>OY982956.1:1198200-11198200 GCA_963890685.1 Plagodis pulveraria | reverse complement strand
ATGAGGATTTTTGACCAGTTGTTTACCTGTACATGCTTTACTCGATTTATCAGGTAAAGCCTCGCTATGTTGCTTTTGGAACTGACTGATCGTGTGTTTACAGCTTTATTGAATTAAGTTTTTCTTTCCTTTGAAATTTGAGGTTTTAGAATCTGTTTTATATGTCTTAAACCGTTCCCATCAGCATACTAAAAATCCGTTAGCAGGGCTCCTCGAAGATGCAATACAATAAAATGTACGGAATGTGATATGACATACCAATCAGAGAATGGGCCCCGCCAAGTAAAAGGAATGCGCGCGTCTTGCTTTTAGTGTGTTGAAGGATTGGAATAGACAATACCCGATATTAATTGACTGTATATGTTTTATTAATGTATATTAATGACTGAGTTTTGTATTACTTATGAGTTTCGTTGATTTACCATGAGCTATGTTGTCGATAGTCTATAATAGAATCCATACTTTTGTATAGAAGTCTATAACAAAGTAAGACATCTGAACACATGAATTAAAATGAGAATCCATAGAACTAAGACCCGAATTCTGAAATGTGGCTCAAACACATCGCACAATTTTTTTTATTTTGTTTGTAAATGTTGCACAATGTATCAATTCTACGATTTAGGTATATGTCGAAGCATCGTTTTCTAATTTCTGTTAGAAAAGGATAATTAAATATTATAAATTTACCGGCAACAAAAGACAGTGCTCGCCGGGAGCTCGCAGACGTAGCTGCGCACTCGCCCTGATGATGAGCGCCTGATATTATAAATTAAACCGGCAAAAACACTCACGTTGGGGTTCGAATACGTCGACCCGGGTTTCGAGCATATCAGATGGTCTAACGAGCATTCAGGGTCGACGTATTCGATCCCCAACGTGAGTGTTTTTGCTGGTTTCATTTATAATATTTAAATATGTTTCAAAATCACGAGAATTTCAAGTCAAAATTAGCATCTGTTATGCTCGAAACCCGGGTCGACGTCACGTAATCAATCCCTAAGGTTAGTTTTTGCCAGTTCATTTATAATGTTTAGAAAAGGATTATTAGAATTCGGGTTAAGTCTTGTCATACTTTATGTCTTCCTTTATTACCGAGTATCGATACAAGCTCATTGTAAGGATCTGTGGACTTGTTTGTTAAAACAAAATTATATTCTAATTTTAAGATATTAACTTTTATACACAATTGATTTTTACAGAAATTATGTTGACTAAAGTTTTTGTCTTCTTATTGTGTTTTTTTTAATTGATAAATAATCACACAAAACTGACCAATACCTAAACTGAAAATTATATCTCAGTGTGTTATCAATTTATAAATAACTATTAATTTACTAATCAAATTTTACATTATTTTAATATTAAGTATTATAAGATAATGAATTTTATTGAATTAAAAACAAGTATCATATTTTTTTACAGGACACACAATGTGCAATCAAATTATATATATATATATGTAAATACTGTTGTTAGTATTATGATATGATGATTCTATCTGACGTCTAAACTATGATTCTCCTTCGATGATCTGGTATCTCTTCACTCCCTTGGCTTTCCTCCACTCTTCTTGGATCTTCCACTCCACATGTGAGTGCTGTATAGAGTTTATAAAATGTTAAAGTGTTTGTTAGATGGTTACATTTGAAGTAATGTTGGCTTTATTATTTTTATGATTTGTGTTACTTTACTGCCATTGTCCAGATTTTTTATAATATGGAAAGCATTGGTAGTAAATAAGTGTATGGTAGAATTTATTTTTTTCTGACGGTAAATGACGATGCAAGTTAAGCGGTTGATTGGAATGATGAATAAAAACTAAAATCATAAATTAAATAGCATCTGCCCACTACTTCGCATGCGTGGAATTTGGCTGCTCTTCCTCGAGGATTACTCAGTAATTGAGAACTTAAGGATTTTAAGTAGTGTTTGAAGAGTTTCGTCAAAACACGGTCAACCGTTTTAGATGTTAGTTGCAACAAACACAAACACACTTTCGCATTTATAATATCATGCATAGTGTTATTACAGTAGTGTGTGAAGTGACATGTAGAAATAATTTCTGGAAATTTCTGTTGAAAAATTATAACTGATAATAAAGTACCTCAATTGTGCAAAATTTACACAGATTTATTGTTTCCGTATAACTATGTACTTTGAAAATATTAAAGCCAACGGCACTTCAAGAGATGTGTTCAAAACGCCAATTAGCCTTAATGGGAGCTGTGAGATTAATAAAATATTGGATATTTTAACTATTTACTATTAAAATGTACTTATAATGTTGTACACCAATAAAACGTAACAAAGTATTAACTAAGGTTTACATTTTTTTTAGATCGTGAATATTATTTTTCTGCATGGCAATATTTTAATATTTTCCTCTTAGTTTCAGTTATGTAAATTTGTGTATGTGTTTCTGTTAAGTTTCTAAAAGCTGTTTATTTTGGCTTTGAGCGCTAAAGTTTGGGTCGTGTATTGAGCAGCAGGAGAATAATGGCGGACAATATTGTAAGAAGTATTTTAGTGTAGTTGTTAACACAGTAGGTACATGTAGACTTGTTGAATTAATCAGCGAATTGTCACAAATTAAATATAGAAAAAAAACTATTAGGGCCTTTTTAATGTATCTTTTAATGTCTTTCACTTGAGTAAGCGTGGGAATCATGATTACCAATTGCTTTATTCAAACGGTTTGAAATAGTAATTTTGCGTTCATAGTGTTTATTTATCTTTGCTTTCGTTTTCTTATAAGCGATCGCTTCAAATAGCCAAAAATTGATGATATGGAGCCATATTTTCGTTTGATAGCATTTCTAATAATTGTAAATTGACTTTAAAATAGCAGTAAAAATCTACAAATATTCAAATAATGTAGACATTTTTAAAGAATAATAACTATAGAAAAAGAACGGAAATATTTTATTGTTAAATGAGTAAGCGTGGGAATCATGATTACCAATTGCTTTATTCAAACGGTTTGAAATAGTAATTTTGCGTTCATAGTGTTTATTTATCTTTGCTTTCGTTTTCTTATAAGCGATCGCTTCAAATAGCCAAAAATTGATGATATGGAGCCATATTTTCGTTTGATAGCATTTTTAATAATTGTAAATTGACTTTAAAATAGCAGTAAAAATCTACAAATATTCAAATAATGTAGACATTTTTAAAGAATAATAACTATAGAAAAAGAACGGAAATATTTTATTGTTAAAGAAATAAAAGGATATGTTAAAAGGGTTATCATCATCACATTCAGCCTAAGAGTAAAATTCACAACCGATATAAAAATAATGGGTAACCCCCGAATGTATTGTTTTAAAGGTCGGTTAACATTTAATCACTGTAATTTTTAACTGATGATTGAATAACTTGGCCTTAGTGAAACGAGCTCAACGCATATGCAAAATATGTATGAATCCCTAATTTTGTGTCATAATATGGTTTCAAGTAATAAACAATATCAAATATAAAAAAAGTTTGACGAATGTTATCCAGAGAGTAAATTGCTTAATGGCATTTGACCTGTAAATTAGTACCTAATTTTATATGTTTTTAATGTGCTCATATTCACGTATGTTTTACAGTATTTTTTAAAATAATAAGGTCTTTTAAGCACCGGAACCTAAATTCCGCCAGCACCGAAGCAAGGAAGGCCCAAGCCACCGGTGGCAACCGCTTTGGCTGATTGAATTTCCTGACTATGCCAGTCACATTGAGGAGAACTGGCTCCGGGCATATCTAGCGAGAGCTCGTAAGATTTTGCAAGTATTTATTAAAATGTGTAACTTAAAAAAAGAGAGTGAAATGGCTGATTTATTCAATGAAATCTATGTATTTTATTAGAAGTATAAAATTGCATAATAAGCTAGACTAAGAATATTCATTGCTTCAAATGAAAGACAAAATATTAATTTTATTTAACTCAATTTATTAGTAATTATTTAATTTTACATAATACGTAATGCATTTGAAACACGTTTGGTAGGTAATTAGGAAAATAACACATATTACACAAATGCGAGATAATTATGATAAGGACATTTACGGCTTTTTTAATTGTAATTACATTTTAAGTTACTTTATTAAAATTTATAATAATTTTTTTTAATGTAATTTTGATATTATACTTATATAGTATACCTACGAAACAAAGCATCCAACATGCGTCTCAATCTCAATGTTTATGATCTGCAATTAATTACATAATATACTTTTTTTATTATATAATATTAAAAACACAACACACTCCTACATAGATTTACTTAAGTGATAAACTTAAATAATTTAAATAGCACTGCCTTACTAACAATAAAACCTAGATGTATATATAAACAACAGACTGCGTAAGCGCTAAGGCGGAGACATGTCTATCAATCTTTATTAGTTCTTGTTGTGTCCCCGATTGCCATACAAATACTCACCCAGTCTGTATTATTTTTTATTTAAATGGTATTTTTGCAAAGCTCAAAAAATTAGTGTCTTTTCAAATACCTAAGACAAATCTAACTACACCTCATTTATTAAAACGGATGAATACCTTTAGGTTAGAGGCCGCCCAATGGAATTAGAAAATAACATAATGATATAAAATAATTACATCAATCTTAAATAAAATAAATAAAAAAAAAAAACTGAAAATAGGTACTGCCGACATCCTATAGGTAAAAATTTAAAATGTTATATTGTATCGGGTGCACACTCTCGTTAACAATTTTATGTCGTTTGCTTATTTTCAATCGACGAATACGTAGAATCGTAAAAAAACGCCTGGTAGCGTGGTTTTATATTTCTTTCTTATTCTTCATAACGCTTTCCGTACAAACCTATATAGTTTCCTTATATTTTGAGTACTTGGTAAGTGTTCAAATTTGGTGAAATTTTACACGCATATCCTTAAGCCTATCTATTATTCTGATTTGCCAAATTTTCGTAAAATTATGTATTTGCAAAATTATTCGGAATAGTCGTTTTGTATGGGAATTATAATGCTCATATTTAGAGATAAAATAAATAATAAAACGAAAAACCGCCAAAACACAGGCCTAAAGATATACATGTAAAATTTCAGTTTACGAACACTCGCTATTTAAAATATAACGACACTACGTTGGTATGGAAGTGCTATGAAGACACTATCCTTAAGAACTTGTGACTTTGTAAAAATGTTTCGAAAGAAAACAGAAATCAATTAAATTTTTAAACCAATTATTAGACATTTTGGCCATTTAGTAACTTGTTGCAATGTGAATTAACCTTAAAGTATTCTTTTGCTTTAATGCGATATTGAATTTATATATATATTTATTATTATTGTTGTAGAAATGTAGTTTTGAATAGATATAATTAAAATTATTTTATACATAATGCCAATATACAATAATGCAATCAACATCTGTGTTTAATTTCACATAATCGCGTTAATAATAGAATAAAGAAACTCACAATCATACATACATGAACCCTGAAAACATAACTCTCCCTTTTTGGGCAGTCGTGTAAAAAACAAATACCAAAAAATGGAACCCACTTCAACACTCAAGTATGTGAAATAACTTGTTGAAGTCGGTACCATGATGGTTCAAAAGTACCTATTATCACAATATTACGCGCATGGTACCGACTTCGACAAGTTATTTCACATATTTGAGTTTTGAAGTCGGTAATATTTTTTTAATATTTTTTTCCCCTTTTTTAGTGACCCTTGCTACTTACGGGATTGATTGTAATTCACTGTCAATGACTCATGACATCATCATGATAGATATGAATTAAATGATGAAATTTAAACGGCCACACGGCAAGCATCAGCCTTTAAATAAAAAAAGAATCATCGAAATCGGTTCACCCTGTCAAAAGTTCTGAGGTAACGTTGTTACCTCAGAACTTTACCTTTACCTTGGCCGCGTAGGGTACCGGGCTAGAATGTAACCCTTCCCCCTGTACTCGTGGGTGTCGTAAGAGGCGACTTAGGGTAATAAACCAGAAGGTGGGCAGCAGCACTTTCTGAGGAACTGATGTCTCACACTGCGATCCCCAAGCCGGAGACTGTGTTCAGCGTGGACTATCCGGCTGATACAGTACCTACCTACTTAAATGAGAACGTTACACTATGTCTACTTAAACTTGTTGTAGGTATTTTATGCACTTTAGTTCTGCTTGACCACTCAGAAAATCTGTTGCATTAGCTGTCTTCGCTATTCCAATTCTAATTTTGGCCTGCTAATGCTGCGCAGCCTGGTAATCAACCCGGCACCTATATCTGCCGGCCAGGCGAGCTATTACATTTTATTGATAGGGTTTTTTTTATATTTTTTTATATCTGATAGGTAAGCCTTTGAACATTTCACCTGATGTTAAGCGATGATATGGTTGAAGGTGTTAACAGGCTTAACCTATAATTACTGGCTCTCAAGGACAGCTGCCGAAACACACCGTTAGGTGCTTGGCGACAGATTTTCTACTTGAACGGTCGCTAGCCAGGCGGGCATTCCCAAAATGCCCTTCCACCATGCGGTGAAGCTCAAGCCCGCGGCGGGATCGAACCATGGGCCTGCTGCGCGGCAGTCCATAGGCAATGCCACTGAGTACTGCTTCAAAATATATTTCATTCATAGCTAGGACGCCGGGGTCTAATTTCAATACGACGATAACAACGAGTTATTTTTCGATTGATTTTCCTCAAAATCGTTCCGAGATGCACTGACTCAACCAGTACTTATTACGTTCACGACTTCGAGGTACAGCATGTGGGTCCAAGAAAGACTGTTCACATGCTCATGCACGTGCCTGTACCCGCGTTTAAGAATAGAGTGCACGGAGTTTCCATACAAATGTAGTTTCGTCATATTTTAAATACCAAGTGTTCAAACTCGGTGATATTTCTATTTTATATAGCTGAGCCTAAAATAAATGCTTCTGGTTTTCCAGTATTTGAAATCATTATTTATTTTTTCCTCAAATGTCAAAATAACAATTCGCATACAAAATTAATTTTCGAATTAATTTTGATAATACTTTATTTTACTGGAACTGGCAAACCAGAAGCATGGATATAACGTTCAAGGACATACATGCAAGGTTTCACCGAGTTTGAACACTTAGTAAATTTAAAATATGACGAAACTACGTTTTTATGGCGTGTGAAAGCAGCATAAAAGCTTCGACAATATAGAAAAGAAAATTTCTAGAAAGAAATTTTGAAAAAACATTAATATTTCTAGAAAGACAATTCTTTTCGAGCATAATGTAAAAAATGTGAACAATTTGTTGTTATACAAGTATTAATTTTCAATGGCTAATTGAAATCGATCGCACCGAATAAACAACTGTGCCAGTAGATTCGCATTGACGTTTGGCAACATGACGAGCAATACAGATTTTGATATCGATCATTATTTTTCACGACAAGTTCATCTATGAACATTTAAGACATGATTGTGAGTAGGGTACTTTTCTGTTATTGCTAAATATGGTTTCAAGCACTTCCGCATGCTAAGCCACTATCACTTATTTTTTCGGATACTAGTATGAATGGAATCTGCCTCTCCCGGTTTTATATACCGGACGGAAGGTAGTGATATCATTACAAGAGCGAAATTAATCTGGTTGAAAGCCGCACTATCTCCATTGAATGACCCAAGGACGATGCACAAAGTGAGCACCTCCATCCTCCTGGTAACCAAGGGGTTGTATAAAACTGGGAAATGCGTCTTCGATTCCCGGCTGAGATGAACTTTTTGTAAACGTTACCTAAGAACCGGAACCGAAAAAAAACTGGCCTGGCCTATCCGCCAACCGCACTGGCCCCACGAGTTGGAACATTATTAATAGGAACTCAAATAACTAACCTACTTATGTTTGTAAGTAGGTAATAACCCAGTATGCAAACAGTAGGTACCTAAGTCCTCAGTTTAGACGTGATGAGCACTTTAGGAAGATGAATTATTTGGCGACCGAGACATAAAAACTAAGTAACTTCTCGGAGTGCGAGTACCTACAGTGCAGTGACGCAGAACAGTGGCACTACAATTGTAATGGGCAGGCCTGATGCTATTATCGAGCAGGAGACTTGTCCCTTTCGTTACTCCACAAAAAAAATACAACATAACATGGAAGTCATCTAATATTTACCAAAAGGGCTAAACATTATGTTAATGTGAACAATGACCATTTTATGTCTTGGCAGAACCTTAGTAGCAACCTAGACATGAACCCTCATTTACTTTCAATGTACCAGCAAACAGTTACAAAGTGCAAAGCAGTTCGCCGCCGAGTCACGTATGATGCGTAAACAGTGATCAGTCGGACAGATATTGTGCATTAGTTTCTATTAGACTCCGTCCGCTAATAGACAGCGACACCGAATCGGAGTTAAACGTGGCTCCGCACATATACTGCTTAATAAGTAGCTTTTAGAGATCCGTACCCAAAAGGCAAAGCGGAGTCCTGCTATTTTCGCTCAAAATATTGGGCCCCCTATTTTTACCCCTGGCTACATATACGTTTTTTGTTTATTATTATTTTTATTACTTTTTTATTATTTTTTTATATTTTGACTGAGCTAGGATATAATTATATATTCCAGTACTGAGGTGAACGGTTATTATCGCTGTTATGTTATGTCAGTACGCCTAAGCTGTAGCGGGTCTCTAATTCGCAGACAAAATGAGTGACAAACTTCAAATTAATAAATTTTATGATCTATATACAAGTACATATATAAGCAACGAATTTTTACCTAATTAACTATTGCAATAACGCTGGTTTATGGTATAGCTTTTAAGCTGTCATTAAAACAAACATTTCTTTCACGGGTTGCTGCAATGTGGAACCATAATACATTGAGGGCAATCTCGCGTTTGGCCGGTTTTCATTGTCTCCTGGTAGCAGTTAGATTTACTTACTTAAGATTTACTACATACTACAAAATCTTAAGGCTATCTTAGAGTGCTCGTGGCGCTTTTCATACAATCGTAGTTTCGTCATATTTTAAATACCTACCATGTGTTCAAACAAGGTGAAACTTTGCATGTATGTCCTTGAGCCTAAAGTATATGCTTCTGGTTTGCCAGATTTCCGTAAAATTAAGTATTTTCAAAAATAATTGAAAATTCGTTCTGTATGGGAATTGCTATTTTGACATTTAGGGATAAAATAAATAATAAATCGAAAATCTGGCAAACCAGAAGCATAGATAAATATGGAGGAACCTATATCTAGGTTTAGCAGTAGGTATGCATACATTTCACCAAGTTTGAGCACTAATTCCTATCCGTAGATTTCATAGATCCATGTCTCAATATGCCAATCTCAACAACTAAATGGTGTTATATCGTAGCACAGCACTATAGTAAGAACCACTACTCAGAATTCCTTTTGCGAGATCAACGGCTAATATACCCCTTCAAAAATAAATCACAACCCAATAAATAAAGTATCCTTCAGTGCCCCAAATTCGATTACGGACGTGTCTTGTTGGATCTGCGCTGCGTCGTGAATGTCGTAAAGCTAGACGACGACGTCAATAATATGTCGTATCGGGCATCTACGTCAATGCGTCAAGCGGCTATGTGGCGTCATTTGTCACTATTTGACGTGAGGAACCCAGTGGGAGGCCTAGTATTAGGGTTATTCATTGACTTTGATTATATTATACACATGAGTACAGCAAATTGGGGCGATGACTTTGTTGCCTGAAATCAAGTCGACAAGGGAATTAATCATAGTTAAATGTCAGTATATCAAAATCTCTATCAACATTAGATATTGACAAGGTCAAGTAAAATGAAATATTTCTTTAACTTGTTACATAAACAGCTATACTCCACCTACGTCCACCGTTGAATAAAATCCTTCCTCATCAGGGAAAGGGGGAGTTGCCATAATCCACACGCTTGGCAGGCGTCTAGGGGATCGCAGTAGAATATATCAATTCCGCAGTATGCACGGCTTCCCACCACCCGGTATTTTACCTTTAGACGCCTCTTAATACACCCACAGGTAGCAATGGGGGTAGCATATCCTCACTTACCATCAGGTGAGATAGTGGTCAAAGGCTAGCCTATTAGCTATAAATGAATAAAAAATCAGTAGGTAATACTTATCTGCATATGTTTAATAAGAATCGGGTCCCTTTTATTCTGTTACTATACAGGGTTATTATTAAATGGCTTACAACCTCTTAGGGTTGACTTCTGCTAGTCCTAACAAACATTTTGATATATATTTTTTTGTTTAGTTTTTTTATTTATTTTTGTGTTTTTTACTGAATAAGCACAACGACCACATGATGTCAAAAGTCTCTTGTGCCTGTAATGTATTATTTCATATTTTTTATTACTTTGCTCGATGTAAATATTCAAAACTCTATTCAAATGGAGCACGGCGCGGTCCAGTGTTGCCGCGGCGGGCGCTCTTGGCTCGGAGTAGGCATTAAAACACAAAAAAAATGTTTTTCAAAACAAATAAAAATGCATCTCAAAATGTTTCTTAGGACTAGCAGAAGTCAACCCTAAGAGGTTGTTAGCGATTTACCAATAACCCTGTATATGTCTAGGGAGGCACTAACCCGACCCCGGAGAGGTTTAACTGGCTTATACCACAGATGACAGAGTACTACCTATACGGACTAGAGGCGAGTTAAAAACCGTAACCCCGAAATATTGATTATAATTATATATAGGTATATACGTACTTTATATATACAGTATTTCATAACTTATGACGTTATTCCATAATTATTATCTCCCGCATAACTATGTCCGACGAATTTAAGATCAACAATGTTTCCAAATAAATAAAAACTTCAATGATATTTAACTACAAATTTTAACACTGAAAAATATGAAATAACTAGTTAAGTCGACATAATGCTGATTCAAACTGTGATCTCCCAGTTTCATGCTATGACTTCCACAAGATATATCACATTTTTACGTGTTAGAAGTCAGTTCTGGCTTAAATATAAAACACTCTTTTCTGTGATGCTTGCTGCGTGTAGCGCTGGTCCACTACGTATATACATATAATGGACAGCATTGGCAGTAGAAGCAATTGAAGCAGTGATGGCTCAGTGGCATTTGCTATGGACTGCCGCGCAGCAGGTCCATGGTTCGAATCCCGCCCAGAGCTTGAGCTTCACCGCATGGTGGAAGGGCATTTTGCGAATGCCCGCCTAGCTAGCGACCACCCTCAAGTAGAAAATCTGTCGCCAAGCACCTAACGGTGTGTTCCGGCAGCAGTCCTTGAGAGCCAGAAAAATTACAGGCTAATGAGACCTAACAGCTGGACGTCTCAGTGTGACGGGCACAGTGCAATTCGTCGTTGACGAAATGCGTCTGTTATAGGCAGAGGTTAGTCCACTTAACATCAGGTGGGCCTCGGGCTTGTTCCGTCACAACAAGATAAAAAAAAAAAATTGTTTCATCAAATAAGGCAGTTTTTTTTTATGCCTAATATGTTAGCCTTGGCCACTATTTCAGTACATTATAGAAATTCTTCATGCTTTGTAAGGCTTTTCTTCAAGCTTTTCGTAAGTCTGCATGACACTTTGCCATGGCTCACCTGATGACCTAGACTTGATTATTGGTTTTCTGAGCACATATATTACAGAAGCAATGTTAGTGAAAAGAAGGAGCTTGCCCTCGTACTTTGGAATGATCTTGGCCAACACACAAGATCGGATGACTTAGTAAAATGATAAGAATACTTAGTCTTAAAAAAAATCGACGTGGCGACTTGAGTACCTTCCTCCTTTCAATGGAAATCGACAAAAATCTATGATTGAGACCTCTACTTACTCTCTCTAAAGCACGTATCTATATAAGTAAGCGCTAAATTTAACATTTCACCTTACAATTTTTTTTTTTTTTTTTTATATTGTTATGATTGCAATAACGCCTGCTAAGCGGATTACATTACAAAATTACAAATATACGATAGGAAAAATTTAAGTCATGTGCGGGATTCGAACCCGCGTCCATCCGCCCCTTTAGCCGGGGCATGCTCTAACCAATTGAGCTAACATGACATGACGTCATAACTCGAATTTTTCCTATTGTTCATTAACCAAGTAGTACAACTAGTGTAGTACAACGTAAGTGGTACTATAGATGTCGCTCCATCCCAATACGATGGTTAATGAACAATAGGAAAAATTCGAGTTATGACGTCATGTCATGTTAGCTCAATTGGTTAGAGCATGCCCCGGCTAAAGGGGCGGATGGACGCGGGTTCGAATCCCGCACATGACTTAAATTTTTCCTATCGTATATTTGTAATTTTGTAATGTAATCCGCTTAGCAGGCGTTATTGCAATCATAACAATATAAAAATTATAAGGTTGCGTCATCATTTACAAGTATAAAACCAATTGCAAAATTGGTCTTGTTTGTAGTACAACGTAAGTGGTACTATAGATGTCGCTCCATCCCAATACGATGGTTAATGAACAATAGGAAAAATTCGAGTTATGACGTCATGTCATGTTAGCTCAATTGGTTAGAGCATGCCCCGGCTAAAGGGGCGGATGGACGCGGGTTCGAATCCCGCACATGACTTAAATTTTTCCTATCGTATATTTGTAATTTTGTAATTTCACCTTACAGTTGTCTTATCAATGCCAGTAGCTAAGCACTAGGTACCTAGATGTAATGAGAACAGGTTGGTGTTGCTGTTACCCACCCATCAAACAAGCCTTGCAGCCACGCGTTAAATTCTTCTCTGTAACAAAAAACATACCTACTGTTAGTCAAACATTTGAGAACTCTTATCGCGGTTCTGATCCAATTTAAAAAGTATTGATGTAGAACTTCACAACAAAAGAGCCGTTAATCGATCAGTCGGTATAAATATCCTTTTGTAAGTGAAAACCGAACAAACGACCGTCACGGGGGCGTCAAAGGGTACGAAGATTGAGGACACCCTTTGCGGCGAATGAGAACTGTTATCCAATCTGTGTCATTGTATCAAAGAGGAGAGGACATAAATCATTTCTGTTCGGTGATTTGGAGACGGCGGACATCAGTTAACGAGCTATTAGCGTGATAGGCACAATTAATTTGAAAAGGGTGTTGAGGACAAACCTAATTTATTGTTTTTGGAATAGTTGCTGAAGAAATTATCTGTGACAGATTGACGCCTCCTTTGTAGGTCGGGAAGGCCAGGAGCCTTCCCGACCGGAAATGTGGTTTTATGTGTAGGAAAAAATTGGAAAACCTGAATAGTTCATCAGAGAGGTGGTGTAGGTTTTATAATTTTTCCCTACATATAGAACACCATTTCACGACCTTCGAGTAGTCACTACAAGGGCTGGGCTAGACTATCTTAAAATTTTGTTCACTCCCTATATCTTCGCGTGGGTGTTGTTTGAGGTGACTAAGGGAAAATACCGGAATGTGGCTGCAGCAACTACTGAGATACTGATACCTATAACTGCGATCCCCAAGATGCCTAGTAAGCTTCGTTTATGGCAAAAACCCGCAATGGAAAAAACAAATTACCCACGGCCTCCAATCCATGTAATTCCTTAAATCCTGGCCTCGTTGGCAGGCCAGGCATCCCCGGATAATGCCTATTGCCTTCTATGTTCTCATTAGTGGGTTTTATCATTACCCGGATTGATCTATAGCGCTTTAGTCCGATCTATCAACGCTTTTTTTGTCAAGTACGACCTATTTCAAATCTTTTTCCGACCAAACATTCTTCTACGTTTTTGTTTTTCTCTTATATCACATACAATGGACGTCGCATCCAATATATAGTTACAATAAGACGAGGTGAAGTTATGACGGTGCCGGGGCGATATGTTATAGCTGTTATATATATTTTACCACTATCTCAACTGATGATATTGTTCAGGCTAACCTTGAATTGCTGGCTCTCAGGGACAGCTGTTTGAACACATCGTTAGGTGCTTGGCTTGGTTGATATTCTACTTTATTGTGGTAGATAGCCAGGCGGACAATCGCTAAATACCCTACTGCCATGCTATAACGACTGCCATCTTAAGCCAGCCAACGGGTTATGCTCTCCTAACTCCAAAGCCCAGAAGCGCAGTGGTCACCCATCCAAGTCATGGCCGCGGCAGATGGCTGCGTAACCGTGCCTTGTGCGCCGGGCGCCTAGATACCAATATCACAGGTTAAGGAACAATGCGACACTGTCACTTGGTAGATATTTCAATAAATTTAATCGTTGTATAATTCGTGGCTCTTTACGTGAAAACCCTGAATTGGTGTCCCGTCCTAAAGGCCAAAATTACGTTTTTACGGCCAGTCATATTCGTATGATTCAAATATTATTGGTATCTACACGGTAAGTCATCTATTCTGACTTTAAATATACCAGTCTATGACTACGTGAAGTATTTTAAATAATTAAATATCACAAAATAAAAACGCCCGTTTTCCATACATTTAATCACGTAGGTAATATTTAAAAACGTCCAATAGCGTATAAATATTAGGTCCTTACATATGAAATTGGCGTTTTTCGTACTGGCCACTTTAATCACGAATTTCTCCTCTTTGGTAAGGAATTCCAAATTCAAATTTGTACAGCTATAGACTCATGTATTTGTGCTTCGATGATCGTCATTCATTTGTTTTTTTTCTTCTGTTTTTTTCTGTTTGCGTCACTCATTTTACAAAATGGAAAACCTTAAATATCGCATTATTTACGAGTACGAGTTCCGCCGTGGCACTAGTGCTGCGGAAACAACTCGAAGGGTGAATGATGTGTATGGCGGTCGTGTTGCAAAAGAAAACACAGTTCGTTTTTGGTTCCAACGTTTTCGTTCTGGAAATTTCGACCTGCAGAACAAGCCCCGTGGACGGCCTGAGACTCAAGTTGATAATGAAGAGTTGAAGGCTATTGTGGAAGCGGATCCATCGCAAACCACGTCCGAGTTAGCTGCAGGCTGCGATGTTAGTGATAAAACTGTTTTAATTCACTTGAAGCAAATTGGGAAGATTAAAAAGCTTGAAAGGTGGGTACCTCACGAATTGACTAAAACAAACCGGCGCGTCGACTGCTGCGTTACATTACTAAACCGGCACAATAATGAAGGTATTTTAAACCGAATCATTACCTGTGATGAAAAATGGGTTCTTTACGATAATCGGAAGCGCTCAGCGCAATGGTTAGATCCTGGCCAACCAGCCAAATCCTGCCCCAAGCGAAAATTAACCCCAAAAAAGTTACTTGTAAGCGTTTGGTGGACTAGTGCCGGTATTGTTCATTACAGTTTTTTCAAATCTGGCCAGACTATTACGACTGATGTCTATTGTCAGGAATTGCAAACCATGATGGAAAAGCTAGCGGCTAAACAACCTAGGCTGGTCAATCGCTCCACGCCACTGCTGCTTCACGACAACGCTAGACCACACACTGCGCTACAGACGGCTACTAAATTAGAAGAGCTTCAATTGGAAAGTCTAAGACATCCTCCGTACTCCCCGGACCTTGCTCCAACAGATCCATCCATTTTTTTCGAAATTTGGATAACTTCTTGCAAGGGAAAAAATTCAACTCCGATGGGGCAGTCCAAATCGCCTTCAAAGATTTTATTGATTCCCGTCCGACTGGTTTTTTTAGTAAAGGGATCAATGAACTACCTATGAGATGGCAAAAGTGCATAGAAAATAATGGTTCATACTTTGATTAATTAAATATATTATATAAAAAAATATTCGACTTTTTGTTCCTCCCATACAAAACGCCAATTTCATATGTAAGGACCTAGTATAATAATTTCTTCTTAACCTTATTTAACTAGGGAACTGTTAATTTTTCTGTGTATCGTTGACCGGAAAATTAAAGCGTCAAAACAAGAGTAAAAGTAAGTAGATCAAGTGTTGGAAAAAAATATATTCCAAAACAGTTCTTTTTTAAGTAAAAATGACCTTTTCCCGAGCTTTTTATTCATCTTTTTAATGTGTTTTTTCAGTAAGTTTTTTCATGATAAGATTTTCTTTTATATTCTCACAAAGCTTGTATGAGCAGGATTAAAAGATTATAACACAGCATATCTTATGTTACTCTGATATCTTTCGATATTTAGATGTTTTATGAAAAAAAAAACCAGTTTTTTTCAGTTTAATTGTGATAAATAAATGCACATATATTGTCTATGTATATTATAGGCAATTTTGTCTACTTTCTAAATATTATGATAATTACATGTAAAAGTTATTGAAAACAACTGACTAATAATAGAGCTTTTAGACACTACGCACCAAGCGCCAGAAATCGTACGGGGATGATCCTGATCCATGTTAAAAAAAATCCTGAACAATTTTATTGTGACACTGGGCCTCTGGTAGGGAAAGATAATATACTTGAAGTAAAGACGTTCCGACTGCTAACAGTTAGGATTAAGTTGTTAGAGCCACAATAATACCTACCTAATACCCAGTCCTTTGTAGTTGGGAAGAGCGTTTTAGATATCACAATGGCTTTTGCCCTCCGCTTCACGACTTAGCGATTATCTATCTAGCAAAACTAAATTCGATATACCCAGGTAAAGCTAAAATATTAGTAGGTATACTATCTACAAGTTAGGAACTGCTCTACGTTTGAGATTCGAGAATATTAATCCAAGCTGTGAATATTAAATAATTTTACATCGGGTATATTTTATACTATCGTTATATCTAAGACGTTCAAAACACCTAGCAGTGATTGAGGTCACGAGTAGACTAGATGATTATGAGTATTTTGAGTTGTTTGATGATATTGACTTTTGAAGCAGTGATGGCTCAGTGGCATTGGCTATGGACTGCCATGCCGCAGGTCCATGGTTCGAATCCCGCCATGGGCTTGAGCTTCACCGCTTGGTGGAAGGGCATTTTGCGAATGCCCGTCTGGCTAGCGACCACCCTCAAGTAGAAAATCTGTCGCCAAGAACCTAACGGTGTGTTCCGGCAGCAGTCCTTGAGAGCCAGTGAAGTTACAGGCACATGAGACTTAACAACTATGTCTCAATGTGACGGGCGCAGTGTGCAATTCGTGATTTGTGACGAAATGCACCTGTTATAGGCAGAGGTTAGTCCGCTTAACATCAGGTGGGCCACGTGCTAGATACGGCACAATAACATAAAAAAAAACTTTGATATGATCTTATGCGATGCTTGAACAATGGTTGCTAGCTGGCAACTACTTAATAAAACGTAACGAGTAAACATTGCAATTAAACGGGGCAATGCAATTGAGTCTGCAATGCCTTTCATTGTAGTAGCAATAGTGTTCTGTATAGTTTGTAGTATTTTGATCAGGCATACCACCGGCACAAAAAAAACAAATTTAAGTTTGACATAATATATCTATATATACCTATATTATGTCAAACTTCATTATATTATATTACTCAGTTAGAGTAATTATGTAGTAGGTATCTACTATTTTCTAAATATTGATAATTATTGCTTTCCGACCTAACTAATGTACACAATTCGCTGTGGTTATTACATGGATGGGTGACCGCTAGTGGTATTTATTATTGAGCGCTTCCATGTACATGTTGTTGGCAGTTATTATAACTTTACGGTAGGTTCGGCGCTTTACAATAGTTAGCTGGGCTAGCTACCATCCTCAACTAGAAAATCTTTCGACAAGCACCTAACTGTGTATTCCGGCAGCTATACGTCCATGACAGCACAATTATTATGAAGTTATCTTATTTTGTTTTCTGATTTTATTTTAAAAACAAAACTTATCAGTGCGATTGGTCGAAACGATGCGTCATCAAAATGATGCCACTTATTTGGCTCAACGAATTAGTGTTGCAATCCAACGGGATAATGTTGGGAATGCTTCCAACTTGCGGAGCATTTGGACTACCTGCAGACTTGTAATGGCCTTTGGGTTGGCTAAATTATTTCAGTGTAGTAGGTAGTTGCAGTGATGTATATAGTTTGTAGTTTATATTCAAAGAAGGACGGTAAACAATATTTACACCATTTAAAGGATTTGAAGATCAGTAAAAAAATAAATTTAATCATATACTTCTCATTTGCATAGAGTATATCTATCTACTTGTACAGTCCTCTATTAAAACATAACCCGTCATAATTATAATGCTTTAGTGCAGAAATGTACAACGGAGCTCCAACGGTAATTTCGCCTTCAAACCGTCTCATTTAAATAGAGCCACGACTTTGCAGCGCCTATTGTTATTTACGTAGTTTTATAAGACTAGCAGAGGTCTAGACAAGGTGGTCGGAGCTAGACCTCGAGAAGGGCCTCTTTGTCCGTGTCGCGGGGCCGTCGCTCATTTGCTGAAAGCCCCGGCCTGAAGTGTCGTCAGAAATCCGTCCATTTTAGCCGTGCTTCTTTACTGCTGCATTTTAAAATGACGCTTTGAACTGAGGCTGTGACTGGTTAATGGTGATTATTGCAGTGCAAAGAGACTTGAATGTACATCTCTTGGTGTCACTGTTTTGAAATTATTATATACGTAGGATTTTTGTATTGCTTTTAGGCTATGTTTTCACTACTACTTCACTAATGATCACTAATGGAGCTCACGAATTATCAGGCGGTGAATGATATTGTTAAGGCAAACTTAAAATTACTGTATCTCTAGGATAGCTGCTAGAACACTCCGTCGGCTGCTTGGCGACAGTTTTTCTACTTGAGGGTGGTAGCTTGCCAGAAATGCCTTCGCTAAAGGACATACCACATTGTTATAACGACTGCCATCCCTACACCGGGACCGACGCGGCGCATATATACGATACAAAATTACAAATATAATACGATAGGAAAAATCTTAGTCATGTGCGGGATTCGAACCCGCTAAAAACTAATACCAAGAAAGGGATGGATGCCCATCCATCCCTTCTTCTCATGACTAAAATCGTTTTGAAGCAGTTATGGCACAGTGGCATTGGCTATGGACTGCCGTGCAGCAGGTCCATGGTTCGAATCGAAACGAAACGAAACTTGTAACTTAGTTGAGGAATAAAAATTATTTATTATTTATTTTTATTATTTAATCCCGCCGCGGGCTCATGCCCGCGGCTTCACCGCATGGTGGAAGGGTATTTTGCCCGCCTGGCTTGCGACCACCCTCAAGTAGAAAATATGTCGCCAAGCACCTCACAGTGTGTCTCCTCACAGCAGTCCTTAAAAGCCAGTATAATTTCAGGCACATGAGACCAAGTACAACCAACTGTATGTTTTAGTGTGACGGGCACAGGACGAAATGCATCTGTTACAGGCAGGGGTTAGCCCACTTAACATCATGTGGGCCTCGGGATTGTTCCGCCACAATAGCATAAAAAAGCCATTACAGTCATAAGTAAGTATGGATATTACATATATCCCTCTCAAATAAACTTTGTCGACGGACAAGTTCCTATAATTATAATGCGTTCGTTTTGAGATGATAGATTTTGTTGCAGTTTCAAAATTGGCATTCGTCTCTAAGCGTTATCTTTGATAATTTTGCTACTTTCGCTCACCGATGATTCGTCCCAAATCGAACGACTGGTAACACTTCTGGACAATAACCGCCATTCATAAAGGATAAAATCTGCACGTTTTGATTTAATTTACGAGGGCAAACAAATGCAAACAAAGCTAATTTAAATACTATGCGACACACAAAACTAGGTTTTAAATACAATTAACTAGCTGTAAAAACATAAGATAGGTGATAAAATTCTTTAATTATTACTGAGTTCAACTGTGAAATTTACAGTTGTCAAAGACGATTACTAAATACCTATCTTCGGACTTGGGTCAGATATATCATTTTGCGATGTCATTTGTAGCTGTTTTCCAAGCTCTCCGAACGGTGTAAGAAAACGTTCAAAACACTGTTTATGCCTAGAACGTCCCTAAAATAATGCCCTTTGTGTTCATTTTTAGTATGTGTGGATGTTATTTTTGTTAACAGTAGGCTAAGCAAACGCCTAATTAGATGCATATGGACCAATATTAAGCTTAAAAAGGCGTAACAACCTATTCACCTTTCAATCAATTCACTATATGCCTATACACACATTGTGTTTGGTAATTACCAAGTCACGTGACGACCGAACCGTCTAATGATCAAAACGTGTTGTGGATGTTATGATATACATATGATGATATCTATGTATATTGTATTCTATATGAAGAAAGACGCATGCCAGATTATATAGTATACTAGACTCTCTTGCATGATGCCAGATTCTTGGTGGTTTCAAATGATATGTTTAGCTAAAATCTAAACTGGGTATTCAATCCGTCTCAAATTCAATGGCAAATTCAGCACTCAATAAGCAGCATAAACGGTATTGTCCCCTCACTTGGCAGTGTAGCGGCTATGCCAGAAGAAGAAAGGAGCGACTTCAGCAATATTTTTATGTTTTATAATGTAATTGTATCAGCCGTGTCCACTGCTGAACACAGTGTCCCCAATTAAGGTGGTGTTTGCCATAATCCCCACGCCTGGCAGGTGTCTTGTGGATCGCAGTTTAAGGTATCAGATCCTCAGAAGGTGCTGTCTGCCCACCTTCCGGTGTTTTACCTTCAGTTGCCTCTTACGGCACCCACAGGTCGCAATTGTAGGGTGACAATCCAACCCGGCACCCCACGGGGCAGTTTTTATAATGTAAGCCCGCAATAAATCCAGCCAGAACATAATACTGCTTCAAAGCGGTAGTAAAAAATATACTACTCCCTGACTGAACTGCCGCACTGGCCGTAACACATCTTGCAAAACATGCTTTTTTCAGATCTTTGCTACAATAAGAGCAATAATTTTATTATTTGCTACAATGAAATTGTGTAACAAACCGTACCACGACATAAATCAAAGCGTAGTGGTACTTTGTGAACTCTACCGGCTACCTGAATAAGTCTCTAGATCTTCTAGGCAAGCATGCTCCACCGTCGACCGCGTCGTCACTTACCATCAGGTGACAATGTGGTCAAATGCTTATCTATTTAGAAAAAAAAAAACCTACACTCAAGTACCCTCATAACTTCAAGTACTAAAATGGTTGCCAAGCACGTGACGATATTTTTAATATTGTTATTTTGGCAATAACGCCTGCTCGGCGGAATACATTACAAAATTACCAGAGAAAAAAATATAGTCATGTGTGGGACTCGAACCCGCGTCCATCCACCCTTATAGCCGGGGTATGTTCTGACCGCTTGAGCTAACATGACCTTTGTAATTTTGTAACCTAACGATATGTCCTGCCGGAAGACGTCCGCTGTTGAACAAATCCTCCCTTATAGATCGCCACAACAAACAGTTAGTAGCTATTAGTATCAATTGGCTCTTTGCCATTCTTTCGAAGTCGTCAGTCCACCTAGTGGGGCGCCTACCAATTTTCCTCTTCCGGTGTGATGTGAAAATCACTCGAGAATCTTTTGTAGCCATCGGTTATCGGTTCCTCGAGCAATGTGGCTTGCCCATTGCTACTTGAACTTGCAAATTCTGAAAGCTTTGTCGTCTTGCCGTCTACCGGATTTTATTGCGTAATGAAACTCCGAGCTATCTCTGAGATAGCTCTCTCCATAGTGACTGATTTGAGCGACTCTGAGCTTCTACATAAATCTTACAGGGATACTACAGTTAAGGACCATGTCTCAGTGGCATAAATCGTCACAGGCAACACACCCTGGTTGATGGCTTTGGTCTCCAGGCTCTGTGGGATGCGGGATGTTGGATGAGAATACTTCTCGTAATTTCCCGAAAGCTCCCATTCCGAGTTGGATTCTTCGTACGACCTATTTGTCGAAGTGGGACCTAACTAAATGGAAAGTCAGTGTCTGTCTGTATAAAGGCAATGGTCAAGAACTTTGAGAGTATCATTTTCAACAACTACTGGTTCGGGTGCAATATGGACGTTGAACATAATGAGATATGTAGCCTCTACTTATAAAATATAAAACCAGTAAAGAAATAAATACGTCTACATCATCGTGCAAGGAACGTGAACAATATCTTGCGTAAAACATGACATTTCCATCTGCAGCAATCCATTGAAATCGCAACAATCACCTGAGAATAAATATAGCTCCCCTGAAGAGTGGGTAGAGTTGTCGTCCTTTTGACAAAGTCCCCGCTGTGCTGTCTAATGCAAGAGTAGGTTCTTTACGGCATTTCAACGTCAGTTTTATTGTCTCCTGACCTCCTTTAGGTAGCTTCACTCGGTAGTTAATTTTACTACTGAGTTCCGGTATGTTAACTTATGTGAGAACATTTTCAGGAGGTTGAGTTAAATGTCAATTCAAGGTTATATAGGGTTTAAATACCTACACGTTGGGAGATTGTCCTAGAAATGTAAAATAAAAATCTTAAATTCCTGTTTTATCTCAGATGAGATTGTTTGTGGCACAAATTGTATACTATCGTCTCATTGACAAGGTTTTTATAAATAGTTTGAATTCATAATACATTTTACTAGCATTTTATTATGGACCTATTTTTGTTGCGTTGAGTATACTTGCTCAAGTTTATCCCATTTAAATTTCATCAAAATCAGTTGGGTCGTTTAGTCTAGTCAACTATTTGCTCGCCTTGATGATTTAATGGTGCTATGCCCTCAAAAAACTCTTTACCAATGGTGGTATGATATATTAGGCGAGCGAATAATTTTGTAAATAGTATGCAGCACTAGAAAGATTAAAAAATAGAACCGACTTCAACTCGGAAATGTATGAAATAACTTGTGGTCGGACCACAATAATGTGAGGTGTGTTTTGTCAGTGTTTTGAGTAAGCATGGTACAGACTTTTACGTGTATTTATACTCTTCAGTGTTAGAAACTGGTTCTGTTTTCCTGTAAATATTTTTATATCTAAAGTTACGATGTAGGTTGTATTGTAGCTATGAATTAACAACTCATGAAATGTTGATAATGATCTTATCTCAAAGACATATGAGCGGGCGTAGCCGCGGCCGGAAAGCTAGTCTGAAATAAGTTTATGCTTGAAACTGCATCGGCTTGCTTCTATGATCTAAGTTGTAGTATACCGTATCATGACAGTACAAATAGTTACATACAAGTATGGGAAACATACAAAAAAAGAAATAAAGACATATTTAAACATACATTTAAAAATCATACTTACTCATAACAAAGACGTGACGTTTGTGACTAAGTGATAGCTAACACATAATAACTATTCACCTACGTCACGGATAAATGATTTGTATTAATTCTTATACATTTACATAATAACGAATAGTTTAGGCAGCCGGCATGAAATCGGGAGACGCTGGTTAATTTACGGACAAAACATTAGTTGACAAAAATGTTGTGCTATATTAATTTATAAATATGATTTTAGCTTAGCACGGGATAGTGCTTATAATCATATATAGAAAAATGCTCTTTTACATACAACATTCATTAATTTGTATATATGCGAATCCATTTGGAATTCATCCAACGAAGACCGAGTAACGAACCTGCATTATTACCTACTTTTAGTCGAAAGTAACTACGGATGGTAGCAATATAATATTCCGGGGTTCATAAAGAAAATACCTTCCGTAATAAATTCGAGATAGGATAAAATATATTCAGTTGTGAAGAAAACAGATCCGCTCAGTCTCATTAACTTTCTTGACCTACATCACTTGGAATTTCTTATGAGCTCTATCAATCATAGCGAGAAGTATTTACTCGAAATTTGTTCGTATAATATTACGAATTAAGTTATGATTACCTACTTTAAGAGGAAAATTGGAAAAGCCCTGTTTTAAGTTTTACTTGTACTTTTAATAGCAAGCAAGAGAAGTTAATTAGGTACTGACTAACTAAAATTATTTATTCTATTTGGATTAGTCACTTATTAAGTCTGGATTATTGAATGTACCTTGATTTTACAAAGCGTTTGAAGCGAAACTTGCTTAGACTTTCTTGACCGATTAACAAAGTCCGCTGAGGCCATGAATTGGATTTGTGACCGCTAGTGGCATTACTACTGAGCGCTTCCGCACTTCCGTCGATCCCGGTTGATGTCTTAAGATGGCAGTTCTTATAGCATCGTATTAAGGCCTTTCCTGAATTCTCCCGTGGCTAGCAACAATCTTCAATTAGTAAATCTGTCCCCAAGCACCTATCGGCGTGTTCTGACTGCTGTCCTTTAGAGCCAGTAATTCTAGGTTAGCCTGAAAAACATCTTCGATCACTTTATCACTTACCGTCAGGTGAGATAATGGTCTTTAGTCTATTATCTAAAAATATTCGATAAAATAAAACAGGCAAGGATGTCTAAAACTTTTGGAGACAACTTTCCATTGTCTTTTGGGAAACAACGCCGTGACGAAATTTTTTTTATGTGCGTGTATTTTATTTTCTAATAATCGAACCTACTTTTATATAAGAACCTTCTTCAATATATCCCTCTCGATAAAGCATCAAAAATAAAATAGAGAGACTCTTATTCCAGCATTTGGAGAGTTAAGGACACGGGAGCATGGCTCTTGTAGTACAAAAATATAAAATACTTATGTATCCTATATATTTGCAGCTAATAGAAGTTCTTTCCAAATCATAATTACGTTTCACGATTTATGATTTCGATTATAATGTTTAAATCTAATCTACAGCTATAATGATTAAATCCTTTTTGCGAAGATGACCAGGAATATAGAATTTTGATGGGTGCTGGGCTAGAATGTCACCCCCATTTTTTCCCGTAGGTGTAGTAAGAGGCGACTAAGTGTAAAATACGGGAAGGTGGGCAATAAGCTCCTGGAGGAACTGCTGTCTTACACTTCGATCCCCAAGACGCCTGCCAAGCATGGGAATTATGAAAACCCCCCCTTTATGTAGGAGGCTGTGTTCAGCAGTGGACAGCCCGGCTGATAAAGTACAGTACACACGTAGAACACAATTTGATGCAATTTTTGTAGAGATGAAAAGTTTTAATTATGTGTAGTAGAAATTGAAGTGTAGAAATTGAACTTAAATCAATAATAAAATAATTTATATACGTAGGTATTCATGAAACATTGTTTACTCCTTCGAGGAATATAGCTGAGACTTTTTTTCTAATTTTACATATATTTTATTTTACAACAATCGAACCCACTATCAACGCAATCCTACGCACTAATCCACAGCCTGTACGCAAGAAATTATAAAAATGCGGATGCTCTATTCATCCCTACAGTTATTCTCTAACCATCCCTAGTGGAGGGTTATGCCTGCTTCATACTAAATTAATTAATATTATTGAAGAAACATGCGGGAGATGTTAATATCAGTTTTGGCGTTGCTGGCGGTAGCGGCTTCGGCTAGCGGCACAGATATTGGGAAGGATGGCTTCAATTTTTATAAAGGTATGCTTCATGCTGTAATTTTTTTTTCTTTTATTGTGACGTAACAAGCTCAAGGCCCACCTGATGTTAAGTGGACTAATCTCTGCCTATAACAGATGCATTTCGTCAACACGAATTGCACTATGCCTGTCACACTGAGACGTACAGTTGTTAGGTCTCATCTGCCTATAATTTTACTGGCTCTCAAGGCTGCCGGAACACACTGTTAGGTGCTTGGCTACAGATTTTCTGCTTGAGGGTGGTCGCTATCCAGGCAGGCATTCGCAAAATGCCCTTCCACCATGCGGTGAAGCACAAGCCCGCGGCGGGATTCGAACCATGGACCTGCTGCGCGGCAGTCCATAGCCAATGCCATTGAGCCATCACTGCTTCAATGCCATTGAGCCTTCACCTCACAAGCTCGGAAAGGAGTTTTTATCATACCAAATCTGTGTGAAAAAGGTTTTTGATATTCATTTCTGCCTAAAAGTTCCAGAAATTATATATAATAATATTAGTATTTTTACTTGTAATTTTTAGAATAAATTAACGCAAGTTTACATCATTGCTGTTATTTTGCACAAGCACTTACCTGTAGTGAGGTGAAAATGTTTGTGTTGCGCAGCAAAGTTCTTTACATCTCATACCTTAAAAACCTACGGTACGCTCAGGGTTCTATACTTTGCTATCAGTTCCATCCTAAAGAAAAAAAGCAAATTGAGATGCATTTATTAATACGAGACTGTACTGTATCAGCCGGATTGTTCACTGCTGAACACAGCCTCCCCCAGTATGGAGGAATTTGGCATAATCCCCACGCTTGGCAGGCGTCTTGGGGATCGCAGTGTGAGATATCATTTCCTTAGAAAGCGTTGCAGCCCACCTTCTGGTGTGTTACCCGTAGTCTCCTCTAGCCAGGCACCCTACGGGCTATAATGTGCCTAAAGTACGAGCCTAAGTGTGGCATAAACAGTAAAACAATAAATTATACATTATGATGGCTTGGGTAGTGACTACAAAGTAACACTCAAAGAATATGATAGTGATATGTAGACTAGATTTCCACACAAAAGAAATCACAGTAATAATACGTAGGTAATATTTTCATAACGTGCCCGCATAGATAGTTGAAGTGAGATGCGAGATAGAAGCATAAAGTGAAATGAGGATCCGTGATAGCCCATCGGCTCGCCGATTCGGTGGCAGAATATGCTATCTCCAGCGAATATATGTTCGGACATCGCTCTTTCTAGATTTTCGCCTTTCACCGTTTTTGGTTTATTTTACTGAGCAATATTGAAACTTTGCTACGATATCTCTCTGAACCGAGTTTTCGGATAGAATGAAATGGTTCAGTTAGATTTTTACGAAATGGGTCAGTGTAGCAAAACCATGCGTACCTATCTAAACTTAGTAGGTACTTATTTTTTGAGCAAGTACATTATATATGTATCAGTACTAGTGCAAGATAAACAGCAATAATGTTAAACTTGCGTTAATTAATTCCAAAAGTAAAAACACTAATATTATTATATATAATTACTGGAACTTTTAGGCAGAAATTAATATCAAAAACCTTTTTCACGCAGATTTGGTATGATAAAAACTCCTTTCCGAGCTTGTGAGGTGAAGGCTCAATGGCATTGAAGCAGTGATGGCTCAATGGCATTGGCTATGGACTGTCGGCCAGCAGGTCCATGGTTCGAATCCTGCCGCGGGCTTGTGCTTCACCTAATGGTGGAAGGGCATTTTGCGTATGCCCGCCAGGCTAGCGACCACCCTCAAGTAGAAAATCTGTCGCCAAGCACCTAACAGTGTGTTCCGGCAGCAGTCCTTGAGAGCCAGTAAAATTATAGGCACATGAGAACTAATAACTGTAAGTCTCAGTGTGACATGCATACTGCAATTCGTGTTGACGAAATGCATCTGTTATAGGCAGAGATTAGTCTAATAAACATCAGATGGGCCTTGAGCTTGTTATTTCACAAATCTTGCAAACAGTGTAAACTCTGTAAAACTTTAAGAGACTGAATACTTTATTGCGTTTAAGAGACTGAATACTTTAGCAAATTACATTAACACATTGAACTTATAAAAAACGGAAGAAACGGCTCTCTCCGTATTGCCATTTCCAATGTCAAATCAGTCGACGTTTCCTGATTGAGTCTCAGTAGTGAGCGTTTGTGCATCTACTGCATGCTTGTTTTCCTGTCTTTGTGAGTGTACATTAAAACTTATTCCAATGTGTCATAATATACAATAGAAGTTCATAAATAAATAAAATAATAAATAGATTCAGGCGCGTTACCTTGCGGAAATCCATATTCAATAATAACTAATATTTTTAAAATATTTTATGAAAACATCAAATTAATATTTTGATAAAACACTTAAAAAATACAAATATATATCTAGTGACAATTCCGCCAAATTATCCTGTTAGGCCGACGACGTGACGTCACAAACGCCACGCAGCCAAACCGGAAGAATTTTCTTAAAAATCTCTCTTCAAAATCTCGATCTTTCTCGATCGTGCTCTCGTGGAGTCAAGACCTCCTGAGGATGCTTCGTGTAGAAGCGAAACGCGTCGAAAATTCTTCCGGTTTGGCTGCGTGGCGTTTGTGACGTCACGTCGGCCTAACAGGAAAATTTGGCGAAATTGTCACTAGATATATTTTTGTATTTTTTAAGTGTTTTATTAAAATATTAATTTGATGTTTTCATAAAATATTTTGAAAATATTAGTTATTATTGAATAGAAATTCACTTTGAAAAGCCGGTTGCTAATAAGTTAATACAATGGAAGTGTAGCTATGTAGTATAAGCTTGTGTTAAATTTTTTCCACATGATATTATCGTGATATTAGAGCGTACACTATCTGCCGTTTTTTTATTTAAATCGTTGCATAAACATTGTCATACTACGCATTACTATTTCTGTCAAATAGAGATTATTTGAACTATATATTCATTAATTACAATGTAAAAAAAAATTACAACATTTTTAATATATTTTTTTTGGACTTGATATTCCCAACAGATATACATATATGATAACTAACAGGGACCCAATTTTCACTCACGTAGACAATTATGAAAACTGATGATGATTATAATCCTATTCTATATCCTGGGTTAATCCATGTATAAACGCATCATATCGGTTATCTGTCAGGGTGAAAGAGTAACACATACACACTCACAATTTCACTCACCCACTCAATTTTCGTATCTGTGTGATGACAGTAATTGAAAAAAGGAGTCACGTCTGTGCATAGTTCAAGAATTGCGTGACCACACTTTTTTTACTCAACTTTGAAGCAAAGATCATCCTAAGGCAATCACTATATTATATGATCTACTACACAACAATGTTCTGAGTCCCGCTGTAGTGTTAGGGCATTCCTGCGAATTGCTTGGCTAGCTACCATTCCTTAAATATCGTAATAAAACTTCTCCAAGCACCTAGTAGCGTGTTCCGGCAGCTACTTGTCTTAAAGAACCGGTTCCTACTGGTATTTTTGATTTAGGCTGCGTTTATGGTTATCGTTAAAGTATGACATCATTTTAACCATTGTTTAATGGTGCAACCGATTTTTAGCTAAACTGTTGACTTGACGGTCGATTTGACGATAATGACGGATAATTAACTATAACGACAGGTGCAACTTACCCTAAGCATTTATATTACGGTTTCTATCTAAGAAGTAATAAGAAGGCTAATTACAAAATTACAAATATACGTGAGGAAAAATTTTAAGTCATGTGCGGGATTCGAACCCGCGTTCATCCACCGCTTTAGCCGGGGTATGCTCTAACCAATTGAGCTAACATGACAATGAGTCATGACTCAAATTTTTCCTATCATTATTTTCTTATCATATTATTTAAACAATGGTTAAAGAATGCAGTGCATAGCAGGCGTTATAGCAAACATGAAAATATTAAAAGAAGTCTTATGTTTATATTTGAACAATTATGGAACGGCATTATATCAATTTGACCACTACCATCTGTTACAGTTTTCAATTTATTAACAGCTTGAGAATTAGAAATAGTCTAATAAAACGTCGTCTCAGAAGGAAGTGTAAGTATATAATTGATGTTAAATGTGATATATTATTTTTAGGTAGGTGTTACAAAATATAAAAAACAAATAAAACAGCCTGTAACTTGTTCATACAATGTTTGTGATTGATCTGTTTGGTGATTGGAAGTTTTACTAAAATATCCACATTCTAAATTCAAATCACTTTTTGTCCTCAGGGATTAAAAAGCTATTTTAGCCCCTGTTAATGAGGAATAAACAAGCTCTTTTCGAATAGATGTGATAAAAAATAACAGATTTTCTTTTACGGGTTGATGCGATACTTACTTAATATATCTATTGGAGCGAATCTAGTAAAGTCCAACTCGCTCTTGACCAATTTTCATTTTAGCTTTCTTCTTAACTAAGGGCTCATGCATACACATGAGCTTTTAGTCCCTTCAAAATTCATTTTGTAACGAGAATATACAAATTAAAGAATGTGTTTTACAGAAGGCAAAAAAATATTAAACATCAATACAAAGGTGCTATTGTGAAATTTGAATATTTTGTGGTGATCCTATTATAGCTATAGCTACAAAGAAATGTCTTCTAAGCTTTTCATCGGCGAAGAATGAAAGGGAATTTTTGATAAAAAATATTTATGAATTTTTAATAATCTTCGTTCCCCAATTCTTGAAGAAAGTGAAGGTTATTTTACGTAGTCGAGCCTTAATTTAGCAAATAGCGCTTTCAGTTGAATTTTTGATGTATAGAAATGAGCTTTTAGGTATGTATCCATTTTGGATAAAAGTATTAGGTTGAATTACTTAGGTAAAAATATACTCAAGATGTAAGTAAAATATTCTGAGAATGTAATCTAATTTAATAACCCAAGAGGGTAGGCATAGGTATCTCAACACCCCTACGCTTTGTTAGATATGTAGGGGAATGAGGGGGAAAAACCGGATAGGGGGTAAAACCAGATAGGAACAACAAATACCGTTATATTTTAGGTTAGTGGATTTCTATGACGACGTTCTGAATTGTCACCAAGATCACCTGAAGCTACATCAGCTGCAAATTGTTGTTGTATCATAAAACTGTTAATAACTAGAATAGATTGTTTAATTGTTAGTATCTGTATTTAACTTTTTACTATAAACGACTATCCGGTTTGACCCGTATGTATGGGGTGATTACAGATATTTAATTTTCGTTTAAAATTGTTTGTAGTTTTTAACACTGACTTCAAACATTTATATTCCAAAATTATGTCCAAGAAAACATTTAGGATATTCATTTTTTCAATAAATAATACAGTGATTTATTAATTGAGAGTTTATCTTAAGTATCCGGTGTCCCCCCCACCTTCCCTATTGTTATAATTATGTTTTTACCGAATAAAAGGTATTTGACCGGGTTAGGACGTCACTATTTCATCTCGTGGGTACCGTATGAGGCGATTAAGGGAAAAATACCAGAAGGTGCAATGCAGCGCTTTCTGAAGTACTGACAACTTCTCTGCGATCTCCAAGACGCTTGCCAAGCGTGGGATTATATATAGCAAACCCCCCTCGGGGGAGATCTTGTTCAACGGTGAACGTTTCGGTTTATGTGATCATGATGATGGTTTTTTTTTATTGCGGACACGTAAGCCATTCACCACAATTTCACCTGATGGTAAGGTGTCGATAATAGGCTTAACCTAGAATTACTGGCTCTTATGAACCGCTGTCACAACACATCGTTAGGTGCTTGGCGATAGTGACGGATGAAACACGAAGCCCACCTGATGTTAAGCGGACTAACCTCTGCCTATAACAGATGTATTTCATCACAAGTCACAAATTGCACTGCGCCCGTCACCTTGAGACATAGTTATTAAGTCTCATGTGCTTGCAATTTCACTGGCTCTTAAGGACTGCTGCCGGAACACACCGCTAGGTGCTTGGCGACAGATTTTCTACTTGAGGGTGGTCGCTAGCCAGGCGGGCATACGCAAAATGCCCTTCCACCATGCGGTGAAGCTTAAGCCCGCGGCGGGATTCGAACCATGGACTTGCGGCACGGCAGTCCATGGCCAGTGCCACTGAGCCATCACTGCTTCACTTTCTACTTGAGGGTAGGTCGCTAGCCAGGCGTGTAATCGCAAAAATGCCCTTCCACCATGCAGTGAAGCTCATGCCCGGGCGTATACTTCTGAAAACTTCATTTTACGGTAAACCTATTACGGTATAACTGTTACCTTCGACTGCATTATCACTAACTCTCAGCAATAAAATAAAATAAAATTATGTACAACCCGGTCTGATAAAGAAACGAACCTAAAATAGCGCTAATAATCATAACCTCTTGCTTCGCCATATACCACTGTCTATGGTATGTAAGTGAGAGGTAATGATTATCGGCGCCATTTTAAATTCGTTTCTTTATACCCAGAATACTTAATAGTTCTAGCGTATTTCTAAATATATTTACTAGCACCGTCGCGTGCTGAGCGAAAACCACGTTTACAAATTATTGGAGCACACAATTTTTTGTTCCGGACGGGAATCGAACCCGCGTCCTCAGATTTCGCGCCGGATGCCTATATTTACTCGCCCACCGGAACCTTACTCTTTCGAACCGAAACTTTGTACTAGCCTAATTAAACCAGGTTATTCGCATACGTTTAAATCTACATTTGCTATATTATGCTACCTACAATCTGTAATCAATTTATTTCACAGACTATCTCAGAGGACGTACAGATGACGTGATGATAGAGGGCCCACCTGAAGACCGTATGCTTTGTAAGTATATAATTTGTAATAAACTTACAATATAAACAAAACGGTAGCAGTAGAATTCTTCGTGCGAGTTTTTCTGATGAGGTACTGCCACTATACATATTATTTCTAATGCCAAGCAGTTATATTGAAATTACAGGCACATGAGACTTAACAACTTTATGTCTTAGAGTGATGGGTGCAGTGCAGTTCGTCACTGACGAAATGCATCTGTTATGGGCAGGGGCGGGTTTAGTGCTTCTTTCGTCAACATCGCATAAAAAACTCTACTAATTATGTGTATACCTAGATGATGAATAAATCCATAACAAAATGATTCATAAAAATATAGCCATATACAGATATACATAAACAGAACAAACTTATCCCTACAGACAGTCTCCTATAAGATCTAATATAATGCTTCGAAGACCCAAGTGCATGTAGTCAGCCTTTAAACATCATACTTCCTTGGAAATATATTGATTACTAACCTACTCGAGCTGCGGGTATAAATTTAGCTATGGAATTTAAGTACATTGAGTCCGGGCCTAAATTAGTTGAAAAAGGAACACGGATTGAAGCCTTGGATTCCATTTATTCGATGGTTCGAACATTTATAGTCAAAGTTGCCTCCTTACTTTCATCGAACAAAACGGACACGCTACTTTCACTGTGGGAGGGTACGGTTGAAACTTGGAACACCCTACCTGTGTAGTGCTTCTACTTCACGATATACTCGTACCAATATAATCTAGGAGTCTTCAAATAGGTACCGTTGAGTTTCTAAACATCGAAGTGCAGTAAGTTCAGAGTGAATAGATATTTATCTTGTAAGCAAGCATAAAATGATCTAATGCTTGCTTTTCTGTTATCAAAAAAAGCACTATTACTTTACCGTATAAACAAAGTTGAGCTCTATTTTTTGATAGTTACATATTCTGTTGTAGTATGTTCTGTGAAGTAGGTATCTGTATAAGTCGGAATGTCCACTGCTGAACATAGCCTACCCCATTATGGGTGGTCTTGCTATAATCCCCAGGCTTGGCAGGCTTCTTAGGGATCGTAGTGTTAGATAGCAGTGCTGCAGAAAGCGCTACTGTCCACCTCCCGGTATTTTACCCTTCGACACTCACAGGAAGAAATAAGAGGTTAAAACCTAGCCCAGCACCCCACGGGCCTATGAAGTATTACAATAGTTTATTAGGTTTTATTTATTTATTATTATCGTATAAAGTGATGAGACGGACCCATAATGCGAGTGGCTGTGTTCAGCAGTAGACACTCCGGCTGATACACTACAGTACAGTAAGTGCCGAGATGGACTGGCTAGTGCCTGATGGTTTAAGCATCACTTCTGTCCATTACAGTACCATTTTGTGTTACGAAGCAGTGATGGCTCAGTGGCATTGGCTATAGACTGCCGCGCAGCAGGTCCATGGTTCGAATCCCGCCCAGAGCTTGAGCTTCACCGCATGGTGGAAGGGCATTTTGCGAATGCTCGCCTGGCTAGCGACCACCCTCAAGTAGAAAATCTGTAGCCAAGCACCTAACGGTGTGTTCCGGCAGCAGTCCTTGAGAGCCAGTGAAATAACAGGCAAAATGAGACTTAACAGATATGTCAAGGTTATGGGTCAGTGCAGTTCGTCACTTGATGAAAAAATCTGTTATAGGCAGAGGATACCGCTTAGCATCAGGTGGGCCTCGCCCTTGTTCCATCACAATAACATAAAAAAAAAAAAAGACAATGAACTGTGCTCGACACTCTGAGATATTAGATTTTAAGTCTCGATCGGTAATCGATCGACCCGGTAATTTCACTTGCTACAGTGCCCTTCAAACCAAAACACAGCAGTCTTTGCACACTGCTGCTTGGAGGTGGAATATCTGACACTGCGGTGGTATCCACAAAGACGGCCTCCTGCTTAAAGGCCTTCCACCTGTTTAGTGACCTGGTTAGCAGCACCCAGGGACCGCGCCTGGGGTATCAAAGATAAGGGTCTTAGTAGGGCCTTAGTAGTCGAGAAAGAGGACGAGGATGACTCAGCCCCCAAAACAGATTTAAATTTTGGATGCCTGGAACACAATACTCTACTAGCGGAAAGTTTAAAGGACGCCAGAACACATGAAAGGCAATTAAAAGTGTGCTGGATAGACTTGGAGAACGCGTTTGATTCTGTGCAGCACGAACTGCTGTTGTTTGCAATGAAATGGAATAACTTTCCACTTGTAGTCAGCGACATCATCGCATCATATTACTCTCAATTAAAATTTGTTATATCATCCAAAAAGGAACATACTAATACCCTGCAATACAATGTGGGTTTGTTCCAAGGTTGCTGCTTGTCACCAATAGCATTTTATATAGTAATTAATATTTTAATTGACAAGCTGATTAGTCATGAAAAAAGTGGGGTTATCGGTTAAAGATAAATAACAGATACACAAAATCCATCTTAGCTTTTGCTGACGACCTTGCAATACTGACACGTAACCCAAAACAGTGTCAAGAACTTTTATGAGAATTGGATGAGTTCTGTGCATAGACTAAAGGATTGAGAACGAAACCTAGTAAATGCCACTGTCTGTGTCTGGGTAGACGGAACACTAAATTTACCTCTTACGATCCGGGACTCTTGATAGGAGGAGAATGTGTTTCCACAATTGCTGAATCTGTGCCATTTAAATTTCTTTGTAGAAAAATAGTAGTAGTATATATATTACAAAGGACGAACACCATCTCTAGACACAGTTGTTGATAGCTTTCTTAAAGATCTTAGTATGGTAGACCAACAACCAATAAGGAACATTAAAAAAACTTGGATATACGACAACTACTTAACATCACGTCTGACTTGGCCTTCTCTAGAATACGACATTACTAAAGCCCTTTTAACAAAACTGGATGTTAACGTCATCAGGACACTGAAGTCATGATGGGGCTCGCAATTTCGGCAGACCCATCTACTTTATTTAGGGATCAAAATAATTTTGGGATAAATTAAAAAAACCATCGGAGCTCTATAAACACCTCAGAGTTAGCAAAACGCACGTCTTACTAAAATCTCAAGACGATATAGTCGCATCTCTCCCAAAAGACAAAAGTGCCTCCGATCTTGATTCAAGGCTTCAATTCCATAAACAATTTATGATAGGTGCACAGTCCAGCAAAGCGGGTTTTGGGTCGAGGAAGAAAATGGAGGATAAAGACGTTGTAAAATCTTTTCTACAACAAGACGAAAATAATAGCTATAAAGTTCATGCAATGAGCTTGGAAATGCAAAAAGAGTGGCTAACCATAGGTGAATTTTGTATCCCTCTGGCATTAAAGTGGCGCACTTTGATATACGATTGGTCACCTGCCTTATTAAAATTCTATCTTAACGCCTTTCAGATGACCCTCCCAGACCAAAGTAATTTAGTAAGATGGGGGAAAGCCACCGAAAAGTCTTGCGGTATTTGTCGCGAGGCCATAAGAACAGCACGGCACTTATTGGTAGGACGCAAGGTGCTCCTTGATAGAGGTCATTATTCCCGTCGCCACGATAGAGTCCTCGAAATCATACGTGAAGCGGTGAGTCTCTCGGTAGCTAGAGCAAAAAAAGGTTTGACCACGAACAAACGGCACGTTGCTTTTGTAAAAGAAGGGTCATCTACAAAATCTAAATCCAAGCCTTACTCCATCTTAGGCGCAGCTCCCGATTGGACTCTTTTGATGGACACGTATGAAAAACATTACAAAATCCCTGAGGATGTTGGTGTTTCGTCATCGAGACCAGATATATTTCTATACTCAAAGAATCTAAAACGCATAGTACTTATAGAACTTACTGTGCCATGGGAAACAAACATACCTAAAGACCACACAATAAAAACTAACAAATATTATGACCTAACAAATGAATTAATCAAAAACGGTTATGTGGTTAATTTATATGCTGTAGAAGTGGGAGCAAGGGGTATACCAGCAAAATCCCCATACAACCTATTAAAAGACTTGGCCTGTCAAGAACAACCGTAACTTCCATCCTAGAACGTGTATCCAAGGCGGCATTAGAAGGATCTTACCAAATTTGGTTAGGCAGGGGAGGAGGCTCGAGCGGTGAAAGGGAGCATGGATGCATCATAAAGGGGCCCCTTAACCTTACTCACTGGGTTGCAAGTCCCAGGCACCTTGACTTGAGCCTCTTCCTCTGCAACGCTATGGACCCGGCACCCGCACGGTGAATCCATGGAATGCTAAGTAAATTCGTCTCATTCCTCCATCCCCATTCTATACTCGGACATCCAGGAATACTCAGAAGCGCCACCGCTACATAATGGATATTACATTTACCCGAACGAAACGATTTGCTTCTTCGTTCATTTATCATTATATGAACCGCCAGGGAGTGGAACACCCTACCTGAGTCCTACTGATAAGTATAATATGGGGGTCTTCAAAACACGAGTGAGTAGGTGTCTGCTGGCTAAGCGCGCTAAGTCATCGATCGCATCATAACTTAAAATTGAGTGAGATTGTGGTCATGTGCTACCCAGTTCGTAAAAAAAGTTACAGTTATTATACTAAATTACTATACCTAGCTAAATACTTGATATAAGCTCCAACTATTATACGATACCTAGTGCCGAATCAAACCTATTACGTACCCACTCCTATATTGGTATATATAATTTGCTTTCAAGAACATAAATAAAGAACCATTTAAATAACTATGAACACCAATCACATGTTGTATTAAAGCCTCTGGGGCAATCCGCCGTCAAATGAAATAAAAAATAATGATATAACAAACAACACCAAAATTATATTCAAATTGGACAACAATGTGCTTACGCTTTACAGTTGACTGCATTATAATTTTATTTAACAAACAAAATTACCTACATTGGACTCCCGTAGGATTTCATTCGAGGGAAATTACAGAATAATTTATTTCACTCAGTTTTGATAAAGAGTTTATGGCAACAGTAGATGCGCCTATACCGAAGTAAAATGTTTATGAATATGAATGTTAAATATGTAAGTTGATATTTTGTTCAACGGTAAGCTTAGGGTTGTTTACGTTGTGGCCCGGTAAAATTCTGCTCGACTTCTTATTGTGGCCCTGTTCGAAAATCTTATGACACTGTAGCCTTATAAACTTGGCTGCACGTTTTGTATGATCCCAACAGATGGTTATAAATATATGTAATCCTACTTATCTACCTCAGTATAATATATTAAAACAAAATCAAATACTTACTATCTTTGACTAGTCTACAAATGCTAATAAGATTTTTTTTGTTTTCAGCACAAAAAAGCACTGCCTAGTTACGTACTCATTTATTTTTCTTTAGATAATATGAAAAAATAATCCGCTTGGGAATTAATTCGTACATATTTAAGCTTCCTGCAATAAATCTCTGGCGCCACCAATACTTTTATCGATAAGCTAGTTATACCTTCTAGTTACTACCAATTAACCAGGGAAATAATCTTTTTTCACAGGCATGTAAAAATTATTTGAGTTTAAAGTAATTACACACATAATAATCAATGAACCTTTGAATTGTTACTGAAATGTTTAAATTTCTGGTGTAGATTTTTACCGGACGCCGGCGTCGCTGTACCCGAGTCTCCTCCCGGCGATGGAACAAGAATACAGGAAGAGAACCGGAAATGCATTTAAAAGTAAGTGCCGTGAGGAAAATATATTTCGTAGCTGACTGCGGGATATAAAGTTAAGAAAATATTTTCTACTTAGAGTTGAAAATTTTGTATGATTTGCAAGTAGCATCTCTGCATTAAAATGAAATCATGGTACGTTAAACGGTTTGGCTGTGGATATTATACTATGCAATTCAATCTCAGTTCGGACAAGTTTTTTGGGCTACGATCCGAAAAGAAGGATGGCGACGTTCCATACAACTTGAGACCCAACATTTTTGTAAACACCATGTGGCGTTCAGTCGGGACATTTTTCGGTACTGATAATGCAAGATATGAGAATAAAAATGCGCATTGAATCCAGTACGAAGGAGTCGGGGGAAAATATAAGTCAGAGGTTTTGCACCTTCCTATATTGTCTATCATAGCACTGAATGAATGGCTCTGGCAGGAAGTTGTTTATACTTATCGCCATAGTTTTGCGGATTTTAAGGCTGTGTTAGTGCTTTATTACGATATATATATTAATTGGCAGGCCAAACACGCTTCTAATACGCAGTGATTACATGTACCTGCACGAAGTCGATAGATCAGAAACGGGCTTTACCCATCGCCATTTCTATCATAGATAAGTAAGGTTGCGGTCCGAATTACGCCAGCAAAACTAAAAGTACTCATTGCTAAGAGTACTAATAAATGGACCGATTGAATAATGCAAGCTCATGGCCGTTTGAATTACTACAATTCAGACCAAGTAAAAGCATGCTTATGACGTTATCATTCTATCTTAAAATAAATTGTTATCTTACTAGCTAAAAATAGTAATGGATTTGAACTATGTTAAACCATTTGAGAGACTGAATTATGAGACGTAAAACAAAAGATAAAGGTCTGAGACTTTCAACTCTTCATTTTTTATTGCTGTGGCAGTTGACCTATAGATTTGTAAGCAAACAAATGCTGGGTCCGAAGAGCACTATTGGGAGGGAGGTCTGCGCTTGCTAGCCAATAGTGTAATTCGGACTGCACCATAAAGACTGTATATACTCCATGACACTAAAACAAATGTCAATGTCATCGCTACTGACTGCAACTAACAGAAAATGACAATGAAGTATTTTCTTTATTTTAACTTCGTAGCATTTGGCGTGCTGTGCCAAATCTATGTAAAAATTATGTTAATGTATTTGAATATTACTCAAGAATCTCTACTTTTAAAAATATACAGATATTTTTAAATAATGTAAAACAGGCTGACACTTAAAACAATACCTAAAACATTCATGAATAAGACTTGGTTTAGTTGGGTCAGTAGACGCCATCCTTCTTTATTTGTCATAGATTTCATATTTTTACCACCCCTAGTAATAATAAAGTCTTACATGAAAAATTTACATGGCACAGAAATTGTTGAACCTTTGCCTTTTGCGTTAGAAAAAACTGTGTTGCAGGCAGGAAAAGGCAGTCTCTCCGGTATCAAAGTTTAACAATAAAAAAATCATTTGAAAAAATACCAAAAGCTGAGTTATACGGTAGTTACACTTAAATTGTTATAGAGGACAAAAGTACTAACCTAGGATGAAACGATCTGAGAAAGCAAAATTAAATAACATTTTTTATTGCTGTGGCAGTTGACCTATAGATTTGTAAGCAAACAAATGCTGGGTCCGAAGAGCACTATTGGGAGGGAGGTCTGCGCTTGCTAGCCAATAGTGTAATTCGGACTGCACCATAAAGACTGTATATACTCCATGACACTAAAACAAATGTCAATGTCATCGCTACTGACTGCAACTAACAGAAAATGACAATGAAGTATTTTCTTTATTTTAACTTCGTAGCATTTGGCGTGCTGTGCCAAATCTATGTAAAAATTATGTTAATGTATTTGAATATTACTCAAGAATCTCTACTTTTAAAAATATACAGATATTTTTAAATAATGTAAAACAGGCTGACACTTAAAACAATACCTAAAACATTCATGAATAAGACTTGGTTTAGTTGGGTCAGTAGACGCCATCCTTCTTTATTTGTCATAGATTTCATATTTTTACCACCCCTAGTAATAATAAAGTCTTACATGAAAAATTTACATGGCACAGAAATTGTTGAACCTTTGCCTTTTGCGTTAGAAAAAACTGTGTTGCAGGCAGGAAAAGGCAGTCTCTCCGGTATCAAAGTTTAACAATAAAAAAATCATTTGAAAAAATACCAAAAGCTGAGTTATACGGTAGTTACACTTAAATTGTTATAGAGGACAAAAGTACTAACCTAGGATGAAACGATCTGAGAAAGCAAAATTAAATAACAATCTAAAATATGTTTATAACGATGATAAAACTATTTGAGTATAAAGTTATCTCATCTAAGATTAGTGATGCGCGGTTGTAATATTTCTATAGTGCATGTAAGTTATTTATGAAGTACTTTATAACTGTCTGTGGAATAAATAGCGCATTTGTTTAACAGATCACATGCTGAGCAAGGAGCTGTGGGATGGCACCGCGACCAAGCGCAGCTCTAAAACTGCACTGTCATTTTTAATTCAGGGGAAACATCCCTACGTGTAAGTTTATTTTACGAGTTGAATCTCGTGTGGTTGCGGCGTGTTGAGTGCAGTTCTGTATACTATGAATATGATTAAGTAAATTAAGAAATGTGGCAAGCAACCAACACACTACAACCACTCGGGTAATGTAGTTATTACGGTGTTATAGTTTTCTAAGAGACAAGAGAACTCATCCACGCAGTGCTTTAGTTAGTTTGCTCGCTCGAATTCTCGAAAGTCGATATTGACAATCGGGGAAAAACCGTTTAAAATTTTGTTGGCAAAATAATCTTCTACAACGCTATTTAAATTACAAATCAAATTCATTTTATATTGAATTGTGCAATATACTGATTATAACTGATTACACGACTGCCTAAATAAGGAGTCTAATGTTTCTAACGTTCATATAGGTATGTATGCCTGAACAGATTGGGATATACGAGTTAGAATCTCGTATCACGATTTTTAAATTGGTGCCAATATGAATTGCCTTGATGAACACATTCCAAACGGTATATTTAACTTATAAAGTATAACGTAATTTATGTAAAATAAAAAAAAAACATGATTTAGTTTGGGTGTTTAACCGACTTCCAAAAAAGGAGGAGTTTCTCGTTTCGACGCGTATATTTTTCTTGTATGTATTCGCTTACCTGGATGATTGATTACCTAGATCAGCAAGGCACTGTCTTTCACAAGTTATATCATAGGTACATTTCAGTTTTTTTTTATTATTGAATTTGTTTTACTTTTTCCTTTCTTTTTTTCTTCTTTTAGGAGGTACCAACTGATACTAGTACGTTGTCATTATGGATGCACCACATCGCTGATCGTTGATGAAGGCGAAAGTGATGACTTAATATTTTTAGTTCCTGGGTTTTCTCACAAAGTAAACAGTAGAAGTCCGGATTTTTGGCCTGTGTTCAGTAGAGGACGCTATAATCATACCTTATAATGAATCGAACCAAAACATGTACCTGCGTCTTTGGGTACCTATTTAATTCAGACACAAAATGCTGTTATTTCCACTAAAAACATCAGGTTGGATGTTGAAGCGCTTGTAGCGAAATTTGCTTAGCCGATCAAAACCGATAAACTAAGTTAAGCAACGTCCGCCGCGTTCAAGTCTTAGATGGGTGACCGGTAGTGACATTACTACTGAGCGCTTCCGTGTTTCCGAGGGCACGTTAAGCTGTCGTTCCCGGTTGTTGTCTTACTATGGAAGTCGTTATAGCGTGGTGGCAGGGCATTTTGCGAATGCCCGGCTGGCTAGCTACTACCCTCGAGTAAAAAATCTGTCGCCAAGCACCTAATGGTGGATTCCGGCAGCTGTCCTTGAGACACAGTATTTCTAGGTTAGCCTGAACAACATCTTAGACCACATCATCACTTATCATTAGGTGGGGTAGTGTTGAAAGGCTAGCCTATCAGGTATTAATAAAAAAATGTCTTTGAAAAAGGCCACCCGCATTTTTAAATAATAATTGTAAGGTAGCCTAGCTCCTGGATAGGTAATATGAGTAATCTTTATGGATAGACATAATAAATTAGTCCATAATTCAACACCTCCCTACTATACCTGTCTCTTTTGTCAGGAATATAGTAAGGTGCTCGGTGACGGTCATGGATTTATTATACCTATTGAAAGGTCTACCTTTACCTCTACATTTACTGGCTCCGTAGATCTATAGCATACGTAACGGTCATACAGACTACGTTATACAGACCGGAATTTCAATTAAAACCAGCACAGTGAACTTTTCCTTTAATTGCCTTCGAGGAAAATCTCACTTGATGGTATGATAGGATGTGCTCGAAGGTGTTAAAAAGCTCAATCTAGAAATTACAGTCACTAATTAATTAATTATGTTAAAAATAAACAAAAACATCTAACACGCGCCGTAAATTTAGTAGAATTAATTTATTAATTGTACCTAATGATTATATAAATATGAAGTAGGTATCGAAACTTATTAGAAAATATTTGAATAAACTTAAAAACACAGCTTTATAAACACATTGAGGTAGAACGTTTAATTGGTGTTCACTTTCTACTAATCAACATAAACGCGGATACATTATCTTTTGATATCAAGCAAAAAGGACACACTACGTTCTATGATATTTTACAAAAACAGCTGCCGTAACACACCGTGAGGTGCTTAGCGACAAATTTTCAACTTAAGAGTGATAGCTAGCCAAATGGGCATTCACAAAATACCATCATGCGGAGAAGTTAAAGCCTGCGGCGGAATCCAAATCATGGACCTTCTGGGCGGTAGCCCAACATAAACTTATAGTTTTCAACAAAAATCAACCAAATTGTATTTTGAAAAAAAAAAAAATTTATATAAGCGATGCTACAGATCTATTATTCCGTATACAGTTCATTGTGACTGCATCATTAGTTGAGTGGAGAATAGCATCGACAGGTAATCTAGAAGTTTTGGGTTCGATCCCCGGGTCAGGATGTCCTTACATTGAAATATTCAGTTCTAGAGTCTTGAGCAATGCCTGAAAAATAAGAACAGATCTAGCTCTTCGGATGAAAAATCGTATTATGTTTACTGTATCAGCCGGATTGTTCACTGCTGAACACAGCCTTTCCTAAAATCGGGGAGGTTTGCCATAATCCCCATGCTTGGCAGGCTGCTTGGGGATCGCAGTGTGAGATATCAGTTCCTCAGAAAGTGCTGCTACCCACCTTCTGTTACCCTTACCCTTAGTCGCCTCTTACGACACCATCCGTAAAATTATGTTAACTGATGATTTAAAATAAATGATTTAATAAACGATGTATAGGTACTAAACCATTAATTATTACACTTATAATAATAGTGTGAACTACGAATATACTTTATTTATTCGTAGAGTGTAAAGCACTTAACAGTACCTATTTGATAATTTAGGCAGAGATAGTATAGAAATTTCAAGTTTCAGAGAAATTTTGAATGTAGAGTGAATTTACAGTATATAGGTGTAGACCTAATAACACGGATTACTGAAACTTATAACTTTATGGTAATAAATAGTATCAGGTAGGTATAACTATGTACGTAAGTACATATTACGTAGAAACTTGGTATCATATTCATATATATATATATATATATTATAGTTGAACATTTCGTGATAATATTTCTATAGGGTGCTTACCCACGAACTCGTGACAATAATGAGCAGTATTTTAACTGGTATCGTTTTCGTAGCACTCGTAGCAAAGTTTGCTTAGCCTTTCTTAACCGATCAGCAAAGGAACGTCCGACGCGGAGTTGGATGGGTGACCGCTATTGACATTATAACTGCGCGCTATCGTGCTTTGAAGTACGTGCATACATATATATTATAGTTAAACACTACGTGACAATATTTCTATAGGGTACTCACCAACGACCTCGTGACAATAATGAGCAGAATTTTAGTATTTTAACTGTTATCGTTTTCGTAGCACTCGTAGCGAAGTTTGCTTAGCCTTTCTTAACCGATCAGCAAAGGAACGTCCGCCACGGAGTTGGATGGGTGACCGCTAGTGACATTATAACAGCGCGCTACCGTGCTTTGGAGGGCATCCTAAGCCGTCCCGGTTGGTCTTAGGACGGCAGTCGTTATAGCATGACATATCGCGCATGTCCACCTGGCTAGCTACCACCAAAAAGTAGAAAATCTGTCACCAAGCACCTAATGGTGCATACTATACGATATCACATTAGTGTGAAAGTCAAAATTATTTGTTTAATTTAAGTGCATTCTACTGTCACGTTCGTCAGAAAGAAAGTTTACCGGGTCACTCCGAGAAGTACGGGTATAAAATTCAGGCCATTCTTGTTAAATATCTTTAACAATGTGTACACAATTAATGGTAAAATTATTGTCTTTATATCTCCGGATTAATGTTCAGCCATCCAGGTATCCAAATACCTATTGTCAGCCTTAAAAACAAATCTACTCAATCACATATACCTACTATCTTCTAAAACTCTCCTTTTCCCTCAACATCATACAGAACAAAATTCATCACGAAATTCATATTTTTACAGGGACCGAAAACATTATTGTCCATACGGAAAGTAGGCGATGCTTGCTAGGATAATTAGGTAATCATATTATTTTATCTTACACATGTTTATTAGTCATATAGTAAATGAACAGCGCATTAAATCGTGTACCTACATAGTACATTATTTTTATTCTGATCTAACGTTTCGAACTGAGTTTTCTTTGACCCTCGACGTGTATGTGTTCTATGCCTCGACCGTCGTTTGTAATGTCGGAATAAATATATAATAATATATTGGAAATTATAATATGCGGTCAAATAATTTAATTACTATTTGTTCATTCGTTAGTTGAAAAGTATGAAATTCCTCATTAATATTTTTTCTATGTCTGTGTTTTATAGCGGTCATATTGTTTTTCTTGCAGTGCCGACCTTCCAGCCGCAGGGGACGTCGTGGAATATCCTGGAAAAATAGAATAAATTACCATTTCGCTCGTTGAATTTCAAAGAAATATTTATGTAATAATTACAAATAATATTATCGTTTTGTATTAATTTAAATTATACACTAGTTACAAGTAATTTTTCATAATTAGTTATAAAACAAGTAAAAACTGTGGAGCCTATTATCGTTCGAGTTGGTTCGTGAGCCAACTCCGGCTATTATTCATGGATAAATAAAATAACGTCGTTTGCACCAATGCAGCAATGGTCACATGAATCATAAAGATAGTGCATGACACAGCACAATTTATGGAAGAACGACTTTTTGTCTCTGTTTTATAAAGTAGGTGCAATTTTAAAGTTGAATAGCTGAGGTTATAGCGTGGTTCATATTTTAAGAGCTACCCGTAGAAATTTATGTCTATTCTGCCAGCTCTACATCCAGATCTAGTAGGTACTAGATCTAGTAGGCATAGGTATGCCGTAAACATATAAATGAAAAACAAAAGAGATCTTTGTACCATTTCTTAAGCCTCTTCTATTATTGGTATCTTATATAACAATCACCGACAGTAATCACTAACTAATAGATGGAAAAGGATTAAATCTCATTAATATAATAAATAGTCAAATTATTTTGTATGATGGTTTATTTCAGATTTTTCTTGTTTATGGGATTCTGTCATAAGTAAAAGTCACCGATTGAGCGAGTAGTGGTAGTGCTTACCTATGTCCGGCCACTGAAAGAATGCGTTCCTGACAGGTAGTGATTGAACGGACCATGTGACCTTGAAGGGGCGTTGAATTTACAATATATATATTTTTTGTACTACTAATATTATCCTGACATTGACACTAAACCAAACTTCGATTATGTTGAGTTGTACCTACGTTTGCTGCATTAATAATGAAGCCGATAGTAAATAATGCCGAAACGTGGCAAACACTGAAAATAGACACTCATGAGCTAATTATCAAGCTACAAGATTACTGTGAGCGTGAAAATCAAAATGGCGGAACCTTGATACCTGTCGATCAGGTGCGACAACGTGTTTCTTAAGCGCTCGGAGTTAGTTAACGAACAATAACAAATATTAAAAACGAAAGGTTCCGCACAACTATAGCAACAAAGAGAATATTTTACGAACCATGAAGAAGAAACGCTAAATAAAATTTGTGACAATTATTAATACATGTGACGCCGACGCATTATATTGTCTATGCACAAGTATTTAGTTACTATTCGAGGAATTAATGCATTAACAGTTCGTGTCAATGTATCCATTTCTATTTAATTTTCGGTTTTGGCATCTTTGAAAGTAACTATTAAAAATACTGCTTTATCCAAAATTTCAAAAGATATTTATTTTGAATATCAAAAAAAGAGAGAAGTTAAAATCTTTAAGACGATATAATGTTATTTTAAAACGCATATAATTTTTAAGGGACGCTAAAAAATAACTAAGATAACATCGTATAGCGTATAGCTAAACGCCAATTATCTATATTGGCTTTCTCATTTTTGTACAGATGATACACAAGCGTCAACTTCAAAAGTACGAATGGGTATATGGGTCTGGCTTATAATATGCCACGATGCTGTACAGATTTAACAGAAATGTGATTATTAAATATTATTGGCATTTGAATCAAAAGCTACTATTTGTATGAAGAAATGAATGACCCTGCATTAAAAATACATAATGTGTTATTTCCCGGCTTAGCAGAGTTTGGCTACAAAACGAACTGCATTGACGTAAATATGCCAATAGTAAAAGCAGAACTAATCAAACTAGTAAAAGACAATAAGCCGGCAAAAATACGATTTGAAATACATGAATTGGTTCTAGATTATGGTCGTCGGATTCTCAGATTCACTCCGAATCATTGTAAGTGTAAAGCAAATTGGGCTTATGTGCACAGCACTTGTCGCCATTCGACACAAAAAGATGATGAATTTATAAGCCTGTAATAGTCTCAAAGAATAACTCGGCGGAAGTCGTGGAACAACAAAAAAAACATATTTTTGAAAACTTTGACCGGGACATCAGAATTGATACTATCATTGATAATATACGGAGACAGCACTTCCCCAAGCCAATCAAAATCTGCATAAATTTATTGATTTGCCTGTCGTAACTCTTTTACCAAACATTGTTATTATAAGTATGTTGTGCTATGTATTTCTTGTGCTATGTTGTGCTATGTATCTCTTATGTATTATCGAATTATATTTTCTTTATTATTTTAGTTACGCTCAGAAATAAGAAACCAGCCAACACGTTTTGATACATTTTACTTTATTCTTGGTTGAGTTATACGTAAATTATAGTGTTAATAATTTCACATCACTAGTCATGACCAATAGATCGAGCGACGTCAGGATCGCATTCTTTCGGCCGCGGCCGGGCAGTAACAATAACATTTTAAAACTATATTGTCGATGTTTTCACTTACAATTGTAGTTTGTCTTGTGATGTATTTTTCTATTATATTTGATTTTTGTAGATACCAGCTATATTTGTGTCCGACTAAAATCGTATCGTACCAAAATTACTGTATTCGTAAAATAAAATAAGTATATAAAATTGTCAAAATCAAAAGTGGTTTTACTTAAGTACAAGACACCAACCCAAATCTTTGTCTTTTCCCACGTCCTATCCAAATACTGGTTATTCTGAATTCACGTAACAATATACCTAATATGTAAAATAAGTTAGTGTGCACTATCACTAACATTATAATAGCGTTCTAGCCGCTTGCCATACAAACATAATTTAATAAATTTTAAATAGGTAGGTAATGAGCCCAAAACATTCCCATGCTAAAATATTTTTCCTAATAGTATTGAAAATACATAACTTTACGGAAACTAGCAAAGCAAGAGCATAGCTTATATATTAAGTTCAAGAATACGCTTGAAAATTTTCACCGAGTTTGAACTCTTGGTATTTAAAATATGACGTAACTACGTTTGTATGGAAAGCGGTACGTGCAAGCTAACTTTCAGACTTTTAGTTGGAGTTTGTGTCGTAAAACTTATAAATAATTTTCATCTCTGTTTTCGAAAAACGGCAATGATATGCGTGAGAAAAGGAAATATTCTTTACTGCTTGATTTGTTAATAAATGTTCAATGATATATCAAACTACTTATACCAACTTTACACATAGTAAAAAGAATGCATCCTTTTTTTAATAGTTGACTAAACAAGAAGTGCCGCCGCATTCGCAAAGTATATGTTTAAAAACTTGAGTGATAGGTGCTCTTTGTGAATATTTAAGTGAAATTTATAAATGTAATGCATCTTCTTTGGCTCCTTCTCTTTAGGAACTGCTTCTTTACGAATATATATTTAATCAACTGAGTCTTGAAGACCTTCTTTGTTATAATACCCTTGCCATGTTTTTTACGCTGTTGTGACCGAACATGCACGTTGCCTACCTAATATTAAGCGGTGACCTCTGCTAGAACAGATCTATTTTGTTAAAAGTGAGGAAGTGCACTGCGCCATCACCCTGAGACATTCACTTGTTAAGACTTGTATATTAGTGTATATAATTTCATCATTACTTACGTTAAGTGCATGGCGACATTTTTTTCTACTTGAGGGTGGTAAAAAGCCCGATGAGCATAGGCCAAATGCCTTTTCATCACACCCTTTCTTCACATGCAGGGAAACCGGTGCTGCGGTATGGACCAAACCATGCCGTGCAGGTGCACGGCAGTCCATAACTACTACCACTGCTTCAAAACTACGATTTAACCTGTGAATATGCGGTACTAAGATATTCTAAACCTATAGCTACTGGAATTGTGGTCACTGTCGACACAGACATCAGAGTGCTTGCCGAAAAATGTACTGAGGGTGGTAGCTGGAAAAGCGAAAATTAAAGAAATGCCCTACTATACACTATTAATTTAAAATGTTATTAAGTATAGAAACGATGTAACCACTTGTGGGCAACCATTTCGCCAGATGGTAAACGGTCACGTCTAATGACACTCTTTTTATTATTATAAATAAACGCGATTTAAAGCGTTTAAAATTGTTTAATTACTATGTCTAATAATCGTAAAAACCATAACATAAAACGAGCAATATTTTTTTATTTCGCGATCCCATGATCATGTAGAATAGTTACCAAACCTAGATATGTAGCTAGGTTATAAGGCGAACAGTGCTCAAAATCGGAGGTCGTGGGTTCGATTCCCAATCGAGGTATGAAATTTTGTAATCTGTCTAAAAATAAGAAGATGTGACTTTCGCTTAGTACGTGATAGTGCTTGTTTAGTAATCTAGAAACACTATAATACAACTGTTAAAATTTTGTAATTTGCGCTTCAGAGATTTGCGTACTGCGTAAAATGGAACAAGATAAACCTATCGTCGCAGAAAGAAAAAAATATTATGGTATGAAAACAAGTACCTATCAGATTTAGTATACCTGATAGGAAAATACATCGTAGGATGAAAGCGGAACCACCCGTCGTCGTCAGAAATGGTTTTCCTCGTAGACACCAGTTCCGCTTCTAGAAATTGTAGGTAGACTCGTACAGTAAATGCCAAAAGTTAGAATATAAAAGGGAGTTATGTTTAGCAGCTACACTACACGTAGCATTTCGAAACTGTTCGCTTATACATTCAGTCTTGAGACAATGTTATAAAGTTTAGAGTGCTCGTTGAGCTACTTTCTTGGAGTTAAACGGAATAAACGAGTGCGCTATTTGATTTCAGAAGAGTTGAACATTTTGTTCGTTACGAATAGTTGAACAAGGAATTTTTTGCATGTCGAGTGGCTGTGTTAAATTATGCCACAAATTAAATCAAAGTAGGTCGATATCATAGAATAAGTAGTTTCTGTTCTGTAAAGTTTCGTACAAGTGATAAATGCAACCCTATTAATGTTTAAATAAATAAACGAAGTAACTAAGATTTTCACGATTTGAACACATAGTTATAAGCATTTAACGGAACTTAATCGTGATAAAATCATGCATGTCATTTATTTACCTCGACGTTTCGACCAAGTTGCTTTGTAGTTTGCAAGTTGCTTTGTGACCACGACGTCACGAGCGGACCGAAGAGACGACTTTAATACGTTGACAACAACGTTTTGAAGGTTGGGTATTTTCTCCAACTACCCGCATTTGAACCAGATATGAAAGGTTATAATATAGGTAAAACGCACTTGATGCAATAAGGTAAATAAATAGTAAAAATGTTTTTATCGCGATTAAGTCCCGTTAAGTACTTATAACAAAATAAAAAAAGTTTTGTAACAAGTGATACAATACAGTAGAGTCTGTTTGGTGACGGACCCTAATTAAGTTATTTCTGATTTTATATGTCAGCTACAATTGCAATATTTGATGTGGAATGTAGATCCAAACAAAATTGCAATGATTTAATGCTTTTGACACGACCAAAGTAGCAATTAATAAATTTTACAGGAACAAAAATTACCTGTGAAAAAAAACTCATGAAACATACTTTTAAAGCGTAGTCTTCGTAACTAAAATTACCAAGTAACATTACCAGTAACGTACAAGAAAGAAATACCTATTGTTCGTACAAAACCAGGGATTTATTTTTCTTCGTTTCAGTTCTAGGAGAAAGAAGTTATTGGGCCTGTTGAATCAGTTATATTGTTAGATGACCTAATTTATTTCTTTATGTTGAAAACCGTTGATCCATTCGCTATAGTTTTCGATATGGTATAATTTTATCAGGATATTTTGAGGATTGAAAAGTTCTGGAAATGAGGAAACACTGACTCTATGTGAATACTTTTCTTTTATTGCAATGTATCAGATAATCTCGCTTCTTTTATCAGCAAGAAGCTAACAACAATTACGTGGCAGAAAAACGATTGTTCAAGATAGGTATCTTGACATTAAATAAATCATCATTTTAAATTAGTATAGTTTGTTTCTTTTCCGAAAGTGTTTGAATTAGTTATAACACATTGAATTTTCAGTTTGTTGTCTGATGGTATTCAATAAGGTATGGTGGTAGAGCATATTTTGAATACCTGCCTATATAGCCACAGATTACCTACTGGCTATTTACCACCTTCATGTGTATAGCTCTTAATTTTATGTGTATAATTTAAACAAATTATATACATGTTGCCTGCACCGTGATGTCTGAGCTGCTGTCTTTGCTCTAAAGTCGTAGGCAAAATTAACATAATGACATGCTATAAATACATTCCAAAACTCACGCCTAACCAGGTATTCCAGATTCATGTTATTTGTACTGAGAATATGAGGTATCCTGTAATAAATCTTTCCGCTCTTTGCGGAAAGATCATTTGCGAAGAGATTTTTTCGATAAGCTTGTTTATTTTCGCTATGAAGTATTAAAATTGCGTAAACCTCGACAGTGTGCTATATTAATATTTTTCTTGTAATATTTCGTCCACCTTCAACAATGTCATATCCTTATGGTACATAAACCTTATTAAATTTATTGATTATTTTCTTACAATACACACATAGGGAAATAATCATATACAGAATATTTTGCGGCTCATAATTCGTGGAGAAGGATGTCCATACTCCACACTGGTTATTTTTACACGATTCGACGCGTTAAGGGCAATGAACAATTTTTAAGAAAAAAAGAGGATACTCAAAACCAAATACGACGTTTTTAAATTTACGGTTCAATTATAAATTTAATGCAATAACGGTTGTACTCTCAATGTCACGTTTTGGTATTTTATTGTGACGAATTTCATATATATAGACTCCATAGTACTAAACATTTTAAAATCTGCAAATCAGACCTGGCTTACAACGGTTAGAACTTACTTATAATCTGTAATTTCGGTCAGTTTTGCTATAGCTACCGATGGACTGCTGGGGTTAGAATGTCACCCCCCATTGCCGGGTGTCGTATGGGGTGACTAAGGGAAAAATACCGGAAGAAGCAGCGTCTACTGAAGAACTGACAGCTTCTACTGCGATCCCTTTACGCCTGACAAGCGTATGGATTGTCGCAAATTCCCCCCAATTGGGGAGACATTATTCAACGGTGGACATTCCGTTCGATGAATGATGATGATAGTAGAGCACTGAAAACTGTACATCAGTGTTACGTTGTTTCTTTCATGGTTAGTTGCGACGCTGAACCCTACTAGAGCGCGGCCTTTTGTGCACTTGAAGAAAGTACACATTCCCAAGTAACGTGGAATAAATAACGTAGTAAAATATAGTAGTAAACACAGTTTTAGTAATAAATATATAATATTATGTATGTATACAAACTTACGTTGATTTATAAGTGTGACCTGAAGCCGAAATAAATGTATCAAAAACGAGGTTCACAAGTTGCTCGTAACCTTCTAAAGTGATCATATTCGGTTCGGGTTTTGGTTACACCTAAAGTAACTTTTACGTTTCTAAGTTTAAATTTAGTTAATAACGAAAATAGCTCATGTATTTACAAATAATTGTATTATATAGGAAGGTGGTCCCCAAGATACAGGTTAACCTAGTTTGGAGGCCAAAAGGATTTTGCAATTGTAAAATGATTTTACATCAATAAACATTATTATTATTACTTGACCGGTTTATGATTCAAAGAATGGTAGGTACTTAGTTTACTGTAGTAAGGCAAATAATAAGTTATAACTAAGTAGATACTAAGTTTAGGGACTTCGAAAACGTTATATTAAATCACTTGATAAAGTGTAATTTGCTACCATCTCAAAACTACCAAATATTACATAATACGCAAAAGTGTAAATAGTTTAGTAGCAATGTAACAATGTTAATGCTACTAACATAGTTTGTCGTGATATGAACTTCACTTAGCTGTTTCGGCAATGACTGAACATGGTCGGGTCTGACGTACTAAACCGTAATCTCCTTCCAAGTTTGTTAATCTTTAGTCATCATATATGTAGTTTTAGTATAGACGGTATCAGTGGCATCCAAAATTCAACAGTATTACACATATTATATTAGTTCCAGTACGCGAACATACCTACTTATGTATATATTATTTATTTATTTTTATACACAAGACAGTATACAATCAAATTAAAATAAGAACTAAGAAAAAAATCTGTTTTTACAAGTTATTGTGATGGAACAAGGACGAGGCCCACCTGGTGTTAAGCGGTAACATCTGTCTACAACAGAAGCAGTTCTACAGAAGTCGCGAACTACACTGCGCCCATCACCCTGAGACATAAAGTTGTTAAGTCTCATGTGCCTGTTATTTCACCGGCACACATACTCTTCAAAGCGGAACACGGTAGTGCGAACATTGGAACTTGGCGGTGGAAATAGGTATGGTGGCAGTACTTCCCCGGAGGTGTGATTTCCTCCAGGGAAGTACTACTGCTATTTATTTTTGGTACAAATCCTTACATAGTTGACCAACGAAGTGCGAAGCGCGAGCGAAGCATCTCCATTTCAGCACGGGCAAGAAATGCTTATGTATTTCTGTCCAGCGGATACCCGGCTGCTCTCCTCTAGAGGTTGCGTTTCTCAACCGATACGATAAGTACATACAATTTTTCAATCGAATCAGTTTTAAAAACTTTTCAGAATGGCGAAGATATGAGGCTTGAAAACGTATAAATAATCATATTTATAGTGTTCTAAATGGCATAGTAATGTATTTTTTATATCTTAACACTTAAACCACTCCGATTTTCATAATATAGGTACCTAGCATGTAGCCTTGAGGCATATAATATCGTAATACTAATTCAATACGTCGTCGCATCTGGTGGCTTTGAACTGAGTCAGCATTTTGATTTGTAGACGGTAAACCCTCGTAAAGGTTCATTACGTCTCAAAGCAACGACGTACATACTAGCTTAGTATTTCCCAGCTAATAGGTAAACATTCTAGAAATATACATCTATACGTCTCCGAGGATGTGAGTATTTCAAGTACAACACCCTCTGGGACGCAATGAAGCAGTTTTTTCGCGAGTTTACCGTCTACGAATGTTAACTTCGTTCATCCCCACCTGAGGCGACGCTGCCTTCAGATAGACGTTTTATCTCATTTTGACATATAGGTAGTTTCTGAGGCGTAATTTAACTAGAAATTTCTCTCGATTTTATTATTATTGATGTGATTTTTTACGTGCTTGTTACATGGCACACCTGAGTTCAACGGTAACCTCTGCCTATAACAGATGCTTAACGATACAAATGACGAACTTCACTACGCCCATCACCCTAAAATATAAAGTTGCTTAGTCCCATGTGCCTGCAAATGGTAACAAACGGTGACGGGCGCTGTGTTGCATAGCCTTGCATTGAGACACTTAAGTTATAAAATTGTTTGACTTTCTACTAGTAAATAGAAAGTCTTTTTCACGGATAATTCATATAGATAGGGTATTTCACACCACGTGGGGTTCATAATTCGCCTAACAGCTCTTTTTACAATAGGGTTTTTCGTATCACGTTTTGGATTGCTGTGTACTTAACGTTCTGAACGAGAAAACAGCAGCTCTTTTAGTGTACCTTTGAGAACCAAAATCTCATATTATGTCCTAGCTAGAGAGCTTAAAGGCTATATCTATAACCTTATATCTCTACCTCCTTTGTTGGTAATTCATGATTATCATTATAGGCCTAGAATGGGAACTACTCGAGCCTCTTATGTACCTATAGAGTCATTTGAACTAACCTCTAGGCAATTGCCAACCACTAGAAGTAGAATTCGCTTCCATCCACATGCCAAACGACTGGTGACAAATAAAAATGTAAAGATATGTAAGTCAAGCTCAAAAACATCAAAACGCAAAGCTTACTGCGGCGGCCGTGATCTAAAGAGTGTACCGTGCGGCGTAACAACATTATCTGGATGCGACCTATCGGATATGATCATTTGTAGGCGTCCAATCATTTAGACAATCCAATTGAATTTGGAAGATTGTGAATAAGCGGTAACTGTATAAGAGTTACACTACATATTTTTATTCGTAGGAATAACCATTTATACAACGTAGGTAAAAATAAAGTAATCTATAGTTTGATTAATATGGAAAGAACTTCGAATGCATAACTCCAAAACACGTGTTCAAAGGCTAAAATGTAGTAAAATATTTTTTCTCGTGTTTTTGGTATCCCTAATCCTAACAACGCTTCGAATAGATAACATTTTACACTCTCATCTCTCACAGGGTGCTCTTGTTCGGCATTAGGTACTCTCTCACGAAACAAGCTTTTAACCCTGTCGCGCCCAGGCTCGCTTAACGTCATTATGTTACACAGCATGTTTCAACCCTCGTCGGTTTATTTGGAAACATGCAAATTTCATCAAACGTTTTAAGATGGCGGTCGATATATGGTAACGAAATAAGTATTTTCCGTCTGCAGCTTTTTACACCACGTCTATACAAGTCTATACGGTATATGAAAAAGGTATTATTTAGAACCAATTTCCTCGGGTGAAGGTTGGTATATGATGAATTGCTCTTTATTTTTTAATAATATAGTCTTATAGTATCAGCCGGATGGTCCACTGCTGAACATAGCCTCCCCAATCATGGGGGGGTAGTCATAATCCACACGCTTGGCAGGTGTCGTGGAGATTGCAGATGTCAGTTCCTCAGAAAGCCCTGCTACCCAACTTCTGGTGTGTTACTCTTAGACGCCTCTTACGACTCCCACGGGTAGAGTTGGGTGGATGGTGGATGGTGGAATAAATTTTAAGCCCGGCCACCAACAAGAGTAATATAGCCTTATATTTTTAAATTATCTATAAGTCATAAGTTACCATCAATACACATCCTAAAGGTGTAAAATAACGTCGTTCCGTTTAAGATGTGTGTAAATTTAAATTAATAGTTGCATTATTTATTATTATAAGTGTATTCAAGCAATCATTTTGGATTTGTTGGACAATTGTTGTAGAATGTTAATGAAGAAAGACTAGAATTTAGGGCCTTACGTCCTTCGCTGAACTATGAATAGGTATGTGAGTACCTACTGCAATTCGCAAATAGCCTTATATCCACTTTTCTTTTACAAAGGCATATAATATGTAGTGGTGTGTACAATAAAGAGTTATCTATCTATCTATAATATTGTGAGGAGTAATGCAAAAAACATGTCCCGGCCCGAGAGACGGGTGGTCATCGGTTCGCATCCAGATAATATGGTTAAAATTATACCTTTCCTTTTAATTTTGTAAGTATCTGTGAAGCAGTGAACGTTTCAGCTTATACAGCTTTTCAGCTTATACAGTACGGTAGGTAGGTACTTTAAATGTAGACACTAAACTCCACAAGGTACATCTTAAGAAACACCTTCTATCTATTAGATAAGCGACCCCAATCCACTCGAGTGGACCCAATTTTGCGGGCCCACTATCAAGTGTACCGTGTACAGATTGGCCATGTGGGTCACGTATTATTCAATAAACCCAAAATTAATACTACGAACGCGAGCCGCATCCCAAAAAGCCACTTTTCCAGAATGTTGCTCTAATAAAGATACTGGATGAAACCTTTCAATTATGTACTCTATTCAAAGAAAATAGCCGCCCCATCCGCCGCTTTGCTTGTAATTTACTGAAGAAACTGAAGTCTAATTATTTCGTTTCAGACGCAGAAAGTCTCACAATTTGTAAAAGTTTTACTTATTCCATCTTTAATTATATTTAACCGAATTAAATAATAATACATCATAAATTTCTGAGCTGCTTAATTGAGGAAAATCTTTGGTTAGCGCCAGTTTCGACTCAACTCACGTCTTTTATTAATTTGAAATGAAATAGATTTAAATACGGAAAACTAACCGTGAAGTTTGAGTTTGAATTTATTACGGCGGCGGCACCTTATGCTTTTGAGTTGTACTTTTGCCTTTGAGAAATCGATTGTGTTTAGCCAGCATCTTGAAAAGTATTCTTCTAATTATAAGAAAAAAATGGATATGGTTTGAAAATAACTTATTAAAATTATCCGCATCTTTTACCAAGATTAGATTAAGCATGAAGGGCTGCCACTGACAAAATAACAGCAACAAAATATGTTTTATTAGTTGGATTCATATTATACCCAAATCTTCTTTTCCTTTCCTGATCCCACGCTTAGTTGGGTCGACATAATATATATTTACTCACCACTCATTTCTATGGCCCGTCATCTCCCTGCTCACGCGGTTCCACACATATCCTTCTTCAAAAAGTCTATGCATACCTTCGGCCCTCCTCTACCCACATATATCCACCCACATTTTAATTACCTGATTACTGACACCTAAACACGAGGTATGATATAACTATATTTTAGTTTATTATTCGATACTTTTGGAATATAATATATCTAAGAGATACCTATATAATAAATATCATATATTAACAGCTATAGCAAAGTGGAAGCAGTGATGGCTCAGTGGCATTGGGTATGGACTGCCGCGCAGCATGTCCATGGTAAGAATCCCGCCGCGGGCTTTACCGCATGGTGGAAGGGCATTTCACGAATGCCCGCCTGGCTAGCGACCACCCTCAAGTAGAAAACCTATCGCCAATCACTTAACGGTGTGTTCCGGCAGCAGTCCTTGAGCCAGAGAAATTACAGGCACATGAGACTTAACAACTATGTCTTAAGGTGACGGGCGCAGTGTAATTCGTGACTTATGACGAAATGGATCTGTTATAGGCAGAGGTTAATCCGCTTAACATCAGGTGGGCTTCGAGCTTGTTCCGTCACAATTACATAAAAAAGTGGCCATATTATTTTTTATCATGGAGCTACATATATCGCAAATTTCACCGGGGGTGCTGGGCTAGAATGTAACCCACCATTGCTACCTGTGAGTGTCGTAAGAGACGACTATAGATAAAATATTGGAAGGTGGGCAGCAGCGCCTTCTGAGGAACTGATATCTTAAACTGCGATCCCCAAGATGCCTGCCAAGCGTGGACATTATGGCAAACCTACTGCAAGATTGTGTTCAGCAGAATACAGTCCGACTGATACAGTGCTGTACCATAGGTATATATTTTTTTAAACTTGGATTTGATTTTTTCCTTTAATAAAAAACTTTTAACCATTTTTTGCTTTAGCTGCCTATTATCAAATTTCATAAAAGTCAATACCATGATAATTTTAAAATACTGCAACATCATAGCGTCTATGGTGACAAAGGTATATTATATTTTGTTTGTGATAGAGATTAAAGTTATATTCGTATAGTTTTTTCTTAGTTTGGTGAAATTGGCCCTTAATCTATTTCTTACTGTAAAAACGTTTCAAAGGCTAACCGAATTCAAAAATAAATGTTATCCTGCTAATATCTTGGATTCTGCTTATACATTTTTAAAGTAATGTATAGATACTCAAAGGTTGGATTAGATCTCAATTTACAAAGAAGTCAAATATTGCCAAAGGCTGGCTCTAAACTTATACTTACAAATTCAATAGGTACACACATCGAAATAATAGGCTTATTCTGAAGGTACACACATATAGACTGTGTTTAGTATAGTCTGCAAAAAGCTCTTGAGATGACGATGATTTTTTTTACCTGATAGATTATCATTTGACCACTATCTTACGTGATGGTAAATAATAATGTCAAAGATTTCAGGGTAACCTAGACTCTCAAGGACAGCTGCCGGAGTACATCATTAGGTGCTTGGCGACAGATTTTCTGCTTGATGGTGGTAATTAGCCTGACAGGCATTCACAAAATGGGTACTTTACTACCATGCTATTACGACTGCTTACACTGTGTTAGGGTTAACACAACAACCGGGACCGACGGTTTAACGTGCCCTCAGAAGCATGGAAGCGCTCAGTAATGCCACTAGCGGCCACCCATCCCAATCATGACAGCGGCGGACGTTGCTTAAATTAACTGATCGGTTTAGGACGGCTAAGTAAACTTTGCTACGAGCGCATAAAAAGAGAAAATTACAAGAATATTGAAATAATATGTATAGCTTGTATATTGTTGAAGTGTTTTTAATTTTGCAAGATTTCTGCTGCCAGATGTAGTCGGGAGAGTGAAAAGGAACATGAACAAATCGATTGTGACGGCTGGGAGAGCTCGGGATGGAATTAGATACAGATTTCGAGCACTTACGATATTGCTCATCTGTTGATTACACGCAGCCGAACTAAGTAGGTATAAAATACATACGTATATTTCTATCTATAAATATGAATTATTCGTAGGTATATTTACTATTCTCTTCTTTATTTTCTGTGTGATTAGATATGTAGATATAAGGAGGAATGTTCTGATATTATTAATATAACATTGTATCTTAGAGGTCTTAAGAAACTGTATATACAGAATAAAATATGATATTTAGTAGTATTATTATTATAGGTACTATGTGTATATCTGATTATAATAAATACAAGTTATTTTTTTCTAGCAAAAAAAATATCTTTAATATTCCGCAGCATGAATCAATGCCCAGTAGTTGACCATGGGCTTATCTCCTATCATATTATGTCGGCAAAACATATAACAGATCTAATGTGAGTGATCAGAACATTGAGATACCTCTGACAGCCTACACGATCAAACAATAGTAATTGCACAGTATAAGGTGAAACTAAAAAATCGGACACGAGTCGGTCTCACGCTCGGAGGGTTTCCTACCATTATCTATACAATATTAGACACTATAATGTAACCTTTTTTTGTAGATTTCACTAAGGGTACGTTACCTTTCGTTTGCGAGTCCCTCTCGCACTTGGGCGATTTTTTGTATTTATTGTTATAGCGACACCAGAAATACATCGTCTGTGAAAATTTCAACAGTCTAGCTTTTCATGGTTCTTGAGATACAGCCTGACAGACAGACAGTAGAGTCTTAGTAATAGGGTCCCGTTTTTACCTTTTAGGTATGGAACCCTAAAAATAACGTGATCGTAGTAGAAAAGTATTGTACTAACAGAAATCCCGCAAAGTTTTCTTTATAGTGCGCGCGGAACTAGTTGGCCGCGCCTTAGGTGGCGACAGGTGCAGCGAGTGGGCGGGTTGCCTACTGCTCGCAACGCACATAAGATATCAGACAATGGTGACCAAAGCAAACCCCTCCGTCTCTCCACTGCTCACATACCTAAGGCGCGGCCAATTCGTTCCGCGCGCACTATAGTCACATAAAGGAGGAGTCGACACTGGACCACACGACGAATACGATATAATAAGAATATGTATGCCTATACTAATTATGCAGTACTTTACTAACATTGTATTTTTTTATATTTCATTACACCTTCAATTTCTGCATGATGACTTGTGAAGATAGATCATTTTCGTTTCGATTATTACGTTTTGCTCTCTTGAAGCACCAATAAGTTATTTGTAATTTGTTATGTATATATGTTTTGTGATAAATGACATAATATTTATAAATTACTACTGTCATTTTCTAAAAACATGATATTTCATGGATATTTTTTTTATTACTCCTTCATATAATTGACATTTTTATATATTTTAATGAATTTTGATTTTTGACGCATGTTCATAATGTTTAATTAAAAATGTTTGTAACTAAATTGATTTCATTAAGTGATATTCTATAACAATAATATCTAAACTTATAAACGTATTAATATATATTAATTGAGTCAATGTTGTGTGCTTTATATCTATAGCAATTTCTAAATAAATATAAAAATAAGTGCAAGTGTTGGCGTCCGTGCAAGTGCAAATTATGTATGTATTACATTTGAAATGTAAGCCTCAATCGTCTAGATCCAGGGAGCCATCTCCCACCTTATACGAAATCATCATAAAATAAATTGATTAAAAACGAAGAAATCCGACTGCAAGTTTAAAAAAAATAATAAAATTGCAAGTAAAAAATTATTGCAAATCAAATGTATTTAAGAAGGTACCTGCATTTTTAACAATTTAATACTTACCTACGTCATGTAGTATCAGATCACAAAACACTATTAATATACTCGTGGAGTATCAGATAGTCCTGTTTACAATATTTATATGTACATAAGAATTTTGACAAAATTAGTGGGAAATAACGTTTTGACAAAAAATACAAATTTACGATGTTTGTATTTCAAAATGCAATTGCTTTGGTATACAAAATTAATAAAACTGTCTAAGGTACATATTATTCTTGCTAAATTACACTCCAATTCGAGGAGAATGAAAACAAGCAATGTTATGATTTTTAGGTAGTAATTTAAAATTGGTTTTGAGCACAGATTAAATATACTATTGTATACGTTAAATCGATTTGAAGGTAAAAAATCACGTCAGTAGCGGGAAATTAACTATGAATTCATTAAGTATATGATTTAATTATTTTTTTAATTTACAATCAATTATTTAATTAACAAACTTGCACTACTAAAATAATATCACAGTAGTAATTTTATTGTAGATATAACGTTTTCATTATGTATTTATTAAAGCAAAAAATCATATCAAGTCATCATTTTTATGTCTCAGATATTATATTTATAATTTAGATACATATACATATTAAATGGCCGTATGTAGATATGATTGGTAGGAAAACGAGTTACTCAGCATGTCATGGATTCACCGTTCGGATGCTGGATCCATCATTTTTCCGAGTAAAAGCTCCAACTCACCGGCGTTTGGGATTTGCAACCTAAGGAGTAAGGATAAGGGGCCTCTTTACGATGTCATCAATACTCCAGTGAAGTAGGGCACAGTGCAAGTGAAAAGATTGTGCTCACAAGATTTACAACTTGGAGTAAATAATGTAGTGTAAAATTAAGTAGAATAATACAACTATAATAGACAGGCCAGGTGCATGGGCATGTATTACGTTTATCCATCAAGTGACAATAAAAACACCGCTTCTTAAATGTTTATCAATGTTTTGTTACATTTATAATTACTAAGGTAAGGTCTATAAACATATATATCAGTTGCGTTTTCACAAAAAATTGTGACTGGAGGAATGTGCAAATTATGTTTGCACCATTTGAAATATAAGCCTCAATCTCCTATCATCTTTTTTAAATCACCTTTTTTCAACCTGCGCTATCATGGCAAAGCTAATTATTTTACATTAAAATTGGTTTAATTGTTTAGAAGTTATGGTTGACTAAAGAAACTAACCTACATACATGAAACCTGAAAACATAGCACTACTTTTTTTTGGCTGCCATATGAAAAGAGCGTTTCCTTTCATACCTAACATAATTACTTGCAGACTAAGTATCACCGAACCACAATCGCGCCAAACAATATTGGTTTGACTTTACTTAATTAACTAATTAATTATGCAACACGGATGTGCAAGCAAGATACAAGATGTTTATAATATAGCGTTATCCCGCTCACACTGTTCCAAAACCTATGGAACAGTTTTACAATAGTTATACGACATTTTATTGTATGCTGTTTGTAACTATTTATAGTTTCACTCATCAACTTTGCTACATTTATTTTAGAGAATTACAAAAATCAAAACTTTGTTGATAATTAAAACATTAATTGAAACCCCTTTGTAACGTAAAAAAGTCAAAACCAAGTTTTAATTCGCCTTTAATCCGTGCTAGAAAACCACTATTTTTTTAAAGAGGGATAAACATTAGGTATGGATTTATCGTTGAAGCAGCAACAGATAATGCTAACTATTTACCATTAAATAACTACCTTGTATTAAATATTACGTCAAAGTTCGCAAAAAGCGTAAACAATTTTTTTGTGACGTCATCAAAATGATTAGTGTTTCCAATACCGTTAGTGTGCGTACTTGGGCAATGTAAATATTTCTGTTTCTGTACTAAAATATTTAATGCTTTTTTAAAAGAAGGTATATTTTAAAAAGTACAAAATACGGTAGTGGATCGATCCAAAATATTAAATCAAATCAATAGGATCGATACTTGGATCGATACAATGTATTACGATCCATTGCGATTCCGAATATTGATACGAAGCACCTGGATCGAACATCCCTAGAAGGCGGAAAAGGATATCACTAAATAGTGTTGCCACACTCATTGCGCCGTTAGTTTCTTTATAGATTTCATTATATTGACATTATTTAATTTGAATTATTGTAATTTAATTTTTATGAACATTTTAATTATTTGGTATTGTTTGTAAACATATTGATAATATATTATATTTGACATTGTTCATCATACATTTAATAATAATAATTTTTATGGACATATACTGTAGTTAAATACCTTTTTTTGTGTTCTGGGGGGCAATTCTCAAAATTGGGATAAATTTATCGATTCTATATATTTATCCCGTGTCACCTATAGACGATTAATATCCCAAAAATATCGACTTTTTAATAAAAATGCTATTCTCGCGAGTAGTAGATGTACAAATATGTCCACAGCTAATGATATTCCCGATATCGCAATGTTGCGTGTTGATCGCTAGGGCTTGATATTTATCGATAGTGATATTGCGAGAATAACACAAAATTACACGACTCGATATTCGCCATGTTTTCTCGATATTTATCTACTATGATATTCATATCACTGCACGAGAATCGCCGTCCTGTATTGTGAGATAAATGTAATTGATTCTGTGTCGTTTTTATCTCTTAAATAACATTTAATAAATATTACTGCTGTTGCGTAGAGAAAACATGGATGAACAATGTTGCTATATTTGAAATCCTCTTTCGAATATTTTACTAACCATAGACTAACATAATACTAATACCTGCTGGGGTGCGTTCCTGCAAGCCTTCGGCCAAGACAAATTTTGGTCTAAGCTCGGTTACACGCCTTTCCAGCACTCCAATCGAGCTTAATTTCATCCTGGCAAGATTTGATCATACCCGTTCCGGGCGACTTGTCAGAGCTAATTTTGCTCTACTTGGCCTAAATTTTACTACCTTTTGAATCGGCCAAATCTTGGCTGGCTGTCAAATGTGACAGATTCTACAACAACATACATTTTGTACAAGCTTAGCCAAGGATTAGTGATTACTATGCTATCATTGCTTAATAACGTAATGGGGCTCATTCCAAAACAAACAGGAAATATGTGATCACCTAAAAACAACACTGTCATTTTCATATTTTGACAGTAGCGCTAAAGGACGTTCCAGGTACCTTGGAGCAAATCAAGCTCGACGAATATTTGGCCCGGCCTTGCAGGAACGCGCCCTCACCTACGCTGACGTAGTTCTAATTGGGTGCGTACCGTTCGGAGTTAAATTCGCCAAAAACGATTAAAGCGATCACACTCCCAAAATGGACACCCAGAACCACCTAAATATCGAGTTTCAGCCAAATCGGAGTAACTTTTTTTACTTGGCAGACGTCATCGAAATAAAAATTTCATATTCGAAATAAGGACACCCAGAACCACCTAAAAATCGAGTTTCAGCCAAATCGGAGTAACTTTATTTACTTGGCAGACGTCAACGAAAAAAAAATTTTAGATTTGGAAAATGGACACCCAGAACCACCTAAATATCGAGTTTCAGCCAAATCGGAGTAACTTTTTTTACTTGGCAGACGTCATCGAAATAAAAATTTCATATTCGAAATAAGGACACCCAGAACCACCTAAAAATCGAGTTTCAGCCAAATCGGAGTAACTTTTTTTACTTGGCAGACGTCAACGTAAAAAAATTTTAGATTTGGAAAATGGACACCCAGAACCACCTAAATATCGAGTTTCAGCCAAATCGGAGTAACTTTTTTTACTTGGCAGACGTCATCGAACTAAAAATTTCATATTCGAAATAAGGACACCCAGAACCACCTAAAAATCGAGTTTCAGCCAAATCGGAGTAACTTTTTTTACTTGGCAGACGTCAACGAAAAAAAAATTTTAGATTTGGAAAATGGACACCCAGAACCACCTAAATATCGAGTTTCAGCCAAATCGGAGTAACTTTTTTTACTTGGCAGACGTCATCGAAATAAAAATTTCATATTCGAAATAAGGACACCCAGAACCACCTAAAAATCGAGTTTCAGCCAAATCGGAGTAACTTTTTTTACTTGGCAGACGTCATCGAAATAAAAATTTCATATTTGGAATAAGGATGACGAGAACAACCTATATTTTGATTTTCAGCCAAATCGGTGCAAGTCTGAGCTCGGCCTTCGGCCTCGCAAGTTACTAACACGGCTCGACCTGCGGCCTCGCCTAGCGCTCGCCCTGCGGGCTCGCGCACCCGCCACTCGGCCTACGACCTCGCGGCCCGAAAGTTCGGCCTTCGGCCTCACCAAAAGCTCGCCCTTCGGGCTCGCTACACTGACAGTAGGACAATTACTCTAAATTGAGTTGAAATTCCCACAAACACTCCTAATACAGTCGACATTGTAAGGTTAAATACTCAAAATAATGTATGAAGAATGAGAGTAGCACATTTGACAGGTGTCATTCGACTGCTCTCCCGATTCCCTATGACATTTGTTCAAACACCCCCCACATATCTCTTACCGTTTTCGAGATACGTAGTCCAGCTTTACTTGGCAGGCGTCATTTTTAGGGTTTTTTATTTTTCCCCTACTCAGCTAAACTCCTTAGTCATTTTCGTAATACATTACTATAACCGTACTCAACTCTTTCTGGTAGAAACAGCTACTTTTTTGAGGGATCGAAGGATTTTGTATGGTGGCCATTTTGAAATCCGCCATTTTGGATTTTTGACAAATGTCATCCGACTGCTCTCCTGATTCCCTATGACATTTGGTCAAGCACCCCCTACCTATCTCTTACCGTTTCAGAGATACGCCATCCAATTTTACTTGGCAGACGTCATCTTTGAGTTTTCGGATTTTTCCCATACTCACACAAACCCCCAGAACATTTTTGCCATAAATTACTTTCTTCCTACTCGACTCCTTCTGGGAGAACAATTATGTCAGTGAGTGAGTCAGTGTACGGTAATCCAGCTTTATATAATATAACTAGTTTTTCGGGCAGTGTGCGGGCCGCATGCGGCCCGCATTTATCGTTATGCAGTACTAAACTATAACAATACACCTTTAACATTAAAAAAAAATATTTCAAAACTCCAATAGAAGTATGAAATCCCATTAAAACTCTCAATACAATAAAGAAACAAACTGTAGCCTCCAAAACCAGATTCACCCTACTGCCATAAAAAGGTGGTTCCGGCAGAATGGTACCAAGGTTTTGAGTCACATTTGTTAAGGAACCCTACTCGTAGGTGCTTTGGTTATCGCGGGCAGTTGCCATGGAGACCAGTTGGAGACGTGGAAAATACTCTCAAGTCGGAGCTCGGCCTTCGGCCTCGCAAGTTACTAATACGGCTCGGCCTACGGCCTCGCCAGGCGCTCGCCCTTCGGGCTCACGCCCCATACGCTCGGCCTTCGGCCTCGCGGGCCGAAAGTTCGGCCTTCGGCCTCACCAGAAGCTCGCCCTTCGGGCTCGCTACTACACTAATGTAGGACAGTTACTCCAAATTCAGTCAAAAATCCCACAAAAACTCCTAATACAGTCGAAAATAAAGATAAAAAACTCCAAATGCAGTATAAAGAATGATAGGAGCACGTAAGACACATCCAAAATGTCGGATTTCAAGACGGCCGCCATACAAACTGCTCCGCCCCTACTGAAGCTCGGCCTAAAGGCCTCGCTTCAGCAGGCTCGGAGCATTTTGTATGGCGGCCATCTTGAAATCCGCCATTTTGGATTTTTGACAGGTGTCATTCGACTGCTCTCCCGATTCCCTATGACATTTGTTCAAACACCTCTAACCCATCTCTTACCGTTTTCGAGATACGTTATCCATCTTTACTTGGCAGGCGTCTTTTTTATGATTTTCGATTTTTCTCATACTCACCAAAACCCCCCGAACATTTTTGCCATACATCATTTTAGCCCTACTCGTCTCCTTCTAGGAGAACATTTATGTCAATCAGTCAGTCAGTCAGTCAGTGAGTGGTAATCGAGCTTTATATATTATTAACTAGTTTTTCGGGCAGTGTGCGGGCCGCATGCGGCCCGCATTTATCGTTATGCAGTAGTAAACTTTACCTTAACCGCTTATACATTTAAAAAAAAAAAGTTCAAAACTCCAATAGAAGTATGAAATCCCAAATAAAGTCTCCATACAATAAAGAACCATACTGTAGCCACTAAAGCAAATTCACCCTACTGGCATAAAAAGGTAGTACGGGCAGAATGGGACCAAGGTTCTGAGTCACTTTTGTTAAGGAACCCCACTCGTAGGTGCTTTGCTTACCGCGGGCAGTTGCCATGGAGACCAGTCGGAGACTTGGAAAAAACTCTCAAGTCGGAGCTCGGCCTTCGGCCTCGCAAGTTACCAACACGGCTCGGCCTGCGGCCTCGCCAAGCGCTCGCCCTACGGGCTCGCGCATCATACGCTCGGCCTTCGGCCTCGCGGACCGAAAGTTCGGCCTCCGGCCTCACCAGGAGCTCGCCCTTTGGGCTCGCTACTACACTTATGTAGGACAGTTACTCCAAATTCAGTCAAAAATCCCACAAAAACTCCTAATACAGTCGAAAATATAAGGTAAAACACTCCAAATGCAGTATAAAGAATGATAGGAGCATGTGGGTCACATCCAAAATGTCGGATTTCAAGACAGCCACCATACAAACTGCTCCGCCCCTACTGAAGCTCGGCCTAACGGCCTCGCTTCAGCAGGCTCGGATCATTTTGTATGGCGGCCATCTTGAAATCCGCCATTTTGGATTTTTGACAGGTGTCATTCGACTGCTCTCCCTATTCCCTATGACATTTGTTCAAACACCCCCTACCCATCTCGCACCGTTTTCGAGATACGTCATCCATCTTTACTTGGCAGGCGTCATTTTTATGATTTTCGATTTTTCTCATACTCACCGAAACCACCCGAACACTTTTGCCATACATCACGTTGTTCCTACTCGTCTCCTTCTAGGAGAACATTTATGTCAATCAGTCAGTGGTAATCGAGCTTTATATAATATAAACTAGTTTTTCGGGCAGTGTGCGGGCCGCATGCGGCCCGCATTTATCGTTATGCAGTACTAAACTATATCAAAACTCATGATACGTTGTAAAAAAGTATGTTCAAAACTCCAATAGAAGAATGAAATCCCATATAAACTCTCAATACAATAAAGAACCATACTGTAGCCACTAAAGCAGATTCACCCTACTGCCATAAAAAGGTGGTACGGGCAGAATGGTACCAAGGTTCTGAGTCACTTTTGTTAAGGAACCCCACTCGTAGTTGCTGCGGTTACCGCAGGCAGTTGCCATGGAGACCAGTCGGAGATGTGGAAAATACTCTCAAGTCGGAGCTCGGCCTTCGGCCTCGCAAGTTACTAATACGGCTCGGCCTACGGCCTCGCCAGGCGCTCGCCCTTCGGGCTCGCGCATCATACGCTCGGCCTTCGGCCTCGCGGACCGAAAGTTCGGCCTTCGGCCTCACCAGGTGGTTGCCCTTTGGGCTCGCTATACACTAATGTAGAACAGTTACTCCAAATTCAGTCAAAAAACCCACAAAAACTCCTAATACAGTCGAAAATATAAGGTAAAACACTCCAAATGCAGTATGAAGAATGAGAGGAGCACCTGGGACAAATCCAAAATGGCGGATTTCAAGAAGGCCACCATACAAACTGCTCCGCCCCTACTGAAGCTCGGCCTAAAGGCCTCGCTTCAGCAGGCTCGGAGCATTTTGTATGGCGGCCATCTTGAAATCCGCCATTTTGGATTTTTGACAGGTGTCATTCGACTGCTCTCCCGATTCTCTATGACATTTGTTCAAACACCCCCTACCTATCTCTTACCGTTTTCGAGATACGTCATCCATCATCACTTGGCAGGCGTCTTTTTAATGATTTTCGATTTTTCTCATACTCACCAAAACCACCCGAACATTTTTGCCATACTTCATTTTTACCCTACTCTGCTCCTTCTAGGAGAACATTTATGTCAGTGAGTCAGTCAGTCAGTCAGTGGTAATCGAGCTTTATATATTATAAACTAGTATTTCGGGCAGTGTGCGGGCCGCATGCGGCCCGCATTTATCGTTATGCAGTACTAAACTTTACTTTAACCCCTTATACATTTAAAAAAAATAATTTCAAAACTCCAATAAAAGTATGCAATCCCAAATAAACTCTCCATACAATAAAGAACCATACTGTAGCCACTAAAGCAGATTCACCCTACTGCCATAAAAAGATATACATATTTGGAATACGGACGTCCAGAACAACCTAGATATAAAATTTAAGCCAAATCGGAGTACTTTTTTTTACTTGGCAGACGTCATCAAAAAAAAAATTTTGATTTGGCATAAGGACACCCAGAACCACCTAAATATCGAGTTTCAGCCAAATCGGAGTAACTTGTTTTACTTGGCAGACGTCATCGAAAAAAAAATTTTAGATTTGGAATAAGGACACCCAGAACCACCTAAATATCGAGTTTCAGCCAAATCAGAGTAACTTTTTTTACTTGGCAGACGTCATCGAAAAAAAATTTTTAGATTTGGAATAAGGACACCCAGAACCACCTAAATATCGAGTTTCAGCCAAATCGGAGTAACTTTTTTTACTTGGCAGACGTCATCGAAATATTTTTTTTTGATTTGGAATAAGGACATCCAGAACCACATAAATATCGAGTTTCAGCCAAATCGGAGTAACTTTTTTAACTTGGCAGACGTCATCGAAATAAAAATTTCATATTTGGAATAAGGATGACGAGAACAACCTATATATCGATTTTCAGCTAAATCGGTGCAAGTCTGAGCTCGGCCTTCGGCCTCGCAAGTTACTGACACGGCTCGACCTGCGGCCTCGCCTAGCGCTCGCCCTGCGGGCTCACGCACCGTCCACTCGGCCTACGGCCTCGCGGCCCGGAAGTTCGGCCTTCGGCCTCACCAAAAGCTCGCCCTTCGGGCTCGCTACACTGACAGTAGGACAATTACTCTAAATTGAGTTGAAATTCCCACAAACACTCCTAATACAGTCGACATTGTAAGGTTAAATACTCCAAATAATGTATGAAGAATGAGAGTAGCACATTTGACAGGTGTCATTCGACTGCTCTCCCGATTGCCTATGACATTTGTTCAAACACCCCCGACCTATCTCTTACCGTTTTCGAGATACGTAGTCCAGCTTTACTTGGCAGGCGTCATTTCTAGGGTTTTTAATTTATTCCCTACTCAGCTAAACCCGTTAGTCATTTTCGTAATACATTACTATAACCGTACTCTACTCTTTCTGGTAGAACCAGCTACTTTTTTGAGGGATCGAAGGATTTTGTATGGCGGCCATTTTGAAATCCGCCATTTTGGATTTTTGACAGGTGTCATCCGACTGCTCTCCCGATTCCCTATGACATTTGGTCAAGCACCCCCTACCTATCTCTTACCGTTTCAGAGATACGCCATCCAATTTTACTTGGCAGACGTCATCTTTGAGTTTTCGGATTTTTCCCATACTCACACAAACCCCCTCTACACTTTTCCCATACATCACATTCTTCCTATTCGACTCCTTCTGGGAGAACAATGATGTCAGTCAGTCAGTCAGTCAGTCAGTGTACGGTAATCCAGCTTTATATATTATAAATAAACTAGTTTTTCGGGCAGTGTGCGGGCCGCATGCGGCCCGCATTTATCGTTGTGCAATTTTAACTTATATCAAGACACCTAATACGTAAAAAAAAGTGTGTTCAAAACTCCAATAGAAGTATGAAATCCCATATAAACTCTCAATACAATAAAGAAACAAACTGTAGCCACCAAACCAAATTCACCCTACTGCCATAAAAAGGTGGTACGGGCAGAATGGTACCAAGGTTCTGAGTCACTTTTGTTAAGGAACCGCACTCGTAGGTGCTTCGGTTACCGCGGGCAGTTGCCATGGAGACCAGTCGGAGACGTGGAAAAAACTCTCAAGTCGGAGCTCGGCCTTCGGCCTCGCAAGATACCAACACGGCTCGGCCTCCGGCCTCGCCAAGCGCTCGCCCTTCGGGCTCACGCATCATACGCTCGGCCTTCGGCCTCGCGGACCGAAAGTTCGGCCTTCGGCCTCACCAGGTAATTGCCCTTTGGGCTCGCTATACACTAATGTAAGACAGTTACTCCAAATTCAGTCCAAAATCCCACAAAAACTCCTAATACAGTCGAAAATATAAGGTAAAACACTCCAAATGCAGTATAAAGAATGATAGGAGCACGTGGGGCACATCCAAAATGACGGATTTCAAGACGACCACCATACAAACTGCTCCGCCCCTACTGAAGCTCGGCCTAAAGGCCTCGCTTCAGCAGGCTCGGAGCATTTTGTATGGCGGCCATCTTGAAATCCGCCATTTTGGATTTTTGACAGTGTCATTCGACTGCTCTCCCGATTCCCTATGACATTTGTTCAAACACCCCCTACCTATCTCTTACCGTTTTCGAGATACGTCATCCATCATCACTTGGCAGGCGTCTTTTTAATGATTTTCGATTTTTCTCGTACTCACCAAAACCCCCCGAACATTTTTGCCATACATCACGTTGCTCCTACTCGTCTCCTTCTAGGAGAACATTTATGTCAGTCAGTGAGTCAATGGTAATCGAGCTTTATATATTATAACTAGTATTTCGGGCAGTGTGCGGGCCGCATGCGGCCCGCATTTATCGTTATGCAGTACTTAACAATATCAAAACTCCTTTAACATAAAAAAAAATATTTCAAAATTCCAATAGAAGTATGAAATCCCATATAAACTCTCAATACAATAAAGAACCATACTGTAGCCACTCAAGCAAATTCACCCTACTGCCATAAAAAGGTGGTACGGGCAGAATGGTACCAAGGTTCTGAGTCACTTTTGTTAAGGAACCCCACTCGTAGGTGCTTCGGTTACCGCGGGCAATTGCCATGGAGACCAGTCGGAGACGTGGAAAAAACTCTCAAGTCGGAGTTCGGCCTTCAGCCTCGCAAGTTACTACTACGGCTCGGCCTACGGCCTCGCCAAGCGCTCGCCCTTCGGGCTCACGCACCCTACGCTCGGCCTTCGGCCTCGCGAGCCGAAAGTTCGGCCTTCGGCCTCACCGGGAGCTCGCCCTTCGGGCTCGCTATACACTATAGTTGGACAGTAACTCCAAATTCAGTCAAAAATCCCACAAAAACTCCTAATACAGTCGAAAATTAAGGAAAAACACTCCAAATGCAGTATAAAGAATGATAGGAGCACGTAAGACACATCCAAAATGTCATTAGACTGCTCTCCTTATTCCCTATGACATATTTTCAAAAACCCCCGACCTATCTATTACCGTTTTCGAGATTTGTGATTTATCTGCACTTGGCAGACGTCATCGAAAAAAAAAATTCATATTTGGAATAAGGACGTCCAGAACAACCTAGATATAAAATTTAAGCCAAATCGGAGTACTTTGTTTTACTTGGCAGACGTCATCGAAAAAAAAAATTTTGATTTAGAATAAGGACACCCAGAACCACCTAAATATCGAGTTTCAGCCAAATCGGAGTAACTTGTTTTACTTGGCAGACGTCATCGAAAAAAAAATTTTAGATTTGGAATAAGGACGTCCAGAACCACTTAAATATCGAGTTTGAGCCAAATCGGAGTAACTTTTTTTACTTGGCAGACGTCATCGAAAAAAAAATTTCATATTTGGAATAAGGATGACGAGGACAACCTATATATCGATTTTCAGCCAAATCAGTGTAAGTCTGAGCTCGGCCTTCGGCCTCGCAAGTTACTAACACGGCTCGACCTGCGGCCTCGCCTAGCGTCCACTCGGCCTACGGCCTCGCGGCCCGAAAGTTCGGCCTTCGGCCTCACCAGAAGCTCGCCCTTCGGGCTCGCTACACGGCCAGTAGGACAATTACTCCAAATTCAATTGAAAATCCCACAAACACTCCTAATACAGTCGACATTGTAAGGTCAAATACTCCAAATAACGTATGAAGAATGAGAGTAGCACATTTGACAGGTGTCATTCGACTGCTCTCCCGATTCCCTATGACATTTGTTCAAACACCCCCAACCTATCTCTTACCGTTTTCGAGATACGTAGTCCAGCTTTACTTGTCAGGCGTCATTTCTAGGGTTTTTAATTTTTTCCCTACTCAGCTAAACCCCTTAGTCATGTTCGTAATACATTACTATAACCGTACTCAACTCTTTCTGGTAGAACCAGCTACTTTTTTGAGGGATCGAAGGATTTTGTATGGCGGCCAATTTGAAATCCGCCATTTTGGATTTTTGACAAATGTCATCCGACTGCTCTCCCGATTCCCTATGACATTTGGTCAAGCACCCCCTACCTATCTCTTACCGTTTCAGAGATACGCCATCCAATATTACTTGGCAGACGTCATCTTTGAGTTTTCGGATTTTTCCCATACTCACACAAACCCCCAGAACATTTTTGCTTTACATTACTTTCTTCCTACTCGACTCCTTCTGGGAGAACAATTATGTCAGTGAGTCAGTGTACGGTAATCCAGCTTTATATATTATAACTAGTTTTTCGGGCAGTGTGCGGGCCGCATGCGGCCCGCATTTATCGTTGTGCAAGTTTGAACAATATCAAAACACCTTGTACATTAAAAAAAAATATTTCAAAACACCAAAAGATGTACGATTTCCCATACAAACTCTTAATGCAATAAGGAACCAAACTGTAGCCACCAAACCAGATTCACCCTACTGCCATAAAAAGGTGGTACGGGCAGAATAGTACCAAGGTTCTGAGTCACTTTTGTTAAGGATACCCACTCGTAGGTGCTTCGGTTACCGCAGGCAGTTGCCATGGAGACCAGTCAGTGACGTGGAAAATACTCTCAAGTCGGAGCTCGGCCTTCGGCCTCGCAAGTTACTAATACGGCTTTGCCTACGGCCTCGCCAAGCGCTCGCCCTTCGGGCTCACGCATCATACGCTTGGCCTTCGGCCTCGCGGACCGAAAGTTCGGCCTTCGGCCTTACCAGGAGCTCGCCCTTCGGGCTCGCTACTACACTAACGTAGGACAGTAACTCCAAATTCAGTCAAAACTCCCACAAAAACTCCTAATACAGTTGAAAATAAAGGTAAAACACTCCATATGCAGTATAAAGAATGATAGGAGCATGTAAGACACATCCAAAATGTCGGATTTCAAGACGGCCACCATACAAACTGCTCCGCCCCTACTGAAGCTCGGCCTAACGGCCTCGCTTCAGCAGGCTCGGATCAATTTGTATGGCGGCCATCTTGAAATCCGCCATTTTGGATTTTTGACAGATGTCATTCGACTGCTCTCCTTATTCCCTATGACATTTGTTCAAACACCCCCTACCTATCTCTTACCGTTTTTGAGATACGTCATCCATCTTCACTTGGCAGGCGTCTTTTTAATGATTTTCGATTTTTCTCATACTCATCAAAACCCCTCGAACATTTCTGCCATACATCATTTTAGCCCTACTATGCTCCTTCTAGGAGAACATTTATGTCAATCAGTCAGTCAGTGAGTCAGTGGTAATCGAGCCTTATATATTATAAATAACTAGTTTTTCGGGCAGTGTGCGGGCCGCATGCGGCCCGCATTTATCGTTGTGCAAGTTTGAACAATATCAAAACACCTTATACATTAAAAAAAAAACAAAATTCCATAACAGTATGATATCCCATATAAACTCTCAATACAATAAAGAACCATACTGTAGCCATTAAAGCAAATTCACCCTACTGCCATAAAAAGGTGGTACGGGCAGAATGGTACCAAGGTTCTGGGTCACTTTTGTTAAGGAACCCAACTCGTAGGTGCTTCGGTTACCGCGGGCGTTGCCATGGAGACCAGTCGGAGACGTGGAAATAACTCTCAAGTCGGAGCTCGGCCTTCGGCCTCGCAAGTTACTAACATGGCTCGGCCTGCGGCCTCGCCAAGCGCTCGCCCTTCGGGCTCACGCGCCATACGCTCGGCCTTCGGCCTCGCGAGCCGAAAGTTCAGCCTTCGGCCTCACCTGGAGCTCGCCCTTCGGGCTCGCTACTACACTAACGTAGTACAGTTACTCCAAATTCAGTCAAAAATCCCACAAAAACTCCTAATACAGTCGAAAATAAAGGTAAAATACTCCAAATGCAGTATGAAGAATGAGAGGAGCACGTTTGACACATCCAAAATGTCGGATTTCAAGATGGCCACCATACAAACTGCTCCGCCCCTACTGAAGCTCGGCCTAACGGCCTCGCTTCAGCAGGCTCGGATCACTTTGTATGGCGGCCATCTTGAAATCCGCCATTTTGGATTTTTGACAGGTGTCATTCAACTAAACTCCTGATTCCCTATGACATTTGTTCAAACACCCCCTACCTATCTCTTACCGTTTCCGAGAAACGTCATCCATCTTCATTTGGCAGGCGTCTTTTTAATGATTTTCGATTTTTCTCATACTCACCAAAACCACCCAAACATTTTTGCCATACTTTATTTTTACCCTACTCTGCTCCTTCTAGGAGAACATTTATGTCAGTGAGTCAGTCAGTCAGTCAGTGGTAATCGAGCTTTATATATTATAAATAACTAGTTTTTCGGGCAGTGTGCGGGCCGCATGCGGCCCGCATTTATCGTTATGCAGTACTAAACTTAACCTTAACCCCATATACATTTAAAAAAAATACGTTCAAAACTCCAATAGAAGTATGAAATCCCAAATAAACTCTCCATAAAATAAAGATCCATACTGTAGCCACTAAAGCAGATTCACCCTACTGCCATAAAAAGGTGGTACGGGCAGAATGGTACCAAGGTTCTGAGTCACTTTTGTTAAGGAACCCCACTCGTAGGTGCTTCGTATTCGCAGGCAGTTGCCATGGAGACCAGTCGGTGACGTGGAAAATACTCTCAAGTCGGAGCTCGGCCTTCGGCCTCGCAAGATACTAACACGGCTCGGCCTGCGGCCTCGCCAAGCGCTCGCCCTTCGGGCTCACGCACCCTACGCTCGGCCTTCGGCCTCGCGAGCCGAAAGTTCGGCCTTCGGCCTCACCGGAAGCTCGCCCTTCAGGCTCGCCATACACTAAAGTTGGACAGTAACTCCAAATTCAGTCAAAAATCCCACAAAAACTCCTAATACAGTCGAAAATTAAGGAAAAACACTCCAAATGCAGTATAAAGAATGATAGGAGCACGTAAGACACATCCAAAATGTCATTCGACTTCTCTCCTTATTTCCTATGACATATTTTCAAAAACCCCCTACCTATCTATTACCGTTTTCGAGATACGTGATTTATCTGCACTTGGCAGACGTCATCGAAAAAAATATTTCATATTTGGAATAGGGACGTCCAGAACAACCTAGATATAAAATTTAAACCAAATCGGAGTACTTTTTTTTTCTTGGCAGACGTCATCGAAAAAAAAAATTTTTGATTTGGAATAAGGACACCCAGAACCACCTAAATATCGAGTTTCAGCCAAATCGGAGTAACTTGTTTTACTTGGCAGACGTCATCGAAAAAAAAATTTTAGATTTGGAATAAGGACACCCAGAACCACCTAAATATCGAGTTTCAGCCAAATCGGAGTAGTTTTTTTTTACTTGGCAGACGTCATCGAAACAAAAATTTTTGATTTAGAATAAGGACGTCCAGAACCACATAAATATCGAGTTTCAGCCAAATCGGAGTAACTTTTTTTACTTGGCAGACGTCATCGAAATAAAAATTTCATATTAAATAAGGATGACGAGAACAACCTATATATCGATTTTCAGCCAAATCGGTGCAAGTCTGAGCTCGGCCTTCGGCCTCGCAAGTTACTAAGACGGCTCGACCTGCGGCCTCGCCTAGCGTTCGCCCTGCGGGCTCGCGCACTGTCCACTCGGCCTACGGCCTCGCGGCCCGAAAGTTCGGCGTTCGGCCTCACCAAAAGCTCGCCCTTCGGGCTCGCTACACTGACAGTAAGACAATTACTCTAAATTCAGTTGAAAATCCAAAAAAAAACTCCTAAAACAGTCGACATTGTAAGGTCAAATACTCCAAATAATGTATGAAGAATGAGAGTAGCACATTTGACAGGTGTCATTCGACTGCTCTCCCGATTCCCTATGACATTTGTTCAAACACCCCCAACCTATCTCTTACCGTTTTCGTGATACGTAGTCCAGCTTTACTTGGCAGGCGTCATTTCTAGGGTTTTTAATTTTTCCCCTACTCAGCTAAACCCCTTAGTCATTTTCGTAATACATTACTATAACCGTACTCAACTCTTTCTGGTAGAACCAGCTATTTTTTTGAGGGATCGAAGGATTTTGTATGGCGGCCATTTTGAAATCCGCCATTTTGGATTTTTGACAAATGTCATCCGACTGCTCTCCCGATTTCCTATGACATTTGGTCAAGCACCCCCTACCTATCTCTTACCGTTTCAGAGATACGCCATCCAACTTTACTTGGCAGACGTCATCTTTGAGTTTTCGGATTTTTCCCATACTCACATAAACCCCCAGAACATTTTTGCTGTACATTACTTTCTTCCTACTCGACTCCTTCTGGGAGAACAATGATGTCAGTCAGTCAGTCAGTCAGTCAGTGTACGGTAATCCAGCTTTATATATTATACTAGTTTTTCGGGCAGTGTGCGGGCCGCATGCGGCCCGCATTTATCGTTGTGCAAGTTTGAACAATATCAAAACACCTTATACATTAAAAAAAATTATTTCAAAACACCTAAAGATGTACGATTTCCCATACAAACCCTTAATACAATAGAGAACCGTACTGTTATCACCAAACCAAATTCACCCTACTGCCATAAAAAGGTGGTACGGGCAGAATGGTACCAAGGTTCTGAATCACTTTTGTTAAGGAACCCCACTCGTAGGTGCTTCGGTTACCGCAGGCAGTTGCCATGGAGACCAGTCGGTGACGTGGAAAATACTCTCAAGTCGGAGCTCGGCCTTCGGCCTCGCAAGTTACTAATACGGCTCGGCCTGCGGCCTCGCCAAGCGCTCGCCCTTCGGGCTCGCGCACCATTCGCTCGGCCTTCGGCCTCGCGGACCGAAAGTTCGGCCTTCGGCCTCACCAGGTGGTTGCCCTTTGGGCTCGCTATACACTAATGTAGAACAGTTACTCCAAATTCAGTCAAAAAACCCACAAAAACTCCTAATACAGTCGAAAATATAAGGTAAAACACTCCAAATGCAGTATGAAGAATGAGAGGAGCACGTTTGACACATCCAAAATGTCGGATTTCAAGATGGCCACCATACAAACTGCTCCGCCCCTACTGAAGCTCGGCCTAACGGCCTCGCTTCAGCAGGCTCGGATCACTTTGTATGGCGGCCATCTTGAAATCCGCCATTTTGGATTTTTGACAGGTGTCATTCAACTAAACTCCTGATTCCCTATGACATTTGTTCAAACACCCCCTACCTATCTCTTACCGTTTCCGAGAAACGTCATCCATCTTCATTTGGCAGGCGTCTTTTTAATGATTTTCGATTTTTCTCATACTCACCAAAACCACCCAAACATTTTTGCCATACTTTATTTTTACCCTACTCTGCTCCTTCTAGGAGAACATTTATGTCAGTGAGTCAGTCAGTCAGTCAGTGGTAATCGAGCTTTATATATTATAAACTAGTTTTTCGGGCAGTGTGCGGGCCGCATGCGGCCCGCATCTATCTTGAGTCAGTAGGAACTGTCGTAAAAGCACGTTATACATTAAAAAAAAGTAATGTTCAAAACTCCAATAGAAGTATGAAATCCCATATAAACTCTCAATACAATTAAGAACCATACTGTAGCCACAAAAGCAAATTCACCCTACTGCCATAAAAAGGTGGTACGGGCAGAATGGTACCAAGGTTTTGAATCACTTTTGTTAAGGAACCCAACTCGTAGGTGCTTCGGTTACCGCGGGCAGTTGCCATGGAGACCAGTCAGAGATGTGGAAAATACTCTCGATTCGGAGCTCGGCCTTCGGCCTCGCAAATTACTAAAACGGCTCGGCCTGCGGCCTCGCCAAGCGTTCGCCCTTCGGGCTCACGCACCAAACGCTCGGCCTTCGGCCTCGCGAGCCGAAAGTTCGGCCTTCGGCCTCACCTGGAGCTCGCCCTTCGGGCTCGCTACTACACTAATATAGGACAGTCACTCCAAATTCAGTCAAAAATCCCACAAAACCTCCTAATACAGTCGAAAATAAAGATAAAAAACTCCAAATGCAGTATAAAGAATGATAGGAGCACGTAAGACACATCCAAAATGTCGGATTTCAAGACGGCCGCCATACAAACTGCTCCGCCCCTACTGAAGCTCGGCCTAAAGGCCTCGCTTCAGCAGGCTCGGAGCATTTTGTATGGCGGCCATCTTGAAATCCGCCATTTTGGATTTTTGACAGGTGTCATTCGACTGCTCTCCCGATTCCCTATGACATTTGTTCAAACACCCCCTACCTATCTCTTACCGTTTTCGAGATACGTCATCCATCATCACTTGGCAGGCGTCTTTTTAATGATTTTCGATTTTTCTCATACTCACCAAAACCACCCGAACATTTTTGCCATACTTCATTTTTACCCTACTCTGCTCCTTCTAGGAGAACATTTATGTCAGTGAGTCAGTCAGTCAGTCAGTGGTAATCGAGCTTTATATATTATAAACTAGTATTTCGGGCAGTGTGCGGGCCGCATGCGGCCCGCATTTATCGTTATGCATTATTTAACTATGTCAAAACAACTAATACGTAAAAAAAGAGGATGTTCAAAAATCCAATAGAAGTATGAAATCCCATATAAACTCTCAATACAATAAAGAAACAAACTGTAGCCACCAAACAGATTCACCCTACTGCGATAAAAAGGTGGTACGGGCAGAATGATACCAAGGTTCTGAGTCACTTTTGTTAAGGAACCCCACTCGTAGGTGCTTCGGTTACCGCGGGCAGTTGCCATGGAGACCAGTCGGAGATGTGGAAAATACTCTCAAGTCGGAGCTCGGCCTTCGGCCTCGCAAGTTACTAATACGGCTCGGCCTACGGCCTCGCCAGGCGCTCGCCCTTCGGGCTCGCGCATTATACGCTCGGCCTTCGGCCTCGCGGACCGAAAGTTCGGCCTTCGGCCTCACCAGGAGCTCGCCCTTCGGGCTCGCTACTTCACTTATGTAGGACAGTAACTCCATATTTAGTCAAAAATCCCACAAAAACTCCTAATACAGTCGAAAATATAAGGTAAAACACTCCAAATGCAGTATAAAGAATGATAGGAGCACGTGGGGCACATCCAAAATGACGGATTTCAAGACGGCCACCATACAAACTGCTCCGACCCTACTGAAGCTCGGCCTAACGGCCTCGCTTCAGCAGGCTCGGAGCATTTTGTATGGCGGCCATCTTGAAATCCGCCATTTTGGATTTTTGCCAGGTGTCATTCGACTGCTCTCCCGATTCCCTATGACATTTGTTCAAACACCCCCTACCTATCTCTAACCGTTTTCGAGATACGTCATCCATCTTCACTTGGCAGGCGTCTTTTTAATGATTTTCGATTTTTCTCGTACTCACCTAAGCCCCCCGAACATTTTTGCCATACTTCATTTTTACCCTACTCTGCTCCTTCTAGGAGAACATTTATGTCAATGAGTCAGTGAGTGGTAATCGAGCTTTATATATTATAAACTAGTATTTCGGGCAGTGTGCGGGCCGCATGCGGCCCGCATTTATCGTTATGCAGTACTTAACAATATCAAAACTCCTTTAACATAAAAAAAAATATTTCAAAATTCCAATAGAAGTATGAAATCCCATATAAACTCTCAATACAATAAAGAACCATACTGTAGCCACTCAAGCAAATTCACCCTACTGCCATAAAAAGGTGGTACGGGCAGAATGGTACCAAGGTTCTGAGTCACTTTTGTTAAGGAACCCCACTCGTAGGTGCTTCGGTTACCGCGGGCAATTGCCATGGAGACCAGTCGGAGACGTGGAAAAAACTCTCAAGTCGGAGTTCGGCCTTCAGCCTCGCAAGTTACTACTACGGCTCGGCCTACGGCCTCGCCAAGCGCTCGCCCTTCGGGCTCACGCACCCTACGCTCGGCCTTCGGCCTCGCGAGCCGAAAGTTCGGCCTTCGGCCTCACCGGGAGCTCGCCCTTCGGGCTCGCTATACACTATAGTTGGACAGTAACTCCAAATTCAGTCAAAAATCCCACAAAAACTCCTAATACAGTCGAAAATTAAGGAAAAACACTCCAAATGCAGTATAAAGAATGATAGGAGCACGTAAGACACATCCAAAATGTCATTAGACTGCTCTCCTTATTCCCTATGACATATTTTCAAAAACCCCCGACCTATCTATTACCGTTTTCGAGATTTGTGATTTATCTGCACTTGGCAGACGTCATCGAAAAAAAAAATTCATATTTGGAATAAGGACGTCCAGAACAACCTAGATATAAAATTTAAGCCAAATCGGAGTACTTTGTTTTACTTGGCAGACGTCATCGAAAAAAAAAATTTTGATTTAGAATAAGGACACCCAGAACCACCTAAATATCGAGTTTCAGCCAAATCGGAGTAACTTGTTTTACTTGGCAGACGTCATCGAAAAAAAAATTTTAGATTTGGAATAAGGACGTCCAGAACCACTTAAATATCGAGTTTGAGCCAAATCGGAGTAACTTTTTTTACTTGGCAGACGTCATCGAAAAAAAAATTTCATATTTGGAATAAGGATGACGAGGACAACCTATATATCGATTTTCAGCCAAATCAGTGTAAGTCTGAGCTCGGCCTTCGGCCTCGCAAGTTACTAACACGGCTCGACCTGCGGCCTCGCCTAGCGTCCACTCGGCCTACGGCCTCGCGGCCCGAAAGTTCGGCCTTCGGCCTCACCAGAAGCTCGCCCTTCGGGCTCGCTACACGGCCAGTAGGACAATTACTCCAAATTCAATTGAAAATCCCACAAACACTCCTAATACAGTCGACATTGTAAGGTCAAATACTCCAAATAACGTATGAAGAATGAGAGTAGCACATTTGACAGGTGTCATTCGACTGCTCTCCCGATTCCCTATGACATTTGTTCAAACACCCCCAACCTATCTCTTACCGTTTTCGAGATACGTAGTCCAGCTTTACTTGTCAGGCGTCATTTCTAGGGTTTTTAATTTTTTCCCTACTCAGCTAAACCCCTTAGTCATGTTCGTAATACATTACTATAACCGTACTCAACTCTTTCTGGTAGAACCAGCTACTTTTTTGAGGGATCGAAGGATTTTGTATGGCGGCCAATTTGAAATCCGCCATTTTGGATTTTTGACAAATGTCATCCGACTGCTCTCCCGATTCCCTATGACATTTGGTCAAGCACCCCCTACCTATCTCTTACCGTTTCAGAGATACGCCATCCAATATTACTTGGCAGACGTCATCTTTGAGTTTTCGGATTTTTCCCATACTCACACAAACCCCCAGAACATTTTTGCTTTACATTACTTTCTTCCTACTCGACTCCTTCTGGGAGAACAATTATGTCAGTGAGTCAGTGTACGGTAATCCAGCTTTATATATTATAACTAGTTTTTCGGGCAGTGTGCGGGCCGCATGCGGCCCGCATTTATCGTTGTGCAAGTTTGAACAATATCAAAACACCTTGTACATTAAAAAAAAATATTTCAAAACACCAAAAGATGTACGATTTCCCATACAAACTCTTAATGCAATAAGGAACCAAACTGTAGCCACCAAACCAGATTCACCCTACTGCCATAAAAAGGTGGTACGGGCAGAATAGTACCAAGGTTCTGAGTCACTTTTGTTAAGGATACCCACTCGTAGGTGCTTCGGTTACCGCAGGCAGTTGCCATGGAGACCAGTCAGTGACGTGGAAAATACTCTCAAGTCGGAGCTCGGCCTTCGGCCTCGCAAGTTACTAATACGGCTTTGCCTACGGCCTCGCCAAGCGCTCGCCCTTCGGGCTCACGCATCATACGCTTGGCCTTCGGCCTCGCGGACCGAAAGTTCGGCCTTCGGCCTTACCAGGAGCTCGCCCTTCGGGCTCGCTACTACACTAACGTAGGACAGTAACTCCAAATTCAGTCAAAACTCCCACAAAAACTCCTAATACAGTTGAAAATAAAGGTAAAACACTCCATATGCAGTATAAAGAATGATAGGAGCATGTAAGACACATCCAAAATGTCGGATTTCAAGACGGCCACCATACAAACTGCTCCGCCCCTACTGAAGCTCGGCCTAACGGCCTCGCTTCAGCAGGCTCGGATCAATTTGTATGGCGGCCATCTTGAAATCCGCCATTTTGGATTTTTGACAGATGTCATTCGACTGCTCTCCTTATTCCCTATGACATTTGTTCAAACACCCCCTACCTATCTCTTACCGTTTTTGAGATACGTCATCCATCTTCACTTGGCAGGCGTCTTTTTAATGATTTTCGATTTTTCTCATACTCATCAAAACCCCTCGAACATTTCTGCCATACATCATTTTAGCCCTACTATGCTCCTTCTAGGAGAACATTTATGTCAATCAGTCAGTCAGTGAGTCAGTGGTAATCGAGCCTTATATATTATAAATAACTAGTTTTTCGGGCAGTGTGCGGGCCGCATGCGGCCCGCATTTATCGTTGTGCAAGTTTGAACAATATCAAAACACCTTATACATTAAAAAAAAAACAAAATTCCATAACAGTATGATATCCCATATAAACTCTCAATACAATAAAGAACCATACTGTAGCCATTAAAGCAAATTCACCCTACTGCCATAAAAAGGTGGTACGGGCAGAATGGTACCAAGGTTCTGGGTCACTTTTGTTAAGGAACCCAACTCGTAGGTGCTTCGGTTACCGCGGGCGTTGCCATGGAGACCAGTCGGAGACGTGGAAATAACTCTCAAGTCGGAGCTCGGCCTTCGGCCTCGCAAGTTACTAACATGGCTCGGCCTGCGGCCTCGCCAAGCGCTCGCCCTTCGGGCTCACGCGCCATACGCTCGGCCTTCGGCCTCGCGAGCCGAAAGTTCAGCCTTCGGCCTCACCTGGAGCTCGCCCTTCGGGCTCGCTACTACACTAACGTAGTACAGTTACTCCAAATTCAGTCAAAAATCCCACAAAAACTCCTAATACAGTCGAAAATAAAGGTAAAATACTCCAAATGCAGTATGAAGAATGAGAGGAGCACGTTTGACACATCCAAAATGTCGGATTTCAAGATGGCCACCATACAAACTGCTCCGCCCCTACTGAAGCTCGGCCTAACGGCCTCGCTTCAGCAGGCTCGGATCACTTTGTATGGCGGCCATCTTGAAATCCGCCATTTTGGATTTTTGACAGGTGTCATTCAACTAAACTCCTGATTCCCTATGACATTTGTTCAAACACCCCCTACCTATCTCTTACCGTTTCCGAGAAACGTCATCCATCTTCATTTGGCAGGCGTCTTTTTAATGATTTTCGATTTTTCTCATACTCACCAAAACCACCCAAACATTTTTGCCATACTTTATTTTTACCCTACTCTGCTCCTTCTAGGAGAACATTTATGTCAGTGAGTCAGTCAGTCAGTCAGTGGTAATCGAGCTTTATATATTATAAATAACTAGTTTTTCGGGCAGTGTGCGGGCCGCATGCGGCCCGCATTTATCGTTATGCAGTACTAAACTTAACCTTAACCCCATATACATTTAAAAAAAATACGTTCAAAACTCCAATAGAAGTATGAAATCCCAAATAAACTCTCCATAAAATAAAGATCCATACTGTAGCCACTAAAGCAGATTCACCCTACTGCCATAAAAAGGTGGTACGGGCAGAATGGTACCAAGGTTCTGAGTCACTTTTGTTAAGGAACCCCACTCGTAGGTGCTTCGTATTCGCAGGCAGTTGCCATGGAGACCAGTCGGTGACGTGGAAAATACTCTCAAGTCGGAGCTCGGCCTTCGGCCTCGCAAGATACTAACACGGCTCGGCCTGCGGCCTCGCCAAGCGCTCGCCCTTCGGGCTCACGCACCCTACGCTCGGCCTTCGGCCTCGCGAGCCGAAAGTTCGGCCTTCGGCCTCACCGGAAGCTCGCCCTTCAGGCTCGCCATACACTAAAGTTGGACAGTAACTCCAAATTCAGTCAAAAATCCCACAAAAACTCCTAATACAGTCGAAAATTAAGGAAAAACACTCCAAATGCAGTATAAAGAATGATAGGAGCACGTAAGACACATCCAAAATGTCATTCGACTTCTCTCCTTATTTCCTATGACATATTTTCAAAAACCCCCTACCTATCTATTACCGTTTTCGAGATACGTGATTTATCTGCACTTGGCAGACGTCATCGAAAAAAATATTTCATATTTGGAATAGGGACGTCCAGAACAACCTAGATATAAAATTTAAACCAAATCGGAGTACTTTTTTTTTCTTGGCAGACGTCATCGAAAAAAAAAATTTTTGATTTGGAATAAGGACACCCAGAACCACCTAAATATCGAGTTTCAGCCAAATCGGAGTAACTTGTTTTACTTGGCAGACGTCATCGAAAAAAAAATTTTAGATTTGGAATAAGGACACCCAGAACCACCTAAATATCGAGTTTCAGCCAAATCGGAGTAGTTTTTTTTTACTTGGCAGACGTCATCGAAACAAAAATTTTTGATTTAGAATAAGGACGTCCAGAACCACATAAATATCGAGTTTCAGCCAAATCGGAGTAACTTTTTTTACTTGGCAGACGTCATCGAAATAAAAATTTCATATTAAATAAGGATGACGAGAACAACCTATATATCGATTTTCAGCCAAATCGGTGCAAGTCTGAGCTCGGCCTTCGGCCTCGCAAGTTACTAAGACGGCTCGACCTGCGGCCTCGCCTAGCGTTCGCCCTGCGGGCTCGCGCACTGTCCACTCGGCCTACGGCCTCGCGGCCCGAAAGTTCGGCGTTCGGCCTCACCAAAAGCTCGCCCTTCGGGCTCGCTACACTGACAGTAGGACAATTACTCTAAATTCAGTTGAAAATCCAAAAAAAAACTCCTAAAACAGTCGACATTGTAAGGTCAAATACTCCAAATAATGTATGAAGAATGAGAGTAGCACATTTGACAGGTGTCATTCGACTGCTCTCCCGATTCCCTATGACATTTGTTCAAACACCCCCAACCTATCTCTTACCGTTTTCGTGATACGTAGTCCAGCTTTACTTGGCAGGCGTCATTTCTAGGGTTTTTAATTTTTCCCCTACTCAGCTAAACCCCTTAGTCATTTTCGTAATACATTACTATAACCGTACTCAACTCTTTCTGGTAGAACCAGCTATTTTTTTGAGGGATCGAAGGATTTTGTATGGCGGCCATTTTGAAATCCGCCATTTTGGATTTTTGACAAATGTCATCCGACTGCTCTCCCGATTTCCTATGACATTTGGTCAAGCACCCCCTACCTATCTCTTACCGTTTCAGAGATACGCCATCCAACTTTACTTGGCAGACGTCATCTTTGAGTTTTCGGATTTTTCCCATACTCACATAAACCCCCAGAACATTTTTGCTGTACATTACTTTCTTCCTACTCGACTCCTTCTGGGAGAACAATGATGTCAGTCAGTCAGTCAGTCAGTCAGTGTACGGTAATCCAGCTTTATATATTATACTAGTTTTTCGGGCAGTGTGCGGGCCGCATGCGGCCCGCATTTATCGTTGTGCAAGTTTGAACAATATCAAAACACCTTATACATTAAAAAAAATTATTTCAAAACACCTAAAGATGTACGATTTCCCATACAAACCCTTAATACAATAGAGAACCGTACTGTTATCACCAAACCAAATTCACCCTACTGCCATAAAAAGGTGGTACGGGCAGAATGGTACCAAGGTTCTGAATCACTTTTGTTAAGGAACCCCACTCGTAGGTGCTTCGGTTACCGCAGGCAGTTGCCATGGAGACCAGTCGGTGACGTGGAAAATACTCTCAAGTCGGAGCTCGGCCTTCGGCCTCGCAAGTTACTAATACGGCTCGGCCTGCGGCCTCGCCAAGCGCTCGCCCTTCGGGCTCGCGCACCATTCGCTCGGCCTTCGGCCTCGCGGACCGAAAGTTCGGCCTTCGGCCTCACCAGGTGGTTGCCCTTTGGGCTCGCTATACACTAATGTAGAACAGTTACTCCAAATTCAGTCAAAAAACCCACAAAAACTCCTAATACAGTCGAAAATATAAGGTAAAACACTCCAAATGCAGTATGAAGAATGAGAGGAGCACGTTTGACACATCCAAAATGTCGGATTTCAAGATGGCCACCATACAAACTGCTCCGCCCCTACTGAAGCTCGGCCTAACGGCCTCGCTTCAGCAGGCTCGGATCACTTTGTATGGCGGCCATCTTGAAATCCGCCATTTTGGATTTTTGACAGGTGTCATTCAACTAAACTCCTGATTCCCTATGACATTTGTTCAAACACCCCCTACCTATCTCTTACCGTTTCCGAGAAACGTCATCCATCTTCATTTGGCAGGCGTCTTTTTAATGATTTTCGATTTTTCTCATACTCACCAAAACCACCCAAACATTTTTGCCATACTTTATTTTTACCCTACTCTGCTCCTTCTAGGAGAACATTTATGTCAGTGAGTCAGTCAGTCAGTCAGTGGTAATCGAGCTTTATATATTATAAACTAGTTTTTCGGGCAGTGTGCGGGCCGCATGCGGCCCGCATCTATCTTGAGTCAGTAGGAACTGTCGTAAAAGCACGTTATACATTAAAAAAAAGTAATGTTCAAAACTCCAATAGAAGTATGAAATCCCATATAAACTCTCAATACAATTAAGAACCATACTGTAGCCACAAAAGCAAATTCACCCTACTGCCATAAAAAGGTGGTACGGGCAGAATGGTACCAAGGTTTTGAATCACTTTTGTTAAGGAACCCAACTCGTAGGTGCTTCGGTTACCGCGGGCAGTTGCCATGGAGACCAGTCAGAGATGTGGAAAATACTCTCGATTCGGAGCTCGGCCTTCGGCCTCGCAAATTACTAAAACGGCTCGGCCTGCGGCCTCGCCAAGCGTTCGCCCTTCGGGCTCACGCACCAAACGCTCGGCCTTCGGCCTCGCGAGCCGAAAGTTCGGCCTTCGGCCTCACCTGGAGCTCGCCCTTCGGGCTCGCTACTACACTAATATAGGACAGTCACTCCAAATTCAGTCAAAAATCCCACAAAACCTCCTAATACAGTCGAAAATAAAGATAAAAAACTCCAAATGCAGTATAAAGAATGATAGGAGCACGTAAGACACATCCAAAATGTCGGATTTCAAGACGGCCGCCATACAAACTGCTCCGCCCCTACTGAAGCTCGGCCTAAAGGCCTCGCTTCAGCAGGCTCGGAGCATTTTGTATGGCGGCCATCTTGAAATCCGCCATTTTGGATTTTTGACAGGTGTCATTCGACTGCTCTCCCGATTCCCTATGACATTTGTTCAAACACCCCCTACCTATCTCTTACCGTTTTCGAGATACGTCATCCATCATCACTTGGCAGGCGTCTTTTTAATGATTTTCGATTTTTCTCATACTCACCAAAACCACCCGAACATTTTTGCCATACTTCATTTTTACCCTACTCTGCTCCTTCTAGGAGAACATTTATGTCAGTGAGTCAGTCAGTCAGTCAGTGGTAATCGAGCTTTATATATTATAAACTAGTATTTCGGGCAGTGTGCGGGCCGCATGCGGCCCGCATTTATCGTTATGCATTATTTAACTATGTCAAAACAACTAATACGTAAAAAAAGAGGATGTTCAAAAATCCAATAGAAGTATGAAATCCCATATAAACTCTCAATACAATAAAGAAACAAACTGTAGCCACCAAACAGATTCACCCTACTGCGATAAAAAGGTGGTACGGGCAGAATGATACCAAGGTTCTGAGTCACTTTTGTTAAGGAACCCCACTCGTAGGTGCTTCGGTTACCGCGGGCAGTTGCCATGGAGACCAGTCGGAGATGTGGAAAATACTCTCAAGTCGGAGCTCGGCCTTCGGCCTCGCAAGTTACTAATACGGCTCGGCCTACGGCCTCGCCAGGCGCTCGCCCTTCGGGCTCGCGCATTATACGCTCGGCCTTCGGCCTCGCGGACCGAAAGTTCGGCCTTCGGCCTCACCAGGAGCTCGCCCTTCGGGCTCGCTACTTCACTTATGTAGGACAGTAACTCCATATTTAGTCAAAAATCCCACAAAAACTCCTAATACAGTCGAAAATATAAGGTAAAACACTCCAAATGCAGTATAAAGAATGATAGGAGCACGTGGGGCACATCCAAAATGACGGATTTCAAGACGGCCACCATACAAACTGCTCCGACCCTACTGAAGCTCGGCCTAACGGCCTCGCTTCAGCAGGCTCGGAGCATTTTGTATGGCGGCCATCTTGAAATCCGCCATTTTGGATTTTTGCCAGGTGTCATTCGACTGCTCTCCCGATTCCCTATGACATTTGTTCAAACACCCCCTACCTATCTCTAACCGTTTTCGAGATACGTCATCCATCTTCACTTGGCAGGCGTCTTTTTAATGATTTTCGATTTTTCTCGTACTCACCTAAGCCCCCCGAACATTTTTGCCATACTTCATTTTTACCCTACTCTGCTCCTTCTAGGAGAACATTTATGTCAATGAGTCAGTGAGTGGTAATCGAGCTTTATATATTATAACTAGTATTTCGGGCAGTGTGCGGGCCGCATGCGGCCCGCATTTATCGTTGTGCAAGTTTGAACAATATCAAAACACCTTATACATTAAAAAAAATTATTTCAAAACACCTAAAGATGTACGATTTCCCATACAAACCCTTAATACAATAGAGAACCGTACTGTTATCACCAAACCAAATTCACCCTACTGCCATAAAAAGGTGGTACGGGCAGAATGGTACCAAGGTTCTGAATCACTTTTGTTAAGGAACCCCACTCGTAGGTGCTTCGGTTACCGCAGGCAGTTGCCATGGAGACCAGTCGGTGACGTGGAAAATACTCTCAAGTCGGAGCTCGGCCTTCGGCCTCGCAAGTTACTAATACGGCTCGGCCTGCGGCCTCGCCAAGCGCTCGCCCTTCGGGCTCGCGCACCATTCGCTCGGCCTTCGGCCTCGCGGACCGAAAGTTCGGCCTTCGGCCTCACCAGGTGGTTGCCCTTTGGGCTCGCTATACACTAATGTAGAACAGTTACTCCAAATTCAGTCAAAAAACCCACAAAAACTCCTAATACAGTCGAAAATATAAGGTAAAACACTCCAAATGCAGTATGAAGAATGAGAGGAGCACCTGGGACAAATCCAAAATGGCGGATTTCAAGAAGGCCACCATACAAACTGCTCCGCCCCTAATGAAGCTCGGCCTAAAGGCCTCGCTTCAGCAGGCTCGGAGCATTTTGTATGGCGGCCATCTTGAAATCCGCCATTTTGGATTTTTGACAGGTGTCATTCGACTGCTCTCCCGATTCTCTATGACATTTGTTCAAACACCCCCTACCTATCTCTTACCGTTTTCGAGATACGTCATCCATCATCACTTGGCAGGCGTCTTTTTAATGATTTTCGATTTTTCTCATACTCACCAAAACCCCCCAAACATTTTTGCCATACATCACTTTAACCCTACTCTACTCCTTCTAGGAGAACATTTATGTCAGTGAGTCAGTCAGTCAGTCAGTGGTAATCGAGCTTTATATATTATAAATAACTAGTTTTTCGGGCAGTGTGCGGGCCGCATGCGGCCCGCATTTATCGTTATGCAGTTTTAAATTATATCAAAACACCTTTTACATTAAAAGAAAAATATTTCAAAACTCCAATAGAAGTATGAAATCCCATATAAACTCTCAATACAATAAAGAACCATACTGTAGCCATTAAAGCAGATTCACCCTACTGCCATAAAAAGGTGGTGCGGGCAGAATGGTACCAAGGTTCTTAATCACTTTTGTTAAAGAACCCCATTCGTAGGTGCTTCGGTTACCGCGGGCAGTTGCCATGGAGACCAGCCGGAGACGTGAAAAATACTCTCAAGTCGGAGCTCGGCCTTCGGCCTCGCAAGTTACTAATACGGCTCGGCCTGCGGCCTCGCCAAGCGCTCGCCCTTCGGGCTCGCGCACCAATCGCTCGGCCTTCGGCCTCGCGGGCCGAAAGTTCGGCCTTCGGCCTCACCAGGAGCTCGCCCTTTGGGCTCGCTATACCCCAATATAGGACAGTAACTCCAAATTCAGTCGAAAATCTCACAAAAACTCCTAATACAGTCGAAAATCTAAAGTAAAACACTCCAAATGCAGTATAAAGAATGATAGGAGCACGTGGGGCACATCCAAAATAACGGATTTCAAGACGGCCACCATACAAACTGCTCCGCCCCTACTGAAGCTCGGCCTAAAGGCCTCGCTTCAGCAGGCTCGGATCACTTTGTATGAGAACATTTATGTCAATCAGTCAGTGGTAATCGAGCTTTATATAATATAAAAAACTAGTTTTTCGGGCAGTGTGCGGGCCGCATGCGGCCCGCATTTATCGTTATGCAGTAGTAAACTTTACCTTAACCGCTTATACATTTAAAAAAAAAAAGTTCAAAACTCCAATAGAAGTATGAAATCCCAAATAAAGTCTCCATACAATAAAGAACCATACTGTAGCCACTAAAGCAAATTCACCCTACTGGCATAAAAAGGTAGTACGGGCAGAATGGGACCAAGGTTCTGAGTCACTTTTGTTAAGGAACCCCACTCGTAGGTGCTTTGCTTACCGCGGGCAGTTGCCATGGAGACCAGTCGGAGACTTGGAAAAAACTCTCAAGTCGGAGCTCGGCCTTCGGCCTCGCAAGTTACCAACACGGCTCGGCCTGCGGCCTCGCCAAGCGCTCGCCCTACGGGCTCGCGCATCATACGCTCGGCCTTCGGCCTCGCGGACCGAAAGTTCGGCCTCCGGCCTCACCAGGAGCTCGCCCTTCGGGCTCGCTACTACACTTATGTAGGACAGTTACTCCAAATTCAGTCAAAAATCCCACAAAAACTCCTAATACAGTCGAAAATATAAGGTAAAACACTCCAAATGCAGTATAAAGAATGATAGGAGCATGTGGGTCACATCCAAAATGTCGGATTTCAAGACAGCCACCATACAAACTGCTCCGCCCCTACTGAAGCTCGGCCTAACGGCCTCGCTTCAGCAGGCTCGGATCATTTTGTATGGCGGCCATCTTGAAATCCGCCATTTTGGATTTTTGACAGGTGTCATTCGACTGCTCTCCCTATTCCCTATGACATTTGTTCAAACACCCCCTACCCATCTTGCACCGTTTTCGAGATACGTCATCCATCTTTACTTGGCAGGCGTCATTTTTATGATTTTCGATTTTTCTCATACTCACCGAAACCACCCGAACACTTTTGCCATACATCACGTTGTTCCTACTCGTCTCCTTCTAGGAGAACATTTATGTCAATCAGTCAGTGGTAATCGAGCTTTATATAATATAAACTAGTTTTTCGGGCAGTGTGCGGGCCGCATGCGGCCCGCATTTATCGTTATGCAGTACTAAACTATACCTTGACCCCTTTTACATTAAAAAAAAATAAGTTCAAAACTCCAATAGAAGTATGAAATCCCAAATAAACTCTCCATACAATAAAGAACCATACTGTAGCCACTAAAGCAGATTCACCCTACTGACATAAAAAGGTGGTACGGGCAGAATCGAACCAAGGTTCTGAGTCACTTTTGTTAAGGAACCCCACTCGTAGGTGCTTCGGTTACCGCAGGCAGTTGCCATGGAGACCAGTCGGTGACGTGGAAAATACTCTCAAGTCGGAGCTCGGCCTTCGGCCTCGCAAGTTACTAATACGGCTCGGCCTGCGGCCTCGCCAAGCGCTCGCCCTTCGGGCTCGCGCATCATACGCTCGGCCTTCGGCCTCGCGGACCGAAAGTTCGGCCTTCGGCCTCACCAGGAGCTCGCCCTTCGGGCTCGCAACTTCACTAATGTAGGACAGTAACTCCAAATTCAGTCGAAAATCCCACAAAAACTCCTAATACAATCGAAAATATAAGGTAAAACACTCCAAATTCAGTATAAAGAACGATAGGAGCACGTGGGTCACATCCAAAATGTCGGATTTCAAGACGGCCACCATACAAACTGCTCCGCCCCTACTGAAGCTCGGCCTAAAGGCCTCGCTTCAGCAGGCTCGGAGCATTTTGTATGGCGGCCATCTTGAAATCCGCCATTTTGGATTTTTGGCAGGTGTCATTCGACTGCTCTCCCGATTCCCTATGACATTTGTTCAAACACCCCCTACCTATCTCTTACCATTTTCGAGATACGTCATCCATCATCACTTGGCAGGCGTCTTTTTAATGATTTTCGATTTTTCTCATACTCACCAAAACCACCCGAACATTTTTGCCATACTTCATTTTTACCCTACTCTGCTCCTTCTAGGAGAACATTTATGTCAGTGAGTCAGTCAGTCAGTCAGTGGTAATCGAGCTTTATATATTATAAATAACTAGTTTTTCGTGCAGTGTGCGGGCCGCATGCGGCCCGCATTTATCGTTATGCAGTACTAAACTATATCAAAACTGCTGATACGTTGGAAAAAAGTATGTTCAAAACTCCTATAGAAGTATGAAATCCCATATAAATTCTCAATACAATAAAGAACCATACTGTAGCCACTAAAGCAGATTCACCCTACTGCCATAAAAAGGTGGTACGGGCAGAATGGTACCAAGGTTCTGAGTCACTTTTGTTAAGGAACCCCACTCGTAGGTGCTGCGGTTACCGCAGGCAGTTGCCATGGAGACCATTCGGAGATACGGAAAATACTCTCAAGTCGGAGCTCGGCCTTCGGCCTCGCAAGTTACTAATACGGCTCGGCCTACGGCCTCGCAAGGCGCTCGCCCTTCGGGCTCGCGCATCATACGCTCAGCCTTCGGCCTCGCGGACCGAAAGTTCGGCCTTCGGCCTCACCAGGAGCTCGCCCTTCGGGCTCGCTACTACACTTATGTAGGACAGTAACTCCAAATTCAGTCAAAAATCCCACAAAAACTCCTAATACAGTCGAAAATATAAGGTAAAACACTCCAAATGCAGTATAAAGAATGATAGGAGCACGTGGGACACATCCAAAATGTCAGATTTCAAGACGGCCGCCATACAAACTGCTCCGCCCCTACTGAAGCTCGGCCTAAAGGCCTCGCTTCAGCAGGCTCGGAGCATTTTGTATGGCGGCCATCTTGAAATCCGCCATTTTGGATTTTTGACAGATGTCATCCGACTGCTCTCTTAATTCCCTATGACATTTGTTCAAACACCTCCTACCTATCTTGCACCGTTTTCGAGATATGTCATCCATCTTAACTTGGCAGGCGTCATTTTTATGATTTTCGATTTTTCTCATACTCACCAAAACCCCCCAAACATTTTTGCCATACATCACGTTGCTCCTACTCGCCTCCTTCTAGGAGAACATTTATGTCAGTCAGTGAGTGGTAATCGAGCTTTATATATTATACTAGTTTTTCGGGCAGTGTGCGGGCCGCATGCGGCCCGCATTTATCGTTGTGCAAGTTTGAACAATATCAAAACACCTTGTACATTAAAAAAAAATATTTCAAAACACCAAAAGATGTACGATTTCCCATACAAACTCTTAATGCAATAACCTCGGAAATGTATTCTCCGGCCTGCCGGATTTACCCTGTGTGTCCCAACCGGCCTGCCGGTGAGCGGTCATAGTCGTGATTACATATTCACCATAAAATCTGGGTAAGTTCGATTTTCATAATTCAAACGGTTTTAGTGAGGATGGATCCTTGGCTCTACGAGAAAAAATCCACAATATTCTGATATAACAGAAAGTATGTTTAAAATTGATATGAAATCTGAAACCAGCTCAAATTACATTTTGGCGCCAAAATATTTATTATATTTATGTCATTTAAAAATAATCTCGTCACTACTTCTAAAGTAATTAACCTAGAAAGCTGTAATTTTGCATTTGTATAGGCAACAAGTCAATAACGATGTTAAAAGAAATTAAAAGGATAAGGATTAATAACTTTTTTTTTTATATATTTTTTTATTTGACCCCCGTTTTTGTTCCGGCCGGAATTCCGGTGGTCTAAAAAAAAGGTTTAGTGTGAAGCTTGTATTTATCCGATCGTTATTATTCAAACGTTGTTAGTAAGCTACTATCATTGGCTATACAACAAAAAAAACCGCATTACTCTATGGTAACGAGAAGTTACTCAAATCATGAAATGAAAAAAAATAACTTTCACTCGATGCATTTTGCCGCGCAAACACTCACCGATCGAAATTTACGTAATAAATAATCTCGTAACTACTTTTAAACCTATAAACCTAAACATCTGAAATAATTCAGGTGTATAGATTACATATAAATAATCATATCAAAAGAAAAACCAAATTTGTAGGTGATATACTTTTTGAGAAAAAAAATAAAATGCGCTTATGTACAGTTTTCCCGCCAAAATTCTTTAAAAAAAATCGCGTTGTTTTAATCTCGTTACTACTTATTAAATATTTATCCTTACAATGTGGTATTATTCATGGGTAAAGAACCATAATAAATACACACATTAAAAAAAAAAACAAAGTTGTAGGTGGAATAGTTTCGGAAAAAAAAAATTAAAAAAATATATAAAAAATGCCGTTTCCCGCCATTTTCGTCGTCTGTTCAAACCTATTTTCCTGTAAAATTTTCCATGAAAAGGTCTATTTTCATTTCTTTTCCCGTAAAGAGAATATGATGAGGATTGCATTGGTACCAAGAAGTTTATATGTTGATTGGAGACTGCCACAAATAAACTCGATTAAAAAACAAAATACCTCAAAATCTGGAAAAATATATTTTTATTCGCTGTTTGATCCACTCAAACTAAATGTATGAAAATGTTATTTTTTGTATGGTATAGGTAATATATTGGGGTATGGGGATGTTAGGGTGACATGTTTAGGTAATGGAAAACTACTTAGTACTACAAAAAAACGTTACGGGGCGTCGCGGGATAAAAAAACGTGAGCAGTTTGGACGATTTCGTCATAGGAGGTGGACAGATTGGACGCACGAGGGGATAAGGAACCAAACTGTAGCCACCAAACCAGATTCACCCTACTGCCATAAAAAGGTGGTACGGGCAGAATAGTACCAAGGTTCTGAGTCACTTTTGTTAAGGATACCCACTCGTAGGTGCTTCGGTTACCGCAGGCAGTTGCCATGGAGACCAGTCAGTGACGTGGAAAATACTCTCAAGTCGGAGCTCGGCCTTCGGCCTCGCAAGTTACTAATACGGCTTTGCCTACGGCCTCGCCAAGCGCTCGCCCTTCGGGCTCACGCATCATACGCTTGGCCTTCGGCCTCGCGGACCGAAAGTTCGGCCTTCGGCCTTACCAGGAGCTCGCCCTTCGGGCTCGCTACTACACTAACGTAGGACAGTAACTCCAAATTCAGTCAAAACTCCCACAAAAACTCCTAATACAGTTGAAAATAAAGGTAAAACACTCCATATGCAGTATAAAGAATGATAGGAGCATGTAAGACACATCCAAAATGTCGGATTTCAAGACGGCCACCATACAAACTGCTCCGCCCCTACTGAAGCTCGGCCTAACGGCCTCGCTTCAGCAGGCTCGGATCAATTTGTATGGCGGCCATCTTGAAATCCGCCATTTTGGATTTTTGACAGATGTCATTCGACTGCTCTCCTTATTCCCTATGACATTTGTTCAAACACCCCCTACCTATCTCTTACCGTTTTTGAGATACGTCATCCATCTTCACTTGGCAGGCGTCTTTTTAATGATTTTCGATTTTTCTCATACTCATCAAAACCCCTCGAACATTTCTGCCATACATCATTTTAGCCCTACTATGCTCCTTCTAGGAGAACATTTATGTCAATCAGTCAGTCAGTGAGTCAGTGGTAATCGAGCCTTATATATTATAAATATATACTAGTTTTTCGGGCAGTGTGCGGGCCGCATGCGGCCCGCATTTATCGTTGTGCAAGTTTGAACAATATCAAAACACCTTATACATTAAAAAAAGTAAGTTCAAAACTCCATTAGAAGAATGAAATCGCATATTAACTCTCAATACAATAAAGAACAATACTGTAGCCACTAAAACAGATTCACCCTACTGCCATAAAAAGGTGGTACGGGCAGAATGAGACCAAGGTTCTGAGTCACTTTTGTTAAGGAACCCCACTCGTAGGTGCTTCGCTTACCGCGGGCAGTTGCCATGGAGACCAGTCGGAGACGTGGAAAATACTCTCAGGTTGGAGCTCGGCCTTCGGCCTCGCAAGTTACCAACACGGCTCGGCCTGCGGCCTCGCCAAGCGCTCGCCCTTCGGGCTCACGCACCGAACGCTCGGCCTTCGGCCTCGCGAGCCGAAAGTTCGGCCTTCGGCCTCACCAGGAGCTCGCCCTTCGGGCTCGCTATACACTAACGTAGGACAGTAACTCCAAATTCAGTCCAAAATCCCACAAAAACTCCTAATACAGTCGAAAATATAGAGTAAAACACTCCAAATGCAGTATGAAGAATGAGAGGAGCACGTGGGACACATCTAAAATGGCGGATTTTTGACAGTTGTCATTCGATTGCTCTCCTTATTCCCTATGACATTTTTTCAAAAATCCCTACCTATCTATTTACCGTTTTCGAGATACGTGAAAAATCTGCACTTGGCAGACGTCATCGAAAAACAAATGTCAGATTTGGAATACGGACGTCCAGAACAACCTAGATATAAAATTTAAGCCAAATCGGAGTACTTTTTTCTACTTGGCAGACGTCATCGAAAAAAAAATTTTAGATTTGGAATAAGGACACCCAGAACCACCTAAATATCGAGTTTCAGCCAAATCGGAGTAACTTTTTTTACTTGGCAGACGTCATTGAAAAATTATTTTTAGATTTGGAATAAGGACACCCAGAACCACCTAAATATAGAGTTTCAGCCAAATCGGAGTAATTTTTTTTACTTGGCAGACGTCATCGAAAAAAAAAATTTTGATTTGGAATAAGGACACCCAGAACCACCTAAATATCGAGTTTCAGCCAAATCGGAGTAACTTTTTAACTTGGCAGACGTCATCGAAAAAAAAATTTTAGATTTGTAATAAGGACACCCAGAACCACCTAAATATCGAGTTTCAGCCAAATCGGAGTAACTTTATTTACTTGGCAGACGTCATCGAAATAAAAATTTCATATTTGGAATAAGGATGACAAGAACAACCTATAAATCGATTTTCAGCCAAATCGGTGCAAGTCTGAGCTCGGCCTTCGGCCTCGCAAGTTACTAATACGGTTCGGCCTACGGCCTCGCGTCCCGAAAGTTCGGCCTTCGGCCTCACCAAAAGCTCGCCCTTCGGGCTCGCTACACTGACAGTAGGACAATTACTCCAAATTCAGTTGAAAATCCCACAAAAACTCCTAATACAGTCGACATTGTAAGGTCAAATACTCCAAATAATGTATGAAGAATGAGAGTAGCACATTTGACAGGTGTCATTCGACTGCTCTCCCGATTCCCTATGACATTTGTTCAAACACCCCAAACCTATCTCTCACAGTTTTCGAGATACGTAGTCCAGCTTTACTTGGCAGGCGTCATTTCTAGGGTTTTTAATTTTTTCCCTACTCAGCTAAACCCCTTAGTCATTTTCGTAATACATTACTATAACCGTACTCAACTCTTTCTGGTAGAACGAGCTACTTTTTTGAGGGATCGAAGGATTTTGTATGGCGGCCATTTTGAAATCCGCCATTTTGGATTTTTGACAAATGTCATTCGACTGCTCTTCCGATTCCCTATGACATTTGTTCAAGCACCCCCTACCTATCTCTTACCGTTTCAGAGATACGCCATCTAATTTTTCTTGGCAGACGTCATCTTTGAGTTTTCGGATTTTTCCCATACTCACATAAACCCCCAGAACATTTTTGCTATACATTACTTTCTTCCTACTCGACTCCTTCTGGGAGAACAATTGTGTCAGTCAGTCAGTCAGTGTACGGTAATCCAGCTTTATATATTATAAAATAACTAGTTTTTCGGGCAGTGTGCGGGCCGCATGCGGCCCGCATTTATCGTTGTGCAAGTTTGAACAATATCAAAACACCTTATACATTTAAAAAAAGTATGTTCAAAACTCCATTAGAAGTATGAAATCCCATATAAACTCTCAATACAATAAAGAACCATACTGTAGCCACTAAAGCAGATTCACCCTACTGCCATAAAAAGGTGGTACGGGCAGAATTGTACCAAGGTTCTGAGTCACTTTTGTTAAGGAACCTCACTCGTAGGTGCTGCGGTTACCGCAGGCAGTTGCCATGGAGACCAGTCGGAGATGTGGAAAATACTCTCAAGTCAGAGCTCGGCCTTCGGCCTCGCAAGTTACAAATACGGCTCGGCCAACGGCCTCGCCAAGCGCTCGCCCTTCGGGCTCATGCACCCTACGCTCGGCCTTTGGCCTCGCGGGCCGAAAGTTCGGCCTTCGGCCTCACCGGGAGCTCGCCCTTCGGGCTCGCTATACACTAAAGTTGGACAGTAACTCCAAATTCAGTCAAAAATCCCACAAAAACTCCTAATACAGTCGAAAATTAAGGAAAAACACTCCAAATGCAGTATAAAGAATGATAGGAGCACGTAAGACACATCCAAAATGTCATTCGACTGCTCTCCTTATTCCCTATGACATATTTTTAAAAACCCCCTACCTATCTATTACCGTTTTCGAGATACGTGAATTATCTGCACTTGGCAGACGTCATCGAAAAAAAAAACATATTTGGAATAAGCACGTCCAGAACAACCTAGATATACAATTTAAGCCAAATCGGAGTACTTTTTTTTACTTGGCAGACGTCATCGAAAAAAAAAATTTTGATTTGGAATAAGGACACCCAGAACCACCTAAATATCGAGTTTCAGCCAAATCGGAGTAACTTGTATTACTTGGCAGACGTCATCGAAAAAAAATTTTAGATTTGGAATAAGGACACCCAGAACCACCTAAATATCGAGTTTCAGCCAAATCGGAGTAACTTGTTTTACTTGGCAGACGTCATCGAAAAAAAATATTTAGATTTGGAATAAGGACACCCAGAACCACCTAAAGATCAAGTTTCAGCCAAATCGGAGTAACATTTTTTACTTGGCAGACGTCATCGAAACAAAAATTTTTGATTTAGAATAAGGACGTCCAGAACCACATAAATATCGAGTTTCAGCCAAATCGGAGTAACTTTTTTACTTGGCAGACGTCATCGAAATAAAAATTTCATATTTGGAATAAGGATGACGAGAACAACCTATATATCGATTTTCAGCCAAATCGGTGCAAGTCTGAGCTCGGCCTTCGGCCTCGCAAGTTACTAACACGGCTCGGCCTGCGGCCTCGCCTGACGCTCGCCCTGCGGGCTCGCGCACAATCCGCTCGGCCTGCGGCCTCGCGGCCCGAAAGGTCGGCCTTCGGCCTCACCAAAAGCTCGCCCTTCGGGCTCGCTACACTGACAGTAGGACAATTACTCCAAATTGAGTTGAAATTCCCACAAACACTCCTAATACAGTCGACATTGTAAGGTTAAATACTCCAAATAATGTATGAAGAATGAGAGTAGCACATTTGACAGGTGTCATCAGACTGCTCTCCCGATTCCCTATGACATTTGTTCAAACACCCCCAACCTATCTCTTACCGTTTTCGAGATACGTAGTCCAGCTTTACTTGGCAGGCGTCATTTCTAGGGTTTTTAATTTTTCCCCTACTCAGCTAAGCCCCTTAGTCATTTTCGTAATACATTACTATAACCGTACTCAACTCTTTCTGGTAGAACCAGCTACTTTTTTGAGGGATCGAAGGATTTTGTATGGCGGCCATTTTGAAATCCGCCATTTTGGATTTTTGACAAATGTCATCCGACTGCTCTCCCAATTCCCTATGACATTTGGTCAAGCACCCCCTACCTATCTTGTACCCTTTCAGAGATACGCCATCCAATTTTACTTGGCAGACGTCATCTTTGAGTTTTCGGATTTTTCCCATACTCACACAAACCCCCTCTACACTTTTCCCATACATCACATTCTTCCTACTCGACTCCTTCTGGGAGAACAATGATGTCAGTCAGTCAGTCAGTCAGTCAGTCAGTCAGTGTACGGTAATCCAGCTTTATATATTAATCCAATATATAAAGCTGGATTATATATAAATATATGAAATCCCATATAAACTCTCAATACAATAAAGAACCATACTGTAGCCACTAAAGCAGATTCACCCTACTGCCATAAAAAGGTGGTACGGGCAGAATGGTACCAAGGTTCTGAGTCACTTTTGTTAAGGAACCCCACTCGTAGTTGCTGCGGTTACCGCAGGCAGTTGCCATGGAGACCAGTCGGAGATGTGGAAAATACTCTCAAGTCGGAGCTCGGCCTTCGGCCTCGCAAGTTACTAATACGGCTCGGCCTACGGCCTCGCCAGGCGCTCGCCCTTCGGGCTCACGCATCATACGCTCGGCCTTCGGCCTCGCGGACCGAAAGTTCGGCCTTCGGCCTCACCAGAAGCTCGCCCTTCGGGCTCGCTACTTCACTTATGTAGGACAGTAACTCCAAATTTAGTCAAAAATCCCACAAAAACTCCTAATACAGTCGAAAATATTAGGTAAAACACTCCAAATGCAGTATAAAGAATGATAGGAGCACGTGGGTCACATCCAAAATGTCGGATTTCAAGACAGCCACCATACAAACTGCTCCGCCTCTACTGAAGCTCGGCCTAACGGCCTCGCTTCAGCAGGCTCGGATCACTTTGTATGGCGGCCATCTTGAAATCCACCATTTTGGATTTTTGACAGATGTCATCCGACTGCTCTCCCAATTCCCTATGACATTTGTTCAAACACCCTCTACCTATCTTGTACCGTTTTTGAGATATGTCATTCATCTTTACTTGGCAGGCGTCTTTTTAATGATTTTCGATTTTTCTCATACTCACCTAAACCCGCCGAACATTTTTGCCATACTTCATTTTTACCCTACTCTGCTCCTTCTAGGAGAACATTTATGTCAGTGAGTCAGTGAGTCAGTCAGTGGTAATCGAGCCTTATATATTATAAACTAGTTTTTCGGGCAGTGTGCGGGCCGCATGCGGCCCGCATTTATCGTTGTGCAAGTTTGAACAATATCAAAACACCTTATACATTAAAAAAAATTATTTCAAAACACCTAAAGATGTACGATTTCCCATACAAACCCTTAATACAATAGAGAACCGTACTGTTATCACCAAACCAAATTCACCCTACTGCCATAAAAAGGTGGTACGGGCAGAATGGTACCAAGGTTCTGAATCACTTTTGTTAAGGAACCCCACTCGTAGGTGCTTCGGTTACCGCAGGCAGTTGCCATGGAGACCAGTCGGTGACGTGGAAAATACTCTCAAGTCGGAGCTCGGCCTTCGGCCTCGCAAGTTACTAATACGGCTCGGCCTGCGGCCTCGCCAAGCGCTCGCCCTTCGGGCTCGCGCACCATTCGCTCGGCCTTCGGCCTCGCGGACCGAAAGTTCGGCCTTCGGCCTCACCAGGTGGTTGCCCTTTGGGCTCGCTATACACTAATGTAGAACAGTTACTCCAAATTCAGTCAAAAAACCCACAAAAACTCCTAATACAGTCGAAAATATAAGGTAAAACACTCCAAATGCAGTATGAAGAATGAGAGGAGCACCTGGGACAAATCCAAAATGGCGGATTTCAAGAAGGCCACCATACAAACTGCTCCGCCCCTACTGAAGCTCGGCCTAAAGGCCTCGCTTCAGCAGGCTCGGAGCATTTTGTATGGCGGCCATCTTGAAATCCGCCATTTTGGATTTTTGACAGGTGTCATTCGACTGCTCTCCCGATTCTCTATGACATTTGTTCAAACACCCCCTACCTATCTCTTACCGTTTTCGAGATACGTCATCCATCATCACTTGGCAGGCGTCTTTTTAATGATTTTCGATTTTTCTCATACTCACCAAAACCCCCCAAACATTTTTGCCATACATCATTTTAGCCCTACTCTGCTCCTTCTAGGAGAACATTTATGTCAATCAGTCAGTCAGTCAGTGAGTGGTAATCGAGCTTTATATATTATAAACTAGTTTTTCGGGCAGTGTGCGGGCCGCATGCGGCCCGCATCTATCTTGAGTCAGTAGGAACTGTCACAAAAACACCTCATACATAATAAAAATATGTTCAAAACTTCAATAGAAGTATGAAATCCCATATAAACTTGTAATACAGTAGAGAACCATACTGTAGCTACTATAGCAGATTCACCCTACTGCCTTAAAAAGGAGGTACGGGCACAATGGTACCCAGGTTCTTAATCACTTTTGTTAAGGAACCCCACTCGTAGGTGCTTCGGTTACCGCGGGCAGTTGCCATGGAGACCAGTCGGAGACGTGGAAAAAACTCTCAAGTCGGAGCTCGGCCTTCGGCCTCGCAAGTTACTAATACGGCTCGGCCTGCGGCCTCGCCAAGCGCTCGCCATTCGGGCTCACGCACCATACGCTCGGCCTTCGGCCTCGCGAGCCGAAAGTTCGGCCTTCGGCCTCACCAGGAGCTCGCCCTTCGGGCTCGCTACTACATTAACGTAGAACAGTTACTCCAAATTCAGTAAAAAATCCCACAAAAACTCCCAATTCAGTCGAAAATGAAGGCAAAACACTCCAAATGCAGTATAAAGAATGATAGGAGCACGTGGGTCACATCCAAAATGTCGGATTTCAAGACGGCCACCATACAAACTGCTCCGCCCCTACTGAAGCTCGGCCTAAAGGCCTCGCTTCAGCAGGCTCGGATCATTTTGTATGGCGGCCATCTTGAAATCCGCCATTTTGGATTTTTGACAGATGTCATCCGACTGCTCTCCCGATTCCCTATGACATTTGTTCAAACACCCCCTACCTATCTTGTACCGTTTTTGAGATATGTCATGCATCTTTACTTGGCAGGCGTCTTTTTATGATTTTCGATTTTTCTCATACTCACCAAAACCCCCCGAACATTTTTGCCATACATCATTTTAACCCTACTCTACTCCTTCTAGGAGAACATTTATGTCAGTCAGTCAGTCAGTGAGTCAGTCAGTGGTAATCGAGCTTTATATATTATAAACTAGTTTTTCGGGCAGTGTGCGGGCCGCATGCGGCCCGCATTTATCGTTATGCAGTAGTAAACTTTACCTTAACCGCTTATACATTTAAAAAAAAAAAGTTCAAAACTCCAATAGAAGTATGAAATCCCAAATAAAGTCTCCATACAATAAAGAACCATACTGTAGCCACTAAAGCAAATTCACCCTTCTGGCATAAAAAGGTAGTACGGGCAGAATGGGACCAAGGTTCTGAGTCACTTTTGTTAAGGAACCCCACTCGTAGGTGCTTTGCTTACCGCGGGCAGTTGCCATGGAGACCAGTCGGAGACTTGGAAAAAACTCTCAAGTCGGAGCTCGGCCTTCGGCCTCGCAAGTTACCAACACGGCTCGGCCTGCGGCCTCGCCAAGCGCTCGCCCTACGGGCTCGCGCATCATACGCTCGGCCTTCGGCCTCGCGGACCGAAAGTTCGGCCTCCGGCCTCACCAGGAGCTCGCCCTTCGGGCTCGCTACTACACTTATGTAGGACAGTTACTCCAAATTCAGTCAAAAATCCCACAAAAACTCCTAATACAGTCGAAAATATAAGGTAAAACACTCCAAATGCAGTATAAAGAATGATAGGAGCATGTGGGTCACATCCAAAATGTCGGATTTCAAGACAGCCACCATACAAACTGCTCCGCCCCTACTGAAGCTCGGCCTAACGGCCTCGCTTCAGCAGGCTCGGATCATTTTGTATGGCGGCCATCTTGAAATCCGCCATTTTGGATTTTTGACAGGTGTCATTCGACTGCTCTCCCTATTCCCTATGACATTTGTTCAAACACCCCCTACCCATCTTGCACCGTTTTCGAGATACGTCATCCATCTTTACTTGGCAGGCGTCATTTTTATGATTTTCGATTTTTCTCATACTCACCGAAACCACCCGAACACTTTTGCCATACATCACGTTGTTCCTACTCGTCTCCTTCTAGGAGAACATTTATGTCAATCAGTCAGTGGTAATCGAGCTTTATATAATATAAATAAATAACTAGTATTTCGGGCAGTGTGCGGGCCGCATGCGGCCCGCATTTATCGTTGTGCAAGTTTGAACAATATCAAAACACCTTATACATTAAAAAAAATTATTTCAAAACACCTAAAGATGTACGATTTCCCATACAAACCCTTAATACAATAGAGAACCGTACTGTTATCACCAAACCAAATTCACCCTACTGCCATAAAAAGGTGGTACGGGCAGAATGGTACCAAGGTTCTGAATCACTTTTGTTAAGGAACCCCACTCGTAGGTGCTTCGGTTACCGCAGGCAGTTGCCATGGAGACCAGTCGGTGACGTGGAAAATACTCTCAAGTCGGAGCTCGGCCTTCGGCCTCGCAAGTTACTAATACGGCTCGGCCTGCGGCCTCGCCAAGCGCTCGCCCTTCGGGCTCGCGCACCATTCGCTCGGCCTTCGGCCTCGCGGACCGAAAGTTCGGCCTTCGGCCTCACCAGGTGGTTGCCCTTTGGGCTCGCTATACACTAATGTAGAACAGTTACTCCAAATTCAGTCAAAAAACCCACAAAAACTCCTAATACAGTCGAAAATATAAGGTAAAACACTCCAAATGCAGTATGAAGAATGAGAGGAGCACCTGGGACAAATCCAAAATGGCGGATTTCAAGAAGGCCACCATACAAACTGCTCCGCCCCTACTGAAGCTCGGCCTAAAGGCCTCGCTTCAGCAGGCTCGGAGCATTTTGTATGGCGGCCATCTTGAAATCCGCCATTTTGGATTTTTGACAGGTGTCATTCGACTGCTCTCCCGATTCTCTATGACATTTGTTCAAACACCCCCTACCTATCTCTTACCGTTTTCGAGATACGTCATCCATCATCACTTGGCAGGCGTCTTTTTAATGATTTTCGATTTTTCTCATACTCACCAAAACCCCCCAAACATTTTTGCCATACATCATTTTAGCCCTACTCTGCTCCTTCTAGGAGAACATTTATGTCAATCAGTCAGTCAGTCAGTGAGTGGTAATCGAGCTTTATATATTATAAAATAAAATAACTAGTTTTTCGGGCAGTGTGCGGGCCGCATGCGGCCCGCATTTATCGTTGTGCAAGTTTGAACAATATCAAAACACCTTATACATTTAAAAAAAGTATGTTCAAAACTCCATTAGAAGTATGAAATCCCATATAAACTCTCAATACAATAAAGAACCATACTGTAGCCACTAAAGCAGATTCACCCTACTGCCATAAAAAGGTGGTACGGGCAGAATTGTACCAAGGTTCTGAGTCACTTTTGTTAAGGAACCTCACTCGTAGGTGCTGCGGTTACCGCAGGCAGTTGCCATGGAGACCAGTCGGAGATGTGGAAAATACTCTCAAGTCAGAGCTCGGCCTTCGGCCTCGCAAGTTACAAATACGGCTCGGCCTACGGCCTCGCCAGGCGCTCGCCCTTCGGGCTCGCGCATCATACGCTCGGCCTTCGGCCTCGCGGACCGAAAGTTCGGCCTTCGGCCTCACCAGGAGCTCGCCCTTCGGGCTCGCTACTTCACTTATGTAGGACAGTAACTCCAAATTTAGTCAAAAATTCCACAAAAACTCCTAATACAGTCGAAAATATAAGATAAAACACTCCAAATGCAGTATAAAGAATGATAGGAGCACGTAGGGCATATCCAAACTAACGGATTTCAAGACGGCCACCATACAAACTGCTCCGCCCCTACTGAAGCTCGGCCTAACGGCCTCGCTTCAGCAGGGTCGGATCACTTTGTATGGCGGCCATCTTGAAATCCGCCATTTTGGATTTTTGACAGATGTCATTCGACTGCTCTCCCAATTCCCTATGACATTTGTTCAAACACCCCCTACCTATCTCTTACCGTTTTCGAGATACGTCATCCATCATCACTTGGCAGGCGTCTTTTTCATGATTTTCGATTTTTCTCATACTCACTAAAACCACCCGAACATTTTTGCCATACATCACGTTGTTCCTTCTCGTCTCCTTCTAGGAGAACATTTATGTCAGTGAGTCAGTCAGTCAGTGGTAATCGAGCTTTATATAATATAACTAGTATTTCGGGCAGTGTGCGGGCCGCATGCGGCCCGCATCTATCTTTAGTCATTTGAAAATTTCACAGAAACACCTAATACGTGAAAAAAAGTGTGTTCAAAACTCCAATAGAAGTATGAAATCCCATATAAACTCAATATAATAAAGAACCATACTGTAGCCACTATAACAAATTCACCCTACCGCCATAAAAAGGTGGTACGGGCAGAATGGTACCAAGGTTCTGAGTCACTTTTGTTAAGGAACCCCACTCGTAGGTGCTTCGGTTACCGCAGGCAGTTGCCATGGAGACCAGTCTGTGACGTGGAAAATACTCTCAAGTCGGAGCTCGGCCTTCGGCCTCGCAAGTTACTAACACGGCTCGGCCTGCGGCCTCGCCAAGCGCTCGCCCTTCGGGCTCACGCACCCTACGCTCGGCCTTCGGCCTCGCGAGCCGAAAGTTCGGCCTTCGGCCTCACCGGGAGCTCGCCCTTCGGGCTCGCTATACACAAAAGATGGACAGTAACTCCAAATTCAGTCAAAAATCCGACAAAAACTCCTAATACAGTCGAAAATTAAGGAAAAACGTTCCAAATGCAGTATAAAGAATGATAGGAGCACGTAAGACACATCCAAAATGTCATTCGACTGCTCTCCTTATTCCCTATGACATATTTTCAAAAACCCCCTACCTATCTATTACCGTTTTCGAGATACGTGATTTATCTGCACTTGGCAGACGTCATCGAAAAAAAAATTTCATATTTGGAATAAGGACGTCCAGAACAACCTAGATATAAAATTTAAGCCAAATCGGAGTACTTTTTTTTACTTGGCAGACGTCATCGAAAAAAAAAATTTTGATTTGGAATAAGGACACCCAGAACCACCTAAATATCGAGTTTCAGCCAAATCGGAGTAACTTGTTTTACTTGGCAGACGTCATCGAAAAAAAATTTTAGATTTGGAATAAGGACACCCAGAACCCCCTAAATATCGAGTTTCAGCCAAATCGGAGTAACTTTTTTTACTTGGCAGACGTCATCGAAACAAAAATTTTTGATTTAGAATAAGGACGTCCAGAACCACATAAATATCGAGTTTCAGCCAAATCGGAGTAACTTTTTTTACTTGGCAGACGTCATCAAAATAAAAATTTCATATTTGGAATAAGGATGACGAGAACAACCTATATATCGATTTTCAGCCAAATCGGTGCAAGTCTAAGCTCGGCCTTCGGCCTCGCAAGTTACTAAGACGGCTCGACCTGCGGCCTCGCCTAGCGCTCGCCCTGCGGGCTCGCGCACCGTCCACTCGGCCTACGGCCTCGCGGCCCGAAAGTTCGGCCTTCGGCCTCACCAAAAGCTCGCCCTTCGGGCTCGCTACACTGACAGTAGGACAATTACTCTAAATTGAGTTGAAATTCCCACAAACACTCCTAATACAGTTTTAATTGTAAGGTTAAATACTCCAAATAATGTATGCAGAATGAGAGTAGCACATTTGACAGGTGTCATTCGACTGCTCTCCCGATTCCCTATGACATTTGTTCAAACACCCCCAACCTATCTCTTACTGTTTTCGAGATACGTAGTCCAGCTTTACTTGGCAGGCGTCATTTCTAGGGTTTTTAATTTTTCCCCTACTCAGCTAAACCCCTTAGTCATTTTCGTAATACATTACTATAACCGTACTCAATTCATTCTGGTAGAACCAGCTACTTTTTTGAGGGATCGAAGGATTTTGTATGGCGGCCATTTTGAAATCCGCCATTTTGGATTTTTGACAGATGCCTTTTAACTGCTTTCCCGATTCCCTATGACATTTGGTCAAGCACCCCCTACCTATCTCTTACCATTTCAGAGATACGCTATCCAATTTTACTTGGCAGACGACATCTTTGAGTTTTCGGATTTTTCCCATACTCGACTTAACCCCCTCTACACTTTTCCCATACATGACTTCCTTCCTACTCGACTCCTTCTGGGAGAACAATCATGTCAGTCAGTGAATCAGTCAGTCAGTGAGTCAGTGTACGGTAATCCAGCTTTATATATTATAAACTAGTTTTTCGGGCAGTGTGCGGGCCGCATGCGGCCCGCATTTATCGTTATGCAGTAGTAAACTTTACCTTAACCGCTTATACATTTAAAAAAAAAAAGTTCAAAACTCCAATAGAAGTATGAAATCCCAAATAAAGTCTCCATACAATAAAGAACCATACTGTAGCCACTAAAGCAAATTCACCCTTCTGGCATAAAAAGGTAGTACGGGCAGAATGGGACCAAGGTTCTGAGTCACTTTTGTTAAGGAACCCCACTCGTAGGTGCTTTGCTTACCGCGGGCAGTTGCCATGGAGACCAGTCGGAGACTTGGAAAAAACTCTCAAGTCGGAGCTCGGCCTTCGGCCTCGCAAGTTACCAACACGGCTCGGCCTGCGGCCTCGCCAAGCGCTCGCCCTACGGGCTCGCGCATCATACGCTCGGCCTTCGGCCTCGCGGACCGAAAGTTCGGCCTCCGGCCTCACCAGGAGCTCGCCCTTCGGGCTCGCTACTACACTTATGTAGGACAGTTACTCCAAATTCAGTCAAAAATCCCACAAAAACTCCTAATACAGTCGAAAATATAAGGTAAAACACTCCAAATGCAGTATAAAGAATGATAGGAGCATGTGGGTCACATCCAAAATGTCGGATTTCAAGACAGCCACCATACAAACTGCTCCGCCCCTACTGAAGCTCGGCCTAACGGCCTCGCTTCAGCAGGCTCGGATCATTTTGTATGGCGGCCATCTTGAAATCCGCCATTTTGGATTTTTGACAGGTGTCATTCGACTGCTCTCCCTATTCCCTATGACATTTGTTCAAACACCCCCTACCCATCTTGCACCGTTTTCGAGATACGTCATCCATCTTTACTTGGCAGGCGTCATTTTTATGATTTTCGATTTTTCTCATACTCACCGAAACCACCCGAACACTTTTGCCATACATCACGTTGTTCCTACTCGTCTCCTTCTAGGAGAACATTTATGTCAATCAGTCAGTGGTAATCGAGCTTTATATAATATAACTAGTTTTTCGGGCAGTGTGCGGGCCGCATGCGGCCCGCATTTATCGTTGTGCAAGTTTGAACAATATCAAAACACCTTATACATTAAAAAAAGTATGTTCAAAACTCCATTAGAAGTATGAAATCCCATATTAATACTCAATACAATAAAGAACAATACTGTAGCCACTAAAACAGATTCACCCTACTGCCATAAAAAGGTGGTACGGGCAGAAAGGTACCAAGGTTCTGAGTCACTTTTGTTAAGGAACCCCACTCGTAGGTGCTTCGCTTACCGCGGGCAGTTGCCATGGAGACCAGTCGGAGACGTGGAAAAAACTCTCAAGTCGGAGCTCGGCCTTCGGCCTCGCAAGTTACCAACATGGCTCGGCCTGCGGCCTCGCCAAGGGCTCGCCCTTCGGGCTCGCGCGTCATACGCTCGGCCTTCGGCCTCGCGGACTGAAAGTTCGGCCTTCGGCCTCACCAGGAGCTCGCCCTTCGGGCTCGCTACTACACTTATGTAGGACAGTAACTCCAAATTCAGTCAAAAATCCCACAAAAACTCCTAATACAGTCGAAAATATAAGGTAATACACTCCAAATGCAGTATAAAGAATGATAGGAGCACCTGGGACAAATCCAAAATGGCGGATTTCAAGAAGGCCATCATACAAACTGCTCCGCCCCTACTGAACCTCGGCCTAACGGCCTCGCTTCAGCAGGCTCGGATCAATTTGTATGGCGGCCATCTTGAAATCCGCCATTTTGGATTTTTGACAGGTGTCATTCGACTGCTCTCCAGATTCCCTATGACATTTGTTCAAACACCCCCTACCTATCTCTTACCGTTTTTGAGATATGTCATCCATCTTTACTTGGCAGGCGTCTTTTTAATGATTTTCGATTTTTCTCATACTCACCAAAACCCCCCGAACATTTTTGTCCTACATCATTTTAACCCTACTCTACTCCTTCTAGGAGAACATTTATGTCAGTCAGTCAGTCAGTGAGTCAGTCAGTGGTAATCGAGCTTTATATATTATAAACTAGTTTTTCGGGCAGTGTGCGGGCCGCATGCGGCCCGCATCTATCTTGAGTCAGTAGGAACTGTCAAAAAAACACCTGATACATTAAAAAAAAGTGTGTTCAAAACTCCAATAGAAGTATGAAATCCCATATAAACTCTCAATACAATAAAGAACCATACTGTAGCCACTAAAGCAAATTCACCCTACTGCCATAAAAAGGTGGTACGGGCAGAATGGTACCAAGGTTCTATGTCACTTTTCTTAAGGAACCCCACTCGTAGGTGCTTCGGTTACCGCGGGCAGTTGCCATGGAGACCAGTCGGAGATGTGGAAAATACTCTCGAGTCGGAGCTCGGCCTTCGGCCTCGCAAGTTACTAACACGGCTCGGCCTGCGGCCTCGCCAAGCGCTCGCCCTTCGGGCTCGCGCACCATTCGCTCGGCCTTCGGCCTCGCGGACCGAAAGTTCGGCCTTCGGCCTCACCAGGTGGTTGCCCTTTGGGCTCGCTATACACTAATGTAGGACAGTTACTCCAAATTCAGTCAAAAAACCCACAAAAACTCCTAATACAGTCGAAAATATATGGTAAAACACTCCAAATGCAGTATGAAGAATGAGAGGAGCACCTGGGACAAATCCAAAATGGCGGATTTCAAGAAGGCAACCATACAAACTGCTCCGCCCCTACTGAAGCTCGGCCTAAAGGCCTCGCTTCAGCAGGCTCGGAGCATTTTGTATGGCGGCCATCTTGAAATCCGCCATTTTGGATTTATGACAGGTGTCATTCGACTGCTCTCCCGATTCCCTATGACATTTGTTCAAACACACCCTATCTATCTCTTACCGTTTTTGAGATATGTCATTCATCTTTACTTGGCAGGCGTCATTTTTATGATTTTCGATTTTTCTCATACTCACCTAAACCCCCCAAACATTTTTGTCCTACATCATTTTAACCCTACTCTACTCCTTCTAGGAGAACATTTATGTCAGTCAGTCAGTCAGTGAGTCAGTCAGTGGTAATCGAGCTTTATATATTATAAACTAGTATTTCGGGCAGTGTGCGGGCCGCATGCGGCCCGCATTTATCGTTATGCATTATTTAACTATGTCAAAACAACTAATACGTAAAAAAAGAGGATGTTCAAAAATCCAATAGAAGTATGAAATCCCATATAAACTCTCAATACAATAAAGAAACAAACTGTAGCCACCAAACAGATTCACCCTACTGCGATAAAAAGGTGGTACGGGCAGAATGATACCAAGGTTCTGAGTCACTTTTGTTAAGGAACCCCACTCGTAGGTGCTTCGGTTACCGCGGGCAGTTGCCATGGAGACCAGTCGGAGATGTGGAAAATACTCTCAAGTCGGAGCTCGGCCTTCGGCCTCGCAAGTTACTAATACGGCTCGGCCTACGGCCTCGCCAGGCGCTCGCCCTTCGGGCTCGCGCATTATACGCTCGGCCTTCGGCCTCGCGGACCGAAAGTTCGGCCTTCGGCCTCACCAGGAGCTCGCCCTTCGGGCTCGCTACTTCACTTATGTAGGACAGTAACTCCATATTTAGTCAAAAATCCCACAAAAACTCCTAATACAGTCGAAAATATAAGGTAAAACACTCCAAATGCAGTATAAAGAATGATAGGAGCACGTGGGGCACATCCAAAATGACGGATTTCAAGACGGCCACCATACAAACTGCTCCGACCCTACTGAAGCTCGGCCTAACGGCCTCGCTTCAGCAGGCTCGGAGCATTTTGTATGGCGGCCATCTTGAAATCCGCCATTTTGGATTTTTGCCAGGTGTCATTCGACTGCTCTCCCGATTCCCTATGACATTTGTTCAAACACCCCCTACCTATCTCTAACCGTTTTCGAGATACGTCATCCATCTTCACTTGGCAGGCGTCTTTTTAATGATTTTCGATTTTTCTCGTACTCACCTAAGCCCCCCGAACATTTTTGCCATACTTCATTTTTACCCTACTCTGCTCCTTCTAGGAGAACATTTATGTCAATGAGTCAGTGAGTGGTAATCGAGCTTTATATATTATAACTAGTATTTCGGGCAGTGTGCGGGCCGCATGCGGCCCGCATTTATCGTTGTGCAAGTTTGAACAATATCAAAACACCTTATACATTAAAAAAAATTATTTCAAAACACCTAAAGATGTACGATTTCCCATACAAACCCTTAATACAATAGAGAACCGTACTGTTATCACCAAACCAAATTCACCCTACTGCCATAAAAAGGTGGTACGGGCAGAATGGTACCAAGGTTCTGAATCACTTTTGTTAAGGAACCCCACTCGTAGGTGCTTCGGTTACCGCAGGCAGTTGCCATGGAGACCAGTCGGTGACGTGGAAAATACTCTCAAGTCGGAGCTCGGCCTTCGGCCTCGCAAGTTACTAATACGGCTCGGCCTGCGGCCTCGCCAAGCGCTCGCCCTTCGGGCTCGCGCACCATTCGCTCGGCCTTCGGCCTCGCGGACCGAAAGTTCGGCCTTCGGCCTCACCAGGTGGTTGCCCTTTGGGCTCGCTATACACTAATGTAGAACAGTTACTCCAAATTCAGTCAAAAAACCCACAAAAACTCCTAATACAGTCGAAAATATAAGGTAAAACACTCCAAATGCAGTATGAAGAATGAGAGGAGCACCTGGGACAAATCCAAAATGGCGGATTTCAAGAAGGCCACCATACAAACTGCTCCGCCCCTACTGAAGCTCGGCCTAAAGGCCTCGCTTCAGCAGGCAGGTTGACAGGTGTCATTCGACTGCTCTCCCGATTCTCTATGACATTTGTTCAAACACCCCCTACCTATCTCTTACCGTTTTCGAGATACGTCATCCATCATCACTTGGCAGGCGTCTTTTTAATGATTTTCGATTTTTCTCATACTCACCAAAACCCCCCAAACATTTTTGCCATACATCACTTTAACCCTACTCTACTCCTTCTAGGAGAACATTTATGTCAGTGAGTCAGTCAGTCAGTCAGTGGTAATCGAGCTTTATATATTATAAATAACTAGTTTTTCGGGCAGTGTGCGGGCCGCATGCGGCCCGCATTTATCGTTATGCAGTTTTAAATTATATCAAAACACCTTTTACATTAAAAGAAAAATATTTCAAAACTCCAATAGAAGTATGAAATCCCATATAAACTCTCAATACAATAAAGAACCATACTGTAGCCATTAAAGCAGATTCACCCTACTGCCATAAAAAGGTGGTGCGGGCAGAATGGTACCAAGGTTCTTAATCACTTTTGTTAAAGAACCCCATTCGTAGGTGCTTCGGTTACCGCGGGCAGTTGCCATGGAGACCAGCCGGAGACGTGAAAAATACTCTCAAGTCGGAGCTCGGCCTTCGGCCTCGCAAGTTACTAATACGGCTCGGCCTGCGGCCTCGCCAAGCGCTCGCCCTTCGGGCTCGCGCACCAATCGCTCGGCCTTCGGCCTCGCGGGCCGAAAGTTCGGCCTTCGGCCTCACCAGGAGCTCGCCCTTTGGGCTCGCTATACCCCAATATAGGACAGTAACTCCAAATTCAGTCGAAAATCTCACAAAAACTCCTAATACAGTCGAAAATCTAAAGTAAAACACTCCAAATGCAGTATAAAGAATGATAGGAGCACGTGGGGCACATCCAAAATAACGGATTTCAAGACGGCCACCATACAAACTGCTCCGCCCCTACTGAAGCTCGGCCTAAAGGCCTCGCTTCAGCAGGCTCGGATCACTTTGTATGAGAACATTTATGTCAATCAGTCAGTGGTAATCGAGCTTTATATAATATAAAAAACTAGTTTTTCGGGCAGTGTGCGGGCCGCATGCGGCCCGCATTTATCGTTATGCAGTAGTAAACTTTACCTTAACCGCTTATACATTTAAAAAAAAAAAGTTCAAAACTCCAATAGAAGTATGAAATCCCAAATAAAGTCTCCATACAATAAAGAACCATACTGTAGCCACTAAAGCAAATTCACCCTACTGGCATAAAAAGGTAGTACGGGCAGAATGGGACCAAGGTTCTGAGTCACTTTTGTTAAGGAACCCCACTCGTAGGTGCTTTGCTTACCGCGGGCAGTTGCCATGGAGACCAGTCGGAGACTTGGAAAAAACTCTCAAGTCGGAGCTCGGCCTTCGGCCTCGCAAGTTACCAACACGGCTCGGCCTGCGGCCTCGCCAAGCGCTCGCCCTACGGGCTCGCGCATCATACGCTCGGCCTTCGGCCTCGCGGACCGAAAGTTCGGCCTCCGGCCTCACCAGGAGCTCGCCCTTCGGGCTCGCTACTACACTTATGTAGGACAGTTACTCCAAATTCAGTCAAAAATCCCACAAAAACTCCTAATACAGTCGAAAATATAAGGTAAAACACTCCAAATGCAGTATAAAGAATGATAGGAGCATGTGGGTCACATCCAAAATGTCGGATTTCAAGACAGCCACCATACAAACTGCTCCGCCCCTACTGAAGCTCGGCCTAACGGCCTCGCTTCAGCAGGCTCGGATCATTTTGTATGGCGGCCATCTTGAAATCCGCCATTTTGGATTTTTGACAGGTGTCATTCGACTGCTCTCCCTATTCCCTATGACATTTGTTCAAACACCCCCTACCCATCTTGCACCGTTTTCGAGATACGTCATCCATCTTTACTTGGCAGGCGTCATTTTTATGATTTTCGATTTTTCTCATACTCACCGAAACCACCCGAACACTTTTGCCATACATCACGTTGTTCCTACTCGTCTCCTTCTAGGAGAACATTTATGTCAATCAGTCAGTGGTAATCGAGCTTTATATAATATAAACTAGTTTTTCGGGCAGTGTGCGGGCCGCATGCGGCCCGCATTTATCGTTATGCAGTACTAAACTATACCTTGACCCCTTTTACATTAAAAAAAAATAAGTTCAAAACTCCAATAGAAGTATGAAATCCCAAATAAACTCTCCATACAATAAAGAACCATACTGTAGCCACTAAAGCAGATTCACCCTACTGACATAAAAAGGTGGTACGGGCAGAATCGAACCAAGGTTCTGAGTCACTTTTGTTAAGGAACCCCACTCGTAGGTGCTTCGGTTACCGCAGGCAGTTGCCATGGAGACCAGTCGGTGACGTGGAAAATACTCTCAAGTCGGAGCTCGGCCTTCGGCCTCGCAAGTTACTAATACGGCTCGGCCTGCGGCCTCGCCAAGCGCTCGCCCTTCGGGCTCGCGCATCATACGCTCGGCCTTCGGCCTCGCGGACCGAAAGTTCGGCCTTCGGCCTCACCAGGAGCTCGCCCTTCGGGCTCGCAACTTCACTAATGTAGGACAGTAACTCCAAATTCAGTCGAAAATCCCACAAAAACTCCTAATACAATCGAAAATATAAGGTAAAACACTCCAAATTCAGTATAAAGAACGATAGGAGCACGTGGGTCACATCCAAAATGTCGGATTTCAAGACGGCCACCATACAAACTGCTCCGCCCCTACTGAAGCTCGGCCTAAAGGCCTCGCTTCAGCAGGCTCGGAGCATTTTGTATGGCGGCCATCTTGAAATCCGCCATTTTGGATTTTTGGCAGGTGTCATTCGACTGCTCTCCCGATTCCCTATGACATTTGTTCAAACACCCCCTACCTATCTCTTACCATTTTCGAGATACGTCATCCATCATCACTTGGCAGGCGTCTTTTTAATGATTTTCGATTTTTCTCATACTCACCAAAACCACCCGAACATTTTTGCCATACTTCATTTTTACCCTACTCTGCTCCTTCTAGGAGAACATTTATGTCAGTGAGTCAGTCAGTCAGTCAGTGGTAATCGAGCTTTATATATTATAAATAACTAGTTTTTCGTGCAGTGTGCGGGCCGCATGCGGCCCGCATTTATCGTTATGCAGTACTAAACTATATCAAAACTGCTGATACGTTGGAAAAAAGTATGTTCAAAACTCCTATAGAAGTATGAAATCCCATATAAATTCTCAATACAATAAAGAACCATACTGTAGCCACTAAAGCAGATTCACCCTACTGCCATAAAAAGGTGGTACGGGCAGAATGGTACCAAGGTTCTGAGTCACTTTTGTTAAGGAACCCCACTCGTAGGTGCTGCGGTTACCGCAGGCAGTTGCCATGGAGACCATTCGGAGATACGGAAAATACTCTCAAGTCGGAGCTCGGCCTTCGGCCTCGCAAGTTACTAATACGGCTCGGCCTACGGCCTCGCAAGGCGCTCGCCCTTCGGGCTCGCGCATCATACGCTCAGCCTTCGGCCTCGCGGACCGAAAGTTCGGCCTTCGGCCTCACCAGGAGCTCGCCCTTCGGGCTCGCTACTACACTTATGTAGGACAGTAACTCCAAATTCAGTCAAAAATCCCACAAAAACTCCTAATACAGTCGAAAATATAAGGTAAAACACTCCAAATGCAGTATAAAGAATGATAGGAGCACGTGGGACACATCCAAAATGTCAGATTTCAAGACGGCCGCCATACAAACTGCTCCGCCCCTACTGAAGCTCGGCCTAAAGGCCTCGCTTCAGCAGGCTCGGAGCATTTTGTATGGCGGCCATCTTGAAATCCGCCATTTTGGATTTTTGACAGATGTCATCCGACTGCTCTCTTAATTCCCTATGACATTTGTTCAAACACCTCCTACCTATCTTGCACCGTTTTCGAGATATGTCATCCATCTTAACTTGGCAGGCGTCATTTTTATGATTTTCGATTTTTCTCATACTCACCAAAACCCCCCAAACATTTTTGCCATACATCACGTTGCTCCTACTCGCCTCCTTCTAGGAGAACATTTATGTCAGTCAGTGAGTGGTAATCGAGCTTTATATATTATACTAGTTTTTCGGGCAGTGTGCGGGCCGCATGCGGCCCGCATTTATCGTTGTGCAAGTTTGAACAATATCAAAACACCTTGTACATTAAAAAAAAATATTTCAAAACACCAAAAGATGTACGATTTCCCATACAAACTCTTAATGCAATAACCTCGGAAATGTATTCTCCGGCCTGCCGGATTTACCCTGTGTGTCCCAACCGGCCTGCCGGTGAGCGGTCATAGTCGTGATTACATATTCACCATAAAATCTGGGTAAGTTCGATTTTCATAATTCAAACGGTTTTAGTGAGGATGGATCCTTGGCTCTACGAGAAAAAATCCACAATATTCTGATATAACAGAAAGTATGTTTAAAATTGATATGAAATCTGAAACCAGCTCAAATTACATTTTGGCGCCAAAATATTTATTATATTTATGTCATTTAAAAATAATCTCGTCACTACTTCTAAAGTAATTAACCTAGAAAGCTGTAATTTTGCATTTGTATAGGCAACAAGTCAATAACGATGTTAAAAGAAATTAAAAGGATAAGGATTAATAACTTTTTTTTTTATATATTTTTTTATTTGACCCCCGTTTTTGTTCCGGCCGGAATTCCGGTGGTCTAAAAAAAAGGTTTAGTGTGAAGCTTGTATTTATCCGATCGTTATTATTCAAACGTTGTTAGTAAGCTACTATCATTGGCTATACAACAAAAAAAACCGCATTACTCTATGGTAACGAGAAGTTACTCAAATCATGAAATGAAAAAAAATAACTTTCACTCGATGCATTTTGCCGCGCAAACACTCACCGATCGAAATTTACGTAATAAATAATCTCGTAACTACTTTTAAACCTATAAACCTAAACATCTGAAATAATTCAGGTGTATAGATTACATATAAATAATCATATCAAAAGAAAAACCAAATTTGTAGGTGATATACTTTTTGAGAAAAAAAATAAAATGCGCTTATGTACAGTTTTCCCGCCAAAATTCTTTAAAAAAAATCGCGTTGTTTTAATCTCGTTACTACTTATTAAATATTTATCCTTACAATGTGGTATTATTCATGGGTAAAGAACCATAATAAATACACACATTAAAAAAAAAAACAAAGTTGTAGGTGGAATAGTTTCGGAAAAAAAAAATTAAAAAAATATATAAAAAATGCCGTTTCCCGCCATTTTCGTCGTCTGTTCAAACCTATTTTCCTGTAAAATTTTCCATGAAAAGGTCTATTTTCATTTCTTTTCCCGTAAAGAGAATATGATGAGGATTGCATTGGTACCAAGAAGTTTATATGTTGATTGGAGACTGCCACAAATAAACTCGATTAAAAAACAAAATACCTCAAAATCTGGAAAAATATATTTTTATTCGCTGTTTGATCCACTCAAACTAAATGTATGAAAATGTTATTTTTTGTATGGTATAGGTAATATATTGGGGTATGGGGATGTTAGGGTGACATGTTTAGGTAATGGAAAACTACTTAGTACTACAAAAAAACGTTACGGGGCGTCGCGGGATAAAAAAACGTGAGCAGTTTGGACGATTTCGTCATAGGAGGTGGACAGATTGGACGCACGAGGGGATAAGGAACCAAACTGTAGCCACCAAACCAGATTCACCCTACTGCCATAAAAAGGTGGTACGGGCAGAATAGTACCAAGGTTCTGAGTCACTTTTGTTAAGGATACCCACTCGTAGGTGCTTCGGTTACCGCAGGCAGTTGCCATGGAGACCAGTCAGTGACGTGGAAAATACTCTCAAGTCGGAGCTCGGCCTTCGGCCTCGCAAGTTACTAATACGGCTTTGCCTACGGCCTCGCCAAGCGCTCGCCCTTCGGGCTCACGCATCATACGCTTGGCCTTCGGCCTCGCGGACCGAAAGTTCGGCCTTCGGCCTTACCAGGAGCTCGCCCTTCGGGCTCGCTACTACACTAACGTAGGACAGTAACTCCAAATTCAGTCAAAACTCCCACAAAAACTCCTAATACAGTTGAAAATAAAGGTAAAACACTCCATATGCAGTATAAAGAATGATAGGAGCATGTAAGACACATCCAAAATGTCGGATTTCAAGACGGCCACCATACAAACTGCTCCGCCCCTACTGAAGCTCGGCCTAACGGCCTCGCTTCAGCAGGCTCGGATCAATTTGTATGGCGGCCATCTTGAAATCCGCCATTTTGGATTTTTGACAGATGTCATTCGACTGCTCTCCTTATTCCCTATGACATTTGTTCAAACACCCCCTACCTATCTCTTACCGTTTTTGAGATACGTCATCCATCTTCACTTGGCAGGCGTCTTTTTAATGATTTTCGATTTTTCTCATACTCATCAAAACCCCTCGAACATTTCTGCCATACATCATTTTAGCCCTACTATGCTCCTTCTAGGAGAACATTTATGTCAATCAGTCAGTCAGTGAGTCAGTGGTAATCGAGCCTTATATATTATAAACTAGTATTTCGGGCAGTGTGCGGGCCGCATGCGGCCCGCATTTATCGTTATGCAGTACTAAATAATACCGTAACTCCTTATACATTTAAAAAAAAAAACAAAACTCCATAACAGTATGAAATCCCATATTAACTCTCAATACAATAAAGAACAATACTGTAGCCACTAAAACAGATTCACCCTACTGCCATAAAAAGGTGGTACGGGCAGAATGGGACCAAGGTTCTGAGTCACTTTTGTTAAGGAACCCCACTCGTAGGTGCTGCGGTTACCGCAGGCAGTTGCCATGGAGACAAGTCGGATATGTGGAAAATACTCTCAAGTCGGAGCTCGGCCTTCGGCCTCGCAAGTTACTAATACGGCTCGGCCTACGGCCTCGCCAGGCGCTCGCCCTTCGGGCTCGCGCATCACACGCTCGGCCTTCGGCCTCGCGGACTGAAAGTTCGGCCTTCGGCCTCACCAGGAGCTCGCCCTTCGGGCTCGCTATACACAAAAATTGGACAGTAACTCCAAATTCAGTCAAAAATCCCACAAAAACTCCTAATACATTTGAAAATTAAGGAAAAACACTCCAAATGCAGTATAAAGAATGATAGGAACACGTAAGACACATCCAAAATGTCATTCGACTGCTCTCCTTATTCCCTATGACATTTTTTCAAAAACCCTCTACCTATCTATTACCGTTTTCGAGATACGTGATTTATCTGCACTTGGCAGACGTCATCGAAAAAAAAAAATCATATTTGGAATAAGGACGTCCAGAACAACCTAGATATAAAATTTAAGCCAAATCGGAGAATTTTTTTTTACTTGGCAGACGTCATCGAAAAAATAATTTTTGATTTGGAATAAGGACACCCAGAACCACCTAAATATCGAGTTTCAGCCAAATCGGAGTAACTTGTTTTACTTGGCAGACGTCATCGAAAAAAAAATTTTAGATTTGGAATAAGGACACCCAGAACCACCTAAATATCGAGTTTCAGCCAAATCGGAGTAACTTTTTTTAATTGGCAGACGTCATCGAAATAAAAATTTCATATTTGGAATAAGGATGACAAGAACAACCTATATATCGATTTTCAGCCAAATCGGTGCAAGTCTGAGCTCGGCCTTCGGCCTCGCAAGTTACTAACACGGCTTGGCCTGCGGCCTCGCGCACCATCCGCTCGGCCTACGGCCTCGCGGCCCGAAAGTTCGGCCTTCGGCCTCACCAAAAGCTCGCCCTTCGGGCTCGCCACACTGACAGTAGGACAATTACTCTAAATTGAGTTGAAATTCCCACAAACACTCCTAATACAGTCGACATTGTTAGGTTAAATACTCCAAATAATGTATGAAGAATGAGAGTAGCACATTTGACAGGTGTCATTCGACTGCTCTCCTTATTCCCTATGACATTTGTTCAAACACCCCCTACCTATCTCTTACCGTTTTTGAGATACGTCATCCATCTTCACTTGGCAGGCGTCTTTTTAATGATTTTCGATTTTTCTCATACTCATCAAAACCCCTCGAACATTTCTGCCATACATCATTTTAGCCCTACTATGCTCCTTCTAGGAGAACATTTATGTCAATCAGTCAGTCAGTGAGTCAGTGGTAATCGAGCCTTATATATTATAAATATATACTAGTTTTTCGGGCAGTGTGCGGGCCGCATGCGGCCCGCATTTATCGTTGTGCAAGTTTGAACAATATCAAAACACCTTATACATTAAAAAAAGTAAGTTCAAAACTCCATTAGAAGAATGAAATCGCATATTAACTCTCAATACAATAAAGAACAATACTGTAGCCACTAAAACAGATTCACCCTACTGCCATAAAAAGGTGGTACGGGCAGAATGAGACCAAGGTTCTGAGTCACTTTTGTTAAGGAACCCCACTCGTAGGTGCTTCGCTTACCGCGGGCAGTTGCCATGGAGACCAGTCGGAGACGTGGAAAATACTCTCAGGTTGGAGCTCGGCCTTCGGCCTCGCAAGTTACCAACACGGCTCGGCCTGCGGCCTCGCCAAGCGCTCGCCCTTCGGGCTCACGCACCGAACGCTCGGCCTTCGGCCTCGCGAGCCGAAAGTTCGGCCTTCGGCCTCACCAGGAGCTCGCCCTTCGGGCTCGCTATACACTAACGTAGGACAGTAACTCCAAATTCAGTCCAAAATCCCACAAAAACTCCTAATACAGTCGAAAATATAGAGTAAAACACTCCAAATGCAGTATGAAGAATGAGAGGAGCACGTGGGACACATCTAAAATGGCGGATTTTTGACAGTTGTCATTCGATTGCTCTCCTTATTCCCTATGACATTTTTTCAAAAATCCCTACCTATCTATTTACCGTTTTCGAGATACGTGAAAAATCTGCACTTGGCAGACGTCATCGAAAAACAAATGTCAGATTTGGAATACGGACGTCCAGAACAACCTAGATATAAAATTTAAGCCAAATCGGAGTACTTTTTTCTACTTGGCAGACGTCATCGAAAAAAAAATTTTAGATTTGGAATAAGGACACCCAGAACCACCTAAATATCGAGTTTCAGCCAAATCGGAGTAACTTTTTTTACTTGGCAGACGTCATTGAAAAATTATTTTTAGATTTGGAATAAGGACACCCAGAACCACCTAAATATAGAGTTTCAGCCAAATCGGAGTAATTTTTTTTACTTGGCAGACGTCATCGAAAAAAAAAATTTTGATTTGGAATAAGGACACCCAGAACCACCTAAATATCGAGTTTCAGCCAAATCGGAGTAACTTTTTAACTTGGCAGACGTCATCGAAAAAAAAATTTTAGATTTGTAATAAGGACACCCAGAACCACCTAAATATCGAGTTTCAGCCAAATCGGAGTAACTTTATTTACTTGGCAGACGTCATCGAAATAAAAATTTCATATTTGGAATAAGGATGACAAGAACAACCTATAAATCGATTTTCAGCCAAATCGGTGCAAGTCTGAGCTCGGCCTTCGGCCTCGCAAGTTACTAATACGGTTCGGCCTACGGCCTCGCGTCCCGAAAGTTCGGCCTTCGGCCTCACCAAAAGCTCGCCCTTCGGGCTCGCTACACTGACAGTAGGACAATTACTCCAAATTCAGTTGAAAATCCCACAAAAACTCCTAATACAGTCGACATTGTAAGGTCAAATACTCCAAATAATGTATGAAGAATGAGAGTAGCACATTTGACAGGTGTCATTCGACTGCTCTCCCGATTCCCTATGACATTTGTTCAAACACCCCAAACCTATCTCTCACAGTTTTCGAGATACGTAGTCCAGCTTTACTTGGCAGGCGTCATTTCTAGGGTTTTTAATTTTTTCCCTACTCAGCTAAACCCCTTAGTCATTTTCGTAATACATTACTATAACCGTACTCAACTCTTTCTGGTAGAACGAGCTACTTTTTTGAGGGATCGAAGGATTTTGTATGGCGGCCATTTTGAAATCCGCCATTTTGGATTTTTGACAAATGTCATTCGACTGCTCTTCCGATTCCCTATGACATTTGTTCAAGCACCCCCTACCTATCTCTTACCGTTTCAGAGATACGCCATCTAATTTTTCTTGGCAGACGTCATCTTTGAGTTTTCGGATTTTTCCCATACTCACATAAACCCCCAGAACATTTTTGCTATACATTACTTTCTTCCTACTCGACTCCTTCTGGGAGAACAATTGTGTCAGTCAGTCAGTCAGTGTACGGTAATCCAGCTTTATATATTATAAAATAACTAGTTTTTCGGGCAGTGTGCGGGCCGCATGCGGCCCGCATTTATCGTTGTGCAAGTTTGAACAATATCAAAACACCTTATACATTTAAAAAAAGTATGTTCAAAACTCCATTAGAAGTATGAAATCCCATATAAACTCTCAATACAATAAAGAACCATACTGTAGCCACTAAAGCAGATTCACCCTACTGCCATAAAAAGGTGGTACGGGCAGAATTGTACCAAGGTTCTGAGTCACTTTTGTTAAGGAACCTCACTCGTAGGTGCTGCGGTTACCGCAGGCAGTTGCCATGGAGACCAGTCGGAGATGTGGAAAATACTCTCAAGTCAGAGCTCGGCCTTCGGCCTCGCAAGTTACAAATACGGCTCGGCCAACGGCCTCGCCAAGCGCTCGCCCTTCGGGCTCATGCACCCTACGCTCGGCCTTTGGCCTCGCGGGCCGAAAGTTCGGCCTTCGGCCTCACCGGGAGCTCGCCCTTCGGGCTCGCTATACACTAAAGTTGGACAGTAACTCCAAATTCAGTCAAAAATCCCACAAAAACTCCTAATACAGTCGAAAATTAAGGAAAAACACTCCAAATGCAGTATAAAGAATGATAGGAGCACGTAAGACACATCCAAAATGTCATTCGACTGCTCTCCTTATTCCCTATGACATATTTTTAAAAACCCCCTACCTATCTATTACCGTTTTCGAGATACGTGAATTATCTGCACTTGGCAGACGTCATCGAAAAAAAAAACATATTTGGAATAAGCACGTCCAGAACAACCTAGATATACAATTTAAGCCAAATCGGAGTACTTTTTTTTACTTGGCAGACGTCATCGAAAAAAAAAATTTTGATTTGGAATAAGGACACCCAGAACCACCTAAATATCGAGTTTCAGCCAAATCGGAGTAACTTGTATTACTTGGCAGACGTCATCGAAAAAAAATTTTAGATTTGGAATAAGGACACCCAGAACCACCTAAATATCGAGTTTCAGCCAAATCGGAGTAACTTGTTTTACTTGGCAGACGTCATCGAAAAAAAATATTTAGATTTGGAATAAGGACACCCAGAACCACCTAAAGATCAAGTTTCAGCCAAATCGGAGTAACATTTTTTACTTGGCAGACGTCATCGAAACAAAAATTTTTGATTTAGAATAAGGACGTCCAGAACCACATAAATATCGAGTTTCAGCCAAATCGGAGTAACTTTTTTACTTGGCAGACGTCATCGAAATAAAAATTTCATATTTGGAATAAGGATGACGAGAACAACCTATATATCGATTTTCAGCCAAATCGGTGCAAGTCTGAGCTCGGCCTTCGGCCTCGCAAGTTACTAACACGGCTCGGCCTGCGGCCTCGCCTGACGCTCGCCCTGCGGGCTCGCGCACAATCCGCTCGGCCTGCGGCCTCGCGGCCCGAAAGGTCGGCCTTCGGCCTCACCAAAAGCTCGCCCTTCGGGCTCGCTACACTGACAGTAGGACAATTACTCCAAATTGAGTTGAAATTCCCACAAACACTCCTAATACAGTCGACATTGTAAGGTTAAATACTCCAAATAATGTATGAAGAATGAGAGTAGCACATTTGACAGGTGTCATCAGACTGCTCTCCCGATTCCCTATGACATTTGTTCAAACACCCCCAACCTATCTCTTACCGTTTTCGAGATACGTAGTCCAGCTTTACTTGGCAGGCGTCATTTCTAGGGTTTTTAATTTTTCCCCTACTCAGCTAAGCCCCTTAGTCATTTTCGTAATACATTACTATAACCGTACTCAACTCTTTCTGGTAGAACCAGCTACTTTTTTGAGGGATCGAAGGATTTTGTATGGCGGCCATTTTGAAATCCGCCATTTTGGATTTTTGACAAATGTCATCCGACTGCTCTCCCAATTCCCTATGACATTTGGTCAAGCACCCCCTACCTATCTTGTACCCTTTCAGAGATACGCCATCCAATTTTACTTGGCAGACGTCATCTTTGAGTTTTCGGATTTTTCCCATACTCACACAAACCCCCTCTACACTTTTCCCATACATCACATTCTTCCTACTCGACTCCTTCTGGGAGAACAATGATGTCAGTCAGTCAGTCAGTCAGTCAGTCAGTCAGTGTACGGTAATCCAGCTTTATATATTAATCCAATATATAAAGCTGGATTATATATAAATATATGAAATCCCATATAAACTCTCAATACAATAAAGAACCATACTGTAGCCACTAAAGCAGATTCACCCTACTGCCATAAAAAGGTGGTACGGGCAGAATGGTACCAAGGTTCTGAGTCACTTTTGTTAAGGAACCCCACTCGTAGTTGCTGCGGTTACCGCAGGCAGTTGCCATGGAGACCAGTCGGAGATGTGGAAAATACTCTCAAGTCGGAGCTCGGCCTTCGGCCTCGCAAGTTACTAATACGGCTCGGCCTACGGCCTCGCCAGGCGCTCGCCCTTCGGGCTCACGCATCATACGCTCGGCCTTCGGCCTCGCGGACCGAAAGTTCGGCCTTCGGCCTCACCAGAAGCTCGCCCTTCGGGCTCGCTACTTCACTTATGTAGGACAGTAACTCCAAATTTAGTCAAAAATCCCACAAAAACTCCTAATACAGTCGAAAATATTAGGTAAAACACTCCAAATGCAGTATAAAGAATGATAGGAGCACGTGGGTCACATCCAAAATGTCGGATTTCAAGACAGCCACCATACAAACTGCTCCGCCTCTACTGAAGCTCGGCCTAACGGCCTCGCTTCAGCAGGCTCGGATCACTTTGTATGGCGGCCATCTTGAAATCCACCATTTTGGATTTTTGACAGATGTCATCCGACTGCTCTCCCAATTCCCTATGACATTTGTTCAAACACCCTCTACCTATCTTGTACCGTTTTTGAGATATGTCATTCATCTTTACTTGGCAGGCGTCTTTTTAATGATTTTCGATTTTTCTCATACTCACCTAAACCCGCCGAACATTTTTGCCATACTTCATTTTTACCCTACTCTGCTCCTTCTAGGAGAACATTTATGTCAGTGAGTCAGTGAGTCAGTCAGTGGTAATCGAGCCTTATATATTATAAACTAGTTTTTCGGGCAGTGTGCGGGCCGCATGCGGCCCGCATTTATCGTTGTGCAAGTTTGAACAATATCAAAACACCTTATACATTAAAAAAAATTATTTCAAAACACCTAAAGATGTACGATTTCCCATACAAACCCTTAATACAATAGAGAACCGTACTGTTATCACCAAACCAAATTCACCCTACTGCCATAAAAAGGTGGTACGGGCAGAATGGTACCAAGGTTCTGAATCACTTTTGTTAAGGAACCCCACTCGTAGGTGCTTCGGTTACCGCAGGCAGTTGCCATGGAGACCAGTCGGTGACGTGGAAAATACTCTCAAGTCGGAGCTCGGCCTTCGGCCTCGCAAGTTACTAATACGGCTCGGCCTGCGGCCTCGCCAAGCGCTCGCCCTTCGGGCTCGCGCACCATTCGCTCGGCCTTCGGCCTCGCGGACCGAAAGTTCGGCCTTCGGCCTCACCAGGTGGTTGCCCTTTGGGCTCGCTATACACTAATGTAGAACAGTTACTCCAAATTCAGTCAAAAAACCCACAAAAACTCCTAATACAGTCGAAAATATAAGGTAAAACACTCCAAATGCAGTATGAAGAATGAGAGGAGCACCTGGGACAAATCCAAAATGGCGGATTTCAAGAAGGCCACCATACAAACTGCTCCGCCCCTACTGAAGCTCGGCCTAAAGGCCTCGCTTCAGCAGGCTCGGAGCATTTTGTATGGCGGCCATCTTGAAATCCGCCATTTTGGATTTTTGACAGGTGTCATTCGACTGCTCTCCCGATTCTCTATGACATTTGTTCAAACACCCCCTACCTATCTCTTACCGTTTTCGAGATACGTCATCCATCATCACTTGGCAGGCGTCTTTTTAATGATTTTCGATTTTTCTCATACTCACCAAAACCCCCCAAACATTTTTGCCATACATCATTTTAGCCCTACTCTGCTCCTTCTAGGAGAACATTTATGTCAATCAGTCAGTCAGTCAGTGAGTGGTAATCGAGCTTTATATATTATAAACTAGTTTTTCGGGCAGTGTGCGGGCCGCATGCGGCCCGCATCTATCTTGAGTCAGTAGGAACTGTCACAAAAACACCTCATACATAATAAAAATATGTTCAAAACTTCAATAGAAGTATGAAATCCCATATAAACTTGTAATACAGTAGAGAACCATACTGTAGCTACTATAGCAGATTCACCCTACTGCCTTAAAAAGGAGGTACGGGCACAATGGTACCCAGGTTCTTAATCACTTTTGTTAAGGAACCCCACTCGTAGGTGCTTCGGTTACCGCGGGCAGTTGCCATGGAGACCAGTCGGAGACGTGGAAAAAACTCTCAAGTCGGAGCTCGGCCTTCGGCCTCGCAAGTTACTAATACGGCTCGGCCTGCGGCCTCGCCAAGCGCTCGCCATTCGGGCTCACGCACCATACGCTCGGCCTTCGGCCTCGCGAGCCGAAAGTTCGGCCTTCGGCCTCACCAGGAGCTCGCCCTTCGGGCTCGCTACTACATTAACGTAGAACAGTTACTCCAAATTCAGTAAAAAATCCCACAAAAACTCCCAATTCAGTCGAAAATGAAGGCAAAACACTCCAAATGCAGTATAAAGAATGATAGGAGCACGTGGGTCACATCCAAAATGTCGGATTTCAAGACGGCCACCATACAAACTGCTCCGCCCCTACTGAAGCTCGGCCTAAAGGCCTCGCTTCAGCAGGCTCGGATCATTTTGTATGGCGGCCATCTTGAAATCCGCCATTTTGGATTTTTGACAGATGTCATCCGACTGCTCTCCCGATTCCCTATGACATTTGTTCAAACACCCCCTACCTATCTTGTACCGTTTTTGAGATATGTCATGCATCTTTACTTGGCAGGCGTCTTTTTATGATTTTCGATTTTTCTCATACTCACCAAAACCCCCCGAACATTTTTGCCATACATCATTTTAACCCTACTCTACTCCTTCTAGGAGAACATTTATGTCAGTCAGTCAGTCAGTGAGTCAGTCAGTGGTAATCGAGCTTTATATATTATAAACTAGTTTTTCGGGCAGTGTGCGGGCCGCATGCGGCCCGCATTTATCGTTATGCAGTAGTAAACTTTACCTTAACCGCTTATACATTTAAAAAAAAAAAGTTCAAAACTCCAATAGAAGTATGAAATCCCAAATAAAGTCTCCATACAATAAAGAACCATACTGTAGCCACTAAAGCAAATTCACCCTTCTGGCATAAAAAGGTAGTACGGGCAGAATGGGACCAAGGTTCTGAGTCACTTTTGTTAAGGAACCCCACTCGTAGGTGCTTTGCTTACCGCGGGCAGTTGCCATGGAGACCAGTCGGAGACTTGGAAAAAACTCTCAAGTCGGAGCTCGGCCTTCGGCCTCGCAAGTTACCAACACGGCTCGGCCTGCGGCCTCGCCAAGCGCTCGCCCTACGGGCTCGCGCATCATACGCTCGGCCTTCGGCCTCGCGGACCGAAAGTTCGGCCTCCGGCCTCACCAGGAGCTCGCCCTTCGGGCTCGCTACTACACTTATGTAGGACAGTTACTCCAAATTCAGTCAAAAATCCCACAAAAACTCCTAATACAGTCGAAAATATAAGGTAAAACACTCCAAATGCAGTATAAAGAATGATAGGAGCATGTGGGTCACATCCAAAATGTCGGATTTCAAGACAGCCACCATACAAACTGCTCCGCCCCTACTGAAGCTCGGCCTAACGGCCTCGCTTCAGCAGGCTCGGATCATTTTGTATGGCGGCCATCTTGAAATCCGCCATTTTGGATTTTTGACAGGTGTCATTCGACTGCTCTCCCTATTCCCTATGACATTTGTTCAAACACCCCCTACCCATCTTGCACCGTTTTCGAGATACGTCATCCATCTTTACTTGGCAGGCGTCATTTTTATGATTTTCGATTTTTCTCATACTCACCGAAACCACCCGAACACTTTTGCCATACATCACGTTGTTCCTACTCGTCTCCTTCTAGGAGAACATTTATGTCAATCAGTCAGTGGTAATCGAGCTTTATATAATATAAATAAATAACTAGTATTTCGGGCAGTGTGCGGGCCGCATGCGGCCCGCATTTATCGTTGTGCAAGTTTGAACAATATCAAAACACCTTATACATTAAAAAAAATTATTTCAAAACACCTAAAGATGTACGATTTCCCATACAAACCCTTAATACAATAGAGAACCGTACTGTTATCACCAAACCAAATTCACCCTACTGCCATAAAAAGGTGGTACGGGCAGAATGGTACCAAGGTTCTGAATCACTTTTGTTAAGGAACCCCACTCGTAGGTGCTTCGGTTACCGCAGGCAGTTGCCATGGAGACCAGTCGGTGACGTGGAAAATACTCTCAAGTCGGAGCTCGGCCTTCGGCCTCGCAAGTTACTAATACGGCTCGGCCTGCGGCCTCGCCAAGCGCTCGCCCTTCGGGCTCGCGCACCATTCGCTCGGCCTTCGGCCTCGCGGACCGAAAGTTCGGCCTTCGGCCTCACCAGGTGGTTGCCCTTTGGGCTCGCTATACACTAATGTAGAACAGTTACTCCAAATTCAGTCAAAAAACCCACAAAAACTCCTAATACAGTCGAAAATATAAGGTAAAACACTCCAAATGCAGTATGAAGAATGAGAGGAGCACCTGGGACAAATCCAAAATGGCGGATTTCAAGAAGGCCACCATACAAACTGCTCCGCCCCTACTGAAGCTCGGCCTAAAGGCCTCGCTTCAGCAGGCTCGGAGCATTTTGTATGGCGGCCATCTTGAAATCCGCCATTTTGGATTTTTGACAGGTGTCATTCGACTGCTCTCCCGATTCTCTATGACATTTGTTCAAACACCCCCTACCTATCTCTTACCGTTTTCGAGATACGTCATCCATCATCACTTGGCAGGCGTCTTTTTAATGATTTTCGATTTTTCTCATACTCACCAAAACCCCCCAAACATTTTTGCCATACATCATTTTAGCCCTACTCTGCTCCTTCTAGGAGAACATTTATGTCAATCAGTCAGTCAGTCAGTGAGTGGTAATCGAGCTTTATATATTATAAAATAAAATAACTAGTTTTTCGGGCAGTGTGCGGGCCGCATGCGGCCCGCATTTATCGTTGTGCAAGTTTGAACAATATCAAAACACCTTATACATTTAAAAAAAGTATGTTCAAAACTCCATTAGAAGTATGAAATCCCATATAAACTCTCAATACAATAAAGAACCATACTGTAGCCACTAAAGCAGATTCACCCTACTGCCATAAAAAGGTGGTACGGGCAGAATTGTACCAAGGTTCTGAGTCACTTTTGTTAAGGAACCTCACTCGTAGGTGCTGCGGTTACCGCAGGCAGTTGCCATGGAGACCAGTCGGAGATGTGGAAAATACTCTCAAGTCAGAGCTCGGCCTTCGGCCTCGCAAGTTACAAATACGGCTCGGCCTACGGCCTCGCCAGGCGCTCGCCCTTCGGGCTCGCGCATCATACGCTCGGCCTTCGGCCTCGCGGACCGAAAGTTCGGCCTTCGGCCTCACCAGGAGCTCGCCCTTCGGGCTCGCTACTTCACTTATGTAGGACAGTAACTCCAAATTTAGTCAAAAATTCCACAAAAACTCCTAATACAGTCGAAAATATAAGATAAAACACTCCAAATGCAGTATAAAGAATGATAGGAGCACGTAGGGCATATCCAAACTAACGGATTTCAAGACGGCCACCATACAAACTGCTCCGCCCCTACTGAAGCTCGGCCTAACGGCCTCGCTTCAGCAGGGTCGGATCACTTTGTATGGCGGCCATCTTGAAATCCGCCATTTTGGATTTTTGACAGATGTCATTCGACTGCTCTCCCAATTCCCTATGACATTTGTTCAAACACCCCCTACCTATCTCTTACCGTTTTCGAGATACGTCATCCATCATCACTTGGCAGGCGTCTTTTTCATGATTTTCGATTTTTCTCATACTCACTAAAACCACCCGAACATTTTTGCCATACATCACGTTGTTCCTTCTCGTCTCCTTCTAGGAGAACATTTATGTCAGTGAGTCAGTCAGTCAGTGGTAATCGAGCTTTATATAATATAACTAGTATTTCGGGCAGTGTGCGGGCCGCATGCGGCCCGCATCTATCTTTAGTCATTTGAAAATTTCACAGAAACACCTAATACGTGAAAAAAAGTGTGTTCAAAACTCCAATAGAAGTATGAAATCCCATATAAACTCAATATAATAAAGAACCATACTGTAGCCACTATAACAAATTCACCCTACCGCCATAAAAAGGTGGTACGGGCAGAATGGTACCAAGGTTCTGAGTCACTTTTGTTAAGGAACCCCACTCGTAGGTGCTTCGGTTACCGCAGGCAGTTGCCATGGAGACCAGTCTGTGACGTGGAAAATACTCTCAAGTCGGAGCTCGGCCTTCGGCCTCGCAAGTTACTAACACGGCTCGGCCTGCGGCCTCGCCAAGCGCTCGCCCTTCGGGCTCACGCACCCTACGCTCGGCCTTCGGCCTCGCGAGCCGAAAGTTCGGCCTTCGGCCTCACCGGGAGCTCGCCCTTCGGGCTCGCTATACACAAAAGATGGACAGTAACTCCAAATTCAGTCAAAAATCCGACAAAAACTCCTAATACAGTCGAAAATTAAGGAAAAACGTTCCAAATGCAGTATAAAGAATGATAGGAGCACGTAAGACACATCCAAAATGTCATTCGACTGCTCTCCTTATTCCCTATGACATATTTTCAAAAACCCCCTACCTATCTATTACCGTTTTCGAGATACGTGATTTATCTGCACTTGGCAGACGTCATCGAAAAAAAAATTTCATATTTGGAATAAGGACGTCCAGAACAACCTAGATATAAAATTTAAGCCAAATCGGAGTACTTTTTTTTACTTGGCAGACGTCATCGAAAAAAAAAATTTTGATTTGGAATAAGGACACCCAGAACCACCTAAATATCGAGTTTCAGCCAAATCGGAGTAACTTGTTTTACTTGGCAGACGTCATCGAAAAAAAATTTTAGATTTGGAATAAGGACACCCAGAACCCCCTAAATATCGAGTTTCAGCCAAATCGGAGTAACTTTTTTTACTTGGCAGACGTCATCGAAACAAAAATTTTTGATTTAGAATAAGGACGTCCAGAACCACATAAATATCGAGTTTCAGCCAAATCGGAGTAACTTTTTTTACTTGGCAGACGTCATCAAAATAAAAATTTCATATTTGGAATAAGGATGACGAGAACAACCTATATATCGATTTTCAGCCAAATCGGTGCAAGTCTAAGCTCGGCCTTCGGCCTCGCAAGTTACTAAGACGGCTCGACCTGCGGCCTCGCCTAGCGCTCGCCCTGCGGGCTCGCGCACCGTCCACTCGGCCTACGGCCTCGCGGCCCGAAAGTTCGGCCTTCGGCCTCACCAAAAGCTCGCCCTTCGGGCTCGCTACACTGACAGTAGGACAATTACTCTAAATTGAGTTGAAATTCCCACAAACACTCCTAATACAGTTTTAATTGTAAGGTTAAATACTCCAAATAATGTATGCAGAATGAGAGTAGCACATTTGACAGGTGTCATTCGACTGCTCTCCCGATTCCCTATGACATTTGTTCAAACACCCCCAACCTATCTCTTACTGTTTTCGAGATACGTAGTCCAGCTTTACTTGGCAGGCGTCATTTCTAGGGTTTTTAATTTTTCCCCTACTCAGCTAAACCCCTTAGTCATTTTCGTAATACATTACTATAACCGTACTCAATTCATTCTGGTAGAACCAGCTACTTTTTTGAGGGATCGAAGGATTTTGTATGGCGGCCATTTTGAAATCCGCCATTTTGGATTTTTGACAGATGCCTTTTAACTGCTTTCCCGATTCCCTATGACATTTGGTCAAGCACCCCCTACCTATCTCTTACCATTTCAGAGATACGCTATCCAATTTTACTTGGCAGACGACATCTTTGAGTTTTCGGATTTTTCCCATACTCGACTTAACCCCCTCTACACTTTTCCCATACATGACTTCCTTCCTACTCGACTCCTTCTGGGAGAACAATCATGTCAGTCAGTGAATCAGTCAGTCAGTGAGTCAGTGTACGGTAATCCAGCTTTATATATTATAAACTAGTTTTTCGGGCAGTGTGCGGGCCGCATGCGGCCCGCATTTATCGTTATGCAGTAGTAAACTTTACCTTAACCGCTTATACATTTAAAAAAAAAAAGTTCAAAACTCCAATAGAAGTATGAAATCCCAAATAAAGTCTCCATACAATAAAGAACCATACTGTAGCCACTAAAGCAAATTCACCCTTCTGGCATAAAAAGGTAGTACGGGCAGAATGGGACCAAGGTTCTGAGTCACTTTTGTTAAGGAACCCCACTCGTAGGTGCTTTGCTTACCGCGGGCAGTTGCCATGGAGACCAGTCGGAGACTTGGAAAAAACTCTCAAGTCGGAGCTCGGCCTTCGGCCTCGCAAGTTACCAACACGGCTCGGCCTGCGGCCTCGCCAAGCGCTCGCCCTACGGGCTCGCGCATCATACGCTCGGCCTTCGGCCTCGCGGACCGAAAGTTCGGCCTCCGGCCTCACCAGGAGCTCGCCCTTCGGGCTCGCTACTACACTTATGTAGGACAGTTACTCCAAATTCAGTCAAAAATCCCACAAAAACTCCTAATACAGTCGAAAATATAAGGTAAAACACTCCAAATGCAGTATAAAGAATGATAGGAGCATGTGGGTCACATCCAAAATGTCGGATTTCAAGACAGCCACCATACAAACTGCTCCGCCCCTACTGAAGCTCGGCCTAACGGCCTCGCTTCAGCAGGCTCGGATCATTTTGTATGGCGGCCATCTTGAAATCCGCCATTTTGGATTTTTGACAGGTGTCATTCGACTGCTCTCCCTATTCCCTATGACATTTGTTCAAACACCCCCTACCCATCTTGCACCGTTTTCGAGATACGTCATCCATCTTTACTTGGCAGGCGTCATTTTTATGATTTTCGATTTTTCTCATACTCACCGAAACCACCCGAACACTTTTGCCATACATCACGTTGTTCCTACTCGTCTCCTTCTAGGAGAACATTTATGTCAATCAGTCAGTGGTAATCGAGCTTTATATAATATAACTAGTTTTTCGGGCAGTGTGCGGGCCGCATGCGGCCCGCATTTATCGTTGTGCAAGTTTGAACAATATCAAAACACCTTATACATTAAAAAAAGTATGTTCAAAACTCCATTAGAAGTATGAAATCCCATATTAATACTCAATACAATAAAGAACAATACTGTAGCCACTAAAACAGATTCACCCTACTGCCATAAAAAGGTGGTACGGGCAGAAAGGTACCAAGGTTCTGAGTCACTTTTGTTAAGGAACCCCACTCGTAGGTGCTTCGCTTACCGCGGGCAGTTGCCATGGAGACCAGTCGGAGACGTGGAAAAAACTCTCAAGTCGGAGCTCGGCCTTCGGCCTCGCAAGTTACCAACATGGCTCGGCCTGCGGCCTCGCCAAGGGCTCGCCCTTCGGGCTCGCGCGTCATACGCTCGGCCTTCGGCCTCGCGGACTGAAAGTTCGGCCTTCGGCCTCACCAGGAGCTCGCCCTTCGGGCTCGCTACTACACTTATGTAGGACAGTAACTCCAAATTCAGTCAAAAATCCCACAAAAACTCCTAATACAGTCGAAAATATAAGGTAATACACTCCAAATGCAGTATAAAGAATGATAGGAGCACCTGGGACAAATCCAAAATGGCGGATTTCAAGAAGGCCATCATACAAACTGCTCCGCCCCTACTGAACCTCGGCCTAACGGCCTCGCTTCAGCAGGCTCGGATCAATTTGTATGGCGGCCATCTTGAAATCCGCCATTTTGGATTTTTGACAGGTGTCATTCGACTGCTCTCCAGATTCCCTATGACATTTGTTCAAACACCCCCTACCTATCTCTTACCGTTTTTGAGATATGTCATCCATCTTTACTTGGCAGGCGTCTTTTTAATGATTTTCGATTTTTCTCATACTCACCAAAACCCCCCGAACATTTTTGTCCTACATCATTTTAACCCTACTCTACTCCTTCTAGGAGAACATTTATGTCAGTCAGTCAGTCAGTGAGTCAGTCAGTGGTAATCGAGCTTTATATATTATAAACTAGTTTTTCGGGCAGTGTGCGGGCCGCATGCGGCCCGCATCTATCTTGAGTCAGTAGGAACTGTCAAAAAAACACCTGATACATTAAAAAAAAGTGTGTTCAAAACTCCAATAGAAGTATGAAATCCCATATAAACTCTCAATACAATAAAGAACCATACTGTAGCCACTAAAGCAAATTCACCCTACTGCCATAAAAAGGTGGTACGGGCAGAATGGTACCAAGGTTCTATGTCACTTTTCTTAAGGAACCCCACTCGTAGGTGCTTCGGTTACCGCGGGCAGTTGCCATGGAGACCAGTCGGAGATGTGGAAAATACTCTCGAGTCGGAGCTCGGCCTTCGGCCTCGCAAGTTACTAACACGGCTCGGCCTGCGGCCTCGCCAAGCGCTCGCCCTTCGGGCTCGCGCACCATTCGCTCGGCCTTCGGCCTCGCGGACCGAAAGTTCGGCCTTCGGCCTCACCAGGTGGTTGCCCTTTGGGCTCGCTATACACTAATGTAGGACAGTTACTCCAAATTCAGTCAAAAAACCCACAAAAACTCCTAATACAGTCGAAAATATATGGTAAAACACTCCAAATGCAGTATGAAGAATGAGAGGAGCACCTGGGACAAATCCAAAATGGCGGATTTCAAGAAGGCAACCATACAAACTGCTCCGCCCCTACTGAAGCTCGGCCTAAAGGCCTCGCTTCAGCAGGCTCGGAGCATTTTGTATGGCGGCCATCTTGAAATCCGCCATTTTGGATTTATGACAGGTGTCATTCGACTGCTCTCCCGATTCCCTATGACATTTGTTCAAACACACCCTATCTATCTCTTACCGTTTTTGAGATATGTCATTCATCTTTACTTGGCAGGCGTCATTTTTATGATTTTCGATTTTTCTCATACTCACCTAAACCCCCCAAACATTTTTGTCCTACATCATTTTAACCCTACTCTACTCCTTCTAGGAGAACATTTATGTCAGTCAGTCAGTCAGTGAGTCAGTCAGTGGTAATCGAGCTTTATATATTATAAACTAGTATTTCGGGCAGTGTGCGGGCCGCATGCGGCCCGCATTTATCGTTGTGCAAGTTTGAACAATATCAAAACACCTTATACATTAAAAAAAATTATTTCAAAACACCTAAAGATGTACGATTTCCCATACAAACCCTTAATACAATAGAGAACCGTACTGTTATCACCAAACCAAATTCACCCTACTGCCATAAAAAGGTGGTACGGGCAGAATGGTACCAAGGTTCTGAATCACTTTTGTTAAGGAACCCCACTCGTAGGTGCTTCGGTTACCGCAGGCAGTTGCCATGGAGACCAGTCGGTGACGTGGAAAATACTCTCAAGTCGGAGCTCGGCCTTCGGCCTCGCAAGTTACTAATACGGCTCGGCCTGCGGCCTCGCCAAGCGCTCGCCCTTCGGGCTCGCGCACCATTCGCTCGGCCTTCGGCCTCGCGGACCGAAAGTTCGGCCTTCGGCCTCACCAGGTGGTTGCCCTTTGGGCTCGCTATACACTAATGTAGAACAGTTACTCCAAATTCAGTCAAAAAACCCACAAAAACTCCTAATACAGTCGAAAATATAAGGTAAAACACTCCAAATGCAGTATGAAGAATGAGAGGAGCACCTGGGACAAATCCAAAATGGCGGATTTCAAGAAGGCCACCATACAAACTGCTCCACCCCTACTGAAGCTCGGCCTAAAGGCCTCGCTTCAGCAGGCTCGGAGCATTTTGTATGGCGGCCATCTTGAAATCCGCCATTTTGGATTTTTGACAGGTGTCATTCGACTGCTCTCCCGATTCTCTATGACATTTGTTCAAACACCCCCTACCTATCTCTTACCGTTTTCGAGATACGTCATCCATCATCACTTGGCAGGCGTCTTTTTAATGATTTTCGATTTTTCTCATACTCACCAAAACCCCCCAAACATTTTTGCCATACATCATTTTAGCCCTACTCTGCTCCTTCTAGGAGAACATTTATGTCAATCAGTCAGTCAGTCAGTGAGTGGTAATCGAGCTTTATATATTATAAACTAGTTTTTCGGGCAGTGTGCGGGCCGCATGCGGCCCGCATCTATCTTTAGTCATTTGAAAATTCCACAGAAACACCTAATACTTTAAAAAAAATGTGTTCAAAACTCCAATAAAAGTATGAAATCCCATATAAACTCTCAATACAATAAAGAACCAAACTGTAGCCACCAAACCAAATTCACCCTACTGCCATAAAAAGGTGGTACGGGCAGAATGAGACCAGGGTTCTGAGCAACTTTTGTAAAGGAACCCCACTCGTAGGTTCTTCGGTTACCGCGGGCAGTTGCCATGGAGACCAGTCGGAAACGTGGAAAATACTCTCAAGTTGGAGCTCGGCCTTCGGCCTCGCAAGTTATTAAAATGGCTCGGCCTGCGGCCTCGCTCGGCGCTCGCCCTTCGGGCTCACGCATCATACGCTCGGCCTTCGGCCTCGCGGATCGAAAGTTCGGCCTTCGGCCTCACCAGGAGCTCGCCCTTCGGGCTCGCTACTTCACTTATGTAGGACAGTAACTCCAAATTTAGTCAAAAATCCCACAAAAACTCCTAATACAGTCGAAAATATAAGGTAAAACACTCCAAATGCAGTATAAAGAATGATAGGAGCACGTGGGGTACATCCAAAATAACGGATTTCAAGACGGCCACCATACAAACTGCTCCGCCCCTACTGAAGCTCGGCCTAAAGGCCTCGCTTCAGCAGGCTCGGAGCATTTTGTATGGCGGCCATCTTGAAATCCGCCATTTTGGATTTTTGACAGATGTCATTCGACTGCTCTACCGATTCCCTATGACATTTGTTCAAACACCCCCTACCTATCTCTTACCGTTTTCGAGATACGTCATCCATCATCACTTGGCAGGCGTCTTTTTAATGATTTTCGATTTTTCTCATACTCACCAAAACCCTCCGAACATTTTTGCTATACTTCATTTTTACCCTACTCTGCTCCTTCTAGGAGAACATTTATGTCAGTGAGTCAGTCAGTCAGTCAGTGGTAATCGAGCTTTATATATTATAAACTAGTTTTTCGGGCAGTGTGCGGGCCGCATGCGGCCCGCATTTATCGTTATGCAGTAGTAAACTTTACCTTAACCGCTTATACATTTAAAAAAAAAAAGTTCAAAACTCCAATAGAAGTATGAAATCCCAAATAAAGTCTCCATACAATAAAGAACCATACTGTAGCCACTAAAGCAAATTCACCCTTCTGGCATAAAAAGGTAGTACGGGCAGAATGGGACCAAGGTTCTGAGTCACTTTTGTTAAGGAACCCCACTCGTAGGTGCTTTGCTTACCGCGGGCAGTTGCCATGGAGACCAGTCGGAGACTTGGAAAAAACTCTCAAGTCGGAGCTCGGCCTTCGGCCTCGCAAGTTACCAACACGGCTCGGCCTGCGGCCTCGCCAAGCGCTCGCCCTACGGGCTCGCGCATCATACGCTCGGCCTTCGGCCTCGCGGACCGAAAGTTCGGCCTCCGGCCTCACCAGGAGCTCGCCCTTCGGGCTCGCTACTACACTTATGTAGGACAGTTACTCCAAATTCAGTCAAAAATCCCACAAAAACTCCTAATACAGTCGAAAATATAAGGTAAAACACTCCAAATGCAGTATAAAGAATGATAGGAGCACGTGGGACACATCCAAAATGTCAGATTTCAAGACGGCCACCATACAAACTGCTCCGCCCCTACTGAAGCTCGGCCTAACGGCCTCGCTTCAGCAGGCTCGGATCACTTTGTATGGCGGCCATCTTGAAATCCGCCATTTTGGATTTTTGACAGGTGTCATTCGACTGCTCTCCCGATTCCCTATGACATTTGTTCAAACACCCCCTACCTAACTTGTACCGTTTTTGAGATATGTCATCCATCTTCACTTGGCAGGCGTCTTTTTTATGATTTTCGATTTTTCTCATACTCACCAAAACCCCCCAAACATTTTTGCTATACTTCATTTTTACCCTACTCTACTCCTTCTAGGAGAACATTTATGTCAGTCAGTCAGTCAGTGGTAATCGAGCTTTATATATTATAAATAACTAGTTTTTCGTGCAGTGTGCGGGCCGCATGCGGCCCGCATTTATCGTTATGCAGTACTAAACTATATCAAAACTGCTGATACGTTGGAAAAAAGTATGTTCAAAACTCCTATAGAAGTATGAAATCCCATATAAATTCTCAATACAATAAAGAACCATACTGTAGCCACTAAAGCAGATTCACCCTACTGCCATAAAAAGGTGGTACGGGCAGAATGGTACCAAGGTTCTGAGTCACTTTTGTTAAGGAACCCCACTCGTAGGTGCTGCGGTTACCGCAGGCAGTTGCCATGGAGACCATTCGGAGATACGGAAAATACTCTCAAGTCGGAGCTCGGCCTTCGGCCTCGCAAGTTACTAATACGGCTCGGCCTACGGCCTCGCCAGGCGCTCGCCCTTCGGGCTCGCGCATCATACGCTCAGCCTTCGGCCTCGCGGACCGAAAGTTCGGCCTTCGGCCTCACCAGGAGCTCGCCCTTCGGGCTCGCTACTACACTTATGTAGGACAGTAACTCCAAATTCAGTCAAAAATCCCACAAAAACTCCTAATACAGTCGAAAATATAAGGTAAAACACTCCAAATGCAGTATAAAGAATGATAGGAGCACGTGGGACACATCCAAAATGTCAGATTTCAAGACGGCCGCCATACAAACTGCTCCGCCCCTACTGAAGCTCGGCCTAAAGGCCTCGCTTCAGCAGGCTCGGAGCATTTTGTATGGCGGCCATCTTGAAATCCGCCATTTTGGATTTTTGACAGATGTCATCCGACTGCTCTCTTAATTCCCTATGACATTTGTTCAAACACCTCCTACCTATCTTGCACCGTTTTCGAGATATGTCATCCATCTTAACTTGGCAGGCGTCATTTTTATGATTTTCGATTTTTCTCATACTCACCAAAACCCCCCAAACATTTTTGCCATACATCACGTTGCTCCTACTCGCCTCCTTCTAGGAGAACATTTATGTCAGTCAGTGAGTGGTAATCGAGCTTTATATATTATATACTAGTTTTTCGGGCAGTGTGCGGGCCGCATGCGGCCCGCATTTATCGTTGTGCAAGTTTGAACAATATCAAAACACCTTATACATTAAAAAAAGTAAGTTCAAAACTCCATTAGAAGAATGAAATCGCATATTAACTCTCAATACAATAAAGAACAATACTGTAGCCACTAAAACAGATTCACCCTACTGCCATAAAAAGGTGGTACGGGCAGAATGAGACCAAGGTTCTGAGTCACTTTTGTTAAGGAACCCCACTCGTAGGTGCTTCGCTTACCGCGGGCAGTTGCCATGGAGACCAGTCGGAGACGTGGAAAATACTCTCAGGTTGGAGCTCGGCCTTCGGCCTCGCAAGTTACCAACACGGCTCGGCCTGCGGCCTCGCCAAGCGCTCGCCCTTCGGGCTCACGCACCGAACGCTCGGCCTTCGGCCTCGCGAGCCGAAAGTTCGGCCTTCGGCCTCACCAGGAGCTCGCCCTTCGGGCTCGCTATACACTAACGTAGGACAGTAACTCCAAATTCAGTCCAAAATCCCACAAAAACTCCTAATACAGTCGAAAATATAGAGTAAAACACTCCAAATGCAGTATGAAGAATGAGAGGAGCACGTGGGACACATCTAAAATGGCGGATTTTTGACAGTTGTCATTCGATTGCTCTCCTTATTCCCTATGACATTTTTTCAAAAATCCCTACCTATCTATTTACCGTTTTCGAGATACGTGAAAAATCTGCACTTGGCAGACGTCATCGAAAAACAAATGTCAGATTTGGAATACGGACGTCCAGAACAACCTAGATATAAAATTTAAGCCAAATCGGAGTACTTTTTTCTACTTGGCAGACGTCATCGAAAAAAAAATTTTAGATTTGGAATAAGGACACCCAGAACCACCTAAATATCGAGTTTCAGCCAAATCGGAGTAACTTTTTTTACTTGGCAGACGTCATTGAAAAATTATTTTTAGATTTGGAATAAGGACACCCAGAACCACCTAAATATAGAGTTTCAGCCAAATCGGAGTAATTTTTTTTACTTGGCAGACGTCATCGAAAAAAAAAATTTTGATTTGGAATAAGGACACCCAGAACCACCTAAATATCGAGTTTCAGCCAAATCGGAGTAACTTTTTAACTTGGCAGACGTCATCGAAAAAAAAATTTTAGATTTGTAATAAGGACACCCAGAACCACCTAAATATCGAGTTTCAGCCAAATCGGAGTAACTTTATTTACTTGGCAGACGTCATCGAAATAAAAATTTCATATTTGGAATAAGGATGACAAGAACAACCTATAAATCGATTTTCAGCCAAATCGGTGCAAGTCTGAGCTCGGCCTTCGGCCTCGCAAGTTACTAATACGGTTCGGCCTACGGCCTCGCGTCCCGAAAGTTCGGCCTTCGGCCTCACCAAAAGCTCGCCCTTCGGGCTCGCTACACTGACAGTAGGACAATTACTCCAAATTCAGTTGAAAATCCCACAAAAACTCCTAATACAGTCGACATTGTAAGGTCAAATACTCCAAATAATGTATGAAGAATGAGAGTAGCACATTTGACAGGTGTCATTCGACTGCTCTCCCGATTCCCTATGACATTTGTTCAAACACCCCAAACCTATCTCTCACAGTTTTCGAGATACGTAGTCCAGCTTTACTTGGCAGGCGTCATTTCTAGGGTTTTTAATTTTTTCCCTACTCAGCTAAACCCCTTAGTCATTTTCGTAATACATTACTATAACCGTACTCAACTCTTTCTGGTAGAACGAGCTACTTTTTTGAGGGACGAAGGATTTTGTATGGCGGCCATTTTGAAATCCGCCATTTTGGATTTTTGACAAATGTCATTCGACTGCTCTTCCGATTCCCTATGACATTTGTTCAAGCACCCCCTACCTATCTCTTACCGTTTCAGAGATACGCCATCTAATTTTTCTTGGCAGACGTCATCTTTGAGTTTTCGTATATATTATAAAATAACTAGTTTTTCGGGCAGTGTGCGGGCCGCATGCGGCCCGCATTTATCGTTGTGCAAGTTTGAACAATATCAAAACACCTTATACATTTAAAAAAAGTATGTTCAAAACTCCATTAGAAGTATGAAATCCCATATAAACTCTCAATACAATAAAGAACCATACTGTAGCCACTAAAGCAGATTCACCCTACTGCCATAAAAAGGTGGTACGGGCAGAATTGTACCAAGGTTCTGAGTCACTTTTGTTAAGGAACCTCACTCGTAGGTGCTGCGGTTACCGCAGGCAGTTGCCATGGAGACCAGTCGGAGATGTGGAAAATACTCTCAAGTCAGAGCTCGGCCTTCGGCCTCGCAAGTTACAAATACGGCTCGGCCTACGGCCTCGCCAGGCGCTCGCCCTTCGGGCTCGCGCATCATACGCTCGGCCTTCGGCCTCGCGGACCGAAAGTTCGGCCTTCGGCCTCACCAGGAGCTCGCCCTTCGGGCTCGCTACTTCACTTATGTAGGACAGTAACTCCAAATTTAGTCAAAAATTCCACAAAAACTCCTAATACAGTCGAAAATATAAGATAAAACACTCCAAATGCAGTATAAAGAATGATAGGAGCACGTAGGGCATATCCAAACTAACGGATTTCAAGACGGCCACCATACAAACTGCTCCGCCCCTACTGAAGCTCGGCCTAACGGCCTCGCTTCAGCAGGGTCGGATCACTTTGTATGGCGGCCATCTTGAAATCCGCCATTTTGGATTTTTGACAGATGTCATTCGACTGCTCTCCCAATTCCCTATGACATTTGTTCAAACACCCCCTACCTATCTCTTACCGTTTTCGAGATACGTCATCCATCATCACTTGGCAGGCGTCTTTTTCATGATTTTCGATTTTTCTCATACTCACTAAAACCACCCGAACATTTTTGCCATACATCACGTTGTTCCTTCTCGTCTCCTTCTAGGAGAACATTTATGTCAGTGAGTCAGTCAGTCAGTGGTAATCGAGCTTTATATAATATAATAACTAGTTTTTCGGGCAGTGTGCGGGCCGCATGCGGCCCGCATCTATCTTGAGTCAGTAGGAACTGTCAAAAAAACACCTGATACAAAAAAAAATGTGTTCAAAACTCCAATAGAAGTATGAAATCCCATATAAACTCTCAATACAATAAAGAACCATACTGTAGCCACTAAAGCAAATTCACCCTACTGCCATAAAAAGGTGGTACGGGCAGAATGGTACCAAGGTTCTGAGTCACTTTTGTTAAGGAACCGCACTCGTAGGTGCTTCGGTTACCGCGGGCAGTTGCCATGGAGACCAGTCGGAGACGTAGAAAATACACTCAAGTCGGAGCTCGGCCTTCGGCCTCGCAAGTTACTAATACGGCTCGGCCTGCGGCCTCGCCAAGCGCTCGCCCTTCGGGCTCACGCACCATACGCTCGGCCTTCGGCCTCGCGAGCCGAAAGTTCGGCCTTCGGCCTCACCAGGAGCTCGCCCTTCGGGCTCGCTACCACAATAACGTAGAACAGTAACTCCAAATTCAGTCAAAAAACCTACAAAAACTCCTAATACAGTCGAAAATATGAGGTAAAACACTCCAAATGCAGTATAAAGAATGAGAGGAGCACGTTTGACACATCCGAAATGTCATTCGACTGCTCTCCTTATTCCCTATGACATTTTTTCAAAATCCCCCTACCTATCTATTACCGTTTTCGAGATACGTGATTTATCTGCACTTGGCAGACGTCATCGAAAAAAAAAATTCATATTTGGAATAAGGACATCCAGAACCACATAAATATCGAGTTTCAGCCAAATCGGAGTAACTTTTTTAACTTGGCAGACGTTTTGAAATAAGGATGACGAGAACAACCTATATATCGATTTCCAGCCAAATCGGTGCAAGTCTGAGCTCGGCCTTCGGCCTCGCAAGTTACTAACACGGCTCGGCCTGCGGCCTCGCCTAGCGCTCGCCCTGCGGGCTCGCGAACCGTCCACTCGGCCTACGGCCTCGCGGCCCGAAAGTTCGGCCTTCGGCCTCACCAGAAGCTTGCCCTTCGGGCTCGCTACACGGCCAGTATGACAATTACTCCAAATTCAGTTGAAAATCCCACAAAAACTCCTAATACAGTCGACATTGTAAGGTCAAATACTCCAAATAATGTATGAAGAATGAGAGTAGCACATTTGACAGGTGTCATTCGACTGCTCTCCCGATTCCCTATGACATTTGTTCAAACACCCCCAACCTATCTCTTACCATTTTCGAGATACGTAGTCCAGCTTTACTTGGCAGGCGTCATTTCTAGGGTTTTTAATTTTTTCCCTACTCAGCTAAGCCCCTTTGTCATTTTCGTAATACATTACTATAACCGTACTCAACTCTTTCTGGTAGAACCAGCTACTTTTTTGAGGGATCGAAGGATTTTGTATGGCGGCCATTTTGAAATCCGCCATTTTGGATTTTTGACAGATGTCATCCGAATGCTCTCCCGATTCCCTATGACATTTGGTCAAGCACCCCCTACCTATCTCTTACCGTTTCAGAGATACGCCATCCAATTTTACTTGGCAGACGTCATCTTTGAGTTTTCGGATTTTTCCCATACTCCCCTAAACCTCCTCTACACTTTTCCCATACATCACTTTCTTCCTTCTCGACTCCTTCTGGGAGAACAATGATGTCAGTCAGTGAATCAGTCAGTCAGTGTACGGTAATCCAGCTTTATATATTATAAACTAGTTTTTCGGGCAGTGTGCGGGCCGCATGCGGCCCGCATTTATCGTTATGCAGTAGTAAACTTTACCTTAACCGCTTATACATTTAAAAAAAAAAAGTTCAAAACTCCAATAGAAGTATGAAATCCCAAATAAAGTCTCCATACAATAAAGAACCATACTGTAGCCACTAAAGCAAATTCACCCTTCTGGCATAAAAAGGTAGTACGGGCAGAATGGGACCAAGGTTCTGAGTCACTTTTGTTAAGGAACCCCACTCGTAGGTGCTTTGCTTACCGCGGGCAGTTGCCATGGAGACCAGTCGGAGACTTGGAAAAAACTCTCAAGTCGGAGCTCGGCCTTCGGCCTCGCAAGTTACCAACACGGCTCGGCCTGCGGCCTCGCCAAGCGCTCGCCCTACGGGCTCGCGCATCATACGCTCGGCCTTCGGCCTCGCGGACCGAAAGTTCGGCCTCCGGCCTCACCAGGAGCTCGCCCTTCGGGCTCGCTACTACACTTATGTAGGACAGTTACTCCAAATTCAGTCAAAAATCCCACAAAAACTCCTAATACAGTCGAAAATATAAGGTAAAACACTCCAAATGCAGTATAAAGAATGATAGGAGCATGTGGGTCACATCCAAAATGTCGGATTTCAAGACAGCCACCATACAAACTGCTCCGCCCCTACTGAAGCTCGGCCTAACGGCCTCGCTTCAGCAGGCTCGGATCATTTTGTATGGCGGCCATCTTGAAATCCGCCATTTTGGATTTTTGACAGGTGTCATTCGACTGCTCTCCCTATTCCCTATGACATTTGTTCAAACACCCCCTACCCATCTTGCACCGTTTTCGAGATACGTCATCCATCTTTACTTGGCAGGCGTCATTTTTATGATTTTCGATTTTTCTCATACTCACCGAAACCACCCGAACACTTTTGCCATACATCACGTTGTTCCTACTCGTCTCCTTCTAGGAGAACATTTATGTCAATCAGTCAGTGGTAATCGAGCTTTATATAATATAAACTAGTACTTCGGGCAGTGTGCGGGCCGCATGCGGCCCGCATTTATCGTTATGCAGTACTAAACTATATCTAAACTCCTGATACGTTGGATAAAGTATGTTCAAAACTCCAATAGAAGTATGAAATCCCATATAAACTCTCAATACAATAAAGAACCATACTGTAGCCACTAAAGCAGATTCACCCTACTGCCATAAAAAGGTGGTACGGGCAGAATGGGACCAAGGTTCTGAGTCACTTTTGTAAAGGAACCCCACTCGTAGGTGCTTCGGTTACCGCGGGCAGTTGCCATGGAGATCAGTCGGAGACGTGGAAAATACTCTCAAGTCGGAGCTCGGCCTTCGGCCTCGCAAGTTACTAACACGGCTCGGCCTCCGGCCTCGCCATGCGATCGCCCTTCGGGCTCACGCCCCATACGCTCGGCCTTCGGCCTCGCGGGCCGAAAGTTCGGCCTTCGGCCTCACCAGAAGCTCGCCCTTCGGGCTCGCTACTACACGAATGTAGGACAGTTACTCCAAATTCAGTCAAAAATCCCACAAAAACTCCTAATACAGTCGAAAATAAAGATAAAAAACTCCAAATGCAGTATAAAGAATGATAGGAGCACGTGAGACACATCCAAAATGTCGGATTTCAAGACGGCCACCATACAAACTGCTCCGCCCCTACTGAAGCTCGGCCTAACGGCCTCGCTTCAGCAGGCCCGGATCACTTTGTATGGCGGCCATCTTGAAATCCGCCATTTTGGATTTTTGACAGGTGTCATTCGACTGCTCTCCCGATTCCCTATGACATTTGTTCAAACACCCCCTACCTATCTCTTACCGTTTTCGAGATACGTCATCCATCATCACTTGGCAGGCGTCTTTTTAATGATTTTCGATTTTTCTCATACTCACCAAAACCACCCGAACATTTTTGCCATACTTCATTTTTACCCTACTCTGCTCCTTCTAGGAGAACATTTATGTCAGTCAGTCAGTGAGTGGTAATCGAGCTTTATATATTATAATAACTAGTATTTCGGGCAGTGTGCGGGCCGCATGCGGCCCGCATTTATCGTTGTGCAAGTTTGAACAATATCAAAACACCTTATACATTAAAAAAAATTATTTCAAAACACCTAAAGATGTACGATTTCCCATACAAACCCTTAATACAATAGAGAACCGTACTGTTATCACCAAACCAAATTCACCCTACTGCCATAAAAAGGTGGTACGGGCAGAATGGTACCAAGGTTCTGAATCACTTTTGTTAAGGAACCCCACTCGTAGGTGCTTCGGTTACCGCAGGCAGTTGCCATGGAGACCAGTCGGTGACGTGGAAAATACTCTCAAGTCGGAGCTCGGCCTTCGGCCTCGCAAGTTACTAATACGGCTCGGCCTGCGGCCTCGCCAAGCGCTCGCCCTTCGGGCTCGCGCACCATTCGCTCGGCCTTCGGCCTCGCGGACCGAAAGTTCGGCCTTCGGCCTCACCAGGTGGTTGCCCTTTGGGCTCGCTATACACTAATGTAGAACAGTTACTCCAAATTCAGTCAAAAAACCCACAAAAACTCCTAATACAGTCGAAAATATAAGGTAAAACACTCCAAATGCAGTATGAAGAATGAGAGGAGCACCTGGGACAAATCCAAAATGGCGGATTTCAAGAAGGCCACCATACAAACTGCTCCGCCCCTACTGAAGCTCGGCCTAAAGGCCTCGCTTCAGCAGGCTCGGAGCATTTTGTATGGCGGCCATCTTGAAATCCGCCATTTTGGATTTTTGACAGGTGTCATTCGACTGCTCTCCCGATTCTCTATGACATTTGTTCAAACACCCCCTACCTATCTCTTACCGTTTTCGAGATACGTCATCCATCATCACTTGGCAGGCGTCTTTTTAATGATTTTCGATTTTTCTCATACTCACCAAAACCCCCCAAACATTTTTGCCATACATCATTTTAGCCCTACTCTGCTCCTTCTAGGAGAACATTTATGTCAATCAGTCAGTCAGTCAGTGAGTGGTAATCGAGCTTTATATATTATATATATATAAATAACTAGTTTTTCGGGCAGTGTGCGGGCCGCATGCGGCCCGCATTTATCGTTATGCAGTACTAAACAATACATCAACACCTTATACAATAAAAAAAATAAAACAAAATTCCATAACAGTATGAAATCCCATATAAACTCTCAATACAATAAAGAACCATACTGTAGCCACTAAAGCAAATTCACCCTACTGCCATAAAAAGGTAGTACGGGCAGAATGGGACCAAGGTTCTGAGTCACTTTTGTTAAGAAACCCCACTCGTAGGTGCTTCGGTTACCGCGGGCAGTTGCCATGGAGACCAGTCGGTGACGTGGAAAATACTCTCAAGTCGGAGCTCGGCCTTCGGCCTCGCAAGTTACTAATACGGCTCGGCCTGCGGCCTCGCCAAGCGCTCGCCCTTCGGGCTCGCGCACCATTCGCTCGGCCTTCGGCCTCGCGGACAGAAAGTTCGGCCTTCGGCCTCACCAGGTGGTTGCCCTTTGGGCTCGCTATACACTAATGTAGGACAGTTACTCCAAATTCAGTCAAAAAACCCACAAAAACTCCTAATACAGTCGAAAATATATGGTAAAACACTCCAAATGCAGTATGAAGAATGAGAGGAGCACCTGGGACAAATCCAAAATGGCGGATTTCAAGACGGCCCCCATACAAACTGCTCCGCCCCTACTGAAGCTCGGCCTAAAGGCCTCGCTTCAGCAGGCTCGGATCATTTTGTATGGCGGCCATCTTGAAATCCGCCATTTTGGATTTTTGTCAGGTGTCATTCGACTGCTCTCCCGATTCCCTATGACATTTGTTCAAACACCCCCTACCTATCTTGTACCGTTTTTGAGATATGTCATCCATCTTTACTTGGCAGGCGTCATTTTTATGATTTTCGATTTTTCTCATACTCACCAAAACCCCCCGAACATTTTTGCCATACTTCATTTTTACCCTACTCTGCTCCTTCTAGGAGAACATTTATGTCAGTCAGTCAGTCAGTGGTAATCGAGCTTTATATATTATAAACTAGTTTTTCGGGCAGTGTGCGGGCCGCATGCGGCCCGCATTTTTCGTTATGCAATTGGAAACAATATCAAAACACCTTATACATTAAAAAAAAAACAAAATTCCATAACAGTATGAAATCCCATATAAACTTCTTATACAGTAGAGAACCAAACTGTAGCCACCAAACCAGATTCACCCTACTGCCATAAAAAGGTGGTACGGGCAGAATGGTACCAAGGTTCTGAGTCACTTTTGTTAAGGAAACCCACTCGTAGGTGCTTCGGTTACCGCAGGCAGTTGCCATGGAGACCAGTCGGTGACGTGGAAAATACTCTCAAGTCGGAGCTCGGCCTTCGGCCTCGCAAGTTACTAATACAGCTCGGCCTACGGCCTCGCCAAGCGCTCGCCCTTCGGGCTCGCGCATCTTACGCTCGGCCTTCGGCCTCGCGGACCGAAAGTTCGGCCTTCGGCCTCACCAGGAGCTCGCCCTTCGGGCTCGCTACTCCACTTATGTAGGACTGTAACTCCAAATTCAGTCAAAAATCCCACAAAAACTCCTAATACAGTCGAAAATTAAGGAAAAACACTCCAAATGCAGTATAAAGAATGATAGGAGCACGTAAGACACATCCAAAATGTCATTCGACTGCTCTCCTTATTCCCTATGACATATTTTCAAAAACCCCCTACCTATCTATTACCGTTTTCGAGATACGTGATTTATCTGCACTTGGCAGACGTCATCGAAAAAAAATTTGATATTTGGAATAAGGACGCTAAGAACCACCTAAATTTAGAGTTTCAGCCAAATCGGAGTACTTTTTTTTACTTGGCAGACGTCATCGGAAAAAAAAAATTGTTTTGGAATAAGGACACCCAGAACCACCTAAATATCGAGTTTCAGCCAAATCGGAGTAACTTTTTTTACTTGGCAGACGTCATCGAAACAAAAATTTTTGATTAAGAATAAGGACGTCCAGAACCACATAAATATCGAGTTTCAGCCAAATCGGAGTAACTTTTTTTACTTGGCAGACGTCATCGAAATAAAAATTTCATATTTGGAATAAGGATGACGAGAACAACCTATATATCGATTTTCAGCCGAATTGGTGCAAGTCTGACCTCGGCCTTCGGCCTCGCAAGTTACTAACATGGCTCGGCCTGCGGCCTCGCCTAGCGCTCGCCCTACAGGCTCGCGCACCATCCGCTCGGCCTACGGCCTCGCGGCCTTAAAGTTCGGCCTTCGGCCTCACCAGAAGCTCGCCCTTCGGGCTCGCTACACGGCCAGTAGGACAATTACTCTAAATTTAGTTAAAATTCCCACAAACACACCTAATACAGTCGACATTGTAAGGTTAAATACTCCAAATAATGTATGAAGAATGAGAGTAGCACATTTGACAGGTGTCATTCGACTGCTCTCCCGATTCCCTATGACATTTGTTTAAATACCCCCAACCTATCTCTTACCGTTTTCGAGATACGTAGTCCAGCTTTACTTGGCAGGCGTCATTTCTAGGGTTTTTAATTATTCCCCTACTCAGCGAAACGCCTTAGTCATTTTCGTAATACATTACTATAACCGTACTCAACTCTTTCTGGTAGAACCCGCTACTTTTTTGAGGGATCGAAGGATTTTGTATGGCGGCCATTTTGAAATCCGCCATTTTGAATTTTTGACAAATGTCATCCGACTGCTCTCCCGATTCCCTATGACATTTGGTCAATCACCCCCTACCTATCTCTTACCGTTTCAGAGATACGCCATCCAATTTTACTTGGCAGACGTCATCTTTGAGTTTTCGGATTTTTCCCATACTCACACAAACCCCCTCTACACTTTTCCCATACATCACATTCTTCCTACTCGACTCCTTCTGGGAGAACAATGATGTCAGTCAGTCAGTCAGTCAGTCAGTCAGTCAGTCAGTGTACGGTAATCCAGCTTTATATATTATAAATAACTAGTATTTCGGGCAGTGTGCGGGCCGCATGCGGCCCGCATTTATCGTTATGCGGTACTAAACTTTACCTTAACCCCTTATACATTAAAAAAAAATAAGTTCAAAACTCCAATAGAAGTATGAAATCACAAAAAACTCTCCATACAATAAAGAACCATACTGTAGCCACTAAAGCAGATTCACCCTACTGCCATAAAAAGGTGGTACGGGCAGAATGGTACCAAGGTTCTGAGTCACTTTTGTTAAGGAACCCCACTCGTAAGTCCTTTGGTTATCGCGGGCAGTTACCATGGAGACCAGTCGGAGACGTGGAAAATACTCTCAATTCGGAGCTCGGCCTTCGGCCTCGCAAGTTACTAACACGGCTCGGCCTGCGGCCTCGCCAAGCGCTCGCCCTACGGGCTCGCGCGCCATTCGCTCGGCCTTCGGCCTCGCGGACCGAAAGTTCGGCCTACGGCCTCACCAAAAGCTCGCCCTTCGGGCTCGCTCCTTCACTAATGTAGGACAGTAACTCCTTATTCAGTCAAAAATCCCACAAAACCTCCTAATACAGTCGAAAATATGAGGTAAAACACTCCAAATGCAGTATAAAGAATGAGAGGAGCACGTGTGACACATCCAAAATGTCATTCGAGTGCTCTCCTTATTCCCTATGACATTTTTTCAAAAACCCCCTACCTATCTATTACCGTTTTCGAGATACGTGATTTATATGCACTTGGCAGACGTCATCGAAAAAAAAATTCATATTTGGAATAAGGACGTCCAGAACAACCTAGATATCGAGTTTCAGCCAAATCGGAGTAACTTTTTTTACTTGGCAGACGTCATCGAAAAAAAAAATTTAGATTTGGAATAAGGACACCCAAAACCACCTAAATATCGAGTTTCAGCCAAATCGGAGTAACTTTTTTTACTTGGCAGACGTCATCGAAAAATTTTTTTTTGATTTGGTATTTGGACGTCCAGAACCACATAAATATCGAGTTTCAGCCAAATCGGAGTAACTTTTTTTACTTGGCAGACGTCATCGAAATAAAAATTTCTTATTAGAAATAAGGATGACAAGAACAACCTATATCTCGATTTTCAGCCAAATCGGTGCAAGTCTGAGCTCGGCCTTCGGCCTCGCAAGTTACTTACACGGATCGACCTGCGGCCTCGCGCACCGTCCACTCGGCCTACGGCCTCGCGGCCCGAAAGTTCGGCCTTCGGCCTCACCAAAAGCTCGCCCTTCGGGCTCGCTACACTGACAGTAGGACAATTACTCTAAATTGAGTTGAAACTCCCACAAACACTCCTAATACAGTTGACATTGTAAGGTCAAATACTCCAAATAATGTATGAAGAATGAGAGAAGCACATTTGACAGGTGTCATTCGACTGCTCTCCCGATTCCCTATGACATTTGTTCAAACACCCCCAACCTATCTGTTACCTTTTTAGAGATACGTAGTCCAGCTTTACTTGGCAGGCGTCATTTCTAGGGTTTTTAATTTTTCCCCTACTCAGCTAAACCCCTTAGTCATTTTCGTAATACATTACTATAACCGTACTCAACTCTTTCTGGTAGAACCAGCTACTTTTTTGATGGATCGAATGATTTTGTATGGCGGCCATTTTGAAATCCGCCATTTTGGATTTTTGACAAATGTCATCCGACTGCTCTCTCGATTCCCTATGACATTTGGTCAAGCACCCCCTACCTATCTCTTACCGTTTCAGAGATACGCCATCCAATTTTACTTGGCAGACGTCATCTTTGAGTTTTCGGATTTTTCCCATACTCACACAAACCCCCTCTACACTTTTCCCATACATCACATTCTTCCTAATCGACTCCTTCTGGGAGAACAAACTAGTTTTTCGGGCAGTGTGCGGGCCGCATGCGGCCCGCATCTATCTTGAGTCATTTGGAAATTTCACATAAACCCCTAATACTTTAAGAAAAAGAATGTTCAAAACTCCAATGGAAGTATGAAATCCCATAAAAACTCTCAATACAATAAAGAACCATACTGCAGCCACTAAAGCAAATTCACCCTACTGCCACAAAAAGGTGGTACGGGCAGAATGGGACCAAGGTTCTGAGTCACTTTTGTGAAGGAACCCCACTCGTAGGTGCTTCGGTTACCGCGGGCAGTTGCTATGGAGACCAGTCGGAGATGTGGAAAATAATCTCAAGTCGGAGCTCGGCCTTCGGCCTCGCAAGTTACTAACACGGCTCGGCCTGCGGCCTCGCAAAGCACTCGCCCTTCGGGCTCGCGCATCATACGCTCGGCCTTCGGCCTCGCGGACCGAAAGTTCGGCCTTCGGCCTCACCAGAAGCTCGCCCTTCGGGCTCGCAACTTCACTAATGTAGGACAGTTACTCCAAATTCAGTCGAAAATCCCACAAAAACTCCTAATACAGTCGAAAATATAGGGTAAATCACTCCAAATGCAGTATAAAGAATGATAGGAGCACGTGGGTCACATCCAAATTGTCGGATTTCAAGACGGCCACCATACAAACTGCTCCGCCCCTACTGAAGCTCGGCCTAAAGGCCTCGCTTCAGCAGGCTCGGATCACTTTGTATGGCGGCCATCTTGAAATCCGCCATTTTGGATTTTTGACAGGTGTCATTCGACTGCTCTCCCGATTCCCTATGACATTTGTTCAAACACCCCCTACCTATCTCGTACCGTTTTTGAGATACGTCATCCATCTTTACTTGGCAGGCGTCTTTTTAATGATTTTCGATTTTTCTCATACTCACCAAAACCCTCCGAACATTTTTGCTATTCTTCATTTTTACCCTACTCTGCTCCTTCTAGGAGAACATTTATGTCAGTGAGTCAGTCAGTCAGTCAGTGGTAATCGAGCTTTATATATTATAACTAGTTTTTCGGGCAGTGTGCGGGCCGCATGCGGCCCGCATTTATCGTTATGCAGTAGTAAACTTTACCTTAACCGCTTATACATTTAAAAAAAAAAAGTTCAAAACTCCAATAGAAGTATGAAATCCCAAATAAAGTCTCCATACAATAAAGAACCATACTGTAGCCACTAAAGCAAATTCACCCTACTGGCATAAAAAGGTAGTACGGGCAGAATGGGACCAAGGTTCTGAGTCACTTTTGTTAAGGAACCCCACTCGTAGGTGCTTTGCTTACCGCGGGCAGTTGCCATGGAGACCAGTCGGAGACTTGGAAAAAACTCTCAAGTCGGAGCTCGGCCTTCGGCCTCGCAAGTTACCAACACGGCTCGGCCTGCGGCCTCGCCAAGCGCTCGCCCTACGGGCTCGCGCATCATACGCTCGGCCTTCGGCCTCGCGGACCGAAAGTTCGGCCTCCGGCCTCACCAGGAGCTCGCCCTTCGGGCTCGCTACTACACTTATGTAGGACAGTTACTCCAAATTCAGTCAAAAATCCCACAAAAACTCCTAATACAGTCGAAAATATAAGGTAAAACACTCCAAATGCAGTATAAAGAATGATAGGAGCATGTGGGTCACATCCAAAATGTCGGATTTCAAGACAGCCACCATACAAACTGCTCCGCCCCTACTGAAGCTCGGCCTAACGGCCTCGCTTCAGCAGGCTCGGATCATTTTGTATGGCGGCCATCTTGAAATCCGCCATTTTGGATTTTTGACAGGTGTCATTCGACTGCTCTCCCTATTCCCTATGACATTTGTTCAAACACCCCCTACCCATCTTGCACCGTTTTCGAGATACGTCATCCATCTTTACTTGGCAGGCGTCATTTTTATGATTTTCGATTTTTCTCATACTCACCGAAACCACCCGAACACTTTTGCCATACATCACGTTGTTCCTACTCGTCTCCTTCTAGGAGAACATTTATGTCAATCAGTCAGTGGTAATCGAGCTTTATATAATATAACTAGTATTTCGGGCAGTGTGCGGGCCGCATGCGGCCCGCATCTATCTTTACTCATTTGGAAATTTCGCAGAAACACCTAATACGTAAAAAAAGTGTGTTCAAAACTCAAATAGAAGTATGAAATCCCATATAAACTCTCAATACACTAAAGAACCATACTGTAGCCACCAAACCTGATTACCTACTGCCATAAAAAGGTGGTACGGGCAGAATGGGACCAGGGTTCCGAGTCACTTTTGTTAAGGAACCCCACTCGTAGGTGCTTTGGTTATCGCGGGCAGTTGCCATGGAGACCAGTCGAAAACGTGGAAAATACTCTCAAGTCGGAGCTCGGCCTTCGGCCTCGCAAGTTACCAGCACGGCTCGGCCTCCGGCCTCGCCAGGCGCTCGCCCTTCGGGCTCGCGCATCATACGCTCGGCCTTCGGCCTCGCGGACCGAAAGTTCGGCCTTCGGCCTCACCAGGAGCTCGCCCTACGGGCTCGCTACTACTCTAATGTAGGTCAATAACTCCAAATTCAGTCAAAAATCCCACAAAAACTCCTAATACAGTCGAAAATAAAGGTAAAACACTCCAAATGCAGTATAAAGAATGATAGGAGCACGTAAGACACATCCAAAATGTCATTCGACTGTTTTTCTTATTCCCTATGACATATTTTCAAATTCCCCCTACCTATCTATTACCGTTATCGAGATACGTGATTTATCTTCACTTGGCAGACGTCATCGAAAAAAAAATTCATATTTGGAATAAGGACGTCCAGAACAACCTAGATTTAAAATTTAAACCAAATCGGAGTACTTTTTTTAACTTGGCAGACGTCATCGAAAAAAAAAATTTAGATTTGGAATAAGGACACCCAGAACCACCTAAATATCGAGTTTCAGCCAAATCGGAGTAACTTTTTTTACTTGGCAGACGTCATCGAAAAAAAAATTTTAGATTTGGAATAAGGACACCCAGAACCACCTAAATATCGAGTTTCAGCCAAATCGGAGTAACTTTTTTTACTTGGCAGACGTCATCGAAATATTTTTTTTTGATTTGGAATAAGGACATCCAGAACCACATAAATATCGAGTTTCAGCCAAATCGGAGTAATTTTTTTTACTTGGCAGACGTCATCGAAATAAAAATTTCATATTTGGAATAAGGATGACGAGAACAACCTATATATCGATTTTCAGCTAAATCGGTGCAAGTCTGAGCTCGGCCTTCGGCCTCGCAAGTTACTAACACGGCTCGACCTGCGGCCTCGCCTAGCGCTCGCCCTGCGGGCTCACGCACCGTCCACTCGGCCTACGGCCTCGCGGCCCGGAAGTTCGGCCTTCGGCCTCACCAAAAGCTCGCCCTTCGGGCTCGCTACACTGACAGTAGGACAATTACTCCAAATTGAGTTGAAATTCCCACAAAAACTCCTAATACAGTCGACATTGTAAGGTCAAATACTCCAAATAATGTATGAAGAATGAGAGTAGCACATTTGACAGGTGTCAATAGACTGCTCTCCCGATTCCCTATGACATTTGTAAAAACACCCCCAACCTATCTCTTACCGTTTTCGAGATACGTTGTCCAGCTTTACTTGGCAGGCGTCATTTCTAGGGTTTTTATTTTTTTCCCTACTAAGCTAAACCCCTTAGTCATTTTCGTAATACATTACTTTAACCGTACTCAACTCTTTCTGGTAGAACCAGCTACTTTTTTGAGGGATCGAAGGATTTTGTATGGCGGCCATTTTGAAATCCGCCATTTTGGATTTTTGACAAATGTCATTCGACTGCTCTCCTGATTCCCTATGACATTTGGTCAAGCACCCCCTACCTATCTCTTGCCGTTTCAGAGATACGCCATCCAATTTTACTTGGCAGACGTCATCTTTGAGTTTTCGGATTTTTCCCATACTCCCCCAAACCCCTAGAACATTTTTGCAATACATTACTTTCTTCCTACTCGACTCCTTCTGGGAGAACAATGATGTCAGTCAGTGAATCAGTCAGTCAGTGTACGGTAATCCAGCTTTATATATTATAATAACTAGTTTTTCGGGCAGTGTGCGGGCCGCATGCGGCCCGCATTTATCGTTGTGCAGTACTTAACTTTACCTTAACCCCTTATACATTAAAAAAAATAAGTTCAAAACTCCAATAGAAGTATGAAATCCCAAATAAACTCTCCATACAATAACGAACCATACTGTAGCCACTAAAGCAGATTCACCCTACTGCCATAAAAAGGTGGTACGGGCAGAATCGAACCAAGGTTCTGAGTCACTTTTGTTAAGGAACCCCACTCGTAGTTGCTTTGGTTATCACGGGCAGTTGCCATGGAGACCAGTAGGAGACATGAAAAAAACTCTCAAGTCGGAGCTCGGCCTTCGGCCTCGCAAGTTACTAACACGGCTCGGCCTACGGCCTCACCAAGCGCTCGCCCTTCGGGCTCCCGCACCATACGCTCGGCCTTCGGCCTCGCGAGCCGAGAGTTCGGCCTTCGGCCTCACCAGCAGCTCGCCCTTCGGGCTCGCTACTACAATAACGTAGTACAGTAACTCCAAATTCAGTCAAAAAACCTACAAAAACTCCTAATACAGTCGAAAATATGAGGTAAAACACTCCAAATGCAGTATAAAGAATGAGAGGAGCACGTTTGACACATCCGAAATGTCATTTGACTGCTCTCCTTATTTCCTATGACATTTTTTCAAAAACCCCCTACCTATCTATTACCGTTTTCGAGATACGTGATTTATCTGAACTTGGCAGACGTCATCGAAAAAAAAAATTCATATTTGGAATAAGGACGTCCAGAAAAACCTAGATATCGAGTTTCAGCCAAATCGGAGTATCTTTTTTTACTTGGCAGACGTCATTGAAAAAAAAAATTTTAGATTTGGAATAAGGACACCCAGAACCACCTAAATATCGAGTTTCAGCCAAATCGGAGTAACTTTTTTGACTTGGCAGACGTCATCGAAAAATTTTTTTTTGATTTGGAATAAGGACGTCCAGAACCACATAAATATCGAGTTTCAGCCAAATCGGAGTAACTTTTTTTACTTGGCAGACGTCATCGAAATAAAAATTTCATATTTGAAATAAGGACGACGAGAACAACCAATATATCGATTTTCAGCCAAATCGGTGCAAGTCTGAGCTCGGCCTTCGGCCTCGCAAGTTACTAACATGGCTCGGCCTGCGGCCTCGCCTAGCACTCGCCCTGCGGGCTCGCGCACCGTCCACTCGGCCTACGGCCTCGTGGCCCGGAAGTTCGGCCTTCGGCCTCACCAAAAGCTCGCCCTTCGGGCTCGCTACACGGCCAGTAGGACAATTACTCCAAATTCAGTCAAAAAACCAACAAAAACTCCTAATACAGTCGAAAATATGAGGTAAAACACTCCAAATGCAGTATAAAGAATGAGAGGAGCACGTTTGACAGGTGTCATTCGACTGCTCTCCCGATTCCCTATGACATTTGTTCAAACACCCCCAACCTATCTCTTACCATTTTCGAGATACGTAGTCCAGCTTTACTTGGCAGGCGTCATTTCTAGGGTTTTTAATTTTTTCCCTACTCAGCTAAGCCCCTTTGTCATTTTCGTAATACATTACTATAACCGTACTCAACTCTTCCTGGTAGAACCAGCTACTATTTGAGGGATCGAAGGATTTTGTATGGCGGCCATTTTGAAATCCGCCATTTTGGATTTTTGACAGATGTCATCCGACTGCTCTCCCGATTTCCTATGACATTTGGTCAAGCACCCCCTACCTATCTCTTACCGTTTCAGAGATACGCCATCCAATTTTACTTGGCAGACGTCATCTTTGAGTTTTCGGATTTTTCCCATACTCCCCTAAACCTCCTCTACACTTTTCCCATACATCACTTTCTTCCTTCTCGACTCCTTCTGGGAGAACAATGATGTCAGTCAGTGAATCAGTCAGTCAGTCAGTCAGTCAGTCAGTGTACGGTAATCCAGCTTTATATATTATAAATAACTAGTTTTTCGGGCAGTGTGCGGGCCGCATGCGGCCCGCATTTATCGTTGTGCAGTACTAAACTTTACCTTAACCCCTTATACATTAAAAAAAAATAGGTTCAAAACTCCAATAGAAGTATGAAATCCCAAATAAACTCTCCATACAATAAAGAACCATACTGTAGCCACTAAAGCAGATTCACCCTACTGCCATAAAAAGGTGGTACGGGCAGAATCGAACCAAGGTTCTGAGTCACTTTTGTTAAGGAACCCCACTCGTAGTTGCTTTGGTTATCACGGGCAGTTGCCATGGAGACCAGTCGGAGACATGAAAAAAACTCTCATGTCGGAGCTCGGCCTTCGGCCTCGCAAGTTACTAACACGGCTCGGCCTACGGCCTCGCCAAGCGCTCGCCCTTCGGGCTCACGCACCATACGCTCGGCCTTCGGCCTCGCGAGCCGAGAGTTCGGCCTTCGGCCTCACCAGGAGCTCGCCCTTCGGGCTCGCTACTACAATAACGTAGTACAGTAACTCCAAATTCAGTCAAAAACCTACAAAAACTCCTAATACAGTCGAAAATATGAGGTAAAACACTCCAAATGCAGTATAAAGAATGAGAGGAGCACGTTTGACACATCCGAAATATCATTCGACTGCTCTCCTTATTCCCTATGACATTTTTTCAAAAACCCCCTACTTATATATTACCGTTTTCGAGATTCGTGATTTATCCGCACTTGGCAGACGTCATCGATAAAAAGAATTCATATTTGGAATAAGGACGTCCAGAACAACCTAGATATCGAGTTTCAGCCAAATCGGAGTAACTTTTTTTACTTGGCAGACGTCATCAAAAAAAATTTTTAGATTTGGAATAAGGACACCCAGAACCACCTAAATATCCAGTTTCAGCCAAATCGGAGTAACTTTTTTTACTTGGCAGACGTCATCGAAAAATTTTATTTTGATTTGAAATAAGGACGTCCAGAACCACATAAATATCGAGTTTCAGCCAAATCGGAGTAACTTTTTTTACTTGGCAGACGTCATCGAAAAAATTTATTTTGATTTGAAATAAGGACGTCCAGAACCACATAAATATCGAGTTTCAGCCAAATCGGAGTAACTTTTTTTACTTGGCAGACGTCATCGAAATAAAAATTTCATATTTGAAATAAGGATGACGAGAACAACCTATATATCGATTTTCAGCCAAATCGGTTACTAACATGGCTCGGCCTGCGGCCTCGCCTAGCGCTCGCCCTGCGGGCTCGTGCACCATCCGCTCGGCCTACGGCCTCGCGTCCCGAAAGTTCGGCTTTCGGCCTCACCAAAAGCTCGCCCTTCGGGCTCGCTACACTGACAGAAGGACAATTACTCTAAATTGAGTTGAAATTCCCACAAACACTCCTAATACAGTCGACATTGTAAGGTTAAATACTCCAAATAGTGTATGAAGAATGAGAGTAGCACATTTGACAGGTGTCATTCGACTGCTCTCCCGATTCCCTATGTCATTTGTTCAAACACCCCCAACCTATCTCTTACCGTTTTCGAGATACGTAGTCCAGCTTTACCTGGCAGGCGTCATTTCTAGGGTTTTTAATTTTTCCCCTACTCAGCTAAACTCCTTCGTCATTTTCGTGATACATTACTATAACTGTACTCAACTCTTTCTGGTAGAACCAGCTACTTTTTTGAGGGATCGAAGGATTTTGTATGGCGGCCATTTTGAAATCCGCCTTTTTGGATTTTTGACAAATGTCATCAGACTGCTCTCCCGATTCCCTATGACATTTGGTCAAGCACCCCCTACCTATCTCTTACCGTTTCAGAGATACGCCATCCAATATTACTTGGCAGACGTAATCTTTGAGTTTTCGGATTTTTTCCATACTCAGACAAACCCCCTCTACACTTTTCCTATACATCACATTCTTCCTACTCGACTCCTTCTGGGAGAACAATGATGTCAGTCAGTGAGTCAGTGAGTGAGTCAGTGTACGGTAATCCAGCTTTATATATTAAACTAGTTTTTCGGGCAGTGTGCGGGCCGCATGCGGCCCGCATTTATCGTTATGCAGTACTAAACTATAACAATACACCTTTAACATTAAAAAAAAATATTTCAAAACTCCAATAGAAGTATGAAATCCCATTAAAACTCTCAATACAATAAAGAAACAAACTGTAGCCTCCAAAACCAGATTCACCCTACTGCCATAAAAAGGTGGTTCCGGCAGAATGGTACCAAGGTTTTGAGTCACATTTGTTAAGGAACCCTACTCGTAGGTGCTTTGGTTATCGCGGGCAGTTGCCATGGAGACCAGTTGGAGACGTGGAAAATACTCTCAAGTCGGAGCTCGGCCTTCGGCCTCGCAAGTTACTAATACGGCTCGGCCTACGGCCTCGCCAAGCGCTCGCCCTTCGGGCTCACGCAGCGAACGCTCGGCCTTCGGCCTCGCGAGCCGAAAGTTCGGCCTTCGGCCTCACCAGGAGCTCGCCCTTCGGGCTCGCTACTACACTAATGTAGGACAGTTACTCCAAATTCAGTCAAAAATCCCACAAAAACTCCTAATACAGTCGAAAATAAAGATAAAAAACTCCAAATGCAGTATAAAGAATGATAGGAGCACGTAAGACACATCCAAAATGTCGGATTTCAAGACGGCCGCCATACAAACTGCTCCGCCCCTACTGAAGCTCGGCCTAAAGGCCTCGCTTCAGCAGGCTCGGAGCATTTTGTATGGCGGCCATCTTGAAATCCGCCATTTTGGATTTTTGACAGGTGTCATTCGACTGCTCTCCCGATTCCCTATGACATTTGTTCAAACACCTCTAACCCATCTCTTACCGTTTTCGAGATACGTTATCCATCTTTACTTGGCAGGCGTCTTTTTTATGATTTTCGATTTTTCTCATACTCACCAAAACCCCCCGAACATTTTTGCCATACATCATTTTAGCCCTACTCGTCTCCTTCTAGGAGAACATTTATGTCAATCAGTCAGTCAGTCAGTCAGTGAGTGGTAATCGAGCTTTATATATTATTAAAATAACTAGTATTTCGGGCAGTGTGCGGGCCGCATGCGGCCCGCATCTATCTTGATTCAGTAGGAACTGTCAAAAAAAAACCTAATATGTTAAAAAAAAAAATAAGTTCAAATCTCTAATAGAACTATGAAATCCCATATAAACTCTCAATACAATAATGAACCATACTGTAGCTACTAAAGCAGATTCACCCTACTGCCATAAATAGGTGGTACGGGCAGAATCGTACCAAGATTCAGAGTCACTTTTGTTAAGGAACCCCACTCGTAGGTGCTTCGGTTTTCGCGGGCAGTTGCCATGGAGACCAGTCGGAGGCGTGGAATATACTCTCAATTCGGAGCTCGGCCTTCGGCCTCGCAAGTTACTAACACGGCTCGGCCTACGGCCTCGCCGAGCGCTCGCCCTTCGGGCTCACGCACCATACGCTCGGCCTTCGGCCTCGCGAGCCGAAAGTTCGGCCTTCGGCCTCACCAGGAGCTCGCCCTTCGGGCTCGCTATACATTATCGTAGGACAGTAACTCCAAATTCAGTCCAAAATCCCACAAAAACTCCTAATACAGTCGAAAATGAAGGTAAAACACTCTAAATGCCGTATAAAGAATGATAGGAGCACGTAAGACACATCCAAAATGTCGGATTTTTGACAGGTGTCATTCGACTGCTCTTCTGATTGCCTATGACATTTGTTCAAATACCTCCTACGTATCTTGCACCGTTTTCGAGATACGTCATCCATCATCACTTGGCAGGCGTTTTTTTTATGATTTTCGATTTTTCTCATACTCACCAAAACCACCCGAACATTTTTGCTATACTTCATTTTTACCCTACTCTGCTCCTTCTAGGAGAACATTTATGTCAGTGAGTCAGTGGTAATCGAGCTTTATATATTATAAATAAACTAGTTTTTCGGGCAGTGTGCGGGCCGCATGCGGCCCGCATTTATCGTTATGCAATTTCAACTTAAATCAAAACGCCTAATACGTTAAAAAAAGTGTGTTCAAAACTCCAATAGAAGTATGCAATCTCATATAAACTCTCAATACAATAAAGAAACATCCTGTAGCCACCAAACCAAATTCACCCTACTGCCATTAAAAGGTGGTACGGGCAGAATGGGACCAGGGTTCCGAGTCACTTTTGTTATGGAACCCCACTCGTAGGTGCTTTGGTTACCGTGGGCAGTTGCCATTGAGACCAGTCGGAGACGTGGAAAATACTCTCAAGTCGGAGCTCGGCCTTCGGCCTCGCAAGTTACTAACACGGCTCGGCCTGCGGCCTCGCCAAGCGCTCGCCCTTCGGGCTCACGCAGCGAATGCTCGGCCTTCGGCCTCGCGAGCCGAAAGTTCGGCCTTCGGCCTCACCAGGAGCTCGCCCTTCGGGCTCGCTACTGCAATAACATAGAACAGTTACTCCAAATTCAGTCAAAAAACCTACAAAAACTCCTAATACAGTCGAAAATATGAGGTAAAACACTCCAAATGCAGTATAAAGAATGAGAGGAGCACGTGTGACACATCCAAAATGTCATTTGACTGTTTTTCTTATTCCCTATGACATATTTTCAAATTCCCCCTACCTATCTATTACCGTTATCGAGATACGTGATTTATCTTCACTTGGCAGACGTCATCGAAAAAAAAATTCATATTTGGAATAAGGACGTCCAGAACAACCTAGATTTAAAATTTAAACCAAATCGGAGTACTTTTTTTAACTTGGCAGACGTCATCGAAAAAATTTTTTAGATTTGGAATAAGGACACCCAGAACCACCTAAATATCGAGTTTCAGCCAAATCGGAGTAACTTTTTTTACTTGGCAGACGTCATCGAAAAAAAATTTTTAGATTTGGAATAAGGACACCCAGAACCACCTAAATATCGAGTTTCAGCCAAATCGGAGTAACTTTTTTTACTTGGCAGACGTCATCGAAATATTTTTTTTTGATTTGGAATAAGGACATCCAGAACCACATAAATATCGAGTTTCAGCCAAATCGGAGTAACTTTTTTAACTTGGCAGACGTCATCGAAATAAAAATTTCATATTTGGAATAAGGATGACGAGAACAACCTATATATCGATTTTCAGCTAAATCGGTGCAAGTCTGAGCTCGGCCTTCGGCCTCGCAAGTTACTAACACGGCTCGACCTGCGGCCTCGCCTAGCGCTCGCCCTGCGGGCTCACGCACCGTCCACTCGGCCTACGGCCTCGCGGCCCGGAAGTTCGGCCTTCGGCCTCACCAAAAGCTTGCCCTTCGGGCTCGCTACACTGACAGTAGGACAATTACTCTAAATTGAGTTGAAATTCCCACAAACACTCCTAATACAGTCGACATTGTAAGGTTAAATACTCCAAATAATGTATGAAGAATGAGAGTAGCACATTTGACAGGTGTCATTCGACTGCTCTCCCGATTGCCTATGACATTTGTTCAAACACCCCCAACCTATCTCTTACCGTTTTCGAGATACGTAGTCCAGCTTTACTTGGCAGGCGTCATTTCTAGGGTTTTTAATTTTTCCCCTACTCAGCTAAACCCCTTAGTCATTTTCGTAATACATTACTATAACCGTACTCAACTCTTTCTGGTAGAACCAGCTACTTTTTTGATGGATCGAATGATTTTGTATGGCGGCCATTTTGAAATCCGCCATTTTGGATTTTTGACAAATGTCATCCGACTGCTCTCTCGATTCCCTATGACATTTGGTCAAGCACCCCCTACCTATCTCTTACCGTTTCAGAGATACGCCATCCAATTTTACTTGGCAGACGTCATCTTTGAGTTTTCGGATTTTTCCCATACTCACACAAACCCCCTCTACACTTTTCCCATACATCACATTCTTCCTACTCGACTCCTTCTGGGAGAACAATGATGTCAGTCAGTCAGTCAGTCAGTCAGTCAGTCAGTGTACGGTAATCCAGCTTTATATATTATAATAATAATAATAATAACTAGTTTTTCGGGCAGTGTGCGGGCCGCATGCGGCCCGCATCTATCTTTAGTCATTTGAAAATTTCACAGAAACACCTAATTCGTGAAAAAAAGTGAGTTCGAAACTCCAATAGAAGTATGATATCCCATATAAACTCTTAATACAATAATGAACCATACTGAAGCCACTAAAGCAGATTCACCCTACAGCCATAAAAAGGTGGTACGGGCAGAATGGTACCAAGGTTCTTAATCACTTTTGTTAAGGTACCCCACTCGTAGGTGCTTCGGTTACCGCGGGCAGTTGCCATGGAGACCAGTCGGTGACGTGGAAAATACTCTCAAGTCGGAGCTCGGCCTTCGGCCTCGAAAGTTACTAACACGGCTCGGCCTGCGGCCTCGCCAAGCGCTCGCCCTTCGGGCTCACGCACCATACGCTCGGCCTTCGGCCTCGCGAGCCGAAAGTTCGGCCTTCGGCCTCACCAGGAGCTCGCCCTTCGGGCTCGCTACTACACTAACGTAGCACAGTAACTCCAAATTCAGTCGAAAATCCCACAAAAACTCCTAAAACAGTCGAAAATATAAGGTAAAACACTCCAAATGCAGTATGAAGAATGAGAGGAGCACCTGGGACAAATCCAAAATGTCGGATTTCAAGACGGCCACCATACAAACTGCTCCGCCCCTTCTGAAGCTCGGCCTAAAGGCCTCGCTTCAGCAGGCTCGGATCACTTTGTATGGCGGCCATCTTGAAATCCGCCATTTTGGATTTTTGACAGATGTCATCCGACTGCTCTCCCGATTCCCTATGACATTTGGTCAAACACCCCCTACCTATCTCTTACCGTTTTTGAGATATGTCATTCATCTTTACTTGGCAGGCGTCATTTTTATGATTTTCGATTTTTCTCATACTCACCAAAACCCCCCGAACATTTTTGCCATACTTCATTTTTACCCTACTCTGCTCCTTCTAGGAGAACATTTATGTCAGTGAGTCAGTGAGTCAGTCAGTGGTAATCGAGCTTTATATATTATTAATTAATTAACTAGTTTTTCGGGCAGTGTGCGGGCCGCATGCGGCCCGCATTTATCGTTATGCAGTACTTAACAATATCAAAACTCCTTTTACATAAAAAAAAAATATTTCAAAATTCCAATAGAAGTATGAAATCCCATATAAACTCTCAATACAATAAAGAACCATACTGTAGCCACTAAAGCAAATTCACCCTACTGCCATAAAAAGGTGGTACGGGCAGAATGGGACCAAGGTTCTGAGTCACTTTTGTTAAGGAACCCCACTCGTAGGTGCTTCGGTTACCGCGGGCAGTTGCCATGGAGACCAGTCGGAGATGTAGAAAATACTCTCAAGTCGGAGCTCGGCCTTCGGCCTCGCAAGTTATTAGTACGCCTCTGCCTACGGCCTCGCCAAGCGCTCGCCCTTCGGGCTCACGCACCATACGCTCGGCCTTCGGCCTCGCGGACCGAAAGTTCGGCCTTCGGCCTCACCAGGAGCTCGCCCTTCGGGCTCGCTACTTCACTAATGTAGGACATTAACTCCAAATTCAGTCAAAAATCCCACAAAAACTCCTAATACAGTCGAAAATATAAGGTAAAACACTCTAAATGCAGTATAAAGAACGATAGGAGCACGTGGGACACATCCAAAATGTCGGATTTCAAGACGGCCACCATACAAACTGCTCCGCCCCTACTGAAGCTCGGCCTAAAGGCCTCGCTTCAGCAGGCTCGGACCATTTTGTATGGCGGCCATCTTGAAATCCGCCATTTTGGATTTTTGACAGGTGTCATTCTACTGCTCTCCCGATTCCCTATGACATTTGTTCAAACACCCCCTACCTATCTCTTACCGTTTTCGAGATGTGTTATCCATCTTTACTTGGCAGGCGTCATTTTTTTGATTTTCGATTTTTCTCATACTCACCAAAACCTCCTGAACATTTTTTCCATACATCATTTTAACCCTACTCTACTCCTTCTAGGAGAACATTTATGTCAGTCAGTCAGTCAGTGAGTCAGTCAGTGGTAATCGAGCTTTATATATTATAAACTAGTTTTTCGGGCAGTGTGCGGGCCGCATGCGGCCCGCATTTATCGTTATGCAGTACTAAACTATATCAAAACTCATGATACGTTGTAAAAAAGTATGTTCAAAACTCCAATAGAAGAATGAAATCCCATATAAACTCTCAATACAATAAAGAACCATACTGTAGCCACTAAAGCAGATTCACCCTACTGCCATAAAAAGGTGGTACGGGCAGAATGGTACCAAGGTTCTGAGTCACTTTTGTTAAGGAACCCCACTCGTAGTTGCTGCGGTTACCGCAGGCAGTTGCCATGGAGACCAGTCGGAGATGTGGAAAATACTCTCAAGTCGGAGCTCGGCCTTCGGCCTCGCAAGTTACTAATACGGCTCGGCCTACGGCCTCGCCAGGCGCTCGCCCTTCGGGCTCACGCATCATACGCTCGGCCTTCGGCCTCGCGGACCGAAAGTTCGGCCTTCGGCCTCACCAGAAGCTCGCCCTTCGGGCTCGCTACTTCACTTATGTAGGACAGTAACTCCAAATTTAGTCAAAAATCCCACAAAAACTCCTAATACAGTCGAAAATATTAGGTAAAACACTCCAAATGCAGTATAAAGAATGATAGGAGCACGTGGGTCACATCCAAAATGTCGGATTTCAAGACAGCCACCATACAAACTGCTCCGCCTCTACTGAAGCTCGGCCTAACGGCCTCGCTTCAGCAGGCTCGGATCACTTTGTATGGCGGCCATCTTGAAATCCACCATTTTGGATTTTTGACAGATGTCATCCGACTGCTCTCCCAATTCCCTATGACATTTGTTCAAACACCCTCTACCTATCTTGTACCGTTTTTGAGATATGTCATTCATCTTTACTTGGCAGGCGTCTTTTTAATGATTTTCGATTTTTCTCATACTCACCTAAACCCGCCGAACATTTTTGCCATACTTCATTTTTACCCTACTCTGCTCCTTCTAGGAGAACATTTATGTCAGTGAGTCAGTGAGTCAGTCAGTGGTAATCGAGCCTTATATATTATAAACTAGTTTTTCGGGCAGTGTGCGGGCCGCATGCGGCCCGCATCTATCTTGAGTCAGTAGGAACTGTCATAAAAGCACGTTATACATTAAAAAAAAGTAATGTTCAAAACTCCAATAGAAGTATGAAATCCCATATAAACTCTCAATACAATAAAGAACCATACTGTAGCCACAAAAGCAAATTCACCCTACTGCCATAAAAAGGTGGTACGGGCAGAATGGTACCAAGGTTCTGAATCACTTTTGTTAAGGAACCCAACTCGTAGGTGCTTCGGTTACCGCGGGCAGTTGCCATGGAGACCAGTCAGAGATGTGGAAAATACTCTCGATTCGGAGCTCGGCCTTCGGCCTCGCAAGTTAATAACACGGCTCGGCCTGCGGCCTCGCCAAGCGTTCGCCCTTCGGGCTCACGCACCAAACGCTCGGCCTTCGGCCTCGCGAGCCGAAAGTTCGGCCTTCGGCCTCACCAGAAGCTCGCCCTTCGGGCTCGCTACTACACTAATATAGGACAGTTACTCCAAATTCTGTCAAAAATCCCACAAAAACTCCTAATACAGTCGCAAATTATGATAGAAGACTCCAAATACAGTATAAAGAATGATAGGAGCACGTGAGACACATCCAAAATGTCGGATTTCAAGACGGCCACCATACAAACTGCTCCGCCCCTACTGAAGCTCGGCCTAACGGCCTCGCTTCAGCAGGCTCGGATCACTTTGTATGGCGGCCATCTTGAAATCCGCCATTTTGGATTTTTGACAGGTGTCATTCGACTGCTCTCCCAATTCCCTATGACATTTGTTCAAACACCCCCTACCTATCTTGCACCGTTTTTGAGATACGTCATCCATCTTCACTTGGCAGACGTCATTTTTATGATTTTCGATTTTTCTCATACTCACCAAAACCCCCCGAACATTTTTGCTATACTTCATTTTTACCCTACTCTGCTCCTTCTAGGAGAACATTTATGTCAGTGAGTCAGTCAGTCAGTCAGTGGTAATCGAGCTTTATATATTATAAATAACTAGTTTTTCGGGCAGTGTGCGGGCCGCATGCGGCCCGCATTTATCGTTGTGCAGTACTAAACTTTACCTTAACCCCTTATACATTAAAAAAAAATAGGTTCAAAACTCCAATAGAAGTATGAAATCCCAAATAAACTCTCCATACAATAAAGAACCATACTGTAGCCACTAAAGCAGATTCACCCTACTGCCATAAAAAGGTGGTACGGGCAGAATCGAACCAAGGTTCTGAGTCACTTTTGTTAAGGAACCCCACTCGTAGTTGCTTTGGTTATCACGGGCAGTTGCCATGGAGACCAGTCGGAGACATGAAAAAAACTCTCATGTCGGAGCTCGGCCTTCGGCCTCGCAAGTTACTAACACGGCTCGGCCTACGGCCTCGCCAAGCGCTCGCCCTTCGGGCTCACGCACCATACGCTCGGCCTTCGGCCTCGCGAGCCGAGAGTTCGGCCTTCGGCCTCACCAGGAGCTCGCCCTTCGGGCTCGCTACTACAATAACGTAGTACAGTAACTCCAAATTCAGTCAAAAACCTACAAAAACTCCTAATACAGTCGAAAATATGAGGTAAAACACTCCAAATGCAGTATAAAGAATGAGAGGAGCACGTTTGACACATCCGAAATATCATTCGACTGCTCTCCTTATTCCCTATGACATTTTTTCAAAAACCCCCTACTTATATATTACCGTTTTCGAGATACGTGATTTATCCGCACTTGGCAGACGTCATCGAAAAAAAGAATTCATATTTGGAATAAGGACGTCCAGAACAACCTAGATATCGAGTTTCAGCCAAATCGGAGTAACTTTTTTTACTTGGCAGACGTCATCAAAAAAAAATTTTAGATTTGGAATAAGGACACCCAGAACCACCTAAATATCGAGTTTCAGCCAAATCGGAGTAACTTTTTTTACTTGGCAGACGTCATCGAAAAAATTTATTTTGATTTGAAATAAGGACGTCCAGAACCACATAAATATCGAGTTTCAGCCAAATCGGAGTAACTTTTTTTACTTGGCAGACGTCATCGAAAAAATTTATTTTGATTTGAAATAAGGACGTCCAGAACCACATAAATATCGAGTTTCAGCCAAATCGGAGTAACTTTTTTTACTTGGCAGACGTCATCGAAATAAAAATTTCATATTTGAAATAAGGATGACGAGAACAACCTATATATCGATTTTCAGCCAAATCGGTTACTAACATGGCTCGGCCTGCGGCCTCGCCTAGCGCTCGCCCTGCGGGCTCGTGCACCATCCGCTCGGCCTACGGCCTCGCGTCCCGAAAGTTCGGCTTTCGGCCTCACCAAAAGCTCGCCCTTCGGGCTCGCTACACTGACAGAAGGACAATTACTCTAAATTGAGTTGAAATTCCCACAAACACTCCTAATACAGTCGACATTGTAAGGTTAAATACTCCAAATAGTGTATGAAGAATGAGAGTAGCACATTTGACAGGTGTCATTCGACTGCTCTCCCGATTCCCTATGTCATTTGTTCAAACACCCCCAACCTATCTCTTACCGTTTTCGAGATACGTAGTCCAGCTTTACCTGGCAGGCGTCATTTCTAGGGTTTTTAATTTTTCCCCTACTCAGCTAAACTCCTTCGTCATTTTCGTAATACATTACTATAACTGTACTCAACTCTTTCTGGTAGAACCAGCTACTTTTTTGAGGGATCGAAGGATTTTGTATGGCGGCCATTTTGAAATCCGCCTTTTTGGATTTTTGACAAATGTCATCAGACTGCTCTCCCGATTCCCTATGACATTTGGTCAAGCACCCCCTACCTATCTCTTACCGTTTCAGAGATACGCCATCCAATATTACTTGGCAGACGTAATCTTTGAGTTTTCGGATTTTTTCCATACTCAGACAAACCCCCTCTACACTTTTCCTATACATCACATTCTTCCTACTCGACTCCTTCTGGGAGAACAATGATGTCAGTCAGTGAGTCAGTGAGTGAGTCAGTGTACGGTAATCCAGCTTTATATATTAAAAATAACTAGTATTTCGGGCAGTGTGCGGGCCGCATGCGGCCCGCATCTATCTTGATTCAGTAGGAACTGTCAAAAAAAAACCTAATATGTTAAAAAAAAAAATAAGTTCAAATCTCTAATAGAACTATGAAATCCCATATAAACTCTCAATACAATAATGAACCATACTGTAGCTACTAAAGCAGATTCACCCTACTGCCATAAATAGGTGGTACGGGCAGAATCGTACCAAGATTCAGAGTCACTTTTGTTAAGGAACCCCACTCGTAGGTGCTTCGGTTTTCGCGGGCAGTTGCCATGGAGACCAGTCGGAGGCGTGGAATATACTCTCAATTCGGAGCTCGGCCTTCGGCCTCGCAAGTTACTAACACGGCTCGGCCTACGGCCTCGCCGAGCGCTCGCCCTTCGGGCTCACGCACCATACGCTCGGCCTTCGGCCTCGCGAGCCGAAAGTTCGGCCTTCGGCCTCACCAGGAGCTCGCCCTTCGGGCTCGCTATACATTATCGTAGGACAGTAACTCCAAATTCAGTCCAAAATCCCACAAAAACTCCTAATACAGTCGAAAATGAAGGTAAAACACTCTAAATGCCGTATAAAGAATGATAGGAGCACGTAAGACACATCCAAAATGTCGGATTTTTGACAGGTGTCATTCGACTGCTCTTCTGATTGCCTATGACATTTGTTCAAATACCTCCTACGTATCTTGCACCGTTTTCGAGATACGTCATCCATCATCACTTGGCAGGCGTTTTTTTTATGATTTTCGATTTTTCTCATACTCACCAAAACCACCCGAACATTTTTGCTATACTTCATTTTTACCCTACTCTGCTCCTTCTAGGAGAACATTTATGTCAGTGAGTCAGTGGTAATCGAGCTTTATATATTATAAATAAACTAGTTTTTCGGGCAGTGTGCGGGCCGCATGCGGCCCGCATTTATCGTTATGCAATTTCAACTTAAATCAAAACGCCTAATACGTTAAAAAAAGTGTGTTCAAAACTCCAATAGAAGTATGCAATCTCATATAAACTCTCAATACAATAAAGAAACATCCTGTAGCCACCAAACCAAATTCACCCTACTGCCATTAAAAGGTGGTACGGGCAGAATGGGACCAGGGTTCCGAGTCACTTTTGTTATGGAACCCCACTCGTAGGTGCTTTGGTTACCGTGGGCAGTTGCCATTGAGACCAGTCGGAGACGTGGAAAATACTCTCAAGTCGGAGCTCGGCCTTCGGCCTCGCAAGTTACTAACACGGCTCGGCCTGCGGCCTCGCCAAGCGCTCGCCCTTCGGGCTCACGCAGCGAACGCTCGGCCTTCGGCCTCGCGAGCCGAAAGTTCGGCCTTCGGCCTCACCAGGAGCTCGCCCTTCGGGCTCGCTACTGCAATAACATAGAACAGTTACTCCAAATTCAGTCAAAAAACCTACAAAAACTCCTAATACAGTCGAAAATATGAGGTAAAACACTCCAAATGCAGTATAAAGAATGAGAGGAGCACGTGTGACACATCCAAAATGTCATTTGACTGTTTTTCTTATTCCCTATGACATATTTTCAAATTCCCCCTACCTATCTATTACCGTTATCGAGATACGTGATTTATCTTCACTTGGCAGACGTCATCGAAAAAAAAATTCATATTTGGAATAAGGACGTCCAGAACAACCTAGATTTAAAATTTAAACCAAATCGGAGTACTTTTTTTAACTTGGCAGACGTCATCGAAAAAATTTTTTAGATTTGGAATAAGGACACCCAGAACCACCTAAATATCGAGTTTCAGCCAAATCGGAGTAACTTTTTTTACTTGGCAGACGTCATCGAAAAAAAATTTTTAGATTTGGAATAAGGACACCCAGAACCACCTAAATATCGAGTTTCAGCCAAATCGGAGTAACTTTTTTTACTTGGCAGACGTCATCGAAATATTTTTTTTTGATTTGGAATAAGGACATCCAGAACCACATAAATATCGAGTTTCAGCCAAATCGGAGTAACTTTTTTAACTTGGCAGACGTCATCGAAATAAAAATTTCATATTTGGAATAAGGATGACGAGAACAACCTATATATCGATTTTCAGCTAAATCGGTGCAAGTCTGAGCTCGGCCTTCGGCCTCGCAAGTTACTAACACGGCTCGACCTGCGGCCTCGCCTAGCGCTCGCCCTGCGGGCTCACGCACCGTCCACTCGGCCTACGGCCTCGCGGCCCGGAAGTTCGGCCTTCGGCCTCACCAAAAGCTCGCCCTTCGGGCTCGCTACACTGACAGTAGGACAATTACTCTAAATTGAGTTGAAATTCCCACAAACACTCCTAATACAGTCGACATTGTAAGGTTAAATACTCCAAATAATGTATGAAGAATGAGAGTAGCACATTTGACAGGTGTCATTCGACTGCTCTCCCGATTGCCTATGACATTTGTTCAAACACCCCCAACCTATCTCTTACCGTTTTCGAGATACGTAGTCCAGCTTTACTTGGCAGGCGTCATTTCTAGGGTTTTTAATTTTTCCCCTACTCAGCTAAACCCCTTAGTCATTTTCGTAATACATTACTATAACCGTACTCAACTCTTTCTGGTAGAACCAGCTACTTTTTTGATGGATCGAATGATTTTGTATGGCGGCCATTTTGAAATCCGCCATTTTGGATTTTTGACAAATGTCATCCGACTGCTCTCTCGATTCCCTATGACATTTGGTCAAGCACCCCCTACCTATCTCTTACCGTTTCAGAGATACGCCATCCAATTTTACTTGGCAGACGTCATCTTTGAGTTTTCGGATTTTTCCCATACTCACACAAACCCCCTCTACACTTTTCCCATACATCACATTCTTCCTACTCGACTCCTTCTGGGAGAACAATGATGTCAGTCAGTCAGTCAGTCAGTCAGTCAGTCAGTGTACGGTAATCCAGCTTTATATATTATAACTAGTTTTTCGGGCAGTGTGCGGGCCGCATGCGGCCCGCATTTATCGTTATGCAGTACTAAACAATACGTTAACACCTTGTACATTTAAAAAAAATAAGTTCAAAACTCCAATAGAAGTATGAAATCCCATATAAACTCTCAATACAATAAAGAACCATACTGTAGCCACTAAAGCAGATTCACCCTACTGCCATAAAAAGATGGTACGGGCAGAATGGTACCAAGGTTCTGAGTCACTTTTGTTAAGGAACCCCACTCGTAGCTGCTTCGGTTACCGCAGGCAGTTGCCATGGAGACCAGTTGGAGATGTGGAAAAAACTCTCAAGTCGGAGCTCGGCCTTCGGCCTCGCAAGTTACTAATACGGCTCGGCCTACGGCCTCGCCAAGCGCTCGCCCTTCGGGCTCACGCACCCTACGCTCGGCCTTCGGCCTCGCGAGCCGAAAGTTCGGCCTTCGGCCTCACCGGAAGCTCGCCCTTCGGGCTCGCTATACACTAAAGTTAGACAGTTACTCCAAATTCAGTCAAAAATCCCACAAAAAATCCTAATACAGTTGAAAATTAAGGAAAAACACTCCAAATGCAGTATAAAGAATGATAGGAGCACGTAAGACACATCCAAAATGTCATTCGACTGCTCTTCTTATTCCCTATGACATATTTTCAAAAACCCCCTACCTATCTATTACCGTTTTCGAGATACGTGATTTATCTGCACTTGGCAGACGTCATCGAAAACAAAATTTCATATTTGGAATAAGGACGTTCAGAACAACCTAGATATAAAATTTAAGCCAAATCGGAGTACTCTTTTTTACTTGGCAGACGTCATCGAAAAAAAATTTTTTGATTTGGAATAAGGACACCCAGAACCACCTAAATATCGAGTTTCAGCCAAATCGGAGTAACTTTTTTTACTTGGCAGACGTCATCGAAAAAAAAATTTTAGATTTGGAATAAGGACACCCAGAACCACCTAAATATCGAGTTTCAGCCAAATCGGAGTAACTTTTTTTACTTGGCAGACGTCATCGAAACAAAAATTTTTGATTTAGAATAAGGACGTCCAGAACCACATAAATATCGAGTTTCAGCCAAATCGGAGTAACTTTTTTTACTTGGCAGACGTCATCGAAATAAAAATTTCATATTTGGAATAAGGATGACGAGAACAACCTATATATCGATTTTCAGCCAAATCGGTGCAAGTCTGAGCTCGGCCTTCGGCCTCGCAAGTTACTAAGACGGCTCGACCTGCGGCCTCGCGCACCGTCCACTCGGCCTACGGCCTCGCGAACCGAAAGTTCGGCCTTCGGCCTCACCAAAAGCTCGCCCTTCGGGCTCGCTACACTGACAGTAGGACAATTACTCTAAATTGAGTTGAAATTCCCACAAACACTCCTAATACAGTCGACATTGTAAGGTTAAATACTCCAAATAATGTATGAAGAATGAGAGTAGCACATTTGACAGGTGTCATTCGACTGCTCTCTCGATTCCCTATGACATTTGTTCAAACACCCCCAACCTATCTCTTACCGTTTTCGAGATACGTGGTCCAGCTTTACTTGGCAGGCGTCATTTCTAGGGTTTTTAATTTTTCCCCTACTCAGCTAAACCCCTTAGTCATTTTCGTAATACATTACTATAACCGTACTCAACTCTTTCTGGTAGAACCAGCTACTTTTTTGAGGGATCGAAGGATTTTGTATGGCGGCCATTTTGAAATCCGCCATTTTGGATTTTTGACAAATGTCATCCGACTGCTCTCCTGATTCCCTATGACATTTGGTCAAGCACCCCCTACCTATCTCTTACCGTTTCAGAGATACGCCATCCAATTTTACTTGGCAGACGTCATCTTTGAGTTTTCGGATTTTTCCCATACTCACACAAACCCCCTCTACACTTTTCCCATACATCACATTCTTCCTACTCGACTCCTTCTGGGAGAACAATGATGTCAGTCAGTCAGTCAGTCAGTCAGTGAGTCAGTGTACGGTAATCCAGCTTTATATATTATAAATAACTAGTTTTTCGGGCAGTGTGCGGGCCGCATGCGGCCCGCATCTATCTTTAGTCATTTGAAAATTTCACAGAAACACCTAATTCGTTAAAAAAAGTGTGTTCAAAACTACAATAGAAGTATGGAATCCCATATAAACTCTCAATACAATAAATAACCATACTATAGCCACTGAAGCACATTCACCCTACTGCCATAAAAAGGAAGTACGGGCAGAATGGTACCAAGGTTCTGAGTCACTTTTGTTAAGACACCCCACTCGTAGGTGCTTCGGTTACCGCGGGCAGTTGCCATGGAGACCAGTCGGAGACGTGGAAAATACTCTCAAGTCGGAGCTCGGCCTTCGGCCTCGCAAGTTACTAATACGGCTCGGCCTGCGGCCTCGCCAAGCGCTCGCCCTACGGGCTCACGCACCATACGCTCGGCCTTCGGCCTCGCGGGCCGAATGTTCGGCCTTCGGCCTCACCAGGAGCTCGCCCTTCGGGCTCGCTATACACCAATGTAGGACAGTAACTCCAAATTCAGTCGAAAATCCCACAAAAACTCCTAATACAGTCGAAAATATAAGGCAAAAACAATCCAAATGCAGTATAAAGAATGATAGGAGCACGTGGGTCACATCCAAAATGTCGGATTTCAAGACGGCCACCATACAAACTGCTCCGCCCCTACTGAAGCTCGGCCTAAAGGCCTCGCTTCAGCAGGCTCGGATCACTTTGTATGGCGGCCATCTTGAAATCCGCCTTTTTGGATTTTTGACAGATGTCATCCGACTGCTCTCCCGATTCCCTATGACATTTGTTCAAACACCCTCTACCTATCTTGTACCGTTTTTGAGATATGTCATCCATCTACACTTGGCAGGCGTCTTTTTAATGATTTTCGATTTTTCTCATACTCACCAAAACCCCCCGAACATTTTTGCCATACATTATTTTAGCCCAACTCTGCTTCTTCTAGGAGAACATTTATGTCAATCAGTCAGTCAGTGAGTGGTAATCGAGCTTTATATATTATTAACTAGTTTTTCGGGCAGTGTGCGGGCCGCATGCGGCCCGCATTTATCGTTATGCAGTACTAAACTATATCAAAACTCCTGATACGTTGGAAAAAAGTATGTTCAAAACTCCAATAGAAGTATGAAATCCCATATAAACTCTCAATACAATAAAGAACCATACTGTAGCCACTAAAGCAAATTCACCCTACTGCCATAAAAAGGTGGTACGGGCAGAATGATACCAAGGTTCTGAGTCACTTTTGCTAAAGAACCCCACTCGTAGGTGCTTCGGTTACCGCGGGCAGTTGCCATGGAGACCAGTCGGAGACGTGGAAAATACTCTTAAGTCGGAGCTCGGCCTTTGGCCTCGCAAGTTACTAATACGGCTCGGCCTACGGCCTCGCCGAGCGCTCGCCCTTCGGGCTCACGCACCATACGCTCGGCCTTCGGCCTCGCGGGCCGAATGTTCGGCCTACGGCCTCACCAGGAGCTCGCCCTTCGGGCTCGCTATACACCAATGTAGGACAGTAACTCCAAATTCAGTCGAAAATCCCACAAAAACTCCTAATACAGTCGAAAATATAAGGCAAAACAATCCAAATGCAGTATAAAGAATGATAGGAGCATGTGGGTCACATCCAAAATGTCGGATTTCAAGACGGCCACCATACAAACTGCTCCGCCCCTACTGAAGCTCGGCCTCACGGCCTCGCTTCAGCAGGCTCGGATCACTTTGTATGGCGGCCATCTTGAAATCCGCCATTTTGGATTTTTGACAGGTGTCACTCGACTGCTCTCCCGATTCCCTATGACATTTGTTCAAACACCCCCAACCTATCTTGCATCGTTTTCGAGATACGTCATTCATCTTTACTTGGCAGGCGTCTTTTTTATGATTTTCGATTTTTCTCATACTCACCAAAACCCCCCGAACATTTTTGCCATACTTCATTTTTACCCTACTCTGCTCCTTCTAGGAGAACATTTATGTCAGTGAGTCAGTGAGTCAGTCAGTGGTAATCGAGCTTTATATATTATTAATAATAACTAGTTTTTCGGGCAGTGTGCGGGCCGCATGCGGCCCGCATTTATCGTTGTGCAGTACTAAACTTTACCTTAACCCCTTATACATTAAAAAAAAATAGGTTCAAAACTCCAATAGAAGTATGAAATCCCAAATAAACTCTCCATACAATAAAGAACCATACTGTAGCCACTAAAGCAGATTCACCCTACTGCCATAAAAAGGTGGTACGGGCAGAATCGAACCAAGGTTCTGAGTCACTTTTGTTAAGGAACCCCACTCGTAGGTGCTTCGGTTACCGCAGGCAGTTGCCATGGAGACCAGTCGGTGATGTGGAAAATACTCTCAAGTCGGAGCTCGGCCTTCGGCCTCGCAAGTTACTAATACGGCTCGGCCTGCGGCCTCGCCAAGCGCTCGCCCTTCGGGCTCACGCTTCATACGCTCGGCCTTCGGCCTCGCGGACCGAAAGTTCGGCCTTCGGCCTCACCAGGAGCTCGCCCTTCGGGCTCGCTACTACACTTATGTAGGACAGTAACTCCAAATTCAGTCAAAAATCCCACTAAAACTCCTAATTCAGTCGAAAATAAAGGTAAAACACTCCATATGCAGTATAAAGAATGATAGGAGCATGTAAGACACATCCAAAATGTCGGATTTCAAGACGGCCACCATACAAACTGCTCCGCCCCTACTGAAGCTCGGCCTAACGGCCTCGCTTCAGCAGGCTCGGAGCATTTTGTATGGCGGCCATCTTGAAATCCGCCATTTTGGATTTTTGACAGATGTCATTCGACTGCTCTCCCGATTCCCTATGACATTTGTTCAAACACCCCCTACTTATCTCTTACCGTTTTCGAGATACGTCATCCATCTACACTTGGCAGGCGTCTTTTTAATGATTTTCGATTTTTCTCATACTCACCAAAACCCCCCGAACATTTTTGCCATACATCATTTTAGCCCTACTCGTCTCCTTCTAGGAGAACATTTATGTCAATCAGTCAGTCAGTCAGTCAGTGAGTGGTAATCGAGCTTTATATATTATTAATAACTAGTTTTTCGGGCAGTGTGCGGGCCGCATGCGGCCCGCATTTATCGTTGTGCAGTACTAAACTTTACCTTAACCCCTTATACATTAAAAAAAAATAGGTTCAAAACTCCAATAGAAGTATGAAATCCCAAATAAACTCTCCATACAATAAAGAACCATACTGTAGCCACTAAAGCAGATTCACCCTACTGCCATAAAAAGGTGGTACGGGCAGAATCGAACCAAGGTTCTGAGTCACTTTTGTTAAGGAACCCCACTCGTAGTTGCTTTGGTTATCACGGGCAGTTGCCATGGAGACCAGTCGGAGACATGAAAAAAACTCTCATGTCGGAGCTCGGCCTTCGGCCTCGCAAGTTACTAACACGGCTCGGCCTACGGCCTCGCCAAGCGCTCGCCCTTCGGGCTCACGCACCATACGCTCGGCCTTCGGCCTCGCGAGCCGAGAGTTCGGCCTTCGGCCTCACCAGGAGCTCGCCCTTCGGGCTCGCTACTACAATAACGTAGTACAGTAACTCCAAATTCAGTCAAAAACCTACAAAAACTCCTAATACAGTCGAAAATATGAGGTAAAACACTCCAAATGCAGTATAAAGAATGAGAGGAGCACGTTTGACACATCCGAAATATCATTCGACTGCTCTCCTTATTCCCTATGACATTTTTTCAAAAACCCCCTACTTATATATTACCGTTTTCGAGATACGTGATTTATCCGCACTTGGCAGACGTCATCGAAAAAAAGAATTCATATTTGGAATAAGGACGTCCAGAACAACCTAGATATCGAGTTTCAGCCAAATCGGAGTAACTTTTTTTACTTGGCAGACGTCATCAAAAAAAAATTTTAGATTTGGAATAAGGACACCCAGAACCACCTAAATATCGAGTTTCAGCCAAATCGGAGTAACTTTTTTTACTTGGCAGACGTCATCGAAAAAATTTATTTTGATTTGAAATAAGGACGTCCAGAACCACATAAATATCGAGTTTCAGCCAAATCGGAGTAACTTTTTTTACTTGGCAGACGTCATCGAAAAAATTTATTTTGATTTGAAATAAGGACGTCCAGAACCACATAAATATCGAGTTTCAGCCAAATCGGAGTAACTTTTTTTACTTGGCAGACGTCATCGAAATAAAAATTTCATATTTGAAATAAGGATGACGAGAACAACCTATATATCGATTTTCAGCCAAATCGGTTACTAACATGGCTCGGCCTGCGGCCTCGCCTAGCGCTCGCCCTGCGGGCTCGTGCACCATCCGCTCGGCCTACGGCCTCGCGTCCCGAAAGTTCGGCTTTCGGCCTCACCAAAAGCTCGCCCTTCGGGCTCGCTACACTGACAGAAGGACAATTACTCTAAATTGAGTTGAAATTCCCACAAACACTCCTAATACAGTCGACATTGTAAGGTTAAATACTCCAAATAGTGTATGAAGAATGAGAGTAGCACATTTGACAGGTGTCATTCGACTGCTCTCCCGATTCCCTATGTCATTTGTTCAAACACCCCCAACCTATCTCTTACCGTTTTCGAGATACGTAGTCCAGCTTTACCTGGCAGGCGTCATTTCTAGGGTTTTTAATTTTTCCCCTACTCAGCTAAACTCCTTCGTCATTTTCGTAATACATTACTATAACTGTACTCAACTCTTTCTGGTAGAACCAGCTACTTTTTTGAGGGATCGAAGGATTTTGTATGGCGGCCATTTTGAAATCCGCCTTTTTGGATTTTTGACAAATGTCATCAGACTGCTCTCCCGATTCCCTATGACATTTGGTCAAGCACCCCCTACCTATCTCTTACCGTTTCAGAGATACGCCATCCAATATTACTTGGCAGACGTAATCTTTGAGTTTTCGGATTTTTTCCATACTCAGACAAACCCCCTCTACACTTTTCCTATACATCACATTCTTCCTACTCGACTCCTTCTGGGAGAACAATGATGTCAGTCAGTGAGTCAGTGAGTGAGTCAGTGTACGGTAATCCAGCTTTATATATTAAAAATAACTAGTATTTCGGGCAGTGTGCGGGCCGCATGCGGCCCGCATCTATCTTGATTCAGTAGGAACTGTCAAAAAAAAACCTAATATGTTAAAAAAAAAAATAAGTTCAAATCTCTAATAGAACTATGAAATCCCATATAAACTCTCAATACAATAATGAACCATACTGTAGCTACTAAAGCAGATTCACCCTACTGCCATAAATAGGTGGTACGGGCAGAATCGTACCAAGATTCAGAGTCACTTTTGTTAAGGAACCCCACTCGTAGGTGCTTCGGTTTTCGCGGGCAGTTGCCATGGAGACCAGTCGGAGGCGTGGAATATACTCTCAATTCGGAGCTCGGCCTTCGGCCTCGCAAGTTACTAACACGGCTCGGCCTACGGCCTCGCCGAGCGCTCGCCCTTCGGGCTCACGCACCATACGCTCGGCCTTCGGCCTCGCGAGCCGAAAGTTCGGCCTTCGGCCTCACCAGGAGCTCGCCCTTCGGGCTCGCTATACATTATCGTAGGACAGTAACTCCAAATTCAGTCCAAAATCCCACAAAAACTCCTAATACAGTCGAAAATGAAGGTAAAACACTCTAAATGCCGTATAAAGAATGATAGGAGCACGTAAGACACATCCAAAATGTCGGATTTTTGACAGGTGTCATTCGACTGCTCTTCTGATTGCCTATGACATTTGTTCAAATACCTCCTACGTATCTTGCACCGTTTTCGAGATACGTCATCCATCATCACTTGGCAGGCGTTTTTTTTATGATTTTCGATTTTTCTCATACTCACCAAAACCACCCGAACATTTTTGCTATACTTCATTTTTACCCTACTCTGCTCCTTCTAGGAGAACATTTATGTCAGTGAGTCAGTGGTAATCGAGCTTTATATATTATAAATAAATAAACTAGTTTTTCGGGCAGTGTGCGGGCCGCATGCGGCCCGCATTTATCGTTATGCAATTTCAACTTAAATCAAAACGCCTAATACGTTAAAAAAAGTGTGTTCAAAACTCCAATAGAAGTATGCAATCTCATATAAACTCTCAATACAATAAAGAAACATCCTGTAGCCACCAAACCAAATTCACCCTACTGCCATTAAAAGGTGGTACGGGCAGAATGGGACCAGGGTTCCGAGTCACTTTTGTTATGGAACCCCACTCGTAGGTGCTTTGGTTACCGTGGGCAGTTGCCATTGAGACCAGTCGGAGACGTGGAAAATACTCTCAAGTCGGAGCTCGGCCTTCGGCCTCGCAAGTTACTAACACGGCTCGGCCTGCGGCCTCGCCAAGCGCTCGCCCTTCGGGCTCACGCAGCGAACGCTCGGCCTTCGGCCTCGCGAGCCGAAAGTTCGGCCTTCGGCCTCACCAGGAGCTCGCCCTTCGGGCTCGCTACTGCAATAACATAGAACAGTTACTCCAAATTCAGTCAAAAAACCTACAAAAACTCCTAATACAGTCGAAAATATGAGGTAAAACACTCCAAATGCAGTATAAAGAATGAGAGGAGCACGTGTGACACATCCAAAATGTCATTTGACTGTTTTTCTTATTCCCTATGACATATTTTCAAATTCCCCCTACCTATCTATTACCGTTATCGAGATACGTGATTTATCTTCACTTGGCAGACGTCATCGAAAAAAAAAATTCATATTTGGAATAAGGACGTCCAGAACAACCTAGATTTAAAATTTAAACCAAATCGGAGTACTTTTTTTAACTTGGCAGACGTCATCGAAAAAATTTTTTAGATTTGGAATAAGGACACCCAGAACCACCTAAATATCGAGTTTCAGCCAAATCGGAGTAACTTTTTTTACTTGGCAGACGTCATCGAAAAAAAATTTTTAGATTTGGAATAAGGACACCCAGAACCACCTAAATATCGAGTTTCAGCCAAATCGGAGTAACTTTTTTTACTTGGCAGACGTCATCGAAATATTTTTTTTTGATTTGGAATAAGGACATCCAGAACCACATAAATATCGAGTTTCAGCCAAATCGGAGTAACTTTTTTAACTTGGCAGACGTCATCGAAATAAAAATTTCATATTTGGAATAAGGATGACGAGAACAACCTATATATCGATTTTCAGCTAAATCGGTGCAAGTCTGAGCTCGGCCTTCGGCCTCGCAAGTTACTAACACGGCTCGACCTGCGGCCTCGCCTAGCGCTCGCCCTGCGGGCTCACGCACCGTCCACTCGGCCTACGGCCTCGCGGCCCGGAAGTTCGGCCTTCGGCCTCACCAAAAGCTCGCCCTTCGGGCTCGCTACACTGACAGTAGGACAATTACTCTAAATTGAGTTGAAATTCCCACAAACACTCCTAATACAGTCGACATTGTAAGGTTAAATACTCCAAATAATGTATGAAGAATGAGAGTAGCACATTTGACAGGTGTCATTCGACTGCTCTCCCGATTGCCTATGACATTTGTTCAAACACCCCCAACCTATCTCTTACCGTTTTCGAGATACGTAGTCCAGCTTTACTTGGCAGGCGTCATTTCTAGGGTTTTTAATTTATTCCCTACTCAGCTAAACCCGTTAGTCATTTTCGTAATACATTACTATAACCGTACTCTACTCTTTCTGGTAGAACCAGCTACTTTTTTGAGGGATCGAAGGATTTTGTATGGCGGCCATTTTGAAATCCGCCATTTTGGATTTTTGACAGGTGTCATCCGACTGCTCTCCCGATTCCCTATGACATTTGGTCATGCACCCCCTACCTATCTCTTACCGTTTCAGAGATACGCTATCCAATTTTACTTGGCAGACGACTTCTTTGAGTTTTCGGATTTTTCCCATACTCACACAAACCCCCTCTACACTTTTCCCATACATCACTTTCTTCCTTCTCGACTCCTTCTGGGAGAACAATGATGTCAGTCAGTCAGTCAGTGAGTCAGTCAGTGTACGGTAATCCAGCTTTATATATTATAACTAGTTTTTCGGGCAGTGTGCGGGCCGCATGCGGCCCGCATCTATCTTAAGTCAGTAGGAACTGTCATAAAAAAACGTTATACATAAAAAAAAAGTGTCCAAAACTCCAATAGAAGTATGAAATCCCATATAAACTCTCAATACAATAATGAACCATACTGTAGCCACTAAAGCAGATTCACCCTACTGCCATAAAAAGGTGGTACGGGCAGAATGGAACCAAGGTTCTGAGTCACTTTTGTTAAGGAACCCCATTCGTAGGTGCTTCGGTTACCGCGGGCAGTTGCCATGGAGACCAGTCGGTGACGTGGAAAATACTCTCAAGTCGGAGCTCGGCCTTCGGCCTCGCAAGTTACTAACACGGCTTGGCCTGCGGCCTCGCCAAGCGCTCGCCCTTCGGGCTCACGCACAATACGCTCGGCCTTCGGCCTCGCGAGCCGAAAGTTCGGCCTTCGGCCTCACCAGGAGCTCGCCCTTCGGGCTCGCTACTACACTAACGTAGGACAGTAACTCCAAATTCAGTCCAAAATCCCACAAAAACTCCTAATACAGTCGAAAATATAAGGTAAAACACTCCAAATGCAGTATAAAGAATGATAGGAGCACGTGGGTCACATCCAAAATGTCGGATTTCAAGACAGCCACCATACAAACTGCTCCGCCTCTACTGAAGCTCGGCCTAACGGCCTCGCTTCAGCAGGCTCGGATCACTTTGTATGGCGGCCATCTTGAAATCCACCATTTTGGATTTTTGACAGATGTCATCCGACTGCTCTCCCAATTCCCTATGACATTTGTTCAAACACCCTCTACCTATCTTGTACCGTTTTTGAGATATGTCATTCATCTTTACTTGGCAGGCGTCTTTTTAATGATTTTCGATTTTTCTCATACTCACCTAAACCCGCCGAACATTTTTGCCATACTTCATTTTTACCCTACTCTGCTCCTTCTAGGAGAACATTTATGTCAGTGAGTCAGTGAGTCAGTCAGTGGTAATCGAGCCTTATATATTATAAACTAGTATTTCGGGCAGTGTGCGGGCCGCATGCGGCCCGCATTTATCGTTATGCAATTTTAAATTATATCAAAACACTTAATACGTAAAAAAAAGTGTGTTCAAAACTACAATAGAAGTATGAAATCCCATATAAACTCTCAATACAATAAAGAACCAAACTGTAGCCACTAAAGCAAATTTACCCTACTGCCATAAAAAGGTGGTACGGGCAGAATGGTACCAAGGTTCTTAATCATTTTTGTTAATGAACCCCACTCGTAGGTGCTTCGGTTACCGCAGGCAGTTGCCATGGAGACCAGTCGGTGACGTGGAAAATACCCTCGAGTCGGAGCTCGGCCTTCGGCCTCGCAAGTTACTAATACGGCTCGGCCTGCGGCCTCGCCAAGCGCTCGCCCTTCGGGCTCACGCACCATACGCTCGGCCTTCGGCCTCGCGAGCCGAAAGTTCGGCCTTCGGCCTCACCAGGAGCTCGCCCTTCGGGCTCGCTACTACATTAACGTAGAACAGTTACTCCAAATTCAGTCAAAAATCCCACAAAAACTCCTAATACAGTCGAAAATGAAGGTTAAACACTCCAAATGCAGTATGAAGAATGAGAGGAGCACCTGGGACACATCCAAAATGTCGGATTTCAAGACGGCCACCATACAAACTGCTCCGCCCCTACTGAAGCTCGGCCTAAAGGCCTCGCTTCAGCAGAATCGGACCACTTTGTATGGCGGCCATCTTGAAATCCGCCATTTTGGATTTTTGACAGATGTCATTCGACTGCTCTCCCAATTCCCTATGACATTTGTTCAAACACCCCCTACCTATCTCTTACCGTTTTTGAGATACGTCATCCATCATCACTTGGCAGGCGTCTTTTTAATGATTTTCGATTTTTCTCATACTCACCAAAACCACCCGAACATTTTTGCCATACATCATTTTAGCCCTACTCGTCTCCTTCTAGGAGAACATTTATGTCAATCAGTCAGTCAGTCAGTCAGTGAGTGGTAATCGAGCTTTATATATTATTAACTAGTTTTTCGGGCAGTGTGCGGGCCGCATGCGGCCCGCATTTATCGTAATGCAAGTTTGAACAATACCAAAACACCTTATACATTAAAAAAAGTATGTTCAAAACTCCATTAGAAGTATGAAATCCCATATTAACTCTCAATACAATAAAGAACAATACTGTAGCCACTAAAACAGATTCACCCTACTGCCATAAAAAGGTGGTACGGGCAGAATGGGACCTAGGTTCTGAGTCACTTTTGTTAAGGAACCCCACTCGTAGGTGCTTCGCTTACCGCGGGCAGTTGCCATGGAGACCAGTCGGAGACGTGGAAAAAAACTCTCAAGTCGGAGCTCGGCCTTCGGCCTCGCAAGTTACCAACACGGCTCGGCCTGCGGCCTCGCCAAGCGCTCGCCCTTCGGGCTCGCGCATCATACGCTCGGCCTTCGGCCTCGCGGACCGAAAGTTCGGCCTTCGGCCTCACCAGGAGCTCGCCCTTCGGGCTCGCTACTACACTTATGTAGGACAGTTACTCCAAATTCAGTCAAAAATCCCACAAAAACTCCTAATACAGTCGATAATATAAGGTAATACACTCCAAATGCAGTATAAAGAATGATAGGAGCACCTGGGACAAATCCAAAATGGCGGATTTCAAGAAGGCCCCCATACAAACTGCTCCGCCCCTACTGAACCTCGGCCTAACGGCCTCGCTTCAGCAGGCTCGGATCAATTTGTATGGCGGCCATCTTGAAATCCGCCATTTTGGATTTTTAACAGATGTCATCCGGCTGCTCTCCCGATTCCCTATGACATTTGTTCAAACACCCCCTACCTATCTTGTACCGTTTTTGAGATATGTCATTCATCTTTACTTGGCAGGCGTCATTTTTATGATTTTCGATTTTTCTTGTACTCACCTAAACCCCCCAAACATTTTTGCCATACTTCATTTTAACCCTACTCTGCTCCTTCTAGGAGAACATTTATGTCAATCAGTCAGTCAGTCAGTGAGTGGTAATCGAGCCTTATATATTATAAATAACTAGTTTTTCGGGCAGTGTGCGGGCCGCATGCGGCCCGCATTTATCGTTGTGCAAGTTTGAACAATATCAAAACACCTTATACATTAAAAAAAGTATGTTCAAAACTCCATTAGAAGTATGAAATCCCATATTAACTCTCAATACAATAAAGAAAAATACTGTAGCCACTAAAACAGATTCACCCTACTGCCATAAAAAGGTGGTACGGGCAGAATGGGACCAAGGTTCTGAGTCACTTTTGTTAAGGAACCCCACTCGTAGGTGCTTCGCTTACCGCGGGCAGTTGCCATGGAGACCAGTCGGAGACGTGGGAAATACTCTCAAGTCGGAGCTCGGCCTTCGGCCTCGCTAGTTACCATCACGGCTCGGCCTGCGGCCTCGCTAAGCGCTCGCCCTTCGGGCTCGCGCATCATACGCTCGGCCTTCAGCCTCGCGGGCCGAAAGTTCGGCCTTCAGCCTCACAAGGAGCTCGCCCTTCGGGCTCGCTACTACAATAATGTAGGACAGTAACTCCAAATTCAGTCAAAAATCCCACAAAAACTCCTAATACAGTCGAAAATAAAGGTAAAACACTCCAAATGCAGTATAAAGAATGATAGGAGCACGTGGGGCACATCCAAAATAACGGATTTCAAGACGGCCACCATACAAACTGCTCCGCCCCTACTGAAGCTCGGCCTAAAGGCCTCGCTTCAGCAGGCTCGGAGCATTTTGTATGGCGGCCATCTTGAAATCCGCCATTTAGGATTTTTGACAGGTGTCATTCGACTGCTCTCCCGGTTCCCTATGACATTTGTTCAAACACCTCCTATCTATCTCTTACCGTTTTTGAGATATGTTATCCATCTTTACTTGGCAGGCGTCTTTTTGATGATTTTCGATTTTTCTCATACTCACCAAAACCCCCCAAACATTTTTGCCATACATCATTTTAGCCCTACTCTGCTCCTTCTAGGAGAACATTTATGTCAATGAGTCAGTCAGTGAGTCAGTGGTAATCGAGCTTTATATATTATAAACTAGTTTTTCGGGCAGTGTGCGGGCCGCATGCGGCCCGCATCTATCTTGAGTCAGTAGGAACTGTCAAAAAAACACCTGATACATTAAAAAAATAGTGTGTTCAAAACTCCAATAGAAGCATGAAATCCCATATAAACTCTCAATACAATAAAGAACCATACTGTAGCCACTAAAGCAAATTCACCCTACTGCTATAAAAAGGTGGTACGGGCAGAATGGTACCAAGGTTCTAAGTCACTTTTCTTAAGGAACCCCACTCGTAGGTGCTTCGGTTACCGCGGGCAGTTGCCATGGAGACCAGTCGGAGATGTGGAAAATACTCTCGAGTCGGAGCTCAGCCTTCGGCCTCGCAAGTTACTAACACGGCTCGGCCTGCGGCCTCGCCAAGCGCTCGCCCTTCGGGCTCGCGGACCGAAAGTTCGGCCTTCGGCCTCACCAGGTGGTTGCCCTTCGGGCTCGCTATACACTAATGTTGGACAGTAACTCCAAATTCAGTCAAAAATCCCACAAAAACTTCTAATACAGTCGAAAATTAAGGAAAAACACTCCAAATGCAGTATAAAGAATGATAGGAGCACGTAAGACACATCCAAAATGTCGGATTTCAAGACGGCCCCCATACAAACTGCTCCGCCCCTACTGAAGGTCGGCCTAAAGGCCTCGCTTCAGCAGGCTCGGATCACTTTGTATGGCGGCCATCTTGAAATCCGCCATTTTGGATTTTTGACATATGTCATCCGACTGTTCTCCCGATTCCCTATGACATTTGTTCAAACACCCCCTACCTATCTCTTACCGTTTTTGAGATACGTCATCCATCATCACTTGACAGGCGTCATTTTTATGATTTTCGATTTTTCTCATACTCACCAAAACCACCCGAACATTTTTGCTATACTTCATTTTTACCCTACTCTACTCCTTCTAGGAGAACATTTATGTCAGTCAGTGGTAATCGAGCTTTATATATTATAACTAGTTTTTCGGGCAGTGTGCGGGCCGCATGCGGCCCGCATCTATCTTGAGTCAGTAGGAACTGTCATAAAAGCACGTTATACATTAAAAAAAAGTAATGTTCAAAACTCCAATAGAAGTATGAAATCCCATATAAACTCTCAATACAATAAAGAACCATACTGTAGCCACAAAAGCAAAGTCACCCTACTGCCATAAAAAGGTGGTACGGGCAGAATGGTACCAAGGTTCTGAATCACTTTTGTTAAGGAACCCAACTCGTAGGTGCTTCGGTTACCGCGGGCAGTTGCCATGGAGACCAGTCAGAGATGTGGAAAATACTCTCGATTCGGAGCTCGGCCTTCGGCCTCGCAAGTTAATAACACGGCTCGGCCTGCGGCCTCGCCAAGCGTTCGCCCTTCGGGCTCACGCACCAAACGCTCGGCCTTCGGCCTCGCGAGCCGAAAGTTCGGCCTTCGGCCTCACCAGGAGCTCGCCCTTCGGGCTCGCTACTACACTAATATAGGACAGTTACTCCAAATTCTGTCAAAAATCCCACAAAAACTCCTAATACAGTCGCAAATTATGATAGAAGACTCCAAATACAGTATAAAGAATGATAGGAGCACGTGAGACACATCCAAAATGTCGGATTTCAAGACGGCCACCATACAAACTGCTCCGCCCCTACTGAAGCTCGGCCTAACGGCCTCGCTTCAGCAGGCTCGGATCACTTTGTATGGCGGCCATCTTGAAATCCGCCATTTTGGATTTTTGACAGGTGTCATTCGACTGCTCTCCCAATTCCCTATGACATTTGTTCAAACACCCCCTACCTATCTTGCACCGTTTTTGAGATACGTCATCCATCTTCACTTGGCAGACGTCATTTTTATGATTTTCGATTTTTCTCATACTCACCAAAACCCCCCGAACATTTTTGCTATACTTCATTTTTACCCTACTCTGCTCCTTCTAGGAGAACATTTATGTCAGTGAGTCAGTCAGTCAGTCAGTGGTAATCGAGCTTTATATATTATAAATAACTAGTATTTCGGGCAGTGTGCGGGCCGCATGCGGCCCGCATCTATCTTTAGTCATTTGAAAATTTCACAGAAACACCTAATTCGTGAAAAAAAGTGTGTTCAAAACTCCAATAGATGTATGATATCCCATATAAACTCTTATTACAATAATGAACCATACTGAAGCCACTAAAGCAGATTCACCCTACAGCCATAAAAAGGTGGTACGGGTAGAATGGTACCAAGGTTCTTAATTACTTTTGTTAAGGAACCCCACTCGTAGGTGCTTCGGTTACCGCGGGCAGTTGCCATGAAGACCAGTCGGTGACGTGGAAAATACTCTCAAGTCGTAGCTCGGCCTTCGGCCTCGCAAGTTACTAACACGGCTCGGCCTGCGGCCTCGCCAAGCGCTCGCCCTTCGGGCTCACGCACCATACGCTCGGCCTTCGGCCTCGTGAGCCGAAAGTTCGGCCTTCGGCCTCACCAGGAGCTCGCCCTTCGGGCTCGCTACTACACTAACTTAGGACAGTAACTCCAAATTCAGTCCAAAATCCCACAAAAACTCCTAATACAGTCGAAAATATTGGGTAAAACACTCCAAATGCAGTATAAAGAATGATAGGAGGACGTGGGTCACATCCAAAATGTCGGATTTCAAGACGGCCACCATACAATTTGCTCCGCCCCTACTGAAGCTCGGCCTAACGGCCTCGCTTCAGCAGGCTCGGATCACTTTGTATGGCGGCCATCTTGAAATCCGCCATTTTGGATTTTTGACAGGTGTCATTCGACTGCTCTCCCGATTCCCTATGACATTTGTTTAAACACCCCCTACCTATCTTGTACCGTTTTTGAGATACGTCATCCATCTTCACTTGGCAGGCGTCAATTTAATGATTTTCGATTTTTCCCATACTCACCAAAACCCCCCGAACATTTTTGCCATACATCACGTTGCTCCTACTCGTCTCCTTCTAGGAGAACATTTATGTCAGTCAGTCAGTGGTAATCGAGCTTTATATATTATAAACTAGTTTTTCGGGCAGTGTGCGGGCCGCATGCGGCCCGCATTTATCGTTATGCAGTACTAAACTATATCAAAACTCATGATACGTTGTAAAAAAGTATGTTCAAAACTCCAATAGAAGAATGAAATCCCATATAAACTCTCAATACAATAAAGAACCATACTGTAGCCACTAAAGCAGATTCACCCTACTGCCATAAAAAGGTGGTACGGGCAGAATGGTACCAAGGTTCTGAGTCACTTTTGTTAAGGAACCCCACTCGTAGTTGCTGCGGTTACCGCAGGCAGTTGCCATGGAGACCAGTCGGAGATGTGGAAAATACTCTCAAGTCGGAGCTCGGCCTTCGGCCTCGCAAGTTACTAATACGGCTCGGCCTACGGCCTCGCCAGGCGCTCGCCCTTCGGGCTCACGCATCATACGCTCGGCCTTCGGCCTCGCGGACCGAAAGTTCGGCCTTCGGCCTCACCAGAAGCTCGCCCTTCGGGCTCGCTACTTCACTTATGTAGGACAGTAACTCCAAATTTAGTCAAAAATCCCACAAAAACTCCTAATACAGTCGAAAATATTAGGTAAAACACTCCAAATGCAGTATAAAGAATGATAGGAGCACGTGGGTCACATCCAAAATGTCGGATTTCAAGACAGCCACCATACAAACTGCTCCGCCTCTACTGAAGCTCGGCCTAACGGCCTCGCTTCAGCAGGCTCGGATCACTTTGTATGGCGGCCATCTTGAAATCCACCATTTTGGATTTTTGACAGATGTCATCCGACTGCTCTCCCAATTCCCTATGACATTTGTTCAAACACCCTCTACCTATCTTGTACCGTTTTTGAGATATGTCATTCATCTTTACTTGGCAGGCGTCTTTTTAATGATTTTCGATTTTTCTCATACTCACCTAAACCCGCCGAACATTTTTGCCATACTTCATTTTTACCCTACTCTGCTCCTTCTAGGAGAACATTTATGTCAGTGAGTCAGTGAGTCAGTCAGTGGTAATCGAGCCTTATATATTATAAACTAGTTTTTCGGGCAGTGTGCGGGCCGCATGCGGCCCGCATTTATCGTTGTGCAAGTTTGAACAATATCAAAACACCTTATACATTAAAAAAAGTATGTTCAAAACTCCATTAGAAGAATGAAATCCCATATTAACTCTCAATACAATAAAGAACAATACTGTAGCCACTAAAACAGATTCACCCTACAGCCATAAAAAGGTGGTACGGGCAGAATGGGACCAAGGTTCTGAGTCACTTTTGTTAAGGAACCCCACTCGTAGGTGCTTCGGTTACCGCGGGCAGTTGCCATGGAGACCAGTTGGAGACGTGGAAAAAACTCTCAAGTCGGAGCTCGGCCTTCGGCCTCGCAAGTTACTAATACGGCTCGGCCTACGGCCTCGCCAAGCGCTCGCCCTTCGGGCTCGCGCATCATAAGCTCGGCCTTCGGCCTCGCGGACCGAAGGTTCGGCCTTCGGCCTCACCAGGAGCTCGCCCTTCGGGCTCGCTACTACACTAATGTTGGACAGTAACTCCAAATTCAGTCAAAAATCCCACAAAAACTCCTAATATAGTCGAAAATTAAGGAAAAACACTCCAAATGCAGTATAAAGAATGATAGGAGCACGTAAGACACATCCAAAATGTCGGATTTCAAGACGGCCACCATACAAACTGCTCCGCCCCTACTGAAGCTCGGCCTAACGGCCTCGCTTCAGCAGGCTCGGATCACTTTGTATGGCGGCCATCTTGAAATCCGCCATTTTGGATTTTTGACAGGTGTCATTCGACTGCTCTCCCAATTCCCTATGACATTTGGTCAAACACCCCCTACCTATCTCTTACTGTTTTTGAGATACGCCATACATCTTCACTTGGCAGGCGTCAATTTAATGATTTTCGATTTTTCCCATACTCACCAAAACCCCCCGAACATTTTTGCCATACATCACTTGCTTCCTACTCGTCTCCTTCTAGGAGAACATTTATGTCAATCAGTCAGTGGTAATCGAGCTTTATATATTATAAACTAGTTTTTCGGGCAGTGTGCGGGCCGCATGCGGCCCGCATTTATCGTTATGCAGTAGTAAACTTTACCTTAACCGCTTATACATTTAAAAAAAAAAAGTTCAAAACTCCAATAGAAGTATGAAATCCCAAATAAAGTCTCCATACAATAAAGAACCATACTGTAGCCACTAAAGCAAATTCACCCTACTGGCATAAAAAGGTAGTACGGGCAGAATGGGATCAAGGTTCTGAGTCACTTTTGTTAAGGAACCCCACTCGTAGGTGCTTTGCTTACCGCGGGCAGTTGCCATGGAGACCAGTCGGAGACTTGGAAAAAACTCTCAAGTCGGAGCTCGGCCTTCGGCCTCGCAAGTTACCAACACGGCTCGGCCTGCGGCCTCGCCAAGCGCTCGCCCTACGGGCTCGCGCATCATACGCTCGGCCTTCGGCCTCGCGGACCGAAAGTTCGGCCTCCGGCCTCACCAGGAGCTCGCCCTTCGGGCTCGCTACTACACTTATGTAGGACAGTTACTCCAAATTCAGTCAAAAATCCCACAAAAACTCCTAATACAGTCGAAAATATAAGGTAAAACACTCCAAATGCAGTATAAAGAATGATAGGAGCATGTGGGTCACATCCAAAATGTCGGATTTCAAGACAGCCACCATACAAACTGCTCCGCCCCTACTGAAGCTCGGCCTAACGGCCTCGCTTCAGCAGGCTCGGATCATTTTGTATGGCGGCCATCTTGAAATCCGCCATTTTGGATTTTTGACAGGTGTCATTCGACTGCTCTCCCTATTCCCTATGACATTTGTTCAAACACCCCCTACCCATCTTGCACCGTTTTCGAGATACGTCATCCATCTTTACTTGGCAGGCGTCATTTTTATGATTTTCGATTTTTCTCATACTCACCGAAACCACCCGAACACTTTTGCCATACATCACGTTGTTCCTACTCGTCTCCTTCTAGGAGAACATTTATGTCAATCAGTCAGTGGTAATCGAGCTTTATATAATATATAAACTAGTTTTTCGGGCAGTGTGCGGGCCGCATGCGGCCCGCATCTATTTTGAGTCAGTAGGAACTGTCAAAAAAACACCTGATACATAAAAAAAAGTATTTTCAAAACTCCATTAGAAGTATGAAATCCCATATAAACTCTTAATACAATAAGGAACCAAACTGTAGCCACCAAAGCAAATTCACCCTACTGCCATAAAAAGGTGGTACGTGCAGAATGGTACCAAGGTTCTGAGTCACTTTTGTTAAGGAACCCCACTCGTAGGTGCTTTGCTTACCGCGGGCAGTTGCCATGGAGACCAGTCGGAGACTTGGAAAAAACTCTCAAGTCGGAGCTCGGCCTTCGGCCTCGCAAGTTACCAACACGGCTCGGCCTGCGGCCTCGCCAAGCGCTCGCCCTACGGGCTCGCGCATCATACGCTCGGCCTTCGGCCTCGCGGACCGAAAGTTCGGCCTCCGGCCTCACCAGGAGCTCGCCCTTCGGGCTCGCTACTACACTTATGTAGGACAGTTACTCCAAATTCAGTCAAAAATCCCACAAAAACTCCTAATACAGTCGAAAATATAAGGTAAAACACTCCAAATGCAGTATAAAGAATGATAGGAGCATGTGGGTCACATCCAAAATGTCGGATTTCAAGACAGCCACCATACAAACTGCTCCGCCCCTACTGAAGCTCGGCCTAACGGCCTCGCTTCAGCAGGCTCGGATCATTTTGTATGGCGGCCATCTTGAAATCCGCCATTTTGGATTTTTGACAGGTGTCATTCGACTGCTCTCCCTATTCCCTATGACATTTGTTCAAACACCCCCTACCCATCTTGCACCGTTTTCGAGATACGTCATCCATCTTTACTTGGCAGGCGTCATTTTTATGATTTTCGATTTTTCTCATACTCACCGAAACCACCCGAACACTTTTGCCATACATCACGTTGTTCCTACTCGTCTCCTTCTAGGAGAACATTTATGTCAATCAGTCAGTGGTAATCGAGCTTTATATAATATAAATAACTAGTTGTTCGGGCAGTGTGCGGGCCGCATGCGGCCCGCATCTATCTTGAGTCAGTAGGAACTGTCATAAAAGCACGTTATACATTAAAAAAAGTTATTTCCAAAACTCCAATAGAAGTTTGAAATTCCATATAAACTCTCAATACAATAACGAACCATACTGTAGCCACTAAAGCAAATTCACCCTACTGCCATAAAAAGGTGATACGGGCAGAATGGGACCAAGGTTCTGAGTCACTTTTGTTAAGGAACCCCACTCGTAGGTGCTTCGGTTACCGCGGGCAGTTGCCATGGAGACCAGTCGGAGACGTGGAAAATACACTTAGATCGGAGCTCGGCCTTCGGCCTCGCAAGGTACTAATACGGCTCGGCCTGCGGCCTCGCCAAGCGCTCGCCCTTCGGGCTCACGCACCATACGCTCGGCCTTCGGCCTCGCGAGCCGAAAGTTTGGCCTTCGGCCTCACCAGGAGCTCGCCCTTCGGGCTCGCTATACACCAGTGTAGGACAGTAACTCCAAATTCAGTCGAAAATCCCACAAAAACTCGTAATACAGTCCAATATATAAGGTAAAACACTCCAAATGCAGTATAAAGAATGATAGGAGCACGTGGGTCACATCCAAAATGTCGGATTTCAAGACGGCCCCCATACAAACTGCTCCGCCCCTACTGAAGGTCGGCCTAAAGGCCTCGCTTCAGCAGGCTCGGATCACTTTGTATGGCGGCCATCTTGAAATCCGCCATTTTGGATTTTTGACATATGTCATCCGACTGTTCTCCCGATTCCCTATGACATTTGTTCAAACACCCCCTACCTATCTCTTACCGTTTTTGAGATACGTCATCCATCATCACTTGACAGGCGTCATTTTTATGATTTTCGATTTTTCTCATACTCACCAAAACCACCCGAACATTTTTGCCATACTTCATTTTTACCCTACTCTACTCCTTCTAGGAGAACATTTATGTCAGTCAGTGGTAATCGAGCTTTATATATTATAACTAGTTTTTCGGGCAGTGTGCGGGCCGCATGCGGCCCGCATTTTTCGTTGTGCAGTACTTAACTTTACCTTAACCCCTTATACATTTAAAAAAAATAAGTTCAAAACTCCAATAGAAGTATGAAATCCCAAATAAACTCTCCATACAATAAAGAACCATACTGTAGCCACTAAAGCAAATTCACCCTACTGCCATAAAAAGGTGGTACGGGCAGAATGGGACCAAGGTTCTGAGTCACTTTTGTTAAGGAACCCCACTCGTAGGTGCTGCGGTTACCGCAGGCAGTTGCCATGGAGACCAGTCGGAGATGTGGAAAATACTCTCAAGTCGGAGCTCGGCCTTCGGCCTCGCAAGTTACTAATACGGCTCGGCCTACGGCCTCGCAAGGCGCTCGCCCTTCGGGCTCGCGCATCATACGCTCGGCCTTCGGCCTCGCGGACCGAAAGTTCGGCCTTCGGCCTCACCAGGAGCTCGCCCTTCGGGCTCGCTTCACTTATGTAGGACAGTAACTCCAAATTTAGCCAAAAAACCCACAAAAACTCCTAATACAGTCGAAAATATAAGGTAAAACACTCCAAATGCAGTATAAAGAATGATAGGAGCACGTGGGGCACATCCAAAATAACGGATTTCAAGACGGCCACCATACAAACTGCTCCGCCCCTACTGAAGCTCGGCCTAAAGGCCTCGCTTCAGCAGGCTCGGATCAATTTGTATGGCGGCCATCTTGAAATCCGCCATTTTGGATTTTTGACAGGTGTCATTTGACTGCTTTCCCAATTCCCTATGACATTTGTTCAAACACCCCCTACCTATCTCTTACCGTTTTTGAGATACGTCATCCATCTTCAGTTGGCAGGCGTCTTTTTAATGATTTTCGATTTTTCTCATACTCACCAAAACCCCCCGAACATTTTTGCTATACATCACGTTGCTCCTACTCGTCTCCTTCTAGGAGAACATTTATGTCAGTCAGTGAGTCAATGGTAATCGAGCTTTATATATTATAACTAGTATTTCGGGCAGTGTGCGGGCCGCATGCGGCCCGCATTTATCGTTGTGCAATTTTAACTTATATCAAGACACCTAATACGTAAAAAAAAGTGTGTTCAAAACTCCAATAGAAGTATGAAATCCCATATAAACTCTCAATACAATAAAGAAACAAACTGTAGCCACCAAACCAAATTCACCCTACTGCCATAAAAAGGTGGTACGGGCAGAATGGTACCAAGGTTCTGAGTCACTTTTGTTAAGGAACCAAACTCGTAGGTGCTTTGGTTACCTCGGTCAGTTGCCATGGAGACCAGTCGAAGATGTAGAAAATATTCTAAAGTCGGAGCTCGGCCTTCAGCCTCGCAAGTTACTAACACGGCTCGGCCTGCGGCCTCGCCAAGCGCTCGCCCTTCGGGCTCGCGCATCATACGCTCGGCCTTCGGCCTCGCGGACCGAAAGTTCGGCCTTCGGCCTCACCAGGAGCTCGCCCTTCGGGCTCGCAACTGCACTAATGTAGGACAGTTACTCCAAATTCAGTCAAAAATCCCACAAAAACTCCTAATACAGTCGAAAATATAAGGTAAAACACTCCAAATGCAGTATAAAGAATGATAGGAGCACGTGGGACACATCCAAAATGTCGGATTTCAAGATGACCACCATACAAACTGCTCCGCCCCTACTGAAGCTCGGCCTAAAGGCCTCGCTTCAGCAGGCTCGGATCAATTTGTATGGCGGCCATCTTGAAATCCGCCATTTTGGATTTTTGACAGGTGTCATTCGACTGCTTTCCCAATTCCCTATGACATTTGTTCAAACACCCCCTACCTATCTCTTACCGTTTTTGAGATACGTCATCCATCTTCAGTTGGCAGGCGTCTTTTTAATGATTTTCGATTTTTCTCATACTCACCAAAACCCCCCGAACATTTTTGCTATACATCACGTTGCTCCTACTCGTCTCCTTCTAGGAGAACATTTATGTCAGTCAGTGAGTCAATGGTAATCGAGCTTTATATATTATAACTAGTTTTTCGGGCAGTGTGCGGGCCGCATGCGGCCCGCATTTATCGTTATGCAATTTCAACTTAAATCAAAACGCCTAATACGTTAAAAAAAGTGTGTTCAAAACTCCAATAGAAGTATGAAATCTCATATAAACTCTCAATACAATAAAGAAACATCCTGTAGCCACCAAACCAAATTCACCCTACTGCCATTAAAAGGTGGTACGGGCAGAATGGGACCAGGGTTCCGAGTCACTTTTGTTATGGAACCCCACTCGTAGGTGCTTTGGTTACCGTGGGCAGTTGCCATTGAGACCAGTCGGAGACGTGGAAAATACTCTCAAGTCGGAGCTCGGCCTTCGGCCTCGCAAGTTACTAACACGGCTCGGCCTGCGGCCTCGCCAAGCGCTCGCCCTTCGGGCTCACGCAGCGAACGCTCGGCCTTCGGCCTCGCGAGCCGAAAGTTCGGCCTTCGGCCTCACCAGGAGCTCGCCCTTCGGGCTCGCTACTGCAATAACATAGAACAGTTACTCCAAATTCAGTCAAAAAACCTACAAAAACTCCTAATACAGTCGAAAATATGAGGTAAAACACTCCAAATGCAGTATAAAGAATGAGAGGAGCACGTGTGACACATCCAAAATGTCATTTGACTGTTTTTCTTATTCCCTATGACATATTTTCAAATTCCCCCTACCTATCTATTACCGTTATCGAGATACGTGATTTATCTTCACTTGGCAGACGTCATCGAAAAAAAAAATTCATATTTGGAATAAGGACGTCCAGAACAACCTAGATTTAAAATTTAAACCAAATCGGAGTACTTTTTTTAACTTGGCAGACGTCATCGAAAAAAAATTTTTAGATTTGGAATAAGGACACCCAGAACCACCTAAATATCGAGTTTCAGCCAAATCGGAGTAACTTTTTTTACTTGGCAGACGTCATCGAAAAAAAATTTTTAGATTTGGAATAAGGACACCCAGAACCACCTAAATATCGAGTTTCAGCCAAATCGGAGTAATTTTTTTTACTTGGCAGACGTCATCGAAATATTTTTTTTTGATTTGGAATAAGGACATCCAGAACCACATAAATATCGAGTTTCAGCCAAATCGGAGTAACTTTTTTAACTTGGCAGACGTCATCGAAATAAAAATTTCATATTTGGAATAAGGATGACGAGAACAACCTATATATCGATTTTCAGCTAAATCGGTGCAAGTCTGAGCTCGGCCTTCGGCCTCGCAAGTTACTAACACGGCTCGACCTGCGGCCTCGCCTAGCGCTCGCCCTGCGGGCTCACGCACCGTCCACTCGGCCTACGGCCTCGCGGCCCGGAAGTTCGGCCTTCGGCCTCACCAAAAGCTCGCCCTTCGGGCTCGCTACACTGACAGTAGGACAATTACTCTAAATTGAGTTGAAATTCCCACAAACACTCCTAATACAGTCGACATTGTAAGGTTAAATACTCCAAATAATGTATGAAGAATGAGAGTAGCACATTCGACAGGTGTCATTCGACTGCTCTCCCGATTCCCTATGACATTTGTTCAAACATCCCTAAGCTATCTCTTACCGTTTTCGAGATACGTAGTCCAGCTTTACTTGGCAGGCGTCATTTCTAGGGTTTTTAATTTTTTCCCTACTCAGCTAAACCCCTTAGTCATTTTCGTAATACATTACTATAACCGTTCTCAACTCTTTCTGGTAGAACCACCTTTTTTTTTGAGGGATCGAAGGATTTTGTATGGCGGCCATTTTGAAATCCGCCATTTTGGATTTTTGACAGATGTCATTCGACTGCTCTCCTGATTCCCTATGACATTTGGTCAAGCACCCCCTACCTATCTCTTGCCGTTTCAGAGATACGCCATCCAATTTTACTTGGCAGACGTCATCTTTGAGTTTTCGGATTTTTCCCATACTCCCCCAAACCCCTAGAACATTTTTGCATTACATTACTTTCTTCCTACTCGACTCCTTCTGGGAGAACAATGATGTCAGTCAGTGAATCAGTCAGTCAGTCAGTCAGTCAGTGTACGGTAATCCAGCTTTATATATTATAACTAGTTTTTCGGGCAGTGTGCGGGCCGCATGCGGCCCGCATTTATCGTTATGCAGTACTAAACTATATCAAAACTCCTGATACGTTGGAAAAAAGTATGTTCAAAACTCCAATAGAAGTATGAAATCCCATATAAACTCTCAATACAATAAAGAACCATACTGTAGCCACTAAAGCAAATTCACCCTACTGCCATAAAAAGGTGGTACGGGCAGAATGATACCAAGGTTCTGAGTCACTTTTGCTAAAGAACCCCACTCGTAGGTGCTTCGGTTACCGCGGGCAGTTGCCATGGAGACCAGTCGGAGACGTGGAAAATACTCTTAAGTCGGAGCTCGGCCTTTGGCCTCGCAAGTTACTAATACGGCTCGGCCTACGGCCTCGCCGAGCGCTCGCCCTTCGGGCTCACGCACCATACGCTCGGCCTTCGGCCTCGCGGGCCAAATGTTCGGCCTACGGCCTCACCAGGAGCTCGCCCTTCGGGCTCGCTATACACCAATGTAGGACAGTAACTCCAAATTCAGTCGAAAATCCCACAAAAACTCCTAATACAGTCGAAAATATAAGGCAAAACAATCCAAATGCAGTATAAAGAATGATAGGAGCATGTGGGTCACATCCAAAATGTCGGATTTCAAGACGGCCACCATACAAACTGCTCCGCCCCTACTGAAGCTCGGCCTCACGGCCTCGCTTCAGCAGGCTCGGATCACTTTGTATGGCGGCCATCTTGAAATCCGCCATTTTGGATTTTTGACAGGTGTCACTCGACTGCTCTCCCGATTCCCTATGACATTTGTTCAAACACCCCCAACCTATCTTGCATCGTTTTCGAGATACGTCATTCATCTTTACTTGGCAGGCGTCTTTTTAATGATTTTCGATTTTTCTCATACTCACTAAAACCCCCCGAACATTTTTGCCATACTTCATTTTTACCCTACTCTGCTCCTTCTAGGAGAACATTTATGTCAATCAGTCAGTCAGTCAGTGAGTGGTAATCGAGCTTTATATATTATAAACTAGTTTTTCGGGCAGTGTGCGGGCCGCATGCGGCCCGCATTTATCGTTATGCAGTACTAAACTATATCAAAACTGCTGATACGTTGGAAAAAAGTATGTTCAAAACTCCTATAGAGGTATGAAATCCCATATAAATTCTCAATACAATAAAGAACCATACTGTAGCCACTAAAGCAGATTCACCCGACTGCCATAAAAAGGTGGTACGGGCTGAATGGTACCAAGCTTCTGAGTCACTTTTGTTAAGGAACCCCACTCGTAGGTGCTGCGGTTACCGCAGGCAGTTGCCATGGAGACCAGTCGGAGATGTGGAAAATACTCTCAAGTCGGAGCTCGGCCTTCGGCCTCGCAAGTTACTAATACGGCTCGGCCTACGGCCTCGCCAGGCGCTCGCCCTTCGGGCTCGCGCATCATACGCTCGGCCTTCGGCCTCGCGGACCGAAAGTTCGGCCTTCGGCCTCACCAGGAGCTCGCCCTTCGGGCTCGCTACTTCACTTATGTAGGACAGTAACTCCAAATTTAGTCAAAAATCCCACAAAAACTCCTAATACAGTCGAAAATATAAGGTAAAACACTCCAAATGCAGTATAAAGAATGATAGGAGCACGTGGGGCACATCCAAAATAACGGATTTCAAGACGGCCACCATACAAACTGCTCCGCCCTTACTGAAGCTCGGCCTAAAGGCCTCGCTTCAGCAGGCTCGGAGCATTTTGTATGGCGGCCATCTTGAAATCCGCCATTTTGGATTTTTGACAGATGTCATTCGACTGCTCTCCCGATTCCCTATGACATTTGTTCAAACACCCCCTACCTATCTCTTACCGTTTTCGAGATACGTCATCCATCATAACTTGGCAGGCGTCTTTTTAATGATTTTCGATTTTTCTCATACTCACCAAAACCACCCGAACATTTTTGCCATACTTCATTTTTACCCTACTCTGCTCCTTCTAGGAGAACATTTATGTCAATCAGTCAGTGGTAATCGAGCTTTATATAATATAAATAAACTAGTTTTTCGGGCAGTGTGCGGGCCGCATGCGGCCCGCATTTATCGTTGTGCAAGTTTGAACAATACAAAACACCTTATACATTAAAAAAAGTATGTTCAAAACTCCATTAGAAGTATGAAATCCCATATTAACTCTCAATACAATAAAGAACAATACTGTAGCCACTAAAACAGATTCACCCTACTGCCATAAAAAGGTGGTACGGACAGAATGGTGCCAAGGTTCTGAGTCACTTTTGTTCAGGAACCCCACTCGTAGGTGCTTCGGATACCACGGGCAGTTGCCATGGAGACCAGTCGGAGATGTGGAAAATACTCTCAAGTCGGAGCTCGGCCTTCGGCCTCGCAAGTTACCAACACGGCTCGGCCTCCGGCCTCGCCAAGCGCTCGCCCTTCGGGCTCACGCACCATACGCTCGGCCTTCGGCCTCGCGGGCCGAAAGTTCGGCCTTCGGCCTCACCAGAAGCTCGCCCTTCGAGCTCGCTCTACACCAATGTAGGGCAGTAACTCCAAATTCAGTCGAAAATCCCACAAAAACTCCTAATACAGTCGAAAATATAAGGTAAAACACTCCAAATGCAGTACAAAGAATGATAGGAGCACGTGGGACAAATCCAAAATGTCGGATTTCAAGACGGCCACCATACAAACTGCTCCGCCCCTACTGAAGCTCGGCCTAAAGGCCTCGCTTCAGCAGGCTCGGACCATTTTGTATGGCGGCCATCTTGAAATCCGCCATTTTGGATTTTTGACAGGTGTCATTCAACTGCTCTCCCGATTCCCTATGACATTTGTTCTATCATCCCCTACCTATCTCTTACCGTTTTCGAGATATGTCATCCATCTTAACTTGGCAGGCGTCATTTTTATGATTTTCGATTTTTCTCATACTCACCAAAACCCCCCGAACATTTTTGCCATACATCACGTTGCTCCTACTCGTCTCCTTCTAGGAGAACATTTATGTCAGTCAGTGAGTGGTAATCGAGCTTTATATATTATAAATAAATTATAAATAAACCAGTATTTCGGGCAGTGTGCGGGCCGCATGCGGCCCGCATCTATCTTTACTCATTTGGAAATTTCACAGAAACACCTAATACGTTAAAAAAAGTGTGTTCAAAACTCCATTAGAAAAATGAAATCTTATACAAACTCTTCATACACTAAAGAACCATACTGTAGCCACTAAAGCAGATTCACCCTACTGCTATAAAAAGGTGGTACGGGCAGAATGGTGCCAAGGTTCTGAGTCACTTTTGTTAAGGAACCCCACTCGTAGGTGCTTCGGATACCACGGGCAGTTGCCATGGAGACCAGTCGGAGATGTGGAAAATACTCTCAAGTCGGAGCTCGGCCTTCGGCCTCGCAAGTTACTAATACGGCTCGGCCTACGGCCTCGCAAAGCGCTCTCCCTTCGGGCTCACGCACCATACGCTCGGCCTTCGGCCTCGCGAGCCGAAAGTTCGGCCTTCGGCCTCACCAGGAGCTCGCCCTTCGGGCTCGCTACTACACTAACATAGGACAGTGACTCCAAATTCAGTCAAAAAACCTACAAAAACTCCTAATACAGTTGAAAATATAGGTAAAACTCTCCATATGCAGTATAAAGAATGATAGGAGCACGTAAGACACATCTAAAATGTCGGATTTTAAGACAGCCACCATACAAACTGCACCGCCCATACTGAAGCTCGGCCTAACGGCCATCTTATAATAATATCTAATAAAATAATAATAAATAAGCTTACAAAATTACAACGAAAGGAAGTGGGATTCGAACCCGCGACCATCCATCCCTGGGACCGGGATATGCTCTAAGCTACCGGCGATGAACTTTCACCACGGTAGTTTAGAGCATATCCTCATATTTCAGTTCATGTAAAAATTACAATGATAGTGAAGTAGTTTAGTTAATAGTACTGTGGCTTAGTTATATCCCCACACAAATATACATTCGAAAGTGTGTTCGGCGGTTTTTTGGTTTGCCTTTATTTCGTGCTAAGACGGAGCAATGGATCAACGTGAATTTTAGCTCAGATATAATTTAAAGGCTGGGAAGTAACTGGCTACTTTTTATCTCAAAACAGTTCACAGTTCCTGTAGGTAGGCATAACTTGTTTTTTTTGTTGATGCCTTTGCAATAAAGTTAACCAAAGAGATTTTGCAAAGCAAAGATAAGAGACAACGGAGTTTTTATAAATAAATCCAATTTTTTTTTATTTTTTTTACGTATTTTTTTTTTATGCCTGATTGGTTAGCCTTTGACCACTATCTCACCTGATGGTAAGTGATGATGTGGTCGAAGATGTTATTCAGGCTAATCTAGAAGTACTGGCTCTCAAGCACAGCTGCCGGAACACACCGTTAGGTGCTTGACGACAGATTTTCTACTTGAGGGTGGTAGCTAGCCAGGCGGGCATTCGCAAAATGCCCTACCACCATGTATATATTTTTGTTTACTTAAAACAAAATAAAACGACACACGATTTTTTACATCAGATGATGGTGCATGGAATGAAGGGATGTATCAGTTGTAAAAAAGATTTAAATATAATAAGCTTTGATGTGTTGTTGCGCTAAGTGAAAACGAAGAACGTGGTTGTTAGGCTAAGTGCAAATTATTGTATTCAATTGTATAAGAAATAATGCAAAAATACGTGTTCCTACTTTTTTGTTGCCGTCGTAACTTCATTAGTTATAGTATAGGTTTTAAATTATTATGAATAATTTCGTAAATTTTAATTAGTTAATGATTGTGTCTTCTTCTTTATAAACTTCAAGAAATGAAGTCAAGTAAGAAAATACAAAAAAAAACTGCTGCAGATTCGGCGAGCAGCACATGCAGCGTGAACCGAGTGGAAAGTGTATGAAGAACTACATGAGCGTCAAGTTTGTGTTTGATAGTGATAACAACAATGATTTTGCAATGTAGGTAATAATGTATTCATTTTATATTTATAAAATCTTTAAACTAATTCCCCATTAACATATAACCACTCGGCCATTTTTGCTTCATGTACCATTTTAAATAATCTGTATATGTAAGATATTGTATGAAATGAAAAGTATTTTCTCCAAAAACTCAATCACATAAGATTCGCTGAGTGTCTTCATAGAACGAATCAATTCCGACCTAACATTCATGAAATACATTGTTACTGGTGACGAGACGTACCCACGTCTCGTCACCAGTAATGAGTTTGACATGCAAACTAGTCTTACAAAATTACGTATGTACGAGAGGAAAAATTATAGTCACGTGCGGGCTACAAACCCGCGCCATCGCCGCCAATAGCCGGGGTATGCTCTGATCACTGAGCTAACATGACGTATAACTCATATCTCTAATTTTTCATATCCTCTCGTTCTAAATCGTCGTATGGGTGATGGAGTGACAAATATAGTTCAACTTACGTCGTACTACAATCAAGACGATTTTTTGCAATTAGCTTTAAACTTGTTAATGATGACGCAACCCTATAATTTAATGACTATATTTTAATACCGCATATGGTTATATTTTTCTCTCGTATATTTTTAATTTTGTAAAGTTATACGGAGCATGCGTTAATGTAAAAATAAAATACCGACTAGTCAATAAGCTTCGAAGCGGCGCCTTCCATTCCAACTAAACCGAAACCGAAAAAAATCACGCCATATTCGATCATATATCAAAGTCATGCAACTGCTTGCCGAAAGGTCAAATGGTCAATAAAAATATTATTTGAACGTTATGTGGCGAGACGTAAAGGAGAATCGATTCTGAAAGAGCATACTTTAAAGGTGATAAAACAAATGTCAAAAAATAACCAACATTTTGTGTATTATTGATCTATATTATTGTACTTTCTTGACAGTACTGGCTCTCAAGCACAGCTGCCGGAACACACCGTTAGGTGCTTGACGACAGATTTTCTACTTGAGGGTGGTAGCTAGCCAGGCGGGCATTCGCAAAATGCCCTACCACCATGTATATATTTTTGTTTACTTAAAACAAAATAAAACGACACACGATTTTTTACATCAGATGATGGTGCATGGAATGAAGGGATGTATCAGTTGTAAAAAAGATTTAAATATAATAAGCTTTGATGTGTTGTTGCGCTAAGTGAAAACGAAGAACGTGGTTGTTAGGCTAAGTGCAAATTATTGTATTCAATTGTATAAGAAATAATGCAAAAATACGTGTTCCTACTTTTTTGTTGCCGTCGTAACTTCATTAGTTATAGTATAGGTTTTAAATTATTATGAATAATTTCGTAAATTTTAATTAGTTAATGATTGTGTCTTCTTCTTTATAAACTTCAAGAAATGAAGTCAAGTAAGAAAATACAAAAAAAAACTGCTGCAGATTCGGCGAGCAGCACATGCAGCGTGAACCGAGTGGAAAGTGTATGAAGAACTACATGAGCGTCAAGTTTGTGTTTGATAGTGATAACAACAATGATTTTGCAATGTAGGTAATAATGTATTCATTTTATATTTATAAAATCTTTAAACTAATTCCCCATTAACATATAACCACTCGGCCATTTTTGCTTCATGTACCATTTTAAATAATCTGTATATGTAAGATATTGTATGAAATGAAAAGTATTTTCTCCAAAAACTCAATCACATAAGATTCGCTGAGTGTCTTCATAGAACGAATCAATTCCGACCTAACATTCATGAAATACATTGTTACTGGTGACGAGACGTACCCACGTCTCGTCACCAGTAATGAGTTTGACATGCAAACTAGTCTTACAAAATTACGTATGTACGAGAGGAAAAATTATAGTCACGTGCGGGCTACAAACCCGCGCCATCGCCGCCAATAGCCGGGGTATGCTCTGATCACTGAGCTAACATGACGTATAACTCATATCTCTAATTTTTCATATCCTCTCGTTCTAAATCGTCGTATGGGTGATGGAGTGACAAATATAGTTCAACTTACGTCGTACTACAATCAAGACGATTTTTTGCAATTAGCTTTAAACTTGTTAATGATGACGCAACCCTATAATTTAATGACTATATTTTAATACCGCATATGGTTATATTTTTCTCTCGTATATTTTTAATTTTGTAAAGTTATACGGAGCATGCGTTAATGTAAAAATAAAATACCGACTAGTCAATAAGCTTCGAAGCGGCGCCTTCCATTCCAACTAAACCGAAACCGAAAAAAATCACGCCATATTCGATCATATATCAAAGTCATGCAACTGCTTGCCGAAAGGTCAAATGGTCAATAAAAATATTATTTGAACGTTATGTGGCGAGACGTAAAGGAGAATCGATTCTGAAAGAGCATACTTTAAAGGTGATAAAACAAATGTCAAAAAATAACCAACATTTTGTGTATTATTGATCTATATTATTGTACTTTCTTGACAGAGTAGTATATAAATATACATGTAGTAGGATACTTATTCACTTTAAAAGTGTGAATAAGCAAGACATGGCTTTGCAATAAAATATCGGACTGGTAAAACGTTAACCAACCAAATTAAAAACTAATGAACTTTTATTATAAGCAACCAACGATCGTTTATTATCCCGCACCAATAATTGAACCGAACTCAGCCTGATTTGGCAATATCTCTCTTGTCTCCTGTCGCACGGCTAAAGGAGGTTGGTAAATCTAAATGCCTTCCTAATTAATCAGCAGGATAATTTACAGGATTCTGCCGTGTTTCGACGGCACTGAAGTGAAGGGTACGCAAAGTCATAATTTTCTCCGGTACTCTCGATAAATTATATCGTAGTGATTGTAACAAATTGCTATCTCACTGCTATTGACATAATTTACACGCAATAGCTACTATAAGTTTACGAGGTTGATTCGTGAATAGCATAACGCCTATAGCATAGAGAACTTTATGTCTAGTGTGAGGGTTTCTCACGAAACGACGCGAAGCAAATTTGTATGGTAAAAGCACAGCGCACCTGGCGTTCCGTTAGTGAATCACGCATTTTGCTATACAAAATCGTGTTTACTTTCTCGCGGCGCGGCGTGTCACGAGTGTTTACTCGTGTTGAGCGGTACTCTAGACACACTGATGTTAAGCGGTAACCTCTGCCTATAACAGACACATTTTGTCACAAGTGTCGAAGTGTACTGCGCCCATAGCACTGATACATATAGCTTTTAAGTTACGTGTGCCTGTAATTTCATGAATTACTTACTGGCTCTCAAGTACTGCTACCCGAGCACACTGTTAGGTGCTTGGTGATTTTATACATGAGGGTGGTAGCTAGCCAGGATAGCATTTCCAAAATGACTTTCCACCATGCGGTGAAGCTCAAGGTGGCGGTGGGGATCGAACCACGGACTTGTGGCACGGCAGTTCAGATCTATCACCGCTCGGCTATCATTTGAACTGTTACTATAATATAAGTGGTACATGCAACAGAAAACCAAAAAATTTTCAAGTCAGCCTCTTTAGGTCACATTTGATACTCGATACAGGAGTGCGTTCAGAGGCTCAGAGTGTAGTTGTTTCGTTGTTTGGTTGTTTTGCAACTTACCCTGAGGTATGGAACGACCGGTTGTTTTATAACCTTAAACAAATTGTGACATTGACAGACTTACATCATTATCGTAATAATAATTGCTATTTAACACTATCACAAATTTGTTTTCCATTGTTATTTAAGTTTTATATTTTGAGAAATTATATTAGTATTTATATTTTTTGAGATATATGGGTGAGCGCATCAGATAGAATACGATATAAACGTCAAAGTCATTTCATGTCACGCGTTTTATGGTTAAAAAGTTGCAACCTTCAAAGGTTTGGAACGGTCCAGTTGTGACAACCGAACGCTCTACTCGAAGGTTGTGAACGACGTTAGAGTGAAAAGTTGCACTCCGAGTGCGCTCTAACCAAGGTTCGGAACGCACCCCTGGTATTCATTGGTTAATTTATAATTAATTTATTGATACATGCTTTCGTTTTCATTGTTTTATGAATAGTTTTTATTGACCGAATAAATCCCTCATAATGATTCTATTCAGAGTAAATTATAATTGATTCTGTTTGTATATCAGAGGCTATCAAAAATGTATATTTACCATCTACTAAGTGTTACTTTGATTATATGTGAGTGGAGTACTTACACAACCGACCCGTTACCCACTCAAATTTTAATGCAGCCATTGCTCTGTATAGATCACGTGTTGTAAGATTTTGAGAAACCATAAACCTTTATAGAGTACCTAATATGTTAGCAACACCAAACGTATATTATCTATGACTCTCACTTCCGCTCTGTTCGTTTTGTGCTAAGTTGTTTTACACTGTAATTTATATTTCATTAAATGAGTTTTGTGTTATCACGCAATAAAAACGTTATTTCATTATATAAACATCATCACGCTCCTCGTAACTTTCAATTGAATGGGTACCTAAATATGATTATAATAATTAAATGTTTACTTAGTTACGTCAAACTAGTTATCAATTTTCTACGGATAAATTGTACGAGACGAGTCACACTCTCGTGCATTTGAAGCAGTCATCAAAACAATTTTCCTATTCTTTCACGGACTAATTCTGTGCGGAACCCTAATGATGGAGGTCTCACGCGCACTTGGCCAGTTTATTCGAGTATTTTTTATAGTCCTATTTGCTCATCGAGTCATGAATTTTCATTATTAAGAACTCAGAAGCCAAAATTAACGTCATCGCTTTAAGTGGCTCAGGTTTATCGTCACCTTCTAAATTTAATTTCGTATATTAATTTTTAGTCATCGATTGTCTTTTATTATTTTTCTTTCTGCTGATTTAAAACCTAACCTATCGTGCTATTTTCATAAATTGAATTGTGGCCTTTCAGTTACCTAAATATACTCGTAACAAATTTAGGCTTTTTATAGGCCCCTCGTATTTTGATCACACATAGGTACCAATTTATTCGAAGTTTACCGAAGACACGCCAATTCTTTCAGCCAATTTCTTTTATATTTCAGGACACAAGGGTTGTGTTCCTAAATAAAAATTCGCGTCATTTCTGCGAGTAAATTGTATAATACGTTGATATGCTCCTCACAACTCATTCGCCCATCGAGTCACACCCGTTCATTTACGAGACTTGGAATGAGCGTCATCGCTTCAAGTGGCTCACGTCTGCCGTATCAATTTGCCGGCACGTGATCTACGTTGCAATAGACTTGCCGTTCAAATTACCGGCTTATTCTTTCTCCTGCGATGATCACCGTTTAATTAAAACTAATGAGGATTGTGGATGAAGCCTCATGGGCTTTATTAATTCTGATTGCGGTCTTATTGTAGCTGAAAGTTGGAATAAAACTTTTGATAGCATTAACTGCTATGTAGTATTTTGGTAAAAAATGGGTTGAATGAGATGACGTGCGAGTTGTGACGGATACGCCCGCGCGAATGTCACGCGCGCAGAATCATTAAACTCTTTTTGCGCAGTTGGATAAAAACTATGATGTTGGATAAGAACTATGTCTTTCCCCTGGTCTCAAACTATTTCCATACCAAATTTCATCCAAATCGGTCCAGTAGCTTTAAAGTTCATTCGTTGCATACATAAATACAAAAATCCAAAAATACAAATCTTTCCTTATTAAAATTGGTTGTTCTTCTGTAGTCGTTTGTGTTTTTGTTGTAAGGTAAAGCGTTATGTTCGACACATACGTGAAATAAGGGTAAGAAGATGATTATAACTCGTTGTTATACTAGATTTTGGTAAAGTTAAAATTTTTATTTTTATTAATTTTATAAATCTTATATATAATTATCTTTATCATCATCAACAGTCCTGACGTACAACGTTTAAGAAAAATAAACCTATGTAATAGAGGAGCCCCATTAGGTGGGTTTGTCATAACCCCCACGATTGGGAGGCGTCTTGGGGATCGTAGTGTGTGATGGTAATTCTTCAGAAGACGCTGCTGCCTGCCTTCTGGTATTTTCCGTTGGATCTCTTATAACCCCCACGGGATTGAAATTCTAGCCCTCGCCTAGGTACCTCATGGGTAAAACAATACCTTAGGGCATTATTATTACACATTTTGAAATTGTTTACGGGCGTTACTCACATCAAGTGTTATTTTTCAAGGAGTTTTTGGAATTTGTGTTCCCATTTCGCCTCCCATCGCTTCATAAAATTCCTTGAAATATCACTGTTTTGACACTAGTTCAAATGATCCAGTTTTATATACCTAGATGAGTAAAAAACAGGAAAATTTTCAAAATATAATATTCTAGCAGCCCACCCCGGTTGTGCATGGGTATTTAACAATAAATATAAATTTAAACACATAAAAAGTAGTTATTGTGACATTACTATCATAGTTAGACATATGGTAACAAGAAATTTGGTGTAGAAATTGATATCTTCTATAAAATTGTAGTACATCACTCTGCTTTATTGCCAACAATTTCAGTAAAGCGAACGCGATATATTATATAAAAATTTTGTTGGTATTTTCTCACACGGTTTAGAAAATATTCTATAGCATATGTTTGTCAAGGATAGTGTAGGTTTCTAATGGTGAAATAATTTTTCAAAGAAACACCTGAAATAAAATTCTTTATATTCTTTCGTCAAAGATTTTTAAATATAAACAAATAATAATAATTATCAGGAGTATTGTAATCTTTCCATCACAGAAACTTGTGTAACTTTGACAAGGAAACATTCAACAAAGGGAAACTCTCAAAGGACTTGAAGTTTCAGAAGCAAGAAAGCTCTTAGTTAGTTGATAGAAATAATCTTCTGTAACTGAACCTGGAACAAACGATCCCCAATCTACTTAAGAACTGATAAGAAAGTTTCCAGCTTTTTGATAAAGGAATCATGATTCAAATTACCACAAAAAAAAGCTATGGGACTTCAGAAAGTACGCTACATTTTCAATGCGCTGAAATCAGTTGACTGTGATTGTAAATTACACAGAAATGGTTCTATCATATTTCTTGCTATTGTACTATTTGCCTTCATTTGAGCCTCAAGGTTTGTGTATCATTGTATTGTGTAAAAGTACTGTATTGTACTTCACTGTATCAGCTAAAATGTCCACTGCTGAACACAGCCTCCCACATTAAGGGGGGATTTACCAAAATCCCTACGCTTGGCAGGCGTCTTGGGAATCGCAGTATTAAGGTACCAGTTCCTCAGAAAGCGCTGCTGCCCACTTTCCGGTATTTTACCTTTAGTCGCATCTTACAACACCCACAGGTAGCGATGGAGGGGTGACATTCTAGCCTGGCACCCCACGGGCAAGCAACGCGCTGGGAATAAGTTTGTAAAAGTAGGGGGTCCATACTTCTTTGGGAAGTCTACTAGTCTGGTTGATGGCCATACTAAAATTAGACAACTAATAAAAAACTAATAAAACATTACAAATAATAAAATAAGGGCAAAAAATTGACATCTATATATAATACCACCATTGCGGTACACAGTACGTAGACCTGGAGAACGCGGTTTCAATACCCGAATACCTATATACTGAGATGAAAATTCTATGCCCTAAAACTGTGTTAATATATATAATATATTATTATATATTATTTGTAAGAATCAAGCTATACATACCCACATACATACAAAAAAACCTATTTATATTAAATATACATATTTGAAGTATATATACATATTATAAGTATATTTCAAATATGTATATTTAATATAAATAGGTTTTTTTGTATGAATGTAGGTATGTATATATATTCATCGAATCATATTGTAATTGACGCCACAATCATTATTTACGAGTAATAATTGAATCAGTACGAGTTAACTCGTAAACCTGCCTAAAGATTGCAACGACTTGATCACTTCAATGAGTTATTATATTGACTTCAATAAGCACGTTCTCATTTTCGGAGATTTCAACTACGTGCTACGAGCCAAATGTCTTTGATTTCAGTAATCACAATATAAGAGAATTTGCAAAAGCCATTACCTACAATCGTATCATAACAGTCATCCATATTTTGTATGGCCCAAACACACTAGATATGGTTTATTGATCTGATTGTCTAGCGAAGTTGTAGTGCATTGCAAATATTGATATAGCGTAGAATTGAGCCCTCAAATCAAACAAACTTCTTGTGGTGTGCATGTAAACGATCGGTATCGCTTTCAAAGGTAATAAATATACAAAAACTTACAAGGAAAACACACAAGGTACATACTAAACATCCACTTTAAATGCAATTTAAGATACAAACGTTCATCAAGCTCGCTAGATAATATAAAATATTAGACGTTTTCTGTTCTTAATTAAACACTTTACGCTATTTATATCGTTTCACAACAAATAATTGAACGAGACTTCAATAAAAAATAACAATATTGTGTTAATATAATAAAGTTTCAGAGGTTTTCAGGAGTTCATGTTTATAACATAAGTAGAGATATATTTCTATATCCATATTTACGTAAAACTTACAAAACTGTGTTTATTCTTTACTATAGAAAATGTACTGACACTATCATTCGCAGTTATTTGTATGTAAACAAATATTATATTGTATATTATAATAGTAAATATTTGCATGGTGGAAGGGCATTTTGCGAATGCCCGCCTGGCTAGAAACCACCCTCAAGTAGAAAATCTGTAACCTAACACCTAACGGTGTGTTCTAGCAGCAGTCCTTGGGAGCCAGTGAATTTACAGGCACATGAGACTTAAGAACTACCAATGTCTCAAGGTGATGGGCGCAGTGCAATTCGGGCGAGGTTAGTCCGCTTAATATCAGGTGGGCCTCGAGCTTGTTCCGTCACAATGATATATAAAAGAAAAAAATACCTACATACATCATAATTGTATTATGAGACTAGCAATTGACGTACCTTACTATCATTATTTTGGTAGGACACAGTATATGCCTTACCTGTTTCGTACAAGCTGTATTACATTAAAATTTGTTTTGAAGAGAACAGAAATAGTATTATGGTACGTAGTTATGTCTGGATACTTTTACAATATACTATTAAGACATCCATAATATATTGTGGATATCAACTTAAATATTTAGAGTATAATGTGTAATTATAAATTTAATGAAGAATAAAGTGGTATTGTAAGGTAGGTATAAAATTAAAGAAAGGGTATGTCTAGATATACCCTCTCTTTAATAATATGGTAGATAGGGCAAGATATGGGATTATTATATGTTCTATGATAAGGCTAAAGATCTAGAATAAAGAAAAACTATAAGTAGAACATTTGAGAGATAACCATGCAGACCTAGTCGAAAGGAAGGGGCATGTGTGAACATTAATATAAACGAGATGAGCTACTCATTTACCATCAGATAGGTATAATGAAAATGACGTTAACTTTGACTGCAAAAATCTTTAATATGTCTGCACAAAAAAACCGATATTGTGTAAATGCTTTTAGCGTTCCATAAGCCTTGCATATAGCGAATACTCGTAGTTTAAAAAAATCTTTGTTGTTTTAGACGTGATAACAATGTTATTTTAACGCTGAATGTTGTCAGCGTTATTTTAAATTGAAGAAGACGTGGTTTTAAATCTAATCACATAAATTCAGCAAAGTTATAATTAAACTGTCTCATAAATGTTATCTTACCATCTTTACATTTCTCTCTAACATTAATGTCTTGCCGTACAATGCTTCATTTAATTTATTTAGCGGTAACCATTCGTCTCATACGCGAAAGTTCTTGATAAATGTGGTAATTACCCAAATGGCGGCACTGCATTTCTCTTCTGTGAATATTTGGTTAAACGAGGTGGTAATTAATATCGCTTTCTGACATTATAAGCATTAATTTAACAAAACAACACAGCTTGCCGTTTTGTGTGACTAAATGGAGCAAAGAAGCTTCCAGAAAGCAACGTTATCGTTGTAACGTTATGGAAGTATGGATTCTATGTAAAAGTGATAGATGGGTAGATAATTCTTTATTGTTATACTACTAGAATACAAAGTTGATGAAATTTGATTATGAAAACTTAGATAAAATGTAATTAGACGTGGCCTTATTGTAATAATCAATAGCGATCTCTTTTATCCAACATCTGGTATGATAAGATTTACAGGAACTATGTTGGGGTGTACATACTAGAGATAGACAATAATAAAATTAAAGAAAATTAAGGTAAGCTTTATTATAACACACAATTTATATATAGTATAAATGTACCTACAATACATATGTATACTGTTCCGGCTGACAAGCCGCATTGTCCACTACTGATCACAACCTCCCCCACTTAAACAGTATAATATATCATATAATAATAATAATAAATTTATTTGGCAACTAAACTTATGACTTAGCTTTATTTTAAGCTAAGTCATAAGTTTAGTTACAGATTCGTAACATAAAATTAACACTTCTAGAATTCTAGTAATGCACTTTGGTCCCCACACTAGGATTCCCTGTGTCGTGAGGACCATATAACCGTTTAGTTTCGAGTTTAGCGGTATCTTTGCATCATATGTACCAGAGTATATATGTATCAGTCAATTTGTAAGTTTACGTAAGTATATGTGGTTGAATAAAATAAATAATTATAAATGTATTATGTACAGTAAGATATGGTTATAAAATAAATATTGTGTGGGAAAAGACTAAACGCCAACAACATTGTGTTTATTATTTGTAAAACAAAAAAAAAAAAAGGTAAAAGTATATTAGTTTGTACAATTTGGTAGGTTTCAAAGTATTACTTTTATTTTATTTGTTTATTTAATTACATATATAAAGGATTTGCTCATTTTCTTCATAGGTAAAAGATAGCAGCCATTGTTTTAAAGCTAGCTTGCATTTGTATTTTGTTTGGTGCAGTATGTTAAGTTGTCTATTTGCTTTGGTATATAAGTAAGGTGTTACCCAAGCATATGATCGTCGGTAAAATTCTGTTTCACGAGACGGTACTTTCCACCTAATATGTCGGCGACAGATAATTGGGTTTAGGTGAGCAACTTTGTGATATCTTAAAACTATAGACGCAATGTACAGCTTCCTTATACTTAAATACTTACCTTCTCTATATAAGTCGTTTGTGGAATAACGAAAAGGTTTTCTATAGGCTACTTTTAGAACGGCACGTTGGGCACGTTCTAGTTTTAGAAGATATGTTTGGCAAGCTCCTCCCCATGCTACAATACAGTACTCTAAGATCGATTGGCATAGGGAGGAGTAGACTAGATTTATAATGTCGGCATCAGCTACCGCTCGAAGTCATTTCAAAATATACATTAGTTTCCTTACTCTTCCAGAAAGAGCGTTTATATGCGGGCCCCAGGACATATGTTCATCAATAATAACTCCAAGGTATTTAATGGAGCCTACTGTTTCTAGAGCAGTGCAATCACAAGAATTACTCATATTATTCTGGCAAATATGTACCTAGGGAGAGAGAGGTTTGGGTGGTGCCGTTCGCCTAGTTATATGAAAAGCTTTGGTCTTGGAAGCGTTTAAGGTTAGAAGATTTTTATTTAGCCAAGCAACCACGTTATCTGGTAAAACAACTCGATGTATCTAAGACTCCATTACACTATTTTTAAATTTCAGTGTATAGTTTAAGGCAATTTTAAGATCACATCTTCAAAAATATGCATTTAAATAAAAAGCATTTTTTGAGTGTTTGCATTTAACAAGACATTTATTAAATAATATCTACTAATTTATGATTAATTCAGGAGGAAACACATTTTTGATACAGTCAAAAATTATTAAATTATTGGGTCTAGACCCAATAATTTAATAATTTTTTAAAGAATAATGAACCCGCTAATGAACCTTTAGAAATAAAGCTTTCATTAGCGGGAAATTAATATAATTCGAGCTTATCTTGTTCTTACAGATCTTTTATTTGACTGCTCCCATACTGTATATATGATATGGTTTGTAGCAGCAGGGTGTGATTAATTATTGTCTTATTTGGAATGAGAATCTGGCTTAAAATGGTGTTGCCGTATTCAGGGAAATTTAATAGCGTCGTAAAAGCTTGTGAATCACTGGTAATCTGATTATTTAGGTCTACTCGTACCTACATTTTCCAAGAATATCTGCGGTTTTCGAATTACAAAAGTCTTTGAATGGAACGTCTTTGAATTTGGCAATTTTGTTCAATAGACATCTTTTGATTCTTAATAATCTTTTCCTCTTTTTATTTTTGCCAATTGTTAAGCAATTTGTTGTACGAAAATGTTAAAGGATTTTTATACTCAAGGTATTTTTTAACCGTAACATGCTTGCTAAAGTTTCATAATAACGCGACTGAAAGAGATTTATGCTTAGAAATTGCATCTTGATTGAATGGGTAAGTACATTTCATCAACATATAATATCAAGTTTGGCGAAAGAAGTTCGGTTACAACAATATTTTTAATAAGTTTTCTTAAAACCTATTCATAAATAAAGACGTACCTGCATATTATGAGTTCATCATCCTCCCTATATCACAGTACGATATGTTTTATCAAACCACACAAAGACGCAAACTTCCAACTCAGATCCAAGAATATTTATCCAATGTCACGGTCATTGAAACTATAGATAATATTACAATGGGGGATGTTTTCCGTGTTTTTAATTGATTTTGAGCTCTCGATATTTCGGCACTGTAGAGAGCTCAAAATATATATAAATATCCAATGTGTATACCTACTCAATACATGAAAACATAGATTAACCGCTTTGTATCAATTGGAGTCGGTATAGTCCAGTCTTTAATGGAATTCTATTGTTATAATTATCTACAATGCGCACGGGTAAGTAAATATGATTTTTGTAACCGTATCGCCTACATTTATTGTACGACAACTACAGATTATACAATATATAACAAGTATAAATTAATTAAGAAAGTAAAAAACCCGACTGCAAATTATTTATATTCTTTAGAAGTTTTAACGTTCCATTGAAATTAAACCTGCAAGTTATATATGTTTATAGAATTGCCTTTTAAAGCCCTTCACTTTGATTCGCCAAACTATGGGTTTGATAGAAAACAATTTTATTCCGAATTACTAAAAGGTTAAACGGTATGTCGATTGGCATTATAAGCCTGCTTCTACTGTAATACTTTTTATGTCTTTTTGGGTCCTAGCATACATAGGACCTGCAGTTTATATATGTTTATAGAATTGCCTTTTAAAGCCCTTCACTTTGATTCGCCAAACTATGGGTTTGGAAGAAAACAAATCCGGCGTCTCAATTAGGCGTCTAAAATCTGCCAGTTTGTGTTTATATTTCTTTTATGTACCTAGTGTCACCTGCGTTATCAAGACGACCAGGCTAATGATATTGCATGCATAATCGGCTAAGCTGTTAAGAAGTTATGGTGAAATACATGAACACATACACACCTACATGAACCTTGAAAACATTTCAACTCCTTTTTATAAGCAGTCGTGTAAAAACCGGTAATTTGCGACCTAGGCTTCGATTTCTTAAAGCACCTCGCCGGAACAACCTGTGAGAGAATAAAAAAAATACCTCTAAAAATCAAAATTTTTGGTTTGTGATACTTTCCGTTCGCGAGTTTGAATTTCAGCTTGATACCTCAACGAGTTCCTGAAAAATTGGGTCTTGACAGACATAGAGACGTAAAACTATGTGATCCTTTAAGGGTTATATTATTAACCTGCAGTGATTACGGAAGTTTTTTATTCATAAAACTACATCACGACCAATATTATACGAATATATGTATGTTTATATTTAATATTTCCAAATTGAAATTGAAACGTAATAATGTCATAATTCTCTCAAATCAGAACCTATCAACTGAAAATTAATTTGATGAAAAGGGATTTAAATGGAAATTGGTGTCAAATATCAAATAATTTATTACAGTAAATTTTTATAAATTTAAAAGCTGAATAAGTATGTGATATGATCTTTAAAGGGCATGTTTTAAGTTTGAAACTAGTGTTATTTTTTTTGTTATTAATGCATACTTTTGGACTACTATGTGCTGCGTGTGTGTAAAGTTTTCCCAATAGATAGTATTTTATATAAACACCAAGGCTCCAAATTCTACAGGACAAAACCAAATCACAAAGCTGAAGATTGATGGCGGCGGGATTCAAACCATAGACCTGCGGCACGGCAGTCCATAGTCAAAACCAATGAGCCATCACTGTTGCAAATTCCAAAATTTTATTTGTGTCCTATGTATGCTAGGACCCAAAAAGACATAAAAAGTATTACAGTAGAAGCAGGCTTATAATGCCAATCGACATACCGTTTAACCTTTTAGTAATTCGGAATAAAATTGTTTTCTATCAAACCCATAGTTTGGCGAATCAAAGTGAAGGGCTTTAAAAGGCAATTCTATAAACATATATAACTTGCAGGTTTAATTTCAATGGAACGTTAAAACTTCTAAAGAATATAAATAATTTGCAGTCGGGTTTTTTACTTTCTTAATTAATTTATACTTGTTATATATTGTATAATCTGTAGTTGTCGTACAATAAATGTAGGCGATACGGTTACAAAAATCATATTTACTTACCCGTGCGCATTGTAGATAATTATAACAATAGAATTCCATTAAAGACTGGACTATACCGACTCCAATTGATACAAAGCGGTTAATCTATGTTTTCATGTATTGAGTAGGTATACACATTGGATATTTATATATATTTTGAGCTCTCTACAGTGCCGAAATATCGAGAGCTCAAAATCAATTAAAAACACGGAAAACATCCCCCATTGTAATATTATCTATAGTTTCAATGACCGTGACATTGGATAAATATTCTTGGATCTGAGTTGGAAGTTTGCGTCTTTGTGTGGTTTGATAAAACATATCGTACTGTGATATAGGGAGGATGATGAACTCATAATATGCAGGTACGTCTTTATTTATGAATTGGTTTTAAGAAAACTTATTAAAAATATTGTTGTAACCGAACTTCTTTCGCCAAACTTGATATTATATGTTGATGAAATGTACTTACCCATTCAATCAAGATGCAATTTCTAAGCATAAATCTCTTTCAGTCGCGTTATTATGAAACTTTAGCAAGCATGTTACGGTTAAAAAATACCTTGAGTATAAAAATCCTTTAACATTTTCGTACAACAAATTGCTTAACAATTGGCAAAAATAAAAAGAGGAAAAGATTATTAAGAATCAAAAGATGTCTATTGAACAAAATTGCCAACTTCAAAGACGTTCCATTCAAAGACTTTTGTAATTCGAAAACCGCAGATATTCTTGGAAAATGTAGGTACGAGTAGACCTAAATAATCAGATTACCAGTGATTCACAAGCTTTTACGACGCTATTAAATTTCCCTGAATACGGCAACAACATTTTAAGCCAGATTCTCATTCCAAATAAGACAATAATTAATCACACCCTGCTGCTACAAACCATATCATATACAGTATGGGAGCAGTCAAATAAAATATCTGTAAGAACAAGATAAGTTTGAATTACGCTAATGAAAGCTCTATTTCTAAAGCTAGACCAAAAAATAAATTTTTGACTGTATTAATTTCATATTTATATGTATTTGTATAAATGTGAGACTTGTATGTCTTATTTGTCCCCGTGGGGTGCTGGGTTAGAATGTAATCCCCCATTTCTACCTGTGTGTGTCGTAAGAGGCGATTGAAATACGGAAAGAATTAAATCGCCTCTTGATCTCTAGCCTCGTGTCCACCGAAGCGGAAGGTGGTCAGCAGCGCCTTTGAGGACTGATATCCTAAACTGCGATCCCCAAGACGCTAGCAAACGTGGGAATTATGGGAAACCCTCCTCATTAGAGGAGGTTGTGTTCAATAGTGGACAATCTGGCTTACCAGCCGGAACAGTATACATATTTATTGTAGGTACATTTATATTATATTTAAATTGTATTTTATAATAGAGCTTACCTTAATTTTCTTTAATTCGATGTTTATCTATCTCTGTTATGTACACCTCGTCATAGTTCCTGTATATCTTTTCCTACCAGATGTTGCATAAAAAGATCGCTATTGATTGTTATAATAAGGCCACGTCTAATGTCACCTTAATCTAAGTTTTCATAATCAAATTTCATCAAATTTGTATTTTAGTAGTATAAAAATAAACAATTATGGTCCATCTATCACTTTTACATAGAATCCATACTTCCGTAACGTTACAATGATAACGTTGCTTTTTGGAAGCTTCTTTGCTCCATTTAGTCACACAAAACGGCAAGCTGTGTTGTTTTGTTAAATTAATGCTTATAATGTCAGAAAGCGATATTAATTACCACCTCGTTTAACCAAATATTCACAGAAGAGAAATGCAGTGCCGCCATTTGGGTAATTACCACATTTATCAAGAACTTTCGCGTATGAGACGAATGGTTACCGCTAAATAAATTAAATGAAGCATTGTACGGTAGGACATTAATGTTAGAGAGAAATGTAAAGATGGTAAGATAACATTTATGAGACAGTTTAATTATAATTTTGCTGAATTTATGTGATTAGATTTAAAATCACGTCTTCTTCAATTTAACATAACGCTGACAACGTTCAGCGTTAAAATAACATTGAGGTCACGTCTAAAACAACAACGATTTTTTTTTAAACTGCGAATATTCGTTATACGCAAAGCTTATTGAATGGTTAAAAGTTCAATAAAACAGAATGACATTAAAAAAACCAAGTAAATGCCACTGTCTGTGTCTGGGTAGTTTTGGCATCAGTGTCAGCTACAGACTACTCTCAATTTTTTTTTAAATATATGACATGTACAGTCTTGTATCTGTTACAGTTTTATTATAAGTATAGATAATATAGATTTTTTGCAATCAAAGTGAACGTCATTTTTATTATATCTTTCTGATGGTAAATGAGTAGCTCGTATCTCGTTTAAATCTTTACACAAGCCGCTTCCTTCGACTAGGTCTGCATGATTATATATCTCTAAAGTGTTCTACATATAGCTTTTCTTTATTCTAGATATATCCCTTATCATAGAACATATAATAATACATTATCTTACCTTATTATTAAGGAGAGGGTTTATCTAGACATACCCTTTAATTTCACTCTGTATTAGGTATACCCTGCTATACTACTTAATTCTTCATTAAATTTATAATAACACATTCTAATCCAAGTATGTAAATTGATATCCACAAAATATTATGAATGTAGTAATTAAACAACTTTAAACGGTTTAAATCGCGTCTATTTATAATTATTTTTGTCCCGACGTTTCAAACACTTTGCAGTGATCGTGGTCACGGGGTGACTGGGGGGTCACCCCCGCGATTTAAACCTTTTAAAGTCGTTTAATTACTATGTGTAATAATCGCGAAAACCTAAGACAACATTATATTTATATTATGGATGTCTTAATAGTATAATGTGTATCTAGACTACGTACTATAAATAGTATTTTTGTTATCTTTAAAACACATTGTAATGTAATACAGCTTGTACAAAACAGGCGAAGCATGTACTGTGTCTTACCAAAATTAATGATAGGTATGTCAGTTGCTAGCCTCATAATACAATTATGATGTATGTAGGTAATATAATATTTAGCATAAAAATAACTGCAAATGATAAAGTCAGTACCGTTTCTGTAGTAAAGACTAAACACCGTTTTTAAAGTCTCACGGAAAGTTAGATATAGAAATAAAACATGACATCCCAAGAACCTCTGGAACTTTATTATATTAAAAGTGAAACTTTATTGTATTATCACATTATTGGTAATTTTTATTGAGGTCTCATTCAATTAATTGTTGTGAAACGATAGAAATAGTATAAAATATTCAATTAATAACAGAAAAATACTGTTAATAATGAACTTTTATATCTAAAGTTGCATCAAAAACGGATGTTTAATGTGTGCATTGTGTGTTTTCAGCATCTGTAAATTTTTGTTTATTTTTAACCTTTGAAATCGATACCGATCGTTCATATGCATACCACAAGAAGTTTGTTTGGTTCGACGGTTGGACTCGATCTCCATATCAATATTTGCAATGCACTACAACTTCGCTAGACAATCAGATCAAAAAACCATATCTAGTGTATGTGGGCCATAAAAAATATGGATGACTGTTAAAGATACGATTGTAGGTAATGGCTTTTGCAAATTCTCTTATATTGTGATTACTGAAATCAAAGACATTTGGCTCGTAGCACGTAGTTGAAATCTCCGAAAATGAGAACGTGCTTATTGAAGTCAATATAATAACTCATTGAAGTGATCAAGTCGTTGCAATCTTTAGACAGATTTACGAGTTAACTCGTACTGATTCAATTATTACTCGTAAATAATGATTGTGGCGTCAATTACAATTTGATTCGTTGAATTGAAACCTTCAATTATGTATCATCATCATCATCAGCCGGAAGACGTCCACTGTTGAACAAAGGCCTTCCCCATATAACGCCACAAAGAACGGCTATTAGCTACTTGTAACTGACGACATCGTGAAAGTCGCGGGTAGCCAGTGCTACCCGCGACTTTCACGATGTCGTCAGTCCACCTGGTGGGGGGCCTACCAACTCTACGTCTTCCGGTGTAGTGTGGTAACCACTCGAGAACCTTTCTTCCCCATAGGTTATCAGTTCGTCGAGCAATGTGGCCCGCCCATCGCCACTTCAACTTGCTAATTCTGAGAGCTATGTCGGTGACTTTGGTTCTTTGGCGAATATCCACGTTCCGGATTTTATCGCGCAAAGAAACTCCGAGCATAGCTCTCTCCATAGCTCGTTGAGCGACTCTGAGCTTGTCTATAAGGGCCACAGTTAGGGACAATTATGTATATTCAATATAAATAGGTTTTTTGTATGTTTGTAGGTATGTATAGCTTGATTCTTACAAATAATATATAATAATATAATATATATATTAACACAGTTTTAGGGCAGAGAATTTTCATCTCAGTATTTGGGTATTGAAAACGCGTTCTCCAGGTCTACGCACTGCGTACCGCAATAGTGGTATTAAAGATGTAAATTTTTGCTCTAATTTTATTATTTTACCGATAGTATGGCCATCAACCAGACTAGTAGACTTCCCTAAGAAGTATGGACCCCCTACTTTTACACACTTATTCACAGCGCGTTGCTTGCCCGTAGGGTGCCAGGCTAGAATGTCACCCCTCCATTGCTACCTTTCAGTGTCGTAAGAGGCGACTAAAGGTAAAATACCGGAAAGTGGGCAACAGCGCTTTCTGAAGAACTGGTACCCTAATTCTGCGATTCCCAAGACACCTGCCAAGTGTAGGGATTTTCCTCCCTTAATGGGGGAGGCTGTGTTCAGCAGTGGAAATTTTAACCGATACACAGACTTACACCGTATAGTACTTTTACACAATACAATGATAAAAAAGGCAAATAGTACAATAGCAAGAAATATGATAGAGCCATTTCTGTGTAATTTACAATCACAGTCAACTGATTTCAGCGCATTGAAAATGTAGCGTACTTTCTGAAGTCACATAGCTTTTTTGTGGTAATTTGAATCATGCTCCCTTTATCAAAACGCTAGGAACTTTCTTATCAATTCTTAAGTAGATTGGGGATCGTTTGTTCCAGGTTCAGTAACAGAAGATTATTTCTATCAACTAACTAAGAGCTTTCTTGCTTCTGAAACTTCAAGTACTTTGAGAGTTTCCCTTTGTTGAATGTTTCCTTGTCAAAGTTACACAAGTTTCTGTGATGTATAGATTACAATACTCCTGATGATCATTTTTATTTGTTCATATTTAAAATTCTTTGACGAATACAAAGAATTTTTTTTAAGGTATTTCTTTGAATCATATTAAGAACTTTTAATTATCTATTCATCTAAATATATACTAATCTATATCGATACTAATATAATAAAGAGAAAAAATTTGTAATTTTGTATGTAACGAATGAACTTAAATACTACTGGAGCGATTTGAAAAAAAATTTCACCACTAATGGTGAAATATTTTTTCACCACTCTTTATTTCACCACTGGTGAAATATTTTTTCCGTTCCGAAACCATGTGAAAATTTATACCAACCAAATCTTTATATCGCGTACGCTGCGCTGAAATTGTTGGCAAGAAAGCAAAGTGATGTACTACAATTTTATAGAAGAAGATCAATATCTACTCCAAATTTCTGATACCATATGTCTAACTACGACAGTTATGTCACAATAACTACTTTTTATGTGTTTAAATTTATATTTTTTGTAAAATACCCGTGCAAAGCCGGGGCGGGACGCAAGTATATTTTATTTTGAAAATATTGTATGTATAAAAGTGGATCATTTCGACTAGTTTAAAAACAGTGATATTTCAAGGAATTTTATGAAACTGTGGGAGGCGAGATGCGAGCACATATTCCGAAAACTCCTTGAAAAAGACCACTTGATGTGAGTAACGCCCGTAAACAATTTCAAAATGTGTAATAATAATGCCCTAAGATATTGTTTTGAATTTCAATCCCGAGAGAGTCATAAGAGACTTAACGGAAAAATACCAGAAGGCAGGCAGCAGCGTCTTCTGAAGAATTACAAACACACACTACAATACCCAAAACGCCTCCCAAGTTATGACAAACCCCATTAGGTAATGGGGCTCCTCTATTACATAGGTTTATTTTTCTTCAACGTTGGACGTAAGAGCTATTGTTGATGATAAAGATAATTGTATAAAATTTTAAATAAGTGAAAAAAATTGTAACGTTAGCAAAATCTAGTTTAACAACGAGTTATAATCATCTACCTACCCTTATTTCACGTATGTTTCGAAAATAACGCTTTATCTTACAACAAAAACACATACGACTACAGAAGAACTACCAAATATAATGAGGAAAGATTTGTATTTTCGGATTTTTGCATTTTTGAATGCAACAAATAAACTTAAAAGCTACTAAACCGATTGGGATGAAATTTGGTATGGAAATAGTTTGAGACCCGGAGAAGGACATAGGATAGTTTTTATGCAACTGCGCAAAAAGTGGTTAATGATTTTGCGCGCGGGCGGATCCGCGACCGGAAAGCTAGTGTTCTTGTCATAGGGTAATGTTGCCGCGATCCGTCACAACACGCACGTCATCTTGCTCAACTAATTTTTTTACCAAAACACCACATAGCAATTAATGCTATCAAAAGTTTTATTCCAACTTTCAGCTACAATAAGACCGCACTCAGAATTAATAAAGCCCATGAGGCTTCATCCACAATCCTCATTAGTTTTAATTAAACGGTGATCATCGCAGGAGAAAGAATAAGCCGGTAATTTGAACGGCAAGTCTATTGCAACGTAGATCACGTGCCGGCAAATTGATACGGCAGACGTGAGCCACTTGAAGCGATGACGCTCATTCCAAGTCTCGTAAATGAACGGGTGTGACTCGATGGGCGAATGAGTTGTGAGGAGCATATCAACGTATTATATAATTTACTCGCAGAAATGACGCGAATTTTTATTTAGGAACACAACCCTTGTGTACTGAAATATAAAAGAAATTGGCTGAAAGAATTGGCGTGTCTTCGGTAAACTTTGAATAAATTGGTATGTGGGATTAAAATAGTACATATTTAGGTTACTGAAAGGCCCCAATTCAATTTATAATAATAGCACGACTTTGTTTTGTGTGTTGAACGGTGGGTTAGGTTTTAAATCAGCAGGAAGAAAAATAACAAAAGACAATTGATGACTAAAAATTAATATCAGCAATTAAATTTAAAAGGCGACTATAAACCTGAGGCACTTAAAGATAACGTTAATTTTAACTACTGAGTCTCATTAATTAAAAGTCATGACTCGATGAGCAAATAGGACTATAATAAGTACTTGAATAAACTGGCCAAGTGCGCGTGCCGCCTTCACTATTGTGGTTCCACACCGAAACAGCGCCTGAATGAACAAAAAATTGATAATAATGATAACTGCTTCAAATGCACGAGTGTGTGACTCACTCGTTTCGTACAATTTACCCGCAGAAAATTAATGACTAGTTTGTCGTAAGTAAAAATCTAATTATTATAATTATAATATGTAGGTACCTATATAGTCGATTGAAAATTACGACGAGCTTGATCTATATACAGCAATGGCATTATTCAAATTCGAGTACATAGGTAATGGGTCGGTTGTGTAAGTACTCCACTCGCATATACGAAAGTAATACTTAGTATATAGCAAATAAAAAAATCCATAGACTCTTATACACTGACAGAATCAATTATAATTTACTCTGAGTAGAATCTTTATGAAGGTTTTATTCGGTCAATAAAAATTAATCATAAAACAATGAAAACGAAAGCATGTATCAATAGTTATAAGTTTACCACTGAATACCTGTATCGAGTATCTAATGTGACCTAAAGTGGCTGACTTGAAAATCTTGTTGGTTTTCTGTTGCATGTACCACTTATTTTATAGTAACAGTTCAAATGATAGCCGAGCGGTGATAGATCTGAACTGGCGTTTTTTTTTTTTTTTTTTTTTATTTTTTTTTTTTTATGTTATTGTGACGGAACAAGCCCGAGGCCCACTTGATGTTAAGTGGACTAACCTCTGCCTATAACAGACGCATTTCATCAGCGACGAATTGCACTGTGCCCGTCACACTGAGACGTCCAGTTGTTAGGTCTCATTAGCCTGTAATTTTTCTGGCTCTCAAGGACTGCTGCCGGAACACACTGTTAGGTGCTTGGTGGCAGATTTTCTACTTGAGGGTGGTCGCTAGCCAGGCGGGCATTCACAAAATGTCCTTCCACCATGCGGTGAAGCTCAAGCTCTGGGCGGGATTCGAACCATGGACCTGCTGCACGGCAGTCCATAGCCAATGCCACTGAGCCATCACTGCTTCAAAAAGTCCGTGCCATAAGTCCGTGGTTCGATCCCCATCGCCACCTTGAGCTTCGCCGCATGGTGGAAAGTCATTTTGGAAATGCTATCCTGGCTAGCTACCAACATCATGTATAAAATCGCCAAGCACCTAACAGTGTGCTCCGGTAGCAGTACTTGAGAGCCAGTAAGTAATTCATGAAATTACAGGCACACGTAACTTAAAAGCTATATGTATCAGTGCTATGGGCGCAGTGCACTTCGTCACTTGTGACAAAATGTGTCTGTTATAGGCAGAGGTTACCGCTTAACATCAGTGTGCCTAGAGTACCGCTCAACACGAGTAAACACTCGTGACACGCCGCGCCGCGAGAAAGTAAACACGATTTTGTATAGCAAAATGCGTAATTCACTAACGGAACGCCAGGTGCGCTGTGCTTTTACCATACAAATTTGCTTCGCGTCGTTTCGTGAGAAACCCTCACACTAGACATAGAGTTCTCTATTCTATAGGCGTTATGCTATTCACGAATCAACCTCGTAAACTTATAGTAGCTATTGCGTGTAAATTATGTCAATAGCAGTGAGATAGCAATTTGTTACAATCACTACGATATAATTTATCGAGAGTACCGGAGAAAATTATGACTTTGCGTACCCTTCACTTCAGTACCGTAGAAACACGGCAGAATCCTGTAAATTATCCTGCTGATTAATTTGGAAGGCATTTAGATTTACCAACCTCCTTTAGCCGTGCGACAGGAGACAAGAGAGATATTGCCAAATCAGGCTGAGTTCGGTTCAATTATTGGTGCGGGATAATGAACGATCGTTGGTTGCTTACAATAAAAAATCATTAGTGTTTAATTTGGTTGGTTAACATTTTACCAGTCTGATATTTTATTAAAAAGCCATGTCTTGTTTATTCACACATTATTTTAAATTAAGTAAGTACCCTATTATATTTGTATTTACATACTACACTGTCAAGAAAACACAATAATACACTTTTGGTTATTTATTGACATTAATGTTATCACTTTTAAAGTATGCTCTTTCAGAAACGATTCTCCTTTACGTCTCGCCGCATAACGCATAAATAATATTTTTTTATTGACCGTTTGACCTTCCGGCAAGCAGTAACATGACTTTGATATATGATCGAATATGGCGTGTTTTTTTCGGTTTCGGTTTTGTTGGAAGGCGTCGCTTCGAATCTTATTGACTAGTTGGTATTGCTCCGTGTATAACATTACAAAATTAAAAATATACGAGAGTAAAATATAATCATATGCGGTATTAAAATATAGTCATTATAATAATAGGGTTGCGTCATCAATCATCATTAACAAGTTTAAAGCTAGTTGCAAAAGTTCGTCTTATTTGTAGAACGACATTAGTTGAACTATCGTAGTCGCTCCATCTCCATTAAAAAAATTTTAGATATGTGTTATACGTCATGTTAGCTCAGTGATCAAGGCATACCCCGGCTATTGGCGGCGATGGTGCGGGTTTGTAGCCCGCACGTAACTAATTTTTCCTCTCGTACATACGTAATTTTGTAAGACTAGTTTGCATGTCAAACTCGTTAACCCACGTCTCGTCACCAGTAACAATGTATTTCATGAGTGTTGGGTCGGAATTGACTCGTTCTATGAAGACACTCAACGAATCTTATGCGATTGAGTTTTTGGAGAAAATTCAGGTCTTTTGGGACTAACCGAGCCGCAACATGTTTCATACTTTTCATTTCATACAACATGTAACATATACAGATTATTTAAAATGGTATATGAAGCAAAGATGGCTGAGTGGTTATAACCCCATTAACAAATGGGGAATTAGTTTACGATTTTATATTACATTGCAAAATCATTCTTGTTACCACTATGCTGACGCTCATGTAGTTCTTCATACACTTTCCATTTGGTTCACGCTGTATGTGCTGCTCGTCGATTCTGCAGCAGTTTTTCTTATTCCCCAGCTTCATTTTCTTGAAGTTTATAAAGAAGAAGACACATTCGTTAACTAATTAAAATTTACGAACGTATTCATAACAATTTAAAACTTATACTATAACTAATGAAGTTACGACGGCAACAAAAAAGTAGGAACACGTAATTTTTACATAATTTCTTATACAATTGAATACAATAATTTGCATTTAGCCCAACAACCACGTTCTTCATTTTGACGCATCAAAGCTTGGTAAATACTTATTATATTTAAATATTTTTTTACAATTGATTCATCCCTTCATTCCATGCACAGTATTTTAGTTTATATTAAGTAAACAAAAATAATTATTTAAAAAAAATTGGATTTATATATAAAAACTCCATAGTCTTTGCTTTGCAAAAGCTCTCTCCGGTTTTATTTAACTTTATTTCAAAGGCATCGAAAAAAAACAAGTTATGCTAACTTACAGGAACTGCGAACTGTTATAAGATAAAAAGTAGCCAGTTACTTTCCAGCCTTTAATTATAATTGTGCTAAAATTCACGTCGATCCATTGCTCCGTCGCAGCACAAAATATGGACAAACCAAAAAACCGTCGAACACACTTTCGAATGTATATTGGTGTGGGGATATAACTAAACTACTTGAGTATTATTGTAATGTTTACATTTACTGATATATGAGGATACGCTCTAACTGCCGTGGTGAAAGTTCACCACCGGAGCCTAGAGTATTATATCCCGGCCCGAGGGATGGATGGTCGCGGGTCCGAATCCCACTTTCTTTCGTTGTAATTTTGTAAGCTTATTAGCTTTCCAGCCGTTTGTGCAATAAATACAATGTTAGTATAGTACTGCGTAATAAATAAAGATAAAAACGAGGGTCCCGTTTTTACCCTTATTATTACTAAGACTCCACTGTCTGTCTGTCAGGCTGTATCTCATGAACCATGAAAAGCTAGACTGTTGAAATTTTCACAGACGATGTATTTCTGTTGCCGCTATAACAATAAATACAAAAAATCGCCAAAGTGCGAGAGGGACTAGCAAACGAAAGGATACGTACCCTTAGTAAAATCTAAAAAAAAAGGTTACATGATAGTGTCTAATATTGTATAGATAATGGTAGGAAACCCTCCAAGCGTGAGACCGACTCGTGTCCGATTTTTTAGTTTCACCTTATACTGTGCAATTACTATTGTTTGATCATGTAGGCTAGAGGTATCTCAATGTTCTGATCACTCACTATAGATCTGTTATATGTTTTGCCGACATAATATGATAGGAGATAAGCCCATGGTCAACTACTGGGCATTGATTCATGCTGCGGAATGTTAAAGATATTTTTTTTGCTAGAGAAAAATAACATGTATTTATTATAATCAGATATATACATAGTACCTATAATAATACTACTACGGAATTACATATTTTATTCCATATACAGTTTCTTAAGACCTCTAAGATACAATGGTACCTATATTAATAATATCAGAACATTCCTCTTAATCTAATCACACAGAAAATAAACAAGAAAATAGTAATATACGTATATTTATACCTACTTAGTTCGGCTGCGTGTAATCAACAGATGAGCAATATCGTAAGTGCTCGAAATCTGTATCTAATTCCATCCCGAGCTCTCCCAGCCGTCACAATCGATTGGTTCATGTTCCTTTACACTCTCCCGACTACATCTGGCAGTAGAAATCTTATAAAATTAAAAACATTTCAACAGTATACAAGCTGTACATATTATCTAAATATTCTTGTAATATTCTCTTTTGAAACGCTCGTAGCAAAGTTTACTTAGCCGTCCTAAACCGAACAGATAAGTTTATCAACGTCTGCCGCGGTCATGACTTGGATGGGTGACCACTAGTGACATTACTGTGCGCTTCCATGCTTCTGAGGGCACGTAAACATAAACCGTCGCGCGTCGGTCCCGGTTGTCTCGGGATGGCAGTCGTAATAGCAACCATGCTATTACGACTGCCATCTCGAGACAACAACCGGGACCACCAAGTAAAGTACCCGTTTTGCGAATGCCTGTCAGGCTAATTACCACCATCAAGCAGAAAATCTGTCGCCAAGCATCTAATGATGTACTCCAGCAGCTGTCCTTGAGAGTCTAGGTTACCCTGATAACATTATCACTTACCATCAGGTAAGATAGTGGTCAAATGATAATCATCTCAAGAGCTTTTTGCAGACTAAACACAGTCTAAAGTCAAAGTCAAAGTCAAAATCATTTATTCAATTTAGGCGTCTACGACGCTCTTATGAAGTTCAATTACAAATTTTAGTATTGGAATATTCTACATTGTACTGCCACGTTCAGCAAATAAATTGTATAGAGCCACTGCGAGAAGAACGGGCAAGAAACTCGGGGCCATTCTCTTTAACATCTTTTAACAATGTGTTACATACATACTATATAATAGAGTTATTACAGTATTTGTTTAAATTATGTAGGTGACAGGCAATAGCTTGGCGGAGGCGGAATTGTCCAGGCATTTTTGTCGTTTATGTAATCAGAAACTGTGTAGTAGGATTTTTTAATCAATATGTTTTTCACATGCAACTTGAATTTCCCTTCTGTGAGCGTTGTAATATGTTTAGGAACTTTATTATAAAACCGCACACAATTACCTAAGAAGGACCTTTTATTTGTCTTTGCTAATCTAAAACCTGGCACCACTATTTTATCTTTATTCCTAGTATTGTAATCGTGATTGTCACTGTTTAATTTAAAATTTACTCAATTTTTTACGAACATACATAATATTTTCAAATATATACAGACTTGGTAAAGTTAAAATATCAATTTCTTTAAAAAGATCCCTCACAGATTCCCTAGGACCCATTTTATATATGGCTCGAATTGCACGCTTTTGTATGATAAAGATTGTCTCTATCTCAGCAGCAGTTCCCCACCGCAATACGCCATACGACATAATACTGTGGAAGTACGCGAAATAAACTAGCCGAGCAGTAGCTACGTCTGTTAACTGTCTTATCCTAAGAACTGCATATGCAGCAGAACTAAGTCTTCCGGAGAGATCATGTATATGTGGATCCCATTGTAAAGTGGAATCCATTTTGATTCCCAGGAAGACTGTCGCTTTGTCAATAGGGAGTTTATCTGGGCCAAGCTTTATGTTTGGTTCAACATAAGGAACATTTGGTAAAGAAAACTTTAAACATTTCGTCTTTTTTGAATTTAGGAGAAGATTATTAGCGGCGAACCATTTACAAATCTTAGATAATACATTATTTACATGCGTCAGTTCACTGTCTTTCCTATATATTTTAAAAATCAGAGAGGTATCATCTGCGAATAAAACAATATCGCAGAAATCTTTGACCATGCAAGGCAGATCATTAATATATGTTAGAAACAGAAAAGGTCCCAAAATTGATCCCTGTGGTACTCCCATTTTTACCAATGACCCGGAAGAAGTATTGCCACTTATTCCAACCCTCTGTAGCCTGTCTAACAGATATGACTCTATAAGATTCAGAGCTTTTCCACGAATACCATAGTGGGAAAGTTTACGAATCAGAGTGCAGTGCTCTACACAGTCGAATGCCTTGGAAAGATCACAAAATACGCCAATAGCATCATGTGAACTCTCCCAGGCTTCCAGTATATGCGATATCAATTGAACACCTGCATCTGTTGTGGATTTGCTCTTGGTGAAACCAAACTGATTCTCATTTAATAAATTATGCTTGTTAAAATGGGATAGTAGTTGTTTGAGCATAATATTAATTTATTTTACTCATTAATACTATACTCAGAACAGGTAATATAGAAATAGGTCTATAATTGCAAGGGTCAGATGTAGACCCCGACTTTAAAATTGGAGTGATTTTACTTTGTTTCATTAAATCGGGGAAGTTTCCACTATCGACACAAAGATTGAATATTGTTTCTAAATATGGTGCAATAATGTAAATTATAGACTCTACCACTTTTACTGACATACCCCACAAGTCTTCAGTACTCTTTATGTTTAAACTTTGAAATGTTTTTATAATTTCAAATCTTGTGGTGTGTCTGAAAGAAAGGTCCGGTGATTTGCTTGGAAAATTATGTTTTAACATAGTTTCTGCTTCATTGGGACAAGAATCCAATGACTTAGTGGCTTCTAGGGGCAAGGTAGAAAAAAAATTTTCAAATATATTCGCCACTTGTATTGAATCAGAGATTTGATTTTTATCAATAGTTAAGACATATGTTGAATCTCTAGGTTTATTTTTACCAGTCTCACTATTTATAGTTTTCCAAATGGTTTTTATTTTATTTTTAGACTTGCTAATTTTGTTTCTAATAAAAAGAGATTTAGCACACAAGCAAACAGATTTGAACATTTTTGAATACTTCCTAACATAATCATGATACTTTTTGCAAGATGTTAAATTTTTCCTACGATATACGATATCTATAGGTGTGTACCCTCAGAATAAGCCTATTATTTCGATGTGTGTATCTATGGAATTTGTAAGTATAAGTTCAAAGCCACCCTTTGGCAATATTTGACTTCTTTGTAAATTGAGATCTAATCCAACCTTTGAGTATCTATACATTACTTTAAAAATGTATACGCACAATCCAAGATATTAACATTTATTTTTGAATTCGGTTAACCTTTGAAACATATTTTTAATAGCAATACAAGGGCCAATTTCACCAGACTAAGACAAAACTATACGAATATAACATTAATCTCTATCACCAACAAAATGTTACATAACTTTTTCACCCTAGACGCTATGATGTTGCAGTAGACTGTCATTCTGAATTTCGATGATCAAAATCGCGATATAACGTTTTACGTAAAGTATCATCGTTGCTTCGAGAGAACGCTCTTGCGATGTTACTTAGTTTAGAATGTTCTCCACCACGATGCACGCAACTTCGGAAGTATGCTTATTTTATTTAATGGTATCGACTTTTATGAAATTTTACAATAGGCAGCTATAGCAAAAAATTGTAAAACGGGATAAAATCAAATCCAAGATTATAAAATTATACCTACGGTACACCACTGTATCAGTCGAACTGTATTCTGCTGAACACAACTTTGCAGAACGTTTGCCATTGTTCGATATACGAACACTCAAAATATGGAGCTGTGTGGACTGTATTAATACTATTAAAATGACGATGACGTGCTGAGGTAACGATCCGAACAAATAGAGAAGGGGAGGCAAAGAAATCCACCACGTACCTTTAATGCTCCCACGAACCGTCCCCAAGACAGGCTGGCTGGATGAAATATCTCCTGGGTAATGTCGGATTTGGAAAGTTCACACACGCACAGACACAAATAATAATTCTGCACGGCAGTAGTTCAAAAACAGAGCTCACGGAGCTTATATAAAGAAACGTTCTGGTGAAGAGACTACGATAATTGCGACCCACGGGGCTGCTCGACGTAGACTGACAGATGTGTCTCTCTCGTGTCAATTCTTTTTCGTTTCCATCCCAAGTCGAGGGTAGGACGCGCAAAAATATTTCAGGCAGTGGCAAAATTCTTTTACCAGCAATGTAAGGATCGAACTGCCATAATCTCCACGTTTGGCAGGCATCTTGGGGATCACAGTTTAAGATATCAGTTCCTCAGAAGGTGTTGCTGCCCACCATCCGATATTTCACCTATAGTCGCCTCTTACGACACTCACAGGTAGCAATGGTGGATGACATTCTAGATTTCTAGCCCAGCACCCGTCGATAAAATTTGCGATATATGTAGCTCCATAATAAAATATAAATATGGCCACTTTTTTTTAATGTTATTGTGACGGAACAAACTCGACGCCCACCTGATGTTAAGCGGATTAACCTCTGCCTATAATTGATGCATTTCGTCATAAGTCACGAACTGCACTGCGCCCGTCACCTAAAGATATAGTTGTTAAGTCTCATGTGTCTGTAATTTCACTGGCTCTCAAGAACTGCTGCCGGAACACACCGTAAGGTGCTTGGCGACAGTTTTTCTACTTGAGGGTGGTCGCTAGCCAGGCGGGCATTCCCAAAATGCCCTTCCACCATGCGGTGAAGCTCAAGCCTGCGGCGGGATTCAGACCATGGCCATGCTGCGCGGCAGTCCATAGCCAATGCCACTGAGCCATCACTGCTTCCACTTTGCTACAGCTGTTAATATATACTATTTATTATATAGGTATCTCTTAGATATATTTTCCAAAAGTATCGAATAATAAACTTAACTACAGTTATACTTCGTGTTTAGGTGTCAGTAATCAGGTATGTAATTAAAATGTGGATGGATATAGGGGTAGAGGAAGGCCGAAGGTGTGGATAGACTTTTTAAAGAAGGATATGTGTGTAATCACGTGAGTAGGCAGATGACGGGCCATAGAAATGATATGTGTCGCCCAACTTAGCGTGGAATCAGGAACGGAAAAGAAGATCGGGGTTATAATATGAATCTAAACTAATATAACATATTTTGTTTTCAGTAACAACCTGTCATGCTTCATCTAATCTTGGTAACTAATGCGGATAATTTTATTAAGTTATTTTCAAACCATATCCATATTTTTACTATAGTAAGAAGAATACTTTTCTAGATGCTGGCAAAACACAATCGATTTCTCAAAGGCAAGTACAACTCAAAAGCATAAGGTGCCGCCGCCGTAATAAATTCAAACTCAAACTTCTCGGTTAATTTTCCGTATTAAAATCTATTTCATTTCAAATTAATAAAAGACGTGAGTTGAGTCGAAACTGGTGCTAACCAAAGATTTTCCTCAATTAAGCAGCTCAGAATTTATGATGTATTATTAATTATTGCGGTTAAATATAATTATAGATGGAATAAGTAAAACTTTTACAAATTGTAAGACTTTCTGCGTCTGAAACGAAATAATTAGACTTCAGTTTCTTCAGTAAATTACAAGTAAAGCGGCGGATGGGGCGGCTATTTTCTTTGAATAGAGTACATAATTGAAAGGTTTTGTCCAGTATCTTTATTAAAGCAACATTCTGGAAAAGTAGCTTTTTGGGATGCGGCTCGCGTTCTTAGTATTAATTTTGGGTTTATTGAATAATACGTGACCCACATGGCCAATCAGTACACGGTACACTTGATAGTGGGCCCGCAAAATTGGGTCCACTCGAGTGGATTGGGGTCGCTTATCTAATAGATAGAAGGTGTTTCTTAAGATGAGCCATTGTGGAGTTTAGTGTCTACATTTAAAGTACCTACCTACCGTACTATATAAGCTGAATAGTTGTATAAGCTAAAACGTTCACTGCTTCACAGATACTTGCAAAATTAAAAACGAAAGGTATAATTTTAACCATATTATCTGGATGCGAACCGATGACCATCCGTCTTTCGGGCCGGGACATGCTCTTTGCATTACTCTTCTTAATATGATATGCCTTTGCAAAAGAAAAGTGGATATAAGGCTATTTGCGAATTGCAGTAGGTACTCACACACCTATTCATAGTTCAGCGAAGGACGTATTGCCTTAGATTCTAGTCTTTCTTCATTACATTCTACAACAGTTGTCCAGCAAATCCAAAATGATTGCTTGAATACACTTATAATAATAAATAATGCAAATATTAATTTAAATTTACACACATCTGAAACGGAACGATGATATTTTACACCTTTAGAATGTGTATTGATGGTAACTAATAGTTTATAGGTAAAGAGAATAGATAAAAAATAAATAACACTTCATCATCTACCAACCTTCATCCGAGGAAATTGGTTCTCAATAATACCTTTTTAATATACCGTATAGACTCGTATAGACGTGGTGTGAAAAGCCGCAGACGGAAAATACGTTTGATGAAATTTGCATGTTTCCAAATATTCCGAGGAGGGTTGAAACATGCTGTGTAACATAATGACGTTAAGCGAGCCCGGGCGCGACAGGGTTAAAAGCTTGTTTCGTGAGAGCGTACCTAATATCGAAGAACAACTTTCTGTGGGTGATGAAAGCGTAAAATGTGATCTATTCGAAGCGTTGTTAGGATTAGGATTAGGAATACCAAAAACCTGAGGTATTTTTTTTAATTTTTTAATTTTATTTATAGCTGATAAGCTAGCTTTTGACCACTATCTCACCTAATGGTAAGTGATGATGCGGTCGCAGATGCAATTTTGTTCAGGCTAACCTAGAATTACTAGCCCTCAAGGACATCTGCCGGAACACACTGTTAGGTGGTTGGCGACATACTTTTTAGCTGGGCGGTCATTCGCAAAATGCCCCGCCATGCTATATCGTCTGCCATCGTAAAACAACAACCGGGACCGACGGCTTAATGTGCACTCCGAAGCGCGGAAGCGCTCAGTAGAAATGGCACTAGATGTCACTCATCCAAGTCATGATCACGGTGGATGTTGCTTAAATTACCTGATCGGTGAAGAACTAAGCAAACTTCGCTACAAGCGCTTCTAACTACATTTTAACACGTTTTGGAGTACCATGCGATATCAAGTATACCAGGTTATTTCAATATTAATAAAACTATGGATATAACCTAGATTAAAATAAATGATTAGTCCTACGAATAAATATGTAAACTATATGTAAGGAAGTGTAACTCTTATACAGTTACCGCTTATATTTCAAACTTATCAAGTTCACAATCTGCCAAATTCAATTGGATTGGTTCATTGATTTGGCGCTAAGAAATGATAGCATCCGATTGGTCGCGTCCAGACAATGCGTTATTGCGCCGCACGGTGCACTATTTAAACAACGCCCGCCGCGGTAGGGTCATCTCATTCCGCCTTGCGCCGCCACGCCGAGCGCACCTCTCCGCAGCTGCAAGTGACCCTCCAGTGAGACCGCAATAGTCCCCGCACTATTGCCGTCTCGCCTGGACCATCGTTCCGACGCTAGTTGCTACAGTGCGCATTGAAGAGCGTGATCCCGATTCAGCTTGTGTTTGTCTGTGCAGGAGCTGAGAGTTTCGTCGAACGCCGTGCGACGCGAGCTTCGTGCTTGCTGAGGCGGCGCTCCACCGTCGAGCAACCACCGCCCCGGACAAGCCCGGGTCGGTGTTGCTGCGTTAAACTGCACTGAAAAGTGCAGTTTATTTCTTGTTTCGCGTCTTTGTTTCTGCACAAACAACAACACCCGCTCAACAACACACTTTGTGCTGTTAAGCGGCATCGTTCAGGCAGGTGGAGCCCTACCGGGTTAAGCTCGCTCGAACGATCAAATCCGCCATTTGCTGCGGTCGCAGAGTGATCCCTAACGGTGCCAACTACCTCTGTTGATTTTTGGTTTAACCTTGTACCGCGGCCTTTTCCCGCCTCACGGGATCAGCCGAAACAAGCAGGTCTCCGGGGCAACTGGCCTTGGGGTCGCCCCTAGTCAATCCCGGAGTCGTTAGGACACCCCTTCGCCGCCCCAGAAAAAAAGTGCGGATAGGGACACACACCTAGGGATACACAGTAGGTACTCACTCCCTCTCACACAGTGAGCTCACAGGTTGTGCGAGGGAGACACTACCCTGGTTAGGGCATCCTGAGTGCACCCCTCAGGATGCAGCCCCGCCCTACCAATAGTGAGGTAGAGGTCCTTCAGACCTTTGCCTTACGGTACCCCGAACTCTATGCTGCTCATCAAGCAGCCCTCACCTCAGACGCAGAGAGTGCCCGCCTCACGGACACTCCCATTGCTCCCTCCGGGACCTCCGTCCCCACCTACGATGACCCTCCGGCGCCATCCTACTTACAGGAGAGCCCGGACTCCCCCGCCCCCGGCCCTGATAACAGGCGCGCGGTAGTAGCCCAACCCCGTTCTCGCTCTCGCTCACCGATCGGTCGGTTTGCGAGCATCGAACCTGCCTATGTCGTTGTCGAGTCAGTTTCAGACTCGGAAACGGACATGGAGGTCGACCAACCCCGCGCCTCACGCACAGACTCCGAAGATTCCGACAACGACGGCTATACCGTCGTAGACCGCAAACGCAAGCGCGCCCCTAAGGCCGCTAACTCCGGGCCTTCCGCCCCGCCCGCTAAGGCAGCCGCCAAAGCACCTACCGCCGGCAATAGGCCGACCCCCGCCCCGCGCCCCGCGTCCCCGCCTTCCGCAACCGCTTCGGCTACAGCGCCCTCTCAGGACGCTAACGCACGCCGCGAAAAGCTGCCTCCGCCTTTGTTCATACAGGACAAAGGCAAATGGGATATGCTATCCCGCCTTCTCACGGATCGCAAGATCCACTATACTAACGCCCGCTCCACGCAGCAGGGCATTAAAGTCCAAGTCTCCTCAGTTAACGACCACAGAGCGTTAACCAAACTCCTCCGTAAAGAGAGCATAAGCTTCCACACTTATGCGCTCGAAGAGGAGAAAGTCCTACGCGTCGTCATACGCGGTGTCCCGAAGGAAGTCCGTACAGACGCTGTACTTGACGACCTTAAAAGACAGGACTTCCCTGTCCTTGCCGTACACCGCATGTACAGTGGCAAAGACAAAAGCCCATACGACCTAGTACTCGTAGTACTAGACCGATCCCCGGAGGGCAAGACCATCTTCAACCTGAAGACGGTCTGCGGCCTCTCCGGACTAGATGTTCAGCCCCCATTCAGGAATGGCTCTCCTTCACAGTGCCATAACTGCCAACTATACGGGCACGCTGCCCGCTACTGCTTCGCTCGTCCTAGGTGCGTTAAGTGCCTAGGCGATCATGCCACAGAGAATTGTTCTCGCACGAGGGACTCACCCGACCCACCCAGCTGCGTTCTGTGCGGCACCCAGGGGCACACCGCCAACTACCGCGGTTGCCCGAGGGCGCCACGCACAAACCGCAGGGTGGCAACGGAAAGGAGACCTCCGCCACCTCCTCGTCCCACCTATGATAGGTGGCAGCGGGTCAGCCCTAAGCTGACAGTAGCACCTGCCTCACAGGTGACTCCCGCTCCCTTCCCAGCTAGGAACGCGTGGTCAAAGCCACCGAGCATGGTTAAAACCATCGCTCCCACCCGCGCCCCGGCCCGCGCACCTGTCCCCGCCCGTACCGCGGCCCCTGCCCGCGCACCGGCCCCGGTCCGCGCGGCACCCCCGGCACCTCCTGCCCTCATTCCGCGCGCCGCACCTCGCGTCGCCCGGCCCGTGGCCCCACCTCCTATGCCACTGATGGACTCCTCTCTTCAAGAGGATATAGCGCTAGTCAGCGACCTTGCTATGTCCATCAATATAGATGAGGTCCGTGCTCTAGCACGCAAGATGCACTCCGCACAATCACCTGCGGAAGTCATCCAATATACGCTGGAACATGCCAGCCTCCTTAGCGCTCTAAAGCGCTTCGCCCCCCAAACTCCCCCTCAGTACACCCACTATGGGTAGTACAACCTTAAGGAATAAACCGCGCTCAGTTTCGTTAGCGTCCTTCAACGCTAACGGCCTCTTCAGACAACGTGACCTTGTACACGACTTTTGTAATACCCACCTGATCGACATTATATGCGTGCAGGAAACCCTACTAAAACCGGGGAAGGCGAACCCCAGGTTTGCCAATTTCAGAACGGTACGTAATGATAGAGTGACCGGTCGTGGAGGAGGCACTCTTATCTATTACAAAAGGTCCCTGCACTGCATCCCCATACCTACCCCGACTCTCACTACTATGGAAGCATCTTGTTGCATGCTAGCCATGACGGGTCATCAACCCCTAGTCATAGTTTCCTGTTACCTACCTTGTAAAAAGCGTGTCGCCCGCGCTGACTTAGTAGCACTTTTCTCACTAGGAAGCGCCGTCCTTCTGATCGGTGACTTCAACAGCAAACACGTCCTGTGGAATTGTAATGTCAACAATTCCAACGGTGTTGACCTTGAACGCCTAGTCGCTGACTTAAACTTTGACATAATAGCTCCACTCGAACCCACTCACTACCCCTACTTCGACCACGGCCGTCCCGACTTACTCGATATGGCACTTTTCAAAGGCGTAACACTTCAGTTACGCTCTATGGAGGTGTGTCACGAATTACATTCTGACCACCGTCCCATAATACTGCGACTAGGCCCCGACCCAACATCTGACGTACCCTGCCCGACCAAGACGATAGTGAACTGGAAGCTCTTAGGTGAATCCCTAAAGGCTATCAGCTCACCCGACCTTGACAAAATCCCTGACGACATTGTGACTAAAGATGACGTATCCCTCGCTATCGACTCTTTCACTAATCACCTCTCCACCGTAGTAGGTGCATCCGCAAAGGAAGTCATAGTGCCGGACGACCGGCGCCTTGTCATTCCAGCGGATGTGAGACGATTAGTGACTAAGAGTAAAGCAGTGACCCGACATTACGACTCCTACCCAAGCAAAGTAAACAAAACTCGGAAACGCCACTTTGAACGCATGGTTGAAAGTCGCATGTCCGAGTTGCGTGATCAGAGCTGGGGCGACAAACTTTCAAACCTCGTGCCGAGCCACCAGGCTTACTGGCATCTCGCTCGAGGTATGAAAGGTGTCGGACAAAGCGACATGCCCCCCCTATACAGACCTGTCCCCCTCGTCCCAGCGTTCTTTGACGAAGACAAAGCTGAGTGCCTAGCCGACAGCCTAGAGGCTCAATGCTCCCCCAATGTCGATCACGTAGACCATGCTCACCTCGATACGGTGGACGCTGAAGTCGAACGTAAAAGCTCTGTGGTCATCTCTGAACTCCCCCCACTCACCCCAGTATCCTTCGCTGAGGTGACGAGACTGATCAAGGACCTCAAACAACGTAAAGCCCCCGGTGCCGACGGCATCTCTAACAAGGTTCTTAAAACCCTCTCCCCCCCTCTCATTCATCTCCTAGTCAGCATCTTCAATGCGGCTATGAACCATTGTGTGTTCCCTGACACCTGGAAATGTGCAAATGTCATTGGCATTCACAAACCAGGCAAGAACTCCTCTGATCCCACCAGCTACCGTCCCATCAGCCTCCTCAGCGCCCTGGGGAAGCTCTACGAACGGATCCTAGCGAACCGTCTTCAATCCCATGCTCGGGAACACCACCTTATTCCCGATGAGCAGTTTGGCTTTAGACCCAAACACTCATGCGTCCAACAGGTGCACCGCCTCACGGAGCACATCCTAGAGGGTTTCAATAAGAAACCCAAACCCCAATCGACGGTAGCAGTCTTCCTCGACGTAGCGAAAGCTTTTGACAAAGTCTGGCACAATGGCTTGATTTACAAGCTATACCACTTTGGCGTGCCAGAGCGTCTTGTGCTCACCTTACAAGACTTCCTAAGGGACAGAAGCTTTCGCTACCGCGTGGAAGGCACCCTTTCCACTCCTCATCCAGTCAGAGCCGGAGTCCCTCAGGGCTCCGTGCTATCACCCATCCTTTTCGCACTGTATACCAGTGACATCCCTCGCGCCCAACCCAAAGTTTTTATAGCCCAATACGCGGACGATACCGCCATTTATTCCACTGGCTGGCATGTAAATAGACAGACATATTTCGTCATTCAACGGGCCATCACCGAGATCGGTGACTGGTTCCGAAAATGGCGCATAGCGGTCAATCCAGTTAAAAGCACAGCTATGTGCTTTACTGAGAAAACCCGCCCCCGCTATCCGAAGCCACTAATTCTGTTCGATGAACCCATTCCCTGGGTGAGAACAACCAAATATCTTGGAGTAACCCTTGATCGGAATCTCACCTTCAAAGATCACATTAATACGGTCCGTAACAGGGCGGCCTTTGTCATGGGTCGCCTAAGTCCCTTAATCTGTAAAGAAAGTAAAATGTCTCTTAGTAACAAGAAGACACTTTACACTGCTTGTATCCGCCCCATCATGACGTACGCATCCGTAGTGTTCAGTCATGCTAGTGAGGCCCACCTACATAAGCTTCAAGCCCTCCAAAACCGGTTTCTTCGCAGGGCAACCGGCGCTCCCTGGTACGTCCGGAGCGCCGAGTTGCACTGCGACCTAAACCTTCCCTCTTTAGCGCAGTTCAATAAGGGCTGCGTCCGCCGACACTTTGATCGAGCCCCCCACCACCCGAACCCTCTGGTTGTCCAGGCAGCGAACTATTCGACTGCCTCATCCGACCCATACTTCAAACCCCCCCGTCGCCGACCACGGCAGGTATTGGACGACCCGGATGACCCCATCGCAGCCATTACGTTGGCAGCTTTAGCGTTGTCCGCAAGTCGTCCTGGTAACATCCCCAGGTGTGCGGTAATCAGAGGTTACACAATCAAACACCGAGCTCGCCGGCGAGCTCGAGGCAAAAATAAAAACCCGATTAGTGTCTCTCCAAATAGTCACAGAGCAATATTCAATAGGGCCCATTCTCAACGGTACAACACTGCAGTTGTACCGGGGCATTTAGTTCCGATTCCCCCTTTGTCTCTCGGCAGCGAGACAAGCCGAGGTCCGAACCACAGTGGTGCCCTTGAGCTCGCTGTCACCCCTCCCGATAGTAGCGTGGCGTTTTCGGCGCCCGCAGGAGACGGAGGTATAAGGCGCTTTTCGCCTTATACGCCCGTCTCAGAAGAAGTGCCCTCAGCGCTTCTTCCTCCTGGGCTATAAGAGGGCCTCCCCTCGCCCAAAGTCCGGTGGAGCTGTACGTCCGTATAGCGGTAGACAGCATCTATGTCCTCCCTAAAAAAAAAAAAAAAAAAAGGTAGGGTTTGCGTTCTGCTGTTTTTGAGCTTGACTTACATTTTTTTACATATATGTAGGGGTGTTACCAATAAGTAGAAGGGTAGTTAAGGTTACAAGTCGTTTGGAATTCATGGATTCGAATTCTTATGTTAGTGGTTGGCACTTGTCTTGGGGTTAGTTCAAATGACTGTAGGTACTTAAGAAGTACGAGTAGTATCTAAATATGATTACAAGCACTATCGCGTGCTAAGCGAAAATCATATTTCGATACAAAATTTGAGTAGTTCCCATTCTAGGCCTATCATGAAAGGAGGTAGAGGTGCGAGGCTATATAGTCTTTAAGCTCTCGAAGTAGGGCATATTATGAGATTTTGGTTCTCAAAAGTCTACATAACAATTCACACTGTTGTGCGAAATGTACATATGCTAAGGAGCTGTTGAGTGATTCACATCGTTAAGTACACAGCATTTCACAACGTGATGCGAAATGTCCTATTAAAAAGAGCTGTTAGGCGAATCATGTTTCGAACCGCACGTGGTTTGAAATATCCTTGTAGGTACCTAACTTAAAATTAAACCTATCCGTGAAACAACTTATGAAACTAAACAACATATATCTCAAGGTGATGGGCGCAGTGAAGTTAGGCACCGCTTGTGTCATTAAGCATCTGTTATAGGCAGAAATTACCGCTGAACTCAGATGGGCCATGATTTGTACGTCACAATCCCAAAAAAAAACACATATAAAAAGTAACTCTAAGATACAAGTACTAGCTGCCCTACCCGCAACTTTATCCGAAAGAAATTCGTAGTTAAATTACGCCTCAGAAACTAGCTTTATGTCAAATAGGATAAAACGTCTATCTCTAGGCTGCGTTGCCTCAGGTCTCAGGGATGAACGAAGTTAACATCCGTAGACAAGGGCGTCGCCAGCCGAAGGCGCAGGGGGGGGCAAGTTGACTTTACCTACTACAATTCATACTTTTCTCATTCTCTATGAATGAGAAAAGTAGGTATGAATTGTAGGTAAAGTCGACAGCACATGAAGCTTTTCACTTGTACTACGAGCCTTACATCTACAGCGATTGTAATAACAACAGTATCTTAGTACTATATACATATATATTCTGTGACAGTACAGAGTCCAATGTGTAAAGCTACACGAGCACGAGCTCTTGACTATGCAATAAAAAACTTGTAAATAAGTTATAATAACATTTATTACAAAAATAGAATAAAATAGAGTTTAAATTTGAATAAGTGTACAGCGTATTTTTTTTTAATTACCAGATTTTAATATTATAGTGGTCGTTGTTTGTTTATATTAGGTTAATTAAAACATAATTTTCGGGGATTCATTGTAAACTTCTCGACCACTTTATTATTAAAATCTTGTAAGTTTCCATGTATAAGTTTTCGGTGCACACTCATCATGGCCAAACCATTGAGGCGATTTTCACTCATAGTGCTTCTCAGCCAGGTTTTTAATCTCCTGCGGCTGCTAAACGATCGCTCTACCGTACACGTCGTGCATGGAAGAGCGATCAAAATTTTCAACGCTTTTTCCGTGTCGGGAAAGAAGGTTTTTGCTTCTTTTAGGATATCAACAACGGTTTGATCTGTTGAGTTTGGTCTATTATGCCAGAATTGCTGCCAAAGCTCGACTTAAATTTTTATGTTTGGTAAATTATAAAACTGAGCGATAGTATCACAAGTTTCTGTGAGATTTTCGACTGACATCGTTTGCATTTGTGCGGGGTGTAATTTAGATAAAGCAAATGATGGAGTATTTTCTTCAGCAAAGCGTGTTTCAAGCGATGTAATAACGGAGTCCAAGTATGGTATTATTAATGATCTTTTCCAGAATTCTGAAGGGCTTTCTGCTGAGTGATTGCTTCGATGACGTTGTTTCCCAACAATGCGCGGCATTGAAGTGATATCCTCCTCCAGGCCGACTTTCTCCGCAACAACAGTAGCATCCTTTATAATTTCATCTGTGACTCTTTCGGGATTATCACGGTGGCTCTTAAGCAATTGCAAAATGCGTTTGACGTGTTGCGAAGCCTTAACCACATCCAAAGCTATGGATTGGAGTGCGTTGACAACAGGTTCCAACAAAGCAGAGTATTTAGCTATCAAAGTAATACAAAGTATAAACGAAATTTTGAAAGCAGCCGCATGGAGTTGAAAGGCGTTTTTTCGAGTCGCACTGTTTCCTTCACGCGATAAGTTTGCTAAGGCTTCCAATATAACAGGAAAATTCTCCTTAAATACTCTGATAGTTTTATGTTTCTCACTCCATCTTGTTTCGCAGAGCCTGGCAATATTAGGTACCAATTTTCTTCTCAAAACAGATTCCCGAAAAAAATTAATAATATCTTTAGTGGTTCCCATGGTGTTTCGAATTTCAGGAAGAATATTGAGATCATTTATTACCAGATTCAGTTTATGGGACGAGCAATGAAAGAACAATGCTTTGGTATATTTTTTGCGCAGGATCGCTTGTACTCCACCGTCTTTTCCGGACATCGTCGAACAACCGTCAAATCCAAAACCAACGCATTTATCAGCAGGATTAAGGTCTTCTTTTGTCAGAAACTCATCAATGCAATATGCAATAGATTTCGCATCCAGACCTTTCAGCTCAACAAATCCGACGAACATTTCTTGGACCTCATTGGCTTCCTCGTCAAAATATCGCAGCCCAATCGATAATTGTTCAGTACCGGAAATATCAGCTGTTTCGTCTGCTAACACACTATAAGCTTCTGCTTCTTTTACTTTTTTCACAATGTCTACCTTAATAACATCTCCACAAATTGCGATAATTTCATTTTGAATATCAATCGATCGATAGCTTGCATTCTTTTTCCCATGCTCAATGTGTTTCTTCAAAACTAAATCTCCCGCGTCAATTCGTAGTTTGTATAAGTCCTCGAGAATACCTTCGCCATAATGTTTTCCTCTCAAAGCTAAGTCGTGCGACCCGCAAAACGTAATGCAGGAAATAATAGATGTTATAATTTTTCGGTTTTCTTCAATAATGCCCTGGGAGTATTTGTTGAGTTGTAAATCTACAGGCACACTTCCAAGAAATGATTTAGCGGCTTCCAGTGCCATCTTATGGAAGTGGGTTTCTATGTGCTTTTTGCAATGCTCGTGAATATCTTTGAACTTACAAAACGGCCTTATGATAAATGACCCTACTACGCCTCTAAAAGAATTTGGATTTGGCGGGAACAACGTACAATATTTACAAAAGGCTCCTTTTTGGTGCCTGGAATAGACCAACCATGGAGAGTACGTTTCCAACCATGAATAATTGAATTTCCTCCTTAAATGTTTAGCGTCTTCCGCAAAATCATACGTTGCAGACGGAGACCAAGTGTTTTCAAGCAATTCTTTCTTCATTTCAGTCGATAACATTGATGCTTGTCAAATATATTTACCGATGTCATTTTCGTTGCAGTCATTTATTGAAGAGTCGGGAACTAAGTCCGGTTCTTTGGATGTGCTAGGTCTCGTCAGGTCAACCACGGAATCATCGCTGTCACTGCTTGCTCCTTCAGGTTTCTTTCTTTTTAAAACTGCAAAACAAAATATTTCAAATAGCTACAACTTCTTCTGGTCCGCAATTCACATTGAAAGCATAAATGCGCTTCAAGACGGCGGCAGGCTCGAGCTCGCGCAAGGACGAGCGTCAATGTTTTTTTTTTTTTTTTTTATCAACAGTCCTAGCTATTTCGGCCTGTTTAACTGCCGCGGCAATGCTCGCGCGGTCTCGGGCATCCTCGCTCGAGCACTCTAGAACGGGCACGACGACACGCACGCGCCGGAGTCTCAAGCATACGCGAGCCGACTGTGCCGAATCGGCGCTGCCGATATTCATTCATACAATTTTCTACTTTAAGTTATGGTAATACGGTCCTATTTTCGATTGAGCCATTAAATTGAGCAATTTACCTTTTGGTTTAAACTGACCCTTAAGAGTCGGATATCGTGCCTAGAAACTGATTTTTTGCTATTTTAAAAACCGATGCCTAACCAGCATTTATAATCAAATCAATTGACGTTATTTTACGGACGGAAAATACGAAAGCTAAACACAAGTGATACTCACCAAAAAACTTTCTGATGTCCATATTGATTATGTGGTCACAGCAACTATTTAAATGTGATAATAGCGCACAAAACAAACGTAAAAGCGGGCAGTGACAACGCTAACGCACGAATAAATGACAGACAGACGCTAAAACAAAGGCGGCTGTGCGGGGGGCGCGGGCGCCGCGTGGTTACATGTTGCTTCCCCACTCCCCCTCTCCCGCTTCAACGATAGAATAGAGCAGAGCGTAGTTGAGCGTACGGAATATTAGGAGTGGAATTGGTGAATTCATTCTAGTTTCGACGTACGGGAATGATTGTTCAAGGCTTGAACTTCAAGCAAATCAACTCAAAGACTTAGGACTTTGGTTGCATTATATTTGGCAACTTTTTTAGAATCTCTAGGGGGGGGGGGCAGCTGCCCCTCCCTGCCCCCCCTTGGCGACGCCCTTGTCCGTAGATGGTAAACTCGCGAAAAAACTGCTTTATTGCGTCCCAGAGGGTGTTGTACTTGAAATACTCACATCCTCGTGAGTGGTATTGATGTAGATTTCTAGAATGTTACCTATTAGCTCGGAAATACTATGCTAGTATGTACGTCATTGCTTTGAGGCGTAATGAACCTTTACGCGAGTTTACCGTCTACAAATCAAAATGCTGACTCAGTTCAGCCACCAGCGGCGCCGTATTGAATTAGTATTACGTATAGAGGCATATATAAATGCCTCAAGGTTACATGCTAGGTATATTATGAAAATTGGCGTGGTTTAACTGTTGATATATAAAAAAACCAATTACTATCGGGTTTAGAACACTAGTTCGTGGCTCTGTAGCTGAAGACTTCTGCTGCGCTACATATTATATCTTCACCGCTCTAAAAAAAAAAAAACTGATTCGATGAAAGATTTCCATGTCCTTATCCACCCTGATGACATAATCGGTTAATAAATGCAACCTCTAGAGAAGAACAGTTGGACATCCGCCGGACAGATATATACATAAGCGTTTTTTCCCAAGCTGTAATGGAGAAACTCCTTTTTTGGAGACGCTTTGCACTTCCTCGGTCAATTATGTAAGGATTTGGACCAAAAATATATATCCATTACTATATAATAGTGCGGTGTTGAAAAATTTAGTGTTTTTTGTAGCAGTAGAACTCTTTGTGCGATTTCCTCCGGGGAAGTACTGCCACCATACATATTTCCTCCGCAAAGCAATAATAATAATAAAATAATCTAAACTAATATAATAAAGAGGAAAGATTTAATTGTTTGTTTGTTTGTTTGCATTGAATGGGCTCTGAAACTACTACACCGATTAGAATGAAATTTGGTATGGAAATAGTTTGAGACACGGGGAGGGACATTGGATAGCTTTTATCCAACTGCGCAAAAAGAGGTTAATAATTTTGCGCGATAACCGATCTACTAGACAGATTAGGATGAAATTTGGTATGGAAATAGTTTGAAACACGGGAAAGGACAGAGGATAGTTTTTTTCCAACTGCGCAAAAACAGGTGGTTTTGCGTGATAACCGATCTACTGGACCGATTAGGATGAAATTTGGTATGGAAATGGTTTGAGACATAGGATAGTTTTTATCCAACTGCGCAAAAAGAGGTTAACGATTTTGCGCGATAACCGATCTACTGGATAGATTAGGATGAAATATGGTATGGAAATAGTTTGAAACACGGGAAAAGACAGAGGGTAGTTTTTATCCAACTGCACAAAAAGAGGTTAATGATTTTTCGCGATAACTGATATACTAAGCTAGATTATTACTAAAATAAAACAAAAAATTAAAAAGATAATAAAAAAAACATGAAACAAAAAAATGTATAAGGTCAACCGGGGCTAACGCGTCTATGGGGTTAAGGCATCTAATCCAATTATAATACGAAACACAAAACCTAGAACTACTTCCGCCATCTTTTGAACGTGTTTGATACTAACACCACATTATTTGATCGGTAGAGGTCGCAAGAGGCCTCATTTTTGTATAAATTTCCGCCATCTTGAATATGACATATTTTTCGGAACCTCACGTAAGTGACATGTGATATATAAATATCCTGAAATCCCAATGTTTTGAAGATGGTCGTTAATTTTTAACGGTGAATACTTTGTAATATGAATTTGTTTACGTGTTGTTCTAATTACTTTAAGGAAATTACTTAAGATTTGTAGTCCACGTGCAATAAAAATATTGTAGGTTATATTTTTGCATTGGGGCTATCGCGTCTGTCCCGTTGGGGTGATTGCGTCTTATGTAACGCAATAGCCCCATTGTCTGAGGTCCTAAACCTTTTAATTTTATGATAACAGTGATTGAGGTATATGTATGTATATCTATGCTGTATAGACAGATAGTGGAAACGCGGTCGTTTTAAAATAAAATAAATTAATTGGGCCCAGCAGATTATACAAAGTTATAAATAGGTAGGCAAACTATTTCACTAGGTTTGCTATTTGTTCGGAACTATTTGCATGATGCAACATTATGTGTTAACTAATCGCCTACCTTCGTACGATATTTAAGTTACGTTATTATTGACGAGTTTGGTTTTCGGTTTAAAGGCTTGGAAACTCGTGTTTGTTTACCTTTGTTTGCCTTTGGAAGACTTGCGCACCAGGTTAGATTATTAACGTTTACTGCTGTTTTTTTTTCTTTGTGTTTATTACGTCCTTAGGCCCCTGTCCATACACCTTATATGGTTAAAACATGTAAAAGGAAACACCATATCCTTATAAAATATTATTTACCTAATTTCAGTGTTGTTGGTAGTATGTTTTTATTAATTTCTATATTAACACATAGAATAGAGGGTTGCAAGTACATTTCTATGCAAAACTGCAAAGTTCTACTTCGGAAGAATCTCTATTCCCACTATTAATTAATACTTAACCTTTGAGAAGAAAATTGTTTGTTACTCCTGGAATCTAGGATGGGGCGAATGCGTCTACAAGAGAAAGTATAAATTAGACGCTATAGCCCCGAACATTTTTCTGTCACCCGTAATGAGAGATCATGCCCAGAATTTAGCTCATGATATAATAACTAACTTGATCTCTAGTGCTTTTACATAGTTTCATGATTAACTTTGTTGATAACTCTTCCAGTTATGTGATGCTAAACAAAGACGCCATCGCCCCACGTGGGGCTATTGCATCTAAAAATCTCTGCTTTTAATAATTAATTATTTTCATACAACAAGGATTCAAAATGTCAAGAAATAAAATTAAAGTATAAAATTAGATAAAATATTATATTTTGAGTTCTAGGTTACAGTCTTATAAGTTCAACCATTAACTTGCTATAACCAGTTAAAAATGCCGTAAAAAGTATTGTAACGGAATAGCCCCGGTTGACCTTAAATAAAAGTTCATTAAAATAATTATATTCAAACATTCTTTATTATTTTCTTTTCTAGGTCTCCAATAGAAGGGTTTATGTGTGTGTATAATAATAAATACTTTTTATTTTTTTTGTAAAATACCCGTGCGAAGCCGGGGCGGGCCGCTAGTACTAAATAAAATGGGTGGCTAAATTAAAGCTAAATTACAGGCACAGACTTAAGAACTTTATGTCTTAGGGTGATATAGTTCGCACTTGTGAATAACTGCTTCTGTTGTAGACAGATGTTACCGCTTAACAGCAGGTTGGTCCTCGTTCTTGTTCCATCACAATAACATATACAAACAGAATATTTTCATAGGTATGTAGAATTCGCGTGTTGGAACTTGCTATTATAATATGTGTAATATTGTTGAATTTTGGTGCCACTGATTCCGTCTACACTAAAACTATATACATGACGACTAAAGATTAGCAAACTTGGAAGGAGATTACGGTTTAGTACGTCGGATCCGACCAAGTTCAGTCATTGTCGAAATAGCTAAGTGAAGTTCATATCACGACAAACTATGTTAATAGCATTCACATTGTTACATTGCTATTAAACTATTTACACTATTGCGTAGTAATATTTGGTAGTTTTGAGATGGTAACAACACACAAATTACACATTATCAAGTGATTTAATATAACATTTTCTAAGTCCCTAAATTTAGTATCTACTTAGTTATAACTTATTATTAGCCTTACTACAGTAAACTAAGTGCCTACCATTCTTTGAATCAATAAACCGGTCAGGTAATAATAATAATGTTTATTGATGTAAAATCATTTGATACCACATCCACTCATAAAAGGTCTCATTACTCGTTCAAAAACATGTTATAATGTTCGTTATTTTTCCCTTATAAATGTACGGCGTGGAAAGTTATATGGATTTTCATTCCTTCACTCCGTAGCAGTGAAGGAATGTTGTATGAAAATCCCTACCTGCCCTGATAGCGTTCTTTTGTTTTTAGCTGCTTACATATAAAAAATAAATCTCAAAAAGGTTTTATATCAAATACTTAGAAAAAAGAGGTGTGATTTTTATTTGTACTCGATTTTCAATGAAAGGAGGTTGGCAACCTTCTTTTGCACTACGAGAAAAAAGCGCGGCAATTTGTTATGTTTGGTTAAATTTTGTTTTTAATAAATTGATATTTTAACAGTACGCTTTTAAGTATTCAAAATAGTTTTCCAATATGTCATCTGATAGTGAAAGTGACGATTTTATAATGATGACGCCACCAGAAATAAGAAATGCAGCTCAAGAAGTCATAAAGAACTTAACGCCTGAGAAGTCTCGAGGTAAGTACGAGAAAACGTATAATGATTTTATTTTCCTCGTAGGTGTAGTATAAAGCACTATGCGTAGTCGGGAGAAAGTAATATTTCTGTTCTCGAGTTGCCTTTAAGCCCTCCGCTACGCGTCGGGCTTAAACAAACTCTCGAACAGAAATAGATCGTTTTCTCCCCTCGATGTACAATGTACTATTACAGTTGCAAAATCCTTTTGGCCTCCAAACTAGGTTAACCTGTATCTTGGGGACCACCTTCCTATACAATACAATTATTTGTAAATACATGAGCTATTTTCGTTATAACCTAAATGTAAACTTAGTAACGTAAAAGTTACTTTAGGTGTAACCAAAACCCGAACCTAATGTGATCACTTTAGAAGGTTACGAGCAACTTGTGAACCTCGTTTTTGATACATTTATTTCGGCTTAAGGTCACACTTATAAATCAACGTTAGTTTGTATACATACATAATATTATATATTTATTACTAAAACTGTATTTACTACTATATGTAATACGCTATTTATGCCACGTTACTTGGGAATGTGTACTTTCTTCAAGTACACATAGCGCCGCGTTCTAGTAGGGTTCAGCGTCGCAACTAACCATGAAAGAAACCACGTCACACTGATGTACAGTTTTCAGTGCTCTAGTATTATCATCATTCATCAAACGGAATGTCCACCGTTGAATAAGGTCTCCCCTATTGGGGGGAATTTGCGACAATCCATACGCTTGTCAGGCGTAAAGGGATCGCAGTAGAAGCTGTCAGTTTTTCAGTAGACGCTGCTTATTCCAGTATTTTTCCCTTAGTCACCCCATACGACACCCGGCAATGGGGGGTGACATTCTAACCCCCGCAGTCCATCGGTAGCTATAGCAAAACTGACCGAAATTACAGATTATTCTAAGTTCAAACCGTTGTAAGCCAGGTCTAATTTTCATGTTTTAAAATGTTTTAGTATGATGGAGTCTATATATATAAAATTATAAATTTGTTACTAGATAACACATTAGTTATTGAAGTGGAGTTCGTCACAATAAAATACCAAAACGTGACATTGAGAGTACAACCGTTATTGCATTGAATTTATGATTGAACCGTAAATTTAAAAACGACGTATTTGGTATTTTTTCTAAAAATTGTTCATTGCCCTTAACGCGTCGAATCGTGTAAAAATAACCAGTGTGGAGTATGGACATCCTTCTCCGCGAATTATGAGCCGCAAATTATTCGGTATAGTTTAAAAATTGTCATAGTCCAACCGGTTGGTCATTTTTAACAAAACTTAAGGATTCGCACCACATAGTTTGACCTCTTAAAAATATCTGTATGTAGTAGTGTATTGTAGGAAAATAATCAATAAATTAAATAAGGTTTATGTACCATTAGGATATGACAGTGTTGAAGGTAGAGGAAATATTACAAGAAAAATATTAATATAGCACACTGTCGAGGTTTACGCAATTTTAATATTTCATGGCGAAAATAAACACGCTTATCGAAAAAATCTCTTAGCAAATGATATTCCCGCAAAGAGCGGAAAGATTTATTACAGGATACCTCATATTCTCAGTACACATAACATGAATCTGGAATACCTGGTTAGGCGTGAGTTTTGGATTGTATTTATAGCATGTCATTATGTTAATTTTGCCTACGACTTTAGAGCAAAGACAGCAGCTCAGACATCACGGTGCAGGCAACATGTATATAATTTGTTTAAATTATACACATAAAATTTAAGAGGTCTATATACATGGAGGTGGTATATTTACCACCTCCATGTATATAGCTATAGTATATAGCTGGCTATTGCCAGTAGGTAATCTGTGGCTATATAGGCAGGTATTCAAAATATTGTCTACCACCATACCTTATTGAATGCCATCAGATAACAAACTGAAAATTAAATGTGTTATAACTAATTCAAACACTTTCGGAAAAGAAACAAACTATACTAATTTAAAATGATGATTCATTTAATGTCAAGATACCTATCTTGAACAATGGTTTTTCTGCCACGTAATTGTTGTAAGCTTTTGCTGATAAAAGAAGCGAGATTATATTCTAACTTTACCTATTTCTCTGATACATTGCAATAAAAATAAAGTATTCACATAGAGTCAGTGTTTCCTCATTTCCAGAACTCTTCAATCCTAAAAATATCCTGATGAAATTATACCATATCGAAAACTATAGCGAACGGATCAACGGTTTCCAACAAAAAATAAATAAATTAGGTCATCTAACAATACAACTGATTCAACAGGCCAAATAACTTCTTTCTCCTAGAACTGAAACGAAGAAGAATAAATCCCTGGTTTTGTACGAAGAATAGGTATTTCTTTCTTGTACATTACTGGTAATGTTACTTGGTAATTTTAGTTACAAAGACTACGCTTTAAAAATATTTTTCATGAGTTTTTTTTCACAGGTAGTTTTTGTTCCTGTAAATTTATTAATTGCTAATTTGGTCGTGTCAAAAGCATTAAATCATTGCGATTTTGTTTGGATCTACATTCCACATCAAATATTGCAATTTTAGCTGACATATAAAATCAGAAATAACTTAATAATTAGGGCCCGTGACCAAACAGACTCTACTGCATTGTATCACTTGTTCCAAAACTTATTTTATTTTGTTATAAGTACTTAACGGGACTTAATCGCGATAAAATCATTTTTTTACTATTTATTTACCTTGTTGCATCAAGCGCGTTTTACCTATATTAAAACCTTTCTATATATCTGGTTCAAATGCGGGTAGTTGGAGAAAATACCCAACTTTCAAAACGTTGTTGTCAACGTATTAAAGTCGTCTCTTCAGTCCGCTCGTGACGTCGTGGTCACAAAGAAACTTGAAAACGTCGAGGTAAATAAATAACATGCATGATTTTATCGCTATTAAGTTCCGTTATATGCTTATAACTATGTGTTCAAATCGTGACCGTCTTAGTTACTTTGTTAATTTATTTATACATTAATAGGGTTGCATTAGTCACTTTACGTATGAAACCTTACAGAACAGAAACTACTTATTCTATGATACCTACCTATTTTGATTTAATTTATGGCATAATTTAACTCAGCCACTTGATATGCAAAAATTTCCTTGTTCAACAATTCGTTATGGACAAAGTGTTCAACTCTTCTAAAATCAAATAGCGCACTCGTTTATTCCGTTTAACTCCAGGAAAGTAGCTCAAGGAGCACTCTAAACTTTATAACATTGTATCAAGACTGAATGCATAAGCGAACAGTTTCGAAATGCCACGTGTAGTGTAGCTGCTAAACATAACTCCGTTTTATATTCTAACTTTTGGCATTTACTGTACGAGTGTACCTACAACGGATATTATATAGAATTTATATAAACAATTTCTAGAAGCGGAACGGGTGTCTACGAGAAAAAACATTTCTGACGACGACGGGTGGTTCCGCTTTCATGCTTAGCTGTATTTTCCTATCAGGTATACTAACTCTGATAGGTACTTGTTTTCATACCTTAATATTTTTTTCTTTCTACGACGATAGGTTTATCTTGTTTCATTTTACGCAACATGTTAATCTCTGTGGCGGAAATTACAAAATTTCATCAGTTGTATAATAGTGTTTCTAGATATTATTACAAGCACTATCACGTACTAAGCTAATATCGCATTTTCTTATTTTTAGACAGATTACAAAATTTCTCACCTCGATTAGGAATCGAACCCACGACCTCCGATTTTGCGCACAGGGAGCCTTATCCTTATAATTGTTTTGTTCCTTACCTAGCTATATATCTAGGTTTGGTAACTATTTTAATTGAACATGAGATCGCGAGATTAAAAAAATATTGCTCGTTTTGTGTTAAGGTTTTCACGATTATTACACATAGTAATTAAACAACTTTAAACGCTTTAAACTGTCTTTGAGAGCCAGTAATTCTAGGTTAGCCTGAACAACATCTTCGACCACATCATCACTTAGCATCAGGTAAAATAGTGGTCCAAGGCTAAACAATCAAGGATAAAAAAATACCAATTAAATTAAAGCTGTGTTTTTAAGTTTGTTCAAATATTTTTTAATTATTGAAGTAGGTACTTCATATTGATATCATTATGTACAATTTATGTCTTGGTTGTACTTAAATTTTTATATTTATGTGTATTTTGTAACATTATTCTCGAGAGACAGTAGGTAATTCTTAAGCCTGTTGTCTTTGACGAAATTCTATCATCAGGTGAGATTTTGCTTAAGGCATTTATTTTTTATTCATGATAGGTTAGCTTTTGACCACTATCTCACGTGATGCTAAGTGATGATGTGGTCGAAGATGTTGTTCAGGCTAACCTAGAATTACTGGCTCTCAAAGACAGCTACCTGAACACACCGTTAGGTGCTTGGCGACAGGCGACAGATTTTCTACTTGAGCGTTGCTAGTGCGTGCACATTGAGCTTTTATTTTAACTTTTGAAGCGCTCGTGGCGCAGTTTGCTATGCTGTTCTTAACCGATCAGTGGTGGTTGTAATTGAAAAAATATGTGGTCTGTATTACGTAGTCTGTATGATCGTAGGCTAGATATGTACTAAGCCAGTAAAGGTAGAGTCCTTCCTTCAATAGGTATAATAAATCAATGACCGTCACTGATCACCATACTATATTCCTGACAAAAGAGACAGGTATTATAGCAGGGAGGTGTTGAATTATGGCCTAATTTATTATGTATATCCATAAAGATTCCTCATATTATCTATCCAAAAGCTAGGCTACCTTCCAATTGTTTAATAATGCGGGTGGCCTTTTTCAATGACATTTTATTTTATTTATACCTGATATTAGGCGGCTAGCCTACTTGACCACTATCGCACCTGATAGTAAGTGATGACGTAGTCGAAGATGTTGTTCAGCCTAACCTAGAATTACTGTGTCTCAAGGATAGCTGCCGGAATCCACCGTTTGGTGCTTGGCGACAGATTTTCGACTTTTAGTGGTAGTAAGCCAGGCGGGCATTCGCTTTATGTCCTGTTACCACGCTATAACGACTGTCACAGTAAAACAACTTAACGTGCCCACAGAAACACAGAATCGCTCAGTAGTAATGTCACTACCGGTCACCCATCCAAGTATTGACCGTGGCGGACGTTGCTTAACTTAGTTGATCGGTTAAGATCGGCTAAACAAACTTCGCTACGAGCTCTTCAACATCTCGGAACATTAGCATCTTGCTAAGCTACTGATGTTTTAGTGGAAATAAGAGTTTTTCATATTGTCACGTGTCTGAATGAAGTAGGTACCCGAAGACGCATATAGAAGTGCACATGTTTTGGTTTGATTCATTTTGAGCTAAGACTATACACATCCTCCTCTACTGAACACAGTCAAAAAACTGGACTTCTACTGATTATTTCTTTGTCAGAAAACCCAGGACCTTATCATTTCAAATCATCGCTTCCGCCACTTCACCAATGAGGTGCATCCATAATCAAAAAAAGAAGAAGAAACAAATTCAATAATTATTTTAAAAAAATGGATCCGACTTCCATCACTGAATTTTTTGTGATACATATTGCTTACAATATCATTTACTTGCCTTAAATAGTGTTCATCTTTGACAACAGCAAATACCAATATATCACCCAGGTAAGCGAATACATTATTCAGTTAATTGACTATACTACTCAATCAATTTTGATGCAATTATGTATTATTTATATGGGATATATGGGACCACCTCGGAGGTGTACCCTTTCTAATAAAAAAATAATTATCAAAATGTAACTATTATAAAAAAGTTATGCATGGTCTTACATAAGAATATACGGGTCGAATCGAGAATCTCCTCCTTTTTTGGAAATCGGTTTAAAACACGTGTTTTCGTGCCAAATTAATAAGTAAAAATGTTTTGAGTGTGAGTGTGTGTGCTGCCGGGGAGCGTTCTGTGGGACACTTTTTAATTGAAAACCGATGCACACACACACACCTTGGTTTTTACTTTTTAATCTATTATATTTAAAAACCATTAATTCAGCCAACAAAAAATGCTAACATACAGACAGCCATAAAGTACTTCATAAATAACTTACATGCACTATAGAAATATTACAACCGCGCATCACTAATCTTAGATTAGATAACTTTATACTTAAATAGTTTTATCATCGTTATAAACATGTTTTAGATTGTAATTTAATTTTTTTTTCTCAGATCGTTTGATCCTAGGTTAGTACTTTTGTCCTCTATAACAATTTTATTGTAACTACAGTATAACTTAGTTTTTGGTATTTTTTCAAATGTTTTTTTATTGTTAAACTTTGATATGGGAGAGACTGCCTTTTGCAACACAGTTTATACTAACGCAAAAGGCAGAGTTTCAACAATTTCTGTGCTATGTAAGTTTTTAAATGAAGACATTATTATTATTATTACTATGGGTGGTAAAAATATGAAATCTATGACGAGGTAACATTTTCGGATTGTAGCCAAAAAAACTTGTCTGAATTAAGAATGAACAGTATAATATGTCACAGCCAAACCGTTTAACGTACTATGATGCAGAGATGCTACTTACATCAAGAATCATGCAGAATTTTCAACTCTCAGTAGAAAATATTTTCTAAGCTTTATATCCCGCAGTCAGCTTCGAAATATATTTTCCTCACGGCACTTTCTTTTAAATGCATTTCCGGTTGAAGCGGATTATTTGTTCATATTATCTAAAGAAAACTAAATGAGTACGTAACTAGGTAGTTATTAAAATTTTATTTTGTGCTGACAAGAAAACTATTAGTATTTGTGGACTAGTCAAGTAAAGAGTACTATTTTTTTAAATATAATGAACTGAAGTAGATAAGAAAGATTAGGTACATATATTTATAACCATCTGTTAGGATCAAAAAAACTGCCAAGTTTAAAAGGCCACAATGTTAAAACTGATATAGATTTTGAAAAGAGCGATTAGGATACTTCCAGTTTGATGTTGTTGTACTAGTGACGAGACGTGCGAGAGATGAGGGGTGAGACAAAAAGCCTATTCATATCAGTGTCCCGCCGGGCCAGCCCGTACCGGCGCGCTTCCGGACTTCGCGCTCCCAGATATTACCGTGAAGACATCTGTGGCCACCCGCAAACTCAATTTAATGCCTCACGAAATCTGGACAAAATAAATGGGAAAGTATATTCTCCACCCCTTCACGGAGCCAACAATGCCGAAACACACCAACTCATAAAATAGTCAGCCGCTTTCAATGACCTTTGTGTACAGTCTCGTAAGGAATATACAACTTTATTTGAAACCTTTCTTTATTCTCTTTCTTTTCTATTTGAATATGAAGTTTAAACTTTACAGCTCAGTGACTTTTTAAAAAATCTTGTGACTAAAAATGGAAAAATGGAACCGTATTACATTTGTACAGATTAGTTATTACTGATACATAGTGCCGGTCGTACTGTTTCGATGTAACGGTTGATGGGTTATGTGATGAGACTTTAACGAAGTAAAGTTAAAATGCCCACACAACTCTTTAGAGAATAATATAATATATTTTATTAGTTTACAAAGCGTGTTTTTTCTTGGTGAGTGTAATAGATTTTTGATCTAGATGACAAATGGTAGGTACCTATGTATTGTTCCCAATAACAGAGCTTTCCTAGTTTGGGCATAGAGTATAATTGTACAGAAGGTTTTATTAAATAATTTAAGCAGTCTCATGTTAACATGATTTCAAACCTGTTGCCAAAAGAAATGAAGACACCTTTTTACGGCACCTATTATTAATGTAATGAAATTGGCATCAATACTTTCTTGGAAAAAGGTGTTTCAGGGACGAACGAAAACAAAAAGAATACATCTGACTACATGCACTATCACGTGCTTAGCAAAATTTACATTAATTAAAAAAATCTTAGTGTATAAAAAATTTTTCACCTCAAGTGGGAATCGAACCCACGTCCCCCGATTTTACGCACCAGGTGCTTAACCACCGGGCAATCAAAGGTCGCTGTAGTAAGCCAAAATTATGCACTCTAATAGTATTACTTTAACCGTCGTCATAGGGGACGGTACGCGGTCATCAACCAGACCCTATCTAATTGAAAGATGTTGTTTTTCAAACACTTAACTCTCATAGTGATGCATTGTAGCTACCCTTATTTAATTCTAATATAGAAACAAGCTCTATTGTGCGCTAAATGAAAATCACATTTTAAATTTTTTTTTAATACAGAATTTCTCACCTTGCGTTGGATTCGACCCCACATCACCCGATTTTACGCACTGGGTGCTTTGACCATTGGGTTATCAAGAATCAAACACTCGTTGTAAGAAATTTAATTTAAAAAAAAGTAATACTATTGTTGAATAAATCCTTTGCGATCCTAATATAATATTTTAGATGAAATATGTTTTGTGTTATCTATATCTATATGTATGTTAGTATGATACCATTCGCATTCAAAACGGCTTTACGTGTGTAGAATTCACAGCCACATTAATAAACACAACGATAATTTTTAGAAAACATAATTAAAGAAACATTTTTTGTAAGCCATAAAATAATTTCTTGGATTGCTTATATCATATAAACAATATAGCATACGATCGATATTGTTTATATGATCGCAAAATAATACGCAATTGTGTTACATAAATCTTAAACAGATTACCGAGCTAATTTTACTTCCAATGAGAATCTACGGATTCTTCATTCTACATTTTGGGGAGCTGTAAAAATTGTAAAATTAAATTCCAAAAACGTAGCGCGACGGCACGCGTATATTCTGATACCAGAGAAATCCTGTCTACTGGAGGATTTTCGGGGCACGGCGCGTATTCAAGGGGACTTATCATGCGAAAAAAATAATTTATAAATAACTTGTAAAGAATCCCTGTTTGCGACGCTGCAGTGCTGCTAGAATCCACTCACTTCTCTGCGGAACCGCGTTGTTTCCAAGTACTCGTGCCATATTAATAGCTCTCGTATTAAAACAATGCGGTGGATTTATACGCTGCTTCGTGTATATTCGGAATGTTACTTTTGTTTTTGCGCGAGTATATCTTTAGTATAAAATGGTTTTAAGCTTTACCAGAACACAAGTCTATTTTAATTGTGCTTGCTCTAATTTTTTTTTTTTATGTTGATAGTAAATATATAATATGATGAGTCTGTGTATATATGGACCTACGTGTTGACAAAAATCATTGTTTCGTTGATTACGATGCTGTAAATAGTAATTTGCAGAGAGCATAACAAGTACGACTTGTTAAGTTGAAATAATCTATCGATCTATACTAAAAGCCTACCTCCCTCTAGTTTAGAATTTAGATCCTTTTTTTGTCTTAACAAACATTATGTAGAAAACAATAAGTATACTGTAACGTTCAATAAAAAAACTTCGTAGTTTTCAAACCACTCTACCATCACATTTTATTTGAAATTATTAAAATCACTTGTACACTCGGTTTTATGTTCACACGGAAATATACTCCTACCATACAATAAATTAGTTGTTCACTCTGCGCTTGTCAGCGATCGAATGCCCGAGCTGGCTTTAACTTTTAAATAGTTTACCACTGGTGGGGATAGTGTTCCTTCCACATGAAATATAATGTTGCCGCTTCGTGATTTGCAGTAGTTTCATAGATTAAATATAATTGAAACGAACGGCAGTATATAACCATGGACTTGATATTTTGAAATAATACTTATAACATTAAACAAAGGTTGTCAACGGAGTCCGTAGTAATATATTTATTTTTAATAAATAGTACTTTTGTTACACATTTAATTTACTTTTCATACAAATATGTGAAGTTGAATATTAATTACTGTACAATCATCCACAATTAATTAACTTTAACTCACTGATTTCTCACAATCGCTCACAAATTAATGGTTTTGTGTTTTCCTTTCCCAACAACTATATCGCAACTCATGCGGTTAATCGTTGCCACAAAACATATTACCGACTAGTGTCGGCGTAATGTACTGTATTTAGGTTATTCTAGGAGGCTTTTGTGATAAATGTGTAGCGTCATCCTCATTAATAACAATATAAACTGACGTGCCTTACACAATATAAAACAAAAAGCGTAGTAATTGTTGTGACGGTAGCTTGATAACAATCACTTCAGTTGACTAGGATTAGCTACAATCCTAAACAAGTAGAAAGAAATAAAGTACAGCTTTTTACCTTAACGGCGAACGGCGAAAAGGTTTCAATTTAGAATTCAAGTTATTTTATGTCATGTATGTGGTCAAATTTAGTTATGTAGTTTATTTTTGTGAATTTACAGAGATATAAATTGGCTGAAAATTTACTCTCGTTTACTTTTACTACACATACTTCACATGAAAATTATGTGTAAAAGAATAAAAGCATTCACATAAACAACAGCAGGAAATGGGTTCAGATCTTACCTTAGGCTTGAGTTTTCGGTGAAGACTAAATTTTTAATTTCCGATGAAAGCTTAAGCATTGTCAATAACTGTTTACAAAACCGTTATCAATTGATTTTTCGCTATATTCATCTGAAAGTTTTAGGTTGTAAACTGTCTTAGTTATTATAGTAAATAGAATAAAACGATGGGTAATACAAGTTTCCTCCGTCTAAAAGATTAGTCAAAAATCGACGGGCGACGAAGCCTTAAGCTTTCAAAAACTTTTAAGTGTTTCCAGTACTTTTGGAAAAGGCCTTTTAAGGCTTAAGAGCGGATGGCAATAATAATACTGCCAAGGCCCAAAATATTTCATATTTCACTTGAAACTTGCTTGAACTTGTATTAATAAGATTCAATTAAAATTATAGTGGGTACGATTTTGTATATAAGCAGAAACCATTGCAATGCGAAAAAAATACAACTACCAATTTTGAAAATACTGACTGTATGAAATCCATATGTATATAATGTTAATTAATCTTGATCACATTGCGTTTAACATAATCGTGACGTTTAATTCATATAATTCAAATCAAAACTTAATAGAATGAATTAAATAAAAAAGTGTAATAGAAAACCAGCTTAAAATACATTACAATAATTGAGTGTAGATTTAGGCTGACAATATGTTTGGAAGACAAATCGATGCAAAGGATAAATTCTAACTTAAATATAGATCAGGCGATCAAAGATAAATAATTGCTTGAGTGAAATTCTGGAATTTCATAGATATTACATACGGGTTTTTGTAATATATATATAAAATGCCTGTACAATTTTTTTTGCCAACTTACTTGTTTTTTCTTTGGTCAAAGCTCTTCTATATTATGATAGTACGAAATTTTAATACGACATAATTCTTGCAGATTGATTTAACACTGGAAACAACATCTTGGAATAATCCCTTTTTTTACCGAAATTAGTAATGAAACAGGGGTGCTCGATATCTTTACACCCCTTGAGTGCCAAGTTTTCTTGTTTATAAAGTTTAAAATGATTTATATTTCGTGCAAAAATGTATTATTCTCATTACAGTTCCAAAATGTGTTGTAGCACGTGGCGGGTCCACAAGCGTACACAAGGGTCTTATTAATTTTCACTTTTTCTGATCTTCTCGGATAAAAGTACCTGCTTATTGAAACAGGAAAATTGAAAGGAAATGAGGGTTGTATTTAAAGCCAATAAGTCGAGGATAAATATATTTGTGACTATGCATTAAAGAGAAAAATGAATTTGGAGATATGATACGCCAGGTGTATAAAAAAATTGTTACTTGGAGTTGCTTTAAAGCAGTGACATAACAGTGGCAATTACTAAATACTACTGCCAAGGGGTTCATCGTATGCTGCAGTCAAGAGCTTTACTTCATGGTGATTAAGCATTTTGGAAATCCTTGCTTGATAAACTCCAAGTAGAACATAGGTGGACCTCTTAGTTCAGGCAGCTGTCCTTGTGATCCATTATTCTAGATAAACCTGTATAGTGTATACAATCCTTAACAATATTATCATATACCAAAATTGAAATGGTAAGTGATAATTTTGTTTTATAAATTGCTGTATAAGTTTTTTATGGTGCCTATCTGCTTTGATATTTATACGTTAACATTTTTCATGAAAATAGTTATTATGTCGTGCATTGTACATGTAATTTATTTAATATAATCAACTAAATATTGTTGCAATATCAGTATTACTGTTAAAACCATGATTAGAAAAATGATCAAATAGTAAAATACTATACTAAAAATTATTCCGGGAACGCGGTGATTTTTAAGTGCATAAAATCACGTTTTTAAAAGTGTAATTTAAATATGGTCTGCATTACGATTGTACGTTGAGGGTAAAATGGTAATGCATACCACAACGTGGATATCTGTTACGGACATTATAACATAAATGTTGTAAAACTCTGCCGTGAAAAATCATATGATGAACATGAGGTTGGAAATGAAACGTTGAAAAATCTAGTTTTGATTTATGGTGGGAAAACTCAACGGTGCCTTGCAAAATGCACCGGTGCAATACAGAATGAAAATTAGCATAGACATGTCTCAGCTGAGATAATGTTATAACCGTACACAGAGCTAGTTATAGTTACTTAGGAATACTGTTTGATAGATGGAACTTTCTGTACTTTACTATCCTTTACATTCATTGTGACAAAGTCAATGACAAAATAATGGTACTATTAGTATTGCAAATGTGATTAAAAATGTCACAAAACGATAAGTTTGGTGACGAGCTAAACTTTGAATACATCCAATACAAACAAGCAAAAGCAGAGTGGTGGGGATTTGCATGGTTATAGGGGACTTTGCAAATGCTCAACTAGCTAATTACCGTCCACAAGTAAGGTGCAATAAAATCATCAGCAATAAAAAATCCAGCATTTTTCGACCCAAATACGAGTATGCCCTTAGTACGAGAGTAGTGACGAACCTTTAACTATAAAGTGAGCGTAGCTGAGCATTATTAATGATTGCCTTCGAAGAAGCATATATATCAGATTGGTTGACCATGGTTAGCTGATGGCTAAATGCGATATTGGCGACAATGCAAATGGCAATTTTCCATTTATTGTGGCGCTCAAAAACATAGACAAATATTTATCAATAGGTGACAACTGATGAAAGATTACCAACAAAACGGCGCCAACTATTTTTTTATTGCTGGTAGATAAGCCTTTGACCCCAATATCACTTCATAGTAAGTGATGATGTGGTCGAAGGTATTAACAGGCTTAACCTATAATTATTGGCTCTCAAGGATAGCTGCCGGAACACACCGTCAGGTGCTTTGTGACAGATTTTCTACTTGAGGATGGTCGCTAGCCAGGCGGGCATCCACCAAATGCCATCACTGCTTTGAACTTACTTACCAATACGCCAACATAGTTGAGGCTGAATACAGCTTGCAGAATATGATAAACTTAATTCCGACAACAGCCTCGCCCTCGTGGAAAATGGGTATTTGTATAAAATTATTTTAAATACATAACAAATACTTGTTTAAGTACCAAAATTGATTAAAATACAGGCAATCGTTTTGAACACACACACGTATTCACCTCTATGATATTTATAATGTGTAGTTAACCAACAGTCTCAAACGTAAAACATACAAAATACCTGAATGTTTCACAAGAAAACTTTCGAGTGTTAATAATTGAAATAATTTGTTTACCGGATCCTCTAAGCTTGGCAATATATATGGGTATTCGACGCAAAGAGTCTGCACGATTTCATTTGCTACGTATATGGAAAGCATTTGTATAGTAGTATATATGGATATACGTCTTCGCGTATACTGAGAAGAACGTGCAATGTTTATCGTTTTCATTTTAATACTACAATGAGAACTAGTTAGCTATTGTTTATTACTACACACAACTATAGGGATTAAATAAATAAAAAACCGGCCAAGTGCGAGTAGGACTTGCGCACCGAGGGTTCCGTACAAACCTGTAGGTATATAAGTAAAAGTAACGGTATTTTTATTACTAAATGAAATCCATAACATGTTAAAATTATTAAAAATATTGTTGTTATTTGATGTAACGTAAAATTTAAGTTTTTTGAAATTTTTCCTTTATCTGTGGTATAAGAAGCAGCTACGTACCAAATTTCAAGATTCTGAGTACACGCGAAGTAGGTTTTGATTCCCTTGCGAGTGTCGAAAATTTGCGGCATAAAAAGATACACTTATGATTGCATTGGCTTAGAAGTTTGATTTTTTTCACAGCTGTAGACCTGAGTATTTGATATGAATTTCAGCTAAATACCTCCACGCATTATCTATCAATATCGGGGCATTCAACTTGTTACATACATCTTGGAAGGCCCGATATCACTTTAACAAAATTAAATGCTAATGTTATGCTGTTTAAGAGTTAAAAAAAATATTTTCTTGTTCGGCTTTTAATTTTTTTACGAAAAGAAAATACAATTCTGATAAATCGTTCTAAAAATTGTACACTTAAGCAAAACACAGAAAAAAACCTTTTAAATAGTTGCAAAAGACAAATTTAAGAATTAAACCAATTTAGTTCTACGTTAGCCTGAACAACATCTTCGACCACATCATCACTTACCATCAGGTGAGATTGTGGTTAAAGATAACACATCAATATAAAAAAAACGTTAGTTCATGATCGTTTTATAGTTACTAATTGTTATATAAAATTTCGATTAACTTTGACCAATCATTACTATTACAGAAATATAAGTTCAGTTGTGGAGCCGGATATATATATGTAAATTTCCCCAGAGTACAAACTCAGCTATAAATCTGTTTACCCGCTTATCTTCACTGAACAGCTTGACTATATGCATTGATAGAAAGTAACTGGAAATTATAATAAGACGTTTATGTGATAGTTTTGTTAAAAGAGTACTACAGGGTCAGCAACGCATGAGTAACGCCCCTGGTGTTGCAAATTCCATAGGCGACGGTAACCGCTTCCCATCAGGTGGGCCGTCTGCTTGTTTGCCACTCCATAACATAAAAAAAGTAAACTGTAGTAACTTTCAAATTCATCCAAGTAAAAGAACATACAATAGGCCTGATAACTATAAACTATATTTTGATAATTGGTTTGAAGAAAATTAAGAACGACTCGGACTTTCGTAGGTAGTGCAAGACTATTGTTAAAATAACCAAGCCCAGAAACAGCAGTCTGGTTTAATTTATAACGCAAATTGAGGTATTCGAATTCAAATTTTCCACCGAAAAGTTTGAGGCGTTCTTCAGAAGTCCTATACAAAGTATTACACCTAGTTCAGTATGAATTTACACATAAACGGATACTATATTATAGAAAGAAAAACTAAAGTTCAAACCAATGCCCTATTTAGGAACAGGAGAAACATTTGCTGGTATAAACTGCAACAATGATACCAGAAGCCAAATGAGGATTGAAATTTGGAACTCGCATTGCATTGCGCAGAAACTACTTAGGAATGAAACCACTGTTTTAAATAATTCACAAAATGGCCGCTCGGACAGATTCATTAAAATAAAATCGTTTATTTATGTTCATTTTGAAGTTCTGTTGAGTAATGTGTCTGCATCGAAATTGTTATTGGCAAATTTTATTTAGGAGTTTTTGAACATATTATGTTACTTTATAATCTATGCTGTGGGTTTCGTACCAAAAATGGAAAACGAAGCCCGTCATGTAGCTCTACTTAGTGTTTGTCCTATAATTAGTTCCGCACGAGTTTCAAACTCGCGAACGGAAAGTATCACAAACCAAAAATTTAGATTTTTATAGGTATTTTTTTTATTCTCTCACAGGTTGTTCCGGCGAGGTGCTTTAAGAAATCGAAGCCTGGGTCGCAAATTACCGGTTTTTACACGACTGCTTATAAAAAGGAGTTGAAATGTTTTCAAGGTTCATGTATGTGTATATGTGTTCATGTATTTCACCATAATTTCTTAACGGCTTAGCCGATTATGCATGAGATATCATTAGCCTGGTCGTCTTGATAACACAGGTGATAATAGATACATAAAATAAATATAAACACGATATGGCAGATTTTAGACGCTTAATTGAGACGCCAGATTTGTGCTCTTCCAAGCCCATAGTTTGGCGAATCAAAGTGAAGGGCTTTAAAAGGCAAGTCTATAGACATATATATAACTTGCAGGTATAATTTCAATGGAACGTTAATACTTCTAAAGAATGTAAATAATTTGCAGTCGGGTTTCTTAATTTCTTAATTAATTTATACTTGTTATATATTGTATAATCTGTAGTTGTCGTACAATAAATGTAGGCGACACGGTTACAAAAATCATATTTACTTACCCGTGCGCATTGTAGATAATTATAACAATAAAATTCCATTTAAGACTGGACTATACCGACTCCAATTGATACATACCGGTTAACCTATGTTTTCATGTATGGAGTAGGTATACACATTGAATATTTATAGATATTTTGAGCTCTCTACAGTGCCGAAATATCAAGAGCTCAAAATCAATTAAAAACACGGTAAACATCCCCCATTGTAATAATAACTATAGTTTAAATGACCGTGACCGTTTAAAAACTCACATTGGATATAGGCTCTTGGATCTGAGTTGGAGGATTGCGTCTTTGTGTTATTTGAAAAAACATATCGTACTGTGATAAAGGGAGGATAATGAACTCATTATATGCAGGTATGTCTTTATTTATGAATTTGTTTTAATAAAAGTCTAACTTATTAAAAATATGATTGTAACCGAACTTCTTTCGCCAAACTTGATATTATATGTTGATGAAATGTACTTACCCATTCAATCAAGATGCAATTTCTAACCATAAATCTCTTTCAGTCGCTTATTATGAAACTTTAGCAAGCATCTTACGGCCAAAAAATACCTTGAATATAAAAATCCTTTAATATTTTCATCCAACAAATTGCTTAACAATTGGAAAAAATAAAAAGAGGACAAGATTATTAAGAATCAAAAGATGTCTATTGAACAAAATTACCAACTTCAAAGATGTTCCATTCAAAGACTTTTGTAATTCGAAAACCGCAGATATTGTCTTTGAAAATGTAGGTAGACCTAAATAATCAGATTAACAGTGATTCACAAGCTTTTACGACGCTATTAAATTTCCCTGAATACGGCAACACCATTTTAAGCCAGATTCTCATTTCAAATAAGACAATAATTAATCACACCCTGCTGCTACAATCCATATTATATATACAGTATGGGAGCAGTAAGATCTGTAAGAACAAGATAAGCTCACATTGCGTTAATTTCCCGCTAGTGAAAGCTCTATTTCTAAAGCTAGACCCAATAAGTTGTTTGACTGTACCAAAAATTTGTTTCCAACCTAATGAATCATAAATTATTTGATATTTTTTAATAAATGTCTTGTTTAGTAAAAACTAAAAAAATGCTTTTTATTATTTTCACGAATTTGAATGCATGTTTTTGAAAATGTAATCATAAAATTGCCTTACACTAAATACTGAAATTTAAAAAATTAATAATTTGTCTTTGATGCATTGAAGTTTATTTTTTTATTTTCTTTGTTTAATCAGAATGCTGTTTAAGGCTAATAATGTAGATAAAAAATACTCATTTGTGTTGCGAAACAAATATTTCATCAACAACACTTTAAAAACTGTTTCTTGTCCTATTAGTAAACTACAACTATTAGAACTGATTCATTGAAAGCTACAAACTACATACACTTCATCACCTTATATGATATGTATATGATTATATAAAGCTGTGTAAGTGGGAAAACAGCCTTATTAATAAATTATATAATAAATATATGTATACTTAAGTATATTATAATTTAATATTTGGATAAATGTGAAACTTGTATGTCGTATTTGTCCCGTGTCCCGTGGCGTGCTGGGTTAGAATGTCTCCCCCCCTCCCTCCCCCATTTCTAACTGTCGGTGTCATAAGCGGCGATTTAAATGCCAGAAGCAGCGCCGGCTTATCAGCTGGAACAGTATACATATGTATTGTAGGTAAATTTATATATTTAAATTGTATTTTATAACAAAGCTTACTTTAATTTTCTTTAATTTGATGTTTATCTATCTCTGTTATGTACACCCCATCACAGTTCCTGTATATTTCTCCTACCAGATGTTGGATAAAAGACATCGCTATTGATAAATATAACAAGGCCACTACTAATGACACTATAATCTAAGTTTTCAGTATCAAATTTCATCAAATTTGTATTTTAGTAGTATAACAATAAAGAATTATCTACCCATCTATCACTTTTACATAGAATCCATACTTCCATAACGTTACAACGATAACGTTGCTTTTTGGAAGCTTCTTTGCTCCATTTAGTAACACAAAACGGCAAGCTGTGTTGTTTTGTTAAATTAATGCTTATAATGTCAGAAAGCGATATTAATTACCACTTACTTTAATTATCGTTTAACCAAATTTTCACAGAAGAGAAATGCAGTGCCGCCATTTGGGTAATTACCACATTTATCAAGAAATTTCGCGTATGAGACGAATGGTTACCGCTAAATAAATTAAATAAAGCATTGTACGGTAAGACATTAATGTTAGAGAGAACTGTAAATATGGTAAGATAACATATATGAGACAGTTTAATTATAATTTTGCTGAATTTATGTAATTAGATTTAAAATCACGTCTTCTTCAATTTAAAATAACGCTGACAACGTTCAGCGTTAAAATAACATTGAGGTCACGTCTAAAACAACAACGATTTTTTTTTAAACTGCGAATATTCGTTATTCGCAAGGCTTATTGAATGGTTAAAAGTGCAATACAATAGAATGACATTAAAAAAACCAAGTAAATGTCTGTGTCTGGGTAGACGGAATACCAAATTTACCTCCTACGACTCGGGACTCTTGATAGGAGGAGAATGTGTTTCCACAATTGCTGGAGCTGTTCCATTTAAATTTCTTGGTAGGAAGATAGATCACAAAGGACGCACACCATCTTTAGACGCAGTTGTCGATAACTTTCTAAAAGAGCTTAGTATGGTAGACCAACAACCAATTAGTAACAACAACATTAAAAAAGCTTGGATATACGACAACTATCTAACATCACGTCTGACTTGGCCTTTCTAGTATACGACATTACTAAATCCCTGTTAACAAAACTGGATGTAAACGTCACAAGGACATTGAAGTCATGGTTGGGGCTTGCACTTTCGGCAGACCCATCTACATTATTTCGGGATAAAACTTATTTTGGGATGAAATTAAAGAAACCAGCGGAGCTCTATAAACACCTCAGAATTACCAAAACGCACGTCTTATTAAAATCTCAAGACGATGAAGTCGCATCTCTCCCAAAAGACAAAAGTGCCTCCGACCTTGATTCGAGGCTTCAATTCCACAAACAATTTATGATAGGTGCACAGTCCAGCAAAGCGGGTTTAGAATCGAAAAAGAAAGTTCAGGATAAAGACATTGTAAAATCTTTTCTACAACAAGACGAAAATGATAGCTATAAAATACATGCAATGAGCTTAGAAATGCAGAGCGAATGGCTAACCATAGGTGAATTTTGTATCCCTTTGGCGTTAAAGTGGCGCACCTTGATATACGATTGGTCACCTGCCTTATTAAAATTTTATCTAAACGCCTTTCAGATGACCCTCCCAGACTGTGAGGCACTCTTAGTAAAGCATCAATCATAATCAAATCAAAATCAAATCAAAATCAAATCAAAATCAAATCAAAATCAAATCAAAATCGAATCAAAACCGAATCAAAATCGAATCAAAATCGAATCAAAATCGAATCAAAATCGAATCAAAATCAAATCAAAATCAAATCAAAATCAAATCAAAATCAAATCAAATCAAAACAAAATCAAATCAAAATCAAATCAAAATCAAATCAAAATCAAATCAAAATCAAATCAAAATCAAATCAAAATCAAATCAAATCAAATCAAATCAAATTAAAATCAAAATCAAATCAAAATCAAATCAAAATCAAATCAAAATCAAATCAAAATCAAATCAAAATCAAATCAAAATCAAATCAAAATCAAATCAAAATCAAATCAAAATCAAATCAAAATCAAATCAAAATCAAATCAAAATCAAATCAAAATCAAATCAAATCAAAATCAAATCAAAATCAAAACAGTAGGTCATGGCTAACTGTATCGAAAGCCTTCTTCAAATCAATATGCACACTGAGCGCTATTTGATTTTTGTCAATATTAAGTCTTATTTTAGTCACTAAATCAACTGTAGCCACTAGTGTATTAGATTTTGGTCTAAAACCATACTGCTTTTCATAAAGATAAATAATAGAATTTAAATAGATTTCAAGTAGATTATAATGAACCCTTTCAAATATTTTGGAAATAATAGGTAAAACTGATATAGGCCGATAGTTTCCCGGATCTGACCTATTATCAGCTTTAAATATAGGAGTTACTCTAACAATTTTAAGATTATCAGGAAATTCTCCGTGTTTTAGACATTGGTGAATACAATTCGTTAGTTCCAGAAGTATTATTTTTTTTACACATTTAATGGACTTGGTGCTTATGCCATCTATACCCGAGCTCGTATTGCACTTCAGATTATTAATTAAAATGTCTATTTCGTCAATAGTTGCAGGTAAAAAAAGGTTGGTGCTTATTTAAGGTTGCTGAAGAACTTCCAGTTACGTCAAAGAGCTTATCTGAATTTTTAGGAGTAACTTTTGAGAATGGTTCAGCTAGGACCGAACCAATATTAGAAAAGTAGTTATTAAATGTTTCGCATATTTCCTGAATATAAGTTACAAATCCAGTTTCTGCTTCGAGTTTACTTGGAAGGGAGCTACTTATTATTTTGTTATTGGATAAACTGTTGATCCATTTCCACATTTTGGCTGGTTTCTTCTTGCAATCATCAAAGGCTTTCAAGTAGTATTGGCTTTTTGTTTCCTGTATGAGTTCAGTCACTTCATTTCTTTTCTTTGTAAATATTTCTTTTTTGTTATTGTCTTTAGGGTTTCGTTTATAATCGTACCATAATGTATTTCTTATATTAATTTCGTGTATAATGATTTTATTTATCCAGTCTTGCTTTGGTGGATTTAGTATTTTAAATTTTATGGTCTTGCTATTTTTAATACTAGTTATCAACTTCTCTTCCAATAAGTTATATATGTAGTCTTCGTTGATTCTTTGGTCATTTTTTATTGTTGTGCACAGTTTGTTGTAGTCTATAGTTTCATAATGTATTTTCTGTAGCGAATTTGTTGATATTTTTTATTTCAAAATATATTTGTTTGTGCACAGACATTGGTGTTTCTACAATCGCAAAATGAAATTCACTATCTTTTAGGTTCGTACAAACATGATCAATTAGAGTTTTTGTTTTGTTAGTTTCTCGCGTACAATAGCTTTCATTAATCTTATTTACAATCCTGTAACCATTTTCCTTTAAAAAGTCTCTGTACAATTTTGTTGTTCTTTCTGAGATAAGCATGTTGATATTAAAGTCTCCAAACGCGACACCTTTCTTTTTTTCATTTAATTGTGCAGAGTAGGTATCTAGAAAAGTATTGAAATCTCCAGTTCGGTGTATAGCACCAATGTCAAGCGAGTAGTTTTCTATGTGAACCCAGAGGTAGTGGTTATCATTAATGCATTTTTCATCAATCAAACATGTTTTAAAGTGTGATGTATAAAAATGGATACTCCACCTCCTCTTGGCAGCCTGTCATTATAATAGTGAAAATATCCTGTAATCTGAATTTATATTTTTTTTTAAATATAGAATTTCCCACTTTGCGTTGGATTCGACACCACATCACCCGATTTTACGCACTGGGTGCTTTGACCATTGGGTTATCAAAAATCAACCACTCCATGCCAGAAATTTATTTAAAAAAAGTAAAAGTAATACTACTGTTGAATAAATTCTTTGCGATCCTCATATAATATTTTAGATGCAAAATGTTTTGTGTTATCTATATCAATATGTATGTTAGTATGATACCATTCGCCTTCAAAACGGATTTACGTGTGTAGAATTTACAGCCGCATTAATTAACACAACGATAATTTTAATAAAGTAAATTAAAAAAAAAATTTTTGGTAGCCATAAAATAATTTCTAGGATTGCTTATTATAATAAAAAAATACAAATTAATTTTTACACTCACGCTTCTAGCTTACGATCGATATTGTTTATATGATCGCAAAATACAACGCAATTGCTTTACACAAATCTTAAACACCGAGCTAATTTTACCTCAAATGAGAATCTACAGATTAAATCAAAAACGAATCAAAATCAAAATCGAAATCGAAATCGAGATCGAGATCGGGATCGGGATCGGGATCGGGATCGGGATCGGGATCGGGATCGGGATCGGGATCGGGATCGGGGTCGGGGTCGGGGTCGGGGTCGGCGTCGGCGTCGGCGTCGGCGTCGGCGTCGGCGTCGTAGTCGGAGCGGAGTCGGAGTCGGAGTCGGAGTCGGAGTCGGAGTCGGAGTCGGAGTCGGAGTCGAGATCGAGATCGGGATCGGGATCGGGATCGGGATCGGGATCGGGAGTCGGCGTCGGCGTCGGGGTCGGGGTCGGGGTCGGGGTCGGGGTCGGGGTCGGGGTCGGGGTCGGGGTCGGAGTCGGAGTCGGAGTCGGAGTCGGGGTCGGGGTCGGGGTCGGGGTCGGGGTCGGGGTCGGGGTCGGGGTCGGGGTCGGGGTCGGGGTCGGGGTCGGGGTCGGGGTCGGGGTCGGGGTCGGGGTCGGAGTCGGAGTCGGAGTCGGAGTCGGAGTCGGAGTCGGAGTCGGAGTCGGAGTCGGAGTCGGAGTCGGAGTCGGAGTCGGAGTCGGAGTCGGAGTCGGAGTCGGAGTCGGAGTCGGAGTCGGAGTCGGAGTCGGAGTCGGAGTCGGAGTCGGAGTCGGAGTCGGAGTCGGAGTCGGAGTCGGAGTCGGAGTCGGAGTCGGAGTCGGAGTCGGAGTCGGAGTCGGAGTCGGAGTCGGAGTCGGAGTCGGAGTCGGAGTCGGAGTCGGAGTCGGAGTCGGAGTCGGAGTCGGAGTCGGAGTCGGAGTCGGAGTCGGAGTCGGAGTCGGAGTCGGAGTCGGAGTCGGAGTCGGAGTCGGAGTCGGAGTCGAATCGAATCGAATCGAATCAAAATCGAATCAAAATCGAATCAAAATCGAATCAAAATTGAATCAAAATCGAATCAAAATCGAATCAAAACCGAATCAAAATCGAATCAAAATCGAATCAAAATCGAATCAAAATCGAATCAAAATCGAATCAAAATCGAATCAAAATCGAATCAAATCGAATCAAATCAAATCAAATCGAATCGAATCGAATCGAATCGAATCGAATCGAATCGAATCGAATCGAATCGAATCGAATCGAATCGAATCGAATCGAATCGAATCGAATCGAATCGAATCGAATCGAATCGAATCGAATCGAACCGAACCGAACCGAACCGAACCGAACCGAACCGAACCGAACCGAACCGAACCGAACCGAACCGAACCGAACCGAACCGAACCGAACCGAACCGAACCGAACCGAACCGAACCGAACCGAACCGAACCGAACCGAACCGAACCGAACCGAACCGAACCGAACCGAACCGAACCGAACCGAACCGAACCGAACCGAACCGAACCGAACCGAACCGAACCGAACCGAACCGAACCGAATCAAATCAAATCAAATCGAATCAAATCAAATCAAATCAGCATCAAGCACTGCAGCGTTGCAAACAGGGAGTCTTTACAAGTTATTATAAATTATTTTTTTCGCGTGATAAGTCCCTTTGAATATGCGCCGCGCCCCGAAAACCCTCCAATAAACAGGATTTCTCTGGTATCAGAATATACGCGTGCCATCGCGCTACGTTTTTGGAATTTCATTTTACAATTTTTACAGCTCCCCGAAATGTAGAATGTAGAATCTGTAGATTCTCATTTGAGGTAAAATTAGCTCGGTGTTTAACATTTGTGTAAAGCAATTGCGTTGTATTTTGCGATCATATAAACAATATCGATCGTAAGCTAGAAGCGTGAGTGTAAAAATTAATTTGTATTTTTTTATTATAATAAGCAATCCTAGAAATTATTTTATGGCTAACAAACAATTTTTTTTTAATTTACTTTTCTTAAAATTATCGTTGTGTTAATTAATGCGGCTGTAAATTCTACACACGTAAATCCGTTTTGAAGGCGAATGGTATCATACTAACATACATATTGATATAGATAACACAAAACATTTTGCATCTAAAATATTATATGAGGATCGCAAAGAATTTATTCAACAGTAGTATTACTTTTACTTTTTTTAAATTAAATTTCTGGCATTGAGTGGTTGATTTTTGATAACCCAATGGTCAAAGCACCCAGTGCGTAAAATCGGGTGATGTGGTGTCGAATCCAACGCAAAGTGGGAAATTCTATATTTAAAAAAAAATATAAATTCAGATTACAGGATATTTTCACTATTATAATGACAGGCTGACAAGAGGAGGTGGAGTATCCATTTTTATACATCACACTTTAAAACATGTTTGATTGATGAAAAATGCATTAATGATAACCACTACCTCTGGGTTCACATAGAAAACTACTCGCTTGACATTGGTGCTATACACCGAACTGGAGATTTCAATACTTTTCTAGATACCTACTCTGCACAATTAAATGAAAAAAAGAGAGGTGTCGCGTTTGGAGACTTTAATATCAACATGCTTATCTCAGAAAGAACAACAAAATTGTACAGACCATTTTAAAGGAAAATGGTTACAGGATTGTAAATAAGATTAATGAAAGCTATTATACGCGAGAAACTAACAAAACAAAAACTCTAATTGGAACTTATTGGAAGAGAAGTTGATAACTAGTATTAAAAATAGCAAGACCATAAAATTTAAAATACTAAATCCACCAAAGCAAGACTGGATAAATAAAATCATTATACACGAAATTAATATAAGAAATACATTATGGTACGATTATAAACGAAACCCTAAAGACAATAACAAAAAAGAAATATTTACAAAGAAAAGAAATGAAGTGACTGAACTCATACAGGAAACAAAAAGCCAATTCTACTTGAAAGCTTTTGATGATTGCAAGAAGAAACCAGCCAAAATGTGGAAATGGATCAACAGTTTATCCAATAACAAAATAATAAGTAGCTCCCTTCCAAGTAAACTCGAAGCAGAAACTGGATTTGTAACTTATATTCAGGAAATATGCGAAACATTTAATAACTACTTTTCTAATATTGGTTTGGTCCTAGCTGAACAATTCTCAAAGGTTACTCCTAAAAATTCAGATAAGCTCTTTGACGTAACTGGAAGTTCTTCAGCAACCTTAAATAAGCACCAACCTTTTTTTACCTGCAACTATTGACGAAATAGACATTTTAATTAATGATCTGAAGTGCAATACGAGCTCTCGGGTATAGATGGCATAAGCACCAAGTCCATTAAATGTGTAAAAAAAATAATACTTCTGGAACTTACGAATTGTATTCACCAATGTCTAAAACACGGAGAATTTCCTGATAATCTTAAAATTGTTAAAGTAACTCCTATATTTAAAGCTGGTAATAGGTCAGATCCGGGAAACTATCGGCCTATATCAGTTTTACCTATTATTTCCAAAATATTTGAAAGGGTTCTTTATAATCTACTTGAAATCTATTTAAATTCTATTATTTATCTTTATGAAAAGCAGTATGGTTTTAGACCAAAATCTAATACACTAGTGGCTACAGTTGATTTAGTGACTAAAATAAGACTTAATATTGACAAAAATCAAATAGCGCTCAGTGTGCATATTGATTTGAAGAAGGCTTTCGATACAGTTAGCCATGACCTACTGTTAAATAAGCTAAATAATATTGGTGTCACTGGTACCGCTTACTAAATGTTTCAATCATACTTGTGCAATCGCAGACAGATAGTGAAGTTAGGTCACACACAGAGCAAATCTAAATATATTTCATATGGCGTGCCTCAAGGCTCTATTTTAGGCCCTTTGCTATTTATTGTCTACATCAACAGCATACATAAAGTTGGCCTGAAAGGAGATATTACTTTATATGCTGATGACACTAGCTTGTTTTACTTTGGACCTACTATAGATTCAGTAATAACTGTTGCACAGCATGATCTTAATCTACTAAGCATGTGGTTTCAATCTAATCTTCTGACCATAAATATTGCAAATACTAACTTTATAATTTTCTGGGCAAAAAAAAAAGAAAATTCCAGATTTCCCTCCTTTAACCATCCATAATACAGCTATAAACCGAGTATATGAGGTAAAATATCTTGGCCTTATACTAGATAGCAGCATGACATGGAAGCCACACTTGGAAAAAATTAAAACGAAATTAGTGTCTCTCACAGGAATACTGCGTGGAATAGTACGATGTCTTCCTCGACAAGTACGATACACTATTTACAAGTCATTATAGTAGTAACTGTACTGTATAGTTTAAACTTAATATTTAAAAAGAAAAGGAAAAGTTTCGAATAAACTATACCTTGTATATTCCGTAAGAGACTGTACACAAAGGTCGTTGAAAGCGGCTGACTATTTTATGAGTTGGTGTGTTTCGTCATTATTAGCTCCGCGAAGGGGTGAATAATACACTTTCCCATTTATTTTGTCCAGATTTCATGAGGCATTAAATTGGGTTTGTGGATGCCCGCAGATGTCTTCACGGTAATATCTGGGAACGCAAAGTCCGGAGGTGCGCCAGTACGGGCTGGCCCGGCGGGACACGGATATGAATAGGCTTTTTGTCTCACCCCTCAACTCTCGCTCCGTCTCGTCACTGGTACATCGAATTCAAACTGGAAGTATCCTACTCAATGTTTTCAAAATCTATATCAGTTTTAATTTAAGACTCGAGACAATGCTGCTTACAATAAATTGCCACGAGAAAGTCAGCTGTCATTACGTCGACAAAGATGTTCTCACAAAGACTCAGTATGTATGAAATTCCTACCAATAGCTACTAGAACCTTGTAACAAAAACTGCTACTCTCTTCTTTTGATGTTATGTTTACATTATGCTATCGCCGTCATACGAAAGCCAATCTACATCAACAGTAAAAACTGCCTCACACGAAATAGCAGCGAATTTTTTTTACCTGAAAATGTGCTTTGTTGCTTAATGTGATTATTGGTTGTCATAACAACAATAATTATTGTTCCGTGATGTCTGTGTAAGAGATTCTCTAACATCGAAAGAAAAAACACTCTACAAAACTGTAATAATATTTGATTTGAACATATGTGTTCAAATCAAATATTATTACAATTTTGTACAATAGGATAGACTCCGTGGGGCTAGAATAGCCGGGCTAGAATGTCACCCCCCATTGCAACCTGTGGGTTTCGTAAGAGGCGACTAAAGGTACTAAAGGGCAGCAGCGCCTTCTGAGGAACTGATATCTTAAACTGCGATCCTAAAGACGCCAGCCAAGCGTGGGGATTAAGGAAAAACCCCTCTTTAATGGGGAAGACTGTGTTCAGCAGTGGACAATCCGGCTGGTACAGTAATAAGATAGACATCCGTGATTATTTCCTTTTCATTTAAAAGTTGGAAAGTTAACATTTGGTGAATGTGTTTCTTTATTCGAAAGACTAAGTAAATATTTATTTCGGGAACCGTTTTCCACAGCAAGCGTACTTTTTCAGACATTTTTATGTACTTATGTAGGCAATCCTATGATGCATGAGTCGGGCGATACGCACCACAAAAAGAAACGGAATAGCGATGGTGACCCTTCACTGAAGTGTTAATCGAATTCTTTTTAGTAACAAGGAATGTTTTACGTCAAAAATTCTTTAAATCTAAAGATATAAGTATATATATGTTATCAAACTTTATTTTTATATTGTTAAATGGCTATCCTTATATGTGATCGACTTATGTCTGGCAAAATATGTGTATTTGCACAATTCTGCCTACCCCTTCAGGGAAAACAGTTGACAATTTATGTATTTTTTTTATTGATCGATGATAGGCTAGCATTTGACCACTATCTCACCTGTAGCTGTTGATATGAAATAATAAAAGTACCCCATGGCTAAATCCAGGATATGAAAAAAAAAACGGTCAAAGGCGTGTCGGGCCACGCGCAATGTAGGGTTTCGTAGTAGCCTGTTATCATAATATAGAATAGTTCTGTTGTTCTTTTTATCTCTCTACCTATAACTTTCTAAGCAATTTGTTCTTTTGTTTATAAATTGTGATGGCTTGCACGTGAAGACTGTTGTTGACTATTAAGTAGGAATCATGGATTATCTATACGTTTCTTAATTGCTCACACACATTTTTCTTCTCTCCATTTAACGACACTTCTCTATAACGCCATAAAATGCACAATCCCTTGAGTTTACACTGTATATGTATATATACTCGTATCTATACATAGTGTAAACTATATAACGACACTGAAGGGACTGTGCATATATTTAAATATATATATACTTAAAATCAGTAAACACACTAAGTATTTGTTTGTTTGTTATTGTCAATGTTTTAAATATTTCAGTAAAGCTGCGATAAAGCGGGCTAAATTGAGATTGGGCGATAGTTTGCTACATCTTTAAATAATCCTTAGGTTGAATATATGGTGGACTGGAAAACAAATGGTGTCAGCGGTGTATTTAAGAACGTATGGTGAAACATTATTAACTCCAGCGCCCTTAGTTGGATCGAGCCTACGTAGTTCCGATTTGATATACATTTGATTGTAGTAAAACAAACATCACTGATAATTAAATCTGACGTGTGGTTATCTTCAGAAATATAAATTTATTATCCGCATTATAACCGTCGGTAACAGTTGTGGGTTCAAATACTGATTGGAAGTGATTCGAGTAAATATTACTAATATCTACTGGGTCACTTGCTGTTTTTGGAGCACCCATCTTCCAAGCAGTCTTGTCTGCCCTACCCCTAGAGTGTTTTTTATAAGCCGGAGACGCGGAGAGGGAGCAGCGCAAGTATACTGCGAAGGTGTAGCGAGTACGCTGCGATGAGGAAGCGAGAAGACTAAAGCTGTGTACCACAGCGCCGGAGCTGTCATAGAATTACTTCACTTCTAATAAGACATTTGTCTCTAAGCCTAACCATATTTTGTTGACGTTTTCGTGCTTGTGATTTATGATTAATTATTTTCATGAAGAAAAAGCTAATTTTGGGATATTTCATTAGTATAAAAAAAAACTATAGGTTTCTGTAACCCCCTCCCATCAATGGGGAATATTTCGCCCTCTCTCCCCCTCCCCATTGCACAAAATATATACATATATACCATACCTAAAGTCCTTCTAATGTATGTAGATACACATTTTTTTATTTATTATTATTTAAATTAAATAAATAGTTTCCGTAATCCCCCACCCCTCTTGGGGATGCTACAACCCCCCCCTCTCCCCTCTCCACCCCTTCCTATAGTACATAACTATCTATACCGATTCTAGTCCTTCCAGTACTTTATCTTAGTAACTTTAGAGGATTTATTCTAAGTATGTTGTATTTGGTGCAAAATTATCTAATACCCAAGTTTAACGACTATTACTGGTAAAGTCATAAAGTTATCTTAACCGCTATAATTTTCCTTGAAAGTTCATGAACTGCAATATCATCATGAATTTTTTCAGACTTTTCAAGCCAGTAGTTTAGGTTTTAGAGGGGGGGGGGGGACGCCCTACAGTAACAAAAATTTGTACTTTAAAGTTGAATATTTCGTAAATGGAGCATTAAATCGAAAAATAGTATTAGCAACCCCTAAATCATTTCAAAATACCTATTTAATGATACCCCATTCGATGGGATAGGCGACGAAAAAAAATTCACACGCACACCATATGTATGGGAGCTACCTTAAAAAAAAAAATTTTTCAAAATTTTATTTTACCACTTTGTCAACGTGGTAAGTTTACATACCCATACAAAATTGCAGCTTTCTAGTACAAACGGTCTGTTAGCAAAACCTCGGACAGACGGACAGACAGACGGACATGACGAAACTATAAGGGTTCCTTGTAGGTACTACGGAACCCTAATAAAAAACTTAAGTAGTCTCTTCAAAATACGTTCCGTTGTCAAATGAGGTGACAAACAGATACACATAAATATAAGTGTGAAGTAAAACTAAATAAAGCAAATCACTTTTAGTCTAACAATTCAAATGAGTAACGAACAAGGAAACGGTTAGAAAATGGTCCTGAAACCTAAACGAGGTTTGAAACTAGCGGGATAGTTCCTTTGTGCCTGAAGTTGGAGTGGGACCGTCATCGGCGGTGAGTTTAGCATACTTGCCGCTGATTTATCGAGTAGTTGGTACTTATTCGGGTAACACTTATTCAAAACTATTACAATGTCAAAAACTTCGCTGTGCAGCTAAACTAATAAAATAACCCAAGGGACATAAAAACAAGTAGAATTATTGAAAATGATATGTTGAATTGTTTAGTATTTTTAACAAAGAAAAACTACAAAAATATTGTTGAATAATTATTTAAACTTCGTTATACCAACCTTTTAACCGAGCAGAATACATGAAGTAAAGTATTGTAATGTTTATTATTTTAACAAACTTAAGACCAAAATTAATCCTGGTAAATGATGCCGTCGCGGGTCCTTTGCCAGGGAAATAACTGTCGCATAAGCGTTTCCTTGCCCCTACAGATGCTAAGTTCGACGATGCTGAAACTGGCATAATCTAGATTAGGAACTCATTTTCAAAAGAGCAGCTGGATCAATATAGTTAAGTGTTTTATGATTGGTTTTATAGTTGACCAATGTTAACTATCTATGTCAGCACCACTAGTTCTTTGTGTTTAGACCTTACTATGTATGGGTTCGTTAACTAGTGATAACTACGAACTATGAAGTGATAACTACGGTACGAATAACGATGCAGCTCTTTCAATTTGATAATTAAGTTTCAGTTTCACTCAGCTATGTATATATAAATGTGTGGTGCTAAAGGTCTGTTACTACTAAGTGTGGTTAACTTAACATGTAGGTATTTGTTTTATTCATCAATTGTTATGGTTATCTGGACACTTTCATAAATGATAAAAAAGGCTAGGAATTAAAATGACTTAGTATCATTGTTTCTAATCTATGAAGTATGAGTTAAAACTGTACTACATCAATTCGATTTACGGACGCCACTACTGCAATCCAAGAGAAACACTCAAACTATCAGCTGTACCATTAGTGATTACTGTCACTTGCTACGGTTTTCGTAGATATCTCGTGGCATTGTAGCTCTTCGTAGCACTCACTCTACAAGATTATATATTGTGATAGAAACTTTTAACTTGGGTGAAATCAAAGCAAACACGCCATTGCCACGGGTTGGCTTTGCCCACTTCTTTTTATTGAATATGAACAAGAAGTTCCTGTCCGGAGCGCGTTCTGACTGTTCCGAACTGAAACCAGAATATAACGTGTCTCGCTACTATGATGCTACTGCACTGGTGTAATTATGTGATTTTTGGATGTAAAATACGACCTTGTTTTGATTGTATAATGGCTCTTGAGGTATGCATAAATAGATTACTTCAATACCGAAATACCTAGTTATAGTTTAGTTATGTCTTGCTAAAAACGGAGTGCGTTGTTGTCTATACTACAGTTTTAATACTACAACAGGCATCAACGATCTGACTTAAAAATGTTTCATGTCCGTATTATGTACAAATAGTACAACCCAAACGCTAATGTTTTGTTAGTACCTACCACCTAAGAAATATGTCAAATAAACATTATTATTATTATAAATAAATAGCTAAATGAGTTCATTATTTATGCTAAATCAATAAAGGTTTATGATCTTATATACGTAAACGGTAAACGGTATGTAAAATTCTCGTAACTAAACGAAGATGGCAATTATGTTATATCTTTTCGGGTCCTAGCTTACATATGACATAAATAAAATTACGTATTACGTTTAAAAATATATGTTTTATTATTTTTAATATGCAATTCAATTTAAATCTACGGAATCATACAACTATTGGTACTTAAAACATTATACATGGTACTTAGAATTATGTATTGGCACTATTGACAGTCATATAAAGTACTTAGATGTTCCTTAACTCCTTCCCATTGTTATTAGACTATGTTTTTACTGGGATTCTAATATTTTCAGTAGATCTTCATCTGAAACAGGTTAATTGTTCCACCAGTTAGTTTCTTGCTTTCTGCAGATTTATTTTTTGATTAGTCCTTTGTAATACTTTACGTTATATTTTCTTGAATTTTTGTAATTTTGTAGAAAACCCTTTGTCTTGGTTCTTTATTTTCATTGATGTTTTATGATGATTGAGAATTTAAAGAAAATATATTTTATAGACAATATATGTTTTTTATAAAATATTTATTTTAAGTAAAATCTTTCCTATTCTCATGATATTTTATTTTTTTGCATAGCCTATACACATATACTGTGCATATTTACTTCCTTGAAGGGAACTACCAACTACCAACTCTACGTCTTCCGGTGTAATGGAGCAACTACTCGAGAACTTTTATACGCTATCAGTTATCAGTTCGTTGTGTTATGTGGCCCACCAATTCCTTCACCTTGCAAATTCTGAAAGCTATGTCGGTGACTTTGGTTCATCGGCAAATATGTTTGTTGCGGATTGTATCGCGCAAAGAAACTCCGAGAATAGCTCTCTCAATAGCTCATTGAGCGACTCTAAACTTTTCCGTAAGGGTAGGAGACCACGTCTCAGTGCATACCCAGTAGCGTTTCTATACAAATACTGCAGCGCCTAGCTATATCGATCGTGTTATCGAGTCGATTTGGCATCACTAAACAGACTGCAGTACCGGCCGGGTTTCCATTGAATCGAAGGTTTTTTTATAATTGAGAAACGCTAGACATAATGGCAAATTTTGCTACTTAGTCTTCTTTATAATCTGGCGGAGCGTATGGATGTGGTATATGGTGCTAATATCTTTTCGGGACCCGTCTTTTTTAGAGCAAGACGATTTGTAATGACTCTCGAGAACAGATTATAAACAGCTCAGAATTGAAATGGGTCTGTATTTCTTCAACAAGGTCATGTACAATATCATATTTTTTGGAGAACAGTACCATTACACTTCTCGTGTTTTTGGCGTTAACCTTCAAGGATATCGGTTTAACCTTCAAGGATAATGGTATTGGATCTGGGAGACTGAGAGTACCGGTTTTCTACCTACTCTCTTTAGTCGTGATTCCGTCATCACCTGGCGCTTTGTTGTTCTTAAGCTATTTGAGAGCAATTCAAATCTCGTATAGGGTGATGTCCGGGATGTCTGCGGTATAGTATTGGGTCAGATTAACTCTCTTGATATGAGTTTCAGTGGCAATGAGTTTTCGTGTCGAGGTATAAAGTTATTTATAAAACCTATCAAGCTCTTTCAAAATCTGCAGTTTAAATGAGATGATTCTGTCGTCATCGATCTTCATCTTCGTGATTTGGCTTTGTCCTATAGATGATTTTTTGAAAACATTTTGAGCCTTAGTGTTGCTTGATTGATTATATAAAATACTATCTATTGGGAAAAACTTTACACAAACGCAGCACATAGTAGTCTGAAAGGATGCTAAAAAGCAATTACCTTATTTTCAAACTGAAATCCTGCCTTTTAAAAGATTACATCACATCACATAGTCGTCCAGCTTCAAAATTGATACGAATATAATCAAATTAATTATTTGACATGTACCACCAATGTCCATTTAAATCCCTTTTCATAAAATTATTACTCTGTTCATAGGTTTTGATTTCAGATAATTATGACATTGTTACGTTTAAACACTCGGGTTGTTAATTAAATTTGGAAATATTAAATATAAACATATTATAATATTGGTCGTGTTGTGGTTTTATGAATAACAAACTTTTGTAATCACTGTAGGTAAATACGGTGAATGCATCGTTATGGCGCGTTCATTAATAAACAATTGACAGTAATCCAAATAAAACCCCACAATTTTGGTGCCCCTAAAGTATTCCACTTTGATATTTTGCTCAATGTAGAACAGAAATAAAATTTGCTCTATCGATAACGTAGCAGAGTTTTTTTTAATATTATATATATTGAGACATGAGATTATAATTCAAAAGACATGATATATTGATTAATTAAATTGAATAGAAATGCCGAATTAAAAACTTACGTAACAATAAGTACCTAAGTCGGATAAAATCCTGATCTAACTTTAATACCTGATATGTTAACCTTGGACTACAATCTCATCTGATGGTAAGTAATGATGTGGTCGAAGATGTTCAGGCTAACCTAGAACTAAATTGGTTTAATTATTAATTCTGAAAACTTATTAAAAAAAACTTTTATTTTTTGTTTAAGTGTAAAATTTTTAGAACGATTTATCAGAATAGTATTTTCTTTTCGAAAAAAATAAATTAAAAGCCGATTTTCAATTCTTAAACAGCATAAAATTAGCATTTGTTGAAGTGATTTCGGTCTTTTTCAGATGATTGTCACAAGGTATCAAGCTGAAATTCATATCAAATACTCAGGTGAGTATTTTGAAAAGAAAATACTATTCTGATAAATCATTCTAAAAAATTTACACATAAACAAAAAATAAAAGTTTTTTTTAATAAGTTTTCAGAATTAATAATTCAGTCCCTTGGAGCTGTGAAAAAAATCTCACTTCTAAACCAACGCAATCAAAAGTATGTTTTCTTATGCCGCAAATTTTCAACACTCGCAAGAGAATCAAAACCTACTTCCCGTGTACTCAATGGAATCTTAAAATTTGGTACGTAGCGACTTATAGCACAGATAAAGGAAAAATTGCAAAAAGCATTAATTGTTAGTTACATCATATAGCAAACATATTTTTAGTAATTTTAAAATGTTATGGATATCATTTACCAAAAAAAATACCATAACTTTTACTTATATACCTACAGGTTTGTACGGAACCCTCGGTGCGCATGTCTTACTCGCACTTAGCGTTTTTTTTAATACCTATAGTTGTGTGCAGTAATAAACAATACCTAGCTAGTGACCATTCTAGTAAAAAGTGAAAACGATAAACATAGCATTTCCTTCTTAGTATACGCGACGATGTAAATATTCATATATATATACTACTATACAAATGCTTTCCATATACGTAGCACCTGCAAATGGAGTTGTGCAGATACTTTGCGTCGAATACCCATATATACTGCGCGCCTTAGAGGATCCGGTAAACAAATGATTTCAATTATTAACACTCGAATGTTTTCTTGTGAAACATTCAGGTCTTTTGTATGTTTTACGTTGAGACTGTTGGTTAACCACACATTACAAATATCATAGAGATGAATAAGTGTGTGTGTTCAAAACGATTGCATCTATTTTGAAGAATATTGGTGCTTATGCGTATTATATTTGTTAGGTATTTAAGATAATTTTAAACTGAATAGTTCTCGCAGGAGTATCAAAAACCCGATTTCCACGATGGCGAGGCTGTTGCCAAAAGTAAGTTTATCAGATTCTGCAACCCGTATTCAGCCTCAGGTATGTTGGCGTATAGGTAGGTAAGTTGGTAATCTTATCATCAACTGACACCTACTGTTAAATATTTGTCAACACCTCTATAAATGGAAAAATGCCATTTGCATTATCGCTATTATCGCATCAGCTAACAATGGCTCTGGTAGTTATTTCGAAGGAAACCATTAATTGTGCGCAGCTGCGCTCATTCTATAATTAAAGATTCCTTGATCAGCACGATATATTTGGTGCGACTTGGTGCATATTTGGGTCAAAAAATACAATACTGGGTTTATTATTGCAAATTGGCTAGTCTTTGATGACAGTAAACCTGTTTACCACCTTCGATCATGTAGTCCAAGGTGGTACAACGGATTAACCTAGAACGGGAATTGGTTCTCAAGGACAGTTGTTTGAACATACCATTATGTGCTGGGTGACACATTTTTTACTTGAGGACGGTAATTAGCTAGTTGAGCATTTGCAAAGTCCCCTACAACCATGCAAATCTCCACCACTCTGCTTTTGCTTGTTTGTGTTTGATGTATTTAAAGATTTAAAGTTTAGCAAAACTCGTTTGGTGACATTTGTAATCATATTTACAATCATTCTTTTTGTCATTGACTTCAATGTCACAATGAGTGTTAAGGATAGTAAAGTACAGAGAGTTCTATCTAATAAAACAGTATTCTTAAGCGTTATAATTGTAACTATAACTAGCTCTGTGTACGGTTATAACATTATCACAGCTGAGCCATTCCTATGCTAATTTTCAATCTGCATTGCACCTGTGAATTTTTCAAGGCACCGTTGAGTTTTCCCACCATAAATCATAACTAGATTTTTCGACGTTTCATTTCCAACCTCTTGTTCATCATATGAAAATAAAAGTCGCGTGCTAAGCGAAAATATATTTTCGCTTAGCACGCGATAGTGCTTGTATTAATATTTAGAAATATAGAAGGGTAGCGACATCATACCGAGAGTTAAGTGTTTGAAAAAACACTTCTTTCGATCAGATGAAGTCTAGTAGTCTGGTTGATGGCCGCGCACCGTCCCCTATGACGGTTAAAAGTACGATTGGAGTATGAAATTTCGGCTACCAATGCCGTGTCCAGGTGGCCGAGGACGTTTAGGCATCCGACGCGATATCGGAGGACGTGGGTTCGTTTCCCGCCTTGGGCATAAAATTTTGTACGCCAATAATTTGTTAAATATATTTTCGCTTAGCACGCGATAGTGCTTATAATAATATTTAGAAATATTAATAATATTCAAGTTTAAAGTAGGAATACATAATATTTTGCGCCTTGGCAGTATTATTATTGCGATCTGCGATTAAGCCTTAAAAGGCCTTCTCCAAAAGTACTAGAAACACTTAAAAGTTTTTAAAAGCTTGCGACTTTGTCGCCTGTCGATTTTTGACTAATCTTTTGCACGGAGGAAACTTTGTATTACCCATCGTTTTATTCTATTTACTATACTAAGATAGTTTGCAACCAAAAACTTTCAGATGCAGAAGCGAAAAATCTATTGATAAGGGTCTTGTAAACAGTTAATGACGATGCTCGAGCTTTCACCAGAAATTAAACATTTAGATTTCACTGAAAGCTCAAGCCTAAGGTAAGATCTAAACCGATTTCCTGCTGTTCTTTATGTTATTCTTTAACACATATTTTTCATGTGAAATATGTGTAGTAACATTAAACGAGAGTAGATTTTCAAGCATTTTATAACTCTGTAAATTCACATAAACTACAAAGCTAAATTTGATCTGATACATGACATAAAATAACTTGAATAATTTTAATTTGACACTTTTTCTCTAATGATATGATTCCACAAAGACATCGCACCGTCTCGTCGCATCTTTTTGCATTGCCATGTGCTGTCAGGGTACAAAGCTGTTCTTTATTTCTCTCTACTTGTTTAGCTAATCCTAGTCAACTAAAGTTACTGTTATCAAGCTATCGTCACAACAATTACTAAGCTTTTTGTCTTATATCGTGCAAGGCACGTCAGTTTATATTGTTATTAATGAGGATGACGCTACACATTTACCACAAAAGCCTCCTAGAATAACTTAAATACAGTACATTACGCCGACACTAGTCGGTAATATGTTTTGTGGCAACTATTAACCGCATGAGTTGCGATATAGTTGTTGGGAAAGGAAAACACAAAACCATTAATTTGTGAGCGATTGTGAGAAATCGGCGAGTCTATAAAAGTTACAGCGATAGTTAATTAACTGTAGATGATTGTATAGTAGAAAAGTAAATTAAATATGTAACAAAAGTATACTATTTATTGAAAAAAGAATATATTACTACGGACTACGTTGACATTCTTTGTTTACTGTCATAAGTAATATTACAAAATATCAAGTCCATGAATATATGCTGCTGTTCGCTTCAATTATATTTAATATATTAAACTACTGCAAATTACGAAGCGGCAACATTATATTTCATATCGAAGGAACACCAGCCCCTCCAGTGGTAAATAATATTTGGTACCCTTTTTAAAAGTTAAAGCCAACTATATTTATTGTATGGTAGGAGTATATTTCCGTGTGAACATAAATTCCGAGTGTATAAGTGATTTTAATAATTTCAAATAAAATGTGATGGTTGAGTGGTTTGAAAACAACGAAGTTTTTTTTATTGACCATTACAGTATACTTATTGTTTTCTACATTATGTTTTTTAAAACTAAATAAGGATCTAAATTTTAAACTAAGGGGAGGCAGTCTTTTATTATAGATCGATAGATTATTTCAACTTTACAAGGCGTACTTGTTATGCTCTCTGCAAATTACTATTTACAGCATTGTTATCAACGAAACAATGATTTTTGTCAACATGTAGGTGAGTACCTATTCATGTATACACAGACTCATCATAATATTATATATTTATTATCATTATAAAAAAAAAAAGTTTAGAGCAAGCACAAATAAAATAGACTTCTGTTCTGGTCATGGCACATTATGCAAGCACCGTAACGGCACCGCTCCAACCCAGCAATTAACTTGTCATTTAAATTTGGACATTAAATCGTATGTCGTATGATATATTTCATAACGTCAATACAAAAAGCCAACGGCGGGTTGTCAGCGCGCGGCTCTTTACCTAACAACTTGAGTTGTTAGGTAGAGGCCAGCGCGCTTCAAGCGTGCGGACCGCGTGCTTACAGCCCGCCGACTGCGAGCCGCCCGCCAGGTGCCAGCGAGCGAAACACGCCGCTTCGTCGCCCGCGCACCACCCCGTCGCCCCCTCACTCGTTGTATCCTGAAGTCCCGAATCACATTCAAGACGGTCACTACGCTTTGCTACGGTTTACTCTTAGATTATTGATGGGTCTCCGCTCGCGCTCCGACTAGATACCGCGCTACCTGAAAACAATAGATCCGTAAATGCGGCAACTCAAGGCAATTAAATAAGATTTTAATTAGTTGAAGGCCTCATTTTTAACAGTTATTTTATTATTTACATCTCTTAACTAATATTTAAATAATATGATTAAAAATAATTATAATTATATGTAGGTAGTAGGCGTACATTGTTTGAAAGATAAAGGTTAATGAAAGGCGAAACTGGCTCGGGTACGCCGACTTCGGCGTAGTATTAGTTGCCGCATTTTACAAAGACACCGGCGGTATCTAGTCGGAGCGCGCGCGGAGACCCATCAATAATCTAAGGGTTTACTTTGATAAAATGAATAAAGAAAAACTAATTGAAGAAGTACGCATATATCCATATCTTTACGATCCTTGTGATACTAACTACAGCGACACAATAAAAAGAGATCAAGCGTGGAAGAATATCGCTGGCGTTCTGTCTGCGCCAGGTAAAATCTACTTACTTACTTAATTAATCATATTTTTATGTAAGTACAGTCAACACCACGTCGCGTCGGTAGAAACACTGACCTTGAGCTGGCCAAGCTTAGGAGGGAGTTTCAATTTCTATAGACTGAGAAGTTGGCATATACTGTATCTGCTGATGTGCTGTCGACCGTACCTACATAATACGCTTGCAACTCGCGGTTGGCGCGCGGTCTGCGAGCTTGCACCTCGCGGGCGACGCATCCTTAGCGCGCTGGCGGCTAGCGGTAGCCAAAATTCGAAACAACGCCGTGCCGCAGCTGTGCCGTGACCGTGCCGGTACAGTGTGCCACGACTATACTCGCGCAAAAACAAAAGAACGAATACCGAATATCCACGAAGCAGCTTATAAATCCACCGCATTGTTTTAATACGAGTACTTGGAAACAACGCGGTTCCGCAGAGAAGTGAGTGGATTCTAGCAGCACTGCAGCGACGCAAACAGGGATTCTTTACGAGTTATTTATAAATTAAACTTTTCGCGTGATAAGTCCCCTTGAATACGCGCCGCGCCCCGAAAACCCTCCAGTAGACAGGATTTCTCTGGTATCAGAATATACGCATGCCGTGAAATCCGTAGATTCTCATTTGAGGTAAAATTAGCTCGGTAATCTGTTTAAGATTTATGTAACACAATTGCGTAGTATTTTGCGATCATATAAACAATATCGATCATATGCTAGAAGCGGTAATGTAAAAAATGAATTTGGATTTTTTTTTATTATAATAAGCAATCCTAGAAATTATTTTATGGCTTACAAACATTTTTTTTTAATTATCTTTTCTAAAATTTATTGTTGTGTTAATTAATGCGGCTGTGAATTCTACATACGTAAAGCCGTACACCGCGGGGCATTGACCGAACCACGCAACCGACCTCGATCATCGAGACTCCTCCTCAAGTTATGATTTCTTCCGACGTACTACCAATATCCGGAAAGCAGAAGAAATCATACGCACAAGTGGCACATCGTAAAAAGTGTACGATACAATACCCTATGACGACGGTTAAAGTAGTACTATTAGAGTACATAATTTTGGCTCAAAAGAGCAACCTTTGATAGCCCAGTGGTTAAGCACCCGGTGCGTAAAATCGGGGGCCGTGGGTTCGATTCCCACTTAAGGTGAGAAATTTTATACACTAAATTTTTTTTAATTAATGTAATTTTTGCTAAGCACGTTATCACGTGCATGTAGTCAGATGTATTATTTTTGTTTTTGTTCGTTCCTGAAACACCTTTTTACAAGAAAGTATTGATGCCAATTTCATTACATTACTAATAGGTGCCGTAAAAAGATGTCTTCATTTCTTTTGGCAACAGGTTTGAAATCATGTTAACATGAGACTGCTTAAATTATTTAATAAAACTCTACAATTATACTCTACGGCTCCATTTTCCTATTTTTAGTCAAGAGCTTTGTTAGAGTCACTGTACTGTATAGTTTAAACTTAATATTCAAAAAGAAAAGGAATAGTTTCGAATAAACTATACTTTGTATATTCCGTAAGAGACTGTACACAAAGGTCGTTGAAAGCGGCTGACTATTTTATGAGTTGGTGTGTTTCGGCATTATTGGCTCCGCAAAGGGGTGAATAATACACTTTCCCATTTATTTTGTCCAGATTTCGTGAGGCATTAAATTGGGTTTGTGGATGGCCGCAGATGTCTTCACGGTTATATCTGGGAGCGCGAAGTCCGGAAGCACGCCGGCACGGGCTGGCCCAGCGGGATACCGATATGAATAGGCTTTTTGTCTCACCCCTCATCTCTCGCACCGTCTCGTCACTGGTACAACAACTTCAAACTAGAAGTATCCTACTCGCTCTTTTCAACATCTATATCAGTTTTAATTTAAGGCTCGAGACAATGCTGCTAACAATAAATTGGCACGAGAAAGTCAGCTGTCATAACGTCGACAAAGATATTCCTACAAAGACTCAGTATGTATGAAATTCCTACCAATTGCTTCTAGAACCTTGTAACAAAAACTGCTACTCTCTTCTTTTGATGTTATATTTACATTATGCTATCGCCGTCACACCAAAGCCAATAATTATCTACATCAACAGTAAAAACTACCTCACATGAAATAGTAGCGAATTTTTTTGACCTGAAAATGTGCTTTGTTGCTTAATGTGATTATCGGTTGTCATAACAACAATAATTATTGATTCGAGATGTCTGTGTAAGAGACTCTCAAACATCGAAAGAAAAAACAGCTCTCTATAAAACTGTATTAATATTTGATTTGATATAGAGAAGAGGGTGTAGAATAGCCGGGCTAGAAATGTCACCCCCCATCGCTACCTGTGTGTTGTACGACGCGGCCAAAGGTAAAATACCGGAAGGTGGGCAGCGCCTTCTGAGGTACTGATATCTTAAACTGCGATCTTAAAGACGCCAGCCAAGCGTGGGGATTAAGGAAAAACCCCTTTTTAATGGGGAAGACTGTGTTCAGAAGTGGACCAACCGGCTGATACAGTGTATCATATCACTGTATCAGCCGGTTGGCTGTAGACATTCGTGAATATTTCCTCTTCATTTGAAAGTCGGAAATTTAAATACATTTCTTGAATGTGTTTCTTTATTCGAAAAACTTAGTAAATATTTATTTCGGGAGCCGTTTTCGACAGCAAGCATACTTTTTCAGACATTTTTATGTACTTATGGAGGCAATCCTATGATGTATGGGTCGGGCGATACGCACTACAAAAGGAAACGGAAATAACGGCGATGACCCTTCACTAAAGGGTTAATCGAATTCCTTTTAGTAACAAGGAATGTTTTATGTCTGCAACTTCTTTAAATCTAAATATAAGTGGATATGTATGATTAAGTCATCAACTGCTTATTTTTATATTGTTAAAAGGCTACCCTTTTTTAACCACTATCTCGCTCGGAAGGCAATTAAGCAATTAGAGAACATATAAAAAAATACCATTTAAAGATTGCCATCAAGAATAGACTGAATGTGGTCATGGAGGTGGTGGTGTGGTCTTTATTAAAAACAACAAGAGCGTGTGGCCGGCCCTTGAGGAAAATAATCATGAATATTTTAGCTATATTTAAGTAAAAAACATTATTTTGTACTTATATTTAACATTGTAATTTGTTTACTTTTATGAGTTGTTACTCATTAGCTAAAACGTCACATTTAAGCATCATTTTAGTTAACTATTGCAAGACGTTTATAAGTACCTAGTTTAAGAACCTATATATAAATGAATATTCTACGTCAATTAAAATTAGTGTCTTTTTTGTAGTACCTACCTAGTTGGATTCTGGTAATGCACCCGTAATATGGCAATAGCACCGTCCCCTTTTTTATGGGATCTAAGTATGTCAGGCAAAATATGTGTATTTTGACAATTCGGCCGACCCTTTCATGGAAAACAGTTGACAATTAATATAGTTTTTCGAACTCGAACATTTATTTTTCTTTGCTACACCCGATAGACAGAGTCTGCCTGAATAAACACAATGATAAGATTTTAGAATCAGATAAGGAACACTATAATAAGGTACATGTTCTCTACTTTATCAAAAGGTATTAATTATAGTAAATTTAATACATTATAATGATTTCTGTCCTTAGACAGAAATAGTCAGAGACTCAGAGTATAACTTTCACCACACCATACATGTACATGTGAAGATATAATAATGTGAGTTCTTTAAAGTGACAGTTGGTGATGTGAAAATAATAAAATGACCCCAAGGCTTAATCCAGGCCATGAAACATAAAAAAAAACTTAAGTAGTCATGTTTCTTTAATATCTGTACAGTTGTCAAATTACATGACAAAAAATACACATTGCCATTTATCATATAAGTGTGTTGTAAAACCAAATAAAGCTTGAAAGCAATGGAATCACTGTCATACTAACAATTCAGATGAGTAACGAACAAGGCAATCGTTAGAAAATGTGTCCGAAACACAAACGGGGTTAGAAACTAGCGGGATAGTTCCTTTGTGCCTGAAGTTGGAGAGGTACCGTCGTCTGCGGACAATTTAGCATACTTGCCGCTGATTTATCGAGTAGGTGGTTCTTGTTCGGCATTGATACAAAACTATTTAGAAATTTTGATGTTCAGCTAAACTAATAAAATAACCCACGGCCATAAAAACAAGTAGAAGTATTGAAAAAATAAATGTTTTATCGTCGAATATTTTTTAATGAAAGCAAGCTGCAAAAATATCTTTGATTAAATATTTTAACTTCTCTATATCCATCTTTTACAGCGGTAAATACAAACAGTAAAGTTTTACCATGTATATTTTTTACCTAGCGTTTGACCCAAATCTATCTGATGGTATATGATCATGACGTCGACGACGCTGAAACTGACATAATCAGTGAAGATTGTCATGGGAAATCCATGTCGTTTAGTACGACTGAAAAACAGGACAGTCGTACTAATCGAGTGGACGGACAAGACGCCCTTTGCTCAAGCATGTGCGTTGCTCTCAAGTATTGCAGAAAATGCCGAGAGAGCCCGAGTGATAAGCGTAGACGCAATGGTAATAGAACACTCAAAGGGAGAAGTTGCTGACCAACTTGGTTGCATTAAAGCCTCAGAACACCATGAGGTAGTTGTGTATGAAGACAGAGGAGAAAATCTTAGTTACCTCAAAAACCCCATACACAACAATGCAACTGATTGTTGGGGACATCCGATTCCGAGCTCAGTTACCAAAAGTGGTTCAGAAAGACTCCAAGAAAGAACAGAGGCGGAAAAAAGCCAAGAGTGTAGCCCAAAAAAGAGCTGTGGCCGAGTCGCCGCATTCCTGACTGCTTTCGGTACAGCAGTAGGAAGTTTATTCCGACACCCATCCCAACCCCGAAACCCAATGCCCACGAAACCACCATCCCGTGGCAAAGCAGCATCATCAAAAGCTATCCGGACGAGAGCCGACATGGGACAGGTCAGTCCGCCCCGATATATCCCCGCACAGGAACCAACGAGCCATGCAGCTAATGCCTTCCTAGAATTTCTAGCCATTACAAGGGCGACCAGAGAGATCAACCATAGAAACTGCAAAAACATCTTGCAGTCCTTCAGGCTAGAAAATGAAAACCTTTTAAAGGTGAGACTCGAAGAGGCAGAAGCCGCTATATACAACAACGACACAGCCCAGGTCGTCAAGGGGAAAATGTCAGGTAAGTATATGGCGGCATACAATGCAATAGGCGGATTTGTGTCCCTGGACGAGGGAGAAACGGAGCGACTAGGTAGGCCTAAATAGGTGACACCACAAAATGACCCAATAGTAGTAACGGCCCAGTGCACCAAAATAATGTTAGATGACCGTATCCTCGAAATGGCGAAATCTATTTTGGGGGGAGCGGACATTGAAGCATTCTGGAAACACTGGGAAGTACCGAAAATACAATGGGTAAATGGAGTTCCAGGATGTGGTAAAACAACTTGGGTGGTAAGGCAATTCGATGTGGACAAGGACATCATTATCACAACAACTACAGAAGCAGCAAAAGACCTGAGGGAGAAGCTTGCGCACCGAATCGGAGACTTAGTGAAAACCAAGGTGCGCACAATGGCTTCTGTCCTCGTAAATGGTTTTAAAAGGACTGAGAGCTACAGCCGCCTCACAGTGGATGAAGCTCTCATGAACCATTTCGGAGCCATAGTCATGGCTTCCAGGCTGGCTGGAGTTGGTGAACTTGTCCTCATCGGAGATGTCAATCAGCTGCCTTACATCGATAGAGATAATCTCTTCGTATTAAGGTACAACCGCCCTAACCTGGTCACAAACATCACCCAGGAGTTGTTATGCACGCATCGGAACCCAATGGATGTCGCGTACGCACTGAGGGAAATATACTCTGGTATATATTCCTCAGCTCCCCGTATTAAGTCCCTGAAGCTTGAAAGGTACACGGGTGCGAAAATTCTCAAGTATCAGCTCGTCGAACAATGTGGCCCGCCCATTGCCACTTCAACATACAAACTCTGATATCTTCGTTCCGGATTTAATCGCGCAAAGAAACTCCGAGCATATGTGTGGTGCTTCTTTTCTAGCACCATGTAGACCTCTATTTAGGAAATGTAATATTTTGCCATTACCTTGCCTTTACATACTAGAAATGTGTCTATTTGTTCGACAACGCCAATCTCAATTTCTTTTAAATAGTAGTCAAGTTGGAAGGGACAGATCTAAACGTCGTCGTAAACATGATTTGCTTGTTCCGAGTAAAAGAGTTTGTGTATATAGTAATAATGTATACTGTATGGCTATCACTATTTAGAACAAATTACCAAATTGTTTTAAAGGAAGAAAATTACAATAGACTAAAATATAAACTATTTAAATTTTTAATTGACAAATGTTATAATGATGTAGATGATTTTTAGGGTTCCGTAGTCCTGACAAGGAACCCTTATAGTTTCGTCATGTCCGTCTGTCTATCCGTCTGTCCAAGGTTTCGCTAAAAGACTGTTTGTCCTAGAAAGCTGCAATTTTGTAAGGGTATGTAAACTTATCACGCCAACAAAGTGGTACAATAAAATTTTGAAAAATATTTTTTTTGGGGTAGCTCCCATACAAGTGGTTTGGAGATGACTTTTTTTTGTCGTCTATCCCATTGTATGGGGTATCATTGAATAGGTCTTTTAAAATGACTTAGGGGTTGCAAATATAATTTTTCGATTTAATGCTCCATTTACGAAATATTCAACTTTAAAGTGCGAATTTTGTTCTAAAACCTAAACTAACTGGCGGGGGTGTAGCATCCCCCCACTGGTGTGGGGATTACGGATTTTTTTTTAATTTAAAAAAATATGTGTATCTACGAATGTAGATATCCAACGAATGTTGGAAGTTTCTAATTCCAATTATCACGATCGAATCAATTGCTTTTAATACTAATAAAATTTCTCAAAATTAGCTTCATAAAAAGAATTAGTCATAAATCACAAGCACGAAAACGTCAACAAAAAAAGGTAAGTCTTAGAGACAAATGTCTTATTAGAAGTGAAGTAATTCTATGACAGCTCCAGCGCTGTAGGTACGTAGCATAAGACTTCTCACTACCTCATCGCAGCGTACTCATTACGCGTACGCAGTAGACTAGCGCCATTCCCCTTCCGCGCCTCCCGCTTATTAAAAACCTCTAGGGGTAGGGCAGACAAGACTGCTTGGAAGGTGTTACACCATTCGACCTAATCTAACTAAGCTGAACAATTCGCGGTCAGAAACAGTCAGACGAGTATTTTAAATCCATTAGGCTATGCCATGGATACTTAGTAGAAGTGCAATATACGTAAATCAAGGTTAAAATTAAAACTTCAATAATTTATTTATAAAAAACTATTGATTTCTGTAAGATAACATGTCGTGTGATTATTAAAGACAACTATATCTATCTGTAAAAAAGTAATGAAGGTAAATTGTGGTGTTTACCGATTTTAAAGACGAGCCGAAGTAGTTTCCAGTTTATAATGGGTAAATTTATGTGATTTCATTTTTTTAAGGGCCCTTGAAGTTGTTAACATACTGGGTAATATTATCTTTCTTGGCATTTAATTATGTTTCACAAAGCTGCCGCTAGATGGCAGTGTACCAACGGATTCTAAATCGCGCTATAGTTGCGTTTTCATTCGAGTACCTATAGATGTCACAAAATAATTTTCGAATTACAGTTGAAATAATAACTTGGCAGCAATCGCACTCTTATATTTTATCTTTGACAGGAACAATGTGCAAGAGATAAAAAAAAACAACAAAATCGTTTACTACGGAACCCTAAATTGCGCGTGGCCCGACACGCACTCAACCGTTTTATTTCAAAGATAAACTGACACAGATATGTATCCAATAATGATCATTTTGTACCAAATCATTAAGATTTAGAATATTTATTAAAAGAGGCATTTTACATTTTAATGCAGTATACGAAGATTTTAAGCGCTTAATTTACTATCATAGGAAATATCTACAAGTTGTTTAATAATTGATAAAAATAGAATAATCTGTTCTCTTTTCAGTTAATGTACCAGATTTACAAACATAACATTAATTATTTTGTAGTGACCAATCTCCCGCACCTTGTTTTACGAATTAAGGTACACATAGCCAACTTCAGAGTTCTATCTCTTGTATAAAGATTCATCATATTAACTAAAAAAAAAACTGTGCTTCAGGCATATAATCCTGTTGACACATAGTGTACTAGAATATCGATAATTAATCGTCATTGTAGAAAAAAAAATAAAGATCTTGCGCCAATTTCTACGAATTATATCAGCAGTTTACCACGATATATTGCGTTTAATAAAGTGTAATTCCAAACAGATATTATATGAAAAGAAAGTTCATTCTTTGATTAATCTGATTTTTTATAAATTGTGATATTAACTCTGTTTTGTTAGACAAGAAAAAATATTTAACATAACTCGAAATGCTCATAAAATGAAATGTACAAGCGCGAGGCGATCAGTACCGCGCGAGCGCCCATCGAGGTTGGACCTGTGTTCGTTTTGCCTTGCTCTGACGTTCTCGTACGCGGAACGCTTAGACGCAAGTTTATAGTGCGACCACAGAGTTTTGATCATGTCTTAATTTTTTTAAGTAACAAACTATACTTTATTTTTGTTGTCCATAATATAAGTATTGTTGTCTTGTTAAGTAACTACATCTTTAGTTTCTGTTCATCCATTGTGTTAAAAAAGGAAACGTCACAATTATACAGCCTTATGCAGCGTTATTGGAAAAATGCTCACAACCTCAGAGGGTTGACTTCTTCTTTTTGGTCTGCTAGTTTTTATATTATTCTAGTTTAAATTAGTAACTCACTATAACTTTTGTTTTAGGAGGATAAGATGACAGGCGAATAATTGATTTCCAATATTTTTGGATTCAGTTAATGTCTATAAGTGAACACAGCGATAACTTCAGCTGGAAATTAAACTACTTTCTTAATTTGTACAAGCCGGCCTCCCGGCTTTTCCATCATTTGTACAAACCGGGATACCAGTTAGCGGTCGATAGTCGTATTTACAAATTTACCATAAATTCTGCGTAAGTCCGACTTTCATAATCCAAATGGTTTTCAAAAGGATGCATCCTTGCCCATACAAGAAAAAATCCATATTTTTCTGAGATAACGGAAGTATTTTGAATATTTTGATGAAATCTGAAACCAGCACAAATTTCATTTTGGCCCCAAAATATTACGTCATTTCATATTAATCTCGTAACTACGTCAACAGTTATAAACCTAGAAAACCGCAATTTTGCATATGTATAAGTCATTTTTCACTCGATACATTTTGCAACGCAAACACTCACCGATTCAAATTTGCGTATTAAATAATCTCGTAACTAATTTTAAACTAAAGAAGGACCAAAGCCGTAGGTGGTATAGTTTTTCAGAAAAAAATATTGCTCTCCAATAAACTGTATTGGAGAGCAATATTTTTCTCGCCAAAATTCTTAAAACAATTGGGTTGTTTTAATCTTGTTACTCTAAAATATTTGCGTAAAAATCTATAACAATTCATGGCTAAAGAACAATAGTAAATTATCATATTAAAAGAAGAATCGAAGTTCTAGGTGAGGTAGTTACGAAAAAATCAAAATAGCAATTAAATTACTATTTCCCACCATTTTTGTCGTGTGTTCAAACCCCATTTCCAGTATTTTTTTCTATAAAAAGGTTTATTATCATTTATTTTCCATAGAGGAAATAGTGAGCATAAGAGTATATAGTGAGGATTGCATTGGTACCAAGAAGTATATATGTTGATTATAGATTGCATCAAAGATATTCGATAAAAAACCAAAAAGCCTTAAAATCTGTAAATATATATTTACATTTCGCTGTTTGGTCTACTCAAAATAAATGGATGAAAATGTAATTTTTTTAATGGTATAGGTGATATATTGTGGTATGGGAATATGAGGGTGACATGTTTAAGTAATGGAAAACCAAAAACGTCATGGGATGTTTGTGGTTGGTACTAAGTTGTTTTCCGGATGCACAGAAAAATAAACCTCAATCCTATGCATGGTCATTATGGCAGACAGTGTTAACGACTGGATATAGATACTGAGGAAAATAGCAATTTGTGGAAAATTTAAAAGAAAGAGCTTTTAGTCCGCAGCTTTTAATCAATGCCGTTACGTCAAATATTTATATAATTTTAAGCCGTATAATTTTTTAATTATTTAAGTTTATTGTTACAATAAATGATTCAAACATATCTATTTTTATTCATCAAGGTTGAAATGTAAATATACGATTCACGATGTAGGTTGCTATTTAATGTACATGTCTACTTCTTTTCTATAACATTAGCAAGTAATCGACAAGAAATTGATTATTTCATCACTCATGCTCATTTACTCATGCCAATCACACAGTTTTTAAATTCGCAACTTACATTTCTTTATTAATGAGTGCTAGTATCAAAATATGTTACTCACAGTCACGCTATTCCGTCGTCACTTCTTTCGCTTGTGTAAGCGATGTTCTGGCATTTACCTAAACTTCAGTAGCGTGATTTTGTGAAATGGCTATTAATCAATACATAATTAAAGGATCACTTAATATAATATTAATTGAATATGTAATTTTATGATAATTCAATATAAATTTAACATTTGTACACCTGATACAGGTACAATATTTGAAACTTTTAATATGAGACATCTATTTTATGACAATATTCTGGAAAATAAATGGATTTTGATTTTGATTTGTTATCAATCAACAATAACATTCTCTAGTTAAATTCGGTAATAGCTTTTAAAAGAAATTAAAAATATACCTTAAGTCAACCATTTTTTTAAAAGAACGTGTTGATTACACTGTTATTATTAGATTGAAAGGATTACAAATAGTTACCTTTATTTTTATTTTGAGAGTGAAAGCAAAACAATCCTATTATTTAACTTTTACCGTAAGATTTCTAAAATACATATATATTTAATATGGAGGAACGCTCCTGAATATAACCTTATCTAACAAGAAGGTAGATAATACATGAACGAGGTTATTCTAGCAGAGAATTGTCAACGTGACTATTCACAAGAATAGGTCTAATAAATGGAAAATCACGGCGGCCGCAGACTCTACTCCACTGTATTGATTCCGGGGTACGTGCCCAGCTTTATATGAATTGCTTTCAAGTTGATTCCTACTTTCGAAGTGAAAATGCTTTTTGGTCTAGACAGTTGCGGTCGGCGCAAGATTACAGTTAAATTTCCATAAGATTTAGCTACGAGTATAACATAAGCTTGTAATATTCCTGTTGTATGCAATTCAACACAATTAGAATAACATTATAAATTATCACTTCGTAGCATATCACTAATCAACTGTTTAAAAATTGCACGTTGTTTCTTCCTTCTAGAGAAAAAGATAAAGGTGTTCAGATTAATATGGTTTGTTAAAACGCTTTACTGTTTTCTGGATCATGTAATCGATATGATTGTTTTTAGGGGGGGTAAGTAAATTACAAATTGAGCTCATTACCATTTTTCAATGAACTTTGGGGTTGGTTAGGTATGTAAGAGTGGCGACTTTAAAACCTGAGCTAGCAAAGTATGTTTAGAATTGAATTGAATTTGGGTTGACTACTGAGGACGGTGGGAGTTTTAACGTCATTAGTCAATAAGGAACTTGCTCTCATGAAACATACAATATTCACGTCAGCGAGAAATTTTCAAAAATATCGGGCAAGAAACTCACTGATGGCAATAATAAACCGTAAGTTTTAACCGTTGCTGCAGACCTGACAACTTTTTTAATTAAATTTCCTTACTCGTATGTAACAATACCGTTATTTTCATTGAGGTGCAAAAAACATTTGTACAATGTTTTAAAATAGCTCTGAATTCGGTGTCTTCGAATATTTTTCTAAGTATTATGACGCTACAGGTAGGAATATATATTTATTCGTAGCGTTACAGTGTACCTACTGTTTTCAACATTGAAGCTTCAAACGGCGATGACTCGAACACAGAAGTCAAAGAGTGGTCTTTGTTAATAAACTCGTTCTGGTTATTTAATGGCAATTAGGCAATTATTTAAGATTTTAATACTAATGAAAATTAGAAATTTATGAAGTTTTTAGTACCTATAGTATAATCATTTGTATTAAGTATAAATAAACATTACATATTAGGAGTTCACGTCGAAATGTGTCACGTATGTTTAACCAAACTGGGTAAAAAGGTCAGTTCATTGTACTTCACACTACTATTATTTTGTTATATTTCGCTACACGTAAGTCAAATAACTGCTAAACGTAGTTACTATGCAATGTAAGCACAATACAGTATACACGTTTCTACGTTTAAGGAATCAGTGTATTAGTATTTGTGTAATTTTTCTTTAAACCCACAGTTAAAAACAGACTCAAAACTCCACAAAATTCGCCCTAATCAGTACTGATTCCGCCGAATTAGCATAACAAACTTCAAAATGAACAAGTAAACGTTCCTATTTTAATGAGTCTGTCCGAACGGCCATTTTGTGAATTCATTAAAAACAGTGGTTAAATTACTAAGTAGTTTCTGCACAATGCAATGCGAGTTTGAAATTTCAACCATCGTTTGGCTTCTGGTATCATTGTTGCAGTTTATACTATAAAATACTTCACGTGTTTCTAAATTGGCCATTGGTTTGAAGTTTAGCTTACCTTTTGTTAATATGGTATACATTTATGCTTAAATTCATACCGAATTACATATAATAAATTGTATAAAACATTTTTGTGGAAATAAGCTTATAAAAACCTCAATTTACGAGCCAAATGAAACCAGCTTTGCTATTTCTAGGCTAAGCGTTATTTCAAAAAGTAGTATACACGGTGGAGTGTTTGCTTTAAGTTTTCTTCAAGCACAAAGTGCAGTTTTCGGCTACAGGATCAGAACTAAACCGACTTCACTTTAACATAAAATATAATTAACCTTCAAGCGGTCGCGCGGCGTTGAATTGACCGCGCCCGATATATTTTTATTCAAAACTAGCTGTACCTGCGACTTTGTTCACGATTACCGTATCTGCAGACTAATTATTCACATTTGAGCACTGTTTATCTCATATTACGCTGTGGTCTGCGGTGAAGTACTCTTAATAAAGCATAGCTCAGAAAGGAGCTTTTTACCTAAAAAGCTTATTTCTGAAAACTCCCAGGTTGTATTTTAGTAAATTAAAAAGTAACTCAGAGAGTTCCTTCTCGGTTCGCACAATAAATGTTAAAGTACAGTACTTTGTGCGTTTCTTTGGAACTTCGATTTAAAACGGCGTCTTTTTGCCGAGAATCTCCGTGTTTGGCGGTAGAACGAATATATTATATTAGATTGTGCACTTCCATTGCACAGTCTCCTACATGTATCCGGCAAAAGATGGACGGTTAAAAAAATGCTTATGTTTAAATTACCACCAGATTATTTAAGCAAAATGACTCCAAATAAATCATTGTGAACTCAAAAGTAGTAAATGATAACCAAAATTAGAACAGCATTTCAATGTTAAATTACAACCAAAGTTTTTACATCTTGCTATATTGCGATAACTATTCAGGCGCATCGCCGGCCGCTGCCGCGGCACGCTCGCTTCGCTCGCTCGGCTCAGGCATTGTTGTGGTCCCAGGTAACCTAACGCTCCTCCTCGCTTCGCTCGTCGTCGCACTTAAATATGGCTTTAGTGATCATTTATTACATTTGGTGATAATTTACTACATTTGGTGTTCGATTACAATTTTTGGTAAAAGAACTTTTTGAAGTGCTCGTAGCGAAGTTTGCTTAGCTGTTCTGAACCGATTAGCAAAGTTAAGCAACGTCCACCACGGTTATGAGTTGGATGGGAGACAGCTAGTGACATTACTACTGAGCGCTTTCGTGCTTGGAGGGCACGTTGAGCCTTCGGTCCCGGTTGTCGTCTTATGATGGCAGTCGTTATAGCATGGTGGTAGGGAATTAGCGAATGCCCGCCTGGCTTGCTACCACCCTTAAGTAGAAAACCTGTCGCCAAGCACATAACGGTGTGTTCTGGCACCTGTCCTTGAGAGCCAGTAATTCAAGTTAGTAAGTCAATTAACCTGAACAACATCTTCGACCACATCATCACTTAACATCAGGTGAGATAGTGGTTAAAGACTAACCTATAAGGCATAAAAAAAATATATTAAACATGTCAACAACTGTCCGTGGGGTGCCGGGCTGCCCGTGGGGCACCGGGCTAACTCGTCACTATTCTCCCAAAAAAAGAATAATCGAAATCACACTACGCGTTAATATATTACAACTAAATTTACATTTTGACTTTCATTCCCTTTCCCGAAGGAACCGTGCTGAATTTCGGGACAAAAAGTATACAATAACCTTCTTCGTCGTATGAACTAAAATCGTGTTAAGTTTCATTGAATTCCATTCTGTAGTTTTGGAGTGATGCACGGCCGGGATACAGACAGACAGAAAGACAAAAATTTAGTTTTGCCATCAGTGTCAACTACAGATTGCTCTCAAATATTTTTTCCAAATATCTGCCATGTACAGAATTGGATCTGTTACAGTTTTATTATAAGTATAGAATACACATCGTTACTTCTTGTTGCATATATTTCACATTCCTAGAAGCATGTTCTCCATTTACTGTGCACGAGATAAACAGTTTATATTCCTTCGGTGGCCCCCCAGAAGTGAACAGATCATATTTGTTTTAGTCACGGCGTAGGCGAGGAAAATACGCCACGCGCCTGTCATCAAAAATTATAAGATATATCAGCGATTTAAATTAGTTTAGTATTTTTATAAAACTGATTTGTCGACAGACTAACTAATAATTCAATATTTGCGCAAACAAAATTAAAGAATCAAGAGAATAAGGCTTCGCGATTTCGTGCAAAATGGCTTGCTAATTCAAAGAAAATATTTTTGTTTTTATTGCTAATAGGTAAGCCTTTGACCACACTCTCACCTGATGGTAAGTAATGATGTGGTCGAAGGAGTTAACAGTCTTAACCTAGAATTACTGGCTTTCAAGGATAGCTGCCGGAACACACCGTTAGGTTCTTGGCGATAGATTTTCTACTAGCCGGGCGAGCTGACACAAAATGCCCTTCTTCCATGCCGTGAGGCTCAAGCCCACGGCGGGATTTGAACCATGGACCTGATGCGCGGCAGTCCATAGCATTGGCTATGGACTGTCGCGCATCACTGAGCCATCACTGCTTCAAAATGTTACTTGATTTTTTAATTTTGTTTATTTTCGGTGTTGCGATTTTTTTTACAGTTTTATCGTGTCGTAACATAGCAATAATGTGTCTGAAACGAAATAATAAATGTTAATACATTAAATGGATTTCGCAATCCCTAATTTATCCCATAGGTCATTTAGGTTACGCGCGACTGCTGCTACAAATGACCGGGCGCGGGGCGCTGGAAGGTTATGATAGAAAAACACCTTATAAAATATATCAAGTGACAATATCTTTCTCGATCGTGCGTTCAAAGAGTCAAGACCTCCTGAGGATGCTTCGTGTAGAAACGACACGCGTCGAAAATTCTTTCTAGGTTTGGTTGCGTGGCGTTTGTGACGTCACGTCTGCTTAACAGGAAAATTTGGCGGAATCGTCACTAGATATATAAATTAAATTGTAGTTGGTATTTTTCTAAAAAAATAATTTAATGTTTTCTTAAATTATTTATTATTATTAAATATGGATTTCCGCAAAGTAACGTCTAAATATATTCATTTACATGTTAAGTAATTGTTTGAAATAAATACAATTAAATTACTACATAGTTACGTTATATCAATGCATATAGGCAAGCTGTTCAGAGAAGATAAGCGGGCAAAACAAATTTTGAGCTGAATTTGTACCCAGGGGAAATTTTCATATATCCGGTCTTACAACCAAACTCATATTTCTGCATTAGTAATGACCGGTTTGAAGAATCGGGGCTATTGGACATTTCAAAGGATGTTGTACCAAAATAAGGTTTTACTCAAAGGATTATTTAGAAATAGTATTTAGTTATGAGTACATCAAAAGGTACACTGTGTTTATGTAGGACATGGATATATAGTCGTCATCATGTTCTAACACAGATCCCGCTAATCGTATTGCGTTGGCGATATATATCTATACAAACCTATATATTACTTTAACCGTAAACTTACCTACTAGTAGTTTTCTTAAACTTATTAAATTACCTGGTTTATCTATGCGATGTTTTACTAAAATGTTGTAAATTATTGGGTTCAACGAATCAGAATATCAATGCAACAGGACAACGTAGCTGTAGCACACATTGGACACACAAACCAACAACTTGTAGTTTGACATACAGCTAAGTGGTTGTTTACTGAACCATTTGAAGTTGTCTGTAAGTGTAAAAGGGCTAACAGGTTGATCTGATCAACTACAGCTTTAATGTTGTTAAGGCAGTGTTGCAGACCAGCTCGAGCTTGTAACGGAAACAATAATAAAACAAAGTTTAATCTCAATGCGCGCTGCACGTGGCAGCTACGAAGTGTTGTTTGTCCAAAAAGCACGAAAAATGGAGATAATAATACTTTTCACATGGATGCAGTTGTCCGATTTAATATTTAAGCACGATGTTGTCTTTGGGTTTCGCGATTAGGTATTACACAGAGTAATCAAACAACTTTAAACGGTTTAAATCGTGTATATTTATTATTATTTTTGTCTCGACGACGTTTCAAACACATTGCAGTGATCGTGGTCATGGGGTGACTCTTAATATTTATAAGCACGGATTTGTTATGGATATGATATAGTCAGATTTTAGAAAATTCAATATCGTTGAGAAGTATTCCAAAAAACAGTTATCGCCAGCCATGAAACGAAAGCAAATATTTGTAATATAAAGTACGTAGGGGTCGCTTTCCTTGTAGCAAACATCATAGTGGCCTCTCAAAATTAGATAAAGCAATCAAAAACCATTTTTTTGAGTGAGACATACAGTAATGTACTAGGCGGATTGTCCACTGCTGAACACAGCCTCCCCCATTTGGGGGGTTTGCCATAATCCTCACCCTTGGCAGGCGTCTTGGGGATTGCAGTTTAAGATATCAGTTTCTAAGAAGGCGCTGCTGCTCACATTTCGGTATTTAACCTAAGTCGATTCCTACGACATGTAGCAATGGGGGGTGATATTCTAATCCGGCACCCCACGGGGTATTTGTGAGATATAATCCTGGTAATTTGAATGTCGTGGAGATGCGTATTATTCGCGAATTATTTCTAGTATGGTTACACAGTCCGTGTATCTGGACACCTTTGGACAAATAACTAAGAAATCGGAACACAAACAGCGCATCTACATATGTGGAAATGTGCAGCGATGAACGAGCTGGTTGTAGAGTCGGACCATAACACGTTACCTATCACCCGAGTCATATTCATTACTGGCTCAACCGCTTTTCAATCTATAATAAGACAACTAAAGCCCTGATAATTTGCAGTAGAATTAATTAACGTGACAGGTATATGCACCCCGACGTAGACGCCTAATTTTTAGCAGTGGCATAATGAAAGCTTTTGGTTTTGCTTACAATATATTAAGGCCTCTGATATGAAGATTCTGATGTATGACTCAAAACGTTTTTGGTATTAAACGGCTACCTTACGTACCCTAATTCATTCACACTTTGTGTGCGATTGCTAAGCTAATAGCACGTTATTAATATGTTGTTGACATTGTACTTTATATTGGTTTTAATATACCTTATTCTTCCCACCCTTATCCTTAAATGGCGTCGGTACATATTAGTTCTCTTCTACTGCTCTCTATCAGTTGTCACATCATTAGTCAGATCCTTTCAACAGATTCTCTAAATATCTGAAAGATATTAGTATATCTTTCAGATATTTAGAGAATCAGCATTCGCGTGAGTATTATCGGCAGGCTACTTTATAGCAAACATCAAAGATAAGCTAGGTTAATACATTCCGCAGGAGTGAACACATATTTAAATAATTCGGGAATCACTGAACTCTTGCTGCTTTGATCTTATAATACTCTCCTGCTTGCTTTATATCGCTCTACTGCTTATCTTTCATACGTCATTTATTTTTATATCCCTGAAGTTGAGTAGACTTGCAACCACACTAATAAGTATTATAAATGCAAAAGTTTATTTGTTTGTGTATAATAATTGTTACCACTCATCTCCGAGACGGTTGGAATGATATTTGCTATAAATATTTGTTCAGTAGGTCCTAGATTAGTACATGGGTAATTTTTATTCCAAATTCCTAGTAGTTGTTAGATTTTATGTCTGTAGTTCTTGGAGTAGTGCTAAATATATAATTTTCATTTGGGCTTATCTGTGAGCCTACATCCATTAATGCAAGCTATGTATCCATAAATAAATAAATCCATAAATGCATTAGGCCTATTGCCACATCAACTGGACATATTATTTTTTACTGGCGGTATGCTTTTATTACCAAAATACCATGAACTATTTACAACATTACAGCTACAAAGCCATTGGGAGGGGGCCAGCATGCTGGCAACATTGCCCCGTAGGATTGCAATGCATATAAATCTTATTCGCAATGCTTATTCGTTGAGTCAAATAGGTGTCAGCATTTTGATCATATAGATAGATCATAGTTATATATGAATAATTTTCATCACTAGATATATTTATTTATAATGATGACTCGCACAATCGCACGCTAAGCTAAAGCACATTTACAAATTATTGGTAGCAAATGAAAGCTAGTTGTAATTGTATTATCAGAGTGAAAACTATGAACATACATTGCACTGTTTTCTCAGTATATGCGACGAAGTATATCCATATATCCTATAATACAAATACTTTCCATATACGTTTCACCTGCAAATGGAATCGTGCAGGCGTTTTGCGTCGAATACCCATATATTTTGCGGGCCTTAGAGGATCCGGTAAACAAATGATTTCAATTATTAACACTGGAATGTTTTCTTGTGATACATTCAGGTCTTTTGTAACTTTTACGTTTGAGACTGTTAGTTAACCACACTTTGTGAATATGGTACATAATATATACGTTGAAAATTAGAATACCTACGCTTAAAAAAATAATTTCGAAGAGATCGGAAACTAAATATCAAACGGCCATAAAACCTGAAATTAATTTAATGAAGTTTATATAGTCGAATGTTTAGAGAGCCAACGTTTGATATATCTCAAATCTTATTATCATCAAAAGTGACATCGAAAGTGCAAAATAAGGAAGTTCAGAGTATCGAATGTCCTCGACATTACTTGGAGTAACTAGTCAGAGAAAAGTCATATGGGTTTGACGGCGACGTCCGTTTTACTGAGTAGTACCGAATTAAATATTTCGATAAGGTTGAAGCCATTTCCGGTTGTAAGTTTAGCATACTATGCAAGTTTTTGTCATATCTACTAGTATGTTGGTGTATGGGTTGGTAAATTGATATCTATAACGAAGAAGTGGGTCTTGTATGATTGCTTCTTTGTATTGGAGATATCCAAAGATTAGCTGAACTAATCGTTTGGTGACATATGCTATAACATTCTCAATACTAATAATATCAGTCATGTATTTTATGTCTCATAGTACAGAAAGTCCGTTCTATAGAACAGTATCTATCAGTCATAACTATGTCTGCGGCTAGGACAAGATCTCAGCTGTGACATTTCTGTGCTATTTTTCAATCCCTATTGCACCGCTGAATTTAGCAAGATTTTCCCAGCATAAATCAAAACTACATTATATCCAACCTCTTATTAACACCACACGATTTATCACAGTCCGCTGTGACTTTTATAACTTTTATGTAATAATGTCCGTAACAGATATATTCACATCGTGGAGCGAAAGAGAGTTTTTGAATCTCACGTTTTAAACATGATTTTCAGCGCTTCAGAATCGTCGTGTTTCCTGAAATATTGTCATATCTATATATAACTGATAATTTTATTTAATTATGGTTTTACACTGATTTTCATCAATTCAAAATAACAATTTTGTTCTACCTGACTTATCTTTAGTGCTAATACATTTTCTCTGTAGTAGATACATATTCACAAAATTATTAATCCTGGTCTTATGGCTTTTAAACATCCCCTCCTTTACGATTCAATTTTCCTGTTTAGATAAGCAGGTACTTTTATCCAAGAATATCTGAAAAGTGAAAATTAATAAGACCCTTGTGTACGCTGGCGGACCCGTCACGTGCGCCTACAAAATTTGGAACTGTAGTAGGAATAATAATTTTTGGATAAAATAAATCATTAAAGCATTATGAAAAAACAACTTGGGACCCAAATGGTGTAAAAATATTCTAAGAGCACCCCTGTTTCTTTACCCCCTTTCTACAACAAATAAATAAATGAAGGTATTTAAATATCCCAGGATTTTGTTTACTTTTGTATTTTAATTTTGTACCATCATAAAAAAGAGCTTCAATTTGTTGCAAATTAGGCAAGCTCGTTCAAAATATAGTTTACATTTAAAAAATAGTTTTTAGTTTATATTTCATAGTAAAACATAGTAATGACATTATTTCATCAATATTATTTCCACTTAACAACTGATTCATATTATGTTCTCTGAAAAGTCCTCTTCACCTACAGTATCGGAATCCACACAAAACAATCAATATTTTCGGTGAAATACAGGGTCTTATTGCACAAAATACACAAAATCATATACAAATATACATCGAAATATTATAATCCATTAATGAGTAAGTTTGGAACACACACAAAATATCATTGACTTCTGTTCTGCCAAGGCTTAAAAGCGTATTATACTGGAGATATACTCGGTCTAAGACAAAAGTAATAAACCGAGTATCCACGAAGCAGCATATAAATCCACCGCATTGTTTTAATACGGGGGATCTTAATATGGCACGAGTATTTGGAAACACAGCGCGGTTCCGTAGAGAAGTGAGTGAATTCTAGCAGCACTAGAGCGCCGCAAACGGGGATTCTTTATGAGTTATTTTTATATTAAATTTTTCGGGTATACAAGTCTCCCTGAATACGCGTCGCGCCGTCGAAATCCTCCAGTAGAATAGATTTTGCGAGTATCAGACTAAGCGAGCTATCCGGCTTCGCTTCATTTGAAAATTTTTTCCTTGCTCTAAAATGAAGAATAAAAAAAAACCGAGGATAGTAATGATAACATTAACGGTAAAATTAGCTCGTTATTCTGTATAAGGAAGGACTTTATTTGTTATAGCAGGTTAGGAGTGACCAGTTTACATTTTGAATTATGCTACTGTGTAGTATTTTGCGATCATTTATACTAATTTGATCGTGAGCTAGAAGCATGCATACAAATTATGATGTTTGAACTTTCAAATTATATAATAAGCAATCCTAGAAATTATTTTGTATCCAAAGATCATTTTTACTTCAATTACTTTGAATACATATCGTTGTGTTAATTAATTCGACTGTGAATTCTACATACGTTAAGCAGTTTTGAAGACAAAAATAATAGAAGTTAAAATACTGACATACATATAGATATAGAGAGCACAAAACATTTTGATTATAAACTATTTTATAACGGTATTAAAGAATTTCTTCAACAGTATAATTTGAAGCAGTGATGGCTCAGTGGCATTGGCTATAGACTGCCGCGCATGGCAGGTCCATGGTTCGAATCCCGCCGCGGGCTTGAGCTTCTGGCGCATGGCGGAAGGGCATTTTGCGAATACCCGCCTGGCTAGCGACCACCCTCAAGTAGAAAATCTGTCGCCAAGCACCTAACGGTGTGTTCCGGCAGCTGTCATTGAGAGCCAGTGAAATTACAGGCATATGAGACTTAACAACTATGTCTCAAGGTGACGGGCGCAGCGCAATTCGTTACTTGTGACGAAATGCATCTGTTATAGGCAGAGGTTATTCCGCTTAACATCAGGTGGGCCTATATAACATCCAGCTTGTTCCGTAAAAATAACATAAAAATTACTTCTTTTTTTTATATTACCTTTCTCACCTCCAGTGGTTGATCCTTGATATCCCAGCGGTTAAGAACCTAGTGCGTAAAATCGGGGGATGTGGGTTCGATTCTCGCTCGAGGTGTACTCTAAAAATGTGTTAATGTTATTTTCGTTCGTTCACACAATAGAGCTTGTATCCATATTAGAATTAAAAAAGGGTAGGAACATCGCATCACTATGAGAGTTGAGTGTTTGAAAAAGCATCGCTCAATCAGATGGAGTCTGGTTGATGACCGCGCACCGACGTTTGAACGATGGTTGACGGTTAATGACGGTTAAAGTAACACAATTAGTGCACAAAATTGCGGCTTAGTCGAGTGACTTTTGTTAACCCCACTGGTTTAAGTACCCCGTGCGTAAAATTAGAAAAGATAGGTTCGATTCCCACTCGAGGTAAAAAAAATTGTACATTAAGAATGTGTAAATGTGGTTTTCGCCTAGCATACGATAGTGCTTGTTTTGATATTTAGATGTATATTGTTTTTTTCGTCCCTAAAACATTTTCTTGCAAGAAAGTATTGCCAATACCAATACGTAATTGAAAGGTGCCGTATTAACCTGCTGTACATTATACTGTATGCTCAAAGTAGGTAAAGTCTGTTATTGGATACCAGATACACCACTTGTTATCTAGATCATTAGCGCATTACACTTACCACGAAAAACTACGCCTTTTCCACTAATACACATAGTATATTATCCTTTAAAGATATAACATTTATGGGTATTTTTAATTAAGTTTGTCAAAGCCTCATAACATAACCCATGAACCGTAACATCAAAACTTTCAATCGACACCATGTATCGATATCGACACCATTAAAAAAAAAAAAAAAACCATTAAATGTTCAAAAAGTAAGAAAGTGTTCAAACAAACTTCACCTCGCATATTCTGTAAGAGACAGTACACAAAGGTCGTTGAAAGCGGCTGACTATTTTATGAGTTAGTGTATTTCGGCATTATTTGCTCCGCGAAGGAGTGGAGAATATACCTTCCCATATATTTTGACCAGATTTCGTGAAGCATTAAATTGTGTTTGCGGAAGGCCGTCAGACATCTGTCTTCACAGTTATATCTGGGAGCGCGAAGTCCGCAAGCGGGGGGACACCGATTTGAGTGGGCTTTTTGCCTCACCCCTCGTCTCCCGCCCCGTCACATCAATGGTACAATCAACTTCAAATTGGAAGTATCCTACAATTAAAATCAATATTAGTTTCAATTCAACGCTCGACGCTTGTTTCCAATTGGCGCGAGAAATTCAGCTAGACTTCCGTCTACAAAGTCGTTCCCACAAAGGCGGAATTCGTACTAATTACTACTTGTATCTTGTTAGATACACAGCCACCTTCGTTTTTCGATTTTAAATTGACATTAGGCTAATTTCTGTTATATTTTAGCCAGTTATTATTTACATCAGCAATAAAGCTACCTGACCTGAAAAAGCAGTCAGTTTTTTTTTGACGTAAAAAAGTGCTTGTGAGAAAGTGTTTGATGCTTAGTCCGTTCAATGTAGACATTCGAAGCTACCTAAAATCCCACCAAGCTGAAAATCAGGAAGATTTTTTAAAATATGATTGAAAATAACATTTGAAAGTTGCCCATCTTTCCCCTGTATAGATTTTTTTTTATTCAAGGTCAAGGTCAAAAAAGTGAATTTTTCGCGATCTTTACCAAAACGTTAAGTTTTGTCATAAAAATACTTAAAAATTTGTAGATCATAAAATTATCCTGATCCGAAAAAAGAAACCACGCAACACCTACTTTATTATTGTCTTCTACTAAACCATAACAATATGTATACTGAACATATTATGTAGTGAGATAGATATTCGTGAATATTTTCTCTTTGTCTGGAAATCTAAACTTAAATACATTTCATGAATGTGTTTCTTGATTCAAAACACTTAGTAAATAGATATCTATTTCAGAAACCATTTTCCACAGCAAGCGTACTCTTTCAGACATGTTATGTACTTATGTAGGCAATCCTATGATGTATGGCTCAGGCGATACGCACCACAAAAGGAAACGGAAATAGCGGCGGTGACCCTTCACTGAAGGGTTAGTTAAATTTATTTTAGTAAGAAGGAATGTTTTATGCTTGCAACTCCTTAAAATCAAAAATAATATGTATAAGTAAATAAATATATGTTATCAACTAGATATATTTAGATTGTTAATAGGCTTCCCTTCTTTTAACGACTTTCTAGTACGAAGGGTAAGTGAAGCAAGAAGGGAAAATATTTAAAAATAAAATGTAAAGATGGCCATAGAGAATAGACAGAAAGAGATCTTGGAGGTTTTATTATAAACAACAAGAGCCTGTGTCCGGCCTTTTAGGCTTTTTTGTAGCTAGATAGCCTTTGATCAGGATTTTTTGTAGCTAGATAGCCTTTGATTACTATCTCACCTGATGGTAGGTGATGATGTGGTCGAAAAAATGCTGTTCAGGCTAACCTTAAAAAAATATGTCCCTTATTTTTAAATATTTTATGTATATTTGGGCATTAAACATTAATTTATACTAATATTTAGTACTGCAGGAAATAGAACACAACAGAAAATATATGGACTCACTTAATATAAAAAAACTCTCTCCTAATCTATCATCTGATGATAAGCGAAGATCTGGTCTAAGATGTGGTTCAGGCGTATCGAGAGTCACGGCTTTTAAGCTTGACAGTTTTTGTAAACTAAGGTGTTGTAACTATAGCCAGACGGACATTTCGAAAAATGCCGTACTATCATACAACTGTATTCAGATAAAACAACTTCAACGGATTCAATTAAATTTACCTGTAAGTATACTATTATTATCCAGAGGTTAGTATAACTTGTCACAGTAGTCGTGGTCACGGATATTTAGGTACTACTACTTGTGACTACAATAGGAAGAAAAGCAGATTAAAAGAACCGCGATTAAATCTGTTGAAGTTTTTTCTTTTATATTTTTAAAGGACTTCAATTGTTTTACATAGTGGTACTTACTTATAGAAAACCATAAGCTTTGACAGCTGATTTCGTCTGCGTGGAACTTGTATTTAAAAAAACGTGTTCCTCCAGAAACCACTGAGCAATACTGTGATAAAAATATTTCTTTCGTCGAAAAACACCAGTATATGGGATCTAATTAACTTTTGCACCAGTGTGCATGTATTATCTTCACACTGTATTCTTCTTATTCTTCTTCGTATACTTCACAATGCACACTGTATTATCTTCGATAAGGTATTGGTGCAGAAGTAAAGCGCACGTGCGTACAGGCGTGCGCACGTGAGCACAGGTGCACACACGTACAAACCGCGTTTGTTACTGTTCTATGAAGTCAAACAACTTCTCTGATTTACTATGGTAAGGCTCTCTATGAGTATATATAGGGTTATTGGCAAAAGGCTAACAACCTCTTAAGGTTGATTTTTGCTAGTCATTTTGAGTTTTTTCTTTTGTGTTTGTTTACATAAACATATATTTTACGGAATAAACCATCTGTTGTTTTCTTCAATTACTAAATTTTTATTCTTTGAGCCAAGAGCGCTTGCCGCGGCAATACTGGACCGCACCGCGCTCCTTTTGAATGGATTTATGAATATTTACACCGAACAAAGTAGTAAAAAAATTAAGTTTTTTTTTTAATGTTATTGTGACGGAACTAGCCCGAGGCCCACCTGATGTTAAGTGGACTAACCTCTGCCTATAACAGACGCATTTCGTCAGCGACGAATTGCACTGTGCCCGTCACACTGAGACGTCCAGTTGTTAGGTCTCATTAGCCTGTAATTTTTCTGGCTCTCAAGGACTGCTGCCGGAACACACTGTTAGGTGCTTGGCGACAGATTTTCTACTTGAGGGTGGTCGCTAGCCAAGCGGGAATTCACACAAAAAAAATCATCATCATTCAATCAAATGCCCTTCCACCATGCGGTGAAGCTCAAGCTCTGGGCGGGATTCGAACCATGGACCTGCTGCACGGCGCCAATGCCACTGAGCCATCACTGCTTCAAATACAGGCACAAGAGACAAATTAGATAATATAGATAAGTGACAAATTACAGGCACAAGAGACTTCTTACATCCATTCAGGTCCGCTCTCCTCGTGTTTATTGCGTCAAATACATATAAACAAACAAAAAAAAAACATCACAAAATCACATATGTGATGTGATCCGCATAGCAGGCGTTGTTGCAAGCCTAACATAAAAAAAAAACATCACAAAATGTTTGTTAGGACTAACAGATGTGAACACTAAGAGGTGGTTAGCATTTTTCCAATAACTTTGTATGATAAAAAAAACGATTTAATTGAATATAAGGAATAATTAGTAGAAGTCCGGATTTTGGGACTAAACCCGAATTATGGCAAAAGGACTATCTCCTGTTATAAAATATCAAAATATGTCTGGCAAAAAATGAGTATATGGACATATCTGCCTACCTCTCAGGGATAAACCTGTGACCGTTTGTGTTTTTTTTGTGTAGATGACAGTCTAGATTTAAAATGTTACTATATCTAAACTGAGGGCAAGCCTTGGACATATTGGGGACCTAACGAATGCTTCTGCGTGTACATTATCAGTGCGACCATAAGCACTCTGACAAGATAGCCCGACTGAGAAGATATCTAAACTTCTTAACACCCGAAGCCTTTGAAAAAATTAAAAGATTTATATTTTAATTAATGAAGATATTCAGTTATTTAATTAATGAGATATATAGATTTCAATAGCGTTTAAATCAAATATAATATTTTGTTCCTTTAGGCACCATTCAATAAATCAGTGGCTCAATCCAGTACATAATTAATGTACACTGTGCCTAAAGTAGTATTATTCAATCAAATGTTTAATCAAAGTCCGTTCAATTGTCAAAGTGCATGACAAACTGACACACATTGCCATTTTGGATATAAATATTTTATAGAACAAAATAAATCACCGACACAATCGAATCATTTACAGTGTTCCAATTTAGATGAGTAGCAAACACGGGAACCGTTCGAAAACGTGTCCGAAACACAAATGGGGTTTTAAACTAGCGGGGTTGTTCCTTTGGCCCTGAAGTTGGAGTGGTACCTACCGTCGTCGGCGGCGAGTTTAGCATACTTGCCGCTGATTTATCGAGTAGGTGGTATTTGTTCGGCTACCACTGATTCAAAACTATTACCTTCTCAAAAACTTTGCTGTGTAGCTAAACTAATAGAATAACACAAGGCCATAAAAAACACGTAAAATTATTGAAAAAATAAATGAAGTATTGTGTAGAGTTTTTAAAAGGAAAGATATATGCAAAAAATATATTTTTTTAAACTTCTCTATACGGACCTGTAAACCAAGCTGAATACATACAATAAAGTAGATACATAGATAGATAGTTAGTACTTTGTTGTTACACCACACAAGACAATCAATAAGAGGTAAAAATCATAATTTACAGAGGAAGTGTTACAATGAGCGGCCATATTACTAAAAGTAATCTCTTCCAGACAACCTTTGGATGGAGAGGATTTGTAAAACCGTTAGTGACGGGGTGCAGTTAAGCGATATAATTAACTAATCAAGTAAATACTAAAATACATACTCAAATTCAAATATAAGGCATACATATTATAATACTATATACATATTCTTATACAAATACTCTTACATATATATATATTTACATATTATTTAAATATATATATAAATATATATAAGACTGGTGACTTGTAACTGTAGGTCCCAGGTCATACAGCTATCAATCGTTATTCCCAGATTTTTTACAGAAACACTAAAAGGAATAGCGATTCCATCAAAGACCACGTGCGGAAGTATTGCCCAATCTACTTTTGACTTAGTATTGTAATGTATGTTTTTTACCTAGCTTGTGAACAAAATCTATTCTGATGTTAAAAGATCATGAGGTCAACGAAGCTGAAACTGGCATAATCCATATTGGGAACTCACTCTCAAGGGAGCTTCTGGATAGTTAAGTGCTTGGTAATGGGTTTTCTACTTGACAACCATAACCAGCCTCTTTTGTTTGACCTTACTATGTATGTTTAATATTCAAGTGAAAACTACTGTATGAATAACGATGTACCTCCTTAATATGATAATTCAGTTTCAACAACATTTATTCCATCCAGCTATATACGTATAAATGTGTGGTCATTTATACGTATATATTTAAGAATCTTAGGGTAAATGAACTTTAATAATAGAAAGTTTTTGCTTTCTCTATGAAAATGCAAAGAAAGCAAACCTACTATTTATTCGCCGTGGGGTGCCGGGAAGAATATCACTCCCCCATTGCATCCTGGGGGTGTCGTAAGAGGCGAATAAAGGTAAAATACCAGAAGGTAGGTAGCAGCGTCTTTTGAGGAACTGATATCTTAAACAGCGATCCCCCAGACGTCTGCAAAGCGTGCGCATTACGGTGAACCCTAATGAGTGAGGCTGTGTTCAGCAGTGGACAATCCGGCTGTTACAGTATACATAATATATGGTCTCATACCTTTTTTTCAATTAACTGTGGGGTTGGTTGCCAACTTTTAATCCCGAGCTACCGAAGAAGTTAAGAATTGAAATGAATTTGGGTTTACCATTGAGGACGGTGGGAGTTTAACGCCATAAGTCAATAAGGAATTTGCTCTCATGAAGCATACAATATTCACCTCAGGCAAAAATTTTGAAAAATATTAGCAAGCAACACACTAACAATAAGTTTATTCTAATTTAAAAAATATTACATATTGTTAAAAAATAAACAATAATTGAATAAACATCAACAATGAAAAGATGTTGCAGACCTGAAAACTTTTTTAAATAAATTACCTCACTCGTATGCACAAAACTGTTATTTTCATGAACGTAAAAAACTTTTCAACAGTGTTTTCAAATAGCTCTGAATTCTGTGTCCTCGAAATCAAGGAGTAAAAAATGTTTTTTCATTACTAAGTTGTTTTTGCGCAATGCAATGAGAGTTGAAAATTTCAACTCTCGTTTGGCTTCTGGTATCATTGTTGCAGTTTTACCAGCAGATGCTTCTCTTGTTCCTAAATTAGGCTTTGGGTTGAAGTTCAGCTTACGTTTTGTTAATATGGTGTCCATGGATTGTTTATAAATTCCGAAGATACGTAATAATTTTTTTGTGAAAAATTTGATTACGAGTACAGTTACAAATTTAACCAGCTTCGCAATTTTTTTAGGCTAAAGGCAACAATAACAATATGTCTCATACTCACGGAAACTTTCAAACAAAAGTATGTTTACATGGTGGAATTCCTTGTTGCTTTAAGTTTTCTTCAGTTTAGTCTACATCAGTTTTTAACATAAAATTTAATCCATATACCTTAGTCTGTCCATCGAAAAAGCTAGGAATGTCCATGCCAGTTTTGCAGCGCCCGACGCGCAATCTTGCTTACGTTTTTTACTCAGTGGTTTTAATTATCTATCCATGTTACCTGCATATTTAGGAACTACACTAAATTGCTTATTTCATACGTAAATAATATATTAATCTATTTGTTTAGAGTAAACACAATAAATTACTATATATTAACATTATATGAATGAACATATTGGCAAGCTAACCAGAGAAGATAAGCGAACAAACAAATTTAGAGCTCTGTACCCAGGGGAAATTTTCACATATCCGGTCTTACACTCATATTTTGCATTAGTAACGACCGCTTCGAAGAATCGGGGCTGTTGGACATTTCAAAGGATGTTGTACTAAAATAAGTTTTAACTCTGAGTATTATTTAGTAATATAATATGTTTAATAAATTAATATAGGTCGTGTTTTATGAGTACATCAAGAGGTGCGCTGTGTTTTTGTAGGACAAGGATATATATCATGTTTCATCTCAGGTTCCGCTCGTGTTGTGTTGGCGATATATATCTAAACAAACCTATAGATTACTTTAACCGTACACTAAACTTACTCGTACTTATATTTAACTTATGAAAGTACCTGGTTTATGCCATGTGCTATTAAGATGTTGTAAATTATTGGGTTTATCGAATCGGCATATCAATTCAATAAGACAACGTATCCTCAGCATATTGGACACACAAACCAACAACTGGTAGTTGGACATACAGCCAAATGGTAAGTTGGTTAGGCCTGATCCATTTTAAGTGACCTATAAGTGTAAACCGGCTAACAAGCTGATCTGATAAACTACAGCTTTCATGCTGTTGAGGCAGCGTTGCAGCCGACCAGCCCGAGCTTGTAACGGAAACAATAATTAAACTAAGTTTAACAATTAATTGCAAATTTTATTTACCTATAAATTAAGCAGTTATGATAACACCTTCAGCAATGATTTGTTTTCAAAATGTACGTACACAGTAGGTATATACATTTTTCGGTATCCAAATAATAATCCTCTGAAAAGAACCAGTATACTTTAAAATTAATAGCTTTTGGTACTACTTACAAAATATTGAAGCCTTTGAAATGATGGTTCTGATTGATGATTCAAAACGCTTTTGTTCTTGTATGTATGCTATCTTCTTTATCTCCATTAATTCATTCGTATTTGGTAAGCCACTGCTAGAATAAAAGCACGTACTAATAATCTATTGTGGACACTGTACACTATATTAGTTTAGATCAATCTTATTCTTCCCCACCCATATTACCTCATATTAGTTTTCTTCTACTGCTCTCTATCAGTCGTCACATAATTACCTAGACAGGTCCTTTCAACTGATTCTCTGAATAAATGAAAGATATACTGATTTGGGTAAGTATTATCGGTAGGGTACTTTAATGCAAACTTCAAAGATAAGCTAGGTTAATACATTCCGGAGGAGTGAACACATATTTAAGTAATTCGGGAATCACTGAACTCTTGCTGCTTTGATCTTATACTACTCTACTGCTTGCTTTATATCGCTCTACTGCTTATCTTTCATACATCATTTATTTTTTTATCCCGAAGTTGAATAGACTCGTAACCACACTAATAAGTATTATGTATGCAAAAGTTATTTGTTTTGATGATGGATCATAGCTAAGCTAATGCTCAGCTAAAACACATTTACAAATTATTAGCTAGTTGTAATTATATTACCAAAATGATAACTCCTAGAATAACTTAAATACCACCATCAACCATCTGTTATAGGCAGAGGTTAGGCCGCTTAACATCAGGTGGGCTTTGAACTTGTTCCGTCACAATACCAAAACATATTAGAGAATCCGTACACAATCTATGTTTTATATATAATGTTTGATCTATCGTTTTTGTTTGTTATTGGATCTTAAAATGGTTCAGTAAGGGTTGCCTGATAACTTCCATTTATTAGATTTATTTATCTGATTCTGATTTATCTGATAAGGTATTTGGTCTGATCTATGCAAAGTATTATTCATAGTATAAGAGTCTACAAAAAAAAAACAACGATTTTCGGTGGGGTTGTGGACGACACACGTAACCGTTGTTTAGAAAAATGTTAAATTTGCATTTCTTAAATTTTTGTTTAATTTGTAGCTATGTTTCTTACGACTTTAAGCCATTAAACTTTGACTTGCCTTACTTTGTAAGTTATGATGCCATCTGTTAGCAATACTTGGGACTAATAAATAAAATCGAAATTTGCGGGTGCTTTTAGGTTCAAATCAGATTTACGTAGGTAGCTTGAAATTAGCAACAGTATCGATTTCCAATAGCCTGCATGCTCGGTGCTATAGATTAACTTAAATAGATTTCTTTCATATTCTTTTATATCCAAGTTTTCGAAGCAGTGTCACCAAATTTGAGAACTACTTGTACCAACTCAGTGGTATGAAAGAATCCACTCATTTGTATACCAACAGGGGTTGCCGTCCAAATACTCAGCAACACAATATGTTCTAGTTATCAACATAAAATTATAATGCATTGCTATGTGAGTTTGGAGCACGCACAACAATCTAAAAGCATTCTGTTTTACCAAGGCTTGAAAGCGTAATATACTATACATAAATTTGTGCAAAGACAAAAGCATTAAACCGAGTATCCACGAAGCAGCGTATAAATCCACCACATTGTTTTAATACGAGGACTCTTAATATGGCACGAGTATTTGGAAACACAGCGCGGTTCCGCAGAGAAGTGAGATTCTAACAGCACTACATCGTCGCAAACAGAGATTCTTGACGAGGTATTTTTAAATTAAATTTTTCGCGTACATAAGTCCCCCTGAATACGCATCGCGCCGCGGAAATCCGCCAGTAGAATGGATTTCGCGGATAGCAGACTAAGCGTGCTGTTCCGCTTCGCTTCTGGAATTTAATTTAACATTTTTATCATTTCTCATACCAGTTATGATAGGTACAGTATAAAAGTGTCATAATTTATTTTAGAAACAGATTTGAGACAGTGTTATTACATGACACTGATTTAATTATTTTAGTGTAACCTTCTATACATTACGTACTATATGGTCAAACTAGGTTAATCATGTATGTGAGATACCATATACACCACTTGTTCTTAAGATTAATAGTACATTATCATTAGTCAACTAGCAAGCAGTATATCAAACTCTAAACAGATGTTGCAGTATTTCATATTTATTAGTTTATCACATGAATTAAGAAAGGAACAAAATGAGGATGTGGTTAATGCTTCTTTACATAACCCATCAACTGTTGCTTGTATCGAATCTTTTTGATTGGCACCGCACACACACACAGCTTGGACCGGACGATATTTGATTAAACATTTGAAGTATATAATAAATATATATATAACTCATCTGCAGGGTTCCATTTTTTTTTTCATAAAAGACCTTGTCAATCTCTGTCGCCCTTTTAGTTGAAACTTTAAAATATTCAAAAAGAAGTTTTAAATAAACTTCACCTCGCATATACCGTTAGAGACTGTACACAAAACTCCTTGAAAGTGGCTGAGTATTTTATGAGTTAGTGTGTTTTGGCATTGTTGGCTCCGTGAACGGGAATATACCTTCCCATTTATTTTGTCCAGATTTCGTGAGGCATTAAATTGGGTTTGCGGATGGCTGCAGATGTCTTCACGGTAATATCTGGGGGCGTTGAGTCCGGAAGCATGCCGGTACGGGCTGGCTCGGCGGGACACCGATTCGAATATGCTTTTTGCCTAACCTCGCCTTCGTCTCCACCCCGCTTGTCACTGGTACAATCAACTTGAAGATGGAAGTATCCTACACGCTCCTTTCAAGATCAATATTAGTTTCAATTCAACGTTCGAGGACACGCTTGTTTACAATCAGTCACGAGAAATTCAGCTAGCCTTCCGTCTACAAAGGCATTCCGAGAATGGTATGTTTGGAATTCCTACCGATTGCTACTTTTAGCTTGTGTATAACACTGTAACTCATTTTTATTGATGTTATATGCAAATTTGCTTATATATAGTTATATCTTATACACCTTATGTACCTTCGATACACATTAGCCAGTTACTATTCACAACATAAACTACTCACGCGAAATAACAGGCGCATTTTTTAGACGTGAATAAGGGCTTTGATACTTATCGTGATTGTCTGTTGCGATAACAATAACTTTTACTTCACAAGGTCTGTATAAGACAGTCTCAAACAATAGAAGAAAAAACAATATATTACCTGCTTTAGAATTGCTTTCTACAAAACCGTAATTAAATATACTATTTTGTTCTGAACACACATATCAAGATAGCCAGTCGTGAATATTTTCTGTTCAGTTGAAAGATGGAAAGCTAAACAAATTTCGTGAATGTGTTTCTTTATCCGAAAGAACTAGTAAATATTTATATTTCAAACTTTTCTCATACAATACTACTTAATTAAATGTGCTTTTAAAATGTTGTTCTCCAAGGTAATTTCTTACTACGGCCATCACTAATACGAAATGGAAAAGATAGCATGTCACAATCTAGACGAGACGTATTGTTATGATATGAGTAATGACTCAAGATAATAAACTAACTTACCTGCCTACCCACATTAGTGGAAATAGTGTAAATTTAAACAATTACGTTTTACAATTCATTTTTTTCGGCTTGTATGTAAACCATTTGGTAATCAATTTTCCTTGTTGAATCATATGTTTTTTTTAATAATCGTAACATTTGTAAATCAGTGAAAGCAATAGTACTCGATTTTAAATAATAATGTGATATTTATATTAAATAGGTATAATTAATATAAATATCACATATATTAAATAATACTATGTTCAGTACTATAATCGACATTGCTTTGTATTCGATTATTCATTTTTAGAGCGGGTAACACCGAATGGAGTTGTAGGTGTCATGGTAGCCGGATGGCTGTCAAAGTCGTTCACTTCCTCTCTGATTTTTGAGGCGCACTTCTTGACGGACAACCGAACGTGATGGACGCGTGCAAACCCATTGGCTCTTAATCCATTTTAATCCACGTGATACTATGTAGTTTTGCTGTAATAAGTTTCTTGTGAATTACAATTGTGATCATACGATGTTCTCTGGGTGTTATTTTATGAAAATCAGCACGTGCACGCCCATAATTGACGACCAACCTGAGTAGATGACGGATCCGTCTCCAGGGACGACATACCTACCATCTTGGCGCACTCCGTCATCAAAAGTGGGATTACCAGAAATATCATAGGAACACCCTACAGGATAATCAGTTGTCAATAATTGCAGAATCAAGATGCAACAACTATTGATGGCATTTACGTACCGGAAAATAAGTTCACCCTTACAGGAAAAGTTGATTGCACTGTGAACTTAAAAGACCTGGATCAGAACCACCAAAGCCATGATAGCATGGCTTTGGTGGTTCTGACCAAATAAAACGTGTAACTTTAGCTCTCAATTTTCAGACACTAACGCATCACCAGCACCTTACAACGACCGCGTACAGCAGGACAAATCAGCATCCATCATCTGCTACTACTGTGGCGAGCAGGGCCATATCGCAACACTTTGCCGCAAGAAGGAGAGCAGTCTGAAGGGTGCCCCTGTTGAGCACCGGGTAGAAGTCTGCACTGTCAAACCAGCTATGAACAAACTATTACCAGAAACTGGTGAGAAGTTTTCATTTTGTTTTGATTCCGGTGCCGAATATTCTCTGATTAGGGAAAGTAAAGCTAGTGGACACTGGTAAGCGACACCAAAATACAGTAGCTTTATTAGGTATAGGCCCAACTAGCCTGCAATGTAAGCCAAAATAGCCAAATACTATCTACTGTTGCGATACAAGGATGTTCAGTGCATATTAATGATTTCAATAACCGGCTGTACTCACGCGTATTGGTCGAGATTGTCGACCTAGGTTTCGGGCATGTCCGATGCCCTTCATCAGGTGAGTTCACGCGTCTAAATTGCGGCGACGACTCCGCGCAACTGCTCGTTCTGCGCGGCGCGAGAGTGGAGGCGCGGGCGCGGGGGCGGCCAGTGGGCTGGGGGAACGCCCCGCGCACCGCTGTGCTGATGGTAGTGCATCCTCTTCGTCACTGAGCTCCTCGTCGAAATCTCCAACACAAACACTGCTGACTGTGTCACACTCTAGACTGCCTAGCACTTTTCGCTTTGAGGTAGCATTAAGAATAGGTGTTCAGGCTCGACCAATACGCGTGAGTACAGCCGGTTATTGAAATCATTAATATGTCTCAGACTCACGGGAACTTTCAAACAAAAATATTCAGTGCAGTTACTATTTCATTTCGTGTTGATTTTTTGCCTCTCTGTCGGTATTATGATAGGACGAGACTTAAATATCATTGGGGTTCTTAATTGGAGTTTCTGAACAGTGACTTTTACTCAAGAAGATTAGAGTAGTCTGAGTTTGTGACATAGGATCAAAGAATAGTTGTTTTAATAATGTTGACACCGACATTGCCATGGAATATAGAAAGCAATTGTTATTAGTCTTGTGTAGTACATGTACGATGTACTTATAGGTGATGGAACTCAGCACTGTCCGAAAGGAAACGTTACCGAACGAATACTCTTAATCGGACAGTCGGACTATTCGTACATGTCTCTATAGTCTATATCTTCGCTCGGTGCTATGCTAACAGTCGTTGTCCGAGAATGAACAAGCATCATACAGTAATATTGAGAGTAAGCGTGACAGAGCGACGATTGCGTTGGAATTTTGATAGAACGTAGCAGTGCTTTAACGCGTTCTACGTACAATAACACACATTGTTTATCCAGCGCTTGAGCTGCTTTTTATGCATTGTGGTCATAATACAGAATACTCACTGTCTGTGGCACACATTTTGGAAAAACATACTTCTAGTCTGTGGTGATTTAAAATGTAAATGCTTCGGGACTTACTAACCGCCGCCGGTGTTTGTTTTTCAAGACAATTGAGTTATTAATTCGGCATTCATAGAAAAGAGGATCCTCTGAAATGGTGGCACACGAGAAGATTTATATATATACGTCTATACCAAATGGTACTGAAACGACTTTCAATACAAGCCACATCAGTATCATGTGAACGGGTGTTTTCTGGAGCCGGTCAACTAATCAGCAGAAGAAGACAATTATTAAAGCCTTCAAAAGTAAACCAAGTTTTATTTTTACATGGCAACATTTAAATAATTTAGATAATAAAAAAAACAGTGCAACGTATAGTTTAATATAATTTGATTTATAAAAAGACTAAATATTAATATTATAATAAATTAACAAGACTAATTTTATTTCATTTAAACTTAGTCCGTAAGTAGTAGTATGTAGTTACCTATCTCATTTAAACTTAGCCCATCTGCAACTCTCGGCCGCTTGATATGACTGGGTATTAGTACTTGCACTCGGTGTGTACCTATAAATTTAGGTAACGGTTTGAGTACTAATAGGTACTAATAGAACTAATAAGATGTACTAGTACATTATTCGAACTGTACTATTACAGTGCGCACTTTTATATGTCCGAATAAGCACAAGACTAATTGTTATCGTTGTTTGAAAATAATTCTGACAATACTGTTGTGAGTTACTTAAACTGGTGTGTTTTATGCGTTTGTTCCTGTATGCATTCAACCTAATAAAATCATTGTACTTCATGAAATGCCTGTGCGGCATTGGGCAGCTTGTGTAACTCATACCAGCCTGTGTGGCATTCCCAGCCTGTGTGGCACTTCTGCCTGTGTGGCACTTCTGCCTGTGTGGCACTCCGCCTGTGTGGCATTCCGCCTGTGTGGCATTCCGCCTGTGTGGCATTCCGCCTGTGTGGCAACCGCCTTTGTGGCATTCGCCTGTGTGGCACCCGCCTGTGTGGCACCCGCCTGTGTGGCCTCCGCCTGTGTGGCACCCGCCTGTGTGGCACCCGCCTGTGTGGCACCCGCCTGTGTGGCACCCGCCTGTGTGGCACCCGCCTGTGTGGCACCCGCCTGTGTGGCACCCGCCTGTGTGGCACCCGCCTGTGTGGCACCCGCCTGTGTGGCACCCGCCTGTGTGGCACCCGCCTGTGTGGCACCCGCCTGTGTGGCACCCGCCTGTGTGGCACCCGCCTGTGTGGCACCCGCCTGTGTGGCACCCGCCTGTGTGGCACCCGCCTGTGTGGCACCAGCCTGTGTGGCAGTGTAAACGTCCTTCTGCCTGTTTGGAATGAGCTATACACCCTGTGAGATGCTTTAAAGCCTGCGTGGCGCTTTGGAACCCTGTTTAAAGGACGTGTGCATACAATTACGAACTCACCGATTCATTATATTGCCATACTTGCTACTCGTGATTGCGTCAAATAGGTCAGTGTGTAATAACTGAATGTATACTATGTGTAGTTGTTATTTTGTTAACAGATGAGGACGATACTACACACGAGAACGTGTGATGATGCAGGATGGCCGTAACGGCGCGTAAACAATTTAATGGAGTTACGAAGATTAAAAATGAAACTTTATGATTAATTAGATCACTATTATGTTCAGTACTATAATCGATATTGCTTTGTATTCGATTATTCATTTTTAGAGCGGGTAACACCGAATGGAGTTGTAGGTGTCATGGTGGCCGGATGGCTATCAAAGTCGTTAACTTCGTCTCTGATTTTTGAGGCGTGCGCACTTCTTGACGGACATCCGAACGTGATGGACGCGTGCAAACCCATTGGCTCTTAATCCATTTTAATCCAAGTGATACTATGTAGTTTTGCTGTAATAAGTTTCTTGTGAATTACAATTGTGATCATACGATGTTCTCTGGGTGTTATTTTGTGAAAATCAGCACGTGCACGCCCATAATTGACGACCAACCTGAGTAGATGACGGATCCGTCTCCAAGGACGACATACTTACCGTCTCGGCGCACTCCGTCATGTTACTATTTTGTTTTGTTGCTAAGGTTTCATTTGTGTAAGTATATATTCTATAACGTGCGAGTAAGTCATATGCATTTAATAATACTTTATTTTTTATATATATGTTTTATTTGTACGTTTACATCGCCTCCATCAACGCCTTACTATTTAAGTACTGGGTCAGATACAGAAAGAGGACGATTCCTCGAGTAGCTGTAACACAGTGAATCCTACGATAGCTACTAACGATCCTTCTAGTGGTATGATATGTAAGTTTAGTAAATATTTTGGCATTATTTTTGTTAACACTTATGTAATATTTAATTGAAATAAATATATATAATTATTATTACTACATTATTTATTATTTGTATATACGATACCATAACTCTATTACATACCAACAAAAGAAAAATAAGGACAATACATTTACAAAAACAATGATGAACATATAAAGCAATAATAATATAAGTGAAATGCAAGTGTTCATTTACAAATATGTTACCTAATTAAATATGTACAATTGCAATACAGTCGGCGGCCTTATCGTTAAAGCAATCTCTTACAGACAACCTTTGGATGGACAGGACAATGAAAACTTGTGAACGGTAATGTGCAACAAAGAAATTCAAATCCCGCACAAGACTGTGATTTTTCATCTCGTTATAAATTGAAATGAGAAACGTAGTTTGAATTTAGGCCTGCAGGAGAATTCCTTGTCTAGTCTGAATACGCAGGTTATCCATACCTCAGTTTTCTAGGTATATATTTAATATGTATAAGTATACTATTCAAAAGCAATTCAATTCGTAGTTACCTATAGACAAGAATATAACGAGATTTATAATTATGTTTCCCTTTAAAAAATCAACTCACTCTAAACATACAAAAATTTGCTATAGTGTGCATCCTGTGACATGTGCGCACGGTCACGCACACATACAAGTCGCGTTTGGTACTGCTCTATGAAGTAAAACTACTTGTTTGGTTTACTATGGCAAGGCTGACAACGTATATAATAAATGATGAATTTTCTATTTCAATGAACATTAACATTTTCTAGTAGTAGTCCGGATTCTTAAACTGAACCCGAAATATGGCAACTCTTTGGGAAAAACTGGTCTCAATATGTATATATTCTTATTTTTTAAAGCTGACAAAGCGTCTGTTTGATAAATGTCAACATATTTTTTTATTATTACTAAAGATAATATGATATTAAATATTACAATACAAAATTTTCACAACTATTTAAATAAAATATTTCTGCTCCTTCGAGATCCATTAGTAAATCGGCATAGAATATTATATAGGTTTAATCAAGTACATAAATGTACACTCTGCCTAAATACCATGTTTAATAAAAGCTGTGCAGTTGTCAAAAGGACAAACACTGACAAACATAAACATTGCATTTTGGTTATTAGTGTTATAGAACAAAATAAATCACTGTCACTATCAAATCACTTTCAGTGTAACAATTTTGATGAGTAACGAACAAGGGCACCGTTAGAAAATGTGCCCCAAACACAAACGGGGTTTGAAGCTAGCGGGATAGTTCCTTTGTGCCTGAAGTTGAAGTGTACCGTCCGTCGTCGGTGAGTTTAGCATACTTGCCGTTGATTTATCGAATAGGTGGTATTTGGTTGGATAAAACTGATACAAAATTATTACTACCACTTAAAATTTCCTGTGCCGTTAATCTACTCAAATTTTTTGAAGACATCGAAACAAGAGGAATCATTGAGATGTAGTATTGACCAGTGTCGTTTAATAGAGCCAAACTGCAAAAATATCGTTGATTAATTATTCAAACTTCTCTATACCAACCGCTCTTACCTCCACTACCAACTTACCAAACTTCCCTATTTTAACCGAGCTGAACACATACAATATAGTATTATAAATTTATGATATATATTTTTGTACCTAACATAAGACTAAAATCTATCCTGATGCTAACTGATGATAACTTCGAAGATGCTGAAACTGACATGATCTAAATTGGGAACCCACATAGAAAAGAGCTTTGAGACTGGTTTTATAATTGACAATGGTAGTGATTGACTATGTGAGAGCACCACCACTCTGTCGTGTTTAGACCTTTTCAGCAGTGATGGCTCAGTGGCATTGGCCATGGACTGCCGCGCAGCAGGTTCATAGTTCGAATCCCGATGCGGGCTTGAGTTTTACCTTACGGTGGTAGGGCGTTTTGCAAATGCCCGCCTGGCTAGCTTGATTGAGGGTGGTTCAAGTAGAAAATTGCCAAGCACCTCATAGTGCGTTCCGGCAGCAGTACTTGAGAGCCAGTAAGATCACAGGCACATGATGAGACTTCACAACTGTGTCTCTCTCTCTGACTTCACTCTGTGTGTGACGGGCGCAGTGCAGTTCGTCACTTGTGATGAAATGCATCTGTTATAGGCAGAGGATACCGCTTAACATCAGGTTAGCTTCTTAGTGGTTTCGTTACAGTAACATAAAAAAGACCTTACTATGTATGGGTTTATTAACTATTGAATTGATAACTACTGTACGAATACGATAATCTTTAGAAATGAGAATTAGGTATTTAACGACATTTATTGCGCCCAGCTTTATACATATAAAATATTGTGATTGTGGTCTCTACTCTACTTTATGTGTTTTTATCTCAACATGTAGAAATGTATTTTAATTATAAATTTCTCTTACATATTGATATTCATCTGGGCACTTCCACAAATGGATAAAAACGTAGGAATTAAAATAGCTTAGTATCGTTGTCAATTAATGAAGTATGAGTTGAAGAATTTGATTTACGCACACCACTACCGCAATCAATACCTTTTTATTTATTTCTGTCGCTTGCAACGGTCTTCGTAGCTATCCCATTGCTATTGTAGCTCTTCGTAGCACTCAGTTTACAATATTATATATTGTGGTAGAAACTCTTAAATTGGGTGAAAACAAAGCAAATACGTCAATACCACTGACTGATTCTGCCCATTTCACTTTATTTGAATAAAAACTACGAATAAATATTATTCGTAGAATAAAAAGTTCCTTTTCGAGCGCGTCCCCAACTGAAACAAGAATGTTCCGCGTCTCGCTACTATGCTGATACTGCACTGGTGTAATAATGTGAGTAACAGATGTGAAATACGACCTAAATATAGCTAAAATAATATTATGTATTCTGAACTACTAGGTATATACTTATATATATACACATATATATCTAAAAATAATAATCTCAATATATATACATACAGGTTTATTGGTAAAATGCTAACAACCTCTTAGGGTTGTCTTCTGCTAGTCCTAACAAACATTTTGAGATGATTATTTTTTGTTTTGAGATTTATTTTTTACTTAATTATAATATATATTTTTTTACTTTTTTTAATATATTACTTTGCTCGATGAAAATATTAGAAACTCTATTCAAAGAGACCTCGGCGCGATCTAGTGTTGCCGTGGCGGGCGCTCTTGGCTCGGAGTAGGCATTAAAACACAAATAAAAAGTTATTAATACATATATATTTTTTTAAACAAAAAAATCTCTATATGTTTGTTAGAACTAGCAGAAGTCAACCCTAAGAGGTTGTTATCATTTTACCAATAACTCTGTATATATATTATTGGGATCTTAATTATTAATACAAATTTAAATTTATATTAATTAATATAGGTTCACCCATACTGCAACCAAAACCAGAAACGAAAAATCACGGAGGCCGCAGACTCGATTCCACTGTATTGTTTCCGGGGTAGATGCCTGGTTTTATATGAATTACTTTCAAGCTGATTCCTACTTTCAAAGTGGAAATGCTTTTTGGTCCAGACAGTTGCGGTAGGTGCAACTTTGTAGTTATATTAACAAAAGATTTAGCTATAAAATTTATACCGTTACCGTCGCATATATGCAATTCCAAACAGTAAGAACACATAATAAATGATCAGTAAGAAAACTGTTTCAGCATTCGAAATTAAGCGTTTTGATATAAGAAGTAGATTCTCATGTTGTCGCGTCTGTATGTATATTGTTGACCATAACTATTTTATTGATGGTTTTTTGCTCGATTGTTAGTATACTTTCGATTAGGTCTAATTTTTATTTAATTGAACTGTCAAGTTGGTACTACATTTGCCGACGACGAGGTACCTACGATTATCGACTTTGAATCTAGAGCTAGGGAAATAGTCTAGAACTGAATTCTAACTTGGATAATCTATTAGGCACGGTTGGGATTTTACCGCCATAAGTAAAATAAAACTAATTCATGTAAAACGTAAAATTTCCACGTCTGCCAGATATTGAGAAAACTACCAGGTAAGAAACACACTGCAGGCAATAATAAAAAATAACTTTTTAGTGATTAAACAACATTACATATAGTAATTAAACAACTTTAAACGGTTTAAATCGCGTATATTTATCATTATTTTTGTCCCGACGTTTCAAACACTTTGCAGTGATCGTGGTCACGGGGTGACCCCGTATACGCGATTTAAACCGTTTAAAGTTGTTTAATTACTATGTGTAATAATCGCGAAAACTTAAGACAACATTAACATTACATATAATTTAATAATAGATTCTTATGGAAAGTTACTGCAGACCTGCAGGTTAAACTATTTTGACACTTTTTCCGCTCACTCCTAGTCAAAATCCTTTTCCAAAAATTTTATAACAATTTATTTAATAAAACTCTTAAAAAATATATCAGTGACAATTTTGCCTAATTTTCCTACTAAGCCGACGTGACGTGACAAACGCAACGCAGCCAATCCAGAAGAATTTTCGATGCGTTTCACTTCTACACGATGCATCCTCAGGAAGTTTTAACTCATCGAGCGCTCGATAAATTTTTTATGTGTTTTATTAAACTATTAACTTTATGTTTTCTAGAAATATTTGTTACCACTAAATATATATAATATATCCGCAATGTAACGCCTGAAGCTATTCATTATCAATATCCATTTTGCTGCGAATATTGTAAAAACCATTGTTTTCGCGCTGAAAAATACCAAAAACATTTCTGCTATACTTTCAAACAGCTCTGTGTCATGTCTTCCAAATCAAGGAGTAAAAAAAGCATACTATACTCTACATCTTTTGAAGAAATGCCTATTCAGAACTCATTGCCATAATGAAATCTCCAGACGACTTAAGGAGGTCATAAGATTAGCTAAAGCCGTGATTTGTTTGATGTCACGTCATTATAGATTTTATTACGCGAATTTCACGAGACGGCGAGATTCAAGCCAGGCTGAAATTATTTCCATTATAAAACTGACTGTCCTTAAAATTGAGTTAGTACTGTGTGCGTGGGTCAAATCACGGTGTTATGCGGCCTTTTTTGTTGAGCCTGAATTATAATAATGTATTGATTTCATTCCACCACGCTTCGATTCGTTGATTTCATTCCACCACGATTTCATCCCGAGGTCTCGGGTTCTATCCCGGGGTCAGAAATGTAACACGTCATAGTGACAAAAATAATCTCAGTAGCATTTTGAAGTCTGGAACCTTAGTCGGTAGATGGCAATCGTTTCGCTATCCATTAACTATTGCTGATAGGTTACCGTTTGACCATAATTTCACCTGATGGTATGCGTTAATGTTGTAGAATGTGTTAACAGGGTAAACTAGAATAACTGGCTCCTAAGGACATGCAGCTACCGGTACACACTGTGAGGTGCTTCACCACAGATTTTACACTTAAAGGGTGGTAGCTAGCCAGGCGGGATTCCGTAAAATGTCCTATCACGATGCGGTAAGTTAAGATGAATTGAAAGAAACTGATCCATTGAACTACCACATGGCAGTGTATAACTATTGCCACTGGACCATCAATGTTAATTACAAGAGATCAGTAGGATGTTATCTTGGGAAGGCCCAAACATGTCTAGTGAAATGTTGATGCGACACCTCTAGCTTTCTTAGAAATACAGACGTATTGAATTATGTTTGGTGACTTTTTCCAAAATTATTGATTTGCCACTAAAAATATAAGTAAAATGACATGAAACCAATTTTGTATATATAAAAGTAATAGTATCATGATACAATTTTGTATGTCTTTTCCATGTAAGTTCAAGTTATAATGGCATATCCCGGGCCCAGGAACAACAGTTTTTTTTTACGGTCGCGAGTCAGATAGCCAAGCGGGCGAGACTTTAGTCAGACGCTGTTGAATAATATTTGAAAATATGTATTGCAACTAGATTCCATCAGCAGCTTTACTCGCGTGAAGTTAAAATTATAAGTGTACAACTGTATTGATTTTTATTTTACTTTTTATGGTGACAGTTAAATAATTTGGGGTAGATATTTTTTAACACTTGGGCAGTCGCGCCCTGATTTGATACGCTAGGAGTCGCTACCGTGTCCAGCGGACCCAGTTTAATATTGGCATTTTTTTCTAAAACAACTGAATTTAATATAATTTTGTAATTCCTGACATAATTATATTCTAAAATAAAATAACTAATAGTATTAAACATTTATATTTATTACTTATGTTCATAAAAAAAGCTATTTAACCAAGTGTGCCGTGTTGGGCCCGCCCCGAGAAGGTATCAAGCTGTTTAGTGGTTTCACTCGCTGACCAATATAAATTGGTCTGGTCTTCAGTAGAGCTGTTCTTATATGGCTCGTTTAAAATAGGCGCCAGACAATACCCACTGCAAACGTTTTACCTGCACGGTAACGACGATAAAATTAGGTGCTTCAGTGGACGCAGGTAGGCTCTAAATTGACTTGAATCGTAATCCATTCTTAATGTATATTTTGTCAATAGCTTTTCGAAGAGCTCAGCTTAATTTTTATACCTATATTATACTATTTAGAAAATAATATTATAACTGGGTCAAAATTCGGATCTGAAACAAACGCGAGGGCTGGTACCGCGACTACTACAGCGAAGCTACTCATGTGGCGCAGGTACACTAATCTTGGTAGTGTTCACATATTTTAGCCGTTTGTTGTAAATAAATTAAGTCCGTGGGGTCCGAGAGCTCATTTTAAATTCCAAAACATACCACAGCACCAGGTTAATGCGCCGCGTAATTAAAATGTATACTGTAAATAATAGTACATTTACACAGCCTGGTTTTGATCATGTAGAAATCTTGACAACAAGTCGAACGACACTAAATACTATAGTATAATATATACAAAGTCACTGTCATAGTAAACATATGTAAACTGTATACTCTAATTGGTATTAGATGCTATGGCACTCATACGTACGATCTATATCTGTTATGGGCGAGGCCAAAATTCTTGTTGCACAGCATACATATTATACATATATTGTAAATCCCTTATTCATACAAGACTTGTACACGTCTTACATTTAAATAGTGCTGTTGTTTGTTGCTCTTATATAAAGGGTTATTGGTAAAATGTTAACACCTCTTAGGGTTGTATTCAGCTAGTCCTACCAAAAATATTAAAATGTTTTTTTTTAGGTGTTTTTTTACGTTTATTTGACAGAATAAGCACGAGGACCACCTGATCTTAAAAGTCTTTTGTGTCTGTATTTTCATAGTTCATATTTTTTATTACAATACACACAATACAATCCATAGTTAAAACCATCCCAAAACTTCAGACCCAAATACGCCAAAATAAGTACTGAATCCAAAAAAATAAATTTCAATGTTACCTACATACATATCCAAAAACTACAATAAATTGCTTTGAGCATACATAAGTTTCGAGTCCACACAATTAAATTACTAGATAATAAGTAACGTTATATCAATGCATATAGGGAAGTTGTTCAGAGAAGATAAGCGGGCAAACAAGTTTAGAGCAGAGTTTGTACTCAGGGGAAATTTTCATATATCCGGTCGCACAACCGAATTCATATTTCTGCATTAATAATGACTGGTTCGAAGATTCGGAGTGGGGCTATTCAAATTTAAAAGGATGTAGTACCAAAACAAGCTTTTACTCATATAATTATTTATGTTGAATAAAATTGACAAAGGTTGCTATTTACAAGTATGTACATTAAAATGAACACTGGTATTCTGTAGGACTAGGATATGTCTTTCTTATATATAGTCGTCATCCTGTTCCAAACTGAGTCTCGCTGATTAGCAATGATGGCCGAGCGGTAAACTACCACCCTCAAGTAGAAAATCTGTTGCCAAGCACTTAAGAGCGTGTTCCGGCAGCAGTGCTTGAGAGCCAGTAAAATTACAGATACACAAGACCTAACAACTGTACGTCTCAGTGTGACGGGCACAGTGCAATTCGTCGTTAACAAAATGCATCTGTTATAGGCAGAGGTTAGTCCACTTAACATCAGGTGAGCCTCGGGCTTGCTCCGTCACAATAACATAAAAACCTTAGTCCCGCTAATCCCGTGGCGTCGGCGATATATACTTATGAAACCTATAGATTACTATGTATGACCTTACCCTAAACATACACGTCATTATCTAAAACTTTTTAAAAATACGTGGTCTATGCCATGCAGGGTTAAAAAATGTATGGCTAAATTATTTAGTTCAATCAATCAGCATATTAATTCAACAGGAAATCGTAGCTGTAGCATATTAGACTCATAAACCAACAACTGGTAGTTGGACGAACAGGTAACTGATAGTTTGCTGAGCTATTTTAAATTGACTATAAGTGTAAAACGGCTGACAGGTTGATCTGATCTCCTACAGCTTTCATGCTGTAAAGGGAGTGTTGCACCAGATCAGACCAATCACGAGATTGTAACGAAAATATTAATCAAACAAACTTTAATATCCATGCGCGCTGCCTGTGGTAGCTACGAACTTTTATTTGTCCAAAAATACGAAAAAAAAGAGACAATAATACTTTTCACATGAATGCGGTGGTCCAATTTTAATATTTTAGCACGGATTTGCTATGGATATAATTGGGAAAATTCATTATCGGTCTTGAAGCGCTCGTAGCGAAGTTTGCTTAGCCGTTCTGAACTGATCATCAAAGTAAAGCAACGTCCGCCACGGTCAGAGTAGAATGGGTGACCGCTTGTGACATTACTACTGAGCGCTTCCGTGCTTCGGAGGGCACGTTAAGCCGTCGGTCCCGGTTGTTGTCTAAGGATGGCAGTCGTTATAGCATGGTGGTAGGGCATTTTGCAAATGCCCGCCTGGCTAGCTACCACCCTCAAGTAGAAAATCTGTTGCCAAGCACCTAATGGTGTAGTAATTAAACAACTTTAAACGGTTTAAATCGCGTATATTTATCATTATTTTTGTCCCGACGTTTCAAACACTTTGCAGTGATCGTGGTCACGGGGTGACTAATTGGTAGTATTTGTCACATGAGATATTAAGAAAATTATTTGGTCTACCGTCTGAAAATTTTTATATTAATCGTAACGTTCCCTATTCACGCAGTATTCGCTCACAGTGTCCAGAGGTCTTGCTGATTTGTGTCGGCCTTGAGATTTAATTAATTTGATGACAGGATCCCAAGCAGGTGGTACTTGCCAACCATCATCTCTATTGAAATTTGGGTATTTTTTGATTTCAATAGCCTCGCGTAACATTCTTGGCATAAACCGGGTCTCTCTGGCGAGGATTTGTGGGTTGTCGAACCGAATGTAGTGGTTGGGTTTGTCCTGGGCATGTTCACAAACCGCAGACTTGGTCGAGCGTCTGTTCTTCATGTCAGCAATGTGTTCTTTTACCCGGATACCAATGCTCCTCTTTGTTTGCCCAATGTATGACAGCCCACATTCACAATCAAGTTTGTAAACACCTGCATCTTGTAGGGGAATATTGCACTTAACAGGTCTCAAAAATTGGTTGATCTTCTTGTGCGGCTTAAAGTAAGTTTTTATTGAAGCTCGTCTTAAGATATGACCAATTTTGTCCGTGACACCCTTGATGTAAGATAAGATGGCAGGTTGTCTCTCAACTGTGGAAGGCTTGGGCCGGCTTCTGTGACGCATTCTTGGGAGCTTGTGGTTATTGCTTCGCAGTACTTGTTTTACATACTGAAGCTCCTCCTTGAGATGGTCAGTGTCGCAGATGCCATGTGCTCTCTGTAACAAAGATTTGCCTACGGTAGCTAACTGTCATGGATGGTGATGGGAGTTACCATTGAGATATTTATCTGTATGGGTGGGTTTCCTATACACTGTATGACAAAGGGAGTTGTCAGGATTCCTGATGACTAAAACATCAAGAAAAGCTAAGCATTTATTGACCTCTGGCTCCATTGTGAATTGAATTTTGTTATGTAAGGAGTTTAGATGGTTTAGAAATGCAGAAACTTTATTACTGGGGAGGATGGTAAAAGTATCATCTACGTACCGTTTGTAGATCTTCGGCATAGCCACAGCTGTGGAGAGAGCTCTCTCCTCGAAGTCCTCCATGAAAATGTCGGCAACAACGGGGGAGACTGGAGAGCCCATAGCTACACCATCAATCTGTATGTAGAACTTATTTTCCCAGAATAGATAGCCAGATGTTAGGCAATGTTCTAGTAATTCTGCATATTCCATGGGAAGGTCATGCTCACTAAGTTTTTTCTTGACAATTTCAATGCAATCATGTACAGGTAGGCTGGTGAATAACGACTGTACATCAAAGCTGACCATAACTTCATCATCAGTCAATTTTAGATTTTTCATTTGACTAACAAAATGGTAAGAATCCTTGACATGCGCACTGGTTTGACCGCGAAGTGGAGACAGTATTTTAGCAAGATGTTGAGCTAGTTTGTATGTTGGCGAGTCAATTTGGCTTACAATTGGGCGCAAAGGAACGTCTGTCTTGTGCATTTTTGGTAATCCATACAGTTTTGGTGGTTTCACACACGAAGGTACCAGTGCCGTGACGTCTAACCCAAGAGTATCGGAGTATTTACAAATAATTTCTTTGGTTTTTGTTACCATTTTAGCTGTTGGATCGCTTTTTACTGGTTGATATGTGCTCTCGTCCGACAAAAGTTCTTGTATTTTCAGGTTATAATCCGACGTATCCATGATCACAGTGGAATTACCTTTATCTGCTCGAATAATGGTTATGTCTGGGTTCTTGCGTAGGTTGGTAAGTTCAAGATATTGTTCACGAGGTAGATTTGGTGTGGGCGCTTTGCTTCGACGCAAAACAGCAGAAATATCTTGGCGTAACGCCTCCAAATCTTCCTTCTTTACACTGTTTTTGGCCAGACAATGTTCCACAGAGCAGATTATCTCTTCAAAAGGCACTGATCTTGGGGAAACCTCGTAGTTCAATCCATTTTCGAGGGCCTGAAGGGCGACCGGGTTTATTATTTGTTGCGATAGGTTTATGAGACTATCAGCTGTTTTTGACGGTCGCGAGGTTTCGTTTCGTTCCAAATTGGGCAATTGCTTTGTCGCAAGTTTTTCATATTTTCTAATTTTTCGGTTTTTGAACTCGACATATTTAGAAGCGGCGCGATTATTAGTCGTTTGCATGCATTTTTGGAAATCCGATGCTGATAGTGCTTTTTCTAACTCGATGGATTGAATCTCAATGGTTTGGTCGATTTTGTAAATATCAAAACGATGAGTAATTTTGTACATTATTTTAATACAAACATCAAAGATCAGCTTGGTTAATAAATTCCGCTGGAGTAGGCAAATATTTAAATAATTCGGGAATCATTGAACTCTTGCTCCTTTGATCTTATAATGCTATACTGCTTGCTTTATAATGCTGTCCTGCTTATCTCACATATTCCTTTTTTAGCTCCACCTAGTTAAGTAGACTCGTAACACTAACTAGCACACTAACAAGCGTTGTAAACGCAAAAGTTTATGTGTTTGTGTATGTTTGTTTCCACTCATCTCCGAAACGGTTGGAATTATATTTTATATAATATTATATAAATTCAGTAGGATCTAGATTAGCACATGGATATTTGATAAGATCATAATATGAACAGTTTTCATTTGGGCGTATCTATAAAAATACATCCATTGATGCTAGCCTATTATATTATTAATTATAAAAAATATTTATTTCAATTATATGTTTCACAAGTGGATACAAAAATAATGCCAAAATAAACTTATACATATCTTAACACTAGCAGGGTCGCTAGTAGCTGTGCTAGGATTCCCTGTGTTACAGCTACTACGATTTCTCTTTGTGGACCTGACCCAGTACTAAAATTAGCTTAGGCGTTGAGCATAGAACATAATACACTACGTTCTATGCTACACACTTCTATGTACACGTACAAATAAAACATATAATGTATGTATAAAAGTATTATAAAATGCATATGACTTACGTTATAGAATATGTACTAACATATTCTATAACGTAAGTATAATTAACACCTTAGCAACAAAACAGAATAGTAACGAATATAAAGAAAGAGTTATTTTTATACCTAATTAATATAAATATCACAATGACTATTACTAAACCCATTGCCATTTCAACTGGAGATACTTATTTCTAAAAACAAGCACTATTGCGTGCTAAGCTAAAATCATATGTACGAATTATTACATGCCAAAATTCTTGTCCGGAGCGGGAATTGAAATCGCGTCATCCGGATTCGACCTGAGTGTGGCTATCGTAACATACTTCGCTCGAGACAAGAATTTTTTACTCCAATAAATTTGTGATTGAGGACATATTTATTTCTAAGAGCAAAAGAAAAAATAATACCAGATATGCAAGAGAATACTTAGTAAGATTTTTAAGATTTTCTCTGTGTTAAACATTAACTGCCCCAATATCGATAAATAACATATAATTAATGCTTATTAGAGTAGTACAATTATATGTTTTTTAGTTAGAATATTACTTTTGAGTGGTTATGTTATCTATGTGCAGTTAAGACTGCACATAGATATAATTCATAATATAGCGAGAACCGTTTCGGTTGTAATATTTATAGAACCAAATACTAGAAGTTATTTTCCCTTTTCTTTTAAATAGACCCATAAAATTAATAGATAGATTCAGGCATTACTTTGCGGAAATCCATATTTGATAATTACAAATATATAAAAAAAAACATATGGCCACTTGGTATTTATGACCTCGCATAGACTTGACAGGAAAATTAGGCGGAAATGTCACTAGATGAATTTTAAGTTTTTTAATAAAATATTAACTTTAGGTTTTCTTAAAATATTTGTTAATAGACATACAAGTGAATAAATTCAGGCATTACTTTACGGAAATCCATATTTAATAATAATATATAGTTTAAAAGTATTTTAAGAAAACATCAAATTAATTATTTAATAAAACACTTAAAAAATATTTATTTAAATTATATATATCTAGTGACTAACTAGTGGCTGCGTGGCGTTTGTGACGTCACGTCGGCTTAACAGGAAATTAGGCGGAATTGACACTAGTTATATATAATTTTTATAAAGATTTTTTAAGTGCTTTACAAAATCACAAATATACGATAGGAAAAATTTAAGTCAGGTGCGGGATTAAAAAAAAAAACCTGTCTTATATTTGTGATTTTGAAATGTAATCCGCATAGCAGGCGTTATTGCAAACCTAACAATATTAATTTTTTAAAGTGTTTTATTAAATAATTAATTAGATGTTTTCTTAAAATACTTTTAAAATATTTGTTATTATTACACATAAAAGTGGTTTACTAAATTCAAACCATATAATGGTGTAAGCCCCACATATCTATACGTAGTATCAAATCATAGCTAGTTGTCGTTGTAGTATGAATGTATTAACGATATACATTGCACTGCTTTCTCGTCAACGTATATTCATATATCCTTTTATACAAATGCTTCAATATACGTAGCACCTGCAAATGGAATCGTGCAGACGCTTTCGTCGAATACCCATATATATTGTGAAACTTAGAGGATCCAGTAAACAAATGATTTCAATTATTAACACTGGAATATTTTCTTGTAAAACATTCAGGTCATTTATTATGTTTTACGTTTGAGACTGTTGGTTAACTACACATTATGAATATCATAGAGGTGAATAAGTGTGTGTTCAAAACGATTGCTTGTATTTTTATGAATTTTGGTACTTAAACGAGTATTTGTTAGGTATTGAAAATGATTTTGAACTGAATAGTTCAAAATCATTTTAAATACCTAACAAATTTTCAATTTCCAGGGCGAGGTTGTTGTCGAAATTAAATTTATGATATTCTGCAAGCTGTATTTAGCCTCAACTATGTTGGCGTATTGGTTGATAAGTTCGAAGATGGCATTTGAATACCCGCCTGGCAAATGATTTCAATTATTAACACTGGAAGGTTTTCTTGTGATTTTTCGTAGCTTTAATGTTTGAGACTGTTGTCCCACTCTTTGTAACAGAGCACATTGTCATATATGAACATCGAAAACTAAAATACCTACGTATAAAATATGAATATCTAAAACAGCGAAAACATATTACCTATATCCAAAGGCCATAAATCCTAAAATTAAAATAAACAAAGTTTATATTGTCTACGTCCCCCTGTGGGTTGCCGGGTTAGCATTGAACCTCCCCATATCTTCCCGTAGGTATCGTAAGAGGCAACTAAGAGAAGAATTTATCATCACATTCTCAATGATAATAATATCATCAATTTAAGTCATGTATTTTAAGTCTCATAGTACAGAAAGTTCCATCTATGAAACGGTATTTCTAAGAGTCATAACTAGCTTTGTCTGCGGTTATAACAAGAACTTGAGTTGTGACATTTCTGTGCTATTTTTCAATCCACATGGCACCGTTGAACTTTGCAAGATTTTTCCAGCATAAATCAAAACTACATTTTTTAACGTTAAATTTCCTACCTCTTATTAACACTACACGATTTATCGCAGCGGAGTTCTACAACTTTTATGTAATAATGTCTGTAACAGATACGATCGTCGCGCTGTGCATGAGATTTTTTGAATTGCACATATTTAAAGATGATTTTTTTCGTTTCAGAATCATCTTGTTTCCGGGAATGTTTTTATTTATATATTTTCTCTTTCAGTATATTATTTAATGATGATTTGACAAAGCTTTATAACAGTTCAAAATATAACTTCTCAACCCAGACTTATCTGAAGTGCAAATACAGTTTTGTCTGTAATAGATACATATTCACAAAAATATTAATCCTGAACTTATTGGCTTATAAACATGTCTTCATATACGATTCAATTTTCCTGTTAGGATAAGCAGGTACTTTTATCCGAGAATATCTGAAAAAGTAAAATTTAATAAGACCTTTGTGTACGCTGCTGGACTCGTCACGTGCGCCTACAAAATTTGGAACAGTAATGAGAATAATAAATTTTTGAATGAAATAAATCATTTTAAGCATTATGAGAAAGAAAAACTTGAGACCCAAGAGGTGTAAAAATATGCTCAGAGCATTCCTGTTTCATTACTCTCTTTCTGTAAAAAGTAAATAAATGAAGGCAGGTATATAAATAACCCAAAATGTTGTTTCCCTTAATAAAACAGTCTGCGTGAATGATGTCTGAATTATAATTTCGGACTATTATAAATGAACTTCAGTTAGTATCAAACTAAGCAACCTCCTTCAAAATTTTGTAGTCATTTCATAGTCATATATATTAATGACATTCAAGCAAGATTAAAATACCGAGTGCCTGATCTATTGTTATATTATGAATTAATTTTGTGCTTAAATTGTATTCCTAAACTATATTCGCACAAAATCTGCACATATTTTTTTTAAATAATCGTATATATAAATATTACATTTTTGATCTTCAATTATTAATATAAAGTAGAATTCGTATGATATGAATACCATGAAAAAAATCTGTAAAACACAATATGATCTAGATTTACTTCATTTAGACATAATATATACTTCATTTCAACCCAGACCTAAAACATACAGTAAAGTATTTATTAAAAATTTAAAGGGAGTTAATATTACCAAAGAACATGCAAGTTTAAAGTAGGAATGGGAAATATCTAGCGTCTTGGCAATCTTATTGTTGCGATCTTTAAGGGCCTTCTCCAAAAGTACTGGCAACACTTAAAAGTTTTTAAAAGCTTGCGACTTTGTCGCCGGCGATTTTTGACTAATCTTTTTGAAGGAGAAAAGTTTTCTTAAAGCCCATCGTTTTATACTATAGTTATGTACTGTTCGTTATCTTATGTAGATTAATTTAGTGATCTATTGACAAGTGTTACATAATAGTTACTGTTTCAGCTGGATTGTCCACTGCTGAACATAGCCTCCTCCATTATGGTTTGCCATAATCCCCACGCTTAACAGGCGTCTATGGTTAAGTTACCTAATCGCAGTGTGAGATATCAGATCTTCAGAAAGCGCTGCTGCCCACCTTCTGATGTGTAACACTTAGTCGCCTCCACCCTTGGGTAGAGGTGGGGGGGGGGGGGGGGGATTGACATTCTAGCTTGCCCTTCTTGGTACCCCACGGTAGTCATAAACAGTTGAAAGTTAATAAAACCGAAAATAAATCATTGAACAATATGCATAGTTTACTTTAAGGTCTACTCTATTTGTATAAGAAGCTATATCACTACATAGTATAAAACAGAGTCGATTTCTCTGTCCCTATATCCCAATGTATGCTTAAATCTTTTAAACTAGGTAACGGATTTTGATACGTTTTTTTTAATAGATAGAGTGATTGAAGAAAAAGGTTTATATGTATAATAGCATCCATTAAATAGTGGAAAAATACTGTTATTTTTGAGGTTTCTATTGTGATGTCGTAAATAATTAAATTTTTTCCGCATACATTGCAAACGCAGTCTGAACCCTACGAGATTTATCAAAATAATGTTCCTAATATTGTACACATTGACCAGGTCTACAGAAAACTCTGCTATTGTATATGTGTATTCTCTTATTAACATTCATATTCTTCCTAACATTTTTTTGTCATTTACTTTTTACGACAAATAATGGCTAATTTTCGAAGCGATTTAACCAATACAGTATTAATATTTATCTAATTAAATACTTTAAATAAATTGTTGATTTGATATAGAACTATATGGCCCTTTACAGCATATGATTTAAATGAATATTTTCGAAGATATTACAGATTTACAAATTGCGGGACGTAGCGTTTGCGGCGGTTCCGGCTGGCCCGGGCGGGAGCGTGTAGTAGTGTAAAAATGTAAAAAGTAAATAAGTAAAAATGTAGTGTATGAATTTAGATATTCCAAAGATAGCAGGAAATCTTCATGATTTAGGAAAAGAAAAGTTGTGTCATTCTAAACATAACGCGTGCGGGCCACGGGCAGTAATGAATAAATCAAAACTACTGGATCGATTTTAATCATTTTTCAGTGAATGACATAGGCTATATATTTTATACCCGTGCGAAGCCGGTGCGGGCCGCTAGTATTTTGTTATTTTAGTCTTCGCTTATATAATATGCTCTTATAAACACACCACTAACTTTTAATCACGTTGTTACTTATACCGGAAGCTCAAGCTTAAGGTAACATCTGAACCCATTTCCTGATGTTCTTTATTACCCTTGGGCTGTGAATACTTTTATTCTTTTACATATATTTTTATATGATATACACGTTCTTTTTTCATTTATCCTTACCTCAATATAATAACAAGAACGAGGGTAAGTTTTCAGGATTTTTATATCTCTGTACATTTACACGCATGAGTTGCGGCGCGCCGTCACGGTCAAAAGATGTTATTATTTAGGTTATGGCTAACCTTATTGAAGTGAAAAAACGAGTACTAACCTTGTTGTATATCTTGCAATGCACTTCAGTTTATATTGTTATTAATGAAGATTTTGCTACAAATTTATCACAAAGCTAGACAAAAGTCATGTCAAAAGATCGCCTACTTAGAGCTGCAATAACATAAACAAAACATTTTCAGGTAAAACAGCTGATAAACATTCTACAGTGATGAGTCTTGGACCCTTGATGGTAAGCGTATAGTAGATCAGCACCATGCATCAGCGATAACACTATAATATATAATAACTAATTTGCAAAACTGTAATTACTGTTCCGTTTTAAAAATTTTAGTCATGAAGGTTTTTTTTAGAGTCACTGTAATCTATTAATTTAAACTATCAAATAATGAAAACGTAAGAAGTTTTGAAACAAAATAAACCTTGCATATTCCGTATGAGAATATACACTAAGGGTCGCTAAAAGAAGCTGACTAAATCATGAGTTGGTGTGTTTCGGCACTGTTAGCTCCGTGAAGGGGTAAATAATATACTTACCCATTTATTCTGTCCAGATTTTGCAAGGTATTATATTGGGTTAGTTTATTATATAGGGTAGCCGCAGATGTCTTCACGGCAATATCAGAGAGTATAATTCCGGAAACGCGCCGGTCTGGGCTGGCCTGCTGGATACCGATTTGAATACGCTTTTTGCCTTACTCCTCATGTCTCGCCCCGTCTTATCACCTGTATCTTCAAACTGAAAGTATCCCACACGATCTTTTTAAAATAAATACTGGATTCAATTCAACGCTCGAGGCAACGCTTGTTTACAATTGGAACGAGAAATTCAGCTAGCCTTCCGTCTACAAAGGCGATCCCACAAAGGCGCAATATGTATGGGTTTCCTACCACTTACCTACTACTCGTACTTTCTTACATTCACTGCCACTCTCTTCTTTTGATGTTATGTTTACATTTTGCTACACGTTGAGTAATCATTTACAGTAGCTATAAAAACTAGGTACCTCACGTGAAATAGCAGTCACATTTTGTTTAATTCAAAAAGTGCTTATGTGAATATGGGTCGAAATAACAACAATTATTGTTTCGTATACCTGTATAAGAGACTCCCAAACAACGAAAGAAGAAACAAAACAATACCTCCTCTAAAATTGCTTTCTACACAACCGTGAACATATTTGTTCTGAACACACATAATAAGATAGACATTTGTGAATATTTTCGCTTTATCTGAAAGTCGGAAAGTTAAATACATTTTATGAATGTTTTTCTTTCTTCGATGAATATTTATTTCTGCAACCATTTTTTCACAGTCAGCGTACTTTTTCTGACATTTTTATGTACTTATGTAGGCAATCCTATGAAGTATGACTCGTGCGATACGCACCATAAAAGGAAACGAAAATAGCGGCGGTGACCCTTCACTGAAGTGTTAATCGAATTCCTTTTAGTAACAAGGAATGTTTAATGTTTGCAACTCCTTTATATCTATAAATAAGTGTATGAGTATATTTATTTTATCAAGCTGTATTTTTATATTTAACACCACCGTTGGCCACCGTTTAACAACTTTACATTACACAAATAAATCCGTTACAGTTGTTTCATTTATAGATATTTGTTATTTATGTAGTGCTTCAATTGTTCCATGTATGTAGTGGCAGCGCATTTTGCGAAGGCATGCCAAGCACCTAACGGCGTGTTCCGGCTGCTGTCCTTGAGAGCCAGATATTCTAGATTAGCCTTGACCACATCTTCGAACACATCATCACTTACCATCAGGTGAGATGTACTCGTATTTAGTATAAATTAAAAAAAATAAGAAATGACTTTGAATGAACTTTATGTAATCCTAGCTTACGAATGAATAAGTGATTTAGTTTAGATTGAGGATGACAATAATGCTAGTTGCAGTTGTGGGCAATTATAGTAGCTCCACCGGACATTGGTTAAGGGCTCTTACCCTAAGAAATTTCCGGGCGGCGGGGCATAATTAAAATACATGCGAGGAAAGTCACGGGAGGAGCAGTGGGGTTAAATAATATTTATCGGAATGATAAATGCTACGTATATTTTTAAACAATTGATAACGTTTATTATGTAACATTATTCAGTGTATAAATCTGAATAAATTCATTAGATTTTTCTTGAAGATGTTTTTATTGCTATGATTATTAGTAATTGTTATAGTCCCTACGTTAGAGTCCCCATATCTTACCGAGGGAGTTGAAAGGAAAAATACGCTGTATGAGTGGGGTGTTCCTGCAATGTATTGTGCCCGCAATAAGCTGCTTTCTTTGTGGCTGCGCAGCGCATTCCATACGAAAGTAGTTCTGTAATATTATTTAAAATCATTTCACGCTTTTGTTCAACCAGTGATCGTTAATCACTGGTTGAACAATGCTTCCCTCATAAAAAGGTCTTGTCATAATCGTCATGTTAGGCAGGGATTCCAGTGTAATCTTACCCTGCAATCCTCAACGCTGCAGTTCTTCAAAAGTATCTTCTGTTCACCTTCCTGTATTTTTCCTTTTGTCACCGTGGATGTGGAAGGGGAGGGTGGATGTGGAAAAGGAGGGTGGATGTGGAAGGGGAGGGTGGAGGCAAGGGAGAATGTCTGCACCTCAATGGGAACTCTTTTTTGGCCATGAAACCATGATACATGTATTTATATTTTGATATATACATTGTTTAAGTTAACGTAGTTAGATTTTCTTCACACCCAAACCGCGTTTATGAAATATATATATATTTTTTTATTATTATTTTCTATCAAATTATTTTAAGTATTGCGATATTGTTTGAATAAAATATTTGTCCTCACTCGGGAACTATTGAATATATATTAGTAAAATTCGGTAACCTATGACTTTATGCAGGATTTAAAGCGAGCATACAAAAAATATATACTGTGCCTAAATGTTCCTAATGTGTGATCCTAAATCATCATATTCCGTTAAATTGTTCAATTGAGTAACAAACCGACAAACAGTGTATAATATAAACAAATTAATCACCGAAACAATCAAATTACTTTCAGTCTAACAATTTAGATGAGTAACAAACAAGGGAATCGTTAGAAAATGTGTCCGAAACACAAACGGGGTTTGAAACTAGCGGGATAGTTCCTTTGTGCCTGAAGTTGGAGAGGTACCGTCGTCTGCGGAGAATTTAGCATACTTGCCGCTCATTTATCGCGTACATACGTTGTTCTTGTTCGGCTACAACTGATACAAAACTATTATCTTTTACTTTCTAAAAAACTTTTTGCTGTGTTGTTATACTAATCAAAATTCCCAAAGAAAAAACAAGTGGAATCATTGAAAAATTTATGTTTTTTTGTCTAGTGATTTTAATAGAAAAAATAAACCGATATAAGGTGGTAACTCCTTAAAAATTAAAACGTACCTCTCTCTCTATTGGCATAGTTAGTATAGGTTTCTAGCTGTATACATGCAATAAAGTACTACAATGTATGTTTTATTTTACCAATAGCATTTGACAAAAGCTCTCCCAATCAAAAGGAATGATTGGGAGAGCTTTGGTTGGCTGATGTCGACGATGTTGAACTGGTTTCTTTGTGTTTAGATCTTACTTTGTATGGCCTTGTTGCCTATTGACTTGATGACGTCTGTAATAAAAGTCAAAAAAAATTTACCTTTCCATATACAAGAAAAAATATTTCCATATATAAGAAAAACAAATTACACACAACAATTCGAATTACGGACGCCACTACCGCAACCCAAGAAAAACACTCAAGCTATCAATTATTACCTAATACTATCGCTTGCTACGGTTTTCGTAGCTATCCCATTGCTGTTGTAACTCTTCGTAGCACTTACTCTACAAAATTATAATATATTGTAGCAGAAACTCTTAACGTGGATGAAATCAAAGCAAAGACGCCAATGCCACTGGCTGGCTTTGCCCATTTCACTTTATTTGAACAAGAGTTCCTGTCCGTAGCGCGTGTAGAATTCCAAACTGAAACAAGAATGTTCCAAGTCTCGCTACTGCAACTGCTACTGGTGTAATAATGTGAGTTACAGATGTAAAATACGACCTCTTATTGCTTGTATTTTGGCGCTTGAGGTATACATATAAATAAAAGTAAAAGTAAACATTATGTACTAAATTAATAAAGGTTTCTTAGTTTAAATTTTTAATGCAAAGTACAATTTACATAGATGACTTTAGTTTCTAATGTTACACCTAAACGTACATAACCTGACGTATTGATTAGTTTTTTTAATAATTTCATCCTTACAAATGCAATGAATAAAAATGTCTTATTAAATTCGGAACTTATTTATTTAAGGAACTCAACATCAACCAAATATTTTTAAAGAACGTTTGATAATATATACTATTATTATCAGAATTGATGGATGGAACTACATGTAACATGTATACATGTAGTTATAAGTAGATACTTTATTTCCATTCTCCTCCAATAACGATTATATACCTGTTATAAGATTAATAAAATAAACATTTATTTCTAATACGAGAACGATCCCGAGTCTGCTTTATCCTACAAAAGGCAGATACTACGTGAAAGAGATTATTCTACCGGAGAATTGTTAACGTGTCTATTCCCAAGAATAGGATCAATAAATGGAAAATCAAGGCGGCCGCCGACTCAACTCCTCTATACGTGGCCAGCTTTATATGAATTGCTTTCAAGCCAACTCCTTCTTTCAAAGTGAAAATGTTTTTGATCCGAACAGTTACAGTCGGTGCACCGACTTCACAGTTGTAGAAGATATAGCTACAATAACATATTTTATGTCCTCTGTTGTATGCAATTCAAAACAATAAGAACAACATGATAAATTGTCAGTAAGACAACTATTTTAGCTTAAAAAAAATCACGTTTTAGAGGAAGTACGTTCTCACGTCGTAGCGTATTAATATATTTTGTTGACAATTCTGGGTCATCTAATGTAGTGCTGTTGTCTTAAGTTTTTGCGATTATTACATCGGGACAAAAATAATGATAAATATACGCGATTTAAACTGTACTGTATCAGCCGGATTGTCCACAGCTGAACACAGCCTCCTCCAGTAAGGTTTTGGGGGAGGCTGTGAATCTAATATTTTTTTATCATTTTAAAGTGACTTATTTTGTTAGTTGATTGTTAATATTGTTTTTTTTTTAGAAGTGCAAAATATTTCTGCGATACCTTTAAATAGTTCTGAATTTGGTGCTTGGAAATCAAGGACTACGGGAAAGTTTAATATACAAATTCTGAAGAAATGTCTATTCATACCTCATCGCCGTAATGAAATCTCCAGACGACCTAAGGAGGTTATAAGATTAGCTAAAGCCGTGATTTGTTTGATGTCACGTCATTATAGATTTTATTACGCAAATTTCACGAGACGGCGAGATTCAAGTCAGGCTGAAATTATTCCGCTTATGAAACTGACTGTCCTTAAAATTGAGATAAAACTGTGTGCGTGGGTCGAATCAATGCGCTATGCGGCCGTTTTTCTTGAGCCTAAATTATTGTGGTAGTATAACGATACCACCTAAGAATCCTGAGGTCAGGGGTTCGATCTTCGGGTCAAAATTGTATGATGTTTTGCTGACAAATAAATTCTCTATATTTTTTATAGCGACTTATAAATTACGACCACAATCTTTATGTATGGTAATTGGTGATGTGGTTGAAGGCTAAGCCTAGAATTTCTGGCCAGTACCTAAGGTGCTTGGCCACATATTTTTTCTTTACGGTGGTAGCTAGCCAAGTTAATTTGAGTAAACAATCTGGTTTTAACGAAAACCATAGAGTATCTATGTAAAAAATATATACAACATGGATATGTTTTTATTTACCTTTATTATTTTAACAAAATACTACGAACTATATACAACACTACAGCTACTACAATAAAAGCATTTAGATCCGTATAAGTCGTTGCAGACTCAAAATGGATATGATTGATTGTTACACACATATAGTTTCGTATTTATAATTAAATATTAGTGGATATAATATTCAAATCCATAATTGTGATCGTTGCAAAGTTTGTACTGATTTTTTATAATGTTCGATTTTGTCAGGTTAAACATTTCTTGAATTTATTTTTAACCTGGTATGCCGAGATGGAACCGTTCCGAGAAGAGATAAACCCGTTTATAGTCCTCAATTGAGCTATTGTAAGGCTCGTCAAGAATAAATGACAGACAATACCGGCTCATATAACTAACCTGTTCCTACTGCCTGCTTCAGTGGACGAAGATAGGTTTTAAGTACACTTGTGGCTCCAGTTAGAATCGTAATCCATTCTTTAAGTGTCTATTGACTATCTTTATTTGACTAATTTGGATATAGTTCTATAAAATATATAATGTATATATATACATTATATATTTTATAGAACTATAAAATATATATACATAACTTAGAAAATTATATAATTGGGAAGAGAAAAGTGATTTCAGATAATTTCTTCGATAAACCTACATATTATTCGAGTTTTAGAAATCTTCTCTATCGATTTCGAGGTTGTGATAATTTATTCGACATATATATTATGGAGCATAGATTCAACAAAATGTTATAGATATTAAAACCATTCTACTCATTATTCATCATAAGCGAGCCCACGAACAGCACTGAAATAATCTCATCGTCCACAATGATATCATTAATGAAAAGAAAGGCCTACTTGCTTCGAACCAGATGTTGATTTTCGTCAGTGCGACGGAGCTACAACGAGTGCTTGTTATATTATAATAATATTTCACTACAATCAAGATACTTCAATTAATTTAAAGACAGATTTATTGATATATGTTTGGTTTAAAACCTTTATTTATAATAATAATCATAATAATAAAAAAATCTTTATTTCAAGAAATGTCTCTGTTACTACATAAATATATATAAAGAAATTTAAAAATGTACCGGTTTGTGTCTAGAGCAAACTCCACGGTTTACGGTCCATTGGCAACCCAACAAACCATGATTAATGGTAACCCACGCTTGGTTAATTTTGTGCAAGATCTTTTTGGACCGGAGGATAGCTCATCAAATTACTACTGTCACTGATTTCCACACCTTACTTTTACGTTGCTCAATAATTTTCTGAAGATAAGCAGTATAAAAATACATCGCAACAATATACAATTACTTGATATAGCTTTGTTTGTCTATTTTAAGACGCTTTTAACCAACCTGTTACTATCTTATAAAATTTTGTAACTGAGTTTAGTTTACAACTCCTTTCTAATTGCAATATCATAATAATTAACGATTGTGTATAGGTCTGATACCATACAATGTGATGTGCCCCACATTTATGTAGATATTATTGTAAACAGTGACAGTGACGTCACGGTCGTCTAATCATATACACGGGCTCTGTTTTTGTTTTATTCATAAAAAATATATTATTTCAGTTTACCGTCAAAGAAAGTTAAAGGTCAATAAAGCGTACTACAAAGTTTCAGTGAAAGTGTTATGTGCTCCTATATCACTGTGGGAGTTAAGTTATCATTGAATGAATTTTATTGATTATCAGCTGTGTGCTCAATCTACCCACAATATAATTTTTATATTGTTGTGTTGTAAAACAAACAACCGTTTTGCATCCTGTATGCAAATCCATCCAGTTTAGTGAGTTGATCTTTTAACGTTTGTGAAGCAGACGCGAAGTATTATTGTGTTTTGTCAACATTCTTAAAAAACATAAAATATTGCGAAAATTTATTGTTGCATAACACCGCCATCTGAACGTGAGTAGGGATACTATATCTTGCAGCTCGCTAGTCTCGCTATTGCGATTTATTTGTTGGTTCTAGCTGAGTCTTGAAGCTTCACCTCATTTCGATCATGCCTCAATACGCGGCTTGCGGAAAATTTATGGGAACAAAAGATGGCGTTACTTGTACCAAATGCGGTTCTAAAAGCCATCATGAATGTGTTAGGGTACCTTTCGGCGTGACTGTTTCTGACACTTGGCGGTGCGGTGACTGCCAATCCAAAACGCCTAAAGGACGCGACCCTTCTACGCCAGTCCGGGGCATGCAAGACACCTATCTTACGGGGAGCGAGGAACCTAAATCATCACCTTCTGTGTCATCAAACCAAGATAATGTCGAAGCGGTTCGGACACTTAGGGAAGAAATGAGGTCGCAATTTAATAAAATATATAACCTTATGACCTCTGAATTTCAAATATCGAAGGATAATGTTGGAACAGTTTGCGAGGAAATCAAGGAGCTTAAGAAGGAGATGGGTTCGTACAGCCTTTAATGAGCGTATGGATATGTTTGATGCGCGAATATTGGCTTTAGAACAGGTTCGTGATGCTACACCTAAATCATCAGACGTAAGTTCTTTGGAACAAGCTCTCATGGAGGTAAAGATGCAGATGAATGATCGTGAGCAGGAATTCTTACTCAATGACGTACTCATAACAGGGTTCCCGGAGGAAAAAGGGGAGAACCTTGTACATACTGCACTACTCTTGAGCACTAAAATGGGTATGGAGTTGGATGAGCGTGACATCGTTCTCGCCGAGAGAGAGGGCGCCCCTTGCCGCATGCAGGATGACTCACCGTCGCAGGTGCGCTCGCGCCGCATTGCTGTACGTTTCTCGCGGCGATCCACCCGTGACGCTTATCTCCAACAGCGCGCGTCCGGCGCGGCTTAACCTCTGTGAAACTTGGCGTTAAAGGACCTACCCGTATTTATATTAATGAACGCCTCACTAGAATAAATAGTCAACTTTTTGCGAAAGCCAGAGAGCAATGTCGAGAACACACGTGGAAATATTGTTGGACAAAAGAAGGACGAATTTACGTCCGTAAGGAGCAAGGGACCCCTTACTCCCGCATTCGGCAGGAAATAGACATTGAAAGAATTTTTATATTATGATTTATTTGATGTTATTGAAACTATGCTCCTTCCAACCGGTACTCATCATAAATTGGACCTTTCGTTTAACATCCCAATATATGTATTTTGAACCCAGTTTGTTAAATCTTTCTACACAATATGATAATTTTAACTGGCACATAAAAAACCAAAAATATCCTTTACAACATCGTTATTGTTTAGTTTCTAGTATCACACTAATTGTATCGAATAGTATTTTATTTAATTGCAAACCTGTACTCCAACCACCGCACGGTTCCGTACAAATAATACTTTATATTTTATTGCTTTATACCTATAGTGTCTTGATTCTATGTGAAATAAACCTTCGTATTAGTGGAGTGGTTACTTTACGTTTCTTTTTTTTTTCTGTTAAGATATATAAATACGTACTTACTAATACTGATTTAAGATCCCACCTGATTTTCAGCTGCTTTATGACTTGAATATGCATAAAAATAAGGAAAAATCATAATTTACCAATGATATTATTATCATATATATATATATATATATATATATGCGCATATATGCATAAATACGTAGCGCTACTAAGCGCTTAACATCTATTATAATTATAAGAATAAATATGTATGTAAATTAAAAAATAGAATCTACGTTCATTTAATGGGAGCCGTAGTGTATGCTCTTACTTGCACCTTGTACCTTAATAGGTTGACCAAGGACAATTTGAAAAATGTCATGTGTGATATTAAATCTTGCTTATTTCTAAATAATGATAGGACGATAGGTTCGTTAGTATGAGACACCATTGAAAAATATCTTACTATCGGTAGCAAAAGGCCAATATGAACAAAATACAGAGCTTCGTAAAATTAACAAGTATCGTCTATCGTTTGTAAAGCACATTTGATAGTGACAAGTGCTTTGCAGTTCCCATCCCGGCGCCTCGTGTGCTCATCACTAGTGACGCGGAAACAACGTAAGTTCCGGAATGGAAAGAAAAACTTTGTATTTTATTTTAAGAACCCAACTATTTTTCTCATTGAAATAGATGTGTTGGTTCTTTTTTGTTCGACAAATAATAACACTAACAAGTAAAATAACTTGTTAAATTCGTTACAATGTCGGTTCAAAACTCCGACCTCACGTTATTGCGGTCCGACTTCCACAAATTATTTCATACTTTTTAGGGCTAGCTAGTATACGTTAATTTGAAAAAAAAAATTCAGTCTTTTTAAAGATACATACCTACTTTACAAGATCATTTACTGGTTTAAAATACTGTTTACCAACACGAGTTGCAAGTTTCATTAAATCATTGTATTCAAATACATTTTTCACGAGTTTTTTTTGATGAAATTTAAATGCAACAAAAATGGAGGTATAGTCTACCTAATAAAAAAAACTAAAATAGATTTGTATTATACAAACAAACAAAATGTTCGAATTGAGAAAAGTTAAAAGTAGGTACCTACCATGTAAATAATTATGTAGCTATTACATAGGAAGGTATCTGCTTACTTTTTGTACTATATGTATAACATTTTTGTAAATGTCAGTCTTTGTTATTTTTAGTATTGAAATAAAAGTATTAGCTGTCGCAGTTACTGAGTTATTAAGATAATCCATCGGACCATACAATACGATATCACGATGCCTTCGTGTCTTCCTTGGATAATTTACGTAAGATGTTACAAAAGTATCAAATTCAATTCGTATCACAGAGTCCGGATGGATTGAATCTTTGACGGATTGTTACAATATTATTTGCAGCATTTCTCGTAGAGGCCGTAGATCAATCAATCATATTATTAATTTATCTCAATACAGGACCAGTCGGTAACAATAATAATAATAAAAGTCTTAGTTTCGGATATTTAGTTCCTTACACTAAATTAAATTTATCTTCGACATCCGTATCCGTTTGCCCTAATTTGGCATAGGCTTCCTCCAACTTTTTCCAATCTTCTCTTTCTCTGGCTACTCTAGTCAGTAATAACAATGCTTTAATTCATAACTAGTCAGTCCAACAATCGATTGGACAATGCTTCAAATATTTGATTTATCTGGACGCTGCTTCGTCAAACTAGTGTGATCGTCCTTACAGATTTTGAAGTTTTGCTACGGACAAATCCAACATTGAGTTCGAACTAAATGACGGATATGTCCGTAACAACGCTTCAAAGATTTAAATATATTGACCCATTGCCAGACTACTCACAAGGGTTTAAAGATTCGATCTATGTAGACTCAGTTGCGTCAGACTGGTGAGCAAATATGATGCTTTTATGTAAGAGCTCTGAAAAGTGTAGTTTATCATATGAAATCTGCGTGGAAAAGTGCTTTTTATAGGCTAGCATGGAAAATAATTTGGAAATTAGAACGTCTATAAATGTATCAGAAAAATTAATTCTTATTAAATATTAAAATTTTTAGGAATTGGACTTTTGTATTAAAAATTAACAAAAATTCACTACATTAATTAAGCTGTTTTTCTTGCAACTAGCATTTTCATTACTTTAGTGAGGAGAAAAATTGTGTGTTGTGCTTGGCAAAAAAGCTATTTTGCATCTCGTACCTTTGCAACCTTCGATAAGCTTAGAATTCAATATCTTGAACCACTAGCTTTGCTTGTGGTTCAATCCTAAGTCCTTGGCTTCCTTAGATCTCAAGAAAAGTACTCGCGCCAAATAACAACTTTGTAGCCTTGCATAACAAATAACTATTGTCCGGAGTTTGCTAGATCAAATCTTTGAGTAAGTCCGGATATTGTTGCTAGCTCCGCACTATTTGTGGAGGCCGCTTCATTAGCAGCATTTGTTCCACTCGTTACACGGCTGCCTGCACTCTAGTTATGCACAAACTTAACTGTTCCCGACGCGCGACAGCAACTCCGCTTTACTTTGTTAACTTGAAGGTAAATAGCGGACGAGATCATCAGCTGTTTTAAGTTTAATATGTGTTAAGTTTAGCTATATGTGCATTTGTTTGTATTTGTATGATACTGTTAAGTATATAGGTAAGGAATGTATCACTCAAGGGTCCACCTGAGGTGGAACATTGGCCATGGTCAAAAGCAATGTTGATGATCAGGATTTTCCGTTTTTTAAGTAACGATGTCTTTTCAGCCTGTATCATAGCAAGGTAAATAATGAAGTTTGATAAGATTATTTTGTAAGGTGGTATAGGTATTTTGCGGTGTCTGATAGTTTGCCTTCAAGACGTTGCGTGCAAATACTACAGTGACATCTAAACATAAATAGTAAACATTCGGGCAAGCCACTGTCTTATTAGTTCCACCTTAATGGCGCTATATATATGTTGCATAGAAAAGGCAATTTGTAGGGGAATAATTGATATTTTAAAATTATTTTACAATATGGTTTCTGCGAAGCGTTTAGATATCGAGTAATATTATTAACAAATTCTTGAGTAATCCTGAATGAGAAAATGTATGAAATTCGTAAAGGATTTGTTTTAGTTAAATATAATTATTTAATTTAGGGAAATTGATATAATTATTAAAAGATCATAATTCTACTCTTTAATAGTTGGCTAAGGCGAAAGTAACAATTTTGAACTTGTTTTATTTTTGTGAACATGATTATATAAACTGACTAATTTATGACCAATTTAATCCCCAACGTTTCCTATGGGTAACACTATGCTTTTATGAACTATATCAGCATTCCTTCCTTGATACAAACACCAACATTTTGAAAATCTACGTTATGTCGGTAGACATGCCAGATAGAATAAACATGATCCGGGCACTGGATAAATCTTTTTTCCAACCAAAAAAGCTATTGAAATACAGATTTCAGATAAAGAACAGATCAAGATATGTTCTTTACAAGGTAAAAAAAACATGGTTTTGCAGTACTCCACCTTATGGAATCGGTCTCGGGCCCATCAAATAGATCCAGTAATTTTTAAAGTTATTCGCTACTTACAAAAAATATTTAACTGACTTCCACACTCAAATTTGTTAAATAACTAGTTGAAGTCGGTACCAGGATGGTTCATAAGTACCTAATATCACAATATTGTGCACATGGTACCGACTTCGGCAAGTTACTTCACATATTTCAGTGTTGAAGTCAGTTCCATTTCTGGTAAATACATTTGTTTTACCCTTTTTAGTGACCCTTGCCACTTATGGGATCAATAGTCATTCAATGACTACATCAACAATATAGAAAAATACTTTTCAGTTATTGGAATGTAACTCAAACACGGCTTGACTGATTCTAATAAAATTTAAATGGGTCTACACGGCAAGCATCAATTTTAAAATAAAAAAAAGAATTATCAAAATCGATGGTAAGTGATGATGTGATCAAAGCTATTAACAGCCAAGTATTACTGGCTCCCAGGGACAGCTGCCGGAATACACCGTTAGGTCTTGGCGACAGATTTTCTACGTGAGGGTGGTCGCTAGCCAGGCGGGCTTTCGCAAAATGCCCTTCCATTATACGGTGAAGCTCAAGCCCACGGTGGGATTCTAACCATGGACCTACTGCGCGGCAGTCCATACCAATGCCACTAAGCCATCACTGCTTCGAATATAATTTTCTTACCCTTTGGTATAATATGGTATACCAAAGGGTAGGAAAATTATGAATCATTTGATACGTTTTAACAAAGTTGGTTCAATTTCTAACAAAACATGTTGTTACTAGTACGCTTTCTATCTTTTACTTTTGATATCAACACATTCTCTTGACACTTATAACACAACATAATACAGGTAAAGTCTGGCATTAAAATTGAAATAATAAATCACGCACATTTTAACGCAATAACTTGAATTATTACTAAATATGTTATCACGCGTTGCCTTTTCATACCAACTATAATTAATATATTTGGGTTTTTTACTAGCCTATTTGTTATAGCTGTAGTTATAAGCCTCCGCGCCTTTCGTCACAAAATTTTAATACTTACCTGATTAAAATGTATATAAGTTTGTTTATTTTAAATATCATTATGTTATTTAATTTATATAATTGAAGCACCACGCTCCGACCCTAGTGTGCGTGCCGGCGCGCATCCCGCCCCGCCATCTATTCAACGCACACACCGACGCGCGCCCCACTGCCGCGCGCCTTTATAAGCCGGCCGCCCGATAGCCGGAGCCCCTGCCCCGACCCAACATCTGACGTACCCTGCCCGACCAAGACGATAGTGAACTGGAAGCTCTTAGGTGAATCCCTAAAGGCTATCAGCTCACCCGACCTTGACAAAATCCCTGACGACATTGTGACTAAAGATGACGTATCCCTCGCTATAGACTCTTTCACTAACCACCTCTCCACCGTAGTAGGTGCATCCGCAAAGGAAGTCATAGTGCCGGACGACCGGCGCCTTGTCATTCCAGCGGATGTGAGACGATTAGTGACTAAGAGTAAAGCAGTGACCCGACATTACGACTCCTACCCAAGCAAAGTAAACAAAACTCGGAAACGCCACTTTGAACGCATGGTTGAAAGTCGCATGTCCGAGTTGCGTGATCAGAGCTGGGGCGACAAACTTTCAAACCTCGTGCCGAGCCACCAGGCTTACTGGCATCTCGCTCGAGGTATGAAAGGTGTCGGACAAAGCGACATGCCCCCCCTATACAGACCTGTCCCCCTCGTCCCAGCGTTCTTTGACGAAGACAAAGCTGAGTGCCTAGCCGACAGCCTAGAGGCTCAATGCTCCCCCAATGTCGATCACGTAGACCAAGCTCACCTCGATACGGTGGACGCTGAAGTCGAACGTAAAAGCTCTGTGGTCATCTCTGAACTCCCCCCACTCACCCCAGTATCCTTCGCTGAGGTGACGAGACTGATCAAGGACCTCAAACAACGTAAAGCCCCCGGTGCCGACGGCATCTCTAACAAGGTTCTTAAAACCCTCTCCCCCCCTCTCATTCATCTCCTAGTCAGCATCTTCAATGCGGCTATGAACCATTGTGTGTTCCCTGACACCTGGAAATGTGCAAATGTCATTGGCATTCACAAACCAGGCAAAAACTCCTCTGATCCTACCAGCTACCGTCCCATCAGCCTCCTCAGCGCCCTGGGGAAGCTCTACGAACGGATCCTAGCGAACCGTCTCCAGTCCCATGCCCGGGAACACCACCTTATTCCCAATGAGCAGTTTGGCTTTAGACCCAAACACTCATGCGTCCAACAGGTGCACCGCCTCACGGAGCACATCCTAGAGGGTTTCAATAAGAAACCCAAACCCCAATCGACGGTAGCAGTCTTCCTCGACGTAGCGAAAGCTTTTGACAAAGTCTGGCACAATGGCTTGATTTACAAGCTATACCACTTTGGCGTGCCAGAGCGTCTTGTGCTCACCTTACAAGACTTCCTAAGGGACAGAAGCTTTTGCTACCGCGTGGAAGGCACCCTTTCCACTCCCCATCCAGTCAGAGCCGGAGTCCCTCAGGGCTCCGTGCTATCACCCATCCTTTTCGCACTGTATACCAGTGACATCCCTCGCGCCCAACCAAAAGTTTTTATAGCCCAATACGCGGACGATACCGCCATTTATTCCACTGGCTGGCATGTAAATAGACAGACATATTTCGTCATTCAACGGGCCATCACCGAGATCGGTGACTGGTTCCGAAAATGGCGCATAGCGGTTAATCCAGTTAAAAGCACAGCTATGTGCTTTACTGAGAAAACCCGCCCCCGCTATCCGAAGCCACTAATTCTGTTCGATGAACCCATTCCCTGGGTGAGAACAACCAAATATCTTGGAGTAACCCTTGATCGGAATCTCACCTTCAAAGATCACATTAATACGGTCCGTAACAGGGCGGCCTTTGTCATGGGTCGCCTAAGTCCCTTAATATGTAAAGAAAGTAAAATGTCTCTTAGTAACAAGAAGACACTTTACACTGCTTGTATCCGCCCCATCATGACGTACGCATCCGTAGTGTTCAGTCATGCTAGTGAGGCCCACCTACATAAGCTTCAAGCCCTCCAAAACCGGTTTCTTCGCAGGGCAACCGGCGCTCCCTGGTACGTCCGGAGCGCCGAGTTGCACTGCGACCTAAACCTTCCCTCTTTAGCGCAGTTCAATAAGGGCTGCGTCCGCCGACACTTTGATCGAGCCCCCCACCACCCGAACCCTCTGGTTGTCCAGGCAGCGAACTATTCGACTGCCTCATCCGACCCATACTTCAAACCCCCCCGTCGCCGACCACGGCAGGTATTGGACGACCCGGATGACCCCATCGCAGCCATTACGTTGGCAGCTTTAGCGTTGTCCGCAAGTCGTCCTGGTAACATCCCCAGGTGTGCGGTAATCAGAGGTTACACAATCAAACACCGAGCTCGCCGGCGAGCTCGAGGCAAAAATAATATCCCGATTAGTGTCTCTCCAAATAGTCACAGAGTAATATTCAATAGGGCCCATTCTCAACGGTACAACACTGCAGTTGTGCCGGGGCATTTAGTTCCGATTCCCCCTTTGTCTCTCGGCAGCGAGACAAGCCGAGGTCCGAACCACAGTGGTGCCCTTGAGCTCGCTGTCACCCCTCCCGATAGTAGCGTGGCGTTTTCGGCGCCCGCAGGAGACGGAGGTATAAGGCGCTTTTCGCCTTACACGCCCGTCTCAGAAGAAGTGCCCTCAGCGCTTCTTCCTCCTGGGCTATAAGAGGGCCTCCCCTCGCCCAAAGTCCGGTGGAGCTGTACGTCCGTATAGCGGTAGACAGCATCTATGTCCTCCCTAAAAAAAAAAAAAAAAAAAAAAGCCGTAGCCCCAGTCTGCTGCACGCAGCCCTCGCACCCGCAACGGGAAGTGGTCTGTGACAGTCGGCGCTTTAATCACGTGGTGGTTTAGGTACTGGTCGGATGCATCGAGCAATTCGGACATTCGCACCGCTTTCTACGCCACTACGGAAATAGTTTAGTTTTTACTTACTTGGTACTGGAATAAACCGGTAATTGCTTTAAAACGAAGAGTTTTTTCCTTTATCCTGGAAACGACGTTATAAACTGGCGCTCAACGTAAAGGCCAAGAAAAAGGCCAGCCCTACTCAACGGGTATCTTACCCGAGAAGAAAAATGAAAGAAGAGCACGACAGTATGAACCTCACCAATGACCAATTCGAAAAACTCTTGGCAGTGATCAGCTCACAACGACGACGTTCATTCGCCGCTTGTACGGTATTCTATTCTGGAACGAGGGACACGGAAGCCGTGGAGACCTTCCTAGCTGGAGCAACTGTCTACAAGTCTATCGAGCAAATAAACGACGAGGAAGCCATAAGGAGCATCCCATTGATTTTGAAGGATGAAGCGGCCATTTGGTGGAACGGCATAAAGGAAGAAGTCACCACCTGGATAGAATTTCAAAATAGGCTTCGTCTAGCATTCGCTCCAAAGAGACCGGCCTATCAGATATTATATCAAGACATCATTGGTATCAAGCAAGGTGATGGAGAGCTAACGGAGACATTTGTAACTAAGAAACGATCCCTGTTCGCACAGCTGCCAGAAGGTCACTCAGAATCCCAGCAACTTGACATGGTATATGGGCAGGTCAACTATAAAATCCGCGCTAAACTTGCACGTGAGACGGTGACAACTTTTGATCAACTTTTGAAAGCGGCTAGAAGTGTGGAACGTCTTTTAGCCGAAAAGCAAGTGCAGCCTCAGACGACAACCACAGGTAAGAGCAAGGAAGTTCCGCCCAAAAAAGCTAAATGTGGTTACTGCCGTTTCCCCGGTCACACTATTGAGAACTGCAGAAAGAAAGCTAAAAACGAAGGCGTAGCATCTAGTAGTGGGATCACGACAACGACTGCAAGTAGGTCATCCACACTAGGAACACAAGTCCCATCACCGTCCCAGGCTAAGTTTTCCTGCTATGGGTGTGGCACTCCAGGAATGGTCAGATCAAAATGTCCCACTTGTAACGACAATAAGAAACCAACGACAAACGCCGAAAGGGAGATCAGCTTCTGCTCCATTGACATCAAGATGGACTCTCGGCCAAGGCCAGTTATTGGAATCGGTGTGGACAAGATTGCGGGAACAGCGTACCTAGATTCCTGTGCCAAAACTAGCGTAGCATCCTACGGCCTATACCAGTGTCTGAAAAGTCTTGGGTATCGCTTTGGAGAAAGACAACTGACGGTGACACTGGCAGATGGTACGAAGACATACAGAGATGTACTAACGGTAAGAGCACCTATTAATCTCTGCAACCGAATTGTGCCCACCACCTTTATTATTTTCCCAGAATCCAGAGAATCTCGTACATTGCTGGGAATAGGTTTTATACAAGATGCCGAAATGGTTTTAAACATACCACAGATGACGTGGCACTTCGTTGGAGAACCTGATATTGTCTATGAGATGCAAAAGGAGGACGCTACGGAGACTTCATTGGCGCACGTAGAAGCAACGCCTGGTTCCAGCCCCCCTATACGCAAGTGGTTGAGTGAAATCCGACTTCCAGAAATGATTTCATCTCTCTCCAGTACTCCATCAGACACGCATGAGACTGCAGAAGTCGTCATGTCAAATGGAACATGTGAACCTGCTCTTCCACAAGCGAGTTCATGTGCTGCGATAGACCTCCGTGTGGCAAAAGTGAGTGCGGAACCAGCACTACCTGAGACAAGTGCTTCAGCCAAAATACCATACCGAATGATACCGATAGATGCGTCTACGCCTCCACAAAAGCGAAATCGAATACTATTCGATGGGTATTCACCCAGCCTTGTTGATTTTATATATAGAGATGCACAGATGGCTACGCACGGCATCGAGGTGGAATTATCACCACACTCCCGAAAGCTTTTTCCAAGTGATGATAACAGCAACGACACAAGTGATGACGTAGAGATTTGCTTGCTATCAGTGGAAGATGTGACGACGGAAGTCTTGGATTCGTCACAAAAGGCTCGTCTCATGGAAATCTTACAACAAAACCAAGAAGTGTTTGGTGATAGTGACATTCCAACTAACCTTGCTGAACATTGCATCGCAATTTTGTAAATTGCAATCAAGAAAACTCGTCTCACCACTGCCCCGATACTTCGACAAGCTGACGAAACCAAGCCATATACGATCAAGACTGACGCTAGCAATTATGCACTCGGAGCTGTTTTAATGCAGGGGGAGGGCGAGGATGAACGCCCTGTTGAGTTTGCCAGCAGATTGCTTGATCCCGCTGAAAGGAATTACTCCACCACCGAGAGAGAAGCACTTGCCGTAGTTTGGGCAGTAACAAAATTTAGAGGATATATAGAAGGGCTTCCAATAACGGTTGTGACTGACCATCAAGCATTGAAATGGTTAATGTCATTACGATCTCCAACTGGACGACTTGCCAGATGGGCATTACATATACAAGCTTATGACATCACCATAAAATATACCCCAGGAAGAACGAATGTGGTTGCAGACACCCTTTCAGATCCCATTATACCTGACAAACCTCTTGGCGTATATCACACTTCTGCATTGACTCCATATCGAGGCAACCCTGAACTGCTGCCCGCTCCAGTGCGGCCGCTGAAGAAGCGTGGACGACCACCCAAACCGAAACCAACTTCAGGTTCAGCGCAGCCTGCCCGTGGACGTGGGCGGCCTCGGAAGATCAACACCCAACACAACCCTCCTGACTGTCAGTTCGTCGGGACGCCGTCACTGCCAGAGGGGGAGGATGAAGCACCACGCTCCGACCCTAGTGTGCGTGCCGGCGCGCATCCCGCCCCGCCATCTATTCAACGCACACACCGACGCGCGCCCCACTGCCGCGCGCCTTTATAAGCCGACCGCCCGATATTTGAGTTAGTATAGGTTTAATCAGCCGTATCAGGTATTGTTCTCAAAATCTACTCCCAGAAAAATTAACGAACACTTACTCAAAAGCCATCGATTATTTCCAATTAATAAAAACGATATAAATCATCACGTCAGTATCAGATATCAAACTAATAGAATAAAAAGACTGTTGAGTAAAATGTTGTCCTTCTAAGATCGCTTATATATCAAATTACAACTTTAAACTTATTAAATATAAATTTTTTTTTTCCTTATAAATGAACGCTTACATTAAATTGTGAGGAAAACTAACTATCAATGATATGTAGGTTTAATAAAGTAGCAATCGACAAGACCATAGTAAACAGTCCATAATTCACAGTAAGCTTAGGGCCTGTTTCAGAATGTTAGAGTAAGTTCCGGTTATACTACCCAGGGGCTGCAGTCTCGACATCGATAGCGATCGTTTTGCGACAAAAATCGGTCGCTACGTCCTAACGATCCGATTATAACGATTTTCGGTAGTCTTGACTGCCAAAGCTACCGACTGTCATCGCAAACTTATCGAATATTTTCGCTGAGATATCGATTTCTCGTAAAGTTATCGAATTTACTTGCGACCATTTTTGACAGCCCGATAAGTGTTCGCTATGTTCGATAACTTTGGATTTGAGGCTACAAAAACAAATAATAATTAGAGAATCATGGCTGTAGAATATTTAGCGTGGGATTTGGTCGTGCTTGAACACAGACGTGACATGTTAATGCGGCGACAAATTCACGAAACGGACGTGAAAATAAAAATCATTTGGATTTAGAGGATGGCCAATTGTTGTACTTATACAGAATAAACAAGTACATTTTCCATGAGCTCGTTGATGAACTGCGCCCATCTATTCAAAGACAACGGTCTTACAGACTTTCTGTGGAGTCGCATGTGAGTATACTTGGATTAGGTACCGTACCTTAGTAAAATTTATATAGGTATATATAAAATTTATATTATGTCTAGTATCTAAGATTCCTACTTTAAATTTTCTTCTTCTTATTAGATACTGACGGAACTCCGATTTTACGCAAGTGGGTGCTGCTACCAACTACCTGTAAGCTTGCAGTGGTTCCAGCATGAGCCAAAAGTCAGTAAGCCGAGTAATACATACGCATACGAAGAAGACTCATTAACACTAGTTTTACGTAATTTTATATTCTTATTTTATTGACTCTGTGCGATTTAAATAAAAAACATATAAATTTATTGACTTATTTTTATTTAAAAATTTTGTAAAAGCGTCAGCTATATTAGTTGCAGCCAGCGCAAAGAGCAGTGGCGCCTCGGCTTGTGTCTTGGCTGCCTCAGCCTGCATCTCGGCAGCGTCTGCTTGTAGTTGAGTTGCAGCTGCCAGCATCTGTAATAAAGTTAGATGTACTAAGTATTGTTTCTTAATGGTCTCTAGAGTACCAGTGATTCAAATAATATAATCTCTCTCTGGCATAACGTCGGGGCAGTTGGTGCCAAATGTGTAATCTACACCAACTATGGACGTTACATGTCTCTACACCTCAGTCAAAGGAGCTGTGTTGACCCCTCGGTTGCCAGTGTGCACGACGCTTTTGTGCAGGTGCGGCTTTTTAAGTCCCTCCAAACCTATAAGTAGGATAATTTATTCAAGTAAATATAAATAAAACTGACACGGTATGAACTTACTATTAAAAACCAACTGAATCTTTGATTGAGACTTACTGTCATCCACTGCTCTTGCGACTTGATGGATCCGTTGGGGTGTTTGTTGAGCTCCTCGGCAACCTCCTTCCAGCCCGTTTCAAAATTTTCCCCTGTGAATGTAAATTTTCGTGTGTGTAGGTATGGGCGGGCTTCTAACTCGCCAAAAGCGCATCAACCTACCCCGACGTTACACGCGGCGTACGCTTACGCCTGAAACATTTAAGATATTCTTTATGTTAACACAAAATACTTCGCACATACGCAAAGTATTATTTTATCAAAAATAGGAATCGAAAATAGTCGTTGTAGGTTGTACTTACATGACGCTTACGTTGCTGTTGCTGGCACTCTGGCTCGGGCCTGCGCCTGTCTCACTGTCCCCCACCATCGAAATAACCATTTTTTTATTAGTTTTTTCAACCCGAGATCAAAAATGTATTAAATTATTTTACTTTGTGTACAAAACAAACTTGACATTGAGAGATTGTCAAGTTCAACGTCTGTGTTGCAAGGAAGCGAACTTTTATTTTCCTTGTTTTAGGTGTTTTCTTAAAAACAATACATGCTACTTACAAGTTCCGATGCAAAAAAGTGTTAATATAATAAGATTCACCCACGTTTTGTAAAATTTTCAAAGAAAAATAATTATTTGAGGATATCTTGTCCACCAAATTTCCCTAAAACAGAAGATTTTTTTTTAACTGCCAACATTTTACCATAAAATCACCGCACTATGAATACGGTTTTCGTTAAGGTATCGACGTCGCAAAGTCAAGTTAGCGAGCGATTTTGCTCGCTATCTCGGTTGTCGAGACTTGCATTTATCGTTATCGTCGTTACGGCAAGCGATTTTTTTCGTTAATATTTAACGATCGGTAGTTTGCGATCGCATCGCTATCTATGTCGAGACTGCAGGCCCTGAACACATTTAATAAATAAAACACGCAAAGATTTGCGTTTCACAGTCATCGATTTAGCCAATGGGTTAAAACTTGAAACGCGGTGCATGTTAACTGTCATATTTATCATTCAGTTATTTTACTTATTGGTTAGCAACCCGAAATTTTATTAGTGCATTCTGAAACATACCCTAAATATTACAACGGGCATTCAGTTCCGCAGCGTATTATTTGCAGAAAGCCAAACCTATTTCTATCGTCAAGCAGTAATGTATTCTGCAAGCATTGCTGTATTCTGGTTTGAAGAGTATAGTGCTGGTGAAATTACAGGTCAACTTTAGATCTCAGTGCAGTTCAACACTTGCGACCAACTAAACCTGTTATGGTCAGCGATTACTGCTTATAACCATCAGATAGATAAAAAACTTCCGAAAAAGGAGGATGTTGTCATTTCGACGCGTATTTTTGTTCTGGACCACAGGACACATTTAAATTTCATCACAATCGGTCCAACTGTTTTTGGGTTACACTCCAATAACTGCAAAGTGTCTTCCTATCTTGATTATATAGTTATTGAAAGTGAATGACAATCGGTCCCCTAATAGTAAGGGTAACTAAAAAGGGGAATATGCACACACTATTGTAATAATAGATTGATACTTTTGAATTATCATGGTAACGAGTAAAACAAGTTACTTCACACTTTTCAGTCTTGAAGTCAGTTTATTTTTTGGTTAAAAAAATATTTTAATCCCGATACGTAATATCTAAACATAAATAAAGTAAATTTCACTACAACCCTGTTTTATCAAACAAACGAAAACTATCAAAGGTGCAGTAGCATCTTAACAAACATTATGGTTCAAATATCATTATCAAGCAATATGGCTGAAGCTAAAAGGGGACCTCTATCGCTAATAGTGCTGTAAATAATCATTTAGGGGTGAAAAGATTTACAACGTGCTTGCCTTTATACAACTGTACAGCCTCGATATTTCCTTTGTATTACATACATTATATTTGTTATTTTCAGTACTGAAAAGGGCTTAGAAAACATTTTGTGAATAGTGAAATTATTCTCATAAACATTTATTAGACAAAGATATTAAATTTTACAAAGTTATAAATTATTCATGAGTAGATATTAATACAGATCTTGCTTTTTTGGGGTTCCGTACCGAAAATTCGAAGTATGGTTACATATAATTACCGTAGGTACGTGTTAAGTGTTGTAACTATAAGGTCTGTTGATAAGGCATGCCGATAAAGATTGGAAAGGAGTGCGAAGATCAATTAACTGTTTACTGAACAATGCCAGAAGGTGTGAAAAATGTCGCAAAGTTATTGTCAAAGCTTGTTAGATCAGAAACCCGATGTTCATTCAGAAGCAACATCATTCCTAGTATGCATAATATATACTTGATTCAAAACGAATCTTCGAATTATCTTTATTAATTTAACTTTAAAGTGTAACCGCTAAGAGAAAGAGTGTGAGAATCATTCCGTCAATAACTCTTCCCCAATTTAAAGTAAATCATACAACTAATGATAACATAGTATTGCGTCAGTCATTTCTCTGTATGGCTTAAAACAGATAAGTATATTTTACTCCATCTAAAAACCATATCGACAATACAACTACCAACTGTCTAATGCATTCTATCGGAGGCCGGACTTAAGATTAGAAACCTGATTTTTGTGATAAGTAAGAGATGTCCATTACTTCATATTATGCAAACATTAACAACGAGTCGGCTCTACTCCTACGGCGCTGGTTCATACAATGATTGTAGATTAACGCTAGATGGCTGGACTTAGGATGGGAATTGAAAGACGCAACTACTCTTCACTGTTGTCAACTAACCAGGCGAGGTTGGATACTTAGAATTGAAGTTTATGCCTGTGGTGGAATAGGAACCAACGTTCATCTGATCAGTAGTCAGTCTACATCTTCAAAAATATTACACGACTAAAATTAAGAACAGGAGTGAATGTTATGGCAGCTATTTAAGAAGTTGTACCCAGTAGTGTTGCTATTTTTTCGCTTAGAACAATACATATGTATTATTGAAGTAGGCGTAGCTTATCGCACGTACAGACAGCCATACCATTGCCGAAGCACGTACCTCTTATCAAACGTCGTCGTACCGCACCGTGGTAGGCTCTACCCAAATATAATAGAAATTTCTCCGCGAATATTTAAGATAAATTGTTCGCTCAAGATACAGAGATGTTGAAACTGTTTCCGTCTGCAGGTTCGGTTATATTTCAGCAAGTTGTCTCACTTTTCTCTTATCTGCGTTAAATATGTATGTAACTATGTGATCTCCTACAGAGTTTACTCGTGCGATATTTGACTATATAGGTCTCTACCTAAAACTATTGTCAAATCTATATCTATACTTTTAATAAAACTGTAACAGTTCGAATTCTGCAAATGGCCTATATTTTGAAAAAAAAATTAAGAGCTATCTGTAGCTGACACTGATGCCAAAACTGTATTTTTTTAAATTTTTGTCTGTCTGTCTGTCTGTCTTTATCCCGGCCACGCATCAATCTAAAACTACTAAATGTAATTTAATGAAACTTAACACGATTTGAGTTCATACTACGAAGAAGGTTATTGTATACTTTTTATCCCGAAACTCACCACGGTTCCTTCAGGAAAGGAGATGAAAGTCAAAATGTACACTTTGTTGTAGCTTACTAACGCGTAGTCCGATTTCAATTATTCTTTATTCTAGAATAGTGACGAGTCAGCTCGGAACCCCATGGGCAGCCCGGCACCCCACGGGCAGCCCAGCACAGAAAATACAATTCAATGAACTTTAACACGATTTGTGTTCATACTACGAAGAATGTACTGTACGAGTATATTTTTTATCCCGAAATTCAGCACGGTTCCCTCTGGACTCTGGAAAGGGGACGAAAGTCAAAATGTTACTTAGTTGTAATTTATGAAAGCGTAGTCCGATTTCAATTATTCTTTTTCTGTTAGAATAGTGACGAGTGAGCTCGGAATTCCACGGGCCACCCAGGACCCCAAGGGCAGCCAAGCACCCCACGGGCATCCCGGCACCCCACGGGCAGCCTGGCACCCCAAGGGCAGCCCAGCACCCCATGGGCAGTTCGGCATCCCACGGGCATCTCGGTATCCTTATTTAGATTTTCCAGCTTGCTAATATAAAGCTCTAAAATCTGGAACATTCGCCACAATATTTTTTTTCAACTATCTATCTTTTGTCGGATATATTTTAGAGACTGCGCAATGGAATTGTACAATCTAATATATTTTCGTTCTACTGTCAAACAAGGAGAACCTCGGCAAAAAGATGCCGTTTTATAATCGAAATTCCAAGGTAACGCACAAAGTACTTTGCTTCAACATTTATTGTGCAAACCGCGAAGGAACTCTCTGAGTTACTTAACTACTGTCTTCTGGAAAATACAACCCGGGAGTTATCAAATCCAAAGTAAAAGCTCCTTTCTGAGCTATGCTTTACTAGGAGTGCTTCACCGCAGACCACAGCGTTGCTTAATATGAGATAAACAATGTTCAAATGTGAATAATTAGTTTGCAGGTATGGCAATCGCGAACGAAGTCGCAGGTACATCTAGTCGTGAATAAAAATACATTCCTCTTACTTGGAGATACTAAACTACCCCTGTTCCGAATTTCATCTAAATCGATTGTTAAGAGATTATCAATCAAATAAAACAATCTCAACCCGAGCCTAACTTCTATAAAAAGCGGGTACATTTATTGATATACAGTAATGCAATGGCAATTATGATAAGTTATGAAATGGAAATATCGAATAAAGAACACCGCTAATTTCATGTGCTGTCTTGAGTCTTCATTTGACTCTAAAATCATCCGGGTGATTTGGTGTTTGAATACAGATCAAAATTTTGACATGAAACAAGCGGACAAATCATACTACTTTTAAATTGATAATAGGAGTTGAAAGTAAGTTCTTTGTAAAGTTAATGCACAAACATAGAAAAAGGAATCCCTGTTTTATCCATAATGTTTTAGTTTCACCAATAGACGGCCTCATAACGTTAGCACGGCTTGTAAAGCTGCAAACAAAGTATACCTAAAGTTTTATTGCTGGTCGGTTTATTGCAGCCATAAACAGGAGGCCCAAGTCGGTGCTTCACAAATAAACACAAGTCGTCCCAGCGTTGAACTGGTAATTGCATATGTGGGTGCTCTAAATAAAATCACCTTAGAGCCCAAACCCAGAGCAAAACGTTTATTTTTCCCAAACGGCTTCCTTGAAATATAGCCAAGATTACTTTTGTTTAGTTGTAAAGAGTTGAACTTTCGTAAGTTATTTTGTACGGCCTTTTCTGGCTAGAATACGAAATGGTTACGTTGAATTTTGTCTGCTTCTAACATTTACAGATTTTTAGTATGATCGCGAATGCTTGATTATCTCTTAACGATACTTCGTAAATGAAACCTTGCGGGTTGATTATGCGCGCTATTTAATATCTACTCAACTTAACCTCAGCATTACATACTGACACATGACATAGGTTAAATCCAAACCAAAAGTAAAAAAAATACGTTTATGTATCAGTGAACTGGAAATTCAAAGAGTACCATATGACTCATTTACCAACTTTACATTTTAACATCTTTTGCTCACTAAACCCTATCGCATATTTTTCATTTCATTTTACAGTCCAACAGTAAAATGAGTTTGTTTTATGCGATTCAACTGCATTGAAAAAACAAAGCTTACAAGGTGTATCCAGAAATAGCTAGGTCATGTCAGCGAGCGTGCTCACTTCCTTCCCCGTCATAAAAAGCTGTATAGGTGACATTACGGCACCTTACGAAGCCATCATTGCCTCATCACGGATGATTTCACCGGCCCGACACGACCTGAAGCGGATGTCACTGTCCGACGGCGACTAAGCTCAAGCTCAATCGCTATCCGACATATCCAAAGACGCGGGCAGTTCGCTAGACCCGCCCCAGCTTCGTACGGGTGCAATACTGAATCTAAATAATCTGTTATATCTTCAAAAATATTCATTTAAATTACATGCTGTAAAGGGCCATATTGGTCTATATTAAATGCACAATGTGTTTAAGGCACTTAACTGGGTAGGTAAGGATTAATGTTGTATTACTTAAAATCGCTTCATAAATAAGCCATTATTTCTCGTAAAAGGGAAGGATAAAAGTAAAGTAAGTCTCGTAAAGGATAAAAAATGTTTAAGTAGAGAAATGTTTAATGTTAGTAGAGAATGTTTAGGTAGTGAGAGATAGACCTAAGAGATAGACATACACCATTGCAGATTTTTTCGCAGACCTTTTTAAGGTGTACAATACTGTAGTACAATATTTTGATAATATTATGATTATGTGACATTATATAAATGTCACATAATCATAATAATTATGTATTTTATTGTTACAGTCATGAGTAGTTTCATTATGTTTTTTTGAGTCGTCCTTTGTATTATTAGTAATAGATAACATGGACCTTTTTTTTTACATTATTGTGGTAAAAATAGGGCGAGGTATCATGAAATCTCTGTTTGTGTTGCTTATTGACCATTATCTTGAGGGTTAGCTAGCCTGCGAACATTTTCAAAATACACCCTATGGCGATCCCGCCATAGGCCGAAAATCCATCTTTGTTGCAGTCCATAACTATTGCTACTGGGTCTTCACTGCTTGAAAAAATACTAAATTAGCACATCGGGTGTAAAGTGGTGAGAACGATCTTGATCTTAAATCAAGATCATAAAGTAATATAAAAGATTTTGGCATTGTGATTTCTAACTAGACTTTTTTTGTCATTGTGACCGAACATTCACGAGGCCACCTGATGTTAAGCGGTATTCTCTGCCTATAACAGATGCATTTTTCACAAGTGACTGCACTGTGCCCGTCACCCGGATACACACATTTGGTAAGTCTCATCATGTGCTTGTAATTTTACTAGCTATCAAGGACTGCTGCTGGAACACACTGTTAGGTGCTTAGCAACATATTATCCAATTGAGGGTGGTAGCTAGCCAGGCGGGCATTCGCAAAATGCCCGTCATCCATGCGGTGAAGCTCAAGCCGGTGGCAGGGTTCGAACCATGGACCTGCGGCACCGCTGTAACCGCTCGGCTATTATTGCTTCATCTTGTAGAATCCAAATATTATTAATATTATAATATGACATGCTATGTATAATATGTTATGAAGAATTGCGAGTAAACGGGGCTATGCTATAAGCATATTATGGGTACGTTGCCAACTGGTAGTGTGCTGCAGCATTTGGACTACATGTGGGTCTGAAATAGCCTTAAGGATATAGTTTTAAGTGTTTTCTTAATAAAAGCATACCGCTGTTAAAAATATGGTAACGCATTTTCTATGATAGAGGAGCAAAATAAATTAGGCAGACCGCCTGGGCGTTCATTTGTTTGACACTGACTATTACACACAACATACTATATACGACATAATCACAAGTGTTCTGCAATAGAAATGCCATGCATAACATTTCAAAACTTGGATATTTAAATCGAGTGTTTTATGAAAAGATAAGCCTTGAATTAGTTTCTGTTGCTACGAGCAACATGCTACTACTCTCGTTGATCTCTTAGCTTTTGATATAATTAGTGATATAAGTACTATTGATATAAGGTGCATAAAAGAGCCCATTGCAATTTTTCTCGTAGGAAGTGGGTATACCACTAACGTGGTGAAAGGAGGGGGGGGGGGGGGGTAATATGTATTTTATTGTTATAGTCATGAGTAGTACATTATGTTTTTGTGTTGTCTTTTGTATTATTTGCGATGGATAACATGGACATCAAGGTAGTAGGGGGAGATGATGATTAAATATTTAAAATATTTATAAAAAAATCTTCTAGTTTAAGCACTGTTAAGCTTTGCTTTGCTCGTGTGGTCGTCTCTGAGACTTGATACATCAACCGACATCCGGCGCGAGAGAGGACAATACACGTATTCAGTGTCCAATATTCACCTCGACTACAAAATAGCCTGTCGAAATTTTATACCCATGTCACTGGTAACACCGATGTCTCTTGAGAGAGATTAAAAATGCTGTGTGCATACGACAGCGTCAGTTACAGACCCTCTTTAGCGCGTGAAAAGGCTTCGACACGCTCTTTTGGCTTCATATCGGATAATGGTGAGACGTTTGGATCTTATTGAAGAAGAAAGATCGGACAGTGTCACTTTCTTTTATATATTGGACCCAAATTTATTAGTGTCTAATTATTGCTAAGCTTATATTTGTTATTCAAGCACTTGTATTATTTAACTAAAAATATTTGTTTTTTGTAATAGGTAGTAGTAATGTGTTATAGATTTTGGAAATTGTTCAACTTCAATGGTAGTGTTGAACATATGATGAAACATCTGATTTAAAATTATGTACATCAGTGTTTGGCGATGAAAGTTTTATGCGGTGGTGTTCGAACTAGACTGACTTACAAAGAATTTACAGAAATAAACATTACCATAATAGGGCATTTTACAGATGCCCGCCTGGCTAGCTACCGCTCTCATGTAAAAATTCTGTAACCAAACACCTAACGGTGTCTTCCGGCAGAAGTTCTTTAGAGTCATTAATTTTGGGTTAGCCTCAAAAATATCTTAGAATGCTGACGCATTCTAAGATATTCACTGTCATCAGGTGAGGTAGTGGTACAAAGCTAGTCTATGAGCAATAAAAAAAAGCCCCTTGACAAAAAAGAAACAATTTGTCATTCAACATCTTGCCCAATTGGTACGAAAAACATTTGTTATTATAAAATAATAATAATAATTATAACATTTTATTTCAGTACAAGCAATTTAACACATATTAAGAAGAAAAGAGCCCCTGGTTCCTAAAGACCCGTGCGATAGGTTTCAGTAGTCGGGATATAAATATATGTAGTTATTTGCCAAAAAGTTTCACATTTATAACATGCAAGTATACAATTATACAATTTTCTAAACAAGATTTAGTAAGTATAGTATTACAATTATTATTGTTAGTTAATCTAAAAGTTTACTTTTAAGCTTTACGTACATTATTTAACATTATTTTATCTCGTCTATTTTTATTTTATTGAAATGTAATTGGTATAAATTATATTGTAACTATTTAAAATAGTACTTATTAAACAAAATTTATACCAATTATATTTCAATTAATAAAATAAAAATAAAATATACAAGATAAGTAGTATAAATTGTAATTCAATGGATTTCTGATGTTTGGGTTCCAGGATTGGAATGTGTGGGTGGTTTTCAAAAACTATGTATTTAAGTAAAGGTATCGTGTATGGGTACATATACTTATTATCTAGAAACTGCCTGAATGGCATTAATTTACACAATAATATATTTTCTGGTCATCCTAGGGTAAAAAGTTAATTTTTTGTGTCATCATAATTCATATTGATTAACCAATGTAATTGTATTTTTTAACCTCTGATATAGCATGAATGTCCTTATGCTTATTTAGGTTATTGTAAGTATATGGTCCAAGAAAATGCTAGATTTTTTTGGCTTATGAAGTATTTACGCTTGGTACGATGCAAATATTATATGAGGCTCGTTTTTTTGTTACATTAAGGTCATAAGTGGTAGATGTGTAATTCAAAAGTATAATCTGTTGAATATACTCGTACAACTGTCTAACCGTGACAAGTTGGCAATTTCTATATAGGATTGCTGTGGGATATCTATAGGGATATATTTAGATATATTAAACTAGTTAGGCGATCGTAGGGCTCGAAACCTAAAACTAGCTTGAACTTCACAGAATGGTGGTAAAACATTTTGCATGTCCATGCTATCTGAAGTTGGTAATCTGGGTCAAAAACATAGGTGTGTATTACAGAAGTTGTCTTGCACAACCATGACTACCATATAATATCTTTGATGTGTATTATATTTATTATATTATATTAATATTTTGCTACAAAATCACGTTAACCAACAGGTAAGTCAATGGACTAAATATTTTTTACTATATAGACCTAATCATGAAAAGAATTTGGCAGAGGTGTGTAAACCTCTAACTAGATAAGTTTTGGTGTCACGTAAAGTCACTGAGATAATTTGTTTGACAGTGCGTGTACGTATTTCCATTGTGACTTTAAATTGAGTAAAATGTACAGTAAAAATATGGTTAGATATTTAATAGCATAACAGGTTTAATTTTGCATAAATTCATATATATAAATAAAACAATTTGAATTTGAAAAAAATACACAAAGAATCATAAAAAAAAAAATTAGTTTGGCATACATACAGTAAAAAAATTAAAAGAAAAAAAATATATAAAATTGATATTCCATGAAAATATTTGAAAAATACATCTAGTATAAATTCGTCCATATTTCCTGCTATTCTCAGTTGACGTCATAAACGCAACGTAGCCTTACGGGAAGAAATTTCAACGCAATTCGTTTCTACATGAAGCATCATCAGCAGGTTTACTCTTCGAGCGCACGATCGAAAACCATCGAACTTGCGCTTAAAGCCTTAGAATACCCGAATAACACAATATTTTGTATTTAGACTGCGTATAAGTCACATTGAACTTGAGAAGAAATATTGATACAACGACCTTATAAACAAATGCATATTGCCATTTATTTGCATAGTTCCAGACTCTAGATTGTTTCTGAAAATGTCTTCTCAAAAAACCCAATAAATTGTCTGACGCCGAAGTCGTACCCAGGACTATGGAATCCAAACCACCGCGTGTGTTTACACACACACACACCAACATAGTAGTAAATTAGCAAATTCGAGTCAATTATTTAAGTCCGAAAAATACTGTTAATAAAATATAACAGATTACTTCAACTTCCTGTTATGTCGTTTTTACATTTGCAATTCGTTAGACTTCGAAAGTGTATGGAATTCGCCGGTTCGTTAAACTTTTAAACTTTTCTCGCTTAATATTTACAATCAATTGAAGATAATCGAACAAAGGATTTGAAACCTATAAGCGAACGTTACCCAAATATAAAACAAATGTGCACATTCTAACGAAATTGAATTTCATTGAAACGATCCGAACAAAGATTGTGTTGAACTCCCCGGATAGGGTTTAAAGAAATACTTAAAGTGGCTTATAGCCCGCGATTGCGTACGATAGGCAAATCCCACGTTCGTCTTTGGAGTAATATAAAATGGTTCTATAATACGGTGCTTTAGGGCGGAGATATGGAAATAAACGAAACGATAAGAAGGCAATCTGTCCGTGTTAGAATTTAGACGATTGAATTTCCCATTTGTCGGATTTGATCTCTTTTATCGGATCTTTAATGGATAAATATAATAACATAATTATGAATATTTTTACCACTCCCAAAATAATTGTTATATCATTGCTTACTATATAATATTTAGGGTCGATAGATACATAAGTAACACATGTACATAAGTCAAACATATCAACTTTTCAGGAAACCAAAAAATAACATGTTAGAGAATATCTGAGCGTAATATTACTCACTTAAAAGTGTATTTTATTTCATTTCATTTCTATTTTAGCTAGAAATACAATACTGTGGTCCCAACACAATACGTTTACTTTTTTTGTATATCCCAGTTTCATGTGACTTATGTAAAAGGTACATTGTTGTTGTTAGTAAGCTATGACCTATGTATATACCTGTAGTATGGCGTAAATGAAAGCAAAGGCTCTGGCGAACAAACTGAAACCATTTATGTAAGATCTGCACGTTAATTATAATTTTACTTCTATACACCCTACAAATAACAATATATGTTATTCGTAGTATACACCACAAAAATGTCTACACCACAGTCGGCCATTAGACAACAATGAATGAGTGAAAGACTTTTTTGCATTAAGTACTTAATAATTCTGTATAGTTCATTACTAATAGAATTTTAATATTCTAGTTCTGCATGGCCTAATACAAATTATATATTATATGAAATAAATTAAAATAATATAAAAAACCCAACTGACTTCCAACACTGAAACGAATGAAATAACTAGTCCTCTCCACCCTAAGGTTGCCTGGAAAAGATCACTATTATTGATAAGGCCGCACATTGTATTAAGTAGTGTAACAATAAATAATTATCTAATTATTGTGTATCCACTTTAATAGCATAAAGAAAAGTAATACATTGAATAGTCTTCGGACCACCAGCAGTTGTGACGTAGTGGTTACATACTCATTGGTTGTGAAGTAAATTACTTGTACCTTATAAATTTTAATATAAGCTACGATATTTTGATATTTTAATCTTTAAAAAAAATGTGAAAAGATGTTTTGATTTCTTTAAGTCTGTTATATAATTTTGCCAGTTTACCTGCTCGTTTACCTTGTCAAGATATAATCTTGTTAAAAGCTTCCATTCTACGAACTGTATCAAAATACTAAGAAACTCCCTTTTACTTCATTTCAAGTTGAACGTATTTCGCTTTCATCTACTGCGAATAGTAAGATGTTTTTGTATCCATTATGTGTTGATTTTAACACATTCAGTTTTATGCATTATTTATATTACTTGATAAATAATTCCAAATTTTCGGTCCGTGAGTGAGTGTCTAGCTGTCTACAAAACCCTTAAAGCTCAGGTGTATACGAGTAAACGATAATCTGAAAAACAATATTCTAAAAACATTTTCCGTAAAGGTATTCCAATTATAGCACGAAATTCTCGCAACTTCACGCATTAAAATTGTTTGCTACTTCAGTGGGTGTAACATAATAAATGATGAAATTTCTTATAAAACTTTGCATGTTTTTTTCACAAAGGCAGTCTTTTATCTTAAATCATTCGTTTTATATGAAATATAATAAGATGTTAAGGTAGATTAAATACAATTAATGACAAAAAGTGTCGACACGTCATTTATCTTGACCATACTTACTCTGGTCTATCCGAGGGGGGCTGGGCTAGAATGTCACCCCCACCATCTCTACCCGTGGGTATCGTAAGAGGCGACTAAGGGTAACACACCAGAAGGTGGGCGGCAGTGCTTTCTGAAGAACTCTCACACTGCGATCCCCAAAACGCCTGCCAAGGCCATTGGGGGTTATTCCAAACCCCCCATAATAGGGCTATGCTCAATAATAGACGATCCGGCCGATACAAATTAAATATAAAATACATGCTCTTAGTAGTTATATACCTACTACCTACGTACTCTGTAGTAAACACAACACAAATCCGTACGACAAATTACGTATCTACCCTAGAAAAACAATTGTTTGGAATGTCAATTTTATAAAAAACAGTCTGAAAGTGCATCGGTCGAGGGAAAGTTTTGAGAAAAACTTAAAAGTAATATTAGAAAGTCTTGAAAAATATGTAAGTATATAAATGCATATGAAGTTGAATATGATAGGTGTAAAAATTGTATCGCTTATATAAATAATATGTTTGTCTAAATGTGTGATATTATGCATACTTTTAACTCTAACTTTTCTGTTATCGTGTTTGCTTACATACAGAACACCCGCTACTTTTACATTTCTATATACTGTTTAGAAGCGCTCGTACCGAAATTTGCTTAGCTGTTCTTAACCGATCAGCAAAGTTGAGCAACGTCCGCCACGGTCATGAGTTGGATGGGTGACCGCGACGGCACGTTAAGCCGTCGGTCCTGGTTGTTGTCGTTAAGGTTGAACTGGCCGGTCAGTTCTCCATACAAACGCCGTAGGGTGATCACTCCCTTATTTGAGATTCTGGGTCCAGAATTAAGCATAATATCGATTGAACTCGTCATTATCTAGGTTTGGCCACTTTTATTTCAAATACAGTTCTCTGCTTTAATTATAATTCCAAATAGGTGATGGCCTGTTTAATCAGTAATGTAAATATTTAATCAATGTATCTGTTCAGATTACGTAAGTCAATTAATCATTATGCATTGATAGCTCGGCTGGATTTACTCAGTCATCATTCACAGATTGATGCATGTTAGATTGTAGTTACAGTATATGTGTTCTAATTAATGTCTGCATGAGCTTAGAATGGCAATGTCTCCTTTGATGTCAACCTTACCCTAAGGTGGAAATGCGCTGCGCGGGAAAATTGAAAATTTATCTCTTATGAATGAGATATTACAAAAGCATTACATACATTTAAACAATGTTAATAATATCAGAAAAAAATATTGACCACTAATCACGTGATTTTCAAATAACCTTAAATCCTTCTGTTGTATTAAAAATTGTTTTCTATCTCACAAGCTCGGAAAGGTGTATAATTCGAAATCTGCCTGATAATTTGATTTTTATCGCTAGCTAGGAAAAACTAGAACATTTTTAAAAGTTCCAGTAAAATAAATTTACCTTTTTATCCATTGTAGAAATTTTATTTTTAATGTACACTCATATACGTACACTCAAAACCATAACGAGGAAAGATTTGTATTTTTGTATGCAACGAATAAACTTAAAAACTACTAAACTGATTTGGATGAAATTGGTTACGGAAATAGTTTGAGACCCGGGGAAGGACAAAGCATAGTTTTTATCCTACTGCGCAAACAGAAGTTAATGGTTTTGCGTGATAGCCGACATACGCGCGGGCGGAGCCTTGGCCGGAAAGCTAGTGTAAATATAAATTAACACTTATTTATTATATAATTCAAAGCTCAGTGGCATTGGCTATGGACTGCCTGTGCGGCAGGTCCATGGTTCGAATCCCGCCACGGGCTTGAGCTTCACCGCATGGTGGAAGGGCATTTTGCGAATGCCCGCCTGGCTAGCGACCACCCTCAAGTAGAAAATCTGTCGCCAAGCACCTAACCGTGTGTTCCGGCAGCAGTCCTTAAGAGCCAGTGAAATTACAGGCAAAATGAGACTGAACAAGTATGTCTCAAGGTGATGGGCGCAGTGTAGTTCGTCACTTGTGATGAAATGCATCTGTTATAGGCAGAGGATACCGCTTAACATCAGGTGGGCCTCGTGCTTGTTCCGTCACAACAACATAAAAAAAAATCTAAATAAAGCACCTTTCATTTTCTTCGTTGTTAGGTGAAATTGAGGCCGAGCGAAATACACGCTCGGCAACAAGAAAGCAAAGGCTGTAATTATCAAAGCGCAGGTATGTCATACGACATTTTTCAACTAACTTGCGAGGAACAAATACGAACATTTCGATAAGAAAGTATTTATTTAATAACGGCGCGCTGATTTCGTTAATAAAGATGATCCTAATGGAAACACTGAACCACCTTAATTTTAATTAACTATATCCGTAGTCAGTTTGTTGATTTACACCTAGAACTAGACACAATAGGAATCGGAATATACTTTATATTTTTGATAACAAACTACTATCTCCTTCGTGAGAAGAGTAGGAAAGTTTTTTTTGCCTATATAAAAAACAAGTGCGGTAAAGTAAAAAAAAGGACGCTTGCGTAATAGACTACGTATGACACTAAAATCGGTGCTTTTAAAGGCCCGTTACGAGTAACTGTGCATAAAAACTGTTTCAATTTGGAATTTCCTGCCACAGACTTGAGATTCCACCAAAATAAATTGTTATCAATTTACTTCCATAAAAATATAACCATGTACTTTTGGGTGTCGTAAGAAGCGAGTAACGGAATATGCACCTTGTCCATAGTAGGTAACTTAAGGTAAATAAAGGTGCTGATTTATGATCTAGTCGATGTGAATTAAGATGTTCGTGCAAAATGGAAGCATAAGCTATACATTAGACAACTACAAAAGTTATGTCCGTAAAAACAAAAAATATAGTTTCCATGTTGTTTTCACTTACGAAGACACAGAATCAGAATTTTATAATTAAAACAAAAAAAAATATGCTCTATAGCAAAAATTTTGTATGTAATGTAGTTTGTAGAGACAATATCACACTATAATACAGTAGTAAATTATTTCTTTTTAAGACGTATGGTAAGAAATAAACGTTATCACTTATTGCGTGTTATTTTGTAAGGAATGAATTAAAAATTTGAAATTATATTAGTCGAAACTATTTATTTGTAATTTTAGAAGCAACTTCGTAGATTAAAGGTACGAAGTAAGGGCCAGGATTTGCCTAGCACAGAATCTACCTAAATTGTTATCCTTTTTCTTCACATCGCTGCTCTCAAGAAGTTTATGTACATTTATTGTTTAGCAACTAAGAACTATTGGTAAGGGAAATATACATGATTATTATTTAATAAAAATACATAACAAAGATCCTTACGATTGCGACATCCTGGTTACCTACTATGAAAATAAACATTTTACCATGTTTTGTTACTTTTGTTTTGTCCTATGTATTATTAGGGAAAACAAAATATGATTCTTTAAAATATGCAGTTTAAGAAGACGTATTTTACTAAACCCACGTGACTGGGTAAGAGTACGAATATGAAGACTTATTTTGCCGAATGTAACGATTCTTTTGAATGACTTTCGCACGAAATGAAATATGAACTCATAAATATTAAACTGAAAGTGTCTAAAGCGTCTGATGTGGAGGCAGGCTGCGTTTCTTTTAGTTAATTAACATTTACTTATATTAGAAGTCTACCGCAAGCGTGTTGCACGTGAAACTGGGTGCTACTCATGGAGAATTTTTCGCTCCTTGCACAGTAATCGAAATAGCCTGATGCAAAAAGGCACATGCGCTTCGTCGCGTCCTATCATTTATTTTACTTGGCTGCCACTCGCATATTTACACCAAGCTGATTACGGCAATTTCACTCTTATTTCTAATAAATAAGTGAAGATATTTTTAAGAAGGCCGTTGTTTATGCAGTCTTCAACCAAAGCCACTTCAATCTTGAACTAAGTTTATGAATCTACTTCAACTAAATAAAACAATACCATACAAATTTACGATATATACTCGAGCACAACGTGGGTAGCTTTGCCTACAAGTCCTAAATATAAAATCAAAACCTTGTATATTGTTGAGCCTACTCTTTTTACATCATTGGTGTTTGAGACTTGTAGGTAGGTATATCTATGTCAATGAAATGGTACCTGTAGTCAAATAAGTTATCTGTGGAGCTTAATTAATGTTAAATATTTTCTTTGCGTGCATACAACTGACGTAAACAACATCAACATGCAAAGGACATTGCTTTATTGGTTTGACCTCTCCTTCAACACATCCGCTTCAAAGAATATATTTCAAATCACCTGAACCTTACAACAAAGCGTGTTCTAGTGAATAATGGATGTGCGCCAGAAACACTGTTCAGGAACATCAATGTTCAACCCCTCTTTGTTACAAGATCGAGACATTTTAGTTCAGTGCCCATCCAAGAGAGGTCTGTCACTTTTGCATAATTCATTTCTCACCGTCATAACTTCCCCAACAATGCGAACAGCGGATCTTACACAATACTGTAAAAATACATTTTATCCTCGACGAAAGAAAATAATTATTATTTCATTTGCTTCTTTATTGACTTATCCGAGCGCGGATACGAAGTTACCGTTATATTTTTCCTTGCAAATAAAGATTTTACCTTTTGTAGGAACAGAATTTATGTTTGTATATAATATTCTTTTTGTTGTTCTGTTCATGGATTCCAGGTAATTTTATATTATTATGCGCCTTTGCTCTTGTAACTAATAAATTATGAGTGGATTTAGAAAAGACAGATACTAGGAAGTTATTGTATTAACGTTAATTAAAAAATTACTGTTGTTTGTTGTTCAATTCAGTTTGTCTGCAGATGTCGCTTCATAGTCTTTAGATGGTTAAACAATAGAAACAAATGGATAAATTTGCGCCATGACTCAATCATTACGATAACGCAATTGGCAGAGCAAGGCACAACTATAGAGACGAATGGTAAGGGGTTTGAATCACTCGTTGTTATTTTTTTCCTTTCGTTATAATTTTGTATTCTTAGTCGCTTAGCTGGTGGAAATGCAAGCATTACAATGTAAGTAGTTGATTTCAAGTACCGACCCCATACAAAATAGAATAAGGGTAAGTAAGTAGTAGATGCCAATTACTTTGATGGCAAAATTAAGACTTAGTTAAGTTGTATCATATACCTACAAATCGCACTTGAACTAAACAATTCCTATAACTTGGCATTTACAAATAAGAACCATTATTCCAATTGAATGTCTACCTGTCAAAAACTCAGCTCATTGAAGAGGTCAGCGAAAAGTTAAAAGGTTGTGTGAAGGGCAATTGAAAAGGGATTCGACGTGGATTGGTTTCCGCTCTCAAAACGGGGTGGCCATTTTAGTATCCAATTGACATCTCATCGATCATGGTGGACCAAGACCCGGGTAAATTACTTGAATTCGTATTTACCCTTTTTGAATATATTTGGTCCCAGACAAATGACGGATAAAAGGCAATTTTGCTTTGTCAGCGGAAACTGTAATATTACGCTGGAGTATTTATTGTCCTTTGACAATTTATTTTTTAGTCGGGTATAAGGAGCAGAAAAGAATTTTGGATTTAGTTAATGCAATACTAATTGTTAACACTTCTTACCAACAGATGAGAAAGTGTAAGACTAGTTTGTTTAGTTTTTAATGTACAAGACAACATTTTTTTTATTAATCTTTCTCTCAGCTGTTTCATTCCAACTCACCACAATAAGATAAAATATTTAGGCATAATAGAGAAAACCGATGCGTACTAAGAAAATGTTGAATTATTGACAGTGATATTTTACCTGCAAGTACGTAACTATCATCAAAATGGCATTCTATAGATTTTTGCATTATGTATAGTTACGCCAATGAGTAAGGCAGAAGATGACAAAAGACGAGTGTAAGAGAGACGGCTATCTCACCTCACCACATCTGCATTTCAAATGTTGCAGCCGCCTGTATCATGAGAGTCCAACTTGGAGTGTGAATATTCTCTTACTTATTAATTCTATAGTCATTTATATACAAAGGATACGGCAAAGCTAAAAAGCAAAAAAAAACTATGCAGTATATGTAGTATCTTTTCATAATAAATATTATTACATATTTTCACAAATTTTCTTTCAGGTAGTTATGTATCCGTGATGTATGAACAAGTTTAATTTTCACGAAAATGAAAATTTAGCACAAAATTAAATGCTTAAATACGAAATTCAAGTTCTTGTAAGTATTTGAGATTAATGCTGTGATGAGCTGAGCTGAGAGAGAGACCAAAGTAAATGCAAAGGGGAAATTAGTCGACGAAGTCAAATAGCAATCAGCTATAGGTAAGCTAAAGAAAATCGAACAGTTTTCAACGCCTTCAAATAACATTAATACTTATACACACATATTTCTATACGGAGTTAAATCATGGTGCATTGGACCAGTTAACTTTTTACGATTATGTATATCTTTGTCCCGAGTGTTCTTTACTTCTTAGAGAAGACATGAGTATTTGTTAATACTTATGTACCCTATAAACCAAATACCAAATTTTAAAACTATAAAAAAGAACTGCTTTTATAAATGTAATGTATTAAATGTATAGATTAAGGACTGATGTATATAAATAATATATGCATATATATAATAAATATAAATACTATATAACAGTTTTGTTTTATTTAGTAATGTAAATTGATTTTTTTATTGTCGGAGTACCTACCTTCAAACTTTGAACCTTCATGGAGGAACAAGTATGGGAGACTAAGCGACTCTAAGTACTACACGATGGATTTACGCGTATAATACTTTTGTTTTATTTATAATGCTCCTCCATGAAGGTTCACAGTGTGATGGTAGGTACTCTGACAACAAAAAAAATTACATTACGCGAGATTTCAACTGTTTAACCCTCAAGGTGAGTGTTTTTTTCAGCTTGAAGTACACCAACTCCTCCGTTCCCGTCGTTAAAGGAAGACGGGACACGTAGAGCTGCGTCGTTGGTACCTCTGTTCGCAGCAGATGGTTCGCTCCCGTCGGTGCTGTGTCGCATTTGTCCTGACTCGAGAGCTTCATTTTCTACTTTTTAACCTGGACCTGGTTCCTGTGAAAGACCATATGTACACCACAACTAGTAGGCTTTGAGTTTACATCTTTCCTTATCTTTCAGATATATCAGATAATGTTATCTCATATATATCAGATCTCTCATTGCTATATCATTTGTTAAGACTAAGTACAAGAAGAGTACTTCATTCTATATAGAACTACTTTGTTTATGAATCAGTATTTTAAAATCTAATGATTTCGACGTCTTTTTTGATAGCGTTCGCTCGGTAAAACGCACATATTTCTTGAGTTTTTTGGTTCTCAAACTTTAGATTAGTAATTATTGTAACACTAGATACTATTGTATCACTAGATATTATTGTAAGTAGTTTGAACTTTGTCACTGAGTATTACTATGCCAAATATGCAAACATACGCACTTGGCATGCCTTATATTATATAATTATACCTGTAGATGGAAACTTGTAATTAGCCCTGTGATGTACATGTGTTTTATCAGTTTTTCTAAACATATACTAACATAAAAACGCTCAGCCCACCATTTTTGAAGGGCGGTAATAAAGTTCAAGAGACAAAAGTAGGCATATTACGAAACAATCCCTTATTTGTAAGCTGTTAATCATTAATATTAATAATTTGCTTAATAGTGTAAACATTTTATTTGACATAAAAGCTTAATCGGCATTTAAACTTCAACTGCCATAATAAAAGCAGTGTGATTCCAAAAAAGTCTCCCTCGTGAATTCATTTCCACTGATTTATTTCACTCCAAGTAATCCTCTTAAACCTTCACAATTCGTTAACGAGAAAGCAAGGTAAACAAACAAAAATCCATTAAAAATTGTATACAAAACGATCCTTATTTGGAAACAATTAGGACGGCCGTAACGACTGTTTTGGGATGGGACAAACGCCTCGTAAAGCTTTTTGGTACCTTTTCCCTTAATATGACATTGATTTTAGTAGAAACACCCAAAAGTTAGTCCACAATTTCAACGTAATTAATTAATTATATAATATGTATCGGTTTGCCAATTGATTAATTTTGGTCGGTCTATGCACAGACTGAGAAATTGGATTGTTGCTATCCTACAGAAACTGCTAGAATACAATTATTTTCGGGATAAAAAGTAGCCTTCATTACTCTCCAGCTTCTTTACTATATCCGTGTCAAAGGTCAATTCGTTGCTTTATCCCTGCGTGAAAGAAGAAGAAACAAACAAACGGACAAACACACTCCCGCAATTATATAGGTGTGGGGATAACACGATATCAATTGATTTAAAATTAGAAAAAAAGTTTATACATTTCATCACGATCTTAATTGCTTATTTTATTTTTTGCCGATTTTGACAGCCGTTTCCGTTTAATTAATTAAACTGTCACCATCAGGGCACCAAGATTATTATTGAGGCCTGACTTGTGAAACCTTGTAACAAACAAGTAGTTACAAATATAATCAGTCGGTTGAAAGATAATTAATTCCCAGGACATTTGGAATATAACTATACCAAATAATGAAATGGAAAATAACTAATACTAAAATAATAATAACTTGCGCATGTTTGTTTAACATAATTATTATTATTATATTATTTTATTTTAATTGTATTTTATCTGTGGTATGCCTTTATTAACAAAACTCTGCAAACTATATCCAACTTTGTAGCCATTACAGTGAAAGCGTTTGGGCAATCTAGGGGCCATTGCAGGCCTACAGGTAACCCAAATGCTCCAGCCCACTACACATATTTTAAATAGGTATACCACCCTTTGCATATTATTAATTTCGAAAAATGATACGGTAAAATAGATTACTTACATACCGAAATCCCTAGTTATAGTTTAGTTACGTCTTGCTAAAAACGGAGGGCGTTGTTGTCTGTACTACAGTTTTAATACTACAACAGGCATCAACGATTTGACAAAGAAATGTTTCATGTCCATATTTGTACAAATAGTGCAACCCAAAGCCTACATTTTTGTAAGTACCTACCAACTCAGAAATATGTCAAATAAACATTATTATTATTATTGTTATCATTCTCAATCTGGAATCGATTTCTAAAAACACAAGAATCACGCAATTTAAATTATTGTTTATTTATATTAAATAATAGTTATAATAACATGTTAACCTTTGTAATGTGGTAACCTATGTAGGTTATTCTTCCTTTATTTGACATGGTATTCGTCTAATTTCTTTATAATATTATATATTTTTTTAAAATATTGTTAGGTTTGCAATAACGCCTGCTATTCGGATTACATCCCTCACATGACTTAATTTTTTCTCTTCGTATAATTGTGATTTTTTAATAATATAATCATGTCTATTATATCTGTTTTGAAAAATCAAATCCTTGATTAATGAAATGTGGCTATATAATTAAAATAGCAGAATAAATAAATAAATGAAGCAGTCTATAAAAGAAAAAAAAAAACATATTTAATAGTAAGCAAAAACATAAATACGTAACGTTTGTAAATATGATGACAAGCACTGTCTGTACGTCGCAGTCGTGCTGAGCAAAAATCATAGTAACAAATTATTGGGGGATTAAAAATAGAATGTTGTCTTAGGTTTTCGCGATTAACTTTAAACGGTTTAAATCGCGTATATGTATAATAATTTTGTGACCACGATCACTCAAGTGTTTGAAACGTCGGGACAAAAATAATGATAAATATACGCGATTTAAACCGTTTAAAGTTGTTTAATTACTATTGAAAATAGAAGCCGAGATGAATAGGCATCCGGCGTGAAATCGGAGGACGCGGGTTAGATTCCCGTCCGGAACAAAAAGTTTTGTGCTCCAGTAATTTGTAAATAAATATTGAAAACGATACTGTCGAAGTTATAGAACTTTATTATTATCTAGAACAGTCTAGTTATGTATGTAGGTCTATCTTTGTCAAAGAAGTCACCTGAAGAATCAAACTCAAATTGGCAGTGATGAGGAAATAATGCGACATATTCTCGTGAAACATCCTGAACCTGATGATCAAAATTATCAACCAGTGTATGCCACTGATCACGTATAGGACTGAGACGTGCTTGTTATTGAGAAGCACATTCTAGCAGTCAACCAGCTTTGGTGGATGCTATGATCGGAGTTACTTTGCGCGTTAAAATCCGAAACGAGTAAATTCGCTTAGTAACACAGCCAGCGACCGGTTTTTGAAATTAGGATTAGAACTGGCAATGATCAGGCTCTCGACGAACGGAAAACTAACGGATAGTCAAGGATATCGAGTGGTTACCACATTACATTGGAAGACGTAGAGTTGGTAGATACTTGTGGGCTGAAGCTGATCTATACAAGTGGTTAAGGGCCGTTCTACAAGAGATACGTATATGTTATTTCTGCTGATAATGTTACCTAGTAGTCCTATAGTAGAAAATATACTACCATCAAAAAATAACCACCAAGCTGAAGCTAAAACATTTCAATATTATGTTATTGTATCGTTTATTCATGTTCTTAGATTAACTCGTATTTTGCACTATTCTTACGTCAGGCCTTTGTTTTGTTGGAGAAAACATCCTTCTTATAAACGGGATAAGGGTGGAAAGGGAACGATTATGGATGTAAGTAGGTATTTTAGGATTACACTGTAATTTCGACACTGGTAAAAATATATTTATTGTAATATCTTTACTATACGTATGTATAATTTAACTATAATTATGTATAATAAGTATGTATAATAACCTATAATTTAACTATACTATATATATTATATATCACCTTGCATCATGCCTAATAACGAAATTTATACAACTTAAAGTCCGCATTTTTGGTAGATAACAAAATAGTTTTAATTTATAGTAAAGTAAAAACATTAAAAATGCCCTCAATTCGATGTTAAAATTCCATTACCGATTGTAAGCCTGCTTCATTGACGTGGAAGTATGAATTTAGTAGTAAGATTTTTGATGTTATTACTATAAGAGGTGAGAGTTGCCCCAGGTATTTTAATTTTCGAAGTTCAAATATGTACACCTTGTTAATATCATAGACGCTAAAATTTGTGTTTTTGTATGGAAATCACCTCCGGTAAGGTTGTTTGTATTTTGATGAATCTTGGTGCTTAGGTTATTAAAATAAACTTTATCCCGACTTATTGAGTAGTTATCGGAAGGAGCACCAAATAAAATATTTTGATGAGGATGAAACCGATCCAATAGTAGTAAGTTTAGCTTAACACTGCAAGCTTCTGTAAGTAGTACTCGTAAGTAGGCCTATGGGTTGGTAAATTGTTACCTATTATGAAGAATTGTGCTTGCAAAATGTTTATATTATCTTATCTTTGGCTAACGTCTACTATTAAACATATTTCTCTGCTATTGAACGTCACAATATATAGAAATTGTCATTTGTATCAACGTCGTTATTTCATTTAGACATATACATATACAACGTTGTATAAAATTTGTATATAAGGTAGCCTATACCTATATAAATATTTCTAACATAGACATAGGATTTTTTCGCTACGCTCAAGAGACCTACGAAGTGTGGGAGTGAAAAGTCCTAAGCTGCTACAAACCGTCGCGAGAGAAAAAGAGATAGTGAAACAAGAAGACAGTACGTAATTTTTTACGCGAGTAAGAGGCCATAGCGTTCCGGCCACTTCCAAGTCGGCGCGAATTTTGTGTATTTTCTCAAATATCTTACGATTATAATATAAAATATGTATTCTGCAAGCATGGTGTGTTGTTCAGTGAGTGAATGTGAGGTTACAAGACGCAGTAACCCGAATATATACACATTTCACAGGTAATTTATGTTTATTTGTACTGCTTTTTTGATAATCATTATTTCGTCATTTTACTATGAAATGAGTTATAAGAACTATGGAAATATTAGATAATAGGTTTCTCTTCACACTTATCATCAAATTACATTGCTAAATGAAGAATTGGTTGGTATTTTACGAAAAACTATAAAACATTTGTTTACGATAGGGCTTGAAGAAGTCCTGACGTCACAAGTATCGACAAAGTCGATAGTTTATGTCTGACCTGTATATTCGACGTGACTGCTCGGGTACATATTCGAACCTCAAAAATTACCGGTAGTTTGTTTAATCATAAAATAGTTTCAAAAAATTATATAATTACATAATAATTAGGGAGAACTTCACAGATCAGTTTATAGGTTATTGAGTATTTACGAATAAGGGAGTAAATATTATCACAAGATATATCATTCAAAATTTATTATGAAGTTTTCTGTGAAAAGTTCCCCTAACACTCAATAAATAATTGGAAATATCTCTGACTTCTGTCATAAAATATTAGTATCTTCATACAAATGGCTATTTAACAGAAATTGAAATAACTGTATGCAAGCGTATAATAATGTTTGTGTTCTTACAGGTTTACAACAAATTTTTAGTATGTGATAAAAAGGTTCGGATTATTGATGGACTATAAATAAAAACTACAGTTTGTAGTAAACTTTGAATCAAAATGCTTCATACAAAGAAAACATCGATGTATACTAATGAAAGACTCAATACCAACTTTTAATGTCCCTGAATGCATGAAGATGTGGAAATGGTAGTCAATAGCTTTAGGAAATGATGACACAAGTAACAGTTTAATTTGTAGTAAAATACATGATCAAATCATTTTTTTTTTAATGTAAAGACTGTAGGATATGTAGATTCAATCTAATAAGCCTTCCCTTAGGCTTCCGTCTGGCTGACACAAAATAAATTTTATTTTTCCTTTCAGATCAAATTGAAAATGAGGCGGCCTTGTCCTTACGTAAATAGAGATATATCACCACCGTTGGCCATTACCTGGTCTTTCAAAACAAGTACTTTCTCCAAGGAAAAAAAACTTATTAAGTAATGTTCTAAGTTATGACAAAAGTGAAAGAAAAAAATTTGCTCTTAAGAAGTTTCCAAGCTAAAATAAAAATAATGATAAAACGGCTTTTAGACTTAAAAGCAGACTTTAAAGAATTATATGTTTAGTAGTTAAAGATAATCGAAATAATGTACACATCGTCATTTCTACAGCCCAAAGAGCTATGTTTATATAAGGGACTAATTCGACCTTTGCTTACCATATGTGAATACTTTACGCAAATGGTATTCAGATAAATGTAATTTAATAATACTGATTACAGGATCTGTATATTTGCAGCTTAATGATTTTGTTAATGGTAATCGTAATACTTAGTAATGGTAAGTTTTATTTCATCTTGTTACGATGAAGTATTAGTAGTTCGACTTTTAAAATTGCTGTACTATTTTCGACCTACACCATAAACGCATTTGACATCAACTTTGAATGAGTTTTATTTTTAACAAATCAAAAATAGGCGTAGATTCTTAATTACAGACCCACCAACTTATTTGTTCAGGTGGCAGAAAAAAGAACTAAAACTTTCCCTCAAATTGTGACAGTCTGTAGTTGATTTCCATGACCAGTAGCGCCCTCGAAAACTGCACAGTTAAGTTGGTGGTACTATAGGTTGTATTCAAGTTATGATATTTGGGTTAAAACATAATTAAAATACACGATCAAATCATTTTTTTTTTAATGTAAAGACTGTAGGATATGTAGATTCAATCTAATAAGCCTTCCCTTAGGCTTCCGTCTGGCTGACACAAAATAAATTTTATTTTTCCTTTCAGATCAAATTGAAAATGAGGCGGCCTTGTCCTTACGTAAATAGAGATATATCACCACCGTTGGCCATTACCTGGTCTTTCAAAACAAGTACTTTCTCCAAGGAAAAAAAACTTATTAAGTAATGTTCTAAGTTATGACAAAAGTGAAAGAAAAAAATTTGCTCTTAAGAAGTTTCCAAGCTAAAATAAAAATAATGATAAAACGGCTTTTAGACTTAAAAGCAGACTTTAAAGAATTATATGTTTAGTAGTTAAAGATAATCGAAATAATGTACACATCGTCATTTCTACAGCCCAAAGAGCTATGTTTATATAAGGGACTAATTCGACCTTTGCTTACCATATGTGAATACTTTACGCAAATGGTATTCAGATAAATGTAATTTAATAATACTGATTACAGGATCTGTATATTTGCAGCTTAATGATTTTGTTAATGGTAATCGTAATACTTAGTAATGGTAAGTTTTATTTCATCTTGTTACGATGAAGTATTAGTAGTTCGACTTTTAAAATTGCTGTACTATTTTCGACCTACACCATAAACGCATTTGACATCAACTTTGAATGAGTTTTATTTTTAACAAATCAAAAATAGGCGTAGATTCTTAATTACAGACCCACCAACTTATTTGTTCAGGTGGCAGAAAAAAGAACTAAAACTTTCCCTCAAATTGTGACAGTCTGTAGTTGATTTCCATGACCAGTAGCGCCCTCGAAAACTGCACAGTTAAGTTGGTGGTACTATAGGTTGTATTCAAGTTATGATATTTGGGTTAAAACATCGTATTTTGTTTGAAAGGATATACTTTAAGATTCATACCATTTAAATTCCATCGTAATCAGTTAAGTAGTTTGGTTTTTAAATCATAATAACTGGAAAAATAAGTTGTCCAAGTTCATGAAATTGCATATTTTGCCTTTCTGTGATTTCAGTGTTGTTTACGGTCATTACAATAGTCTCAATGAACTATATAGGGCATAATTTCAAACGAATGTGTACTAAGATTCAACCAGTAAAACTGTCGATAGTAGGTATTACGCCCGCGTCTTGACAACACTATGTCACTCACACATTTACATTTAATTTTTTGTAACACCGTTCATCCATCACTGTTGGTCTTGTACATCCTAAGCCTATGATTTCTAAGGAAAGCATTTATTTTAATTTTCACTTTGAAATTAAAGATTCCTTGATCCTAACGATATTTTCGGGTGAAATTAAAGGAGGAAAGAAAATTGTTAGCTTTTTCATTTCCAATGGACTAAACTTGGACCACTATCTTACCAAACTGAACCTTTTACCATTTTCAATCATGTAGTCCAATATAGTATATATGTTTAACCTAGAAAAGGAATTGTTTCTAATGGCCAGCTACAAGAACTCACCATTAGTTGATAGGTGACTGCTTTTCTACTTGATGGAGGTGGCTAGCCAAGTGAGTTTTAGCAACCATGCCACTCCCTACCTGCTCTTTTGCTTTTGCTTCTTTGTATTGGAGGTATCCAAATGTTAGCTGAACTGATCGTCACATTCTCAATGCTAATAGTATCATCAATTTAAGTCATGTGTTTTATGTCTCATAGTACAGAAAGGCCCATCTATGAAACGATATTTCTAAGAGTCACAACTAGCTTTTTCTATAAATAACTATAAATAGTATCACAAGAACTCAAAACTTTTCTATGCTATTTTTCAATCCACATTATACCGTTGAATTTTGGAAGGTCTTCCCAGCACAAATCAAAACTAAATTTTTTAACGTTAAAGTTCCGACCTTATTATATTTTCCGACCGATATTATTATATCAATACCACACGATTTTTCAAAACGGCACAAAATTATTAATCCTGAACTTATTGGCTTTAAAACATCTCCTCATATACGATTCAATTTTCCTGTTTAGATAAGCAAGTACTTTTATCCGAGGATATCAGAAAAAGTGAAATTTAATAAGACCTTTGTGTACTCTGCCGGACCCGTCACGTGCGCGTACAAAATTTGGAACTGTAATGAGAATCATAAATTTTTGAATGAAATTAATCATTTTATGAGAAATAGAAACTTGAGACCCAAGCATTATGAGAAATAGAAACTTGAGACCCAAGACGTGTAAAAATATTCTAAGAGCACCCCTGTTTCATTTGTCTCTTTCTGTATAAAGTAAATAAATGAAAGTAGGTATATAAATAACCCAAGATTTTGTTTCCCTTAATTAAGCAGTCTGCGTGAGTGAAGTCTGAATTTTAATTTCGTACTATTATAAAAAGAACTTCAATTAGTTTCAAACTAAGCAAGCTCCTTCAAAATTTTGTAGAGTCATTTCATAGTAATACATAGTAATGACATTCAAGCAAGATTAAAATACCGAGCGCCTGATCTATTTGTATATTATAAATCGATTTATTTCTTAAATTGTATTCCAAAACTCTATTCGCACGAAATCTGCACATATTTTTTTAAGAGAATTGTAAGCCTGTTTTCTATTACACTTTTGAATTTCAATTATGTATTTAAAGTCAAATTCGAATGATATGAATACCATGACAAAATTCTCTTAAACACAATATTATCTAAATTTCCTAACATAATATATACTTCATTTTAACCCAGACCTAAAACATACAGTAAAGTATTTATTAAAAATTTAAAGGGCGTTATTATTATCAAAGAACATGCAAGTTTAAAGAAGGAATGTGAAATATCTTGCGTCTTGGCAATCTTATTGTTGCGATCTTTAAGTGCCTTCTCCAAAAGTACAGGCAACACTTAAAAGTTTTTAAAAGCTTGCGACTTTGTCGCCCGTCGATTTTTGACTAACCTTTTTGAAGGAGAAAAGTTTTCTTAAAGCGCATCGTTTTATACTATAGTTATGTACTGTTCAAACTAAGGTTTGATGCCTAAAACTTAGAGATCTATTGACAAGTGTTACACAATAGTTACTGTTTCAGCTGGATTGTCCACTGCTGAACATAGCCTCCTCCATTATGGGTAGAGGTGGGGGGGGGGGGTGACATTCTAGCCTGGCACCCCACGGTAGTTATAATATAAACAGTTGAAAGTTAATAAAACCGAACATAAATATGTTTCGCAATACCTGTGTAGGGGACTCACACACAACGAAAGAAGAAACACCATGCACAATACCTCCTCTAAAATTGCTTTCTACAAAACCGTGAACATATTTGTTCTGGACACACAAAATAAGATAGACATTCGTGAATATTTTCGCTTTATCTGAAAGTCGGAAAGTTAAATACATTTTATGAAGGTTTTTCTTTCTTCGATGAATATTTATTTCTACAACCATTTTTTCACAGTCAGCGTACTTTTTCTGACATTTTTATGTACTTATGTAGGCGGTATACTAGCCGATACTTTTCTACAACCTGGTAAAATATCTGGGCTACGAAAAATTAAACTATTCAAGTGAATAAACACTCTAGTAAGGCATAGTTAAAGAAACACTATTCTCACTTTTACAAATTCCTTAAAGTTCAATACGTTGTAATGATTTTTTTTGCTTATACAGAAATACACGGATCTAGATAAAAATAGTTTTGGGTGAAAACATACTTATTTTATTAAAAAAAAAAAAAAAAAAAAAAAAAAAAAAAAACAATTTATTGCCTTCACCAAATTTACACGAAATATTCCTTAAAAAAGCTATATAATTTAATTTTGGGCAACAGGGTTATGTTATTTATTACTTAAATATTAGTTAGTGATTTTAATATTCTTAGGTTTGCAATAACGCCTGCTATACGGATTACATTACAAAACCACAAATATACGATAGGAAAATTTTAAGTCATATGCGGGATTCGAACCCGCGTCCATCCACCCCTTGAGCCGGGGTATGCTCTTACTAATTGAGCTAACATGACATGACGTCATAACTCGAATCTTTCCTATCATTACTTATTTCCTTACCTAACATAACCATCGTATTGCAATAATACAATACAATAAGATACAAAACAGGTTAAAGAACGATAGGAAAGATTCGAGTTATGACGTCATGTCGTAATAGCTCAATTGGTTAGAGCATACCCCGGCTCAAGGGGTGGATGGACGCGGGTTCAAATCCCGCACATGACTCATATTTTTCCTATCGTATATTTGTGATTTTGTAATTAGTTAGTGATGTTAAAAGCATCAAACCAATCAACCAAGGACATGGTGATATCTCAAGATTTAGTGTAAAAATTTTACTAATCGACGAAATATTTTAGGTGTTCACTGAGAAATATATATCGTTCATCTGACCAAAACGCCGGTTCAATTAACCATAAACCTTCGTTAAGTATGAGCAAACCAATCTTTTAGTCTCCGCTAACCACGTTTAATTGGTTATTTCTACCAATTTTATTTGTTATATTAATTGCATTTCTATGTAGGCCAAACCAACCTCCTTGGATTTTATAACCATCTAGCCGAGTACATCAAACCAAACTTCCTGGTTATTGTATCCATACCCCTGTTAATAATAACCGAGATTCATGGTTATGCTAACTACATAGTTGTAGAGCTTACCAAGGTATGGGTTATATAAACGATCCCGCTATGAGAAAATCTGTCTAGGCTACTCGGTAAAAATAACTAGCAATGATTACAGAACTATCCAACTTCATCATTTATCGTAAGTAAACAAGAAGTTAACAATCAAAGACATATCCTGATCCGCAAAGAGAGCCCTTATACTATATTTAAAACCAAAGGATAGTTAATAAAAACTTTCAAAAAATATTTGTAATAAATAATTTTAGGAAAATGGAAGCTATTTATTGATTCAGTTACTTCGGCTCAATCGTATCCTTATAGAATTTGTTTTGGTAGCCATAGTGGATGGTCACAATAATCCATCAATGGTCTGACTCTTCAGAGTCAGAGAGGATGATGTAATTTTTTAGGCACTGTAACATAGGTTGGCTTATAAGCGCGCTAGATGATACTGTGTGTAAATATTGCGACCAGCAACTCCTATGAACAATGGGAGCACATCCAATTTTCTTGGTTGTGCTTTTTAAACTTTCGGTCTATTATTACTTCGGTTAAGTTAATCATTTTAATCTATTACTTATTATGATAAAAATATAGATAAAACCGGTAACATTTCTTTTTAATAAATATTTAATAAAAACTGTCTTTTGATACTTCCCGGTCGCTTTAACTGCGTTGAAATTAATGTAATCCCGGCTTACGAATGAATAAGTGATTTAGTTTAGATTGAGAATGACAAGAATGCTAGTTACAGTTGTGGGCAATTATAGTAGCTCCACCGGACATTGGTTAAGGGCTCTTACCCTAAGAAATTTCCGGGCAGCGGGGTGTAATTAAAATACATGCGAGGAAAGACACGGGACGACCAGTTGGGTTAAATAAATGCAATCGACAATAGCACTTTGTCTCATTCAGCATACGGTGAAACAGTTAATTATTTACCCTTGTTTGGAGCAGACAAATTGCTGTTTGACTTCCTGTATCATGTTACTGCTATATTCATTCGGGTTTCTATTGTTTTTCAGTGTGAGAATACCTTTTTTAATCTAAAAATGGTGAAATGTTGCCTTTATCTTCCGTAATATACCAATCTCCTGTATTTATAGCCGTGGCTTTGTGCCGTGTGTTATCGGAATGATAAATGCTACGTATATTTTTAAACAATTGATAACGTTTATTATGGCAGGCTGGACTGCCCCTACATGCTGCATTGCTGCAGCAGACATGTTCAGCCAATGCCGTTTGTCAGGCGCTATTAATATTTTGTATTCGCGTTAATTTTTCTATTTTATTTTTTATAATTTTTCTGTGTAGATTGATGTAATTGAATGTATTTAATTGTAATTTTAAAATTTTGATTTTATTTTATTTCGGATTTTTTGACATTTATTATTATTAATTTTTAATGTATGCCTTATATGGGTCTAGTTGCCCGAAATAAATGAATTTATTATTATTATTATTATTATGTAACATCTTTAATTGTATAATTCTGAATTAATTCATTCGATTTTTTCCTGATGATGTTTTTATTGCTATGATTTTTAGTAATTGTTATACTACGTTAGAGTCCCCATATCTTACCGTGGGAGTTGAAATGAAAACCAACGCTGTATGAGTGGGGTATTCCTGCAACACATTGTGGGCGCAATAAGGTTCCTTCTTTGTGTCTGCGCAGCGCATTCCATGCGAAAGTAGTTCTGTCATATTATTTTAAATCATTTCACGCATTAACGATCACTGGTTGAACAAATGCTTCCCACATAAAAGAGGTTTGCCATAATCGACATGCTTGGCAGGGGTCTTAAGGATTGCAATGTTATCTTACACTGCAATCCTCGACACGGCCGTTCTTCGGAAGTAGCTGCTGTGTGGGACGGGAGGGTGGGTGCTTCGGGAGTATACCTTCACCTAAATAGGAACCCTTTTTATTTAAAATATCTTGGTGAAATTGTGAAATTAAAATTAATAAAACCTATGATACATTTATTTTAATTGCATATTATTGTTCTACTCGTAGATGTTTCATATTGAATTTTTTTTTACATTGTTAAAGTAGACAGTTGTTGATTTTCTTCATACACAAAGCGCGTTTTTGAAATATTTTATATTAATTATTACAAGTATTGCGATATTATTTAAATGAAATATTGTTCCTCATTCGAGAACTATTGAATATATAGGGATAACATTAGGTAACCTATGCTTTAATTATTAAAATCTCACCCAATGAAAAGGAATGCTGATGTCGACGATGTTGAACTGGTTTCTTTGTGTTTAGATCTTACTTTGTATGGGCTTGTTGCCTATTGACTTGATGAAGTCTGTATTAAAATTCAAAAAAATTGTACCTTTCCATATACAAGAAAAAAATATTTCCATATATAAGAAAAACAAGAAGCAATGATGGCCGAGCGGTTATAGCTTTGGACTGCCGCGCCGCAGTACCCTGGTTCGATCCCCACCGCCGGCTTGAGCTTCACCGCATGGTAGAAGGGAATTTTGCGATTGCCCGCCTGGCTAGCTACCACCCTCAAATAGAAAATCTGTCGCCAAGCACCTAACGGTGTGTTCCGGCAGTAGTCCTTGAGAGCCAGTGAAATTACAGGCACATGAGACTTAACAACTATGTCTCAAGGTGACGGGCGCAGTGCAATTCGTGAAGGAAATGCATCTGTTATAGGCAGAGCTTATTCCGCTTAATATCAGGTGGGCCTCGAGGTTGTTCTGTCAAAATTACATAAAAAAAAAAAAAAACACACAACAATTCGAATTACGGACGCCACTACCGCAAGCCAAGAAAAACACTCAAGCTATCAGTTATTACTTAATACTATCGCTCTGCTACGGTTTTCGTAGCTATCCCATTGCTGTTGTAACTCTTCGTAGAACTTACTCTACAAAATTATAATATATTGTAGCAGAAACTCTTAACATGGTCGTGAATTAAAGCAAACACGCCAATGCCAATGGCTGGCTTTACCCATTTCACTTAATTTGAACAAGTATTTCCTGTCCGTAGCCCGTGTAGAATTCCAAACTGAAACAAGAATGTTCCACGTCTCGCTACTGCAACTGCTACTGGTGTAATAATGTGAGTGACAGATGTGAATTATGACCTCTTATTGCTTGTATTTTGGCGCTTGACATATAAATACATATGTCAAGTGCCAAAGTGTCTTGAAAAATAAATAAAGGTAAAAGTGAACATTATGTACATTAAATCAGAAAGGTAATTTAGTTTAAATTTTTAATGCAAAGTAAAATTCACATAGATGACTTTAGTTTCTAATGGTACACCTAAACGTACATAACCTGACGTATGGATTAGTTTTTTAATAATCTCATCCTTACAAATGCAATGCAAAAATAATTTCTTATTAACTTCGGAACTTATATATTTAAGCAACTCAACATCAACCAAATGTTTTTAAAGAACGTTTGATAATATATACTATTATTATCAGAATTGATGGATTATTACATGTTACATGTAGTTATAAGTAGATACTTTATTTCCATTCTCCTCCAATAACGATGATATACCTGTTATAAGATTAATGAAATAAACATTTATTTCTAATACGAGAACGCTCCCGAGTATGCTTTATCTTACAAAAGGAAGATAATACGTGAAAGAGATTATTCTACCGGAGAATTGTCAACGTGACTATTCCCAAGAATAGGACCAATAAATGGAAAATCACAGCGGCCGCAGACTCAACACCTCTATACATGGCCAGCTTTATATGAATTGCTTTAAAGCTAACTCCTATTTTCAAAGTAAAAAATCTTTTTTGATCTGAACCGTTACAGTCGGTGCTTTACAGTTGACCAAGATATAGCTACAAAACATAATTTTATATTCATTCCAATACGATGGTTAATGAACGAAAGGAAAGATTTGAGTTAAGACGTCATGTCATGTTAGCTCAATTAGTAGTAGAGCATACCCCGGCTAAAGGGGTGGATGGACGCAGGTTCGAATCCCGCACATGACTTAAATTTTTCCTATCGTATATTTGTAATTTTGTAATGTAATCCGCATAGCAGGCGTTATTGCAAACATAACAATATTAAAAACATATTTTCATGTTCTCTGTTGTAAGCATTTCAAAACCATAACAACAACATAATAAATTATTAGTAAGAAAACTATTTTAGCTTTAAAAAATTTACGTTGTAGAAAAGAAAGTAGGTTCGCATGTCGTCGTGTATTTATACTTTTTGTTGACAATTCTGGATAATCTTATCTCTATGGTATTTTAGTGGGAGCTTATACTTTCAATTTGTTCTTATTTTATTTATTTAATTGTACTGTGGACTTGGCGAAGAATTCTAGTATATAATTCTTATTTATGTAAACTATTGATCACGGTGGGAGAATCAATGGCATAAGTTAAAAATAAAACATTCATCTCGTGTGGAACATACAATTTTTACCTTTTTATTTTTGCCAGCACTTGAAAAACATATGATGTAAGAAACACACTGAAGGCAAAAATAAACAATTAGTTGCTTATAATTTAATAACATATTTTAAAAATAAACAATAGGCGCTATGTAAAGTTGCTGCAGACCTGCAGGTTAAGTGACAACTTTTGTCATTAAATTTCCTCACGCTCGCAGCAAAAATTTATTTTGTGGCGAGTATTAGACCAAAATCGTCAAAAAATATGAGTATTTTCTTTAAAGAGGTGAAAAACATTTCGGCAAATAGCTCTGAATTTGGTGCTAGGAAATCAAGGACTACGGGATAGTTACACCTACAAATTCTGAAGATATGCCTATTCAGCCCTCATCGCCGTAATGAAATCTCCAGACGACTTAAGGAGGTTATAAGATTAGCTAAAGCCGTGATTTGTTTAATGTCACGTCATTATAGATTTAATTACGCAAATTTCACGAGACGATACGAGAGATTCAAGCAAGGCTGAAATTATTCCGCTTATAAAAGTGACTGTCGTTTAAGGACTGTGTGCGTGTGTCGAATCAATGTGCTACTTGGCCTTTTTTATCCTTAATTATATCAGGGGAGTAACTAGACCACCTAAGAATCCTGAGGTCTCGGGTTCGATCCTCTGGTCAAAAGTGTTGTGTTAGTGTTTGCTCAAAAATAGTTCTGAGTACTATTTTAGGGTAAAGGACCATAGTTGCTAGATGGCAGTAGTTACGCCCTATATTGATAATTATTGCTAATAGGTTACCCTTAGACCACAATCTTGACTGTTGTAAGTGATGATGTGGTTGAAGGCCTTAGCCTACAATTACTGGTGCTTATGGACATCTACTAGACTGGAAGTGAGGTGCTTGACTAAAGATTTTCTTCTTTAGGTAGCTAGCCAAGTTAATTTAGGTAAAAATAACTTGTTTTTATGAAAACCATAGAGTAACTATGTAAAAAAATAAATACATCATGGAAATGATTGATTGTTACAATCTCAAACAAGCGACACACATACAATTTTGTATTATAATTACTTTATTATATAATTATAATTTCAAATAGAGTATTTGAATCCAAAATTTTGGTCGTTGCAAAGATTGTACTGTTTTTTTTTATTTTTGCCTATTTAAACATTTCGGGAAGATATTTTCAACCTCGTGTGCCGAGATGGAACCATTCCAAAAGGAGAAAAAGCCGTTTGTAGTCCTCATTAGAGCTATTGTAAGGCTCGTCAAGAATTAACGGACAATACCTACTCTTATCTCTATTCCTGTTCCTACTGCATGCTTCAGTGGACGAAGATAGGTTTTAAGTAGACTTGTGGCTTCAATTAGAATCGTAATCCATTCTATAAGTCTCTATTGACCATCTTTATTTGATAAACTTGGATCTATTATTGGATAATTTTCAATCATAATTTAGAAAATGATATAACTGGGAAGCGTGAAATGATTTCAAATAATTTCTTCGACAAACCTATATATTATTCGAGTTTTCGAAATCTTCTCCATCAATTTCGAGGTTGTGATAATTAATTCGATATAGTAGCAAATCTAATTTTTTGGTATTAACGCCATTCTACACATGATTCATAATAAGCGAGCCCACGAACAGCACTGTAATAATCTCATCTCGAAAAAAAGGCCTACTTGCTTCTAACCAGATGTTGATCTTCGTGCGACGGAGCTACAACAAGTGTGGTTATATTATTATAACAATATTTCACTACAAACAAGTTCAATTAATTTAAAAACAGATATATTGATACCATGTATGATTTAAAAAAAAATATTTATAATAGTAATCATAATAATAATAATACATCTTTATTTCAGGTGACCGAGACAATAAAGAAATTTAAAAATGTACGGACCCATATAGCATAAATACCTTAATCTAATATATATATATATATCGAAATTATATATTATTATATCGGTTTGTGTCTAGAGCAAACTCCACGGTTTTCGGTCCATTGGCAATACAACAAACCATGATTAATGGTAACCCACAATTGGTTTGTTTTGTGCAAGACCTTTTTGGACCGGGGGATAGCTCATCAAATTACTACTGTTTACGCCATCTACAGGCATTTCTTAAAACTACCTTCCATGTGATTTCATACGATAATGAACTTGAATGAAATGCACCGACCCCTCGTGGATGACGTCTCAGTCGCCGTCAAACCTCAGTAGAAGAATATAGTTCTAAACTAACACGCGCTCCGCATATTCAAAATCTTAAATACTCGCTGTCAAGCTCGCTAATCGACAAAATAAACTACTAAGTGTCTTGTGAAGTTCGCTACTTGTGTATAAACCGCAGTTCTATTGGAGCTTAGCCATACATGTGATTGTGCTCATCATCATCTTGAGGACCTGCCGGCCGGCGTGAGAGACTGGACGCAGCAGCAAGGTTGGTGCATATTGATAGTGCTTGATCAGAAATCACATGTATATATTTTTTGTATTACAGTCCATTAAATAGGCGTAGGGCTTCGCCCCTCGCATTCCCGCTTTGGCGGCTCCATAAGTGGTCCTTCAGCCGAATCTGTGATTCCCGTACCTATTATACATATATCCACCCGCCACCTTACCTTATAATATCTGCGTATTATTTGCATAATTAAAATTATCGATCTAAATTACTTCTATCTATTTTATTTAACACGCTGCCATACGCCGTAACCTAACTGGGATACTAGCATCTGCCTCATTTGCACACGTTAAGATAACCATTTTCTGTTTCGCTGCCTGCTCGCGCCACTGCTCCTCGCTTCAAAACGCATTACATACCTACGAGATATTTATCTACCTCCTTTATTATTGAATTATTTATTATTAAGTTAGTAGTTTATTTGAAATAACTTGAACTACTTAGTCTACACAAAGCATTTAAATACTTATCTACCGCGAATTCTATGAAAATGAGTAGGCACAAAGCTGACGTTGAACAGCAGGCAGCTAATCCTAAATTTTTAATGTTGTTGGCTAAACGTGAGGCTTTATTTGAGCTGGTTCAAAATATTTTTGATACATCCGCGAATATAAACATGGACGCTGATGCGAGGGAGACATTCCTTGCTGGTTCCGCTAGCATTGACGTCTTGAGAACAGACTTCGTGACGGTGTTAGATAATTATAACACATGTTTATTGGAAACGAACCCTCAAGCCAAACCAGACTATAAATCTTTAATTGCATTTGAACAATTGTATAGCCGCATTAAGCGACTTCAAACGCAGAACATGCCCGCTACGCCAACTGATGCATTACCGCAGAAAAGTAAACCTCGCTTGCCTGCGATCGAGTTAGTATCATTCGCGGGTGATATTCGGTCGTGGCCACTGTTCTATGCCAGTTTTAAGACGACAGTACACGATAACCCATCGCTGTCAGATGCCGAAAAACTGTATTATCTTTTAGGCAAGTTGTCGGGCAAAGCTAAATCAGTGTGTTCTGGTATAACACCTAGTGCAGAAAACTATAACACAATTTTTGAAGCTCTCATAGACAAATACGAAGACAAGCGAATGCTCGCGTCGGCTTATATGAACCAGTTGTTTGATTTCAAACCGATAAACAACGCCACCGCTAGTAATCTGGAATCTTTTAATGATCAGTTCGTTAGCGCAGTTAGAGCCTTAAATAATCTAAAAATAGATAGCATGCATGACTTGTTCATTCTGCATGTTGCCTTGAAAAAGCTAGATTCGGAAACAGTTCGCGCGTTTGAATCGAGTGTGGGTTCAAGAATTCCATCATTTGACGAACTAGTGCAGTTTGTGACAAATCGAACTAAAGTACTTGAACGTACACCGATGTTTCCGGCCGCTTCTAGTAGTACAAATAATAATAACTCCGCAATTAAATCTAATAAAGATAGTGATCGCTCCCGCTATAAAGAAAACTTTGTAAACAAAGCGCCTAAGTACCAGACGTATGTCAGTACCGTGCAACCAGCTTCATCTAATAAATGCTTATGTACAAGTATAATTCATCAGCATTTATTTAAGTGTCCCGATTTTCATAAGTTGTCACCTGAACAACGCTTTAACCTTGTAAAGGAAAATAATGCTTGCATAAATTGCTTAAGTACGAAGCATAAAGTTTCACTTTGTAAGTCCGAATTGAATTGTCGCGTTTGTAACTCCCGCCATCACAGTTTGTTACATTTTACACAAACACAACCAATTCGATCAACTGTCAGCGTCGCTGCACGGACCGAACCCGTCACGCCCGCTTCCGCATCTATACATAAATCGAACCCGCGCCCCCCGGTTTTACGCACCGGGTATTTTAACCATTCGGCCGCGCCGTCTGAGAGCCAATGCGTCGCAGATACAATAACCGCTACAGCGATGCAACCTTCGTCGCTGACCACACGCTCTGATGTCGCGCTGTGCGCAACATCCATTGCCGCTCCGCAACCGCTGACCGTTACTGACCCTGTACATAACAATCAATGTACGGTGCTTCTAGCCACAGCACAAGTTGTTACGTATGATAGCCGGGGAAATAAACATGTTTTGCGTGCGCTACTCGACTCCGCGTCGCAAAGCCATTTTATTACAAAGAATACTTGTAAAACTTTAGGCATTCCGATTAATGACGTTGGACTTACTGTGGTAAAAGGTTTCGGTGGTACAGAAAAATTAGTTAACTCTAGTTCAGTGAATTTAGACTTTTTCTCACGCTTTGACAATAATGTGAAATTTAATATTTCGCCGTTAGTTGTCGATCAGATAACCGACTCGCTCCCTAGTGCCGTGGTAGACCCCTCAGTCATGTCATACTTTAAAAATCTACCGCTCGCCGATGAAACGTTCGGTACGCCTGATAAGGTAGACATACTGATCGGCGCGCCTCTTTTTTCGTGCTTACTACTCCCCGATGTAGTACGCGCCTCTCAAGCTGCATCGGTGCCGCCAGCTTTGCATACGGTATTGGGATATGTTCTCATGGGTTCCGTACCTACTTTGAGTACTTAATCACCAGGCTTTAACTTGCTGTTTTGTACACGTACAGGATCAAGGTATAGACACTTTAATGAAAAAATTCTGGGAACTCGAAGAGCCTCCCAACGCGCAGCAAGTTTTAAGCCCCGCTGACGCTGAATGCGAAGATTTTTATAAAAATACTACAACTCGCGATTCCGTTACTGGCAGATACACAGTCGGACTGCCATTCAACGACGATGTATATTTATTAGGTAATTCTTACGAAACCGCCCGACGACGCTTTTTGTGTCTCGAGAAAAAACTTGAATCATCCGCCGCGCTGAGATTAGCTTATGATAATGTTATTAAAGAATATTTGAAGAATAATTATGTTTCACCCGCACCCCCAAATATTCGATCTGAACTCGCGCCAATTTACGTGATACCGCACCACGGAGTAATTCGTGAGGACAAGACGTCAACCCGTCTCCGCGTTGTCTTAGACGCCAGTTGTAAGACAAGTACAGGTGTTGCTTTAAATAATATTTTGCATCACGGACCAAACCTTCAAGGTCATTTATTTAAAATAATTTTTAAATTTTCGTCTTTTCGCGGTCGCCTTAACAGCTGACTGTCGACAGCAATTTCTACAAATTGCAGTCCGTGAATGTGATCGCCGTTTTCAATGCATACTTTATAGATTCAACCCGCAAGAACCATTGATGGTGCTGTGGTTCAAACGCGTGTGTTTTGGTTTAAAATCAAGTCCCTATCACGCGTTACGTACGGTGCAGCAGCTAATTGCCGATGACGGTTCTAAGTACCCGCTAGCTAGTGAAATTGCATCTTCATCTATATATATGGATGATATTGTTTTCTCACTGATGTCAGAAGAAGAAGGGGTAGTTGCAGCCGAACAGCTCATTAATTTATTTAAAGGAGCTCAATGGGAATTAGTAAAGTGGAATAGCAACTCTGATTTAGTTTTAAAAAACATACCCGCGTTCCATAAAGTGTCTACCGACGTAGAATTTGACAAGTCCGCTCAACATAAGATATTAGGTCTCCACTGGTCGAAGCACACTGATGAGTTTTATTTTTTAATCTCACCCCCTGACTGCAGTAGTTGTACTAAGCGCTCCATTCTTTCAACTATCGCGCGCCTGTGGGACGTGATGGGCTTTGTCGCGCCCACAGTGCTTTACGCCAAACTTCTCATGAAACAGCTTTGGCAGCTTAATATAGGATGGGATGAGACGCCGCCGCCAAACATAATAAAGTTGTGGAACCAGTTTTGCTTAGAGTTGCCAGCTCTTAACGAGCTACGTATCCCACGCCACTTAGGAGTAGTAAAGGACTGTACAGTGACACTCTTAGGATTTTCAGATTCTAGCCAAAATGCATTTGGCGCGGTCGTGTATCTTCACGTAAGTTCTGCCAATGGTAATACCATACGCCTTGCCTGCGCCAAGTCTAAGGTCGCTCCGTCTAAACCGCTGTCTATCGCTAGACTTGAACTTTGCGGAGCAGTCTTGTTATCTAAGCTGCTTCACACAATTCATGACCATTACGCTCACCGCTTCCCCATGGAAATATTCGCATTCATAGACTCCAAAGTGGCACTTTATTGGATTAAGAGCTCGCCACACAAGTGGCAGAGTTTCGTTGCCAATCGCGTGGTTCAAATTACCGAAAACGTCTCAGCAAAATGTTTTTATCACGTTGCTGGAACTGAAAACCCAGCTGATTGCCTGTCGCGAGGCGTCTCTCCGCATAAATTAATTTCGCATCCGCTTTGGTCTCAAGGACCTCCATGGGCAATACTACATCCGTCTCAGTGGCCTCTCCACGAACTCGACAGTCAACCCCTCGATAACATGCCCGAGCAGAAGGTGCTGTCTCACGCTGTTTGTGTAACTCCCAGAGAGTGTATTGTTTACAATGCAGCCTTACGAGTCTCTTCTTGGAGTAAGGTTCTTCGCATTTTAGTCTACGTTTGTAGATTCGCCAAGCTGTTACCGCGACGTGGCTCCCTTACGGTAACAACTGACGATCTCGAGTTTGCAGAAAATAAATTATTACGCGCCCTGCAAGCAAAATATTTTGCAGAAGATTTAAATAATATTCGCAATAATGTATCGACATCTCCCGCGCTCCGTAAACTAAGCCCTTTTATTGACAATTACGGTTTAATTCGACTTGGCGGCCGTTTAAGCAATTCGGGCTTGAACTATGCGCAAATGCATCCCGTTGTTCTACCACGCAGCGACCATATTGTCGATCTGCTTATTGATTATTATCACGTCAAAAACCTACACGCTGAACCTGAACTATTTATTTATTTACTTAATAGGAAAACCAACAGCTTTTTACGCTAAACATGTACGATAAACTAGCATTAGAAAGCCAATTACAGGTTCTCACGAATAGATAGTGAATATAGCTAATATAAACACTTACATAAGCTTAACATAAACACTGATAAAGAAATAGGTTACAAAATGATATAAATTATGCACAATTATTGATGTCACTTCTTCGACAAAGATATTGGATTCTTTCCGCGCGTCGGGTTGTTAGGCACCGCGTCCATTTGTGCACCCCCTGTTTTAGGCTCAAACCGCGTCCTACGTATCCACTAATGGCTGATTTGCCCGAAAGCCGAACGCGTCAGGCCTCTAAATCATTTTCTGAGACAGGTTGCGATTTTGCAGGACCAATCGCATATGTACCCGTACGTCGTCGCGGTGTCCGCAGTGAGAAGGCATACATTTCTCTATTCACTTGTTTAGCGACGAGAGCAGTCCATATTGAGATTACTAGAGACTTAAGAACACCCAGTTTCATCGCCGCGCTTAAACGTTTTCTCAGTCGCCGCGGCCCTGTCCAAGTCCTGCATACAGATAATGGGACGAACTTTAAGGGCGCCGATAGGTACCTGCGAGATTTATATAATTTCTTAAATAATGAGTACCGCATTAAATTGGAGCATGAACTCGCCGAAAGTCGCATTCGCTGGTCATTTATTTGTCCCAATTCGCCCCACAAAGGTGGCGCTTGGGAGAGCATGATTTAGTATATAAAAACGCATTTATACCGAGTAATCGGAACGCAGTTGCTCTCGTATGACGAGCTCATCACTGTGCTTGCGCAGGTAGTGCGTGCTTAATTCACGACCCCTAACCGTTCTGAGCCCTGACCCCGCCGAGCCAACAGCTTTGACTCCGAGTCACTTCTTGCACACCACACCGTTATTCTCACTACCCGCACCCACATTGGCTTCAGATAATGTCAATCTGCTTCATAGACACTCGCTATTAGACAAATTGGTGCAGTCATTCTGGCAGCGATGGCGGCTCGAGTATTTGCATGGGTTACAAGTTAGGCAAAAATTGCACGATCATTCTGTACCAATCGCTTATGGTACCGTCGTAATTCTCATAAATGACAATGATCCACCTCTCGCTTGGCCATTAGCGATTGTGGAAAAGGTGCATCCCTCAAAGGATGACGTTGTCCGCGTTTGTACTGTTAGAACCGCAAGAAGTGTCTACCTTCGTCCAGTGGTTCGTCTATGCCCACTACCGCGACAGTAAAACTCACTACGCAATCTACATATTTTACCTAGTTATATTATATTAGCTATTATATTTAATTTATTTTTAATTGTCAAATAATACGCATATATATATATCTTTTTCAATTTTCGCTTTATTTCATTTGCATTTCTCATGTACTGTTTGGGATCTGCTACACGCATCTATTATGCGCATCTATCGCTCGCTTACGTATGAGCTTCGCTGTAATTTTTTGTTCTTTCTTTTATGATTGTCATTTAAAGGTGACCCTTTAAGGGCGGGTGGAATGTTTACGCCATCCACAGGCATTTCTTAAAACTACCTTCCATGTGATTTCATACGATAATGCACTTGAATGAAATGCACCGACTCCTCGTGGATGACGTCTCAGTCGCCGTCAAACCTCAGTAGAAGAATATAGTTCTAAACTAACACGCGCTCCGCATATTCAAAATCTTAAATACTCGCTGTCAAGCTCGCTAATCGACAAAATAAACTACTAAGTGTCTTGTGAAGTTCGCTACTTGTGTATAAACCGCAGTTCTATTGGAGCTTAGCCATACATGTGATTGTGCTCATCATCATCTTGAGGACCTGCCGGCCGGCGTGAGAGACTGGACGCAGCAGCAAGGTTGGTGCATATTGATAGTGCTTGATCAGAAATCACATGTATATATTTTTTGTATTACAGTCCATTAAATAGGCGTAGGGCTTCGCCCCTCGCATTCCCGCTTTGGCGGCTCCAACTACTGTCACTGATTTCCACACCTTACTTACCTTCCTCAACAGTTTGCTGAAGATAAGCAGTAAAATAAACCATCGTCAGTTGTAGCTTTGCTTGCCGACTGCTCTTTTTACCAACCTATTACTATGTTATAAAATTTTGTACGAACTGAGTTTAATTTCGAACTCCTTTCTAATTAGACATCATAATAATTAACGATTGTTTGTTGCTCTGATACTATACAAAGTAATGTGCCTCACATTTATGCAGATGTTAATGAAATAAAAAAATAAACACAACAATAACAAAAAAATGTGCACTCGTGGACTGCAAAAACGGATGTGATGATTATTATTTCTTTTAAAGCAACGAATAAATGTGTATTGTTATTCGTAGCTTTCATGTAAAGTAGGCCATAGAACCATTTTTCAACCATACATTTATTTTTTCAAACACCAAAGTCAAAGCCATTCATTTATTCATTTATAGACATTCATTAATTACAGTTTTAATACCGTGCAGAAAATTTCACGTAGAGATATTTTTTTAAGAAGCGTCTGCATCATTATTAATTCCGATTTAGTTTTGGCTTTAAAAGGGGTTACGTAAGCAGGTCGTCCTTCAATGCCGACTTTTTGCACACTGAACACACCTGGCGGTGGACTTGTGTGCTTGAGTGACGGAATCGTAAATTACACCAAGCGCGTGGTAAGTGTGCCCATGCCTTCGCTCCTACCAAATGATATTCATACATTTTTTTACCTAGAAAATTTTATTATTGTTCCCTCACATATTAGAATTTTTACATATAATTATGTTACAATCCTAGTCTAAAAACGAAAGAGGTTTACAGAGAATAATAAAAAGTGGAGGTTTCCAATATTACCAAATACTCAAGTTAGAATATCTGGGCACGTATTGCGTATCAAGAAATACGAAATCCAGCAGTTTTTTTTTATGTGGTTTATTAGATTTTCCACAGACTCCAGGGTCCGTGCCATTTTTTAGGTTAACTTAGAAATTTGCTAATTAATTACATTACTATGGGGAGCATTACATATTTAGCGGGGAACACAGTTATAAGGGATGCTAATTTTACATAACTATTATATATACTATTACAAAAGAGTTACAAACTGGTTTGCACAGGCATTCTGAATGGACCAGTGTCTTCAAGCAGCACTCGTTCACGAGTTGACTCGTGTGCCAGCCATCGCCCTCCTCAACCATTTGTGAGGGAAGAGGGCGACCCGACACACGATGCCGCCGCTTGCCTACACTTTATCGTGAGCATGACCGTTCAGCATCAGCCGTTCAGCATCAGCCTCCCCCATACATTATTATTGAATCACAATTGAATTTTTTTATAATAAATATTTCTACGAGGGACACCGGATACACACAGGAATAAGACGATTAAAAACTTCATTCGCCCAAATACTGCATCGTAAACCTTGTAAAATAATTTATGCTTTGTCGTTCCTCCAATGCATAATTATAACAGATTATTAACATAATTTTGTATTTATAATAAGATACCATCTTAATTTACGAGAAATAAACAATAGTTTATATACTACTATTTTCTACAAATGATGATTCCCAAGAAGGGAAAAACAACAGGAAAGAAAAACAACGGTCCTTTAAAATTTAAGAAGTAAGCCAGTAATTCTAGGTTTGAATGACTCCTATAAGAGCGATGAGAATATAAGGAAAATGTGGGAATTATAATTCAAGCGGAAGCCCAGACCGCTAGCTTGCAACCAGTTTAGTGTGCTAGTGGCTTTAGCATGTAGGATTTCAATAACTAATGTGCTAATGCATTTCTCACTACCAAGCAGCTTATGCTAGGCGATGGATTTCTTAGAAACCTTAAGCTTCTTGGAAATCAAAATGTTATTCGGGAAGGGTATGCCGGGGCTTAGTTTAAGTTAGTATTTTCTGTAATGATGTTCATGTCGTGATCAAAAGGGAATGATTATTGAATTTAATATGAGAGTACGAGTAATTTGCGTTTAGGTTGATTTCGTCTCCTATAATCTATAGAAATGAAAATCTTTAAGCGAGTTCAGAATTTTTTACGTAAATAAATTAAAAAAAAAACCTTTTTTATAATAAACTTAACTTAAAATCTCACATTGCAGTGTGATATTAAATCTTGCTCTTAATGATGATAAGACGATGGGATGATAAGTATGAGATATCACAAAAAAATAACTTTCAATCGGTAGCAAAAGGCAAACATGAATAAAATACAGGGCTTCGCAAAATAAACAAGTATCGTCTATCGTTTGTTAAGCACATTTGATAGTGACAAGTGCTTTGCAGTTCCCATCCCGGTGCCTCGTGTGCTCAACACTAGTGACGCGGAAACTACGTAAGTTCCGGAATGTAAAGAAAAACGTTGTATTTTATTTTAAGAACCCAACTATTTGTCTCAACCAAATAGATGTGTTTGTTCTTTTTTGTTCGATATATAACACTAAAACGTATGAAATAACTTGTTAAAGACGTTACAATGCTGGTTCAAAACACTGACTTCGCGTTATCGTCGTCTGACTTCCACAAGTTATTTCATACTTTTTAGTTACTTAATACTTTTTAGTTGGTTACAATATTTGGCAAATAATTTTTTCACTCTTTTAAGTGATACATACGATCATTCACTCGCTTAAAATACTGTTCACTAACATGAGTTGCACTTATCATTAGTTTGCAAATACATTTTTCAGTTAAATTACTATAACTTTTAAACTACACAACAAATTCTGATAAAATTTAAATTGGACCAAATTGAAAGTATAGTCTATCAAATAAAAAAACTATCAACAAAATCGGATTATAATTGGAGGCGTAACAAACAAACATAGAAATGTTCGATTTGACAATCAGTTAAAAACATTGACTCAAGTTAAAAGTAATGTTAGAGCCTAATACATAGGAAGGTATCTTACTTTTTGTATTCTATATATAACATGTTAGTAAGTATCATTTATAGTATTGAAATAAAAGTTTTAGCTGTCGCAGTTATTGAGTTATTAAGATCATCCATCGGACCATACAATGCTATATCACGATGCCTTCGTATCTTCATTAGATACTTTATGTAAGATGTTAGAAAGGTATCAAATTCAACTCGTATCACTGAGTCCGGATGGATTGAATCTTTGAGGCGTTGTTACAATATTTTGTGGCATTTCTAAAAGGGCGTATTTTTAAATAAAGAACAATCAATAATATTAATACTATTATGGATTGAACATAATACAGGACTATTCAGTAATAACAATTCTTCAATGCATAACTAGTCGATCTATATCAATGCTTCTAATACTTGATCTGTCTGGACGGTGCTTCGTCAAACTAGTCTAAAAATATTTACATACTTTGAAGCGTTGTTACGGATAAATCCTAAATTGAGTTAGAACTAAATGCCAGATTTGTCCGTAACAGCGTTTCAAAGATTTGAATCTATTAATTTAATACCAAACAACTCCCAGGGGTATAAAGATTCGATCTCAGTTTCGTGAGAGTAAGCAAAAATAATGATTGTATGTGGATTTTGATATTACTTTAAGATTTTTCGCCTCACGAGCTCAGAAAGGTCTTGTTTATCATATGAAATATACGTGGAAAAGAGATTTTTATCCGCTAATATGGAAAATAAATTTGAAATTCAAACCTCTATAAAAGAATTGAACGTTTAATTTGAATATTAACGAAACTTTTCTACATTAATTAAGCTATTTTTCGTGCAACTAGCATTTTCATTGCTTTGGTGTGGTGAAAAATTATGTGTTGCGCTCGGCAGCAAAATTATTTTGCATCTCGTACCATTGAAACCATCGGTACGCTCAGCATTCTATATATTAAACCACTAGCTATGCTTGCATTAAATCCTAGAGTCCTTGGCTTTCTTAGGTCTCAAGAAAAGTACTCGCGCCAAATAACAACTTTGCAACCTTGTATAACAAAACTATTGTCCGGAGTTTTGCTAGATCGAACCTTTGAGTAAGTCCGGATATAGTTGCTTGCTCCGCACTATATTTTGTGGATGCCGCTTCATTAGCAGCATTTGTTCCACTCGTTACACGGCTGCCTGCACTCTAGTTATGCACAAACTTAACTGTTCCCAAAGCGCGACGGCAACTCCGCTTTACTTTGTTAACTCGAAGCTAAATAGCGGACGCGACTAGCAGCTGTTTTAAGTTTAATATGTGTTAAGTTTAGTTAAACGTGCATTTGTTTTGTATTTGTATGACATTGTTGGGTTTATAGCTATGGAATGTAAGCCTCCATCTGAGGTGTAACATTGGCCATGATCAAAAGCACTGTTGATGATCAGGTTTTTCGGTTCTATAAGTAACGTTGTCTCGTCAGCCTGGATCATAGCAAGTTTCTTACAAAGGTAAATTATGAAGTTTAATAAGATTATTTTGCAAGGTGGTAAAGGTGTTTTGCAGTGTCTGATAGTTTGCCTTAAAGAAGTAGCATGCAAATACAACAGTGACATCTAAACCTAATTTTTTTTTATACTTTAGCATTTGACCGCTATCTCACCTGATGGTAAGTGATGATGTGGTCGAAGATGTTGTTCAGGCTAAACTAGAAGTACTTGTTCTCAAGGACAGCTGCCGGAACACACCGTTAGGTGCTTGGCGACAGATTTTCTACTTGAGGGTGGTAGCTAGCCAGGCGGGTACTTGCAAAATGCCCTTCCACCATGCGGGGAAGCTCAAACTCGTGGCAGGATTCGAACCATGGATCTGCTGCGCGGCAGTCCATAGCCAATGCCACTGAGCCATGGTTGCTTCACTTACTTCTTTCGTTACAATCCCATAAAATACATCTATTAAGACCATTTTAATCCAAATATCTTTTTTTTCTTATCATACTAACACTCATGTAAAAGACAATCAAAACAACCCTTTACCAAAGTAACGACTACTATCGAAGATGAAGTATCATCTTAACAAACATTATGGTACGAATATCATTATCAAGCAATATGGCTGTAGCTAAAAGGGGACATCTATCGCTTATAGTGCCGTAAATAATCATTTAGGTGTGAAAAGATTTACAACGTGCTTGCCTTTATACAACTGTAGGGCCTTGATATTTCCCCTTGTATTACATAAATTATATTTGTTATTTTCAGCACTGAAGAGGCTTTAGAAAACATTTTGTGAATAGTGAAATTGTTCTCTTAGACATATATTACACTAAGATATTAAATGTTACAAACTTATAAATTATTCCTGAGTAGACATTAACAACAGTTCTTGCTTTTTAGAGTTTCCGTTCAGTTTCCGTGTTAAGCGTTGTAACTTTAAGGTACTCCATCTGTTGGTAAGTCAAGCTGAAATAAAGATTGTAAAAGAGTGCCAATATCAGTTGACTGTTTACTGAACAATGCCCGCAGTAGGTGTGAAAAATATCGCAGAGTTATTGTCAAAGCTTGTTAGATCAGAAACCCGATGTTCATTTAGAAGCAACATCATTCCTCGTGTGCTTAGTTACTTATTTCATTATGCTTTTATTTTTTGTTTATTTTTATTGCTGAATGGTTTGACCACAATCTCATCTGATGGTAAGTGACGATGTGGTCAAAGGTGTTAAACAAGCTTAACCTTAAGTTACTGGCACTCAACGTCAGCTGCCGGTACACACTGTAAGGTGCTTGGCGACAGTTTTTCTACGTGAGGGTGGTCACTAGCCAGGTGGGCATTCGGAAAATTCCCTTCCACCATGCGGAAAAGCTCAAAGCTGCGCCGAGTTCGGACCATTGACCTGCTACGCGGCAGTCCATAGCCAATGCCATTGAGCAGTCACTGCTTCGAAATTTTAAATTATATTTTTTATTTTAATCCCAAAATGTTGCTGCTAAGAGAATGAGTATGACAATCATTCTATCAATATATTTTTTCCCATTGAAAATATACCATACAGATAACATAATTATGTGTCAGTCATCACTAAAAACAGAAAATTATATTTTAATCCATTTAAAATTATATCGACAATACAAATGCGAATAGTCTAATGCATTATATCGGTGGCCGGACTTAAGATTAGAAACCTGATTTTTTTGATTAGTAAGAGATGTCCATTACTTCATGTTATACAAACTTTAACAACGAGTCCGTTCTACTCCTACGCTGGTTTATACAATTATAGTTGAGTAACTCGAGATGGCTGGACTAAGAAGGTGATTTAAAGGACACAACTACTCATCACTGTAATCAACTAACCAGGCGAGGTTGTATACTATGAATTGAAGTTTACGCCTGTGCTGTTCAACCCAACGTTTATCTGATCAGTAGTCAGTCTACATCTACAAAAATATAACACGACTAAAATTGGGAACCGGTGTGAATGTTATGGCAGCTATTTTAGAAGTTGTACCCAGTAGTGTTGCTATTTTTTCGCTTGGAACAATACGTTTGTATTATTGAAGTAGGCGTAGCTTATCGCACGTAAGATTGCTCACGTACCACAGACAGCCATACTATTGCTGAAGCACGTACCTCTTATCAAACGTCGTTGTACCGCACCTTGGTATCGTACTGGCTCTATCCAAATATAATAGAACTTTCATAGCGAATATTTAAGATAAATTGTTCGCTCAAGATACGAGGTGCTGAAACGTTCTTTGTTTCCGTCTGCAGGTTCCGTTATATTATATTTCAGCAAGCTGTCTCACTTCTCACTTATCTGCGTTACTTCTGTATGTAACTATGTGATCCGCTACAGAGTTTACTGGTACGATATTTGGCTATATAATGCGATTAAAATAAGAATAAGACGAGCTCTCGGCTAACTTCACTCATATTCACTCTAATAAGTACGATCAGCAGAACAAACTTAAAAATAAAGTAGTGCCATATATTTATAGGTAATTTTGAATGAGTGACCCGAAATTGTTAATTTTAATAAATTCATATATTTTCATATTTTTAAGGTTGACAGCACAGACGCCATTTTGATTTCATCAAACCGGGGGTCAGGGTCATATTTCTCCGACAGTGTACTACTACGCGACACGATTCCGAGTGTTTATTGATCTTCTCGTTTAATTTTTTTTTGACTGTTTAATTTGTTCTTGTTGAATGTTTAATATGTTTTTGGTGATTGTTATATTGTCATTACGATGAGTCTGACTCAGTGGGCCATCAGGACATGCGGCATCGAAGAGCTAAGCGATTCAAATTAAGATACCTAAGTACAAAATATTGCTAACAAATTAAATCAGTTCAAATTATTTCTGTCTTTGCTGTACCTACAGTCACCTACAACTTCGTTTACCTACCTATGACTACTTGTTTTTTTACACGACTGCCCACATAAACGTGTGTTAATTTTACAGGTTTCATGTGTGTATGTATGTTTGTGAGTTTCTTTATTTCACCATTACTTCTAAACGATTCAATGAAATTCAATTTCGTTAGAATGTGCACATTTGTTTTATTTTTGTGTCACGTTACTTCGTTTATTGCCTTCAGATCCTTTGTTCAATTATCTTCAATTGATTGTAAATATTAAGCGAGAAAAGTTTAAAAGTTTAACGAACTAGCAAATTCATAATACACTTTTGAAGTCTAACGAATCGCAAAACGACATAACAGGAAGTTGAAGTAATCTGTTATATTTTATTTACAATATTTTTCGGACTTCAGGACTCAATTTGCTAATTGACTGCTATGTTAGTACGTGTGTTTGTGTGTGTGTAAACACACGCGACGGTTTAAAATCTCCAAATCCTAGAGACTATTTCCGCATCAGACAATTTATTGGGTATTCCGAGAAGACATTTTCAGAAACAACCTAGAGTCAGGAAATATGCACGGCAAATGGCAATAAGCTTACCCTCTATAACAGTGCAACCGAGAAACCGTTTGAAAATTTGTTTTATCAATATTTCTTCTCCAGTTCAAAGTAACAATATGCATTCTTATTACAAAATATTGAGTTATTCGGGTATTCTAAGGCTCTAAGCATAAGATCGATAGTTTTTCGATCGTTCGCTCGAAGAGGCATCCTGCTGATGATGCTTCATGTAGGTTAGGTTAGACTACGTGGCGTTTATGATGTCAACTGATAATAGCAGGAAATATGGACGAATTTCCAGTAGATACATTTTTCAAATGTTTTCATGGAATACCAATTAGATATAGTCTTATTCTTTTTTCTGTTTTTGCCGGCTCTTTATCTTTGTAACTAAATTAAAATATTAAATCATTCTTGAAATATTTTTTCATCTTAAATTTGTTTTTGTTAATTATAGATTTGCAAATGTATGCTAATATGCTATTAATTGCCTAAAAATATTTTTATTGTGTACTCAATTTAAAAGTCACAATGGAAATACGTACACGAACGGTCAAACTAATTCTATCAGTTACTCAGAAATTACATGCCACCAAAACTTACCGTAGGTCTACAAACCTCTGCCCAAATTATTTTGATGATTAGATATATATAATAACCAAGGTTTAGACCATTAACTCTCCTATTGGTGAGCATGATAACTAAGCCAAAGATAAAAAAAACATTCAAGCTAAAGGTATTCTATAGTAACTGGTTTTGCAAGACAGCTGCTGTAATGCACACCTAGGTTCTTGACCCAGATTACTAACTTCAGGTAGCATCGATATAGAAAATATCATACACCCAACCTATGAAACTTAAGCTGGTTTTAGGATTTGAGCCCTACGACCGCTAGACTAGTTTAATTACTGGCCCAACCTGTTTTTCGTACCGAATGAGCGAGATGCAGATCGGCATTTTTTTTGTCAAGCAGCTATTTTTTGTTGCTCATAGGCTAGTCATTGACCACTACCTCACCTGAAGGCAGTGATGACGTGTTCTTAGATGTTGTTAAGGCTAACCTAAAATGAATGGCTCTGAAGGACAGCTGCTACAACACACCGATAGGTGGTGGCTGATTTTCGTGGTAGCTAGCCAGGTGGGCATCTGCCAAATGCCCTACTAACACGCTAATGCCTAATGAAAAGATGCAGGCCTTACTTTGCGGAAATCGATATGTAATAATAACAAATATTTTATAATTATTTTAATACAACATTTACCCCCTTACTTATAAAAACATCGCTATGTAGTTGCTAAGTAATGGATAACTAAACAGCGTTTAAGTAATGCTTAAATATTTCTTACTTATAAACGCTACATAGCACCTGTTTAGCTAAGCAATGGATAATGAAGTCGAACGTATTTTAAACTGACAACATTGTACTAAAAAGTATTATGAATGACCTAAATGGCCAAATAGCATGTATCTAGTGCTAAATATCTTGAAATAAAAAGTAAATATAATACTTTTCTTTGTATAGTACCACCAACTTAACTGTGCAGTTTTCGAGGGCGTTACTGGTCAAGGAAATCAACTACGAACTGTCACAATTTGAAGGAATGTTGTAGTTCTTTTTTCTGCCACCTGAACAGATAAGTTGGTGGGTCTGTAACTAAATCAGCTGATCAGAAATATGGGCGCCATCTTGTTACTTAAAATTTAAACAAGGGTGGGACGGTGTTTAAATTGACAGCTGATTTAAGCAGTACTTAGGTACTGGATAAAGTTATGTAGCGTTTATGAGTAAGAAATTTTGCTAATCAGCGGCTAAGTAATGTTTAAAATTTAAGTAGCGTTTATAAGTAAGGTTGTTATTTATTATTTATTTAAAACACTTAAAAATTATAATAAAATATATGTAGTGTTAATTCCACATAATTTTCCAACTAAGCCGACGTGACGTCACAAATGCAACTGAGCCAACCCGGATGAATTTTCGACGCGTTTCGTTTATACACAAAACATCCTCAGATGGTCTTGACTCTAAGAGCGCACGATCTCTATAGATATATTTTTAAATGTTGTATGTGTTTTATTAAAATATGAATTTATTGAAATATTTGTTTTTATTAAACCTATTAACTAACGCCTATTTCTGTTAATTATTTGACGGTCTGGTTCGAACACCAATTGTCCATCACACCATAAAGCTTATATTGCCAAACACTGAAATACATAATTTTAAATCAGATGTTTAATCATATATTCAAAACTAAAATTCAAGTATAACAATTTCCAAAAACTTAATTTTACTACATAAAACAAATATTTTTGGTAGGTAAATAATTGGCATAGCGTAGATTTGAGATTTCCGGTTATAACTACTAGGGTAGCCTAATAGTTAAAACCGGATCGTAAATGGTTGACTTGCTAAACCGCCTTGAGTCAGTCAGTCGCGGAATGGGCCTTAACATTAATCAAGCCAAAACCAAGATAATGGTCGTTGATAGATCGAAAGCACTTCGAGACATTCATTATCTTTCCCAGTACGACGTAGTTGACGAATTTGCATACTTAGGATCAAGCATATCCAACAAAGGTAGTACAAAAGAAGAAATTAGACGACGCATTGGAATGGCAAAATCGACTATGACCCAACTCAAAAGGGTGTGGAAGGATCGAAATATACTTAAAAGAACGAAAACCTACATAGTCAAAACTTTAGTCTTTCCCATCTTTTTGTATGGAGCAGAGTCGTAGACTAAAAAATGGCAGACCGACGACGTATTGATGCTGTTGAAATGTGGTGGTGGCGGCGAATGCATTATGCATATCGTGGACGTAGGACAAACATCTCGATCCTCAAAGAGCTGAATGTAGCACAAAGGCTTTCGAGCACCTGCCTCAAAAAAGTGCTGCAATACTTCGGCCACATAGCACGAAAACCCTCCGACAACTTGGAGAAACTAATAGTCACAGGGAAGATGGAAGGAAAACGACCCAGGGGACGTAGTCCAACACGATGGTCCGATCAAATGACTAAAATCCTGAACACTACGATCACAGATGCTCTGAGGCATGCCATAGATCGAGGGAGGTGGAAACAGCTTTGTAGCGAAGAAACAGATGGTCGGGGACATCACAACGATCAGCAGTGAGCTACGACTCGAGGAGGAGGAGGAATGACCTTGTAAGCAGATTTTATCACAAAAACAAAACTAAATTACGGAACCGACTTCCAACAGTGAAAAGTTATTTGATTTTTTTCAGATCCATTTTTCCAGAATTTTTTTCTTCTTTTATAAATATTATTTGCATGCTATACAAAATTATTAAGTACTTATACTCGAAACTATGATTCACTGTCACCACGGTAGCTCGCATTGGCAGAGCAAGCCCAAGACCGAGAGATGGCCGCGGGTTCGATGGCCGTTCGTAGTTAAGTTTTTCCTCTTGTTTTAATTCTGTATGCTTATTAATAGAGCACGGTATTTTATGTTATTGTGACGGATCAAACAAGAGGCCCACCTGTTGTTAAGTGGACTAACCTCTGCTATAACAGATACATTTCGTCACAAGTCACGAATTGCACTGCGCCCATCACCTTGAGACATACTTGCTAAGTCTCATGTGCTTGTAATTTCACTGGCTCTCAAGGACTGCTGCCGGAACACATCGTTAGGTGCTTGGTGACAGATTTTCTACTTGAGGGTGGTCGCTAGCCAGGCGGGCATTCGCATAATGCCCTTCCACCATGCGGTGAAGCTCAAGCCCGGTGGGATTGGAACCATGGACCTGCGGCACGGCATTCCATAGCCAATGCCACTGAGCCATCACTGCTTCAAAAACGTTAATGTAAAAATTACAATTTTATGGTAATAATAATAAAGACTTTTTATTTCTCTTTTTTTTTCCATTATGTATCGTATATACCACGCTAAAAAAAAACTAATTTATATTTGAGTATTGAAATCTAGGTATTCATTTCTTAGCTGAGGAGACCTCTCAGGCTAAAGGCCTCGTCCATTTTAGACCATTCCTTTCTGTCATGCGCTAATGTCATCCATTGTTCTCCTGCCGATTTTATAATTTTGATTGCCCATCGTTTTTGTGGCCTCACGGGTCTTCGGTCGGCTTTGGATCCGGAACATATTGTTGTTACCTTGCAATCAAAGATTACGAAAGATACGTTTATACGTACTAAAACAACGTTTGTAAACGACACCCGTGCCGTCTATTGATGTAAGTACTTGTATAGATAGATTATGTTTCGGAGACGCGCCGGAGTGCGATAAAAAATTGGTGATTCTATGTCAGCAACAGGGATAGCGCGCAACGATGTCGGAACTAAGATTAATATTTCTACAGATGCGACAGGACTAATTAAGTGATTCGGAGGATTAATGCATACTTATAAATGTATATTATTGGGTAAAATGTATTAAAAATGTTCTATTTTTACCATCACAAGCTACTTAATTATGGAATGTTATCGTTTTTTTATCGGTTACTTAGTGAAAAGTTGCAGGTTACATTTTTTTTTTGTAATAAATACAGCGCATTGAAATTGATTATTCATTTTGTGTTAAATTATTGATATAATCATATGGATAAATCATACGGAATTAAAATTAGTAATAAAAAACACAACTTTCATTTATAATCATTATTTATATGTATATATCATGTGTAAACTTATTACGTTATTAATTTTGTTTCGAAAGAATACGCTCTATCTTACTGAATATTAATTTAGCAAAGTAGGTACTCAGTCACAGATACAATGTCACATCTACTCTATTCATCTATGACACGGAACATCACGACCGATAACCGCCGTTCTCCATCCTTGTCCTGCGCACTACTGCATACGTTTTACTATCCTTTTCTATGATTTCATGCACTCGTTTTCAGAAATACTTAAAAATATTTAAAATACTAAGAGAAAATGACAATTTATACAGACTTATAGGTGATACATAATTCCTTTTGTTTTGTATACTGTCCTATAATTATTACCACAGCTCTGTTCAAGCAAAATGGCATTTTTTTTTTCAATTATATGCGTCTCAACGAGACGCGCGCACGTTGGACTGTCTCTCGCTGAATGAGTGCGGTCAGATAGGAGACTGTCCCGGGGGTCGTTTAGATGGGGCCATTTCAGTGCGCCATATAACATATCTTATAATATAATATCATTGCTTGCAATATTATGGTATTAAGTAATAATTACTGAGTGTAGATGGCGCTCACATCATTGATAGACGTATCATTGTAACTAAATTAACAAAAAAATAATGAAATTACTGGTGGGTGTTACTATAGCTTAGGATTAAAGCGGCAGAGCCGGAGATCTGTAGTCGCAGGTTGAAAACCAGTCAGTATTTATCCAGTTAGCCAGTTATTTTCCATCTCACATAATTTTAATCTACTTATAAAAGCGACACGGTATTTTTGTTGTTTTTAGATAATCTGTCGCCAAGCATCTTACGGTATGTTCCGGCAGCTGTTATGACGTAGTGGTAACATACTCATTTGTTGTGAAGTGAATTGCTTTTACTTAATAATTTTAAATATCTAACGATATAGATTTTTATTTTGAATATATATTTTTGTAATTTACGTAAGATTAAAATATCATAAACATTACCATGTTTATGCTATTTGTATATTTTAATCATTATTTATGATATTTTAATCTTTCAAAGGAAGATATTTTTATTTCTTTTAGTCTATTATATTACTTAGAAAGTTTACCTGCTTGTTTATCTTGTCAAGATATGATCTTGTCAATAGCTTCCATCCTACGAACCGTATAAAAATACTAAAAAACAACCTTTTACTTTATTTCAAGTTGAACGTATTTCGCCTGTTTCTGTATCCATTTTGTGATACAATTTATCTGATACACATTCAGTTTTATATATTTTTGATATTACTTGATAAATAACTCCAAATTTTTGGGTCCGTGAGTGAGTGTCTAGCTGTCTACAAAACCCTTAAAGCTCAGGTGTATACGAGTAAATGATACTCTGAAAAACATTATACCAAAAACATTTTCCGGATATAATTGGAATACCTTTAGGTATTCCAATTATAGCCCCACATTCACGCATTAAAATTGTTTGCTACTTCAGTGGGTGTAACATAATAAATGATGAAATTTCTTATAAAACATTGCATGGTTTTTTCACAAAGGCAGTCTTTTATCTTAAGTCATTTGTTTTATACGAAAGATAATAAAACTTTAAGGTAGATAAAATACAACTAATATTAAAAAAGTTAGACACGTCATTTGTCTTGGATAAACTTACTCCTTGATAGGTATAGAGCCTATGTAATCTGTGGTAAACACAAAACAAATCCATTTGACAAATTATATCCTCTCGAAATATGATTGTTTAAAATGACTATTTTATAAAAAGTAGTCTATTAGTGCATGTCAAAATGGCGGAAAAGCTATGAGATAAAATTTTAAATGTAATATTACAATGTTTTAATAGAATAATAAAGTAAATTAATGTTTATTAACTCGAACTACACCTATCATGGTGTAGAAGATGCATCGGCTAAATAAATAATATTATTATTTATGTCTAGAGTTGTGATCATATGCATACCAAGTTACGTAACTATAATTTTACCACATAAAGCTATTTAAGGTATTTTTTTTAATATTTCTCACTTTTTTATACCATTGTGCCGGAACAAGCCTGAAGCCTACCTGATCACAGCCTTGACACTCGACTCATTCTCTATACAAAAGCCGCATTCTAACTACCTATTACACAGACACTACACAAATGAAGTTTTTGTACACGCGTAAATGTGTGCGTGAAGTCTAAGGTTGTCATCGTATGAATAATTGTTGTACTTACCTACCTAACAATCTTTTTTATGACTTATTAGATTTCGTAGGTTATGCGTACCTTACCTACCTTCAGAAACATTTACAAGCACAACAATCCAACTCCATGTACGACGTAGGAATATGCAACACATAACCGAGTAGATAACATTACTTCACATTTCACTCCATTACTTATACAAAAAGTATCATTCCAAGTTCACATTCTATACAAGTAATGATAATAATTACAATCACAATAATAATTTATGTTCTTCTCGTATAATAAACAAACATGAAGTGTGCACTGAGAAAAATCTTAAGTCAAAAGCGCCCTAATGACGGCCAATTTATATGGTTAGGTGCTTGGCGACAGATTTTCTACTGGCGGGTGGTCGCTAGTCTGGCGGGCATTCTCAAAATGCCCTTCCGCCATGCGTTGAAGTTCAAGCCCGCGGCGGGATTCGAACCATAGACCTGCTGCGCGGCAGTCCATTCAGGCCAGTCCAGGCAGGCCAATGCCACTGAGCCATCACTGCTTCTGTTTTATACTAAACTGACAACATAATGAATCTATCTGCCACAGGTTTCATAAATTAAAAACATAGCAATCGAAGTTATAGTTACTAAATCGTACATATCAAATTGTATTTAAAAAAATATGAATGGAACAGGTGGATGATTCAACCCCAATAACCAACTCTCATCATAACGCTGATATACGTAAAGGTTAATAGTCTAATACCAAAACGCAAGGCAAAATACTAGAAACTTGCCAGACAGCTATGGAATCTAAGAAAATTAGACAGAGTACGAAACAAAGTCATCAGAAGTCGCACTAAGATACAAAATGTAACAACTAGAATACCGAAGCTAAAATGCAATGGACAGGACATAAAGTAAGAGGCGTCGAAAAATGGAACAAAAGCATATTGTTTTGGTGCCCTAGAAATAGAAAAAGGAAACGAAGCAGTCAGATTCGGAGGTGGAACAACGAGATAAAAATGATAGCAGGAAAATTATGGACATGCAAAGCTCTAAACTGAGTAGAGTGGAAAGAAATGGAGGAGGCCTTTGTTAGTTGGGCAAACAGACGAAGTTTTCGATGTCATCGATTCAGCAGAGTACAAAATAATGAACTTAAGTTAACGAACTTAAGATTATTATTTTGTAAATATCCTATTATTGCGTCTGAATAATAGCTATTATTATTATTATTATTATATAATAGTCTAATAAGACTTAGCCACCTAACACCATTTCTTTGCGCAGTTTTGTCGAGCATGTAAATCGTTACAATGATTTCAATTTGAAGCGCTCGTAGCAAAATTTCCTTAGATCTTAACCGATCAGCTAAGTTAAACAACGTCCGCCGCGGTCATGACTTGGATGGGTGACCGTTAGTGACATTACTACTGCGCGCTTACGTGCTTCGGAGGGCACGTTAAGTCGCCGATGCCGGTTGTTTTCTTAGCCATTTTTTTGCCATAACGACTGCCGTAGTCGTTATGGCATGGTGGTAGGGCATTTTGCGAATGCCCGCCTGGCTAGCTACCACTCCCAAGTAGAAAATCGGTCGTCAAGCCCCTTACGGTATGTGTCGGCAGTTGTCACAGCGTCACTTATCAGATGAGATCGTGGTCTAGTCTATCAGCTACAAATAAAAATTAAAAACATTTTTGATTGAAAATGGCAACTTATAAATTTACTTGGAACCAGTGATAATTACGAAATTAAATCAAAATTGGAAAAAATACATAGCTACCTTTATTTCAAATACAGTTCCGTACATAAATTATAATTCCAAATAGGTGACGGCCTGTTTAATCGGTAATGCAAATATTTAATAAATGTACATGTTCAGATTACGTAAATCAATTAATCATTATGCATTGATAGCTCGGCTGGATTTACTCAGTCATCATTCACAGATTGATGCATGTTAGATTGTAGTTACTGTACATGTGCTCTAATTAATGTCTGCGTGAGCTTAGAATGGTAATGTCTCCTTTGATGTCAACCATACCCTAAGGTGGAAACGCATGCCTGCGCGAGAAATTTGGAAGTCAAACTGTTATGTATGGTAGGTTATTCTCCAGATATTACAAAAGCTCGGCATGTAGTACATTTGTGTTATATTATCAGAATAAGTTATTAACCACTAATGAACATGTTTTTTAAGTAATCCATAACCTTCTATAACCTTTTGTAGTATTGAAAATTGGTTTTCTACCTCACAAGCTGGGAAAGGTATATTGTGGTCTTTAACCACAATTTTACCTGATGGTTAGTGATAATGTGGTCGAAGGTGTTAACAGGCTTCACCTAGAATTACTGACTCTCAAGGACAGCTGCCAGCTGAACGGTGTGTCCGTTAGGTGCTTGGCGAGAGATTTTCTAATTGAGGGCGGTCGCTCAAAAAAAATGTCCCAAGGGACTTTTTGTAGACCTTTTTTAGGTGCACAATACTGTGGTACATTATTTTGATCTATCTCGTAGGGTTCAGACAGCGTTTGCAATATAAGTGCATAAAAATGTGTTTATTTACGACGTCACATTAGAAACCATTAAAATTATCAGTGTTTTTTTACTGTTTATTATATATATATATAAACCTTCAGGTTGGGTAGTTTTAAAGATCTAAGCATATATAGGGACAGACAGGCAGCGAGAAGTGACTTTGTTTTATACTATGTAGTGATACCACACTCACTATGAAACATTAGTGCATTGTTTCTTTCTAAGACGTTTTTTTTATGCCTGGTAGGTTAGCCTTAGACCACTATCTCACCCGATGGTAAGTGATGATGTGGTCGAAGATGTTGTTCAGGCTAACCTAGAAGTACTGGCTCTCAAGCACAGCTGCCGGAACACACCGTTCGGTGCTTGGCGACAGATTTTCTACTTGAGGGTGGTAGCTAGCCAGGCGGGCATTCGCAAAATGCCCTACCACTATGCTATAACGACTGCCATCCTAAGACAGCAACCGAAACCGACGGCTTAACGTCCCTCCGAAGCACGGAAGCGCTCAGTAGTAATGTCACTAGCGATCACTCATACATTGCGTGTCGTCCATCTTATGACCAACATCTTGTTTAAAACGCTCCGAAATATTTGTCTAAAAGTCGGCCTAATCAGTGTTGTGTACCGCGAACCTTATAAACCAGGAACCAGATTTGTATAAAGAACATTAATAAGTAAAGTGCTAAACGTGAAAGTGTGAAATAAATCAACAAAACTGAAAAACTATCTGCTAATAAAATATATCTGGCCTACCTTGTGAATCTCGTTGCTACGATCTCCAGCGCTGCGCGCACAGGATCTTCACGGTTACGCCAACGGCACAGAGTACTTTTTTATATACGGACAACGGCATAAGCGCTATACCTGCGTGCGGTGTTCGTGCGAGACGTCATAGCGAATTGTGACCAAAGAATAAATACTGCACAGAACAGTCAGTCTATCGAACACGGCAGGTCAGTAACAAAGTGTACTTAATAAATACTAAGTTGAAGAAAGAATGTCCTCTTCGAAAGGTTTTAGCAAGACCATGCGTACTCCCCCAAAATTAGGGGAATCATTTTCGCAGCCCGATTTGTTTCGTACCCCAGAGCCGGACTCGGAAGTACATTTTCCAATCTTTAAAAAAAGAAAATATCCTGTAGATACATGTGAAGACATGACGAGAGCCATGTCTGAAATGTATAATAATATACAACAAATGATGACCGATCTTCAAAAAAATCAAGATGATCATTTCGAAAATATTAACTCAAATATGAACGCCTTAAAAAAACAAAATGAAGATTTGTTAGTATCGAACTTAGAGATAAAGAAGAAGATGACTGAAATAATAAGCGAACAGAAAGAATTAAAAACTCGCATAGATGTATTAGAGAGTAAAGCCAAAGACGAAACTGTGCAAACTAGCGTAAGGGACCACGATCAGCAAATAGAATACTTAGAGAGGAAATTAAGAGAGACAAGTGTTGAAATTAGAAATTTACCAATAGATAATAATATGCAAATGCGAGACGCAGTAATAAAACTCCACCAAGTACTTCAATTAAATTTTGAAACATCTGATATACGTAGCTCATATCGCCTACCAGCAAAACAGGGAAAAATCAGACCTATAGTAATCGAGTTTAACACAGTTCAGAAAAAAATTGATTTGATTAGCGCAGTTAAAGCTTATAATATGAAAAATAAAGAACATAAACTGAATTCAAACATGATTGATGTGCCAGGTGAGAATAAAGTAATTCACATAAGTGAATACCTAACTAGGAAAGCGAAGCATTTACATTATTTGTCAAGGGAGCTGGTAAAAAAGGGTGGCTGGAAGTTTTGCTGGACAGATAGAGGAAAAGTTTTCTTACGGAAGGAAGAAGGTCAACCCATTATTGAAATTAAGAACGCCGATCAATTGCTGGACACAAGTGCTACTAAGAAAGACTGACTAGCACCTGCTGTGAAATTATTTATAAAGAACTATAGTGAAATCCTAGCCATAGATAATGTCTACGCTGATTTTTTGTTTACCTTTCACTTTTATATTATGTTAAGAAACTATATTATTACAATTATATTACCAGTATGTACCCTCACACACAAAACCACACACACACGAATTAAATATTGTACACAACACATAAATGCACAGAACTACACACAAGCCAATCATGAAAGTTGCGAAATTTATTACAGTATATTTTACAATCTATCTGAGCTCGTTCAAATATATCAAAATATTTTTACGTTGATACGTAGAAATAAAATGTTCAATTTTTATTATTGCAATGGCGCTAATAAATGAGATATATAGTGACATTGACGGTGTCAATGTTTCAAACTCATATCTACTGAACGAACCAGAAATTTGGAAAACGTACTTGAACCCCATAAACATAAACGGCATTTCAGTCCTAGCGATAAATATTAGGAGCATAAATCAAAATTTTGATGATTTTTTTAGTTTTCATTAGTCGCATAAAAATCAAGCCCGATTTTCTTATATTTACAGAGTGTTGGCTCAAAGATAATTATACACCAACTCATTTAGAGACTTATAATGTTTTTCATACAAAAAAAAATCACAATCAAAATGACGGTGTTGTTGTATATTACAAAAATAATTTATTGAATGTAAAATGCCGGGAATTAACTATAAACGATGGAAATGGTATAGTGGTCAAAGTGGGAAGAGAAATAGCTATTCTGGCTATATATCGATCTCCATCTGTCCGGAATGCAACTAACTTTATTGAATCTCTAGAAAACCTACTGTTAAGAATAAAGACCTATCCTAATATTATACTAATGGGAGATATCAATATTGATATTGCTAATGATAACTCGGATAGGCATTCAGATGAGTATTTAACCATGTTGGCTACCCACGGATTACTACCGGGTCATCAATTTCCCACAAAAGAGACAAAACCTGTCTTGATCACTGCATTATAAAAACTAAAGCTACAGCTACCGCATTGGTATTTACTGCCGATGTTACTGATCATTTTCCAGTTCTAGCGGAAATAAATCTAAAATGCAAATCGAGGAAAACAACCAAAAGAACATACAATAAAATTAATTATGACGAAATATATAAAGAATTGTCTCAAATAAGTTGGAACAAAATTTTGGATTCAGCGAATATCGAAAAATCAACTGAAACATTTATAAGAGTTATTCAAGAATTGGTAGAAAAAAATACAATCACAAAAATAGTTCCAAAAATCAAAACAAACATTAAGCCCTAGATTACAACTGGTCTAATAAAGTGCATTAAGAAAAGAGACAAGCTGCATAAAAAGGTAAAAAAACATTGTGATAATTATACTTTAAAAAATACATACATACAATACAGAAATATTTGTAATAACACACTTAAAAGATTAAAACGAGAGTTTGAGATATCGGAAATTAAAAAATTTAACAAAGATAACAAAAAAACATGGGAAACTATTAAACGAATCTGTAATTTTCCTTTGAAAAGTAATCCAGTAGAAGAGCTATTAAAATTAAAGCATGACCATGTAGAATCATTAAACACAGTAAATGATTATTTTGCAAATGTTGGTTGTAACTTAGCTAATGACACACTTACTTCCCTAAAACAGACTGAAAATGACCTAGCAAAAAATTATAGACCCATCAAAACTTCATTGGAATCTTTTGGTCTTCTAGATACCGATCAATTAGAAATCTTATCAATTGTAAAAAACCTAATTAATAATTCTGCACCTGGTTCGGATAAAGTTTCTGGAAAACTGCTTAAACATATTATACCTTGTATAATAGACCCTCTTACTCAAATATGTCAAACTAGTCTAAGAACTGGTGTATTCCCTAAGCAACTAAAGAAGTCAATTATATGTCCGATATACAAAGGTGGAGATGAAGGCGGTGTAGAAAACTACAGGCCCATTTCTTTGTTACCAACAATGTCTAAAGTATTGGAAAAGCTAATGAGTATTCGATTTAAAAATTTTTAGAATGTAGAGATCTACTTTCAGACAACCAGTTTGGTTTTAGAGCAGGAAGAAGTACAGACGATGCAGTATTAAAAGTCACAGATCACATCAAAACTAATTTAGATAAAGGTATAATGACCATCGGAGTGTTTCTAGATCTCGCTAAAGCCTTCGACACCGTCTCCATTCCCCTACTTATAAAGAAGTTGGAAGCAATGGGCGTCAAAGGTATATCCCTGCTGTGGTTTAAGAGTTATCTAACAGACAGAAAACAGTGTGTAAGAGTCCAAAATACCTTCAGTGATGAAGTTGACGTTAAATTTGGGGTACCGCAGGGTAGTTTACTCGCTTCCACCCTATTTTTAGTGTATATTAACGACTTGTGCAATTTAACTTTAAAAAACTGTAAAATAGTTACATATGCCGATGATACCGTGCTATTGTTTAGCGCAAACACTTGGAGTGAAGCCCAAATCGCAGCTAACAAGGGACTTGAAACTGTGTCAAAGTGGTTGAGAGCCAATTTGTTGACAGTGAACGTATCAAAAACTAAGTTTGTTACTTTCACTATCAATACAAGTACCCAACCTGAACACAACCTCCAGCTCAAAATGCATTCAGCTAAATGCGAACAGTTAGGAAATTGCGACTGTCATTATCTCTGCTCAGTTACAACCACAAAATATCTAGGTGTCCTACTAGACAATAATTTATCTTGGCATGACCATATTAAGTCTCTCTCTGTGCGTACGCGTAAACTTATTTACGCATTCAAACCTCTACGCCATGTCTTAGATTTTAAATCATTAATTTCGGTCTACAAAGCATTAGCGCAGTCATTACTCAGCTATTGTATTGCAGCCTGGGGATCTGCCGCAAGAGAACACATGTTAGGTCTTGAGAGATCCCAACGAGCTCTCTTGAAAGTGATGAGTTTTAAGCCTCGTAGATTTCCGACATTAGATTTATATGCATTGCTCTGTCCTCACAGTTAGACAACTTTTTATAAAATCAATAATAACGAGACAACATGCACTTGTAGATAACAATATTCTTCTAGTAAATAGAAAGAGGCGTAGGAAAGACATAGTGTTTGAAACCCGGACTTATACTACGAATACTAAATTCGGTAGGAAAAGTTTCAAAAGTATTGGTCCATTTCTTTACAATAAAATAAGTAAATTCATCACAATTGCACCTCTAAATCGATATAAATGTATGTCATTATTAAATAATTTTCTAATTGATTTAACCTTCAAAGAAACGGAAAATCTCTTAGCTACGATTGAATAAATATAACTTGTCTTTTAATCAATATAACTTTCTCGGTTCAATATCGTAACTTTTATGAAAAATACACGAAAACACAATCTCACATACCTATATACATTCATTTAATACACTCAACACAAAACACTTTACAAACTTATGCACACACGTTTACCCAGTTAAGTCTTTAGTTATAATTATTTAGTTAAATATTGGAAAACAGATGCTATCACAAAGTATCATAGACAACAAAAGAGAAAAAAAAAAATTGCGGTAAATGTATGGAGAAAAATATTAGGTATATAGAACATCACCACCTAAGAACTGTCCCATTCGATTGCCAATGTACCAACTTATATGACGACAAAATTTGCTTGCAGCTGCACGGAATATTTTTTATCATTATAATGTGCTGCACCACATTTTGGAATTTGGCGCGGATGGATTGACGACGTTAGTGTATAGCCTATTTTTTGTTGACAATGGATTTAAAGTGACACCGGAGAGTTAATGCAGGCCCACTACACAGGCTCGAATGAGACCTAGTGTGGGGTGCAGAGATTCCTAAGGGTACAAATAAGCTAACTCAACAATTTGTAATATTATACTGTAATATACCAACTACGATATTTTTAAGCTTATGTACCAAAATTTGTTTTTGAGCTACGAATAAATTATTATTATTATTATTAACTCATATCCGCGCGCGATGTTGCTTAACTTTGCTGATCGGTTGAGAACAGCTAGGTTAACTTCACTACAAGCGCTTCACGTGTGGTAAGAAATAAAAGTTACCACTTACGGTGTGATATATCTATGTAAGGACTGAACTATAAAATATAAATTATATTAGTAGGGGCTGTGTTATTTGTAATTTTAGAAGCAACTTCGTAGATTTAAGGTTCATATTTGCTTCCCATCGCTGCTCTCACGATAAAAAGCTGTTCATGACCTTCTATTGTTAAGCAAGTAAGAACTATTGGTGAATGAAATATAAATTATTATTATTTAAAAGAACATAATACATAAAAAAGATCTTAACGATCTTGACGTCCTGGTTAGCAGAAAGTTAAGTAGCGGGTATACAACTTACTAAAGAGTACTACCACTAAAGAGCATTCGAGCGGCCTACAATATAATAAACTTTTTACCTTGTTTTGTTACGTTTTAATGTCCTTGTGTTGTTCTATATATTGTTAGAGAAAACAATATATACTAATATAATATGCTGTTTAAGAAGACATATTTTACCAAACCCACGTAAGTGGGATAAGGGTACGAGAAGAAGATTTATTTTGGCTAATCTAACGATTCTTTTGAATGACTATCGCACGAAATTAAATATGAACTCATAAATATTAAACTGAAAGTGTCTAAAGCGTCTGATGTGGAGGCAGGCTGCGTTTCTTTTAGTGAATTTACATTTATATTAGAAGTCTACCGCAAGCGTGTTGCACGTGAAACTGGGTGCTACTCATGGAGAATTTTCCGCTCCTTGCACAGTAATCAAAATAACCTGACGCAAAAAGGCACATGCGCTTCGTGGCGTCATATTATTTATTAAACTTGCCTGCCACTCGTATATTTACACCAAGCTGATTGCGGCACTTTCATTATATTTTTCTATAAAATAAGTGAAGATATTTTAAGAAGGCCGTTGTTTATGCAGTCTTCAATGACACTTCAATCTAGGATTTAGTTTATAAATCTACTCTACCTAAATAAAAAATGCAATTAAAATTAACGATACACAATCGAGAATAACGCGGCTAGCTTTGTCTACAAGTTTCTACAAGTCCTAAATAATAGATCAAAAACTTGTAGTATATTGAGCCTATTGTTTTTAAATCATTGATATTTGCATCTTGTCATCATCTCATCCTGTGGAGCATAATTAATGTGAAATATATTCTTTGAGTGAATACAACTGACGTAAACAACATCAATATGCAAAGGACGTTGGTTGATTGGTTTGACCTCTCCTTCCACACATCCGTTTCATAGAATATCTTTCAAATCACCTGAACCTTACAACAGAGCGTGTTCTAGTGAATAATGGATGTGCGCCAGAAACACTGTTCAGGAACATCAATGTTCAACCCCTATTTGTTACAAGATCGAGACATTTTAGTTCAGTGCCCATCCAAGAGAGGTCTGTCACTTTTGCATAATTCATTTCTCACCGTCATAACTTCCCCAACAATGCGAACAGCGGATCTTACACAATACTGTAAAAATACATTTTATCCTCAACGAAAGAAAATAATTATTATATCATTTGCTTCTTTATTGACTTATCCGAGCGCGGATACGAAGTTACCGTTATATTTTTCCTTGCAAATAAAGATTTTACCTTTTGTAGGAACAGAATTTATGTATACCCCCTCGTGCGTCCAATCTGTCCACCTCCTATGATGAAATCGTCCAAACTGCTCACGTTTTTTTATCCCGCGACGCCCCGTAACGTTTTTTTGTAGTACTAAGTAGTTTTCCATTACCTAAACATGTCACCCTAACATCCCCATACCCCAATATATTACCTATACCATACAAAAAATAACATTTTCATACACTTAGTTTGAGTGGATCAAACAGCGAATAAAAATATATTTTTCCAGATTTTGAGGTATTTTGTTTTTTAATCGAGTTTATTTGTGGCAGTCTCCAATCAACATATAAACTTCTTGGTACCAATGCAATCCTCATCATATTCTCTTTACGGGAAAAGAAATGAAAATAGACCTTTTCATGGAAAATTTTACAGGAAAATGGGTTTGAACAGACGACGAAAATGGCGGGAAACGGCATTTTTTATATATTTTTTTTTTCCGAAACTATTCCACCTACAACTTTGTTTTTTTTTTTAATGTGTGTATTTATTATGGTTCTTTACCCATGAATAATACCAGATTGTAAGGATAAATATTTTATAAGTAGCAACGAGATTAAAACAACGCGATTTTTTTTAAGAATTTTGGCGGGAAAACTGTACATAAGCGGATTTTATTTTTTTTCTCAAAAACTATACCATCTACGAATTTGGTTTTTCTTTTGATATGATTATTTAGATGTAATCTATACACCTGAATTGTTTCAGATGTTTAGGTTTACAGGTTTAAAAGTAGTTACGAGATTATTTATTACGTAAATTTCGATCGGTGAGTGTTTGCGCGGCAAAATGCATCGAGTGAAAGTTATTTTTTTTCATTTCATGATTTGAGTAACTTCTCGTTACCATAGAGTAATGCGGTTTTTTTTGTTGTATAGCCAATGATAGTAGCTTACTAACAACGTTTAAATAATAACGATCGGATAAATACAAGCTTCACACTAAACCTTTTTTTTAGACCACCGGAATTCCGGCCGTAACAAAAACGGGGGTCAAATAAAAAAATCTAAAAAAAAAAAAGTTATCAATCCTTATCCTTTTGATTTCTTTTAACATCGTTATTGACTTGTTGCCTATAGAAATGCAAAATTACAGCTTTCTAGGTTAATTACTTTAGAAGTAGTTACGAGATTATTTTTAAATGACATAAATCTATACAAAATTTTGGCGCCAAAATGTAATTTGAGCTGGTTTCAGATTTCATATCAATTTTAAACATACTTTCTGTTATATCAGAATATTATGGATTTTTTCTCGCATAGCCAAGGATCCATTCTCACGAAAACCGTTTGAATTATGAAAATCGAACTTACGCAGATTTTATGGTGAATATGTAACCACGACTATTGACCGATCTCCGGCAGGCCGGATGGGACACATAAGGGAAATCCGGCAGACCGGTGGATACACGCCCGAGGCTATGTATATAATATTATTTTTGTTTTTCTGTTAATGGATTCAAGGTAATATTTATATTATTATGCGCCTTTGCTCTTGTAACTAATAAATTATGAGTGGATTTAGAAAAGACAGATTCTAGAAAGTTATTGTATTAACCTTAAATACATTTTATACGGCTCATATTTATTTTAAATTTTATGCCACACAGTTATTGGTTACAGACTTAGATAAGTAATCGTTTTGCGCCAAAATTTCGAACTATATATGGTTTAACAATAGAAACAAAAGGAAAAATTTGCTCCATGCCTCAATCACTACGATAACGCAATTGGCAGAGCAAGTGACACGACTATTGAAACGAATAGTCGGGGGTTTGAATCCCTCGTAGTTTTTTTTTCTTTCGTTATATTTTTGTAATCTTAGCAGGCGGAAATACAAAAATTACAATGTACGATTCATAGTACAGACTCCATACAAAATAAAATAATGGTAAGTAAGTAGTAGATGCCAATTACTTTCATAGCAAAATGAAGACTTAGTTAACTTGTATCATATACAAATCGCACTTGAAGTAAGCAATTTCTATAACTTGGCATTTGAAAATAAGAACCATTATTCCAATTGAATGTCTACCTGTCAAAAACTCAGCTCATTGAAGAGGTCAGCGAAAAGTTAAAAGGTTGTGTGAAGGGCAATTGAAAAGGGATTTGACGTGGATTGGTTTCCGCTCTCAAAACGGAGTGACCATTTTGGTATCCAATTGACATCTCATCGATCATGGTGGACCAAGACCCGGGTAAATTACTTGAATTAGTATTTACCCTTTTTGAATATATTTGGACCCAAGCAAATGACGGATAAAAGGCAATTTTGCTTTGTCAGCGGAAACTGTAATATTACGCTAGATTATTTATTGTCCTTTGACAATATATTTTTGTAGGGTTTTGGAAGCAGAAAACATCCTATGACAATTTTGGATTAAAGAAATGAAATTGTTTCGCAGGGTGTTTTATAAATTGTTAACACTACTTACCAACAGATGAGAAAGTGTACATAGGGTGGCAAGGTTTTTTTTGTACTGTACTGTACTGTAACAGCCGACTCGTCCACTGCTGAACACAACCTCCCCTATTAAGGGGGTATTTGCCATAATCCCCACGATTGGCAGGCGGCTTGGGGATCGCAGTGTAAGATTGCAGTTCTTTAGAAGGTGCTGCTGCCAACCTTCCAGTATTTTATCCCTTAGTCGCCTCTTACGACACCCACGCGCGGGATATGGGGAGGGTATATGGGGAGGTGCAAATAAAACCCGGCACCCCACGGGGATTTTGACATGTACTAGACAACATTTTTTTTATTATACAACCTCTCAGCTACTTTATTCCAACTCACCACAATAAGATGAAATTTTCTGTCAAAATAATCCAATGCGATTTCTCGTCTGTCCAAACCAGCCTTTTCAATGAAGTAAGTAGAAAAGTCAGTAAAGTAAGAAAAAGTCAGATTTTCATAATCCATAAGGTTTTCGAAAGAATGCATCTTTGGCAATACGTTAAAAAAATCGTCTCTGCAAGAAAGTTTTTTTTTTTTTATGAAAACTGATACCAGCTGAAATTATATTTTGGCGCGAAGTTTTTATTTATTGCTGATAGGTATGTCTTTGACCACAATCCCACCTGAAGGTAAGTGATGATGTGGTCGAAGATGTTAACAGGCTTAACCACGAATTACTGGCTCTCAAGCATAGCTGCCGGAACACACCGTAAAGATGCTTTGCGACAGATTTTCTACTTGAGGGTGGTCGCTAGCCAGGCAAGTACAGGACTGATTTGAAAATATTGAATTATTGACAGTGTTTTTTACTTGCAAATACGTAACTTTCATGAAAATGGCATTCTATAGATTTTTGCATTATGTATAGCTACGCTGATGAGTAGGCAGAGATGCCAAAAGTTCGAGAGTAAGAGAGACGGCGATCTCACCACAACTGCGATTCAAATGTTGCAACTAAGTGCAATACGAATTACCATCAACGTACCGTAGCTGTCAGTATGTTTTTTATGGTCAGCCGCCTTTATGTTCTACTTGGAGTTCTACTTGGAGTGTGAATAATCTCATACTGATTAAGTAAACAGTAATTTGAATACAGATATACATGGCCATTCCGCCTTGCGCCGCCACGCCGAGCGCACCTCTCCGCAGCTGCAAGTGACCCTCCAGTGAGACCGCAATAGTCCCCGCACTATTGCCGTCTCGCCTGGACCATCGTTCCGACGCTAGTTGCTACAGTGCGCATTGAAGAGCGTGATCCCGATTCAGCTTGTGTTTGTCTGTGCAGGAGCTGAGAGTTTCGTCGAACGCCGTGCGACGCGAGCTTCGTGCTTGCTGAGGCGGCGCTCCACCGTCGAGCAACCACCGCCCCGGACAAGCCCGGGTCGGTGTTGCTGCGTTAAACTGCACTGAAAAGTGCAGTTTATCCTTGTTTCGCATCTTTGTTTCTGCACGAACAACAACACCCGCTCAACAACACACTTTGTGCTGTTAAGCGGCATCGTTCAGGCAGGTGGAGCCCTACCGGGTTAAGCTCGCTCGAACTATCAAATCCGCCATTTGCTGCGGTCGCAGAGTGATCCCTAACGGTGCCAACTACCTCTGTTGATTTTTGGTTTAACCTTGTACCGCGGCCTTTTCCCGCCTCACGGGATCAGCTGAAACAAGCAGGTCTCCGGGGCAACTGGCCTTGGGGTCACCCCTAGTCAATCCCGGAGTCGTTAGGACACCCCTTCGCCGCCCCAGAAAAAAAGTGCGGATAGGGACACACACCTAGGGATACACAGTAGGTACTCACTCCCTCTCACACAGTGAGCTCACAGGTTGTGCGAGGGAGACACTACCCTGGTTAGGGCATCCTGAGTGCACCCCTCAGGATGCAGCCCCGCCCTACCAATAGTGAGGTAGAGGTCCTTCAGACCTTTGCCTTACGGTACCCCGAACTCTATGCTGCTCATCAAGCAGCCCTCACCTCAGACGCAGAGAGTGCCCGCCTCACGGACACTCCCATTGCTCCCTCCGGGACCTCCGTCCCCACCTACGATGACCCTCCGGCGCCATCCTACTTACAGGAGAGCCCGGACTCCCCCGCCCCCGGCCCTGATAACAGGCGCGCGGTAGTAGCCCAACCCCGCTCTCGCTCTCGCTCACCGATCGGTCGGTTTGCGAGCATCGAACCTGCCTATGTCGTTGTCGAGTCAGTTTCAGACTCGGAAACGGACATGGAGGTCGACCAACCCCGCGCCTCACGCACAGACTCTGATGATTCCGACAACGACGGCTACACCGTCGTAGATCGAAAACGCAAGCGCGCCCCTAAGGCCGCTAACTCCGGGCCTTCCGCCCCGCCCGCTAAGGCAGCCGCCAAAGCACCTACCGCCGGCAATAGGCCGACCCCCGCCCCGCGCCCCGCGTCCCCGCCTTCCGCAACCGCTTCGGCTACAGCGCCCTCTCAGGACGCTAACGCACGCCGCGAAAAGCCGCCTCCGCCTTTGTTCATACAGTACAAAGGCAAATGGGATATGCTATCCCGCCTCCTCACTGATCGTAAGATCAATTATACGAACGCCCGCTCCACGCAGCAGGGCATTAAAGTTCAGGTGACTTCAGTTAGCGACCACAGAGCGCTAACAAAACTCCTCCAAAAAGAAAGCATAAGTTTTCACACTTATGCTCTCGAAGAACAAAAAGTCCTACGCGTCGTCATACGCGGTGTCCCGAAGGAAGTCTGTACAGACGCTGTACTTGACGACCTTAAAAGACAGGACTTCCCTGTCCTTGCCGTACATCGCATGTACAGTGGCAAAGACAAAAGCCCATACGACCTAGTACTCGTAGTACTAGACCGATCCCCGGAGGGCAAGACCATCTTCAACCTGAAGACGGTCTGCGGTCTCTCCGGACTAGATGTTCAGGCCCCCTACAGGAATGGCTCTCCTTCCCAGTGCCATAACTGCCAGTTGTACGGGCACGCGGCCCGTTTCTGCTATGCTCGTCCTAGGTGCGTTAAGTGCCTAGGCGATCATGCTACAGAGCATTGCTCACGCACGAGAGACTCACCCGACCCACCCAGCTGCGTTCTGTGCGGCACCCAGGGGCATACCGCCAACTACCGCGGTTGCCCGAGGGCGCCACGCACAAACCGCAGGGTGGCAACGGAAAGGAGACCTCCGCCACCTCCCCGTCCCACCTATGATAGATACCAGCGGGTCAGCCCTAAGCTGACAGTAGCACCTGCCTCACAGGTGACTCCCGCTCCTCTACCAACTAAAAATGCTTGGTCAAAGCCACCGAGCATGGTTAAAACCATCGCTCCTACTCGCGCCCCGGCCCGCGCACCCGTCCCCGCCCGTACCGCGGCCCCTGCCCGCGCACCGGCCCCGGTCCGCGCGGCACCCCCGGCACCTCCTGCCCTTATTCCACGCGCCGCTCCTCGCGTCGCCCGGCCTATGGCCCCACCCCCTATGCCACTGATGGACACCTCTCTTCAAGAGGATATAGCGCTAGTCAGCGACCTAGCTATGTCCATCAACATAGAGGAGGTCCGTGCACTAGCACGCAAGATGTACTCCGCACAATCACCTGCGGAAGTCATCCAGTACACGCTGGAACATGCCAGCCTACTTAGCGCTCTAAAGCGCTTCGCCCCGCAAACTCCCCCCCAGTACACCCACTATGGGTAGTACAACCTTAAGGACTAAACCGCGCTCAGTTTCGTTAGCGTCCTTCAACGCTAACGGCTTCTTCAGACAACGTGACCTTGTCCATGACTTTTGCAGTACCCACCTGATCGATATTATATGCGTGCAGGAAACCTTTTTAAAACCGGGAAGGGCGAATCCCAGGTTTGCTAATTACCGATGTGTACGTAATGATAGGTTGACTTCCGCTAAGGGAGGCACTCTTATCTATTACAAAAGGTCCCTGCACTGCATCCCCTTAGATACCCCGACTCTGAGTACTATGGAAGCATCTTGTTGCTTACTAGCTATGACGGGTCATCAACCCATAGTCATAGCATCCTGCTACCTATCCGGTTTAAAGCGCGTCGCCCGCGCAGACTTAGAAGCTCTCTTCTCTCTTGGAAGCGCCGTCCTTCTGATCGGCGACTTCAACAGTAAACATATCCTATGGAATTGTAATTCTAACAATCCTAACGGTATTATCCTTGACAACCTAGTCGCTGACTTGAACTTTGACGTAATTGCACCCATCGAGCCAACGCACTACCCCGAGAACGTCCGCCACCGACCTGACGTCTTAGACATGGCACTGTTTAGAGGCGTAACCCTTCAGTTACGCTCTATAACAGTTTGTCACGAATTGCATTCTGACCACCGACCCATTATACTGCGACTAGGCCCCGACCCTACAGCAGACTTACCCCGCCCCACCAAGACGATGGTGAACTGGAAGCAATTAGGCAATTCCCTAAAGGCTATCAGTTCACCCGACCTCGACAAAATCCCTGACGACATTCTGACCAAAGATGACGTATCCCTAGCGATCGATTCGTTCACTAATCACCTCTCCACCGTAGTAGGTGCATCCTCAAAGGAAGTCATTGTGCCGGACGACCGGCGCCTTGTCATTCCAGTGGATGTGAGGCGATTAGTGACGAAGAGTAAAGCAGTGACCAGACATTACGACTCCTACCCAAGCGAAGTAAACAAAACTCGGAAACGCCACTTTGAACGCATGGTTGAAAGTCGCATGTCCGAGTTGCGTGACCACAGCTGGGGCGACAAGCTTTCAAACCTCGTGCCTAGCCAGCGGGCTTATTGGGATCTCGCACGAGGTATGAAAGGTGTCGGACAGAGCGACATACCTCCGCTATACCCACCAGTCCCACGCGCCCCGGCGTTCTTTGACGAAGATAAAGCTGAGTGCCTAGCTGATAGCCTAGAGGCTCAGTGCTCCCCCAACGTAGATCACGTAGACCAAGCCCACCTCGATTCGGTGGACGCTGAAGTCGAACGTAAAAGCTCTGTGGTCATCTCTGAACTCCCCCCGCACACCCCAGTATCTTACGCTGAGGTGACGAGACTGATCAAGGACCTCAAACAACGTTAAGCCCCCGGTGCCGACGGCATCTCCAACAAGGTACTTAAACACCTTTCTCCCCCCCTGATTCATCTACTAGTAAGCATCTTCAATGCGGCCATGAGCCACTGTTTATTTCCCGATGTCTGGAAATGTGCAAATGTCATTGGCATTCACAAACCAGGCAAAAACTCCGCTGACCCTACCAGCTACCGTCCCATCAGCCTTCTCAGTGCCCTAGGCAAGCTATACGAACGGCTCCTTTCGAACCGTCTCTCGGCTCATGCGCAGGAACACCACCTTATTCCCGATGAGCAGTTTGGCTTCAGGCCCAAGCACTCATGCGTCCAACAGGTGCACCGCCTCACGGAGCACATCCTTGAAGGTTTCAATAAGAAACCCAAACCCCAAACGACGGTAGCAGTCTTCCTCGACGTAGCGAAAGCTTTTGATAAAGTCTGGCACAATGGCTTGATTTACAAGTTATACCACTTTGGCGTGCCAGTACGTCTTGTGCTCACCTTACAAGACTTCCTAAGGGACAGAAGCTTTCGCTACCGCGTGGAAGGCACCCTCTCCACCCCCCACCCAGTCAGTGCCGGAGTCCCTCAGGGCTCCGTACTATCTCCCATTCTCTTCGCGCTGTATACCAGCGACATCCCACGCTCACAGCCCAAGGTTTTCATAGCCCAATATGCGGACGATACCGCCATTTATTCCACTGGCTGGCATATTAATAGACAGACCTATTTTCTCCTTCAACGGGCCATCACCGAGATCGGTGACTGGTTCCGTAAATGGCGCATTGCAGTCAACCCGACTAAAAGTGCAGCTATATACTTCAATGAGAGTACTCACTCGAACCCCCGCTATCCTAAACCTTTAACTCTGTTTGACGAACCCATTCCCTGGGTTGGTAAAACAAAGTATCTTGGAGTCACCCTTGATCGGCATCTCACCTTTGCCGCTCACATCACTGATGTTCGTAACAGGGCGGCCTTTGTTATGGGTCGCCTAGGTCCCTTAATTCGTACAGAGAGTAAAATGTCTCTTAAAAATAAGAAGACACTTTATACTACTTGCATCCGCCCCATCATGACATACGCTTCAGTAGTGTTTAGTCATGCTAGCGAGGCCCACCTACGTAAACTTCAAATCATTCAAAACAGGTTCCTCCGCCAGGCAACCGGTGCTCCGTGGTATGTACGGAACGCCGAGTTGCACTGCGACCTAAACCTTCCCTCTTTAGCACAGTTCAATAAGGACTGCGCCCGCCGATACTTTGATCGAGCGCCCCACCACTCGAACCCTCTAGTTGTCCAGGCATCGAACTACTCGACTGCCTCATCCGACCCATGGTTTAAACCCCTCCGTCGCCGACCACGGCAGGTATTGGACGACCCGGATGACCCCATCGCAGCCATTACGTTGGCAGCTTTAGCGTTGTCCGCAAGTCGTCCTGGTAACATCCCCAGGTGTGCGGTAATCAGAGGTTACACAATCAAACACCGAGCTCGCCGGCGAGCTCGAGGCAAAAATAAAATCCCGATTAGTGTCTCTCCAAATAGTCACAGAGTAATATTCAATAGGGCCCATTCTCAACGGTACAACACTGCAGTTGTACCGGGGCATTTAGTTCCGATTCCCCCTTTGTCTCTCGGCAGCGAGACAAGCCGAGGTCCGAACCACAGTGGTGCCCTTGAGCTCGCTGTCACCCCTCCCGATAGTAGCGTGGCGTTTTCGGCGCCCGCAGGAGACGGAAGTATAAGGCGCTTTTCGCCTTTTCGCTTTTCGCCTAAAAAAAAAAAAAAAAAAAAAAAAAAAAAAAAAAAAAAAAAAAAAAAAAAGAATACAAAGGAACACAAAATGAATACAAACACTTTCTACGCAAAAAAATATGCAGTTTCGATTCGAAATATCTTAAAAAAAACCCTTACACTGCAGTACTACTTACAGTGCACATCACGCTTCCATTTATTTTTATGCGCTGAGTACCAAAATACAAGTGGGAATATAAATTAAAAAAACATTGTAAATGCTTATAGGAGGTTTGCTGACACCAACGAACGGCCAGCCATAAAACTGAAGCCAAAACTTTTTACGATTGTGTTTATCTTTGTGTTGTTCCGAGTGTTCTTAACTTCTTCGACAAGCCATAAGTATTTGTTAATGCTTATGTACCCTGTACCAAACTCTAAAACCAAACAAAAGAACTGCTTTTATAAATTTAATAATAGGTCGATTTTTTTTAATTGCGAGCCAAAAACTTATCCATGAATCAATAGGTCCATGATCTATCAAATAGATTAGATAAAGAATATTTTTTTGATTTATGATATTGACGCACCAAACAAGCAATTTGAAGCAATGATGGCCGAGCGGTAATAGCTATGGACTGCCGTGCCGCATTACCCTGGCTCGATCCCCACCGCCGGCTTGAGCTTCACCGCATGGTGGAAGGGCATTTTGCGATTGCCCGCCTGGCTAGCTACCACCCTCAAGTAGAAAGTCTGTCGCCAAGCACCGAAAGGTGTGTTCCGGCAGTAGTCCTTGAGAGCCATTGAAATTACAGGCACAATGAGACTTAACAACTACGTCTCAATGTGACGGGCGCAGTGCAATTCGTGACTTGTGTTGAATTGCAACTGTTATAGGCAGAGGTTAGTCCACTTAACATCAGGTGGGCCTCGAGCTAGTTCCATAACAATAACATAAAAAAAAAAACAACAACAACATCAAAGAACAACTTTCCAAAAATAAATCAATTATAGACCGTTATATCAATAATATTTATATCTTAAATTTGACCTATATTATTGTATACTTTAAGGACATAAGTAACATAAGTTCATATATATACAAATAATACATTTATAAAATATTTAATTATAAGATATAATACATTTATAAGAATTTATATTATAGTGTAAACATTTCATTTGTCATTAAAGTGTAATAGGCATTTAAACTTCAACTGCGATAATAAAAACTGTGTGATTCCAAAAAAGTCTCCCTCGTGAATTCATTTCCACTGATTTATTTCACTCCAAGTAATCCTCTTAAACCTTCTTAATTCTTTAACGAGAAAGCAAGGTAAACAAACAAAAATCCATTAAAAATTGTATACAAAACGATTCTTATTTGCAAACAATTAGGACGGCCGTTACGACTGTTTTGGGATGGGACAAACGCCTCGTAAAGATTTTTGGTACCTTTTCCCTTATATGATTATTATATGACATTGATTTTAGTAGAAACACCCTGAAGTTTGTCCACAACTTTAACGTTATTATTTTATTATATAATATGTTTCGGTTTGCAAATACAAACGCTATTTTGGTCGGTCTATAGACAGGCTGAGAAATTGGATTGTTGCTTTCCTACACAAACAGCTAGCACTGCAATTATTTCCGGGATAAAAAATAAAACTACTCTCCAGCTTCTTAATGTATATCCGTGCCAAAGGTCAATTGGCTGCCGCGCCCATCCACCCCTTTGGCCGGGGTATGCTCTAACCAATCGTGCTAACATGACACAATGACTCATAACTCTAATTAATGCTCTCGTTCTTCAACCATCGTATCGGGACGGGTTCGAATCCCTAACACATGACTTTAATTTTTCTTTCGTAAATTTGTAATGTTGTAAAGTAATTCGCCAATCAGACTTTATTGCAAACATGACAATATTAAAAAAAAGTCAGTTCGTTGCTTTGTTTGCTCGCTGCGTGAAAGAATAAGAAACCAACAAACTGACAAACACACTCCTGCAATTATATAGGTTTGAAGCAGTGATGGCTCAGTGGCATTGGCTATGGACTGCCGTGCAGCAGGTCCATGGTTCGAATCCCGCCGCGGGCTGGAGCTTCACCGCATGGTGGAAGGGCATATTGTGAATGCCCGCCTGGCTAGCAATCACCCTCATGTAGAAAATCTGTCGCCAAGCACCTAACAGTGTGTTCCTGCAGCAGTCCTTGAGAGCCAGAAAAATTACAGGCTAATGAGACCTAACAACTGGACGTCTCAGTGTGACGGGCACAGTGCAATTCGTCTGACGAAATGCGTTTGTTATAGGCAGAGGTTAGTCCACTTAACATCAGGTGGGCCTCGGGCTTGTTCCGTCACAATAACATAAAAAAAAGGTGTGGGGATAACACAATATCAATTGTTTTAAAATAAGAAAACAAGTTTTTACAATTTCATCAAGATCATAATGAAGTTCTTAAGTGCTTAATTTATTTTTTGCCAATTTTGACAGCCGTTAAATTAATTAAACTGTCGCCATCAGGGCATCAAGATTATTATTGAGGCCCGACATGTTACATGTTTACCTTTGCAATGTGTAAACCTATTTAAGTAATTATTTTTTTATTTGATAGGGTATTTATCTAATGTAGTATGTCTAATTTCTATATAAAAATATTTAGAGATTAATAGATACCTAGATTAATGAAATTTGGTTACGTAATTAAACTAAAAAAATAAAATAACAGAATAAATAAATAATAGAGCAGTGTATATAAAAAAATTAGAACATATTCTACGGTAAACAAAACACACGGTAACAAGCACTGCCTGTCGCGTGCTAAGTGAAAATCACAGTTACAAATTATTGGAGTATATATAAAAACAAGCCGAGAAGAATAGGCATCCTGCGCAAAATCGCAGGACTTGGGTTACATTCCCGTCCGGAACAAAAAGTTTTATGCTCCAATCATTTGTAAATAAATACCAACATAACGACAACCTGGAGGAATATCCAACTACATATGCAATCAGTGGTCTCTTTTAAACACACAGCATCTCTCTACAGCCTCCCTCAACAAGGGGGGTTGCATGGTAATTTCCGATTGGCTAGCGTCTGATCTGGCTTTTGTCGATGATATAGTTGTCATAGACAGTGTCATTTGAAGAGTGTAATACAATTCTTAGCGAATCCGTAAAATGCAACGTAGGCAGCGTGTGCTGACAGTTACTTATGGCACCAAGACATGGAAAATGCAAATGAGAAGAGTGAACATGAAGTTTCTTTGCGCGATATAATCCACAATAAAGAATTTCGACGAAGAACTCGTCAATGGAAATATAGTTCTCAGAATCTCCAAGTTTAAGTATCAATAGCTATAGTAGGTCGATCGACTGATAACCAATGAAAAATAAAGTTTCTCGGGTAGCTACCGCATGACAAAGGAAGATAAGTGTCGGTAAATCCCACAGCTAGAATCGCAGGGAGCTTATTGGATACAAATAAATAAAGAAAACATTCATTGTTGCCTGGGATGATCGACTCTTCTAAGAAATTATGATGACTGATATGGCTTATAAAAAAAACAAATATCTGTTTAAATATATTACCCGTGAAATTCAACGTAGCAATGCTGCCAATATTCTGAAACACTGCAACCAGTGTCCTTAAGTTATTAGTTTTGACTGTCTATAAACCAGCAAGTTCATCAATTGTCAGTCTGGTAAATATAAGACAGTCAAATGCCATAAAATTTAAGTTATTAAATTCTCTTAAGAACCAAGGTTTTTTGTTCCCTACTGAGCAGCATGTCTTACTTACGTTGAGGTAGCGGTATGGTAAGGAAGTATATAAGGCGCAAATAAGGTGTATAACATTGCTATTCATCTGCTAATTATATTATTCCAAGGTAGTGTTTGATTTTTCGTCCGGGAATCCCTCGTTAACAACGTTGAATGAGTCCAAAGTATGCCACACAGGGTAGCGTTACTTATACTGAGACAGAATCATAGAATCAAGGTCAAAACAGGTTTTGCGCTGACTTGGACTTGCTCAAAAGATGAAGTAGATTCTATGTATGAGAAGATATCTGAAGACTTATGTTACTCCGAAACATACTTTTTATTTTATGCGCTAAGTTAGGCACACAGAATGGCCATATGTTGTGAGAAAGGCTCTTTAGCTTCACGCAGAGAAACCAGAGAGGCCAATGGCTGGTTGAATTGATGTAAAATGAAGTATTCAGAAAATTCAGGAACAGAAATCTTCACGATAAACTTCCTTAGTTTATCGCGAAGAGTCCTGTTCCTGGATCAGGAACTTCGAGAAGTGACCAAGTGGATGTGTTTAAGCCCCAACAATTCAATTTTAAATGAGATTGAGTTTATCATGACAACCTAGAATATTCAGGTAAATATTCGGACCGGTGTGCCCCAGGGCAGCTGTCTTTTTCTGGCCAACCGTATCCGAGAAGGGGAACGGGATGTTTCGCTGGCCTTGTTTGCAGATGGCAGCGCGTACAAGTTAAAGTATACCACTGATCACTTATAGCACTAAGGCGTGCTTGTTATTGACAAGCGCAGTCTAGCAGTCAACGAGATATGGAGGATGCTATGCTCGGAGTTTCTCATATGCCATATACTACCAGCAAAAATGTATCACTAAACTGAAGCTAAAACATATACATGTTATTGTATCGTTTATTTATGTTTTTATAATAATTCGTGTTTTTCACTATTCTTTCGTCAGGCCTTTGTATTGTTGGAGAAAACATACTTCTTATAAACGGGATAAGGGTGGAAAGAGAATGATGATGGACGTAATTCTTTTTAGATTACAATGTACCTTTGACACCAGTATAAATATTAAAGTGGTATCTGATATTATACACACAATATTATACAAATAAATCACCTCGCATCATGCCTAACAGCTACATTTATTCCACTTAAAGCTCGCATTTTTGCTAGATAACAAAATAGTTTTCATACCAGTAAAGTAAAAACATTAAAGTTGCCCTCAATTCGATGTTAAAAGCCTCATTTTGCTACAGTCGCACGCTCTTACCCCCTTACTTATAAAAACATCGCTATGTAGTTGCTAAGTAATGGATAACTAAACAGTGTTTAAGTAATGCTTAAATATTTCTTACTTATAAACGCTACATAGCACCTGTTTAGCTAAGCAATGGATAATGAGGTCGAACGTATTTTAAACTGACAACATTGTACTAAAAAGTATTATGAATGACCTAAATGGCCAAATAGCATGTATCTAGTGCGAAATATCTTGAAATTAATAAGTAAATATAATACTTTTCTTTGTATAGTACCACCAACTTAACTGTGCAGTTTTCGAGGGCGCTACTGGTCAAGGAAATCAACTACGAACTGTCACAATTTGAAGGAATGTTGTAGTTCTTTTTTCTGCCACCTGAACAGATAAGTTGGTGGATCTGTAACTAAATCAGCTGATCAGAAATATGGGCGCCGTCTTGTTACTTAAAATTTAAACAAGGGTGGGACGGTGTTTTAATTGACAGCTGATTTAAGCAGTACTTAGGTACTGGATAAAGTTATGTAGCGTTTATGAGTAAGAAATTTTGCTAATCAGCGGCTAAGTAATGTTTAAAATTTAAGTAGCGTTTATAAGTAAGGCTGATGTTTTGCATGCACTTTTGAACCAAATTAAAGTTTTATGCCGGATGTTCTACATTCTGCTTGCGATGTAATGTTTATTATGTCTATCACATTAATATTCAAAATGTGAAAGATTATTTATGTGTATTTGTTATCAATTTACAATCACAACACGGATATGATTGAAATGTGGACAACATATTGCTTTTTAATCAAAGAAGGATTAGGACATAACATAAGATAAACGGCCCATTTCTCGTCAGGTTTAGAACTGTAATGTATTTACAGCTCTGCCACGTTACAGTTACTTAACTTGGAAACGATATATCTCTATTAGGAGATTCATAATTCATAAAAACTTTTTTCATAAATCCAGTATAACTGAGAACAATCCTGCAAGATATTGACGTTAACGCGGTAAGCCAGATGTCACTTTCAGCAGATAAACTCTACAATACAACATTTGGTAGTATTTACCTTTGATAGCTCTGTACTTCCGATGTCGTTACTATTGTTACTAATTTCACTATGGAATATATTACCACAAATATCTTGACATACAAAACTGTAACTATAATGTTATCAAAATTAAATATCAGGTCATTTTATATAATCTATGGAGTAAATAAGACACTGTCTACATTACGACCGTTTACCTTACTTTTAAGTTCCTTAGGGAGAACAATATATTAACCAAACTTTTAAATAGATTAAGCCACGGTTAGAATCGAGTCTTATAAATTTGAAAATTAATGTGTGTACAGTTTTAAGATATATTGTATACAAAGTTTTTTTTCCATAAATGAGCTTTTGCCTTTTGTTTTACGGGTTTTATTGCAGGGTCTATATTTGCGTCGTCTCGTTGTTTACTCTTTGAGCACACCCTGTGTAATGAAATGGATTCTTTGCAATTTCATTCCACAAACGGAAAACTTTCAAGTGCTTTTATATTTTGATATACACATGTAAGCATGGCTCAATTTGTTAGTTATTTCTTAACATTACGTTACACGCGTTACTATTTACGACGTGATTTAACGTGAGGGGTACCACATTAAATCACGTCGTAAAATAGGAACCCGCAGTGCCCTCATTTTCAACCACAACCAACAAAGTTACTTCTATTTGTCACAGAATAAAATTACATACAATTATATATTATGGTCATTATAATTAGTTCTATTTGATTGAAATACTTGTATAATTTTTCCATAAAGAGCCGCAGCACAGAGGTGCCATATTATTACACAAGTGTCGATAAAAACGAACCTCTGCATTAGGTTCGTTACTGCTTCACTGATAAACGTACATAAAAAAATTACTATTTGAGCAAAGACGGCATTTCGGAAGAAAAATTTTTAAATGACAAGCATATAATTTTATATTCATACCTGTTTCTGTTCCGTGCATGAAACGGAGTTAAATGTATGTATTATCTATGTAAGTATACATTCTTACGGGAGATAATCGTGGAGACAAGGTTGTAGCATCCCCTGCAGATCTTTTTTAAGGACTGCAATTGCACTCGAATTTTCGTGGTGGCATGACCTTTTTTGGGTCCACCTAGAAAGTTATCACCTGTTGAAGTATGCCGTCAAATTTCACTGTCTAATGCAATGATGTGTTTTTTGGCACTATGGTGCAGCAGACTAGGCGTGATTTTTTTTATCTTATTCCTGGAAGTAGCTCTGCTTGTCCCAGAGGCATCTCGATGCCTGTGCTGAATCTGCAGCAAACGTGGTGCTGCAAGTTATGAAATGTTTCATTCATTACTCTCTGGCCTGGTTTGCTGGTTCGTCACTCCTGGTTCAGTAAATCCTGTAACCCACCATCAATTAGAAAACAAAGATGTCTATAAGGTCTGGGCCGATAAGCAAAGCAAAGGATTACATGGATAGAAATGTCTACTCAGGATTGACCATTTCTTTCATGAAGACGTGTACTTCTCTACATGAAAAATTAAATGAATGAAAATGAAAAAAAAAACTCAATGCTGCCCTTAGATCCTGTAAGAAACCAGCCGCTGAGGTTAAAAAACAACACTTTCGCAGGATCGGCGACATGCTGTCAAAGTTTTCCTTTGGTGTAAGGCGTTTTAGTCGTTTGCCAAAGCAGCTGAATGAAACATTTTAATGAAAGTCGCGTCGGCCCGATGACATTTCGATTATAGTCTTTAAAAATGCGTAACTTTCTTTTAACGGGCCTGTTTCACCTTTTTCGCACCTCGGTCTTTATCTCGAGCACTTAAATTTTACTAACTTCAGCACCCGTTTCCGTTGCATTCAGTTCTTTTGTCTATAAGCCCGTGGGGTGCCGGGCTAGAGAGTCAACCACCCATTGCTACCTATGGGTGTCGTAAGAGGCGACTCAAGGAAAATACCAGAAGGTGGGCAACAGGTGTTGGTCTGAGGAACTGATATCTTAGCCTGCGATCCCCAAAACGCCTGCCAAGTGTGGGGATTATGGCAAATCCACCTTTACCAGTTCGTCTCATTACGTACCCGTACCACCCGTACCATCATAGTTTTAATTCAGCCACTTTTTCTGTTTGTCACTTGGTCTGACCTTGAAGCTATTCCTCACATATTAATTTCGAACATGGTCTGAGTGACAACAGCGGACCACTTCACCACACGCATCTCTGCAGTGTGTATCTTTGTTCGTGCCTTTATAGTAGTGCCCAACGGTATTTATTATACAAATAATTACATATTAATACTACTCTTTCTGTTTTGAGACTAGACTCGAACTAAATTAGTCTAAAGAATTTTGAGATTGATGGCTCAGCAATTTTTTGTCATGTTTTAGTTGTTCGGTAATATATTGTTTTGTTAGATTATTTTTTGCTTATTCTTAGGGGAAAAGATAACACACGAGCAGAGTATTATAACGAAACCATAGATGTGGTTTCGTCGATGGGAATCGATATATTACACATACTTATGCCAAAAGGGTATAATCATTCATTGTAACTATATTATGTGTAACTGAATCAAGGCACTTACAGTCAAATTATTGTATTTTTCAGAAACCTACCCGTACTAGAGTAAGACGTGGATCGAATTCACGTCAAAAGCGTGGATAATTGTGTGCCTCATTATAATAAGCTTAAGCAGTAGTTAACCGCTTATTTATGGCCAGTAATGTACATAATATATTGTAGTACGAGCGTGATGTGCTATTTCAGACCGCTTTGCTTTATGCCAATTTACATTTTTATTATACAACTCGAGCGCCCCTAGCTAAATAAAGAATCTACATATAGTAAGGACGACACAAGCTGGTAAGAACAAAAATAGTTACTATATATATAGTACAGTGCCCACAGTGCACTTACAGTTTATTTTTACGTCATAAACTGTATACTATATATATATATAGTACAGTGCACAGTAATTTTATAGTTCCAAATGTTTATCTAGTATATTTTATAAAATAAATTTACTGAAGGGGCACTAATAACGATCTAACTTCATAATTTGCAGCTTCAGTGAGTGCCCTCTCGTTCTCTAGTTGTCTTTCTTTGTAAAGATGTGTGTCATGTTTGGGATATTATAATATGCATTCAAGATTTTGTACGTTTCAATTAGGTCTCCTAGTTATCTTCGCTGTTTTTAAGTAGCCCAGATTGTTGAGACGAAGTTCATATGGCACATCTTTCCATGGTTGGACTATTTGGGTTGCTTACGTTGTACTCTTATTTCTTTAGTCTTCGACGTTCATCTTATTTTAAGGGATGTATCTAATAAACGCTATTATAGCAGCTAATTGAATTTTTCACAAAATGTGTTTTATGACTAATGATGGTTGCAATATGATATAATAATAGAGTAATGGAGGTAGGAGGAAGAATATCCACATATCGTATCGTAGAAAGGATTATACTAGCGACAAACTTGGTGATAACGTCCATCAACATTAAATGATGTGGCGCTAGGTGCCTGTCACCAAGCACCTCGCGATGTGTTCGAGCTTGTGTTTCTTAAGGTGCTACCAACTCTGGTCACATCATCATCGCTTACCACGTGAAATATTGACCATAATCTAACATATAAACCTAACATCTAAAATAAAGCATTGTTACAAACATCGAAATTAATACGGGCTCGAATTGTGAAGGACATCAATATCTGTGCCAACATAAGCACTGAGATAAAACAAATGAGTGAAGAACTCTTGTACACTTGGCCCTGTGACTAATTAACTGTAATTTTTTTTTTAATGGCGGTATGCCTTTATTAAACAAATACTACAAACTATATACAACACTACAGCTACTACAATACTACAGCTACTACAGTAAAAGCATTTGGACTCATAGGGAGTCCAAATGCTCTAGCCCACTATCAGTTGGCAGCGTGCCCAGCATGCTGGCAGCATTGCCATTGTCTGTAATGCAGTATTTGGATCTTTCCCATACTCTATATATGGTACCAAAACTCTCATAGGCATTTGCACAGTGACACTAAAAACATTTTGCAAAGCTTCCGTTGCTAATTCCAATTTGCATTTGGAATACAATGTTTGGGAGCGCAGTTTTCGAAATGTTGTTTTGGTGGTACGAGTACACATGTAGTTTTGGAATTGCTGCCTACCTTTTAATTGGTTACACGAATAACATTTAAAGTTAAACAATGCAATGTGTTTAGGTTTTTAAAGTATATATTTTTTTATCTTTAAACACAATTTCACTGAATATTTTACAATAAAGTTAAGTTATGCTTATACATACAATATCACAAAGTGATCATTGAAATTATTTTGATTTCTACTGATTGTCTGAATCTATAAGTTTAACCGTCATATCGTGGATAATAGTAATGACGGACAAGACCAAAACTTAAAGATCGACAAACTTGAGGAACGTCCAACAAGGTTCGTCCACCTGGCATACGCAGGTCTTCGTACAAATGCGTGAAGGGTTAGAAGCTCTATAACATGAGAAGAAGCTCGATATCCTGTTTATTACATAGCGAAAAAGCAGCAGTGTCGTAGCGTAGACCTGGACAGAAGATAGATAACACTTTATTGTACACCAAATTAAAGAAAATGAAACCGGCTAAGTGCGAATCAGACTTGCACACGAAGGGTTCCGTACCATTACCTGTAACTTAATCTTGCAAGTTGCATACTCTTTTAGCAGTGTCCGATTGAGCTAGGTAGGTACGGGAAAAACCTCTTTTATTGTATGGGAGAATTTTATTTTATTTTAATTAATTTTATTTAAAGAAAACATAAAACTAAATATTCTGTGAATAGTTAAAGCGTCTACCTATCACCGTTATTAGTATCGAGCATGCAACGGTAAAAAAAAACAGTTTGTTGTATGTGAGCCCCCCTTAAATATTTATTTTATTTTATTCTTAATATTTGTTATTATAGCGGCAATATATATTATAGTGAAAATTTCAACTGTCTAGCAATCACCGTTCTTGAGATACAGCCTGTTGACAGACGGACGGACGGACCAACGGACAGCGAAGTCTCAGTAATAGGGTCCCGATTTTACCCTTTGGGTACGTAACCCTAGAAGACAACCCTAAAAAACGTGGACCATTAGCAATAATATGATAGGATAATGGGCGGTCTTATAGCTATAAATCGATCTCTTCCAGACAATCTTTGGATATCTTGAGAAGAATTACTTAAGGTGTTGAATCTTATATACAGTTACAGTATTAATAAACTGGCCAAGAACGCGTTGGATGTTAGGATATCGAAGGTTCCGTATCAACAGAGAATTTACCATAAAGATGTTAGTTTTTGCATAGAGTTCGAGATCTTTAGCGGAAGTCCGACCCACACGTTAAATCTCGTCGTAAACAGGAACGCTTGTTACGTAATGTTAAGAAATAACAAACCAATTGAGCCATGCATACATTTTTCCGTTTGTGGAATGAACTTGCAAAGAACCATTGAGTGTTATCAAAGAGCAAAAAACGGGCAAGGATAGACCCCAAAACTAAAACCACTAAAACTATCATTTTTGAGGTCAAAGATCTTTCATTGAAAAAAAAAACTTTATATACAAGACAAGATTCCAACCGTGGCTTTACCCAATTGCTCCCTAAGGAACTACTCAGTAAATTGATAAGGTAAACGGTGGTAAAGTAAACAGTTTTTTTATGTTATTGTGACGGAACAAGCCCGAGACCCACCTGATGTTAAGTGGACTAACCTCTGCCTATAACAGACGCATTTTGTCAACGACTTATTATACTGTGCCCGTCACACTTAGATGTACAGTTGTTAGGTCTCATTAGCCTGTTATTTTTCTGGGTCTCAAGGACTGCTGCCGGTACAAACTGTTAGGTGCCTGGCGACAGATTTTCTACTTGAGGGTGGTCGCTAGCTAGGCGGGCATTCGCAAAATTCCCTTCCACCGTGCAGTGAGGCTCAAGCCCGCGGCGGGATTCGAACTGTAATCCGAAATGGTGTCAGTCCATAGCCAATGCCACTGAGCTATCACTGCTCCAAAAAAACAGTGTCCTATTTACTCGTAGGAAAAATTTAACATCTTGCAAACAGTTTCATGATTATGTTAGGAAGTATTCAAAAATGTTCAAATCTGTTTGCTTGTGTGCTAAATCTCTTTTTATTAGAAACAAAATTAGCAAGTCAAAAATTAAATAAAAACCATTTGGAAGACTATAAATAGTGAAACTGGTAAAAATAAACCTAGAGATTCAACATATGTCTTAACTATTGATAAAAATCAAATCTCTGATTCAATACAAGTGGCGAATATATTTGAAAATTTTTTTTCTACCTTGCCCCTAGAAGCCACTAAGTCATTGGATTCTTGTCCCAATGTAGCAGAAACTATGTTAAAACATAATTTTCCAAGCAAATCACCGGACTTTTCTTTCAGACACACCACAAGATTTGAAATAATAAAAACATTTCAAAGTTTAAACATAAAGAGTACTGAAGACTTGTGGGGTATGTCAGTAAAAGTGGTAGAGTCTATAATTTACATTATTGCACCATATTTAGAAACAATATTCAATCTTTGTGTCGATAGTGGAAACTTCCCCGATTTAATGAAACAAAGTAAAATCACTCCAATTTTAAAGTCGGGGTCTACATCTGACCCTTGCAATTATAGACCTATTTCCATCTTACCTGTTCTGAGTAAAGTATTCGAAAAAAATATGCTCAAACAACTACTATCCCATTTTAACAAGCATAATTTATTAAATGAGAATCAGTTTGGCTTCACCAAGAGCAAATCAACAACAGATTTTCACATGATGCTATTGGCGTATTTTGTGATCTTTCCAAGGCATTCGACTGTGTAGAGCACTGCACTCTGATTCGTAAACTTTCTCACTATGGTATTCGTGGAAAAGCTCTGAATCTTATAGAGTCATATCTGTCAGACAGGCTACAGAGGGTTGGAATAAGTGGCAATACTTCTTCCGGGTCATTGGTAAAAATGGGAGTACCACAGGGATCAATTTTGGGACCTTTTCTGTTTCTAACATATATTAATGATCTGCCTTGCATGGTCAAAGATTTCTGCGATATTGTTTTATTTGCAGATGATACCTCTTTGATTTTTAAAGTAGATAGGAAAGACAGTGAACTGACGCATGTAAATAATGTATTATCTAAGATTTGTAAATGGTTCGTCGCTAATAATCTTCTCCTTAATTCAAAAAAGACTAAATGTTTAAAGTTTTCTTTACCAAATGTTCCTTATGTTGAATCAAACATAAAGCTTGGCCCAGATAAACTCCCTTTTGACAAAGCGACAGTCTTCCTGGGAATCAAAATGGATTCCACTTTACAATGGGATCCACATATACATAATCTCTCCGGAAGACTTAGTTCTGCTGCATATGCAGTTCTTAGGATAAGACAGTTAACAGACGTAGCTACTGCTCGCCTAGTTTATTTCGCGTACTTCCACAGTATTATGTCGTATGGCGTATTGCTGTGGGGAACTGCTGCTGAGATAGAGACAATCTTTATCATACAAAAGCGTGCAATTCGAGCCATATATAAAATGGGTCCTAGGGAATCTATGAGGGATCTTTTTAAAGAAATTGATATTTTAACTTTACCAAGTCTGTATATATTTGAAAATATTATGTATGTTCGTAAAAATTTGAGTAAATTTAAATTAAACAGTGACAATCACGATTACAATACTAGGAATAAAGATAAAATAGTGGTGCCAGGTTTTAGATTAGCAAAGACAAATAAAAGGTCCTTCTTAGGTAATTGTGTGCGGTTTTATAATAAAGTTCCTAAACATATTACAACGCTCACAGAAGGGAAATTCAAGTTGCATGTGAAAAACATATTGATTAAAAAATCCTACTACACAGTTTCTGATTACATAAACGACAAAAATGCCTGGACAATTCCGCCTCCGCCAAGCTATTGCCTGTCACCTACATAATTTAAACAAATATTGTAATAACTCTATTATATAGTATGTATGTAACACATTGTTAAAAGATGTTTAAAAGAATGGCCCCGAGTTTCTTGCCCGTTCTTCTCGCAGTGGCTCTATAAAATTTATTTGCTGAACGTGGCAGTACAATGTAGAATATTTCAATACTAAAATTTGTAATTGACGCCTAAATTGAATAAATGATTTTGACTTTGACTTTGACTTTGACTTGACTCCATAGATTGTGAAAAAAGGAAATTTAATTCTGACAACATTTTACATGAAATTTTGTATGTCAAGATATTTGTGGTAATGATGAAATTAGTAACAACCGTATTGACATTGGAAGCACAGAACTATCAAAGGTAAGTATTACCAAATGTTGTATTTTTTCGTGAATTTATCTGCTGTAAGTGACATCTGGCTTACCGCGTTAACGTCGATATCTTGTAGTAGCCCAAGCACGAACATTTCGATAGTCCGTAACGTAATCGTATCGAGTTCCCCGTACGTTTACGCAGGAGGCGATGGTTAACAGTACGACGCATCGTTTGCTAGCTAACGTGAGCTCGATAGGATAACAAAAGTGACGTCATCCAGCGTAAATCATACCTTTTTTCTAAGACCTAACAACTCATTCCAAAAGAGGTTTTAATTCTTATTTAGCCTATAAAAGTTCCGCTCACTGAGCCAGTAATATTAAGAGTTGGCACGGACCTTGTTGCTTTGATACTCAGATTTGAAGTTATTTTATACCAACCACTACAAATGAAAACTATGTTTCCAACACAATAATAGTGACATTTGTAAGTGTTGTACTACTGATTCCCTAAAATCGATTAGTAACAATGAAATCGATTCCATTATAATCGATATAGGAAAAAATGGTAGGTAAGTTAGGTTTATAAAGTATATGTTAACGAAATATAAAATAAAACAAATATTTCACACAGATGTATTATTCAAAATCATCAAAATATTTTATCGTGCGATATATCTTCGCTAGTATCGACAACCGTATAATTGAGGTCTGTATACATAGTTCCAAAGTAATTTGTGTACTAGAACATCTTTACAAAACATATTTTTTTTAATTTTCATTGTTCATAACAGTTTTCAATATATAATACTTATTTTCTAATTGTCGTATATGTAAAAGTAAAAAATACTGCACGTAAGTTGCACTAGTAAACTTGTCATCAACTGTTAACACCTTTACACACACTGTTAACATCCTGTTGACGCACCTTTTTTAATTATATACAGACTGTAGACTTATAAAAACTTTTTTTTTGGTGTAGGTAGTTGAATTATTTAGCTATTTAATTTAATCTTGCAGCTGATCTGTTTCATTTGTATTGCAAGAAGCTTCTTCTGCACTGCTTTGTTTTATTTATTGATTCAATTAATATTTTCTGCGTAACATATGCATATCTGAAATAACAAAAAATGTTTATTTAACTGCACTCGAAAGTTGGTTAATTTTAAAATCAAACAGTTAGAGTATAGTATTATATGTATTTAAATAATTGGGATTGTATGTTGATACACATGTTGATTTTTATATAGTATTGAGGTGACATAGTACCTTCAATTCCATGCCATAGCTTTATCGATTCAGCATTTACTTTGAAAGTATATAAGCGACGGAGTTTTGTTTAAATGAACTGAAAAAAAAAACTACTCAGATTATTATCACAAGCATAGATATGACATTATTTACACTATTTATTATTAATTGTATAATACTTAGGTCGATTTACATATGTTAGATAATAAATATTGCTCTAGCCGTTCAGTTAGCAAGTACTGTGCCAGTTATGTAGAGAAAAATTGATAATACCTGGTGTTTCAAAATGCTTTTGAGCTGAAGATGTAAATAACAGTCCCTAAAATACACATGTTAAGTTTCGTGGCATAATAAAACATTCCGCATGATAGTTTATGATCACCAGCATCGAATATGATATTTCCTAATTTATTGACACTATGAAAAAGTAAAATTATGTACCCATACCACTGACATTATAAAAAATCGATACTACAAAGGTATCGATACTTTCCTTGAGCAACACCAAACTTACTTTACGTTACGTAAATATTTGTAATTTATATACAAATATAAGTAATTACAGCAATTCGCATGATAACACATACCTACTTAAATTACAATAAAAACCAAGCGGTCATTAGCTCTGAAACAATAATGTAATTTCAATGACACATTTTCATCAACTCACCGGTTCTGGATCTCATGGAAATCTATTGTTTTAACATTTTGATTTGTGTTTCGACACCACAGACTTCGCATTTTCTTTGCGATTTCCGTATTGTATTGATGTTCACAATAAAATATTAACATTTTTGAATAAAATGTATCAGAGGTGATATATTTACAAAGTGCCATGACATCCATTATGACATAGAGAAATGTAATATACCGAAAATATATGATTAGTCTATAGCCATGACAGTCCAGTTGAGTTGTCAAGGTGACAATGACATATAATTGTGTGCGTGTGCATTGAGTGAGCACCCTCAGAAAAAAATCAATAAAATAGGATAATTTAGTAAAAGCTCTAAAACAATTGTAAAACCAATATCCCTTTTTGTAAAAAGGTAAAACAGAAGATAAATCGTTTGTAATGTGCTCACTCAGTTCTCACAGAAAATAGTCAATATCTTCAAATCTATTGAGTTTACAAAAATAAATTGTATACTAGGTTTCAGTAAAACTTGTGAAGAATATAAGTATCAATAGACAGATTGCCTAGTGCCGTATTTAAAAATTTACAAATAGATAATTATGCTCACTCAATCCTCCATTTTCGCAAGGGCCGATTGCTCTCTAATAAACTATATAATTAAACTTCGTTATATTACTCGTGTTTAGTACATGTTCAATAGGATTTCGTAACATACTAAACGAAAGTCTATTGTGATACATATATAAGTAATAAATAATTTTATGTGCTCACTCAATCCACACATTTATGAAAACCAAAAAACATGAATATCTTCTGATTTGTTACCATTACAAAAAGTCCAGATAGCTCATGTTTTAGTAAAAAAATTTACTAAATATCTGCCATTTCACTTCTAATTAAACTTGTTTACTTTATGAGATATACTTACTTTATTGTTTGTATGAAATTTCGTACTATAGGGTAACCATATTTTATTTATAAGTTTGTTCCAATTTTTTTTTCTTTTATAATGGCTTCACATATCCCCATATCGATTAATATGGTCGAGTTCATTTTTTCTTAAAGAAGTTCCGATACAAAAAAGATCGTGTTCAATAGTACAAATAAATTAATGAACCTTTTGTTTGCTCTTTTCATAAAACTTCGTATTTAAATCGATAATTTTAAATTGAACGTGTTAATAAATAAAGCTTTTCCCAAATATAACTTTTATTTTCTCTGCATTAAAGAAAACTTTTAATTGCCCATTTCGTACGTGGCTAAAACGCTATCCGCGAAAAGCCAAAAAAAAGAAACTTCATTCTTTAGTCTATGGCCAATTGCCATGCGCGCGCATAGGAAAACAGATAAATTTTCCCCGCCATTGCAAAAAAAATATTCACAACTCGTTTTCACTGTTGAAATAATGGTTATTATTAATTAAGATAAGTACTAGATATGAAGAAAATTATTTTTTAGTACTATTTCCTTCAAGTGTGTTGAAAAACGTTGTATGATACTCGTGTGTGTGTGGCATTGATGATTACCGTCCTCGGCTCTCTGAGGGCTCGGGTCACAATGGCGCCTCAGCAGTAATCATACATTACACACTTGTACCCATAGGCTTAGGATGTACAAGACCAACAGTGACGGATGAATGGTGTAACAAAAAATGAAATGTAAATGTGTGAGTGACATAGTGTTGTAATGACGCGAGCGTAATACTATCGACAGTTTTACTTGTTGAATCTTAGGACACATTCGTTTGAAATTATGCCCTATAAAGTTCATTTAGACTATTGTTACGATCGTAAACAACACTGAAATCACAAAAATGCAATATATGCAATTTCATTAACTTGAACAACTTATTTTTCAAGTTATTGTGATTTAAAAACCAAACTACTTAACTGATTATGATGAAATTTCAAAGGGATGAATCTTAAAGTACCTATATCCTTTCAAACCAAATACGATGTTTTCAAATGAAAATCAAACCAAATATTATCATAACATGAATACAACTTGATTGAGAACCTGCTCCTTTTTTGATCTGTTAAAAATAAAACTCATTCAAATATGAAGTCAAATGCATTTATTGTAGGTCTAAAATGGTACAGCACTTTTAAAAGTAAACTACTATAACTTCATCGTAATAAGATGAAATAAAACTTACGATTACTAAGTATTATGATTACCATTTACAAAATTGTTAAGCTGCAAATATACAGGTACTGTAAATTATAAAATTACATTTATCTGAATACCATTTGCGTAAAGCATTCACATGTGGTAAGCAAAGGTCGAATTTGTCCCTGGTGTAAACATAGCTCCTTGGGCTGTAGAAATGACGATGTGTACATAATTTCGATGATCTTTACTAACTGGCCTGCAAAACATATAATTCTTTAAAGTCTGCTTTTAAGTCTAAAAGCCGTTTTATCATTATTTTTGTTTCAGCTTTTAAACTTCTTAAGAGCCATTTCACAAAATCACGCTACTGAAGTTTAGGTAAATGCCAGCGCATCGCATACACAAGCGAAAGAAGTGACGACGGAATAGCGTGACTGTGAGTAACACATTTTGATACTAGCACTCATTAATAAAGAAATGTAAGTTGCGAATTAATCAAATTGTGTGATTGGCATGAGTAAACAATCAATTTCTTGTCGATTACTTGCTAATGTTATAGAAAAGAAGTAGGCATGTACATTAAATAGTCAACTTACATCGTGAATCGTATATTTACATTTCATCCTTGATGAATAAAAAATAAATATGTTTGAATAATTTATTGTAACAATAAACTTAAATAATTAAGTAATTATATTGCTTAAAATTATATAAATATTTGACGTAACGGCATTGATTAAAAGCTGCGGACTAAAAGCTCTTTCTTTTAAATTTTCCAAAAATTCACTTTACACAGTATCTATAACCAGTCGTTAACACTGTCTGCCATAATGACCATGCATAGGATTGAGGTTTATTTTTCTGTGCATCCGGAAAACAACTCAGTACCAACCACAAACGTCCCATGACGTTTTTGGTTTTCCATAACTTAAACATGTCACCCTCATATTCCCGTACCACAATATATCACCTATACCTTTAAAAAAATAACATTTTCATCCATTTAGTTTGAGTAGCCCAAACAGCGAAATGTAAATAAATATTTACACATTTTGAGGTTTTTTTGTTTTTAAATCGAATATCTTTGATGCAATCTATAATCAACATATATACTTCTTGGTACCAATGCAATCCTCACTATATACTCTTATGCTCACTATTTCCTCTATGGAAAATAAATGATAATACACCTTTTTATAGAAAAAAATACTGGAAATGGGGTTTGAACACACGACAAAAATGGTGGGAAATAGTAATTTAATTGCTATTTTTATTTTTTCGTAACTAGACTCACCTAGAACTTCGATTCTTCTTTTAATATGATAATTTGATATTGTTCTTTAGCCATGAATTGTTACAGATTTTTACGCCAAATATTTTAAAGTAACAAGATTAAAACAAACCAATTGTTTTAAGAACTTTGGCGGGAAAACTGTATTGGAGAGCAATATTTTTTTTCTGAAAAACTATACCACCTACGGCTTTGGTCCTTCTTTGATATTATTATTTACATATAATTTTTACACTTGTATTATTTCAGATTTTTTGGTTAAGAAGTTTAAAATTAGTTACGAGATTATTTAATACGCAAATTTGCATCGGTAAGTGTTTGCGTTGCAAAATGTATCGAGCGAAAAATGATTTATACATATGCAAAATTGCGTTTTTCTAGGTTTATAACTGTTGACGTAGTTACGAGATTAATATGAAATGACGTAATATTTTGGGGCCAAAATGTAATTTGTGCTGGTTTCAGATTTCATCAAAATATTCAAAATACTTCCGTTATCTCAGAAAAGTATGGATTCTTTCTTGTATGGGCAAGGATGCATCCTTTTGAAAACCATTTGGATTATGAAAGTCGGATTTTTTTTTATTAATTTTTTTATGTCATTGTGATGGAACAAGCGCGAGGCCCACCTGATGTTAAGCGGTATCCTCTGCCTATAACAGATGCATTTCATCACAAGTGACGAACTGCACTGCGCCCATCACCTTGAGACATACCTGTTAAGTCTAATTTTTGTCTGTTATTTCACTGGCTCTCAAGGACTGCTGCCGGAACTCACCGTTAGGTGCTTGGCGATAGATTTTCTACTAGAGGGTGGTCGCTAGCCAGGCGGGCATTCGCAAAATGCCCTTCCACCATGCGGTGAAGCTCAAGCTCTGGGCGGGATTCGAACCATGGACCTGCTGCGCGGCAGTCCATAGCCAATGCCACTGAGCCATCACTGCTTCAAAACTTAAACTTACGCAGAAAACACTTACTCAGATTTTATGGTAAATTTGTAAATACGACTATCGACCGCTAACTGGTATCCCGGTTTGTACAAATGATGGAAAAGCCGGGAGGCCGTTTTGTACAAATTAGGAAGGTAGTTTAATTTCCTGCTGAAGTTATCGCTGTGTTCACTTATAGACATTAACTGAATCCAAAAATATTGGAAATCAATTATTCGCCTGTCATCTTATTTAGAAGTAAAACAAAAGTTATAGTGAGTTACTAATTTAAACTAGAATAATATAAAAACTTGCAGACCAAAAAGAAGAAGTCAACCCTCTGAGGTTGTTAGCATTTTTCCAATAACGCTGTATAAGACTGCATAATTGTGACGTTTCCTTTTTTTAACACAATGGATGAACAGAAACTAAAGATGTAGTTACTTAACAAGACAACAATAATTATAGTATGGACAACAAAAATAAAGTACAGTTTGTTACTTAAAAAAAATAAAAACATGATCAAAACTCTGTGGACGCACTATAAACTTGCGTCTAAGCGTTCCGCGTACGAGACGTCAGAGCAAGGCAAAACGAACGCAGGTCCTACCTCGATGAGCGCTCGCGCGGTACTGATCGCCTCGCGCTTGTACATTTCAATTTATAAGCATTTCGAGTTATGTTAAATATTTTTTCTTGTCTAACAAAACAGAGTTAATAGCACAATTTATTAAAGATCAGATTAATTAAAGAATGAACTTTCTTTTCATATAATATTTGTTTGGAATTACACTTTATTAAACGCAATATATCGTGGTAAACTACTGATATAATTTGTGGAAATTGGCGCAAGATCTTTATTTTTTTTTCTACAATGACGATTAATTATCGATATTCTAGTACACTATGTGTCAACAGGATTATATGCCTGATGCACAGTTTTTTTTTTAGTTAATTTGATGAATCTTTATACAAGAGATAGAACTCTGAAGTTGGCTATGTGTACCTTAATTCGTAAAACAAGGTGCGGGAGATTGGTCACTACAAAATAATTAATGTTATGTTTGTAAATCTGGTACATTAACTGAAAAGAGAACAGATTATTCTATTTTTATCAATTATTAAACAACTTGTAGATATTTCCTATGATAGTAAATTAAGCGCTTAAAATCTTCGTATACCGCATTAAAATGTAAAATGCCTCTTAAGAGCTAATTTTTTTCTGTAATTTTTGTCACAATTTAGAACATTAGTTAATAAGTTTTTTTTCCTTGGAGACAGTACTTGATTTGAAGGGCAGGTAATGGCTAACGATGGAAATATATCTCTATTTAAGTAAGGTCAGGACCGTCTTATTTTCAATTTGATCTGAAAGGAAAAATAAAAATTATTTTGTGTCAGGATAGCCATAGATATCCAGCGCTGCAATGAAGCGAGTATTGTAGATTTTAATGCACCAGGAACGCTAAGGGAAGGGTTACTAGATTGACTCAACATATCCTACAGTCTTTACATGAAAAAAAAATATTTGACCATGTATTTTACTACAAATTAAACTTTACGTTACTTGTGTCATCATTTCCTAAAGCTATTGACCACCATTTCCACAGCTTTATGCATTCAGGGACATTAAAAGTTGGTATTGAGTCTTTCATTAGTATACATCGATGTTTTCTTTGTATGAAGCATTTTGATTCAAAGTTTACTACAAACTGCAGAGTTTTTATTTAGATTGCGTCAATAGTCAGAACCCTTTTATCACGTACTGAAAATTTGTTGTACTTTGCTGTAATTTGCTGTAACAACACAAACATTATTAAACGCGTGCATATAGTTATTTCAAATTCTGTTAAATAGCCATTTGTAAAAAGATACTAATATTTTATAATAGAAGTAAGAGATATTTCCAATTATTTATTGAGAGTTAGGGGAACTTTTCACAGAAAACATCATAATAAATTTTGAATAATATATCTTGTGATAATATTTACTCCCTTATTCGTAAATACTCAATAAGCTATAAACTGATCTGTCAACTTCTCGGTAACTATTATGTAATTATATTATTTTTAAACACATTTATGATTAAACTAACTACCGGTTATTTTTGAGGTTCGAATATGTACCCGAGCATTCACGTCGAAGCTACAGGTCACACATAAACTATCGACTTTATCGATACTTGTGACGTCAGGACTTTGTCAAGCCATATCGTAAACAAATGTTTTTGTATTTTTCGTAAAATACCAACCAACTCTTCATTTAGCAATGTAATTTGATGATAAGTACGAAGAGAAACCTATTATCTAATATTTCCATAGTTCATATAACTAATTTTAAAACAAAATGACAAAATAATGATTATCCAAAAAGCAGTACAAATAAACATAAATTACCTGTGAAACGTGTATATATTCGGGTTACTGTGTCTTGTAAGCTCACATTCACTCACTGAACAAGACACCATGCTTGCAGAATACATATTTTATATTATAATCGTAAGATATTTGAGCAAATACACAAAATTCGCGCGGATTTGGAAGAGGCCGGGACGCTATGGCCTCTTACTCGAGTAAAAAATTACATACCGTCTTCTTGTTTCACTATCTCTTTTTTTCTCGCGACGGTTTGTAGCAGCTTAGGACCTTTCACTCACACACTTCGTAGGTCTATTGAGCGTAGCGAAAAAATCCTAGGTCTGTGCTTGTACCACAATGTAACCCACAACATTGACTTTTTATTTACCCGACTAAACTCGACCTACATATGTATCGTGTTTCTTTGTTTCTGTAAATTACAGAATTATATTGTATTGTCTATTTTATACTGAAAATAGAAAAGTATAGGCAAAAATGTTTGTAGGTACTAACTTAGAAGAAAAACAAAAAAAGCCGTATGCCAAAAAACCTAAAATTAGCTACATAATGAAAATGAAGTAAGATTTTTGAAAAAAAAACTGTCTTGGACATACTTTCAAGCATATCTTAAAAAGTACTGCACAGATGTCGATGAAATTTGGTTTATGGATAAATATTAGAATAGATCCCGAAATTTATGAGCTATCTTTTTATTTTGAGACTTAATTAGTTTTTCAATGTTATTGCTTTTATTATCTATTATTACTTACTAATTAACGGTGGCTGACAATCCATCCCGTAAGTAGCATGGCTAAAGGGTGAATATTAAAAGAAAATTCCAATAAATGGAACTGACTTCAACATTAAAAATGTGTTAAATAACTGTATGATGCTCTGCCGCAGATCCACTATAGTAAATACCTTTTAATTATATCTTAAAATGATATACTTCGAACGCGTTTTCAAAGTCGGTACCATGAGCACAAAATTGTCATACTCGTAATAGTTGCCTTTGAATTATCGTGGTATCGACGACGTGGCGAGCGACGTCAACAGGTAATTTCACACATGTAAAAGTTGGTTCGAATTCCTTGTAAAAAAAATTTTCACGAATTATGTTGATTTTTATTTGAGTAGTGTCAATGTTTACAATGGATAGTTATAATCTATTATCAATATCACTTCAGCACTAATTTCGTAGAACTGTCGCAGTAACCAAACTAAATACCTATGTTTTTTTAGGAATTGAGGAGGGAAAGTGTCAACATTGTGAATTTTGTATTATTTTCCGAAAATATTGATTCTGAGATTTTATACGTAATTATGGTGGATAATCAACCATTAAGTGTGTTACGAGTGTAGGCATTAGTGTACGAGTGTAGGCAAGTGACACACAGCTTTTCGTGATTCAAATTATTCCAACAATTAGGTACTTGCAACTTTGACATTTGCGCTCGCAGTAAAAATTCTACACCTCAACAACCTCCCAACCAACTTAGCTCATATACGGACTTGCAAATTCTATTAGTATAAGCTAATTTTCTGTCGAAATTCATTAAGTCACATTCTCTCGGTCAAAAAGTAGCCTGTGTGTTCCATGTCCTAATTATGTATCAAACATAATCGCAATCAAATTTTATCAAAATAAAAAGGAAGTTCATAAGCTTCGGGATCTATTCTAATATTTATCCATAAACCAAATTTCATTGAAATCTGTGCAGTACTTTTTAAGATATGCTTGAAAGTATGTCCACGACAGATTTTTTTTTCAAAAATTCTTATTTCATTTTCATTATCTAGCTAACTTTAGGTTTTTTGGCCAACGGTTTTTTTTGTTTTTCTTCTAAGTTAGTACCTACAAACATTTTTGCCTATACTTCTCTATTTTCAGTATAACATAGACAATACAATATAATTCTGTAATTTACAGAAACAAAGTAACACCATACATATGTAGGTCGAGTTTAGTCGGGTAAATGAAAAGTCAATGTTGTGGGTTACATTGTGGTTTGTACCACGTGTTTGTAATGTATGATTACTGCTGTGGCGCCATTGTGACCCGAGCCCTCAGAGAGCCGAGTAATCATCAATGCCACACACACGAGTATCATACAACATTTTTCAACACACTTGTAAAGTAAATAGTACTAAAAATAACTTTCTTCATATCTAGTACTTATCATATTTTTTTTTTACCGGCGCGGTATGCCTTTATTAACAAAATACTACAAACTATATACTACACAACAGCTACTACAATAAAAGCATTTGGACTCATAGGCAGTCCAAATGCTCTAGCCCACTATCAGTTGGCAGCGTGCCCAGCATATATTAATAATTAATATATGCTGATTAATTATTAATAAATAATAATTAAATAATAATAACTATTATGTCAACAGTGAAAACGAGTTATGAATATTTTTTTGCAATGGCGGGGAAAATTTATCTGTTTTCCTATGCCACCGCATGGCGATTGGCCATGGACTAAAGAATGAAGTTTCTTTTTTTTTGGCTTTTCGCGTATAGCGTTTTAGCCACGTACGAAATGGGCAATTCAAAGTTTTCTTTAATGCAGAGAAAATAAAAGTTATATTTGGAAAAACTTTATTTATTTAACACGTACAATTTGAAATTATCGATTTAAATACGAAGTTGTATGAAAAGAGCAAACAAAAGGTTCATGAATTTATTTGTACTATTGAACACGATCTTTTTTGTATCGGAACTTCTTTAAGAAAAAATGAACTCGACCATATTAATCGATATGGGGATATGTGAAGCCATTATAAAAGAAAAAAAAACATTGGAACAAACTTATACATAAAATATGGTTTTTAATTTATGGTTATTAAATCAAATTACAGCAAAGTACAACAAATTTTCAGTATGTGATAAAAGGGTTCGGACTATTGACGCAATCTAAATAAAAACTCTGCAGTTTGTAGTAAACTTTGAATCAAAATGCTTCATACAAAGAAAACATCGATGTATACTAATGAAAGACTCAATAACAACTTTTAATGTCCCTGAATACATAAAGCTGTGGAAATGGTGGTCAATAGCTTTAGGAAATGATGACACAAGTAACGTAAAGTTTAATTTGTAGTAAAATACATGGTCAAATATTTTTTTTTCATGTAAAGACTGTAGGATATGTTGAGTCAATCTAGTAACCCTTCCCTTAGCGTTCCTGGTGCATTAAAATCTACAATACTCGCTTCATTGCAGCGCTGGATATCTATGGCTATCCTGACACAAAATAATTTTTATTTTTCCTTTCAGATCAAATTGAAAATAAGACGGTCCTGACCTTACTTAAATAGAGATATATTTCCATCGTTAGCCATTACCTGCCCTTCAAATCAAGTACTGTCTCCAAGGAAAAAAAACTTATTAACTAATGTTCTAAATTGTGACAAAAATTACAGAAAAAAATTAGCTCTTAAGAAGTTTAAAAGCTGAAACAAAAATAATGATAAAACGGCTTTTAGACTTAAAAGCAGACTTTAAAGAATTATATGTTTTGCAGGCCAGTTAGTAAAGATCATCGAAATTATGTACACATCGTCATTTCTACAGCCCAAGGAGCTATGTTTACACCAGGGACAAATTCGACCTTTGCTTACCACATGTGAATGCTTTACGCAAATGGTATTCAGATAAATGTAATTTTATAATTTACAGTACCTGTATATTTGCAGCTTAACAATTTTGTAAATGGTAATCATAATACTTTGTAATGGTAAGTTTTATTTCATCTTGTTACGATGAAGTTATAGTAGTTTACTTTTAAAAGTGCTGTACCATTTTAGACCTACAATAAATGCATTTGACTTCATATTTGAATGAGTTTTATTTTTAACAGATCAAAAAAGGAGCAGGTTCTCAATCAAGTTGTATTCATGTTATGATAATATTTGGTTTGATTTTCATTTGAAAACATCGTATTTGGTTTGAAAGGATATAGGTACTTTAAGATTCATCCCTTTGAAATTTCATCATAATCAGTTAAGTAGTTTGGTTTTTAAATCACAATAACTTGAAAAATAAGTTGTTCAAGTTAATGAAATTGCATATATTGCATTTTTGTGATTTCAGTGTTGTTTACGATCGTAACAATAGTCTAAATGAACTTTATAGGGCATAATTTCAAACGAATGTGTCCTAAGATTCAACAAGTAAAACTGTCGATAGTATTACGCTCGCGTCATTACAACACTATGTCACTCACACATTTACATTTCATTTTTTGTTACACCATTCATCCGTCACTGTTGGTCTTGTACATCCTAAGCCTATGGGTACAAGTGTGTAATGTATGATTACTGCTGAGGCGCCATTGTGACCCGAGCCCTCAGAGAGCCGAGGACGGTAATCATCAATGCCACACACACACGAGTATCATACAACGTTTTTCAACACACTTGAAGGAAATAGTACTAAAAAATAATTTTCTTCATATCTAGTACTTATCTTAATTAATAATAACCATTATTTCAACAGTGAAAACGAGTTGTGAATATTTTTTTTGCAATGGCGGGGAAAATTTATCTGTTTTCCTATGCGCGCGCATGGCAATTGGCCATAGACTAAAGAATGAAGTTTCTTTTTTTTGGCTTTTCGCGGATAGCGTTTTAGCCACGTACGAAATGGGCAATTCAAAGTTTTCTTTAATGCAGAGAAAATAAAAGTTATATTTGGGAAAAGCTTTATTTATTAACACGTTCAATTTAAAATTATCGATTTAAATACGAAGTTTTATGAAAAGAGCAAACAAAAGGTTCATTAATTTATTTGTACTATTGAACATGATCTTTTTTGTATCGGAACTTCTTTAAGAAAAAATGAACTCGACCATATTAATCGATATGGGGATATGTGAAGCCATTATAAAAGAAAAAAAAATTGGAACAAACTTATAAATAAAATATGGTTACCCTATAGTACGAAATTTCATACAAACAATAAAGTAAGTATATCTCATAAAGTAAACAAGTTTAATTAGAAGTGAAATGGCAGATATTTAGTAAATTTTTTTTACTAAAACATGAGCTATCTGGACTTTTTGTAATGGTAACAAATCAGAAGATATTCATGTTTTTTGGTTTTCATAAATGTGTGGATTGAGTGAGCACATAAAATTATTTATTACTTATATATGTATCACAATAGACTTTCGTTTAGTATGTTACGAAATCCTATTGAACATGTACTAAACACGAGTAATATAACGAAGTTTAATTATATAGTTTATTAGAGAGCAATCGGCCCTTGCGAAAATGGAGGATTGAGTGAGCATAATTATCTATTTGTAATTTTTTTTTTAATACGGCTCTAGGCAATCTTTCCATTGATACTTATATTCTTCACAAGTTTTACTAAAACCTAGTATACAATTTATTTTTGTAAACTCAATAGATTTGAAGATATTGACGATTTTCTGTGAGGACTGAGTGAGCAGATTGTAAACGATTTATCTTCTGTTTTACCTATTTACAAAAAGGGATATTGGTTTTACAATTGTTTTAGAACTTTTACTAAATTATCCTATTTTATTAAATTTTTTCTGAGGGTGCTCACTCAATGCACACGCACACCATCGTATTTGGTAATTTTGGACAGAAATCGGTGCACCTGCAATACTTTACCTTATTTTAAGGTTGGTGACGCTGGACTGGTTCTTCTATGATTGATATTCGTAAAATTTAGCTTTTTATTTGGTGAAAACCAAACATATTTTTTTCCGGTATATCACTTTTCTCTATGCGTTACTTGCTCAGTGAACCAAATTTTATTGTAACATCATTAGAGGTATTAAAATAAAACATTATATATAAATTATGAGCTATAAATTCTCAAGCCAAGAATCTATGCCACTGATAATTTACCTAGTAGGTATATGAATTATTACAAACAGCTACTATCAGAATTTACACCTTTAAACAGAGGGAGGAGTCTCAAGAAACCCTGAAGGGCCGCCAGCCGGCGTGAAGTGTATTTTGCGCAAAATTTTATGGTGTTTCAGCAGAAAAACAGGCTATTGAGATCAAGCAGTGTACCTATTCCATAAGTTCTAATTGTTCACTAAAGGTGATTCCCGACAGAACTTTCGTCTCCAGCGGTATTTTACCGTCTGTTCTGGGTAAGAAGAATGCTGTGAAAACCTGGAGCGCGTAGTAATGTACCTACCTAACAGTTTTACAAAGACAAACCACGTAGCATTTCATGAATGCGCCGTTACTACAAATAGGGAGTGCTATGACTTGTAACCGTCTAGGCTTGGTGTTGTTTTAAGTTCATATTAATTTTAGGATAATTAAAGTGTTTATTTTGTCTTAGTCAGCTTATGGTTGGATTTTTTTTTTTGGATTTTGATTGTGTCTGTTATTACATTACCAAAAATAAAGAAATTACTTAACGGTTGGTGTAGTTTTGTCTTTTTATTCATCTACTTTCCTTTACTTTTAAGGAATAGTGTGGCAAAAGAACATGATATCGAACTTACCTAGCCTATAAGATCAGAGGGGGAAGAAAAATGCTTCTCTCGGCACTGCTATGAGTTCGCCACCCAATAGTCTTTTATGCGCCACCATCATCCATCTCATTGATCGACACTGATCCATCTCATCATCACTGTTGTATGCTCAATGCGTGGCAACATCACACTCACACCGACCTAAGTAGTGGCATGCTGCCACGAATTTTGTCTTAGTCGCGATTCACGACATCCAACAAGAGATCCTATTATCCCTAAGCCACGAACTGTTCGGTATATACTAATAAATGAAACGCACAATTGCACTTCGTTTATTTTTATAAAGAATCAAAGTCCAATAACACAGCTTCTACGTTTCACATTAAAATCTTCTTCTTCGGAGTGGTTAGAATGTTGGCGTGAGCATGGTCATCACCTATGAGTTCATAGGTAGTTAGTCTGACAATCCGTTGGTATTCCTTTCGTTTCGCTGCCTGTGTTCGTTTGGTGCATTTGTTGACGGCTTTGGTTGATCTTGAAATCTTGAATGGATAGGTGATCTTCTGTGAGCCTTTTTGTTTTCAATTTGACCATGCACAATGAAGAATTTCATATAAACATTATTGCGCCGCAAGACATATCCAACGAGCCAAATTGGTGTAAATGTGGGCTGGAACGGTGGAATATGGACGTTGTTTGATGCAGAGTTTGGAAAATGTCCTGAATTGGGTTCATCGTACATTAGCATCACTTCTCTCCAGTGCCATAAATCAATAAATACCTAGTTTGCGCCTGGTAAACGAAATGGTACATTACTACTTCTAATCTTGCTGCCATGTTTGTAACTCTTTTCATAGGTAAATTATGAATGAACCAACACATAATCATTTTTTTTTTTTTTTTTTTTATATGGCAATTGTCATAATGACATTTGTGCCAGTTTCACGTCAAGAATTACAATGACGAAATTTTGATAATAAAACAGGGATGACCAGAATAACTAATGCAGATACATAAATAGACAGATACAAGAAATATTTAACATAAACATATTTTTTATAAAAGAAGAAATGCAAGATATTACATAATTAATAAAATTTTAATGATTAATATTAACATAATATATAAATAGAACTTATTATAAATGAATATTATTAAGAGAGAGGAAGTCAGATAAAATTTTATAAATATCAATATTATTAGACGATAAAAGTTCAGGCATGTAAGTTGGAAAGGAAAGTTTTAAAGATTCAAGGCATAAATAAAACGCTACATGGTTATATAGGGGACATGAAAAGAATATATGATTGAGATCCCCCTCATCCAAGCCACATTCGCAGATAGAAGAATCTTTAACGTGAATCTTTTTTAAATGAGTAGGAGTACAACAATGACCCAACCTCATACGGATTAATGATGAAGTAAAACGTTTGCCTAATTTTATCCGGGCAAACCACGGTTTGCTCGGAATCAAAGGTTGAATTTTAGCAAAGCCAGATCCAGATGACCGACTACTGGTTCTCCAATGTAATGACCAAGACTTTGATAAATGAGATTTTGGAAGACATAATAAGTCATGACAGTAATTAATGAAAGGAACCTTATCTCCACAAACAACTGCATCTTTAGCAACTTTATCAGCGCGTTCATTGCCAGAAATCCCAACATGACTGGGAATCCAGGCAAGAATAACGTCAAAACCTTTAGTATAACATTCAGCAATAGAACTTTTAATTTGAAATAAAATTGGATTATGAGAATTAGAAGTAAAAGGATTCGAAAGTAATGATTGGAGAGAACTCCGAGAATCAGAAAATACAATAGACCGATGCAGCTTGAAGAGAAGGATATATTTAATAGCCTCAAGGATAGCCAAACATTCCCCAGTAAAAACAGATCATTTAGGTGGACATTTAATTTTTTGAACAATATCGTATTGAGCATGAAAAATGCCATAACCAACACAGCCAACTGGTGAAAGTTTTGAAGCGTCTGTGAAGATCGTATGCCAATCACGCCAATCTCTTTTAAGTAGCTCGTGGAAGTATTCATCTGCATAAAGGTCACCTTTACAAATGTCAAATTCTAAAATTATATGGGGTTGAGATATAATAATATTAAATTCATAATTGAAAATTGGAAGTTTTTGAGAACGATAAACAGGGTCTTTTAAGGAATGAAAAATAACGTAACTTTTAATAAGCAAAGGAAAATGTTTACATCTCCAGAAACGAGAAGAGTTAACATATTGATGAAGCAGTTGTAATTTTGGAATCAAAGGGTGATTAGACAATTGGATAAATCGGAAAAAGAATCTGTTAGCAAGGAATTGACGGCGAAGGTGAAGGGGAGGGTCAACACACTCAACTTGGAGAGCATTGACTGGAGAAGACTTCATAGCCCCTGTGATAATTCGAAGAGCTTTCGATTGTATCAAATCAAGTTTACTAAGGCTTAGCTTGTTAGCAGGTTCCAAAAGAAAGCATCCATAGTCTAAGACGCTTCGAATAATTGCATTGTACAAAAGTTTTAAGTTAAAAGGGTGGGCTCCCCACCAAACACCAGATAAGCATATTAGAACGTTAATGTTTTTTTCACATTTTTGGATAATGTAGTCACAATGCTGACGAAAATTTAACTTACTATCTAAAACAAGACCTAGAAATTTGATTGATTCTCTAACTGAGATTTGACAATTATTTATGAAGATATTGATAGGAGGAGGGTTTCTTTTACGGGTAAAGAGTACTATATTACTTTTAGAAGGAGAGAGTTCCAAACCATTTTCGCTAAGCCAAACATTCAATTGCTGAAGCGAGTGAGAGAGACAGGCACTTGCCACATCGATTTTGTGATTGGAATTATAAATGAGAATATCATCAGCATATTGTAAAATACGACAAAGACCAACAGAAGACTCTAGATCATACGTATAAATATTGTATAAGAGAGGGCTAAGAACCGATCCTTGGGGTAAACCACGCCAGATAACTCTACTCGATGAAATTGAAGGATTGTCACAACGGAGAAAAATGAATCTCTCCGTCAAAAGGTTCATAGTAAAATTTCTTAATTTAACAGGAATTTTTAATTTAATTAATTTTCTTTTTAGAATTGGAAGTTGGACATTGTCGTAAGCAGCAGATATATCAAGAAAAGCTCCGACAATAGATTCACCACGAGTGAAACCAAGCCTTATATCTGTAGTGAATATACTAAGACTATCCATGGTACTTTTCCCCTTCCTAAAACCGTATTGAGATTTCGCAAGTAAACCATAATATTCTACAAACCACTCAAGTCGATTTTTAATAAGGTGTTCAGCTATTTTAGCTAAAACAGATGAGAGCGCAATAGGACGGTAAGAATAAGGATCATCTGGATCTTTGTTAGGTTTGAGAATAGGAATAATAAATTGCGATTTCCAGCTATCAGGGACATAGCCAGAATCAAAGATAGAATTTACAAGGCATAGGTAATAATTCAGAACACAATCATTAGCCTTAGAAAAAAAGGAATAGGGAATGCCATCCATGCCTGGAGCAGAATCTTTAACCGATTTTAGTACGTTTTTCAGTTCTACCATGGAAAAAGGCTGATCTAAAACGTCGTTAGAACCATAAGTAAACTGAGCAGGAAGTTCATCAGGGAGAGGACAATACTGAGGCGCTAATTTGTCCATAAATGAGTCAGCCCAAGACTGACTCGGGCAACAACGACGGTGAGGAAGGCACCAAGTTCTTCTATATCTATGGATTTTATTCCAAATAATTGAGAGTGGAGTTTGCGGACCTATAGAGCAACAAAAAGATTTCCAACCATGAAATTTTTTGGAGTGGAAGAGGCGTTTTGATTGAGCAATTACTTTGTTCAATTGCATGAAGTTCTCTTTTGTCATGGAGAGGCAAAAGGTAGTTTCAGTTTCATTTCGACATTTAATTGCCTCCGAGCAGTCCTTATCCCACCATGGAGGAGAAGGCATTTTACCTGAATTATTTTTTTTAATATAGAAAGACATATCAGCACAATTTAAAAGAGCTTGAGCAAGGTCCTCCGAACAAATTTTAATGTTGTTATTATTAATCACAGGTAGTTTAGAAATATTGATCTCTGCTATTTCATTAAATTTATCCCAGTTAGCATTGTCATTTAAAATATATTTAAGAAGAGGAGAATTGCGATTGACTGGTTGAGCCAAATTTAGTGAAATATTTAGAATAATAGGAAAATGATCACTGCCATGAGTAGAAAGCAGAACATGCCATGACAAAAGCGAAGCAAGATCTGGAGAGCAGAGAGATAGATCAACTGCACTAGGAAATTCGTTTGGACGGGTTCTTCTTGTAGGAGAACCATCATTAAGAATACACAGATTGAGGGTATCAAGGGAATCTAATAGAAAAACTCCACAAGAATCTGAAATACCACAACCCCAAACACAATGGTGGCAATTAAGATCGCCAAGGACTAGGAGAGGCCTAGGAAGGGAGTTAAGAAGAAGAATAAGCTTACGGATTACAGAAATGGAAGGGGAGCTTAAATATAAGGAAATTATTACAAAAGATTTCGTATGGACAGCCACAGCTTCAAAGCCAACTTGAGAAGGAATTGAAATATAGGAAAAGGACATATTATCTTTTAAAAAAAGAGCAACACCACCACAACCATCCTGTCTATCTCTTCGAACATCAACATAGCCAGATAACCTAAAAAGGGAATCAGGTCTAAGCCACGTTTCTGAGAAAGACAGGATGCATGGTTTGTATTTATTGATTAAAAATATTTTATCAGATTTTTTATTGTTTAAGCTACGACAGTTCCACTGAAGGATCCTGTTGGTGGGATCCATTTTGGAAAAGAGAGAGGAGAGAATTCAAGTTGAAGGCAGCGTTGGACGGTAAAGCGTTTGGGGAAGAGGAAGAAGAATTACACATAACAGAAGATAATAAGTTTAAGAGCTTTAGGAGTTCTGCAATAATATCTTGAACAGAAGGCATCTCAGAATTTTTACATAAAAGATTAGGGAGGGCACAGCCATTTTGAGAGGGAGTATCATGATCATCTCTTATAATGTTTAAGTGGGCAGCCCGATCATACCCAACACGGGAAGGAGGAGGGGCAGGAACAGATTTTGAAACTTTTTTCTTATAATGAACTTTAGTTGGCTCGATGGTAAAATTTTTAAAAGAGCGATTTTGTTGAGGGCTAGTTGTTAAGGAGGGTGAGGCAATATCAGCATACGATGTTTTAGACACAGGAAGTAGTTTTGAAGCTTCAGCATAAGATATAGCTTTTTCAGACATGACACATTTTATATTTTTTTGCCTTTGATATTCAGGACAGCTTTTATTAGTAGCGAAATGATTTCCTTTGCACCAAATACATTTTGCACTATCCACCCCTATTTGACATGAATCTGCTAGGTGATCTAGACCACATTTATAACAGGTAGGTTTTGAACGACATTGATTCTTAGTGTGGCCATATCTGCAACATTGAAAGCATTGTATGGTAGGTAAGGAGTATAACTCTACAGGGATTGAATTATAACCCAAAAAATCTCGTGAGGGAAAGACTTGGCCATCAAAAGTCAATACGACCGTTTGCGAAGGTTTCCAATTTGTAGATCCTTCTATGGTAACTTTAAAATTAAGTCGACGGGCTTTAATTATGGGACCACAATCATTGGGAACCTTCATTTCTGTCATAATTTCTTCGGGAGACATATCGATAGGAATGCCACGGACAATGCCTAATCTTGTTATATTGAAGGATGGAATGAAAGCTTTGAATTGATTATGAGATAATGACGAAGATTCCATAAATTTATTGGCACAAGCAGCCGAATGGAAATCTAAAGAGATTCTATTACGACCGACGCTTTTGATAGAACCATCTATAACTCCTTCAAACTCCCTGGAACGACTAAATAAAAATCTACCAAAAGTCACTGGATGTAACGAAGTGCCAGCAGTTGGAGAGGATTCATTTCTCTGTACATGTACCGTGAATGGACCACGATCATTTGGGCCATATGACTGACGACCAGTTGGGATGTAAGAATTTTGAGATTGGAGTGGGGAAATTCGAGGGGAATCAGGAAGAGGGACAGAAGGGGCTATTTGTTGGCTAATATGGGTGTTTGAATCTCTGACGGAAGAAATTGAATGAGGGGGAGAGAGTTGACCGGGTTGGAGAACCACATCTGACTTTAATATTAGTGTGTCATTGGATGACTCTGACTCGGAACGAGAACGATCTTCATTAACCTTTCGTGCTTTTTTCGCTTTCGAACGTTTACGGATAACTGTTTCGTATGGTACATCATCAACAGACATTGATATCGATTCAAAAGCGGCTGGAGAAGGAGGTTTAACAATAGCTAATGTTCCACCAGGATCAGGGGGTTCATTCATCTTGATTAGTATGACACTAGAATACCAATCTACAAATAATATAAATACTAATGTACTAATGTAGCTACTCTGGTCTAAAAATATGAGTAAATTAACAAGCTAAATTAAATTTGAAAAATTTAACCAAAAATCCACGACTTGACGCTTCACCGTAGAGCACAGACCTCCACATTATCATTAATAACATGAATTTTCAAAGTTTTACCACAATTGAATACGTTACGTCAGCCATCTCACTGACAATTTCTCAGTGACATGACATTCGTAGATTTTTAACAGATCCTCGATAGCCAGCTTTCGAGCTTAAGTTACAATTAGGTTCGTGCTCGCGATTTCATAGAAAACTTTTTACGTGACAAAACGTTTACGTTAAAATCTCGACACGTTAGTTGTCAAAACCTATTTTTCTGCCAAAATTTAGTTCCTTTTACGCACTGTAGAGGCGCTGATCAAATCCTATACAAAATTGTGACATTTCGATACGTTTACGAAACGGTTACGATTTCGCAAGTTATTCGTGCTTGGGCTACAGGATTGGTGTCAGTTATATAGAATTTATAAAAAAAAAAAAAAACCTCCTTATGAGGTATATCGTTTCTTAGTTAAGTAACTGTAACATGGTAGAGCTATAAACAAATCAAACTTCTAAACCAGACGAGTAATAGGCCGTTTATTTTATGTTATATCCTAATTCTTTCTGGATTAGAAAGGAATATATTCTTGACATTTCAATCATATCCGTGTTGCGATTGTAAAATGGTAATAAATACAAATAAACAATCTTTCACTTTTTAATATAATGTGATAGAAATAATAAACATAACATCACGAGCCAAATGTAGAACACCCGGCTTAAAACTTTAATTTGGTTTAAAAGTGCATGCTGAACATTAAGAGCGTGCGAATATAGCCAAATGAGGCTTTTAACATCGGATTGAGGGCAACTTTAATGTTTTTACTTTACTGGTATGAAAACTATTTTTTTATCTACCAGAAATTACGTTAACAATTTCGTTATTAGGCATGATCCAAGGTGATTTAGTTATATAATATTGTGTGTTTAGTACAGATATCACAATAAATATTTATACTAGTGATCAGTGGCATACACTGGTTGACAATTTTGATCTTCAGGCTCTGCAGGATGTTTCACGAGAATATGTCGCGTGATTTCCTCATCACTGCCAATTTGAGCTTGATTCTTCGGGTGACTTCATTGACAAAGATAGACCTACATACATAACTAGACTGTTCTCGATAATAATAAAGTTCCATAACTTCGACAGTATCGTTCCCAATAATTATTTACAAATTACTGGAGCACAAAACTTTTTGTTCCGGACGGGAATCTAACCCGTGTCCTCCGATTGCACGCCGGATGCCTAATTCCTCTCGCCTTCTATTTTTAACCCCACAATAATTTGTTACTATGATTTTAGCTCAGCACGACTACGACAGTGCTTATCATCATATTTACAAACGCTCCATCCCAATACGATGGTTAAAGAACGATAGGAAAGATTTGAGTTATGACGTCATGTCATGTAAGCTCAATTGGTTAAAACATACCCCGGCTATAGGGGTGGATGGACGCGGGTTCAAATCCCACACATGACTCAAATTTTTCTTATCGTATATTGCTTTGTATATTGCTATTTTGCTTACTATTAAATATGTTCTAATTTTTTTTTTAGATAGACTGCTTCATTTATTTATTCTGCTACATTAATTATAAAACCAAATTTCATTCATTAGGATTTGATTTTTTAATACAGATATGACTGTATTATATAGAAATAATAGATAATAGACATGACTATATTATATAGAAATAAGACATACTACATTAGACAAATACCCTGTCAAATAAAGGAAGAATCACCTAAATAGGTTTACACATTACGAAGATTAACATGTATATAACAATTATTTCATATAAATAAACAATAATTTGAGTTGCATAATTCTTGCGTTTTTAGAAATCGATTCCAGATTGAGAATTAATTCCAATTGTCCTGGGAGTTAATTATCTTTCAAGCAACTTATTATATTTGTAACTACTTATTTGTTACAAGGTTTCACAAGTCGGGCCTCAATAATAATCTTGGTGCCCTGATGGTGACAGTTTAATTAATTTAACGGAAACAGCTGTCAAAATCGGCAAAAAATAAATTAAGCAATTAAGAACTTCATTAAGATTTTGATGAAATTGTATAAACTTGTTTTCCAATTTGAAAACAATTAATATCGTGTTATTCCCACACCTATATAATTGCGAAAGTGTGTTTTTCAGTTTGTTTGTTTCTTCTTCTTTCATGCAGGGATAAAGCAACGAATTGACCTTTGGCACGGATATAGTTAAGAAGCCGGAGAGTAACAAAGGGTACTTTTTGTCCCGAAAATAATTGTATTCTAGCTGTTTCTGTATGATAGCAACAATCCAATTTTTCAGTCTGTCTATAGACCGACCAAAATCAATCATTTGGCAAACCGATACATATTATGTAATAAACTAATTACGTAAAAATTGTGAACCAACTTTAAGGTGTTTCTATTAAAATCAATGTCATATTAAGGAAAAAGGTACTAAAAAGCTTTACGAGGCGTTTGTCCCATCCCAAAACAGTCGTTACGGCCGTCCTAATTGTTTCCAAATAAGGATCGTTTTGTATACAATTTTTAATGGATTTTTGTTTGTTTACCTTGCTTTCTCGTTAACAAATTGTGAAGGTTTAAGAGGATTACTTGGAGTGAAATAAATCAGTGGAAATGAATTCACGAGGGAGACTTCACACGAGGATCACACTGCTTTTATTATGGCAGTTGAAGTTTAAATGCCGATTAAGCTTTAATGACAAATAAAATGTTTACATTTTAAAAAGTTTTGTGCAAATTCTTAACATTAATGATATACAGCTTACAAATAAAGGCTTTTTTCGTAATATGCCTACTACGAGAGAAAACTCTTGAGCTCTAGTTCCGCCCTTCAAAAATGGTGGGCTGCGCGTATTGATTACGTTTAGGAATACTGAAAAAAAAAACACATGTACATCACAGGGCCAATTACAAGTTTCCATCTACAGGTATAATTATATAATATAAGGCATGCCAAGTGCGTATGTTTGCATATTTGGCATAGTAATACTCAGTGACAAAGTTCAAACTACTTACATTAATATCTAGTGATACAATATTGTCTAGTCGTCGAACAGAGGTACCAACGACGCAGCTCTACGTGTCCCGTCTTCCCTTAACGACGGAAACGGACGAGCTGGTGTGTACTCTAAGCTGAAAAACTCACTCACCTTGAGGGTTAAACAGTTAAAATCTCGCGTAATGTAATTTTTTTTTTGTGGTCGGAGTACCTACCATCAAACTGTGAACCTTCATGGAGGAGCATTATAAATAAAACAAAAGTATTATACGCGTAAATCCGACGTGTAGTACTTAGTGTCGCTTAGTCTCCCATCCCTGCTCCTCCATGAAGGTTCAAAGTTTGATGGTAGGTATTCGACATTAAAAAAATCAATTCACATTACTAAATAAACCAAAACTGTTATATAATATTTATATTTATTATTTATATACATCAGTCCTTAATCTATACATTAAAAAAGGAACTATTATTAAACTTATAAAAGCAGTTTTTGTGTATAGTTGTAAAGTTTGGTATAGGGTACATAAGTATTAACAAATACTTATGTCTTCTCCAAGAAGTTAAGAACACTCGGGACAATACTAAGATATACACAATCGTAAAAAGTTTTGGCTTCAGATTTATGAATGGCCGTTCGCTGGTGTCAGCAACCCTCCTGTAAGCATTTGCAATGCTTATTTTTTTATTTCAATACCCACTTCTATTCTGGTACTCAGCGCATAAAGATAAATAGAAGCCCTGATGTGCACCCAAAGTGTAGCATCATCCCATCACACTAGTCGCATTTTACTTTAGTCGCCTTTTACGACATCCAAAAGGAAGATATGTAAAAGTCCTTATATGCTACCGCAATATAAGTAAGGGTTGAAATATTCGGAAAAATCTATGCACTCTAATAGCTGTTCATTTTGTTTGCTTCGACAAGGGTTGGTGGGTGATCAACATATTATTATATCTTTACTTGAAAACTGGACGCTTAATGTCGCCCACTGGCAGCGTGTCAAAGTGAAGATAATCCACTAGGTGAAGCAAGGAAAACCTTTTCAATGTATTAAAATGTATGATGCTCATTTAGATCTCAGTTTATGTTTTAGAATAAGTAGAATTACGTTTTATTAGGTAGGTACATCTAGAATTTTTATCGTTTTTTTCTTCGTTTTCATAACATCTTCGTGTGTAATCGTGTGCTACATGGAAACCCCGAATCGAGTGGTTGGTAACCTGATTCACTATAGCCTACTTTCGCTTGTGTTAGAGCAGCAGAGACAAGAGGGCCTGATGTGTACCATGGTATTTTCTCTTCAAACTTTCCGACTACTATATATAATCTTATTTTTCATTGATTTTTCAACAGAACATGCGCCAACCCACCTGATGTTCAGCGGCTATCCTTGCCTATAACAGACGCGTGACACAAGTGACCAACAACACTGTGCTCGTTGTGAAGTTTCATTCATTAGCCTGTAGTTTTACTGGCTCTCAAGAACTGATATATTATTTGATAGGTATAGTTTGTATAATTTTGTTAATATAGGCGTAATTACTAAATTTGTGAACTGGTCCAATGCACCATGATTTAACTCCGTATAAAAATATGTGGGTATATGTATTAATGTTTTTTGAAGGCGTTGAAAACTGTTCGATTTTCTTTAGCTTCCCTATAGCTGATTGCTATTTGACTTCGTCGAGTAATTTCCCCTTTGCATAAATAAGCATCTTTATTTACCTTAATTTACCTACTATGGACAAGGTGCATATTCCGTTACTCGCTTCTTACGACACCCAAAAGTACATAATTACATTTTTATGGAAGTAAATTGATATCAATTTGTTTTGGTAGAATCTCAAGTCTGTGGCAGGAAATTGCAAATTGCAACAGTTTTTTTGCACACTTACTCGTAACGGGCCTTAAATGCACCGATTTCAGTGTCATAATGTAGTCGCAAGCGTCCATTTTTCTACTTTACCGCACTTGTTTTATATAGGCAAAAAAATACTTTTCTACTCTTCTCACCAAGGAGATAATGGTTTGTTATCAAAAATATAACGTATATTCCGATTTGTATTGTGTCTCGTATATATCAACAAATAGACTATGGTTATGGTTAATTAAAATAAAGGTGTTTCAGTATATCCATCAGGATTATCTTTATTAACGATATCAGCGCGCCATTATTAAATCAATACTTCCTTATCGAAATTTTCGTATTTGTTCCTAGCAAGTTAGTTGAAAATTGTCGTTTGACATACGTGCGCTTAGATAATTACAGCCTCTGCTTTCTTGTTGCCAAGCGTGTTTTTTGCTCGGCCTCAATTTCACCTAACTCCAATGAAGAAAATGATAGGTGCTATATAGTAAATTAAGTGTTAATTTATATTTACACTAGCTTTCCGGCCGTGGCTCCGCCCGCGCCAATGTCGGTTATCACGCAAAACCATTAACCTCTGTTTGCACAGTTGGATAAAAACTATGCTATGTCTTTTCCCGGGTCTCAAACTATTTCCGCACCAAATTTCATCCTAATCGGTCCAGTAGTTTTAAGTTTATTCGTTGCACACAAAAATACAAATCGTTCCTTTTAATAATATTAGTGTAGACAAAGATAAAAATTAATATTTCTACAATTTATTATATAGGAGTTAAAGATATCGTTCTTAAACGGTTAAGAAGGTTCTTGTTTAAAAAAACATTTTCCCCGCTTGCGGATAAAAATCAATTTTCCATATTTCGAATGATAAACACCATCGTTTCGAGCTTGTGAGGTAGAAACTAATGTTAAATACTACAAAAGGTTTTAGGGTTGCTTAGAAATCATGTTATTAGTGTTCAATAACTTATTCTGATATTATAAATATTGTTTATAATACAAATGTACAAAACCGAGCTTTGTAATATCTGTAGAATAACCTACCATACGTAATAGTTAGATTTTCAAATTTCCCGCGCAGTACGTTTCCAACAGAGACACATTAGACACACATAGAGACATTACCATTCTAAGCTCATGCAGACATTAAATAGAACACATATATTGTAACTACAATCTAACATGCATCAATCTGTGAATGATGACTGAGTAAATCCAGCCGAGCTATTAATGCATAATGATTAATTGACTTACGTAATCTGAACATGTACATTGATTAATTATTTGCATTACTGATTAAACAAGCCGTCACCTATTTGGAATTAATTAATAAAAATATAATAATAAAAGTAGAGAACTGTATTTGAAATAAAGGTGACCTTATTTTTTTTACAATAATGACTTACTTTCGTAATTATCGCATGTTAGAAGTGATTTGTGGTAAGGTACCATTTTCCATCAAAGATGTTTTTTTTATTTTTATAGCTGATAGGCTAGCCTTTGACCATAATCTCATCTGATGGTAAGTGACGATGTGGTTGAAGCTGTTTTTCAGGCTACTTTCGTCAACAACGAATTGCACTGTGCCCGTCACTATGAGACGTACAGTTGTTATTCTCATGTGCTTGTAATTTTACTCATTCCAAACAATTGTTTTTCTAGAGTAGATAATTTGTCTTATGGATTTGTCTTGTGTTTACCACAGATTACATAGTTAATAGGTCTATACATACAAAGAGTAAGTATTTTATTTTTATCAGCTGGATCATATTATAATGCTGAATATATCCTCTCACATAATGGGAGAGTTTACCATAGTCCGCACGCTAAGCAGACGTCTAAGGGATCGCAGTGTGAGATATCAGTTCTTCAGAAAGCGCTGCTCCCCACTTTCTGGTGTCTTCCTCTTAGTCGCCTCTTCCGACACCTACGGGTACAGATGTAGGGGTTACATTCTAGCTCGGCACCCCACGGGTAGACCAAAGTAAGTATAGTCAAGATAAATGACGTATCTACATTTTTTTTAATTAATTGTATTGAATCTTAACGTCTTATTATCTTTCATATAAAACAAATGACTTAAGATAAAAGACTGCCTTTGTGAAAAAAACATGCAAAGTTTTATAAGAAATTTCATCATTTATTATGTTACACCCACTGAAGTAGCAAACAATTTTAATGCGTGAAGTTGCGAGAATTTCGTGCTATAATTGGAATACCTTTACGGAAAATGTTTTTGGAATATTGTTTTTCAGATTATCGTTTACTCGTATACACCTGAGTTTTAAGGGTTTTGTAGACAGCTAGACACTCACTCACGGACCGAAAATTTGGAATTATTTATTAAGTAATATAAAAAATATTTAAAACTGAATTTGAATCAGATAAGATTGTATCACAAAATGGATACAGAAACATCTGACTATTCGCAGTAGATGAAGGCGAAATACGTTTAACTTGAAATAAAGTAAAAGGGGTTTCTTAGTATTTTGATACAGTTCATAGGATGGGAGCTATTTACAAGATCATATCTTGACAAAATAAACGAGCAGGTAAACTGGCAAAGTTATATAACAGACTTAAAGAAATCAAAATATCTTTTCACATCTTTTGAAAGATTAAAATATCCAAATATCGTAACTTATATTAAAATGTATAAGGTACAAGTAATTTACTTTACAACCAATGAGTATGTAACTACTACGTCACAACTGTTGGTGGTCTAAAGACTATTAAAGTGATACACAATAATACATTTTAAATAAAATATGAACCGGCAATTGCGGGTCGGACGCGCGCACCGAGGGTTCCGTACAAACTTGTAGATATATAAGTAAAAGTTATGGTATTTTTATTGCTTAATAAAATCCATAACATTTTAAAATTAATAAAAATATTTTTGAAATATTGATGAAACTAAAAAAATATGCTTTTCGCAATTTTTGCTTTATTTTGCTATAAGACGTTCCTTCGTACCAAATTTCAAGATTCTGAGTTCACGGAGAGTACCCTGTAGGTTTTGATACCCTTGCGAGTCTCAAAAATTTGCGGCATAAACGGCTGTGTCATTTGATTGCGTTGGCTTAGAAGTTTGATTTTTTAACAGGTCCATAGAATATTAGAAGTATTTGATATGAATTTCAGCTTGGTACCTCCACGCGTCCCTGAGAAAATGGATCTTGACAGACAGACGGACTACAAAATTATCCTAAAAGTGTTCCGTTTTTTTCTTTTGAGGTATGGGACCCTAAAACCCGACTTCAAACTTAAAAAAACGCGTCAATAGGGATTACCAAGTACTACTATTTAGATCTCACTCAAATTAAGATGGGACCACATGACAAGCACCAGGTTACGAAATTAACACGGTACACCCCGTAAAGACTTATGAAGTATATATATTATACACACAAAAAATATATTACACTCAATTATATATATTACACACAAAAAAAACAGTTAAATTAAGAATCTCCTCCTATTTATGAAGTAGGTTAAATATTAAGCGGTAGGACAGTCCAAAGAATAATAAAGTTTACAGATAGAAACTGGAATAATAAAAAAGTAGAATAGTGGGGCTCCAGGAGTAACTAGGTACGTTATCGTGGATTAAATACAACGTTAAAGCATCTTATCGAAACATTACCGATTCCCTATTTACAAAAAAAATACCATGATGCTTTTATATGGATGTTATTTATGTAAGATGGAAGAATTGTTAACTACTTGCTGGATTTAAACCTGCAACTACAATACTCCATCTCTGCTGCTTCACTACTAATCTATAGTATAGCACCCAGCAGCTACTTCATAATTATTATCTGTTAAAATGATACATCTATCAATGATGTACATACATATTAATGATACACACAGTAATTATTACTTAATATCACAATATTGCAAGTGAACAGCAATATGGCCCGGACCCAAAGGCGACCGAAGACCCGGGAGGTCAAAAGAACGATGGGCAAACAAATATGTATTTTTTCCATTAACGCTCTCTATCAATAACCATACCAAATTACAATGAAAGGTAAAACTTAACTACAAGCGGTATTCAAACTCACGACCATCCGTCCCTTGGTCTGAGAGATCAAATCCGACAAATGGGACATACAATCGTCTAAATTCTAACACGGACAGATTGCCTTCTTATCGTTTCGTTTATTTTCATATCTCCGCCCTAAAGCACCGTATTATAGAACCATTTTATATTACTCCAAAGACGAACGTGGGATTTGCCTGTCGTACGCAATCGCGGGCTGTAAGCCACTTTAAGTATTTCTTTAAACCCTATCCGGGGAGTTCAACACAATCTTTGTTCCGATCGTTTCAATGAAATTCAATTTCGTTAGAATGTGCACATTTGTTTTATTTTTGGGTAACATTACTTCGCTTATTGGCTTCAGATTCTTAGTTCGATTATCTTCAATTGATTGTTAATATTAAGCGAGAACAGTTTAAAAGTTTAATGAACCGGCGAATTCCATACACTTACGAAGTCTGACGAATTGCAAAAGTAAAAACGACATAACAGGAAGTTGAAGTAATCTATTCTATTTTATTTACAATATTTTTCGGACTTCAGGACTCAATTTTCTAATTGATTTCTATGTTAGTGTGTGTGTGTGTGTGTGTGCATTTGTGTGTGTAAACACACGTGGTGGTTTGGAGTCTCATAGTCCTGGGTACGACTTCGGCGTCAGACAATTTATTGGGTTTTTGTGAGAAGACATTTTCAGAAACAATCTAGAGTCTGGAACTGTGCACACAAATGCCATATACCCTCTACTTATAGCAGTGCATCCGAAAGCATGCGTTTAAAAGTTCCATGTATGTATATTTTTTCTCCAGCTTAATGTAACATAGACGCAGTCTAAATGCAAAGCATAGTGTTATTCGGGTTTTCTAAGGCTTTAAGCGCAAGATCGATAGTTATTCGATCGTGCGCTCGAAGAGTTAACCTGCTGATGATGCCTCATCTAGAAACGAATAGCGTTGAAATTTCTTCCCTACGTTGCGTTTATGACGTCAACTGAGAATAGCAGGAAATATGGACGAATTTATACTAGATATATTTTTCGAATATTTTCATGGAATACCAATTTTACATATTTTTTATCTTTGATTTTTTTTTACTGTGTGATATACATACAGTAAACAACATTCAAATATTTAATGATTCTTAGAGTATTTTTTCATATTAAATTTGTTTTCTTATTATTTATGATTTTTTGCAAAATCAAGCCTCTTATGCTATTCATTGTCTAACAATATTTTTATTGTTTATTTTACTCAATTTAAAAGTGACAATGGCAATTACGTACACGAACTGTCAAACAAATTATCTCAGTGACTTTACGTGACACCAAAACTTAACTGGTGAGAGGCAGGTATTTACAAACCTCTGCCCAATCTTTTTGATGATTAGATCTACATAGTAAGCAAGATTTAGACCATTAACTCACATGGAAAGCGTGATTATGTAGCCAAAGATAAAAGAACAATCAAGCTTAAGGTATTCTATGGTAGTTGGTTTTGCAAGACAGTTGCTGTAATACACACCCAGATTACCAACTTCAGATAGCATGGACATGCAAAATGCCCTACCACCATTCTGTGAAGCTCGAGATGGTTTTAGGATCCGTGCCTTACGATCGCCTGACAAGTTTAATTACTGACCCAATTATTTTTCGTACGAAATGGGCAAGATTCTGAATGGCAAATTGTTTTTTTCAAGCAGCTTTTTTTTATTGCTCATAGGCTAGCTTTTGACTACTACCTCATCTGATGGCAGTGATCTTTTAGTCTTAGATGTAGTTAAGGCTAACCTAAAACGAATGGCTCTGAAAGGCAGCTGCCAAAACACACCGTAAGGTGTTCGGTGACAGATTTTCTACATGACAGCGGTAGCCAGCCAGGCGGGTATCCGCCAAATGCCCTAATAATATGCTAATGTTTTATAGTAAATTCTTTGTAATTCAGTCTGGTTACACCACTTCTCCCTCAAACCATAAAGCTTTCATCGCCAAACACTGATATATATAATTTTGAATCAGGTATTTAATCATATTTATATTCAAAACTACCATTGATATTTAACAATTTTCAAAATTTACATATTACTACGTAAAACAAATATCTTAGTAGGTATATAATACAAGTGCTTGAATAATGAATATGATAGCTTAGCAATAATTCTGACACTAATATATTTGGGTCCAATATATAAAATAAAGTGACACTGCCCGATCTTTCTTCATCAATAAGATCCAAACGTCTCACCATTATCCGATATGAAGCCAAAAGAGCGTGTCGAAGCCTTTTCACGCGCTAAAGAGGGTCTGTAACTGACGCTGTCGTATGCACACAGCATTTTTAATCTCTCTCAAGGGACATCGGTGTTACCAGTGACATGGGTATAAAATTTGGACAGACTATTTTGTAGTCAAGGTGAATTTGGGCACTGAAGACGTATATTGTCCTCTCTCGCGCCGGATGTCGGTTGATGTATCAAGTCACACAGAAACCACATGAGCAAAGCATATTTTGTCAATACATTAACTTGAAGATTTAAAAAAAATATATCTTATCTTAATCAAAAAAAATAAATTAAACCAATTAAGAGTGAAATGGAGACGTGAAGTTACGAGTACAAAGATGTCCACTATTAATACAAAAGACGACACAAAAACATAATGTACCTCATACTCATGACTGTAACAATAAAATACATAATGATTGAAATTTGACCGCGTAAGTGATATACTCGATAGCTACTTTGCTGGCAATGAAGATGAAAAAAATGCCATGAGCTCTTCTGTGCGCCTTATATCAATAGTATTTATATTACTAATTACCCATATCAAAACCTAAGAAATCAACGAGAGTAGTAGCATGTTCATCGTAGAAACAGAAACTAATTCATGACTTAGCTTATCAAAAAACACTTGATATATGTTTTGTTATGGTAATGAAAGGCATTTCCATTGCAGAACACTTGTTATTATAGATAAACAATATCAACATTACATAGATAGAGTGATGTAAGAGGAAGGTTTTTATGTATAATTACATTCATAATATAATAGATAAACACAGATAGTTTTAGAGGTTTTTAATGTGATGTCGTAAATAAACTCATTCTTTTTCGCTTACATTGCAAACTCTGGCAGTACCCTACGAGATAGATCAAAATAATGTACTATAGTATTATACACCTTGAATGGTATATGTCTATCTCTTAGGGATAACCCACAATAACCATTTTTTATCCTTTACTTTTTACGATAAATAGTGGCTTATGAAGTGATTATAAGCAATACAGCACTAATCCTTACCTACCCAGTTAAGTATCTTAAATACATTGTGCATTTAATATAGTTATTTTTTACAGCATGTAATTTAAATGAACGTTTTCGATGATATTACAGATTTTTTAGAATCAGTATTGCACCCCGTGCGCAGCTGGGGTGTTTCGCTAGTCTTTGAATATGTCGGATAGCGATTGAGCTTGAGCTTAGTCGCTGTCGGACAGTGACATCCGCTTCAGGTCGTGTCGGGCCGGTGAAATCGTCCGTGATGAGGCAATGATGGCTTCGTAAGGTGCCGTAATGTCACCTATACAGCTTTTATGACGGGGAAGGAAGTGAGCACGGTCACTGACATGACCTAGCTATTTCTGGTTACACCTTGTAAACTTCACGTATTTTTATAATAGAAATGAAAGTAGGTATTTTTATTAAAAATAATACCAATGGTATTGCCACTTCACAGATTTTATTTATATATTTGTAAATGTACACTTCTAATTAACTACTTTTGTTTGCTTTATAACTTTTATAAGTTATTCATTGTGTTTGTAAATATACTTTTTTACTTTTGTTGGTATGCAATAATGAGTATTCGTATCGTATTGTAAAGTAAAATTACTTATGTAACCAATAACTTTTGTTGAAAGCAGTTGAATCATATAAGAAATCCATAAAAAATATGCTATAGGGTTCAAAGAGCAAATTTAAAGTTGCTAATTGAGTTAGGTGTTATTTTCGAATTTCTAGTTCAGTGATACAAAAACGTTTTATTTTACTTTTGGTTTAGATTTAAGCTTCATGTGTTGGTATGTGATGATGTGATGAGGTAAGGTTGAGTGGATATTAAATACGGCGCATTATCCACTCGCAAGGTTTTATTTACGAAGTATCGTAAGTTGGTGATCAAGAATTCGCATTAATATTAAAAATCTGTAAATGATAGAAGCAGACAAGATTGCTCAACGTAACCATTTTGTATTCTAGCCAGAAAAGGCCGTATAAAATAACTAATACGAGAGTTCAACTCTTTACAACTAAACAAAAGTAATCTTGGCTATATTTCAAGGAAGCCGTTTGGGCCAAACATTTGTTTTGCCCTGGGTTTGGGCATTAAGGCGTTTTTATTTAGAGCACCCACATATGCAATTACCAGTTCAACGCAGGGACGACTTGTGTTTATTTGTGAAGCACCGACTTGGGCCTCCTGTTTATGGCTGCAATAAACCGACCAGCAATAAAACTTTAGGTATACTTTGTTTGGAGCTTTACAAGCCGTGCTAACGTAATAAGGCCGTCTGTTGGTGAAAATAGAACATTATGGATAAAACAGGAATTCCTTATTCTATGTGTGTGCATTTACTTTACAAAGAACTAACTCTCAACTCCTATTATCAATAGGTACAAAATATGTATGAGTTGTTCGTTTGTTTCATGTTACAATTTTAAACTACTCAGTCTGGATTCAAGCACCAAATCTTAAGCTTCATATGCGCAGATTATTTTAGTCAAATGAAGACACAAGACAGTAAAGAAAATTCGCGAGTTTTTTTACTCGATATCGCCATTTTATAACTTATGTACTTCATTACTGAATAGAAGTAAATATAACCGCCTTTTTATAGAAGTAATGCCGGGTTGAGATAACTTGATAATCTTGCTACAATCAATTAAGTTGAAATTCGGAACAGGGATAGTTCAGTATTTTCAAGTAAGACCCATATAGCTAAATATCGTACAAGTAAACTCTGTAGCAGATCACATAGTTACATACAGAAGTAATGCAGATAAGAGAGAAGTGAGTTAACTTGCTGAAATATAAAAACTAGATATAAAAGCTAAAAAGAAATATAAAAGCTAAAAAGAACTAAATTTTATGGCAAAAGTATTTACGTAATGTGTGCTAAATTATAGAATCATTTAACAGATAAAATAAAAACTATGACATTTGTCAAATTTAAAAACAATCTAATAAACTATTACTGAACAAATGCTATTATACAATTGACAAATTTTAAATGATAAAAATCTTGACATTTTACCTAAATAATAATTATTGCATGACAGAGTGTCAATTAGAATAAAATTAATTTTATCATATTGATCTCTACAATATTGTATGCCTGAAAAGGTAGCTGTTGATACTTTTATAATTTTGACCAACATGTAACACACAGGTACTGTACTGTTGTGTATCAGCTAGATCGTTCAGTGCTGAACACAGCCTCCCCTCTCATTAAGGGGGTATTTACCATAATCCCCACGCTTGGCAGGCGGCTTGGGGATCGCAGTGGGCAAGCTGCCCACCTTCCAGAATGTTTCCCTTAGTCTTCCTCTTACGACACCCACAGGATGATATGGGGAGGTGCAATTCTAACCCGGCACCCCACGGGATAACACACAGGTGACAAGTAACAATTTTGAATTTTAGAATTGTGAAGTCGGTTCCATTGTTTTGGTATTTGTTTTTTGTATGTTACGAACTACGAATAAATTTATTCGTAGGTTACAAATAACCTTCAAAATTACTGGACCGATTTGAAACATTCTTTCACCATTATAATTCCATGTTATCCCTGATTAACATAGGCAAAATAATAATTTTAAAAACTTATTTATTTTTTGTATATTTTGTGAAATTCCTTGCTAAGTCAGGGCGGGTTAAGCTGTGTATAATTTCATCGAATACATAGATGATACTTTATTGTTACACCACAAAAGACAATAAATTAGAGGTAAAATTTAAAGTGATATTTTTACGATGGGTGGCCTTATTACAAAAACTAATCTCTTCCAGGCAACCTTTGAATGGAGAGGATTTGTAAAACCGATAGGTGTAGTTAAGCGACATAATAGTTAATTATTTAATCGTAAAACTATCACTTTAAATTTTACCTCTAATTTATTGTCTTTTGTGGTGTAACAATAAAGTATCATCTATGTATTCGATGAAATTATACACAGCTTAACATGATATTTAAATTTGTGAAAGAAATGAACATGAAAAATGTTTGTTTACTATTTTTCAACCCACTTGCTCATAAAGTAGCTCTAATTTCACCTCAATTAGGCACACAAGGATACCTAATCAAACTGTGACTTTTACATTGCTATTATTCACAAGTGAGTTATAGAGCTTTATATTATTGGTTGAGTTCATTTGTTAAGAAAAAAAGTATCGTTACAAAAAAGATCGTGTTCAATAGTACAAATTGTTTGCTCATTTCATACAACTCGTTCATACTTCGTATTTAAATAGATAATGTCAACTTGTAAGTGTTAAATAAATAAAACTTTTACTCAAATATGACTTTTATTTTCTCTGTAATAAGGAAAACTTTAAATTTCCCAGTTTTGTACGTGGCTATAACGTTAGCCGTAAAATGCCAATATAAGAAACCTCTTTCTTTAGCCTATGGCCGTTTTAAGAAAACTGATAATTTTTTTCCGCCATTGCGAAAAAAAATCACAACTCGTTTTCACTGTTGAAATTAAATGATGTTTTAGTAATATTTTCTTCACTAGTGTGTTGAAAGAAGTCATATGATACATGTGTGTATTAATGATTACCGTCTTCGGCTCTCTTAAGACCCTCAGCTCACGGCTCGGGTCTCAAACACGAAATGATGCGCGAGTCAACTCGTGAACGAGTGCTGCTTGAAGACACTGGTCCATTCAGAATGCCTGTGCAAACCAGTTTGTAACTCTTTTGTTATAGTATATATAATAGTTATGTAAGATTAGCATCCCTTATAACTGTGTTCCCCGCTAAATATGTAATGCTCCCCATTGTAATGTAATTAATTAATAAATTTCTAAGTTAACCTAAAAAAGGGCACGGACCCTGGAGTCTGTGGAACAACTAATAAACCACATAAAAAAATAAAACACGAAATAATGAATAGATTCAGGCGTTACTTTGCGGAAATCCATTTTTAATAATAACAAATACTTTTAAAATATTTTAAGTTAAGACCTCCTGAGGATGCTTCGTGCAGAAGCGAAACGCGTCGAAAATTCTTCCGGTTTGGCTGCGTGGCGTTTGTGACGTCACCTCGGCTTAGCAGGAAAATTAAGCGGAATTGTCACTAGATATATTTTTTAAGTGTTTTATTAAAATATTTTAAAAGTATTTGTTATTATTAAAACACGAAATGATTACTTGCTTGATGGGGTCTCAATGGCGCCTCAGCGGTAACCACCAACATTACACTTGTACCATAATGTACTATTAAAAACTATATTTGAATATCATCAATGGTGTAATCAGAGTCAGGTAACCCTGATTAACCCACTACCGCACTTAAAACACAAAGAAAAAAGTAAAACGCACATTACGCGTAGAAAGAATGTAAAAAAGAAAAAAAAAACCTATGTAAGTTAAACTCATATTTAGTATCGGCTGATAAAGAGAGTGATGGACAGAGTTTTATTTACATGCATACGAGATTTAACAACTTCATGCCTCAGGGCGATGGGCGCAGTGCAGTTCGTCATGTGAAGGGTCCAGTGTTGCCGCGGCGCGGCGGGGGCTTTAAGCTCAGAGTAGGCAATGTCTTTTACTGGCAACACTGGACCGCGCAGCGTTCCCTTTATATGAATAGAGTTTTGAACATTTACATCGAACAAAATAATAAAAAATATTAAATAATCAATTACAGCCACATGAGACTTTTAACATCAGATTGTCCTCGTGCTTATTCCGCCAAATACACATAAACGAAAAAAAAAAATTGGTTTCGACTCTGATTATCCCAAGGATTTACTCATATTGCCCGTAGGTATATATGAATAATTGAATTAAAACATATATATCTATTAAATTTGCTCAGTATTATGTATTGTGCTTGGTTCAGCGTAAGTTGAACTATAGGTATTGTTCTATCCCCGTACGATGATTAAAGAACGAGAGCAAAGATTAGAGTTATGAGTCTTAATGACATATTAGCTCAGTCGGTCAGAGCAGCAGAGGTCCGAATCTTATTAAACTTCATAATTTACCTTAGTGTGAATCTTATGGTCGAAATTAGTATAAAAACGGCTGACGAGACAAGGTTACTTAAAATGCGGTAAAACCTGATCATCAACATTGCTTTTGACCATGGCCAATGTTACACCTCAGGTGGAGGCTTAAGTCACACATTCCTTAACTATAAACCCAACAGTGTCGTACAAATACAAAACAAATGCACGTTTAACAAAACTTAACACATATTAAACTTAAAACAGCTGCTAGTCGCGTCCGCTATTTAGCTTCAAGTTAACAAAGTAAAGCGGAGTTGCCGTCGCGCGTCGGGAACAGTTAAGTTTGTGCATAACTAGAGTGCAGGCAGCCGTGTAACGAGTGGAACAAATGCTGCTAATGAAGCGGCCGACAAATAATAGTGCGGAGCTAGCAACAATATCCGGACTTACTCAAAGATTCGATCTAGCAAAACTCCGGACAATAGTTATTTGTTATGCAAGGCTGCAAAATTGTTATTTGGCGCGAGTACTTTTTTTGAGAACTAAGGAAGCCAAGGACTCTAAGATTGAACCACAAGCAAAGCTAGTGGTTTAATATATAGAATGCTGAGCGTACCGATGGTTTCAATGGTATGAGATGCAAAATAACTTTGCTGCCGAGCGCAACACACAATTTATCACCATACTAAAGCAATAAAATGCTAGTTGCAAGAAAAATAGCTTAATTAATGTAGTAAAGTTTTGTTATTATTCTATTTAAACTTTCAATTCTTTTATAGAGTTTCGAATTTCAAATTTATTTTCCATGTTAGCGGATAAAAATCACTTTTTCACGTATATTTCATATGATAAACAACACCTTTCTGAGCTCGTGAGGCGAAAAATCTTAAGGTAATATCAAAATCCACATACAATCATTATTTTTGCTTACTAGTCTCACGAAACTGAGTCCGCTAGATCGAATCTTTGTACCCTTAGGATTAGTCTGGTATTGAGTCAATAGATTCAAATCTATGAAACGCTGTTACTGACAAATCTGGCATTTAGTTCAAACTCAATGTAGGATTTGTCCGTAACAACGCTTCAATGTCTGTTAGGACTTTCAGACTAGTTTGACGAAGCACCGTCCAGACAGATCAAGTATTAGAAGCACTGTTATGGGTCGATTAGTTATGCATTGAAGAATTATTATTACTGAATAGTCCTGTATCATGTTCAATTCATAATAGTATTAATATTATTAATAGGTCTTTATTTAAAAATACAGCCATTTAGAAATGCCGCAAAATATTGTAACAACGCCTAAAAGATTCAATCCATCCGGACTCAGTGATACGAGTTGAATTTGATCCCTTTCTAACATCTTACATAAAGTATCCAATGAAGACTCGGAGGCATCGTGATATAGTATTGTATGGTCCGATGGATGATCTTAGTAACTTAATAATTGCGATAGCTAATACTTTTATTTCAATACTAAAAATAATATAGACTGATACTTACTAACTTGTTATATATAAATACAAAAAGTAAGATACTTTCCTATGTATTAGGCTCTAACATTACTTTTAACTTGCGATTTTTTTTTACTGATTGTCAATTCGAACATTTCTTAGTGTGTTTGTTACGCCGTTACTCCTCCAATTTTAATCCGATTTTGTTGATTATTTTTATTTGGTAGAGTATAGTTCCAATTTGGTCTTATTTAAATTTTATCAGAATTAGTTGTGTAGTTTAAAATTTATAGCCAATTAACTGAAAAATGTATTTGCATACAATGATTTAATGGTAATTGCAACTCTTGTTAATGAACAGTATTTAAGCGAGGGAATGATCTTGTAAAGCGTATGTATCACGTAAATGAAACAAAATATATTCAAAATAACGTTACCCACTGATAGCACTAAAATGTATGAAATAACTTGTGGAAGTTGGACGACGATAACGCGAGAGCATTGTAACGGCTTTAACAAGTTATTTCATACGTTTTTGTGTTAAATATCGAACAAAAAAGAACCAACACATCTATTTGGATGAGACAAATAGTTGGGTTCTGAAAATAAAATACAAAGTTTTGTTTACATTCCGGAACTAACGTAGTTTCCGCGTCACTAGTGATGAGCACACGAAGCTCCGGGAGGGGAACTGCAAAGCACTTGTCACTATCAAATGTGCTTTACAAACTATAGACGATACTTGTTAGTTTTACGAAGCTCTGTATTTTATTCATGTTAGCCTTTTGCTACCGATAGTAAGTTATTTTTCAGTGATGTCTAGTACTTATCATCCCATTGTCCTATCATCATTTAGAGCAAGATTTAGTATCATACTGTAATGTGAGATTTTAAGTACTATTTATTATAAAAATTGCGTTTCTATGGATTATAGGAGACGAAATCAACCTAAACGCAAACTACTCGAAGACTCATATTAAATTCAATAATCATTCCCTTTTGATCACTACATGGACATCCTTACAGAAAATAGAAACTTAAATTAAGCCCCAGCATACGTTTCCCCAGTAACATTTTGATTTCTAAAAAGCTTTATGTTTTTAAGAAACTCCATCACCCAGCATTAGCTGTTTAGTAGTGAGTAATGCATTAGCACCTTAGTTATTGAAGCCCTACTATGCTAAAGCCGCTAGCACACTAAACTGGTCGCACGCTAGCGGTCTGGGGTTCCGCTTTAATTATAACTCCCACATTTTCCTTATATCCTCATCGCTCTTATATGTGTCATTATAACCTAGAATTACTGGTTTTCTTCTTAAATTTTAAAGGACCGTTGTTTTTCTTTCCTGCTGTTTTTCCCTTCTTGGGAATCATCTATTGTGGAATCTAGTATAAAAACCTTTGTTTGTTTCTAATCAATTAAGATGGTATCTTATTATAAATACAAAATTATGTAAATAATGTGTTATACGAGTAATTATGCATTGGAGGAACGACAAAGCATATTATATTTAACAAGGTTAACGTTGCAGAATGATGTTTTTATCGTCTTATTCCTGTGTGAGTCTGGTGTCCCGGGTAGAAATATTTATTATTAAAAAAAATCTATTGTGATTCAATAATAATGTCCCCCATGGGAGGCTTCCGGCTGATGATGTTGTTCAGACAAAACAACCTCTGAAGATTTTCGCGCCACGTCATGCGCTTCCAGGTGGTCACTTCATTTAAAGTTTCCTTTAGATCGTAAGCTACTGGATTTCGTATTTCTTGATACGCAATACTTGACCCAGATATTCTAAATTTGGTAATATTGAACACCTTCACTATAATCTGTAAAACTCTTTCGTTGTTAGACTAGGATTCTAACATACATGTAAAAGTACTAATATGTGTAGGAATAAAATTTTCGTGGTAAAAAAAATTATATGAATTTCAATTGGTAGGAGCGAAGGCATGGGCACACTTTGTGCTTGGTGTAACTGACGATCCCGTCACTCGTCACACGAGCCCACCGCCAGGTGTGTTCAGTGTGCAAAATGTATTAAGCTATTGAAGGACGACCTGCTCACGTAACCCCTTTTAAAGCCAAGACGCTTCTTAAATTTATTTAGCGGTAGAAAATATTTATTAATGAACTTTTCTGCAAGGTATTAAACATTTTATTAATGAATTACATACAAAATGAATAAATGGTTATGACTATGACTTTGGTTTCTGGAAAAATAAAGCTATAGTTGAAAAATGTTTCTTTAAACTACGTATGACAATACATATTGATTTGTAGGTTTAAAAGAAAGAATAATCATCAGATCCGTTCTCACAGTCCTCAAGTGTATATTTTTTGTTATTGTTGTGTTTATTTATTGATTTCATTAATATCTATTTAGGCACATTACTTTGTATAGTATCAGAGCTACAAACAATCGTTAATTATTATGATGTTTAATTATAAACGAGTTTGAAACTAAACTCAGTTTGTACAACATTTTATAACATAGTAATAGGTTGGTTAAAAGCGCCTTAAAATAGAGCAGTTGGCAAGCAAAGCTATAACTGACCATTCCGGACCCAAGGCACCCCTGGAGGATACCCCTGGGGGTGCCACGGGAACTCGAATTCCGACCCGTGACACCTCCAAGTTCTAAAATCCATACAACGATGTACAAGTGGTATCATGGGTTCTATTTACTAGTTCCCATGAATCCACCAATCGAATAGTGATGGGACAGAAGGACAACAGGGTGTAAATAATTTCAATAGTCTAATTTAATTTTTTATATGACGCAATTTCTCCAATGCTTGGCCTAATGTTATTTCTCCGTTCAGATATTGCAATTGAATGTGTACTGTAAAATCTTCATTATAGATGTCTGCTATTTTACTGCTTATCTTCAGCAAATTGTTGAGCAAGGTAAAAGTAAGGTATGGAAATCAATGACAGTAGTAATTCGATGAGCTATCCCGGTCCAAAAAGGTCTTGCACAAAACAAACCAAGCGTGGGTTACCATTCATCATGGTTTGTTGTTTTGCCAATGGACCGAAAACCGTGGAGTTTGCTGAAGACACAAACCGTTATAATAAATATTAGATTAAGGTAATTAATTATGTTCTATGGTTCCGAAATAAAGAATTTGGAAATAAAGATTTATTATTATTATATATAAAAGTTTTAAACCATACAATCAATAAACGTATCAATAAATCTGTTTTTAAATTAATTAAACTGTTTTGATTGTAGTGAAATATTATCATAATAATATAACAATACTTGTTGTAGGTCCGTCGCACTGACGAAAATCAACATCTGGTTCGAAAGCAAGTAGGCCTTTCTTTTCATTTTTGATGTCATCGTGGCAGATAAGTTTATTTCAGTGCTGTTCGTAGGCTCGCTTATTATGAATCATGAGTAGATTGGCTTTAATATAAAAAAATGTTGTAGAATCGATGCAACATAATATATATATCTAATTAATTATCGCAACCTCGAAATTGATAGAGAAGATTTAGTAAACTCAAATAATATATAGGTTTGTCGAAGAAATTATCTGAAATCACTTTTCGCTTCCCAATTATATAATTTTCTAAATTATGAATGAAATTTATAGAAATATATCCAAGAATATAAAATAAAGATGGTCAATAGACACTTAGAGAATGGATTACGATTCTTATTGAAGCCACAAGTGTACTTAAAACCTATCTTCGTCCACTGAAGCAGACAGTAGGAACAGATTTAGTGAGAAGAGTAGGTATTGTCTGTCATCTATTCCCGACGACCCTTACAATAGTAAGGGTACAATAGTAAGACCCGTACAATAGTAATAAACTATTTATGATTATAAACGGCTTTTTTTCTTCTCGGAACGATCCCATCTCGGCACACCAGGTTAAAAATAACTTCCCGAAATGTTTAACCTGGTAATAATAATTAAAAATCAGAAATAGATTCAGGCGTTACTTTGCGGAAATCCATATTCAATAATAACAAATATTTTATAAATATTTTATGATAACATCAATTTATATTTTAATAAAACACTATAAAATACAAAAATATACCTAGTGACAATTCTGCCTAATTTTCCTGTTAAGCCGACGTGACGTCACAAACGCCACGCAGCCAAACCGGAAGAATTTTCGATGCGTTTTGCTTCTACACGAAGCATCCTCAGGAGGTCTTGACTCTACGAGCGCACGATCGAGAATACATTTTCGATCATTCTCGAAAATTAGGCGGAATTGTCACTAGATATATTTTTGTATTTTTTAAGTGTTTTATTAAAATATAAATTGATGTTTTCATATAATATTTTTAAAATATTATATTTGTTATTATTGAATAAAAAATCAGTACAATTTTCGCAACGACCAAAATTTTGGATTCGAATACTCTATCCTATTACTGTATCAGCCGGATCGTCCATTGCTGAACACAGCCTCCCCTATTAAGGGGGTATTTGCCATAATCCCCACGCTTGGCAGGCGGCTAGGGGATCGCAGTATAAGATGGCAGCTCTTTAGAAAGTGCTGCTGCCCACCTTCCAGTATTTTTTCTTTAGTCGCCTCTTACGACACCCATGGATGATATGGGGAGGTGCAATTCTAACCCGACACCCCACGGGGAGCCAGGTTAGAATTGCTCTATCCTATTATCTTTTTTTTTTTTTTTTTAAATACGAAATTTTATGTGTGAAATATTAGATTGTAACCATCAATCATGTCCATGATGTATCTATTTTTTACAATGATACTCTATAGTTTCCGTGAAAACAAGTTATTATTACCTAACGTCACTTGGCTAGCTCCCTAAAGAAGAAAATCTGTAGTCAAGCACCTCACTTCCGGTCTAGTAGACGTCCATAAGCGCCAGTAATTTAAGGTTTGGGCCTTTAACCACATCATCACTTACCACAGTCGAGATTGTGGTCTAAGGGTAGAAGTTCTAGTAGCGAAGTTTGCTTAGCCGTTTGAATCGATTAGCAAAGTTAAGCAATGTCCGCCGCGGCCATGAGTTGGATTGGTGACCGCTTGTGACATAACTACTGAGCGCTTCCGTGCTTCGGAGGGCACGTTAAGCCGTCGGTCCCCGTTGCTGTTTTAGGATGGCAGTCGTTATAGCATGGTGGTAGGGCATTTTGAGAATGTCCACCTGGCTAGCTACCACCCTCAAGTAGAAAATCTGTCGCCAAGCACCTAACGGTAATTTCCAGCCGCTGTCCTTGAGAGCTAGTAATTCTAGGATAGCCTGAACAACATCTTCGACCACATCATCACATACCATCAGGTTAGATAGTGGTCAAAGGATAACCTATAAGTAAAAATAAACCTATAAGCAATAATTTTCATTATAGAGCGTAACTATTGCCATCTAGCAGCCATGGTCCCAGACCCTAAAATGGTACTCAGAACCCTTTGTCAGCAAACATTATACATTTTTGACCGGAGGATCGAACCCAAAACCTTAGGATTCATAGCTGGTCTAGTTACTCATATTACCCTAATATAATGAAGGATAAAAAAGGCCAAGTAGCACATTGATTCGACTCACACACAGAGTCCTTTAACGGCAGTCACTTTTACAAGCGGAATAATTTCAGACTAGCTTGAATCCCTTCGTCTAGTGAAATTTGCGTAATAAAATCTATAATGACGTGACATCAAACAAATCACGGCATTAGCTAATCTTATAACCTCCTTAAGTCGTCTGGAGATTTCATTACGGCGATGAGGTCTGAATAGACATGTTTTCAGAATTTGTAGGTTAAACTTTTTCATATTCCTTGATTTCCAAGCACCAAATTCAGAGCTATTTGAAAATATCGAAGAAACGGTTTTCTTCTCTTCAGAGAAAATAAAGATTTGGTGTTCTAATACACAACTTACAAAAGTTGTCATTTTTAAGATAAAAGTGAAAATAATATAAGATCTTCAGCGATTTTTGATAATGCCTATTTTTTATATATAAATATATACTCTAATGTATCAGTCGGATTGTCCACTGCTGAACATAGCTTCACCCATGAAGGGGGGGTTTCTCATTTTGCCATAATACAAACACTTAAAGATATCAGTTCCACAGAAGGAGCTGCGGCCCACCTTCCGGTATTTTACCTTTAGTCGCCTCTTACGACATTGCATACAAGAGAGAACATTAAAATATGTTATTTTAGATATAATCTTGTATAACTGTAAAGTTGCACCGACTGAAATTGTCTGGATCAAAAAACATATTCACTTTGAAAGTAGGAATTAGCTTGAAAGCAATTTATATAAAGCCGGCCACGTATAGAGGAGTTGAGTCTGCGGCCGCCGTGATTTTCCATTTATTGGACCTATTCTTGTGAATAGTCACGTTGACAATTCTCCGGTAGAATAATCTCTTTCACGTATTATCTTCCTTTTGTCAGATAAGGCATACTCAGGAAAGTTCTTGTATTAGAAATTATTGTTTACTTTATGAATCTTATAACAGGTTTTATAATAGGAGGATTTCACTCTGAAAATGGAAATAAAGTACCTACTTATAATAACATGCAACACATAAACATTTAATTCTAATTATATATACATAATAGTATAAAATCAAACGTTCTTTTAAAACATTAGGTTAACGGTGAGTTCCTTAAAAGAAATAAGTTCTGAATAAAATAAGAATTATTAATTGCTTTTGAAGGGATGAGATTATTTAAAAAGCAATCAACATGTCAAGTTATATTCATATAGACGTACCATTACAAACTAAAAATATGAATTTGGACAAAAAAAATTAACTGTAAACCTTTATTGATTCATTATACGTAATTTTCACCTTTAGCTTTATTTGTACCTCAAGCACCAAAACACAAGGAATAAGAGGTCGCATTTCAAATCTGTAACTTACATTATTACACCAGAGCAGTGGTACCGTAGTAGCAAGACACGGAACATTCTTGTTTCAGTTTGGAATGCGCGACGCGCTCCGGGCAGAAACTACTTGTTCAAATAAAGAGAAGTGGGCAAAGCCAGCCAGTGGCATTGGCGTGTTTGCTTTGATTTCACCCACGTTAAGAGTTTCTACTACAATCTATACTTATAATAAAACTGTAACAAGTCCAATTCTGTACATTGAAGATATTTTGCAAAAAAAAATTTGAGAGCACTCTGTAGCTGATACTGATGCCAAATCTGTATTTTTTTTTATTTTTGTCTGTCTGTCTGTCTTTCTGTCTGTCTTTCTGTCTGTCTGTCTGTCTGTATCCCGGCCACGCATCACTCCAAAACTACTGAATGGAATTCAATGAAACTTAAAACGATTTGAGTTCATACTACGAAGAAAGTTATTGTATACTTTTTATCCCAAAATTCAGCGCGGTTCCCCCGGGAAAGGGGATGAAAGGCAAAATGTACACTTAGTTGTAATTTATTAACGCGTAGTCCGATTTCAATTTTTTTTGTTAGAATAGTGAGCCCGGAACCCCATGGGCAGCCCAGCACCCCACGGGCAGCCCAGCACCCCATGGGCAGCTCGGCACCCCACGGGCATCTCGGCATCCTTATTTAGATTTGCCAGCTTGCTAAGATAAAACTCTGCTCTGACTGCGCAATGGAAGTGTACAATCTAATATATTTTTGTTCTACCGCCAAACAAGGAGAACCTCGACAAAAAGATACCGTTTTATAATCGAAATTCCAAAGAAACGCACAAAGTACCTACTTTTCTCCAACATTTATTGTGTGAACCGCGAAGGAACTCTCTGAGTTACTTAACTACTGTCTTCTGGAAAAACAAGCTGGGAGTTATCAAACCCAAAGTAAACAGCTCCTTTCTGAGCTATACTTTACTAAGAGTGCTTCACCACAGACCACAGCGTTGCTTAATATGAGACAAACAGTGCTCAAATGTGAATAATTAGTTTGCAGGTACGGCAATCGCGAACGAAGTCGCAGGTACAGCTAGTATATAATACAATCTTGTAGAGTAAGTGCTACGAAGAGTTACAATAGCAATGGGATAGCTACGAAAACCGTAGCAAGCAACATTATTAGGTAACAACTGATAGTTTGAGTGTTTTTCTTGGCTTGCGGTAGTGGCGTCCGGAATTAGAATTGTTAACGTGATCAGTTTTAACTCAAATTTAAAAAAAGAAACTTAGTAACATACTAAGTGTTATGTATTTAATGTTTTACGATCTAGCACAAAATACGAAAATTCCCATGCAAGGGCGATAAGAGTAATGGACTGTATGACGAAGTGAAATTAGGGCAAAGATATATAATAAGTAAGATTGTGCAACTCACCAGATTATCCGATGGGGTTCAGAGCCGTTATTGGTATCTAAACTACGAATTGGCTCGCGCGCTTACCTCCTCTATAGCTCAGTACCTGTCTTGGCTGGGTGCCGGTTGTGATGGCACAGTTTGCACAAATATGAAGTTTTGGTAACTTATTATACTTAGGGCTTTGCCCTCGACAAAGTTGGCACGAATGCCCGACAAATTAATTTGAAAATTAACGAGAAGTGGCTCCGACACGAAAATTGATCCACTCTCGACGAAAGCGAAAACGACAAGACGAAAGAGTAAAGGTCATTTTTTTCAAGGGCAGGTAATTAGAGTTGCTATTACAAGAAAAATAAGTACCACACATTATGTGATGATACCAGATGAAAATATTGACTCTATTGGCTAAAGTGAACATTCCGCCCACCTAAATGGTTACATTTACAAAAAAACTACGACAAACGACAAATTTACTTATCAAAAATCTTACGAAAACGATATAATTATAGTATAATATGGTTGAAAAACGAAAATTAATGTAGAATTGGCAATGGACAAAGTTTAACAAGTGGTCTTTTGAATTTACTAGTTGCTGTTTTAACAGTTGCGACACGACAAACTCCGTCAGTTCCTTTGTGCAAGGCAACGATACGCCCCATACTCCACTTCATCGGATTGCATTGTTCATTTACAATAAGAACGAGGGTGCCAACCGCTACTTCTTGATGGATTTTATTCCAACGCATCCGTTGCTGTAGAGTATGAACGTATTCTTGATGCCATCTGCGCCAAAAATCCTGGTGCATTTTCTGAAGTAGTTTCCAGCGATTTAGTGTGCTTATATTTAAATCTACAAACTGTTCTTCTGGAAGCATCGACAAGGGTTCTAGCGTCAGAAAATGTCCAGGAGTGAGCGCCGAAAAATCATTCGCATCAGAGCTGAGGGGTGTCAGCGGCCGAGAGTTTAAAAGTGCTTCTATTTGTGCAAGTACAGTATAAAATTCTTCGAACGTTAGTCTCTGCGTTCCTACGACTCTAGATATATGGGTCTTTACAGATTTAATTCCTGCTTCAGCAAGGCCATTAAAGTGCGGAGATCCAGGGGGACTAAACGCGAATTGAATTTCCTGAATCTCAGCAGCATTTTTCATCAATTTCCCGAGGTAGTTGCTCGCACCTACAAAATTTCGGCCTTGGTCTGACACGATTTTACTACAGCGACCACGGCGAGCAACAAATCTTTTTAAAGCCGCAAGAAAAGCTTCTGTGGATAATTCTGATGTCAACTCCAAATGAATTGCCTTAGTGTGTAGTGTGAGTGACGTCACGGACGGCTTTACGTCAGTATACGCTCCCGTTAGTTTACGACATAAAAAATACTAAAAGGTTCTAACTTAACGTAACAGTGATTACATCTAGTAATACTATAAACAGTGTACCTGTGTCAGTGTTTGTGGCTATAGGCATACCCGGGATTGTTATTTAATACGCAATCTAGTGTACTTATCAAAATTGTGACTCCATACGTGTAGATAATTACCTACCCTGCTTGTGATTTATTATTCAAAAGTTTCTTTCCGCGCCATCTAGCGTTTATAGTGTGCATTAAGTAGTTGACTCGCATAGTTTTGCTGATATTACCTACTTAGATTTGAACCCCGTCGTCATGCCGAAGTGTTCCGCTTGTGGAAAATTTCTGACATCAACAGGGGCCGCCACCTGTTCGACTTGTCCATGTGTCTTCCATAAAGCGTGTTTAGCGATTCCGGATAACAGGGTAATTACAAAAGATTGGAATTGCCCTGAATGTAAAAAAATGCAACGCAAGGGTGACAATAGTGCCACTCCAGTAAAAAGCCTAAGTGAGGCCGCCCATCAGCCTGCCCCCTGTGACATATTGAGCACCGACAGCTCCCCTCAAACTGCACCTGTACTGGTCAATCCCATAACGCATACGGCGCATACCATACTTCAGGCGGGAGATTTGGATTTCCAGGAATTAAGGGACATGCGTCAGGAGCTCACTGCATATATGGCCGAACAGCGCGAGTTTCGAGATGATATCCGGGCTTCCTTAGCGGGAATGGTAAAAAGGATGGATGGATTCGAGGAGAGACTCGTGGCACTAGAGAAGAAAGACATTGCGTTAAATATGGAACATGTCACGGAATTACAGCAGACGGTTATACAGCTCAAGTCTGAGCTTAATAAGCGGGACCAAGAGACCCTGCTGACGGACCTGGACATAGGTCACCTGCCAGAAGAAAAGGGAGAAAATATTGTGCATACCGTAACCGTACTGGCTGCAAAATTAGGAATTGCTATTGAAGATCGTGACATAATATATGCAGAACGAGTTGGGGCAATTGAGTCTGGCATTGCCACTAACGGTGCCGGCAAAGGTCGCCCACGTCGCGTTGTAGTGCGGCTCGCGCGCCGCCACCTGCGTGATGAGTTGCTTCGCGCTGCCCGCGTACGTCGAAACCTTACCACGGTCGACATAGGCCTGGTGGGGCCGCCGCAGCGCGTGTTCGTCAATGAGAGGTTGACGCGAATCAACCGGCAGCTGTTTCATCGAGTGCGCGAGGAATGTCACAAAAAACAGTGGCGCTACTCATGGACCAAGAGAGGCCGTATTTTCGTTCGGCAAGGCGAGGGCAAGCCTGTTATCTCCATACGCTCGGACACTGATTTAGCACGGGTTTTTTAAACTGGCAATGTTCGGCAAGTCAATAACATTTTGGAACAAAATACTTAGTTTTCGGAAATAAACAACAACTTGGGAAACTTACTCCATCAATCAGTGTAACGCTCATGGGTGAAGCTATCGAACGTGTATACGAAGCGCGAAATCTAGGGTTGTTAATGGACAGTGAGCTACGTTATGAAAAACATACTGCGAACGTTGTTAAAAATTGTTTTTATAAACTCAAAGTTCTTTACAAAATGAGACCATATATAAAAGAAGAGTTGCGAATTCAGCTAGTGGAGTCGCTAATACTTTCCACATTAAATTATATGGATACTGTGATTGGTCCGCGGTTGTATGTTAAATCGCAAAAACTCATACAACGTGTCCAGAATGCGTGCGCTCGTTTCTGCTTTGATATGCCGTTGAGGGCACATGTGACACCATATTTAAACATGCACTCTATTTTAAAAATGAAACACCGCCGTAAATTTCATCTTGCATGTCTTCTTTTCGGGGTGATAAAATATCATGCGCCGACATATCTCTACGAGAAGTTGTCTTGGTCACGTCGAGGGCCTTATGGGTCTCGTCAATGTGCAATACAGCTAGCAACAGAACGGCATAGCTCAGCTGCTTTTAAAGGGAGTTTCCGCTACGCCGCCTCAAAGTGTTGGAACAACATACCGCCGCCAATTAGGAACCTGCAGTATTTACATAGCTTTAAAGTTAAATTAAATATTTTTTTACGCGAACACCAAAACAGTGAGGAAACTCAAAAAAATGACACAAGCGCTATTTAGAACATATTAATAGATTCTTCTGGTTTGTAATTATGTACTTTTCTATTTATTTTTTATATTCTGTCCTGTTTAAATGGTGTAAACTTTGTGCCATGTTTATGTATTTTTGAAGATCTTGTATGTTTAGTTGAATCTGAATTTTAATTTTCTGAGTACTTGATATTTTTTGTTATGTAACTGTGCGTGACGTCACCTACCGGTCTCAACGGAAGACCAACGCTGGTCATTTATGACTAGCACTATGTTGAGTTGGGGCCGTTTTGTGACAGGGGACTGCAAGAACTTATTCTTGTCTTTTATTTGTTTTCAAATTGGTTTGTTTTTGTTATGTTTTTGTCAGTTTTTTGTCATAAATAAAGAGTATTTCTATTTCTATTTCTTTAGTACTTGTACATACGATAACACAAATATATCCTTTAAACGTTTTTACTCCTCGGCCACGACCGAGAGCAATGTCAAAAGGACCACCGAAGTCTATATTAACAGTCGAAAAAGGTTTAATTTGGTTGACTCTATATTCAGGCAAATTTCCCATGATTGGAGCTGGAGCAGGTTTAGGATTGACCCGAAAACATTTGGTACATTGTGAAACAACAGCACGGATAGCTCGCTTAGGCGATAAAATCCAAAAGTGTTGAGCAAGAAGGTTTTGTAAGGTCTGTGTACCAGGGTGCATAAATTTCCTATGATACTCGTCAATAATCAAATAAGTGAGCCGATTGTCATGAGGCAAAAGCAAAGCATGTTTGGTTTCGAAATCTACGCTGGCGTGGGCCAGGCGACCGCCCACCCTGAGATGACCCGCTTCATCAAGAAAAGGTGCTAATTTTCTCAAACTCTTGGGTAAAGAGTTTGGAAAACCAGATTTAAGTTTATCTATCTCTACCGAAAATGCGCTTCGTTGGACATGTTTGATGAAAAACATGAACGAGCTTCTGATCTCCGATGGTGACAAAGCGCCGACAAGTTTCGGTTCAAGACGTTTGGGTCTGGAGTTGAGCAGAAATCGAAACACATACGCCAACACGCGTTTGGCTTTCGAAAACGACGAAAAGTTATTTAAAATTTGGTCGCACACGTTAGAATCTACAGAAGTCACAAGAGTTAAAATTCTTTGCTCATCCTCTGCGAAAGCTGAATCTGCGACGGAAGACACAACAGGCCATTCCGCTTCAGGTCTGGAGAGCCATGAAGGCCCATTCCACCAAAGAGACTGCTCTACCAAATCTGACGGTAGGATTCCTCTCGAACCGACATCAGCTGGGTTATCGAGAGATCCGACGTGCCTCCAGAGCTCCGGCGCAACTCTTTCCTGAATATGGCTAACCCTATTTGCCACATAAGTCTTCCACCTCGAGGGACAAGACTTGATCCACGACAAAGTAACCGTAGAGTCAGACCACGCGAAACGGTATATGACTGTGTGAAATGGGCTTAGCGCTTCAACAACAGCAGTCATTAAGTCCGACAATAAAACCGCTGCCTGGAGTTCCAGTCTGGGTATCGAAAGTTTACGGAGAGGCGCGAGCTTACAACGTGACGCACAAAAATATACGGAACAACAACCTTCCGCATCGACAACGCGCACAAAAATAATCCCACACATTCCTCTCTCCGAGGCGTCCGAAAATCCATGGATCTGTAAAACGACAAATGATGACACCATACGACGAGGTATCGATATGGCCGACAACATCGATAACTGCGATTTAAACCGCAGCCATTCCGAAACGACAGTTTCCGGTGCATCCTCATCCCAGGATACGCCAGAGATCCATAACAGTTGTACCAGATACTTCAAATAGAAAGTGACTGGGCCGAGAAAACCAAGAGGATCGTAGATACGAGAGAGTTCCGACAAAATTGTACGCTTGGTACATCTACGATTTTCGACAAAAACTTTAAAACGAAAACAATCCGAATGTGATAGCCACGAAAGTCCTAATATCTTCAATGATACGTCAGAGATGTCTTCAAATCGCTTGAAGTCCTCCGAATACAGGTCAGATGTAGAGAGCCCAACGAAAAAATCTCTATGGTTTGAAGTCCATTTCCTGAGATCAAAACCACCCGACGACAAAATTTGGCAAAGTTGTGACCTCAATTCAATAGCTTCACTGATAGAGTCAGCTCCACTAACAACATCATCGACAAAAATATCTCTTTTCAATACCGCGGAGCCAAGAGGATAATCAGTGCTAGCTTCTTGTGCTAGCTGCGCGATGGTACGGAGAGCCTGATAAGGTGCGGACGAAATACCGTAAGTCACAGTTCGAAGACGATAATCACGTACCGGTTCATTAATCGACGGTCTCCATAGAATGCGTTGATAATCTGCATCAGCCTCTGGCACTAAAATCTGCCGATACATTTGCTTGACATCACCAGTGAATACAATTGCATGCCATCGAAAACGAATTAACAAATCGAAAATATTTGTTTGAAGTTTGGGCCCTGGCAACAAAGTATCATTCAAGCTTTTCCCGGTAGAGTCAGAACAACTTGCATCAAAGACTACGCGTAATGGTGTGCTCACTGATTCAGGACGCAATATTCCATGGTGAGGAATATAGTAGAACAAACCTTTATCAACAACAGGTGGCTCTACCTGTTCTAGATGATGACAAGTCTCATAGTCCTTCATGAAAGCGACATATGCTTTCCTATATTCTGGGTTCAGTTGAAGTTTTTTCTCTATTGATGAAAATCTTTTTAACGCTATGGCACGAGTATTTACAAAACATGGCCGATCTAATGACTCTACGAAAGGTAAAGGAACGACAAATCTTCCTTCAGGGGTACGCCGATGTTGTTGAGTAAAATACTCTTCACAAAGCTGGTCCTCTTTCGATAATATTTTATGTTGAGGTCCAATATTTTCTAATTCCCAAAACCGTTTGAGAGAATTATCTAATGACAAGTTTGACACGAAAAAACAATTTTTACTTTGTATCTCACGATGAGCATGTGATTTGTAATATGTCGAATCACAACCACCCATCAAAATCCAACCGAAACTGGTATTCAAAGCATGAGGCTGGCCAGCTCTACCATGTCTGAGGCCTGGTAATAAAGATGACGAAAAAATGTCAGCATTTAGCAACATATCAATAGGTCCCGGATGGTTAAAATCAGGATCAGCTAACTTTAATCCAATAAGGTGTGACCATGAAGACGACTCTATGTGTTGCATTGGTTGTTCAGAACAAATAGACGGCAGTAAAAAAGCTTCAACATCAAAACTAAATTTTGAATTCATTGACCTAACTTGACATGACACTGAACCCAATGTGTTTGCTTCTACATTCCCTATTCCACTTACTGTGTGGTGATTGCTTCTTACGAGCAAGCCAAGAGAGTGGGCACAAGACTCTGACATAAAATTACTAGCACTTGCGCAATCTAATAGCACTCTAACTGCCTTAAGGTTACCATCACAATCAGTTACTAAAACTTTTGCAGTACCAAACAACACACTGTCAGTTTTATTAGTTGATGTTAACACTATATTTTTATTGCAATTCTCATCCGCTGACTCATTGACCTGTTTGCTGTCAAAGTGTAATAAACTATTATGTGAATAATTACACTTCTCACATTTAAAACCAGATCGACAACCTCTGACCAAGTGGGAAGGTGAAAAACACAACAAACAAAGTTTCTTTTCTTTGACAAAATCAAAACGAGATTGAACAGACAAATTTAAAAATTTATCACATGACTCGAGGTTATGTTGTTTTCCTGCACAACACAAACAACTTTGTGAAGCCACTACAAATGAAGATGACTTACCTTTACGAAAATTGTTGGTAGATATTCCGACATTATGACTACTACTAGATTTGATATTTGATACATCCAATGCCCGATATGTTTTTTCAATAAAATTTAGTAAATCTTCATAAAGAGGGATTTCATCAGAATTAAATTCTAATTGGAATGCTTCTCGGGTATACCTGTCCAGCTTCGACCACAACAAATGGAAAAGCATGAAATTCTTATCAGGCAATTGATATTTGTTCAAAATTGATAATGTTTCTGTAAATGTTCTGTGAACCCGTTCCAACTCAAAACTAGTTTTAGATTTAATTGTCTCACAATTTAGAATTTTGCCATAATATGTAAAAGCTATTTGTCTTTTCCTATTATAATATTTATTAAGTGCATTGTATGCATCTGGATAGCTACCATCAGACAGGGGAAAGTTTTTTATGATATTATAAGCAGTACCCGTAACACTAGACAAAAGGTAATGCAATTTTTCAACATTTGACATCTCTCTATTATGTACTAATGACTCAAACAGTTGTATAAAGGATATCCAGTTTTCAATATTTCCATCAAAAGGTTTTATCTCAATTTTAGGCAACTTAGCTGAAACACATGACAACTGCCTTTTAACATCACTATTATTTTTGACTCCAAGATTGTGGTTATGAACCGCCATAAATTGACATTTGATCTCCCGAAAACGCCGCTCAAAACTTAATGTCACTGAGAGTTCAGTTTTACGATCAGCGGGACTCAGAGGTGAAAGAACTTTTAACTGTGCTGCATGAAATTCCGCTTCGATGGTGTTCAGGTCGGCTTCTGTATAACCTCTGAGAAGTTCTGTGGACGTTTCTAACAACTCGACTCGCATCAGCTGATAGTCTCGCTTCACGCGGTTTTCCTCGACATCACTAACGGAGCCTGGCGATTCCATTTCCACAATATCCAGTATATACACGCACATACACAATAATTTGCACAAAAATCAAAACAAACAAAAACCTACAAGGACGACAACAAAAACACTGTTTGTATTTGACAGTGATATTTTAGAACGAAATCTATTTGACACTTGTTAAAGTTGACCATAGAGAATTCAACTATCAATTTACGGTTTGATATGGCAAGTTTAGTAATAGTTCAAATTAACATGGGCATGAATGTTCGAGCCGACAACTATTTAGTGGGTAACTAGTGGGTATGACAGAAAAAAGTTTATGTTAGAAATTTCAACAAAATTCGAGAAATATGACCGTAATTCACTAAATATGCGAAGATTAGGTCACTATTCAAATATTCGGCTCGATGGGCCAAAAAATGTTATGTATTTAATGTTTTACGATCTAGCACAAAATACGAAAATTCCCATGCAAGGGCGATAAGAGTAATGGACTGTATGACGAAGTGAAATTAGGGCAAAGATATATAATAAGTAAGATTGTGCAACTCACCAGATAATCCGATGGGGTTCAGAGCCGTTATTGGTATCTAAACTACGAATTGGCTCGCGCGCTTACCTCCTCTATAGCTCAGTACCTGTCTTGGCTGGGTGCCGGTTGTGATGGCACAGTTTGCACAAATATGAAGTTTTGGTAACTTATTATACTTAGGGCTTTGCCCTCGACAAAGTTGGCACGAATGCCCGACAAATTAATTTGAAAATTAACGAGAAGTGGCTCCGACACGAAAATTGATCCACTCTCGACGAAAGCGAAAACGACAAGACGAAAGAGTAAAGGTCATTTTTTTCAAGGGCAGGTAATTAGAGTTGCTAGTACAAGAAAAATAAGTACCACACATTATGTGATGATACCAGATGAAAATATTGACTCTATTGGCTAAAGTGAACACTAAGCTATTCACAATTCCTTTTTTTTCTTTTTAATGGAAGGTATACATTTTTAGACTCGTATTACAGATTCCTGGTACTCCCAAATACTAACATGTTGAGTTGCAAAGCAGGCCCATGGTGACATTCTACAGGCTGCACATCGTAAATTGTGCAGTAGTTATCGAGTCAAAAGGCAATGAGCCCATATATAGTAAAATCTAAACACATAGAAACCAGTTCAACATCGTCGAAATCAGCATTTTTATTTTTTAAGGAGTTAATATATTATACTAGTTTATTTTTTCTATTAATATCACTAGATAAAACAACATATATTTCTCAATAATTCCACTTGTTTCTGTCTGGAATTTTGATTAGTATCTATGTAACGACACAGAAAAAGGTAAGAAAAAGTTAAAAAATTTGTATCAGTGGTAGCCGAACAAGAACAACGTATGTACTCGATAAATCAAAGGCAATTATGCTAAATTCTCCGCAGACGACGGTACCTCTCCAACTTTAGGCACAAAGGAACTATCCCGCTAGTTTCGAACCCCGTTTGTGTTTCGGACACATTTTCTAACGTTCCCTTGTTCGTTACTCATCTAAATTGTTAGACTGAAAGTGATTTGATTGTGTTGGTGATTTATTTGTTTATATAATACACTGTTTGTCGGTTTGCTACTTGATTGAACAATTTAACGGAATTTGATGAACTTGTACTATGTCATTTAAGCACAGTGTATTTTTTTGTATGCTCGCTTTAAATATTATGTTCAATAGTTCCCGAGTGAGGACAAATATTTTATTCAAATAATATCTCAATACTTTAAATAATTTGATAGAAAATATTAATAAAAAAACTATTGAATATTTCAAAAACGCGCTTTGGTATGAAGAAAATCTAACTACAGTAACTTTAACAATGTATAAACAATTTCAATACGAAGCATCTACGAGTAGAAGAACAATATGCAATATTGTTATTATAATTTTAACTTAATAACTTCACCGAGATATTTCAAATCAAAAGGGTTCCCATTAAGGTGCAGGTTTTTTCCCCCCACTTCACCCTCCCCTCCCACATTGATGGCGACGAAAGGAAAAATACAGAAAGGTGAGCAGCAGATACTTCCTAAGAACTGCAGTGTAAGATTACACTGCAACCCCTGCCAAGCATAACGATTATGGCAAACCCTTTTTATGAGGGAAGCATTTGTTCAACCAGTGATCGTTAATGCGTGAAGTGATTTAAAATAATACGACAGAACTACTTTCGTATGGAATGCGCTGCGCAGACACAAAGAAAGAACCTTATTGTGCACACAATGTGTTGCAGGAACACCCAATTCATACAGCGTTTGTTTTCCTTTCAACTCCCACGGTAAGATATGGGGACTCTAACGTAGTATATCAATTACTTAATATCATAGCAATAAAAACATCTTCAAGAAGAAATCGAATGAATTTATTCACATGCAAACCATTAAAAATGTTGCACAATAGACATTATTAATTGTTTACAAATATACGTAGCATTTATCATTCCGATAACACACGGCACATAGCCACCGCTATAAATACAGGAGATTGGTATATTATGGAAGATAAAGGCAACATTTCACCATTTTTAGATTATAAAACGTATACTCACACTGAAAAACAATAGAAACCCGAATGAATATAGCAGTAACATGATACAGGAAGTCAAACAGCAATTTATCTTCTCCAAACAAGGGCAAATAATTAACTGTTTCACTGTATGCTGAATGACTTTCCTCGCATGTATTTTAATTATACCACGCCCCCCGGAAATCTTAGGTTAAGAGCTCTTAACCAACGTCCAGTGAAGCTACTATAATTGCAGACAGCGGCAACTACGAGTAACATTCTTGCCATCCTCAATCTGAACTAAATCACTTATTCACTCGTATGCCGGGATTATACAAAGTTTGACGCAGTTAAAGCGAACGGAAAGTAGCAAAAGACAGTTTTAATTATGTAAGAAAAATAAATTTTACCCATTAAATTTTTACCTGCTTGTTTTATAATAGACGAGACGAAGTTACTTAGCATTCCATGGATTAACTGTGTGGGTGCCGGGTCCATAGCGTTGCAGAGGAAGAGGCCCAAGTCAAGGTGCCTGGGACTTGCAACCCAGTGAGTAAGGTTATGGGGCCCCTTCATGGTGCAGCATTGCTCCCTTTTATCGCTCGAGCCTCTTCCCCTGCCCAACCAAATTTGGTAAGATCCTACAAATGCCGCCTTGGATACACGTACTAGGATGGAAGTTACAGTTGTTGTTGACATGCCAAGGCCTTTTAGTAGGTTGTATAGGGATTTTGCTGGTATACCCCTTGCTTCGATTTATACAGCATATTAATTAACTATATAACACAGTTTCCCACGGCACAGTAAGTTCTAATAAGTACTATGCGTTTTAGATTTTTTTAGTTTTTAGAAATATATCTGTTCTGTATTACAAAACACCAACTTCCTCAGGAATTTTGTAGTGATTTTCATATGTGTCCATCAAAAGAGTCCAATCCGGAGCTACGCCTAAGATGGAGTAAGGATTTAGATTTTGTAAATGACCCTTATCTTACAAAAGCAACGTGTCGTTTGTTCGTGGTCAAAACTATTTTTTTTTAAATAGTTTTAAATCACTTATTCACTCGTAGTAATATTCGACCGAAGCCTTATAAAGGAAAACCAAGAAAATTGGTTGTACTAGCATTGTTCATAGGAGTTTCTGGTGACAAGACTTACCTGCAGTTCCATCTAGCGCGCTTATTCGCTAACGTATGTTATAATTCCTAAAAAATTACATCATCCTCTCTGACTCTAAAATGTATGTGACAATTGATGGATTATTGTGGCTATCCACTTTGGGTACCAAAACAAATTCTATGAGGGTACGATTAAACCGAAGAGACTGAATCGCTAATTAGCTTAACCCTACTCCTGCAACGCAATGGACCCGGCACCCGCACGGTGAATCCATGGAAAGCTAACAAATTCGTCTCGACTTACAAAAAAGACGTGACGAATTTCTACACTATTCTACTTACATATTATGTAGGTAGCTGCTACATACAAACGTATTTTAGTACACCTATATTATACAGATCAAAAGACTAGAGATATAGACAATTTATTTAATTCAAGTTTATGCGTGACATCGATGTCACTATATCACCAGAGACTTTGAACTACCAAAGATGTTGTATTTTAAAATTAACATCAGGCAGTAGTACCAAAAGAAAAATATTATCGAATAGTAATAATAATACTTTCTATTTTTGTGGTGTATACCGTCAAGTTCGATTACATAGCCTGGTAACATTCTCAACCACATCATTACTGACCATCAGATGAGATAGCAATCAAAGGCAGTTAATAATAAATAAAAAATATCTACAAATTGTCAACTGTTTTTCTGAAGAGGCATAATTGTCCTAATACACATATTTTGAGATACCAGTTATACTTTGATCCCTAATAGGGGACGGTCGTATTGGTCGTTACTAGTTAGTACTAGAATCCAAGTACTAAAATTTAGTACTTGGAGTCTAGTTGTTTAGTAAGAAAATTTTATAATGTTCATTAAAATAGAAGATTAATTTAGAGATCGTTGATATAACTCGTAGATAGCCGTACGTTCTTAAACAACTTGAAAACATCTTCATACAGTAAACTTAAATGGTGCTTAAGTATATTCTTCTCGTTTATTATTTTTATTCAAATCACAAAGACTGAAGTTCAGTGGAAATAGATATATCTATTACAATTTAACTTCATGTCTTCCAAATTGCTTTTCATAAATGTGTTGCTAAAAAAGTAGATCCCAATTCCTGGTCTGCTTTGAAGATAGAATTTGACTTCTAATGTGTTTCTTCCGGCAGTTGTCCTTGAAGCCAGTAATTTTTGGTTAGCCTGAACAACATCTTCTACCACATTGTCACTTACCGTCAGGTGAGATACTAGTCAATATAAATAAAATCAAATATTTAGAAAATAAATTGAAAGAAACATTATTATTACAATGTTACTCGGTTATTCCCGGAGGAGCACGAGTTTTACAAGTTCCACTCATAAAAATTGGGAAGTAAAAGCTTAGTGATTTCCATACCTACCTATCTACCACTAAGTAGAACAATTGAAGTACTACATAAATAATAAATATATACAAATTAAACAACTTAAACGGATTTAATCGACGTTCTTTTAAACGCGTTTTATTTGTTTTATAGTGTATCCGTGAGCACGACCACTGCATTACCACATTAGGCTGTGACAAGTTATAGTGCAAACGTCTGGCTGAATAAAAATAGGATACAAGTAAATTGAACCTAATCCGTTGCAGTTATTTTATCTGAATACAGTTGCGTGGCAGTAGGGCATTTTTCGAATACCCGCTTGGCTACTACCCTATTTACAAAAACTTGCGCACCGTAATTTTAGGTAAGTCTGGACAACCTCTTCAACCCGCATCTTATTCGCTTACCATCAGATAGGTCTAAAGTTTTTTTCTTAATACTAAGTGAGTCCTGAAATATATTGTTTTCTTTCTCATGTTAACTGCAATTATTATAAATGAAGCCCCATTGGGTGCCGAGCTAAAATGTCACGCACCCATTGCTACTTGTGGGTGTCTTAAGGATGCACTTGCCGACGGCTCGAACTTATCAGCGGGCAAAACACATTCCGCCTTGCGCCGCCACGCCGAGCGCACCTCTCCGCAGCTGCAAGTGACCCTCCAGTGAGACCGCAATAGTCCCCGCACTATTGCCGTCTCGCCTGGACCATCGTTCCGACGCTAGTTGCTACAGTGCGCATTGAAGAGCGTGATCCCGATTCAGCTTGTGTTTGTCTGTGCAGGAGCTGAGAGTTTCGTCGAACGCCGTGCGACGCGAGCTTCGTGCTTGCTGAGGCGGCGCTCCACCGTCGAGCAACCACCGCCCCGGACAAGCCCGGGTCGGTGTTGCTGCGTTAAACTGCACTGAAAAGTGCAGTTTATCCTTGTTTCGCATCTTTGTTTCTGCACGAACAACAACACCCGCTCAACAACACACTTTGTGCCGTTAAGTGGCATCGTTCAGGCAGGTGGAGCCCTACATGGTTATGCTCGCTCGAACGATCAAATCCGCCATTTGCTGCGGTCGCAGAGTGATCCCTAACGGTGCCAACTACCTCTGTTGATTTTTGGTTTAACCTTGTACCGCGGCCTTTTCCCGCCTCACGGGATCAGCCGAAACAAGCAGGTCTCCGGGGCAACTGGCCTTGGGGTCGCCCCTAGTCAATCCCGGAGTCGTTAGGACACCCCTTCGCCGCCCCAGAAAAAAAGTGCGGATAGGGACACACACCTAGGGATACACAGTAGGTACTCACTCCCTCTCACACAGTGAGCTCACAGGTTGTGCGAGGGAGACACTACCCTGGTTAGGGCATCCTGAGTGCACCCCTCAGGATGCAGCCCCGCCCTACCAATAGTGAGGTAGAGGTCCTTCAGACCTTTGCCTTACGGTACCCCGAACTCTATGCTGCTCATCAAGCAGCCCTCACCTCAGACGCAGAGAGTGCCCGCCTCACGGACACTCCCATTGCTCCCTCCGGGACCTCCGTCCCCACCTACGATGACCCTCCGGCGCCATCCTACTTACAGGAGAGCCCGGACTCCCCCGCCCCCGGCCCTGATAACAGGCGCGCGGTAGTAGCCCAACCCCGTTCTCGCTCTCGCTCACCGATCGGTCGGTTTGCGAGCATCGAACCTGCCTATGTCGTTGTCGAGTCAGTTTCAGACTCGGAAACGGACATGGAGGTCGACCAACCCCGCGCCTCACGCACAGACTCAGAAGATTCCGACAACGACGGCTACACCGTCGTAGATCGAAAACGCAAGCGCGCCCCTAAGGCCGCTAACTCCGGGCCTTCCGCCCCGCCCGCTAAGGCAGCCGCCAAAGCACCTACCGCCGGCAATAGGCCGACCCCCGCCCCGCGCCCCGCGTCCCCGCCTTCCGCAACCGCCCCGGCTGCAGCGCCCTCTCAGGACGCTAACGCACGCCGCGAAAAACCGCCACCGCCTTTGTTCATTCAGGACAAAGGCAAATGGGATATGCTATCCCGCCTCCTCACTGATCGTAAGATCAATTATACGAACGCCCGCTCCACGCAGCAGGGCATTAAAGTTCAGGTGACTTCAGTTAGCGACCACAGAGCGCTAACAAAACTCCTCCAAAAAGAAAGCATAAGTTTTCACACTTATGCTCTCGAAGAACAAAAAGTCCTACGCGTCGTCATACGCGGTGTCCCGAAGGAAGTCCGTACAGACGCTGTACTTGACGACCTTAAAAGACAGGACTTCCCTGTCCTTGCCGTACATCGCATGTACAGTGGCAAAGACAAAAGCCCATACGACCTAGTACTCGTAGTACTAGACCGATCCCCGGAGGGCAAGACCATCTTCAACCTGAAGACGGTCTGCGGTCTCTCCGGACTAGATGTTCAGGCCCCCTACAGGAATGGCTCTCCTTCCCAGTGCCATAACTGTCAGTTGTACGGGCACGCGGCCCGTTTCTGCTATGCTCGTCCTAGGTGCGTCAAGTGCCTAGGCGATCATGCTACAGAGCATTGCTCACGCACGAGAGACTCACCCGACCCACCCAGCTGCGTTCTGTGCGGCACCCAGGGGCATACCGCCAACTACCGCGGTTGCCCGAGGGCGCCACGCACAAACCGCAGGGTGGCAACGGAAAGGAGACCTCCGCCACCTCCCCGTCCCACCTACGATAGATACCAGCGGGTCAGCCCTAAGCTGACAGTAGCACCTGCCTCACAGGTGACTCCCGCTCCTCTACCAACTAAAAACGCTTGGTCAAAGCCACCGAGCATGGTTAAAACCATCGCTCCTACCCGCGCCCCGGCCCGCGCACCCGTCCCCGCCCGTACCGCGGCCCCTGCCCGCGCACCGGCCCCGGTCCGCGCGGCACCCCCGGCACCTCCTGCCCTTATTCCACGCGCCGCTCCTCGCGTCGCCCGGCCTATGGCCCCACCCCCTATGCCACTGATGGACACCTCTCTTCAAGAGGATATAGCGCTAGTCAGCGACCTAGCTATGTCCATCAACATAGAGGAGGTCCGTGCACTAGCACGCAAGATGTACTCCGCACAATCACCTGCGGAAGTCATCCAGTACACGCTGGAACATGCCAGCCTACTTAGCGCTCTAAAGCGCTTCGCCCCGCAAACTCCCCCCCAGTACACCCACTATGGGTAGTACAACCTTAAGGACTAAACCGCGCTCAGTTTCGTTAGCGTCCTTCAACGCTAACGGCTTCTTCAGACAACGTGACCTTGTCCATGACTTTTGCAGTACCCACCTGATCGATATTATATGCGTGCAGGAAACCTTTTTAAAACCGGGAAGGGCGAATCCCAGGTTTGCTAATTACCGATGTGTACGTAATGATAGGTTGACTTCCGCTAAGGGAGGCACTCTTATCTATTACAAAAGGTCCCTGCACTGCATCCCCTTGGATACCCCGACTTTGAGTACTATGGAAGCATCTTGTTGCTTACTAGCTATGACGGGTCATCAACCCATAGTCATAGCATCCTGCTACCTATCTGGTTTAAAGCGCGTCGCCCGCGCTGACTTAGAAGCTCTCTTCTCTCTTGGAAGCGCCGTCCTTCTGATCGGCGACTTCAACAGTAAACATATCCTATGGAATTGTAATTCTAACAATCCTAACGGTATTATCCTTGACAACCTAGTCGCTGACTTGAACTTTGACGTAATTGCACCCATCGAGCCAACGCACTACCCCGAGAACGTCCGCCACCGACCTGACGTCTTAGACATGGCACTGTTTAGAGGCGTAACCCTTCAGTTACGCTCTATAACAGTTTGTCACGAACTGCATTCTGACCACCGACCCATTATACTGCGACTAGGCCCCGACCCTACAGCAGACTTACCCCGCCCCACCAAGACGATGGTGAACTGGAAGCAATTAGGCAATTCCCTAAAGGCTATCAGTTCACCCGACCTCGACAAAATCCCTGACGACATTCTGACCAAAGATGACGTATCCCTAGCGATCGATTCGCTCACTAATCACCTCTCCACCGTAGTAGGTGCATCCTCAAAGGAAGTCATTGTGCCGGACGACCGGCGCCTTGTCATTCCAGTGGATGTGAGGCGATTAGTGACGAAGAGTAAAGCAGTGACCAGACATTACGACTCCTACCCAAGCGAAGTAAACAAAACTCGGAAACGCCACTTTGAACGCATGGTTGAAAGTCGCATGTCCGAGTTGCGTGACCACAGCTGGGGCGACAAACTTTCAAACCTCGTGCCTAGCCAGCGGGCTTATTGGGATCTCGCACGAGGTATGAAAGGTGTCGGACAGAGCGACATACCTCCGTTATACCCACCAGTCCCACGCGCCCCGGCGTTCTTTGACGAAGACAAAGCTGAGTGCCTAGCTGATAGCCTAGAGGCTCAGTGCTCCCCCAACGTAGATCACGTAGACCAAGCCCACCTCGATTCGGTGGACGCTGAAGTCGAACGTAAAAGCTCTGTGGTCATCTCTGAACTCCCCCCGCACACCCCAGTATCTTACGCTGAGGTGACGAGACTGATCAAGGACCTCAAACAACGTAAAGCCCCCGGTGCCGACGGCATCTCCAACAAGGTACTTAAACACCTTTCCCCCCCTCTGATTCATCTACTAGTAAGCATCTTCAATGCGGCCATGAGCCACTGTTTATTTCCCGACGTCTGGAAATGTGCAAATGTCATTGGCATTCACAAACCAGGCAAAAACTCCGCTGACCCTACCAGCTACCGTCCCATCAGCCTTCTCAGTGCCCTAGGCAAGCTATACGAACGGCTCCTTTCGAACCGTCTCTCGGCTCATGCGCAGGAACACCACCTAATTCCCGATGAGCAGTTTGGCTTCAGGCCCAAGCACTCATGCGTCCAACAGGTGCACCGCCTCACGGAGCACATCCTTGAAGGTTTCAATAAGAAACCCAAACCCCAAACGACGGTAGCAGTCTTCCTCGACGTAGCGAAAGCTTTTGATAAAGTCTGGCACAATGGCTTGATTTACAAGTTATACCACTTTGGCGTGCCAGTACGTCTTGTGCTCACCTTACAAGACTTCCTAAGGGACAGAAGCTTTCGCTACCGCGTGGAAGGCACCCTCTCCACCCCCCACCCAGTCAGTGCCGGAGTCCCTCAGGGCTCCGTACTATCTCCCATTCTCTTCGCGCTGTATACCAGCGACATCCCACGCTCACAGCCCAAGGTTTTCATAGCCCAATATGCGGACGATACCGCCATTTATTCCACTGGCTGGCATATTAATAGACAGACCTATTTTCTCCTTCAACGGGCCATCACCGAGATCGGTGACTGGTTCCGTAAATGGCGCATTGCAGTCAACCCGACTAAAAGTGCAGCTATATACTTCAATGAGAGTACTCACTCGAACCCCCGCTATCCTAAACCTTTAACTCTGTTTGACGAACCCATTCCCTGGGTTGGTAAAACAAAGTATCTTGGAGTCACCCTTGATCGGCATCTCACCTTTGCCGCTCACATCACTGATGTTCGTAACAGGGCGGCCTTTGTTATGGGTCGCCTAGGTCCCTTAATTCGTACAGAGAGTAAAATGTCTCTTAAAAATAAGAAGACACTTTACACTACTTGCATCCGCCCCATCATGACATACGCGTCAGTAGTGTTTAGTCATGCTAGCGAGGCCCACCTACGTAAACTTCAAATCATTCAAAACAGGTTCCTCCGCCAGGCAACCGGTGCTCCGTGGTATGTACGGAACGCCGAGTTGCACTGCGACCTAAACCTTCCCTCTTTAGCGCAGTTCAATAAGGACTGCGCCCGCCGATACTTTGATCGAGCGCCCCACCACTCGAACCCTCTAGTTGTCCTGGCATCGAACTACTCGACTGCCTCATCCGACCCATGGTTTAAACCCCCCCGTCGCCGACCACGGCAGGTATTGGACGACCCGGATGACCCCATCGCAGCCATTACGTTGGCAGCTTTAGCGTTGTCCGCAAGTCGTCCTGGTAACATCCCCAGGTGTGCGGTAATCAGAGGTTACACAATCAAACACCGAGCTCGCCGGCGAGCTCGAGGCAAAAATAAAATCCCGATTAGTGTCTCTCCAAATAGTCACAGAGTAATATTCAATAGGGCCCATTCTCAACGGTACAACACTGCAGTTGTACCGGGGCATTTAGTTCCGATTCCCCCTTTGTCTCTCGGCAGCGAGACAAGCCGAGGTCCGAACCACAGTGGTGCCCTTGAGCTCGCTGTCACCCCTCCCGATAGTAGCGTGGCGTTTTCGGCGCCCGCAGGAGACGGAGGTATAAGGCGCTTTTCGCCTTATACGCCCGTCTCAGAAGAAGTGCCCTCAGCGCTTCTTCCTCCTGGGCTATAAGAGGGCCTCCCCTCGCCCAAAGTCCGGTGGAGCTGTACGTCCGCTTAGCGGTAGTCAGCATCTATGTCCTCCCTAAAAAAAAAAAAAAAAAAAAAATATCAGCGGGCGAGGGAACAAAGCATGCTATTTCACCTATACCTTTGTGGGAAAGGGTAAGACTCCGTGATGAGTAGTACGAAGATAGTGATCGCGCATCACACACCCGTATTGCATCTACGCTAATTACGCACACTTGTTTGCGATATATCAATGAAAGCCGAACCATGCCGAACGAATTACGATGTTTGACGACGGACGGAGATAGTGTCTCAAGCTACGTCACGACGTGTGTAGGTATTTCTTATAAAATAATATTATATATTCACAGAGGAATACATTTTGGTTCGGACAGTAGGTACCTGTTGTTATAATTTTCGTTCGTTTTATAATAACATACTGATGTTATTTCACCTATAGTAGGTAAATATTTAGTAAGTAGGTACAATGATTTGTAGGTACATAGTAAATGTTAAGTTAAATGTATTAGTTTGTTCTTTTCATATTGATGTAGTAAATATTTACCTACAATAATTATTTATTACAAAATTAGCAAGTTACTGCTTTTACTACAACATATTTTGTAAAGCAGTGACGGCTCAGTGGCATAGGTTATGGACTTCCGCGCAGCAGGTCCATGGTTCGAATCCCGTCGCGGGCTTAATCTTCACCGCGTGGTAGAAGAGCATTATACGAATGCTCGCCTGGATAGCTACTACCCTCAAGTAAAAAATCGGTCGCCAAGCACCTAAAGGGAAGCAGTGATGGCTCAGTGGCATTGGTTATGGACTGGCTGCGCATCAGGTCCATAGTTTGAATCCCGCCGCGATATTGAGCTTCACCGCGTGGTGGAGAGTTCGTAGCGAAGTTTACTTAGCTGTTCTCAACCGATCAGCAAAGTTTAGCACCGTCGCGCGCGGTCATGAGTTGGATGGGTGACCGCTAGGACAATACTACTGAGCGCTTCCGTGCTTCGGAGGGCACGTTAAGCCGTTGGTCCCGGTTGTGGTCTTAGGATGGCAGTCGTTATAGCATGGTGGTAGGGCATTTTGCGAATGCCCGCCTGTATAGCTACCACCCTCAAGTAGAAAATATGTCGCCAAGCACCTAACGGTGTGTTCCGGCAGCTGTCCTTGAGAGCCAGTACTTCTAGGTTAGCCTGAACAACATCTTCGACCACATCATCACTTACCATCAGGTGAGATAGTGGTCAAAGGCTAACCTATCAGGCATAAAAAAAGAGCATTTTGCGAATGCTCGCCGGGATAGCTACCCAAGTAGAAAATCTGTCACCATGCAACTAACGTGAACTCAGTGGCATTAGCTATGGACTGCCTCGCAGCATGTTTATGGTTCGAATCCCGCTGCGGGCTCGAGCTTCACCGCTTGGTGGAAGGTCATAGGGCATTTTGCGAATGTTCGCCAGGCTAGCCACCATCCTCAAGCAGAAAATCTGTCAGTAAGCGCCTAACGGGAAGCAGTGATGGGCCAGTGGCATTAGCTAGTGACTGCCGTGCAGCAGGTCCATGGTTCGAATCCAGCCGCGATATTGAGCTTCCCCGCGTTGGTGAAGAGCATTTTGCGAATGCTCGCCTGGATAGCTACCACCCTCAAGTAGAAAATCTGTCAGAAAGCACCTAACGGGAAGCAGTGATGGCTCAGTGGCATTAGCTTTGGACTGCCACGCAGCAGGTCTATGGTTCGAATCCCGCCGCGGGCTTGAAATTCACCGCTTGGTAGAAGGGCATTTTGCAAATGCTCGCTTGGCTAGCTACCACCCTCAAGTAGAAATTCTGTCACTAAACACTTAACGGGAAGCAGTGATGGCTCTTAGCAATGGACTGCCGCGCAACAGGTCTATGGGTCGAATCCCGCCGCGGGCATGAACTTCACCGCATGGTGGAAGGTTGTTTTGCGAATGCTCGCCCGGCTAGCGAGCTTTGAGATGAGAGTGTGTCGTACCGATTTCAAAATCTGTCTCTAAGCGGTAATGTACGATGGCATCATGGATCTACCAATCCTGGTAGAACACATTTGGAATAAAAATTCTCTACCTACCCGTAACTGATTTAAATTATTTCCAATAAAAATCAATAACTAATCATAGTTTATTTTTGATTAGGTAAGTGCCTACAATCATCGCTAAGTTTACCATATAAACTTTCGTACTACCTTAGGTATAAGTACCTACTACAAATATACATACTTATTCTACTAATTTACGTAGGTAGATACATAGTACCTACTAACTTTATTATTTGTTGTGATCTTATAGCTATGTAGATAGGTATGCAATGTAATGCGCGCCCGCGAATGTCGATTTGACATCGCTGGCAGTTGCGTGCCTAGGCAGGCCTATATGATAAATGATAATTATATCGTAGATAGGTAGGTATCTTCCATTGAGCTTCTAATTCTAACCCTTTACTACTTTGTGTTAGGTAGGTACTTTCTCGAAGTTATATTACTGCTTAGACTATATTCTAAAAAGCATGCGGACTACCTACGTCCATACCGTATCTAACCAAATGCAGCTTTTTATATTGTCTAAGTGTTGCTAAAATGATTAGGTACTCACCATAGCTATCATGACCTGCGTATTGACTAATACCTACTAGGTACTAACTTAGGTGAGAGTAGGTGAGTACCTAGACATAGTTACGTATTTATATTACCCAAGTACCTATCTATATGGATTATGGCGTCCGACACTTACTATCACGAACAAACTAATCAAATGCGAAAGAAAATCCGGTCCCCAACTCCCAACATATGTAAATATATATATATATATATATATATATATACATATATATATATATATAAGTACTTACGTAAGTAGGCATAGGCACTACATATTGGTAGTGTATACATACGTGCACACCAAAAAGCAACAGGGCATTCCTACAATATAATATTATGTTCTAAGATCGCGGCGCGGTGCACGTGACTTTTGGTAGTGTGCGTTTTGTTAATTATATATTAGTGTGCTGCGCATGAGACCCGCCCGCCCGCTTCCCTCACCGCGGAATGGAAACTTATTGACATGAGATGCCCAATATTTTGAACGAAAAACTAGCGCGCAAAACTATGTTTGCCGACCTTTGGCTCTAGGATGTTTATGATTATACTACTGGATGTATTTGTTTTCCAAAATGTTATCTAAAATGATCATGAACTTAGCTATGCTTCTATGTAAATAATTTTAGGGATTTCATGCTCTATAAGTCGTTTATTTACGACTAAACATGCGCTAAAATTCGTGATATTACAGGGATGTTTCGAGGCTTATAACTATCATGTGAAGATTATTTTTACAAATCGGTGCCAAGACAAGCCTAGATAATGAAGAGATAAATCGATATCATGCTTAGTTGTGGACCTAAAACCTCAAATAAGGGAGTGATCATCCTACGGCGTTTGTATGGAAAAGTTACCGGCCAGTTCAACCTTAAAAGGCGACTAAAGGTAAAATACCGAAAGGTTGGCAGCAGTGCATTCTGAGGAACTGATATCTTAAACTGCAATGCGCAAGACGCCTGATAAGCGTTCAGAAGGCAAGTGAAGCTGACGGCTTCACTTGCCTTTAGTGTTTGAACGGTAGCATATAATCAATTTAAAAATACAGCTTGATAACATTTACATACTCATACACTTAATTTTAGATATAAAGGTGTTGCAAACATTATTTATGTTAACCTGCTTATGAATTTTCTATTAATATGGAAGAGCGAGGTCTTCTGATACAGGTATACATTTACATAAAAGAAGGCTTCTACACAATGTTATATGGATACATGTAGTTTATGAAAATAAAGCATTATTATTATTATTATAAAACATTCCTTGTTACTAAAAGGAATTCGATTAACACTTCAGTGAAAGGTCACCGCCGCTATTTCCGTTTCCTTTTGTGGTGCGTATCGCCAGAGCCATACTTCATAGGATTGCTTACATAAATACATAAAAATGTCTGAAAAAGTACGCTGGCTGTGAAAAAATGGTTGCAGAAATAAATATTCATCGAAGAAGGAAAAACATTCATGAAATGTATTTAACTTTGCGACTTGAAGTGAAAATATTCACGAATGTCTATCTTATTATATGTGTTCAAAACAAATATGTTTACGGTTTTGTAGAAAGCAATTTTAGAGGAGGTATTGTGCTGTTTCTTCTTTTGTTGTTTGAGAGTCTCTTATACAGATATTGTGAAACAATAATTGTTGTTATCTAACCCATATACCCACACATAAGCACATTTTCATAAAATGTGACTGCTATTTCGTATGAGGTAGTTTTTATCGCTGCAGCGATAAAAACATTCATTAATCATTTACATCAGCGCGCTGATGTAAATGATTACTTAACGTGTAGCAGAGAAAGCAAAATGTAAACATAACATCAAAAGAAGAGATTGAATGTAACAAGGTACGAGTAGTAGAAAGGTAATTGGTAGCAAACCCATACATATTGTGTCTCTGTGGAATCGCCTTTGTAGACGGATAGCTGGCTGAATTTCTCGTGGCATTTGTAAACAAGTGTTGCCTCGAGCGTTGAATTTAATCTAATATTGATTTTGAAAAGATCGTGTAGGATACTTTTAGTTTGAAGATAAACGTATAGGTGACGAGACGGGGCGAGACATGAGGAGGGAGACAAAAAGCCTATTCAAACCGGTGTCCCACCAGGCCAGCCCAGACCAGCGCGCTTCCGGGCTTCGTGCTCCCAGATATTGCCTTGAAGACATCTGCGGCTATCCGCAAACCTAATATAATACCATGCGAAATCTGGCCAAAATAAATGAGAAAGTATATCATTCACCCCTCGCGGAGACAACAATCACGAAACACACCAACATAAAATAGTTAGCTTCTTTTAGGGAACCTTTGTGTACAGCCCATTACGGAATACGCGAGGTATAGTGAATATGAAAACTTTGTACTTTCAATTATTTTAAAGTTTAAGCTAATAGATTACAGTGATTCTAAAAAAACTTCGTGACTAAAAAATTTAAACCGGAACAGTTATTACATTTGGGCAGATTAGTTATTAGTGTTATCGCTGATACATGGTCCTGATCTACTATACGATTTCTTTCAAGGGTCCATGCATCACTGTGTAATGTTTGTCACCTGTTTTACCTGAAAAGGTACCCTAATGGTTTTGCTTAGGATATCGCAGCTCTAATTAAGCGATATGATTTTTCTCTAGCTTTGTATTAAATTTGTAGCATCATCTTCATTAAAAACAATATAAAATTATGTGCCTTGCAAGATACACAAAAAGGTTACAGTACTCGTTATTTCAGTTCAAAAAGGTTAGCCGCGTAAGGCGCGCCGCAACGCATGCGTGTTACTGTACAGCGATATAAAAAGCCTGAAAACTAAACCTCGTTGTTGTTATTATAATAGGATAAATGATGAGATAAGGATAAATGACAACTACACGTATATATCACATAAAAAATTGTGTAAAAGAATAAAAGCATTCACATCCCAAAGGTGATAAAGAACGTCAGGAAATGGGTTCAAATGTTACCCTAGTCTTGAGCTTCTACTTAAAGAAACATCGTGATTAAAAGCCAGTGGTTTGTTTAAAAGAGAATAGGTATATGAGTGGATGCTAAAATAACAAAAATCTTCTTAGTACACAAATGGAACAGGCCTTAAATAAAACTAAGCATATTGTTCAGTTATTTATGTTCGGTTTTATTAACTTTCAACTGTTTATGACTGCTGTGGGGTGCCGGGCTAGAATGTCACCCCCCATCTCTACCCATGGGTGTCGTAAGAGGCTGCTAAGGGTAACACACCAGAATGTGGGGAGCAGCGCTTTCTAAGGAACTGATAATCACACTGCGATCCCCAAGACGCCTGTCAAGCATAGGGATAATGTCAAATCTCCCCCATAATGGAGGAGGATATGTTCAGCAGTAGACAATCCAGCTAAAGCAGTAACTATTATGAAACATTTGTCAATAGATTTTTCACTAAATTCATCTCTAAGTTTTAGGCACCATACCATAATTTGAACAGTATATAACTATATTATAAAACGATGGGCTTTAAGAAAACTTTCCTCCGTCAAAAATATTAGTCAAAAATCGACGGGCGACAAGGTTGCAAGCTTTTATAAACTTTTAAGTGTTGCCAGTACTTTTAGAGAAGGCACTTAAAGATCGCAACAATTCAATTGCCAAGACGTAAGATATTTCACATTACCACTTTAAACTTGCATGTTCTTTAATTATATTACTTGGAGTAGGCAAACCTCGCCAAGAAACCGCTTCTAACAACCTAGACATTGATTCCCTAAACCAGCATTTTTCTTCCTCTATTTCTAACCTTGATCCTAATGACAAAGTTAATACTATAAAATATCTTTCATGTGCCCAAACTCCAGATTACTCTAAATTTTTCTTTAGTCAGTTCGCTGCTAGTGATGTTAAAAGAAGTATTTTATCCATTCAATCCAACGCTATGGGTGGAGACAATATCAGCCGAAAGATGATTGTTACCATTTTAGATGAACTCCTCCCAGTTATTTGCCATATCCTCAATCACTCCATATCCAGTTGTACCTTTCCTTCTATCTGGAAGGAGGCATATATTGTCCCTATACCTAAAAAATCTAATCCCGTCTCTTATTCTGAATACCGTCCCATTTCTATTCTACCATTCCTGTCTAAAGTCCTTGAACGTTTAGTTTATAATCAACTTAACTCTTTTCTTTCATCCAATAGCCTATTGAATCCATACCAGTCCGGTTTTCGTCCTGGTCATAGTACTATCACAAGTCTTGTCAAAATTACTGATGACATACGACTAGGAATGGATAATGGCCTGCTTACTGTTCTTACGCTCCTTGACTTTAGTAACGCATTCAATACTGTTGATTTTGATATCCTTTTGGCAACGCTCAGCTCTATTAACATATCTCCTTCAGCGACTGACTGGTTTCGCAATTATCTATATGGACGCCGGCAGCGGGTTCGCATTGATGATACTTATTCCTCTTGGTGTGACACGAGTGCCGGTGTTCCTCAAGGCGGCGTGCTATCTCCTCTTCTTTTCGCTATATTTATTAATTCCATATCTTTTTCACTTATTTCTTCCTACCACCTTTACGCAGATGATCTCCAGATTTACTCGCAGGCACCCCCTGACAGATTGAATGAAGCTATCTGCGTAGCCAATTCCGACCTGTGCCGTATAGTGGAATGGAGCAAGCGCTTTGGTTTAAAAATCAATCCTAAAAAAACACAAGCCATCATCATCGGGAGCTCCAGAATGACTTACAAAATCGATGAAGCAACCATTCCCAAAATTTATTTTGATGGTGTTACTATTCCATATAGCTCAGAAGTTAAAAATTTGGGAGTTATATTTGACAAAAATTTTTCATGGGGTCCCCAACTATCATCCGTTAGTCGGAAGGTGTTTGCTTCTGGAGCGTCGCTAAAAAGACTACGGAACTTTCTTCCTACGGCAACTAAAGTTACGCTAGCACAATCTCTTCTTCTTCCCGTTCTTGACTATGCTGATGCCTGCTACTTAGATATCACGGAGGACCAATTAAATAAGCTTGAGCGGCTTCAAAATTATTGCATAAGGTTTATTTTCGGTCTTCGAAAATACGACCATGTTTCCCAATTTCGTACAAAGCTCAAGTGGCTGCCCATTCGCCTTCGCCGGAATACGCATATCCTTTCTCTCTTGTATAATATTTTATTTAATCCCCTTACTCCCTTATACCTGAAGGAACGGTTTGAATTCCTGAATAACTCAAACTACAGTCTTAGGTCATCAGAAAATCTGATACTGTCATCAACCGCCTCCAAGACATCTTTTTATAGCGGTTCATTTACTGTTGAAGCCGCACGTTTATGGAATGCACTCCCAGTAACCATAAGAAAGGCCCAAACGTTAAACTCTTTCAAAAACCAAGTCAGATCTTTTTATCTTGCACGATGATTATGAATGAATCAAAGTGTTCTTATGGCTGTCATATATTTTCGTAATTTTTTTCTTTACAATCAATATTAACTAATATTTATATATTTATATATATATATATATATATGGGTATTGTAATATATATACGTATATATTTGTTCTATATGGTATATATATATTTTTTTTTTCTTTTTATCTACATATTATTATTAATCTATACAAATTTACACCACCTATCTGTTTTTATTCCTCACATATCTATATTTTCCATTCTAAGGTTGACTGGAAGAGATCGCTTTAAGCGATAAGTCCGCCTATTGTACCTTAGCTTTAAGAATTCTCTATATGTGTTTTGTAACATTTGTGGTGTACAATAAAGAATTTTTGTATTGTATTGTATTGTATTGTATATTAACTCCCTTTAAATTTTTTATCCATATTTTTCTGTTTTTTTTGACTTGGTTAACATGAAGTATATATTATGTTAGGCAATCTAGATCATATTGTGTTTTACATAATTTTATCGTAGAATACATATTATACGAATCCGTCTTTAATTAAATAATTGAAATGCAAAATTGTAATAGAGAATATGCTTATAATTCTTATAAAAATAATGTGCAGATTTCGTGCGAATAATGTTTAAGAATACAATTGAAGCACAAGATTTATTCGTGATATAAAAATAGACGCTCGTTATTTAAATCTTGCTTGAATGTCATAACTATGTATTACCATGAAGTGACTCTACAATATTTTGAAGGAGCTTGCTTAGTTTGCAACTAATTGAAGCTCTTGTACGATGGTATGAAATTATATAATAATTCAGACATCATTTACGCAGACTGCTTTATTAAGGGAAACATTTTGGGATATTTATTGTCCTTCATTTATTTATTTTTCTACAGAAAGAGAGTAATGAAACAGGGTTGCTCTTTGAATAATTTTACACCTCTTGGATCCCAAGTTTTTCTTTTTCATAATGCTTAAAATGATTTATTTCATTCAAAAATTTATTATTCTCATTACAGTTTCAAATTTTGCTGGCGCACGTGACGGGTCCGCCAGCTTACACAAAGGTCTTATTAAATTTTACTTTTTCTGATATTCTCGTATAAAATTACCTGCTTATCTTAACCAGAAAAATGAATCGTTTATGTTTAAAAGCCAATAAGTTCAGGATTAATAATATTGTATGTATCTATTACAGAGAAATATCTATTTACACTTGAGATAAGTCCGGTATAAAGAAGTTTAATTGTGAATTGATATAAAGCCTTGTCAAACCATAATTAAATATTATACTGAAAGAGTATAATAAATAAATGAAAATATTTCCGGAAACACGATGATTCTGAAACGCAAAAAATAATGTTTAAATATGTGCAATCAAAAAATCTCATGCACATTGCGACGTTGGTATCTGTTACGGACATTATTACATAAAAGTAGCAAAACTCCACTTTCGAAAATCGTGTGGTATTACGAGTAATAATATATAATAGGGCGGAAATTTGACGTTCAAAAATTTCGTTTTGATTTATGCTAGGAAAATCTTGCAAAACTCAACGTTGCAATGCGGATTGAAAAATAGCATAGAAATGTCACAACATGAGTTCTTGTCGCAGACAGAGCTGGTTAAGGCTTTAGAAATACCGTTTCATACCGAGACAAAATACACGACTTAAATTGATTACAATATTATCATTGAGAATGTGGCGATTAGTTCAGCAAATATTTGGACACCTCCAATACAAAGAAGCAAAAGCAAGATAGCAGGTGGGTATTGGCATGGTTGCTAAAACTCACTTTGTTAGCCACCTCCATCAAGTACAAAATCAGTCACTTATCCGAGTGGCGAGTTCTTGTAGCTGGTCATGACAAACACATTCCCTTTCTAGGTTTAACCTATATACTATCTTGGTTTACATGATTGAAGATGGTAAGAGGTTATCAGTTAGGTAAGATAGTTGTCCAAGTCTAGTCCATCGGCAATGAAAAAAAATCAGCGATTTTCTTTTTCCCCCTAATTTCACCCGAATATATCGTGAAGATCAAGGAATCTTCAATTACCAAGTGAGCATAGCTGCTGAAAATAAATGCATTCCTTAGAAATAATTAGATAGGTATATTAAATACAAAGCCGTTGTAAGCGTATGTCTAAATGCAATAATGGCGATGATATAAATGCCAAGTTCCATATTTTATGACGTTCAAAAGCAGAGAAAAATGTTTATGAGTTGACGTAAGCTGTAGATAAGATAATATTCACATTTTGTAAGTCCAACTTCTTCATAATAGGCAACAATTTACCAATCCATACGCCTACAAAGGAGTAAATGTGACAGAAACTTGTAGAGTATGTTAAATTTACTACCGGAATCGACTTCACCCTCATCGGAATATTTTATTTGGTGCTCCTTCCGATAACTACTCAGTAAATCAGGGTAAAATATATCTAAAGAACCTAACAACCTCGTATATGCGCAAAGATTCATTAAAATACATACAAACTTATGCCAGGTGATTTCCAAAAAAATCCAGATATATAATTTTTGCGTTTATGAAATTACAAAATTACAAGGCTTTCTAGCAAGACATGTCTTGATAATATCGCCCATAACATAAGACGTAGTAACACAATTGTTTCGGAGTGTGCCTTGTCAGATCACACAGCACAAATTTTAACTTGTACGGTAAAGAAAAGTTACTTTATTACCTACTTCTATAAATTGAAGAGAGATTATAACAAATCAAATATATATAAGTTCACTGAGTGTCTAAAAAATCTTTCTTTTAACGATGTCTACAAAATGGACGACACAGATTTAGCTTACAAACATTTCATTGATTTATTCTTACTATTTTACAATCTATGTTTCCCTATCCTAAAAATAAAAATACCCCTTAACAAAAGTCCTAAATGGCTAAGTAAAAGCATTAAAATATGTACAAAGCGAAAACGATCTCTACTATGGAAATATAGACTCAATTCAAACGAAGTAAATAAAAACATGTTTAAAAAATATTCCGCGAGGTTAAAAAGAATAATAAAACAAACACAAAAGTCCCAAAATAACTATTATATTAATCAATCTAGTAACAAATCAAAAGCTGTGTGGGATATCATTAACAAATATAAACAAAATAATATTCGAGACGAAATTACACATATTAAACTGAACGGAACAATGATATCGGATCCAACACGAATCGCTCAGTGCTTTAATAACTTTTTTATCGATGATATTGAATGCACCGCAGTGAGGAATAGTTGCATCACGAAAACGCTAAAGAATAGTCAATTGAAGTCCTGTTTCCTAGAACCTGTAAATGAATTTGAAATAGAAAGAGTAATCCAATCTCTTAAAAACTCAAATAGCACCGGATATGACGGTATTTCTACCAAAATAGTGAAAGTGACTGCCAAACTTATATCACCTGTGCTTACCCACATAATTAATATAACCTTAGAAAACGGTGCATTTCCAGAAAAATTAAAGACTTCTATTATAATACCTTTGTTTAAAAAAACAGATAAAGAGAATATGCATTCATATAGGCCGATTGCTTTAATACCGGTATTTTCCAAAGTATTTGAAAAAGTAATTCATAAGCGTCTCAATTGTTACTTTGAAAATAATGATATTTTTGCTCCTCAACAAACTGGTTTTCGAAAAGGAAAATCTACAGAAAATGCTTTGTTGAATTTTCTTGAAAAAATATACTGTGACCTTAATAGCAAAACAAGAGTCACGGCACTCTTTATGGACATGAACAAGGCTTTTGATCGGGTAGACCATGACATTTTAATAAAAAAGCTGGAATTTTATGGCATAAGAGGAAATGCAAATAAGTTAATCTCCTCATACCTTAAAAATAGACTTCAGTACACAGAAGTAACTAGACTTGATAGAAATACTAAAATAGAAAACAAATACTTATCAAATTGCAGAACGGTTAAATACGGAGTGCCCCAGGGCAGCATTTTGGGACCTTTATTATTTCTAGTTTATATAAACGATCTTCCCCATGCCATTAACCATCCGATGGTCATGTTTGCTGACGATAGCACAGCCATTTTTACGGACAAGAAAACGGGTGATCATGAAAATGATATTAATTATTCTATAGAATCAATAATTGACTGGCTACGCCAAAACAGCCTTAAAATTAACTTAGAAAAAACGCATATCATGACTTTTAAAATATTAATTCACACGTGTAGGGTAGCCTTGTGCCGACCAGAAGTGCTCTGCAAGACCTCTGTAATTTATTATTATTTATGTGCTAAAAAACGTACCATTTCAAGAAATAAGATTATCCAGAACTGTAAACATAACCTAGAAGCACTTTTCCGGTATTTATCAACCAGGGTGAGCAGTATCTTTTCTTTTGGACACTATCTTAATCACGTAAAAACCAGTAAATAGATTTAAAATTACACGCACACAAGCGTAACTAACATTTTTGGCAACAAATAAATACACAATCTTGACATGTTTGTGTGAATAATTCACAAATATCTCTCATGCATGACAATTGACAACTGATAGCATTGACAGCTCCGACAGAACGTGAGTGGTGCCAACTAAGGGTGCGTTTCATTTGAGTGAGATTCGCTAAAAACGCTAAAAACGATCACACTCCCAAAAAGTTTTCCACATGGGTCTTGGCGTTATTTTCGCCTTAACGCTACATCTAATGTCAAAAGTGACAGAAGTTGCAAGTTTTAGTGGCATTCTTAGCGTTCTTATCCAAAAATGGAACGGGGATGACAGTTACAAACGATCACGTGATCACAACCACAGACGCAGAATGTGATCAAAATTATCGAAATTTACGTTCTTAGCGACTAATGGAACAGGCCCATAGAAATCATAAAACTGCGTTCGAAATCTATTTATCAGTTCATACCATAGAGAAAAACATGGAATGTGATAATACCGATAATGTTACGTTGAGGCGTCAAAAAAGGTGTTCTTCATTGGAAAATGTTTCCACGTCTAACATGTTCGAAGATACGGTGATGGATCGTCCTAATAAATGTTTTGATAATTTTGACATACAAGAGCAACGAAAACAAATAGAAATATTGAATAATAAGCTTCACATTGCACTTAATGAAATAGATGATCTGAACTTTAAAAATCAAAAACTTCAATCTGAGTTACAAAATTATAAAAAAATACTGGAAGGGTGTACGAATAGGTTCGAGTATTGTAACAAAAGCCCTAGAGAAAACAAATTAAAGGTTCCACTCTCTGTCAACAGTTTAGAAAACTCGCTAATCGACATCGACACGTTACATCTTGAAAAAACTTTGACAGTAGATTCAGCGAATTTATTAGAACCTACTTTTACACCTCAGCATACTCCGAATCCAGGTAATAAAAGTTCATCAGAGTGCAGGGTATCTGATTTAGATCCTATCAATATACCAGCAGCTGCTTGTTCACAAATTCTTACAAGTACACCTCAGCCCAAGAACAAATCACCATCATCTGCAAGCTTGACACAACAACATACAGTGATAAATCAAAACAATATAGAAAAAGAATGCCCGTTGACTAATGAAACTTCATTGAAACCTCATAGCCCCTATGGATTAAAAAATGACATTCAACCTAAGAAAAAAATCTTGATACTAGCTGATCAATTAGGAAGAGATGTTAGATATACGCTACAAAAATTAATAGGATCTGAGTTTAAAATACTAAGCTACTGGAAGCCTGGTGCTCCACTTCGTGAGATATTTTTTTCTACAGGCATAAACATCTCTTCATTTACGAAAAATGACTACATAATTGTCGTGGGTGGTACAAATAACTCCAATCCATTTGAATTTCTGCTAAATTTGAACATATGGCTTACCCGCACCACACACACAAATGTTATCATATCAGAAATCCCAAGCAATAAATACCTAAATGAAAAGAAATTGAACTACGAGTTAAGACACGTATGTGGAAAGTACAGACATGTAGTTTACATGGACATGAACTTCAGTAGTAGCATTCCGCCACGACGTTTATTGGCTTTACATTTCTGCAGATATTTACATAGAGAAGTCCTACATATGGAATATAAACAAAAAATGAGTTACTTCAGAAACCAGCTAATACAATCTAAGTTAAATTGTTTAAAGCCAATGAATGATAAAAGCACACAAACTTGCGATATTGCCAGTATTAGCTGTTGCGTAGAAAATACAAATAATGTCCAATGTGTCAATAATGTCCAATGTGTCAATAATGTCCAATCTGTCAATAATGTTTCGGCTAATGAATCTCTTATTGCAAATAATTTATTTCGTGTATAACTACATAAATATATTTCATCAAAATATTGATGGCTTAATAAGCAAATCTGATAATTTAATGGTAGGCTTGGAAGAATTAGTAAGTCAAAACAAAGAAGTCGACATTTTGTGCTTTACTGAACACAATATGAAGGTAGACGATTTAGAGAGGTTAAGGGTTCAAAATTTTCAATTAGCGTCTTATTACTGCAGGAACAACAGACGTGGTGGCTCCTGTATTTTAGTTCGAAACGGTCATGAATTCCAAAATATTAATTTTATAGAAAAAATGGCAATACCGAACATATTTGAATGTTCTGCTATTGAATTAAAAAAACATAAAATGTATATTATATGCATATATCGGCCTCCACGCAAAAAAATATTCTATACTGACTACTTTCTTAGCCAATTAGACGATATGCTATCAAATTTATGTTTGAGGTATAAAGGGAAAATAGTAGTTTGTGGAGATTTTAACATTAATATATTGGAAAATAATAAATTAACAAGAAAGTTTGAATCAATTGTACAAGAACATAGTATGAAGTTTGAGTTTAAGCAGGTAACAAGAGCAGTAAGTCAGACGTGTCTTGATAATGTAATCCATAACGTTGTAGGTTGTAGAGGTGAAATTGTCGAGCTGGCACTTTCTGATCATAAAGCACAATTACTCAAGGTACCGGTAAAAAAAAGTTGTATACTAAAGTTTTGGTATCGTATAAACCGTGACTACTCCACAGAAAATATCGTAAAGTTTAAAAATTATCTAAGTCAACTCAGTTTTAACGATGTATTTAAATGTGAAAATGCTAATGAAGCTTTCAATATCTTCTATGACGATTTCCTTCTTCTCTACGATCTATGCTTTCCAAGGAAGAGAGTAAAAATATTAATTAAAAAGCGCCTTAAATGGATTACAAAAGGGATTAAACTATGTGGTAGAAAAAGAAGAGAGATGCTATGGAAATATAGACGTAATCCCACTGTACAAAATAAATTATTATTTAAACAGTATTCTGAAAGGTATAAAAGAGTTATCCTGCTAACGCAAAAGTCACAAAATGATCACTTCATTAAAACCGCAAAAATCAAATCAAAGGCAACTTGGAAAATAATTAAGCATACAAATGATAATTTCCCCAAGGAACATATAACTAAAATCAAAATTAATAATCATACATTTATTAATCCCAAAGACATATCAGAAAAATTCAATAATCATTTTACTAATATCGTGACATTACATCAGAAATATAATCCTTTTAATAAAATCAAATATGACAAATCTAACTCCGTATTTCTTACACCGACTATTCCATATGACATCTATAAAATAATAGAATCTCTCAATAATACTGATAGTTTTGGGTATGATGGTATAACTACAAAAATAGTAAAAAATGTAAGTAGTATAATCGCCCCTGTTATAAGTCATATCATAAATATGTGCATTCAGCAAGGAATATTTCCTGACAAAATGAAAGTTTCTATAATAAAGCCATTGTTTAAAAAAGGCGACAAACATGACTTATGTAATTATCGGCCAATATCGCTTATACCTATTTTATCAAAAATAATTGAAAAAGTTATTTATCTAAAACTTTACTCTTATTTTGAAGATCAAAATATCTTCGCACCGGAACAGTATGGTTTTCGGAAATGTAAAAACATTAACGTTGCTATTTATAACTTCCTCTACAATGTTATAACAAATATGGATAAGACTAAGCCCACAGTTGCGTTATTTATGGATATGACCAAAGCTTTCGACCACGTTGAACACGAAACGCTTTTATATAAACTCGAGGCATATGGTGTTAGAAACACTGCAAACCAGCTTATCAGGTCCTATCTTACTAATAGAGTGCAGGCTACACAAATTAACCGCATATGTATGAGAACAAAAACAGACAAGGTTTATACATCAGAATTTAAACAAATATATTACGGTGTCCCTCAAGGCAGTGTTTTAGGACCACTGCTCTTTCTGATTTATATTAATGACCTACCAAAAGTTACACCCTTCTCAATAACATTGTTCGCTGACGATAGTACGATTTTATTTACGGATAACAAAGCAAATAATGACAATTTAAATATCGATATTAACAATACATTGACATCGCTTATCAGCTGGTTTGACATGAATAATTTAAAAATTAATTTCGAAAAGACAAATATAATTAACTTTAGACAAAGGCCTAATGAACTGATGATTAACTTGAACGTAAATTACCAAGGGAAAACGATTGATGAAATTGAGTCAACCAAGTTCTTGGGTTTACAAATAGACAGAAAAATGACATGGAAGCAACACATAGAAATAATATCTAAAAGAATTTCACAATTTTCATATGCCTTATACAAACTGAGTAAAATAGCAAATCAGGACACTGTACTCACAGCATATCATGGCTATGTAGCTTCGGTCTTAAGATATGGCGTCATATTTTGGGGTAATTCTACAAACAAGTTGGATGTATTTAAAGCACAAAAGAAATGCATTCGTGCTATTTGCAACCTAGCTCAAACAGACTCTTGTAAACCTCACTTCATCAGACTTAACATATTAACATTTCCGTCTCTGTATATATACGAAACTGCTCTGTTTGTCCGACAAAACTTACACCTTTTTATTAAATATGACTTTCAAGGTAGACGAGCAAAGGATCTACGACACTTTGCCTCAAATACGTTACTACTAAATAAAAGTGTGTTCTGTATGGCTTTAATTGTCTATAATAAAATTCCGAACATTATACGTGATGTAAATAATATAATAGTTTTCAAAAAAAAGTTACATGACTTCCTGATTTTCAAGGCCTACTATACAATTAATGAATTCTTAGATGAGAAAAATATGTTAATTTCCTAATGTTTGTGACTATTTTGACAATATACCTGTAAATGCATAGGTAATACTTGTATGCGTAAAGCGGGCCCTAGCGAGACTATTTGTATATTATAATACCTAACACTGTAACCTAGGACCACAAGTAAATAAATTTCATTTCATTTCATTTCATTTCATTTCATTTCATTTCATTTCATTTCATTTCATTTCATTTCATTTCATTTCAATTTGACATGTTAAATATAAATTATTATGGAAAAGATATTGATGAAATCCAAACAACAAAATTTTTAGGCATATACATAGACTCCAATCTATCGTGGAAATCGCAAGTTAAACATATATGTGCAAAATTAAATCAATTCGCATATGCATTAAATATGTTACGTAAAGTGGCTAATGATAGTGCTCTTTTATGCGCATATCACGCCTACGTCGGCTCCACACTTAAATATGGAATTCTTATATGGGGAAATTCAACAGAAAAAAATACCGTCTTTAAAGCTCAAAAGAGATGTATTCGAGCAATTTGTAGATTGAAACGTAAAGATTCCTGCAAGCCCTATTTCAAAAAATTGAATTTATTGACCCTACCTTCGATATATATCTACGAATCGGCTGTATACGTTAAGAATAATTTAAAAGACTTCGGTAGATTGAAGAGTAAGCGACACAATAACAAGATACAGAAAGTAATACACAGAACGGCACTCAGCAGTAACAGCACATTCAAAATGAGAGGGTTAATTTATAATAAACTTCCAAAATGCATAATAGACATAAACAGTAATGACACCTTCAAATTTAGACTAAAGAAATTTCTAGTTGATAAGACATATTATACCATAAATGATTTTTTAAATGATAAAGACATTGAATTATATAATTTCACTAATTGAAAATAATTATGACATGCACGAGTAGGTAATAAGTAACAGCTATTAAATTGTATACATAATGATGATATAATATGATGATAATGTAATATTTTATAAACATATAACTATAATTAACATTTATTGTAACATTTAGATTTTGCATGCCAAACCGGCTAAACCATGGCGATCTAATTACATTCTATTATTCCAGCATAACACATATTGTACCCATGTTTTGCAAAATAAATATTTTGAATTTGAATTTGAATTTGAATGATATTAACAACGTACATAATTGAACGTCGAAAATTAAAATACCTTCTCGTAAAATGTCAATATCTAAAACTAAAAAATCTATTTTAAAGTTTTAAATTTTTAAGTTTTAAATGCCGAGTGATTAATATCGAATTACTCAAAATGTCGATAGCCACTATTATACCTAAGTTAACGCCAACATTTATGCATTAATGTTTTGGCGCTTCGCCGCCAGCTGCCGCGGCACGCTCGTTTCGCATCCTTAGCTCCACCAGTAACTTAATAAGCTTCGCCTTGCTTTGCTCGTCGTTGAATCTTTATAGGACTGCTCTGACTAGTTACATCGAGTAATGTCGAGGACATTCGTAATTACACTCAAAATAGTAAGACAATATCCAAGGATTTTGATGTCCCTTTTGTAGATTGTTAGATTTTCGATATATTGGACGTAGGTTAACGAATCGGACAACACATCATCAACAATGTCGATGGATATTCATATTTTATGCGTAGGTATTTTTTCGACGTCAAATATATGCTTGTCCAATTACAATGTGTATATATATGTGTAGTTAAACCACAGTCTCATACGTAAAACACACAAAGGACCTGTATGTATCACATGAAAACATTCCAGTGTTAATAATTGAAATCATTTGTTTACCGGATCCTCTTAAGGCCCGCAATATATATGGGTATTCGACGTAAAGCGTCTGCACGATTCCATTTGCAGGTGCTACGTATAATGAAAGCATTTGTATAGTAGGATATATGGATATACGTTGACGTGTATACTGAGAAAGCAGTGCAAATGTATATCGTTATCACTTTGATACTACAACGACAACTAGCTATGAGGTGCTACTACGTATGTGTGGGTTACACCACTATAGGTTTTAATTTATATTATACATACAACCAAGGCTGTTATTGCTGTATGAGTACCAGAAGTTATATCGATGTTCAGGGCAGACCTGTCAAAGGTCACATACGAATTTAAACAACACAAATAATGTTACTACTCTAAAGTACATTAACGAAATGTTATTCATCAATATTGGGGCAGTTAATGTTTAACAAAGATGAAATCATAAAAAACTTTATAAGATTTCTCATGCATTTCTCGTTCGGTTTTTTATTTTGCTATCAGAAATAAATTTGTCGCAATTTACAAATTATATAAAAAAATCTTGTCCCAAGGGTAACATGTTCCGATAGCTACCATCGGTCAGGACACCCTTTCGTTCCGTTTCGCGCGCACTATAGTCCGAAGGTGTGCATATACTATATAACTAAGCTACGAGTAATGCATGTCTTCAAGACATTGAAGACATCAGGATTATATTTCACACATCATCTATTTATTTTTGTTACGTTCTCAAAAGTGAGAAAAGGTTTATGAATTACATTAATATAATGTATAGACTCAGGCGTTACTTTGCGGAAATCCATATTTAATATTAACATATATTTGAAAAGTATTTTAAGAAAACATGAATTAAAAATTATATATATCTAGTGACAATTCTGCCTAATTTCCTGTTAAGCTGGCGTTGTTTACCGAACACTGTATGTCCAACTACAAATTGTTGGTCATAGTAATCTATAGGTTTCCATATATAAGTATATTATGTCATTGTGACGGAACAAGCACGAGGCCTGCTGGCAGTCTCATATGTATAAGTGGATTAACCTAGGTTTAACCTTTTCTAGGTTTGTATTTTTCTTAAATGAAAATTTAAGAAAAATACAAAACTGCTCTATAGGAAAATACATATCCTGTAAAACACTGTATGTCCAACTACAAATTGTTGGTCATAGTAATCTATAGGTTTCCATATATAAGTATATTATGTCATTGTGACGGAACAAGCACGAGGCCTGCTGGCAGTCTCATATGTATAAGTGGATTAACCTAGGTTTAACCTTTTCTAGGTTTGTATTTTTCTTAAATGAAAATTTAAGAAAAATACAAAACTGCTCTATAGGAAAATACATATCCTTGTCCTCCAGAATACCAGTGTTCTTTTTGATGTACCTACTTGTAAATAACAACCTATATCAATTTAATTGAACATCAATAATCATATGAGTACAGGCCGTCAGTGAATAAGGGAGTTATAACATGTAATATCCCAAGCCGGTCCCAACCCGGCACACTAGGTTAAAAATATCTACCTCAATTTTTTTAATCTCGCACAATGTAAAAGTTATATAAAAAGCACTACAGTTGTACGCTTATAATCTTCGCAAATTATTTTACGCGAGCAAAGCAACTGATGAAATCCTTTTGGGTAATACGTATTAAAATATTGCTAACCAGACTGCCCATTCAAGGTCTAGCCCGCTTGGCAATCGGACCCACGACCGTCAGTTCCTGGGCCCGGGATATACCATTCTGACTTGAGCTTACGTGGAATAAGACATACAAAAAACTATATCATTAAACTCTTTTGCATTTATAAAATTAGTTTCATGTCAATCTGCTTATATTTTTCGTGGCAAATCAAGAATTGCGGAAAAAGTCACCAAACATAATTCAATATGTCTGTATTTCAAGATAGTTAGAAGTATCGCATCAACATTTCGCTAGACTTGTTTTGGCCTTGTCAAGAGAAATAATCTGTTGTAATAAACAGTGATGGCCCAGTGTCAATAGTTATGTAGGTACTACCGTGCGGTAGTTCAATTGAATAATTTCTTTCAATATATTATGTTAACTTGCCGCATCGTGATAGGACATTTTGCAAAATCTCGCCAGGCTAGCTACCTACCTTAAGAAAAAAAATCAGTGGTGAAGCACCTCACAGTATGTGTACTGGTAGCTCCATGTCCTTAAGAGACAGTAATTTTAAATAGGTTTACCCTGTACATTCGACCACATTATCGCATAACTAAAGCTCATCCACACATAATCGAGTCCTGGAAGTCTCACACAGCTCGATTTATGCGATCCTTCTTACCGCATACTTGCAAAATGTGAAATGATCCGCAGGACTACAGTATGGATTTCTTCAAAAAAGGTGTTAAAAGTGTCTTACAGGGTGAGCAACGCATTGGTAACGCCCCTGGTGTTGCAAATGTCCATAGGCGACGGTAACCGCTTTCCATCAGGTGGGCCATCTGCTTGTTTGCCAATCCATGACAAAAATAACAAAAAAACATCAGGCGAAATTATGCTCAAAGGCTATCAGCAATAATTAATAGATAGCGAAACGATTGTCACCTACCTTAGGAGACTTAGGTTCTAGAATTCAAAATGCTTTTGTTAGTACGACGATCCACACGAACCGAAGACCTCAGAGAGATTCATAAGCGCCGTTTTTGTGGTGGAGTGCCATCAACATAATTCAGGCTCAACAAAAAGGGCCGCATAACACTTTGATTTGACCCACGCACATAATCCTATCTCAATTTTAAGGACAGTCAGTTTTATAAGCGGAATAATTTCAGACTGCCTTGAATCTCGCCGTCTCGTGAAATTTGCGTAATAAAATCTATAATGACGTGACATCAAACAAATCACGGCTTTAGCTAATCTTATAACCTTCTTAAGGCGTCTGGAGATTTCATTACAGTGATGAGGTCTGATAGGCATTTCTTCAGAAGATGTAGTGAAAACTTTTTTTACTCCTTCGAAGACAATAAATTCAGAGCTATTTGAAAATATTGCAGAAATGATTTTTTCTTCTTCAGCACGGAAATAACGGTTTTAGCTATACTCGCAGCAATATGGATATTGGAAGGGTGAGTGCGGAAATTAAATTTAAAAAAGTTGTCACTTTTAACGTGCAGGTCTGAAACAGTGATGGCTCAGTGGCATTAGCTATGGACTGCCGTGCAGCAGGTCTATGGTTTGAATCCTGCCGCGGGCTTGAGCTTGACTGCATGGTGGAAGGGAATTTTGCGAGTGCCCGCCAGGCTAGCGACCACCCTCCTAGAAAATCTGTCGCCAAGCACCTGTGTGTGCACAGTGAGTTAAGGCAACAGTCCTTGAGAGCCAGTAAAATAACAGGCACATGAGACCTAACAACTGTACGTCTCAGTGAGACGGGCACAGTCCATTTCTCCAAATCCTCCCTATCCAAATTAGATTTCAGTTCTAGACTACTTCCCTAGCCCGATATTCAAAGTCGGCAATAGTAGGTACCTACGCAAATGTAAAATGTAAATTTAAATAAAAAATAGACCAAATCGGAAGTATCCTAACTATCAAGAAAAAACAACCAACAAGATAAGACGACCAAGAAAATAGTTATGGTCAACAATATACGTACATACGCGACAACATGAGAATCTATTTCTTATTTCAAAACGCGTAATTTCGAATGCTGATACAGTTTTTTTACTGATCATTTAGTATATTGTGTTCTTACTGTTTGGAATTGCATAATATGCGACAGAAAACGATATATTATTTTGTAGCAAAATCTTATGGAAATATAACTACAAAGTTGCACCGACCGCAACTGTCTGGATCAAAAAGCATTTCCACTTCGAAAGTAGGAATCAGCTTGAAAGTAATTAATATAAAACTTGACACATGCCCTGGAATCAATACAGTGGAGTCGGGTCTGCTGCCTCCGTGATTTTTTGTTTAATAGGGCTACTGTATTAACCAAGTTAATAAGCCTTACCTTATTAATTTATTTAATTTTTTTCTATCGAAAATCGAAAATACTTAAAGTAATCGTGTTACTAAAGGGAATGATTTATAGAATCAATCCTTAAATATAATATATATTATTTGCAGATCTCAGAATTAAAAAATACAAATACAGCAAGGGATAAAACAAAACAAAATTACGTATCACTGCCTCGGTGCAGGCTGAATAATTTAGATCAAAAACCTTTATTGATTCAGTATACATAATGTACTATTTTAGCTAGTCGTATTTTACATCTGTAACTCACATTATTACACCAGTTGCAGTTGCAGTAGCGAGACGTGGAACATTCTTGTTTCAGTTTGGAATGCTAGACGCGCTCTGGAAAGGAACTTCTTGTTCAAATAAAGTGAAATGGGCAAAGTCAGTCAGTGGTATTGGCGTATTTGCTTTGTTTCACAAATGTAAAGAGTTTCTATTACAGTTTATAATTTTATAAAGTGCTATAAAGAGCTACGACAGCAATGGGATAGCTACGAAAACCGTAGCAAGCAATAGAAATAAATGAAAGTTTCATTGTTTATCGGTGTTAATTGCGGTAGTGGCGTCCGTAGATAAATCAAATAAATAACACACTTTAACTCATACGTCATAGATTGATTATATTTTAGATTTTTGTAATGTAATTGTGACGGAACAAGCTCGAGGCCTACCTGATGTTAAACGGACTAACCTCTGCCTATAACAGATGCATTTCGCCACAAGTCTTTTTTTTCTTTATGCCTGATAGTTTAGCCTTTGACCACTATCTCACCTGATGGTAAGTGATGATGTGGTCGAAGATGTTGTTCAGGCTAACCTAGAAGTACTGGCTCTCAAGGACAGCTGCCGGAACACACCGTTAGGTGCTTGGCGACAGATTTTCTACTTGAGGGTGGTAGCTAGCCAGGCGGGCATTCGCAAAATGCCCTACCACCATGCTATAGCGACTGCCATCCTAAGACGAAAACCGGGACCGACGGCACCGGGTAAAAAATTTCGTGAATGTTTGCCTGACGGGCCGGCTACAGGTTCTGAAGGACTAAGTTGTTGTTTTAATAAAGTGTCCATTACTCTATTATCTATTTTCTTTTCTGTTTGGACATCTCTAAATTTTAATATATAATATGTATATTCCCTAATTGCTTTAATTGCCCTTTGAATGAAATAGTGCTTATAAAGTAACCTATTAACGATATGAAATAAGTTTGTTAACATATACATACAAATTATAAATATTTACTAAGACTTTCAAATTAAGAAACACATTCACGAAATTTATTTGATTTTTCGACTTTCAAATGAAGAGAAAATATTCACGAGCCATTCAAAGCCATTCGTCTTATTATGTGTGTTCAGAACGAAATAATAAATATAGTTACGGTTTTGTAGAAAGTCTTAACTAAAGCAGGAAATATTTTGCATTTTCATTTATTGTTCGACACTCTCTTACATAGACATTGTGAAACAAAAGTTATTGTTATCACAACTGAAAATCAGGACAAGTATCCTTTACGACTAAAAATTGCGTCTGCTATTTCGCGTGATGTATTTCTTTCTGATATATACTTCTACATATATACTTATATTATAAAAAGGAAAGATTTGTATATTTGTATTTTGCTAATTTTGTATGTAACGAATAAACTTAAAAACTACGGAACTGATTTGAAAAATTCATTTACCACTAGGATTCTACACTATATTCGATGAACACAGGCTATAGAATATTTTCTAAGGATTTCCTTTGAAAACTTTGGTAACTAAAGAGTGAAAAAAAATACCAAAAAATCGTTTTCTACGTCGCGGAAATTGTTAACAATTATGAGCAAAGTAATGTAGAAAGTCAATATCTACAAAAAATATATATCAATATCCGTAATATCATATGTCTTACTGTTACTGTTATGTCATAATAACTACTTTTTATGTGTTTCAATTTATATATTTTGTTAAATACCCGTGCAAAGCCTAATATAACTAGTAACGTTAATTATTATAAATTAATTATTTAATAAATAACTAATAACGAGCTAACGTAATAAAGGTATATAAGAATAATGTAGTTATAACATCAATAAATAAGAATGCCAGTGTAAGAATAGCGATTGGTAGGAGTTTCAAACATATTGCGTCTCTAAACGCCTTTGTAGACGGAAAGCTAGCTGAATTTCTCGTGGCTGATTGTAAACAAGCGTTGCCTCGAACGTTGAATTGAAACTAATATTGACTTTGAAAGGAGCGTGTAGGATACTTTCAGCTTGAAGTTGATTGTACCAGTGACGAGCGGGGTGAGAAATGAGGGCGAGGTTAGGCAAAAAGCATATTCAAATCGGTGTCCCGCAGAGCCAGCCCGTACCGACACGCTTCCGGACTCAACGCTCGCAGATATTACTGTGAAGACATCTGCAGCAATTTAATTCCTCTAGAAATCTGGACAAAATAAATGAGAAAGCATTCACCCCTTCACGGAGCCTACAATGCCAAAACACACCAACTCATAAAATACTCAGCCGCTTTCAACGAGTTTTGTGTACAGTCTCTAACGGTATAAGCGAGGTGAAGTTTATTTCAAAACTTCTTTTGGAATATTTTAAAGTTTAAACTAAAAGGGTATAGAGATTACCAAGGGTTTTTGTTAATATATAAAAACAAAAATTGAACCCTGCAGATGAATTTCTATATATTTACATTTATACTTCAACATCTTTTTATAGTTTGATATACTGCTTGCTAGTTTACTAAGTGTAATGTACTAATAATCTTAATAACAAGTGGTGTATATGATATCCCATATACAGACTTCACCTAGTTTGGCCATATAGTATAATGTATAGATTGTTGTTTTTAGTTATTTAATCATTGTCATGTTAACACTGTCTCTAATCAGTCCAAAAGAAATTATGACACTTTTATACTGAACCTATCATAAATGGTATGAGAGGTGATAAAAATGTTAAATGAAATTCCTGAAGCGAAGCGGGACGGCCCGCGTAGCCTGATATCCGCCAAATCCATTCTACTCGCGGATTTCCGCGGCGCGACGCGTATTCAGGGAGACTTATGTACCCGAAAAATTTAATTTAAAAATAACTCGTCAAGAATCTGTGGTTGCGACGCTGTAGTGCTGCTAGAATCTCACTTCTCTGCGGAACCGCGCTGTTTCCAAATACTCGTGCCATATTAAGAGTCCTCGTATTAAAACAACGTGGTGGATTCATACGCTGCTTCGTGGATACTTGGTTTATTACTTTTGTCTTTGCGCGAATTTATATCTAGTATATTAAGCTTTTAAGCCTTAGGAAAACAGAATACTGTTAGATTGTTGTGCGTGCTCCAAACTCACAATGCAAGAAGCAATAGATTGTAATTTTATGTTGCTAAATAGAACATATTGTGATTCTTAGTTTTTGGACGGGAAGCCCTGTTGGGGATACAAATTAAACTTGGAGGATTCTTTCATAACACTGAGTTGGAGAGTGCAACTAGTGCTCAAATTTGGTGACACTGCTTCGAAAACTAGGATTATGTATAAAGAAATATATTTAAGTATAATCTATAGCACCGCAAGTGCGGGCTATCGGATATCGATAATGCTGCTTATTTTAAGCTACCTACGTAAATGACTTGAACCTAAAAGCACCCTCCAATTTCAATTTAAACTATTAGTTCCAAGTATTGCTGACGGTCACAAGTCGAGAACATGACTATAATTTTTCCTCTCTCGTTATTTTGTAATAGCTCACAAATTACTTAATGTTTTTTTTGTATTTTCCTCTCCCAACAACTACATCGCAAACCATGCGGTTAATCGTTACCTCAAAACATATTATAATTATAATATAAGTCAAATTGCCTAGAAGGTAGCTTGATAGCTTGACAACAGTAACTTCAATAAGTTCAGTAGGCTAGGTTAACCCACAAGCCTACACAGAAATAGAGAAAATAGAACAGTTGTTTAACTTGACGGTACGACAAAGCAACGACGACGCGATTAGACGGTGCGTCTTCGTGGAATCATATTATTCGGGAAAAAGTGACAAATCTGAATTCAAATTATATTGTGTCCTGTCTCAGACCAAATTTCGATTAGTGTTATTTATTTTAAAGTGAAGCTTTTGGGCGAAATCATTCATCAACCGTGTCAACATGTAGAATTTTTTCCTTACCAACAGAGAATTCTATCTATCATCTATTTAATTCTATCATCGTACCTCTCGTCACCGGTTGAAAGCTCATCCACACATAATAGAGTCCTGGAAGTCTCACACAGCTTTATTTATGCGTTCCTTCTTACCGCATACCTGCAACGCCCCTGGTGTTGCAAATGCCCGGCGACGGTAACCGCTTACCATCAGGTCCGTCTGCTTGTTTGCCACTCCATAACATAAAAAAAAAAGTATGTAAGTACCAGAAAAATATTAATTTTTTGAGTTCGAGATTTTAAGCTGGATTCCAACCCACACTTGACCGATATTATTTATTATTATACGTTAAATATTGGCCACACAAAGTTTGAAGCTTGTACGTTTTAGGTATACTATTCTTACGATACAGCTAAAATAGAGTATGGAAAATAAAACACATTTCTTGTACGGGGACTCTATTTTTTTAGCTGATGGGCTAGGCTTCTTTACCATTTGATGGTACACTTACCATCAAATGGTAAAGAAGCCTAGCGTTATGAGATCAAAGATTTTGTTTAGGCTTACCTAGAATTACTGCCTCTTAACTGTCCGAACACACTTTTAAGTTTTAGTATTGTTATGTTTGCAATAACGCTTGCTTGACGAATTACATTACAAAATTACAAATTCTTTCAACCATCGTGTGGGGATGGAGCGACACCTATAGTTCAACCCACAAAAAAGAGAAGGTATGTTTCTCTATGGTTCAACCTACATCACATCATCATATCAGCCTATTGCCGTCCACTGCTGAACGTAAGCCAAAAGAAAAAGAAGAGCGCCAACCATTCCGGTCCTGGGCAGCCCGCATCCATCCACCCCCCGCCACCTTCTTCAAATCATCGGTCCACCGTGCGGCAGGACGTCCTACGCTACGTTTGCCTAAACGTGGTCTCCACTCTAACACATGTCTGCTCCACCGACCGTCTGTTCGTCTGCAGACATGACCAGCCCACTTCCACTTCAGCGTACTGATTCTGCGAGCAATGTCGGTGACTTTAGTTCTCTGGCGGATGACTTCATTCCGAATTCTATCCCTCAGAGAAACTCCGAGCATTGCTCTCTCCATCGCTCGCTGAGCGACCTTGTGGACCAGCCCCGCGGTGAGTGTCCACGTTTCGGCTCCGTAGGTCATTACCGGTAGGACGCACTGATTGAAGACCCTGGTCTTAAGGGATTGTGGGATCGACGATTTGAAGATTTCACGCAACTTCCCGAATGCCGCCCAGCCCAAACGTATTCTTCTGTTTGCCTCCGTCTCGAAGTTGTGCCGCCCAGTTCAACCTACGATGTACTACAAACAAGACCAATTTTGCAATTGGTTTTATACTTGTAAATGATGACGCAACCTTATAATTTTAATATTGTTATGTTTGCAATAACGCCTGCTTGTGTGCATTAGCGTGAATAATTGAGATGCTTGTGAAACTATAACAACTACATATCAGCGAGACTCAATCAGTATCAGTTACATCTGCATCTGATTGTGTATGGAATCGCTGTGTAAATTGAAGCATCACATCCAATAATCCAGGTATAGTGTCGATACAAGTATTGAAATTAAAAACAAATCTTGGTTAGAGATGACAGAGACCGTGGCATATTCATTAATGAATTAAACTCTCACTAAGAAGCTCCCGTGAGTGAAAATAAACCTGGGTGCTTACTAGCACGAACTGTGCTCGCCATTTAAGTAAAGTATATTACACTTATGTGACATACCGACAGTACACCGAAGACTCAGAAGACATCATCACTGGTTATTATTGCAAATATAAGGCTGGTAGTAGTTATCTTGGGTGCTGTTCCCATGGATTGCTAATACTATGGAAGTTGTATCGTGAGCCGGATACAATCCAAATGGTCTTCACCAACACATGTAATTTTTAGTAAGGTAGTATAATTATCGATGAATAATAAAGAATACTACGATTAAAATGAGTGTTATTTCATTTATTTCTATGCTATATCAACATAAATATGTTATTTGAGCCTTTGAGTATGATATATGAGGTAGGTGTTGGCAAACATACTACATACATTCAAAATAATCACTAAAAATTTGTATTGCATAGGAATTTATTGCGTTTGTTTCAAAACCATCTAAAAGTCATTTAATTATGGATGTTTTTGTTTATTTAAGTACTATAGTGAATTTCGCAAGTCCCGCTATTTAGGGAAAATACACGAGTAGAAAACCTATAAAGAAATACAACTTTGATCAGGACGCTTGCAATTTTGCTAGTTGGGCACATATGTATGGAAAATGGGCCATCTCCTTTGTAATAAAAATAATATCTTTAGCACGAAGCTGACCCGCACTTTACCGGTTTTATTATTTGTTTGATTCACTAAAATACAGTAATATTGACTTAGTTTAGAACTGAGCTAAAATATAAAGATAAATAAGAAGGGCCATGACCCGATATTATTAAGTTTTTTATGTTATTGTGACGGAACAAGCTCGAGACCCACCTGATGTTAAGCGGACTAACCTCTACCTATAACAGATGCATTTCCTCACAAGTAAAAAATTGCACTGCGCCCGTCACCTTGAGACATAGTAGTCTCATGTGCCTGTAATTTCACTGACTCTCAAGGACTGCTGCCGGAACACACCGTTAGGTGCTTGGCAACATATTTTCTACTTGTGGGTGGTCGTTAGTCAGTCGGGCGTTCGAAAAATTATATATAGAGATTAATTACTATTTGTGAAAAAAGTATTTGTTTAATGACTATTTGTGAGGCTACCTGACATAAAAACAAATGGAGCGCGTTTTAATAATGGAACCCAAAACAACAAAACTGCAAGCTCATATTTGGATGATCAGTCAAGGGGATAAATATACGTTGAGAACGTTTTGCGGTGAACCTCTTCAAGTTATTATTTTCGCCTTCTAAACTATAATATACTATTGAAATATAAAGTCAAACATAAGTTTGGCTTCTAGCCAAATGTCGATAGCACGTGGCGACCGTGTTTTGGCCATCAGAGAGGGTACTTGGGCGTTTGCCTCGGAACATTCGTCTCTATGGCTTCAGAACTGAGTACACATACAAGAAATATACGTGTTTTAGGTGAGTGTTCATTTATAGCTGATAACCTAACCTTTAACGACTATTTCACATGATGGCAATAGATGAAGTGCTCGAAGATTTTGTTCAGGCTAACCTTTAATTATTGGCTCTCAACAATACGCAAGCGTTTATTCGAAGCGTTGGTAGTGAAGTTTGCTTAGCCGTTTTTAATCGATCAGCTAGGTTTAGCAAGGATTAGCAAATCCGCCACAGCCAGGAGTTGGATGGGTGACCGTTAGTTACATTACTACCGAGCCCTTCCGTGCTTCGGAGGGCACGTTAAGCCGCCGGTCCCGGTGGCCATTTTGCGAATGCCCGCCTGTCTAGCTACTACCCTCAAGTAGATTGTCGCCAAGCACCTAACGGTCTTTTCCGGCAGCTGTACTTGAAAGTCAGTAATTCTGGGCTAGCCTGAACAACATATTCGACCACATCGTCACTTACCATCAGGTGAGATTGTAGTCAAAGGCTAGCCTATCAACTGTATTAAAAAAAACTCCAGCTTTATAATGCTTACGGCCGAAGTGTGGAAGACCCTACCAGAGTCTTTATATCCCGATAGATAGAATCTGGAAGTCCTCAAGCACAGAGTAAACAAGTATCTGCTAGGCAAATATATTCCACCGCCGACCGCGTCGTCACTTTCTATCAGGTGACACTGCGGTCAAATGTTGCTTAGTTAATAAAAAGGGGGCCTTCTTGTCTAAGTCCAATGGGAATTCAAATGATTTTCAATTATAAATTTCAACTGCATGGGTAACGTTTCAAAAGAAAATGACAAGATTAGTTCATCTCTATTCCCATTTTAGTTACACAATAAGGCAGGATGCTTCCGGAATAAACTATTAGGTTCTTGGCGACAGAGTTTCAAATTGAAGATGGAAGCAGCCTGGCGGGCATTTGTGAAATATCCTACCACCATGCTATAACGATTACTATCCCAAGACAACAACCGGTACGGTGCCCACCGAAGCACAGAAGCGTTCAGTAGTAATGCCTTTACCGGTGACCCGTCCAATCATGACTGAAGCGGACGTTGCATAACCACTAAGGATTGGCTATGGTTTTTAGAAGATAACAATAAATTTCTATTGTTACGATTATATAGATACCGTGTAGTTGATCTGTAATGAACGACTAAGTAAGCTACGCTACATGCGCTTCAAATATGATGATGATACGAATAAAAAAAATATATTCGGTACAAGAAGACATATTGTACATATAATATTAGGAGCACCTTCTTTTTTATGTAATTGTGACGGAACAAGATCGAGGCCCACCTGATGTTAAGTGGACTAACCTCTGCCTTTAACAGATGCATCACAAGTCATGAATTGCACTGCGCCCGTAACTTTGAGACGCAGTTGGTAAGTCTCATGTGCCTGTAATTTCACTGGCTCTCAAGGACAGCTGTCGGAACACACCGTTAGGTGCTTGGTGACAGATTTTCTACTTGATTGCTAACTTTGTTGCTAAACTAGGCTCAAGACCCATGGCATATATTCTAGGCCTCGTTCGTCGGACCAATACAGTATTGCAATTGCAACACTATCCAAATATGATTAATGATATGATGCAACTCAAATCGTCTTAATTTTTTTAATGTGATTGTAACTGACAAATGCCAGGCCTACATGATGTTAAGCAGACTAACCTTCTGCCCATATCAGATGCATTACGCCCGTCATCCCGAGACATACAATTAAGTCTCATGTGCCTGTAATTTTATTGGCTCTCAAGGACTGCTGCCCGAACACACGTTATGTGTTTGGCGACAGATTTGCTACTTGAGGGTGGTAGGTAGCCAGGCGAGCATTCACAAAATGCCTTACCACGGTGAACCACGCGGTGAAGCTCAAGCTGGTGGTGGGGATCGAGCCATAGACTTGCGGCACGGCAGTCCATAGCTATTACCGCTCGGCCATCATTGCTTCAAAGTGATGCCGGAAAATAATATGAAAACTTTTTTATTATATTAAAAACATACAAGTACTATGCTATCTCTATAACATTTATTATTACTTGATAGCTTCAATACTCTAGAGTCTAGACATCTTCATAATCCTTCCTTAACTTTATTAAAAGTCTTATAAGTATTTTGCGCAAAGCAAAATTATTTACGCTATATATCATTTGGTATTACAAGTTATTGGAAGTTTATGAAGAAGTCCCGCTATAGATAATTCCTTTGAATCTATAAACGGCTTCTTAACCAGGAATTTCAAATCTTGTTTTCACAATTCAATTTATTCGTGATTACATATATCTTGGTAATATTAACTACTTACAATTTTTTAAAATTACGTTTTTTAAAATATATAATTGTATAAGCACAAGTCATACATGAGCAAACTCAAAATGTAAATACCTAAGAGATCTTACCTAATTTAGTTGAGGGTAGAGTAAAACTGAAACATATCGCCATCGAAATAAGGTTCTTATTAGGGTACCTACGGTGCAACGTGAAGTAGCGACAATCTCTCTGTCCAAAATGCAAGAAGCGAGTATATATATATATATATGTATATATATACACGAACACCATTATTTTGATCTTCTTAAAAATCATATGTGCTGATTTATGATTTTTATGCCGAACGACTGCACTTACGACAACCGAGGACGGTATGATATGTCCTCGTTCGGCAAACTAAATCAAAAATTTGGCAGTTTGCCACTACTACACGTCGATGTGAATGTGTTGTTACTAATTCCTACAAATTGGGCGCATAATAGCGCACTTTACCCTCTGGACGCCCATGTTTACTAAAAGGGTGAGGGTATACTACCAAGGAGAGCACTTTCGAGTGGGGTAGGTGTCAGGACGGGGGCTGGCCCTAAAACTGAAACTTCATGCAATATGAGCTCTTGTCTTTTTGTTGTAAAATCGACCCCGCTAATGAAATGCAAGGATATGATGGAAGAAAATCGTCACCAAGGTAAAATAAATGGTGGTTCATAAATTGACACACCTTCATTTTACATACATACATAAGGTCACGCCTCTTTCCTGTAGCGGTAGGCAGGGAGCACAGATTTCCACTTGCTATGATTCTAACAAATCTCTTTCGCTACACTCATCAATCCTATCATACATAAGCCTGGCCTGGCCTTTTTTAAGAACGTCTTCAGTCTGAGTTCGGAAAGTTCGCCTAGGTCTTCCCCTTTCAACACTTCCATTCTTGTTAATAATAATAAACTAAGAAACTAAAAGTTTTTGTGCTATAGACACAATAAATTTAGAAAATGTGGTCAAGGCTTTGCCGATTCTTTTCGATATCATATTATATTATCTTTCGTAGATTAGTTTGAAAGTATTATCATAGTTTGAAGACACTAAAAGCCTTAGCATAAACAGAAGACCGAACTATATAGTATAGGTGTAAAATTCACATAAAAAGAAGAGTTGTGGAATTTTGGCAAAGTGGTAGCACTGTACGAGAAACTTTGCAGATAAGCAAGCGTCACACATCGCAGCAAGAAGATTTCGGGGCTTGGAACTCTTGACTGAACTTTACGTAAGTAACTACTTTGAAACAATTAAAAGTGATGTGTATTTTGGGGGAAGTAGAAATAAAAAGCACACAAATAATAAATAACTCTCAAAGTAAAAGTCGATTTCAAGATAGAGCTAATACAGATTTTTACTTTGATCTCTATGTAATAGTTGAATACTGCGGGCCTTTCATGAGAACCGATATCACTTTTTATTTCTTCAGGAAAATAGAGGTTGCGCGATAGCGACGCCCCTGGTTTTCAATCATAAAATATAGGTAACCGTACATTTTTATAACATATAACATTTACGTCCTAAAATTCAAGTCGATGAATGATTCGCGCTTCGATTTTTTCTTACCACTACATAATTATATTTATATTTTTTACCTACCAATTTATTTGCATAGTAAATACCTGACCAAAAATAATCTGAAACTGACACTTTTCTTGGGTCTCTATTTCTATATTTTGGTCACATTCAGCTCTAATAAAGGACCTTTCAGGTACCCTTTGTTATATATATTACGGCCCCAAAGTAGTGCATTTTAATATTTTTTTCATTCAATTTGCAGTGCCCTTCGTCCCACAACAAAATATTTAGTTATTATTACTAAAAAGGAAACAGAAGAGGCCAAAATGCATTTATATAAAAAAAATGCCTGAAGATTACAATTAATAATTACTTAACATGGGGATAGGGGAAAAAAAATAAATTTTGTATTTTATGTCCATTGTAGATAGTATTCATATATCTCATCAGCGTATGTGGAATACATCTTAAATATTACGCTTAAAGCCGAGAAATGACAAATGCTTACCTTTGAGGTGATCAGCAAATGAAGCCCACCGTATATTCCACGTTAGATCGTTATCCACCTTCAAACTAAGATATTTTTACGTGTACTTTTGCTGTAACAAGAATAAAATTTGACATGGTTGGACTAATTTTGATGAAACTTGGTATGGAGGTAGATAAGGTACTGTATTCATTAACATATAAGATACTTTTCATAATCAATATCATCGATCAACACAGGGGTGAAACTGCGGGGTGTATCTAGTTATACATAAGTATTTTTGTATGGGGCCGTATGGGCATATCTAAATCTTTGAGGGCCGATTGGGACGTTTCGGTACTAAGCGACGTAATTTTAGGGGCCGAATGGGTCCGCGACGAAAAAAATATTTGTATGTGTACTCAAAGAGATTATTAAATAAAACGCGAATACAAAAACAGACGCTTTTGCCATGTAGGTATTGTAAGACCTTCCCTGAAAAATTACTGAATAATATATTAACCATAATTTTAAATGATTGAGAGTCAAATTCTACACAATACTTATAGTGAAATCAGGTTTTGCATTTACAAACTAGAGGCCTTCAGTAACATACATTTGTTTGACTAAAGGTACTGAGATACTCATGAATATTTAATAATGAAATTAAATGAAATATTTATTGTTACAGATTGTAGGATATAAGGGTGTTACAAAAGTATACAAAAGTACCTGTACAATCTACCCTATTTGGGGTGTGCAACATTAATTATTATTTTAATTTAAATATTTGTCATGCATATATAATATCGATTGTTAGTCAAAATAATTTTCACAATATAGTTATTAATCAGAATAAACACGTACAATTTACAATAGTCATAATTAGACTTACAATTTATTTAATAATTCACTTACAGAGTAATAGTTTTTATTGTGTAACCAACTTAGGAATTGTTTTTTGTATGGTTTCAAATTATTTCTTTCTTTGATGTGCATTGGGAGAGCATTAAAAACCTTAATACACATAGCATGACATTGCTTTTGGTAAAGCGAAGTTCTTGGAACTATATCATGGACCAATCTGTCAGGATTTCGTGTATTTCTGGGGTAAATGTCGACAAACGAAATAAGTCATATGATCTTAATGTCTTTTAGTTGAATGATGTGGCTAAGTGTTTAAAGTCCAAAGGTCAATATATAAAGGTAATAGCTGTCATTGCCATCATAAAATAACGGTAGTAAGTTTGATGGCATCGCAGTTGACAATAATCGAGTCACCAGGAGTGCTAAAATAAGTATTTTTGTACTCACATAACCAAGTGTAGGTACTTAATCCACTAAGTTCCTTCTAGCAGACATCTAATTAATGACATCACGCCCTGGTCGTAGATACCGCACTAGTACCGCTTACGGAAACACCTCAGAGGGTTCCACCTTTTATCTTACCTCTACTTTATTGCACGACACTCATTTACGCTCATTTATCAGCAGGTAATGGGGTTTATGAAGATAAAGGGGGATAATAGCACATATTTACAAGAAGTGTTTCGAGCAGTTAGCTACATATTAAGTTTTATACTTTTTGATTATTTCTTGCCACCGGCCTCGCCCTTGCAATATTCGGTTATAACAAACGTATTGTTTGGTGGTTTTGCTTTGTTACTAGCCTTGGCTATGCTATGATTGCTTGAGAACCGCAAGAGAATATTGAAAGTATATAGAAAAAAAATATGAAATACCGTACAGTTTTCAAAGTACATGAACTTATTTAAAACTTTGAGTTCTTACCTCAATCAGATATAAATTTATTAAAAACTTAAAAACAAGACTGGAAATTATTTGTTTACATTAAACGTTTTACCGTTCCATTGATATTAAGACTACAAGTTATATATATATTTATGGAATCGTTTTTTAATCACCCTTAATTTTATAAACTACTCGATAGGTTGGAAGAAAAAAGGTTTATCTCATAGTGTGACGTCTAAAATCAGCCAGTTTTTTTATGTAGCTAGTGTCACTGTCTCTTTCATGACGAATCTAATGATATCTCAAACAGTAAAAGCGGATTATCCGTGAAGAACTTACGGTGGAATAAAGAAACTCACCAACATAAAAGAGCCCTGAAAACATAACACTCCTTCTTTTTTGGGCATTCGTGTATAAAGAAGCACATTTTGATAGAGGTAGTGCCTTAATAAGTAAGGTTTTATTATACCATTCTTACTTATTTTTCGAGAGAATAACACTAATTAAACGCGCACGTTTGTTATTAAATATCAATGATAATAATTATAAATTTTCCTTCATAATTGATTGCATCACATAAGTGCTGCTTTAAAGTATCTACTCAAGCATAAAATGAAAGCGGACACAATTAAGCAATTTATTAATGACGAGCTCCATTGAACGAAGCAAATGAGTAAATGGTTCGGCGAGAGTCAACATTTCAGCAGGACTCAAAGAGGAAATTGTGAAGCGATAAATGAAAATAATTGAATCGAACATCTCGGTTCAATTTAATAGAAAAGTAATTAAGTTGATCTTAAGAGCGGTGGCCAGTTTATCGAAGCTTCGTCGGAAATACAGACACGTCGATCGAAGTCTGTGTAGTTACTCGTGGTAAGTTTGGCACTTGTTTTATCTGACCTAGAATTATTTACTGTATGTCAACAAGTGATTTTGAAGCGTTCGTAGCGTTATTAGCTAAGCCGTTCATAACCGATCAGAGTAGTTCAGCAACGTCCGCTGCGGTCATGAGTTGGAGTGGCATTACTAGTAGTGCTGTCGTGCTTCGGAGGGTACGTTAAGCCTTACCGTCGGTCCCGGTTGTTGTCTAGAGATGGCAGTCGTTTTAGATGGTGGTAGGGTATTTTGCGAATCCCCTCCTAAGTACCTACCTATCAGTGTGTTTCGGCAGCCTTCGTAGAGAGCTTTTACGGTTTGCCTCAACAACATCGTCGTCCACATCATCACCTACCATCAGGTGAATAAGTGGTCAAAGGCTAGCCTATCAGATATAAAAAAAAAGATAGAAGCTTTATTTTCGGAGACTTACATAGTACTAAGGATCATCTTCTAACCTTAATGCGTGGTGGAAAATTATGAGTGGTCGGTAAAATATATCATCACTAACAATTAAGGAAGCAAAACAAGAAATTATTATCTTATTGTCTTTTATGATCATAACTGTTCATTTTACCTTGAGTTGTACACAGAACACCCAAGGACATAACTGTAAAACCGTTCGGGTTTATTTTTATGGCTAGCCACCTACCTGATAGCAACCCTCTATAGGAACTCTATAGGTTTACCCGGTTTTGAGTTATCAGGATGGTATGGAGGCTTGTTTAAATCGACGTAAGGGATCAAAAGGTGCATTTTTCTCAGTCGCCTTTTACGACATCCAACAGAAAAATAAAGTACAGTATTACGATCCTTAAGCCGATAAAAGTAAGAAAAAGTTGAAATTGACTTACTATTCTAAAATTTTTAAGGCGAATGGTAAGGAGAAAACACAAAGACGAGGTGTTTTCTGGCGAAAATATGGCGTGTTAAGCTTTGACATAATATATTCTGTTACACGTAGATACGTAGATCTTGAAGTTTGCTATCCAGGTTTTAAATGCATTTAGTTATAGCAGGATACAACCAGCATCAAGAACTATTTGAAAATTTTAAAGTAGGTACCGAGATTTCACACAAATGTTTTAGCGGTGTATCAAATTCGTTTGGTACGAAACTTGGGTCAGTTATTTTTAAGTTAGTACGAATGTTTTTGTGATCTATTTCTTCGAACAGTAAATAAAAAGGATTATAATAAGGATATTATAATCCTTTTTAATTATTTTATTATAATAAGAATTAAGCATTAATTAATTATATTAAGGATTATAAATAAAAGCTTTTTGTGCCCACCTAAACATAACTACAAGTTAAGTTGAAAACCAACTTCGTGTGCTCGCAAATACGAACAGGCAATAATAGTAAAGCAGCGTGCTGTCTATTGATTCAAACTCATGCACTTCTTGTTAAACACATGACTCACGAGCAACCGCTAAATGCACAAACTCAATTGGCCTGTTTATTGACAATTCACACGTATCGCGTCTAGACAATTTCTAGACGCTTTGCCTCATTTTCAGTATTACTTGCGAGTTTGTCCTAGAGTCGAGATGATGCGACAACAATACGGTTTTCGTTAGTGTGGTTGTTGTAGTAATAGAGTTCCATGCAAATAATGCGGAATAGTCGTTACAGAGCCGGTTACATCAGTGTGCGGCAACTATTAAACAATGACTGTCGGCAATCTGGCTCAGAATCCAGTGTTCAAACCGTATCGCGGGGTGCTGCATCATATTGCAACAATATTTTTAGGCTTTCTACGGATGCTCCTCTAGCGCCCTCTGAATCAGCTAGCTCTTCGTCATCCTCACAATCCGTCGCCGAGCACTTTACTGTGTTTTAGCAGCTGTTTTTAAGAGCCAGTTTCCCTTTGTTCGAGTATCATATTCGACCATATCATTACTTAGGAACAGGTGAGATTATGGTCAACATATAAGCTAACCTGTGAAAAACAAGCTGCAGTGTCATACAGAACTGATAAACATATTTGCCGCGATCCCAAAGCCAAGGCAATCCTTTCCAAAGGTCTTCTTATTCTTATTCTAATTGACGGCGATATGTCCTGCACTGACGTCCCGCTTGGGGTGTATTGTGCATTTCCCCCGCCAGCTTCTACCCAAGTCATCCCAACTCCTTAACGTAGCGGAGAAGGACTCTAGGTCGCTGGCATTCCAAAGGTCTATGTTCAGCAAAATTGGAATTCCTAGAACACGATTCTGTTGATACTGGTTTCGAGAATTATAAAACCTATTTTTAGAGTAGGAGTGATGAAAGGTCAAAGAAATCGGTCTCTATTTTTAACTTTATCAATTTTCTGAACATGTCAAGTCGTTTTATTATGCGCAGCATGACGATATAATAAGCTTACGAATGATATTTGCAGCCAAAGAATAGAGTGGAACAGAGCTTCGCTGTAATTGACTTTCCGTGTATACTTTAAAAGGATATTTCAATAGAGCAAGAATTTCATCATTTCTGCGTTTGAAGTATTTTTGTACAGATATACCAACTTTATACTGAGTATTTTCGATATTTTGTTTATTACTTATTATATGTTCTATGATATTAGTAAACTTTGTACAACTTTAGTAGTAGGTGGTAATAGAGGTACCTAATAAAATATTCGCCCAAAACGTTGGTATTTAAAACCTTCACTCTCAGCCTACCCCTTTAAGTATATTAAACATTTCTAAGTTGCGGGTTTCGTTAGGTCGTAAGCGGCTCGCACTACTTATTCCAAGCCAAAGGATTTTTGGTTCTCTTTGCCTTGGCCTAAGCTTGATATATTTGTTTTTTTATGTTGAGAGGTGAAAGAATTCATAGGAATAAAATTGTTGGTTGCCATTCCATGCCCTCAGTTTTTATTGATGTTCGTTTCCTGGGTGACAAGAAGCCCACACAAATTATTTCCAAAGCCAAAAGGTGTTTGGTTCCTTTTCCGTTGACGTAACTTTGAAGTTGATATTTCAAAGGTGCGTTGCTCGCTGGGCGTGAACAACGTGTTCCGAATTCAATAATAGACAAAATATTTTTGAGCAAAAGTCCTTGACAATGGCTTCTGGTATTGCGGATGTCCTTAGACGACGGTGATCACTTACCACCAGAGCAGCAGCATGCTCATCATTTGCTCAAAAAAAAGTAAATTGTGCAACGATTGCATAAAACAAGTAATTTTAGCCGAGACGTTTAACGAGCCAAAGGCGAGGGGTGGTATTAAGTCATTAAGTTGAGGCTAAAGTGGGTTTTATGCACGAGTTATACACTCAGATTTTCAGTAATAGGTATTGAATAAATAAACTGTGCTTAATTGATTTAGAGAAAACTTTACCTCCAGCTTTACACCAAAGTAGAGTGGTCGCACCAGAATATGAAACACTAAGCAGCAATTATAAAAGTTTCACAACAAACACTGCGATCCAGATACTTTGGAAAGTTTAATTTCATAGGTGTTTTGTCTGATAAACAACAACAAGGTTTAATAATATTTTCATGATTTTTGTGTTTTTATCATGGAGGTTTTTCACATCACGTTTTTCTGACTAGTTATTTTGGTATCGTCATTCCAACTAAGGTTTTTGTATCTTTTCAATTGGAATCAAAATTTTCAATACTTTTTATCCTCTGCAAATGTTCTTGACATTATCTGACATATAAGCAGTAAATTACGCCTTTTAAAATAACATGTCATTAAATAATGCAAAATTTTTCTACCAATCTTTCATCATACATCCCATACGTTTCTAAATTAAAAAACCGGTGCAATGGAACTGCTTACTTAAAACTAAAATAACTATGAATCAAATTCGTGCATTTCACGAAAAAGTTCATATGTGAGAATGTTATTCCCGAACAAATATATAAGCATAATGACACCGCGGTTATCACTCGACGTTTTAACAAGAGATAATAGACCAACGGATTATCAAAAGCGACTACTTCGTTAAATAAGTTAAACAAAAGTATGATGAGTGAATTAGAACTAAAGCACAAAATATGAGTTTCGAAACGACGCATCAAAACAAAGGTCGAAGCTTCACGGCGAATGTTTTAGACGTTTAAATAAAAGTTTCACCAAATTTCCGAGTTGATATAGTCTCACAAATGGTAATTCAAGAGGGAGCAAATGGTGAGAGTTCACAACTTCCCCGAGGCTGTATTAAATAGGAAAAGTTTACGTTAATATGAGATATTTTTACGGGTTGTCTTTTTCGCAACTAAGCCAAATTGTATCTCGTTTGAGTTTCAAACAATGCATGTAACGAGGTTAATTCTTTTTTATTCAAAGTCAATTTGACCCTTATCTTTGATTTTTATTTTCATACCATTATTGACTTGTTGTTTATACACATGAAATATAACAACTACAATTGAATTAGTGAGATGATTACTAAGCGACAAATGACTTTGGAGTCAAAATATACTTCTTGAGCAGGTTTATTGTAGAATAAAATAAGTTTTGATAGTGTAGCCAAGGATACCTGCTTTCGAAAACCGTTGAATTATAAGAATCGGACTTATACAAGAGGATAATTCTGTCAAACAATGTTGACGCAATGATAGCCGAGCGGTAATAGCTATGGAATAATAATAATAATTTATTTCCCAAAAAATTCACACATTCAGTACACTATGCAGCACATATGTAAAAGATATATACATCTTATTCATAATTTCAGCCTCATGCCTATATAGTAAATAACTCATGGTATATATTTCCCCGTGGGGTACCGGGTTAGAATTGCACCTCCCCATATCATCCCGCTTCCAGTACATACGATACGCTCGAAGTTGTTGACCATTATATTTACCTGGGACAGAATGTCCAGTTAGGTAGGTCCAACTTCGACAAAGAGGTCGCCCGAAGAATTCAACTCGGATGGGCAGCGTTCGGGAAGTTACGCGACATCTTCTCGTCGAAGATCCCGCAGCGCCTGAAGACCAAAGTCTTCAATCAGTGTGTGTTGCCAGTGATGACTTATGGCACTGAGACGTGGTCCCTAACTGTGGCCCTTATAGACAAGCTCAGAGTCGCTCAACGAGCTATGGAGAGAGCTATGCTCGGAGTTTCTTTGCGCGATAAAATCCGGAACGTGGATATTCGCCAAAGAACCAAAGTCACCGACATAGCTCTCAGAATTAGCAAGTTGAAGTGGCGATGGGCGGGCCACATTGCTCGACGAACTGATAACCGATGGGGAAGAAAGGTTCTCGAGTGGTTACCACACTACACCGGAAGACGTAGAGTTGGTAGGCCCCCCACCAGGTGGACTGACGACATCGTGAAAGTCGCGGGTAGCCAGTGGTTACAAGTGGCTAATAGCCGTTCTTTGTGGCGTTATATGGGGGAGGCCTTTGTTCAACAGTGGACGTCTTCCGGCTGATGATGATGATGATGATATCATCCCGTGGGTGTCGTAAGAGGCGACTAAGGCAATAATTATACTGGAAAGTGGGCAGCAGCGCCTTCTAAAGAACTAAAATCTTACACTGCGATCCCCAAGCCGCCTCCTAAGCGTGGGGATTATGGCAAATACCCCCTTCTTAGGGGAGGCTGTGTTCAGCAGTGGAACATCCGGCTGATACAGTATATATTTTGTAGGCATATCTAATATGAGATGAACAATGTTACAAATTTACCTATTGGGACTTTGGAAGCTGTGCTAGGTCGGACCTGTATTACACGCCAAGTGGGCCTCGTGTGTGTTCTGTCTCAATGCCATAAAAAACGTAGAACGGGATCCCGGCTTGGACATAGAGCAAACCGGGACACCTGGCTTGGCTGGACGGAAAGATATAACCTGATACATTACAACTACCAACATTAAAAAAATAACATATGTTGTTTTAATTTTTAAGTTCAATGGTTCATTATGATTAAAAAAGTATTTTATGTTATATAAAATGCTACGATAGGACATAACAGAAAGAAAACTTATAAACAAGATTCATCTATTTAAATTGCTTGAATTGTAAAATTTACCTCATATGAAAACGCCCGACATAAATACTGCTTTATTTCTCTAGATATATTAGTACCTAAATATTTTTTCTAAATCTTGTAAGTAGTGGACTTGCATTGCATTGTTGATTTTCTTAGCGTGTGGATCTGATATTATGTTTTGTTTTTGCTTACAGAACCGACTTTTTAGTTTTATGATAACATGCGGAAAATAAAAACTTCAACAAATTCTATTATACGTTTTAGTGTGGAAATCAGGATCCTTTTTTGTAATACTTTTTTTTTCAGTGATGCATACTTCTAACAATATCTATCTACTGGTCGCCCTCACATCTGGTCCCCATCGGCAAGATTGAAATTTGCAATAACTACGAACTCCTCTATCATCCATGTAGACGTATATTGGCAAATACATGTTTCAATTCAATTAACTCAGTGTTACATAAGAACCACACACTAATCACATTGATCAAATTGAAATGCAACTAACTTTAAGATATACTCAACGTAACAAAAACATAAGCCTCAAATTGGATGACTCAGTTGAAAGTTACGCATAATCACATTAATCATAAGAAATATATTAGATTATATACGCGACAATTTGAAAATCCTCCTCTTTAACAAAAAAACTGCTGTGGAAAAACTCTAGGATTAAAGGTATAGCTCAACATCAAGTTACGCTTCACTAAGTATTTTCCAAGGAGCCGTTGTCCGTAGCACTCGCAAATTATTGCCTTCCCGGTCTCCCTCCAGCCGTTTAAATAATCTCGGCTGCAATAAAAGCTGCCCAAGCGATGTATTGCAAGTACACAGAGCCATTAGAGGGCGCAGTGCAAACATCTCGGGAACTAATGGTCTGACCACGAAGTAAACTCACTATCCCCGTCTCACCGCTAAAGTTGTCAGCCTTTGAAATCTCCGCGCACCGTATTTCAAATGCAAACATCTAAACTGTTGAATGGTTATATTCATTTATGCACGAAATAACGCTTGACGTTTCATTTCACGACCACGCTTCCTGCTTTATAAGTTCTAAAAGCACGCAGTAAAATCTCTGTTAAAATGTTTCTGCAGAAATGAATCGTTGAGGGAATTTATGATTGCATTAAACGGTCTTTTTCCCCCAAATCGTTTCCTTTCAAAGATACTTAGCTTAATTAAGGGGAAATAAGTGTCTTGAATTTTCCTGTTAAGAAAACGTAATAGAATGTACAGCTACTTTTTGTCCTGACCTACAATGCACCGGATATACAAAAGAACCACTACAAGATTAGGTACAAACTAAGTAAACAATTAATTAACTTATTACTATCGAGAAGCCTTATTGAAACAGTGATTGCGCAGCGGTAATAGCTATAGACTTCCATGCCACGGGTTTTGCTTCTTGAGGCTTGAGTTTCACCGCAAAGTGGATAGGCGTTTTGTTAATGCCCGCCTGGCTAGCTACCACACTCGAGTAGAAAAATGTTCTCCTTTCACTTTACAGTGTGTTCCGGTAGAAGCCCTTGAGAGCTAAGAACTAACTATTATATTAGAGACATATGAGACTTGACAATTATATGTATTTCAAGGGTGATGGGTACAGCGTTGTTCGTCACTTGTTATGAAATTCATCTGTTAGCGTGTTCTGTCACAATCCCATGAAAAAAAAATAAGATGTTGTTTATTCATCCATATATTACAGACACATGAGACTTAACAACTATGTCTCAAGGTGACGGGCGAAGAGCAATTCGTGGCTTGTAACGAAATGCATCTGTTATAGACAGATGTTAGTCCGCTTAACATTATTCTGCCACAATAACATAAAAAAAGAAAGATATAGAGTACCATAATATTCTTTAAAACGTTCAACCATTTTTCACTGTTGTTGTTGCTTTTACATCTTACAAAGAAGTGAAGAAACTCCATACATGTGAACTTATAGGAGGAATGAGGGTTTTTTCCCGCTATAATTCATTAAATTAGGTGTCTCAGTAAACGTATATTTTTGCAGTCTTCAAAGATATAAAAACCACTAGTTTTGTAGAAATTTATATTAATCCATGACATTTTCTATAAAATTCACATAGATTTTTATGAAATTCTTCTAAAAAATTCAAAATACTTCAACATCATTTGACTCTGTGAGAAGGAACTAAGAACTATTACAATTTATATTCCTATATTTATCTCGTACTCCTACGCCTGTTAGTATAATATATATTTATCCCTCATCTAAACTTGCAGATGACGTCCGTTTGTTTTATAAAGATATGGGGTAAGGAATATATTTCCAAGTAACCTACGGCGTATAACTATTTATTTATTTTGAAGCGCTCGTAGCGAAGCTTACTTAACTGTTCTCAACCGATCAGCAAAGTTAAGCAACGTCGCGCGCGGTCATGAGTTGGATGGGTGACCGCTAGTGACATTACTACTGAGCGTTTCCGTGCTTCGGAGGGCACGTTAAGCCGTCGGTCCCGGTTGTTGTCTTAGGATGGCAGTCGTTATAGCATGGTGGTAGGGCATTTTGCGAATGCCCGCCTGGCTAGCTACCACCCTCAAGTAGAAATTCTGTCGCAAAGCACCTTACAGTGTGTTCCGGCAGCTGTCCTAGAGAGCCAGTACTTCTAGGTTATCCCTGAACAACATCTTCGACCACATCATCACTTACCATCAGGTGAGATAGTGGTCAAAGGATAACCTATCAAGCATAAAAAAAAAAGAAAAAAAAAATAAGCTATAAATAAGAAATATTTTTAAGAATTTGCGCCAAGTGTATTCAGTAGGGCGGCGTCCTCGCCTCGTGTACATATTTCCACGAAGCAGTTGTTCAGTTCAGGCTCTTTGAGCTAAAGACCTCGTGACAGAAAATTGTTTTTTTTCTCATTGTCAACCCTAATGTTATTACCGCCGGCGCCATTTTGAAAAATTGCCAATGGAATCGGCGATAATTATAACAATAGAATTTCATTCATAAATTGGCCATAGTGGTCCAGTCCGAAGCCAACTTATTAAACGAACTGACATAAAAAAAACATCTAAGTGATTAACGAACGTACTTACAGAATTTTACGAGGATCGGTTGAGAAATGCGATTTGTAGAAAATAGCAACCGATAATCTAGATAGACATACGAAAGTATTTTTGCCCAAGCTGAAACGGACTCTTCCCTCGCACTTCCCGCTCTATCAAATACATCTGTGAAAAACATACTTTGCCATCTACGAGTATACTTTCCCTTAGAAGTAGGAGTTTTAAAAATAGTCTCAATTTGCCAGCTGATGTGTGGTCTATGTCATTGTCTACTTAAGACAGTTCAGTGTATATATGTGACTTCGTAGCTAGTGTGCCAATTTAAAGGTAATCATCATCAGGCCTGAAACTTATCTAATAAATTATGTGTTTGAGAAACTGAAGTCCTTCATTTTTATGTAATTTTTCAATATGTTTCTAACTATAAAAGTAAATACGGTTTATCAATAATAACGTCAACTGAATTGCCAGCTGATGTGTGGTCTATGTCATTGTCTACTTAAGACAGTTCAGTGTATATATATGACTTCGTAGCTAGTGTGCCAATTTAAAGGTAACCATCATCAGGCCTGAAACTTATCTAATAAATTATGTGTTTGAGAAACTGAAGTCCTTCATTTTTATGCAATTTTTCAATATGTTTCTAACTTTAAAAGTAAATACGGTTTATCAACCATAACGTCAACTGAACTGAAGCCTTTTTTTATTTTTTTTGGGGGGGGGGGAACCTTCGCACTGCCCATCCACCACGGGGGTGGTGGAAGGGAATGTGTGGGACTTGAACCCACTAAAACGCCCCCGTGAGCAGTCCTCCGCCGAGGTGGGACAAGATAGGGTCGCTTTAGCATTCACCATCTTGCCCCGGCGGAACTGAACTGAAGCCTGCCCCATTAGATAGATTTGCCAAAATCGACGCTTGGCAAGCAAGCTGGCGCATTTTTCAGATGGTACGACTAACTTCTGATTATTTACCCGTTTTCACCTCTTACTACTCGCACAAGATGATATGGGAGGTCATATTTATATCCCTTCTAGAAAAAAAAATCACAGATTTTTTTTAATTATAAGATTTAATTTCATTATGTCACACTCTCTTCTTTTATGAACTACGAGTATCTAATCTTCTTACACAAAAACGTCACTATATATCTAAAGCCAAAAACTTTATAAGCCTACCTCCCATTAATCATCCATTTGTTATAACTTCTCAAAATCAAAACGCTATTGAAGACTTTACATATGGATTAAATCGATAACGAATTCTAATCACGTGTGACGCGTTATTGAGCCCATCAATTAGTTAAGGCACGGAACCCTTCTCATTAAACAGCGCAGTATTGTTTCGATCCCAGCTCAAGATCGCAGCTTAACAGATTAACAGGCCAGCATCAATACGGGGTTAGGTGAAACCGAGCGGATCAGTATGGTGCCTAACGGATCAACGACGGATCACCAACGGATCGTGGAAATGAATTTGTGGGGAATTTTGGAATGATTTACATTAATTATTACTGCTGTTGTGTTACTGTAACTATTTGGAAGGAAAAGGGGTATTAAACGAGAACATTATTTGCCAATCTCGTGTTTGCTACAATCTAACCATACAAGCATACTATCGTTGACCACATCGATGCATAAGCCTGTTTATGTTAAGCAAAAATACGCTATGTTAGATTAAAAGCTCTCGTAAACAAATATAATGTCTTAAATAACAGGCTGTTCTCACACGTATTGATTGAGATTGACGACCTAGGTTTTGAACATATTCGATGCCCTTCATCCAGTAAGTTTAAGCGTCTTGAATCATTACGACATTCAAACACGTGATGTAAACGCGTGAACTCACTTGATGAAGGTCATCAGATATGCCCGAAACCTAGGTTGACAATCTCGACTCATACGCGTGAGTACAGGCAGATATTTATATCATAAAAATCACTCGCTTTTACCCGCAGCTTCGCACGCGTGGACTATCCTTCAGGAACCGTTATCGCTTATTGGAAGCCGTGTAAAACATGCCATATATAAGTTGGTGACATTTTAATCATTTTAAATTGGCCCCGTAAATTGTGATCGTTTCATAGGTCCACCTTTATTATCAAATTTTTCATTCACTTCAAAAACAAAGTTATATGCTTGACGCGCGGCTACCAGTTCAAATGTAGTGCCCCATGTTGAGTGTTGTACGATATTGATAGAGTGCGTACTCAGCGTAATGGTGAAATTGTCTCCGTTACACGTAGCATCATAAGACAATATCGCAAACTCAAATTGCCAAGGCCAAGAGCGTCCGCCGCGGCAACACTGGACCGCGTCGCGCTCCCTTTGAATATTTACATCGAGCTGAGTAATAAAAATATGAAATTACAGGCACAAGAGACTTTTAACATCAGGTGTACCTCGTGCTTATTTAGTAATTTATTCATAAACAAACAAACAAAAAAAAATATTTTTGTTAATATCAAAATGTTTGTTAGGACTGACAGAAGTCAACCCTTAGAGGTTGTTAGCATTTAACCAATAACTCTGTATAGATAAAGCATATTTACAAAACAATAACGCCAATTTCAAAGGTTTAATTTTTGACATGCATTGGTTTTATTATTACAGTTCTCTCCAAAATGCATATAATGATTTTAAGGTTCTGTATTTATATTTTTCGCGAGTTTCTTCCCCCATAATTTTCATATGCCTCTTTTCATACTATCGCAATGGACAAACACTGGTTCCAACTGCTGTAACCTCTGCGTATAACAGATGCAGTCATAACTTTATTGTGCGAACTGTACTACGCCCATCACCCTGAGACGTAAAGTTGTTAAGTCTCATGTGCCTGTAATTACACCGGCACCCATATCCATCAAATCGGAATACAGTTATGCTAACATTCATGCTTGGCGGTAAAAATTGGTACGGTAGCAGTACTTCCCCGTACGAACTTCATAGAGTGTTCTACTGCTGCCAGAATGCCTGAACAGATCTGGATCTTTGGTATAAACATGTATACAACATCCAGAGCAATACTAGAAATAACAATTTATGCAGCTAATTAGTGTATAATGATATTATTTTTTTTAATCTAATGTATTTGTGGCGCTACGCAAGACGTGCGTCACTTACTCTCCTGTCCTCAGTGTCCCAATGCTGGCATTTTGAGTGACCTGTACGAGGCCTTGAGGTAGCTACAGCCCAGTACGAGAACTGGCAGGCATCCATCTGAATGTGAATCGTCGACACGAAAAAAAAGAATATTTAATTTGTTTCCTACAACGTTAGCCGTGTTTTCATTATTGATTTCAGATTACAAATACTAGACCAGGCAACATCAGTGTGCCAGTTGGTACGCTAGTCTTAAAACTGAAACCAAAACATTCAACACTATATTTATATGTGGCCTTATTCATTTCACATATTTCACTGACCTCATATTAATGGGATAGTCGTAAGAATATGACTATCTCGTGTAGTTTTCAGTTTCAGTATAATATATAGTTTTTTAAAATCATGATTTGGGTTCGGCAGCCTAGTTGGTAAGCTGAACATGTACATGAAAGTTCGAGTAAGAGTGGACTCTTACTCGAATATACGAGTGCACTTTACTGAATACCACAAATTAACTGGCGGTAAATAAACTGGGATGAAAAATTAACACAAAACAAATATCGTCCACTCTACATAAAACTAGTTCTCTGTTCACGGCAGCTCCAAGCCGGAACCCAATCGTCCACTAATCCCAGCTCATTGCCTCTCTGCGATGCACTATTATTATCCGTCCACAATGAAGGGTATTAGCTGGTTTTACTATGGTATTGGTGTTCTGTGCTGCTATACATTCTCTGCTCGAGCTTGGGTGGCAATTTGTTGTTGGAGTACTCTCTAGGAAAGCTGAAGTAGTAATTACAACACGCATTATATGTGCGCCAATATCACGTGCAATAAAACCCTTCATAGTATAATAGTGAATTATGTGGATGCAACAATTTTGCACAAGCGTAAGGAGCGACGGGTTTATGTCACTTCAGTTCTTTTAAAACGAGTACCTATAGGTACTAGTAATATAGTACTAGAGTGCGCAGCAGACTTTGCAGGGATATTATTTATTAAATAACTTTCAATTATTTTCTTAAGTTAGGTTATATCTAGAAAAGGGGTTGTCGCTTAGCGATCCCATCGGCCCACCGGTACTCTTAACTATGAATTACTTAATACTTTATAATGAAAACTACGCAACCATGTTGGGCTTCGTCTGACTGGGATAAGGCCAATATGCTATTACATAAACCGATATTATAAATCTGTGCTTGACCGAATACAGTTCTTGTAAGATCTGCATTTATGATAAATATATGCATTCCACTGTATAAGAATATGATATTAGCACGATCACGTGGAATACTGATTTACCAAAATAAATATAAATCTTATTCTACTAGATATTACATGTTCCAAAGAATTACATGATTTATGAACACTAGAGATTTAGTTCAACCAAACGTGTTATTATTAGTATACCAAGAGGGAGTTCTAATCGTCTACTAAAAGTCAGTAAGATAGTGAATAAAATAGTTTTTTTTTCTAGTTTGGTAATCTAGAGCTTACTAGCATCCCCTAGTTTTATCCACTTTCAAGAGAAAAGTAAAATTATCTCCTTTCGACATTACGGTGGAAATGTGTCTCCATTTTAAAGAATCGACACAGGACGTGGATAAAATTATCTTCGTATAGGGAGAAATTATCCTTGTTGCAAAACGTGGATATATAAATGACTTATTGAATAATATAACGTCGCGTGCGTATTTCAATTTTCACTAAAATGTAATTGTATGTAACACCTTCATTACTTACTATTAGGTGAGATAGCGCAAGGAGCACTGAAATACTGACAATATTTATAAATTATATTTTTTGTTAAATTATGTTTTTTAATTGTTATATACAGATGTATCGGTAAAATGCTAAAAAACCTTTTTGGGTTGACTTCTGCTAGTCCTTTTTTTTGTGTTTGTTTATGTGTATTTGACGAAATAAGCACGAGGACCACCTGATGTTAAGTCTCTTATGCCCGTAATTTATTATTTCATATTTTTTATAACTCTGCTCGATGTAAATATTCAAAACTCTATTCAAAGGGAGCGCGGCGCAGTCCAGTGTTGCCGCGGCGGGCGCTCTTGGCTGGGAGTAGGAGGCATTGTACTTTTCTACGAGACCCAAAACTTAAAACAAAAAGTTTTTCTAGTACTGTCTGACACTTCTAAGTTTATAAACATCTCCGTCTAACCCTTCGGGTTTATACTCGCACTTATAATGATATGTACTCCTATATGACTTTAACCCTTTTTTCTCGATTGTATTTGACTTGTTAATAGCTTAAATACATTAAATATACATATATAATTTATTAAAGTTTTTGATTCGTTCTTTTAAGTTAATAATATTTTTTAAATGTAAAGGTTAGGTCCTTACATATGAAATTGGCGTTTTGTATGGGAGGAACAAAAAGTCGAATATTTTTTAATATAATATATTTAATTAATCAAAGTATGAACCATTATTTTCTATGCACTTTTGCCATCTCATAGGTAGTTCATTGATCCCTTTACTAAAAAAACCAGTCGGACGGGAATCAATAAAATCTTTGAAGGCGATTTGGACTGCCCCATCGGAGTTGAATTTTTTCCCTTGCAAGAAGTTATCCAAATTTCGAAAAAAATGGTAATCTGTTGGAGCAAGGTCCGGGGAGTACGGAGGATGTCTTAGACTTTCCAATTGAAGCTCTTCTAATTTAGTAGCCGTCTGTAGCGCAGTGTGTGGTCTAGCGTTGTCGTGAAGCAGCAGTGGCGTGGAGCGATTGACCAGCCTAGGTTGTTTAGCCGCTAGCTTTTCCATCATGGTTTGCAATTCCTGACAATAGACATCAGCCGTAATAGTCTGGCCAGATTTGAAAAAACTGTAATGAACAATACCGGCACTAGTCCACCAAACGCTTACAAGTAACTTTTTTGGGGTTAATTTTCGCTTGGGGCAGGATTTGGCTGGCTGGCCAGGATCTAACCATTGCGCTGAGCGTTAATGATTCGGTTTAAAATACCTTCATTATTGTGCCGGTTTAGTAATGTAACGCAGCAGTCGACGCGCGTTTGCCGGTTTGTTTCAGTCAATTCGTGAGGTACCCACCTTTCAAGCTTTTTAATCTTCCCAATTTGCTTCAAGTGAATTAAAACAGTTTTATCACTAACATTGCAACCTGCAGCTAACTCGGACGTGGTTTGCGATGGATCCGCTTCCACAATAGCCTTCAACTCTTCATTATCAACTTGAGTCTCAGGCCGTCCACGGGGCTTGTTCTGCAGGTCGAAATTTCCAGAACGAAAACGTTGGAACCAAAAACGAACTGTGTTTTCTTTTGCAACACGACCGCCATACACATCATTCACCCTTCGAGTTGTTTCCGCAGCACTAGTGCCACGGCGGAACTCGTACTCGTAAATAATGCGATATTTAAGGTTTTCCATTTTGTAAAATGAGTGATGCAAACAGAAAAAAACAGAAGAAAAAAAACAAATGAATGACGATCATCGAAGCACAAATACATGAGTCTATAGCTGTACAAATTTGAATTTGGAATTCCTTACCAAAGAGGAGAAATTCGTGATTAAAGTGGCCAGTACGAAAAACGCCAATTTCATATGTAAGGACCTAATATTATGAAGTTTGTTATCCGCAAATAAAATGTGTAGTCCAAGCCCAGCTCCATATATACTAGGGCATATTGGAGCGCCATCTGCACTAGACGACTACATCAAGTGGCTGAAGAACTCCCCCCGGGCAAAGATCTGGCGTAGCCCACTTGGAAGTCGCTAAACCGACTCCGGACTCAAGTCAGGTCACTGCCGGTTTAACATGACCAAACGGGGCTACTCTGACGTAAGAATCCAATGTAGTTGTGGTGCTACGCAGGATATGCGTCGCTTGCTGTCCTACCCTCAGTGCTTCAATGCTTGCACTTTGGGTGACCTCTACGAGGCCTCTACTCTTGGAGTGGCTACCGCCCGGTACTGGCAGTCATCCATCTGAATGTGAATCGTCGATACGAAGGAGAATTGTCCCTTTTAAAAGTATTTTTTATTTATGCTGATATGCTAGCATTTGACCACTGTCTTACCTGGTATATAATAATGCGGTTGAAAATCTCGTTCATGCTACATAAAGTTACTGGCTCTCTAGGACAGTTGAATGGAACACTCCCGATAGGTGTTTAGCGACAGATTTTCTTACTTGGGATAACTAGCCAGGGGCATTGTCGTTATGCCTTACCTGGTGCTAGAACGACTACAACCCTAAGACTCCAACCAAGACCTACGAACGCTACGTGCCTTCCGAAGCACAGAAGACCTCAATAGGAAACGTCAGTAATGGTCACCATCCAAGTGATGAACGGGGCGAACGTTGCTTACCCTAGCAATAATTGATCAGTTAAGATTGACTAGGCAAGCTCCACTATGAGTCGGAATTAAATGATTTCTATACAAATACCTGATGCCCAGGGAGAATAAAAATGTGCAGTTCTGGTAATGATGTATTTTTTGTTTGATGAAACAATTTTCCATTTTTACTTACCTTTTAGTTTATGTATACCCAGTGGGGTGCCGGATTAGAAGTCACCCCCCATTTCTACCTGTGGGTATCGTAAGAGGCAACTTAAGGTAAAATACCGGAAGCAGCGCCTTCTGAGGAACTGATATCTTAAACTGACACATAAAGACGCCTGCCAAGCGTGGGTATTATGGCAATCCCCCCTAAATGGGGGAGGCTATGTTCAGCAGTGGACAATCCGGCTGATACATTACAGTATAGTTTTACATATACTTTGGTTGGTGAACATAACAATATTAACACTGCTCGGTGGCTGAATTATGAATAAGGGTTATCATTTCATTTACTCGTCTTCCACACGTTGAAAACCGCCACTTGGAATTTTTTTTATCGATATAGCAAGGTTATACCAATTCTATTTGTTGATTATATACAAAACAATGTAATTTCTTACATCGTTGGAAATATTGACTATTTACCTACTCACAGAACCCGCTACTGCCATTTATTTTTACTTTGAATAAGTATATTCGCTGAGAGAACGTTTGGAGAAGTTAAAAAAATGTTGAAAGGGCGTTGCCTTGAATCCACAGTATGTTTTTGTATTTATTGTAGCTTATTATATAGATTTTGAAGTTAATAATACATCTTTAAAGGGTCTTCACATAGCAGATTTTGGATACAATAGTTATTGGTTATGCAAAGCTGCAAAGTTCTTATTTGGTGCGAGTACATTTATTGAATCCTGAGGAAGCGGATACTAAGATTGAACCAAAAGCAATGCGAGTAATTAAAAAGTTATTGGAGGGTTTCATAGGTACGAGCTACAAAATAACTTAGCTGCCGAACGCAACACCTTTTTTTTACCTCATTCCAGCATGGAAAATGCCAGGTGCAAGAAAAAAAGCTTAAATAGTTTGAAGAATGATCGTTAATTTATAGTGAATACTATAAATTAACGATAATGACATAAAAGCAATATTACTAAAAATCGTTATATATAAAATATATCAATTTTTAAAAAAAATTATAGACGTTCGTATTATAAAAAGCTCTTTTCCAATGATAAACATCACCTTTTCTTGCTTCACATTAGCTTGTGAGGTGAAAAGGTTTTGTTTTAAGTCAGCTAAGCAAATAAGCAAAGAACACTCTAGGAGTTGGAAATTTAAGAGCACAAGTTATCGGCAAACCATTTAGATGGCTGCTTATTAGCAAGACTGTCATGCCAGATCTTGTCAAAAGTCTTTGAAATATCAAGCGATACGGCGAGCGCTTCTCCGTACTTATCAATGGCCTCGCTCCACATATGAGTGGCATACGCAAGAAGGTCCCCAGTTGTCCGATTTCAGCGAAACCTGTGCTGTCGGGTCACTGAGCATTATATAGTACACGTTTTTTATATATACAAAGTATTGAAGTGATTCTTGTTGAACTAGCCTACTACCTATTTAATCAAAATGCAACACACTTGAATAAACACACAGCAGCATTATTTTCTGTGAAAGTAAAAGCTAATGTGGGCATACGCTATTAATAATTGGTGGCGCTCGGATATCTCATAACAACCAACATATGCTCAACATATTAAAGAAACATAATATTGTAAAATGTTTTGGCTTTAGATATATGGCTAGCCGTACTGGTAATTAGCCTTTTCTTAAAATCTTTGCTGTTATTATGCCCGCTTCTCATACTTTTATAATATTTTGTCGGTTGCCTATATAAAATTAAAGATAAATGAGTTATTTCGGATGGTAGGAACTACGATAAGAACCGATAATCATAAGTGTAATGATACAATACATAATCTACGACATCAAATATGTTTTTTTTAACATGCAATAGGATCAAGATTATTTTTTCGAACTTGAAACTATGAACGGAAATATAGAAAAAAAAACAATTATTCAGGATTATACTTAATTAAGAATAGTAATTATTAGAAAACATGTATTAAGATTAGACATACCTAACCCCTAAAATTGAAATCTACGTACAATGTAGCTTACTTATATTATTATGTTCATAATCGACATGCAAGTAGGTTAAGCAACGTCTCCATTGGGGTCATGAATGGAATGGTTAACCATTCCATTCATGACCCCACTAGTGATTAATCACTAGTGGCATGTACTAATGTTGACCATATTATTATGAATCCTATTATTACTAATAACATCATATTGATTAAAATTACTATGTCGATAACATGTTATCGACAGTGAAATTCACTAGCGTAAGTGTAAATGTGTTGTATAAAGTTGATGAATTGTGAAGTTCAAGCAAGCTTCTTAGATTGATAGTGTAAATTATGGTATGCTTGGATAGCTAAAGAGAACGATTGTTCAATTTATTTATGTGTAGCTTTATTGTTTTATTAGGACTGAAATTTTTACCAGAAAAAGAACTTAATTTCTTCCCTTAAAAACGCCTGAATAATTTTAACTGTAATATATCGCTAAGGCTACCCCCTCCCGTGTTGTTTTTTTGAGTAAATAATACTGCTCCTGTTAATAAGGAAAAAATATTTAACTGGCTCGTAGCTGCTACATTTCTTCTTTCATAAATATTTATATGGTATACAGAAAAAAATATACCCATTGCTAAACCTGCAATCCGTCCATCTTTTCAACTTTTTCAAGAGCTATATCTTTTGCACCTTATTATTAGTGTACATTTTACCTAGTACACTTTTCCATAGTAGCTTATGTATATAATATGACAGGTAGACTAAAAGTTGAATTGAGTGGGGTAGACACGTTAAACAGATATATTATATTTGTTCGGAGCTTTCGATGTACGAGTCCAGTCCATACAATGCGAGTACCATTTTAGTTGTCCTCTTTAGTTTAAAAAAACAACCGTAATGTTTAAACTTTTTTAGTTAATTGAAATGCATCCCCTCCGCGTGTTATAACGAAAATAACAACTTAACAATCATCTACTTTAACGTAACGGTACTACTTTATTCTAGTATTAAAGCATCCGCAATATATAATTCAATCCTAAGTCTCTGAGCTCACACAAGTCCCGAAGGAGCTTTGAAGATCCTGTATAATGATTTCTACTGCACATTTCCGTAGGGATACCTTAGTCCGTGCACCTAACAACATAACAATATTCGAAGCAACATTTCTTATCTTTTTTACAGCTAAGAAATTAAGGAAATAAATTTAATATACTTAATATTAGCATAGCATTACAGAGTCTTGAATATAAGTCAATAAAATGGTTATTTTTTTCAAATTGAATTGTAAATGGCATTATATTTAATGTACATTAGTATTCTAGTATCACTACTGTGAGAAATAAGTAATATACAATGTGATGCAAATTGATTTTACTCTAGATGGGAAGCGACTTTGAATACAAAAGCTTGCAGAGCTCTGAAATAAAAAAAGACTGCACCAAAGTATTGCAAATGATCGCAATAAATTTAAATATAAATTGAAATGTGTGTGGAATAGTAATGTGTACCTTGAAGTTATAAAATGTTTCTTGAGTACAAAAATACATCTACTACAGTTAAAAGCATTAAACAATTTACTGTGACCTCAATAATGTATTTATAATGAGTTTTTTTTAGAGGTTTTTCAATCAACAGATAAAAAAATATCTGTATCATCCGGAAAGTCCACTGCTGAGCACAGCCTCCCGTAATATGAGGGGTGGGGAGTTAGCCATATTTTATTTTATTTTTTTATGCCTGATAGGTTAGCCTTTGACCACTATCTCACCTGATGGTAAGTGATGATGTGGTAGAAGATGTTGTTCAGGCTAACCTAGAAGTACTCAAGGCTCTCAAGGACAGCTGCCGGAACACACCGTTAGGTGCTTGGCGACAGGTTTTCTACTTGAGGTTGGTAGCTAGCCAGGCGGACATTCGCAAAATGCCCTACCACCATGCCATAACGACTGTCATCATTAGACAACAACCGGGACCGACGGCTTAACGTGCCCTCCGAAGCACGGAAGCGCTCAGTAGTAATGTCACTAACGGTCACCCATCCAACTCATGACCGCGGGCGACGTTGCTTAACTTTGCTGATCGGTTAAGAACAGCTAAGTTAACTTCGCTACGAGCGCTTCAAAATCCCCACGCTTGGCAGGTGGCTTGGGGATCGCAATGTAAGATGGCAATTTCTTGGAAATTCTAGCGCTGCGGCCCACATTCCAGTATTTTCCCCTTAGTCGCTCCTTACGACACCCATGGGTAGATATGGGAGGTAACATTATAGCCCGGCACCCCACGGGCAAAAAAACAATAAATACAATCAAATAAAATGTTAACTGTCCAAACTTAAAACAAATAATCTGTCCTTTTAAATAACCAAAATCAATTATATTGTTTGCGTATACTTTTATTCATATGAATAGTACCGGGCCTTAGGTAGGTACAAGGATTATTTTAATATCTGCTTCCAATCAACCAACAAAGAATTATAGTCCTTTGGCATCATATACATGATTTTGTTGTAGTGAGTAGTATGAACTCTAACGTCTTGCAGACATCTATAGATAACAAAGAATCAATATACTTAAAAAAAATCTAGTTTGGCGGTATAGCTCCTAAAACTAATAACAAAAAAAACGGCCAAGTGCGAGTGGGACTTGCGCACGAAGGGTTCCGTACCATTATCTCGTTTTGATTATTATTATTTTTAGCAAATAAACGGCGAAAACCTCTTTTATTGTATCGGAGCCCCCTCAATTATTTATTTTGATTAATTATGTTTAAAGAAAACATAAAACTAAATATTCCTTGAATAGTTAAAGCGTCTCTCTGTCACCGTTATTAGCATCGAGCAAGAAACGGTAAAAATATCAAGTTTGTTGTATGGGAGCCCCCCTTAAATATTTATTTTATTTTATTTTTAGTATTTTTTGTTATAGCGGCAATATAAATACATCATCTGTAAAAAATTCAAATGTCTAGCTATCACCGTTCTTGAGATACTGCCTGGTGACAGGCGGACGCACGGACAGCGAAGTCTCAGTATTCGGGTCCCGTTTTTACCCTTTGGGTACGGATCCCTAAAAATTACCACTTTGCTGAAGCTGATAAAACGTATTTTACGTTTTTGACTTTGTTCACGCTGCTGTCACATATCATACAAGTAAAACTAATGAGATTTCCGTTTTCACGACAGAACTCCAACAAATTTGAAAACTGGCACTAAATTTGTTTTTTGATAGCAAAACCCTATCATATTTATTGAACTATAAGGATCCTTAATCATAAAAATGCAACTGATTTAACCAAAACCAAAATTGTAATGTTCTTATTATGTCCCTATCAGCCATCGCCTTTGAACAAACTGCATGGGCCGCAGCGCACTGCGGATGATACTAGTAAGTTCATGATGAATACGACATCATGAACCTACTTACTTATGAAATTCTTTATTTAAATATATATATTATAGTTTATTTTTTGATACAATAGTCCTTTCTGTTTTTTCTCTGCGTTAGCTTAAGCAAATCTTCGTCAGAGATTAAACACATTCGACAATTACATTGAATGTATTTTACCCACATCAATGTTGTATTAACCTCGAAAGTTATTCAACTAACGAAGGACGCCCTCAGCGAAATATGATTTCCATTTTAAAACCAAAATCCATCTGCCAATTTTGTACGACTTATTTTTTGGAAGATAAAGCTTTTTATTCGGTGTTAAACAGACAAATCGGATTTAGTATGGATTAGCTTGTCCCCATAAATCTTATTACGAGACAGTGTAAGCTTATTTGCATGGCTTTAAATTCGGCCAGTGAGAAATGAGAAATGAACATTTGGGACGCACCAAATTAAAATTCGGGCTTGATTCGAGCTATTAACTTTGTAATTTTGTCGTTGTTACCGCAACCATTACAACTTTATTACAATAAATAGTATTTTACTTGTTAATTAAGTTTGTTATATGGCTTCAGTGCATTAATAAATTGAAGCAAAGTAAAAACTACTATTTTAAAGCTATCGTGAATTTCTAGTTTATACAACTACTAGATTGTTCTTACTGACAATGTGTAAACATATATGCCTCAAATCAGTACGAATTTTCTGGCTGTGTACGATATTACGAATAATAAGAGTATTTTTCTTGGGCAGGCTTTTTGTATTTTCGTGTATACATATAAATAGTTATTTAGTTGACCAATGGGATATCGCTCAACATCGTGTTTTTCCTACAATTCGAATACCGATTTGTGACTTGCTTTACAAGTTTTTAATGACATATCATTATCAAACAAAATAAGTGCTTAAATAGGCTGAAATAACTGATAAATATGTTCATTTACTGTTTATTACAAATATCTATTTTTAAACTTATGTCTTCTATTATTTTTGATTTCTTCTTTGTGTTTCACGTCGCAGCAATTCTTACAACAATTTAAGTCTTTTCCACCGCTTCTGTAAAAATAAAAATAAAAGCGTTTTAAATGGCCACCTAATTAATCCTGTCGAAATTATTCCAATTAAGCAGACGTGCTTGAAATGGTAAAAAATGAATGCACAATTACTTTTTCAATACACAATGAACACACTGACAATTATTTAAAATTTTCGACAATACTGGCCCCAATTCACTAACAATCCAGAGCTTCCAACATCGATTTTTAAACGATGCAGCATAAAAGCGGACAAAATATCTAGTGGAGGTATTTTTAAAAATAATAGCGGAACGAGCAGCATTCTGTGAACAAAACAGCTTGTAATTGACGGCGTCACAGTGATAAGCCACAGGAGTATTCTGAACGATATCGACATGAAAACCTCAACAACAAGATAGCCCTACGTTTTCAGCAATCATTCATAGTATAAGAGAAGAAATCCATTGAAACTAATAGTCGCCTCAATGCTTGTATGTTAGACATAGCATACACTTTCGTTTTCGAAATTGTGGCAGAAAACGTTATTTGCAAATTTTTATTTATGTCGCAGCCTAATCAGCCGTTCAATAAAGAATTCATCAGTCATCTTAGCCTAGTAGATAGCAATAAACTCGCCTATTTTTTACCGTCGTCTATATTATTTTTTATGTTTGTTACCTCAGTACATTTGACTGGGTGAACCGATTTTATAATAATAATAAATTTATTTCGCAACTAAACTTATGAATTAGCTTAAAATAACAGATTCGGAATATAAAACTAACACTTCAATTCTAGTAATGCACTTTGGTCCACACACTAGGATTCCCTGTGTCCTTAGGACCATATTATGTTTATATATTGATGATTATGTTTTATTTGAAAGTTGATGCTTGCCGTGTGGTCCCATTTAAATTTCATCAAAATCAGTGACGCCGTTTTTGCGTTACACTTCAATAACTGAAAATTCTTTTTCTATCTTGATGACATAGTGATGGACAGTGAATGACAATCGATCCCATAAGTTGCAAGGGTCAATAAAATGAGTAAAAAAAAATTCTTTACCAAAAACTGGAACCGACTAGGACACTCAAATGTTTGAAATAACTTCTAGAAGTCGGTACCTTGCGCACAATATTGTGATAAAAGGTACTTTTGAACCATCATGGTACCGAATTCAACAAGTTATTTCACACGTTTGAGTCTAGTCGGTTCCATTTTTCGGTAAAAAAGTTAAGCAGTAAGGAAACAAAGGGCTAGCTTTGGTTATATAAATGCGCTATGATATTTTTGTAATCCTTTTTTGACCTGAAAAACTCATTGATTACTCAATGTTACCAATGAAGTAATGAATTTGTATTTAAATAACCGGCTCCAGTACCCGAATACCCTCGGGTCGTGCAGAACTAGCTGTAGCGAGAAGTCCTCGCAACGCGCGATTTAGACACGTGAACAACCATGATAAGGGACATTAAGTTTTTTTTTTTATTGTATTGTGAAGGAACAAGCGCGAGCCCACCTGATGTTAAGCGGTCTCCTCTGCCTATAACCGATGCATTTCATCACAAGTGACGAACTGCACTGCGCCCATCACCTTGAGACATACCTGTTAAGTCTCATTTTGCCTGTTATTTCACTAGCTCTCAAGGACTGCTGCCGGAACACACCGTTAGGTGCTTGGCGACAGATTTTCTACTTGAGGGTGGTCGCTAGCCAGGCGGGCATTCGCAAAATGCCCTTCCACCATGCGGTGAAGCTCAAGCTCTGGGCGGGATTAGAACCATGGACCTGCTGCGCGGCAGTCCATAGCCAATGCCACTGAGCCATCACTGGTTCCAAAACTTAGGTCGAAATCTTGACCTACGTACAGCCTGTAATCTTATACATTAAAATGTCTCACGCTCACGAAAACTTTGCAATTTAAACTATTAATGAATTCTTCAAATTTAAATTTATTATTGCATTGTATGTAATTCATGTAGTTTTTTATTCCAGGTGTAACATTTTCAGTTAGAGCAATATTTTTCCAGTAACGAAATGATGAGTTGAGGCGGATTAGTAGGCTTAGCTTAGAATAGGAATTGACTCCGAAGGACGGTAGCCCCGTTTCAGAGGACTCGATGCACTGCAGCTGCCGGAATACATCGATAGGTGCTTGACAAAATCCTTTCTACTTGAGGCTGGTAAATAGCCAGATTGCGTACGCCTGCATTTATGCGAGGTTTTACAAAAAGGCCTACTACCACGCGACGGAGATCCCAGCTTGTGGAATTCAAGCTATAATACCCTTGCAATCCATAATAGGTCACAGGAATCATTATCATATACTAAAATCTAATTTAAGATAGTGTTGTGTGTAGTGGTTGTTATTCACCACGGTTCTCATCTCTGTCAGCACTTACACTATATGCACTCAATATAGATTCGATTTCAGTAGTGTTGCCTTTGGAGGTCGGTAATAGACTGCCGAGCCCGACGCCGTGTCTTGTTGACGTAAGCTTCGAAGGCTGAGTCACACTATCTCAAATGACTATAGACTAGTAGCGACCAAAGACTAGAACAACGTTGACAAAGTGTTGCCATTCTCGTAGCAAACTAACTCCGACAAATATATGAATCTATACATATATTATTCGAAATATATATCTTTCATATATCTATATACTACATTGTAAAAACAGATACTCAGAATACGACCATGAATCGATCGACGTTAGTCACGGTGGGCGGATCGATTCATCCGCCCTGTCACGGTGAAATCCAACCCCGCTCGTACTAGGCTGTCGGGTGTCAAGGTGCCATTATACCCTATTTTTCTTGAACAAACGATGCAACGAATAATATCAACTAACTAGTGCAAATTGACTGCCTCGTTAGTGCGCCTGTAAAAGCGCTGTTTAGTTATAGTTTTCTCTATTTTATTGGTATTTTCTGTGAGAAATTTTCATTAGCAGTACAGAGTATGGAACTGTACCCGGTAGATGACAACGTGATCGCCCCCTATCACATGAGGTTAATAACTGTTTGGTGTAATGTGGGTTTTTAGACACCACTTCCTACCGCTTCGGGGATAACAGGTGTGATGATGACAAGAAGTGCCGAGTTGGACAATTTGCCCGCCTAATGGTAAGCGTAACGCCTGTCCATTAGAGTTGCAGTGTCACCATCCTCGTTCTGCATGATATTGCACTGCGCTCGTCTCTCTGAAACATTAGTTCTTATTCGCCCAATAATTTCAATCCAAATGTGTTGGTATAAAATCAAATCTAAGACAATAAAATGATTTCATAGGAATTAAACTATGTAGGTATATAAAATAAAACCTAGATGGTGAAATGCTTTTCTCACGAACTAGGAGCAGAAATTTCTGGCATAGTTTTAGATTAATAAAATTAATTAAAATTCTGCCAAAGCCGCACGTCTGTAGAGCCTTCACTATGTCTCGTTGCCACTTCAATTAAAACATGCCAGAAGCTTCTCTTTTACAACTTTTATATTGATATACGTTTTTTTAATTGCGATTGTGTTGGTATAAAATCCAAGATTGTTTTGAAACTATACGTACTAAAGTATACTCGATATAAGAAATGAGATAGTAATTTTGGAATCAGAATTCTTTTATTCTCAATTCACACCAAAGTTGCAGCCGGCCTCTGCAACTTCGGTGTGAATCGACGTTTACATGCTTTTAATTTGTTTTGACAGCAAACGTATGAAAAAGAAGAAAATTTCACGTTTTTTTTGGGATTTTACGAAATACTTTTTTTTTTCGTTTGATGAATTTTTGGTTTTATTTTTGCTTATGCAGATTCATAAACAAAAATGTGCTAATGGGATTCATACGTATTTGTTATATTTGTGTTTCGAAATAAAACCGTTGATGCGTGAATCCGACTTGAGACGAAATTGACCGGTATTTTATTTAAAAGTTGTATTACAAAAGTCTCTCCGCATCTTTGGTTAGGTCGATTATAGCTTATATAGCGTTTATTATTATAAATATTGACATACGGCAGGTTATCGGCTATCCAAGAACAATAACAGCTCATTTTCATTCCAACGGCAACGTGGTCACCGTCACATTCTGCGCCTCCTACAGTCACAGCTACTAGTGCGCCGTGCCGAACAGCGGGAGCTCCTGAATCATCCTGAAAATTGTGATGAAGATCCATTATTAACATTTTATAGCCAGTCGTTCCACATTCAACAACTTCTTCTACCGATTCGCACCGATGATGGTGAAACAGTCAGTTGTCAAAGGTTAGCCTATCAGCTATTACAAAATACATGCAGATTATTAGAAAAATAAGAAGATTTTTAGCTTGTATTTATATTTCTTCTTCACGCCTCTTGAAAGGTTTACTGTGTTTAAAACTAGCTCAATTTTCTTAGTTTTTTACCTAATTTATGTACAATACAAAAATTTTTATATAGCGTCTTAATATGAATAGAAAATAGAAAGTTGAGGCTGCGAATACGGTATTTAGCGCATGTGCATTTAGCACATTAATATTTATTATATATTACGGTTTTTTATTCATGTGCCTTAAGTATTGAAACCTGAGACAACGTGATATTCTAGAATTGATTCAAAAATAGAATCCTGATCGTAGCGATGGTTTCAATTGCACGAGATACGAAATAACTTTGGTGCTGAATGAAACACACATATTTTTTAGTTTAAATAATTATGGTAAATCAATGTTAATTCATATTAAAAATTACGTTTATTCTTCTGGAACTGTCATAAAGGTTCAAATTTAAAAACATCTTCCACGCTAGCTGATAAAAAACACTTTACCATGCATATTTCGAATGATGAGATTGTAAAATAAACCACAAACAAAAATACTATTTTTGAAGAAAAACGGAAATTGGCCTGAGAAACTCAAAACAGCAACAAGCATGGAAATATATAAGAACTTTATTAAGTATCTAGCGATATATTATTGAGGACAAGGTTTAGATACTCACGTCATTTATAAATCGATTTCCACTCGCGTAGCAGATTACATCGTTGGATTTTGCTGAAACAATTAATAAAGTCTTGACATTTTAGTATAGAAGATATTAAGTAACACAAGTACCAATAATTTTACATGTAATTAACGTGTTACTCACAAATGTCATATTCAACTGGCATTGATTTTTCAACTAAGAGCTTGCATGCTTGAATGTTTACGAAACCAAAGTTTTCAACGATCAATTGGTTTTGCTGAAATGTTATTACTAGTTAAACTCGCAAAGATTAAACAAACATATTGACAAGTGTTCACATTGCGGTGAGATGGCAGTTTCTCAGAAGGCGCTGTCACGCCTAGCACCCCAATGTGCCCTGGCACCCCACTGGATTCATAGGTACAAGAAATTTTTAATTTTATTTCATGTATTAAAACTACTAAACTTATTTGTCTCCGCCCTTAAGGCGAGACAATACGGATGGCCTTAAGATATAAATATTTCTTAAACGTAGATTGGAGAGATCAAAGTTTTCAGTATGCTCTTTGAGGACAACTAATTGACTGATAGATAACAAAAAGTAAATTAAAGAAACATGTGCGTAAAATTGGAATTTTAATTTACATCAATATTTTTCGAATATATTTCTTAGATTAGGTATTAGATTGTTATTATTAGATATCAGAGAGTTATCGTAAGTATCAAGTTAATAGTAGAAGTATCAGCTATAGTTTAATATTTCCCCGTAAGATACCGAGTCAGAATGGCTCTCATGTCTTCCTTTGAGAGACGTAAGAAACGACCGAATGAAAAATGCGAGGATGTGGCAGTAGCGCCTTCTGAAGAAATTTTATCTTATACTGCGATCTGTTCCTAGCAGGAAGATTATGCCAAATCCCCATTGGATAGGATGGACAGTGAACATGGACATTCCGGTTGTTGTTGTTGATGATGATGATGATGATATCGATTTAAAAGTGAGTACCGTATTTAGAAGTATTTTTAAAAATTTTCAGTGTTCTAATACTGTATCAAAAAACGGGAATACAATAACCATGGCCAGTATCAAATATTTTCAAACTTAAAATGTGGTTTGAATGATCCCAAATCTGCTAAAGCCCACTTATTGAAATACTAACAGACGCATCTGTAGACAGGTTATATAGTTAGCATTTATATACGAGTAACTTGATTTCCACATAAAAAGTTTTCTAAGAAAATTGGAGGCTGGTATTTCAAAACGCCACTTAGACTTCAACTAATTTAATTTAGGCAGTTTGTCGAATTCCCAAACAAAACGAGATTAATATTTCAACGCTATTCTGGAAAACCGGCCTTAGTCTATTACGTATTTTTACCTGCGTCCCCATTTGTCTCCTCCAATTCTTGTAGTAGGTTCTGAAGCTGAAGATCTGAGGTGACACAAGTGGCTCTTTTTCTTTTTGCTTTTCTTTGTCGTCTTTCTTATACAGATCTATACTAGGACCTGTCTAGATATCAAAAATATTATTAAAGTAACATTTTGCACTGACATGCTCTAAGCAAAGAAGTGCCCTTTTTGTAAATATGATTTTATAACATCGTAAGGCAATATTTTCGTCGTGAATCTTTTACCTTATTGCTTTTATTTCAGCATATATCTTCCTTCATGTCACGGCAATGAATTATTAAATATAAAACATGTATTCCTTATTATTACCGTATAATAAGTAGGTATGAAGTAATGTTAAAATATTAGTTCTATGATACATAACTCAATTAATGATCATTTACAAATTTGTAGGATGCAAAATTTCTCACAACTAGTAGGAATCGAATCGACGTCCCCTGATTTTATGTTCCCTAAATTAAAGAAAATCAGTTGCAGCGTGGCACACGATACAATAGAAGCACAAACCATGATTCTGTCATACTGTTCCTTTTACACTTCACTACTTCGCCATAATGTTGAAAGGGTACTAGTATGATATAATTGCGCAATAAAAGAGCATGCTGTGAAATAAATTATTGAATATCGCCTAAACTAATTGATTATTATTCGCCTGATAGATGGTGATAGGCTCTCCCCCATATGCATGAAGCTTATAAAACATGGTGCATGGTGGTAGGGCATTTTGCGAATGCCCAGCTGACTAGCTACCACCCTCAAGTAGAAAATCTGTCGCCCAGCACCTAACGTTGTGTTCCGGCAGCTGTCCTTGAGAACCAGTAATTCTAGGTTAGCCAGAACAATATCTTCGACCAAATCATCACTTACCATCAGGTGACATGGTCAAAGATTAACCTGTCAGGCTTAAAAAATACAATTCTGCCGAACAGTAAGTGCTAAGATATATTTACTTACGCTTCCTAGTATAAACAAGCGTGATGATGTTTATTTTTTAATAAAGTTGACTCGATCTACTGATAGTCAAGATACGATATACAAAAAAAACCTCTAAATCGCTTTAAGTTGTATGTTTTATAATAAGAATAAAACATCTTTCTGTATTAGTGAGACAAATCTACTTGTTATGTTATATTTTATACCTAGCCCGTCACTCACTTAACATTGCATATCTCTAAAAATTTTAACTGGAAAGCAAAGAGTATATCATCAATAAATTGCGATAAAAAAACTGTATTTTTTGCAAAGTCTGTCTGGCTTAAGCTACGAAGAAACGCCTCTAGCTCTCGTACTCAAAATTATCTGTCGCCAAGCAACTAACGTAGTGTAAAGGTGTCTGTCCTCAAGAGTCAGTTCACTTTGTAAGTTAAGTTTCTTTACCATCTTCGACCACATGATCATTTGACATTCAGGTAAGATGTAGTCAGAAACTGGGATACTACCAAAAAAGGTATAAAACTTTCAGCATCATAAAAAGTCATAAAAAGTACAATTGAATTGAAACACCTAGTTAAAATTACAAAGACATCATCAAAGTCTGAAAAGAATACGAAATAAAAATGTTAATATTCTCAACTCGCTTCCAATTAGTCCTACTACAAATTTTCACCATTTGTCGACGAGACAACTTTTCCCTCTTTTACAAATGGCAGACATCGTGTGTACGTTTTTTTATTATTATCGTTCAATACAATGACACGATAACGCAGAAACACGCGAACTGGAAGTGCATTTTAATGATTTTAGTAATATTACAATTTAATACATAATATGTACCTTTTTATGTGTATAAAAATAAAGCGTCCAAAGTGCATTTCAACGAACAATTGAAGAAAGTGTATCTAGTGCAAGATAAGCTATGATAATTTCTAAATATAATAAGCAGGATCGCGTAAAATCACATTTACACACAAAATTTTGGTGGTGACTGGAAATCAAAACCACGTTGAGCGGTTTGGCGAACTGAGTGCCACTGGGTTATTGAGTATCGTTCGACTTAGCCGATATTTTGTGCTCTAATTGTGAAAGTTATACCGTCACGCATTATCTTCCAGACACATGATGATTAAGTTCCAAAATTTCCAACACTTTGCAGTGATAATGATTATTTGAAACGTCAATTTTTGATATTGTTTACCGCTTTCAGCTGAACAACTTCACCGGACTTTGAACGCCAAACAATGTTAAAAATATGCAACTTAGGCCTAAAGTTGTTTAATTACTACTAATACAAGGTAACCAAAACAAATTTGCTTGAAGTAAAAATATTGTAAGTGGCTATACCTCTTCTCTAAAACGTATATTACCATATGTCCAGTGCTGAACATAGCCTCCCACTAAGAGGTATGCTATAATCCCCACGTTTAACAGCCGTCTTGGGAATCGCAGTGCAATATATCATTTCCTCAGAAGGTGCTGCAGCCCATCTTCCGGTATACTACCCTCAGTTGCCTTTTACGACACCCTTGGAATTGAACGGGAGAGGGAGACATTCTAGCCCAGCACCGCATGGGCGCCGTGATTAATTATTCTATATCTACGCGAGGTCAATGACGCAATTGACCGCCTGCGGCAAGTACTGGTGTCAATTATGTTGCCGCAAGTATTAAAAACGAAAAAGAAAAACATGGAGCTGGTTATGCTTTCTCTGATAAGTAAATATGAACTTTTTCGATTTGTTCTACCTATAACCGATTTTAAGTAATAATTATTTAAATACGTTATCTTTTAGTTATGACGGTTTTTGTTACTATAGCGTGAGAAGTGCTGGTTGAAATACAACCATGTTTTAGTGTTAAACGTCATATTGACTAGAAACATTCATGACCTAAAAAAATCATTACAAATGTAAGTTCTGAAAGACAGCAGTAAAATATAAAACTTTGCAAGCGTCTTACGGATCTTGTGTTTACTAACGCTTCCTAAACGCTCACACGAAGATGATTTTTTTGTGGTTTTGATGGAACATTACCCTACCTGATGTTAAGCGGACTGCCTATAACAGATGCATTTCGTCATAAGTGACGAATTGCACTGCGCCTATCACCCTGAGACATACAATTGTTAAGTCTTATGTATCTGTACTTTTACGTGCTCTCAAGGACTGCAACTGGAACACACTGTTAGGTGATTGGCGACAGATTTTGTAGTTGACGGTAGCCAGGCGAGCATTCGCTGTCTTCCACAATACGATGCAGCTCACGCTGGCGGTGGGGATCGAACCATGGACCTGCGCCACGGCCGTCCATACCTATTACCGCTCGGCCATCATTGCTTTTAATCGGTATAATGATAAGGACGATATAAAATATATTAAACGGTTTTTTCTAACACAGTTCACGCTCCGTGTTACTTTGTCTGTCAGACTTACTGCAGTCACTGAACCCGTCTAACACTCTGCAAGTGATGACTGATGACGTAGGTGCGTGACGCCGCTATACACCTTTTAGTTTTGACTTTATACTGTGTTATGAAAGCATTTTTTGACTTTTAAGGTATGTGGGTATTTTATGATACGTTATATGCCACGCAAGATATCTTGTGAGCTTACTGTGAAATTCCATTTAGGCTCAGATGACGTAAGATGAATGTCTCTTCTGTAAAGTTTTTAACTTCTTATTTACTTAGCTACCTATTTACTGCTAAGAAAAGACAAGATGTCTGTTTCAAGTTCATGAGATTATGCCACGAAAATTTCGAGTGCAGTTTGTAAATATGTGCCCTGCAAATTACCTACTACATATGTGATTTTCAGAGGCGTGTAACTATTTTTACATTTATTACTATTATTACATTTGCCTTCTTGTATACCTGATAGGCTAGCTTTTGACCTTTATCTCACCTGATGATATGGTCGAAGATGTTGTTAAGGCTAACCTTGAAGTACTGGGTCTTAAGAACAGCTGCAGCAACACACCGTTAGGTGCTTGGTGACAGATATTTTACTTAAGGGTGGATCTAGCCAGGCGAGCATTCACAAAATGCCCTTTCATCTATCTATAACGACTGCTATCCTAAGACAACAACCGGGACCGACGACGGCTTAACGTACCCTCCGAAGCACGGAAACGCTCAGTAGTAATATCATTAGCGGTCACCCATCCAAGTCAAGACCGCGGTGGCCGTTGTGATCGGTTAAGAATAGCTAAGCAAACTTCGCTACGAGCGCTCAAAACCATTGCTCTATATAATTCTATTGATGAACTAATAGAGCGGTTTCACCAAATTAGGTTTACAATTATCTCTTGTATGTTTTAATATTACTTTGGGCTGGTGTCCTACTGACAAGCGCCCCACTCATAGATTTCTTATATCTCCTAAAATAAGACATGCAACTGTGACTGATGAAATCGCGATAAAGATTATAATTACCGATGATTTAGGTTTGGACAACTTGTGTCTTTTAGTTGCAGCAGTTGCTGTTTCTTTCCGATGCTTCTTAGCTCTTCGACGTCGACGTGCTTGTGTTTTCTTTGTAGTATTGTCTGAATTATCGGATTCAAATTCCATTACTTCCTGAAACAATGGTGCATAGACAGTTAAAAGTTAAAAGCCTACCAGATAAAAAGCGGTCTTCGCCACACATATGTAACGCACGTTGTTTACAGTTAGAAAAGGAACTGCAACTATATGATATCTGATATCTACATCATCACATTAACTGATACGTACACCGTTGAACAAGGTCTCCCCATCATCAGGTAGATTTGCCATAATCCCCACGCTTGGCAGGCATCTTGGAGATCGCAAGAGAAGTTGTCAGTTCTGCGGAAGGCGCTGCTACCACCTTCTGGTATTTCTCCCTTAGTCGCCTCTTACGACACCCACTGGAAGAAACGGGCGGATGACATACTAAGCCGGCATTCTTCGAGGGTTTATTACATAAACACGACGACAATGCCATGGGATTCCTGCCAAGTAGTTCAGACAATCAGAGGACATGAACTTTCAGACTTTAACATATCGTAGCTATTCGTATTATAAAAACTGTTCCTACTGATAGATAATAATAATAATATTTATTCCAAAAAGTTTGATACGACTGCAAGTTAACATAAGGGTATTTATTATAATTATTATATAAGTATAACATCATGGCTTGTAATTTTTTTTTCTGTATTGTTGTACTCAACCTTCACTAGGAATCATCTTGTGTCGTAGGTTCTGCATACCCTTCAATGTACAATAATATCAATTATACGTAGCCATATATAGAAAGAATACAATAAAGTCAAAAAGTTAGTTGAATACAATGATAAACTAAATGTTTTTGTTATGACAACTTATTAAATTCTATGTGCGACTGATGAGAAAGTACAAGCGAACCATAATGACACTACGTTGTAATTTCTACTCACTGTGGTCCCTATATGATTGCCGAGTGTTGGTTATTAAAAGTACCTACTCTAGGGTATGATTTTGTAAACAAAGAGTCCACAAAGCCACACAGCTCGCCTTGAGTTTATTTAGCAGGAACATTTCTGTTTCCTAAGCATTTTTACGATAATTATATAGCCAGGAATATTAAGTAACAGTTTGAGTTAAACTTTATTAATAGCAATGCAGACTAATTAAAATAAATCGCTATTATATCATACCGCATATTGCAGATACTCTCTGTGGAGAGTTTCATGTAGATTGCAGACTGACCGAATGACAATAAAATTACTAGCCGAAAATTAAGCAGGTAACCTGCTAATTTGAAGGAAAATTATTTATTTACATACATTAAATATAATCATTGTTATATTCTTACCCAAATCCCTCTTAAGTGAGGTCGGGTAGCCTCTAGCAACATATATTACAACAAGAAGTTTTGTGGTTTTGGCTAAGGTTTTACGGTCAGCCACATAAACTATTCCATTCACGATTTTTGAGTCTAGTTAACACTATTACTAATTGCCTACCCAAGCGATCATATATAACACTAGCTGACCCGGCAAACGTTGTTTTGCCATATAAATAATTAAATGGCTATTAAAAATAAGGGTTGATCGTAGAAGGGTGAAAATTGAGGATTGTATGTTGTATCATAAAAAAATAGATATTAAAAATTTTGTCTAAAAAATAAAAAATAAAATTTAGGGGTGGACTACCCCTAACATTTAGGAAGATGACAAATAGATGTTGGCCGATTCTCATAGATACCGGATAAGCACAAAAAACTTCATCAAAATCGGTCAAGCCGTTTCGGAGGAGTATGGCAACGAAAACTGTGACACGAGAATTTTATATATTAGATTAGATTTTGTTGTTTTACATCATAGCGTTTACACTTACACTTAGGGCCTTTTTCACGTCCTTCAAGTAAAGTGTCAATTAGTTACTTCCTGGTTAAAGTTACTTGGCTAATATAAGTTACAATTAGGGCCTTTTTCACGACCCTCAAGTAAAGTTCGAGCAGGCTAATTGCCGGTATAAGTCACAAGTAATCGTGCATTTGAATTTCACAATGGCTGAGTAGAACTACTACTGTCAACAATTTCACTCATTCATTCATCAATAATAATTTAAACCGAATTGTTTTTAGTCGTCTTTTTATATTATTGTTTAGCCAGGAACTCTACTTATCAAAAACATTTCTCATTGATTATTAAAAATCGATAATTTAATTAACTTTACTCATCGGATGAAGAAGCTAATTAGTTGAATGAACCAAGAAATAAGTTAGTGGTACTTAAGAAATTAAGGCTACTTGAGACTTTTCTTGAAGGTCGTGAAAGAGGCCCTTCGACATCGTGTACAAACAAGGTCAACCCAAACAAATGCGCTTCAATAATTTACTGTAAAGAAGCGCCTTTGTGAGTGAAAAGGTCTGTAAAGTACCGTGTGTAACGCTCTAGATACTAACACCTATAGCGTCCGTTACTGCCGCTACCTGCAATTTTTAGTAGTAGGGTAAAATAAAGTTTATAAATATATTTTATTTTTAAAAAATATAGTTAATTTTGTCGTTTTTTTTTAATATCTGAAAGGCTAACATTTGACCACTATCTCATCTGATAGTAAGTAATAATGTGGTCGAACATGTTGTTCAGGCTAACCAAGCTTCAAACTTAAAAATCCCTGTTTTTGCCCAATGTTCAACAAATGCTTGTCACATCGTCGTTAAGTCGCATAATAAAATGGTGGCATGTTTCACATTCTAATTTTTTTAAAGATTTTTAGAGTCCTGTAGTCTGCTAAAAAATCCTTAGATTCATAAGCCGGAAACTGCGCGGCTACACTCGCATAAGATATTGTAAAAATAAAACAGAAGAAAATCAAAAATAATTAACCTTTTCTGTTTCAGCGCTGTGGTAACGCTTCATTTCCGTCAATGCGCGCGTTTCTTTCAGTTTGCTTCTCAAACTTTCTAGGTTTTCCCGTATGCTGCTTTCTAACTCTACGTGCTTAGCACGTAGCGGTTTGCGTTTGGTATTCCTTGGAGCAGCTCGCTTTTCGTTTTGGAAATGACTCCATTGTTCCTCTTCCTTACTGTATGTAGGATGCTGAAAAAATATTTGTATAAGTAAATATATGTGTACGTACTTTTAATAATCATATTTATGACAACAATCAGTGCAAAAGCAATAGATAAATATTTGTGTTGGTATTTTATATGAACATTACATTTTTGAAGCGCTCGTAGCGTAGTTTGCTAAGGCCCTTATAAGCGATCGCTAAGTTAAGCAACGCCCGCTGCGGTCATGAGTTGGATGGGTCACCGCTAGTGGTATTACTACTGAGCGCTTCCGTGCTTCGGAGGCGAAGCACGTGCACGTTAAGCCGTTGGTCCCGGTTGTTATCCTAGGATGGCAGTCGTTTTCAGCATGGCGGTAGAGCATTTGCGATTGGCCGCCACTTAGGCTAGCTACCACCCTTAAGTAGAAAAGTCTGTCGCCAAGCACCTAATGGTGTGCTCCGGCAGCTGTCTTTGCGAGACTATATTTCTAGGTTTGCTTGAACAACATGTTCAACCACACCATCACTTACCATCAGGTGAGGTAGTGATTAAAGGTTAGCCTATAGGATATATAAAAGTATGTTTAAAAGGCAATCTGGTAGCATATAATAATCTCTTCCGTAGGCAACTGAGTGACAGGTTATGAAGTCGAAAAGTTGTTTCATTTGAAATATCCTCAAGATATACCTAATATATATATATATATATAATTATAACATACACAGTAAATCGGCGGTATGCTTTTATTAACAAAATACTTAGAACTTTATACAATACTACAGCTACTACAATAAAATAATTTAGACAACCTATAAATCACTGCAGACTCACAGGCAATCCAAATGCTCTAGCCCACTGCCAGTTGGCAGCGTGCCCAGCATGCTGGCAGCATTGCCCCGTTGAAATATAAATAAAAAGATACACAATACATGTACATAAAAACATTTTGAGGTATAAGGCTACAGTTACTTCCTTCTTCTAAGCGAATTCATTAGAAGAATTTGAATTATATTAAGTTCTACCAGAGTTTTTTTGCAGTCTGGAGATTTTAGTTAATTTATTACCTATTATAAGAAATATTTGATAAAATGAAAATGTTTTTACTTACTTCAATTGGTATACCTTGTGCATTTCGCAATTTTTTTTGCAAGGTAGCCGTTACCTTCTTCTTTGAGCCTCCTTTTCCCCTTGAACCGTATTCTTGTTCATCCTGCATAAGAAAAAAATAACATTTTAGTTATTATTAAATCCATCGTAATCACTACTTGCTAAAATAACTTTACAACCGCAAATAATAACTATTCAATATTTACATTTACATTTTTACATTTTTGCAAAGCATGAAGGCAGTGTATTTGAAATTACAATTATCTTTAAAACGGGTGTGGTTAGAGTAAAAATAGATGAATTTACCGAATAACATGGCTCTTCTTCATCGTGGTAATGTTGTTTAACGGGACGTGGTGGTGGCGGCCGTGGTGGCTGCTCCATGCTGCTCGTCTGGGAAAGATATCACATACTACTGACTTGTCTGTATATACAGGTGGGGTGTATAACCCGTGGGGTGCCGGGTTAGAATAGCACATCCCCATATCTTTTCGTGGCTGTCGTAAGAGGCGACTAAGGGAAAAATACTGAAAGGTGGGCAGCAGCGCCTTCTAAGGTACTGCCATCTTACACTGCGATCCCCAAGCCGCCTGCCGAGCGTGGGGATTATGGCAAGTACCCCCTTAATAGGGGAGGCTGTGTTCAGCAGTGGACGATCCGGCTGATACAGTAAAGTACAGTACAGTATAACCGTCTACATTTCACTTGATGATTTTTCATCATCATCACTTTTTTCTCACTGGACTACGTGAAACCACCATGGCTACCCGGTGTACTCGTGATCCATTTATATTAATTTCAACATAACCCTTTGGTGTGGGAGCTGTCATATGACTTATTTTAAGTAATTAAAAAAGTAAGAGTGTGCAAGTTGGTTAAGGCATGAAGGGCACTTGAAAATGTAGTTATGGGTAAACGAGAAATAAGAAGTAACGTCTTGTCGTGACGAGTGCGGTGTAGTATCGAGCAGAACAAGAAAGATGATACTGCTACTGTTATGAACAGGCTTACAATCAGGTGGGCGAATTATCCGTGTGATCACTGCATGTTCTTTAAATGTCCTTGTGATAACTTCTCTGTTGTTAGAGACGAATTTTTTTCGTATTTTGTCGATATTTCTAGGACTCGTACGAAGCGCTTCGCTACCACTTTTTTCATGCGTACTGCGAAAGAGTGAAACTCCTTGCCGTGGTCAATTTTTCCCGATAGATGCAACATGAGTGTCTTCAAATCGAGAGATTTACTTTTAACTTTATTTTCTTAACTTATTTAAGTTTCTTCTAATTCAGCGTGCTCCATCTTGGACCACACCAACACTGAACATCAAGCAAGCTGCGGTAATACGAGAACTTACTATGAATAAAAAAAGTTGGTACGTAATATACTTATCTTACCCGTGAAGAATTAGAGTAGAAAGATGATGAGAAGGATGCAATTTATTGAATACAGAAAGTAATAAATTAAATCTCTATATTCTTTTATAAACTTACATCCAAATTATGAGTTAAGTGACCCCAACTTAGTATAGTGACGTTAGAATCCACGTGAGTCGATGTTTTCTCCCCGGCCAAAGGAATAATGGTCCCGGGCTTGTCAGAGGTCATAGCCGCAAATGTGTAAACTAGAGACAGGTCTGCGGTCCACCCTTTGTATTTAGGATGGGTCAAGATCCTCTCAATGGGAAGGTATTGTTCGTAACCAGTGTCAAACATATTCTTGGTACCAATGACGGCAAATGAGGCGGTCAGCTCTGGTTTTACTTCGGGAGAGTCTTTCAATTTGCTAATGAACAAGAAAAAGGCACTTTTTTATAAGATTATATTTATATATATATTTAATTCAATCCATCTATTTAAAGGGTATTTTTATCCTCGGCAATATTTCAACAACTTTAAATACAAAATCGTTTATTGAATGAACATAGTAATTCTTTCACTACATTCAACCCAATTAGCGTTTGCAAAATAAATTGTTACACATATTAATATTATTTTGTCCTAGTTATAGTTGTTTTCAATTACTAATAAAATCATATTGCAAAAACCATAAAATTAAATGTCAGTTGAACATTAAAATGCACCAAAATTAAAATGGATCTTATATATGTAATTATGTAAAAAAATATTTTGTAATATTTATTAATGTTAGAGAATAAGATTAATAGGCATAGTATAATTCTTTCTCATTCATAAATTAGTTAATTATACAGCTACAGCTTATCTAGCAAATAACATGTTAGTTTGTACTTGAATACGTTTATTGAATTAATGTCCTTAAGAGTGTCATTAAGGGTGGCAAATTGTTATAGATTTTTCCTATAGATATTAACTTGTCCCTATAGAATACGAGTACAATATGATAAATAGAATTGTAAAGCAATTTCTCAAAAAACTACCAAAATTGCTGGTAGACCAATTTTACGGGTATGTAATAAGCAGTTTTGCAGCTTGTTAGCTATAATTTTATCAAACTAGCTTTAAGCATGTTTCAGAAAATCTTTCCACTTTAATTTCTTCTGGTTATAATTTTCTGAGATTCAGGAGTCATACGAATCCAAGTTTTATTTTATTATTACATTTCCCACACACACATAATGCTATTGTAGATGGCGCAAACACAGAGATATGGCCAGCGGACGGAGTGACCTAACTGGAAACTAAACTGCCCATATTTTCTAGTTGCTCTAACTTCTTGACAAAGGTTTTCTCGCTTGCTGCAAAGAACTAACTCTAAATTGAAATTTATGTTTGGTGTAGATTCTCGTTGAAAGTTTCAAAATATTTAGTATTCTTGTGGAGATTATCACGATAATAACTAAAAGTGCAGTAATCCAAAGAGCATGCGTTATTGCAAAAATAAAAATATGAAGACATAAAGTGGCTTACAATTATATAATAAAAACAGTGCTGCAATCTTCATTTGAGATACTCGTTTATATGGAACGGCTGTGCTTCTCACATCTTAATAAATAACTGGCCATTTAAAAAAACAATCCTTTTTGCCACTGAAACTGTATGTGTCACCAGCTTTCTATCTGCATTGAACTATACAGTAGCATAGTGCTAAGTGTAGTACAATTACTATTAGAAATGTGAAAGAACGTCACATTAGAGACTTACGAATATTATTTATATGGTTAAGCTATGAAGTTGGTTGCAGTGCATGACGACTTGCGGATAAACTGAATGTGACACGTTAAAAAAATACTTACAAGCAGTGCGCAGCGGTAATGATAACATTGTCGTGTATTATAGAACCTGTGCATGTTCTTTTGCTACCATCCGTGAAGACAATACTGCAATAAAATTGTAATTTAAACAAGTTGTTTGTTTGAAGCAGAGATATCCAAGCAGTAATAGATAGCTATTACCACTTAGGATGCATAGGGACTGCCCTGCTACAATCTATGGTTCAATGTCCAACATTAGTTTGAGCCTCACCGCATGGTAGAAGGCCATTTTAAGAATGCTCACCTGGTTACCATCCTCATGTTGAAAACCTGTCGCCAAGCCCCTAACAGTGTATTTCAACTGCAGTCCTTGAAAGCACGATTTTGAAATTTTAGGCACATAAAACTTAACAACTGTTTGTCTCAGGTTTCTGGGTGCACTGCAGTTCGTCAATGTGACAAAATACATCTGTAAATGGCAGAGCTTACCGCTTAACATCAGTTGGGCCTAAAGCGGTTTTAGTCACAATCCCATAATAAAAAAATATCATCCCAAATGACAAATAAAACTTGGGTACGGATAATAAACTTCCTTATGAGGTTGTCTGAAAGTGAACAATTTTTTTTATTGATACATATTCGCAATCCAATATTGAGGGTTGCAATAGCTCTACTAAGTACAATGATATTTCTTAATTTGACAATATTTGAGTCAGGCAATGCATAAACAAAAAAAAATTACAATAAACATACTCTATGAGTGCCACAAAAGTGTGGTTATCAATCAATGCGACATCTGTGGTGTCATCATCTACAACCGCATCATCTGAAATTGAAACATTAAACATTTATTGAAAATCACGTGTTTTCTCCAAGGAAGTAGGTCAAATCATCAATATTTGCAGACATGCTTTGTACTATATATTAGGGGCCTATGGGTATTTTTATTTTATTGCCTATATTGCCTACCGGGCACAGAAAATTCCAATAACTTCTAACTCGGTGTTAAAACCCAGGAGCTTGGTATTCTATAAAGCGACGCTTTCATTAATTTACAAACTACTATTTTTATTTTTTTTATTTGTGATTGAGAATTACTATGTTGTATGATCAAGATAATTTAATTTAATACAATTTTCATTTTAATGTAAAGTTATATTTTTAACGCCCCTTTATATATGTGTTTATTGCAAAAAAATTGCTAAGATATACCAAACATATGAGTAAAACATACCAATTACTAGATTCAAACTAACCAAAAAATCACATGCACGCATAAATTGCAGATCATAGTTGATATTATTGAGATAAATCTGAATGCCAAATATTGAGGATTAATTTTGTCAGATATTTTAGCATCATATCAGAATGAAATGTTCACGTCATTCGGATACTACACAGTTGCTGCAGTTAAAATTATAAAGTATTTTTTTAATTTGCTAACAAAATAACAAACATGAAATATGCATTAATGGCATAAACATTATCACCTTCAGTAATTGGCGATCAGATTTTGTTAAGAGCAAAAAAAAAATCTTTGGTCATCAAACCATCCTTGCAGCTAATAAAATATATGTAATTGTAACGACAGTTTGATAAATCAGAAGACAATCAAGGAAACAATTAATATTTCCTTAATAATTTAAGGGTAAATATGGAAGAAACTTTAATACGAATGACATACAATCACTTTTTGAAGCCATAAAAGTTTACAAGCATATCGGAATGAAAACATTAATTAAAATCTAACATACTGACAAGTTCTGCAGAATCGCCCTGTCCGTCCACAAGTACGAGAAAACAGGCAGCAGCTAGCGCAATGTGCGCGAAATACATTTTCTAAATCAATTTTATTTTTATACACATAGTGTTCGCAATACCTACATTTTTAATTAAATTGATAAGAAGTGGCTGGTGTGTTTGTAACTTCCAGTTCAGAATTTTATAGTGCACGAAAAAATGTTATGATTGTAATTTTCATATACAGTTCCAAATGTAGAGTAAACGCCACAGAGAACATCTGATGTTGTTTGTATTTTCGTCTCTTGTGGTAATTAAAAATATTTCCCTTTAGTATTCTTGAATAAATTGTACATTCTGTACTTATAAATTTACAAGTATGTAGAACCACTTTTGTATTATGTTTAACTAAGCAAAAATATCTTCACCGTTCCGAAGTTCCGGCTGATACTGAAGAAATTATAAGTGTTTATATTTTAATTTTAGCAGCAAAATTAGTAATATTTAATATCCAAAATTTACAAAATTACTATATACGTAAAATACAGAAACTTACGGGTCACTTTATATTCACGAAAATATATTAAATTATATTTAATATTATTTAATATTTATTATTCAATAATATTTAATATGCAGTGCATATTAAACATTATTTAATTATAATAATTAAATATTATATTGTTAAATATATTTTTTCTAAACGTTGTATATTTCGTACAGTTTCTGGCTCAAAATATAAGGACTGTTCAATTTAGTACTTGTGGATGTCGTAACAGGCAACTAAAACACTAAATGCACCACATGAGCAGTACTTTTTAGTAAAATAGCATGAAATAAGGCAGGCATTTACTGTGTATTTTGGCGCAAAAATATTTTCCATAATGTATCTTGCTTTGTCTATTGTGTTGTCAGAGAAGATATTTTGTACCGAACCTGCTCGATTGGGATAAAAGTAGGAGCACGACAATGATAATGTCTACAAATGATTAGACCAAATAAACTTATATAATAACTTTATCACAAGCTAATTCTCACTTGTTCATTTTATTATAATTATCGTCCTCCTACTTTTATCCCAATCGAACAGAGTAGGGTCTGCTCAATTGGGATAAAAGTAGGAACACGGCAATGATAATAATGATGTCTACAAATTATTAGAGCAAATAAACTTATATAATAACTTTATCACAAGTCAATTCTCACTTGATATCGAAATATGTTCGAAACGGTTCCAGTTTGTTGCGGCAGAACTTTCGTCTTTCGATCCTTTTGACCAAGGGTCTTGGCACAATACGCCTCGATTCCAAGTTAAATAAGCCGACCCTTAAGTACTTCTAAGTGGTCTAAGGAAGCCAGGTCAAGTGGGGTCCAGCCGCAAAATATAATATTGAGACAGCGAGATGGCACTCTCTGTTGACAGATACTTTGGCACGTATGTCTTGGTGTACCTACAGGATGATATAAGATAAATTCAAACACTTAGAAGTATACATATAGGTATTGTGGTTAGCCTATTCCTCTGCAACGTGATTGATCCGACACTCGCACGGTGGACTTATGGAATGATAAGTAATTTGGCTCTCTATAAAATAATAATATTTCAATATAGGTTTAATGTAAGTTATTGTTTTTTTTGCACTGAATTCAAATTTGTGACCAGGCCGGAGAAAATAAATGTATTGTATACACTTTTTGATGGAATTTTTGGATTGGTTTCTCTGAATCAAAAAACGTATATAAGTTCTTTAGTTAAATTTTACTTATAACTTCATTATTATTTGTATGATTACCAAACCCATTTAGCATGTTATTGTTTTAAATAACACAAAAGTCTGGTGTCCCAGGATACAGAACGTAATAATATTCCTCGTATTCATTTATTTGATTTAAGGGAAAGCAACACAATTTATACTAAACATACTACTTAATAGTAGCAGAAACCGTTATAAATATTATAATGTAGGTTTTTACTTAAAGAGACAATATAATAACGAAATGTGAGTGTATTATAATGAGTTAGAAACAAAATCGCTTAAGAAACACATTCATGTGAAAAATTAAAATAACTTGTATCTACCTCAAAACAATTGAATTGAGACCATCAAAGTGGTTATTTAATTATTTATTAATAAAGCTTTTCTCGAATCGAATGGCCATGGACAGGTCTATTTAACGCTAATGGGTGTCAATGGTAAAAAGCCACTGACGGCATGAGTCTGGTTCCGTGGAAGTTAGAGCTGCTCTTAATGTGGGACCCTACAGGCGTGGACACTTCTCGCCGTCACATCTTACTGAAACCAATGTGAGGGCTGGCGCCGCGGCTGCTTACATATTTGTGCCGTTGTTGGGTGTAGAAACCTTGGGTGCGTGGGGACTGGGAGCTCATCGTGCGAAAGGTAATCGAAATGGTGGCATCTTTTTGGCTCAAAGTATAAGCATTGTAATGCAACGGGGCCATGCTGCCAGCATGGTGGGCACTCTGCCAACTGGTAGTGGGCTGGAGCATTTCAACTGCCAGTGAGTCGGCAATGACTTGTACGTTGTCTAAATGCTTTCATTGTAGTAGCTGAAGTGTTGTATATAGTTCGTAGTATTTTGTTAATAAAGGCAACCGCCGCGCCAGTTTGAAGAATAATCTAAGTTAACTTTTTCTGCATTTAAATACAACTATTAAAAAATGTGGTGCTAAACCTTTGTCTGATTTAGTTAACGCTAGTACAAAATAGATCCAGATCATTGTGTTTGCTCAACTAGTGCAGTTTATACAACTGGTCGCTTGCTCATCATATAAATTAAATGAATTTCAATTAATATGTATTTCACAGGTTATATTTATTTTTCTAAAAATGTAATTAATGAGGTATGACATATTTGTTAGACATGAGATATGCTACTGACGGTTGGAATAAATGACAATACTTCCGGGTCTTTGATTAAAAATAGGAGTACCACCAGGACAAAGATTTCTGCGATATTGTCATATTAGATTTTTTTATAATGATTTTAATAATATATGATCTCTTAATGGTTCGCCGCTAATAACCTTCTCTTAAATTCAGAAAAGACCAAGTGTTTAAAGTTTTCTTTACCAAATGATACTTATGTTGAACCAAACATTAAGCTTGGCCCAGATACCCTCTCTATTGACAATGGGACAGTCTTCCTGGGAATCAAAATGCATTCAACTTTACAGTGGGATCCACATATACATGATCTATCCGGAAGACTTAGTTCTGCTGCATATGCAGTTAACAGACGTAGCCACGGTTCGGTTAGTTTATTTCGCGTACGTCCACAGTATTTTGTCGTGTGGTGTATTGCTGTGGGGACATGCTGCTAATATAGAGAAAATCTTTATCTTACAAAAGCGTCCAATTCGAGCTTTATATGAAATTGATCCTAGGGAATCACTAAGAGATCTTTTTTAAAGAAATTGATATTTTAACTTTACCAAGTCTGTATATATTTGAAAATATTATGTGTGTTCGTAAAAAATTGAGTAAATTTAAATAAAACAGTGACAATCACGATTACAACACTACAAATAATTATAAAATAGCGGTGCCAGGTTTAAGATTACCAAAGACAAATAAAGGACCTTTTTAGGTAGTTGTGTGCGGATTCATAATAAAGTTCCCAAACATATTTCAACGTTCACACAAGGAAAATTCAAGTTGCACGTGAAAATCATTTTGATTAAGAAATCCTACTACAGTTTGTGATAACTTAAACCAGTTTTATAGAAAAGCCCGAGCATCCTGTAGAACAGATATATCTATGTACAGATTTAATTATTGATATCCACGAGACTTGAGCTCCTTTTCAAGATAAAACCGATGTTTTTTCTTGAAATGGCGAAACCGTAGTTTACTTTTGAATTGGTTTTAGTTTGTGTAAATGGTTTATGTTTGATTTTCATCAAACTAGGATATAACCAACCTGTGCTAGGTATAACTATAAGAGGATAACTATAACCTCAACTTCATCTCTTTAAGTTAATTACTGTATCAGCCGGATTGTCTACTACTAAACACAGCCTCCATTAAGGGCGGGTTTGCCATAATCCCCACGTTTGGCAGGCGTCTAGGTGATCGCAGTTTAAGATATCGGTTCCTCAGAAGGCGCTGCTGCCCACCTTGCGGTATTTTACCTTTAGTCACCTCTTACGACATGACATTCTAGCCCGGCAACCCACGGGGCAATAATGCCGCCGCAGAACTATAATCTCTCTAACCAACATAAGATAGATAGATTTTTGTCACTATAAACGTCCACTGATATTGCAGTATTTTACGTTTGCTTTGCTATGACTTCCTCGAAATTTTACAGCTGGCACACAGCTGCAGAAAGGTTATTTAATATAAAACTAAAAATTATATAGTCATATTTGTTTATACCTTAACTGTCTTATTCATAATCGTCCCATAACTTTATTAAAGGTTTATCAAACTTCATTAGTACTGCGCAAAGGCAAACTCTTTTGCGCAGTAATAATGACGTATGATAAACCTATTATAAAGTTATAGAGAGATTATGAATAAGGGGGTAGCTATATAGTGGTATAGCTAAACTATAACCAAATATGACCACTTTGCTACAGCTGATAAAACATACCATATCTATGTCAACGCTGCTGTCACACGTCAAAAAAGTCCAAACCAAGAAGTTTTACATTTTCTTCGAGAGGTGAGAGATTAGTTTAATGTATAGAGTTAGTCGCGTGTTAATTAAAAACAAGTTTGGTGAAATCGGGCCGTAGAATAATAAAATATGTCAGTTGATAAAACCCTTCAATATTGTAGTTCAATGTGCGCGTGGGGTGCCGGGCTAAATTGTCACCTCCATCTCTTCCCGTGGGTGCCGTAAGAGGCGACTAAGAAGAATACCAGAAGGTGAGCAGCAGCGCCTTCTGAAGAACAGACATCCTTTATTGCGATCCCCAAGACACCTGCTAAGCGCGGGGATAATGGTAAAACCCTCCTTATGGGGGAGGCTGTTTTCAGTAGTGGACAATACAGTAATGCTGTCTCGCTCTCTCTTTGAATTCTCGCTCATCTCATAAGGTATACATAATATCACAGGACAGATAGGTTGACACTTATAATAATATCTATATAGAAAGATTATTTTACTTATTTTACCTATTTTCTAACTATTTTTAAACCGCTCGAAGCGAAGTTTACTTAACTGTTCTCAACCGATCAGAAAAGTTAAGCAAAGTCACGCGCGGTCATGAGAGGGTGACCGCTTGTGACATTACTACTGAGCATTTCCGTGCTTCGGACGGCACGTTAAGCCGTCAGTCCCGGTTGTTCTTAGGATGACAGTCGTTATAGCACGTTGGTAGGACATTTTGCGAATGCCCACCTGGCTAGCTACCACCCTCAAGTAGAAAATCTGTCGCCAAGCACCTTACGGTGTGCTCCGGCAGCTGTTCTTGAGAGCTAGTACTTCTAGGTAAGCCTAAAGATGTTGCTTTGACCACATCATCACTTACCATCAGGTGAGAGAGTGGTCAAAGGCTAAAACCTATTAAGCCTATCACGCGGGGCCAATGCCGTCCATTTTTGAATGAAATTCAATTATCACTACAGTAGTACCTATACTATAGTTACTACTATAAGTATACTATTAGTGTGAAGCTTGTGTGTTCTTTAGACAACTCGCATATCGCATGAATATAGTGAAATGTTGTGTCCAATGGGTACTAACAAATTCAACGCCCTACTTACCAGTTTGGTAGCGGGTAAAGTAAACCAGTACCAGTTTGTGGATCATCTTCACAGCTCAATCAGCCTTATTTAATAGTAACTCCGTTAGCGACCGTAGAATAGGGTAAAGCAATTCCTTACGTGTTGAATGAAATTCAGAGGTTAAGTGGCCAGCCAGATAGTGTAATTTAACACCACTGGCTTATTTTTTGTGGGGCTATGCTAAGGACAGTCTATACGGAGCCAATGTAATCGATTGCAGCGTTAAAACTCATAACCCGTCATGTGATTAACAAAATAGACCTGCCATTTTGCCAAAAAGTAATTATAAACTTTGATGAAAGAATCGACATCTGTCAGCGTGCTCGTGGTGTACATTTGCCAGGTATCATTTTTCATTCATAATTGCCAAACTTTTCTCTTCGTAATACAATCAAAATGTTGATCATTATCATCTAAATTTTTGTTTTAGAAAACAAAGTTTCTGTTGTAAAACCCTTTAGTAACGAGAGTATTCCCAAGGAGGATCGAAGTCAGGCAGGCGGCTACAATAATGTTTTGTCCTCACACGAAAGCAATTTTGTAAATAAGTTCTTCTGTCGTCCTCTTGGCTGATACAGAAAAATATTTTATACCTTACATGAATGGTACAAGGGCAGAAATATGATGATAACGAAGAGTAGAAAGGTCTCTTATATGACTTTTTTTTTTTTTTTTTTTGTGCTTGATAGGTTAGCCTTTGACCACAATCTCACCTGATGGTAAGTGATGATGTGGTCGAAGATGTTGTTCAGACTAACCTAGAAGTACTGGCTCTCAAGGACAGCTGCCGGAACACACCGTTAGGTGCTTGGCGACAGATTTTCTACTTGAGGGTGGTAGCTAGCCAGGCGGGCATTCGCAAAGTGCCCTACCACCATGCTATAACGACTGCCATCCTAAGACGACAACCGGGACCGACGGCTTAACGTGCCCTCCGAAGCACGGAAACGCTCAGTAGTAATGTCACTAGCGGTCACCCATCCAACTCATGACCGCGCGCGACGTTGCTTAACTTTGCTGATCGGTTGAGAACAGCTAAGTAAACTTCGCTACGAGCGCTTCGCATTATACAGATATACTTTCCTCTACCGCACGTGCTGTAGTACAGACCTTTAAGTGGCCTATTCTGTTCAGACCTTAACGTGTAAGAACCTTTAATGCAACTGTAGCTATGTTTGTTTTTTTAATGTTTTTGTGACAGAGCAGTCACAAGGCCCACCTGATGTTAAGCTGTAACCACTGTCTATAACAGATACATTTCATCACAAGTGACGAACTGCACTGCGCCCGTCACCATGAGACATAGAGTTGTTGAGCCTCATGTGCCTGTAATTTATATATGTATGTGTTTTACACGATTATTCTGCCAATTATAAATTAATTTTGATGACTTTTTTGTTGTGTAGAGTATACCTTCAAGTTTGTTCCATTAAAATTGCATCGACATCGGTCAAGTACTTTTAAGTTACAGTTACAGCTTAAAAAGTATTTGCATATCTACGAGTAGATGATGTATCGGTAATTGCAACTTTGGTCGATGGTGTACAGTATTTTTGGCGAGTGACAATGATATATTCTAGTTATTGTCAAATCACTGACGCAGGATGATGACCATGCTGTACCTTTCCGACCACTTGAGCAGTTTCTTTAGAACTGTGAGCGTTCTTTATCATTTTGCTTATTGTAGTGCTCTTCTTCGATGGACATACTCTATCTTACTGCCATCTATGAAAAGGCGTAGTTTAGCGCTGTTGGTCAGCTTGGTCACTGATATGTTCATATGTAATCCGACCTCAAAAATTGCCTGGCTTAGGTCTTCAAGCATCATGCCTAGCTTAGAGGCTGAGGGAGAGAAAAGAACAATATCGTCCATGAAACGAAGGTTGGTCAGCCTGTTTTTGCTGACGTCAATAACACTTCCTTCCCAGGCAGCCTGTAGTATTTTTAAAACTTGTTCGGACGTTTCAGTAAAAATTTTGGGGACAGAGGGTCACTCTGCTTTACTCCCTGTCTGATACGGAAAGATTCACCGGTGGTGTGTGTTTTAGCTGATGCTGTGATATTGCTGTAATTGGTTTTAAGAAGATTTATTTTATGGTTTTAAGATTATATATGTATGGTCTCTGTTTTGGTCAGCCAGTACTTTATATAAAGCAGAGTGAGATGAACATATCAAAACCTTTTGAATAATTTACATTGCCATAAAATATTATATGTTTTTCTATCAATCGTATCAGATAATAATATATACTGTACCTTAATATTTTTTATTTCTGAACATTTTTATTAGTTCCAACAATGTACAATATCCGTAGTAGAAATTTTGCCGGCGGCAAACTACAAACAAAGCAAATTCATCAAAAGAGCATACATCGAAAACAGACTAACAAAGTAAGTCCGCTGTTGCCAGCTGAACCATTTATGTTACCTAAAGCTGAACAGATACCCGTGTTTTTTACCAAGTACTAAAACGGACAAGAAGTTTAGGTAGTTTGGTACACTGTATTGTGAGAGCGCTTAACTAAAATAATTTGTGGAAAATAAGCACAAAATTTACTGCTTCTGGGAGTCTCTGGAGTTAAATTTATTGTACGTAGCGCAATTCTGGAATTTTAAGTAGAATGTCCCGCACCCGCAGTGCGGGTTGAAGTTTTTGAAGGGTTGTACGTGCTGTCCAAGTCATGGATCCTCTATTCTATTGTGTTTTTATCATAAATCTGACAGGGATTGTGATTGATATCTTTTACATGCGGAGATATTTTGTGAATTAGTCCATTTAGCGGCCCTGTATTGGAAGTTAGTGTTTTATAAGATGTAAGACTATTGGGATTTTATTATTGTGAATAGTAATCTCTTTATTTCAGAAATGTCATCGTTTACATGTGCAGCAAACTTAACTTGTTAAATAATTAGGAAGTCTGTGTGGAATTACTTTTTCAAATAATATGTTGTGATATTTTTTATTGGTTTACTAATTATATTGTTAAAAATTTAACCATTCTAGATGTAAAATAAGCACGCAATGATAGGTAAATAATATGACATGACATTATGACATAATATGATGCTACTTTGGAATCTCGCAATATTGTTTGCCAGTTGTCATCTTTCATTCATAAACGTTAAACCAAAACCATATTTAAATTAAAGAAAAATATTTATTAAGTACAATATTTATGATATAACAATGTTCTTAGTTGAATACAGACAAATGGTATCTACAATTGTAAATATTCTCCTCGTTCAGTTATATTGCTATTTATATGCAAAGTGGTTGTGCATTTTGTTAATGCCCGCCTGGATAGCTAAAACCTTTAAGTAGAAAATTTATCGTCAAGCACCTAAACTGTGTGTTTCGGTAGCTGTCATTGCGAACCAGTGATTTAAGAATAGACTCAACAACATCGTCAATCGCATCACCCAAACTATCAGTAACAAAAAGATGAAATACGAATTTATCGCCAGAAAAAAAACAAGTATGCATACAAAAAGCTATTGTTCGTTTCAATTTGTAGTTGACCTCTCCATGTATGTAGGCTAGCATACTAACCACTTGACCTAATTGAACTTATTTTCTTTTTCAAATTATGTAAAACATTCAATTTGTTCGTGAGAAAAAGGTTAAAGTCATATAAAACTGGTTAACGCCTTACAATCAACTTTAATAATAATAATGTTTTATTTCAGTAAGAGTTACATAACTATAACATTCACTTATGAAAGAGCACAACTGTTGACAAATTTGAACTAAAAAAAAATATCCAGCGAGTTCCAAACTAGGCATGAGCCTGTATCTTGGAACTCTGAGACAAAAACTATAATTATTATGCGAAAATACATTATGGTGTTCAATTGTCATGATATATATGATAGGGACGGCTTAGAGGTTAACCTGAATTAACCAACAAGGAAACACCGCGTGGAAGACCATCCGCCACTTGTCTCACTACGGTCCATAAGGACCTAATAAGTGCCCAACTCAACAACGACATAGCGCTAAACCGCGCTGAATGGAGAACAATTACAAGGAGCGCCGACCCCAAATAAATGGGATAAGCTCTAGTCAGAAGAAGAAGAAGGTTTAGGGGTTAACCTATTAGTTGTAACATTCTTTTGTGATCGGTACTGTGCTGTATCAGCCAAATCGTCCACTGCGGAATACAGGCTCTCCCATTATAGGTACTATGCCAAAACCCCCACGGTTTGGGGATCGCAGTGTAAGATGGCAATTGTTCAGAAGGCACTGCGTTCCAACTTCTAGTGTATTTCCTTTAATCGCTTCTTACCACTCCCATAGGAAGATATGGTGAGGAGCAGTTCTATGCACGGCAGACCACGGGGCTGTTTCAGTAACAGCTGTATTTCATTAAAAGGCAACTAAGAAAAAGTACGCGCCAAATTAGAAACATGCTACAACTTGCGCCGTGTGAGGTGTTGCTGCACATTGGGCGCACACTAAGGCTCCCACAATGTTAACAACCTGATTAATTGAAACTTAGCAGATATATACTACCAACGAGAGTAGTCTGGTGGAATGATGGAAGGTCAAATAAGTATTTGTGTTGTAGTGAAGTGATTCGCGAAGAAAATGTAGTAGGGTCTATTAATATAATTATATAATAGATCGAAGAAAATATGGTTATGTAATATCCTAAGTGTTGTTAGAAAAGATATAATGATACTGACTCCTAATTTAAATATTATAAATTTTACCGGCCATAAAACTCAAAAGATATTCATTTCAAAAATAGTTGGCTCCAAATTGGTGAGAGAAAGTTAGGAAGTTTTTGGATCAGTATGGTTCAGGAGAGAAAGAAGGGGATAGAAGCAAACAGCAAAAATATTGCGTTATGACCATTTGCGTTTTTTATTGTTAAAAACTATGGGACGACCAAGCAGTGATGGCTCAGTGGCACTGGCTATGGATTGCCGCGCAGCAGGTCCATGGTTCGAATCCCGCCGCGGGCTTGAGTTTCACCGCATGGTGGAAGGGCAATTTGCGAATGCCCGCCTGGCTAGCAACCACCCTCAAGTAGAAATGTCTCAAGGTGACGGGCGCAGTGCAATTCGTGACTAGTGACGAAATGCATCTGTTATAGGCAGAGGTTAGGCCACTTTACATCAGGTGGGCCTCGTGCTTGATCCGTCCAATAACATTAAAAAAACCAAAGGTTCAACTCAGTGAAATTTCGTAATGTCCATACTTCTGGTTTATTCAGGCCCGACGTACATTAAAGTATTTTCAAATATATTAGAAAAAATAGTTTTGTATGGGAATTCTTATAGGTATTCACATTCAGGGGTAATTTATATGATAAATAAAAAACTGACAAAACAAAAGCATACAAATTAGCTCGTACATGCGAATTTTCGTAGCCTTTGAAGTATTGGTATTTAAAATATGACAAAACTATGTTTGTATAAAAGCGCAACTTGCAAGCTTCAAAGTTGTTCTCAAGAAACTAATCTCGATCAGAATTTATATAAAACTTTTCTATTATAAAAGTACAAACATCACAGCTCATAGTATGCGGTCCCATTAAATAAATAGTCGTTTTTATGCTTACCCCACACGTGTACGTTTAACCCTTACTTGTATGTTATATCCTAAACCTACAATTTGGTTTGACACCGGTCAACAATATAAACAGGCTTGCGGCTTGTCGCCTTATTGCCGCAACCTAATTCGTATATTCACTGTTACGTGAATAAAGAGCTAGTGATTTGGATTTGGAACTTAATTGATGTGACGTATTGACATTTCAAAGGCTTTTTATGTTTTGCTTTGTGGTATTATGGGTAAAGAATTATATTATAGGGCGAGTGAGTCGTCTTCAAATTGTTAAATATTTTTTTATACGTACTGTGTTACAGGTCTTGTTATTTTCACGCCTTGAAAAATCCTACTTAAAACAAAAATGTGCAGTAGGCATCTAGCTACAAAATCGTTTATTTATACCTTGTACCATTGTACCTAACTATTTATATTTTATTTGAGAATGGGTGCTATTATATATGTTTTTTTTTGTTTTAAATAGACTTGTATATAAGTAATTGATAGTTAACGATCTGGAAACTGTTTGTAATTATAAGATTGACTTCAGAAAGACTCACTATAGAAATGTATTCTTTACAATAATGCGATAGTTTCTTCAGATTATCGGACGTCATGGTAGCTACGTTTTACGCTTTACTATATACTCATATATTTATTTTATAGCAAAGTATCGTACACACTGCAGATATCGTGATCTTTACTTCATTCGTAAAGCTGTGTGTGGACTTTGAATGGTCTTTTGGCAAGATGTATTGAAGTATACACACAGTACATACGAGTACTGTACTGTATCAACCGGATTATCCACTACTAAACACAGCCTCCCCCATTAGGGAGGGGGGTTTTCACGATACTGTATATATGTGACAGACATTAATACCACTGTTAATCTTAATTATGCGTGTAATTAAGAATAAGCACTTTAGAGTAAACAAACGGGGGGGGGGGGGGGGTCATATGGTTGTTGAAGCGCTCGTAGCGAAGTTTACTTAGCTGTTCTCAACCGATCAGCAAAGTTAAGCAACGTCGCGCGCGGTCATGAGTTGGATGGGTGACCGCTAGTGACATTACTACTGAGCGCTTCCGTGCTTCGGAGGGCACGTTAAGCCGTCGGTCCCGGTTGTCCTCTTAGGATGACAGTCGTTATTGCATGGTGGTAGGGCATTTTGCGAATGCCCGCCTGGCTAGCTACCACCCTCAAGTAGAAAATCTGTCGCCAAGCACCTAACGGTGTGTTCCGGCAGCTGTCCTTGAGAGCCAGTACTTCTAGGTTAGCTTGAACAACATCTTCGACCACATCATCACTTACCATCAGGTGAGATAGTGGTCAAAGGTTAACCTATAAGGCATAAAAAAAAAAAAAAAAAAAAAAATGGATCAATATTTTATCTTGGTACCTTAATTATTGATCAAATTAATACCATTGCTATAGTGTTCTTTATTCTTTCATCGTGCTTATTATTATGAAGCTTAATATACTAACGTCAGTGAAATCAACTTAGATTAACGACTTACGGAAGTTAAAACCTTTGCTAGCTCTTTGACTATTATGTCGTTCACGCCATTTACAGTGCCCGCAGTGTCGCTTAATTCTGTTTAATATATAACTACTGCGGAAGCTATCGTGCTTCCGGTGGCTTCGCAAGAAAAGCCAGAAATTAGCACGAAATAATTTTCTATTTCTGTGGAATAGTTGCAAAGGAAGTTTACTGGGCAATTTATGTGGTACAGCAAATTGTTAACCTGTTTTACTATTAAGAGTAACGATTGTAAGGAATTGTTTATAAGGTTGAAATCCACCAATTTGGAATTATACAAGTTTACTCAACGAAAACTACGAACGAAAATACGTAATACTTAAACTGAGTTTTGTAATTAAGTAAGCTTATACAAGACATCACATAACACTATGCACCAAAAACAAAATAATAAAATATAGCTTGAGTACAAAATCACAATTAAAAAAACTTAAGTCATGTCGCGTCGATCCACCCTTTGAGCCGGGGTATGCTCTAACCAATTGAGCTAACATGACATGACGTCATAACTCGAATTTTTCCTATCGTTCTTTAACCATCGTATTGGGATGGGGCGACATCTATAGTACCACTTGCGTTGTACTACAAACAAGACCATTTTGCAATTGGTTTTATACTTATAAATGATGACGCAACCTTATAATTTTAATATTGTTAGGTACTATAGATGTCGCTCCATCCCAATACGATGGTTAAAGAACGATAGGAAAAATTCGAGTTATGACGTCATGTCATGTTAGCTCAATTGGTTAGAGCATACCCCGGCTCAAAGGGTGGATGGACGCGGGTTCGAATCCCGCACATGACTTAATTTTTTCCTATCGTATATTTGTGATTTTGTAATGAAATCCGCATAGCAAGCGTTTTTGCAAACCTAACAATATTAAAAAAAAAATAGCTTGAGTATTTTTTTTCAATGTTGCCGAATGTTATGAAAGACTGAGTATACGCTAGGGCGATACCCAGCACTGGTTTTCACTCAAAATGCTATATGTTACAAAATTACAAATTTACGAAGGAAAAGAAATAAAAATCATATGCGGGATTCGAACCCGCGCCCATCCACCCCTATAGCCGGGGTATGCTCTGACCGCTTGAACTAACATGACAATGACTCCTAACTCCATTTTTTTCTCTCGTTCTTTATTTAACCATCGTATTGGGATGGAGCGACACCTATTGTTCAACTTGCGTTGTACCAAAATAAAGACCAATTTTGCAATTGGTGTTAAACTTGTAAATTATGCATGCTATAGGGGTGGATGGACGCGGGTTCAAATCCCGCACATGACGTTTTTTTTCTCTTGTAAATTTGTAATTTTGAAATGTTATTTGCCGAGCAGGCGTTATTGCAAACATAATAATATTAAAATGATATAATATGTGTTTAGGTTGTGCTATGATATTCTAGTGCGATGTAAAGTTTACCTGTTAGTATAAGTTTAACACCAGGCCAATAAGTTAATTAACATGATTTTTAATATTTTTTTTATGTCTCAATTCGATGTTTCTTTTTTACATACATGCTTTTGAGACCTTATTGCAGATTATTTTATATTCCACATGCCTGTGCGTTCTGTTTCAGTTTCAAAGTTGTTTCGTACAGAGTGAGACAAATCTTACATCATATCTTGATCGCTTTTGAACGCTTTGTGCCACTTAATAGGACGTGTTTTTGATTAAGTCGATTCACCGTAATATTTTCAGCACCGAACACGAAATTCTATTGGCGATGCAAAATTGATTACAACCTTATGAAATTAGCAATACACACTAGATATGACATAACTAAAAACAGCGCTGTATTTAATTTCAATAACAGATGCAATTCAAACCCCGCGCCAAAATGGAAAACAGTTCTCCCAACATAACAACAAAAGAAAAAAAAAATTGAAACCAACGAATCATCCATTATCGATACCCATTTGCCATGCCATTCAGTTCATTCACCAAGCAAATGTTGAATCAATAAAAAAATGTGTTTAAATATAGTAGTTTTAGTCCATGATGTGTTGAAAATAAGACATGGCTTCATCTCTCCACATTGTACGCCTTCATAGGCAAAACATGATGAACTCTATTTATTATGTAACAAAAATTGCATTAAGGTGTGAAAATTACTCATGTTTTAACAATACATTTATCTTCATCTTTATCCGGATCAATAAGTTTCAGTAGTGGCCAAATTATATTTAAGTGACGAGAATGATCTTGATTTTAAAATTCGAACACCATAAAGAGCATTGATTTTATATGAAAATGTCAAAATCGTGTCAAAATTAGCTCCATTACCATGTAGTTAAAAAGGCACATGATAAAATATATAGATGTCACTACTGCAGATAATTAGAGAAGTAAATTATATTTTTAATGAATAAATCGATACTCAATCAGTTGGAAACAATGGTGTAATTTGATATCCATTAAAGATTTGCGATACTTCGACAAATGCGATTGCAAAGCAAAAGCTTTAATACTCATCGTTTATGAAACATACGAGTTATATAAATATCAATAGCTTAATCTACGTTTCAATAAGATAATTATAGTGATTTGGTTCATAAACATACTTACTTTTTAAGCAGTTTATTAGCGCATAACATAAAGAATTTGCTTGCAATACACCATACGACATAATACTGTGCAGTTTTGAAGAAATAGAATTGCAGTTAGCCTGCAATTTCACCCGCCAAGAATTTGCTTCATATCATGCACTAATAAACTACATAAGAAGTAGGTATATAACTTTTTGAAACAACTCACTATAATTACTCTTATTGAAACGTAGATTAGGCTGTTGATAATTATATGTCTCGTATGTTTCATAAACGATGAGTATTAAAGCTTTTGCTTTGCAATTCATCCGCCATTTTTACCGAGATTTCAGACAGTATAATATAATTCGATAAAGAAAAAAAAGTAAGCATTTCACCGCGTCCAAGCCGAGGTTCATATCACGCCCTTGAGCCATTCGAAATTACACGCATTTGCATTTATTAGCATGGTGGTGAGCTAACCTGGAAGAGAAAAACGGAGTCATATATTAATGTTACTTTGCCGTCTGTCTATCTTTCCGTCCAGGTGGGATTTAGTTACAAATCTGAAATTCAGCAGTCTTTTGTGTAAAATGCTGGCCCAAAACCAAATACTGAACTAGAAATCCAGTTTAATTATATTTAAATTGTGGGTTCACTACATGAAAAAGTAGCCAAATTTTTTTCATACGATAACATTTCCTTTCTGTAACAGCCGACTCGTCCACTGCTGAAAACAGCCTCCCCTATTTAGGGGAATTTGCCATAATCCTACGCTTGGCAGGCGGCTTGGGGATCGCGGTGTAAGATGGCAGTTCTTTAGAAGGTGCTGCTGCCCACCTTCCAGTATTTTTCCCTTAGTCGCCTTAAGAGGCGACACCCAAGGGAGGATATGGGGAGGTGTAATTCTAACCCGGCACCCCACATTTCGTTTAGGTGCTAGTAATTATATTTTGTATTGTGATTTTATTCATTCTTTCAAAAATGAGGAAATAGTAGCCGACAAAAATTGATATTTTTTGTTATTTGGGCTACAACGTTTATAGCCTGTCCTTTTAGATTTCTGTATATTATGTATACTGACTATTACCCGTGGGGGGCCGGGCTAGAATGTCACCTTCCCATCTCTACATGTGGGTGTCGTAAGAGGCGACTAAGAGTAACACACCAGAAGGTCGGTAGCGCATTCTCTGAAACCAATATCTCACACTGCGATCCCTAAAAGAAGCGTGCCAAGCGGGGGGATTATCTCAAAACCCTCCGGGGCAGATTGTGTTCAGCAGTGGACAATCTGGCTGATACAGTAGGTACAGTATGTATACGTGATAATAGATTATTTAAGTGCTGATATATTAACTTTAATAATAAGCTCGCCTCATGATGCATAAATAATGATGTAGTTGAAGGTAACAGACTTCACTAAGAATTACTGAACAGTTGCCGAAACACACCATCAGGTGCTTGGTAACAGATTTTTTAATGCAGTAACTAGCCAGGCGGTCATTATCTAAATATTCTTTCATCATTCGGTGAAGCTTCACTCATTGGAATCGTCAGGACCACTACGTCCTAGTTAGGAAATAAATTCTATTATTATCATTATCGCCGATGCCATTAAGCCAGCAGTGGAATACTAACTATTGACTTTCTACGCTGCAGTCTAGCCATTGAAGCCGGGCCATAACTGCTTTCAGTAAAAAAACAAACTAAAAATATATCTATATGTATATAAACTTTATCGTGTACTTTTAATATTGCGATCCAATCATACGAACATTTCCTTTCATGCGTCGTTGCGATGCAAAAGTACTATAATGAATGAGACACGTATTACGTTTGGTTAGTTTATACTTCCTACTGTGGAGATTTCAAAGAAAAAACGCTTTGCTTGCCTATCTCGTGTAATAAGCTTCGCTTTCACAGTGGTTAATAAGAAGATATCTGATATCCATTAACTTTGCGATTGAATGAGCCGACTCGTAATTATCGGCACATTCGAGTCAACAAAGCAGTTTTAAATCGATTTTATAACAATTACTTACCACAAACCAACTTTTGTAATAAATTATATGGTAAGTTTGTTTGATCAAAAGAGTGATAGAGTGTACGTAGTACTAAGTAGAAAAGTAATAGTGTTTATTATACCTAGGTCACCTATAGTGTCAGGCTTGGGAAGAGCTTACTATAGATATAATCTTGTATTTTTTTTATTGCTGATAGGTAGGCTTTTCACCCCAATCTCAAATGATGGTAAGTGATGATGTGGTCGAGTTGTTAACAGGCTTAACCTAGAATTGCTGTCAAGGGCAGCTGCCGGAATAGGTGCTTGACGACAGATTTTCTACTTGAGGGTGGTAGCTAGCCAGGCAGGCATTCGCAAATGGCTGTTTCTCCCGCGGTGGGATTCGAACCATGGAACCGCTGCACGGCAGTCGATAGCCAATGCCACTGAGCTATCACTGCTTCGAAATAAAGTCGCCCGCGAGGTGCCGGGCTAAAATTTTACCACCCCATCTCTACCCGTGGGTGTCGTAAGAGGCGACTATGCAGCACTTTCTGAGTAATTAGTATCTGTGTTTATCGCTACTCCAAACGCCAAACGGCTGAGTTCAGCATTAGATAATCCGGCTAATACAGTATACCTAGGTCTATAGGCTACATACACAACATCCTTTTGATTAATAAAATATTGTTGAGACTGAATAGTCTCGGGCTACATCTAGTTGCTATACTCGTACATATATATTTTTTGGTATAAACTCTGTCTTATTTCATTACAAAACTATAACTGTTTAGAAATAACTAAGTACGACGGCATAAGTATAATTGTTATTGATCCAACCTAATATTTTTGTAAATTTCAAGTAGGTACAAGTACTTCGCTTTGACAAACCGTCGGTGGATTTAAACTCAAGGTTTTCTATTCCCTTTGGTAAACCTAGTTAGGTATGATTTGCGTGGATAAAGTCCGTTTTGTTACCAATAAAATAAAACGATACTGCTTACATTTGGGCTCAGCAATAAAGTAGCTGTTTCTTTCTAGATTATACTGGCTTTATTTTGTTTTAGAATTTCTTAGCACACGCACAAGGAGGCCTACTCAATTGAGTTCATACTTGGTTATTTATTTTTTTGGAAGCAACGGTATACAAAGAATATTCAACTGTACTATCAAAGTTGTATGTATGAAAAATACATTGGTGTATCTTTGATTTTGTTCCCTAGTAATAGTCTCCATTGCTTAACTCGTTCATCACGAATACGGGTTTTTTTTATGTTATTGTGACGGAAGCCCACTTCATGTTAAGCGGATAAACCTCCGCCTATAACAGATGCATTTCATCATGTGACGAATTGCAATGCGCCTGTCACACTGAGACTAACAGTCGTTAAGTCTCACGTGCCTGTAATTTTTCTGGCTCTCAAGGACTGCTGCCGGAACACACTGTTAGGTGCTTGGCGACAGATTTTCTACTTGAGGGTGGTTGAGCTACCCAGCTAGCCAGGCGGGCATTCGCAAAATGCCCTGCCACCATGCTATAACGACTGCCTTTCGACAACAACCGGGACCGACGGCTAAACGTGCCCTTCGAAGCACGAAAGCGCTCAGTAGTTATGTCACTAGCGGTCACCCATCCAACTCATGACCGCGGCGGACGTTGAATAACTTTGCTGATCAATTAAGAACAGCTAAGCAAACTTCGCTACAAGCGCTTCAAAACCATGCTGTTGATAGCGCTGCTGCCCACTTTCCAGTATTTTACCTTTAGTCGCTCTGTATGTAAATTGTATGTAAATGAGTTATAACATAAAGCACCGTACCATCCTTGTTCTTACACAATTTAAAAGAAAACATTACAATTCAAAATTATATAATAACAAAATGATTAAAGTCTTAGACAAATTTATGCCAGGGAATTTTTAAAGGACTACTACGTATTTGCACTCCCAGTTTGTGACTGCCTTATTCATGACTTTCAAGGGTGTGTTTTTTTTCCAAACCAATTTTATAACGGCTAAACGGATTTTGATAAAATTTTATGTATAAATTCCTCAAGTCTTGAAATTACAACAACAACAAGAAAATATTAAAAATATCCTGAAATATTCATCTCCGTTTCACATCGGGCAAAAATGTTTGTCCGGATGTCCAGTTGTCTTCTTCTACATGTATCACATGTTCTTTTATGTTCAGGCTCGATAATTATATGAATATTTTTTGTAATTATATATTTTCGAAATATTTAGTTTTCTTATTTCTCATATATTCTCTCTGAGATATATAGTTGTGCCTGTAATTTCATAACCACTACTGCTGCTCTCAATCTGGAACACACTGCTAGTACTGCTGATTTTATATTTGAGGGTAGCAGCTAGCCAGACGAGCTTTCGCAAAATACCCTTCCACCATGTGGTGGGGCTCAAGCTGGCGGTGGGGATTGAACCAATGACCTGCGGCACGGCAGTCCATAGCTATTGCCGCTCGGCTATCACTGCTCCACATAATCACTTACTAAGAACTGTGCCAGTACACACAATAGTGTGCTTGGCTATATATTTTGAAGCAGTGATGGCTCAGTGGCATAGGCTATGGACTGCCGGGCAGCTGGTCCATGGTTCGAATTCCGCCGCTGGCTTGGCTTCATTGCATGGTGGAAGGACAGTTTGCGAATGCCCGCCTGGCTGGCGACCACCCTTAAGCAAACAATCTGTCACTAAGCACCTAACGGTGTGTTCTGGCAGCTGTCCTTGAGAGCTAGAAATTCTAGGTTAAGCCTGTTAAAACCTTCAACCACATCAACATTTACTAACTAGGTAAGATTGTCATCAAAAGCTTACCTATCAGCAGGCAGACAGGCATATAAAATATGCTATATTTCGTTATATCACAATATCAGGAAATATTTATTTATTTTCTCAAACCAGAACCCTAAAGATGCGATATCGAAGACCACGCGCGGCTGCGATATGATTGGCGCAAAAATGCGACCACTGAAAGGTTCATTACGCTAAAAATTTGTATTGCATGCAAGTATGTGAGAGCTAACGTGTGGACTGGTTCTTAGTAGTAAAAGTTTTCTACCAGCTGATCAGTCTGCTCGTCTTGGCTACTTTTTGCTTTTATTTTATTCTAAGCCTCAAAGTTTGTAAAATGTTAAGTAATCAATCATTTGTTCAGTATCAAATCATTTAAAAATACTTAAATAATAAATCCCCTAATAAAAAAATCACTAAGCGTATCGATTGGCACTAGTTTCATTAGTGTTTTTAAAGTAAAGCGCTCGTAGTGAAGTTTGCTTAGCTGTTATTAACCGATCAGCAAAGTTAAGCAACGTCCGTCGCGGTCATGAGTTGGATGGGTGACCGCTGGTGACATTACTACTGAGCGCTTCCGTGCTTTGGAGGGCACGGTAAGCCGTCGCACATACTGATATATGCAGGATCTACGCGGCCAAAATTATTTTTTTGCTTATTTGGTACAAAAACAATGCTAATATGAAAAAAAAACACTTATTTATACAAAAAATAATATATATTAAGAAAACTTTGGGAATTTATGTGGATTTGAAGTACAAAAATGTTATTTTCATATGTTTTTTTATGTTCCTATATAACTTTCTTCATCATTTTCTGATGAATTTTCAATTATATTTGGTCAAATTGTGTTCCTATATGCGGTCAAACAAATATTGTCGGATCACAATCCTTACTCCTGACGCACTCTGTGAACCTAAAACAAACGTACAATGCATAAAAAGTAGCTAACGAAAAATCGCATTTTATTACTATTATCTTTGACCACTCAATACTAAATCTATCCGGACGTTTCCGGAAATGGTTTTGATTATATTTACAAGATAAATTTTCAAATAATAAATTACAATTAAAAACATAGCCCGATCTAACCCGATACACAATCATATACACTAGAAAAGCAAAATTAATAAAGAAAATGACGGTATGGATTACGTACTTTTTAAACGTTAAATAAAAATGTTGTTCATTATTTGATTATAATTTGATTAATGTAATTTGTAAGTCTTTTACTTGTTCTGTCGGAATCAATCACTTTTAATTCGTAAGATAAACTTGTAAACATAAAAAAAACCTTTTGAAGTTTGGGGTTTAGAAAAGCGCCGAGAACAGATACGTATACTAGGTGAAACGGTCTAAGTACTGCTGCTACGTGCGCGCGGTACCAGGTAGATGGATTGTTCCCAGAGCTGTGCTCTGTTCGTAGAAACCATTTTTAGGAATGTTTTTGATAATTTGATATTGGGACTTATTACCGCGTAGATCATACCAGTATGTGCGTCGGTCCCGGTTGTCGTCTTAGGATGGCAGTCGTTATAGCATGGTGGTAGGGCATTATGCGAGTGCCTGCCTGGCTAGCTACCACCCTCAAGTAGAAAAGCTGTCGCCAAGCACCTAACGGTGTGTTCCGGCAGCTGTCCTTGAGAGCCAGTAGTTCTAGGTTATTTTAATATAATAAAATTAAATGTTTGCAATAACGCCTGCTATGCGGATTACATTACAAAATCACAAATATACGAGTACGATAGGATTTTTTTTAAGTCATTAGCGGGGTTCGAACCCGCGTCCATCCACCCCTTTAGCTGGGGCATGCTCTAACCACTTGAGCTAACATGACATGACGTCATAACTCAGATCTTTCCTATCGTTATTTTCTTTAACCATCGTATTGGGATGGAGCGACATCTATAGTACCACTTACGTTGTACTACAAACAAGACCAATTTTGCAATTGGTTTTATACTTGTAAATGATGACGCAACCTTATAATTTTAATATTGTTATGTTTGCAATAACGCCTGCTATGCGGAGGTAAGGTGAGGAGGTCTAGGTTAGCTTGAACAACGTCTTCGACCACATCATCACTTACCATCAGGTGAGATAGCGGTCAAAGGCTAACATATAAGAATACATTTTTTTTGGCTTGTGAAAGTAGGTATTCCACGCTCTATACAAAACATTACAAACCCCTTTATTTTTAATTTTGAAATCGAGACATCGTTACGTTATTGGAAACAAAACAACTCGTTTTCTAGAAACCACAAACATTGAAAACAGAAACAGGTAAAATTAATTTCTCCAGGCAGCCTATTTCTGATAAGATACTGAATAACCGAAATGCTAGTTCTGCAACCTTACTCGAAATAACATTTTATTTCAATAATAATACATTGAAGAATTGAATATATAAATGTAAACAGTGTTCGATAGATTACATTAGGACGACCCTATCAGTATTTAGATTAAGAGTTTCCATTTATTTCTAACTTTTAATCTAAGTCAAACTAATCTAAGTTAACGCTGGGGCACGGCGAAAATTTGGATGAAAGCGGAAATATGCAAGTGAAGAAGTGTCCATATTTTCACCGTGCCTTAGAGTTACATTTGCTGTCGACCTGCTGTCGAAGGAGATTTTTGTGGAGCACAATGTGTACTTTCTCAGGTATATCTCTACAACTTTGTATAATACAATATAAACTTTATAAGATAAGAAACCTTAATTGGTTAGGTTTCTTCAACTTAAATGAGTTTGTAAACTAACTTAAGCGTCCATCGTTAGACTTTAAAAGCCGTCTGCAAATTACGTGATATTATTATATTGGGTTTACTCCCATAAATCTAGAGTTTATTTTTATATCTCATGGACTTTGGATTTTATTTTGGCCAACTTTTTCAATATATTTAGACATTCCAGGTGGTAAAGACCATTTCTTTATTTAACTATGAATTGAACCTATTTGACTATACTCATAATATTCATACCCTTAATCTACTCGTGTGGGAGTCGTGTATATACATTTGAAGCAATGATGGCCGAGCGGTAATAGCCATGGACTGCCATGCCACAGTACCCTGATTCGATCTCCGCCGCCGGCCTGAGCTTCACCGCATGGTGGAAGGGCGATTTTGCGATTGCCCGCCAGGCTAGCTACCACCCTCAAGTAGAAAATCTTTCGCCAAATCTCTAACGGTGTGTCCGGTAGCAGTCCTTGAAATTACAGGCACATACGACTTAACAACTATGTCTCAAGGTGACGGGCGCAGTGCAATTCGTTACTCGTGATAAAATGCATCTGCTATAGGCAGAGGTTAGTCCGCTTAACAGCAGGTGGGCCTCGAGCTTGTTTCTTCACAATAACATAAAATAAAAAATAAAAAACACATCTCCTAACAGTTACCTATTACGGTCCCAAAGATTCTTTCCAATGTTGGACAGCCAAGGCTTTGCAATGTGGTCTCGATTTCTAGTACCGAACCCTAAAATCATGTCCAAGCACCAAATTTGTATTTTATTTCACATAAATGAGAAGAGCTATCAATCAATCAAGTCCTTATTCATGAAATAATTACAATAATAACAGCAACTGAATCTTTATTTTAGTTAAATGCGCTTAACTTGACGTTCTGTTTTACAACCTTGCCTCTCGTCATTGCCATATTACATAAGTCTATAATTATAAATCTATAATTTTACACTAACATTATTTTTTTAATGCCCTATAAGTTAGCTTTTGGCCACTATCTCACGTGATGTTAAGTGATGATGTGGTGAAAATGTTGTTCAGGCTAACCTAGAATTACTGGCCCTCAAGGACAGCTGCCGGAACACACCATTAGGTGTTTGGCGACATATTTTCTACTTGAGGGTGGTAGACAGCCAGGCGGGCATTTGCAAAACGCCCTACCACAATGCTATAACGACGGCCATCCTAAGACAACAACCGGGACCGACGGCTGAACGTGCCCTTTGAAGCACGGAAGCACGCAGTAGTCATAACACTAGCGGTCACCCATCCAACTCCTGACCGCGGCGGACGTTGCTTAACTTTGCCGATTGGTTAAGAATGGCTTAGCAAACTTCGCTACGAGCTCTTCAACTACTTCTTCGAAGTTTGCTATATTACATATATTAATTTTTAGAGAAAGGTTTCTTACCCCGGGTGGGAATCGAATACACAGCTCACCGGGTGCCTTAACCACAGGGATATCAAGAATCGCTTGACTGAGCTGGAATTTGGTGCTCTAATTGTACTTAACTGTCATAGTATATATGAGAGTGGTCTTCTTGCGGCTGAAATTATGATAATGATGATGAATCCTAGTCCAGCACCCCACGAGGTTCCATTGAAATATCTTGAATGTGTATACTATAAATTTATACAATTATTGCCAGTACGATTATTGAATAACGTCCTAATTGAACAGTTTTCAGTCCTCGCTGCGGACTGAATTTATTCACTTAAGTTTTTTTAATAAGAGGGTCAGATTCTGTGAAGCGAGCCCTGAATTTAATATAATTGCTGAAAAGAGAAAAATGTCTTTGTACCCGAGGGAGCGTTTAGGATGTCTCGAGAGGCGGTCGCGCGTTGTCCTTGTCAGTCACTTGTCTCGACCACGCGGCCTCTGTATTAGCATGCAAATTGATGGCTTCACGATTTATAGACCAATAAACATCTACGTTTCTAAAAGAGCCATTTTTAGTTGCATGAGATAGAACTCTTGAGGCTTGATTATCTTTTTACATTTTTATTTCGGGTTTATATGCGAAGCCTGCGAAAGTCGTTTATTAAATTGAGATGTCACATTACCGAAATGGCTACTGAAGTTGCAAAATGTGTTATATAGATTGTTATCACTAATAGTGCAGCTTGCTCAATCGTTCTTAACCTTACAGTTAAGCAACTTCCGCTGCGGTCATGACTTGGATGGGTGACCAGAGTCAAAGCCAAAATCAAAATCATTTATTCAATTTAGGTGTCTACGACGCTCTTATTATAAAAAGTCTATTACAAATGTTAGTATATAAGTATAATACAATGTACAGCCACGTTCAGCAAAAAAAATTGTACAGAGCCACTGCGAAAAGAACGGGCAAGAAACTCGGCCGCTAGTCGCATTACTAATGAGCGCTTTCGTGCTTCGGAAGGCTAACGTGCCTATACGTATAACGTGTATAACCGTCGGTCCCAGTTATTGTCTTAGGATCCTTCCGTCGTAATAGCATGGTGGTAGGGCATATTGTGAATGCCCAACTGCTAGCTATCAGCCCCCAAGTAGAAAGTTTGTTGAACAGCTAACCGTGTGTTCCGGCAGCTGTCCTTAAGAGCCAGGAATTCTAAGTTAGCTTGAACAATATCTTCAACCACTTATCTTACCACTTACCATCAGCAGAGGTAGTGGTCAAAGCTTTTAAACTATAAATAAAAAAAAATGTGTTCCTACAATCTTTGATCCAAAAACAGCTATTAATCTATAATATTCACTGTAATTAATCAAGTATTATATAAATAGAGACGAATTTCTTAACATTCCATGGATTCACCGTGCGGGTGCCGAGTCCATAGCGTTGCAGAGGAAGAGGCCAGAGGGGCTTGGGACTTGCAACCCAGGAGTAGGGTTAAGGGGCCCCTTTATGATGCATCAATGCTCCCCTTCACCGCTCGAGCCTCCTCCCCTGCCTAACCAAATTTGGTAGGATCCTACTAATGCTATATTAGATACACGTTCTAGGATGGAAGTTACGGTTGTTCTTGACAGGCCAAGGTCTTTAAGTAGGTTATACAAGGATTTCGCTGGAATACCCCTTGCTCCAACTTCAGCATATAGATTAACTGTGTACTGTGTATTAAATGTGTAGTTTTTCACGTAAATATGTTTCATAAACGATATTGTTATTGCTGACATTTTATTATTATGTCGTCACTACAGGTAGAAACCTATAATTAGCTTTCTGTTACTAATATTAGTATTAAATATAAGTTAGTTAAGCTGTTGGTTCAAATAAATAAATATTAAATATACGAATACAACACTTTCTGTGCCTTGAATAATAACTAGGTATACAATGAGTCTTACTCTAATCTAGAGTGCAATTTAAAACGAAAACAGCATCCTGATTAAACGTGTATTTTAGTTTACCTTGACTTATTTCCACCCAGAGTATTTTAAGTCGCCTACACGACATGAAACGTACAAAGCGACGTGCCGTAATTCCTAAGCTTGCAAAAGAACGTCACTTGTGCACGAACGTAAGTACGTATGCTGAAAGAAAGCTGAGTCTACATTGAGATAATTTTAAATGGGATAATGCTTTGATTTATTTAAACGGAAAATGAGCCGTTATTAAAAATGGAGGTAGCATGTTTTACTTAAATAACCGATTTCTAAAAAATTAGAAGGTCTTCAGTTTGACTGCTTGTTTCTCATTTGGATCGATTCCCAACAGCGGCTTGTGCTTCACCGCATGTTGGAAAGGCATTTTGCAATTGCTCGAGTAGCCAGTCTGTTACGACCCTTTAGTAGAAAATTTGTCACCAAACAGTGTGTTGCGGCAGCAGTCCTTGAGAGCAAGTAAAATTAAAAGCTCAAGTGCCTTACTACCAGTGGCTGGTACACTGTACGTCTCAGGGTAACGGGTACAGTACAGTTTGCCACTTGTGATATAATGCATCTGTTATTGGCAGAGGTTACCACTTAACATCAGTAGGGCAAGGTGCTAGTTCCACCACAAAAAAACGGTGATCCGAGTAATGCTGCCATTTTGAAAGTGAAAATTGTAAATTAATCCGTCTAAATAAACAGCTCTGAGTAATTTTACCGAGATTTTAAATTACAAAAATCCTAAAACGTAAAAATAATGGTACCCCGCATTTCTTCCTATAGGAATCGTACGAAGCGACGAAGGAAAAAAAGAAGGTGGGCATCAGCGTACCATTAAAGTACTACAATCCTACACTATGGTCCTGGAGACGCCTGCCAAGCGTGTGGATTTGTTATGTTAACCAATTAACTGTCGACATTGTGTATGTATCCCATTCAACAGTGAATGTTATGTTTTAAAACTTCGACTGACAAAAGCCTGTTCTTGTCAAGGTTTAATTTATGTTGCATTCATATATTTTTTTCTTTTCGTGCCCCAGGGTTTACCTCTTATTAATCAATAAATATTCAGGTATAGTATATATACAAGACTTGCTTGAAAATGGAGCATCGGTAATAAAGTTATAAAATTTGCTTGCTTAGCAGTCGTTGGGCAAAGCAAAAATTACAATATTTGATGGTGATGTCCGCAGACCATCAGTCGTTAGCCCTTATAGGTGCTTACTATTCCCCATCTGCCTCCGCATGTGATCGTTCATAGGGGAGTTTTTTTTATGTTATTATGACGGAACAAGTCCGAGGCCAGATGTTTCTTCATACTACACTTGAAAAATCCAGGGTCATTGCTTTTAGAAAGAACATATAAAGAGAATTAAGTTCAGTTAACCTATAACAAATTATCATTTCCACTTCAGTGTACGCAGACCCTTACTAAGTTTCAACGCGTTGCAGCGTGCTTGTGCCTTAGCATTTTGTTTAATTAATTTCACGGGTCCTTTGGTACAAGATGGCTTTTACTTTGTACTGCTCACTGAATGGGGTCTGTGAGGGGATGATATCTACAAACGCTGCGTAGGCTTGTTACCTAATCCACAAGTCGGTTGTTAGTATGGATACTTACTTAGTTCATTATATATCTTAAGAATTTAATTTATGAGTTATTTTTCTTTGTAATCACATTTTGAGACTAATGTTCGATTCTTCTAGTCCTTTTTATTTTGTGGCACAACATGAATGTAATTTTCATAACCATATCAATATTTCTATCCAAAACAAAATAATGCAGCTGTAGCTGCTTGATTCGGGTAGAAAAAAAAATATCCCATGGGTATCTTCTTTTTGGAGTTGTAAGAGGCGACGAAGGGAAAATTACCAGAAGGAAACAACTGCCATCTCACACTGCGACCCCTGAGACGTCTGCCAAGCGTAGAGATTAAAGTGAGCGCCTTTGATGGAGAAGATCTTTGTTCCACGGTGTATTATATGGCTGTTGATGGTTATGATGTATATGATATGTTCGTATCGTGATCTGCACTCACAAGATATGTAATAGTATCAGCTTAGTATCAGAGTGTAATATTATTATACGACCTAATTGCAGTGCTGTAAAAATTTATAGTAATTTCATCATTTTTAGATTATTAGATTTTTAGATTTACTAGCATGTCTACTTGCATGTCTTGTTAGATGTCGTAAACGCCAACTGAGAGAAATAAAGCGCCAAATAAGCAGCATGCTGTAACTCACATCGAGCGAAATAGATCGTTGCTGCACATTCGGCGCATAAGGGACTCTTTATGTCAACCCTCTCATTAATCAAAAAGCATTCTCAATGCTGGCTTCAAAACGGCAATTAACCGAAGCTCAAATATTTTATTGTGTTCTATGGACATCCTTTATATTATCAGATAAAACTGATATTGAAAAAATTGACTCTATAGCGGTGGAATAAGGTTAGGCAGATGAACCAATTTTGGCTTGTGATAAGTCACAAAAAAGTTTCCCAACTTCATCACCGTCAACCAACCACCATCGTCAAAAAAGAAACAAAAAATGTTACGTGCATATTACCTCTGCCCATGGTCGTGGTTGACCGTTGTTTTTGCGTAGTACACGCGAGGTGCTCTTAATTATTTGACTTTGTAATTGCTGACCCAGAGGTCCTCAAATCCCTAATGCCCTTAAGCGGAAGGACGCAAAGTGTTTGCGTATTTTTAAGGGCACTGTAAAACAAAAGACCTTTTGTTAATTTCATACATGGGAAGGGCCAAGGTCACGCAGACCGTTAAGATTTCAACACACAAAAGATTTAAACTGTAAATGTTTTGATAAAACGTTTCAGTTTTCTATTGTGATAAATTCATAACCGTTTTGTTTTGTTATTTATCTTTGTGATTTTATTAAGTCTTTGTTATTTTGACAATGGAAAAGTTATATTTTTTCAACTAAACCTCTTTTATCATTTTTGTTGTAGTAAAAAATTCAATGGTAAAACTAGCGAACTTAATATAATGCCGATATTTCTAAAGATATAATGCTAGGTATATTTCCAAAGGTGAAGGTAGGAGTGTCTAAGCACGTCTTCTACTTGCAGTATAACATCGTAGTCGCAAAAAAGTGGAACACCATAACGCCTGTTTGTATTAGTGATATACCTCTGCTTAATCTATATTTATATACTAATATTATAAAGAGAAAAAAAAAATATTTTTGTGTGACTTGAAAACTACGGGACCGATTTGAAAAATTCTTTCATCTATCGAATATGAAAGAATGGCTATAGAATATAGTCAAAACAATTAGGGATATGTATATGAAAACTACGATAATGTAACCCAACGTGTTAAAAAAATATCAAAACAATCGTTATATCGCGTACGCTGCGGAAATCGTCGACAATAGAGCAAAGTAATGTACTACAATTTTATAGAAGACATCAATATCTACAAAAAGTTCACAATATCATTCGTCTTACTATAACTGTTATGTCACAATAACTACTTTTTATGTGTTTCAATTTATATTTTTGTTAATTACCCGTGCATAACCGGGGCGGGCCGCTAGTAGATAATAAGCAGCTTAAGTGTACAATTTGTGAACTGTGGTTGGTGTATTTGTGTATGTGTAAAAATACTTTAAACATGTTTACAATCGTGTTTAAGTTACATAAAAAGAATAGTGGGCGAGACGATTAATTAAATGCTAGAGTAACCCATACACGTACTCGATTTACCGTCTAAAAACTTAATTGTTATCTATAAAACAATTACTAAACTAGAACAAAATTAATCTAAATGATCCATGCCGCTGGTTACAGAACGACAACCGTGTACGTGATAATTTGACATGAGAAGGATCCCTGTAGCTAAACTATATTAGTAGTTTGAATTTACGTAACGAACTAAAGCAGTTAAACTTCTGTTTACAGCTAAAACAATTCCGACAAGGTAAACGCGCTCGAATTAGACTTAGCAATCTCTACTCCTTTAGCTTTCATGGCGAGTACCTGTTGTCACAGAATAAATAACAGTTGAAGGTTCATACTCATTCCCCAGGGCTTGAACGTTATTACTGTGGTGTAACCTATTTGCAAATTCAAACCTATGATACTTAAAATAAACATAAGTTTAAACGTCAAACTTGCCAATTATTATTAATTAAATTTCTGTGCTCGGTGAAGCACCAAAAGAGTCTCTTTAAAATCTAGGTTTCTGGGTTAGATTTCCTGAGTCAGAAACAAAAACGTCTTATTTCATTTTGATAATTATCGTGAGTTTGATCTCTATTAACTTATTAGGAACCGACTAGGACCCGCGTTATATTTGCCGGAAAGATTTCGACTAGTTTCGGACTGATTTGAAGTCCTTCGTCTGGGAGTCACGACTGCGCAAAGCGACGAGCACGGGCCTCACGTAACACACTGTTCCTCATAAATTAAAAACACCTAATGACCATTATTTGATGCCCACCGTGATGAGGATCGTATTCAAAGGAAAATGACAAAACAAAATTAATTAGCATTCTGATACTGAGCGTTTCCGTGCTTCGGAGGGCACGTTAAGCCGTCGGTCCCGGTTGTTGTCTTAGGATGGCAGTCGTTATAGCATGGTGGTAGGGCATTTTGCGAATGCCCGCCTGGCTAGCGACCACCCTCAAATAGAAAATCTGTCGCCAATCACCTAACGGTGTGTTCTGGCAGCTGTCCTTGAGAGCCAGTGAAATTACAGGCATATGATACTTTGCAACTATATCTCAAAGTGACGGGCGCAGTGCAATTCGTGACTTGTGATGAATTGCATCTGTTATAGGCAGAGGTTAGTCAGCTTAACATCAGTTTGGCCTCGAGCTTGTTACGTCACAATAACATTAAAAAAATAGTAATGTAGCTGACACTATTTAGACAGTAACGCCCTAGATTATAATTATTTGTGTTTTTTAAATTCATATACAAGCAATTACTTCACCGATTGTACAGTAAATGTATGTGAAGAACAGCGAACAATACACATCACCATAGTCTACGAAAATTCACGCACTGAGTGATTGGATAAACAACGCGAAAACATTGTGAATAACGGTTATTTCACGATTGTAAACAAACATGGTACATTTACCGTTCAACGAACATAATAATAACAACAGCTAAAAATACATAACGACAAGGAAACAACACGTTGAAGACAATCAGTCTTTGTTTACTAGCGCCTTTTTAACGTGCTTTGATTTGTGTATTTTGAGTGTGACGTTAATGTATACAATGATGATGACATAATTGGACGTAATATAATTGAACTAAAAATCTAAAATATTTTTTTTTACTTCGCTATAAAAGTGTGCAGATTATTGCGCATCGTAGATAATTATAACAATAGAATTACCAATTTGCCAATAGAACTTCGAAGCGTTCGTAGCGAAGTTTACTTAGCTGTTCTTAACCGATCGACAAAGTTAAGCAACGTCGCTCGCGGTCATGACTTGGATGGGTGACCGCTAGTGACATTAGTACTGAGCGCTCCGTGCTTCGGAGGGCACGTTAAGCCGTCGGTCCCGGTTGTTATCTAAGGATGGCAGTCGTTATAGCATGGTGGTAGGGCATGTCGCGAATGCCCGCCTGGCTAGCTACCACACTCAAGTAGAAAATCTGTCGCCAAGCACCTAACGGTGTGTTCCGGCAGCTGTCCTTGAGAGCCAGTACTTCTAGGTTAGCCTAAACAACATCTTCGACCACGTCATCACTTACCATCAGGTGAGATAGTAGCTAACTTATAAGGCATAAAAAATAAATAATAATAATAATAATTGACATTATTAAATGGACGACATCGTCCACTGTGGATGCTAGGAGGTCAAGACATGTATTTTATACTCATAACTATAGTGCGGGCGGAACTAGTTGGCTGCGCCTTAGGTATGTGAGCGGTGGAGAAGCGGGGGCGCTTGCTTTGGTCATCACTGTCTAATGTGCGTGTGTGCGTTGCGAGCAGTAAGTAACCCGCCCCCTAGCCGCCCCTGTCGCCACCTGAGGCGCGGCCAACTAGTTCCTCGTGCATTATTTTAGACATCATAAGTATCTTTTCATTTTAATTCAAGCATATGATTGAATTGATAACCATAAAAAACTAGTTTTAATACCCTCATATTATAAAGAAGCATTTTATGGTAAGCAATGTATCAAGTTATTACCACACAATTGAAAAAAATGCTTCCATAATTTTTTAGCGCTCGTAGCAAAGTTGGCTTAGCTGTTCTTAACCGATCAGGAAAGTTAAGCAACGCCCGCCGGAGTCATGAATTGAATGTGTGACCGATAGTGACATTACTATTGAGTGCTTCCGTGCTTCCGAGGCACGTTAAGCCGTCGGCCCCGGTTGTTGTCTTAGGACGACAGTCGTTATAGCAAGGTGGTAGGGCATTTTGCGAATGCCCGCCTGGCTAGCTACCACCCTCAAGTAGAAAATCTGTCGCCAAGCAATTAACGGTGTGTTCCGGCAGCTGTCCTTGAGAGCCAGTAATTCTAGGTTAGCCTGAACAACATCTTCGACCATATCATCACTTACCATCAGGTAAGATAGTGGACAAAAGCTAATCTAACAAGCACTTTATAGTAAGTAATGTATCAAAATTCAAGTTATCACCAAACAATTGCAATAAAAACTGTGAAAGAATTTATGAAATGTGATAAGAACTTATATATTCCTACTACATTTCGTAAATTCTTTCACGTACCCTGCTCGTATGCCTAACAAACGAACCTACATCGAACCTCAATCAACGAAGACAATGGAATTCACCACAAGGCCCGCAACTAATCCATACGCAAATGGCTGTAATTTCCTCCAGACGCCTGTTCGTCGTCTGCGGTGGCGGAAGGAGGGTTGTTTTTGCACCGACATCGACAATGTAGGCTCACCGGGCAATTTCCTGACATACCGACAAGTCTGCGTGCTCCCTCGCACGCAATATCCGTCGACATTGGCGAGAAAATGCCAATCACAAATCCATAGCTGTCAAGTCTAGGCGACATACAAGGCATTTCATTACAGAAAAACTTTGCGTGTTGGATTTTGTTTCAATAGGAGATACTCATAAGCTATATCCGCTTACTCAAAGTTCACTAACGATAAAATCCAACCGCCGACAATGAGTGATTGTCGGAGCCGTTCATTTGACGAAGGATATTTACGTTAAAGTGAGATGTTGGTGAAGCATTCGTAAAAGGGTTATTCGTCATAAAAGGCGTGGTCAAGTTTTCTAATATGGTAAAATTATTAAATTGACCCTTATTCATTACCAACTGACACCCGTAGCATTACTCACGTAGAATTTAGTTACCTATAATATATCGCGCTCTTGCCCACGAAGGTGGCGGGCCAAAATACAAAACTTTTTTACAATTAGTTCTGTGGACCACAAAGTACCGACCGTAAGTATGATAAAGTTCAGAAGATAATGATAAAATACCTTATTCGTGTGAGGTGCTAAAGACAGTACACAGTGACAGTAATAGCATGATTTGGCTGATAGGCTATTTATTTTTAATATCGTTATGCACGCAAGTATTATTTGTATGGATATAAATTTCTTAAAATATAAATTGTGTTGATATTGCGTACATGGAAAATTTGTCGCTAAACTCTCAAAGGTATGTTCCAGCATTTTATCTATAAGCCTTTTTGCTTTCACTTTTATACATAGTCACTTTCCAATAGAAGGGATATTAGGTAGCTTTTTTATTGTTAATAAGGTTTTATTTACTAAGCAGTGAAAACTTCTAAAAATACTACATGTATAAAATCTAAATTGGGAATTTCACACGTGTTGAGAGCAGGCAATTTCCTGGCTTCTTCGGAACTAAGTTCCATCTATGTAGGTAATATCCGTTAAGTATATTGCACGTTTTATCCTGAAATATCCTACGTGCGAGTGAAAATAGCATCTTAACCTTTTAGCGTGTTACTACAATTTGGATTTAATTGCGTATGTCTTCCTTACGCCAAAGAACGGCGTTATGAAATTGAAAATAGTGTTTAGGTGATAAAAGTATCACAAAATCCTAGTTTAGTATCCATTACTGGTCACATTTTAAGCAGTGATGGCTCAGTGGCATTGGCTATGGACTGCCGCGCAGCAGGTCCATGGTTCGAATCCCACCGCGGGCTTCACCGCATGGTGTAAGGGCATTTTGCGAATACCACCCTCAAGTAGAAAATCTGTCGCCAAGCACCTAACGGTGTGTTTTGGCAGCAGTCCTTGAGAGCCAGTGAAATTACAGGCACATGAGACTTAACTTGTAATGAAATACATCTGTTATAGACAGAGGTTAGTCCGCTTAACATCAGGTGGGCCTTGAGCTTGTTCCGTCACTATAACATAAAAAAAAAACCTTTATAAATTCTTAGAGTACACAATTTCTCACCTCTCTCACCTCAAGTTGGAATCGAACCCACGTCTCTCGATTTTACGCACTTGGTACCTTATCGGTTATCGAGAAATACTAGACAGCCGAAATTTTGTGATCCAATGGTATTTCTTTAAATATCATAGGGACATTGCGCGGTCTTCAAACATCTGATCGAAAGTCAAAAAGTGACCATATTTAGAAAAAATAAATACATTTTAACAAATATGCTACATTTCTTTTGAAAAATATTTTTTCTAATTCATCCCTTCGGAAAAACTGTTGGCTATTTGAAACTGCTATAAGTATTTAGTAGTAGACAAAATTTTAACATAGACTATGTTATTGTCTTTTTTAAAGACTGCGTGATTTATATTAAGACTACATAACAAAATGGCAGTTCTCATAGAAAAACGTTTTGTATGGATATACTTAATTTGACAATTATAGATAAAATAATAAAAGTAAAAACTGGCAAACCATAAGCATAAATATTAGGCTCAAGGATATAATTATATGCAAAATTTCTACGAATCTTGGTTCTTAAAATATGACAAAACTATGTTTGTGTGGAAAGCGCTAAGAAGAAACTAAGGCTGCCTTTCCACCAGAGCAGTGAGCTATGAATGCGTATAGTATCCACTAATCAGATCACTTGATTTGTCAATTAAGACAATATGTCAGGTAACGTTTTGATAATCAAACGATCTGATTGGTGGACGCCAGAAACATCCAAACCTCACAGCTCTGGTGGAAAAGCGGCCTAAAGTTGAAAGAATGCTTGGAAAAAGACACATAGGCTAAAATGCCTTAAGTAATTATTATTTAAATCTGTTATTTTTCTAAATTTAAAAGATTTATTAACCCACCCGTTGAGAAATCTTTTTCTGGAAAATAAATGTGCACTTTTCTTCTCGGTTGCTCTATCTATAAACTTTGCTGAACAAGGCGATATAACCTATAACTTTAAAAAGATCGTCGTAAATGTCTTTCAAATAATTGATTCTGGCATATGCTCTGAAAACAATGATCACTCTATATATACACGTGGGAACCCGTTAGTTGGTATGAGAGAAATAATAAAATCGTGGTTGAAATACCAGACGAAGTTAATGTTTGGCAAGAATTTTGTTAAGTATGGGTAATAAGAATTCGAGTACGTTATAAATTATGTAACATTAAAATTAGTTTATTAATTATTAAGTCACATACCTAGAATTCAAGTTTAAGGCCACGTTTTCAGTCATGGACGTAAATAATATATTATATTGTATGTCAATTATTATTGTGTGCGAAGTGATATAACAACAGGCAGTTCAATTAAAAAAAAATGGTTTGAATGTTTTATGTAATATTTACCCTTATTAACAATAATACACATTGAATAAACAATACAGCAACTACAACTTTTTTTAGGCAACCTTAAAGCCATTGTGGGCATACATGAATTAAAAAGCTCCGGCCCACTACCAGTTGGCAGCGTGCCCTTACTGTAGAAAAACGACATGCCTATATGTTTGATATAAGCAAGTTTATGTGATTGCAAATGAAAATTAATTTCCAACGTATCTTTATTAAAGGTCAAATAATTATATAATATATCAACTGATAATATATATAAACTGGGATGAGCAAGATATTATTTTGGTATTAATTGTACCTCTTTTTTTTTTGCAGATAGGTAAGCTTTTGACCTGCTGCGTGGCAGTCCATAGCCAATGCCACTGAGACATCACTTGTTCAAAACCTTCCAACAATCTAAGGACAAATTAGTGTTTTGAAACAATTAAAGTCTAACGAGTATTTCAAGGTCAAAATATAGAAGGGCTGTCCCTGGGGCATAGTTTGGGGTTCCAGCCTAACTATAAGTAATGAAACGGGCGGTTTTGTTGATAAACTCCTTACACCCTTTTATCGACGGCTATGAGGGAGGTACGGTGAAAACAAAAAGTAAAGCCTTATATTGTGGTCAACAGCGAGTATTTCTACGCTACACAGAGTGATTGGACCGTTTTTTTTTAAAAAGATTACCTACACTTTTTACTACTAATATTTAACTACACTAGATAGACGAATTACTTTTTATGGTTTAAACTAGGTACAATACATCCGTTTTTATTGTTTTATTAAAGTTTATAGACTACTACGCTTTAGACCTATCTCACCTGATGGTAAGTCGAAAATAATATTCCGGCCAGTTTAAAATTACTGGCTACCAGTGTGTTCTAGCACATGAGATGACAGACACATGAGACCTAACAACAGTACGTCTCAGTGTGACGGGCACAGTGCAATTCATAATATAGAAATGCATCTGTTATAGACAGAGGTTAGTTCACTTAGCATCAGGTGGGTCTCGGGCTTATTCCGTCACAATAACATAAAAAAAACTTATTTATTTATTGGTCATCCAACAGCCTATTACCAATTTTTTATAACATTTTTAAAAACATAGGGCCAATTATAGGACAACGCGTTTAACAATATGATAGATTAATTTTGACAATGACCAATTACTTTTTAGTTAATACGAACAAACAACTTACTCGTTACTCACAACGTTACTCTCGAACTTGTTTACAAGATAAAATTTATAACTAAATAGAAAATAAAGTCGTAACTCCGATAAAAAACACATTTAAAGCCAAAAACTCGCTACGAAGTCGCCGTCTTGCCGATGCGATGCTTGAACAGTATAAGTCTATATCTAATCGTTTATCCCCCGCATTGAAACTTCTACTCACTTAGTTAGTTTAATCATAAGGTATTGTTAATGGCAAATGAAACAAAAGGCCAATGTTAAGTTTGTGCAATATCATATTCTAATATAAATAACAAATGCAATACAATAAACCAAAACACATAAACAAGTTTTTCGTTGGTTTTATCAAGCCATTCAAAAGATATTTTTGTGATTTTATATTAAAAGTCTGAAATTACTACCAAAATCCAGCTTTATGTGTGAATAACGATTACAGACCCACAACTACAATAAGTTTTGGGTCTGTAATTGTAAATCATTGTCAAATTCAATTCCGTTAAACGATACTGAAGCATGATACAATTACATACAGTGTATACTTGTACATCTATGAGATAGCACACACACCTGCCAAAATCACACAAGTAATAAATGGGCGGGCTCGCCGATAGTTCTTGCAATAGGCCTCCGTATTTGATTTCTCTATATTTGTACGGTTGTATTCGGAGGCTCAGATCCCACGGGCTTTGCTGGCTACCGACGTCGACATAAACAACCCGACGGTATTGCTTGTATCTTATCTTGGGGAAAATATTAGGCATTGCTTTCGGGATCCCTGTTTCATTTATCAGTATAAGCTATCATAGTTTCACGGGCACGAAGGGTGAAACTAGATTTCCGTGAAATTGTTTGTGTTATATTCATAATAATAAGACAGGCCAAATATATTGTTACTATTATAATAAGAACGGATGTTTGACGACAATATTGTTAGGTAAGTTCGCGCGTAGGCTAGGCCTAGCCTTTAATCAAAATCTTACTTGGTGGTAGGTGATGATATGTTGGAAGATCGGAAACTGGAATAACGTAGAATAGATTAACTCTCAAGGTAAGCAGGTGCCTAAATACCCATAGGGGCTTGGCAATCAATAGGTTGCTTATGGGTGATTGCTAGCCAGAAAAAAAGAGGCTCGTAAAATCAAGCAAGTCATTATGGATATGTACCCACGTTGTTGAAAAACACGAACATCTTATATTTCTTTATGTCCACGGCGTTTTTATTATATTATATTCTAACTAATGCATTTTAATTTTTTTTTTTATGCCTGATAGGTTAGCCTTTGACCACTATCTCATCTGATGGTAAGCGATGATGTGGTCGAAGATGTTGTTCAGGCTAACCTAGAAGTACTGGCTCTCAAGGACAGCTGCTGGAACACACCGTTAGGTGCTTGGCGACAGATTTTCTACTTGAGGGTGGTAGCTAGCCAGGCGGGCATTCGCAAAATGCCCTACCACCATGCTATAACGACTGCCATCCTAAGACAACCGGGACCGACGGTTTAACGTGCCTTCCGAAGCACGGAAACGCTTAGTAGTAAATGTCACTAGCGGTCACCCATCCAACTCATGACCGCGCGCGACGATGCTTAACTTTGCTGATCGGTTGAGAACAGCTAAGTAAACTTCGCTACGAGCGCTTCTATAAAATTTAAATGATACATAATAATCTGAAACCTTTAAGTTCTGAAAGATCGTTCCCGTGGGGTGGGTTTAGAATTGCACCCCCATTTATGGGTAAGCGGCACCTAAGGGTAACACACCAGAAAGTGGGCCGCAGCACCTTCTTAAAATCTGCTCTCTTACACTGCGATCCCGAAGCCGCCTACCTAGCGTGGGGATTATGGCAAAAACCCCCTTATTAGGGGGAGGCTGTGTTTAGCAGTGGACGATCCGGCTGATACAGTACAGTAAGGTGTGAAAAAGAATAATTCTGATATTATATTATATAGAAATAAGATTATAGATTTATTTCCTATATTCAGTAAAATATGTCTACAGGTAACATCAAAATGCTGTCGATTGTTAATGTCTTGACTCCGGTTTAATAAACGGCCACTTTTCTTAGACTAATAACCTTGATAAATTCTCGTTTGCAGTATATCTACTCACTAAACGCGGACACCTAAAGTTTTTTTTTATGCTATCGTGATGGAACAATCACAAGGCCCACCTGGTGTTAAGCGCTAAACTCTATCCCCCTTATTCATAATCTCTCTATAACTTTATAATAGGTTTATCATTCTTTTGATAAACCTTTAATAAAGTTATGGGACGATTATGAATAAGACCGTATTAGTTTACGATTTAGTTCGTCACAAGTGGCGAACTGTACTGCACCCATCACCATGAGACTTATTAGTAGAGTTCATGGAGTGCTTTTCATACAAACGTTATTTCGTCATATTTAAAATACTAAGTCTTCAAACCCCGTGAAATTATGTGTGCATATTGCTGAGTCTAATATATGTGCTTCTGGTTTGCCAGTATTTTTGATTTATTATATCACTAAATGTCAAAATAGCAATTCCCATACAAAACGAATTATTTTTAATAATACTTAATTTTACGGAAATTATATTACATGCAACTTTCACTGAGTTTGAAAACTTAGTATTTAAAATGTAACGAAACTACGTTTATAAGGAAAGCTTTCCATGAACTCTACCTCTGAGATTGATAAGTCTCACGTGCTTGTAATATTACCGGCACCCATATCTACCCTTCAAACCGCAGTAATGCGAACATTATCCTGCTTGGCGGCAGAAATAGGTTTGGTGGCAGCACTTCCTTGGAAGAACTCGCAAAAGAAAGTTCTACTAAGACGTATTTTGTGCTAAATGTGCAGTAACAGTCAACTAATACCTATATTGTTAGCAGTGGTATGCCTTTAATATGGGGCATCTACTGTCTGTAATCATTTACGAACAACAAAACAGGAACTAAAGATAACACAAATAGAAAAATGAAAATAAATAGTGTGTTGACATACATGCGTAGGTTTATTGTTCTCGTAAGTCGTTTAGGTCATCACCCACGCACGGTTCCAAAATACATTTCTTAATAGGCTGCCGTGTTCGTTGTAAAATTATTTACGAGTAAGTAAACTGATACAAGCAATTATTGTTCAGAATACATGTTACACCTACTCAACTCAGCGTTTACAATAAAAAAAATAGAAAGATTCTCAATATTGGTTCAAATGTTAATATAATTTAGGCCCAAGAGTATAAGATCGATTTTAAGTTGCAGTTTATGACAGATGTTCCATATATTAGACGTAAAAACTGCATCTTAATATCATCTCGACTTTAATGCATTTATTGATATATACTATGTGTCTAAGGTGCCAGTAACCTCCAAAAAAAAAAAAAAAACAATTTTTTTCCTGAAAATTTTAAATATTAGACTTTTGTGTTATTGTGACGGAACAAGCCCGAGGCCTACCTGATGTTAAGTGAGCTAACCTCTGCCTATAACAAACGCATTTCGTCAAAGACCCATTGCAGTTTGCCCGTCACATTGGGACCTACAGTTGTTAGGTCTCATGTGCCAGTTATTTTACGCCAGCCAAGCGGGCATTTGCGCCCTTCCACCATGCGATGAAGCCTGCGACGGGACGGGAACCATGGACCTGCCCATTACTGTTTCAGTGGCACCCTTCTTGTTCTACTTGTCACTGCACTGCGGTCGTCGTACCGAGAAGATAGAAGCTTGAAATACCGAGATGTTAGTTCTTATATCACGTTACTCCAGTAATTTATCTTGCTACAATGCTCTTCACGCTTAAATACGGTATTGTTTACACAGTGCTGCTTTGAGGTAGAATATCTTCTGACACTGCGGTGGTACCTTCCAAGACGATGTCTTGTTGAACTCTACTTCTAAAAATCACCTGGTAGAAGTGCTACTATGTCGCATTTCAGAAAATTTAATCAGACCTACAGCTTAAACGCCGTGACCGGACGCTAAAACAATTTTTAGGTTGCTAATTGTCTTGTTGTGATGGTATTGAAAAAGTAATCAATAAACAGTGACATGTATGTAAGATAATTTCCATGTGTTTTTAGATTTTAAGTCACAGCTGACTTTCACTTGCTAAGATCCTCCCACACTATTATTTAAAAAAAATTAGACAGCAATACAAAATGTAAAATTTTAATTTTAACATCATTAGTTTCACAAAAAGTTTTGCCTGACCAATGTGATCTGATTGTGAGTTAATTAACATTTACTAGATATTTATGTTATTTCCACATAGCTAAAAATGTATCAAATTTAATTGTTTTTGCTACGAGTCATACTTTTAAATTGTTTTTATTTACAATATAAATCAGAGTAGGTACAATGTTTATAAAATATTGTATTAGGTTTAGTTGCAAAATACAACAAGCTTTTACAGTAGTAGTAATTTCTTAGTGTGACGGTCTGTTAAGCTGTTAGGAGTAATGGCCTATAACAATTCTGTTGCTACGCAAGATTTTACTGCCTACGCGCTACGATGCTACAGTGTTTTTTTACGATATTGCTACGATGCTGTTACAAAACTGCTACGGAGGTGCTACAAAACTGCTACTTGCTTTTTAAATCACGTAACTGCATAAAAGTGTTATTGTTTTCCGTGCATTACTAAGGAAAAAAACAATCTTAAGTAGATAATTCCTTTTGAAATGAATAAAATATATGTAGATAATATAGTTGTGATTTATGACGACATAACTAGCTTCCGCCAACGACTTTGCCCGCGAGAGAAAGAGTCATATCGCTCTCTCAGGAACTACTAATTACATTTCATTAAAAAGTGTCGTATGTATTTAAAGTAAGTAATCAATGACCTAAGAAATCACTGCACCAAATTTTATCAAAATCAGTTCAGCCTTTTTGGAGGTGAGTAGCAAAAAGCACACTACCTACTTTCCTATTTATAATATTTCTAAGAAGGGGAATATTCAAAAGTGACATGAGATTATTGAAAAAGTCGCTATCCATAAATGATTTTACAGTTGGAAAGTGTCGAGTGATTTATTCAAATTACCTCTACAACTATTCCGGGGCCGTGAACTGTGAAAACACGTAGTCCCCGCATACCGGAAATTTATCCCCTAACGGTCCTGGCGTGTGTACCGTATAATAAGACCGAGTAAATGACAATTTGAATTTCAAAAGTAGGTGGATAAGTTAAGCAGAGTGTGACTTGCGCATTTCACACCGTTCTTGGCAAGCTTACCGAGTCCAACGAGGACGCGTTTCAGTATTCAGCTTGACTTCGTACGAGGTGAACGCGTCGGCGCTTCGTTTTTATTCCGACTCTCGACAATTTTTACGTGCATTATATAATTGTGTTTGTTTTGTGAAAGAAGTTATCGACAAGGATTTTCGTGAACATAAAGGTATTTATTTCGTTCAAAAATTGTTTTGCCTTCAAAGTGGTCTAGTAAATAGAATCACTTGTAGTGCGGTCGTGTGCTTATAGTTAATAATGCAAAGGTTCACTTAAGGTAAATAAGGGTAAGTTTTCAAAGGATCGAGATGCAGCAGACCCTTCTTAACCTTTTACCGCACTCATCAAGAAATTAGAGAACTAGTTTGGGGCAGCCATGTGTATATTTTTTTTTCGTAGTATCGTTAAAAGGTCAAGGATTAGGTAGATATTATGTCAATTTACCTTTTATTGAGAAGATACGGCAGTTTATCTTGTTAAAAAACTTTGTGTTTTAAGTAATGCGATGTAGATAATTACATAATTCAATTTTAAATATGTACGTTTTCGTTTATATTTATGTGTGATGATGATCATGCTAATGAAAGATTCATTAGTTTAATGAGTCTATATATAGTACGTGTATTGTACTGTGTCAGCCGGATAGTCCACTGCTGAACTGCACTGTCTCCCCCAACACGAGGTGGTTTGCCACAATCCTCATGCTTGGCAGGCGGCTTGGGGATCGCAGTATGATATATAAATTCCTCAGAAAGTGCTGCTGCTCACCTTGTGTTGTGTGTGCCCTTAATGTTCTCTTACGCCACCCACGGGTAGAGACTGGAGGGTGACATTCTATCCTGGCACCCCACGCACTTGCACTTACATTTTATTGTGTTGTTTTTTTCAGACTACAATTAAATATTTATGTACAATCTTTATTTTTGAATCTAAAGTTCCAACATTAAAACTACGTTATAAAACAATAAAAAAGAAAGATATCTAAAAAGGTTACAGTGGATAATGCGTTTATTAGATGAAATACATTATAGTATGCAATATAAAGTATATATGGAAAACTCATAACATTTTTACCCTTGGATTACATAGATAGACTTTCACACAATATTCTGCACTTTTATCTTCTGGAATTGTACTTAGCAGATAGCCTTGTTTATACTGGTCAAAATGTGTATGGCATACGTAATTGTTTATTGATTGGCATACAGGTGTAATGAAACGTACTGTACACAATAATAATAAAATTAAAATAAAATACTGCTATTATTATAGCGTTTTGCCACCTCAAATACCACAAAAACATCTTTAGATATATTAGTATATGAACCTTTATTATGGCGTTCATCAGTAATTACGTTTGATTTTTTTTCAAAGGAAACTTTGTGTATTTCTAATACATTTAAGTGCAAAAACTGATTTGGTTAACTATCAACTATTATTTTTTCACCTCTATGCTGTGTCGCTGTAAAGATCGCGTATATTGCAGTTACTCAAGAGCAATGCATTAACGGGATAAGAAGTATATTTTTATAATAAATAAGCAGGTAACTATGGCAAATTTCATTCAGATATTTAATATACTCGAAGGAGATTTACAAGAAGCACGCACTCAATCACATGGAATCAGAATGCTGTTTTTCTAATACCAATAAGATTGTTTTTGAAAGAGATTGCCGTTCAGTAATCAGGATATATTTATATTTTAAATATGAAAGTTAGTAATTAAAGGCATAAATTATTTATTTTCATATCTAGGTACAAATAAGGTCTATAAAGATACAAAATTTGGATGTATCCAAATGGTCTCCATTGGATTGTTGGGAAAATAAAAAACAACTATTGAATTAGAGCGGAATGAAGAATGTGTTTTTTTTTGGGATAGTGACGAAACAAAGCCCTCCTCGTGTTAAAAGGGAACTTCTGCCTATAACAGATGCATTACGTCACAAAAGTTAAATTACACTGAGCGCATCGCCCAGCATAAAGTTGAAAAAATATAATTGACTGAACATATAATTTTACCTTAATGTGCAGCAATCTGCTACTCAAGTCTATTTGTTACTAGGTTGCTGCAAAGTAAGCAATAGGAGCACAATTTAAAGCTTTGAAATGTCTTTGTGTTCTTTTGGTAAACAAGGGTGCATGGAAATAGTAGCAGATCTGCTATTACCGAGAGTTCCAAGAGATATTTTACCACGAAACTTATGCTAGAACATTTCAAAACAATATAATGCCTATGTAATGCCTCTGCGTTGTCTTTCCGTTTTTATACAGAACTTAGCGTATATACGGCGGGTATAGGTAGAAAGATTGTAGCTTAAGGGTTTTAAACACAATACAAAATATTACAGACCCGTTTTTTAATCTACGAACCATCGTAAAACTTTGCCCGCTTTTCATTTTGTGAATAAGGTAGATTTGTCTTGAATACGCTGCATAAGTATATGATAAAGCATATTCATATATAATGTTGTCTTAGATTTAAGCCATTATTACAGATAGTAATTAAAAAACTTGAAACGGTTTAAATCGCATACATTTATCATTATTTCATCATTATCTCGACCACGTTTGCGGTTTTTGAACATACCCAGGACAATCCCAAGCACTAATTCGGTTTGACAATTCACAAATCCTCGCCAGAGAGACCAGTTTATGCCAAGAATATTACGCGAGTCTATTGAAATCAAAAAGTACAAATTTCAGTAGAGATAATGGTCGGCAAGTACCACCTACTTGGGATTCTGTTATCAGCACAAATCTGCAAGACCTCTGGCCACTGTGAGCGAATACTGCGTGATTAGGGAACGTTATAAATAATAAAAAAAAAACTGACGGTAGGACAAATAATTTCTTAATAACTCGTGTGACAAATAAAACCAATTTTTCTCTCCAACCACGATCACTGCAAAGTGTTTGAAACGTCGGGACAAAAATAATGATAAATATACGCGATATAAACCGTTTTAAGTTGTTTAATTACTACATACTCATATATAGAGCTATGTTTTGTTTTTCTTTTTGTTATGAAAAAAAATTACGTACAAAGCTTCTATTGGATTAATGTACATTAAAAATGATTATCAAATAATCATAAGGAGATGGCAAACAAACTTAACACAAATCATAAATAAACAAAGAAGACAAAATTTCACGCTAACAAATATACAATACGAATGGCGGAAACGAAAACAAAGGGGAAGTTATTTGTATTCACTGATTTTACCAGTTGTCTATAATGTTCAATTCGGGGAAAAATCCTTACGAAACGTGTTCTCTGGTGAGGGAAGTAAATCCAATTATATTTACATGCACGGTAACGTCATGGGACAAGCGCGTTTTTTGGAAACACGAAATGTTCTTATAATAAAAGAATTGCGAAGAGACATTAAACAAAAGTAATGGTAAAAACAGAATATATGTTAACGGATAGTGAAATAAAAAACAAGTGATTTAGGACTCGACACTCAATAAAATTTGGAGTAACAATGTGCTTAATATTTATTAGAAAATGTTTTTGTACGTTTGTTGTGTATGTTCTTGCATGACAGATCGGTTCACATGGAGTTTTAGATCGATTTCAATGGGCATAAAAGCATTCAGTAAGAGAGTGTAGGTATTATTGAGATATTAATGAATTGATGCACATGCGGCAAATACCCCAATTCAAATGAATCTTGCCATGGGCTTGAGCTTCACCACATGTTGGTAGGGTATTTGCTCGATTTGTAAGCTACCACATCACAGTGGAAAATCTGCGGCCGAGCACCTATTAGAGTATTCTGGCAGCTGTCCTTGAAAGTTAAAAAAGCGACGTGAATTATTAGAATAAAAGTACTACTAAGGTAAACCAAGAAAATATAAATAACTTAATTATTTCAGATGGACACATGAGTCGTTTTGTATAAACTCACAACTTACGACTGACTTACTAGTCAAACGACTAAATGAAGATAAAAAAATGATTGTCCTTTTGTAGGCATTTTGTTTCTTTTTTGATTTGGCGCAACTAGGTGTTTTACCATGCTTAGCCTTCAAATCAAAAGCATACCCAAGGAGTGATTGATCTGGTGGCCAGCTGTAAAACAAAGCCAAAACATTTAAACAATGTATAAAGTCTTGTCTTGTTTAGTCCATCTTGTTGCTAGATAAAACATATTTTAATACTATGTATTTGTGTCGTCTACTACCGATGTTGACTTAGAAAACATGTTAAACTGGCACCATATACTTACGTGGGGTAAATAAATACATCATGATGAATTTAAATTTATCATCATGCAAATGAGTAGGAATTTCACAAATCACTCTGCCAGCCACAAAACTTCGCAACAGGGTCTACGATTTTGTAACAAACCCATTTTTGTAGCTCAAGGTGTGGTTTTTGTACCAACGTCATGCTGATCTTAAAAGTATAAAATGTCTACATAATTTTCTAGCTTCCACGAGTTAAGTTTTGACACAATGTAGGTAAGTGATGATGGGGTCCAAAACCATGACTTAGTTAAGCCTATGACTGGAAAATGGCTGACAAGGACATCTGTCGTAAAATACCGCTAGATGCTTGGCAACCAATTCCATAAAAATATTTAACTGTACTTCGGTAAATACCTACTGAGTAAATCGGAAAAATAATAAATTTATGTACAAGTACTTTCCAATACACAACCTAGATAAATTAAAAATAAAATTTTAACATAACCCATTTTCGACACGTGAAAACAAACACACTCACACACTCGTACTCTTAGACACACAAATCCTCACACGTGAAACAAATGTATTAATTAACAATTGTTTACGAGGCTCCGAATTAAAATTACTTTTCCACTTTCTATGTAAAATCATTATAACTAAGGTTGACTTTTAAATCAGAATTTAGGCGCTGTCACGTCCTCAGCGATAATAATTTTGATAACAAATTTTGAATTATATTTGTTTATAATCGCTTAATCGGTCCGGGTCTCGCTACATGGAATCCCGTTTTAAGGATTTAAAACAGGATAAAAAACTATTTACATAATTGCAATATCTAACTATAATAGGTTTGACAAAATATTTTATATTAAGTAACTATAATTATTTAAAATAATGTATATTCGAACCAAATATTTGTAAGCCGATTATGGCAACGATGCGTTGTACTAACAAAATGTATTTATACCATCCAGTATGATTTTGTTATTGTCTACATTCTATGCCTTGCAAATAAATTATTCTATGCTCACAAAATACAAAAAGTCAAAAATGACAAAAATATTTATACAATATAGGCATCTACAACGCTCATATGAAGATCAATTAGAAATTTTGATACTGTAATATTTTATTGCCACGGCCAGCAATAAAGTTTTACAGCGCAGTTGTGAGAAAATGGGCAAGAAACTCGGGGCTATTCTTCTTTTAATACATCTTTTAACAATGTGTAAGTAACAAAATATATTATCAAATGCTTACAATATTTCGAGGGTATTCTGGCAGAACCAAATAAATGCAAAAAAATTAAAAAATTAGCTATAAACATAGGATACTTAGTTTATAGCATTTTTTATCTGGTAAAACCATATAGCTGCCGAAGCTTTAACAACGGTTTTTTTCCTCTGATAAAGAAAATAACTAGCATTTTTTGTCTATAAATTTAAAAGCAAAAGGTGATATGGGCTCTTTAAAAGGTAAATAAAAAGTTTCTTACAGTGAAAACGTAATACAACAATTTATTTTCTTTACTCACAAATGCGCTTATAGATATTTGGGTTTTGTATTAACAGGTAAAAAAGAATAATTATTAGAAACTAATCTTATTTGATTCTCATTAGTAAAACGAACTGTGTTCTTTGTTAATAAGCCTTTTTTCTGACACTTGCTCAGGTCAAAATAGAAACCAATATGTGGCAGCAATTCTTTTGTGGGCTGTTCAGAATATTGAACACGTAAGTGTTCAATATTCTGAACAGCCCACAAAAGATTATAGAGCAAAAATTTTTAGAATCAGGACATACATACATGGAGGCCGATTCTATGCACAGTGCTATTGAATCACAAAAGAAAGAAACATCAGTATATTCAATGCAAGACTGAATTTCAATATGCGAACGTGCAAGGCGTAGGAAAATACATACTGTTCAACAGAAGAAGATAGTCAAGGAGCCATACAAAACAAGAGTTTAAATACCATGAGTTTTATGATCTAAAAGATCTCGCTTCTAAGATTATTCATAACAAAGATAAGGACAAGGAAGGAAATAAAGTACAGTGGCTTAAAATCAAACGACTAAGGTTTGTAAAGAAGGAGAAAAGAATTTACTTCAATTGTGACATGAGTGAGACTTTTAATTACATTGATGTTACTGGTAAAGAAGGAAAAACTAGAGCTATACGAACAAGAAGAAAGGAACAAAATGAATTTCCAACTGAGTTAAAAAAAATGTATAAAGAATCATTACCTATATCCGAAGCAAAAAAACAGGATTTACTAAATTTGGTTAAAAAAAACATAATAAGTACCTGGAGCCTTGGTATAAAAATCTGAAGACGGTTAGTGTTCCTGTCGAGGCTGAAGAGGAGAATGAGCTGATGTCGTGCGAGAACTCCTTAATTCCTATATTCATATTTTTTTTCTGCATAATATTTTCAAGTGCTATTTCTCTACAGAATTAAACTGTTTAAAGTTAAGAAAGCTTACAATAAATAAAATAAATATCGCGTATTTGTTTCTTTAATGCAGTAATTCCCACAACATTTACAGGTAGAAACAGATAACTGAGAAAAAACATATTCTACCGCCTTAAGTGGAATATTATTTCAATTTATTTTAACATCAACTTATTTAATATGGGACAGTGAACTGTTCCTAATATAGTAGGTAAAGATTAACGTGTGTTTAAGAGATTTACAGCTTAGTAACGTATTTCAGGTAAAACAAAATAACTGCAATACCTTCACGCCAACTTTCGCCTTTTTTAAACTTTTTATGACAATTATTGCATAAATTATTGTATCAAGACAGTTTTAGATAATGTATCTATGTACTAATAGTAAAAAAAATTGTAATTATGCTTCGTCATTGACATAATGATCGTCAAAAACTTTAAATCTATTTTCTCAAAATAACAAAATCGCTACTTATCTGGTTCTCCCAGAATACCCTCGATTTGTTTAATTACGTAGGTATTAAGGCAGAAGAGGAGTTCTCCAAGAAAACGTGCCGTTTAAATAATCACGAACTGTATAGAAACCTACCTATATTGAAATATTTTTCACATGCGACTTAAATTTTCCTTCTGTGAGCATTGTTCTTACAATGTTAATAGTGCTTAAAAAAAACTTTATTAGAATATCGCACACAATTTTGATTCGCACGCACTTCAATAAAATGTTGCTTGCAGTGGGTTTCGTGTTAATGTAAGCGTTAATAACTTAGTTGCTCCATAAACAATGTCGAGTTGAAACTCAATCGGACTTTTGGACTTCAGGGTCGAAGGGCAATTGAAATGGTTTTGTATGTATATGTAATCACGTATTGACAATGTCAACAAAACCCGGATTAGACAGCCTGATGATCGCATGATAATCGTAGGGAACCATTATGGTCAAAGATGGGATAAATATATCGCGCCTATGACTAGAAAGGAATAGGTGAAATTTTCATCAATATCATCATATCGAGATACAGGCGCATAAATAAAATGAGAAATAGTTGTAGTTGAATAGAACATACTGAAAAATATCACATTTAAATGTTATTTTATATGAGAAGAGAGGAGATACAGATGATAAAACCATTAGGTACCATTGGCTCAGAACCTTTAAGAGTAATTCTTATCGAAGCTCGAATTTGGTCTGAAATATAAATATAATATACAGGTAATTAAATAACAGTGAAGTTCCTATATCTCACATACATTAATAATGTTTATTATAAAAAGATTTCTGTGTGTGTGTTTAATTAACGTAACTATTTAGAGTATGCAATTCGTAGGATGACTGAACTTAGAAAAAACTATTTCATGTATTTGCCTGTTTAATTATGAAAACACGTAATATTTTTTATTTCATGAATATTTTTTATCATAAACTGTAGTAAGTTGTGTATAAATAATGTATATAAAGTCACTAAATCACTTTCGTTGATCATTGCTTCAATTTCGTGCGCATTTCGAACTTCAAACCTATTTTTCCTCCAAACGAAAAGCACGATTTGATTTATTTTTATATGAATTTACAAGTATTATCAAATACTATACTTTTTTTTAAACTATTTCAAATAAGCAAAACTAAAATTTTCCATGAAGGTGACGATGAGAATCACTGCGATGAGAATTAGCCTTAAGCCTTCCCTCGCAGTTATCTTATATGTGGCTGCATTTACCTTGGGAAAGAGGGTAGAAGAACATGGTAATGCCGTGATTTGCACATTTTAATATTAACACGTTTGGGATGGAAATAACACGTTCCGGTCTTCCGAATTACGTATTTGGCAGATGTGAAATATTCATCGGAGTGGCGGCGGTCGTGCTAAGCTCGTAGCATTTTTAACTCGCTGCAAATGAACTCGGGTAATTAACACTTTTGCTGAGATTGGCTTTGTTTTTCTTTGTCAGATGAGTACTTTGCAGAATAGTAGGTACATTACTGGCCAGGCCTAAAACAAATCTAACGGTCAATTATTATTAGATGGACGAGATTAAACCATGTGCTTCTAAAAATTTACAATCCTTCTATAATAAGTGAGGTCGTTAAATGTATGGTGGTAGCCCTACCACCATGCATTTAACGCCTCTATATGACTTATTTCTGCCTGGCTAGCAACCACCTCCGAGTAGAAAATCTGTCAACAAGCAGTTTTGTGTGTTCCGGCAGTTGTCCTGGAAAGACAGCTCCCCTTCTAAGTAAAGAGTTTTTACTTTGACCTAGCTTTGAATACATATTCAAAATCTAGCATATAAACAATAAATAATAAAAATAATATTTCGAGAATTACACTTTTTGCTAAAATTGCGAGTAAACTAAAAACTTTAACAATACAGTATCTAATTTTAACTCAATTCAATTCAATTAAGCGCAGTCAAATTAAATAAAATATAATTAAATATTAATATCGTGTACCTAAGAATACCTAAAGCACCTAAATACCTAAGAAAAAACACCAAATGAATGTAAAGGCCTAAAACCTCTAGCATTTCATGAATAATAATTTAAGAAACTGTCCAGGTATAATATTATTGTTACGACGCAAAATGCTGAAGAGAAGATTTTGAAGCGCTCGTAGCGAAGTTTGCTTAGCCGTTCTTAATGGATCAGCAAAGTTAAGCAACCTTCACCGCGGTCATGAGTTGGATGGGTGACCGCTGATGACATTACTACTGAGCGCTTCCGTGTTTTGGAGGGCACGTTAAGCCATCGGTCCCGGTTGTTGTCTTAGAATGGCAGCCGTTACAGAATGGTGGTAGGGTATTTGCGAATGCCAGCCTGGCTAACTACCACCCTCAAGTAGAAAATCTGCCACCAAGCACCTAAAGGTGTGTTTCGGCAGCTGTCCTTGAGAGCCAGTAATTCTAAGTTAGCCTGAACAACATCTTTGGCCACATCATCATTTCCCATCAGGTGAGATAGTGGTCAAAGGCTAACTCTATCAAGCATAAAAAAAAGATTTTATTTGCGAACCGGAAAGAGCTGATTGACACTCTGTTTATAGGGTTGTGTATGTACCTAGAGCAATACGAAGCCCTATTTTTATTTTTATTTTATTTTTATTTTAGTTGTATTAGGGGGGCTTTCATTACAAAGTAATATTGAAACAGACAGATAAAAGCTATTTACAAGCCTCCACAATTAGAAAGTTATTACAACAAGATTAGAAAATAGGTATATAACGCTAAAGTTTACTTCTTAAAAATGCTTATGCTAACTACTATCCAGAGGAGTGGCATATGGCTGTAATAATGTAGTATTTATGGAAGCCACATTACAAGTAAATAGGTCTATGGAGGGGTGCGATTACATTATTCTGTTAAATGCGTTTGACGAGCGTAATATGAAGGAATTTTGGCGATAGTTGGTGCGTGCGTGGGGACGGGACTCCGCTCTCTGTCTGCTTATATCTCCTTATGTCATAGGTATCTAGCTCGTAAACGGAATTAGTCACAAGCCTTTTTGAGTTTTGATACTTTGTTATCAAACAGAAAAGAAAAAAGCTCGACCTGTAGTGCGTACGTATGTAGCTTAAAAAAAATACTTTTTAGCACCACACACCTCCACATATACCCTTGCGTGTCGAGCGTCATAATTCAGAATTCGAGTTGAGTAAGGTATAAAAATGTGTATTATATTCACTAATCTAAACAATAAAAATGGCCATCAAAGTTGTACATTTTAGATTTTTTTTTGTTACGTGGTCTAAAAATAAACTTGGTTCGCTATTTAAAATTTTGGTATAACGTATAATAATTTTTTAAACATAAAATACTGATAACTGAAATGTAGTTTTGAACTATAATGGAAACCGAGAAACGATTTTTTTACGGGCTATTAAAGCAATGTGGAACCTTAAAAACGAGGCCTGACTCGCACTTTGCTTTGATGGCGCAACTTCTGATTGACTAAGGGAATACAATTCAGACAATCATGGATAACGTCACCATTAACTAAAAACTCTGTGGCCAAGAACCTCAGGCTGTGTTCTCGCACAAGAAAAGAGTTTCAAATTAAGGTCAACCTTATTATAATAAATAGATTCATGGCGTTACTTTGCAGAAATCCATATTTAATAATAACAGATATTGTCTCTTCGTGCGCTCGTAGAGTCAAGACCTCCTGAGGACGCTTCGTGTAGAAGCGAAACGCGTCGAAAATTCTTCCAGTTTGGCTGCGTAGCGTTTGTGACGTCACGTCGGCTTAACAGGAAAATTAGGCGGAATTGTCACTAGATATATTTTTGTATTTTATAAGTGTTTTATTAAAATATAAATTTGATGTTTTCATAAAATATTTTTAAAATATCTGTTATTAGCAAACCTTATTGTTGTAATAGTCTAAATTTGCATCATTTTCATTCTTACTTACAAACAGGAAATGGAGTAGAATGATAGAGATCACACATCAGTTAAAAACATTTAATTGGATGAGTGATCACGTAGAAATATATCAAATATTGAAACACATTTAGCATGACGCAAAAACTACTAATAATTGAATCCAGTAACAATATACACTTCAATTAAATATTGAATCCAGGTCGTGCTTCAATTTACTAATAGGCATCAAAATATCAGTTACTTGATTTTGAGAATTTCTGGAATAATAAAAGGGTTCACTTGAAATTGGTTCTATTTCCCATTTAGTCAAACATTTTGCTATAATAACAATAAGGCTTTGTTGACGTTTCACACAACTTTGTAATATATATTTTTATTTTTTTATGCCTGATAGGTTAGCCTTTGACCACTATCTCACCTGATGGTAAGTGATGATGTGGTCGAAGATGTTGTTCAGGCTAACCTAGAAGATGTTCCTTATGTTGAACCAAACATAAAGCTTGGCCCAGATAAACTCCCTATTGACAAAGCGACAGTCTTCCTGGGAATCAAAATGGATTCCACTTTACAACTAAGTCTTCCGGAGAGATCATGTATATGTGGATCCCAATCCACATATATATGATCTCTCCGGAAGACTTAGTTCTGCTGCATATGCAGTTCTTAGGATAAGACAGTTAACAGACGTAGCTACTGCTCGCCTAGTTTATTTCGCGTACTTCCACAGTATTATGTCGTATGGCGTATTGCTGTGGGGAACTGCTGCTGAGATAGAGACAATCTTTATCATACAAGAGCGTGCAATTCGAGCCATATATAAAATGGGTCCTAGGGAATCTGTGAGGGATCTTTTTAAAGAAATTGATATTTTAACTTTACCAAGTCTGTATATATTTGAAAATATTATGTATGTTCGTAAAAATTTGAGTAAATTTAAATTAAACAGTGACAATCACGATTACAATACTAGGAATAAAGATAAAATAGCGGTGCCAGGTTTGAGATTAGCAAAGACAAATAAAAGGTCCTTCTTAGGTAATTGTGTGCGGTTTTATAATAAAGTTCCTAAACATGTTACAACGCTCACAGAAGGGAAATTCAAGTTGCATGTAAAAAATATATTGATTAAAAAATCCTACTACACAGTTTCTGATTACATAAACGACAAAAATACCTGGACAATTCCGCCTCCGCCAAGCTATTGCCTGTCACCTACATAATTTAAACAAATATTGTAATAACTCTATTATATAGTATGTATGTAACACATTGTTAAAAGATGTTTAAAAGAATGGCCCCGAGTTTCTTGCCCGTTCTTCTCGCAGTGGCTCTATACAATTTATTTGCTGAACGTGGCAGTACAATGTAGAATATTTCAATACTAAAATTTGTAATTGACCTTCATAAGAGCGCCGCAGACGCATAAATTGAATAAATTATTTTGACTTTGAACTGGCTCTCAAGGACAGCTGCCGGAACACACCGTTAGGTGCTTGGTGACAGATTTTCTACTTGAGGGTGGTAGCTAGCCAGGCGGGCATTCGCAAAATGCCCTACCACCATGCTATAACGACTGCCATCCTAAGACAACAACCGGGACCGACGGCTTAACGTGCCCTCCGAAGCACGGAAGCGCTCTGTAGTATTGTCACTAGCGGTCACCCATTTAACTCTTGACCGCGCGCGACGTTGCTTAACTTTGCTGATCGGTTGAATAAAGCTAAGTAAACTTCGCTACGAGCGCTTCAAAATATATATTTTTTTAATTCATATACTCTTAGTTTCGATATTGAAATATTTAGAGGTAGTTACAGTTGGTATTTTTTGTGTTAGTATTTCTCAGGAGGTTTCGATAAATAAAGATGAGAAGAATTTATAAATTTGTGTTATTTGTCGAATTGCCAAATGATTGATTGATATATATTATCTACATTGATCAAATAGTTACTTGGAAGTTCTTCTCAAGTAAAATAATAAATATAGAGATCTTCTACTTGAGTACAGTAGCTAGGTATTCGCAAAGTGCTCTACCATCTATGTTATAATACTAAGAACGTTAAGCAACGTTCCCTGCGTATATGAAATAAAAATCCCTATTCGATCGATTAAGAACGAAAAGACGATAAACATTTCAAATCTAAATTGAAAAAAAAGTTGTCAATATTAAAATATAGCCAGTATTTATAATGTTACCTGTTTATACACATTTATACACATATTTATACTTATCCAGCCAGGTGAGCGCACACCCGACAAAATCCTATTTTATTTTCGGAAATGGGGTCCTTAGTCTAAGGATCTGAGGATTATTACTCTCTGGAGTGCCAATAACATTGTTTATACCGCACGTAAGTCTATAATTGAATAGAAAAACGTGTGGTTTGAGCCGTTGTCTCTGATGTTATTATTTTTCACATTAAGCCAGTTTTTGGTCGGCATATCTCCTCACGACACAGTCGTCCTTCGGGAACCCAAGTCTTTATTGCGTCGCCTCATCGAGTCTGAATCTTTATATGTCTGCCCTGTGGTGTTGTAAGGAACAACTGTCATAAAGATGTTGTTCAAAAGTAACGGAAGACGTAATTGGTTTGTGACATTTTGCTATTGCTGAGACTCTTTTCAAATGTTTTGTTAAATAATGATTTGATTGTAATGTGATGTAAGAAACCCGAATGAAATGAAAAATTGTGGGTGATATTCTAGGCCGGCAACCCAGGGGCATATTACGTAGCATTTAGTTTCAATTCTTAATAATTATTTCATTTATTTTGTACATTGTTTCTACACACATATAAAAGCTAAAAGCAAGCTAGTTTTAGTATTCTTCTGTAAGGTATTTGGTTACCGTTGGAGTTACGAGTTGAATTGAAATAAAATAATCCAACAGTATTTTATCCGAGCTCTAATCTATTTCTACAAAATTTCAACGAAATCTGGTCTGAAATTTGAGCTTACAAAGCGTAGTTATAACAACTGGGCAGTCCAGAAAACTTTCCGCAAGCCCATTTTTGTGCTTTTAACAATGGTAAGAACATGCGGTTAATATAGGGTCTTACAAAGCAACAAATAATGTAATCTATTATTTGATTTCGAAATTGAATTAGTAGTATATGATCGGTCATTAATATGGATGGTAGGCACTAAGAGCAGAAGAACCTCTACTCGCATAGACTTCGGTATACTCGTGATCATGGCTCTTGCAACAGTCCCAAAATATCGAGAGCACCAAAGGTATCAAAAACACGGTAAATATCCTGTTTGTAATAATAATCATTATAGTATACGATCGTCATAAATGGCTGATTAAATATTTAAATTCAGAATCTCAGGGGTTCTACTCTTATTCTCGCCCAGCTTTTATAAAGAATTTATTTAATTTTCGATGAAAAATTGTTTTCTCTGAGGCGGAGTTAGAACAGCTCTATAGAGAGAATTCCAATCAGGCTCGCACCTCGTCCGCTGAAAGTTTAACGAACTCGAAATGTAACCTGATTTGTGTACAGCTTTATATTGCGATGGAGAGTGAAGAGTATACAAAGTTTTGTGTTTAATGTATATTATTATAATCTGATCCGTTGCTACGTCCTTCTTCTTTATCTTCTTTTGTGGAGTGTTTACACGACTGCCCAAAAAAGGAGTGTTATATTTTCAGGGATTATATATGTATGTATATACGTTTATGAGTTGCTTTATTCTACCATAACTTATAAAACAGCTTAACCGATTTTGATGTATGATATATAATGAGATTCGTCTAGATAGCGCGCAAGTTAAATTAAGTACATAATAATAAAATCTGGCGAATTTTTGATTCCATTTGAGAGAATATTTTTATTTTTCTTCCATACCAATCGAGCTTTAAAAAACGATTCCACAAATATATAATATATAACTTCCAGTTTTTATTTTAATTTAAAAATTAAACGAGTAACGAATATATATTATTTTCAGTCATGTTTTTTTCTTTTTAACTTACTTATACTTGCTACAGCAGGCCTGCTAAAGGCATCGCATCAAAACATGATATAATAAATATGTTTTTAAGGTATAATTTTAAAAGTTTTCGATTTGGTTAGATAATCGGCTCTAAGCCTAATCTAATTATATCATCAATATATCATAATCACTTGAGTAAAGTATGCATATATACTATTATACCCTTATTTATTATACCCAATATACCCAATGGGGTGCCGGTTTAGAATTGCACCTCCCTATATCATCCCGTGGGTGTCGTAAGGGGCGACTAAGGGAAAAATACTGGAAGGTGGGCAGCAGCATCTTCTAAAGCACTGCCATCTTACACTGCGATCCCCAAGCCACCTGCCAAGCATGGGGATTATGGCGAATATCCTTATAGGGGAGGTTGTGTTCAGCAGTGGACGAATCGGCTGTTACAGTACAGTACACTAATATACTATTACATTGTTCTATATAAATGCTGCCCTCGAATTTTTGTATATATTTTTATTTATTTATAATTAAGTACGCATGTCAAAATTAAAAAAACAACACTTATATTTCACATAAAAATCTCTTTAAATTATAATTCAACAACAGCATTTGATAAATACTTTGTTTTTACTGTTGTTATAAGCTCCTCCAATCAAACTAAGCCCGTTACAAAGCCACTTAATGTGTACCAAATTCTTCGACGTAAATTACAGGAATAGGAGCTTATGGAACTTATCAAAACGTTATAAAATATTTTTTTCTATATATAAAGAGGATAAACTTTGTAACACCTTATTCAATCATATTTTTGTTAAGATAAAAGAGAATGTTAGCCGAAAGGTCAAAGTTCATTATAAAATTATGATTCAAATTTGACGTCAGAGGTTCAGAATATCTAATTTTAAAATAAACTAGATTGCGTCATTGGAAGGGTACTTTTATACCTATATCATTATTATTTTTTATGTTATTGTGATGGATCAAGCGCGAGGCCCACCTGATGTTAAGCGGTATCCTCTGCCTATAACAGATGCACTGCGCCCATCACCTTGAGACATACCTGTTAAGTCTCATTTTGCCTGTTATTTCACAGGCTCTCAAGGACTGCTGCCGAAACACACCGTTAGGTGCTTGGCGACAGATTTTCTACTTGAGGGTGGTATGGCCAGGCGGGCATTCGCAAAATGCCCTTCCACCATGCGGTGAAGCTCAAGCTCTGGTCGGGATTCAAACCATGGACCTGCTGCGCGGCAGTCCATGGCCAATGCCACTGAGCCATCACTGCTTCAATACCTATAATAAAAGGATCCATTAATTTATATTCTATAATGATATGATTGACTTATGTAGTAACCTAAAACCACTAATGGTAACAAACAAACAAACAAACAGAGGCACACACAAACTACAATACCCACGTTTCGACAACTACTTTTACTACTAATACTAAGATCGAAGATGTTACCATCTACCGACAATGTATAATAGATAAGTAGCAATAGCGAATTCGTCCGAAGTAATGCCAACATTTCATTCCAGGGTATAGGTGACGGTGAAATTACAGGTACATGCATTGACCTTATATACTAGACGCGACATCTCAAACAAGAATAGTCGACCAGTGCAGGTAAGCTGGCCAGCATACTCTCTCCGACAGCTGGGCACTCGTAGAGATTACACGCGCTTTACGTTCGAAAATTGTGTATTATCAATTGTGTATTTTTTAAACAGTTTTCTAACTTTAAGCGCGTGTAATCTCTAAGACTTAATAACTTTATGTCTCAGAACAGTTGGCCACAATAGAATAAAAATAATTGCCAGATCCCAGCTTTCTACTCAATATTTATTTGTCACATAGCCCGAAGAGTTTAACAGATTGAACACAGTACCTTGAGAAAAACAATACTTAAACATCGACATAGTCCTCTATACCTAATATTACTCATATATTTATATTGAGTATTCGAAAAAGCATAAATAATTTGGATTGCGTTTAACTGCGCAGTATTATTTGTTCCATAAATACTTCTTACACATATTCGTTACAGTATAATACAGAAACAGGTTAGAAATAGGCACATAGGTATATAGTAAATAGGTAATATGTGCGTTAGTATAGCATATATCGGACTTTCAATTTAACGTAGTTATTTTATAATACTACGAAGTTGAATAAATTTCATTACCTACTTGCTACACGGCTCACGGCTTTGACCTAAAGAAATAAGTTTTAATTTTGAAGCGGTAATGGCTCAGTGGCTTTGGCTATGTTCCGCCGCGCAGCAGGTCTATGGTTTGAATCCCGCCGCGGGCTTGAGTTCTACCGCATGGTGGAAGGGCATTTTGCGAATGCCCGCCTGGCTATCGACTACCCTCAAGTAGAAAATCTGTCGCCAAGCACCTAACGGTGTGTTTCGGCAGCTGTCCTTGATAGATAAGAAATGTCTATAAGAAAAGTCAAAGTCAAAATCATTTATTCAATTTAGGCGTCTACGACGCTCTTATGAAGGTCAATTACAAATTTTAGTATTGAAATATTCTACATTGTACTGCCACGTTCAGCAAATAAATTGTATAGAGCCACTGCGAGAAGAACGGGCAAGAAACTCGGGGCCATTCTTTTAAACATCTTTTAACAATGTGTTACATACATACTATATAATAGAGTTATTACAATATTTGTTTAAATTATGTAGGTGACAGGCAATAGCTTGGCGGAGGCGGAATTGTCCAGGCATTTTTGTCGTTTATGTAATCAGAAACTGTGTAGTAGGATTTTTTAATCAATATGTTTTTCACATGCAACTTGAATTTCCCTTCTGTGAGCGTTGTAATATGTTTGGGAACTTTATTATAAAACCGCACACAATTACCTAAGAAGGACCTTTTATTTGTCTTTGCTAATCTAAAACCTGGCACCACTATTTTATCTTTATTCCTAGTATTGTAATCGTGATTGTCACTGTTTAATTTAAATTTACTTAAATTTTTACGAACATACATAATATTTTCAAATATATACAGACTTGGTAAAGTTAAAATATCAATTTCTTTAAAAAGATCCCTCACAGATTCCCTAGGACCCATTTTATATATGGCTCGAATTGCACGCTTTTGTATGATAAAGATTGTCTCTATCTCAGCAGCAGTTCCCCACAGCAATACGCCATACGACATAATACTGTGGAAGTACGCGAAATAAACTAGGCGAGCAGTAGCTACGTCTGTTAACTGTCTTATCCTAAGAACTGCATATGCAGCAGAACTAAGTCTTCCGGAGAGATCATGTATATGTGGATCCCATTGTAAAGTGGAATCCATTTTGATTCCCAGGAAGACTGTCGCTTTGTCAATAGGGAGTTTATCTGGGCCAAGCTTTATGTTTGGTTCAACATAAGGAACATTTGGTAAAGAAAACTTTAAACATTTCGTCTTTTTTGAATTTAGGAGAAGATTATTAGCGGCAAACCATTTACAAATCTTAGATAAGACATTATTTACATGCGTCAGTTCACTGTCTTTCCTATCTACTTTAAAAATCAGAGAGGTATCATCTGCGAATAAAACAATATCGCAGAAATCTTTGAAATCTTTGAAATATGTCTCAAGGTGACGGGCGCAGTGCAATTCGTGACTTGTGACGAAATGCATCTGTTATAGGCAGAGGTTAGTCCACTTAACATAAGGCCTCGAGCTTGTTCCGTCACAGTAACATAAAAAAGAAGTTTATATTATTGCTCACAGTCGGGGACATATTTAGAAGGAATGTTGTAAATAACTGGCCTAGAGCGAGTCCGGCATCGCTTTATTAAGTTTCTGGCAATAACCCATGAAGGAAGTTGGTTCTGATCACAGCTTACTAGTGAAAACTACATTTTCAATTGGCATTTTTAGTCTGTGTTTGTTACAATATGGAGAACAACTCGTAATATTATAATCAAAAAAATGTTTGATCACAGCAAGGCATACATCATTTTCGTTGTTTTGAATAAAACAATTTGGGCGTTTTGAACGTTGTCTGACATCTTTTGTCCTAATATAGAAAGCTAGTAGGAAAGCACTTACTTTATTTTTATTCATATCTTATAGACTAGCCATTGACCATTATCTCACATGATGGTAAATGATGATGTGGCCGACGATGTTGTTCAGGTCAAGGACAGCTGCTGCAACATACCGTTAGGTGCTTGGCGACAGATTTTCTACTTGAGGGTGGTAGCTAGCCAGGCGGGCATTCGCTAACTGCCCTACTACCACGCTGTAATGACTGCCATCCTAAGACGACAACCGCGACCGACGGTTTAACGTGCCCTCCGAAGCACGGAAACGCTCAGTAGTAATGTCACTAGCGATCACCCATTCAACTCATGACGCGACGTTGCTTAACTTTGCTGATCGGTTGAGAACAGCTAAGTTAACTTCGCCACGAGCGCTTCAAAAATAATATAATAATAGTGTTGTAAGCGGTCATCGTTTTTGTTATAGACATATGCTATATCATGCCATTGCAGCTTTGTTATTTGAAAGATACAGCGCTACTATTATGTCTGTTTTTGTATCTATTCTCCTTCTTTTCATTAGGAGGTAGGTACATCTATGTACTGGTATCTTCATTAGTTCTCTTCAGTTCGTCCATTAGGCCCTGGACAATTACTTTTTCACGAAAGCTTTAAGTGAAAAGTAATTATGTCTCCATCTTTTTAATAGTTAACCTACCATAAAACGTTTTCTTCCTTAATTAATTATTACCAACGGACCTTTTTCGACCTCTGCAGACACGTACAAAACAGTTTGAGGGCTTTTATGTGTTCGTGAAATTAGACCACTTAAAAATGGTACTCTACTTGTTTAATTTAACTTAAGTAATGGAAAAATCGTCTGATATAGCCTTGTTTTATTAATAATGTAAGCAAAAGTTAGTACTCAATAAATCTGTTGCTTACATTATATGCGTCAGAAAATAGGAATAAGTCTTCGCACTTAACTGTAAGTTTGAATCGGAGTTGTGCACACGAAGGTTCAGTATATGATATATTTGTGATAGAAAAATATCGTTATTCTTTCGTTCAGTTCACATTTCTTTAAGTATTTTTGTACCTTAAACAAATTAAAATAAGAATTGAGGAATAAAAAGCAAGTAATATTTATATATATACATTTAAGCTTTACAAACATATATATATATATTAAATAAAATATATATATATAAATTTGGACTCACTTAGTTTTTAAGATATAACACCTTTTACAATAACTTACATCTAAGTGTAAAAAAGTCAATGATGCATGGAGAATGATAATCGTAAAATTTAAAATGTAATAAAATAAATATAAATCAAAAAAGAGTACTGACCAAGAATCTGTAGTGTGCAGCTTAATTTTAAAAAAATGTGACACTGTCCACAGTGTACCACAGAAAAAACATATTTTTTTAAGAATTTTTGTTTTACTTTCTTCATTAATAGGGGTTATTTTTTTTCTTTTGCATATCTTTTGGTATGACGTCCGCTACAATAAAACATATTCTGTAAAACTGTAAGCTTGTTAACATATAAAAAACAGCCTTTGAATGTTAGGACAAAGGGACGCACGGACAGCGTAAGCATAAGCCTTACATGTCGGTGCATTTTCGGCGCCTTCAAGAGGTGGTGCGCCTTCTGCGTTCACTTTTGGTGGAGCGTTCCCAATAGTCCCCATGGGCTACTAAATGTCTTTCAAACACTCATATTTCACGGTCCGTGAAACTACAAGTATGTGAGTATAGAGTACGTAACCCGTCGAGCGCAGTAGCCAGTTTTTATGCCCTATCCATAGGAGCTGTTACTTTTCGTTGGACTTGTCAGAGATTATGATTATGTCACGGTATTATATATAATGAATATAATAGGATATTCGTTAGCTAGCGGCTAGAAGCTTCCCTTGATCGTCCATACGCTGAATTGCTCACCTCTCATTTCATAGTTATTCTTCTGATTAACACGTGAAGATTTGAGATTTGTATACGCTTGACTAACCAAGAAACGGTTACCCAGTGGTTTGGAGCATGATTTTCTTTAAAAACATCTCTTAGTGTATCCGCTAACAAACTATTACGATCATCAGTAACTATTCTCAAACTAATTATATCGGATTCAATTAAAGTCAAGCTTATGAAAAATAAACAACTCATTAAAAATTCTTAATGCCTTGAGACTTAGCAGAAATACTTACTTAAACTTAACTAGTAACTAGGTGACCTGTCACCCAAAAAAATGAGCAACAATATTACTTATATAAGAACTGTTAACTGGCTTGAAATAATCAATATATCGCGATTATATTCCACCCAAGTTATATAAGAAGTATTGAATAATATGAAGCTGTGGCATATACCTTTTTGTATATTATGTATCAATAAATAATGAATATCGAACCCACAATAAGTAAATAGGTAATCTACTTACAACGTAACATTAATTTAGACTAATGATATATAACACCAGTCGTGTCCATTAGTCATCACAGTAAGTACATTACCGTATTCCATTACTACAAGTTAATGACAGTACGAAACGTAGACTCACGGAAAACACAGATTACGACCTTATTTAATTAATTCCGATAATATTCAGAGTAATCTCATTTATATTACTTCGTCCTTAATTAAAAAGCTCTTAAAGCGTCACCGAAAATTAGTCCTTTGATGATGTTTAGAGAAAAGGATCAAAGTGATCAAATCCTTCCAGAATTGGTGGAGCTTACTTGAAGTTTGAGAACTATATTAAGTGTGGCCGTAAGGAGTAACCTTCGTCGTAAAAGATAATGACGGTCGAAAATAGGTGACGCTTGGGAGGCTTACACGGTGTAGAATATTATACGCGTTAATTAATTATCAATGTACCGTGAAATGGGTGTAAAGTTGCCGTGGCTCGTTTATTATACTAGTCCTTGACCGAAATGTTGGTAGAGATTCCGAAGCCAAGAACTTGGGCGACTGTTATGGCCTCTATTTACGATATTGCTCATACGTACGTTTCTATACTAGTATGATTGCTTGTATTTTTTGAAGCGTGATTTATGATGTATAAATCGTCATAGAAAAATGTAATACTAACTTTTATTTAAACTATTCAAATACCTACTTAAGAAATAAACGAGTATGTTCATAAAACTCTTGATTAGTTACCTCGTTGGTGAAAAATCAGTATACCTTTACTAGCATATATATCTACTGTACTAGCAGCTCAGTCAATCGGGTAACAGCATGTAAGTAGGAATATAGAGCTAGACATTTCTTTAACCAATATGTCATTAGATGATTTCCAGAATACTCCTTCCGGCGATTTCCTTTTCGAGACAGGTATTTCCCTTCTGATCGGTAGCTTGTTAAATTGGTAGCCATGCAAAAATAAGAGCTAACCTTAGAGCCTATCAGCTGTCACATGATATGATAATCCAGTTTCCCCCAGAAATTTGAAGAAAATCGAAGTGTATGTAAATCCAAACACTAAAGAATCTATGAGCATGTTTTATCAATGTCCTTTTAGCCGTTCTAGAAGTGAGGTGACAAACACTTTTGAAGCGCTCGTAGCAAAGTTTGCTTAGCTGTTCTTAACCGATCAGCAAAGTTAAGTAACGTCCGCCGCGTTCATGAGTTTGATGGGTGACCGCTAGTGACGTTACAACTGAGCGCTTCCGTGCTTCGGAGGGCACGTTAAGCCATCGGTCCCGGTTGTCGTCTTTTATAGCTTGGTTTTAGGGCATTTTGCCAATTCCCGTCTGGCTAGCTACCACCCTCAAGTAGAAAATCCGTCGCCAAGCGCCTTACGGTGTGTTCCGGCAGCTGTCCTTGAGAGCCAGTATTTCTAGGTTATCCTGAACAACATCTTCGACCACATCATCACTTAACATCAGGTGAGATAGTGGTCAAGGGCTAACCTATCAAGAATAAAAAAATAAGACAAACTTTCATATTTAAAATATTCTTGGCAAATATATATAAAAGTATAAGTAGTATATGATATATGTATGGTTAATACGTCATAGTGTGTGAACTGATTGGGCCACATCGCTTTCATCCATATAGGCAAAATAGTTTAATACAGAACTGGCAACACTTTTGTGCAGTTGGTACACGAAAAGTGAAAAAATAAGATAGGCCAACATATGTCAGATATATGGCACTTCGGGTTTAGTGCTGTAACAGTCATCAAAAGTGAAGACCGTGAACTCATCAGTCTACGTTATTGCCATCATGTTTATTTTTTATGTTATTGTGACTGAACAAGCTCGAGGCCCACTGAAGTAAAGCGGACTAACATATGCCTATAACAGATGCAAGCATCAATTGCACTGCGCCCGTTATACTTTGAGACATAGTCGTTAATTCTCGTGTGCCTGTAATTTCACTGGCTCTAAAGGATAACTGTCAGAACACACTTAGACGGAAACACTTGGTGACAGATTTTCTACTTGAGGGTGGTAGCTAGCCAGGCGGGCATTCGCAATATTCCCTACCACCATGCTGTCGCCAAGCACCTAACGGTGTGTTCCGGCAGCTGTCCTTGAGAGCCAGTACTTCTAGGTTAGCCTGTACAACATCTTTGACCACATCATCACTTAACATCAGGTGAGGTAGTGGTCAAAGGCTAACCTATCAGGCATAAAAAAAACCAAGGTTTCAAACTCGTTGAAATTTTGCAGGCATATCCTTGACTCTAAAATCTGTGCCTCCGGTATGTCAGATTTCATAAAAATCGTTAGTATGGGTATTCTTATTTTCACATAATGGGATAACATAAATAATTAAATGCAGTTCCTCAGTAAACATTTAATATAAATACTTTTTTCGTATAAAGTGAGCTATAGCTTAGTTTATACGAAGATAGAATGATATTAATTATTGCCAAGAAAATGACAGCGATGTGACAATATTATGTTAACGTGATTTTTCCTGTAAGGGAACTCGGATAATGAATTTGCTCTGTCGTAGCGATGCGTAACGGTAAGAAGGAGAATAACGATTCTAATTCGTCATTTCTTAACACATATTTTCTGTGCAATCGTTACAAAACGAGCATAGGTCATGATTCTAATCTACATATACCTGCAGCGGTTTATGTATTACGGACAGTACTATTTTTTACCCTTTTCGATGACATTTTACTATGTGTAATATAATCTAAGGATCTGTATTTCACTTATAACTACTTCTAACTGTAGAATTAAACTAGACTAGACAATAGTGTGTATTTTGATAACCAAACTTAATATTATGATATTATAATTTTATTAAATCGACAGTATACCCGTAGTAACAAAATACTACGCAATATATGCAATATTACAGCTACTACAAGTAAAGCATTTAAACATTCTACAAGCTGCAAATGCAGACGCACAGGCAGTCCAATTGAATTGGATTGAATTAAATTGAAATGGTCTAGTGATGTAAATGGAAGACACACTAATAGCGGAACAATATTACCCAAACAGTATAAAAAGAAAAATAGGGACTAAATTAGCTTTTTATCCCTGAATACTATATCCATTAAGTGATTTGAATTTAGAATGTGCAATTTTTAGTATAAAATTGTGGAAGGGCTTTTTATGAACCATCCTCATATATCTCAAAATGTTTGTGAGGACTAGCAAAAGTCAACCCTAACAGGTTTTTAGCATTTTACCAATAACCCTGTATAAATGTATAAATTTTAATATTAAAAATGTCAGCTTTAACATAATTGGATTCTTTAATATTCTTAGCACGCAATCTATTGATTGCGATTATATTATTATATAATACTAGCTGACCCGGCAAACGTTGTTTTGCCATATAAGTAATTTAAAAATAAGGGTTGATCGTAGAAGGGTGAAAATTGAGGATTGTATGTATTTTTGTATGATGTATCATAAAAAAATAGAAATTAAAAATTATGTCTAATAAATAAAAAATTAAATTTAGGGGTGGACTACCCCTAACATTTAGGGGGATGAAAAATAGATGTTGGCCGATTCTCATAGATACCGGATAAGCACAAAAAAATTCATCAAAATCGGTCAAGCCGTTTCGGAGGTGTATGGCAACGAAAACTGTGACACGAGAATTTTATATTAGGTCCTTACATATGAAATTGGCGTTTTTCGTACTGGCCACTTTAATCACGAATTTCTCCTCTTTGGTAAGGAATTCCAAATTCAAATTTGTACAGCTATAGACTCATGTATTTGTGCTTCGATGATCGTCATTCATTTGTTTTTTTTCTTCTGTTTTTTTCTGTTTGCGTCACTCATTTTACAAAATGGAAAACCTTAAATATCGCATTATTTACGAGTACGAGTTCCGCCGTGGCACTAGTGCTGCGGAAACAACTCGAAGGGTGAATGATGTGTATGGCGGTCGTGTTGCAAAAGAAAACACAGTTCGTTTTTGGTTCCAACGTTTTCGTTCTGGAAATTTCGACCTGCAGAACAAGCCCCGTGGACGGCCTGAGACTCAAGTTGATAATGAAGAGTTGAAGGCTATTGTGGAAGCGGATCCATCGCAAACCACGTCCGAGTTAGCTGCAGGCTGCGATGTTAGTGATAAAACTGTTTTAATTCACTTGAAGCAAATTGGGAAGATTAAAAAGCTTGAAAGGTGGGTACCTCACGAATTGACTGAAACAAACCGGCAAACGCGCGTCGACTGCTGCGTTACATTACTAAACCGGCACAATAATGAAGGTATTTTAAACCGAATCATTACCTGTGATGAAAAATGGGTTCTTTACGATAATCGGAAGCGCTCAGCGCAATGGTTAGATCCTGGCCAGCCAGCCAAATCCTGCCCCAAGCGAAAATTAACCCCAAAAAAGTTACTTGTAAGCGTTTGGTGGACTAGTGCCGGTATTGTTCATTACAGTTTTTTCAAATCTGGCCAGACTATTACGGCTGATGTCTATTGTCAGGAATTGCAAACCATGATGGAAAAGCTAGCGGCTAAACAACCTAGGCTGGTCAATCGCTCCACGCCACTGCTGCTTCACGACAACGCTAGACCACACACTGCGCTACAGACGGCTACTAAATTAGAAGAGCTTCAATTGGAAAGTCTAAGACATCCTCCGTACTCCCCGGACCTTGCTCCAACAGATTACCATTTTTTTCGAAATTTGGATAACTTCTTTCAAGGGAAAAAATTCAACTCCGATGGGGCAGTCCAAATCGCCTTCAAAGATTTTATTGATTCCCGTCCGACTGGTTTTTTTAGTAAAGGGATCAATGAACTACCTATGAGATGGCAAAAGTGCATAGAAAATAATGGTTCATACTTTGATTAATTAAATATATTATATTAAAAAATATTCGACTTTTTGTTCCTCCCATACAAAACGCCAATTTCATATGTAAGGACCTAATATATTAGAGAGAGATTATTTATTGTTTTTTTCATTCAGGATTTCATAGCTAAATTGCAGCTTTACTACCCTTACTGGCCTTAGATACTTCCAAACTAACGAGTTATTTGCGTATTAAATAAACAGCACATTGTTTTACGTGTGATTAGCAGTTTTCACGTGGTAAGCATGCGAAGTAGTTTGAACCCTCAAACGTGAGTTGGCAAATTTAGATCCTACGTTATAGAACCCACATTAATTATTACAACAGTGAAAGTTTTATAGGTATATCGTGAGGATATTTTAAAAGTTTTCTTAATACAAAAACTTAATTTCATAGTGGCGCAATAACATTACTGAAATTATGACTATCACAAATACCATTTAGTCTACTAATAAATGTATTTATTCGTTTACTCATTTGATTTAATTGAAATTGGCTAAGTGGTACGAATATATATATATATATTTTAGCCAATTTCAATTTTATTAGACACAGTCAGTGACGTTATGAATAACTTAATTTAGTATGGAGCTGATTTTAATCTAGAACGACATGATCCTCAGTAAGTTTTAACTGGCTTGAAAAAAAGGAGGTTCTCAATTGGCCTGAACTTTTATGTGTGTTACATAACTATTCATAACTTCATAACTCCTTACAGAGTGAACCGATATTGATATTTTTTTACTTTCGAAAGCTGGTGCCTGTCATGTGGTTCCATTTAAATTTGAGTGAGATCTGACGAGTTGTATTTGAGTTATGCTTAAACATGCGATATTATGTATGCAGACATGATAAGTTTATCATGTCATAATACAAGATATTGTAAAAAGTGCCTTGTTAGTGGTCTGGTATAAGCGTTTTGAATCTAAAGGCTTGGCTTCTATGTCCAGGTGGACAATTCCTAGGTTTTGTTGACAATGTTCTCAGGAGCAGCCTGGTGTATGGAACTGTGCATAGACTATAGATATAGACTCGACCCTTATTTCACAGGATTGATCCGTCTGGGGGATAATAAAAGTGCTTAAATAATACCTAACCTTCGGAAAAAACAGGTAGACGATGTCTTTTATATATGAAAATAGCCATAAATTTAATTAGACTTCATAGAGTAGTCTATGAAGTCTAAGTGGCTACAAGGCCAGGCTTTGATGGCTATTTCTTATCTGTATAAGGAGAAGTAAGTAAGGAACAGCGTTAAAATAATTATTTTTAGGTGATTTTTGTTGAAGAATCCATAATATATTTCTTAGAGACGGTAAAAAAAATATTATACCCGTCGTGGCAAACGAATTCTATAGTTTATAATTCTTTTTTTAACTTTTTTAACGTATATATTATTTGGTAAATTGAAAATCACCTTACAAAAAACAAAACTGTGACCATAATTAATAATTTGGTTTGCTTAAATACTCATATGAAATGTATTATTACACAGATGTATATTATTTGTAATTGTACTTGCATTTTTAGATGAGGCAATTCAAGTTAGCAACCACGTTGCGATGCGGTGATATGATTTATTTTTATTTTTTAAAGTAGTTTGTTTAATTTTTGTATTCACCCGGAAAGAGTTTGCTAGATTTGTGTATGTTTCCCAGTGATTATATATTCAAATAATCCAAAACAACAAAACTTACAAAGGCGTTAATTTGATAGTTCTTTGATCCTAATTCAACCTTGAAAATGCTCAGTTTTGATGTATAGACAATAAATATTTAGTTTTGTGGACCAAAAAAAGGTACCTATCAGTTATCAAGTTTTAGAAGCAAATTCCCTCCGTTTATAATATTGGTACTGAACTAGATAGGTAGAAATTATCTGTATAAAATATATTGGGCCCGTTATCCGCGTAATGGTTTTGGCAAATTGCTGATAGGGAAACTTCGTCTGTAATAAATAGTAGCGATTTGTTGGGAATCGCCCGATTCGGACCCTTCTCCTTTAGAATGTTCTTACGTCAAATGAATTTACAAATTGGTAGAAACTTTTAATAACTGATTATATTGGAGGAATACCGTAATTATTGAAAAAAAATATGTTACCTTTTTGTTCCATACGTATTAAAAAAAATATAAATGATCTATTGTCATTATTGTAGAAACTAGCAAAAACTGAGCTTTGTGAGGGCTCGCGATAATTTACAACCTTATTTTAGTTGTGTCATTTAGTATGAAGTAGATTAACTTCGATGCATTTAAGTATTGAGTTTAGTTCTGTTGCAACTATGTTAACTTTATGTTAACAATAACATTATATCCAATGAATACAAAATTGATAATGTTATTTTTTTTCTTGGTTATGTTTTTGTTTTTGACAGATAACACATGCAATTAAATTACTTTCATAAAACCCAAATCTATAGGCGAAATAGTTTTTTTTAGTAATAGGGGTCACAAAATATACAAGTTGTCGGATAGTGATATCAAAAAATGTACATGTTGTGGGATAGCTTTGAATAGTGATAGTATTTTAAGCAACACTTTTAACACTGTTATAGTCTCTTATGACAATTGAGACAAATCCTGATGAATTCTTAGCCCATACTAGTATTTTATTTTATTCTTTAGCTTGATAAACATGAAGTATTTTGAAGAATTGATTAAATACTATAATGGCATTTAAAATATTTTTTGCAAATTTCAGATTTGCAGACCTTATAAATAATATATAATGATGACATCCAGATCCAGATTGCACGTAGAAATCGTTTTGATTTAGAAAACTTTACGATACGGCACAGAACATATAACAAATCTACGATACGGTCAGGACTAAAATGCTTGGATTATTCCGCGTTTACCAAGTTACTAGTAATATAAACAAGTATCGTAATAATTCAATAATATATTTTTATCACATTTTAAAACACGTTAAAATTAATGGCTCAGTGTTTCTTGCCCGTTCGTAAGGCAGTGTTACTATAACACTTTTGCTGGACATTGAAGTAGAATGTAGAATATATCAATATTACATTTGTAACTGTCTTTCATAAGGGCGTCCTAGATGCCTAAATTCAATGCATGATTTTGACTGGCTTATTGCCAAAGCGTAACGTTTCCTAAGACATTGTTATTTATATCGCTGTTACTCGATAGATAAATAGATGACAGACATAAACCTATCTTATCATGTACTTATTTAATATATACACATAGTCTTTTTTATAGCCGACAGGCTAGCCTATGCCACTTTCTCATCTGATGGTAAGTGATGATGTGGTCAAAGATGTTGTTCAGGCTAATCCAGAAATACTCGCTCTCAAAGACAGCTGTTGAAACACAGCGTTGAGTGCTTGGCGACAGGTTTTCAACTTGACGGTGGTAGCTAGCTAGGCGGACTTTCGCAAAATGCCACTATGCAAAAAGCTGTTTCTTAGTTACTTCTCTATGCTTCTGGTTTTCCAGATTTTCTGTTTATTATATATTATATCTAAATTTGTAAATAAGATTTTCAATAGAAAACTATTATATATTACGAATGATATTCATTTTAGCCAGAAATATGACACAGTAGAATATTTTAATCATACATTATTAATCAAAATATTAAATTAGTATAAGTCTATTTATAAGTAAACGTTTTACACCAATTATTTGAGTTAAAACCGGTAAGTCACAAGCCCGGTCTGACATTGTTTGGCATACCCATATATCGATACTCGATCGGTCATACTGTTAATCTATTTTTGTATGAGCAAATCCTGTTTTCTCATGAATCACAGAATATTGAACAATACTCACGCCTGACCCTATTACTATTCAATTGATGCTCCAGCTTAGTTTGCATAACTACGAGTACAATGTTATGTATTTGCAATCGTAATAGGCGATTGTGCAAGTCCGGGTAACCATCTTGGCGCGTCGCAAGAGCCAAGGGGCAAGAACATTGTGATTGAAATATGAATTTATAGCAGGATAAGGCTCTTAGTACGTTTCTATTTCTGCAACGTTATATACGTGAAACTATGACATTAAAAAAAGTAGACCGAGACCGGATTAATGCCTTCGAAATGTGGTGTTGGAGGAGAATGCTCAGGATACCTTCGTCAGCATTCCACACAATTGAATACATTCTGCTTAAATTAAAGATCAAGATGAGGCTGTCCAGCGTCTGCTTGCTAAGAGTCCTAAAGTTTCTTGGGCCACATTGCTAGGAAGAGTAACGACAACCTAGAGAAACCAATTTCCACTGGGAAGATAGAAAGGAAACGGCCAAGAGGTCGCAGTCCCATGCGATGGTTAGATCAAATCCGCACTACCCTTGACAACAGTGTTCATGACGCCATTCACATCACCAAAGACAGGAACAGGTGGTGACAAATTGTCAAAAAAAGCGATTTCCACCGGGTATCACGACCCTCAGCTTTGAAGATAACGATGCAAGTAAGATATACGCGCGTGTTTTTTGATCGTCAGTTTCCATACTAAATAGGCCTAGCTTCTTAACATCTTTTACCAAATTACCACTAAAGACAAGGGGCAAACGATTGTCTATTTATGACAAAGCGAATAGTTTATAGTTCAGATTGCACATTGTTACATTTTCAACAAGCCCAAGCAGATTCCATTTGTTCAGCTAAGGAATTGCCTAACTTCTGAACCATTTCTCCTAGGTCAATCGAATTGATATAGACCTAAAACTCACAAATGGAACTCCACAAAAAAAATAGTGCACTAGTACGGGTAGGCCTCGTTTGCAGTCTACGTCTTAGTGTGTAAAAAGATAATGACACCTATAGTTAAACAATAAAATGTATTAAACCATGATCGCTTGGATGGGCAAGAGTAATTGCAAGTATCAAAAAATATAGACGGGCGCGCTTTCGTGAGGGGAAATATCCGTACCATATTAATGTATAAGCCCATCAGAATTTCACATAATTGGAAGTTTCATGATAATACATCAAGAAGAAGTAGATTAAATACACTTTCTTAAAACAATTCAACCAAATAAAAGCGTTTTCACTTGAGTGTAATATGTTCTGTGTTACAGGTCAGGTTTATAAAATAGTATAAACCAATAATTTATGTCATGTTTGTGGAACAACCGAAATAGAATGCGTTAATGCCACGTCACATCGAAGTTGCTCGCAACTATTCAAAAAACTGACGTGTAATTAGTGACTGGGGTGACAGGTTGTTTTGATGAGACGTGTTTTTATGATATTATTTTTTTATGAAATAGTGTGTCTAATTTACTGTCATTTTGTTGTTTGCTTACCTAATAAAAATGTTCAGATGGAGCTTACCGGGCGTTAGAAATGAAGCATGCTCATAATTAGTATGATAAATGGAACATACTGGAAATATTTTACTATTGCAGGATAAAATTGCTCTTATTGCTCCAATAAATTAGTAAGTACATTCAAAAGTTTAGGGACCACAGTGTATAAATACCTCTCTATAAATACCTAACATGTACTGTAGGGTAGCGAAATAATCAGACAGCCGGAAGATTCTTAAATTTACGTTCTTTGTCTTTGTACTTTCTGGTCTCCGCATGACTAGCGTTCCCAGTCTGCGATCGATTTTGTACAATACGTATAAAATTTAGCGCAGCAAGCACGTATTAGGATTTTTTTCCCGCACGCAATGCGTACAACTCATGATAAGTAGGTCGCCCATTCTGAGACCCGTTTTCAAGTTTTCATAGCACATAAAATTCACATTTATTCACGTACTGGCACGATATTATAATACTAGTAAAATTGGTGAAATCCTGGCTAGTTCAGTTGGTTAGACAAAGAACAAGCTATTTTAAGACATTTATTTGTATTTTGTAGTATTGTCTATAGAATTACCGTAATCCCTCGAAAAGTGGTAAAGATAATTTTTACCAGTGGCACTGTAATTTATGTTATGCTAGACTGTATAGCTGTACTTCACTTATAGGCATACTTTGCCTATAAGTGAAGTCTAGCTATCTAATGAGGAAATCTACCGTCTACTCGTTTTATATGCGGTTATAATGTAAACAAATGATATTGTAATTAAACCAATGCCATTGTTTTGTTACCATCGTCTCTGTATCCATACAATGTCATGGACCAAATTCAATTACAATATAATAATTTAACTTAGGCTATGGAATCGCAGCAGGTCCATGGTTTGAATCCCGCCTGGGCTTGTGCTTTACCGAATGGTGGAAGGGCATTTTGCGAATGCCCGCCTGGCTAGCGACCACCTTCAAGTTGAAAATCAGTCGTTAAGCACCCAACAGTTATCCTTGAGTGCCAATAATTCTAGGTTAAGCCTGTTACCACCATCGACCACATCATCACTTACCATCAGGTGAGATTGTGGTCAAAGTCATAGCAATGCAATAAAAAAAAATTACGAATTAAGTTGGGTCCTGATAATTTAACTTTACTAAATTATCAATACTACATGATTGTAAAAAGGTCACTTAGTGGTCCCATATTGTGTTAAATATAATTATAATAATGATTTTCCTGAAAAATTAAATCCTGAAACTTAGGCATGTGCTAGGTAGATTAGATACTTTTGTAAAAAGTCGCTTTTTATTTAATTTTAATCAATTCTTATTACTCTTTTTTATAATCATGTCTGAGTGAACATCGGGTTTATTTATAAAATGATGTCCAGTGAACCTACAATTAGACAGAAATTATTTCATTTTTAATAAGTAATTTCAATGATTGACAATAAATACCTGTAATTCCACCGGTTGAATTATAATATCACGGCTTTATGATTGATCCAAAGACATCAAATGGTATGTCGCGTTAAAATTGACATTTTCCTATATAATTTGATAAAATCACTTTTATGTTTAATATATGCATATTTAATTTAAGTTTTAATTACTTTCTACGGTAAAAATGTTAAGAGCCTATTTCATAACCTTCGTCTTAAATATGCTTATTGCCGTAACTGTGTGGGTAAGGCACAAAAACCAATTTTTTCCATTTTTTTGTTCATCTGCCAGTTATATCTCGTTGAATTAGTAACATAAAACAATCTACCGCAACTATAATATTTTGTTTAATTATGTTAAAAATAGATTTTTTTACTAGATTGATCACCTATTAGAGGTATTTAAATACTTCAGAATACTTATGATATCAGGAATAAAGCAGTAACTAATATCAAAACAGTATATTTAATTTAACAATAATTAATAAACTGATATTAATAAATAGTCTATTTATTAAGATAATTTTAACGGGATCTTTTCTGGGGCCACAGATGACAGAATGCTACGGCTCATGTATGTTAGTTTTCATTGTTAGTTAACGAACAGCAAATCATATCGTAATCTTGTATATATTTTAACAAATTAATTATTATCAAGAAACAAATAAGCATTGGTAAGTTAATAATGCCATTGGGGCGCTGGGCTAGAATATCAACCCTCAATCTCTACCCGTGGGTGTCGTAAGAGGCGACTAAGGGTAACACACCAGAAGGAGGGCAGCAGTACTTTCTGAGGAACTGATATCTCACACTGCAACCTCCAAGCCGCCTGCCAAGCGTGAGGATTATGGCAAACCCGTCCATATTGGGGGAGGCTGTGTTCAGCAGTGGAATATCCGGCTGATACAGTACAGTAATAAAAAGGCACTCAAAAATATGATCCAGAGCTTGGTGCAATAAACGTACCAAAATAATCTTTCATGTGACCGATATCCGCCACTAAACGAATGTCTAAAAGTCTTTTGCAGACATTTAACTACCGAGTTGTTTTACAAAGTTACAGCGAAAGCAAAAATTATAGTCATGTGCGGGATTAGAACCCCCTATAGCCGGGGTATGCTCTAACCGCTAAGTCAACATGACATATGACTCATGACTCTAATTTGTCCTCTTTTATTTAACTATCATTGGCATTGAGCGACATCTCTAGTTCAACTTACGTTATACTAAAAGCAAGACATAGTTTTACTCAAAAATTACGGAAAACACAATGACGCAAAGAAAAAAAAAAATTATAGTTTAACATTTTTATTTTTGCACTTGCACCATCACCCTTGTCGCCATAAATGGTTCGAAATCCACACATGACTATATATTTTCCTAGAAGCATGCATTTATATTTTTATTATTGCAATAATAAAAATATAAAAATACCGAGTTGTTAGTAGAAACTTAGTTTGCTATTGTATAGAGGTTATTAATATTTTACTAGAAGGTCGTGAAAGAAAGGCTTGATTATAAGAGTAGGTAATTTAGTATTAGCTAAATTATAGTGAGGTACGGTGATAATTAAGCTTTGAGTTATGTAAATAAAACAATCATATAAGTTGGTATTAGAATGGTATAAATTATATATAATATATGGTCGATATTTTATTTCAAACTGCGTTCGTGTTAAGTAATTTTCTTGCTGTTTGAATGGCTTAATCATCCCTAAAGTCCCAGACTGAGGTAATAAGTTCTTTGACGTTTGTTTCAATGTCGCAGTAATTGGCTTTAAATTATTTAGTGTTAAGGGGTACAAAATGTTATTCGCATTCTAATTTTTATATATAATTTGCCGCAGAAATTAGGAACCGTTTTAAACCGACTTCAAAACAGGAGAAGGTACTCAATTCGTCTGTACTATTTTTGCTTTTTTATGTTTGATACCTCAGATATTTTGACTGGGTGAACCGATTATAATGATTGTTTTTAGTTAAACGCTGATACTTGTCGTGTGGTCCAATTCCGATTTAATCAAAATCGGTTAAGCCGTTTTTGATTTACACACAACAATAACTGAAAAATATTTTCCAATTTTGATTATATAGCCGTTGAGAGTGAATGACAATTGATCCCGTAAGTAGCAAGGGTCACTACAAAGAGTTAATTTTTTTTTTATCTAAAAATGGATTCGGCTTCCACAGTCAAAAGAGTGAAATAACTTGTCGAAGTCGTCGACATATAAAATTAAGTTAGTGTTAGTTGATTCTTATCATTCTGAATAGGAAGTATAATTAAATATTCAGAACCTACTAAAACAATGAAAAAAAAAACTTGTTAATAACGCCATCATGCTGATTCAAACTATCGAAGCTTATATTGACATTTTAATGCCCGGTAGGTTAGCCACAATCTCACCTGATGGCAAGTGATGATGTGGACGAAGATATTGTTCAGGCTATATAATTACCGGTTCTAAGAACTGCCGCTGGAACACACCTTTATGTGCTTGGCTACAGATTTTCTACTTGAGGGTGGTAGCTAGCCAGACGGGCACTCACAATATGCCCTACTACCATGCTATAACGACTGCCATCGTAAGACAACAACCGAGACCGACGGCTTAACGTGCCTTCTGAAGCATGGAAGCGCTCAGTAGTAATTTCGGTAGCGGTCACCCATCCAACTCATGACCGCGCCAGACGTTGCTTAAATTTGCTGAGAACGGCTAACCAAACTTCGCTACGAGCGCTTCAAACTGACTTCAACAAGCTATTTAATATTTTTCAGAGCAAGAAAGCGGTCCCGTCTTTCTAATAAAAATACCTGTAGTTTTTGTAACACACAAACTCATCTTTTGAAGTTTCTAGCTGCTTATTAAAATTCAATAGAAAACACTAAACGCTTGTAAAAACACTATTAATCGATAGGTACTGTAAACACCTGAGTACGTTTTTCGAGCAAGTTTTATAGTAATATCTACTTCTTTGAACTACCGTAGAACAAATTACAATAATTATAAACGAACTAACGAAATAAACTGAAATAATAAGTATTTAAAGTTAGACTACTTTATATTATTTGCTTATATAAGATATACCAAGAAATGCTTGCCTATCCAAGTCTCACTAACAACCCCTCCGTTGCATTGCATATAATTCAGCAAATTTGCAAACGTAATGCAAGCTTTGGATTCTCAGAATCCACGGTACTCTCTAATTCAAACTTAGCATTGTCGTGGGCCAATTTACAAGAACATAAATGTTGAAGTGAATATTGAAGACCGTCTTGAACCTAGATTCTCTGATCTGTGGTCTTGAAGATAGTTATATAGTTGTATGCTAGTTAACTTCGATAACTCTTGTGAGAATTTCACTTACAGTTACTACCTTTACTATTTCTGCCGAATTGCCCACTGCTGAACACAGTCTCCCCCATTATGGGGAGGTTCGCAATAATCCCCACGTTTGGCAGGCGTGTTCGAGATCGCAGTGTGAGTTATCAGTTCCTCAGAAAGCGCTACTGCTCACATGGTGTGTTACCCTTAGTGGCCTCTTGCAACATCCACGGGTCTCATTCACAACTCTCAACACGTGGTTCATGAGGGGTGACATTGTAGCCCGACGCCCCACGGGCTTTCCTAAGGCTTACCGTAAACTAAACAGTAATAAGTATTGGTCCGGTGAAGTCTTTTGAATCTGTTGCATTGAGTAACGCTCAAATGAAAACATGGTACTGGTCTGGTTGCGTTAGGTAAACAATAATTATTACAAGAAACGCACTCCATATATTCTTTTTAATACACAAGCAAGACTTGGCAGTGGTTTCACTTGGTAGAAATCGATGATGCGGTTGGGGCTGTAACATACATGCCTAAAGATTGCATTCAGTTTTACCTAAAAACTTCTGCATTATATGTGGAACAAAAGCGATTCTTAGTTGTTTTTGGAATTTCGACCACCTCATACAATAAATGTATTATTTATTATTCATTTATTATGAGTACCATATAATATAACTGAGTCTAGATCCTGCTAACGCATTGTTACGAATGGGTTTCTTTCTTAGATTATCAACGCCAACGCTTTTAGCTGGTATTGAGCTAGACATAAATGGCTGCATTTTTCTTGAATTGGGTTTGATGTTAATTTGGCCTGTTTTGATGTACAATTGAAAGTTAAGTTTGGGTGATCATCGAGCAGGTCAATTTGACCTGTTACTGGCTAAGTATATGCACACAGTTTACAGAAAAATCTTGTTGAAAAACGAAAAAACCGGAGAGAAGAGAAAAGAACCGGACGGAAACCTGCTTATTTTTCAAATCTAGATTGTTTGTTAGGTCACACCGTTTATTCAAGCATACACACACTTACATATTTCTAACACTAGCATCAGTATAAAAAAATAGCTATCAAATAACTCTCCGTTATTTTTTATATTAAGTAAGGGTGTGCATTAGACTGCTATCTCATCTATTTATTTATTTTTTAATAAAGTATAAAATTAATAATGTCTATGATGGATGTCAAAGTTGTCTGTTCACTTGTGACTTAAAAACACGTAGATTAATACTGTTTGTACAGTAATCAACGCAGAGTCAAAATTACAAGAGCTAGAAATTTGATGATATGTTCTATTTGTACAATTTAGGTGTGCAAAGAAAGCATTTTTGGAATATCAACCTTTGAGGTGATAAAAGGCGACTCAAAGTTTGTACGAAAAATATTACTGTACGAGTATTATCACATTTCATTTATTTTCAGCACATAAAAATTAAAAAAAAACTTATTATTAATGAAACGCAAAGCAATTCTTAAAAAAAGGAATTTTCGGAAATTTTGATATTTCATATTTTAAAAAGTGATGTTTAATATTTTTATGTAAAATTATACTGGGTTGTACATTATATCGAATGTTAGCACATGAAGTAAAAAAATAATAATAATAGAATGACTGACGCGTCTAACCATTTTTGGAAATTAAACCCCTAATGCTCGATTCCTACTGAAGTGGCAACGGCTGGCAGTGTTTTGCTGTCAAACCATTTTAGACTTTGTCTCTACAAAGTACCACTACAATATACAGTACAGCTTGAAATACTTGCAATAGTCGCGTGGCTGCCCACAACCCATCACCGTTAATTATTTCTCATACACTGTTGTGATAGAGAAAAAAGTCGAAAATGGTTTGACAGTAAAACATCTGGCCTCTGCCCTGTCAGCCACTGCCACTTACGTATGAATTGACGTTAAAGGGTTGAAGAGGGTTTTGAAGTTTCTATGAAAAATCTTAGAGAATTTTAATAACTTTCACTCTCTACTGTAGACATATTAATGAGCCCACAACGCTTTGAAGATACATGCACGTCGATATACGGCGAAGGATCTGTAATAGCAATCAAAATAAAAGATTTTAAAACTATTGGTACGTTTGCAGAGCTACTGTAGAGCCCACACCTGTACAAATGGCTCTTTTGGGGGTACAGGTGCACTAGAGATCTCTAGTATGTACGTAGACCTATTGTAGGGGCAATTTATGGAGCCAATGTCATTGATTGTTACCTCTAAATGGTTCTTGTACAACTAGTTATAGAGCTCATGTGCTAGTTGGGTACTTTATCAAATAATTACATTATCAAAAGTGTTTTAGATGGTTTTTGAGGTAACTGTAAAACCAGAGTTAATGAGTACATATGAATGAGTAGTATACATTCATCTGGCAAGAGGAAGTTAAGGGAGGAACTCATATCGAACATAATAATATGTCGCCAAGGAATAAAGGTGTGTTCCAAACAACTGTCCTTTGAAATACAGTTTCAATTCTAGATAAAGCCCGTTTACCATGCTCCATTACGTTTTAAAATCGATATTGTGCGTAGCTACAAACTGTTTAATTTTATAATATCTCACCATTGACGTTCAATTCTAAGATAATCAGGCAACAGGGTCTGATTATCTGATAATGGAGTGATATTATCCAACAGTCGTATCCTTATATAAAATTAGACACTGACTGTCAGACGCATGGCATTAAACGATGGAGCAAGAAGCGCGCAACTTTGCACAATAATTCCTTATACATACAAATATAACATAGGGTGAGGACTAGGAATGTTAATTTGTAATATCCATCCTTTAAGAATATTTGAGAGGGGCTTAAACAATAAAAACTAATTTAGTTCCCGGTTAAGGGTAACATTTAGAAGGTAATATATTGTTAACGTTTGTTTTGTTGTTCATCTTATGTGAAATCACATAGAAATTAATGTTTAGATTTCTATATATAAATGAAAATCAGTTATATACGACATTGTAGGATTTTATCGTCTAAGAAGTTAGCAGTTAGAGCATATATAGAGACACTTCGAGCAGGTTACCCACAGCATCCCGCAGATTTGAGAGGATTCCAACTCTTCTCTTGATATGTTGCTTATGATAAATACAGACGGAAATTGCAAAGGATTAGGGTGGGAATAAGAAGAAAGTAATGTACAAGTGAGGTAGACGTGTCTGTGAAGTGCCGGGCTAGTATATCCCCCCCCCCTCTCCCGCCCCATCTCTACCCGTGATTGTCGTAACAGGCGACTAACGGTACCGTTAGGTGCAACAGCGCTTTTTGAGGAATTTATATGTTACAATCCGATCCCCAAGACGCCAAGCATGGGGATTATGGAAAAACATTCCTAAATGGGGAAGGCTGTGTCTAGCAGTGGACAATCCGGCTGATGCAGTAAAGTAGAGCTGAGGGTAAGAATATATATATCTCGATATATAGGTATATCGAGGTAAAGGTACTTCGACGTAAGGATGGAGCAAGAGTTGTAGTAAGAGTGGCGGTAAGGCGAAGGGCAAGGGAAGGGGTAGGGTTAGAGTAAGTGTGATAAATTATTTTGATTAAAATGCGAACCCGCGGGATGTAACCTAATCTAATAGCTAAGTTAATAAAGAAAAATACTTTTTTTTATAATTTGGTTATCCTTTATTACAGACGTAGTTTCGTCATATTTAAAATAAGACCAAGGGTTCAAACTCGGTGAAATATTGCATAGCTACATGTCCTCAAGCCTAAAACTCGTATCTAAGTCTCTGGATTGCCAGTTTTCAGTAAAAATAAATGATTTTTCAAATTTCATTTTTTTTTTATTACTTGGGAATTGTTATATTCAGATTTAAGGGTAAAATTAACGTAATATTTTTTTAATAAAAAAATTTACAAACCAGACGCATATTTATTAGGCTCAGGGCATGCACATTTTTACCTATTTTAACGCTTAGTATTAAAAGTATGACAAAACTACGTTTTGTATGGAAAGCGCTTCGAAGACACTACGTGTACTCTAGACTTCTATTTTTGTAACTACTATTACTATCAACAACTAATAATGCTGCTGAAAATATTTATTCGGAGTATGTTTAAGGTCATGTACTCGTCAATATAGTTTGGTTGCGTAGATTTTCACTAGTCATTTTCAATTAAAATTATAAACAGGAAACAACACTATCATGAGCTAGATTTTTTAAGTTGGAACACCCATGCATATACTTAGCCTGCAAGTGCGAAGGGTGGCTTTCACCGCTACGAAATATTATGCAAAGACCGTCGTAACACTTCATTACAACTCTACAGCATTTAGTTATATACCAGACCTCTCAGAATGCCAATTGAAAATTCAAAGTTCATTTGACCACTTCACAACTTGTAGGTAGCTAAAAGGAGCTCGTTATCTGTATTTAGATTGAAAACGCCGTGTAAACGATAAAGCTGTTATCAAGTTGTCGACTTCATAATTTCCAACAAAAAGGCCCTTTCTTAGTTCGTTCATTTCTCATTATTCAAAGCGAACCTATTCACAATTCTCAAACATAATAATAACAAGAAATCACTCAAGCATTTTAAAGTTGTACAAAGCAGCAATCTTAATTCGATTTCATGCTCAATGCACTAACTGGCTTTGATGTAAATAGCAGTTTGTGCTTTAAAGCGGCGAGAGTTTTCTATATGCTCTAGAATCTAAGTAATGAATCAATAGAGGGGACGTGAATTCTTCGGTGGCTAGCGAAGGCGAGATAAATGACTCAATTCTGAAAGAAGTGAACGGCGGTCATCTATAATGACCACAGTAGGGTGTGGGATCGATGTCGGTCGCACTGGCACTAATAAAAATCAAGCTTGATGAACAGCCAAGCGACGATCGGAAAAGAATTGTCGGCAATTTTCCTCTTTTAACTGAAAATCTGTAGACTTAAGTTTTTATTTGCTTTAATACGGAAGCTAGTGAATGCCGAGAGAATCAATTTGTAACAAAACGGCTTTCTTCTTGAAACTATTAAACTCGTGTCGTGAATCAATAAGAGGCAAATAGAGAAAATGTAGCTAGAGTAAAAATATACATGCCAATACGAGTATACCTTATATTTTAAAAACCATTGTATCTATAAGTCTAATTTACAATTTTACTTCTATCATATGGTTTGAAAAAACGAGCCTGATAACTTCTTTATTTACATATGCCCCATAAAAACACACATATCTTTAAATACTTGGTGATCTTTGCCGCACTGCATTGCATTTGCTACCCAAAAATAAAGATTTATTCATCAACCTGAAACACACGTATGTAAATAATAACTGCATTCAGGTGCATGTCAATATTTTACATCCAGAACTCATCTTCAAGGGCTTATTAGGCCTATGTTTATCTTGCCATTAGTAGGTATATATTCTTTTTTTCTTTTGTTTTAGAATGAAGATATATTAAATCAGCCAAATGTGTGACAGTGTGAGGACAATGTAAAGCCGAATGGTGATATTCGGTGGGATGTGATCGAAGCTATGATCCGGATTAGCCAGTGGGTGGCGATGGCGGCGGTGGTGGCGCTAGCCGGTGCGGTGCGGGAGTGGCACTGCGTCTGTAACCCGAGAGAGTGTGAGGTTCTCGAGCCTAGCGGGTGTCCAGGACTCGGCATCATGGTTTTAGACTCTTGCGGGTAAGGAAATTATATAAAACATCTTTAAACTCTAGACGTGTCTTCACTTCAAACCTGCAGAGGTTTTAAGTGAAAACAGTTTAACAATGGGCCGATTATTGTGACAATGGCACTTAACGGCGTGGTGACCTCGTCACTATTTTAATTAAAATTTGATGCATTGCGGGTATATTATATTGCAAAGTTTGACACTTTCCAGTTGAGTATGTTTTAGGGAACAAAATTAACAAAACATAAATAGAAAGACAAATTTAGTGAATTTATTGAATCTATAAATTCTTATAGAAAAAAACAGCAGCAGCACAGCATTGCAAGAATTTTCAGTAGCGTTTAGCTATATTAAACATTTAATTTTATAATAAATCAATAAGAGACGGAGGCAAGCACAGTAGAGAAACAGAAGTATTTGTTATTAAAGTCCACATAAAAAATATATTTTAAAAATAATTATAGACCTGATAATATTACCATAATTGAAAGAAATACACCCGTCCAGCACCCCGCGTATCATTGGTCTCTAAAGTACTTTTATAAAATGTCGTAAATAAACTCTATACCGTATAACACACTCTTGTTGGTAAAAATGGTGTACGATGAAAATCGTAAAATAATCAAAGTAATAGGGTGACCGTTAAACTAGATATCATCTAAATTTGCTATTTTAATCTGATGAAGAAAATGGCAATGCTTATCGAACTCGGCGATATCCAACTAGTCGACCTTGTTTCTATTATATCTTGCTAGTGACCCAATTTGCTGGCCGCGCAGGTTGACATTTAAAACAACGGCCTATTATTAACACTAACTGTCAAATAAAAAGAAGGAATCTATTTTGCCATAACTGAAGCAAAGTTTTAAATAAGATTATGATTTGATGACTTCAAAATTAAGCTATGAGGCGTTATCTGTATATGCAGGTTCTTATTTTATTGCTTATGGGTAAGCCAGACCACAATCTCACCTGATGGTACGTGATGATTTGTTCGAAGGTGTTAACAGGATTAACCTAGAATTACTGGCTCTCAAGGACAGCTGCCGGAACACACACATAAGGTGCTTGGGCGACAGATTTTCTACTTGAGGGTGGTCGCTAGCCAGGCGGGCATACGCAAAATCGCAAAATGTCCTTCCACTATGCGGTTAAGCGTCAAGCCCGTGGCGGGATTCGAACCATGGACGTGCTGCGCGGCAGTCCATAGCCAATGCCACTGAGCCACTGATGCCAGCGATCTGCTTCGTATTCACTAACAGCTTTTACTGGAAGACTTTCATTTGCCAAGGGACTGATCCACCTCATTGAAGTTTGTCCATGAACTTTGATATAAGAAAGACGGTCGCACAAGTAATACAAACACAAAACTTCAAATGCCAAACTTGCTCCGTTCTGTGACGTAAATGTAAAACAATTAACAAAAGTTACTCAAAAAATTAAAATCTGCACCGTTCTCTCCTTTAGCGCCGTTGTTGACTACCCCGGCTGAGTAGATACCTAATAGGCTGAAACAAATTTAAGAACCGTTAAGCTAATTCCCTTTGCTTAATTTCCGCTGGAATATTAAACTTTTAAATATTTTGTTTCTAGATGCTGCAAAGTGTGCGCGAGAACGTTAGGGGAAGACTGCGGCGGTTTTAGCGGGACTTGTGAACCGGGACTAAAGTGTTTTGAAGGCTCATGTACGCCGATTACGTGAACAGCATGTAACTCAATCTGTATTATATGTGTATAGTGTTGTTTGTAATACAAAACATATCCGCGACAACGTAGAAATCGAGAGGACCAGACGTTTAGGCACGCATAGAAGATACGGCGTCGTGTGACAATAATTCGTTTGAAATGGTAAATGGGACGTCAGTAATGACGGTCGTTATGAGACGGCAGTACCTACTGTTGATGTTTATATGATCATTTCCGCAAAAGAAGGTAAATTTTATTTAACTGCTCGCGCACTGGCAATAGAGAGCGTGATAAAATCGGTGGTTGCTGCCATTTTGCTCGTTAAGACCACATTTCACTATTATTCTCTTCCCAGAATGTGTTTGCGTGGTTACGTAAAATTACTAGAAGTTGTGTATTTTAATGTGTATTATGGGTTGTATACTGTAAACATTTTTGTGTAAATGGATTTATGTGCTATGGCAATTTTGATTTCTTTTTGTTACTACCAAAACTTGATTTGTGAATTTTGTTAATGCCCAGCTTTCACTTTTTATATGTATTGTTATAGGTTATGAATGCGTTAGAGATGTTTATACTCTTAAAAACTAAAAAAATTCTTGTTAAAACTTATTTTTTCAGATCTCTTACCATAACAAAACTTTTACCTTCATAAAGTGGTGTGTAAAATATTTATTTTAAAGTAAATAATTAATCAATGTAACCTAGACAGTGAATAGTTTTACTTAAAAGTGTATAATAGAGACTATATATTTATGTACTTGGTGTGTTAATTAAATGTGTTCGGCTATAGGTATGAAGAGGTTTAGTTTACCTTGTCTACATACAAATTGATATATGTTAGATAATATTGCATTCTACGTTGAATTTACCTTTATTTGTAGAATACAGAAATAAATATCTAGTTACATGTAACCTTCAATGAGAATTTCATCTCAAATACGTTTGGGTTACAAAAAATTATCACGCGTACTCAAAAAATAAAACCTATATTTTTGTTTCATATACCTTATGAAATAAACTCATAAACGTTTATATAATAAAATACCATATGTATTTATTAAGTAGGTAATAAATATTAATCACGTAATTAAATCATAATTTGTATAGTTGTATCTATTCTATATTTCTGTGTGCTTCCAGGTTACATTTAGAAAATAAGTACACGACATCGTTCATTGAATTTATAATATATAATCGATTTTGTTCTTGATTTTGTAAATAATAAACTTAATAGCATTTTTATCTTGTAGTGTATTTGTTAGCTATTGTAAAAACAAGCATACCTATGTAATTGGTATTCTAAATGTAGTATAATGATCATTTACATTTTGTATTTGTACATTTGTATAAGATATATTTTATTTAAACATGTACTATTGTTTTACGAACCTCAAATTTGAATTTCTACAACTATTATTTCTTAGTTAATGATGTATTTATCAGACGTTCAATCAGTATATGATTTTAATTTAATGTGTAATTTTTAATTCATACACGAAACCGTTTAATTAAGTAGTATTAAAATGGAATATAAGTGATGAAAGTTTGATTTATTTTAGGAATTGTCTACTACGAATCTATTCCTCTTACAATATTATAACATAAACTTAACATTTTCAGTGACTAAATATTATATAATTATGACTGTAGCCGTATTGTTAGCCGTTCATTCCGTTATGTGTAACCTGAGTATTGTAATTTGAAATAAGTTGTATAAATAACAATGCTACTTGTTAATTGTGCACATAAGAATAAATAAGTTAAACTGTGTTTATGGTATTTTAATTATGTTGTAATAGCTAAATGTCACTGTCGTTGTTTAAAGACAATGAAAGGTAATCAAACCAAGCATTTGATATGAAACCAAAAACATTTCTTACTTTTTTAAAAGTAGACAATTATGTGCGAAGTAAATTAATAGACCCCGAGAGGTGCCGTGCTAGAATATCAGCCCCCACATCACTATCCGTGGGTGTCGTAAGAGGCAAATAAGGGTAACACACCAGAAGGAGGGCAGCAGCGTTTTCTGAGGAACTGATATCTTACACTACGATCTCCAAGACGCCTCCCAAGCGTGGGGATTATGGTAAACCAAATTTAATGGGGGAGGCTGTGTATGAGTGGACAATCCGGTTGATACAGTACAGTAAATTAATAGTCTCATCATCCTTATCAGCGACACCATCTACCATTAAACAAAGTACCTCCATCGTTAGTGGTTTGCCACTATCCTCACGCTAGGCAGTCATCTTGGGGACCGCGTTGTAAGATCGTAGTACTTCAGAAGGTCGTAGGACTTCTAGGTTAGCCTGAACAACATCTTCGACCACATCATCACTTACTATCAGGTGAGATAGAGGTCAAAGGCTAACATGTCAGGCAAAAAAAAAAAATTGTACCGATGCCCACCTTCTGGTATTTTTCATTGCGGAGCCTCTTATCAGTCCCACAGGAAGATATGCGGGGTGCAGTTCTAGCCCGACACTTATATCGTTCAAAATCAAAATCAAAATCATTTATTCAATTTAGGCGTCTACGACGCTCTTATGAAGGTCAATTACAAATTTTAGTATTGAAATATTCTACATTGTACTGCCACGTTCAGCAAATAAATTGTATAGAGCCACTGCGAGAAGAACGGGCAAGAAACTCGGGGCCATTCTTTTAAACATCTTTTAACAATGTGTTACATACATACTATATAATAGAGTTATTACAATATTTGTTTAAATTATGTAGGTGACAGGCAATAGCTTGGCGGAGGCGGAATTGTCCAGGCATTTTTGTCGTTTATGTAATCAGAAACTGTGTAGTAGGATTTTTTTATCAATTTACGTTAAATACTATTCTACTGTACTGAAATTCACATATTGCTTGCCTGGTAGCTACTACTTTCAAGTAGAAGATCTGTCATCAATCACCAATCGCTGCGTTTGAGCAGCTGTCCTTGAGAAAGAGTAATAACCATCCATATGTATAATGAAGCATATTCATAAATGAAGCTGGTCGAGAAAATATCGTCTATACATTTTGTTATTTACAATTCTTCTAAGGTTGAACTGTGTTGGATAAACTGATGTTCTGCCAATATCAGACAAAGTATTTCCAGAGATACTAAGGCGAGGCATGAAACGTTATTAACTCGATATGGCAGAATCAGCAGAAAGAGATGGTCAGCTCGTGTGGTCATAAATGTAAACGGCCACAAATCTTTTTTATCCTTGGTGTTCCACAATTGCTTTTTAAAGGTCAAATCAATCAAGCACCACGTTACTGATCAGTAATAAGTAGAGTAGAAGTTATGAGTTATTCAAGCAATAGCAATAAACGCTCGATACCATTCTAAACGCATTTTGACTTTGCAAGACCCAGAATTGCTGCTTCAAGTAATAATCTAACTCGTGGAATCCATGGAAAGCTTTGGTATGATATAGGCGAACGTGAAAGCACATGGTTGGACAGACAACAAGAAATTTAAGCAATCTCATAATAAATGTTTTTATACGAATACGATGACAAGTGGCCCTCAACTGAGCAGTCCAACATTGTCAAGCATTGGGGGAATTTAATAGAACTGATTTAAGCAGATGTTTAGAATTGCTCTTCGGTGCCGTAAACAATGTTCTTTGGTGTGTGACACTATCATACAATATAAAAAATATCAGCCCAATTTTTGGTTTGTTTACAACTCCATAGCCAAACTTTTGTGACTTGTTTGGAAATGTATGACTTATTGTAATATGACCAATCTTCGTCACATTACTTTCGTCGAAGGAAGAAACATGTTAAGCCTGAAACCAAGGAATGTCAACCACATAACCGTACATGGTTAATGTTACGTGATTTTGAATGGGTGTATATATTATATTATTATACTCAGCTCAATGATCTCCCAAATTCAAAAGGTGGTAGAGTATAACACTTACTTAATACTCCAGAGTATGCAAATTATTTGCGGAGGACTGCCGTTAAGTTTTTTTTTATGTGATTGTAACAGAACTAGCACTAGGGCCTCCTGATGTTAAGCTGTAACCTCTGCCTATAACAGACGCATTTCACCGCAAGTAACGAACTGTACTGCGCCCGTCACCCTGAGAAACACAGTTGTTGAGTCGCATGTGCCTCTCATTTTGGTGGCACTCAAGGACTGCAGCCGGAACACACTGCTAGGTGCTTGGCGACAGATTTTTTACTTGAGCTAGTGTAGCTAGCTAGGCGAGCATTTGCTAAATGCCCTTCTCTATGCGGTGATGATCAAGCTGGCGGTGGGGATCGAACCTGCAGCACCGCAGTCCATAGCTATAACCGCTCGGCTATCATTGCATCAAAAATTACCATACGTAACTAAAAATATTATAGCTATTATAACAATCCTTAAATCTCACATGATGATATTGACAATTTTGTAAACTTGATATAATAATACAGCGATATCTAAGACTATGTCACAAAATATCCCTCTAATTAAACCTGACATACTTTGCCTGGCGTTTAATTAAATTCACACATTTTGTGAACGAACTCATGAAAGTCGTTTCACGAAAATTATGTGTGAATACGTTAAAGGAGTGCCTAAAATTCTGTTCATTCTAATTTAAGATGGATTTTTCATTCCCGTCTTAATTACAAGGTTAAATTGCAGTTGAGTTCAGTATGTATTAGGTGATTATTACAATGATATTAATGTTATAGGAATAAGTACTATTTTTTTTATGGGATCGGAGGGCAAATGAGCTGGCGGCTTACCTGGTGGCAAGTGATCACCGTCGCTCATGAACATCCGCAACACCAGAGGTATCGAGAATGCGATGCCGGCCTTTGAGGAGGGAATATGCCCTTTTTTTGAAGGCCCCTAAGCCATGTCTGTTCGGAAATACTGCACCTGGCAGCTGGTTCCATTTTGTGGCAGTTCGAGGTAAAAGATGCCGTGAAAATCGCAATGTTGTGATTTCCAGACGTCGATATGAAATTAATGAAACATCATGCTTTGTCGAGACGTCCGATGGCGAAATTGAGCTGCAGGTATCGAACAGTTCCTCAGAACACTCCCCGTGATAGATGCGGTAGAAGATGCAGAGTGGTCCAACATCTATACGTAGTACCAAAGGGTAGAGCCGATCGGAGAGAATTTTAGCTTATAATATCGGATACCAAACAGGGCGTGCAGTGTCGGGACAGAACACCTATGTGTTTAGTATACTGAGTTACCTAAAAATCCCTTTTAAAATTATAGTACTGAAAATTAAAACATACTCAATGGATTCAAGCGTTACTTTGCGGAAATCCATATTTAATAATAACAAATAGTTTAAAAGTATTCTTAGAAAAACCTTATTCAATATTTTAATTATTACAAGCGCACAATCGGGACTAAACTTTTATTTTCTATCGTGCGCTCGTAGAGTCAATACCTCCTGAGGGTGCTTCGTGTAGAATCGAAACACGTCGAAAAATCTTTCGGTTTGACTGCGAGGCGTTTGTTTCGCGAAACAACGCGTTGGCTTAACAGGAAAATTATTATATTTTTTAGTATTTTTTTAAGTCTTTTATTAATATACTAGCTGTACCCGCGACTTCGTTCGCGATTGCCGTACCTGCAAACTAATTATATACATTTGAGCACTGTTCATCTCATATTAAGCAACGCTGTGGTCTGTAGTGAAGCACTAATAGTAAAGCATAGCTCAGAAAGGAGCTTTTTACTTTAGGTTTGATAACTCCCAGATTGTTTTTCCAGAAGAAAGTAGGTAGTTAAGTAACTCAGAGAGTTCCTTCGCGGTTCGCACAATAAATGTTGAAGCAAAGTAGGTACTTTGTGCGTTTCTTTGGAATTTCGATTATTAAACGGTATCTTTTTGTTGAGGTTCTTTTTGTTTGGTGGTAGAACAAAAATATATTAGATTGTACACTTCCATTGCGTAGTTCCATTCCAAAATGTATCCGGCAAAAGATAGATAGTTAAAAAAATTGATTGTGGCGAATGTTCCAGAGTTTTATCTTAGCAAGCTGGCAAATCTAAATAAGTATGCCGAGATGTCCGTGGGGTGCCGGGCTGCCCGTGGGGTGCCAGCTGCCCGTGGGGTGCCGGAATGTTCGTGGGGTGCCGGGATGCCCGTGGGTGCCGGGCTGCCCTTGGGGTCCCGGGTGGCCTGTGGGGTGCTGGGCTGCCCGTGGGGTTCCGAGCTCGCTCGTCACTATTTTAACAAAAACAGAATAATTGAAATCGGATTACGCGTTCCTAAAGTACAACTAAGTAACATTTTGACATTCATCCCCTTTCCCGAGGGAACCGTGCTGAATTTCGGGATAAAAAGTATACAATAACCTTCTTCGTAGTATGAACTCAAATCGTGTTAAGTTTCATTGAATTCCATTCAGTAGTTTTGGAGTGATGCGCGGCCGGGATACAGACAGACAGACAGACAGACAGACAGAAAGACAGACAGACAAAAACAAATAAAAATACAGTTTTGGCATCAGTATCAGCTACAGAGTGCACTCAAAATTTTTTTTGCAAAATATCTTCTATGTACAGAATTGGACCTGTTACAGTTTTATTATAAGTATAGATATAGATTGTTTTTTTTAAATACTTTTAAAATATTTGTTTAGTATTAGAACATACTCATTAACATTTTATTAAAATTTCAAAAATTAGCCCTAAGAGCCTTTCACCGTGATTTTACCCTGCTAGATATTATATTTCCATTGCTCATACTCGGTTAAAAAAGGGCATTGAATATATGTATTATTTGTAGTAAACGTTTCTTAACATGTAATAAATAAAAACATTGTATATGATTTTAAAGTATTTCATTCAAGCACTGCAATCACACAGTACAAGCATCACAAACGCAGCTCTTTTCTTCTCTAGTAAAAATTGGTATTTGTGCTTACAGTACCACCAACTTAACTGTGCAGTTCGCGAGGGCGCTGCTGGTCAAGGAAATCAACTACAAACTGTCACAATTTGAAGGAATGTTGTAGTTCTCTTTCTACCGCCTGAACAGATAAGTTGGTGGGACTGTAATGATAATTAAAGTCTCGTAGCAAATTCTGTTAAAAAATTTTACTAAAACCTTATGAGTCAGTTTTTGAAATTACTTTACAAAAATGAAGTGGTGTGTTTTCAGGGTTCATGTGTAATATGTATGCGAGTTTCTTTTTCTATTGTAACTTCTAAACGGCGTAACCGAACTTAATGTATGAGATATCGTTAGATTTCCCTTGATAGCGCAAGTGACACTATGTTCACAAAAAACAAACGGGCGGATATTAAACGCCATATTGTAAGTTAATATTGTTTTTTCTTCCAATCCCATCGTGTTGTGTATCAAAAGGAAGGTCTTGAAAAACGATTCCATAAATATATAAAACTTGCAGTTTTAATTTTAATGGAACGATGAAACGTGAGACGAAAATAAGTAATTTGTAGTCGGGTTTTTTACTTTTTAACTTAAAAATTGCCTGACAGGAAACTTGTTACCATACTCGTGTGAAGTAGATGGTAGGGACTGCTTCCCGTCACATGCATATCCCCATCAAGCCGCATGTGGCATTCTTTGACATAATATTCCACAATAGTGACTTTTAATCTTGACATAGGTGTTTTTTAGGTTTATTTTTCTTTGTAAAGTATTTTATTGTTTTGATATACAACCTAATTCAAATATTAGATTTTTAGTATCTGGCTTCGGCTTCAGTGCAATGTAATCGATTAGCTGTCATTGCTGTCAAATAATATCACTAGAGATTTACATCATTTAATTATACTTTACAAATTAATTATTCATCTAATCATGCTGTTTATCTACTGTTTTTCTTTTTTGTAGGGCTCATTTTTTGAAGTGGTGGTGGTTGTACAGATGGTATGCACGGAAGATCTTCGCCACACGACTATTTTTAGTGATTTACTACTGTTATTTATATAATTATATCAGCTATTAGCCAATTGTAGGTTAAGCCTCTTAACTCCTTGGACCACATCATCACTTACCATAAGGTAAGATTGTGGTCAAAGGGTTAATAGTTAGCAAAAAAAACAAAAAAAAAATTAAGCCTGTTAACACCTTCGACCACATCATCACTTACCATCAGATGAGATTGTGGTTAAAGGCTTACCATTCTGCAATCAAATGAAATAAAAAATAGTAAACAAATAAAACGCATTTTTTATTTGAGTTAGTTAATATTATAGTATCAGAAGTTCAATGAACTGGAAGAATTGAATCGGACGTATCATATTTATACCCATAAATAAAACGAATTTATTGAGCATACATCAAATTATTTTATCCAACCGATAACAAAAATTACCTTTCGTTAGAAATAAAACAACCTTTATGACAACTCCCTCATTATTATTGGATGAAATATATACTATGAAAAATTGTTAAGACAGGTTAGATAATCGAAGATAGTCAGCAGGCTTCGAATATGGATACAGCTGTTGAAGGTTTGAACAAATCATACGGCGATTTGCGAGATATTGTTTTCTTTCGGTTAGAGACGTAGCGTTTTCAACGCAAACGTAGTTTCAAGAGGTCAGAGGGGGTGATTTTTTCATATCGTTGAGCCTAACATGTTCTTTCTAATACTTCGAAGTTTTCCGTTATATATATTATCGTTTATTACTCAGGAAAGCGAGAACTTTCCTTATCTTGCTCAGGAGACTCATGCGCTGCAGTCACCTAGTTTTATAATTCTTTTTATGAATACGTATCCGAAGACGGGCAACAATACCCGCCGAACAACCAACTGTCGCCAAGCCCCTAACGGTGTGTCCGGCAGCTATCCTTGAGAGCCAGTTATTCTAGATTAAGCCTATTAACACCTTCGACCACATCATCACTAACTTGCAGGTGCGATTGTGTTAAAGGCTTACCTATATCAGCAATAAAAAAAAAAAGAACCTCGGGCATTTCAGTAAAACGCTGTTGCCATTTGAAGACTGTGGCGTGTGCGAGCTCCTTCATAGGTATGCGTCTGAAGCTGACCTTGAAATTCAAAGCAAGACACCACGAGTTTTTTGTTAATAATGTGGTTCTCGGTAAGAGTCCGTGTCTTTCAAATAAAAAAAGAAGAAAAGGAGGCCAGAGAAGTTGTGTTCGTATAGGCAAAGTCGTTATAGATACAGCTCAGGAAGTTTATGTCTATTTGTTATAGACACGCTATGTCTTGCGGCAGTAGCCAATGATCTTGTACATTAATGTACGACACAGACCGTATACCATGCCTGAGTTTTTTTTTTTTTTGCCTGATACGTTAGCCTTTGACCACTATCTCACCTGATGGTAAGTGATGATGTGGTCGAAGATGTTGTTCAGGCTAACCTAGAAGTACTGGCTCTCAAGGACAGCTGCCGGAACACACCGTAAGGTGCTTGGCGACAGACTTTCTACTTGAAGGTGGTAGCTAGCCAGGCGGGCATTCGCAAAATGCCCTACCACCATGCTATAACGACTGCCATCCTAAGACGACAACCGGGACCGACGGCTTAACGTGCCCTCCGAAGCACGGAAACGCTCAGTAGTAATGTCATCAGCGGTCACCCATCCAACTCATGACCGCACGCGACGTTGCTTAACTTTGCTGATCGGTTGAGATCAGCTAAGTAAACTCCGCTACGAGCGCTTCATCTCCGCTACGAGCGCTTCGAGTATTTCAAGTTCTAGCTGTTGAAACTAACAAAGTCATTTATGTCATAGTCATCCGTCATTGCTGACTGGGCAACACAGCATTTTCATCGTTCGAATGCATTGGTCGGAAGTTAACAAATCTTCGAAATATAATGTCCCGTGGCCACAGTCTGTCGTATATAAATAATGATAACTTATTTTACAAAACATAAAACTTGAAAGCTTTTGACTTTTGCTCTTGATTTTGTTATTATTAGGTAATCCGCAATACTCATTCATATTTTGTTAAACATTTCAACGGATGACGGACTGACAGCGTTAATTACTGACAGAGGCTTAGTTAATTAGGGCCTGTTTTAGATTACAGAATATCGGGTGTCTATGCCTTGGGCCATCAAGAATACTGGATCAGATGCAAATTTTATTAGGATTCAAATGTTATTATTTAAACAACCATCAACCAGAATACTAGACTATCTGATCGAAACAAGTGGTTTATCAAATACTTCACTATCGGATGGATGTCGCTATCCTTCTTTAAAAAATATTGATTTAAAAATGTTTGTTAGGTCTAACTAAAGTCAACTTAAAGAGGTTGTGAGCATTTTTCCAATGCTATATCAACTGTCATCCTAATACAACAACCGGGACCGACGGCTTAACGTGTCCTCCGCACGGAAGCGCTCAGTAGTAAGTCACTATAGTGGTCACCCATCCAACTCATGACCGCGGTGGACGTTGCTTGACTTTACTGATTGATTAAGAACAGCTAAGCAAACTTCGCTACGAGTACTTCAAAATATACCTTACAAGTATTGAAATAGATAATTTACAAATAGTTTTTAATATCATTAAAAACTATTTGTAAATTATCGTGTATGCATATGAAATATGTGAAATTAATGTAAGCATATATATTAATAGACTTCTTATTGCCTTATCTTATTTGATCTTGTTTCCACATAGTTTTATAAAGGGGCCAGTAGACTACAACCCAATGCTGTCAGGTGAATACCTTCGTCAAATGTATATTTGAGTTTCGCTCATGCGAGAATCTAAGTGGTGGCCGCTAAATGGACAGTGAGAAAGGTTTGCCTCAGTTTACTTTTGTTCAAGCGATGAAGTATTTTGCGTAGTCTTCGAAAAGGTAAACGGTATAGGTTGGATTTGACTAAATTACTTGACTTGATTAACAAAGGATTAGAGAAGATTAAAATAAATCATTTTTTTTTATCTAAAGAATTAGATCAATTTGAATAAAAAGGAAGATAGGTTAAGAGATAGGTAGGATAAATAGGATGATAGCTCTAATATGATGTCAGTAAAATGTAAAAAAAATGTATCATAATCATATAACGCACACAGCTACACTGCCATTGTATATGATACGTTTTGGTGAATGACAAGGACAGAAAGACAAGAATGCAGACGTACATACGCACACTACTAAAACTTAATCAGAAGACGTCATGAAAACCACCTAGGTTCAATGAAGAATTGACTGTGTTTATATTATACCATAAAAAGATAAATTATTAGTATTATACACTTTTGGTTGGAAAGCGTTGGGATTATGGATAATGCTCCCTCGATGGGGAGGCTATGTTCAGCAGTGGTCAAATTCATCTTATACAGTATTCTACACCAAACGATTTATTTAATGGAATTGCACGACCTAATACTTCCATTTCCTTTTCAAATTACATAAAGTACCGCATAAAAACTTGAAATTCGTTCATTATCTAATTTTACATTCGATCAGCAAAGTAATGGAAAAATTGCCAGCCTTTATGTTTCTTAAGTAAGCTTAAGTAATAACCTGGGATTGTATACATCTTAGAGTAAAATGGTAACTACTCCTGGACTACTACTACTAGTAGTAGTAGTAGTAGTCCAGGCACATCTATAGCATACTACTACTACTACTACTAGTAGTAGTAGTATGCTATAGCATATTCCATATTCGATTACTATCTCTCTGTATCGGGTGAATCGTTGTCCTGTACTACATATCTTATTTAATACCAGCTATTTACATCCAAATCGTCTTTAATTATTTATAATATAAAACCATTTCAAAGTAAACACAAATAATAATTGATTTGGAAACAAAAAGGATAATAGGAATAAATAGATTCTGGCGTTAATTTGAGTTAATCCATAGTATATGATAAAAAATTCAATTAATTTTTAAATCGTTGAAAATATTAGGTCCTTACATATGAAATTGGCGTTTTTCGTACTGGCCACTTTAATCACGAATTTCTCCTCTTTGGTAAGGAATTCCAAATTCAAATTTGTACAGCTATAGACTCATGTATTTGTGCTTCGATGATCGTCATTCATTTGTTTTTTTTCTTCTGTTTTTTTCTGTTTGCGTCACTCATTTTACAAAATGGAAAACCTTAAATATCGCATTATTTACGAGTACGAGTTCCGCCGTGGCACTAGTGCTGCGGAAACAACTCGAAGGGTGAATGATGTGTATGGCGGTCGTGTTGCAAAAGAAAACACAGTTCGTTTTTGGTTCCAACGTTTTCGTTCTGGAAATTTCGACCTGCAGAACAAGCCCCGTGGACGGCCTGAGACTCAAGTTGATAATGAAGAGTTGAAGGCTATTGTGGAAGCGGATCCATCGCAAACCACGTCCGAGTTAGCTGCAGGCTGCGATGTTAGTGATAAAACTGTTTTAATTCACTTGAAGCAAATTGGGAAGATTAAAAAGCTTGAAAGGTGGGTACCTCACGAATTGACTGAAACAAACCGGCAAACGCGCGTCGACTGCTGCGTTACATTACTAAACCGGCACAATAATGAAGGTATTTTAAACCGAATCATTACCTGTGATGAAAAATGGGTTCTTTACGATAATCGGAAGCGCTCAGCGCAATGGTTAGATCCTGGCCAGCCAGCCAAATCCTGCCCCAAGCGAAAATTAACCCCAAAAAAGTTACTTGTAAGCGTTTGGTGGACTAGTGCCGGTATTGTTCATTACAGTTTTTTCAAATCTGGCCAGACTATTACGGCTGATGTCTATTGTCAGGAATTGCAAACCATGATGGAAAAGCTAGCGGCTAAACAACCTAGGCTGGTCAATCGCTCCACGCCACTGCTGCTTCACGACAACGCTAGACCACACACTGCGCTACAGACGGCTACTAAATTAGAAGAGCTTCAATTGGAAAGTCTAAGACATCCTCCGTACTCCCCGGACCTTGCTCCAACAGATTACCATTTTTTTCGAAATTTGGATAACTTCTTGCAAGGGAAAAAATTCAACTCCGATGGGGCAGTCCAAATCGCCTTCAAAGATTTTATTGATTCCCGTCCGACTGGTTTTTTTAGTAAAGGGATCAATGAACTACCTATGAGATGGCAAAAGTGCATAGAAAATAATGGTTCATACTTTGATTAATTAAATATATTATATTAAAAAATATTCGACTTTTTGTTCCTCCCATACAAAACGCCAATTTCATATGTAAGGACCTAATATATCAATGACCATTACGCCTAATTTTCCTGCTTAGCTGCCATAATATCATAAAAGCCACAATGTTTAATCAGAATAAAAATACAACGCGTTTCGCTTCTGCACCAAGCATCATCAGGAAGTTTTGACTCTTTGGGCGCACGGTCAAGATATCTCAATTCGTCGTGCTTCTAATATATAATTAATATTGTTGAAGTAAGTACTTTTTAGAAGGGTTAGCTTGTAACGCTTCCAGCCATTCATAAATAGTAATATTTAATACTTGTTTTCAACTTGGTAATTCTGATCTCAGATAATAGCAGATTACTATTTACATGGTTACTATTACCTAACAGATAATTACTGTTACGTTATAGTAACCAACAAAATTAAAAATATAAAAGTTACTAAACAGGTCATTTTGTTCCAAGATTAAAGCTTACAAATCATGAATACGAAATGGCTTCCAACGAAACTCGATTTGTAACTAGGTTACAAATCAAGTTATTTTGTTCCCAGATCGTTGATGGTCACAAATAGTGAAATAACGGCTATGGGAACCCAAATTGTACATAATATACATTTGTTACAGATTTTAGATAGATTGAAATGACCAGCTGAAGTTTTTTTTTGAAGCGCTCGTAGCGAAGTTTTGTTATCTTAGCCGTGCTTTGGAGGGCACGTTAAGCCGTCGGTCGCGGTTGTTGTCTTAGAATGAAAGTGGTTATAGCATGGTGGTAGGGCTTTTTTCGAATGCCCGCCAAGCTAGCACCTAACGGTGTGTTCCCGCACTTGTCCTTGAGAGCCAGTAATTTTAGGTTGGCCTGAACAAGATTTTTAACCAGATCATCACTTATCATCAGGTGAGATAGTAGTGAAAGGCTAAAAAAATATATATAAGGCATAAAAAAAGTAGAAGGAAACAATCGCTACTTTGGATCTTGCAAATTCTTTGTAGCGATTACTGCAAACAATATTGTGTTATGCGTTCAAAATTATGATTCTATAGTGTTTACAAGCACAGTAAAATTCTGTTGAATGGGAAAAGACATAATGGATATATCTAAAAATTAAATTTTTGGGTTGTAAATCTTAACTTTTGGGTACATACTACATTTGTGAAACAAGAATTTCACATTTGTATAACATCGATTACTGGAACAGCTTTGCACTATGATTTTATTTTATTCAATTACATAAACGGTATCCTTATTTGAGGATTCGGTAAGCAAATTGATGATTAATATAATTTATAATTAGCTAAACAAAGTCAATAAAGCTTTAGCATTCCATTTACAGACCCTCTGAAGAGCATTTAAATCTCTACGGGGTGCACGTTTTCAGAACAATTTGATACTTCAGCTATACGTATTTATTCAGCAATGATTAAAGGATAACTTTGGCAAGAGTGTTTAAATATTTATAATTTATGGAGTAAAATTAGTAAGCATTATATTGAGAGCAAACTGGGTTTTTATCAGTGTTCTATGTATACATTTATGCATATGCTTGCTTGAAATCTAGTCAAGAAATTAATAAACAAAATACTGCAAGCAATATACTTTGAACGAATACTGCGTGCATAAGGAATGTTATTACTTTGACAAGATATTTCACACTTTTGAGTGTTGAAATCAGTTCCTAATTTAGGTAAAAAAATGTTCACCCTTTTTAGTGACCCTTGCTACTTACAGGATTGTCATTCACTGTCAATGACTATATCATCAAGACAAGAAAACACTTTTCAGTCGGTGGAGTGTAACTCAAAAACAGCTAAACCAATTTTGGTTAAATTTTAATGGGAAGCAACAGCTTTCAAATAAAAAAATAATCCTTAAAATCGAAGCACATAATCAAACATTCCGAGGTTACAAATTTATGGACCATATCATTCAGATAGGAAGACACTTTTCAGTTATTGGAGAGTAACTAAAAAACGATTGAACCGATTTTAATAAAATTTAAGTGGGACAAAATGGGAAGCATCATAAATCAAATAAAAAAAAAATCTAAATCCATTATAACCCAGTCAAAAATTCTGCGGTAACGAACAAAAATAAAATTACAATTGATTGCCTCCTCCTTTTTTTGAAGCCGGTCAAAAATAAATCGTTGAGAGTCAGTTCATCGAATTACAGAAAACAAATTTGAGAGAGATCAGAATCAGGTTTCCAAAAGGCATGACAATGTATTACAACCGCATTACTACCAAAGGTGTTGAGTTCTAAAACTTCAAAGTTTAAAGGTAGGTATAGCAGTTCATATGCAAATATTTTAATGCCACATAACCTTTTCACCACCCAAAACACCTGATATTCAGGTTTAATCTAAACAAACAATTAACCCGGTCCCTCTTTAGCTTTGAGCGAATATGTTTTTTTATTTTAATTTTATTGTGACTGAACAAATTGTAACATATTCAGGTTTGAAAGAGCCAGGGCACAGAACGGCCATAGCATCGTATAACTCGGGAGCTACGCGGTGCCATGAAACCGATAGATCCGGTCTTGGTGAATATTATAGCTAGATATCGATGATTTGGATTGGAACAAAAATGTTTGTTAGCTCAAGACAATGCAGTAAACATATATTTTTAAAACGGGGATTGTTATATGCAAATTTCATTGATTTATCTGTTTATTTGTCTTATTATGTGGGAAATGTCAAGAGGATTGCGAGAAATTTGAAGAACGTTCACTAGATTGACGTTACGTATTCTACTGTTGTCTCCATTCGAAAGCAGATTCAATTATTTCCACAAGTACCGAACTGCACTGCGCCCGTCATCCTGCGACGTACAGTTCTAAAGCATCATGTCCCTGTCATTCCATAATTACTTTCTCTCAAGGTCTGCTGCCGGAACACACTGATAGGTACTGGACTACAGATTTTCTACTTAAAGGTAGTAACTTCCTAGTTAGACTATCTCACCTAATGGTAAGTGCTAACTTAAGATAGTAGTTGAATGCTAGCCTATCAGGTATAAAAAAAGACATACTTTTCTTTTTTTCTATTATGTTATTGTGACGGTACAAGGTCGACGCCCACCTGATGTTAAGCGGACTAACCTCTGCCTATAACAGATGCATTTCATCAAAAGTCACGAATTGCACTGCGCCTGTCACCTTGAGACATAGTTGTCAAGTCTCATGTGCCTGTTATTTCACTGGCTCTCAAGGACTACACCGTTAGGTGCTTGGCGACAGATTTTCTACTTGAGGGTGGTAGCTAGCCAGGCGGGCAATAGCAAAATGCTCTTCTACCATTCGGTGAAGCTCAAGCCAGCGGTGGGGATCGAACCAGGATACTGCGGCGCGGCAGTCCATAACTATAACCGTTAGGCCATCATTGCTTCAAAACCCGGTAGCTCTTTAAGCTTTGAGCGAAAATGAACTGAACTAGATACGTGGTTTCTTCATCAAGAACAGTGCCTTATGAAATGTTTAATTGCTTTGTGGAACATTCGTGTCTGTCCAAATAATTTTAAGAAGGAACATTCGTAGGCGTTTTGTTAAACGACGAACCAAAGTGTCCACACCTACTCTACCTCGTGAACAATATCTTGCACTTACTCACCAGCCTACACAAGAACCCAGACATAACCGTTGTTCGAGTAAGTATAGGTAATTCTACTGTCAATATTACATTTAGAAAATACAACAACTTTTGCGTGATGTAAACACATAATAAACTAGTAAAAGGCGATTCAAGAGCTAAAAATGTTATAAACACCAATGGGGCACGGTGCCAACTGGAAGTAGGCTGGAGCACTTGAACTGCCTGTGAGTATTTTTATTTTATTTTTTTGTTATTGTGACGGAACAACCTCGAGGCCCACCTGATGTTAAGCGGACTAACTTCTACCTAGAACAGATGCATTTCATCACTACCACTCCACTACGCGGTGAAGCTTAAAGCGGCGGTGGGGATCGAACCAGACACCTGTGGCACGGCAGTCCATAGCTGTTACTGCTCGGCCATCATTATTGCTTCTAAGTAGCTTCTAAGAGTCTGCAACGCATTGTGCTTTCATTGTAGTAGATGTAGTGTTGTATATGGTTCGTAGTATTTTGTTAGTAAAAGCAAACCGCCGCGCCGGTTCAAAAAAATCTAAAAAGATTATTGATAAACTTGACAACTTGTTCACATACTCTTTTTAGGGTTCCGTATTAGTAACCGGTACCCCGGTACCCTTTTTACTAAGTCTTGGCTGTACGTCCGTCCGTTTGTCCGACTTAAAAGGGTTATATCTTTAGAACCGTAATAGGTGGCCGATTGACATTTTCACAGAAAATGGTTTAGTGTGGCGGATCAACGAAAATAATAATAAATAACATATAATAACGGGTCCTCATACAAGAAACGGGTTCTGTTTTTGTTTTTGCTTTATCAGTAATATAATAGGACATACGGTATTATATCTACACTAATATTATAAAAAGGAAAGGTTTGTGTTTTTGTTTGTAACGAAGAACCTTAAAAACTACTGGGCCGATTTAAAAATTCTTTCAACATTATAGTCCTACACTATCCATGATGAACAAAGATTATAAAATATTTTCAAAAACTTAGGTGTCCGTATGAAAACTTCGATAATGTAACCTAACGTGTGAAAAAAATACCTAAAAAATCGTTATATTGCGTACGTTGCGGAAATTGTTGACAATAGATCAAAATGATGTACTACATTTATATGGAGAACACCAATATCTACAAAAATATACAATACCACATATCTTACTATTACAGTTATGTCACAATAATTACTTTTTATGTGTTTCAATTTATAATTGTTGTTTAATACCTGTGCTAAGCCGGGGCGCGCCGCTAGTGTTATATATATTTTAATACCGTTCGAGATCCGACCTGCACTTGTACAGTTATTGTTATATGCTGGTAAGGAACTCTCGGTGTGCGAGTCTAATTCGCACTTGGTTGGTATTTTTGACCGACTTCAAAAAAAGGAGGAGATACTCGATGCGACTGTTATTTTTGTTACCTCTGTACTTTTGACTAAATGAACCGATTTTGATGTTATTTTTAATTTGTTAGCTGATGCTTCCCGTGTGGTCTTATTTAAATTTCATCAAAAATCGTCAAGCCGTTTTTGAGTTACACTCCAATAACTGAAAAGTGTTTTCCTATTTTGATGGTATAGTCATTGACAGTGAATGACAATCGATCCCGTAAGTAGCAATGGCAAATAAAATTAGTGAAAAAAAAATTCAAATAATAGGACAACTGTTAAGACGTTACGTCCACGCCCTTACTAGATTTTATGAAATCATTTTAACTTTTACAATAGAAACGATTGTAAATTATACGTTATTATTAAGTGGAAAAATAGTACAATTATTGAATCTATTGATAATGAAATATACTGATGAAATATAACATTAGCATAGCTCATCTTTATTAATTATAATTACTTAGAATGTCCACGATTACATTAACTGCAGTCTTGACCAGCCCTGAACTGCAGCACCGGTTCACAGTTAAATTGCATGGCAGCCATCGTCCTCCTCAACCATATTGCAGGGAAGTAAATGATCTGTCATACTACCCGCCCCAAGCCTGAACTTTTTCATGAGCATGACCAGGATTTTCTCAGATATTGTCAACGTAATTAATATTTCGTTATATCTAGTTGTGTATGAAACACCTATCCATGAAACATTCTAATTTTAGTCTTTCAATTACGAAAAAGATGCTCAACAATATATCCAGTAAGTAAATTAAAATATTATTATTATTTGATTCCAAACTGCAGTATTATTGATACTTTAATATCCACATTATATACTATAGTAGTATGAGCAACGTCAGTTTTTTGAGTCAGTTGCGGATGCCGACCCCATTGTCCGATTTTAATCAAAACGTCTACTACGGCTGCGAATCAGTATTTTATGGCCATATGGGAAGGTAAATATGTATTGCTGAAACTATTTTTGAAGCGCTAGTATCGTAGCGAAGTTTGCTTAGCCGTTCTTAATTAGTGAAGTTAAGCAATGTCCGCCGCGGTTATGACTCGTATGGGTGACCGCTAGTGTCATTACTACAGAGCGCTTCCATGCTTCGGAGGGCACGTTAAGCCTTCGGTCCCGGTTGTTGTCTTAGGAAGGCAGACGTTATAGCATGGTGGTAGGGCATTTTGAGAATGCTCACCTGGCTAGCAATCCTCAATTGCAAAATCTGTCGCCAAACATACAACGGTGTGTTGCGGCAGCTGTCCTTGAGAGCCAGTAATTCTAGGTTAGCCTGAAGAACATCTTCGACCACATCAACACTTGACATCAGGTGAGATAGAGGTCAAAGACTAACCTATCAATATCAAAAAAAAAGTTGTGTTTAATGTTAAAAGCGAAATATTTGCGACCCATTTATTTCATACTTCACTGTGATTAGCTTCCGCTATCATTAGCCATCAATATAATAATGCAAGCACAAAGGTTTCACAACAAACGTTACGTTGCTACTAAAATGATTAGGTTGATACCACAGATCTCTGGGGTTGATACAAATAATAGATCTACAAGCCCGTTTTTTTTATTTTTATTGTTGATATGTATGCTTTTGACTACAATCTCACCTGATGGTACGTGATGACGTGGTCGAAAGTATAAAAAGGCTTAATCTAAAATTACTAAAAAAAAAAACCTGATAAACCTATAACAGGTTAAATCCTCAAATGGTTTTAAATACTGTACCTATGTAACTTTTAAATATTATTAAAATTCATAGAGTCGTTACGGTGCGGCGGCGAAGAGAGAAAACAAAAACATACTCCCCAATAAGCAAACATTATTGGTAAATATTGTAAACTTTAAACAAATGGATTTGTGCGTATTACATAAGCCACGATAAGCCTGAATTAACAATAAACGTTACATTAGTAGCAAGCTCCGTTTAAACAAACGACCGAAGGATGGGTACTTTCAGTTGATTCTACCCGAGTGATGTTTTAATTACACGCGCTGCCGGATACATACCTTGGTGAGAATGTGTTTTATTTCTCCTTGTTTCGCAATTTCCCTTTCACACCTTACCACTAACTACGTATGTTATGAATGTACTCGTATAATATTATGGGCAGGGTATTTGCATATTGAGTACCTACATACATTATGATATTGGAGGTGGCACGCATGAGTTTAGTTCGAATACAACATACTGAGTGCGTACACAATCTCCTGTATATCTATCTAAGTCTTTATTAAAGAAAGAATGTTGTTAATTTAAAGTTCTCATTATTATGCAATTAAAATGACCAGTCCAAGCTATGCATACTTTATGCAAACATGACAGTAGATTCACTTGTTTACATAATGAGTTCATTTCTCGTTTTGGTTGCTCTTTACATGTGTTTCACAGTTACGGGGAATGATTAGGTGTGTCTAAAGCTTTAATTACAGCTGCACGTAGGACACCATCCCTTGGTCTTCTCTATCTGTGTACAAAAAGGATAAACCTTTATATCAGATAAGAAATAAAGGTAAAATTAAGATTTGGCATGAATAGCATATTCAAGATTGTAATGTAAATGCGGTACCATTTTTAATATTTCTTTATTAGATATGTCAATCAGCGAAGGTAGGTATATCTCATGGCTTCTGTCTCTAAAGTTACTCTCTCGAGTGGCAATTTACTTATTTTTGAGCGCTTGCATGCTGGGCACCCTGTCAACTGGTGAAGTGGCTGGAGCAATAGGACTGCCTGTGATTCTGCAATGACTTATAAGTTATCTTAATACTTTCATTGTAGTAGTTGAATTATTGTATGTTGTTACTAAAGGCTTACCGCCTCTAAAAAAAAAAAAAACAATTGTACACGGTAGAATAATTTACATTAAAATTACACTTAATTAAAACATTGAGATCAACAAAAACAATTGATGACTTTCTAGAAATAACATAGTAGTTAGTATTGCCTACATAGGATAACCACTGCGGTTCTGCGACTAAGCAAACTAAAATTAAAAGTAAAAAAATTGTCAGTTAGGCAACAACAAAGTGTTCATTTTTAATAATAATGATCTTGAAAACAGGTTTTTGTCTTCTACTTAAATTAGCAAATGAGTTTTTTTTTATGTCATTGTGAAGGAACAAGCGCGAGTCCCACCTGATGTTAAGCGGTATCCTCTGCCTATAGCAGTTGCATTTCATCACAAGTGACGAACTGCGCTGCGCCCATCACCTTGAGACATACATGTTAAGTCTCATTTTTGCTTGTTACTTCACTGGCTCTCAAGGACTGCTGCCGGAACACACGGTTAGGTGCCTGGCGACAGATTTTCTACTTGAGGGTGGTCGCTAGCCAGGCGGGCATTCGCAAAATGCCCTTCCACCAAGCGGTGAAGCTCTGGGCGGGATTCGAACTATGGACCTGCTGCGCGGCAGTCCATAGCCAATGCCACTGAGCCATCACTGCTTCAAAAAGAGGGAATATGTAACTATTAACATGAGGAAATAAAATGATATCACAAGGGGATGCTTGTACTAATTATTGTTTGAAAGGTAGGCAAACTGTGAAAGTTGGCAATGTCAGGTCTGCAACCAAAATTTCATATATACCTGTGTGTGACCTACGTCCTGTCACACACAGGTATATATGAAATTTTGGTCATGTAACGCAATACATGACCAAAATAACATTTGCTCAACAGTATCTTTACAAATATGACAACAACGACTATAGGGAACATTCTATAAAAAAATATTATACAGAACGTTCTATAATATACATGCAGAGTACACATAAAATGCACGATTTATTAGCTGGTAACTTACCACGTCATTGTTGTGATATTTCTTTAGGTACAGACACATGCATTAAAAGTCAAACACACGCTAAATTTATATTAGTACCTGTAAGAGTACCTAAAATCAAACTAAATCTCAAAACGAGTTCCTTATATATCAAATTATAGTCAAAGAAAATATCATGAAATCGTAAAGCAATATTTTTGAACCAGATTCTAGACGCTGAAGTATAAGACAATATTGACTCTGACTTCTTAGTACGTTATTCCGAAGCTGTGAGTGGATTGAAGACACGTTTTCCTTTTCTTTCACAAGCTTGGTGTAACCTTATTTCGGTAAATAGAGTTAACTCAGTTTTCCAGTGGCTCAGTTGAATGGGCGACCTTTCTCTTCCGATTTCTTTACAAGATTTTGCTTTAAGTCACGTGGATGCACATTAATAAAGATTGCTTTTTAAATCATTTAAGCTTATTGTTAAAAATACAATATTACAAATTACTGGTTACAAATATATGACAGGAAAAATTTAAGTCATGTGCGGGATTCGAAGAATCTTTATCATCGTATTGGGATGGAGCTACATCTATTGTACAACTTACGTTGTGCTACAAACAAGTACGTAAGTTGTACTATAGATGTAGCTCCATCCCAATACGATGGTTAAAAAACGATAGGAAAGATTTCATTTATGACGTCATGTCATGTTAGCTCAATTCGTTAGAGCATGCCCAGAGCATGCTAAAGGGGTGGATGGACGCGGATTCGAATCCTGCACATGACTTTAATGTTTCCTATCGTATATTTGTAATGTAATCCGCATATCAGGCGTTATTGCAAACATAACAATATTACAACAAATTTAATGGGTTTAACCCTAACCAATAAACCACTTAAATTTTTATAGGTCTCTTGGAAACTGTTGTAAAAACTAGGTGTTGATTTAAAATATTAATTTACCTACGAGCTAAGGCAGAGAAAGGCAGCATATAATGTTGGAAGCAAAAGCAAAAACTGTTGCTAATAAATATCAAACGGCAAAAAATTCTATGACAAAAAAAAATATTTCACTTACCTTATGGCGTAGTAATTTTTTTGGAGTGGTGAAGTCATTGGCATTTAAGACATTCACGAAAATCCCTTTACTTCTACAAATCAAGAAATAAGTACCGTATATTGCACGCTAATAAATATTATAACTCGTATAAATATTATAACTCGTATATTGCACGCTATTCATCCAAGCACTGATCTCGGCTGATTCTCCCGGTCTGTTTGCTGCCATCCACCCCTAAATACGGAGGCTTATCCGGCGACTTCTTCCTGATAGAAGTATATTTATTTCCAAATATCGAGTGTTATAAGGCCGCCATAAAGACAAACGTCCATCAGCAGTAGAAACAAACATACTGGTTTGTGTCTGTAGAAAAGATGGCTCTGCTAAAATCGTAGTTCAGATATTCTCGAGCATATTGAAGTTGCAGTAGTTTATGGCGTGCAATTAATAATGGTTTTTGCGCCGTAACTTCGTGACGTATGCCAGCACTGTTAAGGCGACGTTGAATTGTTGAAATAGATAGTTGATATGACGATATCTTGAATTCGCCCAAATACATTACTGAGCACCCTGTTCACAATCCGCCTGTCTGGCGCCGAGGAAATTTTTCGTTGACGACCACTACTTTAACGAATTACAACGTCACCTTCATCTTCCCATCGTTTAAACCACAAATATACGGTTCTTCTCCGACAAAAACATATATATGTGCATTAAAAAACTGACACTTTTTAATTACGTTTATTATATATAGACCTTTAAAAAGGTCTGCGTAATGCGCGACATACAAAAAATAGATTCTTATTAGTTAGTAGGTAGGTATATTCGCTCTATTTTTATGGCGATTTTCTTTCGATCTTTCGATTGGAAAGATGATTCAAATTAAAATTATTAATTTTTTTATACAACACTTATCCAATAGGTAGGTAATCAAATAAGTATTGTTTGTTGATTAAGTCAGCACTAGAACCCAAAAAAAAAATCCGGTCCAGCCTTTAGGGAGCTGCTACGTCACAGACGGGCACACTTTTTTTAAACAATGACACTCACAGGCAATTCAAACTTATAAGACCCCTCGTTTTTGTCGAGGCTTAAAAACAACAATAAATTTCAAACTTACCGTAATTCTCAATTCATTTGCTGTGTCTGTAACCGTTAGTCCCTGTTCTTTAAGAACAATGATTTTGTGTTTGTCATATGTAGTAATACGATATGGCAAACTTGTTATCCATCTTACATCGATTTCAATAATAATCACAATACCACATACCTACCTAACTGCACTGCACGAAAGCAAAAAAAACACCGTAATACGCGCTTATCTTTTTTGTACTATGAAGTGATAGAGAATGTATGATTTCTGTAGTAATCTAATAGTTTTAGGAGGGTAGATGTAAATAAAAACTTGATGATGACTGCTTACCTTTTTTGTGACATGTAATAACGGCAATGAATATTAAAAAAATCTAGAAGTCAATTAATGTATCCATGTGACTTTCTATTAGAAGTGTATAATTGTATACATATTATAGTAATTGTCCTGGATACTTAAAAATAACATTGGAAGTGCAAAGTTGTAACTGATTTTGTTTCGTTTATATAAATGTTAACCAATGTATACCTACTTTTGACACAGTAAAATGGTTGAATAAAATTAGAACAAATTGTCTTAAACTTACTTCTTTATTTGTAAGGTATATTTGTAAGGTAAGGTATTTTTGAATGTATATTTATTGCTCATGATTGTACTAATAATTGCCTACTATTTATAACATTGTTGTCTTGAAAATGTACACGTACAATTTCAAACTAACTATCCATCTATATATATCGTGTTATTCGCCGGGCTCTTACCACCGCCAACTGCGCTGCAATCTTGGAATCTAGTAGCTTTGTACGCCGGACGGCATGACTTTCATTCCGTGTAGGATGGGAAGGCCTCTGGTATGGGACGCTACCTGTGTCGATACCTTAGCACCTTCTCATCTTCCCGGCCGCAACCCAAGAAGTGGCCGGTGCGGCGGTTGAACTAGCATAAGGCCTCAAAAGGCGCAAATATAGTAACCTCAGTATTTTTTTGTGCCGTTTAGGGTCGAAACACTGGGACCGTGGGGACCGAGCGCCAAACTATTATTCTAAGACGGCTCAAAACGTCTGGTCGACGCTACTTGTGACCAAAATGCTGGCATATACTTTGCACAGAGGATAATCATTGCCATAATAAGCACAGCGTGGCAATGCATCCATTTTGGGAACACTGCTTAATGGTAGCGGAATGTTGGATTAGTTTTGTAGTAAGTTTAAGTTTTTTAGTTCAATATGTTAACTTTAGCATGAACTTGTTGAATAAATGTAAGGACTTGAGTCTGACTATTTCAAACTAAAAATAATATAACAAATAACTTTGTAAAATAATTGTCGCACAAGGATATATAAAACGTTAAAATTATGTTTAGGTCTGCTCATATTTCTGAACGAACACACGAAATAACATGATAACGTACGAGAATCTATACTCAGTGTATTCACAAACGCGCTACAAAATTGTTACAAATTAAACAATCTCGTAAAATTTTAGGTGCGCTGCGCAAAATAATAGGTTAATTTCAACGATCGCTCGTAAATCTGAACAATCGCATCATCACGGCCCTTCTGTCGTGATGTTGTCGTTACAACAAAATGTAGTGGCTTAGACAAAAGCTATTCAATGCGATGGAACAAACCTCGACTTCAGGGATGCCACAAGTGCAGGGACAATAACTAATTGGCCATTATCAGGATCCTGGCTAATCTACTTGTCGTAAAATCCTGATAGTGTGACTGAAGGTGTGATTGTTGGTTGAGCAATCGCGAGGGTGTTTTCGAGTTTCGAGGGGGAGTTGGTTGACATGCGAGGAAACCTTCCTGCAGTGCCTTTGGCAGGCCGCATAACATTTCTTTTAAAGTCTTGCACCGACGATATTCGCTCGCCACCAAATAAGGTAATACAGGGCGTTTCTGTGGACCAATGGGTTGTAGCGTCTATTTTTTCTAACAGCTAATGACAAAAACTATGTTATGACATCGGTTTCTGACATCCCAAAAGTATTATTATTTCCATGAAGAAGTAGAAGTTAGTTTCAGTACTGACACCTAGCGGATAGTGTGTGAATTGCTAGGACGCTCAGCTGGCGGCTAGGTAAGATAGATTATTAAGTTTTTTGTTAGCAATTTTATTTTGTTATAACTGTTCTAGCTGATAGAGTTATCGTTTACGAATGAGCGAGTAAATGGTGCCTTTAGGCAAGATTGAAGTAAAGATTTATTAATGTCTAGTAGTAAAACATTTTAACATAATAATACAAGTAAATTTATGAACGACTGTTTACAGATATAGTATAGAATTACACTCATATATTTCAGGTTTAAGGTCAGACCGCTTAACATACCGGCTCTCGAGTGTAACCACACCGCAGTAGAATACGAAGAGTTAGTATGCCCAACGTCAGTTGTCCAATGACGTTGTGCTAGGGGCACCTTAGCCAGCTGTTGTATGCCAATGCCTAAAGTGGTTATTACATATAAATAAGACATACAGTTACATTCCCCTATGGCGGTTTAAATAATGATATTAGCTCAAACTTCGCGTCTCCCAAGTCAGTCTCGATGGAAGAGCAGTTTAGCCACCTGGTAAATAAAGTAAAAAATAATAAAATAAAATTATACAAAACACTGTATTGTACATCAAAATTCTATTGCACCAAAAATTTAAACTAAAATTACAAAAAGCTATTGTTTAAATTTATCTCTTCCAGTCAACCTTTGGATGGAGATCGATTAAAAAGTTTTGAATATTTTGAACACAATAAGTTAATTGTGTACTTATCTACTAACATAAATCAATGGCTTTATTTCAATACCATACAAAATACCACAAAAGACAAAATATACTTAACTATAACTTCAATCCATAAACATAAACAATATTACAAAAATATTACATACTAAATATTAAATACTACACATGTTTTTAAGCAGTGTTGGCTCAGTGGCATTGGCTATGGACTGCCGTGCAGCAGATCCATGTTTTGAATCCCGCCTCGGGCTTGAGCTTCACCGCATGGTGGAAGGGCATTTTGCGAGTGCCCGCCTGGCTAGGACCACCCTCAAGTAGAAAATCTGTCGCCAAGTACCTATCAGTGTGTTCCGGCAGCAGTCCTTGAGAGCCAGAAAAATTACAGGCTAATGAGACCTAACAACTGTACATCTCAGTGTGACGGGCACAGTGCAATTCGTAGTTGACGAAATGCGTCTGTTATAGGCAGAGGTTAGTCCACGTAACATCAGATGGGTATCGGGCTTGTTTCGTCACAATAACATTAAAAAAAAAATTCAAATATAGGGATATAGATTACAAATTTCAATGAGATAATGTTGCCTTAGGTTTTCGCGATTATTACACACAGTAATTAAACAACTATTTTTTAAACGTTGACGTTTAAAGTTGTTTAATACCTATTTCAATGAGATGTTTAAGTGGACTAATTATGGTTTTTATGCTTTCATAATGCTAACCGGAAGCTGACTCCAGAATCGTGATGTCTCAACAGAATGAAGAGAGAGATGCAGAGGTTTCCATGACAATATGGAGCAACAATATCTTCAAACATGATTTGCAGAAGTATCGACAAATCAACCTTAAATAACATTCTAGAACTTCCTATTACAAGAGCCCGTGTTTTTGAGGTTAACTTTTAGGCCTAAGCTCCAACCAGCTATACGACACAAATCACTGTTAGTGTTAGGAATGACTTCAGCCAGGTTATCAACTGGAGCTTGTGGATAGATGTGAGATATAGCGGTGATAAGAAGAATTGAGAAAATTCTAAATGCAATTAATAAATACTATAGTAAACAGAAGAAACCATAGCGCACTGCCTTTAGCTAATAATTTGGTCCAAGAATATATTAGAAGGAGAAATATACAGGGTTATTGGAAAAATGAAAAAACCTGTTTAGGTTGACTTCTGCTAGTCCTTACCAACATTTTGAGTTTTTTTTTAATGTGTTTCTAACGGAATAATAAATTTCATGCAAAAGAGACTATTAAGATCATGTTGTCCTCGTGCTTATTCCGTCAAAACACAAAAACAGAATTTCTGAAAAAAAAAATTTCTTGGCAACAAAAAGAACATATCAAAATGTTTGTTAGGACTAGCAGAAGTCAACCCTTAGAGGTTGTCAGCATTTTTCCAATAACCCTGTACTTATATTTGATAAAATATTATAAAAATCCTAAAGCATTAACTTATTTGTTAAATTGTCTAGCCATGTTGCTTAAAATAAAGTATATAAGGTTCAATTCAACTAACTAAACATATCAGATAATAAATGTCAATGTGTAATTTGGTCTATGTTACGAAAGGGTTACATTGGAATGACGTGTTTTCGTGGCGTGAGGTGAAGGCTCTTTGACATCGTTCTTCTAAAATACCCTACAAAGCCTTAAAAGGATGACCTTTCACTGTGGTTTGTGGAAACTTTCTAAATATAACCAAAATTATATCTAAAATGTTCGTCTATTTAGTTCACAGTAAATATAAAATAGGTTTTGGGCTCAGAAGAATATATATAGAAGATAAACGTAGAATGTGAAAAAAATTAATTAGTTTTGTATTAGAACACAGCTACAAACTTTTTTGAATAATTTAGAAAATACGTCTTTTACGGATAATTGGAAGACCATAAGCAAAGTTATTTGACTAACGGACATGCGTCTCAAATTTCGGCGAGTTTGAACACTTGCTATGTAAATTATGATGAAAGTACGTTTAAATAAAAAGAGAACACTTACCGTAAGGTGAATTGAACCCACTTTGTTTATAAGTTTTTTTTTTAATTGATATGCTAGCCTTTGACTACCATCTCACCTTATGGTAAGTGATGATGTGGTCGAAAATGTTGTTCAGGCTAGCCTAGAATTACTGGCTCTCAAAAATGGATCAGATTTTTCAGTCCCGCTTTGAAAAACAGTTTCAGTTGATAACCTATATATTTACTCCATAAAAATTTCATAGATATACTTTCGTAGCAAAATAATTATACAAAATAATACTTTTGTTTCCCAGTTAGAATGTTTTATTCCATCTTTCCTTGGAATATACATTATTAAGAGACAAGACGCCACTAAGTATTCTGGGCTTTGTCACTCTACTATGCTAAAGAATATGCCGTAATATTCAAGAACAGTAGCTTTTGTCGGCTTCTTCAAAGGCTCTGTGACACTACAAGCCCCTTGCCACTTGCTTCTTAAGGAGCACCACTTAACCTCTTTCAGAATGAGCTTCTTAAGCCAGTTTTTAAATGGGTTAGCGTGAACGCCGCTTTGGATTACAGTTGAGGATGCTTCACCTACTTTGAAAAATTAAGGGTGTTATCTTTTAGGAGCTTATTTCATTTCCGGAGTTGGAATAAGGAAAAAACAGAATGTTGAATGTTGTGGTATTTCGTTTCTAATAAGCATACTGCATTAGCCTGATTTACTTTTATGTTTTAAGAAGGCTCACAAAAAAAGTTGAGAGAAGAGATAAAAATACCATTTTAGTAACTTTTTACGGTTCGGTTTGATATATTGATGGATTTCAGATTGATGCCCTGCGTAAAAGGCACATATTACAACATATTTTAACTTTTAGCATATTACGGTTGGATATACTATATACTCGTATATAAAAACTAATTACGCCAGCAAAAGAAGACTTATAAAATTCTTAGATACAATTCCACACACATTATCTAAAAGAGGTTGAACTCGTGCGTACAAATTGCGGTATGAACTAGGGCCCAACGGCCCCGCTGTCATTTATTTTCTGGGAAGACACTGTATGCATAATAAACTAGACTGGACACCGGACACCCTGTACGTGATCCTAGTACATGACGCAATTTGAATATTGTAACAAGATATTATGAGTATACTAGTTTTCTGACCCTTAATCCTAGGAAACATATTTTCTTAGCAGTCTTTTATTTTGTGCTGGGGATTAAAATGTATATTCAAGCACTAATGTTTTTTTTGTTATTGTGACGGGACAAGCTCGAGGCCCACCTGATGTTAAGCGTACTAACCGCTGCCTATAACAGATGCATTTCGTCACAAGTCAAGAATTGCACTGCGCCCGTCACCTTGAGACATAGTTCTTAAGCCTCATATGCCTGTAATTTCACTGGCTCTCAAAGACTGCTGCCGGAACACACCGTTAGATGTTTGGCGACAGATTATCCACTTGAGGGTGGTTGCTAGCCAGGCGGGCATTCGCAAAATGCCCTACCACCATGCTACAACGATTACGCCACCCTTAGACAACAACCGGGTCGAACGGCTTAACGTGTGTTGAAATGTAAATGTACTTTCACCATGCGGTGAAGCTCAAGCCTGCGGCGGGATTCGAACCATTGACCTGCTGCGCGGCAGTCCATAGCCACTGCCACTGAGCTATCACTGCTTCCAATAATAATGTGATATCTATTAAATTAATTTGATTTAAAATAATTATTAGTGCTATTTGCAATACAATATCAATTCGCATTATTGATTCCATACCAGATAGCAGAAAGAAAACTATACCTTACATTAAAATAGGTATCTTAACTCCTGTAATATGTATGAACAAAGTTATCGTAGGAACTGTAAGCAACACAAGAAAATGTAATGAAATTTCGTAGACCCGCTATGAAAGGATGGTCTAATTCAATAATCTTTTGTATCTCTACATACTTAGGTACACAAGTTGTGGACGCGTTTCTACAGAGGGGTTAACCACGTACGTTTTTTGCATATTTCATATCAGATTTCGTGGAAAAGACCCTTGAAAGTGCTTACCGTGTTTGTGACTCGGTTTGCATAGTAGATTACCTAGACCGAGGAAATAAGAAGGACACAACACTGAAAACCATTTTATCTTATTTTTCTTGATGACAATGTATCTATATAATGGCTTCAGGATTATTCATTGGAAGATCTTAATTTGGATAATTTGAAGATTTCTACCTCAAATCAAATCATGTCTTGTAGGGGCAAGGAAATGCTTATGTGACAGTTTGCATTAGCAACTCGTTAGCCTTTCCGCGCTGCGTAGTCTAGTTGTCTTTAGATATTACTAAGTCGCGCACGCGACTGTTAGGCTCAAGCCGTTGGATGTGCTCGTGCGCATTAAGTGTTAGCCTTTAACGTGTACTAAGTGCTTAAAGACAGTTGATACAATTTGGTGTTTGCTTTTAGTTTGTACAGTACAGGCGAATACGCATACGTGGGCACAGACGGTCAGGGTACCTAGCTAGAACATTATCCTGGCAACAGGACCTGCGAGATGTCTCCTTCTCCTGCGAGATGTCATCTTTCCTGTCCTGTACTGTATCAGCCGGATTGTCCAATGCTGGAAACAACTTCCCCCATTAAGGGGGCTTTATATAATCCCCACAGTAAGATAGGAGTTCCTCAGAAGGTGCTGCTCAAGACAGCCACGGGAGGAGATATAGTCTAAACTACTACAATACTCGTATTATCACCGTGATATTAGAAACTACACTTTTAGCTTAGTATTTTCAGATAATAATTAGTTTATTATTAATAAATATAACAATACTAGGCCACCATGATACTGTAGCTGCAGAGTCAGTTATATATTAAAAGTTCGATATATGTATATTTTTATCATGCCTTGAAAATACTACCTAGTTTGGTTGCAAATATGTTTCAAATTACATTGCAAAGAATGATGTGACCTTAATTGGGCATAAAACCGGTTCTTTAGTTACGCCTCAAGCAAATTGTAATACCTACCCTTTTATTTTTCTATGGATGGCCAGTCATCATCTGCCATAACATGATCTGACGAGATAGAAATTGACAGGTACCGTGCTCAAAAATTGCTTACTGAATTATTAACATTGAAACAGGTACAAGTATTTTTAATTATTTTTGAAGATTTTAGTGGTAATGTATGGAATCGTTCGCATATTTGAAGCAATGATGGCCGACTGGTAATAGCTAAGGACTGCCACGCCGCAGTACCTTGGTTCGATCCCCACCGCCAGTTTGAGCTTCACCGCATGGTGAAGGGCATTTTGCGATTGCCCCCCTGGCTAGCTACCACCCTCTAACTATGTCTCAAAATGACGGGCGCAGTGCAATTCGTGACTTGTAATGAAATGCATCTGTGATAGGCAGAGGTTAGTCCGCTTAATATCAGGTGGGCCTCGAGCTTACTCCGTCACAATAATTTAAAAAAAATAACTTAACTAATTATTGATATAAATGTAAGTATAATTATTAATTCAATAAAATAAAAAAATATTAGCTAATTATAACTAACCTAGAAAGTTTTGGGGTACCTACTCAACTACATATGAGCGCTGATAACGCGTGGACAAGGCTGGTAAGTTGATGAAGAACACGAAAAACTACTTGTTAGATCTGGCCAAATTTACGATACATAAATCGTGCACTCACCAAACAGCAAGAAGTCTTCTGTTTCTGTTTTCCTAAACATACGAAAGCATGGTTTTCACAATATTGTACGAATACTAAACTCAAATTATAAACGCAATTTCATAATGATCATACACTAAAATTTAGGCAAATCTTATCAAAGCTTAGCACAAAAGTTTCTTGGCGTCAATTCACAAAACTTATAAAGCCACGATGATGAAACAAACCAAATTTGACAACTAGACAAACCATGCTTTCGTATGTTTTTTGAAGCGCTCGTAGTGAAGTTTACTTAGCTGTTCTCAACCGATCAGCAAAGTTCAGCAACGACGCGCGCGGTCATAAGTTGGATGGGTGACCGCTAGTGACATTACTACTGAGCGCTTCCGTGCTTCGGAGGGCACGTTAAGCCGTCGGTCCCGGTTGTTGTCTTAGGATGGCAGTCGTTATAGCATGGTGGTAGGGCATTTTGCGAATGCCCGCCTGGCTAGCTACCACCCTCAAGTAGAAAATCTGTCGCTTAGCACCTAACGGTGTGTTCCGGCAGCTGTTCTTGAGAGCCAGTACTTTTAGGTCAGCCTGAACAACATCTTCGACCACATCATCACTTACCATCAGGTGAGATAGTGGTCAAAGGCTAAACTATCAGGCATAAAAAAAAAACTCAAGATGGCAGCTGGGTGCGTGCTGGTACACGCGCAAAATGGTTCGCAACAATTTATAATGGTTGCTTTTCATCTGATCTGACTTTGACGTCTATCTTATCAGTTGGGGCTGAGGCTACCATGGTCGTAGATAGTTAAACGGTTTAACCCTGCCGAAACTCACCATCAGTTTACTAGTTTAGATAGCCAAGCAAGCATTCACGAATTGTCCTATACTACCATGCGGGAAAGCCCTCAGAGGGATTCGAATCACGCACCCCATGTGCAGCAGTCTTCATCTATAACCATTGGTATATCACTGCTTTATTCATTTTTACAACAATATAAAAATTATTTATGACTAAACGAGAATTAAATACACTGCAAATGGTTAAGTTGGTCATAAATAAAACATCTTTAAAATCACCACAATTACAATTAAACTGAGGAATTAAATAATATTTTTATTTTTTCCTCAAGACTTTATTTGCCTCGGTTTTTAGCTTATGTTTTATATGAGAAACGCTCTTAATACGAAGGCAGAAATACAAAGACTCACCTGAATAATATATTAACAAAATTAAAATAAAAAGGTATACTTTCTGTAAATAAATGGTGGTGTTTTTTGTAGGACATTTTTATTTCACCTTTAAGGAGGTTTAAGTTCTGAAGAATGTGTTTCATAATGTGTACACGTTATTCATATAAAGTGACAAACAACAGGTTTGATATCCGCGTTTGGTGTGAAGTACGGAAATTGTTTATATTACCATAATTTACAGACTTAAATGTGGTTGTTCTTACAATATACGTAGAATAACCAAAATATCTAAGGATACATAAATGTTTTTTTTTAAAGAAGCAGTACGATTAAACTTGACTGGCTGATGTTCAAGCCATGCCTGTAATAAGTACAAGTACATAACACCAAAAATATGTAAAGTTCTGGAGGCTGCGTTTGATGAACAGGATTATTGGATTGCCTTGTCAATTCAAACGAACCACATGTTTATCGGCTAGTGGCTAAGTTAATAATGGACTGTGCGATGGTTCCCACCTTCACCTTATTCTTCGCCAGGAACCTTACTAAATGCTGTGGTAGACTTGTAAATATCATAACAGATAAGCAATATATATTCGTACTATTGTATACACTATTCAGTTCAAAACATGACATGTTCTCCAACCGCATTTTTTGGTGCACAAATCTTTTGCCTTGATTACAGCCTCGGGCTGGGATTGAACACGCATGTTCCAACTATACGTTCAGTAGAAAGCGTCTGTCGAGATTTTCACTACTTCTATTTTTGCCACTGAGCCATATAAAAAAGACTAAATTAAGCTCTAATTAGATTTTGACTATCATAGGATACGGTGCGGCCATCGACCAGTCTACTACTGTAATCCGACTAAAATATTCGTCAGAAATAGAGTATGTATTGCGAAATGTTATGATTCGTACGCGTTTCCTTTTCCGCTACCGATTTTGAACGAATTTTTAGATATTTGTAAAATTTTTGGATGTAATATTCGCTCCTCCATGGGATCGTCCAATAGTGCCTAAAAGGATTTATTAATTTCTAATACCAAAAACAAATACAAAGGTACATGGTTTTTGGTATGAGAAACACCACACCAAAAACTTAGATACAGATCCTTTTAGGTAGAAATGGATGCTGAACGATTAAGCTACTTAACAAATAATAATGGTATTTATTTATTGTCCAAAGTAATACCATAAACAAAAATGGCATTCGTTTTTGGTATTACAAAGGAATATAGCCTTTTAGCCCAAATAATTTTTAGCCAAAGCCGCCTACCAATCCTGGTCATTATGGTAAACCTCCCCCCCCCCCCTCCCCCCGCACACCGGAGGAGGTCATGTTCAGCAGTAGACTACCCAGCTGATACAGTACAGTACAGAGCTTTTCAGGCACGATTAGATGCTTAGCGAATATTACACCCAAAAATTTAACAATTATCTAAACATTCGTTCAAAATCGGTAGCGCAAAAGGACACGCGTGCGAAGCATACAGCTGGACGATACGGTTTTTATCATCGGTCAAAGCAAAATTAAGCACTCCTACAATTAAATTGTGATTAAAAATCATGTATTCTTTCTTTTTTTTTTTTTATTCCTGATAGGTTAGCCTTTGCCCACCATCTTCGATGCCCACCATCTTCGACCACATCATCACTTACCATCAGGTGAGCCTGATGGTAAGTGATGATGTGGTCGAAGATGTTGTTTAGGCTAACCTAGAAGTACTGGCTCTCAAGGACAGCGCCGGAACATACTGTTAGGTGCTTGGACAGATTTTCTACTTGAGGGTGGTAGCTAGCCAGGCGGACATTCGCAAAATGCCCTACCACCATGCTATAACGACTGCCATCCTTAGACGACAACCGGGACCGACGGCTTAACGTGCCCTCCGAAGCACGGAAACGCTCAGTAGTAATGTCACTAGCGGTCACCCATTCAACTCATGACCGCGGGCGACGTTGCTTAACTTTGCTGATCGGTTGAGAACAGCTAAGTAAACTTCGCTACGAGCGCTTCTTAAATGTATAGAATTCACAGATACAGATTAAATAATAAGTAAATAAACAATGCACTCTTAACATAACGTTATATGTACTATTAAACACTTAAAATAATATACATGATACAAACAGTGGATGCGCATTTTTGTTTCCTTTTAAAAATTCAATTTCGCGTTCAATTTTTGTAAAATGTTTATAAAATTCAAATTCATCGCGTTTGGCATTCACAATGCGGGACGCGACAAAAGGAACAATTCATGGAAGCCTTTCAGCTACGAGTGGCGACTATTAAAGTGCCGTTGGAAGCTTCGGCTAAACCTCGTGAGAGATAATGTCACCACATTTATTGTTCTCGTCGGTATCACAATAACAATATAAGTTTATACAGTGGTTTAGTAGAAGCATTTCTATCTAGAACAGGTAATGTAGACGGCATCGTAAAACAGAAAGATCTTTCCATCTAATTTATTAGCAAACTAACTGAATTGTCTAGGGTTTTAAATACGAGTATAAAAAGTGATTAGTGTAGTAGAATAACATGACGCGCCATCTTTTAAATTTCTTGAAGTCCTCCATACAGCCAAAGCATGCGATTCTTTGGCTGTATGGAGCAAAAGCAAGTTAGAAATTGCTCGCAAGAAGGGCATTATCATCCAGTCCTAATAAAGTCGGTATATAACATGTATATTAATAACTTGGAGAGACCACTTCATGCGTTAATCTTGCCACCAACGAGCAATGCTTATATTTTTGCATTTTGAATTGAATAATGTGGTAGCCATTGAAATAACAATATGATTTAATATCAAACATCGAGATTAAATCGGAGATATTATAATTATTCATCTTTTTTTCAAATTTATCAAAACAGAAACCAGCACATGCCCATTGATCTCAGTGTATACTGTAGTTTTAAATAAAAGACATAGAACTTAATCAGGGTCTAATTCAATGAGTAGTTTTTTGTCAGTTTTGATAAGAAAAATCTTAACATGCTAAAAGACGTTTAAAAGAATGGCCTCGAGTTTCTTCCCCGTTCTTCTCGCAGTAGCTCTATACAGTTTTTGCTGAACGTGGCAGTACAATGTAGAATATTTCAATATTAAACTAAATTTGTTATCGACCTTCATAAGAGCGTCGTAGACGCCTAAATTGAATAAATAATTTTGACTCCCTAGGCTATTACTTTATATGTATACCAGCCAGAGTCAGCAAGAACAATAGTGTCCAAATAATTCTTTCTAAATCCCCGTTATAATATCATTATTTTTTTTTTCTCATTTCCTGTTTCTAATGTGAACAAGTATACTGAGAATAAACTTGTTCGAGATAGTATTAGAAGTCGTGTCAGACTGTTGTGTGCCTAACATGCAGCAGCCCCTTTTCTTATACTAAAGATATAGTCCCGGCGAACTGTGAAATGACGAGTCTTAGATTAAAAGACAGAAATTTTGCAGGTACAAAACGATGATGCCAACTTTTGTGTCTCATATTAATTTAATCAAAAACTTTTACGTGGGCCAGCGAAGACGGTACAACTTGTTTTTACTCGTAAGCAAACTTTACAAAAGTAATCCTGAATATGACCCGGTAACAATGCAGGTTAAATTTCATAAACATTTTATATGGAAACGCTTCCCGTGAAGTTTGTGTTAGTTTTATACCGTGCGGTTGAGATGATGTTCTGTTTTAATTAAAAATGAAATTTTATTTCGGTATCTTCATGAGGGAGTAATTAGTTTTTTCAACTGCCACATTTCTGTTTTATGCCGTACTAGGATACAGCTGGGATTTTGTAATTGTATTTTACTTGTTCTGGTAGGTATAATAATTTTGGTTAAGACTGCGAAGTCTAACAAGTTGAATTCCTATGTAACAAAATACGTAGGTAATCACAATACAAAGGAAGCAGTAATGGCTCAGTGGCATTGGCTATGGACTGCCGCGCAGCAGGTCCATGGTTCGAATCCCGCCCAGAGCTTGAGCTTCACCGCATGGTGGAAGGCCATTTTGCGAATGCCCGCCTGACTAGCGACCACCCTCATGTAGAAAATCTGTCGCCAAGCACCTAACGGTGTGTTCCGGCAGCAATCCTTGAGAGCCAGTGATGCATCTGTATAGGCAGAGGATACCGCTATACATCAGGAGGGCCTCGCTCTTGTTCCTTCACAATAACATTAAAAAAAAAAAACTTTCGTGACAACCGTAGTGTAAAGAGGTTTTGAATTATTTTACATGAATATATTTTCTTAAAGTCCCCCACCTAATACTTAAGATTGCACTGGCCGGTCAGTTCTTCATACGCCGTAGGGTGGTCACTCCCTTATTTGAGATTTTAGGCCCAAAATTAAGCATAATATCGATTGAACTCGTCATTATCTATGTTTGTATCGAGGGCGAGTACTTGATTTTGGACACCTTTGAAGGTTAATTCTTTTTCAAAGGACCGTTGGATTCACAAAAATTTATACAATCTACGGACATGTTGTCAACAAATCCTTGTTTATTTTTATTACTGCGTATTTAATAAGTAAAACAAAAAAAACATGCAACTGTTTTTAAATTATTTTTTGTAACTCGTCTCTAACTATGATAAATTTTCACATCTTACTTACGCTAAAATGTGAACAATTATATCCTTAACAAATCCGTGCTGAATATTTTAAAATCGGATAACCTCCGAATCAGTTATAATATCATTCACATCTTCCTACCCTTAACCCAATCTTGTGAGATGCTTAAGCTTGAAGGAAGAGGTTATCTATCTGAAAGTTTTATATCTATGTGATTGTGACGGAATAAGGTCCATCTCATGTGAAGCGGACATATTCATTTTATCACAAGTAACGAATTGCACTGCGCCCATCACATACAGTCGTTAAGTCTCATGTGCCTGTTATTTTACAGGCTCTCAAGGACTGCTGCCGAAACACAGTGTTATGGGCTTGACTGATTTTCTACTTGAGTGGTAACTAGCTAGGCGAGCATTCACGGAATGCCCTTCCACCATTTGGACCATGTATCTGGCTGGATATCTCGCCTATCACTGCTTCAAAAAGTATTTAGATTAAAAATGCAATCGTTTCATACATTTAAAAACCTCGTCTACAGCTCATATTTCATAGCCCCAGACTCATGATTCGTCTTTCAACAGCCCATTGATGACGATTTTAAAAGCCAAGTATAATTTTTTTAATAAGTAATTTTTTTAAAGTATATAACCTGACTGCATATTATTTATTTTCGTTAAATGTTTTATTGTTTCATTGAAAATAAAACTGCAAGTTATATTAATTATGGAATCGTGCTTTAATGCCCTTAATTTTGATACACGACTAGATATCAAAATGAATCCACCAGGTTCTTTTTATATTTATTTTTATGTACGTGTCACTTGCGCTGTCAAGACGAATGTAACGGTATCTCTTACAATGAAATCGGTTAGAGCGTTTAGAAGTTATGGTGGAATTAAGAAACTTACAAACATACATACATACATGAGCCCTGAAAACATAACCCTTCTTTTTTTCTCCTAAGGCCGTCGTGTCAATATTTTAATTTATGGTCATATCTCAACCACTTTACAATAAATGCTGCGTTTTCTTAAAGGCATGTATCATACAAACACTTAAGTTGACGTTAGAGAAGTTAAATCGACATCGTGGCAATAAAATGTGGCTGCCCCAGGGCATATAAAATGAAGGAGCAAAATATATTTCATGTTTTAGTGACGTTTTGGATGGATAACATCAACCCTCTGTGATCCCTTTGGGTCGTAAAGCTAGTGTATATTTTACGTGTGATTTTAAAGTATACTTCAAATAGCTGTAAAGTATAATACATGCGACTCTTCTCTTCTACTATATTTTATTTATATTTAAATAGTAGAAAAACTCTTTTGCGTGCGAGTTCGTCCGTGGAAGTACTGCCAGCATACCTACTTCTACGCCAAGCAGTAACGTTCACATTACTGTGTTCCGGTTTTGAAGGACCCATCCCATTCCCTAGCTGGTGAAATTACAGTCTAACAGAATAATGGCTCAGGGTGATGAGCGCAGTGCAGTCCACTTATGACGAACTGCATTTGTTATACGCAGCGGTGAATTAACACCAGGTGAGCCTCGTGCTTGTTCCATCACGATAGCATATAATAGATAAACGACATTTTTAAAGTCTTTCTTCAAACGTCGTTGCAATTGCGCTGACCTGTATCCTGTATCACATTCCTTCTTGTTTTATGGACTTTACCGGTTTTTTGGAGTGCCATCTCCGTCAACTGATTTGTCCTTTTATTAAAAAGAGACATTATATTCAACGTGCCAAAAACAGCTGTTCTTTACGATACAATGTGGTTCGTTTCGTTGTTTCGCGCGTTTCGTTGCTATTTTTATTTGTTTATTTATGTTTCACGCTTAAAACAGTTGTATAGGTAGGCAAAACAACTGAAGTAATATTTCTCTAACAACTGCTTTGTCTCTTTCTTATAAAGAGACACATTATATTCAACTTGTCAAAACAGTTGCCCAATGCGTTAAAATATGGAATGTTTTCCTTGTCCTAAGCGTGCGTTTCGTTGCTATGGTTATTAGAATTCATGAAATTAACGTTATTTTAATGAATTATAATTAAATATATTGTTTTTCTATTAATTTCGATTCTATTAATGTGATTTTACACATAAACATCGGTATAGGTAGGTAAAGCGATTCCTTTTCATTTTTTGAGTGCTTCAAGTTTTCGTTCCCTGAAGAAATCATTTTAAGCAAAAGGACTGAGTGTGGTAAACACATTCGTCATAATTGTAATGAAAACAAAATAGTAAACCAATGGATAATCACACACGTATTCCGTGTTAATTGAATGGAAAACAGTAATTTTCAAGAAAACTTTTACGTTGGTAAATAATGCACGTAGAAAATGAAATGAAACTTTTCCCGGAAATTACACCCACGCCATGAAAGAGATGATGTCATGATAAAAACACCATTACCATTCCGTATATATGATAACTTATCATGATAAGTGAGATAACGCGCACGCAGGAGGTGATTCAGCATATAATGAAACAAAGGACAGTATAGTTGGACATAAAGATCGTTTCTTTGTTTTTGTAACACATCGTTTGTCATTCTATCTATTTTGGTAATTACTATCTGGTGTTATTAAATTATTCTATGAATACGTTTGTTTATTATCATCAGCATCTTCTATACATCCCACTTATGTTGGAGTACAAATATTTTTTTCTCACATTTTGGTTGTTTGAGAATTAAAACACATTATTAAGTTTTGGCTTTGCTCGCCAACTGTTATACGTTAGACCTCTCTGAGAATCAAGACTCGTTGTTTGATTTTTTACGACCTACTCAGTACAAAGTAGTGGCATGCTGCTCATTCTGCATATTCTATTCCTTGGTCGCATTTTTTCTTTTACACAGAAATGGTGTTTACTATCTTCATACAAGCGATGGCCTATAACCAAAGACCAGGTTCCCACACAGAAACAGTTATCTGCGGCGCTAGAACTCCACTCAACATTGTATCTGTGATAATAAAATTTTATGTAATTTGGCATTTGTATAAGCCAGTCCTCATGAGATATTCAAGATATGCTACATAAAAGTACCAAAGAATGGTACTAGAACTTTTCTACTAATATGTATGTATTTTAAACTCAAGATAATAAGCTGCCTAACTATACATTTTGCGTATACCTATATATACCAGGGAGAAAAGCTTGCAGCTAAGCCCTATCCCTCATACTTTCATTTTGTGATGTATATGTATATGTTACGAAGAATATTATTATTTCATTATATTATCGTGATAACCGTCATTCAAGCTTTCGCAAGCGTTTTTAAATCTGAGCCATCGTGTTGTGTGAATCATAGTTCAAAGGTATACCAACGATCTTATTATTTAACCATCCACGCCATAAGGATTGTCGTATATAGTTCACTGTGAATTCATCTGCTAACAAAATTCATTTGATCTTGTGCAGAAAACTTTTTTGAATAAAATATAATAATTTATTGTCATTCCATTTTTATTCCCGATAGGTTAGCCTATGACCACTATCTCACCTGATGGTAATCGATGATGTGGTCGAAGATGTTGTTCAGGCTAACCTAGAAGTACTGGCTCTCAAGGACAGCTGCCGGAACAGACCGTTAGACTAAGCACCTAACTAACACCTATGACAGATTTTGTATTTGAGGGTGGAAGCAAACCAGGCGGGCATTCATAAAACGCCCTACCACCATGCTATAACGACTGCCATCTTTAGACAACAACCGGGACCGACGGCTTAACGTGTCCTCCGAAGCACGAAAGCGCTGAGTAGTAATGTCACTAGCGGTCACCCATCCAACTCATGACCACGGGCGTCGTTGCTGATCGGTTAAGAACAGTTAAGTAAACTTCGCTACGAGCGCTTCAAAAAGATTAAGAGCAAGAGCGCTTATAACGGACATGTTACACTGGGCAAGTCATGTTAGTAATGTGTTTTAATTAAATAATAATTAATCACAAAAATTAAATGGACAACATTTTGGAAAACTAACAAACAATATAATATACAAGTTTCAAATAAAAAGTAAATTTCATCCTTCATTTAAGTTTGTAAGTACAAATTAAAGTACATTATTGATAAATGTCAGAATGATACTTACTCTAAAATTTATGTGAGACAAGACAAATTTTTATATTTTATCGTCCAAATAAAACATCTGCTCTTTTAAAAATCAAATAATACAATATTCCGATGCTAAAAAATATAAATTAACCGTCAATATTTAAATGAGTACCTGTTTTCAATATTTATCAATAGCTCCATTATTGTGATTATACACACAAGAATGGAGATTGTGTTAGACGCAAAACAGAAATGGAAAAAAAAGGGAAGCCAAAATTTATTTTCTAGACAGATTTATTTCCCGTAATATATCAATTCATATTTAAAAATTTAATTTTTATATTTTTCATGGTCAACAAAAGCAAAAAGGCTTTGTGAGTTTGATAAGAATTTTGCTTAACGTTTTTTGATGTTGATGACTAAAGTTGCTCATACTAGTCACATTTGATAATGATCACTTGAATGTTTGCAGCAAACTTGGGACGATAAGAGTTTTTGATTACTTATAGCTTGATTTTAGTATTAAATCTGTCTACTTTTTTCCTGGCGATAACCGTGTTCACCGCAGTTCATGAGATTTTTGACCATGGTATTTACTGAATCAGCTGGATAGCCTACTCTGAACACAGCCTCTCCATTAAGGAGGGTTTCGCCATTATCCCCGCGCTTGGAAGGCATCTTAGGGATCGCAGTTTGTGATATCATTTCCTCAGAAGGCGCTGCTGCACACCTACCGGTATTTTACCTTTAGCCTCTTACCACCAGCCACCAGTAGACCAAACTGGGGGGTTATTCGGTCATTAAAGCCCGGCACCCCACGGGTATTTGCTGTCTTCATTATAATATATCAGAATTTTATGAACATTCACCTCTATCATTTTCTCTTACCATATCCGTATTCACCCATTACACATGGCTTTCTCAGGGATCGTCGATGACCTAATCGAGCGTTCATATATTCTGATAGTATAAATTTGGTTGTGGTTTCTTTCATTATTTGTTCCAAAGATTCATAAAAAATCTCTATTTCTTTATCCTTTGAATATAGTATCCGTTGAATTTAAAGTAAATGCAAACTTGAGCTATGGTGAACCTGTGTCTGTAATGGTGACAATAATTAGCGCAGCTTTTTTGAGATTCTTGTGAAATCTTCGACCATTGTGTAGTTTTATTTTTGTATTTAATATGTTATTGTTTCTAAAATGATTCGTTTTTCAACGCAACAAAATTATAATTCATTATTATCATAAACTTCAAAGATTAAAGAACCCGAGTGTCACTGGGTCGGGAAATGTTCCTGCATCCTATGATTATTTCACTTTCATTGTGATTCACTACTTCAGCAGAACATGTTTACTCAATTAAGGAAGTTTCGTTGCTATATAGTATTCTTTTACCCCATACTAAAATAGCTACTATTCTATACTATAGTAGTTAATCTAAATTACCGTATAGTTCGCTGCTACAGAGTTAATTATTCGCAATTACAGTGCACACCTTGCAGGGTTGTATACCTAAACCGACGTATCAACCTCCTTTAGTCGCAGCTGCAGCATATCCAGTACAAATAGGGTTACGCGTCGATATCGAAAACAGGGCAGACCGCACTAATTGCCAATTACAGGCAGTAAATGAGAACGGCCCGTTTAGTACGCAGTTAGACGGCTGTATGGAACGGGGAGATCGTTGACAAATCTATGGTTTCTAGCTGTCATTGTTATATCTGAATATTAACAATGACAGCTAAAGTCTGTTTCTACCTTATATTTTCTTGAATTTTGGATACACATGTGGCAAATGTACAGTTATGCATTTATTTTATGTATTATAGATTATTTTAAGTAAAAATCAAAATTACATTGCAGTCACAATAGAGACGAGTAAACATATATGCGCAATGATGGATTTTTTTCAACCTTTTATATTTGTCTATTAATATGCAATAATATAAAAAATACTTGAGTTATTGATCTTTTGTTTCGGACAACAACGAGAGCTTTGAATTTTTTTATACCTAAAAATGGAACCTTCTTCAACACTCAAAAGTGTGAAATAACTTGTCGAAGTCCGTACCACGATAGTTCAAAAGTACCTATTATCACAATATTGTGTGCATGGTACCTGTGGCTTTACACTTATGAGGTTTGAAGTCGGTTCCATTTTATGGTAAAAAATAGTGACCCTTGCTATTTATAGGATCGGTTGTCATTCACTGTCAATGACTACATGAGCACGATAGAAAAAACACTTTTCAGTTCTTGGACTGTAACACAAAAACGCCATGACAGATTTTGAATAAATTTAAATGGGACAATAAGAGAAGCATCAGCTTTTAACTAAAAAAAGAATCATCAAAATCTGTTAACCCAGTCAAAAGTTCTGTGGTAACAAACATAATAACATACAGGCAAATTGAGAACCTCCTCCTTTTTTTGAAATCAATTAAAAATAATTAGGCAACAGCCTTATTATAAATTGATATGTAATTATAATAAATTTACTGTCCTTTGCAAATTGTGACAGTCTTTATGTTCTTACCTCAAAATGTATATTCTTGGACTTCACAAACCACAAACTAATAAGTGGAAGATATCAGAGTCGTCCAAAAAAAAGATTGCTATATTTCACTACCCAAACAGTCCCTTGAATCTTCCCAAATCAGATTTTTATCTTTCCATTCCGTAAACGCGCCCCTAAACCTATACCAGCACAAAGGATTTCCGTATAAAAGATAAGATGCAAGTTGGAAGGATCGTCATCTGGTGCTAATGATAATAGCTTACAGAAAGGAACAGACGAGTGAGTTTTTGAACTTAGGTGAAATTTGAATAGTGTTTTTGAAGTAGGTACTTTGGTCTGCATAATAGCACCAAATTATTTAAGTAATATTAGTACAAACTTAGAATGAATAACGTCAGCATCTTTCACTTACTTAAATATAGTTTTTAACGAGTACGGTAGGAGAAATATTAGTTTTCTTTGTAATCTAATTTTATTTAGGGACTTTTAAACATTTAGTTTATGTCAGTCCCATCATGGCCTTATAAGTTATAACAACAAATTACAATACAACAATTAGTGATGGATATAACAATAGTCGGCGGGTAGTTTGATTTATTAATTAAGGCAAGGATCCACTAATTCATAAATCATACTAGCCTCATGTGAAGTTGGTCAGGAAAATACGTTAAACACTGCACTGATATTTGCCTCACTCACATTAATTTCCATAAATATTCTACGCCTTTCAGTTTGGTTCCAGACATACTTCATCAATATGTGGTAAGCATCCTCAGGCTTATCACACACCTCATAATTAGGTGACAATACTTTACCCGTCATATATGCAAATTCCCTAAGTGTAATGTGTCCGGATCGTAGTCTGTGTGCAGTAACAATTAGTTTTCTACCTACATTAACAATGAACCACGGGGAGCGGTGAGGCTGACTTTGCATTATTCTGTACCATATTCCTTTACTTTTCGACCGCTTATCAAAATATTTTCACCAAAAATATTACATTTAAAGCTCTATTTTATTTAGGTACGTAAGTACCGATTTGACTTGTATTAAAAGAGACGATTGTATCGAAAGCTTATGACATGATAATAGACCGTAAATTTGTTATTTTGAACAACTAAAATGGTGCATCTATTTTAACATCTCGAAGGAAGTGGTGCGTCCGAAGTTTCAAGATATTACATTAAACCATCGGAAAAAACACTAGTCATGATAAATAAAAACAGTAACGCAAGTCTGTAAGAGTATCCGTTAAAAATGATGATCTCGTTATATTTTTTTAGGATATAGCACTCATTGTACATCCTGCTTACAACTGTTTTTATTTGATAAGCAAGTATTTGACTGCGAGCCTCAACTGATAGAAAACGAACGGGCGACAGTTTCCAAGCAGAGAAGGCTCAGTGGCATTGGCTATGGACTGCCACGCATCAGGTCCATGGTTCAAATCCCGCAGCGAGCTTGAGCTTCACCGCGTGGTGGAAGGGCATTTTTCGAATGCCCGCATTGCTAGCGACTTCCCCCACTTAGAAAATCTGTCGCCAAGCACCTAATGGTGTGTTCTGGCAGATGTCTTTGAGAGCTAGTATTTCAACGTTAAGCCTGTTAATACCTTCGACCACATCATCACTTAGCATTACGTGAGATTGTGGTCAAAGACTTACCATCAGCAATAAAAAAAAAAAATTAGATATATTATAGTATCGCAATTTAGGGATTCTGGTAGGGTGTTTCATACATTAGAAGCAACGATAGCCGAGTGGTTATAGCTATGGGCTGCGTTGCCGCAGGTACATGGTTCGATCCCCAGCGACAGCTTGAGCTTCACCAAATGGTGGAGGGCATTTAGCGAATGCCTGTCTGGCTAGCTACCACCCTCAAGTAGAAAACTTGCCGTCCTGCACTAACGTGTGTTTCGGCAACATTCCTTGAGAGCCAGTAAAATTACAGGCACATGAGACTCAACTTTATGTCTCAGGGTGACGGGCGCAGTACAGTCTGTCAGATGCGTCTGTTAAAGGCAGATGTTACCGCTTAACAACAGGTGGGCCTCTTGTTTGTTCAGTCACAATCAATCAATCATAATCGATCAAAATTGCTTTACAGATTATGCAGCTGGAATTAAAGCCCTTTGTAAATATTTACAGAATATTGACCATGTACGAGTGCCGTGTTTTAATGGGTCTTGTTGTCAGATGATAGCAAGAAGGTGGGGGAATAAGGTATTGTAGATTAATCACATATTCTCCGAAGTGAAGCTTGTAATTGAAGGCTGATTGCTAAACATTGGACGCGCTACACTGCTTTTGATGTATATAGTTAATACGTATAATATATGAATATACTCGTAATACGCCTTCATAATACCGGGTATATACAATGTGGAGCATTTCCTAGAAGGGTTGGCGTCAAACAGGTGGCTTGCTATACAACCATACCCAAAATATTCTTCAATTATGATTATTCTTGTGTCTTCATTTATGTTTTACAGAAAACAAATTGTACCGTACTCATAAAGTCATATATCGATTAATAAACAACGCAGGCTATCTTTTGGTACAATAGCATCATTGGTACAGCCATCTCGGCTGTGGCTATCTGATTTTTATGTAACGTTTTTATGCTTGGTTTTATGCTTTTGACCACTATTTCACCTGATGGTAATTTGATAATCACGAATTGTTAGCACCTGTGAGTGGGTAGTGTGGATATTCCTGAGTCAATCACAATCACCACAAACAGGTTTGATTACAGCCACACACATAGTGGATCAGATTGTAAGTTAAAGCAAGCTAAATAGCGTAAAATAATACACGATTTTTGTGGTTATACCTTCATTTAAATAACATATGAGTAGCAAATTATTTTAGATATGAATAAATTTACTTACAATTACTGAGCAATTAATAAAATGATATATATGAGGTTACTGTTCACTAACTGGCGACACGTGAGGGATGAGAATCGACAATAATTTGAAAACTTTATTATCTATTCTAGAAAACTATCGCAAGTTTTGTCCATTATTGCTAAATAGGCACCGGGCTGGGACTCACGTTATATTTACCTGATAGATTCTGACCAGTTTCGGGCTATATTGTAACCCTTCGTCTGGGAGTCACGGTTGCGCGAAGCGGCGATCGGGGGCCTCAGCACGTAACTAACGTAACGATGGCGCTGTCTGTCCCGGCTCAGTTGCACTTGTCAAGTTGTACGATATGTCACTAGCTTTACCGTCACTGTCACTTTCGTTATTATGTGCCATGTAGGGTTGTAGACACACCACACTAATCGTGTCAATTTATTTGTCCAAATGTACCGAATTTACGCTATTGGTGTCACCTAATTTCTTGATTGGTGACATCAGAATATGAAGGACAAAAAAAAACTGGTCGAAATCTATACGGTAAATATAACGTAAGTCCTAGCCGGGTGCCTATTTAGTTATAACAATTTATAAAGTTAAAAAACTGTTTTTTTTGTTTGGACGAGTGTAATGTACAATACTGTACGGTGTTTAGAATTATAAAGAATAGGTAAAATCTTAGTTAAACATCAGCTGTTACTTTGAAACGTGCGCGCACCCATCGTCGTGATTACGCTTAGTATTGAGACGGCTGTTACCGCTTCAAAAGCGCCGGTCCGCGGTGCGGCCGGCGCGACACAGCCCAATACTCGTAGTTCAATGACCGTGTTGGACGACGCGGCCCAAGTTCCACGCGAGGATAAATTGGCCGATTCTTTTACTAGGACAAACTTATTCATTCATATTATTTTGTAAGTAATTTCTATTTTCTATATATTATAGTGTAATATTTTTTTTATTGTTTGTTTTCTGTAATAATCACTCCTGGGACGTAGGTATCGCCAGTTAGCAGTAACCTTGTATGTTATATTTTAAAAATGTTGGGTTTTTCGTAAATAATTCATTTTGTTTTCCATAAACCAGTGTTACAAATAATTTATGGTCTTCCGGTTGGCACCTCAATAATAGGAAAGGTAGGAAAGATACTACCTATCATTATGTTGTAGCCTTTATTTGAGCAGGGAACCACGTTATGCCCTTAGTCCCAGTCTTATCTTGTAGTGGCAATCGTTATAGCCTGTACATCACATAGGTACCCATATCCTAAATAACATCTTTGACCGCATCGTCACTTACCCACAGGTGAGAAAGTGCTCTAAGGTTAGCCGTTAGCAACAAAAAAATATAAGACTTTCAAAATTTCATGAATACATGAAATAAATATATTCATACGAGGTACCTACAATGTATGTAGCTTGTTTCGTATTATAATAAATGAACAAATATACTGATATCGGCCATGTTAGCCAATTATTTTGGAGTATAAACCTTCAGGCAATCATTAGGTACCCCATGAAGTTGTTTGGGCGTTTATAGGTACAAAATTCGGAATTCATTGTGGTTTTATAAATATTAATAAGAATAGGGATGGAATATGTCTTTGTAAAGGAGGCTTGATGATATGAAGCAGTGCTGTCCAAATGGCAACAGATACGTACTGCCGAGTCGTTCAAGTCCCATCCAGAAAATTTCACCGCATGGTGAAAGTGCACATTTCGAATATTCGCTTGACTGCCACCCTCAAGTAGAAAATTAATCGATAAGCACCTAACCATGCATCCCGGCAGCTGATATAGTAATCGTAGGTTACGCCAGTTTACTACTAGACTGCTTACCTACAGATGAGATAGTGATCTAACGCTAAATCATCTAAAACTGAGTGTTTCTAGTAAAAGAAAATTAAATTGTATATACAATACATGAAATTAACCTTATTACCCCTTTATCCTTAAGTCAACGGACAAGGTAAAATATTTAGACATCTAGATCTAATGCAAGCTACATATCTAAATATTTTACTTCATTCGTTTTAAATTATAAATGACTTAATCATCACTAAAATTAATCTAGATAAGTAACCACTAGCAATACTAAAAAAGAAGGTCTTATATATTTTCTTTTGTCCCAGATATCATTGTACCTAGCAAACCCAACTACAAAGGCCTCAAATTCGTGTTTACCGAGAAACCCTTTAGTTTCATCCAGGTTTCTTTAGAGATAAAGGCAGCGGCGACATTTATGTCACCCCCAAATTTCGTAGAGATGAACGGCGAGCAATAAAGCCGAATGCTATCTCGCTAATTTTTTCCTTAGCCTCAAAACTCGGCCGTTCATTCGCCATAACAGAAATCTTCAGGGCTATTACGAACAACGTAGCAGAGAATTCCACGGAGAAAATCGAAATTTGCCAAGTTACATTTTCATCAGACGAAGACGGGGATATTCGTACAGAATGGTTTATTCGACGTAAGGCTGATTAGACGTTTATCATAATATTAATATTATAGAACCAGGGGGATTTATTGATGCCATTCCTTTGCTAATGCAATGCGAGTTAATCAGCATTCATGCAATCACATTAGAACACAAAATTTTGTTTTAAAACTTAGATTAGGTTGTCTATTTGGTCTCCAGTCGAACAATAAACAGTCTGTATTGATAGAACCCAATTTTATTTTATTAGATCCCAAGTACCAGTTCTCCTGAAAGTTAATCAAGAGGGTCCGTGTTTCGTGCAATTTGTAGGCCTATTTGACCCTTCATAACGGTGAACAGCGTCCTTAATGATGTTTTCGTTTTAAAAACGAGCATCGTCAAATTCAGGCGGACTAAGTATTTTGGCGGTAATAATGTCCCCTTTAATATTGGTTCAGCAATTTGTCAAGTTTATTGTATGCTCGCCAATTTCGCTAACGAGCCCAAAAGTTTTAGTTTGTCTTATAGCCGATTTGTATTAAAATAGAGGAGCGTGAATTTATATTATTTAAGCGGTCGTAACTTTGATTTAATTGGTAAAATTATACGATAAATGACTACAACTTACAGTGCTGTCCCACTATTAGATTCCATTACGCTAATAATTTCATGATTTTTAAGTATCTTAAAAGTAATGAAATTATTAGCGTAATGGAATTTTATGTTGCGGGTGTACACATATATTAGAGTGTGAGAAGAATGTGAAAGTTACCTACGAGTATACACTTTATTTGTATTAGTAGGGGAAACCCGTGTAAGACGCATATGTCATGGAAAGTTTAAATAAATCAGAGCCAAATATACAATTGAAGGTACTTTCTACTTGTAATATGTTTAATAATCTTTAGGAAATACTTTTCAGAACATAAAAAGATAAATATGTGCTATACCAATAAGTCAGACGTAAATATAAGACAGACGGAAGTTCAGGATAGAGGGCTTATTGATTGATACCAATAAGTATCGATTATCCAATTTTCCTGGAAGCGCCGGGAAAAACGAATACTTTCCGAGGGCAAAAATAATATCTAGATGTATTTAGGATTTATTTCAATCAATCCATTCAAAAAAAAAACTCTATTGCTGATATGTACTGATATGATATGCATTACGTTCACATTTTGAAATTAGTATCAACTAAACAAAAATAGATTGACATATTCTTTAACAAGGTACATACTTACGGCTATGTTAACATATATTTATGTACAATAAATTTTAGTCACTAATAACGGTTTCATATTGGATATAATCGGACAATACTGATGAGAGAAGTCAAGACATAGGCTGTTTATAAACAGCCCATTGAATTAAATACTAACAATTACATATTGTACGTCGTCAAACAAACAATTTAATAAACAGAACAGGCTGTTTATAAACAGCCCATTGAATTAAATACTAACAATTACATATTGTACGTCGTCAAACAAACAATTTAATAAACAGAACATATTTATTTGTAACTGATTAGTAATGCAAAAGGTTGGTACACAAACCCTTACAAAAATCGTAGGATAACATTAAAATTATTTTTCCTACAATTCCACAACAAATTCCACTGACTTTATTTTGGGGTAAAATTATCATGGCGTTTCCGGTCGCACGTGTCATGTCTTAAGAAAATATTATGAGACTACCAGTACAAACATTTTTGGAAAAAACCTGTCATTTTTGTACCCTAAAGTATTTCTTCTTGCTCAAGATTCTCTTAAGTACTTAAAACCTTACTTTCCTGAGGGAGTTATAAGAGACGACGGAGTTAAAAATCTAAAAGGTGGACAGCAGCACCTTCTGAAGAACTGCCATCTTACACTGCCATCCTCATGATGCCTGGCAAGCGTTGAGATTATAGCTAACTTCTCTTAATAGATGGAGGCTTTGTGCAACGTGGATGATATGACCGTTGACGTAAACTTGTTTTTTTTTATATAATTGTGCCAGATTAAACACGAGGCCCACCTGATGTTAAGCGGACTAACCTCTGCCTATAACAGATGCATTTCGTCACAAGATATTCTAGCCCAGCACTACACCGTCACCTTACCTAACGGCTACTTGAAATTTTAAAAAGAAATACAATAAATCTTGACGTCAGCCTCAGAAATGCCACGTTAGTCCAGCTGGATTCATTTTAGACGCGTTTTGCTTTAAACGAAGAATCTTTAGGAGGACATGGCCTTAGGCATTCTGGTGGAGTTATAAATAAATACATTTGTTTCTCAATATTTTGTTCTTATTAAACGGGCAGCCATCCGAAATGTACGCCCTGTAGCTATATATATAATATTTTAAATATTATATATTTATAAAACAAAGAGAGTCACGAGAATTCAATTTATGCAGAAGCCAAGTGCCACAAAAAGTTTACGATTTGATATCGTGAGTTTTGTTTGTCGAAATATAAATGGTGTTGTGAATGACAAATTTTGCAGTTGTCAGATCAGAAATCAGATCTTTATTCGCCTTTGTAATAATGGTCGTTGTACTAGGTAAGTCAACTTTCATAAAGTTTACAGGTTTGTAGCATTGACTTGCTGAAAAATGCAAAAGAAAGAGTGTTCACCTGCTTTTAGTGCCGACCATTCCTTCAGCCGCATTTAAATTTTCTTGTGAGTCGAAGCGCTCGTAGCGAAGTATGAAGTGCTCGTAGCGAATTTTTCTTAGCTGTTCTCAACCGATCAGCAAAGTTAAGCTACGTCGCGCGTGGTCATGTGTTGGATGGGTGACCGCTAGTGACATTACTACTGAGCGTTTCCGTGCTTCGGAGGGCACGTTAAGCCGTCGGTCCCGGTAGTTGTCTTAGGATGGCAGTCGTTATAGCATGGTGGTAGGGCATTTTGCGAATGCCCGCCTGGCTAGCTACCACCCTCAAGTAGAAAATCTGTCGCCAAGCACCTAGTGGTGGATTCCGGCAGCTGTCCTTGAGACACAGTTAGCCTGAACAACATCTTCGACCACATTATCACTTACCATCAGGTGAGATAGTGGTAACCCATAAGGCATAAAAAAAAAAACGGTGCCAAAATGTCAAGAGCTCAATATTATAGTTGTTCTGCTCCGATGCAGAAGTACGGTATCAAGGAGGCGGTGTCAGTTTGCTTGTCTCCGTTCTTCATGAGTAGGCCCCTTTATAGGTGCAGAGGTCTGGCTAAGTACGGGCCTACTGCCGGGGCAAGATGGTAAATGTTAACGCAAGATAGGGATCTTGCCCCACTTTGATGGAGGACTGCTCAGGGGGGGTTTTATTGAGTTCAAGTTCCACACATTCTCTTTCGCCACTCCTGTAGGGGAGGAGCAGTCATTTCCCACATTAAAAAAATGTATAGCACATAGTAATATATGTGTTGCATGACTGTTGATTCAAAATATGTCACTGGAGATAGCAGGGAGGTGGTAGTTTGTACTATCTTATACAATTAAACAAATGAATTAATAAACAAATTATTAAAGAAAACAAATTATTACTTATTAAATATTATTTATTAATGAAGCCTGTTTATTTATGCTTCAGCATGGTGCAGAGCCAAGTAAGATCCAGCTAAAGTGCGCCGGATTGTACCGCCGCCGCCAGGACAAAAACTCTTCTATAAAAACCTATATTGCGCGAAAGTATGTGTTACTTGTTGTTTAAAACATAATTTTATATTGGTTTATTGTAAAGTTACTTTGGTTATATATTAATCTATAAACTTGGAGAATTGTATAATTATAACGAGATAAGTAGTGCACAAGCTCATGTAACTGAGTGGCAATGACATATTCAGCTTGATGACTCCACTGAGTGCGTAGCTGAAATCACTTTCTCGTGTCAAGTTGAAGAAAGTCTTCACTTTTCGACGCTCCGATTTTCCTGGAAAATTTACGAAAATGAGAAAAGTAGTACAGAAAAGCCATATATATATATGTGTGCTAATTTGACTTAGGAAATAAATTAATAACCTACAAATATTACCTCGTATTTGATAAAAATATTTTAACATGTTTTCTATTATGTGATTTTGAAGTAAAAGTCGAGTATAATTTGTTTTCAACTGACTTGTTTATGTGTGTGTTACCGCGTAACTCTTTTCAGGATGTACCGATTTTTGTGATATTTTTATAATTGCAAGCTGTCGAAAATGTCATCAGGATAACCTAGACTTACTTGAAAAAGAAAAGATACTAAAGATGTTGTCAGGCTAACAATGAATTACTGACTTTCAAGGACAAGTGCCAGAACACACCGTTAGGTGGTTGACGTTAGGTTTTCTGCTTGTTAGTGTTAGCTAGGTGGGCATACACGAAATGTCCGGCTATAAAGACTGCCTATCCTAAACCGGGTCCAACGCGATGTCGACGGCAACGTGCCCTCAGAAGCACGGCAGTAAGGTTGTAATGCCACTAACGGTGACCCGGCCAAGTCATAACCGCAGCTAGTGTTGCTTACCTTAGAACGACTAAGCGAACTACGCTACGAGCTTTTCATCATCTTCATATTCCTGATGGATAGATGATAGACCAGGGCTCCATTTTGCCCTAATATTGGAACGAGGCTTCATCCACGGTACAGTATACTATAGCTACGTGCACATTTGATTATAGTCTCAATAGTGATTGACGCGAGAATGCTTCGTAAGATCATATATTCATTCATGCATCTATATGGTACTGATTGACAAAAAATATTTAAACATTCAAAAACCGTCATCCTGGTGCATCAATCTATCAGTCCGCACATTACACTATCAATCTAGCGTCAGGGTGTTATCAATCGTGGACTGAACTGATGTCTGATTTTACCACTAGGCTCCAGCTTAGACTTATGTTTTTAAGTAGGTAAACCACAGAGGGTCAATTTACTTAATTTAGTATATGGAACATCACAAACCAGAGGCCTTTTGCCACAATAGATTCTCTATCAGCAATACATTATCTAATGACGCGAGAGGGATCATTAAATACAAATACAGGTAAAAACATCATACGACATTTGTATTATGAAAATGAACGGAATTAACTAGGTGAGTATTTTATGCTTGACAAAGTTTGAAGCGTAATGCCTTTTTTTAATTACTTCAAAAAAAGGAGGACGTACTCAATTCGTCCGTTTTTTATGTTAGTTACCTCAAAACTTTTGACTGGGTGAACCGATTTTGATGATTTTTTGTTTTTTAAAGCTGATGCTTGCCGCTTGAATTAAAATTTTATTTATATCGGTAAATTTTTTGAGTTACAGTACAATAAATGAAAAGTATTTTCCTATATTGAAGATATAGTCATTGATAGTCAATCGATCCCATAACTAGCAAGGGTCACTATAAAGGGTGAAAAAAACTTCAATTAAAACCAACTTCAATACTCACATGCTCACAATATTGTGATAATAGGTACTTTAAAACCATCATGGTACCGACTTCAATAAGTTATTTTACACATTTGAGTGTTGAAGTCGGTAAAAATTTTTGGTAAAAACTTTTTAACCAGAACGTATCATTTTAAGGAAGTAAAGAGCCAGCTTTGGGTATATTAATGCGCGATGAAATTTTTGTATTTCTTTTTTGACCCGAAAAACTCATTGATGACTCAATGTTTACTTAAGTAATGAATTTGTACATAAATAACTGGCCTTCAACAGGGCCGGTTATTAATATACAAAGTCGGTTCCATTTTGAGTAATGACTTTTTTACCTAACAACATAGCATTGATGGCGTCATGAAGAATAGCTCGGATAGCATTAGCTTGGGTGTTTGTAACGCTTGAGTAATAGCACGGTACCACCAACAGAAAAGTATTTTTCAAGCAACGTAGCAGCAAGAATAGTATAGTTGATTTGGCGTTCTGAAAAATAACAAGTTGTTTGATTACTTAATTAGTAAGGTATCTGACGTTCAATAATTTGACGTAAAACTAACAAAATTGTAATATTTTTTTATTTGTATAGAGACATAGAGAGAGCCATAAAGTTTTTGAGTTACATGTGCCTGTAATTTTACTAGCTCTCTAGGACTGCTGCCGTATCACACTGTTAGGTGCTTGGTGACGGGTTTTTATACTTGAAGGGGTTAGGTAGCTAGGCGAGCTGTCGTTAAATGCCCTTCCACCATTTTTCACTTCTACCACTTGAACATGCGGTGAAGCTCAAGCCGGCGGTGGGGATCGAACCATGGACCTGCAGCAGCGCAGTCCATAGTTATTACCGCTCGGGCATCATTGCTTCAGTTAGTTGGTATTTTTTGTGATATTTCATATATGTTTACCTTACTAGAGCATGAAATATCTCTATGCCAAATTATTTCTAGATATCTCATAGAGCAGTTAAGAGAATAAATATCAAACCAACGTTTATAAAGAAAAATAAAAAAGCATAGTTTTATAAATTAGTTCATAGCTATACCGACATGATTTGATAAACTTTTGTGGCAGTCATAAAAATGTTAATGAAACAACAATGAAATCTTCACAAAGCAATTTCAGCTTTAAAATAAAAGACATTAGATAAACTGTTACTCACATGACTAAGCGGGCTCATTTGAAATATGTTCACAAATATTTTCAGCAGCATGATTGTTGATATACCAGATGAGAAAAATATTAATACCATCTAAAATCATAAATAGCATTAGTATATACTTTTTAAAATTTAACAAAGAGAATCCTACTTAATTCGCTCTAGTATAACCCCACTCTTAAAACTGCACATGTATTAGTGCTCAAAACAGTTGCTTTAACTTTAAACCTAAATTGTTCCTCCGAACGGTCGTTGGAGGTAACCACCTCTATAGGTGATATGGAAACAAACGCATTGAGTCCAATGCTAAATTAGATGAAACTATGCGCAAGAAAGCTCCTCATTAGTGATGTCGTAATAGTGAGGGTATCTTCTCTGTCTCTAATAGAGCAAAATTTGGCAAAATTTGATAATACTTTTACATAACAAAATTAAAGCTTTCTTCTTTGGTTGAGGTTTTGTTGTTGAGGTCTTTAGTAAATAAATTTTATAACTCACCGGTATAGTCATCACTGCGTTAAGTTGACACGAACATTGGTGTAACAACTCATAGACCCTGTGCAAGGTAGCTACGTCAAGATTCACTTTCTTAGACAATGCTTCAATTTTGTTTTGGTTTTTGTTAAGGTCGTTATCCAAATTGAAAGTCTTTTCAGTATGGGCCTTTACAATTAACAATCTCAAGTAGATTAACCGTAGTAGCGTGAAAAAATATATTTGTTCCAAATCGTGCGTTAACGATACAATCAGCCAAGAAAATAAACCAAACGTAATTGTTCCGTCATAAAAAATGATCATCTCCAGATAACATTCTAACAAGCAGTAAATGAAACAAACTGTCATGTTGACCACGTTTCTTCTAGATGAACTTGTGATATTTAAATCACCTTGTATATTTAACACCTCGTCAAAATCAGAGATGTTTTCAAAAAAATGCATAAGTTTCTTCTTAACCGAAACTAACACTAGTATAACCAACGTAATGTACTCAACAAGTAGTGTGTTTTTGACAACGAGATAAGAAGTTCCGCCTCTTGCATTGTGTATCGTAAAATAAACAGTAAAACATAGTAATGTCAAACAATAAATATTTGAAATAATGACTTTGAAACTTGTCACTGAAAATAAATATATTCTGTTTATTCCGAGTATTGCTTCCACTAAAATTAGATATTTTATTTGTTGGATGATGTTTGTTTCTTTTTTAATCAATTTGTTTCTATTTGGCGGTGGCACGTAATGCAACGGAGTCAATTTTGAAATTGGTCTGACACGTGTCATCGTCAAAACTTTAAATTTCATAATGACGACAACAAAATATGGTCCAATATATACTGTACTGTGTATTAATAACACGATACCATCTCCATAATGAACAATAGATTAGGAATAAGCAATCGATACACCTATTAAAATAATTGCCTATCTATTTATATTTTGAGCTCTGTGTAACATTGGTTAAAGTCAAATACGACTTGCGTTTAGTATTGGTATCATTGTCAGCTTTAAAATATTTATAAGCAATTTCATTAATTTAGTAATTGTTGAATCAAATTAAATTATTTAATCCCCACATATATTGTTAATGCGAAAGTGTTTGTCGATTTACTAATTTGTCCTTCGTTTACACTGCGAGGGAGCACCAAATCGTTTTTTCTTCATGTATTTTTTTAAGGTTAAAAAGCAACTAAGATTTCTTTTTGTCCTGAAAAAATGTACAGTTCCTGTAGGATAGTATGTCATATAAAATCACAGTTTTACATTAATTTAAATAAAACACTAAATATACTCAATATTTTAATGATATTAAAAATAAAACTTTCAAATTGACGTTTGCTTTCCTACATGGTTCATGATAGCATTTTTTGAAAGATATCGGGAAAGAATAAATAGATGCTATAATGATTTGTCGTCGTATGGTTTTCGACTATTTAGAAACAATGTGCTCGAGTTCCGAAGAGAATTTTAATTAAAAAAACACGTGAAATTAGTTTGAAGCAGTGATGGCTCAGTGGCATTTGCTATGTGACGCTTGTCTATATTTATTTAAGATTATTAGCTAACAGAGGCAAGATAAAGGTTATCCATTCAAATTAAATAAAACAAAAGACGTATTACATTTATCTATTTTTATTTGATCAATTACAACAATGAGATAAGGTAGAGACGAGACAACTTTCCATATTTTAGTCAATAAACTTAGAGAACTGTATAACAATGATGAGGTATGTAACACAGCCACTGATGTAGCACAAAGGCAGTGACATATTTAGTTTGATGACTCCAAAAAGAACGTAACTGAAGTTACACTCTCGGCTCAGGTATAATAGAGCCTTTACTTTCGACCCTCGGCTGTTTCTAAAAAGAATATTTTTTTAAACAACATTTCTTATAAAAATACTAATAGAGATAGAATATAAACAGAAATATATTCAAGTTTGAATAACAAACTATTTCAATATTTGATCACAAAAAGTTCTTAAATTGATAATGCACGCTAGAGTTTTATACAGGTATATTACAGTACGTACCAAAACGAACGCTGACTAAAGCGTTGTTAAGAATATTTTGAATACATGAGGCCTGTGTTGATGTATTGCTGGCATAGTAGCAAGGAATTATCGTTAGTGTTATATTTTTTAGGCATCGTATGAAGATGTAGATGAAACACTTATTGTTCACCTGAAATAAAAATAAGACATCATGAGTAGGATAGTAAACGTCATGAACGCTGTGTCAACTTTTGCTTTGTACATATTTCTGAGGTTTTTGTTATTTCTGATAGGTAAGCCTTTGACCACAATCACACCTGATGGTATGTGATGATGTGGTCGAAGGTGTTAACAGGCTTAACCTAGAATTACTGGCTCTCAAGGACAACTACCGGAATACACCGTTAGGTATTTGGCGACAGATTTTCTACTTGAGGGTGGTCGCTAGCCAGGCGGGCATTAGCAAAATGCCCTTATAATTTTACTTCTTTAACAACATTCGTTTTATATTTTGACGATAGCAGTAGATACATTACGACGTCTTTTTATGTGCTCTTTGTTATAAAGTTTTCGGAGCGCTTTGCATACAAACGTAGTTTTGTCATATTTTAAATACCAAGTGTTCAAATTCGGTGACATTTTGTGTGCACATATCGCTAAGTCTAATATCTATGCTACGTTTGCCAGTTTTTGCATTAATTATATCCCTAAATGTTAAAATAACAATTCCCATACAAAACTATGTATCGAATTATTTTTGAAAATACTTACTTTTACGGAAATCTGGCAAACCAGAAGCATAGATCAAGAATAATATCAAGTATAATATCAGCTCAAGAGTATACATTCAAAGTTCCATAGCGTTTGAACACTTAGTATTTAAAAGATGACGAAACTACGTTTGTATGGAAAGCGCTCCGTGAACTTTACTCTTAAAAGGTGTAGTAGACAGAGTAGTAAGCTGAGACAAATCTTACATTCTCAATAAAAAAAATAGTAGGAAAAGTACTTACATTGTGGCCTATTGTAATTAATTTTATGGCATCCACCAACCATTTCAGTAGCGAGATGGTTTTTAACCCTGATACGAAAACCATCAAAAGAACCTGTTTACAACAATATTACATTCTTTAAATAATCGTCATCATGATTATGAATAATTGTAAATTAATTTGACCTACCGGAAAACTTATAGCGCTAATATAATATCGTGAAACTTTTTCTAGTGTTTCATAAGCTTTGTGTAATGTACTTATGTCTAATTCGGTTTTTAATGACAGTAATTCGATTTTACTTAAATCCTTTGCATCCCATTTGTTCTGACTAAACATTTTTTCGACATGAGCTTTAATCACTAATACTCTCAAATAAATAATTCTTATATAACTAAAGATAAGTATAATCTCAAAATCTCGGGAAAAATTCACAAAAAACAGAATCAATAAATATTTTGCACTGTACACAGAAAATAAAAACTTTAGTAAACATTGTTCAAACACACCACAAGCGATGCAGATAAACACCCAGAAATATATTCGTTGCATCGCAGCCGTTATAACTGTCGATTTGTGAATGTTTAAATTTACATCAAATATACACGTCTTTCTAAACACTTTTTTTAGTTTATTTTTGCTATTAATCATTGCCAGTAATACAAGAGAAATATATTCTAAGAAAGGACCGATTTCATAAAAAAAGAGTGTTATACTCAAATCTTTGCTTGCATTCGCGATGACGTAGCAAATAGTGACACAAATTATTGAAAAAATATAAACATAGCTCAATGTTTTCATGAATCTTCGGCATGGAATTACGTATATCCGATTAATCCCTAGCAAAGTTTGCATGATTATAGGATATTTTATTCTCTGTAATACTTTCGATTCGTAGTATAAATATTCATTGTTCTTTTCTTTTAATGTAGGTGTTTTTAAATCATGTAGTTGTTCTTTTGATATAACTTTAACGGTTCTCATTTTTCTAGAGGCAGTTGATCGGAGCGCTTGTAAACACTTACTAAGTATTTTATCAGGTTACAATCATTTTATTTATAAAATACTCATTAATTGGTCAGGTGTTCACTACACCTGATCACATTATGTGTAATGTCAATCCACTTGACTCATTCAATTTGAATAATTAATTAATATATACAAGGTGAAACATATTAGGCGTTCATAGTAAAATTAAAAAACGCACAGAAAACGCTTCATTGATAATTTTATTGAAAAACTGAGGTTAGATAGAATAATATTTATGAAACAAACTTCACTTCTGAACTACAGACACGTGCTTTTTAAATGAATGGTTAATTTAACGACCGCCTCTAAACCTGAACAATCGCACCATCACTGCCCTTCTGTCGTGATCCTATCGTTACAAAAAATTTTGTGTCTCAAATAAAACCCGACGGATACTCGACGCGACGGAACAAACCTTAACTAGGACTTCACTGATGCGCAGGGACATAATACTACATGGCCGTTATAGGGATTATCGCTAATCAACTTGTCGTATAATCCTTATATTGCGATTGAAGCTATGCAATGTGCCAATTGTCGGTCGAGCGGTCGAGGGACTTTACTTGTGCAAAATAGTTAAACATAATAAGTTTACATAAAGGCTATGGAATGCTGTGGAGTTTCATGGTTTGTTCTACCCCAAATTGCGAATACCTGTCTAGCTAGCTACCACTCAAAAATAGGAAATCTGTCAACAACTATAGAATAGTGTACTCGTATTAAGGCATTAGCACAGGACCCATACTGTGGAACCTGCTCCTGGATCCACTCCTAAGGCTCCTTGAAAGCAGAGGCGACTACGTGCAGGCGTTCGCAGACGACGTCGTCCTGATCTTCGACGGTGATACCGGTCAGCAGATCCAGAGTCGTGCCAATGAAACACTCGAACATGTTCGGGCGTGGGGAGTCAGAAATAAGTTGAAATTCGCGCCCCATAAAACCGTGGGCATGGTTATAACAAGGAAACTCAAATACGACTCCCCACGCCTGAGCATGGGCGGTGTGGGCATTGGCATGGCTAAGGAAATCAAACTGCTGGGACTCACCGTCGACGAGGGCCTCACTTTTAACACCCACGTCGCGAACGTCTGCAGGAAGTCGCTGAAATTCTATCGCCAACTCTCCAGAGCCGCCAAGGTACAGTGGGGACTCCAGCCGGAGGTTATCCACACGATCTACACGGCAGTAGTGGAGCCTACCATTATGTATGCAGCGAGCGCATGGGCACCAGCCACCAACAAGATTGGCATTAAAAAAGAATTGAACGTAGTCCAGCGAGGCTTCGCACAAAAAATAGTAAAGGGTTACAAAACGGTATCACTGAACTCGGCTCTATTACTCGCTGGGTTGCTTCCACTGGACATCAGAATCAGGGAAGCAGCCTTGCTTTACTTAGTGAAAAAAGGTAACCCCCAGCGAGTAATAGGAGACCGAGACGTGGAAAAGCTTGTACCCTACATTGATGCACCGCACCCAGCGACTCAAAAGGAGCTAACGTTTACATGCCTGGTAGACGCAGCAGCATTGGAACAACACGATAACCATGGCCTAAAAATTTTACCGACGGCAGCAAGATTGAAGGGAAAGTTGGCGCAGCGCTGTCTATCTGGGACGGCGCTGCGGAGATTAGTACCCGAAAGCTAAAACTGGACAATTGCTGCTCCGTCTACCAGGCGGAAATGTTGGCTTTGTGCGAGGCCACTGAGAAGGCGATGAAGAGCCGAAGCCTTAGTTGCAATGTGTACTGCGACTTCAGGTCCGCTCTTGAAACGATCACTGACGTCACTTCCCTTCACCCCCTCGCTGTCAGAACAAGAGCCAATTTGTCCAAAATAGAAACAATTGGTAAAAAATTGCGTCTATTTTGGATCAAGGCACACGCGGGGCTGGAGGGAAATGAAAGAGCGGACTCACTGGCGAAGAGCGCAGCACTACACATGAAAGTCAGGCCAGACTATGACAGCTGCCCGGTTTCATTCGCCAAGCGGCAAATCCGATTGGAGTCGCTTGACGAATGGAACTGGCGCTATCAGAGTGGAGAGACGGCTTCCACAACTAAGGTATTTTTCCCAGACGCTGTAGAGGCCTACCGTATTCTAAGACATGTAAAGCTTGACCCAATTACTGTGCAATTCCTGACGGGACACGGCGGATTCTCCTCGTACTTGTATCGATTCAAGTGCAAGGAGAGTCCGGCGTGTCTCTGCGACCCAGAGGTAGAGGAATCTGTCTTCCACGTAATTATGGAGTGCCCAATTTACGGTAAATATAGATTTGACACCGAGAACGAAATAGGTATAGATATAAGGATGGATAATATATATGATATAATAAAAAATAAAGATACAAGACATAAGTTTATTTACTATTGTAAAGAAATTGTTAAAAAGATAATAAGTAGAAATAAGTAGAGACTAAACAAGTGCACTGCTATATACTGAGTCTATATAGCAAGTGCTCTAGATAAATGTTGTGCATAAAAAATCAAAATAAAACAAAAATATAATAGTATTAAGTAGTAAAGAATTGCAAGACAGTATATAAGAAAAATAAAAAAATTGCTGAGTTTGTTTATCCCTAGTTTATATAAATATGTAGTATAGCCACTGGCATCCCCCCAGTGGAAGGTGTGAAAGATATGATGTATGAAAGAAAGAAACAGTATGTAGAAAGAATGGGTAAAAAAGAACTCTGATTATTGTCAGAGGTATAGCGTAGGATAGCTCGCGGGCCGGGACAAAGTGACGCTCCCGGAAAAAAAAAAAAAAAAAAAAGGCATTAGCCCTTGTGAGCCAGTAATTCTAGGACAAGTCTGTTTAATATGCTACCACATCATCACTTATGCAGATGAAATAGTCAAGGCCCAGCCAGGAAATTGTAAAAATATGACATAACCGTTGTTTCATAAGCATGAACATTTTGTATCTAAACCTACGCATTTGCTACAGCATACCTATAATTTTTTTCAATGAAAAGTTTATTTGCAAACAGATATCGTACAGAATCACGAATGAAAATAGTATAAACGTAAGCTAATAGGCTGCATTTAATTAACATGCATTACAAATAAACATCGATCGTTATGTCGTCGTTTTTATTACTTTTTAATCCAGACATCTTTTTATTCGATACAAAAAGGAAATACTTATCCATCAAATATACACACATTACATACCTACCTACTAGGAAGTAAAATTATTTTAAAGTCTTACCTTTCAGAGTTTCCGGCTTATCTTAAAAAAAGTTATCTCTGGATGCGTTAGTGACGTATTCATGCAACCTAAAACAGCACAATATATCATTATCGTCATATTAAATATGTAAATATACATTAAATTATTTTTAGAGAAAAAAATGCGAGATTATTGTAAAAAAATCAACACACCGTCGGTTCGTAACGTCGTCGGCACAGTCGCGACACTCGTGACTGTCTGCATGCCATGCGCATGCCGAGATCGAGACGCGTAGGCATAGCTCGCGCTGCGTCCGTTTGTATGAAGTTGGAATACTGTATAAATAATATTACCGTGGCTATGTTGTAAGGTCACGACGCTCCAACGTGGCAGCAAACGGGGTGTTTGTTATAAGGAGTAGAATAATAAAACTTGACACATCCGTATAAAGACTTCCATAATAATTCAAGTATAAAATCACCAAGGACCTGACGATGTGTTATAGCTGCTGGCCCTGAGAGCGAGTTATTATTCTAGGTAAGTCAGAACAACCTTTTCATCAGAATCAAATGAAGATAGGTCAAAGGATAGGCACTAAAACGTTAGATATACCTCTTACCATACTTTAATCTACAATGAAAAATGACCTCGACTTAACGTAATGTTTTCTATAATAGTGATTGTTCCAGATATTTGTATGTCAATTATTCATATTGAAGAGTGAAAAGCGAGTCAAAGCTGAGTTTCGGGTTCTTGGAAAATTGGTTAAGACTGTGACATGTTGGGGCGTTAATAATGTTTGCTTCAATTGAGCATAGAGCTGTGAGAAGTATACAAGATCAATCTTCAGGGACAGTTGTGAAGGTAATGTTTGTGAATTATCACGTCTATAATTATTATCCACGATAAAATTGGTAATGAAAAATCTTTTTTACTAGAAAGTGTGTCGATCGTGCGCTCGTAGAGTCAAGACCTCTTAAATTGGAGGATGCTTTGTGTAGAATCGAAAAGCTTCGAAAATTCTTCCGGTTTGACTGCATAGTATTTGTGACGTCACGTTGGTTTAACAGGAAAATGAGGCAGAATTGCCATTAAATATTTTTTTTATTTTTAAACTGTTTTATTAAAATAATGATTTCTTAGAATACTTTTAAAAAACTTGTTATTTTAAACATGATGTTTAGTCAAGGTCATTTTTCAATTAAGATTAAAGCATAGTAAGAGGTACACCTAACGTTTTAGTGTCTATCCTTTGACCTATCTTCATTTGATTCTGATGAAAAGTTTATTCAGACTTACCTAGAATAATAACGCGTTCTCAGGGCCAGCTGCTGCAAGGTCTTTGGTGATTTTATACTTGAATTATTATGGAAGTCTTCATACGATTGTGTCAAGTTTTATTCTATTATTATTTTTAGCAAACACTCCGTTTGGTCCCACGTAGGAACGTCTTGACCTTACAACATAAACGTCGGTCGCCCAGGGATACATGAAACAACATATACCGAACCGAATGATTTATTCCACAGGCTTGCCAACTTTTATCTTCTCTCACTAATGTTTGCCAAATATATCGATTGATGTTTATTTGTATTGCATGTACATTAAATTTGTATTTGACCTTCATAAGAGCGTCGTAGACGCCGAAATTGAATAAATGATTTTGACTTTGACTTTGAATATAAGAAACATAACAAAAAAGTAGGCCCAAAGATTTGTAAATAGGAAGAAAATGACACAAAAAAGAGAAAGTAGTGGAAAGCTGAATGCAAAAATCTATTAGTTGAAAAGAGGAAATATTTACCAGCAGGATACACAATGGAATCATCAATACGCTAACCTTTTACTGCAGTCTAAGAAAATCATCAAGAGAGCAAAAAGGAAACATTTGGAAAACACCATTTCAAAGTTGGAAACACCGATAAGAGCTAAGGAGTCGTTAAATTTTTAAATAATAAAAGTAATATTTATTTTTCAGATAACATGATCCATTTTGTTAGTATTTTTGTTTTTATCATAAACACATCAAATAATACTGTTTTATAAAATAATAATAATACGTAACATGCTCATCAAATCCAAATTAAAATAAAATTAGAAATTAGATAACACAATAAAAATTTAAATCCAAACCATTAACAAAATTAAAAATCAAATAAAAAATAAAAATCCATATTTTACGGCATATTAAAATTAAATTAAAACATTAAATTGTATGTTTGACTACAATAATTACAGAACACATGTTTGAATGTAATGCCTCAGAATAGGTGCGCGTAAATCCTCGGCAATCATTTTCAGGATGCTGTTTTGACTCCCTCGTACTCTTCTCATTACAGACGCGACTCTTTTGCGGACAATGGCGTGAAAACCGTCAGTACGAGACTGCGCAAACATTTCTGAGGCACTGCAAAAACGAGGGAGTCCCAACATCATTCTAAAAATGTTATTATATTGGATGCGAAGAGTTTCTATAGACCTTTTGGTATAACTAGCCCATAGACCACCCGTGTACAGGCCTTGGCAGTACGCTTTAAAGAGCGTTATTTTAACCTGGTCTGAACATCGAGCGAATCTACGGGCGAGCATGTTACCTCGGAGTGCCAGAGCCCTTCGCTCCCGCTCTATGTCGACATCGTCTCTAAGGTCGTCGGTAAGATAATGTCCAAGATATTTAAATTGAAACACGCGATTAACGTTCATGCCATTTAAAGTAATGGGTGAAAATGACTCAGGGCACTTACCGGCGGCCTTAAATACTATGAACTCACTCTTTTTCACATTATAAATAAGCCCATGTGACGCAGCATAGGCCTCACCTTTTCTCAACATCTTTCCGAGCCCACCCGCGGTCGGACTCAGCAGCACCATGTCATCCGCGTAGTTGATATTATTTACCACCCACTCGGCATCCGACACGCATGCTGCTGAGCTCGTCTATCAGGTCATTTATGTAAAGATTGAAGAGCTTTGGAGACGTATGACCTCCCTGCCTCACGCCGCACTCCAATCTATACGACTCGGAGATACAGTTCGACCATTTAGTCTGGTTTTTATACCAATACTTAAAAATATTTAGCATTTCACCAGGCACACCGCTGTCCCCTAGCTTTTTCCAAAGCACATTATATGACACGAGATCGAAGGCTTTGGAGAGATCCAAGAAACAGGCGTACACTGGTGTCTTGCGGGCCGTGTAGTATTGGACAGTATGCTTGAGGCTTAAGATTGCGTCCTCAGTGGATAGTCCGGAGCGGAACTCGAACTGCGCATCATGTACTTTTAAATGCTTTTGTAAGCATGAGTCAAGCAAACTGTGCAGCACCTTGGCTATTGTAGTCGCAAGAGAGATCGGGCGGTAGTTGCACTAACCGTGATATCTCCTGTCCTGTTTTTCACCAAAGGCACAACTATTGTTTTCATTAGTTCAGCAGGAAGTTAAGAGTGACTAATGCACATGCTGAACAACACAGACAGGAGTCTCAGAATATGGACGCCCGCATATTTGAGATGTTCAATGCTGAGCCCATCATGGCCGGGAGATTTGCCTCTGCTCATTCTACTGATGACATCTTTAACCTTGTTTGGAGAGAAATGCGGCAGCGGCTCCTCACCTCGACCATGGCTGCGCCCAGCGTCGAGCCTCAACTTTGATGGGCCAAGTGGAGACTGCATTATGAAGTGGTTCATAAACATGTTAGCAATCTCCTCTGGACTACTCAGGCCTCCCACGCTCGCCGAAAGACCAGGCCTAATATCTAGCTTTCTCGTAGCTTTCCAAAATTGACCAAAGTTTTTATCAGCTCGGTGGTTCGCTATTAAATCCATTTTAATTTGATCTTGATGCTTCTGACACCACTTTCGCTTTCCTTTAAAGACTTTTCGAGACTCAAGAATTTGATCATATACTACTCCTGCAGTGGGTCGATTATGTAGCACCCATGTACTATACATAAGCCTGGCGTTTCGGTGAGCTTCTTTCACGTGGTAGTTCTAGCCACACAGAACTCTGTCCCTATAATTAATATTGGGCTTATTATATACTTTTATTGTTTGGGTGGCAGCATCCTTCAAGACAGTTACAATTTTATCATAAAGCATATCTAGTGTAATTTTATGTTCAGGTAAGTTACACGCCCCATGACTGCAATTCTGGAAGTCGGGAGGGAAATCTATATCACGCAAACCCTCGTGGCGTATTTGCTGATCTGTGATTCATCTCTCTCCCCCAATATGACTGTATTTCTAGGTACACAATTTTTAAATAACTTAGGCCTAACTGCATCAAAATTACAATCAACATATATAGGTATGTGGTCAGATATATACACGTCCTCTAATATACCAACATGTACACTAGTTTCCCAGGCTGATGTTGAAACAACAATGTTATCTAACCATCTCTAAACTATCGCAATATAAAAAATAAAGCTATGATTTTTTATTTTGCGTTATATACGTTGGTTTGATATATATTCTCTTAACCGCTCTTGAAATAATTTGGATTGATACCTTACTAATTAACTAATCAAACAACTTGTTATTTTTCAGAACGCCAAATCAACTATACTATTCTTGCTGCTACGTTGCTTTAAAAATACTTTTCTGTTGGTGGTACCGTGCTATTACTCAAGCGTTACAAACACCCAAGCTAATGCTATCCGAGCTATTCTTCATGCCGCCATCAATGCTATGTTGTTAGGTAAAAAAGTCATTACTATAAGAAAAATTTTACATTAAAATGGAACCTTCAGCACTCAAATGTGTGTAAAAACTAGAATATGGTTTCAGTATTGGTACAGTTTCAAAAAAAATCAAGTAGTACCAAATTATAAAAACTTACGCTCATATTTATATTATATGTTTGAAAACACGGGTGTTTGAGCGTGAAACAACTTACTGTGAGTCGATATGACGATCGACAATGTTTCGGCTTCTACCGGAAGCCTTCCTCAGGATATTGAGTGTGGTACGTCCGCCGCGGTCGCGTCACGTTTCACACTGCGGGCGGCAGCTCGCTGTGCTCGAGCCGACGGCGCTGGCGGCGGGGGTCGTTGCGGGGAGTGTTGTAGTGAATGCTGCGTTCTCAGTACAGGATGCGATGCACCCACTTCATCGCTGTTGCTTTCTTCAGATGACACCATCGCAGTCCGACAAGCAAAACTGACTGTGTCCACCATCTCCTGCTTCACATTCTTCGAGCCTCCATGAAGACAAGTTCTCCAACTTTGTGACAGCGCCCACCCTCTATCTCTGTTGAAATTAGGACGACGACTAATTTCGATAGCCTCGCGGATTTTACGCGGAACGTAAAGCTTTTCCTTGGCTAAACTTCGGGCTTTGTCAAAACGGATGTAGTGCGTCGTACCAGATGTCAGGGCGTACTCTGCCACAGCAGATTGATGGCTGTGCTCTCCGAGCCTTGTGGACACGTTCCTTTTCGTTTCTCCAATGTAGCATTCACCACAATCGCATGGTATCATGTAGACTCCTGGGGTTCCAAGTGAGTCCTTATCTTTCGGAGATCGCAGCAATTGCCTAATTTGTGAGGGAGGGCGGAATATCGTCTTGATAGAAAAATTACGGCGTAGCAAGTTTCCGATTTTATCCGTCAGCCCCTTGATAAATGGAAGGTATGCTGCTGCCCTCTCTGCTGTTGTTCTACGGTTAATTGCAGACGTGTTTGCAATTCTCTTGCTTTGTTTCCAGCCATGCCCATTCGACTCTAGTACTGATCGTACATGCGCAAGTTCCATGTCAACATGTTGAGGATCACACAATCTCAGCGCTCTGTTGATAAGTGACCTTGGCACGGAAGCTAGATGTGACGGGTGATGATGTGAATCAGCTTTTAAGTAACTATCGGTATGTGTTGGTTTACGGTACACGGTGTGTAAAATTCGACCGTTCTGTCTTCGTTTTACCAACACATCCAGGAAAGGCAACGTACCGTTTTTCTCCTTTTCCACCGTGAAAGCTATTTTCGGATGTTTTTTGTTAAGATGTTCCAATAAGGGTATCACGTAATCCTTATGTAGAATGGCAAACACGTCGTCCACATAGCGCCACCAGTATTTTGGTTTGAAAGATATGCCGCTCAATGCCGTTCGCTCAAACCACTCCATAAAAACGTTAGCTATCACTGGAGCTATAGGTGAGCCCATAGCAACACCTTCTGTCTGTATGTAGTAGTCGCCCCGCCATAAAAAGTATCCACTTGTTAGTACGAACTCTATTACTTTCAAATACTCGATAGGTATAAGAGCAGTATGGAATAAATTCTAAATTATTTTATTGGTGTCAGCTATCGATATGTTAGTAAATAAAGACGTCACATCAAAACTCACCATAAGTTCGTCCGAGCTGAGCACCACTTCCTCTAACATATAAACAAAATGCACAGAGTCCCTGACGAAACTCGTGGTGTTGCCTGTTAATGGAAGTAGCATATCCGCCATAAAACGAGCGGTCCTATAGGTGGGCGAGTCAATTTGACTAACGATTGGTCTTAAGGGCCACGATTCTTTGTGTATTTTAGGTAGCCCATATATTCTAGGTGATGTAGGGTTTAGGGGACGCAGACTTGTATATAGATCGTCACTCAGCTCGCGCAGTAACTTTTTTAGGTTCTCTGTGACACGAGCTGTAGGATTATATGTGACTTTCCTGTAGGTACTACCATCACTAAGTAACGTATCTATTTTGTGTTCGTACTCACTTGTATCTACTACCACAGTCGCATTTCCTTTGTCCGCGGGCAAAACCAAAAGTTCCTCGTTACTGCGTAAACTCTTGAGGGCATCCGTTTCTTGTTTATTCAAGTTCGGCTTTGGCATTTTAGCTTTTCGTACCATGGATGCAACTTCCTGTCGTAAACATTCCGCATCATGAGTAGGGATGTAATTACGTGAAATTGTTTCTTCAATACCGGTAACGATTTCTTCGACGGGTAATTTTCGTGGTGTGGGTGCGAAGTTGAGCCCTTTCGATAGTACTAATTCTTCGCCAACCGATATTTCTTGAGATGATAAATTGACCACAAGCTTATCATAGTCTAGTGAAAATTTCACTTCACTTTTTTGTACCAAGTTATTTACCAGTCGGTTAAGTTTCGAGTCATGTTTGCGTATCGCCCGCAGTGTGAAACGTGACGCGACCGCGGCGGACGTACCACACTCAATATCCTGAGGAAGGCTTCCGGTAGAAGCCGAAACATTGTCGATCGTCATATCGACTCACAGTAAGTTGTTTCACGCTCAAACACCCGTGTTTTCAAACTTATTAAGTAGTACCAAAGTTATGGTCTTATTAATAAACAAACATATTCATTTTGCCAAAGTTTAAGCATCCATAGCGTAAAAAAAAAGTATGAATACACATGTGACCAATCATTTTAAAATAAAGTGTGCCTAAAGCCGGTTTCAAAATGGTATTTTTTTTATTATTATTATTTTTTTTATTATTATTATTATTTTTTCTGTTTTTCTTTTTCTGAATGGCCATTAGATATACAAATACCTAATTTAAGGTTATCCATTCATTACCGGGCACCCTGTATATGTATTCGCTACTACACAATATAAAATATTTTCCCTTCAAAGGTTTATTTGCGTTTAGATTAACTTAAGCTTTTCTAGCTGACCAGCTGGTCTTTGAGTGGTCAAGGTAAGTGAGGTCAAGGCTGTTGTTAAGGCTAATCAAGGACTAAAGGTTATCAAGGGCAGCTGCCGAAATACACTATTAGATGCTTGGAGGCAGGTTTTCTGTATCAAAATGGTATTTAGCCAGGCAGGCATTCACTTTCAATCCCCATCGGACATTCGTCTCCTTCCTTCACTTGGTCAAATGAAACAGACATATATTTCATAAGTTTAATGTTTTGTAGCATGATCGTGACATGCCTTATAGAAAATTCAGGTATTTTCTCTTTATTTTACCTTTACAATAAAATTATCCTTTTTGTGCTCAACTGGGTAAACTTCGTAAACAAAACGATAAGAAAAAACAATACATTTTTCAGGGATTGCCCTCGGCTTATTCTATTTACCAACCCCTTGAGTATTATTTTAAACAGGTTTACGGAATATTAATAGAATATTATAACAAGGGAGTCCCAACGTTTGTATCCTTTAATTGAACAAAATTACGGAGAATTTTATGCAAGGTACGTTAACAAATACCAAAGTAGATGTGCCAGGTTGGTACCTACCAACCTGGTACTTTGCTTCGTTTTTGTTTTAAATTATTATTTGCAATATTATGTTATTACACAGTATTGATTAATATTTTGTAGAGAGAGACTCAAAAACTAACTTTGAATTACTAACAACTGATTAATCTATATCTTTACTGATATTATAAAGAGGAAAGTTTTGTAAATTTGTAGGTAACCAATAAACTTAAAAACTACAGGACCGATTTGAAAAATTCTTTCACCTTTAAAATTCTACACTATCCTTTATAAACATAGGCTATATAATATTTTAAACAACTTAGGGATCCGTATTAAAACTTCGATAGTGTAACTCAAAGTGTAAAAATACCATAAGAATCGTTATATCGCGGAAATTATAGTATATAGAGCAAAGTGATGTACTACAATTTTATAGAGGACATCAATATCTACAAAAAAGTCTGTTATACTATATGTCTTACTTTTACAGTTATGTCACAATAACTACTTTTTATGTGTTTCAACTTACTAATTTTGTAAAAACCGGGGCGGTCCCTAGCGTTTTATAAGGAAAGAAAAGTGTATACATATAAAGCAAATATAAATCCTATATACACCCGTCTCTCGATATCTTTTCCCTCCGAACGATCTCCTATAAATACTTGATAATGGTGAGACGCTGCCCATTATATGGTCAAGTTTATCAGGGAGACTAAATTTGTAGAAAAAGAATCCTTTATTCTTTTCTGTTATATATATATACATACTACGATAAATTATAATTAAGATAACAAAAGCATTTCATTTATTATGTTCTCTAAAAATAAATCAAAAAGATTTTAGAACATATATAAAAGAACATTTTTACATCAAAAACTTAGTATCGGAATATCAACCTATCGATTGAATAATAAGCTATGTTACTTTTTGAAAGAATATATTTAATATCACGTTATGCAGCAGTTTTTATTTCACAAATAAAAAAACATTCAGAAGCGAAATAGAAGGGAAAGATATATTTAGGGACTCAAATTACCATAAGGTTTACCGATGTTACAAGGGAAACCTTTCAACCTTGGAGTATACAGACGAAAAATCATTACAATTACAGATAGCATGGAGTGTTTACCCGTGCGTCGGCAGTATAAGTAAGCTGCCTTTTGAATGGATTTACATAAATTCCCTACTTTAATCCATGTTCCGTGTTCTACTTTAAAATGGAAATACAGGATAACGTGGATGACGATGGCTTATTATGCTCCGCAAAATATATAAAACGGAATCCGCCTGAGGGGTGTTATTTTTTTTTTTTTTTTTTTTTTTTTTTTTGCCACATATCGATATATTAGGTCCTTACATATGAAATTGGCGTTTTGTATGGGAGGAACAAAAAGTCGAATATTTTTTAATATAATATATTTAATTAATCAAAGTATGAACCATTATTTTCTATGCACTTTTGCCATCTCATAGGTAGTTCATTGATCCCTTTACTAAAAAAACCAGTCGGACGGGAATCAATAAAATCTTTGAAGGCGATTTGGACTGCCCCATCGGAGTTGAATTTTTTCCCTTGCAAGAAGTTATCCAAATTTCGAAAAAAATGGTAATCTGTTGTTGCAAGGTCCGGGGAGTACGGAGGATGTCTTAGACTTTCCAATTGAAGCTCTTCTAATTTAGTAGCCGTCTGTAGCGCAGTGTGTGGTCTAGCGTTGTCGTGAAGCAGCAGTGGCGTGGAGCGATTGACCAGCCTAGGTTGTTTAGCCGCTAGCTTTTCCATCATGGTTTGCAATTCCTGACAATAGACATCAGCCGTAATAGTCTGGCCAGATTTGAAAAAACTGTAATGAACAATACCGGCACTAGTCCACCAAACGCTTACAAGTAACTTTTTTGGGGTTAATTTTCGCTTGGGGCAGGATTTGGCTGGCTGGCCAGGATCTAACCATTGCGCTGAGCGCTTCCGATTATCGTAAAGAACCCATTTTTCATCACAGGTAATGATTCGGTTTAAAATACCTTCATTATTGTGCCGGTTTAGTAATGTAACGCAGCAGTCGACGCGCGTTTGCCGGTTTGTTTCAGTCAATTCGTGAGGTACCCACCTTTCAAGCTTTTTAATCTTCCCAATTTGCTTCAAGTGAATTAAAACAGTTTTATCACTAACATTGCAGCCTGCAGCTAACTCGGACGTGGTTTGCGATGGATCCGCTTCCACAATAGCCTTCAACTCTTCATTATCAACTTGAGTCTCAGGCCGTCCACGGGGCTTGTTCTGCAGGTCGAAATTTCCAGAACGAAAACGTTAGAACCAAAAACGAACTGTGTTTTCTTTTGCAACACGACCGCCATACACATCATTCACCCTTCGAGTTGTTTCCGCAGCACTAGTGCCACGGCGGAACTCGTACTCGTAAATAATGCGATATTTAAGGTTTTCCATTTTGTAAAATGAGTGACGCAAACAGAAAAAAACAGAAGAAAAAAAACAAATGAATGACGATCATCGAAGCACAAATACATGAGTCTATAGCTGTACAAATTTGAATTTGGAATTCCTTACCAAAGAGGAGAAATTCGTGATTAAAGTGGCCAGTACGAAAAACGCCAATTTCATATGTAAGGACCTAATATTACAAATATATACGTATTATAATAGTACTTACAGCATATTGAAAGTTTCTGGAACAGCCCACTTACAATAAAAATTAAGAAAGCCGTTACGGTTTTCGAAAATTTAACTCTCTGGAAACATGTCACTTTTAAATTTGTGACTCTGTCATTTGTTTTCTCAATGTGGGGTCCGTAAGAAAATGTTGTGTCGCATCACAATGAATTGAACTCGTACAAAAATTCGCTCAAAGTTTTTTTACGATTTTCACTGTAGTTTAAGTCAAATAGAGAGTTGCAAGAAATTTCAATTGGCATTTGGTTATGAATTTATGTGTCGCAGCTCTATTTCTGTGTTCGTGTGTTCGCGGATTGGAAAATTTAGACGTACATGTGGTCATCCCCATTACGGTGTACGAGCAGGATGATCAGCGACTGCGCTTACAAAATCGAATCCAGTAATGATACCGTACGAAAACTGATTAACACTGACAAAAAACTTCTTGTCAGGAAATTTGTACTATATTAGGCATTGGAATGAGCAAACTGCAAAAAAATTGTATGTTCATCTAAAGGTTCGGAATGTTTGCACTCGATGGATACCTCATAATTTAACAGAAAATCAGAAACAACTGCGTATCGAATGGTGTAAAAGTTTAATGGACGACGGCCATCGGCAGTATATAATATTGTGACAGGTGACGAAATCTAAGAGTACTGCTTTGAACCGGAAAGAAAAAGCCAGTCGGCAGACTGGGTATTTCCTTGTACGACGTACCGACGAAAGTTCAGTAAAATTAAGTTTTTCGGAAAATCAGAACTTTACTCAACATTATTGCTTGACGACCAAACGACAGTGACTACAGTCACTGTTTTACGTATGCTAACATTTACTTGTCCAGATTCCTAGAAAATTTTGGACCGGCAACGCATCCTCGAGACCTCTGGTGTTGTGGATATTCGTGGGTGACGGTGATCACTTACCACTAGGTGACTTGCTTGTTTGCCCACATTTATAAAAAAATGTTCGTGAAAAAGGATCCTCGAATCAATGTCGTTCTTCACCACGGTAACGCGTCCTCACATTCCGCTAAGATAATGGAAATGGATTTGAAGGCTTCAAATGTAGAACTGATGACGCATCCGTCATTAAGACCAGACCTTACACGGTGCGACTTCTTTATGTTTTCTAAAATTTATGAAAGACTTAATAGCACACGATTTACGAACCCTGAAATAGCGGTGAATGCGTTCCACGAAGCCAGTAAAGAGTTCTCTAAGAAAGACTGATCTAACTGCATTGTACAATGGTTCCAGCAAATGCTTAAGTGTATTAGCATTTGCAAGTATGTACTTGGAAAATTAAATTATATAATAAGATTTACTTAGAAGAAGATACGTTGTTTATTAAGAAAACAGATTTTTGTTTTATATTATAAAGATCTCGGTAACTCCTAATCTCCTTTCTTTATTTAAAAGAAAAACCTAGACATGATCTATAATAGCATTACATTATCAACATATTATGAAAATACTGTCAGAAAAATCAGAGAAGAACATTATAAGATAATGTTTCTCTCTATCAAAACAAAAGCTAACCACCACTAATGAGAGCTCGTTAAGAAAATAATTTCCTCTTGAAAGAAAACTAGATCATAAAACAAAAGTGCTGTTACAATTTTGGTTTAGGATCAGTATTCATATTTATTATGATTTTTGTTTTTCTTTATCTGTTTAAAATCAATTGCCATTAGCCTTGCAAAAACTCGAATGTGGCTAATTTTTTTTTTATTTCACTATGAATGTGGTTTGGGAAAATAAAATTTAGAAAGAAGCGAAAAGAACAGCCGAAATACGGAATACATAATTTATTTTCATTTCATATTTCTTTTTAAAAAATGGCGTTCGTGGCACACCTATCGCTACTAGTCTAGTTTGCCTAGGTGTCCTTTTAAAGTACTTTTAGCGTATATTGTCTAGGTAGCAGCAGTGATGGCTGAGTGGCATTGGCTATGGACTGCCGCGCAGCAGGGCCATGGTTTGAATCCCGCTGCGGGCTTAACCACATGGTGGAAGGGCATTTTCGGAATGCCCGCCTAGCTAGCTACCATCCTCAAGTAGAAAATCTGTCGCCAAGCACCTAACGGTGTGTTTCGGCAGCTGTCCTTGAGAGCTAGTAATTATAGGTTAAGTCTGTTAACACCTTCAACCACATCGTCACTTACTATCAGATAAGATTGTGGTCAAAGGCTTACCAATCAGCAATGGGCGAATGCTAGTAGCATTTACTATTCAGCACTTCCGTGTTACGGAGGGCATGTAATCCGTCGGTTCCGAATGTTGTTTTATAGGGCGGGTTTTATGGTATAGTGGAAGGGTATTTTGCCAAAGTCCGCCTGGCTAGTTACAATCCGCAAGTAGAAAATCTGTCACTAAGCACCTTACTGTGTGTTCCTGAAAAAGGCATGCTTTAAGTATAGTTTGTAGGATGTGTGTATTGTCGGTCATATGTGTCAGGTTGTTTGACATGAGAATTAGGACAATTTATAAATTAAATTTTCTGATGGTGATGTGTTATGACAGTAATCATTTCTCAATCGATTGTTTCGTTCTCAAGATGGATTACTTTTCGAGGTCATTATGAGCTTAATGTTTACTATAATAGGTGCAAGTACTCAATTTGAATGACGTTTGGCCAAACATAGCATAATAACTGAAGCGGATCATATTCCCTTCAATGTTTTTGTTTAATTTTTTTTATGCCTGATAGGTTAGCCTTTTACCACTATCTCACCTGATGGTAAGTGATGATGTGGTCGAAGATGTTGTTCAGGCTAACCTACACAGAAAAAAAAGAAAATAAGAACCCAATATCTCTCAACTGATGTATCTTGACCTCAAATATTAATGCTTTCAACGAAGATAATCGCGCTAACGTATCAAAAAAGCCAAGTTTTTAGAATTAAAATGTAAATATTTTGTGTCAATAGTTTTGCTATTTTTCACAAGAGTTGTAGTTTGATTAAAAACATTTTGTTACTTGTTTTAAAAATGAAAATATTTTGTCGTAGTGGTTTTGATTTAAGAATTATTTCTCACACCAAAGAATATCTCAATTTTGACTAGAGAAACAGTTTCGATGTCTAACTAAGAATTGTAGAATCGTAAAGGAAACATTAAGTTACTCTGGACAAAATTGTATTTTTGCACTCAAGAATCAGTGATACATGGAAGAAGAATGAAAAACACCATTAATCTAAGATTAAATTAATTTGTTATAAAATAATAAGTTCTCCATCCAAGAATGAGTCATACATGCAACAACAAATAAGGACCACTTCACACCAAGATAAATATTATTTGCTACAAATTAATAATTTCTCACTAATTGTCCCCGTTCAAGAGTCAGTTAATCTTGCCATCTGTGGGAGTCGTAAGAGGCGATTATAGGTAAAACACCGGAATGTGGGCAACAGCGCCTTCTGAGAAATTTATATATAAACTGCAATCCCCGAGACGCCTGCCAAGCGTGGGGATTATGGCAAACCACTCTATAATGGGGGAGGTTGTGATTAGCAGTGCATGATCTGGCTGATACAGTAACCAGTAATAAGATTAATAAATAAGTACTACTAAACATCCGTCAGCGGCTTCGGTCGTCGCGTGACTAAAAATACCATCTCCATAGGTCAGGTGGTTTTTGTACTAGAGATTTCTTGTAAAACCAGTGAGCATACACCTTTCGCTATTATTAAAGATATGAGAGATTCTTTAGAATATTCATTGATTATTACTCGGCTAATACTAACAGTTATATAAAGTTCGGGCTTTTTCGGAACTGTCACGTTAAATTAGTGGTGGAAAACGAAGGTGAATTAATATCAAGATGCTTGATAACGAGTAATTATTAATCAATATAAATACGAAACGATCTGCCAGAAAAATCTAAAGTCATTCTCAGTCATCCCCCTCGATCCAGGGTAAATACCCTTAACTGCTTTCAGAAAACTGCCATATGATCGTAGCTAATCATAATCAGCCATGGGTAATAAAGATGACTATATCTACCTGATTAGATGTACTCATTACTGCAATGGATCCAGTCTCTAACGCAATTTTATACCAAGAGTGTGTTACTTCGACCAATGTCCAATAGAGGATAAGTTATTTCATTCAAGAATGCATGCAAAGTGTTCATTCAAGTATCAAATTTCATAAGCCAAAAGTTTGTCCGTTCTTGTGCCAAAATCTAAGAAAAAGAACTTATTGTGGGGGAAATACAAAAATCTTGTATGAAGAACGAAGCAATTTAGCTCAAAGGCAGTGTTGCTATATAATTATTTTACCCCCCTTATCATGGAAAATCATTCAAATATTTACCACGAATGATTTATCGTTGCACCATTTATTAGGCTATCTCGTATAACACCAAAAAATCATGCCAGTCATTTCAAATTTACTCATCCAATAATTAAACGCGCCAAAAAAGCAAAGAACTCGTTTCGACGTGGCTACGTCGTTATATTTGCTTTGTGGAAAGTGGGAGTGAGAGCCAACTCGAAAAATGACTATAACGCAAATGTAATTTTAATTATACGTTGTGGAATATATTTATATATTATTATTGTGGACTAGTTAAGGGGGAAACTAAAAACATATCTACTCAGAAAAAAAGAGGTTCGATTCCCGTGATGGAAGAACTATTTACCTACAACTTTGTAGAAAACCTTCGGTGTCCGACTCGCACTTGGCCGTTTTTTAATTCATGTCCCATTTTTGGCGAAATTACTCCGTTTTTTTACTCAAAAGGTTCCAATATCCCGATTTGCCCAAAAATCTGGCTACGGTGTACGTACCACACATAACCACAGGATTTATGCGATTTTATCGGTATTCTCTAGTATAACGTTAAAACTCTTTGTTGTTTAACTAGGCTACTATAAGTGTATAACAAAAATTTTAACTATTCTATTTTTATATGTTGTGATTTACGAGGAACGTACTTTAATATTTCGGTAAATTTTTATGTGTGGGGTGGGGTCGCCCATTCAACCCCACCCCACCGTTATCATTCATACCGCCCGCCCGTTTGTGCGCGATTCGCTACTCACATAGATTTTCGAAAGAAACGCATTACTTTTTTTATTTTATTATATATACATACATACATACTTTCTTTCGACGGTTTGCTAAGTTTAAATCTCTCCGAAGAAAGAAGAGAACGTGCGTGCCATCGTTAGGCATTATGGTGCTATCCATGCTAGATGACTTCCAAGTAATGAAGTAGTGCTACAGGACTGGGGTATCCCGCCAGCTGTAGTTAATAACTTCAAAGGTAAGTGAGATGTATGAAGCGATTGTTATTAAATTTGATACCAGAGGCGATTCTCCGACCTTTTATTATTTTGATTGAGGCTTCATCGAGGTTTGCGCATCCATTGATGATTTAGGTAGGTTGATATAGGCAATATAATGGGCTTCACATTAGGTTCTGGTATAGGGGGATACACTAAAAAGGGCTTAGAAGACCAAGTTAAGTGGTCCTCGATCCATTAACGCATCTCATTAGCTAATAGGTAGTACCAAACCTTGAATAGTATAGTTTTGTGTCAGCGGATCTAACTCTCTCCTACAACCTCTCGAAGTAAGAATATGTACTTTTAAACAAAATAAGGAGTGCGATTTCATATAATACGACTTGTTTCTAGTGTTAAATGATTGTTATTTGATTGTGCTATAACTACTGCTATATTGTTAAATGAATAAAGTCATTGGACTCGTGTTGTATGTTCCTGTCTGAGAAAAAGTGATATAACCGAATTCCAGAAAGATGAAGCCATGGGCAGCTGCTAGTGTACATTAACTTTTCATTGATGATTATTATTCATAGATCTTTACAAAGCAGAAGTAATTAAGTACCTACTAAGGTTTTTTGTCTTATGATTTCAGATGCTATTTGTAATGATGATATTACTTGGTTAAAACATAACAATGAACTATGGCACCAAGTAGTACAGAAATGGAACAACACAAAAGAACAAAATATTCATACCATGCATGAACTCCCGGAATTTTGGAGCATTTTATAAGATATCAAGGATTGGTATGTTCTTTAGATAAAATTACTATGTACTAAATTACATTATTAGGAAATATCAATTTTATAATAGAGATATTCTACGCTCAGTAAGCGATAATTTGTTTAATTTTATAATCTAAGAAAAAATTTATAATGTTAAAATGCTGGAATGTATATAATTTGATTTGCATTTTATGTTGACATACTTTGCTCGGTAAGCGTTAATTTATGGGTTTTATTTTATAATTTAAGGAACATTTACCATGTAAAAATGCTTGAATGTAATTAATTTGTTTTTGTATTTTGTGGTGATATTCTTAGCTCGGTCACTCAGAGATAACTTTTTATAACTTAAGGAAAAATAAATGCCAGAATATAATTGAAGGATAAATAGATCATATAAAAATGCTTTGATAAGTATAATTGTTTTTTGGGTGATACTCTTCGCTTAGTAAGCGATAATTTATGAGTTTAAAGAAAATGGATCATTTAAAAATTCCTGAATATAATTAATTTGACTTTGTACTATGTGGTAACATTCCTCACATAGTAAGGAATAATTTAAGACTGTCATTTTATAATTTAAGGAAAAATGTATCATGTAAAAATACAACAATCTATACAATGTGTTTTTGTAGTATAACTATGTGAGTTACATTATTTTCAGAAAAAAACGCTTGTATACTAATTGTGATGTCTCTTACGTATTTTGTATTATCTATGACATTTTTCACCTGTGTCCCATTTGTGTTTTTTTTTAATTATATTTTCATTTTATATCTATATCTTTCGTTTGAATTCTATTGTCCTGCGCTTAATAGGCTATAATTTGTGTGTTTCAGTAAACAGATGAAATTGAAGTCGTTAGCATCGTTTCAAGTCGAGATTACAACAATTTCAACGATTTTAATTTTTGCTATTATAATCATTCATTTGTCCCAATAATGTTATGTTTTCGTTTTAAAATATTTTATGCTTTGAACTTTTGAGTAACTTTTACACTTTCAAATATAATATAGATTTGTTTAGGAAGCAGCCTTCAGTGTTATTGTTAATGCATTCAGAATATCTTGTCTCTACATTTCTATCATTTAATAACACATGATACTGCTTCCTAAACACATCTCTAAGATTTAACGAAACTAGTGAATACTGTTGTAAGGGTAGATTGAGACTGTTAAATTGAACAACTCTTCCAATGAAACATGAATTGAAATCTGGCCAATTTATTTGACCTCCCATACTACGCAGTAATTTGTTTTGTATGGGAAGTAAAAAAATAAGATGGATTTCAACCCATGTTTCAGAAAGGCTATTCCATTTCACGGGCTGAATCTTCCCTTTAAATTGTATACACAAATTTTGTTAGACCTTAAATGTTTTGTAAGAAGAAGTCAAAGCAGAAAATATTTTAAAACGAGAAAAAACAACGATTGGGTTAAAACATAAACAATCTTGAAATAAATTAGGAAGTATCTTGAAGGAAATAACAGGAATCTCAAGTTAAAATAAAAAACATCTTGAAAAAAAATAGGAAGTATCTTGGAGGAAATAACATGAATCTCTAGTCGAAATAGAAACATCTTGAAAGATAATGGGAAGTATCTTAAAGGAAATAACATGAATCTCTAGTCTAAACAGAAATATCTTGAAAGAAAATAGGAAGAATCTTAAAGAAAATAATAAGAATCTCTAGTCAAAATAGAAACATCTTGAAAGAAAATAGAAATTATCATATAGAAAATAATATCTCAGGTCAAAACGGAAATAATCTTGAAATAAAATAGGGAGTATCTTGAAGAAAAAAGCGTTTCACTCTTGGTTGAAAATTGAAAACAATAAAAACAAATGTTAAATATCCATTATTTAAAATAGGTGGTGCATTCTTGCATAAAACAGTTTAAATTAAAAAAAAGATTTTTAAATGCTTCACTTAAAATAGTTTCGCTCTTAAAGTAATAGCTTTGAGTTTTTCATAAAACAAGTTTTTGTTTGTTGAAACAAGAATATATTTCTTGAGACAAGAACTATAATGCGAAATATTTAATATCTTGAAGTAAGACATTTTAGACTTTCCTTATATCGAAAACCCATCCGTTCTTAAGTCAAATAATATTGCTTGTCTGAAGAGATTATTTTTTTCTGTGTAGAAGTACTGGCTCTCAAGGACAGCTGCCGGAACACACCGTTAGGTGCTTGGCGACATATTTTCTACTTGAGGGTGTTAACTAGCCAGGCGGGCATTCGCAAAATGCCCTACCACAATGCTATAACGATTGCCATCCTAAGACAACAACCGGGACCGATGGCTTAACGTGCCCTCCAAAGCACGGAAAAGCTCAGAAGTTATTTCACTAGCGGTCACCCATCCAACTCATGACCGCGCTCGACGTTGCTTAACTTTGCTGATCGGTTGTGAACAGCTAAGTAAACTTCGCTACGAGCGCTTCAATATAGTGTTTTTAGGGTTCCGTAGTCCTGACAAGGAACCCTTATAGTTTCGTCATGTCCATGTCTCTGTCCGACTGTCCGAGGTTTTACTAAGCGACCGTTAGCCCTAGAAAGCTGTAATTTGGTAGGGGTATGTATACAAATCATGCAGACGAAGTGGTTAAATAAAATTTTGTAAAATATTATTTAAGGGTAGCTCTGTTTGTCTCTCTCTGTCTGTCTCTCGTTGAATAGGTCTTTTAAAATTATTTAGGTGTTGCTAACAGTATTTTTCGATTTAATGCCCCATTTACGAAATATTAAACTTTAACGTGCCAATTTTTTTCCCGTAGGGTGTCCCCGCCCCCCTCTAAAAGCTAAACTGCTGGTTTGAAAAATCTGGAAATTTTTTTGATGATAGTGCAGTTTATAAACTTTTAAGGAAAATTATAGCAGTTAAGACCACTTTATTAGTTTAGTAGTAGTAGTCGTTGAACTTGGGTGTTGGATAAATTTGTACCAAATACAAACTCCTTAGGATAATTCCTTTAAAGTGACTAAGATGAAGTAGTTGGTTGTTTATAATTAGTGAAGACTCACTTTGGAAAGTATTGCCTAAATTTTATTTTTTATTTAGCTATATAATCTTTTTTTTTATTCCTGATAGGTTAGCTTTTGACCGCTATCTTCCTGATGGTAAGTGATGATGTTGTCGAAGATGTTGTTCAGGCTAACTTAGAAGTACTCTCAAAGACAACTACCGGAACACACCGTTAGATGCTTGGCGACAGATTTTCTACTTGAGGGTGGTAGCTAGCAAGGCGGACATTTGCAAAATGCCCTACCACCATGCTATAACGACTGCCATCTTTAGATAAAAGCCGGGCCTGACAACGAAGCACGGAAAAGATCAGTAGTAATGTCACTAGTGGTCACCCATCCTACTCATGACCGCAGGCGAAGTTGCTTAACGTTGCTGAACGGTTAAGAACAGCTAAGTAAACTTCCCTACGAGAGCTTCAAAATTCTTGTTTTAAAACAATAACAAATTCGACAACGGCGCTTACTAGCCAAGATTGCGCGCGAGCGCATTGTCACCCCCTCCTCAGCAATCCTCCCCCACCCCCTCTCGATTATTTTAATTTTAAATATTTTTTTGACATTATCTTACAGTAATCACTCATCAGTTAAAGATTAGAAACAAGAATGGTAGGATATTCACCTTATTTATTTCTAATAAAACCAAAAGAGATGTGGTACAAACTCCAGTGTCGTTAGTGCGAATCACAGACCTAGGATTTTTTCGTACATCCTAAGCCTATGGTGCGAATAGATATCATCCACTTTTTAACAGTACCCACTGAACGTGACTGTAGGCATATGCAACATAAGCGGATAATCAAAAATTGCTTTTCTAAAGCAGATTGTCAAGAAATAAATGATGAAATAGGAACGAGAATAAGTGTTGACTGGGACATCCTTTTTGGAAATAATACAGCTGAGTGTGCTGTCAATAAATTTTAAGAAACTATCTACAGCATCATATCCAAGAATGATATCCAAAACTCATAACAAATTGTAGTTTTCTTATTTGGTTCCATTCATCCCAAAAGCACATGTTTAACAATACGAGGAAAGCATGGACAAAATGGAAAATATATGGTAACTCATCAGATTTTGAGACTATTGCATTATATAGGAACAGACTTGAAATTCATTTAGAAATAGGTTGCAAAAGTTTTATTATGGAAGTTAAAAATACTGTTAAGTACAAACTCAAATATTTTTGGTTAGACATCGGAAATGTCCAAAGTTGTATTAGCTATGAAGAGAAAACAGCGAGTGACTCAGAAGATATTAGTAACCTTTACTCGAATTACTTCCAATTACCATTTGAGCCCTCAACTGTTACCGACGGATATAATGCAGATAGTAAATTTTATATATGTGCAGGAAAACACTAGTCAGATTGAATTATCAGTGATGTTTCTGTTTACTATTGATAGTTTAAAATTGAAACAAAAAAGGCTCGATCCGACTAAGGGCACTGGAGTTATTAATGTTTCACCAATAATCCATCCATAATTTGTCCTTAAATACACCGCTGACACCATTTTGTTATGTCCTGTCCACAATATATTCAACCTATGCCTTCAAGGAGGTGTCCGTCCTCGTGTTTGGAAAATTGTCCACTTAGTACTGTACATAAAGGAGGATTAAAAAAAATGTAGCAAACTATCGCCCAATCTCAATTTTGCCTGCCTTATCGAAGTTTGAATATATTTGTGTTTCACAAAGCTGTCGCTAGATGGCTATGTACTTAGGGATTCTAATCGCGTTATCGTTACGTTTTGATTCAAGTACCTATAGCATTAAATATTAACTTGGCAGTAATTATACTCTTATTTTTTAGCTTTGGCAGGAAGAAAGTGGAAGAGATAAAAAAGCACAACAGATAACTTCTATAATATGATAAATTCTATATCGGGCTACTACGGAACCCTACATTGCGCGTGGCTCGACACGCGCTTGACCGTTTATTAAATGTACTACTGGCCGTCAATAGTCAACCCAAATATCGAAAAGCAAGATTACAATATAAACATAACTTTGTAAGCTTATTTGTGTAGTACAGTGCTTCAAAATTAAGGAATAAAGTTACGTTATTATAAAAAGTAATTTGCGTTTTTTTTTATCTCAATTGAAATAACAAAGAATTGACTTATATTTACAAGAACAACCTACACAGATATTTTAAAATAGTCCACGTCATTTAACATTCATTCGTGACTACTTTCCACAACAAGGATTTCCTTTTTCCTGTCCATTATTGCGTTAAAGAATGTGCCAGGGAAATAAATCGACTTCAACATTAATGCCAAAATTGTGTTATTTTATGAACAAAGCAAGTCAAGGAAAAAATCTGGAAATAAAAATGATACTTACCGAGGTGCAAAAATCTGCTGCGGAGTTTATTGATCAAAGTGTATTATTTAGCCAAGTGTTAACATGATGTTTCTTCGCACATATAAACCTTCAAACTTCTATTTTATTAAACACTAGCTGTACCTACGACTTCTTTTGCGATTGCCGTACCTGCAGACTAATTATTCACATTGAAAATTTAGAGCACTGTTCATCTCATATTAAGCAACGCTGTGGTCAACGTTGAAGCACTCTTAGTAAAGTATAGTTCAGAAAGGAGCTTTTTACTTTGGGTTTAAAAACTCCCGGGTTGTATTTTCCAGAAGGTAGTAGTTAAGTAACTCAGAGTTCCTTTGCGGTTCTCACAATAAATATTGAAGAAATTGTTTGTAATAGTTTCTTTAGAATTTCGATTTTAAAACGGCGTTTTTTCACCGAGGTTCTCCTTGTTCGACGAAAATATATTCGATTGTGTACTTCCATTGCGCAGTCTCCAAAATGTACACGGCAAAAGATAGATAGTTAAAAAAACTAATTGTTACGAATGTTCCAGATTTTAGAGTTTTATCTTAGCAAGCTTGCAAAACTAAATTAGGGTGCCGGGCTGCCCGTGGAGTGCCGAGCTGCCAGTGGGGTGTCGGGTTGCCCTTGGGGTGCTGGGATTCTCGTGGGGTGCTGGGCTGTCCGTAGGGTGATAAAACTGTAACAGGTCCAATTATGTACATTGCAGATATTTTGAAAATAATTTTTAAGAGCACTCTGTAGCTGATACTGTCTGTCTGTATCATGGCCGCGCATCACGCCAGCAGGTAAGGTAGCCAAAAGTGAGACTTTTATTTGATATTTTGATTGTTTGCAAGTTGTAGTACAACGTACGTATTTAAAAAAAAATGTAAAATTTCATGGTAAGACCTATAAGTAAAAACTTAAGATGTTATGTTCTGTAGATAGGAAAACATAATCTATACGATTAAATCTCTCGACCGTTATCGATTTTTTTTTCAACTGTGGGGCTTCTTCAAGTCCCGTTTGGGGTACGCGATGTGAAAATAACTGTGCATACAGTTTAACAAATAAAAAAAAATTAAGTCTTAAGAGAAGTATTACATCTTTGATATTTTACTTCTCTTCCGTGTAGCGTAGACGTGGAACACCCCGTATAACAATAGTTCGCCTGACACAGCTGCCATTTTGTATTGATTTATATCGCGTATTGCTATACCTATACGTAATAACAAATGTTGTGGTGGTCTGAGCAAAATGGTTAAACGTGTGGAATGGTAGTGTTAACTCCGGTCTAATACGATAAACATGCGTAAAAATAATGTGTTCTACCATAGAAAATAGTATTATTTTCGGAAGACCTGTTTAAAATTAAAGTTAATCTTGATAATATTACGTTATCGGTAGCGACAGCAAAACGATAAATAAATCGTAGTTAATAAATTAACTTAATATAGTATAGAATAACTCTTTTACAAAGATCAATCATTACTGTTTGGGGTAATGCTACAGAGATAATAAGAGTTCTCAAATGTCAAAACAGTTCAATAAGAACAATTATTGGACGGAAAAAGCGTAGCCCCGCAAGGAAGCACTTTAAGAAAGACAAAATTATGACAGTAGTTTCTCTTTACATCTATAATTGTTTATTAGAAATTCATGAGAATAGGGATATTCCAGAAAAGCTACTTTTGGCACAGAGGGACATGTGCTTGTTATGATGGCAACTAACGTTTGCGAAAAAATCAATAGATTGAGGAATTGACCGCCGAGCCTAATATCGTGGAAGAGACCAATGCCCAGAGACTTATGTATGGATCATGTACAGAGAATAGGGGAGAATCACATATCCAAGAAAGCATTTCTTGGTGTTCCGAGTAGCCGCCGACCTCTCGGCAGGCCCAAATATCGCTGAAACGACGCTGTGAAGTTAGACGTGCACGAGCTCCAAGCTGCAGACTGGCAAGAGGCAGTGCGAGACTGAGACCAAGATCCACTTTGGGTCGTTGCGCCAGGGGAGTGATCAAGTAGGATCTAGGAAAAATTGATACATGTTTATGTCTGGAGTTTAATTCATAGTCTTGTATCTTGATTAATTTAATATACCAACAACATGAAACCCTGGTGGGCACTTTAAAGTTTAATGAAGATGTAATGCGCGAATATAATTTGTTGGGGCCACTTCAATCGAATGAAAATGGCAAGAACTGTTCCAGCGTCTTCTGCGACCTAGATAACGTCGTTCGTCTACCTTGTAGGTGATCTTCCGACACTGCGCTTGCTGGTTTGTTATCATTTGGTATATATGTTTGGTATCCATTCGAAATCCTTTTGCCCCCATCAACCGTCAGTTCTGCGTTCCAGAGCTCGTTGTGCGACTCTGAGCTTACTTACCACGCCCACAGTTTGAAGCTACGTATATGTTCCTTATATAATCACTTGTTCAAGACTTTTGTCTTGAGTCATTGAGGTATTTTGGACGAAAGACTCCGTGCAGTTTCCCGAACGCTTTCCAGCCGAGTTGGGTTCGACTATTGACCTCTTGACAAATCTGGATTTCTTGCTAGAATGTGTGTCCTATATAGACAGACAGATAGAGATCACATTGATTTTTCCATCTCTTTTCTTGTCTGCCCTAACAAAGCAAGGTCGTACACAATACGCGTAGCCTACAACATTATGTTTGTAGATGCATTGTAGATACAACCGTACTTTGCAGTCAAATGGCATGACTTTTATCATGAAATTCTCTAGTGCTAAATTAAACAACATAAAGGATAGGGCATATCCCTGCTTAAGGCCAGTAACATTTCAGAATACCTTGGCTTACCTCCAACTTTTACGCTCAATTTGCTCTCTTTAGTAGCCGCTTTTATAATAGTAATGAGTTCATTTGTGATGCCGAAGTTGTTGATTATGGTGTTATTCGAAGGCTTGGTCTATATTGTCGTAGGCTTTACTGAAGTCCCTCTGAAGGTTCCCGCCTTGTCGTGGCAGTGGGGCTTAGTAGCCGTGGCTTCGTCACCCACGGTGAAGCGAAGAGGAACCAGGGGCCGTGCTGGCTTGGGCGGTCGGCCGGCCCTAGAGGGGCGCTCCACTGGGCATTGACTGGCCTATCCTCTGCGGCCGAAGTAGCAGGTGACGGGGCTACTCATCTGACACGTCGCAGGGGGACCTTGAGCGTCAGAAGCGGGGTCGTCTGACGCCCATTTGCGGGCTTGGTCTCCGGGTGGTAGCGACGTGCCATGTATTCTGGTGCGTCGTAAGGGGTAGCACCCCAAGAGGGGTCCGGCAACGGACAACCGTGGCTGGTTCGTGGTTGAATGCTAAAGCGTCCTTGCGGCCCACCGAGAAGCGGTAGTGATGGAACACCGTGTGTTATTTTGTCAGTAGGGGCACTTGCTGCTGTGGGAGTAGTTGGTGTCAAGCCCGACATATCCCGCTTACCTTCCCCGGGGTGGACGGGAATGCGTAAATGCATTTTTCACACGTTAAAAAAAAAGAGGCCTTATTGAAGTCTGGGAATTTAATAAGCCTTGGAAACAGCTCACCAAATATTTTAGCTCTTCTGAATATATCATTATATTGCACAAGTTGTGGAGACGGATTTGCGCCGTAGGTTGGTAGCCTCTTTTGACTGAGCGAACCTGTTGATAATACTTCAACGACTCGTTAGCTCTTATCGGTGTTTCCAACTTTGGAATGGTGTTTTCCAAATGTTTCCTTTTTGCTTTCTTGATGATTTTCTTATACTGCAGTCAAAGGTTAGCGTATTGATGATTCCATTGTGTATCCTGCTGGTAAACATTTCCTCTTTTCATCTAATACATTTTTGCATTCAGCTGTCCACTACTTTCTCTTTTTTGTGTCATTATCTTCCTATTTACAAATTTTTGGGCCTACTTTTAAGGTTATGTTTGTTATATTCAAAGTCAAAATCATTTATTCAATTAAGGCGCCTACGACGCTCTTATGAAGGTCAATTACAAATTTCAATATTGAAATATTCTACATTAAACTGCCACGTTCAGCAAAAAAAATGTATAGAGCCACTGCGAGAATTATCTCAAAGATCACAACTCAATTTTTTCTGCTTTTAGTTCTTTAAATCTGTTGCCAATCTATATTTGGAACTAATCTTGCGTTGGGGGATCGTAAAGTTTTTTCTGTCTACGATGTTTTCGCTGTGTAGTTTTGGCTTCCTTTCAGTTTTTATTCTGACCTTCGCTTTGATACCCAGCTGTACTGTTGCAGTTTGTACCCCTGTACACTCTCACAACTTGGATAGAGATTTTGTGTCTGTGATCAAAAAGGACATAGTCAATCTGGTTCATTGTTTTGCTGTCTGGATATGTTCACATTTCTTTATAAATTCATGGTACTTAGATTACATGTGTTTAAGATGCAGCAAAACTAATAAGTATTAAATCATAATACGTAGACACAGAAAGCATACATAGGCATACTGTATCGACCAATTTTGTAGGTATAAAATCTTCTTCTTATCCAACTTATGCGTTAAAATGTTCTATAAGCTTTTTAATGTCATATGGTGGGTAGCTTTGATGTCAATGTTGCATTCACCCGTACATTTCCAATTTCAAATAACAAATTATAAAACAAATCACTTTGTATAATAATTGTCAACTGCAACGACGATAACGTCAAAACTATGTTGAACATGGCTCATAATTTTGAACGTGATAACACAGTATAACATGATGACGTTCGAGAATCTATAGTATTCACAAACGCGCCACAAAATTGTTACAAATGAAACAATCTCGTAAAATTTTAGGTGCGCTGTGCAGAATGAAAGGTTAATTTAACGACCGTCCGTAAATTTGAACAATCGCACCACCACTGCCCTTCTGTCATGATGCTATCGTTGCAAAAAATGTAGTGTCTCAAACAAAACCTTACCCATATTCGACGAACAAACCTCAACTAGAACTTCAGGGATGCGCAGAGACATAAAACCGCTATAATGCATATATATAGGCCGTTATAAGGATTATTGCTAATCAACTTGTTGCAAAATACTAATATTGAGATTGAAGCCATGCAATATGCCGATTGTCGGTCGAGCGGTCGAGGGGCTTCACGTGTGCAAAATGGTTAAACATTACTTTACAAAAAAGCTATAGAATGCCGTGGAGGTTCATGGTTTGTTCCACCCTATTTTGCGAATACCCGTCTGGCAAGCTACCACCCAAAAATAGAAAATCTGCTACAACAGAATAGAGTGTTATGGTAGTAGCCCTTGAGAGCCAGTAATTTAAGGCCAAGTCCATTTAATATGCTCGACCACATCATCACTTATGCAGATGAAATAGTCAAGGCCTAGCCAGGAAATTGAAAAAATATTGCATAACCGTTGTTTCATAAGCATATACATTTTGTAACTAAACCTACGCATTTGCTACACAGCATACCAAACAATATAATTTAAATTAAAAGTTTATTTGCAATCAGATATCGTTTAGTACAGAATCACGAATGCAAATATTATAAACGTTCGATAATAGCCTGCATTTAATGTACATGCTATACAAATAAACATCGATCGATATGTTGGGCAAACGTGAGTGAGAGAAGATAAAAGTTGGCAAACCTGTGGAAAAAATCATGCGTGGCTGGTATAAGTTGGTTTCTGGTATCCCTGGGCAACATTGACGGCTATGTTGTAAAGACGTTTTTAGTGTCTATCCTTTGACCTATCTTCATTTGATTCTGATGAAATGTTTGTTCAGACTTACCTAAATTAATAACTTGCTCTCAGGGCCAGCTGCTGCAACACATCGTCAGGTCCTTGGTGATTTTATACTTGAATTATTATGGAAGTCTTCATACGATTGTGCCAAGTTTAATTTTTCTATTATTTTTAACAAACACTCCGTTTGCTCCCACGTTGGAGCGTCCTTACAACATAGCCGTCGATATTGCCCAGGGATACAGCAAATGCGTAGGTTTAGATACAAAATGTACATGCTTATGAAACAACGGTTATGCAATATTTTTACAATTCCCTGGCTAGGCCTTGACTGTTTCATCTGCATAAGTGATGATGTGGTCGATCATATTAAATGGACTTGGCCTAGAATTACTGGCTCTCAAGGGCTACTGCTGTAACACACTATTCTGTAGTTGTCGACAGATTTTCTGTTTTTGAGTGGTAGCTAGCCAGACAGGTATTCGCAATATGGGGTGAAACAAACCATGAACTTCCACAGCATTACATAGCCTTTATGTAAACTTATTATGTTTACCCATTTTTCACAAGTGAAGCCCCTCGACCGCTCGACCGACAATTGGCATATTGCATGGCTTCAATCGCAATATTAGGATTTAAAGACAAGCAGCCTTACTTATAAACGCTACTTAAATTTTAAATATTACTTAGCCGCTGATTAGCAAAATTTCTTACTCATAAACGCTACATAACTTTATGCAGTACCTAAATACTGCTTAAATCAGCTGTCAATTTAAACACCGTCCCACCCTTGTTTAAATTTTAAGTAACAAGATGGCGCCCATATTTCTGATCAGCTGATTTAGTCACAGACCCACCAACTTATCCGTTCAGATGGCAGAAAAAAGAACTACAACATTCCTTCAAATTGTGACAGTTCGTAGTTGATTACCTTGACCAGTAGCGCCCTCAAAAACTGCACAGTTAAGTTGGTGGTACTATACAAAGAAAAGTATTATATTTATTTTTAATTTCAAGATATTTAGCACTAGATACATGCTATTTGGCCATTTAGGTCATTCATAATACTTTTTAGTACAATGTTGTCAGTTTAAAATACGTTCGATCTCATTATCCATTGCTTAGCTAAACAGGTGCTATGTAGCGTTTATAAGTAAGAAATATTTAAGCATTACTGAAACACTGTTTAGTTATCCATTACTTAGCAACTACATAGCGATGTTTTTATAAGTAAGGGGGAAGATGATTAGCGGTAATCCCTATAACGACCATGTAGTATTATGAACCTGCGCATCCCTGAAGTCCTAGTTGAGGTTTGTTTCGTCGCGTCGAGTATCCGTCGGGTTTTATTTGAGACACTACATTTTTTGTAACGATAGGATCACGACAGAAGGGCAGTGATGGTGCGATTGTTCAGATTTACAGGCGGTCGTTAAATTAACCATTCATTTAAAAGCACTTGTCTGTCGTTCAGAAGTGAAGTTTGTTTCATAAATATTATTCTATCTAACCACAGTTTTTCAATAAAATTATCAATGAAGCGTTTTCTGTGCGTGATAATTTTTCTATGAATGCCTAAAATGTTTCACCTTGTATATATTGATTAATTATTCAAATTGAATGAGTCAAGTGGATTGACATTACACATAATGTGATCAGGTGTTCACTAATTAATGAGTATTTTACGAATAAAATTATTGTAACCTGATAAAATACTTAGTAAGTGTTTACAAGCGCTCCGATCAACTGCCTCTTGAAAAATGAGAACCGTTAAAGTTATATCAAAAGAACAACTGCATGATTTAAAAACACCTACAGTAAAAGAAAAGGAAAATAAATATTTATATTACGAATCGGAAGTATTACAGAGAATAAAATATCCTATAATCATGCAAACTTTGCTAGGAATTAATCGGCTATACGTAATTCCATGCCGAAGATTCATCAAAACATTGAGCTATGTTTATATTTTTTCAATAATTTGTGTCACTATTTGCTACGTCATCGCGAATGCAAGCAAAGTTTTGAGTATAACACTCTTTTTTTATGAAATCGGTCCTTTCTTAGAATATATTTCTCTAGTAGTACTCGCACTGATTAATAGCAAAAATAAACTTAAAAAAGTGTTCAGAAAGACGTGTATATTTGATGTAAATTTAAACATTCACAAATCGACAGTTATAACGGCTGCGATGCAACGAATATATTTCTGGATATTTATCTGCGTTGCTTGTGGTGTATTTGAACAATGTTTATTAAAGTTTTTATTTTCCGAATTCAGTGCAAAATATTTATTGTTTCTGTTTTTTGTGAATTTTTCCCGAGATTTTGAGATAATATTTTTCTTTAGTTATGTAAGAATTATTTATTTGAGAGTATTAGTGATTAAAGCTCATGTCGAAAAAATGTTTTGTCAGAACAAACGGGATGCAAATGATTTAAGTACCATCGAATTACTGTCATTAAAAACCGAATTAGACATAAGTACATTACACAAAGCTTATGAAACACTAGAAAAAGTTTCACGATATTATATCAGCGCTATAAGTTTTCCGGTAGGTCTAATTAATTTACAATCATTCATAATCAAGATTACGATTAATCAAAGAATGTAATATTGTTGTAAACAGGTTCTTTTGATGGTTTTCGTATCAGGGTTAAAAACCATCTCGCTACTGAAATGGTTGGTAGAAGCCATAAAATTAATTACAATGGGCCACATTGTAAGTACTTTTCCAACCATTTTTTTTTAATTGAGAATGTGTGATTTGTCTCAGTTTACTACTCTGTACTATACCTTTTATACAGTATTTAAAAGATGACAAAACAACGTTTATATGCAAAGCGCTCCGAGAACTCTACTCTTTAAATTCTTGAATACAAACAAAGAGCACATAAAAAGACGTCGTAATGTATCTACTGCTATCGTCAAAATATAAAACGATTGTTGTTAAAGAAGTAAAATTATAAGGGCATTTTGTGAATGCCCGCCTGGCTAGCGACCACCCTCAAGTAGAACATCTGTCGTCAAATACTTAACGGTGTATTCCGGTAGTTGTCCTTGAGACCCAGTAATTCTAGGTTAAGCCTGTAAACACCTTCGACCACATTATCACTTACCATCAGGTGAGATTGTGATCAAAGGCTTACCTATCAGAAATAAAAAAACTTCAGAAATATGTACAAAGCAAAAGTTGAAACAGCATACATGACGTTTACTATACTACTCATGATGTATAATTTTTATTTCAGGTGAACAATAAGTGTTTCATCTACATCTTCATACGATGCCTAAAAAATATAACACTAACGATAATTCCTTGCTACTATGCCAGCAATACATCAACACAGGCCTCATGTATTCAAAGTATTCTTAACAACGCTTTAGTCAGCGCTCGTTTTGGTACGTACTTAAATATACCTGTATAAAACTCTAGCGTGCATTATCAATTTAAGAACTTTTTGTGATCTAATATTGAAATAGTTTGTTATTCAAACTTGAATATATTTCTGTTTATATTCTATTTACATAAGTATTTTTATTGGAAATCTTGTTTAAAAAAATATACTTTTTAGAAACAGCCGAGCGTCGCAAAGTAAAGGCTCTATTATACTTGAGTCGAGAGTGTAACTTCAGTTACGTTCTTTTTGGAGTCATCAAACTAAATATGTCACTGCCTTTGTCCTACATCAGTGGCTGTGTTACATACCTCATCATTGTAATACAGTTCTCTAAGTTTATTGACTAAAATATGGAAAGTTGTCTCGTCTCTACCTTATCTTATTGTTATAATTGATTCAAATAAAAATGAATAAATGTAATACGTCTTTTGTTTTATTTAATTCGAATGGATAGCCTTTATCTTGCCTCTGTTAGCTAATAATCTTATATAAATATAGACAATATTTACATAAGATTATTATGATAATACTCTGTCAGTGCTGTCTAAGTGTACTAACTAAACTCATATGTGTTTAGGCAGTTTATGTAAAATTAGACCTATACCATCTTCGACACATCACCTATCAACAGTTGCAGGCCAGATGCTATCTAGGCTTAGTTATGCTTGTATCATGGTCAAACGTATTTTGAAGCAGTTATGCCCTAGTGGCATTAGAGCTAATGATTTAAAGCGCGTCAAGACCGAGGGTTTGAGCTTCATCACATGGTACAGGGGCATTTTACAAATGTTCGCCTGGTTAGCTACAACCTGTAAATAAAGCTGTTGCCAAATACCTAATGGTGTATTCCGGCAGCTGGCCGCTAACCAGGCGGGCATTCGCAAAATGCTCTTCCACCATGTGTTGAGGCTCAAGCCTGCGGCGGGATTCGAACCATGGACCTGCAATGCGGCACATAGCCAATGCCACTGAGCCATCACTGCTTCAAACTAATTTCACGTGTTTTTTTAATTAAAATTCTCTTCGGTACTCGAGCACATTGTTTCTAAATAGTCGAAAACCATCCGACGACAAATCATTATAGCATCTATATATTCTTTCCCGATATCTTTCAAAAAATGCTACTATGAACCATTTAGGAAAGCAAACGTCAACTTGAAAGTTTTATTTTTAATATCATTAAAATATTGTTTTATTTAAATTAATGTAAAACTGTGATTTCATATCACATACTATCCTACAGGAACTGTACATTTTTTCAGGACAAAAAGAAATCTTAGTTGCTTTTAACCTTAAAAAAATACATGAAGGAAAAACGATTCGTTGCTCCCTCGCAGTGTAAAAGAAGGACAAACTAGTAAATCGACAAACACACTTTCGCATTAACTATAGATATAGATGTGGGGATTAAATAATTTGATTTGATTCAACAATCACTAAATTAACGAAATTGCTTATAAATATTTGAAAGCTGACAATGATACCAATACTAAGTCGTATTTGACTTTAAACAATGTTACATAGAGCTCAAAATACAAATAGATAAGCAATTATTTTAATAGGTGTATCGATTCCTTATTCCTAATCTATTGTTTATTATGGAAATGGTATCGTGTTATAATTACACAGTACAGTATATTATATTGTACCACATTTGATTAGATGTCATCATTTTGAAATTTAAAGTTTTTACGATGACACGTGTCAGACCAATTTCAAAATTGACTCCGTTGCATTACGTGCCACCGCCAAATAGAAACAAATTGATTAAAAAAGAAACAAACATCATCCAACAAATAAAATATCTGATTTTAGTGGAAGCAATACTCGGAATAAATAGAATATATTTATTTTCAGTGACAAGATTCAAAGCCATTATTTCCAATATTTATTGTTTGACATTACTATGTTTTACTGTTTATTTTACGATACACAATGCAAGAGGCGGAACTTCTTATCTCGTGGTCAAAAACACACTACTTGTTGAGTACATTACGTTGGTTATACTAGTGTTAGTTTCGGTTAAGAAGAAACTTATGCATTTTTTTGAAAACATATCCGATTTTGACGAGGTTTTAAATATACAAGGTGATTTTAATATCACAAGTTCATCTAGAAGAAACGTGGTCAACATGACAGTTTGTTTCATTTACTGCTTGTTAGAATGTTATCTGGAGATGAGATTTTTTTATGACGGTACAATGACGTTTGGTTTATTTTCTTCGCTGATTGTATCGTTAATGCATGATTTGGAACAAATATATTTTTTCACGCTTCTACGGATTACCTACTTGCGATTGTTAATTATAAAGGCCCATACCGAAAAGACTTTCAATTTGGATAACGACTGTAACAAAAGCCAAAACAAAATTGAAGCATTGTCTAAGAAAGTGAATCTCGACGTAGCTACCTTGCACAGGGTCTATGAGTTGTTACACCAATGTTCGTGTCAACTTAACGCAGTGATGACTATACCGGTGAGATATAAAATTTATTTATTAAAGACCTCAACATAAAACCTCAACCAAAGAAGAAATCTTTAATTTTGTTATGTAAACGTATTATCAGATTTTGCCAAATTTTGCACGATTAGAAACAGAGAAGATACCCTCACTATTGCGACGTCACTAATGAGGAGCTTTCTTGCGCATAGTTTCATCTAATTTAGCATTGGACTCAATGCGTTAGTTTCCATATCACCTATTGAGGTGGTTACCTCCAACGATCGTTCGGGGGGAACAATTAAGGTTTAAAGTTAAAGCAACTGTTTTGAGCACTAATACATGTGCAGTTTTAAGAGTAGGGTTATACTAGAGCAAATGAAGTAGGATGCTCTTTGATAAATTTTAAAAAGTATATACTAATGCTATTTATGATTTTAGATGGTATTAATATTTTTCGCATCTGGTATATCAACAATCATGCTGCTGAAAATATTTGTGAACATATTTCAAATGAGCCCGCTTAGTCCTGTAAGTGACAGTTTTTTTATTCCTTTTATTTTGTAGCTGAACTTGTTTTTGTGAAGATTTCATTGTTGTTTCATTAATATTTTTATGACTGCAGAAAAAGTTTGCCAAATCATGTCGGTATAGGTATCTATTAATTTATAAAGCTATGATTTTTTTTTTAAATTATGGAATGGCATTTTACGACAGCTTGCCTAGCTACCTAACCCCATCAAGTATAAAAACCAAGCACCTAACAGTGTGCTACGGCAGCAGTTCAAGAGAGCCAACAAAATCACAGGCACATGAGTCTCAAAATCTTTATGTCTCTCTCTATGTCTCTAAGCAAATAAAAAAAATATAACAATGTTGTTAGTTATAAGTCAAATTATTGAACGTCAGATACCATACAAATTAACTAATCAAACAACTTGTTATTTTTCAGAACGCCAAATCAACTATACTATTCTTGCTGCTACGTTGCTTGAAAAATACTTTTCTGTTGGTGGTACCGTGCTATTACTCAAGCGTTACAAACACCCAAGCTAATGCTATCCGAGCTATTCTTCATGACGCCATCAACGCTATGTTGTTAGGTAAAAATGTCATTACTCTCAGAAAATTTTTACCTAAAAATGGAACCGACTTCAACACTCAAATGTGTGTAATAACTAGAATATGGTTTCAGTATTGGTACAGTTTCAGAATTTAGAACCATTTTTTGGGAACGATTGACTGACAATGACTATATCTTCAAGATATGAAAATACTTTTCAGTTATTGTAGTGTAACTCAAAAACGGCTTGAGTTTGACCGATTTTAATGAAATATTAATTTAAGCGGCAAGCATCAGCTTTCAAATATCATCAAATCAAGAATCATCAAAATTGGTTCTACCACTCAAAAGTTCTGAGGTAACTAACATAAAAAAACGGACGAATTGAGTACACCCTCCTTTTTTGAAGTTGTTAATAAAAGGCATTACGTGTCAAACTTTGTCATGCATATAATGCTTATCTAGTTTATTCCGTTCATTTTCATAATACAAATATCGTATGATGTTTTACCATTGTATTTGTATTTAATGGTCCCTCACGCGTCATTAGCTAATGTATTGCTGATAGAGAATCTATTGTGGCAAAGGGCCTTTGGCTTGTGATGTTCCATATACTAAATTACAATATATTAAGTAAATTGACCCTCTGTGTTTTACCTACTTTAAAAACTTAAGTCTAAGCCGGAGGTTGAAGGAAATGTCTGCCATCAGTTCAGTCCAGGATTGATAATAGACTGACGCTAGATTGATAGTGTAATGTGCGGACTGATAGATTGATGCACCAAGGACGATGGATTTAAAAAAAAATGAATATTTTTGTCAATCTATACCATACTGATGCCTGAATGAACATGTGCCCGTTCATAGCATTTTTAGAAGCAGTGATGGCTCAGTAGCATTTGCTATGGACTGCTGATAGCAGGTCCATGGTTCGAATCCCACCTCGGGCTTGAGCTTCACCACATGGTGGAAGGGCATTTTGCGAATGCCCGCCTGGCTAGCGACCACCCTCAAGTAGAAAATCTGTGGCCAAGCACTTAACGGTGTGTTCCGGCAGCTGTTCTTTGAGAGCCAGTAATTTGAGGTTAAGCACAGGCTTAACCTCAAATTACTGACATATCTTCGACAACTTATCATCAGGTGAGATTGTGGTCAAAGGCTTACATATGAGAAATATAAAAAAAATACCGCGTCTATCACTATTGAGACAGCGATCTTATACATGCTCGTAGCTATAATATATTGTACCATGGACGAAGCCTCATCACAATGACAGGAAAAAATGGAACCCTGGTCTACCGTCTATGCATCCTCACTTATGTCACAAGTCTTAGCTTGTAAACGGAATATGTAGACGATGGAGTGTTCATAGCGTAGCTTGCTTAGTCGTTAGGTAGGCCTTTGACAACAATCTCACATGATGGTAAGTGATGATTTGTTCGAAGATGTTGCTCAGGCTAACTATGAATTACTGGATTTCAAGGACAATTGCCGGAACAAACCGTTAAATGCTTGGCGACATATTTTTTACTTGAGGGTGGTGGCTAGCCAGGCGGGCATTCTCAAAATTGTCCTTCCAACATGCGGTGAAGCTCAAGCCCTACTACATAGAAGATAACATGTTATATATTTTTAAATCTAATAGTTGGTAATAATTTTAGTATATTCATTTATTTCCCAAGTTAAATAAGCAGACATGTATTCTGGATGGCTTTTCTCATTTTCGTCATTTTTCCAGGAAAATCGGATCGTAGAAAAGTGAAGACTTTCTTCAACTTGACACGAGAAAGTGATTTCAGCTACGCACTCAGTGGAGTCATCAAGCTAAATATGTCATTGCCACTCAGTTACATGAGCTTGTGCACAACTTATCTCGTTATAATTATACAATTCTCCAAGTTTATAGATTAATATATAACCAAAGTAACTGTAAAAATTAAATATTATAAAATTATGTTTTAGATATTAAACCTTCGCACAACATAGGTCTTTATATAAGAGTTTATGTCCTGGCGGCGGTACAATCTGGCGCACTTTAGTAGAATCTTACTTGGCAGCACCATGCTGAAGCATAAATAAACAAGCTTCTTTTAGAAATAATATTTAATAAGTTATAATTTTTTTTCTTTAATAATTTGTTTTCTTTAATAGTTTGTTTTCTTTAATAATTTGTTTTCTATAATAATTTGTTTAGTAATTAATTTGTTTATTTTATATAAATTACTTTTTTCCCGTCCTAGCTGATAGTACAAACCTTCTGCCTGCTATCTCCAGTGACATATTTTGAATCAACAGTCATGCAACACATATAATACATTTTTGAATGGGGGAAATGACTGCGCTTTCCCCACAGGAATGGCGGAAGGGAATGTGTGGGACTTGAACCCACTAATACCCCCCGTGAGCAGTCCTCCATCGAAGTGGGGCAAGATCCCTATCTTGCGTTAACATTTACCATCTTGCCCCGGCAGTAGGCCCGTACTTAGTCAGGCCTCTGCGCCTAAGGAAGGGCGTCCTTGCACACTAAGACTGAAGATAGGCGAACCGACTCCTCGCTCTCGTTCTTCTCCATCGAAACAGGACAACTATAATATTGACCTTTCGACATTTTGAAACTGCCGTGACTCACAAGAAAACTGAAGTTGCGGCTGAAGGAATGGTTGGCCTTAAGAGCAGATGCACCTGTCTACACATTTTTTTGCGTTTTTCGGTAAGTCAATGCTACAAACCTGTAAAATTTATGTAAGTTATATTACCTAGTACAACGATAATTGTTATAAAGTCGAATAAAGATCTGATTTCTGATCTGACAACTGCAAAACTGTCATTCACAACACCATATATATTTCGACGGACAAAACTCACGATATCAAATCGTAAACTATTTGTGGCACTCGGCTTCTGCACAAATTGAATTATCCTGACTCTCTTTGTTTTAAAAATATATAATATTTAAAATATAATTCTTATAGCTTCAGGGCTTACATTTCGGATGGATGTCCGTTTAATAAGAACAAAACATTGAGAAATAAATGTATTTATTGATAATTCCACCAGAATTCTCCTAAGGCCATTTCCTCCTGAAGATGCTTCGTTAAAAGCAAAACGCGTATAAAATGAATCCAGCTGGGTAACGTGGCATTTCTGAGTCTGTCGTCTGACGTCAAGATTTATTGTATTTCTTTTTAAAATTTCAAGTAGCCATTAGGTAACGTGCCCGTGTGGTTCCGGGCTAGAATGTCACCCCCCCATCTCTACCCTTGGGTGTCGTAAGAGGTTAAGACTAAGTCTAACACACCAGAAGGTGGGCAGAAGCGCTTTCTGAAGAACTGATATCTCACATGGGGATTACGGCAAACCCCCCGTAATTGGGGAGGCTGCATTTAGCAGTAGACAATCCGGCTGATAGAGTAAGGTTAAGTAGTTTACATTAACGGCTATATCATCCTCCGTTGCAAGCCTCCATCTATTGAGAGAAGTTAGCCATAATCTCAACGCTTGGGAGGCATTATGAGGATGGCAGTGTAAGATGGTAGTTCTTCAGAAGGTGCTGCTGTCCACCTTTTAGATTTTTAACTCCGTCATCTCTTATTACTCCCTCAGGAACATAAACTCCGTCATCTCTTATTACTCCCTCAGGAACATAAGGTTTTAAGTACTTAAGGGAATCTTGAGCAAGAAGAAATACTTGGGGTAAAAAAATGTTTTATACTGGTAGTGTCATAATGTTTTCTTAAGACATGTGCGACCGGAAACGCCATGATAATTTTACCCCAACATAAAGTGAGTGCAATTTGTTGTGGAGTTGAAGAAAAAATATTTTTATTGTTATCTTACGATTTTTGTAAAGGTTTGTGTACCAACCTTTTGCATTACTAATCAGTTACAAATAAATTTGTTCTGTTTATTAAATCATTTGTTTGATGACATACAATATGTAATTGTTCGTATTTAATTCAATGGGCTGTTCCTAAAAGTATAGTCAGCCTATGTCTTGTCTTCTCTCATCAGTATTGCCCGATTATATCCAATATAAAACCGTTTTTAGGGACTAAAATTAATATATGTTAACATAGCCTTAAAGATTATGTAAATCTATTTTTGTTTAGTTGATACTAATATCAAAATGTGAACGTAATGCATATCATATCAGTACATATCAGCAATAGAGTTATTTAATTATATATTTTTTTTAATGGATGGGAATGAAACAAATCCTAATTAAATCTAGATTATTTTTGCCCTCAGGAAGTATCCGTTTTTCTCGGCGCTTCCAGGAAAATTGGATACTCGATACTTATTGGTAATTCACATATTTATCTTTTTATGTTCTGAATAGTATTTCCTAAAGATTATTAAACATATTACAAGTAGAAAGTACCATGAGTTCAATTGATTATTTGGCTGTGATTTATTTAAACTTACCTTGACATATGCGTCTTACACGGGTTTCCCCTACTAATACAGTTAAAGTGTATCTCGTAGGTAACTTTCAGTTTTTTTTCACACCCGCACCTCTAACATATATGTACACCCCGCTACATAAAATAAGTACTAAATAATACGCTAATTAATAAATTTCATTTTTTTTAAGATATTTAAAAATTAATGAAATTATTAGCGTAATGGAATCTAACAGTGAGACAGCACTGTAAGTTGTAGTCATTTATCGTATAATTTTACCAATTAAATCAAAGTTACGACCGCTTAAATAATATAAATTCACGCTCCTCTATTTTAATACAAATCGGCTATAAGACAAACTAAAACTTTTGGGCTCGTTAGCGAAATTGGCGAGCATACAATAAACTTGACAAATTGCTGAACCAATATTAAAGGGGACATTATTACCGCCAAAATACTTAGTCCGCCTGAATTTGACGATGCTCGTTTTTAAAACGAAAACATCATTAAGGACGCTGTTCACCGTTATGAAGGGTCAAATAGGCCTACAAATTGCACGAAACACGGACCCTCTTGATTAACTTTCAGGAGAACTGGTACTTGGGATCTAATAAAATAAAATTGGGTTCTATCAATACAGACTGTTTATTGTTCGACTGGAGACCAAATAGACAACCTAATCTAAGTTTTAAAACAAAATTTTGTGTTCTAATGTGATTGCATGAATGCTGACAAACTCGTATTTCATTAGCAAAGGAATTGCATCAATAAATCCCCCAGGTTCTATAATATATAAAATTATGATAAACGTCTAATCAGCCTTACGTCGAATAAACCATTCTGTACGAATATTCCCGTCTTCGTCTGATGAAAATGTAACTTGGCAAATTTCGATTTTCTTCGTGGAATTCTCTGCTACGTTGTTCGTGATATCCCTGAAGATTTCTGTTATGGCGAATGAACGGCCGAGTTTTGAGGCTAAGGAAAAAATTAGCGAGATAGCATTCGGCTTTATTGCTCGCCGTTCATCTCTACGAAATTTGGGGGTGACACAAATGGCGCCGCTGCCTTTATCTCTAAAGAAACCTTGATGAAACTAAAGGGTTTCTCGGTAAACACGAATTTGAGGCCTTTGTAGTTGGGTTTGCTAGGTACAATGATATCTGGGACAAAAGAAAATATGTAAGACCTTCTCTTTTATATCGATAGTGGTTACTTATCTATATTAATTTTGGTGATGATTTATTTGTAACTTAAATCGAATTAAGTTAAATATTTGGACATCTAACTTGTATAAAATTTAGATATTATACCTTGTTCGTTGACTTTAGGATAAATGGGTAGTAAAGTTACTTTTATGTGTAATATTTAATATACAATTTCATTTTATTTTATAAGATACACTCAGTTTTGATGTTTTAGCGTTAGATCACTATCTCATCTGTTAAGCAGTCGAGTAGTAAACAGGCGTAACCTAGAATTACTAGATCAGCTGCCGGAATGCATGGATCACTTATCGATTAATTTTCTACTTGAGTGTGGCAGTCAAGCGATCATTCGAAATATGCCCTTTCACCATGCGGTGAAACTCTCTGTATGGGACTCGAACTTTGGACCCATGTACGGCAGTCCGTGGCCGTTGCCATTTGGCCATCACTGCTTCATATCATCAAGCCTATGTTACAAAGACATATTCCATCCCTATTCTTATTAATATTAATAAAACCACAATGAATTCTGAATTTTGTACCTATAAACGCCCAAACAACTTCATAGGGTACCTAATGATTGCCTGAAGCTTTATACTCCAAAATAATTGGCTTACATGGCCGATATCAGTATATTTGTTCCTTTATTATAAAACGAAACAAGCTACATACATTGTACATATGAATAAATGTTACCTTCATTCTCGAGTTTATGTTCATGAAATTTTGGAAGTTCTATATTTTTTTTGTTGCTAACGGCTAACCTTAGTGCGCTTTCTCACCTGTGGGTAAGTGATGATGCGGACAAAAATGTTATTTAGGATATGGGTATGTGATGTACAGGCTTTAACGATTGCCACCCCAAAATAAGACTGGGACTAAGGGCATAACGTGCTTCCCCGCTCAAATAAAGGCTACAACTAATTTATAGGTAGTACCTATCCTACCTTTCCTATGATTGAGGATTAGATTGAGGTGCCTAACGGAAGACTATAAATTATTTGAAACACTGGTTTATGTAAAACAAAATGAATTATTTACGAAAAACCCAACATTTTGAAAATATAACATACAAGGTTACTGCTAACTGGCGATTCGTCCCAGGAGTGATTAGTATAGAAAACAAACAATAAAAAAAAAATTACACAATATTATATGGTGTCAGAAATTACTAACAAAATAATATAAATGAATAAGTTTGTCCTAGTAAAAGAATTTATCCTCGCGTGGAACTTGGGCCGCGTCGTCCAACACGGTCATTCAACTACGAGTATTGGGCTGTGTCGGCGCGATTTTGAAGCGGTAACAGCCGTCTCAATACTAAGCGTAATCACGAGGATGGGTGCGCGCACGTTTCAAAGTAACAGCTGATGTTTAACTAAGATATTACTTATTCTTTCTAATTCTAAACACCGTACAGTATTGTACATTACACTCGTCCAAACAAAAAAACGGTGTTTAACTTTATAAATTGTTATAACTAAATAGGCACCCGGCTGGGACTCATGTTATATTTACCGGATAGATTCCGACCAGTTTTTTTTTTGCCATTCATCTGATGACACTAAACAAGAAATTAGGTGACACCAATAGCGTGAATACGGTACATTTGGACAAAGAAATTGACACGATTAGTGTTGTGTGTCTATACTCTGGTTTTTAATTCGAGATAAAAAATGTAAACAATGAGGTTAACCGTGCAAAAAAATTACATGTATTTAGTAATTATGCTAATTTCGGAAACCGATGAAGCATTTAACATAAAAAAAATATTTTAAGCAATAATTGATTACTTTAGTATTCACTAATAAAACACTTTTTTATGCGCGTACATATTTACGCATATATTCAAGCCTGAAAAAAATTGTGTAAGATTTTTTTGTTTTTAATTGCCACACTTTCGGGATCGTCGACATTTTCCAGCTGACGCCATTTTTGCTTGTTCGTAAATCGTATTTAGATTCGAATGTGTTTCTCGCCGATAATTTTTCTTTTCTTATTCTGAATTTCCTTGTTATTTATTATTATTTTTATCGTTTATAGTTATTTTTAGAGATTTGTGTTCAGTTTTTGTTTATTGTTACAAATTACTTATTTTCGTTATATGGAGGCTCCCAGCCAGAGCTCTAACCGGGCTCTTCAACAACGAAATATATTGTATATCCTGTTAAGAAACGTGTTCGCAAATTTCAGAGTGCTTCCAAAAATTTTTTGGTGATGAAGGCGTATAAATACACATCTTTAGCGTGGCCAAAAGACGAGTATTGCTCTTTTTTTAAGTTATTGTGACAGAACAAGCTCGAGGCCCACCTGATGTTGAGCGTTCTAACCTCTGTATATACAGTTCCATGTGCCTGTAATTTCACTGGCTTTCAATGACTGCTGCCGGAACACACCGTTAAGTGCTTGGCAACAGATTTTCTACTTTAGGGTTGTCGCTAGCCAGGCGGACATTTGCAAAATACCCTACCAACATGCAGTGAAGCTTAAGGCCGCGGTGGGATTCGAACCATGGACCTGCTGCGCGGCATTCCATAGCCAATGCCACTTAGCAATCACTGCTTCAAGTGTCCTAAAAAAACAGCGGACACGTTGGGAATATCGTCAGTTTCAGTCAGAAGGATAAACCGCAAAAATAAGGGACGCGGTGAGTTCACATCGCCAAGATCACTTTTCACGCTATAGGTACACAGATTGTTCAACATTTTTTCATGACAGCAAAATTCATAAGTATAATTTAGTAAAGGTAATTAATACTTTTATACCTTCTCACCAAAATAAGAAAACATATACCTCCTCAAGCACAAGTCACACAATCAAATCCGAAACTTTCACCGTTAAACAAGGTTCCAATGGGGGAATTTGCCATAATCCCCACGCTTGGCAGACGTCCTAAGGATTGCAGTAGAATTTGTTAGTTCTCTAGAAGGTGCTGCTTCCCACCTTCCGGTATTTTTGTGGCCCAAAGTCCCATGGGATGGTATAATGTCACCCTCGTTTCTTCCCGTGGGTGTCTTAAGAGGCGACTAAGGTAAATATATATATACGGTATATACCTAGGTGTGGAATTATTCCAATTTAATAAAAAATTGTGAAACTTTGCGTAGCATGGAAGCAAGCACCGTTACGGATTACATAAAAACATTTTGAAGAAAAAATATTGATCACCCCTGACCAGTCAGTTTGACAATGACATATATTGACATTTCTTTGTTTACCTTTTTGATCTCGAATTAAAAACCAGAGTATACAACCCTACATGGCACATAACGGTGAAAGTGACAGTGACAGTAAAGCTAGTGACATATCGTACAACTTGACAAGTGCAACTGAGCCGGGACAGACAGCGTCATCGTTACGTCAGTTACGTGCTGAGGCTCCCGCTCGCCGCTTCGCACAACCGTGACTCCCAGACGAAGGGCTACAATATAGCCCGAAACTGGTCGGAATCTATCCAGTAAATATAACGAGAGGCTCAGCCCGTTGCCTATTTAGTTATAATGGACAAAACTTGCGATTGTTTTCTAGCATAGATAATAAAGTTTACAAATTATTGTCGATACTCATCCCACACGTGTCGCCAGTTAGTTAGCAGGAACCTTATATTAGGTCCTTACATATGAAATTGGCGTTTTTCGTACTGGCCACTTTAATCACGAATTTCTCCTCTTTGGTAAGGAATTCCAAATTCAAATTTGTACAGCTATAGACTCATGTATTTGTGCTTCGATGATCGTCATTCATTTGTTTTTTTTCTTCTGTTTTTTTTCTGTTTGCGTCACTCATTTTACAAAATGGAAAACCTTAAATATCGCATTATTTACGAGTACGAGTTCCGCCGTGGCACTAGTGCTGCGGAAACAACTCGAAGGGTGAATGATGTGTATGGCGGTCGTGTTACAAAAGAAAACACAGTTCGTTTTTGGTTCCAACGTTTTCGTTCTGGAAATTTCGACCTGCAGAACAAGCCCCGTGGACGGCCTGAGACTCAAGTTGATAATGAAGAGTTGAAGGCTATTGTGGAAGCGGATCCATCGCAAACCACGTCCGAGTTAGCTGCAGGCTGCGATGTTAGTGATAAAACTGTTTTAATTCACTTGAAGCAAATTGGGAAGATTAAAAAGCTTGAAAGGTGGGTACCTCACGAATTGACTGAAACAAACCGGCAAACGCGCGTCGACTGCTGCGTTACATTACTAAACCGGCACAATAATGAAGGTATTTTAAACCGAATCATTAACGCTCAGCGCAATGGTTAGATCCTGGCCAGCCAGCCAAATCCTGCCCCAAGCGAAAATTAACCCCAAAAAAGTTACTTGTAAGCGTTTGGTGGACTAGTGCCGGTATTGTTCATTACAGTTTTTTCAAATCTGGCCAGACTATTACGGCTGATGTCTATTGTCAGGAATTGCAAACCATGATGGAAAAGCTAGCGGCTAAACAACCTAGGCTGGTCAATCGCTCCACGCCACTGCTGCTTCACGACAACGCTAGACCACACACTGCGCTACAGACGGCTACTAAATTAGAAGAGCTTCAATTGGAAAGTCTAAGACATCCTCCGTACTCCCCGGACCTTGCAACAACAGATTACCATTTTTTTCGAAATTTGGATAACTTCTTGCAAGGGAAAAAATTCAACTCCGATGGGGCAGTCCAAATCGCCTTCAAAGATTTTATTGATTCCCGTCCGACTGGTTTTTTTAGTAAAGGGATCAATGAACTACCTATGAGATGGCAAAAGTGCATAGAAAATAATGGTTCATACTTTGATTAATTAAATATATTATATTAAAAAATATTCGACTTTTTGTTCCTCCCATACAAAACGCCAATTTCATATGTAAGGACCTAATATGTCATTTTGTTAATTGCTCAGTAATTGTAATTAAATTTACTCAATTCATTAAGAAATGCTATTCATATGATATTTAGATGAAGCTCCATAATCATGTGTTATTTCAAGCTATTTAGCTAGCTAGCTAACAATCTGATCCACTATGTGTGTGGCTAAACCTAATTGCGGTGATTGTGATTGACTCAGGAATGTACACACAGGTGCTTAAAGTTCATGATTATAAAATTACCATCAGATGAGATAGTGGTCAAAAGCTAACCTACCAAGCATAAAAAACATACCTTATTACATAAAAATCAGATTGCTACAGTCGCCTCGGCTGTACCAATGATGCTATTATACCCAAAGATAGCCTGCTGTTCGGACCGATCAATTTTTCGGGCAATTGGAACACGCCGCTTTGGTAGTCGTCTATGTGTGATCTATGGATTTTTGTATGTGAAAATATCTTCAGTTTGCTTGCTCATTGTTAGTTAATTTTTTGACCTTGATTCTATTATTATATAAACATTTGAATTGCAAAACTAGTTGATTTAACTTTGAGTTTTTTTGGAATTTGTTTTGTAACATATGATAACTGCTCGTAGCAGAATAAATTTGTACCTTCGCGCTGGTGCCTTGATGACACTGTGTCGTTACTTCGGAGTCTCGGAGGACTAGAGGAGCCCCCACGAGTGAGTACAATCAAATATTTAGTCTTGGCCAATACCAAATATTCAGATACACAAGTGGGATTCTAGTGGAATTCCTCCCTTCATAAGTTGCATGTAAGTGTAATTATTTTCTTTCGTTTAATTTTCGTGTATTTGTGTTTTATTTCAGCCCGAAAAACTGCCGGCCCTGTTAAGCGTTCCATACAGATTGTCTCGGCAGAAGAACTCTGCCTTGCATGCCTGCCTAGGCAATCTGGAAGTTTAACACCTGCGTTGTTTATTAATCGATAGATGACTATGAGTACGGTACAATTTGTTTTCTGTAAAACACAAATAAAGACACAAGAATAAACATAATTGTAGAATATTTTGGGTATGGTTTTATAGCCAGCCGCCTGTTTGACGCCAACCCTTCTTGGAAATACTCCACATTGTATATATCCGGTATTGAAGAAGTATTTCGAGTATACCTATATTAAACGTATTATATACGATCAAAAGCAGTATAGCGCGTCCAATGTTTAGCAATCAGCCTTCAATTACAAGCTTCACTTTGGAGAATGTGCGATCAATCTCCCTAACCTTATTCCCCCACCTTCTTGCTTTCATCTGACAACAAGACGCTTTGGAACACGGCACTCGTACACGGTCAATATTCCTTAAATACGTACAGTGCTTTAAATCGAGCTGCATAATGTGTAAAGCAATTTTTGTATGGGATTGTGACTGAATACACAAGAGACCCAAAATGTTGTTAAGCGGTAATATCTGCCAATAACAGACACATTCGTCACAAGTGACGAACTGCACTGCTCCCGTCACGCTGAGACATACAGTGGTTGAGTTTAAATTTTACTGGCTCTCAAGTACTGCTGCCGGAACAACTGTTAGGTGTTTAACGGCAGGTCTTCTACTTGATGATGGTAGCTAGCTACACAAGCCTTCGCAAGATGTCCTCTCTCTATGCGGTGAAGCTCAAGCTGGCGCTAGCGATCGAACCATGGCCCTGCGGCACCACAGTCCATAGCTATAACCACTCGGCTATCATTGCTTTGAGTGTTTGAAATATCCTACTAAAATACCTAAATTCCGATAGATATACCTGATATGGGAGTCTTCAAGTACAGAGTGAATAAGTTTCTTCTAAGCAAACATGTTTTGCCGTCGACCGGTCGTTTTCTATCAGTTAAGGCTTACAGTCAAATACTTGCTTATCAAATAAAAACAGTTGAAGGCAGAATGTACAATGATTGCTTTATCCTAAAAAAAATAGGACGAGATTATCATTTTTAACGGATAGTCTTACCGACTTGCGTATATGTTTTTAGTTATGACGTCTATTGATTTTATTCCGATGGTTCAATATGGTTCAAAATATCTTGAAAATGGTATACTAGGACGAACCAATTCGTTCAAGACGTAAAATAGATGCAATTTTTACTAGTAGTGTCTAATTAAAACTTTACAGCGTATTAACGACCATCTCATAAGCTCACTACAATATACAATCTCTTTTAAAATAGTCTCTTTTAATACAAGTCAAATAGGTATTTACGTACCTAAATAAAATAGGGCTTTAAACCTAATATTTCTCCTACTATACTTGTTTAAAACTATATTTTAGTAAGCGAAAGATGCCGATGTTATTCATTCTAAATTTGTATTATTTTACTAACATAATTTGTTGCTATTATGCAGACTAAAGTACCTACTTTAGAAACACTATTCAAAATTTCACCTAAGTTCCAAAAACTCCCTCGTCTGTTCCTTTCTTTAAGCTATTATCATTAGCACCAGATGACGATCCTTCCAACTTACATCTTATCTTTTATACGGAAATCCTTTGTGCTGGTATAGGTTTAGTGGCGCGTTTACGAAATGGAAAGATAAAAAAACTGATTTGGGAAGGTTCGAGAAACTGTTTGGGTAATGAAATATAGCAATCTATTTTTTGGACGACTCTGATATCTTCCACTTATTAGTTTGTGGTTTGTGAAGTCGAAGAATCATTATAAATTTTGAGGTTAGAACATAAAAACTTTCACGATTTGCAAGGTACCTACAGTCCATTTATCGAAAATGGCATAATAATATATATTTAAAATGAGGCTGCTTCCTTATTCTTTTCAAAACTCTCGCTGTTGTCTGAAACAAAACATCAATAATTCAAGTTTTTGATCGTTTGGATATAAGTAGACAAATATAAAAGCTTCGAGAACAAATTCCATCATTTCGCATGCTTATTTATTCGAATCTACTGTGACTGCAACGTAATTTTACTTGAAATAATCTATAATACCTAAAATAATTGTATAACTGTACATTTGCCACATGTGTATCCAAAAATCCAAGAAAATATAAGGTAGAGACAGACTTTAGCTGTCATTGTGAATATTCAGGCCATACATTTGTCAACGATCTCCCCGTTCCCAACAGCCGTCTAACTGCGTACTAAACGGGCCGTTCTCATTTACTGCCCGTAATTGGCAATTAGTGCGGTCTGCCCTGTTTTCGATATCGACGCGTAACCCTATTTGTACTGGATATGCTGCAGCTGCGACTAAAGGAAGTTGATACGTCGGTTAAGGCATACAACCCTGCAAGGTGTGCACTGTAATTGTGAATAAGCAACTCTGTAGCAGCGAACTATACGTTAATTTAGATTATTCTGTTGTTCGTGAATCACAATGAAAGTGAAATGATGTTAGGTTCCAGGAACATTGCCCGGCCCAACGACGCTCGGGATGATTGATTGTTAATCTTTGATGTTCATGTAATGACAAAAGGAATTATAACTTTGATGTGTCATTTAAAAACTAATCATTTTGGAGACAATAACCTATTTAATACATAAATAAAACTACATAATGGTCGAAGATTTCACAATAATCTCAAAAAAAGCTGCGCTAATTATTGTCACCATATACAGACTCAGGCTCACAATAGCTCAAGTAAGCATTTAATTTAAATTCGACGGATAATATATTCAAGGGATAAAGAAATAGAGAACTTTTATGAATCTTTGGAACAAATAATGACAGAAACCACAACCAACTTTATACTATCAGAAGACATGAACGCTCACTTAGGTCATTGAAGAGCTGAGAAAGCCATGTGTAATGGATGAATACGGAAATGGTAAGAGAAAATGATAGAAGTGAATGTTCATAAAATTCTGATATATAATAATGATGTTAGCAAGTATCTGTGGGGTGCCGGGCTAGAATGACCGAATAACCCATTTAATTTATTGTTTGGTGACTTTTAATCTTGAGTTTAAAATACATACATATTAGTAAAAAAGTTCTAGTACCATTTTATGTAGCATATCTTGAATAAAATTTATGAGTACTGGCTTTAAAAATACCAAATTACCTAAAATTTTATTATCTTAGAGACTCATCATGTTCAGTGGAGTTCTAGCGCCGCAGATAGCTGTTTCTGTGTGGGAACCTGGTCTTTGATTATAGGCCATCGCTTGTATTATGATAGTAAACCATTTTTGTGTAAAAGATAAATGCGAGCATGGAAATAAATGCGCAGAATGAGCAGCATGCTTCTTCTTTTTACAGAGCAGGTCGTAGACAAACAATGAGGCTTGATTCTCAAGAAGGTCCATCGTTTGGCAATTGACGATCAAAGCCAAAACTTAAAAATTTGTTTTTACCCAAACAACCAAAATGTTAGAAAAAAGTATTGTACTCCAACATAAGTGGGATGTAAAGAATGTGCTGATGATAATAAACAAACGTATTCATAGAATTATTTAATAAAACCAGAGTAGTAATTATTAAAAATAGAATGACATACGTTGTGTTACGAAAAGAAAGAAACGATCATTATGTCCAACTATACAGTCATTTGTTTCATTATATGCTGAATCACCTCCTGCTTGTGCGTTACGTCACTTCTCATGATAAGTTATCATATATTACGGAAAGGTATTGGTGTTTTTATCATGACATCATCTCTTTCATGGCGTGGGTGTAATTTCCGGGAAAAGTTTCATTTCATTTTCTACGTGCATTATTTACCAACGTAAAAGTTTTCTTGTAAATTACTGTTTTCCATTCAATTAACACGGAATACGTGTGTGATTATCCATCGGTTTACTATTTTGTTTTCATTACAATTATGACCACTGTGTTAACCACAGTCAGTCCTTTTGCTTAAAATGGTTTCTTCAGGGAACGAAAACTTGAAGCATTCAAAAAATGGAAAGGAATCGCTTTACCTACCTATACAGATGTTTAAGTGTGAAATCACATTAAAAGAATCGAAATTAATAGGAAAACAATTTAATTAATGAAAATACATTAAAATAACGTCAATATAATGAATTCTAATAGACATAACAACGAAACGCACGCTTAGGACAAGGAAAACATTCCATATTTTTACGCATTGGACAACTGTTTTGACAAGTTGAATATAATGTGTCTCTTTATAAGAAAGAGACAAAGCAGTTGTTCGGACCGATCAACTTATCGGGCAAGGTTTGGAACGTCCCCCTAAGTAGTCGTCTACTTTTTGTCTATGGACAATTAGAGTGAAAAAAGAAAAAGTTTGCATTTTCGCTCTGTCTCTGGTTTTGACTGTTTCTGGTTTGAATTTTAGTACTTGGACAATTTGATTTTGTAAAATAAAATATATGTCGATTTGGGTCAGCGGTTAAAAATAGTTCTGATGTTTTGACTTGTTAAAAACCACCGCATTATTGGACCCTCGCGTGTGCTCTGATTGTTCCACTAAACTAGTAAAAGGTGTTGTGCTTTTCAACGGTCAACGGAGGAATATTGAAAACCTATCATAAATTGTATGTAATTTTTATGTATTTATTGTTTTCAGCCCCGTTGATTACGGGCAAAGTTGGGATTCAAAAAGCAGGTTGAAGAAGAACTCTGCGTACAATGCCTATCTAGGCAATCTGGAATCTTAACAGCAGTTGTTAGAGAAATATTACTTCAATTGTTTTGCCTACCTATGCAACTGTTTTTAAAGCGTGAAACCACATTAATAGATGTGAGCATTATATGAACCTCAGTATCATAAAAAGAAATAAACATAGCAACGAAAGCGCGCTTAGGTCAGCGAAAACAGTCCACATTTTACCGCATTGGGCAACTGTTTTGACATGTTAAATAGAATATGTCTCTTTATAACAAAAGGACAAAACAGTTGTTAGGAGATCGCACTTAAGTCGCTTTGCCTACTTATACCGCTGTTTTTAAGCGTGAAATCTCATTAATAGATTTGAAGCATTATAAGAAGTTCAGTATCATATTTACAAATAAACACAGTAACGAAACGCGCGAAACAACGAGGACGAGCCACATTTTATCTTATAGTACAATTGTTTTTGACAGGTTGAATATAATGTCTCTTTTTAATAAAAGGACAAAGCAGTTGACGGAGATGGCACTCCATACAACCGGTAAAGTCCATAAAACAAGAAGGAATGTGATACAGGATACAGGTCAGGGCAATTGCAACGACGTTGTAACAAAGACTTTAAAAATGTCGTTTATCTATTTTATGCTATCGTGATGGAACAAGCACGAGGCTCACCTGGTGTTAATTCACCTCTGCGTATAACAAATGCTAGTTCATCACAAGTGGACAGCGCTGCGCTCATCACCCTGAGACATTATTCTGTTAGACTGTAATTCACCAGCTAGGGAATGGGATGGGTCCTTCAAAACCGGAACACAGTAATGTGAACGTTACTGCTTGGCGTAGAAGTAGGTATGCTGGCAGTACTTCCACGGACGAACTCGCACGCAAAAGAGTTTTACTACTTAAATTAAAATAAAATATATTAGAAGAGTTGCATGTATTATACTTTACAGCTGTTTGTTAATGTTAGCAACATTGGTGGGTCGCAATTTTAGAACGCAACTTTATCTAATATTCCTAAACGAAACCTTGATCATCTCTTGCAAGAAAATCAGCGTTGAATGCGAGGGAAAAGGAATCGACAACTACGCGTCGTGTAACATCCAGCACGCGGGCGAGCTGAACCAGGTAGCCTTTCATTTGTTTCCTTTTTTCCCAACCAACAGCTATTTGAAGTACACTTTAAAATCACACGTAAAATATACACTAGCTTTACGACCCAAAGGGATCACAGAGGGTTGATGTTATCCATCCAAAACGTCACTAAAACATGAAATATATTTTGCTCCTTCATTTTATATGCCCTGGGGCAGCCACATTTTATTGCCACGATGTCGATTTAACTTCTCTAACGTCAACTTAAGTGTTTGTATGATACATGCCTTTTATAAAATGCAGCATTTATTGTAAAGTGGTTGAGATATGACTATAAATTTAAATATTGTTATTTTAGTTTGGCCAGGTATACTTATTTTTATTTTTACCTAACTGTCCAAAAAAGTGTTTAACGGGGTGACGAGCACAGTGCAGTTCAAGCAAACAGCAAGCATGAGGTGGGCCTCGTGCTCGTTCCGTCACATGCACATAAAAATAAAACAGTCGGCTAGATAACCTCCTCCTTTTTGAATTCAGTTAAAGTATAATGCTTTAAGAAAATATATTCATGTAAAATAATCCCGAACCTTTTTACATCAGGGTAGTCAGGAAGGAAAATGGCAGCTCTTCAGAAGGCGCTGCTGCTCACTTTCTGATATTTTTCACTTTGTCTCTTCTTACGACCTCTACAGGAAGATTTTGGGGCTGCAAATTTAACCAGTTACCCCAAGGGCAACAAATGTTATGAGATATTAATATGACTTACAAAATGTATTATAATTAGTCACCTAATCAAATCAGACTTCAAGTAATGTTGCCTTTCAGTTAAATATATATTTTAAATGACAGAAATTATTGTGTTTACGCCTTTTGCTTCTAACACGTTTGACGTTTCAGGTGTTCTAAACGACTGGCTTTACTAAGCATTTTGTTAGGAATTTAACTTGTTAGACATCTCGGTCTTAACCAAAATTATTATACCTACCAGAACAAGTAAAAAATAATTACAAAAACCCAGCTGTATCCTAGTACGGCATAAAACAGAAATGTGGCAGTTGAAAAAACTAATTTCTCCCTCATGAAGATACCAAAATATAATTTCATTTTTAATTAAAACAGAACATCATCTCAACCGCACGGTATAAAACTAACACAAACTTCACGGGAAGCGTTTCCATATAAAATGCTTATGAAATTTAACCTGCATTGTTAACGGGTCATATTCAGGATTACTTTTGTAAAGTTTGCTTACGAGTAAAAACAAGTTGTACCGTCTTCGCTGGCCCGTGGAGAAGTTTTTGATTAAATTAATATGAGACACAAAACTTGGTATCATCGTTTTGTACCTGCAAAATTTCTTTTAAACTAAAGCTCACCATTTCACTGTTCGCCGGGACTGTTTTGAATAAGAGAGGGGGTTGCTGCATTTTAGGCACACAACAGAGACTTGACACCATGTCTAATACTGTCTCGAACAAGTTTATCCTTAATATACTAATTGTTCACATTAGAAACAAAGAATAAGAGAAAAAAATTTTATGATATTATAACGGGGATTTAGAAAGAATTATTTTGACATTTTTGTTCTTGCTGACTGTGGCTGTAATAGCCTAGGTAGTCATAATCATTTATTCAATTTTGGCGTCTACGACGCTCATATGAAGGTCAATAACAAATTTTAATATTGAAATATTCGACATTGTACTGCCACGTTCAGCAAAAACTGTATAGAGCTACTGCGAGAAGAACAGGGAGGAAACTCGAAGCCATTCTTTTAAACGTCTTTTGGCATTTTTAGATTTTTCTTATCAAAACTGACAAAAAAACTTCTCATTGAATCAGAGCCTGATTTAGTTCTATGTCTTTTATTTAAAACTACAGTATAGAGATCAATGGGCATGTGTTGGTTTCTGTTTTGATAAAAATATTTTAAAAATAAAATGCTCTAAAATGTTCTTATGACTAGTGGAAATTTCGGTTTCCGAATAATTACAATATCTCGGATTTATTCTCGATGTTAGATATTAAATCATATTTTAATTTCACTGGCTACGGCATCATTCAATTTAAAATGCAAAAATATAAGCATGGCTCGTTGGTAGCTAGATTAACGGATGAAGTGGTCTCTCTAATAGTTATTGATATACATGTTATATACCGACTTTATTAGGACTGGTTGATAATGCCCTTCTTGCGAGCAATTTCTAACTTGTTAAGAGTCGCATCTCTTTGGCTGTATGGAGGACTTCAAGAAATTTAAAAGGTGGCGCGTCATGTCTGCCACTAATCGCTTTTTATAATCGTATTTAGAACCCTAGATCATTCAGTTCATTTGCTAAGAACTTAAAAATTCGATAGAAAGATCTTTCTGTTTTATGATGCCGTCTACATTACCTGTTCTAGATAGAAATGTTTCTAGTAAACCACTGTATAAACTTATATTGTTATTGTGATACCGACGAGAACAATAAATGTGGTGACATTATCTCTCACGAGGTTTAGCCGAAGCTTCCAACGGCACTTTAATAGTCGCCACTCGTAGCTGAAAGGCTTCCATGAATTGTTCCTTTTGTCGCGTCCCGCATTGTGAATGCCAAACGCGATGAATTTAAATTTTATAAACATTTCACAAAAATTGAACGCGAAATTGAATTTTTAAAAGGAAACAAAAATGCGCATTCAATGTTTGTATCAGGTATATTATTTCAAGAGCTTAAGAGTACATATAAGTGTGCATTGTTTATTTACTTATTATTTAATCTGTATCTGTGAATTCTAAACATGATTTTCAATCACAATTAAAATGTAAAAGTGCTTAATTTTTCTTTGAGCGACAATAAAAATCTTATCGTCCAGCTGTACGCTTCGCACGCTCGTCCTTTTGCGCTACCGAATTTGAACGAATGTTTAGATGATTGTAAAGTTTTTGGGTGTAATATTCGCTAATCATCTAATCATGCCTAAAAGGCTCTGTACTGTACTGTATCAGCTGGATAGTCTACTGGTGAACACGGCCTCCTCCGGTGTGGTGTGGGTTTACCATAATGATCAGGCTTGGTAGGCGGCTTGGGCTAAAAATAAATTGGGCTAAAAGGCTATTCCTTTGTTATACCAAAAACAAAAAGCATTTTTGTTTTAGGTATTACTTTGGACAATAAATAAATACCATTAGTCATAGTAATTAAACAAATTTAAACCGTTTAAAGTTGTTTAATTACTATGTGTAATAATCGCGAAAACCTAAGACAACATTAAATACCATTAGTATTTGTTAAGTAGTTAAATCGTTAAGCATCCAATACTGCCTAAAAGGATCTGTATCTAAGTTTTTGGTGTGGTGTTTATCGTACCAAAAACCATGTACTTACCTTTGTTTTTGTTTTTGAAATGAATAAAGCCTTATAGGCACTATTGGATGATCCCATGGAGGAGCGAATATAACATCTAAAAATTTTACTAATATCTAAAAATTCGTTCAAAATCGTTACATACTCTATTTCTAACGAATCTTTTAGTCGGATTACAGTAGTAGACTGGTCGATGGCCGCACCGTATTCTATGACAGTCAAAAATTAATTAAAGCTTAATTAGGTATTTTTCTATCTCGCTCAGTGACAAAAATAGAAGTAGTGAAAATCTCGACAAACGCTTTCTACTGAACGCATACCGGGAACATGCATGTTCAATCCCAGCCCGAGGCTATAATCGTGCCGAAAGATTTGTGCACAAAAAAAAATGTGGTTGGAAAACATGTCATGTTTTGAACTGAATAGTGTGTACAATAGTACGAATAGATATTGCTTATCTGTTACGACATTTACAAGTCTACCACAGTATTACGTAAGGTTCCTGGCGAAGAAGAAGGTGAAGGTGGGAACCATCGCATAGTTCATTATTAACTTAGCCACTCAGTAGTTGTTAAACATGTGGTTCGGTTCAATTGACAAGGCAACACAATAATCCCGGACATCAAATGCATACTTTACATATTTTTGGTGTTATTTACTGTACTGTACTGTATCAGCCAAATCGTCCACTGTTGAACACAGCCTCCCCTATTAAGGGGGTATTTACCATAATCCCCACGCTTGGCAGGCGGCTTGTGGATCGCAGTGTAAGATGGCAGTTCTTTAGAAGGCGCTGCTTTCAGTATTTTTCTCTTAGTCGCGAAGAGTTTTTACGACACCCACGGGATGATATGGGGAGGTGCAATTCTAACCATGCACCCCACGGTGTTATGTACTCGTACTTATTTATTACAGGCATGGCCTGAACATCAGTCAGTCAAAGTTATCGTTCTGCTTCTTTTTAACAAGAAAACCTTTTTTTTTTATCATTAGATATTTTGGTTATCCTATGTATATTGTAAGAATAACCACATTTAAGTCTGTAAATTATGGTAATATAAACAATTTCCGTACTTCACACCCAAACGCGGAAATCAAACCTGTTGTTCAACACTCTATATAAATAATGTGTACACATTATGAAACACATTCTTCAGAACTTAAACCTCCTTAAGGGTGAAATAAAAATGTGCTACAAGAAACACCGCCATTTATTTACAGAAAGTATACCTTTTTATTTTAATTTTGTAAATATATTATTCAGGTGTGTCTTTGTATTTCTGCCTTCGTATTAAGAGCGTTTCTCATAATAAAACATAAGCTAAAAACAGAGGCAAATAAAGTCTTGAGGAAAATAAAAATATAATTGTATAAACTTTGGTGATTCTAAAATGTTGTATTTATAACCAACTTAACCATGTTCAGTGTATTAATATATATAATTCTCGCAGTGTCATAAGTATTTTTTATATTGTTGTAAGAATGAATAAAGCAGTGATATACCAATGTTTATAGATGTAGACTGCTGCAAATGGGGTGCGTGATTCGAATCCCCCGAGGGCTTGAGCTTCACCGCATGGTAGTACAGGACATTTCGTGAATGCTTACTTCGCTATCTAAACCAATAAACTGATGGTGAGTTTCGGCAGGGTAAACCGGTTAACTATGTACGCCCATGTGGTAGCCTCAGCACTAACTGATGAGGTAGACGTCAAAGTCAGATCAAAAACTCAAAAACAACCATTATAATTTGTTCCGAACCAATTTGCGCGTGAAGCAGAACGCACCCAGCTGCCATCTTCAGTTGTCAACTTTGGTTTGTTTCGTCATCGTAGTTTTATTAGTTTTGTGAATGGAAGCCAATGAATTTTTGTGCTTAGGTTTGATGTAATATTTGTTTTGATTTTCATTGTGAAATTGCGTCTATAATTTGACATTTGTATTCGTATAATATTGTGAAAACCGTGCTTTCGTATGTTGAGGAAAGCAAAAGAAAGAAAACTTTGCTGGCCTTGTTTGGTGAATTCACAATTTATATAACCACCGTTAATTTGGCCAGATTTGATAAGTAGTTATTCGTGTTCTTGATCAACTTTATAGCCTCGTCCACGAGTCATCAGCGCTCATATGTGAGTAGGTAACCCAAAACTTTCTAGGTTAATTATAATTAGCTCCACGAAACGCGGACCGTAACCTCCCCTGTTGCAACCTGGTCTTCGTAGATGAGGGTTCCCTAATTCCTACAGGGACTATGCGCGGGCGGATACATAATATACTTCTATTGATTTTTACTAAGTGGAATCACACGCCTGTGGCGGGATGTTCCATATATATACATGTGTACGTGATTTTTTCTAACTTTGGAAACCACACCACATGATCATGGTATTCACGAGTTAACAATTAAATTGCTTGTAATATCTTGCAAACTTAGCAAATATGCACATAATTCCATAAATTACCCCTGAAATCTTAAAAAATAATTATAATACTTTAACCGGTTTCAATGAAACTAATTCAGTAAATAATTTTTGGGCATTGAGCACAGTACCTGTCAATTTCTATCTCGTCAGATCATGTTATGGCAGAAGATGACTGGCCATCCATAGAAAAATAGAAGGGTAATACAATTTGCCTGAGGCGTAACTACAGAACCGGATTTCTGCTCAATTAGGGTCACATGCATACGTATTTGGGCATTTGAAATCTATTGCTCTCGTCTTTTTATTACTCTTACTTTTCTATCCCTCAACGAGCAATTTTGGAGTTAAGTGCCTAATTTAGCACCTGGGAGAATCGGAGTCTGCAGAATCTCAATTCATCGTCATCTTTCACTAGCACAACCCCTGCGGGAAATAGAAATAATCATCGTACACTGAGAAAAATCAAAAGTCAAAAGCGCCCAAATGACGGCCAATTTATATGGTAAAGGCGAAAACCGACCAAACGTAAATACGTACAAAAACGCCTTCCAGCTAGAAGGCGTTAAACGAGGTCAGTGAAGGCGAATGTTTCTTTTCGTCTTCATTTAAGGTGTATTTTGTGGTCTGTCTTAAATATTGACTTTCGATGAGGCTGATTAAGTCGTACGTTATAGTGATAATCACCGTATATAAACCGCCGTAAAAGTAAGGTATATTTTATGGTCAATACTGCAATTATTATCGTATAACAATTTCAATTCTGAAAATATTTTACTGAAGGCGTTTTTGACGGTTGTGTTAATTATAAAACATGGTACATTTTTATTGATTGGTGAAAATCATCTTAAGAGTTGTGAATTCATCTTACGTATTTACAATTCAACGGTAAAAGGTCAAATTTGATTTAAGCCTTTAAGTCGGTTTTCTCAGTGTAGCAAGTTATGTAGGCCATTTCTATCTTTCTTTCTATTTTTATTTCGCTAACTAAAACACATCATTCTTTGCAATCTAATTTGAAACATCTTTGCAATCAAACTAGGCAGTATTTCCAATTCATGATAAAAATATAATGGCAGATACCTAGTACATCGAACTTTTATTAGACTGACTCTGTAGCTATAGTATTGTGGTAGCCTTGTATTGTTATATGTTTTATTAATAGTAAACATATAATTTTCTTATTAACTTATGTTTTGTATTGTCAGCACAGGTATGAAAATATTAAGCTATACTTGTAGTTTCTAATATCACGTTGATAATATTGTAGTAGTTTAAACTAAACATTATCTCCTCCCGTGGCTGTCTTGATAGGCGACTTAAGGTGAAATACCGGAAGATGGGCAGCAGCACCTTCTGAGGAACTCCTATCTTACTGTGGGGATTATAGAATGTCCCCCCTTAATGGGGGAGGTTGTGTTCAGCAGTGGACAATCCGGCTGATACAGTACAGGACAGTAAAGATAGAAAGAGATATCTCGCAGGTCCTGTTGCCAGGGCAATGTTCTAGCTAGGTACCCTGACCGTCTGTACCCGTATACGTATTGGCCTGTACTGTGGGAACTCAAAGCAAACACTGAATTGTATCAACCGTCTTTAATCACGTAGTACACATGTAAAACATATTACATGCTACCACTAAATGCACGCGAGCATATCCAACGGCTTGAGCCTAACAGTCACGTGCGAGACGTAGTAATATCTAGAGACGACTGGGGAGGCGGCGAGGAAAGGCGTGCGAGTTGTTAATGCAAACTGTCGCATAAGCGTTTCCTTGCCCCTACAAGACATGATTTGATTTGAGGTAGAAATCTTCAAATTGTCCAAATTAAGATCTTTCAATGAATTATCCTGTATTCATTATATAGATACATTGTCATCAAGTAAAATAAGACCAAATGGTTTTCAGCATTGTGTCCTTCTTATTTCCTCGGTCTAGGTAATCTACTTTGCAAACCGAGTCACAAACACGGTAAGCACTTTCAAGGGTCTTTTCCACGAAATCTGATATGAAATATGCAAAAAACGTACGTGGTTAACCCCTCTGTAGAAACGCGTCCACAACTTGTGTACCTAAGTATGTAGAGATACAAAAGATTATTGAATTAGACCATCCTTTCATAGCGGGTCTACGAAATTTCATTACATTTTCTTGTGTTGCTTACAGTACCTATGATAAATTTGTTCATACATATTACAGGAGTTAGGATAACTAATTTTATTTTAATGTGAAGTATAGTTTTCTTTCTGCTATCTCGTATGGAATTAATAATGCGAATTGATATTGTATTGCATATAGCACTAATAATTATTTTATATCAAATTCATTTCATAGATATCACATTATTATTCGAAGCAGTGACAGCTCAGTGGCATTGGCTATGGACTGCCGCGCAGCAGGTCCATGGTTCGAATCCCGCCGCGGGCTTCGAAATTTCAGGCACATGAGACTTAACAACTATATCTCAAGGTGACGGGCGCAGTGCAATTCGTGACTTGTGGCGAAATGCATCTGTTATAGGCAGAGGTTAGTCCGCTTAACATCAGGTGGGCCTCGACCTTGTCCCGTCACATTAACAAAAAAAAAACATTAGTGCTTGAATATACATTTTAATCCCCAGCGCAAAATAAAAAACTGCTAAGAAAATATGTTTTCTGGGATTAAGGGTCAGAAAACTAGTATACTCATAAATATGTATCTTGTTACAATATTCAAATTGCGGCATGTACTAGGATTACGTACAGGGTGTCCGGTGTCCAGTCTATTTTATTATGCATACAGTGTCTTCCCGGAAAATAAATGACAGCGGGGCCGTTGAGTCCCTAGTTCATACCGCAATTTGTACGCACGAGTTCAACCTCGTTTTAGATAATGTGTGTGGAATTGTATCTAAGAATTGTATAAGTCTTCTTTTGGTGGCGTCATGAGTTCTTATATACGAGTATATAATAATTCAACTGTAATACGCTAAAAGTTAAACATGTTGTAATATGTGCCTTTTACGCAGGGCATCAATATGAAATCCATCAATTTATCAACCCCAACCGTAAAAAACTATTAAAATAGTATTTTTATCTCTTCTGTCAACTTTTTTATAAGCCTTATTAAAACATAAAAGTAATTCTGGCTAATTCAGTATGCTTATTAGAAACGAAATACCACAGCATTCAACATTCTGGTTGTTTCCTAATTCCAACTCCGGAAATGAAATAAGCTCCTAAAAGATAACACCCCTAATTTTTACAAAGTAGGTGAAGCATCCTCAACTGTAATCCAAAGCGGCGTTCACGCTAACCCATTTAAAAACTGGCTTAAGAAGCTCATTCTGAAAGAGGTTAAGTGGTGCGCCTTAAGAAGCAAGTGGCAAGGGGCTTGTAGTGTCACAGAGCCTCTGAAGAAGCCGACAAAAGCTACTGTTCTTGAATATTACAGCATATTCTTTAGCATAGTAGAGTGACAAAGCCCAGAATACTTAGTGGCGTCTTGTCTCTTATTAATGTATATTCCAAGGGAAGATAAAGTAATACATTTAAGCTGGGAAACAAGAATATTATTTTCATTAATTATTATGCTATGAAAGTATATCTATGAAATTTTTATGGAGTAAATTATAGGTTATCAACAGAAACTGTTTTTCAAAGCGGGACTGTAAAATCTGATCCATTTTTGAGAGCCAGTAATTCTAGGCTAGCCTGAACAACATCTTCGACCACATCATCACTTACCATGAGGTAAGATAGTAGTCAAAGGCTAGCACATCAGCTATAAAAAAAACGAATAAACAAAATGGGTTCAATTCACCTTACGGTAAGTGTTCTTTTATTTTTTAAAACGTACTTTCATCATAATTTTCATAGCAAGTGTTCAAACTCGCCGAAATTTGAGACGCATGTCCGTTAGTCAAATAACTATGCTTCTGGTTTTCCAATTATCCGTAAAAGACGTATTTTCTAAATTATTCAAAAATGTTTGTGACTGTGTTCTAATACAAAACTAATGATTTTTTTTCACATTCTACATATATCTTCTGTATACAGTCTTCTGAGCCCAAAACCCATTTTATATTTACTGTGAACTAAATAGACGAACATTTTAGATATAACTTTAGTTATATTTAGAAAGTTTCCACGAACCACAGTGAAAGGTCATCCTTTCAAGGCTTTGTAGGGTATTTTAGAAGAACGATGTGAAAGAGCCCTCACCCCACTCCACGAAAACACGTCATGCCAATGTAACCCTTTCGTAACATAGACCAAATTACACATTGACATTTATTATCTGATATGTTTAGTTGAATTGAACCTTAAATACTTTATTTTAAGCAACTATTTTTTAATATTTAATCTTAAATATATGTACAAGGTTAGTGGAAAAATGCTAACAATCTCTTAGGGCTGACTTCTGCTAATCCTAACAAACATTTTGAGATGTTCTATTTTTGTGACAAAATATATATATATATATATATATATATATATATATATATATTTTAATGCGTTTTTGACGGAATAAGCACGAGCACCACCTGATCTTATAAGTCTTGCCTGTAATTTATTATTCCGTTAGAAACATATTATTTTTTTTATCTCATAATGTTTGTTAGGACTAGCAGAACTCAACCTTAAGAGGTTTTTAGCATTTTTCTAACAACCCTATATATCTCTCCAAAATATATTTTTGGACCAAATTATTAGCTAAAGGCAGTGCGCTATGGTTACTTCTGTTTGCCATAATATTTATTAATTGCATTTAGAATTCTCTCAATTCTTCTTATAACCGCTATACAAACGACCTTACATCTATCCACAGGCTCCAGTTGATAACCTGTAGCCATTATTAATAACCCATAACACGATTTTCGGATTTTGTTTCACAAAAAAATTAATGGTTCGTTATATATATGTAGAAGATTCCTCTAACATTTTGAATATCAAACTAAATCAACAATAAAATATGTGCCACCTCTCCAAAAGACGATCAGGTAGTAAACGTTTCTTCGGTTGCTATTCGATAAAAATATAATATTTGACAAAATATATCGTATGAGATCGTGTCGTGTGAAGGAGACAATGCTATACCATATGCCACTGCGAACCGAATACGTCAAAGTTCATTCAATTTGCTTGACAAGTCCGTTGAGTATGCGTTTAAACGTATAAGCGGTACACGTTTTTTTGCAGTACAATCGACGTGTGAATGGATCTATGTACGTTGTATGGGCACTATTTATACGTTGAGACGTATACTAAAAAAAACGTGCAGTACAATGCCGTGTGAACGAAGCCTAACAGTGATTTGTGTCGTATAGCTGGTTGGAGTTTTGGCCTAAAAGTTAACCTCAAAAACACGGGCTCCTGTAATAGGAAGAAGAATGTTATTTAAGGTTGATTTGTCGATACTTCTGCAAATCGTGTTTGAAGGTATTGTTGTTCCATACTGTCATGGAAACCTCTGCATCAGGCAGCTCTCATCATACTATTGAGACAACACGATTCTGGAGTCAGCTTCCGGTTAGCATTATGAAAGCATAAAAACCATAATTAGTCCACTTTAATTTCTTTTTCTTTCATTGAAATTTGTAATCTACGAGTATATCCCTATATTTGAACATATGTAGTATTTAATAATTTATTATGTAATATTTTGATATATTGTTTACGTTTATGGATTGAGTATTATATAAATTATATGTTAGTATAGTTTGTCTATTATGGTATTAGTATTGTATTGAAATTAAGCCACTAATTTATGTTAGTAGATATTAACACTATTAATTTATTGTGTTCAAAATATTCTAAACTCCTTAATCGATCTCCATCCAAAGGTTGACTGGAAGAGATATTTTGAAGCGATGGCCTTTTGTAACTTTAGTTTTAAATTTATGGTGTCATTGTATTTTGTATTGGTGTACGATACTCTATTATTTTATTATTTATTACTTTATTTACCAGGTGGCTTAAGTACTCTTCCATCGAGACTGGCTTGGGAGACGCGAAGTTTGAGCTAATATTATTTAAACCGTCATAGGGGAATGTAACTGTATGTCTTATTTATATGTAATAACCACTTTAGGCATTGGCATACAACAGCTTGCTGCATGTTAAGCGGTCTGACTTAAAACCTGAAATATATGAGCGTAATTCTATACTATATCTTTAAACAGCCGTTCATAAAATTCCTTTATTATTATGTAAAAATGTTTTACTACTAGAGATTAAATCTAAAGAATTTTCATTGGATTACAGCTAAAGAAGTCGCAATTTTAGTATGAAAGAAATACACCTAATTATTGCTGACTGTACACAGGTTCGGCTTATTCAGGTACTGGCACCTAATCTATACGAAGGTGCTCAGACCCCTTTTGCGGTTCCTTCAGCCTTTGACATAACGTAGTTAGTTTGTGGCATGTAAGTATTCGGGTTTGTGGTACTGGGGGTTGAAATATCTTAGCAACCACATGGCGGAGCATCTATCTCTTTGACGACGTTACGTTGTTTGTACGCAGTGGAATGTGTTTGTCACGTTTCTTTTTAGTCTCAGGTCTTTACTATGTTATTTATGAAATTTGTTGTTAATTGTGAAGCAATGCTGGCCGAGCGGTAATAGCTATGGACTGCCGTGCCGCAGGTCCCTGGTTCGATCTCCACCTCTTGAGCTTCACCACATGGTGGAAGGGGCATTTTTCGATTGCCCGCCTGGCTAGCTACCACCCTCAAGTAGAAAATCTGTCGCCAAGCACCTAACGGTGTGCTCCGGCAGTAGTCGTTAAGAGCCAGTGAAATTACAGGCACATGTGACTTAACAACTATGTCTCAAGGAGACTGGCGGAGTGCAATTCGTGACTTGTGATGACATGCATCTGTTATTGGCAGAGGTTATTCCGCTTAACATCAGGTAGGACTCGAGCGTTTTCCGTCACATTAACATTTTTATTTTATTTTATACTACTACTACTATTTTGTAATAGACAAAAATTTTATGTATAAGTAATTTACGACAGTACATATATTCCTTTCACTCAAACAGTCAAAAATTTGGGTGTTATTTTTGACCAGCAACTATCATGGGAGCCGCAACTAACAGAAATTAGTCGGAAAATATTTGCATCAGCCGGATCACTTAGGCGGCTGCGTAACTTTCTTCCAACATCCACCAAAATTACTCTAGCACAATCTCTCTTGCTCCCTTTATTAGATTATGCTGACGCTTGCTATCTGGACTTAACCGAGGAACAGCTGAATAAGCTAGAGCGCTTACAGAATTTTTGCATTCGGTTCATATTTGGCTTGCGCAAGTATGACCATGTCACTCAATATCGCAACATGCTGGAATGGTTACCTATTCGACGTCGCCGAGATGCTCATGTGCTTTTTCTTCTTTACAGTATCTTGTTCAGTCCCACTACTCCTCCTTATCTTAAGGAACGTTTTCAATTCCTTCATCAAACACACTCCCTCTCCCTTCGTTCCACGAATACATTGCTTCTGAATATGCCTGTCTCGTCATCAATATTTTACTATACATCATTTACGAAACATGCCGTGTTCCTGTGGAACGCACTACCTGTTCACATCAGGCAAGCTAAGTCCATTTTGTCATTTAAGATTATGGTGAAGAAACACTACTTACCAAACAACTGCTGAAAATTTTACATATAATTTATCTTATTATACATTGTATAATTTATGTATGTATTGTATTATATAAGTTTTATTTTATTTTATTTTACATTTATTTGGGGGGCTTACAGCTATCATTACAAAAAGGTTTAATAACTTAATTAAAAAAAGCCATTAACAAGCCTCCACAGATATAAAAAGAAGTATTTTACACACACGTAATAAGATTATACAAAGCAATAGTGTTTTTTTTTTTTTTTTTTTTTTTTTTTTTTTTTTTTCGTACGCAGCCACTTCATTTCCAAGTACTTGAAAATTTCACGAATTCAAAGTGACATAAGCAAGGTTAACATGAGACAATTTGCTAGAATAAAGGTCGATGGTGTGACCTTCGTGCTCGATAAACTCATTAAAAGCGGTTTGTGATCTTAATAAAAATGATTGTCTGCGATAGTTTGTACGTGCGGGTGGTACGTGAAGCAACCTTCTGGGTCTAGCGTGTCTAGGTGGAACATATAAACTTAATTTACCCACTAAATCAGAACAATCAATTTTGGATTGTGCAATCTTCATGAGCAGCCGTATGTCAGAAATATTACGACGAGTTGAAAGTGGTAACAGATGGAAACGAGCACAGCGAACTATATATTTAGAACGTGGAATTTTGAATTTATATCCTAAGTACCTAATAAATTTCTTTTGTATTCTTTCCAGCCTTTGAATATGTACGGCATAATTAGGATTCCAAACTTGACTTGCGTATTCAAGGTGACTGCGAACGTAAGCACAGTATAGGACTTTTAGAGTCTTCATGGTTTTAAAAATGCCCGCATTACGTATAATAAAACCTAATGCTGATGAGGCTTTCTTAGCTATCATATCGATGTGATTGACAAAAGTGAGCTTACTATCCAAATGGACACCAAGGTCTCTAATGTCACTCACACGTAAAAGTGGTTGATTTTCAAGTGAGTACTTAAATTGTACAGTTTGTGTCTTACGACTGAAAGTAACCACTGAGCATTTTGATATATTCAAAATAAGGTTATTTGTCTTACAGTAGTTAGCCACTCTTTCTAGGTCTTCCTGCAGAAGTAACGCATTAGAGGGGTTGTCAATTGCCATAAACATCTTCATGTCATCTGCGAATAGTAGGAATTGGGAATGTTTAATACAGTCTCCAATATCGTTGATGTAGATGACAAACAAAAGAGGTCCCAGCAATGATCCCTGAGGGACTCCAGATGGTATAGCAGTCCAGGAAGAAGTATAACCACTTAATACTACTGCCTGAGTTCTGTTGAAGACATAAGAAGAGAACCACCTGTAGAGATCACCACGAATACCTAGATTGAATAGTTTTCTCAGCAGAATAACATGATCGATTCGGTCAAAGGCCTTGCTAAAGTCGGTGTAGATAGCATCTACCTGTCCACTAGTGACCATTTGTCGAGTAACGTAATCAGTGAAAACAACAAGGTTTGACACCGTTGATCTTCCTTTTAAGAAACCATGCTGTTGTGGATTAAGGACAGGGAGAATACTACTGTAAAGATGATTATAAATTATACGTTCAAAAATTTTGGCTAGAAGACAAAGCTTAGATATTGGTCGGTAGTTTTCTACCACGTCTTTAGCACCTTTTTTGTGAATAGGTGAGATGAACGCAGTCTTCCATATAGTAGGAACGACACCTTCAGAGAGTGATTTTGTAAATAGTAATGATACAGGATACGCTAACTCGTTAGCACACTTTACTAAAAATATGGCTGGAATAGCATCGGGACCGGCTGATTTATTTAAGTCAAGGGATTGAAGGTATTTCCGCACAATGTCAGGATTGATTTCAATAGAACTAATGTGGCAATTAGAATCGTCTCTAGACGCTGAATGGGTACAAGTGGTAGTAGAATCCAGGAACGTGGACTGAAAATAATTAGAGAAAAGTTCACATATTCCTTGGCCCGTATGGCTTTCATTGCCGTTATATGACATATTGGAAGGAAAATTGGTATGCGAACGTCTGCATTTTACATAAGACCAAAAATATTTTGGGTTCGAAGTGATAGCAGTCTCAATGTTAGCTATATATTTATGAAAACAAGTCTGCTCAACACTATTAGCTCTATCCCGCAGTATCTGAAAAGTGAGTAAATCGTGTTTGTTACCGTAAATTTTGAATTTAGTAAAATATTTGTGTTTTTCTTTAAGAATTTTAATGAGAGCAGAATTGTACCAACGGGGGTAATTATTATTTTTATGTAGTCGTTTTGGGATGTGATAATCTCTTAATTCAACTAATTTTGAGTAAAACTTACTCACAGCATCATTAGTGCTACACTCTGAAAATAAATCGTTCCATTGCGTGTCAGCCAGGGAAGACCGAATACGATCATAGTTACCTTTATTGTATTGGTACATCAGACGCTTCTGAGCTATTAGACATTGAGATTGTGAGACATCAAGTTGGACCAAAAGGGCGGGATGATGAGGGTCTTCCACAGTTAAAGGCTGTAAGCAGGCTGAGACGGAGATGTTTGTGTTTGACAGGACAAGATCAAGTATTCGGCCATGCTTATTTTGGACTAAGTTAAATTGTTTTAGACTGCAGAAATCAAGAGTATCAATGAAATGAGTAAACATATTGGCCGATAACGTGGTAGAAGAAGAAGCAGTAGACGGAGCTACAGCTCTAATACCGTCTTCAGACTCTGACCACGTTATGGCGCTCATATTAAAATCTCCCAGAATAATAAATTTATCAGATGGGCGTTCGATAAATAAGTCTGCAAGTTTGTCTAAGTATATGGTAAGTTGATTAGAGAAACTGTGTCCTTGATACTGTTCACATAGATATAGTGTACATATGTGTATTTTTTGCATACTTTTTCCAGGCCCATCTCTTAAATGAACCGATATCCAAATATCCTCAGCGCTGGACTGCCAGCCAACATTTTCAGTAGCTATGAGGTCCCGCCGTATTGCTACTAAGACGCCGCCACCATGTGACTGCCCAGTTGCACGATCACGACGCCAAATTAAGTAGTTATCATTAAACAATTCACTACTAGAAATGTCACTCACAAGCCAGGTTTCAGTTAACGATATAATGTGATAATAGTCATTTTTAGCCAAGTTCCTAAAAAAAGTTAATGTTTTTGTCCGTAAACCACGAACATTCTGGTGATAAATATTTAGTGTATACATTGTGGGTCAATCCAACAATAATAGAATAAACTCGAAATTATGTTAAGTAGTAACGAAATTAAGTCTGATATGCTTAACTGTTTCCATCCACTAACACCTTCGTCAAAACAAATTGGTAATAGTCGCAAAAATATTGGTATTACAAAAATGAACGTAACCATATAATATGAGATTAAATAATATTGTGAGAGCAACTCAGGAAGTACAATTAACTCAATACAAAAATATAACAATATTTTTTGTAACATAATTGTAGTGTAATATAACCTATAAGTGCAACCATTTAAAGGGTACCAAACACCGCTCCAACTAAGTTCTTCCAAGCACCAAGCGCACGGTACGAAACAAAGCTTAAAAAATAAACACACATTTATGTAAAAGTAGGTGGCATGACATTTATCATTACTCAAAATGAACGTAACCATGAAATATGACATGAAATAATTTTGTAAAAGCAACTCAGAGTATAAAATATTTACCTCAATGCAAAGATATAATAATAACTTTTTTATCGTAATTGTAATGTAATATACCCCATAAGTGCAACTATTAAAACGGTACCAAACACCGCTCACAATAAGATCATTCAAGCACCAAGCGCACGGTACGAAACAAAGCTTAAAAAATAAACACACATCTATGTAAACGTAGGTGGCATGACATTCAGCATTACTAAAAATGAACGTAACCATAAAATATGAGAATAAATAAGTTTGTAAAAGCAACTCAGAATACACAATATTTAGCTCAGTACAAAAGTATATTAACAACTTTTTAATCGTAGTTGTAATGTAATATAACCCATAAGTGCTACCATTAAAACGGTGCCAAACACCGCTCCAAATGAGTTCTTCCAAGCACCAAGCGCACGGTACGAAACAAAGCTTAAAAAATAAACACACATTTATGTAAATGTAGGTGGCTTGACATTTATCATTACTCAAAATGAACGTAACCATAAAATATGACATGAAATAATTTTGTAAAAGCGACTCAGAATACATAATATTTAGCTCAGTACAAAGATATAATACGAGTAATAACTTTTTATAGTAATTGTAATATAATATACCCCATAAGTGTGAGTATTAAAACGGTACCAAACACCGCTCCAAATGAGATCCTTTAAGCACCAAGAGCTTGATACGAAATAAAGCTTAAAAAATAAACACACATCTAAGAAAAAGTAGGTAGCACAACATTTAGTAATGTAACAATAATTGCAAGAACAACAATGTTCCGCTCGCACGACAGCATGACAAGACCGGTTCGTGCATTGTGCCTTACGTAGAAACTGGCCTGCGATAAGCGCAAGCACACTGCCAGGGGATTCCAACCTTTTGAAACGAACAAAATATTTTAAAGTGAGTGGTTGTTTAAATCTAAAAAATAACGCGTATAAAACTGTCTTCACACTAAGAGTCATACATGTAACTAGACAATTTTTTGTAGGTCTTGCCCTCTTGAGATGGTGAAAGGTTTCGAAGTTGGATCTCGCCGTACAAAGATTTTCATGTGTTTCACCCAAACAAACTGGTAGTTGTGCTCTTTGGCACGCGATTTTGCTTGTGAGAGAAGCAGTTTGTTTTTTACAGTTAAATGATCGTTTATAAAAATTTTCCCCGCAGCACCGGTAAAACCGATATCTTTGGGAGATAAAGGATTTTTTAACGAGCGGGCAGAAGCGATAAAATCTTCTTTGACGTAACGATTCATGAATGACACGATTATATTCTTGGTGCCAGCTACGTTACTCGGCACTCTGTGAACGAAGTTTATCTGTGTCTTCAAAACTGGATACGATATCTTGTCACCTATTTTGGCTACCATTTCAAAAAGGTTTTCCTTATCCCTCAGAGGTACGCCTTTTATCTCAACGTTGTTACTACGCAGCCACTGATCAGTGTCATGTAGGTCCTCCTCAAGTTTGCAGAGTGAAGTCATGGCCCCAGTAAGATCCTTTTGGTCTTCTTCGACTTTTGTCAACCTTTCATCAAGTTTATGTACTTTGGCAGGGATTCCCTTGAGATCCGCTAGCTCTTTCCGCAGGAGCTGCACTTCTGCTGATAGGCTAGAGAGTGGAGCAAGCTGCATACGAATGCTGGTCAGCTCATGCATGATGGATTCAAGTGACACCGTTGGAGAAGCTACCGGTGAACCCATCACCGGCACTGTGAGAGCACTTGCCTGACCCGAGTTCTTGCAGGTCGCACACCTCCAAGTTGCTTGACGATCCCCCAGCTTCCGGTATCCCTTTTCGGTTATTCCAGAGCACGGAAAATCGAAACTCTTCTTGCAGGCCGAGCATTGGATTGCCTCACCAACATCATCACCGCATCTTCCACAAATCACCATTTTTTTTTAATATTAAAATAACTATATAACACTTAGTGCAGATCAGAATGCCAAAGGTTGAGCGCCAATGTTAACGAGTCACAGCAATACGCGGAGGTAACACGGTTGATCGCGGCGGCTTACGCACGAGAAGTTGTAGTATATTTATATATATTTTGTTGTATTGCATGCATTTAATATTATATAAGAAGGTATTTGTATTTATGTATTTATTGTATTAATATTATGTATGTAATATTTTATGAAGATCATGTGTGCTGTGATTATTTTGATTTATAATACCAATGTTTTATCTTTTTTTATTTTTGTACACCCTAAACCGTAACATTTCTGTAAATCCTCTCCGTGCAAGGTTGCCTGTAAGAAATTGCTTAAGCGATAAGGCCGCCCATTGTCCAATCACATCAATTATCATTGTTTGTAATGTTTTTACGTGTTTTATTTAAGATTGTTGGTCAATAAAGAATTTTGTATTGTATTGTATTGTATTGTATAAAAGTGTACTTTCCCCATTTTGTATTATGGCTTATTTACAAGAATCTTAACTTCGTACTAATTTGTATTGTGTTATTAATTTTATAATTTATATACTAATTTTTAAACTGGTTTAAGGGCAAATTCTACTGGTTCAATAAAAATAAATTGTTGCACGTTTCCAACTGGTAATGGGCTGGCGCATTTGGACTGCCTGTGAGTCTGCAATTACTTATAGGTTGTCTAAATGCTTTTATTGTTTTAGATGTAGTATTGCATATAGTTCGTAGTATTTTGTTAATAAAGGCTTACCATCGGCGAAAAAATAAATGTTGCAAGCTATGCCACTAATAGTATAATGAGGAAAGATGAATATTTCCCTTCTTATTTTTCAGGCAGTCTAACCATATCTAATTTGGATTTCTTCTACCTCTTTATTCGTTGAACTTCATACGCAACACTCTTCAAGTTATATGAATTTCAATAGCATTCTTTGGCATTTCACTAGTTAAATTTTAAGTCACTTGTATCACCTAATACTTTCGAGCTTACTCAGATATTTATTCCAAAATGTATGTTTTCACTTTATATAATGCTCAGATAAGGCTACGCGTTCGTTTTCTTCATGGTTCAATACTCAGATTTATACTCTAAATATACACGAGTATGTCCACTTAACTAAAATTGAAATTACATAACTGTAGTTCTTGCTTAACGCCTGCAAAGTGAATAAGTTTATAAAAAAATTCAACGACAGAAAAATTTTGAACAACACATCCGGGCCCGACGAACGGATGATCGTGCGTTTGAATCCCGCAAACGTTTCCTTTTGTTGTAGTTTTGTAAAAGGTTTCATTTTACGAAAATAGCAATTTATCTCTATAAAACGATCAGTCCATATACGTACGTTTATTCACATATAGTATAGTCTAAATATATTACGCCATAAATTTGTCATTAATCATTCATACAAAGTAAATGGTTGCTCACATTAGTCGCGTTCCTAGAAAAACATTATATTCAAAGAAGAGCTTAGCGTAACGATCCCAAATTTCGTTAAATCCAAGACAGATACTACGCTGTGATGATGTGAGCCATCTACACGATGCTCACGAATATATTAAGAATATGTGAGGCTATCACTCATTTCATGTCGCGACTCTATCGTTGCTTTTAAGGTTGAACTGGCCGGTCGCTTCTCCATACAAACACCGTAGGGTGATCACTCCCTTATTTGAGGTTTTAGGTCCAGAATTAAGCATAATACGGATTGACCTCGTCATTATCTAGGCTTGTATGATGCCGAAATTTCAAAAAGATAATTAAGTTGAAAGTTATGAGCCTCGGAAATGTTATATGAAAATGTTTCGAAGCTCATAACTCTCAAGTTAATTATCTTATTAAAATTTCGGCATCATACAAGCCTAGATAATGACGAGATCAATCGGTATTATGCTATGTTTTGGACCTAAATCCTCAAATAAGAGAGTGATCACCCTACGGCGTTTGTATGGAGAACGGACCGGCCAGTTCACCCTTAAACATAGATATCTTCTCTATGCTTTTAAACGACTACAAATGGCTATGTGGTACTAAAATCGTTAAACATTATATGAAATATTTGTTTAGCATTATTCACGAAACCAAGCAAACATCAATGCTCGAAATCAATATACAATTCTAAGGGGCTTATTTTAAAGCCTACCTAAATAATCTAAATTGCTTTTCAACCTTCATTCATCCTATTAAGTTCTCCTTTGTACTTCTTATCATTATAGCTTTTTTATGAGTTCTCCGTTCTTTTTACGACTCAGATGACCAGCTGGCTACAGTCAATAGTTTTTATGCTTGTGATTTAGTGATGAAATTGAATTTTGAGTCATAAATCTGGGATCTTTATGCAGATAAGACGCCCTTAGTACCGCTTAACTGATTGTATTGCTAATTGATTACTAGTTCCCTCATTTATCGACAGCTGCTCTACAACTGAAATGGAGTCGTTTATGCCCTTTATTATTATTGTGATTATTATATTGTGTATAAAATGCAGTAAAAATGTTGCTTGAACGTATGCTTACTTACATTACAAAATCACAAATATACGATAGGAAAAATTTAAGTCATGTGCGGGATTCGAACCCGCGTCCATCCACCCCTTGAGCCGGGGTATGCTCTAACCAATTGACCTAACATGACATGACGTCATAACTCCAATCTTTCCTATCGTTCTTTAACCATCGTATTGGGATGGACTTAAATTTTTCCTATCGTATATTTGTGATTTTGTAATGTAATCCGCATAGCAGGCGTTATTGCAAACCTAACAGTATGCTTACTTACATATTAAAGTCGGTTGTATATGTGAAATGTTAACTTCTTATAATCTAATGCATAACAAATTTCATTATAAGTAGATAATTTCTAAAAACGCTGATAATCCCATCAAATGTAGAAACCATAAATAAACGAGAAAACGAACATGACAGCTGATAAGAAAAAAAAATGTGATTTCACTTATTTAATTTGAAGTGTTTAGCGCTCTCAGTCAAACGGTATTAATTATTTATGCTACTGTAAATCAATCACCTTTAATCGCATCAAGCTGTTTCTTATATGATGTACAGTTTTTGCCGCGAAGTATAAACAATAAATCTATACGTAAATATTTTAAGAAAAAATACGTTTATACGTAATATTTTTCATTTTCTTTTTTAGCGTAAGATATTTGGTCTGCCAATTTTTCATATTTTTTTTCAGTTTCAATTTATTTGGTTCAAAAGTTTTTGAAGCTGTGTCAGACAGACAGACAGACAGTGAGATACCATGTTAGTAGATTAAAATACGATCCCGCAGTTTCATACGGAACAGTATAAATGTAGCTGAAAGCTGAAGCGTTGTACAAGATTACTCGTATCTGGGGCACCAGAGGGTCCAAAAATAACAACATCGGTCATCATTCACATTCGGTCATCAAAGCTAGGTTATCCGATTACGCGAAGTCCCCTAGGTGTTTTATCCGACACAGCTGCAATAAAATGAAATGAATCTACTCTGCTCACTCGCTGTTCTTAGTTAAGGAGTAGGTGTCAAAAATGTTTACTCAAGAAATCTAGTTTACTTGCACCGGCAATCGAAATACTCTAGCCCACTATTAGAAATAATAAAGAAATACTCAATGTCATAAGAATATGCATAAAGATAAAAGTATTTATACTGACTTTGTCTAGTCACTATTAAGGGGGAGGTTCTGTTAACGCTTGTTACATTTTACAGTCAGTCTTGCCATGGAACTCTATTCAAACGGACGACAAATTGTAACGTAGTGAACAAGTAGGAAGTGATAACTGAAACAGAAAATGTTTATTTGTAATGTGTTAACAAATCATAATTAACTTAACGTATACAGTTATAGTATATTTGCTATAGTTTATTTTTGTAACACATTGTTAAAAGACGATTAAAAAGAATAGCCCCGAGTTTCTAGCCTGTTCTTCTCGCAGTGGCCCTATCACACTTATTTGGTGAACGTGGCAGTATAATGACTGAGTATATGCTTGAGAATCAATTTTGGTGTACACTTTTATAATTTAGTATCCCCCTTTTACCCTGCTGGGCATGCTGCCTACTGGTAGTAGGCTGGAACATTTAGACTGGCGGTCTTCTTTCTTTAGGTTACCTAAATGCTTTTGATGTAGTAGCTGTAATGTTGTATTAAGTTTGTAGTGAAATATATATAATATATATATAATAAAATATATAATATATATATATATATATAAATATAATTTGAAATGAAAGTTTACTTTACATAAATCAAATAATGTTTTTCTTTTTTTTTTATTGCAAACATGCAAGCCTTTGACCACAACCTCACCTGATAGTAAGTGATAATAACGCAGGTGTTAAACAGGCTTAACCTAAACTGCTGCAAGGACAACTGCGGGAATAAACTGTTAGGTGTTTGGCGATAGATTGTATACTTGAGGGTGGTCGCTAACCAGGCGGACATTCGCAAAATGCCTTATCCAAAGCGGTGAAGCTCAAGCCCGCGGTGGGGTTCGAACCATGGACCTGTTGCGCGGCAGTCCATGGTGGCTGCTTATATAAGCCTTTTGTTGAACTTGACTAATCTTACAATTGAAAGTTCCAGTAAACTATTATCATTATCAAACTGACCGTGATGTATTCATTTAAATGACTGGATATGTACTAACGGGAATGAAAAAATAGTGCATGCGGAAGAGAAGGAATAATAAAATGTTTTTTTTTTGTGTGATTTGACCTACGAATAAATAAAGTAAAGAAGTATAACTCTGATACAGTGAACGCTTTGATTTCGGCCTCATCAAGTTCACAAGTAACAAAACACGCACTATTTTCCAAATTCAATTGGATTGGTTAATTGATTTGGCGCTTAGAAATGATCGCATCTGATTGGTCGCGTCAAAGTGATGTTGTCACCGCCGTCATTGCCTAAGGTCAAACCGCACTACTGCGGTACAGAGCGTGGCAGCGAAACGGCGCGGCTCGGGAAATATTAATTTGTATGGATTTATAAATAGCGTAAACCGCACTATGAGGAGAGACGCGGTGCAGTAAATTATCTAGTTATTTCACGTTCCAACCACGTTTCAACAATTCACAAGACCTTACTTTAGGTTCTAAAATCGGTGTGAAATCGATCATTATCTCTGAAGAGTCGTGAAAAAAGAGTTTTTCGAACGAGAATTTTGTTATATCTTGCACCCAAATATAAAACATATTAATTTTTCAGCTAAATCTGCTTCTTTGCAAAACCCCACGATTATTTTATATCGACGACTTCATACATTTCGAATTTTCGCCATTAGTTGGAATAACCCATCTGCTACGCCGTGTTGCTATTGTGAACGAAAAAGTCGCGCCACTTAGCTGCAGCACTGCTCTGCACCTCTGTAAATGCATATTAGGTAGTGACAGCCGCTTCGCGACGAAACTCTGTAGTGCGTTCCCAGCTTTAGATACGCGTGGATGGCGTTATGCTACAATATGTAAGCTTGTTCACGTATTAATTTTCTATTACAGGTTTTATCAATAAAATATTTTAGGTTTTTCATGCAATTTATTTCAGTAGATTGGAATTACTATCTTGAAATAATATTCTATAATTTAAAAGTCGGTATATACATATAATGCGCTGAAAAAATGAAATGGATTTCAAGTAAAAATGTTTTATTTAAGTCAATATTGATTAACCCATTGGCATCGGCGATAATTATAACAATAGAATTTCATTCATAAATTGGCCATAGTGGTCCAGTCCGATTTCAACTTATTAAGTAGGATATAACTCAGAATAAAATTAGATTTCAAAAATGTCTTATTGCGTGTGTTAGATGAAAAGTACATGATTTTTTTTTATTTAAACAAAATGCTGCAAACTATAATAAATACTTTTACTTTTAGCTTCTACAACGAAAGCATTTAGTCAACCTAGCTGCCATTTCAGTTTTGCAGGCAGTCTAAGCACTCCAGCTGTCTACCAGTTGTCAGTGTGCCCAGCATACCCAGAACTATTATTCTAGTATTACATTGTACCAAATTAAGTAGATAGATTATATATACCTATTGGAAGTAACAATACCGCAGCCGTAGGTGTGACAACTGAAAACTATCAACGTGGCAGTTGATGTAGTATTTATATGTTTTAATTTTATGTTTTAGGTACAAATTACCTAAAACATTAAATTAGTTATCTAGGTATAGATCTCAAGCATGACAGCTGCCAAAATGACAGTTAATATCATATTTTTCCGTTTCTATTTCATATTTTGGATTAAAATGACATAAAAGTAAAAACTCAAAAGAAATTACTCTTACTTATGACAGCTATAAGACCTAAAATCAATTTATTTGTAATTTTTATGTCCTTTGTATCCCAAAAATGAAATCAATACTGGAAAATACGACATGAACTGACACTTTGACAGTTGTCAGATCTAAGCCCTACTTCTAGGATATTTTTATGTCATTAGAAGCACAAATACTAAATTAGAATTGAGGACCTTTATCAAAGTTTTTTTATGACATTTGTAGTACATGTTTGACATAAAAAATCGAGTATACAAAAAAAATCGGGATTGTTTTCACAAAAAAAAAATCTCAGAATAACAATGTTCCGAAGTTATTTTGACTTAATGTAAAATTCATGTTGCATAAAACTATCCAGGGTAGTCAAGTATGGCTTTCCAAAATATTGTTATTTACTCGTTTATACAAGTTATTCTCGATTTTTTTATATCCATATGGCTTCTCCACCATTTAACTACATAGTATGGTATTTTTTCAGAATTAAACAACGTAGAAGAACATTGATAAATTCAGTTGAAAATTCCCGTGGTACAACCGCATGACTCGAACCCACACGGTGAACTGAGAGCACCGCGCGGTACACTTTTTAAGCCACGCCCGCTGCGGTATAGTTTGCGTTGTGTTGTTTTTGAGCATAAATTACATTTCTTTTCATTATTATTCGTAGGATTTGACCTACGAATAAATAAAGTAAAGAAGTATAACTCTGATACAGTGAACGCTTTGATTTCGGCCTCATCAAGTTCACAAGTAACAAAACACGCACTATTTTCCAAATTCAATTGGATTGGTTAATTGATTTGGCGCTTAGAAATGATCGCATCTGATTGGTCGCGTCAAAGTGATGTTGTCTCTGCACCTCTGTAAATGCATATTAGGTAGTGACAGCCGCTTCGCGACGAAACTCTGTAGTGCGTTCCCAGCTTTAGATACGCGTGGATGGCGTTATGCTACAATATGTAAGCTTGTTCACGTATTAATTTTCTATTACAGGTTTTATCAATAAAATATTTTAGGTTTTTCATGCAATTTATTTCAGTAGATTGGAATTACTATCTTGAAATAATATTCTATAATTTAAAAGTCGGTATATACATATAATGCGCTGAAAAAATGAAATGGATTTCAAGTAAAAATGTTTTATTTAAGTCAATATTGATTAACCCATTGGCATCGGCGATAATTATAACAATAGAATTTCATTCATAAATTGGCCATAGTGGTCCAGTCCGATTTCAACTTATTAAGTAGGATATAACTCAGAATAAAATTAGATTTCAAAAATGTCTTATTGCGTGTGTTAGATGAAAAGTACATGATTTTTTTTTATTTAAACAAAATGCTGCAAACTATAATAAATACTTTTACTTTTAGCTTCTACAACGAAAGCATTTAGTCAACCTAGCTGCCATTTCAGTTTTGCAGGCAGTCTAAGCACTCCAGCTGTCTACCAGTTGTCAGTGTGCCCAGCATACCCAGAACTATTATTCTAGTATTACATTGTACCAAATTAAGTAGATAGATTATATATACCTATTGGAAGTAACAATACCGCAGCCGTAGGTGTGACAACTGAAAACTATCAACGTGGCAGTTGATGTAGTATTTATATGTTTTAATTTTATGTTTTAGGTACAAATTACCTAAAACATTAAATTAGTTATCTAGGTATAGATCTCAAGCATGACAGCTGCCAAAATGACAGTTAATATCATATTTTTCCGTTTCTATTTCATATTTTGGATTAAAATGACATAAAAGTAAAAACTCAAAAGAAATTACTCTTACTTATGACAGCTATAAGACCTAAAATCAATTTATTTGTAATTTTTATGTCCTTTGTATCCCAAAAATGAAATCAATACTGGAAAATACGACATGAACTGACACTTTGACAGTTGTCAGATCTAAGCCCTACTTCTAGGATATTTTTATGTCATTAGAAGCACAAATACTAAATTAGAATTGAGGACCTTTATCAAAGTTTTTTTATGACATTTGTAGTACATGTTTGACATAAAAAATCGAGTATACAAAAAAAATCGGGATTGTTTTCACAAAAAAAAAATCTCAGAATAACAATGTTCCGAAGTTATTTTGACTTAATGTAAAATTCATGTTGCATAAAACTATCCAGGGTAGTCAAGTATGGCTTTCCAAAATATTGTTATTTACTCGTTTATACAAGTTATTCTCGATTTTTTTATATCCATATGGCTTCTCCACCATTTAACTACATAGTATGGTATTTTTTCAGAATTAAACAACGTAGAAGAACATTGATAAATTCAGTTGAAAATTCCCGTGGTACAACCGCATGACTCGAACCCACACGGTGAACTGAGAGCACCGCGCGGTACACTTTTTAAGCCACGCCCGCTGCGGTATAGTTTGCGTTGTGTTGTTTTTGAGCATAAATTACATTTCTTTTCATTATTATTCGTAGGATTTGACCTACGAATAAATAAAGTAAAGAAGTATAACTCTGATACAGTGAACGCTTTGATTTCGGCCTCATCAAGTTCACAAGTAACAAAACACGCACTATTTTCCAAATTCAATTGGATTGGTTAATTGATTTGGCGCTTAGAAATGATCGCATCTGATTGGTCGCGTCAAAGTGATGTTGTCTCTGCACCTCTGTAAATGCATATTAGGTAGTGACAGCCGCTTCGCGACGAAACTCTGTAGTGCGTTCCCAGCTTTAGATACGCGTGGATGGCGTTATGCTACAATATGTAAGCTTGTTCACGTATTAATTTTCTATTACAGGTTTTATCAATAAAATATTTTAGGTTTTTCATGCAATTTATTTCAGTAGATTGGAATTACTATCTTGAAATAATATTCTATAATTTAAAAGTCGGTATATACATATAATGCGCTGAAAAAATGAAATGGATTTCAAGTAAAAATGTTTTATTTAAGTCAATATTGATTAACCCATTGGCATCGGCGATAATTATAACAATAGAATTTCATTCATAAATTGGCCATAGTGGTCCAGTCCGATTTCAACTTATTAAGTAGGATATAACTCAGAATAAAATTAGATTTCAAAAATGTCTTATTGCGTGTGTTAGATGAAAAGTACATGATTTTTTTTTATTTAAACAAAATGCTGCAAACTATAATAAATACTTTTACTTTTAGCTTCTACAACGAAAGCATTTAGTCAACCTAGCTGCCATTTCAGTTTTGCAGGCAGTCTAAGCACTCCAGCTGTCTACCAGTTGTCAGTGTGCCCAGCATACCCAGAACTATTATTCTAGTATTACATTGTACCAAATTAAGTAGATAGATTATATATACCTATTGGAAGTAACAATACCGCAGCCGTAGGTGTGACAACTGAAAACTATCAACGTGGCAGTTGATGTAGTATTTATATGTTTTAATTTTATGTTTTAGGTACAAATTACCTAAAACATTAAATTAGTTATCTAGGTATAGATCTCAAGCATGACAGCTGCCAAAATGACAGTTAATATCATATTTTTCCGTTTCTATTTCATATTTTGGATTAAAATGACATAAAAGTAAAAACTCAAAAGAAATTACTCTTACTTATGACAGCTATAAGACCTAAAATCAATTTATTTGTAATTTTTATGTCCTTTGTATCCCAAAAATGAAATCAATACTGGAAAATACGACATGAACTGACACTTTGACAGTTGTCAGATCTAAGCCCTACTTCTAGGATATTTTTATGTCATTAGAAGCACAAATACTAAATTAGAATTGAGGACCTTTATCAAAGTTTTTTTATGACATTTGTAGTACATGTTTGACATAAAAAATCGAGTATACAAAAAAAATCGGGATTGTTTTCACAAAAAAAAAATCTCAGAATAACAATGTTCCGAAGTTATTTTGACTTAATGTAAAATTCATGTTGCATAAAACTATCCAGGGTAGTCAAGTATGGCTTTCCAAAATATTGTTATTTACTCGTTTATACAAGTTATTCTCGATTTTTTTATATCCATATGGCTTCTCCACCATTTAACTACATAGTATGGTATTTTTTCAGAATTAAACAACGTAGAAGAACATTGATAAATTCAGTTGAAAATTCCCGTGGTACAACCGCATGACTCGAACCCACACGGTGAACTGAGAGCACCGCGCGGTACACTTTTTAAGCCACGCCCGCTGCGGTATAGTTTGCGTTGTGTTGTTTTTGAGCATAAATTACATTTCTTTTCATTATTATTCGTAGGATTTGACGGACAAACTCAATCAGAGAATGAGAAAGTAACATCAGTAAATTTAGAATGAAAAAGTTAATTTTAGATTGGTTCATGAACTACATCTGTTTTCGGAATTAGCTAATTCAAAATCGATTTTTTGGCGGACCACAAATGCTTCCTAATTGGTCCATCCAGAAGGCCTTCTGGCACAGACTCATATTAATAAATATTGTGCCAATAAAATACTGTTCTCAATGATAATCTTTTTTGTAATGCTGACGTCATCTCAGAAGTAGCTGTAGAATGAAGCATTAATACTTCGAAAGAGTAATCAATGCGACCGTCCGTTAGCTTTTCAAAAACCTACTTATGTGGTTGTTAAAACGTTAATATTCAAACTTAACACACAACAACAAAAAAAGTACTTGGGCTAATAGAATGTTGGGCTGTTTATTGCTGAACCCTCTTAAAATCGATATCTTATATATGGTAGTCAATACCAGCTATAGAGTCTCAGCCTATCTCCAACTGTAATGCTCATGAACAATCCTACAGAGCTAGTATACGAAGCGCGCGATTTGGGATAGCAAATGGACTGTGATTTACGTTTTAAAAGGAATGTTGCAAAATCCAGGTCCAGACTGCGCCATTTTTGGAACTCATGGTCTTAATTTTCTATTTGTTAAACAGGATGAGTGAGATTAGTAACTAGGTATATTATAATGATATCACTCAGTAATTAATGTTTATAAAGTAAGTATTAAGAAATAATCTTGAACGTTAGCTCTCTGATTGTTAATTTATAACAATAAAACAGAATGCGGCAGCAGCTACCCGTCTACCTGTTTCACGATAAAGCTTTGATGTTAATTTGGCCGAAGGATACCAGATGCTCTAGAGATGGCGAAACACTTGGGTGAAAATGAACAATAGTTTTCTCTAGTCGTCCTGGAGATTGCAAAGATTTCTTAATTTTCTTAAGACGTTCTCTAGAGATGCATTTACTTAAAAAACAAATCTAGACCAATGGGTATGGAGCTAGTTGCCTTTTCGTCATCCATACTTCTTAATTAAAAATCACCCATTATAAAATCAGACCCAAAATACTCATAAGTACATACAAATGGCAATGATTTGATTATGATAAATAGATAACTATCAATAAAGCAATAGCCAAATGATAGTTAAATTAACATTTGACTTATATATAAGAAGCATTAGTGTCCATGTGTTTAAGGTTCCGGTGCTATAAGTGCACCATCCCCGACCATATCATCCTTTGGGAGTCATGGGGGTCGTCAAAAGGAAAAATACCCAAAAGTGGGCAGTAACGCCTTCTGAAGGAAAAAATGCCCGTGTAAGACACTGCGATCTCCAAGACGACCCTAGAAGTAAAGCGTGGGGATTATGGCAAAAACCCTATAATTGGGGACCTTTTTGTTCAATGGTGGACATCAGGGCTGTTGGCGCACTTGCCGGCCTCTACATGATATTAAAAGTACTCTTACCCACCTCAATATTGTGTCGGTAAGTATCTGCAGTGCTTCATATGTTGAATAACCAGAATTTACAAGTACCCTGTATTTCAATTTGGAACGTATTCATCCCAATTTATAGAAAGCTATTGAGCGGTTGGCGTATTTTCAGAGGAGAGCAGAATATGTACCTAGAATAAATATTAACAAGTGGACCTCAGCTATTACAGGATAAGGCATAGACGAGTGAAAAGTTCACTGTAGACCACCGCTTGAATGTACAGAGATGACATCGTATACATAATAAGTTAGACTTCTATGATTTATCCTGCAACTGCCGCGTTTTTACTGTACAAGTTTTTGTAGCTGTAAGAAAGTTTGCAAATCAAACTGTTATCATAGTGCAACCGGCAACTGAGACTTTCACGTGATGCAATTACTATTTAAGCAATGCCTCCAGATCTCTAAGTAGTCAGCTTGCTGCTTGTAGATAAACTTAATAAACCAGGTCCTCGTACCGATCAAGACAAGGACACTAAGCAGTAGGTTGGCAGCTGGCCTTGTATGGCAATGATAATGATACTAGAAATTATTAAAGCATATTTTTTACGGACGGGATTCTAAAGAAAAATAATAATAAAATAATGCAATAATGTGTATATTTTGTTTCGCTCAGCCTGCAATAGTGCTTGTAATCATATTTAGAAATATAGAAGGGCAGCAACATCATTTGAAAAAGCACTTCTTTCCATCAGATCAAGACTAGTAATCTGGTCGATGACCGCCTATGACGGTTAAAGTAATACAATTGTAGCCTAAAATTTCAGCTCAAAAGAGTAAGGTTGCGGTGGCTGAGAGGAATAGGCATCCAGCGCGAAATCGGAGGACGCGTGTTCGATTCCCATGCGGAACAAGAAAAGTTGTGCTCAAATAATTTGTAAATGTGATTTTCGCTCACCACACGATAGTTCTTCTAATCATATTTTTTTAAAAGAGTAGATTGACTCTTTATACATTGTGAAAAAAATAGATAAGCAAATCTAAAAGACGAATAAAAATGTTTTGAATACATTTACAGTATTCATTGTGAGTCTAAATATACGTTAGTTTCTGTCTCTTTGATTACGCTGAATGTGGCTTAGTAATATTCCGGTTGATTGCAATCCCGTTTTAATTAAAGCAGTTAGGCTTCAATTATTGCTTACACGTGCTATATTATGAATCTGCAGTAATTATTTTGATGTGACGAGTACTTCTAGGATGAAATCTTAAAGTACAATTAAGAATCTAGCAGCACGTGCCAATTGTTATAAATTTTCTGGGAAATGACGTCATCAGGTGTTATAATATGTAAAATAAACTACACTACATAGACTGCTACGCCTACATAGACTCAATCCCATAGAGAAAAGTAATATACTGCTCAATCCTTTGCTTACTTAAGTTATAATAAAAGTATAGTCTGGTTGCGCTGATTCAAAGACGATTTCTACGTAAACTGTAACGTAAGGTTGTTGCAATTATATCCCTTTATATCTGTCCACTCCTGCACATACTCCTCTGAAAGCGTGTGAAAGAGACTGCGTCACACAACTGCGGTAGTGGTGCGCCCTAACACGAGTAGCAAGATTAATTGGGAGTATGTCCTATACTGACGCGCTTGCGATCATCTCATGTGAAAAATTCAAAACTTGTGAATTTGTGTCAAGTTGGATGCATCATAACTATTGGAAGGACTGATAAGTACCAGCATCGACCAATAAAGGTATTGTACACCTTCCTTATATAGAACTGATTCTTTCCATCCAATTCTCTCGCCGCATCAGCCTGATTTAAATATATATATTTCGCAAATTTCACTTTACCCGCCCAAACATTTTATGGTTTTAATCGAACCGGCTATTTGAATCAGTGCTAGCCACCACATATGTCTCTAAATTGTAGTTAATTGTCGAAACAAATCGTTGTACTCGCGTCGGTTGGTACTTTTCAAACTACCTCCATTTTCATGATCCCTCGCAAGGAATCTATCTATCGTAATTCATTTGCTATGTTATCATATGTTCATTGTATTTAGTTTCGCAAATTTAACCGCGCAAAAATAATCATATCAATAGTTATACCATAGACATACAATAATAAAAAAGTTTAGATATTTCTATGACGGCACAGTTCTATAGAACTCTTGAGCGTTATCGGCTGGCTTTACCAACATTCTGCACGTTTATTGCATGTGGCTGTAGTTACACTAGGGTACGACTGATTTGATTTTCCACATTATGGATGCACTGATCAGATATATCCCGTTGGCTGCCGGGTTAGAATTGCCTCTCATGTGTGTGTGTGTGTGTGTGTAATTATGTATCTATTGTGGCATTGCAGCTTGCTAATGGCTGAACTACTTCAATGTCGCATGAACACTACGTCGCTTTCAATGGGTACATTCAAGTTTTAGTACAGCCCCTGATTATGCCACAGTACCGTACGTTGTGTGGGTTTAATACCATATTTTGATTTTCATATTTTGTATTGGAATGCATGATTATACCTCGAAAATACAGGTCTTATTTTATAAACTTGGTTATTCTCAATGTTTCATCATATTTTATTTAAATATTACATTTGACTTTAATACTGCGTCGTTTTATTCGTTTATTGGTTGTGAAATGCAACAAATACGAAGAAGTGACGTCGTAGCCGGCTTTATCGTCACTAATGCGTTTCGCTCGATTTCACGCGGTCACGATAGAAACTGGTCGTTGCTGTAAAGTCTAGGGTTGCCGAAACATACATTTAATCTATATTTTACTGAAAAAACGTGGTCTGAGACCTAAGCATACAAATGTAAGTTTTTATATGTATGACGGACTTTTCACGGTACATGGAAAGAGGTATATATTTATTTCAAGCCAACAAAATAGGTCTACAAAATCATACAAGTCTTCGTAAAAAAAGTTAAAGCTACTTAAGAAGCTCATCGTAATTTCCAAAACTTATCAGAGTGCTTAGCCGATGCGACGCGTGATCAAAATGCTGGCACCTATTTGGCTGCCAGTATGCTGGGCACGCGGCTAACTGGTATTGGGCTGGATGCTGGACTACCTGTGAGTCTGCAAAGACTTATAGGTTGTCTAAATGCTTTTATTGTAGTAGCTGTAGGGTTGTATATATTTCGTAATATTTTGTTAGTAACGGCATTCCGCCGGTAAGAATATGTAAACAAAATCTTATTAATATAATTTTAGGTCAATTCACATTAACTATAGATGGTAACTCTTAACTCTTTGACGAAATGTCCGATTTGACTCACTTCACCACGGTAGCTTAGAAAGGTAGAGCACGTCCTTAGCTTTGACCTTAGGGACAGGTAGTTAGCGATTTAAATTCTGCTCTTGATTTTTTTCTCATGTTTGTAATATTGTTGAAATAAACTTTATTTGGATTCCACGCGACAATGCCTGCGAGACGAGGGATCCTCCCAAGGGCATTAAGTGGAACCCTAATTTTCAAATGTTTTGATAAAGACTGGCTCACTCTAGTATGGTAATTTGTATGCGTAAATTGGTTATAACGTACATTAAATTCGTAAATAACGTCATAATGCTGGTTTCATAGACTGTAATGTGTTACGTTCCATTTCACGCAGAAACTAGAAACTGCTAGTCAATGTAACGTCTTTCAAAACTTGTAATTACTTGAATCTGTATTCTATTTTGGGCACATGATTTTATCCTCATTGCAGGTTTTTTATAATTAAATTTCATCAAATCACGATGAATCTATACCATCTTAATGGACCTGATTACATTTTTTTTTTTTGTATGCCTGATATGTTCGTCTTTGACCACTATCTCACCTGATGGTAAGTGATGATGTGGTCGAAGATGATGTTCAGGCTAACCTAGAAGTACTGGCTCTCAAGAACACCTGCCGGAACACACCGTTAGGTGCTTGGCGACAGATTTTCTACTTGAGGGTGGTAGCTAGCCAAGGCGGGCATTCGCAAAATGCCCTACCACCATGCTATAACGACTGCCGTCCTAAGACGACAACCGGGACCGACGGCTTAACGTGCCCTCCGAAGCACGAAAACGCTCAGTAGTAATGTCACTAGCGGTCACCCATCCAACTCATGACCGCGGGTGACGTTGCTTAACTTTGCTGATCGGTTGAGAACAGCTAAGTAAACTTCGCTACGAGCGCTTCAGATATCATACAAAGGCGTGCCCCTCCATACTGTTATTATACTACTAACGATGGTGCTTTTTCAGAAAACCATATAGAGGGTAGTCATCAAGGTAGTCAGGAATATAAATTATGACGCGATGCTGTTAGGATTTGTAGGAAGTGTATACCTATTCGAATGTGTGGAACGAAGAAGGCACATATGTAATGTATCAATACGAATACTTATTACGTGCATTTGCAATAAGTTTTTCAACAGCCCTTTACACGCACAAGAACAATTGTGACCCAAGAACAAATATTGGCTTGTTAATTTAAATATTTTGGGCACAAAATGTCATTACTCAATAGATGTCCCAAATATATTTATCACTGCCAAAACAATAACGACAACGCACGGGTTTCTATTTTATTTACACTATCATACTATAGTAGAGCTTCCTTTTATTCCACGACTTTAATAGAAAAATCGGTAATTCGACCAAAACATCACTACAAGTTTACGTGTAAGGAGTTCAACATAAATTACTGTATTATTTAATATACGTCAGAAAAGTAACTTTGTTTATTACAGTTTTATAGATACATAAACGCTGATTTTGAATAAAACAATACTATACATATTACAATTATTTATTATAATATGAGGTGCCTCGCGCGGGAATTGTTGTGATAAATAAGATCGCGTGTAACGGAGTGACAAGAATGTTCTATTATTTACATAGTGAGTTGACAAATAAGACCTTAATCGTTTCTCATCTTCATAATAGTGTTTGTCTCCTTTACTATTAAAAAGGAGATTGCTTATCAGCTGTTCGTGTTCTCATTGCTATAGGAGTGTGATTTAACCAAATACGGTAAGGACGAAGTTAATGTAACCTTATTATGTAAAGTATTTTAATATTAGTTTAAACCATAGTCATTTTACTACAATTTCTATCAACCCTACAAAATTCAATACACTGTGCACGATGCGGTATGTCCCAAGTCCACTTTGCACTGCAGTCGTGTGGCAACGAAGGACTCACTCCATCTCAGATTTTCTTTCTGGGACCGATTATTTATTTTATGTTACAATTTACGTACTACGATGCGCAATTTAAACTTATAACACGCCACTATTATAAGTTTAAATTCGTTGGGCTTAAACAATCTGATGCTGTTTATGTATTAGTTCTTTACGACAGAAGAAAACACCTAAACAGTTAATTATTTATGCAAAATCATTCATCTTGGTTTATTCTTGGTTCACCTTTGAGTGCTGTATTGTAACTGACACATGTAATGTACCAATTTCGTCTTTATAACTTTTTTCAAGTTTTATTTGAAGGTACTTAAAAATACGTACGAAAATTGTGTCCTATTTTTTTCACTTCTCTTTTTATATAATTCTAACCTGTCAGTACCAAAGAACTTCTTTCACCTAAAAAAATAGTTTATGTAACAGTCCCTTCCATTTGTTTTGTTTCCGGTTTACCGAGGGTAAATACCCTCGGTAAACATTTTTGTTCCGGTACTATTTTACTGTTTATAATATTAATACAAATAAACAAATGCCAACATGCCCCAAATGGCATTGAGGCCATCACTTCTCACAGCCAAAATATATTACCATAATGCATATTAATAGCCCTAGTATATTTTGCACGATGATGTAGTGAAGTACTAAGTCTAATTTATTGAGTTAATACTACATTAATTTAACAATAATCCCGTTTTAAACTTTTCAGGCGCCGTGTGGGATATCATAATTAATTCTCAAGAGCAGCAGGGGATTAGAAGAATTTAAGAAGGCTTAGGTAAAAAAAAACACTTATATTATCAGTATTACGATTCTTGGCCCTTTTCTTCATCGAATTTAATAAAGAAATTACTACGAAGGCCGCATTCCATTTGAGTTATTTTCGATAATTTTGACCACATTTTGCGTCTATGGATCCACATTTAATATGAACCATAGACACAAGATGTGATCAAAATTATCGAAAAAAACTAATTAAGCGTCAAATGGTATACGCCATTTTATATTATATTACCTCTTTTGATTTCTACCTTTCCGATTAAAACGAAATATGAAAAAAGTACATTATATTCTTACCCTTATTCCATCCATGTAAAATTGGAACACTGTTTTCTATTACTTATATTATGAGCTGTGTAAAAACATTTGCTTCGGTTTAATAGCCAACAAATATAAGGATAGATAAATTGTAACGAGTCATATTATGTGCCTAATAACATAACATAGCTTAACTCTACTGATGGTATTCTGTTCAGCGCACTTTGATCATCTGCCGGCATTTACGATCGTCCAATGGGTAAATGTCCAATAATCTTTAAAAATCAAAGTGTTAATAATTATAATCCAATGACTGTACACTATCTGAAATAATTATGGACTGGGAAAATATGTACCTAGTTCATTTTAAATGCCTAAGCATTGCAACTGAATTCTAATAGGGAATGAAAGTTATGTATTTATAGCACTACACTTGCCAGTGTATAAAATATGTATAGACACATTAAGGATATTTAATTGGCATTTTGGACGGAAATCAAGTCTGTGTTTTCTGTTATAAGCCGAGCAATGGCCAATTCTATCGATACTATCTTTTAAGTCTACGCAGATAACTTTATACCACGGAAAAATTGATTTAATGTTGATGGATATATCATAGAACGTCAAAAATAGTAACAACAACAACAAAGCTACATTTTTGTGAGAAAGGATTGAAAACTGCAGCCAAAGTGTATCAAAAGACAGTCTTGGATCGTGTTGTAAAACCTCTCAGCAATACTCTTTTAAAAATGTACCGTGGACTTTCCAAAGAAAACCTCTGAACCCGGTCACAATGCACGAATTACCCAAGCCGGGAATGAAACCAACGTTCCGGACTTTATAAGTGCTGAAGACTGGCCCTCATCTAGCCCAGACCTTTAGACTACAAATTATGACCAGTTTTAGAAGACATGGCTTGCTCTAAACTAGACGGCGACATTGAGTCTCTTCAAAAATCTCTGGAGCAAGCAGTGGCAAAATTTTCCATGGAAACAGCGCGTAAATCCATAGATTTGTGGCCAGACCGATTAAAGGCCTGTATAAAAGACAAGCGTGGCCATTTTGAATAGAATATTGTTTTTATTTTTGCTGAGACATTAATAAAAATGATCATATAAGTTTTAATAATATTACATTACTTCGTAAAAAATGCGTTTTCATTTGTATAAGAACTTATGGCCGGACTAGGTATAATCTGTTTAGGCTTAGAAAATGCTGAAACAAGTGTAATTACTCAGGAAAGGATATAAGTACGGGTTGACAAGCGCATTGCAGTGTCATGAAGAACATTTAATGTTAATTTTTGGGCTGCTGTTATAAGCAGGCTTGACGCTTTCAGGTGGGCGATTGGTCTGCTCCGTGGCTTTATAATAGCAAAAAAATACGTAATTCTTTTATACCAGTTTCATCATTTTTTTTAATTCTGAATAGACAAGCATTTGACTGCAGTCTCACCTGATGGTAAGTGACGACGCGGTCGACGATAGAGCATGCTTGCCTAGAAGATATTTTTTCACTCTATATCATAAAATACATTTCAACCGTTTTTTTACTAAGATTCTTCTTCCTACCTACTAACTAGTCAGTAACTAAGTAGAAGTATAATATGCCGACCTTACTTCATCGGATACAATGATCTGCACTTAAATTTACCTGGTTCTATTCCCTCTGCACTTCTTTCCAATACGTTTTTAATTTAGAGAGTAGAAATTCAGTATTTGAACCTCATTGAGGATTACTGTACGCTGAGATAGAATTCCTCACCGAATGTTTAGATTTTACTCTTCATTAAACTATGTTAACTGCTTTTTCTTAAAATTACCTTTGTTCTTGAATTTGCTTGTAAAGTACATTATTTAAGGTGAACGGTAAGGGCAAAACATTAAAACGTTTCCTGGTGACAATAAAGCGTTTTAAGCTTTGAAATAAATATATCATGTGACGCGTACCTATATTGAAGTTTGCTATCCAGATTCAAATGCATTTTATTAGTTGAAACTTTGAAGTACCAAGATTTCAGAACATTTTTAGAGGTGTGCAAACTTCGTTTGGTACCTACCAAACTTGGTTCAGTTATTCTTTAAGTGTGTACGAATGTTTTCATGGTTAATTACTTCGAAAAGTAATTAAAAATATGCATTATAAAAGTAAAAGCTATTGGCGCTTACTAAAACATCTGGTAGGTCACTTTGCATAGCCACCAACCAGCTTAGGGCGTATCCACCACTTTTAAGGAGAATACAGTGTCTATGCACTTAAGGGTCAATTCCGGTAGTATGTCTTGCGGGTCAAGTTCAAAAGTTCTAAGTGGTGAGTTAACTATCGGTACAGCACACTTGAGTAAAAAAAAATGCATGGGTACACAATAATAAATAATAATAATAAATAAATTTATTTGGCAACTAAACTTATGACTTAGCTTAAAATAACAGATTCGTAACATAAAATTAACACTTCTAGAATTCTAGTAATGCACTTTGGTCCCCACACTAGGATTCCCTGTGTCGATAAAGTTGAAGATAAAGAAGAAGAACGAAGCTCGAACGGATACTTTGCTCAGCTACCTTTTAAAAATAAATTAATGTAATACTTATAATTTATATGATTTTGAGTTCATTATTTACGTTATTAATATAATTAAGTTTAATATCAAATAGAATAAATTTATGTGAGCCAGTCATTTTAGCTTTTATCCTGAACAGCACCTTTAACCGCATCATCACATCATCACAGTAGGTAATAGTGTTAGATCAGTTGAAATAGTAATCAAAAGCTAGCCTATCCGCCGCTATAAAAAACAACGAGCTATTGATTTATGACATACGGATGGATGAACAGACAACAGATAGTATAGCTACTGTCTTCAAAAAAACCTACTGTTCACGTTAAATCGTTAGTCTATTTTATTATTCTGTTAAGGTTCGTTTTTCGCAGATTGAACCATTGTCAATGTAATCCAGTGTGAATATACATTAAATAAAATAATACTAAAGCACTTACTTCTTTACTACAAAGACCCATAACGTAATAAATAACCTGGTATTATCAGCCTCATCTCATCATTTAGCCTTGGGAGATTACCAAGGTGTCTCAACTCTATTCAGTAAAGTCTCATTCAAGCCCACCATCCTATCCACGTCTCTCATTACCTACCTGCAATGAGAGTAAAAAAAACTCATTAAAACTTTCTCCCAGGTTTATATTGGAATAAGTACCCAGTACGACGGTCCGTGACGTTTCTGCAACGTAAACAAAACTTTGTCCATTTTAAAACTTGCTGAATACGTAATTGACGTTTTTATTAACAGGGCGAGATGGAGTTTTTTGGATCGATAATGCTAACAAAATAGAGATGGCTTCTGTTTTTTGACAGATTATTTTGTGGATATGTTTTGTCCGGCTTCATTATTTCAATTCCATTTTATGCTTATATTCTAATCAGATTACCATAATTATTATATAGAGTGAGTTTGAGCCCGTAATCTAGATAAGTCTGAACAACATTTCTGTCAACATCAGGTAAGATGGTAATCAAAGGTAAGCTTGTACACAAAGGCCATAATATATTCTACTATTTAATAAGGATCACTTTCCGTTTCTGGGGTACCTAAGTAGAAAAAACGTTTTTTGGACATTTACGGGACAACCGTATTATAAGTTGAAGCGCTCGTAGCGAAGTTTGATTAGCTGTTCTTAACCAATCAACAAAGTTAAGCAACGTCCGCCGCGGTCACGAGTTGGATGTATGACCGCTAGTGACATAACTACTGAGCGCTTCCATGCTTCGGCGGGTACGTTAAGATGTCAGTCCCGGTTGTCGTCTTAGGATGGCAGTCGTTATAGCATGGTGGTAGCATTTTGCGAACGAAACCCGCCTGGCATGCCACGAATGGTGTGTTCCGGCAGCTGTCCTTGAGAGCAAGTAATTCCTGGTTAGCTTGAACAACATCTTCGACCACATCATCACTTACCAATAGGTGAGATAGTGGTCAATAGCTAACCTATCAAGCATAAAAAAATTAAAAAAAACACAGTTGCACGCCACACTTGCCGTTTTCGCTTCATGCAGCCGTGTTGCACGCTGCTATCACGGACAAGCTGATTCGCGCAAAATTATGTATGCTATGTTATAATATAAATAAAATATTGAATTCCATTAACAGTGGATCACTGCATGTATACAACTTGCAATATAAAAAAATTGCTTTATCATTGAGCGTGACAGAATATGTAATCAGTTTAATATACGGTGCTTGTGCAAAATATTGTCTGCTCTTTTCTTGCATATGGTATTCGAAATAGTTATTATAGTTAAATTAAGTGTTAGTTAACATATGTCTGTAAGTAACCCATAGAAGTCCTGTTACAGTTATTGTGGGAAGTGTAATCAGTGAGTGATTTTGACTGTCAAACTTGCCATAGTTTTGAAGTTTCCATACCCATAGGGTACAAGTACAAATTACTTAAACCCTGACTGCAAATTATTTATTTTCGTTAAGCGTTCTATCATTCCATTGAAATTAAAACTGCAAGTTATATATATTTATGAAATTCAACCAATGGATGGGTTTGGGAGAAAAAACAATATTTGCTCACAATATGGCGTCTAAAATCCACCAGTTTATTTTTTTACTTTTCATGTACCTAGTTTCACCTGCGGTATCAAGACGAATCTAATGATATACCTATCTTACATTGAAATCGGTGAAGTTGTTAAGAAGTTATGGTGGATTAAAGAAACTCTCAAACATAAATACAAACATACTTACATAAACCCTGAAAACATAACAATCCTTTTTTTGGGCAGTCATGTAAAAATTGGCCCTATTACTAAGCTTACTCCACAGTCCGTCTGTCTGTCACCAGACCACCTGTATCTAATGAACCGTTTTAGTTAGACTAGACATTTAAAATTTTCACACATGATGAATTTATGTTGCTACTATAGCAACAAATACTCAAAATCAGCCGAGTACGAGTCGAACTTGCGCACATGAAAACTAAAAGAAGGGTTATCATATAGTGTCTAATGTTGTGTAGATAATGGTACGGAACCCTTCGTCCGCAAGTCCTCCTCGCAAGTGGCTGATTTTTTTTATATAGTCATTGTTGAATAAAAATAACACACTTCACATAACTTTTAGGTCGTGCTTACATAATTCTACTTTAGAGATATATCAACAGTTATATAAATACAATGTAAAATTAAGATTATAATGATGTTGTTTGTCCGGAATCCGGACAAAGATATCATATTCATTTCAACTCAGGACAAACTCGCTTTTAATTAAAGTTACAAATGCAGAATGTTATTCTGGTGGTCACGGTAAAGGTTAAAGAAAGGTGCCTGTACCATAGAATAGGTAGGAGTATCTTTTCTACATTTTTAAACACGAGTTCATGTAACCTCTTTGGTATTTTGGTAACATCTCTGAGATGAACTAAAATCTCTTAGCAAATTATTTATTTATTTCCATACATACAACTATCTTTACAGGTACACACCCAAAACAATAGAGTAGCTATAAACAACATTTTAGTACTTAATTTCTGCAACACTGAACATGTAATGTGATTTGTGTAAATTCGTTATATACATATTTTTTTTAATTAATTAATTAAATTAATTGTAAATTATTTCATGCTTTTATTAACAAAATACTACAAACTGTATACAACACTACAGCTAGTACAATAAAAGCATTTGGACTCATATGCAGTCCAAATGCTCTAGCCCACTATCAGTTGGCAGCGTACCCAGCATGCTGGCAGCATTGCCCCGTTGAATTGCAATGCTTATTCTTTGAGCCAAATAGGTGCCCGCATTTTGATCACTCGTTGCATCGACCAAGCGCTCTGATAAGTTGTGGAAAATATGTTAATTAATATAAAATATATTGTTAATTTAATTTAATTAATTCATTAACTATAAATGAGATTTAAGCACAATTTTTTTTTAAATTATTATGAGCAAGCATTTGACCGCAGTCTCACGCGGTCGATGGTGGAGCATGCTTGCCTAAATTTAACTATAAACCAGAAATGTGCCAATAAGTCAGTTTGTTGTCTTGGCTTTTTTGTATCTATTGTCTTAGAGCATACTCCAGAAATCCAGATAAAAAAAAAATCGCTCATGTGCGACTCGCGTATTGAAATCGACGATATTTTATTCAACGAAGATCGATGTTTTATTTAAAATATTTGTTACATTTTAATGTTTCTGTAAAGTATGACTCGAGTGCTACTTAGTTGTTTCGTAGATAAGCAGCGGTAAATGTACAATTTAATACATTTGTATTTAAATGTTTATAATTTGAATTTTCATGTTGTATATACTTGTATCCAATATACATATAATACCATACATACTCTGAAGCAATGATGGTCGAGCGGTAATAGCTATATGGACTGCCGTGCCGCAGTACCCTGGTTCGATCCCCACCACCGACTTGAGCTTCACCGCATGGTGGAAGGGCATTTTGCGATTACCCGCCTAGCTAGCTACCACCCTCAAGTAGAAAATCTGTCGCCAAGCACTTAACGGTGTGTTCCGGCAGCAGTCCTTGAGAGCCAGTGAAATTACAGGCACATGAGACTTTACAACTATGTCTCAAAGTGACGGGCGCAGTGCAATTCGTCACTTGTGATGAAATGCATCAGTTATAGGCAGAAGTTAGTCCGCTTAACATCAGGTGGGCCTCGAGCTTGTTCCGACACAATAACATAAAAAAAAAAAAAAAAAAATACTAATAACATATTAATACCATCTGTTAGGTCACATAGTGCACATCACAAAGGATTTTTATTGCTGATAGGATAACCTTTGACCACTATCTCACCTGATGGGAAGTGATGGTGCGGTCAATGATGTTGTTCAAGCCAAAAGTAGCTTTACAACATTTGCACCTTAAAATTTAATAGTGCAATTAGAATTCTTCGTTATGGTGTTTGCTCGTTATCTGGAGATCAAATTCTATGAATATCTTATAATTCCAAAATTTCATTTTATTTGCGCATTGGATTCAGAAGAAATGATTTGTTAAAGACATACAAACAGAGACGCGAGTGAGGTTTTAGGAACAAGAATTTAGTTTATTCATTTTGCGTATAATAAATAATGCTAATATAATCCATACCTAATTAATTAATGAAAATGCTTAGCTCTTGTAATACGACTATAACTCATTCATTACAAAAGAACTAACAACCAAGTTATTTTTTTACCGTACCTTTACAAATCGCAACAGGATACAGACAATTTCGTATTAACCTGACGAAACATTGGGTTCAGTGGTTCGATTACTCAACAACTCACCCGCAAACGTTTACCCAGTTAAGTGTTTCAAATAACTCGGTACCCACAACACCGGAGCTACAAAATGTATCTTATATTTAAGTATTTAATATTGGTTTCTTTAGTGCACGCTCAAGGAAGTTTTTATGACAGATACAGTGGGAAAAAAGTGGAAGTCACTCAATCAAATGAGCTGCGAGTAAATAATGTCACTGAGTGAGTTTACTATAGTTACGAGTATTTGTAGATTTAAGGAAAGATTGAGGCCAAATCAGGTTTGTACCTTCTGGATCATTAATTGTGATCTTTTTGGCCTTCTCTAACTTATATGGGGTAGGTACAATATGTTTTCTCCAACAGCATGTAACGGGTACCCCTATAAATTCTCCACCTGGTTGTGGCACTGGCAATAAATTTTAAATAGGTGCTACTCATGTTGTTATTATTCATATTTTAGAAAATTTCCCTTATATTCGAAATGAAAAGTAGTGTTTTTAACACGGGTGAAGCTCATCAATTCCTTTCGACCTTTCTATAACAATATAATATCTATAACTAATTATTGATATAAGTATATGATTAATTATTAATTCAGTATAATAAAGAAATTACTAATTACTGAAGGCATTACCTACAAAATTAGAAAGTATTCTCTTGCTAACTGTAATTTAAAAATAGGGGCAACGACAAACATTTTTTTTTGTGCAACACATATTATTCGAAACCTGAGACGAAACAGTGAGGCATACAAGGAACAAATCGAAAGAAGATACATATTAATTATACGATACATAATTATATCATTAGTTTGGATTTCATTTGCAACTAGCCAAAAACTATAAAACCTTCAAGTTAAGAAGATTCTTTGTTGTGAATAACGCGACAATTATATGACAGCTGTCAAAGGATTTTAGATATTTGAGCTCCTTTTTATAAAAAAAACAGTGATCTGTAATAAGGTTAAGAAGATCGTGGCTATGAAAATATTTTTTTTTGTAAAATATATTTTCTATCCGGTTCAAATATTGATATATAGGTATAGGTAGATATACAAGTGCTGATAATAAAAACATGATAATGATGATATCGACGTGGGGTGTCACATTGCTACCTGGTGGGTGTCTAAAGTTAAAATGACACAGGTAGAACATTTTGCGAATGCCCCCCTACTAGCACGCTCAAGCAACAAATCTGTCGCAAAGTACCTAACGGTGTGTTCCGGCAGCTGTTCTTGAGAGCTTGTAATTCTAGGTTAGCCTGAATAACATCTTCAACCTCATCATCACTTACCATTAGGTGAGATAGTGATCAAATGCTAGCCAATCAGATTTATGTACAAAAGAAAAAAGTGTGTGTATAGACATGACTGCCTACCTCTCCGGGATACAAAAAGAGTGACGAAATAGTATGTTATCAATGATATTAAAATGGTAATATAATATAATTGCTGTATATAATATACATTTCAGTTCTGAGCATCTTAAGAATTGCTCGTAACCCCCGGTTTATGCTTTTAACCCAAGTTTAAAAGGTAAAACATTAGTTTTTAATATGTTATTATAACTTGTTTTACAAAATCCTAGAATTGCCTGAGGGTATCATCATTCAGCTTTGAGGCCCAACTTATTAAGAAGTTGTTTAAAGTTTAAATAGTTTTTGAATCACGGGCGCGCATTGCATGTGAACAAGCGAAAGCTTTGAAAACCCACGTTTTGCTCATTTAAAGTGGGCGAAAAACTGCTTTGTTTAATGAGTTTTGTGTTTTAATTTTGATTTGAATTGTAAGGTTACTAGATTATATATTGACTTTGACTACTATCTCACCTTATAGTAAGTGATAATGTGGTCGAAGATGATGTTCAGGCTAACCTAGAAGTACTGGCTCTCAAAGACAGCTGCCAGAACATACCGTTAAGTGTTTGGCGACAGATTTTCTACTTGAGGGTGGTAGCTAGGCGGGCATTCGCAAAATTTCTATTAAGACGCTAAATAATCAGTTTTCCGAATACTTTTGACTTTGCTTTTGCCATAAAGTTCAGTCATCACAGCACTCTTAAATTTTAACTTGCTACGCTTGAATTATTTTTATATTTGCATACTTTGTAAATATTCACTCATTCGTACATACATTCTTCGTTTACAGTATATAAAAACATATCGACATGCCTGTTTTCCCCGAAAGAGATTCCCAGAGAATTTGAAATAACTACGTTTTACTAGACACGTTTTGTTCTCATGGAAAAGGGGTCAATATTATTTTATGCTATGCAATGATAAGATGAACACGTGGTCGTCGGGACGCCTGTTCATTACAGATGCAGTGTGACCTTTCTTGTCTTGCTTGACTCTGCAGTGCGCTAGTCACTCCGAGACCTTAGTTCATATGTATCATTTTCCCAGTAATTTACTAGATACAGTGCCTTCACGCCTAAGAACAGTAGTTTTTGCACAATACAGCTTTAAGGCAGAATATTTGTCATGACCGCATCCACCATGACACTCTTGCTTAAGAGTGAGACCTAACTACCACTTTATAAAATTTATTACCCTCTAGTATCAAGTTCAGTGTCAAACTCTGATTACATAAACGACAAAAATGCCTGGACAATTCCGCCTCCGTCAAGCTATTGCCTGTCACCTACATAATTTAAACAAATATTGTAATAACTCTATTATATAGTAAGTATGTAACACATTGTTAAAAGATGTTTAAAAGAATGGCCCCGAGTTTCTTGCCCGTTCTTCTCGCAGTGACTCTATACAATTTATTTGCTGAACGTGGCAGTACAATATAGAATATTTCAATACTAAAATTTGTAATTGACCTTCATAAGAGCGTCGTAGACGCCTTAATTGAATAAATGATTTTAACTTTTGACTTTTTGACTCCAAATTGCTGTTTAATTATTTGTGTCATAAAAACTCTACAACTTCGTGTCTCGAACCCAAGACCTCTAGATTCTTAATTGGCGCTCTGTCGCACCCAAACATTATTCTCAATTTTTTCATTCAATTATACACAATAATACACCACCTCACTAGTGGCATAGTCGAACTCCAATGTGGTATTACAAAATCACAAACTTTTTTGTCCAATGTGGTAGTTGGATTACTTGTATGCCTTTTGTTAACCTAATTTCATTTATCCATCATTATAGTACCACCAACTTAACTGTGCAGTTGGCGAGGGCGCTGCTGATCAAGGAAATCAACCACAAACTGTCACAATTTCAAGGAATGTTGTAGTTCTTTTTTCTACAGAGAACAGATAAGTTGGTGGGTCTGTACACAGAATATCCATTGATAAAGTTGTTATAGATAATATTACTTATGTTTATCCACAGACGATGTTCGATAAAGATAAAACCTTGCACACCCCATGAAGGCAGCAGACTTAGCGGCACGTGTAACAGCTATAAGTATCCAAGCAAGGGCGCAGCGAAGGGGCCATATCTGAGACTCCTCAAACCGGACTATGCCAACAGTAAGTTAGGTTTAAAGAACTTTTATTTCTCATAAGAACTAGTGTTCACTTACAATGAGATTCTCTAAAATATAATTTATAAATGAGTCCTCTGGCTTAGTAGGCATTACTTATTTAACGAGCTATTTATATATTGCTTAAGTTTATTTCGATATGCGTTAATATTTTCACATTCTTTCACTTCATTAGGTAACTGATTGTATAGTTTTGCTCCTTCAAATAATAATGTTGTTCTCCCATAGTTAGTAAGCGGTGTTATCAATCCTAATTTGTTTTTATTCCTTAAATTGTGATATTTATGTGTTGTGTGTGTTTGATCAGTGATGTTTGAGTGAATTGATTGAGCTATGATATTTTTATGAGAATGCAAGTGTTATATGTGTATATTTGTTTGATATTAAGTTAGATTAAACGTACCCTAATTTAGCACAACTTTGAGGTTGCGACCAAGCTTATGTTTTACGTTGCCGTCACGGTGTACTACCACAGATTATATCATAGTCACTACGTAGTTAATTGAATAAAATATAGTAAAAAGGCAGTATTTAGTTTCAAGAAATGGTCAAGGTAGACGTTAGGAAAGAAACTGCTTTGTAGTCTTAATATTGTCATAGGTACAATGTGAATAAAAGATTATCGTACATCACATGGGTAACAACATCGTTGTTGGGTGTGTAAAAAGTACCGCTTGGAATTCCTACGCCTAGGTTCGAAATCGCATCGTATTGTTAATTGATTATTCTTAGAAATACATTTTTATTAGCAGTCTGGTGTCTCAAACTTTGCCCAGTAGACGGCAATGCTTGCCCCTCTAGTTTGGCTCTTCTGCCTACTCCTTCGGAGAATATATAAGGAGTATCTTCAATTACAAAGTGACTTTGATCGTCCATGCTATCACACCGAACATGTAACTGTTCGCTAACATGGTCAGACGTCGACGAGCCTATGCACCGGTAATCTTGAAAAATAGTATTGTGCTAGAGTAATAAACACAGTAATGACAGCGATATGACTCTTTTACCATCTATTATGTCGGACGGAATATATGCAAGAATCTATCATAAATAGCATTTTCCTGAAACCGTACTAAGTAGTAACTTTAAGACTTTCGCGACTTGGACACATATTTATAAGTTTTTAACGGGACGTCGAGGTAAATAAACTTATACATGTTTTTATAGCGATTAAGTCCCGTTAAATAGTTATAAATACCGTACTAAGTTTCAATAAATATCCAAACAAGTGTTAGTTGATGTTCTAGGTACATGATATTATGCCCGGTTCCTATATTCCACCCTCTGCTATTCCTAGTCAGCCCATATTCGAGGTACATATTATGCCCGATTGTTATATTTAACCCTCTGCTGTTTATAATAGCGTAATCAATAGTGGTAACCTGTCATCTCACTTAATAGTAGTGGTTTATACTACGAATAAAAACATTAATTCGTAGATTTTATTGAAACACTTTTGACATAAGCCGGTCGAAAGAATAACCGACCGTAAGTAAACCGATATGTTTGGACGTTCAACGAACAGGGCATTAAGGATCCGCAATAGACCGTAAAGACAAATATTTGTTATCATCACAGCTTTAATTTTACATTATGAATCGGCGACGCATTTATTGTGCTAAACATATTATATTATTTGCTAGATTCGTTTTCAAACTAGACCCCATGTCAAACATGGACTGGCATTAAGCATTAAACTGGCAACTTTATAATAATAAAATATGTTTATTTCAGGTCAGGTAACATGAATATTTTTTAATATATTAATACAATTTTTAAAATTTTTCATTAATATATTGATTTTTTATAAATAAAAATAAATATCTTTCTATATAATTTTTCGATATATATTTTATGTTTTATTATTAATTATTTTTTTCAATTCAATGGGGCAATGCTGCCAGCATTTTGGGCACGCTGCCAACTGGTAGTGGCTAGAGCATTTGGACTGCCTATGAGTCCGCAATGACTTATAGTCTAGATGCTTTTATTATATTAACTGTAGTGTTGTATATAGTTCGCAGTATTTTGTTAATAAAGGCATACCGCCGGTAAAACACAAGCATGAATATGCATGGATATAAACACTGCCTTATAATATATAAATAATATATACCTTACACACTAACTGCATAACAATATAAAACTAACACGCAAACATTGATACAGTTTTGGGATATATTTTCGGCTGCACGTCCCTATAGGGCCTAAAGACTACGCCTAGGCTCGAGCTTCTATCGTACTAAATAATCGAATTTCCGCCCAGAAATCGCTTCTACATAAGACTTCTTATGCTTCCCAGATGTTGGTGGTCAGACGAAGTCAACATTTGAGGGAGATAATCGATTATTGAATTCGATTGAGAGGCTCGTTTTATGCCCCGTGGTTATTGGGTGACACTTTGACTGCTGAGTCACGTGTTTTGCCATGCAGTAAGCGCGTCGCACAGTTACAGTTTGCCACGATGCAGCGATGGCAGTTTAGCCTGCGCAATTATATTGCGCTAAGCCACGTTTTCAGTTTTCAAATAACAAAAAGCAATAACATTATTCGTTTTGCGGTGGTGATAGATGAAGGTCCCTGGTGCCATAGGAAACTGACATCTCACCAGGATCTGTGTACTTAAAAACTCTTTGTATGGCAGGTATTTCTTGCCTATTCCATCTTTCTGACTCAGTCTCGGCTAAATAGATGTTTTGGCAGTGTCTGCTAACACTTTCTTGGCTTCGAAGATGTCCATCAAGATAGACACACAGATCTGCTGCAACCTCAGTTCGTCCATGACCACTTTCGTTCATGAGCGTGTGAGATTTGTCAAGATAGAGAGCATTTATTTAATCTGTAATGTAGGCTCATTAAATTATAAGATGTTTTCAGGCGGTGATGCCATAATCTAGCCCTAGCTTAAGGTAAAGTAAATGAGTACTACTAGTTCAGTACTTAACTATCCCACTTACTAGGTTTTCTACACAAAAGGGAATCATAAGGATACTTCAAAAACACAACGTTTATAGGAACACATAGAACACTTTAATAAGAATAATACATCATTAGGGTCACATGGATTACTTCAAAGGTAATATTGTATAGTCACATTTCACAACGTTAATACAATAAAAAGGGCGAATTTGGAAGCCAACAAACATAGACCCACACACAACACATGAATATCAGTTACGTTACATTAAATAATATAATACAGTACTTAACTCAATAAGTCTCGATGCAGCAGTCACTTGTGAAGAATAATGAGAGGCCCAGTAAGTTAGGACATGGGTTTTATAACCATGACTGGCGTCAAGTGTCTGTCGCATATACATTAAAGTTCCCGCCATATTTACCACAACCAATCAGAGACATGAAAGTTCCCTCCACAACGCATCAGCCAATCCGAAATAAGACAGGATGTTTCATCATTGGCTAGTTCAGAATGAACACAGATATAAGCATGATTTCAGTGTGGCGGTTATTAAAAATGTAAAATATCAACAAGTTTTAGGATATTCTAGGATTACATAATGAGTAACTTCTCGTTACTTATTTACTTAAGATAATCTAAGCTTAACAAATATATGATTCTAACAAGCGCGTAGATTGCGCCATCACGATATTGCAACTCACGTCAACTTGACAGCGCTTTCCATAAAAACCTAGTTTCGTCATATTATATCTGCCAAGTGTTCAGCTCACTGAAATTTTGCATCCATGTCCTTGATCCTAATATCTAGTATAGACGGAGTGCCAGTTTTCTGTAAACGGATGTATTAACAAAACTATTCGCTTTTTATAGGAATACTTAAAATCACTTTTAGAACAATAAATAATAAAACGAAAAAACATGCATTAGGAATATTAAGCTAATAGACATGCATGCCAAATTACAGCGAGTTATAACACTTGACGTATAAAATATGACGAAATTATGTTTGTAAGGAAAGAGACATTAACCTTAAGTTAATATCGGAGCAGCAGGTCAATTGATATTCGAATTGCTACCCTAGTCAGACGTATATCTGAACTTTAACCGATTCCTGTTTTATGGATGTTTTTTGAGGATAACATCGCTGATTACTGTATCAGCCGAATTGTCCTCTGCTGAACCCAGCCTCCCCATCAAGGGGGGATTTTTCATTATCCCGACGCTTGGCAGACATCTTGGTGATCACAGCTTAAGATATCAGTTCCTCAGAAGGCGATGCTGCCCACCTTTCAGTATGTTACCTTCAGTCGCCTGTACCAACCATAGGTAGCTATGCGAAGATGACGTTCTAGCTCGGCACCCCACGGGGTACATTACTGATTAATAATTGATTTTCTAATGCAGTATTTCGTTAAATCAATATTCTATTTCATTACCGGCAATTGCACGATACAATTGTTCAATCTTACGAAGGACAGAAATTGTCGCTTTATTCCGTACATTTTTTGTATAATTTGCTGGGCATATTCAATTTCATTACAAGGTGAAGCAATGTTCCACAACAATGTTTGTCTGACGTCACTCGCAGCAGTTCACTACAGTCCATTAAGTGCCAAGTAAAATGTCAATAAGCTTCTTATTTCACGGCACGTTGAATTAAGCTGTACTGTACTGTACTTTGTTGTTTTTACTCATAGCTCTAGTTTGTAAAGTTACACTCGGATACAGAAATAAACAACTAGCAACGTGTATACTATATGTGATACATAATCATTTTGTTTCTTTCTATTCTTATTCAAAAAGCAACGCAAAACAAAGCGTACGAATTGGAGGAGATATATAAATATTATCTAATTTTATAGCTTTATTTATTTATGAAAGAGTATAGTTGTTGATTTTATAGCCATAGTTTTCTCTTAAAATTTAAGAGGAGTAAAGGGACGCTTGCACATTCCACTTGACGTATTCTAACCTTCTGTGGAATAAATGGCAATATTTTTCCGGGTCATTGGTAAAAATAGGTGGGACACCTAGCAAGGATCAATTATTGGACCTGTTCTGTTTCTAGCGTATATTAATGAGCTGCATTGCACAGTTAAAGATTTCTGCGATATTGTTTTATTTGCAGATGATACTTCTCTGATAATTAAAGTAGATAGGAAAGATAGTGAATTAATTCATGTAAATAATGTGTAATCGATGATATCTTATCTTCTCCTAAATTAAAAAGACGAAGTATTTAAAGTTTTCTTTACATTTATGTTGAACCAAACAATAAAATTTTTATTCACATTCATACTTAATTTGGTACATTAATATTTTATCACCAATAGACAATACGGTCACACTTTGGCCATGAAACGTTTTTGTTGATACATCTATTTGTATAAATAGTTCATACTTTATTACAATTTATAGAACGTGACATTCGAATGAACAAGCATGGCGAGCCTTTACCCACTGCCCGCAAGGTCCGAACCACTCTTCAGACAACCGGACGCGTTGAAGACAGAAAAAGATTTACAGCAGCTGCACATAGTATGATGGAGTTCATACATAGAGATGTCAGCTTGCTTAATGGACCGAGTAAGTTTTATTTTAATTATTTGATAGAAAATTCTATTTCATAATCCAAGTATACAGAAATCTATAAGTATTTGAACTGTATTATATCGTAAAGCATTTTTTTAACCATATTTTATTCTACATGAAATCCAAATTGTTACTAAGAATAAAAATACTGTTCTTCTTCTCATAGACAAAGACAGTGCTTATAAGGATATTTTGTAAAAGGTATCCTATTTTCTTAATTAAATTGATAATATTAGAAATAAAGTTTCACAGTGTGTCTGTTTTCGTCGTCACTGAATCTGAAGTTTCAACGGTCTTTGATCAGATTTGTTTTCTTTCACTAAGAAAATTAATCAAATCAACAAGTGTCTAATTACAGTGGACTATCTAAGGGACCGGCCATATTGCTGCCAAGACTCGGACAGATCAAGATCAGACAAACGTTGTATACCGATTCCCGTTCCAAAGGACGACCCCTATCTCAAAGTGACTAATATAACCTGTCTAAACTTCTCCAGAGCCGAAACTTTCCAAGATTCTGGCTGCACACCCGAAATAATATCCCCAGAACAGGTTAGAAACTTGCCAACTTAAGCGTTTCAAACTTTATGATACGTGTAAAAATGATCCTACTTTGAACTTCCATTATATTTTTCGATATTAAAATATTCAGAGGGTGACTTAAATCGTGACTTTATCCTCGTACGGATGTGGTAAGAATACTGAGTGGCTCACGAGCGTGTCGGTTTGAGTCAGGAGTAGTTTGGAATTGATTCGCACAGAATTATGATTCAAACGAAAGTTGGAATGTTCACCTTTGCCATTTAGAATGAAATTCAAAGTACTCTCCTACGTCGGGTACAACTAACATTATTTGACTCCTTCAACTTAAACAAAGTCTTGACTTACAGATCAACTTCCAAACGCCACTTCTTGATTTATCAACAATATATGGAGTTGATGAGGAAGCATTGAGGAGAATTAGAAAAGGAGAATACGGATTGCTGATTCTTGAAAGAAGAGGTGATAGATATGTTCCTCTTAACATCACTAATACACCAAATGTGGCTGACAAGAATAATAAAACTATCTTAGCAGATAATTCTACCATGGAAAACGTTATTGCCAATATCGATTCTCAAACAGAAGGTGCAGTGTCTAGTATTATAAATAATACTACTATGAACAGGGATATTTGTATACAAAATATGTTAAATGAGTCGATTTGCTATCAGTTTGGTAAGTATTTTATATGATAAGAATTTATATGTTTTCAACGATCAGTATTATGAATGAATGAATATTATGAAATGTTATCTTGATAATAAAAGATGATTTAAGTTAAATTTTAAAAAAATGTTTTACGCTGACGTTTTGTGTAAGGGCAACAAAATAATAGCAAATAATTGATTTATAACAAACAACGAACAACGACTCTGTTTGTATGTTTGGCAAAGAACTTAAACGTACTTATTCATATATAGACATATCATGTGTGAAACAGAAGAACTTCATATCTTCTTGTTTCTACGGTTTATTCTGATTCATTTACTACATTTTATGTTCTACTGCTGATCTAATATCGAGCAAACTAATTAACAAGCATGAACTGATTGAACAACTACTATGTACTTTATTTAATATGATTTTATTATTTTATAGGTTTCCCAGAAGCAGGAAACTATAACCTAAGAACAACTACATTAGGAATATTTTTCATGCGGGAACACAACCGATTAGCTACGGCTTTACACAAAATCAATCCTTGTTGGAAGGACGACAGGCTTTTTAAGGTCGCAAGACAAATCAACATAGCCACAGCTGCTAATATATTTATGTATGAACTGCTACCATCGTTTCTGGGTGAGTAATACACACTTTGTAGTTCAGTTATCATATTTTTCTTTATTAACATTAAATAATAAATTTGGTAATCTACAAATATGACAACCAAATAATTGATTGAACAGATAAAAAAAAAGCGCCTGAGTTGACTCAGGTCTCATAAGTAGTTTGCATTGTTTTAAATTGTATTTCAAGCTCGTTAAATAAATATAAAGTAACCTAATATTTTTATGATTGAAATACTTTTGTCATGCCAAGCCACGCGGCGACGCAAAATATTAAATGTGAATGTGTGCACGTAAATAGAGTCTGTTCAGAACGTGAGTAGACCTGGGTTTTGATTTTGGGACCGTGTTAGTTGATGATATTTACATAAATTATATATGAATATATGAAAACAATAACGGGAAATTGTATTTAAATTATATTACAAATTCCAACTTCACTCTCTTTCTGAACAGTCTCTGCCTTTATTTCTTTGGTTAATATCTCAAAATCTGTAGGATATGAAATACTTTGACCATGATGGATATTAGACTATTATTCTCTGGAAAGTTTAAATTCCGTGTATTGATTTCCGTATTTTAATTATGATAGGTTATAGAAACATGTTGAACTACGGACTCCTCTCTGCGCACGTAGAACACATAACCGAATTCATGGAAGATGTACCCCCATTGGTTTATGCTGAATTTGAAATAGCTATACGATTTTTTCACACTATGCTCGACGGTAGAATCAAGTAAGTGTATTTTAATAACTTATTGGTGAAATAACCTAATGAACATAGTATTGTTTAGTACTATGAAGCACTTGTGAAGCAATGATGTCAGAGAGTAATAGCAATGGACTGCCGTGCCGCAGGTCCCTGATTCGATCCCCACCGCCGGCTTGACCTTCACCGCATGCTGGAAGGGCATTTTTCGATTGCCCGCTTGGCTAGAGACCACCCTCAAGTAGAAAACCTGTCTCCAAGCACCTAACGGTGTGTTCCGGCAGCAGTCCTTGAGAGCCAGTGACATTACAGGCACATGAGACTTAACATAGTTGTTAAATATCATGTGCTTGTAATTTCACTTCACCCGTCACCTTGTGACATAGTTGTCTCAAGGTGACGGGCGCAGCACAATTCGTCACTTGTGATGAAATGCATCTGTTCTAGACAGAGGTTAGTCCGCTTATCATCAGGTGGGCCTCGAGCTTGTCGCGTCACAATAATATAAAAAAAAACCTTCATATCAGGAACACTCGTATGATGGGATTACGTCTGTAGAATAGGTTATTTCAGTTTCGAAAAGATGGCTGAATTGAAGAGCAAGATGTTTCTTGTCCGATGGGTAAATGGTATAAGTACGAGCGACATCAAGTACAACAAATTGGCAAAAACTGTTCATAAAATAGCCCACCCATATGACCCATAGGAATTGCGGTTGCCATATGAATAATAACTATCATAGGCCTAATCGCATTTTGCCACGAGCGTATTGTGTCATATAATGTGGTAGCACGTCTGCATTAATGCCACAAGATACTTTGCTTGCATATACAGGGTGTCCCAGAACTCAACGTTAAGCGGGCACGGGGCAAGAGGGGAGGTCATACCAGTACCAAGAAAAATAAAATAAAAATTCTATATCAGTTGGTTAAGTTATAATTGGCAAATTTATGAAAAAGAGGAAAATCGACACCTTTATTCATATCTTTAGTGATTCTGACCTCAAAGTTAGCTATTTTACAGTGTTTTTTTTTACTAACGTGGTCTTTAATAAACATGCTATCAATTGCAATCACAATTTAAACAAAAATTAAAATTATCGCATTTTCTTTGAGTTGTGGTTGAAAAAATAATATCAACTAACTTTGATGATTCAATAAAAAAAAAAAGTTATGGTACTACCCTAGGCAAGTTACTTTAAAAGATGGCCCATTTAGTCAAAATTTCAAAATGATTCAAAACTTTTAACTTTTCTACCTATAACATTTATTGCCAATTTTTATCGCAAATCATACTCATTTAAAAAAATAAATTAGGTCATCACAATACTTGTTTTCCTTAAAAAAATCGGAGAAATAGAACAATGAATAGTATGCGGTGGTCACCGACAAATACACCGCGTTAAAGGGCTATGACAGAGCGTATATAGTATATATATTGTCTCGTGTAGATTTTATTATCACAGTTTTTCTTGACTGATTTCTCGGCACTGATCTCGATATGTATATATGTGAGTTACCTTTTATACTATAAATTTATTATTTAAATTTCTATTTTATTTTGATAGGGTTAAACAAAAATATAAAATATAACATTTTCCGAACCACGTAAAATTTATTTTTTATGCTAGTAATGCTTGTATGCGTGTATAATTTGTATTTATATATATTAGGTCCTTACATATGAAATTGGCGTTTTTCGTACTGGCCACTTTAATCACGAATTTCTCCTCTTTGGTAAGGAATTCCAAATTCAAATTTGTACAGCTATAGACTCATGTATTTGTGCTTCGATGATCGTCATTCATTTGTTTTTTTTCTTCTGTTTTTTTCTGTTTGCGTCACTCATTTTACAAAATGGAAAACCTTAAATATCGCATTATTTACGAGTACGAGTTCCGCCGTGGCACTAGTGCTGCGGAAACAACTCGAAGGGTGAATGATGTGTATGGCGGTCGTGTTGCAAAAGAAAACACAGTTCGTTTTTGGTTCCAACGTTTTCGTTCTGGAAATTTCGACCTGCAGAACAAGCCCCGTGGACGGCCTGAGACTCAAGTTGATAATGAAGAGTTGAAGGCTATTGTGGAAGCGGATCAATCGCAAACCACGTCCGAGTTAGCTGCAGGCTGCGATGTTAGTGATAAAACTGTTTTAATTCACTTGAAGCAAATTGGGAAGATTAAAAAGCTTGAAAGGTGGGTACCTCACGAATTGACTGAAACAAACCGGCAAACGCGCGTCGACTGCTGCGTTACATTACTAAACCGGCACAATAATGAAGGTATTTTAAACCGAATCATTACCTGTGATGAAAAATGGGTTCTTTACGATAATCGGAAGCGCTCAGCGCAATGGTTAGATCCTGGCCAGCCAGCCAAATCCTGCCCCAAGCGAAAATTAACCCCAAAAAAGTTACTTGTAAGCGTTTGGTGGACTAGTGCCGGTATTGTTCATTACAGTTTTATCAAATCTGGCCAGACTATTACGGCTGATGTCTATTGTCAGGAATTGCAAACCATGATGGAAAAGCTAGCGGCTAAACAACCTAGGCTGGTCAATCGCTCCACGCCACTGCTGCTTCACGACAACGCTAGACCACACACTGCGCTACAGACGGCTACTAAATTAGAAGAGCTTCAATTGGAAAGTCTAAGACATCCTCCGTACTCCCGGACCTTGCTCCAACAGATTACCATTTTTTTCGAAATTTGGATAACTTCTTGCAAGGGAAAAAATTCAACTCCGATGGGGCAGTCCAAATCGCCTTCAAAGATTTTATTGATTCCCGTCCGACTGGTTTTTTTAGTAAAGGGATCAATGAACTACCTATGAGATGGCAAAAGTGCATAGAAAATAATGGTTTATACTTTGATTAATTAAATATATTATATTAAAAAATATTCGACTTTTTGTTCCTCCCATACAAAACGCCAATTTCATATGTAAGGACCTAATATTTTATTTTGTTGCAGAAAATATACAGAGAAACATCATTATATCGATGAATTATCTGTTAGTGAAACGCTTTACAGGCAAGCTCTTATTGAGCAAGATAGGACCTTTGAAGAAATCAATAGAGGTACTTTCTACCAGAATTCGGCCAAAATTGATGACATTTTAGATCCTGAGGTAAAACGTTTTGATTTTCTATAGTAAATTAGGGTCAGATCGGTGCTAGGGTAATAATAATCTTAATTAATCTCTAAAAACATGAGCTAATGTTAACAATTATCACTTTGTAGGTAGGTATCAATATATAATATTTAGGTATTAACAAATTTAAAAAGACAATAAGATAGGTCAATGGACACATTCTTAGTAAACAATTTATTTAACAGTTTAGGTCAAAATGCAGTTATTAAGTAACCTTTATTAATAGGCTAGACTATTATATTATTGAAGTACATTTATAGGTAAACTATTAATTATTAGATTTAGTAGTTTGAGTACAAATAATTATCAGGTGGTGCTTACTATCTTAATCACACTAGCCCCCACACTAGGATTCCCTGTGTTGCTGGTGGCTAGTCTCATCCGAGTGCATAATACATAATATTTGCTGTACATATTTGTTGAAAAGTTTTGTCATAAATGTCCGTTAATACAAAAAATAAGGGTAAAGGTATAATACACATAATCAAAACACTTTAACATAGGCTAATTGGTAATTTAAATAACATAACTGTAATTATTACGGATGGAAAAAGATAACTTCCAGCGGGACTTTTTCCATCCGTAATAATTTCAATGTTCTTGCTTAGCATGCGTCAATGCTCCTATAAAATAATACTAGTCAACATAACTGTAAATTCATTATCAGTGTGTGACACGAATAATAAATTTATATGCACTTTTTTATAACGGGGTTAGGGTGAAAAGACAAAGTTAGTATCTTGTAATGGATGTGTGCTAAGTGTGGCTATTGAATTATGCTGTGTGAGTTGCAAAGGCGGGAGTGTATTGTAAATGTTGTCGTCTTATTGCATGTGTGAGTAAGACTTGTGAGACGGGTTTGAGTGGTATGTGTGCTAGCTGGGAATGAATTCAAGGGTGTACCAGGAGTGTTTGATTGGATGAGTGGTTCATGTTTGTGTGTGTATGTGTACCAGTAGTATGGTAACGATATCGAAAGGCATACCAGATAAGCGTTGTGTAAGATTACCCACGCGTAAAGGAGACTCATATAAGAATGTAAGACTGATGTCACAGTGCTAAGTAGAATTAGTTTGTTACTTGTATGAGTAATATAACTTATTTAACATATTGTAGGGTAAGACCGTAGAAATCGAATTTCCGACAAATTTCATAAGTTGCGAAGTAAAATTAAAGTAAAACTTATTAATTTTTGGTTGACAAGTAGATTGTATATTATCAATTCAAACGAAAATGTCACTGATTTTGCGTTTCAACGAGATTCAGTAATAATCATGTTTTATTATAATAATACAATTATTTTGAGTGACATTTCAATATTATTGAAGCACACCAACGTTATGTACATATCTGTGAGTTTCCTATATCCTCTATTACCACTAATTTAGTGTAAAGTGGAGACTATACAGTATTTTATTAAAAAGGTGAGACTTAAACCAATATTGAAAAAATAATAATAATAGATATATTTTATGTATAGGCAAGGGGGGGGAGGGGATGACATTCTATCCCGGAACCCCGCGGGAAAAAAAACATATTGAGCTAACATGTTATAAAATAGCAAATTTCAGCTATACCTACCTAAACTTCACCTAATTTATTTTTCTTTTTACAGATTTCAGAACGTTTCTTTGGGGACTTACAAAAAGCTCATGATTTAGGTGCTATAAATATTCAAAGAGGTAGGGACTTAGGGATCCGAGGCTATAATGATTACAGACACTTGTGTGGACTTAAACCTGTCAAAAAGTTTGAAGAACTGGTTGACGTTATGGATGTAGAGGTAATTATTGTAAATTTTACAGACCTATACATAGATTTATATTAAATTATAGTTGATGCGTCGTTAATTATTACTACATACTACTATACATTAGCTATCTAAGTGCAGACTTGAAAAAGTATCAAACAGATAACTCGGTTTTGTACGTAAAATAATTGAGCTTAGTTATGCTTAAAGTGACTATCTATAAACAAACATTGATCTATAGATCTAGACTTGACATCTCAAACAAGGATAGTCTAACAGTGCAGGTAAGCCAGTTGGCATACACTCCCCCACACGCAGCTGGGCACTCGTAGAGAGTACACGCGTTTCACGTTCGAAATTTGTGTATTATCATTTGTGTATTTTGAATAAATAATTTTCGAACGTAAAGCGCGTGTAATATCTACGAGTACCCAGCTGCGTGTGAGTATGCCGGCCGGCTTACCTGCACTGGTTGACTATCCTTGTTTGAGATGTCGCGCCTAACATAAAAAACGCGTTTTGAGATACTGAAGTATGCCCATTTAAAGGAAAGTCCCTTAGCACTTCTACACATTTGATAAATTTATTTAAGTTTTTAAATATTTTTTAATATTGTTAGGTTGGCAATAACGCCTGCTATGCGGATTACATTACAAAATCACAAATATACGATAGGATCCCGCGGATCCCGCACATGACTTAAATTTTTCCTATAGTATATTTGTGATTTTGTGTTTTTTAAATATGTTAAAGGATATATTTATTAAGTGTGTGTATCTCTTTAGAAGTAGCAAGTTATTTTGATATATGCGTAGTAATTTTAAATACACTTTAGCCGTTTTCTGCTTTTTACAACAATACCTCATTTGTGTTTTTGTAGAACGCCTCGAGCGAGATGATTAAATTCAGTATATTGAGGTTTTTGAACTAAATGAAAATGCACCGAATGATGAATAGCATTGTTCAGCAAAATGTTTTAAATAGATTAACAAGACAACATAATGGAACGAAAACCCTATTGCTCAGATTGTAATAATATATAAAATATTTTTAACCTTGATTAAAACAACTTAGTACAATTTTCCATAACAATCATTTATTAAAAAGTCAGTTAACATATGTTTAGGTAAAATGCTTATGAATAATAAACTTTTATTGAATTTTGTTCTCTTACTTATCTTCGAATTAAAATAATTATCATACATATGGAAGAAAAAAAATCACATCACCATTAGGTATAAAATTAAAAAATAATGTATAATTCAACAATCAACTTACAAAAAATCACTTATGTATTTTATTGAAAAATAAACATCCTCGCCGTCTCTTATTCCAAATAGTCACTTTCACAATAAATATATAAAAATAAATAATAGTTCTTTCGCGATAATAATCACTGCTTGTTACTTTACATTTTGTATGGCACTAGTAGACCACTGTGAGTGGCAGTCAGAAGTCAGAGGTACAGTTGTATTGTGCAAAAACTTGCATGGTGGAAGGGCATTTTGCGAATGCCCGTCTGGCTAGCCACCACTCTTAAGTAGAAAATATGTCGCCAAGCACCTAACGTTGTGTTCCGGCTGCTGTCCTTGAGAGCCAGTAATTCTAGGTTAAACCTGTTAACACCTTCGACCACATCATCACTTACCATCAGGTAAGATTGTTGTCAAAGGATATTTTATCAAAAATTAAATTTACTGAAGCCAGCCTAGTTCGATAGCGGAATTCTACGTACCGCGAATTATTAGTTTTAAGATATTTTGTTAGACCAACTAATTTTATTCGTTTTTATATATTATGTTTATAGCACAAAAAATACGATATTGTTTTATGGTCTTATTTGACAACAGATACGTCGAATTCAAAATGTCATCTGAATAAACTTGTCCTATGTAATTGCAAGTGAATCGTATGTCATCAGTACAACAGCCCTTTGTCACAAAAGATGAAATTGGTCGCTTTCGGCATAGCTAAGTTAAATTTTTGAAATAATACGCATAATATTTAATACACAAATTTACTATGCAATTTACTTTATCAATTTAGCTTTGGTTTAGTACTTTTCACATCTAAAATTATGAATTAAATAGATTCAAGTTTCATTCATATTTCTTTTGTCACCGAAACAAAATATGAAAGCGTTTTATTCCTTAAAATGTGACATTTTAATTAAGAACGGTAGAAACGGTATACGGAAAAAAAAGGTTTATCATGAAAACCTGCGCTGAATTTCCTGAAAATAATGCCAAGTAGTAAAAACTCATATTGCGCAACATTTTTTAGCAAAAATATCCATTTGAATGATACTTTGTAGCACTGCGCCGTATAACATAACACAAGTGCACTTTTATTGTAGATATATGCCCTTAAATCATATGCGCATATTTTGTAGTATATTTTTAATCATGCGGTATGCCGTTATTACAAAACACTACGAACTAGATAATGAATAGATTCAGGCGTTACTTCGCGGAAATCCATATTTAATAATAACAAATATTTTAAAATATTTTTTTGACAACATCAAATTAATAGTGTAAAAAAAAACATTTAAAAAATATAAATATATCTAGTGATAATTCCGCCTAATTTTCCTGTTAAGCCGACTTGACGTCACAAACGCCACGCAGCCAAACCGGAAGAATTTTCGACGCGATTAGCTTCTACAAGAAGCATCCTCTGGAGGTCTTGACTCTACGAGCGCACGATCGAGATACATTTTTCCTAACTTTGTAATTTTGTAATGAATGTAAAGATCTTTTTTAACGAAACGCTGAAACACTTAAGTTCTCGTAACTTATCTATACAGTGAAGACATTTTTTACTCTTCCCATTTTACTTTCGAGGGAAAACCTTTTAACATCATCCGATCTAGTAGAATCTTGAAGCCAAGATAAACTAGACGTCTAAGTGGAGAGATAAATCTAAGTGCCTTGTCAGTCGCGAAGACAGTCCATCATCCATAACTACTTTGTCCCTTCTATTGGACGAGATAGTGTCCATATGGTTTTTATGGATGCTATCAATTTTGTCCTGTTTTATTTTGCCCTATTTTTTCTTGATCTATACTTGAGATTACCTACACATACTTACGTTTTTTGTTAAGACATTGCTAATGCAATACTAAATAGTTCTATACATTTGGTTTTGCCAACAAAGGCACATTTTTTTGTCCTTGACTATCTAACAGTAAACAGTTTTCACACATTGAGAACCTCTTTTTTTTTATGCGTTAAAGATTAGCCTTTGACCACTATCTCTCTATAGGGTGTTGTTCAGGCTTACCTAGGGTACGTACCATTTGAGTGAGATTCGCTAAAAACGATCACACTCCCAAAAAGTTTTCCACATGGGTCTTGGCGTTATTTTCGCCTTAAACGCTACATCTAATGTCAAAAGTGACAGAAGTTGCAAATTTTAGTGGCATTGTTAGCGTTCTTATCCAAAAATGGAACGGGGATGACAGTTACAAACGATCACGTGATCACAACCACAGACGCAGAATGTGATCAAAATTATCGAAATTTACGTTCTTAGCGACTAATGGAACATACCCCTAGAAGTACTGGCTCTCAAAGACAGCTGCCGGAACACACCGGTGCTTGGCGACAGATTTTCTACTTGAGGGTGGTAGCTAGCCAGACGGGCATTCGCAAAATGCCCTACCACCATGCAAAAATAGGTTAGACCGTAATGTAACATACTGTTAACATTAGACAATAGTTTAATTTCTATTGACGAATAATTTTACTATTTTTATTCCTTCTGTATTTTGCCAAATATTACCTTGAATGTATAAAAAAATCTAGTCTCTTATCAATAATCACCTTAGAATTTTTATAGCTTAGTTGTATTGTAGTTTGTAGATGTACCTTATAATATCATATAGAAAATGTAATATATATGCAATGTTTTTTTTTTCAGAAAATGGAGGCCTTAAAAAGGCTCTACAAAGAAGTTGACGACATTGACTTATTGGCTGGCATTATCAGTGAGAAGTTTATCAAAGGGACCTATGTAGGGCCCACATTGTTTTGCATCATGTCAAAACAGCTGTCAATCTTCAGATACTCAGATAGATTTTGGTACGAGAGAGGTGATCAATTCCATAGCTTCAGTACAGGTTTGTAAACTATTTTGTTAAATGAGACGATGGTATGGTAATGGCATGATAGTATGGCAAGGAAAACAGTTCGTCGACTTAACTTTATGTTAATTCCAATCACCAATAGTATTTTTACAGCAAGAGGTTTTTTTACAAAATATTGGCGTTCTAATTTTTATCAGCCATTGATATTTTAATTCCCATTTCATGACATCATGCTTAAAAAGCTTTCAACGTTAATAAGGTACACGCATATGATATCAAAATAATTTTATCAATATCGTATCGCTGAAACTCAACGATACATATAATAATTCCATTTAATTTTTTAGTTTAAATTTGTTCGATTTACTTTAGTCCGTAAAATTAATTTAAATACTTTTGCGTGCAAGTTAGAGTTATAGAGTTTATTCATTTATTTTATTAAGTTTTTTTAATTGAAGTATGGCCTTAAGATACTTACTGCATTGCGTTATAAGACATTGCTAGATACATTTTAAAAATAAAATACTTATAAAGTAATTACAGACACTTGGTAATGGTTATATTAAGGTAATGATAATAAAGGCAAGTTAAAAATCTCATTCTGAATGGCTTGTATGACATAACTGTATCTAAATTTTTTTTTTTTTTTAATTTTATTGTGATGGAACAAACTCGAGGCCCACCTGATGTTAAGTGGACTAACCTCTGCCTATAACAGTTGCAATTCACCACAAGTCACGAATTGCGCTGCGCTCGTCACATTGAGACAAAGTTGTTAAGTCTCATGGTGCCTGAAATTTCACTGGCTCTCAAGGACTACGGCCGGAACACACCTTTCGGTGCTTGGCGACAGACTTTCTACTTGAGGGTGGTAGCTAGCCAGGCTGGCAACCGCAAAATGCCCTTCCACGATCCGGTGAAGCTCAAACCGGCGGTGGGGATCGAACCAGGGTACTGCATCATGGCAGTCCATAGCTATTACCGCTCGGCCATCATTGCTTCAAAATATTTATTAGTTATATAAAAATTTGAGTCACTTACTTTAGAAGTCAACACATAAGGAACAACAAAATGTTTAAGTGTTAGTACAAGACGTGTTGCAAATATCAGACTAGAAGTGACCGAGGTACCGATAATTAAATCATGGCACACAGTACCCGCCATCGACTCTTAACTCTTAACTCTCTAACATACCTTTAATCGCGAAAACCTAAGACAACATTATACCTTTATGTATTTCTAATTTGATTACAAATTACAAGCACGTTAATGGAATATCACATTTACAAATTAATGAAGCACATTTTTTTTTGTACCAGGCGGGCATAGAACCTCCGGTTTCGCGCCGAATACGTCAGTGAGTCGCTTCGTTACATAACCATTTTTTTTTGTGCTCCAATATTGTCTAAAATAATTTTATAGGCTCTATCTCTTACCAGTAAAAGTATCTGTACGATGAGGAAGGGGGTAGGTGCACCATTACCTTGTCTAGTGTTGCATTTGATTTTCTTAATGACTCTAAATGTTCTTATTTGTTTTGTAAAGGCTAACCTTTGTGTAGTTGTTTGAGTATCACGACTAATTGAAATAATAAAATTGCTGTAACAGTATTCCTGCACTAAGTACCCAATTATGCCCTTGCTAGAAATTATAAGACTTATTTAACCTACATTTATAGCTCTTTCGTATAACAATGGTAACAAAATATTACAATCGAACAAAAGGTCCATTTTTCTTTATAACTATTTGAGAAGTTTGGTTGTCTCCCCATTTATAATCTACTTCACAGATGAAAGTATAATGATCAATATTAATCCCACCAAAAAATATATATATGTAATATTAAGCCATTGATGATCAACACTAAAAAATATACGAAATATAATTACACTTTATAAAATTACAGATTTATGATAGGGCAAATTATAGTCATGTGAGGGATTTGAACCAGTGTCATCCACCCCTATAGCTTGGGTATGCTCTGACCTACTGAGCTAACATGATAATTACTCAAAACTCTAATTTTTCCTCTCATTCTTTAACCATCGTATGAAGATGAAGCGACACGTATAGTTCAACTTAGCTTACTAAAATAATATTACTTAAATATAAAAATATAACTTAAAACAATAAAGCAAAACCTCTCACACTCAACAAAATCCGAATTGCACCGTATAAATATTCCTCTCTACAAGTTAATAGTTCTAAAAAATTACAGCCACTGGCTATAAAAATGAAAAAAAACGTTCACATTTAACACAAGTTTTCAGGCACAATCATTTTTCACGTTGCAATGGTTGTACGGGAATCGTATTTTGAATTCGGACGATATTTTAAAAGGATTATTGAAAAACTGTTTCATGCACGCTTTTCTGTATTCTGCCTAATATATAAGTTTTTCTTGACAGCAAATGTTACGTGTAAAGTGTCAAATAGTAACAAAAAGCTCATTAAAGAATACTATGAGGTATAAATAATATATATAGGTACAAAGTAACGTTGATTTCAGAAATCACGTCCATTTTTCGTCTTTCTGCTTTCTCCACGCTAAGTAGAGTCAGCCCAATACAAAACTTCTTGTACTCTATTACTTTACTTCGCATCGTTGTACGTGTAATATATATTTTTTATGCCGGATAGGTTAACCTTTAACAACTATCTCACCTGATGGTAAGTGATGATGTGATTGAAGACGTTGTTCAGGCTGACCTAGAACTACTGGCTCTCAAGGACACTTGTCCTGACGGAACACACCATTAGGTGGTTGGCGACAGCATTCGTAAAATGCACCACCACCATGCTATAACGACTGCCATCCTAAGACAACAACCGGGACTGATGGCTTAACATGCACTCCGAAGCACGGAACGCTCAGTAGTAATGTCACTGGCGGTCACCCATCCAACTCATGACCGCGGCGGACAAGCGTTTGCTTAACTTTGCTGATCGATTAAGAACAGCTTAGCAAACTTCGCTACAAGCACTTCAAAATCATACAAGAATGCGAATTTTATACACATCTCCATCTTCACGCAGTCCATCTGTACATTATTCGGCCTTCTACTGCGCTAATATCCGTCCATATTAACACTCTTCTAATAACATCACTAATCAATAAGATTTCGAAGCGCTCATAGCGCTAAACTAAGCAACGTCCACTGCGGTCATGACTTGGATAGGTAACCTCTAGTGGCATTACTAATATGTGCTTCCGTGCTCTTAGGGCACGTCGGTCCCAGTTGTTGTTTCGGATGGCAATCGTTTTACCATAGTGGTGGGGAATTTGGAGAATACCCGTCTGGCTACCTACCATCCGCATGTAGAAAATGTATCGCTACCTACCTAACTGTGTTTTTGGCTGATTAGCCTGAACAACATCTTGGACCTTAACATGTCTTACTATCAGGTGAGATAGTGGTCAAAGCTTTAAATGTAGAAAAAAGAAACCTGACACGCCAATCGATTACTCTTCAACTTTTCTACCACCAGCGAGGTTGCTCTATGTTGTCTTGTCTTAATTACCACCTTAAGATCTCTACTATATTTTTTACAAACTGTGAATCCTCCTTCAGGCCTTTTGAATGTAACGCAATGAAAGAGGCATCCACATGTATCTTTCATTGCGTAACATTGAGAACCTCTCATCAAGACAGATCTTATGATGGTCTCCTATATATTATTCTGCCATACACTTCATGTCGTCATATAATATATAATAATATATATATCATAATAATTTTGATAAAATACTATCCTAATAATGTGAACATCACACCATTATGACGCCATTGCCATCATTTTGACATAATAGGTAAATTGTTCTAGGTCAACTGAACGAGATTAGAAAAACTAGCATTGCAAGATTGGCATGCGACAATGCTGAAGGCATCAAGTATATACAGCCCCAAGCGTTCTATAGCATCAAACCAGGGTAAGTAGAACGTCTTAATGAGTTTTAAAGAAAATGAGAGTTTTTCGCTAAGAATAATTAGGAACAGTAATTAGTTTGCCGACGTTTACTGCCGACCTAGTTAATGCAAAAGGACACGTCAAGACGGCACATTTCGGAAGTTTAGTGAAAATAAGACAGTAACTTTACCTACTTATAGCACACAATGAACAATAAATAACTGAAATTGACGAAAAACTATACCACCAAATTGTTTGATTCAATATGTTTTCGTTAAAAATATGAATTTAATTTAGATAATTTACAACATTTTTAAGTACGAGTATCATCCTTAGTGCATCCTACGAAATTATCACATTTAGAAGTTTTTAGATGACGGCGCGTAGTGACACCCAAAGTGTAAAAATCTACCAACAAGAACATTACGAATGCGGGTTATTGTCAAAAATAGAGTGCACGCAGCGATTTCCATACAAACGAAGTTTCGTCACTTTTTAAATACCAAGTGTTCAAACTCGGTGAAATGTTGTATGCGTATTGCTGAGCCAAACCAGAAGCATAGATTAAGGCTTAAGGACATTCATGAAAAGTTTCACTGAGTGTATAATGTAAATATGACGAAACTACGTTTGTATGGAAAGTGCCACGAACACTGTTACCTTAAGGAAACGGCCACCCATAAAAACAAAGACAAAACTTTTAAAAATATGCCCATATGCCATCCTATATGTCCTGTATGTCCTATATATGTATATTGTTGGAGAAGACATATTGTACCTACTCCGCAAGTGGTACAAGGTTTGAATAGAATAAACGTATACTCTTTAGTTGCAAACTAGGTAAAGGTATTCAACGGAACTTAGATTAAGAAATTAAATATTTTTTTTATGCTTATACTTATTTTTAGTCAGAAAGAGAAATTGGTGATAACACAAAAATATAACTTAGTTTATGTTTTGTTTTTCGATGATAAGTGTTTAATTACGCTGCCGAAAGACACCGTTAGATGCTTGGCGACAGATTTTCTACTTGAGGGTGGAGCTAGCCGGGCGGGCATTCGCAAAGTGCCCTACCACCATGCTATAATAACTGCCATCCTAAGACAACAACCGGGACCGACGGCTTGACATGCTCTTCGAAGCACGGAAGTTCTCCAATAGGAATGTTACTAGCGGTTACCCATTTATTTTATGATTTGCCTGAGTGGAAGAATATTACAAAACTTTGTCTGGATTAAATATTTACCGTGATCAAAAAGGAGATTATTTATCTAATATAATATAATAAATGTTAAAAAAAATACGGTTCGATGACCTCTATAACCCTCTAAAGATCGAGCTCGCGATTCAATTGCGAAAATACGTGCAAAAGGTGTGCAAATTTGCACGCTCTTTAAAGGTTAGAACAAAAGGTAATTTATATTAATACTTTTATTAAACACCTCTAAACTCTCCAACAGTAGTCAGATAACTGCATTATTTTCATAGTTCGCACGTGATAATGGAGATTTAAACAGGAATCGACTCCTGTTTAAATCTCTGGTCACTGAAGTACACCATGCACAGTTACAAGCAGCGGACTTTTATGATTTGAATTTAGAAACTTTCGCCTATCTTGTCTATAATCATAACGATCTGGTAGTTACTCATATTATGTTATCAAATTTCTTCAGGCTAGTTACGAACTCGTTTGTTGTTCTTACACGAAGTTACGTGCTGAAGCCCTGGCCCGCCGCAAAGCACAATAACATTGTGAGTTCCAGCCGAATAACTTCTAATAAGTTCGGAACTGGTCGGAGGGAGTCTGATAATGTTTACGTTAGTATCAGCTAGCTGATATACACATTATAATAATTTTCGCGATATAATATATTTAATAGTTTTTTCAGGGTTATGTATCTTACATACAACTAAATTTTTACAGTTCTAGGGTGCAATTTTAACATATGCGTTCTGATTGAACCTCCTACTTTATTACTCATGGTGCGGTAACTACTTAAAATATTTACCGAAGAATGCAACAACGATTTCCACGTAGATTCTTAACCGAATACCTTTTTCTAAGACTTGTGTGATTTTATATATATCCTACATAAAACAGTAAAATTTGTGATTTTCTACCTTTGACGGTGATAGAATTAAATTATCTTTCCCGTTTCCAATTATATACACCCTAGTTTCTGAGTAAGAGTGATGAAAATAGGTTGAACTACAATGTAAGTAATTTAAAACTTTAATGTATGCGCAAAGCACATAGACTCCAAGAATGGTACAGTCATTAAGCATGAGACGCTTAGCGCTCTCATGTATTATGAAAGCAATAAAAGGCTGCTTGAATTTGGATGCCGTATAACGAGATCTTGGCTTGTAAATGTAACGACATGGGATAAATGTTTAACGTTTATGTAGATTATTATGAGAACGATTACGACTAAGCCAGAATGTTTCTGATAATATTAAAATAGCTTGATAACGTAATATTATACTTTAACATAAGTATTAAAGACTTGAGTGATAATATGTTATCCTAGCTAGATTCTATTACTTACATGTTCATGCACTCAAACGAACAAATAACGTTTGGATTTGTATGTTTACTGTAAAAAAAATAACTTGGTATTTCTATGTCTACTTCACAATCTACGTTGGGTCCAAAGTCAATTTCTTCTATGATGTAACGAGAAACAGCGTCGGTTACTTATTAGATCCAAATCCAAAATGTATAGTAAATATTAACTCAAAATTAAGTTTATATTAAGCATGATCTCGTATCACTACATCTACCATTTTTATACACTCGTTTGGTTAAGAAATTGATTGAAAAACGGAACTATAATAAAACGTTTTAACAGTAACAAATCTATCATATTCCTATTTCATAATGTTTTTCATACTTAACTAATCATTTATTTTACGTTATTATAAAATGAAAAATAAACCCTATTTAACCGAAGCCGAAGAATTTGTATGTACCCAGCGGCCATTTTTTTCCATGGGATAAATTAATTATAAATATGGCTTAGAATACAATATAAAAGTTATTTTTCAATCTATATCCACAGAACAGATAAATTATATATCTCTTTGTATCTATACTTATATTATAAAGAGGAAATAGTTGTATTTTCGTATGCAACAAATAAACTTCAAAACTACTAGATCGATTTGGTATGGCAATAGTTTGAGACCCGGGGAAGGACACAGGATAGATTTAATCAAACTGCGCAAAATGAGGTTAATGGATTTGCGCGATAACTGAAATACGTTCGAGCGAAACCGCGGCCGGAAAGCTAGTATAAAATAAAACTATATAAAGTTTGATGCTTCTTCTGGTAAGCAGCGTACGCAGAAAAAGGAACCGATCTTGTAACTCCTTCGTCTGAGGTCAAAATGGTGATGACAAACCAACTTAAGTAAAAATCTTTATTTATTATATTTCAGAAACACACCGGTCCCATGCAGTCACATCGATGGCCCTCTTCTGAACAAGTGGAAAGACAACAGCTGTTTCAAACATAAGTACTCACATGAAGCGACTCATATTCCCATGAGCTTCATGGGTCAAGGAACCGCGGTTAACGCTAACTTTGAACCAGGAATCGTTACTAACTTTTCGAACTTCTTCGATGAATTGCTCTATTATAAGCCTAATTAGTAGCTGTTGAGGAGTTCGTATATTTGAGGCACAGAATGGGAAAAGGAAAATGTTTTTTAAATCGTGATTTGTGGAATAGGGAGTTCTATTATCAAGAGCTTTTTTCCCAAGGATAACTTTAGTCACATGACAAGATTGAGTGGGTAAAAAATATTTTAAACAAAAAAAACGATTTCCCTCATTAAATACGCATTATTTGGGAGAAATCTAATATTATATATAATAGCGAGCACCAGCTTTAGATTAAAATAAAATAATTAAAATTGCTACATCCTGTAAGGAGTTATGAGTATACACAAAAAAAGTCGAATTGAGAACTTTTTGGAAGTTGGTTGAAAAAACATAAAGGAGTTTGCATAAAAACACAATTTAAGTTTTGGGGCGGGAATAAGTATGTGGGTTCTAGAACAAAATATTTGGCAAAGGTTAACTGCCTTTCCCTTCGAGGAATTAAAGCGGTTATCTGTGTATTATATTCTAAAATGTACCGCAAGGATGCTAATTTATGTAAGTAAAATAATCCAAAAATCTACTGCTGGGTCTTTAATACATATTTCTCTCGCCTGTATTTTAATTAGTTTTCCTGGAATAAATTCAGGCAATTTCAAAGCTTTCGTGGAAATTCTTGAGCGTTAACATTATTTTAGATACGAGATGTCTCACAAATTATACAGAATCCTTTGTATTGAAGAAAAAGGTATTATGTAATATAATTATTTACTAAATCGGAGTGCTAGCTGGTATGGCTAGCACTCACGGGGTTTAGTCGTAACCTCCGACCGGTGTTCGAGCAGTAAAGATGCTCATTCACAAGGAATGCGGGCAGCTTCGAGAGCTGCTAGACGCGCACTGGAGCACCAAACACCGTGAGTGCTAGCCGGTATATTTAGTAAATAATTATGTAAAGTTTTTATGAAAATATGTAATATAAGTCTAAAATGCGTATGTCAAACTGTGCCTAGTGCATAAAAATTAGAATTACTCTACATAATAATAAATAAATCTAATAATATTCATGCCTAATGAGTTAAATGTCAAGGTTAAAAGAAGATAAGTCAACAAACTTACAACAAAGTTTCGACACAGCTCATTTAAAGCTTCAATCAGAGTAATATGGTATTTTATCATAAAATAATTTCTTATTTTTAGTGACGGCATAAATTTAAGTAGGTTCTGTCAAATTATTTAGACAGTATTTTCTTGCAAATTTTGCAAGAAAACATTTTTTAGACAAAAGCTCTTGAGATTGACTTGAGTGAGTAAATTATGATTACTTTATATATTTTGATATATTATTTGATATCTAGTCCGCCCGTAATGAGAAAAAAGCTATGGTACGAAGTCTTTTGTGTATTTAAAATTTTTCTTTGGTAGTTAGGAACCCCCGTGGAGTGCCGGGCTAGAATTTCACCCCCCTCCTAATACTACCATTGGATGTCGTAAGAAGGTACTAAAGGTAAAATACCGGAACCTGGGCAGCAACGCCTTCTGAGGAACTGCTATCTTAAACTGCGATCCCCAAGACGCTTGCCAAGCCTGGAGACTATGGCAAAATCTCCACATTATGATAGGGATGTGTTCAGCAGTGGACAATCTGGGTGATACAGTTAGAAACTGTGCCGAGTGGATGATAATAGGCTCGCCCCCTAGTAAATAGGATCAACATGGAAAAACGTGGGCTTAGACCACTCTGCCTGCCCCGTCCGGTATATAAAGATGAAATTATATTTTGATGATGATTGTGACGTCTTATGTATAAATATATAAAAAAGAATCTAGATCTGAAAATTAGGTTTGGTTTTTTGAAATAATGGCAGACACTTGGGTTTTTCCTCATTACTTACCTATCATCTGAACTCCTTCTTGTCATTCTCTAGTTCGTCTGCAGAGCAGTACCTGGATTATTGCCTTTTTTCTTGCGTTTGTTCGCTATTGTAATGATTTTAGGTAACGAAGTTGTCGACTATATATATCCAGTAAACGTCTAATCAAAGTTTACTTTTTCGATGTGTTATGGTTAAATATCGAACGTTTTAATAAAATATAAAAAGTGCAATCCTTGTAAAGGAATCGCAAGACGTCTGAACATAATTTTGTTTGGTTTTATTAGGTTGTTAGAACAAATATTTGTATATGTTGCTACTATAGGAGTTTCTGTGGAATGCGTTATAGTGCAGAGAAAAGTGGACGGCAAAAGAGCTCGCGGCACATTACCCATGCGTTAGACGGATCAAGTGAAACCTGCTCGAGATCGTCCACTCCACGAGTGGACGATCTGACGATCTGACAAAATACCAGGAAGGCAGCGGAGCGAGAAGAATGACGATGGATGAGGCGCTTCACCACTCGTGATGTGACGACAATGACCGCTCTGTCAAGAGTATAGCGACTAAAAAGAACTATAGAAGTACATTGCCAACTATGCAAATTTACCTTTAAAAGTGGGCCTTTTCTCAGACTAGTAGTTGCTTATAAGTTTGTTTAAGTATGGGGAAATAGTAGTTACAAGATTTTTAAAGCGCTCGTAGCGAAGTTTGCTTAGCTGTTCTTAACTGTTCAGCAAAGTTAAGCAACGTCCGCAACGGTCATGAGTTGCATGGGTGACCGCTAGTGACATTACTTCTGAGCGTCGACATTGCTTCGGAGGGCACGTTAAGCCGTCGGTCCCGGTTGTCATCTTAAGATGGCAGTCGTTATAGCATGGTGGTAGGGCAATTTGCGAAGGCACGCCTGGCTATCTACCACCCTCAAGTAGAAAATCTGTCGTCAAGCACCTAACGGTGTGTTCCGGCAGCTGTCCTTGAGAGCTAGTAATTCTAGGTTAGCCTGAACAACATCTTCGACCACATCATCCCTTACCATCAGGTGAGATATTGGTCAAAGGCTAACCTATCAAGCATAAAAAAGACTGGGTTAATAAGGTAATGCCTGACTCCAAAGTGGTTAACTGAACATCACTGTCAGCCACGTCGCTTGAACCAGAATCTCAAGATTTCAAATTGACGCTTTACGTCACTAACTAGGTATAATAAGTAAGTTATCATCAGATTCCTATCTATTCCCACTCAGTTGCGGGGTCAGTGTATCTTCTAAAATATCGGAAAGAATATATATCTTGTAAAAATTATGTTAAGTAGATGGAAAATAATTGGTTATTAGCGTAATTCGAACACGGTAGTAGCCAATAAGCTACAGTGGCTTAGGGCTAAAGTGACAGAGCTGGAGAACTGTACTTACGGGTTTTAATACCGCTCGTTGCCAATTAATTTTCTGTCTAACATATTTTTTATATTCTCGATCAGCATGCGTAGATGCGTACATGCATTTTAAGAATTTAAAAATTTGATGCTCAGTGGCATTGGCTATGGACTGCCGTTCAGCAGGTCCATGGTTCAAATCCCGCCGCGTGCTTGAGTTTCACCGTATGGTGGAAGGGCATTTTGTGAATGCCCGTCTGGCTAGCGATCACCCTCAAGTAGAAAATCTGTCGCCAAGCACCTAACAGTGTGTTCCGGCAGCAGTGCTTGAGAGCCAGAAAAATTACAGGCTAATGAGACCTAACAACTGGACGACTCAGTGTGACGGGCACAGTGCAATTCGTCGTTGACGAAATGCGTTTGTTATAGGCAGAGGTAAGTCCACTTAACATCTGGTGGGGCTCGGGCTTGTTCAGTCACAATAATATAAAAAAAAACTTCTCTAATTACGCAAAGGACACATAAAAGTTATGGCTTCGTTTTTATGACCGACCATCTTCTTCGCGCCAACATGCATTGGGAATGCTCTCGCTGTTGGTCTGATATCTACTACTATTCAAGTAATCAGGGCGTGAAAATGTAAGGAACCCCGTTGTGTGCCACACCACACACATAGACGTGAATGAACTCCGCTCATGAGACGTCTTTTTCTCTAAATCATCTTCTTCGGCAAAAGAAGGATATGGGATATTGTCGAGAACTGAAATAATTATAGGTATAGTAGTCATATTATAACAAATCCTGTTTATTTTTATAATTCTATGTTTTGACGAAACTGACCTATAATTTCATTTGCAACAGTGTCTTTCACACCAAAATACAGTGAAGTGTTTGCATCCTACTGCTTCAAGCAGAACATCTGAAACTGATGGTACTCACCAAGACGGACACTTAAGAGACCTACCACTTAGTATATTTTATAAATTAAATGATTCCACGCAGCGTATTAGGGTTTAAAAAAAAATGATTTAGCCAACTTATTACCTGTGGGGTGCCGGGCGAGAATGTCACCCCCCCCCATCTCTATCCGTGGCTGTCGTAAAAGGCGACTATGGGTAACACACCAGAAGGTGGGCAGCAGCACTTTCTCGAGGAACTGAAATCTGAACTGATAACTGCGATCCCGAACTTCTCTTTTTCTTCTTGAATCTTGTTGAAGTCGGTGTGTGCCCCTGCTACCTGTGGGATCGATTGTCATTCACTGTCAATGACTATATCATCAAGATAGGAAAATACTTTTTAGTTATTGGAGTGTAATTCAAAAATAGCTTGACCGATTTTGATTTAATTTTAATGGGACCACAAAGCAAGCATCAGCTTTCAAATAAAAAAGAATCATTGAAATCGCTTCACCCAGTCAAAACTTCTGAGATAACAAACGAAAAGAGACTAATTGGGTACCGCCTCCTTTTTTGAAATCGTTAGAAAATATGCCAAAGGTAAGTTTGTATGGAAAGCGCTTTGAAGAAACTACCTTAAAGGTATAGGCCATACAAATTAACATTATAGAATAAAAAAATATAAAATATGGTGATTATAATATGTAATGAAAGTATAGTTTAAAACACTATAATATTTACTACATGCTTGGGTCTAGTTTCTGAGATGGTTCCTTAATGTAAAAAGGCCAGTATTTTTCATTTTATATTCTATTAGCGTTCACTCGCAGCTCCCCGTGGAATTTTACTTCATCGCGTTTGCGGCTGAAACACTTATCTTTCTTCAGCATTAAATAGTTCTTGTACACAACACGGCACATAAAGGGTTAATCAAACCGTTTGCAGCACTAAACTCTTGAGAAATTTCCAGATCTTTTAAGCTGAAATAAAATAAAAGCTCGGAAGTAGTGCAACGGTCCCATTTATTCCACTGGGGAATTGAAGTAATTTCCAGAAAGAAAATTAAAAAGAAACGGGGTTATCTTAACCAGCCTTTGTAGCAATTTACAGTGTGGCCAAACAAGAAAATTTTTAGGTAAGCAAGGTTTTTGTGTTCTTAGGTACATACTTCTTGGTGAAAAGTTTTTAGGGAAGGACACTTAACTATATCACTATAAACATTTTGGTCAAAAATGTAGTTTGCTTGATAGACTACACTAAAATTATAATATCAAAAATGTAGTTTGCTTGATAGACTACACTAAAATTGTATCAAAAATGTAGTTTGCTTGATAGACTACACTAAAATTGCGAGTTTCCTCTCAAGGACAGGTGAACACATTAGGGCTTGGCAAAACATTTTCTACATGAAAATGATAGCTTACCAGGCAATCTTTCGCCAAATGTCTGAGCCGGAAGCTTGTTTGATTACATTATTTAATTTACATAGTTTTCTATCCTAGCGAGGACGCATCGTGAGATAATGTCTTCTATTGGTTAGGAATGATTTGGTGGAAGAAGCATTAATACTAGAGTTTTGCGAAATATCTCTAAGCATCAAGCTCAGTTGGAAAATAACCCTGGTTCATGTTATTCTACTTAAATATTTAAAATTTACTGAGTAAGACGATTTCAATGATTTAGTATACAAGTTACTGTTAGAAACTATCATTACCAGACCATGCGTAATCTTCTCACGCATATTTTTTTGTTTTTGTTATTTATTGTCAAAAATGTTTACAAAACAAAATATTAACTTAAAATTAGAGAATGCTGAAGCCTGAACGGCTTATGAGCAGTCAATGAGTTCGGTAATTTATGATATATATAAAAATTTATATACATAATCAGAGTTATTTAATTATATTAGTTTCTTTTTTAGTATTTTGAAAGGACGTGGAGTTTGTAGGTATATGTCCTATATTTCATTATGTAAAGTGTTAATTAATGTAGATCGAAGGTAATTGTAGGTTATCATGTTTTGTATGGGGCAAAACGTTACAATAATGGAACAAACCTGAATAGTCATCACGGTGTTGTAGCTTAATTTTCTTTGGTGCAATGTTTTTTAATATTCGTATCTGCAGTATGTGAATAATTTCAAGATGCGTCATATAGGCACTGCCGTAACTACTAAGTCCGTAAGCAATTACCGAATAAGCTATGGCTAGGTGAGCATTTTAAGGATCTTTTATTCCTGATAGGTTAGCCTTTGACTACAATCTCACCTGATGGTAAGTGATGATGTGGTCGAATGTATTGTTCAGGCTAACCTAGAGAATTACTAACTTAGAATTACAGGCTCTCAAGAACAACTGCTGGAACACACCGATGGGTGCTTGGCGACAGATTTTCTACCCTTTCTTAGTCACTAGCAGTCACCCATCCAAGTCATGACCCCAGCGGACGTTGCTTAACTTTTTTGATCAGTTAAGAACGGCTTAGCAAATTTCATTACGAGCGCTTCCCGCTACATTATGTGAGGAATCCAGTTGAATCGGTTGACTATTACAAGTCCTATGTATGTATATTCTTTTACAAATTCTATAGGAACACAATAGCAAGGACGGCCACTAGCTAGGTAAGTGTAGACACGGGTATTTTGTGTGTATGGATGACAGGTTGATATGTTGTTGTATTATATGATGAGTGTATATGCATTGCCTTCGTTTTGTCAGCGTTTATTACTAAATCTGCATCTTGCGACCGTTTACACAGTGTGTCAAAATGGGTTTGTATAATTCATATCGGTGACAGCGAGTTCCCTGTCGGCGACTACCAGGCAAGTGTCTTCTGCAAACTGGTATACAGAGCCCTCCTCCGTGACGTTACACATAGTGATAACGTAAATCAAGTACTCATTGGGTCTTACTCCTTTACTCCTTTCATATGGCTAAATGAATTAACGAACCTAACAGTCGTAAACCTATTACTGTGATAATATTTGAACAATGTTAGAGTAGGACCCTGTATATCAGTCTGTTCTACACTGTGATATGGGGTGTTACGATGTAAGGTAAAGAGTGCCTTTGAAAAATTAATTAATATATTTAAAACATGTAACTTATCGTAAAGGAATTTGTTCATTTCGTTGGAAAACTTACACAACAGCTGAGCAGCATTTCGACCTTTTGGAAAACTGTATTGTTTTTTTTATTTATTAACTCGTTTTATTAAATACAAACTAGATCACCCGTACCGCTCAACTACTTTGTCAGGACATGATAAAATGGTAATCAGCCTGTAATTTTTGTGGTCCGTTTAAGATCCTTTTTTATGAATTGGACGGATAGTACCAATTTCAAGTTGATTCGTGTACCTATAGGTTGCCAGGCTAGTAATAAGATGTGTGCTTGCCGGTATTATTCTTAATCAGACGCGCGGATTACGTCGTAACCGGGGCTTTTGTTGTGATTTAATTGACTGATTATTTTGTAGGTTTTATCGTTAGTAATTTTGCATATTTAGACTACCTTTGACTCTCTGGAGTAGGTTTTTGGATCCAAAATATTTGTGTCACATGACTGGGTTATAGAGTCTACATTGTGTTGTAATTCCTTTGCAAAGTTTTCGACTACCACTTTTTCATGGAGATTAAAGGCACGTTATATGATATCTTCTATTGATTTTGATATACTGCCACGTAATATATTATAGTTTTTCATACATTTTTAGTGTTTCAATGACAAACTTTCCTTTTTGGTCGAGTCAAAAACTTTTTTACTTTTTGTATACTTGAAAAACTTTACGAACTATATATAAAGTCTACTATTTCGACTGGTGATTGATGCTCAATGGCTTCATTCCAGTTCACTTAAGCCAGGTGGGTATGTATGCGCTTGTTATCTAGCGTTATGATAAGGTGCGGTGGGCCGCCGGTGCCAGCGTCCCGTGACGTGGACACCGTAGGCACGCAAGCGGATCCTATGATGTAATAATCAGCTGGCACTGTATTTATCACTGCTGTGTGAATTGGATTTTCGCACACGCCACATACAAAAATAGTGTCAATGCAGGATCTGCAAACCACATTATCTGGAGAGCAAGTGAGTTCATGTACTCAGTCCATGTTATAAAATTGCTTTCGATTACGTAATCTCTTTCATCACTAGGTCTTAGTGATTTAAATAGGCTGTAACGTGCACTATAAGAGCTAAAAGAGAATAAAAAAGGGAGTGACATACCAATTCAGGTCCTTGGTCTTACCTTGAATTTGTACCGACATCGCAGTAATCGAGCGCACAGTGTGAATTATAGCCGTCTCTTTTCATTGTATGAGTACATTCCCCCGCTTGCACCACACAAATTTTTGTAGTTAGTAATTTTTAAATTCAGTTTTTGCTTTCCAAAATAAGAAAAACGTAGCCGGTATAAGTGCCTCGCGCATGTAAATCTGCTTTGCATCTTGCAGGATATATCACTTTCTTTGATAGTAGTAGCCTTAGCTGACTCCAGCCAGCTGTCATGACCTGCTTTTAAGGTCAGTGTTTATATTGGAGATCTGTTTGCAAATTTTACCAGTGATTTAACTCTCTGTTTAACATCGTCCACATCGTTTTGGAAATCATCAATTTTGTTGAAGAAGTATGCGAGAGCACGTTGAATTTTTTATTTTATGATCGATCTAATTTCGTTGCGCATGTTCTTCATAAACTCCTCGGTGAATGGGTCTCCATTATCAATATTGTTGGGGTTTCTATGTCAGTGAACTCATCATCTTCTGGTTCAGGGATGATCTCGAAAACTCGCTTTTGTTTGTACTGTCCACAGCACGCCTTGCATTTCCAGTCTACGCCGGCATCCACGGAGTGCAGGATATTTAACTGTTCAGTTGTCAGCGGAACAGCAGCCGCGTGATACCATTTACCTATTTCAATTTCCACATTGAAATATTTGCAGAGATTTTCTTCGAAAGAAGTTTTGAGCACTCGGCGCAATCATCCATATTTTTTTTGTAAGAAAAACGGAAGTTTTATTTTGTTATTGCGCGCGCACATTTACTTAATTGGATAACTTATTGTCAAGCAACATTTTTAATTTCATATTTGCTCCAATTTTGTTCCCGAAAGATCTGTCCAAAGCACAAAAGAAATAGAACAGGATGAAATGAAAAACGGTCACGAATTAACATTTTTTAATATTGGGATTCAACAAAAATAATTGAAATTTGTTTTGAGGAAAATCAGAATATTTTAGACGAGTCGTTGATGACAGATTTCGTTAGGAAAAACTAATCTATTCAAAATTGGTCTACAATCACCTTTTTTTATTTGAAGTTAAGTTAATTTAAGGTCATAAATACTGCCCAAGTTATTATGAAGAATGAAGATACTAAGCTTTTACTTTATTTGACGAATAAACCTCGGGATCATGGTCAAACTCAATATCATTTAATATTGTTATGTTTGCAATTACGCCTGCTATGCGGATTATATGACGAAATTACAAATATACGAAAGGAAAAATTTAAGTCATGTGCGGGATTCAAACCCGTGCCATCCACCCCTTTAGCCGGGGTATGCTCTTACCAATTGAGCTAACATGACTATAAGTCATGACTGATTTTTTTCCTATCGTTCTTTAACCATCGTATTGAGATGGAGCGACATCTATAGTTCAACTTAGGGATCCGCTAGAATCAATCCCGTATGGAACATAAATTGCCCGCGTTCGAATGATAAACATGTTCACTACATCAAGTACACCCCTTACAACCCTTAGAACATTATACGACATTGTACTGTGGAAATATGCGAAATAAACTAGTCAAGCTGTAGCTACATCCGCCTTATCTAACCAACGGCATATACAGCAAAGTACGAGTAAGTCTCCTGCACAGATCATTTATTTATATGAGAACTGGGTTTTAATTAATTTTAACATTATTTTATTCATCATTGTAACCTTATTTATGTAAAGATGCATTAATCATGGACGTCAGTTTTCCTCGTCTTTCCGACTTTATCCTATGCAAAGGTGGGACACAAAATGTACGTTATCTTCTTCTGCTCTGTTTTATGTTAAAAAGTTATGAGACAGACAAGCCGCACCCCTAGTAAAAATCGTCGCGCCACCTGTCCTTTATAGTTGAAGTATCACCTACATCCTTCTGCTTCACACTACCCTGCACTCGTCACTTCCTTGCACTCGTCTTTCCGGGACCTTAGTTCCTATATCTGAACTACTCCGTGGAGTCCTGAGCTAGAATTGTGAAATGTTTTTCTGTGGGAGTCATAAGATTCAACGTAATGGAATAACGTGGGCAGCGGGGCATTCTTGAGTAGTGTAATCTTACACTACGATCACCAAGCCATATACCACACGCAAGGATTGTGGAAAATCCCCTTTTAATGGAGAAAGCTGTGTTGAGCAGAGGACGATTCGGCCGATACAGTATTTGCCCAGAAAATTTGCAACAGTGCCCTTTACGCCTTAACACGTGTGTGTCCTACTCCTCCAAGGCAGAAGACGGACTCATGCTGAAGAGACATACTTGTAAGCTTTATGTTCTATTTGCGTTAATATACAATTTTATTTAATAGAATCTTCTTAAACTAAAGTGCAATTAGCCTCATATGAATAAAATAATTTAAATTTGGTACACTTTTCGAACAAAAACATTATATACATAAATCAAAGATTGTTTTATAATTAAAATAATGTGTTCCAATCCAATGCCCAATAGTACACGAAACATTATATGCCAACAAGCATAACGTTAAGTTATAAGCAGGACATAACGATACAGAATGTAAAAAAATAACTTAAAATGGCTCTCCTGTAAAATCACAATAAGTGGAGTTATTTCCTTGTCTTGCTGAAGACACGTTATGTGGGCCCACAGGACGTTACCATTTCATCAATCTTTCGTCTTGTTCAAATTATTGTAAAATAAAAGAAATACAAATTCAGATCGAGAAAAATTGTAATCTAACCCTGTAATAAAGAATACTTATATACAACTTGCACAAGTTTCCAATTGAAATAAAGCTTGTATACACTATGTTTCATTCAAGTATTTAATAACACATATACATATATTTTGACACTAGGTATACGATAACCTACTAGTCATTACATGTGCTGTCGATTTCCACAAACTGTAGCGCGGCCGTCGCCGGCGCCGCTACGTCATTATGCTAATGATCACCTAATTAATGGTACATGACTGCTATATTAAAGGTACTAAAGTTAACAAATTCTGTTGCAAAATGAGTAACGTGGTGTTTTGCCGGTTGTTTTTGGGAGCAGCTTATGTTTAGTACAGCGTACTAACAACTACCGCTATCACTCTGTCTGCATGACGTCTGTCAGCCGCGAGCAATTTGGCGTGAATGCTACGAATAAATTATTTATTCGTAGCATGAATGGCACATCTTGCGCGACTTACTGTCTACTTTAATATAGTCTTCCTTAGTAACGTAAAGTTTTATATCTATCTTTGACAACCTAAAAGCGTAGAAAATAAAATATATGTTATCGCTAAAAATACACAGGACTCTTCCCAATTAGTGTCTCTCCAAACAGTCACAGAGAAAATACCCGTAGGGCACTCTCACCAATGTTGTCGACTCGTCTTTTTGTAGCTGCGTTTTTAGCGCACGACGAAGGTAGATAGAAGGAAAGGGAGATATATAGAAAGTAGAACCTGCGCTTTCCTCCCTCACCAAACGCCAGGTGGAGTTGTATTGTCCAAGAGTTTCAATTACTCTATTTAAAAAAAAAGGTACGGGATAACAAGGGCTTCATTTCAAAAGTTTAGGTTTCGTTTCATATTCGGCCGTATGCCTGACTCTTACTCTACTTGGGAATATATTCGATGGTACCCGCGAGCCCTGTTTTGTGGCCAGTTTACAGGAAGCAGCGACATCCCAAGCACTTTTGTCAACGTGAGTGGTAGCATACTGCTCATTATAAACACATATTTCTCTTAGCCTCCTTTTGCGATAAAAAGGAGAATACTTACGAAATAATCCTTACATCCTTAAGCCAGGATCTTAGGGCATTCAATATAATGATATCATTTCCAAAATGTCGACAATACACCTTTGATATCTACCTACGATATAATATAACAATTCGAATACCCAAACATAAAATCTAATTTCCCGGCCCGGAAGTAATGAGGACAAATGATAATATATGTTCCCATTAAAACAATATGAATAAGGAAAATAAGTTGTAAATCCTGTGTTTAATATAAAATTTAAGCCATTCTGTCGCGCAACAGATGTGCCGAATGCCGGGTCGGTGTACGGAAGATAACATTCATGGAAGAAAAGCCGCGCCAGACAATACGAACATTGAATACGAATCCTTGAACTTCGTATTGTGCGAGTTTCATGAACTAAGCATAATATATTATTATGTTTCCATGAGCCCGTAATCTCTTTATCGTCTTATCTCTGTGCTATAGAAATTGAGAAAGTTGACTCAATTGTCACGTTGCTTTGGTAATATTTTAACCCACACTGAAATGTATTATTCTTTATAAGAATATATATGAGTACAAGTATTTTTACGGGACTTAGGACTTAATTATTTGGATTGAGGTTGAAATTTCAAATTTAATATATTAATTACATGAACATTGTTACTTATAAGGGTTAGTATGTATATAAAGCTCAATTGCTTTACTACATTCAACCCAATTTGGGCGTACAAAATAAATTATATTACATATATTAATAATTTATGAAATAATTCTAGGTGTTCTCCATAAATACAAAATGCACATCGCTGACACAAAATGTTATTGAATGTCAGTTTAACATAATATATAAATTTTGTAAAATTAATTAGTGTAAAAAAATAAGAATCGAAAGGTAGTCATAGTACATCTCATATAGCAAATAACATTTACATTTGTACTTGAACACATTCATAAAATTAAGTACTTGCAATTTTTCGTAGATTTTCGTACCCATCATAAAAATATTAATTCAATACAAAAACGTCTAGAAAAAGAACGGAACATCTTTGTGGATCCGGTAACTACATAATTTATTGTATAATTATGTAGTTAATATTACAACACTATAGGGTTTGGGGTGACTGTTGAAGCCGAGCCTAATTTGCCCCAAATTATTTGGGATGATATAATTCAATAAGTATAAAAAACAAATCTAAGTATGCTATGATTTTATTTAACAGAAAATGAGTATACAATAAATAAATAGTGATACGTGTATAAGTAAAGAACAATGACCCCATATGCCAGCCAGCTAGACTGTGTTCCAGCAACTGTCTTTCTCACTGAGTGAGAGTTAAACCTGCAAAACTTATTTGAAGCAGTGATTGCCGAGCGGTTAGTTTGAAAAACAGAGGAATATACGAAACATTGATCTTGTAAAGGTTTTTGCCACATAATAAGACCAATAAATAAATAAATCAATGAAATATGTATATATCAATCCCCGTCTTAAAGATATATATTTCCTGCATTGCCTGCTAACCACACATTTTTGTTCAAATCCAAATCATGGAACTAATATCTACCTATCATATTCACCAAGACTGAATCTTTCAGCTTCATGGCATCGCGTAGCTCCGGAGTTATACGGTGCCATGGCCGTTCTGTGCCCTGGATGTTTTAACCCTGAGTATGTTAGAAATTGCTGATCGGATATTCGTCAACGATAGCTAGGAAATATTGAAACCTGCTTCCAAATAAGACATTCAGATAATTTGTTCAACTGTTTTGAAGTTATGATGACACGAGACTAATACACAAACCTACAAAGTCTTTACTTTTTACACCTTTCGGCTGTCGTGTGCCATCGCAAAATAATTAAGAACTATTTATAAAGCTGTGGTACGGACGAAGTCTCTTCCATACATCAATGAGTAAACGAGTACCAGCATATTGACATAATTAATGATAATATAATAATAACAAATATTTTTAAGACACTACGAGCGCACGAGTCAAGACCTCCTGAGGATGCTTCGTGTAGAAACGAAACGCGTAGAAAATTCTTCCGGTTTGGCTGCGTGGCGTTTGTGACGTCACGTCGGCCTAACAGGAACATTAGGCAGAATTGTCACTTTGAATTTGTGTATTTTTAAAGTATTTTATTAAAATATTAATTTGATGTTTTCACAAAATAATTAAAAAATATTTGCTATTATAAAATAAGGATTTCCGCAAAGTAACGCCTGAATCTATTTATTACTGATAATAAAAATACCCTTGTCACATATTTGAGAATATTTCTATATTTCTATGTCATTGATTTAAAATAATTAATATATATTAATAAGTAGTTTGCGCTTTGGTTTCGACTGTAAGCATTCTATTATCTTGTAATAAACAAATTGATATGCACATGCGTGGGATATACATATATCCCCGAGACAGTTTATACATAGACTTTGCTTGTCATTAAGACCATTATTTGTGCTGTACCTATTCTCGGTGGCAGAGTTTACAAATTTTCGTCTAATATGCTTGGTTCCATATAATGGGTGGGAAGCCTATTGTCTTTTACGGGACAAAGTTTCCATACTGCTAAAAAACATTTCATTGTCGCAAAAACTCATTCACTGTCCGCCCCGGGTTCCGAACTCAGAAGATAAAGCCCTTCATTTTGATATACCATGTTTTTTTTTTTTTACACAATATGGCGTCTAAAATCCGCCCGTAAGTATTTTTTATTTCGTATATGTATCTCGTGCTATCAAGACGAATCTAACGATATTTCATACATTTACATCGGTTAGGCAGGTTCGAAGTTATGGTGGAATAAAAAAACTCAAAAACATACATACATGAACCCTCAAAACATAACACTCCTGTTTATGGACATTCGTGTAAAAATACGTTTTTTTGTTTTGCCTATTTGAAATTCATTTAGATGATTGCAATGAAACAGGTTACCAAAAGCTTTATATGGCTGATTGGCTAGGGTTTGATTATAATCTCACTTAATGGTATGAAATGAAATGGTCGAAGATGATGAAATGGTGATGAAATGAAATGGTGGATAGCTAGTTCAGAATGGGAATGCTATATTTATTTATTGTATATAGAAATTTTCAGGTGTTCAGACCTTTCCAGGCAATCTTACCCAAGTGATCATATACATTATGATTGAAACAATGATGGCCGAGCGGTAATAGCTATGGGCTGCCGCGCCGCAGTACCCTGGTTCGATCTCCACCGCCGGCTTGAGCTTCACCGCATGGCGAAAGGGCATTTTGAGATTGCCCGCCTGGCTACCTACCAGCCTTAAGTAGAAAATCTGTCGCCAAGCACCTAACGGTGTATTCCGGCAGCAGTCTTTGAGAGCCAGTGAAATTACAGGCACATGAGAAATAATAACCATGTCTCAAGGTGACGGGCGCAGTGCAATTCGTGACTTGTTACGAAATGTATCTGTTATAGGCAGAGGTTAGTCCGCTTAAAATCTTAAAAAGAATGGGCCTCGAGCTTGTTCCGTCACAATAACATAAAAAAAAAATGTTACTGTATGAACCATTAGCATCCACACTAAGACTTCGTGTACAAATGCGCATCATAAATTTACTGGGGCGCTCCTTCTTGAGTGAATAGGTCTGTTTTATGGAGTAGAATATATACATATTACATACAATCATGCCTGTATTCCCCGAAGGGGTAGGCAGAGGTGTGTCAACACCCACGTTTCGCCAATTGTGTTTTGGTCACGTGCAATAAGGGGCGAGCCTATGGCCATTCTCCTGGCACAGTTTCAGGGTCATACAAAATGTTGTCTCTAATACACTTGACGCAACACAAGAACATATTACGAATAACAAATCTAAGACAGGAACACAAGAACATATTTTTTTTATTCCTGATAGATTAGCCTTTGACCACTGTCACACCTGATGGTAAGTGACGATGTGGTCGAAGATGTTGTTCAGACTAACCTAGAAGTACTGGCTCTCAAGGACAGCTGCCGGAACACACCGTTGGGTACTTGGCGACAGATTTTTCAACTTGAGGGGTAGCTAGCCAGGCGGGCTTTCGCAAAATGCCCTACCACCATGTTTTAACGACTGCCATCCTTAGACAACAACCGGGATCGACGGCTTAATGTGTCCTACGAAGCACGGAAGCGCTCTGTAGTAATGTCATTAGCGGTCACCTATGCAACTCATGACCGCGGGCGACGTTGTTTAACTTTGCTGATCAGTTAAGAACAGCTAAGTAAACTTCGCTACGAGCGCTTCGCTTCAATTCAAACTGGCTTACGCTACTCCAAAGTAGTAAACTCTGCCCTAAAGTAGGAAATCTATCACAATGCTAGTCAGGCTTTTACAAAATACCATACCACCATACAAAATGCTCTAGTTGCGAAGCAAATTCCCGCTGAAGTCCTTGCAGTACGTTACTTCTTAAAGGGACATAATATTACCTTTCATGAAAGAATTTACAAACTGCCCGGTTACACCACCATACAATGTCATTAGTCTTTACGAGAGGTGCTTTTCCTATACAGGTACCTTCCTGTAGCCATCATCTTAACATTTCATTCAAAAATAACGTGTCCTTTCTGGAACCTCGAGATTTTACGTACCTATCGAAAATATATTGTATTACTTTGTCCCTATACCTTGAAAGTTTGAGCCTTACAGTAACATTGGAGAACTTTACGAAAAATTTCATCGACAAGGTTCTAAAATGTTCAGATACTTTGTGAACTTTATTGCGTGTACCTAAGCAACCGTCGAAAGGGTGAAGGGGTGCTTGCAAGGCCGCATTTTGTCGGATTGACGATTATTGGGGTCGTGAACTTGGAAAACGCTGATTTACCGCCTACCTCACCTGAAAATGTTTATTTTATCTGGACAAATCTTACTCTATTCAAATGTAACGTTATTGTTTTGAAACTCATTATTTTATGAAATTTTAATTAGTATTTATGCAACAAAATTGTTTCAAGAAACCAATGAGGTTAGTTGTATAACAGAAATATTTTTCGTAGTATAATCATATTCTAGCTAGCCTTGATTTTTTTCTAAATAGTAAAAGTATGAAATTAAACTCCTGTTTCTCGACATTCTAAAGCTACATAGAGACTCATGTGTTAAAAATAGTTCTCTATCAGCCCGGTTGTCCACTGCTGAACACAGCCTCCCCTATTGAAGAGGGTGTTTGCCTTATTTCTCGCGCTTGTTAGGCATCTTGGGGATCGCAGTATGGCATAGTTCCTAAGAAGGCGCTGCTGCCCACTTTCCGGTATTCTACTCTTAGTCGCCTTTAACGACACCCACGGGAATAGATGGGGGAGTGACATTAAAGCCTGGCACCCCACGGGGTGAAAAAATATTATAATCTGCACAATATCGTATATTTCTATACAAATTTACCATTTCTGGGTAACAAGTTTGACAGTGGATTTCTCCATTATACTTGCCTTCCGAAGCACTTACGAGTAGGTACTTATTCTTAGAGATGTGGTGATAACCGGCGAAGGTTTTTTTTTTTTTCTGTGAATTATATAGAATTTTTTTGTGTGTTTTATAGGTAAAATAATTATTTAAATTAAAAAAATTAAAGGCCGTTAGTGGCCCACAGACATTCCAAAAGCTCCTTTTGAAGGGCTCGTAGCGTAGCTGTTTTTTGGCATGGGGAAAATGCATTTACGCATATCCACCTCAAGAGCAGCTGGGTGATGTTGAGCTAAGAGTCATTACCGACCAAGCACTCTGATAAGTTTTGGAAAAAACAATGAGCTTCCAGCTTCCACGGAACCGATATCTCTACACCAAACGTCTCAAACATGAGTCCATCTAAATTTGTGAATTTAATCATCGATAAAAAAGGGACACTAATTTGTCCTTAGTTTGGTGAACCCAAAAGAGGGAACAATCATTTATCTAAAAAAAATTGTATATTAGGTGCGAGGGAATTTAATTATTCAATAATCGTTACTTTATCCGGACAAGTATCACAAACAAAAGTTCGCATTCTACGCCAATAAGGCAAAAATCGTTTCTATAGCCGGCTAGAGTAGTCGCATACAGCGACTTCTCGATGCCTGACCCAGTTTGTGTACATGTGTTGAAATTATTGCGAAATGGCGCAATCAAAACGTTCGGACACTATTATCGTTCATGAAGCACTAGCCTTCATCCAGCAAAAACTGGATGTGATGGATGAAGTTAGCCTGGAGCAGATCTGTTCATCCCATTTTACGGAGGCTCAGATTCTAGAAGCCAAAAAAATTCTTGCCGACACTGCTGTGACCAATGTTCGTTTCACAGTACGACAAGGGGACGGCCGAAGAAAAAAGGATATTTACGACATTTTCCGAGTTTTTAAGGAAACTGATGAAGATAATCTGCCCACCTACGTCATAAAGGACCTCAATGTAATTCCAAGCATCACTTTCGACCACGTTGATGCCAGTGCGCTCCTGAAGGACATCCTTATATTGAAGTCCAGTATTACGGAAATTCGCTCTAAGCTTGAAATTTCAGAGCAGACTGTTGACCGGTTGAGAAAGGAAATGTGTGATTTGCGGAGTAAAACATTTTCAGAATCGCCTAGTCTGCAAAACGTGAACCTACATCGAGGCGGCACTCGACAACAAATATCGCCACTCTGCAGTTCTGCGACAATATCGCCTACTGAGTCACCACGGGCTCAAAATCACGTAACTCGATTTGCAGCTGACGTCACGCCATCGTCACAGCCTATGACGTCAACTCCGACTGCAACTGTACGACCACCAACGGCACGGCGGCATCAGAAGCAGTCATACGCTCAGGTTTCGAAAACGTCTAAAACTGCGATCAAAACAAAGAGACAGATTGTGGATATACAGGGTGCTGTACCCTGTGCGGTTCAGGATGAAAATGGATTCACCCTTGTGAAAAAGAAGAGCCGTCTATCTCGGCAGAACCGCAATCATCGCGGCACAGCTATTGCTATGACCTTTACACTACGGGTCGTAGCACCGACCGTTAAAATATACCTTTCTCGACTGGACAAAGAGACAAAAGGAGAAGATATCCTGCGTTATGTCCGGGAGAGACTGAAGGGCCGGTGTGAGGAGCAAATCTCACTGAATTTGATGCGGTTGGAGCAGATTAGGGCTACATACTTTAAGTCATATGCCCTTCAGGTCCCAGCAGCTCAATCCAAGATGTTCCTGACACCGGACTTTTGGCCTGCCGGGGTGGTATACCGCTTGTACAGGGAGAGGAAGCAGAGTAAACCTGTTATGTAGTGTCATCGAATAATATAATTTTTGATATATATATTTTAGATTAAGGTATTTATGTTCTATGGGTCCGTACATTTTTAAATTTATTTATTGTGTCTGTTACCTGAAATAAAGATTTATTATTATTATTCACTTTATTTATTATACAACATAATTTTAAATTTTTTACAACATTATTACAAAAATAAATATTATAAAAAACTTAAAACTAGGGTGCCGCTGGTCGCGGGGCAGAGCCCAAGCGACCAGTGGTTAGGGCTGCAGAGAGAGGAACCTCCGGACAATGCGTGTTGTGTCCAGTATCACTGCCTTCTGCATCAGATTATTATTATTATTATTATTATTATTATTATTATAAAAATCGACAGTAAGTACTCGCAAGTCATCAGACAATACATAATATAGTGTTCGCATTACCTCCTAAGTTTCTTTCATCCGGAAGACTGAAGATACCCAGAATTATCAACCAGAATGTCAACAAGGTGTAGCCTGTTTCCATCCTACGAAAAGTAGTATAACATTTTGGTAGATTCCTTTTGACCTTTTGACGCTAAGAATACATGTCATTATTCGTACCTTTGCCGGTACATTGCCAAGTAAATCCGATATTTTATGTTTCGCTTCAGTTAAAAGGGTGCTTCTACCGAGTTAAAGGCATTTTTAACATCCACTTTCAAAAGCAATTCTCCACAATTTTTATCCAAAAATGTTTGAAGTCAATATATCAAAATATAAGGCAAAATCACAACTACCCCGCGAACCGAGGTGTATTGGTTGAAAAAGATTTGCTTTGGAGCAACCTCTTTCTTTTAACCGACTTGGGCTGTAAAATAAATGGTGCAAAAATAAGTGGTGTATGTCGCTATAGGCTTAATAATACCGTCTTTTTATTAAGGTGAATACTATGTTTTTATTAATTTGAATGCATTTATAGCAGCTTAATCAAAATCAAACTATTTAAAACAGTTTAAAAAGTATTTTGATAATGGAACTTCACGTTTATAGAGTAACTGGTGTTCTTACTGCCCTTTGGACAAAATATTTTTCGTCAAAGTTTTACTTCCCAAAAAACTTATCTGATGAAGATTTATATTTTATCTAATAAAGGTTTTTAATCTATATGGAACTAATTATTTATTTTTTATTATTTGTTATGGTAAAAACTTTTTTTGAGATTTAAGTTTAAGTTACTTATACGGTTTAATGTAATCTAGTTAATATAATATGTCCAATAGGTAAATCATAAAAGCAAAATTATTTTAATGATGTTTAATTTAGATGATTATTTTAAAATCTAAGTTAGCCTGAACTGTGATAGTGGTCAAAGGCTAACCTATCATGCAAAAAAAAAAAATACGTGAATTCCATGATCATGTACAATAGTTACCAAACCCAACTATAAAAGTGAATAATCATTTTAAATATTTAATTATTTGTATTAGACGGGCGTTTACACCTTAAGGCGACATAAATTCGCTTATATAAATCGGTAATGACATTGTTGACTCGACCCAACAACATGGAATCTACTTTAACCAATACATCCCTCAAAAGTGCCACCTCACCGGAAGTAAAACATTTAATATATGTAAGATGTTAAAGTGCGAAACATCTAAACTACCGGCTGGACGACTTAAGAAGGATACCACGGTTGCAGAAATATCCCGTGGGGTCACCTCAATAACGTTACTATTTTATTCAAGTGGTACGGGAAGACAGAAGACCTACTTCAGTCAAAAAGGCATCTGCCTACTGAGTTAAAAACCTTCAAAGGAACCTCGGGCGAACTACCCATGTCTCCATAATACGAACTGACAAAGGGAAATAAATGACCAACGCGGCTGGTCATAAAACAAAAGCCAAAACTTTTAAAATCAGAGTAAAAATGTTGCAGATCCCACATGTGTGGGATGCGGATAGGAAAAAAGATTTCAAGAATACTAATACAAGCTGTAAATTCTTTATTTGTTACCGTAAGCAATCGTCTAGTTTCGTTATAGCAATGAAATTGATTCTATAGCAATTCTGGTAAAGATTTTTATTTTAGAATATGTTAATTGCGCATTAACACGATGACAAAAATTATAGCCGTGTAAAAATACCTACACAACTTACAAAGTCTCTACTTTTTGGAATAAATATAAATTTGTTATAATAGAAACCCTCTAACAAAAATGTTATGCTAAAAGAAAATAAATTCAGAAGCAAGTCAACGCAAGATTTTATATAAAAGCTTTCAAAGACTGAAATCCTATTGTGTTCAGCTTGACTCAACTCAATCCTCTTACTAAAAATCTTCTCCACATACAAAAACTATGAAATAATATCCGACACGTTTCCTTAAAAAATGCAGCACATTTTTGTGAAAAGAATACCAAGATATACGAACCGCCGTAGCCCGGTTAGATTCATTACTATGCTATGTATGGAAAAGCCAAACGTAGAAAAAACGTGATCGGAATTTATGTTATGCTTCTGCAATACCTCTGTTACAAGTAATATCACGAAAGCAATAAAAAAATACCAAAATATGCGTTGTCACTGTGTCATGTGTCATTAAAATCTTAAGTATTTTGAAACAATGATAGTCCAATGGCAGTAAGTACGGACCAGACGAGCTTCTTGAAGCGCTAATAGCGTAGCTTACTAAGTCGTTCTAAGTAAGGCAACATCCGCTGCGGTCATGACATGGATAGGTGACTGTTAGTGGCATTCAGCATAAAGCGCTTCCATGTTTTGGAAGCATGGAAAGCCCTCGGTCCTGGTTGTTGTCTTAGGATGGCAGTCGATATAGAATAGTGGTAGGGCATTTTCTGCTTGCCTGGCTAGCCACCAGCTTCAAGTAGAAAACCGGACGCACCTACCGACCACTATTGGTCAAACGATAGCTAGTGCACACTTGAGCTTGGCCTCCTCTAAAAGTCCTTACAATTATCTTGATGACAGCCTGTATGTGCACACTTGAGCTTGGCCTCCTCTAAAAGTCCTTACAATTATCTTGCCTGGTGGAGACGGGCACGGTTAACATACACATAGATTATTAAGTATTTAGAGATATTATTAATATTATTAATATCTCTAAATACTTAATAATCTATGTGTATGTTAACCGTGCCCGTCTCCACCAGGCAAGATAATTGTAAGGACTTTTAGAGGAGGCCAAGCTCAAGTGTGCACATACAGGCTGTCATCACGCAATGCTTATATTACAATAAAATAAACAATATTTAAACTATTATTCAATAGACTTAGCGTCGTTACCATACACGATCTTGAATTTATTATCATTCACAATCCCTTGTCTTACTGCTGCTAGCTAGCCTTATTGATATTGATTAAAAACGTTTTCAGGAATTGGATACAAACGACAGGTCTTTTCATAACAGCTTTCTGTCTCGTTTATCGAATCAAAGGGACTAGATGCATATTATAGTATTTTCTAGAACTTATACCTGAAAGCCTGCTATATGCGACGATGTGGAACAAAATGAGGGAACTTATTTTCTCTACGCATTGCAATGCCACGGGGCAATGCAGCCAGTATTTGGGGTGTCAATATCGAGCAACAACTGCTTTCGTTGCACTTATTTTAAGTCACTTTATTATATATTGTACAGTAAGAAAAAAAACACGTTTCTTGAATGGGGTCCCCATCAGTTCACCTTAATAATTTTATTATAATTTATAAATGTATTTGAGATTCAGTAACGGTTCAAATCCATACAGCCCTAAGACGTAGACTAATAACTGAGCATACGCTGTGAATAACTTCTTACTTTCCGTATAGAACCTCTTAAAAAAACAAACTAGGTAAAGGTCAGAAACTCGAAAACTAAACGATGAAAATGATCAGTTACACAGAAACAAAATGTTGTGTCAAAATCAAGCTAAACGTTTAGAAAGTGGATAAATTTTTTAATCGCTTCGATTAGCGAACGGGCTCCAGCTTGAATAAAACCAATAGAACCTAAAAAATTAGATCGTCGGTGTTAATTGGCAATTAGTAGAAATGGCTGACTGTAGCGACCTAAGATATTGGATTTTAGCGTATTTGGTTATTTTTTTTGTTGAGTTATTTTCGTGCATAGAACTATTAAAGTTAAAATAAAATAAAAGAAAATTAGATGCATTGGCTCGGATTTAAAATCTAAGCACTATTTTAAGATCCACTATCTTCCCAGAGCACGGAAATACATCACGATCGCACGCGGCGCGGAGGAGCAACGAGCAGTTTTCTTTCCTTTGTGATTGAATTTAAAATAGAACAAGTAACAATTGTAGATTATTACGGCTATACATTTCAACTTGGGAAGCTTCGGATTCACATTAAGTGTGAGCGGAAAATTACAAATACGGTGCACTTGTTTCTTTGGACGACTCTACTTGACCTGATGTCTAGAATGGCATATCTTAAGGTCAGCCAATTTAAAACATATTACCTACATCGCTTTTTCCTACTCCCGATTTTGTTTTCAGGATAAGGAAGTATGCGACAGACAAGCTATCCGCCTGATGCCTGATGACAAGCGTAACACTTGTCCAGTTACAGTTGCAGTGTCGTCGTTCCTGACTTGCTTGACACTGCACTGCGTTGTTTACTCAGTTCGTATGTCTTGTTCATCCAAGTAATTTCACCCAACACTTCTCAGTGTTGACCCATCAAGCCGTTAAGCAACTTCAGAAACATTAAGCGGATAGCTGAAGTGCTGATTTGCAACGAGACTGGCAACACTTTAATAGTCTGTGATAACTGCTACTGTATAGTCATTTGAGAGATGTGACTGTGACTTCAAAGTTCTTACTTCACAAGACAGTGCAGTGAACTCGTCAGTCTTGTACCAGCCGCCGAAGAAGCAACACCTTTTAACTAGGAAGTGAAACTGTAACAGATCACTTTAAAAGTGAAGTGTACATCAGTGACGCATTTACTGGAGCAATGTACTTTGAAGACAACATACGTGATACGATATGGCAGACACGCCATAGTGATGACGAGTAATGACCAGCAATGAACAAAGTGAGATTTTTGAAGAGAGTGTTCTGCAGGCGAGGATTGGAATGGCTTTAAGGGGAGGACGGATGCCATTTCGGGGGTCATCGCCCATAAACTGTGGAATAAGAATAAACCAATAGTGTTCTACTTATTTGGTTATTCTCAATTTGCACGATACCCACATGTACTTATGAGTCCACCTACGTTATGAGTGCTCTGCCATTAAACCTGATATAGAAAAGCTTACAATTTTACAAAGAGGTAGACTCCCTTGGGTGCCGGACTAGAATTGTACCCCCCTTTATTTTCTTGTGGGAGTCATAGGAGGTTACGAAAGGAAAAATACCAGAAGATAACCAGTAGCACCTTCTGAAGAATCTGTTAGGTTAGCCTTTGACCTCTATCTCCCCTGATGGTAAGTGAAGATGTGGTCGAAGATATTGTTCATGCTGACCAAGAATTACTAGCTCTGAAGGAACCGTTAGGTGCTTGGCGACAGATTTCTACTTGAGGGTGGTAGCTAGCCAGGCGGGCATACGCAAAAAGCCCTACCACCATAAAACCATAATACCACCATATAACGTCTGCCATCCTAAGACAACCGGGACCGACGACTTAATGTGCTCCGAAGCACGGAAACGCTCAGTAGTAGTAATGTCACTAGCGGTCACCCATCCAACTCATGACCGCGGTGGACGTTGCTTAACTTTGCTGATCGGTTAAGAACAGCTAAGCAAACTTCGCTACGAGCGCTTCAATTTCAGAACTGTAATTTTTCACTGCGATTCCCAAGACGCTATAATTCCCACGTCAAGCGTGGGAATTATGGCATGTTTGTTCATGGGTGGACGTCATGGCTGTGGAATAAATGGGTAGATATATAGCATATAAGTTTGTGATAGATTTGTAATACAATCGCTTATAACTTACTAATTACAGCTGTATCTAGTTACATGTGTCCGAAGTCGGAAAGTAAGCGACACTGATCGATAACCGCAACCTCTCACTTGCAATTCACTTAGTCTAGCCCAACGATAAAAACTTGTAAGTGTGATGAAACTGATGATGTTGCTTTTAGTGAATAGTGTTTACGATCTATTTTCTAATACCAAAAGTTAATTGCGCTGGCATTTGTTTATTCTTACATGACGTTGCTATTCTTAACCAATACCCAAACATAAGTTTTGACAACCGTAGAAACTATTTATTTTGCATTCGAATAATTTAAAATTGTTAATATGATGCCCGTGGGGTACCTGGCTAGAATGTCATACTACCTATCTCTACCCGTGGGTGTAGTAAGAGGCGCCTGAGGGTAACACACCAGAAGGTAGGCAGCAGCACTTTCTGAGGAACTGATATCTCATTCTGCGATCCTCAAGCCGCCTGCCAATCGTAAGTATTATGGCAAACCCCCCCATATTGGGGGAGGCTGTGTTCAGCAGTGGACTATAGCAAGATTTTCCTCTTATTAGTGGATTATGAAGCATTCTTAGCGAAGCTTGCTTTGTCTTTTTAATTCTAAATTTATTATGAAAATCCGTTTGACTTATGACCCGAGTCTGGAAATTGTTTCTAATTATGTCACCTTCATGAAAACTAATAATAAATTGTCATTACCCATTATTAATTCAATTCTCTATAAATAAGCTTTTTATAGCTGACTTTAACGCTTATGCGCGGATATGATATAAGTTAACCATTCAATACCTCATTATGTACCTACTCGTATTTTCACGGAATCAGCCACATCCCGACAAAATCCCCTTGTTACGGTCGGTGGTTCCACCGTATTTAATGAACTTAATTCGACGTCAAGCATCACCGCAGTTTTCAATACTGCGAACTGGGAAATTTGTTAAACCGAACAACAAAACCTATTGTTCTGTAAAGTTACCCCCATTTATACATCACACTGGTTACGCAAATAGTTGGCAAATTGTCAATCGCTTCGTTTTGACTATGCGGTTTTGCATACGAATCGAAACTACAAAAACCAACAGATATAACGGTTACTTTTTAAACGAACTCGCCCGTTGCTATTCCAATTCTTTTATGCTTTTCGGATGTTCGGTTTTCGGTTTAGCGAAAATTACAGATTGCAAACTCTGGTATGGTTTTTGTGTTTATTTTTTTCGCTACGTATGTTGTTGAATGAAATGCAAAGCAATGTATAGCATACAATAAACATATATGAGACTAGTTTTTACAGATGATTTCATGTATAAGATACAATAGGAAGCTAAAAACGTCGTTACTATATAACCACCAGCCCGGTGGTCAGACGACATTGTACAAGAAGGCTACACCAGGCATTTTTTCCGGTACAGGAATAAATGCCATGAGCAAGACCCAGCAGTGTGATTGGATATTAGATATGATTAAATAACATTTTGGAATCATTTCGTTGGCTCAAAAAAAATATAATCTGGCCCTTCAGCTTCACGGAATTCCTATTTTATCAGATAAATTCGACATACCGCAGTTATATTTCTGCTTTACAAAATTATGCGTACTTACTATAGCATGATGTTAATGAAAAGCAAACGGCATATAAAAGTAATGAATAGAAAAATCAAACATGTAGTTAGTTTGCATCATATAATTACAAAGGCTTTTGCTTTTCATAGTTTTTAAATAATAGTGACATTTAAATATCGTAATGTGCTGCTTTGTTTTCCAGAGTTTTGCTATGTTTTAGTTATATCATAACAAACGAACCTAACAATAATTTATGTGATAATTGATATATTTTTTGCAACCAACACTTCTGTAAATTCTCTGATTAAAGATTGTAAGCAGGCTTAACTATGAGGCATTGGTTTTCAATAAATATCTCCATAATGCACGTATATAAAGTAACTGTTCTCGTATAGTAAAATGATTACTCTGTAAACTATTGGAAGCTCTCTTGGGTTCGATAACCTTAATGATTTTTTGGGACTTTTGGTCCGGTATATGTATAAACATATCTAGTACGGCAAGGGAGGAAAGGGGAGCATCCCTCGTAAGGGGTGAAGGGAATCGAAAATCTATAGATTTAAATAATATTGGAATTTCTCCAAATTATCTTCTACTTCTTCTTATTCATAAAAAAAGGTATATACAAACATAAACTCAAACTCATCAATTTACAATTTTATTAAAAAAAATTTTTTTTACAAATTACATAATAAATACATACTGAAATAATTAACAATCAATGATATAAAATATATGAATTTATTTATAAAGCAGTACGTCATGAATTTTTTTTTTAGCCTAATGGTAGCGGAACATTGGATTAGTTTCTTTTTTTTTTTTATTTAGCTAATTTTAAGTTTTTTAAGTTAAATATGTTAATTTATACTTAATAAAATTATATCAAACGGAAAAAAAAATCATGATATAAAATTATATGAATTTGTGGATATTAAAACATCAGAAAACAATAACCAAAGTACGGGTAAATATTATCTAACTTTGTATACAATATATTTTCAAGTACATATATATGTATAACGCTATATTCAGTTGAAGGGTAAGTGTGAGTGTGCGAGAGTGTGTGAGGGGTGCATGTGTATGTGCTGTTTGTACAATTGAGGTCTAGTTTGTTTACAAGTGATCGTGTGGTGTTCTTTCTGGTGGTAAAAGACAGAGGAACCAAACACGTCTTCTGTGGTTAGATGTTGCTTGATTATCTTTTATAGTATAGTTTTATAGAAGTAAAGTTTTGAATATGTTCTTCGACAAAAGGTGACTCGTTAAGAATCGGTGAACTCAAAAAGCAAAGTGGACATTTTTTGTACTTATTGCATGTAATTTTATAGGCGCAGGAGAGTGAAATTTTTCAATAATCGAAACTTTAGCTGAACAAGAATTACAAATAATTGCATCTAGGTATACTTTCGCCGTAGCTCAATACCACCCACTGGATATGACCATGCCTTCAAGTTGACTAGTCAAGTTCCGGCACGATGTTCAGTGCAGCCATCTAAGAAAGAAGAGACATTAGTGCTGCTGGAACAAGCCGGTTTTTTATGCACATAGCTACAGATTCGCATTGTGAAGCTGATCTCAGAGAACAGCGGGATTCGAAGCATAGTTCCCGCTGGCCAACCGAAATAGTGTGCTAGGCACAGAAATTCGTGAAAAATTTCGTTATTCTTCATCAGGTTGGAAGAGATGACCTGAAAGACAATTGGGGAGGGGCTTCGGGTCTCAGGTTCCATATTTGTAATTGTATACAGCTTGTGGCTTCGATTCCATTGTTGTATGCTAGCTGGAGAGCTCTTACTTTTCTCGCCTTATTAAGCGCACCAAGCTTCTTAGATGCCAGCTTGGCATTGGTTGAAATGTGGTCACGGAACTGCACTGACGCAAAAAAGTACCCAGGATTCTAATGCTCTCCGAAACCTTGAGTGGTAAAACTGACCTTAGTTTCCCTCTATTCACAACTTGTTCGGGAGAACCTTCTCAGATGCCGTCATCCAAATACCAATCGTTAAGTATTGAATAAGTATTTAGTTCATTTTCTATGCTCATGCCAAATGAGCCAATTTCGTCCAACCACTATTTGTACAAACATTTGTGATAATTACCAAATGAAATCACATGGCGTCGCCGCTCGCTAATAGAATGCTGGCAATCAAGAGATTGAAATCTGTATCTTGTTGGTGTGCAGTACTAACAACTTAGGCATTTAGCGAATTGTCAAATTATACAGAGATGATAATACCATTATTTCTTCGTCTTTGTTTAAAAAAATGTATTTATGAACAATAAGTACAATTTGTTCGCATTTTATTTCATTATGAGTATTTGAATTTTCTTTTTTCTGAACTCGAGGTCGATCTGGACTCGAATTTTGAATCAGAGACGTGATTTTGTAACAAAATAATCTCACAAAGTAGTCTTAAGACTAGCATTGTGCCGGGTAGATGGCAATAGACTCATGTCACATTTCATGGGCCCTAAAGCATCCGGTGAAAAGTGGGGGCTACAACTTTTGGGGAATACATTGGCGTGTAGATGATTTTTTATTTAATATATAATATACTCACGCTGTCAATTTTTGCCTTTTCCAATCCCAATATCCGTTAGAATTCATGCTCAACTTGATTGGTCTACAATTATGACGGACAGATACAACACGAGTCTGTTATCTTGTTCTGGTAAATTTTATTACCCTTCTTAATCCCGTGCAAAAAATACCTTTTTCTTTTGATTATTTCATTGTTACATAGATTATAACTTCGAAGTAGTCCCTCCATAATTTTATTTAAATCCTTAAAGTGCGTTTTAAGTTTTAGTCAATTAACTGAAAAACGTATTTTGATTTAATGATATCTGCTGGGTACAGTATTTTAGGCGAGTGAATAGAATAATAAGAGTGAAAAAAAGTGTTTAGAAATAAAAATAAAAATAAGAACGGAATCTACAATCACTGAAAAGTATGAAATAACTTGTGGAAGTCGGACCATGGTAATGTAAAGTCAATATTTCGAATCAGTGTTGAAGGAAGGTTCCGTGTTTTTGTTTACACATCTTTCGTAAAAACATGAAAATTTATTATGTTAAGCCTAATACGAGTCAGACCTTGATTTTTTATGGTGCAGCATTGCAGTAGCCAGTAAAAAAAAATGTCCGTAGGTTTTTTCACAGCTTCAAAATTACATTATAAATTGACGTAATAATATCTGTTGGTCAAATAGAGGATATTACTACATAATATACCGATACATCAAACTCCTAACTAGTTTAGTTTTGGAGATAAACCCGTAAAATATGGTCTTAAATGAACAACTTTGACGGTCCGACATACATGTATTTTTTTAACAAAAATAAATAAATATATTTGTACTGTACTCAACAAGCTCTAGAGTCTAGACGATGACACCCCACATGATAGAGACAAAGAAGAATTTTCGGTTACCTTTCCATTTTTGGAACCCTCCAGAAAAATAATTTAATATCATTTTTAGTTCAATATTCATCTTTGTGTCCGCGTTCGACACAAAATATAAAAAAATCAGGTTTGTAACTAATTATTACTTTGTATTTGTTTGTACTTATTAAATGGTATGCCGTTTGCGAGCTAGATACCAATGGACACAGTCGTACAGACAGACAGACAACAGTGTCTCTCCGTCTTACCTTTTGGATATGGAACCCTAAAAATTTACAAGTAACCTTTGATATTTCTTAGACTCGTATAAATAAATACATCTCAAAGTAGAGATCGATCATACTATGCTGGTTTTGACAGATGTCAAAAAAAGCATATTACCTTAAGATGAGCCTCAGTTTCTAAGTTAAACAGTTTACCAGACCTCTTATTTCATATTCTTTGAATAGTTACGAGTACAGGATTGGGCTTCCTCCTTAGCATAATATGGAATTTTGTTTGAAAAATTAGTAACAACAACACTTCGCCGAAGAGTTAGCACGATATTCATTTTAAATTCCACCTATTTTACTTGAATTGTTTTACTAATCTATAGCAAGTCGGGAAAGTTTCGAGTTGCAGTGAACAAATTCGCTTTTGAATTCTGCAAGTAACCATCTTATTAACAAGTTTACTTATTTATAATTTTCACCAACAAACAGCTCCTTATAGATTGGTCAAACATGTATTCCAGTGGGCAATCAAGATATGTTAATAGCCCTCTTTGATATTCAAAGTCTTGTGCAGACGTCCTTACTGTACTCATCAGTGCTATCTTGACCACTATGCGTCTGACAGGGGTAATTAACTATTGTGTGAGAGAACCCTCATGATGATGTTAGAACAAGAGACGATGAGTTAGAAAGTCAGACCTTTTCATCGTAATACAATCACACTATATTTTTATGGTACTTAGAGTTCACAGCTTAATACAATGTTCCATAGCTTTTCCTACTCAGTAGATGGTATTTTTGACATTGTTGTACATCTTGTATCAACTAGATAAAGTTACGTGGTTGCGTAGAGTATATATATTTTCTGGAATTGTACGGAAAAATCCCGAGGCTCACCTGGTGCTAAGTGGTAAACTCCGTCTATAACAGATGCATCACAAGTGGTGAACTGCACTGCGCCCATCATCCTGAGATTTAGTCTGTAATTTTATAAATAGACTAGCTCTATTAGGTATTAAGTACCGAGTAAGTACTTACTAGGATTTTACAAAATTATTTCTGTTCTCTCCTATAGGATCTAAAATACAATACCTTCATCCAATCATGATCTTATACAAATCATGATTTAAGCCACCACTACGCTATAAAAAGCCAGCGTTTATGGATCTTTGGATCGTTAAGTTTTTTTTTATTTTTTATTTCTGATTATTTAGCTTTGACCACTATCTCACCTGATGGTAAGCTATGATGTGGTCGAAGATGTAGTTCAGGCTTACCTAGAGGCACTGGCTCTCAAAGACAGCTGCCGCAACACACCGTTAGGATCTTGGCGACAGATTTTCTACTTGAGGGTGGTAGCTATATAGCCAGCCGGGCATTCGCAAAATGCCCTACCACCATGCTATAATGACTGCCATCCTTAGACAACAACCGGGACCGACTGCTTAACGTGCCCTCCGAAGCACGGAAGCGCTCAATAGTAATGTCACTAGCGGTCACCCATCCAACTCATGACCGCGGGCGACGTTGTTTAACTTTGCTGATCGGTTTAGAACAGCCAAGTAAACTTCGCTACGAGCGCTGCGAGCTAAGTTTCATTATAGGAATACTTTCGTTTGTCCACTCCTTCAAAATAAAAGTACCCTAGCCACATTTCAAGTCCATAAATACTTAACTACGTCTGACCAAAGGATTATCTCGTAAATAAAAAGGTGTAGTAGTATGTTAGCTGGCTTCCATCTAACTGGAAGCCAGCTAATCATAAATAACAGAGATGTCATGGTCAAGCTAAAAACGCCCCTATTTGATTAACATACAACTACTACAAACAGAACACCATAAATATTGTCATTAGAGACGATTTAGAGATAATACGTTGGTGCTTCATTGCAAATGGAGTGCAGTTAAGATTACCATGTCGTGATAGCGCTCGATAATGTTTAGAGTATGGTTTAATGTTCTTGTGGTTATGTTTTCAACGCTCGGATGTGGTTGTAGATTTCCGAGAGCACTCAATCTAGATGAACTTGTTCGGGGATAATCGATGTTGTTCTGCGCTGTGCATGAACTATATTCTGCTTATATACCTAAATATATTGGTTACGTAAAAGAGTTTCTTGTAGAACAAATAAGTGGTTAGAAAGCAGTTTTATGTAATCATTTCCCAATCTTTAAGAATATATAATGAGATCCAGTTATGAGTACTGTTACTTATATAGGCTTATTATTAAAATGCTACCAACCTCTTAGGGTTGACTTCTGCTAGTCCTAACAAACATTTTGAGTTATTTTTTTTAGGTTTGTTAAAAAAAATTTTTTTTTTAATTTTCTTATTTTTTTTGTATTTTTGTGACTGAATAAGCACGAGGACCACCTGATGTCAAAAGTCTCTTGTGCCTGTAATGTATTATTTCATATTATTAATAACTTTGCTCTATGGAAATATTCAAAACTCTATTCAAAGGGACCACGGCACGGTCCAGTGTTGCCGCGGCGGGTGCTCTTAGCTCACAGAAAATATAAAAATAAAAAATAAATATTTTAAAAATTAAAAAAAAAAACAGTATTCCCTTAATGTTTGTTAGGACTACCAGAAGTCAACCCTAACAGGTTGTTAGCATTTTACCAATAACCCTGTATATGAAGGAATTATAATATATGTATTATATAAAATATTTATTTAAATTGCCACGTTTGTATTTCCGAAAATTAGGCAGAAGTGTCTGACCTCGTATTTCCGCATATATATATATATATTTTGATCCGATGTAATAGTTAAACTTATGCCGGCCACCCACTCTCAGTTTAAGACTCCAGACTATAGGGAGTTTCTCAGAAAAATCTATTATTAGCTTAGATATTGGCTGCACAAAGTATAATTACTTTAAGTATAAATACTACATGTTTGCAGTGATATTAAAATTAATTAGTTTCAAAAACAAATTCAAACTTCATATCTTCTATAAATTACCGAAAATCTCACTTAGTCTTTGATGTTTTAATACACATAAGATAAGATAAGATAAATATTTATTTGCAAAAGAAAAACTTATTCTAGTTACAGTATATGAAAGAAAATGATACAGTCTATGATAGAAAACTAAAGACGGATTTACATTAAATCTACATGATTGTTATAAAAATGTAAGGTAATTAGCTGATATTCAAACTAGGTTTCCCCGTGTCATGAATATCAGTCATTCCCTTCCCTACTAGATTAAAAAAAAAACAATGAAAGCTATAAAACTGTGGAGTTATTAAGTAGAAACAGATACAGTTATAGTTATCCTATCCTTATATTACTATGATTGTATATAACGTATCAATTTAATCTATTTTAGATAATTAACAAATAGAGAAATAAAAAGGTAATGTAGTAATAGGGTTATATAACAATTTTACAGAAAAACAGAACTACATGTTAAAGCTTTTTTGTGTTAAATTGCTTGTTATTGAGGAATATGGAACAATGACTCTGTTCCATCATAATCATATCCCTTTAGCCATTCTGTAGTAGCCATTTTACATTTAAAGTAGCTTAAATTATGTATGGTTTTGTCCTTATTTATTTTATTATATAAAAAGGGGGCAAGAAAGTACCTAAAACATTTACCAAAAATCGTCTTTACCTTGTTAGGGTGACAAACTATATGTTTTCGTCTTTTTGAGAGTAAATTTTGAATTGATTCTAGTGGTAGTCTGGTGTGGTGGTCCAGTATTGTTTGAAATATAAAAAGTTGGCGCACAGTCAAAACTTCACACTCTTGATACAGCTGAACAGTTGGATAAAGAAATGGCCTAGAAGTAGATACTTTTAAGATGGCCCTCTGTACTCTTTCTAATGGAAGTAAGTTTGACTTGTAAATACCACCCCAGCTTGAGATACAGTATTTTATAAGTGATTGGCAAAGCGAATAATAAACTGTTTTGAGTAGATCTTTGTCAGCAACATATCTTAAAATTTTAAAAATCGGTATTAACTATATAACATATATCTGTTGATATAACATATATCAACAGATGGGTCCTTTATAACACATTTAATTTTCCTGAAGCTATTACATTCCCTACTAGTAATTCAGAGGATTTCTTGCTGCAAAATGTAATAAAAATGCATGTCAGCCCCAAGAATCGGTGTTAAGACTTCTCGGTCTAACTTGTACAGTGGCATGAGACACATAAAATATAATAAAAATCCATGTGGGTCACTATAATTTACTATCAATATCGAAATCTCTTTACACACTTTATTGAACGATCTAGGAACTATATTAGCTTAGCTGGCCAGGTCATCTATCTCTATCGCGTCTTTGAAATCAGGTCAAGAAGCTTATAGACCTAAATTTAACCATTAGTGACTCCTGTTTAATCCGGCCAACCGTTAGGACTAAGTTAATAGTTCCGTAATAACTTAAGCCGCCATCAAAATAAGGAGACCAGAATGAAATTCACACTATAACAGACTTTGAGGCAGCATAATATTATTTCTAAATATCTGTCGCGTGTCTAAATATATATCACTGTCGCGTGCTAAGCGAATATCAGATTAAACAAATTATTGGAGCAATAAATTTTGTCCCGGGTGGGAATCGAACTCGCGTCCTCCGATTTCTCGCAGGATGTTTAATCCACTCAGCCACCTAGACACACTTTTTTGAGCCGAAGCTGTGTACTCAGAAGGCTTACCAATGTTATTAATCTTGATTATGTAATCTTAAACGAAGCTGCAGATGTCGATAAATCCTGTATACCTATGCTTTATTTTAAATTGCCATTTATAAAAAGTTGAGTCTATGGAAAATCGTACTAAATGATATAGTCGAAAAAAAAACTAAATACCGACCTTTTCATAGAACATTCCGATGGGTTAGTTCTTGTGACAGTCACAATCATAAAGATTAGTGACGGCAGTGACAATTTGGACGGAAAATTTTTGACTTTGACAGATGCAGCGCCACCTTCTCAACGCTATATGCCTCAGCACGTAACTGGTATTGCGACGGTTGCTATCCGTCAAATGCAAAAAAATTCATGATTTTTCATTCAATGATTGTCATTCATAGTGATGGTTACAGCACTAACTGTCATATTATGACTATCACACTAATAGTGACAGAATTAACAGTTTGGACGGAAGAATTTTCACTTTGACAGATGGATACCAACCGTCTCAACGCCAGTTACGTGCTGAGGCCCTGGTTCGACGCTGTGCACAATCGTGATCGATTCCCACGAGGAAGAACTTCAAATAAGTTTCAAACTAGTTGGGGAAATATACCGTAAATATTACGCGTGTTGTAGCCAGCTGCTAAGTAATAATTATGGACAAAACGCGCGACAGTTTTATAAGCTCAATTTATTCTACGTATTGTATAGGCCAAAAAATTTTTGATTAAACCGCTTAATCTGTTAAAAATGTGCATCATGCGCCGATGATCCGAAGAAAAAAATGTGTTTAAGAATATCGATAAGCTAATAAGTAAATCTTTTATGAACATGTTCATAATTAAAACTCTAAACATTTATAAATAATTAATTATGAGTATTAATTTGTGATAATCAAATAATGTTTCTATCATCGACAACGTAAAGAGTCATGTCATAGTTAGACTGTGTGTTAGTTAGAAAACAAAATTAAAACCTATATTATTTTTATTAAAAAGTGGAGTGAAATTATGTTTATTATTCGTCATGTACAAAAAAGACAAGCAGCCCATGTTGCATCTATGTATGATCATTAAATTATTCAATAATTCAGAAATACAATAATTAAGTGGAATTACCAAGTAATAAGCAAGATACGATAAGCGGCGAGCCTGTCGGTAGCTAGAGCAAGTAAAGGTTTGACCACGAACAAACGACACGTTGCTTTTGTAAAAGAAGGGTCATCTACAAAATCTAAATCCAAGCCTTACTCCATCTTATGCGCTGCTCACGATTGGACTCTTTTGATGGACTCGTATGAAAAACATTACAAAATTCCTGAGGATGTTGGTGTTTCGTCTTCCAGACCAGACATATTTCTATACTCGAAAAATCTAAAACGCATAGTACTTATAGAACTTACTGTGCCGTGGGAAACAAATATACCTAAAGACCACACATTAAAAACAAACAAACATTATGACCTAACAAATGAATTAACCAAAAACAGTTATGTGGTTAATTTATATGCTGTAGAAGTTGGAACAAGGGGTATACCAGCGAAATCCCTATATAACCTACTTAAAGAGCTTGGCCTACCAAGAACAACCATAACTTCCATCCTCGAACGTGTATCTAAGGCGGCATTAGTAGGATCTTACCAAATTTGGTTAGGTAGGGGAGGAGGCTCGAGCGGTGAAGGGGCATTGATATATCATAAAGGGGCCCCTTAACCCTACTCCTGGGTTGCAAGTCCCAGGCCTCTCTAGCCTCATCCTCTGCAACGCCATGGACCCGGCACCCGCACGGTGAATCCATGGAATGCTAAGTAATTCGTCTCATTGGTTATCGAAATAATAGTTATATTTCCACAACTGCCAATGTATCAAATATATTTTTTATTTTAATTGTAATTGTAAATAATATAGATCTTAATATTTAATTACCTGTATACTAACACAAAATGCTATATACCTATCAATGCCGTGTTCCACTTCATGCCACTATCGTTATTTTCGATAATGTTGTCCACATTTGGAGTTTCTTTTAGTAATGGTTAAAAAAGTTACAATGATCACTGTGATCATCTGTGACTGCTTTCTTCCATGTTCCGTTTTAAAGAAGAACGCTAAGAATGTCACTAAATTTGCCACGTTTGTCCATCCCATGTTGATGGGTAGAAATGGGAAAAATTTTGCACCTGTCAGTTTTGACAGTTCTCATCTTAATAGAACACAAAAAGAAATATATATACACAAATCTGTTTCTTTTAGAACAGTAGGTATTTTTGCGTGCTTCAATGAAATCAGTGATAGTGAAAGACCCAAAACTCAATGGCCAATCATTCAAAGTTCTTATGTGTATCGTATAAAAAGTACTGTCTTTAGAGCTCTCAAACTAAAGCACAAAAGGATCCACGATTTTCGATGACATTAGATATAGGTACTATCAAATTTTCCTAGTTGTAGGTACTTAGTTCCAGTAGCTCCACAGCGTTTATGGCGAAAATAATGGTATTATGCCACAAGACCCAAGTGGAACCACTTTTTAGGAGTGTGGTCATTTTTATCGTTCTTGCCAAGGTTAGCCCCAAGTGGTACGCACTCCAAGTAACCTTTCCTCTCACTTCCATTTTCGGGTATAAGGCTAAATGTGCCTTAGGCGAGCTTGAATTTATTTTTGCATCAGGGCTATAGTTTTAATACGCAGACAGGATATAACTATCAAGGACGTTATTGTAAAAAGTTTTGAGTTGAACACTTTACTTCTGGCCTGAAGCCAACGATTCTTAAATTGCTATCATTATTATTATTAATATAAATTCTACTATTCGGATCATTTGTTTGTTAAGAAAGTAAAACACCCAGTTGTACACTAATGTGCAGCAATACTACAATGACATCGATGAGAGTGATGGCATCTTCGTGGACGCATAATATCAATAGCTTCTTAGATGGAATTGAAACACTCGACTGTCCAGCACCCACTTCCATAGCATAATTGGTAATGCATCAGGACGGTATTCTGGGGATTGCGAGTTCAAGCTCCGCTGGAAGTTATCTTTTTCCATCCGAAATAATTTCTATTGAAACAGTCGTACAACAGTTATATTCTAAAGCTGGAAACTATAATTTCGTCTTGTATTCTCTATATATCGCGAAGTTAGTAGAAACAATTTGTGGGTATACTCATGTTAATTGGATACCTGTCAACTACTAACAAGTATTCGTCTATCATTTTCAGGCTTTGCTACTTGTATGTTCTATTGAAGAGCTTGTTAAAGGGACTCTACTTAAAGCGCTTTCATGCTTGAACTATTGATGCATAAACGTAGTATAGTCTTATCTTAAAAACAAAAAAATAGGAAACCGTATATTGAAAAATTTTATCCGTATGAAAATAAATATTATCTAGTTTAATAGTAATTTATATTTTACTCGCATACTAATAACGTCCTTACTACTAACACAGACTCCACTATAGTAACTATGCCAGCAATCCTCAGGCTGCCCCATTTGCCCCACATTGGGATTGTTTTGGTAGAAACTAGCAGAGTAAACACATTTCAAGCACTTTATCATTGCAGATAATATTTCCCAAAACAATTTTGTATTTCAATTGTCTGCTGCATTTTATATGAAAATATTTCTGCAGGTTATTTTTAATTGGAGTTCGAATTATAATTCGAACTCCAATTAAAAATTGAAATTGTCCTGAAAAGAAGATTAAACGCAAATTTCAAAACTATTCTCTAAATTTAATATTAAAATAAATAATAAATTTAGAGAATAGTTTTCAAATTTGCGTTTAATTTATGCTATTGTGAAGGAACAAGCTCGTGGCCTACCTGATGTTAAGCGGAGCTCTGCCTAGAACAGGTGCTTTTCATCACTAGTGACGAATTGTACTGCGCTTGTCACCTTGAGACATAGTTGTGAAGTCTCATGTGCCTGTAATTTCAATGGCTGTCAAGGGCAGCTTCCGGAACACACCGTTAAATCTAAATCTCTAAGGTAGACGAAATTACACTGGATATTAATCCTAAAGATAATAAAACTTGTCAATATTTTATGATTTCTTCCAGAAGCGTCTGTCCAGACAGTGGACGTGATTGAGCCCCGATAGTTCAATCAAAAACAAGATCTAGCTTATCATGATAACTATATATTGCAACACAACTTGCGTACCTTTAATATAAACCGTGTAAATAACGCAATCAAGCGTGACCAAGGCTCCAAAGAGTTCGCAAAATAATCGTCTATAGGTTAAGAGGCATTTCACATTTTAATGCGGTATACGAAGATTTTAAGCACTTAATTTACTATCATAGGAAATATCTACAAGTTGTTTAATAATTGATAAAAATAGAATAATCTGTTTTCTTTTCAGTTAATGTACCAGATTTACATACATAACATTAATTAATGAAGCCAAAATGATGAAGGTGAAGGACGACTATGATAGAATCATTTGATTAAAACCGAAGATTCTGAGAGAGAAAGAGATATTTTATGGATAGCTATTTCGACATGATATCCCGTACATCAGCCTATACTAGATTAGAATGGCTCTCACATAAAAGCGGATAGAATTAAACTTATGACGAAACTACGTTCGTATGAAGTGCTATAGTAATACAGTAAGTACCATTAATACAGCTTACAATTTCCTAACAACTGATTTATTTTTCATAAAATTAAATAAAAATGTAGTTAAAATCTCAGTTTATGTCGAACTATTAAGTGCATAACAATTAATCATATACTTTGCAACATACTATATTAATAAAATGCTTACATGAACCACACAAAGCGTGTTTATCGCCAGTTACGTATTAATGATGAAACTTCATGAACTTATTGATATACAATTCAACGCAGTTTTTACATATTTCAGTATGTAATACAATGAGTTATCAACTCATTTGTATTACATACTGTATGTAATACAATGAGTTATCAACTCATCAGCGGAGCTCTGCCTAGAACAGGTGCTTTTCATCACTAGTGACGAATTGTACTGCGCTTGTCACCTTGAGACATAGTTGTGAAGTCTCATGTGCCTGTAATTTCAATGGCTGTCAAGGGCAGCTTCCGGAACACACCGTTAAATCTAAATCTCTAAGGTAGACGAAATTACACTGGATATTAATCCTAAAGATAATAAAACTTGTCAATATTTTATGATTTCTTCCAGAAGCGTCTGTCCAGACAGTGGACGTGATTGAGCCCCGATAGTTCAATCAAAAACAAGATCTAGCTTATCATGATAACTATATATTGCAACACAACTTGCGTACCTTTAATATAAACCGTGTAAATAACGCAATCAAGCGTGACCAAGGCTCCAAAGAGTTCGCAAAATAATCGTCTATAGGTTAAGAGGCATTTCACATTTTAATGCGGTATACGAAGATTTTAAGCACTTAATTTACTATCATAGGAAATATCTACAAGTTGTTTAATAATTGATAAAAATAGAATAATCTGTTTTCTTTTCAGTTAATGTACCAGATTTACATACATAACATTAATTAATGAAGCCAAAATGATGAAGGTGAAGGACGACTATGATAGAATCATTTGATTAAAACCGAAGATTCTGAGAGAGAAAGAGATATTTTATGGATAGCTATTTCGACATGATATCCCGTACATCAGCCTATACTAGATTAGAATGGCTCTCACATAAAAGCGGATAGAATTAAACTTATGACGAAACTACGTTCGTATGAAGTGCTATAGTAATACAGTAAGTACCATTAATACAGCTTACAATTTCCTAACAACTGATTTATTTTTCATAAAATTAAATAAAAATGTAGTTAAAATCTCAGTTTATGTCGAACTATTAAGTGCATAACAATTAATCATATACTTTGCAACATACTATATTAATAAAATGCTTACATGAACCACACAAAGCGTGTTTATCGCCAGTTACGTATTAATGATGAAACTTCATGAACATATTGATATACAATTCAACGCAGTTTTTACATATTTCAGTATGTAATACAATGAGTTATCAACTCATTGTATTACATACTGAAATATGTATTGATTACTAAACATGTTTATGCTAGTTGAACATATCTGTAATTAGATTTATATTCATGTCAGTGTCAGTTATTTTACGCCTTATGACCATCAACGTGAATTCTTCACAGGGACAATTGTTTTACAGTAAAAAATATGTGTGTTATATATTTTATCACCACATTTGTTTAAAAGATTATTTACTAGCGTGATATTTACCGGCAATTTCTTCGACCAGTTTCAAAGTGATTTGAAGTTTTTTGTCGGAGAGTCACTAAATGAATTTTTTGAAGCGCTCGTAGCGAAGTTTACTTAGCTGTTCTCAACCGATCAGCAAAGTTAAGCAACGTCGCCCGCGGTCATGAGTTGGATGGGTGACCGCTAGTGACATTACTACTGAGCGTTTCCGTGCTTCGGAGGGCACGTTAAGCCGTCGGTCCCGGTTGTTGTCTTAGGATGGCAGTCGTTATAGCATGGTGGTAGGGCATTTTGCGAATGCCCGCCTGGCTAGCTACCACCCTCAAGTAGAAAATCTGTCGCCAAGCACCTAACGGTGTGTTCCGGCAGCTGTCCTTGAGAGCCAGTACTTCTAGGCTAGCCTGAACAACATCTTCGACCACATCATCACTTACCATCAGGTGAGATAGTGGTCAAAGGGAAACTTATCAAGCATAAAAAAAAAAAAAATAAAAAAAAAAATGAAATTACTAATTGAAAAAGTTATTTATGAAATATTGCGACTTAAACAGATTAAAGTAATGGTAAACCATAACGAATACCAGCTGATTAGGAATCGCCTGTACAGTTTTCGATGGGCGGAGGTTAACACGGCATTTTATACCTCGCACTGCCACTATGTGGAACCAGCTGCCATGCGAAGTATTTCGGAACCGATACAAGTATGTTAATCCAAGGATTAAGTAAAATTACTGTGTTAACAATTAATGGTGGTTGCTACCGGTTTTTTTTTATTTTTAGCTGTGAATATCATGTAAGAAATTTTTTTTGCGTTAACAGTCAGTAAGTTGCTATGACACCAAATGCTAATGAATAGATTCAGGCGTTACTTTGCGGAAATCCATATTTAATAATAACAAATATTTTCAAAATATTTTACGAAAACATCAAATTAATATTTTAATAAAACACTCAAAAAATATAAAAACATATCTAGTGACAATTCCGCCTAATTTTCCTGCTAAGCCGACGTGACGTCAAAAACGCCACGCAGCCAAATCAGAAGAATTTTCGACGCGTTTCGCTTCTACACGAAGCATCCTCAGGAGGTCTTGACTCTTCGAGCGCACGATCGAGAATCTTTTTTCGATTTCTCGATCTATTAATTTGATGTTTTCGTAAAATAATTTGAAAATATTTGTTATTACACCAAATGCTTATTATAATATTATATTATTGCAATGCAATATTATAGTAAAATTAATTAGTTAATAGATGTCGCTTGTGGAATATGCCCTGGACACGAAACAACGAATTGTTCTTTTTTTATGGGGTAATAACTACAATACAAAAACATTATTTTGAAAAAAAAATGTTTTTGTTCTTTAGTAGGTGACATCGTGTACAGTTCTTTGAGTAGAGCTCTTTAGATGGGGGAACGTGAATATTGTCAGTTTAAGATATTTTTTGTAACGAGATCTTTATCTCAATCAAATTTTATTAATCAACATTTAAACTGGGAATACGAAGTTTTAGTATATTATGCACATATACTTTTTTATACAACAAGCTACTGAAAACACTGACTGGGCTAGTTGTTAAGCTTAAGGGTGAACTGGCCGGCCCGTTTTTCATACAAACGTCATAGGGTGAATTCTCCCTTATTTGAGGTTTAAGGTCCAAAATAAAGCATAATACCGATTGATCTCGTCATTATCTAGGCTTGTATGGTGCCGAAACCTAATAAAATAATTAACTTGAGAATTATGAGCCTCAAAACATTTTCATATAAAGTTATCGAGGCTCATAACTTACAACTTAATTATCGTTTTAAAATATTGCCATCAAACAAGCCTAGATAATGACGATATCAATCAGTATTATGCTTAAGTCTGAACTTAAAATTTCAAATAAGGAAATGATCACCCTACAACGTTTGTATATGGAGAAGTAACCGGCCAGTTCAATCTTATTACCATTTTGGTTCAAACACTTTTCTCAATCTTGGTGCTGCATTATAGATCCTCATTACAACGAGCTCAACAGGCACTTGACTGGACATTTATTTCAATCGTAGTAAAGTTGCCCTTTTATGGCCAAGCAAATATATAATGTGGCAAATCTGCAATATTTTAATTTGACAACTCTATTTCTTGCAAAATTCAAATGTCCCTAACAATAGATCTAATCCGATAATCAAACAATATTACTCAACTCGGTAGGCATGCGTGTTATTATCATTACTGCAATAAACTATTTATATCACGAATTTCATAAATGGATTATAAGTAGTTTAACGACAAAAGAACACTTTAACATTGATACTGCAACACTTCGAACTATTCTCAGTAGATTTATATAAAACAAAAGAAATACAAGAGCACTCATCGATCCACTTTACTTTAACGCCCTGAGCATTACCCAACAAGTAGCGAGGAGAGTGGAACTACTCTATCTTTGACCATTAAACGGTAGAGGCGCAATTTTATGCGCGGTACAGATGTCGGTACAATGTTCTATAGAGAGGGAGTTGCCGGCGATTTCATCGCTGTATTTAAAACTTTCTAGATTTACCTTACCCTTTATTATGATGTCTATATAATTAGATGATAACAGGCTAACCAACAAATAGCGAGCTGTGTAGAACAACTCAATTTTTGGTCAATAAACGGTAGAAGGCCTATTTTATGCGCGGGCTGTAGATGTTGGAAAAATGCTTTGTACAAAAAGTAATTTTACTTTTTATAATGTTTTAATTTAATGATTTGAAAGACCAACAGCCATTATTTGGAATAGAAGTATATATATAAAGCAATGGATCAATTACAAGTCTTCATGGATATAAACAATTTAGATTAAGTAACAACTATACTTGAGCTTTTTCATGTAATTACTATTACTGATTACTATTGTTTTTGCTAAATTTTACACAATATAAGATAATGAAGTCAGGGTATTTGGACAATAGTTAGGTAGGTACGTATAGTTGCTATTTCTTGTATAATTTAAATTTAAAACTATACTTTTACCGACTTCAAAATAAGAAGGAAGTGCTCAATTCGTGTGTATTTTTTTTTTTTTTTGTGTTTGTTACCTTAGAACTTATGACTAAGTGAACCGAATTAGATGATTTTTTTATTTAAAAGTTGTTGCTTGCCGTGTCCCATTCAAATTTCATCAAAATCGGTCAAGCCATTTTTGCATTGCACTCCAGTAACTGAAATTTACTTTACTATTTTGATGATATAGTCATTGACAATCGATCCCATAAGTAGTAAGGATCACTAAAATGGGTGAAAAAATTTATTTACCAAAAAATGGAACCAACATCAACACTCAAATGTGCGAAATAATTTGTTGAAATCGGTACCATACGATAAACAATATTGTGGTATTGTGTATTTTTCAATCATCATGGTACCGACTTCAACAATTTATTTCACACATTTGAGTGTAGAAGTCGGTTCCATTTTTTGGTAAAAAAAATTGTAGCATATCCTTGTTCAGTAATTTATTCTGGTATACCCATGCGGTGCCGGTTAAAACTGCAAACATATTATTTGTAAGAGAAGACGAAGGATAAAATACCAGCAAGGCAGCAGAACTGCCATATTACACTGCGATCCCTAAGACGCCTTCCAAGCCTGAAGATTATGGTTAACCTTTGGGAAACATGATGGAGATCTTCGTTTAACGGTGGACGTTCCTTACTTTGTTTAACGATTGTATCGGGAAGTATTATCTTACATAGTAATTAAACAACTTTAAACGGTTTAAGTCTTAACATTTTGCAGTGATCGTGGTTTACCACTACAAGCTTGGCACGATTTTACACGTGTTATCCTTACCTTACCTTATAGGATATTATTCACGTCATTCTAGAACACCTTATTTGTATTGACCTACAGCTTGTAAACCGAAATCTCGGGTAGCCAACTCAAGCCGCGAAGTGGCCGTTTGGGGCACGCTGTGTCACTCAACTTTGATTGCACTTCGGTATTGTAACATCTGTTTTACTGCTTGCAAGTGGGTTTTAGATTTGTAGCGTATTTAATAGTTCCGGCTGTACACTATTGCGTTGCGAAACAAAGACGCTGCTTTTAGCTTCATTTTATTCAAGAGACTAAGGGGCTTATTTGAAATCATTCCACCACTTTACAAAAGTACCCTCCATTTTTGGGAGCCGTGTAAAAAGTGTAATAAATAAATAGGTTACTTTTTAGTCTTTTTAAGTTGGTCTCGAGTACATCTCATGGTGGCATTGTGAAGGGCATGGAAAGTGTTGAGATCATCACTGGCGGCTAGCCAAAACTGGCCTCAAGTTGGAAAGGTAGGGAAATAGTTAAATATATCTTTTATATTATATATATATATAGATAGATAGAGAAATAAAAGATACTATATATATATCGTATCTTTTATTTCTCTATCTGGAGGAGTTAATATAATGAGCGAAGTATGTGAACTTATTTGCGAGCAGTCTACATAAAATTGTCCATGGGAGCCGCAGTAGTGTAATTATCTCCGTTACACTTAGCATCATTAGGCAATATCGCAAACTCTAACCAATTAACCACAACTTGGCTGACAGTCTCTTTACGGACATCCATTGCCCGTGCCTGAGTCTCATAGAATAATTAGGCCTTATATTATGTATGTTTTTGAACTAACATTACGTATATAATGTAAGTTCAAAAACAATGGACTTTCACAGAAACTTTATCATCCATTTTCACCCTCTTAAGGGTTGAATTTCCAAAAATATTCTTAGTATACTACGCATAAAGATACGCACCCCTACGCATCAAGACGGATACACCCTCCAAATTTCAAGTCTCTGCGACCAGCAGTTTAGGCCATGCGTCGTGTGTTAGTCAGTGAGTAAGGACTTTGAGTTTTATATCTAAAGATATTACCGCACACAACAGTTATGATTTGCGTAGTATGTACTAAAGCTTTCGTATATTTAATGATAGTAATAATTCAATACAGCTAGGTTCTATATTAGCTTTGTTCGCTAGAGGGAAACTTACCAACTCGTAATATTTCTTGCAAATAAGGTAACAAAATAGTGTTTGACTAGACTTTGACCAATTTGTCACCTGATCACTGCTGCCAAAAAAGAGCGTTTTTAAGTTATTATAGTTAAACGGCCACATCCCACATTTTCACAAAGCATTGTTGGCTGTAGACATTGTTTCAGTTTAAATATATATGCCTGTGCAAATATTCCGTTACTTTGAAAAGCATTTACCACGCGCCTTGGCTTAGCTTCAACCAGTTGGATATATATTTTTTAATTGATACGGAACAACCTCGAGGCCCACCTGATGTTAAGCGGACTAACCTCTGCATATAACATGCAGCAGTGCATTTCATCACAAGTCACGAATTGCACTGCGCCCGTCACTTTGAGACATAGTTGTTAAGTCTCATGTGCCTGTAATTTCACTGGCTCTCAAGGACTACTGCCGGAACACACGGTTGGATGTGACATTCCCATCTATCCTACCCTCAAATAGAAAAATCTGTCACCAAGCGCCTAGCGGTGCGTTCCGGCAGCTGTCTGCTTGGCTGAAATCTAATGAACGCAAATGGTAATTGTCATACAATACCAGTGCTGTCAATAAAAATTAATTAGGCTAATCAGGCAAGCAAGCATTGATAAGCAATATGTATCTGACATAGTAATTGATCTATTATTAATTAAATTACAAACTATTTGTTAGTATTGGATCAAAACCCAATATTGACGCTCACTATTTCCATGTTACCTAATTATGTGCATGTTTATCAAATCATCAAGTACTTTATTGGATCTTATGCGATAAGTACAAAAAATATTTATTTGAAATAGATTAGATACGATGCTTACAGCATTATGAAAATTTCCCCTGGTTCCAAAGTTTGAAAGCAATGGAACAGGCGAATTTCAACTGCAATCAAAGTTTGCCAATAACTTCGCTGCAGATGACCATCCCAATCAGTTGCAGACTTGAACTAGCTGAAGCTTGCACAAATACTGGCTTAACTAGCTGTACCCTATTGCAATAACTACGAATGTATTAAATAATGTTGCGACATTCTGAGTCATGACGGAAATTTTAAAAGTTTTTAGACACGTTATTGTATCAGCCGGATTGTCCACTGCTGCCTCTGACGACATCCACGGATCAGACAGACACCTGAAGTTTAGAAAACTTCGAAATGAAAGCAGTTATTTTATTAATTTACTTTTTTTATGGAATATGAGAGCAAACGAGCAGGCGGCTCATCTACCGTCACTCGCGAACACCTGCCACAGGTTTCGAGGATGCTTTGCTGGCCCTTGAGGAGAGAATATGCACCCTTCTAGAAGGCGCCTAAGTCGTGTTGGTACGGGTATACTTCACATGGCGACTGGTTCCATTTTGTGGCAGTGCGAGGCAGAAAATGCCATGGAAATCGCACGTTTGCGGACTTACAGACGTTGTCATGAAATTGATGAAACATCAATACCTCATTTGTATTCAGTACTTAGTTATATGAGAGTAATTTTAATTTTTATTTTTATTATATAGTTTACCATTCCTACCACATGAAGACTGATTTCTGCTATTGCTACCGATAGTGATGAAATGAAATAAGTTATGGAATGGTCTTGTTTTGTATATATTTTGTTTTGTTGTTTTCATATACTGTAATGTACAGTCGCCTGCTTTAACAAGTATACACAATATACACATTGTAATTTTCAAAATTGTGGCAAAGACTTCTGTTTCTCTCTATGTACACAGAAGTGTCGTAAAATCACAGAATATTTTACTCATATTCATGTTAACTTTGATCATTAAGAATTTAGTGACATCACATTATATTATGAAACTCATGAAGTGTATACTTGTTATAACAGGCGACTGTACCGAGTTATAGTAGGAATATTATGATAATTATGATTATCGGGAGTTTCAACTAAATTAATCTTAATATCTACCAAATAGGCTTTGTCGAACTTTCTAGGCTAAACCATACGTTTATCTTTTTGAAGCAGTGATGGCTCAGTGGTATTGGCTTGAGCTTCAACGCATCGTGGAAGTGCATTTCGCGAATGCCCGGCTGGCTAGCGACCACCCTCAAGTAGAAAATCTGTCGCCAAGCACCTAACGGTATGTTCCGATGGCTGTCCTTGAGAGCCAATAATTATAGGTTAAGCCTGTTAACACCTTCGACCACATCATTACGTACTATCAGGTGGAAATGTGGTCAAAAGCTTACCTATCAGCATTAAAAAAAACATGTATACTCACTCGGCGTCGATATGTAGCTTCCTACGAAGATTTTACAGAGTAGGTACTTACTATGATAACAGGACAGGACGGAACTTAGTGTTCTGTCTGCAAATATTCTCTCGCAATGTTTTCTGTTCTCAGTTTCAAAATATATTTGTCCTCCTTTGTGAGACACGATAGCACTCTAAAGTTTCAATTTTACACCTTGTGTTTCAAATACTACCTCGTGTGTGTTGTCGCTTTACAAATGTTTTCTATATTTTTGTCGACGAGAATACATGATTGCCATATAAAACCAAACTGTTATATAATTTAGCATCAGCTAGTACGTTTATTTGCAAAATAAAATCAGTGATCGCGAGTTTTATCCATATTAACTGATTAGGAACCGGCTAGGACCCGCGTTATATTTACCGGAAAGATTCCGACCAGTTTCGGATTGTTTTGAAGTCCTTCGTCTGGGAGTCACGATTGCGTGAAGCGACGAGCACGGGCCTCAGCGCATAAGTCAGTTACGGGTCCTAGCCGGTTCCTAATAAGTTAATATGGATAAAACTCGCGATAGTTTCCAAAGTGAAGTGATTGTCTAGTTCTTACTTTTGAAAATTCTAATATATTTGGTACAGACCTTTCCACTCACGAAGGCGCACCAAGCGATCCCCTTACCCAAGCGATCATTACGACTGCCCAAAAAAAGTGTTATGTTTTCAGGGTTTGTATGTGTGTTTGCGAGTTTCTTAATTCCACCGTAACTTCTAAACAGCTTAACCGATTTTAATGTATGAGATATCATTCGATTTGTCTTGATAGCGTTATACGTTGTTAAGTTATTCAAGGTACATAAAAAAATAGAAAACAAACAGATGGATATAAGACGTCATACTGAGAGTTTTTTTTTATTTTTTATTCATACATGTAAAGTGAAGTTTCAATATGAAGCGTTTAAAAAACGTTTCCATAAAAAAATATAACTTGCAGTTTTAATTTCAATTGAATATAAAACGCTTGACGAAAAATAATTGGCAGTCATATATTTTCTTTTTATACGACTGCCCAAAAAGCATTGTTATGTTTTCAGGGTTCATGTAAGTATGTTGGTATGTTGGTGAGTTTCTTTTTTTAACTAATTTATACACTTTATTGTTTACTGAATATAGCATTAGCATTTAATTTAAGGCCACACTAATGTACACATGCTCATTAATAAATAAATGTGGAGGGGCGCGTCTTCATGAGTGAATTGGTCTCTTTATACGTCTAATATCAAGTGGGAAGGCGTTCCATTTTTGACCACTCAAAACTGTATAATCTTAACAGTATTAGGAAGTTTCGTAATGTAATGTCTAATCCAATGTCAAAACAAAAGTTATTCGATAATGGATTTTATTATTTTGCAAGAGGGTACACCAGAAATAACAATTAAACAAAAACTTTCCTTAAAGGTTTTGTTTAAACGTAAAGATACTTGGGAATAATTAAACTAAACATCTTTAGTCAACCACGCCATTAGAATTTCGTGTAACACAGTGAGTTGCCCTGTTTTGCTTACTTGTGGGGTGCGGAGTGATAAACGTGAACAATCTACCCTCTACATTCCCAGAAACTCATTACAGCATTCCTGATAGGACTTTCCCGCTATGAAATGTCAAGGTCGGCCGCTGAACACGTCCCGAAGAATTTCGTATACGCATAGTAACAGAAACTATCTTACTGTGAGCATATTACATAACATAAAAACAGTTCATTTCATAATAAAACATTGACTTTGGTTTTTCTTACTTTTAAAAAAGGAAAGCAAAAAGCCTCGTTTCTCTATTTCATGGAGATTGAAAACATGTGGCGAATTGAAAGGGTTGATTTTACCTCTCATCTTATAAGTTCGTTTCTTGTTTAAGAAAGTGGACGTGAATGTTTATATTATGCATTTTTGAAGCCCTGGTAGCGTAGTTTGCTTTGCCATTCTTAACCGATCAGCTAAGTTAAGCAATGTCTGCAGCGTTCATGAGTTGGATGGGTCACCGCTAGTGACATTACTACTGAGCGCTTCCGTGCTTCGGGCACCCTAAGCCGTCGGTCCCGACTATTATGTCAGGATGGCAGTCGTTATAGCATGATGGTAGGAAATTTTTTGAATGTCCGTACTTTCATGTAGAAAATCTGTCGCCAAGCACTTAACGGTGTGTTCCGGCAGCTGTTCTTCAGAGCAGTAATTCAAGGGTAGCATGAACAACATCTTCGACCACATCTTGACTTTACCTTCAGATTAGATAGTGGTCGAAGGCTAGCCTATCAGCTATAAATATATATAAGCATTTATTTTGAATCTTATACTGATTGCAGTAAATAGTAAATTGCTTGCAATTTTTCAAAGTATCTGCCTGCTGCAATTTATCGCCACTTAGCGAGCCAATCAGTGGAGGTACGTAGGACTTTACTTTAAGTAGATTTCATCATGTTCAATGCTTTTCTCAAATGTTACCTTTCTGTTTTTTCAATCCCGATCTTTTATTTTCGTAAAATGTTAAATTTGCATTCTACAGAGTGTAAGGCAACGGATCGTCTGAAAAGCTAACTAACTTTACTCTCACCCCTCTTAAATCTCTGAAAATAATGTTTCAGAATTTCATCATAATAATGGGATCATTTGAATAATCTGACACTGAATTATTCATTGCCTCGTCATATTGGTTTGTTGTTTCACATATTCATGTTTTCAAAGAGAATGGAATTAGTTGAATTTAACAATATCGAAGCATTTGTTCAGCTGGCGAACGTAGATTTTTCACTGTAGAGTATTTTTTGATATGACTGTCCTAAAAACAAAAGCGTTACGTTTTCAGGGTTAAGTGCTTTTTATAAAAAAAATATTGCTTAAAGGTAAGTCCTTGACCACCATCTCACCTGCTAGTAAGTGATAATGTGTTCGAAGGTGTTAACAAGCATAACTGGTATACTCCAAAATGCTTTGCGACAGATTTTCTACTTGAGGGTGGTCGCTAGCCAGGCATACACAAAATGCCCTTCCACCATGCAGTGAAGCTCAAGCTCGAGGCGGGATTCAAACCATGGACCTGCTGCGCGGCAGTCCATAGCCAATGCCACTGAGCCATCATTGCTTTAAATGTACTCGTATGTTTTTGAGTTCCTTTATTACTTCTAAACGGCTTTGCCGATTTTAATGTATGCGATATCATTAGATTTGTCTTGATAGTGCAAGTGATACTAGGTACATAAAATAATGAAACTGATGAATTTTGACGCCTTATTTTGAGTTTTTTTTTCCAGTCCCATCGAGTTGGGTATCAAACTGGAGGGATTTAAAAAACGATTCCATAAATATATATAACCTGCTGTTTTAATTTCAATGGAATGATAAAACGTTTAACGAAAATAAATAATTTGCAGTCGGGTTTTTTACTTTTTTAATTAATTTATAATGTGTGTGTTGCCAGCGATGACTTATGGCACTGAGACGTGTTCCATAACTGTAGCCCTTCTGGACAAGCTTAGAGTCACTCAACGAGCCATGCAGATAGTTATTCCTGGAGTTTTAAGTATAAAATACTGGAAGGTGGGCAGCAGCGCCTTCTGTGGAACTGCAATCTTAAATTGCGATTCCCAAGGAGCCTGCCAAGCGAGGGGTTTATGGCAAACTCCACCTTAATGTTGGAGGCTGTGTTCGACAGTGGATAATCCGATGATACAGTAAGGACAGCCACGGAACACACCGTTAGATTGTAGCTAGCCGGACCAGCATTCGCAAAATGCAATACTACCATGCAAATCTCGTGATTTACTTGATTAATTTTTTAACAAATTATGCTCGTGTAGGCAAAATATGTAAGTTTACAAAATACGAATGAGGTAGGTACAATATTTTTTTACTATTTTATATTTTTATACATTTGGAGCTAAAACAAATAATAAAATTAAAAACTGGCAAACCAGAAAAAGTACGATTAAGGCCCAAGGACATGTTTGCAAAATTTCAAGGAGATGAATACTTGGTATTTTAAACATAACAAAACTGTGTTTTTTATGGGATAGGAGGGCAAACGAGCAGGCTACTCACCTGGTGGTAAGAGGATGCATTGCCGGCCTTTGAGGAGAGAATAGGACCTCTTCTTGAAGGCTCGTCGTATCTGTTCGGAAATAATTCACATGGCAGCTGGTAAATTATTGCAGCAGTGCGAGGTAGAAAAGCCGTAAAAATCTCAAGATTGTGGACTTCCAGGCGCCGACATTAAATTGATGAAACATTATGCATTGTCGGGATATCCAATGGCGAAATTCAGCAGTTATTAAATCGAACAGTTCCTTAGAACAGTTTGTCCGGAAAGAGCTGCGAAGTCTGTTTTAGATGTGGGTGAACGGGGAACAAATCGAACTATTCAATTACATATTTTGGAATTTATACAAAACTTGTTTTTATATTTGCTGTTATTTTACTGCCTATATAGAAACTATAGATTCTTAAGTCCCCAGTCATCTTTTTATGTAGCTTATATGTAGACTATAAAAGATGACTGGGGCTCAAACTCAACTTTGAGTTTATATAAAGCTCACGTCACAGAATAAAGGACAATGGTTACGTTACATGATATATTAATACACTTCACTGCACGTTCATGCGGGCGCTCTGTCATGACTATGGATTTAAATCCTAAACAGTGACAGTCAAGCCCACTCGACACATTTAATTTTGTAGGCACAGTTCAGTAACTTTACCTAGGAATATTTAATCTTGAAAGTATTTGATTAAATAATTTCAAGATTAAATCCCGAACTACTTAAAACTTTGTACATGTAAATAAAACCGGTAGATTTTGGTATCATAAATCGCAAGACTACTGTTGAACAAATTAATAGATAGATCGTCACAATAAACGGATATTAGCTATCTGTAACTATGCTATGACGTGATTTGACCTAATAGGGGATGCAACGTGAAGTCTTCCGTTATAGTGTGTTTATCACCGAAGAACCTTTTTTGTTTTTTTATGTTATTTTGACGGTTCAAGACGAGGCCCATCTGATGTTAAGCGGTCTAACATCTGCCTATAAAGATGCATTTCGTCAAGTCACGAATTGCACTGCGCCCGTAAACTTGAGACATAGTTGTTAAGTCTCATGTGCCTGTAATTTCACTGCCTCTCAAGGACTGCTGCCGGAACACACCGTTAGGTGCTTGGCGACAGATTTTCTACTTGAAGGTGATCGCTGGCCAGGCGGGCGTTCGCAAAATGCCCTTCCACCATGCAAAAACCTTACTTACCCATCAGTTATCAGTTTCAAGGAGTCACCTGCCCATTGCCACTTAAAAATTTGCAAAATCTAGTAGTCGGTGACTTTATTCTAGGGTGAATTACCACGTTCCAGATTTTGTCGCACTAAAAAACTCCCAAGGTACCTCTTTCCATAGCTCGTTGAGTGACTCTGAGCCTCTCCAAAATGGCCGGACACATCTCAGTACCATAGGTCATCACTGGCCATAAAAGATAGAATGAGATATTTTAATTTTGAAACGAAAATCGTGGCTAATTTAAAGGCGACTCCTTTGTTTTGGCCACTTTGAAGGTGAACTCCTCCTAAGAAAATCATATTGTTCTGTTGTATGTTCATAACTGCCTGATTAAGTCAATAACATTTGGAAATGCAGCTATTTCTAAATTATTTTTTGAAACTCCTGCTCAACTATAATTAATTTTCACATCTAACTCACGCCAAAGAGTTACTAATCCAACAAAACCAAGCCGATTTTTTTAAACGGGGCTACCACATCCTTGAGAAAAGAATTATTTTAACCAGTTTCGCACTTTTTGGTCAAACAAAATGTCATACGTCCGCCATGCATGGAGCGCACCAAGATTGACCTTTGTTTAATTCGTATTATGTATCATTTTCCGTTACAAGTTCGTTATTGATCTGCATCGCCCATGGGGCAAACTGACATTTGTGACGGGAAATTGAAATTATAAGCAGTTTTATCGCGATTAGAGCTAGGCTCAGTAAAAGTTCTAGATGTATGAGTATTTGCTCGTATTATCTAGAAAAGATTTTCAACACTTGTGCACATGGTTATAGAACCCTGTATATTAATGTTCATAATCTTATATATATATAACTTATGAAAGCTACCCCTGATACCGTATTTTTTTAAACAATTAGGTATAATAAATAGTAAGGTATAAAAAGTTTTGTATAATAAATAAATAGTATATTCAGTATGTAATAAAAATATACTTTTAATTAAATAAAATTATATACACAATTACATTAAAATATTTTTTTAATGAGATCATTTTGTTCTGTAATTGTGACGGAACAAGCTCGAGGCCCACCTGATGTTAAGCGGACTAACTTCTGCCTAGAACAGATGCATTTCATCACAAGTGACGAATTGCACTGCGCCCGTCACCTTGAGAAATAGTTGTTAAATCTCATGTGCCTGTAATTTTACTGGCTCTCAAGGACTGCTGCCGGTACCTACAAACTGTAAGCTGGCGACAGATTTTCTGCTTTTGATACTTACAAAATGCCCTTCCACCATGCAGTGAAGCTCAAGCCGGCGGTGGGGATCGAACCATGGACCTGCGGCACTGCAGTCCATAGCTATTACCGATTGGCCAAAATTGTTTAAAAAAATCTTCTCTATATCTCGCATTTTACGAGATAGACGAACTAGAAACACATAAATATATATGTTAACATTTTAAACTGTCCGTCATAAACGTAATTTTTTTAATGAATTCATAACTGAAATAATAATGGAATTTTACTTGCGTAACTGGGCAACTTACAAACTCTTATATAAAACCATAGAGCTTGTGAAATACAGAAAAACTAAAAATCAGTTTGTAGGCTAGACTGTCGCTAAACAGTATATAAGAGTTTTTAAGTTGGCCAGTAATGTAATCTATACCTACCTGGCATGGTAAAGACTTTTGCATGATGTACTTTTACATGGTGGTAGAGCAATTTGTGAATGCCCGCCTGGCTACCTACCAGGTTAAAAATCTGTCACCAAACACCTAACGGTGTGTTCCGCCAGCTGTCCCTGAGAGCCAGTTATTCTAGGTTAGTCTGAACAACATCTTCGACCACATCATCACTTACCATCAGGTGAGATATTGATCAAAGGCTAAACCATCAGACATAAAAAAAGGTTAAACCAAGTTTAAAGTTAGTAATTTACCCCGTGGGGTGCCGGACTAGAACATCACCCCCCATTGCTACCTGTGGGTGTCGTAAGAGGCGACGAAAAGTGGGCATTAGTGCCTCCTGAGGAACTGATATCTTAAACTGCGATCCCCAAAAGACGCCTGCCTAACGTAGAGATTATGGTAAGCCCCTCTTAACCCATTGGCATCGGCGATAATGATAACAACAGAATTTCATTCGTTCATAACTAGGACTTAGTGGTCCTGACGATGCCAACTTATTAATGGAGGAGGTTTTGTTCAGCAGTGGGAAATCCGGCTGATACAGTGCCTTCTGGGAAGGAAAGTTTATATATGAAAAAAAAAATACATATTATGGATAGTTTAACTATTTTTGCTCAGTTTCAATGACTCAAAATTGGCTTTTGAACATCATTGTATCCTTGAATGAAATTAGGTCAAACATAATTATATATATTACAAAATCACAAATATACGATAGGAAAAATTTAAGTCATCCCGCACATGACTTAATTTTTTCCTATCGTATATTTGTGATTTTGTAATGTAATCCGCATAGCAGGCGTTATTGCAAACCTAACAATATTAAAATAATTATATATATTTCTACCGCCGAGCAGTAAGGTTCGAATTACTGTGTTCCGGTTTTTAGGGTATGGGTGCCGGTGAAATTGTAGGACTTAACGACTTTACAGATTAGCGTGATGGGTGCAGTGTAATGGCAGAGGTTACCGTTAATGTAAATCCAGGTGGACCTCAAACTTGTGACGTCACAATCCCTGTATAAAAAAACCTGTTACTTTCTTCTTGGCCAGCTACCTATATCCTTTCCCACTATTATAATACAAAATATATTGCGGAAGCTATTTTTAAGAGCCAGTAATTCTTGGTAAAGCCTATTAAAATCAGGTGAGATTGTGGTCAAACCTACGAATAATTTATTCGTAGGGTCAAATGCTTATATATTACTAATACTTATATACCAATAAAAAAAAAGTGTTGGCTATAAGTCCCATATAAACAACCTTTAAAAATCACTCTTCAACGACGTATACTGTGATTGGTGTGCTGTGATCTCACAGTATTAAATAATTAAAATTCCAATAAATGAAATGCCAAAAAATAAGTCATTTAGTACACAACAAACCTTTTGATGCATTTTACCCTTTTTCTCTTTTAGGATTACTCCGGAAATTATTAAATTCCGATTTCTCGACATTCAGGTGCTACGCAGCAACCCTGCTATTATATGTAGTAAAATCACAAAATATCAAATACTTCCGTACAAATTACCTTTGCTATGTAACTAACACTTAGCGCCATCTGAGGGGAACTAATTTGATAATGGGCTTCCCTATTGCAATAAATCTTCATTGTCATGCCCTTATACCACACACAAATGAAATATGGTTTGTTTTATATACCCATGTGGTATCTAAAACCAAATAGGGGCGAGGACTCATCTACTAGGTACATTTACAAACGACGGAATTCCACTGAATAAGGAAATCTAGTGAAGCAGTGATGGCTCAGTGGTGTTGGCTATGGACTTCCGCGCCGCAGGTCCATGGTTTGAATCCCGCCGCGGGCTTGAGCTTCACCGCATGGTGGAAGGGCATTTTGCGAATACCCGCCTGGCTAGCGACCATCCTCAAGTAGATAATCTGTCGCCCAGCACCTAACGGTATGTTCCAGCAGCTGTCCTTGAGGGCCTAGATATTCTAGGTTAAGCCTGTTAACACCTTCGACAACATCATCACTTACCATCAGGTGAGATCGTGGTCAAAGGCTTACCTAATAAATGTAGTTGGCAGAGAAAAACTCTAATATCTATGTGAGGCTAGTGGTCGAAAATTACATGAGATACGTCGTTTAAAACGCACCTACTCGGCAGTCAATTGTTTTATGTCAGGTCTGGAGCTCTGGAGGACAGTAATGTTTTAAGTCTTGACTTATTATATTTATTATAGTACTCTTAAGAGAACAATCTCTTGAGAGTTCCTTTGAACTCATTATTAATCTGTGACAAAGTGTGATTAGTCTGAGCCAAGTTCAGTACTAACTTGAGAAGTTGATATTCAATACCAACTCTGCAATTTAGTTCCAAAAGTTTGCTATCTGATTGACTCCTACTGCTTTGAGACGCTTGAGATTACTCTGTGAATCCAATACGGTTCTGAAACAGAGTACTTTGAACTGTTGGAGTAATATTATGAGAGAACTAGAAGTAATCTAAATTTATACGATTGCTTAACATGGAACGAGCCCAACGTGCTATTTTGAAAGTCACGACTAATAAGCCCTATCTTAACCCTACAGACAAACTTTACAAAGAATGTAAAGTATTGTCTGTACGGCAGCTATACATAGTTGATATTGTATTGGATATGTGCAAAACATTTATGAAGGGCATTTTACGAATGTCCGCGAATGTGTCTGGTTAGGGACCACCCTCAAGTAGAAAATCTGTCGCCAAGCACCTAACAGTGTGTTCCGGCAGCAGTCCTTGAGAGTCAGTGAAATTACAGGCACATGAGACTTAACAACTATGTCCTCAAGGTGATGGGCGCAATGCCATTCGTGACTTGTGACAAAATGCATCTGTTATAGGCTGAGGTTAGTCCGCTTAACATCAGGTGGGCCTCGAGCTTGTCCTGTCACAATAACATAAAAAACTACAAAATCTAAATATAATGTAATGTATCAGCCGAATCGTCCACTGCTGAACACAGCCTCCCCTATTAAGGGGGTATTTGCCATAATCCCCACGTTTGCATTAATCCCCACGTTACTCAGTATATAATTAAATTAAATCTAAATATCAGTATATAATTTTGATTAAGTGAATGTAATAATTATGTTGTAACTAAAGTGTTTATTGGAAATAAATTTAAATTGAAATCAATAAACGATGTTTATTTATTTATATGTACCGACGATACGACGCTAGCATATTGTCATTTGCTGAGTACAATGTCGGATTCCGGTTTGTACGGAAAATGCCTGTAGCAAAACCAATAACACCTGATCAGTTGGATTGGACTCGGAACCTGCTCGGGGGAGACACAATGGCATGAGCCAAAGAATGCTTGTGCCAAAGAAACATTTAATAAGGTTTTTCTTTTAGAAAGATATCTGGTTTAGATTAATTTGTAAGACGTAAATTGTATAACATACATATACGGATAAAAGGATTTGTATCACAGAAAAATAATATTATGTACCCAAGAACTGCAACGTATGAGCCGGATTGTGTATGATTCGCTATGAAGCGCTCGTAGCGAAGTTTACTTGGCTGTTCTTAACCGATCAGCAAAGTTAAGCAACGTCGCCCGCGGTCATGAGTTGGATGGGTGACCGCTAGTGTCATTACTACTGAGCGCTTCCGTGCTTCGGAGGGCACGTAAAGCCGTCGGTCCCGGTTGTCGTCTTTGGATGGCAGTCGTTATAGCATGGTGGTAGGGCATTTTGCGAATGCCCGCCTGGCTAGCTACCACCCTCAAGTAGAAAATCTGTCGCAAAGCACCTAACGGTGTGTTCCGGCAGCTGTCCTTGAGAGCCAGTAATTCTAGGTTAGCCTGAACAACATCTTCGACCACATCATCACTTTCCATCAGGTGAGATAGTGGTCAAAGGCTAACCTATCAAGCATAAAAAAAAAAAAAAAAAAAATTGTCCACAGCTGAACACAGCCTCCTCCATTATTGGGGGTTTGCCATAATCTCCACGCTTGCCAGGCGTCTTGGGGATCGAACAACAGCGGACTCAAGACCACCGGAGACATTTATAACTACGATCAAGGGTATACTTGCATACCAAAAACGTTGAATACTTAAAAAGGTTCAGGCATTACTGTGCGAAAATCCATATTTAATAGTAACAAATATCTTACGAGCATTAAATTAATATTTTGTACGCATCCTCAGGATGTCTTGAATCTTTGAGTTACATATATATCTCTACAATCCGTACCTAACGAGCAAGGAAGGGTACTGATAGTTTATTTAAATATAATAAAACACGAATGTGTTTTTTTCTAACTAATCGCCTAAATCGATTGAATTTGGCGTCAATTTGCAGAAATGTATTAATATTCACCAATAAATTATGATACAAAAAAATTATATTTTAGAAAAACATTTAAAAATATTTTTTTTTTTGAAGTCAGTTATAAATATTTTGATAGGTATTTGTTGTAGTCAAATAATATACTCGTTATAATGAGTCCAAAGCGGGAGAACAAAGGGCTTGTCCATAAAAAAAGACCACCGGATGTGATTTAAACAGATATAGTCGGAACCATTTGGCAAACTTATGTCGAAGCTATCGAACGGGATTCTTTAGTAGAATCCTGAACGTAGAGGGATTCAAAGAACGTCGCCTAAGCCAAACATATATTGTGCGCACTCTACTTTTCATCATCGTAACATCATCATCTTTCGTAACAAAATCGAATGTGAATAAGACAAGTATCGAATACAGGTTACAATAAAATGTGCATTTTAAAACACTATGGTTTTACTTTACTAATCCACCATATACAAAGTTACTTACTTTTACGGCAAGAAAGACTTTGTCGGGTGCCTCATTAAGGAAGTCTCCACGTTTTTGACTGAGAACACTTTGGATTTTTAAGGTTAATCCATCAGACAATCTCTACAGATACGCTATTAATTTCGAATATGTGTCAGGTTTTACGTCGTTATTAGAATTGACTGTAAGATTTTAGCATTGAGTAGGTACTCCAACTGTATTGTTGTACTATTTTCAATAGTACAATCTCGCATCCTTACATTATTCGGAAATGTTTCCCGGCGTGACAATCAGTCCTTAGAACGCCTTGTCGTCCAAGAAAAAGTGGAAGGCACTAAACCGCGCGGAAGGTCACCCACGCGTTGGACTGACCAGATCAAGTCTGCCATCGGATGATCACTAAACCAGTGCACCAGAATGACTTCCAGCAGGCAAAGGTGGCGAAACATCGTGAGGCGCATCACATCTGCCCCTGCCAGTACTACTACTGCATAGCGATCACGACCGCTCTGTCAAGAGCGTACCGGATAAGAAGAAGAAGAAGATACTCCAAAGAAAGTAAGGTTGTTTAGTTTTGGCTCTGTACTGGAAGTAGGCCAAAAAACACAGATTCTGAAAAATTCTAGGCGCCTCTTGCATTTCTCCATTCAATAAAGTTATCATTGGCTTTCTTATATTTCTCCCGGGATTTCGCAGGTAATAGATTATCCATCACATTTTTGCGTCAGTTATAATATTTACAGGAGTTAATTCTATACCTTCACTGTCACTTAAAGAACTCATTTTTCAAAACAAAACCATGAATTTCTAACAATCCGTGAAAATTTAACAAAACGCGGGCTGTAGTTCGCGCGTTTATAAATTGATTTCTTTTTCTTAATTCAGCCGGCGGCACGTCTATGGGCCGTCATATTAGCCAGGCTTTATTCAAACAATTTTTGCGTTAGATTTCTTTGGCGCTGAAAACTAAGATGTTCCAAATACAAAAAGTGCGCAGCAAAGATAATTGCGGCACACTTATAAAGAGGATTAAAAACTCATTACTGCCCTCTAAAATGTTCTTATAGAAAACACCACCTTAGGGTGCAAGTCGTCCTTTTCGAATAGATGGGATGAAAAACATACTTTACCTAATCTATATACGAAGCATAAGACCAGGATGTGATTTTCTTAGATTCAGTAGTACTATATTCCATATAATAATAATAAAATTTATCTAATTTATTTCCCTTCCCACAATTATACGGATATACTTTCCTTCTTCATAACATTTTCTCGGAAACAAATTGAAATCCCTACAAAATACACCCTTAAACGGCAAACTTTGGTAAGAAGCTTCGTCATTCGTGACCTTGGGGTTGTTCATGACTCTAAATTATTATTTGATGTAGATAGTATTGTTAACAAAGCTTCCAATTGTTAGGACTTCTAATGAGAAAATGTACTTCATTCAAGAAAGTGAAGACTCAAAATATTATATTGCACTTTTGTTCGTAGCGAATTAGAATATACTTCACAAGTTTGGAACCCTCATTATGAATCTTATATCGTACGAATTGAGCGGATTCAAATAAAGTTCATAAAATATTTATGTTATCGTCTAAAATTACCGTATACATCAGATAATTATCTATTTTTGTGTTAAAAATTCCATCTTCTCCCTCTTTCTAAGAGAAGAGAAACTGCGGACTTAACGTACCTTCTTAAAATTACCTCGAACTCGGTTGATAGTTCCGAACTATTAAGTAAAATCAATATATTTAACAAAGCACGCGATAGTGCTTGTTTATATTAATTATATTTAGAAAATTAATATACAGGGACACTCCAAAGTGTTAAGGTTTAATCCCCCTATAAATGTCCAAAAGGTTATCACTAACTATAGAAAGAATTCGTATTTATTGAGAGCAAGTAATAACTTTAATGATTTATGTAAGCGTTACGATATTGACCTATTCTGTACAAGCATAGCGCCGGCTAGGCAACTAGTAAGCAGAGAGTTTTTTGAATAATAATTATGTTATAATTAATCTTAATTAATTAAGTTGTGGTTTTTTTTATAAATACTGTATTACCTGGCCGTAAGGACCTTTAATTGGCTTCATGTTTTCTAAATACTTTTTCTAAAATGATATATTGCTGTAGGTCTTCCTAAGATAAATAAATAACTGGTGACAAGCTGGGGAATTTCTTGTCCCGTTTGTAAAGTAGTAACAGGATTCAATTCGATGGGTGGAAATTTATGGCAATATTCGAATATATGGGGATATAATATTCGTTCGATATTCTTACTGAAAATGTATCTTTGTGTGTGTTCTGCAAATATGGTACTGCCATCAAACAGCTTCTTTAAATTTCGTACGCAGTTTTTTATAGCAAGTCCGCATAAGCTAATAAAGCAAACATGATGACAAAGTACCAACGCGATAAAAAAGTTACCCATAAAACATTGACAGATTTATTTGCACAAAAATATTAAACATAAATGAAGCTATTCCATGCAGCCAATATCCTAAATAAGCAGTTTTTTCCACGATCGCAAAAAGCCGTTTTCATAAAACAAATATTAGTATCGATGTAGATCGCGGGCTGTCAGTGTGGTTTTTTTACGAGGTCCGTAAAAAGTCAGGGTCGGAGAATACATTTATTTATTTTGAAGGGGAGGCACAGCCGGAGGTCCGGTCACGTAAAGGTTGCTTGTGGAACCGTTCGGGACGTACCTATGAAGGTAACGCTCTAAAAAGGAGACTTGATTACAGGAGAATTATTCACCAGAGAACTGATACTATCATCATCTTCTTACCGTTACTCCACATAAATGGGGTATATGTTTCCTATGACAGCATAAAAAACAACATGAGCACGTTGTACAAAAGAGTTGACTTCAGCTTTTAGGCCAATCGCCTGCCTCCTTGGGAATACCACTGTTGGTGGTACTGACACGTGCATGAAACTACCCCATACGTATGCGTTGTCGGCAGTAAATATATAATAGTTATTTATGCTACTGTTGTATGGTATTAAAACATGAATGTGAGTTTGATGATACTAGTATCCCATGAGTGTTTTAATACCTAATTATGTACAGTTGCATACAAGAGCTTATCAACACCCGTGAATTATCACGGTCACACACAAAAATGTATTTTTATAAGGGATTCATATTAATGAATCCCTTAGTAGCTTTCTTATTCGTCCTTAACCGATCAACTAAGCCCTTTAATGTTTCTATATGTGAAGAGAAAATACATGGAACACCTTAGCACCTCGTTTTCTTATTGAAACTTAGATGTCTTCAAATTTACAAGAACGCCGATTAATAATTTTGGAAGGCAAAAATGGCCCACGCTTTACCAGTCATCGGTGGTCCTTAACCGATCAACTAAGTCCTTCATGTTCAGGTCATGACATGGATGGGTCATCGTGTAATTGCATTATTTATTACAGCGCGCTTTCGTGCTTTGAAGGTCTTCTTGTCTTAGGATGGTAAGAAGAATATGATGGAAACAAGGGAAGAAAAATGTTATGAAATCATGGTAGGTAATGTTGCGAATGCCTGACCGGTTAGCTACGAAAGCACCTTTCTGTGTTTTTCTTCAGATGTACTTGAGACTTGATACTTACCATTCATAATAGTCTTGGAGATCGCAGTTTAATAAGTTCCTCAGAAGGCGCTGCTCCCCACCTTCCGGTATTTTACCTTCAGTCGCTTTTTACGACACCCACAGGTAACAAATCATATTCATATTCATTTATTCGTTCATAAGTTTCAGGTACAATTTAGAAATTAATGATAATAACAAGAATGTAGTTCCGCTAAAACTTGTCTTTTTAGAAGTATAAATACAATTTCAAATTAATTAATGTCAAAAAAATTCAATACAAATTATATACCAATAAATGTCAATAAAATCTAAAATTATAAATAAACACATGTCCTAAATAGATTCAGGCGTTACTTTGCGGAAATCCATATTTATTAATAACAAGTATTATTAAAATATTTTATGAAAACATCAAATTAATATATTAATAAAACACTTTAAAAAATACAACGATAAAATGTCACTGGATATATTTTTGTATTTTTTAAGTGTTTTATTTATATATTAATTTGATGTTTTCATAAAATATTTAAAAAATATTTGTTATTAATAAACACATGTCTTATATGTGTGTCTTTGACAGAAAAACAAGAACACAACATGATCAGAATGTTGATTTTTGTCTCTTCCATTTATAATACATTTTACATCAATCTTTTCGTTTCAGTTAATTGAAGAAATACTTTACTGCATGGCATTTAAATTAAATAGAATTGATATAACCAACTAAAAGTAAATAGCTTTAAAGTTTTAAGTTAAATTTGGGCTTCTAGAGGGTAAAATAGTGAACAGGATAAGCACTTAGCAAAGAGTCGTTTGTTGTTTTATCTTTGTGTTGCGTTATTATTTTAAAGGCTTTTGTTGGCCGACGTTAATCTAGCTGTGGCTGAATAGAACCCTCGCAGCGAGGTTTAGAATAAATGGGTCGCAGGTTTATTTAATCGTAGATTAAGGTTTTAAATGTACTTAAAATGGTCTTTATATTCCTTACCCAAGCCACGAATGCTTGGGTTACTTATTACGAGAACTAGATTCGCATTTTTTGTTTCTTTCTTAATATTCTTTTCTTTTTAGAGTTCGTAGGAAACGGTACCCTATTACTAAGCCGACCTTTAAAAGGATCTTTGAAACGGTAATAGGTAGCCGATTGAAATTTTCACAGAGTGTGTGTTAGGATGCGGGATTGCCTAACAAACAATAACAGTAACAAAAAGTTGATGATGATGACCTTTACAAAAATGTGTTTTTGTAATTTTATTTCGCTATCGTTAAACGGTAATAAATTTTTTGCTTTATCGTTAAACGGTAATAAATATAATCATCACAGTTAATAATATGATCAGAGTCCAATATCTAACGTCCAAAAAACAATACTAAAACGAGATCCATAACAGGAGTCTGACCTTTATTTGGCTGCAAATGAAAGTCCTGTTAAGGATCTCAATGGTTATGACAAAATAACGATTTTTTTATACATTCTGCGTTGATACAGGACCCTCGGTTTTGGAGTCCCACTCGCGCTTGACCAGATTTTTAAATGTTGTTAAAAAATATATTGTGATGGAACATACACGAGGCCCACCTCACGTTTAGCGGAGTTACCTCTGCCTATAATAGATGCATTTCGTCACAAGTGACGAATTGCATTGAGACATACATTTGTTGAGTCTCATGTGCCTGTAATTTTACTGGCTTTCAAGGACTGCTCCCAGAATAAACTTTTAGGTACTTAGTGACAGATTTTTTACTTAAGGGTGGTATCAAGCCAAGCGAGCATACGCAAAATATCCTTCCACCATGCGGTGAAGCTGTGTGGTGAGCCGGCGGCGGTGGGAATCGAACCATGCATCTGCGGCACGGTAGTCCATAGCTATCCAGCACTCTCTAGCACTCGGCTATCATTGCTTCAAAAAATAAAATGTTTGTATTACCTACTTGTTTAAATAAAAACGTATCCTCCTATTATTTCTATGGACGTAGTTTATATTAATGTTGTTTTCTTGGTTCAAATCCCTATTTTCGTCTTTATTCATTTTACTATACAATACTTATATTATTTCATTTACCATCCTTGTGAAGGGCACTTATAAATCTCTTTAGAGCCCGCATTTTCACAACAGTTTGAGACTTAGTGTTTATTCAGCGCTGATTAAAGGAAAACTTTGGCAAGGGGTATATAATTAAAACTCATCAAATAAGTGGGTAAGCCTAAATTTGGTACGGGCCTTAATCTGCTTTCGGCCCTAGCCATTTGGTTTTGTAGAGATTTACAGAATTAAAACTCATTAACAAGACCTAAGTAGAAACTGACTCTTGACAGCAGCAGCCGAAATACCAGTTTAACGCCTTTTTTTGCATGGAGTTATTGCTTTTACGCATACTCAACCGCCGGGGAGCAGTTGGCTCGGTCGACTCAGGGTTGGTATCCCAATACTGACTAAAAACCTCATGATGTTTCGCCGTCCTCGACTAGTGTCAGGGGTCGCGGGGTCGCAGGCGCACTAATTCCGCAGCCCCCACCGATGTCACTACCCGCTTAAGCGGGCCCAGCCTGTGCGATATACCTCCTCCTTCTCGCCTCGTTCGATGTCCCAGAACACAGGGAGACATTCACACCTCTAGAGGACCTAACCCTGATGAGGGGCGCCTGCTGCCCCTACTACTAACACCCAAGATCCTCTGAGCGAAGACGGAGCACGAGCTCAATTCGTCTCCGGGTCCGCGCTCTACGGATCGGGAGGGAGTGAGAATTCCTGTATCTCTCCCGCTCCTGCACCTCCCTCTGCGAAACTATTGTTTCGCAGATTTGCATTGTTTTACGTTAAGCCGTCGGTCCCGGTTGTCGTATTAGAATGGCAGTTGTTACAGCATGATGGTAGGGTTTTATGCGAATGCCCGCCTGGCTAGTTACCACCCTCAAGTAGATAATCTGTCGCCAAGCACCAAACGGAGTGTTCAGTGTCCTTGAGAGCCAGTACTTCCTAACTTCCTAGTAGGATGTTGTTCAGGCTAAGGTTAGCCTGAACAACATCTTCGAACACGTCATCACTTACAATCAGGTGACATAGTGGTTAAAGGTTAACCTATCAAGCATAAAAAGGTACAAGTTTCTATAACAAGCTTCAACCAGCGACATCATCCACGACGACTTTTCCGTCGCAATCGAGGGATTGCGACGGACTTTTTTTTAAGTAACTTGATAAAGTATTTGAAAAGCAGGACATCAAGAAAGCCCATTTCATCAATACGTATACTTACATTGGTAAGTTGTTATACATTTATACATTTATTTTCCATCTTACAGCTTTCATTACTGGTACTCAAAGTCAAAAACATTTATTCATTGAGGTGTCTATGACGTTCTTATGACGGTCAATTACAAATTTTAATACTGAAATATTCTGCATTGTGCAGCCACGATCAGCAAAAAAACTGCGAGGAGAACAGACAAGAATCTCGGGCGTCTAAACGTCTTTTAAAAATGTGCAACAAACTATATTTTAAAATTATTACAATATTTCTTAACATTTCGAATCGAAAAAACGACAGGCTTTTTGCAGAGGCGGAATTGTCTTAGCATTTTTGTCATTTCAGTAATCACAAGCTGTGTAGTAAAATTTCTTATTTAAAATATTTTTTGCACGTGCAACTTGAACTTTCATTCTGAGAGCGTTGTAATATGTTCGGGAAGTTAATTATAAAACCGCACACAAATACCTAAACAGAACCTTTTATTTGTTTTTGTTAATCTTATACCTGGCACCGCTATTTTATCTTTATTTCTAGTGTTGTAATCGCGATTGTCACTGTTTAATTCAAAATTAAAATATACTAAATTAAAATTTGCTCTAGTTTTTACGAACATACATCATATTATATACAGATTCTTATACAGATTCGGTAAGGTACCTATTTTTTTTTTATTTCTTTAAAAATATCCTTCAGAAATTAAGGATTCATTTTATATATGGCTCGATTTGCACGCTTTTGTAAAATAAAGATTGTCTCTATCTCAGCAGCAGCTCCCGACAGCAATACACCATACGACATAATAATGTGGAAGTACGCGAAATAAACTAGCCCTACAGTTGCTACGTCTTTTTACTGTCTTATCCTACGAACTGCACTTACTGTGCCTGTGTAGCGATTAAACAGCATAACAAAAAAATATCAAAGCAACATTTGTGAATTTATTCAGGGCACAGTTAACTAGTTCAATTTCATCCGCAATGTTATTAAGAGTGCAAAGTTCACGAGTAAAATTCGGCCTCCATAGGAGGTCCGCCAGTGAGGGAGTGCCAACAACCTTAGTAGCCGCATTTGTACATGAATTCAATCGGAACGCATAAATATAATATCTGCCATAGAAACTCAGTATTGTGTACCCTATCTAGTAGCACTTTAAAGGTATAAGACACGAGAGTGAGCTTTCTCCTTACATTAAGTTCATTACATTTGTTATATTATGTTTCCAAAATGTTTAACGATTTTTAGAAAAACCCGTACAATATGGCTTAGGCTTTCGAAAAATCATCCATAAATAGATCTATAGGTAGGCAGATAATTATTTGCATAATGAGCGACACGGTTTCAGCAGATAACGGTTGGTTAATGTAAATCTTATGGAAGTTACTGATTTCATCTCAGTCCGATTTAGATCATAGTAGCCAAGCAAAGTTCTTTACTTTGGTTTTAGGAAGGTCTTCGACAGTCAACAATACCAACTTACTCATGAAGCTGAACGCTCTGAGTTTTGCACGAGGGATGTTAATATTTATTACTGACCATCTCAAGGGTCAAAAACAGTTTGTCAGGTTGGGTGGGAACCACAGTCCTTATCATACGCGGTCAGCCAGTGATCTATATTAGAACATCTTCTTTTCATTAGTATGATCAACAACCTTCATGGATCTAGCATTGATAATAACTTATTGTCAGTCCCAATTGAACACTTTTCAGGGGCTAACAACAGATCTTCATATTGATAACAGTGGCGATTGAAAAAAAAAACCGTCTTAGGATTTATAGTAATTAATCAACTATACTTATCATTATTTTTGTCCCATCGTTTCAGACACTTTGCAGTGATCTTAGTCGCTGCAAAGTGGTGACTTATACTGTGAATTGTTATTGTGCAAGCGTCTTATACAATACGCCCTAATAACTAAGCAAATAAGTCACGGATAATAATAATCGGTATCCGTGGACAAAATTATAACCAACGAAATAGGTGAACCTCAAGCCGCGATCTCTGGGGTCGGGATATGCTCTGCTATTCTGAGCTACGGTGGTGTGTGTGTGTGCTGTGTTTGAATAAAGCCATTCGTTCATTTGAGCAGAATTTATAGTTGATCTGAAATGACTTACAATGAAGACTTATTTTGAAATATGTAGTTTGAAACTTGTTTACAATGTCGCAACTTCTTCAGTATTTTATCCTGCGAATGTTCGGCTGTCTTTCTCTACAGTTTGCATTTCTTAACCGATTCTCGTGCAATTTTCTGAGTATGTTCAATAATTATCTGGTTTTTATTTTGTTTAGATAGAGGTTGAAAATGAAATACAAAACATATGTTTCAGTCGCGGGTCTTCAGCTCACAGAGCCACAGGTATTATAGACGATGAGTATAGTGAGGTAGGTGTTTAAAGGCATGTGAGTAAATTGTAAGTTTTCATTTCATTGTAATTCTGTATGTAATAGCTTATTCACTAAGTTGTTTTTTCTAAGTTAAGTAGGTTGTAGGTTCTTTTAATGTTTTGCAATAGATAAGATAGTATCGTAGGATAATGCAAATATTACAATAATTATATTCTAGTTGAATAATTATACCTACTTATTTGATCTGTATTTCTGTAGTTACAAAATAATGACAGTTACGACATACAGAAACTTAGAGTTGTACAAGTGAAAAAGTGAGCATGAGGCGAATTCAAAATGTAGAGTGAATGTTGCAATTTTAGCATGAATGTACTGCACGTTTTCATGGTCAACCGAAAATGAGCAAAATGGTACTTAGAGAAGTGTTAATATGATAGTGAAAGTTAAATGTAGCAGAAGAAGGATCAAATTTGAATAAATGCAAGAAGAGAGAAGTATGTGCAATGTGACTTTTAAAAACATTACACATACTTCTACTCAGTTTACAGTTAGTATTGAAAGTCTTGTGGAGTAAATCAGAATATTATATTGACTCTGATATAGTATTCTTTGTTTAAACGCAGGCTGAGCAAACAAGCTTACAAAACCTTTTAAACTTTGAACAGTTACAGCATTGGTGGTCTTCATCTTGAGTTTTATTTGATATCTTCGGCGCGACGCTTAGTTCTATTCTTCTTGCGCCGCTCCCCTTTGCAACTCCGATTCCTAAAACATACTCAATAAAAAGAGGGGAGGATAAGAGGAGATAGCAGCAAGGGTAAGCTGAGCCTATTTTGCCGTAGTATTTTGTAAGTGCAAGTTGAAGACACGTGTGAAAGGTATTGCGCGGTAAAATTTTAAGCAAACACTAATAAAACGAGTTATATAATGTTCAGCTTTGTTCAGTAGGTCCTCGGGTAAAGTCGCTAGTTAGTGTATTGATATAAATTTGACAACCATTACTAAACAATTCAGAAAAGCTACATTTGTGCTCAGTTAAATGTACTCTAATCATATTTATTTATCAGGTTTTGGAAACGGGAAAGTTGTATAATTGACATATTGTCAATTTGTCAGAAATCAAATTATTTTTATTATTCTGTTTGGACGTTCTCTCATCTTATCGTTTTAACAAATGGTACTTTTAACATTAATGCAAAATAATTTTATGACAATACTGAGATTTAAATTATTTTACGACCTTATTTGTCATTAAGGTGTTAAATTATCTAATGTCCATTTCACAATATTCAAATGTTAGCTGTAACTGAATGCATTAAAGATATTTTCAAAAGAACATACAACGTACAGTTTAGTAAGTTAGAGCCATTTTTCATCGACATGTTGTACTAATGTATATAGCAGAATTCAGAGCCTTAATTAGCAGCGAACCGGTTTTTTTAGGAGCTGGGCATCAACGCAGCAGTGTGCGTAATCGCATTATATGCTGTGTTACTTTTACCATAGTGAAAGGACTATATGCTTTTACTAACTATTTTCGCCACCTGGCTTATCTTTACCACAGAGTAGATGTATGTACTACCTCTTCTCCTATCTGCCATATAATTACATGGCTTATTATTAATTTGTTGTTATTTTAATTAACATTTTTTTATGAATGATGCTATCAGCATTCATACAAACCGATCTACGGTTGTTGTAATGCTTTTAAGTAAAACCTTGTATAAGTTACATAAGTGAAAAAAAAAACAAAAAAAAATATCTATAGTCAGTCCGTCATAAGAAGTCAGCTAGTCGCACGTGTCGCTAATCTTTATCCCAAGGGCATAGAATATAATTTATTTTGCAAGTAGGTGACTATGATGACAGACTAGTACAAAAAACATCATCGTACCCTCGACTCGCAAAATATCTAGGTCCCTAATTTCAAATGGCAAAGCATGTTGGCATAAATTTATTTTGAAAAGAACAACGACATAGATATAACCATTGTCAGGCTTGATTTTGAGCTTATAATGTAATCTTCATAAACACAACTTACTAATTTTTGTTTTGCATAGCGTCTATGTAACAATCATAATAATGAACCGTATAAGCCCGTCATTTAAAAACGATGCGAGTTATTTGTATATGCCCAAAAAACGATGTGAGTTATTTGTTCAACAAGAGTTATTTGTTTAACAGTGAGCAAAGTCATATTTTTTTAGTTAGTCATTATTGACCGAGCGAGCGCGAAGCACGAGAGAAGTGTCTCGAATTCAGCTTGGGAAAATGCTTTGATAACTCTGTCAGGCAAATACCCAGTTGTTCTCCGAGCGCGAAGCTCGAGCGAAGTGTCTCCGTTTCAGCTTCGCCAAAAATGCTTTGGTAAGTCTGTTCGGAGAAGGTTCGGCTATTCTCCTCTACAGGGCACATTTCTTAACAAATTCTTGTGAAGTTTTGTGAGCAGATGAGATAATCATCTGTATTTTTGTTGATACATGGAGGTTGAAAACGTGAAAGGACATATTTCAGTCGCAAGGTCTTGTCAAGCTTACAGGGCCACAAGTTACTGGTAAATAGACTACATTGAGGTATAGGTATTTAAAGGCACGAGACTTTAAAAAAATACGTGTGAAACGTACAACTTTTCGCCTCTATTAGCGATGAAAATACATATCTATAGTCCTGGCTCACTCCGCACATTAGGTACAAAGCTACAGGTAGATCGGCGTATCCGTCCGGACGGGATTATTATACGGTGCATGCCGCGTGAGAAGAGATCAGAGCCATGCATGGCTATGCGATAGAAAGAGAGACGCCTTGTAGGTGAATATGAATATTAACTACTCCGTGCGTTGCAAGCTGAAGGGCACTTTATTGCTTCGTAGCTAGAGTCGCTTGTTTATTGCAATGGGTTTGCGGATTTATCCTTCTGGTCTAGCTTTTGTATTATATAATCGCAATTTTTCATCTCATTGTAATTCCATTTGTTCATTTGCTCATTCTCTAAGCTATATTTTTTAAGTTATGTCCACATTGTAGGTTCATTTAATCTATATTTTTATTGTATTTTTACCTAAAATATATTTATATTAACCTTTGACCACTATCTCACCTGATGGTAGGTGATGATGTGGTGGAAGGTGTTGTTCAAGCTAACCTAGAATTACTGGCTCTCAAGGACAGCTGCCGGAACACACCGTTAGGTGCTTGGCCATAGATTTTCTACTTGAGGGTGTTAACTAGCCAGGCGGGCATTCGCAAAATGCCCTACCACAATGCTATAACGACTGCCCTCCTAAGACAACAACCGAGGCCGAACGCTTAACGTGCCCCTGAAGCACGTATGCGCTCAGTAGTAATGTCACTAGCGGTCACCCATCCGACTCACGACCGTGGCGGACGTTGCTTAACTTTGCTGATCAGTTAAGAATAACTAAGTAAACTTTGCTACGAGCGCTTCAAATACATATTTAAAAATAGAGAATTGAAACTGATGATTATAATTTTAATTTAGGTGTAGTTAAAATACATAGCTGTAGGTCAAAAGAAATAGTTTTGTTCCTTAATTATTATATTTGATTCGGAGCCCAAACCACAGCCTGGACACTCGACATATTCTCTATACAAAAGCCACGTTCTAACTACCTATTACACACTAATTGAACTGAAGAATGACAAATAGGTAGGTACTTAGTGTAGGTTACCAAGAATGACTTACCTCGTTTTAGGGAATTTGTAAAAACTCCTATCCTTTTCTCGTTTAGTTGATAAGCAACCGTAAACAGTACAAGAGTACCATTCTCAACGTTTAAAACACTCGTACAATCGTCACGTCATCGTGCGCGAGTTGCGTGTCCCGTACTTAAGTCAGCTCAGCGACAGCTCAGAATCGGTGGCGGGGTGAGGGAGGCTCGTTTTGGTGGGGGGAGAGGAGTGTCCATTTTATAATTCTAAATATGTTGTATGCCCAAACCTAAGTTGTATAAAACACGAGTGCATTAATATATCACCCTAAGAGAGGGGCGCCCTTTTATTTATTGATTCATCTTATTTTCTTTAAACTACCGCGCAATATTTAAAATACTTGAAAAAGTAAAGAACATCCGTCAAAGGCACAAACGTGGTACGTTCGCTTTGATACGAAAGTTATAAGAACTTTAGTTCGGTCAACTAAAAGCTAAAAAGAAATCAAAACGATTTGCAAAAGAAACCGTGAAGAAATGAATTTAATTGAACAAATTTATAAACAAAATTATAGTAAAATTACCGCTTCGTGCTGGTGTTGTAAAAATTACTTAGTGTTTATAAAACATATTTTTAGGGTCTCATGTTAGAAAATGGAACCCTATTACTTAGCCTCGGCTGTCGGACTTTTAAATGGCTGTATCTTTGGAGCTTTAAATAATGGCTGGTTGAAATTTCTCAACATTGCGAAGAACTAATATCTTAAATACGCGATACCCAAGACGCCTGCCAAACGTGAGGACTATGGCAAATCTATGGGATATATAAAATATGGGAGAGGCTGTGTTTAGCAGTGGCCAATCCAGCTGATACATTACAGTACAGGTGGGCTTCCTAGAAGTCTGCGTTATTTGTCAAGGACACTACAATGTCACTACTAGTAGTGTCGTTTACAATTAACGACACTACCGAGCCTACTTCTAATTAAATTGTTCAGGTAACATAGCTAAGTTAACACATGTAACTCTTTATTTATTACTAAATAAACGTAAACTCATTTGGAGAAATCCTCAATCATACTTTATTTATACAATCTCAATAATCTGAGGTTCAGTATTAGTTTTATTTGTAAGAAAGAAAGTAAGTAGTATAAGATATACGTTTATTTTTGACCGACTTCCAAAAAAAGAAGGAGGTACTCAATTCGTCTGTATATATATATTTTTTTATATTTGTTACTTTAGAACTTTTGACTGGGTGAACCGATTTTGATGAATCTTTTTTATTTGAAAGATAATGCTTGCCGTTTGGTCCCATTTAAATTTCATTAAAATCTGTGATGCCTTTTTGAGTTACACTCCAATAACTGAAAAGTATTTTCCTATATTGATGATAATATAGTCATTGATAGTGAATGACAATCAATCCCATAAGTAGCAAGGGTCACTATAGGTAACTAATATGTAGTTTTGAACCATCATGGTACCGACTTCAACAAGTTATTTCACACATTTGAGGTTTAAGTCGGTTCCATTTTTTGGTATTTTTTTTTGTATATTTACGTAATTAAGGTTTTTGTGCATATAAGTTAGAACTTGTATTAAAACTTACATATCTGAAGTCTAATGTTACTTTAATTTTACAATTTACATAGTAATAAATAAGTAATTATATATCAGAACATTGTTGTATTTACTGTACAATTTAATCCAAAATTGGCTTGGTATTATCGTTTATTGTAAACGTCATACACGTAACTAGTGCCTTGCCAAATAAGGACAATCATTACCTGTAATTTCTTTTTAAGTTTTTTTTATTATTAAAATAGTTTAATAGTTTATTTCACAAATAATGTACAATTTGCTTACAATCTAAATAAGGTTCTTAATTGTACTTCTCACAAAAAATAACCGAACTGGTTGTTATACATTTTATCGTCTTCGCATTTTGATTTATATTAAATACTAGTAATGATCACACTTCACACTAACATTATACACGCGACAGTTAGTGAGTGAGTGAGTGAGAATGAGTGTATGTTTGTTACTACTTCACGCTAAAGCGGATGAACCGATTTGAATGAAAGTTAGAATTGTCAGGAATTGTAAAAATACTAATTGTTTGAAGATATTCCTAAAAATAATATTCATAAATTATTTATACTGACATTGCTAGTCACGTGCGCTCTTTCAGTGGTAAAGGCGCCCGTTACATTTCAAAGACAGTCTTGCCTCGGCAGTCGATTCGAACGGACGACGATTGTGACGTAAGGAATAAGTAGGAAGTGATAAGTTAAACAGAAAATGTTTATGTGTAATGTTATCACACATTGTTACAAGACGTTGAAAAATATTGGCCCTGAGTTTCTTGCCTGTTCTGCTCGCAGTGACTCCATAACAATATTTGCTGAACGAGGCAATATAATGAAGAATTGTATGTGTAAGAATCTATTTTGATGTTTTGTTTTATAATAAAGTATTTTAAAACCGCGAAGCGTAACTAGTTGCTTCTATTGTTAAGTTTAAACCTACAGTAATAATATCTACACCCATAACGTTCTTTAAAAGGTAGACCGAAGTGGCTGAGCACCCTTGATTTGGCATATTTTTGGCCCCATAATTTTAATTGGCCATAAGGTTCTGTCACTAACCGGGCACAGCACCATAGTACCCTTGATGGATACTGAGTATTTCCTTTTGTACACCCTATAACTCTACCCGACCCGTGAACTGTACCCAAGACCACGTGGTTAACTAACATCACTTAGCCAATGAGAAAAAATGTATCGTTGTTTTTTTTCCGGCGTTGTGCCTTTATTAACGAAATACTACGAACTATATACAACACTACAGCTACTACAATAACAGCATTGCGAAAACCTATGTCATTGCAGACTCACATGCAGTCCAAATGCTCCAGCCCACTACCAGTTGGCAGAGTGCCTAGCATGCTAGCAGCACAGCATTGCCCCGCTGAACTGCATTGCTTAAATAACCTTATGTTTTTTTATGTTATTGTGACGGAACCAGCTCGAGGCCCGCCTGATGTTAAGCGGACTACCTCTGCCTAGAACAGATGCATTTCATCACAAGTGACGAATTGCACTGCGCCCGTCACATTGAGACATATTTGTTAAATCTTATGTGCCTGTTTTCACTGGCCCTCAATAATTACTGATGGAACACACCGTTAGGTGCTTGGCGACAGATTATCCACTTTAGGGTGGTAGCTAGCCAGGCGGGAACTCGCTAAATGCCCTTCCACTAATAAAAATAAAAAAGTAAATTATAATAATAATCGAAATAAAGATATAATAATATTGTACAATTCGGACATAATTGACCCTTATATTTGCTCTAAAAAACTAATCCATCAATCACCAAATCAGAACATGAAAAACACAAAGCACTCACACACAATACTAATAACAATTTCAACAATAGCCTAACTTTTTGCATCTACATAACACAATATTTAAAATGTTTTTGTAAGGTTCCCTTCTGCATTAGATGTGTTATCAATCTTGCCCATTCTGACATACTGTGTGCCAAGGTTAATCTCACACACTGGGCCCGGTATAAACGTTCCCCGGACAGGCCAGGATACGCTTCATCAATCATAGGGTGAGGTAAGTTACCCTGGGAATAAATTGGGTACTGATTGATTGGTAGTTAGAAGGTATATTGTAACGTACGTATTTGTACTGTTATTATATATGGTACATTGTTTTAGACTATGTTTTTTATTGTAATTTTCTTACCCTTAATTACCCACCGTGAGGTGCTTAGCTACAAATTTTCTACTTGTTAGGGGATACTATCATGCTATAACGACCGCCATTAAGGTTGAACTGGCCGGTCGCTTCTCCATACAAACGCCGTAGGGTGATCACTCCCTCCTAATTTGAGACTTTAGGTCCAGAATTAATCATACTACCGATTGATCTCGTCATTATCTAGGCTTGTATGATGCCGAAATTTTAAAAAGATAATTAAGTTGAATGTTATGAGCCTCGAAAATGTTATATGAAAATGTTTCGAAGCTCATAACTCTCAAGTTAATTATTAAAACTTACTTTTTAAAATTTCGGTATCATACAAGCATAGGCAATGACGAGATCAATCGGTATTATGCTTTGTTTTGGACCTAAATCCTCAAATAAGAGAGTGATCACCCTACGGAGTTTGTATGGAGAACGACCCAGCCAGTTCACCCATAAATCCAAGATCATGCGTGTAAAATCTCGCTGTGTTTGAACACTTGCTATTTGATATATACAGGGTTATTGGTAAATACCTAACAACTTCTTAGCCTTGACTTCTGCTAGTCCTATGAAACATTTTGAGATGATTTCTATTCATTTGGATAAAAAAAAACTTGCCTATTCCGAGCCAAGACCACCCGCCGCGGCAACACTGGACCGCGCCGTGGTCACTTTGAATAGTTTTAAATATTTACATCGAGCAAAGTAATAAAAACATGAAATAATACATTACAGTCACAAGAGACTTTGACATCAGATGGGCCTCGTGATTATTCAGTGAAAAACATTTAAAAAACAAAAAAGATAAAAAAAAAACAAGTTTTATTTTAAATTGTGTGTTTCATAATGACCGCAGTATACCCTGCTTAGCCTACTTGCTCGGTATGGAACTACTAAGCAACGCCACTACGAGCACTTCGAAATTGTTGCCTTAGATCTGACGAAATCGATAAAATTTGACTTAATATAATTGGGCAACAATTCTACAGATTTACATAACCTTTTGTTTTCTCCAGGGATGTCTTATTTCTTATATTTATTATAGTTTTTTTTTTATATATCAAATACTTTATTCTTTTAAACCTGCTTTTGACTTTTTAGGTTTACTTTTCTCTTTTTATCGCAGAGGTACTGCAATCCATCGTCCATCGATTTTTTAATCTAATAATAAAATGATAATTTACTACAAAGCAACACGTATTACATGATATCGCGGAAAGGAAAATACGTCTAGATTTCAATTAAAACACACTATTATTTGTTTAAATGTAAATTTGTAAGTAAATTATCACAATTTTTTTTCAATGTTAATTTCTAAGTATACTATGAATTCTTCCTTAATGTTTTTAGCAGTCAACCTGATTTAAATCACTTGGAATCATATAATTTCAATTATAAAGACACTCTAATCCGATTGTAACAAAATTGCTTAGCCGGATTCTTCTTTAACGTTTTTTGGGCGGCAGAATAAGCCTTCGTCATCCGCATTAGCCTGTATTTCCATTTGGAAGTAGTACACGGAACTCAGATTTAAGTGGGGATTTTATGTAAATCCATTCTTAAATCTGCTTAGGTATATTGCCGACACGACGGGTAAACACTCATTGCTATCTGTAATTATAATGGTTTAGTCCCTTAGGCTGAAAGGTTTCCCTTGTAGCGCCAGCAAGCCTTACGGTATTTTTATTTCTTTAGTCATAAATTTCCCTTTTACTTCTCGTGTAAATATTTTTGCAGAAAAATGGCATTGTACTTTTCTTTATTTTCCAAGCAAGTGTATGAAACCATAATAACTTCAAAATAGTTGTTTTTAAGTTATTATAAACGATTTCCATATTCATGTTTTGGTTTCTTGATAGGAAGAGGTTAATTGATTCTGTATTTACTTCAAACGTAACATAAATTAACAAATCGTCGAGTTTATATATCCTATTGAAATTGAATTGTCAGAGGTACCTAATAAATAAATGTTTTACGTAATAGGGGGCGAACTTATTGCTATCTACTGGTAAAATAATTTGACTTACCTCGTCGTTCCGATCAAGTTGCATTGACCGTGGTTACTGATTAGACTCAGTAGACTATGTTTTATGATTTATCAACGTGAGTTTAGTTCATCAAAGTTTAAATAACAGTAATATCTGATAATGTATTGAAAGTAATGATATAGAGAGAGACGAATTACTTAGCATTCCATGAATTCACCGTGCTGGTGCCGGGTCCATCGCGTTGCAGAAGAAGAGGCCAGAGGGGCCTGGGACTTGCAACCCAGGAGTAGGGTTAAGTGGCCCCTTTATGATATATCACTATAAATAATAAATAATAAATTCATTTATTTCAAGCTTCCAAGGCTCACATGACAAAATATATACTTAACAATAAAATAGTGCATTTTTTTTTATTTATATCTAGAATTAGGTAGGTGCCTATCGCAGCAGTGCTATATGTATATGCAGTCCAATCTATCTGCAATCATCGCTAAGACGGTGTTGTCGCTGCCTCGCATCCTACGCTCAATACTACCCTTCACCGCTCGAGCCTCCTCCCCTACCTAACCAAATTTGGTAAGATCCTACTAATGCCGCCTTAGATTTTTTAGATACGTTTTAGGATAGAAGTTACGGTTGTTCTTGGTAGGTCAAGGTCTTTAAGTAGGTTATATAGGGATTTCGCTGGTATACCCCTTGCTCCAACTTCTACAGCATGTAAAAATAACCACATAACCGTTTTTGGTGAACTCATTTGTTAGGTCTTAATATTTATTTGTTTTTATTGTGTGGTCTTTAGGTATGTTTGTTTCACACGGCACACTAAATTCTATAGGTACTATGAGTTTTAGATTTTTTGAGTATAGTAATATGTCTGGTCTGGAAGACGAATTACCAACATCCTCAGGAATATCTTAGTGTTTTTGATAGGAGTCCATCAAAAGAGTCCAATCGGGAGCTGCGCCTAAGATGGAGTAAGGCTTGGATTTAGATTTTGTAGATGACCCTTCTTTTACAAAAGCAACGCGTCGTTTGTTCGTGGTCAAACCTTTTTATGCTTGTCGTATGATTTCGAGGACTCTATCGTGGCGAAGGGAATAATGACCCCTATCAAGGAGCATCTTGCATCCTACCAATAAGTGCCTTGCTGTACCTATGGCCTCTCGACAAATACTGCAAGACTTTTTGGTGGCTTTCCCCCATCTTACTAAATTACTTTGGTCTGGGAAGGGCATCTGAAAGGCATTTAGATAAAATTTTAATAAGGCAGGTGACCAATCGTATATCAAGGTCTATCACTTTAACGCAAAAGGGATACAAAATTCACCTATGGTTAGCCATCTTGTTTGCATTTCTTAGCTCATTGCATGTACTTTACTCGTATAGCTATCATTTTCGTCTTGCTGTAGAAAAGATCTTACAATATCTTTATTCTAAACTTTCTTTTTCGCCCCAAACCCGCTTTGCTGGACTGTGCACCTATCAGAAATTGTTTGTGGAATTGAAGCCTCGAATCTCTGAGGTGTTTATAGAGCTCAGATGGTTTCTTTAATTTCATCCCAAAATTAGTTTGATCCCTAAATAATGTAGATAGTTCTGCAGAAAGTGAAAACCCCAACCATGACTTCAATATCCTTATGATGTTTACATCCAGCTTTGTTAAAAGGGATTTAGTAATGTCGTATACTTGAAAAGGCCAAGTCAGACGTGATGTTAGGTAGTTGTCGTATATCCAAGCTTTTTTAATGTTATTAATTGGTTGTTGGTCTACCATACTAAGCTCTTTTAGAAAGCTATCGAAAACAGCGTCTAAAGATGGTGTGCGTCCTTTGTGATCTATCTTCTTACCAAGAAATTTAAATGGCACAGCTTCAGCAATTGTGGAAAACCCATTCTCCTCCTAATAATACTTTCTTATGTACGTACGTAACAGAGAAATTGAATTAAAAGGAATTGATATCTAGTTTTGAACAGATTTTTCCTCTACCTGCATACATATTTGACTGATGGAATGGAAATTTACTTTCTTAGTGGTCTTGACGACACCATATTTTATTTATTGGCTTTGAAACTATACAATTGAACATAGTTTGAATATAAGGGGCCATTTTCTCATCAACCTTGGAATACTCAATGATCTTCAAGATCTTCTATATTGAGCACCAAAATGAACGGCTATAAGCCAACATAACATTTGTTCACTCCACGCATCTCTAACAAAAACATTAGTTCACTTATCTGGGAGAACATGTACACTATATCTTACGAATTGCGATGAGTGGATCCGCCAATCCAGAACTTTCTTCTCCATCCACTATCATTTTGTTGAGCAATTTGGGCTGCCCAATGCTACTTCAACATGCAAATTCTTCGTCTATAATATTGGTTCTATGGCAAATTTCGTCGTTTCAGATCAAATGGTGTAAGAAAACTTCATGCACAGCTCCCTCCATGGCTCGCTGTGCGATTGTGTAGAAGTTGTTCAAAAAAGTCACTGGCAACATACACTATTTGAAGACTTTTGTCTTCAATTTCTAGGGAATGTGGGACGAGATGTCCGTAATTTTCTGTCCATCAGTTTATTTCTTTAGATGCATGGTCATCTTGATATTATGAAGCCAAGAGTCGGACAGGTCGTCGGCATGGTGGTAAGCGTGACGTTTGTCCATTACAATTGCAGTATAGTGAACTCGGTCATCTTGCCTTAGTCCTATTGAAACTGCACTGCACTCGTGACTTCGAGACGTAAGTTCTTACGTTTCTGCCCAATAGTATCACTTGCTGCTTGCCGACTTGATGCCTAAACATAGCTAATACAGTAGTAATTACACATTACTTCTTCAAGGCAAAATATCTGATACTGCGATGGTATCCACCAAGAAGGACTCGTTCTTCAGGAGTATCGTTCCCAAAAATACCAGACGGGATCTACACGTAGGAACAGCCCGCCTGATGACAAGCAAATACTATTGTATATGGACATGCAATACCATACGCATTGGGTTGTTCATGTCCGTTTAATGATCGATGAATGAATGAATGGTGAGAAGAGGGCATTGTACTGAGCTTCTATAACTATATCTTCGGCAAAACGAACGTGAGCCATGTATCTAAAGATGTAGGGGCAGTGTTCGTTCAAGACCAAGAGCTTGCAAACAATCCTCAATGTATTCGTGGACAGTTTCGTAGAATAGTGTTGTTCTGTCTCGCGGCTCACTGCTGTTGGTTCTGTGCTTCAGTCCTATAATCGAATCTACATTGTGTCGTTTCTATACAAACACTACTTTACTTCAATATTATCTAGCGTTGATTTTGAATCGCTAAAGGATTTATTTTTCTTGTCATGTTCTGATGTGATAAGATGGAGATAAAATGAAGGATAAGTAACATGCCTGATCGTAATGTACGTTACCCCGAGCCAGTTCATTACAGGTGCAGTGTCATTTGCCTCTTCCTATTTAATAATGCACTGCACTTGTCTCTCCGTGGCGTTAGTTCTTATGTCTCGTTCCACACATATATATATATATATTATAAACATAATAGCTTATAGCAATGCCCTACAGGTAGTAGGTAGTCTGTGCTTTAGTCTTCTACATGTTTTATATTTTCAACTTTGCACGTAATGCAGATTAGTTAAGAAAAAAACACAGACAAGTACTTAAAATATATTGATACTATACTCAACGTACTCTAGACGAAAGCAACCCAAATGCTAAAGTGCAAAAAAAATTTTGTACGCTGCCTTTTCATGTACACGATTATCCTCCTCAAAATAATTTATATTGCATTTCAAGTTCAACAATCGTTTTTTTAATATTTTTATGTTTGCAATAACGCCTGCTATGCGGATTACATTACAAATCAACGAGAGGATTTTTTTTCCCGTACATAACTTAAAATTTTCCTCACGTATATTTGTGATGCAACAATCGTCTTTGGTGCAACGTTTTACAAAATATATCTTCAATTCAGTTTCGTAACTAATTCCGGATGGACAGACAGACAGTGGAGTCTCACTGATAGGGCTCCATTTTGCCTTTTTGGTACGGAACCCAATAAAAGTCATTTGTTTCAATCTATGACAATAATATCCCTTGCCCACAAAATTAAATTATATCCACCTGCATATCTCTACAGCGATATGGTCCCCGTGTAATCGGAAACGAGTCTATTGTGATGCTTAAGTAGAAAATCTGTCGCAAACTAGCAACCGCTCGTACCGAAGTTTACTTAGCTGTTCTCAACCGATCAGCAAAGTTAAGCAACGTCGCGTGCGGTTCTGAGTTGGATGGGTGACCGCTAGTGACATTACTACTGATCGTTTCCGTGCTTCGGAGGGCACGTTAAGCCGTCAGTCCCGGTTGTTGTCTTAGGGTGGCAGTCGTTATAGCATGGTGGTAGGGCATTTTGCGAATGCCCGCCTGGCTAGCTACCAGGCTCAAGTAGAAAATCTGTCGCCAAGCACCTAACGGTGTGTTCCAGCAGCTGACCTTGAGAGCCAATACTTCTAGGTTATACTGAACAACATCTTCGAGCACATCATCACTTACAATCAGGTGAGATAGTGGACAAAGGCTACCTACCAGGCATAAAAAAAAACTACGGATATACATGTAAAGAAATGTAAGTCAAGCTCAAAAATAGCAGAACGCTCCGAAGCACAGAAGCATTAGTAACGCCAATAGTGGTCACCCATCCAACTCATGACCGCAGTCGACGTTGCTTAACTTAGCTGATCGGATAAGAACGGCTAAGCACGCTACGAGTGTTCCAATAAGTTATGACATGGACAAGCCGTCCAACTGATGGTAAGCAGTCATGCTTATCCATTACAGATGTAGTGTCATCGTCCATGTTCCACTTGACTCTGCACTGCGCTCCAATAGTTAATCGAAATCAACGTATTGGAGTGACGAGTAATGAAAAATAATTCTTACTACTACTAGACTAGTTTTCCCAATAATATAAATGGCTACAATACCCTTCACATCTAAACAGTAGTGTTTACACAATACTGCTTCAAGGCAAAATATCTAACACTATTCAGGTACCCACCAAAATGAATTCTTGCTGCAGGGACCTACCACCTTGACTTCACTAAGAATACCTCAACATGCGTAAGACTGCTTTTATTATAAATATAATTTATATAGGAACCTGTAACGCAATTATATATTATGTTAGATATTCATCGTAATGCGCACTGGATTGCCACCTTTATTGACAGTCACCCTCTGGACCGTAATGTCGGAGGCCATAATCTAACGACGACAGAGCGTCGGTGATGCCGTGGCTAATATGGAAGCAAATTTCATTTTAATGACTTGCGCTTCAGGGACGTCCGATACCAGTAACGCTCGATTTACTCCGCAGGGTTGCCAAGTTTTCGAATTCTTTTCTCCGTACATTTAAGTGGCCTAAACCACGTAATGTTAATGAAAAAAAACAATGTTATGCATATTTCTAGCTAGAATTTTACTGTAGAGCGATAACGAAGGGAAATCAAAATTATTTTTATGTTATTGTTACGGATCAAGCACGAGGCCCACCTGATGTTAAGCGGCCTAACCTCTGCCTATTACAGATGCATTTCGTCACAAGTCACAAATTGCACAGCGCTCGTCACCTTGAGACATATAGTTGTTAAGCCTCATGTGCCTGTGATTTCACTGGCTCTCAAGGACTGCTGCCGGAACACACCGTTAGGTGCTTGGCGACAGATTTTCTACTTGAGGGTGGTCCCTAGCCAGGCGGGCATTCGCAAAATGCCCGCCCACCATGCGGTGAAGCTCGAGCCCGCAGCGGGATTCGAACCATGGACCTGCGGCGCGGCAGTCCATAGCTAATGCCACTGAGCCATGACTGCTTCTATTTGACAGTATATTATCTTTTTTGTTTGTTTAATGGTAAATACCACAATAATATTATCACAGTAAATCAGACAAGCAGTTGGACATCATTGAGCGGTATCAAAAGTGGCTTGTACGTGTGAGTGCCGTTACGCACGTCACACAGCACACACTATGGCAAATATCTAGCGTGTCGAGAGTGCGTTGATTATACAATCATTAAATTAGGGTCTGTCGGTAGCTGTGAATTGATATGCGTATACATAACATGTTACAACAAACATAAAACATATTACATAGTTAACTATAAAACTATATATATGGACAACCTGCGCATTCAACTATTGCATCCTCATTCTTAATTAAAAAAATATTCGTCATCTAGAATCAGGTTCACAACCATCTCCGACTGCCAGTGTAAATTTATAGCTACTATCAACGAGTGTTCCTAATGGGGGTGGTTGCATGGCAGTCTGAATCTGAACATCTACAGTCTACACTAATATTATAAAGAGGAAATATTTGTATTTTTGTATGTAACGAATAAACTTAAAAACTACAGAACTGATTTAAAAAAAATATTTCATTATTACAATCTTATCGTTGATCCTGATGAACATAGGCTATAGATATATTTTTTTGTAAATTTTTTTAAATACCCGCGCAAAACCGGGCGGCCGCTAGTCACATATAATTTTATAAGTGTATTAGCAGAAATCGCATTGTCTTGACCCCACTTGTGGGACAAGGGTAAGAACATGTACATGTTCCGTAGCCCTGACGTGTATGGTTGGTTAAAACTTCGTTTTGCATGCGTGTAAGCCTCTTGACTATACGACCTACATCAGCATATCGCTTGACTTCGATCGCGATATCACGATTGTACGATAACTGGATTAGCGATAACCGCGCTGTAATGGCCAATTAGTTTTATGAGAGCCTGTGGCATCCCTAAAGTCCTAGTAGGGGTTTGTTCCGTCGCATTGAATAGCTTTTGTGTGGGATACTTACCTTTTGTTGTAGCGACAGTATCATGACAGAAGGCCGTGATGTTGCGATTGTTCAGATTTACGGGCCGTGGTTGAAATTGGCCTTTTATTTTGCACAACGCACCTAAAATTTTATGACATTATTTAATTTGTGCCAATTTTGTACCACGTTTGTGAATACACAAAGTAAAGGTATTAATATTTACGTATTTAATAGTTTAGTTTTAATTATATTTTACATAATTTTGCGTCTTAATCTTTAAGATATATATTAATATAGGTCATAATAACTTTTTGCAGTAGGTATAATATTATGTTAAGTTACCTGAAAATAAATAATTATATTAAATTATTCTTATTATTATTATTTTTAACTGCATTATTGCACTCAGACAAATGATGTGATGCGAAATCCATTTATTGTTTTATACGGATCCTATTTAGTGACGCTGATATATAACCAAAATCGACATTAAAACCCAAAATATAACAGAAAAGGAAGTTAAAGTAATTTTGATATTATTTCTATATTAATTGGCTCCACATTCTTCAAAATAAATTAAGAATGAAGTTTTTATATATTTGATGTAATAAAAAATATAAGAATAAAATTATCAAATATCCAAAACAAACAGTAACTAACCATGTTTTTTCTGTAATATAAGTAGAATTGGATTTGAATTTACATCTGATTTTCTTTCACAATATGATGAGGTATTCAAAATATGTTAAAGAAATATATTATGCATTGCTAGATTATTGACCATACACGTATTTAAGCCATATAAACTAGGGTTGCAACGATTCTCAATACTCCAATTACGATTCCGGTTACGATTATCTAAATCAATAATCGGCAATTCCGATTCCGATTACGATTATCACTGTGTGAAAAATTAAAATTATTAAGAGGCTATAATACTACAAAAGTATTATTTTCAATGGTCTTTTCTTACTTTTTACAACTAACTAACATATGGTAACATGTTTTAGAGTAAACTTAAGAACCTTGTATGCAATTAAAAAGTATTTGGAATACAATGAACATACAAACTCCATTAACCTGATGAATGAGCCCATATTACCGTGTTGCGTTCTCTGTCCTTTTTAAAAGCTGTCTCTTAATTTTCGGTATACAAGGCAAATTTACGGTGAGATAAGGGTACGCTACAGCAGTGAAATCCCTTTTTTTATAGATAAAGCTACGTTCCCGGGTGTACTGCCAGTAAAGTGCGTTAGTAACGATTTTTTATGAAATTGTGCCATTGGTAAATATATAAATCGGTAATCGAAACATAATCGTACCAATAATGGTATTTTCCGATTAATCGTAATCGGACTAATAATCACCGATTAATCGTACCTATCGTAATCGGTTGCATCCTTAATATAGACGTACATCACATTAGCCGTATTTTAAATACGGTATGTTCTATATAATTATATAAACTATCCTCTGAAATACATAATTTTCGAAACTAAACGCAATGGAAATAAAAATCAGCATTTTCGTGGTACAATTAACTCAATGGTATCACGGCAAAATAAAGAACATATAATAACGGCAAAATAAATTTGCCGTGGTTCCAACAAAGGAACTGTCTACTGGTACCACGGCAAATGAACGAACGGAACAGCTCGGAATGGAGCAGAATGGAAATAAAAAATCATGAACAATTTGATGTTGCGTCTCTTCAATCGTACTCTCTTTTATGGCTACTCTAAAATAAGATGTAACTAATAAATGGTAATTTAGTGGGTTCACATATTATCACCGTTATGATTACATAAAGAGTGAAGTTAATTATCTCTTTTAAACTTTATTTATATCACACTAAATTATGGCGATTTCAACTTATTTTAGAGATATTTCTTTTACTGTAATATAAAGTGACTTTTACTATGTTTTATTATTATAATCTTATGTTGGTAGCGTCCAAAATAATTGTACAGTGTTTTTTTTCTGTTACATACTGAACATTTTGGAGCAGTGATGGCTCAGTGGCATTATCCATGGACTGCCGCGCGGCGGGATTCGAACCATGGACCTGCTCCATGGTTCGAATCCCACCGCGGGCTTTAGCTTCACCGCATCGTGGAAAGGCATTTTGTGAAAGCCCCTGGCTAGTGACCGCCTTTAACTAGAAAATCTGTCGCCAAGCACCTTACGGTGTGTTCCGGCAGCTGTCCTTAAGAGCCAGTAATTCTAGGTTAGCCTGTTAACACCTTCGACCATATCACCACACACTTACCATCAGGTCAGATTGTGGTCAAAGGCTTACCTATCAGCAATAAAAAAAAATACTGCTGTAATATGACAATAATAATTTTATCTTAAATTACAGATTTTTATGATTACTTGTATCTTAATATTGTCTTATTTACTAATTTAGCTTCTTATCTCCTTAAATGGCTACTTCCTTTTTTTAAAATGAGATCCCGATGTTTTAAAACCACCTTAAGTATTTTTTTTAAATGAAATTTACCTTTACTTGTACTTTCACATTTATTATAACTTTGTAGTTACCGGTCTAATTAAATTAAATTATAATTTAATTGTTCTCAACAACGGTTTTAAGAGAAAATTGTAAATCTCATGTTTTCATTTGTATCGAAGCCTACAGAGTACAGTTACATACAGAGAAATACATGTTAGTCTTATCCTTTTTGTACACGATATGGGAGGTCCAAAGGGTTGTTTCACGTGAGTCTGTAATTAAAGCTCTGAACATACCTACACAACTAGTGTGACTAGCAGTGGAGCAGCTTAAGAGGAGATATGATGTATGTGAAATTTGAAAACCTTTATTGAACCTTAAGTAATAAAGATTAAATTAATTAAGACAGGGCAATTTAAACTTAGTAGAAAACATTATATTGTTTGTTTTCGCATGAAATAGCGGGTAAATTATCCTATAAATATAATTGACCGAGCGAACACGAAGCGTATCCGTTTCAGCTTGGGTAAAAATGCTTTCGTATGTCTGTCCGGCGGATGTCTGGTTGTTTTCCTCTACGGGTCACATTTATGAACCGATTATCATGTTGATTTGTGTGGAGGGTAGATATGATTTTTTTGTCTATTCAGTTTTTAGAAAATTCTAAATGGCGGAGATATGGTGCTTGAAAATGTAAGAATTATTGTTCTTTGATTTTAGTCATGAGATCATCAGGACACAGAGCCAATAGTTAAATTGAATTGAGTGACTTTGTCGCCTATTTGCACTCGCACTTTTGACTCTGAGTAGCATTGTTATATAGCTATAATTGTTACCTTTTATAGTCATCTTTACATCATAAGTCACTAATCAATTAGGTATTATCTGTTATTTACTGAATTGACGAATTGAATATATTACAGCTAAAATTAATAAGGTTTATGTGTCATCCGAATAGTATAATAATATGTTTAAACCACTCTGGAGAATGTTACGCTAAATTACAGTTATAGGACCTAATTTCACCTCTGAAGCTACGTGTGAAAAAAGCAAAGAGCAGAAGGCGCGTAGAGAGAGTGCTGGCAAATGTAACAGCCGTAAAGTCTAAAGCTGGTGACCAAATGAACCGAAGCATCGGAGGCAATCATAATCTTTCTAAATTAAATATCGAAGGCTTGTTTTGGTTAGGTACATTTTGTTTCAGTAGAATTTTCAGTAGATAAAGAGCAGTCTAGAGTTTATAACTAAGACTGAGTCGTAAGACTACGACTACTAACAAGACTTTGTCATCGGAGTCATAGATGAGGACTATAAAAATCAAGCCGACATTGCTAAGATAAAGTAAAAAGCTCGATGTGTTTCTTACACATCACGATACTTGTAACCCCTACGTAATAGAGCCACTGAGCAAGTAATACTTCGTTAGGTTAGAGTTTACACAAGCAAGTACTCGTATATTGAAATCAAATTTTCAGTGGCAGCATTACGGAGTCTAAAACCGTGCCCAGTAAAAGGCAATAAAATCGTCCCTTATTACATGAACGCAAAACATATCTGGTGAAACATGAGTATGTAGAGAATGCTGTCGCCATTAAGTGATGATGGTGTGCTGATAATCGCTTTGTAATGAAGTCATAAGCATCATGTCGGAAAGTTATTAGGGCTTTACTAAAAAATATTTTCTATTAGCTATCCAGGATCTTTATATGTGCCCCATATAGATAGCATTATGCTAACCCACTATTATATGCAACCAAATCAAATCTGGCAAGGCGTGGGTGATTAGACACCCCTGTCTAAAACAAAATAATTAATGTTATGCTTGAAAATCTGATACATTAACTGAAAAGAAAACAGATTATACTATTTTTATCAATTATCAAACAACTTGTAGATATGTCCTATGATAGTATATTAAGCGCTTAAAATCTTAGATTACGCACATTAAAATGTGAAATGCCTCTTAAGGCGCCTGATAAAAATTATGATTTCTACAATCAATTATCTCACATACGTGGAAGATGCTTAGGTGAGAAGGTAATTGCGAAACAAGCAGGAATAAAACACATTCTCACCAAGGTACGTATGTATCCAGCGGCGCGTGTAATTAAAACATCACTCGAGTACAATCAACTGAAAGAACCCATCCCTCAGTCGTTTATTTAAACGGGTCTTCCTTCCTTCTGAACTACAGAATGTTTATTGTAAATTCTGACTCTTGTAGCCACCGTAGTATTACAGAATTACCTTATAAAATATGTAACTACCTCATTATTCATCTTCCGGTCCTTATCCCACACGTGTGTCGCTGTAATATGTCTTCTGAGGCGTCTTTAAGAACAACAATAAATACATAAAAGATATGCTGTATTATTAGTTAGCAATCGGCTAGGATTCGCGTAATATTTACCGGAAATTTCTACAACCAGTTTCGAAGTTATTTGAAGTTCTTTGCCTGGGAGTCTTGTGATTTGTGTTCTCTGAGAGGATTGTGCACAACGTCCAGCGCGGGCCTCAACATGGTTATTACTACTAAAGATATACCGTATGCGTAAATTTCTTGGGAAAACCGTTCACTAGATTCCTAACAAACTTGTGTCTGAAGTCGAGAACCTGTTGTCAAATATCACGAAGTGAAGTCGACTGAACTTAGTCCAAGTTAACCCCAAGAAGACACAAGACTGCGTGTTTTCCACTAAACTATCCCTCCTTGTTGTACTCTTGCCTTTTAAAGACACTCCTCGTGCCGCCTCACCTAGTATCGGAATACTTGGCGATGAAATTTCGAGCTTAGTTCAGTTTCACAGTCACTTGGAAGGGAAGGCTGAATAAGCTTCTAAGAAGCTTGTTGTGCTCTAATAGGCGAGACGGTACTTCATGTCTGCAACTATATAAGGCTCAAGTTTGGCCTCACAACGAGTACTGCTCTCATCTCTGGGCGGGAACTCTCCCGTTCAAGCTCGTTCCATTTGACTGAATTTAAAGCAGAGCTTCTCGAATAGTCAACGATCAAGCTCTATCTGATCAGCTGGATCTTTTGGCATTTGCATAGAGATGTTGGATCACTACAACTTTTACCGTATCTATCATGGGGAGTGTGCCAATGAACTGTTCGGTTTAGTACCTGCGGCTAAACTTCGTCATCCGTCATTACGAAAGAGCATGATGTTTCACCAGTTTCATATCTACGTCTAGAATTCCACAACCGTACAATTTTGACTATAACTGCTATATGTAGAACCAGCTAGTATCTGAAGTATTTTTAAACCGATATGAGTTAATAACCTACATGAAATATAAGGATATTCCCTCCTCAAAGTCTGGCAACGCATCCACGATACCTCTAGTGTTGTGGATCACCAGGTCAGACGCGTGATCGTTTGTCCTCATATCCCATTAAAAAAAATGTTTTCGCTAAGAACTAGAGGTCATACATAGATAAAGCTTTGGATTCGGTTTTATGGTCAACCATCTTCCAAACGCTTATTCTATGGGGATGATTTTGCTAGAACACTCGCTATTTTTCGGGTATACATACCGTTAAGAGCCCTGTTGTTGGCAAATTGCTCTGGAGCCTTAATTAAATTTCATTTGATACGTTTTATTTTACGTATCAAGAATTATTTCATACCTTTACCGTCCTATATATTCCTGTTGGATGGAAAAAGCGACTATAGAATACAAGGCGAATATAAAGAGCAGCATGCTATCACTCACGTTGATGTGAGTGGGTGTTGCTGCACATTAGGCTCGCACCAGCACTTCGTTCTATATTAACCCCGTGATTACCCGAAAAGTAGGGAGTAAAACTTAGTTATTTTTCTATGCACCAAGTTTTACCATTCTATTGAAGAAACATTCCGTACTAGATTTCCCTTGCTTTTTTCTTAAAATGTTTTTCGGTTGAGGATCGACCTTTTGTTTTATTCGTTGAACGTCATAACAGACCAATGCCGATTCATGTTTTACCTTAACAATACGACTATTCACAACAAATTTGAAAAATTAAATGACTAACCACGACTTTGGATTGAGTTGTCCTCGGATTGTCTCGTGACCAAGTTCGATGCAACTCAATCGAAGTAATTAAAATTATATTGTGATTTTTCACAATGGAACCATCACGTAAAGTTGTACATTTCGTCCTACAAACCAAGAAAAAATAATATATATACAACAAAAGGAATTTTAAGTAATATGATTTCAAATCAAAGATTACTAGAATTTATGTGTAGAGTATTCTGTCATCAGTACTTGAAAATTCCTTGAGATATATGCATGCTGTATTGAGGAACAATTTTTTTACAGTTTTGATTCTGTCATTAGCTCAGTCCTATAACAAAACTTAAAATCCACATATGCAGTTATTTATTTACCTAATAACCTCAGATATTCATATAATCTTAATATTGCTAATTTACTTTGGTCTTTATTTTCAATCCAAAAAACAACACATTAATCAATGCTCAAAGAAATTCAAACTTTGATACAATAAAAAGGAATCATAGGAACACCGCTTTAATGAGTCCTCGCCCAAGGGTACAGGGGCGCAGAGGTACGGGATGTGGGAGATAAAAATGAGATTACATTCTCGAAATCATTGAAGGAGGTTTGGATAATGAAACCAAATTTCATAGATTTCGTATTTGGTATCTACGAATAAATAGTAAAGAAGTGAAACTCTCATACAGTTATCGTTTTGATTTCGAACTCACCAAATTCACAAGTAACAAATCAAGCCCAATCTTTCAAATTCAGTTGGATTGGTTCATTGATTTGCCGCATAGAAATGATCGCGTCCGATTGGTTGCGTCAAGGTAATATTGTTGCGCCGCATGGTACACTTTTAAAACCTGGCCCGCCATCGTACAATTTGCTTTCTGCTGTTTTTGAGCTTGTATTGATCATTTTTATTTATTAGAACATTTCTTTACATATGCATTCGTAGATTTGGTACAAAGTTATGTCATGTCTTGTAGTCAAATTGTCTTCGTAGGAAAAATATTGTATTTACGATGTAACATTTATTGAAATTAAAGAAATGGACTGTGTTACAAACAATAAGGTGTAGCTTGTGCTTTCTAAAGAAAGAAACATAAAATTGGACATTGAGACTTTCATCTGTAATTTTTAATAGTTTACAGATTATGATGAAATGTACGTTTGGTCTTTATATTTGTATTATTTTTTCTACGTAAGGTAACGTAACCACAAAAAAATATGAGTCAACATAAAATTAATAGTCAGTCCGTCATAAACCCAAATATGCTGAATATCAAAGATACACATTTAGAAAAAACAGTAGCAGAAGGATTGTCGAAAAAGACTTTATCCAGAATTTTACAACAAGGGAAAGTAATCAATGAGAAAGAAAGATCTTAATGATTGAAATCACCGAAAAAATCAAAACCGATTCGAAGAAATGAATGGAAGTTGATTGGAAAAAAAATACCTTCTATGAAAACTCTAAACGTTGCGCTTCGAGAAAAGAATATATAACACTGCGGCAGGAAATATTTAAGGTAATATTAATTATTATTACATGATCTAGGTTTTCGATTTAAGAAGTGCGGATCTAAAAGAAACTCCTTAATGAATAGATTCAGGCGTTACTTTGCGGAAGTTCATATCTAATGATAACAAATATTTAAATATAATTTTAAGAAAACATTAATTTAATATTTTAATAAACCACTTAAAAATATAAAATTTGTTGTTGTCTTAGGTTTTCGCGATTATTACACATAGTTTTTTTTTTTTTTTTATTCATGATATGTTAGTCTTTGACCACTATCTCACCTGATGGTAAGTGATGATGTGGTCGAAGATGTTGTTCAGGCTAACCTAGAAGTACTGGCTCTCAAGGACAGCTGCCGGAACACACCGTTAGGTGTTTGGCGACAGATTTTCTACTAATAATAAACTAATTAAACAACTTTAAACGGTTTAAATCGATTATATTATACAGATAAATATCTCAATGGTAACTCCCATCACCATCCATGTCAGTTGGCTACCGTAGGCAAATCTTTGTTACAGAGAGCACATGGCATCTGCGACACTGACCATCTCAAGGAAGAGCTTCAGTATGTAAAACAAGTACTGCGAAGCAATAATCACAAGCTCCCAAGAATGAGAATTACGTCACAGAAGCCGGCCCAAGCCTTCCACAGTTGAGAGACAACCTGCCATCTTACCTTACATCAAGGGTGTCACGGACAAAATTGGTAATATCTTAAGACGAGCTTCAATAAAAACTTACTTTAAGCCGCACAAGAAGATCAACCAATTTTTAAGACCTGTTAAGTGAAATATTTTCCTACAAGATGCAGGTGTTTACAAACTTGATTGTGAATGTGGACTGTCATACATTGGGCAAACAAAGAGGAGCATTGGTATCCGGGTAAAAGAACACATTGCTGACATGAAGAACAGACGCTCGACCAAGTCTGCGGTTTGTGAACATTCGGTTCGACAACCCACAAATCCTCGCCAGAGAGACCCGGTTTATGCCAAGAATGTTACGCGAGGCTATTGAAATCAAAAAATACCCAAATTTCAATAGAGATGATGGTTGGCAAGTACCACCTGCTTGGGATCCTGTCATCAAATTAATTAAATCTCAAGGCCGACACAAATCTCCAAGACCTCTGGACACTGTGAGCGAATACTGCGTGAATACCCCGTGACCACGATCACTGCAAAGTGTTTGAAACGTCGGGACAAAAATAATGATAAATATACGCGATTTAAACCGTTTAAAGTTGTTTAATTACTATACATAAAATTTGTATTATCTAGTGACAATTTCGCCTAATTGTCCCGACGGGACGTCACAAATGACAGTTACAAAAAACGGTCAAGAATTGTTTCTCAATAATCAATTTCAAACAATTCTCAATAAATGCGCTCGATGAGTCAAGACCTCCTGAGGATGCTTCGTGTAGATTGCATAATCCCCACGCTTGGCAGACGCTAGGCGTCTTGGGGATCGCAGTGTGAGAAAGCAGTTCATTAGAAGGCACTGCTGCTCACCTTCCAGTATTTCTCCCTTAATCGCCTTTTACGACACCCACGAGAATAAATGGGGGCGCAATTCTAAACCGGCAAATATTAGCATGGCAACGCGTTATTCTACATGTTTTTTTTCTGTTAGTGCAATGAAAAACAGTGTAGTCAAATAAATTATTCATTAATTAGTCATTTGTTTAAAACCGAACGATATTGATTTCTTTCAATGTTCTGTAAGCTTTTTGATAACATTATCCACTAGCTTTTTTTTTTTTTTTTTTTTTTTTTTATTCATTATAGGCACACATTTGGCCCCTATCTCACCTGATGGAAAGTGATGATGCGGCCGAAGATGTAGCATGCTTGCCTAGTAGATACCTATTCACTCTAGACTTGAAGACTCCCAAATTATACTGATCGGGAAACAAAGACACGGGTAATGAGTTCCACTCCTTCGCTGTGCGGATGATAAATGTGGATGCGAAACGCTTCGAGCGAACTGAAGGAATGTCAACCATAAAAGGGTGACGGCCATCAGAGCGTCTTGTTGTCCGATGATAAAAAGGGCATGGAGGAATCAGCTCATGTAGTTCCTGCGCACACTCTCCGAAATGTATGCGATAGAATACCGATAGACAAGCGACCCTGCGACGATGACCGAGACTCTGTAGTTTAGACTCAACCAGATTATCATCGCCTATAAGTCTTTTGGCTCGTCGGTCAATGGAGTCAAGAGCCTCCAGTTGGTATTTCGCGGATCCATCCCAGAGGTGGCTGCAGTACTCCATACACGAACGGACTTGTGCTTGATATAAATTAAGAAGCTGCCCAGGTGTGAAGTACTGCCTCACCTTTGCGAGGATACCAAGCTTCTTAGCGGCCAGTTGCGCTCTGGCTTCGATGTAAAACCCGAAGTTTAAATTCGAAGTTAAGGACACACTAAGAAGCTCTAACCGATTCGCTACCGGTATTGATACACTTCGAAAAGTCGGAGATAGATGAAATGCTCTCCGTTTAGCGGAGAAAAGACACGCCTGTGTTTTGGACGCATTAAAACTAACTAAATTGGCATCGCCCCAATCGGACACGGCCAACAAGCTTGAGTTTAATCGTCCAATCAACGCCTCTCTTTCACGCTGGACTTGAACTTCACCAGCCGGTACGTCGGATATATTATATCGCTCGACAACTGTGCTATCGTCTGCGTACCCAAAGGTACCGGGTTTCAGCAGGTCATTAATGTGGAGCAGAGAGAGTGTTGCCGAAAGAACTGATCCTTGAGGTACCCCGGCATTTATAGCCATTAGTTCAGATGAGCAGCCATCAACGACTACTCGTAACGAACGTTCCCTCAAGAAGTCTTTAATCCACGCACACAGTCTGGGAGGTAAACCATATGCTGAAAGCTTACCAATCAGGCTATCGTGCCAAACCCTGTCAAAGGCCTTAGAAATATCCAGTGAGACTGCAAGCGCTTCACCATATTTTTCCAAGGCCTCGCTCCATATATGTGTGGCATATACAAGAAGGTCTCCAGTTGACCGGTTCTGGCGAAACCCATATTGCCGGTCACTCAAGAGGTCATTCACTTCAAGATAGCCAAGGAGCTTTTTGTTCAGTACACGTCCCATTGTCTTGCATAGAATGGACGTGACTGAGATAGGCCTGTAATTGCCAGGGTCGGCACGACTTCCTTTTTTGGGCACCGGCTGCACGTTGGCAAACTTCCAAGCTTTAGGTACTTGCCCAGTCTCCATAGATAGGCGGAAGAGGCGTGTCAGGATCGGAGTCAATTCAGGCGCACATGTCCACAGAACTATGGCTGGTATGCCGTCAGGGCCACTAGCCTTGTTCACGTCTAAATTGCGTAGCGCTTTACGTACATCTATCTGCCGAATGCGGATTTCCGACATGGTCGACTCGCAGACAGGTAAAGTCGGAGGTACAGCACTACCAGCATCTAGACGTGAAGATTCCGCAAAGATTGCAGCAAATAAATTTGCTTTCTCTTTAGCGGTGTGAGCCAATGACCCATCAGGTTTCAGCAGTGGAGGCAGTGAGGGACGGCAGAAGTTCGCTTCAACCGACTTAGCCAGGGACCAGAACGCTTTACTCCCTGCGGGATAAGAAGCAAGTTTGGCCCCTATTCGGCTTATATGGTTGAAGCGAGCCTTCTTCAGAACCTTTTTGCAGGACCTGGCAGCTTTGTTAAAGGCTTTCTTCTTTTCACGAATATCCTTAGCCTTGCGGTTTCGTGCTTCAGCCCATGCGGTGTAGGCCTCATGTTTTAACGCTTCTGCGCTAACACAATCAGCCCCAAACCAAGGGCGAGCTTTGCTAGACAGAGGTACGTCAGAGAAGGGAATATAATACTCCATACCTTGACGCAGCACATCTACCACAGCATTCGCGCAAGCAGAGGGATCGCTGGAAGAAAAGCAAACTTGCCGCCATGGATAAGATGCATAAAAAGAACGCATCCCATCCCAATCTGCTGACTTGTATCGCCATATTCGCCGGGTGCCTTTTGGGCTAGGGTCAAGTGGGGAATGGACTGATACAGACTTCACCAGACAATGGTCGGAGCTACCTAGTGGTGATGATACCGACACCGTGTAGCGGTCTGGATCTGTTGTCAGCAGAAGGTCCAAGCAATTGGCTGTGTGGCTTTCAACATCTGGTATCCTTGTTGCCTCTTCGACCAGTTGGGTGAGATTGAGTGTTAGGGCAAACTTGCGCGTTTCTCTCCCAGCATGGTCTGTGTTCTGGAATGGGAATAGCCACTCCTGGTGGTGAGCGTTAAAATCACCCAGAAACACTAATTCGGCAGTAGGATACCTCTGTTGTGCCACATCAGCCGCCTCACTGAGGTGTGTCATGAGCCTGGTTGTCTCCGTGTCTCCAGTGTGCGACCGGTAGACACCGGCATAGAGAATTTTCTCCATGCCTGTATCCACCAATACCCAGATACAAGAAAAACTGGGGTCTTCAAGATTACGGAGACGCCGATAGCAAATGTCATCACGAGCGTACATGCAGACACCCGAGCGTGGTTTGAACTTATGCTCAGCTTTAAGAACATAATTGATTTTGTTTAAATCTTGATGTTGAAGTCCGAAGAGTACCCACTCTGTATATTTAAATGTTCATTGCAATAATAATAGAATTAGTACCAATCTATAGAAGTGATATCAATAGAACCGTTAGTGTTCTGTATCTCGAAAAAAAAAAGCGGATCTGTTAAAGATAACTCCGTTGTCAAAATACTAATATTATGGGACTGCTAACTTAAATATGCAGTTTGTTAAATTATTTGGTGAAAGTAAGTAGACACTATTAAACAACCTATACTAACATCTTGTGTGGCGGTATAAACTCTCGACTCTCTTGAGATAACGATAGAACCAGAAGGTACACATACATTATGGCATGTTTGTAAACGTCGCTACGTATTCTCTGGAGACTAGCATTTGAAGATACGTCTACATGTAAGGTAACTAAGCTTTTTAATATATAATACCTTCATCACATTTCTCTTTATCTATTAAAAGCAACTCTGGTATGTGGCATAAGTAGGGAGCTAACTCAGTTTGCGCTAGGGGCAGTATTAGAACTATCAAAAATCCGTTACGTTCGTAGTACACTATCATATATATTACATATGATCATAGTTAACGCTGGAACACAAAGTTCTCTTGAAAGTTTGCCAGAATCATATTTCAAACAAGATACAGGTGTTTACAAGCTTGATTTTGAATGTGCGCTATCATATATTGGTCAAACAAAGAGAAGTATTGGTATCCGGGTAAAAGAACACATTGCTTACATGAAAAACAGACGCTCTACCAAGTTTGCAGTTTGGGAACATGCTCAGAACAAAGCCACCCAATACCCGGTTCGAAAATCCTCGCCTGAGAGACTCGGTTTATGCTAGGAATGTTACGCGAGGCTATTGAAAACAAAATGTACCCAAAATTAAATTAGATGATAAGGGTATTTTATTATTTTTTAAGCCTTTTAGGTAAGCCTTTGACCACTATTTCTACTTATGGTAAATGATGATGTGGTCAAAGATATTGTTCAGGCTAACCTTTACTCTAATTCAATTTAGTGTAACTCTAACATATCGTGATTAGCTCTTTTTATTAATCTACAGAATACATTATATATATTTCACCCAATCTATTACTTGATTCTTGTGTAAAAACTGGAGAATTTTACTTTTGTTTTCTGGAGCGTTCATACAAAAAATTCACTGACAGTTGCGATCGATAATTCTGCGCCGAAGCTGATAACGTAGCCTTTTTTATAGAATCAAACTAATAGTTTCCCCTCAGGGCTTAGTGAACGTAATAAATTTTATTTTGGCCCGACGTATCTGCCTTTTTTCTATAACCAATTTAAGGCTTACCTTCATGCGTGACTACAAGAAAACCGCAACAAATTTCTAATTATTTGTAGAGTATATTTTTCAATATATCTACCTACGCAGACAATAAATGTTTTGTAGAATGATAAGGAGCAAGGGTGAGCTCAAATTTTGTAGTTACCAACGCGATTTGTATATTATATGTTTATACTTATAATGCCACTATCATTAACTATTAGGTATTATAAACTAATATATAGTTTATTAGTCCTGTACATAAAAAATCTACTACCCTAAAATAGATAGATATCTTAAAATAGTTTTACAATCAAAAGGTTGGCCTCTTTTAATTTTTATAGCACATTAAAGGGCTTTTTTATAATATCAATATGCTTAAATCACATTTTTTGTAATATCTTGCTTAACCCATTGGCATTGGCGATAATGATAACAATAGAATTTCATTCATAACTAGGACATAGTGGTCCAGTAGGATGACAACTTATTAAAGGTTATATATTGATAGTTTATCGAATAAAACCTTTTAATCCTCTTATAATCAAATGTATTTTATAAAATTTTGTATAATATGTGTTTAGTTAAATTTGATTCTTCGAATATCAATAAATATTAATATATCGACCCTGTCGAAAGTATCATGTTAAAGATTCATATCAAATAAAACCGGCCAACTGCGAGTAGGACTAGCGCACGAAGGGTTCCATAGCATTATCTGTAACCTAATCTTGCAAGTTACAGACACTTTTCGCAGTGTCCGAATGAGCTGGATAGGTACGGCGAAAACCTCTTTTGTTGCATGGAAGGCCCCTTAATAATTTATTTTATTTAAATTAATTATATTTAAAGAGAACTTAAAACTTAATATTCTGTGAATAGTTAAAGCATCTACCTGTCACCGTTATTAGTATCGAGCAAGAAACGGTAAAATAATCAAGTGTGTTGTAAGGGAGCCCCCCTCAAATATTTTAAGTTATTTTTTGGATTTGTTGTTATAGCGGCAATATAAATACATCATCTGTGAATTTATTTTAATTTCAACTGTCTATATAGCTATCACCGTTCTTGAGATACAGACTGGTGACAGACGGACGGACGGACGGTCAGCGAAGTCTCAGTAATAGGGTCCCGTTTTTACCCTTTAGGTACGGAACCCTAAAAAGGGCTTTATAATTTATGCTCGAGAAGTGAAAGGTGAGCATATTCTAGTTTGTGAAAGGCACGTGTGTAAAATAGGCCTGAAAATTTTCACACAAAAATAGCATCCTATCTTAACATAATCTAAGAAATCTTAAACGGCAGTCCAACTTGATAAGTTGAAGATATTTTATTTTTCTACGTGTTTTTAAACATACAATCGTATTTTTTTTTCAACCGATAATTAAAAGTATATTTTATCATTTTGTCATTTTATTCTATGGCGATAAAATACTTGGAGATTTTGATAAAAACCTGTTCAAGTGATGCTGTTCAGCTCTTAAAAGGTCCTTTATGTGGCTTCCATGTTTTGTGTGGTATACGCCGGACGAAGCAGAAAGGGTTCGGCATACTGCGTCACGTCTGAAACTTTGACCCAAATATAAATATTTAATTAGAAATACATTGGGGTTTCCTGACAAAGTAATTCCATGTAGCAGTCCGGTCTCTAAAACTGTGCCCGGTATATGGTAATAGGCTCACCTTAAATTACATGGGACTAAAACATTCCTTTCAGGTATATAAAAGCATGAGACATGTTTTGTATAATTTAAAAGAAATATATCTGTGCTACGCTGAGAATACACAGTAAGTACCTATAGTTTATTGTATTTTCTCTATCAAGGACGTCACAAACACAATATTGGGTTTAAAAAAATGTCTTCTATCCTCTACATACACTAGGTACATGTAACTATTTCAGAGGAACTTACTTACATTAGACCTTGCATAATTAAATAAATTCTTGTTGATCCAATCAGGTAGGTACAAACAAGGTAGGTACTATTATATATACGAAGATAATGTGTTTGTTGCCATTCACATTCAAAACGGTTTAACGAATTTTGAAGAAACTTGATACATAATTTTGTTATGATGGACATTTGATAATTTTAAGCCCGAGTAACTGAGCAATTTTCAAGGGCGGGCTATATAACAGATTTCCACACTGAGGAAACAAGGGGCGGAAGCTATGTCCTTGTAAGATAAGAATGTAGCTATGGTATCAAATCACGAAGAAATTCTATTTAGTAAACAACGTGACATCGGATAATCCACGATCGTCTGTTTGTTTACGTATGCATATCGCTGACACACACGATGTGTTGTTCTGGCTACAATTAGTTCATTTTATTCTATAAGTAGCTAACGAAGGTATGGAAAGGATGGGTGGATTATTATATATGTAAGAAATATTTATTGAGATCGCAGCAGATAAACGATAAATGTGAAGGAGCAATATTCTACCGACGCGTGACATACAGAAAGTTCGGCGGCGATCTCTCTCAAACTAGAATGAGAATTGAGTCACTTTTGCGATGCTAACTTCACTTGCAGACGTTGATGGCCTACCAGAGGTAGGCAAATCTTCCATCACGTCTCGATCGCTTTGGAATGCTTTCTACTACTGATAAGCAGGTGTTTTTGATAAAGTCGATTCACCGTAAGCCTTCTGTAACATTTTCAGTGACTCCGAACACGAAATTCCATTGGCGATGCGAAATTTAAGACAAACTCTGTGTTAAATAATTTTGTCTCTTATGATATACATCGCAATACACACTAGATATGATATAACTACAAACAGTCTAATAACAGAGTATTCAATCTAAATAACAAATGCAACTCAAACCCCGCGGCAAAATGGAAAACATTTGTACCAATCTAACAAAATTTGCGTGGAGCCCTGGGTTGTTGGGGCATTGAAGCTTAAAACTTATACGAGAAATAGGGCAAAAACTTATAGAAAGTACAGGTGACTCTCGCTCCGGTTCGTTCTTGGTGCAGAGGTTGGACATCGCGATTCAGCGTGGGAATGCGGCGAGTGTGATGGGCACTTTTGCACCGGGAACGGTCTGGGGAGGGTTATTTGATTAGATTAAGAATATATTGACATTGATTTAATTTTGACTGTATAATGTACTATGTACTTTAATGTGTATTTTTATTAATAAAAAATCTAACAAAAACAAACAATCCAAAAAAAAGTGGCACAATAAACAAATCATCCATTCCCGATACTCTTTATTTTTATATGATATTGTAATACGGATTTTACGGATTTAAAAAAAAATCTCATCCGTCTGCTAGCGCTGACTGAGATGATTCCCTACTTATGTCACATATCAGAGATGCTTTTAATAGATAAAGAGAAATGTGATGTTGGTATTATATATTAAAAAGCATAGTTACCTTACATGTAGACGTATCTTCAAATGCTAGTCCCCAGAGAATACGTAGCGACGTTTACAAACATGCCATAATGTATGTGTACCTTCTGGTTCTATCGTTATCCCAAGAGAGTCGAGGGCTTATACCGCCACACAAGATGTTAGTATAGGTTGTTTAATAATGTCTACTTACTTTCACCAAATAATTTAACAAACTGTAAATTTAAGTTTGCAGTTGCATAATATTATTATTTATTGATGGACAACGAAGTTATCTTAAACAAATCCGCTTTTTCTTTTCAAGATACAAAACGCTTAAAATCAGCTATTGTTGATATCACTTCTATAGATTGGTACTAATTGTATTATTATTAACATTACATATTAATAACATATATACATTTAAATATACAGGGTGGTACTCTTTGGACTTCAACATCAAGCTTTAAACAGAATCAATGATGTTCTTATAGCTAGTCAATGATGTTATCAAAAATCTTACAGAATATTGAAAGAAAACAATATCATTCAGTTTTAAATAAATTACTAATTAAAAAGTCATCTATACCGTTTTTAATAATATATATACACGGTATTGAATGCACTAACAGCAAAAAAAAACCATGTAGATACAAGAAAGAATAACGCATTGCTACATTAATATATCCCTTACGTGGGGAGCCGGTTTAGAATTGTACCCCCATATCTTCGAGCGTGGATGTTGTCAAAGGCGACTAAAGGAAATATACTGGAAGTGGGCAGCAGCGCCTTTTAAAAAACTTCCATCTGCGATTCCCATCAACCTGCCAAGTGCGCAGATTATGGCAAATTCCCCCTAATAGACGATGTTGTATTCGGCAGTGGACGATCCGGATGGTACAGTATATATAAAAATATAATATAAATTAACGCTCTTTACGCTGCGCGTTAAGCGCATGTGCACACAATATATAAGTAAATTATAATTTATGCAGACATCGGGGTTCTGGAACAGCGGAGATGATTTCATTAGTGTGGTCCATGAGAAATTGGAGCAAGTAACATTTTAAGTGTGGTGAGTCATTGATATACCTATCAAAGCGGTAGCGACAGTGACAGAAGTGACAATTCGGATATCAGAATTTCGACTTTGACAGATACAATACAGATAAAATATAAAAAAAATACTTTTATTTATAATTCTACTCATGATACCTGCGTGATTGTAAATTTAGGCTGGCCATAATATTATCTACAAAACCTAGCTATCATGACTCTTCTCTTCGAATTTGTTGTTTTTGCTTGAAAATCTAAATCGGCAAGAACTCTGTCGCAGTGGCACCCCAGGGAATAAACCAAATCAATCTGAACTGAGTGTTTTCTGAAACACGAACACGTACAAGACTACAGGTATCTTCCTGATTGCCTGAAAGCATTCCAGAAGCTTTAATATTCTTCTGAACGGTCACAGAATGTCATTGAAATACTGAAAAGGTGTTTTAAAAATATTTATGTAATTTTCACTTTGATTTAATACTACTATAGATTCAATGCCCATGGCCAGACAGACTCAGAACTGTAAAAATAGCTAGGTAAAGCATTTTTTTTTAATGTATATCACACTTTCGTTGAGTTAATATCAATGAGTACTATTCAGTAAATACCGTAGAGTAGTAGTAACAGTTTTATTATAAAATTAGTATAACACGGTGAATTGTTAATAATGTGACTAAATTTAAATTCTTTAGCTTATGTTCGGCAAAGTGCGCCAATGATTATTAAAATGTTTTTTTTTATATTATTTATTCATTTCTGGTAAACCAATAATTATTATACCTTTACATAAATACTTTTTCTAGATATTATATACACAACTTAATGTAAATTCTCTTAAAGGCTAACACAAGATGCTACTAGTAATTACATGTAATTAAAGTTAAAATAATATTTCTTTTAAAAATAACAAGTGGAGGGTGCGATTCTATGCACTTTGACTAATTAAGGAGTGAGTTATATTTTTGCGAAACCAACCTAGGGATTTGGCAAATGCGTCGGCTATCATGGCACAATTATTAAAAGACCTATTCGGTCTGGGAACCACAGATTTTGCTCCTTAAACAGGCGGCGGAACGGGTGGACATAAAAGTTTTATACATCCACGAGGGTAACTCCAGGGAATTATAAAAATAAACTTACTCAACATTTCAGAACCGGAATAAGTTCCGGAACATTGTGATATATATATGATTTAACTTAGCATTTTATTTAAGAAAAACAAGAAGAAAGGAAAACTGAAAGAGCTATTTGAACCAGTATACTTTAGCACTAATAGTATCAATGGAAATCTTTTATTCGAATGATAAAAAAATCACGCGTGAAAGAGCGTGGCTTTGAAATCTCATGATCTTTGGTTGTATGTATGAGAAAGGTAACCATCACGTCTGTTAACGACGTGCCACCTGCGTAGCTACTTTATATTACTAGTTTTGACAAAGAGTCGTGCGTTGCCTATATTTTCTTGTGTTAGTGCTTTAATTTAAACAGAATTTTCGTTTTTTACTAAAGTTTCACCATTACAACGGTAACATCTGGTCTTTCGAGCCGGATCTGAACCAGCGACCTATAGATCTACAGTTATATCCATGAAAGGGAGATAGATGTATTTTATTACCCTTTCCAGACTTCTACCTACTGAGCATATATGTATGTATCAGAAAAACTAATTACTTAAAAGTATCCATTGAATAACTGTATTGATTAGTGGCATAAACATCATCATCGGCTTGCTATCCGTATCTGATGCCTTTAAGATGCACGCTTGTGCGTAGTAATCAGTTGAAAAACCGAGCTTTTGTTATATGAAAGTACGAGTTTGATTGCGCCCGTCACTTTGATATTATACATGGTTGCAACGTAGTTTTTTTTTATGCCTGATATGTTAGCCTTTGACCACAGATTTTCTACTTGAGGGTAGTAGCTAGCCAGGCGGACATTCGCAAAATGCCCTAGCACAATGCTGTAACGACTGCCATCCTAAGACAATAACCGGGACCGACGGCTTAACGTGCCCTCCTAAGCACGGAAACGCTCAGTAGTAATGTCACTAGAGGTCACCCATCCAACTCATGACCGCTGGCGACGTTGCGTAACTTTGCTGGTCGGTTAAGAACAGCTAAGTAAACTTCGCTACGAGCGCTTAAAAAAATTTGCTGTGAGCTCATATGCCAGCTCAGAGGAAAACTTGATGGCACAGACGTAATTGAGAAAGATAAGGAACTGAAGTAGTGGGGAGTTTGAAGCAGAAGCAGAAAGATGGAGATACACAAATAATATAACGTTGAACTTATTTAATTTAAAGATGAATAAACAATGACAAAGTACTGTATCAGCCGGATTGTCCACTGCTGAACACATCCTCCCCCATTAAGGGAAGATTTGCCATTATCCCCACGCATGGCAGGCGTTTTGGGATCGCAGTTTAAGATATCAGTTCCTCAGAAGGCGCTGCTGCCGACTTTCCGGTGTTTTACATTTTGTCGCCTCTTACGACACCCACAGGTAGCGCAATGGGGAAGTGACATTCTAGCCCGGCACCCTACTGTGCGATGATGGAGTAGGTATGTATAATTTCTTATTAATCATTGTTACTCATGTTGCCCACGTTCACGGCATCTAATTCAAAATGTTATTTTAATTATTGAAAATGGTTTTTTTCCTCAGAACTACACTTTAACGATTTAATTGATATTCAAACGTTTGCCTAATGGCATGAAACTCTATATGGACATTGCGTTCCCGTTAATGCACTACGAGTAAAACATTTAACATTGCCAATAGATCAATGACAATAACTTTATATATTATATAAAGCTATGAATTTTTCCTTAAAAACTACAACGTTTTATAACTTCAACATTTAGTTACAACCATACCCAGCCTAACTATAACCTATGCAATAAATGGTCAAAAAACTGTAATATTTAAAAAAAAACAAATGAAATCGATATTTAGAAAGACCCTTTTTAAATGGTATTTAATGTATGTATTCAGCGCCTTTACCTTTAAGTTATTTGTTGAGAACATACATATGATTGTAGTTGTTTTGTTTTACATTAAGTGATAGTTTTAAGCAACTCCAAAAACAATTATTACAAAAATAAAGTCGATACATTAAACCAAAAATGGCAGCACCTTTATTTCGACAGTAATGGTTGATTAAATGTACCTATTCACTCAATGAACTCTTAAAATGAATGAGCCAAAAAAAACTCACAATACAGTCCAAATATTTAACCTTTTCATTAAGCCCGAAAATTCTTTTTTCGTTTCGAAGTGCGACCAAGCATTGTTTTTCTGACAAAAAGCTGTTTTAAAAGCGGATCTGCCGCCTTATCTCTGAGTAAACGAGTTTGTCTAAAGTATTATGCAAAAATCCACTCTGTTTGTTTTATGAATTTTGCAGTTTATGTTAATGGTATTTGCGAAATAAGTATGAAATAGTTAAGTTGTTTATTTGAGATACGTAACGTTACACCTTTTTCCCGGTGAAGTAATCAAAAACCACAGCTTTAAATTTTTTGACCATGACCCAGACTGGAATAAATTAATTTCATACTTTTCAGTTTGGAAATTGAAAATCGTTTACGTTCTTCTTGTTACGATTATATTTTGAAGCGCTCGTAGCGAAGTTTACTAAGCTGTTCTCAACCGATCAGCATAGTTAAGCAACGTCGCGCGCGGTCATGAGTTGGATGGGTAACCGACATTACTACTGAGCGTTTCCGTGCTTCGGAGGGCACGTTAAGCCATCAGTCCCGGTTGTTGTCTTAGGATGGCAGTCGTTATAGCATGGTGGTAGGGCACTTTGCGAATGCCCGCCTGGCTAGCTACCACCCTCAAGTAGAAAATCTTTCGCCAAGCACCTAACGGTGTGTTCCGGCAGCTGTCCTTGAGAGCCAGTACTTCTAGGTTAGCCTGAACAACATCTTCAACCACATAATCACTTACCATCAGGTGAGATAGTGGTCAGAGGATAACTTATCAGGCAAAAAAAAGTGATCATTTGTTGCGTACAACTGTTACTTGTGCTAAATTTCGTTTAGATACTTAATGTGGCTGAAATCTTTGATGTATAGCATATACTGCAAGTAGTAATAGCCTGCCAATTTAAAAGGATTCCATGCACTTTAAAGTAAAAACAGTATTTTCCTATCTTATAATTTGCAAATTATTATAGCGCTCAGACGAACTAAAATAATAAGATGAGGGGTGATCTCCCTCGTTTCACTAATTAAATGACAAAGAAATCCTGTAAAGTGTCTGAAAGTCGACGTCGATAAGGTACGGCAAACACAGCGAGTATAAAGGGACAGTAAAATAAGTAGGAGAAGGAGAATACACCTTGTACGAATACTGTGTGAGCTGTATAAGAAAATAGGACACACGCCATCTTCCTGTATAGCTCAGAAGCTTGGACTATAAAGACTACCAATAGCCAAAATAAAGACGCCATTTAGATGCAGTGCTGGCAAAGTTTGCTCAGAACTCCCTGGATAGCACATAGAACCAAAGTATCGGTAAGAACTCAGGATCGAGCATTTCATCCGACATTTCGCTGTCTGTCAGTCATATTGCCCGTAAAGACGTTGACAACCTGGAAAGACTAATTGTTATGGGCAAAATTTAAGGCAGAAGACCAAGAGGCCAATGCGATACTTTGGGCTGACCAGGTATCACAAAATATTGGAATGCCTGTTAACGTGTCTCTCGGAGCGAGTGGAGATAAATTGTTAGCGACCATGGAAGGTCGCGATCACGATCCACAGCCGTGAGGAAACGAGGTTGGAGAAGGAGGAAAGAATATTAATGTATAAATGATTAACTTGAAATGTAGTTTAAGTGTATGGAGTGTCTGTTAGTTGGTGATAGGTTAATGACGTGTAAAATTTCTATATATAGGTAAAATGCTTCCGTAGAACTATGAAAAATTTAATCAAGATTTATGTCGAGACGTGAGGTGGAAAGTAAAGCATTTACTGCAGCACATTAAAAGAAAGCTTTATTGGTACACTTTATTGTGACAATTGAACCTTTTAGTTGAATAGTTCCCGGCTTACGAATAACAGGATTTTTTCATATCCTCCTGATGAATATCATAAAAAACTAAATAGCTCATAACCAATCACGTCACACAGGACTTCTTTTTCCTAATTACCCAAAAGAATGTATGTATGATATAGTACCAATGATAGCGTTTCCAGGAAGTGTTGGTGACGGAAAAAAAGTTATAGTCAACCGACTATAACTTTTTAAAATGATTATGGCATTGTATTGTCTTGTGTATTGTCAGCGAAAACAATTTTTTTGAATATGTTTTAGTTATTAGCGAAGATATATTGATCCGACGCCGCATGAGCTTAACCCATTAAAGGTTGGAAGTGAATAATTAATAAGCGACTTATACTTGAAATTGAATCATACGTACCTGCATCTTAATGTTCCAAATACAAAAACCAACCTGACTTCAAGATGCAAAATGAATGCTCGCTCCAATAATTTCCCTCGAGAGAATTCAGAAATTTCAAGCTTTTGAAGTATCCAGCAACTTTTGCTAAGTAAGATTCCTGTTTCTTGCACAACTAGAGAACAATTCTAGTTGATAGGAAGAGAGATGCAACCGACTCTGTTCACTGTTTACAGTTTTATCACAGATTACCGATTGTTTTATGTGTATTGTTAATACATAGCTTTCCTTTCGTGGACTAAACTGACGAAGATTTTAAGAATTATATAATTTTTATGGATCTTTATATCTATCTATCAATTTTTTTATTATCGTTTAGACCTTGACATGTCTAAACGATAGATCTTGTATACACGCTTTATCTAGAATGCGAACTGTTTCTGAAGGCCAGCTGGTGGACTATTGTCAGGAGCTTGGCGACAGGTGTAAGCTAGACAGACGGGCATATTACCCTACTACTGTCCAAACTTTTGGGGTTTCAAGTCGCCCGAAGGCCTCTGACATAGCCTAACTTTTGTAATACGACGACAATAACCGGAATCAACAGCATCCAAAGCATGGAAGCGCTCAATAGAAATGCCACTAGCAATTACTCATCCGAGTAATGCCCGCTGGGATTAAACAATACGCGTCGTGACGACATAATACCCTTGTTGATTTGTTATATACGACGCAAACTGCGCTACAAGTGCACTTCAAATAATAGAATTTTTCTCTTAACGCCTTCATAGCGAATAAGCTCACAAATCAAAATTTAAGAGAAATCTAAAGAGGAATCAATCCAAATTTAAAAAAATATCTCGAAAACCACGTTTTAAGCCCCTTTCATGAAAATAAAACTGTACTAGGGAGTAAAATAACTCCAAATGAGCTCTTTAACTATCTTCTATTCATTAATCGTAGACAGTAACCACTGGTTCGTGCAGAACTTCTCGCAATACGGATTACTGCAGCTACGAAAGTCAAATGAACAACTTTGTACATCGTATGAACTGTAAAATTAATGCTGTCTAATTCATTACTTTCTTTCAGTTGTGATAGTTTGTAATGAACAGTTAGTACGTACTAATTAGAGTTGTTTAATTTGATTCTAACAATTTAATAAAATCCCTTGGAAACTTAGTTGAAAAGGTAGTACTTATAATTAAAAAAATAAAATAATTTTGGTATTTATTTAGTAATATTTTTAACTTAGGCCCTATGCTTTTATGAGAAGAAATTTGGTTAAAATTTTTGTTTCAATTATTTTACGATTAGTTATGACTAGGGTTTTCAATCACGCGACATTGTTTCTCGATTTTTGAGTTTTGAAGTTATATAAATTCCTTTATTCATTTAATAAAAACTGCGTTGACAAACATTAAATCAAATTATTCATTTCAGAACTACATTACTTTAGGATTACCTACTCTATTAAAATTAAACAACTTCAACGGACATAATACCGTTTATTTTAGTCTTGAAGAGGTTTGAAACTACTTTCAGTGATTGTGGTTACGGATAGACTAAGGTGACAGATGTCTTATCAGTTTTTTTTTACCAGCATTGCATTAATTAACAAAACACTACAAACTATACATAACAATACATTGAAAGCAGGTAACACAAAGGCCATTGTCGGCCTACAAGTGGTCCAAATGCTCCAGCCCACTACCAGTTCGCCTAGTACCCAGCATGCTGGCAGCAATGCCCTGTTGGATTGTAAGGCAATTAGCATTCTTATTTTCTAAAACTTGTCAAAACACTTGATCGGTGCGACGCGTGATCTAAATGCTGACATCTGTATGGTTCAACGAGTAATCATTGTAATCCAGGAAGGTGATGCTGCCAGCATGGTGAGTAGTGAACTAGAGCACCGAAAGAAGCAACCCAGAGCCTACTGGCCTTTAGATACCCTAAATGTTTTCCTTATAGAAGCTGCATTGTTGTAGGTATAATTTGTAGAGTTTTGTAACTAAAGGCATAAATACAATATATTATCTTAACGTATATTTTCGCCAACAATATAAAGAAGAAATACTATACAAAGACATACTTGTAAATATTATTGTTTCCGGTTGTATGACAGACCACCTTCCAGACATCCAGGAAATACTCTTGTTGGTAATATACCCACTAATTTTCGGGTTTGCGTGTTTTGAAGCAAGATACAAATACTACCTAACTAAAACTATTATTTTTATGCCGGCACAATTATTAGGATCTGTTTAAAACCGGTCTTCGAAGCAGTTTAATTTATGTTTGTTCAGTTCAGAATAAAATATTGGCGAAATTCAAGGATAAATTTAAAATATATGGGTTAGATTGGATTAGACATAAAAGCAACAATTTTCAATTCTTACAACTTGAGCAAAATATATTGAAAACTAATAAAATGGCAGACGAAATGCTGAAGTTGTAAAGCTACCAAGCTTAGTTTTAGAGATATACCTGGTGAAGTTTATCCGGCAATGGAAAGAAAACATATAAATTTTACAACGTGTTCATACCAATTTCTTTCCAGTTCACTTAGGTTCACTTCACTTCCTTTCATTTTATCGCTTTATTATTAATATTTGTATTTTTGCAATAACGCATGCTTTGCCTATTACATTACAAAATTGCAAATTTACTAGAGGAAAAAATATAATAAGGTGCGGGATTCAAACCCGCGTCATCCACCCCTATAGCCAGGGTATTCTCTGATCAACTGAGTTAACATGACTTTTGACTCATAACTCTTTAACTCAATTTTTCCTCTTGTTCTTTAACCATCGTATGGGGATGGAGCGTCACCTATAGTTAGTTGCTATATAGATAATATATCAACTTAATTAATAACTTTAATTATTATTTTTTATAAATTAACTTAATTAATACAAACAGGTCTGATTTTGCAATTAGTTTTAAATTTGTTATTGATGACGAAACCCTAAAATTTTTGTACTTTTATTTTGCAATTACGCATTACATTACGCGGGTTTGAATCCGGCACATGATTATAATTTTTCCTCTCGTAAATTTGTCTTATACTAATACTTCGAAAAATCGAGTGATTTTTGAATAGGAGTCCCGACGTGGAACTAACATGGCAGAAACAGCTCGCAATATCAATATTGCGTTTGGAGAGGGGTTCTGATAATGAACGCACCGTGCGATTTTTTTTTAATGAACGCACCGTGCGATTTTTTTTTTGATCCGAGCCAAACTACCCAGGAGTTAGCGGCATGGTTTAACGTTACCTTACCAACAATATTCACTCTTTTGCATCAAATCAATAAAATAATAAAATATGGAAAATTGGTGCCTCATGATTTGGCTGATCTGCAGAAAGAAACGCGTGTTGAAACTTGTGCTGTCTTGTTGAATCGATACAGAAATGAAGGAATATTGGATCAAATTGTCACAAGTGATGAAAAATGGATTCTTTATGATAACCGTAAGCGAAAATGCAATGGCTGACCTCAGTTGACCTGAGGTCAGCCATTACAGACGCCGCTACAGTGTCCGAAAGCAAATCATACCAATAAAAGGGTAATGGTTACTGTTTGGTGGTCTCAGCATGGTGTTATTCATCATATCTTTCTCCGATCTGATCAAGCAATAACCGCAGATGTCTACTGTGCCGAACACCGAACAATGATAGCAAAACTAGCAGCGAAACAGCCCCGACTCATGAATCGATCTTCACCATTATTGCTCCATTATAATTGACACATGACTTTTGACTCTTAATCATAAAGCTAGACCTGCAGAGAGAGGAACTGCAATTAGAAACCATTCATACCCTCCGTATTTGCCAGACCTTACACCAACGGACTACTATTTTTTCGTGATTTGGACAATTTTCTACGTGATCTTCCCAGGAGGCAGTACAAAATGCTTTCACACAGTTTGTAGAATCTAGATCACCAGAGTTCTATCGGAAAGGCATAAATGACATTCGTATTAGATGGCAGCAATATATAGATAAACTTGGTAATTCTTTTGCTTCAATAAATATGCTCAATAATAAAAAACTAAATTAAATTTTTCTTCAGTACAAATCGGCAACCCCTAATTTATTAATAGTGGATTGCTTATAAAAGTTATAAGGAGCTTAATTTTCCGCATACAAAGTGGTTTTCTGTTAGTGTGTAACCAATTATATGATATAAATATGTAGGTAATGGATATTAAGACAATACCTATTTTAAAACATGAAATTTTACTTTACAATAAGTATGTATCTACACCAAGGCCATAAGGCAATTTAAATTTTTAGTATGTTTTCTTAAAACTAAGTTTTTTATCACCGCACAATCAACCAACCCTTGAAAAGGTAAAATCATAAGCGTAATCTTATTGAACGTTTTATTGCAATAATTATAACATTAAAATCTACTACTCAAAAACTCACGAAACACGTGCATGAGTATTGTATGTAATAATATAAACTTTGTACGTTTATAAAAGTATATTATGTAATAAGAAACGGTTCTGGCCAACGGAAAAAGTATTTTGATAATGTATTGTTACAGCCCCGCCATAAGTACAAGGTACAGCAATCCGGCATATACGCGTCTTATCGCATTCTAGTTTTGTATCTTATGAAAGCATTTTTAAGATATTTATTTTTATTACCTTTGTTGGATAGGGATTATAGAAATTATTGAAGTAAATTCATTGTATGGTTTGTCTGGGGTAAAAATGCTTTTGAAAAGCTTTTCCACAGACAATTATTCTGTCTGTATAATGTAGAAATACTTTCAATCATTTTATTAATACATCTGAAAATTAAAGGATTGGAATATTGATCAACAGTTTTTAATTTAAGGATATACAATCGATAACCATAGTAACGATAGCTGCCAACAGTTTCATTAGCTTCAAAGATCATTTTACAAGTCATTTTCAGTGCAGGACATATCGCCCCCAATTAGAATAAGAATAAGATCATTTTATTCATATATGCCCCGTGGGGTGCACGGCTTGAATGACACCCCCCTATTTGCTACTTGTGGCTGTCATAAGAGGCGAGTAAAGGTAAAATACGAGGTTAATAAGGTGGACAGCAGCCCCTTCTGAAGAACTGATATCTTAAGCTGCGATCTCTAAACTGCCTGCCAAGCGAGGGATTATGGCAAACCCCCCATAATGGGGGTGGCTGTGTTCAGCTGTGGACAATCCAGCTGATATAGATAATATTTACTATTATAAACCCCCAATTTGTTATATAATTAGTTGTAATTTTATGATTACAAGGTATGCCGTTCTGTTAACTAATTGAATAAATATATGATTTGTTACTTTTAGGCTAGTGTGCTCGTGGCGCTCTCAAGCGTAGTTTCTCATATTTTAAATACAAAGTGTTCAAACTCGGTGAAACTTTGCATGTATGTCTGTGGTTTGCCAGATTTCCGTAAAATTATTTTCAAAAATAATTCGAAAAATGGTTTTGTATGGGAATTGATATTTTGACATTTAGCGATAAAATAAATAATAAATTAAATAGCTGGCAAACCACAAGCATATATATTAGGATCAGCAATAAGCGTACAAAATTGTAATGAGTGTGATTTGATCACTTGGTATTTAAAATATCACGAAACTACGTTTGTATGGAAAACGCTCCGTGCACTCTACTCTTAAATTTTATTACCAGATTGCATTGGAGGTTTTAATAGATGCATACCTCCGAAAATAATAAAAATGCGTGTCTGAATTTTTGTTTTGGTTGTACACAGATATTTCAACTGCTCCAGCCCACTACCAGTTGGCAGCGGGTCCAGCATACTGACTGTATTGCTCCTTCAGATTGCAATGCTTATTCGTTACACCAAATAAGTGCCAGCTTTGCCAAAAGTTCTAGAAAATGCGATGGGCTGCCGGTCCACACGGGTAATGTTTCATTTTGCCTTGGATTACCCAAGGGCTATTGAGATGCATTCGGCATAGAGACAACATGCACCGTAAATCAAAAAAACATCCCACAGATCTAATTCTTGGTATTACCTATCGCAGGTACAGAAACTTTTGCAATTCTCTTCTCAAAAAACTGAAAATAGAGTACCATCAATCTGAAATACAAAAGGCTGGACGTAATGTAAAGCAAACATGGAAAGTTGTAAAAAGAATTGCTAACATTTCACAAGACAAAACCCGTGCGAATGATCTCTTAAGATCGGAATCCAATAAAGTGGTAGCCATCAATAAAATTAACTCTTTCTTTGCCAATATAGGAAAGCGACTCGCTGATGATATTTCCAACAATGTTGGGTCTCCAACAATAAGTACAAATATTAGATCACTTTCACATCGCTCATTTGTACTGCTGAACACCGATGAAAACGAAGTGGAAAGGCTTATTCTTGGGCTAAAAAGTGACTGTGCTACAGGATGGGATGGTATTTCTTCCAAATTTCTCAAACTTGCCAAAGATTTAATTGTCCCCCCCTTAAATTACATAATAAACCTTTGTTTCAGTACAGGTTCTTTTCCTAAATCGTTTAAAAGATCTATTATCCATCCCATTCATAAAAGTGGACTAAAGGACGATGTCAATAACTTTAGACCTATATCTATTTTACCAGCATTGTCCAAAATAATCGAAAAAGCTCTAAACAGAAGACTAATACAATATCTTGAAAATGAAAAGTTGCTCTCAGATTCTCAGTATGGTTTTAGAGCTAATAAGTCTACCGAACAAGCTGTTTCTAGTTTGACAGACTACATAATTAGTAATCTGGACAAGCAAAAAAGATGTGTCGGTATATTTTTGGACATGGCTAAGGCTTTTGACACCGTCTCCACCCCACATTTAATTGTAAAATTAGACCAAATTGGGATTCGGGGAATAGCACTTAAACTCTTACAAGATTACCTCTCTGACAGGACCCAACGTATCACTATAGATAATATGGTAAGCGAAGATGAAAGAGTTTCCTTTGGAGTGCCGCAAGGATCTATTTTGGGCCCTACTCTCTTTCTCATATTCATTAACGACCTGTGCTCTCATAATCCATTTCGAGGCAAAATCTTTACATATGCCGATGATTCAGCCCTTATATTTGAGGGAGACTCTTGGGAAGAAGTACGTAGTTATGCTGAACAAGGTCTTCGAGACGTCATTACATGGCTTCAACTTAACATGCTAACACTGAATTTCCACAATTAAATTTGTGTCATTTAGTATTTTACAAAATTACAAATCACCAGATACTTTCAAAATCCAGGCACATACTTGCGACACCTTCCCAAACAAGACTTGTAATTGTAGTTTCATTGATAGAGTTAGCTCCATTAAATATCTTGGTGTCACTATTGATAAGCAGCTCAATTGGAGCTCACATATTGACTTAGTATCGTCACGCCTCAGAAAATTCATATGGGTCTTCAAAAATTTAAGGGAAGTGGCTACATTTGCGTTACTTAAAACAGTTTACTTAGCATTATGCCAATCCATTGTCACTTATTGTGTTTCTGTTTGGGGGGGTGCTTGCAAGACTATTTTAATAAAACTAGAAAGAGCACAGCGTTCACTGCTAAAAGTTATGACTTTTAAGCCTTTTCGTTTTTCTACCAAACTTCTTTATAGTGAATGCAAGGTTTTATCAATTCGACAACTATTCATCCAATATATTGTTCTCGCACAACATAAAAATATCCAATTTAACCCAAATTATAGTACTGAGGCTCGTTCATGCAAGAACGTGTGCAAAACACGCAAATGCAGAACGGTGTTCGCTAGAAGGCACTCATATTTTCTGGGTGCATACATTTATAATAATATACACAAAATATTGGGTATATACCCTATGAACAGTCATTCCTGTAAAATCACAATAAGGGAATGGCTACTTACCTTAGATTATATAGCCACAGAATCGGTATTGGTAGTTTTATCATAAATTCCAAACATGCCTTTTTCGTATTCTCCTATAATCAATGCGTACTGTGTTTTATATAATATACACATTCATAACTCACCCCTACATATACGCTCATTCCCACACTATCACTCATCTGTACACACATACACACAGATACTCACCCTCAAATACACTATACAACACCATTATATTAATACTTAGAGTTAATTAGATTAACACAATTATGTCATATAATTGAACTGAATATAGATTTATATACATATGTCCGGCGGAGGGCATTGGTATGCCATAACACAGGGCTCCTAGTTTGGGTACCAATGTTTTCTAATCAGTAAGAAACTATTATGTTCTGTAATTATATGATTGTTTATGAATTTTACGATGTTTGTGGAAATACAATAAAATTATTATTATTATTATTATATTATTATTATTATTTAATATTTTTAACGTATAAAGTTTTTTTTACACTACGGTGTAAGTAAATAATAGTGGTACTACCAATAGAACAGGTAAGTAAAACGGAGTCGCAAAGTTTTCAAGTTTTTTTTTTAATATTATGTAGAGCTAGTTAGTTTGTTCTTTTTAAAGTCATGTCCAATTATTATGTACTATATCATACACACACTCCGGAATCATATTATTAAATCATAATATATCCTGAAAAATAATGATATAAATATACAAAAATAAACTGTAGGTATTTCTATACTATCTCTTTAAAGATGTCGTCACATTAAAGGAACCAATTCATATTAATTTAACCTTCGTCTTTCCATCAATATCAACATAGTAGACAAAAGAGGTAATTGAAAATATCTCGCTTTTCATCGTCCCGCATTGGGGTTCGCCCTTTTACGACCCAATTTTTCACATCCCTTCATTTTCGCTAGCATCCTTCGATTTAATATTCCGCCTTTATGGTGCAAAATGATTTATTAGAGTTGGCAACACCCGCCAGGCGGTGATACGAGACTTTGCTCAAATTGCACCTGTTATATAACGATAATGTGTCGTCTCCGTGTAATTTTTATGGGAAATTTACGGGGCTCTTTGAAGTATCAGCGCTAAGAGAACAAGAAGGCAGCATAGATCTTATCTGCTTCTTGAGATGTTTTAAAAATAACTAGAATTAAATTGCGGTTTGATTCAAAAATATACATTTTAACGAACCTAGAAAGAAAAGTAATACAATCAAAATACAAGTTTAACAAGGCTATGTTTGATAAAAACATTAGGTGAGCCCCAAGTTTTCAGATTAAACTACTAACATTTTCTCCTAATTTTCAAAGATGTTTTCACTGCAGACCAAATCCAATTGCAGAGTCTACAAAGTAACAAGTAAAGTTAGATTAGTAGTTTAAATGTACTAAAACCCAGAAAGCAAATACTCCATGTAGCTAAGCATACCTTGTTTATGTTGTTAATTTAAAAGTCTTTAAGCTACGATTCTAAAATACAAAGAAGACAAATACAAATACCAATATATAGGTTTTTTTTTTAACTTAAGTACAATGTGTGGACTTTAAGTGATCTCTTCTAGTTTATGTTTCGATGCATTTCGATTTAATAAAACCTCGAAAGAGCTTAAGAGGTTACTATATTCAGTAATGTCTTTCTAATGTCTTTCTCTGTCTGTCATCTACTAATTGAATAAATAAAATAAATAGGCTAATATTACAATGAGTTTTTTTTTTTTATGCCTTATAGGTTAACCTTTGACCGCTCTCTCACCTGATGGTAAGTGATGATGTAGTCGAAGATGTTGTTCAGGTTAACCTAGATGTACTGGCTCTCAAGGAAAGCTGCCGGAACACACCGTTAGGTGCTTGGCGACAGATTTTCTACTTGAGGGTGGTAGCTAGCCAGGCGGGCATTCGCAAAATGCCCTACCACCATGCTATAACGATTGCAATCCGAAGACAACAACCGGGACCGACGGCTTAACGTGCCCTACGAAGCACGGAAACGCTCAGTAGTAATGTCACTGGCGGTCACCCATCCAACTCATGACCGCGCGCGACGTTGCTTAACTTTGCTGATCGGTTGAGAACAGCTAAGTAAACTTCGCTACGAGCGCTTCAAAAAATTTTAGTATGTATAACAAATAAACTCAAATGCTACTGGACCGATTTAAAAAAATCTTTAACCATTATAATCCTACACTATCCTTGATGAACAGAGACTATATAACATTTTAAAAAACTTAGGCATCCGTTCGAAAACTTCGATAATGTAACTCAACGTGTGAAAAGAAAGACCATAAAAATGGTTATATCGCATACAATTTGACTGACTACAGTTGACAATGGAGCAAAGTTATGTACTACAATTTTATAGAAGACATCAATATCTACAAAAAAATCCCGGATACCATATGTCTAACTGTTACAGTTATGTCACAATAACTTCCTTCTATGTGTTTCAATTTATAGTTCTTGTTAAATATCCGTGCAAAGCGGGCCGCCGTCAGCTGTGTTGCCAGGAAAACTGTGATGAATACAACTGAATTTGAGATTAGCAGAACCTTAGAGAACACGAGTACAGATTACCTCGGTGCCTGAAAATTTAGGTGCCTACTTAACTACGAAGCTATGCTCGAGTGCAAAGGCTAGACACTAATGGAGTGAGTGCAGTGACTTAAACTTCAGATATACACGAATTTGTGTACAACTCAAGTGACCTCACTTGAGTTGTACACAAAATTGAGAATGTGATATGATCTTTTGGTTTTACCGAAATCATCTTAAAGAGAGGAAATTATCTTGTACTGAAGACATTCAAGTTTATTTTCCGGACTTTCCTTTGACGTCCCTCGAATTGAGAGGGAGAGTGGGATTGGGAGAGAGGGGAGGGGTACCACACCTCCCTCTTTAAAGAGTAAGTCCCAGAATATCCCCCCCCCTTTTTGTATTGTTATTTAATTTTACTCATTTTATGGATTAAAATTAAGATATTTTTTATTGATTGGCATTAAAAAGGGGACTGGAAAGGGAGAGGGGCGGGTCCTCCCTTCCCTCTCCCACCTTTTTTTATTACAAGGTAATGCATAGTTTTAGGGTTATGCATATTTTTGTACCATCATAACCTCCTTGTTTTGTTGGATGTGTAACAGATTTGTTAGCGCATCGCCGGCCGCTGCCACGGCACGCTCGCTGCGCTCCCTCGGCTCACGCGTTCTGGTGGAGTGTTCTTATTTAGTATATTTTTAGATTCGATTTCTTTTATATTGTTTTCTTGTAAACTATACATACCCTTGAAGCGTCGTATTGTTAAAATCACTTACATAGATTTAAGTGAATTTATATAAAATAAAATGTTAGCGAACGTTTGACAACCCAGCCGTTCGTGAAACGAAACGTTCATTGGCGAGAATTCTATTTAATCTGTGCTACCACAGATATATCAATCCCTACAGACTGGTATTAATGTTGCAAAAATAATTGGTTTTCAATATTTTTTTTGTCAAAAACTGCGCGTTTTCTGATTTTGAAACTTTGCGTGTGTGCTTATAACAATGTAACCATTATGTGCAAAAAATATCAACCCCCAACCCGACGGACGGCAAAGGAAAACTGTGCCAAAAACTACACAAAGTACAAGGAGTTGGTACCTGAAGATTGTACAGCTTATATACGCTTCCTTACACTACCATCCTTACACTACCATCAATAGTGATTTTTCGAGTAGCGGTATTCGTTCGGCAGAATCTAGATAGCTACGTAAAACTAGGAGATACCCACTCTTATTGTACTAGAAATAGGGGAGTGTTGGCTAGCAAGTCCTGCTCCCTAGTTAAGTCTGGCAAGTTAACGCACATCATGGGTCCGTCAGTGTATAATCAAATCCCAAATGATGTCAAACAGGCGGTAAGCCTGAATGTTTTCAAAATGAGGCTCAAACGCTGGCTGGTTAGCCAATCGTTCTATAGCTATAATGAATTCTTGACATTTAAAAATAAAAATTCTAGTATCTAATTTGTTACTTATAAACCTATTGACATTCAAATAACTCATTTAATGACATGTTTTATAATTTTTATAATATTATTATTTTGTTATTATTATCATTGTTATTTCTTTGATTTTGTTTATTATGTGTATTTCATGCTATATAAGCACAAAATAACAATTGTATTTTTTACTTTTTGTAAAATAATGTATTGTTGACGTGTATTTTATATATGAATAAATAACTATGAACTATGAGCTATGCTTAGTGAGGTTTCTTCTGAGAGAATTATGTATCTTATCCGTAAGATTTTTATCATTCTGACTTTATGGAATGACACCGATTAAAAACAATTGTGAACATGTTATGAAGTCAACCCAATAAACATTAAAGATATTCCAGTAATAGGTTCTAGTGTTAGAATCAGACTTATTTATCACGTTTATTTTAGGGCAACACGTCTACTCCATTCTGCCGCACATCGTGTCACTGTCCCTGATGTCATTGGCTTTAGCCAGCATGTTGACTGGAGTCTGTGAATAGATTTGGAGATCCACTACATAGAGGTAATACTAATCTAAGAGATAAGAAAAAAAAAGGAATTCTTGAATGTGAGATAGATCACTGCCTTAAAATACCACATAATAAGTTGTTTTTGAATCTTCAATGTAAACGCGTTGCCAGCTTTCTTACAGTTAACTGTGAAATAGTTGAAAATAACGCATCTTTTTAAAAGAACGTATCAGCAATGAGCTAGTGCTTTCGAATTTTTATTAAATATAAATCCATCGGAATAATAATAGAACTGAATATAGCGCATATTATGCTGGGTTTGTGAGGTATTTTTAACTGGTAGTTTATCTATTCGTTAACGCTTTTGGTTCTATAACTAGTTTATAGTCAGTGTTTTGTGCTTTCGTTTTTGATATTGTGTTTACATTACTGGATATGTATACTTGAATAAACGAATAAAACAAATACACATTGAATAAACAGTAAACAATGATCCCACGCTAGGCCGCTCCACTATCACTAGTAGTCGAATTAAAACTGAGCAATTAGAATTAAAACAACGCGCGTCGAGCACAATACGTTGCCTACAATGCCCATATTAGTGAAGATTTGCCAAAATGTTAATGTTTATGTAACTAAATTCAACAGGAACAGGCATGTCGGATTGCAGGAGGCGCTGGATTAGACAGGAGCCGTTTTTCCGGGGGTCCTGTATTCAGAAACGCACGAAGAGATAAACTTATTTTATCCTACAGTTTTTATCCAACAGTTATATTTGATGAATTAATAGCTAATGAGGACTTAACTAGGAACCTCAGAAACCGGGCAATGGTCAACAATATTGAAGACATCACTAAAAGTAATATTTTGAAGACTCTCAGTGAACGACGACGTGTGACGATGAAATATAAAACCTTATATTTTTGTGTATCAATAAGCGTTTTAGCATTATAAAAATTGATTTAACCAGGATAGAGATCGGACAGCACGATATTCAAAAGATTGTTTAATCGTTGTATTAACAATAATACAACGATTAAACAATCTTTTGACTATCGTGCTATTCTGTACAAACAGAACATAAAACTTAGTTGACTGTTATACCAAACCACTACAGACGGGAACGCCTAATGATTTGAACAAAAAACATATTCATGAAATGCTGTCTAGGATTTAAGTTGTTGGGTAAAGTATTTATTAAACAATCTATTAAAAAATGCGTAGTGCATACTTTTGGCTTCTAAAAATTTTTGGCGTATTGTAAATTTAATAAATTATTTTTCCACTTTCCCCAATTTACTAATAACCCTTTCAAAAATGTATTTTTTATTAGCTTTAGTTAGGTATATTGTAATATTTGCAATCTCATTAGTATAAAAACAGTTTTTTTCGTAATTGTAAATTACAATACAATACATACCAAAATATTGGGTTGTTATGTGTTAGTTCAACGTGTGTATATGTCCGTGGCGCGTTGCTCCCGTACGAATGTTTTTTTTTAAATGTGAATTGATTTTGTGTGTTCTTAGTTATGAGTCACGAAAATCAGTTTTGTCGTTCGAAGGTCTTTTTTAGTGGATGAATAAAGCAATTTCTACAGGTTCGATCGATTTGTAATTTAGTATTCTGGTACTTTAATGACATATATGATGGCTGCTGTCGTGACTCAACCATCGTTAGGAATTCTCGTTCGTAGTACATCCACCACTTATCGGCTTATCAAGGGCAAATGTGAAATGAACCACGCTGAGCACGTAATATACGTAAAGCAAAACTGCCAACACTACATGCTGCTCACTCGGCGTATTATTCTCCCTGAGTCGGTTATTTTATTACAAATATAATAATACTACTATAACAGTTATATTCGCAGATTATAGTATAACCTGCAAAGAGGGTTACTCTCTGAGGGCCTAGGGACCCGTCCCGGATTTCGAATTATCACGATAAAGATAATGTTTGCTTAAACGAACAAAATGCTCAATACTTTTTGTAATAAATAGTAACTTCTAAATCACAATAATTAGTTTGATAATTTTTCAAACAAATTATTATTATAATTAAAATCTGTAATTACTCCCGCCGGATATATATTGTATTAATATACTCCACTATTGTATCATGATCTGAAACTTATCATTTAATCCTAATCCATATTGTTAAGCCAAGTATTATAATAAGTATGGAAAAAGAATGACCTTTTTTATCGTGATAATAAGAAATAGCCCCCCGGGACAGTCCCCGTGGAATCGGGGCTCTCATGAAATAACCCAGAATTTCTTGCGAAAAAGGTAGCACAATTTACCCTAGAAATGTCTAACATCCACGTTAATACTAAAACTAGTTAGTGAAAACTGCCTGAAAAGTGCCTGAAAGACGCCTACTTACATTACGGATTAAATTAAAGTAAGGTTTTTGACCTTCCGTTTACTTTTAGTTCATCAGCTTTATTTTTGAGGGTATTTTTCATAAAATAATAGTGCTACCATTGTGCGGTCTGCGTTTCAGTCAAATAAAAGATTAGCTGGGTCGTTCCTACGTAAATATTTTGTGATGAGGTTTAGAGCAATCTGAATACAACATTAATAGTTTATTTTTACAGAGGTTCTTAGACTTTCTTAGTTAAAAGTAGACAGCTACTCGTATAAAGAAAATTTCATAACTTTATTCGAAACAAAACCATTGACATTAACTGGTGTGTATAGGTCTTATGAGTATCATTAGAAAATCAAAATCATCTATGTAATTTAGGCTTCTATGAATCAAAGAATCATGAAAGTCAATTACATTACAATATATCATAATTAATTCAGCAAAAAAAAATTATAGTCGCTGCCAGAAGAACGGGCCAGAAACTCAGAGCCATTCTTTTTAAACATCTTTTAACAATGTGTTGCAAACCATACTATAAAATTATTACAATATTTGTTTAAATTACGTTGTTGACACGTGATATCTTGGCAGAGCCGGAATTGTCCAGGTAATTTTTTTTTGCATGCATGGTGGAAGGGCATTTTGCTACTGCCCGCCTGGCCAGCGACCGCCCTCAAGTAGAAAATCTGTCGCCAAGCACCTAACGGTATGTTCCAGCAGCAATCCTTGAGAGCCAGTGAAATTACAGGCACATAAAACTTAACAAGTATGTCTCAAGGTGATGGGCGCAGTGCAGTTCGTCACTCGTGATTATGTGCATCTGTTATAGGCAGAGGATACCGCTTAACATCAGGTGGGCCTCGAGCTTGTTCCGTCACAAGAACATAAAAAAACACATATGTGTATTAGGATTTCTTAATCAAAAACGGTTTTCGCGTGCAACTTGAAGTTTTATTATCTTTGGGTACCTACGAACAATTCATATTTATTCATAGTTGGGTACTTAATTATAAAATCACACACAATTACATAAGACTGACGTTATTTGTTTTTGCTAATCTAAAACCAGTTTTATAATCGTGATTGCAGCTGTTTAATTTGAAATTTACTAGATTTTTTATGAAATGTTCGTCAAATATACACAGACTTGGTAAAGTTAAAATATAAATATATGTATATAATCCAGAGGTCTTTTACCTTATTATAAAAGAGTTTTGACCCCGAAGTCGATTTGCTCAGTTCAGTATAGAAAGGTGAGAAAACTATTATATTTCTGGCGTAAAATTAATTTATTTTATCTGCAGTCTAGTCTGAAGTCAGACGAATGAGTTTTTCCTAACGATGGATGAAATTTAATTATAAAATCCACCCCTTGTCCACTATGACTAGTAAATATCTTACAACCAAAAAATTCTGCAAAAAATTTACTTATTAGGAATTAATCGATACCTGAACTACGGATACTTGATACTTACTCGTATAGTAAACTCTACTCTATCAGCCGGATTATCTTCTACTGAACACAGCCTCCCCCATTGAGAGGGGATTTGCCATAATCCCCACGCTTGGTAGACGTCTTGGGGATTGCAGTGTACGATATCAGTTCCTCAGAAGACGCTGCTGCCCACCTTCTGGTATTATACCTTTAGTCGCCTTTTACGACACCCAAGGGATGAGATGGGGGAGTAACTTCTAGCCGGCACCCCACGGGCTTTACTTAAAGTAAAAAAACTTATATATTTATATAGATAACTCTTAACTATACACATTGCAATATCATTAAATAAAAAGGCTTAGAATCAAGTGTTATAATGGGCGGCCTTATCACTAACAGCAATCTTGTCCAATTCCTTTGAATAGAGAGGAATTATAATATTAATAAAAAGGATATTTATTATTTACTTTTTTCAAATTGCTTGTATGTTTAAATATGTCGGTTTATTAGGCAATTACTCTATCAATTATGAATCGATTTTGATTATTATTTTTTGTTAGTAAAGAGTACACCTTCAAGGTAGTCCTATTCAAAGTGAAACAACTACAGTTGAGTTATTTTTAGGTTGATCTGATAAAATATATTAGCCAAAATACGTATGCTTAGATGAGCTTTCGGAACAAGCTCGTGGCCCCTATGATATTGAGCGGACTAACCTCTGCCTATAACAGATAAATTGACCTTGAGACATAGTTTTAGTCTCATGTGCCTATAAGTTCACTGGCTCTCAAGGACCGCTGCCGGAACACACCGATAGGTGCTTGGTGACAGATTTTCTACTTGAGGATGGTAGCTAGCCAGGCGGACAGTCGCAAAATGCCCTACAACCATGCGGTGAAGCTCAAGCCGGCGGTGGGGATCGAACCAGGGACCTGTGGCACGGCAGTCCATAGCTATTACCGCTCGGCCATCTTGCTTGACATAATGATTACAAATCTTGCCGATCCGTGACCAATATTGTGGGTGATTGACACAATCAATCTTGTACCTAAGCAGTATTTGACACTCATGCAGTGACTAGCAACAAAAGTTTAATTTCTATAGCATGGTTGCTCGAGTGCATTGTTACGTTCAGAATTAACGGTAATAAGGAAGATTTCAACACTACAAGTAGAATTAACATCTAATATGTCGGCTGCTAATAGCAACACAGAAAAATAACCAAAATTTGACCAAAACTTGGAAGTCAGTTTCGGAAGATTTTAAAGCGCTTTTAGCGGTGCTTGCCTAGTCATTCTAAACCGACCGACTATGGACACCGCACCAACTGGCACCACTATTTATCGTAATTCTTAGCGTTGCGGTCGCAGTTCTCACGAATGAATATAATTTTCTTAATTTTTTTCGAGCATACATTATAATTTGCAGGTTGGTTGGGCATTTTGCGAATGCTCGTATGGCTAGTTATCATCTTCAAGTAGAAAATCTGTCGCCAAGCACCTAATGGGGTGGGTGTTCCGGTAGCTGTCCTTGAGAGCAGCAATTCAAGGTTAGCCTGAACCACATCTTAGACCATATAATCACTTACCATCAGGTGAGATAGTGGGCAAAGTTTAGACTATCAGCCTATCCTGATTTGAGGTTGAGAACTGCTTTTCTCTATTTTGTGATCATTTCCTTCCTTCTTCTGTCGCATAATTTGATAAAAAGTATTTTTATATATACCTACCTATATATATATAACTTATCCCTGTCGGGTAACGGGCTAGGATTGAATCCTTCCATATCTTTTAACAAAACCAGGACGTCGGCAGCAGCCTCTTTTGAAGAATTGCCATTTCACATAGCGATCCCCCAAGATGCGTGCCAAGTTTGGGGATTATGGCAAACCCGCCTAGGCCTTGTCTTGTCGTGTGTCTGTTGATGATACATACCTTATCCTAAACATACGTTTCATCGCGTCGAAGACATTAAAACATAAACGTATAATTTCTAGCAAATTGCCTGTACAGTGTCTTAATTATTGGTATACCTACATATGTAATGTAAAATTTATCATAAAGTGACACACAGATCCTCAGAAACATATTCAAATATGATCGTTGAATATCATACATTTTATTGGAATGATCTTGCTACATAATAATATCGTTTTTTGCCAAATAAATGGAGCTTTAACATTCATCAATCTTCAGTAAAATCTCTCACAGTGAATTCTTTCACGGCAAAACCACTACATTCATATGTTACAAAACGTCCATACATAATGAGGCCCTGTCGCGTATTTACATATACCCTGTGCGACCCAATATATTACTAAACAGTAACGAAGATTGGGATTTATTATACTAACCAAATAAGTTGATCATTTGTAGCTTATCTCTCGATAAAGAATAAGTAGTAGTAAGTTCTATCTCTAGGTATGTTAGCGCCATACAAGGTGGGCAGGGCTTTATCGTCTAGCTTGGTATTGGATCCATTACCGCTAGCCCGGTGATAAAATCCCGTCCGCCTCTGAATATACCCAAAGCAAGTTTTGAAACAAGAATAGCCCACTGGCGATGTCTTTTAACTGCCTTGCAGATTATCACTTATTCTATGTTTGTTACACTTTAATTACTGTGTTCCACTACCGCAAAGTAGTAGGCCGGTTGTAATAGAGCGGCGGCATCTGTTGCCAGATTAATAGCCTCAACGTGACCTCTGACGTAGTGACTATTATTAAATCTATGCCCCTGGGGCAGCGTTCTGAACGCACGCGACAGATGAAGCCCATTCTGAGTCCATAATGTTAATGGTCCACCCTACTATTCAGTGTGCAGAAATTCTGACTCGTTTCAAATGTCGTGTTTAAAAACTGTAACTAGGCTAGACGAGTTGATGCCTTTAATTAAGGTTTTTATTAAATATCATGTCAAAAATTACATAACATTACAAAACATAATAATGAACATAATAAACACAGATTGTTTGCAGCCTTTCGTTTTCCAACACACACTAAATGTCTTTTGATTCCCTCACTAGTGGTAACTACCTGACAAGCCTGTATCGAGTAAATCTTAGGAGATACAACAATACGATTACAGTATTCTCTATGGTTTTCGGTAGCTAACAGTATACTAAGAGTATGCTAACAGGGTACATTTTAACTTAAAAAAAAAAAAAAATTAACTTGAAACATTTAAAAGCAAATATTGAACATTATTAATTTAACAAGTACTACTCAATAATTGTAGGACAGTAATTCTTATTATGACTTTCATAAATAGAAAGACGATAGCATATGGTAATATAACACTTATTTGAAGCGACATAAGTGTCATAGCAGCCTTCACATAAGTGTTGTATTACCTTATGCTTACATGATCAATGGTTGCTCTAAATAAGGTTTCGTGGGGATATAGATACAGGGTGGGAGTATAAAATATTTATTAAGGTGGGGTTATGATTTGGTATGTACTCGTGTCTTCCAAAACTCGGGCCCAAAAACGTAACGTAGCACGTAGCATCGTGAAGTTCAAATATTCATGGACGTTTAAATTACAACGGGTAGTTAGGATGTAGGGGGAGACCGAGAAAGTTTTGTACCAATTATTCGGATAGGGCCACCGGCAGATGGCGCCTGAAGCCACGCGCTCATGGCAATAACCAACGATCCACGGTCCTCCGAAAAACTTTGCAAATTTGATTGTAATTGTCGAGATTAAAATTTTGGAATGAAAGGATTTATCGTTAATATCAAAAGCACTCAGTTTTAAAGCCTTATTGCTTTTGAATGTTATTGTAAACAAACCTGTCAGTATATGTGGTTCTGTGTAGACACAATTATCATTGTTGTCCGATAAGACCGCCAAAAATCGATTTAAATATGAAGTGTCTAATAAAATAGTTTTATCTGTCTTTTATTTTATATCTAATCTGGTAAGTATCAATATTGACTTTTTATATGTCATATTAGCTATTAAAAATAGACAATAGATTAGTTACATATATTTAATCTGTCTGTGAATTCACAGACGGCAGCTATAATATATATTATAGCATAACTGTCGCTAACGATAATGTAAAGCTATATTATAGCTGCCGTGTGTTGTCACTTGTCAATTTCTATGGAAAATGTGTTGAGATGTATTGAAATATATCGAGCTATAAATATTATAGCTTTATGTTATAGCTGTCGTCTGTGAAACGCTTTAATGGTCTTTCATTGCCTGTTATCAAATCGCTATAAATGTCTCATCTAAGCGATTTCAGTAAATCTATAGCTTAAACGATAGAATCTTTAAGAACTAGATAAAATCTAAATAAAAAGACCTGGATCTAACTAAAACCCATACAACAAAACTATTAAAATTAACACAAAAAAAAACATCTCCAAATGTTTGTTAGGACTAGCAGAAGTCAACCCTAAGGAGTAGGTAAAATGCTAACAAGCATTTTACTTAACCCTGTATAAAGTTAATAGAGGACTTGAGAACAAGTTTGTGAAATTTGAGTAAATATTTTGGTAGATTTTTTTCTTATTTAGTTATATTTAGTCACTATCCTACCAAATTGTCGCCGACTTATAATAAAATCTATTTTAAATTTTAATAATGGAATTCAATGCTTTTCCCTGAAGGCCATCCTGCTTAATAGGTATATATCTTAATACACACTACTAATAAACAGAATTAGAGACTATAATGTTCATATATGTAATATACTTACTTCAGAACGTCACATTAGTTATGTTATAAACTTATAAACTACCTAGTTTTTATAGCCTTTATATAAACACAAACGTAGTTGTTATTAAGTACTTGTTTTACTGCAGCATAGTATTTTACAACGAAAAACTTTAGACATCTTATTTTGTTTACAATAAGTTTACCATACTTACAAGACATTCCGACCCTAGTGAAGGAAGCTGATTGTAAATACTATGAGTTTTTCCCGCCCTTAGGTGGAGAGTGGCGTTTTCCACCCGCTACTCGGATCAAACAAACTCTACTTTCCGAGGATGACAAATAAAAACCAATTTCATTTAAGGTCTGTTACAAATTATATCGATGATACGAGATATCAGTCTAGTGATTGAAGGTTACTTTTGCGATAGAATCATACAGAAATTGTACAAAAATAAGTTATGTAAAATTACATACCAGATTTTACTTCACTTATTGGGAACATATTCACACACACACATGATCCTACTAGACTGGGAGAAGACTTGAAGTAAATTGGTTTTTAAATAAGGCGCCACTGTGTTTTTTTCTGGACAGTAAATTGTTGCAAAAAATTCGCTTTGGCACGAGAATTTTCCTTTTTTAATGTTTTAAATTGTTTGGAAAATAGATAGTTACAAAAGGTAATGCACTTCTACGTACAACATGTATGATTATGATTATAATACATGTCGAAAGATAAACTTTCCTTAATAGATGTTTAAGTAAGAAGGGCCCGGGCCGCTACGGGTAACGCCACATTACAATGTAGATGATATTTCGTTGCTTACATAAGTATTACTGATTCTGAGTTTCTAGCTAGGCAAAGGTTTGTATGCATTTTGATTAAGAAGAATAATGTAATCTTTAAGGGCAATAATTGTTTAAAAACCTTATTAGAAATACAGATTTTTAATGGTACGAATATAAACAATGCTTTCATCACAAAACTTATACTAAATAAAGTACGTTAGAGTAATTCTTAACTTAGATATATTATGACCAATATTCTGAGAGATAAAATACGTCTTGCCTATTTCCTGTTAAGGAAAATATTTTTATATAGTTGGTAATAATTTGGAAAATATATTATTTACTAGCAAAAAACTGAGCTTTGTGAAGGCTCGCGTTTATTTTACAACCTGATTCTATTGCTGTCATCTAGTATTAAGTAGATTAACTACGATGTATTTGAGTATTCAGTTTAGCTCTGTTGCAGCGATGTTAACTCTTTGATTTTGATTTAACAGATGGCGTCCTAACAATAACATTATATACAATAAATACAAAATTATTAATGTTAATTTTTTTAAATGGTTATATAAATATATTTTTATGACAGACAACACATCTAGATATGAAGCTAAATTACTATGTTAAAGCACAAATATATAGGCATGATAGGTTTTGAGTAAAGTGTTCCACCAAATGTTTAAGTGATTGGGCTTGCTTTGCTCGCCCTAATTATTATTTTCTGATGTAGATCCAATAAGATAATTGAGTAGATTAATGAAAACAATATACAACAATAACAAAATATCCTTTTAAGTGAGTTCAACTAGATAATTACCTATATCTAGTTGAACTTGGTACCATACTGATTCAAATCACTCTGGTCTCCCATTTACATGATCCGATTTCCACAAGGTATGTCATACTTTCAGAGAAAGATCCATCTATATTTTATTTTAAAGAATGTTATATTCTTATTTTAGTGATTCACACTGCTTACAATATTGATTTTCACCCGTTATACACCATACTGATCACCTTCAACAAGACTTGCAATTAAGTAAGTAAAACTATTGTCTTCGAGATACATTCATCTTTAATAGTTACAAATATTTTAAGAAAACACTAAATTCTTATTTTAAAAAAAGTCTTCATAAATATACAATATATCTAGTGACAATTGCGCCAAATTTTCCTGTTAAGCCTACAAATAACAATGTTATTAGTAGTGCTAAGCCTACGTGACATCACAAAAGCCACGCAACCTATGTGTGAATCTATTGATTAATATACATATTGGTAAATACTTTATTTCAGTTAGGAATTTGTTTTATTTCAGTAAGGTAATTTAAAAGCCACATACCCGATAGCCCGATGTTGATAAAATTTAAATACAGCCATCTCTGAAGGTTGATCATTTTCTGCGAAATAAAAAGAAGTCATCAAAATCAATGTATAGTTATCGGAGTAATCGAGTACTAAAGATAGAAATAAAACACATATATTTGAATTAAGAACCTCCTCCTCATTACCAGTAAGTATAAATTGATAAGAAAGGTAGGTAGGGGTATACGAGTAGTACCGATGTTACTAAAAAGAGAGCTGCCCAGCGTCGCTTATATTTCCCACTACCTCTGATAATGTAAACTTAACAACTACATTTGCATGGTGGAAGGGCATTTTGCGATTTTGCCTGGCTAGCTTTGTAGCTAGCCAGGCAAAATCGGCAAAATCGGACAACCCTCAAGTAGAAAAAGACAGATTTTCTACTTGAGGGTTGTCGTAAGTAGAAAATCTGTCTTAAAGCAAGCACCTAACGGTATGTTCCGTCAGCAGTCCTTGAGAGCCAGTGAAATTACAGGTACATGAGACTTAACAACTATGTTTTAAGGTGACGAGTGCAGTGCCGTGACTTGTGACAAAATGCATATGTTACAGGCAGAGGTTAGCCCGCTTAACATCAGGTGGGCCTCGAGCTTGTTTCATCACAATAACTTAAAAAAAAAAACTACTGTTAGGTTTGCTTTAAAAGAGCCATGGCTAAATCGCTCCCGCTACATCAGCATCGACCGCTTATGTCTATAACACAATCTTAGAATAGTTATTAAACCGCCGGTAACTTCTAACAAAGGTTTAGTTTACTTAGGACTCGCTTGCTCTAATGGAAAGATAACATTCCACAACTGATTTCGTCCCCGCGACTTTTCACCCAAAGTTCCACACAAAAACGGACTTTTGGTTATTATATTCCGCTCTCAGAATTTAAACTTTCTTCATAAATATGAGAATTTCCAATTTATTCTCAGAGTTTCACGTTTGTTGCTTTATTATAAGAAATATATTTTCAGAGTGAAATACTCTTTCGAGGGGAGAAGAGTTATGGAATATAATAATAATATTATTATAATAATCTATCTATACGTTTATAAGTAATCAAAAAAATTCAACTTATAAAAAACGGGAGATACTGCATGCGTACTTTGAACTTGGCAATGTCAAATAAGGCGTGAAGGTCTCTGCATGCGTGTCTTTATTATTCATTAAAACATATACAAGGGAAGTGTATATGTGTGCATTATACGCTTGTGTCTCACATCCATTTTTTTATCGATTATTGTGATAATTATTTTCAATCACTCGTGTGTGTGGTGTTATTCTTGTGCGCAAAAATATTATTAATTAATATATTGGCCCCACAGGCCACCTACTGGGCCCATTGGATTGCTCCTGAAAATATTTTTTGTCAATATCAATCAAAAACCCTTGACAGTTCTGGATATGTCAGATCGAACGTCTGACAGATAAAACATCAGGACTCAATATGTCAACGCCGCGCTTTATGCCACTCTTCCAATCAGCTTCTACAAAATTAATTAAGCCGCGCAAACTGGTAGTGTGCTGGTACACTTTTACTACCTATAGGCCTACAATAGGCTTTGGGTGCTAAATATTTTTAGTATAGTAGCTGTAGTGTTGTATGTAGTTTTAGAGTTATTAAATTATTATTATAACACGTATAAATTAATTGAAAAAGTAAAAAATCCGACAGCAGAAACTTTTTTTTTTTTTACATTCCATAGAAATTAAAACTAAATGTTATATATGTTTCAAAATAACAAATATTACATTAAATATCGATTTCCGCAAAATAACGTCTTAAATATGTTTATAGAATCGTTGTTTTAAGACCTTCATTTTGATATCTTACACGGTGGATTTGGATGAAATACATTTTTATTATGAACCTGGCGTCACTTGCGTTATCAAGACGAATCTAATGATATATACAAGTACATCAAAATCGATTTAGCCGATTAGAAGTTATGGTGGAATAAAGAAACTCACAAACATATAACATACATGAACCCTAAAAACATAACTCTCCTTCTTTGGGTAATCATGTAAAAAGTCACACCACGGGTATAAAAAAGTAGAGTATACAATAAATTTAGAAATATTTATTTGAAATAAAACGAAAACTGCAAAAGGAAATTAATCTAGCTAAGCCACTAGACTGGAAGATCTTAGAGTGTATAATCTTCTAGACTCGATAAACTATAATATCCTGTCTAGAGAAAGTTTGAAAGCCATTTGAAGCGTATCATGTTAACCTGAATTTAAGTCGGAATTACCCGCAGGTAGTTTCAGCCACGTTTTAACAAGTTTCCACTTTAAGACGCTGGTAGGGTTACCTTCATCTATGTTATTCATAGGAATTTTTATATCACCAGTAAAATTATTTTCAAGTAGTGTTTTGTTTTACTTTATTGACCAAATAATGTTTTAAAATAAAACTTTTCTTTTTTTATACCTGATAGGTTAGTCTTTGACCACCATCTCACCTGATAGTAAGCGATGATGTGGTCGAAGATGTTATTCAGGCTAACCTAGAATCACTTTTAATATTTTGTAATAAATATAATTTTTGTAATAAAGGAAAATAAAATAAAATAAAAATAAATAAAATATAAGTACTAATAATATATATATGTTATTATTTGTTCTTGTAAAATTATCCAATTAGCTAGTAAATTAATTAGACATATCATAGATATTCATACAGATCCGATCTTCCACACCAGGATAGTATCTTCTAGCTTAAAAACTTGTCATTGACATTATATTTTGTATATAAATCAAGGTCAAAAATCATTATTTTTCTGTTCACTGTTGTATGAGTACTAAAGTTTTAATGCAATCAAACTGCTAACTATTAGTATGATATTTTTGATACGTTCTTGTCCTGAATTTTAATAACATCATGGTGACCGTGCGAGCTCTTTGCTGAACAACTTTTAATCGCCGCAAACTCCTTTCAAGACTGCTGAAGGATATGCGATCCGGCGTTTATCCTTAAACATAATTATTTTAATTACTTTCTCGGCAGGCTACTGAATAGTCGAAATTCAATTAAACGCTCATAAATTGGATTAATGTAGAATTAGTTTCTAGGGTATTGTGCTATAATTTAGGTGACCCAAAATCTTCTGTTTCTGCGAATCCGTCCTTGATAGCCAGTTTTCATTCTGGGCCTAGCAGGATATCGTCATCATAGTCATAATCCTACCCTTATTCCTAAGTGCGGTCAGTACAATATATGTTATTAAACAACATAAACGACAATACAAGAACATATGAAAAAATTATGTACGCTATAATACAACATCCAGTGTCACATTGTAAAAAACAATAGCATAATAGTAAAAAGTTGTCGCCTCAGTAATATAGCCGCCATCCTGACGCCAACCTTTCTTGGGAATGCTTTCGCTGGTAGTTTATCCACACACATTTCGGGTAATCGGGACGTTTAGAGGGTAGATCCTTTACGAGAATGTGGGCCCTATGTATGAACACCTTGGTGCTACACGATATGACCATTATACGTAATTTTGCCACTGTAACCTTTAAAATGCCCAATAGGATCATAAGGAACAGGAGTTCAAGGTACCGCATTGTACGAACAACAGCGTTTATTTTTATAGCTGATAGGATACATAGTCTTTGACCACTATCACATCTAATATAGTAAGTGATAATACTGTCGAAGATGTTGTTCATGCTAACCTAGAATTACTGGCTCTCAAAGACAGCTGCCGGAACACACAGTTAGGTGCGATTTTCTACTTGAGGGTGAAAGCTAGCCATGCGGGCATTCGCAAAATACCCTTCCACCACGCTATAACTTAGACAACAATGGGGACAGACAGCTTAACGTGCCCTCCGAAGCAAAGAAGTGCTCAGTCGGTATAGTAATGCCATTAGCGGTCACCCATCCAACTCATTACCGCAGCAGACGTTGCATCTTAGCTGATCGGTTAAGAACGGCTGAGTCAAACTTCGCTACGAGCGCTTCCAATTTCTAATGTCAATATTACTGTATTGACAACAGACCTACACACGAGTCAAATTTCATGAATGCTTGTATAATTAGTATTGTATAAAATACAGTTACTTAGATTCCAATAATACACTTCTATACATACTTGTCGATAAATATAGGAACACATTAAATCTCTTTGGAGTATTGAAATTAGAAAATCATGTTACTATCCTTATCCTCTGTGCTTCTAATGCCACCCTCAAGTAGAAACTCTGTCGCCAAACACTTCGGTTCGCCTGGTACTTCCAAATGGCAGTAATCCTAAGTTAACATAAACCACATCTTTTTTTTTATGTCATAGTGAAGGAACAAACTCGAGGCCCACCTGATGTTAAGCGGTATCCTCTGCCTATAATAGATGCATTTCATCACAAGTCACGAATCGCACTGCCTGTAATTTCACTGGCTCTCAAGGACTGCTGCCGGAACACACCGTTAGGTGTTTGGCGACAGATTTTCTACTTTATCATCACTTACCATCAGCTGAGATAGAGATCAACGGCTAGCCTATTAGGTAGGTATATGAAAAGTGTGCAGCATCACCATGCACACAAAGTTGTAAATAATTCAATAAACACACACCAAATTCGGACCACAAACCGAATCACCGATTATTTGCATAACCATTGCACTCAGTAAATAACGCGACTGTTGTGTAACGACAACGCATAATCACTTCGATTTGATTTTGAGTGACAATCAATGTCCGTTTTATTAAACAGTGCAATGTTATACGCAGGAGGCAAGTCTTCAATTACACCTGTTATAGCGAAAGTTTCTTATTGTTATAATCAAGATTCCGGTTCGAGACTGGGCCAGTCTCGGACCAATATAGTGGGCTTCGTCAAATTAGTTGACACATCACGCGACAACATTTCATCTCATATTTTTTGAGGAACTCATATGGAAGACGTTGTGAATATGTTTTAAACTTTAGCATTGTGACTTAAACCTTCATTGTAAGTCCCACGTTTCAAAAATCCATATTCACAAAATATATCATAGAAAAATATTCACTAATTAATATTCTTTGGCCCATTATTTTACCGTTGCTCATTCATCTACTGTATATGCAATGTTCTCTTTAGTACAGTCATTACTTAAGTTACATAATATACCTCTGGATTATATAATATACCTCTATTCTGTGATTACCGCCATTGCTCTGTATTATTCATTACCATTTCTAAAAAGTACAGGTAGAATAGTTAGAACACGGACAGATGTTCGGACTTCTAAGTACCAGGCAAACAGATACGAGTAAGAGGTTAGAATATAACATGTTCTGATACTGTGATATATGGAATTGAATTCTTTGGAAGTACCAGGCGAGCAGAAACTCATGATAGGAAATAGTTATATCTTATATTTGTATAGTGTATCGTAGTGGATAATTTAGTGCTGCATGTCAACTCCTCTATGGGTATCGTAGTCCTAATGCTCGTATTAATGGTTGCTGTCTAATCCCCTGAGATAGTGGGCTAAGAAATTTTTGTGGAATGATTGAATAAAACCTACCGCTGGACAAAAGAGTAAATGTCTACCTTTTTTTTCTAAGAAATCCGATTAATCATAATCTGTAAAATTGCACCACGGAACCGGAATAGGTTTTGGATGCCTTGGCGTGATGGCGTGATGCATATAAGTAATTATTTGTTCGGGGTGAAACATTGTGGCCAAACGCAGAAAAAATCTTAAAACAGGCATAATAATTGACAACGAAACATTTTATCCTTTGGATAGTAATGATTAGGTTAACTTATTAAGACGATAGCGCGACCTGCCATTACGCATGCTGAAATCCAAAGACGACGTAGGGAACGAAATATAAAGTCAGTTCAGTTAAATGTTCACTCCTCGGACAGAAAGCTGTTGGCGATTACGAATACTACATTATTTATTCGAAGTGCTGGCGATCACAAAAATATTATTTGTGTATTTTGTCAGCTATTTCATGGTATAACAAAAAAATACAGCTAAGCGTGCCAATCTCGCCGTCAAATGGTCACTTTCATGTATGAGTCAGTTAATGGACGTTCTTAATTTAATGTTAAAAACAAATATAATAATTAAAATAAAATATTTAAGAAAAATTTATGTTAAAGATGTCTAATATCAAGCAAGTTAATGCACTAGTCAAGTGAACGCACTTTCATGATATTAGGTATAAACAATTTTTTTATTTTTTTTATGCCTGGTAAGTTAGCCTTTGACTACTATCTCACCTGATGGTAAGCGATGATGTGGTTGTTCAGGCTAACCTAGAATTACTGGCTCTCAAGGACAGCTGCCGGAACACACAACACAGATTTTCTACTTGAGGGTGGTAGCTAGCCAGGCGGGCATTCGAAAAATGACATACTACCATGCTATAACGACTGCCATCATAAGACGACAACCGGGACTGACGGCTTAAAGTGCCTCCGAAGCACGGAAGTGCTCTGTAGTAATGTCACTATCGGTCACCCATCCATCTCATGACTGCGATGGACGTTGCTTAACTTTGCTGATCGGTTAAGAACAGCTAAGCAAACTTCGCTACGAGCGCTTCAAACAACAAAAATAGTATGGTCCGCGAGCGAAAGCTGCTAAATAATTGTTTAATAATAACTAGTTATTGCTCGCGGGTGAGAGAAAACTTTCCTATAATTTATGTTATAACCTTTTCTGTATAACGTATTAGTGTATGCGTGCAATAAAGTAAAACACGTCGCTGGTATATAAGGACGCACTGCCATGGCGTCGAGCCCCTCTCCCTTCTACGAAACGTCTGCCGACGGAGATCAAAGATTTGCCTGAATCATCAGTATATGTTTATCGTTATCTAGTGTCGTTCGCATTTTTATAGCCATGGCACAGATGCCAGAATAGCCATGGTTTCTCAGAAAGTTAACTTTTATATTCGAAAATCCATTGCAAGGATGTGATTTAAGTGAAGGCAAGAAAGGATTAGAGGTATTATGTAATCCAAGTCTTCATAGAAAGAATAGCAAAGGAAAACTCTTGGAAAGACTGTGATTGATAGTGGTTAACAATGTAATAACGAAAAACTAATCGCTGTGGAAAAGCATAAATTCGAACAAGGCACTTCGAATCTATCAAATAACCAATTTTCAAAACTGCTGGAAAACTTTCCAGGTAACCTTTGATTTGAGCACCAAATGACTGTAGTATAGTGAGAAAGCATTATTATTATGATACTAATAATACCAAGAATGTAATGTCATTATATAAAATTATTTAGATACTTATTTTCTTGTACATAATGCGAGTTTCCGTAGTCTTCCCAAAAAAGTTATAGCTGTGAGGTGGTCCCCCGACACCTATCGGAAGGGTTAAGCTGCTACTTTATAACGGTTATTTTATTTTATGTCCCTCCATTAAACTTTGACCTGCGTCACTTTTTCCTGTTTCACCTTTTTGTGGCACAGAGATTTTTCTTAAATGACGGTAGTTTGTAAAATAAAAAATTGTTTAAAAGCTTTCTCTTGTGACGTATTTTAATCATGGCCTTATAATATTACCTGAAAGGCAAGGTTTTATAACTAACTGCCTATTTGGCGCCAACACAGGAGTTTCGGTAATTGTACTTGAATTATATTCAGCGTTCGTAGCGAAGTTTACTTAGCTGTTCTTAACCGATCAGCAAAGTCAAGCAACACCCGCCGCGGTCATGAGTTGGATGGGTGACCGCTAGTGACATTTCTACTGAGCGCTTCCGTGCTTCGGAGGGCACGTTAAGCCGTCGGTCCTGGTTGTTGTCTTAGGATGACAGTCGTTATAGCATGGTGGTAGGGCATTTTGCGAGTGCCCGCTCGGCTAGCTACCACCCTTAAGTAGAAAATCCGTCACCAAGCACCTAACGGTATGTTCCGGCAGCTGTCTTTGAGTGCCAGTGATTCTAAGTTAGCCTGAACAATACCTTCGACCACATCATAACTTGCCATCAGGTGAGATAGTGGTTAAAGGCTAACCTATCAAGCATAAAAAAAGATATAACCGTATAAAGATGATGGTCCCCCGACCAATATATTCTGTATAATACATGAGTGGCGTCTTATTTCCATAATGAGGAATCAACTCATTTTACCTCGAAATCTGCAGCGTATAAGGACGTTCGTTCATTAATCCTGGGTAAATATTCAAGCTGCAGTCTTTATAATAAGGTTACATTAACGCAAAATGTTGAGCGAATCGGTCCAATCATTGATCATTTTTGCCATTATCAGGTTTATCAGCAATTACGTGCAAAATACGAGAGTGCGTATGGTATTTATTAGCATGTAAATATGCTCATCAATTAACTCTCTGTGGGATCGTGTTCGGAGCCATTTGCATAATGGAATCGACCCCATGCAATCCGGTATCGTGATTCATGACACGTGATATGATACTGTACACTACAATTTGATTTTGTCATTATGATGTAGGTGTTGAGTTGAGAGTTTTGACTAAGATGAAAGGTATTTTTTTTATGTCCGTCAGGTTAGTCTTTGATCACTATCTTACCTGATGGTTAATTATGATGTGGCTGAAAATGTTGTTCAGGCTAACCTAGAATTACTGGCTCTCTAGCTTCCGGAACATACCGTTAGTTGATTGGCGACTTTGAACACTTAGTTTTTAAAATATGACGAAACTACGTTTGTATGGAAAGAGCCACGAGCACTCCTGCCTCAAAAACGAGTACACACTGTCCGTAGTTATTATAGGTACGTAGTTTGTAAAATTCTACTAACGCAGTATTTGTTATCAATATTGAAGAGCTTTTAGAGTAAATCACTGTGTATTTTCTCCTCACTAACACAGTTTCAAGACTTCGAGAGAAGTGTAAATTGTCTCTGAACATCATTTACCTACTCTGTACTTAATTTGATTACTGAAACGTTGTATTGGACTTGAGACACTAGAGCAAATAAAAGCATCTATATTTTAAGCATCTAAGCGAAGGGCTTCGTTTGTAAATTTTGGCTGATAGGCTAGCCTTTGATCACGAAAAGATGTTGTTCAGGCTAACCTTGAATTACTGGCCCTCAAGGACAGTGGCCGGAATATACCGTGAGGTGCTTAGAATTAAATATTCTGCTTGAAGGTCGTAGCTAGCCAGGCGCGCATCGCAAAATCCCCTACTACCATGGTGTAGCAACCGCCATCCTAAGACAACAACGGAGACTGATGGCTTAACATGCCTTCCGAAGCACGGAAGCGCTCAGTAGTAATGTCACTAGCGGTCACCTATCCAAGTCACGACCGCGGCGGACGTTGCTTAACTTAGGTGATCGGTTAAGAACGGCTAAATAAACTTCGAAATTATAATCCAATTTCTAATATTCATTGCATTACTTTACCAATAGTTGTCTTGAAGAATACTGATGTGTATGTTTAGATTCTAGATTAATCCCCTTATTCACCAGAATATAAGATGTTCTGCAAATATCTGTCTACGTTGGTACCACCGCGGTAGTGACAGGTATTCTAACTCGCAGCAGTAGTGTGAAAATACCTACGAATAATATTTATTCGTAGGAAAATACTAACTACTTTGTTTAGGCGTAAAGGGTATCAACTGTAATTGTTGGGTATTTGAGTCAACATCTCGGAGTAATGAGCACAGTGTAACGTCATAAAGAATGAGGAGGGTGACACTGCAACTGTAATAGACAGGAGTGACGCTTGCCATCAGATGGGTGACACGCTCGTCTCCTCAATTGATAATAAAAAATCATAAGCATTAAATCTCTGCTAAACCGCGTTTGGAGCAGCTCGAACGGTATCCTGAACGCATTGAGTGATAGGTGGGATTGGCCAGTGTTGCAACACTGGATACATCTCCACACAACACCTAATAGGTAATCTTTTGTGTATGTTTTCAATGTGACTAACAATAATTTGAGGTATTTTTGTAAACTAACAACATTATGGATATGAGTCGGAAATAATTTTTTTTATTATTTTTTTTATGTTTTTTTTAATATTGTTAGGTTTGTGATTTTGTAAAAACTGTTCTATTTTTGAAAAATCTTCTTATACCCATATCATGATAGAAGTCTTTATCATCATCATATCTATTATCCCACTCATGTGGGTCGGCACAATCTATTTTCTAGCAACAAAGAAGTCAACACATATCTTAAAATACATAGGACAATAACAGGACTACATCTTTCAACTGCAGTCATGCCTTCTTTTTATTTTTATGCCAGATGATACGTTAGCCTTTGACCACTATCTCACCTGATGGAAAGTGATGACGTGGTCGAAGATGTTGTTCAGGCTAACCTAAAAGTACTGGCTCTCCAGGACAGCTGCCGGAATACACCGATAGGTATTTGGCGACTGGCGACAGATTTTCTTCTTGAGGGTGGTAGCTAGCCAGGCACGCATTCGCAAAATACCCTACCACCATGCTATAACGACTGCCATCCTAAGACGACAACCGGGACCGTCGGCATAACGTGCCCTCCGAAGCACGGAAACGCTCAGTAGTAATGTCACAAGCGGTCACCCATCCAACTCATGACCGCGCGCGACGTTGCTTAAATTTGCTGATCGGTTGAGAACAGCTAAGTAAACTTCGCTACGAGCGCTTCAAAACCTTTTTCAGATCTTTAAACAATAATACTCCAAATCCTTTTGCTAAGATTTTTATATCAATATCACTTCCACTTTGTATAGTTAGTGTAGTTGCACATGTTCAACAATTATCTATTCGTTCACAATTAGCCGTGCCTGTGTTTTATAAATGTGACGCTATACGACGATCCAGCTATAGCGGTTTTAAGAATAAAAAGGGGCAAGCCAAAAAAAATAATTGCAAAGTTTAAAAAAAATATTAGGATATTTTCTTTTTACATGTTTTAGTTCCTCTTTACGTCAGAACCAGAGCAGAGAGTTGGCTTTGTAGAAATATTTAGTATCATATTTGTATTTTCAACATAATAATATGTATCGTGTGTGTGTTAGTAATTTAAAAATGATAATAGCCGAACCCGTACAAATGGGGAGTGATCCGCAAAAACGTAAAAAACGTTATCTCCTTCACAACTATAGCTTCCTCTTACGCCCAGCCAAATATAATAATATAGAACTTATGCACTTATGCCGCTATAGAAAAGAATTCTTTTACTATATATAAAAATACTCTTCTCCTATTTTTAAACTTGAATAGAATACACATAATTACTGCCAAAAAATTTTATATTATTATTTTTGCTATAACGCATGCTCTGCATTCCCTCTTCATATGATGGTTAAAACGAGAGGAAAAATTAGAGTTTAGTCACTGTCATGTTAGCTCAATCGGTCAGATCATACCAGAAAGCTGCTAAATAATTGTTTAATAATAACTAGTTATTGCTCGCGGGTGAGAGAAAACTTTCCTATAATTTATGTTATAACCTTTTCTGTATAACGTATTAGTGTATGCGTGCAATAAAGTAAAACACGTCGCTGGTATATAAGGACGCACTGCCATGGCGTCGAGCCCCTCTCCCTTCTACGAAACGTCTGCCGACGGAGATCAAAGATTTGCCTGAATCATCAGTATATGTTTATCGTTATCTAGTGTCGTTCGCATTTTTATAGCCATGGCACAGATGCCAGAATAGCCATGGTTTCTCAGAAAGTTAACTTTTATATTCGAAAATCCATTGCAAGGATGTGATTTAAGTGAAGGCAAGAAAGGATTAGAGGTATTATGTAATCCAAGTCTTCATAGAAAGAATAGCAAAGGAAAACTCTTGGAAAGACTGTGATTGATAGTGGTTAACAATGTAATAACGAAAAACTAATCGCTGTGGAAAAGCATAAATTCGAACAAGGCACTTCGAATCTATCAAATAACCAATTTTCAAAACTGCTGGAAAACTTTCCAGGTAACCTTTGATTTGAGCACCAAATGACTGTAGTATAGTGAGAAAGCATTATTATTATGATACTAATAATACCAAGAATGTAATGTCATTATATAAAATTATTTAGATACTTATTTTCTTGTACATAATGCGAGTTTCCGTAGTCTTCCCAAAAAAGTTATAGCTGTGAGGTGGTCCCCCGACACCTATCGGAAGGGTTAAGCTGCTACTTTATAACGGTTATTTTATTTTATGTCCCTCCATTAAACTTTGACCTGCGTCACTTTTTCCTGTTTCACCTTTTTGTGGCACAGAGATTTTTCTTAAATGACGGTAGTTTGTAAAATAAAAAATTGTTTAAAAGCTTTCTCTTGTGACGTATTTTAATCATGGCCTTATAATATTACCTGAAAGGCAAGGTTTTATAACTAACTGCCTATTTGGCGCCAACACAGGAGTTTCGGTAATTGTACTTGAATTATATTCAGCGTTCGTAGCGAAGTTTACTTAGCTGTTCTTAACCGATCAGCAAAGTCAAGCAACACCCGCCGCGGTCATGAGTTGGATGGGTGACCGCTAGTGACATTTCTACTGAGCGCTTCCGTGCTTCGGAGGGCACGTTAAGCCGTCGGTCCTGGTTGTTGTCTTAGGATGACAGTCGTTATAGCATGGTGGTAGGGCATTTTGCGAGTGCCCGCTCGGCTAGCTACCACCCTTAAGTAGAAAATCCGTCACCAAGCACCTAACGGTATGTTCCGGCAGCTGTCTTTGAGTGCCAGTGATTCTAAGTTAGCCTGAACAATACCTTCGACCACATCATAACTTGCCATCAGGTGAGATAGTGGTTAAAGGCTAACCTATCAAGCATAAAAAAAGATATAACCGTATAAAGATGATGGTCCCCCGACCAATATATTCTGTATAATACATGAGTGGCGTCTTATTTCCATAATGAGGAATCAACTCATTTTACCTCGAAATCTGCAGCGTATAAGGACGTTCGTTCATTAATCCTGGGTAAATATTCAAGCTGCAGTCTTTATAATAAGGTTACATTAACGCAAAATGTTGAGCGAATCGGTCCAATCATTGATCATTTTTGCCATTATCAGGTTTATCAGCAATTACGTGCAAAATACGAGAGTGCGTATGGTATTTATTAGCATGTAAATATGCTCATCAATTAACTCTCTGTGGGATCGTGTTCGGAGCCATTTGCATAATGGAATCGACCCCATGCAATCCGGTATCGTGATTCATGACACGTGATATGATACTGTACACTACAATTTGATTTTGTCATTATGATGTAGGTGTTGAGTTGAGAGTTTTGACTAAGATGAAAGGTATTTTTTTTATGTCCGTCAGGTTAGTCTTTGATCACTATCTTACCTGATGGTTAATTATGATGTGGCTGAAAATGTTGTTCAGGCTAACCTAGAATTACTGGCTCTCTAGCTTCCGGAACATACCGTTAGTTGATTGGCGACTTTGAACACTTAGTTTTTAAAATATGACGAAACTACGTTTGTATGGAAAGAGCCACGAGCACTCCTGCCTCAAAAACGAGTACACACTGTCCGTAGTTATTATAGGTACGTAGTTTGTAAAATTCTACTAACGCAGTATTTGTTATCAATATTGAAGAGCTTTTAGAGTAAATCACTGTGTATTTTCTCCTCACTAACACAGTTTCAAGACTTCGAGAGAAGTGTAAATTGTCTCTGAACATCATTTACCTACTCTGTACTTAATTTGATTACTGAAACGTTGTATTGGACTTGAGACACTAGAGCAAATAAAAGCATCTATATTTTAAGCATCTAAGCGAAGGGCTTCGTTTGTAAATTTTGGCTGATAGGCTAGCCTTTGATCACGAAAAGATGTTGTTCAGGCTAACCTTGAATTACTGGCCCTCAAGGACAGTGGCCGGAATATACCGTGAGGTGCTTAGAATTAAATATTCTGCTTGAAGGTCGTAGCTAGCCAGGCGCGCATCGCAAAATCCCCTACTACCATGGTGTAGCAACCGCCATCCTAAGACAACAACGGAGACTGATGGCTTAACATGCCTTCCGAAGCACGGAAGTGCTCAGTAGTAATGTCACTAGCGGTCACCTATCCAAGTCACGACCGCGGCGGACGTTGCTTAACTTAGGTGATCGGTTAAGAACGGCTAAATAAACTTCGAAATTATAATCCAATTTCTAATATTCATTGCATTACTTTACCAATAGTTGTCTTGAAGAATACTGAGGTGTATGTTTAGATTCTAGATTAATCCCCTTATTCACCAGAATATAAGATGTTCTGCAAATATCTGTCTACGTTGGTACCACCGCGGTAGTGACAGGTATTCTAACTCGCAGCAGTAGTGTGAAAATACCTACGAATAATATTTATTCGTAGGAAAATACTAACTACTTTGTTTAGGCGTAAAGGGTATCAACTGTAATTGTTGGGTATTTGAGTCAACATCTCGGAGTAATGAGCACAGTGTAACGTCATAAAGAATGAGGAGGGTGACACTGCAACTGTAATAGACAGGAGTGACGCTTGCCATCAGATGGGTGACACGCTCGTCTCCTCAATTGATAATAAAAAATCATAAGCATTAAATCTCTGCTAAACCGCGTTTGGAGCAGCTCGAACGGTATCCTGAACGCATTGAGTGATAGGTGGGATTGGCCAGTGTTGCAACACTGGATACATCTCCACACAACACCTAATAGGTAATCTTTTGTGTATGTTTTCAATGTGACTAACAATAATTTGAGGTATTTTTGTAAACTAACAACATTATGGATATGAGTCGGAAATAATTTTTTTTATTATTTTTTTTATGTTTTTTTTAATATTGTTAGGTTTGTGATTTTGTAAAAACTGTTCTATTTTTGAAAAATCTTCTTATACCCATATCATGATAGAAGTCTTTATCATCATCATATCTATTATCCCACTCATGTGGGTCGGCACAATCTATTTTCTAGCAACAAAGAAGTCAACACATATCTTAAAATACATAGGACAATAACAGGACTACATCTTTCAACTGCAGTCATGCCTTCTTTTTATTTTTATGCCAGATGATACGTTAGCCTTTGACCACTATCTCACCTGATGGAAAGTGATGACGTGGTCGAAGATGTTGTTCAGGCTAACCTAAAAGTACTGGCTCTCCAGGACAGCTGCCGGAATACACCGATAGGTATTTGGCGACTGGCGACAGATTTTCTTCTTGAGGGTGGTAGCTAGCCAGGCACGCATTCGCAAAATACCCTACCACCATGCTATAACGACTGCCATCCTAAGACGACAACCGGGACCGTCGGCATAACGTGCCCTCCGAAGCACGGAAACGCTCAGTAGTAATGTCACAAGCGGTCACCCATCCAACTCATGACCGCGCGCGACGTTGCTTAAATTTGCTGATCGGTTGAGAACAGCTAAGTAAACTTCGCTACGAGCGCTTCAAAACCTTTTTCAGATCTTTAAACAATAATACTCCAAATCCTTTTGCTAAGATTTTTATATCAATATCACTTCCACTTTGTATAGTTAGTGTAGTTGCACATGTTCAACAATTATCTATTCGTTCACAATTAGCCGTGCCTGTGTTTTATAAATGTGACGCTATACGACGATCCAGCTATAGCGGTTTTAAGAATAAAAAGGGGCAAGCCAAAAAAAATAATTGCAAAGTTTAAAAAAAATATTAGGATATTTTCTTTTTACATGTTTTAGTTCCTCTTTACGTCAGAACCAGAGCAGAGAGTTGGCTTTGTAGAAATATTTAGTATCATATTTGTATTTTCAACATAATAATATGTATCGTGTGTGTGTTAGTAATTTAAAAATGATAATAGCCGAACCCGTACAAATGGGGAGTGATCCGCAAAAACGTAAAAAACGTTATCTCCTTCACAACTATAGCTTCCTCTTACGCCCAGCCAAATATAATAATATAGAACTTATGCACTTATGCCGCTATAGAAAAGAATTCTTTTACTATATATAAAAATACTCTTCTCCTATTTTTAAACTTGAATAGAATACACATAATTACTGCCAAAAAATTTTATATTATTATTTTTGCTATAACGCATGCTCTGCATTCCCTCTTCATATGATGGTTAAAACGAGAGGAAAAATTAGAGTTTAGTCACTGTCATGTTAGCTCAATCGGTCAGATCATACCATGGCTATAGGGATGGATGACGCGGGTTCAAATCCCGCACATGACTACATTTTTTCCTCTCGTAAATTTGTAAATGTGTACTGACACAAAGTTTTAATTTAACACTTAAAATATAAAACTTGATTTTCACCTACAATTATATTCGTCGTAATTTACACACATATATTCCAGTTCGAGTAAATGCCTTAATCGAGAAAAAAAGTCATATTTTCTGTACCTATTTTTGCTTACAAAATCTTTCTCGCGAAATGCCGACGGATACGGAAATTGGATACGCTTGCCCAGAACTTACCAATTTACTTTTTACCTCGAGAAGGTTTCGCTCACACATTTTTTCATCATTCCATTTTCACCAGTCGACGGATTTCAGCATAACGAATGGTTGAGAAATACTGATACGTGGAGCTTTTTATAACATATTCTGAATTACCTTCGTTTAATTGTTAACTCTTAATTATCCTTTTTACGGTCGTAACGTAGCTTGCTTATTTATGCTTAACCGATTAAGTATGTTTGACTTGGATGGGTGACCTCTGGTTCATTGCTACAGAGCGCTTTGAGCTTCAGAAGGCACGTTAGGCCGTCGGCCCTGGTTGTTATCGTAGGGGGTGCTTGGTCAGGATACCTCCCCGTGTGCCTGAATGCTGCTGGTCTCTTACGGATACTTATTATCCGGGGGGTACAGCAGCGTTCTGGGCCGGTGCACCCTGGGCAGCAGTCAATAACTTCTCTTTATGGGATCTTGTTGGCTGCTGGCCAAAGTCCTGACGTGTAGGTGCCCTCTGCGTGTCCCTATGAAGGTAGCATAGGGCACAGTAGACGGGCAGGCGGTCCATCCGCGGAGTTGAGGTCCCGAGAAGGGATAGCGGACCCGTAGGGTCGCGGGATGGCTGGTCTACAAGGCCGGCGGCGCGGCAGGGAAAGTCAATTCGGCCACCCAGTCGGGCAATAAAATTGACATTTTGGGAAGGTGATCCCAGTAGGATCTTTGTGGTAGGAAGGATCGTAGCGACGGTTGTCTAGGCTAAGAGGCTGCGGACAATTTATTTGTTTGTATTTGTCCTACATGTTTGTGTTTGTATATTTAGAATGCGATCCATGTGTCCAAATCCCGTTGTTGGGTGCTCGCACAGGGGATGTATGGTCGGGGGGAGCCCGGCCGCGAGAGCACCACAGGGGACCTCACCCCTTCAAAAAGGACAAAACAACTATGCAAAACACGGCGAATGTAAATATTCCTCAGGTGGGTACTAGCGATGCTATACAATCCCACAGTGCTAAGGCACTCAGCCCCATCGTATCTGAGGGGGGCACCATCCGCCAAGGGCTTTCAGCCCCAAAGATACAGAAAAAATGTAAAGAGATGAAAAAGAAGGAGGAAAAGCGTAAGACTGACATGGAATCGGAGGATGCTATCGACTCATTTGCATCTGATTCGGATGCAAGTGTACGTACGACAGCATCAGCTCGGTTTTCTGACTATGGAAAACGGATGTGGAAGAGAGCAGGATCCAAAAGACGCCGCGAAGAAGTCTTGGACTCGAGTGATGTGGACAATGGTTCTCCTGAGGTCTTCAAAGCACCAACTTCGGAAGGTGCCCTGGACACTTCGTTAGGCAGGCAGAGAGAGTTCCGAGCTCAAAAACGAGAAACGGCCCGCGCTTTGGCAGAGACAGACGTGGAGGATCAAGCGCGTAGTGCTCGGGCAAATAGGGCCGCGCTTGGGTTGGAAACGCCAGGTCTTCGCGACGGTCAGTTGGCAGAGGCCATTGCCAAGCAAGTATACGACGACGTCGATATTATTGCTAATGTATCAGCAAAGTCAGGGCGTCTCAAGGGTACCTTCCAACGGGCCCTGAAAGAAGCAGCGGCGTCCATCAAGAATGCCGTGGTCGTGCTTCAAAACCGCACAGTAACTGAGGAGACGGCCAAACTTCAAGCAGACAATGCTCGCTTGCACGATGAGGTGAAAAGTCTTCGCGAGGAGTTGGCAGAACTTCGCAAGGAATTTGGGAGGTCTCGGGAAGGTCCATGTAACCAGGCATCTCGGCAGGAATCTCCTGACACTATGGAGGTTCTCGAAGCAGGACCTAAGCACGGTTCAAACCTTGTAGAGGAACTGACGCGCTCCATCATGCTGCAAGTAGGTGGCATGATGAGTGCACGTTTAGAAGCCATTGAGGGGCGTCTTCTTCCAGAGAAGCGCTTGCGGCCACGTCAAGCGACAGACCGCAAAAATGAGGCCGTGGCTTCCATGGAGAGACCAAACCAAGTGGCGGTAAAAACCATATCAGGGATGGACCCGCCAAAGGGAAAGCCTGGTGATCCTACACCCCAAAAAGGTAAAAAAGGAGGGCCTGCTAGAGCGGTCATAGAGAAAGCAGCCTCACGCCCGCTACCGCTAGCATCAGAAGCCTTAAACGAAGGATGGTCGACAGTAACGAGGCGAAAAGGAAAGCGTGCTGTGGTTCCACAAGCCACAGCAAAAACAACGCCAAAAAATGCGGTGACATCAAAGGCAACGGTTCAACAGGCACCGGTGAAGCTGCGAACTCCAAGGTCTGCAGCCGTGGTTATCAAACTGCGACCCGAAGCCTTGGAGAGCGGAGTTACTTACGCCCACGTGTTAACGGACGCTCGGGCGAAGGTACAGCTAGAGAGCTGTGGCATTACTGGCCTTCGATTCCGTAAGGCCGCAACGGGTGCACGAATTCTAGAAGTGCCAGGGGCGACAAGTGGAGACAAGGCAGACTCCCTGGCAAACAAGCTCCGGAGCATTCTCGATCCACGTGTGGCCGAGGTATCGAGACCCGTGAAATGCGCTGAAATACGTATTTTAGGGCTTGATGACTCCGCTACGGTAGAAGAGATTGCCATTGCTGTCGCGGAACGAGGTGGTTGTTCCGTGGAGTCCGTGAAGGTAGGGGAGATTAAACGGGATACCCGGGATAATTACTCTGTCTGGGTACGATGCCCGGTGGCTGCAGCTAAAAAACTGGGAGAAGGAGGGCGCCTATTGATCGGCTGGGTTGCAGCTCAGGTACGGCTTCTTAAACCGAGATCGCTGCAATGCTTCCGATGCCTGCACATTGGGCACGTGCAAGCTCAATGTACTTCAGAAGTCGATCGCAGCGGGGAATGCTACCGCTGTGGCCAGATAGGCCACAAAGCGTCAAAGTGTAATGCGTCTACACCGAAGTGTTCGCTTTGTGCTGCCGCAAACAAACGTGCAGATCACAGGGTGGGAAGCAGAGCCTGCTCCTCACCTAAACCTAAAAAGGGAGCGAAGGCTCCAGAACCAACAAGCTGCCTCTCGACTCAGTTGGGGGGCGAGGAGGCGATGATAACCCAATAGTTTTATTATGGCTCATCGCTTTCTTCAGGCGAATCTCAACCACTGTGCCGGTGCGCAAGATCTCCTCTTGCAAAGTATGGCACAGTGGTTGATCGATGTGGCTGTGGTCGCCGATCCGTACTTTGTACCTCCCTGGGATAATTGGGTAGGCGACGTTGTCGGTTCGGTGACAATTATCACTTCACCGGCTGCTGGGCCCCTTTCAGTGATTGGACGAGGACGGGGGTACACTGCGGTCAAGTGGAAGGGAATGGTCCTGATCGGGGTGTATTTCTCTCCCAACAAGAGTCTCGCTGAGTTTGAGCAGTTTCTGGACAGTGTAGGGGCCCTTATTGGGCAGACCCTACCGTGTCCGGTGCTAGTTGCAGGGGACCTTAATGCCAAATCTCAGGCTTGGGGGTCCCCTGTGACTGATGCACGAGGTGAGACTCTGGAGGAGTGGGCGACCATCACTGGCCTTTCAGTTCTCAACCGGGGGTCAAGGAACACGTGTGTGCGACATAACGGGGGCTCCATGGTAGATGTCACATTTGCATCCCCCGCTGTCGCACGTCGTGTTCAGGGCTGGAGGGTTTTGGAGGAGGTTGAGACGGTGTCTGACCATTTATATGTTAGGTTTGATATCTCCGTATCCTTGGACACCTATGGCTCTCGTCGCTCAGGAAGTAGCGCCCCTAATTCCCCCAGGTGGGTTCAAAGGAGCATGGACAGAGAAGCGATGGTGGAGGCTTCTATTGTCCACGCCTGGCAGTCCCACCCGGAAGAACCGGTAGAGGTAGAGTTAGAAGCGGAACGGTTCCGGGACACCCTGTCGCAAATTTGTGACGCTGGCATGCCCCGAGCAAAACTTCGACCTCCAAAGCGGCAAGTGTACTGGTGGTCAAACGCGATTGCCGATCTTAGGACCGAGTGCGTAACGGCCAGACGCCAGTACACTAGGCATCGCCGACTGCGGCACAGGGATGAAGAGACTGAGAAAGAGCTGTATGCAGCTTACCGCTCTAAGGTGATCGCCTTGCAGCTCTCCATCAGAAACTCAAAATCACAGGCGCGTGCGGAACTCTTAGATACTCTCAGTCATGACCCCTGGGGGCGGCCCTACAAGTTGGTCAGGGGGAAATTACGTGCTTGGGCCCCCCCACTAACTGAGACGCTAGAGCCCCAATTGCTGGAGGAGGTGGTGACGGCCCTGTTCCCAAACAGAGTGGAACACCAACCTCCGGCAATGGTCTCTCTGTTGGATGGAGGAGAAGAGCGGAGGGTACAGGAAGCTGAGATACCCCCTGTGACACAAGGAGAGCTTGGCGTGGCTGTGCTGAGGCTGAGGCTTAATAAGGCCCCAGGTCCAGATGGCATACCTGGGCGAGCCTTAAAAGTTTCTCTCGGAATTCTGGAAGACCGGTTTCGGCGGTTACTCGACGCCTGTTTGGAGACGGGACGATACCCATCTCAGTGGAAGACGGGCAGGCTTGTTCTTCTGAAGAAGGCCGGGCGCCCCGCGGAGTCTCCTTCTGCCTACCGCCCTATCGTCATGCTTGACGAGGCTGGCAAGCTCTTTGAGCGGGTCATCGCTCGTCGACTCGCCAAGCACCTAGGAGAGGTGGGTCCCAATCTGTCCGACCAACAGTTTGGATTCCGGGTGGGTCGCTCGACCATCGATGCTATCGAACGTGTCAGGGCCCTCTCGGATGAGGCGACCGCCCGCGGTGGGTTCTTGTTGGCGGTATCTCTGGATATCGCCAATGCTTTTAACTCCATGCCGTGGGCGTGTATTGAGGAGGCACTGAAGTATCATGAGGTGCCTCCTTACCTCTGTCGGATTATTGGGGCCTATCTCTCCGAGAGGTTCGTAACATACACCGAGCGTGGGGGTAGATACCAGAAGAGAGCAATGTCGTGCGGTGTTCCACAGGGTTCGGTCCTTGGACCGCTCCTGTGGAACATCGGCTACGATTGGATACTACGGGGATATTTCAATCCGGGCGCCAACGTGGTCTGTTACGCAGATGACACGTTGGTGACTGCCCGGGGTGATACTTACGAAGAGGCTGCCCGTCTTGCCACGGAAACGGTGGAAATGGTTGTCTGTAGGATAGGCTTGTTGGGGCTCCAAGTCGCACTCAACAAATCGGAAGCTGTATGCTTTCATGGCCCCCGACGACGAGTGCCAGCGGGGAGCTCCCAGATCTCTGTCGGAGAAGTCCAAATTAGGGTTGAGCCCTCGATAAAATATCTTGGACTAATCCTCGATAGCAGGTGGAATTTCCGCGAGCACTTCACTCGCATGTCCCCTCGACTCATTGGTGCAGCCGGGGCTCTGAAGCGGCTAATGCCCAACATCGGAGGACCGAGAGCGAGCAGCCGCTGCCTGTACCTGGGGGTGGTGCGATCCATGGCCCTTTACGGGTCACCTATATGGGTGAATGCCCTGACGGCACCCAATGTCGCCCTGCTAAGGCGATCTCAGAGAGTGATGGCCGTCGGGGTCATTCGTGGGTACCGCACTACCTCCTGCGAGGCGGCGTGCGTATTGGCGGGGTCTCCCCCCTGGGATCTGGAAGCCGAGGTCTACGCGTCAATGTACGAGTGGCGCTCGCGGCTCCGGATCCGAGGGGAGATTCCCCCGCAAACAGAAGTGCTTGCGTGGAAATTCCGCGCTCGACAGTCCCTTATTGGGAGGTGGACGGAGCGGCTGTCCCAACCGATGGCCGGTCACTGGACTGTCGAGGCTATTCGTCCAATCCTGCAAGATTGGCTGGATAGAAACCATGGACCTCTTACCTTCAGGCTTGTGCAGATCCTGACGGGGCATGGCTGCTTTGGAAGGTATCTGCACCGCATCGCTGGAAGAGAACCGACACCAGAGTGCCACCATTGCGGCTGCGTTGAAGACACGGCGCAGCATACGCTCGAGGAGTGCCCAGCGTGGCAGAGTGAGCGCCGTGAGCTCATCGCAGTAGTGGGAGATGACCTGGCACTACCATCATTGGTAAAGGCCATGGTGGAAAGTGACAGGTCATGGAACGCGTGTCTAGAATTCTGCGAAAGAGTCATGTCGCAGAAGGAGATCGCGGAGCGGGAGAGGGAAATAACCTCCACACTCGCAATCCGCACCCGGAGACCAGGGCGTAGGAGGAGGGTATACCACGCCCTCCTCCAACCCCCATAACAGAGGTCCTGGCAGCGGACATGGGGGTGTCCTTCGCCACAGTAAAGACCTCGTGGTGGCACGTGCGGTATTTCCGCGCGCCAATATATGAGGAAGGAGTGGAGTAGCTCCTCCTCCACTCCTTAATGGGACGAGGCCCTGCTAGGGGCCAACGCTGTCTGGGCCACGGTAGAGTTCATAAGCGTTCCCGTTACCCTGACATAAAGGCGTCCCGAAGGAACATCGTGTGGTTTTTAGTCGGTAGGGACACCTGCTGCTGTGGGAGTAGTTGGTGTCGAGCCCGACATATCCCGGCCACCTCCCCCGGGGTGGACGGGAATGCGTAAAAGCATTTTCCACAAGTAAAAAAAAAAAAAAAAAAAAAAAAAAAAAATGGTTGTTATCGTAGGATAGCAGTCGTTTAGCATTTGATAGTGTGAATGCCTGCCTGACTAGCTACCAACCTCAATTAGAAAATCTATCGCCAGGCCTCTAACGGTGTGTTGCAACAGCTGTCTTCGACAGCCAGTAATTTAAGGCACATTGGTCAAAAGCTAGCACATTGACAATAGTAAAAACCACCTTCACTTCACCGAAAGGTGATAGAGATGTCTTCACGTTTCGGTTTTGGTACCATATTTTAAAGAGCATTTACTGAGCTTATTGCTATATACTGAAAGAACACAGGTACGAAAAATTTTTTTTCTAAAAATAAAACGATTGTCCGCCCTGGGATCAATCCCAGAGATCCTTGAGATGACAAAGCGACGCTTTATACCACTCAACTACCAGCTAGATATTCTCAGTTAATTATAAACTTCTGATTAAAGCTTGTTTGTATGTGCTCGCGGCGCGCTCCTCATATCGGACCCACAGGAGCTCGGCTCGGACTCACGTTATAACAGCGTTTTTAGTTTTAAAACACTATTACAATATAGTAAGTTTAGTTTGAGAATATTAATAAAAAACTGTATTTTATTTTTAAAATACTTTAATCTACGTTTTTTTAGAAGAGTTTATGTCGTGCAATTTATAGTTGTATGTTGTAATTTATATAGTAATAATAATATACAGTACCGAATGTTAATCTTACGTATTTTTAAAGGTTGCGTTTGAGGAAATGCGATATTACCTGGCCGTCCGTCTGACCGATATTCGCCGTCCTGGGTCGTACAGAGCATTACGGACTTCCGCCGTCCCGGGTCCTACCTGTAGAGGGCTGTATCTTTCATAGCTTAGTATGTGGCTCTTCGATATTATTACTGAATATCATTTATTATACCCTAACAACTAACAGTAATGAAAGAAAAACAAACAAAAAAAGAGTTGAGAAAAGTAGAGAAGTTTCTATACAGTAATATCTGTTTTATCACAAAGTAATTCAGAGTACTTGTAGTGTATTGAAAAAATGATAGTTGTCATAGAAACATAACCTTTATGGCAAAAAAAACATAGTAAATCCGTTTAAGTGCTGGTTGGACTCGGAATAAGGATCACATCCCGACCTAAAATAAAAATTACCAACGATTTTCGGTAAATACGCACAAAGTGCTCACATATTTACAATATACAGTAAAGACTTATAAGGATATCATAACTATCGTGTGTTGGTAGAGATCCCATAAAGTGGGTTTTTGGCTCGCACTTAAAAAGTTTTATCTTAAGGATGTCTTTTAATTATCCCTTAAAATGGTTCACGTCGCTGTATCTACTGGCCATGAGTGACTATCACACGCTCAGCTATTTGCTGAACGGGACAGTAAAAGGTAAGCTTTTATTTTGACTTTGACATATATATTTGATGATACGGCAAGCTTGAACGGTTCTGTTCAATATGTGAATGACGATGCCCCCGCCCCGAAAATGCTTGCGGTAGAGTCGGCGGCACTTAAATTATATGTCTCTCTTAGGTCTCTCTCAAGTTACAGGATAGGATTTTTGTTTGAATGTCGTATTCGTCGATGAGATACTAGTAAGTATAATGCAACATAAACCAGGCTATTTATTTAAGAAACAAATCGCTTCTTGTGATCTAAACGATCCTACCTGACCCTACAACGCGTGTACTAAGTTATTACAATGGTCCATAACATTTAAGATATTTTTCCTTAAACCCATTTTCCCCTCTTAAGCGTAATGTTACACTCACATTTTATATTCTAAGCAATTTAAAAACGCGTAATGAAAGCGTAACGCAAGCAATTTATAAGAGGGGCGTTTTTATGGAGCAATTTTTCAGTAATACTACGCATCACTGCACACCATTGCGTGTGATAGGAACGCCTCCAAGAAAATGGGAAATCGTACATATTCCCGCATGAGCCCACCAAATTTATCCTCGCATTTATTAGGAAAGAATAAGGTCTAGATTTCTTTTTAGGGTATGCTGGTGTAATGTTTCCAAGTTACGTGGAAAATACATACGTAGTTGTAATATGGATTTAGTAAAACGGATAATCTTAAAAAAGACAACATAAAACTATTCAAAACGTAGAAGACAACTTCAATAAACTTACTCGTAAAAGCTGTAACACAGTCAATCTGTAATGAAATACTCCATTAATTTGTAATGTAAATGTTACTTACTTAGCAACCGTAAATTTTTGCACTTTAATAAAGAACCGTATTCTAGTATTAATACATTGTTTTATTGATTTAATATTTATAGAAGTAAGTAATAAATTCTGAATTGAGATTTCATAAATTTTGAAAGTTGTCGATACTTACACTATGTTTTTTTTTTTTATGTTATTGTGATGGAACAAGCGCGAGGCCCACCTGATGTTAAGCGGTATCCTCTGCCTATAACAGATGCATTTCATCACAAGTGACGAACTACACTGCGCCCATTACCTTGAGACAGTTGTTAAGTCTCATTTTGCCTGTTATTTCACTGGCTCTCAAGGACTGCTGCCGGAACACACCGTTAGGTGCTTGGCGACAGATTTTCTACTTGAGGGTGGTCGCTAGCCAGGCGGGCATTCGCAAAATGCCCTTCCACCGTGCGGTGAAGCTCAAGCTCTGGGCGGGATTCGAACCATGGACCTGCTGCGCGGCAGTCCATAGCCAATGCCACTGAGCCATCACTGCTACTTCTCTCTGTATGCATGTCTAGATTAGTGAAAGGTAAAAAGAATATTCATTAAATTTCGATCAAATAAATACCTCAACGTTCTACTCACTACCTAATTATTCAACCTTGTTACCTACTATTATATCCCAAGGTTGAATAATAATTATTCAGCCGTAAACACCGTAAGTAAATTACAAAAAATTTAAGACATGTGCGAAATTCGAACCCGCAAAAAAAGTCCTATCGTATATTTGTAATTTTGTAATGTAATCCGCATAGCAGGCGTTATTGCAAACATAATAATATTAAAACCGTAAGTAAATTTCACAAGCTTGCTTTCAGAACTGTTCTTGCGTACGTCCGACGCAATAAAAAGGCGATTTTTTTTAATAGCTGTTAGGCTAGCCTTTGGCCACTATCTCACTTGGTAAGTGATGATGTGGTCGAAGATGTTGTTCAGGCTAACTTAGAATTACTGGCTCTCAAGGACGGCTACCGGAACACACCGTTAGGTGTCTGGCGACAGATTTTCTACTTGGTTGCCTAAACTTATTGTTTGTTTGTTGCTTGCTCAATCAGGGTGAAACGGGGAGTATAAACACGGTGAACAGCTAGTATTCAAATATTTAATTTTCATAAAGAAGATAAATGTCAATATGGCCTATGTTAAGATTCCAGATTGCCCAGGCAGGGATTGTTTAGCAGAGAGGCTTCTGCCTAGACAATCTGTCTTGAATGCTTAACAACCGGCAATACACCGGGAAGGCTGAAAAGGACAAGTAAAATACAAGAAAAAAGGTATGGTACAAATACAATAAGGTACCTGCACAATGATGCAGGGTTTTCTCCGCTCCGTCGTTGATCCCCTTAGCCTATCGTGCCCTAGGGAAACCTAACTGGCCAGCTAGTCTCTCCTAGGATACTCACGATTACCATCCAGTCCTTGAGGCTCCAACGTCACAACACAGTATCACAAATTCAAAATTATCGCGTAGTACACAATTATAAAAACAATTACGCTCAAAAGGATGATTAACAATCCTTGCAAACAAATCAAAAACTATCAAGTCATTCGAGGGGTGAGAAAGTAGAATGATTTGCCAAATATTTCAAGTTAATCTCACGTACAAAAATTCCATAGATCAAAAATAGACGACAGCAAAGGGGTGCGTTCCATTTGCCCGAAAAGTTGATCGGTCCGAACACCCTATTATGTACAAAATAAAGTCAACAAGATATTATATAGAGGATTTACGTTGGCATTTCACGCCATGACAAAGGAGTTAACTAACTTTGAATTTTTCAATAATTTGCTTTAGGTTAATTTTGCAAAACCACAAAGAGAAATTTCCACGCAAGTGGTGTAATTTTTTTTTATATTTTTGTAAAAAAAATGTGTAATACGTGCAATTATCCCGATCACGATTTCATCTTACAGCTCAGACTTAAAAGTATCACGAGTACACACGGTACAATTTTCACCAAAACCTCGATTGGATAAATTCTACGTATAAATTTCCGCACTCGTATCTGCACAATTCTTAAATCATCGCCACCGCTATATGGTTGATATTCCATTTACCCGAACGAAGCGATTTGCATCTTTGTTCATCATACGAACCACCAGGGAATGGAACACCCTGCCTGAGTTTGTGTTTCCGGTTAGGTACAATATGGGGGTCTTCAAAACGCGAGTGAATAGATACCTTCTAAACGCGCTCCATCATCGATCGCATCATCACTTAACATCAGGTGAAATAGCGGTCACGTGCTACTCAGTTCAGAAAAAAATAATAAAAAATTGATTACACTTTTGCTAACAAATTATGTTTCCTTAAAAGTTTCCTTAATAAATATACTAATATGTACTTAGTTCTGACATTGTAATTTTTGCATGAACGCTTGGTTAGCTTCTGTCCCTTTAAGACGGTTAAACGATAAGAGCGAAGATTTAAATTTGAGCAATGACTCAAAGACTACGATAGCTCAGTTGGAAGAATATGTCCCGGTTATAAGATCGGCGTGCCGCGGTTTCGAATCTGCCTCGCAGTTCAAATTTTTCTTTTCGTTGTAAGTTCCAAAACTTTAAGTAAAACAAAATAAAAACGTGTATGTTTTACTTCTACTTTAGCTTGTAGCACATAATAGAATCACGCCCATTGCTTATAAACGTAGCGTATCTTAGGTAGTCGTACTGACTTACCATTAACTATAACTTTGCCATCTTCCTCATGAAAATCAATATAACTAGTTAGGTTGTAGGATGTCGTTACGTTAGTTCGAGACCGCTAAATAAATTATCTACTTTGCCGAACCGCAGTCAGATCCGGCTTAATTGGCAGTCACAAGTGAAGGACTGGGTACTCAGTATACTAATCTGAACGGTATCATAGATCAAAACCTACAAAAAACTGCGATGCCAAAACTACAAGCAAAGTAAATCGTTTTTGATATGACGTATGATTCACACTTACACCACACCGCAGATTACTTACTAATAAATCGCTACCGCGCGAGCGACAATACTCGCGAGCGAAAGCTGCGCCTACGCAGCCCGAAAGTGTATTTCGCTGTAGCTACGGTCGAGTGAAGTAGGACTGACCACACCAGTAGACACTGGTTACCTAGAGTTGGTAGAATTCATCTCTTATAAGCGTTTTTTCTCTGAAGTATCTAACAGGAGAAAACTATTTTGGTCATTTATGGAGTTTCTTCGTTAAAACTTTATGTGTGAATCTTCATAACTTATTGATAATATCCTGGTAAAATATGGGCAAAATACTTATTTGTCACTTATAGAGTTTCATTGTTAAAACTATTTGTGTGAATCTTCATAACTAACCAGGATGTTATCAACAATAACATCCTGGTAAAATATGGGCAAAATACTTAAATAACTGTGAAACTAAATTTTCCACATTTCAATCATTCTAAATAATAATACAAAATGGAAAAAAACAAGTAAATCACATGTATTTTAGATTTGTAATGTTATATCGCAAATCGCCTGCCTGTTCTTTACAGTTGCAGTGTCACCGATCTCATACTGCTTGACACTGTACTGCACTCACTCTGAGACGTTTGTTCTTATGTCTCATTCGCCCAGTAATTGAACTTGCTATATTTTCCTTCACGGCTTAACACAGTCTCATACTGCGTTGAGGCAAAATATTTGATACTACGGTGATACCCACCAAGACAGTATCTTGCTAAAGTGTGCTAACCCTATATCGCAAAATAAAATAACTATATGCCATATAATAAAGCTTATGTTCTTTCTGCTATTTAACTTCTGTCTCCAACTCGGAAACTAAGTTACTATCAAAGCTAATAACGTAGACGCTGCCTACAGGCATTGGATTTGGATATGTTCTGGGAATAGAACGAATAATACATATCTAAGACAGTAATATATAATGTTACTATAGATTAGCGTAATTACAGTTCATATTTTGATATCTACTTTCTTATTACGGGTTTAATAACCTGTAAATACGTACTGAGAGCTTAATTAACTTTTTCTTTAAGGTAAGTGTACAAGCAGCGCTTTTACAAACGTAGATTCGACATATTTTAAATATCATTACAAGTACTGCTTAGCGAAAAGCACATTTACAAATGATCGAAGCACATAATTTTTGTCCCGGGTGGGAATCGAACCCGCGTCCTCCGATTTTACGCCGGCTGCCTATTCCATTCGGACACCGGAATATACTCGTTCGAACCGAAACTTTGTAGGTTGTTTTCAGGTTCATGGTTCGAATCCCGCCCAGAGCTAGAGCTTCACCGCATAGTGGAAGGGCATTTTTCAAATGCCCGCCTGGCTATCGACCCCCTCAAGTAGAAAATCTGTCGCCAAGCACCTAACAGTGTGTTCCGGCAGCAGTGCTTGAGAGCCAGTAAAATTACAGCTGTACGTCTCAGTGTAACGGGCGCAGTGCATTTCGTCGTTAACGAAATGCGTCTGTTATAGGCAGAGGTTAGTCCACTTAACATCAGGTAGGGCTCGGGCTAGTTCCGTCAAAACAACAAAAAAAAAAAAAAAAGTTCTCTAATTGTATAGCTGTAATCGTCATAGAGGATGGTGCGCAGTCATCAACCAGACTACTAAACTTCATCTGATCGATATTCGGATAAATAGTGATGTATGAGAATTCTTATTTTTACATTAAAGTACAGGAAAATAAATCGTAAATCGAATTCTGAAAAAAATACAAATTAGAAGCATAGACTCAGGCGATACAAATGCAAAATTTCTCAGAGTTTGAATACGTGGTATTTAAAATATAACGAAACTTTGTATCAAAATTTGTAAAGAGTTACGTGTAATTTAGCCTTATATACGCGTTCCGGTATAAACGTTATACATTAGGTATGGTATTAACAAAGCAGAACATACCATTTTTAAAGCGTAGCATTTACCATCCAAGTCTTGGTTTTGGTGGTTCACATCAAACCGTTATACTGAAAATCCTTTGCATATTTTCCACATAATCGCCGTGTAAATATCCTTTATCACCCAATAAAATTTTCATAAAATTTTATCGAAAATGCAGTTGGCTCAACTTTCCTCGGTTGGTTAAAAAATAACGGGTACTTTCAATAAAAAATGGGTATTTTATCGAGAATCACGCAATACGTAGTATACAGGTACTCGATACTTTTTAAGCCTTGACGATACTTTTTACGCGATAAACAAAGTAGGTGATAGGTATATAATATATACGAATGCTATCCTAGCCTAATGTAACTATATTTAAAAAGAACAGCAAAACAAGATTAATTAAAACTTGTAACTAAATATATCTTTTTACTAAAATATTACAATATTTTTTTTTTGAGATCCGTTTCCTACTAGCTGGCAATCTTAAGTAGAAAACAGAGCTCATCTCATTGTCTAATAACAATAATCAATTCATAATGTTTAAAAGAGAATTATGAAGCATGCTGTGCACGCTGCCAACTGATAGTGGGCTGGAACATTTGGACTGCCAGTGAGTCTGCAATGACTTATGGGTATCTAAATGCTTTTATTGTAGTAGCTGTAGTGTTGTATATAGTTCGTAGTATTTTGTTAATAAAGGCATGCCGGAGGTAATGTAATATTTGACATTCACTATAATGTATATATTCATAACATAACCATAGCTACGTATGTAATAACATATATAAAATGAATATGCTGATTTTGACAAGACTGTAAATTAAAAGCCAGGGTGTTACGGCGTGACAGTATTTTATGAATTCAGATCAAATTCCATAGTTCAATGGTAAAAAAATCCTTATGAAATTTTGAAGTATTAAACCATATTACCATAGACTAGTAAAACTAATTTCGTAGCGTTCATTTAAGGCGCAAAACCATTAGCAGCTGTTGCGTATCATTTAAAACGCTCAGTGAGTAAAAATATTGAACATTTGCATTTAACACGGGTTCGGTTGCCACCATCTGTAAATTGTGCATATTGTAATTTGTATGGCTTCAAAACATTTTGCGATGAACAACAAAAATCTAACTAATTCCTTTACGTCTACTATTATAAAACATCAGATAATATACTATCGTCACCAGTTTCAAGGCTAGCTGCTAAATGCTAAAATTGTACTTAGTGCTTTTTATGCCTGATGGGTTAGCCTTTGACCACTATCTCAGCTTATAGTAAGTGATGATGTGGTCGAAGATGTTGTTCAGGCTAACCCATAGAATTACAGGCTCTCAATGACAGTTGCCGGAGCACACGTTAAGATATATGGATTAAGAATTATAGTTACCACAAAATGTTGTAATTAAAAACCACATTTCTACTATTAAATATTTATCTTGTACATAATGAAAATAAAATGCTATTAGAAGGACGAATTTTATTTTAAATTGCTATCACGAGGCGCTCATTTAATTTATTGGGTAAAGAAAATTAATGTACGGTTTTAAAATTGGTTTACTTTAAAGGTCGTTGAATGCCAGGGCAGCGTGAAGACGGTTAAATAAATTTGTAGGTGAGGACTATGTCAAATCGCTATTGTAGTATTGGAAACCTCCCCATATAATTTGAAGCAATGACTGCTATCAATTAGTTCTCTTCGTTTCTTGCAATTTCGTCGGTCTACCTGGCGGGGGCCTATCCACTCTACGTCGTTCAGTCTACGCTGAAGCCAATTGCAGAAAAAAGATCTTCTCCATCGGTTATCTGTCCATCATCAGATTATCTTAATTAGTATTATAAATAAACAGAATACTGTGTACATAATAGTAACTGTGATATTCGTCTAGATCCAGTATTACACTTGCTGCACTTGCATTTTTAAGCAGTGATGACCCATTGGCCGCGCAGACCATTGTACGAATCTCGCCGTGGCTTCAAGCCATTTATTTTACGTATGCCTGGCTAGCTATCACCCTCGAATAGAAAGTCTTTCACCAACCACCTAACAGTGTATTTTGGCAGTTGTTCTTGAGAGCCAGTAATTCTAGGTTACGCCTGTTGATACCTTTAACCATCAGATGAGATTGTGTTCAAAGGCTTACGTACCAGCTAATTAAAAAATAATGGTGCTCAGGCCTTGGTTTGACTGTTCAAATATATAAGTGAGCGACAGGAAAAAGACGAATCCAGATCGTGGTTCCAATGTTTCGTTTCATTGTAATTTCATAACAAAACATTGTTTTAACGGGGATGTTCACTTGTTATGTTTAACTGCTTGTATATCAACAAAGGCAATCAAAACTTTACGTTTTACGAACTAATAAAACAACAGAGTGAAAATTTATTACATGGGCATCATAAAAATGTTGTCTACGTCAATTTACAAGGCGTAAATTTGATTTTACGCACGTTTCATCGCGAAAAGCAAATAGATAGCGTACTGTGCGGATTTTTGTGTAACGTAGGGTTATTTACGTCTTTTGCACGGTGTATTTTCAATTAGATGTGACTGACAGGTATACGTTACACGTATAAAAATATGACGAACAGAGATGGTTCCATGGAAAAAAAACTGCACAACAGATATAAAATCACTGAACAAGGACTTGATAACTAGATAAAGAGTACAATTGGTAACTTATATATACCCGGGGTACACACGGGGTTCTTTTGGTTTTCAACAAAAACTTTGATTCCACTTTTTCTAATTTACGCATTTTTAGGCGCTCGTCACGTAGTTTGCTTAGCCGTTCTTAACCTAAGCTAAGATAAGAAAAGTCCACTGAACGTTTCCGCGCTTTAGAGGGCACGTTAAAGCGTCGGTCCGAGTTGTTGTCTTAGCATGGCAGTCGTTATTTTACGAGTACCCGCACGGCTACCTACCACCTACAAGTAGAAAATCTGTTACCAAGTACCTAACAGTGTATTCCCGCTGCTGTCCCTGCGAACCAGTAATTCTAGATTAAACTGAAAAAAAATACTATCCTATAAACCATTACGTGGTATTGTTAGTTCCTTTAAAGTATTTTTTTAGTATCTAATGCTAATGCGTTTGTATCTAAACGCCTATGACATCACCGCACTCGCCTAAAGAATGAGTCTGGTCAAGAATATACGTTTTGCTAAAAATTTAACTCCTCCTCATCAGTTAGCTATCTAGAATTCTTCATCAAACATGAAATCAAAAAATGTCGCCCGAATCCTCATGGTGCTAACACACAGTTAAAAATCTACTGTCAATATTTGATATAGGCATCTACAGTAAATGTTAGATATTTTATTAATAAGTGTACGTTTCGTAATAATTCATTAAAATAACTGGTTCTCCCGCGCTCGTGTTATAAGTTATAAGGAACTTAATGAATACAACCCACATGCTTTTAGACTTTAGTTCATTCGTTGCCGTATTGTTTGCGAGGCATTCAGATTTTTGTAATCAAAAACAACTTTTATGAGGGACTCTCATTAAAATGAGTGTTGGTATAATAAACATTCCTAAATGAGGCGCGCTCGTTAATTTTGATATCAGAAGTTCATTTATTCATTAAGGATTCATTTCAGCAGATTTTGAAAGAAATTATTCATGTTAAAACTGTTTCATACGCGTTTTTTAAATGTGAAGGAGTTGTTATGAGTTCGATTTTAATTTTATTGCTTGTATGTTTTTGAAATATTTATAAATGTTAGTCTACGCTTCTACCTGAAAACTTTATTTATTTATATAGGAAAACATATGTTTATATCAAATCATAATCATCCAAAACACGAAACAAACATAGCTACGAATCCGCGAGACAAATTCTTAAACTCTTCGCATTCAAAATTATATATTTTTGTCAAAAATATTTAGCCGGTATAATTCTGTCGAATCTCCAAAAATACGTTTTCTCTGTCGTTTATTAAAAGGGTTCTTATTGATTACAAGGGTCCCACTAAGTTTCGTTTTACCAATAACTTTTTAAAATAAAACCGGTATAAACGTTTCCAATTACGTTGGGTTTCTCTATCACCGTCACGATGGAATTGAAGAAGGCGGAATTGGAATCAAATAAACAAGAGATTGCGTAATTCTTTACTCTACTGCAGAGTTCTTTGATAAATAGGTACCCACGGCTTGTTTTGGAAAGTTAATGAGAATCATTCCTATTTGAAATGGATCTCGGGAAGGCGGATGTTTAAATTAAAATTATGATGAGTTGTCTGGAATTGAAATATTTTTGGTTCATTTCATTGACTTTGAATTTGTGAGGGTAAACAATGTTAGCGGAAGGGTAAAACTTGGTTTGCACAGGCGCATGCTTTTTCGGACATCACTCATAGTATTTAGTTAAAGAGGTGAGAACACAAAGCAGCCATCAGACCAGTGCTGGAAGAATGGTTAAGGGCCGGGGAAACGGACAAGGTTCGCTGTTACCGTTTCCCCCGTGTATGCAAGAAGAAGGAACACAGTGGAGTTTAGCAGGTAGGACCAGTGAACTCTTTACACCCGCTGGTGAGTCCGGCATAACCCTGCGTAAAACAGGGTATCCTTAAAAGGATTCTCCACTCAAAAAAAAAGGTGCATGCTTTTTCGGACATCACTCATAGCGTGTATTTGGTTAAAGAGTTGAGAACACAAGTAAAAAGAATTCAATACTAATAGTATTGGTACTGTACTGTATCAGTCGTCCACTGCAGAACAGCTTCCTCCATCAAGTTTGCGATAACCACGCTTGGCAGGCGTCTTAGGGATCGCAGTGTAAGATTGCTCAGAAGGCGATGATGCCCTGATGTTGTTTACCCTTAGTAACTCGGGAAAAGATGGGGAGTGGCATCATTCTAGCCCGGCACCTCACGGGTATCTGTATTCGTGATCAGTGTGAACTATCGAGGTTCAAGCTACATATACAGGGTTATTGGAAAAATGCTAACAATGTTTTTTTTTATGTTTATTTAACAGAATAAGCACGAATACCACCTGATATTAAAAGCGGTCGCTCTTGACTCGGAGCACTTTCGCATGGTGGTAGGGCACTTTCCGCCCGCCTGGCTAGCTGCCACCCTCAAGTAGAAAATCTGTCGCTAAGCACCTAATCGTTTGTTCCGGGCGGTAATTCTAGGTTAGCCTAAACAACATCTTCGACCACATCATCACTTACCATCAAGTGAGATAGTGGTCAAAGGCTAGCCTATCAGGAATAAAAAAAAAGTACACAGAACTTAAAATTGTCAGTACTTGAAAAACTTATTGTTTTAAGTTTTGAGTCTCATAGTAAAAGACAATGCTTACTCCGAACCAAAAGCGCCTACCTCCGCAACACTGGACCGCGCCGCGCTTCCTTTGAATAGAGTATTGAATATTTACATCGAGCAAAGTACTAAACATTTTTAATAATAAATTACAGTTACAAGACTTTTAATATCAGGTAGTTCTCGTGCTTATTCCATCAAATTCACATAAACAAACATAAAATGTTTGTTAGGACTAGCAGAAGTCAACACTAAGAAGTTGTTAGCATTTTTCAGTAACTCTGTACAGGCAATATTTGTTACTCATGACGTCGTTATGAGCTTGTTAAACTACATATCAGCCACATTTTCCAACATACATATATGAAGTTGTTGTTGGTTCACAAAGGCTCTAGGGAGGTTCGTTGCATTTATGGAAATAATATTTATTTTATGGACAAAGTTTGGGTATCATGTTTAACGCATCCTGTGCTCGTGTAACTTTTTTATTACTTTGTTGTACAACTGTTTTTCTCTCGTATTATGTGTATTTCTGCGCGTAATGTCGTGTAAATCCGTAAAAATATAAACGTCTACAAACTTATTAAATAGTTCCAGCTTAATGTGTTGTGTATGAATTAGGTACGTACTAAATTATCATTATTTTTACTTAGTTTTACAGTTTAGTTGCTTTGGTTGGTGAACTTTATTTGTTGTGAGATTAAAAATGAGTACCTATTGTGATTCAAACGTCTACATACTTAGATTGTAATTTGTAATGCTTGCATAAATTTGCAATTATTTGAGTACCTTTCGTTTTATTCAGCTGCTCAATTGCGATTTTTTCGAATGCTATACCTATATACATTTTAAATTAATTACTGAACATTATTTGGTACTAAAGTTGTTTTATGTGTTTCTGACGGAACAATCACGAAGCCCACCTGGTTTTAAACTATTACGTTTGCCAATAACAGATTCATGTCGTCACAAATGATGAACTGCATTGCGCTAATTACCTTGATACATAGAGTTGTTAAGTCTCATGTGCCCTATCCGGCACCCTCCCTTCAAACCGGAACAAAGATTTGGGTTACTGCTTGGTGTTGGAAAAAAATATGGTAGCAGTACTTTCCCGGACAAGCCCGTTTTACAAATAGTTAAGGAAGGTTTTCTCGAGTTCTTCTTTCTATTTATACGTTACTAGCCACCCGCCCCGGCTTTTTCATGGGTGCACTACATGCAACATTAGAAACCTCTAAAATGATCAGTGTTTTTCCACTATATTATGCATCTATTATACATATAAACCTTACTCTTGAATCATTCTACCTATAAAAAAAAATACCGTTGTTTTAAAGATCTAAGCGTACATAGGGACAGACAGTGGGAACCACCTTAGTTTTATACTATGTAGTGATATTGTGAACGTGAGGACCTGTAACTGGCTTTCTTGGTGCGCTTATTTCAGTTTTAGGAAACCTGAAGTTATGAGCTGTAGATTCTATCCTATCAATAATAAATTAACGGCTGCTAAGCGAATAAACATGCAACATTACGAAATACGAATACGAATTCGCGAATGGAAATTTTTCCCGTCTTAGTAGAGGACCCAAAGACAATCGGTCGCATTAAAAATCTTTTCTAGACAAAATAATGGACCTTTCTTTTATTTTCATAAAGTTTTGCTGGTATTAAAGTGTCGGCACTTAGGAAGCGGTGGCTTTTGCAATTTGGCCTGAGGCCAGCTGTAATATTACGCTGGCCGAGAAGACCCGAGGAGCACCCCTTCATTCCAACTTATTACGATTTAATAAACGCCTCTCCGCCTTCTTCAGTCAACTTAAGAAAAAAAAACTTATCCCCGCAAGATACACACTGAATATTGAACAAGGATTCGGGTCACGAATTGAGGCAGCACCCTTTTGGTGTCATCTTTGTTAAATATCATTAATTTTTAAGTAGTTGTACGCTTTATATACTGCATTTTGGTTGTGTACTTTACGTATGTCTGCTGATTGAGTTAGGTACTGTAGGGGTACGTACGGGCACTTACAAAAATGTACATGATTAATTGTTTGACACTTGCGTTACCGCTTAGCATGAAGCGATAGTTTGGACATAATATCACACAATATATTTTTAGGAGTGTAAAGTGTTTAATGACGCGTAAATATAGTAAGCCAAATCAGATAAAAACAATAAATCCACCGCGCGGTAATACGACATTGCCTCATTATTTGCCATCTCAGAATGACTCAGAAATAATTAAATCTAAATAGTATCATGTGTTTATGTACAAAACTTTGATTTTAGTTACATAGGTGATATGAAAGTCAAGCAATTATTTACAGAAGAAACTTTCACTCCGTAACATGTGTTTCTAAGAAACCCTTGAACTATTAATTGCTTCAGGCCAGAGACAGAAGTTTGTTATTGAACCTTACCGTCGAGTTTCACTAGAAAATTAAAAACAAACACCTGGTTTCAATCATGCTACCACTATAATGATATTTATATCATGTTATTTTAGGGTACCTAACTATCATTTCAGAAGAATAATTGCTTGCTTGCAATTATACTGGCCTAGACCCTGTCTACCTAGAAGCGCATAGCCTGCACATCGTTTCGAGTTTGTCATTCCAAATAAATTAAGTAGGGTTCGATGCTTTATTTTCTTGGATAGTTATCTGCTAGTTGCGCTTACTACCGAGCGCTTCCATACTTTGGAGTGCATGGTCCCGGTTGTTGTCTTAGGATGGCAGTCATTATGCTATTTAGAAGGCTTTCAAGCAGCCTAAAAATTCTGATTACTTGACATAGTGGTAAGGCATTTTGTGAATATCCGCTTGGCTAGCTATCACTTTCAGGTAGAACATCTACACCCCAGCATGCCAGTTTCTATTCCACGTTGACATGTAAGTAGGTGAGATTGAGGGCAAATGCTAGCCCAACGTTATTTTTTACTTTATTTTTATTTTTCCTTTTTACTACTTAGGATAAGTATTTATTGTGACACCTCTATAGTGTCAGTTTAAAATTACCTATGGATTTATGCCTGAAATAAACAAATCATTATTATAACTATTACAATGGTAATAACACAGGCATAACCTCGCCGATTACAGACATACTCGTACACTGAGAAAACCGACTTAAAGGCTTAAATCAAATTTGACCTTTTACCGTTGAATTGTAACTACGTAAGATGAATTCACAACTCTTAAGATGATTTTCACCAATCAATAAAAATGTACCATGTTTTATAATAAACACAACCGTCAAAAACGCCTTCCGTAAAGTATTTTTAGAATTGCAACTTGTTATACGATAATAATTGCAGTATTGACCATAAAATATACCTTACTTTTACGGCGGTTTATATACGGTGATTATCACTATAACGTACGACTTAATCAGCCTTATCAAAAGTCAATATTTAAGTAAGACCACAAAATACACCTTAAATGAAGACGAAAAGAAACATTCGCCTTCACTGACCTCGATTAACGCCTTCTAGTTGGAAGGCGTTTTTGTATGTATTTACGTTTGGTCGGTTTTTCGCCTTATACCATATAAATTGGCCGTCATTAGGGCGCTTTTGACTTTAGATTTTTCTCAGTGTAGGCTTCAAGGTACATAATATACCAAAATGTACGGCTAATACGCCGTCTTGTAGTCTTTAGGTACCTATTTGATTTCTTGAAGGAAACTTTTGTCCTACGGTAAATGATTCTTTTGAAGAGTCAAGCTGGTCAATCTCAGTTTTCTCTGCTACTATACTATAAATCTCGTCGCATTATAATACTCTGCTACATGCCAGTATACCTTCTATCAAGTAAGCAAGTGCCAGCAATGTAGATAGAGAGGTGTACATCTGGTGTATCAGCTAGGGATGCTCGAGTCTATATTTAATAGATATAATAGGTAGGTAGTGTTCAAAGGCAAGCTGATAGTCTGGCTGTAATACAATGAGAAAATTTAAACCAAAAAATATAAATAACTTGGTGTTTTTGCTTGTTTGGCTAAATACGGTTTTATTAAATAACACAATATAGAAACTTTCAAAGAAAACTTGCTTAAAATTAGCAACAATATTTGCAATAGTTATTTTTGTCTCTCTCATCTACCGGGACGTCCACCGCTAAACTAGGTTTTCCCGATTGGGATTATTTGCCATAAGCCTCACGCTTGGCAGACGTCTTGGAAATCGCAGTAGAAGTTGTCAGTTCTTCAGAAGGCGCTATCTCCCACCTTCTGGTAATTTCTCTTAGCCGCCTCTCACAACACCCACAGGAACATGGAGGGGGGGCTTAATGTGACCCTGTGGATTTCTAAATTTTGGGGCTTTCCAAGGGAACTAGGACGAGTAACTTATTTTTGGTTAAAAAAAAACCAACGCATTATATTTATTCGTAGAGCGGTATTTAAAAAATCAACAAACAGGGTTAAAAATATAGTTCAAGTGGTAACATAGAGCTTGCTTCGTATTTAATGAAGTAGTTTGGTAAATAAAGTCAGCGTTATGGTCCGTTCAATCATATATTGTTCTCAGTGTATGGTGATTAAGTTAGAAAATGTACTTTCAGCAAGTATCTGATAAGTTTAAACCAAGTAAAATTTTTCTTAAAGTAGTACAACAATGAGGTTATATCCACGTGCTTCACCATGATAACATGTCTTCGTGGTTCTAGTCTTCGTTGGATAATACTTCATGTATACTGCGTTTATGTTTTAAGGACTTCAGCAGTTACCACATATGCTACAGCTTTTGATGTTAGATGTCTGAATCTATCATGTAAGTGAAGTCCTACACAAGAACTCACCCAAAGAAATGTACTTTTTTTTCTGGTAATATAAAATCCTGATCTGTAAATCGAAGCATGTCACGCTTCTGAAAATTATTGTTAAATAAGTGTAACTGACTTACTAGATGGAACAAAACATAGCTGGCTGATTTCAAATTGAAATTCTATGTTGCGCCACGGCGTGGATTAATGCATCGGTTACAAAAAGCTTTTTCAACGAATATTGAAAGTTTCGATAAAACTAATATAGGTAAGCGTTCTAGTTTTTAGCTAGAGGGAATATTTTAAACACAAACTAAAACTGCACTGTGATGTTATTTCTATTTACTATTGACCTGGGGGCAAACTCCCATATCTTTATTCAGTCTTAATTAAACCTTACATGTACAATTTAATTCGCACCATCAAATATCATTAATGTCAATTTACATTAGAACTTCAACACTAGAGCGAGCTGGACGCATTGAATCAACATTATTGTTTTATAACGGCCGCAGTACAAATCTCAGTTTCAATAATTTAAGCTTGAAATAATGAAACGTCATTATTTTATTACGGTTTTCCATACCAATGTTTAGAAGATGAGAATTGAACGATAAATAAAACTGACAATACTACAGCAAACCGTCAAAATTAACCTACCATAATAAAGTAAAACCCCGGACCCCGTGCCGGTTCAGAATGTCACTTCTCTAAGATTTTGTCGTCTTAGATACAGTTGGATCGGCACGTCACAGGGCTGGCCAATGTTGCCAGCTACTCTCGAGCCGAAGGGCTCTAATGTTTGACGATGGTAAAGACCTTATAGATATGACTGATTTCATAGATGTTATGGCGGCAATTAGTGTGGGACGTTCCGCACGTTTCACACTTTAGCACCATCACATATTTCTGAAATAAACGTGAGAGCTTGTGCCACGACACCTTCAGTGGAGCAAGTCAACCGACGCATTGATCCAACGGGACACCTGGTAATGTACTGGAGCATTTGTACTGTTTCTGCGCCTGCTGATAACTTAAAGTTGTAGGTACATATAAAGTTTGTAGTTTTTTTTTCATATACGCATACCGCCAGCAAAAAACGAAACTTTAGCAACAAACATAAATTTTATTGTTTCAATTTCTGCTTCTTTGTTACATATATGATAGACAGAAATGCTGTGTGGAAAATTCAGCATAAAAGGCTCTATGTGCCGTATCACACGCTGTGCTGGCTAAAACCTTTGTTTATCATCAATTTACATAAACCGTGAAACACGCTACTTTTTTGAGGCAGCGTGTATGGAAATAGGTCTTGCAAACAACGATGTGAACGCGCGTTGTGCACGTATTTCAAAATTGAATTTTGCATACTGTTGTGCTACGGACTGATTTGAATAAAGCTGGGTTTGGTAGCTGACGAATATTCAGGGAACTATTGACGTGATTGTCAATAGTCAATAGAAACAAACGCGGAAAGTCTATAGTTACCGCGATCAATAACATCTAGGTTATCTACTGTATATGTATATGTCACCGGATAATTGTACGATACGTTAGTTTATAAATAATCTAGTGAGATTATAAACTGTCGATAGATTGTGAACGAACGTTAAAATTTACAATTAACTTGATATTTTGCTGAAATACTTTAACGTATAACAAAAAACATCTTTCATCTCAAAAGTTAGAAAGTGTGCCTAACACAGTACAGTTTTTTAAGCTTAAGCAAAATAACAATTATAAATTATACAAGACCTATGATTCACATCACTAAAATTAAGTTAATATGGTGCAAACACTCCCTAGATACTCTATGACACCCAAAATTGTTTTTTACAAACATGGAAAACGTAGAAAATTGTATCTAACCCCAAACTACAATACTAAATAAATATTATAAATTAAATAAGACCTATAATTCACATCACTAAAATTAAGTAAACTTGGTGCAAACACTCCCTAGATACCCTATGACATCCAAAATTGGTTTTTACAAACATGGAAAACATAGAAAATTGTATCTAACCCCAAACTACAATACTAAATAAATATTATAAATTAAATAAGACCTATAATTCACATCACTAAAATTAAGTAAACTTGGTGCAAACACTCCCTAGATACCCTATGACATCCAAAATTGGTTTTTACAAACATGGAAAACATAGAATATTGTAAAATTACAAATATACGATAGAAAAAATTTAAGTCATGTGCGGGATTCGAACCCATGTCATGTTAGCTAAATTGGTTAGAGCATACCCCGGCACAAGGGGTTCATGGACGCGGGTTCGAATCCCGCACGTGACTTACACTTTTCCATCGTATATTTGTAATTTTGTAATATAATCCGCATAGCAGGCGTTATTGCAAACATAACAATATTAAAAATAGAAATTTGTATCAAACCCCAAACTACATAACCTCTATATATACAACAATGAACCCCTACATAACCTCTACCACTATCTTTTAGATTTTTTTAGATGGCCCAGTGACAATGGTTATGTATTTCCACGCAGATATTCCATCGTGGTGGTGCGTGGATCGATTACTTCAGCTTATTTGCCTCCAACAGCTTCGACGTGGATAAATTTATTGTTGTACATAATACACTTTCTATACTAGCTCCAATATTATATTATGTGAAAGAGATCGCTTAAGGCGCTGAGACCGCCCATTGTAACATTTTGTTTTAATATTTGTTTCTAACAGTAATTGCCTAAAATATTGTGTAAGATACAGATTTTATCTCTCTTATGTTGCAAGGCTGTCGTAACCTTTACTTGAAAATTGTCGTAACATTAATTTTATTAGCTAATTGATTTTGCTAATGGTGCCTATTAGTCATAACATTATACTAACCTGAACAACATCTACGACCACATCATCACTTACCATCAGGTGAAATTGTGGTCAAAGGCATGTATCAATAAAAAATGCTTGACATTCCTGATGCTTGAAAACGATTGGTAGTAGGTAAATAAATAAAACAAAGGTTTTCTTAAAATATTTCTTACTAAGTCGTTTTTAATCCATTTCTTTTTGTTACTTATAAAACTTCATTATCATACAAACTAAAATGAGAAGTCATTATCACACTAAATTAGCATTCCAGCTAGCAAACACGGTTGTAGATTCCAGAATAATTCTTTTTTTGTAACTAATAGTTAAAATTTATTTAGTTAAACTGACGTAAAAACTTGAATATGCGAGCAAACTGCATACATTAAATCGAGTTAGTTTTGCGATGGATAGTGCTATGGGAACATCATTGTTTCATTGCATTCTTAGTTAATATTAATGTTTTAAATTTAAAATACTTTTCTTTTTTATTATAGGTAGGCGTGACACTTTCAAAACAATCGTTTGTGTAGTGAAAAATCGTAGGTCCATGCCGCATGTTTACTTCAAAACCACGTCAATCAATAGATTAAGTTATTGTATACTTGTAATAGATATTCCATTAGGGTGGTGCCCATGTGAAGAGTAGTATTTTTTCTAATTATTTTGCATTTTGGGCGGATCCACTGTCACAGCGGTGACGTTGCAGTTTGCACAGGTGTAACCAACAACTATGGTTTGTTTGATTTTCGGCATCGAGCTGAACATTTTGAGACTCTATCATGTGGTCCTTAACACCGTAAATCACCCACGGAATGCTTATTTAATGTATGTACAACTTCTTTGTCAAATGTTATAAATTAGAACATACAATACAAATTAAATTAGGTACATTAAAACTACCGCCGTAAATTATTTGATTGGTTAAAATATTCTGAGAGCAGACTGATGATTCAACTTCAAGCTTATCTTTTTTATTATGGTGTTATTAGTCGTGACTAGATAAGCCCAAACCTAGTCCCAAAAGAAAGCAGTAAAAATAAGAGGTATAAGAACGTATTTCAGTCAACTTAAAATACTATGAGGGTCAAAGATTATATCTACAACGATATTATCAACAAACCATTGGACTGTCTTGCATTGGTATGATACATCTTTCCAAAAATTAATATTTACAGAATTTTAAATAAAAAATATATATTATACCTAGGTCCACTATCCTACCGATATATTTTTTCATCGTGAGGTGGCATGCTTATAAAATAGGGTGCGGGTGGTGGTGGTGCAGCTAGATATCTAACGGACCCTGGTCCTTGTTGCATTTTATGTGGTAAAGTGGCGTTGGATAATGAAGCTGGGGGCAAAGTGGCTGCATAACCTGGCCACGGTGGACCCCACATTGGTGGGGGGCCTCCTGCTGGACTACTCGCCAACGGACCTCCTCTGTAAGAGTTAGAGGACATCCGCAGCCGAACAATACAAATAGCAACAATTAAAATAGCGATAAAAGCCACTACTCCGCCAACTATACCTATAATCAAATTGTCGTCATTAACCGATGCTACACCTATGACGGGTGCCCCTTTGGGCTCGCCTTGTGTTTTTGGACGATCATGTGTCGGAGCAACGGACCAAATAATATCGGGTTCAGCTGAAGTACGATGCACAAGCCGTGGTGGAGGTGTGGTTGATAAACTCGATATACTTATCGTGGTTCGTCTCTTAGTTTCACATGTTAACTCATCATCTCCTATTTCTACTAATAAAAATCCCGACAAATGATCAGGCGATTCACATCGCACATCGTTAACGCCAACATTTGGAAGCCATCTCCTCAAAGCTCTTGCGTTACAATCACATCGGATAGGATTACTATCTAAACCAAACATCGACAAATCGGCTCGTCTGTCATCGAGGGCTACTAAAAGCTGAGGTTGCAAGGTCGTCAACTGACTGCCTCCAACATCGATGGTTATTTGTGAAGACCGAGGCAGCGGAAAGAGTAACGCTGGGGGTAATGTAGTAACGGACGTGTTACGGAATCGCACTGTAATAGCTGGCGCTTTTAATCCAGCTAATACTCCCGAAGATACGGTTTTTAATCGTGACCCTCTGATGCCAAGTTCTTCTAAACGTGGATGCAGAGTTGAGTGCAATTGGTCGGGACCAATATTAGTATCTTTCAATTCAACATCTAACTTTTCCAAAGCTGACAAATGTTCTAATGCCCCTTGAACATCGAAGTAACCCAATCTTGGATAACCAAATGCTCTTAGTTCCACTAGATTAGATAAGGTTCTAAACGCGTTTTTCTCTATTCTTGTACACTTATCCAAATTTCTCATATCAAGTACACGAAGCGAGGTTAATCCTTCAAAATTTCCTTCCATCACCATAAGTATGGGGTTACTAGATATGTTCAAAATTTGTAGATTTTTAAGTTTTGGCCATGACATACCAAGTGACCCAGAAACATCAGTTATTTGATTGTATGAAATATCCAAAGCTTCTAACATCGTCGTTCTTGTAAAAGTTTTTTCAGAAAACTTCGTGATGTTGTTATGAGATAGGTTAAGTTTGTAAAGAAAGGGTGTCTCAAGCTGCCCAATAGATTTTACACCCGTCCCAGCGAGATTCAAATCACGAACAGTTTTGGGTTCAGTCAATACATTGTTAATAGTTTTTTCTGAAAGTGGGTTATACGACAAGTCTAGCTTTTTAATGTTCACCATCACACTGTTTTCAGCTGGAATATCCACTATTTGGTTATGTGCTAAATCTACCGAAGAAACAAAAAAGTATTGTTTTTGTAGAGCTTTTAGTGGAGGATGTTCAAACAAATTTCTGCTCAATATCACTTTTTCTAACATATGTAAGCGCGAACGTTCAAAAATATTTTCCGGGAGTTCCGTTAGTAAGTTTCCCGCCAAATCCAAAACTTCAAGCCTAATAAGTCCTTCGAAAAGCCTATCCCCTAAGCGATCTATTTTATTATCAGAAAGATCCAAGTGCTGAATTTGAGAAGAGTTGTGGAAAGCCATTTCACTTATTGTTTCTAGTTCGTTTCTTGCAAGCAATATTGTACGTAATTTTGGCAATCGAGCGAAATCGAGTTCGTCAACGTTCTTCAAAGCATTCCCAGATAAATCAACTAACTCCAAATATTGTAAGGTGCTTATAAGTTCTGAAGGGAAAAAGTTAAACTTGTTATTTGTTAGTATGATTTCTCGCAAACGTGGGTGTATTTTAAAAGAAGAAGGAAATAAGTAGCTTAGCTGATTGTCAGAAAGATCTATTACTTCGAGACTTGTTCCCGTGTTGAAGAACTCTCCTTTGAACGCGCTTAATTGATTACCTCTCAGTGATAAATATCTGATAGACATTACATTAACGAACGCTGGAGTTCTTATAGTGACTATATTGTTGTACGATAAATCTAAATGTGTCAAGTTTCTGAGATTTTTAAATGTATTCTCGGACACTTCTTGCAAGAGATTATTAGACAAATAAATTTGTTTCAAATTGTAATTTTTGGAGAATAAGTTGACTGGAAGTGCTTTTAAGCCGACGTGGCTTAAATCAATACTAAGCAAGGCCTGATTGTTCTGAAAGGTATTTTGCGACAGCACATTTATATGCGCGTTACGGCTAATATTCAAATGCGATAAGCTTGGAATGGACTCGAATGCGTCGACTGGTATTTCCGATATTTGATTGTCTGAAATATCTAAAAACCAAAGGCTAACGAACTTTAATTGTTCTCCAGTGAATCCCAATATTCTGTTTTGGCTCAAAGACAAAAATTGAAGTGTTTGTTCGAGTCCGCTGAATACTTCGGCCGCGACGGAGTTTAATAGGTTTCCGGAAAGATCTAAGTGGTTAAGCGTTTTAAAATGATTAAAAGCAGCCGGAGGAAGTTCTCTGATTACGTTTCTAGATAAAACTAGAGATGTGACTTGTTCGGAAACTGCTCGTAGTATGTCGCTAGATAAAGCTGTTACTCGGTTAAATCCTAGATGAACTGAGACTAAGTTGGGAAGCCTAGATAGTGCGGTCGCGGGGATAAGAAGGATATTGTTATCTCGTAGAAGAAGTGTGTGAAGACTAGTCAGGCCGTCGAATGCATCGTCTTCTACCTGAAAAATTAATACAATACATTAGAATACATAACTTCACGTAGGTACAAATATCATAAAATAATGTACCTATATTAATTCTCATTAATTTATTAGCACTGACAATTCTTATAGCTAAAAGGATTTTGGTATTTTAGTTTGGGGTTACAATTCGATCACCCCCATATCTTTCTGTGAGTGCCTTAAGGGAAAAAATACTGGAAGGTGGGCAGCAGCACCTTTTAAAGAACTGCCATCTTACACTGTGATCGCCAAGCTGCCTGCCAAGCGTTGGGATTATGTCAACACTAGTTAACACTAGGGGAGGCTGTATTCAGCAGTGGACGATCCGGCTGATACTGTACAGTATATATTGAAATTAGACAATTTCATTAATTACTTTACCGAATTCCACTTCTACAAAGTTGTAAGCAACAACTCGTAGGTATATAAAAATATAAAACATATGAAGTAACATAGAAACTCACGGTACGAAGTGAATTAACTCCAACATCTAAGTATTGCAGTTCCGTGAGACCAACAAAGGTACCAGGTGACAACTTTACGAGGTTATTTCTGCTCAAATCCAATACTTCCAGCGAAACGAAAGAACTCAGGTGACTGTTATCGATATTCTGCAAATATATAATAAACCTTATTAAATAAACAGGTCAAATTTAAAAGGTAGAAAAGCAAAATCTTATCTGAAGAGTGAATTCGAGAAAAGATGATTTAATTTGAAAGTTTCCATCTGGCTAAAACTTTAACTACTTCATCAACGTCGATCTCGACCACTTAAAATTTTCGATAGCTCCAACTTTTCCCAAATTAAAAAGTTGAACACTCACCGTGATCATATTACTGGAGAGGTTCAAATGTTTCAAAGCGACGAATGATTTCAAGGCGACCGTGGGAAAGTCCGCAATGAAGTTTTCTGAAAGGTCCAACTTTTCCAAATTTTGTGCGCCTTGGAAAACGTCGCTGTTAAACTTGGACAGTCGGTTCCGTCCTAAATCGAGGGTTTGCAAATCACCGAGGCCGATAAAAGCCCCGCCTTCGATGGCTGATATCATGTTACCGTGGAGGTCAATTTCCTCCAATGTCTTTTGGGAGACGAATGACGCTTGTCGTATTAGCGCTGGAACAGATAATATTTACTTTTTTTATAACACAGAATTCATATAATATCTAAAATGATTGCATGAAAATGTAATTTTTTTGTTTCTAAACAAATATAGCCTGGTGTTATATTAATTACAAGACTTTGTTATTAGTGGGAAAATGGAAGTACGCGAAAGCTTTTGAACATTTTCGATAGCTGATTAATTTCATAAAATGAGATATCAATAACTGAGTCTAACTAATTTTTTTTTTTATTCTTGATAGGTTAGCCTTTGACCACTATCTCACCTGATGGTAAGTGATGATGTGGTCGAAGATGTTGTTCAAGCTAACCTAGAAGTAAATATTAATATATTTGTAGAGGCCAATCGATTCGGATGTAGCGTAAGTACTTATACTACTAAAATATTAATAATTTTATTGAAATAGAGTCCGACGAAGTATGTTGGTCGGACGTGATGTATGTTTTTTTTTATGTTATTGTGACGGAACAAGCTTGAGGCCCACCTGCTGTCAAGTGGTATAACCTCTGTCTATAACAGATGCATTTCATCACAAGTCACGAATAATTGCACTGCGCCAGTCACCTTGAGATATAATTGTTAAGTCTCATGTGCTTGTAATTTCACTGGCTCTCAAGGACTACTGCCGGAACACGGTGACAGATTTTCTACGTGAGAGTGGTAGCTAGCCAAGCGAGCAGTCGTAAAATACCCTTCCACCATGCGGTGAAGCTCAATCCGGCGGTAGGGATCGAACCAGGGTGTTGCGGCGAGGCAGTCCATAGCTATTACCGCTCGGCCATCATTGCTTCAAAAATATGTTCAAAGATATTGTTTAGGCTAAGCTATCTCTCACAGCTGCCGTAACATACTGAAAAGTACTTGGTGACAGATTTTCTACTAGAAAGTGGCTACTTGAGAGAGCATTCGCAATTGCTTACCATGATTGAGATTCACCACGCAATTTTAAAGAAATCATTTCTCTAAAACTGATTGGGTCTGAATCAGAACCAGGGCAACTTACCATGCAGTCCCAGACTATTATTTTTTAAAGTTGAATAGTTGTGTACACAGACCGTTCAAAACTTGCACATATATTTCATACAAGGAACTGCATATAACATTAAAATATCTCTAATACCTCGCGTTGACTGTATTGATTTCGTATTATGTGGAGTGGATTGGCTTACACGACTACTTTTGATCGAATTACATTGTTATATTTTCTGTATGCTAATCTTTATTGCCCTTGAGCACCTTAAGTATTGAAGCACTTGTAGCGGAGCTAGCTTAGTCATTATTATCAAATCAATTAGGTCAAGGGATGTCCTCTGCAGTCACTGTTGGGAAGGGTAACCGCTTGTGGCATCTACAACTGTTTGCTTCCAATCTTCGGAGAGCACATGAAGCTATCACTCCCAGTTTTTATCCTAGGACAACAGCCGTTAGGCTACGTCGATGTCGGAGGGCTTAGAGCGAAACAAAAGCCACTTGGTCGATTAAGGTCTATTCTTCTCTCTTTCCGAGAGGAAAGTATGTATCCCAGCTGTAAGAATGTAATGGGCTGATACGGCACGGTACCGGAATGAGCAAATGATGATAATTTTACCTATTCTATTTTCTCGTAGAGTCAGAACGCGCATTGCTTGTGGTCCATTTAGCGACGTCGAAGGCACCAGGTTTATATAATTGCGGTCCAAACGTAGAATCTGTAAGAGAATAACGCAGATGAGCTGAGCAGAACTTGGGAAGATATTTCAAATGAATACTCGTAGATTGATTGTTTTCGGTGCAGGGTTCTAAGTGCGATAAGGACGGTGAATATGGAAACTTGTCAAATATTGTTTAGGTTATGTTAATGTTTACCAAACTAATTTATTTAATGTAGTATAAATGTATATATAATCAATATAAATTTATTTACATATTAATGTTTATAGACAAAATATTAATATAAAAATAAAGGTATTATTACTAGCATAGGTACCTAGAGCAGTAAGTTTGCCAAATTGTCACGGTTAGTTTTGTTGTTTAAGTTCTTTTTACAAGGTTAATATGTAATGTCACAACAAAGAGTTATACATTTATAAATCACTAGCTGCGCCCCGTGGTTACACCCGCGTTATGATGGATGATAATTATTAAAAGTATGTATTGATCATATGTGTTAATGTAGTTTCTCATCTACCTCCATACCAAATTTCATCAATATTGGTCCAGCCGTTTGAGCGTTAAGAGGTAATAAACATACAAACCCACTCACAAACGTTCGCCTTTATACTATTTATATATAAAAATTACGTGTCACGTTGTTTGTCCGCGATGGACTCCTACACTACTGAACCGCTTTTAAACATGATTTGCACACCATGTGAAAAAAAATTGCTTACAGAATCTATCTATCAATAGTGAGAAAACACTTTGTAGATACGATGAGATAACTACTCCAGAAAAATCATAAACCTAGCAAAACATACCCACGTCTAAAATTTTATTTTATTAGGAAGTCAGTAAATACGAGTTCGTTGCCGTTATTATTCAAATCTCACCTTGAGTACATCACAACCAATCAACAGCCCTTCTTCCAAGCCCCTGATGCTGTTTCCACTCAAATCTAACTCTTCGAGCGCCGGCAGGTTGTGAATCTCAGCCGTCGAGAAGATTGGATTCAGGTTATCGCCCAGCAAGTTATCAGCCAGGACTATCTTACTGATGTTTCCCTTGAGGCCTGAGAGAAGACGATCTGGTAGCCTTCGGAGACTGTTGTGAGAGAAGTCCAGCTCCTTCAGAGGTAGACCGTACGATGAGAATATCTGGAAATAAGAAAGTGTAATTTGTTATATTCGAACAGTGAAATGATGGAATTATTTCTTGCAGTTATGGCCTTTTGAAGATAAAATAAGCATTGCAATGGCTCTTTATTTCCCTTTCATATAAATAAAAACAAATATCAAAGTAAGAGGCATCATTCCATACCGTACCAGACGAATTTCATTGTGTGTTATTCGGGTAAGTGTTATTCGGTATATGAACATAGGGATGTATGTATATTTCTGTAGCATATTTCGTCTTTTTGGCTCATACAAATGCTTTATAATTTGCTCACAAAGATAGGAAATCTAAAAATGGGAACAATTTCGGTATATTTTTTTTATTGCAATTAAAAATGACATTTCATGTATTAGAAATCGAAATGACAATTCTATGTAAAAACTGGGTCAATGTACGGGAGTACGGTAAAATCATGTTTAAATTTAGGTTTATGATAATTGTAATTACTGTATTATTTTTTGTGGCAATAAAATACTTTTCTTTCTTTCTTTCTTCTTTCAAAATGGCGTCGAACACCGATATACATGCTATTAAAATTATCAACCAAATATGTTCTTAGTACCTGTCTGCAACACTTTCATGCATGCGAGAAACCTTTTCCATTATTTTTAATTATTAATTAATAATTATTTTATTATTTGTTTCTAGAATGAGTCTAAAGCTTATGCTTAATATTGGAGCTATGTTTGGTTGACTACTGACGAGACAAAACTTATTCTTATCAAGATTATTTCCTCTTTAACTTTACAGTACGCATTGCACTAACAGTAAAAACACACCGAGTCGATGATGCTAGGTCGTTACATAACTTTACGCCAGATATTGAAATTAGTGCAGTGGTGACACCGAGCTCAAAGTATAATAAAACCTTGCCATAAAAATAAAGTAATGACACCAGCTTGCGTCAAAAGCAGTGTGGCCAGCAAGCGACAAGGAAGTTTCATTTAAAATGCCACCAGCTGAGCCGCCGTTTGCCCTCCCATACCATAGTAAAAAGAAAAAAAATCAGACCCTAGGTGACATAATTTCAGATATATCTCTCGTAGCAAAAGATTTATATCGCTGTTCCATCGTGGCGGCATCTTAAAAAGATAATACGTTTTAGCGACCATATCATATTCCGTTCCTCGCCCGTTGATTAAATAAACTCATCCCTCGTGATGTATAACAACAGGATAGAGCGATAGGGGTCTAGCAAAATTTAGAAACCGCCCGGCCCGCTACTCTCCCGTCCTGCATTTTGTATGCACACACATCCCGCTTGATTGTCCGGCCCCGAACCGTGAGCGTTACAACTGGTAGAAATATTAGAATTGTGTGTTACCAGCCTATACTCCAGAGGCTTGAAGACAAAAGTGACCTAGTCTAACATAGTTAGCAAACTCTCGGCCGTAGGATAATGTATTCGTGATCACAAGCTCACAAGTGGCGACCTCTGTTGATCAAGTGGTCTTCTCTATTCAGGGGACGAGTTGCTTCAACTATTTGTCTGAACTTTGAAAGGCGATGATAGACATCTTATCGCAATACTTGCTGCCCGCTGCGATTTCAATCGTGTTACACTTAGGGCTATATGGATGTAAAAAGTTTGTGAGTGTTTTTACACCACTGCCCAAAAAAGGAGTGTTATGTTTTCAGGATTCATGTATGAATGTATGTATCTTTGTGAGTTTCTTTATTCCGCCATAACATCTAAAGACTAAACCGATTTTAATGTATCTGATATTATTAGGTTCGTCTTGATAGCAAGTGACACTAAGCCCATAATAAAAATTAAAAATCAAAATGGTGGATTTTAGACGCCATATTGTGAGAAACAAAATACCGGCCAAGTGAGAATGGGACTCGCACACAAAGGGTTCCGTACCATTATATTATTTCTAGCAATATAATTATTATTATATTTAGCAAATAAACGGCGAAAATCGGCGGGCTCTTTTATATTTATTTTTTACTTTTTCAATTAATTTATACTTGTTATGTTTGTGTTTATGGCAATTATTTTTAAGGCATTGTTTATTTTTTTTAGTTAAGCCAGTATTTGACTGGAGTCTAACCTAATGGAAACTGACGACGCGTTGACGGTGAACATGCTTGCCTAGCATGTTCACCGTCAACTATAATTTTACCTCTCTCTAATCTGGAAATCTGGAATTCTTCAAGTAGGTACAGAGCAAATAAGTATCTAAATACCGATTTGCTCTGTACTTGAAGAATTCCAGATTATATCTATCGGGAAATAGCGACGCTGATAGGGTGTTCCGTACTTCGGCCTTACTCATTACAAAGCTGGATTTAAAACGCTTTGTGCATGTTTTTGGAATATCAACCATGTATCGATGCCGTGTTACTGCATGATGAAAGAAATGAGAAGAGGGAAGAAGGTTGCTTAAATCGATCGCAGACTGTAACAGATCATGCACGAGTCCCACCTGGAACTAAGCGGTAACATCTGCCTATAACAGATGCATTTAGTCTCAAGTGACGCTATACTAAGACATAAAAAAAATCGCCGCAAATCTTACGAGCAGAGAATGGAAATCCTGCGTCTCACTACTCTTGAAGAAAGGAGGTTACGTGGGGACCTCATAGAAACTTTTAAAATCCTCAACGGATTATACAACCTCCCCGAAATACATAATCTGTTTGTGGAAGTCATCCGCGACAAAGAAGTCAGAGGGCATAACCAGCAAATTCAGCGTGTACATGCTAACACAAACACAGCACACCATATTCTCAGCAACAGAGTTGTTCATAACTGGAACAGGTTGCCTGAGGAGGTTGTTTCTGCTACATCTGTAAATGCATTTAAAAACCAGCTGGATGGCTGGTTGCATAAAAGCAAAAAATCTCTTGCCCATTTGTAAACTGCTAAATAAAACAAAAAAATGTGTGGACACTACAAAAAATACATAATATATATTTCGACACAGAATGATATAGGCACATCAGCATTACGCTGCTCGCCTATAATCAAATAAACAAACAAATAAACAAATAAAGTTGATATGTCACTTGTGCCTTTAATTTCACCCTCAGCCATACCCATGATGGCCGAGCGGTAATAGCTATGAACTGCCGTGCCGCAGGGCCTGGTTCAATCCCTACCGCCGGCTAGCGCTTCACCGCATGGTGGAAGAGCGTTTTAAAATTGCCTGGCTAGCTACCACCCTCAAGTAGAAAATCTGTCGTTAAGCACCTAACGGTGTGTTCCGACAGCAGTCCTTGAGTTCCCTACAAATATACGAGAGGTAAAATTATAGTCATGTGCGGGACCTGACTATATTTTTTTCTCTCGTATCATTGTTATTGTGTAAAGCTAGCACCTAACGGTGTGTTCCAGCAGCAATCCTTGAGAGCTAGTAAAATTACAGGCACATGAGACTTACCAACTATGTCTCAATGTGACGGACGCAGTGCAATTCGTGACTTGTGACGAAATGCATCTGTTATAGGCAGAGGTTAGTCCACTTACCATCAGGTGGGCCTCGAGCTTGTTCCATCACAAAAACATAAAAAAAGCTATTTTTTTTTATGCCTAATAGGTTAGCCTTTGACCACTATCTCACCTGATGGTAAGTGATGATGTGGTCGAAGATGTTGTTCAGGATAACCTAGAATTAATAAGCTATACAGGATTCTGTGTAAATGAGAGGTATAAAACTAACGAGAGCCTTTCCAGAGAGGTATAGCGGCAGGCAGATTTTAAAACTGAAGCCAAAACAAATACAATACATAGTATCTACATGTTTGATTAGCAAAAAAAATACTGTACCAACATCCCTCAGAGATGAAAACAATATTTTTAGATAGCCAGGCGGGCATTCGCAAAATGCCCTACCACCATGCTAAAGATGGCTTTTACATAAAAAGGCTATGGTATTTTTTTTTCTTAATAAATTACCAATTTTCATCCAACAAATCTTCCTGCTCTCAGGACTGCTGATTTATCAGCAAACAAAGTACCTAATTTAGAGGAAACGTATACGTAAGCTATAATGGTTCAAGATAAAGCCAAATTACACGTTCCACAAAGGATTGAAGTATTTCGATGAATTGTCTTACGTTCTTTAGGCCGCGGTTTTGTTGGGATGCGCGGCGATGTGACGAGCACCGTCTCTTTGCTAATATAGAGAACCTGTATAATATTGTATGTAATGACAAAATAAGTGGAAACCAAAACAAGTGAGTGTCATTAGTGGATGGCTTCGAGGTGGATGGCGACATCTCAAACCTGTTAGGGGATTTTGCTTGTAAAAGGTTGTTGGCGGATAGTTGATATATTTTTCTTTGATTTATTTTTATTTGAGAATTTAACTAAATGTGTATTTCACGCGAGGATTCCGATAGTTTTTGATTTATATTGTTAAATATAACTATTATTGTTATAGAATACGAGCATTATGCGTATCGACATTTTATTTTATTTGATGATATATCCCATGGTATCTCATAATGGTTTATTACCATCGCATAACTTAGATATCAAAACTTTAGACAAATACTTGTGTACAAAAAAAAGTAAAAAACCCGACTGCAGATTATTTATTTTCGTTAAGAGCCTTAATTATCGTTTCATTGAAATTAAAATTGCAAGGTATATAAATATGTGTTGAATCGTTAATTAAAGCCCTTCATTAAAAAATATTAAAAAAATATTTTTAAAATATTTTTAATGAAATATTTTTTTATCTGTATTTGGCGTCAAAAAATATTTTTTTATCTGTATATAGCGTCAAAAAGCTGCCAGTTTGTTTTTTTTTTTCTATGTAGGTATTTTGTGTCACTTCCGCTATGAAGACAAAGCTAACGATATCGCATACATTAAAACGGTTTAGACGTTTAGAAGTAAGAGTGGAATAAAAAACTCACAAACAACATACATACATGAACCCTGAAAACATAACACTCCTTATTTGGGCAGTCGTGTAACATAACACTGCACTGCCTGCACTGAATATAACCTGATGAAAACATAACCAGCGGGACGCTGCACATTTATTCCGCTCCGCTCACCACTGCAACTTTTATTCCGCTCCGCTCACCGCTGCACATTTATTCCGCTCCGCTCACCGCTGCATGTTTTATTCCGCTCCCGTAAGCTGCTACCCACCGAAATGCAGCCTAAGTTTAATACGTTCTTCATATAAGGGACACAAAATAATTTGCGTTACGTAACATATTCATTTGTATGAATATTTGGAATTTCTGTGTAAAAACTGTTTCTTTTCCTGATCTTTTTTATTGCTGATTGGCCTTTTTACCAACAGCTGGTATTAAGTAATGTAGCCGAAGATGTTAGAGGCTAATCCTAGAATATTAATTATTTCTATGCTGGTAGAAAACAACATCATATGTTTGGCAAAAGAATTTAAAGTGACCTATCTTAGATAGAGGCACATAAAAAGATTTTCTAAATATGAAGCACATGAAGTTATCATCTAATATCTGGGGTGTGTCACTTAATTTTACATATTAAGTGACACAGATAAATAAATATTTATTATAAAAAAAATATGTTCATTAAGTTAAGAAAGAAAGAATCTCTTGCTCTCTCAATGATCAAGAGATCTTGGCTTTTGATATGATTTAAACTATTTATGCACAGTCCACAAGTTCTGCCCAGAAGGCATACATCCGGCAAATTTCGGTTAAATCAATACTTAACGACTTCATTTCTACCCAACCCTCTACCACAGTTTACTAAACTACAATAAGGATTCATGTTATTTATTGTCTGTATAAAGTCTACAATATCGTACGTCGAGGTGCCAATGTTCTGCCATAATTCCACTGAAACATGCACCCAACTATAAATTTTGTCACAATAAGGACGCGGGTTGTTCTAAATGAGCCGGGAAATACCTATCCGGATTAAACCGGTTACACAGTGAATAAATTCACAGAATTTCGTCGATTTTGGACAAATTTCATCGAATGGATTATACCTATCGTGCATAGCTATATAGTCGACAGCTTTTGGTAAACATCTGTGTATTATTTAGGGTGCAATTGGAACTTTGGTTAATTATACATAGACGATTTGTCGAAAGGATTATTGGTAGAACCAGGCTTTGACAAACTAAGAAGGAGAATAGAGCCCGGTAGAATTTCAAACTGAAGCCACTAGTTTCCATATGTGTGCAATGGAAGTGTTGCCATATATAAGAAAAAATAACTAATTTGTGGGATTTATGGCAGATACATTTTTGATGATATATATATACAGAATATAATTACAGCAAAATATGTTCGTTAAAGTACAATAATATTGCACAATCCTCACGATTATTACTTTATATAATGGTTCAAATTTTTTTATGATATTCTGTAGTTTACGTTCTCTAGTGGCTCTCCAAGCTGTATATCTCGCTAATCTGCCCTTGCATAGCTTACAATTGAATAAAGGTTCACTGCGCATGCTAATGGGAGAATGGGTCAAAAAATCCAAAAATCTAGATATGTAATGTAAATAATAAATGTTTAACCCCATAGATAGAACCCCTGCGGTTCCATGGTGGAGGCCGATGGCCATCACGCTTTGAGTTGTCGTCGCTGTACGGGTAGATTCTCGCATCACCATGCCCTCAACGACATTGTGCGAAGAGCCTTAGTGTCAGCCAACGTCCCCTGCGTGCTTGAGCCACCGGGTTTGTGAGGATCTGATGGTAAGAGGCCGGATGGGCTGATCCTGGTGCCCTGGCAGAATGGCAGGTGCCGGCAGAATGGGACGCTACTTGCGTCAGCACTATCGCTGCCAGCCACCTGTGACGCACTGTCCACTCAACGTCAGCGGCAGCCGAAGACGCCGCAAATAAAATACGCCAAAAGTACGCAGGAATGGAGCCCGTTTACCTTTTTGTGCCCATTGCAGTAGGGACCATGGGTTCGTGGGGTACTGAGGCCAAAAAGTTATTTCGTGAAATTGCTCCAGCTCGTTCCTGGTGCAAAGGATGGCCATTGCCATTCAAGGCGGAAACGCTGCAAGTGTCATGGGCACCTTGTCATGGTGGGTCGTTTAATTAGGCTAGTTGTAAGTTTGACTTAATTAATATGAATTATGTTTGTGGTATGAAATAAAATTGAATAATAAATGATTTTCTTGGATTTATGTCTAAGAAAATCAATGAAAAGCTGGCCCCAGCGCAGGCTAGTTGTATCAGAAATAGGTAGGTAAGTAGTAAATATATAATAATTTTACATACTTGGTAATGTATTTATCTCGTATTAATATACTGGCTATATATGGCATACTTTCAACATCCTATTATGTGTTTCTCCGTTATTAAGAAAAATTTCCAAAAACTGAATCGACAAAAAAATTATGGACTTATCAAACCTGAAAAAAGTTCTCTCACGGTCAATAAAAGGATCTGGCATGCTTTATAATGCAAAAGTTAGATGTAACAATAGTATTGAATGTGTTTGAAATTTAACGATCAATCAACCCAATGAAGTTTTGTGAATAAAATGTTCAAACATTTTTTTCGTTACATTTTAGTTTCAAACATAACGAGTAAATACTATTAAAATGCATAAATAAGAGTAATTTAAAGAAATTTAAACGATTTTAAAATAATTAAATTAACCAATAAGTGATACATGACACGAAAAACATCAAATGGGCATCTAGATAAGTAGGTACATACACCAATTAATTTTGAGGTCTGTAAAGGACTTATTGATGATAGTTTAGGGCCTGATAGCAACCTTAAAAAATGGTTGATTTACGTAGGTACCTACTTAGGTAGACAGTTTTTGTTTTTTATTACAAAATTTCTTTCCGCTATAAGATACAATAGCCTGTTAGATTTCCCTAATAAACATCAGCTTTACAACATTACAAATATACGAGAGAAAAAATTATAGTCATGTGCGAGATTCGAACCTGCATCCATCCACCTCTACAGCCGGGGTATGCTCTGGTCGCTTGAGCTAACATGACAATGGACGCGGGTTCGAATCCCGCACATGACTATAATTTTTTCTTCCGTAAATTTGTAATTTTGTTATGTGATCCGCCGAGGAGGCGTTATTGCAAACATAACAATATTAAAACATTAGCTTGTTTAATTAAAGAACATAACGGTAGTGCTACGTACACCGACTTTTAAAAACAGCACACTTTTGGAAACAACCAAAAATCTAAGGCAACACCTTTGTTTACATTTTTATTCGAAATTATAACCTAAATTTCGTTGTATAATATTTAATAAAGTACATTATATTCAATACTGATGTGTGTTTTAATACTCAAATCGGTTTTTAATTTATTAATTCCGTTGTGTGACGTGCGTAATGTGCGACGGTCTATCGTGAATGAGGACAAAATTGGCAGAATTTGGATACGTGTGTGAGTGAGTTGTGTCTTATATGAAATTGGCTGAATTTTATGCTTCACTTTTGATTTTCTTTAAACTCCCTCTTTCTTTCATAAATGCTCTGAGGAACCAGGTAACATTCGTCGAACGTCGTCAAGTCGTTATTTATATTTCTAATAGACGTACCCAATAGGTTCATTAAATTTTAACCTTATACTACAACTAAATCATACATCACTAGCTACGCCCCGCGGTTTCATTGCATTAATACAGAACCTAAAATATAACCTAAAATATAAATAAACTTGACTAAGCTGCAGCAAAAGTAGATAACAAGTTGATCAGTTCAAAAATTAGGGATATTCTATAGCATAATCCAAATTTTCTGAGACAAAATTCAACGACTGAGTTGCGTGCCCAATCAACTACCATTATATAAATAGGCATTAGGAGCACAACATAACTCAGTAGGTACAGTCCTTACACCTTTATAAATCAAAGATAACAACTACACCTATTCCCACGAGATTTCCCAATGAGTGTCAGCTTGAGGACGGCTACAGGAAATAAAACCCAAACCAAAAGAGTGAACTATATATTTTCCTTATTTCGCTTGCAGTACGTTACAAAAATTACAACGAAAGTTAATAATATATCCACGTGCGTAATTTGAAGCTGCAACTACACATCCTCCCGGGATATCTTCTGCCGTGGTAATGAATCGCAGTTTGAATCGTCTTTTAGTTGTTATTATCAAACCGCATTAAAAATAAGACCGATTATAATACCTAGGAACAAAACAATTTGAATGTTAAAATTTAAAATTTCTCGCTGTAGACGTAGATCTTAACTGTGTGTTTTAGAAAAAATAAAATTTTACGGGTATGCTCATGTTGTTATAGAATTATAATACTTAGCATAGCATAGCATATCGCTCCGCCATAGTATTATTAAATGTTCGAGGGTAAGAGAATTCAAGGACTCTACACTAATTTCATAGTACAACATCATAAATGACCACCAGTTGGCAATATGCCCAAGATACTGACTGCGACCTATCCGAACCAGCAGCGAGATAGCTATAATGCAAGTACTAGCTTATATCTGCAGCTTTGACTGCATAAGTTGTATATAAAGAGCTTCCTTACTAACTACTTAATTAGTGTCTTTTGCTTGTTCCCTTATCCCTCGCTAAGTGAGTCGGTAGGGTAGACCGGGGGCAATAGCAACACTTTTTGGTTTCGTTTGATTGAACAAAAACTACTTATATTTTTCAGAATATGTATATGTAACCAAGAATCTATATTCAAAACCTACATAGATTTCTGTATAATTTTCTTCAAATGTTTACATATCTAAGTGAAAATTTAGTAAGAATCATACAAGGTGCAGTGTTACAATTGCACTGTACTCCAGGTCAATTGTAACAAAAAATATGATTCCTAAAAAAACACTATTTAGTAATCAGAGATAGCTGCACTATCGTTTATTTGCTTTCTTATAATATATTAATCAATCTCTATAATTAGGAACTTAAATATTCAAAATAATCTTATGTTATTAACGCAACAAATTAACTAATTCGAACATAAACCCTGTTTTAGCTCTATACAATAAACAGAATTAAATCTACCTATTCCTAAAATTAGTTTGGCTTCAGCTCTGCTATATAGCTAAGGATTTGAACGTACATCAATATATTTCGATATATACATACATATAATCAACAAAATGAACTTTATATGGTGTTACAATTGACCCATGGTACAATTGCCCCCAGTAATATATTATTGAAAATGATGTGCTCATTTTTGCTAAAATTATTTGAAGTTATAGTAATATTAAATTTGCATGTTACAAACGATTAAAAATTACTTTTGCTGACCAAGGGAACGAGGGGGGAGGGGGGAGTGTTAAACAATTGTAATAAATCTGCTTACGTAATACTTGAACGTCCCCTTAACAAAAAAAATGAAATGACAAATTTAACAACCCTTCCTTTTAGAAGTCAGTATTTTTTTTATCCTATGGTCAGTTGTAACACGAGGTCAATAGTAACGTTACTATTGACCCCAACAATCATGTTACGTTTGCCCCCAAGGAGCCGTTTTGGCGATTTAGCATAATAACTCAAAAAAACACAGACAGTAAGGCATAAATTATACTCAATTGCTAAGTTCAATACCATAGAAAAGATGTGATAGCAATATTTATTCAAAATATCGTGCTACGATAGAGTAATAATTTAATTACACGAGAGACAAAACTTACATTGACGAGGTGAAATTCAAAAACTCCCTACCAACGCGTCCGTATCGTCGTGATCACGCCGCCGACTGGTGAACGAGTCCAAACCTGTTGGACGCTTGGTCTGACGTTCGCTCATCATATGCAGCATGAATACTTATAGAGATATTAACAGTGTTACTATTGAAACGTGGTACTATTGCCCCCGGTCTACCCTACAATATGAAGGTATTTTTCTTCTATATATAATTTCTGACTCAGTCTATGTATACCTTCTTTGGCCTTTCTCTGCCACTATATTCAGAGATGAAAATAAAAAAAAAGTTGGATATGAATGTGATATCCAAAACTTTTCTTGTTTTAATCTACTCTCATGCCGCGCCATGCAGTGTATCGGGATATAAAGAATCTTGTTGTTAGTCTAGGTCCTAGATCCCGATACATGTCCTAGACTCTAGGACATGTATCTGTATACCAAATTTCATTAAAATCTGTTTAAGACTGTGTGTGTGATAAACGCGTGACAGGACATTTTGCACCACCTCGAATAGAAAAGTTGTTGCCACCTTAGTTATAGTGCGTTTTAACAGCTGCTTTTAAAGCCAGTTCATAATATAGGTCAAGCCTTCTTTCAACCAACAATTCAAACTTTAGATAATAAATAGTCAATAAGTAATTTTAAAACAAGCACACAGAAACCATGTTTTGCAATCATATTATAACCAACCCATACCAAACACGGATAAAAAGACACGGATGTCCAATTCGCACCTCCATTACGTATTTAGGCGATACAGAAGCAATCAGTCCGCACGTTCCGTCCACCGGCGCGGTTATCAGATCATGAAATCGCGTGCGGTTAATAGAAATCTATAGCGCAGCCGTGTGGTATGCGTCAACGGTTATATGAATTGTTCATCGATGATTTAGTAGTGCAGTTCAGCATTGTATTCGTACAATACATCATCACTAGGTGAGTTAGATAGTTACCAAAGACTAGTCTATAAATTGTGAAAAGGTGCAGTTCATTCTTCGTGTAAGGAGGCAAGATATATGTAAGCAGTTGCCGAAAACTACTGCAACAGGTTGCAATAGAATTCCAAGTAAGCAAATGCTCTTGGTGATTTTACTGTCATATCATTTTGATGCCTTTACTATTAGCATGGTGGTAGGGCATTTTGCGAATGCCCGCCTGGCTAGCTACCACCCTCAAGTAGAAAGTCTGTCGCCAAGCACCTAACGGTGTGATCCGGCAGCTGTCCTTGAGAGCCAGTACTTCTAGGTTAGCCTGAACAGCATCTTCGACCACATCATCACTTACCATCAGGTGAGATAGTGGTCAAAGGCTAACCTATCAGGCATAAAAATAAAAATAAAATAGACTTATCGATTATTTCGGCTATGCAATCTAACGATTGCGTTCCAAAAATCAGTATTAGTAGACAAAAAAAACAGTTAGCGGGAGTCTATGCTCGCCAGACAGAATATATATATAGCCTACAGGTAATCACTACATAGTATAAAACAAAGTCGCTTTCTCTGTCCCTATATCCCTATGTATGCTTAAATCTTTTAAACTATGCAATGGATTTTGATGCGTCTTTTTTTAATAGATAGAGTGATTCAAGAGGCAGGTTTATATGTATAATAACATCCATTAAATGGTGGAGAAATACTGTTATTTTTGAGGTTTCTAATGTGATGTCGTACATAATTACATTTTTTTCCGCTTACATTGCAAACGCAGGCTGAACCCTACGAGATTTATCAAAATAATGAATGAGATTTCTTATCTTCTTAATCTTAAATAATTAAATTAATTATAACTACTGGATAGATTTTTATCATTTTTTCAGTGAATGACATAGGTTATATATTTTGTACCCGTGGGAAGCCGGAGCGGGCCGCTAGTCATAGTATAAAGTAGTACAGACATAGAGTTATGAACTTTTTTAATAAGCTAACCTGTGTTGGTAAAGTCTGCTGGCCAGCCCATCTCTGACTGAACGATATGATAGGCGCACCGTACGGCAATGGCGGGTAATCACCACCGAACACCACACGGTCACAGTTCATCAGGATCCGCAGCTGTAGCTGACGGTCTACTTGGACCCGGCAACGGCAAGGGTACCGCAGGTCATCGTTCAGTTCAGAGCATGGCACCCATTGCTGCTGGCCCAGGATGTGCGGGAGAGTTAACAAGAAGAGAAACAGCCTCATTGTGATCTGTAACAATAAGTTTTTTTTTAGGAAACACAATTAAATATTTCTTTACCATACACAATATTGTATAACTTATAGGCTAGCCATTGGACATCTTGATTTTTTTCTTGAGGCTGGTAGCAAGGCAGCGCTCATTCGCAAAATGCTCTAAAGAAGCGATAATAAAATAGCCCTTAACGAATGGAATATTTAAGGTGCCAAGTGCCAACGCTTTACCTATGTACAGAAATTTCTAATCCAGGCCATCGCCAGAGCTAACAGTGATTGATAGTAAATAGACAAGTTGAACATTATCGACTACATCAGAGTTGTTAGGCGAAGGCATACCAATTAAAGCATTTGCAGCGCAATTGTACAGCCCGCTTATGGGATTCAACTTGTTAGGTAGGCATTAAAGCTCTTTCAAAACTTTAGTAAACTTCAATTCCAATAGTCTTATATTACATCGGTATTTATATCACTAGTGATTAGGCGTGAACAGATTGTTATATACAGGTATGCCTAAGATAAGCTCAGTAAAACAGTTGATTATGCTGAAAAATTAGTCTTGGACCAGTTTTTCTTTTGATGGACATGATGTATGATGATCCGGTAATAAGACTTTCAGTGATAGCATATCGTTAATTAAACAATACTGCCGCATCTATTTCGATGCGACTTTCTAATTCATACCCCAGTTGAGACCCCCAAAAAGTATGAAACCGCGCGTACACGCGTGTTATAATTCTAAATTATCGTCAGAGTAAGTTTGAAATGTACTTGAGAAATATAATGGAGAAATAAACAAAGATTAAACCATAAAACAATGTTCAGACACGTGATTTGACAGCCCTTGCTTGGCGTAAAGATAGCCAATACAATAAATGTATCTGCAAAGAACATCGAGACGACTCGTAAACGGGATCGTCGTAAGCACAAATTTACGACCGGACCTTTGTTTATTCTACACTGAGATACGCCAAGCTAAATCACCCAATAGAAACGTTACTGTTCTGCGAAATAGTGTCGACACATATGTGAGAAAACCCTTATACGTGATAGGCGATATGTCATCACTCATCACCAACGCTTACGCTATAATGAATCTAGTTTTTAGGGTCATTTTTAAAGACAGAATACGTTATGATACGATAAGCGAGCGCTAATGAAGGTCGAATGCAGGTAGCGGATTATCGATAACATGTTAGGACGCGTTGCACATTCCTATCCCTATTGACGTTTGTGGCCCTACGACTCAGTTGGTAACGCGGTGACTATAGCAGGATAACGCGGGGTATCTAGAGCCCATTCTAGAAAATCCAAATTATTGAAATTAGTCTTGAGGTCATAAATGTTTTAGGCTTTACCAAAAAAAACTGAATCTTATACCTACTAGACGGTATGTTGTTTTATGACCTACAGTGGTGGCTTTCCTAACTACTCGTGTCAATAATAAAAGGAGTAAATATACCACTAAGTGTTTTTTCCAATGAATGTTAATTTCTCCATTACAAAAAACCGGCCAAGTGCAAGTCGGACACGCGCACCAAGGGTTCCGTACAAACCTGTAGGTATATAAGTAAAAGTTATGGTATTTATATTGCTAAATGAAATCCATAACATTTCAAAATTATTAAAAATATTTTTATTACATGATGTAACTAAATATTTACGCTTCTGGTTTAGGAGTTGGATGGGTGACCGCTAGTGACATTACTACTGAGGGCTTACGTGTTTCGGAAGGCACGTTAAACCGTCGGTCCCGGTTGTTGTCTTACGACGGTAGTCGTTATGTCAGTGGTAGGGCATTTTGCGAATGCCCGCCTGGCTACCTACCACCCTCAAGTAGAAAATTTGTCGCCAAGCACCTAACGGTGTGTTCCGGCAGCTATCATTAACAGCCAGTAGTAATTCTAGGCTAGCCTGAACAACATCTTCGATCACATCATCACTTACCATCAGGTGAGATAGTGGTCAAAACATAGCCTAACAGCTACAAAAAAAAGGTTGCTGGCAGTACTTCCTCAGACGAACTCGAGACTCGGTGCAAATGGTGCAATACATGACTGATTTACAACATGAGCTAAGGGCTATTCTTAATGTTATCATTTTACTGACATTAATTGAATCAGCACACAATACATAATTGTATTATAACGTGGATTACGTACTCCTCTGTTATATTGTGCCCTATTTTCCGAATGGGAGATACAAACGTTAACGCGTGCTTTTACTTTCATGTCAAATCTCGTGAGTGATGTTGAGCCTTTCTTCCATACTTTCAACAAAGTGACAAAGACTTTCGTGTCTGTTTTTGATTGTATATAGTATTTAAAATAGATAGTAACGTGGTTCTATGGTGTTGGCTATCTCTCAATTTTTTGTTCACTTCTCGAAAATTACTCTGTGATTAACAAAAAGGTATGTTGTTAAAGCCTATGATAAGATTATATGTTTCTGACTCTCTAAAATACGTTCTGCGTTTTGAAGTGGTTACAAACACACGCACAAATAAACTATTGTATAATTTTGTTGGATATTGTTGTATTATGCCTTGGATGTAAGAACAAAAAAAAAATTTTCTAACCCCACAAAAGTTGTTGGATAAGGTAAGGAAGATGAGGAATATTATAAAAATTAATTAAATACTACAAACAAATCCCTCATTTATCACTTCCGCAATAAGTTTTAAGAGCCATTTCACAAAATCACGCTACTGAAGTTTAGGTAAATGCCAGCGCATCGCTTACACAAGCGAAAGAAGTGACGACGGAATAGCGTGACTGTGAGTAAAATATTTTGATACTAGCACTCATTAATAAAGAAATGTAAGTTGCAAATTTAAAAATTGTGTGATTGGCATGAGTAAATAATCAATTTCTTGTCGATTACTTGCTAATGTTATAGAAAAGAAGTAGGCATGTACATATTTATGAATGAAATTCTATTGTTATCATTATCGCAGATATCAATGGGTTAAATAGTCAACCTACATCGTGAATCGTATATTTACATTTCATCTTTGATGAATAAAAAATAGATATGTTTGAATCATTTATTGCAACAATAAACTTTAATAATAAAAAAAATATACAGCTTAAAATTATATAAATATTTGACGTAACGGGATTGATTAAAAGCTGCGGACTAAAAGCTCTTTCTTTTAAATTTTCCAAAAATTGCTATTTTCCTCGTTCACACTCTTCAGTATCTATATCCAGTCGTTAACACTGTCTGCTATAATGACCATGCATAGGATTGAGGTTTATTTTTCTGTGCATCCGGAAAACAACTTAGTACCAACCACAAACGTCCCATGACGTTTTTGGTTTTCCATTACTTAAACAAGTCACCCTCATATTCCCATACCACAATATATCACCTATACCATTAAAAAAATAACATTTTCATCCATTTAGTTTGAGTAGACCAAACAGCGAAATGTAAATATATATTTACAGATTTTGAGGTTTTTTTGTTTTATAATCGAATATCTTTGATGCAATCTATAACCAACGTATATACTTCTTGATACTAATGCCATCCTCACTATATACTCTTATGCTCACTATTTCCTCTATTGAAAATAAATGATAATACACCTCTTTATAAAAAAAATACTGGAAATGGGGTTTGAACACACGACAAAAATGGTGGGAAATAGTAATTTAATTGCTATTTTAATTTTTTTGTAACTAACTCACCTAAAACTTCGATTCTTCTTTTAATATGATAATTTACTAATGTTCTTTAGCCATGAATTGTTACAGATTTTTACGCCAAATATTTTAAAGTAACAAGATTAAAACAACCCAATTGTTTTAAGAACTTTGGCGGGAAAACTGTATTGGAGAGCAATATTTTTTTCTGAAAAACTATACCACCTACGGCTTTGGTCCTTCTTTGATATTATTATTTACATGTAATTTATACACCTGTATTATTTCAGATTTTTTGGTTTTGAAGTTTAAAATTAGTTACGAGATTATTTAATACGCAAATTTGCATCGGTAAGTGTTTGCGTTGCAAAATGTATCGAGTGAAAAATTACTTATACATATGCAAAATTGCGGTTTTCTAGGTTTATAACTGTTGACGTAGTTACGAGATTTATATGAAATGACGTAATATTTTGGGGCCAAAATGTAATTTTTGCTGGTTTCAGATTTCATCAAAATATTCAAAATACTTCCGTTATCTCAGAAAAATATGGATTTTTTCTTGTATGGGCAAGGATGCATCCTTTTGAAAACCATTTGTATTATGAAAGTCGGACTTACGCAGATTTTATGGTAAATTTGTAAATACGACTATCGACCGCTAACTGGTATCCCGGTTTGTACAAATGAGGAAGGTAGTTTAATTTCCAGCTGAAGTTATCGCTGTGTTCACTTATAGACATAAACTGAATCCAAAAGTATTGGAAATCAATTATTCGCCTGCCATTTTATCCTCCTAAAACAAAAGTTATAGTGAGTTACTAATTTAAACTAGAATAATATAAAAACTAGCAGACAAAAAAGAAGAAGTCAACCCTCTGAGGTTGTTAGCATTTTTCCAATAACGCTGTATAAGGCTGCATAATTGTGACGTTTCCTTTTTTTAACACAATGGATGAACAGAAACTAAAGATGTAGTTACTTAACAAGACAACAATACTTATATTATAGACAACAAATATAGAGTATAGTTTGTTACTTAAAAAAATTAAGACATGATCAAAACTCTGTGGTCGCACTATAAACTTGCGTCTAAGCGTTCCGCGTACGAAACGTCAGAGCAAGGCAAAACGAACACAGGTCCTACCTCGATGGGCGCTCGCGCAGTACTGATCGCCTCGCGCTTGTACATTTCAATTTATAAGCATTTCGAGTTATATTAAATATTTTTTCTTGTCTAACAAAACAGAGTTAATATCACAATTTATTGAAGATCAGATTAATAAAAGAATGGACTTTCTTTTCATATAATATTTGTTTGGAATTACACTTTATTAAACACAATATATCGTGGTAAACTGCTGATATAATTCTTGGAAATTGGCGCAAGATCTTTATTTTTTTTCTACAATGACGATTAATTATCGATATTCTAGTACACTATGTGTCAACAGGATTATATGCCTGATGCACAGTTTTTTTTTTAGTTAATTTGATGAATATTTATACAAGAGATAGAACTCTGAAGTTGGCTATGTGTACTTTAAATCGTAAAACAAGGTGCGGGAGATTGGTCACTACAAAATAATTAATGTTATGTTTGTAAATCTGGTACATTAACTGAAAAGAGAACAGATTATTCTTTTTTTATCAATTATTAAACAACTTGTAGATATTTCCTATGATAGTAAATTAAGCGCTTAAAATCTTCGTATACCGCATTAAAATGTAAAATGCCTCTTAATAAATACAACTGTCGTTTTTGTACGCCTGATAGGTTAGCCTTTGACCTCTACCTCACCTGATGGTAAGTGATGATGTGGTCGAAGGTGTTGTTCAGGCTAACCTAGAATTACTGGCCCTCAAGGACAACTGCCGAAACACACCGTTCGGTGCTTGGCGACCCATTTTCAGCTTGAGTAGCTAGTCAGGCGGGCATTCGCAAAATGCCCTACCACAATGCTATAAGGACTGCCATCCTAAGACAACAACCGGGACCAACGGCTTAACGTGCCCTCCGAAGCACGAAAGCGCTCCGTAGTAATGTCACTAGCGGTCACCCATCCAACTCATGACAGCGGCTGACGTTGCTTAACTTTGCTGATCGGTTAAGAACAGCTAAGCAAACTTCGCTACGAGCGCTTCAACTTCGCTACACGTGCGCTTCCAAAGTTAGTTTTCTAAAGTTAGACAAAGAGATGCAATATCTATAAAAATAGCAGGACATCTGTTCCGTCCCTAACTTTTAAAGACAAATAACTTCTCTTCATAAAGTTCAATTGCTCGTGTTTCATCTGGTTCATTGTGTTGAACTTTTTACTTTTATGTGCAACATCGGAAAAATTGACGAGTAAATGAATTTTGCTGGGACAAAGTATACATACATATATTCAAACTTTGTAGAACTATCTTGCCATATCTAATAATAAAAGTATATGCTATTTAATAAATACTAGCATGTTATTATATTACGTATCACGCGGAGGCGTATATTCCATTTCTGAATGAAATTCAATTGTTATCATTATCTATGATTCACATGGATTTATTACATGTACCTTAATTAAAACTATTTCACAGTCATATTTTCATGAATCACTTCCCCTTAATAAGGAGGAATTTGCCGGGGCGATCGTTTGATGATCACCCATAGCGTTATTTTATGTCGCTCGACGATGCACCAGTCACTCCACGAAATCGGTGTGCGAAAGCCCTGACATTTCATTTTGACAGTTCGGACTTTATTTTTGTATTTGACATCCTCTGTCTTACTGGCCACACAGACAAGACATTTAAACCGCAGAAGCCATTAACAAAGAAATAATTAATAATTAACAGACAAGACATTGGCAGTATATCGTCAAAGCTATGATAAGAGCCATTTATGAAGAAGAAGAAGAAGGTTTATTATTAAGGTTTATTGTTTATTCCATACCATTCATATTTTGTGCCACGGAAAAGTTAATTTGAATTGAACAAAACTACAACGGTGCCGTAGTAAACAATTCTAACAACACAGTGTTACTAGTAAACACTTCTAACATCAGAACAGTGATTAAGTGTGTCATCGAGCGATATATAAAAATACACCTCCGTGAATATATTTTTGTACGGCCATAACAACGCTTTTTTCATTACGAGTATGTCAACAAATTATTTTGCTTAGCTTACGTAAATCTACACACAATAACTTCTTTACTACCCTACTTAAAAAACTCCAAAGGGCAAAAAGTTCGTGCCCCGTCTGAAAATCGAGTGGCGAGCTCGAATACCGAATGGGTAAATTATTAACGATGGTCGATTTATGTGGAAAGTTTCGACCATCGTGTCCGAAACTTACAATATAAAATGATAAAGTAACTCATCTAAAAAACTTATTCATACCTAATATATCACGCACCGTCTGAGTTACATAATATTTATCAATCCTAACACGTGTAATAATAGCATATCACGTCAAAGCTAATCGTAGGCACTGGTAATGGGCTGGTGAATAACCCGACGGATTAAATTGCGGTTATTGTATACGCGTTTCAAACTCGCTGCAGTTGCACCGGCTGGACTCTACGATCACTGAAAAGTGTTTTATAGTCGTCGTGGTAAAAATAATATGTAGCGATTGTATCCGTTAAAATTGCTTAGTTTATATAATAATTGGTTTATTACAACACAATAATAGTGTCCGATCTAGGAATTAAATCCAAACCAATTAAATTAAAAACAAATTAAAGCCTAGCATAAACGCAAGGCCCTTACTGCGCGTTTTACATACTGTGTAAGTTCAGTTTGTTCACAACTTGCATCCTCCCGACTATCAGCAACTTCTCATATTATTCCAACTTTTGATTCCTCATACAGAATCTTTTCATGAACTTTGAGTAATATCAGAGAGTTGTACATGGATTTATTGCAAGGCCACTTCCGACGCTTGTTATTTATTAGGAACATTTTTGTGACTCTTTGTATTGATTCTATTTTCTTTATTCTTTACTGTATTTTACTCAGATCTGTACTGAATGCTCTGTATCGGAGGAATTTGTGAATATCTTGTCCATTCTACCCTAGATATTATTACGTCTAACATTTCATTCCTCATGTTGAATATTTCCATGAACTTTGAGTAATGTCAGACAGTTGTACTTATTTATTGCAAGGCCACTTCCGATGCTTGTTATTTATTAGTGTCATATTTGTGACTGTGTTTTTTTCTTCTTTAATGCATTCAACACAACTATATACAAAATAAATTTATGAATCTCTTATCTATCTTACCCTCAATATTAACACTGATCAGAAAAAATGGGAAATGGAATCGATAATTTTCTTTGACTAAGTACATATGATTTTTTACATACCCGTATGATACTAGCTCATTATTCACATTTAGTTGACCCAAATAATATGAAACATTTTCACTTAACACACAGCTTTTCCCCAAAATAATATTTGCTCCTTATCTATAATGTTCACCGCCAGCTTCCTTCCTGAACTAACACGAGCTCTACCTAACTCTACCTAATCGATGTTTAATTTCGAGGAGAGGAGTAAACAGCGAGATAGAGTCGAAGCCACACTTCCTTGAGAGCTCACTTCGATAGCACCGCGGGCTTCTAGAGGTTTCTACCAAAGATTATACAGTCAATATAATGTAGAAGTTATACTGTAATTTACTACTTGTAAGATACTCGCAGGGTACGATTGTAATTTACCTATACATAGATCTGTACATACGATACGTAACCTGTCTCTGACATTAACGTTAAAATAATAGAGAGGTGGGCAGTGTTGTTTAAACTCCCAAGTTGTTTTGCCAGACACATTTTTGGTCCCATATAATAAAGCACAGTTCCGAAAATATTAATGTTCAAATGTATGCCTATTGCCATTAAGGTTACAGGTCCAGACTCCGGGCTGCAACAGACAATTACTTTGTAAGAAAAACTCATTAACTGATTTGACCTGGGGTTCTAACCTAGGGCTTCTAGAATCCATAACGACTTTTTCGCCACTCAACGTACGAGGAAGTAAATAAATAAAATAAAAAAGTTATAAAAGTCCCATCTGCAACAGATTTTGATTCCTTATTCTATGTCCACACACCAGCACACAAAACAAAGACTATAATTCAGTACAACAGACACGCAACAAATCTTCCGCCTGGCCAGGTCACAACGCAACATTGCTGTGCAACATATAGACAACGAGCTGCGGGTCTCAGTTTTCCATCGCTATGAAGAAAAAACCCTTTAAAAGCATAATAAAAACACGATAAGTCACATAAAACATATTATAATCCTGTAACGCTATATATATAGAAATAACAAGCAACATAATACCCTTTTGTAGACAAATAAAACAATATTTTTGTCTACTTCATACAAGTGCAAATTTTTATTATGTGATGTACAGACACCTATGAAAATACACGCTGCAAAAAGCAGATAATACTCAATGTGGTGTGAATATTTAAACCAAAAGTTCCCAGCCTAACATAAACAACGTCGCGCGAAACCGACCAACAAGCGAGCCAAATATGCTGGTCGCGAGCCAAATTGCAACATTAGGCTAATATTTTGATAAGCATTTGGCTTTAAAATTACTTTTATGCATAACAAGCACCACTTGATTGCTATAATTAAGATACTGTTTCGTGAATAAACGTACATTATTAATAGTCATTAACTTTTTTTCTCTCTCTCTCTTTAATAGTTATTAACTCGTATAAACCAAAGATTTCTATGAAATAAAATATTTGGTTGTGATCGAATCAAAACTACATTATAAATTAGTGTTTTCAGTATTGTACCTAAGTTCTAGATTTGGTTCATATTGATGGTTCAAACTGAAAACTGAGAGCCCTAATTTCTTACAAATATACACGTTCACTATTAAATATTTAGTACACTATAAAAGATGAAGTGGTCAACTTAAAATATCGAACTGAGGGCGTAGGACGGATAGACCTCGTTTCACATTAGAGTGAGCGAAATAGTAGTACTACGTAATATTTAAAGAGCGTAAGCGAAATTTTTATATGGAATCGTTAAAAGTGAGCTTTTAAAACGGAAAAATCTTCCATGTACATCATGTACCGAGAGAAACACTCCATGTGGTTCTCTCGATAGAAAAAAAACATTTGTTTTGTCATAATTATATTCCCTAGAACATGATATTTTATTAATAACCGTAAGGCGTACACTCTTTTTAAAAACATGTTCAATATTTTGCGTTTTAAGATTCACTTCACCTCACGTTAGGGTTCAATTTGTTTTTTCGTATACCTTTTCATAGAATTTCTTGTTTCAAAATAACAACATTTGAGTTTTATTACTCTTCCATTTACAAGACTGCAGCCGTACAGGGGAGTCATATTAAGAAGGTTAACATTTTGCCTTTTCCGTACAGAATCCTAAAAACGATGTATACTCAATAAAGATTAATTATAATAGCCTAATAATACAACGATTTCACTCTCTATTGCTTTTTTTATTTGCAAAAATATTCAACAAAAACGCTGTGTTTGCTTAACACAAATAAATACTATGGTATAACACATTACATTTTTAGAGGTGAAAAGGCTTAGTCGAATGAGCCTTGAGAGGAACTGTTTTTACAAGATTTTACTATTTGTTAGTATTGTAAGTTAAAAAAAATTGGCGAATACACATAAATGTAATAGAAATATTATGAGTTATTTGTTGTTAACTTTCAAAGATACTTCTACACTGAGAAAAACGACTTAAAGGCTTAAGTCAAATTTGACCTTTTACCGTTGTAATTGTAAATACGTAAGGTGAATTCACAATTCTTAAGATGATTTTCACCAATCAATAAAAATGTACCATGTTTTATAATATACACAACCGTCAAAAACGCCTTCCGTAAAGTATTTTCAGAATTGAACTTGTTATACGATAATAATTGCAGTATTGACCATAAAATATACCTTACTTTTACGGCGGTTTATATACGGTGATTATCACTATAATGTACAACTTAATCAGCCTCATCGAAAAGTCAAAATTTAAGAAAGACCACAAAATACACCTTAAATGAAGACGAAAAGAAACATTCGCCTTCACTGACCTCGTTTAACGCCTTCTAGTTGGAAGGCGTTTTTGTACGTTTTTACGTTTGGTCGGTTTTTCTCCTTATACCATATAAATTGGCTTTTGACTTTAGATTTTTCTCAGTGTATCATCATTAAAAATCCATTAATATCAAAACACATTGTACAAATGCTGCCAGTTTAAAACACGTCGAGATAAAATATCTGATTTTAATAAGCCCGCATTATTTCCCGACGATATTATCATGCTGCGGTTGTATTCCACAATCTATTATCTCATACAGGGCCATAACGTTTGAGTGCCGCGACGCTATCATAATAAAAGTTTTATCACCCATATCCTCGCTACGAACCTATAACGACAGATGCTGTTGTTATACAGAGATTATATTATAAAATTGAGACTTTAATATTTTTATAAGGGCTTATAATCTTACGTTATTATCTTACCGTACGTACAGTTCCCGTCATAAGAATAGAATTACTGTTCTTAAGGGTGAACTGGCCGGGCCGTTCTCCATACAAACGCCGTAGTGTGATCACTGCCTTGTTTGCGGACTTAGGTCCAAAACAAAGCATAATACCGATTGATTTCGTCATTACCTAGGCTTGTATGATCCTGAAATTCTAATAAGATAATTAACTTGAGAGTTATGAGCTTCGAAACATTTTCATATAACATATTCAAGGTTCATAACTTTCAACTTAATTATCTTTTTAAAATTTCGGCATCATACAAGCCTAGATAATGACTATATCAATCGGTATTATGCTTAATTCTGGACCTAAAGTCTCAAATACGGGAGTGATCACCCTACGGCGTTTGTTTGGAGAAGCGACCGGCCAGTTCAACCTTAAAGGGCGGCTAAAGGCTCTACCATACAGCTGCAATATAACGGTTGATAATATCACATTCGTTATAGCGTCCTTTCCACATAGCTGCGTTTTCATAGTCCGATATTACCAACGTGTGCATGCACCACTACAGCTCCCCGTTTGCACTATACCGTAGTGATTCTCTCAGCAGCAAGCGGAGCCTACATATTGCCAGACCAGCGTTATTATGCAGAAAGATCGTGTGCGACCTAATACAAAATGGACTAAGGACATCATAACTTATTACTACTATTTTGAAGCGCAGTAGCGAAGTTTGCTTAGCCTTTCTTAATCGATCAGCTAAGTTAAGCAACGTCCGCCGCGGTCAGGAGTTGGATGGGTGACCGCTAGTGACATTACTACTGAGCGCTTCCGTGCTTCGGAGGGCACGTTAAGCCGTCGGTCCTGGTTGTTGTCTTACGATGGCAGTCGTAACAGCATGGTGGTAGGGCATTTTGCGAATGCCCGCCTGGCTAGCTACCACCCTCAAGTAGAAAATCTGTCGCCAAGCACCTAACGGTGTGTTTCGGCAGTTGTCCTTGAGAGCCAGTAATTCAAGGCTAGCCTGAGCAACATCTTCGACCACAGCATCACTTACCATCAGGTGAGATAGTGGTCAAAGATTAGCCTGCAAGCTATAAAAAAATATAAATAAATGAAAATAACATAAATCAAATTAGAACATGACGAAATTTTTAGGACAAGATTATTATCGCAGCTGTGTGTAAGATCCTACGCGTCCTAATACAAAATGTCAAAAACAAATATTTCAAAAACGCGCGTGATAAAATCGCTTGGTAAAAACGTGTATGTCTGGTAAGGGCATAAGGGAAAGAATGCACCAAATTAGCAGCATCAACTTACAACGACGTGAATTAGACCTAATGTTACAGCACTCCATACCCGAAAGACATCAGGTGCCTAGTGACATTACTACTGAGCGCTTTTGTGCTTCGGAGGGCACGTTAATCCTTCGGTCCCGGTTGTTGTCTTATGATGGCAATTGTTATGGCATGTCCTACCAGGACATTTTGCGAATGTCCTGCCTAGCTGTCACTCTCAAGTAGAAAACACGTCGCCAAGCACCTAACAGTGTGTGTTAGGCAACTGTCCTTCAAAGTCAGTAATTCTTGTTTAGTCTGAACTACATCTTCGACCACATCATCACTTACCATCAGGTGAGATAATGTTCAATTCATATCAGGTATTAAAAAAAATATCTTCAATATATCATAATAATGAAATATTCATAAGGTTTTGGTATGGCGGTGTCCGAAGCTCATTATCTGCTCAGGTTACATACGAAAAAAACGGCAATTTTCCTGATATAACGCTACATACTGGTATATACGACAAAGGTATTCTATTAGTAAGTACCTTTATGCTATCGCGCAGGCACTTGATGTTATAAGAAATATTTGTTTCGAGGTATCGAAACAAAAAGAACTTGCAAATACATAATAGTGACGAGTTAAAATGTGAACTATAGAATTATGAATCATACCCAAAAATAATAATCCTTATAATTAATTATTTCTGGATATGATTTGTCTGTCACAAAGACAAAGCCCAATTCATTGTTTTAATAATGTACGTTTACACTGTTATAAATATATTAATTATAAAAGAGATCACTATTAAAGAATATTTTTTTGAATGTGTTGCATTAAGTTCATACATTAAATCAGACCCTACACTGAGAAAAATCTAAAGTCAAAAGCGCCCTAATGACGGCCAATTTAAATGCTATATAAGGCGAAAAACCGACCAAACGTAAATACGTACAAAAACGCCTTCTAACTAGAAGGCGTTAAGCGAGGTCAGTGAAGGCGAATGTTTCTTTTCGTCTTCATTTAAGGTGTATTTTGTGGTCTTTCTTAAATATTGACTTTTCGATGAGGCTGATTAAGTCGTACTTTATAGTGATAATCACCGTATATAAACCGCCATAAAAGTAAGGTATATTTTATGGTCAATACTGCAATTATTATCGTATAACAAGTTCGATTGTTAAAATACCTTACGGAAGGCGTTTTTTGACGGTTTTGTTTATTATAAAACATGGTACATTTTTATTAATTAGTGAAAATCATCTTAAGACTTGTGAATTCACCTTGCGTAGTTACAATTCAACGGTAAAAGGTCAAATTTGATTTAAGCTCCAAAGTCGTTTTTCTCAGTGTAAGAAATCTTTGTAACAAATATCACCATAATCCGGTAAGCCGTTTAAGAGATGTTCTACGCATACCAACTTTCGGGTTTATATCTGTTTAATACATATATTACGATACGTACTTATGTAATGTTTGTTTTCTATTGAGATTCAAGGTAATTGTATTATTAATGCTCCATGAAACATCAAAATTTAATTATAACGGACGATAGGACTAAATACAATAAACATAACAGTAAGGCCTTGCGCACCAAACGCGAGCCGAGCGCTGGTTGGTATCTATTAGAGCTATAGGTGAAGAAACTGAGCGGTAAGTAATGAAAAATTCCACCATTATAATAGGTTTATTAGTAAATCGAAACATAGAAAAAGTGGAGAGGAACCCTCGGTGCCTCCATGCGATTTTTCTATGGAAGGTACAGTACACAGCACAATAGGACCGAGCACGGTTTGTTAGGAGCGGCGACCGACCACTGTGCGAGACGGGCACAGCACGAGAGGTTCGTATGTCGTGTTCCAAATTTAAAGTTCCTTGTAAATCATGACTGTGCGTAATGCTGCGACCTCGACTAAAGTTAGCAGCAAAGCGGCCGCGGTTTCTAGAGCGAGAGACATAGTACGCGCAGCATTCCTTTAGTGTGCTGAAGACTTAACATTTCCACGGACCAGTAACCACCTACTTAAGCCATAATCAATCGGTTCGGCACGCTCCACTGCAGTATCATTCTAGTACAAATACATATTTGAACGTCACTCAAATAATTACCAATGATGATTATATGAACGATGCAATCGTTCGTGTGTGTGTTTTTTAAAGAAAGAGTGACGTAATCAGTAGTTTATTTACTGGATAATAGACAATTGTACATGCTCCTAACATACACATTACCCTACCTGGGTCGCAATCGTATGTTGCGTACTTATGTATATTATATATACATGCATATATTATATTTGAGTATGTATGTAATACGTATACAAACGCAAATATTGCTCGTTTCGTTGTATTAGAGTAAGATGACGCTGCCTGAAGTAATTAACCTAATAACTTTATACGTAAACTACTCGGATGAGTGAGTTATGGTATTTTTTTTATGTTAGTGGTATTTTTTTTTTATGCCTGATAGTTAGGTTAGCCTTTGACCACTGTCTCACTTGATGGTAAGTGTTGATGTGGTCAAAGGTGTTGTTCAGGCTAACCTAGAATTAGTGGCTCTTAAGGACAACTGCCGGAACACACCGTTAGGTGCTTGGCAACAGATTTTCTACTAGAGGGTGGTAACTTGCCAGGTGGACATTCGCAAAATGCCTTACCACCATGCAAATTAATTAATATATATACTGAGCGCTTCCATGATTCTTATGACCTGAAAGTTAGTGGCCTGCAAATTCCCACATTGCATGGTGATGGATCGAATGCTCAACTAAAACCACTTTCCCAAGCAAACCTAAGTCTAGCCTAACGGTGATAAAAAATGTCTCATCTACTTATCACTTTGCGTTCAGCACAATCAAAAGTTGTTACAATCAAAACTTTAATTAAGCTTTGTAAATCTACATTGGAACTATTTTAATCAAAGTAAAATACACAGTTTATCCGCTAATTTGTAACAAATTGTTTCAGTCAGTCAGCTCCAGTGGACCTTGGAGGCTAATCTTGTTAAAACTTTGCCCTCACTTCAGAAATATCCATTTCCCTTAAGAAAAATTGTGGAGCTCTGGAGTCTCATAAGCAATTTCAGGACAAGCTTGGTGTTTTATCTGAATTTTGTTGAAACTAGCAACTGCTTAAATTGCAGTTTCTTGTTTTACTACATACTTGCTTTGTAATTTTTAGTTATTTTAGTACACATTTTGTTACTATCACAGGAGTGATACAAAAATGATGATGCACGATTTTATCTAATGTGAATGTTCTGTTCTGTTCCCATATAAATTAAATGGGCTATTCTATATATACATTAGCTTTTTCTACTTTGATGCTTAGATAAAGGCACGTCGTCTACAATTTTTTTACAATAACACTATATTTTGTGTACATAGTGTTATGGTAAAAAAAATTAAGTAATGTTATCGAAAATAATTAAGTTAAGTTCAATGTGGTGGAAACAATAACTCTATTCCATTCTTTCAGTGGAATTTTTATTTATTATATATTTTAGAACTATAAGTTATTAACATTTTTTTTTTTTTTTTTTTTTTAACGTGTGAAAAATGCATTTACGCATTCCCGTCCACCCCGGGGAAGGTGGCCGGGATATGTCGGGCTCGACACCAACTACTCCCACAGCAGCAAGTGCCCCTACCGACTAAATAACACACGGTGTTCCATCTCTACCGCTTCTCGGCGGGATCGCAGGGTCGCTTTAGCACTCAACCACGAACCCGCCACGGTTGTCCGTTGCCGGACCCCTCCTGGGCTGCTACCCCGCACGACGCACCAGAACACTTGGCACGTCGCTACCACCCGGGGACCAAGCCCGCAAATGGGCGTCAGAATACCCCGCTTCCGACGCCCAAGGTCCCCCTGCGACGGGTCAGATGAGTAGCCCCGTCGCCTGCTACTTCGGCCGCAGAGGATAGGGAGAGCGGCGCCTCGCTATACCAACACTCCTCCTCCCCTGCGGCCCCTCTGCGTCCGCCATCCAACGGTGGCGGCCCCGCCGTGGCCACGGAAGGTAGGGAGAGCGGCGCACCGTGATACCGGCACTCCTCTCCCGCCGTGGCCCCTCACCGTCAGCTGTGGTGTCGCCCATACAACACCACAGCCCGCCTCAGATGCGGTGCTGCCCATACAGCACCGCAGCCTACCCGTTGCCGCTCCAGTCTGGACTTAGAGGCAAAGCCCAGTGGAGCGGCCCCTCTGGGGCCGGCCGACTGCCCAAGCCAGCACGGCCCCTGGTTCCTCTTCGCTTCACCGTGGGTGACGAAGCCACGGCTACTAAGCCCCACCGCCACGACAAGGCGGGAACCCTTCGGGGGGATAAGTTATTAACATAAGTTATGTTTACGCAACATACACGAGGCCTCTCTGGTATTAAACGGTAACCTCTGCCTATATCGGATGCATTTCGACACAATTTCGAATGAATTGCACTGCACCCATCACTCTGAGATGTTCAGATGTTTCTGTAAATCAAGTCACAAGTCTCATGTTTCTGTAATTTCATGAATCTAGTTCACAAGGACTGCTGCTGGAACACACTGAGAGGTACTTGGCGATAAATATCTTACCTGAGGATGGTAGCTAAATAGGCTAGCATTGTCAAATTGGCCTTGAGCTTCACCACCATGCGGTAAAGTCACATAGAAATCTAAATAAAACTAATTCGTGTTTTTGGCTTTTTGCGTTTTGCCACTCGGCTATCACCGCTTCGAAATAGGGTAGTGGTAAACATCTGTACATATACTCCCCACGCGGTTCGGGGGGGAACTGACCCATATATTGATAACGGGCTCAAGGGCATCACTGTGGTACGGACCTTGGCTTGATTAGGTACTTCAGCTGAATAAACGTAGTAATTACTATTCAAAGATAATGATCAATTCAGCTAAAATAACGTAGATCGTATTATTAAATTATTACCATATTATACCATATTATATTACCATACCATATTAGGGATAATAAGCAAGCAAAAAATGCTAAATGAACTTGCAAAGTTTAAATAGCAATTTTTGCTTGCATTACAGTGTAATGTCGTTTTCAACGCACCGTTTTCTATTAATAAAACATTTTATCAAATTTTGTCAACGTTTTTGAATAAAACTGTTTTCACGAAATAAACAACATTTATATAAAATCGTATTTACAATTGATTGTTTATTTTTCACGGTTTCGAGCTGCCTATTGTCAAAACGTAACAGATCGATCATTGGGTGATTGCTTTACAATCATAATAAATCAAAGCTCGAGCTGTGATTGCAATCAAAAATATGCTGCGATAGACGTCAATAACTGCTGCTTACGGATACCTACAATATGGAAATAACAATCACCGACCGGATTCAGGGAAATATAAATGGGGTAAACTTAGAATTATAAAGTAGGTGGAAACTTTTGCATCCGATACAGTGTTTTTATTTTTATACCTGACAGGTTAGCCTTTGACTACTATCTCACCTGATGGTAAGTGAAGATGTTGTTCCGGCTAACCTAGATGTACTGGCTCTCAAGTACAGCTCCGGAACACAACGTTAGGTGCTTGGCGACAGATTTTCTACTTGAGAGTGGTAAATAGCCAGGCGGGCATTTGCAAAATGCCCGACCACCATGCAAAATAGATAGTAAATAACAATTTTTGGGTGGTAAAATATTATCTTAAAAATAGGTGTTTTGTCATTGCGATTACAATATACCAGCCCCAGCTCCGCATGTGTATTTAATAATTATGTCATCATTTTAAATTGGAACACATAATAACAGTGACATAACTGTAATAGTTAGACATATGCTATTGAAGATTTTTTGTAGATATTGGTGTCCACTATAAAATTGTTTTACATCACTTTGCTCTTTTGTCAATAATTTCCGCAGCGTACGCGATATTACGATTTATTTGGTGTTTTTTTTTACATGTTGGGTTATAAAAGTTTTCAAACGGATCTCTAACTTTTCGAAAATATTGTATAGTCTATATTCATTAAAAATAATGTACGATTCAAATGGTGAAATTTTTTTTCAAATCGGTCTAGTTGTTCTTAAGTTAATTCGTTACATACAAAAATACAAATCTTACCTCTTTATAATATTAGTGTAGATGCACTCTACTCAATTATTATGCTCTGTATATACTCTAATGCATATGACCAGATGCTAGGCTTCTTCAGCAAGAATTATTTGGTGTGGTGACATTTAAGTCACCACATATGGAAACAGATTTGTCTTATCGGATATTTTTCTTGGAATTCCCTACAATTAGTATTATAAAGTTTCTTAGCCACCTTTTGTCACATATTTTTGATACGTTCTACATACATTTCATCTAGTATGTTTAAAAGCAAAATCCTTTTATGCACTCGCCCCTTTTTGCATTAAAAATACGAATATATTTTGGGTAGGACTGTCAACAGCAGTATATTATTATGTAGTTCTCTCAATCTTCACGACACCAAGCGTGTAGATTACGTTTAGGAAATGTTATAATAAAAATGTTTCTTGCCCAGAACCCTGCCTTAATACGTCCACAATTCAGCGTACAATATGTACGGCTTCCATCGCTATGAATGCCCGCGCATCGAGTTATGATCTCAGCTGTATTGTTTCATGCTATTGAATTGACACAACGTCGTTCTATACTGGTATATGCTAGGCAAGATTGTTTGTGTATCCTGTAGGTAGCCATGTGTTATTATGCCTATTGGTAACTACTATTATAACAGCTTAGCCTAATCTGGGGGTATCTGTTCTATAGATTGATTAAGCGATGCCTGAATGAATTGTTTACTAAGGTATGTATAGTGTTGATGAGTGATATATATTTAGCAGATATCCGTGCAGTGGAATTTAATGAGAATGGAACGTATTGCCATCAGATGTGCTTTTGTATCCATACGAGTATTCTTCCACCCTCGTCTATTTATGAATGAAATTTAATTGTTGTCATTATCTTTGATGCGCATAACAGTTTCGCCATAGAACATTTTTACACAACAACACAACAAGATTTCCTATACGAATCAATTTTTCAAATACCATTTGAGAATACATAATTTTATGGAAAACTGGCAAATCAGAAGTATAGATGTTAGGCTAAAGTCCAAACTCTATTGTCAATAATTTCCGCTGCGTACGCGATATTACGACTTATATGGTATTTTTTTCAAATGTTGGGTTATATTATCGTAGTTTTTATACGCATCTCTAACTTTTCGAAAATGTTCTATAGTCTATGTTTATTAAGAATAATGTAAGATTCTAATGGTGCAAGAATTTTTCAAACCGGTCAAATGGTTCTTAAGTTAATTCGTTACATACAAAAATACAAATCTTACCTCTTTATAACATTAGTGTAGATACACTCTACTCAATTATTATGCTGTACTCTGTATATACTCTAATCCATATGACCAGATGCTAGGCTTCTTCAGCAAGAATCCGCCTGGTGTCAGTAATCTGCCTCAAAGCAGTAGTGCTAGGTTCTTAGGTCACAGAAGTAAGTGATGTTACTGGTGTGCCTACCTAACTAGTAGGTATAGATATTGAACAATAGGGTAATCATGTAGAGCAGCAATAAACGGACGTGTCCTGTGAATATTATTTTATTTAATCGCTCCACCATATATGGACAAGCCCATATAAAGACAGTAAGCGTATAGCACGCACAGTGGTGACCCCGACTCTACATCGGACACATATTAGATCATCTTATTGCAGTCCAGACAACGGAGGCTTTTAAGATGTTCTCGCAACAGCAAGCCCAGCACTCATCATCAGCGCAAGGCAGCAGTGATCCAGCAGAAGTTGCTGTGGTAACAGTTTCGTCGAGAATCCCGGAATTTTGGTGTGACCAGCCGAGACTTTGGTTCGTACAGTGTGAAGCCATCCTCGGGCCGCAGAAGCTCAGTGATGAAGCTAGGTACAACCTTATTGTGACCAAATTAGGAAAAGACGTCATACAACAAGTCAGTGATATTTTGTTGAAGCCACCAGAGACAAAGAAATATGACATATTGAAGGAGCGATTACTCAAGGTATATGAAGAGTCAGAAATAAGGCAGTTTCAAAAACTATTAAGTGAAATGGAGTTAGGAGATCAAAAGCCGTCACAACTCCTACGACGCATGAGAGACCTGGCTCGCGAGAAGATGCCTGATGAAACATTGCGCATCATGTGGCAAGGACACCTTCCTCCATCTGTACGAGGTGTGTTAGCAGTCAGTGAAGTAAAAGACCTCGAAAATTTGGCTGCAATTGCGGACAAAGTTATGGAAACCACTCGTCCCCTACAGCTATCGGAAGTTCAGGCCACCCCAGTACCAGCAGCGACACATCATTCATTTTGGCTGAAATTGCAAAACTTAGTTTTAAAATCCGAGAAATGGAAAAAGAGAGAGATGATAACAGAAATAATTATCGCTATAGGAACCGATCGCGCTCTGCATCTCGCGGTCGTAATATGATCCGGCGCACGCCGAACAGCCCGGACTGGCTTTGTTCTTATCATTTTAGATACCGGCAAAGAGCAAGAAAATGTATTGAGCCGTGTGCGTGGAAAAAACCTGAAAATAAGGAAAACTAACTGAAGTGCTATTGCAGGCGGAGATATGCACTATTACTCCTGTTCCCCGACTTTGTGTTACAGACAATAATAGTGGATTAAGTTTTTTGGTTGATTCCGGTGCCAATATTTCGATACTTCCAGTGCCAAAACATAGACTATATAGTGATAAGTGTGATGAATATAAACTCTACGCAGCAAACGGTACCGAAATAAAGACTTATGGTGTAAAAACTTTAACCTTAGACTTTAAATTACGTCGACCTTTTCGATGGTCGTTTGTGTTGGCTGCAGTCAAGCAACCTATCCTCGGTGCTGACTTCTTAAGCCATTATAAGTTGCTTGTGGACGTTAGTAAAAAAAGACTTATCGATTCGCTTACCAGTTTACAAACAATCGCATCTGTTTCTGTGCAAGAACAACCGTCAGTGAGGACAATAGACTGCAAAAATGCATACAGTGACATGCTATTAGAGTTTCCAAATGTGACGAAACCGATGTGTTTTAAGGACACTCCACCACATTCTGTAGTCCATCACATAGAGACTACGGGCTCAGCTGTTTACGCGCGCCCTAGACCTCTACCACCGGACAAGTACAACAAAGTGAAGGCGGAATTTCAACGCATGCAAGAGATGGGCATATGTAGGCTATCGAAAAGCCAATGGTCAAGCCCTCTTCATGTAGTTACTAAGAAGAATGGAGAGCTCAGACCGAGCGGTGACTATCGGCAACTCAATGCGATTACAAAGCCTGATAGATACCCGATACCGCGCATACAAGATTGTACGTACTTATTACACGGAAAAAGTATTTTCACACGAATCGACATGCAGCGTGCCTACCATAATATAGCAATTTTTGAACCGGATATACCCAAATCTGCAATTTGTACCCCTTTCGGTCTCTTTGAATTCCAAAAACTTTGTTTTGGATTAAAAAATGCGGCGCAGACATTCCAAAGATTCCTTAATAACGAAGTTCTACGAGGCCTAGACTATATCTTTATTTATATTGATGTCGTAATAATTGCCTCGGAATCTGAAACTATGCATAAGCAACATGTACGAGAAGTACTCAGTCGACTCGACAAATATGGTATCACAATTAATATGGCGAAGTGCGATTTCGGAAAAACAGAACTGAACTTTCTAGGGTTTCGTGTGTCAAGAGAAGGAATAAGACCGCTAGACGAACAGATTAAGGTCATATCGGAATTTCCAAGGCCGAAAACCGTCGACGAGCTACGTCGATTTCTCGGCATGGTAAATTTCTACCGACGGCATCTACCAAAAGCAGCCGAAAATCACGCAAAGTTAAACGTATATCTACATAACGCTAAGAAAAAAGATAAGAGCTTAATACCATGGACCGATGAAGCTATACAGGCGTTTGAACAATGTAAGGAAAGCATACAAAGCGCTATTACATTGTCTTATCCAGCATCAGAAGCAGAGATTGCACTCATGACAGACTGTTCGAACACATGTGCAGGCGCTGTACTGCAACAGAAAGAAGGTGACACTTGGAGGCCATTGGGTTTTTTTTCCAATAAACTTAGTGAGGCTCAACAGCGATACAGTACTTACGACAGAGAATTACTCGCCATATATATGGCTATCAAACACTATCGACCTCTAATAGAAGGCAGGCCATTTACTGTATATACCGATCATAAGCCTATAGTTTATTCTTTAGAGAGAAACACAGTAAGCAAAAATGATAATGAATACGTCATCTTGACTTTATAATGCAGTTTTGTACGTCCATAAAGTACATAATTGGACCTGAAAATGCGGTTGCAGACACATTATCAAGAATAGCTACCATAGAAACTCCATCACCTATCAATTACGAAAATTTGGCCAAGGCACAAAACGAAGATACAGAATTAAAACACCTAATGCAATCTAACACATTAAAGTTTCAAAAGATAAACATGCCATATAGCAACAAGCCGATTTACTGTGAAGTATCATTGAATAAGGCGCGACCTTATTTGCCTAAGGAATTTCGTGTATCAGCTTTCAACGCGGTTCATGAGATCAGCCATCCAGGTACGCGAACAACACGAAGAATGATGCAAGATCGCTATTTTTGGTATGGAATGAATAAAGACGTTACTAACTGGACAAAGTCATGTATAAATTGCCAAAAATCTAAGATACATAGACATACTATATCACCACATGGCCAATTCGTGCAAAGTGACCGATTCGAATTCCTGAATATGGACATAGTCGGTCCCTTGAGCTACTGTGATGGTTACCGTTATATAGTAACGATGATAGATAGAAAAACAGGATGGCCTGAAGCCTATCCTGTGAAGGACATCACTGCCGAAACTGTAGCAGACATAGTTTACACAGGGTGGATATCAAGATTTGGTTGTCCTTTACAGATAACCACAGACCAAGGACGTCAATTTGAGTCCAATTTGTTCGCCCAATTGTCAAAAAGAATGGGTATTAGAAAATTACGAACGTGCGCTTACCATCCACAAGCGAATGGCAAAATAGAAAATTGGCATAGATATGTGAAAAGTTCTCTTATGTGCAGAGGGAATACAACACACTGGGTATCAGAGTTACCATCTGTTTTATTGGGACTACGGGCATGTTTGAGGGATGACACGCAGATAAGTGCAGCGGAGATGGTTTACGGAGAAGCATTAAGATTACCAGGAGATTTTTTTGAGCCGATAAAGCATGAAAGCTCCGATAGTGAAATGTTTGTCAGTAAGCTGCGAAAGACCATCGCCGATTTAGCGTCCGTACCAAAAAAGGAGACGCATCAAGAAAAAATTGTTGTTCATCCCGACTTAAAAGACTGCACCCATGTTTTTGTACGGTGCGATAAGGTTACTAAACCGCTGACACAACCATATATGGGCCCTTTCACAGTTATAGAACGAACAGAAAAATATTTCAAAATATTGCAAGGAAACACGGAGAAAGTAGTTAGTATAGATAGATTAAAGCCAGCCTTTGGACTCAAAACTGAGCAATGCAGCGACATCCCAAATAAGGCATTCCCAATCATAAACAATGCGCCAAAAACATCGAGATCTGGCCGAACACTCAAGCCTGTTGTTCGTTTTGTAAACACGTAATTGTTAGCACAGTAAAACATATTAATAATCATTGGAAAACATCAAAGCAAAATTACTGAAGAGCAAATAATAATTGCACAAAATGGTGCGGGTAATAGCGCCTCAGCCTCAGCAGAGAATAAGGATTCATTCATTATGCGACATGAAATGTATCTACTTTTCGTAGTATTTTGTATCTTACTGGCTATTTTTTTTACATTTTGTGGAATAAATGTAAAGCCAACTACGGGCGCTACATGAGACGTGAGCTGCAGCAGGATCTGCTAATGGTGGTGATGCGTGGTGGTGAGCCCGGTTTAAACAACCGCTCCCTGCCCGCTCAACAATTGATAACGTAAACTTAGTGTAATGGTGTGAACTACCTATGACTATACTGTGACTGATAAAGCTATTAAGTGCAACATGAGTGTAACCGTATACCTACCTAGTGTATTGACAATATTAATCTCAGGTGTTCTGTATCGTAGACGATAAGATGTATTAACAAATGAGTTTAGCTAAGTTACGTGTATGTTATTTTTAGTTTTGTAATCTATGTTTCAATTATGTATCAATATTATATACCCATGTAGTAATGTTCAAAAAATAAAAATAAAGGGGGATATACTGTGCCTACCTAACTAGTAGGTATAGATATTGAACAATAGGGTAATCATGTAGAGCAGCAATAAACGGACGTGTCCTGTGAATATTATTTTATTTAATCGCTCCACCATATATGGACAAGCCCATATAAAGACAGTAAGCGTATAGCACGCACACTGGACAAACGAGAGATAAGAACCAAAGTCTTAGAATGACGAGCATAGTGCAGTGTCAAGCAGAACAAGGATGGTCACACTGCAACTGTAATGAACAGACGTGACGTTGACCAACAGGCGTGCAACTTGTACTATACGTCACATTTTACATGACATAAAAAAAACTCGTACACGTACCTAATATATACCCAAAAGATGATGGAAGATCAAAGTTTGAGTATATATTGGGCCTGTACGTTTAGCTGACGAGTCGGTTAGCTAACAAAAAGAATAATTTTACTGAGATAAGTAAATAACGCGAATAATTCGTCTATTTTTATATTAGAATCGAATTTCGACATTTTAGTCACCACATATGGAAATAGATTTGTCTAATCGGAGATTTTTCTCGAAATTCCCTCCATATAGTATTCTTTCCATTTATTGTGGTTTATAATTAGTATTATAAAGTTTCTTAGCCACCTTTTGTCACATATTTTTGATACGTTCTACATACATTTCATTTAGTATGTTTACAAGCAAAATCCTTTTATGCACTCGCCCCTTTTTGCATTAAAAATACGAATACGTTTTGGGTAGGACTGTCAACAGCAGTATATTATTATGTAGTTATCGCAATCTTCACGACATCAAGCGTGTAGATTACGTTATTAAGGACGATGCCTTTTGCAACACAGTGTAAACTAAAGCCAAAGGCAGGGCTTCGCCAATTAATATTGTGTCATATTTTATTATGCAATAAACTATTTAGTATTTGTATGTTATAATAAAAATGTTTCTTGCCCAGAACCCTGCCTTAATACGTCCACAATTCAGCGTACAATATGTACGGCTTCCATCGCTATGAATGCCCGCGCATCGAGTTATGATCTCAGCTGTATTGTTTCATGCTATTGAATTGACACAACGTCGTTCTATACTGGTATATGCTAGGCAAGATTGTTTGTGTATCCTGTAGGTAGCCATGTGTTATTATTGGTAGTTACTATTATAACAGCTTAGCCTAATCTGGTGGTATCTGTTCTATAGATTGATTTGGCGATGCCTGAATGAATTGTTTACTAAGGTATGTCTTGATGTATAATATAAGATATATTTAGCAGATGGCAATTACCTTGCAGTGGAATTTTACGAGAATGGAACGTGTTCCCATCGAACGTACTTTTGTATCCATACGAGTATTATTCCACCCTCGTCCATTTATGAATGAAATTTAATTGTTATCATCATCTATTAGGCGCATTAGAGTTTCACACAACTTTTCAAACAAGAACATTTTTACACAACAACACAACAAGATTTCCTATACGAAACATTTTTTCAAATGACATTTGAGAATACATTATTTTACGGAAAACTGGCAAACCAGTAGCATAGATGTTAGGCTAAAGTCCAGACTGCAAAGTTTCAGCGAGTGTAAACGCTGACAAGGTATTTAGAATATGGTGAAACAACGTTGGTATTTCCCCGTGCAGTGCCGGGCTAGAATGTCACCTCCCTATTGCTAGCTGTATCGTAAGAGGCGACTAAAGGTAACGACGGCAAAAAAAATACCGGAAGGTGGGCAGCAGCGCCTTCTGAAGAAAGTTGTCTTGAACTGCGATCCCCAAGACGCCTGCCAGCATGAGGATTATGGCAAACTCTCCACTAATGGAGGAGGATGTGTCCAGCAGAGGACAGTGAAAGCGCATCGAATACACTAGACTTACACACGTATTACAAATATAAGTCCCGTCTGCTTGTCAGAACATATTTTTTGTAAATACAGGATGAGATTGTAATATAATAATAATATCGTTTATTTGCCAGAACCTTTGGTTACAATCTACTTATACTAATGAACATATAAAATTAATTAACCGTTATATTAAACTACAACTATGAACAGTGGCTCCCATACTAGGATTCCCTGTATTGTGGGAGTCTAGTCTCTTCCTGCGGTACATATTTTGTGTTATTTATTTGCTACAAGGAAGTAGCTACTAACTCCTGTTAGTTAGTACCCACCCACTTATATTCATCAGCTGTGAATCCACTCGCTTATCTAAAACACCAAGGGCACATCATCTACATTGTCAATACAACTACGCACCTACGTACTTAAACAAAGAAGTTACTTACAGCAAAGTTTTAAAGCGCTCGTAGCGAAGTTTACTTAGCTGTTCTTAACCGATCAGCAAAGCTAAGCAACGTCGCCCGCGGTCATGAGTTGGATGGGTAACCGCTAGTGACATTACTACTGAGCGCGCCCGTGCTTCGGAGGGCACGTTAAGCCGTCGGTCCCGGTTGTTGTCTAAGGATCACAGTCGTTATAGCATGGTGGTAGGGCATTTTGCGAATACCCGCCTGGCTAGCTACCACCCTCAAGTAGAAAATCTGTCGCCAAGCACCTAACGGTGTGTTCCGGCAGCTGTCCTTGTGACGTACGACTACATCTTCACTTACCATCAGGTGATAAAGTGGTCAAAAGCTAACCTACCAGGAATAAAAAAAAAGTTCCTATCAAAAAAAAAACAGAGATCTATATGCAGACAATCTAACACACACTGGTGTCCTACCATTACTAATAAATCTATAGAGAAAGTCCGTTATAAAAGATAATTAATCAAATTAACAGCGAACTGTTTAAGTACCTAACTAATAAAATGAATAGCAATATATTAATACTAACGAAAATAAAAAATGTATACATCAATAAAATAAGGATATCTCATGAATATTCAATTCTTCATGCAAACCGCTAGATTATAACACGTTTAATTAATTTTTTATCTCGCGTCAGAAGCAAACAACATTTCAATAACGGCGGTACAACTTTTTCTTCATATCTGTTCAACTACGCTTTGAACTGATTATTTTTGGGGTTCCTTTCCCAGATCATAAAATGAAGCTTTAATAATGAGACTCATATTGTGTTCCGTCTGTAAGTCTGTCTGTCCGTCCGTATGTCACATCAAAAATCTCTAGAACATTCAAAGTTACAAAGCAGAGAGAGCCATTACTTCTAGGTTAGCCTGAACAACATCTTCGACCACATCATCACTTACCATCAGGTGAGATAGTGGTTACAGGCTAACCTACCAGGCATAGAAAAAAGCTGAGTCTTTTCCCCGTAGCATGTGGGGTATAATCTTTTAGAGCTGAATGAGTGCAATATTTAGTGTAAATATGGTGATGTTTGTAAACACATCTACAAAATTAAAAAATGCAGTGGCATCAGTTTTGACAAATTTAGGCAATTTTTGATACAGGATCTATCTCATAAACTAAACTGGTAAGGATTCTGAAATTTGGTTTATTATTATTAAATATAATCAAGGATATAATCGTTTCCGAACGAGCGAGTAACTCACGGGTAACTATTAGTGATAATTTTTCCCGATACTGCATATATTTTGAAATAAAAAAAAACCTAAAAAATAAAACCTGGTAAATATTATATATAAGCAAGATAGTTTCACATTCATAATCTAAACTAATGTTTTAAATTAATATTTTTTTTTATAATAATCATTTAATATATGGACTCTCAAATGACTACTGACACCTGACAATGGTGAAAATCCTCTTCCTGTTTTGGATCGGGTAACATATTCAACTGTCAAGTGAACTTTTACTTGTTTTTCGAAGGGCCTCGTGTGAATATAAAAATTCAACGAGGTAATTTCCGGACGGATGTATGATTAGCGGTGCCATCTTCGATTCATTTTTAAACCTTCGCATCTTTTTAAACGAAAACTAAAAACATTGATAAATAATTTAATTTCGAAGCTGCGTCAGCACCTATATTTTTTTTTCTTTCACGGGTTGTTTTATTGTGGAACCCTATAAAAGCCTTCAGAAATCATTCAAAAATGGAGAAGCATTGCCAGATCAGAGATCACCGATAAGAAGACTGATGACGTTGAAGACCCACCATGTACCACCGCCTCAGCAACCGTCGTGGTTTTCTCGAGTCGTCGAGAAAAAAGCGTGGATCGACTCGTACTCAGCCAGTTTTTGTATATAGTCTGGAAAACGGAAGACGTGCACTTCCGTCTGATGTATATAGCCTATATTGCTTTAGTCGCCTATATAGAATATATTCAAACCGAATAATTAGATCATACATATACGTATAAAATTTCTATAATACCTTACCTTATTTGGTGTAAAGAAGTTATTTTATACAAATACTTGCCGTTTACAACATTAGTTCACCTCTAGTTAGTTTAAGAACAAGCATTATTTATGTTATCTAATTCCCAATTAAAAAGTTTTACATTTTCTTTTTAAACAAACTAGTACAAACTTGTAATGCATCCTCAAATTAATGAAAAAACTTTTTTAATTCAACATTTAATTTTGCTCATATTTTTTGAACAATGGGACTGCTTTCCTCTCTTAACTCGTAGCGAAGGTACTTAAAGTAATTCAATTTACTTTTATAATGTTTATTACTTGGTATAATTTTCTAGAGACAATTGGTAACCAAAATGTGTCCATATACAGGGTTAGTGGTAATATGCTAACAACCTCTTAGGATTGACTTCTGCTAGTCCTAAGAAACATTTTGAGATGAAAGTTTTCTTGTTTTAAAAAAATTTATATATTTTTTTGTGTTTTATTAACTACTCCCAGCAAATAGCGTCCCCCGCGTCAACACTCGACTCTTCCCGGACTGGAGTCCGTGGTCCCTTTGAATAGAGTTTTGAACATTTACATCGAGCAAAGTAATAAAATATACGAAATAATACATTTCAGGCTCAAGAGACTTTTGACAACAGGTGGTCCTCGTGCTTATTCTGTCAGAAACATATTAAGAAACACAAAAAAAGTAATCTAAACAAAAAAAACATCTCAAAATGTTTATTAAGACCAGCAGAAGTCAACCCTAAGAAGTTGTTAGCATTTTACCAATAACCCTGTATATTAAAGAAGATTTTGTAATATTTATATGTTACTATAGGTACGTGCATTTAAAGTAAAGTATGTACTTACACATAAGTCATGTTACATCTAAGATCCAATACCATTGAAATAAACAAATATAATCATCGGATTTGATTGAAGCCCAAACCATTAATTTATTAATGAATAAACAATCATATAATTCAATTTAGATGGGAGTTGATAAATGCGTTCCTGACAGATGAGTTCCCAACGAATGGGTGTTCAATTATATTATAATTTCAATTATTATAACGTTGGGTTTCCGCTCCAATAATTGAGCACAGTTAACGGAATGGACATTTTATTTATATTAATTTCCGTTTCGAATTATGCTGAAATTATTCTGGGCGTTCCATTAACGTTGATTCATTTTGAAAGGTCGTTGAGAATTTTAAAGTAAAAATTCTTAATTTTGACATAAAAATATCGAAAACTTTGAAATTTCTTTCCAAAAAATAACTTCTTTTATCAGTTAAAAGGTTTTCCTTTTTTTTATACCGCGTAGGCTAGCCTTTGACCACTATCTCACCTGACGGAAAGTAAGGATGTGGTAGAAAGTATTGTTCAGGCTAACCTTTAATTACTGGCTCACACCGTTAAATGCTAGGCGACAGATTTTGTACTTGAGGGTGGTAGCTAGCCTGGCGGGCATTCACAAAATGCCGCACCACCACATGAGGACTGCCATCCTAAGACAACAACCGGGACCGACGCGACGGTTTAACGTATCCTCCGAAGCTCGGAAGCTAAAAATGTCTATCTACTAGAAATGTCAGTTGCGGTTACCCATCGGACTCGTAACCGCGGCGGACTTTGCTTAACTTAGCTGATTGGTTAAGAACGGCTAAGCAAACTGCGCTACAAGCTCTACAAAATTACATAGTAGTTTTTATCTCGAGTACATTGTAATCTTTTCCCATGATTATTTTTCAGTTGGAACTGTAGTCTGCAAATGGTAGTATTACGCTCTCTACCTATGACATGTGATTATAATTACGATATAAATTCAATATAGCAAGGACAGCTGCCGGAAAACACCGTGAGGTGCTTGGCGACAGATTTTCTACTTGAGGTTGGTCGCTAGCTAGGCGGGCTTTCGTAAAATGTCCATCCACCATGCAGTGAAGCTCATGCTCGCGGCGGGATTCAAACCACGGACCTGCTGCGCGGCGGTCCATATCCAATGCCACTGAGCCATCACTGCTTCATAAGATACCTCTACAATCATTACCAGAAGGCAGAAATCTACTAATGAACAACAATTAACGCCTATTAGGTATTATGCATCTCATCGGATTGTGTTGTGAATTCTTAGAGCTAATATGATGACATCGATTCTTGCGTTAATCTCATCATTTTGGAAAATAACGCTTGCAGAAACTCCAAACATGTTTCTGTGACACGTTGTGTGACTCTTTCTATAAATGGCTACAGCTTAAGACCACGTTTAAGATCTTAGTTATCACTGGAAGCAGAAACTGATTGAAGACTGTCTTCAAGCTCAGCGGAATGTTGGACACGAAGATCACTCATTTCTCCGGACGCTACCCATCTGGATCGGATTTTCTGACGATCTTTATATTTATTGGGTTTATCTTACTTGACAGTCTGTTCAAGGTAGATATATAAGTAATCGAAAACTCTAAGAGTTAAATTTCCTACAACTAACTGAGAAACTGCTAAGATCACTGAGTATTGTACTGAGTTCTTCAAGCCACTCTGCCATAGTAATTATTTCACCCGCAAAGCGATGGTGAGTAATATATCTATGTCATTATCCCCATGCTTGGCAGGCTTCTTTGGGATTGCAGTATATTTTGATAGTTTCCCAGTAGGCGCTTCTGCCTATTGGTAACAACCCTTAGTGTCCTCTTACAAGTCCAATGGGAAGAGATGAGGGTGTGCAAGTTCTAGCCTGGAATCCCATGGGTCCAAAATACTTATCTATCATTAAAGATCTTTTATTGTCTATTCTGTTAAATGACAGTAAGCTGCAATGAAAATATATGATATATGTCGTTAGTAGGTAAATATAGCTCTGTGTCTAGGACACAAAAGCTTAGGAACACCGAGATAAATCCACATTTACGGTAGATCGAAGCTGCAATACGTTTCCACCGGCGGTGGCTCAGCGTCGAAGCAACGAACCGGCGAAATGCCTTGTGATAACTCATATGAGTTATACGGTACCTACCTACCTTTCTGTCTGCGGTAATAATGTACCTGCATATAGGAAATGGAACATGATTTTAGAGTTAACAGGTTTCAAGCACGTTGAAACTATCCATCAGATATACTGTACTGTATCAGCCGGATTGTCCACTGCTGAACACAGCAAACACATTTTTATCCTATTCTATAGATATCCCTACGCTTGACAGTCGAATTAGAAATCGCAGTTTAAAAGATATCAGTTCCTCAGAAGGCACTGTTGTCCACTTTTCCCTATTTTACCTTGAGTCGCCTCTCACGATACCCATAGGTAGCAATGGGGGAATGACATTCAAGCTCGGCTCCCACGCGGAACCATCAGATGTGACTGCGGTAAATCATTTCAGTTTTAGTAAATCAAACAAATAAAAATTGCTACTTATAATTTATTTTCAAACATGTGTAGTTACTTAATTGTTCTCAATAATTTTATTCAGCTTGATAGTTTATTCAATATGATAATTGCTTACTAATTTATATATTATTTTAAATTAACGTAACGTGCATAACAAAACAGATTATACACGTTAGAATGAAAATTGAAATAATACAAACATTGTAATACTTGTTTAAAGGTATCATTTCAAAAATGATCCATGATGTTCATGATTCAATCAATCATGCTCACTTAGAAGTCGTAAAAGTTCCAAGAAAGAAAAACGGTATTCAAAACAAAGTTGAAATAAAATTTGTTCTGAGATCAATAAGACACTCAGAACCATGTTACTGCCAACATCTCGAGTTATCCACTGTGGGATTGCCATGTTTCGATATTTTCTAGATGTCAGCGAAACGCATCCCAGCGGGAGACCTGTAAATTGAAAACTGAGCAAGCAATGGACACCGGAGAGTGAAAAATCGATCTCAGGTAGAGAACTTATTGCGCGGAATGTTCTCCGAGCTATTTTAGAACGATACACCAAGGGCGGTAATCTGCGTAATTTAATTATTTTCATCGCTGGTAGACTATAATAAAATCTACATTTTCTTAATATAACAAACAGTAAATGTATAAGTATAGTATACAAGTAAAGTAGATACTGTATGAGTAATATAACATATATGTAGTAAAGTGTGATATGAGTGTATCGTATAATATAAGTATATCAGGCAGCGACAAACGATTGCCGATTTATTTGATTGAATGATTTATTTGCTTCAGGGTAAAGTGAAAGCTGCGATCGAACGTTAATATTGCCTCGTAGCAATATGCGTAGCGTAGACATCAATACGTAGATAGCCTACGATCGACGCAAATGCAATTGTATCGCTTCAAAGGGTTTTAGCATCTAGTGAGTATGTAAGGAGCAACGTGTAGAGGGGCTTGGTATTAATTGGAAATTTAATTAAAGTAAAAATTCTGTTCTTTGTATGCAAATCATAAACTTATAAACCGACGAGTTTGATTTACGTCCACCAGCGTAGCTGGAGATAGAATCGTGTTTTGCAAATTCTTACTAAATTAGTCAACGTTAAAAATATATTTATTCCGTGTTTTATGAACGTAAACTAACAAATGTGTATATAGTGAAGGAGAAAAACACGTTTGACGACTAAAATTGGTATACTTGAAACCTTCCTTGAATTTAAGATTATTTTCAATTGTTTCATATTTATAACATTTAAAGTGTTAGTATAATATTTATATATCATGGCTACATAGTCTACATACATTAATAAAAATCTGCTATTCTAGACTCTAGATCCCATCGCGCTTATCGAAATCTTGACTGGATCTTAAGTACTACTTAAAATCCAGTACTACTTAAGTAGAAAATCGGTTGTCAAGCATCTGCAGGTTTGTCCCAGCGGCAGTTGTCCTGAAGAACCGGTCTCTAAGCTAAGCCAATACTTCTTATCCTCAATCGTGCTCAGTGATAGAATCGAACGGTGAGATAATTGTCACAAGCTAAGAGTGATCGCAAAAAGATGGCCGGCGGGCAAAGTTCTGCTTATGAAGATTCGATCCGTTATCGGATATGGTCGGGATTTACTGATTTAGTCGTTGAGTTCTAAATGTCACTAACTTAACACCTCAATTGTATTGTTTTCCAAAATTTGTTAATAATCTCTATATATCTAAAATAAATTAATACTTAATCTATTATTATCTTGTGAGAAGAATTCTTGGTCGATCTTCATGGGTTTATTTTTGATTGACTTTCAATGAAATCGCATATCATTCTACTGTGGTCCTAACTGTTTTTTTTTTTACTTTTGCTCTGATAGACCTTCAAGTTATTGCCATCCAAATTTTATCAACTTCGGTCAAGTAGTTATGCAGATATTAACCGAGAAAATTATTTGAATAGATGCCTATATTATCTCGATTATTAATGTCGATTACGTCCATAACTGTAAGCGATCAACACTATCGATCCTGTACGCAAAATGAAATACTGAAAAGAGTTTAAAAAAACAGAAACTACTTCAAGCACCTAAAATAAGAAATTATTTGTGGAACTTGGGTCATCAAAGTTTCTACTAACTTCAATAAGTCATTTTATATTTTACATTGTTCGATGTCGGTCTATATTTTGTTGAAATTTTTATCATCTAACTAAATTATAACTAAGGTTTTAGCCTTCATAAATTTTTATAAAGCGTTAAAATTTTCAACTTCTAAATATAAGTGACTCCCACGTATTTTTGTGGGAACAGGAAAAAGCAAAAGCTGTTAGAAAACCGCAAAATAACACGAAAAAGCGTTCTAAAAATTCCTTTGGTGTATTCATGCTACCAGGAGAGCAGCATTTGATGGAGGCGTCTCGTGGCGCTTGTTTTGCAAAGCCGAAGTGCCCGGAAGCCACTTTGCGTTCAGCAACGTAGTAATATATGTGAAATGGCGTTTTGTCTAATACAACAATTTTAGCAATATGTTGACTATTTTAATAAAACTATGGATGGGATCGACGTTAAAAGTAACTTTTTCATACTTGACAAGTACGTCTGATTAGAGGGATGAAAGCAGTATTATTCGTTCTTGGGAAACAGTTTTCCCTGTTGTCAAAAAAATTAGAGACTATGCAAGCAATGTCTCAACTTTTTTTACAGCCACTCTATTAAATCACGACGTAATATTGTAATTAAAAATAGTGATAGGAATAAGAATTCACCTATACTTGGAGGAACAGAGACAAGAATTGGAGACTTCCTTACAACAATATTTTTCCGGAACATCGTTTAGGTACATTAAAAAATAATGTTTTTCGGAAAGAGTAATTGATTTATATATACCTAAAGTTTGCGAGACATAACATAATACAAAGCTGTTACAACAAGAGAATATTCAGATAAGGTGATTCAGAGAGTGTAGTGTTGTATTTATAACTCTGTAATAAAAAAAACTAGAACGTGGAAAAAGGAAAATAAAACACTGTGAATATATGTATTTATTAGTATTTCAGTTAAATTTTACTTATTTTTCAATATTTAATTAGCAAACACCAAACAAAAAGTAAGAACTTAAATTGCAAAGTGCTGTGTTTAATTAGACCTTTAGTTAAACCATAAATAAAATAATTTACTTCAGTGATGTCCCAAATCTTGAGGCAGATGTCCCGGAAAAAATATAGTCGTAGGAAGTCTCAAATTTTTGTCTCTGTTCCTCAAAGTTTAGGTGAATAAGCCCTACCTATCTATTCCCATGATTGCTTATAATTAACTTTTCACACAGAAAACACTACTTTACTCACTAGTTGAACAAATAACTAAGTATTTCACTTAAAAACGGTGTAATTTTTTTGTAATGATCAGGTTTTATTAACTTTCTTCATATTAGGAATGAAAAGCGGAGTGTTCATCTTAGGGTGAAAGATCTATTGCTTAAATCTAATCCGAACTATCTCGTGCTTCGATAGATCCCTTTACATCCCTCGTATAACAATCTACTATTACAGTCACATGGGTATCTACTATAGCTAGTCAATGCTGCCTTCGTTTTCACTCGTGTGTAAATATTTCTAAGTCTCGTACCTTTAAATCCCACAGTTTGCTCAGTACTTTGTCTATCTCTTTGTTTTTAGATTACAATCACTCGATACGTTTGAGTTTAATTGTAGACTTCTTCGCTATTCTTCGACTTCGCTAGCACGGAATGTATAGTCAGCACACGGACCAAAAAACAACTTCGCTCAATTATTGAACAAATATGTACTGAGTATTTCACTAAATTACTATATAATTTGTTAAAGTAACTAATCAGGAGTTTAATTAACATTTTCAGAACAAAAAGCGTTTCTGAAAAGTGTTTTCTTGGAGTTAATGACCTATTTCAGCATTTCATCTTCTGTGTTCCATTTGTGCCAAACCATCTCGTGCCCATCGTGACATCCCTTATATTAAAATTTACTATCACGAGTCTCACAGGTATCTTCTAGTTATTTAATGCTACACCATGTTTATAATAACCTTATATGGTTTAAACGCAGTACTTATATGACTAAGTAATTAATTATATTACAATATTTTCTCTTTTAACTTATATTTTATTATGTATATGCATAATCAAAGCTTAAATCTTATATTTTATACCCAAAACACTCTATCAACCCCAGTGCACGTACAGCTTGGTTACTACAGGATAATATCGTGTTCATTCTGTATTGTAATTATTACTGGAATGGAAATTGATTTACTTACCCTTTCAAATTCTAAGTAAGTATATATGTATATAAATTACAACACTTTTTGCCTGAGCGAAGCATATCATAATTATAATATTTATTCAACAAAAATCTGAATAATAGTACAATTCAATTTGATAGGTACTAAATAATCTTAAAAGACATATTTAGAATGAAGGTACACAATATTGGTTAGTCTATTGTTATTATAATGAACAGTAACCCTCATTACACATTTACGAGAGAAAAAATTATGGTCATGTGCGGGATGACTATATTTTTTTCTCTCGTATATTTGCAGCAGAGCAGGTGTTAACATAACAATATTAAAACTAACCCTCATACTATATATTGATAGGTGGACAAGAAAACCGCATAAATCTCCATTTCACATTGAGGTACAACAGCACTGAACCCTGATCACTACAGGAAAGTCATCAACTCTGTCACGAAATAAGAAAATACCAAATAACTTAAAATGACGAAACCTACTGGACAAATCAAAGTGAAGGCACACTACAAAGAGCACAAAAGCGCTTTGATTCAATGGTCCTATTCTGAAAGCAACGCGAAGCTTTACTGAAAAGCTTTCACTCTGGCGGCCGTCCAATTCCAACCTACCACTGATCCAAGTTTAAAATTACCCTTTGTTTACACGCAGCAAAACCTGTAATTAGAATAAAAAACACAAATAAAATGCTTATTTTTTTCCAAGAAAAACTACAGAAACGCGACACGCCCGACAATAAAGGCGAGAAAAGTTTTTAATAAAAATAAAGCCGGCGTTTTTGTACGATTTGAATGTTTTGCGTAGAAAATCTGAAAAGGGTTCCGTGATTCGACCTTGAACTGAACATTAAGCGAAGCTAATATAGTCTAGACGAGGAACGTTGTAAGTGCCTAATAAATTATGGATACGAATGAAGTTGCGGTGAACGGAGAGAGCGCTCAAGATTTTTAATGGCAATGAAAGACGAACAGGCATGTCGTAGGCGTACATCTTGAATCAGTTTAGTATAATGTGTGTGACATTGACAAGACATGACAAACATAATTCATTTATACGGATACGTAAATAAAACTTTTTTATACACATTTTAGGAAGTAATATGTCGTTTGTGTTGAATATAATTTCGTACTGCTTTTCCCCTTTTCCAGTATTGATGAGTGAGTTTTATAGTGGATTACATGTTGCTAGTATAGGAATTCAATATACAAAAAAAATATTTTTGAGAAAAAATATTTTAAGTGCTCAAAGCCAAACATCGCCAAAACAAAAACCAAACATTGCATCGTTTTCCAAAACATCGTATCACTCAAAATGATACAGGCCTGATTTCTTGGCAAAATAACAATTAATCTATACTAATATTAACCGACGAACGCGCGGGCGGATCCGCGGCCGGAAAGCTAGTAATTAATAAATATCCTGGTCTTATGTGTATATAGAGTATGTATGATTATAAAATATCAATAAAAAATATTTTACTTTGAAACTTAACTTTTAATTCCGTAAGTAAAATAAATAATTATTAACAAAAAATATTGTTAAACAGCTTTCCGAGTACTAATAACAACACATTTAGGACGCTACTTTCTACAACAAGCAATGTGCGCTTCATATCAATATCATTTACTTAATTTTTAAAAGTAGCTATTTGTTATAGTAATATGCTACATTAAAGTTTATTTCACTTGACAAGATCTAATATTCCCGTCAATGGCAAAATAAATCAAATATCAAAAATTCTACTACAGGAGGTAAGTAACAGCGAAAACGTCATCTTATATCTCGGCTCCGGCGAAGAAAATTGAAACAAGATTCCGATATGCAGATGTAAAACTAGTAAAGAACGAAACATATTGAAGCTCGAGAACATATTGGAAACGTAAAACAGCGTGTAGCCTGCAGTGTATCAGTTTTCTCGGCAGACGAACTTTAAAACCTAGCAAGGGAGACTTCGTGGAAAAGATGCATGAAAACAAAAAAGAAGCATAACTGCTTCTTGCTCATAGAATGGATAGTCTAATATACTAAGCAGAAGTAACGAGTTACTAATAAATAAATAATGTTTTCACCTAGCAAATACACAATCCAGCATAACTATTGATCTTTTAGCTAGAGCACTAATACTTGACCCCAGCGATAATAGCTATGGTCTGCCGTGCCGCAGGTCCATGGTTCGATACCCACCCCCGGCTTGAGTTTCACTGCATGGAGGAAGGACATTTTGCAAATGCTCGCCTGGCTATCTACATCCTAGAGTTGAAAATCTATCGCCAAGCATCTAACCGTGTATAACAGAAGCTACCCTTGAGGGCCAGTTTCCATTTTAGGTTATTTACCACCCGCGACCTCAGCATCATTTCCCATCCTGTTTTTATCACAGGCTGTACTGTACTGTATCAGCCGGATTGTCCACTGCTGAACACAGCCTCCCCCATTCAAAAGGGGGTTTGACATAATCCCCACGCTTAGCAGGCGTCTTGGGGATCGCAGTTTAAGATTTTAGTTCCTCAGAAGCCGCATAAGTAATTAATTAAATCCGTAAGTAAAAACTTAGTTGAAAATGTAAAATAAAAAGAAATTCATTCTTAATTATTCAATTATTTTGTTTAGGACGAACTCAAGTAAAGAATTTATTGCTACTTTTCGGGCTGTGTTTTATTGTTAATTATATTACAACTGCACATTTTAATCCCATTTTTGGTTATACTGCTAAGGAACCTAAAGCTTTGTAGCGGTCTACCTAGGGCCTTAAAAGTGTTTGACACCAAAATTATGTGTATTTATGGAATGGCTTTTGGGTGGCTTGCAATCCGTTGAAAAACTTATGTTGGACCTCTTACCATGTTTTCCAATTGCACAGACGACATGTATATAGAGCGCAGGGTGGATGGGGGTTTATTGAATTCTTATCGCCCCGTGTGTCATTACGGCTGGGAGTATCGAGTATCGGCCTCCTTGTTCCGGATATTGCGATACATTCGCACCCATTGCTCGACACGTCCTAGTTCGATTTAAATTGACTTTTCATCCACATGTTACTACTATGCTACTATTTTTCTGAATACTTTTATAAACTGTAAAGTCTCATAAATGTTTTCGAGATGAACGTTAAGCTTTAGATGATGTGAGATGTATTGTTTAGTAGAGGCTAGATACTTTTTATTGTATTCATCATGCTTATCTTTTTCATAGTGATGTTTATTGAATACACATATTTTTATATATCTCAACGCGCGTGTAAAATTTACAATGCCACTTGACTGACTTGACCAAAATTATAAATGTAGAAATATACGTGATACAGGTAGGAGGTACTAGGAAAAAAAGGCAAAGTGAGTTAGCTCCATATTAAAAATAAGGCTAACCCTTAAGAGAACGGTGAGCGGTCTAGAGTTTTGAGTTCAGAGTTCTGCATTCCGGATTCACCGTGCTGTATATAGAGAGCGGTAGAGTGCTTCAATTCAATCATAATTCAATCAGTTTCTTTTACGTTGACGTAGCGAGAAGACGAATAACTAATCGTTGGCAGGTACAACATTGTCGATGATAAAAGTTAGATCCATTCACTAAATATGATCAATGTCACTTAAAAGATTGTTGACTATAACACTCAAATAATTATAGAACTCTGATCATGCGTTCTCTTTGACCGCTGCTGTCTGACAGTTGTTGTGTGTGCATTCATCCAAGCGATTGTACACTTAACAGTTAACGTAAACCGCAGAACTCGGAACTCACATCTCTAGAACGCTCTGTCTGGGCCCGGATACTGTATAATTTCGAAATTGTAAAAGAGAAGTGAGAGTTCTGTGTTCAACAGTGAATGTCTTCAAACTGAGAATCATAAAAAGACAGGCATCCCGTAACTGTCATACTCTTTTTATAACCAAAATTATATATCTTGTACAAAAATATTGGAAAACCTAATAATAATATACAATAAATAATAAATACAAAAAATTACTTAAGTACATGAAAATATTACACATATATATATTTATAATGATTTTACACAAAACCTAAAATATAAGAAATTCACTGTTTAAACAAACATTTTGAAATTGTGAATGAAAAATATAAATATGTAGTGTGCTTTGTTGTATTGAATTCACCAAAACTTATGTTTAACTTGTTACATATAATTACGCCTTTACATCCCAAAGAAATAGGCAAACAATGTCGGTGTTGAGAGGACCCACATTCTAAGCCCACTTTAAGCCTACGTTTTGTTACTATAATGTAGACGCTTTAGGTAACTAGACCAACGAAGCAGCCATCAGTTAAAATAGAACTAAAAATACCCATTAAAATATTAAACACAACGTGAAAGGGTGCCTTACCCTTTACCTTTCCTGATTCGAAATGAATATCTTCATTAAATTTTTATGCGCAAAATAATTCTGTAACATTAATTACTTCGTTTCAAATAAAGATACTTGGGTCAGAGAAAATTAATCATTTCGAATGAAATAAATGGTAAGGGGTCGGTTGGTGTTTTATTATAATGATTTCAATTAAGGATTTAATGTTCAGGCCTTTGAAATCCCTTATTCGTTACGTGTAATTTTATAATAATAATGGCTGCCAATAAAACATAGGTGTTTCACATCTCATTAATTTTATTTTAGGCTGGATATGTTTGCTCAAACCCACAAATTCCACATTTAGGTGCTTTCGACCGTGTGTTCAAAACCTACATTTAATTGGTTTAACCTCAATTATACCTGCGGCCTCCCCCGCGTTAAAATCGCGCTCCGTCGATATCTAATTCACAGACTTTTATAAAAAGTACATATCTCAACTTATGGAAGGTTTTCATGGGCCAAATTTTATCGAAACGCGTTCTGTCGTTATACGTAACGGTGGTTAGTCTATATAGATAGTCTAATTTTAGATCTGTGCTGGTTCCAGACAAACTCACAAACTAACGTATATTTAGAGTCTGTTGTTTTTTTTTTGTCTTACCAAGTTAATAGACGGATTAGTTTCGTTAGTCCGGATATGTGACAAGTTTGGTAATGCGTGTTTTTCTTTCGAAAATGTGTCTAGTGTGTGTCGGCTAGTGAAAAATGGAAATAAAATACTTTCTTTGTTAACCCCATATGTCCCTATGAAGTTTTAGTATACCCAATCTACAATCCTACTAAAACATGACTTGTACATGGCAAATATACAAACTGTGTGATTCCAATGTTTATTCCAATGATACTAAATACACACACCCTCCGCCATAAGAGATGTCGTTATTTATAGCAAAAAAAAAAAGTATGGACCCTCGCTTAGCAGGTGTTTTGAGGATCGCAGTTCAAGATGGCGGCACTTCTTCAGAAGGCGTTGATGTCCACCATCCGATATTTTCATCTTCATTTTCAAAGATATGTGGTGACATTCTGAACAAGTGCCATCTTGAACTGCGATCCTCAAAACGCCTGCTAAGCGATATGTCACCACATATCTTTGAAAATGAAGATAAAGATATCGGATGGTGGACATCAACGCCTTGTATAATTCTACCCCGGCACTCTTCCCACTCCTAAAATTAGGGTTATATTTTGTCTCAATTTACTAGTATTAAATACAAGGAAGCGCAATATATAACACCAAATTATACACGATTGAAATTCCGGGTATACGCTCAATAACTTTATTGATATTATACGTAAATACGCTAATTTCTGATAAAATTATTCTGTTAAACGATGCAAACGAAGAATTACGTTGAGTAATATAATATAAAACTAAGAAAAAACATGAAAATCCACCAGAGATTTTGTTTGTACTTCTTAGGTAAGCAATTCTAAGCAAAAAATTGCCTGCAACCATTTTCGTTTTTCTCTGAAACTGTAAATCAATATGAGGGCGAATAGAGTGGCCCGATAAGGGTACCAAACGTCTTGATGGCGATTCTACACCGCCTTGGGTAATTTACTACTCAACGATAAGGAGAACGGCGAAAAAAGCACACAATAATCGTTATAAATCGATACTTGTATATAGCTGATCGTACTGGGAGCGATTTGTGGTCTGTGAAAGCGCTTTTAACATTTAATGAGGGTACGATCTAAGCAGATTTTGTATTTTGGAGCCCACATTAGAGCTAAGTAAGTACCTTTTGGTTTCGCTTTGTCTTCACAATCTGCAAGTATTTTATTGCCAGCTCTAGCAGCTAATAAGTCCCAAGGGTTGCAATTATGAAAAGATTGTCTAAATCAATGTTTATAGCTCATTCATACTGAGAGCGATTTATGGTCAATGTGTAAACGCATTTAGAATTTCTTCGAGCGATGAAATCATCTTGTTGTGCTACTAGCTTTGTTTTTGGGATTCTTATAATATTATTTAATATCACTCATGTTAATAATAAAGCATTTAGACAACCTACAAGTCATTGCAGACTCACAGCAGTCCAAATGCTCCAGCCCACTACATTAATTTATTAATTATCAAATTGATTAGTTTCATCGTTCCAGCAGTTTTCCTTGCTGTAGGAGGAGGATAGGGTTAAGTTATTATATCTTAGTGTATTTATGATACAAAAACCCAGTTGTTGCACCACAAAAGGTGCAACAACTGGGTTTTTACGTATTAAACCTGATTTATTAATTATGTAATTTCAATAAGTATTTTTTCGAAATTGTCAACGGCGGTGTGTCCGCCAGATGTACACACTGAAAGATTCAAACCACTATCTCATCGTGGTCAACAGCTAGCCTATCACATAGTAAAAAAAAATATCAACTCTTGTATTATGACTATGCAGGATAAGCTAAGCATTCCCAAAAATGTGGAAGAGGCATTGTGGGGTCTTTAATGTTTTTGTACAATGACAAATAATGTTGATATAGATATTTGATAATTATTTTTTGACGTTTATTGAATTTGACAACAGTCGAACATGTGCCTGCTGTGGTGTTGTGTGGCACAGCAAAATAAAATTAAATTTTTAATCTATATGATTTTGATTTTATTTTTATGACTATTTCATAAAGTTGTAATTAAAGAATGCTAATATATCTAACAACCAATAAAATTATCAATATATTTTTTTTTTATTGGGATAATACGTATAAAGAAGTTGTATTTATTTGCAAAGAAGTATTGGATTGGATTTGATAAAAATATCCATTGAGAGTCGAGCGATTTCATCGGTTGATGGTTCATTTGAGAGTTCGTTATAATGTTTGTGCTTACTTTCAATATTTTACTAAGTATCTAGAATATTCTAAAGCTGCATTCAGTAAAGAATATAGGAGCCACTGCGAGACTAACGGACAAAAAACTCTTTTTAGTTTTTACGTCTTCACTTTTTTCCAATTTAAAATTAAGAAATCAGCATGCTTAGTATTTCCAGAAACAGAAATCATGATCACATTAACTGGAATATCCATCGTTGAACAAAATCTCCCACCATGAGAGCTATAATCCCCACGCTTGACGGGCGTCTTAAGAATTGCAGTAGGAGTTGTCAGTTCTTCAGAAGGCGCTGCTTCCCACCTTCCATCTCTTAATTGCCTCTTACGACTCCCACCATTTCTTCCCGTTCTAGGACATTCTATCCCGGCATCCTACGGGGGACAGCAACAAACAGAAATAAATACTCGCTTAAGTTAAAATGTGGGCTTAACAAAAAACTCCGTTCTTTTGGATGTAAGAAATCCACCAAATTTCGAAAACTTTCATAATTTCACTTTCTTTAATAACGAGGATTTATCATTACTATACATTTTAGTGGATGTAATTATCTACGGTATAATAGTTATAAGCCAAGGGCACATAAAAGTTCAATGATCGGCCATTAATTTGATGTCATGTTGACGATGTAGCAAAGTATGGCTTCAATAAAAGTAACCGTACTCGTAATTGGATGAAAAAAGTTATTTTGGTAGTTAAAGTTGTAGAAAATAATATTCGGTGTGCGTTAACAAACATGAGGTGGCATGCAAGATATACCATCAATTGAAATTTTTTAATGTAAATTATTTATTGAGTGGTTATTTGTAATGTAAAGTTAGAACTTGGTGACCTGAGAAAGCGAAGGATTCTAGGATTAGTTAGAATCCTGAGAGTAGCAAGGTTTTCAAAAGTACGAGACACAAAATATATTTGCGTGCAGAACATTTTTTTTTCACTTCACTACAGGGAATAAAATGCTAGGTGCAAGAAAAACAGCTTAAATTTTATAATTAGTGATGATTTATATGTTTTTTTTTTTCATAAAAACGGTATTTAAAATTGAAAATATATAGTTGCTTGTTATTTAGGATAAGGGTTCAAATTTTAAAAATCGTTGCCACGCTAGCGGATAAAAATAAATTTTGCACGCATATTTGAATGATAAACATGACCTTTTTCAGCGTTAAATAAGTCCGTTACCCTAATCATTATTTTTAATAAATATTTTTTTTATTGAATTGTAATAGGCCACCCTATAATTTTACTAGCTCTTCAAACGCACGATCGAGAAGGTAATGTAGTGGCATTTAAGATAATGCCAAAATACCATTACACTACATTTCTTCGATGATCTTGCGCTCGAAGAGCCTTCTGACGATACTTCGTGTAGAAGCAAAACGCGGCGGAAAAATAAAAACTTTTCATAAGGTGTGCCTGTCTGTCCTGTGTGTCTATAAGGCAATAAAATCTCATGTTTAGGCTAAGTAGTGTTTATGACGTCACGTCACCTTAGCAGGAAAATTAGGTCCACCTGTCGCTAGATATATCTATACTTATAATAAAACTGTAACAGTACAAATTCTGTACAAGGCAGATACTATGAAAAAAATAATTTTAGAGCATTCTGTAGCTGACACTGATGCAAAGACTGTTTTTTTTTATTTTGTCTGTCTGTCGGTCTGTTAGTCTGTATCCCGACCGCGCATCACTCCAAAACTACTGAATGATTTGAGTTCATACTACGAAGAAGGTTATTGTATACGTTTTTTATCCCCAAATTCAGCACGGTTCCCTCGCGAAAGCGGATGAAAGTCAAAATGTACACTTAGTTGTAATTTATTAACGCGTAGTCAGATTTCAATCAGTCTTTTTTTGTTAGAATACTATCGAGTGAGCCCGGCACCCCACGAGCAGCCTGGCGGGGTGCCAGGCTGCTCGTGCAGAGAGCTCAGCATCCCATGGGCAGCTCGGCACCACACGGGCATCCCGGCACCCTTATTTAGTTTTGCAAGCTTGCTTGATAAAACTCTAAAATCTGGAACATTCTCCACAATCACTTTTTTTTACTTTTGCCGGATACATTTTGGACCGACCGATATTACTCTTTTTCAATTTTTCTTAAATCCGCGGACGCGGTCTCTTCTACACGCTGTCACACTAAATCTACGCATTCGAGTTCACAGTAATTTTGACAGTAGCTGTCTAAGAGAATGTAAAATGTTGTAAAAAGAGCTATAACAAAATACTCATGCGATAGTGGTGCTATCGGACGGTGAGGCTAAGTACTTATCGGACTGCTCGTATTAGTTGTGAGTTTCACTTTAATTATTTAATTTCCGAAAATGTACTGGACAGAAGAAGAGTAGGTAATTAAAAAAGATTTGTTAATATTAAGAAAACTATAGCTCCGATCGCGCTCAATCCAACGGGAAACGATCGGGGATCGCGGCATCTGTGTTTTGATGCGTGGAGCTACAGGAAAATTTGGAAAAGGGGGATTTAATAGGGAAAAAACACAAAATTACTTAACTACTAACAAAGTACTTTGTTTCAAAATTTATTGTGCGAACCGCGAAGGAACTTTCTGAGTAACCTAACTACTGTCTTCTGGAAAATACAACCCGGGAATTTTCAAACCCAAAGTAAAAAGCTCCTTTCTGAGCTATGCTTTACTAAGAGTGCTTCACTGACAGTGCTCAAATGTGAATAATTTATCGGCAGGTACGGCAATCGCGAACGAAGTCGCAGGTACAGCTAGTTTTCATATATTTTAGGTGCTTTTCTAATATATTCATTTAATGATTTCTTATACATATATAAATTTCCGCTAACTAACGCCCAATATATACCTGTCATGACTACCTCACTTAGCGTGGGCTAAGAACATGAAAAAGAAGCTTCGGTTCGAAAATGACATATTTCAGCTATTTTCAGCGACAAATCGACATAATTTCTACAGTTTCGTGTAACAAATATGCGATCTTCAAAAGTTCACGAAGATCGATTGAAGTCATTTTGAAGAATAATCGAATTCCCGCGGTTGGAAAAATACCTATAATCAATTTGAACAGGAATTGAAAGGAGTTACGTGGGCGGAAGGTAAATTGTGTAGAAAATAGATTTACTAGTATCTGTGAAATTTATTATAATAGTATAAAATAAATAGTTATCTCTAGATCTATCACTTGGTCATCAAACGTTTTCGTATCGGCTGTAAACAAAGGGTGCAATATTTAATTCTGAAACAATTATTTGCAGTAGGTAGCGCCTGCAGAGCGTATATGGCAAATTCGAACTCTGACTTATTATCACGATATCTCAAATAGACAGAGCATGTCTCGGCCTAGGGACAGATGGTTGATCGTTTGAATTTCGCAAGTGGTCCAATATTTTCCATTTCTTGTATGATGATGTTTAAACTCAAATTTTTACAAATACGATTAGGCATATAGATTTAGAATACGATAGAGATGTCGTTGTCTTAAACTCCACGTGTAGCCAGATCTCTTTCGGCCTCTAATATGGGGTGAACATATTGTTATCTACCGAACATAATTCTGGGCGGCAACTAGAAGTCAAAAAATGCCTCGCTTTTACCCCAGTCGCCAACAATACAGTCATTATAACGTAATAAAAAACATTCATTATTTCTTAGGAGCATTTATTATATTTTCTTTCGTTTTTATTTTTTTTAACATGTCGGTTAGCAGGCATTTACAGAAATTTATTTTATTTTAAGCTGATAGGGTAGCATTTGACCACTATCTCACCTGATGGTAGGTGATGCTCTGGTCGAAGATGTGGATTATGCTTACCTAGAACTACTGGCTCTTAAGAACAGCTGCCGTAACAAACCGTTTGGTGCTTGGCGACAAATGTTCTACTTGAGGGTGGTAGCTAGCTAGGCGGGCATTCGCAAAATGTCCTACCACCATTCTGTAACAACTGCCATCCTAAGACAACAACCGAAACCGTCGGCTTAATGTGCCCTCCGAGGCACGGCAGCGCTCAGTAGTGCCACTAGCGATCACATGACCTAGGCGCACATTGTCGATCGTTCAAGAACGGCTAAACAATCTTCGCAACGAGCGCACAAAAAACAAAAATTAGAATGTTAGAATTAAATATCCAGCAAAGGGATGGTACTCTTGCTACACATTGTTACCTTAATCATTTTAAATTTTTACATTACACGAACATTTAACCAACTCCTTTAAAATGCACGATTAAAACTCTGGCTAACTTTTATGCCCACCTTTGAGTTCACAAAACGTCTCAAGTTAAACTCAAGGCGCAAGTAAGTACTCTCTTAATTAACCATCGTTTACCTAAGCTGGCTCTAATGATAGAGCACGCGACATTTACAACTTGGAACTTGGTTCAAGTTGAATTATTTAATTTGATTAATAAGGAAGTTGGGACTGTAATTGGTTATAACTCTGTCATTGTGTTTGATGTCTTTTAACGAAGCATAAGATCGTCTGATGTTCTATCTTTATTGGAATAAATATTTGGTGGTACTTTTGTGTTTCTTTCGGAAATTTTATGTTTTGAACAATTAATTGGACTCAACACTTTGATTTTTCATAACTAAAGCCCTACATAAAGTATCGAGAGTTCACATGTGAAAATCTTCCAGAATTAGTTCATATCGAGACCAGTTACAGTTTTATCACTAAACTACTGAAGAACAAATATTATATAGTCAGTTTCCTTTGGAATTAAAATAGACTAAACTTTACAATAGGGTCCTAATATACATGATCTCTCTGGGAGACTTAGTTATGCTGCATATACTGTTCATATGTTAAGGTATTTGATGGATGTAGTAACAGCTTGTCTAGTTTATTTCATGTATTTCCACAGTAATGTTTTGGGGATCAGCAGCCGATTTATAGACCATATTTTTATTCGAAAACGGATTATTATAGAATAGATGCTAGCTAATCTATGACAGATATTGAAAAAGACATCAATATTTGTTTACTTCTTTATATAGTAAGAGTTTATTCGAATGAACCACACTGCAAGTCCCGTAAACTTTCAAGGAAGCGTAGACAATCATGATTGCACTATCACACTTATGTTCCAAATGCGAAAGCAAGTTCAGTGTGTGTCTTGATCCTCACCCTATCACTATACTGTATATTTATTATAACCCCTATATACGTGTTGAATAAGACATAATACTTTTTATCTCGATTTACTTTATAGTTCTCGAGAGAGCGCTATATAAAAGAATTCTACGTGGGAGATAATGCGAGCAAAAGCGGAAGTCTAATGTAAAATAATGTCTTAAAGTTACTCGTAACTTTGCTTATTCTTCAAATGTATTATTTGTTTTGGTCGTAGTTAATACTTTAATGATTATTTGTTTGCATGAAATAACTTTTCAAGTATTTGTTTACATGAAATAACTAACATAGCACAACTACACAAAGTCACCAAAATTCAAAATGAAAGAGACCAGACCACGAAATTGCTTTAAGGAAATTTTATTTGCGGCCTGAAATTTCAATAACAAAAGTGCCTATAAGTATTTGCATCGGTAAAAAGAATACCTTTTTGAGTTATACGCTGGGGTGCTTTTAAATCTGAATAAATTCCGATTGTATCGAAAGTAACAACAGGCAATTCTCTTTTATTGCTGCGTACATAGAAAAAATATGTGAATCACATCGGCATAAATCTTTCAAGCGGGGTTTTACATTTTTGTCTGTCTGTGCAAAATATAATAAGTTAAGACTTAAATTGAATCGCAGTAAGTTCGTCGACCACGATAGTTCGTTAAACTGTGGAGGCCTCTTGTACATAAGCCTGCCACCAAGATTCTTTAAGAGGTAAGCTTATTTTCTGTGTGATTAAATGATATATCAGTAATAAGGAGTTCCATACAAAAAGTATTGTTTATTAACGGCTTGAGTTGAGGCTTTGTCGACAGGATCTGTGTGCGCGTATATACGAGTAATATGAGCATCATATTCCGGATTCAAAGACATGATGGGCTTGAAAAAACGCAGCACATGTTGTGTCCCACGAACGATCCATGTTATGCCCCAAGCGTGCAGCAGCACCCTACTTACTAGAATGGAAGTATGTTTTTTTTTTAGTTGACAGTGGTTTGTCTCCTGTATCTGTAATTTTACTGTCTCTCTAGGACTACTGCTGGAACACACTTGTTAAGTGTCATCTTTTAGAGGTCGTGGAGTAGATTACAAATACAATTTTGATAGTTTTGTATATATCTAAATAGTTAAATTATTAGTGGCCGTCAAAGTGATAAAATTTAGACCATTATTTAAACGGTATCTATTTTAAAAAACTAGTAAGGTAAATAAAATTTTGAGCGAGGCCCAACTCGCACTTGGCCAGTTCATTTTCTTCCTTTTGTAAAATAACGTATAAATGATTTCTAACTTGAAATCATTGGTTTTTTATATTATTATACACCCTGGGGTGTTGTGTAATTTTGTATCTCTTGTTCTGTAGACTGAATATGACCACAAAATAAAAAGGTCCAGGATCAGTTCGCAAAGCCATTCCAATAATCAAGCGACTTTAGCAACGAAGCAATAAAGTGCACTTCAGCTCGCAAAGCACGGAAGACCTAATGTTTATATTCACTTACAAGGCGTCTCTCTCTATCCCATAGCCACGCATACCTCTGATCCCCTCTCACGCGGCATGCACCGTAGAATAATCCCGGCCGGACGGATACGCCGATGTACCTTTAGTTCTGTACCTAAAGCTTTTGAGCCAGACCTGGTGTGACATTGAATAATAATAATAATAATATTTGAAGCAACGATGGCTCAGTGGCATTGGCTATGGACTGCCAATATGGAATGGACGCAGGTCCATGGTTCAATACCAGCCGTGGGCTTGAGCTTCACCGCATAGTGGAAGAGCGTTTTGCGAATGCCCGCCTGGCTAGCGACCACTTTCAAGTAGAAAATCTGTCGCCAAGCACCTTACGGTGTGTTCCGGCAGCTGTCCTTGAGAGCCAGTAATACTAGGTTAGCCTGTACAGCATCTTCGACCACATCATCACTTACTATCCGTTGAGATAGTGGTCAAAGGCACATAACCTATCAGGGAAAAAAAATATAAAAAAACAAGCTATCAAGGTCACCCGTGGTATTTAATCACCATGAATTAAATGTCATCAATGACATTAAATCAAAAATCACACCCCTGTACAGTTACAAAAACAGCAATCGATTCCGATTGTTTAGTACCTGATATTGCGTAAAATAATGCTCATATTCTTGCCACAACCGTGACATTTCCCGTATTCAGATTGAGTACTTATTCATAAAATCCGAATAACAAACTAATAACTCCGCCTTTCCATTAAACCGTCACGAATGCCGCCACCCCTTTATTTTATGAGGAAAGAAAACTCAGGCCATTTTTTCGTCCTAATTCGAGCATTCGCGCGACACCGCTCGTGGGCCGTGGAATGCCTAGCGTCCACTTCACGGGACATAAAGCTTTTATGGAGATACACGGTCGTCCCATGGGCCAATTTATTCTATGGCCCGCCCGCACTACCAGCTGACATATGCCCCAGACAGATACTTTATTCAGAGAGGCATTTTCGCGGAGGGTCTCGGATGCCGATCCGCCGATTCATTATTCTTTGGTAGTTTATCGTTTCTTTCTTCATTATTGCTTGTTTAATCTTTCAAGAAGAGACATTCGAATAAGATCTTATCGCTGTAAATATAAACATTCTACTCCGTGACCTTCTTATTTAGGTTACTTGCTTTTAACGAAACACGAAATTTGTTCGAATTATTATCGTGTCATCCCGGCACGGATCACAGCAAATGGGTTCCGGGGACTTGGGGCGTATTCCAAAATAATTTATAAAAATACAGTTTGTAATTTTAAACGACTTTGAACTATCACAGTTATGGTCGTAAAATTGTCTATATGCAGCTATGTTTTCAGTAACAGAAAAAATGCAAATAAACATTAGACAGATTAATTGTCACATTCCTCAATTTGCAATACGGGTTCAGAAACAGTTATTGTACTGTATCAGCTGGATAGTCCACTGCTAAACACAGCCTCCCCCATTAAGGGGGGAATTTGCCATAAACCCCACGCTTGGCAGGCGTCTTGGGGATCGCAGTTTATTGTGTTTCCACTCCAATTCCAATCTGCCCACCATCCGGTATTTTACCTTTAGCCGCCTCTTTCGACACCCACTGGTAGCGTTGGGGGAGTGACATTCTAGCCCGGCACCCCACGGTCCTGGTAGTATGTTACCTCAATCTTTTGGGTCACTTTTAATTGAGTAATTACATATTACTTCTTCAACAAAGACGATAAAATGTATTATCGGTTCAATAGTTACATAAAAGAAATAAATTTACTTTAGTGAAGATTCTAAAGGCCACCGATTAACATTATTCTTGTCATGTGTCTGTATTACATATAATTATTTCAACTGCAATAATTATTTAATATGTGAATAATATAAAACGATAAAACATAGCGAACAACACAACAAATCTGGCACAACAGAACAGCATCATCAACAAGCTTGTAAAGCCCTGGATTGTTTCCGACGGACCGCGGATTAACCAGGAACAAGCTAGAAGGTGCTTTAAGTTCCCGCCATTCCAAAGTCAATTTTAAAGTTATTTGCATATTTCGTGTTTTCCGGACGAGATTGGATCCGTATCGGCTCCGATATTCCAATATTCATTAGGTGGATACCGATCAGTTAGGTAACTTTGCTTTAGGTAAAAATTAAACGGATTTTTTCTCGGCTTAGGAGGGGCGTCAACCTATAATCTTCGTGGAAATTCCACTGCATTTATATAGGAACTTTAATCTGATAATATCGTGGCTTCGCAAAGCCAGGTGTTTTGTTTTGATTATCCAGGAAGTTAAGTGCTGTGGGCTGAGATTACTGTGGTTGCGGTTTTTGAAATAGGTTGAATTAATTAAATTAAAAAGCAACTTATCGATTTGTATACTAGTAAGCTTCAGTAGTAGGTAATATTATAACTAACGCACCCCTTGGCTAGCAACCTTTTCATCACCTGTATAAGCCTGTTATTAGACAAAGATTGGGTCACCGACAGCTTTTTCTATGAGATTGAAATTCATAGACCTGTCTTGGATGCTTGTAGGCCTTAATCAAAGAATAATTTTGCAAATACAATGATTGTAATAAAAACGGAAAAGGCCGGAAAGTTTAAATTTCAACATTCCAATTATTATGTTAGTCATTCAAACATAGCAAATCAAAAATAATACATACCAGTAAGTGATCTTCCATCTACAAAGTAAATGTAAAATGTATCTACGCGGAAGCTTTGTCTGTTTCCTGAAGGAGTCAATCGCGAAAGCAATCTATTTAATCAAATCTGCTCAATCCCCGTTTGTTTTCGAAATCCCGAACAGAAAACTAACATCAAAGCGTAAGTAAGCAATCGGGACGACATCAGAAAAGCTATGAATGTAAATCAAGTGGAACCTCATCAAAGTTGGTGACGACCCGTAGGCGCTTCCAAACTCATTTTCATATTACGCTCGCGACGCTGCGCGGCGGTGGATTAAGCAAAACTTTAATGCCTTTTTCGCTTACGTTGGATTTTTCCCGACTTGATTAGAATGGTAGGATAAAAGGCCAGTTTTGTTAGGAGCGTTTTCTAATGTAAAAAGGATGTGGGTTATAACTTTCTAGCTAGCTTTCCTTATGGAAAGACGACCCTTTGCACAGAAATTCCACGAAAAATAGCTACGAGTGTTCTCTTAAATTGAAATTAGGTTTAATATGTCCTAATATAAAAAGTAAAACATTGTACGTTTGTTTATAAATTCTTAAGAGCATCGAATTAGCTTTAGACTCTTTTTGCATAAAATGGCTGATGCTAATATAAAAAAGTAACGTGTGTGTGTTATTCTCCAAGGTTTCATATCTCAACCAAATGTCGCGAAATTTTGTAAGCAGGTTCGATAATTATATGCATATATTTATGTCTATTAAATTTTAGGAAATTTCACATAACGGCGGAGATAATATGGGGCATGAAAACGTAAAAAAAAACACATTTCAGTCGCAAGGTCATCGCCTCACAGAGCCGCCAGTTAGCGAAGGTAGAGTATATTAGCATGAATTATTTATGGTACTGTGTTAGTCAAAGTAGACATTTGCATGCATAACTCAAAATATCTTGCTCTTTATATAAAGCCCGGGATTAAAACTATATAAGGCAGTATTTAAAAGTAGGATAATCTTCGTCGTTTTCATCCAAAGTCTATACAAATCGAAGTGAATACAAGTATATACAATACAAGGAACTATTTCAATCAAATTGAATTTTAAACGACTGTTAAAAATTTCGGAAATCGCCGACTGTCATTCAATGAAATTATTGGCCAAGAATCCCTTCATATCCATATCCTCAAGCCTTTTTATTACTGGTTAGGATTGACATTAGAACATTTCCGACCAATAGTATACGTCAGAAATGCAATTGCTACCGCTATTCAGTAATCTCTTTGTAGTAGATTTATTTCTATAGCTCCACCCTCTGTTAGTTAGATATTTCCTTGAAAAATAGAGTAAATTAAGTACCTACATATGTATTAAAATTGTATTCGCGAATATTACGTTTATTGTGGTAGGGTATTTTACGAATGCCCGCCTGCCTAGCTACCACCCTCAAGTAGAAAATCTGTCGCCAAGCACCTAACAGTGTGTTCCGGCAGCTGTCCTTGAGATCTGTACTTCTAGGTTAGCCTGAACAACATCTTCGACGACATCATCACTTACCATCAGGTGAGATAGTGGTCAAAGGTTAATTTATAAGGAATAAAAAGAAATAAAAAAAATTACGTTAGGAATTTAAATAAACCAATCTCTATAATTAAAAAAAATATTGAGTCAAGCGATACTTTACGGAAATTCAAATAAATGCAGATATATTCAAAGAACTTCGCGAAATTATCATTAATTGCTAATGATCACCTAAATGATTGGTTACTGAAGACATTACTCGTATCCTTGAAAAGTAAACTGTTATTTCAGATCAACTGACGCAAAAAATTATTACGCATCCTCACAACTTCCCAAGACTAACCGAAAGCATATACTTGTATTACTCTTTGAAGCATATATAATGATAAAAGATGAAAACCTTTTTGGTCGAGGATAGAAGCAACTTTCATATTTCAAATTCTAGCAGAATTAAATAAATATCTATGTATGGCAGTCGGCAGTAGGGCTCTAGGTAAAAAAATTCTTAGTAGATTTTTCGTAACAGAATTCTTTATGAGAATATTTACCTAAACAAAATACGAATGTTAGGAATGGTCCCTATTTTTCATTTGTATGAAGATGAAACGAATTTATTATTTTATTGCAAGGTTAGGTTAGCACGTAATAGGTAGTTAAAACTTTTATAAAAAGACTGATTTAGTGAACAAACATAGAATCGTTGCATAAACGTTTTATGATAACATTGATAAGTGATAACATATGACGATTATTTTGTTATTATTTATAAAGTAGATATATCGAAAGCTGTCGTTCCTGATATGTTTTAATAAAATAACTAATATTTAACTTAGCTTTATAAAGCACATTGTAGTTTAGTATCCTGTTGAAATTTCAATGATAGCGATATATTAGCGAAGCAAAAAATATATAGCGGAAAATGCTGCCCTGGAAGATGTATCTGCCATCGATCTTCAGCGAAGTACCCTCTCAAACCTGTCGCCTGTGTCATTGTGCACTTGACAGGTTCAAAGCGGAGCTTCTATTTACCGCTGCGCCCATAAAATTCCAAATCCCACAGATATGGCACGTCACGTCAGTCTTGGAAGAGGAAAAGGTTAATAAAAGAGAATCGATACGATTCGTTTTCTTTTATATTTCGGCTCGGGTAGTCCATATTTCAGCTTTTTTTAGTTGTTGTCCTCAAATTTTTTGAGCGCAATACTTATCTTGAGCCATTATCGAGCTGCGTGTTTTAGATATATATACGACGCGTTTCCTGCTTTGCTACCAAAACCAGTAGCAGTAGTACCGGTAGAGGTGGGAATGTTGCACTATTTTGAAAGTTTTTGGAAGGCGGTGCTACTCATCAAATTACTGTTATTTTGTTCTTTGATTGTATGTTTAGGTTACGTTGTTTTTGTTGCTGATAGGTAAGCCTATGACCACAAACTGTGCCGGGACACACCGTAAGGTGATTGGACACGGATATTCTACTTGAGGGTGGTCACTAGCCAGGCGGGCTTTCGCAAAATGCCCTTCCACCATGCGGTGGAAGCGCGAGGCAGGATTCGAACCATGGACCTTCTGCGCGGCAGTCCACAGCCAATGCCACTGTGTTTTAAAAATTTTGGAAGCAGTGATGTGCTTCTAAAATTTTGTTGCTGCTTATAAAAACTGCTTATTAATTTGTTTTAGTCAAACATGATTGCGTCATACTGCCTGATGGGGAAAAAACATTGTTTTTATAGCCAACGTGCTTGGAGCGATAAGTATTCTTGCCTAGCCTAACCAATAAAGTCCACTGAATAGATTGCAAAAAAATTCCTTCAGCTATAGGGCAATCCCAATAGCCCTAGGGCTATTGGGATTGCCCTATTCAACTGGAGCACATGTTGGATTGACTATAGAATGCAATGCAGAAGTTTTATAGTTCCAATTTTCACAGTACGGCATTTCTCGAATACCCACCTGGATAGCTGCTAAACTTACCTCGAGTATAAAACACCAGTAACTGGTGTTTTCCGGTAGCTGTTCTTATGAAAACCATTTTTTAGGGGGAAAATTCCTTCGCCCTGCCCCACCACCACGGGGGTGGTGGAACTTAAACTCCCCCGTCAACTCAGCAGTAGCATTCACCATCTTGCCCCGGCGGTAGGCCCGTACTTTACCGGGCCTCTGCGCCTGTGGAGGGGCGACCTTGCTCACCAAGGCCGCCCCCTTAAACGTGTGGGGCCGGGAAAGCCGGTGGAGAATCCTCCGACTCTCCACCAGTGACCCCATTACGAAGAAGGGAGGCGGCGAGCGTACTGCCGCCTCCTCGCCCCTGTACGTCTGCGCCGGAGAGGGGGTTCCTATGAGAGCCATTTCCTATTGTAGGTTAAGCTGGCTGAACATCTTTGACCACATATAACTTACTAACCAGGTAATATCTCAACTGATAGAAAGTGGGGATGTGGTCGATGATACACCTCATAAGAAAGAATGTCAACATCGTGTTCAAAGGCCTAAAATCAATAAAAACGTTACTAACCAACTTGTTAATTGTATTACCTATGCATGTGTTATATTTTTGTTACCTGCGGTAAGCTATTATTAACATAACACTAAGTATTTATATACAACACTGCAGCTACTACTACTGTCAGCAGTCCAAATGCTCACTACTAGTTGGCAGCGTGCCTAGCATTCTGGCAGCATTGTTGCATAATTTTGGAAAATAAGATGAGCTTCCGTCCCCCACGGACCAAGTCTCCACACCAAGCGGCGGAAATATGTAACGCAAGTGGTTAATACTGATATTAAAATATAGTACCCATTTTGCTTCATCTTGATTCAGGCTACCTAGACACGATAAGATTTTTATTCTATTTTGGAATTCTTATTCTAGCTTATTTGATACGTTATTTACACACTTGTTAACTATAGTTTTAATAGTATACTACCACTACTTCCTTTAGTCTAATAGCTACGGATATGTAGCTAATCATAATTAATTTTATATTTTGTGCGAGAACGTCACATCAGAAACCCGACCCATAGGATTTACTCAATTCCTTTTTATTGGTTCTACTAACAGCATGGCCTGACACGCTCTTGACAACCTTTTAGTGAGGTTTACAACATACTTAATTGGAATATCATAATATTTCTACGGTACGAAAATACGCAAGAACATTACGAAAGCATAATTACTTTAGTTTATTTACTTTATTTCCTCTTTGAGTACAACAGACAAGAAGCAAGCAGCTAAGTTTAACCGAAGAAGCTCGCACGAGATCTAATCTACATGTTTGCAAGAACCGTTTGCATACAAAAGAAATTCACAGGAACATGAAAGTAATTTCTTTACAACAGTGAAATTGCTTCGACTTTCAACTAACACTTTTAGATATTGGTTACGCGGGTACCCTTTGCGCTCGTCTTTCGTTAAGGTCGACGCACATTTGGCGTTACGGCGTTACGTGACGCGATGAATTTGTAACCTCAAACTCTTTGGGAATTTGACTTAAAGAACTTAAAACAGATAGTGCAATTTGAAAGGATATTAAGGTAAAAAAAACACAAGAATATAAATCAATTTCTTTAAATAGTGAAACATTGACAGTCATGCAACATCGTTTGCTTTGTGTACTGTTTAAGTCCTTGTTTCGTTAAAGTTGTGCACATTATACCAAGGGCACATTCCGTTATGCGCCTTGAACCGCGTAAGCGTCCTCAGAATCGTTCCGAAATGCACTGACAACACACAAAATCCATGTGAAGTTATCCGTGATTCCACACTCAGTATGAACACTCACAGCTAAGAGAGAGAGTGCGTTCTGTCAAACAGCTGTCATCGCAATAATAATGAACAATCAAATGTTGTTTGTTTGTACTTAAAAGTTTGTTTCTATTTATATAAAACACGAACTGAAGATTCGTTTGCACGCTTCTGCGCTTCCTTATGTCTCTGCTATTAAAGTATATAATCATTTACCAAATGATATTAGAAGTGAAGAAAATATGAATAAATTTGTAAATAAAATAAAATGCATGCTTATTAACAAATGTTATTATAATTTGAATGAATATTTTAATGATAACTTGACCCATGATTGAAGATAAAATTTTAAATTTACATGATATAATAATGATATAATATACGATAATATAATAATACTTAATATTTTTCCACCACCACTGTTTAAAAATCAATGTCTGTTACACGCTCAATAAAAATACATCTTGTAATATGTACCTATCAACGATACCATGTCCTTCATGGTAATATTGCAATACCGAAATGGGTTTCATGTATGCTCTTTAAATAATGTTTGTGTCACCTCATGTACTCATGAATGCAATAAATCACTTTGACTTTGACATAATTGTTCCCATTTACGAGCGTCAGTACTGTCGGTACATTTAACGTTTGGTAATAGTTATATGTTTATGTATAAACGTTAAATGTAACACCCGGGTGGTTACATACCACCGACCATAACCATCAACTGAGGGTATAATACATTTGTAAAATCAAGTAAGCGTATCTATAAGATTGATATTTACTGTACTTACTGTAAAAGTAAGAAGACAGATACGCGTAATAACCACTTATATGCAATTTTAAAGAATAAGATAAGAGATTTAAACGTGAAGTTGAGGCAACGCAGACAATTCCCCTAAACTTATCTGTTGTAGTCGAGTCAACGCCGATACAGTGCTGATAAGTGTGCGTTATAATAAAGAGTTCCACAGAAATAATACTGCACGGCTTGAATTGAGGCAAGACGTTGCCGGGAGGATCAGTGTTCGCTAACCATAAATATCTTTGCCAATAGTTTTATTTTATACTTTCAACAAACACCTTTTTATGTTGGTTAGTCTGTGTACCGTTTGTACACGTGTCTCGTTAGAGTCTGCGCACACTTGGCGGTACGTGACCACTCGGACGTGACGTGACGGAGAATTTAATATTTGTAAAGTCAGCACTGTCTGGGAGATTGATGTTTTAAACGAAATTGGAGATTTGAAACTAAAATTTTCGAAATTCACACAAAAGGTTTTTCTTTTAAGTTTCAGTGAGTATTTTTAGTATACATTTAGATATAAATTGCTCAGGGTCGAACTGTTTGTGCATGTGTCTCATAATAGCCTACGCAATCTAGGCGTAGGAGTATTACGATAAAACACTCCAAAGAATGTGGATAAAATAAAGTTGGAGATGATACAATTTTAAAATACAATAGAAAATTTTATGATAATCTAATAATGGACCTATATTTCATAGCTTATATGAAATATAAGTCCATTATTTGTAGTAATACAGAAAGTTTGTAATGATAATTCTTTTATACACAAATTGATCAAACATAATATCTACTCGTGCTCTAGCCCGTGGGGTGCCGGGCTAGAATGCCACCCCCCCATCTCTACCCGTAGGTGTCGTAAGAGGTGACTAAGGGTAACACCCCAGAAGGTGGACAACAGCGTTTTCTGAGGAACTGATATCAAACACTGCGATCCCCAAGATGCCTGCCAAGCGTGGGGATTATGGCAAACCCCCCTATAATTGAGGAGGCTATGATGTAGCTATGCGGCAGTGGACAATCCGGCTGATACAGTAATATGTACCGGCAACGATTCTAAAATGCTGACCATATTGCAACATTTAATGACAATGCTTATTAGTTGTTAAAAAAATATGGGAGCGTATTGGTCATGGGTCAGGGATGCCTTGGCCATATTTCTTAATATGTCTTACATACCAAGAACAGAAGATGAAGAATCAAACCATGAGCAGCCGGTTCCCACTGACCAAGCATCGTGACCCCAAAATACACAAACATGTAGCCGCTGTCTAAGTACTATATTTGACTCTCTTGTTATGCTGATTTAGCCTCCAAATCAGCCCTATTTTACGTTTTTAGAAATAGGAAGGCGCAAGCAAGAGTATCGTCACAAGTTGCACCCCATACCAAAGGCCGACCCATCTTCCACAGAAGGAGATTCCGGTCATTTACCATCAATGTCGCGCATGAGGTAATTTGTTTCCAATATTGCCGTATAGTTAGCGGTGGCTCTACGGATAAGGTCATTTAGACTCAAGGTGGCGGGCGCAATGCAATTCGCGACTTGTGATGAAATGCATCTGTTATAGGCAGAGGAGGTAGTCCACTTAACATCAGGTGGGCCTCGAGCTTGTTCCATCACAATAACATAAAAAGGTGAACACCTTCAATTAGTAGGTAAGAATAATAATTATTTCGTTGTGTTTTAGATTAAACATTTCAAGATGAGCCGAAACCAACCCAAGTGGAGCGATAGCAAAGTGCTGCTAAGGAAATAAGTGCTTCTTTTTTAATAAAATTGGTGACGTAGCTTTTGTTGATTTGAAATTTGGTTGCTGTATTTACCGTACCGTAAACTAAACGGCAACCTATCAAATTGTACCATGCAGACAATATCCAGCTCTCCCACGGCTATTCAAATAACATTTTGAAGGTAAATAACTAAAAACTTATTATCCACCTTGCATACAGTCTCAAAAGAGCACCTTGCGACAACTGTTTCCAAAAATTAAGAAGCAATGACGCTATTAATGATTTTCATCACCAGAAGAGGTTGTTGAAGAATATAAAAAACACGGTTAAAAAATTCTGAGGTCACAGACGAGTGGCATAAATAATTTCATAATTGGTTTAGTTGTATTAAAAAGTACATTAAAGCTAACGGAGAATATTTTCGTATTTTATTAGAGACGGAGCAACAAAGTCAGATACAAAACCACTTATTTAATTTAATCGTCTACGATGCTCTTTTGCAGGTCAATTACAAGTTTTAAGATTGAAATATTCTACACTACTGCCACGTTCAGCAAAAATAAATGTATAGAGCTACTGCGAGAAGAACGCGCAAGAAACTCGGGGCCATTCTATTTAAAAGTATTTTAACAATGTGTTAAGTACAAACTGTATTATACAATTATTACAATAACTTTGTTTAAATTATACAAGGTGTCCCAAGAAGTAGTGATATACTGAAACTGGGAGGTAGAGGACCTAGAGGGCTATCTGAATCACCCCCATGTATGTTCCGCGATTTTTCGTATTTTCGGAGTTATGACTTTTTTATTTTATTTTCACCTGTCGCCGAGTACGATGGGATTTTTATTTATGGTGACGTGAATTATTGCGGTAGTTGCTTGATTTTTTTTGTGTGCTAAGCTGATTGATGGGCCAATTCAGTGTGGTAACATTCACTATCGTTGGATCTTTGAATGGAATAAAAAAAAATTAAATGCCAAGAAAAATAAAATTACAAGCCCTTAATTTTTTTAGTAATCGGTTTTACTTTGCTAGCATTAATCATCGTGTAAATTTTAATTTTGCAATTAGCACATTTACATTATTTTTGTTTGATTGAAGCCTTATGTTATGAATAATAAAATTAAATTTTTAGAGTAGCTACCTGATAGAAAGAGCAATTTTTTAAAAGCCAAACGGTAATTTGATGTGATTTTATTTTTTAAGGGCCCTTGAAGTTGTGAATATACTGGGTATTTTTATTTTCTTGGCATTTAATTTGTTTTTATTCCATTCAAAGATCTAACGATAGTAAATGTTACCAACCTGAATAGGCCTATCTATCAGCTATCTAGCACACAAAAAAAATCAAACATCTACCGCAATAATTCACGTCACCATAAATAAAAATCTCATCGTACTCGGCGATAGGTGAAAAATTTAAAAAGAAGTCATAACTCCGAAAATACGAAAAATCGCGGAACATACCATGGGGGTGATTCAGATAGCCCTCTGGGTCCTCTACCTCCCAGCTTCAGTATATCACTACTTCTTGGGACACCTGTATATATACTACATGGCAGATGCGGACTTGTTCACGCATTTTTGTCGTAATCAAAAACTGTATATTAGGATTTCTAAATCAAAATGTTTTTCACGTGCAACTTGAATTCTCCTTTTGTGAGCGCTGTAATTTATTTGGGAACTTTATTTTAAAAAATCACACACAATTCCCTAAGAAAAAAGGAACTTTTATTTGTCTTTGCATATCTAAAACCTGGCACCGCTATTTGATCATTATTAGCTAAGTCTAGTCTAGTCTTTCTAGTGTTATAAATGTCATTACTGTTTAATGTCAACTACTGTTAGTGCTTTTGAACTTGAATACTTTTATTTAAAACCGCCTAAACCAGTTTTTAATTCATAATAGGAATGGACTGGTACCGAAATACGTTACAGTACAAGTGTTAGGCTCCGTTATAGCACTCAACTCTCCATACCGGTTTCAACAACTAGGTAACAGTAAAATGCGGTTGTTATGATATGTGTCTTGAAATCCTGCTCCCATTATCTATTGTAAAATATTTTGAACAACATTTGAGTATTACGTAACAGCAAGCGGATTATGTAGCTGTTTGATTGTATTATTTTAGATTAGAACTATTACTGTATCAGCCGGATTGTCCACTGCTGAACACAGCCTCCCCTATTAAGGGGGTATTTGCCATAATCCCCACGCTTGGCAGGCGGTTTGGGGATCGCAGTGTAAGATGGCAGTTTTTTAAAAGGTGCTGCTGCCCACCTTCCAGTATTTTCCCTTAGTCGCCTCTTACGATACCCACGGGATGTTATGGGGAGGTGCTATTCTAACCCGGCACCCCACGGGGGAGTTAGAAGTATTAAATGAAATAAATTATCATCAATACAATTAAAGGCAGCATGAAACATTTTATGTATACCTCGACTGTCGGTATATATTTATTACTATACTGTGCGATAAATAGAGACAGTTAGCGTGAGGTTGACAGCTATGCTCATACTAAATTAGGTGCTAAAGGTGCTAAAGTTAGTTAAACTACGATTACCTCACCACCAACACATTTACTACATTAGCTGCTTTGCTTATAACTCAAAGTCTTAGTAATTTTCGGAGTAAGAATGGCTTAGAACCTGATTAGAAAGAAATGCACAATACCCATCAATAACAACCTAACCAGAAAATCATGTATCCCCGAATGGAATACGAATAAGAAACTATAGCCCAGTCAGTTAAATTTTGATATGAATTTCTTAATATTGAGACTAAAATAACCCCTTTTTACGAATGTTTAAATAGTATAATATTGTACCAACAAGCACGAGTAACGAAAACATTTTTAATTGTGTGTGTCTTCAAGACCCGTGCCTTATCTCGTCTGAATCTTAAGAAAATCTTAATGCTGAGAATGATCCATAAATCCAATACCTGGTATATTTTTAATATTGTTATGTTTGCAATAACGCCTGCTATGCGAATTACATTACAAAATTACAAATATATGATAAAAAAGTTTCTTTCATATATTTGTTATTTTGTAACCTGGTATATTGTTCAAACAAAAAATAAAATCCAGTCTACATTGTATTAAGTAGCAGTAGAACTCTTTGTGCGAGTACGTCCTACTACTACGGAAATACTGCCATCATATATACTACTGCCAAGCAGCTTAACGGCGTGTTCCGATAGAAAGAATCCGCCTTTACATACACAGTTTTGGAAACATTGTTTTTATTGGGAACATTACACCGGAAAACAGTAATGAAAACATTATCATTACTGTGTTCCGGTTTGAAGGGGTGTTATGGGTGCCGGTGAAATTACAGGCACATGAGATTTAAGAACTTTATGTCTCAGGGTTTTAGGCACAGTGCAGTTCGTCACTTATGTTATAGGCGGTGATGCTTACCGCTTGACCGTCACAATCACAGAAAAAATTACCCCCAATAAAAACAATTGTTTCCAAAACTGTGTATGTAACGGCGGATTCCATCTATCGGAACACGCCGTTAAGTGCTTGGTGACAGATTGTCTTACTTGAGGGTGGTACCTAGTCGCATAAGAACAGGCTCACAAGGAAAGTTGCTGGAACATGCCGTTAGGTACTCAGCGGCAGATTCTACTTGAGGGCAGGCGAATATTCGCAAAATGCTTAACCACCAAGCGGTGCATCCTTAAGGCCTCCGACATAGCCTAACGACTGTAATCCTAAGACAAGAATAGGGACCAACGATGACTTAACGTGCCCTCCGAAGCACGGATGTGCTCAATAGTGCTTAAATGTAGCGGTCACCCATCTAGGTAATGAGCGTAGCGATCAAGGCTGATCAGATAAGAACGACGAGACAAGCTCCACTACGATACATAAGCGTCACGCTATGCGTAGCTCAAGCTCTAGGTGTATTTCCTGTATGTCCAAAAAAAAATCAAAAATTATATAAAAAAAAAACGATTATTACTTCCATATGTGTTGGATAGTTGGATTCTTTACTCCATTTTTACGTTCCCAATAATATCCTAAAAACTCTTTTTACAATTGAACAAATGTTTAAGTTAAAAGCTAAAAGTAAAAAACGCTAGTGCTTTTAATCCTGGTCTCGCTGCTGTTCAATCGAAAATTGCTGTGGATTAATCACTTTAAAACGAATACTGAAATTTAGCACAACACTATTGTAGAATAAAAAGCATAAAGCTTATACACAGGCTTATAGCAATGTCACAAAAAGGAAAGCCATGCCGAGGGCTTATCTGCTGCTATATCAAGTGAACTGGTGACGAGTATGCTATGCTGTTTGTATAGACGAAATGGTTTATTTTCAAATAATAGTATTTAGAAAAAAAAATATATGTGTTTAATTAAAATTATTTTCATAAAGAACCACTAACATTGTGCCACAGTCATAAGCACTATTGAAAAATGTTTTTAAACAACAATTTTCTTGCTGAATAACCCCCTAATTTTTTAACGAATGTGCCACTGGTAGAATGAATGTAAGTTTGACTTTAGCAGAAAGATGCATATATCAGATATGAGGAATTTTGTTTGTGTCACATGAGGGAAAAATAAAAGACTTTAATACAAAGTAGATAAGAATGTTTTTTTGCAACTTACACAAAACTTTCAATGTGCTGACAGTTATTTGTTATGCAACCTCCTTCAAGTCTTAGCTCTATATTTTGGTCATGGTTTTTTATGATTATAGATCTTGAAAGTTGCTGGTGCCTTGTTCTGTACCACACAAGTTTCACACGAAGGACAAAATTGTAGGATTACAAAAAATGTGCAGCAAAATGTCGCTTTAAACCAGGTGACAGTTCAATCAGACAGCGCCAAACATCTATCACGTAGCGCATTTTCGCCGTCCAATCGATCACGCTGGAGCAGCACAAAACTAATTGTATTGTAAAGCTCTATGAAACCTTTTGCTAACAATGTTTTCTACCTTAAAATATTTGAAACTACATAGATTAAAATATTTTTGTGGGCTGGTTACACTGCTTTATATTCTAATTGAAAAACCGAGTAGCAAATTAGTTATGTACAAAATGTTTTTATCATTTAGGAGCCGTACGCGTAACAGTACCTAACTAGTGTGTTCCAGCAGCTGTCCTTATTAGCCAGAAGTCTAATTCTAAGTTGAGTTGAGCCTGAACAACACCTACCACCGCATCGTCACTTACCATCAATTGAGATAGTGGTCAAATGTAAATCTACTTATATTAAATCATTTGTGCCACACTTATTTAGAAATTGTGCCACACTTATTTAGCACTCACGTCAACACAACAAAAGGAACAGGGTCGCAGGTTTGTTTGCGTAATGGCCTAATTTTATACATTGATTAGAAAGAGAGAAAATTGATTTATTTCTCTTACACTACATTATGTAGGTACACGTCAACAATTAAGTTTAGAGTAACGTAGGTATAGTAGGTAATAGTTGGTAGGTAAGCGATCTATTCTAAGTTGTTCTAATTATACCATCAACATCAATAAAATGTATATTATTTACAAATAAATTACATTTTATTTAATGTATGCTCACGTTTTTAACAAATAAAAATAGATATAACAAAAAATACGAGCTATTCAAAAGAGCATTAAATATTTAGTTAGTTTACCTTTTGTGTTTGCAACCAGCAGCGTGGATTAATCTGTAACAAATAAGAGAAACCTTATAGAATATATCGCAGGGTAATTAATAAATCAGTTATTAAGGTATAAACTTTACGTCTGAATTGCGAGGTTAAATTCCCGGGTCGGGTGTAAAATCTCGCCGCCAGTTAAAAGGAAAAAAAATCTGATGGTAATTTTATTTTTACTTTAGTTCCCACGTCATAGATGACCATCATAAAGCTGCGTAATCGAACATCGCAATTATTATTGGGGCGCGAATTTCTAGCCACTACTGGAACAACGATATCTTCGAAGGAAGGCGTACGTTAATGCCAACATTGCAGTACTTATATGGTTCAAATTAACTTATCCCAACGATAGGGTACACCACCCACTACGAGTATAGTACCACCAACTTAACTGTGCAGTTGGCGAGGGCGCTGCTGATCAAGGAAATCAAATACAAACTGTCACAATTTGAAGGAATGTTGTAGTTCTTTTTTTCTGCCTATGTTACATTCTGGAGTATAAGTATTATACTCCAGAATGTAACATAGAATAATACAAAATTTTTTTGAAGCAATATTGGTCGAGCGGTAATATCTATGGGCTGCCGTGCCGCAGGACCCTGGTTCGATCCCCACTGCCGCGCCGGCTCGAGCTTTACCGCGTGTTGGGAGGGCATTTTGCAATTGCCCGCCTGCCTAGCTACCACCCTGAAGTAGAAAATCTGTCGCAAAGCACCTAACGATGTGTTTCGGCAGCAGTCCTTGAGAGCCAGGGAAGTTACAGGACTTAACAACTATGTCTCAAGGTGACGGGCGCAGTGAAATTCGTTACTTGTGATAAAATGCATCTGTTCAAGGCAGAGGTTAGTCTGCTTAACATCAGGTGGGCTTCGAGCTTGTACCATCACAATTACATAAAAAATAAAAAAACTGAACTGTCTTACTCGTTAATTGAACCCAGCTTAAGGTTCAAACTTGACCAATGAGTCAGTCTTTAGACAAGGTAAAATAACTAACGCTTTATTCAACAGGTTATTGTTAAATAAAGCGTTGGTTATTAAGAATCCAAATTTACACTATAGTTTAGAATAGTAGGTAAACTGGAACGATGTAAGACAACGGGTGCAGTTATCACTATAAGTACCTACTAACTTTCTAAAGCTACCATCGTTTTATGTCTCTGTCACTGAGACCTCAGCTATTGTCTAATCAACAACAGCTAAGACAAGGTAAAGCTAATATCGTCATGTAAACTTCACATTACACACGATACGAAACCATAGCGAACAAACTTCTCTCATCGTAGCGATGCAAAGTCGACTCAATCACGACTAAACTTCTACTAAACAGGTTACGGAAGTTACGGAAACAATTAGGTTCTGTGGGGATTCCCACCGAAGATTGGCAGCGCTTATTAATAAACAACCACAGAATATGAAGAACAACAAGTAGAACTTCCTACTGCGAGTGATAGTGGAAGGAATGTTATCGATTTTCTCGTTTTGCTGAAATTGCTATTGGAAATTGTAGAAAAGTTACCGGGAACTATCGTTGTAGACGACAAACTTAATTACTTTTATAGAAGTGGTTCTGGCCGTGATCAAGGAGTCACTGGTGCGACTGCTAGCGGGGACACTTTATCTTAGATGTTTTTTTTATGCTTGATAGGTTATCCTTTGACCACTATCTCGCCTGATGGTAAGTGTTGATGTGTCGAAGATGTTGTTCAGGCTAACCTAGAATTACTGGCGCTCAAGTACAGCTACCGGAACACATCGTTAGGTGCTTGGCGACAGATTTTCTACTTGAGGGTGGTAGCTAGCCAGGCGGACATTCGCAAAATGCCCTACCACCATGCAAAGGCATAAATGTTTGTGTATTATTGTGTATTGTATGTATCTCACGTCTACGACGCAATGAATCCTAGTATAAAATATGAACTAATTAAAGATTGATTTAAAATCGTTACATTATACTTGTATTCCCAGAAGTGGTAGGCAGATGTGTGTAAACTCCCACGTTTCACTAATTGGGTTTTGGTACCATGTAATAGGGGGCAAGTCTATTGGCATTCACCGGGCACAGTTTCAGGGTCATACAAACAGTTTTCTCTTAAACATTGGACGACACACAAGAACATAGTACAAATACTATATTTACGCTACCGACACGAGAACATGAGAAGACGAGGAACACAAGAACATATTGTATGAAACCGTTTCAGGGCACTAAAATGGTATACAGCCCTGTTGTGTGAATAATACATACAACACCCTACTCACATACATGTGAGAAGTTCATTAGGCTCACTTTTCTCTTAGTTCCCTCCTACGACACCCAAGGAAGAAATGCGGAGATGACATTCTAATCCGACACCCTACGGGTATCAATATTTGAGAAATATCGACGTCCTATAGCAGGGGTGGCCAAGACGTCTCGGTAGCCCGTGAGAAGCAGCGTATCGAAACATTGCAATAAATAGGAACAAATTAATCGCAAATGTCAACTCAATTACAACCAAGAACAATTTACACTTATTTTTTCTTCATTTATGGTGTTTTAATTTATTGAAGGCATGAATATTGATATGTTATCTATTAAAATAGGCAAATTAATCGCTGCTGAATCCGTTTCGGTCAAGGAAAAAATTGGCAATTAGGGGAGACATATTATGGAAAGCAAGAGAATTTGAAAATACAGACAAGGAACTGATACATCAAAAATAAAATTCCATGCCTATGAAACTACGTTTGACGGTATTTTTAAAATTCTAATAGAATTTTAGATCTTTGAGAAAGAATATTTTCAACTATCAATGCGATATAAACAACACATCAGTCTGACGAGTATTTGACTTCCTGCTTGCGCATTGCAGTTACTTCATAAAGTGTGCAGCAGGATAAGCTTGTGGAAACTGTGCAGCGCCAAAAATCTAGCCAAGGAAATTGTTGTTCAATATGTTCAAATGTGAATTATAAAAATATAAGTGAAGTAGGAACATATTTTATTACTATGAAAACTTTATAATTAACTTCGTTACCTAATATTGTAAAGAATCATAAACAATCAGTTTTGGCATTTTTTATCCACTGCTGACGGTAGCCCGTGGAGCTATTTTAAATCATAATGTAGACGGCAAGGTAAAAAAGTTTGGCCACCCCTGTCCTATAGTAACAGACAAGCGACAAAAATCATTATGGAGAGGCTTTCTTAGCTTCTGCCCCAAGAGTATAACTACTTATACCCTCGGAGCACTCCTGGCCGTGATACTTAGGTACACACATGCAAATGACTCCTCCTACCCGCAACTTTTATAAACCTTATAAAATTGGCGCCCAACGTGGGGCATTTTCATATTAGTCTAAATGCCTAAAATACTTATATAAAATCTCTTTACAATACAACTTAACCCAACCAACATTTTGCATAGCATTGCATTGATTAAAACTAACATAAGTTTGACACATACTGAAGGACATACACATCGAAACCGGTCGAGACGCCTTCTCGACGTAAAAAAACCGTAAGTTAAATCGGCTAAAAATGTCCTTTAGTATTGCATTACTTAGATTTTATATAATATCAGGATAAAAGTGGGTCATACTTACGAGTGCTCAACTCAAACGCGGGCGTCCCGAGCTCTCCTTGAAAAAGACCACCGGATGTGGTTGAAACTATAGTCAGAGCTTTCTGACTTATTCACGTGAGTTATACCGTATTATTTACTAAAATGGGTCATACTTTCTTATTTATTTTATATATACTTGACACTAACATTCTGGGAAGTATTATAATCAATTAACCACTCAGTAATTAGTGATTAAAAACCCTGTCCACGTACTTTTAAAATGTCCAATATTGTTGGGTTGTCTGGAAGAGATCGCTTTAAGCGATAAGACCGCCCATTGTTTCAGTTATGATGTATCTTTAGTTGTTTTTTATGTTAAAATTATTTTTTGTGTTACAATAAAGAGTTTATCTATCCATCTATCTATCTATTAAGTCCAATTTAATTATAATTATCGTAATAGTTTTTAGTAATGTAAATAAGGCTTTAAGAAATTCCTTTTATCTCACGAAAGCAATTTAGCGACGCTTCTCAGTAAGTAGGTACTCCTACTGCTCATCTAAAATGTAAAGTACATTGTTAGTAAGTTTAATTCAAAGAGATAGTTTAAGCGACATACACTTAAGAGTAATATGAAACTATTTATTATTTTGGCACTGAAATGGAAAATGTTTGCCATAAATATAGACTGGGATATCGAACTTTATTTATTTCCATTATACGAATGGTAGCGGGTATAGATACTATCAATGATAATTCTCTATAAGAGTTGGCGTCAAGTCTGCCCGTAATATCACAAAACCCGTACAAAAGTATATTTTGTACTGTTGGAGAATAATATTTTATCGGTCATAATAGTGATGATAACAGTGAATGATGGCAATTTTAATAAGGTTAATAAGGCTATGTATTCGAGGAGTTTGCATGGTGGTAGGGCATTTTGCAAATGCCCGCCTGACTAGCTACCACCCTAAAGTAAAAAATCTGTTACCAAGCACCTAACAGTGCTCCGATAACTGTCCTTGAGAGCCAGCAAATCTAGGTTAGCCTTAACAACATCTTCAACCACACTCACCATCAGGTATCAGGATAGTGGTCAAAGTAACCATAAAATAAATTGTTGCATAGAATTTATTGATGACTAGCTGTCCGGCCGCGGCTCCGCCCGCGGGTATATCAGTTATCGCGCAAAATCATTAACCTCTTTTTGCGCAGTTGGATAAAAACTATTGTATGTCCTTTCCCGGGTCTCACACAATTTCCTTACCAAATTTCATCCAAATCGGTCCAGTAGTTTCAAGCCTATTCAATGCAAACACACAAATAATCAAATCTTTCCTCCTTATTATATAAGTTTAGATTACGTTTTTCCAACTCGCATCGAGATACGTTGGTCAGTGTTTATACCATAGGCTTAGCGTAGCGAAAAAATCCTATGTCTATGGTTTATACTGACTAATCAATTAAAAAAGAAAAACTAGGAAACAGCATGCTCAATAAAGCCATGCGTCGCGACTATCATTGAGTTAATCCAACAATGCAATACAGAGACGTTTCAGAACATGATGTGTCACACTTTCACAGGCTTTATTCCCTAATCTAAATACCACTGATCAGCATCAGATTCACATCGAGGTAGTGATGGTGGTGGTAGTGCTCTGCGTCGTGGTTGGGGTTTTAATGATGTGTTCTTCATTAGGTATCCTTATAAGTTATATCTATCATGTCTTAAACGTATGAGTCCGAGAAAGTGCGCAAATAGCTAGTCAATAATAAATTTAATAGGCGAACTTTTAAAAAGATGAAGAAGAAGAAGAAATGTTTGAACGATTATGAGTTTTATATAAAATATCTCTTTTTTTATTGCACGTATGTAAGACTTTGACCCCAATCTCACCTGATGGTAAGTGATGTAGTCAAAGGTTAGAATACTGGCTCTCAAGGACTGCTGCTGGAACATACAGTAGGTGCTTGGCAACAGATTTTCTACGAGGGTGCTCGCCAACCAGGCGGGCAGTCGCAAAAAGCCCTTCCACCATGCGGTGAAGCTCAAGCCCGCGGCAGGATTCGAACTATGGACTTGCTGCGCCGCAGTCCATAGCCAATGCCACTGAGCTATCACTGCTTCCATAGAAGGATATGAGAATCTTCCTGCATTTTTTGAAAGTCGATTAATCTGAAGCATGCAATATAGCCATCAATATACAACATAATCTAAAGATGTAAATGTTCTTCTACATTATACATCGACAATAGAAACATCTACTTTGTAAAATGAAATGTATCACTTCCATCGTTTCCAAGAACTCATAAAACATAAATATATTCTGCGATTGTACAAAGATGAGCTATAACTTTCGATTTGTATCAAGGCAGACAATGTTTGATGTTTTGTTAGAGAAAATGTAGGTACTAAAACCTGCTACGTTACTTTGTCTATCATAGAAAGCAATGATAATTATGTCGTTTTAGGACTTTGTAGTTTAAAGTAAAGATGTTTTAGAAGGTTCAGAATGAGCGAACTAGATGGTGTTGCCATAACCATGTAATATATAACAGTAAACGCAAATTTTTAAATGCTTAATTTCTATGATAACCATTTAAAACTTAATTACTTATTCGATACGATATCTCCCAAAATGTACTCATTGAGTCAAAGTATCATGTACAAAAAGTACTCGATACCACAAAGTATTGATACTTTATTCGTGTCCCTAGCCAACCAACTACAAAGTGGAGCGATATTGACGTAATGATAACGTTATTACTTGAACTCTTAGCATCTACTACAGTGGACGATATCGTCCATCTATATTGTTATTTCTATTGTTATAATTATCAACGATGCCCATGTGTTAATAATGTAATTAAAATGTGAAGCCACGTATATTATATCGTTATACAATAGCCAAAGTTATTACCTCTAATATATTAGTTAGTACAACCTCGGGGTTAATATGTCTTTTTGGTGGGATAAAGCTTGGATTTTATGCTGGAATTAAAATATTAGTCTTAAAATCCCTTACTTCTCATTTACAAATTGGAGCACAAAATGTTTCATGTCGTAGATGCTTTAAACTGGAGGAAACCCGTTTAGGCTTTTCTCCAGTTTTAAGCATCTTAACTTTTTTCTCATTACGCTCGGAATTTCTCTCTTCTTAATGCTGATAATGCTAACCCTTGCCCTGCTGGCGAGTGATGATGTGGTCGAGGATGGTATACGGACCAGGCCTAGAATAACTGACTCGCAAGGACTGCTGTTGGAGCACACTGTTAGATGCTGGGCGACAGATTGTCTTTTTGAGGGTGGTAGCCAGCCAGATGAGCATTCTAAAATGCCTTAGTTACTTACCTTTTAAAATATCAGTACTGTGGTGTTCCTACAAACAGTTATCTTTGATCGACGTTCGCCGGTCGCGGCGTTCCGACTAAATGTCAGCAATTAAGGTAACTGTACTGGTAACGCATAAATACTTAATCTCCTTTTGATGAAAACTAAAGAATAAAAAGATCGTTTCTCTCGATCTTTTTATTCTTTAGTTTTCATCATTTCAAATAACGTCCACGATTGCTTTCGACTCGCCTCATTCGTTTCATCCGTTTCTAGTAGCACACATCAATAAAACATAACTCACACAAATGCATTATTCACGATCAAAATCAAATGAGATACTTGACACTTTTGGTCGGGACAAAGAATGGATCGTTTACAACTGTCACAGACATTCTACTCTCGTACTCTCGTGCACCGCACTTATCGCCTTCTCGACTCTTCCAGGGTTGTCACTTGACTCTTTCGATATAATATTTTCATTCGGGTATATTTTTCAGCTTGGATCTGATGTATTTAGTGAATTAAAAATTTGGAAATAACGTAAATAGTCATTGTCAAATGATATATAAGTTGTTATTTTTGTCTTAGAAATACTTGCTCACTTTATATGGAATATAACACTTACAAGATCGTCTCAAAGAAATTATATAATTTCTTCAGCTTCAGCTAAATATACTAAAACACTTACATAAATTACTGTAATATCTAAATTAACTAAGTTTAAAATAATACGTTTTCATTGTCAGTTGATTTTATTCCATTTTATTTTGACTGGGTTGATTTTGATGATGTTGTGATAGTTTCCCTAATCTGTATGCATAGGCTATAAGTATTTTGTCATTAGAAAAAAAAGTGTGTAGTACTTATACATAATCATGTAATATACACAATCTTAAGAACCAATAACTAAAATAAACAATAAACTAAATTACATTATGTAACAGTTGACGCCACAATGGCAATTATAAATTAGTTACGGCAACCCTTACGAGAGAAAGCTCGGTAAAGTAACCGCACTGCAAATAGAGATGGGCATCTATTGTGTTGACGCGCACAATTATCCGCTCTTTACTAGCGTATATGTAAAGAAACATCGTGAAATGAGAATAGATTTTTAATGGGGTTCTCCGTTAGTATCTGCACTATATACACATTATTTTTAGAGTAAGTAGTTAGGTACGTACTTAATTCGTATAATAACCGTCAATAGGCTTGATATTATATAGATCCTACTAACTACACTATAGCATTAGGTATAATCTGTAATGGTAGATGTAAGTGTTTTTGAATAAATAAATAAATATATTTTCTATTAATGGAGCGATGCAGATCAATTAAGACCTTGTAACGGAAAATAAAACAAAATATATACTAAACATAAATTTAATTTCAATGCGCACAGCGTATGGCGGCTACGACCTTTGATTGTCCAAAGAGCGGGATAATTAGAGAAAATAACACTTTTCACATGGATGCTGTTGTCCGATTTTAAACTTTTTAACACAGATTTGTTAAGAATACTATTATTCTGGTTTTAGTGTGAGATAGATGTGAATAATCATTATCGTTGAGGAGGAGGGGTCCTATAAATAAAATGGAAACAGCTGCATTTTATATAATAAATCTCAACACACTTAAAATTTATCGTGATATTATAGAAGAATCAGCTTTTTTCCGGTACGTACCTAAAGACATATTATGGTAATAGGGGGTCCACCTCATAATATCTGTATATATCTGTATCAAATAACATGGGTGTTTACAGATTTTTGAGTAATTCTTTGGGGATATAGATGCTGACATCAAAGATTGTCATTAATTTTCGGGATAGCATTTATGAGACCTATTGTTTGATGATAAATTGGCCGTGGTCCATTCGTAAAGAATCAATTAATTAAAAACTAAAAAAAACCCGACTGCAAATTGTTTATTTTCGTTAAGTGTTTTATTGTTCCATTGAAATTAAAACTGCAAGTTATATATATTTATGGAAGCATTTCTTAAAGCCCATCATTTTGATACCACACTCAAGTAGTTTAAGAGATTTTTTCCCTCTCAATATAGCTTCTTAAATCCGCCAGTTTGTCTTTTTTACTTTTTTATGTATCTAGGTGTTACCTGCGCTATCAAGAAGAATCTAATGATTTATACATTAAAGTCGGTTAAGCTGTTTAGTAGTTATGGTGGAATAAAGAAACTCAAAGCATTCTGAAGCAGTGATGGCTCAGTGGCATTGGCTATGACTGCCATGCAGCAGGTCCATAGTTCGAATCCCGCCGCGGGTTTGAGCTTCACCGCGTGGTGGAAGGGCATTTTGGAAATGCCCGCTTTGCTATCGACTACCCTCCAGTAGAAAATCTGTCCCCAAGCACCTAACGGTGTGTTCCGACAGCAGTCCTTGAGAGCCAGTGAAATTACAGGCACATGAGACTTAACAACTATGTCTCAAGGTGACGGGCGCTGTGCAATTCGTGACTTGTGATGAAATGCATCTGTTATAGACCGAGATTGTCCGCTTAACATCAGGTGGGCCTCGAGCTTGTTCCGTCACAATAACTTAAAAAAAATACATACCTACATGAACCCTATAAACATAACACTCCTTTTTCGGCATCCGTGTAAATAATAAAAGTATCTAGGTACTAGGTATACCATCAATACCCCATTCCTGGTTACCGCCACGTCAAGCCGACTGACGACGCGACGTAATACGAATCCAGCGGTTTGCGTGTCTGCGGCTGCCATGCTGTGGAAAATGGATGTTGACGATTCCCTTTGCACTTATAACCTCTTTTTATTCAAATGGTTTATAAATACGTTACGTGTATATACTTCCTTTCCGTATAGTATTTGATTTTGTAGTCAGAACCCTACGTGAGTGTAACTTAATAATATATTCTTCGAACCTCTTTAATACGTATATAAAGAAATTAATGTACAAGTGAGAAAATAATGATTTTCAGCACCATTTTAATTTCGATTCTTTATTAAACCGGGTTATGCCTATATACCTATACCTATGTATAGTCTCTGATAACCCAAGTGGAGACGCATGAAAAAAACTTAAGCTACTGAATTTCAATGTCTTTGACAAATAATTATAATGTATAGCATCTTTGACGCAATGATGGCCCAGCGGTAATAGCTATGGACTGTCGTGCCGCAGATCCAAGGTTCGATCCCCACAGCCGGCTCGAGCTAGCTTTTTCGCATGGTAAAAAGGCTTTTTTTCTCAACTGTCAAGTAGAAAATCTGTGTCCAAGCTTCTAATAGTGTATTCCGGCAGCAATCCTTGAGAGCCAGTAATATTACAGACACATGAGACAGCAAGTGTATACGCCCAGTGTGATTCATCATTTGTGGTAAAATACATGTTGTAGGCCTCTGCCTATAACCGATATTACCATTGCCATTTGAAAATTTGTCGACAAGCACTTCTAACGATGTAATCCGGCAGCTGTCTTTGAGAGCCAATACTTCTAGGTTAGCCTGAACAACATCTTCGACCACATCATCACTTATCATCAGGTGAGATAGTGATCAAAGGCTAACCATCAGGCATTAAAAAAAAAGCTATCAGGAAATAAAAACCCTTAAAAAACCACCCATTGGATTGAGACTAAATTCGTCTTGCGTTATTAGCCCAATTTCTATAAAAAACCATGTTCCACTTGCAAGTAAGTTTGTGTAGCATCGTGAAATCATAAACTTTAAAATAAATACCTACCTAACCTTTAGTAAACAGATGCATATGGAGCAACAATGAAGATACCAAACTTAAAATTCCTACTTTTATGATTAATATTCACCTGCGAATAAGTAGAAAGTTTTATACTAGCTACCTATTAGTTCTTATACATAGGTACGAAAAATTACAAAAAATCCTTACACCAATTTCATTGGATCAAGTAAATAATATGAACCAAATAATTGAAGTTCAAACTAGTCTTGAATTCTAATAATGGGAAATATTCAGTTAACTGAACTGAACTAGACCATATCTTAGTACCTTTTATAAATCAAAAACACTATTACAGGATTGCAAATAGAACTTCTGACACCTGACTTTTGCAGGCGACACACACAAATTTGTATCATAGTGTACTTATTGACCTTGTTAAAAAACCTAACGTTAAGTAAATACAGAATAGCCGAAATGATAATACACGAGAATAAAATATTATACATATAAGAATCTAACCCTTCAAGTAGGTCAAAGAACGTCTGCTGCGATCATGACTTGGATGGGTGACCGCTAGTGGCATTTACTGATAAGTATTTCCGTGCTTCGGAAGGCCGTTCGATCTGTTTGGTAGGGCATTTTAAGAATTCCAGCCTGTCTAGCTAGCACCATCAAGTAGAGTCTGTCTTGCTATAGCAAGATAGATACAGCTGTTCAGGCAACTGTCCTTAAGAGCCAGTAATTCCTGGTTAGCCTGAACACCGCATAATCACTAACCATCAGACGAGTTAATGGTCAAAGGATAGCTTAACGGCAATATTAAAAGGACAAGTAATATTTCATAGCAAATGCATAATAACGAGCCAATAATATTGTCATAGATTACAGTAAAGCGTTAACAGGTAGGCAATAGGATTACCATGTTTGGCATACAAAGCTTACCTTAGACACGATTAGTCCATTCCGATTCGCAGTCTTAATAGGATAGGACAGGATTATGTGGGTAGGGGGTAGGGATTACAGAGGGGTACTTTCATTTGGCTTAAACCATCGGCTCGGAAAATTCCAAAATTCGAGCGGACCCTCCCTACGCCCCCTGGTGAATAGTTTATGATACGTTTGCAACTTGAATGTGTGGTACCACACCAGTTTGTTTTGGGTATGCTTTTGTTTTCAGGGTAGATTATGTAGATATACTTGTAGGTACCATATTGTATCTGTAATCTGTAAAAAAAAGGTTGATATTGTTTTGTTATACAAAGCATAGTAGAGTACGTAGGTAAGGACCTAAATGATGTGCACCTACTACATTGCCCCCTCCGATGATGGATTTTGTTGGTGTAAGGTCACTAGCTAACTAAAAAACTTTGGTATCTATGGAGACGTTCATTGGAATTAATGCTACCACCGGGTGTTATTATCGAACATATCAGTGCCATAAATGTTAGACGACAGTTTCGATGTAGAGATCGCTAGGTTGATACAAACATGAATTTTGTAATTTACGTTTGGTCGGTTTTTCGCCTTATACCATATAAATCGGCCGTCATTAGGGCGCTTTTGACTTTAGATTTTTCTCAGTGTACCTTTTATATTAATTTACCGTAACTAACTTTAGTGAAATCACTGACACTCAATGAAAGACTTTATTTTCACACATTGACATAGCACGAATATTCAAATATATTTTTTTTACTCTACCTACGTAGTAAATTTCTTTAAAACTTTAGGAGGTACCTCTGTGCAAGTACACGACCTCTATAGTTTCTACAGACAAGTATAATGCAGCCAAAAAAATAACGCATTGTCTAAGTTCCCAATAAATCCGAGTCTGCGACCATTGGATCACAATTTCTAGCAAATAACGCGGTCCAAGGCAATTAAAACCCATACCTATCCGGGAAGCCCGACTCAAGATGAACCTGTTACTAAGTCTAGGAATTCACAACATTCCAATTCATACAGCCCTATACACCAGTATATCCAATACACAGATTTATAGACCTTATATTCATAGTAGTAAAGATCAAGTTATAGTTAAGTGACAATCACAAATAGTATACAGTACTTCTACCTTATCCCGTAACAGCAATGATGTGTATTTAACGTGTTAGTGTGCCCAGCTGACTAGTACAATCAAGAATTTGTCCAACTTTTTTTCTATTATCAACCTTCTTGCCTTGACATAGAGCTGAATCTGGTGGTATATACCGTTCACTTGCACTTCGGAGAAGTATTAAAACGTGACTGTCCTTAAAAACCGTGTTCTGCTAAGTCTCTGAGATGTAGTCCCGTTGTATGGCCTTGATCGTAGGTAAAGTGGTCATACTTGTAAACTTGTTCTGGTAAGTGAACCTACCATTTTATTCTTATAATGCATGCTTATGTAGGAAGGTTGGCATCAGGAAGACTGCTTTATGTAAAACCGAAGACGAAACCTTTACAATTAACAATAAGTAACAATAATAAATATAGAAGAGTAGCGAAGTCGCTACGAGAGTTAGATGTTTGAGAAAGCACTTCTTTCGATCAGATGAAGTCTAGTAGTCTGGTTGTTGACCGTGCACCGCCCCTACAATTAGAGCACAAAATTTCGGCTCAGTCAAGCGAGCCTCGATAGCCCAGTCGTTAAGGCACACAGTGCGTAAAATCGGGGGACGTGTTTTCGATTCACACTCCAGGGTGAGAAATTTGTGTACTCCTAACAATGTGAAATGATATTATATTTTCACTGATAACGCTTGTAACGTAGATACATAGGTACATTATTTTATTCTTTGACCCAGCTCAAAAATACTTCAATTTTCTAATTATCCTATCCCTTTTCAAAGATATCTGAATCCGACTTGATGTAAATCGAGTCACAAAGATCTCAAAGCCAGATGATTAGTATTAAGTTTAGGAAAGTACAAAGCCCAAGTGACTTTGTATTGAATGAATACCGGGATAAGTTCCAAAAATATCTTTAAATTCGAATGTGATTCGAATCGTGTACTTATGTTATTATATTTCTCTATTTTATGTACCACATCCTCTATATAACCATCAATTACTGAAAACGCCGTCTTGTAATGTAGTTGTGACCAACAAATATTTACATGTTACCACGGTAATATTATTATAGATAACATTACCGTGATGTTACGGACTGTTGTATTGAGGAATCTTAAAAATATCACGGCTTTATCATGGCTATTGTGCTTTATTTTGTTTCACGATCCTTTTCCTGGTGTAAATTTAACATAAAATTCGAATCAAATCAAATCATATTCAGATGTTACTTTGACATATTCAAACAAACATTTAGGTATGATTTCACATTCGAGAATTTGATCCACTCGAGTTGTTTTTCTCATCCAATCTTGTTTATTTTTTTGGGAATAGTAAAAATTAAGTTTCGCTGGTAACCCTTAAATATTATTATTATATCTTCGAGCAAATACATTTTATGTTACATTCAATTTGAATATACATATTTGTTAAAATTGAATATAACATACAATAAATACTTATTAGCCGATAATAATTACAACTATTGTACCACAGTACAATAGTTGTAGGGACAGTATATTGGGTAAGTCCTAAATTGAATAAGTGATTTTAATTTAACTTTAAGTGATAGAATCGATATTGTAGTCTAAGTAATCTAGAATTACTGGCTCTCAAGGACAGCTCTCAAGTACATGCCGAAATACACCGTTAAGTGCTTGGTTACAGATTTACTTGAGGGCTCACTCACAAAATTCCCTTCCACCATGCTGTAACTACTGCCATCGTAAGAAAACAATCGGGACGTGCCCTCCGAAGCACTAATCCTACCGCTCAGTAGTAATGTCACTAGCATTCACCCATCCATGTCATGATCGCGGCACGCATTGCTTAACTTAGCTGATCGGATAAGAACGGCTAAGGAAACTACGCTACGAGCGCTTCGTAACTTATCATCGTTGTCTACCCGGGTGAAACCACGGAATGCAGTTTGTTGATAAATAAAGTAAAACAATCAAGTTACCTATTATTTTTTGTAAGTATAATGTACTCTATCAGCCGGATCGTCTACTGCTAAACACAGCCTGCCCTTTAGGGGCTATTTGCTATTTTGTCTACCTTCCAGTATTTAACCTTTAGTCACCACTTACGACACCCACGGGTAGATATGGAGGCGGAGGGGAAGGTGCAATTCAAAACCCGGCACCCCACGACGGTAAGTATACATTAGATTTATTTATTAGTTATTAACAAAAAACATTATCTTCAAATTATTATGTAGAAGTGTATAAATAAAATGACCATATAAATTAAACAGATCGTCTGGCTAGATCATGCAAAACTATCACACAAACAAACGAAAGTGTTCCCATAGTTCAGCATTATCTAATAGTTGCATCGCAAAGCTCAACTTTGGGGTGAGGTGTGCACCAGCTCTGAGATCCCCCGAGGGCCGAGGGGCGTACCAATCTAGTCGAGATGTCTTTGCAAAACTTTTTAATGTCGAATGACTGTGCTTTCGGACGCATAGTTTAAATTTAGATACCTATTTATCTGTGAGTTTAATTCTTCAAAAATTTATAAGATGGGAATTATATTATTAGGTATAGTTGGATAATGTTTATGTACAGCAATTTAGAACGGTATTTTAAAGTATGAATGACCATTTATTAAATCAAAGTGATTAAACTAATTCCATTCCGATAGACTTAGTACGGATGCATATTATGACGTTCGTAAATGACCTACGAGTATCTAGAGAGTATGTTTAGTTTGTGAATTTCTATAAACTTTCGTTATAAAACTCACTGTCAGTGTTATAACGATTGCTACAAATATTGCCTAAGTTTATTTCATCTTTTTTGATGACGACACAGTAGCGACGATGAAATTGATTTTTTCAATAGTCGTTTTTGAATGTTGTTTCAATTTCGCAGTGCGACAATACGCAGCAGAGATAGAGTGAAATGAAAACAAAACCTACGTACCAACTGTCCGTTTCTCAGTCAGTAATGTTTCCTGTTTCCCTTTTTTTCATTGACGTGTGTACAGGGTCTAGCTTTCGAATAAAAGAATTGCTCCCTAGCCGTCTCTTGCATACCTAATGTCTATCAACTAAGAAAAAGGCGTCCAATGAACAACTACTCCTTGACGTGATTGGAGTAGGTGCTTCTCAACATAAGACACCGTTAAGGCTCTTATCTTCAATTCTGGTATAATACATTAGTAAAATAATACCTACAACAGTAATTCCAAGAACGGACGATTGGGATCAGGCGGCGGTCACAATGAAATCGAAACCAATACTTTATTACTGTATGTTCTTGTGCCGTCCGTTGTGAAGCAAGAGAAAACATATTTTTATTTTGCGTTATTTTTATATTTTGTGTTGGGTGGTAAAACATATTTTATATATTTATCATAGATAATAATAACCTAAGAGTAATATAGGTGTGTACATCATCAGGTTAGATATTTGACAAACCATATAAGTATTGACCACGTTGTTCAATGTTTATGGCTGCTATATAGTGAACTCCATGGACAGTTAATTAATTATTCAATACTTTCCGGTAACCACTCTGAAACAACATGTTTCCTTACTTATAATCGTAATCTTATATATCAGCATGCCAACATAATTTGTTTGCCCAGTGGCTATTGCCTTTTAGTTTCATACGTTTTGTACATTTGACATTCATAAGAGTAGTCTTAGATATATTTGCATGGAAGTAGTCGCAGTCAAGTCTCACTCAGGAAAAAGTCGTGGCAATGAATCAAAGCGGGTTCCAAGTCTTGTTTTAGAAAGGTGATGAAGATCAAAAACATAATATATGGAGATCAGCAGAGACCTACGAAAGTAACAATTCTTAGTAGTACAGTATTTGCCTACACTCGAGCGGGCACTTTCATCCATCATTATTACATTATTACATTATCACTGGGAAATAATCAAATTTTGGAATACAACACAATAACGACAAGTCACCTTTCAGAAACACCGGCGAAATTTTCAATTTATTTAGATTTGAAATATAGAAACTATGTTTAACACAAACAAATTTTGACATTTGATACGACTTCTTTAACTTAAAATCATCACTGACCAAACTCTTAATTATAAAACAACATAATATAGAATACCTTCCCAACTGAAGGTAAGCATAGATTATGAATATACGTAAGCAATAAAAAGGTAATCGTGTTTAAGTACACAAATCTCTACTAGGTAGTAGTTGGTTGAGATTAGTTGAGGACCTGATATATTCGGTTCTTAAGCATTCGTACTGCATTTCTATAATAGATTTAGCCTGGGACTAACAGCGATCCGACAATTAGTGCTGAAGTGAGACACAAATCTCGTTAATATTAAATTTTGCAGGGATATCACAAAACACTGTATACATAAACACCTTCAAAACTTAACGTAAATGTCGAATGAAAATATGATGGAAATACGTTACGAAATGTTTTTAATTTGTATATTTCATTCCAGCTCCAAAAGCAGTGAATGGTTCTTCAACAAATGCCTTCTATGAAAGACCATAATACCTACGTATTATCTCTAAGAGCCTTTCATAGAAGGCAGTAATGAGTTTTGAATGGAAACGTGAATGTTGTTATGTGTCCATGCGACCAAAGATATCAAACGAAAATTTTGTATAAAAGAAGTTTATTAAGGCATTTTTTTACAATGGATCTCGTTGGAAACACAATTACAAATTTGAAATTGCTCTTTTAACAAGATAACATTTTCAGCTCTTGAAAGAAATATACGGTTCTTTAAAGCAGCTTGAAAAATTAAATTGAATTTGTTCTTTATTCTGAAGAGGTTTAAATTGTGCACGGCAATTTTATATACTTCAGATTTTGATACATTTGTTACGTTATTACTTATTATTACGATAAGCTATACTTAGACTTGTCTTTTCTATCCAGCGAATTAATTATCTAGTCATTTCAATCAGAAATTGACTTGGCAATTTTCAACGAAAAGCAATCAACTTGAAAGTATTATTATTATTTCTCAGACAGAATAAAATTATATTATTCACAGACAAAATAACATTATACAAAAACAACTTCAGCGTCTTTTTGTCGGAATATTTAAGGTCTAAATGGGTGGAAAATTGGTAGTGCTCTTGTTTTCCCGTCTCTACCAAATTACTAAATTGCTCAGAAGCATGAAAACTTCGGGCAAAGGCTGCTGAAATATTTAATTTAAATAGCGCACTGAAAACACTTTGTTACACTCGGAAAGTAATATTTGTAAGGAAATCAAGTTGAAGCCGTTGTACATAGCGTAAATCTTTTTTATACGAGCTCAAAGGCTTTCAACATTGCCTACTCAAAAATTCATTTGATGTATTTAATATTTTAATAAAAAATCAAATTTGGGACGACCTTTTCTATTTTATTATGCTGCCTATGAGTTTGTCATACCTATACCTATACAACACAATGAAATATTTATTGAAGTGTAAAAACAGATCATCCTAGTCAGTTTTGAAGTAAAATAACATTTTATAAGTGTTTGAAGTTATGAACATAACAATATTTAGCAGAGATTTTGGAGGGACAAGTTTTGGTGATGGCAGTAGTTTAGGGATACCTAGTGAGAATCAAAAGCCGAGCAGCGACATGTGTTTGTATCTCACCGCAAGCTTGACTCTAACAGCGTGGTGGCAAGCCATTTTACAGGCGGAAGAACGGTGGTTATCTTGAAGAGTCCATTGGTTGCTTAGATCTATCGTCGCAAACAAACTATGTATATTGTATTGTTTAAAATTCTCAATTATATGAGTTACCCAATAGAGAGTACTTCAATCAGCTGGTTCATTCACTGCTGCATACAGCCTCCCCGATTAAGGAGGGATTTTTTGTGATGGTAACGAAAAAAACACAAGGCTCATCTGTTATAAAGCTGCATCCTCTGCCTATAACAGATGCATTTCGTCACAAGTGACAAACTGCGCTGCGCCCGTCACCATCATCTGTTGTGTGTCATGTGCCCAATTTACTGACTCTCAACGACTGCTGCCGGAACACACTGTTATGTGCTTGGCGACAGATTTTCTACTCGAGGGTCGTAGCAAGCTAGGTGAGCATTCGCAAAATTCCCCTCCACCATGAGGAGAAGCTTAAGCCAGCGGTGGGGATCGAACCATGGACCTGCGGCACGGCAGGTCACAGACATATATAAATATATGACCTATTACATATAAATAAATGATAACAACCTCTGAGGGTTTCCTACTGTTAATCCTAACACACATTAACACATCTTTAGTTGAATGTTTTTATCATAAACCGGGCGAGCACGCAGTGCGGGCGAAGCGTCTCTGCTTCAACCTACACAAAATGCTTTCGTATGTCCGGTTGTTCTCCTCTACAGGTCGCATTTCTCAACCAATTCTCATAAAATGTCACTACATTTGATAATTCCATAGTATTTTTTGTCGATTCAGTTTTTGTTTTTTTTCTTTCAAATTGTAAGAATATATCTTAGGGGTTTATAAATTAAAAAAAAAAACTAATATCTGCAATATCAAAAATTATAAAACCGTTGCATAACTCTTTTGATACCATTATCAAGAAGCAACTTTTTTGTCAGAACAACTTATTCATCTGATATAATTAAACGGGCCGTGGTGGAAAAGAATGAAAAATACAACGCTGATTTCCTGTACCATATAAAATCACAAGGGAATTTCATCAGCTTTTGGAATAAATACCCAATAAATGGTTTTTGTTGACCCATACTAAGACATAAATCAATAACCGATTTCATTAGTAGCACCTACTATGCCCGTTACTAACCAATACCCATATAGCTTTTGTTTGCTACTTTTGTCTCCTTAAAGCGTTAGGTACCTAATATAGTGAGTAATAATTTGAGTAACACGAATAAGTAAAAATAAGCAAACAAATACATATCATACGCTCCTTGGTCGTTGACCGTAATAAATGCGATCGTGGAGCGTGGAGGGGTGCTACGGAGGTGTGCGGTGCGCACTCATATCAATGAAGAAACGCCAATCTCCTGTGTCACATCAAATGAATTTCATCAGTTTTCAGAATATAACTGTTTTTTTTTATTTTGTTACCCATTCACCCATCAGCATGCGCAGTGAACCGTTATTCAATGGTTAGCTATGCAAGTGCAGACTCTCAAAGTTTACAGCTCCGAGAGCCACTATTGTATAATGTTCAATTTTTCCATACAATAATAAATTTGCTCGATCGTTAGTAAGTAGCCCATAATCATCACCTGAAAGACGTCCACTGTTAAATGCCTCGCCCATAGAACGCCACAAAGAACGGCTATAAGCCTCTTGTACCCGCCACTTTAACGATGTCAGTCAACCTAGGCCTATCAACTCTACGTCTTCCCGTGTAACTTGGTAACCACTCGAGAACCTTTCTTCCCCATCGGTTATGAGTTCGTTGAGCAACGTGGCCCGCCCATTGCCACAATTCTGAGAGCTATGTTGGTGACTTTGGTTCTTTGGCGAATATCCACGTTCCGATTTTATCGCACAAAGAAACTCCGAGCTTAGCTCTCTCCATAACTTTTTAAGCTACTCTAAGTGTCCATAAGGGCCACAGTTGAGGACCACGTTTCAGTGCCATATGTCATCACTGGCAAAACAGACTGGTTGAAGACTTCGGTCTTCAGGCTCAACTACCCTTGACTACCCTGCTAACTTTAGTACATTATGACTTAATAACACCCTGACCAACATATTGTAGAGATATAAAATAAATAACTGTTCAACAAACGCTACGATGCCAGAAACCCCAATCATGAAAGTGATAAAACGTTAAAGGTGGCAACTTAAGAGATAAAAAGAAACAAAACATCGTGCAACTAATTATATATTTACAAGAAATGATATTAAATGGTAGCATATTTTTAATGCCAAAGCATTTCATTACTGTGTCCAATTAGGCATTAAGCAGAGTGTACACAACACTGTACAGTTCGATAAACACAAGGCTTAGTTTGCAGCCTTTTTAGCTTAGTACAGGATCTCATTGCACTGTTTACTGTGTCATTAAGACTCATTAACTACATGCTAGTTTTATTGAATTTTTAGAAAGTAAGGTGTTTAGTAATGCTTGTTTTATTTTAATCATTCACTTGCGTAGAACATGGCTATCATTTATTATAGTACACAAAGTTTACATTAAAATGCTGGTTTAATTTTGATGATCATTTACTATTTTTGTCTGTTATATATTACTATATCTGGTGGTAAGTGTACGCCGTTAAAAAGTACCTTCTATCACAATAAAAGTAATTGTGTGAATGGTACTGACTTCGACAAGTTATTCCACGCACGTTCCATTTTTAGGTAAAATATAAATTTCACCCTTTTTAGTGTCCCTTGCCACAGAATAAAAAGCCCTAGCTGATTTACGGGCTTGCTTGCTTACGGGATCGATTGTCATTCACTGGCAATGACTATATCATCAAGATAGGAAAAAAGAAACAATTATTGGAACCTAAGTCAAAAAATTTAAGTGGGACCACACGGCAAGCCAAATAAAAAAGAATCATCAAAATCGGTTCACCCAGTAAAAAAATCTGGGGTAGTAAACATTAAAATATGCAGGCGTATTGGGAACCTCCTCTTTTTTTTAAGTCGGTTAAAAACATCCAGGCGCGAGTCAGAACCACGGTAAACATATGTTTGCAGCTATTATTACAAGCACGCATGCTAAAAGAAAATATATTTAACAAATTATTGTAGTACAATTATCGCTTAGGACGCGATAGTGCTTGTAATAATATTTAGAAACATAGAAGGGTAGCGACGTCATACCGAGAGTTAAGTGTTTGAAAAACACTTCTTTCGATCAGATAAAGTCTAGTAGTCTGGTTGATGGCGGGCACCGTCCCCTATGGTGGTTAAAGTAAAAAAGTCCCCTGAGGCGTACATTAATGCATTTTTATAATATTAGTGTGATTTTCTTAAAGATTTATATGTATCGTATTTATATACTTACGTGAACAAATATATACGTCGCAGTAACTCAAAACCAGTATTGCAATTTGTATCGTGGCCTAATAAACGATTTGGTTCGTATTTGTGTAAAAATAATAAACATTGAGATCTCGTGATACAAGTACACGAATAAGTTGCATGTTTTTTTTTAAATGGATGAATGAATGTCAATTTTGAATAAATCAAGCAACATCAAAATTATTTCAGGCGTTTACTACATTTACAGCTACAGTGCTACGGCAAACAAACACGGGTAAAAGCTTTCAATCTTATTACTCCTTTAAAATGTGTGGGCACATAATTTGAAAAGGCTGGGTAGTTTAAAACTATTTTTGATATGAGAAGTCCTCCGTTTAAAATTAAGTGGCGAATTCAAGGTTTCTTATGAGTGTGATTTGAGTTGGGTCATAAGTAACAGCATTACCAAAACAACAACATATGACGATGGTGAATGAATAAATGAGCACAAAAAGCACGGAAGAGGATCTTGGGCTACATAATTGACTGTGGTAATTATGCAAACCAAGTTTGTCGTAGACGGACGGGGACTGTCCGAACCAGATTTGTTCGACTGCAGAAACAGGTCGTTCGAATAAGCCGATTACATTTTGCTGCCTTGCTAGTGACGGAAAGGGAAATTCCTGTTTCATTGGCTTAGACATTATTTGCTACTCTTCCGGTGGTTTTTTTATGCCTGTTAGGTTAGGTTATCCTTTGACCGCTATCTCACCTGATTGTAAGTGACGATTTGGTCGAAGATGTTGTTCAGGCTAACCTAGAGTTAATGGCTCTCAAGGATAGGTGCTGGAACACACCGTTAGATGCTTGGCGAAAGATTTTATACTTGAGGGTGATAGCAGGCCAGGTGGGCATTCGTAAAAGGCCCTACCACGTACAAAACATAAAAATGGCTTTTCTTTAGATAAGATTGATTGCCAAATTTCTATTTATTTTATATAGTATGTACTTCCTATTAGTACCCACGGGCCTCAACGAATATAGTGTTGTAAGTTTAACGTCTGTATCTGTGTATTTTTCTGTGCCATCATATCATAGCTTTTGACGCATACAAAGAGCTGATATAATATAAGTTGAATTACATGTGTACGATATTCAACATATAGTGGTATCGAAGTTCCCGATGCATACACAGACGTGCTTTATTATAAGTTGAACTTGTGTATCTGTGTTGATGGTAATAAAGTTCTTTAAATTTATCTATAATCTGTCTGTGACGTCCTGGCTTCCGACGCATCAAGGAAGTGACATCTACACTTCCTTGATATATTTTCAAAAGGTAAAATTTGTAAGTTTTATGAAAATATAGGGCCAATATTAACGATCGGATTTGAAATAAGATTTTATTGCGTAGAAATACACTATTTTTAAGCAACGTTATATAGGCTAGGTATATTTTAGTTTCGATATTTATTTAGTTTTTGTAAGAAATAATATTATAATAAAAGTTTCACCAGACAAGATACACACGTCTATCTTCTCTAATCATCTAATCTACTAATGTGACATCCTAGATGCCAATGGAAAAACTGATTTTGTTTTAGTTTTAATTTTTAAAAGGTGACCTAATGGAGAATGCTCTTAGCTATGATTGAAAAACTTCTACGAGAACTGCATACATCATACATACATCTCCATTCAGGTTTTTGAGGCGCTCGTAGCTTAGTTTGGTTAACCGTTCTTAAATGATCGCAACCTCCGCTGCGGCACAGAACATATACCTACACAAGCTGCGGTCATGAGTTGGATGTGTCGCTGCCAGTGGCATTACTACTGAGCGCTTCAGTGCTTCCGAGGGCACGTTAAGCCGTCGGTTCCCGTATAGAGGGGATTATGGCATGCTAAGATAACAACCTCGTTTGGCAGGCAGCTTGGGAATCATAGTTTAAAGTGGCAGTTCTTCAAAAAGCCCTGCTGCCCACCTGTGGTACTTTTCCTTTCTTCGTCTCTTGCGAATCCCACAGGAAGATTATATTATCATATAATCACGCTTTTACATCCCTGAAAGGAGGTAGTAGACAGATATGTCTAAGCACGTTTCGCCAGTAAAATTTAAATAAGTATAACAATACGATTTGAAGCGAAGTTTGCTTAGCTGTTCTTAACCGATCAGCAAAGTTAAGCACCGTCCACCGCGGTTATGAGTTGGATGGGTGACCGCTAATGTTATTACTATTGAGCGCTTCCGTGCATTTTCCGGGCATTTTGCGAATGCCCGCTTGGCTAGCTTCCACCTTCGTGTACAAAATCGGCTGCCAAGCACCTAACGGTGTGTTTCGGCAGCCTTGCTTGAGAGCCAGTAATTCAAGGTTAGCCTGAACAACACCTTCAACCACTTCATCACTTACAGGTGAGATGGTGGTCAAAGACTGACCTATCAGGCAGGCAAAAATAATAAAATACAACTACAGTCTACTCAACTGTTTGTATCCGTTTAACATTCACGCTACTTTAAAGTTACGTTACCTTTAGCACTAACTTGCGTTTGCAGTTCGCTTTATTTTCAACCAGGTACCACCGTGCTCTACAACAAATCATTCGGTTCAGTAAACTCACGAACAATACGTCGGCCTTTGTAACTGATTGTGTTACTTTCATTCCATTTTAGTTCTTAAATAACGGCAGAAATAACCAACAGTGAAATATGGATCAATTGCTTGCTTCATACAATTTTTGAAGTTCTTAATCATTTTGATTACATATTTTTTATTTATGTTAAGGTTTTTTCTGTTATTACTGAAAGTCAAAGTCAAAATCATTCAAAATTTTAGGCTTCTGCGACGCTCTTATGAAGGTTAATTACACATTTATATATTGTAATATTCTATATTGTTACACGTTCAGCAAAAATATGTACAGCCACTGCGAGAACAACGAACAAGAAACTCGGGGTCATTCTTTTTAAACGTATTTTAACAATGTGTTATTTATTACAATATTTGATTCAACGACGTAGATGACTGGTAAGCTTTTAAGGAATCACAAACTCTGTATATACTTTTTAGGATATCTTAATCAAAATGGTTTTCACGTGCAACTTGAATTTTCCTTCTGTGAGCGTTGTAATATATTTGGGAACTTTATAATGTTCTGATAACAACCAGTACAATTTCTTGCTCTAGCGTATTTGACGTCTTCGACCAAATTTTTTTTATGCTTGAAAGGTTAGCTTTTCACCACTATATCACCTGATGGTAAGTGATGATGTGATCGAAAATATTGTTCAGGCTAACCTAGAATTAATCATCACTAACTATCAGAATACATACTTATTCAGTTTTCGAAGGCTAGAAACTTCATCATCCTTCTTAACTTACTTGTGGGATTGGTCATATTGATTCCTCTCCAATAACAAAAAGGAAAACACCATAACATTTCATAATATGTATATTTTACGTAATATACCAGCTATACTGAGTAAGCAAATCCTTAAATAATCGCTGGCGTACAAATGGTAAAAAACTCTGTAACGAGCCCAATGTGCAGCGTTTTTTTTATTACTGATAGTTAAGCCTTGGACCACAATCTCACCTGATGGTAAGTGATGATGTGGTCGACGCCGACGGAGTTACAGGCTTAACGGAGAATTGCTGGTTCTCAAGGACAGCTGCTGGAATACACCGTTAGGTGCTTGGCGACAGATTTTCTACTTGAGGGTCGCTAGCCAGGCGGACAATCGCAAAATGCCTTCCACCATGCGGTAAAGCTCGAATCATGCCCGCGGCGTTATTCGAACTATGGACCTACTACGCCATAGCCAATGCCACTGAGCCATCACTGCTTCAAAAACACCTACCTTACCTCATCAATTTGAGTAGGTATATGAAAATAGCTTGTTAGCCTTCCAATAAGAGCATTAGGAACAGTCATTATATAACGCAAATTCTAGACTATTATTTGCGCAAAAACGTTCCTTCCGAACTTTATAATTACTTGCCTAGATAATTAGACATATATTATGTTACCAACAGGTACATCTATGTATAGAATCTAATACCTTGAATTCAAACTATCTCAAAGCCATTCAAGCCCATTCATCAGGGGATATATCGAACTGAGTAAATGCCTTCCGAAATATCCTTTCATTCAATGGATTGAATTACATAAATTGGTATTTTGCATAATACATAAATTGGTATTGGATTATATTTCAATCAAATTTACGAGAGTAGGTACGTTAATATTTAGTAATTTATTTATTTGTATACCTATACACACAATATAGATTAACTATAATATATATAGTTCACATACATATTAATATAAACAAATTTTTGAATAATAAGTATGTTTATGGTGAAAACCGATGACATTTCGAAACTTTTTTTTTAACCGCGAGCGGTTTACCGTTATTAACAAAGTACTATGAACTATATACAACACTACAACTACTACAATAAAAGCATTTAGACAACTAATAAGTAATTGCAGACTCACAAGTAGTCCAAATGCTCCAGCCCACTACCAATTGGCAGCGTGCCCAGCATGCTCTCACGTTGGTTTCAGAAAGATGTGGCGGCGCTTAAGTGACTACGCATGTAGCTTCCCATACTAAGGGCCGCCCTTACATTCACGGAAGTCATGCCGTCGGGTATTTTACCATCGTCACGCATCAGACAATTCGGTTCGAGAATAGAAGAAAAGAACATTGGCGCTGGTAAAATCCCAGCGAATGATATCGTTAAGGCTGGCTTGGCGGTAAACTCGACCAGCACTTCGCGAGAAGAGGCCATGGTGACCGAGTTGGTCCACAACAGTACCAAAAAAGTGAAACTATATGTAGAGACATGTCTAGATATTTTATTATTTATCAAAAGCACCCAATCACCAACCTTCAATTCGTTTCAGTTACGATACGAGCAACTCAATTTCTCCTCATTCAAAAATTCAAACGACGTACGAATAGTGTTTTTATTTAAATAACGGTTCTTAAGCGTACATTGCCAAAGGCTATGAAATCTTGCCGAGTTTCATTACCAGTTGGTTCAAAGCTCAGTATGAGCAAAGTGGAGTGCAGTAATTAATCTACAAACGTCGCAACAAATGTTTTATCTGTGTAAAGGTCTGTATGCACGTCAGCACTCTCAGGGCAATCCTGATACTTTATATGAAACGCTCATATGTTGTATAAGCGTGCCTGAGGGATAAAGAAATTCGGTGTTTTAAATGACAACAGTGCTCAAATAGTGCATATATGTATTGCAAGCATACTTATCCGGACGCATTTGTACGGTCCAATCATCACTCATCTCTTTAAAGTTTAAATCGCGTATATTTATCATTATATTTGTCCCGACGTTTCAAACACTTTGCAGTGATCGTGGTCACGGGGTGACTCAAACCGTGATGGTGATTTAAACCGTTTAAAGTTGTTTAATTACTATGTGTAATAATCGCGAAAACCTAAGACAACATTATATGTAATATATGTTACAAAATATGTATAGTTTTTATCATCCACGAAATTACTTGCTGCTAATCTTTACTGTATTAGGTTCCTCTATTGTGTTTATTTCATTAGCTGATGCGATACTCAATATACATTTCAAAATGGTAAAGCTTACGAGTCATTTTCACGAATAGTTGATTAAAAAAAACCGGCTATCTCTATGATCCAAGCTCATATACATACGGACTTTACAGAACTAAATTCACACTATTTATACATGTAGTAGAAAATACAACAAAAATTCGCTTATACTTATGTACTGGCACGACTAGTATACTTTTCAACTAAAATATCGATACAAAACCTGTTCGATCAGACCTTGTCGACTCCTGAGACACCACCAACTCGTTTGGCCAAATAGTTTTGTTACAGCTGCTATAATATCTAGATAGATACTTAAACTTCGTAATATGGTGATTACAGGTACTTTTGAAGAATTATGTAGCCAGTGGTCGCTTTCTAAGGTCATGGCCATTTAGAAACAGGTATTAAATTTGCATCGTGTTAAGAAAATAAGCACGATTTTCTTTACATTTTGATCTATGTGTTTGTTAGTGACTCATATTTCATTAATTCGACGAGCCTTACAGACTCTTACTTTCTTACTTCGCAGGAATTTTGCAGATTGAGTATATAATTGAATTTTTTAGTTCTTTTTTTAATTCATGCAATGAATCAATGATATCATGAATGTGAGCTAAATTGGGGCAAGTGCTTGTGGTATACGCACACATTTTCCTACTACGTATAAGGATCTAATTCATAAAGCGAGTTGAAAATTCAAAGAGAGCAAAAAACCTGTAGTATGGACTTAAGGACTCTTTTTGTAAATTTACATATTATTACAGAATAATGAGTTTCACGACATTAGGTAGCTCAACAAATTTTGCTGTATATAGTACCTGTAGGTAATTTTAACAGCTTGAAGTGTTATGTTTGGAAAGGCTCATGCATTTGACATTGGCATTTATTTAAGTATATCACAAACAAGTTCCTTACTGTGATTGTTAGATCCAGTAAAAAGTCAGTGATCTCATTTCAAGAATATTAATATTCGAATAAGTAAGTATTGTATTTCAAAGGGGTAATGCTGCCAGCATGCTACGCACGCTACCAACTGGTAGTGGGCTGGAGCATTTGGACTGTCTGTGAGTCTGCAATGACATGTAGGTTGTCTAAATTATTTTATTGTAGTAGCTTTAGTGTTGTATATAATTCATAGTATTTTGTTAATAAAGGCATACCGCCCTTCTTAATATCTATATATATATATATTTTTTTTTATATGTTATTGTGACGGAACAAGCTCGAGGCCCACCTGATGTTAAGTGGACTAACCTTTGCCTATAACAGTTGCAATTCATGACAGCTCACGAATTGCACTGCGCCCGTCACATTGAGACACAGTTGTTAAGTCTCATTGTGCCTGTAATTTCACTGGCTCTCAAGGACTACTGCCGGAACACACCTTTCGGTGCTTGGCGACAGACTTTCTACTTGAGGGTGGTCGCTAGCCAAGCGGGCATTCGCAAAATGCCCTTCCACCATGCAAATTTAATTTCAATTTCAGTGTTAGTCATTCATTAATCACAAATTGCTATACAACAAGTAAATGAAGCATTATGACTGTATATGATGAAAGTACGTACCGCAACGGACATATTTACAATTGCATCTATATTTCACAAGACACGAATCTATATGTATACTTAGCATCAAGTATACCAAAACATGAGAACATATGCAATAAAACTGTTATTAGAAGAAAACCGTTTACAATCAAATAATACATTTCAGATTGAATCCTAAGATTTGTGACTTACAATATGAACGTCTCAATACAAGAAAATGATAAAAAATATAAGCTCATATCAATCCAGAACACGACTGAAAGACGCTATCATCTAACGCGCCTTTAATATTATATTCAGAATAGAGGGTAGTCCCGCAAATACGTAGCTCGGGATCCTACTCTATTTAGACTGGGAACCACAGGACTCTATAATTCTGTGATAGGGCATTGTAAATGTAGGAAAATAGAAAATCTATCTCCAAGCACCTAACGATGTGTTCCCGCAGCTGTTCATACCTTTGACTACATCAGGTGAAATTAGGGTCTAGCCTACCAGCAACTAAACCGGTATCTAGCAAATCACTGTCAATAAGTCAATATTAAGATATAGTAATAAAAAGCAATCCATACTACCTATTTACCAATTACTTATAATAAAGCAGTAGAAACATCTGTACATGGTATATGAGTTTAAAAAAATAGGGCCTTGATGAGTTTATAACACCTACTGACCACGAATATAACATTAACCTTGCGAGTATTCGCAAAATTCCCTTCCACCATGCGTTAGTAGAAGCTCAAGCCGGCGCGCGACGGTGAGGAGCGAACCTGCGGACAGCACAGTCCATAGCTATTACCGCTTGGCATCAACGTAATGTACTCTCACGAGTAAAAGTTTGAACCATCTCTCCTAGTCTAGAGAGAGCTACTCCGGGACCTTACGAACCCGGTCGCAACTGTATTACACGGCTTTCGATATTTTTTCCGGGATTTATTACCCGGGCTGTGGGATTTACAGCTTTGACCGAAATGCTTACCCACAGCATTTTGTTAGCTTTTTATTGGCAATTTGTTACCTTGTGTATCTTTTTGGGATTCACGATTCACCCCACAAATTGAACTCTTGACGGCATCTTTGATTTATTTATTGTATTGCTTGATTATTGAGCAGCCCAAACTTGGTTTTATATTGTTAAAACTATATTAGAAAAGGCAGCTATAGGTGTGTTTCGGCAGCTGCCCTTGAGAGCCAGTAATTCTAGCTTAGCCGGAACTACATCATCGACCACATCATCACTTACCATCAGGTGGGATAGAGGTCAAAGGCTAGCCTATCAGCTATAAATAAATAAATAAAATATCATAGAATCATGATGTAAAATCACATCAAAGCTTTTCATTATGTGTGAATGTGGTGTAAATAAAAGCAATTCATACATTGAGAAGTATTTAATGTGCATTTTGGATATGTAGATAATAGGGTCTTCATTATATATAATCAATATAAATTCAAATAAAAATGTAAATAGTTAGTAGGTACTCCAAAAAATAGTAGCTTAGTAAAATATACGCACGGGGATCAGGGAATAAATACATTTAAGAAGAATTTGAATCGTAAGGGATATTCATATGGACTGACATACCTACATCGAATAAGACTGCCGATTTTTCCTCAACATTTTATCCACAGAAAAAACACAAAACAAACCTCATAATGTAATTATTAAACTTCATATTCTGTTAATTTTCCAGTCGAATAAGTTATCGAAAACACGAGTGGGTTAGTTAATTAAACACTTTTATAATGCTAAAGTGACGTTATATTATAGACAGTTATGTCCAACGAGGGTCAACAAGTTTCCAAGCTTGAAATCCGGTTTACACGAATCCGCGGAATTTGGTAATGTTACGCGAGTCGTATTGTGTTTATGATATTATAACACATCAGGCGTGCTCCAAAATTGTACGTTACTGCTCTTCAAAGTTAATAGAAAAAAATTTCATTCACCTATAATTCATGCAGATAGCATGGTGGTAAGGCATTTTGCAAATGCCCGTCCGGCTAGCTACCACCCTCAAGTAGAAAATCTATCGCCAAGCATGTAACGGTCTGTTCCAGCAGCTGTCCTTGAGGGCCAGTAATACTAGGTTAGCCTGTACAACTTCTGCGACCACATCATTATTTACCATCAGGTGAGATAGTGGTCAAATGCTTACCTACCAGGCATAAAACAAACTCCGTGACTCTCTAATTCACGTTGATGGTTAGGGCGTGATCACCGTCACAGTAATGTGTTAAGATAAAAAATTGACACAAACGTCAAAATCAAAAGACAGTAGCAACTTCATGACTCGGTTAAACAACTGCGTTATTTACTATTTGTATCTGTGCAAGCCTTTTTATAATAAATATGTATCTTATTTTTATTATTCAATGTATACAAATTGTAACCCATACAATATCTAAGATAAACTACGAAACAATTACAGTATAACCTCTATAAATTAAATAGCACTTTTATCTGCAGTATGAAAAAAACACGCCTGTTCGCGTTATACCTCAGTATATATACATCAGTTTAATGAATAGATTCAGGCGTTACTTTGCGGAAATCCATTTTTAATAATAACAAATACCTTTAAAATATTTTAAGAAAACATCAAATTAATATTTTAATAAAACACTTTTAAAAATATAAAAATAGTCACTAGTCAATTGTCACTAGATATATTTTTATATTTTTAAGTGTTTTATTAAAATATTAATTTGATGTTTTCTTAAAATATTTTAAAAGTATTTGTTATTATACATCAGTTTATAAAGAGAAGGAAACTCTCCTAATAAAAAGCGATGACCCCTACCGCAATTCAAATCTGCTGCAGACAGGCAATATATTACTTTATAACATTATCTGCATACCGTCACAGATAGACATATAACTATAACAAGTTGGTAAGTACACCGTTTCGAAGGAAATGTCTCTAATGCGGTATAAAACTGCGGCGAGACGAATAAATGTGAAATACTTGAATCCCGCGATGACAGTACCGTTTTAAAGATATATTCCGAGGGTTGGAATATGAAATAGAATTTATTAATTTACATAACCTGTTGTTTTATTCGTTGATAGTTGACATAATGTGATTGTATTTATTTTCATATTTTATTGGTACGGAATAAACTAAATTGGCTTTTATGAATGACTTTGTGTTGGACATTAATATTAGAATTTTTAAATTTTGCATGTCTTAAGGGTAAGATTGTATGAGAAGTATTTTGTCTGAAAATCTGAGTTTATGTAGAAAACCCATTTCAGCCTCGTCTTATATCAGCCCTTGCATTTAGTTGTAAACTTCTAGGTTAAAATGACTTGTTTTATGCACTCGTTTTGCAATCTACTATAGCCTCTAAAAAATACCTTAGTAATATTAAACCGCCGATGACAAAAAGGGCTATCACAAAATAAGCATGAAGCCGATCTTTTTGTCTCGTGTTATCCAAAACGGTGGACGTGATTTTAATGCTGTTTATGTAATTTATTCGAAAGCATGCCTTAATGCGTTGGTTCTTAAACGTGTTTAGCGATACGCTGATCAGCCGTTTTCAAGCCATTTAGTTTTAAACAGCCTGTGCACCGTGTACCACTAAATGTCGGTGAATATTGTTTATTGCTAGATGCTTCTGATTTTAACCGCAATATTCGTGGTGGTATTTTATATATTTTTAAGTGTCACTTGTACATTCCCGTAGATAAGTTTTAACATGAGGTACCTTATGCCACCTACAAAGTACATTTATAAGTTTCAACAGAATAATCATATCATTTAAATATGCTTAATGGATTACGTATCCTCGTACCTTACGTATCCTAGAGAAAATCCTCACTTTGGTTTCGCTAAATGCCCTACCACTATGCTATAACGACTGCCATTCTAAGACAACAACCGGGACCAACGGCTTAACTTGCCCTCCGAAGCACGGAAACGCTCAGTAGTAATGTCACTAGCGGTCACGCATCAAACTCACCGCGCGCGACGTTGCTTAACTTTGCTGACGGTTGAGAACAGCTAAGTTAACTTTGCTACGAGAGCTTCAAAAGCGCTTTGGTTTCTTTAGACTCTTAGAAACATTTATTAGTTTTCCTTAAAAAGGAATTTGTAGCAGCAATCTGGAGCTATACCTGGTACATCGGAATAGGCTCACCGCTCATCACGTAAGACCGAAACATCTGGCAAAATGTGGATACATAGAAACTTCTGCCGTGGATACACAAGATGATTTTATATGAAGCATCTAAGATATAAGATACTTATCCTTGCCACACAAATCCATAGTTCCTGGATAAAGCTCCCATAATGGAGGATAATAACCCGTTTTCCTATATCTAAAACCGTTATAATAATCTGCCATGTGGGCCGTTAGTCTTTATGTGATATGATGAAAACATAACATGATGTTCAATTTGGGAAAGTGGTTACACGGAATATCATAAGAGAGAAAACAGCGTGTGATACTCCATAACATTTGAAATGCCCTTATATTTCCCTATTTTATTCTTGGATCATGTCTTAAGAGAAATCAATTTTTTTGTATAAAATCTAGACCTGCTCTATCTAAATAATCCAAAATATAATTGAATCATCACAGTTTTGGAAGAGGAAACAGGGTAATACGAAACGTTGATCACGTGATTTTTTTTCGTATACCTCGCAGGCCCCGTTCCTTGTTAATGGGATGTACTTAGAGTTTCATTTGATAATATTATCTGAGTTCTGCTGTAACACGTCACTGTTCTGCTCATACATACGTATAAAGGTAATAAGGTAAATAACCCAACCTTATTTCAAATCGTTTTATATCATCACTTTAACTGAAAAATAATTCTCACATAACGCTGGCTTGTGTTGATTCTTATCAATTTTAACAGACAAATAAATGAATTAGGTCTTACGGCACTGTTTTTCTTGAAATGAAATGAAATGAAATGAAATGAAATGAAATGAAATGAAATGAAATGAAATGAAATTTATTTATTGCATAAACCGTGTACATATTAGATCTTATTAAGAGCACAAGTGCTAGTAGAACTACAGTTTGTCCATGACAGACGTACAATATAATATTATTAGTATTTATTTATTAATGAAATTACATGTCAAACAATTAAAACATATGTATATATTATTAAAATTATTACTAAATTATTAAATAAACATGTCATCCTCAATTTACACCGAATAATTCATTAATGTCATAAAAGCATTTTTCTTTTAGCCACTTAAAAAGTTTAGTTTTAAATTGTCTAATTGGTAATTCTCTAATATCTCTAGGAATCTTGTTAAATATTTTTACTGTCATAGTCACGCAGTTCTTTCGAGCAAGTGCAGTTTTCCATATAGGCACCATTAACCTCGTTGGGTCCCTATATTTTGCCCTAGAGTTAGATTTTTCCTCAAAGTGGTTAAAAAATGCGTCATGTTCTTTAACAAAACATCCTATTTGATAAATATATAAACCTATTAATGTCAGTGTATTCAGTTTTTTAAAAAGTGGTTTACATGATTCTAGTGGACCGACTCCACAAACAGCTCTAATACATTTTTTTTGAATAATAAAAGCTCTTTTTATATGAGTAGAGTTACCCCATAACATTAGTCCGTAACCTAGAACTGAGGCGACGTAACCAAAATATGCAGTCAGTGCGGTGTTTTGACCCGAAGTACGTCTTAATCGTCCAAGGGCAAATATGAATCTATTTAATTTCTTACATACGCTGTCTATGTGTGATTTCCAGTTAAGATTTTTATCTAATACGATTCCAAGAAATTTTATTTCGTCAACTTTTTCTATTATTTCATTTCTGCATGTCAATCTTGGATTAAAAATGTCAATATTATTATAGTTTTGAAAATTAATGAATTTCGTTTTAGATATATTAGCCCTTAAGTTATTTTGTTCTAACCAAGTTATTACTGAGTCTATTTCAAAATTAAGTGAATCTTCATGCGATGTATCGGTATTATCTGGCACTACAATGGACACGTCATCAGCAAACAGTACACACTGTTTATTCGTTATGTTTGGTAAGTCGTTAATATAAATAAGAAACAATAACGGTCCTAAAATACTGCCTTGGGGCACCCCGGTGTTGTAAGATTTAGTACTTGATTTAAACGCCGTTGATACTAAGTGCTCATCAACAGTTTTCACCTCTACGTATTGTTTTCGACCGGACAAGTAGCTTGTTAACCAATCTAGAGCAACACCTCGGACACCATATAAATCACATTTTTTTAAAAGTATATTGTGGTCCACAAAGTCGAAAGCCTTGCTCATATCAAAGAATACTCCTGAGACGGGTATACGTTTATCAATGTGCATAATTAAACTATTTACCAGAGCAAAAGCAGCTAATGTCGTTGATTTTTTTTTCTGAAAACCATTCTGTTCTTCTTTTATCACTTTATATGCGTCAAAGAAATTTATCAAACGGTGATGCATCATTTTCTCAAATATTTTAGCTAAAGTAGGTATAAGAGTTATTGGTCTGTAGTTATTTAATTCTTTCCTACTGCCTTTTTTGTGTAAAGGCTTGACCACAGATACTTTTAGTCTTTGCGGAAAAACACCATCTGATATAGAAAGGTCAAGCAAGTACTTTAATACTGGGTATATTATGAACACACATTGTTTTAGTATATGAGTTGAAATGCCGTCATAACCCGTTGAATTGGTATTATTAAGCGAAAGAACCAGCTTGATCACCTCGATATCAGACACAGGTTTCATAAATATGGTTGAACTATTTTGGTTACCATTTAGTAAATTGTCAGGTGTATTAGTGTTAATTGGCTTAGGTTTGTTAGAGAGACTAATGAAGTAGTCATTGAAAGCTTCTGCTATTTGAATTGGATCTCTTGTCGTATGTCCATTTATGTTAATTGCACTCATACCATCCACAGTACGTTCACAGTCCACCTTGTCTTTAATAATGTGCCACGTTGCCTTGCACTTATTTTTTGAGTTAGTTAAAAAGGTATGGTTCATATTTTTTCTAGAATTATTGATACAATGTCTCAAAACTTTTCTATATTTTTGATAAATTGTTTTACTGTCAGATGTTTTCAGTTTATAGCAATGATACCGCAATTCTCTTTTACGCTTTGCAGAGACTTTGATGCCTTTTGTTATCCATTTAGCGGATGTTGAATTACTCTGTACTTTGTGTTTTTCTATTGGGAAGCACAAATTATATAGGAGACAGAAAAGATCGTGAAAAATATTAAATGCTCTATCTAAGTTAGTTTCATTATACACATCCATCCATGTAAGGGCTGATAAATGCCTTAAAAATTTAACTACATTATCTTGGCTATAATTTCGTGACTCTATGTACCATTTATTAAAATGCTTCTCTATTTTTGGGACTGGAAATGTGGTAGTCTGACAAGTATCGTGATCAGAGAGGTGCATAGAATGAGTGCGGCCTACCGCCCCCTCAATGTTGCTAGCAATATGTTCAATACAGTTATTCTTTCTAGTAGGCTGTTTAATATGTAGAGTAAGGTTATAATTTAGAGCAAGTTCTTCTAAGCGTTTGGCATTCTTGGCTTCTTTTGGGTTCGGATTCAGTGTATTTATATTGAAATCGCCGGCAATAATAACCTTTTTTGATTGTTTTATCACATATTTATGCAATAACACTTCTATTTTGTCAAAGAAAATATTTACATCACTAGATGGGGTTCGGTAGATACAAATAATTATATAATTAATCGAGGGAATTAAAACTCCACAAACCTCAAATGAGTGTTCTGATGGGAGACCTATATCAATATCAAGTCTTTTAAAACGTAGTGAGTTTATTACTAGAATGCATGCACCCCCTCGTTTCACACCAGCTCTGGAGAAAAAACTAGCAATTTGAAAATTTTTCAACTTGATATTTGTTTCACTACCAGATTTTATGAACGTCTCCGTTAAACAAACAATGTCAATGTTTATACTATATCGTGATAATAGCTCATCGATGCATATTTCTAGTGAGTCAAGTTTAGTTAAAACACCAGCAATATTTTGGTGAAATACAGTTAAACTGTATGACAAAGGGTTAGTCACGAAATAACTGACTGATATTCCGGTTAACATCTTTATTTTGGCAGGCTTTATTTTTGCGTTGGAAATAGTACGGTATTGTGCCCTTTTTAGAAAGATTTGTTGGTTTTTGTATATCAGACAGAGAGCTTTTATTCTTCAGTTTTTGAAAGTAATATGGAATTGTACCCCTCTTAGGCTCAGTATTATCACATGTATTTTTTCTTTGTATGCTGTTTGTTACAGTTCGATTTAGATGTGACTTAACTGATTTTATATACATATAATTATAATAGCGCGAGTCCAGTATGTAGTTCACTTTTCTACACAGATAATTTATATATTTTACATGCGTAAACAATCGAGATGTGTCTATGGTTAAGAAAACACAGTTTAAGAATTGTGAACATATGTTCCTCAAGTAGTTGTTCAACATGTTTTCGTTCAAGCTTCTATTGTTATTTACACTAACCATAATGATATTACACCTTAACGACTTGATTGCAGCTAATAGCATATATTTTAACTCAGATATATTAATGTCATTCTCTCCTACGCATAATATTAATTGATCTCTATCAGTAAGATCAAGTGAAAAGCATAAACTTACAATGTCCCTAGTTTTTGCAAATGGTTTTATGATGGAAGAAATTTCATAGTTTTCATAGCACGACACTAGATTTCGTATTTCAGACAAGGTAAGAGAGAGTCCACTTAGTTGTTGACTACCTAATATTAGTAAACGAGGTCTCGACTTTTCATCCTGTATTTTGCAAGGCTTATATTGTACATTCGCATTTTGTGACGTTTTTCCTGGATTTCTATGCAATTCTTGCGAGGATATGAATTTTTTTAATTTAGCGCCCTCTAGCGGTTGTGTGACGTCTTGGGTTGGAGTTGTCACAACCGCAGACGTCAGAGGCTCGCTGATGTTTTCCATTATATTTAAATTTAAAGCGGCATTATTTTTCTCTGAGATTTGTTTGAACGATGTTTCCTTCTGGGTTGCATCATTGATGGCTAAATCAAGATCAATCGCAGTAGAATTTAAAATTCTTTGGACTTGTTTCATTGTACTCACATTTTTTTTTCGATTGCTGCTTCCTACAACACCTGTACATATCTTTTTTAATTGAATGATTCTTTGTTTCGATTCGCTGAGCTCTTGTTCTTGTGATCTTATATGCAGTGATAAATTTTCTATTTCTTTATTTGCAATTTCTAGGTCCGCTTTTAATTTAAAGATTTCTTCGATTAGATCGTTTGTCTCATTAAATTCAGTTGAAAGATCAGGTAAGCTTCTGGCCCTTCCAGCAGATTGTACTGATATATATGACTGGTCTATGGATTCATCGGAAGTTCTACGAATGTATTTTCTAAATGTAATGTTTTTTGTTTCGCTGTCCATCATAAATGTATGAGTAAATAACAATAACAATCTAAGTTTTTAACAAATCAATATTAAATATTTTAGTGAACAAATTCTATTTTTTGTACACTTTAAAAATTTGTTTACTTGCAAAAATTATACCCCGTCACCGGGATTTGAACTCGGGCTTTATCCAGAGATCTAACGTAGTGTGAGGCTCACGACGCTTGAGCCACATTTACGTTACAAGTAAGGGCGAAATTATCGATTTGGTTATGATGTCAATCTGTGGGTGAGTTATTTTATTAGAAGTGCTTGCATTCCAAAGGTCAATATTTGAATCTTAGTGTCATTGTCTAACGATATTATCGTAGTTGTTTACATTTGTTGTTTTGTCAATATTTTTTGACTTTGCACTGTGTTTAGGCACTTTTTTTGTTACTCACGGTTGTGGCTTATTCTGCCGTCGTACGAGAGAAGGGCACATCTATCATTTTGGTCAAACTGAGATAATTAGGGTTAAAGTTTTAACCATATTCTGTTTCATAGTGTGAAAACCAATTACTTTAAAGAAAATACAATACTGATGATATATGCGTGAAAGTTAGTACTATTATATTTAATACTTTTTAGTTTTTATATATAATTAATTATTAAATAAATTCAATTTTTTCCTTTCAACTTAAAAATAAAATATTTAAAAAATACCACTAACTACAAAGAAAAGGCATAGTTAACCAAATGTGACCTTTCTTTTTAATATTTCAAGCAAATTGGTCATTGAGTCTAGAAGAAAGGGCACATTGTATATTGACTTAATGTTTTCATGTTTTCTTTATAATGTAAATTGACTTAATAATTTCATGTTTTCTTTATAATGTAAATTGACTTAATGTTTTCTATAAAAAAAAGACATGTGAGGAAAGTTTAATAAACTATAAAGCATATTTATTATCATGCCATTTTTGGTTAGCTTATCCAAATAACTAAAACAAAACCAATCTACTTCTAGGACACCAACATTTAAACAAAAAAAAACGTTCTTTATATTCAATAGTTATTTATAAAGTATTAGGGATAAGCATATACCTACGATTTTGGTTAACAAATAGAACTTATGAATTAAAAACAAAAAGTGATAATACTTAAACTCAGTTACACTTTTTGGTTAGTTAGACACCTCAGGAAAGTAAGAATTAAATATTTTTACTAATAGGTGGGACCCCTAACTTAAAAATCTATAATAAATATTTACTCTACTAATCACAATATGAAAAATAAATCAAAATATTTTTTATTCTTATTAGGAGAGCATACATTTTGGTTTTGAAGCTTTATTAATTTACTCTATTAGACCTAATTCTAATTATTTATTGTTCATTTACAGGAAATAGCTTACATCCGTAATTATTAAAGGCACACGTAGTTTAATATTAAAAAAAATACTATTATTAATATTATAAAAATTAAATGTAACTATAACAAACATAACATGGCACTTGGTTGAATTATCACAATGCAATATATTGGTAAAAGCTATAAAAAAGTTTAAAGAAAATTAATTAATCAGTTTTACTTAAAATATTATTTTAATAAATAGTCTTTAATTTCAGTATTCATAAATTTGTGTGAGATCAGCTGAACAGTCGTTAAGAGGTAGGGTTTCCTAATCTTTTGTCACCTACAGGTACAAAACTCTGATTGAAAACAATAAGCATTGGACAAAATATTACCATTTTAAATTATTCCATGCGATTATTTTGCGATAATCCTCTGAGAATTTTGCTGAACATTTTTTTTTTACAAATGTTCTCTTGACTCTCTCGGAGCCAGAATCATCCAATAAAATATTGGAATCATGTTTTTTTTTTTTATTACTTGTAGGTTATCCTTTGACCACTATCTCACCTGATGGTAAGTGATGATGTGGTCGATGATGTTGTTCAGACTAAACTAGTAGTACTGGCTCTCAAGGACAGCTGCCGGAACACACCGTTAGGTGCTTGGCGACAGATTTTCTACTTGAGGGTGGTAGCTAGCCAGGCGGGCATTCGCAAAATGCCCTACCACCACGCTATAACGTCTGCCATCCTAAGACAACAACCGGGACCGACGGCTTAACGTGCCCTCCGAAGCACGGAAACGCTCAGTAGTAATGTCACTAGCGATCACCCATCCAACTCATGACCGTGGGCGACGTTGCTTAACTTTGCTGATCGGTTGAGAACAGCTAAGTAAACTTCGCTACGAGCGCTTCAAAAGCGCTTTTTTCATAGTTTTCATTATGACCCCAAATATTTAAGTTTTGAACCGATGATGTTTGGTGGCACATAATCTTTATCGACTACTGAATCGTCATAATTTGTGGCGTTTTTAAGACCACGGAATCTGTTCGTCAATATCAGATCTAGGCTTTAGATTTTGTAAAGCGGCGCTTGCTGATACTTTACCACGTGACTGCATTTTTAAAATTATCTGAAATAAGGGAAAACAAGTGAAATGAATGATACTATATGTTTATTATCACACTTGAACCCTTTTTAGTGTCCCACTGCTGGGCACGGGTCTTTACTTGGCCAGTGTGTGTGGGGATTAAGGCCTAAACTCTCTCAACTCTTAAGGTAGTTGAGAGAGAATAGGCCTTAATCCACGCACACTGGCCAAGTGAGGGTGGGTGGATGTCACAAGTCCACTAATGATTAGATCTTAGACATGCCGGTTTCCTCATGATGTTTTCCTTCACCGATAATGAGCAGCGGTGATGAAACAATTCATATCAAATGAAACAATTCGAATCAAACCCGCGACCTTATATTTCTAAGGCGAGGCTGATACCACTGCGCCACCGCTGCTTTCATGTTTATCATATCCCTACTTAATTAATTAATTATTAAGACATGTCACGTTAGGTGTTAAGCTAAGGCATAATATAATGTACGACCTAACCTACAAAGTTATGTACCTTCATACTTAAATTAGAAACAACATGTAAATATGGATAAAACGTAAATAAACTTACCTAACGCGGGCTGCAGCTGACAAGTGTGGAGTCACTTTGACGTCGCAGGCACAACTGGCGCGTTTTAATCGAACCCTGTCCTCTTTTCCTCACCCCTAATCGTAAATAATTAAAAGAAAAGGCACAACTGGTTATTTGTGTCTTTTATACGTAATTTAATTGAGAGATGCATGGATCATTAATTAAGTAGACATGGCACATCTGGAATTTAGGCCTTTTCTTTATATTATGTTGTAAGTGTGCCTTTTCTTAGTAGTTTTTAGTAAAAATCTGTATGAAGTAATAGTCACATCTACGTATTTGTGCCTTTTCAATATAATGGTAAATAAATGTGCCTTTTCATTCTATAAAACATGAATATTAGTCTTATTTGTGCCTTTTAAGCCTACAGTATCTCCGAATTCCTTGAAGATAAAATTCTAAAAAAAATTGAGCAGATGTGCCTTTTTTTTCTGATTCTAAATATGTATATAACTCATTTTGTCAAAAAATGTTAGTTGTGCCCTATTTTCTTACGACGGCAGTATTGTAAACTGCAGGCTTATTGGCTTCCGTGATGCTTTAAATATTCCTGTGACTTTGTTAATGTAGGGTTAGCACTTTCCATGAGTTAATTAACTTTTTACAAAACTTCTGGTTTGAATAACATTCACACACATTATTTGAGATGTTTTATACTATCCACAAACACTTGCTAACATGAATAACAACCCTAAATATTTAATTTTAATTATTCGACACAGAGGTTATGTTTACTTAGCGGCTGTGTCGCCAATGCCTTCTTCTTACTATCATAATATTATCAAAATAATGAGCGTGGGAAGATTTATAAGACCTGGGTTTTTAACCAGCTTCAAGAAAAGGAATTTGTCTATATTTTTATTTGTGTGATATGATACCTCAGAATCCTTGACCGGGTGCGTGGTTATTTTATGTTAGATTTCAGTTTATTTTCTAAAATTTTACTTGTTATTACTAATATGTTTTTTTATCTTTTCGGAAAAAAACATGAGCATTGTGAATAATACAATACAATACAATACAATATTCTTTATTCTTCTCTCCACAAAGGTATCTTAATTTATTAAAGATTATGTGATACTTATATTTACACGTATTACACGTATACCTGTGTTGTGAGAGACTGGTGCCTGAGTTAGGTTTAAAAACCTGTATTACAAGTCACCAGGGCCCCCAATCCGCAGATTATAGGTGAAAAAGTGAAAAGTGCATAATGTTCGATATATTATTATAAAATTAAGCAGTCATTCATATATTTATGAATAAATATAATATCTTCAAGAAAATATACTTCGAAACTAAATTGAATATAAAGAAGAAACAGGATAATATATTTTCAGCACTTTTATATATACCTAATATAATAAGAAATATAAGGGATTACTAAATAATAATATGGTATTACTGAATTATATTGCTGTTTGCTGTGAACTGTCATAGTTAATGTACCTACCTTAAAATAATCAAAACTTTATACACTATTTTAAGTCAATTATTAGGGTTCCGTACATCAAAAAGAATAAAACGGAACTCTTATAGGATTCATTTTTTGTCCGTCTGTCTGTCTGTCAAGGCCCTTTTTCTCAAGAACGCATAGAGGTATCAAGCTGAAACTCATATCAAATACGCAGGTCTACTGTCCCTTAGAGCTGTGAAAAAATCAAACATTTAAGCCAACACAATCAAAAGATACAGCCGTTTATGCCGCAAATTTTTGACACTCGCAAGGGAATCAAAACCTTGAACTCAGAATCTACTTATAGTGTATAGATGACAATCATACTTACCTTGAACTCAGAATCTTGAAATTTGGTACTAATATTCAACGTTTAGTATGCAACGTTGCACAGATAAAGAAAAAAATTGAGAAGAGCATACATTTTTAGTTACGTTATATAATAAAAATATTTTTAAAATGTTATGGATTTCATTTAGCAATAAAAATACCATAACTTTTACTTATATAAATACAGGTTTGCACAGAACCCTGGTGCGCGAGTGCAACTCACACTTGGCCGGTTTTTATTTTGAATAGGCCTTATTATACCCTATGCCTTATTAATAACCCTTCGTTATCTTATAAAGCTATGGCATTCTGTATGTAAATAAAAGAGGAAAAATATAAGCTACTGCGCACTGCAATAATATACACAATTTCAAAAAAGATGTGCCTTATTAATTTCTCGATTATGGGATCGAAAAGTCAACACATACTGAATCCTAAAGATGCTTTATGTACAACCAAAAGGCGTGGAAAATCGTTCGTGACGTCACGTCGCTTCGTTGTACCTAAGCAGGAAATTCTGGAGCAATATCACAACATACATGTTTTAAATATTACTGTACTGTACTGTAAGAGCCGACTTTAAATATTAGTTTCGTACAATTTTTTATCATTAAAAATTGTTTGCCGATAAGTGTTGCCGAACCTATGAATTTATTAGACTTTTAATATAATTTCCGTTGAGAAGTGATACATAAAGAAAGCAAGGCAGATATGCCTTCTTTTTATTGCCAGCCCTTATCTCACCTATTGTTAAATGATAAACCTAATACTGGGATTTGGTTCTTAGACAGCTGCCAGAACAAACCATTCGGTTTGTTCGGAGCAATTTTGATAATATTTATATAAATACTCCTTCTATAATCATAAGGCATTATCAGCTTGTATTATGTCAAATAGGTGTTATGTATGTTTTTTTTCAATTCAGAATACAACTTTAACAACGTAAATACCGCTGTTCTATTGGCTGCAATAATAAACAAGGCGAAATTAGTGATCACATCCAAGTGTCTACCACGACAGTAATGCTAATACCATTCACGCTAATTATGTAACAAGTCGAAAATATTTTTTGTAAATAGCTAGCAATTAAATTTGTCAGGATCGGATTACATAAAGGAAGTTTATGTATTGTAAATCTAATGCAGATTTTTTAAATGAATATTATTCGACTTAGTATAAATTTCACTTTTTCACTTTTAATACTACAATGATGACAATTATACACTTAAGTAAAGAAGATAATACTTACATAAAAGGACCATATTACTAAGCCATCGGTTTAAATTCGTAAGTCATAAATTCATACAGTAACAGTTGGTACCTAAGTATTGTCATTGCGAATTATCACATAAAATAGTATTACTATCGAAGGTATTACTAATAAAAAGTTCAATATTAAAAGCCCCCTACCCTTCCCCACTTATACAAAAAAATTGGAAACTGCTACAAACGTTATCGTCTCAAATCTATAGCATATCTAAACCTATACCTACCTAGGCTAGCTTTATTTCAAGAGGCTAATACAATGTTAACATTCCCATGTGAATACTTGCAAAACCTCAATACAAATAGGTGTAGGAGCCCTAATCCCGCCTCTGACTGGGGGTTAGTAGGTACTTACTTTTTTGCTATCCGGACAATGCAAACAACGCGAGTAAATATTCATACATTATCTTATAAAATAAACTCAGATTAATGAGTAGATTCAGGCGTTACTTGGCGGAAATCCATATTTAATAATAACAAATTTTTTTTTTTAATATTTTAAGAAAACACTAAATTAATATTTTAATAAAGCACTTCAAAATATATCTAGTGACAATTCCGTCCGCCGTCACAAACGCCACGTAGCCAAACTGGAAGAATTTTCGTCGCGTTTCGATTCTATACGAAGCATCCTCAGGAGCTCTTGACTCTCTTTCTCGAAAATTCTTCCGGTTTGGCTTCGTGGCGTTTGTTACGTCACGTCGCCAAAAAGTATTTGTTATTATTACGCTCAGATTAATATTAAATTAAATCAATTGCGTGTAGGTAACTTAAAAAATCATGTAACAGATCGGGAAAAGGTAGGTAGGTACCTAATGCTAAGTTGATCATCGATAAATAAAAATAACGATTACCTGCTGTACCTTATCGTTTTTTTTTTAATCCGGCGGTATGCCTCTATTATCAAAATACTACGAACTATATACAACACTACAGCTACTACAATAAAAGCATTTGGACTCATAGGCAGTCCAAATGCTCTAGCCCACCACCAGTTGGCAGCGTGCCCAGCATGCTGGCAGTACTGCCCCGTTGGATTGCAATGCTTATTCTAAATTCCTTATCCTTAGTTTTACCATATGAGTAGGTACCTAAATCATATTGCAGTATCGTCCTGGTGGAAAGTATAGAGAGGGAGAGATAGATAAACAGCTAAAAAGTCCAGTGTTTACAAACCCTCTAGCTCATTCCGTTTTGCTTGTTTACATACTCACTATTACTTAACCTGTGGCACCAACTAACTAAAATTTCTCCTGCGGACCAGGGTACGGCAAAATGTTATTTGCTGATCAAAGATTGAGGGCGCGTCCTCAAAGCGTGTTTGCATACTTTGCAGACTTTGCACTGTTTGCTTGGTCAACGTCGTTGTACATAATCGCTGTTGGTACTTTTTGCTGGGTACACCGCAAACTACTTGACCATTTACTACAGAAGTTGTTGAGCCTGTTGTGTTTATACTACTTATAAACCTGTCGTTTGCCAATGAAACAAGAGTAGCGTGGTGTATCCACACGGGGTCAGCTGTTTTGTTTCCTGCCAAAGTTTCAAAACGTTTTGAAAGAAGTACGCGTTTAGAACATTGACCTATATATCCTATATACGCGCTTTACGTTCGAAAATTGTGTATTCAAAGTACACAATTGATAATAGGTACCCAATTTTCGAACGTAAAGCGCGTGTAACCTCTACGAGTGCCCAGCTGCGTGTGGGGGAGAGTATGCCGGCCGGCATACTTGCACTGGTCGACTATCCCAAAGATTACTAACCTCTCCTTGTTTGAGATGTCGCGTCTAGTATATATAGGTCAATGGTTTTCAACGCGTATGAACAGTTATCGGTCTTTGTTCCTACTTGGTTATTTAGGATGAAAATCTCCCACACATAATACGTTTTGAAAGTATACCAAACTCTTTCAAAATAATAATAATAATATGGGTCTTATTTAAAGTAGCTCTATCACAGAAGATATATGGAGCCCACAATATATCTACTGTAGTTCGACTATCGCTAAATGATAATGACAACATTTAAAATATTAACATAGGCTAGATATATATTACATTGTTTTAAAAACAGGTTAGTGTTATTGTTTATCTAGTCTTATCAAAACGGTGTTTATTTAAAAAAAAAAGTAAAATTAATTCGGTCGGATAAAATAAATCGGTAATTTTGAATGTTAAGGAGGCGATGTTAAGTAGCTTGCAATAGAAAATATAACTAAGTTCAATATAGGTCAATGGTTCAATCACAATCCGCACTGCACGTGGCGGCTACAACCTTTTGTTTGTCCAAAGAGCGCGAAAAATAGAGAAAATCATACTTTTAACATGGATGTGGTTGTCCGATTTTAAACTTTTCAACGCGGATTTCTTAAAAATATAAGTAATTGGTGACATTTTGGCGATATTTAGATGTCCAAATTCATTATCGTCGAGAAAGGGTTCCAAGAAATATTTTGAACTTTGTAACTTTTTTTACCAAATGTACGTATATGATAAAGGTATATTTATTTTTAGTCTTCAGATGATTATCCAAACCATAATCATCTGAAGACAAGTTCACCTTCAAATTGACCAAAATAAGGAAATCTCCCCCTTAAATTGATTTTTGGAACTATAATAAAGGTTATAATTTGAAAAACCTTTTCCACAATAGCGAATAATAAGCAGATTTCGAATGATAAACAAAATCTTCCAAGTCTGTGAGGTGAAAAAAGTCAGATTGTGATATACAATGATACCAACATAAAAAGCTAAAGCAATAAGCACATGCCTACATTTCTCCGTTAGTAAGAACACAGTAGAATCTACTATGGTAAGAACAGCAACAAATTATTTATTACAGCCTATGATATAAACCTCAAATAGGTACAATTTGTCAGTCGTTTAGAGACTAGAACTTGATTCAGCAGCGCCCGAAGCTACCGAAATGTTCATTTCAAAGGCATTGAAAAATTGCTCCAATTTATAAGACTATGTTTATCTAATACCACAGAATGGTTGATAGTCGTAAAGCTAATACTTCGTAAAGGTTGTCTGCGAATGCCTCAAGCGTTGTCCAAAATGATTGTGACTCAACTCGAGAATTTTGACTTTGTGCTTTTGTAATTACCTAATTTTGGTAGACTGAGACTTTGAGCTGGTCCAGTGACTAGTTGGTTTTAATGAATGTTTTTCATTGTGATTGTTATCTTTGAGACACATTTGTAATAAAAAATAGCTTTGATTCGACGGGCTTATTGCTAAACTTTATTTTATTTCTTAATGTAGGTACTTACCTGAAATCTTGAGTCTTATATTGATATATGTTTATGATTGAATCTCAAGTCTAGTAGTTACCTGTAACAAAAATCATGAACATATGTTATATAAAAACTTAAATACAAAATAATAAAGTGTTGTTTTATTTCTTATAGAAATTATTGTGATATAATTCAGTCTTAACTAATATCCTAATTTCAACAAAGCCATGAGATATAGGTACCTATTATATAGAGATTTAAGAATTTTGTTATTGACAAATTGAGTATATGTAAGATCCCAGTTGTTCCCTATAATTTGTAATTGTAATTTTGTTCGCAAAACACCTAAACAGTCATTTGTTTCCAGACTCGGTGAATTTAATTCCCTTTAGACACGACCACAATGATTATAAATCACTTATCAAAGAATTTCTCAGAGTTTGCGTTTCGTCCCAATATTGGAAAAGTTTGGGAGCGCAATCTGTAAATGCCTGTTGAGTTATCAGTCAAGAAACGCACAAGTGGTGCGGTTAACCGTCTACGATAAGTTAACTTTACGGTTATTAGTCATAGTAAAGATTGCAGTTCGTGGGTGTTGTAATTCAAGTACATCTACCTGGGTTCTATTAGCATCTAATAACTTAGTTTTTTTCTTTATGAAGCTAATACGACATGAATTTATGGAGTTGGCTGGTGGAGATTGAATTTATGACAGCCATAGTAGAGCAAATCGAACCGTCCCGGAGTCTTCTGCGAATGCCCACTTGGGATGGCTTTGACAGATGGGAACGCTGCGAATGGCTACTCCCCTCCGTGACCGAGTTCAAAGAACAAAATTCCTCCAAAGATGCCTCTATGTTTATGTCTACGCTCTATGTGCTTGACTAATATAGTGTAATGCTCAAATACTGAATATTCTCAAGCCACTTCTATAAGGTCATAGGGGACAAAAGTATACATGTTATACATGGTATAAAAAAACCCCGACGGCAATAGAGGGGTGTAATAAGTTAGCGTAAGTAATGTTTCTCTGTGTGTGCGTCTCGTAGAATTATGCTTAGCTTTTTGTCAGTCCCGATGTTGACGTCGACGAAAACCTGATCAGCGATGATATTTATATAGTTAGTTACATCTGCCTCGCACAAAAACACCGGACCTTGGAGATTTTACACGATTATATTTGTCAGGCCAAGATAATGCACATAGTCTGTGTCATCATTTTCAGTCATTGACTTATATATTGGTTAAGGTTGTCTGTAAGAGATTGCTTTAGTGATAAGACCGCCGATTGTATCGCCATTTTACATATTAAATTAAGTAATACATTTGTAAATTAACACTTACATTTAACTCCCATTGCTTTGTATGTTAATTCATAGTTTTTGTAAATGTATTGTACTCATTTTTCTTTTCTTGGTATGCAATAAAGAGTTATAGTATCGTATCGTATATTATAACTTCGTAGGGCAAGCTGCACGCCATTGTGAAATGCTGAACATTGGTGGTTGGCGTAACACCGAAGCAGGCATACTAGACAGGGTTATAGAGAGTGTTCCATCGCCCAAAGCCCGGTGGAGTTGTATTGCAGAAAAAACATCCAAGTTTTCCCTAAAAAAACACGAGGCATAGTCTGACATTCAAATCCGATGTAAGCACATGTGTACAAAATACCAAACCACGTATTTGCTGAAGGGTTACAAATTAAAAAATATTACAAGAAATCATTCACCTTAATTTATTTACTAAGTACGAAGTAATTACAAACTAACTTAGATTTCGTTGGTTCTTATAAAATAAAATGTATGCTATCGCGATTGAACTAGCACGACCCTTTGCCTATAACAGATGCAGATCGTCACAAGAGGCGGGCAGCACTGCGTCCATCACCCTGAGACATAAAATCGTCGATTCTCATGAGCTTGTAAATTCAACGGCATACCCCCTTGAAACCGGAATACAGTAATGAGAACATTACTGCTTGGCGGTAGTAAATAAGTATGGTGGCAGTACTTCCCCAGACGAACTCGTACAAAGAGGTCTACTGCCACGAAAATTGAGTTTATTAGTTCGTTTTCATATTTTCATCCGTTCTCCCATACTTCTGTAGCTAGCTAGCTTGGATTGAATAAACTTGGGATCTCAAATGTGCAGATGTTATTGAATGTAATCCAGCATAACTTTTCTCTTTTTAGTTTACAAATATTCCTTACATTTTTAATAATAGATTACAGTTTATGTAAAGAAAAACAACTAGACCTAATTAAATTGTCTACAGAAAGGGTTTGAAAACAGGGCCGTATATATCTCCAAAGTTATACATCATTTTGACTTGTTATTTGCACCAAAATAATTATCAACGTTTGCTTAAACTGCTTATAGATATTTATATTTTATATTATTAAAGTACGATGATTATACCGCGCGGTTTGTTGTATAGTCGCGTCGATACTATCGTTATGTGCGTATATAAATATTATGGTATAAATAACGAGTCAAAATGATGTATAACTTTAGAGATAAATACGGCCTTGTTTTCAAACCGTTTCTGTAGACAATTTAATTAGGTCTAGTTGTTTTTCTTTACATAAAATGTAAAGAATATTTGTAAAATAAAAAGAAAAATGTTGTGATGGATTACATTCAACAACATCTTTACATTTGAGATCCCAAGTCTACTCAATCCAATTATTAAGAGCAATTATATAAATTAAATTACAGAATTGATTTTGCATATAAATATATATATATATATATATATATATGCAAAATCAATTAAGTAATTTTATTAATTACTGAATTGATTCTGCCTATTAAACAAAAATATAAAAAGTGTAAACTCGTATTAAAAACCTCCTTCTTTTTTTGTAATTTTTATTCTTGGTATTAATTATTATTAATGCAAATTAAAAAAAAAATTAAAAAAAATAGTCCAAATGCTTTTATTGTACTAGCTGTAGTGTTGTATAGTTCGTAGTATTTTGTATATAAAGGCATACCGCCGGTATTAAAAAAAAAAATTTGTTTAGACACCCGTCACAATATTAACAACATAATATAAAGTATTCTATCAAAAAATAACTGCCTGCTAATGACAGTTTAATAGACTCAATTCTCTTATTTTTTTAATTACAGTACATATTTCTCTAAAGTATTATATGGCTATTTATGTACGTATACTCTCGAGTATATTAAATTGAACTGAATAACAACTAAGGGCTATTTTATTTTTATTCTCTCAATATTATGTTGAACGAACCTCTAGTAATTTGTACAAGGTATACGCTGCCCAAAATCTTCCTAACCCAAAAGGTTGTCTTGAAAAAATCGCATTAGGTCATAAGGTAGCGAATGAATAGATTCAGGCGTTACTTTGCGGAAATCATATTTAATGATAAGAAATATTTTTAAAATATTTTAAGAAAAAATTAAATTAATATTTTAATAAAACCCTTAAAAATATATGTGTGACAATTCCGCCTAATTTTCGTAACCATAAGGTAGCCTTTTGTACACTGTATTGCTCTATTTTTCTTTTGTACTAATTGAAAATAAATAGCTATCTACTTGGGTCTCATATTCTTGTCCTGAACAATTCAAAATCACCTGAGAATGGATTATATTCATAAAGAAACAGGAATAATCAACTGTTCATATACTGTTACATCAACAGCAAATGTCAAAAGCCTAAATTACAGCAGGTTGCACAGTTGCATGTATAACGGAACGTGTAGAGTAACATATCTGTTAGAAAAGGAATCTAAACTAAACCAAAGTTCCTGGATCTGCACTACCAGATATCCGTTACATGCGGAACTCCTAACAACCGTTGGTGTCAAGTTTTTGCCGCTTCGTTCTACCTGATTATAAATGGACATAGTGACAGCTTCACGTAACGGATCGTCGATTACTGCCAATAATGCTAGTCAATTTCTGAAAGTGTAAAGCGGAAATGTATTTTTAGAATTCTGTTTATGGACCTACATTGCTAATTCAACCGAGTTTGAACACTTGGTATTTAAAATATAACGAAACTACGTTTGTATGGAAAGCGCTCCGTGCACTCTACTATTAAAGCCAAGTGGTGGCGAATTTGCTAGACAACTGAAATATTCTTATATATTTTTTTTTTTTTTTTAATTTTTTTTTTCAATCAAGAACAATGTATAATGTTATTCTTATAGATAACTTGTATGGGCGCTAGTAGTATATATAAGTAAGTACATAATCTAGTTTATAAGCAAGGCTTGGACCTTTACTTTTGCATGCCAAACATGGTGGAATGTGAAGATCTGTTTGCAGTTAATTAAGAACTTTACTGTATTGTATACATATGTACTGACATTCTTGCAAATAAATTGAATTTGAATTTGAATTCATTTTGGAAAACTAACAAAAATTAGTTACTATTACGAAGAACGCTGCTGATGTACATAATTATTATGAGTACACTTACAATCTTTTTCTGCCTATCACGGCTTACATTATGCATCGGCAACTGACGTTGATTGATCAATATAAATGACAACACATGAACTTAACGCACGCTTTCCTGAACTCAACTCTCTTTGTGGATGATCTTGTTAGCAGTGTTGTCTATGGTGTTTTTAGTTATTGTACTTGTTCTAAGTGGTAATTATATGTATGCCTTTATGGTGGTGGTGGGTTTTCTTAGTAAAATAATTGTCCTCAAAAATTAGGAAAATCCACCGCTCAGGGTAGGGGATGGTTAGATAGTCGTTATAGTAGGTAATTAAAGCCTTGAGCTATACAAAAGAGTTTCCCAAACACAAAGGCGGTTCTTAATTGAGCCTACTAAAATGTATGTGTACATACCATAGCATTCTCCACTATCTCCCTTAGTCTGAGTCTCTCCTTTCCAGATGCCGCGGTGAGCTTACCTTTCACGCACGTCACAAAATCTCACGTGGTAAAATAGTAATTCAAGGAACATATAATGATGCACTTCGATTATAGATAACACGGTACAATATTTTGTACTTATTTAAATTATGAATGCGACACCGTTCGTGGTGTATGGCGCGGGGCGCAGTCCAGCGACGACTCAATAATACTGGTTTGCCGCGGCGAAACGAAGCATAATCGCGGCTCGTTGCGGGTAGTATAAAAAACTATGCATGGTTTGACATTCAAATAGTAACCAGTAAAAAAAAACAAGTGGAGACACGAAAAGTGACTCAGAAAGTAACGCCACGATTGATGGAACATACCAATTTAGGAATGAAACATAACGAAATAAATAAGCCTAGATACCAAAGTCTCCCACACGGGAGGTGTGTGATAAACCTGAGGATATATTTATGGAGTGAGGCCCGAACCAGACTGATAGGTTCAGAATATTTTTAAACATTAATGTGAGTAAGGCAAATATCGGTGTGTTGTTTGATGTACCTATATATAGTCCAGGCCAACTTCAAATGAGGCTAATCTGATTTCTGAATTAGGGGCTCCTTGCATCAAACTAGCACTGTATCGACACTAATTGTAATCTGTCTATCTATATTATCTGTCTTCTATATGTCTATCTATATCTATCTGTCGAGGAAAAGTGTCGTTGGAAGGGTGTTCCATACTTTAACCATAAGTACATTGAAAACCAGTTTTTTTATGCCTGACAGTTTACCCTTTGACCACTCTGACTCTGATCTCAACTGATGGTTAGTGATGTGGTCGAAGATGTTTTTCAGGCTAACCTGGAATTACTGGCTTTCAAGGACAGCTGCCGGAACACACCGTTAGGTGCTTGGCGACATATTTTCTACCTGAAAGTGGGAGCTAGCCATGCAGGTATTCGCAAAATGCCCTACCAGCATGTTATAACGGCAGCCATCCTAAGACAACAACGCACCCGGAAGCTTAACGTGCCCTCCGAAGCATCGCTCAGTAGTAATGTCACTAGCGGTCACCCATCCAGCTTATGACCGCGGCGGACGTTGCTGATCGGTTAATAACAGCTAAACAAACTTCGCTACAAGTCCTTGAAAAAAAGCGCTTCGTACTGCTGCATATAAATAAGTATGCACTCGTGCATACCAATATTATATGCTTATGTAAAAACTAAGGAGAAATTTGTCACGGAGTCCCATCGTCAGTTCCTGGATTACATGACTATTAGAACGGTAACGCAAACAGTAATTTTCAATCACGCACGTCCGATTAGTAAACACATGCAACTTGATTGGTAATACGTAGGAACTATAACTGGCAACGTAACGGATTTTTTTATTGCCGACCTGTAAGACAAATATTTTCCTATCATAAACAGGTTAGTTGGCAAACAGAAAACTCCGTAGAAAGCCTTATCTAAATATTACAAAACTCTCTCCCTTCCGCTATTTCGACCATCGATTGTCCCTTATCAAAGCCAAGCCACTATTTTCGTAAAATTGCCAGTCATGTTTATACTTATTCGAATAAGATTTTTAAAAAATAGATTGTCTTTTGGATTATTAATGCCACATTACTTATTCTAATGATAATTTATCACACTTATATATTTAGTTTCAAAAGTTTGTGTGTATATTTTTACTCCTCACGCCGGAACGACTGAACCGATTGGGATTGAATATGGAATATAGATAGTTTAGTTCGTTTTGGGTTAACATATAGGATACTTAATCATCATCACTTTTTATCATTGTATATGCGGATGAAACAGCGGGGCGCAGCCAGTATCAAGATATTTAATAAAAATCATTGTAACCTACCTTCCTATTTAAAATTCTCAAATCAAGACCATTCCATTTTGGCTATCAGACAAAGCGCTTTCTGTTTTATCGCTGTTTCGCAATCATAGCTTATTTTCTTTTTTCAAAGCGATTATATGTATGACATGAAAATTCTGAAGCTTTGAAGTTAGATTAATAAATTCTAAACAAAAAACTTAATATCCGGTCTTCATAACATCAATTATAAATCATAAATAATACCTACCTACCTAAATTAATTGAATATCACCAAATGGAACGACGAAGTGGCGTCGGATCCAGACTTCACGATTCCGTCCATTGTCTAGCACAAAGAACCATTCAGCTTAATTGTGCCACATGCTTTTGTATAAAAGGAGGAGAAAAAATGATTTTCGCGAGAATAATACAAGATTTCCTGGCCAAGCGGCCAAAAGAGATACTTTCCAAGATTGCCTCGTATATTTTGGGACTCTTAATTTGATGAGGGGAATGTAAAAACGGCATTAGGTTATTTGGAGGGCGTGAGAGGGATGGCGCGGCGCGGTGCGGTGAGGAAGGACGACCACGATTTATATTGCTTCAGATGAGATTATGGTATGATGGAGCCGTAAAACATTAGAATCCTAAGCTCAGTTGCTTTATTTTAACCTTTCTTTGAAGCCATGATTCTGACCTCATTAAAAGTAATGAAGTAGGCCCTGCGCGAGCGTCAGACCTTTGTGTTTGCTAATAAACACATTTTGTACCTAATGTCAAGGAACATTGCGCTTTCCATAGAAACGTATTATTATTACGTAAGGTCGATATTGATAACTTTAACGACACTCCAATTGATTGAAATAACAAATAATATAGATGTATCACATACCTGTATATAATATAAATGACGCGAGTGTATATGTACTTTGTGAGCCAAATCACTTGTGAAAAGGAAAAGCAAGGCTCTTATTATATTTAGTACCGCCGGAATCGGCACCAGAGTCAATTAAAATTTTAAATCATGATTGGTCCGTATTGATCTGTCAAAAAGTTAGAAATCCACAAAAAAGTTACCCGAGATAATGGAAACGTTTCGCTCTTGTAGATAGAAGAAAGTGCCACGCTTAGTTTCCATGCATATGGAGCTAGCTATACGCGTTATATATTTCAATATATGTATGTACTGTACTGTAATCAGCTGGATTGTCTACTGCTGAGCACAGCCTCCCCAATAAGGGGGGTTTTGCGATAATCCCCACGCTTGGCAGGCGTCTTGGGAATCGCACTAACCTGGAATTACTGGCTCTCAAGGACTGCTGCCGGAACACACCTTTAGGTGCTTGGCGACAGATTTTCTACTTTCTAACTGTCAGATAAATAAAATACCGATGGAACTCTTAACTATTTCTTCCTATATATTTGTTATTATTGACCAATAAGCGTCTATCACAGATTGCATACGGCAAACATATGATCCATACCGTTGGTGTAATATTTCTTAAATTTGACACCGCCACTTGCTCTACTCACAATCTATTTACATAAGCTAGGTAGATATGTCAAGGTCTCCACGCCTCTCTAGTAGAGAATATGTCAGATTCCATTAGCATATTGTTGTCCATGTAACTACTATGCTAAATATAACACGAGTATTGTAAAAAGAACAAGTACATACCAGAGACATTGGGCTGCCAATGTGCAGTCGTCTGCAATAAGAAGTATACAATTTTTAATATTCACAATAATGTAATGTCGCTAAGTATTAATAATCGAAGTTAACATTAACATGTGTAAAAATATGCAAATTATTCTTTGATTTTAAGATATTTCTGATTACATAGAGACAAACAGAACACTTTGCCACTAAAACTGACTCTGTGTATAGACTAGGTCTTACACAACAAGAGGTAAATATTTAAATAACATAATAAGTATCTGATTTTACAAATATATAAATCACAATCCAGAGACGAACGGCCTGCTCAGTTCTTACCGAAATAATACGAAAATAATATAATACCTTACATAAAGAATTCAACCGTACCATCCCAAGGTAAAAATCTTGATAAGACTCCCTCCGAATTCTAATAAAATACCTACCCACATTAAATTGTCCCAAGTTTTCTCCGAATGAACAATACAACTTAATTTACCTCGCAGTGACTTTGCCTTGTATTTATGAAACGGCTTTGTTTGAAGTCTTTGTGACGAATCGTGAATTCTTTCAAATCAGTTCGTTATCACACAATTTGGCTGAATTGTAAGAAATTTATAAAAAGATTGGGTATTAAGCCATGCCTAAACCAGTCTTCGCTTTACTTATCTATTACCTTAATTACTTTTATCTTGGCATCAACATTCAAATGTGTAGGTATATTTGAAACTGAATTTATGTAAAAATTATAAAATAAGTTTGAGCATTAGCCATGCCTAAACCAGTCTTCACTTTACTTATCTACTACCGAGGCATTTCACATTTTAATGCGGTATACGAAGATTTTAAGCGCTTAATTTTCTATCATAGGAAACATCTACAAGTTGTTTAATAATTGATAAAAATAGAATAATCTGTTCTCTTTTCAGTTAATGTACCAAATTTACAAACATAACATTAATTATTTTGTAGTGACCAATCTCCCGCACCTTGTTTTAAGAATTAAAGTACACATAGCCAACTTCAGAGTTATATCTCTTGTATAAAGATTCATCAAATTATCTTAAAAAAAAAACTGTGCATCAGGCATATAATCTTGTTGACACATAGTGTACTAGAATATCGCTCATTAATCGTCATTGTAGAAAAATAAATAAAGATCTTGCGCCAATTTCCACGAATTATATCAGCAGTTTACCATCCTATATTGCGTTTAATAAAGTGTAATTCCAAACAGATATTATATAAAAAGAAAGTTCATTCTTTAATTATTCTGATCTTTAATAAATTGTGATATTAACTCTGTTTTGTTAGACAAGAAAAAATATTTAACATAACTCGAAATGCACATAAATTGAAATGTACAAGCGCGAGGCGCTCAGTACCGCGCGAGCGCCCATCGAGGTAGGACCTGTGTTCGTTTTCCTTGCTCTGACGTCTCGTACGCGGAACGCTTAGATGCAAGTTTATAGTGCGACCACAGAGTTTTGATCATGTCGATATTTTTTTTAAGTAACAGACTATACTTTATTTTTGTTGTCCATAATATAAGTATTGTTGTCTTGTTAAGTAACTACATCTTTAGTTTCTGTTCATCCATTGTGTTAAAAAAAGGAAACGTCACAATTATGCAGCCTTATACAGCGTTATTGGAAAAATGCTAACAACCTCACAGGGTTGACTTCTTCTTTTTGGTCTGCTAGTTTTTATATTATTATAGTTTATATTAGTAACTCACTATAACTTTTGTTTTAGGAGGATTAGATGACAGGCGAATAATTGATTTCCAATATTTTTGGATTCAGTTAATGTCTATAAGTGAACACAGCGATAACTTCAGCTGGAAATTAAACTACCTTCTATTGAAAATTTGTACAAACCGGCCTCCCGGCTTTTCCAGCATTTGTACAAACCGGGATACCAGTTAGCGGTCGATAGTCGTATTTACAAATTTACCATAAATCTGCGTAAGTCCGACTTTCATAATCCAAATGGTTTTCAAAAGGATGCAAGGATGCATCCTACCCATACAAGAAAAAATCCATATTTTTCTGAGATAACGTATGAAGTAGGAAGTATTTTGAATATTTTGATGAAATCTGAAACCAGCACAAATTACATTTTGGCCCCAAAATATTACGTCATTTCATATTAATATCGTAACTACTTCAACAGTTATAAATCTAGAAAACTGCAATTTTGCATATGTATAAGTCATTTTTCACTCGATATATTTTGCAACGCAAACACTTACCGATGCAAATTTGCGTATTATATAATCTCGTAACTAATTTTAAACTTCTAAACCAAAAATCTGAAATAATACAGGTGTATAAATTACATGTAAATAATAATATCAAAGAAGGACCAAAGCCGTAGGTGGTATAGTTTTTCAGAAAAATTAATTGCTCTCCAATACAGTTTTCCCGCCAAAGTTCTTAAAACAATTGGGTTGTTTTAATTTTGTTACTTTAAAATATTTGGCGTAAAAATCTGTAACAATGCATGGCTAAAGAACAATAGTAAATTATCATATTAAAAGAAGGTCGAAGTTCTAGGTGAGTTAGTTACGAAAAAATAGAAATAGCAATTAAATTACTATTTCCCACCATTTTTGTCGTGTGTTCAAACCCCATTTCCAGTATTTTGTTGTATAAAAAGGTGTATTATCATTTATTTTCTATAGAGGAAATAGTGAGCATAAGAGTATATAGTGAGGATTGCATTGGTACCAAGAAGTATATACATACATACTGCTTGGTACCAATGCAATCCTCACTATATACTCTTATGCTCATTATTTCTTCTATAGAAAATAAATGATACATAAAATCACGCCTCTTTCCCGTAGGGGTAGGCAGAGACCACGGATTTCCACTTACTACGATCCTGACATATCTCTTTCGCTTCATCTATACTCATCAATCCTTTCATACATAAGCGTCGGTTTAGGGTACTTTTGACCTGGCCTTTTTTCAGAACGTCTTCAATCTGATTTCGGAAGTATATATATGTTGATTATAGATTGCATCAAAGATATTCGATTTAAAAACAAAAAAACCTCAAAATCTGTAAATATATATTTACATTTCGCTGTTTGGTCTACTCAAACTAAATAGATGAAAATGTTATTTTTTTTAATGGTGTAGGTGATATATTATGGTATGGGAATATGAGGGTGACATGTTAAAGTAATGGAAAACCAAAAACGTCATGGGACGTTTGTGGTTGGTACTAAGTTGTTTTCCGGATGCACAGAAAAATAAACCTCAATCCTATGCATGGTCATTATGACAGACAGTTTTAACGACTGGATATAGATACTGAAGAGTGTGAACGAGGAAAACAGCAATTTTTGGAAAATTTAAAAGAAAGAGCTTTTAGTCCGCAGCTTTTAATCAATGCCGTTACATAAAATATTTATATAATTTTAAGCCATATAATTTTTTAATTATGTAAGTTTTTTGTTACAATAAATGATTCGAACATATCAATTTTTTATTCATCAAGGATGAAATTTAAATAAAAGATTCACGATGCAGGTTGACTATTTAATGTACATGCCTACTTCTTTTCTATAACATTAGCAAGTAATCGACAAGAAATTGATTATTTACTCATGCCAATCACACAATTTTTAAATTCGCAACTTAGATTCCTTTATTAATGAGTGCTAGTATCAAAATATGTTACTCACAGTCACGCTATTCCGTCGTCACTTCTTTCGCTTGTGTATGCGATGCGCTGGCATTTACCTAAACTTCAGTAGCGTGATTTTGTGAAATGGCTCTTAAATACTTTTATCTTGTCATCAACATTTAAAAATACCATAAAATATATTTGAATGTTGATGTCATTGTATGACATAATATATAGTTGTACTATAATAATTTAGCATAATAACTTGTTAACTTGATTTTCTTATGAATAAAAAAAATGGAGAGAAGCCAACTGGGAATTAGAAGAAGAGACAAAATCAGCTATAAAATAATAAGATCACGAATATGGAAATGGGCAGGCTATGTCTGAAGCGTAGATAAGGACAAAAAGGTAACTGAGTGTATCCTACTCGATGGTAATGAAGAGAATGGGACCGGACCGAATGAATATGTCGCCAAGCGCAGTGTGACAGCAACTATCCTTTCTAGGTTTCCCTGATGAGGTGTGTTGATGTCACCTACCACAGCATCACTTACTATTAGGTGAGATAGTGGTCAAAGGTCAAAATCTAGCCTATCATTAGTTAAAAAACATGTATGATAATAAGCAAGGGAAATATAATAGTGGAAAGATTTAGGGTAAGCATATACGCCCCAGAGGCGACTTTTTCATTATAGAGTCAAGTTTATTAATTAAATTATTCATTGCAAGTTTGTGTAGCAAATAAAGGCATTTTTATTTATTTTATTAAGTACTTAGGTGTAAAAAAATTCAACATGATTTATAAGTCCATTAAAAGACCTTTCATAATTTGTTCATCATCAAAGGATGTATGAAGACACAGATTTTTATATAAATTTATGAGACAAAGGTATATTTTATCAGGTCTATTCAGCAATGTTTCGTCTTGTTGAGTACGACCATAATCTCAGATAGTGTTTAGGCGTGAAAAACACTGTGTTACAAATAAAATTACTGGGCTAAGGAGTCATAAGTACTAACTTCTCGGAGTGACGAGAGCAGTTCAGTGTCAAGAAAAACGAGGATGGTGACACTGCAATTTTAAAGGACAAACGTTGTGCTTACCTTCCGGTATAAGACTTGTCAATATCTTTAACTCCTAAAAAGTGATGATTTGTGGTGTAACTAGAACGGACAATATGAGTACCTACTTTACTCAGCCTATAGCTGAGTAAAGTAGGTACTAGTTGGAGCACCAGTAACATGACATTACAAGCTCATGATATTTAACAACTTTTAGTCTCAGGGTCACATAATGCATCTGTTATCGGCAGAGTTTACCGCTTATCACAAGTGCCTCGTGCTTCATCTTGTTCCATCACGATAGTATAATAAAAACATTGAAGTTAAAAAGTAGATCGAGATAATGGAGCATAGTATTTATCTACGAATAAATAATGTAAAGAAGTATAACTCTGATACAGTGACCGCTTTGATTTCGGACTCATCAACTTCACAAGTAACAAAACACGCACTATTTTCCAAATTCAATTTGATTGGTTAATTGATTTGGCGCTTAGAAATGATCGCATCTGATTGGTCGCGTCAAGGTGATGTTGTCACCGCCGTCATTGCCTAGGGCCAAACCGCACTACTGCGGCACAGCATTGCAGCGAAGCGGCGCGGCTCGAGAAATATTAATTTGTATGGAATTATTAATGGCGTAAACCGCACTATATCTTGCGGGGTACCACCAGAGAGACGCGGTGTAATAAATTATCATCATTTCACGGTCCACCCACGTTTCAACAATTCAAAAGATTATTTATTTGTAATTTAGCAATTCATAAGACCTTTTTTTACGTTCAAACATTTGTATGAAATCGATTATTATCTCTGAAGAGTCGTGGAAAAAAGTTTTTTTACAAACGAGAATTAGGTTTCTTTCACCCAAATAGAACTATTTTTAATTTTTCAACTCTATTTGCCTTTTTGCAAAACACCACGATTATTTCTCCTTCGATGACTTCATCTACTTGAAATTTTTGCCATTAGTTGAAAGAACCGTCCTTCTACGCTGCATTGCTATAGTGAACGAAAAAGGCGCATTATTTTAATTTATTATCCAAAAAATTATAATATCATGATGCTTTCTGTCAGTAATGTCGTAAAACCTATGTTAGGTTTGTCTAGACATTGAACTCTCGATAAAAATAGGTATATATTATCACACTATATCTTACAATGTGTTACGTACACAGCCAAATAACGAACAAAATAACAAAATTAAACAAAACAGTAAAAAGATAGATTTTATATAGACTTAGATTTTAGAGTCAAGCATGACTTTTGCTTACACAAATAGCTGTTATCTCAGGCGCTCAATGAGTTATTTTATTGTATGTGCAGTAAGCAGCTACCCACTGAGCATACAACTAATACGAACCAGGGCCCCCTACTCTAATTCGTCGAAGTATCGAACTTCGGGTCCGAAAGAAAGGTATCCGCAAAACACGTATTGGCTTACTTATGTTTAACTTCGTTCGTAGCATAGACTTGCAAGCATTTACCTGTGTAGATTTTGAATATCCTTTTTTTGATTGCTTTCGTATGGTTTGTACATTTCCCAAATATGAAATAATATAAATATAATTTATTCGTTTGCCTATAAGTCGAGTTCTAAATATGCAGAAAGAACACAATTAATAATGAGGATATAAACACCTATGGAGAACCTAGTGCAGCCGAAGCCACGACGTTTCTTGAACATAAACTTAAATCCTATATATTATATTACATATCTAACCTGTATTTCCTAGAACAGTAGCGACACCTCTCGCTAATCCAAACAGGACTCTCAGACTCTTACCTTGTGAAAATGTTCTTTAACTTCTCTGTTTTAAGACTTAAAATTGATTGAAGCATGCATACCAGCGTTTTCAGAGTATTATGGGAGATCCCATAGCGGGCAAGGTTTGTGTGGAACGTTGCGGTCCACCATTGACTACATCAAGCAACAAACTTCGTAACGCATATTAAATTTTCGTTGTATAAAGTGTCGTTCGAAAAACGAAAAACGAAACTTTGTCGAATTGTAGTAGCGGCCCAGTTGTGTGACGGCTGTTTGACGTGTATCAGTGAAATTGATTTTGTTTGCGCTTACGCACTACAAAGGATGTTCCATTTTATATAGCTATAAAATTATGTTACTAAATATTTTTTTAGAATATATTTAATATTTTTTTCTGTGATTTTATCTTTAATTGTACACGGCAGATTATTAATGAGGTGAGAAATTCTGAATTGAGAGATTCTTTTGCCGTATACATTATTGTCTCTAGGTACAAGTACCTAGTTTTCTATTTTTATCCTTCTGGTGAATTTAGAATGACTTATAGAAGATGGATTTCAGTTCGGAAGTATTATTGTTAGAGAAGTATATTTAATTGAACTTTTTTACGTTTTGTACGTTACTTATACTTCGCTTACTTATACTTCGCTACTTGGACGCGAACGCAGTACTTATACTTCGCTGCAGCACTGCTCTGCACCTCCGTAAATGCATTAGGTAGTGATGGTCGTTCAGATACCACGTCGCGCCGCACCTCTGTAGTGCGGTCCCAGCTTTAGAGTCGCGTGGATGGCGTTATGCCACAATATATTAGCTTGTTTACGCATTCATTTTCTATTACATCATTTTCAATAAAATTGATTTATGGTTTTTCATGCAATTTATTTCAGAAGATTGGAATACTACTAAAATACTTTCTTGAAAATAATATTCTATAATTTAAAAGTCGGTATATATAATGCGCTAAAGGAGTAGAAATGGATTTCAAGTAATTTTTTTTAGTCAATTTGATATTGATCTGGAAATAATTTACAATTAAATTTGAATTTAAAAAATCTTATTGCGTGTATTACATTAATAAGTACATCGAGTTTTTTTTGGCGGTATGTATTTTCACAAAATGCTGCAATATATAATAAATAGTTTTAGCTACCACAACGAAAGCATTTAGTCAACCTAGCTGTCATTGGAGGCTTGCAGGCAGTGTAAACACTCCAGCCCTCTACCAGTTGGCAGCGTGCCCAGCATGCTCAGATCTATTATTCTAGTATTCCATTGTACCAAATGAAGTAGTTGGATTATATATACCTATTGGAACTAACAATACCGCAGCCATAGGTGTGACAACTATCAATGTGACAGTTGATGTCGTATTTATCTGTTATAATTTTATATTTTGGCTACAAATGATAAAATAGTTATCTAGAAACAGATCTTTAGCATGACAGTTATAAGACCTAAGATCAACTTATTTGTAAATTTTATGTCGTTTGTATCCCCAAAATGAAATCAATACTGAAAAACACGACATCAATTGACACTGTGACAGTTGTAAGACCTAAGCCCTACTTCTAGGATATTTTTATGTCATTAGTAGCACAAATAGTAAATTAGAATTGAGGACCTTTTTCAAAGTATTTTATGACATTTCTAGCACATGTTTGACATACAAAATTAAGAACATTAAAAAAAATTGAGAATTGTTTTCATATAAAATGTTCTAAGACTAACAATGTTCCAAAGTAATTTTTTGATTTAATGTAAAATTCATGTTGCATAAAACTATCCAGGGTAGTCAAGTATGGGTATCGAAAATGTTGTGTTTTTTACTCGTTTATAAAAGGTATTCCTGTTTTTTTATATCCGTATGGCTTCTCAACCATTTTATTTTAAACTACGGTATTTATGCAGAATTAAACAACGCAGAAGAACATTTATAAATTCAGTTGAAAATTCCCGCGGTACAACCGCATGACTCGAGCCCACGCGGCGAACTGACAGGGCCGCGCGGTACACTTTTTAAGCCACGCCCGCTGCGGTATAGTTTGCGTTCTGTTGTTTTTGAGCTTGAATTACATTTCTTTCCATTATTATTCGTAGGTATTTATAGACATTTCAGGACGAGGCAAGTAACAAGTAACAAGAAAAGTAATGAGTAATAATGTGGTTTTGACTTTGAGTCAAATTTTTTTTTTTTTTAGCTGCTGGAACACACCGTTAGGTGCTTGGCGACAGATTTTCTACTTGAGGGTGGTAGCTAGCCAGGCGGGCATTCGCAAAATTGCCCTACCACCATGCTATAACGATTGCCATCCTATAAGACAACAACCAGGACCGACGGCTTAACGTGCCCTCCGAAGCACGGAAACGCTCAGTAGTAATGTCACTAGCAGTCACCCATCCAACTCATGACCGCGCGCGACGTTGCTTAACTTTGCTGATCGGTTAAGAACAGCTAAGTAAACTTCGCTACGAGCGCTTCAAAAATTATTTAAGTTTGCGTCTACGATGCTCTTATAAACGTCAATTAATATTCAACTGCCGCGTTTAGCAAAAATTATAGAGCCACAACAGACTTTAGAAATTGTCTTTGCTAATCTAAAACCTGGCACCGCTGGTTTACTTTTATTCCTGGTATTGGAATTGTGGTGCTCGCTGTTTAGTTCAAATTTACGTAAGTTCTTTCGAGCCTACAATATATTTTGAAGAATATAAAGACGTAATAAAGTTAGTATGTTAATGTCTTTGAAAAAAATCCTCAGTGGTAAAAAAGTACCTCTGTTGTTGATAATTGATTTTGGTTATGTAACAAGAAGTGACGCCAGCAGCGTGATCTCAACTCAATGCGCTAAATTCTGACAGTGGTTTCGAAAAGAACCTGGCGGCAGAGCGTGTGCCGCCGCTCACTCTGTGCCACAGTTCACAGTAGTGAGCTTTACAGAATCATTCTTCAAAATCTCTGCTTGTACGTCGCTTTGATTATAATACGGTATGTCTGTACACATAGCTGCATACGAAAATAAAACACTAAATTAGAACACAGAAACTAAATTAGAAGTTTTTCTTCAAGCTGAGATGATGTGTGACCTCCTCGCGCTAACCACCATAATCAAAACTCAATAGATACATGTATCTTTATTCAAAAGTAAACTAAGTGTAAAAAATATTTGATTACAGCTTGCTGTAGAAAGATTTTGTGAAGGATCTGCAATAGATTTCAGGTTACCATAATCTATATCTACTGTACGAATCTGGTTTCTTCTGAAGTATTTTTAGATTACTTAAAATTAGTGATGGTTTAGATTAGACAATCAAATATACAGTTTAAGGAGGACATGTATGAATAGACCAATTTAATAAGGACTTAAACATTTTTACTAAGTTATTGACGATCATTGCTATGGTGATTGTAGTGGACTTCCCTATACGAGTGCCACAGCCTCTATCTCGACCTTTGGATCATTATATAAAAACTTGCTGGAAAGCATTATAAGTTTATAACCTGTAATAAGTGTGCGATGATTGCTATCATTAGGGAACTTTCTATAGACAAAAATTACTTTTCAATGGACTCACTTACTACGAAATAACGAATAACTATTATGTTAGAATTTTTCATTGGAAAATTAAATAAGATTAGGCGTAATAATTGACGTAGTCAATTTGTTAAAAAATATTTCAAGATATAGGCATGACCGATCTATTTGGAATACATTTTCTCCTAAGGAAAATCGTCCAAACATGCCTCATACTTAGTGAGTCAGAATGTTGAATTATATAAGCAGTTTTGAAACGGTGATGGCTCAGTGGCATTGGCTATGGACTGCCGCGCAGAAGATCCATGGTTCGAATCTCGCCGCGGGTTTGAGCTTCACCGCATGGTGGTAGGGCATTTTGCGAATGCCCGCCTGGCTAGCGACCACCCTTTAGTAGAAAATCTGTCACCAAGCACCTAACGGTGTGTTCCGGCAGCGGTCCTTGAGAGCCAGTGAAATTACAGGCACAAGAGACTTAATAACAACGTCTCAAGGTGACGGGCGCAGTGCAAGTAAAGTATTAGTGACTTGTGACGAAAATGATTCTGTTATAGGCAGAGGTTAGTCCGCTTAACATCAGGTGGGCCTCAAAATTGTTCCATCACAACAAAAAAAAATACATCGTTTTTATATTGAATAAAATGTATAACTATTTTTGAATTATCACAAGCTTACCTATATATCTAGCTCTTTCATTGTCTGGTATCGATTTCCGACGTGGGTAATTCTCAATATTTTATATGGCTCTCCTCTACGCCCCTAGTGAATAAATTTTGCCGAAGTTACAAGAAGTATCTTGGTTACGAAAAAGCAAACTACAGCGAAACAGCAATACTGTATCTGCTACAAGTGTAATAAAAATGAGAAATCCATTGACTAACTGACCTACCTAAGTAAGAAACAAAATTCAAATCTTTAAATTAATTCAAGACACACACTACAAGTTGGCAACGGATTCGGAACTTTTTGTCGATTCTTTATAATATTTTCATCGATGCATCATGCCTGTAGGTATATCCCCAGATAAGCAGAAGTGATCTACATTTCGCAAGACGTGTTTTTGTACCAGTGTAGTAATTGGTGATACTATTGCCATCTACCGTGAACGAGGAACCGTACCTCTACAATCTTCCACTGAAAACTAATTTGCGAGAAACATTCTGTATGTAATAACCCCTAGAGCTCTGGATTCCAAATCGAACGAGTTGGGAATAAGCCCATCATAAAATGATTTCATATAAGCAAGCTTTAGAATCTCTTTGGTTGAGAATTGAGATTAATATAATTACGGGTTAGTAATGGAATATAAGAAGGATGAGTTGAAAACGGAATTCTCATTATTTTTGCATGTATATTGATAATGTGGGTTGAAATTGTGGGTAGAAAACGAATCCCAATAAGTATTTGTTCTAATAATGTATATGCATGACAAAGAAACCACATTTTATATTATTATGTCTACGTATATTATAATGTTACCAGCAGCGTTTCTTCGTTCAACTCTTGTCATTTGAATTATGCGAAACAAAATACGGCAAACAAAGTTTGGCAGCCCCCATGTCGCCGACTAATTAAATATCTCAACATAATAATTACTCAAAGTGTTTTACAATTTTGTTTTGAGATGTTCGGAATCATATCTCAACTTGGGAAACAAGTACATATACATACATCTTATATACCATACTTCGAAACAGGTATTGTAATATGAAACATTAATTTATTTAAAAGTTATTTTCTCGTGAAAGCTTTGAGCTTCAATTAAATATACAATATATATTTTTAATTGTATTTCAACGCGCAACTAGGATTCATCATTGATAATTGATACGTTGAGTGTGTAAATATCTGGGAGAGGATCTCAGGTAGAATTGATGTAAATAAATAAATATAAAAAATAATAAATACCAATGATAATAGCAATATTTATAACTTCCAATCAGAAAGTCTTGTTTAAAAATAATTAAATAAACCTCTTTTTAATCGTTTTAATATTTTGCACCAATTACATTGCCGCTTACTTGTATTTACGGAAATACGGTGTCCTATATCGGTAATGTATATATATATATATATATATATATACTCGCACACAAGTGTATTTTAAACAAAACATATATATATATATATATATATATATATGTCTTGTCTATCTAAGTTAATCTTACTTTAGAACGTTAATGGCAGCATATTTTAAACAATCAAATAAGATATGCATTTAATGTAATTGTTTAAAATACACTTGTGTGCGAGGATGCACTATGCCACAGAATAAAAAGGCCAGAAGGATCACTCCGCAAAGCCATTCCAATAGATAAGCGACTCTAGCTACAAAGCAATAAAGTGCACTTCAGTTCGCCAAGCATGGAGTATATAATACATATATTCACCTACAAGCCGTCTCTTTTTCTTTCGCACATCCACGCATAGCTCTTATCTTTTCTGACGCGGCACGCACCGTATAATAATCCCGTCCGGACGGATACGCCGATGTACCTGTAGCTTTGTACTTGTAAAATGAGTGAAAAATACGTTAGTTTTTAGAATAAAATTGGCTACAATGTGTTTTTCGCATGCATAGATGTATTATATAGGGGCTGGCTTACATGTTACGGCAAGCGGATTTCTTGGAATGCTCGATACAGATTTTCTTTAAATAAATAACAGAACCTACTCCTAACACGAGAACTTTTAAATAACTTGTTGTCACTGACAACCACGCCAATTCCCACTCTGAGCTCCCATTTGCGTTGTCTAACTTCCAGAACTTATTTTATACCTTTCAGTTTTAGAACTTCGCTCCATATTTTAAATAAATATTTTTTTACCTCCTTAGTGATATGCAGTATGTATCACCAAAGGATAAATAAAAAGAAAAATAAAAATTACAATCCATTTTCACTCACCTAAATACACAATACTATAGTCACCATCCATAAGACAAAAATTACAGTGTCATCGAGGTACCTAAAGATATATTAGCTTATACTATTTGCAGTTATTTGAGTGTAACTTAAAGACTGCTGTACCGATGATGACGAAACCAAAATAGATCCACCTCTAAAGTATAACCTACCAAATATAAAAAATATAAAGTAGAAAATCTGCCTTTTTTCTACTTGAGCGTGGTAGCTAGCCAGGCGAACATTCGCAAAATGCCCTTCCATCGGTGAAGCTCAAGCCGGCGGTGGGGACCGAACCAGGGACCTGCAGCACGGCAGTCCATAGCTATTATCGCTCGGCCATCATTGCTTCAAGATATATATCTAATTCATTTTCTTTTTCCTATTGTACGGCGCCTGTTAGAAGTGCAGTTTTAGAATCCAGCTGTGTACTACTCGTATAGTTCGGAAACTTCAAATTATCTACGCCACAACAAGATCAAATCTGTTAGAGAAGACTGTCAATTGCACATCTATTTTTGTGGCTGAGCTAGCGTTTGACACCTCAGCTGTTACTACAAGTCAAAGATGTTAATAGGCTAAACCTACAACTGTCTTTCAAGAATCGCTGCCTGAACACGCTGTTTGTTCTCTTAGCCAAATTTTCTACTTGAATGGTGGTGAGCATTCGCAAAATACCCTATCATCATGCGGTGAAACTCAAGTCCGCGGCTTGATTCGAACCATAGACCGCCTGCAGTCAATGGACCATGGCATTTCCTCTGGGCTATCATTACTTCAACTTAATAGTATTTGTATTGAATCAATATACCGGGATTGGCAGGCGCAAGTCTTTAATCAGTGTCAGTGTAAGCTCTAAGTTTTAAGACGGGTCAGTGGGATATAGAAGTTGGAGATAAGATTGGAAATGTAATACTGCAGATAGTCAAATTAATCACCGTGACTCTCAAAAAATAGCAAGTTCCAGTTTTAATGTATCGATACTTCAAATTAACGATAACCGCTGGAGCAGATAAACTCATAGAAAAGACATTTACGCAAACGATAGGAAAATATACATAAATAAGGCGTCTTCGTTTATCACCAAATGTACTAAACCTACAATTTTGGAAGAAATTCTCGTACGCTACATGAATATTTGAACATAATACATTTTCACCCCACAAGCTTGGAAAGGTGTTCTTTATCATTCGAAATCTGCGTGGAAAGTGTTTATTATCCGCTAGCGATGAAAAGGCTTTTGAAATTTGAATTTCGAAAAGTAGCAGAAAAAATAATTTACTCTAAATATTACGAATTTAAGTAATTTTTATTATAAATTAACTTAAATTTACTGCATTATTTGAGCCGTTTTTTTTACACCTGACATTTTCCTCGCTGGAGTGCGTGAAAAAATGTGTTTTGCGATCGGCAGCAAAGTTATTAGGTAAGTTATTTTAACATCTCGTAATTTTTAAAGTTTCGCCACGTTCAGGGTCCTATATTTTGATCCTCTCGCAGAATCCTTCACGTCCTCAAGTTTCAATAAAGTACTCTCGTCAAATAACAACTTCGCAGACTTGCATTACAGATAGCTATTGATAACATAGTACTTTGACCTTCGTAATATTGCGATGATACTATACTGTAACAGCCGACTCGTCCACTGCTGAACACAGCCTCCCCTATTAAGGGGGTATTTGCCATAATCCCCACGCTTGGCAGGTGGCTTGGGGATCGCAGTGTAAGTTGGCAGTTCTTTAGAAGGTGCTGCTGCCCACCTTCCAGTATTTTTACCTTAGTCGCCTCTTACGACACCCACGGGATGATATGGGGAGGTGCGATTCTATCCCGGAACCCCACGGGGGGTTGCGATGATATATCTTTACAAATTCTGCGAGACCAAATTGCATTAAACTTTTCGTTGAAATAAAAGTAATATTTCAGTAATAAACCTGGGTGAATTGGCATCCGCCAATGTTGAAGGACCATGTTTTATTAACTTAGTTTTCTATTTCTATGATAATAAAGATTTAATTTTTTAAATCTTTATTTATGATATATCATTAAACCGCTTAACCAGTCGAACCATTAACATAACAACATTCAGTAAATCAAATAATACATCAAGTTTACTATATTCAGTTATCCCACGATTAATTTCCAGACAAAGATGGGTAAATTGATGCAATTTGTATTCAAAACAATTAAATTCTCATGTGCTCTAGAAGCCAATTTGATTAAAGTGGTAGACTGGAGTTATCATAAGTAACTACGACGAACACCCATCAATTAAGTTGTTTATATTCAAGAGAACACTAGAAATGATTGCATGAAATGAGCGTGCTGTTAAGTTATTGCTCCTGCAAAATAAAAACAGCCATGCAGAAAGTTGTCTACGTAGCCCACATGAGATTTACATTCGTATTTTAACTGGCCAGCGTGCGTTGGTTCTTAATCTGAAGATCTCTACGTATATTTTCATTGTATACGCTGGTATGGTTAGCCTTGAACCAATTACCTCATGGTGATGATGTGGTCAAAGATGTTGTTCAGGCTAGCTTAGAATTACTACTGGCTCTCAAAGATAACTGCCGGAACACACTGTTAGGTGCTTGGCGACAAATTTTCTACTATGCTGGTGGTAGCTAGCCAGGCAGGCATTCGTAAACTGCCCTACTACCATGCTATAACAACTGCCATTCTAAGAAAACAACCGGGACCGATATACCTCAGTAGTAATGTCGCTAGCGGTCACCCATCCAAGTCACGACCGCGACGGACGGCTATGGAAACTTGGTTACGAGCGATTCAAAACTTGGTGACAAATCTATTCGATTGCTACTCCAAAATTTACAGTAACAAGTAAGCTTTAGCCGTTACTTGTCTCCATCCATCAAACAAAGCTTTGTCACCAAGTGGAAGGAGTTCCGGCATTAGATACATGTCTGCTAAAGCTACTCCGAAGCGGTGATAAAAATAGGTGTTTTTGAAGCAGTGATGGCTCAGTGGCATTGACTATGGACTGCCACGCAGTAGGTCCATGGTTCGAATCCCGCCGCGGACTTGAGCTTCACTGCATGGTGGAAGGGCATTTTGGGAATGCCCGCCTGGCCAGCGACCACTTTCAAGTAGAAAATCTGTCGCCAAGCACCTAACGGTGTGTTCCGGCAGCTGTCCTTGAGAGCCAGTCAAATTACAGGCACTTGAGACTTAACAACTATGTCACAAAGTGATGGGCGCAGTGCAATTCGTGACTTGTGATGAATAGCATCTGTTAAAGGCAGAGGTTAGTCCGCTTACCATCAGGTGCGCCTCAAGCTTGTTCCGTTACAAATCACAATAAAATAATAAATAAAAAAAATACTAAAAAATTACTTTTTGGAGATATAAGAACAGATTGCATGGCATTATAATGACTGCATAGCAATATCATCCCGGTTCACCTATCTCGAGACTGTCAAACCGCACCTTTTGTTCCTCACGGAGACGCAAATCAGATGTCCAAATAGAGCGCCTCGCCTTACCTGACTTACCCGTTTACCTTCTGGGCTACGTGTTGGGGTTTTCCTATTTGATCGCGATGACATCTAATTTCGGCATAGCTCAGTTATGTTGAAGACTTTAGATTCTGTACGTAAGTACTTTAAATATGTAAAAATAGGGAAAATCTGAGTTGTTATAATAATTTATATTCCTCTAGTATATGTATCGGTTGCACACCGGTAACCAGAAAATGACTGATCTCAAGGACTATTCAGACGTAACAGCGGATTTAGCACAACAATTCTGAAGCGCTCGTAGCGAAGTTTACTTAACTGCTCTTAACCGATCAGCAAAGTTAAGCAACGTCGCCCGCGGTCATGAGTTGGATGGGTGACCGCTAGTGACATTACTAGTTACTACTGAGCGTTTCCGTGCTTCGAAGGGCACGTTAGCCGTCGGTCCTGGTTGTTGTCTAAGGATAGCGCAGTCGTTATAGCATTGTGGTAGGGCATTTTGCGAATATCCGCCTGGCTAGCTACCACTCTCGAGTAGAAAATCTGTCGCCAAGCACCTAACGGTGTGTTTCTGCAGCTGTTCTTGAGAGCCAGTACTTCTAGGTAAGCCTGACAACATCTTCGACCACATCATTACTTACAGGTGAGATAGTGGTCAAGCGGTAACCTATCAGGAATAAAAAAATAAAAAACAACGTTATTCATCTGACCTAGCGGTGTTCTGGGGGACTTGAATGCCCCCATAATAAGTGTCTTTTATCATAACTGGAAAATAATAACGTGCTACATTAATTTCAATAACTAATCAAAAACTTCCTCTAATTTGCAATTTCGTTACTGGTAAAAGTAATATACCAGGTACAAACAACTACTACCTACTTCTACTTAGGTATGCATGCAGATACCATATAAGGAACTGCCTTGAAAAGTATGGCCAACATTTCACCAACGTTTACTAGTAAGAGTCAAGGCCAGCATCTGAACCGCATGTTGCATGCTATGCGAATACAGAAATCCTCATTTCGTGATTCTGTGAATGGATGCCAAGTCTTTATAACGTATGAAATCATCTAACAATAGGAATGATTAGGTAACAGCTTGAAAATGTCAATTGTAATAATACCAAGATTTACTTTTGCTTTTAAAGTATAAAGGAAGGAGTACTATATAATTTACATACAATATAAATAATTACACATTATTTATTATTATTCCCATTCCATTAACCTAAAGTCACATCCCAAGTCAGCTTTATTTCTTAACAAATTATATATATTTACCAACAAACCTTCTTATTAATACAATTTAACTAAGAATTGCATGCGAACGCGATGCCTTCTGATTTGTTATAAATAAAGGAATGTAAGTACGTCTTGTAACTCCGGCCTAAGCATCACATTCCTTTGATTTAGGTATTTATATTAGCCTATAAAAATAAATAATTGGTTCACTAATAGAATTAAAGTAATTAGTACAGATACTGTTCAAAAACTAATTACATATTAAATAAATTACGAAAGCTTTTTTACAACTGATACCTAGGTAGAATACGAAACTTAGACTATCATCTTGTGGAGGGTAAATATGCGTAACCTTGTGACAAAGTCATACTTTTTCATAACTTCAAAATAAGCGTAACATTTTCAAAAATATTCCTCATTTTCATGCATCATCCGACATCAGTTTGTCTATCAATCGTCTTCATCCCGAACTCCGAGTGTTCCCTTGGGTTGGCCGATAGCGTTCAGGGAACATCAATTGTTGCAACCTTAAAATCTATGCCTTGGAATTACAACCTCAACTCAAAGGCTTTAGTTTCTATATTCTTAAGATATAAAAAGTAAAATTTTGTTATCATAAGTATATTCCTCATCCTCAGCGCATAAAACCCCATTATTAAAGTAGTTTATATATACTATAATACTACTATGTGAATTTCACTTACAATTACTATAGCGGGGTATTAACATGTCCCAAGTGCTCGTACCTACCTTCAACAAAATCGGGTACTCAAACCACCAGAGAGCGCACCGGTGTTGAACAATAGAACCTTGCTCTTAATCCCTAAATTCACCATGTCTATCCAGAACTAGCAGTCGCTGTGGACGAAATCGGTCAGGACTACATTATCATCATCATAAGTACTATAATATCTATCTAACTCTGAAACGATATCTACCTAATACAGCTATTTCGATACAACATAATATTATCAAAACTTTAAGGTAAAAGCTAAGAATATCTAAAAATCAGTGGCCCGGAAAAAGCACTTCTTCCAGGCGAACCTTGGAATACTTATAATAAAATACAAAATTATTTTCCTCTACATAGCAACTTCGCCTTCGGAATTCAGTCTTATTTGAGTACCAACAAAAGTGTTTTCTTTTATCTTCCTCGTAAAAATATTTCAAGTATATTGTGACCGAAACTTCCAGTTTTTAAGGAAAGGTAGGCTGTTAGTGAATCTTTTCGCTTTTCTGTCCTTCGTATATATCGTAGTTTTGAAACTAGCTTAGATATTTTGTAGGTTAAATTCAATTTTCAAGAATGTGAATGTAAGTTTCTTGTTTCAATTAGGTGTAAATATAAGATATGATCAGAATTTTATGCGTAGGTCCATTTTTAGGGTTCCGTACCTCAAAAGGAAAAAATGGAACCCTCATAGGATCACTTTGTTATCCATTTGTCTGTCAAGACCCTTTTTCTCAGGAACGCGTGGCATCAATCCGAAATTCATATCAAATACACTAAAGTGGCATTGGCTATGGACTGCCATGCAGCAGGTCCATGGTTCGAATCCCGCCGCGGCTTGAGCTTCACCGCATGATCGAAGGCCTCAAGAAGAAAATCTGTCGCCAAGAACGTAACGGTGTGTACAGCTGTCCTTGAGAGCCAGTAAAATTAGATGAGACTTAACAACTGTACGTCTCAGTGTGACGGGCACAGTGCAATTGCGTCGTTGACTAAATGCATCTGTTTTAGGCAGAGGTTAGTCCACTTAACATCAGGTGGGCGCCGGGCTTGTTCCATCACAGTAACATAAAAAAAGCCGGTTTTGTCGCATATTTTCGACACTCGCAAGAGAATCAAAACCTACAGGGTACTTACCGTGAACTCACAATCTTGAAATTTGGTAGGAAACAACGACTTTTACAGTTAAAGGTAAAATTGCGAAAAGCATACATTTTTGTAATATCATTTAATAAAAATATTTTGAATAATTAAAAAAAATAGAATATGCCAACAAATTGGTCCCTTTTTAATTTCACCAAACAGTTGAGTATTCAAAATTATTACGAAAGGTAAAATGTTAACTATAAATAGGATTCGAAGATGTGACCATCCGTCCCTGCCTTACTGAGTTCAAATTTAACTAAATTACATTGTTAGAATTGATTGAGTACTTTTTAAGGCAAACAGACGCCTAGCCCTGGTAGATAAAATGGTAAAATGGGGCCCAATATTGTAGGCGAGTGACAATAAATCTTGTAAACAGTATGCATCACTGAAATAAGCGCAAAAAGGTTTTTTTCTCAGAAAACGGAACAGTCTTCCAGCACATTGCAGAGTTTATTGTCCTCTCTCAAACACATACTCTCGAGAGTCGAGTGTTTAAAAAAGCACTTCTTTCGATCAGATGAAGCCTAGTAGTCTGGTTGATGGCTGGACCCTCCCCTATGACAGAATAATAAAATTAGAGCACAAGATTCAGCTCAGTCGAGGATGTTCCGATAGCCTAGAGGTCAGGGCATGAATCCGAGGACGTAGGTTTGAGTCCCGCTCGGGATAAGAATATTGTGCTCTAATCATTTATAAATCATATCTTTTGTGACAATCAAAATAAATTCAAAGTACTTACGGGTTTAAAATCGTAATATATGGCAGCATTCTAATAGACACTATAGAAAGGTACTTAATAGTAATCAAGTGAAAAAATTAAAACATTTTTTTGCACCAACACTTGTGTCAAACATGTTATAAATCAACAATCGTATAAATATAATATAAAAGTTTCGTTTCATATGCGAGTTTTTGTAGTTACTTGTAGTAGGTAATTTTTATCTTTCTTTTAATTATTTACTCTTTATGTAAAATATCGTTGAGAAGAGCGCACTCCAACAAATAACTCGGAAGCTAGAAACCTTTCGACTTCGGAACTCAGAGGTAGGTAATTCTTGGCATTTTCTCCACTACAAATGGAGAATTTGTACAAGTTACTTTTACAAGTGTTATACAAGCCGGAGCTGTGAGTGGATCGATTTGTTCAAGCGCATTGCAATCAAGTCAAGCGGTAAGATCGTTTTGGCAGTTATGGTTTATTTGAGTCAGAAAAGCGGCCATAACAAAAATGATTTTTTTCTTCTTCTTATGATTTAGTCTTATAAACGTTGCTTTGCGTTTGCATCACAACCAGAGTCAAAAGGTGGCCAGCGTACATAATAAATTATTAAAATATACCCAGCATGGAAATTAATGGAAACCATGCATTGGCATAACAAGATTAAGAAGGAGACGAATTACTTAGCATTCTATGGATTCACCGTACGGGTACCGGGTCCATAGCGTTGCTGAGGAAAAGGCAATAGGGGCCTGGGACTTGCATTGCAACCCAGGGAATAAGGTTAAGGGGGCCCTTTACGATGACCCTTTACATTTTTAAATAAATATAAACCGGCATACTCTACACATCAAAGCATTAAATAACAATTTTTTGCTGTCGTTGTCATACTATAGTGCGCGCGGAACTAGTAGGCCGCGCCTTCAGTGGCGACAGGGGCGGCGAGGGGGCGGGTTGCCTACTGCTCGCAACGCACACACGCACATTAGACAGTGATGACCAAAGCAAGCGCCCTCGCCTCTCCACCGCTCACATACCTAAGGCGTGGCCAACTAATTCCGCGCGCAATATAATTCATAGGTACCTTAAGAGCTGCAATAAGTTAATAGCCCAGATGTAATGTGTTGATGTTTTAGGTACTATAAATTCTTGCTTTTTTTGTCTAAAATATATGTATACCATTAGGTATAAATATATATTTTTTCTAATAATTATATCAGTACTTTTTACTATTACTTTTTTTTATTGTTTTGAGTATTCGTTCACTTCGAATGGATTGCTTAATTCGACATAATAGTTAAACGTAAATATAAACCTGTGTTACATTGTAACTCTCTTCATAGTATCAAATCACAAAACTTTCAATAGCAATAACAATTTTATAGATACTCGTAACTGAGTTGAAACATAACAACCAACTAAAACGACATTTCAAATTAAAGCACTGAGATAGGTATCATCGTGTTCATCAAATTCAAACAAATTGCGCTAACTTCTGCTAACAGTAAATTTTAAACAACGTAACTAGTTTTAACTGACAAAGTTAGGCAATCTAGTGCCAGCTTAAGTATCTCAGGCCTATGTTAATAATTTTATAAATAAATAGTGGGTTTTACTTATTTTATGAACGGTATCTTGTGAACGTAATAATGTGAGCTTAGTATAGAATTAGAGCTGTTATCATCCGTATTGATATCGTACTACTACGGGAGTGTTCTATCAAAATACTGAAATTGGACGATTTATTTTATCGGACAGTTTCTTCTAATTGAATTAATCAACCAAATTTATATATGATTTTATATTCTTTTTACCGGCGGTATGCCTTTGTTAAAAAAATACTACGAACTATATACAACACTACAGCTACTACAATAAAAGCATTTAGATCCCTATAAGTCATTGCAGACTCATAGGCAGTTCTAATGCTCTAGCCCACTACCAGTCGGCAGCGTGCCCAGCATGCTGGCAGCATTGTCCCGTTGAATTGCAAAGCTTATTCTTTGAGCCAAATAGGTGCCAGCATTTTGATCACGCTTTGCATCGACCAAGCGATTTATTTTATTTATTTATTTTGATTTTATATATTTAAGATATATATATATATATGATTTTGTATATACAAAAATACAACGAAAGGAACAATTTTAACTATGAGCGGGATTCGAATTAGCGGTCCTTCGCCCTTATAGCCGGGAAAAGCTCTTCAACTCAGCTATCGTAGTAAGTGAGCCAATGCTCAAATTTTTCCCTTCGCTGCTATGGTTTAACCGTCCTAATTGGACGAAGCCACATCTGAAGCCAAACTGAATCGATCTACAAACAAGACTAATTTTTCAATTATCAAAAAGTTTACGATGACGCACCCCGATAAACTATAATATTGTATTTTTACAGTAACACCTGCTAAACGAAAAGTGTGTTGCCAAGCGCTCTAGAAACTGTACAGTAATAAGCGGAAATTGGGACCATCAACAAAATATTGATGTAATATAACTTAAATTAGCATAGCAAGTCTTCTAGCTACAAATTATCTTGCACTTTTGTGTTCATTCGCCCTATTTGATTAAAATATACATAATATGGACCTTCACTTATGTATGTATGTAAGTATTTATATATAGCTAAGAGTGAGAGATATATTATAACATTTCAATTACTTCCAACCAAATTTTTATACGTCATCAACATGCCAAATACAATGTATTGTCAATATTATACCATTTGCCAGCCAATAAAAAATGGAAAATATGCACATACCACATAAGATATGTGGACACCCAAGGTGATTTTTAGTAAATTTCGTCCTAGAACGTCAACAGACCACATGTAGTCTGCTAAAAAACATGCCTACCCGTATATTATTTAAAATTTTAAAACATATAGGTAGGTATCTATACAACGAAAACACCAACTTTTCACAGAAACACAACTAGACGTGTAGCACATTTTCTCTGTTGTGCTTGGACTGTGAACTGTAAACATGAAATTTGCAAGAATTTTTATACACGTAAGCTCCGAGTCTTCGATGTTGTTAGCTTTATAAAATTAGGTTTTATAAAGTCGTCGGTAAGTTTCTCAGTCTGGTGAATGCAGATTATTAAACTTAAATTAGTTTTCTAAGAGCTATTACGATATATCTATTTTATATAAATGTATTTATGAATAAGTATACAATGTCATTGCAAACTCACAAGCAGTCCAAATGCTAAAGCCCACTACCAGTTAGACAGCGTGCCCAGCATGCTCGCAGCATTGCCTAGTTGAATTTCAACGCCTTTTCGAAATTGATTAATTAATTATTCTACTCTTTGACCGTCATTGATGTCATATAAGTAAAGGTATATTACTATCTTTCTTGTTTATTAATAATTAGATTCGCCCCGCGGTTTCACCCGCGTATGTATGATGATGATGATGAAAAGTATTCTATGTGTAATCCTTCGTCTCATCTACTTCGATATCAAATTTCATCAAAATTGGTGCCGCCGTTTGAGCGTGATTGAAATAAGAAGTATCAAAAATACAAACGCACTCACAAACTTTCACTTTTATGGTGTGGTTCAAAAACAATTTTAATTTTTAATATATTTTTACTTCTTTGCGTTCGGCCGACAATTAACATTTTTAACGAAATATATTTTACGAGACTGCTGTGCACAAATATTATTACAACACCTATTAATTTTGGTCCCTAGTCCCACAAGAAACTTATTATTTAAGCAAGCTGTCAAATAATTTTAGTAACTCCTTAGAGACCTTCTTGCAAGTGCTTAAATATTCTCTCTCGAAAGCCTGTGGACTAAGTATGTCCATTTAAGCCACAAAGATGTCCCCTGGTATGCCTTTTTGCTAACATCATATTGACACTTAAAATTTAGTATTTTTATTACGTGGGTTGCTTTCTCTTCAAATTAAGTTGGACTCGAATGGGCGCTTAACTTTAACTGTTTTTTTTTTTTTGCAAAATATATTTAGTTTGTAGAACTAAGAAAATTATATATCTATTATTCTTGATTGTATTTTCTAGGGTCAGGTTAATTCCGAAACATATTTCCTTAAAAATTTCTCGGTAGAAAAAAAAATGCTAAGTTGAATCTAAATTACTCTTGTAATATTTAAGTATCTTGATTATTAATATATGCATGTGTATAAAAATATCACAATCAAATAGCAAAACCTTATCAATAGGGACAAGTTAAGTTACATTTTTGATTTAAGTTATCTACCAGTTTAAGCTTTCTTTCGTTTTCCACCCAAATTATCGCGATTTCACCATCGCTGCGCTCTTTCACTCTTATGCAGTCCGATAGTGACGGAATTTCACCATTTAACAGCTTCTTTAGTTCATACATTTTTTAGTGTGAGCTTCACTGACACTTTTAAGAACATCGTCAACCTTCTTAGTTCATTGGTTTTGTAAAAATTCAAGTTGTAACTAAGTACGTGCTTCTGCTGTTATGATAAGTAAAAAGTTTTCTCATCTCGAGTCGAGACTTCTTATAATTACAAAGTTATTATCTAAACCGTTTTCTTAAAGAAATGCACTCTCTCGTCTTATGTTATTTTGTTTAAATTATTATACTCTTCATATAGCGGAGTACGTTAGCAGTTACTCACATTTATGATGGTTAAAAAGCGGAACTTGCTCTGTGGAATGTGGTTGATGATAGGATAATGTGCCTTCTCGCAAGATGAAGATAGGTACCTACATGGTACTGTATCGTTTGCTTTATTACTTAACTACTCTAATTTAACTACTTTAACTACTCTACTAACGGGAATCTAGATACATAAACAAATAATGTGGATCCAAGACATTTGTTTAGTATGTATAATCAAAGCACTCATTGTAGTCGCCTTCTGTGGAACTGATGTCTTAAACTGCGATCCCCAAGACGCTTGCCAAGCATGGGAGTTATGGCAATCACCCACCCTTAATGGGGGGAGGCTGTGTTCAGCAGTGAACAATCCGGGTGATACAGTATTGTAGTTAACTTCATTCACAACATAGATCACACGTTTTCATTTTCTTATCCTCTGCGTAGGTTTAACTTTTATGTAGGACTTTCGGGTAGAGGTTTTAAATAACATTTCAAGGTTAGGTATTGATCACTTAATACGACAAAACGCAAGCAATTACATTTATATAGTAATTGCTTGCGTTTTTCAAAGATACACTAAAAACGTACTCTATACGCTTCTAGACAAAGTTTGCATCTGATTGTAGAATTTCGCCGTCGTTATAAGGATTTTGTAAAAACGTCAGCCATATTGAGAGGGCTATTGAGCCAAAGGCTTGTGGCAACACGCCAAGCAAGCAGCCAGGAGTGCCACTGATATCTCAGTAGGTACTTTTGGCTACCTCTACTAAATAATGTTGTTGATCGTTTGCGTATAATATTATAACAAATTTGAATTGGCTTTCACGTTTCAGTTATAACGTCGTAAATTAAACCTCCGGTTAGTTGCCTACTTATTACCCGGATTACCCGCATAATAAAGCACCATACTATACTATATACTAATTAACATGGCGATAGATTTATATCAGCGTTTACTTATATATCCATATGAACAGTAAAAACCCGTTAGACTTTCGTTTTTACTCGAAACTTAAAACGTTTGCCAAATATAGTTAGGTATTGTCGGTAATCTTTGATTAGTAAGTAGGGTCTTAGTGCATGATAGGATTTAGTCTATTTTTATAAATATAATCTACTACCGACCCGCCCGGGATTTAACAAAAATTATAAATTGAAACACACAAAAAGTAGTAATTGTGACTATATACTGTAATAGCTAGACATATGGTATGACGGATTTTTTGTAGATATTGATGTCCTCTATAAAATTGTAGTTTGTCACTTTGCTCTATTTTCAACAATTTCCGCAGATTACGCGATATAATGTTGTTTGGTAATTTTTTCACACGTTGGGTTACATTATCGAGGTTTTCATACGGATCCCCAAGCTTTTGAAAATATTCTATAGTTTTTATTTATCAGAGATAGTGTAGGATTCTAATGTTGAAAGAATTTTACAAATCAGTCCAGTAGGTTTTAAGTTTATTTGTTACATACAAAAATACACAATCTTTCCTCTTTATAATATAAGAATAGATATAGATTGTTATACTGTTTACCTCAACGTAATACCATTTTCAGTCCGTCAGTTTTAAATTCATGAACAATGCATCTTCATCTCGTTGTCTGTATTTACCTAAATAACATTATAATCTTTTTGAACGTAGTTAAGTCGCCAAAAACTCACATTTATGATTTGCTCTCCTACAATATAGTGTACCTTCCCTATCACAAAATAAATGAAATAGATTAATACTTAATTATACTTTAAGCCAGTAGGTACGTCTATGTACGATGGTGTTGTTTATTTTCTTTTGAAATGACATTGTTGGTAAAGTAAGACAAAAGTGTGAAGATGAATAGAGATGACAAGGAATAAGTAATAGTAGCCATCATTCACTGCCTATTTTATTCTAGATCGAAATCTACTGGCCAATACCGTTATGGTAGAAAAGACAACTGATTGCAGGGCCACGTTCCAAGCCTCAGAGTGTAGTTGTTTGGTTATTTTAACTTACTCCAAGGTTCGGAACGACTCGGTTGTTTTATAACCTCAAATATCGATTTTTGTCGGGGAACTAAAAAAATATATAGACGTTTTATGATGTTTGAAAAGCAATAACTACTGTTACCTGCAAAATACAAAAGAGTGCCCATAATTATCTCATCAAAATAATGTCAAGGTCATGTCAGTTAAAGATGCAACCTTTTAACGACCGATTTTGATGGTTAAAAAGTTTCGCTCTACTCGAAGGTTGTGTTGTGAACGACGACGTTAGAGTGAAAAGTTGCACTCCGAGTGCGCTCTAACCAAGGTTCTGAACGGCCCCCAGGTGAGATAGCTGTCCATGGTGATGCGTTAAATGAGTTACAGCCTTACTTATAAACGCTACTTAAATTTTAAACATTACTTAGCCGCTGATCAGCAAAATTTCTTACTCATAAACGCTACATAACTTTATCCAGTACCTAAGTACTGCTTAAATCAGCTGTCAATTTAAACACCGTCCCACCCTTGTTTAAATTTTAAGTAACAAGATGGCGCCCATATTTCTGATCAGCTGATTTAGTTACAGAACCACCAACTTATCTGTTCAGGTGGCACAAAAAAGAACTACAACATTTCTTCAAATTGTGACAGTTCGTAGTTGATTTCCTTGACCAGTAGCGCCCTCGAAAACTGCACAGTTAAGTTGGTGGTACTATACAAAGAAAAGTATTATATTTACTTTTTAATTTCAAGATATTTAGCACTAGATACATGCTATTTGGCCATTTAGGTCATTCATAATACTTTTTAGTACAATGTTGTCAGTATAAAATACGTTCGACCTCATTATCCATTGCTTAGCTAAACAGGTGCTATGTAGCGTTTATAAGTAAGAAATATTTAAGCATTACTTAAACACTGTTTAGTTATCCATTACTTAGCAACTACATAGCGATGTTTTTATAAGTAAGGGGGTTACTGTTTAGTGATTGATTCATTCACATTTTTATAACTAAGGTCGTCTTACTTAAGCTGTTCATTGTTTTTAATATTTATGTATTTACTGGATAAATTTGAGATTTCGCGATTTTGATGAATCATCCTCGTTGTTCATCAGTCAATATCACATCAATCCTAAACCTACCATAACGTATCTAATACTGAACTGAAAAACTATCTAAACCGCATATTAGATACCTACCCACAATTTCGTAGAATAACAATTTCCTTTAAATTTTATAGCTGTCTTTCAAAATGTAGATCAATATAAGTACCTTTTCTGGCATGGTTCGGCTGAATACCAGCTCGAAGCCTTGGACTCGATAGATAACCGAGCAAAGAAACTCATTGGTAACGATGCGTTGGTGGAGGCTAGACTCCAAAGCCTCGAGCATAGACGCAAAGTTGCCAGTTTATCGGTGTTTTACAGGTTTCATTTCGGAGAATGTGCGATCGATTTATATAACCTCATTCTGTCTTCACCTTTCTTTCGTCGGACAACAAGACGCACTGGAACACGGCATCCATACATGGTTGGTATTCCAAAAATACGCACAAAACGCTTTAAATCCAGCTTTATAATGCGTACGGCTGAAGTATGGAACAACCTACCAGCGTCCTTATTTCCCGATAGCTATAATCTGGAACTATTCAAGTATAGAGTTAATAGGTATTTGCTAGGCAAGCATGTTCTACCGTCGACCGCGTCGTCACTTTCCATCAGGTGAGACAGCGGTCAAATGCTTGCTTATTTGAATAAAAAAAAAACCTAGGTTCTACAGTGTTGAATTTGACTGAAGAATGAAGTACTATAGTAAAATCCACCCCAATCATGACAATGCTATTTTGTTTAAGAGTAGAGAGTAGAGTCCCATGCCTTAAATTTAATCTACTTAGGTACTACCTGCTGCCGGCTCCAACATCAGACCCTGAACACCAGCTAAGTCTATAGTTTTTATGAAGAAAATACCAACGAGACGTAATGACTGGTAATTTTGTACGATAATTCCGTGTTTTACATGCAACACGCAAGCTTGTTTCTTTCGTATTTTCCATTACCTTAGTGAAAAAAACTGTTAACGACTTATTATTTTTATGTTAACCAATTTGTTGCTAGGTATGTAGCACCCCGTAGGGTGCCGGGTTAGAAGTCAGCCCCCTCCCTCCATTTCTTATCCCGTGTATGTAAGAATAAAATCGTAAGAGGCGACTTAGGGTAAATACTGGAAGATGGGCAGTCTTCTGAGGATCTGTTTTCTTACACTGCGATCCCCAAGACGCCTGCCAAGCGTAGAAATTCGATTCATGGCTTGGTATTACAATATTACGGCATATTATGGTTCTTTATTTATAGCCTTAAAAGATTTAAGTGAATACATGTAGTAAATAGTATATATTCTGTAGGTCCGTACCTACTTCTGCTTCTTCTATATACCTACTAATTGGATATATGTACTTTGGTTAGTATTAATACTCATAAGTTAGTACATTCGATGTTAAGGTTTTCTACAAGCTAAACCGGTATGAGAATAAAACCAATAGAAGGCTGACTATCCGCAAACAACTAAAAGAAAGTGCGAAAGTGAGCGTAAACTTACGTATACATGTAGGTAGATACTTATTTATGTTGTATATAATTATAAAATAGCATATCGAGTGTCAATTTATATATTATATCTTCACTGGTCAAGTTGTTTTGTCACTGCAGCAAAAATAAGTATACTTAGCCGTCCCAGCGGGTACGCCCTGGTCTTTGCATCCAATTAAATCCAATCCTTTAGTGAAAAGGGCAACGTTCCGAATAAATTCTGTATTAGCTGCATTATTGGCAGGAGATAATAAGAAATTTGAATCATAATTTATAATTGTAATATCTTGATGATGGGACCCTTAGCGGCGGCGTGAGTGCTGATTCTTAAGATCTTAAGCTTTTTACTTCAATATGCCCCATTTCTTTGAGAGTGTGGTGTACCAAACAGGCTGCAGGCGTTACCATCGAAAAGGCAATCTATGAACAGTAACCCATTAGATACATACTTATTTTTGGTTTATATATGTTTTACAAGAAGAAAAAGATTTTTTTATTGCATAAAGGTTAATCGATGACCATACTCTCACACTGAGGAAAATCTGAAGTCAAAAGCGCCCTAATGATGGCCAATTTACCTATATGGTATGAAGGCAAAGACCGACCAAACGTAAATACGTATAAAAACGCCTTCCAGCTAGAAGGCGTTAAACCAGGTACAGTGAAGGCGAATGTTTCTTTTCGTCATAATTTAAGGTGTATTTTGTGGTCTTTCTTAAATATTGACTTTTCGATGAGGCTGATTAAGATAGATAGATAATACTTTATTGTCACACCACATAAATGAAACAGATATAATATACAATTCAAATTAATAGGGTTACAATGGGCGGCCTTATTACTGAAAGCAATATCTTCCAGGCAACCTTTGTCGTACGTTATAGTGATAATCACCGTATACACGCCGTAAACGTAAGGTATATTTTATGGTCAATACTGCAATTATTATCGTATAACGTTCAATTCTGAAAATACGTTACGGAAGGCGTTTTTTGACGTGTTAGTTAGGTTGTTTTTATTATAAAATATGGTACATTTTTATTTATTTCGCTTTGCGTGGTGAAAATCATCTTAAGAGTTGTGAATTCATCTTGCGTAGTTATAATTCAACGGTAAAAGGTCAAATTTGATTTAAGCTCCAAAGATATTTTTCTCAGTGCATCTGGTGGTAAACGGGGGTTGAATGTGTTAACAGGCTTATGCTAGAATTACGACCCTTAACCCATTGGAATTGGGGATAATGATAACAATAGAATTTCATTCATAACTAGGACGTAGTGGTCCTGACGATGCCAACTTATTAATGACAGCTGTGGGTTTACTCCATTAAGTATTTGGCGAGATTTGCTACTTGAGGCGTGAGAGTATTTTGCGAATGTCCGTCTGGCTATGTATACCACATACATAGACAGGCGGGCCTTCGCAAAATGCTCTACCACCGTAATACCACCATAAGATACCATAATCCCGTGAAATAATTCAAACTCTGGATCCCCTATGAAGCAGTCCATAACAATTGCCACCGGTCTTATACCAACAACACTACTCCTAGCTCTGTTTACGGAAAATAAACCATTGATAATTTTCATGAATCAGTGATAAGTAGATATTTTATTTGAGTTTATCTCTACCAAATACACAATCACAATTCCAGAACGGGAGAGGGAAATATATAAAATAAGCACTCTGAAGTGTCATGGTTACACTTTACTTTAGTAAAAATGAAGTAAGGAAATTTATCACTCTTACTTACTAAACCGTGAAACGTGCGACGTGACAATGTCTCAGTTTATACCAGACTTCGCAAAAACAAGCAAAGATTTCTTATGAAAATACCGTGCGATATTAGGTATTCAGCATGTGAATATAGTATAGTTTAACGAAATTACGTGCAGTGCAAAGAGCTCGGATTATATCATTTCTTAATATTTCAGAAAACACTATGGGCCTGTTTCAGGATGTTCGAGTACGTTCCGGTTATACTACCCAGAACATAAAATAACTGAATGATAAAAATTACAGTTAACATACAGCGCGTTTCAAGCTTTAACCGATGGATGGGCTAAATCGTTGACTGTGAAACGCAAAGATAGTGTTTTATTTATTAAATATGTTCTGGGTAATATAACCGGAACTTACTCGAACATTCTGAAACAGGCCCTTAGAGTAGAGTTCACGGAGCGCTTTCCATACAATCGTAGTTTCGACATATTTTAAGTACCAAGTATTCAAACTCGGTGAAATTTTGTATGCATATTGCTGAGCCTAATATCTACCTATGCTGGTATTCTGGTTTGATAGTTTTTGATTTATTATTTATATCATCCTTCTATGTCAATATAATAATTGCTAAACAAATTTTATTCTCGAATAAAGAAAATTTCACGACTCAAGGGCATACATGCAAAGTTTCACTAAGTTTGAACACTTAACTTTAACTACGTTTGTATGGAAAGCACTCCGTGAACTCTACTCTTAAAAACGTATTAGGTAGTAACAAACACTAAAGAGCTATTGTGGTTTTTACTCAATTTAGTATATTCGTAGAGTGTGAATTCGTAGAATGTGGTGACACAAATGTCAGAACTTTCTTACATATTCACGTGAGCTATAATATAACCGTTATAGCTCACGTGAATATGTAAGAAAGCTCTGACATTTGTGTAACTAATAACTTTAGTTCCACCACATTCAGTGGTCTGTTTGAAGGAAAACTTGGGTTGAGTTGCCCGCGTTAGGTCTCGCTTCGCACTGCTAAACTAAAACACGTGAAACTTCTCCACATTTTGTAAGAAAACACATTACATTTCATAATAGGTATAATATCTTGAATACACCGTGTCCCAAAATTCAACGATAAGCCGGCATCGGTGCATGGACCTACTCATGACTACTCGGGAAAAAATAAAAAAAAAATTATAACTCTTTTTTTTTTAATTACAGAGACTTTTATAAAGTTGCGCCAACTTTTAATAAAACTTGCCATGGTAGTGTCCATACTTTTTTTTTAACCCAGACTATAGAAAGTGCATAGAATGTTAAAATCTATGAAAATTATAAGAAAAATTTTTTTTTTACTGATTTTTGTAAAATAACCACAGACTTTCTGTAATTTTAAAGGATTGTGGTAGATAGCCGTCCTTCTTAGGTTGCTAATGCACAAAAAATATCAAAAATATGTCAAAAATTGTGGTCATGGTAGTTGAAAATAGCATAATGGGTATCGAATATCGATGAAATTTATAAAAGTCTCTGTAATTAATAAAAAAAAACAGTTATAATTTTTTTATTTTTTTTTCCGAGGAGTCATGAGTAGGTCCATGCACCGATGCCGGCTTATCGTTGAATTTTGGGACACGGTGTAATATATTTATCAATAAATATGCTTAGATATACATATTTGTATATTGTGCCCGTGGGGTGCTGGGCTAGAATATCACCCCATCTCTACCTGTGGGTTTCGTTATAGGCGACTAAGGGTAACACACCATAAGGTGAGCAGCAGCGCTTTCTGAGCAACTGATATCTCACACTGCGAACCCCAAGACGCATGCCAAGCGTGGGGATTATAGCAAACCTCCCCATAATGGGGGAGACTGTGGTCAGCAGTGGACAATCCGACTAATACAGTATATATATTTCATATAAGTGAAAGATTTGATGCCTAAAATCTTAGGAGTTTTTCAGATATTATTTTTCCTCGACCAAAACCTGAAAAATGATAGCAAATCCTACCGTGGATTAGTGTTGAAATATTGATATTAGTAAATACTATAAGTTTTATGGTACAATTTTTAACCCTGTGTTTGCGATACAGTATAGTGTAAGTTTAACGTGTTTATCTTTATGAGTTTCTGTGGCACGGTAGCTCCTACAAAAGAATGAACCCATATTGGATGTTTGTACTGTTTGAAATGTGACTTGTTCGAGAATTTGTTATCAATGATTGAAGGAAATCTGTTCATCCGTTTTCAATTTTCTAGTGGATGAAGAAATGTGAGCACAAGTCTGATAGATTTGAAATTTGGTATCCTGTTACTACAATAATATTACAAGAAGATTATAACCTTTTTGAAGCACTCGTAGCGAAGTTTGTTTAGCCGTTCTTAACCGATCAGCTAAATTAGGCAACGTCCACCGCAATCAGGTGACCGATAGTGACTTTACTACTGAGCGCTTCCGTGCTTCGGAGGGTACGTTAAGCCGTCGGTCCCGATTGTAATCTTAGCATGGCAGTCGATACAACATGGTGTTAGGGCATTTTGCAAATTCCCGCCTGACTAGCTACCACCCTCAAGTAGAAAATATCTATCTACCAAGCACCTGACGGTGCATGTGTTCCGGCGGCTGCCCTTGAGAGCCAGTAATTCTAGGTTAGCCTGAATAACAACTTCGACCACATCGTAACTTACCATCAGGTGAGATAGTGGTCAAAGTTTAGCCTATCAGCTATGAAAAAAACCTGTACCTGATGCTGCAGCATACCCTGGAATCTGACCAACTTATAGCATATTAATTTTTTGGGGTCATTATAGAATGGTTGCATCGAATAGGCTTTAGTAAGATGAGTATAAGAGTTGGTTGATGTCGGGAGATTTTTAAATCCTTTTGATATTGGATATTTAATCCTATTTTTTTACCGGCGGTATGCCTTTATTAAACAAATACTACAAACTATATACAACACTACAGCTACTACAATACTACAGCTACTACAATAAAAGCATTTGGACTCATAGGCAGTCCAAATGCTCTAGCCCACAATTAATAATTAAATTAATTATTAAATAATTATTTAATCCTATTGAATATAGATAACGATAGAGTTTGAGGTACTCAGAGCAATCATTCGCAATGAATACCTACTTTTAGTTCGAAAGTTCTCTTGATTATGAGACATATTAATGTTTTAAATAACACAAGGAATTGCGAGGAGTTGTCGCCGCGATTTAGACGCGTGAAATCACTTGATGAGGGTATCGGATATGCCCAAAATGGCTCCTAAACTTTATAATAAGCTACCAGAAAAAACTGTAAGCTCAATATTTTTAAAATAATAATATATTTTGTAATGTAATCTGCATAGCAGGCGTTATTGCAAACATAACAATATTAAAAAAGAAAATTATAGATTTGTGGACAGAAAAATGTTATTACACAGTGGACGATTTTTTTAACGATAAACTTAATATAACATAACAACTAATAACTATTTGAATATTATTTAACTTATAAATGTACTTTGATATTAACTAGAATTTAACATCACTTTAATTGTGTATCCATGAGAAAATTACTATTAATTTAATCTTATTACAAATAATTAATTTTATGACTATTGTAAAATATTGTACCTACACCATTTATGGTTTATTACAGAGACACTTAACCTATTATTCTTCATCTATATTGTTATCTGCAATCAATAAATATGATTTGATTTGAAACCTAGGTCGAAAATTGTGACAAATCGGTTATTTAAAACATTAATGTACCAAAATATTTTCTTTATTTATCTGACTACACCTAATAACTGAAATGTGTTTTGAAATCCATCTAGAGATATCAAAGCTACCATCCAAATCGAACGCGGCAATACTTTTACTGAGATAAGGTATAACTGTTAGTAGGAAAACTACCTGGCAATGTAGTAAATAGGGGTTGATGAACCCTGCAGGATTCTTGCATGATTTGAAAGCCTAGATTATGATATGTGATACCTGAAAGCAAACAGTACGAGAGATGAATGTAGTTATCTGGAAAATCAGTAAGTTGTAAAAGTTTTTAACTGTACTAACTTTTACCTATAAATTACAATTTATATTATAGTATTTATTTGTGAAGAATTAAATGGGGAATGTATATCTACAAATAGTTTATTTCTCAAGTAAGTGACTCTATGTGTGTCTTATTGGGAATAAATGTCATTAAACCTAAATTCATTATAAAATGTATCACCCAAATAGGTTATCCTATTATTGGTGCAGCTACTTGTGGAAAATGCACAAATGCATTTTACTTACCGCAAACCTGAATAATCTAGTATACAACGAAGACCAAATAACCTAACGATTCTGCTCTATGAAAGCGGATAAGCACTTACTTACTGCATTGCAGCATTTGTTAAATTATGCGTACTTTTTCGTGTATAAGTAACTACGAGTATTATTCTAGGCTATACTAAAACAAGAAGTTAATTAAAAAAAACATTTACTTGATTGATAAATTTTGTATCGAGCTAAGCGATACAAATAAATATCGTTGTTCGTATCAAAATCAAATCCTAGTCGAGTGAACCGAATTATAAAATAACAATTTATCATAATTAACATTTGCCATCTTTTAGCACCTACGTATTACTGCTGATCAGGTATTTAATCAAAGTAGCCACCTATAATACACCTATTAGGTACCGGTATTCTCAACTAACAATTTTTAGATAACGGTTTACAATAGTAATATACCGGTTTAAAATGTTATTTAAACCTGTACAGTTTTAATTCTTCGCTACAACATGAGTAGGTCCCTACATTCAAAATGGGTTAGGAAAATATGACTGTTGCTGACTCTGAACGTAATTAAAATGGTAATGCAGACTCTGAGGCTTTTATTAAAGTTTTACGAGTTCACTGATGCGGTCGGGTACATTCAGAAATTATGGAATGATGCAACTTGCGGAAATAATAGTTTCGTAAGAGTGTTGTTAGAACTCTGTTTATTACATGGTATAATATCCAAAGTTATATTACTTATGTATACTATTTCTATATATGATCTAAGTTGAAGTAAATATGTTTTGAGGTCACCTCTCATTTCGCAGAGGTGTAGAGTATTCTCATTTAGCAATAGTTTTGTGGGAAGAATATCATATAACAAAAAGATCCACAAGTAAAACGAATCGTCATATTAGTAGTCGTTAGCAGTCAACAATCGTCAAACTTCATTACAGTCCTGTAGTTACTATATTAGCAAGCAAATCAACTAAAAAAACATTTATTTTAAATAAATCACGAAGTTATTCATTTATTCACAGCACAACGTTGTCAAAATCGCTGAAACGATCAAGTCGTGAAAATTTAAACAAATGTATTCCACGGAAAACGCTTTCCAGTTAAGACGTTTATTCATATCGAAGAATTTAAATTCAAAATGTCGGTCCCCGACTTACCTGTACTTTGACGATGTTTTCTCACACTTTTCTAAGTTCTTCGAAACGTTTCAAACTCTTTTATAACTCACAAACTCCACTTCGACGCTCAAACACGATAAATAATCACCACGTCGATATGGAAACATAAAATCTCCATAATTCGCAACATTTCACAAATCACATTGAACTCGCGAAGACTTGAGAGCTTGTAAAAGGCCGTATTGATAAAAGTTCAGTTGAGCACCTCCGCGTACCGTAATGGGTCACATAAAAAGTTTTCAGCAGGGGAACCTTTGGAATTGAGTTATGACCGGATTCGCGCTTGAAGTTCGGTTATTTAGAAATGTTCAAGAGGTTCAATTTTGAATTCAAGCTCGAGGGATGTAGGTATGCGTGCGCGAACGCAGTGAGGCATGCGCGCGAAGAGGGCAGAGACCTCGGAGCGTGGTGCGCCGGCGCCGACTGCCGATGCCTCTCCTCGAGTACCGTTGCTCTGGCACTCTCAGAGTGGGAGCGAGGTCGCCAAAACAGGCTTTTGACATTTCTAAGCTAGGTATTTTGTTACTACATTTCGACGTCATGACTGGCTTTTGTTGTTAAATCTTTATACATATAATGAATGAAAGCATTTGGTTCACGGTGCGTGGCATTTGCTTACGCTCGGCTCTTTACAATATGTTCTATAATACGAGTAGATTTATGACAGGTACTTACGATCTTAGATGATGGTATAAGCACATGAATACATATTAATTCATGTGGTATAAGACCAAATAATTTTGTTTTATCTTATCTACAACGAAAGGAAGTTGATAAAGAACTCTTTCTTGTTTTAGCGAAATATTGTAGTTGTGCTGTATAGTATGTATCTGAAATATAACAAAAGCAGGAAAATGTTTGAGTCATATAAAAGCTGTCATAGCAAGACGTGAAGTCGTAAAATATTCGCAGGATAGTTTGCCGAGAGTTGAATCCGTTTATCCGAGTAGGTAGGCACTTTTCCTGCATTGGTGACGATTTGTGTTAGGTTTGTTCAAAGTTAGTAGATAGATCGATGGGCTAGAAAAGTAAGTACCTTTTTTTTCCTCGCACTTCGATGTTTAGTGCCCAAAATAGTAGATTTATGTCGTAGCAATGCAATAAATCAGTATTTTGTGTTATAAGGTGACTTATAAAATCCAGACTCCAGCAAGGAATTCAAACTCTCCCAATACAAAGACCTTTTTATCCTCGTGGAGAACACTCTACTTATTACACCTTCTGAGATACAAATAAGACCAAAACAAGGAGGCTACATTTTGTTCGAGAAAATCACCTACTAATAGAAAATACTACATGGATGACAAATTAGGCGTTGACCATAGGCATAGAACATATAATAATACTACGTACATAGGCGCAACCAATAAATAGTTGTATATAAGTAGATAGGATAGATAGATACAGCACCATACACTCTTTATTGAACACCTTAAACCAAACCAAACGTTTAGCCTATACTAAACAATAATTACACCAAACATAAAAATAAAAACTTAAAATAGTGAACAATAGACGGCCTTATCACTCAACGCGATCTCTTCCAGACAACCTTTGAATGAAGAGGAGTCTGTTTTGACAAGAGATGACGTTGTACAATATACTTATTACTATTGATATTTATAAAAATACTGGACCGATTTGAAAATGTCTTTCACCATTAGAATGCTACATTATCCCCGATGAACATCGGTTAGAAAATAGAATATAATCAAAAAATACATTATATAACCTTGCGATGCTGGTGCGGCCCGCTAGTATATATAATATATGTTCTTACACAATATACATACATACAAAAATACATACACATAATATATACTTACATACATAAATAAACATACAAGTATAATATATATAAATATAATGTTTACATGTAAGGAGTTTATGCTAGTACGACATACTTATAAAGAGCTTTAACTTGGTCTTTCATCGCTTGGTATTAAGTGGCAAAGCATACCAAACTCTCTGATTGAAGAAAGCACAAGATTCTCTGATGACCGTAAGCAAAGAGAATTAGAGGCATCAAGATATTCAAAACGGTATTGAGGTGGAGAAGGGTTGAACAAAATATTATAGAGAAGAAATAGGATGTGAGCATTCCGGCGATGCCGTATATAGGTAGCCACTTGAACTTGGTGCGAAATTCAGAAACGTGGTCGTATTTGCGAAAGCCAAATATATGAACCTTACTGAAAAGTTTTGAAAACGCTCAAGTTTCTTTAGATGGTCCTCCGTAAGGTCTAAATAGCAGGGGTCTGCGTAATAAAGAATCAGTGACAAACGAGACTGTAGTATAAAATCATCGGTAGGTAATATAAGGTCTAAGTCAAATATAATGCAGTTTCTTTGTTTTTCTGTATCGCATTGTAGTCGGTGTAAAAAGTAGAGTAACTATTTTCCTCGGGGTTTGAGCTGCCTTTGTCTTGAGCAAACCTCTCGCTGCACTTAAGAGTAGAGTGCACGGAGCGCTTTCCATACAAACGTTGTTACTTACGTCATATTTTAAATACAAAGTGTTCAAACTCATTGAAATTTTGTATGCATATTGCTGAGCCTAATATGTATGCTTTGGGCTAGACAATTTTTCGATTTATTATTCATTTCATACCTAAATAATCCATGTCTAAATAACAATTCCAATTTTTTTTTTTTTGTAAATTTTTTTTTTACGATAATCTGGCAAACCAGAAGCATATATGCTTCTGGTTTGCCAGATATTATAGATAGATTTATATATATCGTTTTAACAAGTGACATTATTATAACTCGCAAAGTACTTTATTAACCTTACTAAGCTCTTTATAATATGGTTAAATCAATAGTTTATGGTGACAATAAGAAGCCTTGACATGTCATATAAATACTTGTTTGGTGTATAAAGGCGCGCTTGTTTTATTTTTTAATAAAACTATCGTTATTCATAGAATCATCTTACTTTATAAGCTCGTATACAAGTTGTTTGACAATCTTTAACAAAATTTTGATAACAGCCATCAAGTTTTTTTCTCAGTGTAGATATTAGGCTCAAGGACATTCATGCAAAGTTTCGCTGAGTTTGAACTCTTAGTATTTAAAATATAACGAAACTACGTTTGTATGGAGAGTGAAACGAGGACTCTAGGCTTAAGACTCCAGACTGAAATCCCAACCTGACTAAACTACCTCGTTACAGCGACATTCAGGAATCGACTCTACAAATCTACAATCCTTCGTTGCGTTCGGACATCACCTTACCAATGTTGTATAAATACCGTTGGTGAGTAATCCAAAAAATATATAATAATAATAATAGCCTTTATTCAGACGCAGTAACAGGATATTTACAAAAAATTAACTAAAGTTAACGACTCTGCTGAGTCGATGACATCGACAACTTCGTCTGTTTGCCCAACATTAGCAAAGGCCTCCTCCATTTCTTTCCACTCTACTCGGTTTAGAGCTTTCCTTGTCCATAGTTTTCCTGCTATCATTTTTATCTCGTCTTCCCACCTCCGAATCTGTCTGCCCCGTTTCCTTTTTCTATTTCTAGGGTACCAAAACGTTATGCTTTTGTTCCCTTTTTCGATGCCTCTTACTGTATGTCCTGCCCATTGCCATTTTAGTTTCCGTATTCTAGTTGTAACATTTTGTATCTTAGTGCGACTTCTGATGACTTTGTTTCGTACTCTGTCTGATTTTCTTAGATTCAGCATGCTTCTCTCCATAGCTGTCTGGCAAGTTTCTAGTTTTTTGCCTTGCGCTTTGGTGAGGGCCCAAGGTTTGGCATCCATAGGTTAGAACTGGTAGCACGCAGGTGTTGTACAGTTTTGATTTGACATGCATCTTGACTTCTTTGTTCTTCATAATTTATTTTAGCCGCCAGTAGCACTTCCATGTATTCCCAATCCTAGTGTATATTTCCTTTAAAAGGTATAATTACAATTTCCTTTTTTTATTCTATAGATGCTTCATACCTATAGAATGGCAACAATTCCAAAGCTAAGTATTATATATAGTACTAGCTTTCCGGATTTCTTGTCGGTTATCGCGCAAAACCATTAACCTCTTTTTGAGAAATTGGATAAGAAGTATCCTATATCCTTCCCCGGGTCTCAAACTATGTCCATAGCAAATTTCATCCAAATCGGTCCAGTAGTTTTCAACTTTATTCGTTGCTAATATAAGTGTAGATGTAGATGAAATAACTAATTATGTGTACGTTTCATTGATATGTTGACTGAAGTTTCAGTCCCTCGGAATTACTTACAAGCGGTAACCTAAGTATTACAATAAAATATTCTCAACAAGCAAAATAAATTTTAAATAAGTCGACGTAGGAGGACCTCATGTAAAATATCATCACTTTTCTATGCTTGGTGGGTACCACTGCAGTGCAATAAATTCTACCTCGAAGCAGTAGTATGCAAACACTACTGTGTTTAGGCACGAGAAGAGCACGGTATAGTAAATGACATTACTGGACGAATTAGAGCTAATAACGTCTTGGAATGACGAGCGCAGTGCAGTGTCAAGCAGAAGAGAACGATGACACTGCCACAGACACAGCCGCGAGGCTTACCATCACTGACACAGTGGATGACTTATCTATATCATTACTTCGGCCTAACTTCATTAATTTCTCGCCTCCATAACATTATATATCAGCAATATTTTTAAACCAGTTAATTGCTCTGTGAGTGGCAGACTTCACGACTGAAATACTTTTTAATTTTTATTTTCAGAAACATAATCGGCGTAATTATCGAACCTGCTCACAAAATTTCACGAGAATCGATTGAGAAATGCAACCTGCAGGGAACGTCCGGAAATTCGGACATCCGGACAGACTTACGAAATGACTTTTGGCTACGCTAAAACGGAGACTGCACTCGCCCTTCACACTCGCTCAGTCAATAAGAAGGTATAATAAAACCATTCCGACACCTAAACTTGCTCAAATGGAATAAGTTTTTGACAAACTTCATAGAGTCTGGCTAACTTTTAAGTTCCTAGACTCAGCTTGTTACCTTATATATAAAATATATGAGTGATATAATATGTATACGAATTGACTGAAGCTGTCAAAAACTTACGATGATTTACGTTCAAACGAGCAATAAAGTAACAAATGGGAGCTTTGATCGTAAATCAGATTGAGCCAAAATATTTACGTACCTACTTGCGAACTTTGTCTGTTCTTTACGTTTATTCCACGTGATGGATCGGCCGTCACACGTGCCAGCGACGCCTTTTATATATTTTTTCAATAGTGTCGAGTCAGGCCCATTATTTTTTCAAAGGTACAGTAACTAAGATCGATGGAATCGGGTTCAAGAAGGTAAGTAATACTTTAATTTTGTTTAGATGTAAGTTGCATAGTTTCTGTATTCTCAGGTATGAAGTTTTCTCATCAATCAGTCTTCTTACAGTGAAGTTGTATTCGCTCTCAATTTAAAGGAAAGTTTGTGTGGAGTGAAGTAAACCTTACCGTCATAAGGCGCTGGTATAACGATAATGTGTGAACAAAGTTGGCATGGCTAAAGTTTATAGTGTATATAGAGACCATGGAAGCCAATGCACACGGAACTATCTGACTAGATGAGGTAAGTAAATGTTGTATAAGGTATCTACAACACATAAAATATTGTGCAAACCTAATATATAAATTAAAGTCTTTCGGTATACTTAATGCCAGACTTGATTTCCGATACTAAATATATTTTATATGAAAATATTTATTAAGTTGCCCGTGGGGTGCCGGGCTAGAATGTCGGCCCCCCATCTCTACCCATGGGTGTCGTAAGAGGCGACTAAGGGTTACACACCAGAATGTAGGCAGCAGCGCCTTCTGAGCTCTACTACTCTATTAGTTACATCTCGACGGCAGTTGTGTCATAAAGAACACTTTTAAAGCATAAGAACAATTTTGACCATGTTGTGCCATAAGGTATGTACTAATATTTTGGATTGCACAAATAGTTCTATTACACTGTATATTGATTATGATCCATAGAGAACTCCTCTCGCTGCATACAGCTTGCCTACTGGTCTTGCTACTAGGCTTTCAGGTTTCCTGAAAGAAAGCTCTACTCGAAAGAATTTTGACGGCAACTCACAATGCTATCTAATAATACCAGTGTTCAGTTAGCAGCCAAGAACATGCAGCAAAGGTGAGCCTATACACAATTCACATTAGATCAGGTTTTGAAGCAATGATGGCCGAGCGGTAATACCTATGGGCTGCCGTACCGCAGGTCCCTGGTTCGATCCCCAAAGAATCAGAATAAAAATATATTTATTGTCAATTGATAAAATTATACAAGTCTGCCAGATCTTACGGCAATAGAGTAATAATCAGTTTGCCCACATCGAGCATTCAATATTAATCATAGTTCTATGAATACATCAGTAATCTGATTGTTAAATGACTATTAATATTGTTAATACTCGTATGTATATCAAAGAACATTCTAATTTTACATATTTTATCAATCATTATAACTATACATAAAATAAAATGTATCATATAATTAAAAAATGTCAGTAAAGTAAATTTAAAAAAATGTCACTTAATTATAAATCAGTAAATTGTCACATGTTACTGTTACACTCATAATATTATTGTCATAAACTTATCAATCGTACATATCAGCTGACTTATCCCTATTCAGAAACTCATTGTAATGATAAAAAACATGATTAATTAGCCACCGTTTTAGTGTTGTCTTAAATGTCTTATTATTTATTATATCCGTAATGTGACTTGGCAATGAGTTGTACACATGTATAGAGCTGATATACGTGCTTTTCTTATAAATAATACAATTGATTCTAGCCACCGCCAGCTTGAGCTTCAGCGCATGGTTGAAGGGCATTTTACGATTGCCCGCCTAGCTACCACCCTCAAGTAGAAAATCTGTGTGTGAAATTACAGGCACATGAGACTTAACAACTATATCTCAAGTTCACGGGCGCAATGCAATCGTCACTTGTGATGAAATGCATCTGCTCTATACGCAAATGTTAGTCCGCTTAACATCAGGTGGGCCTCGAGCTTGTTTTGTCACAATAACATACAAAAAAAAATTATATATAATAGGTAAGGTACCAATTTGAGGCACTTGTGTTACCAGCTAAACGAAAGCTCATTTAACAATGATTCGCTAGTTGAGAAGCCGAGATCACTAGTTGAGTTGATCGTACCGCCTCAAGACTACCTACCTACCAAGTTTGAGCACCAGTGCGGCGGACGGCTCAATGTTCCTACAAAGTTATCGGATAAAGGTACATTTCGGGGTATGTGCTTTGGAAATACATAATTTATTTCAACCATCCGCATTCAGACACAATGGGTGGATATTGCAAATTGGTCCCTTTCTACTTTCATCAGAAGTACGGCCAAAAGTAGCGCATTCGTTGCCTGAATCCGTGTTTATGAGTGTCATGAGTGTTCATCAGTCTCGATAAGGCGAGAAAAAATTTGTTCGATTACATTTTCATATTTTGGGACGCACCCAAAACAATAATTTAATTGTAGTTTCTTTCTTTCTTTATCTCTCTGTATATCTCTGTATATATATGGTTTTTCAACAAGAACTTTGTTTTTCAATTGGGGCAACACCAACAGCATGACAGTTTTGACATTAATTTTTTGACGTAGTATGCGTAGTAAATGATTTGGCAATTGTTACAATGAATTCTGTTTCGCTCGAAAATCGCATTAAAATAATTAAAATCCACTAAGGAAATGGTGGTTCTGTTAAAGTTACATTTCGTAAAATTCGTAATATTTATCGCGAGATGTTTACTCAACTAAATTTTGACCTATTATTGATGACGTGGTTATCACTGACATGTGGTTTCAACAGGACGGTACCACATGTCACACAGCCAATAAAACGATCTATTTATTCCAAACGAAATTTCCCGATCGCATAATTTCACGAAATTCAGCGGTTAAGTGGTCAGCCAGATCGTGTGATTTAACACCACTGGATTTTTTTTTGTGAAGCTATGTTAAGGACAGAGTCTATACGGAGCCAATCGAATCGAGTGCAGCCTTAAAGCTCAAAATCCGTCATAGGATTAACGAAATAGACCCGCCATTTTGCAAAAAAAGTGATTAAAAGCTTTGATAAAAGAATCGATATCTGTCAGCGGCCAGCGTGCTCGTGGTGGACATTTGCCATATATCATTTTTCATTCATAATTGGCAAATTTTTCTCTTTGTAATACAATAAAAATTTGAATGACATTCATCTAAATTCTTTGGTTTATTTTGTTTTAGAAAACCCTTTACATATTTTATTTATGAGAACCAAGCGTACATAATATGAGTACCTAGTTTTTATCATTCAGGCTCTGCATATTTTAACAATACCTAGGTACCCTATACCTAAATCACTGAATGACACGTCGTAGCGACTAAATTGGAAGGTCGTGGATCTCTAACATGGTCTAACAATCATGTTATGACAAACGCCAACTTAAAGTTCTTTGAATGTCTACAACCCAAAAAAAATTAAAATAATCTTACTTGTAATCTTACGGAGCATTAAATTTCTCGATTTCTTATGTTATTAGCACATGTCACACGAACCATATTTTTTTAATGTGGAGAAAAATCGTCATATCCTCATCTTTCCTAGATCTATAAGCAAGGACCTCCTGGAGCGGCCAGGCCATTAATCTTATCATCGTATGCGCTCTGCCTATGAAATTAACTGGCAATGAAACCCGACCATTTCGGAGCACTAGGCGCTTAGTTCACCGCATTGTGTGCTCATCCGATTAGTTTCTGAACGAGGCCGTAAATCTAGCCTTTATGAGACCACTTACCCTTGTTGGAAGAGCTGGGTTAGGCTGTAATGCAGCCCTAAGATTAAATCCTACAATCGTGACATAATATGGACACTTTAGTGCGGGCAGAGAGATATGTTGTCAAGGACCTTAATTGAATAGGAAGAGTGAAATAGGTACTACTTACACCTGAGAAACAAGCACACAAAACCCAGGGATCATAGATAGCCTATTGTCAAATGTACAGATTATTCTTATCTATATAAGCAGGCATAGCATTATCAATCAACCTAGCTAGTATGATACACATGAGGTGGTGATTTTCACTGGGATGTCTTAAAAAACTACTAGGGAAGAGATAGGCAGTACCGTAGATAATATGAAATCCAAAGAATTTTTGAAGCAATGGTGGCCGAGCGATAATAATTATATGGAATACGATGGTCCCCACCGCTGGTTTGAGCTTCACTGCATGGAAGAGCATTTTGCAAATGCTCGCCTGGCTAGCACCAACCTCAAGTAGAATATCTGACGCCAAGAATTTAACAGTGTGTTCCAGCAGCAGTCCTTGAGAGCCAGTGAAATTATAGGCAAATGAGACTAACAACTGTGTCTTTGTATTACGGGCGCATCTGTTATAGGCAGAGATTACCGCTTACCTAACATGAGGTGGGTCTGTTACAATCCCAAGAAATAAAAGACATTTCATTCAGCAAAGCGTTGGGAATACGGCAAAACTTCGACGGGTATCTTCCGCTATGAACGTTTCAGAACTTTGTTCCTAAAATATGACAATATCAAATTACCTACTACTACGATTTGGACATTAATATTATGCATGGTGATAAGGCATTTATCTCTTCTTTGACAAGTTGGGTAATAGGTAAAGTGAACCCTAGATATTAATAATTTGTAAATATTACATTTCATTTTAAACGTATACTAAAATATGAATTGTTTTGGTGTTCATATAGTCTAAAACTGTCACGTATCTATACATATAAGTTTTTTATTAACTACTATATTAAATCAACTTACTTTACTCCTTTACTTTTCCGGGGAGGACATCGGCTCCGGGAATCAAGGCACCTTGTCCAGAAACTGACGCATCTAATAAATTTATACGTATAAATAACTACTAGTTTTTTTACTTACTACTATAGTTTATCTATATTGAATAAGAATTTCTACCTATGCCATTTATTTGAGAAACAAAGATATTATTATTATTATTTTGCAAACGGCTGTCTGGTTAGCTACCATCCTCAAGTAGATAACCAGTCGCCGCTCACCAAGCACCTCATGGTGTCGTGTTTCGGCAAGTCTCCTTGAGATCCAGTACCAACTCAACGATAAGAATGTTTACTCGCTTCAATCAATTTTTAAAAATACGGCTTCGTACTATTCTATCCTATCACCTCTCGGGGAATCCCCGTGGGGTTCCAAGCTAGATCTTCACCCCACCCTCCATATTTTCCTGTGAGTATCATGTTCAACTGTGTAATGTATAGTCCACATCATTTACAATTAGTTGAGATACTGAGAAAAGATATAGCCTATCTTTAAAAAAAATACACGGTAAATTTATTAAGATGCTAATGTCCAAATATACATTGACCTATACTATATACTAGACGCGACATCTCAAACGAGTATAGTCGACCAGTGTAGGTAAGCCGGCCGGCATACTCTGTCACACAAGCTGGGCACTCGTAGAGATTACACGCGATTTACGTACGAAAATTGTGTATTCAAAATACACAATTGATTATACACAATTTTCACATGGTTGTTCAATGTTATTGTTGTTGTGTTCAATTTTCGAACGTAAAGCGCGTGTAATCTCTACGAGTGCCCAGCTGCGTGTGGGGGAGAGTATGCCGGCCGGCATACTTGCACTTTTCGACTATCCTCGTTAGAGATGTCGCGTCTAGTACAACTAAATTTAACTTATTACCACGTTACTATGCAAATAAACAATTAATATTAAATTAATTAAGACGCTACTGTCCAAATAAACATTTAATATTCAATTTATTAAGACGCTACTGTCTAAATATACAATTAATATTCTATTTAAAATTAATTAAATTGAAGTTGATACATTCATTATTACAAAAATAAGGTAACAAATTATTTGGATACTTACTTCTAACTAATTAAACAACATTACACGGTTCTTCTCGAAGTGGCTCTATACCATTTTTGCTGAATGTGTCAGTAGAATAATTTAATAGTACTTACATTATGTAATTGACGTTCATAAGGACGTCGTAGACGCCAAAATTGAATAAATTATTTTGACTTTGACTTTGAACACCAGTCCCACAGGAAGATATGGATGGAGGCGTGCAACTCTTGCCCGGAACACCATGGGGATTCCAAAAGGGGTGCCAGGCTAGAATTATACCACGCCATATACTTTAAAGAACTGCCAGCTAAGATCCCCAAGACGCCTGCCAAGCATCGATTGCAACCCTACTACTGTGTGAGAATTTTATTGAACTCACTAAGTTGGGATATAACCTCATCTCATTTATATATGTTTGGTAATGGCGTGCGGGACAAAGCTAGGGTGAGTTCAATGGTGACATATAACACAGTGTTTGCTATTTTTTTTATATTTTATGAAGTGATAAGACTGACAAGTCGCCCGCTTGATGCCATCACGCCTGCCCATTTCAGATGCAGTGTCACCATCCTCGTTCTGCTATATAGACACTCGCCCAGTAATTCCATTTGCTACGGTGCCCTTCATACCTAAACACAGTAGTGTCGCAAACTACTGCTTTGAGCAAAATATCTGACACTGCGATCGTACCCACCAAGACTGGTTCTTGCTAGAGAGACTACTCTCAATTTGCATCAATGTACATGTACGAATAATGTATTGAAGCAATGATGGCCGAGCGGTAAAAACAATGGAATGCCGTGCCGCAGGTCCATGGTTCGACCCCACGGCCGGCTTGAGCTTCACCGGTGGAAGGAAAATTTGCGAATGCTCGCCTGACTAGCTACCACCCTCAAGTAAAAAATATGTCGCCAAGCACATAACAGCGTAATCCGGCAGCAGTCCTTGAGAGCCAGTAAAATTACAGGTACATGAGACTTAACAACTGTATGTCTCAGTGTGACGGGCGCAGTCCAGTTCATCACTTATGACGTAATGCATCTTTTATGGGCAGAGGATAGGCCACTTAACACCTGATGGTGGGCCTTGCGCTTCTTCTGTCATAATTACATTTAAAAAAAACTAACGTAGCAGATACATCTAGTGCTGAGGACATTAACAAACGCAATATTTAATAATATTTCGGGTGACTAAGCGAGATGGTGATTTGGCTATTATACTGCTCTTGACCCTGCAAGGTACCGAATTGCGTTCGCCACCTTTTTTATGATTGATAGGTTAGGTTTTGACAGCTATCTCTCCCGATGGTAAGTGGTAGTGTGGTCGAAGATGTTGTTCTAGCTAACCTAGAATCACTAGGAAAGATGCAGACGAATAAAGAATACGAATAGCTCAGCTCATTCCTGGATCGCTATTTCACCATGTAGTAGGAAAGTCGTCAGCAGAAATGGTGTACCTAATTTCATTTTCTGGTCACGTTGGCTTCATTTTAAAATGTCTCGGTTGAATCTATCACTACCCTTTAACTACGGTATACGTCGGTATTTTGCATACTAAACCTGGGCCTATGATTCGTCTTGCATACTTAATTAAGTAATGTAGGTATACAGCCGTACCCACATTGTCGGATAATCAAAGGCACTCATTAGGGTGCCGGTTGTTTATAAAAATGTCTTTCCTACAGCTACTCATTCCGCTAATGAGGCACGCTTTCGCGGTTGTTAGCATTTCTTTCACGCGTGTCTCGGCGTGAGATAGAGACAGTAGCATCATTATGGATGCAAATTCCTGGAGTTACTTAGTAGTCCGTGGACGCAGGCGAGCCGTGAGAAAATGGTCTCCACACTGTCGACTCACTCATGCGAAAATTATTTAATGCTTTATTTATGACACAGGTAATATGCCATGTTACCTAGCTATTTCGATTATATGTTTTGTTATTATTATTACGTATAACTACGTAGGTACGTAAGGACTGTACTGTATCAGCCGGATTATCAACTGCTGAACACAGCCACTCTATTTAGGGGGGTTTGCCATAATCCCTCTTGGGGACCGCAGTTTAAGATATCAGTTCCCCAGAAGGCACTGCTGCCCACCTTCCGGTATTTTACCTTTAGTTGACTCTTACAAAACCCTCAGGTAGAAATGGCGGGCTGACATTCTATCCCGGCACCCCACCAAGAGCTTAAAATGAAATGTTAACGTTGATATAACTATCTTACATATCGAGAACTTTACATAATAAAAAAATACTAGCCAGAATAAAGTCTGGCTAGGATTGTTTTAGTGGTAGTGCCACGCTGTTGTACACCTAAGGGCCGTACAGTGAATAGGCAGGCACAACCAAGATGGTACCACATTCCTACCTAATATCGACGCGAAATAGTTTTTACGCTACTTCGCTACGTTTGACCAGTTGGTGACCCCGCACACCCGCCTCCCTTTCAAGGAATATAGCAGCATAGTTTCAAGAGTTGTTGCTCGAGGATTGTACCAGCCGCGAAAGCGCTGGATGGAGGACCTTCTCGGGCAAGATGCTCGAGATGCCGTGTGTTCAAGGCTGACCTTGCTGTTTTTGACCGAAACATATCCCCCTCACTTACCTTTGGAGGTCCGTAGCTACGACGTAAGGCGGTGCAGGTTGGGAGCCGGTTTGATTCCCAAACCTTGTCGTAAATCCTAGTACTTACCCAGGGAGCACATAGATATCCTCTCTGGTGTAAAGACACATACCCGCTCGCGGAATAAAAGAAACGCTCGACGTCTCAGCAGCATTGAAGGATAGGGCCTATCATCTGGCTGCGGGTAGACTGCGATGACCATCGGCGTATCTACGCGTGCCTTAATTTTTTTTAATTCTGATAGTTAAGCAACCACAATCTCACCTGATGGTAAGGGATGATGTGATCGAAGGTGTTAACAGGCTTAACCTAGAATTACTGGTTCTCAAGGACAGCTGCCGGGACACACCGTTAGGTGTTTGGTTTTCTACTTGATGGTGGTCGCTAGCCAGGCGGGCATTCACAAAATGCCCTTCCACCATGCAGTGAAGCTCAAGCCCGCGACGGGATTCGAACCATGGCCCTGCTGCGCGATAGTCCATAGCCAATGCCACTGAGCTATCACTGCTTCAAAGGTAAAATATCGGCAGCAGCCCAGGAGGGGTCCAGCAACGGACAACCGTAGAGGGTCCGTGGTTGAGTGTTAAAGCGTTCCTGCGGTCCCGCTGTGAAACGGTAGTGATGGAACACCGTGTTTTATTTAGTCGGTATTTGCTGCATTTTTCACACGTAAAAATAAACCAAAAAAAAAGTTATATTTGATTATCTATCGCAAAGGTGGCGCTCCAAAAACCTCATTGATCACTTTAGAAAGAGCACAGCGAGCTGTTCTAAAAGTGATCTCCTTTAAACCATTTCGTTTTCCAACTCATAAATTGTATGAAACCTCAAAGGTACTGTCTGTTCGTAAGCTATTTGTTTTACGTGTAATATTATATATTATGCACATAACTATGCTATGGGACTTAGTTGAAGAATGGTGTGGCATATTGGGCTAAGTATATTAATTGCTACATTTATTTAGCTGATGTAGGGCCTACTGAACTTTCTTGTTTGTAATATTAGTATAGATGTAGATATGAAATATAACTAAAATAGCTTATACGAGATTTTATGATGGGTTATATCATAACCTCAAATATAACCATTTATTTTGGTATAACACATCGGTTTTATTATTCCAACAAGTTATTTGTTGGAATAATAAAACCATAGATTATTATTACTAAGTCCCCAATAAAACCTTTTTGGGGTAAGTACCATTTAGAGTTAAATTCGCCAAAAACGATAAAAACGATTGACACTCCCAAAAAGTTGTTCCACATGGGTCCTGGCGTTATTTTCGCCTTAAACGCTACATCTAATGTGAAAAGTGACAGAAGTGGCAAATTTTAGTGGCATTTTTAGCGTTCTTATCGAAAAATGGAACGGGGATGACAGTTACAATGTGTGTTAGTGTTACAATGTGATCAAAATTATCGAAAATAACGTTCTTAGCGACTAATGGAACATACCCTATGAAGCTACTGGAACAGTTTGAATTACCTACATCTAATGTCAAAAGTGACAGAAGTGGCAATTTGTAGTGGCATTCTTAGCGTTCTTATCATTGGTTGTTTTAGATTAACATGGAATTCAAGCTCAGACTACAAACCAACTAGAACGTTTCACAGTTCCCATAATTCTCCAGTGTATATCTTCCACTCTATCCACATGACATTGGCGAAATTGTGGAAACCCCGCAGAGGCCATACAATTAAAGTTCAAGTTGAAGCGTTCTTATCGAAAAATGGAACGGGGATGACAGTTACAATGTGTGTTAGTGTTACAATGTGATCAAAATTATCGAAAATAACGTTCTTAGAGACTAATGGAACATACCCTATGAAGCTACTGGAACAGTTTGAATTACCTACATCTAATGTCAAAAGTGACAGAAGTGGCAATTTGTAGTGGCATTCTTAGCGTTCTTAGCCTAAATGGAACAGGGGAGAACAGTTACAAACGATCACAGTGATCACAATGATCACAATAGACGCAGAATGTGATCAAAATTATCGAAAATAACGAAATTAGCGTCCAATGGAATAGGCCCTTGGACACTTCAGGAAATACAAAGTTACTCTATCTATGGAATTGACAATAATAGGTGCGATCGTTTTGGCCCGATTGCGTTTGTAGCAGTTTCAAAAGTGGCATTTGTATCTTAGCGTTCGGATAGAAGCTTTTGCTATTTTTACCACCAATGACTGCATGCTATCTGAACGGCACAAAACAGAGCCTGAGCATAACTACTAAGAATTTAGATAGTTCTTCAGTTGTTATTTTTATTTTTACTTACATTATTGCACACCGCGAGCTTGACTTCTATTTGATGGTTGCTGGATTCGCTGATCAGTGACAAGATGAAGACTTAATATGTTTTGTGGTTAATATTAACTGGAAATACAGGACGAAACAAGAAATCAATCTCTAAAATTCACAACACAAGATATGTAATAAACTTTTGAAACTCTTCAATCGAAGCGGATAGCCTATCCATTTAAAAAAATAACACTTAAACGCTAAAAATGATCATAAAGGCCGTTCGATTTGGGAGTTCATGAGCAAAAATGTTGTTTTCGCTCACCGAACGGATAGCTTTGAAAAAGCTACAAGTGACAGAGAAAAGTGATATTTGTGACCCACGTCGTCGATCGTTGTGATAATTTTTTGACAACTGCTGGTTCGACGCTTGTAGAGTTGTATTTGACGCGATTGTAGAGTTTCAAAAGATTATTATTTTATTGTTGTGCAAAATTGTAACTTACAAACGATCACAGTGATCACAACCATAGACGCAGAAATGATCAAAATTATCAAAAATAAAGAAATTAGCGTCAAATGGAGTATGCCGTAAATGACATCCAATCCAATCATCCTAATGTCCAAATCATAGAGAAAAGTAATATGTCCAACCAAATACCAAAACAAACAAGTATTATCCATTTATTGGTAACAACGTAGTGATTAACGGGCTCAGTGATATTGTTGTGATTTATAATACTTAATCTGTGATTTATAGGACTGACTGAATGTATTACAGAGAAACACAGGCGGAATGTATGGGCGGTACAATTAAATTTGTGTACCTACTTTCCTACTTACTGTGGTATGAGGAAAACTGAAACAGTTACCTATACTCAATATATGTCCGAACTCTCCAGACCGTACCAATTGATAAGCACGAAAATTCAATGATAAAGCATCCAGCGCAATACAAGCAAAATGTCAGCGCTACTAACCGCAGATTGGTTTCAGTTGGATTCCTATTACAGGTGAACTTATCAAATTTGATAAAATCCCAATGGGAATTATTGATAAATGTCCATTGTTTCAACCTAAATACTACCTTTATTTGCTATTTAAGTATGCTTGATGCTTTGCCAGATACTAGTATGGGGAATAAACAAATACAAGAATTAGTGTCATACAACACCCTATGCTTATTAGAATTTTACAGACATTAGTGAACTAGCATTCTGAAAATTGTTTGGACTGGTCAGAATGATGCGCATTGTAAACTGTGAGTGTGATTTCTCAGTAAGCGCATTCACTGGTAATAATTTCTTGTTGACTAGATACCAGGTTACACTCTGAAAATGCCACCTTTTATTGTCTGCAATCTATTATACCTGAACCTGGCAATTAATTTCAAAGCTATAGAAGTGTTTTTTTTTATGTTATTGTGACGGAACTAGCCCGAGGCCCACCTGATGTTAAGTGGACTAACCTCTGCCTATAACAGACGCATTTCGTCAGCGACGAATTGCTCTGTGCCCGTCACACTGAGACGTCGAGTTGTTAGTTCTCATTAGCCTGTAATTTTTAAAGCCAAATAACTTTGTTTAAGAGGAACGGGAAGAGAAGCTCCTACAGAAAAATAGGTATTTTAACAAAGTGATGCTGTCTCGCCGCTAAACGCCCGAACAGAATAGTGCGATAAGGACAATTGCAGCTTTTTCAAGTTTTGATCTAGAATTTGCGCATAATTTGCATTCTGGGAGAAAACTTTTCTCCAATAGTAAACATTCATCAAATCTAAAAATGTTGGTCTTATTTTATAACTGACAGAATAAACTAAGTTTATAGGTTTTCCTTTTTTTTCATATACATATCATTAGTTTTACTATAAATAATTCACTAACTAGAGATACAAGTTTTGAGAAAATATCGGTATTTAAATTCCCTTAAATTCAAATTCCTTTACTATAATGTTTTTTTTTTTTTTTTTTATATCTTTATTTAATTTAGGGACTTTTGTCTCTTGACATGTCAGTCCCATCATAACCTTAATATTTACCTTATCTCATACACATCTTATATATTTTTAATGCATTCTCCGATGCAGGTTCTACCAAAGCATTAATGTATACTCCTATGTCTAAAATATTTAAATTTAAGGATGTTATTAGCGCATGCCTTTGACTTGCATTCTGGACACACTCGATAAGGACATGATATATGTCATCTACCACTCCACATGACTCACAGTTAGGTGATATTTCCTTCTTCATCAAATATCCAAATTTCTTTGATGGAATGTGTCCAGAACGTATTCTGTGAGCTATGACAACAAATTGTTTACTCAACTTATATTTAACACACCAAGGTATTGGAGGAGGCTGGCTTTGTATGGTTCTATACCATATACCTTTTTCCTGACTTCGCTTATCAAAATATTCTCTAAATTTATCAAAACATTTCTTTTTACATATATGTAGAATTTCAGTATGACTTGGTTTTATACAATAGTAATTACCCTCCGTCACTGCCAACTTTGCTAACTTATCAGCCTCTTCATTACCATACAATCCGATGTGTGATGGAACCCATTGCAATTTCAGATCCACTCCAGTTTGTTTAAGCCTTTGGATCTTATCTAAGATCGTGTAAGCTATCAGTGCACCTCTCCTTCCAGAGGCGCACCGAGCTAAATGTTGAAGTGCGCTTTTGCTGTCTGTTAATATCACTACTTTGTGATTTATATTAACATTTATGCTAACATACTTAAGTGTTTCCGAAATTGCAATGAGTTCCATAGTCATTATAGACACATTAGAATCAGTTCTGTACATAGCTGATGTTCTGGTGGTGGGTTCAATAAATGCCGCTCCTAGTCCATTTACAGTTTTAGAGCCATCTGTATAATATCTTTGCCATTTTTCATATTTCTTATTTAATTCTTTCAAAACTTCAAATTTAAGTGCAGATAATTCATGACTTCGTTTGGCCTTTGTTATACATTCTAAATTACTTACAATTATATTATCTATTTCTATGCATGTTACCCAGATGCTCAAGGAAAACATTTCAATGGAATTTGAACACTGTATATTGTAGTTTTTACATTCAGTCAGAACGGTAGCAAGTAAGGGTTTTTTTTTATATTGCCAATAGCTGCTATTTAAATGTGAATTGAGTTCATCTAGTATTTCAATACTTATGTTTGACCAAGATAGACATTTTAAACAATATTTATAGGCAAGGTATAGTCTTCTTATGTGGAGGGGAGGAAGCATTAGCTCACTCTCCATTACATGAATGGGAGTAGATTTAATGAAACCTCCTATAATTCTCATAGCTTGATTTTGAATTTTTTCTAGTTTGTATAAATGGACTTTAGCACAGTTATCATACAAAAAACAGCCATAGTCTAATCTACTTCTAATAAGAGATATATATAATGTTCTTAAATGTTTGGGATGAACGCCCCAGGATGGACCAGAAAGTACTTTCAGTTGGTTTAGAAATTTAGAGGTTTTATCGCTAGTTTCCTTGATGTGCTTTCTCCATAACAGAGACCTGTCCAGCCACATTCCCAAGTACTTAACACAAAGAACTTTTCTAATATTCTTGTTTTGTATATTTAAATTTATATTGTTTCTTTTATTACCCCTACTAAAAATACATACGCATGATTTGCTAGATGATAATTGAAGCCCTATGTTATCAAGGAAGGCTATCATAATATCTAAGGCTTTTTGCATATTATTTTCACAATATGTAATATTCTGATGGCTAATATAAAATACAAAGTCATCAGCATACTGTGACATAGTTATAATATCTCTAACCTGATGAAAAATATTGTAAGTTGTAATATTAAAAAGCAGTGGCGAGATTGGGTCCCCTTGAGCCAACCCTCTACTCGTCCATCTAACATAAGTTCTTTGATTGTCCTCTTCACTATTAATAGTTAGGTATCGTGCAGATAAAAATGACCACAGGTATTTACAAATATTTTTGCCAACTTTTAATTCATCTAGAGTGCATACAACAGTATCAACTAAAATATTATTGTATGCATTTTCAACATCTAGAAAGCAAGCGACTGTTGGGATGTGTTTAGTAAATCCTATCTGTATATATGTTACAAGCCTGGCTAGAGAATCTAGACTGGAATGTGATCTTCTAAAGCCAGTTGTGTTAGGAGAGAATATTTGGTTTTTCTCTACATACCACTCTATTCTTCTTCCAAGCATGTTATGGAATATTTTGCATACACATGACATAAGAGAGATGGGTCTTAAGTTGGCTTCAGCAGTCGTACCCTTATTTGCTTTAGGTATAGATCTAACTACTATTGTACGCCACTGATTTGGAACTATTCCAGATTCAAAGATAATGTTGTATAATTTCAGAAGATACTCCATTCCAACCTGTGGTAAATTATAAACCATTGAGTATGTAATGCCATCATTACCTGGAGCAGTATCTTTCTTTTTTAAACAGTTTTTAAGTTCTTGTAGCTGAAACGGTGACTCCAGAAGTCTATTTCTATATCTAAATATAGGTTCATTATTACTTACATAGTCTGGTGCTAAACACTTAAGCAATTCTTTTTGTTTGTCTTTAGTAGCATAAAATCTAGATTGTTGATATCCTTTGAACCATCTCATTTTACGCCACATATCTGAGACTGTAGTGGTCTCGTTAATACTATCACAAAACTTTTGATATCCACTGGATCTCGCCTCTGCTATTAATAGATGAGCATTTTTAGTTTTTTCTTCTAAAGTTTTTAAGTTGTCTGGGATAGGATTTCTTCTGAAAATACTAAGTGCTAGCCTACGCTCCGCCACTGCTTCAGATAATGAAGGGTTCCAATATTCTTTGGGTTTAAATTTTGTAGTTGGATTAGTGCAAAATTTTATTATTGGTATATTTTTATCAGCCGACACGTTAATGCTATTTATAAAATCATCATACATATCCTGCAAACTCATACATGTATTATCTCTAGAAAATGACTCAATTAGTTCTTGTTTATAATCTATCCAATTCGCCTTTTTGAAGTTACGTCTACTTGAAAGTCTTAAGCGATCAGTAGATTGAACAGAAATTTTAATAAAGAGGTGATCGCTACCCAAGTTTTCATTGAATATGTGCCAATTATAACTAACAGCGATATCAGAGGACAGAAATGTTATATCTGGTGATGATTTTTGAAGAGTTCCATTAACCATTTTAATCCTAGTATGATCTCCATTGTTCAGTGACACAAAGCCATTATCTAATGACGCATCTAGTAAATAATTACCTCTTTGATCTATTTTATAGGACCAATTTGTGTGGTGTCCGTTAAAATCACCTGCAATCATAGATTTATACGAAAATTTCGAAAATAGTTCATCCCAATCACTTAAGCTTGTTCGAGTAGTACTATTACAGTAAACAGATATGATGTTCTGCAATTTATTGTAGTTTAACAGTTTAATGCACATTGTTTCGATACCAGAATTATTTAAATTTATTGGGTATACTTGGGTTTGTAATGATTTATGAGAGATAATCGCCACACCTCCATATGAATCTATCCTATCTTTTCTATATATATTATATCCAGATATATTAATTTTATCCGAAGAGTTCAACCATGTCTCACTAACTATGGCTATATGTATTTTTTCATTGCGTAATAAATTATCAAAACTATTTAATTTTGGCTTTAGACTTTGAGAGTTCCATTGAAAAATATTGATTCCGACATTTAAATAATGTGTATTATCCATCATAAAACTTAAATAGAGTTTTAAGTATTTCCTCCCCTTTAAATAAATTCACAATAAATACCTTACATTCTTCAAATATTGCTTTCAAAACAAATACAACCTTTTGTTCAAGAGTCTTTCTGGAAAATATGATCTCCTTAATTTTTTCAAAGATTTTACTTAATTCAAAATGACGCTCTTGTTTTTTGTTACTCTTATCCTCTATATTTTCAGTATCTGATAATAGAACAGGGCTTAGTCCTATTGTAGGGCACTCTTCACTCTCCAAAGCCAGTTCTCTACTTCCACCAGCCTGGTGTTTAGTCTTCTTTTGTTTCCTTTTCTTCTGATTTTCTTGATAGTGAACCGGGCCAGTTTCATCATAACATGATTGTAATGTGCTCGATTCTTCATGTTTTCCCATGCTGGCTGTAAGGTTGTCAATGTCCATTTCCTCTTGCACAGGTAGTGTGACACTGGCCACATGGCTGTATGTTCTTGTCATAGGTATAGGGGAAGGGGATGGTTTTCTGCTCGTAGTATGTGGTTGACTAGAAACAACTTCTTCGTGTAGTATTTTTGCTGCCTTTTGACAACTCAGATAAGTTTCCAATGCTTTTTTGTAAGTCAAATTATCTTCGCTCATAATTTGCCGAATCTTTTTTTCTTTTATAAAAGATGGACAAGATTTGTCCAATGACATATGAGAGCCTTTACAGTTGAGGCATTTGTAGATTTCCTCTTCACAATTTTCATGCTCTTTTCCACACTTGGGACAAAGAAGTTTATTTATGGGACAGAATTTTTTAATATGGCCGAAACGCCAGCAGCCTGAGCACTGAGTTACTGGAAATACATAACGCAGTACTTTGAATCGGCATCCATATGCATATACATAATTAGGTAGATACTTGTCTTTAAAACATATGCGGATAGTTTCACTGTCTATCCATTTTCCACATAAATCCATGCGTTTTAGTCTAGTGATTGATACAATCTCACATGGTGCAGACAAAGCTTCCATAACATCACTTTCATTCATATCTAGGTCAACTCCTTTTATGATACCATAGGTCAAGTTATTATGGTCCGTCATCTGAGCTCTAATGTCTAGCTCTGCTAGTTTAGCGCTATGCAATAACTTTTCTGCATATTCTTTGTCATTCAACTGGATAAATACTTTGAATGGACTTTTATATTTAATCCTCAAAATATTTTGAATCCCTTCATTTCTCAACAGTTTTGCCATAGCCATCTGTTTAGGTAATATTATAAGAGACATCAAACATATTTCAAATCTACCCACAATTTCTTCACTTTCCTCATTTTTCTCATCAGTTTTATCTCCTGAATCGCTTCTGATAAGTCTCTTAGGCTTCCTTCTCACAACTGCGATAAATCCCTCTTCATCACTATCTTCACTTTTTGATCTTGGCCTCTTTTCAGAACTTTTCTCGAAAGATTGCTCTTGGCTGCTGTTACTCGCCATCATTTCACACACATTGATATTTTTCGTATAATTTTTGTTTGTATTATCATCACTATCTAACGTCTTATCGTCCATTTTCACAAAACTAGCTCAAAAAATCGTAATCAGTAAAAACTCGAAAATAAAGTACAACCGAATGAAAATTTGTGCGCTCGACTCGGCGACTCGCGCGTCACTGAACTATAATGATAAAAATCATAACTTATAAACCTGGAAATTGATGACATCTATAACATTTTCCAAAAATCATCAAAATCGGTGGTTGTTTAGGGGAGTAGAAACATTTTCTCTTTTTGTATGAAGTTCGAGACTTCCCTCCAGTCTTAACTACTGAAATTAGTAGACTTGGCCCTCCCAAGTCTACTAATTACATGTACATATTCAGCATAGATTCATTCAAGATTCATACAAGACAGAATCAGTAGTCTGCTGATCCCATAGAATATATGAATCTATGACAAATCTAGGCTGGTTTGGCGATATTGCCAACAAAAAATAAAAAGAGAAGAGTAGGGTAATTCAGAAAACAATGACATTATTATTTTATTATTTCGTTTCATATTCATATGAAACCGAGATTGATTCAATATTGACTCAATATGAACGATATGAAGTTAGTAGACCACCAAAACTGCCAAAATTGACCAGGCCGAGTCCATTATAGATTATAGATTCATATTGATTAGCAGACTTGACGCCCAGGTTCATAAAAAATGCAGGTAGGTAGTACCAGGAGGGTTAAGTCAAGTAGGCCAGTCCCAGGCACCTGTGACATGTGCCTTTTCCTCTGCAACATAAATGGACTGGGCACCAACACAGTAAATCCATGGAAAGCTTAGAATATTGTCTCATTCAGAAAAAAAATGTAATTATTGCATGACTTCAACATTTTATGGCAATGACAAATAAAATAAATTTCTTACAAGGGTCTCACTATTACTAATTTCCTACTAGTATTGCCATATGAAGGTTTTTTTTTATTTGAGATGAAATTTATTTCCACAAATTGCCACAGAATGTTTTATTTGAATATGGATTCTTAAATATTTTCAGGAAGTTTGACCTTTACACAATGAATTGGCTAATGGATGAAGGGCTAGAGAACATGATAGTAAGTGGAGCAGCATATGGAGGTCCCATTGCTGTGGTGCGGGATAAGAAACGATTTGTCAGAATATCAACCACAGCTAAACCTGTCATAACCATATATAACTGTGCTGGAAATGTCATATCTAAAATTTTGGTAAGTTACACTTTTTTTGTTATAGGGGTTTAGAGCTAACAAATTAGCTTTTGACCACTATTTTACTGTTGCTAAGTGATGGTGTGGTCCAAGATGTTAATCAGGTTAACCCCTGGTGATCTAGATGTATGGAAACAAGTGCAAATTCCTATGGCCAATCCTAAAGGGTTACCTGGGGAGGAGGCTCGTGTGGATAAGGGGATACTATATCCTAAAATGAAATTGTAAATTCTTAATTATACTTCAAATTACTCCCTGGGATGCAAGTCCCAGGCGCATGAGACATTTTGGCCTCTTCCCCTGCAACTGGAGCCGGCACCTGCATGGTGAATCTAAGTAATTTGTGTCATAGAATAAGAATTTGTTCTCATAAACGTTTACCTGAACTCTGGCAGCTGCCTTTGAAAGTGGATGATAGCTAGCTAGGCAAGTTTTCACATTATATAGAATATACTGCATATTTGTGTGGTTTTTGTTAAATTCAACTGAGTGGAATCAGAAGATAAGCAGCAACCTCTTTTGCAGAGGTGTCAACAGGAATGTTGCAATCCCCAAGATGCTTGATGAGCTTGGTGATTACAAAATCCATCCCCTATTGGGGAGGCAGTTCACAAAGAATAGATTTTTTTTTGAGAAAAATACAAAGAGCCTGCTGAAAGATTGCACATAATGAGTATTAAGTTTAGTTTCTCTATTGTAAAATTAGGATATTATATCTTATCGTTTGTTTATTACATTTGCATCTTTTTATATAAATTGCCAAAAGGAACTGGCCAGAGTATTAAAAATTATGTTTTTGTGATGAGTTAACTGGACTTAGCATTAGTGTTAAACAAAATCTTCACTAGGTAACATTACCAACATTCTTCAAATGATAGTTCAGTCATCCATATTAACAAATAAAGAAATTAACTAGTTTCAATATAAAATCAAAAACTGTTTAAATTAAGAATTATACTAAAACAAGTTGATACCACACCACTATTCACCTTAATAGTATACAACGCATTATTTATATTTTGTATATTTAATTTCAGTGGAACAATGGAGTCCTGGTCCACATGGGTTGGTCAAATGGGGAACAGCTCTTGTGCACCCAGGAGAGCGGAGATGTTCTAATATATGACATGTTTGGTGCATACCAGAGAACCTTCAACTTGGGCCAAGAAGTCAGAGATACCAAGGTATAATTATTGTTCCTATAGTATATTCCATAAAAATACTAATAAAATGCCGACAGGTGATTAACTGCTGATATGCGATAGTAGTAACAAAAAAACCCCCATAAAAAAATGTTAAAATGTTCCAGGTGTGCAAAGCCCAACTCTTCCCCAATCCCCATGGGGTCGGACTTGGAGTTATCACCACCACAAACAGAATGTTCCTTGTCAGCAATGTCCTTGATCCAAAAGTTAGATCTGTGCCTGACTTACCCAGTAAGTACCTACATTAACCATTTCAGAAGCTCAACCAGCTGAATGAGGAACTCGTCAACCTTGTCTATCAATTAAGTTACCAGTAAAAATGTTATGGGCAAATCAATAACATTCAATACTCATTTATTTCTTGCAACATAAATAATCTAACAAAATATGTTTTAGAAATGTGCGTCTCCTGCCAATGTTTTACTAAACATTAAACTGGAAAACGTGAAACTTTCGTCTATGGTGGAAACAAAAACTTGCTCAATGAATAGATTCAGGCGTTACTTTGCGGAAAACCATATTTAATGATAACAAATATTTTTAAAGTATTTTAAGAAAACATCAATTTAATTATTTAATAAAACACTTTAAAATATTTATAGAATTATATATATCTAGTGACAATTCAGCCTAATTTCCTGTTAAGCCGACGTGACGTCACAAACGCCGCCAAACCTGAGGAGTATTCGATGCGTTTCGCTTCTAAACGAAGCATCCTCAGAAGGTCTTGACTCTACGAACACACGATCGACACGATGGAGTCTCGACTCGAGACGCATCGAATACTCCTCCGGTTTGGCTGCGTGGCGTTATTATTAAAAACTCGCTTTTTATGGTTTCCGTAGCTTGCAGAAAGCTTCTAAAGATTACCTCCCACGTGGGTAGAGGGGGGAGGGACTGGCATATGAACCCATCACTTTGCTTTATTGCTGAGATAAGACGTGTATCAATTATTTCCGTAAATTGTGAATTTGTTTCAAGCTAATTACACCCTAGTTAAAGAGAAATAAGTGCTATAAACCTGTGTAGTGTTTCGGTTATTACGTGTTGCTTAGTTATTCCTGTCTCGCTTCCGCATCGCATCTGCTGCACCTAACTGAAGAGAGCCCCTTCCTCACCCCGTTTGAGATGTCGTTATCACGCACACCACCAAGTGGCGTTAGCGCAAATAAATGCCCGTCAAATCCAGATCTTTCTACGATAAACGCGCAAAATAGAAAGCGCAAACAGCCTGATCGCCAAACTGACTTGGACGCTTGGCTAACAGACAAAAACCTTCAGGAATTGGTTAGTAAGTCAGTCAAATCGGCTTTATCGTCAGAGCTCTCTGTCATTGCGGAAAGTTTAAAAACTATAAGTACAGCAGTCACAGCTAACACCAACGACAATTTATCAATTAAGCAATTGCTAAATGAGGTGAATAATAGGCTGGTTGATATCGACAAGTCACTTACACATATTGACGAGCGTCAAAATATTTTGGAGGGCAGATTAAAATCAGTTGAAGAGCGAGTCGCACAAAATTCTGACACGACCAATCGGGTTAGTGTACTTGAGATTAAGATTGCTGCCATTGAACAACAAGCCAGGTCTTGCAATGTTGAAATCGTTGGTCTCCCTGACCGCCGTACGGAAAATTTACTCACACTTACCACGCAACTGGGTAACATTATTGGGTGCAATTTCAACCAACAAGACATAATATCTGTCCATCGTGTTCCCCATGCTGACAGTAAGGATGTCCGCCCTAAAAATGTTATTATTAAATTTGTATCCAGAATATTAAGGGACAATTTTCTGGCTGCATTCAGGTTAAAAAAAGGTGTCAATTCATCACAGTTGTCTATCGCGGGCGCCTCCACTAAGATATATGCGAATGAACACCTTACTTTACAAAATAAGGTCTTATTCCGCACATGCAGAGAACGTGCAAAGGCCCATGATTATAAATATGTGTGGGTAAAACACGGCACCATTTTACTGCGTAAATCTGACGCTTCTCCAGTACTGGCTATTCGGAACCCTCAGGACATTTCGAAAATAAAATGATATATAGCTAAGCTTAGCAGAATAATATCAGGTTTCACTAATAACTTCACTTTAGATTATTACATTGTGTACTCGTATTATTGTTATTATTATTTAATATATAAATACAACTTAGTACAGGGTTTTTTGCAGTTATTCAATCGTAATATTAATGTACTTCATTCTGTTTGTAATTTTATGTCACTCAATTTTATACCATCACCTATAAGCGTTACTATGGATATCGTAAAGCAATTTTATACAATCTTGTTACTGTCTATACTAACCACAAGTGTTATTCATAAAAATTTGTTAATTATAAAAACCAGTTGGTTAGCTGGCAAGAATAGTACATGCGAAAGGTGTATTATTGTTTGCGGTAACTATTTTATAGCCAAGTATATATATAATACACGTACGAATATTTTTGTAAATAATTTATATATAAAATCTATTAAGTGTATTTTATACAAGACACTGTTTCCGTATTGGCTTCGTAGGGCATATTTTAGTGTTACATTATTATACTTCCATTTATCCATGTGTATGTGTTTTGGCAGCAATAACATAAAGTTAATAACATTTTTTACTGTTAACATTAAAAATGGATAACGATGTTTTATCTATATATTATCAAAATTGTCGAGGTTTAAGGACTAAGGTACACCAACTATATATGAATATTTTATTACATTCTTAAGATATAATAATTTTAACAGAGACGTGGCTAACTAGCAACATATTTGACAGTGAATTATTTGACAATAGGTATGCATTATTCAGATGCGACAGAAACCGGTTTGCTTGCGGGCGGAAGGACGGCGGTGGCTTAGTGGTGGCTGTGATGAATTCACTTGTAGCAGATGCACGAGTGCGTGTCGTCACCCCACCACCTCTGCCCCCGCCAGCGTGTCCACCACTTCCGGACGAAATCATTGACTACCTTACCATTGAGTTTATGTTTGGTAATAGGACTTATACATTTTGCGCAGTTTATATTCCACCAAAACAAACGTACGACGTTTATACATCATATTTGAATTATTTACAAAACATTTTAGAATATTCTACGGATAATTACTTATTTATTGTAGGAGATTTAAATATACCAACATTAGACTGGCGACGCAGTGATACATGTACTAATATGCAACCCATACATAGTACGTGCCACATAGTTAACTTATTAGTGAATTTCATGTATGCCACCAAAAGTTTTCAATTTAATTACGTAAGAAATAAATTAGGCAGAATACTAGACTTATTTATTACAAATAATATTAATTGTGAATTATTTAATGCTCAAATTCCTTTGGTGAAATTGGATGCTTATCATCCCGCTTACTATGTGACCTTGCCTATTGAACATAGTCATGACTATATAAATCGTAAGTTACGTCAGACATACTGTTTTTCCAAAGCTAACTATGACATAATAAATAACGATATAATTGAAGTAAATTGGGATCTTATTTTTAGTAGGAAGTCACCTGAGTGTGCCGTCAGTATATTCTACGATACCATTAATGGTATCATATCTAAACATATTCCTCAAAAAAAAGTTTTTAGTTCTAGTTTTCCAGTTTGGTACAATTCATCAATAAGACACATTTTTAATAATAAAAAGAATGCATGGATCAAATGGAAAAAATATAAAAATAGATGTGACTACGAAATGTTTTCATTATACAGAGAGCGACTGAAAACACTATCTGACTCCAGTTACAAGAGCTACATAAAAAAGGTCGAGGAAAACATAAAATGTAATATAAAATTTTTTTGGACTTATATTTCTAATAAAAAGAAAAATAGTAACATACCTGGTTGTGTTAATTATAAAAATAAATCAACTAGTGATGTGTTAGATATTTGCAATTTATACTCTGAATATTTTCATTCCGTCTTTGAACCCTCCGTAGTTCCTGACGATTATGATTTATGCCACATAAATAAACCAACCTTAGAAAATAATGAATCTGACCTAATTATAAGTGACATATCGTTTTCAGTTGATGATATAAAGTCGGAACTCAATAAATTAGACACGTCCAAAGGTGCTGGTGTGGATAATATTCCCCCGTATTTTTTAAAACATACCGCAAATTCTATATGTATACCGCTACATTATATATTTAATCTTTGTCTACGTGAAGGTGTTTGCCCACGTATCTGGAAATTTGCTCGCATTGTACCTGTCCATAAAAATGGAACTAAAAGAGATGTTGAAAACTATCGTCCTATATCAATTTTACCCACTCTGTCGAAGCTACTTGAGAGACTTATACACAATGTTATATATCCTAATCTGCATCATAATATCATTCCTAATCAGCATGGTTTTGTCAAAAGACGTTCTACAATCACTAATTTGTTAACATATACAATCGAACTTTTTGATAATCTTGATAAAAATAAGCAAACTGACAGTGTCTACACTGATTTTCAAAAAGCTTTTGACAGAGTGGACCATAAAATTCTTTTAGAGAAGATAGCATACAATGGGATTAGAGGTAATCTGTGGCGCTGGTTCAAATCATACATAACCAATCGTTGTCAGACAGTTGTGATCAATGGTCATGTATCTGATACTATGCCAATAAGTTCTGGCGTACCGCAAGGATCAATTTTGGGTCCATTACTTTTCATATTATACATTAATGATATTGGTAAATGCTTTATGTTCAGTAAATTTTTATTATACGCCGATGATCTAAAGGCATTTCATGTTATTAATACTTATCAAGATCATATTAACTTTCAACAGGATCTAAATCGATTCTCTGCATACTGTTTGAAAAATAAACTGTCACTCAGCCTTAAAAAATGCAAATCCATTATATTTACTCGTAAAATAAATATTAGTCACTTCAATTACGCACTTTGTAACACTTATGTGGACCAAGTACAGGTAATTAAAGACCTTGGTATCACACTTGATAGTAAATTAACCTTAGACATTCATGTTTTGGATATTATATCTCGTGGATTTAAATTATTTAATTTTGTCATTAGATCTTCTAGTAATTTTAAAAACGAATCAACATATCAGCTGTTATATAAATCCTTAGTTCGATCACAACTAGAGTATGGTGTATCTGTTTGGAATCCATATTACAACTGTTACAGTAACAACATTGAAAGAGTTCAAAAGAAATTTCTGCGCTGCGTTTCTTATAAATGTAATCACAGAATTATGCCCTATGAAGAATTACTAAAAAAATATAAGTTATTAAGTTTAAAGTCTAGAAGGAAACAACTAGATGTAATGTTATTGCGTGATATTTGTAATAATCGATACGACTGTTCTGAATTAGTTAATAAGCTTAGTTATAATGTACCCATTAGGGCCTTTTCACGTAATCATAAAAAAATATTTGCTACAACGTTTTGTCGTACCAATGCTGGCAAACGATCTCCCTTGTACCGTATGGCAAAATCTTATAATGAACATTTTAATTCTATAGATATATTTCATGAGAGAGTGGGATGTTTTAAACAGTCAGTGTTTGGGCTGCTGAAGGAAGTACAACAGGATACGTTGATCTTGTCATCATAGTTTCTCCTTAAGCAGCTGAGACTGTTTTATAATTAGCTGTTCTAAATTTTCCTTCCTATTTTTATTATTTTAGTGAAGCATATAATAAGCAACTTAACAAACAATTTGTAAAATATAAAATACTTTGTAGTCTTAATTCTCAGCACATGAATATATGAAAATGTAAACTTGTGGTCAACGTCGTTGGTATCGCAATTAGTTATATGTTTTGTATTTAAACTTTTTTGTACATTTTTTATTGTGTGTACTGTTAGTTGATCCATGAAAATAAATGAAAAAAAAAAATCACTAGTAATACTAAGCAAGTATAACTACGCAGGGGTCGAAACTGGTCAGTAAAGTCAGTAAAAGTCAGTTTTTTTAACGTTGGTCTGTAAAAGTCAGTTTTTTCTGAAAATGGTCAGTAAAGTCAGTATTTTGGAATAGCGCTTTCCTACTGGACCCTGACTACAAACAAAAATTGCCCTTATTGATCGCCAAGATGAAGAAGAATGTCAATATTTTAGCCATCCACGTTATTTTCGCCATTTTTTCCCTGTGTCATGGTACCTAGTAGCGAAAGGAGATATTAATTAGGTAATGTGAATTAAAGACTAATCATGTGTCTAGGGGGTTCTCAATGCAAATTGCTTGTCCAGTAATTGATATTTGAGGACACGGGTTGCGCGTTCCCGGATACCCCGAGCTATTATTGCAACGAACCTATTCATTCCTGTAGCAATAGCATTCCTTCCCTGAAGAGTGGTACTCCGCTACCCCAGCACCGCCGTTTCAAATAAATAGATTTAATTATTGAATTGGTTAAATTTTTTTACAGGTAGAACCTTCGTTTCTCTTACATTACATTTTTTAACGAAACATTTTTTTATAAAGATATTGTCCGTTGCATTTTAGACCAGTGCCTTTAAAAATGGTGAAAAGTGAAAAAAATTAGTAGCATGAAACTCGAAAAAGGAAGAAAATATAACAAAAGTTCAAGGAAAAATAATTTACGGGCGATCTGAGGTCGGGAAGTGGCAGGGGTTTTTAAGGGTAAAAAACGGTTTATCTCGATTCCCGGCAAAACTACAAGTCCTATGGAAAAAAAATATATGACAAAGTTGTAGGTAATAAAAAGATCTACAACTTTTATACTAACACTTTTTTCCCTTAACCTCAAAATTTATGAGAAAAATTCAAATAACAAAGTTTTTGGTTTTTTATTTATATGTTATAAAAAAAAACTTTTCATTTTACTACATTTGCTGAAAACTTACCTCTTTATGTCCCAAACACACTGTATTTTTTTTTTATTTTAAATATTTATTTTTTCATTTTGACATAATATCGAAAAAGCACCTTATAAGTATATGCCTAAATCATGGCGGGGAGTCGTGTTTATACCAAAAGCAGGTAAAACAGATTAAACTAATCCAAAGTCATACCTACAGACCGATAAGTCTAAGCTCGTTCATGTTAAAAACCTTGGAGCGACTTTGTGATACATACTTAAAAAGAGAAGACCTCTAGCGGAAAACCCTGTCCACAAAAATCAACACGCGTACCAATCTGGCAAGTCTGCAGAGACTGCTCTCCACTATGTGGTACACAAAATCGAATCAGCACTGGAAAACAAGCAGTCCTGCCTAGCCACCTTTATTGACATTGAAGAAGCCTAGTTTGACAAAACCACCTTTTCTAGTATTAACGATGGACTGAGAAATAGGGGTGTTGATGATAGAGTGAATACTTTTGTTACCAACATGCTCTCTAAGAGAGCAGCGAGAATCGAAACCTCTGGAACAGCCCGTTGTCGTGTGATAAGTGAATGTGTGTGAATGAGCTGGTTGAACTCCTGAACAAGGATGGCATAGTCACTGTAGGATACGCAGATGACCTAGTGATAATGGTCTTTGGTCTGTTTGAGGCAACCCTCTGCGAAAAAATGCGGGGGCTCTTCACACAGTCGAGGAATGATGTCAACGTCAGAGTCTATCTGTGAACCCACAGAAATAGTCATGTTTACCCGAAAAACAAATTTAAATTCAAATATATTTATTTATCAGAATATTGTACATTGTGTTCTTAGATTAATTTCTTAGGATCAAAATATTCTACCGTTTCCGGTGTACAAATATTGTATAAGTTTGTGATGACGTAAGGAACCTTTGCAAGCCATCAGCAATGGAAGTACGGGAACTACTACGTCGTCAAACCAAGAAAGAACAACAAAACCTGTGGAATAAGACAGAGGATTGTAAACACACAAAGGCCATGTTCCCAACTCTAAACAAGAATCTGACAAATAACCTGCTGAAATTAAAGCGGGAGGAACTACGCATTTTAGCAGGCCTTATTACAGGTCATTGTAACCTGAATTACTTTCTGCATAAAACTGGAGCAACAGACAGTCATCTATGTAGAAGCTGTATGCTAAAAGATGGGACCGTGGAGCATATACTAAATACGATTTACAACCGATACGAATACGATTTTATACGGACTACAAGAGTCATTCTCATCGACGACATCCTCACCACCATCACACACGTCACGAGCAGCTATGCCAGCGACCCAAAGTCATTCTCCGCTACATTAAGGTTGAACTGGCCGGTCACTTCTCTATACAAACGTCGTAGGGTGATCACTCCCTTATTTGAGATTTTAGGTCCAGACTTAAGCACAATACCGATATCGTCATTATCTAGGCTTGTATGATGCCAAAATTTTAAAAAGATAATTAAGTTGTAAGTTATGGGTCTCGAAAACTTTATATGAAAATGTTTCGAGGGTCATAATTCTTAAGTTAATTATTTTATTAAAATTTCGGCATCATATAAGCCTAGATAATAACGAGATCAATCGGTGTTATGCTTTATTTTGGATCTAAATCCTCAAATAAGGGAGTGATCACCCAACGACGTTTGTATGGAAAACGGGCAGGCCAGTTCACCCTTGTGAGTTGGGATAGCTTGGGTAGACGCTGGCGGGGGAAATGCACAATACACCCCAAGCGGGACGTCAGTGCAGGACATATCGCCCCCAAATAGAATAAGAAGCACCTTAATTTTCAACCGAAAATTCTCGCGTCAAAATATCAGTTATTATAAATAGTAGGTAGGCTTTTTGTTCGTTGAAATCTCTTCTTTCTGATAATGTAAAAAAATATATACATTACCATCGTAAAAAAAGTTCTCAAAAATATTTATAATTATAGAATTAATTATCATTATGTCATTACCATGAAATATCCTTACAGTCAAAATAATATTTTAAATTATAAAAACAGTGCTTCGTCAGGAACTGGTGTAGTTTTATTTTGGGACGAATCTACTTAGCATTCCATGGATTCACCGTGCGGGTGCCGGGTTCATAGCGTTGCAGAGGAAGAGGGCCCAGTCAAGGTGCCTGGGACTTGCAACCCAGTGAGTAAGGTTAAGGGCTTTATGATGCATCAAAGCTCCCTTTCACCGCTCAAGCCTACTCCCCTGCCCAACCAAATTTCGTAAGATCCTACTAATGCCGCCTTGGATACACGTTCTAGGATGGTAGTTACGGTTGTTCTTGACAGGCCATAATTAATTCAATGGAAGCTGGCGTATTGTTTTTGGTATTTTTTAAGATTTATTAAAAACTTACTGTCATTACCTCACAATTTTTGCGACGAAGTGCTGTACGGAATTTTGGTATGGTAAGTAGAGTGGCATCTCTACCTGAACCTTATCATTATCGCACAACTTTGTGTATAAATGAGCATGTTCTTTTATAAATAAGCCAGCCTGCATTATGTAAAGGCCTGTAAGGGCAAGAAGATTAAGATTCATGAATAAAGGTCTACAGGAAGCTAAAGGTTCGACGCCTTCGATTGCCCAGATACACTTTTTTGTGGAGTAAAAGCATTATTTACATCAGTCTAATTTCCCCATAAAAGTCCATATCTCAGGACTGACGCTGCGTACCCGAGATAAACAGTGAGAGCCCTATTATGACCTAGGCCTTATTGCCCCGCGGTATCTTATAATAAAAGATTTATGAACGGCAGCAAAAAATAAATCAGTATTTTAAAGGAATATTAAAGTATAAAGTTACATAATCGGATTGTCTTTGTCAACCACCCTACAATCTAACTATATTAATTCAAAGTATGTATTGGTTATTTCAGGAGCCAATGAGCCTATATCGTCGTGGTGTGTCCTTAGCTTCGGATTCATCGTCTGCCGAGATAAAGATATCTTCAAGTGTCAACTTGGCGAAACAAGAGCTGTTCTCATGGTGCGTAATAAATACTACTCTATTGTCATATTTAACACCAAAAATTTCGACTTCAATAAATTTTACACTAGTACTGTATAAGCCGGATTGTCCATAATCCCCACGCTTGACAGGCGTCTTGGGGATGGCAGTTTAAGATATCAGTTCCGCAGAAAGCTCTGCTGCCCACCTTCTGGTATTTTACCTTTAGTCGCCTCTTACGACACCCACAGGTAGAAATGGGGAGGGGGGGGTGACATTGTAATCCGGAACCCCACGGGATGTATACTCAGTGTCTATTGTAAACACAGAGTGCTCATACTAGTGGTTCGCATTAATCTATTAATAATAACTATACTCAGACTACTCAAGTAAAGACTAAGACTCAGCGTATTATGTTTAGGAGACCTATGTATTAAATATAATCCTTATTTTCTCCACAACGCTCTTACCGATTTTAGTTTCATATTCAGATGTTACATAAAAAGAAGCCTCAGCTCTGCTTGTAGTAGTGACATGTACAGATTAGCGCTTTTGTGTGTGTAGGTAAAAATTGCGTTCAGAACTGTATAGTAATTCATTGTATCATTCAATCAATTCGTACGATTAAATTTAGTGATAGTGAAGGGGCGATTGGTTTTGGTAAATTTTCACTAAAATAGTTGTCTCAAATATTTCCACATCCTGAAATTGTTTAATATATTATTCCAGTTCTTTTCCGTGGTTCCATTGGACGTCCCATTGACGGGACGACGGACAAAAATCATAACCGTGGACCCATTGGCCAATGGAACCATGGAAAATAAAATTTACTCCAGTATCGTCTACATGCAACCATTATGTCAAAAAATACTGCAACCTGCAAAAATTAATGAGTTATTAAGTAATGTTACATAATACAATACAATCAAAATACGACATACTATAGCAAAGTTAACAAACTTTTTAGTATTATTAAATAGTTACATAGAAGTGAAACGGAGTGACAGGATAAGGAATAGTGTGATAATGGAACGATGTGGTGTGAATAAGGATGTAGTGACAAAAATCGAGAATGGTATGTTAAGATTGTTTGGACATGTAGAGATAATGAATTAAATGGGATTACGAGTAAAATTTCAGGCCGCTGCAGCGCTGCGCTACCACTTCGGTGTGAATCGATGCTATAGGTAGATTCGCTTTAAATTTGGGACAGTGGTGGGTTGGACAGCGTAAGCTTAGTAATACCGCTTTCTTGTACGGAAGTCTAATATAGACAAGAGGCATTTTTTTTAGTGAAAGTATTATTTTATTCGCAATGTTGCTTCATTCCAGCGTCCAGAAATCAAAAACCCGTACACCCAAATCCTATCGATAGTGCCGTCACAGAACGGCAAGCATGTCGCGCTCTTCACGGACTCAGGGTTCCTCTGGATTGGCTCCTCTGACTTCAAGACTAAGTACTCAGAAATAGATACTGGATATATCAAACAACCCAAGGAATTGATGTGGTGAGTTAACACTATTTCCTAAACAACTCTACTAAGCTTCGTCGCAGTCAATATACTTGTAGGGCGTTCGGATACCCTATCGGTGCCAAAAATAACACTCACACACGCTAAAAATGATCACACGGGCCGTTCGTTTTGGGACTTCGTGAGCAAAAATATCGTTTTCGGTCACCGTTCGGATAGCTTTGAAAACGCTACAAATGACAGAGAAAAGTGATATTTTTGACCCATGTCTTACCGTGGGATCGTTGTGATCGTTTTTTGACAACTGCTGTTTTGACAGTTGTATTTGGCGCTATTGAAGAGTTTCACGTGTTTTTTATATAGTATTTATATTATATATAAATATATAATATAAATACTATATTATATAGTAGGTACCTACTTGTTTTGTTAATTTTAGAGATTGATTCCATGTTTCGTACTGTGTTACAAAATTGTTAAAATATTGTCGGTTGTCAAAGTATGTTTTAAGCCGTTCGGATAGCATGCAGTAATTGGTGATCAAAAATAGCAAAAGCTTCTATCCGAACGCTAAAACACAAATGCCACTTTTGAAACTGCTACAAACGCAATCGAGCCAAAACGAACGCACCTTTGGGAGATTATTCTCATTCACGATGCTTAACACCACACAAATACGCACACACACACACTCACGTATACAAATATCATACCGTCTGATACCTCTTGCAACATTCTTATTCTATACCGACCCATAACATGTACTTTATATGCTCTCAAACCCTACTTTAAAACATAACATACATAAATATAAACCTCTCTTATACACATGTATACTATTATATTATTACACATGTATATTAGTGTGAGTGAGGGGGTGTATACACCCTCATTCACACTAACACACATTATATCCACAACTGCTGTGAATTTGATGTTTCTAAAATGGTTAACTAAAACAGTTTGAGATATAAGGTATGTTATTTTCCACACTGAGAAAAATCTAAAGTCAAAAGCGCCCTAATGACGGCCAATTTATATGGTATAAGGCAAAAAACCGACCAAACGTAAATACGTACAAAAACGCCTTCCAACTAGAAGGCGTTAAACGAGGTCAGTGAAGGCGAATGTTTCTTTTCGTCTTCATTTAAGGTGTATTTTGTGGTCTTTCTTAAATATTGACTTTTTGATGAGACTGATTAAGTCGTACGTTATAGTAATAATCACCGTATATAAACCGCCGTAAAAGTAAGGTATATTTTATGGTCAATACTGCAATTATTATCGTATAACAAGTTCAATTCTGAAAATACTTTACGGAAGGCGTTTTTGACGGTTGTGTTTATTATAAAACATGGTACATTTTTATTGATTGGTGAAAATCATCTTAAGAGTTGTGAATTCACCTTGCGTAGTTACAATTCAACGGTAAAAGGTCAAATTTGATTTAAGCCTTTAAGTCGCTTTTCTCAGTGCAATAACAGAAAAATACGTACTTTATTTTTTACCCAAGTCAGGCATGGTTCACTCCGCACTTTAGGTACAAAGCTACAGCTACGTCAGCGTATCCGTCCGAAAAGCGTATTCTACGGTACGTGCCGCGACAGAAGAGATCAGAGCTATGCGATAGAAAGAGAGGCCCCTTGTAGATAATATAAATATTAGGTACTTCGTGCTATGCGAGCTGAAGTGCACTTTATTGCGTCATAGCTAGAGTCGCTTATTAATTGTAGTGTAGGCTTTGCGGAGTCACCCTTCTGGTCCTTATTATTCTGTGCCCAAGTCACGATATATGGGCATGACAAAAGACATTTAAAATTGTCTCGTCAGTGTTGATCAAAGGTTATATAATTATTTTTAGGTGCGGTTCCCAAGCGATAATAGGTCATTGGGACGACACGATGTGTATATATGGCACCAAGGGTAACTCCACATCTTTCGTTTACGATGGTCCATTCCACCTCATCCCTGAAATGGATTGTGTACGAGTGGTGTCAGAGTTGTCCCATGAATTGGTCCAGAAAGTGCCGCATGTTGTGGAAAAGATATTCAGGATAAATAGCACAGCTGCTGGCTCGTATTTGGTAGAAGCTTCTCGTCAATTTCAGGTAAGATAACAAATATATTTAATAAGTAACTGAAGAACTGGCGAAGGTTATGAAATACAAAGTGATTTTGAATGAGGCAGTTGAAAATAAAAAGGACGAGGGTTCTGCGCAAAGAGGTTTTTCCTTTTGTTTTGCGGAAAAGTAAACAAATTAAACGAGATGACGGTTGTGCTGAATATGATTAGAGCAAAAAGGTTGGCGGGATTAAACGAAGTTAAACTGTCCATATGTGTCCTACATCTATTACAAAAAGAAGTTACGGTGTGTACCTTTCGTCATCATCATTATCAGCCGGAAGACGTCCACTACTGAACAAAAGCCTCTTCCATAGAACGCTACAAAGAACGGCTATTAGCCACTTGTAACCATTGGCTACCCTCGAATTTCACGATGTCGTCAGTCTACCTAGTGGGAAGCCTACCCATGTGTCCTCTATTTAAGGGCAATGCTCAAAATGCACGGATAAAACAGATTATTGCCATTATCACCAAATACTTCCTCTTATTACGCGACTTTCCAAAATGAGTGTAATGTGTTTAGGATTCATGTATGTATGTGATACCTAATTGTGTGTTCCGGCAGCTGTCTTTGAGAGCCAGTGAAATTACAGGCACATGAGACTTAACAACTATGTCTCCAAGTGACGGCCGCAGTGCAAATCGTGACTTGTGATGAAATGCATCTGTTATAGGCAGAGGTTAGTCCCCTTAACATCAGGTTAGCCTCAAGCTTGTTTCATTACAATGGGTGCTGGTGCCCTGCGTCGTTAGAATGACAATTTCAATCCGAACTTGATATTAACAGAGTCATTTGATCGCCATACAAATGCATTCATGTTTCAGAAACGCAGCCACAGAGCTGACGAATACATCCGCCTTGTAAAGCCTGACCTATCCACTGCAGTACAGGATTGCATCGAAGCAGCCGTGTTCGAATTCAACCCGCAAGTCCAGAAGATGCTCATTCGAGCTGCGCAGTTCGGGAAAGGGTTCATAATGGACCCCGTACTCACGAACTTGTACGTGAAGACGTGCAGATGGTTGAGGGTGTTGAATGCTGTAAGGGACCCTAAAGTGGCTATACCGCTTACTTCTGTACAGTATCCTTTACAATCTCTCTTGCTTACAGTTTAAGGCTGCGTATTCACGAGAAATGTGCAAGAAAAAATCTACCAATGGGTTTGGGAGCAAAGATAAATGTAAATATACTTTATTTATGGCTTAAGAAGATCGCAATAAAAAAGTTCATATGTTAGGTTTTTATCCTTCTAAAAGGATTCTAGTTAGACCAATAAAGACCGTCTAATACGGCTTTGGCAGCGTAATAATAGGGGTTAGGTTACAAAAAATCACACTCGGCTGAAAATTGGTAGGTTTGTTCAAAACACTATTATAAATTAAATGTGAAAAAATTTACTTGATGTTAAAGGTCATAAAGACGGGTATCTCTCGATTTTCAGCAAAACGGTAAGTTTTATCATAAAATTAGCAGACAAAAATTGTAGATCAGATCTTTAAAAAATTAAGAAATAATATATGCTACATTGTAAGCAATAACATAATTTTGTGGTTAAATACAGATTAGGGGATATAATAATAATAATAATAACAATTTCATTTATTTCGACCAATGATAGTCATATTGATACAAATTAAAATAAGACAAATGTAATAAACAAATAATGAGAGTCTCAATCTAAAAATAATAATAATATACGTGAAATAACATCAATAATAATTTACATTTAATAAAATAAAATCGTATTAAATATGCTTCAAAACATGTCAAACAAATAATTGAGATTGCTGCCATTTTTTTATTAGTCAGTATATGAAACATACAGCAGTGGTTGATGTACTAACAGTCAAATCTATTAGCAAATGTTCTTAGAATGTTGCTATGACTATATGTCGAACAATGTTATATCTTTACTGTTTTCGTGGTATAGCAACAAATCTTAGTGGCCCTTAATTTGTTTTGAGTAGTATATATAATTTTTTCTCTCGAATGTGGTGAGAATCAGGATATAATATCTTTATCTCCAGCCCATCATAGGCCCGCAGAAGTGGCTACTTGGTTTGACTGTATACTTTGATCAATCAATCCAAGTTGATTGTATTTCTCGCTATGTTGTCGGTCTATTTGTGTATATATAATTTCTTTAGCATACTGACAGAATGGAGAACCTAGGCGAGCGTATATTCCTTGACCGGTTGATTTGGCGACGGCTGCATTGCCTCGCCACCCACATCGCTTCCTACTTGCAGCTTAAAGACGGCCGCACCCATGTGTTGTCTCATTGGGCTTGCTACAAGGTACTAAAAATACTAAAGAAATTAATTATCATACTGCCTGAGACGACACGTCCAGAGAGTACATTTGTTAAAAATAAGGTTGAAACTCCATTTCAAACATTATAAATGATATGATAGAAAATTTTATGTTTCTATACTATATATTTTGCTTTTAACGACAGCTAAGCTAATAAATCCGGCACAAGGGACGGATCGTTCGTGGATTTAAATAAGCTCGTGGTTCATATTTGTCTTTTCGTTGTGATTTTGTAATTTTCATGTACATAATCTGTACTTAGACTATTACACAGGCATTGTTCTGTTCGTGGAAGTTCAACGAGAATGCGAAAAAATAGTATGATTTGTGTACATAGTATTCAAGTATGTATAAGACTAAACTGTGCAGTGATACTAAAATTTAACATTTACATACTCTCTTGAAAACCTTTCTCTTGAACCTCTTTTGAAATAGTTGTCCTGCCAGCCAGGTAGTTTATAACCAAAAAAAATTATTTATATTAATATGTGTGTTTGACAGGTGACACAGCCACATTTAGATGATGAGAGCGCTGCTAGAGAGATTGGCGAGAAACTGCGCAATGTGCCCGGAATATCTTACACAACTATCGCAATGAAGGCCGCTGGGAAGGGCAGGAAAGCGCTGGCAATCAAAGTATGTGACACTCTTAATTAATATCTTGTATTAACGGGTATACTATCATAAACTTTTAATACAAATACATTTTGTTAAGATGACATAAGTTATTATAGCCCTCGATTTCAAAATTGGAGCGATTTAACTTTGTTTCATTAAGTTTTGAAGCAGTGATGGCTCAGTGGCATTGGCTATGCACTGCCGCGCAGCAGGTACATGGTTCGAATGCCGCCGCGGGCTTGAATTTCACCGCATGGTGGAAGGGCATTTTGCGAATGCCCGCCTGGCTAACGACCACCCTCAAGTAGAGAATCTGTCGCCAAGCACCTAACGGATGTGTTCCGTTAACAGTCCTTGAGAGCCAGTGAAATTACAGGCACATGGGACTTTAATAACTATGTCTCAAGGTGACGGGCGCAGTGCAATTCGTGACTTGTGACGAAATGCATCTGTTACAGGCAGAGGTTAATCCGCTTAACGTCAGGTGGGCCTCAAGCTTGTTCCGTCACAATAACATAAAACGAAAAATAAAAATAAAAAAAGTCGGGAAAGTTTCCTCTATCGACAAAAAGATTGAATATTATTACTAAATATGGTGCAATAATGCAAATTATACACTCTAACCGACATACCCCACAACACAAGTCTTTATTACTCTTTAGGTTTAAACTTTTGAATGTCTTTATAATTTTGTAGGTTGTCGTGTATCTGAAAGAACTAGAAAGAAAAAACAATACATTTTCGATATCAAGCATACTTTGAACTCTCCTCGTACTAAGATTTATATTTGTGGCCCGGTTTTTATACATCAAATAATTACTATTCAAAATTTGTATGCACAACTTTTGTAAAAAGAACGAATATTGAATGTTTAATCGTTTAAACATTTGGTCGGTTTACAATTTACTAGTCTGATCCTATTTATCTGATCGAAATAACAGGCTATAAATAAATATAAAGTACGAGTTGCGCGCCGCGGTTTCACCCACGTAGACAAAAGTGAAAACTGATGATGATTATTAAAAGTATCCTATGTGTTAATCCAAGACAGATATATAAACATATCTACAAATATTTCAAGCTTCATACAAATCAATTTAGCCGTTTCAGTGTAAGGGTAAAAACAAACATACACACTCAAATCCTCACTCAATCACAATCTTTCACATTTACAATATGAGGATTTTTTTATATTTTTAGAGTTCCGTAACCAAAGGGCAAACGATGCCCTATTAATGAGAATATGTTGTCGGTCTGTCCGTCCGTATGTCACCATACAGCTTTTAAACGGAATGAGTTACAAACCCGAAATTTTGTAATTTGCTAACCCATCGGATTAGAAATTCAATTAAATTTTTCCTTCACTAGAGTCACTGACTAGAGCTCATTGAGTAGGGTGAAATCATAATTTCGACAAAATAAATAAATGGGGGGCTGACAATTGTAATATTTAGACTAATTTTGTAACGGAGCCTGTCTCAGAAACTAAACTAGTTAGGAATATAAAATTTCGGTATACTATGTACTCGTACTATATGCTCTATATTGGGGACGCCAATTTAAAAATGTAGTTGTGTAGGTATGATCAAAACCAACAAACATCTTTTAGGGGCTGTTGCTAAGCGGAATAAAAGAGATAATCCCAACTCACACTTATAATACAATCATAGTTTTTATTATAAAAGAAAATTTTACTAACAATGTTATATAACAAAATATATGTGAATCCTTACAAATCCATAATTTCAGATATTAGAATACGAAAGCCACAGCAAACTCCAAGTGCCGCTACTGCTGTCTCTGGGCGAAGGGTCTAACGCATTGCTGAAGGCTACCGCGAGCGGAGACACCGACTTGGTATACATCGTCCTGGTGCATCTAAAGGAGAAGATGGGGAAACACGAGTTCGAGGTAATATTCTAGGGCACGTTCTGTTCGCGTAACGAGTATATGCACCTTAAGACTGTACTCCAAATCGTCCAGAGATGCACTGACAGACACACAAATTCTGTGTAACGACATCCGTGACGTCATCAATCGGTGCTTCACGACTCTGAGGTAGAGAAGTGAGCGCAGTTATCATCGCTATCGGGTGCGGTCCGAAATGCGGTAATAGTATCAACGATGCTAACAGTACTAAAGATTAGACCGATTTGCATATGCACGCTCAAGGCCGTTTGCATTACTATCAATTCGAACCTACCAAAAGCGTGCATATGGCATCATCCATCAATCGTATATCTATATATACTAGCAAAAAGCCGAGCTTTGTGAGGGCTCGCGTTTATTTTACAACTTAATTCTAGATAGTGGTGTCATCTAGAATTAAGTAGATAAACTACGATGTATTTGAGTATTGAGTTTAGTTCTGTTGCAGTGATGTTAATTCGTTGGTTTTTTAACAGATGGCGTTAGTAGTACAATAACATTCTATCCAATGCATATAAAATTGATAACGTTAATTTTTGTATAAATTAAATTACCATGTTAAAGCAAAAATCTATAGGTGGGATAGTTTTTCAGTGAAGGGGACATCAGAATGATCAAGTTGTGGTATAGTGATAATAAACAATAGATATCCTTCTTATATTCTCATAAAAATAAATATAATTGTTATATAGTACTTCGGAGAGAGATTACGAGCTAAGAGATAAAAAGATTGTAAAAGGTCTCAGATTTATATTCTTTTCATTTGTTGTAATGGTTGAGCCACAGATTCGTAAGCAAGCCAATGCTTGCTCCGAAATGCGTTCTGAGCACTATTGTCGCGGAGTGCTTATGGTGCCCATCCCGCGGGCCCGTGAATACTGTTAGCACTGAGTGGTAACGTCAACGATGCCATCACACATACCAGTCTTGCAAACGTTTAGTGCCCCTTTAGGTGCGTTCGTTTTGGCTCGATTGCGTTTGTAGCAGTTTCAAAAGTGGCATTTGTGTATTAGCGTTCGGATAGAAGCTTTGCTATTTTTGACCACCAATTACTGCATGCTATCCGAACGGCTTAAAACGTACTTTGACAACCGACAATGTTTTAACAATTTTGCACAGTACGAAACATGGAATCAATCTCTAAAATTAACAAAAAAGTAGGTACCTATATTATTATTATTTCTTTGTTAATGGCTTCTGCTAGTTACCTATATAAAAAACTTGTGAAACTCTTCAATCGCGCCAAATACAACTGTCAAACCAGCAGTTGTCAAAAAACGATCACAACGATCCCACGGTAAGACATGGGTCAAAAATACCACTTTTCTCTGTCATTTGTAGCGTTTTCAAAGCTATCCGAACGGTGAGCGAAAACGATATTTTTGCTCACGAAGTCCCAAAACGAACGGCCCGTGTGATCATTTTTAGCGTTTGTGAGTGTTATTTTTGGCACCGATAGGCTATCCGAACGCCCTATTTGTACAATAATTTGTAATGTTTGTTTTCAATAAACAGCTGTGAGCGTGCTATTGGTACAATAGGGTTGTTGACTTGTTTTTTTAAAGTATGTTAAATTATTTAGAACACTGAAATATACACCTAGTATTTTTAATTTTTTTAGGAGTCCTGAAATACTAGAAATCCATCTTTTTATTTCAACTTTTAAAATTGGCGCTAAAACATCATTCAATGGCGGCCTGTATGCTTATGACGTCACTAGGGCAAAAACAAATAGTGCTGAAATGTAATACGTTTTGCTTGCTTGTGTAGTGTCGTGCGTAATCGATTATACAGGTTGTTCGGCAGAACGTGTACCATAATGTAGGGGTGTATGTAGACTGAATAAAACAATCACAGAACCAACACAGTTTGAAGCACGGATACATGAGTGGCAGCATTATCAATTATTTTTCATACATGGTAATTAAACAACTTTAATCGGTTCAAAATCACTATTTTTTGAACATTTTTGTAATCCCGAAATGTAAACACTTTCAAGTGATCGAGACAATGGCGTGCAGTGACATCGGAATAAATATAATGATAAACATAAGCTTTTCCAACTGTTTAAAGTTGTTGTATTACTATGAGTAAAAATTGCTAAATGTTTCCATAGATTCTTGTTCCGAGTTTGGGTTTTATTATCTATGCTGATCTTTGATCAAATCTCACGGCGAAATATGATCAAAGATAAATGAGTCAAATGTACGTATTACACTATTAAATATATGGGATCCAATGAATTTGATAGTGATAATAGTGGTAGGCCCCTAGCCTAAGTAGTAAATCGATAGTGATGCGACATTTTGTAGGTTGCTTGCTATTAGCAATTACTAATGTCAATTGTCACTGTCAAAACCTTTGGAAGCAAACTCTCATGATTACTATTACCTATCCTGTGGCTTTGTTTTTGTCCTTATGACATCATTTCCGCCTTTACTTCCGTTTGAGATCACGTGACTTAAAGAAAATTTAAACACATTTTGTTTATTCAAAATAAAGGTAATCCAATGCAGAATAAATCATTTGTAAATTTCATCGAGTTATGTGCTCCAACTACTATCATGTTAACGTTACACTGTATTTTATTTTAGACTGTGTCAACTACCCTATTGCGCAAATGGGACTGCACCCATAATAAATAATAAAAGTGGCATGTTTGTACTTGTTTTTGCATAATTTCTTAAATAAATAAAAGTCATTTATTTCAGGTAATGTAAACCATAATTCACAATTTTAATGAATTTCAGACATTTTTAATATATATATATTGTTTTTTTTTTTATGTTTTTGTGACGGAACAAGCTCGAGGCCCACCTGATTTTAAGCGGACTAACCTCTGCCTATAACAGATGCATTTCATTACAAGTCATGAAGTGCACTGCGCCCGTCACGTTGAGACGCAGTTGGTAAGTCTCATGTGCCTGTAATTTCACTGGCTCTCAAGGACTGCTGCCGGAACACACCGTTAGGTGCTTGGCGACAGATTTTCTACTTGAGGGTGGTAGCTAGCCAGGCGGGCAATCGCAAAATGCCCTACCACCATGCGGTGAAGCTCAAGCCGGCGGTGGGGATCGAACCAGGGACCTGCGGCGCGGCAGTCCATAGCTATTACCGCTCGGCCATCATTGTTCATATTGTACCTAAGAGAAGAATAATCAATAATTTAAACAAATAAAATTACTTGGAGATTAGCGGCGCCACTTTCGTTTCAGTTCATTTATTTATTAAAATGGGCCATACACATATATCACAAAAGAGCTAGGCGCGGAGATGTGTTAACACTCACATTTCGCCAAATGTGATAGGTTTTAGGTCACTACAACTAGAATCCATCTTGGTGGGTACCACTGCAGTGTCAAATATTTTGCCTCGAACCAGAAGTTTGCAAACACTCCTATGTTTAGGCACTATAGTAAATGAAATTACTGGGCAAACGAGACATAAGAACTAACGTCTCGGAGTGACAAGCGCAGTACAGTGTAAAGAAGAACGAGGATGGTGACCCTGCAACTGTAATGGACAAGTGTAACACTTACCATCACGTCTACACGACGACCGTTTCGTGAATTCATAGTATAGTAATAGGGGAAAGGCCAACTGAGTGTAACGAACATCGGCTGGATCCTAAAACCACAGAATGGAAATGGCCAGAAAAGGATTTCTCCGCAATGACATTCAAATAAATAAGCTGCTCTGTCTACAACGTGTAAATGTGTCAATAGATGCTTCGCTGCACAAGACATTCATCAACATAATATAGAGTAATTCAACTCGCACAGCCCTGAGTAAAAAAAGTTACGCCGTGCTCCTAACAGTCTGTGAAGAGGTCGTGGAGGCTCTAACTAAAACAACAAGGGCATCGCCGGAATCTGTGGCCTGCCCTTCAAATACAAAATGAATCGGTAAATGTACAACGTAATAAATTAACCAACTAGATATAAGGAGAAAACATATTTATATATAAATAAGTATGGACTCACTTAAGCTATAAGATATTTTAACTAACACTAGGTTAACTTACCATCAATAAGAATATTGATAAGTTGGAGAATGAACTCAAAGTTTAAAATTTATATGTAACAAAAAAAAGTAGTAATCAAATAAGAGTACGGACCACGAATCTGTAGTGTGTAATATACAGTCTGTGCAGGTGCGATAGTAGTCTAAGGCTAATATAAATATAACAAATGTATATAAATATAAGAAACCTAAACCTAACCTAATAAATCACTCTTCGTACAATTTGAAGCTGTGAGCGTGCTATTGGCACCAATGGCTTAAAACGGACCCTATTTAAAGGCGTTAATTCTCAATTGTGCGCTCGGAGAGTTAACATCTGACTATAAAAGTGGAGAAGCTAAACACATTGTAAATCTTTCCGGCTGGGTTATACGTGATGTTCCCGGTCAGGTGTCGTGTTGTACCCGAGGGCTGAAAAGGTGGTATATCATTGTCTTTTTTTGGTAACAATGTATACTTTTACAAATATAAAAATTTACGAGAGGAAAAGTTAGTCTTGTTTGTAGTATAACGTAAGTTGCACTATAGATGTCGCTCCACCCCTATACGATGGTTAAAGAACGATAGGAAAAATTTGAGTTATGACCCATTGTCATGTTAGCTCAATTGGTTAGAGCATACCCCGGCTAAAGGGGTGGATGGACGCGGATTCGAATCCTGCACATGACTTGAATTTTTCCTCGCGTAAATTTGTAATTTTGTAATGTAATCCGCAGAGCATTTGTTATTGCAAACATAAAAATATTTAAATGTATACTTTTTTTAAGAATAGCTTTTTATTTCCAGCTGACGATACGAAGTTTCCCTCTCGCCCACGCTCTCTATATAAAGTACTGCGCGAGTCACAATCGTGAAGCGTTACGGCAAGTGTACGTGCAAGAGGACGATTTCCACGGACAGGCGACGACGCACATTCGCGACGGTATCGACCAGACCAACCCTGGAAGTATAGAAGCATCGCTCATATCTGCTAGAGAATGCTACAGGAAAGGAAAAAATGATTTAGGTAAGCAATATTGAACATTAACGATCAATTATTTTTCTGTGAAGCTGTAAGCTAAGGTATTTCTTTAGCTTTGCGAACTAAAGAAATGTTATGTGAATATATATAAAACAAACATGTTTTAACCATACTCTCGGATTGGAACTGAAAAGAATCAATAATAAATATATATATATTATGGATTACAACGGTCATATTAAGGTTTTACTGAAATGATGACATATTTTGCTGGAATGATGATGTGACATACAATATTATAAAGGGTTATTGGTAAAATGTCAAACAACCTCTTAGGGTTACTTCTGCTAGTTTTTGATGTGTATTAGACTGAATAAGCACGAGGACCACCTGATGATAAAAGTCTATTATGCGTGTAATTTATTATTTCATATTGTTTATTAGTAAAAGACAATGCCTACTCCAAGCCAAGAGCGCCCGCCGCGGCAACACTAGACCGGGCCGCGCCGTGTTCGTTTTGATTTGAGTTTTGAATATTTACATGGAACAAGTAGTTAAAAATGTGCGTGCTTATTCCATAAAAATGTTTTTTTTCATCTCAAAATCTTTGTTAGGACTCGCAGAAGTCACCCTAAGAGGTTGTTAGCATTTTACCAATAGCCCTGTATAATATAATGGGAACTAAATTTGCTCAGATGAAATCATACATTCATATCATCAATAATTGGATATTTTGTGGTAATCTGTGAGGAGGAATAATAATATTTGCTCAATAATATATAACTAATATTATTTTTGAATTGTTTAAAAGTCATATTTTTAATTACGTCTGGCAAGTGGTTAAATAATTAGTGCATAATACAAATATACTACGTAATTCTATAAGAACTGTCATTAACGTCATGTAAAGTTGATGATGATATGATTTTTTTACCTTACATGGTATTCTTGCAGTCTTTACATAAAAAAATGTGTCCACGTCACATGTGATAGGATCGAGCCTATTGCTATTTACCAGGCGCAGCTTCCAGACTTCGGACTGTTAATTTTTTAATGATTTGTAAATGGAAATTATTATATTTAACTATATACGTATAATAATAATTGTATTGTACATAAATGTATAATTGTAATTGTTAAAAGCGTTTCAACAAAGTACCCTATATTGCTTGCAGGAGTTTCAATATGCGAAGACGCCCGCAAGCTGTGCAAGCAGCAGTCAAGCTTACAAGAGACATACGGCAGTAGCTTCGTCGGTCTATCTCTCCACAACACTGTAAAAAAGCTATTGGACGAAGGCGAGGTGAAATTGGCTGATAAACTGCGCACCGAATATAAAATGCCTGATAGAAGGTCAGTTTCCTCAAAGAACTTTCTAATGGTTGTTGTATCTTATAAGTCACCTTCCAGGCCAATTGCTTATGCCCAATTCACACCGAAGCTGCAGAGGCCTGCAATTTTACTGTCAAACTATATTTAGTCCGATCAATCTAGACCTTCGAAGGTGCATAAAATCACAACAAGATGAAAATCAGTGAAATTGTTCAAACATAATTATAAATATTTACTAAATATACCGCGCACTGCGGGCGGCTGCTCGCAACGTCCTCTGCTAAACTTGAGGAACGGCGGGCAGCAACGGCATCGCGTCTAGCAGCCGTCGAAGCTGCCCGCATTCCTTGAGAATGAGCATCTTTACTGCTCGAACACCGGTCGGAGATTACGACCAAACACTGTGAGTGCTAGCCGGTATATTTAGTAAATAATTATGTCAACTCACGATAGTTTTTTTTTTTTTTTTTTTTTTTTTTTTAATTTCTACATCATTCACGTGTATGGACAAATATTAACTCGAGGTCAAAAATAAAATTAGTTTTTGCGATTTTCAGCAAAACTGTAAGTTTTATCATTAAAGTACCATAGACAAAAATTGTAGATCATAAAATTAACTACAAAAAATTTATCAATACTTTTTTCCTACGAGCCACCGTTTTGCAACCACATTTAGCACTACATCTGCTAAAAGGGATGCAGTGCTGAATGCTCGTTGTGATTTTATGCACGTTCACTCTTATTTTTTGGTCTAGATTGACCGGACTAATTCTACTTTGTCTCTATAACTGCATTGCATAGTATCGGTTGAAAGACTTGCAAAAGCTGTGCGACCACAAGGGGGCCATTGTAATTCTTCATCCTATACTATACATTGAAACGATAGATACAAAGTCGAAAATGTTTTGCGGCTCGCTGCGACTTCAGTCTGAATTGATCCTCAGCCTAGGCACCGTATAATGTGACGCGGGAACTTTTTCCTCCTGCCAACCAGCGTCCCAATCATAGGATATTGTCTTGCCTAAAATATATACCAGACATAAACACTCGCAACCCTAAAACGCAAAGCTAGCGCTAACAATAGTATAATAATAGTGTCGCAAAATAACTGCGAAAAGCATATGAACGAGCGTGCGTTAAGTATCGTAATTTCTCTAAAGTAAAATAAGAAATAATAAAATCTGACTAAGGCCGAGTCGGACTAATGCAAACAGTCCCGATGTGAAATGCAATTATTGTGTGCTGGATTTACCCCTGGGTGTTAGGGGGACGGTAAATCAGCCGGTTTTTTTTATTACTGTTAGGCAGGCCTTTGACCACCACCTCACCTGTTCGTAAATGTGATGATGATGATGAAGATGTTTGCAGACTAAACCTAGAACGACAACTGGCCCTGAAAAAACAGCTGACGATCGCAAACACACCGTGACACCTCGGCGATAGATTTTCTAATTTACCCTGAAAGCTAGCCAGACGAACATTACTACCACTATGAAGATAGCAGGAATAGGTGACGATCTGTCATCTACCAGGCACAATGTCAAACTTTTTCTTGCAGGAATCCTTATTAATAGCATAGAGAAGAAAGAACTAATTAATCCTTTCTCTATGTTAATTGTCGCTTGGCTGACCAGGGATAGAATCAGGGACATCGAGTTTCTAACGAGATGCTCATGCCACGGCACCAATTACAGTTATGTTGTCCTGAAAATCACAGACCGTGTAACATAACCAACCCATCATTCCAGGTACTGGTGGCTTCGAATACTGACCCTTGCTGAAAAGGGCAACTGGGAACAACTGGATCTATTCTCCAAGTCTAAGAAGTCCCCTGTCGGGTACGAGCCGTTCGTGGACGCTTGCCTCAAGTACAACATGCGAGATGAGGCGCTGAAGTACCTGCCCAGATGCAGAGACGAGATTAAAGTCAAATACTACGTTAAAGCTGGGTAAGTATTCATTAATTAATATTAACAGAGTTACTATTGATATACGTAAATTGAATATGTTTACATATTGTATAAAAAATCATTAAGCTCCTTGTATTTTCCAAAATCTATCAGAGCGCTTGGTCGATGCGACGCGTGATCAAAATCCTGGCACCTATTTGGCTCAAAGAATAAGCATTGCAATTCAACGAGGCAATGCTGCCAGCATGCTGGGCATGCTGCCAACTGGTAGTGGGCTAGAGCATTTGGACTGCCTATGAGTCCAATAAAAGCATTTGGACTGCCTATGAGTCCAAATGGTTTTATTGTAGTAGCTTTATATAGTTCGTAGTATTTTGTTAATAAAGGCATACCGCCGCCGGTTAAAAAAATAATCCCCACAGAGTATTATACAATGTTTCTAAGTTAATTGTTTTAAAAGTATAAAATACTTTCTGTAGGTCCAAAAGACGAACATTTTCCCAGTCCAGTTAGTCACCCCAATATAATACACTGGACGACTGATACAAGGAGTCTACAAGTATCTTGAAGGGATGAAGGCAGTGATGTTGACTTATTTTTTCTTTGAGAACGATGTCTGTAAATTATCACACTATAATACATATAATTATACACATATAGGGTCTGTTTCAGAATGTCCTAATAAAGTTTCGGGTTGCTAACCAACACATAAAATAACTGAATGATAAAAATTACAGTTTACATGCAGCGCGTTTCAGGCTTTAACCAATGGATAGGCTAAATCGTTGCCTGTGAAACGCAAAGATAGTGTTTTATTTATTAAATAAGTTCTGGGTTGTATAACCGAAACTTACTCGAACATTCTGAAACGGGCCCTAAGTGATTAGATTTTTTTTTTTGAATCAGTGATGGCTCAATGGCATTGGCTATGGACTGCTGCGCAGCAGGTCCATGGTTCGAATCCCGCCGCGGGCTTGATCTGCACCGCATGGTGGAAGTGCTTTTTGCGAATGCCCGCCTGGCTAGCGACTACCTTCAAGTAGAAAATCTGTCGCCAAGCACCTAACGGTGTGTTCTGGCAGCTGTCTTTAAGAGCCAGTAATTCTAGGTTAAATCTGTTAACACCTTCGACCACATCATCACTTACCATCTGAAGAGAATGTGGTCGAAGGCTTATTGATCAGCAATACAAAAAATAATTTTTAAAGGACGACTTTTTTATGTAGTATGAATTGGTTTTTATTCAGTTATTCCCAGTAATTTTATCAAATTTTCTTACTATTTGGGCTATGTCTGCTTCTCTGTAGACTTATTGGTATCACTGCACAGCGGTTTCCTACCCAGTAGATATCTGGGTAGTAAGTCTTTTTCTTTGGATGTATTATTTTTCCTTGTAGCTTTACTGACAAATTATAGGTATAACGACAGATAAAAATAAAAATTATGAAAATCAACTTGCCTATTGCTTACGTTTTATAATTATTGTTGTTTGTTTTTATTTCAGTTACTACGACGAAGCAGCACAAATCGCCTTCGAACAAAAGGACGAGAACACTCTTCTCTACGTCCAAAACAAATGTCCCGCGAGCTATACTTCAAAACACGCCCAAATATCCGCTTTGCTAGAACAATTAGCGACCAGAAAGTAAAACAAACATAACTGCCTATTACTTAAATTCGCAGGTTTTCTCTATTGTTATGCGTTGAAAGCAAAACCTCCTGAACCATAGAAGAGATTATAATTTTTTTGCAACAACGGGATATAATATATTATGTTAGTTAAGTATAGACATTATATCGTATATTATGTTAGGAGGGATCGAGCTACGAATAAGAAGAAATTCACTAAATTGGACTATTCATACTTCCCTGTTTTCTCCTTCAAAACTGACCCGATTGGATTATATTTTGGCATTAAAATTTTAAGAAGGAGTATGTCAAGGATCCTATCATTTTCTTTTCACCTCACAAGCTCGGAAAGGTGTTGTTTATCCTTAAAAATCTGCGTGGGAAAAGTACTTTTCATCCGCTAGCGTGGGATTTTATTTTTAAACTTAGCACCAATATAGATAAGTTTCACAAAATTAATTTATTTTCGGTAATTTATAATTTTTGTAATATAACTTTATATTTTTAATACAAATCAACACCATTTTATCATATTATTTCGCTTTAGTGAGGTGAAAAATTATGTGTATGTGTAACTGTGCGCTCAGCAGCACAGTTATTTTGCGTTGCGTACTTTTTAAACCTGCGGTACGCTCAGGATTTTGAAGTCCAATCCTAAAATCCGTTACGTCCTTAGGTTGCAATAAAAGTACTCCCGCCAAATAACATAAAAACGCTCGGATCCTTCCCTAATAAAATTGTTTCATAATAACTTTTCGTACTCTAATAAATTAATCAAATAAAGCTTCAATATTGGAACAATTATATTGAGTACGACAAATGACTCAAGTCTAAAAAAAAACAAAAAACAAAATGTCAAAAGACTCTTAGTCAATTACCAAAAATGACGTTTTTGAGCTAGAGTTAAGAATAAAAACATAAGTCAGGTATGTGTCGTATACAATTTAACAATATAACATTTTACAATTTTATTATGGATATATAATTAATAAATATTATGGATACATTGTTGTATGTATCCATAATATTTACTATCAATAGTCGTGCTGGGAAAAGATGGCTGCTGGGAAAGTCGTGTCAATAAACGACGATAAAATGAATTTCTAAAAAATATTACAAGCAAAATGTGCTATGCTAAAATCACATTTACAAATTAATTTTGTCCCGGGCGAGAAACGTACCTGCGTTCCCTCTATTTCAACAAAAATTATACTGCAATAATTTGTCAAAGATGAATGACAATGAACTGATGAAGCAGCAGTCCGAAAATAATAACCAGCATCTGTTATCGTATCTCCAATCCTTATTATAGACTAGTGTCAAGGTAAAACAGAGGAAGTCCACCCACTTCTTTTTTACAAAATCACGTTCCGATAGTTATTTCTGCAGAAGAGTGGTCTCTATACTCACGGGACCTGAATACAATGGACTTTTCCAGATGGTTCATTTTGACGGCTAGGGTTTGAACTGAAAGATACCAGTGTGAATACCCTGAAGGCAGTTGGGAATGGGACCGAATCCCACAAACATCCCTTCGTGCGGCCTACCGTTGTCAGAAGACTCGATGCCGGATCCATGCCAAAGGAGATTATAGTGAACCTTGATATTTAACTTATGTTTAGCGGCGTGTAACCAGAAAAATAATTTAAATAACTGACACTTCAATAGGTAACTACTGCGAGTGACGGGCCCCGTATAATTATAAACTATTTCAAATTAGTTACGTGGAAAAAACACAGATTAAGGGCCTGTTTCAGAATGTTCGAGTAAGTTCCGGTTATACTACCCAGAACATAAAATAACTGAATGATAAAAATGACAGTTAACATGCAGCGCGTTTCAAGTTATAACCAATGGATAGGCTAAATCGATGACTGTGAAACGCAAAGATCGTGTTTTATTTATATGAATATATAAATAAAACACGATCTTTGCGTGGGTAGTATAACCGGAACTTAGTCGAAACTCAAACAGGCCCTAATAGTCTAAGATCCCGCTGCAGATTGGTGTGCTCATCGACTTTTTGTTTAAAACCAAATTTTTATGTTTATTTATAGTTAAGAGTATATATATTTACTAGGGTGCCTATCAAAATTTGGCCGCCATTATTTTTAATTAAATTATTTTTAATTGATTTTTGGTAAAAAATTTCGTTTATTTATTTTTTAAATAAAATAACGTCTACATCACGGTAATTAATATGAAGATTCTAAAAAATCACGGTTGCCGTTGCGCACCTGGCCGCACCTCTTTGCAGCCAGGTGTAAACAGGTATGATTTCGATGAATTTATACGTTTATAACCTATTTTTATTAATTATATGTCAAATTGAAGCTAATTTTTTTCTATTAATTATCATATAAAGTTGCTTAATTAAATCTGGCCGCAAATAAGGGTTGCTGGCTGTTAAAGATAATTAATATTTAAGGTAGAGTGAAAGAGAGTTAGCGCGTAACATCATTTGTCAGACGAGGACAGCGATTGCCGGCTGTGCGGCGCTTTTAAGCCATTGCGCATGCGTCGAATGTTAGTGTTCTCAACCACCGGGGAGTTATAGAGACGACTTATAATAAATACTCCAAAAAATATGTAATTTTTTTCAAAATGACAAATTTAAAAATTGCAACAAAAAATTAATATTGATTTGATATATCGACGGTCTAGTTAGCAATTTTTCTAACTCCTTATTTTTTAGAGGGTAATTTTTTTAACATTTTGATAAAGCAATAATCCAATTACAAATTATTTGAATGATTCAAACTTAAATATTATATCTCTATTAGATATAAAGGATATTAAATGGTTTTTTAAAATGATAATAAATTTTGAAGTAATTGTTTTTTTCCGTACAAATAAAAGATTCTCTAAAATGGAGTTAGATAATTTGCTAATTAGAACGTCGATATTTAATATTAATTTAAAAAATAAAAAAATAAAACCAAGGTGACTTAAGTAAAAGAAAATTTTATTGCGAAAGTATTTTTTAAAAATTTTATTAGATTTTATTCAAGTATTTAATTGTCTGTTACATATTAATTAAACATTTAAGCAAATTAAAAAATTATTAAATTTATTTTATAATTCTTATATTTTCGTAACTCTTATTTAAAAATCTGAATCATCGGAGCTTTCAGTTGTACGGTCATCGGAGCTATCACTTTCATCGCTACAAATATCAGAATCGTCGTTATCGGAAGCTATGTTCGTGGATTCACATAGCACACTATTAACTTGCGTTGGAGTTGAGTCTCACTCTGCCACAAATAAACTCGATTAAAAAACAAAATACCTTTAAAATCTGGAAATATATATATTTTTATTCGCTGTTTGATCCACTCAAACTAAATGTATGAAAATGTTATTTTTTGTATGGTATAGGTAATATATTGGGGTATGGGGATGTTAGGGTGACATGTTTAGGTAATGGAAAACTACTTAGTACTACAAAAAAACGTTACGGGGCGTCGCGGGATAAAAAAACGTGAGCAGTTTGGACGATTGTGTCATAGGAGGTGGACAGATTGTACTCACGAGGGGAAAACGTTGTTTATTACGAACTCCAAAACAGCGTGGTTTTTATGTTAGAATAAAAATGCTGCATCTGTTCAGTTGAGAACACTAACATTCGACGCATGCGCAATGGCTTAAAAGCGTCGCACAGCCGGCAATCGCTGTCCTCGTCTGACAAATGATGTTACGCGCTAACTCTCTTTCACTCTACCTTAAATATTAATTATCTTTAACAGCCAGCAACCCTTATTTGCGGCCAGATTTAATTAAGCAACTTTATATGATAATTAATAGAAAAAAATTAGCTTCAATTTGACATATAATTAATAAAAATAGGTTATAAACGTATAAATTCATCGAAATCATACCTGTTTACACCTGGCTGCAAAGAGGTGCGGCCAGGTGCGCAACGGCAACCGTGATTTTTTAGAATCTTCATATTAATTACCGTGATGTAGACGTTATTTTATTTAAAAAATAAATAAACGAAATTTTTTACCAAAAATCAATTAAAAATAATTTAATTAAAAATAATGGCGGCCAAATTTTGATAGGCACCCTAGTAAATATATATACTCTTAACTATAAATAAACATAAAAATTTGGTTTTAAACAAAAAGTCGATGAGCACACCAATCTGCAGCGGGATCTCGTACTATAAGTGAAAGTATTGAAATCACTACTTGATTATTTAATGTATAAACCTATTGCTTATTTTTAGTTTTATACTGTGATATATGCCATTTCAAATTGTATATTATAAAGGAAAATTACTATTAAAATAAAAACTCATCAAGTGTTGTTGTGTTTTTTATTGAGAAGATGAACATTGAACAGTACAGTTAATATGTTTACATCAATTAATTACCGTTTTTAAATCTCGTCGATATAAAGTCCAGAGGGCTTAAATCTAACAACTATCAAATATTTTATAATAACACACATAACGTTAAATAGTTTTGCAGACAACATTAAGAAGTTACTGATACAATTTTTTTCAAATTGTGATGAAGATATCACAACTGTCTGATCTGTTTTAATAGCTTATTTTATTTATTTAAAAAGCATCAATAACTATCTACAACGTTATAACGCTTCTTTGCGTATAGCTATGCTCTATATGTCAGGCTACTATGTGGCATATGAGTCGTAGAATGCCAGACATAGCTACTAAACGCACGAACAGGCACAGCGAGACTGCGTGATATACAATTATTTACTTCCATAATCATTTTAGTTCGTGCCAATGCGTTCAAACTGGAAAAAAACTGTTCGATGATTTTGCACGAATGTCTTAAAAACTCCTTGCTATATAAGAAAAAACAAAATCATTCGTAGTGCAGCTGGTTTTCCTAGTGCATGGATAGTCTCAAAATGGTCAAACAGTCTCTTTTTTTTTAATTTTCAATAGTCGGTCGTACACCATAGAGACAAAAACAATTAAAATTACTGAGTATAAATCTCCCATAGCGTTAAGAATTATAATGGTTCTACAACTAAATGAAGATAGTGGATGGATAATATACCACCTACGAGTACGTGGTGAAATATGATGCAGCTTATATCGATATAAGCGATTAACAGCGCACCATTAATTGATAAAGATTTTATCGGCTACATCTTTCTTAAACTCAGGTGTTATTCACACAAATCACTAATGAAAGAAATAAAAAACAAATACCAAAACGTTAATAAACATATAGTAGATATTATCTGTCCTTCCCAATACGAGATTTATATATCGCCTTACAAATCGCTTGTATCCTCTACTCGACAATTTCAAAATTGGTCATTTAATTGACTCCACCACATATCTCAATCTTAACGGTTTTTCTTTCATACCACAAATGTCTATGGCGTATTGCCAATTTCAATATTTAATTTCTTCCAATCCCTGTAGACTTTATACTAAGAGCTGCCATATTGCATAGAAATTTAGAAGAAAAAATACTGATGAATGTGACAGCTCGATTGTTATTTGAAAAATGTCTTTCAATGCAAATAAATTAATAAACAAACTATCAGTCTTGAATTAATATACGATATGAATCTATAGACAATTCTTATACATAAATGAGCAGTTTGAAACCAAACACAGAAAATTAAATCTATTTTACACAAACAATAACGAATTTTTAATCACGTCAATGAGTAACTTTTAATCTAGGTCGAAAGCTTTGCTGATAACGCAATTAATAACTAAGGATTACCTTTCATAGGTCTGAAAATAATTTACAAAAAAAAAACATTTAAGTTTGTTATTAATTTTGTTTTCAACATTGCCTCAATATATTGTCTCAAAATATCCTAATATTTTGAGGCAATATTGCATTAATAAACTCAAAACGGACGGACATGTTAATAAGAAAATAATTATGGCGGTAAACACAATGAAGATTGAGTCTGGAATCGTTCCTGTTCACCAAGAAAAGGCACGAGAGTTATAAGGTTTTGTCAAACAAACGTCGAATCGAACGCGTGGCGAAGCATCTTTACGTTTTATTTTTTGTAGAGAAATATGAAAGCGAACCGATTCGCTGTCACATTTCCAGTGCAAAAATTACGAAACTCTTTGACACGCTTTCGCATTGCTGTTTGACAATCATTGCCTTATAGGCCTTGTCAAAGAGAGCTAACCGATGGCATGACGAAGCGTTTTGACTTTTTTAACTACTATACGAAAGCGAACCGGTTCTTTTTTTGTAGGTATATGACTATTTTCAAGAGACTGATTCGAAAACAAAAACGCTTCGCTTCACGTTCCGTTCCGTTGGTTTGAGTTTAGGAAAGTGTATTTACAGCGCTTTTCATACAAACGTACTATAGCAGTTTTTTAAATACAAAATGTTCAACTTGGTGAACGTTTTCATGCGTGTTCTTGAGCCTAATATATAAATGCTTTCGGTTTACCAGTTTTTTGAAATTTATTTTACCTCTAAATGTGAAAGTAAGAATTTCTAATACAGATTTGTCTATCATCTGTGGATATACACAATTTTACGGATAACTGGCAAACCAGAAGCACAGATATTAAGTTCAAGGACTTGCATGCAACATTTTTATGGAGTTTGAACACTGAATATTCAAAATATGAAGAAACTACGTTGACATGGAAAGCGCTGTGAAAACACTTCCCATCAGCAATAAATATTCTTCTATCCAAACTCATTACACATTCATTGTGTTGGACGCCTATCACCATAATATTATGTTAAAAATTATAATCAACTCCTAAAAATAATTGTGATATACAATCAGAGCAGAGTCGCTTGCGACTAGCTAAGCCTACCTACAGCGTTCACATTAGGAAGAAAAAAAACAGTAAGCTACTTATTCAATAAAAGCCATGTTTTCGCTTAAATTACCTAAAATAAGTTACAAACGTGTAAATATATATATTTAACTTTGGTTTCACTATTCAGTTCTCGTTTGCTCTACTTTGCGACTTAGTAGTTTTATTTTATAATTTTTAAGTTTTTATTTATGTAGTAGAAAAAAATATAGGGAGAACAACACAGGATACAATTTACATGTAGCTGTCACAAGCATTATTTTACTTCCTTGAATAATTTTTCACATTACTGTTACCTGAGATTTTTTGAGACTATTGTTTGTCTTTTGTTTGGATCGCACTTAAATTCGTCACTAGGCATTTTCTTTGGTAGTCACACTATCATACCTAAGCTATTCCAAATATCACACGCTTTTTACCCGTTAAGCACCGCATCCAAATAATTTAACTTTTCCTAATCACTCAATCATATCAATATCACTCTTACCACGCTTACTTGCGCATTTCTTATCCAAAACTCTATAGCGTTCCCTACCGTTTTTACATAAGATCAAAGTAATACTTAGGAAAATTTTAATAAATATTTAATTTCACTTAATCGACTTAATTATTGTATTGGTTAAGGTCCAAAGAAAATAATGACTGGACCCTCAGATCAGGAAACAAGGGAGATTGGTAATGGAGGGGTGGAACGTGCGAACACATCTGGCCTAAATCAGGCTTGTTTGTAAGGAAGCCATGGAGCGCTTAGTACAAATCAATAAACGAATCAGTTCTTCCGCTGACGCAATGGATCAGTGTTTTAACAGCTGTGTCTGTGAGTGTAACAATAGTGACCGTAGCTACAGGCTGAAGAACAACCCATTTTGCATGTCTACGATTAGTTAGTGTATTAGTTTGCAGCAGAAATCTTAGTGTGTGTGGCAAAATGTGCGTATGAACGCCATACTTATTGTTTTTATTGATGTGAGAGTGAAATGGGACGTGGTGACACTTTTATGTGAACAAACAAGGACTGAAGGCAAATCTCCCTTGTTTCTCTGATCTGTGACTGGACCACTGCCCTGAGAGTAGACCAACTGGTTGTTCAGAATGGACCGTTCGCACTATTTCGCTTCCAACGGCAATAGTTGAAACACTACTCCGTAACTGCTTATAAATTAAGGTATGTACATGACATTACATTTCTTTTAGAATTATGAGTAAAATTTAATCTCAAATATGACTTGAACGCTTACGGAATAATCCGTATTAGTTAGATAACTAAATATGCAGCAGAAGACTTTAAAGCTCTAAAAAGTATTGAAGTACTAAAAACTTATGTATTTACATAATAATTTTGAAGTAAGTAAACATAGTAACATTTTTATTTTAGATAGTTACCTAAAAATATTAAATAGTAACATGTTACTGTAGCAGCAACTGCAAGAATTTCTTGTATACTATATTTAGTTATGTGATTTTGTTATTATCATAAAGAACTGCTGCACACAGAAGTTTACCTTTTTATTATAAATGTACCCCATTCATATAACTCAGTGTTTAAGAAATTCGTGCCTAGATGTGACTGACTTAAGAAATACAAAGCAATAAAATCATTCACACTTCATTCCGACACAAACAAGGCACACTCTACACATGAAGTCATTTCAGCTCTTATACCCTATGTATTTTAAATACGTTTACATCAAGCTTTTTTTTTAATTTTTTCGAGTTATATCACATTTACGAGTATATCAATTAGTATCTAGCATAAATTTATACTGAATACATACCTTTTTTTGTATTTTTATTTTATGTTCATTACAAAATCTAACATCGTGAAAATGAAATTGAAATAAAAGGCTTTTTGCAATAGGTATCTCACCATTAACTAATAATACTGCATGTAGATAGTCATCTACTTGAGTGCATCAAGTCGGCCAATAAACATGTCCCGTGAAAATGTACCTTATCTTATTAATTGTGATATTTTGCAATAACACATGATGATAATGGCACAAAGAGATAATGGTCACACACAAGTATACCCATAAACACAATAAAATAAAGTATCGCGTAATAACTATCTCGACACCTTTATAAAGAACAGTGAGGCGAGGAAAACTACACGAAATGAGTGTATATAGTTTTAACACACTGACCTAACACATATGTACCTACTTATACTAAGATATATGAGTATAGGCTGATACAAAAATCAGCCTTAACAATGAGACATCTAGATCAAAGTTTATATATACTTACAATAACACATTTTGTCCGAAAATTAAGTACATTCAGAATGTACCGACACTACAAGTCAAGAGTCATAAGTATATGACGATGTTTAACATTCTTACTTGAATATTACCCATTGTCCTAGGAGAGCAACGGAAGAGATAAATCGCAATCAGATATGTCGAGTGTACGGTGCGCGATTCACACACAAACAGGACAATGGGCTACGAAAAACTTCTAAAGTATAATTTGAACAAAACACCTTCGTAAATAATTATTTAAATATAAAAACAACATAAAATAAAAATCTCTAAAGAAAATCAACATAACATTGAGAAACAATTAACTAACGTTTAAGGTGACGTGGTGCGATAGAATCATTTTGTGCAACTAACTAAAAATAATGCTTCAAGCATAATACACCCTTCATTAAAAAAACTAGCGCAAAACGAACTTTTTTACATTTTTATAGGAACTGTTCGTAACTAAAAACTAACTAAACGTAATGACTTTATATATTTTGTGGTAACTGTCTGGAGTACGTTTGCGGTTACTATTCAATATACACCATCTCTAAATGTTACTTTTGATAATTAAAAAAAAACCATTTGTAAAACTCACGTATGACATAAAGAACTATTAATATTTTTTTTCTTGATATGTGGTATTAATTAATTATTACAAGTTGTGCCCCAGAATGTTATTTTTTATTTATTACCAAACTGTCAGTGACATTTTAAGTAACTCAAATTAATGTTATCTGGAGGAAATCTACGTACTATCCTTTGCCGAAGATTTAAACGGTTTAACGGCATTAGACACGGCAGTCCTTTATTTTCAGGGAAATTAAATCTGGGAGAAGAATTTTGGAAAGACCAAGAAAAAAACGTAGCCTAATCTCTTGTTTTATAGAAATTATTATTTGAAATTGATCATTATTGAATGTGATATTTATTACTAAACAACGCCACGTACGAAATCTCAAAAGTGGGTTCCTAGCTATCTTCAGATGTGAATATTAGTCAGGTTTAGGTTACATTTAGTCGGAACCGCAAACGTAGCGTGCAGTATACCTAGTTTAGTGCTCGTTCACGTAAGACAGAGGCTGATTCTGAACGGTCACCTTAGGCGAGCGATCAAACTTCGGAGTAATGCTGGGAGTCGAGCTCGGAGTGACGATGGTACCGTGCCGGATCTGGCCACTGCCTACAATGGTCACATTCTGTTTAGGTATAGTGAAAGCTGCGTTTTTCAACGAGTCGTATATACGGACTAATTTGTTATCGATGGTTTCTGTGGATCGTGCGGGCGAGGCCGTCACCACAAGCCCTGGCATCTTCACGTGGATCCTGTTAGACTCGTGTTGCTGCATGATGGCAGCGGCTGGGATACTTGCCGTAGCTTGTGGAGCACTTACGTGATTAGTAGAAGAGTGATTCTTGAGACCTTGAGCCGTCTTATAGCTTTTGCCGCATTGGCATCTGTAGGCCTTTCTTACCCTGGAATATTTACATATTATATTAATTACATCAATTATTATGTAGGTACTAGCTGACCAGGGGGCTTATTGTCTAACAAAACGGTATGAAGATGAATTTAATTTTCACATTTTCATTTGCAAACGATACCCATTATAAAGTTTGAATTTTAAAATGAAGGTGAACTTAAGTTTGACATTTTCCTTTGAATAGGATGCCGATTATGAAATTCGAATTTCAAAATGAAGATGAACTTAAGTTTGTAATTTTCCATTGAAAACCATGCCCACTATGATTTTTTTTTTATGCCTGGTAGGTTAGCCTTTGACCACTATCTCACCTGATGGTAAGTGATGATGTGGTCGAAGATGTTGTTCAGGCTAACCTAGAAGTACTGGCTCTCAAGGACAGCTGCCGGAAGACACCGTTAGGTTCTTGGCGACAGATTTTCTACTTGAGGGTGGTAGCTAGCCAGGCGGGCATTCGCCGCAAAATGCCCTACCACCATGCTATAACGACTGCCATCCTAAGACAACAACCGGGACCGACGGCTTCACGTGCCCTCCGAAGCACGGAAACGCTCAATAGTAATGTCACTAGCGGTCACCCATCCAACTCATGACCGCGCGCGACGTTGCTTAACTTTGCTGATCGGTTGAGAACAGCTAAGTAAACTTCGCTATGAGCGCTTCAAAATTTTGAATTTCATAATGAAGATTGTTTTCATAACCATTCTAATATGACATTAAGGCCGCAACTCTTATATTATATATATATTATTTCGTTTGCGTAGCATATAGTAGAACAACATACATACTCGTAAATCGAGCAAACATTTATACAATAATAATAAATACATAGATTATCCTGTATATACTTTTATAGACTATTTATGTACAAATCAAAATTGTTTCAATACTTTATGTATGAATCATCGCGGTAAGCGGGTTTATAATAACAAAGGCAGATCCAGGGTGGGTCATGACCCTAGGCAGCACTAGGCAGGCTACTAACTGCAGTTTTTTTATTACTTATGCGCAAAAACAACCTTCTTACACCACAAAATTTGTGATATGACTATCGACATCGTACTATAATTGGTAAATCGCGAGGAGTTTGCACAGTGCAGCTATTTCCATTTTATATATCGGGGTCGGTTCTCTTCATACTTCGGCTAATGGCTCGGGTTCCTACCATGTCTGCAGTGAAAATTTTCTGCTTTCGTGTTACTTCCAACAGTAACAGTATCGAATTTGTTGTTGGTCCACCTCTACCACGTTTTCCTTCTTCCATATTCAATACTCTGTTTGTCAGTGTCTATATTCTCTCCAGGAATACCCATGGGGTGCAGGGCTAGAATGTCACTCCCCTATCTCATCCCTTGGATGTCGTAAAGGCGACTAAGGGTAAATTACCAGAAAGTGGGCAGCAACGTCTTCTGAGGAACTGTTGGGAACTCCCCCTCATTGCGGGAGGCTGTGTGCAGCAGTGGACAATCTGGCTGATACAGATATCCTCTGACCTCATAACATGATCAAACCAAAGTGACAAATTTACTTGAAAATGTTTGTCATATCTGTGGTAGAGCTATTTCTATTATATTCTAGAGGGAGAATATTGGCGACCAAGAGTGAGTAACCCCCTTACTCAACGGCTGGATCCGCCCTTGTATAATTTAGTAAGTAGTTTAGTAGGGGTGGTTGTGTATTGTACAATATGCACACGCTATATCTATAAATTAATAGCATCTCTAACCACATATAGATAGTAAGTTATAAGGTAAGTTATAAAGTACTATGGCTACGATATTTCTACTTACAAATAAACGAATTACCAACGTCTTCACTTATCCAAGCTACAATTACATCACCTAACTAAACTATATCTTAATTCAGCCTACTTTAGAATAGCCCAATTTGATAATATCGAATCCCAAAAAGTTCTAGTTATTCAATTCTTATACGCTACAATAATTTTAACTACTGATGAGTTAAGGCTCTATTCTGTGGACAACGGCAGATCCAGGGTGGTCACAGGGGCCTGGCCTAAATAGGTAACCCTGACCTGGCGGCTATATCAGTGACTGTGACTCTTAATTGTTTTTCTTGTCATATATAGGGTAAACATAGATGACCTATCTAGGCCACCTCCCTCAGGCTGGATCCGCCCAGGAACTAAGTTCATGTTTACAGAACGTTAACGAACTATTCGAATGTAAATACCCATTTCTTCCAAAAATATTCCTGTGGAGTCATGTATTTCTTGGGAGCTCTGAAATACTTTTTATTGTAACTGTCCGCTGGCAGAACAGGGTATTTTCTAGAGAAAAAATTATAAATATAGATATATATGTACTATTAAAATTTAAGGAACCAAAAAAATGACTGATTTATGCAAGATTTCTAGTTAGGTATAGGTAAAAATCTTTGTCGACTATTGACACTTAATGATCATATATAACAAAGATATTTGCGACTATCGACACTTATTGACCCTATATAACAAAGATCTTTGCGACTATTGACACTTATTGACCATATATAACAAAGATCTTTGCGACTATTGACCATATATAACAAAGATCTTTGCGACTATTGACACTTATTGACCATATATAACAATGATCTTTGCGACTATTGATACATATTGACCATATATAACAGACTAGTATTATTTTTTACATTAATGACGCATGTTAAACGAAACCACAACTATTTCGTATGGTAATCATAACTCTCCGCGGGACTTGAACCTGCAACCTCAGGATACCGTCTTCTGTTGATTTCTAGCATACTGAAGTCTGTTTAATGACATAACGTCATAAGAGTCATCATGAGTGGTTGTTGTTTTTTCGTTCGTAATTCGTGACTTGTGATGAATTGCAACTGTTATAGGCAGAGGTTAGTCCACTTAACATCAGGTGGTCCTCGAGCTTGTTCCGTCACAATAACATAAAAAAAATTAAAATAAAAGTAGGTACTACCCGGAACATATTTAATAAATAAAACACGATCTTTGCGTTTCACAATCATCGATTTAGCCTATCCAACGGTTAAAGCTTGAAATGCACGTTAACAGTCATTTTTGTCATGCAGTTATTTTATGTTCTGGATAGTATAACCGGAACTTACTCGAACATTCTGAAACAGGTCCTAATTGTCCTAATTTAACCGTCACAGGGGACGGTGCGCGGTCATCAACCAGATTACAAGACTTAATCTGATCGAAAGAAGTGCTTTTTCAAACACTTAACTCTCATAATGATGTCGCTACCCTTCTAGAGGGAGCAGTAAAAGGTAACGAAGGCAAAAATACCAAAAGGTAAAAATATTAAGCATTATTATGGCAAACCTCCCTTATACGGGGAGACATTAGTTCAACGGTAGACCTCCCCAATAGGGAAGGCATCAGTTCAACTGTGGACGAAAAATCGCTGTTGATGTGATATTAAATTCGTTAGAGAAAGAACTAATAAGAGTGACAAAGACCATACATGAAAGCGTACACCGATAACTAAATACCAGCTTCGGCGAAAGATGTCGCTAAATGTATCAAATCATATAAAATAACGAAATTAAATTTTTAATGGCCGTCGTAAATCTCAATAAGGCTACTTGCACTCGTATTGGAACGAAAACAAATGGCTAGAAGGCGTTATTTGCCATATATTTTACATGCGTTGCAGCGCCATCTATCAATAAACTTATGAATCGTGGTAAATTATCCATAAAAAACAAATTTATTAGAGCAGCATTTTAACACAATATTTCGTATTAAAAAAAACAAGACATCTTTCGGGCCTGTTTACCATCGATGAAATTCAAATTTATCGGCTTTAATTGTCGAAGCCAAAATTTCCAGGCTACGAGTCAGCGCCATCTGGATATAATACAAGATTTGAGCTTATTCCGACGTACGTTGCGATTGAAACTCTTATTAGTTCTTTCTCTATGGTTATACGTTTAGCAAAGCGTTACTTACTTCCCATCTTTCTTATGTCCGTTCTTGGAATGATATTTGATGCCGTTGACGTTCTTGTAGCGTTTCTTACAGCCCGGCACGGGACAGGCGAACGGCTTCTCCTGCGCGGCTGGACCAAGTGCTCCGGAGAGGGCGTTAGGATTCATCCTGAAATTTGTAACAAGGGGCCACTGCTTTAAATCTCTTTCGCCCTATTATTAAGGTATACATCTTTGATCTTTAACGTACCCATTAGAAGATTGCAAATAAAATAATTGTATGGGTAAATATTGCCTTTTAATAACTGTTATCTAACCTGTTGACCTAGATTGAGAACTGGGCGTCAAGTCTGCTAATCAACATGAATCTATATAATGGACTCGGCCTGGTCAATTTTGACAGTTTTGGTAGTCTACTTACTTCATATCGTTCATATTGAATCAATAATAACGAAATTGTTTTCTGAATAGGGTAAGAGTAAGGTGCCTTACTCTTCTCTTTTTATTTTTTGTTGGCAATATCATCAAACCAGCCTAGATTGATCATAGATTCATGTATTCATATGGAATCAGCAGACTACCGATTCTGTCTTGTATGAATCTTGAATAAATCTATGCTGAATGTGAACATAGTAATTAGCAGACTTGGCCCCCTGGTCCGAGGTCATATCATGCAGATGCTGGAACACGCCAGTATGTTTACAAAATTACAACTTGAACCATTTACAAAGTTATTGGAGGGGCGAGCAGTTTTAGACTGTAAGATCTCTTCCACTTTTGGCTTTGCTCTACTACAACATTCATATCCGTTCTAATTTAATCTATCGCCAAATGAGCAGCATGCCACTTCTCACGTGGATGTGAATAGGGTGTTGTGTGCATTAGACGCACAGCAGGGCTGTATACCATCTTAGTGCCCAGGGTTTCATACAATACGTTCTTGTGATTCATCGAGTGTGTTAGAGAAAACGTTTTGTATGACCATTAAAATGTGCCCGGTTAACTGCAATAGGGTCGCCCCCTATTACATGAGACTAAAACCCAATTGGCGAAGCGTGGGTGTTTACACTTACCTCATGACATGACCATGGCTATCTATGGTAAACTACCTTTATTTTAATATTGTTAGGTTTGCAATAACGCCTGCTAAGCGGATTACATCACAAAAACACAAATATACGATAGGAAAAATTTATCCCAATACGATGGTTAAAGAACGATAGGAAAGATTCGAGTTATGGCGTCATGTCATGTTAGCTCAATTGGTTAGAGCATACCCCGGCTCAAGGGGTGGATGGACGCGGGTTCGAATCCCGCACATGACTTAAATTTTTCCCATCGTATATTTGTACCTTTATTTTATTTACGACGCTACTTTCAGTCTTTAGACCTAGTTCACTCATGAAGGCGAGTCTCCTCCACAGTAAATTATTGATGCGCATTTGTAAGGCCTGTTCTAATCGTCACTGCGTCGCAGTGTGGGTGTAAATCCTCTGGTAATCCTCTGGAACAGGTCTATTTCTTTATTTATCTCTGGCACACAAAACATAATAAAATCGATTACAGAGTTACAGATCGCATTAGGTATTATTATTAGGTCTGTACCCATCACCGCGCTTTGCAAGCGGACGTGCACTTTATTGCTTCGTAACTAGAGTCGCTTATATTAATTGGAATGGCTTTGAAGAGTGATCCTTTGGTCCTTTTTATTCTGTGGTTAAAGAATTATTATGTACATAAAACATACCGAAATTTCAAAATACTCCTACCTTGCTATAACGACTGCCATCCTAAGACAAGAGCCGGGACCGACGACGGCTTGACGTGCCCTTCGAAGCACGTAAGCGCGCTGAAGTAATGGCTGAGCAAATTACGCTACGAGCGCTTAAAAAAATTATATAATAAAAAATATATTTGAAACTGTATACAGTTATGTTGCTAGGTGTGGTAACTATTCGCGAGTTCAAAATAATAAGTAATTGAGTAGCTATTATCTAGGAAATTTATGGAAAACAATGCACAAGTTTCACCAACAACCATCAAATATATTCAAAACTGCATTTACCTTTCCCACACTTAGAAATTACTTTCGCTTGAAGTTACCTCATCAGAGGGATGAAAACAGTTTTTACTGCACATGGAAACGATTTTGCCTGCTGCCAAAAAAAAAACTATGCAAGCTATGTCCCAAATCCTTATTCCTACAGCCTCTCTGTTAAATAATTAATATGTAGAATTTACTTATCACAAAATTATTTTTAAACCTATGCAATATTGTTTGTTCAACTAATCTGGTTTTTATTTCCTTTAATCATATTCGTAATGTAAAGCGGAGTTTTTACTTCGGCTGAAAGAACTATTAAGGCACTTGAACTATTTTATTACAATTATTAAACCTCTTGTGCCGAAATAGGTCCCTTTCATACATTGTATAAAAAGAGTATATTGTTATACAAGGGATGAAAGGGACCAATTTTTTCGCCTTTTGACCCTTTGTTCGCCTACCTTCGCATGTATTGGAGCCACCCTGAAAGTTTTATTTTTTGGGTCAAAACGTTCTGCATTATAATTATATAATCAGATTTGTAACTCATTTCGTTTACGACCTAAACAGGTTACATACAGATGGACGGACAGTCATAACAGGGCTCCATTTTACCCTTTGTGTACGGAACTCTAAGATGTTTAAGATACTTATTGTAAAGGTATTTGTCCAAAAACATTAATATGATAAGGACTTACTTGACTCCATAGCGCAAGATATAATCTGGGCTATATTCATCAGTAGTGGTCCAAGAATCATTGCTGTCTTCGGACATACTCAGCATTTCATCTTCATCCATCTCGCTGCCTGAAGACCATAAAACATGAATGTGAGTAAATTAAGGTGGGGCTATTTCAACTGGCGATTAATACAAGGAAAAAATAGATGTTTCACTTCTCATGCTCTTAAAGTTCTTGTTTATGCCCGGTATAAACGGGCTAAAACAGCTTTTGTATGCTCTAGTGCATAAAAATCTGCTTTTAAAGCACAAACAATTGCAAAAAAAAATTATATTTTAAATGTTTACAGAGGTTTAGTTTGTAATACACACACAAAATCAGTGGTATAATCAAAGACCCAGACATATTTTGTGTAAACAATTACACTCAAAATAAATTTACATTACAATATCATAGTTCCATTTAATCGCAATTAAAGTGAAATCCTCGTGCGTAAAACTCATTTTACCCTGTCGTCGGGCCGGGAAAATGAGTATGTTGTGCCCTGTTGCCGGGCTGTAAGAGGTCTCGATTAAAAAAACTTGTTTTATGCACTCGTTCAACAATCTAGGTACTTTGTTTTGATGGTATATGCGACAGACCTCTCTCCCACCTTTTACATTCGATTCTGCTTGACATTGCAAGTCATACCGAGATGTCAGCTCTTAAATAAGTTGGCATAGTCAGGACCACGTCGTCCTAGTTATGAATGAAATTATATTGTTGTCATTATCGCCGATGCCAATGGGTTAAGTCTCGTAGATCCATGGATCTATGAAATCTGCCCATGCGTAGGTCTCACTAGGCGACAAGCACCTAGATCCACTTGCTACAGTGCCCTTCAAGCCTGAAGACGGCAGTGTTACGGCTTTGGAGGCACTGTTTCTGAGACCAATATACTTAGTACACAATATAAAAATAATTTATTGTTGTTAGGTACATATTTAGGTATATTTAACATTGGAAAGGCGACTATGACGGTCTGTTAGCACTTGACCTTATTTTTCTTATTGTGTTCATGGTTTTTCCTGTCCGTGCTAGGGAAAATGGAATATGTTTCGGGATTAGATGTATCTTCATACCAGTTGGAGTGGTACTGCGGATGGAAGGTTCCCTGGCCACAGAGAGCAGCCGGCGCCGTGGCTCGGGCGCAGGTGGCGCATTCTGAATTTCACGTCTTGATGCCGCAGAGAAAAACCTGAGCACATAGCTCATCGGCACGGATGAAGGTTGAGATGCCTCGCTTTGCTCAAGTACCGCAGGATCATCATCTAAAAGTTTCAAGGGAACTCTGGTTCAAACCAAGACGATTTAATAATATAAATCAAAGGCATCAACACAAACTACCTAAATGCGCGTGGTGCGGAAGTTGACAAGATCAGCTGTTCGATCAAACAGCAATGTTTACGTAGTGCGATGCGCTACAAAATGAACATTAAATGCGAATGCTTTTTGGCACGCTACATTTGTAAATAATTTATATGTAACATCAGTAGTATCAAATAAATTAAGTAAATCTTGGGCAGGCACTTTTGTATTTCACGCTAAAAATATTGCAATGATGACAACCTAACAAAATTGATAAGGCGTATATGGGGAGGATTACGGATTATAACTCTGGGTTAGCTTTCATGCAGGACAAATGGATTATCATTTTGTACTTACCAATATGAATATCTTCAATATGACCAATTAGATCTAAAAGACCAGTAAATTTGATTCCACAGCCTCTGTACGTACAGATGTTCGTCATGAACAGCGCCATGTTGTCGGACAATAGTGATATTGCTAATGGATTAGTCAACTTCACTACTATGACATAATAAGGTTTTTTTGTTATCAATATATTAACAACTGTATTCTATTACAGTAAGAATATTTTATGGGTCTTGAAAATTTTAGTACATAATTTATAATACTTAATTATTTTCAGGTATCGTTAACTGAGGTAGATTGCAATAAAAAGTACGCCTTGATCTTGTCACTTGCGCATCCTGATCGATAGTTGGCTGCGCCGATCGGATCTGTGCCAAAAGAGGCATATTTCAACCAATAGCAAACCCGCATTTGTGCTCTGTTTCGCTTATTCATTCAGAAATTGAACATTCCAAAGGCCGGTCTCCTCCTTTTCGGTGTTCTTTGGTAAGTGCGGCAAAATTACGCAGAAAAGTAATCGTGATAAAGTGTTGGAATTACGAGCCATCATCCAATAAAAAGTGCAAATACCGACGTCCACGGCCATATAGTGTGTGATAGTGCAAATATTTAGTTGTGATCTCGTAAGTTGTCAAAAAGCAGAATCTGAGCTAGTTCGCCGATTCGGCCATTTTCCTACAACTCTAATAAATTTCCTCCGTTGGTAATATTACGCCCGTTCTCACCTCTATATTTTGTGCACAGTGATACCCCATAGTGTATGGTTTACATAAGAGTGTTGATATATCGACCCAACTCTCGGTTACGTAGTCCCGTAAATTACGTAACCTGCACCTTTCGTCGGTCAAACTGTCAAGTCTTGAAGTCGCAAATTTGCATTTAATAAATCGAATCACACAGTGCTAGCTGGTCCTGCGAACGGAACACTCATCCAGCCATCCGGTTTCTTTCAGTTGTCGCTCGCCGCACCCACAAATACACAAAATGCTGTCTGCCGCCAGACTGATCGCCCCTGCAGCCAGGTCTGCCGTAAGTACTATTTATTTCCTTAATTTAGAATAGTGTTTTACTTAGAATTGTTAAGTTTACTTGAATGATCATCATGCAGTGACAGTTCCATGAATGACCTTGCTGATTGCTCCTGACATCAAGGATTACCAGAGAACTGATTATGAAGTAGGTATTAGAAAGCTCTTTGAATTTCTCAGATGGTGTGGAGTATAGAAATTGTAACCATAACTTTGCCTGTTATGTCATTACATAATCAGGTGCTAAATCAGCTGTTATCAATGTCACTAAATCAGATGTCAATGTATGGGAATTACTGTTGTGATTTTCATATTGCTGTAATCCATTATTGATTTTCAGGGTGTAGCCTACTTATGCATTTTTAAAATGTTATAGTATATTTAATGTGGTTTCAGATCTTCAGCAACACAGCATTGGTACGACCACTTGCAGCAGTCCCTACGCAGTCACAGCTTGTACCAGCAGCTCCCGCTCAGCTGTCAGCAGTGCGATCCTTCCAGACCACCTCTGTCACCAAGGATATTGACTCTGCTGCCAAATTCATTGGTGCTGGTGCAGCGACAGTGGGAGTAGCTGGATCTGGTGTGTTCAAAACTTGTCAATTAATATTACGTTTCCTGAAAGATCTTCATTGTGCATGCCTTGCTTATTCGACAATCTGAACTTTCAACTATATATTATTGTAATATTGGTGATTATGATCTAATAACGACCATAATATTCTCAAAAATGCCTAGCGATAAATGCACAAGGTAGGGAAAGAGTTGCATAACACTTATTGATTTCTGTAAGGGAAGATTGACCTACATACACACGGGTTGAAGGTTCAAATTCAATTTGAGGAAGTGCATTAATTGTTTATCTATATCATTGATAGTTCTTTGAATATTTTTGAATGAATAAATGAATTATCAAGTTATCATTCTCAGCACACTAATCAATAGACATTTCATTGGAAATTTTGGACTGATGATAATTAAGCAGTGGATCTTCTCATTATAATACTTCTTATTTTTGCACTTTTACTCCATAAATGATTTGCATGTCTCCTACTAACCTATCCTTTCCACTAAGCTTCCTTGTGTCCCTACAGGTATGGGTATTGGAGTGGTGTTTGGATGCTTGATCATTGGCTATGCACGGAACCCCTCACTGAAGCAGCAAATATTTTCATATGCAATCTTAGGATTTGCACTGTCAGAAGCTATGGGCCTATTTTGTTTGATGATTGCATTCCTAATGTTATTTGCATTCTAATTATTATTTTGTGGGTACATCATATAATATATCAGTGTATATTGGGGAATAACTGTGGATTGACATTTATATGATTTGATATGATACTGTTTTTGTAAGCTTTTTTCGATCATTTTATGACGAAGATCATAATTAAGGTGAGATGGATTCTGTTGCTACTTTGTAGTTTTTCTTCTAGTCTCTGTAATTGTTACTACTTAGTCCTTTGCATTATTTTTGTTTAATTTAGAGACGAGTTTTTCAATCATCAGATAAAAAATATTACTAACAAAATTTAAAACAAACAACCAGCATTCATTCCTTTAATATTGGTTGTGTATACCTTTATTATTATGAATTGTAACTATCTGTTTATTGAAAAACCAGATTTTAGATCAATATAAACAGTGTAGCTAGCGCTCATAGCAAAGTTAGCTATTCTTTAGCCATTCTTAGCCGATCAGTTAAGTTAAGCAACATCCGTCACAGTCACGACTTGGATGGGTGACTGCTCTAGCTTCATTACTACTGAGCACTTCAGTGCATGTTAAGCCTGCGTCCCGTTTGTTGTCTTAGGATGGCAATTGTTACAGCATGTATATGTATACTTCTAGGTTAGCCTGAACAACATCTTCGACCACATCATCACTTACCATCAGGTGAGATAGTGGTCAAAGGCTAACCTATCAGGCATAAAAAAAATACAGTAGAGCATTTTGCGAATGTTCGCCAGGCTAGCTACCACCCTCAAGTAGAAAATCTGTCACCAAGCACCTAAGTGTCTTCCGACAGCTCTCCTTGAGAGCTAGTAATACTAGATTAGTCTGAACAACATCTTAGACCATATCATCAGGTGAGGTGATGGTTGAAGGCTAGCCCATCAGATACAAATAATAAAAAAATGGTCTTGTAAGCATTGATAAATCGGGTTTTGGTTCTAAAGACCAATAAAAAGAAATGTATCCATCAATAACTAATATATTATCTGTTCACATTCCAGGAGCGGGTATCGGAACAGTGTTCGGCTCCCTGATCATTGGTTATGCGAGGAACCCCTCCCTCAAGCAGCAGCTGTTCTCATATGCCATCCTGGGATTCGCCCTGTCTGAGGCTATGGGTCTCTTCTGTCTTATGATGGCGTTCTTGCTGTTGTTCGCTTTCTAAGCTCCTTTATGTTTAAGAACACTACTACTGCCATCCAACATGATGAGGTTTCAGTGTATAATATCTGGAGTGGACGGCCATGGAATCGAATTGTGAAACCTCCCCTCATAGTGATGCAAGGACTGATGTGTACAGTTGTTACACTTTCCAGTGTGTTATCATCAGGAATGCAATTAATTTAATTATGTAGTATATAAAAACAATCTGCAAATAAAATGTTATTGTAAACATTCTTTGGATGCTACAGTTATTTCAATTCCTGATTATTTTGTAGACTGAACTTTTTCTCTATCATGTTATATCATTGTCAAAATTCGGTGATAATATTGATTAGCCAGTGATTGCGTTTTGCGTGATAATTATCATCGACTTTTGAGATGCAAGTGTTATCCTGTTTGAGAATGTCGGTATCTATTGTACATTTTTAGGGCGATTAAATGATACAAACTAATGTCTGGGCATTTTTATCTTTCTAAATAGAGAATTAAATAAGGCACAAACATTAAAATAGAATTGATATGATGCAATAGGATTTTTTTTACGCCCATATATTTATAGGATTCAGTTATGCTGGGTGAACTGCTCTGATCCATTGATATCTAATTCACCCTCAAAAATAAAGTGGCGCAAGATCCATTGATACTAATGCACTCATTATCACTAACATCAGGGATCTCAGCTTGTTGACAATACAATACCTACCTACTTTCAAGTAATCAATAGCACAATGAACTGTATCAGCCAGATAGTCCACTGCTGAACAATACTTGCTTGGGGATCGCAGTGTGAGATCAGTTCCTCATAAAGTGCTGCTGCCCACGTGGTGTGTTACCCTTAGTCGCCTCTTACGATACCTACGGGTGGTAGAGATGGGGGGTGATATTCAAGCCCGGCACCCCACAGGCCACAGCACAAAAGAAATTATTCTGCAGTTGAAAGATAATAAAAACCGGCCAAGTGCGACGTGGAACTTGCACACCCAGAGATCCATACCAACAATGTACCAATATCGTCATTCATTGCCCGTGGTTCAGCTGGGTGGTACAATTTATTAGACTTCAGTTGTTGCGTGTGTATGTCTCCAGCTTCCAATTGAAATTATTCAATTCTGAATATGTATGCTGATTTTTAGGGCATATTTAGTGCATTTATGAATGTTACTACATAAGGAACACTAAGGCCCACTTGCGCCAACGAGGAAACTCGAATTAAGTGTAAAATGTCATACAAAAACCAAATTAACCCGACTTTAACTCTCGAATTAACGTTGATGCAATAAACACTAAGCTAGGTACTTGTTGTGCTAAGTTGTAGCGTAAGGAATTATTAAATTTGGTATGGCGCATCTTGTAAAATAAAATTTCCTGTGTATCAGGATGGATGACGGGTGTAGGTCAAAAAACAGCTTTATACATGAGAGCAATGTGGGAGCGTCAGGATGGCTAGACCAAATCAGATACCTATATTATTAAAAACATGCCTGTTTGTATACTACTAAAGGCTTCGAAAAATGTGATATTGGCACTAATCATAATCACACCTACAGGGTATCATTTTATGACAGAACCTCTAAAGGGCAAGGCGCACTATTAACAAGACTGCTGTCTGTCCGAATATATTGGTCTAGGAATTCATTTCAATTTTTAGGGGCGGCTCTAATACGTGATTGAGTAGCCGAATAAAAACTAATTTGGACCAGCATGAGGTATCTCGGCGGGGTGTAACTTTCTAGAGATCATTGGGTTGCTAAATGCTCACAATTCACACCAAATGAGTATAGTACCACCAACTTCCTAGCTGTGCAGTTTTCGAGGGCGCTACTGGTCATGGAAATAAACTACAAACTGTCAAGGTATGTTGTAGTTCTTTTTTCTGCCGCCTGAACAGATAAGTTGGTGGGTCTGTAACACAGTGACTTGTTGGAATTTTTTTCCCATCGGCTCACATTGTTATTCGATTATACTGTTTTTAAAATAAGTTTTCTGAACGAGACACTAATTCAACTATACGAAATTATATTATTTTATCAGAAATAAAATTGGGGCTGTTAAAAATTTACCATTTTAGGATGTTTGTTACAGGGTCTATCTCAAATCCTACTTGTTCAAAATTTTGGTATATTACGTATAATATACCACCAAATACTGGAAACGCTGATATGTATATGGCTTTGATCAACACTAATATTTATTTACGTCGCGATGTGATTCCCTAAAAGAGAGACCCGATTGGCACTTTGCCAGTTTTTGAATAATGGCAAAGGATAGCGAATAGTACATAATATATTTATGTACTTACAAAAATACGTAAAACCCTACCTACTGCAGGATTTTGGGTCAATTTTCTCGAAATAGCCAGTGTTGTGAACATGAATGTAATTATCATCAGTGATTGTTGCTCACATTATCATAATAATCAACTTACGAAAATATAGAAAATCGGGGCTGGTCTGGGCAACCACTGAGCAAGTATGAAGCAATCGAGTATCTGCACATGGCCCCTGTGGTTTCTAGTGTGACCAGGGTTTCTATTTCCACTTAGGCTCCATCTTGGATATGCCGCTGTAAGCGATCATCGCGCATATGTAATCGCTTCAGCTTAAAAAAAGTTTTTTATGAAACTTACAAAACGGACCACCCACACTAGTATCGAGTCACATCTCAAAAGGCAAAAAATCCAAATAAGTCGCTTTGTTAGAATCTGGATGACCATAATATAATCCATGTAGATCAATGAATATAATTAAAAATTAGTTAAGATATTATACAAGTTGAGCGAAGAGATGGAAAATGTTTGTAAAGGCCCACATCTTGATCGAACAGGCCAAAAACGTATCCACGGGTCCACATGTAGTGAATGGAGTGATATTAGGAATCTCACTGAAAAACGTAAGTTATATCAACAAGTTTATTTTGTAAATTATTTTTGTAATAAAACCATCCAAGTTACCTTATTCAAAACGAATTTTTTTACAAGATTTTGCAAAATAAAGCCTGGAATACACATGCCTATAATCACATTGTCTGCTACTAGGCAGTTTGCTCATTTATAACAACGCAATAATTAGCACACTATTCCCTTTGCATGTGATTATTGTATGCTACTAAGTAGCATCTGCTACAAAACTAGTATGCTTTTGTCATACTAAATAGCATGTGTATTATAGGCTTTAGGGTGTCTAGTCATTCATGATACATATAAATGATATTAGGTATTATTTATCAGGCATTTATAATGCGCTATTTAGAATTAAGAACCTACACGGTGGTGGTCAAAATGAATTCAATCCAAAATCTAATCTGGAATGTACTCATTTTGGCTTGCTTAGTAATCAATATTTTGTACATCAGAAATTTACATAAAACATTTTTGTCAAAGCTAAAACAGACTTCTGATATTCAAAACGGTAATTACATTAGCTTACAAAAGTTCGTGATGCTTCTTCTTATTCTATAATATACTTTAACATTGCATGATTTTGGTGTTCGATTCTAGCTACATACAATAATTTCTCAGTCATATCATCAAATGTTTGTACCAAAACCTATACATACATAAGGCTTAATATTTATTTTAAGACGTATTACATATTCGACATCTACAGCATGAGAAATTGCAGACATGCTACATACAAAGTGTACAGTAAACTTATAAAATATTTTAACAAATTTGTAATGTAAAAACCACAATATCAAGGAATGAAGGGATAACAATTCAGCATTACTATTTCTTTGAGTGTTTATAAACAATAAATCTTAAACAGTTTCACAATAAATTTCCTTAACTAACATTCAGCAAAACAAAATAAGGCATTTTTCCTATACTTGTCCATCAAACAATATTTTCGATTCGAAAATGTATACTACAGATGAATCGAGTCCTTGAAAACTTACAGCATAGTATACTATTTTATATTATTGTATTTCAATCAGATTTTATTCTCGAGATCATCACTCATTAAAATTATTTGGTCCATGTCTAAAGTACAAAACAGTTCCACGGACTCGAATCAAAAGTTTCATCTTACACAATATTTTTGGCTCAACATTTTTTCACATTTCCATAACTTTACAACTCTTCACCATTTATATCTTCTTTTACGAGCTAGTCTTGATATTATAATTTATATTACAGGGATTTTCATAAATAGTATTTTAGATGTTACCTTAGATGGCTTCAGTTTCAAACTGACTACCCTTAGAAATTGTAATAGGTCCATAAGTTTCGTGCTGCTCTATTTTCAACACTTGATGCTTCTTTAGGACAAGTAAACTGTAAAACTTCTGCGCCACCTGAAAAATAAAATACAATGATCATAATGTAAGTTAACCTAAGTAAATAACAAACGCCTCGTACCCCCCCACACCCGGCAAGAAACAGGGCCTATGTCCGGTCGCCAGTATTGTATGGAACTCTATGAAGCCGATACCGGATTTGGGAAATAGACCTTTTAGGAACCGTTGCGTGGATATGGGGCCATAAACTGAATTTTATGAGCTATTGTGATATAAAAAAAATACTCCTAGACTGACTTAGTTTACCTACATACAAAATTAAAAAAAAAAAAAAATTTTTTCCATTCCAAATGAAAATAAACAATAATAATACTTATATATTGTCCATGTAGGATCTTATTTATTGCTCATTACTAGACTTTGACCACTTTCGGGCCTAATGGTAAGGTAAGTGGTTGAAGATGGCAATGACGATTTACTATTTGAGGGTCGGTAGCACGGTGGGCTTTTGCAAAATGCCCTACTACCATGTGGAGAATGTAAGGCCGCGGAGAGATCCGAACCATCGACCATCTGCGCGGCACTCGCAACATGGCAGTTGCAACATGAAGACGCTGAGATGAATTCCACGCTTCATCTCCAGAACAAGAGACAGTAAGTCTCTTAATAGTAAGTTAACGACGCGCGACACATAGCGCTAGAAAGTGTGCTTATATATGCCAATGAATGTTTATAAATTATGACTGGGACATATATGTTTAAATCGAAGCAAAAACGTTTACAATGTGTATTATCTTTTTGAATTACAGCGAAATATATATTCTACCGCTCTCACCTTATAGCTGGGATAAAAGTAGGAATGCTGTGATGACATACCTGTTTTCTGTTATTGTGTCGAGGTGCGAGGTCTATGAAGGACAGTTGCAGACCGGCGGCGATCTTCGGTCGCATAACTGCGAAAAGTTGCGCCGCGCGACGGTTCAACACTCGTTCTTCGAACTGCTCGTCAGTCTCGCCTGCTTCTCGTTCACCCTCCTCAGCCTGCAAAGTTAAACATTTTCTTATTACAACATCAAAAGCGGCCCGATTCTTGCTAGTGTGTTTTATATTTTTATTTATAGGTGGATAGCTTGGCCTTTGACCACTATCTCACCCTGATGGTAAGTGATGATGTGGTTGAAGATGTTGTTTAGGCTAACTAATAATAACTGGTGTTCAAGGACAGCTGCAGGAACAACTCATAGGTAGCTAGCCATCCTAAGGCAACATGCGGGACCGACGGCTTAACATACCCTCTGAACCACGGAAATCCTCAGTAATAATGCCACTAGAGGTCACCCATGCCAAGTCATGACCGCGGCAGTTATTGCGTCACTTAGTTGATAAGAATAACAATGCAAATGAATCTCTTGATGGCTTCAACAACATGTATTTTGGTTATAGTGCACATCTAACTGTAACTCCTAAGACATTGCTCGGTTTCTGTCATTAGTCATTTGGTTCCCGACTACCCATTACAAGTACATTGGTGCAATGACCTCTTTCGTTTGGCGCATATACCATCGTTCCCAAACTTAATATAATTTGTAATTGACCTTTATAAGAGCGTCGTAGACGCCTAAATTGAATAAATGATTTTGAATTTGACTTTAATGGCTGTGTGATTGGGTGTTCCAATCCATATAAAATCCAAAGACTGCGGAGAAATCTGTTGTACAGTTATAGTGGCATTTACAGACTAATAACGCTTACTTTTAAATAATATCATAAATTAATCCATATTATAGTAAATTCCATTGTTATAGATTAAACCATTCAATTAAACCATACAAATCATCGGGTGGTGAATGGATTTAATGATTGGTCCTCAATGTATATTCTACTTATTTGGATTGTTGTGGTGACATTATTTTGTAAACCTATCCAATCAATTGATGATAATTGAAAAGTGCGAGGAAAGATAGTCTTATCTCAAAGATTCTTTCATAGAGGGCAGTAATATTGTTTAAGTTTTCCGCAACCAGAGATACAACGAAAATATTGTATGAAAAAACAGACTGGTTTGTGAGGTTGAGCGCAGGCTTTTAAAACAAATTATTTTTTTTGCCAATATGTAGAAAATACAACACTTCCAGATCAAAGTATTGAGGGGTATTGTAAATGCACCATGGTACATTAGAACTGATGATATATATCGTGACCTCAAAGTAGATCTCATCACCAATGCTATTGATATAATAAATATTTTTTCATGCAGAAGCTCATAAGCAAAGATTACCTAAATGTTGAGACTATCGAGCTCCTCAACAACATAGTGCGAAGACTTAAGAGAACTAAACCTTTTGAGTTAGTGTAGTGAAATGACAAACATAAATAGTGCAGTGAATATCTGCTCCCTTCAAAGAACACATTAACAGTGTGGGGAACACTGTTAATGTTGTTAATAGGGACAATAAAATAGTTATTATGGACACATTCTAAGTTATTACACTACTCTACTAAACAGTTAGATCAAATTTAAGCATTTATCAATAGACTAGATTGTAATTATATTGAAATACATTTTGAAGTGACTCAAAAAGAATATTCATCCTATTAAGGGTGAGTACCATTTGGAGTTAAATTCCCCAAAAACGATAACACTCACAAAAGTTGTTCCACTTGAGTCATGGCATTATTTTCGCCATAAACGCTATGAAGCTACTGGAACAGTTTGAATTACCTACATCTAATGTCAAAAGTGACAGAAGTGGCAAATATTAGTGGCGTTCTTAGCGTTCTTAACTTAAATGGAACAGGGAAGAAAAGTTACAATCGATCACAGTGATCACAACCATAGACGCAGAATGTGATCAAAATTATCGATTATCGAAAATAACGAAATTAGCGTCAAATGGAATATGCCCTAAGCTACATATGTCTCATAACCATCATGCTATTAGCTATGTTGATTAAACGTATATCACCCTGTATTTTTATAGAAAATAATTTTATATTTGCATTTGACGACGATACTTACATTTTCAGGCGTTTGCGGTAAATCGTAGTCGTGTTGTGGACTGTGATGACCCTGGTGATCGTCGTATCCTACATTTGTCAGCTGCATTGCATCCTGGAAAAGATAAACTTTTGTGAGCATAACAGTAACATGAACAAGAAGGGCAAGGGCCCCACTCTGACGAGAACAGAAGTTTATTGAGAAAATCCATAAAGAATTTTGGACAGCGCTCTTCTGCGTGAGCTATTAGTAATGCGATACCTGCCTTGCCTTCTACTGGCTGTCCAATAAGATCAGATTCCGCTTTCGTCAGAATGTTTGTGATATAAAAACGAGTAGTGTTAAAAGGCTCAAGACCGGAAGTAGCGTGAGCGCACCAGCATTATTGCAAAATTCGACTACATACTCCGTTGATGATGTAATATGGCAGATATATTCCTCGGGACCTGGATTACGAGTGACATGATAACTTTTATCCCGATTTACTGAGCATTTTTCGGGGGAGCGGTGCGTATGATGGATATGATACGAGTAAAGAGAGAGAGAGAGAGTAGGGTACTCACCCGGTAGTGGTCGGAGAGGCGATGTCCGAGCGCGTCGATGTGTGCGGCGGAGGGTGCTCCCACCTGCGGCATCATCGGCGCGCGCTCAGCCCCGTGCAGCAACGCTGGGTGCCCGGACCCTAATAAACATATATCAGTACGTTCAACAACGCATACAACTTGTTTGGACATTGAAGAACTTTTTTGTTAGTAATGGGGGTATTTTTTGTCTATGGTTCTCGTATGACTTAACCAAGCTCAAATACTATCGTCATAATTATTTATTTCAGAATCGTGCTTCGAGTGCAAAAAAATGTCTTGACGCAAAAATGTTTACAAGAGCATAACGCTGTTATGAAAGTTCCTTTAAAAAACTAAAAAAAACACCCATGAACAGTTGGTGGCTGTTCACAAGGATTCCGCTCCGTCTTTATCTACCATTCAAAAGGTGTTACTAAAAAACCTGATAATATTGATGCTACAAGCGCGATTTGTGAGCACGACTTGCTGCTATAATTTTTAGCGGGATTTATTGTTATAAATCCTGCTAAAAATGTTAATCGTGAGCTCGGGTAGCGGTATTCTTGGCGCAACAAAGAGAATTATAGCTTTAATGCAGTAATTCGGTTCTTTTAATGTGTGTAGTGAATATATTAGGTCCTTACATATGAAATTGGCGTTTTGTATGGGAGGAACAAAAAGTCGAATATTTTTTAATATAATATATTTAATTAATCAAAGTATGAACCATTATTTTCTATGCACTTTTTTCATCTCATAGGTAGTTCATTGATCCCTTTACTAAAAAAACCAGTCGGACGGGAATCAATAAAATCTTTGAAGGCGATTTGGACTGCCCCATCGGAGTTGAATTTTTTCCCTTGCAAGAAGTTATCCAAATTTCGAAAAAAATGGTAATCTGTTGGAGCAAGGTCCGGGGAGTACGGAGGATGTCTTAGACTTTCCAATTGAAGCTCTTCTAATTTAGTAGCAGTCTGTAGCGCAGTGTGTGGTCTAGCGTTGTCGTGAAGCAGCAGTGGCGTGGAGCGATTGACCAGCCTAGGTTGTTTAGCCGCTAGCTTTTCCATCATGGTTTGCAATTCCTGACAATAGACATCAGCCGTAATAGTCTGGCCAGATTTGAAAAAACTGTAATGAACAATACCGGCACTAGTCCACCAAACGCTTACAAGTAACTTTTTTGGGGTTAATTTTCGCTTGGGGCAGGATTTGGCTGGCTGGCCAGGATCTAACCATTGCGCTGAGCGCTTCCGATTATCGTAAAGAACCCATTTTTCATCACAGGTAATGATTCGGTTTAAAATACCTTCATTATTGTGCCGGTTTAGTAATGTAACGCAGCAGTCGACGCGCGTTTGCCGGTTTGTTTCAGTCAATTCGTGAGGTACCCACCTTTCAAGCTTTTTAATCTTCCCAATTTGCTTCAAGTGAATTAAAACAGTTTTATCACTAACATTGCAGCCTGCAGCTAACTCGGACGTGGTTTGCGATGGATCCGCTTCCACAATAGCCTTCAACTCTTCATTATCAACTTGAGTCTCAGGCCGTCCACGGGGCTTGTTCTGCAGGTCGAAATTTCCAGAACGAAAACGTTGGAACCAAAAACGAACTGTGTTTTCTTTTGCAACACGACCGCCATACACATCATTCACCCTTCGAGTTGTTTCCGCAGCACTAGTGCCACGGCGGAACTCGTACTCGTAAATAATGCGATATTTAAGGTTTTCCATTTTGTAAAATGAGTGACGCAAACAGAAAAAAACAGAAGAAAAAAAACAAATGAATGACGATCATCGAAGCACAAATACATGAGTCTATAGCTGTACAAATTTGAATTTGGAATTCCTTACCAAAGAGGAGAAATTCGTGATTAAAGTGGCCAGTACGAAAAACGCCAATTTCATATGTAAGGACCTAATATAACATATACACAATATATACAAACACTGAATATATAATGTGTGTATCTTTATCTTTGATAACGTTAACACGTTAACATAAACCAGTTTGGTTTTACTTTGGTGCTATAATAATGGAAGTGATTCATCTATATTAATATTATAAAGAGGAAAGACTTGTATTTTTGTATAACGAATAAACAAAAAACTACTGGACCGATTTGAAAAATTCTTTCACCATCAGTCTTACATTATCATTGATGAACACAGGCTATAGAATATTTAAAAAAATATATATCGCCAAACACCTAACGGTGTGCTCCGGCAGCTGTCCTTGAGAGCCAGTGAAATTACAGGCACATGAGACCTAATAACTGCATGTCTCAGTATGACGGGCGCAGTGAAATTCGTCGTTGACGAAATGTATCTGTTATAGGCAGAGGTTAGTCCACTTAACATCAGGTGGGCCTGGCGCTTGCTCCGTCACAATAACTAAAAAAATAAATAAAAATACAACAGGAGTTTCAAGTAGTCACCATTAATCAACTGGCCTAAAAGTCAGAGTTCCTAATACTTTCAAGTATAATATGTACATAAACAAATTTATAATATTATACAACACTCAGGTCCCTAGCCCTGTGCTTCCAGCCAGCTAAATAAGGAGTCCAATCGACATAACAAAATAAAAACATGAGGTGGACTATATTCATAAAACAACATCTTACCTGGTGTCATACCTCCGTGTTGTAATCCTGTTGGGGTCATTCCTCCGTGAAGAAGACCCGCGGGAGTCATGCCGCCATGTTGTAACCCTGCCGGTGTCATATCGCCGTGCTGAAGTCCCGCTGGTGTCATCCCGCCGTGAACCAAGCCAGTCGGTAGCATGCCACCGTGCTGCAAGCCCGCGGGCGTCATGTCTCCGTGATGTAATCCCGCTGGCGTCATTCCTCCGTGCTGTAATCCCGCAGGCGTCAAACCTCCGTGCTGTAATCCCGCCGGCGTTAACCCTCCGTGCTGTAATCCCGCCGGCGTCAACCCTCCATGCTGTAATCCCGCCGGTGTCATTCCACCGTGCGCAAGCCCGGCCGGTGTCATACCGCCATGTTGCAAGCCTACGGGTGTCATGCCACCGCCGTGCTCTAATCCTCCTGGAAATACAGATACAATGTTGTATTGCACTTTAGAACTTTCTCTACAAATACTGATCATTATTAATAATTATATATAACAAACTTGCTTAGTATTTCTGAAAGTTATCTCCACCTTCATAGCAAGTTTACAGAATAAACAAGCATTTATTTAAATAATAATAAGTTTAAAACATACCTGGCGTCATGCCGCCGTGGTGGAGACCGGCTGGAGTCATACCGCCGTGGTGGAGACCAGCTGGAGTCATGCCGCTGTCTAGGCCCAGGCCTGGAGTCATACCACCTGGCGTCATGCCTGGAACGAAAGCATACAATAAGAAAAAGCAATGACCATAATTAAATTAAAATATGCTATGCCAATGAAGCGAAAACAGCGTCGACAATCCCGCCATTTCACTTTATCATTGTGTGATATTGGTAAAATATCAATGAAAGGGGGGTCTACATTGACTATCATACAATTTTAAGTCCTAATTATTTAGTGTAGCTTAACATAATTTCTCCTAAACATCACAGCATACATCATAAACGCTTAGGCATAAATATAAAAAGGACAAGTACCTATATTAAACAATCGTTTTTTTCTTAAAGTTCGGTATCCTTACCAGGAATCCGAATGGCACTTATCTGGTATTCTTTACAACATGTTTTAATAAGGTAAGGTTTGATATAATCATGCCAAGGTTGATGCATACATAAAATACCGTTTTAATGTATGAAAATACCGACAAAAGTAATTAAAGCAATATGTTCTTCTATGGGCAGCATACTGGTAATCCGCATATATACTATATATTTGATTAATGAATTATGTTTAACTATGTACCTAATTAACTATCTTTATTTTTTATCTTAATGACAATGTGTCAAACATTTAAAATAAATAAGAAATCCAATAGTTATGGGTGTCAATAGGCACTCGGGTATCTGTTCCATACCATTCGATGTTCAATTAACAACTTTGTTTCTGTGCTTTTATGTACGAAATTGGAATGGGATGGAAAGACGCCCGTGAGATGCCGTGACGGCTGCAATCCCAAGGCCGTAGCAAATTCTGCGGCTTTTAAAATATCTTTTTAAGGACAATTATCACTTTCTCTAAATTAATATAATATGAGCGTAATTCGGTGTGTCAAACTGTCACAACAGTTAAAAATTAAAAAAATACAGATCTTTTACAGTTATTTAACAGTTAGTAAATCTTTTTCACAAACTCTTTGAAGCGCTCGTAGCGAAGTTTACTTAGCTGTTCTCAACCGATCAGCAAAGTTAAGCAACGTCACGCGCGGTCATGAGTTGGATGGGTGACCGCTAGTGACATTACTACTGAGCGTTTCCGTGCTTCGGAGGGCACGTTAAGCCGTCGGTCCCGGTTGTTGTCTTAGGATGGCAGTCGTTATAGCATGGTGGTAGGGCATTTTGCGAATGCCCGCCTGGCTAGCTACCACCCTCAAGTAGAAAATCTGTCGCCAAGCACCTAAAGGTGTGTTCCGGCAGCTGTCCTTGAGAGCCAGTACTTCTAGGTTAGCCTGAACAACATCTTCGACCACATCATCACTTACCATCAGGTGAGATAGTGGTCAAAGGCTAACCTATCAGGCATAAAAAAATAATAAAAAAAGTTCAATTAACAACTTTGTTTCCGTGCTTTTATGTACGAATTTCGAATGGGATGGAAAGACGCCCGTGAGATGCCGTGACGGCTGCAATCCCACGGCCGTAGCAAATTCTGCGGCTTTTAAAATATCTGTGTAAGGACAATTAATCACTTTCTCTAATTTAATATAATATAAGCGTAATTGGGTGTGTCAAACTGTCCCAACAGTTAAAAATGAAAAATTACAGACCTTTTACAGTTAGAATCTGTGATTTTTATTGAGTAGGAAAGGAAGTTATATAGTTGTTTAGATAGATGGATGATGTCATAAGCACGCTTTTACTTGGTCTGAATTTATAGTAATAGAAACGGATCGATCGTAAGTACTCTTAGATTCGTTGGCACTGTTGGCATAATTCGAACTCTATCCATATTTTAGTAAGGCGTTCGGAGCGTAGCAAATATAATATGAATATTTTCTAAAAACCCTTCTGTACCTATGATTTTTTCTGTGTATAATCACAGCCTGGACACTCGACTCATTCTCTATACAAAAGCCGCGTTCTAATTACCTATTACACAGACACTACACAAATGTTGTTTTTGTACACGCGTAAATGTGTGCGTGAACTCTAAGGTTGTCATCGTATGAATAATTGTTGTACTTACCTACCTAACAATCTTTTGATGCTGGTATTATAACATATTAGATTTCGTAGGTTATGCGTACCTTACCTACTTTCAGAAACATTTACAAGCACAACAATCCAACTCTATGTACGACGTAGGAATATGCAACACACAACCGAGTAGGTAACATCACTTCACATTTCACTCCATTACTTATGCAATAATAGATACCTACACTATACAAAAAGTATCATTCCAAGTTCACATTTTATACAAGTAATGATCATAATTACAATCACAATAATTATTTATGTTCTTCTCGTATAACAAACAATCATGAAGTGTGTCGCGTGTCAACCGTAGCGAAGGCGTGTGTATTGCTTTTCTCTATGTTAGGTATATTTATAAGTTACGAAGACACTTGTATCGCTGCGAACGAAAATCTTCTAAAATAATCATTATTTGAATAGCAATTTGAACAAAATACAAAGATATATTATGTTTGTATTTTTTACAATACTGTAAATTACCGGTTTTTATAAGTTACCTAACGTATAACTGAAGAACGACTAATAGGTAGGTACTTAGTGTAGGTTACCAAGAATGACTTACCTCGTTTTATTCTTAGGGAATCTATAAAAACTCCTATCCTTTTCTCGTTTAGTATATAAGCAACCGTAAACAGCAAAAGAGTACAGAGTGCAACACAACTTTTAAAATACTCGTACAATCGTCACGCTTCGTCGTCACGTCTTCGTGCGCGTCCCGTACTCAAGACAGCTCAGCGACAGCTCAGAATCGGTGGCGGGGTGAGGAAGGCTCGTTTTGGTGGGGGGAGAGGAGTGTCCATTATATACGTAGTATTATTATATGTTCTATGGTATAATATCAATTATGTATCGCAAGTGCCTCCGTGAAGGTCTTTCAGAAATGAAAGAGATGATAGACATACCACTGTGATGTAAATGCGCCGGCGTCATTCCGCTGGATGGCAGGCCGAGGTCCACTGTGTGGTCGCCGTGCTGAAGCCCCGCTGGAGTCATTCCTCCATGCTGGAGACCACCTGTATCACAAAAATTTCATCAGTTTTACGACTACAAATCGCTTCCAAAATACAATCAACACCGTCATAAGTGTAGACATCAACTAATATGTTGTCCTTTGACCATTATCACACTCATTGGTAAGTGATGATACAATATGGTCGATAAAGTCGATCAAATCGTATCAGGCTAAGCTTAAGACTGTGAAATAGCTCTCAGGTGAGCTGCCTTAACACATCGACAAGGGCTTAATGAAAGATTATCTTCTTGAGGGTATTAGGCTCGTATTATTTTCTGCGATGCCCGACCCACGCGGATCCTGTCTATAGGCTTAAAATAATTAATTCAATTAATTAATTTAACCCTAACTAAGCGAGCTTTCAAAATGCACTCTCACGATACAAATGCATATCATACAGAGGTTGTTTGATGCCAACCGTGATAGAATGCAGAGACCAGGGAACAATTCGTCTTGAGATATATTTCGAAAAAAAAACTGAATCTTAATTCTGACTATCTCCGAGATTTTTGGTTCGACAATTCAAGATATACCAAAAATACTTGTATGGTCTGATAGACCAAAGGATTGGGGCACAGTGACAACGTTGGTGTGGTCGGTTACCCGGTGTAAGCGCGCCGTGCGGCAACGCTCCCGGCGTGATGCCGCCCTGCAGCAGCGTCCCAGGAGTGAGGGGGCCCAAAGCGCCCGGGGTCATCGGAGCGCCCAGCGAACTCAGCATACCTGTACAACATAGGGTTACGTCAGCTGAAGCATTGAGGGAGAGTTTCGTCAAAAACACAAAAAAATACATTTGAAGGGAGCCGGAGGAAAGAATAGTTGACATAAATCATGGACTAGATCCATTATTTTCAAAGGCATGAGCGGAGCCGCAGCGAAGCCAATAACTCAAAAGTCTGTTTAGAATAAAAAATACACTACTATTTAAAAACCTTATTACTCTATTATTATTTTTATCATACTTAAAAAAAGAAAACTTGTGCACAGATAATTTAATATTTTCTATACCCGGGATTCCCTGACTTGTCATAACAGTCAGGAATTCAAAATGTCTAATAAAATTCATGAGCATATGAAATCCTCACCAACATTGCTACACCCAAATAGGGTAATTATGTGATACCTATAACCTTGTGTTTATTTAAGATCTGCATGTACAACCACATAATTCTGCAAGAAAATATTTAATTTGATTTGAAATAAATTTCAGTATTCAAAAATGACAGGGTTAATATTACGTGACAGTAAAGGGGTCCTTTACTACTTGTTTTCTTAATATCTCCTAGAGATAAGGACCAAAATTATAATTCACGTAATTATAATTTTGGTCATTTTTAGCTCACGTAATTACCACCCCTTTACACTATATGACTTTTTTGTATAAAACTGGTGGAAGTAGCCCTGGACAACTATGTCACACTTTGGTAAGTTATGATATGATCGAAGATGATGTACAGGCTAAGCTTAGTTTGGAAACTGGCTCTCAAGGTTACATAGGGGTTAGGTTGCTGGAATACATTGTTAGGCTTGGCGACAGATTTTCTACTTGAGGGTGGCAGCTAGCTAAGCGACCCTTTCTACCACGTAAAGCTCAAGCACACAACGGGATTCGAACCCTGGACCCCTACGCGGCAGTGGCGTAATGGCTATTGCCACTGGGCCATCACAGCTTTGACTTTGGCAGATATTTCTCAGTGGTATCACTATTAATAAATATATTTATATATATGTGTGTTCTGTTAAGGACCTTTCCAAGCTTATGAGGTGAAAAGGTATTTTCAGTAGGTTCAAGATATAAATACCTGGTGTGTGGGGAGATTCCACGTCTTCTAACCTTGGGGTGGGCGGCTCCTCGGGCTCCGGAGCTGGCGGGAGCTCCTCTAAGCATGCACCATTCCACAATGTTAGTCGTGAGATTATGAGTTATCAAGCGTGACTGGTGATACCGTAACCATTACTAATTATGTGGTAACAAGCAGCAATTCTTCGAAGTATGCAGCTTTGATATTTGAAATGAGTCAGGCAGATAATAGAACCATTGTAGTAGGAAAATGTTGTAATCTATTTTATTTATTCAAAACTTTTATTTTTTGTTTTTTGTTGATAGGTTAGTTTTTGACCACAATCTTACCTGATGTTAAGTGATGATGTGGTCGAAGGTTACAGGCTTAACGTAGAATTACTGGCTGGCTCTCAAGGACAGCTGCCTGAACACACTGTAAGGTGCTTGGCGACAGATTTTCTACTTGAGGGTGGTCGGTAACCAGGCAGGCATTCGCGAAATGCTCTTCCACCATGCGGTGAAGCTTAAGTCAGCGGCGGGATTCAAACCATGGACTGCTGTGCGGCAGTCGATAGCCAATGCCACTGAGCCATCACTGCTTCAAATTATTGAAAGTTCCCTTAAAGTTTTATTCACTTGATTAAAGAATATTAATTCAAGCGAAATATAGAGACAAGCATTGTTACTTCAGGTTGAAACTGGCTGATCACTTCCCCACACAAATATTGAAGGGTAATCAGTAATCACTTCCCTATTTTAAGTTTGAAGTCCAGAACTTAGCATGATATTAATTTATCTTTATCTTATAGGTTTGTATCATCACGAATTTATAAAAGATAACTAACTTAAAAATAAAGAGCTTCGAAACATTTTCATGAATATTTTTCGATGCTGGTAACTTTCAGTTTTTTTTAATAAATTTGTAACTATACAAGCCTAGATAATGAATAGAAAAGTTGATATTTTGCTCAGATCTTGACCATGAACCTCAAATAAGTTAGTCATTACTTTGACGTTCGTTTGGAGATGTACATCTATTTGTACATATATTATAAATATTGTACTTGACTATATTGATTATATTAGGTCCTTACATATGAAATTGGCGTTTTTCGTACTGGCCACTTTAATCACGAATTTCTCCTCTTTGGTAAGGAATTCCAAATTCAAATTTGTACAGCTATAGACTCATGTATTTGTGCTTCGATGATCGTCATTCATTTGTTTTTTTTCTTCTGTTTTTTTCTGTTTGCGTCACTCATTTTACAAAATGGAAAACCTTAAATATCGCATTATTTACGAGTACGAGTTCCGCCGTGGCACTAGTGCTGCGGAAACAACTCGAAGGGTGAATGATGTGTATGGCGGTCGTGTTGCAAAAGAAAACACAGTTCGTTTTTGGTTCCAACGTTTTCGTTCTGGAAATTTCGACCTGCAGAACAAGCCCCGTGGACGGCCTGAGACTCAAGTTGATAATGAAGAGTTGAAGGCTATTGTGGAAGCGGATCCATCGCAAACCACGTCCGAGTTAGCTGCAGGCTGCGATGTTAGTGATAAAACTGTTTTAATTCACTTGAAGCAAATTGGGAAGATTAAAAAGCTTGAAAGGTGGGTACCTCACGAATTGACTGAAACAAACCGGCAAACGCGCGTCGACTGCTGCGTTACATTACTAAACCGGCACAATAATGAAGGTATTTTAAACCGAATCATTACCTGTGATGAAAAATGGGTTCTTTACGATAATCGGAAGCGCTCAGCGCAATGGTTAGATCCTGGCCAGCCAACCAAATCCTGCCCCAAGCGAAAATTAACCCCAAAAAAGTTACTTGTAAGCGTTTGGTGGACTAGTGCCGGTATTGTTCATTACAGTTTTATCAAATCTGGCCAGACTATTACGGCTGATGTCTATTGTCAGGAATTGCAAACCATGATGGAAAAGCTAGCGGCTAAACAACCTAGGCTGGTCAATCGCTCTACGCCACTGCTGCTTCACGACAACGCTAGACCACACACTGCGCTACAGACGGCTACTAAATTAGAAGAGCTTCAATTGGAAAGTCTAAGACATCCTCCGTACTCCCCGGACCTTGCTCCAACAGATTACCATTTTTTTCGAAATTTGGATAACTTCTTGCAAGGGAAAAAATTCAACTCCGATGGGGCAGTCCAAATCGCCTTCAAAGATTTTATCGATTCCCGTCCGACTGGTTTTTTTAGTAAAGGGATCAATGAACTACCTATGAGATGGCAAAAGTGCATAGAAAATAATGGTTCATACTTTGATTAATTAAATATATTATATTAAAAAATATTCGACTTTTTGTTCCTCCCATACAAAACGCCAATTTCATATGTAAGGACCTAATATTACTGACCAATCCTAATAATTAGTGATAATAATGACTTGTACCTATTAGTATCGTATGTAATTTTAAAATTTTGACATAAGACTACATTTATACCTATTCTCATTATAATATTGTTTATTTTTACTAATTATTTTTTTATATCATGTATCATGGTATTAATATTGTATGTAACACTTTGGTTTTTTTTTTAAAGCTGTAATGTTGCATATTTTTTCCTGAATAAACAAATACAAATGTGACTAGCCAGTTCACCCTTAAGTGAGACATCTGTTTGTTTCCCAGAGCGACATTTATAGAGCATGGACATCCACTTGCTACAATTTTAGTATAAATCTCTTGCTTATAAATGCACAATTTGGTGACCTATATATTTTGAGTCTATTTGAAATAATAGTCTACTACTGTATTATAAATAGTGCGCTTTTATACTAAAAAAAAGGTTAATTATCTTAAAACATTAACCTCATAGCTATAATGGTTCTGCCTTAGGTATACTAACCTTTATTTACTCTCAAGTCTCGAAGCAAGAGCTCAAAGTTGATAGCACAGTATGATTTTAGAACAAGACGCATGATTACGGTTTCCAGCCAGATATATATAGCGAGAATATGTTTCATATATATTTACAATAAACACTACAGTGATTGATGAAGATTAAAATTTTACAAACATATTTGGGGGCATCTTCAAAGTAACTTTTTTCCTAATTATCAAGCTCTAATTTATAAAGAACTTTATCTACCATGTAGAGCTCTATAATGGCAAGAATTATATGTGAAATCAGAATATATACCACAATTAATTCACATATTCTTAGGAATATATTCAAATATCTGTTTCTTTTGAGAAAGTTTATTTTATAGTAAGAATGTCATGAGCTGTTGAATGTACCACCAAGCCCCAATGGAAAATGATTGAATGAACTGTAGAGTTCTCGCAAATACGCCTAAGCATTTTATTTTTGTTTTCTGTTAGTACTATCGCATCTGGGTTAGTACTAACATTGCGTGATGAACTGATGACTGATAATGTAATTCTTAACAATTTCTATTACCAGTCAATAAAAAAAGCCTGACAATGTTTCATGAATAAATATGTTATACCATTTTTACATTATATATCCCTCTAAATGAGTTGTTACTTAAAAGAGGTGTAGTATGAAGGTGAAAGGATCAAGGAATGGTTGTGCTCAAGATTGAATGTAATTTGGATTGTGAAGAGGAATTTGTACATACCAACTGAAGGTTCATATTCTTGTGGGACAGGTGTGTGCGGTTCCAGTTCTGCTGGAGTAGGAACAGGCGCTGGCGTCTCCGGCGCTTGAAGAGTCTGTTATATAATAATCATAATGTATTCAATACTATAATGCTGCCGTTCGACAATGCACAGCAAGACATACATATTTTCAGGGCATAATTAAATTCTGTTTTTTTTTTATTATATTGTGACCAAACATGCTCGAGGCCCACCTGATGTTAAGTGGACTAACCTCTGCCTATAACAAATGCACTTCGTCACAAGTCACGAATTGCACTGCCCCCGTCACATTGAGACATAGTTGTTGTCTCATTGTGCCGGTAATTTCACTGCCTCTTAAGGACTACTGCCGGAACACACTGTTAGGTGCTTGGCGACAGACTTTCTACTTGAGGGTGGTAGCTAGCCAGGCGGGCAATCGCAAAATGCCCTTACACCATGCAGTGAAGCTCAAGCCGGCGGTGGGGATCGAACCAGGGTACTGCGGCGCGGCAGTCCATAGCTATTACCGCTCGGCCATCATTGCTTCAAGAGAAGTACTCCATCTTCTAGGTAAACATACTCGACTGTTGACAGATCAAGTACGATACCGGTGAAAAAGAAGAGACAGCCGTGAAAATATGTGATAATACCTCTTCGTGTTTCCGTTTCTTCCCGGCGCGTCTCGGCGCGCTCGGTTCTGCGGGTTCGGGCGACTTCGGCTCGCCGACTTCCTCGTACTCGCTGCGGACCGTCATGATGCGTTGGTATTTCTGAAAACAAGGCGTGTTTCTCACAATAACAACTAGATTGGAAGAAAAAGTATCATAATCTTGATGGTAAATCATAATACCAGTCATAAAGAATGTTGCAATTATTATCAAATCAAGGTCATTAACACAAGAGCTTCAGTAGCCAGCGTTATGAAGATTAAAAGGCATCCATTATGTTTTTTCTACTATTTGCAGCTACATTTTATGCTTTCAAGCCTTCGCCAAGCCAATATTGAAGGCCCTGACAAGAGCTAGATTCGACTTTATTTGAACAGATTTAGAATCAGGTTGATGTGTATAAAAATCTAACAATGAAAAAGGGAGAGTAAATTTAGGTTTTTTTATTTAATTTTCTGGTTTTGTGTTCAGTAGCTTTATTTCGTTTTTTTTTTTCACCATAACTGATCGCGAATTCACCATGAATTTTACTGCTTTTACTCTATCTCTGATATCTGATAGTGAGTCTGATAGTGGTAGAATTTCAGCATCCATTAGCATCTTAATATCTTGTGACGGCCTCTGTTGCATAAGCTTGATTCAATTTATCATAGTGTGTGAGATGGAGGTATACATGATGATTAACTAATTACGATGACAGATGGTGATGTTACGGATTTCGTTATGATTGTACAACATACCTTGAACAAGACACGTGATGGTATCGGCCTCGCGGGCAGAGTAAACAGTTTTTCAACGCCCCCAGTCTCCTTCCAATGCATCAGTCTTCGAGTAGGCGGCGCCAAGTCCAATGTAGTTACGATATCTGATGTATTACTAAGTTGGTTCTTCATTTCTTCACCCGATATGTTCTTCACTTCGTCGACGATCAGCTTGCGCTTCCGTTTCGCTTTAGTGATGCCTGTGTGGGAAAGTAAATAGTAATTTATTTATTTAAAATCTGTTTTTTTATGACAGATAGGCAATCACTCGGTGGTGGTGGAAAGCAACGACGAGGCCGATGCTGGAACATGTATACTTCAATATTGTGTTGATGTTTGCGGCTCAAGATTGCTTGATTACATCAAAAGCTACAACGTCTACCGTTGAACAAAAGACTCCCCCACTAGTTTGCCATAATCCACAAGTTTGGCAGGCGTCTTGAGGATGGTTGTATAAGATGACATTGCTTCAGACGGCTTTTACTACTGTCACAGGAAGATATAGGGAGTGCAATTCTGACCCCTGCTCCCTTCCGAAGATATAGCCACTATATACCCACCGGGTTGCTTTGCATTGTATAGGCTTATTTATTAGGAAGAGTGTCGCGTTAGACCCAATGAAATGATTTTAAAATTTTAAACATCATGAGAGTCCCCAACCTGTCTCTCCAGTTGAGCAGTTTCGGCGAAGTCTCCACAGACAGAATAACAGGATAAAAAAGTTATGTTATATTCAGTTAATAAAACTATATTTTTTTTATAGCCAATAGGTTAGCCTTTGACCACTATCTTACCTGATGGTCAAGTGACGATGTGTGCGAAGATGTTGTTGAGGCTAACCTAGAATTACTAACTCTCAACAAAGACACAACATTATGGTTAACATACTGAGTGCCCCGTGGGGTGCCCGGTTAGGTAAGTGCCTTATATCCTCCTATGGAAGTCGTAAGAACCAATGAAGGGAAAATTAGCAAAAGATGGGCACCAGCATCTTCTGAAGAACCAACATCTTATAATGCATTCCCCAAGCCATCTGCCTTCAACAAATGACTGTGTACAGTAGTGGACAATCAGGTAGATACAGTACCTTTGAGTACAGTGTGGTCAACAGGTGCCAACGCAAAGGACTCTTCCTCGTTTTGCAGCAGCGTGGTGTTGTCCACCGGCGCCGGCTCGGGCTCCGCACTCTCCATCGGGGTACTCAAGGGCTCCTCTACTTCCTATAACATTAGCATAGCAGTTTTCTAAAGAGTTCATAGTGGAGCTTGCCTAGTCATTCTTAACCGATCAATTAGATCAAGGGAATCCTAGCACGGGTACCAACGACCCTCCTAGTGTTAAGATTTGTAATTTTAGTAAATACATAGTTTGGCATTACTTTTGTTAACACTTATTATGTAACATTTTTAATTGTAATAAATAATTTTTATTATTATTATTATTATCTAGGTTATTCTTTGTTAAGAGGCCTTTTACATTTTGCAGCTCTCTCACTCGCACTTTTAAAGATTATTTCAAATAGCAACAATATGGTTTATATTTTTTAAAATGTAGTCAATCATTATTTCACTGCATGCAACTATAGATGTTCTCAACATATTTTTACTTTGTTACATGTTGAGTCCAATTAGAATTAGAGGCCCAAAATATAAAATAACTAAATTACGCGTAAACCCCCATAACAGATATCAAAATGAAAATTATTAGAGAACATCTATAGTTGCATGCAGCAAAATAATGATTGACCAAATTTAAAAAAATATAAACCATATTGTTGCTATTTGAAATTATCTTTAAAAGTGCGAGTGAGAAGGCTGCAAAATGTAAAAGGGCTCTTAACTGCAGTCATTCCATGGATGGATGACCGCTAGTGGCATTTCCTATTCAGCGCTTCTGCGCTTCGGAAGGCACGTTAATCCCTCAATCCTGGTTGACATATTAAAATGTCTAAGAATTAAAAAAAATGCCGTTAGGCTTTGAGCTGAATCTCATCTGATAGTAAGTGATTATGTGGTCCATGGTGGCAAACCGAATTAACCTAGTGAATAGACTGGTTCTAAAGAACAGCTGCCGGAACATACAATTAGGTGCTTCGTGACAAATTTTCTACTGGGAGGTGGTAGCTCGCCAGGTCCCGGTTGTAGTTTTTGGCTATATTGAAAGCCTTTGCATTCGTAAAATGCCTTACCAACCTGATGGACAAGTAACTGCTGTATTCAAAGCACTATATTATAATCATCATCTTTCGCAAATCTTAAATTTTATATCTGAAAGGTGGTAGGGCATTTTGCGAATGCCCGATTGGCTAGCTACCGCCCTCAAATAGAAATTCTGTCACCAAGCACCTAACGGTTTGTTCCGGCAGCTGTCCTGGAGAACCAGAAATTCTAGGTTAGCCTGAACAATATCTTCAATCACGACATTACCATCAGCTGAGGTAGTGATCAAAGGCTTATTATATATTTTTTATTTATATAAAAAATATGTCTAAATATGATTACGCACTACATTAAGCACTATCGCGTGCTAAGCGAAAATCATATTTTTACAAATTATGAGAGCACAAAATTTTATCCCCCGGGCGGGAATCGAACTCGCGTCCTCCAATTTCGCGCAGGATGCCTTAACTACTCGGCCACCATGTCGGTTCAGGTTAAAATTTTGTGCTACAATAATTTGTAGATATAAAAAAAAGTAATTCATTATCCATTTAGATACAACTTACACTACGTTTTATTTTTTATATATTTTTTTTGGGTTAGGTTAGCTTTTGACCACTATCTCACCTGATGGAAAGTGGTGATGTGGTCGAAGATGTAGTTCAGGCTAACCTAGAAGTACTGGCTCTCAAGGACAGCTGCCGCAACACACCGTTAGGTGCTTGGCGACAGATTTTCTACTTGGGGGTGGTAGCTAGCCAGGCGGGCATGACTTTTACGATATTCTCAGTCCACGTAGTAGGAGATCTACCAAGTTAATATACAAATAAAATGGTGTAATATACTATAAAACGTAACCTACCGACCATGTCGATTCAGGCAGCAGATATATCTAACGTACATTGATGAGTTTGCGAAAATCTTTTGGTGTTGTGTTATGGAATTACCAACTAGTTGACTACATGGATTATAGTCATTATCATCAATTTTCTCAAGTGTAGAATATTATTAAAAGTAATGTACCATAGGAGTGACGGATGGCGGGCGCGGCGCGGCTGGCGGCGGCATCAGCTCGGGCTCCGGCGGCAGGGCTCCACCGTCGTGCGCGGGGGACCCGCCCCAGCTGCAACACACGTCACACGCAACATAACAATCACTGACAAATTAAATCTTTTGTCTTTTCGCCGACATATTAGGGGAGAAGGCTCTCCTATTTTTTTCCCGGATAAATACCTTTTAAAGATAATTGGAATATAAAAAAAGATTGCTCTAGAATCTAGTCTACTCATCTATAAGTAGCATAGGTCACTAAAAAGGGCGAAATATTTTTTTTTTACCTGAAAATGGAACCGACTTCAATACTCAAATGTGTGTTCGGTTGTGAACACAAAATACCCCTTCAATACAACCAAGTCGCGACTACTGGTTGTACTAATGGTAGTACTACAGGGAGTAAACTGAATATCGCGTACACTATATGAAAAGTTCTACGTGACAAAGGCAATTTTTTTTTTCTTTTTTTATGTTGTTTGCATTTTGTCACATGTTACGAATTGCACAGCGCCCGTCACCTTGAGACATAGTTGTTAAGTCTCATGTGCCTGTAATTTCACTGGCTCTCAAGGACTATTGCCGGAACACACCGCTAACGGTAACAGATTTTCTACTTGAGGGTGGTAGCTAGCCAGGCGGGCAATCGCAAAAAGCCCTTCCACCATGCGGTGAAGCTCAAGCCAGCGGTGGGGATAGAGTCATACATAGGGTATTGCGGCGCGACAGTCCATAGCTATTACCGCTCGTCCATCATTGCTTCAAATACCTGTACAAGCAATACCTGTGTTGCGGGGAGTTTCCAGCATCGTAGTGGTCTCCCATATCATCATCCGAGTCAGCAGCGTCAGGAGCCACCTCAGTACCGCCCGCTGCGCCGCTCACACCCGCACCGCCACTCACGCCCGCCTCGATCTCCGCCTGAACATACAATGTTACTTTATAAAAACCTTATAGGGAGTTTAGACAAGAACATCAAAAGTAGAATTGCTTTCTATTAGTACTAAGCCTATTCTCGTACACGTACACAAAGACCTAACACGGTTGATGATCCAATTATTTTATACATTAACACAAGAAAAAAAGTTTTGGAAAATAACACTGGTCAATATTCAACAGGTATAAACGGTTCATATAACAGATATTATTTTGGATGGGAAAAGATAACATCCAGCGGGACTTGAACCCGCAACAAAAACGGTCCTGGTGCATTTCCAATTATGCTATAGAAGCGGGTGTTGGTCAATAGAATTGTTTCCATTCGTTTCAATGCACATCTGTTTCCTAGTAGATTTTTATATCACAATATTAATATATATATTAACTTTATTTTTATTCTGACATATTAAAAAATTGCAATGAGTTTGGTGAGCGTTTCTTAACATACGCGATTTAAACCCCAGAAAACCGTCCTGGTGCATTTCCAATTAAACTATAGAAGCAGGTGCTGATCCATCGAATTTTTTCCATTGGTTTCAATGCACATCAGTTTCCGAGTAGATTTTTATATCACAATATTAATACATATATATTAACTTTATTTTTATTCTGACATATTAAAAAAATTGCAATGTGTTTGGTAAGCGTTTCTCAACATACGCGATTTAAACCCCAGAAAACCGTGTTGTTGAATTACTATATGTAATAACTGCAAAATTATTCATAGGTATACTAATTCTAAGATGTATTATAATGAGACCTGCAAGGACTGCGGCTGCTGGTCTGGACCAGAGATACCAGGCGTGGCGCCCGCGCCGGTGCCCCCAGCCGACACCTCGCCGAACAAGTCACCCTCGAACAGTCCGCCCGCGTCTGCAACATATCAACATCTTGCTAAGCGACACCATCTCACCACCACTCTTTGTTGACAATTCTATTATTTACTTGCCCAGTAACCAATAACGCTATAAAGCTAGGGAGATGAGATGTGAAAATAGAATATAGCCAATAGCCTCACAGAGCGCAACAGTAGTGCATTTTTTCCTCTTACAACACATCTTCCTCTCAAATCTGTGGTGGATAACCAGCCTAAAATTCTCTTCTTACCTAATATTTCATATTTAAGACGCTTGCAACTATTTCAATTATATCACTATCTGTCTGCATTGGAATGAAAGAGAGGCAACGATGACATCACACACGAAGTGCAGAATTATAAAAGTATTGTAAATACGTTTTAGTTACTTTATCTTATCGTTATACTTTAATAAACATTTACATTCTGAGGGCTTAATAAATAAACAAATAACATTATATTTTTTGTTCAGAGCATAAATTAGAGCATATTTCCATGTTGAAAAAAAAGCCAGTCAAATTATTTAGCTCCAATCAGACCCCTAGGATGCTCAACAGGTTAGTCTAGACTTTACAGCAAAACTCAAACGTTGCTACCGATATTATTGAAGATATTACATGAAACTAATAAGTAATCATATAGATCCAAGCACCACTTTGAGGAAATGACATATTATAATTTATAATACACAAGGCGAATTGAGAACCTCCTCCATTTGTGTACCTTGCGGCGCAATAGCACTACCTTGACGCAACCAATCAATCATTTCTAAGCGCCACAACAATTAACCAACCAATTTGGAAGATTGTGCATGTTTTGTTAATTGTGAAGTTGATGAGTGCGAAATCAAGCTGTATGAGAGTTACACTGCTTTACATATTTATTTGTTGTAAGTTACAATAAATACCATCAGATCAGTATAAATTACTTCAATTGTAAAGACTATTTATGGAGTAATTCAGTGGGTGCCCCACGTGGCGTTTACGACATTTAGATTGGGACGTGAAAAATAACTTTTCTTTCAGATCAGCAATTTAAACCTGGCTGAAAAATAACCTCCTGCGTGACCTTTTTTTGTCTAACATTAATTTATTGCTGATAAGGTAGCTATTGACCACAATCTCACTTAAAAAAACTTGATATTGTGGTCGAAGATGGTAAACAGTCCCTACAATGGGAACTAGTTCTCAACACAACTCTCAAGGACTGGAAGACCCAACACTACCTTAGGTACTTGACGACAGATTTTCAACTAGGTGATTAGCCAAGCAAGCCAGGCGCTCCTTCGCATTACTACAATGTGGCAAAGATCAAGTCAGCAGGTTGATTGGAACCATGTCCTTTCTATGTAGCAGTTCATAGTAATTGGCCACTGGGCCATCACTGTTTTGAAACCAAATTTATACAAACTTACGACCAAAATCAGCGACATCACCAATAGTCTCTCCAAAGCCATCATCCATAGGAGCGTGCGGCGCGGCCTCCATACGACGTTCGTGCGCCTCCGGCAGAGTGGGCCCCTCCACGCTTGTCCCACCCACGTCGCCCTGCTTACCCGCCAGCTCGAGGGAGGACCCGTCCGCAAACAGGAGGTTACTCTGCAGGGTTACAATCATATACATCTTAATACATGCTCTATATATATACTTTATTTTGAAGACAATATTACTGGAATCGCTTTTAATACGAACATCCATTTTATTTGATATTGTTATGTTTGTAACAACGCCTGCTCGGCGGATTACATTAGGAAATTACAAATTTACGCGAGAAAAAATTATAGTCATGTGCGGGATTCGCACCCGCGTCCATGCACCCCTATGCCGGGATATGGCTCTGACTACTTGAGTTAACATGACAATGACTTGAACAAAAATTGGAGTTATGAAACTCCAATTTTTCCTCTCGTTCTTTAATTAACCATCATATTGGCATGAAGCGACATCTATAGTATTTGTTGTACTACAAACAAGACCAATTTTGCAATTGGTTTTAAAGTTGTAAATGATATATGACGCAACCTTATAATTTTAATATTGCTATGTTTGCAATAACGTCTGCGCGGCCGATTACATTACTTATTATTTTACTAGTAAATTTGTAATTTTGTAATCAGTTTTATTTATACTTGTATATAATTAAATGTTCCCTCTAAACAGGAGGTATCTCTGCAAGGTAACGTTCATATGATGTTGCATTAAACAGGAAATCATTTTCATGCAGTCTTAAATTGATTTTTAAACATTCATCTATTTGAAACATGCAGAGGTGTAGGGTTAATTCAATCCCTCGAAATAGGAGGTAACTTGGCAATGTAACTTTCATAAACTGAAGTTATATCAATTATTAAACTAACGATAATTTATACATGCTTAGGCTAGAGTAGGGCATGTTTTACATATTCTTAGGGTTTGATTGTTCCCTCTAAATGAAAAAGTACATAAAATAATCCTCAAAGATAAAATTGCTATAATTAAATGTAAAATATATTTAGCTATATATTTGAGTAAACTTTTAAGTTGAGCAGAATGCACTTTTCATACAGCCGTTATTTCTAATTCAAAATGGATTTCATAGTTATTTACTTTAGAACACTTTCTTAAATTATCAACAAAGATTTTTACCTCTTCCATTCCATGTTCATTTCCAATGTGCTCTCGCATGATATCAGGGTTATCTGTATCAAATCCCATGTCTCCAAACCCATCATCGTGAGTTACTAGGTTGAGGGATCCATAATCCTCCCTCATTGTGATTTCTTCTGCACGGGACTGGTTCAGTGAAAACTGGGCTTCAATGTCTACTTCGCTATAAAAAAAAGGTAAAACTGGGTACTCCTATGTAATATATGTAAACCACACAAATACACCTGCGGATTCATGGTGGAGGCCAATGGCCATCATGCAGTGAGTTGTCATCGCTATACAGTTGGGTGTCCCGAAAATATATTTTTTCTATTTTCACTTCACACTCCTAAACAGTTACGTTATTAGTTGTAGATTACTGTAAAAAAAATAAAAAAAATATCTTGAGTGTTATACCAGCCTTTTTAAATTTTTATTTAACTAAAATATCTCTCCTGTCAATGTCGTCTTTTATTTTATGTGCATTGTTCCCATTTTTTTAATTTCATTGGTACTGAAACCCTAAGTTATGATTTGCAGGCAACAACAGGATGTTTCCAGTGAGGAATTGGTTTGGATCGAACTCGCCAAATTAATGTTTTGACTTCTTTTTCTTCAATTGTTGATGTGGTTCTTCTTATTTCTATTACTATTTTATTGTAATGTGTCGCTCTGCACTTCCTTGTGATAAAATGCGTGTTTTGTTACAATACAATAATGGGTTCAAGACGAAGTGAGAATTTTCTATTTTGGGATCATATAATGAACATGTTTATTTGTATGCATCACGTTGATGAATTACCGCTTTGCCATTTGTTCATTTCTTTGGATATCACATCTGGGCCAAAATAATATTCAGGACCTATTGAAAAACAGCTAGCTGTTTGTGAAAGTTCGTTTCTCTAGCGTTTTTTTGTGCAGTAGCTGGAAATGTGCTCGAATTACCTGATAATATTGTTAAGGAACTAAGCACGGATCAAAAGTATCTCTACGAAATGTGTCATGCTGTGATGGTTGGTTCCTATTCCCCTGGGCTAGCGAGTCGCCTAACTGGAAAAATGGCGCATTCGAGATGGCTCACTACAGCCAATCGCATACTCAGAATTTACGTTCAATATCACTGTCAGATAATTTGCAGCTGCTTGTGAACTATGTGGTCAAAGTTTACGCTCCTGAATGGTTCCCCGTCAAGCAAAACTCATCATTTAAAAATAGAGGCAAGCATATTTTTCAAAAGGTTATGTCCTCACGATTTTGGTCAGAGATCTATTGTAAATTCAGTAATCAAAAGAAACGGTTTTTTGCACACCCAGAAAACTTGCTCACTGCCAGATTATTTGACGATAGAAACCATATTCAAGAGCTTGCATCACACAAAATATAAAAGGCTAGAAACGCAGAAAAGAGCAACTCCTGCAGGGTATTTCAAGCACCAAAGCTTAACTTCTGTGTGCGAGATTATATTGATATAATATTTTGGCAAGGGTGTGAGATATCAGCTCCTCCAATTTAGCGACAAATCTTTAATGAACTTGGAATTAAGGCTAAAGAACACAGCCTCAACATTGTTGACTTTCCTTGTCACACACAGTCAGTGGAAAGATGTGTGAAACTAGTGACAGACGTTTCTCAAAGCGTTGACATAACAGCTCGGGATGGTTTCATTAAAATCTCGTGCGAAAATGCCTAATTTTTGACACAAAAATTACAATACACAAAAATTACATTTACAAAAATTAGTTTTGATTTTAAAGTTGCCACGGATTATTTGTCTTTTAACTATTTTTAAGCATGCTTTGACTCATTTTTCTGCCCTTAAATTGAATAAATACTATATTTTTGTATTTTAGGAACCGCTAAAATGGCAAATTAGAGAAATTTCAAACGCAACTTTTGATACCTCTTCTTAGCCCTATCTAAATTTTCTTATACCATACATGGAGGGGAGAACCCCTAAAAATATCAAATTTTAAAATATAGAATAGAGGCCTCAAGATGAAAGATATCTAATTAAATTTAATACTAATCGTAATTTATGTGTCATAATGCAACTTTTGATACCTCTGGCGTAGCCGTAGCTCAAATTAATTTTTATCCCATACATAGACAGGACACCCTATACAGGAAGGTTCCCGCGCCACCATGCTTTCTCAACGACATGCGACATAGTGCGTAAGACCCCTTATATCGGCGAACATCCCTTGCGTGCTCAAGCCTCCGAGTCTATGCAGGCAGGACGGTAAGAGGCCAGACAGGCTGACTCTGGTGCCTTGGAAGAACGGCAGGTGCCTAGTGTAGGACGCTATGCTAACACTGTTGCCGCCAGCTACCTTAGTCGTACTATCCACCCTCCTTTGGCCTCCGCAGAAGATGCAAGTGTACAAAAGAGCTTGATTGCTTGGTGCCGATTGCTGTAGGTTGTTGTGGCATTGAAGCTATGGAACTTATCAGAGAAATAGGGCATAGACTTATATTTTTTTGTATACTACTAATTTGGCAAACAAGCATACGGCCCGCCTGATGGTAAGCAGTTACCGTAGCCTATGGACGCTTGCAACACCAGGGGTATCACTCGCGCGGCCTTAAGAAATCTCTTCACGCCCTTTTTGAAGAACCCCATGCTGTACTCCATCGGGAAAACCTCGGCGGGGAGCTCGTTCCACAATCTGAGCGTCCGCGGAAGGAAGCTCCTTTGAGCCCGCACATTACGAAACAACTCAGGTTTCAAGGTGTGTGGTTGGATTCCCCGTCGATGGCGAGAGTTGCGATGGTGGAAAGTAGCCGTGGGCATCAAGTCAAATAATTCCTTAAAACCGCTTGTGAGCTCGGGATCGTCAACAATTCTGATGGCACGTCGCTGAACCGAGTGTAAAGGCCCAAGGTGGTATCCAGGTGCTCCCGCCCACAGATGACAGCAGTACTTCATATGAGGCCGGACCTGCGACTTATAAAGTTGCAGCCTTTGCCCCGAATGCCGTCAATAGACAGCATATCATTGATATGCATTAGGAACAGTGTTGGGGACAGCACACAGCCTTGCGGGACGCCAGCATTTATGTCCATGCTATCAGAGCAGCTACCGTCAACGACGGCTCTCATACTTCTGCTAGACAGAAAGCTGGCAACCTATTTGCATAATCCCTCGGGAAGCCCGTATGATGGTAACTTCGTTAGGAGACCCCTGTGCCATCGATCGAACGCCTTCGCCACAACTAGGCTCACTGCCAATGCCTCACCTTGACTCTCAATGGCGAGTGACCAACGGTGCTTGAGATACACAAGGAGGTCACCAGCTGAGCGAATGTGGCGGAAGCCATATTGTCGGTCGCTGAACAACTCGTGATCTTCCAAGTATCTCAAAAGCTGCATGTTGATCACACGCTCCATCACTTTGGAGAGAAGGGAGGTGATGGCGATAGGCCTGTATTTCGTCGGGTCTGATCTGTCGCCCTTTTTAGGCACTGGGTGCACATGGGCAGTCTTCCACGAAGACGGGACTTCATTTTTGGTGTACGAAAGTGCGAAAAGACGCGTCAATACTGGACACAATTCAGGAGCACACCGCTTCATTTAGAAATTTCAAATTCAAAGAAATTCTTATAGAAAGTACAAGTGACTCCCGGTCCGGTCCGTTCCCTGTGCAGAGGAAGGCCATCGCAATTCAGTGTGGGAATGCGGCGAGTGTTAAGGGCACTTTTGCACCGGGAACGGTAGGGTTATTTGATTAGTTTAAGAATATATTGACATTGATTTGATTATGAGTGTTTATTTAAGTAATATTTTTATATATAAAATGCATTTAGAAATTACTTACTTCAATTCGGGCATGGCAGTATCGAAATCATGAAAGACCTCAGGTAGAGTGATGGCATTCATTGCGGCCTCTCTATGCTCTTCAGGCAGATCAACCATGCCAGGCCTGAAGGCCATCTGAAATGATAAAAATTATTCAACACATCAAGACCATCCAAGACCCACTACACTACTAACAGTAACAATTCATTTTTAAACTGTCACCCTAAGTACCTGTTCCACCAAGCAAGCTTAGCTATATATGAGAGTTTATAAGAATGGATATATCAATACGCACTAACTGTTAATCAATATAAGATCCAACTTTAAACTCATTTAAACAAAGAATGATAGAGTAAATAAAATTGATTCAAAGTGATGTTAACCATTTATGGTATATTTGTTAGATAATATTTCTGTTTTTACTGAGTGGTCTTTATGTATTTTTTATGTGGTCTTTAGGTTTTGTACAGTATTCATACAAGTAATATAAATTTTAGTGTCCTTTAGTAAAGAAGTATGTCTGGTCTGTTTTTTTTACGGGATTATGAGGGAACAAGCATGACACCCACCTGATGTTAAGAGGTAAACTCTGTTTTTAACATATGCATTTTGTCGAAGTGTTGAAATGCACTGCGTCCCTCACCCTGAGACATACAGTTGTAAAGTCTCATGTGCCCATGATTTTACTGGCTGTCAACGACTGCCAGTAGCCAGTAAAAAAATATACTCTAAGGTTGCTGACGGAATTTCTTCTTGGTGGTGGTAGCTAGCCAGGCGAGCATTCGCAAAATGCCCTTCCACCATGCAATGAAGCTCAAGCTGGAGGTGGGGATTGAACTATGGACCTGTGGCATGTCAGTCTATAGCTATCACCGCTCAGCTATCATTGCTTTGATGACGAAACACAAACATTCTCTGTTATATTAGTGTTTTTTATATGTGATCATAATTTACTGGAAGTAGTTGTTAAGATTGAAGACTTTAGTTAGATTTTTATACTTGCACCTTTTTTTTTACAAAATCTTTATGTACCTATCTTGTTTTGCTCCAATCCCATTGTACTCTACTACCAGAAAGATAATGAGAAACAGTGACTTCTCATTATGATTTCTAAAACTTTATCATAGGAAGATTTATATTCAGTTTTTCATCAACCAGATGCCCTTAGATAGCTTTTAACCATGGCTTCAATATCAAAGAAAAGAACTGTGACAATTTCACAAATATTCAAGATTTTGGACAGGGGAAGCACCCATTTACAATTACACAATGCGCGTGATGAAAAGATATTGTATTCACAACAAACTTTGAATTATTTACAAAAATTACTTTTAAAATGTCCTACAGACATAGTATAATCTGAACACATAAGTATAACATTGTGGGTATTATGATTATTAAGCCCCTAATGTAATATAGATGATGATGACAAATGGCTATTAAAACAAAATTCATAACTGAGAAAACTTATTTTATAATAGTACTAAGCGATGCTAAGCAGCCCTATTGTTTTAAGTTAATCAGATCTGCTGGCATTTCTGTCAACATTTGTGAATACATGGACTGTGAGATTACTATATACAAACCTTTATTTTGACGAACGCTTCATTGCAGTCTTGCAGCAAATATTTAGCTTTCCTTGAGTAGATTCTTACAACCCCAAGCAACAGATGTCCAGAAGTTCGCAAGGCCATCTTCACTTTTGGTTTCAGTATGCCATCTACAGATTTCTCAATATTCGTCTCAAAAACATGTGCCTTCGTCAGTTTTTTATCCCAATGGGCCGCCAGCCAAATCTTGGCCAGCGGTCCCTTTTTGGCCAGCACAAAGTGTGCGTAAAACATAGTGATGGTTCACTTTATCTGGCCAGCAGTTTCATTAAATTATTCTGAAAAGAATATTAAATAGTAAGTGTTTATAGCAGATTGTGGACAAAACGTCAAGAGGATTATTAACATTTACACTAATATAATGTAAAACACTTTGGCGCCTAATCTAGTTCGGATGGATTTCACTGAACTAGGATTAATTTATTGTTTATTCCCATCATTGACCTTTAAACAAAAGGCAACAACTACATTGTCTTGCGGTCCTTGCACTTTGCTTGTAGTACCTAGGATTTTTTACCTGATTTTTAATGAAAAATTTTAAATTTCACCTTTCACACACAACGTAAACATGACAACAATTACGCTTTCAAGATGGCGGCCGACATCGCGGTAGTATTTATTTATCTTTGGCAGTTGTATAATAACCAGAGATCAGTAATCAAGTTATTTCTTGGGGTGTACTCAACTTGACGCCAATTTCGTTATTTTCGATAATTTTGGTCACATTTTGGTCTCTATGGTTTATATTAAATGAGGAACCATAGACCTAAAATAATATGTGGTCAAAATGAACGAAATAGCGTCAAGTGGAGTACGAAGGCAGAAATGCCCATAGTATGTTTGTATTGGAAATGCCTATGCCTATGACTATGCCCTAAGTCAGAACTCTTTATCTCCATAACAATAATAAAATATGGCTTACTTCATCAATTCGATTTTAATATCAGTATAAATCATTGTGCTAGTTCGTCTGGGGAAGTACTGTCACTAATAAACCCTTGCTAAACTCCGAAGGCCGTGGATAGGTAAGCCACGGCTTAAACTACTCCTTAGCAATATAATTATAATACTTTATGCATTCGCTGTCAGAAAAGCCTTCCAAAATGCCCTGCTACCAATTGGTTAGCTTCAAGCCCGCAATGCAGCAGGAAATTAAATACTTTCAAACCATAGATCTGCTATTGAGGATCATTCACATAGCACGATATTTGATTTCTAATTACACGAACATATGCGCCAAGACATACTGAGCATTTTGTTTTTTAAATTATTTAAATCCATCAAGCAATTATGAGGTTTAAAGTTTTCTTTTCGTAGCTCCGTTTATATGATGACGTCACGCATCACGACTCGCACCCTCCACCCGTATGATATCATTGGATTAGTTCAGATAATTCAACGTTCCGATCATGTCGTGTCGTGGTTTTTGTTTGTTTAGTTTTTAATATAACGTTACGCACTATGTTATCATGTGAATACATTCAATTAATACTGTCGTGTGAGTTTTCATGTCAAAATATAAACATAATATGAAGATTAGTTTTGTGAAAGCCCAGTCGGATTATTTTCCGAAATAGATTCTTCTATGAGATTATAGTTATCAAGGTTGCAGCAAAATTAACTCTATTAACGAGACTCTACTATCTGTCTGTCCATCGCCGTTGTTACGCTTTATGTTACGGGTTACTAGCTCGTAAACGGAATGAAATACCTACCAACCTGAAATATAGGTGTTTGGTGCATAGCGTTGATCCGAAGATGAATATTGGACTAGAAATAGGGAATCTATCTCATAAACTAATTATGTTACGAATCTGATTTATCGGTATATGATGATTTATGTGCCATATTCTTGATAATGTGTGAATATTACTATTAAAATATCTAACCAAAAATGAAAAGTATTTAAAAAAAAAGGATAACGATCGTGAAGATTCAAGACCTAAGGATGCTTCGTGTAGAAGCGAAACGCGGCTAAAACTCTTCCGGTTTGGTTGCGTGGCGTTTGTGGCGTCACGTCGCGTTGGCTTAGCAGGAAAATTAGGCGGAATTGTCACTACCTAAACCTAACCGCAGTCAATTGCCACCCTGAAGGTTAACTAAACTCGCGCTCTTCGTTAAATTAAGCCCCATTAATGCGAAATTGTCATCCAAAATTGTCCACCAGGATGCACCACCTACGACGGAGTTTCGGCGGCCATTTGACTGAAGTTATATTCCGTACATAATGTCAGCAAGTATCCTTTAAAATAAAATAATAATTTTGGAAATATCACTTAAACAGATTTTTTATTATATGTTTAAGTTCGAACGCTATTAATTTATATTATTAAAAAAAGATTATATAACATGTTAGTATTTCAATGGTATTTATGTTAGTATTAATCAAAATTGTATCTATATGAATGTGGAAAGGGAATTTATTATGTACTTGAACAATGGAACTTGAATAATGGATGAATAATCAATGAAAGTGGCAACAAAATAAAATATGTTTTATATCAGTTTCATCTATATCACACTTACATATTGATGAATCTTTTATCCTCAATTTCTCAAGATGGACAGCAGAAGAGCAATGGCTGAATCTCAATTTAGATATAACTAATGCAATAAATTTTCCTGTTACATTTGATTATTATTATTTCTTTGTTAATGAGTTCTGCTTACATTTGATTTAAAAATAAAACAAATTTTACTTTAAATGTCAGGTTAGACTTTAGCATGATTAGACCCTGTCCATCTACTAAACACTGACCATCTCTTTGACCACCTAGACTTTACGTCACTACTAGGGAGAAGCAAAAGGTTTTGGGGATAATTTTTAAAGGGAACTTTATCACCACATAATATTGCTTGCTTTTCTATCTCATCAGGGTTTTAATTGCCATATATGACTTGGAATCCAAGCTAAATTGACAAAGTTACCAAAAGAAGTACACCTTCTCGCAGTTTTGGAACCTATTTAAAACGGATTACTTTGAAAAGCTTGAGGGGCACAGTTTTCTTTAATTTGAATAGTAATATAAATTTGAAAGCTTCCAATATACCCTTACATTCACCAACAGAGAACTGAAGTTTCAGGAGTTCATTTAATCTTTTGAACAATACTATTTTGGTGAAATAAGCCAACACCAACACACTCATTTTCATGCACAACCTAGATTTTTATTTTCAGCCAAATCTGAACTGTTCCTGAAAAAAAAACGGTTACTGTCGGAGCAACTTTCTTCAGTTGGTAGACAACATCGTTATGTAGTATACCTATCAAAATACCTAATAATACATTTATCACAAATGTTCAAAACTCGGTGGCGGGCGCACTGCAATTCGTGACTTGTGATGAAATGCATCTGTTATAGGCAGAGGTTAGTCCGCTTAACATCACATGGGCCTCGAGCTTGTTCCGTTACAATAACATTAAAAAGTAACAATAACTACTTGTCTGGTTCTATTATGGTTTTACAGTCCAATATTAATACTGTGATAAATCAAACTACATCATCGTCTGCGTCGTATTGCTTTCTGGCACACCTTAACTTTGTCCCCAGGCTGAGCTGGTTCAATCTGGTTTTGTACCCGTGCGGACGCCCCTACAACGCCCGTGCGGCTTGTCGTGACTAGGTGCACACATATAGCTGTGCGTGGAGTGGTGAAGCTATCCTTCTGTATGGTTCTTTATTCATGTGCTATCGATTTACTACTTAGGCCCCTATTTCACTATCAAATACATTGGATCCCATATATTTGATAGTGTAATACTTACGTACATTTGGCTCACTTTTATCTTTGATTATATTTCGCCTTGAGATTTGATCTAAGATTGGCATAGATAATAAAACCACTCCAAACTCGGAACAAAAATATAATATGGAAACATTTTGCAATCATTACTCATAGTAATTGAACAACTTTAAACGGTTTGAATAGCGCATGCTCCAAGAAAACAGTATAATATTGTACCATGGAATAGCGTATGTTTATTATTATTTTTATTCCGATGTCATTGCCACGATCACTTGAGTGTTTAAACGGGATTAAAATAATGTTCAATAAAATAGTGGCTCAATTGACTCATGTTGGACAACTCGGAGTTATCGGTAAATGACCTTCAGATGATAATATGTCGTAATATTCAGCAACATTCACTGCTCTACCTAATATTCAGATCAGACTCATTTATTAGGCAGTACATATATTATGTTCTCACCAGCAACATAGAAAATTTCCACCGACAAGTTAAATTTCATCGAGCTGGTTGTGAATCCTAATGGAAACGACGTAAACTGTAGGTACAATCCATACAGTTCATAACGTGGCGTTGAAATCCTGCAAGTCCATTGAAAAGATACCACCTGGTACAAAGCTGTATTAGCTTTGTACCATTTGGTAACTGGGAGATGGTGTCACAAAGTTTTTTTTTTTTTTTAAGTATTATAAGCAAGTATTTTACCGCAGTTGATACCAATAATGCAGCAAGATTTCTGTGTAGACTAACCCATTACAGAATCTGACAATGATTAAAATTTTATTGACACACAAAAATCCCAGACATTTGATATTATGCGAATATTTATTTATTTTCATGCAAAAGCTTTGTGCTAGTAAAATCACCCGTCCCATTATAGTATTATGTCCAGAAGGCATGGAGACGACTTATTAACAACAAAACATACTTAGGTCATCGCATCACACACATTTCAATTCCAAGAAATGTAATAGAAACGTATGGTATTTCAGTGGAAGCTTGAGAGCTTCCACTGAAATACCATACGTAAGTTGTAACTTCTAGAATTTGCGAGAAATCGCTCACGATTTCTCGCAAATTCTAGGAGTTACAACTGCACGTCCAAACGCCATTTTAATGAAGCTCCGCTCACTGAGCAAGTTACATTTTATTCTGACTGACGGAAAACGGATGTGAGCCTGAGCACGTGCACCCATGATGACGTTGGCGTGATGCAAACGAAATTAAGCCAGCGGATTACGGTGATCCTAGAAAACTTGCCGTCAGTTAAAATATTCAACCTAAGACTTCACATTTGGTCAACTTTTGGAATATACGTCACAACGTAAAAACTGACCGTTGCTTTACTATCATCCAGCGATTTCTGAACGCGCACTCTGTCAAATTCTGGCCTGTACGGGCCTCGTTCCAAGCCTCAAGTGTAGTTGTTTGGTTGTTTTATCTCACTCAAAGATTTGGAACGACCCGGTTGTTTTATAACCTCAAATATCGATTTTTAGTAGGGAACTAGTAAAATATATAGACGTTTAATGATATTATAACTACCGCTACCAGCGAAATACAAAAGAGCACCTATAATTCTCTCATCAAGAAATGTCAAGATCATGTTAGTTAAAAATACAACATCTTGTCGACCGATTTTGATAGTTAAAAAGTTGCAACAACCGAAAACTATTCGGGTAAGTACCATTTGAAGTTAAATTCGCCAAAAACGATAAAAACGATCACACTCCCAAAAAGTTGTTCCAGATGGGTCTTGGCATTATTTTCGCCATAAACGCTATGAAGCTACTGGAACAGAATGAATTACCTAGATCTAATGTCAAAAGTGACAGAGGTGGCAAATTATAGGGTGCATACCATTTGAAGTTAGATTCGCTAAAACCGCTAAAAACGATCACACTCCCAAAAAGTTGTTCCACATGGGTCTTGGCGTTATTTTCGCCATAAACGCTATGAGGCTACTGGAACAGTTTGAATTCCCTACATCTAATGTCAAAAGTGACAGAAGTGGCAAATTTTAGTGGCATTCTTAGCGTTCTTAGGTATCCTAAATGGAACAGGGGATGACAGTTACAAACGATCACAGTGATCACAACCACAGACGCAGAATGTGATCAAAATTATCGAAATTAACGTTCTTAGCGACTAATGGAACATACCCTTAGTGGCATTCTTATCTTTCTTATCCTAAATGGAACAGAGGAGAACAGTTACAAACGATCACAGTAATCACAACCATAGACGCAGAATGTGATCAAAATTATCGAAATTAACGTTCTTAGCGACTAATGGAACATACCCTTAGTGGCATTCTTATCTTTCTTATCCTAAATGGAACAGAGGAGAACAGTTACAAACGATCACAGTAATCACAACCATAGACGCAGAATGTGATAAAAATTATCGAAAATAACGAAATTAGCGTCAAATAGAGTAGGCCCTACGAAGGTTATGAACGACTTTAGAGTGAAAAGTTGTAATGCGAGTGCGCCTAACCAAGGCAAGGTTCGGAACGGCCCCCAGTTTTCTTGTCTGCAGTGTTGGATTTCGTAGTGTAATTATACTATTTGTACCATAATTTCATAGTGTGTAGTATCGTAATGTCACTATACTACTCGAAAATACCATAATTTTGTCTTCAGGTGGACAGACTTTTATGAATGGTGAAGTGCGCTTTTAAATATTTACCCAACAATATCGGGATTTTCAGTATGTACGGCAACATCTACTAAAATCTTGGGTTGATATGTCTGAAAACTATCCCTCTCAAAATATTACATAATTTGATCTGCTTTGCATGGTCAAAGATTTCTGCGATATTGTTTTATTCGAAGATGATACCTCTCTGATTTTTAAAGTAGATAGGAAAGACAGTGAACTGACGCATGTAAATAATGTACTATCTAAGATTTGTAAATGGTTCGCCGCTAATAATCTTCTCCTAAATTCAAAAAAGACGAAATGTTTAAAGTTTTCTTTACCAAATGTTCCTTATGTTGAACCAAACATAAAGCTTGGCCCAGATAAACTCCCTATTGACATAGCGACAGTCTTCCTGGGAATCAAAATGGATTCCACTTTACAATGGGATCCACATATATGTATATGTGGATCCCATTGTATCCACATATATGTATATGTGGATCTCTCCGGAAGACTTAGTTCTGCTGCATATGCAGTTCTTAGGATGAGACAGTTAACAGACGTAGCTACTGCTCGCCTAGTTTATTTCGCGTACTTCCACAGTATTATGTCGTATGGTGTATTGCTGTGGGGAACTGCTGCTGAGATAGAGACAATCTTTATCATACAAAAGCGTGTAATTCGAGCCATATATAAAATGGGTCCTAGGGAATCTGTGAGGGATCTTTTTAAAGAAATTGATATTTTAACTTTACCAAGTCTGTATATATTTGAAAATATTATGTATGTTCGTAAAAAATTGAGTAAATTTAAATTAAACAGTGACAATCACGATTACAATACTAGGAATAAAGATAAAATAGCGGTGCCAGGTTTTAGATTAGCAAAGACAAATAAAAGGTCCTTCTTAGGTAATTGTGTGCGGTTTTATAATAAAGTTCCCAAACATATTACAACGCTCACAGAAGGGAAATTCAAGTTGCATGTGAAAAACATATTGATTAAGAAATCCTACTACACAGTTTCTGATTACATAAACGACAAAAATGCCTGGACAATTCCGCCTCCGCCAAGCTATTGCCTGTCACCTACATAATTTAAACAAATATTGTAATAACTCTATTATATAGTAAGTATGTAACACATTGTTAAAAGATGTTTAAAAGAATGGCCCCGAGTTTCTTGCCCGTTCTTCTCGCAGTGGCTCTATACAATTTATTTGCTGAACGTTGCAGTACAATGTAGAATATTTCAATACTAAAATTTGTAATTGACCTTCATAAGAGCGTCGTAGATGCCTAAATTGAATAAATGATTTTGACTTTGACTTTGACCTTGACTTTGCTTTTGTTGTCCTGATTTTACCTCATGCAAACGCTGATTGTAAAAGAGTGTTCAGCAAAGTCAATTTAGCAATAACCGAATCAAAGAATGACCTTGCAACTCGCTCCATTGACTCTTTGTTACCTTCTTCCGATGCAGTAGAACAAAGTAAATCCAATAACTGCAAAGAATTTATACCAACATGTTACGTAGCGTCAATGCTTCGGATGAAGTTCTGATTGGCGAGTTAGCCGAGATCAACGTCCACTTGCCTGAACTTGATATCAAACAGTCGATAGGATTATGTAAATAATTTTGTCTTGGCTGCATAAAAGATTATTACTTACGAATTACGAATGCATTTTTATGGTGGTAGGGCATTTTGCGAATGCCCGCCTGGCTAGCTACCACCCTCAAGTAGAAAATCTGTCGCCAAGCACCTAACGGAGTGTTCCGGCAGCTGTCATTGAGAGCCAGTACCTCTAGGTTAGCCTGAACAACATCTTCGACCACATCATCACTTACCATCAGGTGAGATAGTGGTCAAAGGCTAACCTGATAGGTTAGCCTCAGTGGGAAATTAAATTACAGATTTTTACGGTTTTATCTAGGTTTCGAACCCATTCTACATGATTAGGTATGACATTCGGAAGTTATGAATAGTATTTCTCGTATTATCTTGAATAGTTTTGGGACACTGTCAAAAATATTAAAAATTACATTTACTCGTGACAAATGTCGTGTCAAAGTATATATAATAGTAATGGTATATTCGATAAGTATTGCAGATATATAAATATAAATAATTAGATATTGTAAAATCTATTTTCCGAAACTAGCGTTTCACGCGATCTAGATTAATATATAAAAGATTTATCAACATAGTTTTTTCTTTCCTGCCAAAGACGTCAATTTGAGCCTTAATTTTAAACATAAATGCCGAATAAAGAAACGTTATGCGATATTATGTAAAAAAATCTCCATACGTAGTATAATTTTGGACAAATAGTATAATTTTATTTTCCATGTACCATAATTTTTTGAGGGTCTGAATCCAATCCAACCCTGCTTGTCTGGTCTCTGTCGTTTCGCTCAGTGGTCTTTTCAAGTTTGCGTGTGGGATACGTGAGACGTACGTTTGAATTTTATCCTGTAAATTTATAACAATCACCCAGTGTTTTGAGTAAATTATTTTAAAATATGTGAGAACATACCGTGTTGCTATTAATGCAACATTTATTTTATTAATCGGTCCTATCTATTCCAGTGTTTACAACATGTTCCCAAAGCGTGTTGAGTCGCTCCTATTATTGTGGCCAGACCGATGATGTGACTTCTGATCAATGCATTGATTTTGTTGCTAGGTCTGCCACAGGGTCTCCAAGATGGGCGCGTACAGATATATTCAGGAGTTGTATAGAAAAAAATTGAGCGATGTAATGCGTTTTCTATTGCGTGTGAGGGTATGGCAGTATCGCCAGCTCACCCGCATGCACCGCGCTCCCAAGCCAACCAGGCCCGACAAGGCGAGGAGATTAGGATACCGCGCTAAGCAAGGTTAGTCATTACAGCCACGTGTACTAAATAGAAATATATATGTTACTAGTTTGATAAAACCCTTATGCATTGTCTTCTACGTTTGCCGCAAGTACCTGTTTTAAAATGTTTAATTTTTTGTAGGTTACGTTATCTTCAGAATCCGCGTGCGCCGCGGTGGCCGCAAGCGCCCTGTACCCAAGGGTGCTACATATGGTAAACCCAAGAGCCATGGTGTCAACCAGCTGAAGCCTACTCGTAACCTTCAGTCTATTGCAGAGGTGAGACTACATATAATTCCATAAGTAATTGTTTAATATATGTATGATGATAGAAGTAAACTCATATTTAGGTGGAATGGACATAGAAAATGGATTGTGTCGACCTGGAGTGGTGGACTTTATCAGTTTTGATTGTTAAACTTTTCACATGTGGTGGCACAAGTGTAAGCGGGGTTTTCGGGAGACCTATATCCTTAGGCGCGTGTTAATGGACAGTCTGTCGCTGGTAAATATAATGGTCAACAGCTTCAAGAGTACCATATCCAATAGCTACTGGTATTGGTACAATGTGAACATTAGAAATTTTTGTCTAGTCTGTTGTCTGTATGTTCATTGTTAGATCCACTTACTGGGAAACTTCTGAGGTCCCTCCATGTCTCATACCTCATTGTTAGTTGGATTGGTTCTATGCTCTTGTCTATGTGTAGTGAAATTGACATGGTGGTGTATCCATACAGCGCTTTGATGTATTAGTAAAACAACTGATAGAAAAGTTTTATTTATCAATCGTTAAAATTAAAATCGTACAGAATGTTGCCAGGTTAAAACTAATTTGATACTTATTAAATTAATATGATGTACCTTAACTCAATTTGGTATTGCTGAATAGACTGCAGCACTACCCAGGCCCATAGTCCACAAACACTTGACGTAATGGTTGATTGAACTCCTTAGTCTTCTGTATATCTGGTGGAGCATATGGATGGTGCTCAGCCGTTTTGGAAACTGGCTTCCTGGTATGGGAAGCTTAAAAGTCATCAAACCTACAAGCAAGACAATTTATAATGATTCTTGAGAACAGCTTATACCTATACAAGGCTCTGAAATTAAATAGGCCAGTATTCAACAAGGTCATCACCTTTTTTTGAAAAACCGTACCAAGAAGCTCCATGCTTCTGGTATTTTACCTTCAGGAATGAAGGAACTAAATAGCATTGAGAGGATTGAGAGTACCAGTTATCCATCAGCTTGCAGAATTGTCTTATTAAATTTGTTTTTATAATTCTTTTTAATTTTTTATTAAAAACATCGTTATTTTACGTCCTTGCCCATCTAATAAAGCGCATCCAATTTTCAAGCCCTGCCATTTTGCTTCTTTTCCCAATGATTGAAAACACAAATTTTTGTTTTTCAACCTACTCTGGCATTGAATCCTCTGTACCATCCTTCCAAAGCATAATTAGTATGGCATCTTCGCCCAAAACAACGGTATCATATCTTTAATCCATTGTCTGTGAAAGTTAAGTGATAAATTGCGAAACATTATCATTCTCTATGCATTCGACATCATCATGGATTTGGGACTAATGTTTACTGCTGGCAACAACAGTAATTTAGCTGACACCATATGGCACGTTATTGAAGTGAGTGCAACCACAAAATTTTGCTTTGAGAGATGTTAAACAGAATGCTATATAATCTATACAGCCTCTCTCCCTCTGATATTTCGATTGTCTTTTATCGGGTGACAACGCACATAAAACGGGTTCAGGAATAACCACATTGGTTTTTCCCCAACAACTCTCTATGTCAACATGTATTGAATACAGATCTCTGATATAGAATTTATAAAATCTTGGCAGAGTTTAGTGGATATCAGAAATATTTTGTCATTCTCTGCCACCATTCTGGAATCTCAATTTCATTGACGCATGAAAACTCTGTTTTTTGTAGTTTCGAGAAATTCCTCCTTGTTCACTTATTATTATGTATATTATTAAGTATTTTTTATTTACTTTAAACTTGGTATGAAACTTACATTTGAATCACAAAATATAAGTACTTTTGGAATTAGAGTAAACTTTTTACCTGCTTCCTTTTAACATAAGTCCATTGTATGGTAATTTTCATTTTAATCAGGTTTTTTTAACACAAAGGTCCTATACTCTGTCAAATACTTTGTTTTATTTGCATTTAATGTAACGATTACACTGCACTTATCCCTTTTAGCACATCTCCACAGGCTTATTCAACTTTTATTATTAACATTGTGGTTGAATCGGTATCCAATGTGTCAAATTAAAATTTTGTTATAAATGAACTGCCATAATGCAGCAACTAGGTTTTTTTTTAATGCTTAATAGTTTAGTCTTTGACCACTATCTCACCTGATGGTAGATAGTGGTCAAGTAGTAGTGATGATGTGGTTGAAGATGTTGTTCAGGCTAACCTTGATATACTGGCTCTCAAGGATAGCTACCGGAACGCCGTTAGGTGCTTGGTGACAGATTTTCTACTTGATGGTGGTAGCTAGCCAGGCGGGCATTTGCAAAATTCCCTACCACCATGCTATAACGACTGCCATCATAAGACGACAATCGGGAGAGACTTCTTAAAGTGCGCTCCGAAGCACTCAATAGTAATGTCACTAGTGGTCACACATCCAACTCATAACTGCGGTGGACGTAGCTTAACTTGAAAAGCTAAGCAAACTTCGCAACAAGCACTTCAAAAATTTTAGGATAGGTCAGCTGTAGTAGATACAATTTTTGAAAAAACCTCAATCTATTATTATTATTTGTGATACACAGGCAGCTCTTAAGCTGATGCGTGTATATCTGAGTCTTTGTCAATGCACTTTAAATATTTGTCCAGTCTATTTTGGAAAGAATTCACTGAGGGAGCACTGATCACTGATTCCGGTAACCGGTTCCAAGTTTTAACTATGCGATTCGGTAGTATGTGCTCTCTGGGTTTGCTTTTACTTGGCCCCCGTTGCAGCTTCAGGGTCTGGTCTGGGTTGGTACATTTTGTTAGCATTGTACAAAGACTGTCTCTTTACCACTTGAGATTACAGTTAGATACATCCATTGATCAGTGTTGTATATTATAATGATACTGCAATATATATATTATATATACCAAGATAACTAATTCATTATCTTTTTTTCGATTCACAGGAGCGTGTAGGTCGCCGCTGTGGAGGTCTACGGGTGCTGAACTCATACTGGGTAGCACAGGACTCTTCATACAAATATTTTGAAGTTATCTTAGTTGATCCTTCACACAAGGTAAATAATGCAACTCAAATCCAATTTGCCATTTTACTACTATTCAAAATGAAATGATGAGCTCTTTTTGTCATGCACCAATCTGAAAGGTTTTGCTGAATACTCACCTACCATTCTATCTGATTTTTACAAAATACACTTTACAAGAAGCAATGCGCAAGTGACTTTTTTGAAAACTTGTGAAATTTATTCATGACAGGCAATCCGCCGGGATCCCAAGATCAACTGGATAGTGAATGCTGTGCACAAGCACCGTGAGATGCGTGGCTTGACATCTGCTGGCCGTAGCTCTCGAGGTCTCGGCAAGGGTCACCGCTACTCGCAGACCACTGGAGGCTCCCGCCGCGCCGCCTGGCTCCGCAAAAACACCTTGCAGCTACGCAGAAAACGATAAGCTTAATTACCAAACCACAATTGACTTTCTATTTGATTATTTGTCAATCTCAGATGGAAAGCCAGTGGGCAATAAAAATTTTCTCCACATAGACAATCTTTTCATTAAGCCTAGTACAAGACTGAACGGTTTTAACTGTAAGTACTTTAATGCTATAATTTTACATTTTCTCACATTTGACCTTGTTTAATATAATTTCTCTTTCCAGATTTTCAATGACAAGTTGGCCCTTCCATTGTTCAACATATATTTAGGTTGGTTCCATTGTATTAATTATAGATCTAGTTGTGCCCTGCACCGACATTGACATTGCTAAAAAGTATCCTATGTGTTAATCCAAGACATCTATATTTCATGTTACATCCGTATGGGTTCAGCCATTGTAGTGTGAAAGAATAACAAACACTCTTAAAGCACTTGTAGTGATCCTTGTCTAGTCATTCTTAATGATCACTTAGTTAAGCTAAAGAAAAATAATCATTTATTTGGCACACAAGAACATCAAATTATGCAGTTCAAATATGTAAACAATGTTCAGGTGCTGCCAAAAAGGTAAATATCCCAGCAAAATGCTGAACGTCTGAGACATACGGCACTGGTTTTCGGATATACCCTTGCAGGTGGCTAACAAATAATATAGCTAGCAAAATATATAAACTTTAAACCTAAAAGTACATACTATTCAAACAATAACGCAACTCAATAATTATTACAACTTTGTTATTACAAAGAAAGTATTAACTAAATATAAGTAGTGTTGGTAAAACTGCACGGATTAATTTTACTTATTTAATCAAGGGGGGCTAGAGCATCTACAAAAAAGGGAAAAAGTGTATTTAGAGTAGAGTTCACGGAGCGCCCTCCATACAAACTTACTTCCAGCTTGGTCTTACTTCCAGCTATGTCTGCTGTGGTCATGACTTAGACGGGTGACTGCTGACTACTAGTGGCATTTAATACTGAAAGCCATCGTCGGTCCTCATTCTTCATTGGAAATCTGCCGCCAGCATGCAACAGTGTATACTGACATCTATCCTTAAGAGCCAGTGCCCATTCTAGGATATGCAGTTTTTCACCTTTGAAATCATCCCTTACCATCAGGTGAGATTAGGGTCAAAGCCTAGCCATGAAACAGCTAAATGAAATTCAATAGACAAACTGAAATACCATACCACCATTGACTTATATTGTCAAAACTTAAATGAAAAGCGAGTGTACAATAAAGGACTTACCTTTATTAAAATAATCATTTCTCTTTACAGATGCTGAAGCAAAAGTTGGCCGTTCCCTTGCTCGACATATATCTGGGTGGGTTCCATACTTTATTACATAGTATTACATAATTTATAACAGAATATTCGATGATGATATAATGCTGTATGAAATATGCGCAAACCATGTTTACCACGCATTTAAAACTTCCTTGGATGGCTGAACTTTCTTATTAAAATTTGTAGACTGCTAGCTTTTGTCAACATAAGATAATGAATATTCCTTTTATTATAGATAAACATGGAAGGTGTACCATGAAGAGTGGCTGTGCAGTCACGAGATGTCAGGTAATTAATTAATCCTTTATAGATTATCCAGGCTAGTTTATTCATGACACTAAATTGAAAAGTCAGAAATCTATAGAAATCATTACAATATTAAAGCCCTACCTTGCATAAAAGATGATAGGAACAATCCAAATTCACCATTCAGAACTTGTTAAAATGAATTTCATTCACAAGGCCTTGAATTTGGAAAGAGTATTTTTTCTTGCCAAGGTGAGGTTCTTGATTACTACCAACACGGTCAATGGACTTCAATCCGGCCAGATACAAAATTGATGTTATTAGTAAGTATAATCAAAACACCACTTTTAAGAATTAATGATTTCATTTCTCTTTCAGATTTATAATACGAGGGGCGGCTGATAATTTCGCGGCCTGAAGTACTTAATAGTCGACTAATGGGAGACTCAGTGACTCAGTTTTATTCATAAATAAGTAAACTGCTGGACAAGTAACATCAAGATGTCCACTGAGACTGCTCGTAAATTGGAACACTACCATGATCAAGTTCTTCAACCAAGCAGGAAAAACCCTCAAGAGATATTTGATCACATGTCATCAGTTCTACGAGATTCTAAGGGCTTTCCTATACCAATGTCAAATAGTGGGTGCACTCACTTATTTGAACTAGTCTGAAAGACCTATGAAGAGATGGCCGGTAACAGTAGTAACCCTCGAAAAAGTCCAAAAACTGGAGAAAACAGTGCTTGCTGGCTGAAGGCGAAAAGTGAGATCTACAGTATCAGTAGACAATCTTTTCATTACGTCTCCTCAAATAAGTCCACTGATAACATGTAGTCTGCGGCATGGCGTCAGTTTTATGAAGACAAAGGCACTTATTCAGGCCGGACACAACCAAAGAAACGTGAGTGCTCAACTTAATTTAAGTCGATCTGCGGTCCGAAATGGTTATCGGAGGTACCTAGAGACTGGCGGCTTTGCTCGTCGCCAAGGAAGGCCACGATCTCGGGTCACAACTGAAAGGCAGGATCGATTCATCGTGACGACCAGCTTGAGAAATCGTCACCTTACCTCCATTGAGATACAAAACCAACTTCGCGACTTCCACGGAGTATCTGTGAGCGCTCGAACTGTTCGGAGAAGGTTAAAAGAACGCGATATGGTACCACACAAGCCAGCTAATGGGCCCAAACTAACGCGAGCCCACCGAACAGCGCGCCTTCATTTCGCACGCAGTCATTTAAATTGGACACAGCAAGATTGGAGCCGTGTACTCTTTTCTGATGAGCCTAAAATTGTGTTACATGGCAATGATGGAAGGAAGAAGGTCTACCGACGTAAGGGAGAGCGTTTCGCACAATGCTGCTTTGAAGAGAGGGTTGCTTATGGCGGTGGCTCATGGACTGTCTGGGGCGGTATATCCGCGAGCGGCAAAACTCAACTTGAGGTTGTTACAGGACCACGGCTGCCAACATTAAATGCTGAAAGGTACATTCGTGAGTGCTTAGAACCTCACGTGATACCATACGCGGACTATGTGGGCCCAAATTTCCTTTTTATGCATGATAATGCAAGAGCCCATGCGGCCGGCATCGTCAGGGAATATCTTCGGGATGTGAACATCACAGTTATGGACTGGCCAGCCAGAAGCCCAGACATGAACCCTATTGAGCACATGTGGGACGAGCTAAAAAGACGTGTTAGGGCTCGTCAGCCAGTTGCCCAGACGATGCAGGAGTTGAAAACTGCCATAGAAGAGGAATGGGAGATGATCCCTCAAAATTTCATAGAGCGGTTGATAAACTCTATGCCTAATCGTATGAGAGCTGTGGTAGATGCCCATGGAGGCAACACGCGTTATTAAATTAAACCTTTATTTGATAAAACATGTTTTTTATTCAAAAATCAATTGCCTTTAACAAGGCGCATATCCGACTTGTTAGGCGTAGCTCCATGTCGTATGGTATTCTGAATTCAAATTTAAAACAATACGATCGAAAAAGATGGTAAAATGTGCCAGGTTCAAAACTGCATAAAAACTTTTTGCTCGACCTAATATAAAATTTTAGCTAGGACCAAACGAAACTGAAAATACAAGGTGGGCCAATAGATGAGTCCAGAAGTGTATAATAAAACAATTATGTGCTTGCAAATCGTTATTTTATTTTCGGTCTTCTATATAGTTATATAAAGCTCAAAACCACCTAAATAACCCACGTCCGTCAATGGGGTAGGACCATCATCTCACATTTGGCTCAAAAAGTTTATTTGTGCAAAAACTAGATTAGTGCCTTGTCATAAAATAAAACAGACACATGAAAACCCACCCAGGCTTGAGCTTCACCGCACGGTGGAAGGGCATTTTGCGAATGCCCACCTGGCTAGCGACCACCCTCAAGTAGAAAATCTGTCGCCAAGCACCTAACGGTGTGTTCCGGCAGCAGTCCGAGTCAGTGAAATTACAGGCACAAAGAGACTTATTATATGTGTGAATGTCTTCAGCTTACTCAATTGAACTGCGTCTTTTCATGGATGCTCTTCTTGTTTGGCGGTAGAGGGAAGATATATTAGATTGTGCACTTCCATTGTGCTTTACGACAAATTTTCTACTTGAGGGTGGTCGCTAGCCAGGCGGGCATTCGCAAAAGCTATAACGACTGCCATCCTTAGACGACAACCGGGACCGACGGCCGTGCCCTCCGTAGCACGGAAGTGCTAGTAGTAATGTCGGTCACCCATCTAAGTCATGACCGCAGCGGACGTTGCTTAACTTAGCTGATCGGTTAAGAACGGCTAAGCAAACTTCGAACGAGCGCTTTAAAGTTATTGTCCCCATTAAAAGCCAGCCGTTTTGTATAATATACAAAACGGCTGGCTTTTAATGGGTAATTAATGTGTGGTAAATCAATAAATTCTTGTGGCGCGGCACGCTCGCTCGGCTCACGCGTTGTTGTAGTCACAAGTAACCTAACGCTCCTCCTCGCTTCGCTCGTCGTCGCATCTAAATATGACTTTGCCCTAGACTAAATGATATTTAACCCCTCGCTAAAATATAGTGATCATTTATGTACTACATTTGGTGTCCGATTAAATTTTTTGGTAAAAGAACTAAGGGTATCAAAGCATTTTATGGCGTACAATATATATTGACATATTATGTCACCGGGTAATAGTAGTTATATCATACCGATCGAAAGATTTTATCACAAGGATTATTTTTTTGCTAAATAACATCAGCAGGGGTCGAAACTGATTGTACAGTCAAATATACTGATTTTACTGACTGTAAGACAAAAAAATACTGACCTATTACTGTCTTAACTTTTATAGATATGTATTATAATAAGGGGGATTCTAACAGAGTAATACTCGCAAAAGATAACTTGAGACTTCGTATGTAAAAGTCAACTCTTGCGAGTTGTAAATAAATTAAAAAAATATTTTATTTTCTGTTTGGCCTCCACCATCCCCATAGTCAACGCGTACCACCATATTTATTTATAAGTAGGTAACAAGAAATCAAATCTTAGGGTTATAACAATATAGAACAGTAAATTAGTTGAAACAATTTATAAAAGCAGACAAACACGCTATTGTTACAAAATTACAAATTTATAAGAGGAAAAAATATTGTCTTGTACGGGATTGACATAAATCCCTCTACTACAGCAGATAACCATACATAGTTTTTGTTATTTTTAATCGGCACAAAACAGAAATAGACCAGGGTAGATAATTTCTGAAACTAATCAAATCAATAGTGGGATGAAACCCGTTGAAAAAGGAAGAAAATATAACAAAAATGAAAGGAAAAATAATTTACGGGCGATCTGAGGTCGGTAAGTGGAAGGGGATGAGTTTTTAAGGGTAAACATCGGTTTATCTCGATTTCCAGCAAAATTACAAGTCCTATGGAAAAAAATTATATGACAAAGTTGTAGGTAATAAAAAGATCTACAACTTTTGTATTAACTGTGATCATTTGGAATGTAGTAGTATTTTTGCTAACACCTACCTCATATAATTATTTTTTCTCTGTAATGGCTAAAATAACATATTTATGTTGATGTAGTATATAAATAAATGTAATAAAACTTTTTTTAATCTTAATATTCCTTATTACTCATCGATAATTATATAAAGTCTAGAGATTTTCTCTTTTCTTTGCATTTTTTGAAAACTTTTTTACCATGGTAATGTATATATTTTTTTACATTATCAGAAAGAAGAGATTTCAACGAACAAAAAGCCTGCCTACTTACTACTATTTAAAAAAGCTGATATTTTGACGCGAGAATTTTCGGTTGAAAATTAAGGTTCTTTTTCGATATTATGTCAAAATAAGGTGAAAAAAAATATATAAAATAAAAAAAAAATACAGTGTGTTTGGGTCATAAAGAGGTAAGTTTTCAACAAATTTAGTAAAATTAAAAGTTTTTTTGTATAAGATATAAATAAAAAACTAAAAACTTTATATTTGAATTTTTCTTATAAATTAAGAGGTTAAGGGAAAAAAGTGTTAATACAAAAGTTGTAGATCTTTTTATTACCTACAACTTTGTCATAACTAATAATAGTATATATAATAGGTAATAGTCATAACTACTACAGCTTTCAAGTTGGACGTTCCAATTTTTTTGTGCCACTGGCACAAATTATGCTCTAAATCCCTGGCTATAGTATATAACCACATCTTCAGCCGTTTCGTATATACAGCATGTGTCAGCTGGAGACCAAAACGTCAGCTAACACACTAATAATCACGCGTAGCATCGAAGTTTATTTGGCACCTAAATTTTGAGTTGGTATTCATAACTGCACAAAATATGCTCTAAATATTGGCATATTCAGAATTAAGAAATTTCGATTGAGTAAGCTGGAGACATTCACACATTGTACGCCATAAAATGCTTTGATACCCTTAGTTCTTTTACCAAAAAATTTAATCGGACACCAAATGTAGTAAATGATCACTATATTTTAGCGAGGGGTTAAATATCATTTAGTCTAGGGCAAAGTCATATTTAGGTGCGACGACGAGCGAAGCGAGGAGGAGCTTTAGGTTACTTGTGACTACAACAACGCGTGAGCCGAGCGAGCGTGCCGCGCCACAAGAATTTAATTTTGGTGACCTTTACTACTTTTGGGTTAACAATGATTTATCTTGAGTAATTTTGCTTAAATAGAAAAGCGAGATGTTGAAACTTTGGTTATAAGATTACATTAAAATGCGGGTTTAATTTTGGTGATCATTTACTATTTTTGTCTGTTATATGTTACTCTACTATATCTGTAAGTTAAACATAGGTCATTCAATTGTCAGTATTTATTAAAGGGAAACTGAAAATAGTAATAAAAGTAAACATTAGAAACCTATAGGTAGGCGTACGTCTCATAAGGTTTTTATTTATGCAGCTAAATGCAATTCACTATGATCGTGCCCTCATTTCAACCTACCTACTAATATACTAGCCTTATTAATATTATTCTGTTCTACTGTGGACGTAAACGGCAACCCACTGTCGTTGAGTAAGCCCGTCGAAACGAAGCCGCCGATGTACTTGCGGAGTGCGCCAGGCCTGCTAGGGCTAATTATTGTGGGTTTCGTAAGAGGCGACTGAAGGTAAAATACTGGAATGTGGGCAGCAGCGCCTTCTGAGGAACTGATATCTTAAACGGCGATCCCCAGGACACCTGCCAATCGTGGGGATTATTGTATTTTTTTCTGGTGGTTAAATTAAGACTAAAATTAATAAAAAGTAAAGATAAAAAAATGGGGTGAACATATTTTTCAACAAATATATCACCTCTGTATCATCCATAGAAATTCTAATACTGCGGTTACACGTCTCGAGACACATACGTCCAAGCTATAGATACACATAAAATAAGCTACACGGACTGCAGTACAATAGAGGTATCTGACATACATAGAGATCACTGTTAAAAACTTAAAATAAAACAAAAATAGTAAGACTTTAAACTTTATTTCGATATTTCAATGACCTTAAAAGTAAATAACAGTTAAAATGGTTACCAGCGTAGAAAACACTGATTACACTAATTTTTATGCGCTTGCGCTTTATTAAAACAATGATGGGAAATTTATTACATACAATATCTCCTAAAACAGTTATGAATTGAAATAAAGTTAAATGAGAAAAGTGAGAAATGTTACGCGCTTACATCTAAATAATATAATTTAATTACAAAACATACAAATCTAATTATTTACATATTGAGACCAGTGAATAATTTACATCAATTTAATATTTTTTTATAATAATATAGCAGATCCGACAAAACATGTTTAATTTTAGAGTAGGTTGATTCATATTCGGAAATTCTACCATATACGAAAGTAAAATTCAACTCTGTTATATAGCAACTGTATTTGAAGCGCTCGTAGCGAAGTTTACTTAGCTGTTCTCAACCGATCAGCAAAGTTAAGCAACGTCGCCCGCGGTCATGAGTTGGATGGGTGACCGCTAGTGACATTACTACTAAGCGTTTCCGTGCTTCGGAGGGCACGTTAAGCTGTCGGTCCCGGTTGTCGTCTTAGGATGGCAGTCGTTATAGCATGGTGGTAGGGCATTTTGCGAATGCCCGCCTGGCTAGCTACCACCCTCAAGTAGAAAATCTGTCGCCAAGCACCTAACGGTGTGTTCCGGCAGCTGTCCTTGAGAGCCAGTTCTTCTAGGTTAGCCTGAACAATATCTTCGACCACATCATCACTTACCATCAGGTGAGATAGTGGTCAAAGGCTAACTATAAAGCATAAAAAAAAAAAAAAGCACTGGCGTACCGTATAAATCCTTTTTTTACATATACAATTAGGAGGGTAAATAGGTAATTAATTTATTGAACTAAAACAGTGGTGACATTCAAAACTCCAACAGCAGCTTCAAACAGCATATGAAACATGGGACAAAAATCTGCAGGCTTTTATTTAATAAGATTTTTTATTTTGCCTTCTCACAGTGGGAAGGTAACATAGCAGTCGGTCGCAAATGGAAGTCTAATTAGCCACCATACCATTAACAACATACGGAACATCGGAACATAGATAGATACTGATCACAGAAGCTACCTAATCTGATTTTAAAACAGGCAGGAAGCCAAAGGGTTCTTATTGACTGCTAGCACCTTACTTGCATAGATATGAAATAATTAGGTACACATTTTAACTATGCACAAATATTATTAAATATATATGGAAAGTTATTAATATAGTCGTTTCCGAGCTACGTTATTATCGATGGTTATAAAATGTATAAATGATTAAATGAACAAACATTTTCGTAGTTATTTTGTGCAACAATATAGACTTGTATTACATATATTTCATAGACACAAAGTATTTATGTTTTTTAAAAAGTAATCAGGCTGATTCGTCAATCGTATAAACTGTTAAGTAAGTAACAACGTAAACGTGTAGTTATTTTGTGAAATTAGTATTCTACGATTTACATTATATGTACCTTAAATAAAAGAATTAGGAAGCTCAATTTTAAGACTGGTTTGCACCAGTTTTGATCAGAAACCATATAGCATGACGACTCCAAACTTTTTCAATCTGTTGACTTTATACTTTTAATAAAAAAAAAATAGCCCAAATCTTTATATCAAAGCTGTATATACAATAGTGATAGGGCTGGCCTTTAACGTTACCATAAATAGAAAATAAAAAAATATAAGTCGTCATGTATATACATAGTAGACGAGCAACCTACTCTATGACTATAGTGCCGTCAATAGTGATTTAAATACCTACCGATATTAACACATTGCTACAAGAATATTGTAGTTCAAATTGTTCACTTCACTTTACTGTGAATACTTCTCACATAACCTAGAGCGGTAGTACGCGTTTAGTGATCAAACACTACTTCAAAAAGAGCCGAAAGCTGAAATTATGTGTATTTCCAAAATAAGTGTATAGTCGACGATAGTGGTGCTAACTGATACAATCAGAAACTGTCACAATTGGACATTTTGTAGGTAGTTATATTAAAATTAGATCTCATTAATATATTTATCTCAATTGACTTAAAACGGATAGAGATCACAACAGGACATTTATGATTGCATCGTAAGCTCTATTCCAACAATTGGGTTCACAGACTACTAGATCTATTTGATTGTTACAATCAAGGATATATAAACATAGTAGCACAAGGTATTATTATTCTCTTAGCAATTACTGTTCTTCAAATAGACCAAGCCGCATATTCTAGCTAGTTTACACATGTAACTACAGACTGATCGGTTTCTAGCATTTTAGAAATATACTGGAAACATTTAATTGCGCTTTGAATATATATAGTTATTCAAATAATTATGTAATGTTTTCAATAACCGGCTGTACTCACGCGTATTGGTCGAGATTGTCGACCTAGGTTTCGGGCATGTCCGATGCCCTTCATCAGGCGTCTAAATCGCGGCGACGACTCCGCGCAAGTCGCAACTGACTAACTATTTAGACGCGTGAACTCACCTGATGAAGGGCATCGGACATGCCAGAAACCTAGGTCAACAATCTCGACCAATACGCGTGAGTACAGCCGGTTATTGAAAACAGTAATATGTCATACTCACGGGAACTTTCAAACAAAAATATTCAAATAATGTTAATAAATACCCTCAAATTACGTTTATAAAGTTCCAGTTCTAATGCAGCTCGCACAGTAAACCAACCTTAAGACGATGCTGTGTCTACATCTATTTATATATAAGTATTTTATGTCAGGGTGCGTACCATTTGAGTGAGATTCGCTAAAAACGATCACACTCCCAAAAAGTTTTCCACATGGGTCTTGGTGTTATTTTCGCCTTAAACGCTAAATCTAATGTCAAAAGACAGAAGTGGCAAATTTTAGTGGCATTCTTAGGGTTCGTAACCAAAAATGGAACGGGGATGACAGTTACAAACGATCACGTGATCACAACCATAGACGCAGAATGTGATCAAATTATCGAAAATAATGTTCTTAGCGACTAATGGAACATACCCTCAGATGACATGGCGGTTATTAAGTAAACTCCAAACACTCTGAATTTGCGGCCTAATCGAAACGCCAAACAAAACCATGATAAAACAGAATTAAACACGCAAGAGAATTGTGATTTTCTTAAAATACTGAATGTATAACCGGTTTAATTTTGTTTTATATATACATAATATTGCAATTATTAATTTAGAAAGTCATTCTTACACCTGTTAAGTAAATAAGCTTACAAAATCACAAAAAAGTGCTTCGAAATTGCCACTCGTGGTCGTTTCTGTCTCTCGTTGTCGTTTTTTGTGATTTTGTTAAAGTAGTAGAGTCACAAGCATTACTACTTTGTGACATTATTTGGGCTTTGTTCAACGGTAATAAATATTATCTGTTAAGTAGATAGGCATATACATAAAATGTTTAGTTGGCGGGTACTGGTTGCGGTCGCCTTTCGAAGTGGAATGTGTCGGAGAGGTAGAGGCCGAAGATCGCTACGCTGTAGAAAACCGTGAGGCCGAATAGAGCAATGCTCGCGCTAGCGGTGAACATATTCGAGTATTCGCACCTGAATCAAACGGTTCATGGTTTAACCAAAATCGTATTGCATAAGTTTTGTGGAACTTTCTGCTAGGAAAAAAATCACAGACATCATAGATTAATACACTATTGTTATGACCACAAATTTTGGACTTAATGAAAAAGAAGCCTATTGCCGTCTACTTTTCGTAAACACGAATTAGTCCTAACCAGGAATCATACCAGATTCATCGTGATTTGGGCTTGACGCTGATGCCACTGGGTGATGCTGATAAACATGATTTCACTGTCAGTATCATTTTAGCAAAACCCGTGAGATATTTATAGATACTATGATACATCTAGGAATGTCTTTAAAGCGATTTAGAAATTAATGTTGTGGTATTCCTGTAATCAGTAAAATTGGCATTGATGCTTAACGATTACAGACTTTTTGTGATATAATTATTGTTGTGCTTAAGCCGATTTGTTTACAACTGTAGCTATGAAAACCATTTGTGTCACCTATATTACATTGGGCTAATATTTTGTCAGTGACATCAGTTCCATAACATGTCCCGTTTTAGTTCAAACAAATACTTCGCATATTCTTGCAGTTTGTTTCTGACATTGCCCAAAACCATATTTTGAAACTACTATTGAAATAAAGTTGTTGGTTATCGAGTACAAATCTGTCGAGATTTGTAAACCTAGCAATAATTTCCACAAAACTATTACAAATACAATTTTGACCTTGGCTCGAGATGAATTAGATTCATTCGACAAAAATTACACATGCAAAGATTAAACTAAAAAGTAAACTTATAAAATAAAAGTAAAGCGAAGCAGTTAGATAATGCACATGGAAACAACGCAGAGCATGTGTGGGAGACGCCAAATAGACAAATAATTGGACATATTACTGAAACGAAATAAATCGGAATAAAAAAAAATTACACACAAGCCATTTTTTGTCAAATGTTTCAATTGTCTAAGTTATAAGTTCGAGTATTTTTGATAATTTTGTTCGTACGCGACCAGTTTTCGGCCTCCCGCACAATTAGTACTGCGATATGAAATTATTAAATATTCAATATGATTTACATTTGGAAAAGTATAAAATGAATTATTTTATATTAGTACCAAATTTAGATGTACAAATAAAACACTACTTACTAGAAATAGTTTTAATTTCAAATCGCAGACGATGAATATGTTAAGTTATATTTTAAAAGCAACTTAATAAATGTTAATCTGTCGAAATTAACTAAGCGTATAATAATGTAATATGTTAAAAACTTTCACACATATCTAAACATTTAATTAGAAATTATTAGTACACAATTAATCACACATTGCGGTAAAATGTACATTATTATTATTTAGTAACCGGCTAGGACTCGCGTAATATTTACCGGATACTGCTCCGACCGTAACTGTACGTGCTGAGGCCCGCGCTCGCCGCTGTGCAAAATCGTGACTCCCAGACGAAGAACTTCGAATAAGTTCGAAACTGGTCGGAGCAATATCCGGTAAATATAACGCGAGTCCTAGCCGGTTACTAAATAATAATTATGGACAAAACTCGCGAAAGTTTTTTTAGCTCAAAATGTACATTATGAAATAGTATCTTTTTTTTGTTATTTTTAGTCTATAGGTGTTCAATAAGGAGTCCATTACATTATATCTACACAACTATTTGTGCTTAATTTTATAATACACATTTAATATCAAAGGAACATTACTATACAGCTCTATTAAAATATCCTTTGAATTAAATTAGACAATTTTAATAAATCTATATTGGACTAGAATATTGTGCAAACACCAGACGTTATGAGTTAATCAAGTAGGTATATCTATAGAATACCAATATTAATAACTAATTGAAATGCAAGTTCATACAACCTAAAAATATCATAGCTTTCATACTGGCACTTTACTCGATTTATGAATGCCAGTACTGGCTTTACTATGCTAAAAATACATGTCTCTTCCATCCTTGAAAAATACCACCATTAATATGAACCTCTTTTATATGTGCAGGGTAGATTATATTACATAGGTATACATACATTGATCACCACAGTTTTTATTTTAATTCGCACGGAAACTGTTTATCTTTGCAAATTAGTTGAGGAAATGAACCTATATTTTGTAAAACATAACTTCACCGCGCAGTGACAATTCCGTTGAGATTAGAAGCGCTAATATTCGGTCAAAGAACAAAAATTACCGATATACCGAATCTGAATAGATCAAATAAGAATTTAAATTGGGCAGCAGCAATATTTTAGTAAATAATACGGGATAATCCACGTGAATAAGTCATATAGCTCCGACTATAGTTTCAACCACATCCGGTCGTCTTTTTCAAGGTGAGCTCGTGACGCCCGCTTTGACGTTCCGCTTAGCACTTAAACTATAGTCGGAGCTATCTGACTTATTCACGAGAGTTATCCCGTATTATTTACTGAAATTAGTGTAAACCACGTTAGTTTTTATAATAAAAATGCAGAAATATTATTATGAAATAAATCATAAAGAAGAATACATAAGAAAGTGGAGCATGGCAGCGAGTGTACAGAAGAGGTCTCGCGAATCGCGAATTCAAGTAATTTAATTAACAGCAGGCCCATACGGTAGCTGGGTTGCACAAGATAGTAGGCAATAGTTGTGGTTAGAGGAGGCCTGTGCCAAGAGGCACACTGAAATTAGGGTTATTGAATAATATAAGAATTACTCCATAATAAAAATACCTATAACTTATGTCTTTATATATAAACCTTGTTTTTATGATTCCCCACAACCGAAACGAAAACACGAAGCTGTTATTATCTAATAGGCCAGATGATGAACGGCAACGGACACGTTCAAAACCAAGGTTGAAAATCTCAACTAATTTACAGTAATTCTGTTTTCGTGCGAATTGAAAATACGTCGAGTGATTGAAAAATTCTCGGCCTTACCCATAAAAAAATATACTGGCACGATTGTCTCGTCTATTAAGGTGATCATACACTCCACAACATTTCATGACAAGACTTCAAAAAACACTTTCCGTGTGTGCAAATTCTTACTTGGATAAGAAATTTGAATTTCCAAACCTTGCATAATCCAACATTAATCGCTTCATAATCCGACTTATCTTATGTGCGAGATGCGCACACTGAGTGCAGTGATACGAGTTTTTATATTTTTAAATAATGACCCCGATTCAATATGACTGCTTCCAAGCAAATTCTTGACCTATTGAATATGTAACATGGTACATCATACACAACATTTTCTACCTATAAAAAAAAACCGCATCAAAATCCGTAGCGTAGTTTTAAAGATCTAAGCATACATAGGGACAGACAGACAGACAGCGGGAAGCGATTTTGTTTTATACTGTGTAGAGATATGTTATGCCGAGAATTTTACAATCAACTTTCACATGTGAAACTCAAGAGTTTAAAAAGAGAAGCATGACCGTTGTTAGTGGTGGGTAGATAGATAGCAGAGGTGTGGAGGTTCAGTGACGATGATGCCGCTGCGGCGCGGTGAGTACGTACCTAAAGAACCAGACGACGGTCAGTGCCACCGACGTGAGCGTCATTAGGATGTTCTCCAAGTCCCAGGTACGCTCGCCGGCGGCAGGACGGCCCGCGCCCACGCCCACGCCCGCGCCCAGCTCAGGCGTCGCCGCTATCTCTTCTGGCCCACCGCCACGCTAAAACATTATATACACAACATATTACATAACTTCACTTATGTTTCGGTGGAATAAAGACAGATTACACTTTCTACAATGCAAAATTATCATGCTTAATTCAATCTTCATTTATCCAGAGATGTCACAAATACCTTTGAAAGATGGTTTAAGTACAAAATACAAAACTTTGAATTATTTTTACTTAAAATAATGTTCAAATTATGTACGTTTATATATTTATTTTTTGCTAAGCATCTTCGTTTGTTGATATTTAGATTTTAAGAACTTATTTACCTATGTCATATGAATGAAGTGTTGATTTTTATTAATGTTATCTTTTACCGAATGTATCACGTGGAATGTCCCGAGGAACAGTTCAGTTTAATACCTTCAGCTGAATTTTGCTACCGGACATCCCGACGAAGCAAGATGTTTCATCATTTCCATGTTGACGTCAGGAAATCCAAGTCTTGCGATTCTCACGGCATTTTCTGCCTCGCACTACCACAATGTGGAACCAGGTGCCATGTCGAGTGTTCCCAAACCAGTATGAATTATTAGAAATATTATATTAGAAGAAAAATTCGGGGCCTTAGAAGAGTGCATACTCCACCCTCAAAGGCCGGCAACGCATCCTCTAGAGACTGATGGTATTGCGGATGTTCGTGGGTGACATTGATTGAGTGAATTTATCACCAGCTGAGCCGTTTGCTTTCCTATTTCATAAAAAATACCTATAATTATTGGCGCGCCAGGACAGCTGCCAGAACACAGTGTTAGGTGTTTGGCGAAAGGTTTTCTACTTGAGGGTGGTAGCTATATTACGACTGTCACACACACAGAAGCGCTCAGTAGTAATGCCAGCGGTCAACCAAGTCATGATCGTAGAGGAAGTTGCTTAAATTTGTTGATCGGTTAAGAACAATTGAGCAAGTTACGCAACGTGCACTTGAAACTTCATTCACATTTCAGTCTTCTTATTCTTCTTTCGAGGTTGTAATTAAATTTTGCTTGACCAGAAAGCAGCCACTTCGATTGGCTTCTGATTGGCTTCAAGCAAATTAATTTATAGGAATGTCTTCAATGTGGTTAGATTATAAAAGCAGAAGTATTCATATTAACAGGTCACCTCTAGTGCGATAGGCTGAGGCCAAGAATTTCCACTTCATACTACTCATATTACTCTTTCTTTCTACACTATCATCATGACATATATTTACCATACACCGTGTATCAAGGACACTCATAACCTGACCTTTTACAAAACATCCTCATTAACAAGGGTCCAGCCCTTATTCCCATAACACAAGAGATTCCTTGTAAACGACGTGACGTCATAACGTGCAGAAAACTATAACGCTTTATCCTCTTACATTTACTCCACAGAGGCCTTACCGAATTGGTTATTATAGAGCCGCGTTATTTTGAAAAACGAAACACGCGGATAACATGCTCATAGCGCGCAGTCAAATTTGAAGGTGGCATGCAGAATACCGTTTTTTGAATGGTCATAGAAAATAAGGGCTATGGAGGGGGTATATTAGCCGAGGTTTTCCCGAGATTACACGTCACACCTGTTATCTGGTGCGATTGGAAAATACCACGTTATTTCACTTCCTAAAATTTTCCGGATTAGCTCGAGGTAACGCCACGACAGCGCGATTGATATCTTCGCTAGTCCGACCTCTGCTCCACCTCACTGCATTTCGTGACGCCACCAATGAATTTGATGTTTATTTTGACAAGTGGTCTACCATCTTTTTGTCCATCCAATTTTTGTGAAGACTAATCCGCAGCTGCTATTCAAATAACTATCAGACAGGTCGCTTTTGTTCAACGAAACAAACGCGATCAAAATAAACTAAATCTGCATTCAGCCAAGAAAACGCTCATGCAATCTCTGCAACAGGCTACCGCGATGTCTCAGAGATCTTAACTCTAATACATTCAAAAACAATATAAGAAATATATTAGTAAAAAAATGCTAATTACAGCGTAAGCGAATTCTTAACTAGTATATATAACTAATTATATATATAACCTTTCGACATTTTTGTAACAACAATAAATTTTCAATGTTATTATTAATGTGATTATTATTATTATTGTAAATGACGGCCATCTAACTACATTTGTACGCCTAAAATAGGCAAAACATGTTAATACAGATCTAGTTTAAGACCACATGCATGTTATTATTATATGTATGACATCACAAGTTTTCGCAAATAAAAGTATCTTATCTTATCATCGTACCTGCAGTATTCACTTATTGTAAGACCAATGGTGCAATACAGGTATCCCTGATAACAGTGATAGTGAATGACTATTTTCGTGTATATAAAATCAACCTCATTATTATTATGTTTTTATTTATATTAATTATTTTTTATTTTATCGACATTATTATAATTTGATATTGTATACTTATCCATCCATTTTATTAAAATTTATTCTTATTTATATGTTCCCGTCACGCTTCAGCAGCGCAAGTACCATATTTACCGATCGCTAAATTTGATATTTAAAATCGTCTAAATTCGATAAAACGGGTTATATCGACGTTTTGCCGACGTTGCAAGTATGAAACCTACTTAAACGATCGTTAATTAAATTCGGTTTACATTCGTTAAAATTTAACGAATTTTTCTCCACTGAATGTATGATTTTAATAATCTGAGCAAAAGGACTCTAGAATCGACGTTGCCATTTCGTAATAATCGACATACTGTCCACAATTTCACAATCGTAAGCCCTCGATAAGATATATTGACAACAGTTCCATACTTGCAATGGGCGATACGATTCGCTAAATTTATCAATCATAGCGATTCGATAATTTAACGAGCCATACTACGGTACTTGCACTGCTGAGTCGTGAACCGTCTCAGTCACAGGTTTGATGAATTCCAGCCTCCCGAACAAGCCGGTTTCCGAAAAGGTTATAGTACCATAGACCACATCCATACACTGCGGCAAGTTATACAGAAGACCGAGGAGTATAACTTGCCACTATGCTTAGCGTTTGTGGACTATGAGAAAGCCTTCAATTCGATCGAAACTTGGGCGGTGCTTGAGTCTCTCCAACGATGCCGTATTGACTATCGGTATATCGAAGTGTTAAAGTGTTTGTACAATAACACTACCATGTCGGTCCGAGTACAGGAGCAGAGCTCGAAGGCGATTCCATCACAAAGAGGCGTGAGACAGGGAGATGTCCTATCTCCGAAACTGTTCACTGCCGCGTTGGAAGATGCCTTCAAACTTCTAAAGTGGAAAAGACTCAGCATAAATATATACGGCGAGTACACCTTCGATTTGCCGACGATATTGTGGTCATGGCAGAATCGATGGAGGACTTGAGCATGATGCTCGAAAGCCTAAATCGAGTTTCTCAACGGTGGGTGGATGAACATGGACAAGACAAAAGTAATGTTAAACGTCCATGTTGTGCCTGTCCCGGTAACAGTTGGGAACTCGGTACTCGAAGTTGACAAATACGTCTAGTTAGGACAAACAGTCCAGTTAGGCAAGTCCAACTTTGTGAAAGAGGTAAATCGTCGAATCGAACTCGGCTGGGCAGCGTTCGGGATACTTCACGGAGTCATTTCCTCCAAAATACCTCAGTGCCTAAAGACGAAAGTCTTCAACCAGTGTGATGACATATGTGGGCCTTATTAGTAAGCTCAAAGTCGCACAACGAGTTATGGAGAGGGCCATACTCGGTGTTTTCTCTTGGTTTGAACGAAAGCCACCGACAGATTAGCGACTTCAACTCGCTAATCCGCCCGGCGGATTAGCGAGTTGAAGTGGCAGTGGGCAGGACACATAGGACGTAGAACTGATGGTCGGAAGACCACTCACAAGGTCACGGTCACGGACGACATTACTAAGGTCGCAGGAAGAAGCTGGATGCAGGCCGCTTCCAACCGTTCTATTTGGAAATCTATGAGGGAGGCCTATATCCAGCAGTGGACTTTTTGCGGGTGAAATGATGATCTTTACAAATATGATTAAACTGTGTGATAATTTTAACGGATTTTGAGTCGTTTTTGTCCCAATAAATAAATTTAATAATAATATTTTCCTTACTTCCTGCACTCTCATCACATTTATATACGCCCAGTCTATCAGAAGATTTCAGAAGTATTTATGACCTGAATGGCTTCATGTAATTTTGTTAGTAAAATACTGGACATGATAAGAGCCCGAAAATGACGACAAAATTTACTTATATACTATAATTAAGTTGAATGTAGTACCTGTGTGTTCGGGCGGGTCTGATGCACGAGGCAGTGCACGACGGCGCGATGCTGCAGGCCGAGCGCGCGCAGCGTGGCCGACTCCTCGCACAGCACGCGCCCGTTGAAGATCAGCCGCACGAGGCAGCCGGACGTTAGCTCCGACGAAAAGTTACGCCTGGAATATGTTCCACGCACAATTAACATTGTGATTTTGGTAACTGTACCAGACACGTAAACAAGATACTGGATGTGAAGGAAATTGTATTTGCTATACGATATATAAGTAATATAATTTTCAACACCCTTGCTCGTAAAGTGAGCTTTATTATATCGTTCTTAGGGCCATAAACCGAACTATAACACCCTCGTGCATAATAATATTATACACTAGTGCGTAATAGAAGTATCCCTACAGAGTTATGTTTTTTTTTTTTTTTTTTTTTTTTTATTATATAAATCTACACTCCACAGACTCCAGGGTCCGTGCCTTTTTTTTAATTATCACCATATTTTATTTACAAACTAGATACTTACAATATATAGGAAACATGCAACATTCTAAAAGAGAACAGTGTTAAAAGAACATTTTTTTTTTTTCCGATAGCGACCGAGTTCGATAGCGACAGAGTTATGTTAGTACCTAAATGCAAAATATATACGAGTAAACAGAGCATTTTCAATTTAACCGGGTAATACAGATTTGTAACATCAAAGAGGTTTATATGTAATCAACCACCACACAATTGCCGCGCGCAAAAAATTAAACTTACGCGCTATTTTCCATAATTTTCGTATGTTGTTTGTATCGCATTTGTGCAATATATCTTTTTTTTCCTCGCAAGGGTGTTTTAAAAAGCGCGTATGAAACTCGTGAGCAACGGTGCTCACTTGTATCATAATCTACTATTAAGATACCATATTGGGAAATCGGTGATAATGTTTGTAATATAATAATGCGAATGTTTTCTCACTAGAGCTAACTAACAACAGCCGTGGTTGCGGTATCCGCGAGCTACGTGCATTTAAGCTGTATCCGTATCGGAATCGGAAGACTGCAAGCAAAACGACCAAGTAGCATTATGTCATACATCTAAATGGCAATTCGCCCAAAAAGCACAATGTCAGACTTGTAACACCTACTAAACAAAAAAAGCAAGCAGGCATTTTGCCTCAGTATCAGATTTCAAAGACACAAATCGTGCGGAACTAATAATGTAGGGATTAGGAAGAGCAGACAAATGACACCTGACAGAAATCCAAAATGGCGGATTCAAGATGGCCGCATACAAAGTGCGACCCCGCTGACGCGAGGCTGGTATTGCCGTACTCAGATATGCCAATTAACTTTTAACTAACATCAAATAGTTTTGTTTTACTACTTTTGAGTGGGTAATGTTAGTTGACGTCTTTGAGTACGACAATTTCAATTATATTAATTGAAAATCTTTTCGTCGTACTTTTACTCTCATTTCGATCCAGATTATTTGTTAGCTGAGTAAATAGATACGATATAATATGTCTATGAACGTTCGAGACCTTAATTTAAAAAAAAAAAATTATATACCTACATAATTATTCACCAATTATAAAAAAAACTCAACTGTATTCGCATTGAAGCGTCGTGAAACTAAACGGAAAGTCTGACTGTGAAATAAAAATTGGTGTAGGTACTTTTTGGTATTATTTTCAAGAACCGATCTAAGCATACATAAAGAAAGAATTAAAATAATCTCACCATTTAAAATCCTTGAGCAGCTCATCAAGGTCTCCCTCAACTTCCTTTAGAGTGTCATTCAAATATTTGAGCCTGATAAGAATCTTTCTGTCATTCGCTATATTGTCTATGGTAGGCGGGTCTCCTTCCGCGTTGCGATCTGTATTGGTTTCTTCGGGAGTAGTCGGGGTGTCTTTGTGTGCATCTTTTTCTTCTCTGGCTATAAAAGTAGTAGAGTTTGAATCATTGGTTATAAAATATAAGACGTTCCGTTTTAGTGGTGGCAGGTGATCACACATGCGTAAGATAGCTAAAACTATTTTTTTAATGCCTGTTAGGTTACACTTTTTTTATCTCACCTGATGGTAAGTGATGATGTGGTCGAAGATGTTGTTCAGGCTAACCTAGAATTACTGGCTCTAAAGGACAGCTGCCGGAACACACCGTTAGGTGCTTGGCGACAGATTTTCTACTTGAGGGTGGTAGCTAGCCAGGCGGGCACTCGCAAAATGCCCTACCACCATGCAAGAGTACAACCATAGTTCGTCACGCACGACACGTGACCGTGTTAAGAATCATTGTTTTTCGAATATATGAGATGAAAAAGTTATTTAAGAGTTGCTGATCGGCTCTCCTTCTAGAGAGCCATGCCCATCAATGCTAGATTCGGTGACGCAAGACACGAGGTGAGGAGGAAGGATATAAAAACGACAAAACATATTTAAAAGCTTACCATTGGGCCTGCTGAACACGTCACAAGTGTTAGACTCGTCACCCTCCATTGCGCTGACAATGCTGTCCATCTCGCGTATCTGATCATTGCTTGCCGGCTCTGTATCCTCTTGAGAAATATTGTCGTCACTAGTCGATTCGGTGGCCGATTGCGCGGCACGAGGCGCTGAAAAATATTCAAAGTTTTCCGTTACGAAAGGGGTTACAAAAAATTGTAATGTCTAAAATTAAATTAAAACATTCAGGGGTACGCTGAAATTGATGGCGAGAAATTCAACATTTATAACGTTTTTGGTTTTGTTGCTCGCGACATCCGAAGATTTATTACGATATCTACTATGTTGTTACAATACTTATTGAATTGGTAGAGATCTTTCAGTTTTCAGTTTTTGAGGCAAAGATGGCCGAGCGGTAATAGCTAGCACTGCCGTGCCGCCGGTCCCTGGTTCGCTTCCCACCGCCAGCTTGAGCTTTCACCGCATAGTAGAGGGGCATTTTGCGATTGCCCGTCTGGTTAGCTACCACCCTCAAGCAGAAAATCTGTCGCCAAGCTCCTAACGGTGTGTTCCGGCAGCAGTCCTTGAGAGCCAGTGAAATTACAGGCACATGAGATTTAACAACTATGTCTCAAAGTGACGGGCGCAGTGTAATTCGTAAATTGTGCCAAGTGCATCTGTTATAGGCAGAGGTTAGTCCGCTTAAGATCAGGGGGGCCTCCAGATAGTTCCATCACAATAACAAAAAAAATACACGCCCTTCACATACTCTTAATTGCAAAATAGTGTATAGAAGCAATGCACGCAACATCGTCAATATCATTGGCTTTTCAGTCATCACGGGTAGTATTATTATATGTTCTATGATCACGGTGTGTGTGCGATCTGCGCAATGTGTCCGAGTTCACAGTAAAATCGGTGGACGCACACACATTTAATTAATCACGTTTAATGGAAGGGCGAGCATTTTTGGACTGAAAGATCTCTTACGTTTGCAAAGGGTAAACGTAATTTTTATAACTCCCATGGGGTGCTGGGCTAGAATGTAACTCTCTTCCCGTCGGAGTCGTAAGAGGCGACTAAGGAAAAAATACCGGAAGATGGGCACTGTGCTTCTGAGGAACTGCTTATACTACGATCCCCAAGACACCTGCCAAGCGTGGGGATTACGCCAAACCCCCTTAATGGTTTGTCTTTGTTCAGCAGTGGACAATCCGGCTATGATATTAAACGTAATTTTATTTTATTTATGCAGCGGTCCGAGTAAATGATTGAATTGTGTGCATAGATAGGTGTTCAAAAACTTTTCAAGATATTACGAGTATTATTATTTTTATCTCGTGAATGCCACAAGCGCGACATAACTGATAAAATTTTGAATTTCCATACATAGAAGCCAGTTTCCGCCTTAAGTTAAATGCTGGCGACTCGGGAATCGCAGTTTTAACTAATAATAATATGAAAATCAGTTCCTCAGAAAGCGCTGCTGGCCATCTTCCGGTATTTTACCTTTAGACCCTTCTTACGTCACCCACAAGTAGCAATTGGCTAATATTGGGGGGCTAACATTCTAGCCCGGCACCACACCCCACACACAAAACCTTCTACACGATTTCATTATGATTTATATTGCATTATTTTTATCCTAACGTTAAACACTTTGCAGTGGTTGGATTCACGTATGATAGACTATCATACGTGAATCAAAAGCAAGAAGTTCAACAAGAAAATGTCACATTATTTGGCGCATGCGGGCATTCGGGAAAGTACGGTATTCCAAGTAGAATTCTAAGGGCGACCTCTTTGCCGAAGTTGCACCTGCCTCATTGAACAGTCTGTCCTCTAATATTTCGAGAGTATCGTTGCCCGCTACCACCACGCACGCTTTCCACCAGCTCTCAGAAACTCTGGCGTAGATCCGTCACCGAAGCAATTATGAAGTTCGAGTTGAAACTCTTCAGGGTTTTGGATTTAGGCAGGGCTAGGGGCGAAGTGTGGACTATACCAGGCGTGACCTTTAGAGCTTGACGTTGATATTCACAGGTCTGCTGACAATGTGGTGAACGCTACCGGATCACATAAACATCATCGAATTTTCGCCTTTTGGTCATGATAAACTCGATCTCATGTTTGGAAGAACCATCGGAGTATTACGTTTAATTCCTGGATTGTCTATTCTTGAAGAAGGAGTTCATCTAAAAGAGTCATTCCTTCTCCAGGAAGTGGACCAGCCACTGGCCCTCCAGTTTCCGTCAGTCACATCCACTCTCAACATATTCCACGCAATTATTTACACATTGAAATCTCCCATAACACCTATGAAGAATGTTTTGGAAGTATGTATGTCTTTAGATATCTCCACATACATAGCCTCTACCTACTTCATCGTTTGGGCCTATCGAGGTTGGTGCGTAAACTATTATTACCTTCAGCGACTACTGTTTAGTGATTTTGAGTACAAAGTACGCTACCCTGCTTGACACGCTTTCGACTTTTACAATGTTATTTATCTAGGGATATCCCGATACCACCCTGGGATTTCTGATGTCCCTCCCGATATTTGAGTCGAGGATAATCGTGTACTATCCCGCTTTAAGGACTTCCAATAATCCCATGATGTCCTATGGCAATTTGCCCAACTTTTCCTCCACCTCGACAATTTTATGATCATCCCGCAGAGTACGTACGTAGTGTTGCCAAGGCCAAAGATTTTCGTTTTAGTTGGGTACCTGCCGAAGATTCTGTAAACCCCCTGCTCCATCGTTATATCTATTGGGGTTTTATAGAAGAGATAATAATAATAATAATAATAATAAGTCCCCCAAAACCCAACCACACGTCCAGATCGACCATCAGATCACGTGGGGGACGGACACACGATATAAAATTACTGGCGTGGCAAACGTGGAACTGGTAACCCATTTAAAATGGAGACAAGATCGAAAAGTAAACTGAGAGGGCCGCTACCCGGGGGCGATCGCCGGGGCACACCTGGAGCTGACGCTGGGTGTTCCAGCATACGATCCGTCAGCGGTGAGGAGCTGAGCAGGCGGGCTCCCATCGGGGAATCACAACCCGAAAATACTACAGCCGCCCATAACACACATATAGATAGTAGGAGTAATAGCCCGTACGAACCCTGTAGCCCGAGTACCGCATCGTATAATCCATCGGTACAGTCATCACCATCATCCTCGGGTCACAGAGTTTCACCAACACCAGCACTGGATGTTGCGCGGGAGGTGAATGCCTTCTTACCCGCGTCCACCAAGGCAGGAAAAACAAGGGTGCGCATGAAATGGAGTAACGATGTAAACCTATTTATCATGCGCACCTACTACTACATTACTAAATTAGAGACTGATATGACCATTTATAGAAAAAAACTGCATGAACTTTTTTCATTGAAATATCCTGATGTAAACGTATCTGAGCAAAGGTTATCCGACCAAAAACGAGTAATAGAACGAAACAAATTACTATCTCAACAAGTACTAGACCATCTGAAACAAGAAGTAAAAAATCAACTGCAGGAAGAAGAAATTTATCAAAATACAAATGAACAACAAACAACAGCGGAAATAAACAATCTACCCACTCAACCTTTAACAATTTCGACTCACCCTATCACTCTCTCTCCATACATATCAATCCCACATACACAAACTACTGAATCATATACGCAAACAGAATCAATTACTTTGTTGCTAGAAAATGAAATAGAAAACTTAGATAATCCTGGAGCAGCAGTTTCAACAGCAGATGATGAATATATACAAAAAATATCCGATAAATTTCGAACTTGTCTAACACTTTACTCAGGTATGGACCCTTTGTCCCGACCACATTTGCCAAAATTAAAGTATAGCCCAGAACTATTTGAATTGATTAAGGTATTCAATCAAAACATCTTAAAGCAATACATCTCCACAGACACCCAACTTGCAGACATACACACAATCATATACTGTACTGCATTAGTAATTTCAGAAGAATTAAACTACAAAATAACAGAGAACATTGGCATTTCAAGAAAAAAAGTTGAAAATAAGCCATCCTGGCAGCATAGATTAGAGAAAGATATAGAAAAATTGAGAGTGGACATTGGACAGCTTACACAATACATTAACAATAATAGATCTACAAAAGTAGTCAAAAGAGTAGAGGCCATCTTCAGAAATACCATCATACACACAAAACACGATAATAACAATAGAAACCCAAATGAATTTTTAGACACTCTCAAACAGAAACTGGCACTTAAAACTCACAGACTTAAGCGATATAAAAAAACAGATGAGCGAAAAAGGAACAATAGTATTTTTGCAACAAATGAGAAACAATTTTATAGAAACATGATAAAGCCACAGTCACACACAAATGAAAGTAATATAGAAATACCAACAAGAACACAATTAGAAGATTACTGGTCTGGTATATGGGAACAACGGACACCACATAATGAGACAGCTGGCTGGATAACTGAAGAAGAGGAAAGATGGAACACAATAGAAGAAATGAAATTTGATGAAATTTCAGAAGATGACATAAGAAGTATAACATCCAAATTGCATAATTGGAAATCTCCAGGGAGAGATAAAATTCATAATTTTTGGTATAAAAAGTTAACGGCATTGCATAATTGTTTGGCTAAGAATTTTTCAGATATGATCTCAGGAAAGCAGAATATACCAAATTTCATCGCAGTTGGAATAACGTATATGCTACCAAAAACTAAATACTCCCCACAACCATCTCAATACCGGCCAATAACATGCTTACCAACCGTATACAAAATCCTCACATCCGTTATATCAAAACGCATCAACATCCACATAGAGCGTCACAATATACTCGCTAAAGAACAAAAAGGGTGTAGGTGGGGCCACATGGGATGCAAGGAACAACTGATAATTGACTCAACCATATTAAAACATGCCACCTCAAAAAATAGAAACCTTCATTGCACGTATATAGACTACAAAAAAGCTTTTGATAGTATTCCACATACCTGGTTGATTAAGATTCTAGAAATATATAAAGTAAATCCAACAATAGTTAACTTCCTTCGCAATATAATGATACACTGGAAAACGACACTTCAACTCCGTTGTAAAAATGACAGCATTAGTACTAGGGAAATAAACATAAAGAAAGGTATCTTTCAGGGTGATTCGTTGAGTCCACTGTGGTTCTGCCTTGCCTTAAACCCACTGTCCTACAGATTGCATAGTGTACGGGCCGGATATCACCTTAAATGTGATAACGTAGAAACATCATTGTCACATCTTATATATATGGACGACATTAAACTCTATGCCAGGAGTGATAAGGAGATGAAACAGCTTATTGAAACCACGGCGCATTTTAGTAAAGACATAAACATGCAATTCGGGCTTGATAAATGTAGAACCATTCACGTAATAAGGGGAAAAACCGGCCCGGTGACTATGAAATTAGCGACACTGACACAATAACAGCTATGGAACAAACTGAATTATACAAATACTTAGGATTTCAACAGCTTAAAGGACTAGATCATACCACGATAAAGCAAACATTGACCAATGAATATAAAAAGAGACTAAATGCCATCTGCAAATCAAAACTATCTGCAAAACATTTAATAAAAGCACTCAATACCTATGCCCTCCCGATTTTGACATACTCATTTGGAATTATTAAATGGACTAAAACAGACTTAGCTCAAATAGAACGTATCACACGCACAACACTTACCAAACATAATAACCTGCACCCCAAATCGGCAATAGAAAGGCTTACTATTAAAAGACAGGACGGAGGTAGAGGAATGATAGACATCCAACATCTGTGGCATAAACAAATTTTCAATTTAACAACTTTCTTCCGTAATAAATCCCAATCAAGTATAATGCATAAAACAATAGCCCAAAATGATGATAACTACACGCCACTCAATCTCGCAGAAAACTCAGAACTAGAAAATCCAAGAAATACAGACCCACATAAAAGAAAAATAGAAGACTGGAAAAAGAAAGTTCTGCACGGTCGACACCCACATGACATAAACCAATCTCATATTGATATGAAAGCGTCAAACCTGTGGCTGAAAACTGGCAGTTTATTTCCGGAAACAGAAGGATTCATGATAGCAATACAGGACCAAGTTATAAATACAAGGAACTATAGAAAATTCATCATAAAAGACCCTACAGTTACTAATGATAAATGTCGCAAATGCCAAAACCAACCGGAAACCATACAGCATATAACTGGAGCGTGCGTAAGCCTCACACAAACCGACTACACTCACAGACACAACCAACTCGTCAATATCATCCACCAAAAACTGGCTCTCAAACATAAGCTCATACACGACCTTAAAACCCCGTACTACAAATATACACCCCAGACAGTTCTAGAAAATACCTCACACAAACTCTACTACGACCGTGCCATACTCACAGATAGAACCATTCACCACAATAGACCGGACATCACTCTACAAAATAAAACTACTAAGACCACATATTTAATAGACATCGCTGTACCTAATACACATAACTTACAGAAGACCATATCAGAGAAAATTAGTAAATATGCTGAACTAAAAGAAGAATTATTAAGAATCTGGAAACAAGAAAAAGTTTATATAGTCCCCATAGTGATTTCTACCACTGGAGTAGTACCAAATCATATTCACCAAAGCCTAAAACTCATAGACGTAAAAGATAATTTAATAATAAAATTACAAAAAGCTGCGATCCTTAACACTTGCCGGTTAGTAAGAAAGTTTATGCAGTTGGAGGAAAATGATATAACACACCCACCTTAACTTCTACAAATGACACGCTGTAATTTACTTGGCCAGGGCCCGTAATTACAGTTAAAACCGGCTTAAAGCCGAGAAAAGTAAAACTTTAAATAAGAAAAATAATAATAATAATAATCTTTATTTTTCCTTCCACAATAGTTTCTAGAACCATAAGATAATGCTGAAATTACTTTGGAACTACTAACAAGAAATGTCTTGGGAAGGAACAGGAGCCCAAACTAGGTAAATCCTGTGCTATGGCACTCCTGGCCCCCCACCTCGAACCTTTTTCTGTTTTTACAAATAAATAATTTCGTAGGTACTAAAAGATATTATAAGAATTATATTAGCGTACTAGGGAAAGAACATTACAATAGTATACTAAAACTAAAAAACTTGGTTAGTAGATTTCTTACAACTAAAAATATAAGAAGTACACTTCCCGCGTATCCGTAATCAGCATCTCAAAACTTATATGGCACATTATCCTCACAATATCATTCGTTTGTTATTTTTATAAATTATTTAAAAATATATTAATATATTTAGGCAGTTAGATTCTTAACAAACATACGGATGTAATTAAAAATTATATTCTCAACAGATTTTCTTTTATATAGCTTACGGTTAGCCATGGACCACTGTTTTCTCACTTGATGGTAAGTAATGATGTGTTCAAAGAATGTGTACAGGCATTACTATAATTACTGGTTCTCAAAATATTTTTATGTAATTGTTCTATTTATCACAAATTTAAGCTACTCCATCACTGCAAGTAGGTTTTCGGTTTCATCATACGTGTATGCTTGTAACCATCTACTAATAATATTTTTGGTTTCTTTTTTTGTTAGTGCAAAAATAGAGTGTTTTCTATTAGCAAGGTTATATAATCTACTTCCTTGGTAACAGAAAAATCTATGCGGAAGTTTACTCTTAAAAGCTTTATTTCTGCAGACTTCATATGACCTCCTTTTTTGGTTTGAGGTCGGAACGTATGGTATTGTCACATGTTGTTTTAATATCAAAGCCAGAATGTATAATTGTCTCGCTGTCAGTAATCCTGTTTCACTATATAACTTTACGGTGGGGAATAATCTGGGCTTGAAAAGACTTATTTTTAAGATTAACCTTTGGGCTATTTCTACTGTTAACATGTGTGTTTTTGGCATCCCACCCCATGTTAAAATACAGTAAGAAACAACTGACTGACAAAGTGTCTGGAACAGTGTCTTCATAAGCGTTTCTTTCGCTACATGTCTTAACTTTTTAAATATGTGCGATACTTTACGTATTCTTTGGGCGAGATATTTTGCATGATCTGCGAATGAAAGGGTTTGGTCAATAATTACGCCTAGATATTTTACGCTTGTTGTTTGTTTGATTATTGTGCAAGTACAATTCTCAGTCGTTTTTGGAAAGCAAGAATGTGCCTTAATAATATTACCTACGATTTCACAAGAAGGTGGATTTCGAGCAGAAAAAGTTATAAATTTAGTTTTAGATGCCCGGCCTTTGTATATCTTTTGATCATAAATAGGAGGTGTATGCCCTTATCCTATCCTTTTGCAGACTTGAGGGTCAGTGTAGGATGGCAGATTTTGAGTTCTTTGGAAGCGATATTGCCCACTCTCTGGTATTTTCCCCTTCGTGGCCTCTTACGACTCCCACAGAAAGATATGAGAGAAGGGGTGCAATGCTATCTCAAAACACCAGAAATGTTAATCCAGGACCTAACCTATCCACAGGATTATTGGTAAAATGCTAACAACCTCTAAGGGTTGTCTTCTTAGGGTTGAGATGAAAAAACGCTAACACCGCCGCGCCGCGCTCCCTTCGAATACAGTTTTGATCTATCGATAAGTAATAAAAAATATTGGTATTAAATTATAGGCACAAGAGACTTTTAACATCAGGTGGTCCTCGTGCTTATTCTGTCATGAAAACATAAACAAAAAAAATCTCTAAATGTTTGTTAGGACTAGCAGAAGTCAACCCTAAGAGGATGTTAGCATTTTACCAATAACCCTGTATATTCCAAGTTTCATTCAAGTCGGTTTATCCGTTTCAGCATGAAGGAATAACAAACCCAAGATTACGCATTTATAAGATTAGTGCGTTTTAGGAGGAATATTTACTTATATTATTCAAAGTTGTCGTAAGTATATGTAGAATGCTTTTAATAATAAACTTTAACTTAGTACACAGTGGCTGATAATAGTACTGATAATTCATAATAAATTATTTGTGCTGCTAATTAACTATAGCCAGAGAATAATATGTGGTTAATGGAAAACATTGTGCAATATATTCCCAATTAAACAATATATTGCATCATTAACCAGTAGTGTCATCGATGTTGAATTAAAGCCCTACATATAAGATTTGGAATGTACTAAATACGCACTTAAAATAATAATTAAATTAGTAAGGTTTTAAACTAGAGAGAGTAAGGTATGTTAGCTAATACGATATGATTTAGTTTTGATTCAGATTAACTACAAGTTATTTTCGTACGTACCTATTTTCTTATTTCTGTCCGTTGCATCGAAACTATATTGAAAATTTTAGCAAAAGTAGGTAATGCGTCGAAATTTGGCTTATGCTTGTATATATATTTATTTTTTTATACTGTACTGTACTGTAACAGCCGACTCGTCCACTGCTGAACACAGCCTCCCCTATAAAGGGGGTATTTGCCATAATCCCCACGCTTGGCAGGCGGCTTGGGGATCGCAGTGTAAGATAGCAGTTCTTTAGAAGGCGCTGTTCCCCACCTTCTAGTATTTTTCCCTTAGTCGCCTCTTACGACACCCACGGGATGATATGGGGAGGTGCAATTCTAACCCGGCACCCCACGTGGGTTTTTATACTACAACATTGTATTTAATGGTATATATTATTTTGCACAGCTTACAGGCTGTGCACTTTTAACACCCCACGTTCTAAGAGTAAGTTTTTTTTCAACTGTGACTGTGTTTGACATGTGCCTCAGATGTACTTCGGACACATTATTTTACTATGAGATCGTACTATTAAACAGCGCTAGAATTCTCTCTGGCAGTCAAAGAATGGGGTACCGTGAGACCAGGCAAAATAAATACAATTTTCCTAGAGGATATTCTTAATAGTTAGGAGTACATTTTGAAGCAGTGATGGCTCAGTGGCATTGGCTATGGACTGCTGTGCCGCAGATCCATGGTTCGAATCCCGCCACGGGCTTGAGCTTCACCGCTTGGTGGAAGAGCATTTCGCGAATGCCAGCCTGGCTAGCGACCGATAGGTGCTTGGTGACAGATTTTCTACTTGAGGGTCTCAAGTAGAAAATCTGCCTACAAGCACCTAACGGTGTGTTCCGGCAGCAGGCCTTGAGAGCCAGTGAAATTACATGCACATGAGACTTAACAAGTATGTCTCAATGTGACGGGCGCAGTGCAATTCGTAACTTGTGACGAAACGCATCTGTTATAGGCAGAGGTTAGTCCGCTTAACATCAGGTGGGACTCGTGCTTGACCCGTCACAATAAAAATAAAAAACAAAAAAAACATGAAATATGCTCGCTCCCTATCCCATTCAACCAAAACCTTAGAAAAATGTGGGTTTTATATACCGATCATGTATTTAGTACCAGAGGTTACAATATGGCAGTATCTACAGTCGTCATTGTAATAAGGTCGGAGGATGATATACCGTTGATAGTGATAATTATAAATAACTTTATCTTATACAGCTACCATGAAACCTTCACTTTGCCGAAAGCGTTCATCTACTTAGCCCTTTTGGATGACGCCAGATAAAGACACTCACAGTTGACCCTCCTGTAGAAATGCAGCCGGTTGTTGTCTAATAAAGCCATGTCTGCGTCCACTATGCTATCCATCTCCTGCAGAGGCGCATCTTCAGAACTGCTCGAAGCGTTGCTTTCTAAGGCGTTGCTCGCTGACGTCACGGTCACTGAAACGGAGTTGACTTGACTGTAGCAGACGCAGAGACATACTAGGGGTACAACAACCTTGATATTTCGTTAACTGCCACGATTTCCACTTTCACCTATAGATGCTATAAGCTTCTTTGCTAAGATCCTTTCGCCACTCCATAGGGTAGAGAAATAGACATGACCACTTTTTAACCAACCTATTCAGGCCGGATACATAAAAACTATGTGTGTATTCAGTGCAGTCTGAAGCAGTGCTGATTGACATGATGATGCTGATTGAATTGACTGTACTTAAAACTATGCGTGTCCAGTTGGCGAAAACATAAAATTAATATTTATTTTAAATTTCACTATCTGGACATGTGTGAAAATCTTAGCGTGTCGAGATAACGAAGTAATAACTGAAACATATTATGAGTTTCACCACCTGGACACACGCGTGTCCAGTCCCTTTATCGAGTTGGTGACCATTTTGAATAATATACCTTCGAGAAGTTTTAAGCCTTTGTATATACCTTTCCGCGATCAGTCGCTATTATACGATATGTAAGGTGAATGGCTTTTAATTTATGAAACATTCCGAAAGAAACACGATTATTATCTCATTACAAATGCGTTATTTGAACTCGAACAGAGTCGCAGCGACGCACAGTAGATCGAAACTCGTCTTTCATAGACATAGAATCTTGAATTATTAAAGGTCAATTTTTTTGCTTGGGACGAGTTCTGTTAATCATTGTTATACTATAAAATGGGATGTGCGACAATTGTGAGCACAAATAGGCAAGATATAATTTTTTTTTGAAAAATTTGTATGGGACTAACATATAAAATGTCAATATCTCCGTAATCACAAGTTTGGCCGTTATATCCTTGCACACGTATATAGTACTAATTATTTATGATTTTTTGATTTACTTTGTTTTGCGGCACCACTTGCGATTTTTTTTTTAAAAATCGTCAAAGTTATTAATTTTTTTTTATATTGATGACTGTTTGTAATGCTAAAATATGCGATTATTAGTTCTAGTTTAGGGTATTTTATAAATCTTAACAGAAAACTTTCTAAGAAATCACAAGACTGTTAACCAAAACATTTTCACGTCTCAATACAACTTGCATGGTAATAATAAATTATCTTTTGAATCTAATCTAGTCACCTGTAATGGTATGGTAATCAATAACAAATGAGTACTGTAAAAGTACTCATTTGTTAATGACCTCCGTTAGGTGATCAGATAGACTAAATACCTAATAAAGCAATTAGCGAAAGGATACACTCAAAAGAATATGTATTAAGTTTAAGAGCTCCGTAATTTAATAATTAGTGCAGAATTATCATTCTTTTTTATAGGCTATATTTAATGCTTCAAATATACGTAATTTATCAGTTTTATACTATGCAGATCCATAGTATAAAACTATCATTAAATTAAGATAAAAACTTTTATCTTATATGAGATTTAAACTATCTAGTATTAGATACTTAGATAAGTTGGGTTATAAAATTAAAAAAGAAGTTTAGAAAGAATTGATTTTTTTATTAATGTAAAAAACATAATAAAATCATGAATATCAAATATAAATATCAGAAATCATAAAATTCTTCAAAATAAATTAAATTAAATACTTAAATCTAACAAAAGATGAAATCAACTGAAATTTAAAATAAATTGAAATTATTACACACAATAAATATTAAATTGGAATCAAATAAAATGATTTAGGTAAGTACAATTAATATAAGTAAAATAAATAAATAAATAAGTCAAATACAAGTGAAAATAAAATTACAATAATTAAGTAACTACTTATAATATTAAAAGTTAAATTATTCTAATACTTCACCACCATCAGAATCCACTTCAGAATCTGACTCTACAGTTCCCATTACATCCAAGAACTCTATCGGAGGTTCCTGAAGTTTGAGTAGATCTAAAGCTTCTCTAAAGTATACCTGCTTCTTATGGGCATCCAGTTTTGGTCTTATTGAAGAAATCAGAGGATCAGATGAGAGAAGAAGCATGTTGAGGATGTCTTCGTTAGATGTTTGTCTACTCTTCTTCCTTGAATGATGTTCCCTGAATCTTCTGAAGTCTTTATTGCGGGCCTCTGAAGCTTCTTCTGATAGACTCCCAATTGGCACAATAGCATTTTCGGCTATTATATCACCTCCGTGGATTAATAATTTGTGGACAGTTGAGGACATGTAATACCAATTATAAAGTTCTACATATCTTTCGGCAGTTAATTTGGTATACTCTTTAAACTTAGGCACATCAATTATCTCACCAGAAGTGATTGCCTGCAGAATCACGGCAAACCTGTAGATAAGGTTTTCATCCAGTCCTGTTATTGCTGCAGTTTTCTCAGGAAACTCGAAAAACCTTCTCGCAGTATTACCATCGTTAGTTGTGCCTGACCCTTGTTTAACGATGTCGATCAAGAGATTAAGATCATCTCTGAATCGATCTTGGATAAGCTTTTTTCTGGTCTGTAACAGTATCTTGTGAGATTCCTCCCTCGCAGACCACTTCTTAAAATCGAGGCGATAAGCTATGTGTAAAAGACATTCCATTACATTAATACGGGCATGTAGTGGTGACAATCCAAATTCATAGGAACCAGTAGAAACGGTCTTTGACGTTACATTATCTAACTGATTCATTTCGGTTGGCTTAGCCAAACACAGGTAGCAGGCCGCATTTGATTTAGCTTCCGAGAGATATGTACAAATTTTGCCATCGATCATTGTTAATAACAATTGATGACTAATCTCATTTGCTTGGTATTTTGTGGAAATCAAAGCCTGGATTTCATTATCCATTCTAGTTTTTTCATTCATGACAACTTCTTTGCTCTCCTTCAAAAAACTGAACTGCACTGGGCGGCAATATGTAGAAGAGCAGGGTTTTGGATTTATCCAAATAGTATCACCTTCTCCTGTTGTTAACTTTAGAGGAACCAAAGAGGTCATAAATATGCTGGAATCATCTTGCTCACTGTCTATTTTCTGCTTATATCTACTTTGGTTGGATGCACCGTCAAATCCCCACTTCGATATTAAAATCAATTGCTTGCCTTGTATTTCACTAGTACTAGGAAGACTTTCAATAATCCTGGTCACTGTTAAATCTAGTAATGCTTGGAGTGCAATCGAAGCTGAGCTATCCGTTATGGTCACAAATGTCTCCGGAGGGTAACACTGAAGCTTAGCCTTTTGAAGTTTATAATACGACGGATATATATCTTTCGAACCTTCTCGAGTTGTTGTTTCCCTCAAAGTGATGTATTGCCATTTTGATAATTTTAATGAAAGCAACAAACCCAGTGCTTTCTCTGGTGAAAATAATACTTTAGGGACTGGTTTTTTGATCATTTCCTTAATTCTTGCTGTTGCATCTGGATTTTTTAACATGTATTCAATAACGTATGCAATATCCTCACGACCATCTTGTTTTAAAAGTGCTGCAGCTGAATATGCTAATTCAACAGGTTCTTCATCTTTATGTTCATTTGATCTCCTCTTCTTCTGCTTGTTGCTTAAATCTTCAAAGGGCTTTCGCGACCTTTTTGTCATTGTTGAAGCCGATATCATCGTTGACGTTGATGGTAAGGGTTCAGCATAAGTACTTTCATTTACCGATTCTTGTATGAGCAAATTTGTTTGTACGCAGCTTGGCCAGTCAATATTTGCCTCAAGCCAATTGGAATAATCACGTCTAAAAATATCAGGTTTGCGGTGGGATCTTATCCATCTCTTCTGAACAGCCCGTGTGAATTTCCGACAAAATTCCTTGAGGGTAACACGGTCTTCATCGGAAAGGCTAGAATCTAGTCGATTAACAAGCGTGTTAAATAATATTTCGTGATCGAATTTAGTATTCTGACTACTCAGAATAACAAACAAGTCCAAGTTTGAAATTACACTTTCCATTATTCACAATCACGGGGTAAGCGGGTAGGTAGATACTATTAGTTGTTAGCAGTAGAAGTACTCAAAATGAACTGAAGCTACATAATTTGATTTTTGACTATTTATAGGTATTGACTAATTATGAGGGTACTATTTTTTCTTAATTTATAATTAGTTTTGGTAATGAGGGTATCATTATCACAACTAATTTTGAAATTAAGCAGCATTTGTCACTTTAGATGTTATATTCATTTACTTAATTAGGTACAATATTAATTAGTATTAACGGAAGTAACGGAGGTCATTAACAAATGAGTACTTAACCATAAGAAGTAACGGAGGTCATAAACAAATGACTACTTAACCATTAGAAGTAACGGAGGTCATTAACAAATGACTACTTAACCATTAGAAGTAACGGAGGTCATTAAGTTAGTTATTAGTCACCATTACTGGTGACTAGATTAGATTCAAAAATATATAATTTATTATTACCGTGCAAGTTGTATTGAGACGTGAAAATGTTTTGGTTAACAGTCTTGTGATTTCTTAGAAAGTTTTCTGTTAAGATTTATAAAATACCCTAAACTAGAACTAATAATCGCATATATTAGCATTACAAACAGTCATCAATATAAAAAAAAATTAATAACTTTGACGATTTTTAAAAAAAAAATCGCAAGTGGTGCCGCAAAACAAAGTATATCAAAAAATCATAAATAATTAGTACTATATACGTGTGCAAGGATATAACGGCCAAACTTGTGATTACGGAGATATTGACATTTTATATGTTAGTCCCATACAAATTTTTCAAAAAAAAATTATATCTTGCCTATTTGTGCTCACAATTGTCGCACATCCCATTTTATAGTATAACAATGATTAACAGAACTCGTCCCAAGCAAAAAAATTGACCTTTAATAATTCAAGATTCTATGTCTATGAAAGACGAGTTTCGATCTACTGTGCGACGCGGCGGTATGCCGGAGAACATACGACATAAACAAAATAAAGTTTTGATAAGGCTTTTTGCGGATGATTGATGAAATTGTAAATTACATTTAATTATATTATTTTCTTTACAATGTGTATCATTTGCATAATGTACTCAGGTTTAAGAGTATTTAGGATTTCTTCAGACAAACAGTTATAAGTATATTGGTGTCCAAGAGAAACGTGTTTTTTTACCGACGTTTTTTCCTATTCAAATCATGTGTTAACCAATTGTTGATATGATAGGTTTTGACCACAATCTTAGCTGATGGTAAGTGATGGTGGTAAACATGCTTGACCTAAAATGGGAACTGGCTTTCTAGGCCCCCGGAAAACACAGTTTGGTACTGCGCGAAAATATCCTACTTGAGGATGGCAGCTAGTCATAGGCAGTCGCAAATGCCCTACCATTATGCATAAAATTCGCAAATATGTGTCGTAACTTGGCGTAAGTGATAATAGCGCAAACTTTACTAAAAACAACTATGTCTCAAGGTTACAGTGCGAGTCGTCACTTGTGATGAAATGCATCTGTTATAGGCAGAGGTTAGTCCGCTAATATATATATATATATATAAATAGCGCTTATATGTACCTATATAAGCGCTATAACTTACACGTGTAATTCAAAATTTTTATGTCATGTTTATGTTTTTATGTCAAAGCTTTCAAGATTTTCGTTGGTCATTATGAAAATCATTTTCTGGAATCACTGTAGTTATCATTCGAGTTTTTGTCATAATGTTAATTTCCTTGAGATAAACAGTTGGCCTTTGCAGAGCGTTATTTGGTTCAAAAGATAATGTAAAAAAGTTTAGGAGATAATGTTTTCTATCTTTTTTTCTATTTGTTATTAATCATTAGTGACGCTAATAGGTATTATAAATGCGAAAATTTGTAGATGTAGTGTTTATGTTTGTCACTCTTCACACTAAAACCGGCGGAACCGTTTTTTTATATAGCTTATTGGTTAGCCTTTGGCCACTACCCTACCTTATGGTAAGTGATGATGTGGTCAAAGCTGCTGGAACACACCGTTAGGGGCTTGGTGACAGATTTTCTACTTGAGTGTGGTAGCTAGTAAGGCGGACATTCGCCAAATGCCCTACATCATGCAATTGATTTGGACGATACTTGGAATATACATTAGGTCCTGGATTAACTTAACACGCAACACTTGTCTGTTTGTCTGTCCGTCTGCATGTTATTGGTATCCAGATAGTAAACGGAATAAGATACAACTCTGATATTTTGATAAAATGTTGACCAAAAGACGATAAATTTGGTATTTCAATATTGGATTATTGTACAAATAGTACAATTCAATATTTTTTAAGTTTTAAAATATTGTTGTTTTGTAATGTCTTTAATCATAAGTTCTTAAATATGTCTGCAGTTAACATAGCCAAGCCTATATCCAAGTTAAAATATTCAAAATTATGTTTTCTTGTAATAAAAAACGTCATTAGTTGCATGACTATGACAAAATATATAGATTAGATAATTTACATAAATTATCCTAATCTCTCGTATCAAATGAATAAGTACAAAAATTAACCCCAAGTAGCTAAAAAATCAAATAGAATGGTAGTATTCTGAATTTCCCGCAAAAGACATTAGCGTTCACCTTGTTTGGTAGCGAAATATATTAGGTATATAGGTGAAAACACCTTTTCACATTTCAAGAAAGTGGTAGACACAACTGAAAGTTTAATGTGTAATGCCAAGCTATATGCCTGTTCTCAATCCATGCTGTCAGTCTGCCAAGTCAACTAAACCACTTCAACCAAGCCTGCTACGCCAGCTAAACCAGCCATGCCAGCAAAACCAACCAGGCAAATTTACAAGTTCCGCCATGTATAAAGAGATAACAGTTGCTTCTGATATGTAGATATGTTGCTTCTGATGATATATGAAAAGGGAGGCGCTAGATAGTATAGCTTGGAAAGCTCTAGAGGAGGCCTATGCTGGAACGCAAGACAATCAACAATAAATGTAATTTACTGGTGTCAACAACCCTATTGAAATCAACATCTAACATTTTATAGTTTATAATTATGTAAATTAGTAAGATTGTAAATAAAGGTTATTATTATTATTATATCGTTTTTGAGAGTGCCTGATTATGGTAGGACAAAACTCAAATTTGCGGGCACTCTGTACTGAGCAATAAGAAATCTGTCCGTTAGTTACAAGAAATAAATTACTGGTACTGGGGAGTTTTCGCCCAGAGGTGACAGCAGTACTCCATGTGAGACCGAACCTGAGCATTATAAAGCTGCAGGTGATGGGCCGGCGTGAAGTACCATCTCACCATGCCAAGCACACCAAGCTTCTTAGAGTCTAATATAGCCTTATTTTCCAAGTGTCTTTAAGAGTTGTCATTATATATAATAAATAAATATTTTTTTTATTTAAAGAAATACATTTTACATGATATAAAACAGAACTGACTCTCTAACAATGAAATGTATGAAATAACTTGTCGACGGACCATAAAAATGGGAGTGCGGTGTTTTGAATCAAGATAGTGTTAACCTTAACCAGTTTTTTTTATTTATTTATTTTTATTCCTGTTAGGTTAGCCTTTGACTACTATCTCACCTGATGGTAAGTGACGATGTGGTCGAAGATGTTGTTCAGGCTAACCTAGAAGTACTGGCTCTCAAGGACAGCTGCCGGAACACACCGTTAGGTGCTTGGCGACAGATTTTCTACTTGAGGGTGGTAGCTAGCCAGGCGGGCATTCTCAAATTGCCCTACCACCATGCTATAACGACTGCCATCCATAGACAACAACCGCGACCAACGGCTTAAGACGGGAAGGAAGTCTCGAATTTTCATACAAAAAGAGAAAACGTTTCTCTCCCTCTAAAACATCACCGATTTTGATGATTTTTGGAAATGTTATAGATGTTATCAAAATCTAGGTTTATAGGTTTTGATTTTTATCATTTTATTAATGGAATTTGAATTAATGGGTATTTAAATTCCGATCTTTTCTCAAAACTTGTTTCTCTAGTTGGTGAATTGTTTATATGAAAACTAATGATAAATAAAGAAAAAGGAAAACCTATAAACCTAGTTTTTTCTGTCAGTTATAAAATAAGACCAAAATTTTTAGATTTGATAAATATTTACTATAAGAGAAACGTTTTCTTCCAGAACGCAAATTATGCGGAAATTCTAAGTCAAAACTTGAAGAAGCTGCAATTGTCCTTATCGCACAATTCTGTTCGGGGGGCAGGGTAGCTGCATAGAATAAATAATAGTAGTATAGTAGAGGTATTTGCATTAGTGATGTCAATATGCCTTTTCGATATGTTGGATGGTGAGTGATGGGAAAAAATCGATGCTGTAGATATTTTTATTCTACCAACATGAATGTTTTTCTGAATAGTACATTTGAATTATCGAAACTAAGAAATATATTATAGACGTACAAACCCCGATATAAAAACATATTCACAGATCAGTTCTTAGCTATAAATAAATTTCATATATTTACCTATCCTTCTAAGTATACCTATGTCGTGAAATCTTAGTTTCTGTTCTAAAGCCTACATTATGACGATATTCTCAATTGAGTCGATGTTCTAGATATATAATGTAAATAAAATGTCACAACAGTATTTGTAGCAAATCTAGTAGTCTCTAACTAAAGTAAGTAGGAATAAGATATTTTTTCTTCGTGACACATAAAACATGTTATTTTTTATAAAATAAACTCTTCGCCTAATACAAAAAACAAACAAAATGAAACCGACTTCTAACACCCAAAAGTCTGATATAACTTGTTGAAGTTGGTACCACGACAGTTTGAAAGTATGATCTCAAGATTGTGGTCATGGTGTCTTCGACAACTTATTTTTTACTTTTAGTTTTAGAATTAGTTTCCATCATTATGTTGAATAAAAACACCATAAGTCATGTGCGGGATTCGAACCCACGAAAACGAAAAAGAACGATAGGAAAGATTTCAATTATGACGTCATATCATGTTAGCTCAATTGGTTAGAGCATACCCCGGCTAAAGGGGTGGATGGACGCGGGTTCGATACCAGCACATGACTTAAATTTTTCCTATCGTATATTTGTAATATGAAAATAATGTTTGATGGAAAAAAATATTGATTAGGAGCGGGATCAGAAGCTACAATTACGGGTACCTTTACTTGCGGGCTCGAATCTTGCCAGTAGCCAATTATATTTCCATCTAGCAGGATTTAAAACAATATTGTATTAAAATCGGTGACTCAACTGTATGTCCGGTAATATCAATATAATTTTAAAAACACTCAGCGAATTTACGTTAGCATATAATTAACAATCAAGTAACTAGGCAATTTTATGTAATTTTTTTAATAAAATATATAAACAGTATAGATATATTATATAGCATGCAATATTACTATTATAATCTACTGATTATACCTACGAAATATTAATTAAACATATCAATAGCTTGAACAACAATAAAACTAGTTTGCTAAAAGCAATTAGACTATAAAGTCAGACAAAAAGAAATCAACAACATTAAAATATGCAAAACTTCTTTCTTAAAAAAAAATGTTCAAATCTGATATCAGTCTTTTGCAGTTGATCTGTAACATGGTTAATTCGTTTATTTCTCCAAATTATTTATGAAACTACGCTTCATTAATTATTGCCTTTTTATAGCTGATAGGCTAGCCTTTGACCACTATCTTATCTGATGGTAAGTGATGATGTGGTCGAAAGTGTTGTTCAGACTAACCTAGAATTACTGGCTCTCAAGGACAACTGCCGGAACACACCGTTAGGTGCTTGGCAACAGATTTTCTACTTGATTGTAATGGTAGTGTGATGGTAGCTATGACTGCCGCATGCTGTATGACTGCCATCTGCCATCGTAAGACAACAACCGGGACCGACGGCTTTACGTGCCCTCCGAATCACGGAATGTCGCTAGCGGTCACCCATCCAACTCCTGACCGCGGCGGACTTTGCTTGACTTAGCTGATCGATTAAGAACGGCTAAGCAAACTTCGCTACGAGCACCATGTTTTAGAATGATTGTTAGGCAATATATTTAAGTTGGCATCTTCCTCTAAATAATTTAATGAAGCTGGTATTTATTGGGGTGCATTTTGACAATGTTATTATTTAATTTAAAATGCCAGACTTCCACAACATGTTCGGAGATGTTCCTTATGAGTACACCATATGTATACGAAACTTTTGTCTTCTAGCCATTGAGTCACCATGTAGTCGTTAAGGTCTTGTACTTCTGCAGTTTCTCGTGAGTCCTTCATAATATAACACCAGCCTTCCCTGATGCGATCTTTTCCAAGGTACAAGGTCTTTTACGCTTCAATATAAATAAGTATTGTTGACAAGCACTTCGTATACACTAGTAGCTTGTTAAACGTAATAATTACAGCACAATTATAAAAAGCCAATGAGCACCTTCGTCTTGTTTTATTTTTATAAGGACAAAGGAACAGTTTCACAATATTTTCTTAAAGTAAAAGTATTATTATTTATAATAATAATTTTGAGACCAACATCGATCGGTTTGATGGTTCGATTGTTCAGTTTGGATTATTCACTTGATAAACTAAGCAGATTTATACTATCTTGAAATGAGTATACTAAATGTAATCCATATTTTTACTCAAGACGACGAGAAGTAAGCGGCGGTAAGTCGCGCGTCTTCGGCCGCGCGCCGCGGCGCGACAGCGGCGGGCGGCGCGGCTACAGTAAAATAATTGTGATATTGTGACTCGACTGCACGTCTCTCTGTAGTACCTATACATATATGTTTATAGCATTTGACGGAGGTGCGGGGCGCGGAGCGCGAGGCCGGCGGTTAGCTGCGAGACAGCATCACTTTGTTGAAATACGTATTTCTCTGTGGGTGCTTCTGTTCCTTGTCCTCTTAACTTGCCCTTCGAAGCACGGAAGCGCTCAGTAGTAATGTCACTAGCGGTCACCCATCCAACTCATGACCGCGGGCGACGTTGGTTAACTTTGCTGATCCGTTGAAAACAGCTAAGTAAACTTCGCTACGAGCGCTTCAAAATATTTCATACTTTTCAGTGGTAGAGTTACGTAGGTAATATTTTGATGGTCGGTAAGAGCAAATTTTGCTAGTAGAGCTATTAAATAAATTTCCGATTTATCCGGAAATCAGGATATTTATGTAAATTACTATTTGTATTATGATGCAAGCCCTAGTTTAGAGTGTTTTTTAGAACTCGGGAGGCGCTAGTGGTAGCAAGTAGCACAACCAACGTTATAGATGCCGCTGCGGCGCATGCGCAATATAGCATGGTCATTTAAAATCCGCGTAACCGCATCAGCTGGAGCTGTCCAATAAAACTCATGGTCATGGCCAGTCAGGTCGAAATTATTGATTATTAAAAACAATTTTGCCGTTCTTTTTTGTTCACTGATGTTATTTGGTGAGCGTTACGGGGCGGTAGTTAAGGCGTATCTGGTAAAATGGAGATCAGCTGTTATAAACAGCGCTTTTACGTATTACGTTAGTACATAAATACTATTATCACGGTTATACGTTATGTAAACCACAGTGTGATACAATTTCACTGCGACATACGCTTGCGGATGGAAGAATATTATATAATAAGCGCTAATTAATTATAAGAAGTAATTTAGATAAAACGGTTTGTTACCTGCATTACGAGTACCTGTCTCAGCAGCCGGTGCTGTAGTGGAACTAGCTCTTCGATTCGTGTATAGCATTGTCGGCGGTGGACCTGCAAGTAAAACGATGTACACACCTAGGTCATTTAGAGAATTGAATTTTAACATTAAAGGCAGTTCTGAATTTCAAAATAAGTGATAGCTGAGCGGACCCTCGAGCCGCAAGTCCAGGGTACCTTCGCCACCGCTGGCTTGAGCTTCACCGCGTAGTGGAAGGGTATTTTTCTGTGGCTAGCTACAACCTTCAAGTAGAAAATCTGTCGCCGCGCACCAAATAGTGCATATATATATAACAGTGTTTCGTAAAGAGTCTTTGAGAGCCGGTAAGTGATTCATGAAATTGCCGGCACATGAGACTCAAAATATATGTCTAAGGTTGTGACAAACATCAGATGGGCCTCATGTACCATAATAGTAACATAAAAATTATTGCGACTGTTTTGCGAGACGAAACTAATTTCTTAGCATTCCATGGATTCACCGTGCGGGTGCCGGGTCCATAGCGTTGCAGAGGAAGAGGCCAGAGGGGCCTGAGATTTACAACCCAGGAGTAGGGTTAAGGGCCCCTTTACGATGTTATCAATGCTCCCCTTCACCGCTCGAGCCTCCTCCCCTACCTACAATTTGCCGCTGGATACACGTTCTATGATGGAGGTTACAGTTGTTCTTGACATTATATAAGGTTAGGATTAAATGTAGAAATAGCTTGCGATAAGACCAGTTAATAATTATTCCCCGTTTCTATGAGACCGAGTTCGGTGTGACAGGGCGAGCTTCGCCACCATGCTGGATCTACCAGAGTCGGATCGACATATCCAGATAATTTATAACACGTTTAAAACTATGTTAAATATCAAAATGTATATAAATAAAATGTCATATGAAACGTGGGCTATACATGTGTCTACTTTTTCGAGGATATGAAGGTGCCATGACATGATGTTATTTGATGTTCAAACTAATGAAGAAGTGGTTTAGAAACGCTCGCAACAAAACTTCTTTGTTTGAACTTATCGGTTTATAAATATAAGCAAGTAAGTATAGCAGGCAAGACTCGGTGGCCAAGGTTAAGGCGTCTGGTGCACAGAACAGGAAAGCGAGGGCTTGATTGCCCACCCGAGGTGTAAGTATTGAGTCTAAAAAAATATTAACAGTTAGTTATTTATTCATAACTGATAGGCGAGCCTTTGACCACTATCTCACCTGATAGTAAGTGATGATGTGGTCGAAGATGTTATTCAGGCTAACCTAGAATTACTGCAGGCTCTCAAGGACTGGTCCCGAAACACAGCCGTAGGTTATTGGCGACAGATTTTCTACTTGTGGTAGCTAGCCAGGCGGGCGCTCGCAAAATGCCCTACCACAACGCCTGCCATCCTAAAACAACAATGGAGACTGACTAACATGCCCTCCGAAGCACGTGCACGCTCAGTTGTAATTTCACTAGTTGTCCCTCATCCAAGTCATGACCGCGGCGGACGTTGCTTCACTTTGCTGATCGATTAAGAACAGCTAAACAAACTACGGTACGAGCGCTTCTTATGATGATTATTTAGTATGTTTCAAAATATTGACGTCACCTTATTTTTAAAGGAAAGCCACTGATATTTTAATTTTAAACAAACCATGGATGTAATGTGCACAGTTCAATGGAACCCTAGTTTAAAAATAATCGGTTAATCGTCGCAGTTAAATAGTGATTCTGCGAATGGTGCTTCGAAGCAGCGTAAACCCGTTTGACCACTACTACTTCGACTACCTGGCACTTCTTGCATTAAATAATCAATAAGAATAGGTAGAATATGTGTCTGTTTAAATGAAGGTGGCGTGTGATCTCGATTGCCTCGTTGTGTACTTGAAGTGCAAAGAACTTTCGAAGTCTTTGTGTCCGGGATAATTTTCCTGATTTAGCTTTGTACCTATCGCTACGGCTCCTAATCTGTTGTTTTATATATTGATAATGCTAATATTTGAGATTAAAGTTGAAATTGCCTAATACGTTTCGTATTTTTTTTTTACATATAAATTAATAAATGATTTAAACAATCTATCAACACTCGTTATCTATAAGTACTCTTCTTATGGATTCTGATTTATTTAGATATAAATGACCTTTCTATCATATTGCCATATAATAGAAAGTTCATTTAATCTAATTTAATCAGTATTCACATCGGACTTTTCTATATTCCGGTAAAAACACATTAAGCATCAAAAAAACTATCAACATTTTAATTGTATAATCACTATAGTATAAGATATTAAAATTTTAATACCATGGCAAATTTTAAATACTGCAACAACATTGGACTTCTATGGTCTATGGTGAGATAGGTCTATCATAATTTGTTGGTATTAATTTAATTAATTGTCTTAATCTCTAGATTTAATAGGTGGCATAGCAAATCAATACCTATAGACACGATGATTAAGATTTTTAATAATTATATTCTCATTAAACAATCAATATTCACAACGGCAGCAGGTCCTTACCTGTAAAAGATCTCGGCTTTACCTACTATACTGTACTGTAACAGCCGACCCGTCCACTGCTGAACTAAGCCTCCCCTATTAAGGGGGTTTTTGCCATAATCCCCACGCTTGGCAGGGGCTTGGGGATCGCAGCGTAAGATGGCAGTTCTTATAACTCTATTTCATAGAGTTCAATATAATAATGCATAATGATTTCTATGCTACTCAGATACAGAGACTCACTGTCTTTTTTTCTACCATACTATTTGTGTGAAATTATAATAATGTATGTACTTAACGCCCCTGGGGTGCTGGGTTAGAATGTCACCCCCCTATCTCTTCCCGTGGGTGTCGTCATAGGGAACTTAGGGGAAAATACTGTAAGGTGGGCAGCAGCGCCTTCTGAGAAATTGACACTTGACTTCTGAGACATTGATCCTCGAATCGCTTGCCAAGCGTGGGGATTATGACAAAACCCTCTTAATGGTATACACAAACATAACTCGGGCCCTCAATCCCTGGCAGCTCTATTATTCCTAGCTACAGGTATGCCAGATAACGGTGGAACAAGGGGTGCGAAGAATCACCGGAAAATGCCCGGTTGCCGCCCTCAAAAGACTCTTGGCCCTGGCACATTACAAACGTATGCTCAGGGAGGACCACAAGATTGTCGAGCTGGAGGAAGAATAGAAAAGTTACGCTGGGATGTCTATGCTATAATACTCCGTACTCTAGTAAGCCGATACTCTTAGTCCTCCAAAAGTTATTTAATTCCGCCATCCTTGCAGGTAAAACGCCAAAAGTGTGAAGCAGAATTGTATGATTAAACGATGATGATATGGATTTGACGCCGGAATCATTGAAAATAAAGACAAAAGCAGTTGCAGAAAACCTATAACTCACAGACTACAAGATAAAAGGAGCACAGTATTAAAACATACAAATTAACGGAACAGTTTTTGCAGTGAGTTAGAATTATCTAACAATCAAATATCTAGCAAACAAAGACATTGTATTTTTGAAAAAAATATGTCTTCCAATTTTTTTAGTCTGTAATGCCATTAATATCAAAAAGTCTCTTTGATTATCGATAGATGATCATTGATCTTTTAACGTTTGAATAACACTAATTTCATGTTCCTAGGTCTCTTAGGTAATTAGTTATTATTATTTTCATGCATATTTGACTAACGTATAATAATAAAAATGGCTGCCAATCCCGGGGGGGTTGAGGTAGGTCACCGGAAGGGGGTCAATTTATCGATAAAATTGTTGAAAATCACTCCCATCAAGTATCAGTAATCCGTAACCAGACAGATTGTATTTCCGCAACGGCTCACATCTATTTGGTCAAATATAGTTCCAGATCAAGTTGAAACCTTCCTACTTTGTTTAAAAATTGTACATACCGCCAGTTCGAATGCTAAGCGTGACGGGATGGTGAGCGTGCGGGGAGCGCATCAGCAGAACTGTTCTGTAGCGGTCGGGGCGCGCGTTGGTCGACCACCACGCCAGTGCAGCCACCGCCATCACCACCACGGCGGCTGCGAAATGCACCACTTCGTCACCGAAGCCTTCAATCAGTGGCATTTTGGATCTGGAACAAAGAATTCATACATGAGGGCTATTATTTATGGTGCTTTCCATACAAACATAGTTTTGTCGTACCAATTTTTTTTTATGTTATTGTGACTGAAAAAGCTGGAGGCCCACCTGATGTTAAGCGGACTAACCTCTGCCTATAACAGATGTATTTCGTCACAAGTCACGAATTGCCCTGCGCCCGTCACCTTGAGACATAGTTCTTAAGTCTCATCTGCCAGTAATTTTGAATATTATAGTTTATTAATTTTTATGATTTTTGGATAATTTCTATTACTATTTGGATTAATTATTTCTATTTTTTTCGACTTCGAAAAAAGGAGAGCCTACTCAAATCTTCTGTATTTTTTGTTGTTGTTATCTCAGAACTTTTCACTGGGTGACCCGTTTTTCATGATTATTTTTTTTATTTACAGCTGATTCTTGCCCTTTGGTCCCATTTAAATTTCATCAAAATCGGTCAAGCCGTTTTAGTTACACTCCAATAACTGATAAGTATTTTCCTATCTTCAAGATATAGTCATTTACACTGAATGACAATCAATCCCATAAGTAGCAAGAGTCACAAAAAATTGTGATTACATTGTTTTTACAAAAAAATTGAACCGTCTTCAACACTCATATGTATGAAATAACTTGTCGAAGACTTTTGAATCATCATGGTACCAACTTCAACAAGTTATTTCAGACATTTGAGTGTTGAAGTTGGTTCCATTTTTGGTAATAAAAAAATATATTAAGAATACCTACACAGATCAATGATTTAATATAAATTAATATGATCTTGAATGTAATTTCGCACATTTTTGATCGATGAAATTTTATAAAGTTATCTATAAAACAAAAACACTGGCCAAGTATGAGTCAGACTCGCGCACTAAGGGTTCCATACAAACCTGTAGGTATATAAGTAAATGATATTTTTATTATGATATTTTTATTGCTAAATGAAATCCAATACTTTTAAAAATTATTATATTACATATTAACAATATTTTTATTTTATGATGTACCTAAAAATGTATGCTTTTTGCAATTTTTCTTTTATCTTTGCTATGCGTCTTACCAAATTTCAAGATTCAGAGTTCACGGAAAGTACCCTGTAGGTTTTGATTCCCTTGTGAGTGTCGAAACTTTGCGGCATAAACAGCTGTAATGAACCGATGGACACTTTCTATACACTACATATGGGATACCATCAGGACTTGGGGCTGATTTAAATGTTTTCTTTTTCAATTGGTTGGTTATTTCCTCCATATTAGGTTGATTTTAACTCTTCATAAGGATCATGTGGCCTTTGGTTTGTGGGATCCTCATATGAACTCCATCACTTGGGTACTTCGTATGAATTTTTTTTTATTCCCGATATGTTAGTCTTTAACCACTATCTCATCTGATGGTAAGTGATGATGTGGTCGAAGATGTTGTTCAGGTTAACCTTAAAGTACTGGCTCTCAAGGACAGCTGCCGGAACACACCGTAGCTAGCCAGGCGGGCATTCGCAAAATTTGAGGTTGAGAACAGCTAAGTAAACTTCGCTACGAGCGCTTCAAAATGTGTTTATGACCTGGTCGTAAATCTGTCTTAAATTGTCTGTAAATTGGTCTAGAGAAACTGTCCACTTCGTTCACTGAAAATGTTTTTTGAGTATTGAAAAGGGTTTTTATCAAAATTGACCTTGTGTCTTTCTTTTTAAGTTATCGTGATTTTCTGGTATTTGTACTGATATTCCTTGAATTAATTTAAGAATTCAGCTGGATGCCCGGGCAGTTGGTGAATTATATGGTTATCGCCCATGGCTTTGGCATTCATAAGTTGCTTTATTAGCTGTTTTCTTTCTCCGCATTTTCAACATAAAAGTATTTTCTTTTTGTTTTGGTGAGCATAATTAGTTGGTGGTGGATAGTGCTCAAAAAAGTTGTCATAAATAGTATTTTGGAAAGTGTCTACTTGGCTGCTTAAATCTTGTTTTGTTCCTGGATGTTCTAGAATGATTGCCAAGTTTTGGTCATGTAACTTCCAAGTTAACTGTTTAAGGGAAGGTATGCCAAGATGTTTCTGGATGTTAATGGACCCCTGGTAGTTATCGCACAATGGCTCAGCTTGGGATACCTATGTGACGATCACATCTGTCGGCGGTCGTGCTTCTCTACCATCATGTGTTTTTTGTAATTATACATAGCTTTGCTTGATGTAAATATTCAATACTCTAATCAAAGGGACCACGGCGCGGTCCAGTGTAGCCGCGGCAGGCGCTCTTGGTTCGGAGTAGGCATGAAAATCCAAAAAAAAATTTTTTTTTTTTCAAAACAAAATTAAATATCTCAAAATGTTTCTTAGGACTAGCAGAAGTCAACCCTAACTGGTAGTTAGCATTTTACCAATAACCATGTATATCAATACAAAAATTTAACTTTTTAATTTATGTGGGTGATATTGATTAGCGTTTGAAATGTTCTAATCTTGCAGATGGTATGAAAATATTTTCTACTATTTGATTCAAGTTTAAAGCTCAAAGCTAGTTGCGGCAGCCCTGAAACACATGCCACTGTAACTTAAATATTTTCTTCACAAACTGGAGTAACGGAGAGTCCTATATGTAGTGGCTGTATGTGAAAAAATTAGACTGTAAAGCACATAAATATTTAAAAGCACATATTTCAATGCTAAGCCACAAACCAACAATAATTAAAACAAGACCATGAGGGCCGTTCTCATCAAGGAGATCTTTACCACTATTAGGCACACAACTGCAGCACCTATGCCAGCTACCCAAAGTCCAAAACATTCCCGCAAAATGGATAAGTTTTAATTATTTGTAAAATATAATATCCAGCATACAAAGTATATACACATTTAATATGTTGTGATGGCCAAATAATTATGGATGGACTGCATGAAGAATGTTATGGGTATGAAAAGTGGGGGTACTGAGTTATTAGGTGATAAAACAAAGTAGAAAAAAAAATATTGCCAATCACACCCAATGTAAGGATACGGGCAGGAAGAATATGACTACATTTCCTCATCCTTCTCAATGCCACTGTCTTCAACTGTCTTGTACAACAGAAGTAAAATAAGAGTTCCTAGAAATTGTTTTTGCATAATATTAGATTTTATTCCCATTTAGTTTACTTCCATCAGAAGAATTCATGGTCAAGAGACAAAATAGTGGATATATTATAAATTATGTACTTTCTGTAATTTCATACACTAGACCGAAATCAAGGTCAGTCACATTAAAAACAATGGTCGTTCGTTACCTTTAGTTTTTTCCACACAGCACAACTAAGTAGTCCCTGGCAGTTTAGCGAATTCAATGAAATTATTCACAAACTCGATTGAAAGTCCCCGAACAACAACATTTCGTTTCTTTATAGCAAAACACCTGTTTGATGTCTTATTGGTAAATATTCCACTATAAACCTTCCTACCTCGACACTAACAAAGTCTCACGAAAAGTAATACGGTTTTGAACATACTAAAATGTAAAAATAAAACACAGAATCTTGATAAAAATATCACAATTACAATGTAAGAAAAGAAAACTGAAAACCACAACACCAGTGCTGCCAGGAACGCTGAGTTGAAAGTTACTCTTATTTTGTTTCACTAAGGGCCTGTTCCATTAGTCGCTAAGAACGTAAATTTCGATAATTTTGATCACATTCTGCGTCTGTGGTTGTGATCACGTGATCGTTTGTAACTGTCATCCCCGTTCCATTTTTGGATAAGAACGCTAAGAATGCCACTAAAACTTGCAACTTCTGTCACTTTTGACATTAGATGTAGCGTTTAAGGCGAAAATAACGCCAAGACCCATGTGGAAAACTTTTTGGGAGTGTGATCGTTTTTAGCGTTTTTAGCGAATCTCACTCAAATGAAACGCACCCTAAGGCCCACTTGCGCCAACGAAGAAACGCGAGTTAAACTCGAATTAAGTCAAAATTGTCATACAAAAACCAAATTAACCCGACGATTAGTTCGTTCGGATAGCCTATCGGTGCCAAAAATAACACTCACAAACGCTAAAAATGATCACACGGGCCGTTCGTTTTGGGACTTCGTGAGCAAAAATATCGTTTTCGCTCACCGTTCGGATAGCTTTGAAAACGCTACAAATGACAGAGAAAAGTGATATTTTTGACCCATGTCTTACCGTGGGATCGTTGTGATCGTTTTTTGACAACTGCTGTTTTGACAGTTCTATTTGGCGCGATTGAAGAGTTTCACAAGTTTTTTTATATATTATATATAAATATATAATATAAATACTATATTATATAGTAGGTACCTATTTGTTTTGTTAATTTTAGAGATTGATTCCATGTTTCGTACTGTGCAAAATTGTTAAAATATTGTCGGTTATCAAAGTATGTTTTAAGCCGTTCGGATAGCATACAGTAATTGGTGGTCAAAAATAGCAAAAGCTTTTATCCGAACGCTAAAACACAAATGCCACTTTTGAAACTGCTACAAACGCAATCGAGCCAAAACGAACGCATCTTTTAACTCTCGAATTAGCGTTGGCGCAATAAGCACTAAGGGTATATTCCATTTGACGCTAAGAACGTTATTTTCGATAATTTTGATCACATTCTGCGTCTATCGTTGTGATCACTGTGATCGTTTGTAACTGTTCTTCCCTGTTCCATTTATAAGGATGCCACTAAATTTTGCCACTTCTGTCACTTTTGACATTAGATGTAGCGTTTATGGCGAAAATAACGCCAAGACCCATGTGGAACAACTTTTTGGTCGTGTGATCGTTTTTAGCGTTTTTAACGAATCTAACTTCAAATGGTAAGCACCCTACTAGAAAGTCAATAATGTCATGTGTAATATCAGGCAGGCCTGGCGCACTCCGCACTTTAGGTACAAAGTTACAAGTACATCGGCAGCTGCGACAAGACGGGTTTACTCTACAGTGGGTTGCCGCTCGCCGCCAGGAACGCACTTCATCTCGCTCTAACGTGCCATGATTCGTGTTCGTATCTATCCGTAGTCTGTTGACGTACATAGTTTCAAAGAATAAAATGGCTACTAAAAATACTAGCTTTAATAATAGTAGTAGGTAGTAGTTCGGTTGAAATGAGGGCAACAAGGTACTGCATTGCATCTGGCTGCACGAATAACAACAAAGATCTGAATCTCACGTTTTTATCACTTCCTAAGGACATCGAATGGTAACGAAATGTACGCACACTTAAAGGTTTCTAATGTTAATTGATACTATTGTGATGATGTGGTTGAAAATGTTGATCAGGCTAAACCATTAAACAGCCTGTCAAGTACAGCTCCTGAAACACCGTTAGGTGCTTGGGTACAGATTATAGGCATGATAACCACTTATTTACTGAACGTGTAAAGTGTATTAGTTGTCAAATTTAAAAAAAGGTAAAGAAATGTACATATACCTAAAGGCTTCTTATGTAAAACCCTCAATCAGAAAATCTGTTACCTAGCACTTAACAGTATGTTTCGACAACTGTCTTTGAGAGTCAGTAAGTAAGTAATTAATAACAAAACTTGCGAGGTGTCAAGGGAGATCCGCATGGAACGAAGTTTCTTTAGATTAATTGGTGAAGGAATTGTTTTTTTTTAGGTTAGGAATATAATGTAATATAAACTTAATATTAACTTAAACGAAAATAACTGGCTTGCTTTCTATGAGAGAGGGAAAGAGAGACAAACAGAGAAACACGCGCACTCCGCACGGCTTACAACTATAACAAAAAGTGTCTTCTTCTCGTGCAGGTGTTCTGCTTGAGGATAAAGGGTGTCAGGGCAGAGCCCTCTTTCCCTGGCTTCTCCTTCGCTCATGACTATGAGCGAGTCATTTGGTTTGGCTCATATAAAGCCCGGCCTCATGATTTGACCGCACAGCGGTCGTTAGGTGTCTGGGCGATCAGGCCACGCCAGGTTGATCCCGCTGGTGGGAAGCCCAGCGGACCGATCAGCGACCGAGACTGGGACCGCTGAGGGTCTCGTCATTTCGGCCGCAGCTTCTTCTGTGTCGTTTTCACTTCTTATTAATTCTCTTGCGAGTGGCTTCGAGTGTTTTCCTCTTGTGAGTTCGGGTGGTCGCGCGTGGAGAGGAGCTATGCCTTTGATGTGTGCATAGCTCGAGGCGTCTGCTCTGCCAAACATCTTTGTTGTGAGCTTCCTTATAAAAGTGTCCAGGCTCTCTATTTTTAGGTCGCGGGCGATAGTAGCATTCTTCACGTAGCGTGGTGCGTTTACTATCGTCCGGAGGCACTTATTTTCGATAGTCTGTAGTTTCTTCTTCGCCGCTGTCGAAATCTGTGCATACTACGCCGGAGCTGCGTACGTCAACCTGGACCTGATGTACGCTTTGCAAATCATTACTTTGGTCCGGAGTGGTAGCTTGGATCTGAATACTGGGTTCAATTTTGCCTTGGCCGCCCTAGCCTTGTTTACGACGGTGTCGACGTGCTTTTTGAAGTGGAGGCATCTGTCAATTTTCACTCCAAGGTATTGCACTTCCGTTTTCCACTCTAATTCTTCGCCCATGAGTTTTAGACGTGTCGGTAAGAGGCATCTTGTGGTTATCAACGCTTGGGTTTTCCCGACATTGACAGATAACCTCCACTTTGCCAACCATTCTGGTAGGGCGTCTAAGGACGGCTGCAGTCTCTTGACCGCATTCTCCGCCTTGAAGGATGCTGCGTAAAAAGTGTCGTTACAACTTTGGTCTTATTTTTTTCCGTCTAGCCCCCATTCGCAACGCGCGATAAGGAACTTCGTTTCAATAGGTTAGTCTGAACAATATCTTCGACCACATCATCACTTACCATCAGGTGTTCAAAGGTTAGCCTATCAGCTATAAATAAATAAAAAGTCAATCCTGTTTAAATAATCTTACACCCATACACACAGAGCAAACATTATGCCTTTTACATATTCGAGTACATACCTAGGTACATTTTAAAATTTTCTGCTATTATGAGGTACTTATATTTGAAATGTATTTAATTGCTTTAATATTGATGGTACGTACATATTATGTAGGTAAGTACATAGCTGTAATAGCATGTGAGCACACAATCACAACCCTAACCCACTTACCGCGTCAGAAGAGATATAAACTGAGCGATAGAATGAGATAATATCAATGTTAGGTACTCAGCGGTGTGCGATCTGAGTTGCTCTTTATTGCGTCGTAGCAGAGTCACTTATTTATATAAACGCCTTAGCGGAGTGATCCTTCTGGTCCTCTTTATTCTGTGGTAATATGGAAATATTCTACATGCTACTGCCATGTGCATGCCATGTGTGGTTAGTGCGTCAAGAAATGTATTTAAAATTTTCAGATACTTTATTTTTACATTTACTATTTTTTTTTATTCCAAGTGCGTAAACAGAATAAATAACCGTTGTATTTTTTAAATTAAAAATGTAATTATTCTGTATGAAACATGTATGAGTATTCTGAAAAGCTACGCAAATTCCCATCAAACCATAAGTTATATACAAGAGACAGGAGGACAATAGTTACAAGAAATGTAAACGCTACACTGAATAAACACGCAAAGCGAGGAAATAGATCACTTAAAATATCAATAATCTAGACCATAGATCAAAGTCTCCAGGACAAGACCTAATGATTATAATCTAGTGGATCATGTACCGAATCATGGGGCTGTTGTATACTTAAATTTAAATAAAATAATATTATATACTTATCCCCACACTAAGACCAATTCGGGGATAGTTCGATTTTAACTAAAATATACTAAGGTCGTACTCCCCTTGACGCCACTATCGTTATTTTCGATGATTTTGACCCCATTTTTTGTGTCTATTGTTCATATTAAACGTTATTACCATAGACGCAATATGTGCTCAAAATTATCGAAAATAACGATATTGGCGTCAAGTGGAGTACGGCCCAATTAATAATAGTTTTCCAATAAAAATAAGCCGAATTATAGGCAAACTCACTGAGCAAGTTTAACTGTATTCTATTTAGGTCGACGGAGTATTGGCAATAGCAAGAAAAATAGTTTCGAGAAATCCTCAATGATCGATTGTGTTTGATTTAAGAAATCGACATCATAATTACTGTAATCTGTTTATCAAATTAATCATTGTTACCACAAAGATGATTAGAAATTTATGCGAAAATTGCTGCATACTCAAATTTGTCTGAAACGTATATATATTTATATGTCACACCCATAATTTATATTTCAACACCCTTGCTCTTAAAATGAGCTTTATTATATCCTTCTTAGGGCCATAAACCGAACAATAACACCCTCGTGCTTAATAATATTATACACTAGTGCGTAATAGAATTATCCCTACAAAGTTAAGTTAGTTCCTAACTGCAAATTATATGCAAGTAAACAGAGCATTTTCAATTTGACCGGGTAATACAGGTTAGTAACATCAAAGAGGTTTTTATGTAATCAACTAACATGGCATTTGCACCGCGCAAAGTAAAAAAAAAATTGCGCGCTATTTTCCATAATTTTCGTATGTTGTTTGTATCGCATTTAAGCAACATATTTTTTTTCCTCGCAAGGGTGTTGAAAAAGTGCGTATGAAACTCGTGAGAAACATGCTCATTATACACTCAGCAGATTTACGCCCTCGCCTACGGCTCGGCAACACACAGCCTCGTGTATAATGAGCAACTTAGCTCATTTTTGTATCATAATCTACTATTATATAGGATTATTCGAAATATGCTAACAACCTCTTAGGGTTGACTTCTGCTAGTCTTAACAAACATTTTGAGATATATATTTTTTGGGGTGTGTGTTTATGTGTATTTGACGGAAATAACACGATAACCACCATCAGGTGTTAGTGTAAATATTCAAAACTCTATTCAAAAGGAGCGCGGCGCGGTCCAGTGTTACCGCGGTGTGGCGGGCGCTCTTGGCTCGGAGTCGGCATTGTATTTTACTACGAGACACAGAACTTAAAAGTGCCAGTTTGAATATTTACATTGAGCAAAGTAAAAAATAATATAAAATAATAAATAACAGGCACAAGAGACTTTTAACATCAGGTGGTCCTCGTGCTTATTACGTCAAATAGGAGCACAAAAACAAGCACAAGAAAATAACATTAACAAAAAAAAAACATCTTAAAATGTTTTTAGGACTAGCAGAAGTCAAACAATTGATGTTGCCCCAGATAGAACGATATATTTCACAGTATCGATATTGTTATTAGATAATTAACATTTCAGTGGGTTCATCATCATATTCAAATTACTGTAGCAAGTACTCAAAAATATTTTTATCTCAAATTTTGGCTCAGCTGGACTGTCTTGATTGACCTGGTGGTTAAGGCACTTGGTACGTAAAATTGGGGTCATGGGTTCAATCGCACTCGAGGTGAGAAATGTTATACCCAAAAAATATGTAAACGTGATTTTCGTATTTTATATTTATAGTTCAACGCAAGTTGAAGTATAGGTGTCGCTCCATTCCAATACGATGGTTGAATAACGAGAGCAAAAATTAGAGTTATTAGTCATTGTGTCATGTAAGCTCAACTGGTTAGAGCATACCCCGGCTAAAGGGGTGGATGGAGGTGGGTTCGAATCCCGCACAGGACTATAATTTTTTCGCTCGTAAATTTGCAATTTTGTAAGGTACTATTTATATATATATATATATACAGGTTGTCTGGGAGGTAGAGGACCTAGAGGGCTATCTGAATCACCCCCATGTATGTTCCGCGATTTTTCGTGTTTTCGGAGTTATGACATTTTTTAAATTTTTCACCTATTGCCGATCACGATGAGATTTTTATTTATGGTGACTTTTGTGTGCTAAGCTTATGGATAGGCCAATTCAGTATGGTAACATTTACTATAGCTAGATCTTTGAATGGAATAAAAAAAAATGCCAAGAAAGATAAAATTACCCAGTATGTTCACAACTTCAAGGGCCCTATCTTTCTTGGCATGTAAATGTAATATATATAATGTATATATAATATGACGTTCTCTTTTCTACGTTCGTGTGGGCAACTATGATGTTGCCCCTTGTTAGATAGAAAGCAAAGGTATTTGCTTGCACAACTTGCAGTACTTGCAGCCCCTTGCCGCACTTGCAGCCGCTGGCTAAACCTGCAAACTCTTGCTGAACTTGCGGAGCCTAGCAGTAGCAGTATCTTGTCGGAGTACAGATTTATGCCATTTGTACGGTTAAAAAAGTTTTAAACATTAAATCTTATTGCCCATCCATCACAGACATTAATTATACTTTGACAATTTTATACTTTTTATGGCAATGTTTTTGTGGGCAAGCACCTAACGGTGTGTTCAAGCAGCTTTCCTTGAAAGCCAGTAATCCTAGGCTAGCCCGAACAACATCTTTGACCACATTATCACTTGACATCAGGTGAGATAGTGGTCAAATACTAGCCTATCAGCTATAAAAAAAATCTTAATGCTATCGAACGTAAAAAATAATGGTTTCGAAAATTATTATATCTCTAGAATTGTCAAGCGATAGATGAGCATTACACTGTTTGAATTGCTTATATCTAATTTACTACTAACTTAAATCACCCCATCCACGTAATGGTTGGTGATGATATGGCCAAAGGAGGAGGGAGAACAGGCTTTACAAAAAATGGAAACTGGCTCTCAAAGACAGCTAAAGATTCACATGGTTAGGTGCTTGGCGACAAATTTTCTTCTTGACGGTGGTAGTTAGGTAAGCAAGCATTCTGCTAATCAAAAAAATCCGCTACCACCATGTTAAAATGACTGCCATTTTAAGATAAAAACTGGGACCGACGAAGTGACTCAACCTGCCCTCCAAAGCACGGAAGCGCTCACTAGTAAAGGACACCAGCAGCCATCCATCCAAACAACTCAACTCCTTAATTCAGTTTATTGATTAAGAATTACCTAGCAAGCCCCACCTCGATTTTAAATCATATAACTTTCTATAAATATACATTTTTACGATGCTTTGTGAAAGTTCGTCCTGGCTGGCTGCAACTCGTCATCTAGGAATCACTTTCTAAGCAAGGAACAATATGTTACAGAGATCTATCTTTGATATCTAGATCATATTTAGAATATCAACAAAAAAAAATGTATGACTGCAATCATTCTAAACGATTCTCTAGAATATCTCTAATAAAAATAAAATAAACTCCTGGACCTGATTGCAGTACTGTGGGAAAGTTCACGTGTGGATTTTTTTTCAGGAATGTTCAGCAGGTGTCTTCTTAACTAATTTACACTTTACTTCTACTCCATAACTTGGATGGATATCCGCCATGGCATTAAGTGGTTGTATGAAACATGTTTAATTTATAATAAATAATTGTTAAACACACCAACTTTGGGCTTTTCCTGGCAGGAAATGGCAATTTTTATTCTTAAGAGGCATTTCACATTTTAATGCGGTATACGAAGATTTTAAGCGCTTAATTTACTATCATAGGAAATATCTACAAGTTGTTTAATAATTGATAAAAATAGAATAATCTGTTCTCTTTTCAGTTAATGTACCAGATTTACAAACATAACATTAATTATTTTGTAGTGATCAATCTCCCTCACCTTGTTTTACGAATTAAGGTACACATAGCCAACTTCAGAGTTATATCTCTTGTATAAAGATTCATCAAAATAACTAAAAAAAAAACTGTGCATCAGGCATATAATCCTGTTGACACATAGTGTACTAGAATATTGCTAATTAATCGTCATTGTAGAAAAAAAAATAAAGATCTTGCGCCAATTTCCACGAATTATATCAGCAGTTTACCACCATATATTGCGTTTAATAAAGTGTAATTCCAAACAGATATTATATAAAAAGAAAGTTCATTCTTTAATTAATCTGATCTTTAATAAATTGTGATATTAACTCTGTTTTGTTAGACAAGAAAAAATATTTAACATAACTCGAAATGCACATAAATTGAAATGTACAAGCGCGAGGCGATCAGTACCGCATAAAGTAACTTTGTATATACCAGTACCGCGCGAGCGCCCATCGAGGTAGGACCTGTGTTCGTTTTCCTTGCTCTGACGTCTCGTACGCGGAACGCTTAGATGCAAGTTTATAGTGCGACCACAGAGTTTTGATCATGTCGATATTTTTTTTAAGTAACAAACTATACTTTTTTTTTTGTCCAATTTATAAGTATTGTTGTCTTGTTAAGTAACTACATCTTTAGTTTCTGTTCATCCATTGTGTTAAAAAAAGGAAACGTCACAATTATGCAGCCTAATACAGCGTTATTGGAAAAATGCTAACAACCTCACAGGGTTGACTTCTTCTTTTTGGTCTGCTAGTTTTTATATTATTCTAGTTTAAATTAGTAACTCACTATAACTTTTGTTTTAGGAGGATTAGATGACAGGCGAATAATTGATTTCCAATATTTTTGGATTCACTTAATGTCTATAAGTGAACACAGCGATAACTTCAGCTGGAAATTAAACTACCTTCTATTGAAAATTTGTACAAACCAGTCTCCCGGCTTTTCCATCATTTGTACAAACCGGGATACCAGTTAGCGGTCGATAGTCGTATTTACAAATTTACCATAAATCTGCGTAAGTCCGACTTTCATAATCCAAATGGTTTTCAAAAGGATGCATCCTTGCCCATACAAGAAAAAATCCATATTTTTCTGAGATAACGTATGAAGTAGGAAGTATTTTGAATATTTTGATGAAATCTGAAACCAGCACAAATTACATTTTGGCCCCAAAATATTACATCATTTCATATTAATATCGTAACTACTTCAACAGTTATAAATCTAGAAAACCGCAATTTTGCATATGTATAAATCATTTTCCACTCGATATATTTTGCAACGCAAACACTTACCGATGCAAATTTGCGTATTAATTAATCTCGTAACTAATATTAAACTTCTAAACCAAAAAATCTGAAATAATACAGGTGTATAAATTACATGTAAATAATAATATCAAAGAAGGACCAAAGCCGTAGGTGGTATAGTTTTTCAGAAAATATAATTGCTCTCCAATACAGTTTTCCCGCCAAAGTTTGTAAAACAATTGGGTTGTTTTAATTTTGTTACTTTAAAATATTTGGCGTAAAAATCTGTAACAATTCATGGCTAAAGAACAATAGTAAATTATCATATTAAAAGAAGATCGAAGTTCTAGGTGAGTTAGTTACAAAAAAATAGAAATAGCAATTAAATTACTATTTCCCACCATTTTTGTCGTGTGTTCAAACCCCATTTCCAGTATTTTTTTGTATAAAAAGGTGTATTATCATTTATTTTCTATAGAGGAAATGGTGAGCATAAGAGTATATAGTGAGGATTGCATTGGTACCAAGAAGTATATACATACATACATAAAATCACGCCTCTTTCCCGTAGGGGTAGGTAGAGACCACGGATTTCCACTTACTACGATCCTAACATATCTCTTTCGCTTCATCTATACTCATCAATCCTTTCATACATAAGCGTCGGTTTAGGGTACTTTTGACCTGGCCTTTTTTCAGAACTTCTTCAATCTGATTTCCGAAGTATATATATGTTGATTATAGATTGCATCAAAGATATTCGATTTAAAAACCAAAAACCTCAAAATCTGTAAATATATATTTACATTTCGCTGTTTGGTCTACTCAAACTAAATGGATGAAAATGTTATTTTTTAAATGGTGTAGGTGATATATTATGGTATGGGAATATGAGGGTGACATGTTAAAGTAATGGAAAACCAAAAACGTCATGGGACGTTTGTGGTTGGTACTAAGTTGTTTTCCGGATGCACAGAAAAATAAACCTCAATCCTATGCATGGTCATTATGTCAGACAGTGTTAACGACTGGATATAGATACTGAAGAGTGTGAACGGGGAAAACAGCAATTTTTGGAAAATTTAAAAGAAAGAGCTTTTAGTCCGCAGCTTTTAATCAATGCCGTTACATCAAATATTTATATAATTTTAAGCCGTATAATTTTTTAATTATTTAAGTTTTTTGTTACAATAAATGATTCAAACATATCTATTTTTTATTCATCAAGGATGAAATTTAAATAAAAGATTCACGATGCAGCTTGACTATTTAATGTACATGCCTACGTCTTTTCTATAACATTAGCAAGTAATCGACAACAAATTGATTATTTACTCATGCCAATCACACAATTTTTAAATTCGCAACTTAGATTTCTTTATTAATGAATGCTAGTATCAAAATATGTTACTCACAGTCACGCTATTCCGTCGTCACTTCTTTCGCTTGTGTAAGCGATGCGCTGGTATTTACCTAAACTTCAGTAGCGTGATTTTGTGAAATGGCTCTTAAACGTACGCTGAATCACTCATTATATCCTCCTAAGTAACTCTTAAGTGATGAAAAGAATTCCGAAAATATGAATATATTTCATTACGTTACATATGAAGATATATAACGAGTCATACAACTTATATTTTAGAATAAATCATATAATCATAACCGTTTCCTGCCAGTGAGAATCCAAACTTGGTGTGATTTGGAAACGATATCTTATTTGAATTAAACAACTGACTGATATGTAATGGTCGTAATATTTTTGAAATTAGCTCATCTCTTTCATTTCGAGTCCCAATCGATAGGTTATTGTTATTTTTTTCATGAAAGAAATTGAGGTATGTCGTCATAACGTTTTGAAGCAGTGATGGCTTAGTGGCATTGGCTATGGACTGCCGCGCAGGTTCGAGCTTGAGCTTCACCGCATGGTGGAAGGGCATTTTGCGAATGCCCGCCTGGCTAGCGACCACCCTCAAGTAGAAAATCTGTCGCCAAGCACATAACGGTGTGTTCCGGCAGTAGTCCTTGAGAGCCAGTAATTTTAGGATAAGCCTGTTAACACCTTCGACCACATCATCACTTACCATCAGGTGAGATTGTGGTAAAAGGCTTAACCTATCATCAATAAAAAAAATGCTATAGATCGAACCCCGTCCATATTCAATTATAAAATATCCCTTTGCAACGGGTTGTCTGGAAGAGATCACTCTCAGCGATAAGACCACCCATTGTCACACATACTCTTACATATAATTTTTTAAGTTTGAAATGTGTCAATAAAGGGTTATCTATATATAAAATGATACGATCTCGGCTTGCTTGAAGTTGAAACTCTTACTATTAATAATAATTTATTACTATCTTCTTCTTTTTTATTATATTCTGATTCTTAAGAAATTATTCTTGTCAAAATTATTTCTTGTGTTGGAAAATAAGAAATAAATCTTGGATATCAAAATTATTATTACCTACCTCAGAAACAAATTAGGGGTATGTACCTACCTACATTGATTTTTATTAATCTCTACTTAAGTACAGCAAATAAATCATATGTACCTACCTACTTAGTTTTCTATTCTCGCTAAAATACATACACAGTACCTACAGTGCTATGAGAAACAAGATAAATTAAAAGTATGGATAAGTGTGCATTATTATACTTTGACCCAATCAGTAACCGTAATATGTTAGGATAAAAGTGTTCTGTGATCAGTAAGCATCACTTCATACCATCCCGAATTGCATCATCTTTTGTAGTGACGTAATTATAAGTCATGTGGCATAGAAATGATTTAGAAAAGGTAGGTTTGTACCATCAGTTTAAATAGTATATTATTGATTTCATTTCATATTATTTACAAAATTATTATATAGATATAACATCCTTCAAACAGAAATAGTTTCTGTAAATGACTTCATAAAAACTTATTGATAGAGAGAGATAAAATCACAAAAAATATGTATGTGCGACAGAGAAAGATATTTATGAACGCCAATACTAAGCTGAATAAAATTTACGTTCCTGTTTACGTAGAAATGTTATCACAATATGAAAGTTCCAGTACAAACAGATTCTATTGAAAATACAAAGGAAAAAATCACAGTAATAATATATATGTGGTAAAGAGTGTAGTCATTTTGTAATATTACAATAAATATCTACATCCGCAACACAATAATATAATGTAAAGAAAAGAATTGGAACGTGTTCATTATTGCGTCAGCCTCAAAGACTCATTCCATTCTAGCTAGGTAGCTATCTTCATTATATCGAGTCAAGCTACCTTTTGTACATTAATTCATTTTAGCTTCAAGACTCCAGCCATATAAACTAAAATTTTGTCTCGCTTCATAATCTACTGAATTTAATACAATTTAATAGTGCCGGAGACTCCGGAGACTACGTCAAAAATATTATCAACTTCTTTCTTATGATTTAGTCCTTAGAGTTTAGTCGTATCAGGATTCTGGGTAACCAGATTCAATTTAGTTTTTTATTTTGGTCTTAGTAACTCTGTTATTAAGACCTCCGGGAGATATAGTTTTTGTGTTGGACTAAAAAAACTCTGAAGACAATAAGAGTGTGCCGAAAAGATTTTTAACATGAGCTACGTGTATAACCACCAACCAAATCTGTTCAACGTGAGTTATTACGAGCCTGTTAACAAAACCCATAATTTGACAAACAAGCAGTTGGTTTTGCGCCGCATTAATCATTGTTGTCAGAGAAAAGACAAGATCAAGAAATTTAAGACAGTAATTTTTAGAAGACATATCAAAATGTAAGTAATACTTAGTTGTGGTAAGTATTTGACTGTATTTTTTTTATTTATACCCTCCTATATTTTTTAGTTGAGATCCATAATGATATAAGCGCGATAGTTCATATTACTTGCTCAGTGGTTCAGTGTAATAACTTGAGTGCGTATATTTAGTGTTGTGATTCAATTTATAATGATATCGATTATCTATAGTCGCTATCTCTCGAAACACGTGTTACGCTAAAGACCAAATATGCACTTGTCACTAAATTGAAATAGGCTATTGTGACAATTTTAGGCCCCAATTACCCAGGATAAATCGGACCCGTACTATGGTTTAAATATGATGCTTTGAATCAATTAGGTAGGTAATTGTTTTATGAATATGCAGTTTCTACATTTTATTCTTCCTAGGCCGCCAGCCAGCCCAAACGCGTTAGGTATTTCAAAATACTATAGCCCTCTCTATCCGCCTGTCCTACCGGGCCGCGACGCGAGCACATGACATGAATAAAGAGCTTTATTCATGTGACGAGTGACGCGACTCGGCACGTTTTGGGACGATTCGCATGTTTTCGGGGGTTTTCGGTGGCCGCCTGCATAAATAGTACAATAATGATTTATGAAGTGCCTTCTAGTAGCTGAATGCGATGTAACGTTCTTAAATTTACAACTACGTACATAGCCTTTTAAATAATTATTAAAATATCTAATATATTACTGTAAACTACGTTCATTATATTAATTAATAAAACAACGCATTTAAAACAGTTGATTAAATATTTTTGTATTTAATTACGGTGCTTAAACCTATTATAAACTCAACTAATTATAAAAAAAGCTAGCTTGTAAATTTAGCGTATTATTAGACCTATCGTTTCCTTGTTGTATCCTTTTACTCTCTTGATGTCACATATCGTCCATTGCAATATACTTATTTTGAATTATTCCACACGTAGTGCAATCCCCTTCAACCTACTTTTCCACGCCCACCATTAAGGGTTGCGAAAAGAAAAAAAAGACGAGAGAGACTCTACTGTCTGCCTGTTTGTCCGTGCATCTATATGTCTCGAGCTCGTACACAAATCGAGCTACAAATACCTACTTAAATTTCTCTTCTCAAAATTCAAAGCCAGAATTTAACGGGTCAATTTTTGACTCTAAATTAGTTAGCAAAGTCTATACTTTTATAGTTAAATGAAGTTAGAAGCAGTGATGGCTCACAAGCAGTGATGGCTCAGTGGCATTGGCTATGGACTGCTGCGCAGCAGGTCCATGGTTCGAATCCCGCCGCGGGCTTGAGCTTCACCGCATGGTGGAAGAGCATTTTGCGAGTGCCCATCTGGCTAGTGACCACCCTCAGGTAGAAAATCTGCCGCTAAGCACCTAATGGTGTGTTCCGGTAGCTGTCCTTGAGAGCTGGTGAAATTACATGCACATGACTTAATAACTATATCTCAAAGTGACGGGCGCAGTGCAATTCATGACTTGTGATGTAATGCATCTGTTAGAGGCAGAGGTCCGCTTTACATCAGGTGGGCCTCCAGCTTGTACGATCACTATTGTGATAAAAAAAAAGTTAAGAGCATGAAGTTTAGTTAAACACTTCGTGACAATATATGAAAAAATACCGTTTTAAGATTTTTATGAGGGATGAGTAAAGACACAAATAAGGATTAAACATTTCAATGAAAATTATGTATAACTTATTAAGCTGAATACTATTTAATTTTGGCCTATGATGCTGCAATTTTTCGGATAGTTAGTTTCTAGATAAAATACATCAGACATTGACCTTATAACTATGACGTCATTTTTTTGTATGGAAAAAGTATACGTGTACCAAACGGCTAACCTGTGCCTACTATCTATTTATGTATATCTATCGATTTGCTACTTTTTGCATATTTTTTAAAATGAGATTGTGACGTAACCCTCATGATGCCCACCTGATGTTAAGCGGTAACCTCTGCCACTAACCGATGCTTTTCATCACAAGCGACAAACTGCGTACCTACAATTAAAAATATCACGTGCCTATAAATTTATAATTACTTAGATGATGACGCTCTACGCCGGCAAAAGGATGACATTTATTCATAATATCTTTGAGGCCGCCATGAAAATAAAAATGTATACCTTAAGCGAGGCTATTAAATGATCTTGTCAATAAAGTAATTGTTCTTGGCATCTACATTTTTTATAGTTTATAGACATCAGCTCAGAAATGATTTTATGAAAGAGCGAGATTAAAGGAGTCTACTGCGAGGTTTTGAAGGGAATAAGGGTGAGACCGTAACATGGTTAAGTTAATAGACAGTCTGTATATTGAGGGTAATAGATAGTGTGAAAATATCAGCTAAGTAATTATTTTAAGAAAGGGCAAGATTAAGGTCAAGTGCAGGGGCTGTAAAAGGTGGGTTAGGGTGGGGGTATGTAGCGAGAGAGTAATAAAATAAGGGTGAAAGTGAGGGTGCGGGTAATGAAAGAGGTGATTCACAGGAAAATTCGAGGTCGAGGTAGACGTAGAGTAAGTAAGTTGAAAACGTTAACATCTAATGTAAAAATAAAATATAAAGAAGGCTAAGTAAACGTGGGTGAAGCCGCTGGTAAATGCTACCCCACTTATGTATCATTTACGAGCTTTCACTCGCGTCACTGCATGGAATTTGGTTATATCGCGCTCCATTGGTACCTTAATAATAATAAAAAGTCAGCCATTATTATAAATCTATCCATGCCAACTGCTATTTTTTTTTGGAACAAGCCCGAGGCCCACCTGATGTTAAGTGGACTAACCTCTGCCTATAACAGACGCATTTCGTCAGCGACGAATTGCACTGTGCCCATCACACTGAGACGTCCAGTTGTTAGGTCTCATTAGCCTGTAACTTTTCTGGCTCTCAAGGACTGCTGCCGGAACACACTGTTAGGTGTTTGGCGATAGATTTTCTACTTGAGGGTGGTCGCTAGCCAGGCGGGCAATCACAAAATGCCCTTCCACCATGCGGTGAAGCTCAAGCTCTGGGCGGGATTCGAACCATGGACCTGCATGTTTTCATTCATTTAGCCGTATTCTTTGAATGTTACAAAAAAAACCTACTCAAATTATAGTTTTGGAAGGATTACATTGTTATTTTTTTACGTCTCATTTTAAATTAAGTGATTTTAAAGAAGCAACTGTTAGGTGTTGTTATCAAAAGTTATCAAAGTTGCAAATCATGCTTATCTAGTTTATCATTAGTGACGCAAGCAGACGCCTAGCACGCCTGCCATGTCCTCGACAGAGGCCCCAGCGGGTTAGCTATCATGGCTCTTTTATTTTGTTTGCATATCAACATACCTATATACTCTGCTCACAAAACATATTTGCAACTATTTTAAGCATTATCTAGCCAACCTAATGTTTAAAATTTAATTCAATTGTTTTAGCCACTATTTAGTCTTGTTAAGATCTGGCTATATTGGCAATAACTCTATTTCGCGTAGCAGCTTTCTCGGCAAATGCAAATGCAAAACAACTGGTATTCTATTAAAAAATAAATCATACATGACTCATTTGTTCCTGACATTGAGCTGGGTTAAGGTTGAATGACCTACTTTTCACTTACGTACCAAGATAAAATTGGCTATCTATCGTCTACTATGGCACTACTAACACTATATACCACTTTCTCTGTCTTTTTTGCTTGTTTGCTCACAAACGAATAAAGAGCTTCTTCATTTTTCTGAAATTTTGCTTTTTATTTTAATAGGTATACTCATGGGAAACAATATTCAAATTTGTTTTAATTATTTATCATAATCTATGTTTTAAGTCTAGAAGATATTTATGTTGTTGGAATGTTTAAGAAACTCTTTTGTGTGCTATAGTGTTTCAGTTTGTATTCATATACAAACCAAAACACAAATTTTCCCTAAACCGGGAAAAGGAAAATTGAAATCGACACAATATAAAATCACAATCAATGTCCACTTAGCGTCTAAATATTTTAATAAAATAAAATAACAAAACGTGATTTTGAAAAATGGTAGAGAAACATAACGTTCATTTTAATACTAACAAAACCTACTCAAAATCTAATTACGATGATACCCTTGTCAATAGGATAAGTAAACATATTTTCAATTCCTAAATTATTATGTTATGATTATTTATGTGTGTGTATTAAATTGCAGTGTCGGTAAACATAATAATAAATCACTAATTGAAAAAATAGTATTTAAACTGTTTCTCAATATTGTTTTCGGAACAAACCTCACAGATGGAGTCCTTTAATTCTAACAATAATTTTGATTTTATGTGTAGAAGAATTTACACACCAAAAAGGTAGTTTAAGTAATTTGGGGGCCATGAGTCAACATCATCAACTCTCTTTTCCTTATTTTGATTTTGTTGATTTTTAGGTTCTGATGACACAATGCATACAAAATTGTAAAAATAATCTAAATTAACCGTTTAAAAATAAAAACTGTGTTAATTATATCTTTATAAGGCACTTTGTAAGGCACTTATATAGAGAAAAGTAAATTAACCATAAGAAGTACAATAAATGAGTGCTTTATTTTTTTCTTAAATGTATCTATAATCATTAGGAGTTTGATTGAATGCTTATACAAGAGATGAAATTTATTTACTTTTAAAAGTGCCACTTCGTTTATTTCCATTATGTGATGTTAATATACCACAATATTTTACCAGACAGAGTTGGGTTGATTTTTCATTTACTTTATTATTTTTTAGTTTACTAATATAAAACAAAGGAACTTTCCTGTTATACTTCCAACATTTGTTCGTTTTATATTGGTTGTGTATACATTTTATTTTGAATAGTAACTGATCTGATGATTGAATGAATAACCGAGCCTTATTCTACCACCAATAAAATATTCACGTAATGATGCAATTAATTTCAACTACCCCAGCAGGCACTCAATAGCAAATACCTTTGAAAGTAATTAGTGAATTTGAAAGTGAATGTCACGGTATTACAATGTTATTAGTTCAATGTTATGCTATGATAATAAGTAGGCAGGTAGGTGTTGAAGTTTATGTGCCTATCGATAATGATAAAATTGATAAATAATAAAAGTAGGTGCCTACCTACCTCTAAACTTACACCTCTAGCGTGGTTATTTACCTATATAATATTCTAAATTAAAATTCAAGCACTACCACATGCTAAGCTAACCTAATATTTACAAATTTTTGATGTGACATGACCAAAATAGTTTTCCACATTCAGTACTATTTGCCCATGATTGCTGATATGAATCATCCAGAAAAATGTAGAGTTTGAAAGTTTCAACGCGCATGGTGGCGCGGAGTGGCGGTGGCGTGGCGGCGGCGGCGGCGGCGGCGCGGCGCGGCGTGATTCCCCACATACAAATTATTCTCTAACTATGAATACGAAGGTCTTGTGACTTTCGAAGTTCATTCGATCCTATTGGTTTTAAAATGCACGTCATATTGTGTGAGCCAATGGCAGACGAGCGAAGATATTTTTAGAATACAAATGTTTAGTAGTGGGGGTTGAGGAAAACTGTAGAGACCGGCAACGACTGGCGGCGTTGATTGATATTGCACAACATTTACTGTTCCGAGCTCGCACGGAGTGCACGATTACGTCGTCGTTCGCAACTTCTCACATTAGCATTAAAACTCTTCATAGTATTGTGAAATTTTGAAAGCGTCTAAGAGTTCAATTAGTTTTTTATATTCTTGGCGAATAAGTGATTCGTATCATAAAACAACTGGACGTGTTACACATTTTTGTAGCAAGGTATGTTGGTACTATATAATGTAGAAAATATTGTGCAAGATTTGTCTATGTTAAAATAATTGACTTACAATATTAAGTAAGTCAATTTTTGTCCATTCATCGTAAATATATATTAAATCAAAAAGTTTTCGAAGAATAGTGGAGAGTACCTAAGCACGAGTGCAATTGCGCAATACTTTATAATACTTACTTCGTTCCTATAAAGACATATTTATGATCGAAGACTTACTAACATGTTAGCCTGAACAAAATAAAGATATTAATCATTCGTTTCGAGATGCTTCGAGTGTACTACTTTAAAATAATTAGGTACGTAGTTCGTAGTTCTTTTGAATAATATTATGTAGGCGAACCAGAACCTCACGTGTTGGAACTTGTCAGAACACGTTGCTTCGGTTCGCTGATAAACTGAGACACCCTTCTCACAATCATATTACGTTGTTTGTGCTCACAACACAATCAATATTTAGTTGCCTATGTGTGCGCGTGTATGTCTGTGTATCGCTGTCCATAGAACATGTGTGCATGTAGTTATGGGTAATAAGTTCGGTTTGTAAGTAAAAAGTTATAATATTTTGGCGTATAAAGTACTTTAGTTCACTTTATTCTATAATTTTCACGTTTCATCTGGCTATGACTCATGGCGATGTTTGATGACGCATCTTGTGTTTATCCCAATACAACGTTCAGCTTAGTTTAAACTTTTTCATAAAGGGTAGGTTTGTTAATCGTACCTTTTGTACCTTTGTCTTAATCGTGTTGTCATTAACGTGCTTTTACTCGTAGTTACGTATTTGGAGACTAGCCAAATTCTCGAAAGAACTTGTTTGTTTCACTTGCCGTGGGTTTTGATAATCTTTAAATATGATTTAGATTATCATAGTCGTCAAACGACTAGTTAAAGGTCATGACATGACGTTACAAATAATTGTACATTTCATGCTCTACGTAATTAATATGTGATTACATAAACATTTTTTAGTTTGTTAATAGAAATAATATAGCAGTCAAGTATGTTTAATAGCTCGAACCTAACAGTAAAGAAGAAGATAAACTTGAACTGTGTCCAATTCTATACGACGTGTTTTTCGAAAAATTAAAATTAACTCGTATTTCAAAAATTTTGATTCGGAAAACACACGTCATTCACAGCTCAAGGATTTACCTACGTATGTATATTTTATTGATGTTTTTGGAAACGCTTCAATATCGGGATGTATTCAAGCGTAGAAGACGTGTTTTATGTATGGCGACAGTAGAGTTAGTACCTATCTAGGAATTTAAAAAATAAAAAATATCAGGCCGTTTTGGCCTTGAAAAATTCTTTCGTTGTTCTGAATCTCATATTTGTATCAGCTATAGAGTGCCAGAGTTCAAATGACAATATATTATAGACTCCAAAAGTTTGATTCCGATTTTTTTTGTTTATTGAGTGGGTACCTATATTTTGAGAAAAAAACACGCATGGGCAGAAGGCTTATTGTTTAAATACATAGTTCAAGGTTAATGTTTATACGGGTATGGTTACCTATTATGATAATTGATAAAGTTTTTCAATCATGCGATAAATTATATCAGACATAATATTTTCACCGACCAAATTTAAAACTAACACTTAAACAACTCATATTCGTTATTTTTATATTGATTGTCTAATAATTTATTCATATTATTCGTAACTTAAAGTTGATTAAAAAACGTTTGGAATTTTTAGATAATTATTTAGTGGGAAATATTATATTATGAGTATGTTATTTATAGATTATTAATATGATTATGATCCTTTTATAATGACTTCTTTAAAAGTCGGTAATTCTTCGCAGTACCTACTTTATCTACTTCCTCTGCAACTCGGGACTGCCCAGCTAAAACATTAACTGGATATCTTATTTTGTTACAGGCCTACTCTCGGGACAGTTACTTGGCTGGCTGCCTAAAGATCTAAGATTTCTATAGGAGCTCAAGAAGAGTTCAAACAAGTAAGTAATTGCGTTCACCCTTCTTGCCCAACCAGTTATCTGTTCACAGGTATAGCAAAACGAGTCAACGTGGCAAGGACGCGACGCTGCAATTACGAAACCCAGAAAGAAGATGATAAAATGTTTACAATATTAGGGATTTGACTTCCCTTTCAATGGGACGAAATTATAAAAACATTCTAGAATTTCTCAAAATATCTTTTGTCAATATAACTCTCGATAACTTTTTTTTATCATTCTAGAAGTTAATATTATCTCAGCTGCCCCCTATTTTAAATAATTACTTGACGGTAAAATTGTAAAAAACCTTGAATTAAGAATAAAGTACAGCTACTATATTCGAGATCAAATTAATTGATTGTGAAATTTACCTACATAAATCATTGTCATTATGGACGGTCTTATTAATAATGAGCTTTGATCTCTAGTCAAGTTACAAGAAATATAGATATTTTTTTATTGATTAGGTCGTTTTTAACAATGCCATTTTCCTAGCTTGCATATTCACGCTTTCATGAGAGTGCCATGCACGAATTCACCATCTCAAATCATGTCAATAATTATTTATTAGGTATCTATTAGTGGTTCATTAAATTAAGCCTATAAAGAATTAAATAATGAATTCCAATTAATATTAAAACCAATCGAAAAAAAATAATTAAAAACATATATGATCTCTCAATAATTTTACGGAAAATAATATATAAATGACAATAAAAATTAACACCCTATGTTTTGCAATGCCAGCTTCAAAGAACGTTATCTATAGATAATATACCATAAGAAGTGCAAACTAATTTGGAACCACTTATTGAACATAACGGTATTTGTATTTTCATTATTGATTGCAATTTTATAATAACATATAAATGCTTACATTTAGCTTAGAATTTACTTTACTTACAATTGTAATCATAATAAGTCTCAATTATTTTACTTGGTTAAATTCTTATTTGGTTAAGTCTTAGTTTTTTCCGGCGCTGGCGTAAGTTGCTAAAATAGTTTTTTTTATATAGACTTAAAATAATTTTAGTTAGAGTAAGAAGAAGGGAGTTTAGACTAAATTCTAGAATTAGTAGCTCTTATGCCGATATGGTAACCACCAACCGGGAACTACTCGTCCTAGCTAGCAATTTTCAATGGGGTCGAATGCGATATGAATTGAGATGATGATGACAAATAAAACCATTAAAGGGCAGGTGACATGTTGATTGCATAACATCTAGCAAAAGGCAACAGAAGTAATCGAAAAATAATATCATGAAATGTTATAAATTCACTCAAAGAACAATAAGTATATATTATACTACCTCTATCTATACTCATATTTTACTATTTATGCAATCATCATTCCGTATATCGTCCATTTCGTACATTGTTTTATTATATAATATATGTATAATTTCATACATATTCATTTATATTAATGTATCAATTAAATTCAATGCATGACCTTCACGTCAGTGTCTAGTCTATCAGCAGAAATCATAATAAAATGTTATAATCATTCGGTAGCTGTCGACTTCTGATCGTCATATTTCATTATCAAGGCCTCATATAACCTCATTTCTTAATGCCATCGTTTATTAATTAGACAATTATTGAACGATGTTAAAATTTCAGTTCATTACTATTTGATTTCGTTACGCGTTGTTTTCAACTATCATTTTCTTCGCCCACAAATCGACTTATCGCATGTATTTCTTCTTACATACGTTCCACCCCGCTTCATACGAATATGCACATTATGTTACGTCGTATCATTTTTGTTTGTAGTTCTATTCAAAATGGTTGCTCAAAAGATCACCTGTCCGAGTCGGAGCGACGATATCGGAAATCGATACACCAATTCAAACACCAAAAGATATGGTTTTTTCGCAAACGAGTCTCCAGACTCAAAGTATTTTGAAAGTGGTAGCCCTAGATCGTTTAAAGCCCGAAAAGAGTCAGCAGGTGAACGGTTCAACCGGAGTGGTTACCGACGGACACATGCACATGGAAGCGCCGCCTTCTTCCCCTGTGGCCACCACCAGCTTTTCAGAGGTAAGATCGGGTCCAGCACACGTGAGTTCTACATACATAATTATCACTTTATTATTAATTATTCTAATAAGTTAATTATTAGTTTTACCTTCACTTTTGAACTATTCATAACTTATATTTTGCATTTTCAGGATTATTTGAAACCGGAGCCGTTGTACGACACCAAAATGTTTCACGAACCGGACTCAGAGTTCTTCCAAGATCTGGTCCAGTGGTGCTCCACTCCCGCCAAGGAAGAACAAGTACAAACCATTGGTGAGTAACATTTATTTTCGAAATACGCGATATATTTATATCCAACAATAATGTAACAAGAATTTTGCATCACGGAATTATTTTGAATTAATTTCAATAGATTGGTCATGACCTATGCTTTTTGTTGTATTGAATTTTAGTAAGTTAAGTGCTTATTTCAGTATAAATTGATACAAAATAAACTTCAAGACTCAACCTATTGCTCCCATTAACATCTTAGCATCTGCAGTGGCCGATGTCGTCCATTTCTATTTTTATAAATATCTACAGACTACACTAACGTTTAGTAGTTATTCATAAAATAATATATAGTAGTAAGTAGTAAATAAACTTATCTTATTCATGTTTTTGCTATCACAGATTCCAAGGATACCGAAGAAAAGGCACACACACTTGACACACCACATACACCATTCTCACCACAAGGTTGGGATGCATTCGACTCTAGCTCTCCATACGCTCAGGCAGGCTTTTACAACAGTACTCCAGTGGATCCACTAATACCTAATTTAGAAGAGTTTACTCATTTTGACAATAAACACGTCGGTTTGCAAGAACTAGAGAAGAGAAGTCTAATTCAATTCCAAGAACAGTTTTTAGATATAAGTAGTCTGCCAGTCGTTATTGGGGAGGTGGTGTCTGAAAGAATCCCCGAAGTACACCCGTGGCCAGTAACGTCACAAGTCGGATGGCCTAATATTATTGAAACAAACTATACAAAACCTTACACCACTTCACACAACACTATGCCTTTCATCGATAATGAGGACTCCCTTGATTCAAAATATGTATCAGTCATGCCGCGGGAGGTGGAGAATAATAATGTAGTTGTTTCTGAATACGTAGTCCAGACTGACGGCATTAATAAGGGAGTTCTACAGGGGTCAGGTTTGCACAGAAGAAACGAAGGGTTATCAGTGAACGTGGCAGCGCGCACTTTGAACTGGCCCAACGAAATCGTCAGCACGCCTGAAATTTTGTCCTACGTCGAACAATTAGAGAGTGAAAAATGCTCACAGATTACGGTTAGTAGCTTATGATATTTACACTCTTGAATGTTTCTGTAATTAACTATCAACATATAATACTCTAGCTTATGCCTACGACTTCGCCCGCATTTACTTACCTTCTTTAATATTTTTTTTTAAATTTGACACATATTTTCATTCATTCACAATCAATATAACATTCATATTAACAATGCACTATACATTACCTGAACCTAGACCTTAATGTCAATATCTATATATATACCTCGACCTCGTCTTTGACTGTAAGTTAATTACACCATTATATTACCCACACCCTTACTTTCACCATTATTACACTGAGATACATAGAATCACCGCAGACTAAAAACCAATTATTATCCCAGCCTTAGTCCCTTCCATACCAGCATACTAGAACCCCATAGCTCTGCCCTTTCATAAAATAATTTCTTAATTGATATCTACACCCTGTAGGAGATATAGATGGCAAGGTCATGATCGTGGGTAAATTGCGAACAACCACTGGCTTAAGCAGAAAATCTGCTGTTCAGCACTTACCAGAGTGTTCCAGTAGCAGTCCTTGTGGGGAGTTCCCAAGAGATATAAGGCTAACTCAGCTATAACAAAAAATATCAGACGTATTCTTCATGTTTCTGTTTTAAATTGTTACAGAAAAGTAAACAACTATGGCCAGTTCAAGATACACCAGAAGTCATCGACCTGGACACAAAAATGGACATCCCGTCACCGGCTGATTATGAACCTATCACCCCAAAAAGCGAATCTCACGTGGAGTCAGATCACGACGATACCAAATCTCATTCGAGTAAAAGAAGACACCACGAAAGTGACGATTCTGATGAAAGTTACACACCGTACTCCGAACACACGCCCAGGAAATACAAGAGGAGAAAACCTAATGTACCCATCAAGGATATGATTCTCGCACTGGAAGGGTCACAGCAGCTGACGAAAGCACGAAGAGGACGTCCACCCAAAAGAAGAGAGAGCACTCAGTCTTCAGTGTGCAGTATTGATGAAAATTCATCATCTGCATCTACGCATGAGACAAAGTACAGAGAATTAAGAGACAAAAATAATGAAGCATCAAAAAGATCAAGAATGAACAGAAAACTCAAGGAGTTGCAAATGGAACAGTTAGCTACAGATTTAGAAGAAAAGAATAAAAAATTAAAAGTAAGAGCAGACATTTTGGAAGATATGACAAAACGATTAAAAGAAGCACTTATGACAGCTATATTACAAAAATGAAACTATGTAACATAGCTTCAGATGTGAAGAATGAGTTGTATCGCCTTGGGTTTTTTCTCTTGTAGTGATGTTTATTCGTAGATGACGCCATTGTATATGTTTTATTTGGTGAAATCTAATATCTTAACTGTAAGGTCGGATTTTTGTAAGGTTAGATTTGTACCTGATGCGGTTAGATATTCGATAAAATTGATTTCTATGAGTATGTTACTACAACAAGTATGCCATGAAAATGTTATGAAATAACTAAAATATGGATATACTATCACGGATTTGACAAAATATGTTTAAGTATTAGAATTAAAATTAATATTTTAGACACATTTAGTTACTAATATATGGTATACATGACCCACATGACACTTTTATCTACTCTTGATATAACTTGCTACGTTAGAAGTGAAAATATCATATATTTTGTACTAAATATTAAATAATTTGTTAATCATTATTTTAACGTTTAACAAAGTAATTTATAAATTGTATATTAAGATCCTTAAAACAAATCATAAAAATGCATTATATTATATTAATTATTTCACTGATGCTAAAATAATTTTATTGTAGTAACTGCATGGTATTGCTGTTGAATTATTTTCTTTGTTACTTAATTGTAAATTTTATTTAAGTATAAGTGATTTATGAATAAATGGATTGAAATAGTTTAGCTCTGTATTTTTTTTATCCACAGTACTTAAGTTTTTAGATTACTGAAAATGAAATAATAATAATGTATGGTATACATACCTATATGTCCTACATATTGAGAACTTATCTAATACAATGACTATTGCCTTAACAGTTAGAGGGCCGGTAACAGGCAACATTTTGGAAAAAATATATGTACATATTTTAATTTGTAAATACTTATAATATATACAACACATACACACCGTGGTCGCACTCACGTTGACAATGATGAAAGTATTTTATATAGCAATCCAGAACCCAAACCATCTACATTCTAAGTTTCAGCTAAGTAAATCGGTTCAGCCGTAGCCAGAGTAACATAAAAACCTACACACTCACATCCTCTCACACTCATATCTTTGTTCACTCACTCACAAACTTATAGATAGATAGGTAATTCTTTATTGTTACACCACTTAATATACAAAAATACCATGCAAGTAAAAGCAAGCTTACAATAAAGTGTTACAATGGGCAGCCTCATCACTAATAATGATCTCTTCCAGGCTACCTTAGGATGGAGAGGAAATACAGGAATAACAAGACGGGGTGTAATAAAAAGATAAAGGTACAATCAAATCTACATATACATGACTAAATCAAATTAATAATGAATCAACTTTTCACAGATACAGACCATCTTTATCCTACAAAAGCGTGAAATTTGCGTTATATTTGAAATAAATCCTAAGGAATCTCTATGGGACTTATTTTAAACAAATTGATATATTATGCTCGTAAGAAAATAAATTAAAAGTAGTGTATTAATCATGATTATAATAACACTACGAATAAATATAAAATAGTGGTACCAGGATTTATATTAGCTAACAGAAGTAAAAATTAATTCAGGATTTATGTGCGATTATATTATTTTTTATTATTTATTTTAATAATATATAAAGCTCGATTACCACTCACTGACTGACTGACTGACTGATTGACATAAATGTTCTCCTAGAAGGAGACGAGTAGGGCTAAAATGATGTATGGCAAAAATGTTCGGGGGGTTTTGGTGAGTATGAGAAAAATCGAAAATCATTAACCCCTTACCGCATACTGGGACAAATTTGGAACATTTATAAAAATAGCTTGAAACAACCTTTGTACGCCATCTCTGTATCTAGTTTTGCATTATTTGCCTAGCTAATACACGTACTAACCCAAGAAACAACAGATGGCGCTTGTAACTTATTATATGAGTACGAAATTTCGTTCGTAAAGCAGTGCATTCCGCCATTTCGGTCGTGCATGAGGTTGTGAGTTTTTGAAGTGATATTTTTATTTGTTTTGGGCTAAATATCATTACAAAAAGTGTCTGGGAGTGAAGAAGAATGAACCCACGACGGTTTTATGGCAAAAATCGTAAGTTATAACATTTATAATGTGTTTAATTTGTCATTTAAACTTTAGCTAAATTCGGAACACCATGCAGTCCAGTTTTAAATTACTCTTCAAATTTGGAACATCATGCAGTAGAATGACAAAACAAATTTGGCACACTATGCAGTGTGGTAATGAAACTGATTTGAAAATCTCGAGTGTAATTTATTTGTATAATATACGGTTTCCAGGTTGATTTCATTACATTTCTCATCTTTCTTTTACAAGAAAGCCTAGAAATGCACCTAATGAAATCACCCTGGCAACCAGAAAAGTAATAAAAAACTAAAAATGTTTTTTTTATGGAGCCAGCTCTTTATTGTTTGAGCTGTTGACGCCAGCGACCTGTTAACATACATGTCCATTACCTAAGATAATTTCTTAATAAAAACTTAAACTTGTACAAACTTGTTTTTTTTTTATGCTACTACTAAGTACTACTGCATAATGTGACGAATTCGGAACACATGTTTTTACAAACTAGAGTGCATGTCGTTCCAAAATTAGAACTTTTTGTTTTTTCGTGTTTTTAGATTACTATGCATGTTTTATTTTTTTTTAATAATTTTTATGGATACCCCTGGGGCACAGGAACATCATAAATTAAAATAATTGAAATCTAAAAATCCATGCGGTAAGGGGTTAAAAAGACGCCTGCCAAGTGTAGATGGATGACGTATCTCGAAAACGGTAAGAGATAAGTAGGGGGTGTTTGAACAAATGTCATAGGGAATCGGGAGAGCAGTCGAATGACATCTGTCAAAAATCCAAAATGGCGGATTTCAAGATGGCCGCCATACAAAATGCTCCGAGCCTGCTGAAGCGAGGCCTTTAGGCCGAGCTTCAGTAGGGGCGGAGCAGTTTGTATGGTGGCCATCTGGAAATCCGACATTTTGGATGTGACCAAAGTGCTCCTATCATTCTTTATACTGCATTTGGAGTGTTTTACCTTTATTTTCGACTGAATTAGGAGTTTTAGTGGGATTTTTGACTGAATTTGGAGTTACTGTCCTACATAAGTGTAGTAGCGAGCCCGAAGGGCGAGCTCCTGGTGAGGCCGAAGGCCGAACTTTCGGTCCGCGAGGCCGAAGGCCGAGCGTATGAAGCGTGAGCCCGAAGGGCGAGCGCTTGGCGAGGCCGCAGGCCGAGCCGTATTAGTAACTTGCGAGGCCGAAGGCCGAGCTCCGACTTGAGAGTATTTTCCACATCACCGACTGGTCTCCATGGCAACTGCCTGCGGTAACCGAAGCACCTACGAGTGGGGTTCCTTAACAAAAGTGACTCAGAACCTTCGTACCATTCTGCCCGTACCACCTTTTTATGGCAGTAGGGTGAATCTGATTTGGTGGCTACAGTTTGGTTCCTTATTGTATATAGAGTTTATATAGTATTTCATACTTCTATTGGAGTTTTGGATATTACTTTTTTTTAATGTATAACGTGCTTTTATGACAGTTCCTACTGACTCAAGATAGATGCGGGCCGCATGCGGCCCGCACACTGCCCGAAATACTAGTTTATAATATATAAGGCTCGATTACCACTGACTGACTCACTGACTCACTGACATAAATGTTCTCCTAGAAGGAGCAGAGTAGGGTAAAAATGAAGTATGGCAAAAATGTTCGGCGGGTTTAGGTGAGTATGAGAAAAATCGAAAATCATTAAAAAGACGCCTGCCAAGTAAAGATGAATGACATATCTCAAAAACGGTACAAGATAGGTAGAGGGTGTTTGAACAAATGTCATAGGGAATTGGGAGAGCAGTCGGATGACATCTGTCAAAAATCCAAAATGGTGGATTTCAAGATGGCCGCCATACAAAGTGATCCGAGCCTGCTGAAGCGAGGCCGTTAGGCCGAGCTTCAGTAGAGGCGGAGCAGTTTGTATGGTGGCTGTCTTGAAATCCGACATTTTGGATGTGACCCACGTGCTCCTATCATTCTTTATACTGCATTTGGAGTGTTTTACCTTATATTTTCGACTGTATTAGGAGTTTTTGTGGGATTTTGGACTGAATTTGGAGTTACTGTCCTACGTTAGTGTAGTAGCGAGCCCGAAGGGCGAGCTCCTGGTGAGGCCGAAGGCCGAACTTTCGGCTCGCGAGGCCGAAGGCCGAGCGTATTGTGCGTGAGCCCGAAGGGCGAGCGCTTGGCGAGGCCGCAGGCCAAGCCGTGTTAGTAACTTGCGAGGCCGAAGGCCGAGCTCCGACTTGAGAGTATTTTCCACGTCACCGACTGGTCTCCATGGCAACTGCCCGCGGTAACCGAAGCACCTACGAATGGGGTTCCTTAACAAAAGTGACTCAGAACCTTGGTTCCATTCTGCCCGTACCACCTTTTTATGGCAGTAGGGTGAATCTGCTTTAGTGGCTACAGTATGGTTCATTATTGTATTGAGAGTTTATATGGGATTTCATACTTCTATTGGAGTTTTGGACACTTTTTTTTTATGTATAACGTTTTTTTATGACAGTTCCTACTGACTTAAGATAGATGCGGGCCGCATGCGGCCCGCACACTGCCCGAAATACTAGTTTATAATATATAAAGCTCGATTACCACTCACTGACTGACTGACTGATTGACATAAATGTTCTCCTAGAAGGAGCAGAGTAGGGTAAAAATGAAGTATGGCAAAAATGTTCGGGGGGTTTTAGTGAGTATGAGAAAAATCGAAAATCATTAAAAAGACGCCTGCCAAGTAAAGATGGATAACGTATCTCGAAAACGGTAAGAGATGGGTTAGAGGTGTTTGAACAAATGTCATAGGGAATCGGGAGAGCAGTCGAATGACACCTGTCAAAAATCCAAAATGGCGGATTTCAAGATGGCCGCCATACAAAGTGATCCGAGCCTGCTGAAGCGAGGCCGTTAGGCCGAGCTTCAGTAGGGGCGGAGCAGTTTGTATGGTGGCCGTCTTGAAATCCGACATTTTGGATGTGTCTTACGTGCTCCTATCATTCTTTATACTGCATTAGGAGTTTTTTATCTATATTTTCGACTGTATTAGGAGTTTTTGTGGGATTTTTGACTGAATTTGGAGTAACTGTCCTACATTAGTGTAGCAGCGAGCCCGAAGGGCGAGCTTCTGGTGAGGCCGAAGGCCGAACTTTCGGCCCGCGAGGCCGAAGGCCGAGCGTATGGGGCGTGAGCCCGAAGGGCGAGCGCATGGCGAGGCCGGAGGCCGAGCCGTGTTAGTAACTTGCGAGGCCGAAGGCCGAGCTCCGACTTGAGAGTATTTTCCACGTCTCCGGATGGTCTCCATGGCAACTGCCCGTGGTAAGCGAAGCACCTACGAGTGGGGTTCTTTAACAAAAGTGCCTCAGAATCTTGGTACCATTCTGCCCGTACCACTTTTTTATGGCAGTAGGGTGAATCTGGTTTGGTGGCTACAGTTTGGTTCTCTACTGTATAAGGAGTTTATATGGGATTTCATACTTCTATTGGAATTTTGAAATTTTTTTTTTTTTATGTAAAAGGAGTTTTGATATTGTTAAGTACTGCATAACGATAAATGCGGGCCGCATGCGGCCCGCACACTGCCCGAAATACTAGTTTATATTATATAAAGCTCGATTACCACTGACTGACTGACATAAATGTTCTCCTAGAAGGAGCAGAGTAGGGTAAAAATGAAGTATGGCAAAAATGTTCGGGTGGTTTTGGTGAGTATGAGAAAAATCGAAAATCATTAAAAAGACGCCTGCCAAGTGATGATGGATGACGTATCTCAAAAACGGTAAGAGATAGGTAGGGGGTGTTTGAACAAATGTCATAGGGAATCGGGAGAGCAGTCGAATGACACCTGTCAAAAATCCAAAATGGCGGATTTCAAGATGGCCGCCATACAAAATGATCCGAGCCTGCTGAAGCGAGGCCGTTAGGCCGAGCTTCAGTAGGGGCGGAGCAGTTTGTATGGTGGCCGTCTTGAAATCCGACATTTTGGATGTGTCTTACGTGCTCCTATCATTCTTTATACTGCATTTGGAGTGTTTTACCTTTATTTTCGACTGTATTAGGAGTTTTTGTGGGATTTTTGACTGAATTTGGAGTTACTGTCCTACATTAGTGTAGTAGCGAGCCCGAAGGGCGAGCTCCTGGTGAGGCCGAAGGCCGAACTTTCGGTCCGTGAGGCCGAAGGCCGAGCGTATGATGCGTGAGCCCGAAGGGCGAGCGCTTGGCGAGGCCGTAGGCCGAGCCGTATTAGTAACTTGCGAGGCCGAAGGCCGAGCTCCGACTTGAGAGTATTTTCCACGTCACCGACTGGTCTCCATGGCAACTGCCTGCGGTAACTGAAGCACCTACGAGTGGGGTTCCTTATTAAAAGTGACTCAGAACCTTGGTACCATTCTGCCCGTACCACCTTTTTATGCCAGTAGGGTGAATCTGCTTTAGTGGCTACAGTATGGTTCTTTTTTGTATTGAGAGTTTATATGGGATTTCATACTTCTATTGGAGTTTTGAACATACTTTTTTCCAACGTATCAGGAGTTTTGATGTAGTTTAGTACTGCATAGCGATAAATGCGGGCCGCATGCGGCCCGCACACTGCCCGAAAAACTAGTTATTTATTTATAATATATAAAGCTCGATTACCACTGACTGACTGACTGACTCACTCATTGACATAAATGTTCTCCTAGAAGGAGACGAGTAGGAGCACAGTGATGTATGGCAAAAATGTTCGGGGGACTTAGGTGAGTATGAGAAAAATCGAAAATCATTTAAAAGACGCCTGCCAAGTAAAGATGTATGTCATATCTCAAAAACGGTAAGAGATAGGTAGGGGGAGTTTGAACAAATGTCATAGGAAATCGGGAGAGCAGTTGAATGACACCTGTCAAAAATCCAAAATGGCGGATTTCAAGATGGCCGCCATACAAAATGATCCGAGCCTGCTGAAGCGAGGCCGTTAGGCCGAGCTTCAGAAGGGGCGGAGCAGTTTGTATGGTGGCCGTCTTGAAATCCGACATTTTGGATGTGACCCACGTGCTCCTATCATTCTTTATACTGCATTTGGAGTGTTTTACCTTTATTTTCGACTGTATTAGGAGTTTTTGTGGGATTTTTGACTGAATTTGGAGTTACTGTCCTACATTAGTGTAGTAGCGAGCCCGAAGGGCGAGCTCCTGGTGAGGCCGAAGGCCGAACTTTCGGTCCGCGAGGCCGAAGGCCGAGCGTATGATGCGTGAGCCCGAAGGGCGAGCGCTTGGCGAGGCCGTAGGCCGAGCCGTATTAGTAACTTGCGAGGCCGAAGGCCGAGCTCCGACTCGAGAGTATTTTCCACGTCACCGACTGGTCTCCATGGCAACTGCCTGCGGTAACCGAAGCACCTACGAGTGGGGTTCCTTATTAAAAGTGACTTAGAACCTTGGTACCATTCTGCCCGTACCACCTTTTTATGGCAGTAGGGTGAATCTGCTTTAGTGGCTACAGTATGGTTCTTTATTGTATTGAGAGTTTATATGGGATTTCATACTTCTATTGGAGTTTTGAACATACTTTTTTCCAACGTATCAGGAGTTTTGATATAGTTTAGTACTGCATAACGATAAATGCGGGCCGCATGCGGCCCGCACACTGCCCGAAATACTAGTTTATTTATAATATATAAAGCTCGATTACCACTCACTGACTGACTGACTGATTGACATAAATGTTCTCCTAGAAGGAGCAGAGTAGGGCTAAAATGATGTATGGCAAAAATGTTTGGGGGGTTTTGGTGAGTATGAGAAAAATCGAAAATCATTAAAAAGACGCCTGCCAAGTGATGATGGATGACGTATCTCGAAAACGGTAAGAGATAGGTAGGGGGTGTTTGAACAAATGTCATAGAGAATCGGGAGAGCAGTCGAATGACACCTGTCAAAAATCCAAAATGGCGGATTTCAAGATGGCCGCCATACAAAATGCTCCGAGCCTGCTGAAGCGAGGCCTTTAGGCCGAGCTTCAGTAGGGGCGGAGCAGTTTGTATGGTGGCCTTCTTGAAATCCGCCATTTTGGATTTGTCCCAGGTGCTCCTCTCATTCTTCATACTGCATTTGGAGTGTTTTACCTTATATTTTCGACTGTATTAGGAGTTTTTGTGGGTTTTTTGACTGAATTTGGAGTAACTGTTCTACATTAGTGTATAGCGAGCCCAAAGGGCAACCACCTGGTGAGGCCGAAGGCCGAACTTTCGGTCCGCGAGGCCGAAGGCCGAGCGAATGGTGCGCGAGCCCGAAGGGCGAGCGCTTGGCGAGGCCGCAGGCCGAGCCGTATTAGTAACTTGCGAGGCCGAAGGCCGAGCTCCGACTTGAGAGTATTTTCCACGTCACCGACTGGTCTCCATGGCAACTGCCTGCGGTAACCGAAGCACCTACGAGTGGGGTTCCTTAACAAAAGTGATTCAGAACCTTGGTACCATTCTGCCCGTACCACCTTTTTATGGCAGTAGGGTGAATTTGGTTTGGTGATAACAGTACGGTTCTCTATTGTATTAAGGGTTTGTATGGGAAATCGTACATCTTTAGGTGTTTTGAAATAATTTTTTTTAATGTATAAGGTGTTTTGATATTGTTCAAACTTGCACAACGATAAATGCGGGCCGCATGCGGCCCGCACACTGCCCGAAATACTAGTTTATAATATATAAGGCTCGATTACCACTGACTGACTCACTGACTCACTGACATAAATGTTCTCCTAGAAGGAGCAGAGTAGGGTAAAAATGAAGTATGGCAAAAATGTTCGGCGGGTTTAGGTGAGTATGAGAAAAATCGAAAATCATTAAAAAGACGCCTGCCAAGTAAAGATGAATGACATATCTCAAAAACGGTACAAGATAGGTAGAGGGTGTTTGAACAAATGTCATAGGGAATTGGGAGAGCAGTCGGATGACATCTGTCAAAAATCCAAAATGGTGGATTTCAAGATGGCCGCCATACAAAGTGATCCGAGCCTGCTGAAGCGAGGCCGTTAGGCCGAGCTTCAGTAGAGGCGGAGCAGTTTGTATGGTGGCTGTCTTGAAATCCGACATTTTGGAGGTGACCCACGTGCTCCTATCATTCTTTATACTGCATTTGGAGTGTTTTACCTTATATTTTCGACTGTATTAGGAGTTTTTGTGGGATTTTGGACTGAATTTGGAGTTACTGTCCTACGTTAGTGTAGTAGCGAGCCCGAAGGGCGAGCTCCTGGTGAGGCCGAAGGCCGAACTTTCGGCTCGCGAGGCCGAAGGCCGAGCGTATTGTGCGTGAGCCCGAAGGGCGAGCGTTTGGCGAGGCCGCAGGCCAAGCCGTGTTAGTAACTTGCGAGGCCGAAGGCCGAGCTCCGACTTGAGAGTATTTTCCACGTCACCGACTGGTCTCCATGGCAACTGCCCGCGGTAACCGAAGCACCTACGAATGGGGTTCCTTAACAAAAGTGACTCAGAACCTTGGTTCCATTCTGCCCGTACCACCTTTTTATGGCAGTAGGGTGAATTTGCTTTAGTGGCTACAGTATGGTTCTTTATTGTATGGAGAGTTTATTTGGGATTTCATACTTCTATTGGAGTTTTGAACTTATTTTTTTTAAATGTATAAGGGGTTAAGGTAAAGTTAAGTACTGCACAACGAAAAATGCGGGCCGCATGCGGCCCGCACACTGCCCAAAAACTAGTTATATTATATAAAGCTCGATTACCACTGACTGATTGACATAAATGTTCTCCTAGAAGGAGACGAGTAGGAACAACGTGATGTATGGCAAAAGTGTTCGGGTGGTTTCGGTGAGTATGAGAAAAATCGAAAATCATAAAAATGACGCCTGCCAAGTAAAGATGGATGACGTATCTCGAAAACGGTGCAAGATGGGTAGGGGGTGTTTGAACAAATGTCATAGGGAATAGGGAGAGCAGTCGAATGACACCTGTCAAAAATCCAAAATGGCGGATTTCAAGATGGCCGCCATACAAAATGATCCGAGCCTGCTGAAGCGAGGCCGTTAGGCCGAGCTTCAGTAGGGGCGGAGCAGTTTGTATGGTGGCTGTCTTGAAATCCGACATTTTGGATGTGACCCACATGCTCCTATCATTCTTTATACTGCATTTGGAGTGTTTTACCTTATATTTTCGACTGTATTAGGAGTTTTTGTGGGATTTTTGACTGAATTTGGAGTAACTGTCCTACATAAGTGTAGTAGCGAGCCCGAAGGGCGAGCTCCTGGTGAGGCCGGAGGCCGAACTTTCGGTCCGCGAGGCCGAAGGCCGAGCGTATGATGCGCGAGCCCGTAGGGCGAGCGCTTGGCGAGGCCGCAGGCCGAGCCGTGTTGGTAACTTGCGAGGCCGAAGGCCGAGCTCCGACTTGAGAGTTTTTTCCAAGTCTCCGACTGGTCTCCATGGCAACTGCCCGCGGTAAGCAAAGCACCTACGAGTGGGGTTCCTTAACAAAAGTGACTCAGAACCTTGGTCCCATTCTGCCCGTACTACCTTTTTATGCCAGTAGGGTGAATTTGCTTTAGTGGCTACAGTATGGTTCTTTATTGTATGGAGACTTTATTTGGGATTTCATACTTCTATTGGAGTTTTGAACTTTTTTTTTTTAAATGTATAAGCGGTTAAGGTAAAGTTTACTACTGCATAACGATAAATGCGGGCCGCATGCGGCCCGCACACTGCCCGAAATACTAGTTTATTTATTTATTTATAATATATAAAGCTCGATTACCACTGACTGACTCACTGACTGACTGACTGACATAAATGTTCGCCTAGAAGGAGTAGAGTAGGGTTAAAATGATGTATGGCAAAAATGTTCGGGGGGTTTTGGTGAGTATGAGAAAAATCGAAAATCATAAAAAGACGCCTGCCAAGTAAAGATGGATGACATATCTCAAAAACGGTAAGAGATAGGTAGGGGGTGTTTGAACAAATGTCATAGGGAATCGGGAGAGCAGTCGAATGACACCTGTCAAAAATCCAAAATGGCGGATTTCAAGATGGCCGCCATACAAAGTGATCCGAGCCTGCTGAAGCGAGGCCGTTAGGCCGAGCTTCAGTAGGGGCGGAGCAGTTTGTATGGTGGCCGTCTTGAAATCCGACATTTTGGATGTGTCTTACGTGCTCCTATCATTCTTTATACTGCATTTGGAGTTTTTTATCTTTATTTTCGACTGTATTAGGAGTTTTTGTGGGATTTTTGACTGAATTTGGAGTAACTGTCCTACATTAGTGTAGTAGCGAGCCCGAAGGGCGAGCTTCTGGTGAGGCCGAAGGCCGAACTTTCGGCCCGCGAGGCCGAAGGCCGAGCGTATGGGGCGTGAGCCCGAAGGGCGAGCGCATGGCGAGGCCAGAGGCCGAGCCGTGTTAGTAACTTGCGAGGCCGAAGGCCGAGCTCCGACTTGAGAGTATTTTCCACGTCTCCGAATGGTCTCCATGGCAACTGCCCGTGGTAAGCGAAGCTCCTACGAGTGGGGTTCTTTAACAAAAGTTACTCAGAATCTTGGTACCATTCTGCCCGTACCACTTTTTTTATGGCAGTAGGGTGAATCTGGTTTGGTGGCTATAGTTTGGTTCTCTACTGTATAAGGAGTTTATATGGGATTTCATACTGTTATAGAATATTGTTTTTTTTTTTAAATGTATAAGGTGTTTTGATATTGTTTCAAATTGCATAACGATAAATGCTGGCCGCATGCGGCCCGCACACTGCCCGAAAAACTAGTTTATATTATATAAAGCTCGATTACCACTGACTGATTGACATAAATGTTCTCCTAGAAGGAGACGAGTAGGAACAACGTGATGTATGGCAAAAGTGTTCGGGTGGTTTCGGTGAGTATGAGAAAAATCGAAAATCATAAAAATGACGCCTGCCAAGTAAAGATGGATGACGTATCTCGAAAACGGTGCAAGATGGGTAGGGGGTGTTTGAACAAATGTCATAGGGAATAGGGAGAGCAGTCGAATGACACCTGTCAAAAATCCAAAATGGCGGATTTCAAGATGGCCGCCATACAAAATGATCCGAGCCTGCTGAAGCGAGGCCGTTAGGCCGAGCTTCAGTAGGGGCGGAGCAGTTTGTATGGTGGCTGTCTTGAAATCCGACATTTTGGATGTGACCCACATGCTCCTATCATTCTTTATACTGCATTTGGAGTGTTTTACCTTATATTTTCGACTGTATTAGGAGTTTTTGTGGGATTTTTGACTGAATTTGGAGTAACTGTCCTACATAAGTGTAGTAGCGAGCCCGAAGGGCGAGCTCCTGGTGAGGCCGGAGGCCGAACTTTCGGTCCGCGAGGCCGAAGGCCGAGCGTATGATGCGCGAGCCCGTAGGGCGAGCGCTTGGCGAGGCCGCAGGCCGAGCCGTGTTGGTAACTTGCGAGGCCGAAGGCCGAGCTCCGACTTGAGAGTTTTTTCCAAGTCTCCGACTGGTCTCCATGGCAACTGCCCGCGGTAAGCAAAGCACCTACGAGTGGGGTTCCTTAACAAAAATGACTCAGAACCTTGGTCCCATTCTGCCCGTACTACCTTTTTATGCCAGTAGGGTGAATTTGCTTTAGTGGCTACAGTATGGTTCTTTATTGTATGGAGACTTTATTTGGGATTTCATACTTCTATTGGAGTTTTGAACTTTTTTTTTTTAAATGTATAAGCGGTTAAGGTAAAGTTTACTACTGCATAACGATAAATGCGGGCCGCATGCGGCCCGCACACTGCCCGAAATACTAGTTTATTTATAATATATAAAGCTCGATTACCACTCACTCACTGACATAAATGTTCTCCTAGAAGGAGCAGAGTAGGGTAAAAATGAAGTATGGCAAAAATGTTCGGGTGGTTTTGGTGAGTATGAGAAAAATCGAAAATCATTAAAAAGACGCCTGCCAAGTGATGATGGATGACGTATCTCGAAAACGGTAAGAGATAGGTAGGGGGTGTTTGAACAAATGTCATAGGGAATCGGGAGAGCAGTCGAATGACATCTGTCAAAAATCCAAAATGGCGGATTTCAAGATGGCCGCCATACAAATTGATCCGAGCCTGCTGAAGCGAGGCCGTTAGGCCGAGCTTCAGTAGGGGCGGAGCAGTTTGTATGGTGGCCATCTTGAAATCCGTTATTTTGGATGTGCCCCACGTGCTCCTATCATTCTTTATACTGCATTTGGAGTGTTTTACCTTATATTTTCGACTGTATTAGGAGTTTTTGTGGGATTTTTGACTAAATTTGGAGTAACTGTCCTACATAAGTGAAGTAGCGAGCCCGAAGGGCGAGCTCCTGGTGAGGCCGAAGGCCGAACTTTCGGTCCGCGAGGCCGAAGGCCGAGCGTATGATGCGCGAGCCCGAAGGGCGAGCGCCTGGCGAGGCCGTAGGCCGAGCCGTATTAGTAACTTGCGAGGCCGAAGGCCGAGCGCCGACTTGAGAGTATTTTCCACATCTCCGACTGGTCTCCATGGCAACTGCCTGCGGTAACCGCAGCACCTACGAGTGGGGTTCCTTAACAAAAGTGACTCAGAACCTTGGTACCATTCTGCCCGGACCACCTTTTTATGGCAGTAGGGTGAATCTGCTTTAGTGGCTACAGTATGGTTCTTTATTGTATTGAGAGTTTATATGGGATTTCATACTTCTATTGGAGTTTTGAACATACTTTTTTCCAACGTATCAGGAGTTTTGATATAGTTTAGTACTGCATAACGATAAATGCGGGCCGCATGCGGCCCGCACACTGCCCGAAAAACTAGTTTATAATATATAAAGCTCGATTACCACTCACTGACTCATTGACATAAATGTTCTCCTAGAAGGAGGCGAGTAGGAGCAACGTGATGTATAGCGAAAATGTTCGGAAGGTTTTGGTGAGTATGAGAAAAATCGAAAATCATTAAAAAGACGCCTGCCAAGTAAAGATGAATGACGTTTCTCGAAAACGGTACAAGATAGGTAGGGGGTGTTTGAACAAATGTCATAGGGAATTGGAAGAGCAGTCGAATGACACCTGTCAAAAATCCAAAATGGCGGATTTCAAGATGGCCGCCATACAAAGTGATCCGAGCCTGCTGAAGCGAGGCCTTTAGGCCGAGCTTCAGTAGGGGCGGAGCAGTTTGTATGGTGGCCGTCTTGAAATCCGACATTTTGGATGTGTCTTACGTGCTCCTATCATTCTTTATACTGCATTTGGAGTGTTTTACCTTTATTTTCGACTGTATTAGGAGTTTTTGTGGGATTTTTGACTGAATTTGGAGTAACTGTCCTACATTAGTGTATAGCGAGCCCAAAGGGCAACTACCTGGTGAGGCCGAAGGCCGAACTTTCGGTCCGCGAGGCCGAAGGCCAAGCGAATGAAGCGCGAGCCCGAAGGGCGAGCGCTTGGCGAGGCCGCAGGCCGAGCCGTGTTAGTAACTTGCGAGGCCGAAGGCCGAGCTCCGACTCGAGAGTATTTACCACATCTCCTACTGGTCTCCATGGCAACTGCCCGCGGTAACCGAAGCACCTACGAGTGGGGTTCCTTAAGAAAAGTGACTTAGAACCTTGGTACCATTCTGCCCGTACCACCTTTTTATAGCAGTAGGGTGAATTTGCTTTAGTGGCTACAGTATAGTTTTTTATTGTATTGAGAGTTTATATGGGATTTCATGCTTCTATTGGAGTTTTGAACACACTATTTTTTTAATGTATCAGGTGTTTTTTTGACAGTTCCTACTGACTTAAGATAGATGCGGGCCGCATGCGGCCCGCACACTGCCCGAAAAACTAGTTTATTTATAATATATAAAGCTCGATTACCACTCACTCACTGACATAAATGTTCTCCTAGAAGGAGCAGAGTAGGGTAAAAATGAAGTATGGCAAAAATGTTCGGAGGGTTTTGGTGAGTATGAGAAAAATCGAAAATCATTAAAAAGACGCCTGCCAAGTGATGATGGATGACGTATCTCGAAAACGGTAAGAGATAGGTAGGGGGTGATTGAACAAATGTCATAGGGAATCGGGAGAGCCGTCGAATGACATCTGTCAAAAATCCAAAATGGCGGATTTCAAGATGGCCGCCATACAAAATGATCCGAGCCTGCTGAAGCGAGGCCGTTAGGCCGAGCTTCAGTAGGGGCGGAGCAGTTTGTATGGGGGCTTTCTTGAAATCCGCCATTTTGGATTTGTCCCAGGTGCTCCTATCATTCTTTATACTGCATTTGGAGTGTATTACCTTATATTTTCGACTGTATTAGGAGTTTTTGTGGGATTTTTGACTGAATTTGGAGTAACTGTTCTACATAAGTGTAGTAGCGAGCCCGAAGGGCGAGCTCCTGTTGAGGCCGAAGGCCGAACTTTCAGTCCGCGAGGCCGAAGGCCGAGCGTATGATGTGCAAGCCCGAAGGGCGAGCGCTTGGCGAGGCCGCAGGCCGAGCCGTGTTGGTAACTTGCGAGGCTGAAGGCCGAGCTCCGACTCGAGAGTTTTTTCCACGTCTCCGACTGGTCTCCATGGCAACTGCCTGCGGTAACCAAAGCACCTACGAGTGGGGTTCCTTAACAAAAGTGACTCAGAAGCTTGGTACCATTCTGACCGTACCACCTTTTTATGGCAGTAGGGTGAATCTGCTTTAGTGGCTACAGTATGGTTCTTTAATGTATTGAGTTTATATGGGATTTCATACTTCTATTGGAGTTGTGAACATATTTTTTTTTTTTACGTACCAGGTGTTTGATATTGTTTTATATTGCACAACGGTAAATGCGGGCCGCATGCGGCCCGCACACTGCCCGAAAAACTAGTTTATTTATAATATATAAAGCTCGATTACCACTCACTCACTGACATAAATGTTCTCCTAGAAGGAGCAGAGTAGGGTAAAAATGAAGTATAGCAAAAATGTTCGGGTGGTTTTGGTGAGTATGAGAAAAATCGAAAATCATAAAAAAGACGCCTGCCAAGTAAAGATGGATGACATATCTCAAAAACGGTACAAGATAGGTAGGGGGTGTTTGAACAAATGTCATAGGGAATTGGGAGAGCAGTCGAACGACACCTGTCAAAAATCCAAAATGGCGGATTTCAAGATGGCCGCCATACAAAATGGTCCGAGCCTGCTGAAGCGAGGCCGTTAGGCCGAGGTTCAGTAGGGGCGGAGCAGTTTGTATGGGGGCCTTCTTGAAATCCGCCATTTTGGATTTGTCCCAGGTGCTCCTATCATTCTTTATACTGCATTTGGAGTGTATTACCTTAGATTTTCGACTGTATTAGGAGTTTTGTGGGATTTTTGACTGAATTTGGAGTTACTGTCCTACATAAGTGCAGTAGCGAGCCCGAAGGGCGAGCGCTTGGCGAGGCCGCAGGCCGAGCCGTGTTGGTAACTTGCGAGGCCGAAGGCCGAGCTCCGACTTAAGAGTATTTTCCACATCTCCGACTGGTCTCCATGGCAACTGCCCGCGATAACCAAAGCACCTACGAGTGGGGTTCCTTATCAAAAGTGACTCAGAACCTTGGTACCATTCTGCCCGTACCACCTTTTTATGGCAGTAGGGTGAATCTGCTTTAGTGGCTACAGTATGGTTCATTATTGTATTGAGAGTTTATATGGGATTTCATACTTCTATTAGAGATTTGAACTTATTTTTTTTTTAACGTATTAGGTGTTTTTTTGACAGTTCCTACTGACTCAAGATAGATGCGGGCCGCATGCGGCCCGCACACTGCCCGAAAAACTAGTTATAATATATAAAGCTCGATTACCATTGACTCACTGACTGACATAAATGTTCTCCTAGAAGGAGACAAGTAGGAACAACGTGATGTATGGCAAAAATGTTCGGGTGGTTTCGGTGAGTATGGGAAAAATCGAAAATCATAAAAATGACGCCTGCCAAGTAAAGATGGATGACATATCTCAAAAACGGTACAAGATAGGTAGGGGGTGTTTGAACAAATACCATAGAGAATCGGGAGAGCAGTCGAATGACACCTGTCAAAAATCCAAAATGGCGGATTTCAAGATGGCCGCCATACAAAATGCTCCGAGCCTGCTGAAGCGAGGCCTTTAGGCCGAGCTTCAGTAGGGGCGGAGCAGTTTGTATGGTGGCCTTCTTGAAATCCGCCATTTTGGATTTGTCCCAGGTGCTCCTCTCATTCTTCATACTGCATTTGGAGTGTTTTACCATATATTTTCGACTGTATTAGGAGTTTTTGTGGGTTTTTTGACTGAATTTGGAGTAACTGTCCTACATTAGTGTATAGCGAGCCCAAAGGGCAACCACCTGGTGAGGCCGAAGGCCGAACTTTCGGTCCGCGAGGCCAAAGGCCGAGCGAATGGTGCGCGAGCCCGAAGGGCGAGCGCTTGGCGAGGCCGCAGGCCGAGCCGATTTGGTAACTTGCGAGGCCGAAGGCCGAGCTCCGACTTGAGAGTTTTTTCCACGTCTCCGACTGGTCTCCATGGCAACTGCCCACGGTTAGCGAAGCACCTACGAGTGGGGTTCCTTAACAAAAGTGACTCAGAACCTTGGTCCCATTCTGCCCGTACCACCTTTTTATGGCAGTAGGGTGAATCTGCTTTAGTGGCTACAGTATGGTTCTTTATTGTATTGAGAGTTTATATGGGATTTCATACTTCTATTGGAGTTTTGAACACACTTTTTTTCAGGTATTAGGTGTTTCTGTGAAATTTTCAAATGACTAAAGATAGATGCGGGCCGCATGCGGCCCGCACACTGCCCGAAAAACTAGTTTATATTATATAAAGCTCGATTACCACTGACTGATTGACATAAATGTTCTCCTAGAAGGAGACGAGTAGGAACAACGTGATGTATGGCAAAAGTGTTCGGGTGGTTTCGGTGAGTATGAGAAAAATCGAAAATCATAAAAATGACGCCTGCCAAGTAAAGATGGATGACGTATCTCGAAAACGGTGCAAGATGGGTAGGGGGTGTTTGAACAAATGTCATAGGGAATAGGGAGAGCAGTCGAATGACACCTGTCAAAAATCCAAAATGGCGGATTTCAAGATGGCCGCCATACAAAATGATCCGAGCCTGCTGAAGCGAGGCCGTTAGGCCGAGCTTCAGTAGGGGCGGAGCAGTTTGTATGGTGGCTGTCTTGAAATCCGACATTTTGGATGTGACCCACATGCTCCTATCATTCTTTATACTGCATTTGGAGTGTTTTACCTTATATTTTCGACTGTATTAGGAGTTTTTGTGGGATTTTTGACTGAATTTGGAGTAACTGTCCTACATAAGTGTAGTAGCGAGCCCGAAGGGCGAGCTCCTGGTGAGGCCGGAGGCCGAACTTTCGGTCCGCGAGGCCGAAGGCCGAGCGTATGATGCGCGAGCCCGTAGGGCGAGCGCTTGGCGAGGCCGCAGGCCGAGCCGTGTTGGTAACTTGCGAGGCCGAAGGCCGAGCTCCGACTTGAGAGTTTTTTCCAAGTCTCCGACTGGTCTCCATGGCAACTGCCCGCGGTAAGCAAAGCACCTACGAGTGGGGTTCCTTAACAAAAGTGACTCAGAACCTTGGTCCCATTCTGCCCGTACTACCTTTTTATGCCAGTAGGGTGAATTTGCTTTAGTGGCTACAGTATGGTTCTTTATTGTATGGAGACTTTATTTGGGATTTCATACTTCTATTGGAGTTTTGAACTTTTTTTTTTTAAATGTATAAGCGGTTAAGGTAAAGTTTACTACTGCATAACGATAAATGCGGGCCGCATGCGGCCCGCACACTGCCCGAAAAACTAGTTTATAATATATAAAGCTCGATTACCACTCACTCACTGACATAAATGTTCTCCTAGAAGGAGCAGAGTAGGGTAAAAATGAAGTATGGCAAAAATGTTCGGGTGGTTTTGGTGAGTATAAGAAAAATCGAAAATCATTAAAAAGACGCCTGCCAAGTGATGATGGATGACGTATCTCGAAAACGGTACGAGATATATAGGGGGTGTTTGAACAAATGTCATAGGGAATAGGAAGAGCAGTCGAATGACACCTGTCAAAAATCCAAAATGGCGGATTTCAAGATGGCCGCCATACAAAATGATCCGAGCCTGCTGAAGCGAGGCCGTTAGGCCGAGCTTCAGAAGGGGCGGAGCAGTTTGTATGGTGGCCGTCTTGAAATCCGACATTTTGGATGTGACCCACGTGCTCCTATCATTCTTTATACTGCATTTGGAGTGTTTTACCTTTATTTTCGACTGTATTAGGAGTTTTTGTGGGATTTTTGACTGAATTTGGAGTTACTGTCCTACATTAGTGTAGTAGCGAGCCCGAAGGGCGAGCTCCTGGTGAGGCCGAAGGCCGAACTTTCGGTCCGCGAGGCCGAAGGCCGAGCGTATGATGCGTGAGCCCGAAGGGCGAGCGCTTGGCGAGGCCGTAGGCCGAGCCGTGTTAGTAACTTGCGAGGCCGAAGGCCGAGCTCCGACTTGAGAGTATTTTCCACATCTCCGACTGGTCTCCATGGCAACTGCCCGCGGTAACTGAAGCACCTACGAGTGGGGTTCCTTAACAAAAATGACTCAGAACCTTGGTCTCATTCTGCCCGTACTACCTTTTTATGGCAGTAGGGTGAATTTGCTTTAGTGGCTACAGTATGGTTCTTTATTGTATTGAGAGTTTATATGGGATTCCATACTTCTATTGGAGTTTTGGACATTTCTTTTTTAATGTATAACGTGCTTTGATAACAGTTCCTACTGACTCAAGATAGATGCGGGCCGCATGCGGCCCGCACACTGCCCGAAATACTAGTTATTATTTATAATATATAAGGCTCGATTACCACTGACTGACTCACTGACTCACTGACATAAATGTTCTCCTAGAAGGAGCAGAGTAGGGTAAAAATGAAGTATGGCAAAAATGTTCGGCGGGTTTAGGTGAGTATGAGAAAAATCGAAAATCATTAAAAAGACGCCTGCCAAGTAAAGATGAATGACATATCTCAAAAACGGTACAAGATAGGTAGAGGGTGTTTGAACAAATGTCATAGGGAATTGGGAGAGCAGTCGGATGACATCTGTCAAAAATCCAAAATGGTGGATTTCAAGATGGCCGCCATACAAAGTGATCCGAGCCTGCTGAAGCGAGGCCGTTAGGCCGAGCTTCAGTAGAGGCGGAGCAGTTTGTATGGTGGCTGTCTTGAAATCCGACATTTTGGATGTGACCCACGTGCTCCTATCATTCTTTATACTGCATTTGGAGTGTTTAACCTTATATTTTCGACTGTATTAGGAGTTTTTGTGGGATTTTGGACTGAATTTGGAGTTACTGTCCTACGTTAGTGTAGTAGCGAGCCCGAAGGGCGAGCTCCTGGTGAGGCCGAAGGCCGAACTTTCGGCTCGCGAGGCCGAAGGCCGAGCGTATTGTGCGTGAGCCCGAAGGGCGAGCGCTTGGCGAGGCCGCAGGCCAAGCCGTGTTAGTAACTTGCGAGGCCGAAGGCCGAGCTCCGACTTGAGAGTATTTTCCACGTCACCGACTGGTCTCCATGGCAACTGCCCGCGGTAACCGAAGCACCTACGAATGGGGTTCCTTAACAAAAGTGACTCAGAACCTTGGTTCCATTCTGCCCGTACCACCTTTTTATGGCAGTAGGGTGAATCTGCTTTAGTGGCTACAGTATGGTTCATTATTGTATTGAGAGTTTATATGGGATTTCATACTTCTATTGGAGTTTTGGACACTTTTTTTTTATGTATAACGTTTTTTTATGACAGTTCCTACTGACTTAAGATAGATGCGGGCCGCATGCGGCCCGCACACTGCCCGAAAAACTAGTTTATAATATATAAAGCTCGATTACCACTCACTGACTGACTGACTGATTGACATAAATGTTCTCCTAGAAGGAGTGGAGTAGGGTTAAAATTATGTATGGCAAAAATGTTCGGGGGGTTTTAGTGAGTATGGGAAAAATCGAAAATCATTAAAAAGACGCCTGCCAAGTGAAGATGGATGACGTATCTCGAAAACGGTGCAAGATAGGTAGGGGGTGTTTCAACAAATGTCATAGGGAATCGGGAGAGCAATCGAATGACACCTGTTAAAAATCCAAAATGGCGGATTTCAAGATGGCCGCCATACAAAGTGATCCGAGCCTGCTGAAGCGAGGCCTTTAGGCCGAGCTTCAGTAGGGGCGGAGCAGTTTGTATGGTGGCCGTCTTGAAATCCGACATTTTGGATGTGACCCACGTGCTCCTATCATTCTTTATACTGCATTTGGAGTGTTTTACCTTATATTTTCGACTGTATTAGGAGTTTTTGTGGGATTTTCGACTGAATTTGGAGTAACTGTCCGACATTGGTGTATAGCGAGCCCGAAGGGCGAGCTCCTGGTGAGGCCGAAGGCCGAACTTTCGGCTCGCGAGGCCGAAGGCCGAGCGTATGACGCGTGAGCCCGAAGGGCGAGCGCTTGGCGAGGCCGCAGGCCGAGCCGTATTAGTAACTTGTGAGGCCGAAGGCCGAGCTCCGACTTGAGTGTATTTTCCACGTCTCCGACTGGTCTCCATGGCAACTGCCTGCGGTAACCGAAGCACCTACGAGTGGGGTTCCTTAACAAAAGTGACTCAGAAGCTTGGTACCATTCTGCCCGTACCACCTTTTTATGGCAGTAGGGTGAATTTGCTTTAGTGGCTACAGTATGGTTCTTTATTGTATTGAGAGTTTATATGAGATTTCATACTATTATGGAATTTTGTTATTTTTTTTTAATGTATTAAGTGTTAAGGTATTGTTTAGTACTGCATTACGATAAATGCGGGCCGCATGCGGCCCGCACACTGCCCGAAAAACTAGTTTATTTATAATATATAAGGCTCGATTACCACTGACTGACTCACTGACTCACTGACATAAATGTTCTCCTAGAAGGAGCAGAGTAGGGTAAAAATGAAGTATGGCAAAAATGTTCGGCGGGTTTAGGTGAGTATGAGAAAAATCGAAAATCATTAAAAAGACGCCTGCCAAGTAAAGATGAATGACATATCTCAAAAACGGTACAAGATAGGTAGAGGGTATTTGAACAAATGTCATAGGGAATTGGGAGAGCAGTCGGATGACATCTGTCAAAAATCCAAAATGGTGGATTTCAAGATGGCCGCCATACAAAGTGATCCGAGCCTGCTGAAGCGAGGCCGTTAGGCCGAGCTTCAGTAGAGGCGGAGCAGTTTGTATGGTGGCTGTCTTGAAATCCGACATTTTGGATGTGACCCACGTGCTCCTATCATTCTTTATACTGCATTTGGAGTGTTTTACCTAATATTTTCGACTGTATTAGGAGTTTTTGTGGGATTTTTGACTAAATTTGGAGTTACTGTCCTACATAAGTGAAGTAGCGAGCCCGAAGGGCGAGCTTCTGGTGAGGCCGAAGGCCGAACTTTCGGTCCGCGAGGCCGAAGGCCGAGCGTATGATGCGTGAGCCCGAAGGGCGAGCGCCTGGCGAGGCCGTAGGCCGAGCCGTATTAGTAACTTGCGAGGCCGAAGGCCGAGCTCCGACTTGAGAGTATTTTCCACATCTCCGACTGGTCTCCATGGCAACTGCCTGCGGTAACCGCAGCAACTACGAGTGGGGTTCCTTAACAAAAGTGACTCAGAACCTTGGTACCATTCTGCCCGTACCACCTTTTTATGGCAGTAGGGTGAATCTGCTTTAGTGGCTACAGTATGGTTCTTTATTGTATTGAGAGTTTATATGGGATTTCATTCTTCTATTGGAGTTTTGAACATACTTTTTTACAACGTATCATGAGTTTTGATATAGTTTAGTACTGCATAACGATAAATGCGGGCCGCATGCGGCCCGCACACTGCCCGAAAAACTAGTTTTTATATTATATAAAGCTCGATTACCACTGACTGACTGACATAAATGTTCTCCTAGAAGGAGCAGAGTAGGGTAAAAATGAAGTATGGCAAAAATGTTCGGGTGGTTTTGGTGAGTATGAGAAAAATCGAAAATCATTAAAAAGACGCCTGCCAAGTGATGATGGATGACGTATCTCAAAAACGGTAAGAGATAGGTAGGGGGTGTTTGAACAAATGTCATAGGGAATTGGGAGAGCAGTCGAATGACATCTGTCAAAAATCCAAAATGGCGGATTTCAAGATGGCCGCCATACAAAGTGGTCCGATCCTGCTGAAGCGAGGCCTTTAGGCCGAGCTTCAGTAGGGGCGGAGCAGTTTGTATGGTGGCCGTCTTGAAATCCGACATTTTGGATGTGTCCCAGGTGCTCCTCTCATTCTTCATACTGCATTTGGAGTGTTTAACCTTCATTTTCGACTGTATTAGGAGTTTTTGTGGGATTTTTGACTGAATTTGGAGTAACTGTTCTACGTTAATGTAGTAGCGAGCCCGAAGGGCGAGCTCCTGGTGAGGCCGAAGGCCGAACTTTCGGCTCGCGAGGCCGAAGGCCGAGCGTATGGTGCGTGAGCCCGAAGGGCGAGCGCTTGGCGAGGCCGCAGGCCGAGCCGTATTAGTAACTTGCGAGGCCGAAGGCCGAGCTCCGACTCGAGGGTATTTTCCACGTCACCGACTGGTCTCCATGGCAACTGCCTGCGGTAACCGAAGCACCTACGAGTGGGATTCCTAAACAAAAGTGATTAAGAACCTTGGTACCATTCTGCCCGTACCACCTTTTTATGGCAGTAGGGTGAATTTGCTTTAGTGGCTACAGTATTGTTCTTTATTATATTGAGAGTCTATATGGGATTTCATACTTCAATTGGAGTTTTGAACACACTTTTTTTCACGTAATAGGTGTTTCTGTGAAATTTTTAAATGACTTAAGATAGATGCGGGCCGCATGCGGCCCGCACACTGCCTGAAAAACTAGTTTATAATATATAAAGCTCGATTACCACTCACTGACTCATTGACATAAATGTTCTCCTAGAAGGAGCAGAGTAGGGTAAAAATGAAGTATGGCAAAAATGTTCGGGTGGTTTTGGTGAGTATGAGAAAAATCGAAAATCATTAAAAAGACGCCTGCCAAGTGATGATGGATAACGTATCTCGAAAACGGTAAGAGATAGGTAGGGGGTGTTTGAACAAATGTCATAGGGAATCGGGAGAGCAGTCGAATGACATCTGTCAAAAATCCAAAATGGCGGATTTCAAGATGGCCGCCATACAAAATGCTCCGAGCCTGCTGAAGCGAGGCCTTTAGGCCGAGCTTCAGTAGGGGCGGAGCAGTTTGTATGGTGGCCGTCTTGAAATCCGTTATTTTGGATGTGCCCCACGTGCTCCTATCATTCTTTATACTGCATTTGGAGTGTTTTATCTTATATTTTCGACTGTATTAGGAGTTTTTGTGGGATTTTTGACTGAATTTAGAGTTACTGTCCTTCATGAGTGTAGTAGCGAGCCCGAAGGGCGAGCTCCTGGTGAGGCCGAAGGCCGAACTTTCGGTCCGCGAGGCCGAAGGCCGAGCGTATGATGCGCGAGCCCGCAGGGCGAGCGCTTGGCGAGGCCGCAGGCCGAGCCGTATTAGTAACTTGCGAGGCCGAAGGCCGAGCTCCGACTTGAGAGTATTTTCCACGTCTCCGACTGGTCTCCATGGCAACTGCCCGCGATAACCAAAGCACCTACGAGTGGGGTTCCTTAACAAATGTGCCTCAGAACCTTGGTACCATTCTGCCCGTACTACCTTTTTATGGCAGTAGGGTGAATTTGCTTTAGTGGCTACAGTATTGTTCTTTATTGTATTGAGAGTTTATATGGGATTTCATACTTCTAATGGAGTTTTGAACATACTTTTTTTTAATGTATCAGGTGTTTTGATATAGTTCAATATTGCATAACGGTAAATGCGGGCCGCATGCGGCCCGCACACTGCCCGAAATACTAGTTATTAATAATATATAAAGCTCGATTACCACTCACTGACTGACTGACTGACTGATTGACATAAATGTTCTCCTAGAAGGAGACGAGTAGGGCTAAAATGATGTATGGCAAAAATGTTCGGGGGGTTTTGGTGAGTATGAGAAAAATCGAAAATCATAAAAAAGACGCCTGCCAAGTAAAGATGGATAACGTATCTCGAAAACGGTAAGAGATAAGTAAGGGGTGTTTGAACAAATGTCATAGGGAATCGGGAGAGCAGTCGAATGACACCTGTCAAAAATCCAAAATGGCGGATTTCAAGATGGCCGCCATACAAAGTGATCCGAGCCTGCTGAAGCGAGGCCGTTAGGCCGAGCTTCAGTAGGGGCGGAGCAGTTTGTATGGTGGCCGTCTTGAAATTCGACATTTTGGATGTGACCCACGTGCTCCTATCATTCTTTATACTGCATTTGGAGTGTTTTACCTTATATTTTCGACTGTATTAGGAGTTTTTGTGGGATTTTCGATTGAATTTGGAGTTACTGTCCTACATAAGTGTAGCAGCGAGCCCGAAGGGCGAGCTCCTGGTGAGGCCGAAGGCCGAACTTTCGGTCCGCGAGGCCGAAGGCCGAGCGTATGATGCGTGAGCCCGAAGGGCGAGCGCTTGGCGAGGCCGCAGGCCGAGCCGTGTTAGTAACTTGCGAGGCCGAAGGCCGAGCTCCGACTTGAGAGTTTTTTCCACGTCTCCGACTGGTCTCCATGGCAACTGCCCGCGGTAAGCGAAGCACCTACGAGTGGGGTTCCTTAACAAAAGTGACTCAGAACCTTGGTACCATTCTGCCCGTACCACTTTTTTATGGCAGTAGGGTGAATCTGGTTTGGTGGCTACAGTTTGGTTCTCTACTGTATAAGGAGTTTATATGGGATTTCATACTGTTATAGAATATTGTTTTTTTTTTTAAATGTATAAGGTGTTTTGATATTGTTTCAAATTGCATAACGATAAATGCGGGCCGCATGCGGCCCGCACACTGCCCGAAATACTAGTTAATAATATATAAAGCTCGATTACCACTCACTGACTGACTGACTGACTGATTGACATAAATGTTCTCCTAGAAGGAGACGAGTAGGGCTAAAATGATGTATGGCAAAAATGTTCGGGGGGTTTTGGTGAGTATGAGAAAAATCGAAAATCATTAAAAAGACGCCTGCCAAGTGTAGATGGATGACGTATCTCGAAAACGGTAAGAGATAAGTAGGGGGTGTTTGAACAAATGTCATAGGGAATCGGGAGAGCAGTCGAATGACACCTGTCAAAAATCCAAAATGGCGGATTTCAAGATGGCCGCCATACAAAATGCTCCGAGCCTGCTGAAGCGAGGCCTTTAGGCCGAGCTTCAGTAGGGGCGGAGCAGTTTGTATGGTGGCCGTCTTGAAATCCGACATTTTGGATGTGCCCCACGTGCTCCTATCATTCTTTATACTGCATTTGGAGTGTTTTACCTTATATTTTCGACTGTATTAGGAGTTTTAGTGGGATTTTTGACTGAATTTGGAGTTACTGTCCTACATAAGTGAAGTAGCGAGCCCGTAGGGCGAGCTCTTGGTGAGGCCGAAGGCCGAACTTTCGGTCCGCGAGGCCGAAGGCCGAGCGTATTATGCGCGAGCCCGTAGGGCGAGCGCCTGGCGAGGCCGTAGGCCGAGCCGTATTAGTAACTTGCGAGGCCGAAGGCCGAGTTCCGACTTGAGAGTATTTTTCACATCTCCGACTGGTCTCCATGGCAACTGCCTGCGGTAACCGCAGCACCTACGAGTGGGGTTCCTTAACAAAAGTGACTCAGAACCTTGGTACCATTCTGCCCGTACCACCTTTTTATGGCAGTAGGGTGAATCTGCTTTAGTGGCTACAGTATGGTTCTTTATTGTATTGAGAGTTTATATGGGATTTCATACTTCTATTGGAGTTTTGAACATACTTTTTTCCAACGTATCAGGAGTTTTGATATAGTTTAGTACTGCATAACGATAAATGCGGGCCGCATGCGGCCCGCACACTGCCCGAAATACTAGTTTATAATATATAAAGCTGGATTACCGTACACTGACTGACTGACTGACTGACTGACTGATTCACTGACTGACATCATTGTTCTCCCAGAAGGAGTCGAGAAGGAAGAAAGTGATGTATGGGAAAAGTGTAGAGGAGGTTTAGGGGAGTATGGGAAAAATCCGAAAACTCAAAGATGACGTCTGCCAAGTAAAATTGGATGGCGTATCTCTGAAACGGTAAGAGATAGGTAGGGGGTGCTTGACCAAATGTCATAGGGAATCGGGAGAGCAGTCGGATGACATCTGTCAAAAATCCAAAATGGCGGATTTCAAAATGGCCGCCATACAAAATCCTTCGATCCCTCAAAAAAGTAGCTGGTTCTACCAGAAAGAGTTGAGTACGGTTATAGTAATGTATTACGAAAATGACAAAGGGGCTTAGCTGAGTAGGGAAAAAATTAAAAACCCTAGAAATGACGCCTGCCAAGTAAAGCTGGACTACGTATCTCGAAAATGGTAAGAGATAGGTTGGGGGTGTTTGAACAAATGTCATAGGGAATCGGGAGAGCAGTCGAATGACACCTGTCAAACGTGCTCCTCTCATTCTTTATACTGCATTTGGAGTGTTTTACCTCATATTTTCGACTGTATTAGGAGTTTTTGTAGGTTTTTTGACTGAATTTGGAGTTACTGTTCTACGTTATTGTAGAAGCGAGCCCGAAGGGCGACCTCCTGGTGAGGCCGAAGGCCGAACTTTCGGCTCGTGAGGCCGAAGGCCGAGCGTATGGTGCGTGAGCCCGAAGGGCGAGCGCTTGGCGAGGCCGCAGGCCGAGCCGTGTTAGTAACTTGCGAGGCCGAAGGCCGAGCTCCGAATTGGGAGTAATTGCCTTGTCTCCGACTGGTCTCCATGGCAACTGCCCGCGGTATCCGAAGCACCTACGAGTGGGGTTCCTTAACAAAAGTGACTCAGAACCTTGGTACCATTCTGCCCGTACCACCTTTTTATAGCAGTAGGGTGAATTTGCTTTAGTGGCTACAGTATGGTTCTTTATTGTATTGAGAGTTTATATGGGATTTCATGCTTCTATTGGAGTTTTGAACACACAATTTTTTTAATGTATCAGGCGTTTTTTTGACAGTTCCTACTGACTCAAGATAGATGCGGGCCGCATGCGGCCCGCACACTGCCCGAAAAACTAGTTATTATAATATATAAAGCTCGATTACCATTGACTCACTGACTGACATAAATGTTCTCCTAGAAGGAGACGAGTAGGAGCAACGTGATGTATAGCAAAAATGTTCGGGGGGTTTTGGTGAGTATGAGAAAAATCGAAAATCATTAAAAAGACGCCTGCCAACTGAAGATGGATGACGTATCTCAAAAACGGTAAGAGATAGGTAGGGGGTGTTTGAACAAATGTCATAGGGAATTGGGAAAGCAGTCGAATGACACCTGTCAAAAATCCAAAATGGCGGATTTCAAGATGGCCGCCATACAAATTGATCCGAGCCTGCTGAAGCGAGGCCTTTAGGCCGAGCTTCAGTAGGGGCGGAGCAGTTTGTATGGTGGCCATCTTGAAATCCGACATTTTGGATGTGTCCCACGTGCTCCTATCATTCTTTATACTGCATTTGGAGCGTTTTACTTTTATATTAGACTGTATTAGGAGTTTTTGTGGGATTTTTGACTGAATTTGGAGTAACTGTCCTACATTAGTGCAGTTGCGAGCCCGAAGGGCGAGCTCCTGGTGAGGCCGAAGGCCGAACTTTCGGTCCGCGAGGCCGAAGGCCGAGCGTATGATGCGCGAGCCCGAAGGGCGAGCGCTTGGCGAGGCCGCAGGCCGAGCCGTGTTAGTAACTTGCGAGGCTGAAGGCCGAGCTCCGACTTTAGAATATTTTCTACATCTTCGACTGGTCTCCATGGCAACTGACCGCGGTAACCGAAGCACCTACGAGTGGGGTTCCTTAACAAAAGTGACTCAGAACCTTGGTACCATTCTGCCCGTACCACCTTTTTATGGCAGTAGGGTGAATTTGGTTTGGTGGCTACAGTTTGTTTCTTTATTGTATTGAGAGTTTATATGGGATTTCATACTTCTATTGGAGTTTTGAACACACTTTTTTTTACGTATTAGGTGTCTTGATATAAGTTAAAATTGCACAACGATAAATGCGGGCCGCATGCGGCCCGCACACTGCCCGAAATACTAGTTATTTATAATATATAAAGCTCGATTACCACTGACTGACTCACTGACTGACTGACTGACATAAATGTTCTCCTAGAAGGAGTAGAGTAGGGTTAAAATGATGTATGGCAAAAATGTTTGGGGGGTTTAGGTGAGTATGAGAAAAATCGAAAATCATAAAAATGACGCCTGCCAAGTAAAGATGGATGACATATCTCAAAAACGGTACAAGATAGGTAGGGGGTGTTTTAACAAATGTCATAGGGAATCGGGAGAGCAGTCGAATGACACCTGTCAAAAAACCAAAATGGCGGATTTCAAGATGGCCGCCATACAAATTGATCCGAGCCTGCTGAAGCGAGGCCGTTAGGCCGAGGTTCAGTAGGGGCGGAGCAGTTTGTATGGGGGCCTTCTTGAAATTCGCCATTTTGGATTTGTCCCAGGTGCTCCTATCATTCTTTATACTGCATTTGGAGTGTATTACCTTATATTTTCGACTGTATTAGGAGTTTTTGTGGGATTTTTGACTGAATTTGGAGTTACTTTCCAAGATTAGTGTATAGCGAGCCCGAAGGGCGAGCTTCTGGTGAGGCCGAAGGCCGAACTTTCGGTTCGCGAGGCCGAAGGCCGAGCGTATGGTGCGTGAGCCCGAAGGGCGAGCGCTTGGCGAGGCCGTAGGCCGAGCCGTATTAGTAACTTGCGAGGCCGAAGGCCGAGCTCCGACTTGAGAGTATTTTCCACGTCACCAACTGGTCTCCATGGCAACTGCCTGCGGTAACCGAAGCACCTACGAGTGGGGTTCCTTAACAAAAGTGACTCAGAACCTTGGTACCATTCTGCCCGTACCACCTTTTAATGGCAGTAGGGCGAATCTTATTTGGTGGCTACAGTTTGGTTCTCTACTGTATTAATAGTTTGTATGGGACGTCGTATATCTTTTGGGGTTTTGAATCATTTTTATTAACATGTATAAGGTGTGTTGATATAGGTTTAAATTGCATAACGATAAATGCGGGCCGCATGCGGCCCGCACACTGCCCGAAAAACTAGTTATAATATATAAAGCTCGATTACCGTACACTGACTGACTGACTGATTCACTGACTGACATGATTGTTCTCCCAGAAGGAGTCGAGTAGGAAGAAAGTGATGTATGGGAAAAGTGTAGAGGGGGTTTGGGGGAGTATGGGAAAAATCCGAAAACTCAAAGATGACGTCTGCCAAGTAAAATTGGATGGCGTATCTCTGAAACGGTAAGAGATAGGTAGGGGGTGCTTGACCAAATGTCATAGGGAATCGGGAGAGCAGTCGGATGACATTTGTCAAAAATTCAAAATGGCGGATTTCAAAATGGCTGCCATACAAAATCCTTCGATCCCTCAAAAAAGTAGCTGGTTCTACCAGAAAGAGTTGAGTACGGTTATAGTAATGTATTACGAAAATGACTAAGGGGTTTAGCTGAGTAGGGAAAAATTTAAAAACCCTAGAAATGACGCCTGCCAAGTAAAGCTGGACTACGTATCTCGAAAATGGTAAGAGATAGGTTGGGGGTGTTTGAACAAATGTCATAGGGAATCGGGAGAGCAGTCGAATGACACCTGTCACACGTGCTCCTCTCATTCTTTATACTGCATTTGGAGTGATTTACCTCATATTTTCGACTGTATTAGGAGTTTTTGTAGCATTTTTGACTGAATTTGGAGTTACTGTTCTACGTTATTGTAGTAGCGAGCCCGAAGGGCGAGCTCCTGGTGAGGCCGAAGGCCGAACTTTTGGGCCGCGAGGCCGTAGGCCGAATGGACGGTGCGCGAGCCCGCAGGGCGAGCGCTAGGCGAGGCCGCAGGTCGAGCCGTGTTAGTAACTTGCGAGGCCGAAGGCCGAGCTCAGACTTGCACCGATTTGGCTGAAAATCGATACATAGGTTGTTTTCGTCATCCTTATTCCAAATATGAAATTTTTATTTCGATGACGTCTGCCAAGTAAAAAAAGTTACTCCGATTTGGCTGAAACTCGATATTTATGTGGTTCTGGACGTCCTTATTCTAAATCAAAAATTTTTGTTTCGATGACGTCTGCCAAGTAAAAAAAGTTACTCCGATTTGGCTGAAACTCGATATTTAGGTGGTTCTGGGTGTCCTTATTACAAATCTAAATTTTTTTTTCGATGACGTCTGCCAAGTAAAAAAAGTTACTCCGATTTGGCTGAAACTCGATATTCAGGTGGTTCTGGGTGTCCTTATTCCAAATCTAATTTTTTTTTTTCGATGACGTCTGCCAAGTAAAAAAAAGTACTCCGATTTGGCTTAAATTTTATATCTAGGTTGTTCTGGACGTCCTGATTCCAAATATGAAATTTTTTTTTCGATGACGTCTGCCAAGTGCAGATAAATCACGTATCTTGAAAACGGTACTAGATAGGTAGGGGGTTTTTGAAAATATGTCATTCGACTGCTCTCCTTATTCCCATAAGGAGAGCAGTCGAATGACATTTTGGATGTGTCACACGTGCTCCTCTCATTCTTTATACTGCATTTGGAGTGTTTTACCTCATATTTTCGACTGCATTAGGAGTTTTTGTAGGTTTTTTGACTAAATTTGGAGTTACTGTCCTATATTTGCGTATAGCGAGCCCGGAGGGCGAGCTTATGGTGAGGCCAAAGGCCGAACTTTCGGTCCGCGAGGCCGAAGGCCGAGCTTATGATGCGTGAGCCCGAAGGGCGAGCGCTTGGCGAGGCCGCAGGCCGAGCCGTGTTAGTAACTTGCGAGGCCGAAGGCCGAGCTCCGACTAGAGAGTATTTTCCACATCTCCGATTGGTCTCCATGGCAACTGCCCGCGGTAGCCGACGCAGCTACGAGTGGGGTTCCTTATTAAAAGTGACTCAGAACCTTGGTCCGATTCTGCCCGTACCACCTTTTTATGGCAGTAGGGTGAATTTGGTTTAGTGGCTACAGTATGGTTCTTTATTGTATTGAGAGTTTATATGGGATTTCATACTTCTAATGGAGTTTTGAATATACTTTTTTATGATGTAGCAGGTGTTTTTTTGACAATTCCTACTGACTCAAGATAGATGCGGGCCGCATGCGGCCCGCACACTGCCCGAAATACTAGTTAATAATATATAAAGCTCGATTACCACTCACTGACTGACTGACTGACTGATTGACATAAATGTTCTCCTAGAAGGAGCAGAGTAGGGTAAAAATGAAGTATGGCAAAACTGTTTGGGTGGTTTTGGTGAGTATGAGAAAAATCGAAAATCATTAAAAAGACGCCTGCCAAGTGATGATGGATGACGTATCTCGAAAACGGTAAGAGATAGGTAGGGGGTGTTTTAACAAATGTCATAGGGAATTGGGAGAGCAGTCGAATGACATCTGTCAAAAATCCAAAATGGCGGATTTCAAGATGGCCGCTATACAAAATGCTCCGAGCCTGCTGAAGCGAGGCCTTTAGGCCGAGCTTCAGTAGGGGCGGAGCAGTTTGTATGGTGGCCGTCTTGAAATCCGTTATTTTGGATGTTCCCCACGTGCTCCTATCATTCTTTATACTGCATTTGGAGTGTTTTACCTTATATTTTCGACTGTATTACGAGTTTTTGTGGGATTTTTGACTAAATTTGGAGTTACTGTCCTACATAAGTGAAGTAGCGAGCCCGAAGGGCGAGCTCCTGGTGAGGCCGAAGGCCGAACTTTCGGTCCGCGAGGCCGAAGGCCGAGCGTATGATGCGCGAGCCCGAAGGGCGAGCGCCTGGCGAGGCCGTAGGCCGAGCCGTATTAGTAACTTGCGAGGCCGAAGGCCGAGCTCCGACTTGAGAGTATTTTCCACATCTCCGACTGGTCTCCATGGCAACTGCCTGCGGTAACCGCAGCACCTACGAGTGGGGTTCCTTAACAAAAGTGACTAAGAACCTTGGTACCATTCTGCCCGTACTACCTTTTTATGCCAGTAGGGTGAATCTGCTTTAGTGGCTACAGTATGGTTCTTTATTGTATTGAGAGTTAATATGGGATTTCATAATTCTATTGGAGTTTTGACATATTTTTTTTTAATGTAAAAGGTGTTTTGATATAGTTTAGTACTGCATAACGATAAATGCGGGCCGCATGCGGCCCGCACACTGCCCGAAAAACTAGTTTATAATATATAAAGCTCGATTACCACTGACTCACTGACTGACTCACTCATTGACATAAATGTTCTCCTAGAAGGAGACGAGTAGGAGCAAAGTGATGTATGGCAAAAATCTTCGGGGGGTTTTGGTGAGTATGAGAAAAATCGAAAATCGTTAAAAAGACGCCTGCCAAGTGAAGATGGATGACGTATCTCGAAAACGGTTAGAGATAGGTAAGGGGTGTTTGAACAAATGTCATAGGGAATCGGGAGAGCAGTCGAATGACACCTGTCAAAAATCCAAAATGGCGGATTTCAAGATGGCCGCCATACAAAGTGATCCGAGCCTGCTGAAGCGAGGCCTTTAGGCCGAGCTTCAGTAGGGGCGGAGCAGTTTGTATGGTGGCCGTCTTGAAATCCGACATTTTGGATGTGACCCACGTGCTCCTATCATTCTTTATACTGCATTTGGAGTGTTTTACCTTATATTTTCGACTGTATTAGGAGTTTTCGTGGGATTTTCGACTGAATTTGGAGTTACTGTCCTACATTGGGGTATAGCGAGCCCGAAGGGCGAGCTCTTGGTGAGGCCGAAGGCCGAACTTTCGGTCCGCGAGGCCGAAGGCCGAGCGTATGATGCGCGAGCCCGAAGGGCGAGCGCTTGGCGAGGCCGCAGGCCGAGCCATGTTAGTAATTTGCGAGGCCGAAGGCCGAGCTCCGACTTGAAAGTATTTTCCACATCTCCGACTGGTCTCCATGGCAACTGCCCGCGGTAACCGAAACACCTACGAGTGGGGTTCCTTAACAAAAGTGATTCAGAACCTTGGTACCATTCTACCCGTACCACTTTTTTATGGCAGTAGGGTGAATCTGGTTTGGTGGCTACAGTTTGGTTCTCTACTGTATAAGTAGTTTATATGGGATTTCATACTTCTATGGGAGTTTTGAACTTATTTTTTTTTAAATGCATATGGGGTTAAGGTAAAGTTTAGTACTGCATAACGATAAATGCGGGCCGCATGCGGCCCGCACACTGCCCGAAAAACTAGTTTATATTATATAAAGCTCGATTACCACTGACTGATTGACATAAATGTTCTCCTAGAAGGAGACGAGTAGGAACAACGTGATGTATGGCAAAAGTGTTCGGGTGGTTTCGGTGAGTATGAGAAAAATCGAAAATCATAAAAATGACGCCTGCCAAGTAAAGATGGATGACGTATCTCGAAAACGGTGCAAGATGGGTAGGGGGTGTTTGAACAAATGTCATAGGGAATCGGGAGAGCAGTCGAATGACATCTGTCAAAAATCCAAAATGGCGGATTTCAAGATGGCCGCCATACAAAATGATCCGAGCCTGCTGAAGCGAGGCCGTTAGGCCGAGCTTCAGTAGGGGCGGAGCAGTTTGTATGGTGGCTGTCTTGAAATCCGACATTTTGGATGTGACCCACATGCTCCTATCATTCTTTATACTGCATTTGGAGTGTTTTACCTTATATTTTCGACTGTATTAGGAGTTTTTGTGGGATTTTTGACTGAATTTGGAGTAACTGTCCTACATAAGTGTAGTAGCGAGCCCGAAGGGCGAGCTCCTGGTGAGGCCGGAGGCCGAACTTTCGGTCCGCGAGGCCGAAGGCCGAGCGTATGATGCGCGAGCCCGTAGGGCGAGCGCTTGGCGAGGCCGCAGGCCGAGCCGTGTTGGTAACTTGCGAGGCCGAAGGCCGAGCTCCGACTTGAGAGTTTTTTCCAAGTCTCCGACTGGTCTCCATGGCAACTGCCCGCGGTAAGCAAAGCACCTACGAGTGGGGTTCCTTAACAAAAGTGACTCAGAACCTTGGTCCCATTCTGCCCGTACTACCTTTTTATGCCAGTAGGGTGAATTTGCTTTAGTGGCTACAGTATGGTTCTTTATTGTATGGAGACTTTATTTGGGATTTCATACTTCTATTGGAGTTTTGAACTTTTTTTTTTTAAATGTATAAGCGGTTAAGGTAAAGTTTACTACTGCATAACGATAAATGCGGGCCGCATGCGGCCCGCACACTGCCCGAAAAACTAGTTTATAATATATAAAGCTCGATTACCACTCACTCACTGACATAAATGTTCTCCTAGAAGGAGCAGAGTAGGGAAAAAATGAAGTATGGCAAAAATGTTCGGGTGGTTTTGGTGAGTATGAGAAAAATCGAAAATCATTAAAAAGACGCCTGCCAAGTGATGATGGATGACGTATCTCGAAAACGGTAAGAGATAGGTAGGGGGTGTTTGAACAAATGTCATAGGGAATCGGGAGAGCAGTCGAATGACATCTGTCAAAAATCCAAAATGGCGGATTTCAAGATGGCCGCCATACAAAATGCTCCGAGCCTGCTGAAGCGAGGCCGTTAGGCCGAGCTTCAGTAGGGGCGGAGCAGTTTGTATGGTGGCCGTCTTGAAATCCGACATTTTGGATGTGTCATACGTGCTCCTATCATTCTTTATACTGTATTTGGAGTGTTTTACCTTTATTTTCGACTGTATTAGGAGTTTTTGTGGGATTTTTGACTGAATTTGGAGTGACTGTCCTACATTAGTGTAGTAGCGAGCCCGAAGGGCGAGCTCCTGGTGAGGCCGAAGGCCGAACTTTCGGTCCGCGAGGCCGAAGGCCGAGCGTATGATGCGTGAGCCCGAAGGGCGAGCGTTTGGCGAGGCCGTAGGCCGAGCCGTATTAGTAACTTGCGAGGCCGAAGGCCGAGCTCCAACTTGAGAGTATTGTCCACGTCACCGACTGGTCTCCATGGCAACTGCCCGCGGTAACCGAAGCTCCTACGAGTGGGGTTCCTTAACAAAAGTGACCCAGAACCTTGGTTCCATTCTGCCCGTACCACCTTTTTATAGCAGTAGGGTGAATCTGCTTTAGTGGCTACAGTATGGTTCATTATTGTATTGAGAGTTTATATGGGATTTCATACTTCTATTGTAGTTTTGAACTTATTTTTTTTTAATGTATAACGTGTTTTGACATAGTTTCATTTTGCATAACGATAAATGCGGGCCGCATGCGGCCCGCACACTGCCCGAAAAACTAGTTATTATTTATTTATTATTTATTTATTTATATTATATAAAGCTCGATTACCACTGACTGATTGACATAAATGTTCTCCTAGAAGGAGACGAGTAGGAACAACGTGATGTATGGCAAAAGTGTTCGGGTGGTTTCGGTGAGTATGAGAAAAATCGAAAATCATAAAAATGACGCCTGCCAAGTAAAGATGGATGACGTATCTCGAAAACGGTGCAAGATGGGTAGGGGGTGTTTGAACAAATGTCATAGGGAATAGGGAGAGCAGTCGAATGACACCTGTCAAAAATCCAAAATGGCGGATTTCAAGATGGCCGCCATACAAAATGATCCGAGCCTGCTGAAGCGAGGCCGTTAGGCCGAGCTTCAGTAGGGGCGGAGCAGTTTGTATGGTGGCTGTCTTGAAATCCGACATTTTGGATGTGACCCACATGCTCCTATCATTCTTTATACTGCATTTGGAGTGTTTTACCTTATATTTTCGACTGTATTAGGAGTTTTTGTGGGATTTTTGACTGAATTTGGAGTAACTGTCCTACATAAGTGTAGTAGCGAGCCCGAAGGGCGAGCTCCTGGTGAGGCCGGAGGCCGAACTTTCGGTCCGCGAGGCCGAAGGCCGAGCGTATGATGCGCGAGCCCGTAGGGCGAGCGCTTGGCGAGGCCGCAGGCCGAGCCGTGTTGGTAACTTGCGAGGCCGAAGGCCGAGCTCCGACTTGAGAGTTTTTTCCAAGTCTCCGACTGGTCTCCATGGCAACTGCCCGCGGTAAGCAAAGCACCTACGAGTGGGGTTCCTTAACAAAAGTGACTCAGAACCTTGGTCCCATTCTGCCCGTACTACCTTTTTATGCCAGTAGGGTGAATTTGCTTTAGTGGCTACAGTATGGTTCTTTATTGTATGGAGACTTTATTTGGGATTTCATACTTCTATTGGAGTTTTGAACTTTTTTTTTTTAAATGTATAAGCGGTTAAGGTAAAGTTTACTACTGCATAACGATAAATGCGGGCCGCATGCGGCCCGCACACTGCCCGAAAAACTAGTTTATAATATATAAAGCTCGATTACCACTGACTGACATAAATGTTCTCCTAGAAGGAGCAGAGTAGGGTAAAAATGAAGTATGGCAAAAATGTTCGGGGGGTTTTGGTGAGTATGAGAAAAATCGAAAATCATTAAAAAGACGCCTGCCAAGTGAAGATGCATGACGTATCTCAAAAACGGTACGAGATAGGTAGGGGGTGTTTGAACAAATGTCATAGGGAATCGGGAGAGCAGTCGAATGACACCTGTCAAAAATCCAAAATGGCGGATTTCAAGATGGCCGCCATACAAAATGCTATGAGCCTGCTGAAGCGAGGCCTTTAGGCCGAGCTTCAGTAGGGGCGGAGCAGTTTGTATGGTGGCCTTCTTGCAATCCGCCATTTTGGATTTGTCCCAGGTGCTCCTCTCATTCTTCATACTGCATTTGGAGTGTTTATCCTTATATTTTCGACTGTATTAGGAGTTTTTATGGGATTTTGGACTGAATTTGGAGTTACTGTCCTACATTGGTGTATAGCGAGCCCGAAGGGCGAGCTTGTGGTGAGGCCGAAGGCCGAACTTTCGGCCCGCGAGGCCGAAGGCCGAGCGTTTAGTGCGTGAGCCCGAAGGGCGAGCGCTTGGCGAGGCCGCAGGCCGAGCCGTGTTAGTAACTTGCGAGGCCGAAGGCCGAGCTCCGACTTGAGAGTTTTATCCACGTCTCCGACTGGTCTCCATGGCAACTGCCCGCGGTAACCGAAGCACCTACGAGTGGGGTTCCTTTACAAAAGTGACTCAGAACCTTGGTACCATTCTGCCCGTACCACCTTTTTATGGCAGTAGGGTGAATCTGCTTTAGTGGCTACAGTATTGTTCTTTATTGTATTGAGAGTTAATATGGGATTTCATACTTTTAATGGAGTTTTGAACATACTTTTTTTAATGTATAAGGTGTTTTGATATTGTTCAAACTTGCACAACGATAAATGCGGGCCGCATGCGGCCCGCACACTGCCCGAATAACTAGTTTATAATATATAAAGCTCGATTACCACTGACTGACTGACTGACATAAATGTTCTCCTAGAAGGAGACGAGTAGGAGCAACGTGATGTATGGCAAAAATGTTTGGAAGGTTTTGGTGAGTATGAGAAAAATCGAAAATCATTAAAAAGACGTCTGCCAAGTAAAAATGGATGGCGTATCTCGAAAACGGTAAGACATAGGTAAGGGGTGTTTGAACAAATGTCATAGGGAATCGGGAGAGCAGTCGAATGACACCTGTCAAAAATCCAAAATGGCGGATTTCAAGATGGCTGCCATACAAAGTGATCCGAGCCTGCTGAAGCGAGGCCGTTAGGCCGAGCTTCAGTAGGGGCGGAGCAGTTTGTATGGTGGCCATCTTGAAATCTGACATTTTGGATGTGTCTTACGTGCTCCTATCATTCTTTATACTGCATTTGGAGTGTTTTACCATTATTTTCGACTGTATTAGGAGTTTTTGTGGGATTTTTGACTGAATTTGGAGTTACTGTCCTACATAAGTGTAGTAGCGAGCCCGAAGGGCGAGCTCCTCGTGAGGCCGAAGGCCGAACTTTCGGTTCGCGAGGCCGAAGGCCGAGCGTATGACGCGCGAGCCCGAAGGGCGAGCGCTTGGCGAGGCCGCAGGCCGAGCCGTGTTGGTAACTTGCGAGGCCGAAGGCCGAGTTCCAACTTGAGAGTATTTTCCACGTCTCCGACTGGTCTCCATGGCAACTGCCCGCGGTAAGCGAAGCACCTACGAGTGGGGTTCCTTAACAAAAGTGACTCAGAACCTTGGTCTCATTCTGCCCGTACCACCTTTTTATGGCAGTAGGGTGAATCTGTTTTAGTGGCTACAGTATTGTTCTTTATTGTATTGAGAGTTAATATGCGATTTCATTCTTCTAATGGAGTTTTGAACTTACTTTTTTTAATGTATAAGGTGTTTTGATATTGTTCAAACTTGCACAACGATAAATGCGGGCCGCATGCGGCCCGCACACTGCCCGAAAAACTAGTTATTTATATTATATAAAGCTCGATTACCACTGACTGACTGACTGACATAAATGTTCTCCTAGAAGGAGCAGAGTAGGGTAAAAATGAAGTATGGCAAAAATGTTCGGGTGGTTTTGGTGAGTATGAGAAAAATCGAAAATCATTAAAAAGACGCCTGCCAAGTGATGATGGATGACGTATCTCAAAAACGGTAAGAGATAGGTAGGGGGTGTTTGAACAAATGTCATAGGGAATCGGGAGAGCAGTCGAATGACACCTGTCAAAAATCCAAAATGGCGGATTTCAAGATGGCCGCCATACAAAATGATCCGAGCCTGCTGAAGCGAGGCCGTTAGGCCGAGGCCGAAGGCCGAACTTTCGGCTCGCGAGGCCGAAGGCCGAGCGTTTGGTGCGTGAGCCCGAAGGGCGAACGCTTGGCGAGGCCGCAGGCCGAGCCGTGTTAGTAACTTGCGAGGCCGAAGGCCGAGCTCCGAATCGAGAGTATTTTCCACATCTCTGACTGGTCTCCATGGCAACTGCCCGCGGTAACCGTAGCACCTACGAGTTGGGTTCTTTAACAAAAGTGACTCAGAATCTTGGTACCATTCTGCCCGTACCACTTTTTTATGGCAGTAGGGTGAATCTGGTTTGGTGGCTACAGTTTGGTTCTCTACTGTATAAGGAGTTTATATGGGATTTCATACTGTTATAGAATATTGTTTTTTTTTTTTAAATGTATTGATATTTGATATTGTTTCAAATTGCATAACGATAAATGCGGGCCGCATGCGGCCCGCACACTGCCCGAAATACTAGTTAATAATATATAAAGCTCGATTACCACTGACTGATTGACATAAATGTTCTCCTAGAAGGAGACGAGTAGGAACAACGTGATGTATGGCAAAAATGTTCGGGGGGTTTTGGTGAGTATGAGAAAAATCGAAAATCATTATAAAGACGCCTGCCAAGTGAAGATGGATGACGTATCTCGAAAACGGTAGGAGATAGGTAGGGGGTGTTTGAACAAATGTCATAGGGAATCGGAAGAGCAGTCGAATGACACCTGTCAAAAATCCAAAATGGCGGATTTCAAGATGGCCGCCATACAAAGTGATCCGAGCCTGCTGAAGCGAGGCCGTTAGGCCGAGCTTCAGTAGGGGCGGAGCAGTTTGTATGGTGGCCGTCTTGAAATGCGACATTTTGGATGTGACCCACATGCTCCTATCATTCTTTATACTGCATTTGGAGTGTTTTACCTTATATTTTCGACGGTATTAGGAGTTTTTGTGGGATTTTCGACTGAATTTGGAGTTACTGTCCTACATTGGTGTATAGCGAGCCCGAAGGGCGAGCTTCTGGTGAGGCCGAAGGCCGAACTTTCGGTCCGCGAGGCCGAAGGCCGAGCGTATGATAAGCGAGCCTGAAGGGCGAGCGCTTGGCGAGGCCATAGGCTGAGCCGTATTAGTAACTTGCGAGGCCGAAGGCCGAGCTCCGACTCAAGAGTATTTTCCACATCTCCTACTGGTCTCCATGGCAACTGCCCGCGGTATCCGAAGCACCTACGAGTGGGGTTCCTTAACAAAAGTGACTCAGAATCTTGGTACCATTCTGCCCGTACCACTTTTTTATGGCAGTAGGGTGAATCTGGTTTGGTGGCTACAGTTTGGTTCTCTATTGTATAAGGAGTTTATATGGGATTTCATACTGTTATAGAATATTGTTTTTTTTTTTAAATGTATAAGGTGTTTTGATATTGTTTCAAATTGCATATCGATAAATGCGGGCCGCATGCGGCCCGCACACTGCCCGAATTTATTTATAATATATAAAGCTCGATTACCACTGACTGATTGACATAAATGTTCTCCTAGAAGGAGACGAGTAGGAGCAACGTGATGTATGGCAAAAATGTTCGGGTGGTTTTGGTGAGTATGAGAAAAATCGAAAATTATTAAAAAGACGCCTGCCAAGTGATGATGGATGACGTATCTCGAAAACGGTAAGAGATAGGTAGGGGGTGTTTGACCAAATGTCATAGGGAATCAAGAGTGCAGTCGAATGACAGCTGTCAAAAATTCAAAATGGCGGATTTCAAGATGGCCGCCATACAAAATGACCCGAGCCTGCTGAAGCGAGGCCTTTAGGCCGAGCTTCAGTAGGGGCGGAGCAGTTTGTATGGCGGCCGTCTTGAAATCCGACATTTTGGATGTGACTCACGTGCTCCTATCATTCTTTATACTGCATTTGGAGTGTTTGATCTTTATTTTCGACTGTATTAGGAGTTTTTGTGGGAGTTTTGACTGAATTTGGAGTTACTGTCCTATATTAGTGTAGTAGCGAGCCCGAAGGGCGAGCTCCTGGTGAGGCCGAAGGCCGAACTTTCGGTCCGCGAGGCCGAAGGCCGAGCGTATGATGCGCGAGCCCGAAGGGCGAGCGCCTGGCGAGGCCGTAGGCCGAGCCGTATAAGTAACTTGCGAGGCCGAAGGCCGAGCTCCGACTTGAGAGTATTTTCCACATCTCCGACTGGTCTCCATGGCAACTGCCCGCGGTAACCGAAGCACCTACGAGTGGGGTTCCTTTACAAAAGTGACTCAGAACCTTGGTTCCATTCTGCCCGTACCACCTTTTTATGGCAGTAGGGTGAATTTGCTTTAGTGGCTACAGTATGGTTCTTTATTGTATGGAGAGTTTATTTGGGATTTCATACTTCTATTGGAGTTTTGAACTTATTTTTTTTAAATGTATAAGGGGTTAAGGTAAAGTTAAGTACTGCACAACGAAAAATGCGGGCCGCATGCGGCCCGCACACTGCCCGAAAAACTAGTTTATTTATATTATATAAAGCTCGATTACCACTGACTGATTCACATAAATGTTCTCCTAGAAGGAGACGAGTAGGAACAACGTGATGTATGGCAAAAATGTTCGGGGGGTTTGGGTAAGTATGAGAAAAATCGAAAATCATTAAAAAGACGCCTGCCAAGTGAAGATGAATGACGTATCTCAAAAACGGTACAAGATAGGTAGGGGGTGATTGAACAAATGTCATAGGGAATTGGGAGAGCAGTCGAATGACACCTGTCAAAAATCCAATATGGCGGATTTCAAGATGGCCGCCATACAAAATGCTCCGAGCCTGCTGAAGCGAGGCCTTTAGGCCGAGCTTCAGTAGGGGCGGAGCAGTTTGAATGGTGGCCGTCTTGAAATCCGACATTTTGGATGTGTCTTACGTGCTCCTATCATTCTTTATACTGCATTTGGAGTTTTTTATCTTTATTTTCGAATGTATTAGGAGTTTTTGTGGGATTTTTGACTGAATTTGGAGTAACTGTCCTACATTAGTGTAGTAGCGAGCCCGAAGGGCGAGCTTCTGGTGAGGCCGCAGGCCGAACTTTCGGCCCGCGAGGCCGAAGGCCGAGCGTATGGGGCGTGAGCCCGAAGGGCGAGCGCATGGCGAGGCCGGAGGCCGAGCCGTGTTAGTAACTTGCGAGGCCGAAGGCCGAGCTCCGACTTGAGAGTATTTTCCACGTCTCCGAATGGTCTCCATGGCAACTGCCCGTGGTAAGCGAAGCACCTACGAGTGGGGTTCTTTAACAAAAGTGACTCAGAATCTTGGTACCATTCTGCCCGTACCACTTTTTTATGGCAGTAGGGTGAATCTGGTTTGGTGGCTACAGTTTGGTTCTCTACTGTATAAGGAGTTTATATGGGATTTCATACTGTTATAGAATATTGTTTTTTTTTCTAAATATATAAGGTGTTTTGATATTGTTTCAAATTGCATAACGATAAATGCGGGCCGCATGCGGCCCGCACACTGCCCGAATAACTAGTATATAATATAAAGCTCGATTACCACTGACTGACTGACTGACATAAATGTTCTCCTAGAAGGAGCAGAGTAGGGTAAAAATGAAGTATGGCAAAAATGTTCGGGGGGTTTTGGTGAGTATGAGAAAAATCGAAAATCATAAAAATGACGCCTGCCAAGTGAAGATGGATGAAGTATCTCGAAAACTGTAAGAGATAGGTAGGGGTTGTTTGAACAAATGTCATAGGGAATCGGGAGAGCGGTCGAATGACACCTGTCAAAAATCCAAAATGGCGGATTTCAAGATGGCCGCCATACAAATTGATCCGAGCCTGCTGAAGCGAGGCCGTCAGGCCGAGCTTCAGTAGGGGCGGAGCAGTTTGTATGGTGGCTGTCTTGAAATCCGACATTTTGGATGTGTCATACGTGCTCCTATCATTCTTTATACTGCATTTGGAGTGTTTTACCTACATTTTCGACTGTATTAGGAGTTTTTGTGGGATTTTGACTGAATTTGGAGTTACTGTCCTACATTAGTAAAGTAGCGAGCCCGGAGGGCGAGCTCCTCGTGAGGCCGAAGGCCGAACTTTCGGTCCGCGAGGCCGAAGGCCGAGCGTATGATGCGCGAGCCCGAAGGGCGAGCGCTTTGCGAGGCCGTAGGCCGAGCCGTATTAGTATCTTGCGAGGCCGAAGGCCGAGCTCCGACTTGAGAGTTTTTTCCACGTCTCCGACTGGTCTCCAAGGCAACTGCCCGCGGTAACCGAAGCACCTACGAGTGGGGTTTCTTTACAAAAGTGAGTCAGAACCTTGGTTCGATTCTGCCCGTATCACCTTTTTATGGCAGTAGGGTGAATCTGCTTTAGTGGCTACAGTATGGTTCTTTATTGTATGGAGAGTTTATTTGGGATTTCATACTTCTATTGGAGTTTTGAACTTATTTTTTTTAAATGTACAAGGTGTTAACGTATTGTTTAGTACTGCATAACGATAAATGCGGGCCGCATGCGGCCCGCACACTGCCCGAAAAACTAGTTTATTTATATTATATAAAGCTCGATTACCACTGACTGATTGACATAAATGTTCTCCTAGAAGGAGACGAGTAGGAACAACGTGATGTATGGCAAAAGTGTTCGGGTGGTTTCGGTGAGTATGAGAAAAATCGAAAATCATAAAAATGACGCCTGCCAAGTAAAGATGGATGACGTATCTCGAAAACGGTGCAAGATGGGTAGGGGGTGTTTGAACAAATGTCATAGGGAATAGGGAGAGCAGTCGAATGACACCTGTCAAAAATCCAAAATGGCGGATTTCAAGATGGCCGCCATACAAAATGATCCGAGCCTGCTGAAGCGAGGCCGTTAGGCCGAGCTTCAGTAGGGGCGGAGCAGTTTGTATGGTGGCTGTCTTGAAATCCGACATTTTGGATGTGACCCACATGCTCCTATCATTCTTTATACTGCATTTGGAGTGTTTTACCTTATATTTTCGACTGTATTAGGAGTTTTTGTGGGATTTTTGACTGAATTTGGAGTAACTGTCCTACATAAGTGTAGTAGCGAGCCCGAAGGGCGAGCTCCTGGTGAGGCCGGAGGCCGATCTTTCGGTCCGCGAGGCCGAAGGCCGAGCGTATGATGCGCGAGCCCGTAGGGCGAGCGCTTGGCGAGGCCGCAGGCCGAGCCGTGTTGGTAACTTGCGAGGCCGAAGGCCGAGCTCCGACTTGAGAGTTTTTTCCAAGTCTCCGACTGGTCTCCATGGCAACTGCCCGCGGTAAGCAAAGCACCTACGAGTGGGGTTCCTTAACAAAAGTGACTCAGAACCTTGGTCCCATTCTGCCCGTACTACCTTTTTATGCCAGTAGGGTGAATTTGCTTTAGTGGCTACAGTATGGTTCTTTATTGTATGGAGACTTTATTTGGGATTTCATACTTCTATTGGAGTTTTGAACTTTTTTTTTTTAAATGTATAAGCGGTTAAGGTAAAGTTTACTACTGCATAACGATAAATGCGGGCCGCATGCGGCCCGCACACTGCCCGAAAAACTAGTTTATTTATAATATATAAAGCTCGATTACCACTGACTGACTGACATAAATGTTCTCCTAGAAGGAGACGAGTAGGAACAACGTGATGTATGGCAAAAATGTTCGGGTGGTTTCGGTGAGTATGGGAAAAATCGAAAATCATTAAAAAGACGCCTGCCAAGTGATGATGGATGACGTATCTCAAAAACGGTAAAAGATAGGTAGGGGGTGTTTGAACAAATGTCATAGGGAATCGGGAGAGCAGTCGAATGACATCTGTCAAAAATCCAAAATGGCGGATTTCAAGATGGCCGCCATACAAAATGCTCCGAGCCTGCTGAAGCGAGGCCTTTAGGCCGAGGTTCAGTAGGGGCGGAGCAGTTTGTATGGGGGCCTTCTTGAAATCCGCCATTTTGGATTTGTGCCAGGTGCTCCTATCATTCTTTATACTGCATTTGGTGTGTATTACCTTATATTTTCGACTGTATTAGGAGTTTTTGTGGGATTTTTGACTGAATTTGGAGTTACTGTCCAACATAAGTGCAAAGCGAGCCCGAAGGGCGAGCTCCTGGTGAGGCCGAAGGCCGAACTTTCGGCTCGCGAGGCCGAAGGCCGAGCGTAGTGTGCGTGAGCCCGAAGGGCGAGCGCTTGGCGAGGCCGCAGGCCGAGCCGTATTAGTAACTTGCGAGGCCGAAGGCCGAGCTCCGACTTGAGAGTTTTTTCCACGTCTCCGACTGGTCTCCATGGCAACTGCCCGCGATAACCAAAGCACCTACGAGTGGGGTTCCTTAACAAAAGTGACTCAGAACCTTGGTACCATTCTGCCCGTACCACCTTTTTATGGCAGTAGGGTGAATCTGCTTTAGTAGCTACAGTATGGTTCTCTACTGTATTACAAGTTTATTTGGGATTTCATATTTCTATTGGAGTTTTGAACATTTTTTTTTATGTACTAGGTGTTTTGATATAGTTCAAACTTGCACAACGATAAATGCGGGCCGCATGCGGCCCGCACACTGCCCGAAAAACTAGTTATTTATAATATATAAAGCTCGATTACCACTGACTGACTGACTGACTCACTCATTGACATAAATGTTCTCCTAGAAGGAGACGAGTAGGAGCACAGTGATGTATGGCAAAAATGTTCGGGGGGCTTAGGTGAGTATGAGAAAAATCGAAAATCATTTAAAAGACGCCTGCCAAGTAAAGATGTATGCCATATCTCAAAAACGGTAAGAGATAGGTAGGGGGTGTTTGAACAAATGTCATAGGGAATCGGGAGAGCAGTCGAATGACACCTGTCAAAAATCCAAAATGGCGGATTTCAAGATGGCCGCCATACAAAATGATCCGAGCCTGCTGAAGCGAGGCCGTTAGGCCGAGCTTCAGAAGGGGCGGAGCAGTTTGTATGGTGGCCGTCTTGAAATCCGACATTTTGGATGTGACCCACGTGCTCCTATCATTCTTTATACTGCATTTGGAGTGTTTTACCTTTATTTTCGACTGTATTAGGAGTTTTTGTGGGATTTTTGACTGAATTCGGAGTTACTGTCCTACATTAGTGTAGTAGCGAGCCCGAAGGGCGAGCTCCTGGTGAGGCCGAAGGCCGAACTTTCGGTTCGCGAGGCCGAAGGCCGAGCGTATGATGCGTGAGCCCGAAGGGCGAGCGCTTGGCGAGGCCGTAGGCCGAGCCGTATTAGTAACTTGCGAGGCCGAAGGCCGAGCTCCGACTTGAGAGTATTTTCCACGTCACCGACTGGTCTCCATGGCAACTGCCTGCGGTAACCGAAGCACCTACGAGTGGGGTTCCTTATTAAAAGTGACTTAGAACCTTGGTACCATTCTGCCCGTACCACCTTTTTATGGCAGTAGGGTGAATCTGCTTTAGTGGCTACAGTATGGTTCTTTATTGTATTGAGAGTTTATATGGGATTTCATACTTCTATTGGTGTTTTGAACATACTTTTTTCCAACGTATCAGGAGTTTTGATATAGTTTAGTACTGCATAACGACAAATGCGGGCCGCATGCGGCCCGCACACTGCCCGAAAAACTAGTTATTATTTATTTATAATATATAAAGCTGGATTACCGTACACTGACTGACTGACTGACTGACTGACTGACATCATTGTTCTCCCAGAAGGAGTCGAATAGGAAGAATGTGATGTATGGGAAAAGTGTAGAGGGTGTTTGTGTGAGTATGGGAAAAATCCGAAAACTCAAAGATGACGTCTGCCAAGTAAAATTGGATGGCGTATCTCTGAAACGGTAAGAGATAGGTAGGGGGTGCTTGACCAAATGTCATAGGGATTCGGGAGAATAGTCGGATGAAATTGGTCAAAAATCCAAAATGGCGGATTTCAAAATGGCCGCCATACAAAATCCTTCGATCCCTCAAAAAAGTAGCTGGTTCTACCAGAAAGAGTTGAGTACGGTTATAGTAATGTATTTCGAAAATGATAAAGGGGCTTAGGTGAGTAGGGAAAAAATTAAAAACCCTAGAAATGACGCCTGCCAAGTAAAGCTGGACTACGTATCTCGAAAACGGTAAGAGATAGGTTGGGGGTGTTTGAACAAATGTCATAGGCAATCGGGAGAGCAGTCGAATGACACCTGTCAAATGTGCTACTCTCATTCTTCATACATTATTTGGAGTATTTAACCTTACAATGTCGACTGTATTAGGAGTGTTTGTGGGAATTTCAACTCAATTTAGAGTAATTGTCCTACTGTCAGTGTAGCGAGCCCGAAGGGCGAGCTTTTGGTGAGGCCGAAGGCCGAACTTCCGGGCCGCGAGGCCGTAGGCCGAGTGGACGGTGCGTGAGCCCGCAGGGCGAGCGCTAGGCGAGGCCGCAGGTCGAGCCGTGTTAGTAACTTGCGAGGCCGAAGGCCGAGCTCAGACTTGCACCGATTTAGCTGAAAATCGATATATAGGTTGTTCTCGTCATCCTTATTCCAAATATGAAGTTTTTATTTCGATGACGTCTGCCAAGTTAAAAAAGTTACTCCGATTTGGCTGAAACTCGATATTTATGTGGTTCTGGATGTCCTTATTCCAAATCAAAAAAAAATATTTCGATGACGTCTGCCAAGTAAAAAAAGTTACTCCGATTTGGCTGAAACTCGATATTTAGGAGGTTCTGGGTGTCCTTATTCCAAATCTAAAAATTTTTTTTCGATGACGTCTGCCAAGTAAAAAAAGTTACTCCGATTTGGCTGAAACTCGATATTTAGGTGGTTCTGGGTGTCCTTATTCCAAATCTAAAATTTTTTTTTCGATGACGTCTGCCAAGTTAAAAAAAGTACTCCGATTTGGTTTAAATTTTAAATCTAGGTTGTTCTGGACGTCCTTATTCCAAATATGAATTATTTTTTTCGATGACGTCTGCCAAGTGAAGATAAATCACGTATCTCGATAACGGTAATAGATAGGTAGGGGGAATTTGAAAATATGTCATAGGGAATAAGAAAAACAGTCAAATGACATTTTGGATGTGTCACACGTGCTCCTCTCATTCTTTATACTGCATTTGGAGTGTTTTACCTCATATTTTCGACTGTATTAGGAGTTTTTGTAGGTTTTTTGACTGAATTTGGAGTAACTGTTCTATGTTATTGCAGTAGCGAGCCCGAGGGCGAGCTCCTGGTGAGGCCGAAGGCCGAACTTTCGGCTCGCGAGGCCGAAGGCCGAGCGTTCGCTGCGTGAGCCCGAAGGGCGAGCGCTTGGCGAGGCCGCAGGCCGAGCCGTGTTAGTAACTTGCGAGGCCGAAGGCCGAGCTCCGACTTGAGAGTATTTTCCACGTCTCCGACTGGTCTCAATGGCAACTGCCCACGGTAACCAAAGCACCTACGAGTGGGGTTCCATAACAAAAGTGACTCGGAACCCTGGTCCCATTCTGCCCGTACCACCTTTTAATGGCAGTAGGGTGAATCTGCTTTAGTGGCTACAGTATGGTTCTTTAGTGTATGAAGAGTTTGTATAAGATTTCATTTTTCTAATGGAGTTTTGAACACACTTTTTTTTAACGTATTAGGTGTTTCTGTGAAATTTCCAAACGAGTAAAGATAGATGCGGGCCGCATGCGGCCCGCACACTGCCCGAAAAACTAGTTTATAATATATAAAGCTCGATTACCACTGACTGACTGACATAAATGTTCTCCTAGAAGGAGCAGAGTAGGGTAAAAATGAAGTATGGCAAAAATGTTCGGGGGGTTTTGGTTAGTATGAGAAAAATCGAAAATCATTAAAAAGACGCCTGCCAAGTGAAGATGGATGACGTATCTCAAAAACGGTACAAGATAGGTAAGGGGTGTTTGAACAAATGTCATAGGGAATCGGGAGAGCAGTCGAATGACACCTGTCAAAAATCCAAAATGGCGGATTTCAAGATGGCCGCCATACAAAATGGTCCGAGCCTGCTGAAGCGAGGCCGTTAGGCCGAGGTTCAGTAGGGGCGGAGCAGTTTGTATGGGGGCCTTCTTGAAATCCGCCATTTTGGATTTTTGACAGGTGCTCCTATCATTCTTTATACTGCATTTGGAGTGTATTACCCTATATTTTCGACTGTATTAGAAGTTTTTGTGGGATTTTTGACTGAATTTGGAGTAACTGTCCTAGATAAGTGTAGTAGCGAGCCCGAAGGGCGAGCTCCTGGTGAGGCCGAAGGCCGAACTTTCGGCTCGCGAGGCCGAAGGCCGAGCGTATGGTGCGTGAGCCCGAAGGGCGAGCGCTTGGCGAGGCCGCAGGCCGAGCCGTGTTAGTAACTTGCGAGGCCGAAGGCCGAGCTCCGACTCGAGAGTTTTTTCCACGTCTGCGACTGGTCTCCATGGCAACTGCCCGCGGTAAGCGAAGCACCTACGAGTGGGGTTCCTTAACAAAAGTGACTCAGAACCTTGGTCCCATTCTGCCCGTACCACCTTTTTATGGCAGTAGGGTGAATCTGCTTTAGTGGCTACAGTATGGTTCTTTAGTGTATGAAGAGTTTGTATAAGATTTCATTTTTCTAATGGAGTTTTGAACACACTTTTTTAACGTATTAGGTGTTTCTGTGAAATTTCCAAATGAGTAAAGATAGATGCGGGCCGCATGCGGCCCGCACACTGCCCGAAAAACTAGTTATTTATAATATATAAAGCTCGATTACCACTGACTCACTGACTGACTGATTGACATAAATGTTCTCCTAGAAGGAGCACAGTAGGGCTAAAATGATGTATGGCAAAAATGTTCGGATGGTTTTGGTGAGTATGAGAAAAATCGAAAATCATTAAAAAGACGCCTGCCAAGTAAAGATGGATGACATATCTCAAAAACGGTACAAGATAGCTAGGGGGTGTTTGAACAAATATCATAGGGAATTGGGAGAGCAGTCGAATGACACCTGTCAAAAATCCAAAATGGCGGATTTCAAGATGGCCGCCATACAAAGTGGTCCGAACCTGCTGAAGCGAGGCCTTTAGGCCGAGCTTCAGTAGGGGCGGAGCAGTTTGTATGGCGGCTGTCTTGAAATCCGACATTTTGGATGTGACCCACGTGCTCCTATCATTCTTTATACTGCATTTGGAGTGTTTTACCTAATATTTTCGACTGTATTAGGAGTTTTTGTGGGATTTTTGACTAAATTTGGAGTTACTGTCCTACATAAGTGAAGTAGCGAGCCCGAAGGGCGAGCTTCTGGTGAGGCCGAAGGCCGAACTTTCGGTCCGCGAGGCCGAAGGCCGAGCGTATGATGCGTGAGCCCGAAGGGCGAGCGCCTGGCGAGGCCGTAAGCCGAGCCGTATTAGTAACTTGCGAGGCCGAAGGCCGAGCTCCGACTTGAGAGTATTTTCCACATCTCCGACTGGTCTCCATGGCAACTGCCTGCGGTAACCGCAGCAACTACGAGTGGGGTTCCTTAACAAAAGTGACTCAGAACCTTGGTACCATTCTGCCCGTACCACCTTTTTATGGCAGTAGGGTGAATCTGCTTTAGTGGCTACAGTATGGTTCTTTATTGTATTGAGAGTTTATATGGGATTTCATTCTTCTATTGGAGTTTTGAACATACTTTTTTACAACGTATCATGAGTTTTGATATAGTTTAGTACTGCATAACGATAAATGCGGGCCGCATGCGGCCCGCACACTGCCCGAAAAACTAGTTATAATATATAAAGCTCGATTACCATTGACTCACTGACTGACATAAATGTTCTCCTAGAAGGAGACGAGTAGGAACAACGTGATGTATGACAAAAATGTTCGGGGGGTTTTGGTGAGTATGAGAAAAATCGAAAATCATTAAAAAGACGCCTGCCAAGTGATGATGGATGACGTATCTCGAAAACGGTAAGAGATAGGTAGGGGGTGTTTGAACAAATGTCATAGGGAATTGGGAGAGCAGTCGAATGACATCTGTCAAAAATCCAAAATGGCGGATTTCAAGATGGCCGCCATACAAAATGCTCCGAGCCTGCTGAAGCGAGGCCTTTAGGCCGAGCTTCAGTAGGGGCGGAGCAGTTTGTATGGTGGCCGTCTTGAAATCCGTTATTTTGGATGTGCCCCACGTGCTCCTATCATTCTTTATAATGCATTTGGAGTGTTTTACCTTATATTTTCGACTGTCTTAGGAGTTTTTGTGGGATTTTCGACTGAATTTGGAGTAACTGTCCTACATTGGTGTATAGCGAGCCCGAAGGGCGAGCTCCTGGTGAGGCCGAAGGCCGAACTTTCGGCTCGCGAGGCCGAAGACCGAGCGTATGGTCCGTGAGCCCGAAGGGCGAGCGCTTGGCGAGGCCGCAGGCCGAGCCGTGTTAGTAACTTGCGAGGCCGAAGGCCAAGCTCCGACTTGAGAGTTTTTTCCACGTCTCCGACTGGTCTCCATGGCAACTGCCCTAGGTAACCCAAGCACCTACGAGTGGGGTTCCTTAACAAAAGTGATTAAGAACCTTGGTACCATTCTGCCCGTACCACCTTTTTAAGGCTGTAGGGTGAATCTGCTATAGTGGCTTGAGTATGGTTCATTATTGTATTAAGAGTTTATATGGGATATCATACTTCTATTGGAGTTTTGAACACACTTTTTTTCACGAATTAGGTGTTTCTGTGAAATTTTCAAATGACTAAAGATAGATGCGGGCCGCATGCGGCCCGCACACTGCCCGAAATACTAGTTATTTATAATATATAAAGCTGGATTACCGTACACTGACTGACTGACTGACTGACTGATTCACTGACTGACATCATTGTTCTCCCAGAAGGAGTCGAGAAGGAAGAAAGTGATGTATGGGAAAAGTGTAGAGGAGGTTTAGGGGAGTATGGGAAAAATCCGAAAACTCAAAGATGACGTCTGCCAAGTAAAATTGGATGGCGTATCTCTGAAACGGTAAGAGATAGGTAGGGGGTGCTTGACCAAATGTCATAGGGAATCGGGAGAGCAGTCGGATGACATCTGTCAAAAATCCAAAATGGCGGATTTCAAAATGGCCGCCATACAAAATCCTTCGATCCCTCAAAAAAGTAGCTGGTTCTACCAAAAAGAGTTGAGTACGGTTATAGTAATGTATTACGAAAATGACAAAGGGGCTTAGCTGAGTAGGGAAAAAATTAAAAACCCTAGAAATGACGCCTGCCAAGAAAAGCTGGACTACGTATCTCAAAAACGGTAAGAGATAGGTTGGGGGTGTTTGAAGAAATGTCATAGGGAATCGGGAGAGCAGTCGAATGACACCTGTCACACGTGCTCCTCTCATTCTTTATACTGCATATGGAGTGTTTTACCTCATATTTTCGACTGTATTAGGAGTTTTTGTGGGAATTTCAACTCAATTTAGAGCAATTGTCCTACTGTCAGTGTAGCGAGCCCGAAGGGCGAGCTTTTGGTGAGGCCGAAGGCCGAACTTCCGGGCCGCGAGGCCGTAGGCCGAGTGGACGGTGCGTGAGCCCGCAGGGCGAGCGCTAGGCGAGGCCGCAGGTCGAGCCGTGTTAGTAACTTGCGAGGCCGAAGGCCGAGCTCAGACTTGCACCGATTTAGCTGAAAATCGATATATAGGTTGTTCTCGTCATCCTTATTCCAAATATGAAATTTTTATTTCGATGACGTCTGCCAAGTAAAAAAAATTACTCCGATTTGGCTGAAACTCGATATTTATGTGGTTCTGGATGTCCTTATTCCAAATCAAAAAAAAATATTTCGATGACGTCTGCCAAGTAAAAAAAGTTACTCCGATTTGGCTGAAACTCGATATTTAGGTGGTTCTGGGTGTCCTTATTCCAAATCTAAAATTTTTTTTTCGATGACGTCTGCCAAGTAAAAAAAGTTACTCCGATTTGGCTGAAACTCGATATTTAGGTGGTTCTGGGTGTCCTTATTCCAAATCTAAATTTTTTTTTTCGATGACGTCTGCCAAGTTAAAAAAAGTACTCCGATTTGGTTTAAATTTTAAATCTAGGTTGTTCTGGACGTCCTTATTCCAAATATGAATTTTTTTTTCGATGACGTCTGCCAAGTGAAGATAAATCACGTATCTCGATAACGGTAATAGATAGGTAGGGGGAATTTGAAAATATGTCATAGGGAATAAGAAAAACAGTCGAATGACATTTTGGATGTGTCTTACGTGCTCCTATCATTCTTTATACTGCATTTGGAGTGTTTTACCTTTATTTTCGACTGTATTAGGAGTTTTTGTGGGATTTTTGACTGAATTTGGAGTTATTGACCTACATTAGAGTAGTAGCGAGCCCGTAGGGCGAGCTCCTGGTGAGGCCGAAGGCCGAACTTTCGGTCCGCGAGGCCGAAGGCCGAGCGTATGATGCGCGAGCCCGAAGGGCGAGCGCCTGGCGAGGCCGGAGGCCGAGCCGTGCTGGTAACTTGCGAGGCCGAAGGCCGAGCTCCGACTTGAGAGTATTTTCCACGTCTCCGACTGGTCTCCATGGCAACTGCCCGCGATAACCAAAGCACCTACGAGTGGGGTTCCTTAACAAAAGTGACTCGGAACCCTGGTCCCATTCTGCCCGTACCACCTTTTTATGGCAGTAGGTAATCAGGTTTGGTGGCTACAGTATGGTTCTTTAGTGTATTGAGAGTTTATATGGGATTTCATACTTCTATTTGAGTTTTGAACACACTTTTTTTACGTATTAGGTGTTTCTGCGAAATTTCCAAATGAGTAAAGATAGATGCGGGCCGCATGCGGCCCGCACACTGCCCGAAATACTAGTTATAATATATAAAGCTGGATTACCGTACACTGACTGACTCACTGACTGACATAATTGTTCTCCCAGAAGGAGTCGAGTAGGAAGAAAGTAATGTATAGCAAAAATGTTCTGGGGGTTTGTGTGAGTATGGGAAAAATCCGAAAACTCAAAGATGACGTCTGCCAAGTAAAATTGGATGGCGTATCTCTGAAACGGTAAGAGATAGGTAGGGGGTGCTTGACCAAATGTCATAGGGAATCGGGAGAGCAGTCGGATGACATTTGACAAAAATCCAAAATGGCGGATTTCAAAATGGCCGCCATACAAAATCCTTCGATCCCTCAAAAAAGTAGCTGGTTCTACCAGAAAGAGTTGAGTACGGTTATAGTAATGTATTACGAAAATGACTAAGGGGTTTAGCTGAGTAGGGAAAAAATTAAAAACCCTAGAAATGACGCCTGCCAAGTAAAGCTGGACTACGTATCTCAAAAACGGTAAGAGATAGGTTGGGGTCGTTTGAACAAATGTCATAGGGAATCAGGAGAGCAGTCGAATGACACCTGTCAAATGTACTACTCTCATTCTTCATACATTATTTGGAGTATTTAACCTTACAATGTCGACTGTATTAGGAGTGTTTGTGGGAATTTCAACTCAATTTAGAGTAACTCTGTCCTACTGTCAGTGTAGCGAGCCCGAAGGGCGAGCTTTTGGTGAGGCCGAAGGCCGAACTTTCGGGCCGCGAGGCCGTAGGCCGAGTGGACGGTGCGCGAGCCCGCAGGGCGAGCACTAGGCGAGGCCGCAGGTCAAGCCGTGTTAGGAACTTGCGAGGCCGAAGGCCGAGCTCAGACTTGCACCGATTTGGCTGAAAATCGATATATAGGTTGTTCTCGTCATCCTTATTCCAAATATGAAATATTTATTTCGATGACGTCTGCCAAGTAAAAAAGTTACTCCGATTTGGCTGAAACTCGATATTTATGTGGTTCTGGACGTCCTTATCCTAAATAATTTTTTTTTGTTTCGATGACGTCTGCCAAGTAAAAAAAGTTACTCCGATTTGGCTGAAACTCGATATTTAGGTGGTTCTGAGTGTCCTTATTCCAAATCTATTTTTTTTTTTTTCGATGATGTCTGCCAAGTAAAAAAAGTTACTCCGATTTGGCTGAAACTCGATATTTAGGTGGTTCTGGGTGTCCTTATTCCAAATATGAAGTTTTTATTTCGATGACGTCTGCCAAGTAAAAAAAGTTACTCCGATTTGGCTGAAACTCGATATTTAAGTGGTTCTGGGTGTCCTTATTCCAAATCTAAAAATTTTTTTTAGATGACGTCTGCCAAGTAAAAAAAGTTACTCCGATTTGGCTGAAACTCGATATTTAGGTGGTTCTGGGTGTCCTTATTCCAAATCTAAAATTTTTTTTTCGATGACGTCTGCCAAGTAAAAAAAGTTACTCCGATTTGGCTGAAACTCGATATTTAGGTGGTTCTGGGTGTCCTTATTCCAAATCAAAAATATTTTTTACGTTGACGTCTGCCAAGTAAAAAAAGTTACTCCGATTTGGCTGAAACTCGATATTTAGGTGGTTCTGGGTGTCCTTATTCCAAATCAAAATTTTTTTTTTCGATGACGTCTGCCAAGTAAAAAAAGTTACTCCGATTTGGCTGAAACTCGATATTTAGGTGGCTCTGGGTGTCCTTATTCCAAATCTAAAAAAATTTTTTCGATGACGTCTGCCAAGTAAAAAAACGTACTCCGATTTGGCTTATCTAGGTTGTTCTGGACGTCCTTATTCAAATATGAATTTTTTTTTCGATGACGTCTGCCAAGTGCAGATAAATCATGTATCTCGAAAACGGTAATAAATAGGTAGGGGGTTTTTGAAAAAATGTCATAGAGAGCAGTCGAATGACATTTTGGATGTGTCACAGGTGCTCCTCTCATTCTTTATACTGCATTTGGAGTGTTTTACCTCATATTTTCGACTGTATTAGGAGGTTTTGTGGGATTTCTGACTGAATTTGGAGTTACTGTTCTACGTTATTAAAGTTGCGAGCCCGAAGGGCGAGCTCCTGGTGAGGCCGAAGGCGGAACTTTCGGCCCGCGAGGCCGAAGGCCGAGCGTATGATGCGTGAGCCCGAAGGGCGAGCGCTTGGCGAGGCCGGAGGCCGAGCCGTGTTGGTAACTTGCGAGGCCGAAGGCCAAGCTCCGACTCGAGAGTATTTTCCACGTCACCGACTGGTCTCCATGGCAACTGCCCGCGGTAACCGAAGCACCTACAAGTGGGGTTCCTTAACAAAAGTGACTCAGAACCTTGGTACCATTCTGCCAGTACCACTTTTTTTTGGCAGTAGGGTGAATCTGCTTTAGTAGCTACAGTATGGTTCTTTAATGTATTGAGAGTTTATATGGGATTTCATACTTCTATAGGAGTTTTGAACATATTTTTTTTTTGTATGAGGTGTTTTGATATAAGTTAAAATTGCATAACGATAAATGCGGGCCGCATGCGGCCCGCACACTGCCCGACAAACTAGTTTATAATATATAAAGCTCGATTACCACTGACTGATTGACATAAATGTTCTCCTAGAAGGAGACGAGTAGGAACAACGTGATGTATGGCAAAAGTGTTTGGGTGGTTTTGGTGAGTATGAGAAAAATCGAAAATCATTAAAAAGACGCCTGCCAAGTGATGATGGATGACGTATCTCGAAAACGGTAAGAGATAGGTAGGGGGTGTTTGAACAAATGTCATAGGGAATCGGGAGAGCAGTCGAATGACACCTGTCAAAAATCCAAAATGGCGGATTTCAAGATGGCCGCCATACAAAATGATCCGAGCCTGCTGAAGCGAGGCCGTTAGGCCGAGCTTCAGTAGGGGCGGAGCAGTTTGTATGGTGGCCGTCTTGAAATCCGACATTTTGGATGTGTCTTACGTGCTCCTATCATTCTTTATACTGCATTTGGAGTGTTTTACCTTTATTTTCGACTGTATTAGGAGTTTTTGTGGGATTTTTGACTGAATTTGGAGTTACTGTCCTACATTAGTGTAGAAGCGAGCCCGAAGGGCGAGCTCCTGGTGAGGCCGAAGGCCGAGCGTATGATGCGTGAGCCCGAAGGGCGAGCGCTTGGCGAGGCCGTAGGCCGAGCCGTATTAGTAACTTGCGAGGCCGAAGGCCGAGCTCCGACTTGAGAGTATTTTCCACGTCACCGACTGGTCTCCATGGCAACTGCCTGCGGTAACCGAAGCATCTACGAGTGGGGTTCCTTATTAAAAGTGACTTAGAACCTTGGTACCATTCTATCCGTACCACCTTTTTATGGCAGTAGGGTGAATTTGGTTTGGTGGCTACAGTACGGTTCTTTAATGTATTAAGTGTTTGTATGGGAAATCGTACATCTTTTGGTGTTTTGAAATATATTTTTTTAATGTATAAGGTGTTTTGATATTGTTTAAACTTGCACAACGATAAATGCGGGCCGCATGCGGCCCGCACACTGCCCGAAAAACTAGTTATTTATAATATATAAAGCTCGATTACCACTGACTGACTGACTGACTCACTCATTGACATAAATGTTCTCCTAGAAGGAGACGAGTAGGAGCACAGTGATGTATAGCAAAAATGTTCGGGGGGCTTAGGTGAGTATGAGAAAAATCGAAAATCATTTAAAAGACGCCTGCCAAGTAAAGATGAATGACATATCTCAAAAACGGTACAAGATAGGTAGAGGGTGTTTGAACAAATGTCATAGGGAATTGGGAGAGCAGTCGGATGACATCTGTCAAAAATCCAAAATGGTGGATTTCAAGATGGCCGCCATACAAAGTGATCCGAGCCTGCTGAAGCGAGGCCGTTAGGCCGAGCTTCAGTAGAGGCGGAGCAGTTTGTATGGTGGCTGTCTTGAAATCCGACATTTTGGATGTGACCCACGTGCTCCTATCATTCTTTATACTGCATTTGGAGTGTTTTACCTAATATTTTCGACTGTATTAGGAGTTTTTGTGGGATTTTTGACTAAATTTGGAGTTACTGTCCTACATAAGTGAAGTAGCGAGCCCGAAGGGCGAGCTTCTGGTGAGGCCGAAGGCCGAACTTTCGGTCCGCGAGGCCGAAGGCCGAGCGTATGATGCGTGAGCCCGAAGGGCGAGCGCCTGGCGAGGCCGTAGGCCGAGCCGTATTAGTAACTTGCGAGGCCGAAGGCCGAGCTCCGACTTGAGAGTATTTTCCACATCTCCGACTGGTCTCCATGGCAACTGCCTGCGGTAACCGCAGCAACTACGAGTGGGGTTCCTTAACAAAAGTGACTCAGAACCTTGGTACCATTCTGCCCGTACCACCTTTTTATGGCAGTAGGGTGAATCTGCTTTAGTGGCTACAGTATGGTTCTTTATTGTATTGAGAGTTTATATGGGATTTCATTCTTCTATTGGAGTTTTGAACATACTTTTTTACAACGTATCATGAGTTTTGATATAGTTTAGTACTGCATAACGATAAATGCGGGCCGCATGCGGCCCGCACACTGCCCGAAAAACTAGTTATTATAATATATAAAGCTCGATTACCATTGACTCACTGACTGACATAAATGTTCTCCTAGAAGGAGACGAGTAGGAACAACGTGATGTATGACAAAAATGTTCTGGGGGTTTTGGTGAGTATGAGAAAAATCGAAAATCATTAAAAAGACGCCTGCCAAGTGATGATGGATGACGTATCTCGAAAACGGTAAGAGATAGGTAGGGGGTGTTTGAACAAATGTCATAGGGAATCGGGAGAGCAGTCGAATGACATCTGTCAAAAATCCAAAATGGCGGATTTCAAGATGGCCGCCATACAAAGTGCTCATTTTTCGACCGTATTAGGAGTTTTTGTTGGATTTTGGACTGAATTTGGAGTTACTGTCCTATGATAGTGTAGTAGCGAGCCCGAAGGGCGAGCTCCTGGTGAGGCCGAAGGCCGAACTTTCGGTCCGCGAGGCCGAAGGCCGAGCGTATAATGCGTGAGCCCGAAGGGCGAGCGCTTGGCGAGGCCGTAGGCCGAGCCGTATTAGTAACTTGCGAGGCCGAAGGCCGAGCTCCGAATTGAGAGTATTTTCCACGTCACCGACTGGTCTCCATGGCAACTGCCTGCGGTAACCGAAGCACCTACGAGTGGGGTTCCTTAACAAAAGTGATTAAGAACCTTGGTACCATTCTGCCCGTACCACCTTTTTATGGCAGTAGGGTGAATCGGCTTTAGTGGCTACAGTATGGTTCTTTATTGTATTGAGAGTTTTTATGGGATTTCATACTTCTATTGGAGTTTTGGATATTACTTTTTTTTAATGTATAACGTGCTTTTATGACAGTTCCTACTGACTCAAGATAGATGCGGGCCGCATGCGGCCCGCACACTGCCCGAAAAACTAGTTTATAATATATAAAGCTGGATTACCGTACACTGACTCACTCACTGACTGACTGACTGACTGACTGACTGACTGACTGACTGACATCATTGTTCTCCCAGAAGGAGTCGAGTAGGAAGAAAGTGATGTATGGGAAAAGTGTAGAGGGGGTTTGTGTGAGTATGGGAAAAATCCGAAAACTCAAAGATGACGTCTGCCAAGTAAAATTGGATGACGTATCTCAAAAACGGTAAGAGATAGGTAGGGGGTGTTTGATCAAATGTCATAGGGAATCGGAAGTTTAGTCGAATGACACCTGTCAAAAATCCAAAATGGCGGATTTCAAGATGGCCGCCATACAAAATGATCCGAGCCTGCTGAAGCGAGGCCTTTAGGCCGAGCTTCAGTAGGGGCGGAGCAGTTTGTATGGTGGCCTTCTTGAAATCCGCCATTTTGGATTTGTCCCAGGTGCTCCTCTCATTCTTCAGACTGCATTTGGAGTGTTTTACCATATATTTTCGACTATATTAGGAGTTTTTGTGGGATTTTTGACTGAATTTGGAGTTACTGTCCAACATTAGTGTAGTAGCGAGCCCGAAGGGCGAGCTCCTGGTGAGGCCGAAGGCCGAACTTTCGGTCCGCGAGGCCGAAGGCCGAGCGTATGGTGCGTGAGCCCGAAGGGCGAGCGCTTGGCGAGGCCGCAGGCCGAGCCATGTTAGTAACTTGCGAGGCCGAAGGCCGAGCTCCGACTTGAGAGTATATTCCATGTCACAGAATGGTCTCCATGGCAACTGCCCGCGGTAACCGAAGCACCTACGAGTGGGGTTCCTTAACAAATGTGACTCAGAACCTTGGTACCATTCTGCCGGTACCACCTTTTTATGGCAGTAGGGTGAATCTGGTTTGGAGGCTACAGTTTGTTTCTTTATTGTATTGAGAGTTTATATGGGATTTCATACTTCTATTGGAGTTTTGAAAATTTTTTTTTTATTGTAAAAGGTGTTTTGATATAGTATAGTACTGCATAACGATAAATGCGGGCCGCATGCGGCCCGCACACTGCCCGAAAAACTAGTTATTTATAATATATAAAGCTCGATTACCACTCACTGACTGACTCACTGACTGACATAAATGTTCTCCTAGAAGGAGCAGAGTAGGGTAAAAATGAAGTATGGCAAAAATGTTCGGGGGGTTTTGGTGAGTATGAGAAAAATCGAAAATCATAAAAATGACGCCTGCCAAGTGAAGATGGATGACGTACCTCGAAAACGGTAAGAGATAGGTAAGGGGTGTTTGAAAAAATGTCATAGGGAATCGAGAGAGCAGTCGAATGACACCTGTCAAAAATCCAAAATGGCGGATTTCAAGATGGCCGCCATACAAAATGCTCCGAGCCTGCTGAAGCGAGGCCTTTAGGCCGAGCTTCAGTAGGGGCGGAGCAGTTTGAATGGTGGGCTTCTTGAAATCCGCCATTTTGGATTTGTCCCAGGTGCTCCTCTCATTCTTCATACTGCATTTGGAGTGTTTTACCATATATTTTCGACTGTATTAGGAGTTTTTGTGGGTTTTTTGACTGAATTTGGAGTAACTGTCCTACATTAGTGTATAGCGAGCCCAAAGGGCAACCACCTGGTGAGGCCGAAGGCCGAACTTTCGGTCCGCGAGGCCGAAGGCCGAGCGAATGAAGCGCGAGCCCGAAGGGCGAGCGCTTGGCGAGGCCGCAGGCCGAGCCGTGTTAGTAACTTGCGAGGCCGAAGGCCGAGCTCCGACTCGAGAGTATTTTCCACATCTCCGACTGGTCTCCATGGCAACTGCTCGCGGTAACCGAAGCACCTGCGAGTGGGGTTCCTTAAGAAAAGTGACTTAGAACCTTGGTACCATTCTGCCCGTACCACCTTTTTATAGCAGTAGGGTGAATTTGCTTTAGTGGCTACAGTATGGTTCTTTATTGTATTGAGAGTTTATATGGGATTTCATGCTTCTATTGGAGTTTTGAACACACTATTTTTTTAATGTATCAGGTGTTTTTTTGACAGTTCCTACTGACTCAAGATAGATGCGGGCCGCATGCGGCCCGCACACTGCCCGAAATACTAGTTATAATATATAAAGCTCGATTACCACTGACTGATTGACATAAATGTTCTCCTAGAAGGAGACGAGTAGGAGCAACGTGATGTATGGCAAAAATGTTCGGGGGGTTTTGGTGAGTACGAGAAAAATCGAAAATCATAAAAATGACGCCTGCCAAGTAAAGATGGATGACGTATCTCAAAAACGGTACAAGATAAGTAGGGGGTGTTTGAACAAATGTCATAGGGAATCGGGAGAGGAGTCGAATGACACCTGTCAAAAATCCAAAATGGCGGATTTCAAGATGGCCGCCATACAAATTGATCCGAGCCTGCTGAAGCGAGGCCGTTAGGCCGAGGTTCAGTAGGGGCGGAGCAGTTTGTATGGGGGCCTTCTTGAAATCCGCCATTTTGGATTTGTCTTAGGTGCTCCTATCATTCTTTATACTGCATTTGGAGTGTTTTACCTTATATTTTCGACTGTATTAGGAGTTTTTGTGGGATTATTGACTGAATTTGGAGTTACTGTCCTATGATAGTGTATAGCGAGCCCAAAGGGCGAGCTCCTGGTGAGGCCGAAGGCCGAATTTTCGGCTCGCGAGGCCGAAGGCCGAGCGTATGGTGCGTGAGCCCGAAGGGCGAGCGCTTGGCGAGGCCGTAGGCCGAGCCGTATTAGTAACTTGCGAGGCCGAAGGCCGAGCTCCGACTTGAGAGTATTTTCTACATCTCCGACTGGTCTCCATGGCAACTGCCTGCGGTAACCGCAGCACCTACGAGTGGGGTTCCTTAACAAAAGTGACTCAGAACCTTGGTACCATTCTGCCAGTACCACCTTTTTATGGCAGTAGGGTGAATCTGCTTTAGTGGCTACAGTATGGTTCTTTATTGTATTGAGAGTTTATATGGGATTTCATACTTCTATTGGAGTTTTGAACATACTTTTTTCCAACGTATCAGGAGTTTTGATATAGTTTAGTACTGCATAACGATAAATGCGGGCCGCATGCGGCCCGCACACTGCCCGAAATACTAGTTTATAATATATAAAGCTCGATTACCACTGACTGACTGACATAAATGTTCTCCTAGAAGGAGGCGAGTAGGAGCAACGTGATGTATAGCAAAAATGTTCGGGTGGTTTTGGTGAGTATGGGAAAAATCGAAAATCATTAAAAAGACGCCTGCCAAGTGTAGATGGATGACGTATCTCGAAAACGGTAAGAGATAAGTAAGGGGTGTTTGAACAAATGTCATAGGGAATCGGGAGAGCAGTCGTCTGACATCTGTCAAAAATCCTAAAGGCTCGGCCTAAAGGCCTCGCTTCAGCAGGCTCGGAGCATTTTGTATGGCGGCCATCTTGAAATCTGACATTTTGGATGTGTCCCACGTGCTCCTATCATTCTTTATACTGCATTTGGAGTGTTTTACCTTATATTTTCGACTGTATTAGGAGTTTTTGTGGGATTTTTGACTGAATTTGGAGTTACTGTCCTACATTAGTGTAGTAGCGAGCCCGTAGGGCGAGCTCCTGGTGAGGCCGAAGGCCGAACTTTCGGTCCGCGAGGCCGAAGGCCGAGCATATGTTGCGCGAGCCCGAAGGGCGAGCGCTTGGCGAGGCCGTAGGCCGAGCCGTATAAGTAACTTGCGAGGCCGAAGGCCGAGCTCCGACTTGAGAGTATTTTCCACATCTCCGACTGGTCTCCATGGCAACTGCCTGCGGTAACCGCAGCACCTACGAGTGGGGTTCCTTAACAAAAGTGACTCAGAACCTTGGTACCATTCTGCCCGTACCACCTTTTTATGGCAGTAGGGTGAATCTGCTTTAGTGGCTACAGTATGGTTCTTTATTGTATTGAGAGTTTATATGGGATTTCATTCTTCTATTGGAGTTTTGAACATACTTTTTTACAACGTATCATGAGTTTTGATATAGTTTAGTACTGCATAACGATAAATGCGGGCCGCATGCGGCCCGCACACTGCCCGAAAAACTAGTTATTATAATATATAAAGCTCGATTACCATTGACTCACTGACTGACATAAATGTTCTCCTAGAAGGAGACGAGTAGGAACAACGTGATGTATGACAAAAATGTTCTGGGGGTTTTGGTGAGTATGAGAAAAATCGAAAATCATTAAAAAGACGCCTGCCAAGTGATGATGGATGACGTATCTCGAAAACGGTAAGAGATAGGTAGGGGGTGTTTGAACAAATGTCATAGGGAATCGGGAGAGCAGTCGAATGACATCTGTCAAAAATCCAAAATGGCGGATTTCAAGATGGCCGCCATACAAAGTGCTCATTTTTCGACCGTATTAGGAGTTTTTGTTGGATTTTGGACTGAATTTGGAGTTACTGTCCTATGATAGTGTAGTAGCGAGCCCGAAGGGCGAGCTCCTGGTGAGGCCGAAGGCCGAACTTTCGGTCCGCGAGGCCGAAGGCCGAGCGTATAATGCGTGAGCCCGAAGGGCGAGCGCTTGGCGAGGCCGTAGGCCGAGCCGTATTAGTAACTTGCGAGGCCGAAGGCCGAGCTCCGAATTGAGAGTATTTTCCACGTCACCGACTGGTCTCCATGGCAACTGCCTGCGGTAACCGAAGCACCTACGAGTGGGGTTCCTTAACAAAAGTGATTAAGAACCTTGGTACCATTCTGCCCGTACCACCTTTTTATGGCAGTAGGGTGAATCGGCTTTAGTGGCTACAGTATGGTTCTTTATTGTATTGAGAGTTTTTATGGGATTTCATACTTCTATTGGAGTTTTGGATATTACTTTTTTTTAATGTATAACGTGCTTTTATGACAGTTCCTACTGACTCAAGATAGATGCGGGCCGCATGCGGCCCGCACACTGCCCGAAAAACTAGTTTATAATATATAAAGCTGGATTACCGTACACTGACTCACTCACTGACTGACTGACTGACTGACTGACTGACTGACTGACTGACATCATTGTTCTCCCAGAAGGAGTCGAGTAGGAAGAAAGTGATGTATGGGAAAAGTGTAGAGGGGGTTTGTGTGAGTATGGGAAAAATCCGAAAACTCAAAGATGACGTCTGCCAAGTAAAATTGGATGACGTATCTCAAAAACGGTAAGAGATAGGTAGGGGGTGTTTGATCAAATGTCATAGGGAATCGGAAGTTTAGTCGAATGACACCTGTCAAAAATCCAAAATGGCGGATTTCAAGATGGCCGCCATACAAAATGATCCGAGCCTGCTGAAGCGAGGCCTTTAGGCCGAGCTTCAGTAGGGGCGGAGCAGTTTGTATGGTGGCCTTCTTGAAATCCGCCATTTTGGATTTGTCCCAGGTGCTCCTCTCATTCTTCAGACTGCATTTGGAGTGTTTTACCATATATTTTCGACTATATTAGGAGTTTTTGTGGGATTTTTGACTGAATTTGGAGTTACTGTCCAACATTAGTGTAGTAGCGAGCCCGAAGGGCGAGCTCCTGGTGAGGCCGAAGGCCGAACTTTCGGTCCGCGAGGCCGAAGGCCGAGCGTATGGTGCGTGAGCCCGAAGGGCGAGCGCTTGGCGAGGCCGCAGGCCGAGCCATGTTAGTAACTTGCGAGGCCGAAGGCCGAGCTCCGACTTGAGAGTATATTCCATGTCACAGAATGGTCTCCATGGCAACTGCCCGCGGTAACCGAAGCACCTACGAGTGGGGTTCCTTAACAAATGTGACTCAGAACCTTGGTACCATTCTGCCGGTACCACCTTTTTATGGCAGTAGGGTGAATCTGGTTTGGAGGCTACAGTTTGTTTCTTTATTGTATTGAGAGTTTATATGGGATTTCATACTTCTATTGGAGTTTTGAAAATTTTTTTTTTATTGTAAAAGGTGTTTTGATATAGTATAGTACTGCATAACGATAAATGCGGGCCGCATGCGGCCCGCACACTGCCCGAAAAACTAGTTATAATATATAAAGCTCGATTACCACTGACTGATTGACATAAATGTTCTCCTAGAAGGAGACGAGTAGGAGCAACGTGATGTATGGCAAAAATGTTCGGGGGGTTTTGGTGAGTACGAGAAAAATCGAAAATCATAAAAATGACGCCTGCCAAGTAAAGATGGATGACGTATCTCAAAAACGGTACAAGATAAGTAGGGGGTGTTTGAACAAATGTCATAGGGAATCGGGAGAGGAGTCGAATGACACCTGTCAAAAATCCAAAATGGCGGATTTCAAGATGGCCGCCATACAAATTGATCCGAGCCTGCTGAAGCGAGGCCGTTAGGCCGAGGTTCAGTAGGGGCGGAGCAGTTTGTATGGGGGCCTTCTTGAAATCCGCCATTTTGGATTTGTCTTAGGTGCTCCTATCATTCTTTATACTGCATTTGGAGTGTTTTACCTTATATTTTCGACTGTATTAGGAGTTTTTGTGGGATTATTGACTGAATTTGGAGTTACTGTCCTATGATAGTGTATAGCGAGCCCAAAGGGCGAGCTCCTGGTGAGGCCGAAGGCCGAATTTTCGGCTCGCGAGGCCGAAGGCCGAGCGTATGGTGCGTGAGCCCGAAGGGCGAGCGCTTGGCGAGGCCGTAGGCCGAGCCGTATTAGTAACTTGCGAGGCCGAAGGCCGAGCTCCGACTTGAGAGTATTTTCTACATCTCCGACTGGTCTCCATGGCAACTGCCTGCGGTAACCGCAGCACCTACGAGTGGGGTTCCTTAACAAAAGTGACTCAGAACCTTGGTACCATTCTGCCAGTACCACCTTTTTATGGCAGTAGGGTGAATCTGCTTTAGTGGCTACAGTATGGTTCTTTATTGTATTGAGAGTTTATATGGGATTTCATACTTCTATTGGAGTTTTGAACATACTTTTTTCCAACGTATCAGGAGTTTTGATATAGTTTAGTACTGCATAACGATAAATGCGGGCCGCATGCGGCCCGCACACTGCCCGAAATACTAGTTTATAATATATAAAGCTCGATTACCACTGACTGACTGACATAAATGTTCTCCTAGAAGGAGGCGAGTAGGAGCAACGTGATGTATAGCAAAAATGTTCGGGTGGTTTTGGTGAGTATGGGAAAAATCGAAAATCATTAAAAAGACGCCTGCCAAGTGTAGATGGATGACGTATCTCGAAAACGGTAAGAGATAAGTAAGGGGTGTTTGAACAAATGTCATAGGGAATCGGGAGAGCAGTCGTCTGACATCTGTCAAAAATCCTAAAGGCTCGGCCTAAAGGCCTCGCTTCAGCAGGCTCGGAGCATTTTGTATGGCGGCCATCTTGAAATCTGACATTTTGGATGTGTCCCACGTGCTCCTATCATTCTTTATACTGCATTTGGAGTGTTTTACCTTATATTTTCGACTGTATTAGGAGTTTTTGTGGGATTTTTGACTGAATTTGGAGTTACTGTCCTACATTAGTGTAGTAGCGAGCCCGTAGGGCGAGCTCCTGGTGAGGCCGAAGGCCGAACTTTCGGTCCGCGAGGCCGAAGGCCGAGCATATGTTGCGCGAGCCCGAAGGGCGAGCGCTTGGCGAGGCCGTAGGCCGAGCCGTATAAGTAACTTGCGAGGCCGAAGGCCGAGCTCCGACTTGAGAGTATTTTCCACATCTCCGACTGGTCTCCATGGCAACTGCCTGCGGTAACCGCAGCACCTACGAGTGGGGTTCCTTAACAAAAGTGACTCAGAACCTTGGTACCATTCTGCCCGTACCACCTTTTTATGGCAGTAGGGTGAATCTGCTTTAGTGGCTACAGTATGGTTCTTTATTGTATTGAGAGTTTATATGGGATTTCATACTTCTATTGGAGTTTTGAACATACTTTTTTCCAACGTATCAGGAGTTTTGATATAGTTTAGTACTGCATAACGATAAATGCGGGCCGCATGCGGCCCGCACACTGCCCGAAAAACTAGTTTATAATATATAAAGCTGGATTACCGTACACTGACTGATTCACTGACTCACTGACTGACTGACATAATTGTTCTCCCAGAAGGAGTCGAGTAGGAAGAATGTGATGTATGGGAAAAGTGTAGAGGGGGTTTGGGGGAGTATGGGAAAAATCCGAAAACTCAAAGATGTCGTCTGCCAAGTAAAATTGGATAGCGTATATCTGAAACGGTAAGAGATAGGTAGGGGGTGCTTGACCAAATGTCATAGGGAATCGGGAGAACAGTCGGGTGACATTTGTCAAAAATCCAAAATGGCGGATTTCAAAATGGCCGCCATACAAAATCCTTCGATCCCTCAAAATAGTAGCTGGTTCTACTAGAAAGAGTTGAGTACGGTTATAGTAATGTATTACGAAAATGACTAAGGGGTTTAGCTGAGTAGGGGAAATATTAAAAACCCTAGAAATGACGCCTGCCAAGTAAAGCTGGACTACGTATCTCGAAAACGGTAAGAGATAGGTTTGGTGTGTTTGAACGAATGTCATAGGGAATCGGGAGAGCAGTCGAATGACACCTGTCAAATGTGCTACTCTCATTCTTCATACATTATTTGGAGTGTTTGACCATACAATGTCGACTGTATTAGGAGTTTTTGTGGGATTTTGAACTGAATTTGGAGTAATTGTCCTACTGGCCGTGTAGCGAGCCCGAAGGGCGAGCTTCTGGTGAGGCCGAAGGCCGAACTTTCGGGCCGCGAGGCCGTAGGCCGAGTGGACGGTGCGCGAGCCCGCAGGGCGAGCGCTAGGCGAGGCCGCAGGCCGAGCCATGTTAGTAACTTGCGAGGCCGAAGGCCGAGCTTAGACTTGCACCGATTTGGCTGAAAATCGATATATAGGTTGTTCTCGTCATCCTCATTCCAAATATGAAATTTTTATATCGATGACGTCTGCCAAGTAAAAAAAGTTACTCCGATTTGGTTGAAACTCGATATTTAGGTGGTTCTGGGTGTCCTTATTCCAAATCTAAAAAATTTTTTTCGATGACGTCTGCCAAGTAAAAAAAGTTACTCCGATTTGGCTGAAACTCGATATTTAGGTGGTTCTGGGTGTCCTTATTCCAAATCTAAAAATTTTTTTTCGATGACGTCTGCCAAGTAAAAAAAGTTACTCCGATTTGGCTGAAACTCGATATTTAGGTGGTTCTGGGTGTCCTTATTCCAAATCAAAATTATTTTTTTCGATGACGTCTGCCAAGTAAAAAGAAGTACTCCGATTTGGCTTAAATTTCATATCTAGGTTGTTTTGGACGTCCTTATTCCAAATATGAAATTTTTTTTTCGATGACGTCTGCCAAGTGTAGATAAATCACGAATCTCGAAAACGGTAATAGATAGGTAGGGGGTTTTTGAAAATATGTCATAGGGAATAAGGAGAGCAGTCGAATGACATTTTGGATGTGTCTTACGTGCTCCTATCATTCTTTATACTGCATTTGGAGTGTTTTTCCTTAATTTTCGACTGTATTAGGAGTTTTTGTAGGGATTTTTGACTGAATTTGGAGTAACTGTCCAACTTTAGTGTATAGCGAGCCCGAAGGGCGAGCTCCCGGTGAGGCCGAAGGCCGAACTTTCGGCTCGCGAGGCCGAAGGCCGAGCGTAGGGTGCGTGAGCCCGAAGGGCGAGCGCTTGGCGAGGCCGTAGGCCGAGCCGTATTAGTAACTTGCGAGGCCGAAGGCCGAGCTCCGACTTGAGAGTTTTTTCCACGTCTCCGACTGGTCTCCATGGCAACTGCCCGCGGTAACCGAAGCACCTACGAGTGGGGTTCCTTAACAAAAGTGACTCAGAACCTTGGTACCATTCTGCCCGTACCACCTTTTTATGGCAGTAGGGTGAATCTGCTTTAGTAGCTACAGTATGTTTCTCTACTGTATTACAAGTTTATTTGGGATTTCATGTTTCTATTGGAGTTTTGAACATATTTTTTTTATGTATTAGGTGTTTTGATATAGTCTAAAATTTCATAACGATAAATGCGGGCCGCATGCGGCCCGCACACTGCCCGAAAAACTAGTTTATAATATATAAAGCTCGATTACCACTGACTGACTGACTGACTCACTGACATAAATGTTCTCCTAGAAGGAGCAGAGTAGGGTAAAAATGAAGAATAGCAAAAATGTTCGGAGGGTTTTGGTGAGTATGAGAAAAATCGAAAATCATTAAAAAGACGCCTGCCAAGTAAAGATGGATGACGTATCTCAAAAACGGTACGAGATAGGTAGGGGGTGTTTGAACAAATGTCATAGGGAATCGGGAGAGCAGTCGAATGACACCTGTCAAAAATCCAAAATGGCGGATTTCAAGATGGCCGCCATACAAAGTGATCCGAGCCTGCTGAAGCGAGGCCTTTAGGCCGAGCTTCAGTAGGGGCGGAGCAGTTTGTATGGTGGCCGTCTTGAAATCCGACAATTTGGATGTGACCCACGTGCTCCTATCATTCTTTATACTGCATTTGGAGTGATTTACCCTATATTTTCGACTGTATTAGGAGTTTTTGTGGGATTTTCGACTGAATTTGGAGTAACTGTCCTACATTAGTGAAGTTGCGAGCCCGAAGGGCGAGCTTCTGGTGAGGCCGAAGGCCGAACTTTCGGTCCGCGAGGCCGAAGGCCGAGCGTATGATGCGCGAGCCCGAAGGGCGAGTGCTTTGCGAGGCCGCAGGCCGAGCCGTGTTAGTAACTTGCGAGGCCGAAGGCCGAGCTCCGACTTGAGATTATTTTCCACATCTCCGACTGGTCTCCATAGCAACTGCCCGCGGTAACCGAAGCACCTACGAGTGGGGTTCCTTCACAAAAGTGACTCAGAACCTTGGTCCCATTCTGCCCGTACCACCTTTTTGTGGCAGTAGGGTGAATTTGCTTTAGTGGCTGCAGTATGGTTCTTTATTGTATTGAGAGTTTTTATGGGATTTCATACTTCCATTGGAGTTTTGAACATTCTTTTTCTTAAAGTATTAGGGGTTTATGTGAAATTTCCAAATGACTCAAGATAGATGCGGGCCGCATGCGGCCCGCACACTGCCCGAAAAACTAGTTATAATATATAAAGCTCGATTACCACTGACTGATTGACATAAATGTTCTCCTAGAAGGAGACGAGTAGGAGCAACGTGATGTATGGCAAAAATGTTCGGGTGGTTTCGGTGAGTATGAGAAAAATCGAAAATTATTAAAAAGACGCCTGCCAAGTGATGATGGATGACGTATCTCGAAAACGGTAAGAGATAGGTAGGGGGTGTTTGACCAAATGTCATAGGGAATCAAGAGTGCAGTCGAATGACAGCTGTCAAAAATTCAAAATGGCGGATTTCAAGATGGCCGCCATACAAAATGACCCGAGCCTGCTGAAGCGAGGCCTTTAGGCCGAGCTTCAGTAGGGGCGGAGCAGTTTGTATGGCGGCCGTCTTGAAATCCGACATTTTGGATGTGACTCACGTGCTCCTATCATTCTTTATACTGCATTTGGAGTATTTTACCTTATATTTTCGACTGTATTAGGAGTTTTTGTGGGATTTTTGACTGAATTTGGAGTAACTTCTGGTGAGGCCGAAGGCCGAACTTTCGGCCCGTGAGGCCGAAGGCCGAGCGTATGGGGCGTGAGCCCGAAGGGCGAGCGCATGGCGAGGCCGGAGGCCGAGCCGTGTTAGTAACTTGCGAGGCCGAAGGCCGAGCTCCGACTTGAGAGTATTTTCCACGTCTCCGAATGGTCTCCATGGCAACTGCCCGCGATAACCGAAGCACCTACGAGTGCGGTTCCTTAACAAAAGTAACTCAGAACCTTGCTACCAATCTGCCCGTACCACCTTTTTATGGCAGTAGGGTGAATCTGCTTTAGTGGCTACAGTATGATTCATTATTGTATTGAGAGTTTATATGGGATTTCAAACTTCTATTAGATTTTTGAACTTATTTTTTTTTAACGTATTAGGTTTTTTTTGACAGTTCCTACTGACTCAAGATAGATGCGGGCCGCATGCGGCCCGCACACTGCCCGAAAAACTAGTTATAATATATAAAGCTCGATTACCACTCACTGACTGACTGACATAAATGTTCTCCTAGAAGGAGACGAGTAGGAGCAACATGATGTATGGCAAAAATGTTCGGGGGGTTTTGGTGAGTATGGGAAAAATCGAAAATCATTAAAAAGACGCCTGCCAAACAAAGATGGATGACATATCTCAAAAACGGTAAGAGATAGGTAGGGGGTGTTTGAACAAATGTCATAGGGAATCGGGATAGCAGTCGAATGACACCTGTCAAAAATCCAAAATGGCGGATTTCAAGATGGCCGCCATACAAAGTGATCCGAGCCTGCTGAAGCGAGGCCTTTAGGCCGAGCTTCAGTAGGGGCGGAGCAGTTTGTATGGTGGCCGTCTTGAAATCCGTTATTTTGGATGTGCCCCACGTGCTCCTATCATTCTTTATACTGCATTTGGAGTGTTTTACCTTATATTTTCGACTGTATTAGGAGTTTTTGTGGGATTTTTGACTAAATTTGGAGTTACTGTCCTACATAAGTGAAGTAGCGAGCCCGAAGGGCGAGCTCCTGGTGAGGCCGAAGGCCGAACTTTCGGTCCGCGAGGCCGAAGGCCGAGCGTATGATGCGTGAGCCCGAAGGGCGAACGCTTGGCGAGGCCGTAGGCCGAGCCGTATTAGTAACTTGTGAGGCCGAAGGCCGAGCTCCGACTTGAGAGTATTTTCCACATCCCCGACTGGTCTCCATGGCAACTACCTGCGGTAACCGCAGCACCTACGAGTGGGGTTCCTTGACAAAAGTGACTCAGAACCTTGGTACCATTCTGCCCGTACCACCTTTTTATGGCAGTAGGGTGAATCTGCTTTAGTGGCTACAGTATATGGTTCTTTATTGTATGGAGAGTTTATTTGGGATTTCATACTTCTATTAGAGTTTTGAACTTATTTTTTTTTTAATGTAAAAGGGGTCAAGGTATAGTTTCGTACTGCATAACGATAAATGCGGGCCGCATGCGGCCCGCACACTGCCCGAAAAACTAGTTTATAATATATAAAGCTCGATTACCACTCACTGACTCATTGACATAAATGTTCTCCTAGAAGGAGGCGAGTAGGAGCAACGTGATGTATAGCGAAAATGTTTGGAAGGTTTTGGTGAGTATGAGAAAAATCGAAAATCATTAAAAAGACGCCTGCCAAGTAAGGATGAATGACGTATCTCGAAAACGGTACAAGATAGGTAGGGGGTGTTTGAACAAATGTCATAGGGAATTGGAAGAGCAGTCGAATGACACCTGTCAAAAATCCAAAATGGCGGATTTCAAGATGGCCGCCATACAAAGTGATCCGAGCCTGCTGAAGCGAGGCCTTTAGGCCGAGCTTCAGTAGGGGCGGAGCAGTTTGTATGGTGGCCGTCTTGAAATCCGACATTTTGGATGTGTCTTACGTGCTCCTATCATTCTTTATACTGCATTTGGAGTGTTTTACCTTTATTTTCGACTGTATTAGGAGTTTTTGTGGGATTTTTGACTGAATTTGGAGTAACTGTCCTACTTCGCTGTATAGCGAGCCCGAAGGCCGAGCTCCGACTTGAGAGTATTTTCCACATCTCCGACTGGTCTCCATGGCAACTGCCCGCGGTAACCGAAGCACCTACGAGTGGGGTTCCTTAACAAAAGTGACTCAGAACCTTGGTACTATTCTGCCCGTACCACCTTTTTATGGCAGTAGGGTGAATCTGCTTTAGTGGCTGCAGTATGGTTCTTTATTGTATTGAGAGTTTTTATGGGATTTCATACTTCCATTGGAGTTTTGAAATATATTTTTTTTAATATAAAAGGTGTTTTGATATTGTTTAGTACTGCATAACGATAAATGCGGGCCGCATGCGGCCCGCACACTGCCCGAAAAACTAGTTAATAATATATAAAGCTCGATTACCACTCACTGACTGACTGACTGACTGATTGACATAAATGTTCTCCTAGAAGGAGACGAGTAGGGCTAAAATGATGTATGGCAAAAATGTTCGGGGGGTTTAGGTGAGTATGAGAAAAATCGAAAATCATCAAAATGACGCCTGCCAAGTTAAGATGGATGACATATCTCGAAAACGGTGCAAGATAGGTAGGGGGTGTTTGAACAAATGTCATAGGGAATCGAGAGAGCAGTCGAATGACACCTGTCAAAAATCCAAAATGGCGGATTTCAAGATGGCCGCCATACAAAATGCTCCGAGCCTGCTGAAGCGAGGCCTTTAGGCCGAGCTTCAGTAGGGGCGGAGCAGTTTGAATGGTGGGCTTCTTGAAATCCGCCATTTTGGATTTGTCCCAGGTGCTCCTCTCATTCTTCATACTGCATTTGGAGTGTTTTACCATATATTTTCGACTGTATTAGGAGTTTTTGTGGGTTTTTTGACTGAATTTGGAGTAACTGTCCTACATTAGTGTATAGCGAGCCCAAAGGGCAACCACCTGGTGAGGCCGAAGGCCGAACTTTCGGTCCGCGAGGCCGAAGGCCGAGCGAATGAAGCGCGAGCCCGAAGGGCGAGCGCTTGGCGAGGCCGCAGGCCGAGCCGTGTTAGTAACTTGCGAGGCCGAAGGCCGAGCTCCGACTCGAGAGTATTTTCCACATCTCCGACTGGTCTCCATGGCAACTGCCCGCGGTAACCGAAGCACCTACGAGTGGGGTTCCTTAAGAAAAGTGACTTAGAACCTTGGTACCATTCTGCCCGTACCACCTTTTTATAGCAGTAGGGTGAATTTGCTTTAGTGGCTACAGTATGGTTCTTTATTGTATTGAGAGTTTATATGGGATTTCATGCTTCTATTGGAGTTTTGAACACACTATTTTTTTAATGTATCAGGTGTTTTTTTGACAGTTCCTACTGACTCAAGATAGATGCGGGCCGCATGCGGCCCACACACTGCCCGAAAAACTAGTTTATAATATATAAAGCTCGATTACCATTGACTCACTGACTGACATAAATGTTCTCCTAGAAGGAGACGAGTAGGAACAACGTGATGTATGACAAAAATGTTCGGGGGGTTTTGGTGAGTACGAGAAAAATCGAAAATCATTAAAAAGACGCCTGCCAAGTGAAGATGGATGACGTATCTCGAAAACGGTAAGAGATAGGTAGGGGGTGTTTGAACAAATGTCATAGGGAATAGGAAGAGCAGTCGAATGACATCTGTCAAAAATCCAAAATGGCGGATTTCAAGATGGCCGCCATACAAAATGATCCTGCCCTGCTGAAGCGAGGCCTTTAGGCCGAGCTTCAGTAGGGGCGGAGCAGTTTGTATGGTGGCCGTCTTGAAATCCGACATTTTGGATGTGACCCACGTGCTCCTATCATTCTTTATACTGCATTTGGAGTGTTTTACCTTCATTTTCGACTGAATTAGGAGTTTTTGTGGGATTTTTGACTGAATTTGGAGTTACTGTCCTACATTAGTGTAGTAGCGAGCCCGAAGGGCGAGCTCCTGGTTAGGCCGAAGGGCGAGCGCTTGGCGAGGCCGCAGGCCGAGCCGTGTTGGTAACTTGCGAGGCCGAAGGCCGAGCTCCGACTTGAGAGTTTTTTCCACGTCTCTGACTGGTCTCCATGGCAACTGCCCGCGGTAAGCGAAGCACCTACGAGTGGGGTTCCTTAACAAAAGTGACTCAGAACCTTGGTACCATTCTGCCCGTACCACCTTTTTATGGCAGTAGGGTGAATCTGCTTTAGTAGCTACAGTTTGGTTCTCTACTGTATTACAAGTTTATTTGGGATTTCATATTTCTATTGGAGTTTTGAACATTATTTTTTTATGTATTAGGTGTTTTGATATAGTTTAAAATTGCATATCGATAAATGCGGGCCGCATGCGGCCCGCACACTGCCCGAAAAACTAGTTTATAATATATAAAGCTCGATTACCACTCACTCACTGACATAAATGTTCTCCTAGAAGGAGCAGAGTAGGGTAAAAATGAAGTATGGCAAAAATGTTTGGGTGGTTTTGGTGAGTATGAGAAAAATCGAAAATCATTAAAAAGACGCCTGCCAAGTGATGATGGATGACGTATCTCAAAAACGGTACAAGATAGGTAGGGGGTGTTTGAACAAATGTCATAGGGAATCAGGAGAGCAGTCGAATGACACCTGTCAAAAATCCAAAATGGCGGATTTCAAGATGGCCGCCATACAAAATGATCCGAGCCTGCTGAAGCGAGGCCGTTAGGCCGAGCTTCAGTAGGGGCGGAGCAGTTTGTATGGTGGCTGTCTTGAAATCCGACATTTTGGATCTGACCCACGTGCTCCTATCATTCTTTATACTGGATTTGGAGTGTTTTACCTTATATTTTCGACTGTATTAAGAGTTTTTGTGGGATTTTTGACTGAATTTGGAGTTACTGACCTACGATAATGTATAGCGAGCCCGAAGGGCGAGCTTCTGGTGAGGCCGAAGGCCGAACTTTCGGCTCTCGAGGCCGAAGGCCGAGCGTATGGTGCGTGAGCCCGAAGGGCGATCGCTTGGCGAGGCCGCAGGCCGAGCCATGTTGGTAACTTGCGAGGCCGAAGGCTGAGCTCCGACTTGAGAGTTTTTTCCACGTTTCCGACTGGTCTCCATGGCAACTGCCCGCGGTAAGCGAAGCACCTACGAGTGGGGTTCCTTAACAAAAGTGACTCAGAACCTTGGTCCCATTCTGCCCGTACCACCTTTTTATGGCAGTAGGGTGAATCTGTTTTAGTGGCTACAGTATTGTTCTTTATTGTTTTGAGAGTTAATATGGGATTTCATACTTCTAATGGAGTTTTGAACATACTTTTTTTAATGTATAAGGTGTTTTGATATTGTTCAAACTTGCACAACGATAAATGCGGGCCGCATGCGGCCCGCACACTGCCCGAAAAACTAGTTAATAATATATAAAGCTCGATTACCACTCACTGACTGACTGACTGACTGATTGACATAAATGTTCTCCTAGAAGGAGACGAGTAGGGCTAAAATGATGTATGGCAAAAATGTTCGGGGGGTTTTGGTGAGTATGAGAAAAATCGAAAATCATAAAAAAGACGCCTGCCAAGTAAAGATGGATAACGTATCTCGAAAACGGTGCAAGATGGGTAGGGGGTGTTTGAAAAAATGTCATAGGGAATCGGGAGAGCAGTCGAATGACACCTGTCAAAAATCCAAAATGGCGGATTTCAAGATGGCCGCCATACAAAATGCTCCGAGCCTGCTGAAGCGAGGTCTTTAGGCCGAGCTTCAGTAGGGGCGGAGCAGTTTGTATGGTGGCCGTCTTGAAATCCGTTATTTTGGATGTGCCCCACGTGCTCCTATCATTCTTTATACTGCATTTGGAGTGTTTTATCTTATATTTTCGACTGTATTAGGAGTTTTTGTGGGATTTTTGACTGAATTTAGAGTTACTGTCCTTCATGAGTGTAGTAGCGAGCCCGAAGGGCGAGCTCCTGGTGAGGCCGAAGGCCGAACTTTCGGTCCGCGAGGCCGAAGGCCGAGCGTATGATGCGCGAGCCCGCAGGGCGAGCGCTTGGCGAGGCCGCAGGCCGAGCCGTATTAGTAACTTGCGAGGCCGAAGGCCGAGCTCCGACTTGAGAGTATTTTCCACGTCTCCGACTGGTCTCCATGGCAACTGCCCGCGATAACCAAAGCACCTACGAGTGGGGTTCCTTAACAAATGTGCCTCAGAACCTTGGTACCATTCTGCCCGTACTACCTTTTTATGGCAGTAGGGTGAATCTTATTTGGTGGCTACAGTTTGGTTCTCTACTGTATTACAAGTTTATATGGGATTTCATACTTCTATTGGAGTCTTGAACAATTTTTTTTATGTATGAGGTGTTTTTTTGACAGTTCCTACTGACTCAAGATAGATGCGGGCCGCATGCGGCCCGCACACTGCCCGAAAAACTAGTTTATTTATATTATATAAAGCTCGATTACCACTGACTGATTGACATAAATGTTCTCCTAGAAGGAGACGAGTAGGAACAACGTGATGTATGGCAAAAGTGTTCGGGTGGTTTCGGTGAGTATGAGAAAAATCGAAAATCATAAAAATGACGCCTGCCAAGTAAAGATGGATGACGTATCTCGAAAACGGTGCAAGATGGGTAGGGGGTGTTTGAACAAATGTCATAGGGAATAGGGAGAGCAGTCGAATGACACCTGTCAAAAATCCAAAATGGCGGATTTCAAGATGGCCGCCATACAAAATGATCCGAGCCTGCTGAAGCGAGGCCGTTAGGCCGAGCTTCAGTAGGGGCGGAGCAGTTTGTATGGTGGCTGTCTTGAAATCCGACATTTTGGATGTGACCCACATGCTCCTATCATTCTTTATACTGCATTTGGAGTGTTTTACCTTATATTTTCGACTGTATTAGGAGTTTTTGTGGGATTTTTGACTGAATTTGGAGTAACTGTCCTACATAAGTGTAGTAGCGAGCCCGAAGGGTTGCAAGCATAGTAGAATAGTCGTAGTTGCAAGCATGTGAGATGGACGTGTTGCTAATTATTTTTAAAAATATTTAACGCCCGGAATAAGTGAAGTGCATCTAAACTCTACAAGACAGAAAGTACGAATTTATATGCATATCTAAGCGTCGCATACTACATTATCGCACCAAAGCAAAGTGGACCTCAGCTTGCCGCACCACCGCCTTCGCCTCCGCGAGAAAGAAACGGACTGGTACATCGCGTCTCACTCATCCTGCTATAACGCAAGTATTTATTTAGGTTTTCTCAGTCTCGCCCGCAAAGAACAATGGCAGTTCGTCGTTCGCCAACCGGGACACCTATTAAGTATCTTGATAGCAATGAACCGATAGCAAGTCGCAGTGGCTCGCAACCTGAACTCAGACAAGCAGTACTCTCAGAATATTTGGACAATTCTGCTACCCGTAAAAGGAAAGAACCCGACGATGGCTTTTCGAGTAAATTTGAAAAATTTGAGAACAAAATAATGCTGTTGATAACTGGTATGGCTGAAAATCAAAATAATATGCTAGATAAAATTTCCCAAGAGCTATCAGCAATAACAGAGCAGTTTTCTCAATTAAAAGCGACAACAGACCAGCTTGCCATGGAGCAGTCTATGGTAAGGAAAGAGTTAACAACTTCAAAAGCTGAACTAGAGACAAAAATTAAAGCCATCCAAAGTGACGTTGAGGAAATTAAATCATTAACGCATTACTCAAATCCAGATACAATATCTGTAGCATGTGAAAGCATGTTGGCTGAGTTACAGGAGCGGTCAACCAGAGAAAAGAATATTATCGTTTGTGGTGTGGATGAAATAAGCTCTAAAAATAGCGCTGAGAGAATCAAACATGACACAGAAGTAGTTAGCAGAATTATCAAGTTAACTAACCCTTGTGTCGAATTTGTTAAATGCTTTCGCATAGGAAAGTTTGGCACTGGCAGATCACGTCCTATTAAAGTGTGTCTTGCTTCGGCAGATATTGCTAAATCAATTCTACGAAACAATGACATGATTTCCAGTCAGCTCCCGAACATCAAATGCTTTTCAGATCAAACGCCACAACAACGGAAACTTTTGCTATCTTTACGAGATGAACTAAAGAACAGGACTGAAAATGGAGAATGTAATTTGACAATAAAATATATAAAAGGTAGGCCGAAAATTGTTGAATTGCCTCCAAAAAACTAACAACAACATCAGCTTACCAGATACCAACTACCCCTAATCCAATAACCTCTGTACAAATTGATACTTCAGTTGACCTACAACCACAACATATGAAAACCTTAACTAGAGAGATAGACAGCTCCAGTAACATCACTTATCAGCTTACAAATACTCATAGAGACGTGGTTCACAGTTCAAAATCTCTAAAATTCTTATATATTAATGCACGCAGTTTGGTCAAACCTGGCAAGCTAGACGAATTGAAATGCATAATACATACTATACCTAGTATCGTACACGCGATTATTATATCTGAGACCTGGATAAAATCTGACCAAGTAGCCCAAAGCCTAGCACTACCTGGCTATACTCATTATTACAACCATAGATCTGCTACAAGAGGAGGTGGAGTATCCATTTATGCTCACAATAGCATCAAACATACCCTAATTGAAGACATATGTGAAAATGACAACCACTATCTCTGGATACACCTGAACAAATTCTGCTTGGACATTGGTGGCATATACAAGCCGGAGAGGACCAATGATACCAATTTTATCAAAACCTACACTGAACAGCTAGAAAAAAGGAAACGTGTTATTGTATTTGGGGATCTGAACTACGATTTACTAAAGAACAACAAACCTACTAGAGAATACAAAAAGACATTACAAGAAAGTGGATATGTGATTCTGAACAATATTGACCCATCCTATTGCACTAGACAAACACTCAAGACTCAAACTACTTTGGACCATATATGCACAAATCTAACGAATGATAAGTTTCATCTCTCAGTTATTAATTCAGCAATGTCTGACCATAAACACTTATACCTGGAAATTCATAAGTACAAACCAGACAAGAACAAAAAGATCACATATGAAGCCATTGACTATGACAAATTATATAAAATAATTCAACATGATATTACATTACCCCATTTGGAGCAAAACTACGAACAACTAGAGACCAAATTGCTAACTGCCATTAAAAACAGTAAGGCAAAAAAGGTTAAAATTTTAAACCCACCAAGATCAGATTGGATTAATAAAGACACATTAAATGCTATTAATCGCAGAAACGAAATATGGAACAAAACTATGAAGAAGTACACAACATGCAATGAAGAAGAGAAATTGATTGATGAAAAACTAATAATAGCACGAAGAGACGTCAGGGAAAAAATACGAGAAGCAAAAAGAACATACTATTTGAAATCTTTTGAAAATTGTAAGAAAAAACCACTGAAAATGTGGCAACTCATTAATTCTTTAAGTGTTAACAAATTTAAAACTAATAATTTTCCTTCGAAACTTGAAACACCATCAGGCAGTTACACTGAAGTTCACGACATATGTAACTGCTTCAATGACTTTTTTGCTACTGTCGGTTCTATACTAGCTAACCAAATAGCATTCCAATTTCATGACATTGAAACTTACAACATCTTATACCCTAAAAAAACTGAATCTGCAGAGTTACTCAATTTTACGCCGGCTTCGTTAGGCGAAGTAAGCAAAATAATTGACAACCTTAACACAAACACCAGCATAGGCCTCGACGGTATATCTTGTAAAGCTTTGAAATGTGTTAAATATTTAATTCTTGAGCAGTTAACTGCAACCATAAACGCTTGTCTAGAACGCGGCTACTTTCCGGAATCACTGAAGGTAGCTAAAGTAACTCCCATTTTCAAATCCGGTAATCAAACTTATCCAGGAAATTACCGACCCATCTCAGTTCTTCCTATTATATCAAAAGTTTTCGAAAAGGTTATTTACAGTCGTCTAGACCAGTACCTAAATTCAATTAACTTTTTGTATGTAAAACAATACGGTTTTCGATCTAAATCAAGCACACTTTCGGCTTGTTTGGACCTAATAACAACTCTAAAAACAAAACTAGACAAAAAACAAATAGCATTAGGCTTATTTATCGATTTAAAAAAAGCTTTCGATACAATCAGTCACAAACTACTTCTACACAAGCTTAACACTCTCGGTATCAAAGGAACAGCACTAAATATGATGCAGTCTTACCTCTCCAATAGACATCAGATAGTAAAAATAGGTGACACATCAAGCAAGCCACAATTAATTACTTACGGAGTGCCACAGGGATCAATACTGGGCCCCCTACTATTCCTGATCTATATTAACAATATAAAAGAGCTCAACTTGACTGGTGATACCACTTTATATGCTGATGACACCTGTTTGTTTTATTTTGGAAAAGATATACAAACAGTGACTACACAAGCTCAATCTGATCTAAATATTTTAAACACCTGGTTTCAACACAATCTTTTGACAATTAATGTATCTAAAACGAACTACATGATTTTTAAGACAAGAAATAAAAAAATCACGAACTCAATTCCACTATACATAAACAATGAACAATTAAAAAGAGTTAAAACAGAAAAATATCTCGGTCTTACTCTTGACACCGAACTTACTTGGAAACCACATATAAAGCGAGTACGATCAAAAATATCTGCCTTACTCAGTGCATTAAGGAATAATATTCGTTGCTACCCAAAATCCGTCCGATATTTAATATATAACTCTTTTGTTAAATCCCATCTAACCTATCTAATAGAAGTGTGGGGATCAGCAGCAAAAACCAATTTAGTAAAATTACAAAGATCCCAAAACAAAATAGTAAAGTTGCTCTTTCACCTAAACTACTTAGCACCAACAACTACAGTCTATGAAAAAACTAAATTAATGACATTAACTCAATTATATCACTACAATACTTGTGTGATTGTTAGAAAAATCTTAAAAAAAGACATACATACATCAGTAACTTTTACTATAAAATCGCAAGTACAAACAAGATCATCAAGATATTCCAACAACATTTGCTTACCAAAAACTACACCAAGAACCAAAAATTATGGATCAAAAAATATTATGTATGAAGGGGTTCAAATATACAATAAGCTACCGGCAGATATTAAAGATATAAAATCATCATTGTTATTTAAAAAAAATGTTAAACATTTTATACATAATAAGATCACAGTGTAAGTTTTTAGTGCAGTGTACCAATTATTGTTGATAAATAATGAAAAATCTCTTTTAGTTTGTTAAATTTTTTATATATATATATATATATATATTTTCTTAAATAATGTAATAACTTTACCTTTAACATATAGATATAAATTGAATAAAACATTAATGATTAAATATCAAACCGATATACAAAACAATATATTCAGAAGGAAAAAGTAAGTAAAGAAATAAACACTAACCATAATACAACTATTGCTATCATGCTATAAATAATCACGACACGTAATAGCACCCGTTTATTTGTTAATTTTTGCACATGCACCATTTAGCCTACTCGACAATGTTTACGTCAGTTAAAATATTAGTCAAGTTACATAAAATAATTGCTGGCGCTTTTTACCTACTTAGAAATGAATTATATTTACACAATGTTTTATGCCATAGATGTACCTATGAAATTTAGACAAAACTTCGTAAATCGACCAAACGTAGTAATTGAATAATTAGCAACTGTTTAACGTTTTTTTTTTTATTGTTTAACGTTTTTTATTTTTATTTTTCTACAGTTTAATATTTTACGTATGTTAATACTGTATAATATATGAATAATATTAATTATTAAGTCCGTTTCTATGTTTGCAATACAAATGTATAAATTAAGGAAACTTGTAATTTCTCTGCTAAGTGAATGTACCTATATTCTTAAGAGAAATAAAAGTCTTAAACCATAAGGGCGAGCTCCTGGTGAGGCCGGAGGCCGAACTTTCGGTCCGCGAGGCCGAAGGCCGAGCGTATGATGCGCGAGCCCGTAGGGCGAGCGCTTGGCGAGGCCGCAGGCCGAGCCGTGTTGGTAACTTGCGAGGCCGAAGGCCGAGCTCCGACTTGAGAGTTTTTTCCAAGTCTCCGACTGGTCTCCATGGCAACTGCCCGCGGTAAGCAAAGCACCTACGAGTGGGGTTCCTTAACAAAAGTGACTCAGAACCTTGGTCCCATTCTGCCCGTACTACCTTTTTATGCCAGTAGGGTGAATTTGCTTTAGTGGCTACAGTATGGTTCTTTATTGTATGGAGACTTTATTTGGGATTTCATACTTCTATTGGAGTTTTGAACTTTTTTTTTTTAAATGTATAAGCGGTTAAGGTAAAGTTTACTACTGCATAACGATAAATGCGGGCCGCATGCGGCCCGCACACTGCCCGAAAAACTAGTTTATAATAGATAAAGCTCGATTACCACTGACTGACTGACATAAATGTTCTCTTAGAAGGAGTAGAGTAGGGTTAAAGTGATGTATGGCAAAAATGTTTGGGGGGTTTAGGTGAGTATGAGAAAAATCGAAAATCATTAAAAAGACGCCTGCCAAGGAAAGATGTATGACGTATCTCGAAAACGGTACAAGATAGGTAGGGGGTGTTTGAACAAATGTCATAGGGAATTAGTAGAGCAGTCGAATGACACCTGTCAAAAATCCAAAATGGCGGATTTTAAGATGGCCGCCATACAAAATGATCCGAGCCTGCTGAAGCGAGGCCTTTAGGCCGAGCTTCAGTAGGGGCGGAGCAGTTTGTATGGTGGCCGTCTTGAAATCCGACATTTTGGATGTGACCCACGTGCTCCTATCATTATTTATACTGCATTTGGAGTGTTTTACCTTATATTTGCGACTGTATTAGGAGTTTTTGTGTGATTTTTGACTGAATTTGGAGTTAGCCTACATTGATGTATAGCGAGCCCGAAGGGCGAGCTTATGGTGAGGCCGAAGGCCGAACTTTCGGTCCGCGAGGCCGAAGGCCGAGCGTATGACGCGCGACCCCGAAGGGCGAGCGCTTGGCGAGGCCGAAGGCCGAGCCGTATTAGTAACTTGCGAGGCCGAAGGCCGAGCTCCGACTTGAGAGTATTTTCTACATTTCCGACTGGTCTCCATGGCAACTGCCCGCGGTAAACGACGCACCTTCGAGGGGGGTTCCTTAACAAAAGTGACTTAGAACCCTGGTCCCAATCTGCCCGTACCACCTTTTTATGGCAGTAGGGTGAATCTGTTTAGTGGCTACAGTATGGTTCTTTATTGTATTGAGAGTTTTTATGGGATTTCATACTTCTATTGGAGTTTTGAACACACTTTTTTTTACGTATTAAGTGTTTTGATATAAGTTAAAATTGCATAACGATAAATGCGGGCCGCATGCGGCCCGCACACTGCCCGAAAAACTAGTTTATTTTTAGATTATATAAAGCTCGATTACCACTGACTGACTGATTGACATAAATGTTCTCCTAGAAGGAGACGAGTAGGAACAACGTGATGTATGGCAAAAATGTTTGGGTGGTTTTGGTGAGTATGAGAAAAATCGAAAATCATAAAAATGACGCCTGCCAAGTAAGGATGGATGACGTATCTCGAAAACGGTGCAAGATGGGTAGGGGGTGTTTGAACAAATGTCATAGGGAATCGGGAGAGCAGTCGGATGACATATGTCAAAAATCCAAAATGGCGGATTTCAAGATGGCCGCCATACAAAGTGATCCGAGCCTGCTGAAGCGAGGCCTTTAGGCCGAGCTTCAGTAGGGGCGGAGCAGTTTGTATGGTGGCCGTCTTGAAATCCGACATTTTGGATATGTCACACGTGCTCCTCTCATTCTTCATACTGCATTTGGAGTGTTTTACCTTCATTTTCGACTGTATTAGGAGTTTTTGTGGGATTTTTGACTGAATTTAGAGTTAATGTCTTACGATAATCTATAGCGAGCCCGAAGGGCGAGCTTCTGGTGAGGCCGAAGGCCGAACTTTCGGCTCGCGAGGCCGAAGGCCGAGCGTTTGGTGCGTGAGCCCGAAGGGCGAACGCTTGGCGAGGCCGTAGGCCGAGCCGTATTAGTAACTTGCGAGGCCGAAGGCTGAGCTCCGACTTGAGAGTTTTTTCCACGTCTCCGACTGATCTCCATGGCAACTGCCCGCGGTAACCAAAGCACCTACGAGGGGGGTTCCTTAACAAAAGTGACTCGGAACCCTGGTCCCATTCTGCCCGTACCACCTTTTTATGGCAGTAGGGTGAATCTGGTTTGGTGGCTACAGTATGGTTCTTTAGTGTATTGAGAGTTTATATGGGATTTCATACTTCTATTGGAGTTTTGAACACACTTTTTTTTACGTATTAGGTGTTTCTGTGAAATTTTCAAATGACTAAAGTTAGATGCGGGCCGCATGCGGCCCGCACACTGCCCGAAATACTAGTTTATAATATATAAAGCTCGATTACCACTGACTGATTGACATAAATGTTCTCCTAGAAGGAGACGAGTAGGAGCAACGTGATGTATGGCAAAAATGTTCGGGTGGTTTTGGTGAGTATGAGAAAAATCGAAAATTATTAAAAAGACGCCTGCCAAGTGATGATGGATGACGTATCTCGAAAACGGTAAGAGATAGGTAGGGGGTGTTTGACCAAATGTCATAGGGAATCAAGAGTGCAGTCGAATGACAGCTGTCAAAAATTCAAAATGGCGGATTTCAAGATGGCCGCCATACAAAATGACCCGAGCCTGCTGAAGCGAGGCCTTTAGGCCGAGCTTCAGTAGGGGCGGAGCAGTTTGTATGGCGGCCGTCTTGAAATCCGACATTTTGGATGTGACTCACGTGCTCCTATCATTCTTTATACTGCATTTGGAGTGTTTGACCTTTATTTTCGACTGTATTAGGAGTTTTTGTGGGAGTTTTGACTGAATTTGGAGTTACTGTCCTATATTAGTGTAGTAGCGAGCCCGAAGGGCGAGCTCCTGGTGAGGCCGAAGGCCGAACTTTCGGTCCGCGAGGCCGAAGGCCGAGCGTATGATGCGCGAGCCCGAAGGGCGAGCGCCTGGCGAGGCCGTAGGCCGAGCCGTATTAGTAACTTGCGAGGCCGAAGGCCGAGCTCCGACTTGAGAGTATTTTCCACATCTCCGACTGGTCTCCATGGCAACTGCCCGCGGTAACCGAAGCACCTACGAGTGGGGTTCCTTTACAAAAGTGACTCAGAACCTTGGTTCCATTCTGCCCGTACCACCTTTTTATGGCAGTAGGGTGAATTTGCTTTAGTGGCTACAGTATGGTTCTTTATTGTATGGACAGTTTATTTGGGATTTCATACTTCTATTGGAGTTTTGAACTTATTTTTTTTTAATGTAAAAGGGGTCAAGGTATAGTTTAGTACTGTATAACGATAAATGCGGGCCGCATGCGGCCCGCACACTGCCCGAAAAACTAGTTATTTATAATATATAAAGCTGGATTACCGTACACTGACTGACTCACTGACTGACTGACTGACTGACATCATTGTTCTCCCAGAAGGAGTCGAGTAGGAAGAATGTGATGTATGGGAAAAGTGTAGAGGGGGTTTGTGTGAGTATGGGAAAAATCCGAAAACTCAAAGATGACGTCTGCCAAGTAAAATTGGATGGCGTATCTCTGAAACGGTACAAGATAGGTAGGGGGTGCTTGACCAAATGTCATAGGGAATTGGGAGAGCAGTCGGATGACATTTGTCAAAAATCCAAAATGGCGGATTTCAAAATGGCCGCCATACAAAATCCTTCGATCCCTCAAAAAAGTAGCTGGTTCTACCAGAAAGAGTTGAGTACGGTTATAGTAATGTATTACGAAAATGACTAAGGGGCTTAGCTGAGTAGGGGAAAAATTAAAAACCCTAGAAATGACGCCTGCCAAGTAAAGCTGGACTACGTATCTCGAAAACGGTAAGAGATAGGTTGGGGGTGTTTGAACAAATGTCATAGGGAATCGGGAGAGCAGTCTGATGACACCTGTCAAATGTGCTACTCTCATTCTTCATACATTATTTGGAGTATTTAACCTTACAATGTCGACTGTATTAGGAGTGTTTGTGGGAATTTCAACTCAATTTGGAGTAATTGTCCTACTGTCAGTGTAGCGAGCCCGAAGGGCGAGCTTTTGGTGAGGCCGAAGGCCGAACTTTCGGGCCGCGAGGCCGTAGGCCGAGCGGATGGTGCGCGAGCCCGCAGGGCGAGCGTCAGGCGAGGCCGCAGGCCGAGCCGTGTTAGTAACTTGCGAGGCCGAAGGCCGAGCTCAGACTTGCACCGATTTGGCTGAAAATCGATATATAGGTTGTTCTCGTCATCCTTATTCCAAATATGAAATTTTTATTTCGATGACGTCTGCCAAGTAAAAAAAGTTACTCCGATTTGGCTGAAACTCGATATTTATGTGGTTCTGGACGTCCTTATTCTAAATCAAAAATTTTTGTTTCGATGACGTCTGCCAAGTAAAAAATGTTACTCCGATTTGGCTGAAACTTGATCTTTAGGTGGTTCTGGGTGTCCTTATTCCAAATCTAAATATTTTTTTTCGATGACGTCTGCCAAGTAAAACAAGTTACTCCGATTTGGCTGAAACTCGATATTAAGGTGGTTCTGGGTGTCCTTATTCCAAATCTAAAAATTTTTTTCGATGACGTCTGCCAAGTAAAACAAGTTACTCCGATTTGGCTGAAACTCGATATTTAGGTGGTTCTGGGTGTCCTTATTCCAAATCAAATTTTTTTTTTTCGATGATGTCTGCCAAGTAAAAAAAAGTACTCCGATTTGGCTTAAATTTTATATCTAGGTTGTTCTGGACGTGCTTATTCCAAATATGTTTTTTTTTTCGATGACGTCTGCCAAGTGCAGATAATTCAAGTATCTCGAAAACGGTAATAGATAGGTAGGGGGTTTTTGAAAATATGTCATAGGGAATAAGGAGAGCAGTCGAATGACATTTTGGATGTGTCTTACGTGCTCCTATCATTCTTTATACTGCATTTGGAGTGGTTTTCCTTAATTTTCGACTGTATTAGGAGTTTTTGTGGGATTTTTGACTGAATTTGGAGTTACTGTCCAACTTTAGTGTATAGCGAGCCCGAAGGGCGAGCTCCCGGTGAGGCCGAAGGCCGAACTTTCGGCCCGCGAGGCCAAAGGCCGAGCGTAGGGTGCGTGAGCCCGAAGGGCGAGCGCTTGGCGAGGCCGTTGGCCGAGCCGTATTACTAACTTGCGAGGCCGAAGGCCGAGCTCCGACTTGAGAGTTTTTTCCACGTCTCCGACTGGTCTCCATGGCAACTGCCCGCGATAACCGAAGCACCTACGATTGGGGTTCCTTAACAAAAGTGACTCAGAACCTTGGTACCATTCTGTCCGTACCACCTTTTTATGGCAGTAGGGTGAATCTGCTTTAGTAGCTACAGTATGTTTCTCTACTGTATTACAAGTTTATTTGGAGTTTCATATTTCTATTGGAGGTTTGAACATTTTTTTTTATGTATAAGGTGTTTTGATATAGTTTAAAATTGCATAACGATAAATGCGGGCCGCATGCGGCCCGCACACTGCCCGAAAAACTAGTTATAATATATAAAGCTCGATTACCACTGACTGACATAAATGTTCTCCTAGAAGGAGACGAGTAGGAGCAAAGTGATGTATGGCAAAAATGTTCGGGGGGTTTTGGTGAGTATGAGAAAAATCGAAAATCATTAAAAAGACGCCTGCCAAGTAATGATGGATGACGTATCTCAAAAACGGTACAAGATAGGTAGGGGGTGTTTGAACAAATGTCATAGGGAATCGGAAGAGCAGTCGAATGACACCTGTCAAAAATCCAAAATGGCGGATTTCAAGATGGCCGCCATACAAAGTGATCCGAGCCTGCTGAAGCGAGGCCTTTAGGCCGAGCTTCAGTAGGGGCGGAGCAGTTTGTATGGTGGCCGTCTTGAAATCCGACATTTTGGATGTGTCTTACGTGCTCCTATCATTCTTTATACTGCATTTGGAGTGTTTTTCCTTAATTTTCGACTGTATTAGGAGTTTTTGTGGGATTTTTGACTAAATTTGGAGTTACTGTCCTACATAAGTGAAGTAGCGAGCCCCTGGTGAGGCCGAAGGCCGAACTTTCGGCCTGCGAGGCCGAAGGCCGAGCGTATGATACGCGAGCCCGAAGGGCGAGCGCTTGGCGAGGCCGCAGGCCGAGCCGTTTTGGTAACTTGCGAGGCCGAAGGCCGAGCTCCGACTTGAGACTTTTTTCCACGTCTCCGAATGGTCTCCATGGCAACTGCCCTAGGTAAGCGAAGCACCTACGAGTGGGGTTCTTTAACAAAAGTGACTCAGAATCTTGGTACCATTCTGCCCGTACCACTTTTTTATGGCAGTAGGGTGAATCTGGTTTGGTGGCTACAGTATGGTTCTTTATTGTATGGAGAGTTTGTTTGGGATTTCTTACTTTTATTGGAGTTTTGAATTTTTTTTTTTTAAATGTATAAGGGGTTAAGGTAAAGTGTAGTACTGCATAACGATAAATGCGGGCCGCATGCGGCCCGCACACTGCCCGAAAAACTAGTTATTTATTTATTTATAATATATAAAGCTCGATTACCACTGACTGACTGACATAAATGTTCTCCTAGAAGGAGGCGAGTAGGAGCAACGTGATGTATAGCAAAAATGTTCGGGTGGTTTTGGTGAGAATGGGAAAAATCGAAAATCATTAAAAAGACGCCTGCCAAGTGTAGATGGATGACGTATCTCGAAAACGGTAAGAGATAAGTAAGGGGTGTTTGAACAAATGTCATAGGGAATCGGGAGAGCAGTCGAATGACACCTGTCAAAAATCCAAAATGGCGGATTTCAAGATGGCCGCCATACAAAGTGATCCGAGCCTGCTGAAGCGAGGCCTTTAGGCCGAGCTTCAGTAGGGGCGGAGCAGTTTGTATGGGGGCCATCTTGAAATCCGACATTTTGGATGTGTCACACGTGCTCCTATCATTCTTTATACTGCATTTGGAGTGTTTTACCTACATTTTCGACTGTATTAGGAGTTTTTGTGGGAATTTGGACTGAATTTGGAGTAACTGTCCTACATTAGTGTATAGCGAGCCCAAAGGGCAATTACCTGTTGAGGCCAAAGGCCGAACTTTCGGTCCGCGAGGCCGAAGGCCGAGCGTATGGTGCGTGAGCCCGAAGGGCGAACGCTTGGCGAGGCCGTAGGCCGAGCCGTATTAGTAACTTGCGAGGCCGAAGGCCGAGCTCCGACTTGAGAGTTTTTTCACGTCTCCGACTGGTCTCCATGGCAACTGCCCGCGGTATCCGAAGCACCTACGAGTGGGGTTCCTTAACAAAAGTGACTCAGAACCTTGGTGCCATTCTGCCCGTACCACCTTTTTATGGCAGTAGGGTGAATCTGCTTTAGTGGCTACAGTATGGTTCTTTATTGTATGGAGAGTTTATTTGGGATTTCATCCTTCTATTGGAGTTTTGAACTTATTTTTTTTAAATGTACAGGGTGTTAAGGTATAGTTTAGTACTGCATAACGATAAATGCGGGCCGCATGCGGCCCGCACACTGCCCGAAAAACTAGTTATTAATAATATATAAAGCTCGATTACCACTCACTGACTGACTGACTGATTGACATAAATGTTCTCCTAGAAGGAGCAGAGTAGGGTTAAAATGATGTATGGCAAAAATGTTCGGGGGGTTTTGGTGAGTATGGGAAAAATCGAAAATCATTAAATTGACGCCTGCCAAGTGAAGATGTATGGCGTATCTTAAAAACGGTAAGAGATAGGTAGGGGGTGCTTGACCAAATGTCATAGGGAATCGGGAGAGCAGTCGAATGACACCTGTCAAAAATCCAAAATGGCGGATTTCAAGATGGCGGCCATACAAAGTGATCCGAGCCTGCTGAAGCGAGGCCGTTAGGCCGAGCTTCAGTAGGGGCGGAGCAGTTTGTATGGCGGCCGTCTTGAAATCCGACATTTTGGATGTGTCACACGTGCTCCTATCATTCTTTATACTGCATTTGGAGTGTTTTACCTACATTTTCGACTGTATTAGGAGTTTTTGTGGGATTTTTGACTGAATTTGGAGTTACTGTCCAACATTAGTGTATAGCGAGCCCGAAGGGCGAGCTCCTGGTGAGGCCGAAGGCCGAACTTTCGGTCCGCGAGGCCGAAGGCCGAGCGTATGGTGCGTGAGCCCGAAGGGCGAACGCTTGGCGAGGCCGTAGGCCGAGCCGTATTAGTAACTTGCGAGGCCGAAGGCCGAGCTCCGACTTGAGAGTTTTTTTCACGTCTCCGACTGGTCTCCATGGCAACTGCCCGCGGTAACCGAAGCACCTACGAGTGGGGTTTCTTAACAAAAGTGACTCAGAACCTTGGTACCATTCTGCCCGTACCACCTTTTTATGGCAGTAGGGTGAATTTGCTTTAGTGGCTACAGTATGGATCTTTATTGTATTGAGAGTTTATATGGGATTTCATACTTCTATTGGAGTTTTGAAATATTTTTATTTTAATGTAAAAGGTGTTTTGATATTGTTTCAAATTGCATAACGATAAATGCGGGCCGCATGCGGCCCGCACACTGCCCGAAATACTAGTTATTTATAATATATAAAGCTCGATTACCACTCACTGACTGACTGACTGATTGACATAAATGTTCTCCTAGAAGGAGCAGAGTAGGGTAAAAATGAAGTATGGCAAAAATGTTCGGGGGGTTTTAGTGAGTATGAGAAAAATCGAAAATCATTAAAAAGACGCCTGCCAAGTAAAGATGAATGACGTATCTCGAAAACGATGCAAGATAGGTTGGGGGTGTTTGAACAAATGTCATAGGGAATCGGGAGAGCAGTCGAGTGACACCTGTCAAAAATCCAAAATGGCGGATTTCAAGATGGCCGCCATACAAAGTGATCCGAGCCTGCTGAAGCGAGGCCGTGAGGCCGAGCTTCAGTAGGGGCGGAGCAGTTTGTATGGTGGCCGTCTTGAAATCCGACATTTTGGATGTGACCCACATGCTCCTATCATTCTTTATACTGCATTTGGATTGTTTTGCCTTATATTTTCGACTGTATTAGGAGTTTTTGTGGGATTTTCGACTGAATTTGGAGTTACTGTCCTACATTGGTGTATAGCGAGCCCGAAGGGCGAGCTCCTGGTGAGGCCGTAGGCCGAACATTCGGCCCGCGAGGCCGAAGGCCGAGCGTATGGTGCGTGAGCCCGAAGGGCGAGCGCTCGGCGAGGCCGTAGGCCGAGCCGTATTAGTAACTTGCGAGGCCAAAGGCCGAGCTCCGACTTAAGAGTATTTTCCACGTCTCCGACTGGTCTCCATGGCAACTGCCCGCGGTAACCGAAGCACCTACGAGTGGGGTTCTTTAGCAAAAGTGACTCAGAACCTTGGTATCATTCTGCCCGTACCACCTTTTTATGGCAGTAGGGTGAATTTGCTTTAGTGGCTACAGTATGGTTCTTTATTGTATTGAGAGTTTATATGGGATTTCATACTTCTATTGGAGTTTTGAACATACTTTTTTCCAACGTATCAGGAGTTTTGATATAGTTTAGTACTGCATAACGATAAATGCGGGCCGCATGCGGCCCGCACACTGCCCGAAAAACTAGTTATTATATTATATAAAGCTCGATTACCACTGACTGATTGACATAAATGTTCTCCTAGAAGGAGACGAGTAGGAACAACGTGATGTATGGCAAAAGTGTTCGGGTGGTTTCGGTGAGTATGAGAAAAATCGAAAATCATAAAAATGACGCCTGCCAAGTAAAGATGGATGACGTATCTCGAAAACGGTGCAAGATGGGTAGGGGGTGTTTGAACAAATGTCATAGGGAATAGGGAGAGCAGTCGAATGACACCTGTCAAAAATCCAAAATGGCGGATTTCAAGATGGCCGCCATACAAAATGATCCGAGCCTGCTGAAGCGAGGCCGTTAGGCCGAGCTTCAGTAGGGGCGGAGCAGTTTGTATGGTGGCTGTCTTGAAATCCGACATTTTGGATGTGACCCACATGCTCCTATCATTCTTTATACTGCATTTGGAGTGTTTTACCTTATATTTTCGACTGTATTAGGAGTTTTTGTGGGATTTTTGACTGAATTTGGAGTAACTGTCCTACATAAGTGTAGTAGCGAGCCCGAAGGGCGAGCTCCTGGTGAGGCCGGAGGCCGAACTTTCGGTCCGCGAGGCCGAAGGCCGAGCGTATGATGCGCGAGCCCGTAGGGCGAGCGCTTGGCGAGGCCGCAGGCCGAGCCGTGTTGGTAACTTGCGAGGCCGAAGGCCGAGCTCCGACTTGAGAGTTTTTTCCAAGTCTCCGACTGGTCTCCATGGCAACTGCCCGCGGTAAGCAAAGCACCTACGAGTGGGGTTCCTTAACAAAAGTGACTCAGAACCTTGGTCCCATTCTGCCCGTACTACCTTTTTATGCCAGTAGGGTGAATTTGCTTTAGTGGCTACAGTATGGTTCTTTATTGTATGGAGACTTTATTTGGGATTTCATACTTCTATTGGAGTTTTGAACTTTTTTTTTTTAAATGTATAAGCGGTTAAGGTAAAGTTTACTACTGCATAACGATAAATGCGGGCCGCATGCGGCCCGCACACTGCCCGAAAAACTAGTTTATAATATATAAAGCTCGATTACCACTGACTGACTCACTGACTGACTGACTGACATAAATGTTCTCCTAGAAGGAGTAGAGTAGGGTTAAAATGATGTATGGCAAAAATGTTCGGGGGGTTTTGGTGAGTATGAGAAAAATCGAAAATCATAAAAAGACGCCTGCCAAGTAAAGATGGATGACATATCTCAAAAACGGTACAAGATAGGTAGGGGGTGTTTGAACAAATGTCATAGGGAATCGGGAGAGCAGTCGGATGACATCTGTCAAAAATCCAAAATGGCGGATTTCAAGATGGCCGCCATACAAAATGATCCGAGCCTGCTGAAGCGAGGCCTTTAGGCCGAGCTTCAGTAGGGGCGGAGCAGTTTGTATGGTGGCCGTCTTGAAATCCGACATTTTGGATGTGACCCACGTGCTCCTATCATTCTTTATACTGCATTTGGAGTGTTTTGCCTTCATTTTCGACTGAATTGGGAGTTTTTGTGGGATTTTTTACTGAATTTGGAGTAACTGTTCTACGTTAATGTAGTAGCGAGCCCGAAGGGCGAGCTCCTGGTGAGGCCGAAGGCCGAACTTTCGGCTCGCGAGGCCGAAGGCCGAGCGTATGGTGCGTGAGCCCGAAGGGCGAGCGCTTGGCGAGGCCGCAGGCCGAGCCGTATTAGTAACTTGCGAGGCCGAAGGCCGAGCTCCGACTTGAGAGTTTTTTCCACGTCTCCGACTGGTCTCCATGGCAACTGCCCGCGGTAACCGAAGCACCTACGAGTGGGGTTCCTTAACAAAAGTGATTAAGAACCTGGGTACCATTGTGCCCGTACCTCCTTTTTAAGGCAGTAGGGTGAATCTGCTATAGTAGCTACAGTATGGTTCTCTACTGTATTACAAGTTTATATGGGATTTCATACTTCTATTGAAGTTTTGAACATATTTTTATTATGTATGAGGTGTTTTTGTGACAGTTCCTACTGACTCAAGATAGATGCGGGCCGCATGCGGCCCGCACACTGCCCGAAAAACTAGTTTATAATATATAAAGCTCGATTACCACTCACTGACTGACTGACTGATTGACATAAATGTTCTCCTAGAAGGAGCAGAGTAGGGCTAAAATGATGTATGGCAAAAATGTTTGGGGGGTTTTGGTGAGTATGAGAAAAATCGAAAATCATTAAAAAGACGCCTGCCAAGTGATGATGGATGACGTATCTCGAAAACGGTAAGAGATAGGTAGGGGGTGTTTGAACAAATGTCATAGAGAATCGGGAGAGCAGTCGAATGACACCTGTCAAAAATCCAAAATGGCGGATTTCAAGATGGCCGCCATACAAAATGCTCCGAGCCTGCTGAAGCGAGGCCTTTAGGCCGAGCTTCAGTAGGGGCGGAGCAGTTTGTATGGTGGCCTTCTTGAAATCCGCCATTTTGGATTTGTCCCAGGTGCTCCTCTCATTCTTCATACTGCATTTGGAGTGTTTTACCTTATATTTTCGACTGTATTAGGAGTTTTTGTGGGTTTTTTGACTGAATTTGGAGTAACTGTTCTACATTAGTGTATAGCGAGCCCAAAGGGCAACCACCTGGTGAGGCCGAAGGCCGAACTTTCGGTCCGCGAGGCCGAAGGCCGAGCGAATGGTGCGCGAGCCCGAAGGGCGAGCGCTTGGCGAGGCCGCAGGCCGAGCCGTATTAGTAACTTGCGAGGCCGAAGGCCGAGCTCCGACTTGAGAGTATTTTCCACGTCACCGACTGGTCTCCATGGCAACTGCCTGCGGTAACCGAAGCACCTACGAGTGGGGTTCCTTAACAAAAGTGATTCAGAACCTTGGTACCATTCTGCCCGTACCACCTTTTTATGGCAGTAGGGTGAATTTGGTTTGGTGATAACAGTACGGTTCTCTATTGTATTAAGGGTTTGTATGGGAAATCGTACATCTTTAGGTGTTTTGAAATAATTTTTTTTAATGTATAAGGTGTTTTGATATTGTTCAAACTTGCACAACGATAAATGCGGGCCGCATGCGGCCCGCACACTGCCCGAAATACTAGTTATAATATATAAAGTTTATTATTATAATATATAAAGCTCGATTACCATTGACTCACTGACTGACATAAATGTTCTCCTAGAAGGAGACGAGTAGGAACAACGTGATGTATGACAAAAATGTTCTGGGGGTTTTGGTGAGTATGAGAAAAATCGAAAATCATTAAAAAGACGCCTGCCAAGTGATGATGGATGACGTATCTCGAAAACGGTAAGAGATAGGTAGGGGGTGTTTGAACAAATGTCATAGGGAATCGGGAAAGCAGTCGAATGACACCTGTCAAAAATCCAAAATGGCGGATTTCAAGATGGCCGCCATACAAATTGATCCGAGCCTGCTGAAGCGAGGCCTTTAGGCCGAGCTTCAGTAGGGGCGGAGCAGTTTGTATGGTGGCCATCTTGAAATCCGACATTTTGGATGTGTCCCACGTGCTCCTATCATTCTTTATACTGCATTTGGAGCGTTTTACCTTTATATTAGACTGTATTAGGAGTTTTTGTGGGATTTTTGACTGAATTTGGAGTAACTGTCCTACATTAGTGTATAGCGAGTCCAAAGGGCAACCACCTGGTGAGGCCGAAGGCCGAACTTTCGGTCCGCGAGGCCGAAGGCCGAGCGAATGGTGCGCGAGCCCGAAGGGCGAGCGCTTGGCGAGGCCGCAGGCCGAGCCGTGTTAGTAACTTGCGAGGCCGAAGGCCGAGCTCCGACTCGAGAGTATTTTCCACATCTCCGACTGGTCTCCATGGCAACTGCATGCGGTAACCGAAGCACCTACGAGTGGGGTTCCTTAACAAAAGTGACTCAGAACCTTGGTACCATTCTGCCCGTACCACCTTTTTATGGCAGTAGGGTGAATCTGCTTTAGTGGCTACAGTATGGTTCTTTATTGTATTGAGAGTTTATATGGGATTTCATACTTCTATTGGAGTTTTGAACATACTTTTTTCCAACGTATCAGGAGTTTTGATATAGTTTAGTACTGCATAACGATAAATGCGGGCCGCATGCGGCCCGCACACTGCCCGAAAAACTAGTTATTATAATATATAAAGCTCGATTACCACTCACTGACTGACTGACTGATTGACATAAATGTTCTCCTAGAAGGAGCAGAGTAGGGCTAAAATGATGTATGGCAAAAATGTTTGGGGGGTTTTGGTGAGTATGAGAAAAATCGAAAATCATTAAAAAGACGCCTGCCAAGTGATGATGGATGACGTATCTCGAAAACGGTAAGAGATAGGTAGGGGGTGTTTGAACAAATGTCATAGAGAATCGGGAGAGCAGTCGAATGACACCTGTCAAAAATCCAAAATGGCGGATTTCAAGATGGCCGCCATACAAAATGCTCCGAGCCTGCTGAAGCGAGGCCTTTAGGCCGAGCTTCAGTAGGGGCGGAGCAGTTTGTATGGTGGCCTTCTTGAAATCCGCCATTTTGGATTTGTCCCAGGTGCTCCTCTCATTCTTCATACTGCATTTGGAGTGTTTTACCTTATATTTTCGACTGTATTAGGAGTTTTTGTGGGTTTTTTGACTGAATTTGGAGTAACTGTTCTACATTAGTATATAGCGAGCCCAAAGGGCAACCACCTGGTGAGGCCGAAGGCCGAACTTTCGGTCCGCGAGGCCGAAGGCCGAGCGAATGGTGCGCGAGCCCGAAGGGCGAGCGCTTGGCGAGGCCGCAGGCCGAGCCGTATTAGTAACTTGCGAGGCCGAAGGCCGAGCTCCGACTTGAGAGTATTTTCCACGTCACCGACTGGTCTCCATGGCAACTGCCTGCGGTAACCGAAGCACCTACGAGTGGGGTTCCTTAACAAAAGTGATTCAGAACCTTGGTACCATTCTGCCCGTACCACCTTTTTATGGCAGTAGGGTGAATTTGGTTTGGTGATAACAGTACGGTTCTCTATTGTATTAAGGGTTTGTATGGGAAATCGTACATCTTTAGGTGTTTTGAAATAATATTTTTTAATGTATAAGGTGTTTTGATATTGTTCAAACTTGCACAACGATAAATGCGGGCCGCATGCGGCCCGCACACTGCCCGAAATACTAGTTTATAATATATAAAGCTCGATTACCGTACACTGACTCACTGACTGACTGACTGACTGACTGACTGACTGACTGACATCATTGTTCTCCCAGAAGGAGTCGTGTAGGAAGAAAGTGATGTATGGCAAAAGTGTAGAGGGGGTTTGTGTGAGTATGGGAAAAATCCGAAAACTCAAAGATGACGTCTGCCAAGTAAAATTGGATGGCGTATCTCTGAAACGGTAAGAGATAGGTAGGGGGTGCTTGACCAAATGTCATAGGGAATCAGGAGAGCAGTCGGATGACATTTGTCAAAAATCCAAAATGGCGGATTTCAAAATGGCCGCCCTACAAAATTCTTCGATCCCTCAAAAAAGTAGCTGGTTCTACCGGAAAGAGTTGAGTACGGTTATAGTAATGTATTACGAAAATGACTAAGGGGTTTAGCTGAGTAGGGGAAAAATTAAAAACCCTAGAAATGACGCCTGCCAAGTAAAGCTGGACTACGTATCTCGAAAACGGTAAGAGATGGGTTGGGGGTGTTTGAACAAATGTCATAGGGAATCGGGAGAGCAGTCGAATGACACCTGTCAAATGTGCTACTCTCATTCTTTATACTGCATTTGGAGTGTTTTACCTCATATTTTCGACTGTATTAGGAGTTTTTGTAGGTTTTTTGACTGAATTTGGAGTTACTGTTCTACGTTATTGTAGAAGCGAGCCCGAAGGGCGACCTCCTGGTGAGGCCGAAGGCCGAACTTTCGGCTCGTGAGGCCGAAGGCCGAGCGTATGGTGCGTGAGCCCGAAGGGCGAGCGCTTGGCGAGGCCGCAGGCCGAGCCGTGTTAGTAACTTGCGAGGCCGAAGGCCGAGCTCCGAATTGGGAGTAATTGCCTTGTCTCCGACTGGTCTCCATGGCAACTGCCCGCGGTATCCGAAGCACCTACGAGTGGGGTTCCTTAACAAAAGTGACTCAGAACCTTGGTACCATTCTGCCCGTACCACCTTTTTATGGCAGTAGGGTGAATCTGCTTTAGTGGCTACAGTATGGATCTTTATTGTACAGAGAGTTTATTTGGGATTTCATACTTCTATTGGAGGTTTGAACTTTTTTTTTGTAATGTATGTCATGTTTCATGGCAGTTCTTACTGACTCAAGATAGATGCGGGCCGCATGCGGCCCGCACACTGCCCGAAAAACTAGTTATAATATATAAAGCTCGATTACCACTGACTGACATAAATGTTCTCCTAGAAGGAGTAAAAGCTCGATTACCACTGACTGACATAAATGTTCTCCTAGAAGGAGTAGAGTAGGGTAAAAATGAAGTATGACAAAAATGTTCGGGGGGTTTGGGTGAGTATGAGAAAAATCGAAAATCATTAAAAAGACGCCTGCCAAGTGAAGATGGATGACATATCTCAAAAACGGTACTAGATAGGTAGAAGGTGTTTAAACAAATGTCATAGGGAATCGGGAGAGCAGTCGAATGATACCTGTCAAAAATCCAAAATGGCGGATTTCAAGATGGCCGCCATACAAAATGCTCCGAGACTGCTGAAGCGAGGCCTTTAGGCCGAGCTTCAGTAGGGGCGGAGCAGTTTGTATGGTGGCCGTCTTGAAATCCGACATTTTGGATTTGTCTTACGTGCTCCTATCATTCTTTACACTGCATTTGGAGTGTTTTATCTTATATTTTCGACTGTATTAGGAGTTTTTGTGGGATTTTTGACTGAATTTGGAGTTACTGTTCTACATTAGTGTAGTAGCGAGCCCGTAGGGCGAGCTGCTGGTGAGGCCGAAGGCCGAACTTTCGGCTCGCGAGGCCGAAGGCCGAGCGTATGGTGCGTGAGCCCGAAGGGCGAGCGCTTTGCGAGGCCGCAGGCCGAGCCGTGTTAGTAACTTGCGAGGCCGAAGGCCGAGCTCCGACTTGAGAGTATTTTCCGTATCTCCGACTGGTCTCCATGGCAACTGCCCGCGGTAACCGAAGCACCTACGAGTGGGGTTCCTTAACAAAAGTGACTCAGAACCTTGGTACTATTCTGCCCGTACCACCTTTTTATAGCAGTAGGGTGAATCTGCTTTAGTGGCTACAGTATGGTTCTTTATTGTATTAAGAGTTTATATGGGATTTCATACTTCTAATGGAGTTTTGATCATACTTTTTTTAATGTATCAGGTGTTTTTTGACAGTTCCTACTGACTCAAGATAGATGCGGGCCGCATGCGGCCCGCACACTGCCCGAAAAACTAGTTTATTTATTTATTTATTTATTTATAATATATAAAGCTCGATTACCACTCACTCACTGACATAAATGTTCTCCTAATAGGAGCAGAGTAGGGTAAAAATGAAGTATGGCAAAAATGTTCGGGTGGTTTTGGTGAGTATGAGAAAAATCGAAAATCATTAAAAAGACGCCTGCCAAGTGATGATGGATGACGTATCTCGAAAACGGTAAGAGATAGGTAGGGGGTGTTTGAACAAATGTCATAGGGAATCGGGAGAGCAGTCGAATGACAACTGTCAAAAATCCAAAATGGCGGATTTCAAGATGGCCGCCATACAAAGTGATCCGACCCTGCTGAAGCGAGGCCGTTAGGCCGAGCTTCAGTAGGGGCGGAGCAGTTTGTATGGTGGCCGTCTTGAAATCCGACATTTTGGCTGTGTCTTACGTGCTCCTATCATTCTTTATACTGCATTTAGAGTGTTTTACCTTATATTTTCGACTGTATTAGGAGTTTTTGTGGGATTTTGGACTGAATTTGGAGTTACTTTCTTACGTTAGTGTAGTAGCGAGCCCGAAGGGCGAGCTCCTGGTGAGGCCGAAGGCCGAACTTTCGGCTCGCGAGGCCGAAGGCCGAGCGTATGGTGCGTGAGCCCGAAGGGCGAGCGCTTGGCGAGGCCGCAGGCCGAGCCATGTTAGTAACTTGCGAAGCCGAAGGCCGAGCTCCGATTTGAGAGTATTTTCCACGTCACCGACTGGTCTCTATGGCAACTGCCCGCGGTAACCGAAGCACCTACGAGTGGGGTTCCTTGACAAAAGTGATTCAGAACCGTGATACTATTCTGCCCGTACCACCTTTTTATGTCAGTAGGATGAATCTGGTTTGGTGGCTACAGTTTGGTTCCTTATTGTATTGAGAGTTTATATGGGATTTCATACTTCTATTGGAGTTTTGAAGACATTTTTTTTATGTATCAGGTGTTTTTTTGACAGTTCCTACTGAATCAAGGTAGATGCGGGCCGCATGCGGCCCGCACACTGCCCGAAAAACTAGTTATTTATAATATATAAAGCTCGATTACCACTGACTGACTGACTGACATAAATGTTCTCCTAGAAGGAGACGAGTAGGAGCAACGTGATTTACGGCAAAAATGTTCGGGGGGTTTTGGTGAAGATGGGAAAAATCGAAAATCATTAAATTGACGCCTGCCAAGTGAAGATGTATGACGTATCTCAAAAACGGTAAGATATAGGTAGGGGGTGTTTGACCAAATGTCATAGGGAATCTGAAGAGCAGTCGAATGACACCTGTCAAAAATCCGCCATTTTGGATTTGTCCCAGGTGCTCCTATCATTCATTATACTGCATTTGGAGTGTATTACCTTATATTTTCGACTGTATTAGGAGTTTTTGTGGGATTTTGGACTGAATTTGGAGTTACTTTCTTACGTTAGTGTAGTAGCGAGCCCGAAGGGCGAGCTCCTGGTGAGGCCGAAGGCCGAACTTTCGGCTCGCGAGGCCGAAGGCCGAGCGTATGGTGCGTGAGCCCGAAGGGCGAGCGCTTGGCGAGGCCGCAGGCCGAGCCATGTTAGTAACTTGCGAAGCCGAAGGCCGAGCTCCGATTTGAGAGTATTTTCCACGTCACCGACTGGTCTCTATGGCAACTGCCCGCGGTAACCGAAGCACCTACGAGTGGGGTTCCTTGACAAAAGTGATTCAGAACCGTGATACTATTCTGCCCGTACCACCTTTTTATGTCAGTAGGATGAATCTGGTTTGGTGGCTACAGTTTGGTTCCTTATTGTATTGAGAGTTTATATGGGATTTCATACTTCTATTGGAGTTTTGAAGACATTTTTTTTATGTATCAGGTGTTTTTTTGACAGTTCCTACTGAATCAAGGTAGATGCGGGCCGCATGCGGCCCGCACACTGCCCGAAAAACTAGTTATTTATAATATATAAAGCTCGATTACCACTGACTGACTGACTGACATAAATGTTCTCCTAGAAGGAGACGAGTAGGAGCAACGTGATGTACGGCAAAAATGTTCGGGGGGTTTTGGTGAAGATGTGAAAAATCGAAAATCATTAAATTGACGCCTGCCAAGTGAAGATGTATGACGTATCTCAAAAACGGTAAGATATAGGTAGGGGGTGTTTGACCAAATGTCATAGGGAATCTGAAGAGCAGTCGAATGACACCTGTCAAAAATCCGCCATTTTGGATTTGTCCCAGGTGCTCCTATCATTCATTATACTGCATTTGGAGTGTATTACCTTATATTTTCGACTGTATTAGGAGTTTTTGTGGGATTTTTGACTGAATTTGGAGTTACTGTCCTACATAAGTGTAGTAGCGAGCCCGAAGGGCGAGCTTCTGGTGAGGCCGAAGGCCGAACTTTCGGCCCGCGAGGCCGAAGGCCGAGCGTAAGGGGCGTGAGCCCGAAGGGCGAGCGCATGGTGAGGCCGGAGGCCGAGCCGTGTTAGTAACTTGCGAGGCCGAAGGCCGAGCTCCGACTTGAGAGTATTTTCCACGTCTCCGAATGGTCTCCATGGCAACTGCCCGTGGTAAGCGAAGCACCTACGAGTGGGGTTCTTTAACAAAAGTGACTCAGAATCTTGGTACCATTCTGCCCGTACCACTTTTTTATGGCAGTAGGGTGAATCTGGTTTGGTGGCTACAGTTTGGTTCTCTACTGTATAAGGAGTTTATATGGGATTTCATACTGTTATAGAATATTGTTTTTTTTTTAAATGTATAAGGTGTTTTGATACTGTTTCAAATTGCATAACGATAAATGCGGGCCGCATGCGGCCCGCACACTGCCCGAAAAACTAGTTATTAATAATATATAAAGCTCGATTACCACTCACTGACTGACTGACTGACTGATTGACATAAATGTTCTCCTAGAAGGAGACGAGTAGGGCTAAAATGATGTATGGCAAAAATGTTCGGGGGGTTTTGGTGAGTATGAGAAAAATCGAAAATCATTAAAAAGACGCCTGCCAAGTGTAGATGGATGACGTATCTCGAAAACGGTAAGAGATAAGTAGGGGGTGTTTGAACAAATGTCATAGGGAATCGGGAGAGCAGTCGAATGACATCTGTCAAAAATCCAAAATGGCGGATTTCAAGATGGCCGCCATACAAAATGCTCCGAGCCTGCTGAAGCGAGGCCTTTAGGCCGAGCTTCAGTAGGGGCGGAGCAGTTTGTATGGTGGCCATCTGGAAATCCGACATTTTGGATGTGACCAAAGTGCTCCTATCATTCTTTATACTGCATTTGGAGTGTTTTACCTTTATTTTCGACTGAATTAGGAGTTTTAGTGGGATTTTTGACTGAATTTGGAGTTACTGTCCTACATAAGTGTAGTAGCGAGCCCGAAGGGCGAGCTCCTGGTGAGGCCGAAGGCCGAACTTTCGGTCCGCGAGGCCGAAGGCCGAGCGTATGAAGCGTGAGCCCGAAGGGCGAGCGCTTGGCGAGGCCGCAGGCCGAGCCGTATTAGTAACTTGCGAGGCCGAAGGCCGAGCTCCGACTTGAGAGTATTTTCCACATCACCGACTGGTCTCCATGGCAACTGCCTGCGGTAACCGAAGCACCTACGAGTGGGGTTCCTTAACAAAAGTGACTCAGAACCTTCGTACCATTCTGCCCGTACCACCTTTTTATGGCAGTAGGGTGAATCTGATTTGGTGGCTACAGTTTGGTTCCTTATTGTATATAGAGTTTATATAGTATTTCATACTTCTATTGGAGTTTTGGATATTACTTTTTTTTAATGTATAACGTGCTTTTATGACAGTTCCTACTGACTCAAGATAGATGCGGGCCGCATGCGGCCCGCACACTGCCCGAAAAACTAGTTTATTTATAATATATAAAGCTCGATTACCACTGACTGACTGACATAAATGTTCTCCTAGAAGGAGACGAGTAGGAACAACGTGATGTATGGCAAAAATGTTCGGGGGGTTTTGGTAAGTATGAGAAAAATCGAAAATCATTAAAAAGACGCCTGCCAAGTGAAGATGAATGACGTATCTCAAAAACGGTACAAGATAGGTAGGGGGTGATTGAACAAATGTCATAGGGAATTGGGAGAGCAGTCGAATGACACCTGTCAAAAATCCAATATGGCGGATTTCAAGATGGCCGCCATACAAAATGCTCCGAGCCTGCTGAAGCGAGGCCTTTAGGCCGAGCTTCAGTAGGGGCGGAGCAGTTTGAATGGTGGCCGTCTTGAAATCCGACATTTTGGATGTGTCTTACGTGCTCCTATCATTCTTTATACTGCATTTGGAGTTTTTTATCTTTATTTTCGAATGTATTAGGAGTTTTTGTGGGATTTTTGACTGAATTTGGAGTAACTGTCCTACATTAGTGTATAGCGAGCCCAAAGGGCAACCACCTGGTGAGGCTGAAGGCCGAACTTTCGGTCCGCGAGGCCGAAGGCCGAGCGCATGGTGCACGAGCCCGAAGGGCGAGCGCTTGGCGAGGCCGCAGGCCGAGCCGTATTAGTAACTTGCGAGGCCGAAGGCCGAGCTCCGACTCGGGAGTATTTTCTGCAGCTCCGACTGGTCTCCATGGCAACTGCCCGCCGTAACCGAAACACCTACGAGTGGGGTTCCTTAACAAAAGTGACTCAGAACCTTGGTACCATTCTGCCCGTACCACCTTTTTATGGCAGTAGTGTGAATTTGCTTTAGTGGCTACGGTATGGTTCTTTATTGTATTAAGAGTTTATATGGGATTTCATTTTTCTATTGGAGTTTTGAACACACTTTTTTTAACGTATTAGGTGTTTCTGTGAAATTTTCAAATGACTTAAGATAGATGCGGGCCGCATGCGGCCCGCACACTGCCCGAAAGACTAGTTTATTTATTTATATTATATAAAGCTCGATTACCACTGACTGATTGACATAAATGTTCTCCTAGAAGGAGACGAGTAGGAACAACGTGATGTATGGCAAAAGTGTTCGGGTGGTTTCGGTGAGTATGAGAAAAATCGAAAATCATAAAAATGACGCCTGCCAAGTAAAGATGGATGACGTATCTCGAAAACGGTGCAAGATGGGTAGGGGGTGTTTGAACAAATGTCATAGGGAATAGGGAGAGCAGTCGAATGACACCTGTCAAAAATCCAAAATGGCGGATTTCAAGATGGCCGCCATACAAAATGATCCGAGCCTGCTGAAGCGAGGCCGTTAGGCCGAGCTTCAGTAGGGGCGGAGCAGTTTGTATGGTGGCTGTCTTGAAATCCGACATTTTGGATGTGACCCACATGCTCCTATCATTCTTTATACTGCATTTGGAGTGTTTTACCTTATATTTTCGACTGTATTAGGAGTTTTTGTGGGATTTTTGACTGAATTTGGAGTAACTGTCCTACATAAGTGTAGTAGCGAGCCCGAAGGGCGAGCTCCTGGTGAGGCCGGAGGCCGAACTTTCGGTCCGCGAGGCCGAAGGCCGAGCGTATGATGCGCGAGCCCGTAGGGCGAGCGCTTGGCGAGGCCGCAGGCCGAGCCGTGTTGGTAACTTGCGAGGCCGAAGGCCGAGCTCCGACTTGAGAGTTTTTTCCAAGTCTCCGACTGGTCTCCATGGCAACTGCCCGCGGTAAGCAAAGCACCTACGAGTGGGGTTCCTTAACAAAAGTGACTCAGAACCTTGGTCCCATTCTGCCCGTACTACCTTTTTATGCCAGTAGGGTGAATTTGCTTTAGTGGCTACAGTATGGTTCTTTATTGTATGGAGACTTTATTTGGGATTTCATACTTCTATTGGAGTTTTGAACTTTTTTTTTTTAAATGTATAAGCGGTTAAGGTAAAGTTTACTACTGCATAACGATAAATGCGGGCCGCATGCGGCCCGCACACTGCCCGAAAAACTAGTTATTTATTATTATAATATATAAAGCTCGATTACCACTGACTGACTCACTGACTGACTGACTGACATAAATGTTCTCCTAGAAGGAGTAGAGTAGGGTTAAAATGATGTATGGAAAAAATGTTCAGGAGGTTTTGGTGAGTATGAGAAAAATCGAAAATCAAAAAAATGACGCCTGCCAAGTAAAGATGGATAACACATCTCGAAAACGGTAAGAGATAGGTAGGGGGTGTTTGAACAAATGTCATAGGGAATCGGGAGAGCAGTAGAATGACACCTGTCAAAAATCCAAAATGGCGGATTTCAAGATGGCCGCCATACAAAGTGATCCGAGTCTGCTGAAGCGAGGCTGCTAGGCCGAGGTTCAGTAGCGGCGGAGCACTTTGTATGGCGGCCATTTTGAAATCCGCCATTTTGGATGTGTCTGACGTGCTCCTATCATTCTTTATACTGCATTTGGAGTGTTTTACCTTATATTTTCGACTGTATTAGGAGTTTTTGTGGGATTTTCGACTGAATTTGGAGTTACTGTCCTACATTGGTGTATAGCGAGCCCGAAGGGCGAGCTTCTGGTGAGGCCGAAGGCCGAACTTTCGGCTCGCGAGGCCGAAGGCCGAGCGCATGGTGCGTGAGCCCGAAGGGCGAGCGCTTGGCGAGGCCGGAGGCCGAGCCGTGTTAGTAACTTGCGAGGCCGAAGGCCGAGCTCCGACTTGAGAGTATTTTCCACATCTCCGACTGGTCTCCATGGCAACTGCCCGCGGTAACCGAAGCACCTACGAGTGGGGTTCCTTAACAAAAGTGACTCAGAACCTTGGTACCATTCTGCCCGTACCACCTTTTTATGGCAGTAGGGTGAATCTGCTTTAGTGGCTACAGTATGGTTCTTTATTGTATGGAGAGTTTATTTGGGATTTCATACTTCTATTGGTGTTTTGAACATACTTTTTTTTAATGTCTCTGGTGTTTAATTGACAATTCCTACTGACTCAAGATAGATGCGGGCCGCATGCGGCCCGCACACTGCCCGAAATACTAGTTATTAATAATATATAAAGCTCGATTACCACTCACTGACTGACTGACTGACTGATTGACATAAATGTTCTCCTAGAAGGAGACGAGTAGGGCTAAAATGATGTATGGCAAAAATGTTCGGGGGGTTTTGGTGAGTATGAGAAAAATCGAAAATCATTAAAAAGACGCCTGCCAAGTGTAGATGGATGACGTATCTCGAAAACGGTAAGAGATAAGTAGGGGGTGTTTGAACAAATGTCATAGGGAATCGGGAGAGCAGTCGAATGACATCTGTCAAAAATCCAAAATGGCGGATTTCAAGATGGCCGCCATACAAAATGCTCCGAGCCTGCTGAAGCGAGGCCTTTAGGCCGAGCTTCAGTAGGGGCGGAGCAGTTTGTATGGTGGCCATCTGGAAATCCGACATTTTGGATGTGACCAAAGTGCTCCTATCATTCTTTATACTGCATTTGGAGTGTTTTACCTTTATTTTCGACTGAATTAGGAGTTTTAGTGGGATTTTTGACTGAATTTGGAGTTACTGTCCTACATAAGTGTAGTAGCGAGCCCGAAGGGCGAGCTCCTGGTGAGGCCGAAGGCCGAACTTTCGGTCCGCGAGGCCGAAGGCCGAGCGTATGAAGCGTGAGCCCGAAGGGCGAGCGTTTGGCGAGGCCGCAGGCCGAGCCGTATTAGTAACTTGCGAGGCCGAAGGCCGAGCTCCGACTTGAGAGTATTTTCCACATCACCGACTGGTCTCCATGGCAACTGCCTGCGGTAACCGAAGCACCTACGAGTGGGGTTCCTTAACAAAAGTGACTCAGAACCTTCGTACCATTCTGCCCGTACCACCTTTTTATGGCAGTAGGGTGAATCTGATTTGGTGGCTACAGTTTGGTTCCTTATTGTATATAGAGTTTATATAGTATTTCATACTTCTATTGGAGTTTTGGATATTACTTTTTTTTAATGTATAACGTGCTTTTATGACAGTTCCTACTGACTCAAGATAGATGCGGGCCGCATGCGGCCCGCACACTGCCCGAAAAACTAGTTTATATTTATTATAATATATAAAGCTCGATTACCACTGACTGATTGACATAAATGTTCTCCTAGAAGGAGACGAGTAGGAGCAACGTGATGTATGGCAAAAATGTTCGGGTGGTTTTGGTGAGTATGAGAAAAATCGAAAATTATTAAAAAGACGCCTGCCAAGTGATGATGGATGACGTATCTCGAAAACGGTAAGAGATAGGTAGGGGGTGTTTGACCAAATGTCATAGGGAATCAAGAGTGCAGTCGAATGACAGCTGTCAAAAATTCAAAATGGCGGATTTCAAGATGGCCGCCATACAAAATGACCCGAGCCTGCTGAAGCGAGGCCTTTAGGCCGAGCTTCAGTAGGGGCGGAGCAGTTTGTATGGCGGCCGTCTTGAAATCCGACATTTTGGATGTGACTCACGTGCTCCTATCATTCTTTATACTGCATTTGGAGTGTTTGACCTTTATTTTCGACTGTATTAGGAGTTTTTGTGGGAGTTTTGACTGAATTTGGAGTTACTGTCCTATATTAGTGTAGTAGCGAGCCCGAAGGGCGAGCTCCTGGTGAGGCCGAAGGCCGAACTTTCGGTCCGCGAGGCCGAAGGCCGAGCGTATGATGCGCGAGCCCGAAGGGCGAGCGCCTGGCGAGGCCGTAGGCCGAGCCGTATTAGTAACTTGCGAGGCCGAAGGCCGAGCTCCGACTTGAGAGTATTTTCCACATCTCCGACTGGTCTCCATGGCAACTGCCCGCGGTAACCGAAGCACCTACGAGTGGGGTTCCTTTACAAAAGTGACTCAGAACCTTGGTTCCATTCTGCCCGTACCACCTTTTTATGGCAGTAGGGTGAATTTGCTTTAGTGGCTACAGTATGGTTCTTTATTGTATGGAGAGTTTATTTGGGATTTCATACTTCTATTGGAGTTTTGAACTTATTTTTTTTAAATGTATAAGGGGTTAAGGTAAAGTTAAGTACTGCACAACGAAAAATGCGGGCCGCATGCGGCCCGCACACTGCCCGAAAAACTAGTTATAATATATAAAGCTCGATTACCACTGACTGACATAAATGTTCTCCTAGAAGGAGCAGAGTAGGGTTAAAATGAAGTATGGCAAAAATGTTCGGGGGGTTTTGGTGAGTATGAGAAAAATCGAAAATCATAAAAAAGACGCCTGCCAAGTTAAGATGTACTACGTATCTCGAAAACGGTAAGAGATAGGTAGGGGGTGTTTGAACAAATGTCATAGGGAATCGGGAGAGCAGTCGAATGACACCTGTCAAAAATCCAAAATGGCGGATTTCAAGATGGCCGCCATACAAAATGCTCCGAGCCTGCTGAAGCGAGGCCTTTAGGCCGAGCTTCAGTAGGGGCGGAGCAGTTTGTATGGGGGCCGTCTTGAAATCCCACATTTTGGATGTGTTACACGTGCTCCTATCATTCTTTATACTGCATTTGGAGTGTTTTACCTTCATTTTCGACTGTATTAGGAGTTTCTGTGGGATTTTTGAGTGAATTTGGAGTGACTGTCCTACATTAGTGTATAGCGAGCCCGAAGGGCGAGCTTCCGGTGAGGCCGAAGGCCGAACTTTCGGTCCGCGAGGCCGAAGGCCGAGCGATTAGTGCGCGAGCCCGAAGGGCGAGCGCTTGGCGAGGCCGCAGGCCGAGCCGTATTAGTAACTTGCGAGGCCGAAGGCCGAGCTCCGACTTTAGAGTATTTTCCACGTCTCCGACTGGTCTCCATGGCAACTGCCCGCGATAACCAAAGCACCTACGAGTGGAGTTCCTTAACAAAAGTGACTCAGAACCTTGGTCCCATTCTGCCCGTATCACCTTTTTGTGGCAGTAGGGTGAATTTGCTTTAGTGGCTGCAGTCTGGTTCTTTATTGTATTGAGAGTTTTTATGGGATTTCATACTTCCATTGGAGTTTTGAACATTCTTTTTCTTAAAGTATTAGGGGTTTATGTGAAATTTCCAAATGACTCAAGATAGATGCGGGCCGCATGCGGCCCGCACACTGCCCGAAATACTAGTTTATAATATATAAGGCTCGATTACCACTGACTGACTCACTGACTCACTGACATAAATGTTCTCCTAGAAGGAGCAGAGTAGGGTAAAAATGAAGTATGGCAAAAATGTTCGGCGGGTTTAGGTGAGTATGAGAAAAATCGAAAATCATTAAAAAGACGCCTGCCAAGTAAAGATGGATGTCATATCTCAAAAACGGTAAGAGATAGGTAAAGGGAGTTTGAACAAATGTCATAGGGAATCGGGAGAGCAGTCGAATGACACCTGTCAAAAATCCAAAATGGCGGATTTCAAGATGGCCGCCATACAAAGTGATCCGAGCCTGCTGAAGCGAGGCCGTTAGGCCGAGCTTCAGTAGGGGCGGAGCAGTTTGTATGGTGGCCGTCTTAAAATCTGACATTTTGGATGTGTCTTACGTGCTCCTATCATTCTTTATACTGAATTTGGAGTGTTTCATCTTTATTTTAGACTGTATTAGGAGTTTTTGTGGGATTTTTTACTGAATTTGGAGTTACTGTCCTACATAAGTGTAGTAGCGAGCCCGAAGGGCGAGTTCCTGGTGAGGCCGAAGGCCGAACTTTCGGCTCGCGAGGCCGAAGGCCGAGCGTATGGTGCGTGAGCCCGAAGGGCGAACGCTTGGCGAGGCCGCAGGCCGAGCCGTGTTAGTAACTTGCGAGGCCGAAGGCCGAGCTCCGACTTGAGAGTTTTTTCCACGTCTCCGACTGGTCTCCATGGCAACTGCCCGCGATAACCAAAGCACCTACAAGTGGGGTTCCTTAACAAAAGTGACTTAGAACCTTGGTCCCATTCTGCCCGTACCACCTTTTTATGGCAGTAGGGTGAATCTGTTTTAGTGGCTACAGTATTGTTCTTTATTGTATTGAGAGTTAATATGGGATTTCATACTTCTAATGGAGTTTTGAACATACTTTTTTAATGTATAAGGTGTTTTGATATTGTTCAAACTTGCACAACGATAAATGCGGGCCGCATGCGGCCCGCACACTGCCCGAAATACTAGTTTATAATATATAAAGCTCGATTACCACTGACTGACTGACATAAATGTTCTCCTAGAAGGAGACGAGTAGGAACAACGTGATGTATGGCAAAAATGTTCGGGGGGTTTTGGTAAGTATGAGAAAAATCGAAAATCATTAAAAAGACGCCTGCCAAGTGAAGATGAATGACGTATCTCAAAAACGGTACAAGATAGGTAGGGGGTGATTGAACAAATGTCATAGGGAATTGGGAGAGCAGTCGAATGACACCTGTCAAAAATCCAATATGGCGGATTTCAAGATGGCCGCCATACAAAATGCTCCGAGCCTGCTGAAGCGAGGCCGTTAGGCCGAGCTTCAGTAGGGGCGGAGCAGTTTGTATGGTGGCCGTCTTGAAATCCGACATTTTGGATGTGTCTTACGTGCTCCTATCATTCTTTATACTGCATTTTGAGTGTTTTACCTTTATTTTCGACTGTATTAGGAGTTTTTGTGGGATTTTTGACTGAATTTGGAGTTACTGTCCTACATTAGTGTAGTAGCGAGCCCGAAGGGCGAGCTCCTGGTGAGGCCGAAGGCCGAACTTTCGGTCCGCGAGGCCGAAGGCCGAGCGTATGATGCGTGAGCCCGAAGGGCGAGCGCTTGGCGAGGCCGTAGGCCGAGCCGTATTAGTAACTTGCGAGGCCGAAGGCCGAGCTCCGACTCGAGAGTATTTTCCACGTCACCGACTGGTCTCCATGGCAACTGCCTGCGGTAACCGAAGCACCTACGAGTGGGGTTCCTTATTAAAAGTGACTTAGAACCTTGGTACCATTCTGCCCGTACCACCTTTTTATGGCAGTAGGGTGAATCTGCTTTAGTGGCTACAGTATGGTTCTTTATTGTATTGAGAGTTTATATGGGATTTCATACTTCTATTGGAGTTTTGAACATACTTTTTTCCAACGTATCAGGAGTTTTGATATAGTTTAGTACTGCATAACGATAAATGCGGGCCGCATGCGGCCCGCACACTGCCCGAAATACTAGTTATTATTATTATTATTTTATAATATATAAAGCTCGATTACCATTGACTCACTGACTGACATAAATGTTCTCCTAGAAGGAGACGAGTAGGAGCAACGTGATGTATAGCAAAAATGTTCGGGGGGTTTTGGTGAGTATGAGAAAAATCGAAAATCATTAAAAAGACGCCTGCCAACTGAAGATGGATGACGTATCTCAAAAACGGTAAGAGATAGGTAGGGGGTGTTTGAACAAATGTCATAGGGAATTGGGAAAGCAGTCGAATGACACCTGTCAAAAATCCAAAATGGCGGATTTCAAGATGGCCGCCATACAAATTGATCCGAGCCTGCTGAAGCGAGGCCTTTAGGCCGAGCTTCAGTAGGGGCGGAGCAGTTTGTATGGTGGCCATCTTGAAATCCGACATTTTGGATGTGTCCCACGTGCTCCTATCATTCTTTATACTGCATTTGGAGCGTTTTACCTTTATATTAGACTGTATTAGGAGTTTTTGTGGGATTTTTGACTGAATTTGGAGTAACTGTCCTACATTAGTGCAGTTGCGAGCCCGAAGGGCGAGCTCCTGGTGAGGCCGAAGGCCGAACTTTCGGTCCGCGAGGCCGAAGGCCGAGCGTATGATGCGCGAGCCCGAAGGGCGAGCGCTTGGCGAGGCCGCAGGCCGAGCCGTGTTAGTAACTTGCGAGGCTGAAGGCCGAGCTCCGACTTTAGAATATTTTCTACATCTTCGACTGGTCTCCATGGCAACTGACCGAGGTAACCGAAGCACCTACGAGTGGGGTTCCTTAACAAAAGTGACTCAGAACCTTGGTACCATTCTGCCCGTACCACCTTTTTATGGCAGTAGGGTGAATTTGGTTTGGTGGCTACAGTTTGTTTCTTTATTGTATTGAGAGTTTATATGGGATTTCATACTTCTATTGGAGTTTTGAACACACTTTTATTTACGTATTAGGTGTCTTGATATAAGTTAAAATTGCACAACGATAAATGCGGGCCGCATGCGGCCCGCACACTGCCCGAAATACTAGTTATTTATAATATATAAGGCTCGATTACCACTGACTCACTGACTGACTGATTGACATAAATGTTCTCCTAGAAGGAGCATAGTAGGGCTAAAATGATGTATGGCAGAAATGTTCGAGGGGTTTTGATGAGTATGAGAAAAATCGAAAATCATTAAAAAGACGCCTGCCAAGTGAAGATGGATGACGTATCTCAAAAACGGTAAGAGATAGGTAGGGGGTGTTTGAACAAATGTCATAGGGAATAAGGAGAGCAGTCGAATGACATCTGTCAAAAATCCAAAATGGCGGATTTCAAGATGGCCGCCATACAAATTGATCCGAGCCTGCTGAAGCGAGGCCGTTAGGCCGAGCTTCAGTAGGGGCGGAGCAGTTTGTATGGTGGCCGTCTTGAAATCCGACATTTTGGATGTGTCTTACATGCTCCTATCATTCTTTATACTGCATATGGAGTGTTTTACCTTTATTTTCAACTGTATTAGGAGTTTTTGTGGGAGTTTTGACTGAATTTGGAGTTACTGTCCTACGTTAGTGTAGTAGCGAGCCCGAAGGGCGAGCTCCTGGTAAGGCCGAAGGCCGAACTTTCGGTCCGCGAGGCCGAAGGCCGAGCGTATGATGCGTGAGCCCGAAGGGCGAGCGCTTGGCGAGGCCGTAGGCAAAGCCGTATTAGTAACTTGCGAGGCCGAAGGCCGAGCTCCGACTTGAGAGTATTTTCCACGTCACTGACTGGTCTCCATGGCAACTGCCTGCGATAACCGAAGCACCTACGAGTGGGTATCCTTAACAAAAGTGACTCAGAACCTTGGTACTATTCTGCCCGTACCATCTTTTTATGGCAGTAGGGTGAATCTGGTTTGGTGGCTACAGTTTGGTTCCTTATTGCATTAAGAGTTTGTATGGGAAATCGTACATCTTTTGGTGTTTTGAAATATTTTTTTTTAATGTACAAGGTGTTTTGATATTGTTCAAACTTGCACAACGATAAATGCGGGCCGCATGCGGCCCGCACACTGCCCGAAAAACTAGTTATAATATATAAAGCTCGATTACCATTGACTCACTGACTGACATAAATGTTCTCCTAGAAGGAGACGAGTAGGAGCAACGTGATGTATAGCAAAAATGTTCGGGGGGTTTTGGTGAGTATGAGAAAAATCGAAAATCATTAAAAAGACGCCTGCCAACTGAAGATGGATGACGTATCTCAAAAACGGTAAGAGATAGGTAGGGGGTGTTTGAACAAATGTCATAGGGAATTGGGAAAGCAGTCGAATGACACCTGTCAAAAATCCAAAATGGCGGATTTCAAGATGGCCGCCATACAAAATGCTCCGAGCCTGCTGAAGCGAGGCCTTTAGGCCGAGCTTCAGTAGGGGCGGAGCAGTTTGTATGGTGGCCGTCTTGAAATCTGACATTTTGGATGTGTCCCACGTGCTCCTATCATTCTTTATACTGCATTTGGAGTGTTTTACCTTATATTTTCGACTGTATTAGGAGTTTTTGTGGGATTTTTGACTGAATTTGGAGTAACTGTCCTACATAAGTGTAGCAGCGAGCCCGAAGGGCGAGCTCCTGGTGAGGCCGAAGGCCGAACTTTCGGTCCGCGAGGCCGAAGGCCGAGCGCATGACGCGCGAGCCCGCAGGGCGAGCGCTTGGCGAGGCCGTAGGCCGAGCCGTATTAGTAACTTGCGAGGCCGAAGGCCGAGCTCCGACTTGAGAGTGTTTTCCACATCTCCGACTGGTCTCCATGGCAACTGTTCGCGGCAACCGAAACACCTATGAGTGGGGTTCTTTAACAAAAGTGACTCAGAACCTTGGTCCAATTCTGCCCGTACCACCTTTTTATGGAAGTGGGGTGAATTTGCTTTTGTGGCTACAGTATGGTATTTTATTGTATTGAGAGTTTATATGGGATTTCATACTTCTATTGGAGTTTTGAAACCCCTTTTTTTTTAAATGTATCAGGTGTTTTTTTGACAGTTTCTACTGACTCAAGATAGATGCGGGCCGCATGCGGCCCGCACACTGCCCGAAAAACTAGTTATTATTATAATATATAACGTACACTGACTGACTCACTGACTGACATAATTGTTCTCCCAGAAGGAGTCGAGTAGGAAGAAAGTAATGTATAGCAAAAATGTTCTGGGGGTTTATGTGAGTATGGGAAAAATCCGAAAACTCAAAGATGACGTCTGCCAAGTAAAGTTGGATGGCGTATCTCTGAAACGGTAAGAGATAGGTAGGGGGTGCTTGACCAAATGTCATAGGGAATCAGGAGAGCAGTCGGATGACATTTGTCAAAAATCCAAAATGGCGGATTTCAAAATGGCCGCCATACAAAATCCTTCGATCCCTCAAAAAAGTAGCTGGTTCTACCAAAAAGAGTTGAGTACGGTTATAGTAATGTATTACGAAAATGACTAAGGGGTTTAGCTGAGTAGGGAAAAAATTAAAAACCCTAGAAATGACGCCTGCCAAGTAAAGCTGGACTACGTATCTCGAAAACGGTAAGAGATAGGTTTGGAGTGTTTGAACAAATGTCATAGGGAACCGGGAGAGCAGTCGAATGACACCTGTCAAATGTGCTACTCTCATTCTTCATACATTATTTGGAGTATTTGACCTTACAATGTCGACTGTATTAGGAGTTTTTGTGGGATTTTCAACTGAATTTGGAGTAATTGTCCTACTGGCCGTGTAGCGAGCCCGAAGGGCGAGCTTCTGGTGAGGCCGAAGGCCGAACTTTCGGGCCGCGAGGCCGTAGGCCGAGCGGATGGTGCGCGAGCCCGTAGGGCGATCGCTAGGTGAGGCCGCAGGCCGAGCCATGTTAGTAACTTGCGAGGCCGAAGGCCGAGCTCAGACTTGCACCGATTCGGCTGAAAATCGATATATAGGTTGTTCTCGTCATCCTTATTCCAAATATGAAATTTTTATTTCGATGACGTCTGCCAAGTAAAAAAAGTTACTCCGATTTGGCTGAAACTCGATATTTAGGTGGTTCTGGACGTCCTAATTCCAAATTTAAAAATCTTTTTTCGATGACGTCTGCCAAGTAAAAAAAGTTACTCCGATTTGGATGAAACTCGATATTTAGGTGGTACTGGATGTCCTTATTCGAAATCTAAATTTTTTTTTTCGATGACGTCTGCCAAGTAAGAAAAGTTACTCCGATTTGGCTGAAACTCGATATTTAGGTGGTTCTGGGTGTCCTTATTCCAAATCTAAAAATTTTTTTTGGATGACGTCTGCCAAGTAAAAAAAGTTACTCCGATTTGGCTGAAACTTGATATTAAGGTGGTTCTGTGTGTCCTTATTCCAAATCTAAAATTTGTTTTTCGATGACGTCTGCCAAGTGCAGATAAATCACGTATCTCGAAAACGGTAATAGATAGGTAGAGGGGTTTTGAAAAAATGTCATAGGGAATAAGGAGAGCAGTCGAATGATATTTTGGATGTGTCACACGTGCCCCTTTCATTCTTTATACTGCATTTGGAGTGTTTTACCTCATATTTTCGACTGTATTAGGAGTTTTTGTAGGTTTTTTGACTGAATTTGGAGTTACTGTTCTACGTTATTGTAGTAGCGAGCCCGAAGGGCGAGCTCCTGGTGAGGCCGAAGGCCGAACTTTCGGCTCGCGAGGCCGAAGGCCGAGCGTATGGTACGTGAGCCCGAAGGGCGAGCGCTTTGCGGGGCCGGAGGCCGAGCCGTGTTGGTTACTTGCGAGGCCGAAGGCCGAGCTTCGACTTGAGAGTATTTTCCACGTCTCCGACTGGTCTCCATGGCAACTGCCCGAGAAAACCGAAGCACCTACGAGTGGGGTTCCTTAACAAAAGTGACTCTGAATCTTGGTACGATTCTGCCCGTACCACCTTTTTATGGCAGTAGGGTGAATCTGCTTTAGTGGCTACAGTATGGTTCATTATTGTATTGAGAGTTTATATGGGATTTCATACTTCTATTAGAGTTTTAAAACACACTTTTTTTCACGTATTAGATGTTTCTGTGAAACTTTCAAATGACTAAAGATAGATGCGGGCCGCATGCGGCCCGCACACTGCCCGAAAAACTAGTTATTTATAATATATAAAGCTCGATTACCACTGACTGACTGACTGACTCACTGACATAAATGTTCTCCTAGAAGGAGCAGAGTAGGGTAAAAATGAAGTATAGCAAAAATGTTCGGAGGGTTTTGGTGAGTATGAGAAAAATCGAAAATCATTAAAAAGACGCCTGCCAAGTGATGATGGATGACGTATCTCGAAAACGGTAAGAGATAGGTAGGGGGTGTTTGAACAAATGTCATAGGGAATCGGTAGAGCAGTCGAATGACATCTGTCAAAAATCCAAAATGGCGGATTTCAAGATGGCCGCCATACAAAATGCTCCGAGCCTGCTGAAGCGAGGCCTTTAGGCCGAGCTTCAGTAGGGGCGGAGCAGTTTGTATGGTGGCCGTCTTGAAATCCGTTATTTTGGATGTACCCCACGTGCTCCTATCATTCTTTATACTGCATTTGGAGTGTTTTACCTTATATTTTCGACTGTATTAGGAGTTTTTGTGGGATTTTTGACTAAATTTGGAGTTACTGTCCTACATAAGTGAAGTAGCGAGCCCGAAGGGCGAGCTCCTGGTGAGGCCGAAGGCCGAACTTTCGATCCGCGAGGCCGAAGGCCGAGCGTATGATGCGTGAGCCCGAAGGGCGAGCGCCGAGCGAGGCCGCAGGCCGAGCCGTTTTAGTAACTTGCGAGGCCGAAGGCCGAGCTCCAACTTGAGAGTATTTTCCACGTTTCCGACTGGTCTCCATGGCAACTGCCCGCGGTAACCGAAGAACCTACGAGTGGGGTTCCTTTACAAAAGTGACTCAGAACCCTGGTCTCATTTTGCCCGTACCACCTTTTTATGGCAGTAGGGTGAATTTGGTTTGGTGGCTACAGTTTGGTTCTTTATTGTATTGAGAGTTTATATGGGATTTCATACTTTTATTGGAGTTTTGAACACATTTTTTTTAAAGTATTAGGTGTTTCTGTGGAATTTTCAAATGACTAAAGATAGATGCGGGCCGCATGCGGCCCGCACACTGCCCGAAAAACTAGTTATAATATATAAAGCTGGATTACCGTACACTGACTGACTCACTGACTGACATAATTGTTCTCCCAGAAGGAGTCGAGTAGGAAGAAAGTAATGTATAGCAAAAATGTTCTGGGGGTTTGTGTGAATATGGGAAAAATCCGAAAACTCAAAGATGACGTCTGCCAAGTAAAATTGGATGGCGTATCTCTGAAACGGTAAGAGATAGGTAGGGGGTGCTTGACCAAATGTCATTGGGAATCGGGAGAGCAGTCGGATGACATTTGTCAAAAATCCAAAATGGCGGATTTTAAAATGGCCGCCATACAAAATCCTTCGATCCCTCAAAAAAGTAGCTGGTTCTACCAGAAAGAGTTGAGTAAGGTTATAATAATGTATTACGAAAATGACTAAGGGGTTTAGCTGAGTAGGGAAAAACTTAAAAACCCTAGAAATGACGCCTGCCAAGTAAAGCTGGACTACGTATCTCGAAAACGGTAAGAGATAGGTTTGGGGTGTTTGAACAAATGTCAAAGGGAATCGGGAGAGCAGTCGAATGACACCTGTCAAATGTGCTACTCTCATTCTTCATACATTATTTGGAGTATTTGACCTTACAATGTCGACTGTATTAGGAGTTTTTGTGGGATTTTCAACTGAATTTGGAGTAATTGTCCTACTGGCCGTGTAGCGAGCCCGAAGGGCGAGCTTCTGGTGAGGCCGAAGGCCGAACTTTTGGGCCGCGAGGCCGTAGGCCAAGTGAACGGTGCGCGAGCCCGTAGGGCAAGCGCTAGGCGAGGCCGCAGGCCGAGCCATGTTAGTAACTTGCGAGGCCGAAGGCCGAGCTCAGACTTGCACCGATTTGGCTGAAAATCGATATATAGGTTGTTCTCGTCATCCTTATTTCAAATATGAATTTTTATTTCGATGACGTCTGCCAAGTAAAAAAAGTTACTCCGATTTGGCTGAAACTCAATATTTATGTGGTTCTGGACGACCTTATTCCAAATCAAAAAAAACTTTTTCGATGACGTCTGCCAAGTAAAAAAAGTTACTCCGATTTGGCTGAAACTCAATATTTAGGTGGTTCTGGGTGTCCTTATTCCAAATCTAAAATTATTTTTTCGATGACGTCTGCCAAGTAAAAAAAGTTACTCTGATTTGGCTGAAACTCGATATCTAGGTTGTTCTAGACGTCCTCATTCCAAATATGAATTTTTTTTTTCGATGACGTCTGCCAAGTGCAGATAAATCATGTATCTCGAAAACGGTAATAGATAGGTAGGGGGTTTTTGAAAAAATGTCATAGGGAATAAGAAGAGCAGTCGAATGACATTTTGGATGTGTCACACGTACTCCTCTCATTCTTTATACTGCATTTGGAGTGTTTTACCTCAAATTTTGCGACTGTATTAGGAGTTTTTGTAGGTTTTTTGACTGACTTTGGTATTACTGTTCTACGTTATTGTAGTAGCGAGCCCGAAGGGCGAGCTCCTGGTGAGGCCGAAGGCCGAACTTTCGGCTCGTGAGGCCGAAGGCCGAGCGTATGGTGCGTGAGCCCGAAGGGCGAGCGCTTGGCGAGGCCGCAGGCCGAGCCATGTTAGTAACTTGCGAGGCCGAAGGCCGAGCTCCGACTCGAGAGTATTTTCCACGTCACCGACTGGTCTCCATGGCAACTGCCCGCGGTAACCGAAGCACCTACGAGTGGGGTTCCATAACAAAAGTGACTCGGAACCCTGGTCCCATTCTGCCCGTACCACCTTTTTATGGCAGTAGGGTGAATTTAGTTTGATGGCTACAGTTTGTTTCTTTATTGTATTGAGAGTTTATATGGGATTTCATACTTTTATTGGAGTTTTGAAATATTTTTATTTTTTATTGTATAAGTTGTTAATGTATAGTTTAGTACTGCATAACGATAAATGCGGGCCGCATGCGGCCCGCACACTGCCCGAAATACTAGTTATTATTATTATAATATATAAAGCTGGATTACCGTACACTGACTGACTCACTGACTCACTGACTGACATAATTGTTCTCCCAGAAGGAGTCGAGTAGGAAGAATGTGATGTATGGGAAAAGTGTAAAGGGGGTTTGTGTGAGTATGGGAAAAATCCGAAAACTCAAAGATGACGTCTGCCAAGTGAAATTGGATGGCGTATCTCTGAAACGGTAAGAGATAGGTAGGGAGTGCTTGACCAAATGTCATAGGGAATCGGGAGAGCAGTCGAATGACATTTGTCAAAAATCCAAAATGGCGGATTTCAAAATGGCCGCCATACAAAATCCTTCGATCCCTCAAAAAAGCAGCTGGTTCTACCAGAAAGAGTTGAGTACGGTTATAGTAATGTATTACGAAAATGACTAAGGGGATTAGCTGAGTAGGGGAAAAATTTAAAACCCTTGAAATGACGCCTGCCAAGTAAAGCTTGCCTACGTTTCTCGAAAACGGTAAGAGATAGGTTGGGGGTGTTTGCACAAATGTCATAGGGAATCGGGAGAGCAGTCGAATGACATCTGTCAAATGTGCTACTCTCATTCTTCATACATTATTTGGAGTATTTAACCTTACAATGTCGACTGTATTAGGAGTGTTTGTGGGAATTTCAACTCAATTTAGAGTAATTGTCCTACTGTCAGTGTAGCGAGCCCGAAGGGCGAGCTTTTGTTGAGGCCGAAGGCCGAACTTTCGGGCCGCGAGGCCGCAGGCCGAGTGGACCGAAAGTGCGCGAGCCCGCAGGGCGAGCGCTAGGCGAGGCCGCAGGTCGAGCCGTGTTAGTAACTTGCGAGGCCGAAGGCCGAGCTCAGACTTGCACCGATTAGGCTGAAAATCGATATGTAGGTTGTTCTCGTCATCATTAGTCCAAATATGAAATTTTTATTTCGATGACGTCTGCCAAGTAAAAAAAGGTTCTCCGATTTTGCTGAAACTCGACATTTAGGTGGTTCTGGGTGTCCTTATTCCAAATCTAAAATTTTTTTTTCGATGACGTCTGCCAAGTAAAAAAAAATACTCCGATTTGGCTGAAACTCGATATTTAGGTGGTTCTGGGTGTCCTTATTCCAAATCTAAAATTTTTTTTTCGATGACGTCTGCCAAGTAAAAAAAGTTACTCCGATTTGGCTGAAACTCGATATCTAGGTGGTTCTGGGTGTCCTTATTCCAAATATGTTTTTTTTTTTTCGATGACGTCTGCCAAGTGCAGATAAATCACGTATCTCGAAAACGGTAATAGATAGGTAGGGGGTTTTTGAAAAAATGTCATAGGGATTAAGGAGAGCAGTCGAATGAAATTTTGGATGTGTCACACGTGCTCCTCTCATTCTTTATACTGCATTTGGATTGTTTTACCTCAAATTTTGCGACTGTATTAGGAGTTTTTGTAGGTTTTTTAACTGACTTTGGAGTTACTGTTCTACGTTATTGTAGTAGCGAGCCCGAAGGGCGAGCTCCTGGTGAGGCCGAAGGCCGAACTTTCGGCTCGTGAGGCCGAAGGCCGAGCGTATGGTGCGTGAGCCCGAAGGGCGAGCGCTTGGCGAGGCCGCAGGCCGAGCCATGTTGGTAACTTGCGAGGCCGAAGGCCGAGCTCCGACTTGAGAGTATTTTCCATGTCTCCGACTGGTCTCCATGGCAACTGCCCGCGGTAACCGAAGCACCTAAGAGTGGGGTTCCTTAACAAAAGTGACTCAGAACCTTGGTACCTTTCTGCCCGTACCACCTTTTTATGGCAGTAGGGTGAATCGGCTTTAGTGGCTACAGTATGGTTCTTTAGTGTATTGAGAGTTTATATGGGATTTCATTCTTCTTTTGGAGTTTTGAACACACTGTTTTTAACGTATTAGGTGTTTTTTGACAGTTCCTACTGACTCAAGATAGATGCGGGCCGCATGCGGCCCGCACACTGCCCGAAAAACTAGTTATTTATAATATATAAGGCTCGATTACCACTGACTCACTGACTGACTGATTGACATAAATGTTCTCCTAGAAGGAGCATAGTAGGGCTAAAATGATGTATGGCAGAAATGTTCGAGGGGTTTTGATGAGTATGAGAAAAATCGAAAATCATTAAAAAGACGCCTGCCAAGTGAAGATGGATGACGTATCTCAAAAACGGTAAGAGATAGGTAGGGGGTGTTTGAACAAATGTCATAGGGAATAAGGAGAGCAGTCGAATGACATCTGTCAAAAATCCAAAATGGCGGATTTCAAGATGGCCGCCATACAAATTGATCCGAGCCTGCTGAAGCGAGGCCGTTAGGCCGAGCTTCAGTAGGGGCGGAGCAGTTTGTATGGTGGCCGTCTTGAAATCCGACATTTTGGATGTGTCTTACATGCTCCTATCATTCTTTATACTGCATATGGAGTGTTTTACCTTTATTTTCAACTGTATTAGGAGTTTTTGTGGGAGTTTTGACTGAATTTGGAGTTACTGTCCTACGTTAGTGTAGTAGCGAGCCCGAAGGGCGAGCTCCTGGTAAGGCCGAAGGCCGAACTTTCGGTCCGCGAGGCCGAAGGCCAAGCGTATGATGCGTGAGCCCGAAGGGCGAGCGCTTGGCGAGGCCGTAGGCAAAGCCGTATTAGTAACTTGCGAGGCCGAAGGCCGAGCTCCGACTTGAGAGTATTTTCCACGTCACTGACTGGTCTCCATGGCAACTGCCTGCGGTAACCGAAGCACCTACGAGTGGGTATCCTTAACAAAAGTGACTCAGAACCTTGGTACTATTCTGCCCGTACCACCTTTTTATGGCAGTAGGGTGAATCTGGTTTGGTGGCTACAGTTTGGTTCCTTATTGCATTAAGAGTTTGTATGGGAAATCGTACATCTTTTGGTGTTTTGAAATATTTTTTTTTAATGTACAAGGTGTTTTGATATTGTTCAAACTTGCACAACGATAAATGCGGGCCGCATGCGGCCCGCACACTGCCCGAAAGACTAGTTTATAATATATAAAGCTCGATTACCACTGACTGACTGACTGACTCACTGACATAAATGTTCTCCTAGAAGGAGCAGAGTAGGGTAAAAATAAAGTATGGCAAAAATGTTTGGGTGGTTTTGGTGAGTATGAGAAAAATCGAAAATCATTAAAAAGACGCCTGCCAAATGAAGATGGATGACGTTTCTCGGAAACGGTAAGAGATAGGTAGGGGGTGTTTGAACAAATGTCATAGGGAATCAGGAGTTTAGTTGAATGACACCTGTCATAAATCCAAAATGGCGGATTTCAAGATGGCCGCCATACAAAGTGATCCGAGCCTGCTGAAGCGAGGCCGTTAGGCCGAGCTTCAGTAGGGGCGGAGCAGTTTGTATGGTGGCCATCTTGAAATCCGACATTTTGGATGTGTCAAACGTGCTCCTCTCATTCTTCATACTGCATTTGGAGTATTTTACCTTTATTTTCGACTGTATTAGGAGTTTTTGTGGGATTTTTGACTGAATTTGGAGTAACTGTACTACGTTAGTGTAGTAGCGAGCCCGAAGGGCGAGCTCCAGGTGAGGCCGAAGGCTGAACTTTCGGCTCGCGAGGCCGAAGGCCGAGCGTATGGCGCGTGAGCCCGAAGGGCGAGCGCTTGGCGAGGCCGCAGGCCGAGCCATGTTAGTAACTTGCGAGGCCGAAGGCCGAGCTCCGACTTGAGAGTTATTTCCACGTCTCCGACTGGTCTCCATGGCAACGCCCGCGGTAACCGAAGCACCTACGAGTTGGGTTCCTTAACAAAAGTGACCCAGAACCTTGGTACCATTCTGCCCGTACCACCTTTTTATGGCAGTAGGGTGAATTTGCTTTAATGGCTACAGTATGGTTCTTTATTGTATTGAGAGTTTATATGGGATATCATACTGTTATGGAATTTTGTTTTTTTTTTAATGTATAAGGTGTTTTGATATTGTTCAAACTTGCACAACGATAAATGCGGGCCGCATGCGGCCCGCACACTGCCCGAAAAACTAGTTTATAATATATAAGGCTCGATTACCACTGACTCACTGACTGACTGATTGACATAAATGTTCTCCTAGAAGGAGCATAGTAGGGCTAAAATGATGTATGGCAGAAATGTTCGAGGGGTTTTGATGAGTATGAGAAAAATCGAAAATCATTAAAAAGACGCCTGCCAAGTGAAGATGGATGACGTATCTCAAAAACGGTAAGAGATAGGTAGGGGGTGTTTGAACAAATGTCATAGGGAATAAGGAGAGCAGTCGAATGACATCTGTCAAAAATCCAAAATGGCGGATTTCAAGATGGCCGCCATACAAATTGATCCGAGCCTGCTGAAGCGAGGCCGTTAGGCCGAGCTTCAGTAGGGGCGGAGCAGTTTGTATGGTGGCCGTCTTGAAATCCGACATTTTGGATGTGTCTTACATGCTCCTATCATTCTTTATACTGCATATGGAGTGTTTTACCTTTATTTTCAACTGTATTAGGAGTTTTTGTGGGAGTTTTGACTGAATTTGGAGTTACTGTCCTACGTTAGTGTAGTAGCGAGCCCGAAGGGCGAGCTCCTGGTAAGGCCGAAGGCCGAACTTTCGGTCCGCGAGGCCGAAGGCCAAGCGTATGATGCGTGAGCCCGAAGGGCGAGCGCTTGGCGAGGCCGTAGGCAAAGCCGTATTAGTAACTTGCGAGGCCGAAGGCCGAGCTCCGACTTGAGAGTATTTTCCACGTCACTGACTGGTCTCCATGGCAACTGCCTGCGGTAACCGAAGCACCTACGAGTGGGTATCCTTAACAAAAGTGACTCAGAACCTTGGTACTATTCTGCCCGTACCACCTTTTTATGGCAGTAGGGTGAATCTGGTTTGGTGGCTACAGTTTGGTTCCTTATTGCATTAAGAGTTTGTATGGGAAATCGTACATCTTTTGGTGTTTTGAAATATTTTTTTTTAATGTACAAGGTGTTTTGATATTGTTCAAACTTGCACAACGATAAATGCGGGCCGCATGCGGCCCGCACACTGCCCGAAAGACTAGTTTATAATATATAAAGCTCGATTACCACTGACTGACTGACTGACTCACTGACATAAATGTTCTCCTAGAAGGAGCAGAGTAGGGTAAAAATAAAGTATGGCAAAAATGTTTGGGTGGTTTTGGTGAGTATGAGAAAAATCGAAAATCATTAAAAAGACGCCTGCCAAATGAAGATGGATGACGTTTCTCGGAAACGGTAAGAGATAGGTAGGGGGTGTTTGAACAAATGTCATAGGGAATCAGGAGTTTAGTTGAATGACACCTGTCATAAATCCAAAATGGCGGATTTCAAGATGGCCGCCATACAAAGTGATCCGAGCCTGCTGAAGCGAGGCCGTTAGGCCGAGCTTCAGTAGGGGCGGAGCAGTTTGTATGGTGGCCATCTTGAAATCCGACATTTTGGATGTGTCAAACGTGCTCCTCTCATTCTTCATACTGCATTTGGAGTATTTTACCTTTATTTTCGACTGTATTAGGAGTTTTTGTGGGATTTTTGACTGAATTTGGAGTAACTGTACTACGTTAGTGTAGTAGCGAGCCCGAAGGGCGAGCTCCAGGTGAGGCCGAAGGCTGAACTTTCGGCTCGCGAGGCCGAAGGCCGAGCGTATGGCGCGTGAGCCCGAAGGGCGAGCGCTTGGCGAGGCCGCAGGCCGAGCCATGTTAGTAACTTGCGAGGCCGAAGGCCGAGCTCCGACTTGAGAGTTATTTCCACGTCTCCGACTGGTCTCCATGGCAACGCCCGCGGTAACCGAAGCACCTACGAGTTGGGTTCCTTAACAAAAGTGACCCAGAACCTTGGTACCATTCTGCCCGTACCACCTTTTTATGGCAGTAGGGTGAATTTGCTTTAATGGCTACAGTATGGTTCTTTATTGTATTGAGAGTTTATATGGGATATCATACTGTTATGGAATTTTGTTTTTTTTTTAATGTATAAGGTGTTTTGATATTGTTCAAACTTGCACAACGATAAATGCGGGCCGCATGCGGCCCGCACACTGCCCGAAAAACTAGTTATTATAATATATAAAGCTGGATTACCGTACACTGACTGACTCACTGACTGACATAATTGTTCTCCCAGAAGGAGTCGAGTAGGAAGAAAGTAATGTATAGCAAAAATGTTCTGGGGGTTTATGTGAGTATGGGAAAAATCCGAAAACTCAAAGATGACGTCTGCCAAGTAAAGTTGGATGGCGTATCTCTGAAACGGTAAGAGATAGGTAGGGGGTGCTTGACCAAATGTCATAGGGAATCAGGAGAGCAGTCGGATGACATTTGTCAAAAATCCAAAATGGCGGATTTCAAAATGGCCGCCATACAAAATCCTTCGATCCCTCAAAAAAGTAGCTGGTTCTACCAAAAAGAGTTGAGTACGGTTATAGTAATGTATTACGAAAATGACTAAGGGGTTTAGCTGAGTAGGGAAAAAATTAAAAACCCTAGAAATGACGCCTGCCAAGTAAAGCTGGACTACGTATCTCGAAAACGGTAAGAGATAGGTTTGGGGTGTTTGAACAAATGTCATAGGGAACCGGGAGAGCAGTCGAATGACACCTGTCAAATGTGCTTCTCTCATTCTTCATACATTATTTGGAGTATTTGACCTTACAATGTCGACTGTATTAGGAGTTTTTGTGGGATTTTCAACTGAATTTGGAGTAATTGTCCTACTGGCCGTGTAGCGAGCCCGAAGGGCGAGCTTCTGGTGAGGCCGAAGGCCGAACTTTCGGGCCGCGAGGCCGTAGGCCGAGCGGATGGTGCGCGAGCCCGTAGGGCGATCGCTAGGTGAGGCCGCAGGCCGAGCCATGTTAGTAACTTGCGAGGCCGAAGGCCGAGCTCAGACTTGCACCGATTCGGCTGAAAATCGATATATAGGTTGTTCTCGTCATCCTTATTCCAAATATGAAATTTTTATTTCGATGACGTCTGCCAAGTAAAAAAAGTTACTCCGATTTGGATGAAACTCGATATTTAGGCGGTACTGGATGTCCTTATTCGAAATCTAAATTTTTTTTTTCGATGACGTCTGCCAAGTAAGAAAAGTTACTCCGATTTGGCTGAAACTCGAAATTTAGGTGGTTCTGGGTGTCCTTATTCCAAATCTAAAAATTTTTTTTGGATGACGTCTGCCAAGTAAAAAAAGTTACTCCGATTTGGCTGAAACTTGATATTAAGGTGGTTCTGTGTGTCCTTATTCCAAATCTAAAATTTGTTTTTCGATGACGTCTGCCAAGTGCAGATAAATCACGTATCTCGAAAACGGTAATAGATAGGTAGAGGGGTTTTGAAAAAATGTCATAGGGAATAAGGAGAGCAGTCGAATGATATTTTGGATGTGTCACACGTGCCCCTTTCATTCTTTATACTGCATTTGGAGTGTTTTACCTCATATTTTCGACTGTATTAGGAGTTTTTGTAGGTTTTTTGACTGAATTTGGAGTTACTGTTCTACGTTATTGTAGTAGCGAGCCCGAAGGGCGAGCTCCTGGTGAGGCCGAAGGCCGAACTTTCGGCTCGCGAGGCCGAAGGCCGAGCGTATGGTACGTGAGCCCGAAGGGCGAGCGCTTTGCGGGGCCGGAGGCCGAGCCGTGTTGGTTACTTGCGAGGCCGAAGGCCGAGCTTCGACTTGAGAGTATTTTCCACGTCTCCGACTGGTCTCCATGGCAACTGCCCGAGAAAACCGAAGCACCTACGAGTGGGGTTCCTTAACAAAAGTGACTCTGAATCTTGGTACGATTCTGCCCGTACCACCTTTTTATGGCAGTAGGGTGAATCTGCTTTAGTGGCTACAGTATGGTTCATTATTGTATTGAGAGTTTATATGGGATTTCATACTTCTATTAGAGTTTTAAAACACACTTTTTTTCACGTATTAGATGTTTCTGTGAAACTTTCAAATGACTAAAGATAGATGCGGGCCGCATGCGGCCCGCACACTGCCCGAAAAACTAGTTATAATATATAAAGCTCGATTACCATTGACTCACTGACTGACGGCCGAACGCAGTCTCCATGGCAACTGCCCGCGGTAACCGAAGCACCTACGAGTGGGGTTTCTTAACAAAAGTGACTCAGAACCTTGGTACCATTCTGCCCGTACCACCTTTTTATGGCAGTAGGGTGAATTTGCTTTAGTGGCTACAGTATGGATCTTTATTGTATTGAGAGTTTATATGGGATTTCATACTTCTATTGGAGTTTTGAAATATTTTTATTTTAATGTAAAAGGTGTTTTGATATTGTTTCAAATTGCATAACGATAAATGCGGGCCGCATGCGGCCCGCACACTGCCCGAAATACTAGTATATAATATATAAAGCTCGATTACCACTCACTGACTGACTGACTGACTCATTGACATAAATGTTCTCCTAGAAGGAGCAGAGTAGGGTTAAAATGTTGTATGGCAAAAATGTTCGGGGGGTTTTAGTGAGTATGAGAAAAATCGAAAATCATAAAAAAGACGCCTGCCAAGTAAAGATGGATGACATATCTCAAAAACAGTACAAGATAGGTAGGGGGTGTTTGAACAAATGTCATAGGGAATTGGGAGAACAGTCAAATGACACCTGTCAAAAATCCAAAATGGCGGATTTCAAGATGGCCGCCATACAAAATGATCCGAGCCTGCTGAAGCGAGGCCGTTAGGCCGAGCTTCAGTAGGGGCGGAGCAGTTTGTATGGTGGCCGTCTTGAAATCCGACATTTTGGATGTGTCTTACGTGCTCCTATCATTCTTTATACTGCATTTAGCGTGTTTTATCTTCATTTCGACTGTATTAGGAGTTTTTGTGGGATTTTTGACTGAATTTGGAGTTACTGTCCAACATTAGTGTATAGCGAGCCCGAAGGGCGAGCTCCTGGTGAGGCCGAAGGCCGAACTTTCGGCTCGCGAGGCCGAAGGCCGAGCGTAGCGTACGTGAGCCCGAAGGGCGAGCGCTTGGCGAGGCCGGAGGCCGAGCCGTGTTGGTAACTTGCGAGGCCGAAGGCCGAGCTCCGACTAGAGAGTATTTTCCACATCTCCGATTGGTCTCCATGGCAACTGCCCGCGGTAACCGACGCAGCTACGAGTGGGGTTCCTTATTAAAAGTGACTCGGAACCTTGGTACCATTCTGCCCGTACCACCTTTTTATGGCAGTAGGGTGAATTTGGTTTGGTGATTACAGTACGGTTCTCTAATGTATTCAGTGTTTGTATGGGAAATCGTACATCTTTAGGTGTTTTGAAATATTTTTTTTAATGTATAAGGTGTTTTGATGTTGTTCAAACTTGCACAACGATAAATGCGGGCCGCATGCGGCCCGCACACTGCCCGAAATACTAGTTATTATTTATAATATATAAAGCTCGATTACCACTCACTGACTGACTGACTGATTGACATAAATGTTCTCCTAGAAGGAGCAGAGTAGGGCTAAAATGATGTATGGCAAAAATGTTTGGGGGGTTTTGGTGAGTATGAGAAAAATCGAAAATCATTAAAAAGACGCCTGCCAAGTGATGATGGATGACGTATCTCGAAAACGGTAAGAGATAGGTAGGGGGTGTTTGAACAAATGTCATAGAGAATCGGGAGAGCAGTCGAATGACACCTGTCAAAAATCCAAAATGGCGGATTTCAAGATGGCCGCCATACAAAATGCTCCGAGCCTGCTGAAGCGAGGCCTTTAGGCCGAGCTTCAGTAGGGGCGGAGCAGTTTGTATGGTGGCCGTCTTGAAATCCGACATTTTGGATGTGACCCACGTGCTCCTATCATTCTTTATACTGCATTTGGAGTGATTTACCCTATATTTTCGACTGTATTAGGAGTTTTTGTGGGATTTTCGACTGAATTTGGAGTTACTGTCCTACATTAGTGAAGTTGCGAGCCCGAAGGGCGAGCTCCTGGTGAGGCCGAAGGCCGAACTTTCGGGCCGCGAGGCCGAAGGCCGAGCGTATGATGCGCGAGCCCGAAGGGCGAGCGCTTAGCGAGGCCGCAGGCCGAGCCGTGTTGGTAACTTGCGAGGCCGAAGGCCGAGCTCCGACTTGAGAGTTTTTTCCACGTCTCCGACTGGTCTCCATGGCAACTGCCCGCGGTAACCGAAGCACCTACGAGTGCGGTTCCTTAACAAAAGTGACTCAGAACCTTGGTACCATTCTGCCCGTACCACCTTTTTATGGCAGTAGGGTGAATTTGGTTTGGTGATAACAGTACGGTTCTCTATTGTATTAAGGGTTTGTATGGGAAATCGTACATCTTTAGGTGTTTTGAAATAATTTTTTTTAATGTATAAGGTGTTTTGATATTGTTCAAACTTGCACAACGATAAATGCGGGCCGCATGCGGCCCGCACACTGCCCGAAAAACTAGTTATTTATAATATATAAAGCTGGATTACCGTACACTGACTCACTGACTGATTCACTGACTGACATGATTGTTCTCCCAGAAGGAGTCGTGTAGGAAGAAAGTGATGTATGGCAAAAGTGTAGAGGGGGTTAAGTCGAGTATGGGAAAAATCCGAAAACTTAAAGATGACGTCTGCCAAGTAAAATTGGATGGCGTATCTCTGAAACGGTAAGAGATAGGTAGGGGGTGCTTGACCAAATGTCATAGGGAATCGGGAGAGCAGTCGGATGACATTTGTCAAAAATCCAAAATGGCGGATTTCAAAATGGCCGCCATACAAAATCCATCGATCCCTCAAAAAAGTAGCTGGTTCTACCAGAAAGAGTTGAGTACGGTTATAGTAATGTATTACGAAAATGACTAAGGGGTTTAGCTGAGTAGGGAAAAAATTAAAAACCCTAGAAATGACGCCTGCCAAGTAAAGCTGGACTACGTATCTCAAAAACGGTAAGAGATAGGTTGGGGGTGTTTAAACAAATGTCATAGGGAATCGGGAGAGCAGTCGAATGACACCTGTCAAATGTGCTACTCTCATTCTTCATACATTATTTGGAGTATTTGACTTTACAATGTCGACTGTATTAGGAGTTTTTGTGGGATTTTCAACTGAATTTGGAGTAATTGTCCTACTGGCCGTGTAGCGAGCCCGAAGGGCGAGCTTCTGGTGAGGCCGAAGGCCGAACTTTAAGGCCGCGAGGCCGTAGGCCGAGCGGATGGTGCGCGAGCCCGTAGGGCGAGCGCTAGGCGAGGCCGCAGGCCGAGCCATGTTAGTAACTTGTGAGGCCGAAGGCCGAGCTCAGACTTGCACCGATTCGGCTGAAAATCGATATATAGGTTGTTCTCGTTATCCTTATTCTAAATATGAAATTTTTATTTCGATGACGTCTGCCAAGTAAAAAAAGTTACTCCGATTTGGCTGAAACTCGATATTTAGGTGGTTCTGGGTGTCCTTATTCCAAATCTAAAAATTTTTTTTCGATGACGTCTGCCAAGTAAAATAAGTTACTCCGATTTGGCTGAAACTCGATATTTAGGTGTTTCTGGGTGTCCTTATTCCAAATCTAAAATTTTTTTTTCGATGACGTCTGCCAAGTAAAAAAAGTTACTTCGATTTGGCTGAAACTCGATATTTAGGTGGTTCTGGGTGTCCATATTCCAAATCAAAATTTTTTTTTTCGATGACGTCTGCCAAGTAAAAAAAAGTACTCCGATTTGGCTTAAATTTAATATCTAGGTTGTTCTGGACGTCTTTATTCCAAATATGAAATTTTTTTTTCGATGACGTCTGCCAAGTACAGATAAATCACGTATCTCGAAAACGGTAATAGATAGGTAGGGGGTTTTTGAAATATGTCATAGGGAATAAGGAGAGCAGTCAAATGACAACTGTCAAAAATCCGCCATTTTGGATGTGTCCCACGTGCTCCTCTCATTCTTCATACTGCATTTGGAGTGTTTTACTCTATATTTTCGACTGTATTAGGAGTTTTTGTGGGATTTTGGACTGAATTTGGAGTTACTGTCCTACGTTAGTGTATAGCGAGCCCGAAGGGCGAGCTCCTGGTGAGGCCGAAGGCCGAACTTTCGGCTCGCGAGGCCGAAGGCCGAGCGTTTGGTGCGTGAGCCCGAAGGCCGAACGCTTGGCGAGGCCGCAGGCCGAGCCGTGTTAGTAACTTGCGAGGCCGAAGGCCGAGCTCCGAATCGAGAGTATTTTCCACATCTCTGACTGGTCTCCATGGCAACTGCCCGCGGTAACCGAAGCACCTGCGAGTTGGGTTCCTTAACAAAAGTGATTCAGAACCTTGGTACCATTCTGCCCGTACCACCTTTTTATGGCAGTAGGGTGAATTTGCTTTTGTGGCTACAGTATGGTTCTTTAATGTATTGAGAGTTTATATGGGATTTCATACTGTTATGGCATTTTGTTTTATTTTTTTAATTGTATAAGGTGTTGATGTACTGTTTAGTACTGCATAACGATAGATGCGGGCCGCATGCGGCCCGCACACTGCCCGAAAAACTAGTTATAATATATAAAGCTGGATTACCGTACACTGACTGACTCACTGACTGACATAATTGTTCTCCCAGAAGGAGTCGAGTAGGAAGAAAGTAATGTATAGCAAAAATGTTCTGGGGGTTTGTGTGAATATGGGAAAAATCCGAAAACTCAAAGATGACGTCTGCCAAGTAAAATTGGATGGCGTATCTCTGAAACGGTAAGAGATAGGTAGGGGGTGCTTGACCAAATGTCATTGGGAATCGGGAGAGCAGTCGGATGACATTTGTCAAAAATCCAAAATGGCGGATTTTAAAATGGCCGCCATACAAAATCCTTCGATCCCTCAAAAAAGTAGCTGGTTCTACCAGAAAGAGTTGAGTAAGGTTATAATAATGTATTACGAAAATGACTAAGGGGTTTAGCTGAGTAGGGAAAAACTTAAAAACCCTAGAAATGACGCCTGCCAAGTAAAGCTGGACTACGTATCTCGAAAACGGTAAGAGATAGGTTTGGGGTGTTTGAACAAATGTCAAAGGGAATCGGGAGAGCAGTCGAATGACACCTGTCAAATGTGCTACTCTCATTCTTCATACATTATTTGGAGTATTTGACCTTACAATGTCGACTGTATTAGGAGTTTTTGTGGGATTTTCAACTGAATTTGGAGTAATTGTCCTACTGGCCGTGTAGCGAGCCCGAAGGGCGAGCTTCTGGTGAGGCCGAAGGCCGAACTTTTGGGCCGCGAGGCCGTAGGCCAAGTGAACGGTGCGCGAGCCCGTAGGGCAAGCGCTAGGCGAGGCCGCAGGCCGAGCCATGTTAGTAACTTGCGAGGCCGAAGGCCGAGCTCAGACTTGCACCGATTTGGCTGAAAATCGATATATAGGTTGTTCTCGTCATCCTTATTTCAAATATGAATTTTTATTTCGATGACGTCTGCCAAGTAAAAAAAGTTACTCCGATTTGGCTGAAACTCAATATTTATGTGGTTCTGGACGACCTTATTCCAAATCAAAAAAAACTTTTTCGATGACGTCTGCCAAGTAAAAAAAGTTACTCCGATTTGGCTGAAACTCAATATTTAGGTGGTTCTGGGTGTCCTTATTCCAAATCTAAAATTATTTTTTCGATGACGTCTGCCAAGTAAAAAAAGTTACTCTGATTTGGCTGAAACTCGATATCTAGGTTGTTCTAGACGTCCTCATTCCAAATATGAATTTTTTTTTTCGATGACGTCTGCCAAGTGCAGATAAATCATGTATCTCGAAAACGGTAATAGATAGGTAGGGGGTTTTTGAAAAAATGTCATAGGGAATAAGAAGAGCAGTCGAATGACATTTTGGATGTGTCACACGTACTCCTCTCATTCTTTATACTGCATTTGGAGTGTTTTACCTCAAATTTTGCGACTGTATTAGGAGTTTTTGTAGGTTTTTTGACTGACTTTGGTATTACTGTTCTACGTTATTGTAGTAGCGAGCCCGAAGGGCGAGCTCCTGGTGAGGCCGAAGGCCGAACTTTCGGCTCGTGAGGCCGAAGGCCGAGCGTATGGTGCGTGAGCCCGAAGGGCGAGCGCTTGGCGAGGCCGCAGGCCGAGCCATGTTAGTAACTTGCGAGGCCGAAGGCCGAGCTCCGACTCGAGAGTATTTTCCACGTCACCGACTGGTCTCCATGGCAACTGCCCGCGGTAACCGAAGCACCTACGAGTGGGGTTCCATAACAAAAGTGACTCGGAACCCTGGTCCCATTCTGCCCGTACCACCTTTTTATGGCAGTAGGGTGAATTTAGTTTGATGGCTACAGTTTGTTTCTTTATTGTATTGAGAGTTTATATGGGATTTCATACTTTTATTGGAGTTTTGAAATATTTTTATTTTTTATTGTATAAGTTGTTAATGTATAGTTTAGTACTGCATAACGATAAATGCGGGCCGCATGCGGCCCGCACACTGCCCGAAATACTAGTTATTATTATTATAATATATAAAGCTGGATTACCGTACACTGACTGACTCACTGACTCACTGACTGACATAATTGTTCTCCCAGAAGGAGTCGAGTAGGAAGAATGTGATGTATGGGAAAAGTGTAAAGGGGGTTTGTGTGAGTATGGGAAAAATCCGAAAACTCAAAGATGACGTCTGCCAAGTGAAATTGGATGGCGTATCTCTGAAACGGTAAGAGATAGGTAGGGAGTGCTTGACCAAATGTCATAGGGAATCGGGAGAGCAGTCGAATGACATTTGTCAAAAATCCAAAATGGCGGATTTCAAAATGGCCGCCATACAAAATCCTTCGATCCCTCAAAAAAGCAGCTGGTTCTACCAGAAAGAGTTGAGTACGGTTATAGTAATGTATTACGAAAATGACTAAGGGGATTAGCTGAGTAGGGGAAAAATTTAAAACCCTTGAAATGACGCCTGCCAAGTAAAGCTTGCCTACGTTTCTCGAAAACGGTAAGAGATAGGTTGGGGGTGTTTGCACAAATGTCATAGGGAATCGGGAGAGCAGTCGAATGACATCTGTCAAATGTGCTACTCTCATTCTTCATACATTATTTGGAGTATTTAACCTTACAATGTCGACTGTATTAGGAGTGTTTGTGGGAATTTCAACTCAATTTAGAGTAATTGTCCTACTGTCAGTGTAGCGAGCCCGAAGGGCGAGCTTTTGTTGAGGCCGAAGGCCGAACTTTCGGGCCGCGAGGCCGCAGGCCGAGTGGACCGAAAGTGCGCGAGCCCGCAGGGCGAGCGCTAGGCGAGGCCGCAGGTCGAGCCGTGTTAGTAACTTGCGAGGCCGAAGGCCGAGCTCAGACTTGCACCGATTAGGCTGAAAATCGATATGTAGGTTGTTCTCGTCATCATTAGTCCAAATATGAAATTTTTATTTCGATGACGTCTGCCAAGTAAAAAAAGGTTCTCCGATTTTGCTGAAACTCGACATTTAGGTGGTTCTGGGTGTCCTTATTCCAAATCTAAAATTTTTTTTTCGATGACGTCTGCCAAGTAAAAAAAAATACTCCGATTTGGCTGAAACTCGATATTTAGGTGGTTCTGGGTGTCCTTATTCCAAATCTAAAATTTTTTTTTCGATGACGTCTGCCAAGTAAAAAAAGTTACTCCGATTTGGCTGAAACTCGATATCTAGGTGGTTCTGGGTGTCCTTATTCCAAATATGTTTTTTTTTTTTCGATGACGTCTGCCAAGTGCAGATAAATCACGTATCTCGAAAACGGTAATAGATAGGTAGGGGGTTTTTGAAAAAATGTCATAGGGATTAAGGAGAGCAGTCGAATGAAATTTTGGATGTGTCACACGTGCTCCTCTCATTCTTTATACTGCATTTGGATTGTTTTACCTCAAATTTTGCGACTGTATTAGGAGTTTTTGTAGGTTTTTTAACTGACTTTGGAGTTACTGTTCTACGTTATTGTAGTAGCGAGCCCGAAGGGCGAGCTCCTGGTGAGGCCGAAGGCCGAACTTTCGGCTCGTGAGGCCGAAGGCCGAGCGTATGGTGCGTGAGCCCGAAGGGCGAGCGCTTGGCGAGGCCGCAGGCCGAGCCATGTTGGTAACTTGCGAGGCCGAAGGCCGAGCTCCGACTTGAGAGTATTTTCCATGTCTCCGACTGGTCTCCATGGCAACTGCCCGCGGTAACCGAAGCACCTAAGAGTGGGGTTCCTTAACAAAAGTGACTCAGAACCTTGGTACCTTTCTGCCCGTACCACCTTTTTATGGCAGTAGGGTGAATCGGCTTTAGTGGCTACAGTATGGTTCTTTAGTGTATTGAGAGTTTATATGGGATTTCATTCTTCTTTTGGAGTTTTGAACACACTGTTTTTAACGTATTAGGTGTTTTTTGACAGTTCCTACTGACTCAAGATAGATGCGGGCCGCATGCGGCCCGCACACTGCCCGAAAAACTAGTTATTTATAATATATAAGGCTCGATTACCACTGACTCACTGACTGACTGATTGACATAAATGTTCTCCTAGAAGGAGCATAGTAGGGCTAAAATGATGTATGGCAGAAATGTTCGAGGGGTTTTGATGAGTATGAGAAAAATCGAAAATCATTAAAAAGACGCCTGCCAAGTGAAGATGGATGACGTATCTCAAAAACGGTAAGAGATAGGTAGGGGGTGTTTGAACAAATGTCATAGGGAATAAGGAGAGCAGTCGAATGACATCTGTCAAAAATCCAAAATGGCGGATTTCAAGATGGCCGCCATACAAATTGATCCGAGCCTGCTGAAGCGAGGCCGTTAGGCCGAGCTTCAGTAGGGGCGGAGCAGTTTGTATGGTGGCCGTCTTGAAATCCGACATTTTGGATGTGTCTTACATGCTCCTATCATTCTTTATACTGCATATGGAGTGTTTTACCTTTATTTTCAACTGTATTAGGAGTTTTTGTGGGAGTTTTGACTGAATTTGGAGTTACTGTCCTACGTTAGTGTAGTAGCGAGCCCGAAGGGCGAGCTCCTGGTAAGGCCGAAGGCCGAACTTTCGGTCCGCGAGGCCGAAGGCCAAGCGTATGATGCGTGAGCCCGAAGGGCGAGCGCTTGGCGAGGCCGTAGGCAAAGCCGTATTAGTAACTTGCGAGGCCGAAGGCCGAGCTCCGACTTGAGAGTATTTTCCACGTCACTGACTGGTCTCCATGGCAACTGCCTGCGGTAACCGAAGCACCTACGAGTGGGTATCCTTAACAAAAGTGACTCAGAACCTTGGTACTATTCTGCCCGTACCACCTTTTTATGGCAGTAGGGTGAATCTGGTTTGGTGGCTACAGTTTGGTTCCTTATTGCATTAAGAGTTTGTATGGGAAATCGTACATCTTTTGGTGTTTTGAAATATTTTTTTTTAATGTACAAGGTGTTTTGATATTGTTCAAACTTGCACAACGATAAATGCGGGCCGCATGCGGCCCGCACACTGCCCGAAAAACTAGTTTATAATATATAAAGCTCGATTACCACTGACTGACTGACTGACTCACTGACATAAATGTTCTCCTAGAAGGAGCAGAGTAGGGTAAAAATAAAGTATGGCAAAAATGTTTGGGTGGTTTTGGTGAGTATGAGAAAAATCGAAAATCATTAAAAAGACGCCTGCCAAATGAAGATGGATGACGTTTCTCGGAAACGGTAAGAGATAGGTAGGGGGTGTTTGAACAAATGTCATAGGGAATCAGGAGTTTAGTTGAATGACACCTGTCATAAATCCAAAATGGCGGATTTCAAGATGGCCGCCATACAAAGTGATCCGAGCCTGCTGAAGCGAGGCCGTTAGGCCGAGCTTCAGTAGGGGCGGAGCAGTTTGTATGGTGGCCATCTTGAAATCCGACATTTTGGATGTGTCAAACGTGCTCCTCTCATTCTTCATACTGCATTTGGAGTATTTTACCTTTATTTTCGACTGTATTAGGAGTTTTTGTGGGATTTTTGACTGAATTTGGAGTAACTGTACTACGTTAGTGTAGTAGCGAGCCCGAAGGGCGAGCTCCAGGTGAGGCCGAAGGCTGAACTTTCGGCTCGCGAGGCCGAAGGCCGAGCGTATGGCGCGTGAGCCCGAAGGGCGAGCGCTTGGCGAGGCCGCAGGCCGAGCCATGTTAGTAACTTGCGAGGCCGAAGGCCGAGCTCCGACTTGAGAGTTATTTCCACGTCTCCGACTGGTCTCCATGGCAACGCCCGCGGTAACCGAAGCACCTACGAGTTGGGTTCCTTAACAAAAGTGACCCAGAACCTTGGTACCATTCTGCCCGTACCACCTTTTTATGGCAGTAGGGTGAATTTGCTTTAATGGCTACAGTATGGTTCTTTATTGTATTGAGAGTTTATATGGGATATCATACTGTTATGGAATTTTGTTTTTTTTTTAATGTATAAGGTGTTTTGATATTGTTCAAACTTGCACAACGATAAATGCGGGCCGCATGCGGCCCGCACACTGCCCGAAAAACTAGTTATTATAATATATAAAGCTGGATTACCGTACACTGACTGACTCACTGACTGACATAATTGTTCTCCCAGAAGGAGTCGAGTAGGAAGAAAGTAATGTATAGCAAAAATGTTCTGGGGGTTTATGTGAGTATGGGAAAAATCCGAAAACTCAAAGATGACGTCTGCCAAGTAAAGTTGGATGGCGTATCTCTGAAACGGTAAGAGATAGGTAGGGGGTGCTTGACCAAATGTCATAGGGAATCAGGAGAGCAGTCGGATGACATTTGTCAAAAATCCAAAATGGCGGATTTCAAAATGGCCGCCATACAAAATCCTTCGATCCCTCAAAAAAGTAGCTGGTTCTACCAAAAAGAGTTGAGTACGGTTATAGTAATGTATTACGAAAATGACTAAGGGGTTTAGCTGAGTAGGGAAAAAATTAAAAACCCTAGAAATGACGCCTGCCAAGTAAAGCTGGACTACGTATCTCGAAAACGGTAAGAGATAGGTTTGGGGTGTTTGAACAAATGTCATAGGGAACCGGGAGAGCAGTCGAATGACACCTGTCAAATGTGCTTCTCTCATTCTTCATACATTATTTGGAGTATTTGACCTTACAATGTCGACTGTATTAGGAGTTTTTGTGGGATTTTCAACTGAATTTGGAGTAATTGTCCTACTGGCCGTGTAGCGAGCCCGAAGGGCGAGCTTCTGGTGAGGCCGAAGGCCGAACTTTCGGGCCGCGAGGCCGTAGGCCGAGCGGATGGTGCGCGAGCCCGTAGGGCGATCGCTAGGTGAGGCCGCAGGCCGAGCCATGTTAGTAACTTGCGAGGCCGAAGGCCGAGCTCAGACTTGCACCGATTCGGCTGAAAATCGATATATAGGTTGTTCTCGTCATCCTTATTCCAAATATGAAATTTTTATTTCGATGACGTCTGCCAAGTAAAAAAAGTTACTCCGATTTGGATGAAACTCGATATTTAGGCGGTACTGGATGTCCTTATTCGAAATCTAAATTTTTTTTTTCGATGACGTCTGCCAAGTAAGAAAAGTTACTCCGATTTGGCTGAAACTCGAAATTTAGGTGGTTCTGGGTGTCCTTATTCCAAATCTAAAAATTTTTTTTGGATGACGTCTGCCAAGTAAAAAAAGTTACTCCGATTTGGCTGAAACTTGATATTAAGGTGGTTCTGTGTGTCCTTATTCCAAATCTAAAATTTGTTTTTCGATGACGTCTGCCAAGTGCAGATAAATCACGTATCTCGAAAACGGTAATAGATAGGTAGAGGGGTTTTGAAAAAATGTCATAGGGAATAAGGAGAGCAGTCGAATGATATTTTGGATGTGTCACACGTGCCCCTTTCATTCTTTATACTGCATTTGGAGTGTTTTACCTCATATTTTCGACTGTATTAGGAGTTTTTGTAGGTTTTTTGACTGAATTTGGAGTTACTGTTCTACGTTATTGTAGTAGCGAGCCCGAAGGGCGAGCTCCTGGTGAGGCCGAAGGCCGAACTTTCGGCTCGCGAGGCCGAAGGCCGAGCGTATGGTACGTGAGCCCGAAGGGCGAGCGCTTTGCGGGGCCGGAGGCCGAGCCGTGTTGGTTACTTGCGAGGCCGAAGGCCGAGCTTCGACTTGAGAGTATTTTCCACGTCTCCGACTGGTCTCCATGGCAACTGCCCGAGAAAACCGAAGCACCTACGAGTGGGGTTCCTTAACAAAAGTGACTCTGAATCTTGGTACGATTCTGCCCGTACCACCTTTTTATGGCAGTAGGGTGAATCTGCTTTAGTGGCTACAGTATGGTTCATTATTGTATTGAGAGTTTATATGGGATTTCATACTTCTATTAGAGTTTTAAAACACACTTTTTTTCACGTATTAGATGTTTCTGTGAAACTTTCAAATGACTAAAGATAGATGCGGGCCGCATGCGGCCCGCACACTGCCCGAAAAACTAGTTATAATATATAAAGCTCGATTACCATTGACTCACTGACTGACGGCCGAACGCAGTCTCCATGGCAACTGCCCGCGGTAACCGAAGCACCTACGAGTGGGGTTTCTTAACAAAAGTGACTCAGAACCTTGGTACCATTCTGCCCGTACCACCTTTTTATGGCAGTAGGGTGAATTTGCTTTAGTGGCTACAGTATGGATCTTTATTGTATTGAGAGTTTATATGGGATTTCATACTTCTATTGGAGTTTTGAAATATTTTTATTTTAATGTAAAAGGTGTTTTGATATTGTTTCAAATTGCATAACGATAAATGCGGGCCGCATGCGGCCCGCACACTGCCCGAAATACTAGTATATAATATATAAAGCTCGATTACCACTCACTGACTGACTGACTGACTCATTGACATAAATGTTCTCCTAGAAGGAGCAGAGTAGGGTTAAAATGTTGTATGGCAAAAATGTTCGGGGGGTTTTAGTGAGTATGAGAAAAATCGAAAATCATAAAAAAGACGCCTGCCAAGTAAAGATGGATGACATATCTCAAAAACAGTACAAGATAGGTAGGGGGTGTTTGAACAAATGTCATAGGGAATTGGGAGAACAGTCAAATGACACCTGTCAAAAATCCAAAATGGCGGATTTCAAGATGGCCGCCATACAAAATGATCCGAGCCTGCTGAAGCGAGGCCGTTAGGCCGAGCTTCAGTAGGGGCGGAGCAGTTTGTATGGTGGCCGTCTTGAAATCCGACATTTTGGATGTGTCTTACGTGCTCCTATCATTCTTTATACTGCATTTAGCGTGTTTTATCTTCATTTCGACTGTATTAGGAGTTTTTGTGGGATTTTTGACTGAATTTGGAGTTACTGTCCAACATTAGTGTATAGCGAGCCCGAAGGGCGAGCTCCTGGTGAGGCCGAAGGCCGAACTTTCGGCTCGCGAGGCCGAAGGCCGAGCGTAGCGTACGTGAGCCCGAAGGGCGAGCGCTTGGCGAGGCCGGAGGCCGAGCCGTGTTGGTAACTTGCGAGGCCGAAGGCCGAGCTCCGACTAGAGAGTATTTTCCACATCTCCGATTGGTCTCCATGGCAACTGCCCGCGGTAACCGACGCAGCTACGAGTGGGGTTCCTTATTAAAAGTGACTCGGAACCTTGGTACCATTCTGCCCGTACCACCTTTTTATGGCAGTAGGGTGAATTTGGTTTGGTGATTACAGTACGGTTCTCTAATGTATTCAGTGTTTGTATGGGAAATCGTACATCTTTAGGTGTTTTGAAATATTTTTTTTAATGTATAAGGTGTTTTGATGTTGTTCAAACTTGCACAACGATAAATGCGGGCCGCATGCGGCCCGCACACTGCCCGAAATACTAGTTATTATTTATAATATATAAAGCTCGATTACCACTCACTGACTGACTGACTGATTGACATAAATGTTCTCCTAGAAGGAGCAGAGTAGGGCTAAAATGATGTATGGCAAAAATGTTTGGGGGGTTTTGGTGAGTATGAGAAAAATCGAAAATCATTAAAAAGACGCCTGCCAAGTGATGATGGATGACGTATCTCGAAAACGGTAAGAGATAGGTAGGGGGTGTTTGAACAAATGTCATAGAGAATCGGGAGAGCAGTCGAATGACACCTGTCAAAAATCCAAAATGGCGGATTTCAAGATGGCCGCCATACAAAATGCTCCGAGCCTGCTGAAGCGAGGCCTTTAGGCCGAGCTTCAGTAGGGGCGGAGCAGTTTGTATGGTGGCCGTCTTGAAATCCGACATTTTGGATGTGACCCACGTGCTCCTATCATTCTTTATACTGCATTTGGAGTGATTTACCCTATATTTTCGACTGTATTAGGAGTTTTTGTGGGATTTTCGACTGAATTTGGAGTTACTGTCCTACATTAGTGAAGTTGCGAGCCCGAAGGGCGAGCTCCTGGTGAGGCCGAAGGCCGAACTTTCGGGCCGCGAGGCCGAAGGCCGAGCGTATGATGCGCGAGCCCGAAGGGCGAGCGCTTAGCGAGGCCGCAGGCCGAGCCGTGTTGGTAACTTGCGAGGCCGAAGGCCGAGCTCCGACTTGAGAGTTTTTTCCACGTCTCCGACTGGTCTCCATGGCAACTGCCCGCGGTAACCGAAGCACCTACGAGTGCGGTTCCTTAACAAAAGTGACTCAGAACCTTGGTACCATTCTGCCCGTACCACCTTTTTATGGCAGTAGGGTGAATTTGGTTTGGTGATAACAGTACGGTTCTCTATTGTATTAAGGGTTTGTATGGGAAATCGTACATCTTTAGGTGTTTTGAAATAATTTTTTTTAATGTATAAGGTGTTTTGATATTGTTCAAACTTGCACAACGATAAATGCGGGCCGCATGCGGCCCGCACACTGCCCGAAATACTAGTTATAATATATAAAGCTCGATTACCATTGACTCACTGACTGACATAAATGTTCTCCTAGAAGGAGCAGAGTAGGGTTAAAATGATGTATGGCAAAAATGTTCGGGGGGTTTTGGTGAGTACGAGAAAAATCGAAAATCATAAAAATGACGCCTGCCAAGTAAAGATGGATGACATATCTCAAAAACGGTACCAGATAGGTAGGGGGTGTTTGAACAAATGTCATAGGGAATCGGGAGAGCAGTCGAATGACATCTGTCAAAAATCCAAAATGGCGGATTTCAAGATGGCCGCCATACAAAATGCTCCGAGCCTGCTGAAGCGAGGCCGTCAGGCCGAGCTTCAGTAGGGGCGGAGCAGTTTGTATGGTGGCCGTCTTGAAATCCGACATTTTGGATGTGACCCACGTGCTCCTATCATTCTTTATACTGCATTTGGTGTGTTTTACCTTATATTTTCGACTGTATTAGGAGTTTTTGTGGGATTTTCGACTGAATTTGGAGTTACTGTCGTACATTAGTGAAGTTGCGAGCCCGAAGGGCGAGCTCCTGGTGAGGCCGAAGGCCGAACTTTCGGTCCGCGAGGCCGAAGGCCGAGCGTATGATGCGCGAGCCCGAAGGGCGAGCGCTTGGCGAGGCCGCAGGCCGAGCCGTGTTAGTAACTTGCGAGGCCGAAGGCCGAGCTCCGATTTGAGAGTATTTTCCACGTCACCGACTGGTCTCCATGGCAACTGCCTGCGGTAACCGAAGCACCTACGAGTGGGGTTTCTTAACAAAAGTGACTCAGAACCTTGGTCCCATTCTGCCCGTACCACCTTTTTATGGCAGTAGGGTGAATTTGCTTTAGTGGCTACAGTATGGTTCTTTATTGTATTGAGAGTTTATATGGGATTTCATACTTCTATTGGAGTTTTGAACACATTTTTTTTTGTATCAGGTGTTTTTTTGACAGTTCCTACTGACTCAAGATAGATGCGGGCCGCATGCGGCCCGCACACTGCCCGAAAAACTAGTTTATTTATAATATATAAAGCTCGATTACCACTGACTGACTGATTGACATAAATGTTCTCCTAGAAGGAGACGAGAAGGAGCAAAGTAATGTATAGCAAAAATGTTCGGGTGGTTTCGGTGAGTATGAGAAAAATCGAAAATCTTAAAAAAGACGCCTGCCAAGTGAAGATGGATAACGTATCTCAAAAACGGTAAGAGATAGGTAGGGGGTGTTTGAACAAATGTCATAGGGAATCGGGAGGGCAGTCGGATGACATCTGTCAAAAATCCAAAATGGCGGATTTCAAGATGGCCGCCATACAAAATGATCCGAGCCTGCTGAAGCGAGGCCTTTAGGCCGAGCTTCAGTAGGGGCGGAGCAGTTTGTATGGTGGCCGTCTTGAAATCCGTTATTTTGGATGTGCCCCACGTGCTCCTATCATTCTTTATACTGCATTTGGTGTGTTTTACCTTATATTTTCGACTGTATTAGGAGTTTTTGTGGGATTTTTGACTAAATTTGGAGTTACGGTCCTACATTAGTGTAGTAGCGAGCCCGAAGGGCGAGCGCCTGGCGAGGCCGTAGGCCGAGCCGTATTAGTAACTTGCGAGGCCGAAGGCCGAGCTCCGACTTGAGAGTATTTTCCACATCTCCGACTGGTCTCCATGGCAACTGCCTGCGGTAACCGCAGCACCTACGAGTGGGGTTCCTTAACAAAAGTGACTCAGAACCTTGGTACCATTCTGCCCCTACCACCTTTTTATGGCAGTAGGGTGAATCTGCTTTAGTGGCTACAGTATGGTTCTATATTGTATTGAGAGTTTATATGGGATTTCATACTTCTATTGGAATTTTGAAATATTTTTTTTTAATGTAAAAGGTGTTTTGATATTGTTTAGTACTGCATAACGATAAATGCGGGCCGCATGCGGCCCGCACACTGCCCGAAAAACTAGTTTATAATATATAAAGCTCGATTACCACTCACTCACTGACATAAATGTTCTCCTAGAAGGAGACGAGTAGGAACAACGTGATGTATGGCAAAAATGTTCGGGTGGTTTCGGTGAGTATGGGAAAAATCGAAAATCATTAAAAAGACGCCTGCCAAGTTAAGATGTACTACGTATCTCGAAAACGGTAAGAGATAGGTAGGGGGTGTTTGAACAAATGTCATAGGGAATCGGGAGAGCAGTCGAATGACACCTGTCAAAAATCCAAAATGGCGGATTTCAAGATTGCCGCCATACAAAGTGCTCCGAACCTGCTGAAGCGAGGCCTTTAGGCCGAGCTTCAGTAGGGGCGGAGCAGTTTGTATGGTGGCCGTCTTGAAATCCGACATTTTGGATGTGACCCACGTGCTCCTATCATTCTTTATACTGCATTTGGAGTGTTTTACCTTATATTTTCAACTGTATTAGGAGTTTTGTAGGGATTTTAGACTGAATTTGGAGTTACTGTCCTACATTAGTGAAGTTGCGAGCCCGAAGGGCGAGCTCCTGGTGAGGCCGAAGGCCGAACTTTCGGTCCGCGAGGCCGAAGGCCGAGCGTATGATGCGCGAGCCCGAAGGGCGAGCGCTTGGCGAGGCCGCAGGCCGAGCCGTTTTAGTAACTTGCGAGGCCGAAGGCCGAGCTCCGACTTGAGAGTATTTTCCACGTCACCGACTGGTCTCCATGGCAACTGCCTGCGGTAACCGAAGCACCTACGAGTGGGGTTCCTTAACAAAAGTGACTCAGAACCTTGGTACCATTCTGCCGGTACCACCTTTTCATGGCAGTAGGGTGAATTTGGTTTGATGATTACAGTACGGTTCTCTAATGTATTAAGTGTTTGTATGGGAAATCGTACATCTTTAGGTGTTTTGAAATATTTTTTTTTAATGTATAAGGTGTTTTGATATTGTTCAAACTTGCACAACGATAAATGCGGGCCGCATGCGGCCCGCACACTGCCCGAAAAACTAGTTTATTTATTTATTTATTTATTTATTTATAATATATAAAGCTGGATTACCGTACACTGACTGATTCACTGACTCACTGACTGACTGACATAATTGTTCTCCCAGAAGGAGTCGAGTAGGAAGAATGTGATGTATGGGAAAAGTGTAGAGGGGGTTTGGGGGAGTATGGGAAAAATCCGAAAACTCAAAGATGTCGTCTGCCAAGTAAAATTGGATAGCGTATATCTGAAACGGTAAGAGATAGGTAGGGGGTGCTTGACCAAATGTCATAGGGAATCGGGAGAACAGTCGGGTGACATTTGTCAAAAATCCAAAATGGCGGATTTCAAAATGGCCGCCATACAAAATCCTTCGATCCCTCAAAATAGTAGCTGGTTCTACTAGAAAGAGTTGAGTACGGTTATAGTAATGTATTACGAAAATGACTAAGGGGTTTAGCTGAGTAGGGGAAATATTAAAAACCCTAGAAATGACGCCTGCCAAGTAAAGCTGGACTACGTATCTCGAAAACGGTAAGAGATAGGTTTGGTGTGTTTGAACGAATGTCATAGGGAATCGGGAGAGCAGTCGAATGACACCTGTCAAATGTGCTACTCTCATTCTTCATACATTATTTGGAGTGTTTGACCATACAATGTCGACTGTATTAGGAGTTTTTGTGGGATTTTGAACTGAATTTGGAGTAATTGTCCTACTGGCCGTGTAGCGAGCCCGAAGGGCGAGCTTCTGGTGAGGCCGAAGGCCGAACTTTCGGGCCGCGAGGCCGTAGGCCGAGTGGACGGTGCGCGAGCCCGCAGGGCGAGCGCTAGGCGAGGCCGCAGGCCGAGCCATGTTAGTAACTTGCGAGGCCGAAGGCCGAGCTTAGACTTGCACCGATTTGGCTGAAAATCGATATATAGGTTGTTCTCGTCATCCTCATTCCAAATATGAAATTTTTATATCGATGACGTCTGCCAAGTAAAAAAAGTTACTCCGATTTGGTTGAAACTCGATATTTAGGTGGTTCTGGGTGTCCTTATTCCAAATCTAAAAAATTTTTTTCGATGACGTCTGCCAAGTAAAAAAAGTTACTCCGATTTGGCTGAAACTCGATATTTAGGTGGTTCTGGGTGTCCTTATTCCAAATCTAAAAATTTTTTTTCGATGACGTCTGCCAAGTAAAAAAAGTTACTCCGATTTGGCTGAAACTCGATATTTAGGTGGTTCTGGGTGTCCTTATTCCAAATCAAAATTATTTTTTTCGATGACGTCTGCCAAGTAAAAAGAAGTACTCCGATTTGGCTTAAATTTCATATCTAGGTTGTTTTGGACGTCCTTATTCCAAATATGAAATTTTTTTTTCGATGACGTCTGCCAAGTGTAGATAAATCACGAATCTCGAAAACGGTAATAGATAGGTAGGGGGTTTTTGAAAATATGTCATAGGGAATAAGGAGAGCAGTCGAATGACATTTTGGATGTGTCTTACGTGCTCCTATCATTCTTTATACTGCATTTGGAGTGTTTTTCCTTAATTTTCGACTGTATTAGGAGTTTTTGTAGGGATTTTTGACTGAATTTGGAGTTACTGTCCAACTTTAGTGTATAGCGAGCCCGAAGGGCGAGCTCCCGGTGAGGCCGAAGGCCGAACTTTCGGCTCGTAGGGTGGCGTAGGGTGCGTGAGCCCGAAGGGCGAGCGCCTGGCGAGGCCGTAGGCCGAGCCGTATTAGTAACTTGCGAGGCCGAAGGCCGAGCTCCGACTTGAGAGTATTTTCCACATCTCCGACTGGTCTCCATGGCAACTGCCCGCGGAAACCGAAGCACCTTCGAGTGGGGTTCCTTAACAAAAGTGACTCTGAATCTTGGTACGATTCTGCCCGTACCACCTTTTTATGGCATTAGGGTGAATCTGCGTTAGTGGCTACAGTATGGTTCATTATTGTATTGAGAGTTTACATGGGATTTCATACTTCTATTAGAGATTTGAACTTATTTTTTTTTAACGTATTAGGTTTTTTTTGACAGTTCCTTCTGACTCAAAATAGATGCGGGCCGCATGCGGCCCGCACACTGCCCGAAAAACTAGTTATAATATATAAAGCTCGATTACCACTGACTCACTGACTGACTCACTCATTGACATAAATGTTCTCCTAGAAGGAGACGAGTAGGAGCACAGTGATGTATTGCAAAAATGTTCGTGGGGTTTAGGTGAGAATGAGAAAAATCGAAAATCATAAAAATGACGCCTGCCAAGTGAAGATGGATGACATATCTCAAAAACGGTACAAGATAGGTAGGGGGTGTTTGAACAAATGTCATAGGGAATCGGGAGAGCAGTCGAATGACACCTGTCAAAAATCCAAAATGGCGGATTTCAAGATGGCCGCCATACAAAGTGATCCGAGCCTGCTGAAGCGAGGCCGTTAGGCCGAGCTTCAGTAGGGGCGGAGCAGTTTGTATGGTGGCCGTCTTGAAATCCGACATTTTGGATGTGTCTTACGTGCTCCTATCATTCTTTATACTGCATTTGGAGTGTTTTTCCTTAATTTTCGACTGTATTAGGAGTTTTTGTGGGATTTTTGACTGAATTTGGAGTTACTGTCCAACATTAGTGCAAAGCGAGCCCGAAGGGCGAGCTCCTGGTGAGGCCGAAGGCCGAACTTTCGGCTCGCGAGGCCGAAGGCCGAGCGTAGTGTGCGTGAGCCCGAAGGGCGAGCGCTTGGCGAGGCCGCAGGCCGAGCCGTATTAGTAACTTGCGAGGCCGAAGGCCGAGCTCCGACTTGAGAGTTTTTTCCACGTCTCCGACTGGTCTCCATGGCAACTGCCCGCGATAACCAAAGCACCTACGAGTGGGGTTCCTTAACAAAAATGACTCAGAACCTTGGTACCATTCTGCCCGTACCACCTTTTTATGGCAGTAGGGTGAATCTGCTTTAGTAGCTACAGTATGGTTCTCTACTGTATTACAAGTTTATTTGGGATTTCATATTTCTATTGGAGTTTTGAACATTTTTTTTTTATGTATTAGGTGTTTTGATATAGTTCAAACTTGCACAACGATAAATGCGGGCCGCATGCGGCCCGCACACTGCCCGAAATACTAGTATAATATATAAAGCTCGATTACCACTGACTGATTGACATAAATGTTCTCCTAGAAGGAGACGAGTAGGAACATCGTGATGTATGGCAAAAATGTTTGGGTGGTTTCGGTGAGTATGAGAAAAATCGAAAATCATTAAAAAGACGCCTGCCAAGTGATGATGGATGACGTATCTCGAAAACGGTAAGAGATAGGTAGGGGGTGTTTGAACAAATGTCATAGGGAATCGGGAGAGCAGTCGAATGACATCTGTCAAAAATCCAAAATGGCGGATTTCAAGATGGCCGCCATACAAAATGCTCCGAGTCTGCTGAAGCGAGGCCTTTAGGCCGAGCTTCAGTAGGGGCGGAGCAGTTTGTATGGTGGCCGTCTTGAAATCCGTTATTTTGGATGTGCCCCACGTGCTCCTATCATTCTTTATACTGCATTTGGAGTGTTTTACCTTATATTTTCGACTGTATTAGGAGTTTTTGTGGGATTTTTGACTGAATTTGGAGTTACTGTCCAACATTAGTGTAGTAGCGAGCCCGAAGGGCGAGCTCCTGGTGAGGCCGAAGGCCGAACCTTCGGTCCGCGAGGCCGAAGGCCGAGCTTATGATGCGCGAGCCCGAAGGGCGAGCGCTTGGCGAGGCCGTAGGCCGAGCCGTATTAGTAACTTGCGAGGCCGAAGGCCGAGCTCCGACTTGAGAGTTTTTTCCACGTCTCCAACTGGTCTCCATGGCAACTGCCCGCGGTAACCGAAGCACCTACGAGTGGGGTTCCTTAACAAAAGTGACTCAGAACCTTGGTCCCATTCTGCCCGTACCACCTTTTAATGGCAGTAGGGTGAATTTGGTTTGGTGGCTACAGTATGGTTCTCTACTGTATTACAAGTTTATATGGGATTTCATACTTCTTATGGAGTTTTGAACACACTTTTTTTTAATGTTCCAGATGTTTTTTTAACAGTTCCTACTGACTCAAGATAGATGCGGGCCGCATGCGGCCCGCACACTGCCCGAAAAACTAGTTATTTATAATATATAAAGCTCGATTACCACTGACTGATTGACATAAATGTTCTCCTAGAAGGAGACGAGTAGGAAGCAAGTGATGTATGGCAAAAATGTTCGGGGGGTTTTGGTGAGTATGGGAAAAATCGAAAATCATTAAATTGACGCCTGCCAAGTGAAGATGTATGGCGTATCTCAAAAACAGTAAGAGATAGGTAGGGGGTGTTTGACCAAATGTCATAGGGAATTGGGAGAGCAGTCGAATGACACCTGTCAAAAATCCAAAATGGCGGATTTCAAGATGGCCGCCATACAAAGTGATCCGAGCCTGCTGAAGCGAGGCCGTTAGGCCGAGCTTCAGTAGGGGCGGAGCAGTTTGTATGGTGGCCGTCTTGAAATCCGACATTTTGGATGTGTCTTACGTGCTCCTATCATTCTTTATACTGCATTTGGAGTGTTTTACCTTCATTTTCGACTGTATTAGGAGTTTTTGTGGGATTTTTTACTGAATTTGGAGTTACTGTCCTACAATAGTGTAGTAGCGAGCCCGAAGGGCGAGCTCCTGGTTAGGCCGAAGGCCGAATTTTCGGTCCGCGAGGCCGAAGGCCGAGCGTATGATGCGCGAGCCCGAAGGGCGAGTGCTTGGCGAGGCCGTAGGCCGAGCCGTATTAGTAACTTGCGAGGCCGAAGGCCGAGCTCCGACTTGAGAGTATTTTTCACGTTACCGACTGGTCTCCATGGCAACTGCCTGCGGTAACCGAAGCACCTACGAGTGGGGTTCCTTAACAAAAGTGACTCAGAAGCTTGGTACCATTCTTACCGTACCACCTTTTTATGGCAGTAGGGTGAATCTGGTTTGGTGGCTACAGTTTGGTTCCTTATTGTATTAAGAGTTTATATGGGATTTCATACTTCTATTGGAGTTTTGAACTTATTTTTTTTAAATGTATAAGGGGTTAAGGTAAAGTTAAGTACTGCATAACGATAAATGCGGGCCGCATGCGGCCCGCACACTACCCGAAATACTAGTTAATAATATATAAAGCTCGATTACCACTCACTGACTGACTGACTGACTGATTGACATAAATGTTCTCCTAGAAGGAGACGAGTAGGGCTAAAATGATGTATGGCAAAAATGTTCGGGGGGTTTTGGTGAGTATGAGAAAAATCGAAAATCATAAAAAAGACGCCTGCCAAGTGAAGATGGATGACATATCTCAAAAACGGTACAAGTTAGGTAGGGGGTGTTTGAACAAATGTCATAGGGAATCGGGAGAGCAGTCGAATGACACCTGTCAAAAATCCAAAATGGCGGATTTCAAGATGGCCGCCATACAAAGTGATCCGAGCCTGCTGAAGCGAGGCCGTTAGGCCGAGCTTCAGTAGGGGCGGAGCAGTTTGTATGGCGGCCGTCTTGAAATCCGACATTTTGGATGTGTCACACGTGCTCCTATCATTCTTTATACTGCATTTGGAGTGTTTTACCTACATTTTCGACTGTATTAGGAGTTTTTGTGGGATTTTTGACTGAATTTGGAGTTACTGTCCAACATTAGTGTATAGCGAGCCCGAAGGGCGAGCTCCTGGTGAGGCCGAAGGCCGAACTTTCGGTCCGCGAGGCCGAAGGCCGAGCGTATGGTGCGTGAGCCCGAAGGGCGAACGCTTGGCGAGGCCGTAGGCCGAGCCGTATTAGTAACTTGCGAGGCCGAAGGCCGAGCTCCGACTTGAGAGTTTTTTTCACGTCTCCGACTGGTCTCCATGGCAACTGCCCGCGGTAACCGAAGCACCTACGAGTGGGGTTTCTTAACAAAAGTGACTCAGAACCTTGGTACCATTCTGCCCGTACCACCTTTTTATGGCAGTAGGGTGAATCTGCTTTAGTGGCTACAGTATGGTTCTTTAGTGTATGAAGAGTTTGTATAAGATTTCATTTTTCTAATGGAGTTTTGAACACACTTTTTTAACGTATTAGGTGTTTCTGTGAAATTTCCAAATGAGTAAAGATAGATGCGGGCCGCATGCGGCCCGCACACTGCCCGAATAACTAGTTTATAATATATAAGGCTCGATTACCACTGACTGACTCACTGACTCACTGACATAAATGTTCTCCTAGAAGGAGCAGAGTAGGGTAAAAATGAAGTATGGCAAAAATGTTCGGCGGGTTTAGGTGAGTATGAGAAAAATCGAAAATCATTAAAAAGACGCCTGCCAAGTAAAGATGGATGACATATCTCAAAAACGGTACAAGATAGGTAGAGAGTGTTTGAACAAATGTCATAGGGAATCGGGAGAGCAGTCGAATGACACCTGTCAAAAATCCAAAATGGCGGATTTCAAGATGGCCGCCATACAAAATGCTCCGAGCCTGCTGAAGCGAGGCCTTTAGGCCGAGCTTCAGTAGGGCCGGAGCAGTTTGTACGGCAGCCATCTTAAAATCTGACATTTTGGATTTGTCCCACGTGCTCCTCTCATTCTTCATACTGCATTTGGGGTGTTTTACCTTCATTTTCGACTGTATTAGGAGTTTTTGTGGGATTTTTGACTGAATTTGGAGTTACTGTCCTACAATAGTGTATAGCGAGCCCAAAGGGCAACCACCTGGTGAGGCCGAAGGCCGAACCTTCGGTCCGCGAGGCCGAAGGCCGAGCGAATGGTGCGCGAGCCCGAAGGGCGAGCGCTTGGCGAGGCCGCAGGCCGAGCCGTGTTAGTAACTTGCGAGGCCGAAGGCCGAGCTCCGACTCGAGAGTATTTTCCACATCTCCGACTGGTCTCCATGGCAACTGCCCGCGGTAACCGAAGCACCTACGAGTGGGGTTCCTTAAGAAAAGTGACTTAGAACCTTGGTACCATTCTGCCCGTACCACCTTTTTATGGCAGTAGGGTGAATTTGCTTTAGTGGCTACAGTATGGTTCTTTATTGTATTGAGAGTTTATATGGGATTTCATACTTCTATTGGAGTTTTGAACACATTTTTTTTTGTATCAGGTGTTTTTTGACAGTTCCTACTGACTCAAGATAGATGCGGGCCGCATGCGGCCCGCACACTGCCCGAAAAACTAGTTTATTTATAATATATAAAGCTCGATTACCACTGACTGACTCACTGACTGACTGACTGACATAAATGTTCGCCTAGAAGGAGTAGAGTAGGGTTAAAATGATGTATGGCAAAAATGTTCGGGGGGTTTTGGTGAGTATGAGAAAAATCGAAAATCATAAAAAGACGCCTGCCAAGTAAAGATGGATGACATATCTCAAAAACGGTAAGAGATAGGTAGGGGGTGTTTGAACAAATGTCATAGGGAATCGGGAGAGCAGTCGAATGACACCTGTCAAAAATCCAAAATGGCGGATTTCAAGATGGCCGCCATACAAAGTGATCCGAGCCTGCTGAAGCGAGGCCGTTAGGCCGAGCTTCAGTAGGGGCGGAGCAGTTTGTATGGTGGCCGTCTTGAAATCCGACATTTTGGATGTGTCTTACGTGCTCCTATCATTCTTTATACTGCATTTGGAGTTTTTTATCTTTATTTTCGACTGTATTAGGAGTTTTTGTGGGATTTTTGACTGAATTTGGAGTAACTGTCCTACATTAGTGTAGTAGCGAGCCCGAAGGGCGAGCTTCTGGTGAGGCCGAAGGCCGAACTTTCGGCCCGCGAGGCCGAAGGCCGAGCGTATGGGGCGTGAGCCCGAAGGGCGAGCGCATGGCGAGGCCAGAGGCCGAGCCGTGTTAGTAACTTGCGAGGCCGAAGGCCGAGCTCCGACTTGAGAGTATTTTCCACGTCTCCGAATGGTCTCCATGGCAACTGCCCGTGGTAAGCGAAGCTCCTACGAGTGGGGTTCTTTAACAAAAGTTACTCAGAATCTTGGTACCATTCTGCCCGTACCACTTTTTTTATGGCAGTAGGGTGAATCTGGTTTGGTGGCTATAGTTTGGTTCTCTACTGTATAAGGAGTTTATATGGGATTTCATACTGTTATAGAATATTGTTTTTTTTTTTAAATGTATAAGGTGTTTTGATATTGTTTCAAATTGCATAACGATAAATGCGGGCCGCATGCGGCCCGCACACTGCCCGAAAAACTAGTTATTAATAATATATAAAGCTCGATTACCACTCACTGACTGACTCACTGACTGACATAAATGTTCTCCTAGAAGGAGACGAGTAGGAGCAAAGTGATGTATGGCAAAAATGTTCGGGGGGTTTTGGTGAGTATGAGAAAAATCGAAAATCATTAAAAAGACGCCTGCCAAGTAGAGATGGATGACGAATCTCAAAAACGGTAAGAGATAGGTAGGGGGTGATTGAACAAATGTCATAGGGAATCGGAAGAGCAGTCGGATGACATATATCAAAAATCCAAAATGGCGGATTTCAAGATGGCCGCCATACAAATTGATCCGAGCCTGCTGAAGCGAGGCCGTTAGGCCGAGCTTCAGTAGGGGCGGAGCAGTTTGTATGGTGGCCTTCTTGAAATCCGCCATTTTGGATTTGTCCCAGGTGCTCCTCTCATTCTTCATACTGCATTTGGAGTGTTTTACCTTATATTTTCGACTGTATTAGGAGTTTTTGTGGGTTTTTTGACTGAATTTGGAGTAACTGTTCTACATTAGTGTATAGCGAGCCCAAAGGGCAACCACCTGGTGAGGCCGAAGGCCGAACTTTCGGTCCGCGAGGCCGAAGGCCGAGCGAATGGTGCGCGAGCCCGAAGGGCGAGCGCTTGGCGAGGCCGCAGGCCGAGCCGTATTAGTAACTTGCGAGGCCGAAGGCCGAGCTCCGACTTGAGAGTATTTTCCACGTCACCGACTGGTCTCCATGGCAACTGCCTGCGGTAACCGAAGCACCTACGAGTGGGGTTCCTTAACAAAAGTGATTCAGAACCTTGGTACCATTCTGCCCGTACCACCTTTTTATGGCAGTAGGGTGAATTTGGTTTGGTGATAACAGTACGGTTCTCTATTGTATTAAGGGTTTGTATGGGAAATCGTACATCTTTAGGTGTTTTGAAATAATTTTTTTTAATGTATAAGGTGTTTTGATATTGTTCAAACTTGCACAACGATAGATGCGGGCCGCATGCGGCCCGCACACTGCCCGAAAAACTAGTTATTATAATATATAAAGCTCGATTACCACTGACTGATTGACATAAATGTTCTCCTAGAAGGAGACGAGTAGGAACAACGTGATGTATGGCAAAAATGTTCGGGTGGTTTTGGTGAGTATGAGAAAAATCGAAAATCATAAAAATGACGCCTGCCAAGTAAAGATGGATAACGTATCTCGAAAACGGTGCAAGATAGGTAGGGGGTGGTTGAACAAATGTCATAGGGAATCGGGAGAGCTGTCGAATGACACCCGTCAAAAATCCAAAATGGCGGATTTCAAGATGGCCGCCATACAAAGTGATCCGAGCCTGCTGAAGCGAGGCCTTTAGGCCGAGCTTCAGTAGGGGCGGAGCAGTTTGTATGGTGGCCGTCTTGAAATCCGTTATTTTGGATGTGCCCCACGTGCTCCTATCATTCTTTATACTGCATTTGGAGTGTTTTACCTTATATTTTCGACAGTATTAGGAGTTTTTGTGGGATTTTTGACTAAATTTGGAGTTACTGTCCTACATAAGTGAAGTAGCGAGCCCGAAGGGCGAGCTCCTGGTGAGGCCGAAGGCCGAACTTTCGGTCCGCGAGGCCGAAGGCCGAGCGTAGGGTGCGTGAGCCCGAAGGGCGAGCGCTTGGCGAGGCCGTAGGCCGAGCCGTATTAGTAACTTGCGAGGCCGAAGGCCGAGCTCCGACTTGAGAGTTTTTTCCACGTCTCCGACTGGTCTCCATGGCAACTGTCCGCGGGTACCGAAGTACCAACGAGTGGGGTTCCTTAACAAAAGTGACTCAGAACCTTGATACCATTATGCCCGTACCTCCTTTTTAAGGCAGTAGGGTGAATCTGCTATAGTAGCTACAGTATGGTTCTCTACTGTATGACAAGTTTATATGGGATTTCATACTTCTATTGAAGTTTTGAACATATTTTTATTATGTATGAGGTGTTTTTGTGACAGTTCCTACTGACTCAAGATAGATGCGGGCCGCATGCGGCCCGCACACTGCCCGAAAAACTAGTTTATTATTTATAATATATAAAGCTGGATTACCGTACACTGACTGATTCACTGACTCACTGACTGACTGACATAATTGTTCTCCCAGAAGGAGTCGAGTAGGAAGAATGTGATGTATGGGAAAAGTGTAGAGGGGGTTTGGGGGAGTATGGGAAAAATCCGAAAACTCAAAGATGTCGTCTGCCAAGTAAAATTGGATAGCGTATATCTGAAACGGTAAGAGATAGGTAGGGGGTGCTTGACCAAATGTCATAGGGAATCGGGAGAACAGTCGGGTGACATTTGTCAAAAATCCAAAATGGCGGATTTCAAAATGGCCGCCATACAAAATCCTTCGATCCCTCAAAATAGTAGCTGGTTCTACTAGAAAGAGTTGAGTACGGTTATAGTAATGTATTACGAAAATGACTAAGGGGTTTAGCTGAGTAGGGGAAATATTAAAAACCCTAGAAATGACGCCTGCCAAGTAAAGCTGGACTACGTATCTCGAAAACGGTAAGAGATAGGTTTGGTGTGTTTGAACGAATGTCATAGGGAATCGGGAGAGCAGTCGAATGACACCTGTCAAATGTGCTACTCTCATTCTTCATACATTATTTGGAGTGTTTGACCATACAATGTCGACTGTATTAGGAGTTTTTGTGGGATTTTGAACTGAATTTGGAGTAATTGTCCTACTGGCCGTGTAGCGAGCCCGAAGGGCGAGCTTTTGGTGAGGCCGAAGGCCGAACTTCCGGGCCACGAGGCCGTAGGCCGAGTGGACGGTGCGCGAGCCCGCAGGGCGAGTGCTAGGCGAGGCCGCAGGCCGAGCCATGTTAGTAACTTGCGAGGCCGAAGGCCGAGCTCAGACTTGCACCGATTTGGCTGAAAATCGATATATTGGTTGTTCTCGTCGTCCTTATTTCAAATATGAAATTTTTATTTCGATGACGTCTGCCAAGTAAAAAAAGTTACTCCGATTTGGCTGAAACTCGATATTTATGTGGTTCTGGACGTCCTTATTCCAAATCAAAAAAAAATTTTTCGATGACGTCTGCCAAGTCAAAAAAGTTACTCCGATTTGGCTGAAACTCGATATTTAGGTGGTTCTGGGTGTCCTTATTCCAAATCTAAAATTTTTTTTTTCAATGACGTCTGCCAAGTAAAAAAAGATACTCCGATTTGGCTGAAACTCGATATCTAGGTTTTTCTGGACGTCCTTATTCCAAATATGAATTTTTTTTTTCGATGACGTCTGCCAAGTTCAGATAAATCACGTATCTCGAAAACGGTAATAGATAGGTAGGGGGTTTTTGAAAAAATGTCATAGGAAATAAGGAGAGCAGTCAAATGACATTTCGGATGTGTCAAACGTGCTCCTCTCATTCTTTATACTGCATTTGGAGTGTTTTACCTCATATTTTCGACTGTATTAGGAGTTTTTGTAGGTTTTTTGACTGAATTTGGAGTTACTGTACTACGTTATTGTAGTAGCGAGCCCGAAGGGCGAGCTGCTGGTGAGGCCGAAGGCCGAACTCTCGGCTCGCGAGGCCGAAGGCCGAGCGTATGGTGCGGGAGCCCGAAGGGCGAGCGCTTGGTGAGGCCGTAGGCCGAGCCGTGTTAGTAACTTGCGAGGCCGAAGGCCGAGCTCCGACTTGAGAGTTTTTTTCATGTCTCCTACTGGTCTCCATGGCAACTGCCCGTGATAACCAAAGCAACTACGAGTGGGGTTCCTTAACAAAAGTGACTCAGAACCTTGGTTCGATTCTGCCCGTACCACCTTTTTATGGCAGTAGGGTGAATCTGCTTTAGTGGCTACAGTATGGTTCGTTATTGTATGGAGAGTTTATTTGGGATTTCATATTTCTATTGGAGTTTTGAACTTATTTTTTTTAATGTATAAGGGGTTAAGGTAAAGTTAATATAAGGATACAACTAGCACGCTTAAAATTTAACATCGGCTCCGCGCAAAAAAATTGTTTTAAAATACAATTTTGGAGCAGCGCGCATAAAAAGTATACAGTGAAGTGAGTTAGTGTGTGACTCGCCCGGATACGTGTGGGCAACTTTGTATCTCAACGGGTTCAGGAGCAGAAAGGATTTGAGTTTGGGAGTATATAGCGGCAAAGGGGTGAGTGCCCTGCTCTTTTGAAGTACACCAACTTGTAGCCGCTTTCAAGCCCTATCAAACGACGTGCTGATTGTGAAAATCCGATAACGGAGAAGAAAGTTGCAAGGTACCCAACAGGAGCCGTCTCACATAAAACCTCGCGGTCGCTCGCTACACGTGTGACCTAGTTTCGACAAGGTGACACGAGACGTGACGTCGGAGCGACTCTCGAGACCTACATAAGCCAGCCCCAAGACTTCGCCCTCACCACAACGAGTTGCTGCTGCTGACCACTCCACCGAAGACCAGGTAACCTTGAGGGATCTCCGTAGTCCTTTATCCTAGTCTGCCCATGTTTGGACTCGTCTGAACCGGGAAAATTAGAACTTTCCCCACCCAATCACCCCGCACACCCATTTTACCTCGCACGGCTACTGCCGTCAACCCCGCCAACTCACCTTAATACTTTCCTCCCCCCTCAGGTTACCTCACCATCCCCCCCCTCTATCTATCTCTGTATCCAGGCGAGATAGACCTACCGTGTTTGGGGTCCCCGAAATTGGAAGAAACAGCTCTACAGCTTGGCTCCAACAGAACTAAGAACTTCCCCCTCCACCACCCGCACGCACCCCCGAAGGGATATCTTTGGATCCACGAGCGCCAGACACCTCGTGTTTGGTATCGTTACAACGAAGAGAACGAGCCCTACCATCTGGTCCCACGGATACCCTTGTTGGTCCACCTCACTGTCTACTTGACCACGCAGAGCATCACAGCCTGGCGCGTAAGCATCGCAGCGTACTAAGTTAGGGAACATAGTTATAAGTTAATGAATCTAGGATAAATATTTTAAGGTTCTCAAAATTTGTTTTTAATTTTAACAGGTAGAAAATAATAATAATGTCTTCTTCAAAAGCCTCCCCAAAACCTTTGTCTGAGTCCATTGAAGCAGGGCAACCATCATCATCAAAAGCCCTCTCCCTCCACAAAAAAGTTTTAAAAAAATTGACCACATCAAGATCAGCACAACCATCAAAAGCCGAGCGACCGTCTAAGTCAAAAACGGCAGAGAGCGTAAAGGTCCCCAGTGTCTTCCTGCAGGTACCGGAGGGAGAAAATCGTACTTCCCCCAAGTCCTCCACAAAGACCAAGTCAATGACTGCACTCAGTGACGGAACAGGTGAGGAGTCCACATCCGTTCCAGAGTTGGGTATGGCATTTGAGGCTGCGATCGACAAGATCAAGGACTGGGAACAGTGCGGCGTCTCCCCTCCCAAGGAAATATTATCTGATGCAGAGACAGACTCGACAGCGTCAGTCATGGACATCCCTAACACCGGGGCGCGTAGAAGTAGACCAAGCATGCTGGTCGGCAAATCAGGCAAGCGCACGGGGGTTGAGATGGACATGGCCACCAAACTAGCCAACGAGACTCTGCTGAAGGGGAAAGATGCGTTAGAGTCTGTAGTGAACATGAAGCGCGAGTGCAAACAAATCGCGCTAGAAAGCCTACAGACTCTGTACGAGACGGTCCTTTCCCTGTCAGACTCAAGGTCGAGACACATGTGCAACCTGGAGAAGGAGCGCACAAGACACGCAAATGAGTTGGTGGCAATTGAACGGGCACACAACAAGACCATTGTTGAAATCACGAAAAATCTTGTCAAAGAGATGGGCCTAGCCAGACACGACATAGCTGCAACTCTGACAGAGACGAAGGCAATTCGTGACTGGCAAGGCTATGAGACCAGGGAGCCCCACAGACTCATTAAGGAAATGACATCTGAGGTCAACATGATTAAAAATCAGTTAGTGGCCTTAAAAGAGAACGATAGGCCACTAGACCTTGCGCCTCTGAGGAGTGAAAACTCTAGTCTAAAAGCTGGAATCGACGCTCTTCAGAATCAGTTAGACGAATTAAGACGCGAAATATTCAAGTTCTCACAGAGTCTGATGGGCCTTCAAACAAAGAGTGAAGAGACCCTGGTCCAAATAAAATCTACGCCACCCCCTCCCCCCTCCAACAATGACAAAATTATTCAAGAAATTAAGACCCTCAGTGAAAAAATTCAAACCCTTACACACGATCCCAAATCACCACCCCCTCCTATCTCTATAAACTTAAATGATCAAATACAACCTATTACCGAACGTCTCGAAGCCGTGTCGTCCGAACTTCGCACAATGCGACAAGAAAAAATTAACGCACCCCCCCTGGCCCTCAGCATCGACGCCGAACTAACCCAAGTAGAGCGTAAACCTACTTATGCCAAGGTTGCGTCAAAACCTCCTACAGACCGAAAACCAAACCACACACTGATAGTATCAACAACCAATCCACAAAGCACGGCGCAAAACGTTATCGACAAAATAAGAGATGCACTGGATACGAAGACGACAGGAGCTAGGGTCGACCGGGTCCGGAAAGCCAGGAACCAAAAAGTGGTACTGAGCTGCGGTACCAAGGAAGACCTAAATCTGGTCAAAAGTCGTGTTCAGCAAGACAAATCTCTTAGGGTGGAAGTTGCGAAAGCGGGTAACCCTCTTGTCATTATAAGAGATGTTTTGTCCTATCTCAAGGACGCCGAAATAGTCGACAACCTGCTTGCACAAAACAAACACTTGCTGCAGGATGTTGACTTAAAGGATAGTACTATCAGAGTGAGGTATAGGAAAAAGGCCCGCAATCCACATGAGTGCCATCCGGTTCTAGAGTTGTCCCCAAAAATTCACAAAAACCTGACCGAGGCAGGAAAGGTCTACATAGGCATCCAGCGGAGGCCTGTGCTAGACCATACACCTCTAGTGCAGTGCACTAAATGTCTTGGTTATGGGCATACAAAAGCAGTCTGCCGGGAGAAAGAACAATACTGCAGTTACTGCGGGAAGTCTCACTCCTGGGAAAATTGCAATGCAAGGAAGGAGGGATCCCAACCCAGGTGTAGAAATTGCTTGACTGCGCAGGGATCAGTCATCTCAAATGCGGATCTAGCACACAATGCGTTCAACATTTTGTGTCCGGAAAGGCTAAAATGGGATGGCATAGCGCGGTCCAGAATTTCCTACTGCTAAGGGCACCTCCGAGACCCACAGCTCAAACCCCAGTAGTAGCGGCAAAACAGGTTTGTACTTTATCCAAGCGAACCTGCAACACTCTAAAGTAGCAACAGTAGAGCTTCTTAAGGCTGCAAAGGACAAGGGTATTTCTGTCGCCTTGATACAAGAACCCTATGTAGGGAACACAGGCGTGGTGAAACAGTACCCGGGAACGCAAATTATCCAATGCACCCTTAATAGGAAAAAACCGGTAAAAGCTGCTGTAATAGTATTTGGTGACAAGCTGGAGGTAATTCACGACCCCCAGCTTGTAACTGAGACGGAAGCAGCAGTTTTGCTGGTAAATAAAGACCTAAAACTTGGAGTCGTTTCTGTTTACTACGAAGGGGATCAAGACATCGAGCCGTACATAGAGAGGACTAAGGCATTCTGCAGAAAACTGGCGACGAAAGACATCATAGTCGCCGGAGACGTCAATGCTTGGAGCCACTGGTGGGGAAGTGAGATAGAAAACCAGAGAGGAAAAGCCTACAGCGCGTTCCTTAATGAAATAGGCTATCAGATTCTCAACAATGGAGATGAACCTACCTTTGAAACCTACAGGAGAGGCAGAGCGTGTACAAGTAGAGTTGATGTAACCGCTTGCAGCGCTCCGCTCTTGGGAAAAATCAAAGACTGGCAAGTAGACAGAAGTATCACAACGTCGGATCACAACAGCATCACCTTCACTTTGCGCTCCGGAAAGGACTTAGAATCCCTAAAACCTATTACGACGCGCAAATACAACACAAAGAAGGCTAAGTGGTCAGATTTTACGACCAATGTGAAGACCTGTCTTGAGGCAAAAAACATCACGCCAGCCTCCGTGAGAGAATTAGATAGCAACGAGGCCCTCGAAACAATGATCACAAGCTACACTAGTTGCATCCACGAAGCCTGCGAAAACACCATCCCAACGTTTGGCCAACGGAAAGGGGACCGGATTCCCCCGTGGTACACTAAGAAGCTAAACGATCTCAAAATCGAGGTCCTAAGGAAAAAAAGACGCATAAGGAACGCTGCCCCCTGCCGAGTCGATGCAGTAGTAAATGAGTACCAAAAAGCCCGAGAAGAGTACAAAGAGATAGCCGATAAAGCACAGACAGAAAGCTGGAAGGAATTCTGCACGACCCAACTCAAAGAAAGCATGTGGGATGGGATATACCGAATCCTTCGGAAGACCTCACGGAGGCATGAAGATATGCTCCTAAGGAACGACGAAGGAAACACCTTATCCCCACAACAATCTGCAGAACTCCTAGCCAGAACTTTCTTTCCAGACGATAACGATAACACAGACCATCCGTGTCACTCGGCAATCCGTGAGAGTACAAGAGCATCACCATCCAACCTACCCGACGATGACCCACCATTCCTGCCAGCGGAATTGGACTCAGTGCTCCTAGCACTGAATCCAAGGAAAGCCCCAGGATCCGACGGGCTAACCGCTGACATATGCAACGCTGCTATCCAGAGTGAAAGGGATGTATTCATGGCTATAGCTAACAAATGTCTATCGCTGAAATACTTCCCCAAGCAATGGAAAGAAGCGCACGTCATTATCCTTAGGAAGCCCGGCAAGACGGACTACACTCATCCGAAGTCTTACCGGCCCATAGGCCTCTTGTCAGTTCTTGGTAAAATCGTCGAAAAGCTTTTGATCGGCAGGCTGCAATGGCATCTCCTCCCTACCCTCAGCCCAAAACAGTACGGTTTTATGCCACAACGCGGAACTGAGGACGCCCTCTATGATCTGCTAGAGCATATCAAAAAAGGAGTAAACAGTAAAAACATCGTACTCCTTATCTCCCTGGACATAGAGGGCGCCTTCGACAATGCATGGTGGCCCACTCTAAAACATCAGCTAGCGGAAAAGAGGTGCCCATCAAACCTCTACGAGATGGTATGCTCATACCTCCGCGACCGAAAGATCAAGGTCAACTATGCCAGAGCAGCACACGAGAAGGAAACCACTAAAGGTTGCATCCAAGGATCCATTGGAGGTCCAACCTTTTGGAACATAATCCTAGACTCGTTGCTGCAGAAACTGGATAGCGAGGAAGTATACTGTCAAGCGTTCGCTGACGATGTCGTTCTCGTATTTACAGGCCAATCAGATACCTTAGAGCAGAAAGTCAACACGACACTGGATATGATAACGGAATGGGGTCTACTTAACAAACTCAACTTCGCAGCTCATAAGACCAACGTGATGCTCTTGACAAGGAAGTTGAAGTACGACATCCCGAACCTCTTCATGTCTGGTGTCAGACTTAACCTCGTAGAGGAGATTAAACTGCTAGGCCTTGTGATCGACCGAAAGCTCACCTACAAAGCACACGTCTCCGCGCAGTGTAAAAAAGCAGCAGACATATACAAGCAATTGGCGTGTGCAGCGAAGGTGACTTGGGGACTGAACGGCGAAATTACGAGAACGATATATGTCGCAGTGGTGGAACCCATCATAACTTATGCCGCAAATGTGTGGGCACAGGCAGTGGACCTCGAAATGAACAGATCCCAGCTATTTGCCCTACAAAGAGGTTTTGCCCAAAAGATATGCAAATCCTACCGTACTGTTTCTCTCACCTCAGCACTCGCCCTTTCAGGTCTACTTCCAATAGACCTGAGAATCCAAGAAGTAGCGAGCCTGTACCGAGCGAAAAAGAACCTCTCTCTTGACTACCTCCCTCCGGAAAAGGAGCTCGAACAAAGCGTGCGCTTTATGGACCAACCCCACCCGTCCACGAGAACATCCGTGGAGTACGAGCTTCTCGAAACCGACACCAGCCACATCACCGGACCCCAAATTTACACAGACGGCAGCAAAATTGAGGGGAAAGTAGGTGCTGCCCTTACCTGGTGGGAGGAAGGAAAAGAGATCAGCTCTTCTAAGTTCAGGCTCCATCCTGAATGCACAGTCTTCCAATCGGAACTTTATGCTCTTTACAGGGCAACTCAACAGGTGAAAATGAGCAGAGATCCACTAGTCAACGTGCTTAGTGATTCAAGATCCTCTCTAGATCTGCTCAAAAGTCCCAAAACGAGTCACCCCCTGGCAAAAAGCATAAAAGAGAACATTGGTAAGATTAAAGCTGAAGGTAGAGATATTCGCATGTTTTGGTTGAGGGCCCATGTGGGAACCGCTGGTAACGAGAGAGCTGACGAACTTGCAAAATCAGCGGCACTCGCAGATGCCTCCCAAGACTATGACAAAATCCCCCTGTCTTATGTCCGAAGAAAAATCCGTGAGGAATCTATCCGGAAATGGCAAGATCGGTATGAGACCTCAAGCACAGGTGCAGTCACAAAAAAGCTTCTACCGGATGTCACCAAGGCATACCAACTGACGCGGACTGTGAAACTGTCACCCCTTGCAGTGCAAATGATGACAGGACACGGGGGAATATCCGAATATCTCCACAGGTTCAAGCTGAAGGACAGCCCAGGATGCGAGTGCGATCCAAACATCCCCGAGACGGTATGGCACATAATTTTAGAATGTCCCCGCTTTTCCACTGCCAGACAGGACCTCGAAATCTTGCTTAGCAGGAAACTGCTAGAATCTGATCTGCCCACCATCTTAGCAGATACAGATAGCAGAGCACACTTCCTGTCTTTCGTTGAGAGGTCCTTCAAAACAGCGGTGAAGAGCAACTCGAATCTACCCCCCCGCTCTAGTACCCCTCTTACCCTTCCTGCCCCGATCATAGCCCCACACATCCCCGATCCAAAAAACACAGAAATTTCCCAACTGCTGGCATATGGAGAGCAAGGAGAGCCTGGGATTCGCATCCGAGGCGTTGCTCTCTATATGGAAGGCAGTAAAGAGAGACTCGGAGTAAGCTTCTGTCATGCTGGAGCCAAGAGCCGCGTCCGATTATCACCCGGGCTCGCTTGCTTGCTGAATGGGAGCAGCTTTAAAACAACTATGAAGCGTAAAACCTACAACGCGATGCCTGTGAAGGTTGTCATGGGAAATCCATGTCGTTTATTGCGACTGAAAAACAGGACGGTCGTACTAATCGAGTGGACGGACAGGACACCCTTTGCTCAAGCATGTTCGTTGCTCTCAAGTATTGCAGAAAATGCCGACAGAGCCCGAGTGATAAGCGTAGACGCAATGGTAATAGAACACTCAAAGGGAGAAGTTGCTGACCAACTTGGGTGCATTAAAGCCTCAGAACACCATGAGGTAGTTGTGTATGAAGACAGAGGAGAAAATCTTAGTTACCTCAAAAAACCCATACACAACAATGCAACTGATTGTTGGGGACATCCGATCCCGAGTTCAGTTACCAAAAGTGGCTCAGAAAGGCTCCAAGAAAGAGCAGAGGCAGAAAGAAGCCAGGAATGTAGCCCAAAAAAGAATAGTGGGCGAGTCGCCGCATTCCTGACAGCTTTCGGTACAGCAGTAGGAAGCTTATTCCGATACCCATCCCAACCCCGAAACCCAATGCCCACAAAACCACCACCCCGTGGCAAAGCACCATCAAAGGTTACCAGGACGAGAGCCGACATGGGACAGGTCAGTCCGCCCCGATATATCCCGGCACAGGAACCAACGAGCCATGCAGCTAATGCCATCCTAGAGTTTCTAGCCATTATAAGGGCAACCAGAGAGGTCAACCACAGAAACTGCGAAAACATCTTGCAGTCTTTCAGGCTAGAAAATGAAAACCTTCTAAAGGTGAGACTCGAAGAGGCAGAAGCCGCTATATACAACAACGACACATCCCAGGTCATCAAGGGGAAAATGTCAGGTAAGTATATGGCGGCATACAATGCAACAGGCGGATTTGTGTCCCTGGACGAGGGAGCAACGGAGCGACTAGGGAGGCCTAAATACGCGACACCACAAAACGACCCAATAGTAGTAACGGCCCAGTGCACCAAAATAATGTTAGATGACCGTATCCTCGAAATGGCTAAATCTATTGCGAGGGGATCGGACATAGAGGCATTCTGGAAACACTGGGAAGTACCGAAAATACAATGGGTAAATGGAGTTCCAGGATGTGGCAAAACAACTTGGGTGGTAGGGCAATTCGATGTGGACAGGGACATCATTATCACAACAACCACAGAAGCAGCGAAAGACCTGAGGGAGAAGCTTGCGCACCGAATCGGAGACTTGGTGAAAACCAAGGTGCGCACAATGGCTTCAGTCCTCGTAAATGGTTTTAAAAGGACTGAGAGCTACAGCCGCCTCACAGTGGATGAAGCTCTCATGAACCATTTCGGAGCCATAGTCATGGCTTCCAGGCTGGCTGGAGTTGGTGAACTTGTCCTCATCGGAGATATCAATCAGCTGCCTTACATCGATAGAGATAATCTCTTCGTATTAAGGTACAACCGCCCTAACCTGGTCACAAACATCACCCAGGAGTTGTTATGCACGCATCGGAACCCAATGGATGTCGCGTACGCACTGAGGGAAATATACTCTGGTATATATTCCTCAGCTCCCCGTATTAAGTCACTAGAGCTTGAAAGGTACACGGGTGCAAAAATCCCCAAATCCCTCCCGAACACCTTATTCCTGGTTCACACTCAGGAAGAAAAGGAGGCCCTAACAAGCCAGGGCTACGGAGAGGGAAAGGGATCACGCACCCTTACCATCCACGAGGCTCAGGGACTTACATACGAGTCGGTCATCGCCATCAAGACCAAGAGCAGCATGAAGCTGCACGAGAGCGTCCCGCACGCAGTCGTTGCAGTTTCACGTCATACTGGAACCTTCAGATATTACGCAGATGACGAAGAAGACGCCATAGGACGGTTCGTTAGGAAGGCGATGGTTGCGACACCAAAAGCTATCCATGATTACAACCTCAAAATGGCGATCAAAGATCGAAATAGTGTGGTAATGGAGACCCTGTTAAAATGTGACGTGGGAGAATGACAAAAAAAAAAAATGTTAATTTTTGTATGTTATTTTCATATATATAATATTATTGTAGTCCCAAATTATAAATATGTGTAATAATTGTAATCGTTGGCACGGGTATCCAGAGCGGTCATGCTCACATAAAGGTGTTGTCTAGCGGCGGTGTTGTGTGTCGGGTCGCCATCTTCCCTCAGAAATGGTTGAGGAAGGCGATGGCTGGCACATGCGTCAACTCGTGAGCGGGTGCTGCTAGAGAACACCGGTCTGTTCTGAATGCTAGTGCCAATGACTTAACCGGAAAAAAAAAAAGAAATTTCTTTTAGCACTGTTCCCTCTTAGAATGTTGTATGTATATTTTCTAATTCTAGTAATAATTAAAAAAAATATATGTCACTATTAAAAAAAAGGCACGGACCCTGGAGTCTGTGGAGTGTAGATTAATAAATAAAAAAAAAAAAAAAAAAAAAAAAAGGTAAAGTTAAGTACTGCACAACGATAAATGCGGGCCGCATGCGGCCCGCACACTGCCCGAAATACTAGCAAGCCAAGTGAAGTTGGACTACGTATCTCGAAAACGGTAAGAGATAGGCTCGAAAACGGTAAGAGATAGCTCAGACTTGCACCGATTTGGCTGAAAATCGATATATTGGTTGTTCTCGTCGTCCTTATTTCAAATATGAAATTTTTATTTCGATGACGTCTGCCAAGTAAAAAAAGTTACTCCGATTTGGCTGAAACTCGATATTTATGTGGTTCTGGACGTCCTTATTCCAAATCAAAAAAAAATTTTTCGATGACGTCTGCCAAGTCAAAAAAGTTACTCCGATTTGGCTGAAACTCGATATTTAGGTGGTTCTGGGTGTCCTTATTCCAAATCTAAAATTTTTTTTTTCAATGACGTCTGCCAAGTAAAAAAAGATACTCCGATTTGGCTGAAACTCGATATCTAGGTTTTTCTGGACGTCCTTATTCCAAATATGAATTTTTTTTTTCGATGACGTCTGCCAAGTTCAGATAAATCACGTATCTCGAAAACGGTAATAGATAGGTAGGGGGTTTTTGAAAAAATGTCATAGGAAATAAGGAGAGCAGTCAAATGACATTTCGGATGTGTCAAACGTGCTCCTCTCATTCTTTATACTGCATTTGGAGTGTTTTACCTCATATTTTCGACTGTATTAGGAGTTTTTGTAGGTTTTTTGACTGAATTTGGAGTTACTGTACTACGTTATTGTAGTAGCGAGCCCGAAGGGCGAGCTGCTGGTGAGGCCGAAGGCCGAACTCTCGGCTCGCGAGGCCGAAGGCCGAGCGTATGGTGCGGGAGCCCGAAGGGCGAGCGCTTGGTGAGGCCGTAGGCCGAGCCGTGTTAGTAACTTGCGAGGCCGAAGGCCGAGCTCCGACTTGAGAGTTTTTTTCATGTCTCCTACTGGTCTCCATGGCAACTGCCCGTGATAACCAAAGCAACTACGAGTGGGGTTCCTTAACAAAAGTGACTCAGAACCTTGGTTCGATTCTGCCCGTACCACCTTTTTATGGCAGTAGGGTGAATCTGCTTTAGTGGCTACAGTATGGTTCGTTATTGTATGGAGAGTTTATTTGGGATTTCATATTTCTATTGGAGTTTTGAACTTATTTTTTTTAATGTATAAGGGGTTAAGGTAAAGTTAAGTACTGCACAACGATAAATGCGGGCCGCATGCGGCCCGCACACTGCCCGAAATACTAGTTTATAATATATAAAGCTCGATTACCACTGACTGACTGACTGACTCACTCATTGACATAAATGTTCTCCTAGAAGGAGACGAGTAGGAGCACAGTGATGTATGGCAAAAATGTTCGGGGGGCTTAGGTGAGTATGAGAAAAATCGAAAATCATTTAAAAGACGCCTGCCAAGTAAAGATGTATGCCATATCTCAAAAACGGTAAGAGATAGGTAGGGGGTGTTTGAACAAATGTCATAGGGAATCGGGAGAGCAGTCGAATGACACCTGTCAAAAATCCAAAATGGCGGATTTCAAGATGGCCGCCATACAAAATGATCCGAGCCTGCTGAAGCGAGGCCGTTAGGCCGAGCTTCAGAAGGGGCGGAGCAGTTTGTATGGTGGCCGTCTTGAAATCCGACATTTTGGATGTGACCCACGTGCTCCTATCATTCTTTATACTGCATTTGGAGTGTTTTACCTTTATTTTCGACTGTATTAGGAGTTTTTGTGGGATTTTTGACTGAATTCGGAGTTACTGTCCTACATTAGTGTAGTAGCGAGCCCGAAGGGCGAGCTCCTGGTGAGGCCGAAGGCCGAACTTTCGGTTCGCGAGGCCGAAGGCCGAGCGTATGATGCGTGAGCCCGAAGGGCGAGCGCTTGGCGAGGCCGTAGGCCGAGCCGTATTAGTAACTTGCGAGGCCGAAGGCCGAGCTCCGACTTGAGAGTATTTTCCACGTCACCGACTGGTCTCCATGGCAACTGCCTGCGGTAACCGAAGCACCTACGAGTGGGGTTCCTTATTAAAAGTGACTTAGAACCTTGGTACCATTCTGCCCGTACCACCTTTTTATGGCAGTAGGGTGAATCTGCTTTAGTGGCTACAGTATGGTTCTTTATTGTATTGAGAGTTTATATGGGATTTCATACTTCTATTGGTGTTTTGAACATACTTTTTTCCAACGTATCAGGAGTTTTGATATAGTTTAGTACTGCATAACGACAAATGCGGGCCGCATGCGGCCCGCACACTGCCCGAAAAACTAGTTATAATATATAAAGCTCGATTACCACTGACTGATTGACATAAATGTTCTCCTAGAAGGAGACGAGTAGGAAGCAAGTGATGTATGGCAAAAATGTTCGGGGGGTTTTGGTGAGTATGGGAAAAATCGAAAATTATTAAATTGACGCCTGCCAAGTGAAGATGTATGGCGTATCTCAAAAACAGTAAGAGATAGGTAGGGGGTGTTTGACCAAATGTCATAGGGAATTGGGAGAGCAGTCGAATGACACCTGTCAAAAATCCAAAATGGCGGATTTCAAGATGGCCGCCATACAAAGTGATCCGAGCCTGCTGAAGCGAGGCCGTTAGGCCGAGCTTCAGTAGGGGCGGAGCAGTTTGTATGGTGGCCGTCTTGAAATCCGACATTTTGGATGTGTCTTACGTGCTCCTATCATTCTTTATACTGCATTTGGAGTGTTTTACCTTCATTTTCGACTGTATTAGGAGTTTTTGTGGGATTTTTTACTGAATTTGGAGTTACTGTCCTACAATAGTGTAGTAGCGAGCCCGAAGGGCGAGCTCCTGGTTAGGCCGAAGGCCGAATTTTCGGTCCGCGAGGCCGAAGGCCGAGCGTATGATGCGCGAGCCCGAAGGGCGAGTGCTTGGCGAGGCCGTAGGCCGAGCCGTATTAGTAACTTGCGAGGCCGAAGGCCGAGCTCCGACTTGAGAGTATTTTTCACGTCACCGACTGGTCTCCATGGCAACTGCCTGCGGTAACCGAAGCACCTACGAGTGGGGTTCCTTAACAAAAGTGACTCAGAAGCTTGGTACCATTCTGACCGTACCACCTTTTTATGGCAGTAGGGTGAATCTGGTTTGGTGGCTACAGTTTGGTTCCTTATTGTATTAAGAGTTTATATGGGATTTCATACTTCTATTGGAGTTTTGAACTTATTTTTTTTAAATGTATAAGGGGTTAAGGTAAAGTTTAGTACTGCATAACGATAAATGCGGGCCGCATGCGGCCCGCACACTGCCCGAAATACTAGTTTATAATATATAAAGCTCGATTACCACTCACTCACTGACATAAATGTTCTCCTAGAAGGAGCAGAGTAGGGTAAAAATGAAGTATGGCAAAAATGTTCGGGTGGTTTTGGTGAGTATGAGAAAAATCGAAAATCATTAAAAAGACGCCTGCCAAGTGATGATGGATGACGTATCTCGAAAACGGTACGAGATAGGTAGGGGGTGTTTGAACAAATGTCATAGGGAATAGGAAGAGCAGTCGAATGACACCTGTCAAAAATCCAAAATGGCGGATTTCAAGATGGCCGCTATACAAAATGATCCGAGCCTGCTGAAGCGAGGCCGTTAGGCCGAGCTTCAGAAGGGGCGGAGCAGTTTGTATGGTGGTCGTCTTGAAATCCGTCATTTTGGATGTGCCCCACGTGCTCCTATCATTCTTCATACTGCATTTGGAGTGTTTTTCCTTATATTTTCGACTGTATTAGAAGTTTTTGTGGGATTTTGGACTGAATTTGGAGAAACTGTCCTACATTAGTGTATAGCGAGCCCAAAGGGCAATTACCTGGTGAGGCCGAAGGCCGAACTTTCGGTCCGCGAAGCCGAAGGCCGAGCGTATGTTGCGTGAGCCCGAAGGGCGAACGCTTGGCGAGGCCGTAGGCCGAGCCGTGTTAGTAACTTGCGAGGCCGAAGGCCGAGCTCCGACTTGAGCGTTTTTTTGACGTCTCCGACTGGTCTCCATGGCAACTGCCCGCGGTAACCGAAGAACCTACGAGTGGGGTTTCTTAACAAAAGTGACTCAGAACCTTGGTACCATTCTGCCCGTACCACCTTTTTATGGCAGTAGGGTGAATTTGCTTTAGTGGCTACAGTATGGATCTTTATTGTATGGAGAGTTTATTTGGGATTTCATACTTCTATTGGAGTTTTGAACTTATTTTTTTTAAATGTATAAGGGGTTAAGGTATAGTTTAGTACTGCATAACGATAAATGCGGGCCGCATGCGGCCCGCACACTGCCCGAAAAACTAGTTAATAATTATTAATAATATATAAAGCTCGATTACCACTGACTCACTGATTGACTGACTGACTGACATAAATGTTCTCCTTGAAGGAGACGAGTAGGAGCAAAGTGATGTATGGCAAAAATGTTTGGGGAGTTTTGGTGAGTATGAGAAAAATCGAAAATCATTAAAAAGACGCCTGCCAAGTGAAGATGGATGACGTATCTCGAAAACGGTAAGAGATAGGTAGGGGGTGTTTTAACAAATGTCATAGGGAATCGGGAGAGCAGTCGGATGACATATGTCAAAAATCCAAAATGGCGGATTTCAAGATGGCCGCCATACAAAGTGATCCGAGCCTGCTGAAGCGAGGCCTTTAGGCCGAGCTTCAGTAGGGGCGGAGCAGTTTGTATGGTGGCCGTCTTGAAATCCGACATTTTGGATTTGTCCCACGTGCTCCTATCATTCTTTATACTGCATTTGGAGTGTTTTACCTTATATTTTCGACTGTATTAGGAGTTTTTGTGGGATTTTCGACTGAATTTGGAGTTACTGCCCTACATTGGTGTATAGCGAGCCCGAAGGGCGAGCTTCTGTTGAGGCCGAAGGCCGAACTTTCGGCCCGCGAGGCCGAAGGCCGAGCGTATGGTGCGTGAGCCCGAAGGGCGAGCGCTTGGCGAGGCCGGAGGCCGAGCCGTGTTGGTAACTTGCGAGGCCGAAGGCCGAGCTCCGACTTTAGAGTATTTTCCACATCTCCGACTGGTCTCCATGGCAACTGCCCGCGGTAACCGAAGCACCTACGAGTGGGGTTCCTTAACAAAAGTGACTCAGAACCTTGGTATCATTCTGCCCGTACCACCTTTTTATGGCAGTAGGGTGAATTTGGTTTAATAGCTACAGTTTGGTTCTTTATTGTATTAAGAGTTTGAATGGGATTTAATACTTCTATTGGAGTTTTGAACATTATTTTTCTTTAAGTATAAGGGGTTTATGTGAAATTTCCAAATGACTCAAGATAGATGCGGGCCGCATGCGGCCCGCACACTGCCCGAAAAACTAGTTATACCTATACAGGCTTATTGGTAAAATTCTAACAACCTTAGGTTGACTTCTGCTGGTCCGAACAAACATTTTCAAAATATGTTTTTTTTAATTTAACAAAATATATACTACAAAATATAGACAACAGCACAGCAACCTACCACAATAAAAGCATTTAGACAACTTATAAGTCATTGCAGATTCACAGACAGTCCAAATGCTTCAGCCCACTACCAGTTGGCAGCATGCTCAGCATGCTTTTGAATATTACAAGTTTTGCTTGTCGTCGCCTGGTTAATTATCCTTTTGAAATTGATTTTTGTTTTTGTTAGACATCTCGTGCTATAAGCTGTGTTTTTACAGCCGGCTCTTTTGTGATGCGCGCGTGTTGTCATTTTGTTTGTATTACCAAATTGGAAACATTGGACAATCTCAAGAAGAAAGAAGAACGGAAGCCCAGCTATAGCCGTGAGTAATTTCTTAGTATATACTAATTGGCCAATTATATATTCTTGGAGAAACGCTAGGCTGGGGTCGTCGAAGTCAACGGGACTTCATTAGAACGTAAGTTTGACTGTATTACATTACTTAAGCCCGGCGAACGGCCGGCGAGTTAAGCATTCCAAACAGATTGTCCAGGTGGATGCCACTCTGCCTTAAATACCCATCTGGGCAATCTGGAATCTTAACATCCACATCCAAAAAAAAAACTCGATGTTAATACTCTAAGGGACTACGGCGCGGTCCGGTGTTGCCGCGGTGGGAGCTCTAGGCTCTGAGTAGGCATTAAAAACAAAAAAAAAATTCAAAACTAAAAAAAAAAAATATCTCCAAATGTTTCATAGGACTAGCAGAAGTCAACCCTAAGAGGTTGTTAGCATTTTACCAATAACCCTGTATAGATTAACGAAATTAAGAAAAAAAAATAACCGAATGAAATGTAAAATACCTAATTAAAATATCCATGTCGTGAGATATGTCGACATATATTTAAGTTTTTAAATAAATAATTATATGGATGTGACATATAGACATATATATATATATATAGATTGTTGAACTAATTTTCTTAGTTTAGTCTCGATCGTGCGCTCGTAGAGTCAAGACCTCCTGAGGATGCTTCGTTTAGAAGCGAAACGCGTCGAATACTCTTCCGGTTTGGCTGCGTGGCGTTTGTGACGTCACGTCGGCTTAATAGGAAATTAGGCGGAATTGTCACTAGATATACATATATCATTTTTATAAAGATTTTTTAAGTGTTTTATTAAATAATTAATTAAATGTTTTCTTAAAATACTTTTAAAATATTTGTTATTACTAATTTTCTTTGTTTATACGATCATTATTTTGCAAAACAGATATATTTATTATGTTTAGTTAATATGATATAGATTTCTCATTCTCATCTCCTAATCGATTATTTAGGATTTCTCGAATCAATTTTTTTCACTATGGTCACTAGCACGTCACTAGTTCGTCGATCAAAATAGAATATGGTTTGACTATAATTCAGTTTATTTAAATTATTTTTGATTAAGTTATAGTTTAGTTAAAATCGAACTAAACCCGAATTATCGTTTCCTCAATTGTAATTATAACTCTGTGGTATCTGTTTATTTTTTTCTTGGCAACTGGATACGTAGTATTTATGACAATCTGTGATACCTTAGGTTCATGAGTTTTATCAATCAATTTACCATAAAAAAGATAAGATGTTTGTGTGTTCTTGGATCATGAAATTTATTCATGAACCAAGAATACACAAACTTTTCATCGATGTATTGCTTTGACTTAGGATTAACCCGTAAGTATCACACGCAACCGATATCGGGCATTTATTAATTAAATTTAATTGCATCGTTATTTATGATGCGCATGGATTTGGAATAAGGGAGGGGTATCATACAGAAATGTTAACCGACCATTCAAATATGAAATTAATCAGTTATAATGTATTTATTTTAGTGCGCATTGACTATGTATATTTGATGTATATGTAAATGTTTGTACTAGACAAAATTAGTATCATTCTATAATAATATTATGCAACACAACTGGGTACTAGTATGCTGGGAACGTGGCCAATTGATAGTAGGCTGTGCCATTTGGACTGCCTATAGGCCTGCAATGGCCTTAAGGGATCCTTGATGCTCTCGTTGCAGTAGCTGTAGTGTTGTATTATTATGGTGATAAAAAGGTTTCAAAGTAAAGTAATTATATTCTTAATTATATTCACTGCACTGACAGTGTGGTCATAGTCGTTGCATCAGGAGTGGTGACACGCCTCACAATTTGTCGCCATTCCTCTCGCACCGCTGCGTCCCAGGTACATTCGTGGAGTGGACGATCAAAAGCAACCTTCACATGATCCGTCAAACGTATGGGTTATCTGCCGCGAGCTCTTTTGGCGTCTACTTTTCCCTGCACTACAAGGCAGTCCACAGACATGCCTTAGCAATGAAACATGTCCAAAGAAATTGTGAATTCGACCCTGTACGATGATAGCAAAGCGTTGTTTGACCTTGAGTTCGGTAAATATGGAAACGTTGATTCAATGTTGATATGCCTATGATATGCTTAGCATTTTTTCCAACACCACATTTCCAGAGCGTCTACTTTTTTTTCTCAGTATCTCTTAGCGTCCATGTCTCAGCACCGTAGATATATATAGGAAACAATAATGCCCTAACAAGTCGCAGTTTTGTGGCTTTTGTGATGTTCCTGTTTTGCCATCTTTTCCCGAGACTATTTATAGTCGGCCTTGTGATCCTTGTGATGACCATGCGTCATTTTATATCTTCTGCGCTTCAACCGTTGTTAGAAAACAGTGCTCCAAGGTATATGTATGATCTAACATCGTTGCAATTCGCAATTTTCGTAACCTCGGGCGAGTTTTCATTAGATCGGTAGACACTCATCCATCACCTTCGTCTTGCTGTGGTTAATTTTCAGGGCAAAATCATGGTTCACTCGTTCCATTTTGCGAATAAGATCTTCAATTTTGCTAATGCTTGTTGCGAAGAGGGTGGAATCATCAGCGTACCGCATATTAGCAATTTTATAGCCTACAATAGTGACCCCGCCAGCCTAGCCTTCAAGCGCTATTCTCATTATCATTGCTGTATAAATGTTAAACAGTAGTGGTGACACTATACAGCCCTGATTAACTCCTGCACTGGGGTGGAAATGATTGGATAATAGGTCACCCGCTCTGAATGAAGCCGTCCCCTCTTCGTACAGCCTTCTAAGTAGGTGAACAAGATGGATGTTTCAGCGTTCCCATAGTCAATAAAATCTCCCATATTACCGGCTACTTCATCGAATCAAACGCCTTAGAGAAATCGACAAAGCAAATATAAGTTGGCTTGCTGAACTCTCTAGCTTTTCACACATTTGGCACACGTTTAGAATCTGCTCACGAGTACCCTTTCCTTTAACAAAGCCGGCTAGTACAGGAGCTATTTCCCTTGATAGAAACGATTTTAGTCTCACATTCATTACATGCGGTAGGATATTCCTCGCGTGTGAAACTAGAGCAATCAAACGATAGTTACTGCATATTTTCGTAGAACATTTTTTATGTAAAGGGACAAAGTCGTAGTATCTATTCGTGGAGCCAAGTTCCCGTTTCCCAGAACCGGTTACAAGGGGCGTGAAAGATTTCGACACCATATTCGCGCGATGCTTTTATTGTCTCAATGGGTGTAACATCATTTCCTGTCGCTTTTCCTATTTTTATGTGCTCGATAGCGGCTCAAACTTCATCTTAAGGATATTTGGCTCTCGTTCTTCTTCCTTAGGCTCAGTTGGAGTATAGCTATGTGCGAGTAGGTCTTCAAATGGTGATTGGCAATACTCTTTCCAGGTTTCGGATATTGTGTCTATGTTCGTGAGTAATTCGTAATAAATGCAACGTGTATTTATTCGGGATATTACGTCTCACTTCACATTCACTCACTGAACAAGACACCATGATAACAGAATAAATATTTTATATATTAAACGTAAGATATTTGAACAAATACACAATATTCCCGCCGACTTGGAAGAGGCCGGGACGCTGTGGCCTCTTACTCGCGTAAAAAATGACACACCGACTTCTGGTTTCGCTATCTCTTTTTCTCTCGCAACGTTTTGTACCCGCTTAGGACCTTTCACTCCCACACTTCGTAGGTCTTTTGAGCGTAGCGAAAAAATCCTAAGTCTATGATATATACCAATCCTCTTCACTGATCGACCTGCCCGGCTAGCATGCGCACCACAATTAAATTTTGTCTACACTCTATTTCGTGTAAAATAGACATATCGCGCTATGTCTACGAGTGCTAACATGGCAGGGCAAAGAACTCGTCCTTGTTTACCTGTATTTTGGCTACCCGTGGCTACTTGCCGACCAACACTTATATGCGCGCCTCAGTTTATCGATTTTTGACACTTATCTGCGAGTATTTGCATGAATTTTCTCGTCCTACTTTTTGAGGACGAGATAAATCTGTAGTCTATCTCGCGCGTCTCAGTATAATGGGAGCGATCGACGATTTAGTACAAATTTACTTTCCGTCCAGTGTTAGCAGACTCGTAATATTTGTGTGTGTAATCAATACCATCACGAACTCTTGTGCGTAGCTTAAATTCAATATCTTTGAATATAGCGGTAGGTAGTGTTTTCAACGATTTTTAATTATTATATACCATATGTTGCTGATTACTAAAAATATACAGTTATATGTAAGTAAATCAGTAGGTATTAAAAATATTAAAATTTTAATGAAATTTGCAGTAGTCAATATTTAAAGTAATCTAAACGAATAACTACTTTTAGGGTTCCGTACCCAATATATTGCTATTAAATATGAATAGGTACTTATAAGTATCTGTTATTATATCTTATCTGTTTTTCTTGGTGACGAATGTTAAAATGAGTATGTAAGGAAAAAAAGAATTTATCACCTAGTTTTTAGGGTCCCATTTATGTGTAATTAATTAAACAATATATGTTATAATATTTTATAGCAACATAACCATCGTCAGAAAAGATAAAAATAAAATACTTGATGCATAAAAGTCAGCAATTCGTTTGAAAATTACAATCAACGGGAACAGTTTTTAATCATAACCTTCATAGCCATCATACCTAACATAATTCCTAATGAAGTGTCGAGAAAGGGAAAAATAACTTAATCGTTCATAAAAGTATGGTATTTTATTGGTTCACAGTCCATCACTGCTTGTTTCCTAAAACTGTTCGCAATTCAACCAACAAACAACGCAATGGAGAATCGTCCACAGATAATCTCAATGAACAGATCTTAGCGTGGTGCAGCCGCTGCTATCGTCCGCCACTTGTCTCTCGTCTCGAGAGTGATTATTTGCACATACTAGCCAGGCTGATCCATTCGCTAGTTATGCGAGTTCGTTCGATACAATGCCAGTTTCAAAATGAAACTGTCATTGTTTGATATGGTTTAATTTTATCAGAATATTATGAACATTAAAAAGTTCTGGAAATGCGGAAACACTGACTCTATGTGAATACTTTGTTTTATTGCAATATATCAGAGAAATAGGAAAAGTTACAATATAATCTCGCTCTTTTATGAGCACGAAGCTAAGCAACAATTACGTGCTTGAAAAACCATGGTTCAAATATTTCTTGACATTACTTCAATCGGCATTTCAAATAAGAACACACGTTTTTATTCTCTACTGAACAGTTTGAATATAACCTGAAAGCTGTGCCACATAGTTGGCAACCAAGGGTTTCAACTATTGGCTTTGTCGGGCGGCTTGTTGCTGTTCACAGTCGGAGTTTGCTACTACACAGTTGCCCACCACAGTGTGTTTGAAACTCCCGCGCCGACAACGCGCATCGTACGAAAGCCAAACTACACACGATATCGTTTCTTACGTTTTAAAATTTCTTTCTTTGTATAAAATTTGAAAGAAAAATATGTCCTAAATAATGAGCATGATAAGGAAACACATGGTATATAGTCTGATTAGAAATTGATAACTTTCACCGGTGTTAAACACTACTTTTCATTTCGAATATATGGAAGCGAAACATATAAGCCACGCGAGCGACGCCGCAGGCGTATATAATTAGGTAGTAGTATTTAGTATTATTTTTAGACAATAGGGTATAATTTAAAATGAAAGTCGTACATACCTATAGGGCATATACATATATACAGGGTTACTGGTAAAATGCTAACAACCTCTTAGGGTTGACTTCTGCTAGTCCTAACAAACATTTTGAGATGTTTTTTTTTCTTTTATTTTAATTTTGAATAATTTTCTTGTTTTTGTTTTTGCGTATCTGATGGAATAAGCACGAGGACCTCCTGATGAAAGTCTCTTGTGCCTGTAATATATCATTTCACTTTGCTCGATGTAAATATTCAAAACCCTACTCAAAGAGAGCGCGTTGCGGTCCAGTGTTGCCGCGGCGGCGGCCGCTCAGTATATATATATATATATACTGTACTGTATCAGCTAGATAGTCCACTGCTGAACACAGCCTCTCCCAATATTGAGGGATTCGCCATAATCTCCATGCTTGGCAGGTGGCTTGGGGATCGCAGTATGAGATTATAGTTCCTCAGTTAGTGCTGCCACACCTTCTGGTGTGTTACCACAGAATAAAAAGGACCATAACGATCACTCCGCTAAGGCGTTTAAATAAATAAACGACTCTGCTACGACGTAATAAATAGCAATTCAGTTCGCACACTGATGAGTATTTAACATTTATATTCACCTACACGGCGCGCGGCGCCTCTCTTTCTAACGCGTAGTTCTTATCTCTGAAGCGGTAAGTGGGTCAGGATTGTGATCGTGTGCTTACATGCTTTTACAGCTATGTACGAGTACGTACCTACATATAGTACCAATAAATATTAAAGCAATTAAATACATTTCAAACATAAGTACTTAAGTACCTGATATTAGCAGAAAACTATTTTAAAATGTACCTATATACTCGAATTTGTAAAAGGCATAATGTTTGTTCGAACTTTTTAGGTACAAGCTTATTTAATCTGGATTTACTTTTATTTGTTTGTAGCTGATAGACTAACCTAATATTAGTTTATACTATACTCGGATCACGTTAGTTTCCTTCTTCACATTTTATTATTACTTGGGTTAGTAAAAGTAACTCATATTTAATCTCTTGTTCTATATATATATATACAAACAAATTTACTTTATGTATGCCTACATAAAGTAAATTTGACAACTAATGCACTTTACACATTCAGTAAATAACCGCTTATCATAGCCTTGAATCTGTACTCAAGCACCACTTTTTTATGCCTATATATAGGTTAGCCTTTGACCACTATCTCATCTGATAGTAAGTGATGATGTGGTCGAAGATGTTGTTCAGGCTAACCTAGAAGTACTGTCTCTCAAGAACAGCTGCCGGAACACACCGTTAGGTGCTTGGCGACAGATTTTCTACTTGAGGTTAGTAGCTAGCCAGGCGGGAATTCACATTGCCCTACCACCATGCTATAACGGCTGCCATTCTAAGACGACAACCGGGACCGACAGCTTGACGTGCCCTCTGAAGTACGGAAACGCTCAGTAGTAATGTCACTAGCGGTCACCCATCCAACTCATGACCGCGGGCGACGTTGCTTAACTTTGCTGACCGGTTGAGAACAGCTAAGTAAACTTCGCTACGAGTGCTTCAAAACCTAACGGTGTTTCCTCAGCTGTACTTGAGATGCAGCTTCCTTTAATGGATTAGCCTGATCAACATTTTTAACTTCATCATAACATATCACAATAATAACAAATTAGTTAACATTAGTAGCCTATAGGTATGCGTACATTTCCTTACCTTTCAATGTCCTTAGGAAGCGAGAAAAACGTGAGAATCGGATCTTTGTTGTTATTCATACAGCCAAATCCAATGCGGTACCTTGTTGCCCTCATTTCAACCTAACTAGCCATTTTATTCTGTGAATTTATGTACGTAAACAGACTGCGGAACACGAAACACGGCGCGTTAGAGCAAGATGTCATGCGTTCCTGGCAGCGCGCGGCAACCCACTGTAGAGTAAACCCGTCTTGTCGCAGCCGCCGATGTTGCTTTGTACCTAAAGTGCGGAGTGCGCCAGGCCTGCCTGGCTAGCATGTGCAAATAAGAAATATCTCACGACACGAGAGACAAGTGGCTGACGATAGCAGCGGCGGCACCACGGTAAGATCTGTTCATTGAGATTATCTGTGGACGTTCTCTATTGCGCTGTTTGTTGGTTGAAATGGGAACAATTTTAGGAAATAAGCATTGATGGACTGTGAAACAATAAAATACCATACTTTTATGAACGATTAAGTTATTTTTCCCGTTCTCGACACTTCATTAGGAATTATGTTAGGTATGATGGCTATGAAGGTTATCATTAAAAACTGTTCCCGTTGATGTAACTTTCAACGAATAATACATTGAATTGCCGACTTTTATGCATCAAGTATTTTCTTATTATCTTTTTTGACAATGGTTATGTTGCTATAAAATAATATTACATTTATATTGTTTAATCAAGAACAAATAAATGGGACCCTAAAAACTAGTTCAGTAGCTGGGATAAAAACTTTTTTCGTCGTCACCAAGAAAAACAGCTTATCTGTTTTTCTTTTTATTAAACAATATAAGTATCTATTAATATTTTATAGCAACATATTGGGTACGGAACCCTAAAAGTAGTTATTCATTTAGATTACATCTAATATTGACTGCTGAGAATTTCATTAAAATTTTTATATTTTTTAATACCTACTGATTTACTTACATACACCTTTTTTTTAGTAATACATACACAGCAACATATAGTATATAATAATTAAAAATAGTAATTGAAAACACTACCTACAGCTTTATTCATAGATATCGTATAGCTACGCACAAGAGTTCGTGAGTTGTGCGTAGGATTGACATACAAATATTACGGGTCTGCTAACACTGAAGGAAAAATAAATTTGTACTAAATCGTCGATCGTCCCCATTATACTGGGACACGCGAGATAGACTACAGATTTATCTCGTCCTCAAAAAGTAGGAAGAGAAAATTGATGCAAATACTCGCAGATAAGTGTCAAAAATCTATTAAACTGAGGCGCGCATGTTAGTGTTGGTTGACAAGTAGCCACGGGTAGCCAAAATATAGGTAAACAAGGACGAGTACTTTGCCCTGCCATGTTAGCACTCGTAGACATAGTGCGATATGTCAATTTAACACGAGATAAAGTGTAGACAAAATTTACTCGTGGCGCGCATGCTAGCCGGGCTGGTGTTACCCTTAGTCGCCTTTTACGGCACCCACTGGCAGCGATGGGGACATTATAGCCCTGAACCCCACGAGACCAAGATATACAGGGTTATTGGTAAAATGAAATGCTAAATGCCCACCTGGCTAGCTACCACCCCCAAGTAAAAAATCTGTCGCTAAGCACCTAACGGTGTGTTCTGGCAGCTGTCCTTAAGAGCCAGTAATTCAAGGCTAGCCTGAACAATATCTTCGACCACATCATCACTTTCCATAAGACGATATAGTGTTCAAAGGCTAGCCTATGAGTCATAAAAAAACAAAAATAAAATTACCAGAAGGTGGGCAGAAGCGCTTACTAACGAACTGATATCTCACACTGCGATCCCCAAGCCGCCTGCCAAGCGTGGGGATTATAGCAAACCCCCCCATATTGGGGGAGGCTGTGTTCAGCAGTGGACTATCCGGCTGATACAGTACAGTACAGATATAATGAATGATATATTCAAGACCATCAAATATTTTAGTTCAGAGAATACTGATGTAGGTATGTGAAGTCTTTTTGATTGATCGTTGAAAAAATATGTGAAATTTGGTTCTGGTTTCCCTTATATGAGACTTGGTAAGATATTGCTGAACTCTTTCAAAACATAGTTATTCAAAATCACACACAAAAATCCGCACACTTTCTATGAAAACTGCACTTATCCCTCAAATAACTCATTTACTTGCCACTTCATCTGGCTAATAAATTATTAGTAGCTTTAACCGATTGATATGCTAAATCGATGACTGTGAAACGCAAACATAGTAGTTATTCAACAATTAAGTTGTGGTTATTATAACTGGCACTTACTTGAAAATTTTGAAACTTTCCAGTGTATAAATTCAATAAAAATAATATTTATAAGCAAAAACATTTTTTGAGTATGGCATGAAACATTGATTTATTCATCTACGGACTTTTGGCGGGAAGGTCGAAAAGAGCGGTCGATTTAAATTTTCTGTTTAAAAAATTTATATTCACATCATATAGTTAGATATCTCTTATATCTAACAATGCCAGCGGAAAGCGAAGGAGAAGATGATAGTGGTTTCTCAACTGTAAAAAGGCGCAAAAGGAAGAACGGCTCCGTGGATCTTGACTTGGCCAGCGGCAGTTCCGAAACTGAGGATGCTAAGTACAAACCATATTTTAAACCTAATTACAAGAGGCTATACCCTGATAAAAGTAACCATAAAGAATTTGCAGTGTTCTTGGAAAGCACAAACGAGGAAAAATTAGGCAATAAAGACCCCATTACCATACAAAAAATTATAGGAAAATACGTAAAGGGCCAGTATGAAATGAGCCGCGCCAGCGCTCAAAAGCTTAAAATCACTTTTAAGCAATCTACAGATGCCAATGACTTCTTATGCAATGAAGTATCCCTTGATAAAGTAAACATAAGAGCTTTCATACCATCGTCCTTTGTGGAGAAAGTAGGAGTTATACAACATGTCTCCACAGAGCTGAGCAATGAGGAATTGTATCGTAAATTATCCGGAGAGTACGAAATAGTTGCAGTAAGAAGATTCATGAAAAGAAATGAAGGAAACTTAGAACCCTTAAAGACAGTCACAGTCACTTTTGTCACAGGTGTTTTGCCTCAATGTATTTATTTGGATCACTGGAGGATACCAGTGAGTATGTATGTTCCTCCAGTCATGCAATGCTATCGCTGCTTGAAATTCAATCACTCGGCGAAAATATGTAAAAATTTACAGGTATGTTCTATATGCTCAGGTGAGCATTCCTACAAGGACTGCAAAAATGAAGCTGAATTTAAATGCAGTAATTGTGGTGGTGCCCACCTAGCTATATCTAAGACATGTCCTATCAAGATGGAGCGTATTGCTAAACAAAAGCTATCATATGCAAATGTAGCCAAAAACCTTAGCTCCAATTATGTACAAAATTTTCCAGCTATGCCAAAATCTCAGCCGCGTATTCAATCTGTGCCTGTCTCTACTGGTATGATTGCTAAGCCTCCACAAACAAAGAGCCCTGTCACTTTACCCGAAACCTCTCATAAAACTGTAGAGCAACAAATTAATACTGACACTGTTATTGATGACAGAATCTTAAATGCAATGGTTAAGACCCTGGTTTTGTTAGGGAATATGTCTGAAGATGTTCCTAAAAATGCTTCAAAAATAAAGGAAATCCTTTTAAAAAACTTGTAAACCTCTCAATGGAGGACTATTTATTTAGAATAGTACAACATAATATGCAAAGCTTAAATAATAAAAAACCGTTGTTACATTCATTCCTGCACAAACATAATATAGATATGTACCTTATTAACGAAACTTGGTTAAAATCTACAAGCATTCCCATTCACTTTCCGGGATATAACTTTATACATAAAAACGCTAAAAATGAACATGGTGGTGTTGGTATACTAATTAAAAATAAAATTAAATACAAGATTATTGACTGTCCATTCTATGAGGACATTCAAGTGCTAGCGGTGTCTGTTGAGACGCAGGCTGGCCCCATTGCAGTAGCTTGTATATATTGTCCTCCTAGAAAAAAGAAACGAATTCGTCTTAATAAATTAAGAAACATATTAAATAAATTGCCTAAACCTTGTCTTATCTCTGGAGATTTTAATGCACATCACATAGCTTTTGGTTGTGCCACAACAAAGTCACGAGGAAAGGAGTTATATGAAATGTTTGATGAATTAAATTTGTGTATTTTAAATACTGGAAATCCCACTACTATTCAGAGGCCTAATAAAACACCATCAGCCATAGATGTATCAGGTGCCAGTCCAGCTATTGCCCCCCTTTGTGAATGGTATGTTGGCGATGATTTATTAGGCAGTGATCACTACCCTACCTTTATTGACTTAACTGTTTCCCCGTTAATGTATAAATGTAATGATAATATAGTCAAATACTTATTCCACAAAGCTGACTGGACGAAATATAATTTAAGATCAAAAGAAGTTATTGAGAGTTTTCAAACTGATTTAAGTAATCCCTTAAATTCCTATAATATATTTTGTGATATCTTAGATATATTAAAAACTGAATGTATTCCATGTTTCATAGGCAACAACAACAAAGATAAACTCATAAAGCCACCTGCTCCTTGGTGGAATAACGAGTGTGCAGAGGCAGTCAAAAATGCAAAACAGGCTCTTTTAATATATAGAACACAGTTTACAATAGAATCATTCATTGAATACAAAAAATTAAACGCATTAAAAAAACTTGTTTTAAAAGAAACTAGGATAAATAGTTGGAAAGTTATCTGTGAATCACTCAACAGATATACTCCTATATCTAAAATTTGGAACAATATTCGTAAGTTTAAACGTATGTATATATGTAAAAATAGGTACAAAAATGATGAATGGATTCCTGAATTTATTTCAAAGTTGTGTCAATCGCCTTCATCTGAAAGTTCTGATGTTAATTTGTATAACCTATTTAATTCTGAAGGAAATACACCAGAAGCATCACTTTTGCTGAAGTCATTTACATATGAAGAATTATGCTTTGCTATTGATTCTAGAAAAAATACTACACCAGGCTTAGATCAAATTCCATATACAATGATAAAACACTTACATGAGTCTAGCAAAAAAATACTATTAGATATTTTTAATGGTTTATGGAGTAAACAGTGCATTCCTGTTTCTTGGAAAACTCAATGTGTTATACCTATACTGAAACCTAACAAATCTCCAGATGACTATAACTCATACCGTCCTATTTCGTTAGCTTCTTGCATGGGTAAACTATTTGAACAAATGTTAAAAACCAGGTTAGATCATTTTGTAGAAAAACATAACTTATTACCTGAATTCCAATTTGGATTCCGTAGGGGTAAAAGTGCAAATGATAGTTTTGTATACTTCATTAATGATATGAAAAAATGTATACTATCAAATTCTTCAGCAGTCTGCGCATTCCTGGATGTGCAAGGTGCTTATGACAATGTTGATATACAACAATTGTTGTATGTGCTCCATGATATTGGCATACCTGGAAAGTTGATAAAATGGATTTATGAATTTTGTTACGATCGAACTGTCTTTGTTAAATTCAATAATATTTTACATGGCCCTAATAAAACTTTTAAAGGTCTTATGCAAGGGGGTTGTTTATCCCCACTGCTATATAATTTGTATACCTCTCAAATATGTAATTATATAAAAAGTGAAGTAAAAATACTCCAATTTGCAGATGATATTCTGATTTATTGTATGAATAGGGAAGTTGTTACTGCCCAAAATAATGTAAATGTGGCACTTCAGCAATTATACTTATATTACACACATAAATTAAAACTTAATATTAACTGTCAAAAGAGTTCAGTATTAGTTTTTGGCAGTGATGATCCTGTAAATATATTTTATGATAATGTAAATATTCCACATAATCGCCATCAAAAATTTCTTGGCATTTTTCTTGATGATAAATTAAAATTTGATAAGCATATAGATTCTATTAGTCAAAAAGCAATGAAAGGTGTCAACATTATGAGATGTTTAGCAGGTGTTTTTTGGGGCTCAGACCCAAATGTTTTGAGTATGATATACAAAAGCTTAGTAAGAAGTCATTTTGATTACAGTTGTTTAGCATATTTCAATTGTAGTCCTACTCTACTGAAAAAGTTAGATGTAATACAAAATTCAGCATTAAGAATTATATGTGGCGCAATGAAAACAACGCCTATTAATGCTTTGGAGGCAGAAACATGTGTAGAACCTCTCACTATCAGGCGGCTGGGTACAGCTCATAGATTTTGCATAAAAGTTTTATCACAATATGACTCCATGTTGCTACAGAATTTAACCTTGCCTTCAGTGCTGAGTAACTCAATTCCAAATTTAACAATAACACCTTCAGATATCAAATCTAACAGGCTTCCTGTAATGAGTACAATTATGCACAGAGTGAAACAGGACACTATAAATATATATAAGTCAAATGTATGGCCACTATACTCTTGTACAGTAGATGCTCTTGTACATAGTTGTGTTAATATTGATTTTAGAAAAATAGATAATAAATATCACTTCAGAGAACAAATGGCAGATAAAGCTAATAAATATCAAATATATACAGATGGATCAAAATCTATGATAGGTGTTAAATGTGCATACTATGATCCTCAATTAAAGACTAGTAGAACTTATCAATTAGATAACAACTGCAGTATATTTACTGCAGAAAGTTATGCTATATACAGAGCATTACTGTACATACAGAGCTTTAGAACAATAGATAATTTTATAATACTAACAGACAGCCTTAGTGTATTAATAACTTTAAAACAGTGTAATCTTACATATAAGCAAAACCATATCATACATAAAATTAGATCTCTGTTATTTACCAGCAGCAATTTGAACATAGAATTTAAATGGGTTCCATCTCATCAAGACATAGAAGGTAATGAAATTGTAGATAAAGCTGCTAATTCAGAACCAGATGAAGATCATACTGAAATTTTGGGAGTGCCTTTTACTGATTATTATGCTCATTTTAAAGGACAAAAGAGGGATATATGGAGTAACTATTGGAAAGATATTAGTACAGAGAAGGGACAATGGTATTTTGGAATACAAAAGGAACTGCCTGTCAAGCCATGGTATAGCAAAAACAGAGATGCAAATGAAAGAAGATTTATTACTATAATAAATAGAATGAGATTTGGTCATTGTTTAACCCCAGTACACTTATATAAAATAAAAGTAGTTCAGTCTACAGAGTGCACTTTCTGTGGTTATCCAGAAGCGGATCTTCAGCATCTGATATTGGAATGTCGTCATTTTGCACTACAAAGATTCTTATTGATATCGGACCTTTTGGAAATTTCTCCTGATGTACCTCGCCACCTTCAAGAAATGTTGAACAATGTGAACACATTTGTCGCATTATATAATTATGTATCTTCTACGCTCGAAAAGATATAAAACTTTTTAAACTGAGAAAATGTCAAACAAATAGAAACATACACGTGAAGAAAACCATAGATTTGAACAACTGATTAATTTTGAAGATAACACTGACATAGACAAGTTTAGTGAAGAGAATTCAGGAACCTGACTGCTCCATGAAATTTTATCAATAAGATATGGCATAAGGACAAGTATCCAAAGCCAAGATATTAAAAAAAAAAAAAAAAAAAAAAATATTCATCTACGGGGGCAATCTAACCACTGTCAGTGGCAACACTGACCCCAGCCTTGTAATATGGCCGCTTCAGGTTAGTTCTATAATTTTGTCATGAGAAAAAATCTAATTTTTTGCAATAAATGCTAATCAATTTTCATATTTCTGCATGATGTTGTCTTGATTTTTTAAATCGTCAATCAACTGCATTAGTTATAAGCTTTTAATTATTACCTAATAATGCTAACGTGTCATCGTTTCTCCCTTGCGGACGTTTGGATTTACCGCGTGGCCACATATCAGATCATTTCATGCTCGATAATTCTAAAATATGTCAGTAGAATTAGCCTTCTAGTGTTTGTTATTTTCATCTACAGGTAAGATTAATTCAAATGGGACATACACACCTCATTACTTAGTACTTGCGATTTTGATCTGCTCACGAATAACTGCTTTCCGAAATTGGACCTAGGTCGTTCACTTGGTATGCGTCATCATTATTCATGAATTCTCCCACTTTTACACTTAATTTGTCCTGACCTTCAATTTCGTCCGTAATCAGTTCTACATATCATCCATCTGGTATTTTACAGGCAAGAAATCAAAGAAGGCAAAATGGATCAAAGCCAACCTTACAGACATCCTTTCGGAGCCGACAACTATACCCGCCGCAAATAATTGGGCTGCTTCTGTAGATGAAGAAAGTAAGTACTTACTAAGCTTTCCCTTTTTTTAACATAATATTCATATATCGTTATTGCTTACACCCTAGACCCGATGATGATAGAAAGGGTAATGGCTTGCCAATGTTAATCTCGTACTTGGGGTGCACCTGCTGAGTGCCTGGTCACTCCATCCACCCCGGGAAGGTCTGAGAAAAGGTCTGTGTGTTATAAATGATTTTCTAGCCAGATACATCTCTCAAAGAGATGATGGGGGAACCAGAAATGCCAGTGTAGTGTTGAGCCTGTGACACCTAACCTGTGGGGCAGGTGAGGTAGAGGCATAGGCACTTTCACTGTTGGAAACTCCCATGACCAGCAGTTTTAGCACAATTTACGAGATGGCTTTTGCCACAACTCAATTCAGACTAGTCTTTCATTGGCTCGCTCCCAAATTTTTCTGAGGGTCTATGGTATTCCCTGAATCTGTTGAAATTAGTAATAATTTATAAATACACCAATATCCTGAGGAGATATTAGTTAAGTACCCACTTGCAACTTATGGTATCAGCTGGTTTGTCCGCTACTGAACAGAACCTCTCCCATTAAGGGGGGTTAGCCATAATCCCCACACTTGGCAGGCATCCTGGGGATCACTTGCAACTTAAATTGTATGATTTTGAAACAGATTTAAAACGGACACATTCTAGACACAATATATTTTCGGACAAAAAACTGTATACATGTGGTTGTTTACAAGAAATAAAGATCTTGTTTTCTTAGATTAAATGATGTAATAAAGCATGGAAGCTAATGTAATTTCACTGTCTTAATAATTAACAAGGTAAAGAAAAATACTTATATAACTTTTACATATTATTTATTTGTTTGGTACAATTATTGTATGCACAATCACACTTGAAGTACGGATCACCCCTTTACCCCCTAACTTTAATAATAATAATATTTATTTCACATAAAAATGAAATAATTGTACAAACCGAATTGATGGGTACTAAATAATGTTAAATGATATATAGAATATTTATAATAAACATATACACAATATTGGTTAGTCTATTGTAATTATAATGTGCACTAACTCTCATACTAAGATTCCCTGTGTCATGAGGGCTAGTTCTCCCATTAAACAATCTATGAGATCTAGTTCAAATAGATAGTAGTGCTGCAACATTCATTGAACATAATAAGAAGATAGCGTGAAGTATGTCAAAAAGTCAAAGTTATTCATTGTGTATAAAGACTGCATCAAAATTTATGAACCTGGCTGAAAACACCGATTATCCTTCCTGGCACTGACCAATCTCCATTGATTATCTTCTACTTAACCTACGTGTCATTGGCGAAATTGTGGCAATGCCGCAGAGACAATTAAAGTAAAAGTTGAAGTTAACTGCATTATTTATAGTTAACTTGTAGTATAAATAATGTAACAATCCTTTTGTAGTTGTTGTAATGGTGGGAACTAAGTATAAGTAAATACAGTGTGACTAATAAAAGATAGCAAGTAAAATCTACAAAGAGATAGCAAGTTTTGTCATTTTGGGGATACGAAAACTGGAGTTGAAAACTCTTACCTGAATTAAATTACAAATGTACTTGCAGTCCCAAAACAATGCACAATGATTTTGTTTTTTTGTCATAATGAAGTTCCCCTTTTTGTCTCTGCTCTTTGAAGTTTAGGTAAATCAGCTCACCTGATTCTGATCTGATTTCTCATGCTGAGATAGAGTCACCCCCCATTTCTTTGGATGTGTGTTTTAAGACTCAACTAAAGGAAAAATACCAGCAGGTGGACACTTTCTGAAGAACTGATAACTTGTACTGTGATCCTCAAAACACCTGCCAAGCGTGAGGATTATCTCCCTATGGGGCAGACCTTGTTCAACAGTGGAATTTCAGGTTAATGTGATGATGATGATGAGGAATTCTGGTAACTGATCATTAGGTACATATTTATTTATTACTGTGTACTTCTGAAATAGTCCTAGTGTGGGTTTGTACCCACATATGAAAAAATATGAAATGCATCAAACATACTCTTCCATGATACACTGTGGTTCATCTTGCAAACACTGCTTTTATCGAATATATTGAAAATGCTCGGTTCACAGAGAAATATTGGAATGTCCACTGTTGCCCTGCACTACTTATTTGGGAGATAACATCATGTGTCCATATGGTATATTATGAACCAAACAAACTGTTTGCATGGAAACAGTGCATTTAGTGCATGTTTCCATTACTTGAACTGCAATGATAGCTTACTCTTTTGTTTAGCCTTTGACCACTAACTCATCCGATGGTAAGTGATGATGTGGTCAAAGATGTTGTTCAGGTCAACCTATAATTTCCTAGAACTTGCAAGAAATGATACATATACTGTAATTTTTTCCACATTCCAAACACATGGAGGTAGAAATAACAACATAAACAAATATGTTACCATGCAAAATGTTTGTCTACAGCCGAAAGCTATGGCTATGGAACTCGGACTCGCGCTCCGGTGGTGCTGCCATCGGCATCACGTGCAGCTCGCGGAGGGCTGGCCGTCGATGACGACTCTATCCCGCGCCGCCCGCCATACATTGCACACATATCTAACCTACCCTATGACGTCGATGAAAGTGCTATCACTGACCTATTTGAGGGACTTAAGGTAAAATTGCAAAAAAAATAATATTATCAATACATTCCTTTATTTAGTCTGTCCTACCCCTGTCACAAGAATAAATAACAAATATTGAATCTCTGTTGGTCATAAATCTAGCATCACTAAAGAATAACAATAACATAATAACACTCAAGAGTGCATCTATAACATAAATAACTCATTAGCATCACTTAGCATTTATGAGTGAAATTCAATTTGTTTTTTTTTTATGTTATTGTAAAGGAAAAAGCGCGAGGCCCACCTGATGTTAAGCGGTATCCTCTGCCTATAACAGATGCATTTCATCACAAGTGACGAACTGCACTGCGCCCATCACCTTAAGACATACCTGTTAAGTCTCATTTTGCCTGTAATTTCACTGGCTTTCAAGGACTGCTGCCGGAACGCACCGATGGGTGCTTGGCGACAGATTTTCTACTTGAGGGTGGTAGCTTGCCAGGCGGGCAAACTGCCCTTCCACCATGCATGCCATGTACATTGTTATCATTATCTATGATGCGCAAGGATTAATACACATTCTTAGTGATAAACTGATAGATGGACAATGTACAGATGCTGAAGCTTCTAAATAAAAGAATAAACATGCAATGCAAAATATCTTCTACCATACATTATTTAATATTTTTTATTACTTTTGCTCAATGTAAATATTGAAAACCCTTCAAAGGGAGTGCGACACGGTCCAGTAATGCCGCGGCGGTTGCTCTTGGCTCCGAGTAGGCATTGTCTTTTATTACGAGCCTCAAAACTTACAACAATAAGTTTTTCTTGTGTCTGGCACTTTTAATTTCTGTGTAAAAATAAGAAATAATAAATAACAGGCACAAGAGACTTTTAACATCAGGTGGTCCTCGTGTTTATTCCGTCAAATACACAAATGTTTGTTGGGACTAACAGAAGTCACTCCTAAGAGGTTGTCAGCATTTTTCCAATAACCCTGTATACATTTGAGGTTGTTGATCCGAAAAAGCTCTACCTACTCCAATTACTGGTTATCACCCATATGTGCAAAAAACAAAGATGAAAAATGAAAAACTCTTCTATAACAATTTTGCATTTTGGCTAATGTTCCCTATATAATGTGGTGGCACTAAGAATATATATTAAAAAATGAAACCTCTCAGTGGGTGAATGGGGGTTTTAAATGCTTTAATAAACTTTGATGTGTGTGTCTTTTAAGTACATTTATAGTGGTTTCATGGTTTTCAAGCAATAGTTGATATGAACATTATTTTTGTTGGTGTATTAAAATGGGACCATAAGGTGTGTTCCTCAGCCATCAAAACAGATACATAAACTTTTTGATGATTCAATTTTTACATACTGGGTAAAAGAGTTGCTAGTTCTATTCAGTTTTTTTTTTTATGCTAGTGTGATGAATTCGTCATTATGAATATTCTATACAAACAAAGGGACACAACATAAAGTTTTTTATATATCTTCCATCATGGTACTGAGTACTGACACCCCTTGGTGTTCAAGTTTGCATGAGGAGGAGACTTCGTTGATGCTAGAGTGATCAAACTTTTGTATTCCAACTATTATTATAGATGTAAAAATTGTATATCTTTTGTCATTCTTCTTAACATTCTTTAGATCCTGGATTAGGGCATATAGGATATTTTTTCTGAGTAGTTCCTGAATGAGTATACATAATGTAGAATACGGATCGCAGTTCCATGTCCACTAAATACCATCAATACAGTATCAGCATCTCCTAGATTTGGATTCCTACACAAGCAAAGTTATTGTCTTCAGTTTTAATCATGAGTATCACATAATGTAAGCTTAAAATGTTTTGTTGATTTGACCAAATAATTATTTAAAATTATTATCTATTTACCTTCAGATATGTCATGTCTATTATTAGTATGTACTGTAGGCAGGGCACAATTATAATAAATTTATATATATTCAACAGATTACCAACTTGAGATTGCCACGTGAAGGTGAACGCCTCAAAGGATTTGGTTATGTTGATTTTGAAGACCGAGAGAGTCTTGTCAGTGCTATGAATATTGCTGATCTGGTGAGTAATAATTAAAAAAAAAATATTGTCTAGTAATAAATGAGTAGGGGCCCAACTCCCACCTTTTAAAAACTATTATGTAAAACTAACGTAATTATTTCAAATTTAAAATATAAATACTAAGATTCATACAGTGTCCGTCACGAAACAATAATGTTCTTATAGCGCTATCTCTCTCACACAAATGACTTGAATGCGTGCAGCTCGCTCTCGCGTAAAAGTTCTAATGTAAGTTTACTATAGTGGTATGTGGGGGTACAAATTAAAATTGTTAATGTAAGGTTAAAATAAGATTGAATTAAGAGATGGGAGTTGGCCCCCAGGCCAGTAACCATACCCATGAACAAGTAATTGTTCTGAGCACATTAATGTTCTGTGTTTAATAATGGTAACACAACTATACTTCTGCTTGGTAGCTGAATAACAGATAAAGTTGTGTCTCAATCTAGACATCTATTGTACTAGTATAGCAATTGATAGTTCCCTAAAGCACATTCACAGTTCTTCTTGCAACAACTGTATACCTATTATTGCTGAATGTGACAGTAGAGTTTGTAATTGACCTGCATAAGAGCATTGTGGACGCCAAACTTTAATAAATAATTTTAGCTTTGACACTGGCTGTAATTCTGCTATCCACCACAAAGTCGCAAAACAACTAAATTTTAATTAAGTATGAATGTTCTTATTCCATTTACCCTAAAATCAAAATTGGTATAACACATCCTAAAATTTTAATGTTACATTCAATTACGGGTGATTTTAAGCGGAGATAGTTAGCCCCCATTTAGGTGATTATTAATTTGCATAAAATACCTGCAACTGCACAGAATTTAAATGTAAGATAATTGTTTTTAAGTGTAATAACGTAATGTACTTATATTTTAGTGTAAGTTTGTAGTGCATAACAGAATTACATCCACTATTTTTTGTTCTTACATACATGTCTGTGGTTAAATAATAAACTAATGCAGTCATGGGAATTTAAAAGATAGTGCACATATTTATTTATATTACAAAACCCCACAATATACATTTAAAAATTTGTAATGGAAAAAAGGGTGAACTCTAAATTCTTCAAGGTAAAAAATGACAAACAATCCTCTGTAAATATAATAGGTGCTTTTGAATATTTTGAAGGGGAATTTTTGTCATCAGTTTTGAACTAGCTATTCTATTGTGTGACAGACAATAAGCGGCAGGAGAATAAGAATAGAAGTTGCGACGCAAGACAACGATCGCCGCATGGGTAGGGGAGGCATGGGAAGATCCGACAGGGACAGGTAACTAACATTGATTTTAATGTCTTGCAATTTATACAGCATTTTTTTTTTTTTTTCATGTTATTGCGACGGACCAAGCCCGAGGCCCACCTGATGTTAAGTGGACTAACCTCTGCCTATAACAGACGCATTTCGTCAACGACGAATTGCACTGTGCCCATCACACTGAGACGTCCAGTTGTTAGGTCTCATTAGCCTGTAATTTTTCTGGCTCTCAAGGACTGCTGCCGGAACACACTGTTAGGTGCTTGGCGACAGATTTTCTACTTGAGGGTGGTCGCTAGCCAGGCGGGCATTCACAAAATGCCCTTCCACCATGCGGTGAAGCTCAAGCTCTGGGCGGGATTCGAACCATGGGCCTGCTGCACGGCAGTCCATAGCCAATGCCACTGAGCCATCACTGCTTCAAAATTATATCCTAAGGACAAGTGTATACTGTTCCCCCACATATATTTCACATCAACATTGCTCACAATAATTAGTTCAATAGTAATCAAGGTATATGGTACAAGTAAGAACTCAATAAGAGTTAGATGTGACCACTTAGTTCATGTAATCTTCTGCTACAGCCTAAAATAATTGCTATTATATTAAACCCATTTTTTTTTATTACCAATTTTTTTATATACATGCAGAAATGCTTACAAGAATATTTGTGCAAATCCTCCAAGACACGGTTGATATGGTAGGCTGAATCATCTTTCAACCACTTTCTACAGCAACTTTTACTTATAATAAGGAATGGTGTTACCCTTTTCTTATTTTTGTAGTTATAGAAATATATCATGTATTTGACCCCACCTGAAAAATATTTAATTTAATGAATAGATTCAGGCGTTACCTTGTAGAAATCCATATTTAATAATAACAAATATTTTAAGAAAACGTTAAATTAGGGCTGGCTGCGTGGCGTTTGTAATGTCACGTCGGCTTAACAGGAAAATTTGACGGAATTGTCACTAGGCATTCTTTTAAAGTATTTCTAAAATATAAATTTAATGTTTTCTTTAAATATTTGTTAATATTAATTATATCTAATCCAATATTGTACAATGTAGGTAGGTATAGGTAGTAGGTATAAAAATTTCAGAATTATCAGTCTATTTATGCGCTAAGGTCTGTACGGACTGCAGTTTCGTTAATTACTTAGGATTGGACCTGAATTTGAAGGACAGCTGCCGAAGCACAGATTTAGTGACATATTTTTCATTTCGGACTTGTAGCTGGCCAGGGGAGCATTCACACTGAAAACTTGGAACCTTGAAAACTTACTGTTGTGTGGACTTATTCGGTTATCTTTAAAGAGAATATGGGCACAAACCCATTTATTTTGGTGCTATATATAGCTATATACTATATATGTATATATATAGCTATATACACGAAAATACTGGTATTCCCACAACTCACTTTTGGTGCTAACTCGGGCAATGGTTCCACCTGAATAGTGTTCTGGGGACTAAGTCTGGAGACTCCTGGATATATCTCAATAATGAACAACTTCATTTTGGTGTAATGAGTGTAGATGAAGCGAAAGAGATAATATGCAAGGATTGTAGCAAGTGGAAATATGTGATATCTGTCTACCCCTATAGGACAGAGGCGTGATAGTATGTATGTATTTATTTTGGAAATCATCGTTTATTTAAGTAAAGTGCCGACAGTGCACAAATAGGTTTGTTATGATTCAAGTTTAGATCAGCAATAAAATAGGTGCACTATGTTTGATAAGTGTAATGTTTATTACAGAGAGTACGACCCGGAGCGCACAATGGGCGACTGGCGGTCGGGACCGCGAGCCGCGCCCGACCCTCAAGCGCGCGCACAGCGGCCTTCCGACCGCGAGGAGCGCCGCGACCGGCCGCCAGACCGTGAGAGGGACTGTAAGTTAACATATACTTATTTCTGCACGCACTGACGACAATTAACACTTTTACAACAGCATTTTACTGTCAAAAGCAGTACAAAAAGAACTTTTATACTCAACTTATGGCATACTTTTTAAATATTATTAAGTATGATATTTTAGATCCCGACCAGCCTTTGTCACTTACCTGCAGTGATATGTACAAACAGGGTATAGGACGGCAAACAAAAACCACTACAGCTACACCATTTTTAGGGTTCCGTACCCAAAGGGTAAAAACGGGACCCTATTACTGAGACTTCGCTGTCCGTCCGTCACCAGGCTGTATATCAAGAACGGTGATAGCTAGACAGTTGAAATTTCACAGATGATGTATTTCTATTGTCGCTATAACAACAAATACTAAAAATAAAATAAATATTAAAGGGGGCCTCCTATACAACAAACTTGTTTTTTTTACCGTTTCTTGCTCGATACTAATAACGGTGACATGTAGACGCTTTAACTATTCACAGAAAATTTAGTTACGGAACCCTTCGTGCGCGATTCCCACTCTCACTTTCCGGTTTTACTTATATTTTGATAAACAAAAATTATAAGGTATTAAAAAATTTCTTGGAAGCCCGCGTATCTGCTTTCGGCTGATTGTTAAGGATAATATTTTTCATTACAATATTCAACATTTCTTAGGTAAATGGAACATTCATTTATAATGGTACAATTAGACAGTTCCTTTGAAATGGTAAAAGTTTATATTTCCAATTTAGTAAGTCTGCCCGTTGTAACTGGGGTTTGGGCCTGTAGTCAGACACCGCCAGCATATCGCGCGCTCTACTAAGGAAAAATAGCGCTAACTCAAGCGCGTTAGACACGTTTTTGCGGGTACTTATCTGAGAGTGGTTAGGATTTAGGTAATTAAATGCGTTGGTCTCTTTAATAGGAGTGCCATATATATATTTTTTTAATCCTCATATCTTCTGAAGAGTTAATTACCTTCAAAGTGACCTTAATTCAGAGAATTAACTAAAGAGAGTTTTAAACGAAACCATACATTTACAGTGAATTTCTCGGAAGGAAAGAGATATATAGGAATCATTGACCTTCGACGATTACATAAGAAAATAAACCATAGATAATAATTTCCACTCATTTATAAGTAATAAGACTTTATCTGAGTGTCCTTGTTTTGCTCACTCGTATAACTATGCCATTCGGGCATAGTTACCCAAATCACAGTTTAAAATAATAAGGTACTGGATACCCATCCCTATTTACGCATATTTAAAACTTACTCATTTATATGTGTACATAAATGATGTATAATTATGTAACATAATATGACCAGAGGTGGTAAAATTGATAATCATTATTTATTTAATAAACTTGCCTAACTTTTTTTTATTTTATTTTTTAATCTTATTTATTTATGGACCTTTTACAATATTGCATGCCAGTCCCATCGTAACCTAAACACTAATAAACAAAATATTTACTTTATGCCCTCAAATAACTTGAACAATAGCTTTGCAGTTTCAGATAATATATGTGTGAACACTCCCACATCAAAACTATTGTTCAAATTAAGTGATCGCATTAATAACTCTCGTTGAGATTTGTTCCGGATACATTCCATAAGCAAGTGGTGTACGTCTTCTACTATACCACACGTCTCGCAATTAGGCGAGGATTCTTTTTTCATTAGATAGCCAAACTTTTTCGATGGAATGTGTCCATAGCGAATTCTATGCGCTAAGATAACATAATACCTACTTATTTTAGGTGTAACGAACCAAGGTATTCGCGGAGGCTGACATTCTTACCTAACTTAAGAAATATATGTATTAAATATTATGAGTGCAAATTGTGTATGGAAAAGGCGGCGCTTGGCAACATTCAAGTTGTCACAATGATGATAAAGAAATCTGTAAATAGTGTAGAGTAAGCTTTAATGTCACACTTGGGATGCACCCACAGAGTATGTGAATCACCGCATGTTCTACATAATGTTTTATAATTTTATGAATATTAGTTGTACCATTCATCTGGAGTGACTAGACATAACAAATTGATCTGAATCAAACGCGTATTTATCGAAAACAAACGACACATAGTTGCAAGTTGTCTCAGAAGATGTTTGGTGATTCTAGTTACTCCCTCCATCTCGGGAAGGTCTGAGAAAGGTCTACGGTGCATTGTTGGCACTAAGTACCCTCTAGCCGGGGGCGACGCCCACAGCGTTGGAGGGGGCACCAGAAACGCGAGCTTTTGGGCTTCGTTGAGGACTCCATTTGGACGAGGCTGCCCGTAAAGCTCTTGAAAGTCCCCCACGACCAGCTGTTTTAGTACAATCTGTGACACGATGTGTAATCGTAACTCAATTCAGACTAGTCTTGAGCTTGCTCTGCCTATTTACAGCATTACTGAGTGACACAATGAATGTTAAAGTCCCATTAACACTTAATGGAAAACGAGTTATGTATAAAGTATGTGAATGTTTCAGCGAGTGCTGACAATAAACCAGGCGGTTGGCGCGATGGAGACAGGCCAGCACCACCACCCGAGTCCGCCAGGACCCCCTACGGCGGCCGCGACTCGTTTGGACGCGATAAATTCGGAGAAGATCGGTAAGTAAATAGCCAATAGCTTTGTTTTTCAAACTCTGCGCTCATGCTTCTTCTGAAAGTCACATTTTCAACAGGAGAAACCGGTATTAAGACTTGACTGCCTAACTAAATTAATACGAGTTTTTATGTAACCTTGTGATGAGAAACTAATCTTTCTCCAAAGTATTTTTCTACAGCGTGCCTATTGGAAATGTGAACAGACTAAAAATTGAGGCGAGATTATAATAACTTATACAGGTAATGTTAACTATGAGCATGCTAAGGGAAGTTCCAGCTACGGTCTCTGTCTTCCTATAACTAGATTAACACCTAATAATATTTCCGAAGGGCTCATAGTGGAGCTCGCCTGTTCGTCGTTCTTCTGTTAACTTGGTTACAGATCAGCGCCCTAATTTGTAACGCACGAAGTCACTACCGGATCCGCCCAGTAATAAAATTATTCCAAAACACCTTAACTGTGTTCTACTTTTTCCAAAGACAATTCTAATACCTTAAAATAAGTGAATAGCTATTAAGCCTGCACCGAGGCAGCGATACGTAATTGTGTTTCATTACATTATATTTAAGGATTCATTCTATAAATCATACACTTTAGAAACACGATTAATTAAAGTTTCCTGGATAGAAAAAAATACAAAGTTTAAAAAACTAAATAAACCCATAGTACGGCGTAAATACTTCACGGAAAGTCATCAGTATTTGAATAGTAAAAAAACAACCTGTTTTCTATAACGTATACACATATTTTTCAAATATGTATTTATTTTTATTATACGAAGGAAATAGCTAAATTCACGCACGTTCCGCTCACGCCAGCGCCGCGATGTTTTCTCCCTGTCCCTTTTTAGTACAGCTTTGGCCGTCGCACGGGGGTGGATGCTGGCGGCGTGCCTTACTCTCGCACACATACGCGAATAACTAAAAAGTTCATTGGGTTTTTAAAAAATTTTAACATAATATTTTTATAATACTAGAATATTTGTATTTTTAGCAAGTACTTATTTGTATATCGGCTAAATAGTTTTTTCCATATATTTTTGACATCAAAGCCACCAAACGACCCAATAACAAAAAAATATATTCTAAAATACTTTTTTTTCTCCTAAAAATGACTTATGTTCAAAGGAAGGTAAGTGGTATAAACGTGAAGATCCAATATGTTATAATTACACAGTAAAGAGAAATAGAGGATAATAATAGGATTGTGTATGGTGGTTAAAGAACGCTAAACTATTCCACACACTAACATAACTATTGAAAATTTACTTACATATTTAATAAATATGTAATATTCAGGATTGACATGTATGTCGTGAACAATAATCTACTAAGTATTAAGTTATGGATAATATATCATTTTTAAATAAATTAAGCCTGTGGTCAATTCCCGTATCTTTATTATTGACCTTTCACCATCACAGATAAAACCAACTTTTTTCTTTCATAAATAGCCCCATTGGGCCACCAGTAGGGTGAAATCCTTACATATGAGTAATTAGCATTTCGTTGTTTCAGTGGTAGAGAGCAGCGTGGCTATGGTGGGCGAGATGGTTTCCGCACGGCAGAACGTGATGGAGGAGGTTATGGGTAATTTCACTTAATTATTTAATATAAAATGTCTTTGTATGGAGTTATAGTACGTAATTTCTATCTGATAGTAAGAAGAGAATATTTTTGTTTTTTGTCAGGGAGCAGAAGGAATAGGTTCATTTAGCTATTGACTTCTTACGCCATCTAGGAAACACTACCATAGTACTACTTGCATAAAGGAAACTAACTCCTGGTTAATCAAAATCTATCTTGATGAGGATATCTTCATACATAAACAGTAAGAAATGTACTCAAACTCAACTCGTTCTTGTTTGTTTAGAAGTCGCGATGGCAGAGGATTTGGCGGTAGAGGTTTTGGCGATCGTGATCGCGACCCGCCTCCCAGAGAAGGTAAAATAGATTTATTCATGAACTTTTGTTACTATGCCTCACTGTTTGCCTCTTCTACACTATCTGTCATTCACATTGAACAATGAGTAGTTTCTCTATTGGCGTAACTTGAATCACCACACGACGAACCATATAAAAATCATAGATATTTCGAAGTATCTTATTGTGACGGAACAAGCTCGAGGCCCACTTAATGTTAAGCGGACTAACCTCTGCCTAGAACAGATGCATTTCATCACAAGTGACGAATTGCACTGCCCCCGTCACCTCGATACATAGTAATTAAGTCTCATGTGCCTGTAGTTTCAGTGGCTCTCAAAGACTGCTGCCGAAACACACCGTTAGGTGCTTGGTGACAGATATTCTACTTGAGTATACGGTGAAGCTCAAGCCGGCGGTGGGGTTCGAACCAGGGACCTGCGGCACGGCAGGCCATAGCTATTACCGCTCGGCCATCATTGCTTCAAATCTGCCAACATTATGAATATTTTTTCAGATGCAAAACCTCGTGAACGGCCTAAACTAAACCTGCTGCCTCGCACTGTGCCCCGCGAGGCTGAGGTGCCCACAAAGCCAGCGGACGGAGCGTCTGTGGACAAGGATGAGAAACCAATAGAGAAACCTAAGCCAGTACCTGCAGAAAAAGTCTTTGGTGCTGCCAAACCCGTAGACACAGCAGCTAAGTGAGTTGCTTTAATATCAATCCTACCTTTTATTTTGATAACTTAAACCATTGAAATCTGCGATAATGATAACAATAGAATTTCATTCATAAATTGGCCATAGTGGGTCAGCCGATGGCAACGAGTTAAGCATAAGTAGTATTGTAAGCATGATATACCAAAGTACAAACTAAGTCATACTTAAGTTTATGATAAGCATTGCACATTGAAACAAAAATCAAGACATAAATGTTTTAACTTTTGTTGTTACTCAAAGTGACACTGTGCTAGATTGAATAAGGGGTTAACTAGACACCGTTTTGTGCTAGTTATGTGCAATCCGGTCGCTCTATACCCACATTTTAAATATAATAAACACTATACTATAATTACAAATTATTGTATTTTTGTACATATTCACAAATAAAATTTAAGTAAAATCAAAGCATTATAGACATAAATTATTTGCAGAGAACGTGAAATAGAAGAACGCTTACGCAAACAAGAGGAAGAGGCGAGGCGTGCACTTGAAGAGAAGGAACGATGGGGATCACGACGAGTAAGTACTATTCTTACATTGTGATAAATTTAAACTAAATAATTTGTTGATGTTCACCATTATGTTTGTCTTACAGAACGACCATTCCGATGACCGTCGCGGCGGTGCTAAGCGTGGTAAGTTTACATAGTGAGTCTTTTTTTTAAGACAATATCAAAGAGACTGATACTGATAATAAAATTATTTTTTTATTTTACAGACGATCGACCAAGAGACTCGCGAAGCTACAACAGAGACCGACGCGACTATTCCAAGGACGACAAAGACAGACGCAACGATAGGGATAAACGTGACTATTCAAAGGACGATCGAGACAGGCGAGATTACTCCAAGGATGATAAAGACAGACGCGACTACTCAGACGATAAAGAGCGCGATCCCCGTCGGGACGATAGAGCGCGCAGCGGCGACAGAGGTCGTCCTGAAGAGTCGGACAGGCGGGAGCACTCGGGTGATAGGCGCCGGGAGGATTCCCGCGAGAGGGACGGCTCCCGTGACCGACGCAAGAGCTCGCGCGGCCGGGAGGACTCCCGCGACCGTCACCGCCCCGACTCTAGAGACAGAGAGGTCAACCGCGAAGCGCAAGATGACCGCAACGGCGCCGATCGCCCGAGCCGGCCGCGCGACCGTCGCGATGACGACGAGGACAAGCCGCTACCCAAGTTAAAAGAACAGGAGAAACCGGTATGTACCAGAATATGAAATATTTGATTACTTACATCTTCAATTGAAAATCTATTGTCGATACATTTTTATAGATTTTTAATATTGTTTGGGTGCTTCCATTGTAATATGTATTTTCATGCACATAATACAATATGTCGGAGTTGAAAATGTTCTGGCGTTATTGATTCATTGTCATTGTGCTAAAAAATCTAGGTTAACTAGACACCGTTTCATACTAACCACATTGATGATCCGGTCGCTTTATACCCACATTCGATGCAATTAGCAGCTATGCTTTACTTTGTGTTAAAAAATAGTTTAACTAGACAACATTTTATATTGTACATGATCAAGTCAGTCACTTTAAGGTCATATATGTTAGACATATCGCCTCGGCACCCTATCTACTTACCTCAACTTCCTGAGTAGAGGAATGCTGGTACGGCGTTGATTAATGTGCGTTTAAGTGTGGAGTTACATTTTAAGAATATTATATGGCTTGCGTTGATATGCTGCTGCGTGGATCAGTGTATGCCAATCATTATTCACACAGACTGAATACTTACTTTACATTATTCCTTCAAGTGGCGGAAACATGTTATGGCCAAGGTTTTATTCATACATGCCAGTTGACGCAATGGAGTTCATTACTGAAAACTTTCGCACTGTATGTTTGTTACGGGCCAGAAGTCTTAGAAAATGATCTTGATGTTGAACTCGACTAAAAAAAAGAGTTTTTAGGTTCACCAATCCTTTATATTACTTGGTATATAACCCTGAACTGATTTTTATCTCTGAAAAGTATTTTTTTATAGCTGATAGGTTTAGGCTTTGACCCCTATCTCACCTGATGGTTAGTAATGATGTGGTCGTAGATGTTGTTCAGGCTTGACGACAGAATTTCTACTTGACGTTGGTAGCTCGCCAGGCGCCCATTCGCAAAATGCCCTACCACCATGCAAAAGTATGAAAAACCGTAACCCATTGTTTATTAAATTCAATAAAATCATGAAGATTTTAACAATTTCTATACAAATAAACCTTTTCTCTATAACAAACATTTAGCGCCATCTGGGTGGAACTGGATTCACATTAGCTACGCTGTGCTTCCTTAGAAAGTGTGCTTATGCTTGTAACATTTTAGGCTCAATTAAAACCGAAGTAGCAGCGGCCGGCAGTTTTACTGTCATAACCATTTCGCATGCAGAACTAGGAGCCAATGCCACTTAAATTGTGAATAGAGCAAGTAATAAAGTAAAACCAGCTTAAAGACGTGTTCTATGGCAAAAAATGAGTTTGTGTTACGTGACACAAAATGTCTTTATTACAAAACCCAATCGTATGTTAATACTGATAAATATATGTATATTTAAAGTAAACCTATTATTTACAGAATTTCGTGGCATCAAATAAGTTCAGCTTTCTGGAGGACGCCGACGACGGAGCATCTGAATAACATATATGGAACTTTGGTGTTCACTAAAAATCTAGTGTTCGTTTCACAATTGACTCGAGTGTAAAGTGTAAATTAATGAGTATCAAGTGTCTACAATGCAGTGGGACTCGAAGCACTGAGACGATCTTACATGCTGCTATTTACTAGAACTGATTAGTGGTTAGTGCGGTGTGGATATACGTGTATATTAGGGTTGCTATATGCTCACATTGCTACGAATAAAGCCCCAGTGTTTACATAAACTTCAAAATTTAAAATATAATCCCCTATATATAAGCATTGAACCTTCATTACTTGGTTCTTTAGAAAGTTTTTATAAACACTGGGGCTCATAGTTGTGATCATTATTGAACTGATTGGTGTAAATTTTTCTATGGGTTTGTTACATAATGATGTATGTATGGAAGAGAATGCAAACTCCTATTAACTCCTATCTGGTTGGTTTGGGTGCTGTTCTCCAATTTTATTGTATGTAACATACTATAACATTACCACCATATAATAGTTTTGTAAAATATAAAATAAGGCTTTTATTTATAAAAATTAACACTTCAATAGCATATTTGTCAATATCTTGATATATATCGAAAAGCGATATATGTGCCACTCTTTCACATGAGGAGGTCAGTTTATACAAACTATTATTTTTCGCAGTCTGAGAACATCCAAATAACTACATTCAGGACAGTAATTTGATTCCACCATAGAGAATCTAATATGTACTCTAGAATATTTCTTTATGTTAAATATTTAGTTGATATAGGTAATTATTAAAATGTTAATTTGTATTATTTATCTTTACACTCAAATTCTCTTTAGAGTAATCGATATTAGGGCGCAATACACGTTGCGAGAATGCATTCTACTGTTAGTGCCTGCCTCAATCGTAATAATTGCTGGCTTACGGTAGTATCTACTATTTATTGCGATCAGGGCTAGGGTCACAAAATTTCGTAATGCGTCCATTTGACGTAACTATGTAATTTGTATCACGGAATTTGTTTGGTACATTATGTTCTAATTGTGAATTATAAATAAATTATCTTTTTACAGCTACTGGTGTTTAGTTTTCAATAAACAAATCCCATGAGTAAATTTAAAATTACATATTATATTACTAGCTGTACCTGTGACTTCGTTCACGATTGTCGTACCTGCAGACTTACTATTCACATTTGCTCACTGTTTATCACATAATGCAAACCGGGTTGTTTTTTCCAGAAGAAAGTAGGTAGCGTTTCTTTGGATTTAGATTTTAAAGCGGCGTCTTTTTGCTAAAGTTCTCTTTAATTCGTGACTTGTGATGATATGCGTCTGTTATAGGCATAGGTTAGTCCGCTTAAAATCAGGTGGGCCTCTAGCTTGTTCCGTCACAATAACATAAAAAAAAAAACTTGCAAAACTAAATAAGGTAGCCTGTGGGTGCCGGGCTGTCGGTGGGGTCACTCGTCACTATTCTAACAAAAAAGAATAATTGAAATCGGACTACGCGTAAATAAATTACGACTAAGTGTACATTTTTCCATTTTCCTAGGTAACCGTGCAGAATGTCGGGATTAAAAGTATACAATGTCCTTCTACAGACAAAAATAAAATACGAGTTTTGGCATCAGTGTCAGTCACAGAGTGCCCTCAATTTTTTTTGAAAACTGTATGACCTATGTTTAATCCTTTGTCGTGTTATAACGTCCGATGGCGAAACTTAAACTGCAGGTATTAAGCGAACAGTTATTCGGAACGCTCACAAGACGGTAAAATGCCAAATCAAAAAAGAAATTAGAGACACATGAGACAACAACTACGTCTCAAGGTGACGGGCGCAGTGCAATTCGTGACTGTGTGATGAAATGCATCTGTTCTAGGCAGAGGTCCACTTAACATCTGGTGGCCGTCGAGCTTGTTCCGTCACAATAACATAAAAAAACACCTGATGAAAAGCGAAGATGGAATCAAGAAGCAACGACCATAAATGCTGCTGTTACGCTAATCGCCATACCTATGCTATGATGATCAGATAGATGCTTTCTCACGCCCCGCTTCAAATACACAGCTGCAAAACCGGTGGTACAGCCGAAGGCCGAAGCCGAGGTGATTTAGTTGGACCACGGAAAGAAAAAAACAATCCTGGTACACCCAATTAGCCTGATGTGGTCCACGGGAAGAAACAGCATGTAAGGTTCCCAGGGGAACTGGTGGACCACGGGCAAAGACTGAATTCTGAACAGTGTACGAATATCATGCCAGGTCGGAACGAGTTGTTCGGTATCGGAATGGTAAGGAAGGAATAAGATAAAGAGCTTTTCTCGTTATCTTATTCCTTCATTCGTAAGTGTATGTATGACTTTTATACCGGATAGTTTAGCCTTTGACCACTATATCACCTGATGATAAGTGATGATGTAGTCGAAGATGTTGTTCAGGCTAACCTAGAATTACTGGCTCTCAAGGATAGCTGCCGGAACGAACCGTTAGGTGCTTGGCGATAGATTTTCTACTTGAGGTTATCTAGCCAGGCGGGCATTCGCAAAAAGCCCTACCACCATGCTATAACGACTGCCATCCTAAGATAACAACCGGGACCGACGGCTTAACGTGCCCACGGAAGCGCTCAGTAGTAATGTCACTAGCGGTCACCCATCTATGTCATGACCGCGGCGGTCATGACGTTGCTTAACTTTGCTGATAGTTTAAGAACAGCTAAGCAAACTTCGCTACGAGAGCTTCAAAACTTGACTTTAAATATGTAATGCAAGTAAATTTAATCTATATTTATCTACATAATATTGTACGTGTGTGATAATTGTAATTGGTGTGCCGATTTAATCACAATAAATAAATTTGATAATTTGAATACAAAATAATTAATTATGACTTGAGTCCGGTGAAAAAGTCACCAATTTATCACCATTAAAACAACAATACAAGTTAGGAATTATTCTGAATTAATATTCCTTGCTCTAGTCACGTAGGAAATAAGTAAGAGTCTAAAATCTGATGATTACGTTCTATATGTTCTCACTGCTGAGGTGAAAACTTGTATGAGCAACACGTAAGATCAAAGTTTTTTACATCTCGCGGTATCGATACGCTCAGGATTTTGACTAATACACAATCCTTTGCTTACTCAGGAATACTTATTCAGCAGCAAAAAAATGTACTTTGCTCTCTCGTGGCACAATTAACTATTTTTGCTTTTGCCACACGCACCTTGTTGAATCGCTCGTAATGTAGTCAGCCAAGGTAAAGCAACGTCCGCTGCTGTCATGACTTGGATGGATGACAGCTAGAGACACAACTAGGTACTGTGCGCTTCTGTGCTTCGGAGAGCACGCTGTCGGTCCCGGTCGTTACAGACCCGCCAACTTATCTGTTCAGGTGGCAGAAAAAAGAACTACAACATTCCTTAAAATTGTGACAGTTTGTAGTTGATTTCCATGACCAGTAGCACCCTCGAAAACTGCACAGTTAAGTTGGTGGTACTATATCTTACGATGGCAGTCGATATAGCATGGTGGTAGGCCATTTAACGAATGCCCGCCTAGCTAGCAGCTACTACCCTCAAGTAGAAAATCTGACGCCAAGCTCCTAAGTGTGTACTCCGGAAGATTTTCTTGAGAACCAGTAATTCTAGGTTACCCCCTTGAACACTATCTTCGACCACATCATCACTTACCATCAGGTGAGGCAGTGATCAAAGCCTAGCCTATCAACTAAAAAAAAAACAGTACTTCTGATACATGAGGATAAATTTATCAGGAATTAAGTTAAATCTCAATGCGTAGTGGCTACGAGTTTGTCCGAAATGCGCGAAAATTAGAGAAATTATACATTTCACATGGATGTGTTGGTCAAATTTGAAAATATTTCAACACAGATTTGGTACGGTTATAAATTTGGTAACATTTTAGCGTAACTCAGATGTGAAAATGAATTATGGTTTAGGAGTTCCAAGATATTTTTTTACCTATTGTTCAATCATTAATAGCCTTCTGCATGGATTTTGCTAAAATGGCCGTACATCTGTTATAGGCAGAGGTTAGACGGCTTAACATCAGGTGGCCCTCGAGCTTGTTCCGTCACAATAACATAATACCTATACATTTTGGGATTCAAATAATGATACTCATACTTTCACATGGAAATGAAAGTGACCAATATTATACTAGCGGCTATAATCTAAACCGATATTTCTCAAATATAAATAAAAAAATAAATGAAGATGAGATCCTAGATTTTGTTAATAACGAACAGGTAATTACTGATATGCTACCTACTTATTTTTATATTAGCCTATAACACAGAATAAAAAAGACATAATAGAGGAAAGTCACCAAATAATGAAAAGGTACCGGATATCAAAAAATACCTCAAGGAAATGAAAACAGTTTAATGTTATTACTAATCAGTCATACAAATATACGTTATAATTTACAGCTTTCTATCAATTATATTAATGTATAAAATAAAATTGAGCGCAAAAAAAAACACAAATGATTGTGTTTTTTTGGTTTGAATGAAACAAAACATAATTTTAGCATGGTGGTAGGGCATTTTGCGAATGCCCGCCTAGCTAGCTACCACCCTCAAGTAGAAAATCTGTCGCCAAGCACCTAACGGTGTGTTCCGGCAGCTATCCTTGAGAGCCAGTACTTCTAGGTTAGCCTGAACAACATCTTCGACCACATCATCGCTTACCATCAGGTGAGATAGTGGTCAAAGGCTAACCTATCAGGCATAAAAAAAAAAATGAGTAACCATATATGGAAGGTAGACTTACCTATATAGAATATAAGCACAATTCGTCGTATTGACTACAAAAACAAAAATAGACACAATAATCTATATGTACCTACGTTATTTATTCGTAAATATGTCCAAATAAAATTAAATAAAAAAAAATTATTATTTTTTATTATTATTTATATATAACAAAGCATACATTTTGTATCAGCTGTTAGGAGATACTTCGCCCATCAACACATTTTCTTTACCCGGAGGATCCGCCATTTTTCTGCATCCCAGGTTTTCCGTTTCTTGGTCAATTGTGAAGCCGACATTCTAAAAACAATCAGAAGTGTCACAAATACCACCGTCAGAAACTGCTTGGCGACAGATTGTCATCTCGACGCAGGTAGCTAGCCAAGCGAGCATTCACAAGATACCCTACCACCTAGAAGCTGGAGCCTGAACTGGGATTAGAACCACGGACCCCACCCACTGCAGAAACTATTGTCATTCATCATCCATTAATCTTCATTGACATGAACGATAATTACATAATTATTTTTACGAAGGTAAAAGAGATCCATTTGTATAAAAATATCAGTAGCAATATTTTTCTACGCAGCCACCTTGTTCCCTGCAGATTTAGTGCAAATTCAGAAAAAAGTGGCAAAGCACACGGAGGTGGGCTAGGGTCATTATTGGTGCTAGCTGGCAATGGCGTCCGTTCGATAGAAACTGCCATGTACTCTGCGGTCTAGGTGCATACTAACTATAATTTAATCTATGGCAAAGTTTCAAATCAAAACGACTGACATTTGCGGCGATGGAGAGGCCACCGCGACGGGTGCTGTGTGCCGCCGCCGCCGCCCGCAGCCCCAGACGTGATGAGCTCGCGATAGATGGCATGGCAGGGCAGGGGCATGCATGCGCCATGCTATGCTGCCAACAGCATTCACTATTCAGCCCGAGCGCGCCCACCGTGCGGACGCGCGACGCGAATCCTATCTACACCGAGCCGTTTATTCATCGTCCGTGTCTTGTTGTTTAATTTAGACTAGAACTAACTTCGATGTCGCAGTTCTTAGTGGTCGTTTTTAATTCTGTCAAGTCTTTAACGGTGCTAGTGATAACGGGAGTGCGATGTGATTAGTGTTGTGTTTATGTTTGCGATGTGCGGTATAGTGTAACCGTGGGTTGTTTTGTTTATAATGGGGTATGCGTCGAACGCAGCGGGGCGCGGGGCGCACGAGGCGCTCCTGGCGCGCCAGGACGCAGAGTTGCGCCTCATGGATGCAATGAAGAGGAGCCTCCAAGCTAAGATGAAGAGCGACCGGGAGTATGCTTTGGCTCTCTCAGCCGCGGCGGCGCAAGGCCAGAAAATGGACAAATGCGAAGAACTTAACGGTAACAATCACTTGTATACAATATTTGAAGGTTCTCATGAAGAACGTTATTTTTGCTAAGAAATGTCTTCCTACCCGCGACATGAAAATTTTAGAATTCAACTTGAAAGTGTAGAAATAATGTAATGTTATCTACGTATAGGTAATCTCCTTTGTGTAATGTTTACTGCGATTAGGCCATTTCAATGTTTTGAATGTGAAGATGCTGTAAAAATGACTCCTTACCTACCATGAATTAGTAAATAGACAGGAGAGTCGACAGCCGGGAGACGATCAAGAGAGCCCCTTTTTGACTTGGGAGGGGGGAAGAAGTAGGATGGCAGTTCTTGAGAAGGCACTGGTGCCCTGATATTTTTCTCTTCGTCGCCTTTTTTAAATTCCGCAGATAGGTATGGGGGTGCAATTTGAGCTAGCCCGGCACCCCACGGAATGGTGTTGCTATTGTTACCTAAGTTACATACTTACCTACCTACATATTCTGTCACCTGTAACTATTAGCTTATGTGCTTTGTTTATTTTGTCTGCTGACAAAAGACCAAGTAATTGATCTAATCTATATGTATTATCTTTTTTTTACACCGTACTGGGTAGCACTTGGCCACTATCTCATCTGATGTTAAGTGATGATGCGATCGTTGATGGTGCGCGCTTACCCAGAAGATACTTATTCACTTGCGTTTTGAAGAGCCCCATATTGTACTTACCGGAAACAGATTCAGGCAGAGTAGGTATTCCATTCCCTGGCGGTTCGTATGATGAACGAAGAAGCAAATAGCTTCGTTGGGGTAAATTGAATATCCACCATATAGCGGTGGCCTTTCTGAGTATACCTAGATGTCCTGTTATAGAATGCGGATGATGGATTTCAGAATTATCACACCCTTTCGCCTTTTATGTATAAACATGTAACATTTCATCTTATTATGAACGAGCGCTTTGAGCAGGCAACTACCCAAAAATTTTGCAATTATGCAACCTGCCTAAAGGAAACACTTGTCTTTTACCTTGATCACTATAGTTTATGAAGAACCGCTTACAGCAACATGTCATGCGCCCTATTTGCACTGATTTGGAATTTTTACTTTTTTATGCTGGAAAGCTTAACTGAAAACCAGAAATATCTACATACTTAGGTTTAGACGCAGACATTCAGAGGGTTGAGAGTAAAGATAATCAATGAAAACATTGTTTTGTATAATTGTGCCGGAACAAGCACGAGGTCCATCTGGTGTTAAGCAGTAACCTCTGCGCCCATCACCGTGAGACATAAAGTTGTTAAGTCTCATGTGCCTGTAATTTCGCCGGCGCCATACCCTTATAACCGGAACACAGTAACGCGAACTTTACTGGTTGCTGATGGAAATAAAAAAATGTGTGAATTTGAACTGTCACAAACACGACGGAAACTTGCTTTACTTGTGCGTTTTATTTTTATAGGATAAATTATGAATATTTCTTCTTGACTTTTTCAAGGGAATCATCAAGTTATATAATGGCAACCGAATTATGGCCAAAAGGTTAATGATTCTACCTAGCTTTACCTAATATTTCCAAGGTTTTCCAAATTCCATAGAAACAGCCTAGAATAGATATACAGGAAAACGCCCGTACACATTTCAAATATTTGTGTCAGTTGTCTTACAAAACAGGCGTAAATATAATGTTTCTTGTTTCTATTCTTGAAGTCTGGGTTATTGAACGGACGAAGCAATTTCTTAGTTGCAATCTAGGAGGATCTAGGTAAGGCCCAGTTACTAAAACTTATGTACATATCCTAATTTTTTTGTAAAAGTTCACATACAACATACTTAGTCAGTTCAATAAATAGCTAGGAAAAAAACAAAAGGTACCTACTACGTTTAAATAAGTTTTTATCTTTTTCAACACCATTGCTCGTAAAGTGAGCTTTATTATATCGTTCTTAGGGCCATAAACCGAACTATAACACCCTCGTGCAAAATAATATTCTACACTAGTGCGTAATAGAATTATCCCTACAAATATAAGTTAGTACCTAACTGCAAATTATTTGGGAGTAAACAGAGCATTTCCAATTTAACCCGGTAATACAGATTTGTAACATCAAAGAGGTTTATATGTAAACAAGCAATATAAAGGTGCCTGCGCAAAAAAAAAAAAACTTGCGCGTCCTTTTCCATAATATGTATCGCATTTGTGCAATATATATGTTTTTTCCTCGCAAGGGTGTTGAAAAAGTGCGTATGAAACTCGTGAGCAACTAAGCTCACTTGTATTTTAATCTACTTTAATAATATGATGTGAAGGCTACGACAAATCATTGTTCGAAATGAGCAAAAAAACTACTTTTCACGTAGACAAAGACGTGGATGAGATTTTCCGATTTCAAAATCAAAATTTGTTGAGAATATTTATTGGTAACAATAGAATGAAGGTTAGGATATGCAAATATTTAGGGACATTGCAGTGTTCCAAAAAATATCTCTAAACAGGTAAAAGAACCAAAGTGGCAAAGCATACGGAACTAGCTACCTAACGAAGTTAGTTCTAACATTTTAGATATGAACTCTAAATAAAAAATACTTTAAACGTCTGTTAATAAAATGTTCACATATACTTACAATAGTTCCTTTTTTTCACTGTATATAGTTTCAAATAATTGTGCTGATAAAAAATAATAATTAGTATATACTAAATAACTAAAATGTTATAATATTTAATCAGTTGTTTCATCAAATGCATCTGTAAGCAGAAAGCTTTTGACTAGGTTGTCTGCGCTTTAGGCTTAAGAGCCTCTTGCACTGGCACAGTAGGCAAATTTAGCGTGCGAGAGTTGCAGGCTATGGACACTACGCGGCGCTGCGCTTTAGATGCACAGCGCTCGTCAGGTCGATGTCCCCAGCCGCACGCTATCAGCTTCATAGTGTAACTAAAACAGTTGATCTACTTTAGGTATCTGCTACTAAATCCAGTACTCAATTATTATATTCTTGTGACTATTCCCTTATAGTGCAACTAACACAGTTGATAACCTTTAACTATTACTATTAAAATACATACCGTTAAGTGCTTGGCGACAGATTTTCTACTTGAGGGTAGTAGCTAGCCAGGCGGGTATTCGCAAAATGCCCTACTACCATGCCAAATTACTAGTTCTATCTAGAGGACACATAGTGGCACATACCGTTAAGTGCTTGGCGACAGATTTTTTACTTGAGGGAGGTAGCTAGCCAGGCTCGTAATCGCAAATTGCCCTACCACCATGCACAACTACTAGTTCTAGAGGACTCATAGCAGCACATACCGTTAAGTGCTTGGCGACAGATTTTCTACTTGACACATAGTGGTAGCAAGCCAGGCGGGTATTTATAAAATGCCCTACCACCATGCAAAATTATTGGTTCTAGAGGACTCATAGCGGCACATACTGTTAAGTGCTTGGCGACAGATTTTCTACATGACACATAGTGGTAGCAAGCCAGGCGGGTATTTATAAAATGCCCTACCACCATGCTAAATTACTGGTTCTCAAGGATACATAGCGGCACGTACCGTTAAGTGCTTGGCGACAGATTTTCTACTTGACACATAGTGGTAGGAAGCCAGGCGGTTATTTGCAAAATGCCCTACCACCATGCAAAATTATTGGTTCTAGAGGACTCATAGCGGCACATAACGTTAAGTGCTTGGCGACAGATTTTCTACTTGAGACATAGTGGTAGCAAGCCAGGCGGGTATTTACAAAATGCCCTACCACCATGCCAAATAACTGGTTCTAGAGGACACATAGCGGCACATAGCGTTAAGTGCTTGGCGACAGATTTTCTACTTGACACATAGTGGCAGCTAGCCAGGCGGATATTCGCAAAATGCCCTACCACCATGCCAAATTACTAGTTCTAGAGGACTCATAGCGGCACATACCTTTAAGTGCTTGGCGACAGATTTTCTACTTGAGGGTAGTAGCTAGCCAGGGGGGCATTCGCAAAATGCCCTATCACCATGCAAAATTACTGGTTCTGGAGGACTCATAGCGGCACATACCTTTAAGTGCTTGGCGACAGATTTTTTACTAGAGGGAGGTAGCTTCTTAGAGGGCACTTCTGCTCACTTTCCGGTATTTTCCCTTAGTTGCCTCTTACGACACCCACAGTTAGTAATTGGGGCGTGACATAGCCCGGCACCCCACGGGCAGCCCGTCACCCCACGGGCTCGGCTACACTATTTAAAGCTCACTGAACTAAAATAAGTGAATTGTTTAGAAAACCATACTGTACTTTTTATACTGTGGCGCGGGAAAACAATGCCATCGAGAAAGTATTTTTTTTATTTGGCATGGTTTCAAATGACATACAAGACACTCGCCTGATGGAAGATTCACACCAGCGAATAACCATAAATGTTGCAGTGTCACCATTCTGCTAATAATAATTCTGTTTATAAATATTTCTAGCTCGTAATCGCCGGAGAGAATTTTGCTGGAGAAAACGACACGCGTCCTACCTCGATGACGCCTAGGCGGGTACTGAATGACGTGCGCGAGAGCTTGAATCTTTAGATTTCTAGTTTATTTTTTCTTGTTAAAAAACTATAGCTAAATTTGAAAATGTGCCTTCAAACGTTACTAATAAATAACAAGCTCTATCCATTGGTAAAACTTCCACATAGTTTCATGATAGTATCTTTTAGTTCTACCTGATTTAAGTAGCGATATGATGTCATTTTTGACATTTTTTTTTATCGAAGAAATTGTTCATAATCACGTTTTTGACTTTGTACGTTCCTGGAGAGTATGTTCAACTTTATATTAATGATTTTATATAATCTAAATTTTCAATATTATTCGAGTTACAGATTTTAAAAAATGTCTTAAGTAGGTACAACCTCGCCTTAAATGCTTTTTTTTGTTAAATATCCGTGCGAAGTCGGTGCGGGCCGCTATTATTAGATAAACATATTTATAAGTAGGTAACCAAGTAGGTATTTGAAACAACCAAGAAACAATATAAAAAAAATTATCCAACAACAGCTCCGTTTACAATATAAGTTGGGTCATACACTCATGTTTTACCAATACGAGTAGAATTCTATTCTACTCTCACTTGAAAACACGTTCTACAGAGTAAACCCAGTGCATCTAAACGATATCTTAATTCTTCGAAATCTCCGGCTTTAAACAACAGAGAGATATTTTTACATGGTAATATAGCGCTAATAAAAAAAGCCTAATTACACGACAACCACGGTATGATGTCTGTTTTGTGATACTTTAGAAATTATGATTACCTAATAGTAGCAATTATTTAAATGTGCGAAAAGGTTATAGGTCTTTGGGAAAATGTATGTATTATTCGGCAATGAAATGAATACATTTAATATCTATTAGATACATATGTGTTTTTCATTTACATAACAGTGATTCCAATTCGCACGCAAACGAATTTTCACACGTATGCGAAATTGTGTTCATTCATATAACATCCTTCGAATCGCTTCCAAATCCAAGAGAATACTCGTCATTTGAATTGAAATCACTATGGACGTCTATATAAAAGATTTTCGTGGAATTAGACGTAACTAGCAGATGGTTTTGTATTGAATCGATTTCGAATCAGAGTGAAAGCTTGTCTCCGTGCTAATTAGATTAGAATCACTATTCACATTATTATATTGCATTACCAACATTATAATAACTAAGTACATATTATTTTCATCAAACCATTTTCTTTGATCAATAGTTAATTCTTTCAGTTTCTTATAATTATTTTTCGATATTGTTAGCTCGTTTTTCTTCAACTCAGGGTCACTGATAGCGCAAGCATGGCGGACTATGACGGAAGAGTGGGAGAACACGAGCAAGCTGATAAGGGCTAACGCCGAAGCCCTGGAGTCTCGCGCCCTGGACCGCCTTACAACGCTTATGAGCGAGCGGAGGAAAGTCAGGAAGGCGTACCAAGAAGATCACACCAAGATATCTTCGCAGTTCACACAGGTATGTAATACTAGAGTAATGCGATAAGGCAGTGCTACGTGATAGGTACCATTTTATTTCAGACTGAAATGAAACATTTCGATCGTGTAAGTTAGGGTTGATCAAACCGTTTAATTATAATCTAGAGAACTCTTCTAAAAACTAAAATAGTAAGGGAGGACCCAAATAAAGGATTTGGGATAAGTAGTGAGGTGTTCACATCCACACATCCAGTGCTATCATCTTTCTGATTGTGTTTGTTGTTTTATACCTTGTTATACCTTTTTTATTTCACATGAATTAGGTAGGATTCGTTAATTACCAACGGTTTATTTAAAATTTTATGAATTGGGTATTGATTTGTCTGGTGATAGCTTATGCTTAGGCTTGGGAATGAATGTGTTTACATAAACTTACGTAAAAACGAATAAAACATACAGAAACCGAAACAGATCTATTCTGTGTTCCGTAAATAGTATTCTGTGTAAACATTATAGGTACTCGGTTAAAAGTTAAAATCTAGACAATAAGTCATTTTAAAAGATTATTTGCAGACTTTTTAACATTCTGGCATGGAAGTAATAAGTACTAGTTGTACGTAGTACTTATTACTTCCATGCATTTTAGAGCCTTATTGTGTTGGAGACGATTGTTGACATAATTTGTCATTTTCTTTTTAAAACGATGGCCTTTAAATTCCAAAATGAAGAGAAATTTTAATAATATTCGATTATACAGTAAGGTCCCAGGTACCTAACACCAATAACAGCTCAAAACAATAATGATAACAGAAATGTTAAGAAACAGATTTATACTAGTCGTTTTATTTTTGATGTATTTGATTGCAAATCATGAAATAAAATCAACACTTAGGTTGCCTAACGAGAATACATGTTGAAATTCGTTGGCATTTGTATAAATGCTGAAATTCGTTCATTTGTTCAAATAACATTTTTAGGAATTTAAATTGTTGACCTCTGGAGTTTTGTGGGTGGTTTTAAAGTCTTACTATTGTAAGTACACGTCTTAGAAAGTGTTCGATTGGTGATAGTCAATTTCATGTTAATGAATCTATAAGAAATCATGTTTGGTATGGTCATAATTATTTACGGTTTTATCACCACCGGTATCACCGTATCCGATCACGTCCTGCTTCGATAACGCTATTCTGACTCATTCAACGTTGTGCATATTTTCTTTCTGCCTCACACAGCACTCTTCGACAAATCCAAGCTGGAAAACTTTAAATAGAGGAGTAGATATGTATTCGTGAGGAACATTTCCGCTTTGACAAAACACTTCTTAGAATTTGACCATGTTAATGGAAATAAATAACTTATCGAAAGTCCTTTTTGTAGTTGTAGGACTCTTTTACTCGACTGTAATCTGGATGATCTTACTGTAATGTTTTCATATTTGTTTAATTATTGTCGGCTAAAGCGTAGTCGTACCAAGGCGCGACCCGTTACGGCGCGACCGGTTTGGTACTTCATAGTTCCTCGTCCGTTTCCTATCGCTGATCTACTCCAGCCGGCGCAGCGCCTGCGCCTGCTCTACTTATTTAGGTCTTAGCGAACGGTGTAAACGAAACAACTGTGTCGAGGCCAGTTTACTGCCGCACGTCAACCGATACTCCAATGAGACCCCGATGTGGGCTAATCGATCTTATCCGAAGCAGCAAATGACTTACGGTACTGGGAGCTGACAAGTGACACGCCATCACTATTGCAGATACAATTGCGATTAAAACTTACAACATCCCTGCTCAAACTACTGCCGATAGGCATTCAGATCGTTGCCGGTGCGGACTGGTTTCAAACGTTTTTGCAGCACTTGATTCTTGTAAACCTGTTTCGACATTAGGATTTCAAAATAATACAGATATATCGATATGGTCAGACGTCTCGATCTGTCGCGCTCTCTGCCAATTTTTTCCCATTATGTTAATAAAACAAACGATATTGGCGCCATTCGGATATACACATGTGTTAAATTTTTATCTGTTTAGTGAAAACTGGCTCCGGCTGCCCTATTTCTCAATCGTGAGATGATGTATGTTTTTTTCTAGGAATTACTGCTTGTTTTGCTGCTCAAACGTTTGATTTTTTGCATACATATGACTGGTTATGTGTACTAAACGTTAGAAAGTTGAATGTTATCACTAGGCTCTATGTATGAGTGAGAAACGACAGGAAGGACATTAGTATGCTGGAGAATGCGGTGCGGCTAATGAATGAGTGACATTAGGCTCCACGGACGGTCCCCAGTAACAACTCGTGGAATGCGTGGGCTCATCAGAAGAATTACAATAGACACTTCGAAGAGACGACGAGGACAGCACAACATTTTACTCGACAGTCAACACAGAACAAAGCTTATGTAACATTGTCCTCGACAAAGGCACCATGTAATGTTCTTGATCCAAAAGGCGCTCACCACTTTTGTCTCCGTAGTAACCTACTTAATAGCTATGGTAGGTGTAGATTATTCTCAATTCTTTTATTATATTTAGACATTGCTAGTGCATTATTACAAATCTAGTACCAATTAGACAAAACTTAATAGAACAGGTCATAAAAAAGTCTCTTTGATCAGTAAACAAAGGCCGCAATGCAATCAGGAGTAAGGCTTTACGATCCATCTTGCATCCCGTTCACTTGTCGTGTTATATTTATGGTTCAGAAAAGGATGTATAATATAATTTTTTGATTTGAACGTAGTCAAGTAAAGTGTGGTTTTGAAGCTCTGCATGGGGATTGGTCGCGGCACCTGTCACCGTTCATTGGCCTGCGCTAGAGGCGGCGGCGGCGCTGGCGCGTGCACAGTCGATTTCTTTTCTACCATTATCTTTATTTGTAATGAAATAATTTTCATCAGAATTTCGTTACTGACTAAATGCAAAAGAAATATGAAAGCGTTAAGCCATCAGTCTCGGTTTGGTTATTTATACTGCCTGCTTCATCAGGAATTACGGACATGGACGATATTATTTATGTTTGAATTGAATACTTGTTTCCTTGTAAATCTAGACTGAGTGATTTCCCACGACTACACTGCGTTCATTTTTATTTTAAAACATGCAGTAACCTACGTTCTCTTACCTTCCAATTGACTTGAACGTATTAGTCATTGAGCTGTCGTTGTTGCCATTCGTAACCGATTCTATGTTAGAGTCAACTGTAGATAAAGCAAACAGGAGGACAGGTCTCTATATATTTTTTATGCCTGATAGGTTAGCCTTTGACCACAATCTCACTTGATGGTAAGTGATGATCGAAGGTGTTATTCAGGCTAAGCTAGGATTATTGGCTCTCAAGGACAGCTGCCGGAACACACCGTTAGGTGCTTGGCGACAGATTTTCTACTTGAGGGTGGTAGCTACCCAGGCGGCCATTCGCAAAATGCCCTACCACAATGCTATAACGACTGTCATCCTAAGACAACAACTGAGACCGACGGCTTAAGGTGCCCTCCGAAGCACGGAATCGCTCAGTAGTAATGTCACTAGCGGTCACCCATCCAACTCATGAGCGCAGCGGCGGACGTTGCTTAACTTTGCTGATCGGTTAAACAACTAAACCGGAACTATAGTAAGTAGCCTATTGTCCTACCTTCCCACATTTTATAGAATCTAGTTAGGTGCCAGTCCGAGTAAATCTTTTTTCTAGTCGCGTATCTAGATATCAGATCATGTCTGCGTTGCTAAGCAAATAAAGCGAGGTAACTGGGGCAAAGAACCTACCTAGCCTAGTTAACTACATGGTGTCGTTTCTACTCCGATGTGTTCCATTTGCACGACCGTTAAACAATTTTGAGCCAGATCAAACAAACACAAATGAATTGACGGCAACCGCTATGGTATTTGGTTAAGAATATATTTATTTCTTTTCTCATTAAAAAGAAACGTTTCTACTTTGTGCTTTCCATATTAGTTCCATCATTATTCATTAACTACATATCAAGTAGAAGCTACATGTACGAAACAGTGTCTGATGACAAAATCTGAACAATGAAGTGATCTGATCTACAGCTACATCCTATTTCGATCAGATTGGAATATCTTCATAACTAAGTATATCTGCCAAAACAAACTGCAGATTAGTTTTTCTTCTTTCATCCAGCGTAGAGTCTGGACCTCAACATACTACATACACGAAACCAAAAAGTGTTTTTTTTACATATAGGTATCGATGATAGACGTAGTATGTTGGCACTGCTACAATATTTACAATTTATTAAAATATATTATATTTTATGGGTAAGACAACGCATTACACACACTAATGCTACGGTATTCGTTTACGATGTTCGGAAATACATTACGTCAGCGTACATTAGTGTCACGAATGTTTTTTTCCGATGAAATATTTGAATTAGTGCCAATAACACGTGTCTGCAGCGATTTATTGGCGAGAAGCAACAGGCTGGCTAGTTCGTAATATTAGGTCCTTACATATGAAATTGGCGTTTTGTATGGGAGGAACAAAAAGTCGAATATTTTTTAGTATAATATATTTAATTAATCAAAGTATGAACCATTATTTTCTATGCACTTTTGCCATCTCATAGGTAGTTCATTGATCCCTTTACTAAAAAAACCAGTCGGACGGGAATCAATAAAATCTTTGAAGGCGATTTGGACTGCCCCATCGGAGTTGAATTTTTTCCCTTGCAAGAAGTTATCCAAATTTCGAAAAAAATGGTAATCTGTTGGAGCAAGGTCCGGGGAGTACGGAGGATGTCTTAGACTTTCCAATTGAAGCTCTTCTAATTTAGTAGCCGTCTGTAGCGCAGTGTGTGGTCTAGCGTTGTCGTGAAGCAGCAGTGGCGTGGAGCGATTGACCAGCCTAGGTTGTTTAGCCGCTAGCTTTTCCATCATGGTTTGCAATTCCTGACAATAGACATCAGCCGTAATAGTCTGGCCAGATTTGAAAAAACTGTAATGAACAATACCGGCACTAGTCCACCAAACGCTTACAAGTAACTTTTTTGGGGTTAATTTTCGCTTGGGGCAGGATTTGGCTGGCTGGCCAGGATCTAACCATTGCGCTGAGCGCTTCCGATTATCGTAAAGAACCCATTTTTCATCACAGGTAATGATTCGGTTTAAAATACCTTCATTATTGTGCCGGTTTAGTAATGTAACGCAGCAGTCGACGCGCGTTTGCCGGTTTGTTTCAGTCAATTCGTGAGGTACCCACCTTTCAAGCTTTTTAATCTTCCCAATTTGCTTCAAGTGAATTAAAACAGTTTTATCACTAACATCGCAGCCTGCAGCTAACTCAGACGTGGTTTGCGATGGATCCGCTTCCACAATAGCCTTCAACTCTTCATTATCAACTTGAGTCTCAGGCCGTCCACGGGGCTTGTTCTGCAGGTCGAAATTTCCAGAACGAAAACGTTGGAACCAAAAACGAACTGTGTTTTCTTTTGCAACACGACCGCCATACACATCATTCACCCTTCGAGTTGTTTCCGCAGCACTAGTGCCACGGCGGAACTCGTACTCGTAAATAATGCGATATTTAAGGTTTTCCATTTTGTAAAATGAGTGACGCAAACAGAAAAAAACAGAAGAAAAAAAACAAATGAATGACGATCATCGAAGCACAAATACATGAGTCTATAGCTGTACAAATTTGAATTTGGAATTCCTTACCAAAGAGGAGAAATTCGTGATTAAAGTGGCCAGTACGAAAAACGCCAATTTCATATGTAAGGACCTAATATATAGGTATATATAATATCTAACTCGTTGTGTTGTACTATGTACCTAGTCTTCGCCCAAAGTCCGGTGGAGCTGAAATTTAAGACACGAAGACAAACAGCGTGCTTGATATAGGTACTATGCTAGATACCTATATATATGAAAAAAACACACACCGTTTTGTTTCTTGTATGAAGTATGTAGAGGTCCTGACTCTGCAGTGTGTTTTGGCAGATATACTTAGTTAAAATAATATTCTAATATTCTTCAAGGGACGAAATGTAGCTGTAGGTCAGATCACTTGGTTGCTCAGATCTTATCATAAGACACTGTTTCGTACACATTGTAGCTTTGTACATGTATGATTAATTAAAAATAAAATAAGTGATTGATTTCTCATATTTGCAGTAGATCGATAGCTATCGTATTGTTGCGCAACAATCGAATCATTAGTAGGCCGAGACTTCGTAGTGAAAGTGAAACGGGCGCGATCAGTGAAAGTACATGGAAGTTATCTAATTTGTGGCCGGCAGTCTGCAGGTGACGATCCTCATGACCAGTTTTGAATAAGAAGAAGCTATTTTACATAAAACTTTGAAATGTAAAGATACATCAATTATTGTTGAAATGCTTGTTTAAATCATGTTTATCGCTATCTGGTACGACAGTGTGTATCTGCTATGTTACAATTCAACTCACTTCACTTTGAAAACTATCTCGAGTTTTATCTATATTAACTTATTATTAGGAACCGGCTAGGAGCCGCGTTATATTTACCGGTAAATATAACGCGGGTCCTAGCCTATAGGTTACTCATATTTTAATGACTGTGGTGTATACATAATTTTTTTCATCGCCTGGATTATTAATTCACGTGCTATTATAATAAATGCAAGCAAAAATATTTTTAAACTATTACTATAGTATCCACAAAGAAGTTCCTAGTTAATTTAATTCGTAGTGTTTTGCGAAGGATGACGTAAACTTTGAAAGGCAAAGGAGATTTCTTGATATCTGTAATGTGCAAAGCCACACCGAAAAACTAGTGAAGGTTATTTAGTTCTAGATCTTGCGATAAAACGACGCTATAAAATATCTAGAAACAATGATACCTATTTAAATTATAATAAAATTGGGAATGTTAAAACAATTTTAGCTAACAATTAAATTCTCTTTGGCAGTAAATATTTACTTCACGTCACTATACACATCCCTTCCAAAAACAGATAACAGAAGCCTTCGGCCTACCCAATAGAACTAAATAAATAAACTAAATAACTCATTATTTTACTCAATTCTCAAACTCATTATCTACACCGTCCAAACATTTCAGACGCCTCACACAATCTACATTAGAATATCATCCTACTGTCACCAATAGTTATTATATTATTAGAATTCAGAAGACGACGTCTTACATACGTTCGACGTTATCCGAGGTGCTACTTCTCACCAAATCGAAAAGAGTTCATGACAAATCGAAGAGGGATGCCTTATATTATTTCAAATACATCCCTTATTGTAAAATTCGTTATTAAAATATAGATACGAGAAAAAACGAAGAGCCGAGGATAAAGTGAACTTTAAAAGTATTATATATATAAACATGGTAATCTTTTCTGATGATGTTTGGGGTCAAAAAATTCAAACGACAAATAAAAATTGCCAGCCAACGCGTAAAGAGAAGTAGAACAAAGAAGCGGTTGCCTTGACGCATATCGAATATTACGGGTCTTAACATTATCATTTAAAATGACATCGACGAAATACCCTACCGTCATCCAGTGAACTTATCGCACCAAACCCTCAGCCCGAATCTAAAAAATCAATAAATTGAGGAAGAAAGCGAATGATATTTCAATCCCGATGAAGAAGAAGTACATGTAATAACAAAAACATCGACACGCCTGTATTCTCTAAAGGGAAGCAGAAGTCTAAATACCCATGTCTCATACTCATAACTAGCAATAATTAACGAAATTTCGTCAGACATGTTCTGTCGTAACTTTATTATATTTTGCTATCAGGGATTTATTGTTTTTCATCAATATAAACTAGGTACAAACAAGTTTTACGAGCCAACTAAAGAAATTCCTCGTGACTATTAAACAATAATAATTGTTCCACAAATAGTGTCACTTGCTAGTTATGTGGTAACTATTTCTACTGGTCATTACATTCTTTCCTACTTATTATCACAGACAACACTTGAGGCAGCGTGTTATCTTCACATTCCGATGCTGAGTCAACTAACTTCCATTTCCGCTGATTGTCGAGCCAAAGGTTGCTATTTCTATTTACTCAAAGATAACACTTTTGTCTTTGCCATTCTCGCTAATGTAGAGGTTGGCTAAGTTATAAAAGATAGCAACACATTGTAATTCCCACATGAATCTTCTAGTTGTAAGCAGTGAATTCATGAATTCATGAGTATTTATTATAGTTTAGTAGTGTTAATATTTTTTGTGCTGTGGTTTATTAGATATATTATTTAATCTTATTTTCTAAAATCTGTATTTCTAAAGGTAGGTATTTTAAAATGATATGTCAATCACGCTAGTCTCGAAGTAAATTATCTTTTTGAACTCTACGATCTGTAATCAAAGTATATTTATTACATACATTTTTTGTTTTATTTTGTAGCATTTTGAACCAAAAACCAAACTTTTAATTGTTTTTGATTTCTAATAGATAGTTTACACAGGTAGCCGTAGACAAATACTGTACGCTATGTATAATGTTTAAATTATTTAGTTAACGCTCAATGAGTAAATAATATATACCTAGTACTTAGCTACAATTTCATTGTACTTTATATTTCGAAAATTATAAATATTTTGTTATCAGTTTCACTTCCAGTCCAAACTACGAGTTTAATTGCCTATCTCTAAAACTGAAGAAGTTATGAATCTCTGAAAAAAGTATAAAAATTGTTTTAGTTAAAAGAAAAATTAAACACGAAACCAAAAACAACCCACTCCACATTAGTTGAAAGAGAATTAACTAAATATTGCCTTAATGCTTATAAACGCTTGACCACAATAGTAAAAGCCGAAAAAGAATACCTCGACTCCCTATTATTATTGTTTGGTCTAATCTTTCATAACTCCTTAAAACAATAAAATCCTGAACCTTCTAAATATAATGTCTATATTGTTGTGCTAAAACGGGCTGTTCAATAGTTTGCTGCAAAGTGTGATGAAGTCATATGGCCACTTGCCAACGAAACTGCGAGACCACTGAAAGCTATTTGATCAACTTGGTTACAATAAACCAAGTCGCCGGAAGTGTATAATTCTTTTATAATTTATCACAAAATTTTTCAAGTAAGGTATAATTTTGGCCATTTGGTTCATTTCGAGTACAGCTGTGAGATGTTATAATTTTTTTTCAATGTGTTAGATTATTCAAAGGAGGTTATTATATTAATTCGTATTACCTATTCTAATTACTTACCTATGATAAAAAATAAACTAAGTACCTACATGATTGTTACACGTATTTATCACCGCATTCGTTCGTTTCATTTAAATCAATAAAAGTAGAGATTTTTCCATTATAATTATAGTTACTAAACTCTACAGCATAAAACAATAGGTTAAATTGAAAAAAATAAACGAGTTCATAACAAGTATCCACAAATTCCTGGCCTGATTAATGTTTTTATCAGCCAGTAAAGGTATCAACATCACTAATTTTTGTAAGCAAAAAAACTTTTATTAATTAAGTACTTGTCCTAAAAATTGCCACACCGGAGCCATTCTTCTAATCATGACTCTCTTTTTGGACATTAACCCTCAGGATCGCCTGTGAATATATTCAGACTACTAAATATATCAGGACACAATACATTTCTATGAATTATATTCCGATATGTTAGGGTTAAAACACTGATGAAAATAAATTACCTACAATTTAGAACTTCATAACTTTTGTCAAATAATTACGAGATTAGTCAAAAAAATTGTTTAATATAAATGTGCAGGAATTAGATAAAACTTACGTGTTCTTTTATAAACATTCACTGCAAAACCCTATGATTATTTCTAAAGTTACAAATGTTACAATCGCTTCGCTAACAACATCACAGTAAGCAGCAATACTTGTGTATTGATTTAAAGGTCTTTTTAAATATTTTTACTAACTCGATGGAATGTTTATTCTTTATAACTGATAATATAGTATAATTTACCGTATGTCTATTAAATGATTTACCAGCAGTATATTTTGACCCATGTGTGATAATATTTTTATCACTATATTTATTTTCTGAGGAGGAAACGCTGATATTTTTTTTTGTATCACTATCACTGATGTACACATGATCAGTTTTCATAATAACATTGTCACCAATATTCACGACACTTCCATAATTTTGTAATACGCCAATAGAACAGTTATTTCCAATCATGACGACTCTACCAAAATTCTTTTCTATATCCATGTGGTTGTTGTTACCGATGATTTTCAGTTTATGGTAGTTTTCTGACATTTCCATCATCAGATTGTTGCCCTGTACTCGATATTTCTTCATTTCAAATAAATCAGGTTTCTTAAGTCGTTCTTGCACGAGGTGGTTGGTAAAAATGAGCAAAGGATTATATAGGTTGGTTAGAAATTGCTCGCTCGAAATTCCTCTGTGGTGAATTGATGATGAATAGCGATGTTGACTGCTTAGAAGTAAGACTATAAATGGCAGAAGTGTTGGTTTGATTCTAAATAAGTAGGTATTCCGCTCTGGTAAATACGAGTTCTCAGGTGAATCCCCGTAGATATAGGGTCAGAGCACATTATGCCAAACAGCGATAAACTTTGATTAATGAATCATTAGCGAATTTTCAAGCAAGACTAAATAATTGTCTTTCTTTTAATCTTTTCTTAATTAAATAACTTTTATTTAATTTACTCTAGTTTATAAATATTTAAGCACTAACCTTGCTAATAATCATGATTATATACAGCACATAATGTTAAAAAAGCATATAAACATCTACATAACTTAATAACTATATTTATTATAGTTATTTTATTCCATAACAAGTAGATACTACATGCACCTAAAATGAAATTTTAATATTTTTTTTTTAAATTAATCTATGCAGACTACCTACTTACGTTTCTATTTTTAGCGAGAGTATGTGTATATATGTATACTAGCTTTCCGGCCGCGGCTCAGCCCGCACGTATGTCGGTTATCGCTCAAAACCAAAACGCAAAACCGCGCAGCACCTCTTTTTGGGGAGTTAGACAAAAACTATCCTTATTATATATTTTATCCATGACATTCCCCGGGTCTCAAACTATTTCCATACCAAATTTCATCTAAATCGGTTCAATAGTTTTTAAGTTTATTCTTTGCATATAAAAATGTATATATTTTCTTGCATATGAAAATACATTTTATTTATAATATCAGTGTAGTTGTAAATGTAGATTGTGGGTACCTACTCAAAAAATAGTAATTTGTAATGCAAGGTTGCAAAGTTGTTGTCTGGCGCGAGTACTTGTATTAAAACCTGAGGATACGTAGGATTCTAGGTTCAAAATGTAGAATCCTGAGCGTACCGAAGGTTTCAAAGGTACGAGACGCTATAACTTTGCTGACGAGCACAACACACAATTTTTCACCTCACTACAGCAAGGAAAATTATGAGTACAAGTAAAACAGCTTAAATAATGTACTGCGTACATGCGTAAATTTATAGTAGAAATTAAAAGTAAAAAAATACTAAAATGCGTAATATTTAAAGTTAATTCATTTTCCGGAACTTTTATAGAGATTCGAATTTCAGGTACCTCTTCCACGCTAGCGGTTAACAATCACTTTTCCACGCAGATTTCGAATGATAAATAACCTCTTTCCGAGTTTGTGAGGTGAATAATATTAGGTCCTTACATATGAAATTGGCGTTTTTCGTACTGCCCACTTTAATCACGAATTTCTCCTCTTTGGTAAGGAATTCCAAATTCAAATTTGTACAGCTATAGACTCATGTATTTGTGCTTCGATGATCGTCATTCATTTGTTTTTTTTCTTCTGTTTTTTTCTGTTTGCGTCACTCATTTTACAAAATGGAAAACCTTAAATATCGCATTATTTACGAGTACGAGTTCCGCCGTGGCACTAGTGCTGCGGAAACAACTCGAAGGGTGAATGATGTGTATGGCGGTCGTGTTGCAAAAGAAAACACAGTTCGTTTTTGGTTCCAACGTTTTCGTTCTGGAAATTTCGACCTGCAGAACAAGCCCCGTGGACGGCCTGAGACTCAAGTTGATAATGAAGAGTTGAAGGCTATTGTGGAAGCGGATCCATCGCAAACCACGTCCGAGTTAGCTGCAGGCTGCGATGTTAGTGATAAAACTGTTTTAATTCACTTGAAGCAAATTGGGAAGATTAAAAAGCTTGAAAGGTGGGTACCTCACGAATTGACTGAAACAAACCGGCAAACGCGCGTCGACTGCTGCGTTACATTACTAAACCGGCACAATAATGAAGGTATTTTAAACCGAATCATTACCTGTGATGAAAAATGGGTTCTTTACGATAATCGGAAGCGCTCAGCGCAATGGTTAGATCCTGGCCAGCCAGCCAAATCCTGCCCCAAGCGAAAATTAACCCCAAAAAAGTTACTTGTAAGCGTTTGGTGGACTAGTGCCGGTATTGTTCATTACAGTTTTTTCAAATCTGGCCAGACTATTACGGCTGATGTCTATTGTCAGGAATTGCAAACCATGATGGAAAAGCTAGCGGCTAAACAACCTAGGCTGGTCAATCGCTCCACGCCACTGCTGCTTCACGACAACGCTAGACCACACACTGCGCTACAGACGGCTACTAAATTAGAAGAGCTTCAATTGGAAAGTCTAAGACATCCTCCGTACTCCCCGGACCTTGCTCCAACAGATTACCATTTTTTTCGAAATTTGGATAACCTCTTGCAAGGGAAAAAATTCAACTCCGATGGGGCAGTCCAAATCGCCTTCAAAGATTTTATTGATTCCCGTCCGACTGGTTTTTTTAGTAAAGGGATCAATGAACTACCTATGAGATGGCAAAAGTGCATAGAAAATAATGGTTCATACTTTGATTAATTAAATATATTATATTAAAAAATATTCGACTTTTTGTTCCTCCCATACAAAACGCCAATTTCATATGTAAGGACCTAATATATTATCGCTGTAGAAGCAGAACATTTGGGTTTTTAGAATGCCTCTAGAAGGCAATTTCTGCCAAGTTATTTAGGGCGTATTCCACTTGACGCCAATTTCGTTATTTTTATCACATATTGTGTCTATGGTTCACATTACATGTGGAACCATAGACGCAAAATGAGGTCATAATTATCGAAAATAATGTAATTGTCGTCAAGTGGAATACAGCCTTAATGTTTTATAATTATATTATATATTTGAATATTACATTAGCTGTCGTTTCAAATGAAATCAATTTATTTGTCAGTATTTTTCGCATCTGATTATTTAATATCGTGTCTTAGGGCCAGCCTAAATAAAATATTACTTTGTTAATTTTGAGATGAGCCATAATCTTGCACAGATCAGTACCTAGTAACGTTGTTTCGGCTTAATTTCTTTATAATTATTTCACATCATAAAAACTGTAGCAACAATACTTATACATAAAAACTTATTCACATAAGCACAGCCGTACAAGAAAGAACTAAGTTATTTGATAAATTATTTTTATCGCAGTTCCTATGTAGCTTAATACGACCCTTTCATGCCAAACTAATTTAGAATAGGTCCGCGTGCATCTTAATGTACATATTTACACAGCATTGTTAGCTGAGTTGGTAGCGATATCATCATAATCTAACAAGTAAACTGCAATAAGTAACCTTTCCTTTTACATTTTGTTATGTTCTCACGATGCTTGCGTTGCGTTTGTGCTGCGCCCGAGACCATTGCACAATTGCAATTCCAGCGTTTAATGTTATGATATGATCGATTACATTGAATTAGGTTTTATAAATAATATGAGTGCATTAATATAATATAGATTTAACTGTAGTTCACATTCTGCTTGAAGCGGTGATGTCCAATGACCACTATGATGAGCAAATTCAGGATTACCGTTGCGCATGACTTCTCACTCTTTTCGGCACTATAATCTTAAATGCGTTTGACGTTTTATTTTCTAGATCCCCTTTTACTATGTTTTCTCCTTGGATGAAGGCGGAGTCCCTGCCCCTTCCATCCTTCATGGTCACTGTCAAGAATTACACTGCGCCTGTCACCCTGAGACATAGTTATTAAGTCTCATGGGCCTGTAATTTTACTGGCTTTCAAGAACTGCTGCCGGAACACACTGTTAGGTGCTTGGCGACAGATTTCCTATACAGCTTACATAATGATTATTATTCATAATCTATACCAACAATCGGTGCAATAAGATGTCACATTTCACTCGGTGCAACTAATTCTAGGTACGTATTAACTTTCAAATAACAAATTTATAAAGTATTATACATCTTATGTAAATTTAAGTGGCAAGCCAACGAATAAACATTCGATCGAGAATACTGCGGAACCTAAAATTAAGCTATATATAGGCATTGAAATCGAAGCGTAGCAATCAGCAATCTTTATCGTTTTGCGTTTATCGCACCAGTTTCTGTTGCAGCGAAACTCCATAAATTACCAGGTCTTTTGTTGAAGCTGCCGCCATTTTAATTTGGTCTCGAACACTCGGGGTCGTTTTTGTCCGATTTGTTTTGCGATTCGTGGTAATCGCCCGTTAGACATCGGACCTGTTATTTGCGCCTACCCGCTTTCCGAAACGGTTACAGAGAACGCTCGTTAACATATTATACGTTATACCCAGATATATCGAATTACTTTAAATATAATGTTTAGTGGGTTGTTTTTTTTTATTAAATTGATTCGGATACATCCATGTTGTCAAGTGCTTATGAATATTTATACTTCTTAGATATTTCGACGTCGGGAATAATGAAAGAAGACATAGTTTAGACAGTAAATATGAAAAAAATGTGGTAACTTTAAACATCTCATCAATTTAATTTTAAACCTTTATAAAACACTGTGTGAGCCTCTTGATACAAAATTTGGATCATAACGAAATATTCATCTTTCGTTATGATCCGGAAAGGAAACAACAGTACTGCGAATTGGTCTGCGAAGGTGACACCAACAAAGCTGTGAAAGAAAATTGTAGGAAAACTATAAACTGATGTTTTTTTCTATAACGAGTCATTTAAATATCTTGGTGGCAAGATATTTATATGACTCGTTATAACTCGTTCGAAGAACGCAAAACAGTACATTATTTGTAGTTATTTGCTATATGATTGCCTTATCTAGGAATACATTTAGATCCTCATCCGAGTACCATTAAATTTGTTACTTTTCAATAAATCTAAGTTTTGATGAAAATAATTTCTTTTGTAGAGCCAGAACGTCCGCTTAAAAAAAAAAATTGCTTTCCTGAATTATGAAAATAAAAATATTATTAACATCCAAAGAAGAATATTCTAAAAACGGACACTAAATCATAATAATAATAAATTTCTTTGTAAGTAACGCAAAGCTGTGCTCTACGCAGAATTAGTAACTTACTTACACTTGGTTGTGTTAGTGATTATTTGGTGTCAATAATAAATATAAAAATATTATAATGACGACATGGTATGAGTACTTCTAATTTGCAAAAGCTTCGCATTAATTGGCCTTGCTCGAACTCATTAGTTTCGACTCGTAATAAATAATAATTTGTTTATGAACGGTTGGTTTGCTCAACTCCCCCAACACAGGGTTATCAGGCTCCTGATACCTACTAAAGCTATTTTAGTAGGAGTAACAGCAATTGCTTTATCATAGGGAATTCTCCTATCATGGTGTCAATCTCAATATTTGATGCACGACAATGTTCAATGGTATTCATTAAGATTCCTATCTGAAAATCCTAATGAATGCCAACGTCTATTACATTCCTTTCAAGAACGAAGTACGTTATCTATATATCTATGTTAAATTAGAACCGTATAAAAAGACACTTTCTACAAAATATAATTTTGTTTTTACACTCTAATGACACCAGATATTCTTATTTCGGTTGATCCGGTCGAAACCCGAGTACTATAATAGCACTCGGGTTTCGACGATCTTCTGTCAATAATGCACCGGCAACTAGGTAAAAGTTAATCTCTTGGAGTAAGAAGAAAACAAGCAAATTTATTTAAAAAAAAAGAATGATGATGTGAGGATTCTATAAATCCAAATATTGTCAGGCATTAAAAAGTTATGATATGGTGGAGGAAACTCTAAAAAAACATCTTAAAACTCTGACATGAACCCTAAAACATTACAGTCCTTTTGGGTATTCTTATAATGAGACATGACATCAACGTCATTAAATTTTAGTGGAATAGAAATAACTCATACATTGTCAGGAAGTTTCTACCTTTCTACCTGTGTGCAGGTTGTATAATATAACACACCACTGCCTTATGCACTGAACAATATACCCGTAAGCAATGCTATTTCTTGCTGCTTCAAGATAACGAGCAACCCTACTTGATGAAACATATTTTATATGCAGCTGAACGCATCAATTACTGATATTAATTTGAAATGAACAGAAATAGATTCCACTCGTGCTATTGTCGTATGTCTGTCTGACAGCATATTATGCCTTGTTATTTTGTTATAATATGTCAATGTTCATATTTTGAACTTGTGTACAGTTAAACTTAGCTCTACTAACTATAGTAAAGTAAGAGTAGTTAATTACAGTGCAGAAGTAACTATGCTTTGAAAATGTGTGCCCCTTGATAATGATTAATGGGACTATGTGTGTATATTTAGTATGGGCATCACAAGCAATTAACATCCCTGTAGGCGCCTTTTAATTTGTGATATCTTGATCACAACAGGTTTCAGTCTCGACTTAGTGGACATAAAATCACTCTTCCCAGCCCTGAAGAAGTTAATTCTGGAGGTTGATGCCGTGAAGAGCTAATTTTGTAACCCATGTAACGGCCACCGAATTAAGCGCAATTCACGTCTATTATCCCTGTAGTAAGACTCTTGGATTGAGAATCTCTGCCTGTTGAGTGCCCCGTTTGGCAATTGCTTTACCTGATTCGGTGAAAAGCCGCTGCCGAAGACTAATCACCTGAATTGTTTGCTCATTTTGCAGACCTAGTGATGATGGTCTCGAGGATAAAAATATATAATAAGTGTTCATAACCTTATGAAAATTTTAATACTTATGATCCTTAGTTTGAACACGGGTTTGACGCAGGCACGTCACGTGCATTTTAGCGTCTTCAAGTGCTTCGAGCCATTCGATTTGATCGTTTAGAATTGGCGCGCGGCCCGTGCTCTGTGGCTGCGCACTTCTGAGAATTGAGAAGATATGTCGCATCGCAACGCTCCAAATAGTTCGTTGCACTGTCTCGGAAGATCACTTTTCCTCAATATCGCTGTTAGCGTCTAAATAAAAATGAGTCTGTTTAAAACAACGTATTGTATTTTAAACAAGTAGGTATATGTAATATCCTGCCATACCACATGTGTCCTATTTTTGTAGTAAAATAATTTGTTAATGTCCGCACACGTGCCTACGTGAGAGTACCATGTGATATCATAATAGGTAACTGCAATTTCACTGGAACGGCCGAAATGGCAGTCGCTGATTATATCGTTATGACATCATTGTTGTTATTTTACGACAAAACAAATGATATCACACTTTTCGATTTTCGCTAAATGCTGGCTGGTATATAAGAAAATGCAGTTTGAAAATTACAAATTACGAGAATGTTCCAGCATACTAGGTAGGCATGCTGTCAAACAGCCAACTAGCTGTGGCTGGAGCATTTCGACTGCTTTAAGGGCTGAAACAAGAGATAGGTCTGGGTGAAGAGAATGGTCTAAATGAATGAGAAGAGTAGATCACTACTCTTCTCATTCATTTAGACCATTTACCTATATAAGAGTATATTCAATTCCTTTTTAACAATGCAAACTATTTCATACTAATGTTCTTATAATAAAGTGGTGAGAAGAATGTATTGCTTTCCTGCAACATCGCACAGTCAGAAAACCAGTCCTGAGTCTACAAACGGTTTCAGTATAAGAAGGGAAACGAAAGGTTATGTAGACATGTACCTATGATTAAACAAAACACGTGCAAAATAGTCACACGGCCATTCATACAACTACATTAGCAGAAATTGAGCAATACGACACCGCTGCGCTGCATCGTGGCGTGGCTAAGATTCGTTCCATTTCACGGAAAATAAAAAATGCATAAAATTCGAAAACGAATAAAATTCAAATGGCGAGTTTTTCCACATTACGAGCAGTTAAAACATTGTCATTAATCTAGTTAAGTAGGTCAACAAAGATCTGCGTAATGAATGTCTTTGACCTCAAGATGTTATCCAACCCAGTCAGTACTGAAATGAAATTAGCATCAGACTAATTGATTATGTTAATTTTAATAACACCATTGTTATGAATGACGCAACGCTACAAACGTTGTGAGCTTTTGTTACGATTCTTATGATATAATTCAACCATTTTGCTGTAAACTAGGCCATGAGAGAAGCCGCGCTACTGCCCCCGCGCGCCGCTAAACTGGATTAATTTTGTTAATGTGGAAGTAGAAAATGTTGTATAAAATTACGAGGAAGAGTTTTTGGCATAGTCTCGGAATTAGTAATTAGGTCTGTAACAAAGATCCAATGTCGAAGTTGTTGGCAATGATAAGGCTAATTCTTTGAACAATGCAGTTTTTTATAAGTTAGTATTTATTAGTGGGAACCAAATAACAAGTATAGCCTATGGAACTATACATGAAAATGGATTCGACACGGGAGCCAATCTTCTGCTACAGGGCGTAAATACTTTTTATAAGTTTACGTGTAAGCTCGTACATGTCTACAATTGAAGTAATAATGTATCAATAATGTCTTATACCTAGTCTATATTTTATAGACGTTGATTTTACTTTATGAGAGTGGCGTTTGTACCAGTATTAGAGTTGAATACCAGCCAAGCTCCAATTCAGAGGTCAACATTGAGGTCAATTGGCAATTTCCTGTAAGATTGCCATCGTCTAATTGCTCGGGTAGGAATGGACATCGGTGTTGCCACTGAGATCACTTATAAGTATATTTAAATTCTCTTAAAACCTTATGATCTAAAATTCATTTAATAACTTTAACAGTTTTATTTACCAACACAAAAAAGGAGGCGGTTCTTAATTCAACTGTTTTATTGTATGTTTGGTAGACGTTTACTTCGCCAATTAAGAACTGATTTTGATGTTTTTTTTTGTTCTTTTACATCACAGATAAGTTCCCGTTAAATTTCATCAAAATCGGTTGAGTAAGTTTTAAGTTATAAGTAGTCAATCAACTGAAAAATGTCTTTATGCACTTTTCATTTATTTGTATACCTGGATGATTTAAGTGTAATGCAACTCTTGTCGATGGTGAATAGTATTTTAGGTGAGTGAATGAACTTTTAAGCAGTAAGCACCACTTAATGCATCACATACAAAAAAAAGCAACCCACTTACAATACTAAAAATTATGAAATAAGTCGGACCATGATAATGTGAGGTCAGTGTATTGAATCAGCATGGTACCAACTTCCACCTGTCAAAGTCAAAATCATTTATAATTTAGGCGTCTACGACGCCTTATGTATGAAGGTCAATTACAAATTGAATATTGAAATATTCGACAATGTACAGCTATGATCAGCAAAAAAATGTATAGAGCCACTGCTAGAAGAACGGGCAAGAGACTCGGGGCCATTCTTTTAACATCTTTTAACAATGTGTTAAATACTTACTATGTAATACAATTATTACAATATTTGTTTAAAAATGACGTAGGTGACAGGCGATAGCTTAGCAAAGGCGGAGTCCAAGCATTTTTGTCGTTTAAATTATTACAAACTGTGTAGTAAGATTTCTTAATCACTATGTTTTTCACTTGCAACTTGAATTTCCCTTCTGTGAGCGTTGTAATATGTTTGGGAACCTTATTATAAAACCGCACACAATTACCTGAGAAGGTCCTTTTTTTGTCTTTTCTAAATTCATAGAGACATATTGCTTTCTCTTTTCTGTGGCTAAACTCATATCATTTCATACTTTTAGTGTTAGAAGTCGGCTCCGTTTTTTTAAAAATATTTTTGCGCTAATGATATCACCTTATTTGTTTGCATACTTACGTAATACAAACATGATTTCCTTTTGATTATACTAAACAACAGGTTTACACACAGAAGTTAGTTTATTATCACAAAACAAATCACTTATACCTATTGTGTTTTGGCGACAAATTTTGCTAAGCCAATGTATTTATGGCTTAATTATCAACAGCCGTGTTTCTTGATCCCAAACGGGGTGTTTAGATTCAGATAAATGCAAATTGTCTGCCTTGATCGGCTAACAATTATTTTATGTCATTTTGTATTTACACGGCTTAACACAAAAAGTCTCCTCTGTAAAACTTTTGACATCAGCGTCACTGATCAGGTAACACCGAAGTTAAGTTTAAAAAAAAAACAAAATTGACAGCCAGAATCCAACGTAATATATTAATGAAAAGATGGGATAGAAAAAAAGATATTAGAAATTCGAATTTTAAAAGGCGGCGCGCTCAAGCAGCCGTGCTTTGGAGTTTATTTTGTTTGAGTGTTCGAAAAAGAAAGAAAAGTTTGTTCGTTCTTTTCTACTATTTGCCTCTGACCTCGGTTCTTATTGACAATGGCTGCCAGAATGAAATATGGCGCTCTGTTAACGAAAAAGAGATTAGGTGGACGATATTATTCTTCGTCTATTGTGGCTATCGGCGAGGCGGCGCTGTTTACCGTTTCAAATGTTATATTATTTTTTAAATCACCTGTTACGGTGTGACGAAGGTTGGATGTTTTCTTAGGATCATATTATGATATTTATTGGATTCAACAAACCTGTTTTTTTTCTTTTATAAGCACTAGAAATATCAGCGATTCAATCTCTTTCATTTTAATGTTATATTAAATCGGTTCATGCAAGTACCTTGTTAATACATAACGATAAACTAGTTTTCCTCAGGTTACTTTTGTACCCCCAATATGTGTAATAAGAGGCTATTTCGGGAAAAATACCGGGAGCTAGGCAGTAGAACCTCCTGAGGAAAATTCAAATTCCTCAGGAATTGTCAAATTCCTCAGAAGGTTTTACTGCCTGCAATTAACTGTGATCCCCAATGCTCCTGCTAAGCTTGGAGATAGTGTCAAATCCCCCCAATGGGGGAGACCTTTATTCAACGGTGGACGTTCCTGTTGATGTGTGTGTATGCAGACACCGTTGATTTCCAATTGCTACATACGATCTTGGCATATCTTTCTCGCCATTTTAACTCTCACCACATGCTTCGTACACATCCATATGATAAAGGTATTCATGACCTGGCCACTTTCCAGAAAATCTCAAACATGAACACCACACCTACACTTTCCCTTATCATTTTGCTTTCATTATCCTTGCTACATTTTCAAACCGTCTCAGCGTACTTTTCCACACTCTGTATCCTCATTATCTCCACAATGCTTCTCATCACGCTGTTCCTCCTTCTGTATTCACACTTTTACACACATACTTCTCAAAGTTCTCGCCTCAAATGTATTTATTTGACTTCAGTACTGTATCTGATATATTCAACTTTAACTATCAAACATTAATGTCGGTACAAACACGTCGTTCTTGCTTCTATGCACTACAAGTCGTCTCTTTTTGGCGATATTTCAGCTGATAATGAAAATGCGGAGAGCTCCATTCCGGCATTCACTCTCCTGTTAACATCTCCCTCTCGTAAATAAAGTTCCTAGCTTTCACTTCTTCAACTTTGACTCAACAATCATAATTTCAAATATGCTGCCGTAACTTCGTCTGAACGTACATCAAACTGGCTTTAATTCCCATTATCTCAATTGCTGCGCGCATGATCATTACATGATCATCGTCGCGGTCACAGAGCTTTGTTTTGCTCACATCAATCGGTCTTGCATGCAACATCTGGCAAATCTCGTCCAACTTCTTCACCATTCCTCCACATACATTTAGTACTGAGAAATTCTAGGTTGGCCCGAACAACATCATTGACCACACCATCACTTACCGACAGGTGAGATAGTGGTCAAAGGTTAGCCTAAAATCTGTAAAAAAATAAATGCTCTCCGTGGGCCGCTATATGCCCTCGTGGAACGAGACATTACATGTGGAGCGACGAGCCAAGTCACCGCTGCGCCTCTTTGAAATTTAAAATATGTTTTTCTAAAATATTAACTCCATAGCGTTCACATAACTTGTATAAAAAACAGACTATCCTAGCAGAGCTCCCATCAATCCCATCAAAGAGGGTAAGGCGGAATCAGCCTGATCCCCGGTATGCGCTGTGATCGCCAAAATAGATACTGTCTGTTTCCTCCGTCAGCGACCGAAAATCTCATCTATGAGCACTAGTCAGTTAACTCCTTGGATTGTGGGTTATAGTTTCAGTACTTTCCTACACTGACCATTTGACGCACACAACATAACAATTACCTATTATTTAAAATAAAACGCGATGTGTGCCAACTTTGAAGTATAATATCTTATCTTGATCTGTCCATGAGAAAACTACAGCACAGAGTATAAACCTATATAATGAGATCCTCCCGTGAAAAGGCGATGCGAATGTGCGAGACTTTATCACCATCAATCGCTAGTAGCGAGCGGTGTAACATAACGAGCTGATGGTGTTGGCGCCTGGTCGCCACGTGAAGTGGTGAGAGGCGGTGGGGCAGGTGGCGAGAGGGGCAGGGTCCGAGCCTGTAATGATGCGCGTGTGGCGGAGGGCAGACACAATAGCCGCCGCCGCCGCCGCCGACGAGCCTTCTCAGAACCGGTCCATGCTCGAGCTGCTCTGCCGAATTTCGCGTCGACCACCCATCGGTCGCTTCACTCCCGATACTTATCGCGCCTGTATTTACGACTAGAAACACCAGCCGGTCCACGGCGCAGGAATCGCGTGACCACCCGTCGGAACACTATGAAAGCTCGTGGATTATTAAACAATAAATATATATTAAAAATGAAGGCTGATTAAATGAACACAGATATGCTTTGAGAACCATCTCGTTTGTATATTCCCTGTAGTGTAAGATAATCCAAACAGATATGTTATTTCTTTAGTAGTTAATATTTGACGATCATTAGGTAGGCAATGGGACAAAAACAGGTCCCTAAGGATACTCCTACATAGTCCTTCAGGGAAAGATTGCGTGACTAATTTTTTATGTACATTAGGTGTGTAGGTACTTATGCTATTTCATTTCCTCATATTACTGTGATCTGATCTGAATGTGTAGCTCTATATTGACAGTATTAAATTCGTCGATGAGATAGCACTACCAAGGTAGAGATGTAGACTAAACTTTGTGCCAATAGTAATTGTGTAATCATTGTTATTAATAGACATAGATTCAATTCCAGCAATGTTAAGTCGAATCGTGGTTTCGACTCAAATTGAATGTCCGACGTTTTAATTGGCCGTGAATATAACAAATTCGAAATCTCACCGTCGTCGCCTTCTTTGTCAGTTATTATTTTGCATAATAAGCTAATTTATCGGTTGTTAAAAACACTGCTTTCGGGTTATTTATTCTGTGGGTGGGACGATTGATAAATAAATTATTTTTCGTTACCTACGTTTCAGTCAGCGTCATGGGAGAGCTCCGCACTGTTTACCGATTTACCTTTGTACGATACATTCGTATACAGAAATAGGTAATCATTCACCGTAAACAACGAAGTCAGTGTACTAGAGGATCACTGGCGGTAAATTAAAAATGTGGGTGACGTTAGCAACATTTTAGTTCACGAACTAGTTTGTTGCCTTGCCGCAGCGACATTATAACAAGATGACGCACCTACCAAAATACCTACCTACGCTACGTTACGAAATCTTACTGAATCCAATGTAGGTATATATAAGAATTTAATATTTGGACTGATACCGTTGTAGTACATATACAAGCTGATATAAATTGAACACTATGTAGCCTTTCTATAGCTGGTAATTTGGCTCGTGTTTATTCTGTATCCTTCTAGATAATATCCACTGTTTCATATCAACGCGAGAACATCCCATCTTCTTTGTGTTTGATGTGTCTAGTCTACTATTGTAACAGAAACTAATCTGCGCAAATCTTACTCCGCTTACATTTGTTTTTTTTTACATCCGGTATCTCGGGAGCTACATGCTGTAACAAGATAAAAGTATCTTTCATCCATCTATGCCCTTCTGTTCAAAATTACACCAAAATCAATCGGCATTCCGGAGGAACCTGGAATGTAGCAGTAGGCTAACTTGCTATTAGATGGTTACAAAACATATCTGATCTGGTAAAACGTCTAATATTGACGTGATGTTATAAATAGCAATAGCTGTATGATACGAATCAGCAGCATCGGGTTTTTAATACACTTGTTTATCGTAAGGGCCTTTCTCATCACAATTTTCACACACGTCCGGGTAATCATAATCTGATATTTTTCTAGGACCAATCTGGTCACAATATGTTCGCCAAGGTTGACCCTGCCAACTATTCAATTCACACTCATCTTGTTTACTTACCTACTTTGTCAATCACCTTTGGACCATTCGTATTCCCTGGACATGTCCAATCCATTATAGCAAAGCTTTCTAGACTAGCGTCACTATACATATCATCCTCATTGACATTTCATTGCTTTCTTATCACGCCACGCCGCCGGCCCTCATTCTCTCGTTCAAAGCCGCAACATACATAGGGCATACGTCTTGTATCAGGCCGCATACAGAAACGAGACTCGTCAGAAAAGCACACGATTAAATCCTCTATTTCGACAATACTCAGAACGTACTTGATCCCTAGGCACTTTTGATGTGTGTATGTAAAGTTAACAAAATTCTCTTATTTATTCCCCTAGGTTTGCAAAGACTTAATGAGGCGATTGAGATCAATTAGGAGCTTGTAATGGAAAATAAAACAAAACATGAATGAAATAAAGTTCAATCGCAAATCCCGCTGCATGTGGCGGCCTACGACTTTTTTTGTCTGAAATGCGCGAAAATTGGGGAAAATAAAACTTTTCTCATGGATGTCACTGACCGAATTTTTAAATTTTCAACACGGTTTGGTAAAATTTTAGCGAAAGTTACATATTCGTGACCGTTGAGGAAGTATTCCTAAATAGATGATTAAAATTTTCACATATTAATCAAGCAGTTACGAAAAATCAGCATGGATTTGTAGCAAAACGGTCCGTCCATAGTATTTTTTTTCTGAATCCAAATAATGATTTTCGATTAGTTCTATGTAGTTCTTTTGAGAAGTTCACCTTCAAATATACCTAAAATCAGGGAATCGCCTTTTAACTGATGGGTAAGTAATAATTGAAAAATTTAAACTTTTAGCTTCCAACATTGAATTGGAAGAAAAAAATATGAATTAATACCTACTTGAAAATATTTTGCCAAGACAGGCCAGATAGGTACTTAATTCGCCAACAATTATACTGCTGATGCGGTGACATCACGGTGACTTCGTGCAATATGAAGATTGCAGATATTTTTTTCTATTATTGAGAATGCATTAAAAGTTACTGAAGGGAAGTTGAGGAAATTAAAATGTGACTTGCCAGTAGGTCCCAATCAATTGAAGCTTCGGATATCATATGATCGAGTAATATTTAGTTCATCTAAGTATGCAAGGAAATACTTAAATGAACTAAATAGTTATAACAAACAATGATTGAAATGAAAATTTTCTTCTATTTTTAGGGGACTTTTGAAACGCCCGGTGAAATTGGTGAACATTTGTTGAATTGAAATGTACTACGAAGTAAGACATTTAATCCTACTTCGTATATGAGATCGCCATAGTATTCGTGAAATTTCTCCATAACTTCATATGAAGATTTTAATACTAATACAGTATGGTATTAGTCAGATTGTCCACTGCTGAACTCTGCCTCCCATTTAGGGGGGATTTACCATTAATCCCCAACGCTTGGCAGGCGTCTTGGGGATTGCAGTGTTAGATAGCAGTTCTTCAGAAGGCGTCTTTTTGCTGTATTATTCCCTTCGTCGCCTCGGTCTACACCCACGATTAATAGTTTATTGGAAAGATTAGAAAAGCTTATTCACACAATGGCTTACAATGTACAAATCGCAACTCCACTAGGATTCCCGTCTCGGCGTACCTTAGCTAATTTAGCTATTTTTATTCCATTTATGACATTTTCTATATGTGAATATGGGAAGAAAAATAGCTAAATAGTTAACATAAAACAATAGACCTAATATCACATTTGTTACATACTGGTAAACGTAATTTTTAATATTATCGACGATTTTAGGGGCGTCTTATTTACACTTTACAGTCGAAGGGGCGCCGGGCGCCTAAAAACATCAAAACCGTCATATATATTAGTGTTCAATGAGTTTTCAAGATTATACACATATGTAATCAATATTTTTCTAGTGTTGAGAAATTCATGGTATGATTGTAATAAAAAAATAATTGCTTATGTAGTTTAGGTTTTTTTATTCCTGATAGGTTAGCCTTTGACCACTATCTCACCTGATGGCAAGTGATGATGTGGTCGAAGTTGTTGTTCAGGCTAACCTAGAAGTACTGGCTATTTTTTATTTGTTTTTTATGTTATTGTGACGGAACAAGCCTGAGGCCCACCTGATGTTAAGTGGACTAACCTCTGCCTAAAACAGGTACATTTCGTCAACGACGAATTGCACTGCGTCCGTCACACTGAGACGTACAGTTGTTAAGTCTCATGTTCCTGTAATTTAACTGGCTCTCAAGGACAGCTGCCGGAACACACTGTTAGGTGCTTGGCGACAGATTTTCTACTTGAGGGTGGTAGCTAACCAGGCGGGCATTCCCAAAATGCCCTTCCACCATGCGGTGTAGCTCAAGCCCGCGGCAAGATTCGAACCATGGACCTGCTGCACGGCAGTCCATAGCCAATGCCACTGAGCCATCATGGCTGTCAAGGACAGCTGCCGGAACACATTACAAAAAAAGAAAAATTATAGTCTTGTGCGGTTGAATCCCGCGCCATCCACCCCTATAGCCGGGGCTTGTTCTAACCTTTTAAGCTAATATGAGGATGGAGCGACACCTATAGTTCAACTTACGTTGTATTACAAACAACACTAATTTTGCAATTAGCTTCAAACTTGTTAAAGATGACGCGGGTTGGAATCCCGCACAAGACTATAATTTTTCCTCTCGCGTACTTTTCTAATTTTGCAGTTTAGGTATATAAATTAGGTGAACGCTGAAAATGATTTTGTTGTGAAAGTGTAGAGCAACATTAAATGGGGTACTGCACACTTTCATGACCAGCCAAAAGATGCGCTGGCAGTGCATAGAGAAGTGTTAGGGCACAAATTAATGTAATGAATATTGGATATGATAGAAGAAGGATCCAAGTCGAATTAATGCAGTTGCGATAAGAGTTTTGAAGCTTATGGTATAACTGCGAGTGAGAAATAGCGTGAAAAGATAGTAATATGGAACAAGTAAGGGCATTGTGACGTGAGTCAAGAATGTTATGCTGATATCAGCATGGGGTTGGAAATGTAAAAAGGACGGACGAATGGAGATCATCACAGGAAGGAATGAATAGAAAAGTTAGAAGACCTCGCGAGCTTATTCCTACGAGATTGGTGACGTTCTGGAAAAAGGCCAGCCACCTCAACAAACGAGCATCTAGATTCTAGAAGAAAGCGACGAAGGAAGAGAAGAGTGAAGGAACCTAAATATATACCTGTAGCAAGATCGTAGCAAGTGGAAATCTGTGGACTCTATGCCTGTTCCTTCGGAAAACACGCGTAACGTTATTTATCATAATATGGTAGGCAGTTTCATGCTTTTTCCGTTATTGTAGGAAATACGGAGGTAAACAATTGCATTACTTATACAAGTGCAAGTCTATCGGTAAACATCGACCTAGTTCTAAGCCATGAACCGGCAATAGCATGTTACGTACTTTGTTTCTCTTTTACTGGCGCGATATCGTCATCACACTTTGATATAAACTTACCATTTTAATCAGAGCCTTAAGAGTTCTTTAAATTAACATTTACACATTAGTGTTTGTCATTAATTTTAGTATTCGAAGTGTCTACTTGCATTGGTTTACCGATACCACATAGTTTGCTTAGCTGTTTAAATACACAGTCGTTTGGTAGCGCCCGTGCGATACCAAGAACTTTTCGTTTACATACCGATGTACTTATCTTTGTTATTTCTATTAAGTCACTGAAGGATGTTAAGTTTGATAATAATGTTTACAGATATTTTTCTTCTAAATGAACGGTTTGTCTTCTCGTAAGTTTCTCTCACTTCAGTATAAACTCTTAAAATAGTTCTACAAACGATAATCACTATTGAGGATGCATAGTTTTAACCATTTAGGTACAATCACAAACATTACTATTTTATTATGGTATCTAAATAAATGAAACTAAATAATACGTATATTATGTTTAACTATAATAAAATAGAAGGTTATAATTTAATAGCTAATCGTAGCTACTTACAACTGCGTTGAATATATCCAGCTTTAATAAATGAATATGCATGGAAGCAACCGTATAGCAATTGTAGGTATTGTTGTAGGCTGCAGACCACCTGAGTCGACACAAAGGGCTGCCGGGTGGGAGTGCGCTAGAGGGCCAGCCGCGCGCCGCGCCGCCGTGAACGTGTAGGCATGTTGTGTCAATGTCCTTACCTTACTCAATTGAAGTCAATCTTTTTAGATAAGTATTGGTCCTGTAATTCTGTCAGACATGTGACTGAATCACAAGACCTATGTGGTGTACCTACTAAAAGTAATATAGCACAAAAAGTTGCTGATAAATATACATTTAAATGATTCTGCAAAAATAGCAAGGAACGTAAATTAATGATCTGCGATTAGAGATAAACTTAAAGTTTATAATAAATCTACAAATGTTAATCTAAAAAAAGACTGCTGAAAACCTGTTGCAAATATGAAATTTATGGCAACTAAAACTGATTACATTCACGTGATCAGAAATATAGCTATACCTGGTTGAAGTCCCTCAGGAAATTGCAACAAATGTGCGCCTGCGCATAATAGAGGTGTTTGTAATTGGCATGCAGTCCGTGGGAAAGAGGCAAGACCCTGAGGCAGCGAGGGTGTAGTGAATGACCCTCGCTCCCGATGAATGAACCCATTGTTGCTACGGTTATTAACTCGGTTACGAATACCGCGGTAATGGAGAAAGTTGATGGAAATAGGAAAGCTAACATTTTATCCTTATTTAGTTTGGGTGAACCCAAGCTAAGTAAGGATAAAATGTTAGCTATACTAATGTAATGTAGTTAAGAATTATATTCTCAGATTCCTATAACCTAAATGGTTAAGGAATTTGACTTAGGTACCTACCTAAAATATTTGTGTTACCAAACTTTGGTGTAATTTCATTAGGTTTAAAAAGTACCTGTCGGTATATCAATCTGTGGGTTTATAAATGTTGTAACGGCGACCGAAGAATCGAATGTTATTCTAGGCGATAAACACGTCTTCTCCTTTCTCAGTTTTTGAATTTATGTCTTCTACCAATAGATTTCTTAATACTTTTTGTGCTTAGAAACGACATCTTTACAACTGTCCATTAAACTTTAATATAAATAAGTAGGAACTAGTGCAAGCAACCCAACAAAACATTTGATAAATATTAAATTGGTTTGTCTTTAGTAAGGCTGACGAATGAGTCAGACAAAATTGATAGTTGTCAAGCTGATCAGCAAGCTTGCACGTGCGTAGGTATCAATGGCGACCGACTGGCTGGTGAAAGCCGCACCGGGCCGCACCTTGCATCGCTTGGACACAGGTTTGCCAGTTCTCTGTCCGTTTATTGCAACCAATACATGTACCTACTGTGATTTCTAAAAGGGACTAAAGCTTTCCCAAGTTTTTCATATACTTAGGTATACATATATTTTTACTTTTACGATTGCACACAGAATCAAGTTTATTAGTTTGTATAAAAAGGTTGAACGAGTTTACACGTATATTCACTTCCTGATGAGAAAAATCTGTGTTGTAATCGAAAGTCAAGTTGCGTGCTTGCTCCACATAGTCATAATAATTCAAGTTCACTGTAGTGTCGCTATTCCTCAAGAATGGTATTGATTCTGACGAAATGATATTGCATACATTATAATATTAAAATTCTAGAGAGCCGTGCTCAAATGTTTCTTTGGATAGTAGAAATACGAGATTGAGTATAATTCTCACGAGATCAAGCCAAACTAGTTTTGCAAGTGATTCGCCGTTGGATAGAGACAAGGCTTTGTTTTAGCCAAAAAATATTTAGGACACCTGAACTGTTTTTCCATCATCAAAATATAATAGCTAAGTAATAAAGTTATTGGAAATGGTTCTAAAATTACTGTCACTAATCCTAAAATATCAAACTAATAATAATATCTTAAAAGTAATAAATTGCCTTTTGTAAGTATACTTAATACCTGATTTTATATTTACTTACACAATATATTTTCAATTATAAAATTTATATTGCAATACAATTAGATTGGTCAAAATTTAATGGATTCCATCTAAGTATTTAACGTATAGGTATACCAACTTATGTTTTCAATTATTATTTTCTATACAACTAAACGCTACACCCGAACCCCCTGTAAACACAAACGACTGCAGTTGCTTCAATAATCCAGGCTCAGCATAATTATGCGTGCAAAACATCATTATGCGAACCAGACGCTACCTGCTCCAGGTCCATTCCACCATATCCTTTCGTATCTACCTATGCTAGAACGTGTTCTACAACTTACCACGACACCCCACTCAAGGATAATATTTATAAGAACCTTATACCTCGGGAATAAGAACAGTAATTGAGTAAATAATTGTATTTTAACCTCGGGATGAAGGTAAAAGTTTCGATGACTCATAGTTAAGAAGAAATAATTATTAAATGAATATATTCGTAATAGCCACGCGTTCTCTTCAAACTGCATGTTTCGTCAAATGCAGTGCCTGATGTTTCTAATATTATACCTACTTAGTACTACGACCGACGCCGCTATTTACAACTCAATGATAATTTATTAATTCTTATTGCAACAATAACTAAATTTATTATTACATTTACCCTATTGATACAGTATTAAAAAAAGTTAAAAACGCTTTATAATAAATACCCACCAACTTGATTACAAATTGTCACAAAGCGCAGTTTCCACGAAAAATGCTTTCTCTTGTCAGCGGCACGGTCAAAAAGCCTCGTTGATGGTATCTCGAGTCTCGAGACACTGGTGCATTTGCTCTTGGCACAACATCTCTCACACAAACCGGTACCGAGTCGAACTGAAGGCTCATATCACAGGAAAGAATGATCGATGGTCACAATAAGTCGTTTGGAATACTGTATCCAGCGCTAAACCTGTATTGGATATTTTCTCACGGCCGCCGTCGCCTTATGCTGACGTTTCCTGGAAGCTTAATGAATAAACGCACAGTATACTCTTTGTGCTCTAATGTGTTGGTGTTTTTTATGAGTTTCACTGTTTTGTTGGTGATTAACAAACTGTTCCTACAGCAATGAGTTAATGCCCATAAAGGAAGACTATTTTGTTTCTATGTGACATGTTGTAATTTAATGTTTTGGATTTATAGCATGCCGAACATTATTTAGGCCAGAGAAGCACCATCATAGTTACCATTATCATCTGTCAATGCGATATTCATAACACGAATCTAGTTAATTATATTATATATTATAAGTAATGGCTGCAGTATTTTATAAAACTGACTTTTGTAAGTGTTTCGATTACAGTTACAGTTTCAAACTGTAGTTACCTACAGCGATGACTTGCCAAAAAACATGACACAGGATAAAAAGACTACTACTTGTGTCGCTACGTAGATACTTCGTATTCATGTTTCTGATACAGAAACTATCTAGTCCAGTTTAGCATCATAGTGACTATAATAATTTTACAATACGATATGCACAACACGAATCTAACTTTTAATCTAATGGTCAGAATGTCAAAGTCCTGGCCTTGGTTCATTGACCTGTCTCTTTTGATTAGTACTTAGCAGGTGCGATCATCCCATCTGATATTACTGTAGGAAAGATTTTACGTAAAATAACTGCAGGTACTTTCATCTTTCAACTGCGTTGTTATAGTTTGACGATATAGACCATAGAGAAATATGATACTTGAAATATTTAAGACAAAAATTTTATGCAATTGTAAACACGAGAGGTGTCGATAAGAATTTGATTCTAGACTCGGGTAATGGCAAGCTCTCGCGAGCTCCGATGTGGGTCAATGGTGACAATAGAATTGTATTTATAACAATATCTCACACTACACGCATTCTTAAGCCTCTGTAATACTTGTCTTAATAATGTGTAACTTATTTTATAGAGTTCTTCCTTTGTATTGAAAAAAATTTATCTCGAAACATTATTGTATATGAACCAACATGCAGCAATATAATATTAATCAAAATCGTATTTACTTGTAGTAAAACACAAAAAATCCCACAGACAAAACCGTTTAGTTAGACTATTCTAAAACTGCCTTGATGCAAGCAAAGCAAGTTCAGCATTTCTAGGTATTAGTAGGTGGATCCATTTTTTTACTCATGTTATGTTACGGCCCACATAAAAATGAGGTTCTTACTTTGTAAACTGTAAACACCGTTTCTTGGTAATAGGTACCGTTACTTGTCTCCTTCCGTAATAATTTTCATAAGCAACATTGTTATTTTCTGCTACTCTAAAGAAACCACATCGTGATTGTAATGTTGATTGCCACTAATCCATTCCATCATTTTTGCTACTTTTTAGCCTTATACAATCTCACTGCAATGTTGCATCAGAACTTTCCCTAAGTACCATTATTATTGGCAATTAAATACGCAACATAAATATAACTGCACACTTAGTATGCAGAATACATAGATATTCATCAGTGTGTTAGTATAAAATCCAAATTAGTATGTATAAGTACTGTTTGTTACTCAACAATCCATTTACGTTTTGTTTGCTGATTTTATTAAAGCTTATGGACCTGTTTTTTGGCATAAGTACCATGTGTACTTTCTTGTTAAATAGACACAACACAACCTTATACGCTTGCAACTTGTCACTCATCGGAATAAATGAACTAGTAAATATATAATAAGAGTGAGAGTGCTCATGTCAATGAACTGTGAGCTGTTAGCGGTTTACCACAGGGCTCTGTACTGGGTCCTCGCCTTACGGTCCTTTTGTTTGCGTGCTCTTTGCGTTAAAGACCATAATGCCAATATAAAATACCAAACATATTTTTTTATAGCCAACGTAATGCTACACTGGACTCATATTTATGGTATTTTTACTGTATCTTTACTTATAACATGCAATTTTGACTGGATATACTCATGAGTTAAGTTTCACTTTCTTTGCAATCTAATCCTAAATATATATAGCATAGTCAATATGGAAGCGGCTACCATATCAGGTAGCCTTAGTAAAGAATAGTTATACTTTTTCGGTAAAGAGTATAACTTTGGCAGGAGTATAGTTATATTACACTATGTACTTTAATATACTATAGTGATAGGATACTTGTAATCGGAAAAGGAAATAGTAGAATCAATGTATGTTGGTTGGTCACATAATCTTGAATATACGATAAATTTATTTCTAAATTGATTTAAAACCGGATTCTATTACTAAGCCTCCTCTATCCGTCCGTCCGTCCGTCCGTCCGACCTATAAAGGGCTGTATCTTTAGAACTGTAATAAACGAATCCGGTGACATTTTCACAGAATATGTTCCGTAACAAAAACAATCCGATTCAACCAAAAGCGAGACTAGTATATATTATATTAAAAAACAAAGGATTACTAAAAAATATATATATATATGATTTTACTGTTTAATTACCGACTTGTCTAAACAACATTGTATGCTTATTTGTTTACATTGCATGTCTATTTAGTGGCAAGTTTTCTACCAGTGTGAAGTTGGCAGCCAAACCCAGCAGCCATATAAACCGACCAAATTAAAATGTCGATGATAAAATCTTCGGTTTTCACCATGTTAAAGACTGTGTTTTCGAACAAAACATACCTCGATGGATAGCTACTGAAATTAATTTTAAAAAATAGTATTCAGAAATAACTAGCGATATTTCAAACAGCCGCGATTCGCGAGTTACTCATAAAATAGTTTAGTTGCAGTGGTTTCAGGGGATTTTGACCATGACGGAGATGGTGTTTTGGAATGAAACATATCTCAAAAGATAGCTATTAAAAAGACCTTTCAGGTGGTATATTCAGAAATTACTCTTGATATTTCAGAAAGCCGCGATCGTCATTAATATCCGAAAATATTTTCGCTGCTGGGTTATGCCAGGGATTTTGACCATGATGGGGATGGTGTTTTGGAATAAAACAAATCTCAAAAGATAGCTATTAAAAAGACCTTTCAGGTGGTATATTCAGAAATTACTCTGGATATTTCAGAAAGCCGCAATTGACATTAAAATCAGAAAATATTTTCGCTGCTGGGTTTTGCCAGGGATTTTGACCATGATGGAGATGGTGTTTTGGAATGAAACATATGTCAAAAGATAGCTATTAAAAAGACCTTTCAGGTGGTATATTCAGAAATTACTCTTGATATTTCAGAAAGCCGCGATTGACATTAAAATCAGAAAATATTTTCGCTGCTGGGTTTTGCCAGGGATTTTGACCATGATGGAGATGGTGTTTTGGAATAAAACATATGTCAAAAGATAGCTATTAAAAAGACCTTTCAGGTGGTATATTCAGAAATTACTCTTGATATTTCAGAAAGCCGCGATCGTCATTAATATCCGAAAATATTTTCGCTGCTGGGTTTTGCCAGGGATTTTGACCATGATGGAGATGGTGTTTTGGAATAAAACATATGTCAAAAGATAGCTATTAAAAAGACCTTTCAGGTGGTATATTCAGAAATTACTCTGGATATTTCAGAAAGCCGCAATTGACATTAAAATCAGAAAATATTTTCGCTGCTGGGTTTTGCCAGGGATTTTGACCATGATGGGGATGGTGTTTTGGAATAAAACATATCTCAAAAGATAGCTATTAAAAAGACCTTTCAGGCGGTGTATTCAGAAATTACTCTTGATATTTCAGAAAGCCGCGATCGTCATTAATATCCGAAAATATTTTCGCTGCTGGGTTTTGCCAGGGATTTTGACCATGATGGAGATGGTGTTTTGGAATGAAACATATGTCAAAAGATAGCTATTAAAAAGACCTTTCAGGTGGTATATTCAGAAATTACTCTTGATATTTCAGAAAGCCGCGATCGTCATTAATATCCGAAAATATTTTCGCTGCTGGGTTTTGCCAGGGATTTTGACCATGATGGAGATGGTGTTTTGGAATGAAACATATGTCAAAAGATAGCTATTAAAAAGACCTTTCAGGTGGTATATTCAGAAATTAATCTGGATATTTCAGAAAGCCGCAATTGACATTAAAATCAGAAAATATTTTCGCTGCTGGGTTTTGCCAGGGATTTTGACCATGATGGAGATGGTGTTTTGGAATGAAACATATGTCAAAAGATAGCTATTAAAAAGACCTTTCAGGTGGTATATTCAGAAATTACTCTTGATATTTCAGAAAGCCGCGATCGTCATTAATATCCGAAAATATTTTCGCTGCTGGGTTTTGCCAGGGATTTTGACCATGATGGAGATGGTGTTTTGGAATGAAACATATGTCAAAAGATAGCTATTAAAAAGACCTTTCAGGTGGTATATTCAGAAATTACTCTGGATATTTCAGAAAGCCGCGATCGTCATTAATATCCGAAAATATTTTCGCTGCTGGGTTTTGCCAGGGATTTTGACCATGATGGGGATGGTGTTTTGGAATAAAACATATCTCAAAAGATAGCTATTAAAAAGACCTTTCAGGTGGTATATTCAGAAATTACTCTGGATATTTCAGAAAGCCGCGATCGTCATTAATATCCGAAAATATTTTCGCTGCTGGGTTTTGCCAGGGATTTTGACCATGATGGGGATGGTGTTTTGGAATAAAACATATCTCAAAAGATAGCTATTAAAAAGACCTTTCAGGTGGTATATTCAGAAATTACTCTGGATATTTCAGAAAGCCGCAATTGACATTAAAATCAGAAAATATTTTCGCTGCTGGGTTTTGCCAGGGATTTTGACCATGATGGAGATGGTGTTTTGGAATGAAACATATGTCAAAAGATAGCTATTAAAAAGACCTTTCAGGTGGTATATTCAGAAATTACTCTTGATATTTCAGAAAGCCGCGATCGTCATTAATATCCGAAAATATTTTCGCTGCTGGGTTTTGCCAGGGATTTTGACCATGATGGGGATGGTGTTTTGGAATAAAACATATCTCAAAAGATAGCTATTAAAAAGACCTTTCAGGTGGTATATTCAGAAATTACTCTGGATATTTCAGAAAGCCGCAATTGACATTAAAACCAGAAAATATTTTCGCTGCTGGGTTTTGCCAGGGATTTTGACCATGATGGAGATGGTGTTTTGGAATGACACATATGTCAAAAGACAGCTATTAAAAAGACCTTTCAGGTGGTATATTCAGATATTACTCTTGATATTTCAGAAAGCCGCGATTGTCATTAATATCCGAAAATATTTTCGCTGCTGGGTTTTGCCAGGGATTTTGACCATGATGGAGATGGTGTTTTGGAATGACACATATGTCAAAAGACAGCTATTAAAAAGACCTTTCAGGTGGTATATTCAGATATTACTCTTGATATTTCAGAAAGCCGCGATTGTCATTAATATCCGAAAATATTTTCGCTGCTGGGTTTTGCCGGCGTTTTTGACCTTGAAAGAGATTGTGTTTTGGAATGAAACATACGTCAAAAGATAGCTACTAATAGGACCTTTTAGTTGTAATATTCAAAAATTACTCTCGACATTTCAGAAAGCCCCAATTCACATGAAAATCAGAAAATATTTGCGATGTTGGGTTTTGCAGGGGATTTTGACCATGACAGGGATTGTGTTTTGGAATGAAACATACGTCAAAAGATTGCTACTAAAAAGACCTTTTAGGTGGTATATTCAGAAATTACTCTCGACATTTCAGAAAGCTGCAATTTGCAAATAACTCCGCGAAGAGTTCGCTGCTACTTTAGTTCTCTTAAATTTCACATGGTGGCGGTACGGGTATTCAATAAATATTTAGGTATAATAACTTGTGCTGGAAATAAACAAACATAGGCCGTGAAAACATATTCTTGTAGTTTAAATGAGCATTGTAGAGTATACCTACCCATTATCTTCGTGTAGTCCCTTATAAATTTTATTAAAATCGTTTCATGTATAGTTTGTTGGTAGGTATAGTTTTGTATTGCCTTACTTAGATGATTTAATTTGATTATTTAATGTGACAGGTACCTACCTATTTTTTACCTAACAATCCAGGTATAAACGTGTTTAATTGAATTCTGTGCTAAGTTAACTGGGTAGGTAGGTAGGTAGGTACATCGAGCAATACGTTACATAACAATTGGCCTATATAATATATATTATATAGGTCAATGGGTAGGTAGGCATCCCTAAGATACATACCTAAGTCGGTACTATTTTTTTTGTTTTTCCTTATAGTTAAGCCTTTGAGCACAATCTCATCGATGGTAAGTGACGATGTGGTCGGAGGTGTTAACAGGCTTCACCTAGAATTAGGGTGATATCGTCACTTTTCGGCCTTTTAGCCCTAACACGAACTTAAAGATGTCGTCGAAAAATAACTGCAAGGTTTATAATTACAAAATTTATGTTTATGGGTAGCTTGCATATTGTAGTTTCCATTTACAAAATTTCTTGACTTCAAAGAGCGTAGTTATTTTTATATATCATTTTAGTTATAAAAATTGTGAAAACTCTAGTTTTCGGCCGCAATGGTTAGTACTCGGCCACATTTAGTTTAGTTTTCGGCCAATGTGATATGAATGTTTAAAATTAAAATCTTATAAACAAATTAACATTAAATATCAGATATATTGAATTCAAACTTTCGGATTGAATTAATTATTCATTCAGCAATAGATTCATGACAAGACAAGATTGATTCATTGTTTAAAATTAATTAAAGGAAGACCATAATCAGTACAAAATTGATGATAGTATATTCTTTATTCAATTTAATCACAAATTTCATGAAAGGTGTCAGTGAGTAACGTTTTAGTACTAGTTGGCACTAACTATTGCCAACGATTTGGGTTAGTTATTAGTGCTTCTAAGACCCAAATCCTGAAACAACCTCTAAAAGGCTGTTGTGCGGATAGTGGAAGGCTTATGTTTGAGGGGAAAAACCTAGAAGAAGCAGGTGTCTTCAAGTATCTAGGAAGCACTATTAGATCGGACAATACCCTTGCATCGGAGATTCCGTCACGCATTGCTAAAGCTGCCGTTTCTTTTGGACGTCTAAAATCTCGCGTCTGGAGATCTCATGACCTGAAGCTTAAGACCCAACTTGACGTATACAAGGCGCTTGTACTATCAGTGCTATTGTATGTGTCTGAGATATGGTGCCTCTACAAAAAAGATATAAAGAAACTTGCCACATTTCATCTCAGGTGTCTGAGGTCGATCATGAAGATAAAGTGGCAAGACCGAGTGGCAAATACTGAAGTTTTGCGACGCTCTGAAATGTTCGGTATATAGAAGCTTTGCTGATAAAACGCCAACTAAGATGGTGCGGACACGTACTGCGTATGGACAATCATCGCTTGCCAAAAGCTGTCTTCTATTCGGTAATGGCAGGTGGCAAGCGAAGACAAGGAGGTCAGCATCTTCGTTACAAGGATGTATTAAAAAGGCATCTCAACGCATGCGACATAAACTCTGGCAGCTGGGAGGAACAGGCTAAATCTAGGTCATCTTGGCGAGCTACGGTCCAGAAAAGTACGATAATATTTGAAGATAAGCGTCGTAAACTTCTTGACGATAAACGTCAAAAACTAAAAGATAGGCCTAAGCCCTCCTACATTTATAACTAACTAACTCTGCGGGCCAACTTTATTGCAGTATGTGTGGAAAGGTTTTTAAGACTAAGTTTGGACTAGCGAGCCACATTAGAGCGCATGCCAGGAGGGAATAATAGGGTCGCCGTCATCGAAATCGATGAGGAGGACATCATCATCATCAGTATCATTAGTACTAGTACCTTCCAGTTTAGGTAATGGTTTTGACCAATAGACACAGAGTTCTCGAAGATGCGCTGCCGGCCTTTGAGGAGGGAATATGCTCTCTTCTTGAAGGCCCCTAAGTATTATCGGTTCGGAAATACTTCACCATGCAGCTGATTCTGAATTGCGGCGGTGCGAGGTAGGAAATGCCGTGAAAATCGCAAGGTTGGGGACTTCCAGATATTGACATGAAGTTGATGAAACATCTTGCTTTCTCTAGACGTCTGATGGCGAAATTGAGCTGCAGGTAGTAAATCGATCAGTTCCTCAGAACACTCCCTGTGATAGATACGGTAAAAGATGCAGAGTGATCCAACATCTCTACGCAGCGTCAAAGGGTCGAGCTGACCGGAGAGAACTTAAACGTCGACGATTCGAGTCGCTCTGCGTTGGATGCGGTCAAATGGAAGAAGCTGGTACCGGGGAGTTTCTGCCCAGAGGTGAGAGCAGTACTCCATGTGAGGCCAAACCTAAGCCTTATAATGTTGCAGGCGATGGGTCGACGTGAAGTACCGTCTCGCCTTTCCGAGCACACCAAGCTTTTTAGAGGATAATTTAGCTTTATCTTCCAAGTGACAGCAAAATTGAACGACTCAATATGTCGACGCCAAATACTCCGATGCTAATTGAGGGAGCACGGGGAGTGTCTTCAAAACGGTAACAATACGACAAAGGGGGATAATTTGAATGGGGGATAAATTTGACTTAGTTCAGTCAGCGCCACTTCGAAACATTTGACAACATGCGAGAAGTTTTAGCACGGCCGGTGTAAAAAGCATCTCCGGTACTGTCATCCGTATAACAATGAATATCGCTGAGCTGCAGCATGTCATTGATTTGCAAGAGAACAAAAGAGCACACAGTCTTGCAGAACGCCAGCATTAATTGGCTTCAAGTTGGAGCATGCACCGTCGATAACGATGCTCCAATCTGGCAAAAAACTGGAGATCCACTCGTACAATTTTTCGGGAAGCACTTTGGAAGGAAGACCGAAGACCACACCCGATCAAAGGCCTTCGCTATGTACAAACTAGCCGCCAACGCCTCACTGTTGGAATCCACCACCTCCGCCTATCGATGCGTAGGGTATACGAAAACAGTACTGCTGATCGCTAATCAGCTGGTGCTCTTCTAAATACTGTAAGAGCTGGCTGTTGACAATAGATTCTATTATCTTGGAGAACCGAGACGTCATGGCTACAGGGCGGTAATTGGATGGATCTGAGCGGTCACCTTTTGTAGGGATCAAGTGCACCAAAGCCATGTTTTTGGAACAACGCCTGATGTGTAGCAGAGTTGGAAAAGACGCGTTAGAACCGGTGTCAACTCTGGAGCACAAGTCCGCAGCACTATTGGAGGAGTGCCATCAGGCCCACTTGACTTATAAATGTCCAAGGAGAACAGTGCTTTACGTATTGATGCACTTTGCCGGAAAATTATATCCGGTATCGAGGTATCACACCGTGGTATGGTCGGTGTTGAGTTCCCTTGGTCATCCAAAGTAGAGTTACACGCAAAGGGAGAGCCCAGAAGATCGGCCTTCTCCTTTGCGGTGTGGGCCAGTGTGTCATTCTCTCTGTGCAGGGACTGTAAAGATGACTGACAAAAATTCCTCTGAACAGCCCTGGCAAGAGATCAGAACGCACGTGTTCCCGTAATTGTCTTCATAATTCAAATTAGATTTAATTATGCATTGCATCTGAAGGATTGCAAAATAAGAACATCTTAAAATATACAATTTAGAGCAGATGTCACAACCGATATTCTTTCGTCACTTTATTAAATTTATGGACCGTGTAAGCTCTTAGCTCTGACTTCTTTAAAGGAAAACCACATTTTTCGGAGTGTTAGGAAAGTTTTTTGTAACATGGCCGGCAAATTGGTAGCGCCATTCGGTTTTCGGCCTCAGTTTGCTCCATACAATTTTTGTTAGGCCGAAAACTAACTCACAATATTGTTGCTAATTTAGATTTCGGCCGTTATTGGAAATGAACTGTTATTGCTACTGTTATTTATTTATTTCGCCGTATTTAATGCGGCCGAAAACTGATAGCCAACATCTTGAAGTGTATGTCGATAGTAAACTGAAAATGAGTTGATTATATAGTGGACCTATATGAAAAAATGAGACAAAAATAATTAAAGTAGTCATATGCTAGTAATCGGCCACTAGGCCGAGAACTAAACTTGATTATAAATTGATATCTTAATATTCGGCCACCTATATTTTTGTAATGTTTGATCTAATATCGCAATAAAAACAATTGTTACCTTATCTTCACTTATTTCTTCATAGAGTATAATGCACATCTACATTGTTTGTGTGTAACTATATAAATTAACTTACCTTGAAACGAATCACGCTTCACTATCTTTTTACTAAATTTATTCCAGTGCCGGTGTCGTTCTAAATTATTTATTAAAAATCAGTATTACATGCTACCCACGTAAAAAAAATATCTGATATTGTCCGACTATTTTAAGTGATATTGAACGTAATGTAGAATAAAAAAGTAAAAAAAGTGCTTCCACGAAAAGGCCGAAAAGTAACGGCGGCCGGCTTTCTAACGCAATGACCCTACTTACTGGCTCTCAAGGACAGCTGCAGGAACACACCGTTATGTGCTTGGCGACAGATTTTCTACTTGAGGGTGGTCGCTAGCCAGGCGGGCATTCACAAAATGCCCATCCACCATGCGGTGAAGCTAAATCCCGCGGCGGGATTCGGACCATGGACCTGCTGCGTGGCAGTCAATAGCCAATGTAAATGGGATCAAAGACAAGCCGCAGCGCAAAGGGTCTCTTTCAAAGAGACCCTTTGCGCTGCGTCGCACTCTCTACTCGCGCCAATGCCGTGGAGGTAGGTTATAGGTAACCTACCTATAATTAGGGTTGCCACCCGTACTTTTTAATAAAGTATTGTACGTTATTTCAGGTAATTGTACTCTATACTTTATGTGAACAATAAAGTACACGAAAATACCTTATTTAGAACGATTTGGTTGGCCGAGTAAACGTCTAACGTAAAGTGCGCAGGGTTGCCAGATATCAGCTAACTCAAATCGCCTAATTTTGCCTATCAAGTAGCCTAAATCGCCTATTATTTTATTTTTTGACAAGTAGCCTAATTCACCTAAGATTTTGTTAAAGTAGCCTATATTTAGCTCAAATAAAAATAAACTAGGTACCTATATTGTAAAAAATATATATTAATGTAGGTTGATACCTACTTAACGTAGGTACTAGGTATTACAATTGTTAAACATTTCCTGTTGTTATAATTTAATAAGTTTCTGCAGATATTCCCCATCTCTATGGACGGGAGAATCCTCATTCCTACTAGAAGTGGTAGCGGAAGAAGTTGACCCAGCCGCTTCAATCGGTCTTCTTTGATACAACATTTTCGAGTGCATAATTTCGTCTGTAGAACTAAAGTTTTTAGGTAATTATCATATACAACTACGACCGTAACTGAATCCCTTATTCATGTTTGCATGTTTAAGTTATGTCATACAAAATAATACGGTTGATGTAAAAATACAAATTTTGTCTGTATTAAGGTATTAAGTAATAAAGAATTCTCTCCCATTCAACTTGATTAAAAATTAAGGAAATAAGTGATATAAGATTTCGCGCGCGGCTAGTTACAATTTGTGAATGAAGTTAGTAGCGTTTCTATACTCTCGATTTCGTGCTTTTATTTTGAACTGTATCTATTATACAGCGAGTTAGAATGAGTTACTACCCGGATGAAACTGTCTCTATCTCACTATTACAGATATTAGATGCAATACCTAGAAAAAACAAAGCAGCATGGAAAGACCTTGATGAAATAAGGGTGGACGTGTCTATTACTTTTCTTTACAGTTTTCAGTTATTATGAAATAATTTAATAGAATTGTAGAAAGAATTTAATAGAATTGTAATAATCCTGAAGTAGCCTAAACCGACCGTTCTTATTTTCCTAGGTAGCCTAAAGGCTACTGGTAGCCGATTGGTATTTTTGGTCGCCATTTGACCCCCTAAGGTAGCCTAAATGGCGATAATTCGCCTAATCTGGCAACCATGAAAGTGCGACCGTACAAATATGTGGTCTATGCAAGTTTGCGTTATTATATCGCCTAGTTTCTCGATTCTAGTGTAGTCTGAGATCGCACTTCCTGGACCACACTCGGACATGCTACTGATGTAATGTTCACGTATATGCCGTTGTTAGTTTTTAAATCATTTATTTCGCCTAATAGATAAGTGTCGTGTTTTAAAAAAAACCTAAGCGGTGCGATGTGAGGTAGAATATAGTTGTATATATATTTGTATATATATATATATAGATACACATATTTATATATTTAGATATATATACACCATCTAGTAGGGGCGAGTCTATTACCATCTACTGGTAGACTTCGGAAAGTTACTAAATAGGTACGTAGGGTAGAGTGACCCCTTTACGACCAGTTTCTTTCCACAACTAGCACTATGCAATTAAAGTCAAAATCAAAATCATTTATTCAATTTAGGCGTCTACGACGCTCTTATGAAAGTCAATTACAAATCTTAGAATTGAAATATTCTACAATGTACTGCCACGTTCAGCAAAAAAAAAATTCTAGAACTACTGCGAGAAGAATGGGCAAGAAACTTGGGTCATTATTTTAAACGTCTTCTAATAATGTGTTACTTACTTACTATATAATAAAGTTATTATAATATTTGTTTAAATGATGTCCAGGCATTTTTGTCGCTAAAGTAATCACTAACTGTGTAGTAGGATTTCTTAAGCAATATGTTTTTCACGTGCAACTTGAATTTCCCTTCTGTGAGCGTTGTAATATGTTTGGGGACTTTATTATAAAACCGTACACAATACCTAAGAAGGGGTTTTAGATTAGCAAAGACAAATAAAAGGTTATTTGTCTTTGCTAACCTAAAACCTGGCACCGCTATTTTATCTATATTTCTAGTGTTGTGATCGTGATTATCTGGGCCTAGATAAACATCGCACCACGCCAGGCGCACCGTCAGCGGAACGTGTCAGCGATTGACGTCAATCCGAACCTTCGAGGAAGCACGATTGCAACACGCCGCATTCTTGGTCTTGCATCGATCATTTATCGTACTCTAGATTAACTTAGAATTATTTTATATTGTAATTTTTATAATTAAATTTATTAAAATAAAATCATTTTTTTTGCATCCTCCGATCGCTGCCCACGTAATTAGTATGTACTAAAATTGCGTTGTCTTAAGCGCCAAAAAAGTGCTCAGAACTATACGAACCCCGGCTCATTCCAAGCAGAAAAAAACGCTGAATACGAATATGTTTATAACTCAATATCGCCCAAAATGTTGTTTCAAACAAATAGCCTTTCCGCCATCATCGATGTAATTAAAACACGGGAGATGCGGGACACTCTAGTTTCACGTAAATATAGTTAAACCAGAAAAAACTACACGCAAAAACAATCAGTCCACTGAGTTATCGTCGTAAATTGGCTATAAATGAGATAGAGAGACATAGACGGCCAAGCGCGAACAAAAACGATTCAGATATCCTCGGTGAACCGATAATCGTAAATTTCTATCTCTGTCTGCAAATGGCGTTCAAAGAACGATGTAAATTGGAAGAAAATTAAAGAAATAATTAGATTTGTTAGTATTTACGAGTGAAAACTAATGCCGTGAAACTTGTTTTTAGTTTTTGAACTATTAGTGCACATGTTAAATACCTACACATTATTGTTGCTGTCTTTGTACACAGATATAAGGTGATTTTACGTGAGGTGGTACGCAAACGCATGTGCGATCGCGCCTAACGTCAATTGTGTTCCTGGACCTAATTTATGCGGTCCAAGTCAAAGATTGTGTCCGCATCGATGCTTTCTCCCTTCGAAGTATATTCCAAGACCTAGATGGTACCTACTATCTCTGAAATACGTACCTAGTTAAATATTATATAGGTACCTACTTGAAAGCTGTTTCATATACCTATATATATATTTACATACTTACCTACACCTAGGCGGTGCGATGTTAGGTAGGTACCTCCAAGATATCTATATAACTAAGTATCCGGAGTACCTACTTGAGAGCTACCATCTCAAATATATAACTAGACCTAGGCCGCTCTATCTCCGAGATATCTATGTAGCTCACTAGCAGGAATACTTGAGAGCTATCTACCAAGTAGGTACATACCTAGCTTAGTATGTGCTAGCGCTGAGACGTCACAAAAGAAATATAATAGGTAGTACCTAGTTAACCTAAATCACAGAAGATGTAATTCGTAATAATGCTAAGCACTAAGTAGGTAGGTACTTGTACGTATACCTTCAATAAAATTTTATCGTAGATGTAGGTATACTTTTTACTAGGCGCTGCTTAACAAGTTTGTAAGTGTCACATCACAAAGCGTGCGGTCAAAGTTATACTAAGTAAATGTTGATTCTTAGCAGTTTTATCGCTGAAGAAATAAGTTATAGTCATTCTTTCATAATTATTTTAAAAGTATTTGATTATAAATAAGGAATTTTTTAAGTGGCCGGAAACACAAGTAAGATATTCTTTAATTATTCTATTTTCGGCTGGGTTAGCCGAGTTTTAGCGACTTGCAATCTAATATAGTTTTGTCTGTATTATTAACGTGGTAGTACACATACGGAACTACTTTTGTTATTCAACTACGCGCTTTACGTTCGAAAATTGTGTATTCAAATGCACAACACTTGCACTGGTCAACTATCCCCGTTTGAGATGTCGCGTCTAGTAATATTAGGTCCTTACATATGAAATTGGCGTTTTTCGTACTGGCCACTTTAATCACGAATTTCTCCTCTTTGGTAAGGAATTCCAAATTCAAATTTGTACAGCTATAGACTCATGTATTTGTGCTTCGATGATCGTCATTCATTTGTTTTTTTTCTTCTGTTTTTTTCTGTTTGCGTCACTCATTTTACAAAATGGAAAACCTTAAATATCGCATTATTTACGAGTACGAGTTCCGCCGTGGCACTAGTGCTGCGGAAACAACTCGAAGGGTGAATGATGTGTATGGCGGTCGTGTTGCAAAAGAAAACACAGTTCGTTTTTGGTTCCAACGTTTTCGTTCTGGAAATTTCGACCTGCAGAACAAGCCCCGTGGACGGCCTGAGACTCAAGTTGATAATGAAGAGTTGAAGGCTATTGTGGAAGCGGATCCATCGCAAACCACGTCCGAGTTAGGTGCAGGCTGCAATGTTAGTGATAAAACTGTTTAAATTCACTTGAAGCAAATTGGGAAGATTAAAAAGCTTGAAAGGTGGGTACCTCACGAATTGACTGAAACAAACCGGCAAACGCGCGTCGACTGCTGCGTTACAGTACTAAACCGGCACAATAATGAAGGTATTTTAAACCGAATCATTACCTGTGATGAAAAATGGGTTCTTTACGATAATCGGAAGTGCTCAGCGCAATGGTTAGATCCTGGCCAGCCAGCCAAATCCTGCCCCAAGCGAAAATTAACCCCAAAAAAGTTACTTGTAAGCGTTTGGTGGACTAGTGCCGGTATTGTTCATTACAGTTTTTTCAAATCTGGCCAGACTATTACGGCTGATGTCTATTGTCAGGAATTGCAAACCATGATGGAAAAGCTAGCGGCTAAACAACCTAGGCTGGTCAATCGCTCCACGCCACTGCTGCTTCACGACAACGCTAGACCACACACTGCGCTACAGACGGCTACTAAATTAGAAGAGCTTCAATTGGAAAGTCTAAGACATCCTCCGTACTCCCCGGACCTTGCTCCAACAGATTACCATTTTTTTGCGAAATTTGGATAATTTCTTGCAAGGGAAAAAATTCAACTCCGATGGGGCAGTCCAAATCGCCTTCAAAGATTTTATTGATTCCCGTCCGACTGGTTTTTTTAGTAAAGGGATCAATTAACTACCTATGAGATGGCAAAAGTGCATAGAAAATAATGGTTTATACTTTGATTAATTCAATATATTATATTAAAAAATATTCGACTTTTTGTTCCTCCCATACAAAACGCCAATTTCATATGTAAGGACCAATATATAGGTGAATGCCGAAAACCGGCGTATTCGCAATATTTGGCTTTACTTATATATTTTTCTAAAAATAAGTAAGCACTTGACGTTCCATTAATTATTAAATGCGTAAATTACATTATATAGGAAACATATTATATCAATAAACAGCACAGGGCTAAAACAATTCTATCATTTTTCTAGCGTTTTAAAGTCGAAGGTGCCACTAAATGGCCGAAAACTGAGTATTCTACCCTATCTCTGATTCGAATCAAGAATTGTTTGAATCGAGGATTTATGAACATAGATGGAGAGCAAAAAGTTGAACATTGAGACACGTGCATTCTTTTCACTTTTATTATAGAAGTTCTTTGAAAAATAAGAAATAAATATTACATTCCTAAAAAGTAGCTGAATTATAAAAAAAAAGTGTCGCCATATTGGTTTACATCTGAGTATTCTGTATTTTAAATCACTAAAAGGGCTTACAAATTATTTTGTGATGGGCCTTGTTCATTTCAATTAGGATTTTGGACGGCATCTTGCTGAAGATACTTACCACTGGTATGGTAACTATGGTAGACTCTAACTCTCAAAAGTATTATAAAAATATGAGTTTATATTATTAAGTATAATATAAACTCATATTTATACATTAAAGTAGTACTATATAAATATTTTGAAATAATCTAAGACGGATTTTTTGGTTGAGGCTGGCAGCACTGGGCAACACTGCCCTCATTTCACCGCCAGCCATTTACCATTAGGAAGTGCGCGAGTGGCGGAACTCGTGAAGTGTTGTGAAACAATTTATTGGGAAAAGGTGAGTAATTTAATATATTTTTTGTTTTATAAGTTAGGTACGTATTATAGACTTCCTACATAGTGCTTTTTACGTAAAATATTCAACTATCTCAATATTTAGAGCCGCGGTCGGTGACGGCGTAACGTTTATTTTGAGCTACTTTTCGCTAAGTAAGTATCGTGCTAAAAATAGATTTTCAATCCATAATTATACCTAAGTGAAAAGTATCGTTGAATCCTTTTTTTGTACATAATTGGACTCTGTATTGTATTTTTATTTCGATTTTCAACGATAAATGAGAGGCAACATGAGAGAGAGTCTCATTTAAATATCATCAAAATCGGTCAAGGAGTTTTTGAGTTACACTCCAATGCTCATCATCAGGGGATGATGAGGATCTGATATGCTCGAAACCCGGGTCGACGTATTCGATCCTCAACGTGAGTGTTTTTGCCGGTTTAATGTATAATATTTAAATACACTCCAATAACTGAAAAGTGTACGCCTAACTTGATCGGTCCCGTAAGTAGCAAGGGTCATTGAAAAGGGAGTTTTGTTTTTTAACCAGAATTAGAACCAACTTCAACACTAAAAAGATTTAAATAACTTGTCGAAGTTTGTACCATGTGCACAATAGGTACTTTTGAACTATCGTGATAGGTACCGACTTCAAGTACCTAATTATTTTACACTTTAGTGTCGACGTCGGTTCCATTTTTGGTAAAAAAAATTGTATGTAGAAATTTTATTTAGAACTAAACTTCTATAAAATTCTCTAAATTAAAGTAGTCCTTATTTTGTCCAGTTTAAAACTCAAATTCGTATAACAAATTAGACTGCATGTAATTTGGTGCTGAACTGAAGTCAATAATGCCTACAATCGAATAGTACAATACTTTTTTTTTAAATTGCCATTCTAATTGTTAAGCGAATTTGATTATTAGTGTAAACTGATGTTTTTTGTTATGATCTACCATAACTTATTTAAATGTTTTTAAATATTGTCAAAACCTTTAAGATCGGGATCATTGTTTACCTTTATGAACTTTGCGCCACGCCATCATGTTTTTTTCTTTATTTCTTTACACCTCATAGGCCTACCTAGTATTACTGGCTCTAAAGGACAGCTACCGGAACACACCGTTATGTGTTTGGCGATAGATATACTAATTAGAGTAGTAGCTGGCCAGGTGGGCATTAAAATCATATTGAACCATATGTTAAATGTTTGTGTATTATTAATGTTATTAATTTATTAGGTAAGTAGGCAGGTACGTACTCGTGCGCAGATACCATTTAAGTATTTAAATAAGTACTAACATCTATATGATCCTAATAAAAACATTCGTGGTATTGTATGGTAACGCAATCCATGCTTACACAAGTTAAACTGTAAATAAAAAATGTAAATACAGTGTCTAGTAGGTATACTGTTTTCACATGTTTACCTAAGTACCTACCTATTTTTTCATTCGTATGAGTTCGAATCGTTGACTATCGTGCTGATAGGTAAATGAATCTTAGACTACGTGCTGTTCTTGTGAAGATGTGATGATATTACTACTAATTGACATTAAGTAGGTAGGTACCTACTACTAGGGTTTTTAAGAAAATTTATCTTAACAAATTGTTGTACCTACAAAATATTCTACCTATCCACAAAAAGCATCTGATTTTAATTACCTACCTATGGTATAATAATATGGTAGGTAAGTAATGAATAATGAACAATGTTGTTCCACATTTTGAATATCACGCTTTTAAAATAGTTTGTTTTTAGTGGAAAAGTGGTCGTTTGACAAAAGGTGCGATTAGATTATTTATTGACGACAACGGAAGGTTAATTATGAATAAGTTAGACCCCGACATGTAGGTACCTACCTACCTACATGTCGGGATTTCGTTTGGCTTGTTATGAGCAGATAGGATGTAACACCATCGAGACAACGTTACACTAGAGCAGACATTTAGGGCAAAATTTAATTAAAGTATAATATTATTATGCACGAGGGTGTTATTGTTCGGTTTATGTCCCTAAGAACCATAAAATAAAGCTCACTTTACGAGCAAGTATGTTGAAAATATATTTGTGTAACCGTGTGCATTGGTGTGAAATTTAAATAAAATGATAATTCTAAATTATACTCACCTTGCATTTGGCTTGTTACAGATATTGCTCATTCGGTTAACGAAATATTCCTGTTAACGATATTTCGTTTCGGTCACCGAAATATCCCTGCGCTGCCTAGGTAATATATCCCTGCGTTGCCTAGGTAAGTTCGTAATTAATATTAAATTGATTGGCATCGCACAAGAGAGTAAGTATTTTATCACATATATATAAGAAATCAACGATAGATAACTACCTACTTAAAATTGTAAGAATTTACCACTGTCCCGCTAGGTTATATTCTTTTATTAGTACAAGTAAGTAAACTTGTAGTCTAGTCCTTACCTATTTAGGAATACAGTGTTTCAACTAGATCCATTTGGTACAATCGGTTGCTAGCTGTAGGTATGCAATATACATCAAATACTTCTAAAATGCGGACCTATGAAATAATATCCGAAACAATTAGGGCATTGTATGGGATCACTTATGACTTTAATGACGATGTAAGCCCGTCGCTCATTGAAGCTTTACAACAAAAACTTATAAATGATCCTATGAAATATGAAAGTAATTTGAAACTAGTAATAAAGTCAAAAAAATTTCAGAACTACTTTAATAACAATGTAAGATCGTTACAAAATATTATTGCCCAGTTAATTATATATGGTAAAATACCAAAAACGCCTATGACATATTTAAAATCAGATCAATACTATGAAACTGTGTGCAAAATAATGAAACTTGCAAACAGTACAAAAAACAGGCAGAAAATTTACCAAACTTGGGCTAGGTATACTCGTACTCAACATTGTAATCAAAACAGTAGCCCGACTTTTACAATTGCTCCAGAACGCGACAACTGTTCGGGGGCTCGCCGCTTGTCTGAGTCCCCCCTCTCCGCTTCGGTCACCTCTGCACAGTCTGACAAAGGTCTTCTTGAAGAGTTGAAGAACAGTAGCCCGACTTTTACAGTTACTCCAGAACGCGACAACTGTTCGGGGGCTCGCCGCTTGTCTGAGTCCCCCCTCTCCGCTTCGGTCACCTCTCCACAGTCTGACAAAGGTCTTCTTGAAGAGTTGAAGAACAGTAGCCCGACTTTTACAGTTACTCCAGAACGCGACAACTGGTCGGGAGCTCGCCGCTTGTCTGAGTCCCCCCTCTCCGCTTCGGTCACCTCTGCACAGTCTGACAAAGGTCTTCTTGAAGAGTTGAAGAACAGTAGCCCGACTTTTACAGTTACTCCAGAACGCGACAACTGGTCGGGAGCTCGCCGCTTGTCTGAGTCCCCCCTCTCCGCTTCGGTCACCTCTGCACAGTCTGACAAAGGTCTTCTTGAAGAGTTGAAGAACAGTAGCCCGACTTTTACAGTTACTCCAGAACGCGACTACTGGTCGGGAGCTCGCCGCTTGTCTGAGTCCCCCCTCTCCGCTTCGGTCACCTCTCCACAGTCTGACAAAGGTCTTCCTGAAGAGTTGAAGAACAGTAGCCCGACTTTTACAGTTACTCCAGAACGCGACAACTGGTCGGGGGCTCGCAGCTTGTCTGAGTCCCCCCTCTCCGCTTCGGTCACCTCTCCACAGTCTGACAAAGGTCTTCCTAAAGTTACTATGAGATCAAATAAAAAATGCGTGAGTCCAGAAATACCCGATGTGCCCAAGTGTATATTAAATATTTCTAGCGTCGAAAATTCTGCAATTATCTTACCTTTAGGTACTCAAAATGTGGCTTCACTCGAAGAATCACAATTACCGCATTTAGAAGGCGAATTTCAATTAGAGGACAAATTAGTGAAGCAAGTTTTTAATAATAATAAACTTAATAGTCAAACGTATCCGTATGTACTCACGAAAAAGATTAAAGCTGAAATCAACAATACATGTCTCCTGATTTACAAATATGTAAAATATAACTCATCGAACGTAACAATCAACGCCAGATGCAAGCACGTGAGTTGTAAAAAGTTTAAAATTATTATTAAGGGAAACCATGTTTCGGTTTACAGCTCAAATGAAAATTTCTGTCATAAACAAAACTTGACAATGTCGGTTTCAAAATTAGAAAGGCAAATTGTCAAACAAAAGTTAGTTACCCAAAAAGCTAAACAGTACAAAAATCAGCAACTTTTGAAAATAAATCTCGATAAATTGGAAAAGACCAAAAGTTTGGAGACGGTCAAGTCAGATGCTACATTAAGAAAAATAAGATCAGAGGCCTTAAGCATAAACGATCGATCAAAAAATGATGCTCTTGACTTACTGCTTTATTTTAAGGACCACCTTGAATACGTACAAGAGATAAGCTTCCCTTTCTGTGTTAAAATGTTTAGTATGGAGCAAATTGAAGTATTGAAGCGACTTGGCCCCGTAGTTTTACATTTTGACGCTACCGGGAGCGTTGTTAGACATCTCAAAGAAATCGGCAACAAAAAAAGGATTTTGTATTATGCAGGGGTGGTGTCGTTACCGTCGCCAAGCACTTAACGGTATGTGCCGCTATGAGACCTCTAGAACTAGTAATTTGCATGGTGGTAGGGCATTTTCACACATAGCCAGGCGGGTATTTGCAAAATGCCCTACCACCATGCAAAATTGCTGGTTCTCAAGGATACATAGCGGCACATAGCGTTAAGTGCTTGGCGACAGATTTTTTACTTGAGGGAGGTAGCTAGCCAGGCGGGTTTTCTCAAAATGCCCTACCACCATGCAAATTACTAGTTCTAGAGGACTCATAGCGGCACATACCGTTAAGTGCTTGGCGACAGATTTTTTACTTGAGGGAGGTAGCTAGCCAGGCTGGTAATCGCAAATTGCTCTACCACCATGCAAAATTACTGGTTCTGGAGGACTCATAGCGGCACATACCGTTAAGTGCTTGGCGACAGATTTTCTACTTGACACATAGTGGTAGGAAGCCAGGCGGGTATTTGCAAAATGCCCTACCACCATGCAAAATTATTGGTTCTCAAGGATACATAGCGGCACATAGCGTTAAGTGCTTGGCGACAGATTTTCTACTTGACACATAGTGGTAGGAAGCCAGGCGGGTATTTGCAAAATGCCCTACCACCATGCAAAATTACTGGTTCTCAAGGATACATAGCGGCACATAGCGTTAAGTGCTAGGCGACAGATTTTTTACTTGAGGTAGGTAGCTAGCCAGGCGGGTTTTCTCAAAATGCCCTACCACCATGCAAATTACTAGTTCTAGAGGACTCATAGCGGCACATACCGTTAAGTGCTTGGCGACAGAATTTTTACTTGAGGGAGGTAGCTAGCCAGGCTAGTAATCGCAAATTGCCCTACCACCATGCACAACTACTAGTTCTCAAGGATACATAGCGGCACATAGCGTTAAGTGCTTGGCGACAGATTTTCTACTTGAGGGTGGTAGCTAGCCAGGCGGGTAATCGCAAATTGCTCTACCACCATGCAAAATTACTGGTTCTGGAGGACTCATAGCGGCACATACCGTTAAGTGCTTGGCGACAGATTTTCTACTTGACACATAGTAGTAGCAAGCCAGGCGGGTATTTACAAAATGCCCTACCACCATGCCAAATAACTGGTTCTAGAAGACACATAGCGGCACATAGCGTTAAGTGCTTGGCGACAGATTTTCTACTTGACACATAGTGGTAGCAAGCCAGGCGGGTATTTATAAAATGCCCTACCACCATGCAAAATTACTGATTCTCAAGGATACATAGCGGCACATAGCGTTAAGTGCTTGGCGACAGATTTTCTACTTGAGGGTAGTAGCTAGCCAGGCGGGCATTCGCAAAATACCCTACCACCATGCAAAATTACTGGTTCTGGAGGACTCATAGCGGCACATACCGTTAAGTGCTTGGCGACAGATTTTCTACTTGACACATAGTAGTAGCAAGCCAGGCGGGTATTTACAAAATGCCCTACCACCATGCCAAATAACTGGTTCTAGAAGACACATAGCGGCACATAGCGTTAAGTGCTTGGCGACAGATTTTCTACTTGACACATAGTGGTAGCAAGCCAGGCGGGTATTTATAAAATGCCCTACCACCATGCATAACTACTAGTTCTTAAGGATACATAGCGGCACATAGCGTTAAGTACTTTAAACGTGCAAAACGCCTGCCAAGCGCGGGATTATGGCAAATTAGGGGGTTAAAAATATTACGACTCGTTTCTTGTATTCGCGGATAAATATTCGCTATATACGGATCCAGTCGGTACATTAAATCAAAATCGGTATTCTTTATCATCGCGTCGGCATCCTTTGAGTAGTACTGGCACGTGCCGGCGCGGCTTTTACAATTGCTTTTGTGTTTCACCGAAAGAATAAATATAAAAAGGAAACTAAGTCTTATTGCCTTCTACCTAAAGTTCATTATCAAATGCGGCCGCCGCCGCTGTTTTACGCATGCTACTGTCCTTGATTAAAAGCCGCCAATACAAAAACTTAAAAAAGCGCGTTTTTTAAACCTTTGTCTATATAATAATTTGTAGGTATTGCTAAAAAATAACAGGGACTTATGTGATTAAATTGATTTTAAATCTGATTTCTCCTTTTATTTTGAGTTTTTGGAACGTACCTATCCCCTGCAGTCCTATACAAATTACTAAAGGCAGCGTTTATCAAATAATCCCTTGAATTTGTTATCTATGTGTATAATAGTAGACTACAGCATATCTTCCTAGGTTATTTAATAAAATAGTTATGTAAATACCTACTGACTGCCTCGTTGGTTCCTGTTGCAGGTTGTATGCATAAGATAAGCGCGTCTTTGGAATCTACACTCATGCATACGTCGATAAAAAAAATATTGCCTACCTACCCATTCGCCTATATAATATACATATTATGTAACGTATTGCTCGATGTACCTACCTACCCAGTTAACTTAGCACAGAATTCAGTTCAACACGTTTATACCTGGATTGTTAGGTAAAAAATAGGTAGGTACCTGTCACATTAAATCATCAAATTAAATCATCTAAGTAAGGCAATACAAAACTATACCTACTAACAAACTATAAATGAAACGATTTTAATAAAATTTATATGGGACTACACGAAGATAATGGGTAGGTATACTCTACAATGCTCATTTCAACTACAAGAATATGTTTTCAAGGCCTATGTTTGTTTATTTCCAGCACAAGTTATAATACCTAAACATTTATTGAATACCCGTACCGCCACCTAAAGAAATTTAATAGAACTAAAGTAGCAGCCAACTCGCCGCGGGGTTATTTGCAAATTGTGGCTTTCTGAAATGTCAAGAGTAATTTCTGAAAACACCATCTGAAAGGTCGTTTTAGTAGCTATCTTTTGACGTATGTTTCATTCCAAAACACAATCCCTGTCATGGTCAAAATCCCCTGCAAAACCCAACATCGAAAATATTTTCTGATTTTAATGTGAATTGGGGCTTTTTGAAATGTCCAGAGTAATTTCTGAATACACCACCTGAAAGGTCTTTTTAATAGCTATCTTTTGACATATGTTTCATTCCAAAACACCATCTCCATCATGGTCAAAATCCCTGGCAAAACCCAGCAGCGAAAATATTTTCTGATTTTAATGTCAATTGCGGCTTTCTGAAATGTCCAGAGTAATTTCTGATTATACCACCTGAAAGGTCTTTTTAATTGCTATCTTTTGAGATATGTTATATTCCAAAACACCATCTCCATCATGGTCAAAAACCCCGGCAAAACCCAGCAGCGAAAATATTTTCGGATATTAATGACAATCGCGGCTTTCTGAAATATCAAGAGAAATTTCTGAATATACCACCTGAGAGGTCTTTTTAATAGCTATCTTTTGAGATATGTTTTATTCCAAAACACCATCCCCATCATGGTCAAAATCCCTGGCAAAACCCAGCAGCGAAAATATTTTCTGATTTTAATGTCAATTGCGGCTTTCTGAAATATCCAGAGTAATTTCTGAATATACCACCTGAAAGGTCTTTTTGATAGCTATCTTTTGAGATATGTTTTATTCCAAAACACCATCCCCATCATGGTCAAAATCCCTGGCAAAACCCAGCAGCGAAAATATTTTCGGATATTAATGACGATCGCGGCTTTCTGAAATATCAAGAGTAATTTCTGAATATACCACCTGAAAGGTCTTTTTAATAGCTATCTTTTGAGATATGTTTTATTCCAAAACACCATCCCCATCATGGTCAAAATCTCTGGCAAAACCCAGCAGCGAAAATATTTTCTGATTTTAATGTCAATTGCGGCTTTCTGAAATATCCAGAGTAATTTCTGAATATACCACCTGAAAGGTCTTTTTAATAGCTATCTTTTGAGATATGTTTTATTCCAAAACACCATCCCCATCATGGTCAAAATCCCTGGCAAAACCCAGCAGCGAAAATATTTTCGGATATTAATGACGATCGCGGCTTTCTGAAATATCAAGAGTAATTTCTGAATATACCACCTGAAAGGTCTTTTTAATAGCTATCTTTTGACATATGTTTCATTCCAAAACACCATCTCCATCATGGTCAAAATCCCTGGCAAAACCCAGCAGCGAAAATATTTTCTGGTTTTAATGTCAATTGCGGCTTTCTGAAATATCCAGAGTAATTTCTGAATATACCACCTGAAAGGTCTTTTTAATAGCTATCTTTTGAGATATGTTTTATTCCAAAACACCATCCCCATCATGGTCAAAATCCCTGGCAAAACCCAGCAGCGAAAATATTTTCGGATATTAATGACGATCGCGGCTTTCTGAAATATCAAGAGTAATTTCTGAATATACCACCTGAAAGGTCTTTTTAATAGCTATCTTTTGACATATGTTTCATTCCAAAACACCATCTCCATCATGGTCAAAATCCCTGGCAAAACCCAGCAGCGAAAATATTTTCTGATTTTAATGTCAATTGCGGCTTTCTGAAATATCCAGAGTAATTTCTGAATATACCACCTGAAAGGTCTTTTTAATAGCTATCTTTTGAGATATGTTTTATTCCAAAACACCATCCCCATCATGGTCAAAATCCCTGGCAAAACCCAGCAGCGAAAATATTTTCTGATTTTAATGTCAATTGCGGCTTTCTGAAATATCCAGAGTAATTTCTGAATATACCACCTGAAAGGTCTTTTTAATAGCTATCTTTTGAGATTTGTTTTATTCCAAAACACCATCCCCATCATGGTCAAAATCCCTGGCATAACCCAGCAGCGAAAATATTTTCGGATATTAATGACGATCGCGGCTTTCTGAAATATCAAGAGTAATTTCTGAATATACCACCTGAAAGGGCTTTTTAATAGCTATTTTTTGACATATGTTTCATTCCAAAACACCATCTCCATCATGGTCAAAATCCCTGGCAAAACCCAGCAGCGAAAATATTTTCTGATTTTAATGTCAATTGCGGCTTTCTGAAATATCCAGAGTAATTTCTGAATATACCACCTAAAAGGTCTTTTTAATAGCTATCTTTTGAGATATGTTTTATTCCAAAACACCATCCCCATCATGGTCAAAATCCCTGGCAAAACCCAGCAGCGAAAATATTTTCGGATATTAATGACGATCGCGGCTTTCTGAAATATCAAGAGTAATTTCTGAATATACCACCTGAAAGGTCTTTTTAATAGCTATCTTTTGACATATGTTTCATTCCAAAACACCATCTCCATCATGGTCAAAATCCCTGGCAAAACCCAGCAGCGAAAATATTTTCGGATATTAATGACGATCGCGGCTTTCTGAAATATCAAGAGTAATTTCTGAATATACCACCTGAAAGGTCTTTTTAATAGCTATCTTTTGACATATGTTTCATTCCAAAACACCATCTCCATCATGGTCAAAATCTCTGGCAAAACCCAGCAGCGAAAATATTTTCTGATTTTAATGTCAATTGCGGCTTTCTGAAATATCCAGAGTAATTTCTGAATATACCACCTGAAAGGTCTTTTTAATAGCTATCTTTTGAGATATGTTTTATTCCAAAACACCATCTCCATCATGGTCAAAATCCCTGGCAAAACCCAGCAGCGAAAATATTTTCGGATATTAATGACGATCGCGGCTTTCTGAAATATCCAGAGTAATTTCTGAATATACCACCTGAAAGGTCTTTTTAATAGCTATCTTTTGACATATGTTTCATTCCAAAACACCATCTCCATCATGGTCAAAATCCCTGGCAAAACCCAGCAGCGAAAATATTTTCGGATATTAATGACGATCGCGGCTTTCTGAAATATCAAGAGTAATTTCTGAATATACCACCTGAAAGGTCTTTTTAATAGCTATCTTTTGACATATGTTTCATTCCAAAACACCATCTCCATCATGGTCAAAATCCCTGGCAAAACCCAGCAGCGAAAATATTTTCGGATATTAATGACGATCGCGGCTTTCTGAAATATCAAGAGTAATTTCTGAATACACCGCCTGAAAGGTCTTTTTAATAGCTATCTTTTGAGATATGTTTTATTCCAAAACACCATCCCCATCATGGTCAAAATCCCTGGCAAAACCCAGCAGCGAAAATATTTTCTGATTTTAATGTCAATTGCGGCTTTCTGAAATATCCAGAGTAATTTCTGAATATACCACCTAAAAGGTCTTTTTAATAGCTAACTTTTGACATATGTTTCATTCCAAAACACCATCTCCATCATGGTCAAAATCCCTGGCAAAACCCAGCAGCGAAAATATTTTCGGATATTAATGACGATCGCGGCTTTCTGAAATATCAAGAGTAATTTCTGAATATACCACCTGAAAGGTCTTTTTAATAGCTATCTTTTGACATATGTTTTATTCCAAAACACCATCTCCATCATGGTCAAAATCCCTGGCAAAACCCAGCAGCGAAAATATTTTCTGATTTTAATGTCAATCGCGGCTTTCTGAAATATCAAGAGTAATTTCTGAATATACCACCTGAAAGGTCTTTTTAATAGCTATCTTTTGACATATGTTTCATTCCAAAACACCATCTCCATCATGGTCAAAATCCCTGGCAAAACCCAGCAGCGAAAATATTTTCGGATATTAATGACGATCGCGGCTTTCTGAAATATCAAGAGTAATTTCTGAATATACCACCTGAAAGGTCTTTTTAATAGCTATCTTTTGACATATGTTTTATTCCAAAACACCATCTCCATCATGGTCAAAATCCCTGGCAAACCCCAGCAGCGAAAATATTTTCTGATTTTAATGTCAATCGCGGCTTTCTGAAATATCAAGAGTAATTTCTGAATATACCACCTGAAAGGTCTTTTTAATAGCTATCTTTTGACATATGTTTTATTCCAAAACACCATCTCCATCATGGTCAAAATCCCTGGCAAAACCCAGCAGCGAAAATATTTTCTGATTTTAATGTCAATTGCGGCTTTCTGAAATATCCAGAGTAATTTCTGAATATACCACCTGAAAGGTCTTTTTAATAGCTATCTTTTGAGATATGTTTCATTCCAAAACACCATCTCCGTCATGGTCAAAATCCCCTGAAACCACTGCAACTAAACTATTTTATGAGTAACTCGCGAATCGCGGCTGTTTGAAATATCGCTAGTTATTTCTGAATACTATTTTTTAAAATTAATTTCAGTAGCTATCCATCGAGGTATGTTTTGTTCGAAAACACAGTCTTTAACATGGTGAAAACCGAAGATTTTATCATCGACATTTTAATTTGGTCGGTTTATATGGCTGCTGGGTTTGGCTGCCAACTTCACACTGGTAAGTTTTCTTTCTGCTCATGTTTTTCTAGTAAACAAACTATATGTATACATTTATTATTTACATTATTATTATAGATGTACTCTAATGACACACCACATGCAAGGGTTTAAAACATTTTTATACCTTCTCATGTATCTGAGTCCCCTTAAAATATACATATAAATACATTTTTAGATCATTATTAATCTTCGGATCCACGTTTTAAAATGTATCAGCCGGATTGTCCGCTGCTGAACACAGCTTACCCCATTAAGGGGAGATATGCCATAATCCCCACGTTTGGCAGGCGTCTTAGGAATCAGCAGTTAAAGATATTCAGCAGTTCCTTAGAAGGCTCTGCTCCCCGATTTTACCTTTAGTCGCTTCTTACGACACCCACAGGTAGCAATGCGGGGTGACATTATAACCCGGCACCCCACGTGGGACCACAAAATATCAAAATTAGGAGTTAGAGACCCGTGATATACAAGGACGGACGTCCTTACGGACAGACACTTACAGACTGCGGAGTCTCGTTAATTGAGGACTCCGTGTTACCCTTTGGGTTCGGAACCCTAAAACATACACTGTCGTCATCATTACATTAACCTTGTATGCTGCACAATATAGAAAGATTGTTAACGATAGTTGACATACGGGTATCCATAAACAAACATGTTTTCCTCGAATCATGCATTACATTATGTTAAAATGCAAACATATTTGTAGAAATAATGCTACGTGCTTTTAATTGAGTGTACATACTACCAACATACTTCGGTACCTACTTATTATAAAGAAGAAAACGTCTAATACAATTGACTGTACTTTCCAGTTACTGAGTCAGAAATCAGAACTTTTTATTGAATAACTGTTGTGGTACATAGAGATGGTAATATCACAATTAAGTTTCAACAGTCTGGTGTGACGATTGCGAGCGTCCAATAAGTTATAATATCACTACAACATTTACTTAAACTTAACTATACAATACAAAATCACAAATATACGATAGGAAAAAAATACGTCATGTGCGGGATACGAACCCGCGTCCATCCACCCCTTGAGCCGGGGTATGCTCTAACCAATTGAGCTAACAGGACGTCATAACTCAAATCTTTCCTATCGTTCTTTAACCATCGTATTGGGATGGAGCGACATCTATAGTACCACTTGCGTTGTACTAATTTTTTCCTATCGTATATTTGTGATTTTGTAATGTAATTCGCATAGCAGGCGTTATTGCAAACCTAACAATATAAAAATTAAGTAAGTATACAATTTAGGATACAATAAAATAGATAGTATTATTAATATTAATATATTAAATTGCACGATTTACAGTGGCACCAGGTGTAAAATAAAATACTTTGGATATAAGCCATGATTTTAATTTATATTAGGTCCTTACATATGAAATTGGCGTTTTTCGTACTGGCCACTTTAATCACGAATTTCTCCTCTTTGGTAAGGAATTCCAAATTCAAATTTGTACAGCTATAGACTCATGTATTTGTGCTTCGATGATCGTCATTCATTTGTTTTTTTTCTTCTGTTTTTTTCTGTTTGCGTCACTCATTTTACAAAATGGAAAACCTTAAATATCGCATTATTTACGAGTACGAGTTCCGCCGTGGCACTAGTGCTGCGGAAACAACTCGAAGGGTGAATGATGTGTATGGCGGTCGTGTTGCAAAAGAAAACACAGTTCGTTTTTGGTTCCAACGTTTTCGTTCTGGAAATTTCGACCTGCAGAACAAGCCCCGTGGAAGGCCTGAGACTCAAGTTGATAATGAAGAGTTGAAGGCTATTGTGGAAGCGGATCCATCGCAAACCACGTCCAAGTTAGCTGCAGGCTGCGATGTTAGTGATAAAACTGTTTTAATTCACTTGAAGCAAATTGGGAAGATTAAAAAGCTTGAAAGGTGGGTACCTCACGAATTGACTGAAACAAACCGGCAAACGCGCGTCGACTGCTGCGTTACATTACTAAACCGGCACAATAATGAAGGTATTTTAAACCGAATCATTACCTGTGATGAAAAATGGGTTCTTTACGATAATCGGAAGCGCTCAGCGCAATGGTTAGATCCTGGCCAGCCAGCCAAATCCTGCCCCAAGCGAAGATTAACCCCAAAAAAGTTACTTGTAAGCGTTTGGTGGACTAGTGCCGGTATTGTTCATTACAGTTTTTTCAAATCTGGCCAGACTATTACGGCTGATGTCTATTGTCAGGAATTGCAAACCATGATGGAAAAGCTAGCGGCTAAACAACCTAGGCTGGTCAATCGCTCCACGCCACTGCTGCTTCACGACAACGCTAGACCACACACTGCGCTACAGACGGCTACTAAATTAGAAGAGCTTCAATTGGAAAGTCTAAGACATCCTCCGTACTCCCCGGACCTTGCTCCAACAGATTACCATTTTTTTCGAAATTTGGATAACTTCTTGCAAGGGAAAAAATTCAACTCCGATGGGGCAGTCCAAATCGCCTTCAAAGATTTTATTGATTCCCGTCCGACTGGTTTTTTTAGTAAAGGGATCAATGAACTACCTATGAGATGGCAAAAGTGCATAGAAAATAATGGTTCATACTTTGATTAATTAAATATATTATATTAAAAAATATTCGACTTTTTGTTCCTCCCATACAAAACGCCAATTTCATATGTAAGGACCTAATATTTAAATATGATGTATGTTTTTTATTTCTAATGGTAATCTATTTTACACGTATAGAACCACTACATATTATATGAGCTATTGTGATACATACTATTATTAATACATATTATGCATACATGCATAATATTATGTTTCATTTATTTGAGTTTACACACTAAAATAATTAAATTTAATATAGTGGCCCGCGTACCCAGCTCTAATGAGGGTTGAGACAACATCGACCCAAATAAGGTGAACATAGATACTCATATTTGTATGAACAATAATCGCATTTCTTTCCTACAACTAGTGAACTGAGTCTCAAAAAGGCAAATATTGACCATGTTTTTTTAGAAAGAGTGTACGACTTACAGATATGAATACAATATATAATATTCTATAGGATATGACAAATAAGCTTGATTCATAAACACGATTGTACATATTATGTTTCTCTCTATAAAAAAAAAAACATTAATATGCTCTAAAATGTTATGTCCATATAGTCAATCGTATATCATATCAATACAAATTTTATTTTTAATTATTATGTAGCAACCATGTGATACAGGATTTAAAAAGGTCACTTTTATATGAATATTTATACCAAATTCCTCACGCTATTTTTTTTAATTGACACCAATTAGGGCTAGGAAACTTTTAGGCTAGATTCTGTAAGTCTCGGGTCTCTTGCTTCTTACAAGCAACGGACCCGTGACTTACAGACGGACAGACATCAATAGGGCTTTACTTTGCCCTTTGGGCACTGAACATCATCACGTGGTTGGTATTTCCTATTATTATAATATAATAAACCATATTATCATCAACCATTTTATGGTTACACTGCAGTACTGATAATATAATTCATTCCTTTTTTACTCATCGTGGGGATCGGTACAATTACTTCTCTAGCCACAAAAAGACAATACATGAGCATAAAAATATATTTTCACTTATCATCCTCGTAAAGTTATTTTTTATGCCCAGTGTAAGCGGACTAAAACGGATTTTTAAGCTCTAGTCCATAAAAAGTGCATAAAAATTATCATTGAGTTTTAAATTGTTCTGAGAGGTTTTAATATAATTCATTTGTCTGGGTCTTCATACCCATTTATAAGGGATACGTTAAAGGAAGGTTTATTGAACGATTAATGACTAATAAAACAATGACACTCGAAATAGAACATTGTACATACAAAAATTAATTAAAGAAGGAGTCCTTTTCGGTATATACTAACAATATCGGTTAATTTCCTCACAATTGAAGTGAAAATCTGAGTGACTCGTTCATAAAACCCATTTTAGCCTCGTTTATATCAGCCCACGCTTTTGTCTCGGGTCGCTCGGGCGGTTAGACTTCTCGTCTAACGCCCGAAATTAATATCGTATCTGTAATCCAAGATTGAAAACGATCCGAGATAAGACCATATCCACAGATCGATCTGTAATCTGCATGCCAATAACAAAACCAATCTTTTTTGCGCCGAGATCGGCGGCAATCCAACCTGCTATCTCTTCCCTCTCAACCATTCCGTTCTATGCATAGAGAATAAAGCTACAGTTTGATTTATGATACTTTTAGGTAATATTCAATCTCTTTTGTTGAAATAATCAGCAGTACATTATACCTTTAGTGTATTTTTATAAAATATTGGACTAATATCTTATTATATTTACACAAAAGTGAAAAATATATTCACGATGCTACACTCAAGATACTCATAGCAAAATGGAAATGATAGTCAGAGTAGAATGGAACGTAATGCAAAAATGTGTCAGTCTCCCGGTCACCCGTCCGTTATTTCCATTCATACCAGTGCTGCCAGACATGCGATAATTATCCTAGATCCACGATATATTTGAGTGTCATGCGATAAAAAATTATAATGACGTATCGCACGATATTTTTTTCATTTACACGATAATTTTACAACAAATTCTGATTCAAGTAATTTTTATATTACTCGGATCAGAACCAAATATAATTTTTATATTATGTATGGCAATCCAAACGAATGCAAAATGAGATAGGTATTTTCTTAAATAAATTCCATAAAAACAAAAAGCCGACACTGTCATAAAACAACTACGTTATATAATTGCATAGCTGATCAGGCTGCATGAAGATGTGGCAATAGAAGCGAAAATCCTGATGTATTGATTTTATACCGAGCAATGATTGAGTGTACTAACAACGCAGGACTGTACGGTCCTAAGAAAACCAGAGCCCGTCAAAGCCTACATGTGGGCATGTACCCTCTGAACTTTATTCATTGAGTGCTGATTCTGAGGAAGAGGTTATTTTTGACCATCAATAAAATAAGATATACATAATAATAACATTTTTTTACCGAAAATATTAAATTAATTTTTTAGAAAAAACTTAAAAATATATCTCTTGTCTTCTGACACTAAGAACTGAAACGAAGGTTGAGTAATTTATAAAGTTTAGAACTTGCGATAAAAACACGATAATTTTGCAGTAATTCTCTGATAATTTTTAACTCACCGATCTGGCAACACTTTTCATACCATCTGGGCCACTGAGCAAGTAATATTTCTGGGCATCTGCCTGTCATTTTTGATCTAGCCGAATAAATTGAATAAAATAAAAATAAACATTAGTTGCATTTTTGGATTAGGAACTAAACCATATGAAATTTCTGGGATTGCAAATTTGGATTGCTGACACCGATCCAAAATCCATAGATAGATTATTGACACGCACAAAGTGACATTTTCATACAGAGGTCAATCTTTTTTCTGTAAACCGACCTACCAGCGATAGATTGCTTCCATAGATAGAAATTTCAATCTCTGGATAGCTTATTGGCACGGTAAAACCTTAAAATGGATTGCTTATTCTATCTTAGATAGCTAAAAACAGATTGAGATCGATTATTAATTTCGGGCGTAAAATGACTTGTATCGTGCATTCGTAGTACAATCTACTATTTTCCGTTAACAAAACAAGGACATCTCAAAGTTTTGGCTTAAATTTTAGCACCTAGTTGAAAAGTTTTCGTTGGCAGTAGTAGTATATAAATTTTTAAAGGTGATAAAATGTGCTTACTTTTTCGAGTAACGAGTACCATTACAAAATCACAAATATACGATAGGAAAAATTTAAGTCATGTGCGGGATTCGAACCCTGATCGGATTTGAGTTATGACGTCATGTCATGTTAGCTCAACTGGTTAGAGCATGCCCCGGCTCAAGGTGTGGATGGACGCGGGTTCTAATCCCGCACATGACTTAAATTTTTCCTATCGTATATTTGTGATTTTGTAATGTAATCCTCATAGCAGGCGTTATTGCAATTGCAAACCTAACAATATTAAAAAATATCGAATACCATTTAGTAGGTCGTTGTCAATGACGAAATACAATATTATTATCGAGTATAGTTATTTGTTATGTTTATATTAACTAATAACGAAGATATTATTCATCAGACCAATAACATGATAAACTGCAAGTTAGGCTGCTTCGCGATTCCAAGCATTTCCGGTGCGGCTCATTCCGCAAACTTATCGAGGGTTTTTTTACTTTTTACAAATAACTAGTTGGTTGCTTTGTACATTTTATCTTTGTTGAATAAAAATATCGTAATGTTTAGTTATGCATTATGCTTCATTCATTATCATATTTGTGTTAATTTAATTGTAATTTGTACTGTTGGCTCTTACGTCACATATTTGTCTGTTGTAGGCGTGTGTACCTAGTCAAAGATTCAAAGGATGTCAATATTTATTAAATAAAATACTACGTCTATACTATGTTAATATGGTTTATCATATAAGGTACGAGGTACATTGGTATTTGTTATAATACGTTGTTGTTCTACCCACTTTATATAGTTTTTTTAATAATAACAAATACTTTTAAAATATTTTAAGAAAACATCAAATTAATATTTAAATAAAATACTTAAAAAATATAAAAATATATCTAGTGACAATTCCGCTTGATTTTCCTGCTAAGCCGAGGTGACGTCACAAACGCCACGCAGCCAAACCGGAAGAATTTTCGACGCGTTTCGCTTCTACACGAAGCATCTTCAGGAGGTCTTGACTCTTCGAGCGCACGATCGAGAATCGTGCGCTCGAAGAGTCTATTAATTTGATGTTTTCTTAAAATATTTTAAAAGTATTTGTTATTATTAAAAATGGATTTCCGCAAAGTAACGCCTGAATCTATTCTTTATCTATTCATTAGTTTTTTTTTGTTTTTTTTTTATGCCTGATAGGTTAGCCTTTGACCGCTATTTCACCTGATGGTAAGTGATGATGTGGTCGAAGATGTTGTACAGGCTAACCTAGAAGTACTGGCTCTCAAGGACAGCTGCCGGAACACATCGTTAGGTGCTTGGCGACAGATTTTCTACTTGAGAGTGGTAGCTAGCCAGGTGGGCATTCGCAAAATGCCCTACCACCATGCTGTAACGACTGCCATCCTAAGACAACAAGCTTAACGTGCCCTCCGAAGCACGGAAGCGCTCAGTAGTAATGTCACTAACGGTCACCCATCCAAGTCATGCGGGCGACGTTGCTTAGCTTTGCTGATCGGTTAAGAACAGCTAAGTAAACTTCGCTACGAGCGCTTCGATAGTATGCCGATTAAGCACGAAAGTGCTCGGTAATAATGCATTAGCGGTCACCCATCCAAATCCTGACTGCAGCGGACGTTGCTTAACTAAGCAAACTTCGCTACGAGCACTTCAAAACGTTTATTAAAACAACAAAGCAGTTTTTTGTGTTAACTGAAGACACGTCGTTACTCTCCACTTAATTGCCAGTTTGCATCCACGTAGATGATCGTGAGAAACTTTCCGATCTCTGCACGGATGATTCACCCAGTTCGCAGCTTGATATCATTAATCACCGTTTTACTTTTACCTAGTCCTACGAGTATTTATTTTGTCGTGAGTCTGTACCTGACTTGAAGCGCTCGTAGCGAAGTTTGCTTAGCTGTTCAGTAAAGTTAAAGCAACGTCCGGCGCGGTCATGAGTTGGATGCGTGACCGCTGGTGACATTACTACTGAGCGCTTCCGTGCTTCGGAGGGCACGTTAGTCGGTCGCGGTTGTTGTCTTAGGATGGCAGTCGTAATATCATGGTGGTAGATCATTTTGCGAATGCCCGCCTGGCTAGCAACCACCCTCAAGTAGAAAATCTGTCGCCAAGGACCTAAAGGTGTGTACCGGCAGCTGTCCTTGAGAGCCAGTAATTCTAGGTTAGCCTGAACAAAACCTTCAACCACATCATCACTTATCATCAGGTGAGATAGTAGTCAAAGGCTAACCTGTCATGTATAAAAATAAATATATATGAATACCTGACGCAACCGTTCGCACTCAATATAAACACTTTTCTATAGTATGAATAAATTTTTTATTCAATTAAGTATACCTTCTCTTATTTATTCTCTTATCTTAAGATTTATGTATATCTTCATTTCTGGACTTAAAATGATCGATAAGGTTGTTTTTTATGCATCAGGAAATATGGCTAAGACATATTCTATTCTCTTATCTTATCAACACTCTTACTTATTCTGCACTTTTGGAAAGTGTCTCGTTTTTCTCTTATTATCTCGTCTGGCCTTATGTATTTTGTATAAATACGTAGGTAATCATATTTTATCTATATTTATCTCGCGTAATAGGTATCTAAGATTATTTTTCATATCAGCGTGACAAAATATAAGTCAATCTATGACATAGATATTATCTTGGCTTTGGCTAGTAGGATGTCCCACGGACGCACGTGTTAAATTGGGTGATCCTAGTCATAGAATGTTTATAGTTTATGCTAGAATAACATTAATATTTTCAACACTCTTGCTGGTAAAGTGAGCTTTATTATATCTTTCTTAGGGCCAATAACCTAACTATAACACCCTCGTGCATAATAATATTATACACTAGTGCGTAATAGGACTATCCCTACAAAGTTAAGTTAGTACCTAACTGCAAATTATATGCGAGTAAACAGAGCATTTTCAATTTAACCGGGTAATACAGATTTGTAACATCAAAGAGGTTTATATGTAATCAAAAATCATACATTTGCCGCGCGCAAAAAAAAAAAACTTACGCGCTATTTTCCATAATTTTCGTATGCATACAGCCTTGGTAAAGTTAAAATATCAATTTCTTTAAAAATATCCTTTAGAGATTCTTCACGCATTGACCTGAAAGATGATTGTGAAGACATTGACCGAAATAATGCGTTTGATGCTCTGTACCCACATCTACTCTATTTACTAGTGTTAAGTCTTTATACCTGCGCAACACATTATGTGTGTGAATGCAATGGAAGCTTTCCACTTATCTAGAGTAAATTTATTATTCTACGCAGAATTCTGCCGAAAGTTCAAGATGTTCTTCACTCTAACTTTATTTTTATATGTAGATAGAGAACTCGACCTATAAATGTTCGCAGTACAAAGTTAAACCAGCCTCGTTAATTTATTGCTCGGTTGAATTTGTTTTCCTTTGCCATAGGTCTTTTTAAATTAGCCAATGATTGTTTTGTTCCATAAATAAATTACAAATGTGAGATGAACGTCTGTATCTTTTACATTAACGTTTATCGACGATGTATTCAAACCTTTATGTTCTTTGCCTTGGGAGATTTCGTTCTTTTAACTTCCTCATTTTGATCAGATTTTCAAGTATGGAACATTTTATTGTCTGTTTTCCTGATTAGAGATAGGCATTTTTCTAATTAACAACAGTTATTTCGTTCTGTTTACTAAAACAGAGTAAAATAACTGTTATTTAACTATACTGTAATAAAAATAATATACTGTATGTATTGTGTTAGTAAGCCAACTTATTATTAATAGATAGTAAAATTTTTACTTACTTACCTTTATATTCTTCTAAATATATAATCTTTACCTTGTTTTGATACTTTTTTTGTATTTTTTAATCTATTCATTTTCAGTTGTCTGAGGAAGTTGCGAGGAAGCAAAGCGAATACCAAAAATGCCTGGAGTCATACAAACAGATGAGAACAAAGTTCGAGGAGAACTACCTAAAATGTAAGTGTAAGTTTATGTTTGTATTATTTTTTATTTATATACGACAACGTACAAGTTACTTTTTATTAAATCATAAAGAATTCTGGAGAATACTCACAAGTCGTGGAGTGAAATAATTTACCTATGCGAGTAAATAAGTACCTAGATAGTCACTCGGCGCTCTGAGCACATTTTGAGAGATCTGCATTACATTCGACAACCGATACCACCAGTGCCGGTTTTTAGATTAATATTTTCCATAATAACGTAGTTTTGTCATAATTATGTTAAATACCAAGTGTTCCAACTCGATGACATTTTGCACTCATTTACTTGAACTTAATACTCATGTTCTGGCTTGCCAGTTTTACGTTTCAGTTATTTATTTTATTTCCAAACGTGCATAAGAGTTCCCATACAAAACGATTTATTCGAATTATTATTATTTGAACACTTGTTATTTACGAGTGACGAAACTATAGCGCTATAGTTTTATGACGTCAAGTCAAATTATGTAGTTTACGTTACGTGACCTTTCCCTAATTGAGTCAGCCAATATATTAGTTTCCAAACCTATGCTCAGCTACTTTACGTATTAATGGCATTCGAATAATTTAGTTACGAGATGGAATTACCAACTAAACTTTGTTTGAATGTAATCGAAATCTGAATATTTCTGTTCATTTTCAGGTCCGACGAGTCGAGGAGGCAGAAAGCTGGATGAAACCAGAGACAAGTATGGGAAAGCTTGTAGAAGACTGCACCGGGCGCACAACGAATACGTCTTGCTGCTTGCTGAGGCTACAGAATGCGAGCGCGCGCTTCGGACAGCCGCTCTACCGGCGTTACTGGACCAGCAGAGACGACAAGGAGAAGCTACGGCATCTTCTTGGTGAGTTCCACCAAGTTACTGTCGATGCCCCAGGGTGCATGCTATCCTATCACAACTGTACAATTCTTTTTAACCGGCGGTATGCTTTTTTTTATCAAGAAAATACTACGAACAATATACAACAATACAGCTACTACAATAAAAGCATTTAGACAACCTATAAGTCATTGCAGACTCACAGGCAGTTCAAATGCTCCAGCCCAATACCAGTTGGCAGCGTGCGCAGCATGCTGGCAGCATTACCGCGTTGATATAGTTAATAGGTGCCAGCATTTTGATCACGCGTCGCATCAATTAAGTACTAGACTGTACTAGCATGGCGAAAATTTAAGCGTGGATTGTTATGCTTGCTTCATTACTGATAAGGGTGTCAGATCCATTGAGTGCAAGCCGCGAAAAAGTTGGTAATTTTTAAAAACAAAGGCAGCTTACTTTGACCTGACCGATCATGACTTCCAGTCAATAGAAGGTGCAGGGCAGCAGGTTTTGAGTTTAACCAAATCCGCTTGCAGGGCGAAATTTGCTTAAATCTGGTTTTTTTTCGCGAGTTTTTGATTAGTTATATGTCGATGCGATCATTGTGCTCCAAAATACGAATTTATCTTTGAACAGGAAGATAATGTCATACAAATTGAACCACTATATATAAGTATCAGCGAAACTGAGTACTGCTGAAACGGGCTTCTGGAAGTGCCTCTCTTTCCGGTAGGCCTGACTTACCACTGGACGTACGTACCACTAAGGCATCAGTGTTGTTATGAATCAATATTAATTGAAATGTTGTTTACAGGAAAAGCATTCTTCTCGAGATTGTACAGCGGGGAGACTTCAGCACTGAAAAATTTAGAGAAATCCAAACCAAAATCGAAACCACAGTTCAGAACTTAAGGCCACAGGATGAATATAAAGAATTTATAGAAAAGTACAAGTTAGTATTACCATACTCAAGCTATGCAAAAGTTACACTGTACCTATTGTAGATTGTATCATAATATGCAAATATGAATATCTATATCTTATACATTCCTATTGACTTCCTAATGTTGACTAAAATCAAATTCTACTAAGTTCTAAGCTGTACTGTATCAGCCGTATCGTCCACTGTTGAACACAGCCACCCCTATTAAGGGGTTTATGCAAAATCCCCACGCTTGGCAGGCGGCTTGGGGATCGCAGTGTAAGTTGGCAGTTCTTTAGAAGGCGCTGCTGCCCACCTTCCACACCCACAGGATGATATGGAGAGGTGCAATTCTAAACCGCACCCCACGGGGGGTTAAGTTAAGATTATAATTATAGGCACAGAAGAAGTCGCAATATACTGTTACATTACAGTTGATCCATTCAGTAGATAGTTCCGCGGGAAAAAAAATTAATTAGGTATACTGTGGGCATGACTTAAGGAATATTATTTGGAAATCGGAACTTGAAATTAAGTGAATTTGTAATCGGGAAGACGTACGAGTAAATTGTTTTCCTTCTTAGCACTATATCTATTACGAGCATGAAGCATATTAATGAAAACTGGCTCCTTTTCCTGTTCCGAATGTAGGTATTGAATTTATCAGACCACGAGTAATGACTGACGTAAATCTGTTGAGGAAAACGTCATATATGTTTTGTTTGTCTTCTTTATACTGGTAAAAGTTAAGATTCGAAAATAGAAACATACGTTTCAAAAGCTTTACATACTTTAGATGCTCTCCATTTCTATTACAAATTTTATGCCTATGTCTAGAATAGGGAAAATATATTTTCTCTCTACCTTTCACTTACTTTTTCTTTTTCTAAAGATCACCCCCCTCAACGCCAGTAACGTTCACCTTCGACGAAAGCTTGGTGGAAGACACGAGTGGCAAGCTGCAGCCAAACCAGCTGACCGTCGATAACCTCACCGTCGAGTGGCTTAAAGAAAAGCTTACAGAACTCGAGTCCTCCCTTCAGGATAACCGGGAGAAGCAGACGGCGCTGCAAGGGCCGGAAATTATTGGGAACGGCGTCTGTAAGAACAACAACACTGGGGTCGCGAATGGAGTTAACGGCATCGATAGGTAAGAACCGAGTTACAAAAGTTTCCCTTCTAAAATTCTAATAAGACAAGAAGGATAAGTGTGAAATAAAACTGTTTGTTCCCCTATGCATTAGTCCCGCTACGCCATACTTGAAAAATACTTTACCAAGAAAAGCCGCCTCGCACGAAATCAAATCACTGACGGTTACAAGGAAAAATGTAAAGACCATGTTTTCTCTTCTTTGTGGGTTTCTTGATATTAGTATAAATTTTTTTAAAGGTCACTAAGGAAAAGGATTTTGTTTGCTTAGTAAGCCTCAAGGAAAAATAAAAGGAATGTAATTATACGCCTACCTACCTATAGAGAGTAGCTATTATACGACCAAAAATATAAACCAGTACACATAAATGTTTACCAGAATGCGTTCACCGAAATTAGTTTTTCTAGTTAATAGGCATCTATTTAGCCCGAGATCAGATCTAAGCCAGAAAAAATTGGTTACCAGAAACATGCTCAGTGCTTTGGTGGTCTTGATCTTAAGCTTTACATGGCGCTCCAGCTGCTGCAGGTACGAGGCGCTTTCCATAAAAGCACCCTAAGGTTAACACACATATATGGAAAATTCCGTCATCTCGAGTACGCAAATCACACAATTTCTGGTGAGTTCATCCGTCGACAATAAGACATTCAGATTTACTTGCGCTGCTATGGAATTTTGCGAATGCCCCCGTGGCTAGCTACCTCCAAGGGCCTGATGGTGTGTTTCGGCAGCTGTCCTTGAGAGCCAGTAGTTTTAGGTTAGCCTGAACGAAGACGACTTCGCCAACTACAGAACTTACCATCAGGTGAAATAGTGGTCAAAGGCTAGTTGATCTATATAAAGGCTATATATAAATAAATTAGTTTGGCATCAATAGCTTTACTAAAATGTTTAGATTGTTTTTTTTAGCGTTTTTATTATTGCTGATTATAGCAAAGACAACCTGAAATCTTCTTAATTTTAATTGCAAGGTCGATAAACTGTTCTCATTAAGAGGCCAAATAGTAGTCAATTGGTAACCGGAGACCACGATGTCATTAGTAAACAACACTAACACAAACCATTTCTTAATTTCCTCTTAAAACCACAACTCTGAGTCATAATTGACAAGTCACCTTTTGTGGTTATTTGGCCGTTCTTGTTTATTGAAAGGTTTCATAAGCCTGCTTGGGAATGAGGACAAGTCAAAAACATATTTGTTCAAGATTTATTACTTCTAACTCGTCATAAAAATGTATTGGAAGTGTTTGATTGTTATTGACCTTAATTTGCGCAGGCATTCACCCCCGCCGATACCAGTGACGACATCAGAGCCAATCAAGTTACTGGAGCTTCGAGTAGCAGAACGCAAGTGTGCTAAACAAGCTGAGATGATCAGGTCAGCTCTGGCAGAACTTGGATGCGAAGAGGCGCCCAGCGGCTGCCCAGACCTCTCCAATGAGACCGTGGGCGTGGATAGCTTAGACGGGAGCTCACCTGACCACCAGGTAAGTGAATAGGGGGAACAACTTAATCACAAGACTTGGTTCTATTATTATGCGGGTCCTAAATAACGATTCAACTGGTGCCCACCAGCAGCCCATAACGATAACGAGTTGTTATTTAGGACGTATGCAGCGCTATAACATGTTATAGGGTTTTGGTATAGACATGACAACTATAATCCATTATCAGGATCGATCGTCAATTGGCTCAAAAGCATCCATGGACACGCTGCGATTGCACCTTCATTCTGTTATTCCTCCGAAGCCGTTCTTCAGATTCTTCACGAGGCCCTTCCGACGCAAGTCTGCTCCATCCAGCCCCGCCCTTCCACCAAAGACGTATAGAAGCAGCAGCGTGGGGCCACCAGACTCGGTAAAAGTGCTGACTCTCCGCAAGAAACGGATAAGAGTCTTGAAACGACGCTTGCGTAAACGTATGGATGTATATGTGAAATGTCGTGTGCAGCATAAACCATTATTCAAGAATAAGAGGAAGCCCCATGTTTCCCTGGAAAGTTTTTCTAACAGTGTGGTGAGTGCCACTAACCGAAGATTAAATCTCCCAAGCATGGCATGGTTTTCGCATGAAACTCTAACCACGTGGCACCATAAAGCACAATTTATTGAGTTCGTTCGAACCCAGCGTCATTCAGAACGTGTCAGTGCTAATTTTAGCGCAAGTTTCAGCGTCATCGCACCGCGCGAACTTCTGACGGGAACAAGCTTTAATATAAAATTAAAATAGCACCGGTTTCTTCTAAAACTCAATTCAAAATCAAGGTGACGCTGCTTGGGCCGTTCCAGAAATGTGTCGGTGTTTACGCCTCGTCTGTGTACGCTTCGATCGCGACTTGCGTCAAGTTCATCCTGTTTTTTGTGGTATTTCATACGAGTCGGGAAATAAAATGATAATAAAATAGCGATCATGTGCTCTGTGGACTTTTAAGAGTTTTCTGGTGAAGATATGGATCCGTTCGCGATGTACATTACACACGCCGAGTTGCCGCCTCCAGTCATCGTTCCTCGGAGGAAAAAGCGTTTGAAGCAACTGCAACTTGAACTCGAACAAGAATGGCAGGAATACGTATGTTATGGCTTTACGTGTGTTTGTTGTGATTTGTTATTATGTAAGTTGATTTGTGTGCATGCCATTTAATTCGATTTTACTCCTAATATTACACGGATATAAACGCCTAGTGTGACATTGTGTGATTGTATACTATCAATTAACAATTAATTAATGGCACTCACTGCCTTTACTAAATAAAAGTGATTTAGATTGAAAATTAACTTACCCGATTTCCTTCTTTTCTTCCTTACGTGACGTGTCCTCTTCTATCCAGGTGAGTGTGAGTGAGGCGGAGCGGTCTCTGGTGGAACAGGAGTGGTTCCATGGAGTACTTCCTCGCGAGGAGGTGGTGCGGTTGCTGCGCGCTGACGGCGACTACTTGGTGCGGGAGACGACAAGGAACCACGCGCGGCAGCTAGTGCTCTCCGTCTGCTGGGGACAGCACAAGCATTTCATTGTGCAGACAACACCTGAGGTAGGACTTTTTCGACTTATTGGTTCCCTACCCATTCCTATACCTAAGTATTATTAATCAGGACCTTCTTACTGCCACACTCAGACACGCCAATTAATGTTAATTAGCATAAGTCCTAATTGAAGACAAAAGCAGTCCAAAAAGTAAAAGATTTACATAATGCTTGTTAAAACTTAATTGACGCCTTGAGTACGGCAGTTTGCGTTCAGTTTCTTATGATGTTACTAAGCATATACCTACATAGCTATGATACTAAGCATTGTCAATAATTAATGTTTCCTTCCGTATTGACTTCGCAGGATCTTGAATAAGTTCGAACTCAAAAGTTTTTGAAACCTGGTTAACAAGGGTATGGCTAACCACCTAACAGAAACGGAAACGGATGATAGTATTCAGATGCTAATGGTGTTCAATTGAAAGTGTCCGTGGGGTGCCGGGCTAGAATGTCACCCCCCCATTGATTCATTGGGGTGTCGTAAGAGGCGAATAAAGATAAAATACAGCAGGCTCCTCAGAAAGCGCTGCTGCCCAGCGCTTGCTGAGGAACCGATATCTAGGGATTATGGCAAACCTCCCGTAATGAAGGAGACTGTGTTCAGCAGTGGCAATCCGTGTGGTACAGTACAATGGTGTTAAAGTTCAAACCATTCGATGTGATTCGCTTTGTTTTGCGCTAGTGATGTCCGACCAAGTAAAATTTGGATATTTACTCCATTAAAGTTTGTTTAACACTTTCTTTAGAAATATAATAACTGCAACCATGACAATCACTTCTTACCCAGCAAATTCCCAGCTCTTCCCAGAATTCCCGCAATTAACGACGTGAAACTTGCATCTTCCAGGGTCACTACAGATTCGAAGGTGCAGCGTTCCCTTCAGTGGCAGAGCTCATAGCGTGGCAGAGAACAAGCGGTGTGCCTGTGACAGCTAGGTCCGGGGCACTGCTGCGGAGAGCAGTGCCCAGGGAGAACTGGGAACTAAACAACGATGATGTGCAGTTGTTAGACAAAATCGGCAGGGTATGTAACTTTCTTAAAATTTCTGCTATTCACTGCGCATACTGAGTGGAACAGAGCTCATAGCGTGGCAGAGAACATGCAGCGATTGACGGCCAGGTATTGGATACCTAGGACAGTGGCAGCACACCGTGCTGGGAACTAAACAGCGATGATAGATAGATAGATAGATAACACTTTTTTGAGACACCATTAGAAAAACTTATTAAGTAATACAATTGAGTGTAACAATAGTCGTTCTTATCGCTTCCAGACGACCTATATATAACTGGAGGACCAAATTTTACTAAAAATACACAGACAGTGGTCTTCACAATACAAACAAAATACTAACATAGAAAAAATCTAAAATATGTACAATTATAAATAATATAAAATGATTACAATTCAATTAATAAACATTTAACACAGTTTATTCATACTACATTAATATTAATATATAAACATAAATATAAATACACATATAAATACATGATGATGTGCAGGTCAGGTCAAGTAGAAAATCGGTCGCCAAGCACCTAACAGTGTGTTCCCGCAGCTGTCCTTACGAGCCAGTGAAATTACAGGCATATGAGACTTAACAACTATGCCTCAAAGTGACGTGCGCAGTGCAAGTCGTGACACTTGTGATGAAAAGCATCTGTTATAGGCAGAGGTTAGTCCGCTTAACATCAGGTGTGCCTCGAGCTTGCTACGACACAATAAAATAAAAAAGGTGTTAGTCAATATCGGCAGGGTAGGTTACTTTCTTTAAAGCTTTTACAGTTCATTGAATTTAGCTTAAGGAGCTATGCTCCTAATGTGGAATTTCAGATTGTTTTTAGCAGCATTAAAGGTTTCCTTATTAAGTACTAGCTCTCCGGCCGCGCGTAGGTCGGTTATCGCGCAAAACTATTAACCTCTTTTTGCACAGTTGGATAAAATATATTCTATGTCCTTCTCCGAGTCTCAAACTATTTCCATACTAAATCGGTCTAGTAGTTTTTAAGTTTATTTGTTGCATAAATAAATACAAATCTTTCCTCTTAATAATATTAGAATAGATTCCTTGTACCTACTTGCTTAGATGACATTACATTATTTTGTATGTTCATATAGTAGTAGGCTCGGTCTTTATAGTAGAAGTTGTAGGTATTTACGTCAAACCTACGAATCTGACAAAGTTATTCGCAGTTTTATAGGTGGTTATATTTTCAAATCTTTTCCTCTGCGTATATATGAAGGTATAGATGCACATACTTAATTCATGACTAATCCAGTAGGTAGATATTGCTGTAGGTAAAAGCCTGTGGTATAAATGCTAATAAGCATATTCGATAGGTAAGTACGTAACAGTCTATTCTTATGCATTCATTTATATATCGTCACCCCAAAAGGAAAACCCCATTAGTATTACACCTTTAAATAAATCTATTTACCTAACAAGTAGTTCTTACAACCTTATAGATTACATTTATAAACTTTTATGGGTAATTTAAGTTATTTTCTTTTCCGGATTATCAACAGATATATAGGGGATGATGGTGTACCTATTCTGTTCTGTGGTCGCTTACTGGGTTAGGTACTGAATTTCAAAAAGGTTGTGTGGTGAAGATAATCCGCGTTCTGGCCGCATGCATCCTTCGCTCGTTACGTAAGAAAATGTCTGTCATAATTTTTAAGAATTTTGTTCTGGAAAACAGAAGAAAAATAAAGCATTTAACTGAGATCCTAAAGATTTCAGTTAGAATTTCATCTTGATTCACTGGGATTTAGAAAAATATCTGCAATATCAGTAACACGAATGTGTAACGAAAGACGAAAACTCTACTAAATGTGACGTTTGCAAATCGGTAACTACAATCTGCTATATCACCACGATCGGGATCAATTATTAGTGGATCCTCCAAATTGATCCCTGAACTACTTGGAAAGGCCCATTAGAAATTTCGAGTTGTTCCTACCGATGCTAAAGTTATGATCTCATCGTTCTGGGTTACTAGTCATAATTATACCGAAAGGACAGACGATTACTGGAACATGGTAGGTAATTACAAAAGTGCTTGAAATGGTTTAAGATAAACGTCGCGGATAACTTATAGTAATAAATATCTGTCAGTCACCGTTGGCTTGAGCTTCACCGCATGGTGGGAGGGAATTTTGCGAATGCTCGCCTGGCTAATTACCACTATCAAGTAGAAATTCTGTCACATGATACTCAACAACTGTCTCAGAGTGACGGTGCAGTTCGTCACTTGTGACGTAATTCATCTGCTATAAGCAGATGTTACCACTTAACATCAGGAGGGCCTCATGCCTGTTCCGTAACAATAAATAAATTAAAAAGAAGATTGTGGTGAAAGCTTTAGTTAAGCTAAATATTATTATTATAAACTAACTTACTATCACAGTGTTCTTCGTTTGTTCACGATTATATATTCCCTTCTGCTCTGTCCGATGTGCTGCCTTTGATGTCTTTGACCATCCACCATATTTTTCCGACTTAGCCCCTATTGCTTAACACTTATTTCCAAAATAAAAGCAGCATATGTTCTTGGAACTAAGGGCGCGGTCTGAATTGTGCCAACAGTACTAACGGTTTTAACAGTAGTGGTATTAACCATTGGAACGATTTTCATAATATGTATACTCACGTCCGTTTGCATTACCTACTATCAATCCGGACCAACAAAAGTATGCATATGTAATCGTCCCTCTATGAAAGAGAGAGAGAGAATAACGAACTGTATTAAGTGTCGGAATATAGTATTAACTTTTCAGCTTTTGTGACTGTTGCGCCAGAGTATCGTAAGGTAGGTAAGCCAATGTTAGATCTGAATTGCGCTCAGAGCGCCATTGGCACGGAGTACTCAGTATGCCCACCCACGGGGCCGTGACTACTGTTAGCACTGTCATTGATGACATCACACCTATCAGGCGTACAAACGTTTGGTGTCCTCCGTACAATTCGAACCAGCTCTGAGCGTGCTGTTGGTACCAATGCAAATCGGACATGCTCTAAATATGATGACTATGAGTAAGTTATGGTACGCAGTTAAGGCTGCAGTAAATGAGATTTTCTTGAGAGACTAGAACATTATGTAGGTATTTGGGAATGGCCTAAGGAGGTCAGAGAAGCGGTATTCTAAATGCATTGAAATATAACAAGAATTTTTACTCGAAGATAGAATAAAACACTACAAAATGTCCGTGATTTCATGCGTATGGTTAGGTCCTTATTCAATCCAGCGTAGTGTTTAAGCTAGTCATATTAGATCTATTCGATTGTTCGGGGTCAAAAGTATCCCACAAATACACTACATGAAACTATCTCTACGCCAAATTGTTGTACCAGTTTTCATGTGGTGCCAGAACAGACTTATAGCATACTAGCTACGCCCTGCAGTTTCACTCTAGTATATAATGATGATTATGAAAAGTATCCTATGTGCAGGACCTAAACTATCTATATTCCAAGTTTCACCCAAAGCGATACAGCCGTTTCGGCGAGAAGGAGTAACAAACATACATACTCATTCGCAAACTTTCGAATTTACATTATTTTTGTGAATGTTATTGCATAGCCTTTCTTAAAAATATATCTATATTTGATTCAATCCGTTGAAAATAAACTATAAAAAATAAGTAGGTACTCACTGTTTGCCACATCTTCTTGCAAATACCTTTCAACTACTGGAACGATAAAGTTTGGTATATTGAGGTATCTTGTAGCCCCGAAAGCTAAGCTTTTTATACTGATTCAAGTCATATTTTTCGAGGAATTGCTATACGTGTAGGTACCAAAACGAAGACCAATTCTCGGATGAGTCAGCTAGTAGTAATAAACGAAGCCCAGAAATCCAGACAATACATTTGTATGGCCATGACGTCATACTACAACTCGAGATGTTGTTGAATAAACAATGTATATTTCCTGTTCCAGGGTAACTTCGGCGATGTATACAAAGCGCGTCTAAAGACGACCGGGCAGGAAGTGGCAGTGAAGACATGCAGGGTCGCTTTGCCGGAAGAGCAGAAGCGGACCTTCCTGCAAGAAGGGCGAATACTGAAGCAGTACCAGCATCCGAATATAGTGCGGCTGATCGGGATCGCTGTGCAGAAACAACCAATCATGATTGTTATGGAACTTGTCTCAGGTATGTTCTATTACTATTATACTGTCACGTATGTAGCAAACCCTACTTGCTTGAACAAGAGTAAACGTATTACAACTTAAATTTGTTGTCCTCTCTTATGTTGTCGTAAATGATAAAGACTGATAGTTATAAAATACTTACAAACCTATTTTTGCTTCAAATTTAGGGGTCAGAATGAGGGTAGTTCCATATTCCCTTGTTTGCAGGATCATTAAATACGCGCCGAATTAGTAGCATGTCACTCACGTCTACGAGAATCAAGACGAACGTAATGAAGGCGACCGGCATTAAAATTGAAGTTCAAACGTTTACAATATAATCATATGTATGTAAAAAAAAATCCTGACCCCATTTATGACAGATACGAGATGCGGATACTACAATCAGCGCATTTATTTTTTTACTATTTCCTTTGAATATTATGTATTAGATTATTAGACAGGGTAATTGAATAAATGGTAACAACCTCATGTGGACCACCTTAGTTTAATAATTCATACAATATTAGGTTAGTACTCAGAACCTAAAACATTTGTCAGAAACAAACCATTACAAACTACTATTTGCGTTCGAGAAAATCCATAACAAAATGAACAAAACGCAGTATCATAAAGTAGCAGTCAAAATAAAAGGCCAGTCTTAATATTTTTAAAGGAAGGAAGGAAGGAAGAACAATTATAAAAATGTGTAATCACATAGTCATTTATCTAATTAAGGCGTCTTCGACGTCGGTTTTAGGGAGTTCGATTACAAAAACGAATGAACGTGCAACAACTTATTTTTTTTCTCGGTTAATATTCATATATCTATTCAAACTTTTTTATAAAAACACATTTAATTATGGCTTGTTAGTTTTCGTCGATCTAAAACCTGATACTGTTACTTTAACTTCATCCCAATTGTTATGATCGTAGTTGTCGCTATTTAAGTATATTATGTATTTGAATATATAATATTTTCAAATACATAATATCATAATATACGAACTCAGTAAAGTAAACTATTAATTTCTCAAAAAAGTCCCTGGGAGATTAGCTAGGATCCATTTTAAATTTTGCGACTTTTTGAGTACTCCAACGATGGTTGGTCCCATAAAAGTTTTTGATCAGTATTAGAAACAGGATCGATTGGCATTAAAAATGTTTTTGTGTAAAATGGCTACGTATTTTCTTGCTAACTGTAATATTTTTTTTAAATCTGAATTCTGTCATAATTCTATAAAAAAATATGGATCTCCTCCGAGTAGCTGCAACGGATAAGGTACTTCCTCTTACGGCCCCGCTGAAAGTTTCCACCCTGTTTACATCTGGTATAGTTGTGTAGTGTTTTTGAATCATTATATCTCAAAAACGGTGGCTCGTAGAAAAAAAAGTATTGACATTAGATAATTTTATGATCTACAATTTTTATCTTAGGGTATTTATGATAAAACTTGCCGTTTTGGTGAAAATCCCGAAAAACTCATTCTTTTGACCTTTGTATATTATTTTTTTTTACCTTGTATTTTTTTCCATACAGGGGAAAGATGGGGACCTTCCAAATTTTATTTTAAATCACAACACACATTAACAATCTTACTGAATTTCAGCTTGGTGGGAATTTATGTAGCTCCGAATGTCTAAATTGACCGGATTTAGTGACTTTTAGATGTAGTAGATGTAAGTAAGAAAAAATCTTTCAACTACGGTCAGAAATATTTTTTTTATCAATAAGACATTTGTTGAATCTTTAGGTCCACTGTAATAAAAAGAGATTTAGGACACAAGCAACGACAAAAAAAAAATTAATAGTTCCTTACGTACTCATGATATATTTTCTGCGATAGAGATCAAAACAGTTGAAAAAGTGAAAGACGGGCTATAGTTTAAAAACTTTTTCTTAGCTTGATAGATGACGCAATGCGGAAAACAAATACGAGGATGTATAAGTACCGACTTAGTTAATAAATCTTAATTTGGTTCATACGAAATTATGTAATGAATTTTTAATATGGTCGAGCCGCGTGGGTCCATCGCTGAGATCAGAGACGCAGTGTAATCAACACTTAGGGTGTACTATTGAGTGACGTACCATTTGAGTGAGATTCGCTAAAAACGATCACACTCCCAAAAAGTTTTCCAGATGGGTCTTGGTGGTATTTTCGCCTTAAACGCTGCATCTAATGTCAAAAGTGACAGAAGTGGAAAATTTTAGTGGCATTCTTAGCGTTCTTATCCAAAAATGGAACGGGGATGACAGTTACAAACGATCACGTGATCACAACCATAGACGCAGCATGTGATCAAAATTATCGAAAATAACGTTCTTAGCGACTAATGGAACATACCCTAAGTTGATGGGTTTAGTTATAAATATGGAAGCACGTGGGACGCACCGATTCTGTGTGGATAACGGCGCATTAGTTTCGCAGAGAGAGATATATTTAGACGTGCACTTTTATTCGAATTCCAGCATTCTGACTGATTTTTTCAGCCTGTACATGTGAATCAGAAACTAAATATAAAAAGAAGTTAGTAATATATTTATAAAGAAAACAGCAATATTACTTTCGCTGGAAGTTTTAATATTTCCTCGAGTAAATTATATCTGTACAGTCCCACCTACTTATCTGTTCAGGCGGCAGAAAAAAGAACTACAACATTCCTTCAAATTGTGACAGTTTGTAGTTGATTTCCAGCAGCGCCCTCGCGAACTGCACAGTTAAGTTGGTGGTACTATAATATAGACGCCGTTCCATGGGCCAACTGTGTTCGCAATTAGACGATCCGGCTGATACAGTACAGTACTAACGTCAAGTATAAGAGTATTTATTCAAAGGTACGTCTCATCTGTCTCTCACTGCCAATCACTACTATGCATAATAACCACTTCTCATATGAGAAAGGACGCCCTCGAAAACCAGCAAAAAGCTCTCGATCGTAAGATTTAGCTTTCACTATTGTCCTTGAAAGGCAATCACTTAAGGTCACCTGCAACATTTACAGGTGGTTCTTTATTACCGTTCCTGAGGACGCGAGCCGCGACGCTCAGCAGTCGGTCTCAGCTGGCCATGTGTCGGGACGCGGCAGCCGGCATGCGCTACCTCGAGTCCAAGAACTGCATCCACCGCGACCTGGCCGCCAGGAACTGCCTCATCGGGGACGACAACAGTGTCAAGATATCGGACTTCGGCATGTCTAGGGAGGAAGAGGAGTATATCGTATCGGGAGGAATGAAACAGATCCCAATTAAGTGGACCGCACCTGAGGCTCTTAATTTCGGTAAGTTGATTAGATACTGATATGAAATTATATGTAAGTAGATGAATTTCATCCATCGTGAGCCACTAGGAACTGCCTCATAGAAGGCGACATTATCTTCAAGATGTTCAACTTTCGTATGTCCAGGAAAAAAATCTCTACTTCCCTGGAGTATATCCTTTCATGTCAGGAGCGAAGAAACAGTTGCAGATTAAATAGACGACGGCGATATCAGAGGCGACCTTCGGTAACTTTAGTTTATAGTTGTATAGAATATGTATTACACTGCATTAATCATGACCTTATAATGCCAAGAATAAAGGTGATCCAAAAGGGAAAGGGTCCAACATCGAATAAAGTCAACTAAAGTGACTCAACCTTATGACACTTGCTTCAATGACTTGCTCAGATCTGGGGTACTCGATAGTTAATCTATTAAGATCTTCAATTAAAAATTTAAGTCTGACTGGAACGTCATTTAGTTCGCTTGCAAAATGCACTTATAATGATAATTTTATTTATATTTGTAGGGAAGTACACATCTCTGTGCGACGTGTGGAGCTACGGGGTGCTGATGTGGGAGATATTTTCCAAGGGAGACACACCCTACGCGGGGATGAGCAACTCGAGGGCAAGGGAGAAAATAGACACTGGTATGATAGCACACTAAATTAATGCTTTGTTTAAATTTTTTATCAAATCATAAACATCAACTGTCCTTTTGACAGTTGTCACATCTAACACTTATCTTAATGTCATTTTCAGTCTTTACTGTAGTTATTCCCTTTTGCAAGTTGGTTTTAAACACATGTACTTAGTGGCACATGAGTTCTAAACCGAAAATATAAAGGACAACAATAGCTATTTCATAGACCTTCAAAATTGTAATGGTAATGGCAGAAATCAAAAAGATGTCATTAATAAAATGTTTCTGCATTGAACTGTTATTTGGTAATCTTTAGAGATTACACGACGCATACGAGTTGAGTTGCATACAAGTATAACAATAAACCGATTTAAATCCTTCATCGCTTTGTATATATATATATAGCAGGCTGTATGTGCAATGGACAGGCACTAGAATAGTTATTTATTTGCATTAAATTATGGTACTTCTTTAAGGACTTAGGCATAGTATCTACTAGTAATCCTACTCAACATATAGAGATTAATTTGGATTTAGGTGTGAAGTAAAATTGTAGTTGTTCTATTGAATAAACAAAAGTTTATTCAATAAACTTTTGTTCCAGGATATCGCATGCCAGCGCCGGAAGGTTGTTCCGAAGATGTATACGCGCTGATGCTGCGCTGCTGGGAGTACGAGCCGGACAAGAGGCCGCATTTCCACCAGATCTACACGCTCATAGACAATATTTATAATAGATAACACTTCCGTCATGTCTACACACTCATGCTACTTTATATCTTATGCTATAAATTCAGAAGTTTGTATGATTGTGTATGTTAATGTGATACCATTCACCTCCGGAACTACTTCACCGATTTTCAAGAAATATGGTAGTTACATCGATTTCTAAAGGACTGGATTAGCACATTCATTACTTTTTTTGGGTATTTATAGTAGGAGCGCAAAAAAAAAAAGAAATATAACCAATCAAATACCTATGCAATAATTGCATCTTATGTCAAGAGACATCAATTGGACCATTGGACATGAGGTTATATGTCATAGTAAAAACTTGCTCTTAACATGCAATACAGTCCACGCAAGAATAATTTACTATTCGTACATAGTATACGAAGAAGTTCTATATGTAGGTACCTAAAAATAATAATAAAGAAAACAAACATATAGATTTATTGGAACAAGTGCCGTCTATTCAATTCAATTTCCGCTCGAGCTACACGAGCGCAGGGCCCGCGAAAACAGTCTAGTCTAGACAGCAAAAGAGCAATTTTGCATTGAAATGGAAAAACAACCGTGTCTTTGGTGAATACTTCGTAACCAAACTTGTTTTTATTATATAGGCGGTACGAATTTTTCATTATTATAAAAACAAAATGCCTTACTTTATCGTGAAATTATGCAGTTGATTACTTTGTAAGTTCTGTTCTTGATAAATTAAGTTAAAGTGTTTTCGTATGTATAAAAGAATAATACGATGTTTGATTTATATGAAGTAATAACTTAATAGGTAAGGAATGAATAAGGATTGTAAATGTTTCGCATTAGGAAGTGACTTGTTGTTTAGTATTATTGGAATGCGTCATGAACGAAGTGTTGATCTCTTTCAAATAGTACTTTTTAGCAAGTAGGCTCGTAGTGAACTGTATACTTATTAAACAATTATAACATTTAATAATTTAGTTTATGTTATGACTGGACTAGGTATTATATCCAGTTTACCGTTCGGCACTGCGTGTATCTTTAACTAGAAACTCATTTAAAGGTCCGTAAAATATTTTTTTAGAATATAAATTGTATTGTATTACCACCTCTCAATGCGATGTTACTTTAGTGACTACTTATTTTAACAAAACCAATGTTACAAGATCGCCTCCTGTACCTTAGTTTTTTATCGTTTGGTTATTTTCAAATTACTGTCATAAGGATATACGGAACTATTGATATCGACTTTATTTTATATTCAAAAATGAAGGGCGTACTCCGATTTGCGCTCACAATGCATACATTCGTGCGTAAGGTAGGTACGAGTATATGTAAGCCGTTCCAATTATTTTTTCCATTTTACTTTGTGTACACATTTTTAAAGAGAAAAATAATACTTTATTTTAACCATAACGACGAAATGGTAAGTTAGTTACTTAACGATTGAGATGACAGATATTGCTCACACTGCTCATTCTGACTCAGAAACAACTTCTGAGTTGAAAGGGCTTTATAGAGCGGACAGTGCGCTGGGGGTTCGTCCGGTGTAGGTTACTGCAATGATTTGGGCATATATTGGTCGAGCTAGATTTGCTCGATGCTCCTGGAACAACCTGTAAAGGTTGTCTACTGTCAAAATATGAGTTAGATAGCGAAGTTTTTAGGTCTTCAAATATATTCTGCATGTTTTTGAAATCGGACTCATTACGTAGATAACCAATAGTTAGTAATATTTGGCTTAGCTGGTACAAAAATATTTATTGTAAAATCTGTCACATTTGACAGTTGGCCAAAATTTGGCCGATTCAAAAGGTAGGTAATAAAAGTAGCTCTGACTGATTAAATCTTCTCAGGATCAATTTAAACTTGATTGGAGTTCTGGGACGGCATGTGTCTGCGGTTTGAGAAAATTTTGGCAAAGTAAACCTTGGCCGAAGGAATGCAGGAACTTACCCCCGAGTTCGGTTGACGTTTCGGATACAGTGTTGTCAGTACATTTTGAAACTATTTTGGGCATTCGTATACTGCTTAAAGTCCAAGTGATAATATATTCGGTACTTGTACGAAAATTGCTGTATAAGTAACAATTAGTGTAATTTATTTAAATAGTCTTTGCATTTGGGTTTGTCTTGTTCAAAGAAATAAAACGAAACTACGAACGATAAGATTTAAAATGACAGGTGTCAAAAAGATGACTTTGTATTTTACTTTTAAATTTCAATTTCAGCTGACCAAACCGCTAATCTGTGCATGTATTTAGGCTCACACAAAAGCGTAACATGTATGTATACGCATATCATTATCCACAATGACACGCGTCATAAATTGAGGAAGATTTTAGATACACACAATTTAAAGTATTGGGAGGATCTATATATTACATATGGATATATTTTAATATAGCTTTTACTTATAATTTCTGTTTATATGTGTAATAAAATCATAACTTAAAGCTCTATGTACACAAAATGCTATCTTTATTTCCATGTTTTTAAATGTACTGTGTTTAATGAAAACTTAGGTAGATAACAGGATACTGTGTGGCAATATCAAATTTATGTTGTGATATATTCTGTGCTTCCGATCCAAGGATATTAAATATATTATATGAATTATATTATACGTCTTAGTAATATCAGTGTTGAAATATATCTGCATATTTTATTAGTATTACTTGTGTACTGTGTTTTGTATATTCATGGAAATGTTGAATAAATGTAACACAAAGTGAGATATCAAATGTTAAAATAAAATGTTTCCTTAGATATAAGTTTATTAAATATTAACGCCAATTTGTTGTAAATAATTTTCGTACGTATTAAAGTGCCAGACAATTTTGGAATTACTCTCGAATTTTCTTTTAAATAAATTTAAGTCTATGCTAATATTTCAAAAACGTGAATTTATAAAAAAAAATATTGCTGATAGGTAAGTGAGATACTGGTCAAAGGCTAGGCCTATTAGATATGAAAAATAATAATTGCAAGTTCTGGACTGCACGGGACTACTTACTTGCAGGATGAATCAAGTTTTGAAGTAGTGATGGCCCAGTGGCATTAGTGCGCCGTGCACCGTGCGGTGCTTGGGGACAGATTCTCTACTTGAGAGTGGTAGCTAGCCAGGCGAGCATTCGCAAAATGTCCTACCACCATGCTGTAACGACTGCCATCCAGACAACAACCGGGACACGGAACCCTCCGAAGCACGGCAGCGCTCAGTAGTAATGTCACTATCGGTCACCCATCTAACTCATGACGACGGCAGACGTTGCTAAACTTTGCTGATCGGTTAAGTACGGCTAAGCAAACTTCGCTACGAGCGCTTCCAACTCACTTGTTAACTTACAAAAGCGCGCTCTCGCTTTTTGAGGCGCATTTGTCTCGTTTGTACAGTACGTCTTAGTGTGGGTGTAAATTGTAATGATACCTTCGCTTCGCTCGTTTATGTCGAGCGTCATCGTTTTGGCGGGTGTCATTTTATTGTTTTGTAGCTTCGCTCGAAAACAATGGACGGGCGTCATTCGTTTCGGCGGGTGTCATTTTATTGTTTTGCAGCTTCGCTCGAAAACAATGGACGGGCGCGCCTTCGTGAGTGTTCGATTAATACCTAAAGGTCTGTACTATATAGTTACTTTTACATCAATGTCAAGTCAACATCGTTCTACTCTTATACAACTCATAGAGTAAGTAAGTCAGTATAAAATGTATTCTATAAGAATACTAGCTGACCCGGCAAACGTTGCTTTGCCATATAAATAATTTTGGCTATTAAAAAATAAGGGTTGATCGTAGAGGGGTGAAAATTGAGGATTGTATGTATTTTTGTATGTTGTATAAATAAAAAAATATAAATTAAAAATTTTGTCTAAAAAATAAAAATAAAAATTGAGTGGTGGACTACCTCTAACATTTAGGGGGATGAAAAGTAGATGTGGCCGATTCTGTTTTTTTTTTTATGTTTGATAGGTTAGCCTTTGACCTCTATCTCACCTGATGGTAAGTGATGATGTGGTCGAAGATGTTGTTCAGGCTAACCTAGAAGTACTGGCTCTCAAGGACAGCTGCCGGAACACACCGTTAGGTGCTTGGCGACAGATTTTCTACTTGAGGGTGGTAGCTAGCCAGGCGGGCATTCGCAAAATGCCCTACCACCATGCTATAACGACTGCCATCCTAAGACGACAACCGGGACCGACGGCTTAACGTGCCCTCCGAAGCACGGAAACGCTCAGTAGTAATGTCACTAGGGGTCACCCATCCAACTCATGACCGCGCGCAACGTTGCTTAACTTTGCCGATCGGTTGAGAACACTAAGTAATCTTCGCTACGAGCGCTTCGAATACCGGATAAGCACAAAAAATTTCATCAAAATCGGTCAAGCTGTTTCGGAGGAGTATGGCAACGAAAACTGTGACACGAGAATTTTATATATAAGACATGGATATGATTTTCAAAGATTTTTGTAGCGATTATATGGGCGGAGGTTTACCTGACGAGACCCTCTTTAGAAATGCTCTTGTTGGTAACGGCTACCTCTCGGGTAATCAGAGCGTTAAAATTATATAAGCTCTATTATAATTTTTTTTTTTTTTTTATGCCTGATACGTTAGCCTTTGTCCACTATCTCACCTGATGGTAAGTGATGATGTGGTCGAAGATGTTATTCAGGCTAACCTAGAAGTACTGGCTCTCAAGGACATCTGCCGGAACACACCGTTAAGTGCTTGGCGACAGATTTTCTACTTGGGGGTGGTAGCTTAGCCAGGCGGGCATTCGCAAAATGCCCTACCACCATGCTATATAGACTGCCATCCTAAGACAACCGGGACCGACGGCTTAACGTGCCCTCCAAAGCACGGAAACGCTCAGTAGTAATGTCACTAGCGGTCACCCATCCAACTCATGACCGCGCGCGACGTTGCTTAACTTTGCTGATCGCTTGAGAACAACTAACTTCGCTACGAGCGCTTTGAAAATATATGTTCGATTAATAAAATATATATAAAATATAAACTTATGATATACCATTCATTTCGTCTAAGACAATATAATAAACCTTTGTACGAAATCCAAAACAAAGAACATCAAAAGAAAACCATTCATAAACTATAATATCCATGTGATATACACAGCAAATTTAATAACTATTATAAAAATATAAATGCTACATATATTTCTTTTTTGTCGTATTTTAATAAACATATATATAATTAACTATCGAATCCTGTTATTATATTAGGTCCTTACATATGAAATTGGCGTTTTGTATGGGAGGTACAAAAAGTCGAATATTTTTTAATATAATATATTTAATTAATCAAAGTATGAACCATTATTTTCTATGCACTTTTGCCATCTCATAGGTAGTTCATTGATCCCTTTACTAAAAAAACCAGTCGGACGGGAATCAATAAAATCTTTGAAGGCGATTTGGACTGCCCCATCGGAGTTGAATTTTTTCCCTTGCAAGAAGTTATCCAAATTTCGAAAAAAATGATAATCTGTTGGAGCAAGGTCCGGGGAGTACGGAGGATGTCTTAGACTTTCCAATTGAAGCTCTTCTAATTTAGTAGCCGTCTGTAGCGCAGTGTGTGGTCTAGCGTTGTCGTGAAGCAGCAGTGGCGTGGAGCGATTGACCAGCCTAGGTTGTTTAGCCGCTAGCTTTTCCATCATGGTTTGCAATTCCTGACAATAGACATCAGCCGTAATAGTCTGGCCAGATTTGAAAAAACTGTAATGAACAATACCGGCACTAGTCCACCAAACGCTTACAAGTAACTTTTTTGGGGTTAATTTTAGCTTGGGGCAGGATTTGGCTGGCTGGCCAGGATCTAACCATTGCGCTGAGCGCTTCCGATTATCGTAAAGAACCCATTTTTCATCACAGGTAATGATTCGGTTTAAAATACCTTTATTATTGTGCCGGTTTAGTAATGTAACGCAGCAGTCGACGCGCGTTTGCCGGTTTGTTTCAGTCAATTCGTGAGGTACCCACCTTTCAAGCTTTTTAATCTTCCCAATTTGCTTCAAGTGAATTAAAACAGTTTTATCACTAACATCGCAGCCTGCAGCTAACTCGGACGTGGTTTGCGATGGATCCGCTTCCACAATAGCCTTCAACTCTTCATTATCAACTTGAGTCTCAGGCCGTCCACGGGGCTTGTTCTGCAGGTCGAAATTTCCAGAACGAAAACGTTGGAACCAAAAACGAACTGTGTTTTCTTTTGCAACACGACCGCCATACACATCATTCACCCTTCGAGTTGTTTCCGCAGCACTAGTGCCACGGCGGAACTCGTACTCGTAAATAATGCGATATTTAAGGTTTTCCATTTTGTAAAATGAGTGACGCAAACAGAAAAAAACAGAAGAAAAAAAACAAATGAATGACGATCATCGAAGCACAAATACATGAGTCTATAGCTGTTCAAATTTGAATTTGGAATTCCTTACCAAAGAGGAGAAATTCGTGATTAAAGTGGCCAGTACGAAAAACGCCAATTTCATATGTAAGGACCTAATATTACAAAAGTAAACAAAAAATGTCTGACTAAAACTGAAGAGCAATACTCTCATACACGAATTGCAATATGCTCATCAGTTTTTTTGTCGATCTTACTATTGAAGGATTTGATGATAAAAACAAGTTCTAAGCGTTTATTTATAAATAATAACCTAAATCTATATAACTAATCGTCGCTTCGCTCATCGTCGCACGTTGTGGTCAAAAGAAAAACCTTTTTTTGTTTTTTTAATAATAAATAGACACGCATTTGACCGCAATCTCACCTGATGGTAAGTGACGACGCGGTCGACGGTGGAGCATGCTTGCCTAGAAGATATTTATTCACTCTGTATTTGAAGACATCCAGATTGTAGCTTTCGGGGAACAAAGACGCTAGGAGGGTGTTCCATTCCTTCGCTGTCCGTATTTTGAAGGTGGACGCAAATCGCTTTGTGCGGACAGGAGGAATGTCAACCATATACGGATGCCGTGTTTCCGTACGTCTTGTTGTCCGGTAGTGAAAAGGAGATGCAGGAATTAAATTATGCAACTCCATCGCACACTCTCCGAAATGTAGGATACATTTCGGAGAGTGTGCGATGGAGTTGAGAGTAGAACAATGAAAGACTGGCAACTTTGCGACGATGTTCAAGGCTTTGGAGTCTGGTTTTTACCAAAGCATCGCAGCCAATGAGGTGTTTTGCACGTCTTTCAATGGAGTCCAAAGCTTCGAGCTGGTATTTTGCTGAGCCATCCCAGAGATGGCCGCAGTATTCCATACATGACCGGACTTGTGCTTGGTACAGGTTAAGAAGCTGCCCTGGTGTGAAATACCGCCTTACCTTTAAATACCGTTTCTTCATTTCTCCTCGCTTCGCTCGTGGTCGTACCTGTATATTATATATAACTTTGTCCTAGACTGGTCATTTGGTCTAAAACTCTTCCTCTGGGCATCTCCGGCCGCTGTCGCGGCTCGCTCTCTTTATTCACTCGGCTCGCGCGTTGTGGTCAAAAGAAACTTACCACTCTTTCTCGCTTCGCTCGTCGTCGTAACTATACAGGGTGTCCCGTAAGTAGTGGACCAACGGCGTGTAGGGTGATAGGGGGAACTATTATCTACCAAAAAGAAAAAAAAAAGAAAAAAAAAGTAAAAAGTTAAAAATAAAACAAAGAAAAAAAAGTATAAAGTTTACAAAGAAACTTTATACGAAGATGTTGGTTATGCATAAGAGCTAGAGGAAAGCATTTCAAGCACTTAATGTAAGAAAAAATATGTGTAATAAAAGCATTTCCATTATTAACAATGTATTTTTATTTTCTTGCAAAAAAGTCCTTTGGTTTTGATGGTAATTAAAATAGGAAAAATACTTATTTAAAGCACAGTGTTATACTTTTTTTGTAATTGGTATGACATGTAGATGTTTTATAATAAAGTTTCACTAGGCTATAATATATTTTTTTTACACCAGCTTAGCTCAAACACCACATAGAGCATCTTGAAATGTAAAAATTGCACTAGTTTTATTTTTTAATTTTCTTGCTAATGATAATTACACCTAAATACGATTTTAATTAGAAAGACCTATGTATTCTTAACCGCCTAGATTAAAAATAACATCAAAATAAGTGATAGATTTCGTAGAATTATAAAATGTGTGTACATAAGACGATAATTTCACCTATTTATTAAAAACAATAATTACTTTAAAACTATAAGACCTAGAACAATATTTTTAGTGGTTTTGGTAGATAATAGTTCCCCCTATCACCCACACCCCGTTGGTCTACTACTTATGGGACACCCTGTATAATAATTAAATATGACTTTGCACTAGTATAGTCATGAAAACTGAATACAATATTAAACAAACATTATTTGTTAACGGAATTTTATCAAAATGTACAAGTATGTCAAATCCGGTACTTGCCCGTGGAACACCTCGTAGAACACCTGGGTGTTCCACGGGGGGAAAAAATCTCCCGTGGAACACCTACGGTTTTCGGGTCATCATTATATCGAAAACATATAATTATGATACTTGAACAATATGTATATTATAGTATGTTACATTGTAGTAGAACAGTTGATCGATTTATCAATAGCTGGTATAGATTCTATATTATATAACAACTTTAACGTATTTCAATATTGTTATATTTGCAATAACGCCTGCTCGGCGGATTACAATGAAAAAACTATAAATTTAAATTGAACTATATATTAAATTTTAAAAACTATAGTCCATCCATCCCAATACGATGGTTAAATAAAGAACGACAAGTTCTTTATTTAACCATCAGTCAAGCGGTCAGAGCATACCCCGGCTATAGGGGTGGATGGACGCGGTTTCGTATACCGCACATGACTATAATTTTTTCTCTCGTAAATTTGTAGTATTAACTATAACGTACTTATATAAAATAAATTATAAAATTAACTATTAAAATAAAAATCTGTTAAATGAATTTCGGACAACAATAACGCACCCCTTTTATATGCCCAGCCTATCTGCAACAACACCACACTCACATCGACGTGTGTAAGTTGTTAGTAATGCAAAACATATGAATGTATACATACATTTATTTACAGTCTTAATTACACATTTACAAATACAATTTAATAAGTTCATCGCTCACAGCCGACGGCGTCAACACACCAATATCAGTGAATAACATGGTTATATAAACAGGAGGTGTATAGTCGACCATGGGGTGCTCCTTCGTCAGATCTTTGCCCGATTTGAGGACGCTAGAGAGGTATTTGAACTCATTGGGGAGGTCTTGTTGATTCAGCGGGTATATCCTTGCGAATTTGAAGCTCTCTGTCAGGACCAGAACCGGCTTCTTCAGTTCTAGCGCTGCCATTCCTAGGGGGTATGTGCCGATCTGTAAAACAAAATAGTTTATCAAAACTAAATCTTTTATTTTTTTCGTTATTGGTAATTTTTTTGTGTTACTGTGAAGGAACAAGCTCGAGGCCCACACTTGATGTTAAGCGGACTAACCTCTGATTAGAACAGATGCAATTCATCACTAGTGACGAATTGCACTCCGCCCGTCACCTTGAGACATGTTGTTAAGTCTCATGTGCCTGTAATTTCACTGGTCTTCATGTTTTTAAAGGTTTCTTAGCATTGGTAAGCGCAGCGATCCCATTAGTTCTTTTTTCCACTCATTTTTTTTATGTTATTATGACGGATCAATCTCGAGGCCAACCTGATGTTAAGCGGACTAACCTCTGCCTATTACAGATGCATTTCGTCACAGGTCACGAATTGCACTGCGCCCGTCACCTTGAGACATAGTTATTAAGTCTCATGTGCCTGGAATATCACTGGCTCTCAAGGACTGCTGGCGAAACACACCGTTAGGTGCTTGGCGACAGATTTTCTACTTGAGGGTGGTCGCTAGCCAGGCGGGCATTCGCAAAATGCCCTTCCACCATGCGGTGAAGCTCAAGCCCGCGGCGGGATTCGAACCATGGACTGCTGCGCGGCAGGGCATAGCCAATGCCACTGAGCCATCACTGCTTCAAAGCACTGCTTATCTTAAGGTTCTATTCCGACCGACCGACGCAGCCTACTGGTTTGTATGTACTATCATGAAATGACTTCCGCCGGCCGAGGGCCATTGCTGTTGCAGCCTGGTAAGCCTGGTATACCCCTTGCTCCGACTTCAACAGCATATAAATTAACTATATAACCGTTTTAGGTTAATTTACTTGTTAACTCGTAATATTGTTTGTTTTTATTGTGTGGTCTTTAGGTATGTTTGTTTGCCACGGCACATACAACTAAGCGTTTTAGTTTTTTTGAGTAAAGAAATATACAGGTCTGGATGACGAAACAGCAACATAATGAGGATTCCACCATATAAACTAAAAACAAACTAAAAATAAGATGAAGAGAATGTGTGTTGAAAAGGTTGTCTAAGATTTTATCTACACTAATATTATAAAGAGGTAAGATTTGTTTTTTTGTATGCAACGAATAAACTTAAAAATTATAGGACCGATTCGGATCAAATTCGGTATGGAAATAGTTTGAGGCCCGGGAAAGGACATAGGATAGTTTTTGTCCAACTGCACAAAAACAGGTTAATGGTTTTGCGCGAAAACCGACATACGCACGGGCGGAGCCGCGGCCGGAAAGCTAGTATTATATATATTTACATATTTTCTTTACTCTTTTAGGTGACGCATATTGCTTACAAGATAATTGTCACTGGCCTAACTATCACTATCGACAAAAGTTGTATTCATTATATCATCCAAGTATGCAAATTTATACTTTCGTCAGTTTTGACTGCAACTGTATATAAAATAAGTAACAAACAATAAATTCAAATGGTTTTATTATCAAAAACAAAAAAAAACGGTATGTCCAAGGTACCAGTCACACCATTCTCCTCATCAATCTAGGGCAAATTGATCAGACAAAAAATAAGCTTAGTTACCTTGTTAATAATTCCGCCGCTCTCAGTAACGCCCTCGGCGCCTATCATCACGAAGTCGACCTGCTCCATGATGTACCCTACGGCCGAGTCGAGGATCAGTGTGGCGTCTATACCGGCCTCCGTCAGCTGTTGGTGCATTTGTACTCTACATATAAAAAAACATCTATTTAGAGAGCATGGTGGTAGGGCATTTTGCGAATGCCCGCCTGGCTAGCTACCACCTTCAAGTAGAAAATCTGTCGCCAAGCACCTAACGGTGTGTTCCGGCAGCTGTGCTTGAGAGCCAGTACTTCTAGGTTAGCCTGAACAACATCTTCGACCACATCATCACTTACCATCACGTGAGATAGGATCAGGAATTAAAATAAATATATATTTAGTTATAATTATCTTAAAGCACGCTGCACGCCCAACGAGTGTTAACTGTAAGCCCAATATGAATTCCAAATCAATATGGAATCAAATCTGAATCTCTATTTGTGGACGACGATAACATTAAGACTACACCGCAGATACCATAACCAAGAAATTGAATTTAATTGAACATAAAGACTATCTTGTACTTAAAAATAAATGTTACAGTTTGTAATGGCTTGTAATGGTATGTAATGTGCCCATATTTTCCCGTGAGTATCTTAAGTGGCGACTAAGGAAAAAATACTGGAAGGTGGGCAGCAGCACCTTCTAAGGAACTGCGATCTTACACTGAGATCACCATAACGCCTGTCAAGCGTAGGTATTATGGCAATTACCCCCTAAATAGGGGAGGCTGTGTTCAGCAGTGGACGATCCGGCTGATACGGTACAGTATAGATATAGACAAGTATGAACCATGAAGCACTGAACGGTAATTGATGTAGATTGCAGTGCCGCAGGTCCAGGGTTCGACACCCACAGCCAGCATGATCTTCACCAGATAGTGGAAGGACATTTTGCAAATGCTCGCTTATCTAGCTCCACTTTCAAGTTGAAAATCTCTCACCAAGCACCTAGCAATATGTTCTATTCAGCTATGGGGCTGTATTATAACGAGTAAATATGCAGATAAGACGCTATCAGAACAAGGTACTGAGGAGATCGTTAATGCACCTGACAGTGTGTTAGAGCAGCAATCCTTGAAGGCCAGTGAGATTACAGGCACATGAGACTTTTTTTTTTTTTTTTTTTTATGCCTGATAGGTTAGCCTTTGACCACTATCTCAACTGATGGTAAGTGATGATGTGGTCGAAGATGTTGTTCAGGCTAACCTAGAAGTACTGGCTCTCAAGGACAGCTGCCGGAACACAACGTTAGGTGCTTGGCGACAGAATTTCTACTTGAGGGTGGTAGCTAGCCAGGCGGGCATTCGCAAAATGCCCTACCACCATGCAAACAACATGCTTAACAATTGTATGTCTGAGGGTGACGGGCGTAGTGCTGTTCGTTACTTATGACGAAATGAATCTGGCAGAGGTTACCGTTTAATATCAGGTGGGCCTCGTGCTTGTTCCGTCACAATAACAAAAAGTGCCATGGAAATACTATTTATTATGATGTGATGTGATGAGACTGCCATGTCGCTCGTCTGATGGGTAACGCATCAGCGATATATGAAATGGATCCTAGGGAATATCTGAGGGATCTTTTTAAAGAAATTGACATTTTAACTTTACCCAGTCTGTATATATTTTAAAATATGTATCTTCGTAAAAATTTGAGTAAATTTAAATTAAACAGTGACAATCACGATTACAACACTAGGAACAAAGATAAAATAGCGGTGCCAGGTTTTAGATCAGCAAAGACAAATAAAAGGACCTTCTTAGGTAATTGTGCGCGGTTTTATAATAAAGTTCCCAAACATATTACAACACTCACAAGAAAAATTCTAGTTGCATGTGAAAAACATTTTGATTAAGAAACCCTACTACAAAATGCTTGGACAATTTCGCTTCTGCCAAGCTATTGGCTGTCAACTACGTAATTTAAACAAATACATAATAATTTTATTATATAGTATGTAACACATTGTTAAAAGACGTTTAAAAGAATGGCCCCGAGTTTCTTGCCCGTTTTTCTTGCAGTGGCTATATAATTTTTTTTTCCCTGAACGTGGCAATACAATTAGAAAGTTTCAATATTAAAATTTGTAATTGCCCTTCATAAGTGTCGTAGACGCCTAAATTGAATAAATGATTTTGACTTTGACACATCGGCCCATTACAGTTAGCAGTGTCACAAAAACTGCGGGACATATCACATTATAGCCGAAACGTCCACTGTCGAACAATTTTATATTAATTTCGTATTTAACACACAATTAAGAGGAATTATTTAGCATTTCTTAGATTTAGGGCCTGTTTCAGAATTTTCGAATAAGTTCCGGTTATACTACCCAGAACATATTTAATAAATAAAACACTATCTATGCGCTTCAGTCATTGTTTTAGCCTATTCATCAGTTAAAGCTTGAAACGCACTGCATTAAGTTATTTTATGTTCTGGGTTGTATAACCGGAACTTACTCGAACATTCTGAAACAGGCCCTAAGCATAATAAATTACAGGTATCTTTTTTACAGTATTTTTGTTTCACATTTGCCTTTATTTGAAAACTATTACAGCTGTTTAATTATGTAAAGAAGTTCTATAAAAATTAAGAATATGGTATGTGAATAAAACAGCTGTTTGTATTTCAAATTCACTATGTGACTTACCCACTGTTATCTGGTGCAGACATTGTAACAAACACTTGAAATGTTGTATTTTGTTTCGCTGCTTCTAACATTGCTTGAAGGACTACTCTTGATCTTGAGTGTGTTAAAATTTTCTGAAATGAAGTAAATTGATTGACTTATTTGCATTTCAAGTGAACATAATCAAAATAGGTAGCAACCATACTTTTAGACACATTTGATCTGTCTCACTATAGTGAGTTGAAAGTATTTGGTATGGCTATAATTTTGTATTAAGGTTAACGACATAGTAACTGCTGCCACAGTAACTAGAACAATTTACAGGTGCTACAATACTAACATTTTAATTTATGCATTAACGACTGCTACGAGAATAAATCTACAAAATTACAAAAAAAAAAAAAAAAACTTTAAATCCATTCGTAAGGTGTAAGAAAAGATCTCCCACACCAGATTCTGGTGGAGTATTCCCCACTCACAACAATCAAATAAAATACTTGTACTGTCGTAAGTAACATACATATTTTTGTAGTATTTGATAATACCCAGATTGCTGTTATTGAGCTAGTTTAAATAAAAAGTGAATATATCTTACACTTCCGACCCTTATGAAGTCCATGGATTGTCGAGCTATTTTTGTCCTAGCTTCCATCAGGGTAGCCAGGAATATGCGCCCTCGCTGCAACATTATCTGTTCACACTCTTCAAAAGACTGAAATTATAATCGTAAGTATTAATTATTGAGACAGTTATATCAGTTTTATGGACACATTCTTATAAAAACTCTAGTTAGCAGTTTATGTCAAATATAAGTTCCTTATTATCTTTAGGCTAATTGTAATTTTATTAAAATGTCAAGTCATTTAAGGTGCATCATAACTCAAACAAAAATCATAACTTTTAATATGCAGGCAGCTATCAGATTCGTTTTTACACACAGTGCTGAACTTCTAACACTTGCATTGGCTATTTAGAGGAAAATAGTTTGTTCATGTTTTCTGAAATTCAGACTTAATCACTGGACTAATAAGTTTGTCACTTCACTACACTAACTCAAAAGGTTTTAATTTTTTTAATTTATTCCTGATAGGTTAGCCTTTGACCACTATCTCACCTGATGGTATGTGATGATGTGGTCGAAGATTTTGTTCTCGATCGTGCGCTCGTATAGTCAAGACCTCCTGAGGATGCTTCGTGTAGAAGCGAAACGCGTCGAAAATTCTTCCGGTTAGGCTGCGTGGCGTTTGTGACTGCACGTCGGCTTAGCAGGAAAATTAGGCGGAATTGTCACTAGATATATTTTTATATATTTTAAGTGTTTTATTAAAATATTAATTTGATGTTTTCGTGAAATATTTTTAAAATATTTGTTATTATTAAATATGGATTTCCGCAAAGTAACTGAATCTATTTATTATTTTGTTCAGGCTAACCTAGAAGTACTGGCTCTCAAGGACAGGTGCCGAAACACACCGTTAGGTGACTGGCGACAGATTTTCTACTTGAGGGTGGTAGCTAGCCAGGCGGGCATCCGCAAAATGCCCTACCACCATGCTATAACGACTGCCATCCTAAGACGACAACCGGGACCGACAGCTTAACGTGTACTCCAAAGCACGGAAACGCTCAGTAGTAATGTCACCCAAAACATGACCGCGCGCGACATTGCTTAACTTTGCTGATAGGTTGAGAACAGCTAAGTAAACTTTGCTACAAGCGCTTCAAAATCAGGTTAAGTTGTCTTAAGTCTTTGCACCATGTCTGTATCTTCAGGGAGCTGGATAGGCCGTAGTAGTAAGTAACCTTCTTCTTCACTCATGAGATTCTGCATATTTTTGAATTGAATTGGCAATGAGATATATTTTAATGTCTTGATGTAGTTCAAAGTCCTAAGGTGCCATAAAGTATTTTATTTTGGGATTGTGGAACTACTTTGTTCCTGTCACCCTGAGACATACAGTTGTTAAATCTCATGTGCCTGTATTTTTACTGGCTCTTAAGGACTGCTGGTGTTACACACTGTTTGGTTCATTAACAATAAAAATAATAAAATAAATATAAAAATAATTCTCCTCAGTACTTTATTCTGAAAGCGTTGTATATAACATATTAATACGTAATAATATATCAGTTATTATGGACTTTATATGTATAATTATAATAAAGATTTTTGGCTCTAACTACATACAGCACCACATTACCGTTTAACTCATTGTCATCGGCTGATCCACTATGGCCAATTTATGAATGAAATTCTATTGTTATCATTATCGCAGATTTCAATGGGTTAAGTAGATCGGGTGATAATTAGGTTTTTTGATAGTAAAATCAATGTGTTTTTATGTCATTGAATTTTATCTGCCATTTTAGTGTCCATTTATAGGTCAATTAATGGCTGTTTGATAATTTGCCACAGCTACGTCATGCATGATTTCTGTAGCTTTTATGGCTGTGTCATCTGCCAAGGTTGCAATGGTATTGCTTCTTGGTCGTGGAATATCACAGGTGTACAATAAGTACAGGACTGGGTCCAGGACACATCCTTGGGTTACTCCTGCTTTCATTTGTTTGAGGTCTGAGTATGCCTCATCTTGACTTACTCTAAACATTCTTTGCATTAGATAAGACTATATTTATAGGATGTTAAACATGAGTTTCAAAATTGCCTACACAGATTTCTCTCAATACTTGATTAATCCATGTGCATCTGAGTTTATGATAATAAATTTCATACATAAATAGCCAATGTCAGTTGTGTGTTATACTAATATATGTTAAGGCTTCATGCAATCGATACCTATCATAGTATATAATGTTTCTCACTAATATACTCTTTTCTCATTCACTATGGAACTCACAACTCAAACCCTTACCATCATCACCCAATTCATAATTGTTCACTAACTCCATGTGACAAAATATCGTACTGCACAGAACAATTCAGTTTTGTGCAAGATAAATGCTAGATTTGATAAAATCATGAAGAAATTATGAATAAGGGGTTGTTTGCTATTTAGGTAAAGTAAATTACTGACCTTAGTATCAAGTTTGGCAAAGGTTATGAACCTCATAAACAGTTCACATCCAGATGAAATGGCAGTGACGGGCTGATCACAGTGCCGCATTGCATCTACAGCTAACTGTAAGTTTAAGTCCAACTCTTGCACTGTAGCCACTGGAACGCAAACAAACAAAATATTGTAACAGATTTCATAAATCAACTACCTATTAAATTTTTTTCATTAATTAAACTATATTTTTTTTTTTTTAAAAGATGTTAGATTTAAATAAAACTGGCGTGGTTCTATTCTTCTCCCCTCTGGCTCCCGAAATCAATTGGCGGTAAAGTCCTAACTTTAAAAGCATAGTTATATATTTGGCCTCTGAAGCTATGTTTTATAAGGGTGCGTACCATTAGCGTGAGATTCGCTAAAAACGATCACATTCCCAAAAAGTTTTTCACATGGGTCTTGGCGTTATTTTCGCCTTAAACGATACATCTAATGTCAAAAGTGACAGTAGTTGCAAATTTTAGTGGCATTTTTAGCGGTCTTATCCATAAATGGAACGGGGATGACAGTTACAAACGATCACGTGATCACAACCATAGACGCAGAATGTGATCAAAATTATCGAAAATAACGTTCTTAGCGACTAATGGAACATACCCTAAGATTACTTCTACAGAATCTACAGATACTTACCACTTTAGGTACATTATATTGGTAAGAATGAAAAGAATGATGAAAAATACCTTTATAATTTTCTATAACAGTCAAAAGGGTTTTAATAGCCGCAACCCCTACTGAAACATCCTCTTCTTCCTCCAAGATCTTGAGGAATATCTCTTGAACCTCTGAAAATGAAAACATTTTGACGAATTTAGTTAGTGCAAAGAATTTAGAGAAATGAGTTAGACTTTTATAAATAAACTCAGCCTTGCCTTCTTTCTTCATATTTGAATGATTTCACCTGTTTTACAAAAGGAAACTTATTAAACTTGTTTTGTTTACGTGCACGAACATAACCTCAAAACACCAATTTTTTGAAACTATTGTGAAATCAAATGTGAATTGTCAATCAAATGTCAATCGTCACATCAGTGTTGCCACCTTGATACGAATGTAAAGTTTCAGTACTTAAATTATTTTTTACTCCAAATGTTACTTTATAGTACCACAAACTTAACTGTGCAGTTTTCGAGGGCGCTACTGGTCAAGGAAATCAACTACTATTGTGACAGTTTTGTCACAATTTGAAGGAATGTTGTAGTTCTTTTTTTTGCCGCCTGAACAGATATTGGTGGGACTGTACATATAGGCCGTCATGCCTATAAAAAGGGGCATCCCCGAGATCGGTGACTGGTTCCGTAAATGGCGCAATGCAGTCAACCCAACTAAAAGTGCAGCTATATACTTCAATGAGAGTACTCACTCGAACCCCCGCTATCCTAAACCTTTAACTCTGTTTGACGAACCCATTCCCTGGGTTGGTAAAACAAAATATCTTGGAGTCACCCTTGATCGGCATCTCACCTTTGCCGCTCACATCACTGATGTTCGTAACAGGGCGGCCTTTGTTATGGGTCGCCTAGGTCCCTTAATTCGTACAGAGAGTAAAATATCTCTTAAAAATAAGAAGACACTTTACACTACTTGCATCCGCCCCATCATGACATACGCTTCAGTAGTGTTTAGTCATGCTAGCGAGGCCCACCTACGTAAACTTCAAATCATTCAAAACAGGTTCCTCCGCCAGACAACCGGTGCTCCGTGGTATGTACGGAACGTCGAGTTGCACTGCGACCTAAACCTTCCCTCTTTAGCGCAGTTCAATAAGGACTGCGCCCGCCGATACTTTGATCGAGCGCCCCACCACTCGAACCCTCTAGTTGTCCAGGCATCGAACTACTCGACTGCCTCATCCGACCCATGGTTTAAACCCCCCTGTCGCCGACCACGGCAGGTATTGGACGACCCGGATGACCCCATCGCAGCCATTACGTTGGCAGCTTTAGCGTTGTCCGCAAGTCGTCCTGGTAACATCCCCAGGTGTGCGGTAATCAGAGGTTACACAATCAAACACCGAGCTCGCCGGCGAGCTCGAGGCAAAAATAAAATCCCGATTAGTGTCTCTCCAAATAGTCACAGAGTAATATTCAATAGAGCCCATTCTCAACGGTACAACACTGCAGTTGTACCGGGGCATTTAGTTCCGATTCCCCCTTTGTCTCTCGGCAGCGAGACAAGCCGAGGTCCGAACCACAGTGGTGCCCTTGAGCTCGCTGTCACCCCTCCCGATAGTAGCGTGGCGTTTTCGGCGCCCGCAGGAGACGGAGGTATAAGGCGCTTTTCGCCTTATGCGCCCGTCTCAGGAGAAGTGCCTTCGGCACTTCTCCCTCCCGGGCTATAAGAGGGCCTCCCCTCGCCCAAAACCCGGTGGAGCTGGACGTCCGCTTAGCGGAAGTCAGCATCTATGTCCTCCCTAAAAAAAAAAAAAAAATTGTACATTACAATTAATTTCCGCACTCTCTTTGCTTGGGTCAGCTAGCTGTCACTGCGTTATTTTATTTGTAATACGACACTACATATTATAAATAGTGCTTGCGCGAACGCGGTCGGGAGCGTACGTACTCCGTGACGAAGCGACTCTGAAAGTCGCGAAACCGATCGAGCTCGAACTACTCAGCTGTTTTACCGTAAGTGAAATCGGTTTTAAAATAGTTTTAATACATATGTATTATATCCACAATCATACTCATTAAGCTATTGGAAGTTGCATATTGCAAAAGGTATACCGTTAGCCGTCCTCTAAGTCTAAGATATTATTTCTGTAAGTGGTTTGTTTTATAACGCTTGGGTTACTTAAAATAGCTGTTAATCTCATTCATCTCGACAAAATACATTTTGCGAGGTTCTCTGATGGTAACTCAAAAATATGGATTAGGAAAACAATTGCAATTAATCATGTTTATTTATTATGAACATTCAAAAAGCTACAAAATGACTAAGTGTACATAAATTATAGGTAGAAAACATTAAAATGTTTCAAGTTTTGGTGATGCTTTAATTACTGGTTGCCACGGCATGTACTAATAAAAAAAAAACAGAAATGGATGTGACCGTAGGATATTACAAACAACAAAATTAAATAATGTTTTTTTTATGCATGATAGGTTACCCTTTGACCACTATCTCACCTGATGGTAAGTGATGATGTTGTCGAAGATGTTGTTCAGACTAACCTAGAATTTAATATAATAACATATTATTATCAGGTTTTCATCTTTAGAATAACAAATCCATAAACAATTAAGTTGGCATCGTCAGGACCACTACGTCCTAGTTATGAATGAAATTCTATTGTTATCATTATCGCCGATGCCAATGGGCTAAGCAAAAAACAAACAAATACAAAAAATATATATCAAATCTATTAATTGTCTCCATAAAATAGCCTACTCAAAGGCCTTAAATCAAAAAATACATGCATGTTATGCTCGCGCATCAAAAGACACGAAATAATTAAGAATTGTAACCATTTGGCAACACTGTCAAGTGTCAAATGCCAACCATTTGCCAATTTCAATTTTCAGCTTCGAATAGGGTAAGTACCATTTGGAGTTAAATTCGCCAAAAACGATAAAAAGTTCTTCTCCCAAAAAGTTGTTCCAGATGGGTCTTGGTATTATTTTCGCCATAAAAGCTATGATCTACTGGAACAGTTGTAATTACCTAGATCTAATTTCAAAAGTGACAGAAGTGGCAAATTTTAGTGGCATTTTTAGCGTTCTTATCCTAAATGAAACAGGGGAGAACAGTTACAAACGATTACAGTGATCACAACCATAGACGCATGATCAAATCATGCGTCTATGGTTGTCATGTATGGATGTCATCATGTGATCAAAATTATCGAAAATAACGAAATTAGCGTCAAATGGAGTAGGCCCTACGTTGTACCATGATCCAGGCGCAGTAAAATTATTCATTTATAGTCTTGCGAGAATAGGTATACTAGAAGTAACGGTCTTAAAAATTGATTTGTCCGCTATCTGTCGCATTATTGTATCATGGGTTATACAAATAGGTTAAATTTTCAGCTATGAACGAAATTAAATTTTTGCAGCAAGAAGTTTAGACACAACATGAAGTTTGGGTAACAATTTCTTCCGGGGCGCTTATGCCACTTGATGGACCTTAGGTATTTTATAATAAAAAAAAACCGGTGTGGGCGCTTCGTATTATAAATAATTATAGCATGCATAAGTGCGTAAGTTATGAATTGAAGATCGGGAAGATCCAAAGATTTCTATGATGGAGTACCAAGGAAATTACGAGCAACGTATCTATGTATATGTCACCGTTTTATTGTACTAACCGAGTAACCTAATAAATCTAGTTAGATTATAAACTGTCGATAGATTGTGAATGGAAACTAAAATTTACAATCTAACGTTTAAATTTTCGTTAGATTCCAGCTAGACTAAATGATATTTAACCCCTCGCTAAAATATAGTGATCATTTACTACATTTGGTGTCCGATTAAATTTTTTGGTAAAAGAACTAAGGGTATCAAAGCATTTTATGGTGGTCATTATTTTAAATCCCTTAGTTTTTTTAATGCACAAACTTGAAATGAATATGTTTTTTTTTTGTCTGACTATTCTTTTTGTTTTTAACTCTATGAAATTAACTCATGGCAACCATAACGGCGACCAATCAGAGGACGGTTCACAATTTCGCGGGCGATTATAGATCGTTAGATTATAAACTGCCAGCTAGACATGGTCAGTTTATAATCTGACGAAAATGTAAGCGTTAGATTGTAAATTTTAATGTTCGTTCACAATCGATCGACAGTTTATAATCTAACTAGATTTTTTATAACCTAACGTATCGTACAATTATCCGGTGACATATATATATACTTATTGTTAATGTTTTTGTAACGGAACATGGACGAGGTCCACCTGATGTTAAGCGGATTTAACCTCTGCCTATAACAGATGCATTTCGTCATGTGCCAAATTGCACTGCGCCCGTCACACTGAGACATACAGTTTTTAAGTCTCATGTGCCTATATTTTTTCTGGGTCTCAAGGACTACTGCCGGAAGACACTGTTAGGTGCTTGGCGACAGATTTTCTACATGAGGGTGGTAGCTAGCCAGGCGAGCATTCGCAAAATGCCCTTCTACCTTGCGGTAAATCTCAAGCCGCCTCAAGCGCTGGGGATCGAACCAGGGACCTGCGGCACGGCAGTCCATAGCTATTACCGCTCGGCTATCATTGCGTCAATTCATGCTACATAGTATTATTATATGTTCTATGACAAAGTTAAGAAAGGGGAGGTGTAGGTAAATACTTACTAGGGTGATGGCGCAAACATTGTAGATTACGGAGGGAAAGTCATGGCCACCAGGCAAGCGGCAACAAGTGCAACTAAACTTGACTAAACTATAGTCTTGCTCACCGTTGAATGGCCAACACGCGTCTTTGTAATTTCTTGTTTACATTTACGACGAAGGAAGTGGTAACCTACACCGCGGGCCTGCGGCTATTGATTGTGTTCATTCTTGGACCTGGTCATGGGAAACTCAGCATCTGTGAAGTTAAATGAAAAAAGGCGCTGGCAGTGAGTATTGTTTTAATTTCCGTTCTATATCTACATAAAATAGTTTAGAGATCGTTTATTAATCGACTTAAGGAGGACGCTGTCAATCGACTGTTTTTTTTTGTGTGTGTTACCACAAAATTCAAAGGCGTTGTTACTGCATAACTCTTTACAGGATGTACCGATTTTGTTCTTTTTTTCTTCTTCTTCTTTTTAATGAAAAAAGGCGCTGGCAGTGAGTATTTTTTTAACTTCCGTTCTATACCTACATAAAATAGCTTTAAAGAGATCTTAAAAAAAGGAGGACGTTGTCAATTCGGCAGATATTTTATTTGGGTGTGTTACCACAGAATTCAAAGGTATTGCATGCATAACTCTTTACAGGATGTACCGATTTTGATGTATTTTTTTATCTGACGAGTAGTATTTGAGGTATCCCTAATGATTTTAGTTTATGCTTGAAGTAGTTTTTTATTGTCTACATTTCTATTATTTTAAAGATGATCCCTGATTCACATATAGCTACCGCGTACATAAGATTGACAGTTAGGATACTTACCTACGTTGATTTATGTCTGATTAATATTTATGATTCACCTGACCTACCTATATGGAAACGACATGACATGTTGACTTACGAGCATTATTAATCGTTCAATAAAAAACAACTTGTAAATAATATAAATTAAGATATTTAAAAAATATATATCTCACCTACTACCAATCTGTAAGCATTATAATAGGTGTGGAAACGACTTTAGAGTAGGTATGCATCTAGTAAACTATAAATAAAAGTGTTCCATTCCGGCATCCTTGCTACGTACTATTATAAATATTTAAATGTATGTGTGTGTTGTACTCCTCATCTCCGTAGCGGCTGTACGGATATTATTTAAATTTGTAACTCATAGAATGAATAATTTGACTAGTTTACGTACTTCCCGAGGTACAATGCGTTCTACTAAAGATTTATTTGTCATTAAACCTAATATAACCATCTGGCACGGATCGAACTCAGGACCTCAAGACCCCAAAATCAAAACGAGGCATTCATCAATAAATCTAGTAGTACAAGGAACCCTAATTATTTGAAAAAAAAACCCATTGAATACTACCACTCTTCTTTATATTCACTACTATTATTTAGTTCGATTTTGACGATCCCAAGCCGCCTGCCAAGCGTGGGATTATGGAAAACTGTTTCAGCAGTGGACGGCTGATACGGTGCAGCACATTACAGTACATTTTATAAAATTAGGGAGGCACTGTGTCGAACCTGAATACGAATTCCTGAGTAATCCGGAATCAATGATTCTATGAATAACAAAACCTTTGATGATTTACATTTTTTTTTTACTTCTAGTTCAGACAGTGATATGCCAAGTAAAGGATAAACCTGTCTAACTTCTTTCTTCTAAGTGATTAATCAAATGTGTGGTTTTAGTACCTCAGGGTAGCGTCCCTGGCCCTTACATCTATTCTACCTAAATAAACCTTGTTCAATTGCTTTTATAAATGCCAAAATATTTGCATATTATATGCAGACGATAGTTACTGCTTATCTTTTTTCATGCACATACTTGGAGCAACGTCAAAGAAGTAATTCAACAAAGCCAACAAAAAGTGTCAGACTGGCTTCAAAATAATCTGCTCACAATAAACATTTATTTAACAAAACTAATTTATTTTAAAATCTCTTGAAACATTGATGTCACCAAACATAATATATGTATAAGACAGGTTGAATAACATGCAACTCAAATATTTTACATATTATGTAAAATATTTGGGAATTCATATTGAAGTTCATAAATATCTAAGTGAAAGAACCATGAAATTTATACATATTTTAGAAGACTGAAAAATAAAGGTAGTCATGTCAAGAATGAATTTTAAAACTTATGATCACGTGTTACTCGTATGTCATAGCTTCATCAACTGTGTTGGGGTGCTGCATATAAAACGCCATTGAATAAGAGCAGAACGTACACAGAGGTAGTAATAATAGTAGGTAATCTGCTATTAGGGCTTGTACTAAAAGTGGATTTAAAGAAATATTTTCGATACCCCACTACACTGATCGACTGTATCATGAAACTAGCGGAGTGGTTTTGAACATTCTAAACATTACACTAATATTATAAAGGCGAAAGTTTGTGAGCGTGTTTGTAAGTATGTTACCCTTCGCGCTCAAACGGCTGGACCATTGATGAAATTTGGTATGGAGGTAGATGAGGCGCTACATTAACACAAGATACTTTTCATCCTCATCATCATCGTTCATCACCACGCGGGTGAAACCGGGTATTGTGAATGAATTAATTTATTATTATTTTAACATTTACAGCTTAAGTACTCATAATTTCTAAGATGTTATACAACATAGTTTCGATTGATTGCGTTGTACGTTTAATCTTCTTTACATTTACACACGTTACATCAGATCATTGAAAACTAAAAAACGGAAGTGTAGAGTGTAGGTATGTGTATAGCAATATCGTTGTTTCGATAAATAACTGTTTATCAGATCATAAATAAAATAATTTTATTATAACGTCTTAAGTTATACGTAAGTAATCAACTAAATTAATATTTATACCTATATCGTCGCGTCCCGAGCCAAAGTCAGCTCCGCGCCAGCTCAGAACCAGTGGCGGGGTGAGGAAGGTTCGATCGGTGGGTGGAGAGGAGTGTCCATTCTATACGTAGTATTATTATATGTTCTATGCCTATATGCAGATTTAGCAGGACGACCATGACTAAAGTCTTTGCAGGCATACTCGTATGTGACAGACAGAAATGTAACAACTTTATTAATTCTCTTCAAGCATTATATTCCGCACGGAGTATTATTTTAATGTCGACTCCGACAAAGCCTTGCAGCGCACCTTTTGCCTTGGATTTGTTGTTTATGAGCCGTAAAAATGTCTACAGGTTCTTGTAATGTAATGTGCTAATTATGATGACTAGCGTAATATTTTACTTGTTTGTCTAGAAGCGGTGAGCAAAGTCCGGTTGTTTGGGTGGTTTTAATGTGTATAACGATTCATCAGAATCATTGATATGCGTATAGATACGAGTACCTACGCTTATCCTACCCTTGTTCCACTTACTGTGGGGTCGATAATATGTTTTCTCTAAGAGAACAAAGTATAACAAATAAATTATTCTTATAAGTGTAATGTCTATGTTTTCTATATCAACATAAAGGACATCACTGTAACAAAGGTATATTAGCCATAAAACCTTATATATATATATGTAAGGTTTTATGGCTAAATTCGTAAAATTAATAACGTTTATATATAATAATTAATAACCTTTTACCATTTGAGCAGGGGTTAAAAATAATAGCGATAATAATTCTTGGCCAAACTAAAACATGACTTAACAACTGTATGTCTCAAAGTCACGGGCGTAGTACGATTCGTCACTTGTGACGAAATACATCTGTTATAGACAGAGGTTAGTCTGCTAAACATCAGGTGGGCAATCGTGCTTGTTCAGTCAGAATCCATTAATCCATGCGCATTATAGATAATGATAACGATTGAATTTCATTCATTTATGGACGAAATGCGGTCTGATAGGTAGTGGAAAAAAGAAACATAAGGGATCGAGGATACTGACTAGCTCATAACTTAAGTGCAGTAAATTAATTACTAAAAAAATTGCAACGTAAGGCATTACTTAACGAGGCCAAAGTGAGCATATGCTCTACATCTCAGCAGTAAGGTCAGGATATGATCAATGCCAATGGTTTAGTCGTGAGACTTCGTCTCGGAAACAACTTACTGATACCTATCACTGATACCTCGACGTTAGTAGTGGCATTCTGCCCATTTAGACCAGACTTAAGAACTATGTCTCAAAGTGACGGACGCAGTGCAATTTGTGAAGAAATGCATCTGTTATAGGCAGAGGTTAGTCCGCTTAACATTAGATGGGCCTCGAGCTTGTTCCGTCACAATACCATAAAAAAAAAACGCCGTATATTTCCTAAAGCTGCCTTTAACTATTATCCAAAGGGTATGAAGCCTTTTTCCTTAATCGGAAACTGTACTCTCTAATATGCGTCTGATACTGGGTCGCGTCATGAATACTGGGTCTCGGACCCATTCGTCCCTAGATTTTCGGCCCCTAATCACATTTGCTCCTTACAAAGGTACACTTTAAGATACCCACTTGGTCCCTAAGTGGTGCATTAATTTTCTTTATTATATTAATTCCAAATTTGAAGTACCTGGTTGTCTGGTCGCAACAAAAAAGTCGATCACAGGATTACAAATGTTATGGGAATTACATTACTTAGAAATTAACTTTGTAACCCGATGCATCCGTAGACGCTCGCTACCCAAGGAGATTATTTTTGCCTAACAGTATGCCACTAGCAAGAATTCTCATTGAAAACCCTAATAAAACGTTACCATAAACTTTTCCCTATATATTTTCGCTATGGGAGCTGGTAAAAATATATTATAAGGGCAATTTATTTCAGGTTTAAGCACATATCAAATTGGGAACTCCAATCACTTGGGATGATGTAATTCTTACGATACCCCATACATCCAAATTTGTTCAGTCATATAAAAGTTGTGGTGGAGTCTACGAATAAATATTCCATAAATTGCTTTTTAATTTGTAATTGTATTATAACATAGGTATCGACGAAATTTTGTAATTGGAATGGTACGAGTATATGGATAATCTTTATAAGACCACGATTTACAAGGTGGTACTGCTTTAACAAGAGTCCGTTTCAATGGAAGACGGTACCCACCAAGACGGACCTTTGTTAGTCTGTGGCAGATATTTTTCCACGAAGCAGTTGTGTGTGACTTTTTTTTTTTATGCATGATAGGTTAGCCTTTGACCACTATCTCACCTGATGGTAAGTGATGATGTGGTCGAAGATATTATTCAGGCTAACCTAGAAGTACTGGCTCTCAAGGACAGCTGCCGGAACGCACCGTTAGGTGCTTGGCGACAGATTTTCTACTTGAGGGTGGTAGCTAGCCAGGCGGGCATTCGCAAAATGCCCTACTACTGTGCTTAGGCGTTAAGAGCACTGTAGCAGGTGAAATTACTGGACATAGAATCAATGTTTTAGTGTGACGAGCGCATTGCAAAATAAAGGTTGACATTGCAACTGTAATGGACAGACGTGTGGCTTACTACCAGGCGGACGACTTGTCTGGCTCGTCATAACATTACATTTAAAAAGTGCGTGTGGGACTCGCGCACGAAGGTTTCCGTAACTAAATATTCTGTGAATAGTTAAAGCGTCTACCTGTCACCGTTATTAGTATCGAGCAAGAAACGGTAAAAAAAAAACAAATTTGTTGTATGGGAGCCCCCCTAAATATTTATTTTATTTTATTTTTAGTATTTGCTGTTATGGCGGCAATAGAAATACATCATCTGTAAAAATTTCAACTGTCTGGTTATCACCGTTCTTGAGATACAGCATGGTGACGGACAGACGGACAGCGAAGTCTCAGTAATAGGGTCCCGTTTTTACCCGGGTACGGAACCCTAAAAAGAAAGTTTCTGTATCCCATCTGCACCTAAGTGATTTAAAGGCGGTATCACTAGGTATTTATTGTAAATTATACTATTTTGTAGTACTATAATACACTTTTTTATGTAATCGTGATTGAACAAGCACGAAGTCCACCTGGTGTTAAGAGTAGAGTACACGGAGCGCTTCCATACAAAAGTATACGTCGTCATATTTTAAATACCAAGTGTTCAAACTCGGTGAAATCGTGTACGCATATTGCTGAGCCTAATAATATCTATTGCTTCTGGTTTGCTAGATTTTTTCATTTATTATTTATTTTATACCTAAATATCAAAATAGCAATTCCCATACAAAGGGAATTATTTTTGCAAATACTTAATTTTACGGAAATTGGGCAGACCAGAAGCATAGATATTAGGCTCAAGGATGTACATGCAAAGTTTTACCGCGTTTGAACCCTGTATTTAAAATATGACTAAACTACGTTCGAAAGCGCTCCGTGAACTCTACTCTTAAGCGGTAACCTCTGCCTATAAAAGATGCAGTTCGTCACAAGTTGCGTACTGCACTGCGGGCATCACCCTGAGACACAAAGATGTTAAGTTACCTGTAATTTCATCGGCACCCATAACCTTCATAGCGGAACATTACTGCTAGGCGGTTGGTATGTTGGCAGTACTTTCGCAGCAGCAGCGCCTTCTGAGAAACTGCGATCCCCAATTTTTATCAATGCCTATTACTACACTCCCAGACGAAGAGAAAATGGAATCAAAAATTTTGATACCTATTAAAAATGAAAATTTCAAAGCTGGTTGGATTTTTTTCGGTAAATATAACGCGGGTTCTAGCCGCATCTATATGGTATATATATACAGCATCATTCTATACAGTATTATATTGTTATTTTTTAAATTTTCCATTAATATTAAAGGTTAGTTATGATAGATATAGTTTTCTGCCACTACGACTCCAGTTTTAAATGTTATAGTATTTGTGCGTATATATTTAGCTTCTATAGTAGAGCATGACAAGGTCGCAAATCTCAGTAACGCACTCACTTTCTAACGGCATATAAGTACATGTGCTATTGGCTTTCACACTCACAGTGGTCACAATATAACACAGTTACAACACATGTAGATTATGTGCAATAAACGACCTATCTAGATGCCTAACAGCAAATCCTTTATTCAGTTCTTAATTCCGGAGCAGTAAGGTTCAAAAGGAACATGTTAGGTGTCTTTTGCGTGGTTGCTGTCAGCAGTGTTGCTTCACTCAATGTTGGATGACAGCCTTGCATTAGCCGGTGTTTTGTCTGACTTGCGAAACGAAATTAACTTTGGTATAAATTGTCCCCACTTTGGTGTTCCTGAGGATATTTTGATATAATTTAAATACCAAGCACAACCTTTTAAATGAGTAAAATGACAGTACTCGCGACGATGAGTTAGTATAGAAAGGGTGTTCCTGGACATTAGGCACACAGCAAACAAAAAAATATACAAATTTTGCGTTCTCATTAGCCATTTTCCAATCTGCAAATATTAGTTTGATTTGCGGATGGGTAGGTATACTTACATCATCTCTTAACATCGTCCCTGAATTCACTTTATATTTCTGTATATAAACATAAGTTGAATTACAATCCATCACAGAATTTGTATAACATACATAATTATAAATAATAAATCTATTTCCGACGATAGTCCCCTATTAAGGCGGGTGAAATTTTCTTCAATCTAATGTTCTTTAGTCTAAAGGCTTGTTTGACGTAGGTACTGTATTGTACTGTACCAGCTGGATTGCCACTGCTGAACACAGCCTCCCTCATTAGGGGGGGATTTGCAATAATCGTATATCATTAAATTCTAATTTAAACAGTGTTATCGCCCTTTTAGCTAGATTTGGTAAACATTATTTTTAAACACGCGAATGTCATGATTAAGAATCATGATATTCGCGTGTTTCAAATATTGCTCATATTATGTTGAAAAGTTATTGAAATTAATCTACATGAGCCCATACATTATCTATATAAGAGTAAAAAATATAAAAAATTACGTTTAATGGTAACAAATGTAATCAATTTAATAAGTATTAAAAATACATTAAATATCGTAAAATATCTTCTCCGATTCTCTCGCATATTACGTGACGAAGTCCAATAAGTAGACGAACTCAATGAAATACTAATATTTGGAAATTCCTGCAAATGTCCGTTATAAACTGTGATTCTATCTGTGCCTCTTACAGGTGAATTAATTCTGTTACTAAATTGGCAAGTTAATCTAGCATTGTTTGTTTACTCAATTAATTAGAATAGAGTCACGTACTTAGATGATAGTCCGTGAATTCCGTGATATCGGTTTCTCGCTGTTATCCGTGCCCTTGGATTGATCCCTGCCCATGACTGAGCACGCAAGTGTCATGACACGAGTGACGTGTTGTGTAACGTCTCCTTAGCTCAACGTTATCATGAGACCATTAGTCAAATAAAAGGAACCCAGAGGACCCTCTACACATTAAGTGTTTTTGAATCGCTCGTAGCGAGGTTTGCTTAGCTGTTCTTAACCGATCAGCAAAGTTAAGCAACGTCTTCATTCAACGGTCATGAGTTGGACGGGTGACTGCTAGTGACATTACTACTGAGCGCTTCCGTGCTTCGGGGGGCACGTTAAGCCGTCGGTCCCGGTTGTCTTCTTAGGATGGCATTCGTTATAGCATAGTGGTAGGGCATTTTACGAATGCCCACCTGGCTAGCTACAACCCTCAAGTAGAAAATCTGTCGCCAAGCACCTAACTGTGTATTCCGGCAGCTGTCCTTGAGAGCCAGTAATTCTAGGTTAGCCTGAACAATATCTTCGACACAACATCATTTACCATCAGGTGAGATAATTGTCAAAGGCTAACCTATCAAGCATAAAAAAAAGTATGTTTTATGAGGAGTACCTAAAATATGCCTTGCTTCATGTAGAGTCTTGAGCAAAACGTACATGTAACTGGTTTGGGTCTTCAATATACAACTTGGCTGTGACCGTGGTTGAAGAGTAGGGGAATCTGGGAGCCTCACGTAGCATACAAATATGTTCTACTCTTCCTGAACCGACCACCAAATGCCATAAATGACATGTCTAGGCCTACCAGTGTCAGCGACTGCATAAACTAATTCTCAGACTCAGATTAATTCACGCCTGTTCAAAAAAATGTGTGTTATGTTTAGAGGGATCATATTTATATGTATGTGTAAGTTTCTTTATTCCACCATAAATTCTAAATGAGATACCGTTAGATTCGTCTGGATAGCGCAAGTGACACTAGGTACATAAAAATAAAAAAACTGGTGGATTTTAGACGCCATAATGTGAGATAATATTTATTTCAGACCCATCGAGTGGTGTATCAAAATGAAGGGCTTTAAAAATGATTTCATGAATCTATATAAATTGCATTTTTAATTTCAAAGAAACGATAAAATGTTTAACGAAAATAAATAAATTGCAGTCGGGTTTCTTACATATTTAATTAATTAATACTTGTTTTACCCCAATGTAGTAATTAGGTATTTCTTTATTTCTTTAGATCCAGCCGAATCCCAAGCGAATGAAGTCGCTGTTTATCAGTAAAAAAGTAATTGCAGCAGCAGACAGCGTGACTTCATCTAACAAGTTAATCTATCGGAGACGAAAGTCGCACAACTTAACCATTGACATTGATCATGACCTTACACAGCTGAGATGTAGGGCATAGTCATTGTCAAGCCTCAGCTATACCGTTAATGTTATGTGATCTATGACTGCGAATTATTTCTATAGCTTTGATGATTTGGATTTCATCAAAGGTCATGCATTTTTTTATAGCAGATAGGCTAGCTTTTAAACATGTTAAACCAAAAAATAATAATTCATAAATTGAGTGTGATATACATATATTAGGCCTGTTCAATCTATATCTATTTTAATATTATAAATAGGAAAGATTTGTATTTTTGTATGTAACTAATAAACATAAAAATACTGGAGCGATTTAAAAAATATCTTTCACCTATAGAATCCTACATTATCCCTGATGAACATAGGCTATAGAATATTATCAAAAACTGTAATATATTTTTTTGGATTTTTTGTTAAATACCCGTGCGAAACCGGGGCGGGCCGCTATTCCAAAATATTAGAATTTGATTATATTTCTTTTGTTTAATATATCAACAAACTCAGATTATGAATTTCCCCTTACTAACACTTCACGGGGCAATGCTGACAGCATGCTGGGCACGCTGCCAACTGTTAGTGGGCTGGAGCTAAATGCTCACGATAACTGCATGTATCTGAAATCACTTGTAGGTTGTCTAAATGCTTTTATTGTAGTAGCTGTAGTGTTGTATATAATTCGTAGTATTTTGTTAATAAAAGTATACCGCAGGCCTATCAAATAAAATTTTCTATGGAGGGGAAGGCTTTCGAGAACATGTCTGTACTCCTCTGGACGGCAGTCCATTCTCGTCAAAGTATTGCATAAATTGACGTAGGTAATAAAGGTAGATGGGTATAAAGTAATAATCAAAGTAAGTTGTTCTCTACACTCACATTGGCTTTATTAATCAGGTTAGTAATCAAAAAGATAAGCCATCGGGTTCTTTCCATCGCAAATGAGCTTGACCTAACACTATCAGGGTTACACCATTGTCACTCGCTGCCATATCTTTGTTTATAATGGTTTTTATATCTACTTACTTGCTTAAGCAATTATGTACGAATTATGTAAGAAATTATATAATAAAATAATGTCTTATTTGATGAACTATGTACTGGAAACCAAGCCTATTATAGGTATAGCTATCGTTATCGTGTCGTGGCGAATATCCACGTACGTTCAATAAGTACTATAGATATATATTACTTCTCCCAATTTCACCCTCCCATTCGCGTTACACTTGATCAAATACAATGTGACAACCTACCAACACAACCTGAAAAAATTGTATTTGTACATATTTTGTATTATCCGACATAGACGTCAGCTTTCACCTTAACAAAAAAGATTTCCATCCACGCAACGCTCGGTAGAATTTATGCAGACTTCGTACCTTGAACTATCATTGCAATAGGGACACAACGGCAAAATATGCTTTAATTAAGGCCATAAAAAAGAACACAATAACATGATAACAATAACTCACCTCAGAATTTCCGTATTCTGACTTCTGAAGTCACAAAGTTCAGTTATATTATAATCGATCACGCGTTTTCACTTTATTTACTTTACTGCCGCGTGATAACTCTAGGCACGTTCACGGTTTTACATCTTTTTATGTATTGATAAGTGCAAGTTGATATGAGAAGACATCTCAGGCCCCGCATCCTTTAGTTGACATTGAGAGCGCGCTGGAGCTCCATAGCAGTCTCTCAAATTTTAATTGTCAGACTAGAATAGCAATAATAAAATGCATTAATACCTTACTTAATTTCAAAGAATTAACTTATTTTTAATATAAAGCAATCTGTGATAAAAACTGATCTCTTTTTTCTGTTTTAAAAATGGAATTTTTGACGCGCAATGTCAAGTTAAACGGTCAATTTGACACGTGTCAGCTGAATGGCACGAGTGACTTGCGGAAGGATAAACGGTAAGCTTTTACAAAATTAAAACAAATTAGGTATTAAAATGGTGAAATTAAGGGTGGTATTTGTAAAATTCCTTATTAAAAATAGTGAACAGAAGACTTTATGGGTAGTGCGTAGCTCGCAGCACCTTTTGAAAAGTACAAAACATTGATATTATGACAAATGTTATTACTACGAAAATCATACTTATTTGCATTATATACGAGTACTTATTTGCAAGTCCTTTTCACAAAGCTGCGTACTTATATGTGTGTTGTATTGTTTCTTTAATATCCCTGTTTTCTCCCCCATAACATAAGTACTAGTCTTCGGGAACGATCGAATACCCAAAATTATAATTCTTCCTTAATGCAAGAGCTTTTCTTGGGGTACCTACCTATCCTATATGTTTATTAAGTCGAATTATTAAGGCTATATATACCTGACTACCAGCACTACTGAATAAATAACCGTTCTTTATTCATGTGCTACCAGTCTCTGTTCGATGTTAAACGATTTTACCTAAAAGATAAGAGCAAACTGCTCAAAAATGTATTAAAAGCTGTGGGATACAGAGGGGTAAAACTGAATTGTTTTCGCGGATGTCGAAAAAATATTAAATTGGTAGGTTTCGAAACATTGATGGTGCAAGTCAATGGTGCTTACAGTATGACGAGACACTGTTTTCCCTTCTTATAAAAGTTGCTCAACTTCATAGGACGTCATTTAGCCCTGCGCAAAGGGAAATTCTTGTGCGCAGTGATAAATAACGTGCTAAAAAGTTAAGCAATTACAAATAAGTAATTTATAAATAAAATTAAAACTTCGAGAAACTAAAAGTCACTGTGTGTGACACTGAAATTTTTTTATTTTATATGTTTACGGTATGCATATTTTTGTAGATGTTTCCAAGACCCTAAAAGCTGTTCTCACTGGAAGTAATAGGTAATTTCATAAGTTTTTGAAAGTAGGTAGCGTAGATAGAATAAAATAAAAGTCTATAGAATATGAATCAGAGTAATGTAGCAGTTACTTAATAGCTACTTGTGGTAATTATGCGTATTAATTAATCGATATTAAACGTTAATTATCAGTGTATTATTAATTATTTAAATGATGTTAATTCCAGTTATGTTCGTAATCAGTGTACAATGCACGCATAATATTTACTATAAAATATTAAATACTTTGTAATTATATATTTTATCACACCGTACCTAAAGTGGTTTTATTTTTAAATATATAATTTTGTATTCTGCAGCAATAATCAGTAATCACAACAGCAATTCACTTTACCAATTTTCAAGCCAAGTATAATAGGCGTCATTTTAAAGGTGCACAACTATGAACTCTGTATATATATTTGAAAACGTTTGAAAGATTTCCAATTGTTTACTATATTACATATTGTTTTAATAATTCTTACAAGGGACATTTATGTACGCTACATTGTTATAATATATGCCTCATACCATACACATCATGACATGTAAGGAAAATAGTAAACTTCTATCCCTATTAAAGTGTGTATTGTGAATAAATGGTGAGGACTTTTCAAACATTTGTATGTTGATAATTTTACCAACGGTGGTCAAATATAAACTTTAAATTATAAAATAAATTATTCGTCAAAATTCCTCCACGCAATGCAAACCTGCGAACGTGCCCATTAGGGCTGCAGGGTTACCGCGCTGGATGCTAATAGAAATTTGCTTGGTCAAAAACCACCCAGCGCGGGGGTCCCTTCCTTTCTCCCACAGACGTTATGCAATGCCTGAAATAAATTTTTTGGCCTGGAGCATAACATGGGCTCGCTGTTTCAACAGCAAAGGGAACAAACTCGTATATGCTAGGGCTAAATTAAAATAGTAAAAATGTTCATGCAGACGGAAATAAAATAAATTTTCGGCACACGCCACCAGTTACAGTTCTGCCACTATGACTTGTGGCAAACGAAATGTTACGTCATCAAGCCTCGTGACCTCAAAGTGTGCAAACTTTTACAGCTTATCAATCGAACTACATTGATAACCACACGTTTTATGAGGATTGAATCAGAATCTTCCCTTAGAATATTACTTTGATTTAAAATAATATATTTTTACTTAGTAATGTGTTTTGTAGCTTACTCAACTTTACATAAATATTACAGTCGACATCAATTAATAACCAAAATTATAAAGAACCAAATTATAAGACATACGGACCAATGGTGGTATACCATGGTCTCTGGCTTAATTTCGTTTCTCCACTAAAATCCCCTATTCGAGTCTCCCAGAGGAATGAACATCACTTGCTATTCCGATCCCCTATTTTTACATTATCTTCATATAAGCATTACAAATAGTTTGCACAGTGATAGTGATTAAAACGAAATATCATTGTTAAGGTGTTATGTTCGTTTAAAATATATCGTTTGATGAAATATACCGATAGCGAAAACCTCAAAGCTAAATCAAAATAAGTTATCGTATAACTCTATAGCTCTACTTAGTTAAGTCAATGTATATGTATAATATTGTATTTATTTTCAGGACTGACATTCCTATATGTACAATCAAAAGAATTCGAAAAATTGCCATTGCGAGATCGACCGCAGGCTATGTCCCGCTTACTCCCTCTTTAGGTAGGCTGTAGTATCTTTTGATGTAGGCTAAATCCTTTTATATAAAAAGTAATGGTTTTGATTTAGTTGATGGTTTGATTCCGTACAAGTAACTTATTGATTTCGTGAAGAATGATAAAAATATAAAGTATGTGAGTGTGAGTGAAAAGTCATCAAGTTAAAAGGAAAAATATATATGGTGCTGACCCAGTGCCGACGTGGTACCTACACAAGGGCAAAACTACACTCTGTTTCTTTTGTATTTTTTTGTAGGATGCTTATGTTAGGAAGCAATTGCATACAGCATTGCATATATACGTATTGGAAGTATATCGTCATAATAACATGTTAAAAAAACAGATGACGAATGCACGTTTCTTTTGTAGTTCTAGTCAGAAACCAGGATCTAGTCGTAGCGATTCCCGACGTAGCTGTAGCGCATCCTGTCGTAGCTCGTAGATTCGTAGTTATTCGTAGCATTAGGACCCGTAGCGGAACACTTTTCATTTCTAATGTATTATTTCGTATTTTTATTTATAGCTATATTATTTCCTTTCTAAAGATTGCCCTTTAGGAATCTTTGCGGCCCGCTCCATGTACCGCACAAGTATTTAACTAATATTAAAACTTCTTTGAAAACATATTATCGCCTATTTTTATCAGGGATAATGTAAGATACTAATGGTGAAAGAATTATTCAAATCGGTCCAGTAGTTTCAGAGCCTATTCAATGCAAACAAACAATCAAATCTTTCCTCTTTATAATATTAGTTTTGCTAATTTTTAATAAAGACAGCAAATATGGAAAATAACGAGTAGCTTTTTCCTACACTTCATTATGTTACACAGAATATAAATATATCACATATTATCAACACGCCTGTATTCCCCGAAGGGGTTGGCAAAAAAAAAAGAAACATCTGCATATCCCTTCGGCTTCCTGAGGTAAAAGATGATCGTTCGCCTCCAAAATAATGTGGTCTCATGAGGCCAGCAAATCTTCTAGAAATGAAGGTTAAAAAACATATTTTAATATTGCTCGGCAACTACTACTTTGAAACAGATGCCTAATCAGGCTGCAGATTTTGTTTTTTAATTCTGCATTATTATTCCTTTATCGACTATTATATATAATACACTTACCTTTAAAATGTTTGCTATATAGTTTTACACCAATTCATATTTTATATTATTATTTATGACTTTTATTTATTTATTACCTCATATAATATTATTCAATGTAGGTTCTATTGTAGATTTTATTCACAGTTTTAATTCATTTTCACTTTTCGAAACCCGTAAACACTCAATTAAATGATGTATTTTACAATTTTTCTGTTTCCTCCGCTTGATGACTGCTGGAGAAGGACTTCATGCTCTAGTATTAATAATAATGGTATGATGGGTGACAAAGGCAACAAAGGGAGAGAGTAGGGTTGGAAAAAAACAAAATAAAACGCGCAAAATGTAAATGGGACACAATGTCAGTAAAATAAAAGGCGGTTGCTCAAGAATGTAACGTACTTACCTTATTTTTGAGATTGCTAAGGTTATAATGGAATAAATATTAAATGTCACATAGAATACAGTTTTTCACCTACAAAATTGTATTCTATGTGACATTTGAAAAGCTTCGCGAGACTAGTTCTAATTTCTATTACTAGTAGCACTTCAGGCAGCTATTCCCTTCCCATAATGATGTAAATGAGCGTTTGAAATTCAAACTACGCAATATGCATTTTTAAATTGATGTCGTATTGTGGACTTTGCTATGAGTGCCTGGAATCAATAAATTGATATCATACAAGTATGAATAAAACCACAAAGTTGCGTAGGTGTAAAGTCAATGCCCTTTTATGTGAACTAACATATGCGACATCCTATGAAATACCTAAACTATTAACCTTTATTGATTTCTACAAAAAATATGTAACAAATGCATATATATACATATATGCATTTGTTACATATGCATATATATATATATATATATACAAGATCTACTTGTATATATATGCATATTTTGCATGTATATTGTATATTTTGCATGGTGCGAATGCCCGCCTGGCTAGCTACCACCCTCAAGTAGAATATCTGTCGCCAAGCACCTAACGGTGTGTTCCGGCAGCTGTCCTTGAGAGCCAGTACTTCTAGGTTAGCCTGAACAACATCTTCGACCACATCATCACTTACCAGCAGGTGAGATAGTGGTCAAAGGCTAACCTATAAAGCATAAAAAAAAAAAAAAAAAAAATTGATTTTATAAATATCATGGTTAAACAACAGAAAAACCTGCGGTATGTCCATTGATATTCTAATTAGACACATGACAATAAAAACTGCAGGCTATCGCACTCCTTATCAAAGCAGAAGCAAAAATGTTGTATAACATATTATCACCGCAAGAAATTTGATAAGTAATTAAATAATTGCAATATTCCCACGGAGTCCAGAGGTCGAAAACCTAACGCCATCTGTTATCGCCAGACCGCAACCGCATCCGCATCGTATGGTTCATATCTATGTTATCACTGAAAATTTTCCTGCTTTCCCAGGAGCGAGAGTGCGATGAGTCCGGCGCCCCCCGCTCACCGAGACAAAAGCGGCGCTGCGTTCGCCATCACCAAACAGTCACTGCTCGCCAGTGGAGGGAAGTGTACGTTAGAAATGGAACGCGATCGCATCGGACTATGGGGCACCGGGGACGGCCAGCCCAACAGCAGTGTCTCGGGTCTCGACCGCCTGAGGCACCCCGGACTCAACAAGGTACGCCATTACGGCACATGACAGCTGTAAGATCTACGACCGAGTAATTCGGTTAGGTCATGGTTTCACGTCTGTTGCGGAAGTAGTATTTGTTAGTCATCTGTTTGCATGTAGTTGTTCCGAGTGTGAATATCAGGTCAGGAGGTGTCCGGCTTACGGTCTCTGCTATTGTGGTCCAAATGTTTGTTTTGAAACTCACAACCGCAACGCACAAAGTTCACGTGGTGTCAACAAACTTCTCACCGGAACTTGTGAATGAATTGTTTTGTAGAAGATTTGAAATGTTTCACCGTGAAACTAAGTAACTTATCAAACTATAATATTACGAAACAATTTTGTGATTGTTGCTCACACTTAGTAATCGTGTTATACCGGATGTTAATTATTATACCAATCAGCAGGCACTAGTACCTTTAATAATGTAATCTATATCAATTGAAGTAGATAAAATACTTCCTAATAGTTAAATAAGTAGTTGTACTTAAAATAGGCATGTGCGAGTTGCGCGTCGCAATATTGGGGTTCCGCATAAAAAATCCCTTAAACATTGTATTTTTATCATGTCCATTACGAGTCGGCGCGCGCGGCGGTTACAGTATTTGTTATTAAACAAAGCGTATATAAGTATTTACATAATATATACATATGTATTTATACAATAATTCCCTATTTCTACCTATTGTAATGTTTGAGATTTGCCCCATACGATCAAAATTTCAGGTTCCTGACTTGATCCATTTCCAAGCTATATAGGTACGGAAGCCGGAAGGGGGTAACTTTCGTAGGTAGCTGAGACATAAGGATTGACATTCATTCATAACAAATGTTATTGTTTCCGAATGCTTATTACTTAAATCTAATAATGTATTGTTTACCTAATGGTAATAAATAAAAAAAAAGACAGGGCTCCATTTTGTCTTTTGGGCTTAGAACCCTAATTATCATAATATCTTTATTTCCGTTGGACCGGATTTCCGTTATTTTAATAGTCATTTCATTTTATACCATTTAATGATTTACATTAATTATGTTACATCATTATTACCATAACCTATATAGTAATATATAGCCTATGAGCATAGGTTGGTTGATTTACACAGTAAAATATAAAGAAGATCAAATGTTTATTAGGACATCATTGATAACAACATAATACATAAAATGATACCGAAAAATTTATGAAATCATCTATTTATTAGCATTTTATTAAATTAATATTTTAATGTTTACCAGATACACAAACATATCTTCAAGCTTTTATATCCCCGTAGCGAAAGGCATATATGACTAAATATCCATCTTTCGCAGGAATAGGTTTTGGTTCCATGTTATACGAGGCCAAGCCTTTTGCCACCTGCCTGTCACTCGGGGCCAAAACTTAAATTCACCTCACAAGCTCGGAAAAGCGTTGTTTATCATTAGAAATCTGGATGGAAATGTGATTTTTTATCCGCTAGCGTGTTTTTTTTTAAATTAGAACCTTCACTGTAGTTCCAGAAAATGTAATTAATATTAAATATTATCAGTAGTAGTAATTTTGTTTCATTTTTAACATAAATTAACACTGATTATCTACTTTACTTAAGCTGTTTTTCTTGCATCTAGTATTTTCCACGCTGGATTGAGGTGAAAAATTGTGTGTTTTGCTCGGCAGTAAAGTTATTTTGAGTCTCGTATCTTTGAGACCAATCACAAATCCTTCGCCTGCTCAGAATTCAATAAAAGTACTCGCGCCAAATAATAACTTTGAAGCCTTGCCTAACAATGAACTTTAGTCTGAATAACCTAATAACTGTCTGACCCGGTAATCGAATCGAGGACATCCAGAATTCAGACAATACAGACCAGAAATCAATGACAGTGCTTATCATTGTAAATTTTTAGTATGTCAGAAGTTACGTATGAAATCAATAATATTGATGCATTTTGTTTGTTCTCTTATTACATAGTAGAAGTATAAACTATCTTATTTGTCGTGTTATCTAACAACATATTTACTTAGGCAAATGATATATCACAGCAGAGGCAGTTTCCATTCCAAGAAATACAAACATAGCTACAACGTCTAGTATAGTTTTAAATTTCAGTTATTTCGAAGCTGTCAATAGGTACCATGTATTTTTGTACTACTCCACGTAACGAACTGAATGTCTACATAAAATATTGGTAGATACCTACTTCGGAATAAAATATTTTAAATACTTTGAAGCAGGTCACTGCTTAGGTCCAATTTTCGATCCCCACCGCCGGGTCGATCTTCACCGCCCTCAAGTAGAAAACATGTCACCAAGCACCTAACAGTGAGTTCCGACAGCAGTCCTTGAGAGCTAGTAATTTTTAAGAGAAATTTAATTTAATTTTTAGACTTAACAATTGTATGTCTCAGCGCATTACAGTTCGACATTATTATTTTATGACGAAATGCATCTGTTATAGGTTACCATTTAACATCAACTGGTCATAGTGCGTGTTCCACCTAAATAATATTTAAAAAAATATATATTAATAATTATAAAGAGGATTTCATGTATTTACGCAGAAAATTCTCTTATACTGCTGAAGTAGCATGACTGTACAAAACTAACACAAACTCGTTTTTTGTATACGTGTGCGTTATAATAAGATAGCAGACCTCTATAACTCTTAATTTATAATTTCCAAACCTCAGTCGTAGTTAAATTTTACAATTCCCACTGAAGGGTTTTTGAAGGGCGGGGGTCGCGTTCGATCTGTGACATGCCAATGGGGCGGCTAGGGAAAGGCACGAATATACAACTATAGCTGTATACAACGTACAACTAATATAGTATGGCAACATAATTCATATTATGAATATTGCTTGCGTCATGACGTCGCCCTTCCAGTGATGTGATGATCTGCGATTATACCTTATGAGCGACCGCCACAACACACAAAAAATTGTGTAGTACAAAACAGACACATTGTCGCTAACCAAATTTAGCTTAATAATAAGAACTACAAAAATCTTAAATGAATGTCATCTATTATAACTAAGAACTGCTTTTACCAACGTGGCGGGTGGCTACTGTATTTTACAAGATACAAAAATCTTTACTTTATACCTCAGTCGACTTCCTGCGATATTCAATTTAAAATGGATGTTTTTAAAATATGACTATATTATAATATTGTTATATTTGCAATAACGCCTGCTCATTGGCGGCGGACTACATTACAAAAGTAAAAATTTACTAGAGAAAAAAATATAGTCATGTGCGATACGAACCCGCGTCCATCCACACCTATAGCCGGGGTATGCTCTGAGCACTTGAGCTAACATGACAATGCCTCAAAACTCCAATTTTTCCTCTTGTTTTTTATTTTACCATCGTATATGGATGGATGGACACCTATAGTTCAACCTACGTTGCACTAAAAACAAGATCAATTTTGCAATTGGTTTTAAACTTGTAAATGATGCAACCTTATAATGTTAACATTGTTATGTTTGCAATAACGCCTGTTCGGCGGATTACATTACAAAATTACAAATCATCCGCACATGACTATAATTTTTCCTATCGTAAATGATATTCTATCGTGTAATTTAAAAATAATAATTTGGAAAGATTACACTTTATTTCATTAGCAATTTAAAAGTAGTCTCTGACGGTATATAATAAGCATTTACCTTATGCGAACGCAATTACGCGAGTTCTGAGTAGTCTTTGCTAGTTATGGGGAAAGCGCAACATCGAAAGTTTTCTTTACAGTTAGTCTCTCTACTACATAATTATATTATATTTATATTATAAATAAAAGTACTAAAGACTGTGTCTTGTTAAATTGTCCCTGTGTTTTCAAATTAATAGCAATATCCATAAACAGATGTGAAGAATGAGCGCAAAAATCGAACGAAAAATAATTGACTCGCCCGCGACTTCGTACATGTTCTTGGTTATTTGGTTACAACTCGCTGCTCCAGAATATAAGGTTATCTATGATCAATCAGCAGATTTTTAATGACCTATAAATTCCACAGTCCGTAACTACACTTAACATAAGTCTCATTTAAATAGTATCATGTATATAAACATTACCAAACTATCTATCATTATTGCAAAATAAAAGCTAGGGAAACAATACAATTTCATTTTTTACAAACAATATTCGGAAATAAAAATTGAAATTACGCTTAACTAAGATTATCCAAATGAGCTCACATTTTTGATATACACATCTACATAACCATTTTTTTTAAATACACACATTCTAGGTGGACTGACGACATCGTGAAGTCGCGGGTAGCCAATGGTTACAAGCGGCTGGTAGCCAATCTTTGTGGCGCTCTATGGGGGAGGCCTTTGTTCAACAGTGGACGTCTTCCAGCTGATAAGAAGCTTATTAATAAGAACAGATTTTCACTTCACCAAAGTTATTTAGTTCAATATCTTATACTATAATACGTTGTAGAGTGTGGTAGAGTACACAATGGTTTAACGCTGAATGTTAATTCAATATGTCTAATCAAGCGGTTAACCATTACATTAGCGGCACGTTCTATTGTATTCAGACTACATTAACGAGATGCTTAACATAATGTTTCATCGATATTAAATTATCTTAAGTGGAATATCTACGACAATTTAATAATGACTAACGTTTCCATATCTCAACACAAGCGTAAGTTATATCTCAATTTTGTACTTATAAAAACTCACGTTTGCCAGATGTGTTTTGGACCCGTGTAATAGAAGGCGAGCCCACAGTTACCGGGCACAATTTTGGACTGTACTGCTATCAGGAATTATTGTTATAAATATTGTTAGAAAACTCATTAACTATCTGATTCGAGGGTTGAACCCAAGACAATTGGTGCAAAAATATTTTAAAAGTAATTCCATGGATTAGCTTGTATATATAAAAAAAAAACATGTGTATACAATATTCTTTTAAATGTGTAGTTAGTGTTGCAAATTTCGTGATGGCCCAGTGGCATTGGCTATGGAATGCCGCGCAGCAGGTCCATATGGTTCGAATCCCGCCGCGGGCTTGAGCTTTCACATGGTGGAAGGGCATTATGCCCGGCTAGCGACCACCCTCAAGCAGAAAATCTGTTGCTAAGCACCTAACGGTGTGTTCCAGCAGCTGTCTTTTAGAGCCAGTAATTCTAGGTTAAGCCTGTTAACACCTTCGACCACATCAATGCTGACCATCAGGATTGGGTATGCGTTACAGCAATAAAAATTAAAAAATTGTCACAGAATAACAAGTAGGTAGGTAAGAATAAGTAGTTGAAATTCACAATTTGCCTGAAACAATGAGAGTAGAGACACTGTGAAAGAGGGGATGTGAAATAATATTAATCCTGAATACAATTCACGTTCCAACATTTTCCAGTTGACCTATTTTTACCCACTTCTCCAGTAAGACTAATGGCTATGACAGGGTTTACGTTTATTCTAATATCTTTCACAAACACAAGACTGTCAACATATTTGAGTCGAGGCTAAACTATCGATTTTGTCTTGGAGACCGACTCGAGTGATATATCGGCCCACCCCACCTCAATACTATGTGTATATACTAGGTAAATAACAATTAACTCGATTAACAATATGATCGATATCCTTAACTTGCTACTGAAATCTTCGAATATACTAATTTAAAGCTAATTCAGATCAATTAGAAGGTTGTTACGGAAAATAATACAAACCTGATTAAATAAAGTTCAATCTCAATGTGCGCTGCACATGGCGCTTACGACCTTTTGTGCAATTAGAGCGAAAATAATACTTTTCATAAAGATGCCACTGTACGATTTGAAAATTTTCAAAACGCTTTTGTTAAGGATTGATCATGTATAAACTAATGTTGGATGTGAAATAAATTATCGTTGAGAAGGAGTTTCATAAAATAAATGAAAACCGACTGCACGTCAGCTTTTTTTAACCTATAAATCAAGCAGTAACAACACTTTCCGCGCGGATTTGTTGCCAAAAGTTCGTACAACATATTTTATATTTTTTCTGAATTCAATGTTGCCCTTCAAAGTGAATCGCCCCCTTCAGAGGCCGGACTGGTGCGTTTAAAAACTAGTTATAAAACTAAATATTACGCGGGTGAAGTATCTGCAGAACCACAGAATAAAAAGGACCAGAAGGGTCACTCCGCAAAGCCATTCCAATAAATAAGCGACTCTAGTTACAAAGTAATAAAGTGCACTTTAGGTCGCAAAGCACTGAATGCCTATTTATATTAACCTACAAGGCGTCTCTTGCGAACTCTATTGCAAAGCCACGCATAGCTCTGATCTCTTCTGACGTGACTCGTACCGTAGTATAATCCCGTCCGGACGGTTAAGCAGATGTACCTGTAGCTTTGTACCTAGAGTGCGGAGTGAGCTAGGCCTGGCAGAAACCTTGATCTTCATAATGATAATAGTGGTCCTCTGAAGACGTGTTGACCTTCAAAGTGACTTGAATCAGTGAATCGCCCCTTTTCTGCTTTTTTTTATAATGAACTGGGTAGCACTTGACCACTATCTTACCTGATGTTAAATGATGATGCGATCGATGACGCTTACCCAGAAGGTATCTATTCACTCGCGTTTTGAAGACCATAATAAACATCATAATACAGTAGTAGGTATAGCAGGGTTTTGAACACATTATGAAAAAAAACATTGAATATCCGTATATTTTCTTTATAAATCCGAGAAGAATAAAACGAATTTACATCGTAAGTCCTTAAAAAAGCCGTTCCCAGTTGTACTAATGAAAATTTCCTCGCGTCCAATGTATTGGGATTCCATACCCAAAGGGCATAACGGAGATCTATTAATCAGAATCCGCCTGTCCGTCCATACATCCGTTCATCCGCGAGTTCTCTAAGGTCGAAACGGAATTAGTTTCAAACCTGAACTTTGACATTTTGTGTAGAACGTCAGTCAAAAGATGAATATTGAACTACTAATTCACAAAATAAATTTTCAGGGGGGTAAAATAATTAGAAGATAGTCTGAAGAAAATATGACCAGGTCTATTTCAAAAACTGAACCAGTTAGAAATTTGAATTTGCGGTTTGTTTTGTACCAAATCCTCCATTTAAGTCTCTATTTCGTGCAGTGTATGTTTCCTTAAACGCCCATTTATGATTTAGTGCTTAAAACCAACATATTTGTCTTTTACTAGCTGTTGTAATAACCCTAAAAGAGCGTGGCCTGTTTTCCAAATGGCCAGTTATTTTTTAGTATATTGGTTTGTCTTTACAATTTGAATAATTATTTTACATTGAAGCAGTGCTCTTTACCATTTTACTTAACACATCACTATTGTACAATACCAATAAGACCATTCTGAGGGCTGGCATTAGGAAGGTCATAAAACCGAAACCAAAACTTCTAACTATGCCTTTGTGTTTTCTTGTGTGTTGTTAGTGAAAATATTTACTGTAAAATGTTTTTTTTGTTTTCCTATAAGTTGTAAGAGAGAGAAGACATATACGGAGCCCAAATGGGTAAGAGTAGAAAGCTGATGAAATGCATCTGTTCGTTTAAATGCAATAACATACATGTATTTAAATATAATTGTTCAAATATCAAAAAGCTGTCTCAATAACTTATTTTCTTGCATAATAATTATTTTTATGTGCTGGCATTTTTTAATTTTGCATAATTAATTGTTGAATAAAACGTAATACATTCTCATGCAAAATTACTGATGAGGCTAGCCTCTGACCACTGTTTCACTTGATGGGAAGTGATTTTGCGGGTGAAGTTTTTTTCAGGCTAGCCTAGAATTATACTATAAGATTGGAGTAGTTCTCGTAGAAGAAACCTAGAATTCCATACAAACGTAGTTTCGACAATTTTAAATACCAAGTATTCAAACTCGGTGAAGTTTTGCATGCATATTGCTGAGCCTATAATATCTAGTAAGTACCTACCCTAATATTTGGTTTGCCAGTATTTCGATTTATAATTTATTTTGTCGCCAAATGTAAAAATAACAATTCACATACAAAAAGATATTACCGAATATTTGTATTTTACGGAAATCTGGCAAACCAGAAGCATACTCAAGGACATGTATGCTAAATTTCACAGAGTTTGAACACTGGGTATTTAAAAACTACCTTTGTATGGAAAGTGCTACGAGCACTCAAGCCTCAAGAAAAACTCTCAATATATACACTTAGTTAATCTACTACTAATACCTAGGTCCCGCAATAAGTATTAAGTAGTTACTGGGCTAACCATCCCTATTCATCTCGAACTATCACAATAAAAGAAGAAAAGTAGACTACTTAATCGGGTAGGTACTTTACTTCCTACTTTCCCGCAATAAAATAGGTTGCTCGTTTAAGGACAGCTCTATACATTTTTGAAACGCAATTTTCCGGCGCCAGTGGAGCTTAGTGCGATTGTGGGTAATACGAGAGAGCGCACGTCCCATACGTGATATTTTATACTTATAGACGTGGATTACAACAAGAAGATTCTATTTAATTTTATATAGCGCAACTTTATATATCCTTCCCTAACTGTAATAATTATAGTAAGGGTTTTAAAATGTTCGAGTAAGTTCCGGTTATACTTACTACCTAGAACATAAATAACTGAATGATAAAAATGACAGTTAACATGCAGCGCGTTTCAAGCTTTAACCGATGAATAGGCTAAATCGATGACTGTGAAACGCAAAGATAGTGTTTTATTTTTTAATATGTTCTGGGTAGTATAACCGCAACTAACTCGAACATTCTGAAACAGGCCCTAAGTATTTTTTTATTTGCCGATAAGTTAAATTTTGACCACAATCTCACCTGAATGTGAGTGATGATGGCTCTCACTGTTACTACTCTCACCCAACATTGTGTCTGCTGAAACACACTGTTAAGTGTTTTGCGACAGATTTGCTTCTTGAGAGTGGTAGCTAGCAAGGCGCGTATTCGCAGAATACCCTTCCTCCAAGTTACAAGGATTCACCTTCAACGAGAGAACAAGCGGAACCGACGACAACTTAAAGTGGCCTCCGCAGAACGGAATCGCTCAATAGTAGAAGCCACTATGGTCACCCATCCAAGAAATGACTGCAGCGAACATTACTTAACATTATGGGGCGATTCCGTGGTTTTCGTAACTTAAAAGGTGAACTTCTCTTGCTAATATAATTGTATAGATTCAGAAAAAAAAATAAGGAAATTTTGCCACCAAATCCGAGCTGAAGGAATGTTCATAACTGCTTGTGCAGTAGGTAAAAAAGTCTGATGTCCAGCTGTTTTCCAATTATTTTTGGATGCGCTAAAATATGTCATAATATATTATCAATAACAAATTCGAGTTGAACATTTCAAAATCGAACAAAAGCAACCATATGAGATTTTTTTTTTAAATTTTCTCACATATTGAACAAACAAAAGGTCGTAGCCGCCACGTGCAGTGTGCGTTTAGATTGAACTTTATTAGATTCATGTTTAGTTTTATTTTCCGTTACCGGCTACCAATCGACGACTAGCTCCGCTACGAGCACTTCTAAAAGGTACTAGCAAGGGCTACTTCATTCTCCTTACGTTCCAATTTATCTCATACATTCCACACACAACATAATTGTTTGTAAGATAATTTAAAAAAATGCCCTAAACATTTCTATAGTATTTACAATGTTGGGGCTTATTGGAAAAATATTTTACTACGATTAGTCTGATCGCTGGTAAAACTGATATTTTAACTTTTTTTAGCATATATATTTTTCGATTTATCACTCATATTGTTCTATATACTATTTTTTTATTGTTAATAATCACATTTTAATGGACTTACTTATTTTTCTGCAAAGAAAGTCGAGTCCATAACGTCGAATCCAAACTATTTATTACATGTTTCGAAATGTTGTTATCTGATACATACATATATACCTATTCAGGTCCATCAACTAAATGTATAGCAAAATAACTTCGACTTGATTCTAATATCTGTCCTGTCCTAAAGATTGAATGCGCGTACAAAATGTGTTATTGGAATTCCACTTGTCTGTAGAGCGGAGTGTATTTCGTATCGCATGTCGCACAGACATTGATTTCTCGAAATCCCTAGAGTTTACGAATTCAGGGAAGGTGATGTACCACAGTACTGAAAGAAGAAATGATAATTATCTGCCTGAATGTAAATAAATTTCCAAATGTAAGTAAATATTACGACTGTAAAGTCCATTCAAAGAGAAGGGTGCTTACATAGGAACTAATTATGGTATATAAAGAACACAGCAGCCGCGGTCGTCCAAATTACGGGAAACTGAGGAGGTCGTATACACCAACGTCATTCTTGTTCATGCACAAAAGTGGACTCGTCAAAATTCATGACAATTCTTTACTTGCACGAACTATATATAGGTACTTGACCGCGCAAAACGAGGGCACGGATATAACATGTAGAGTTATTTTATTAAAATCAATGCAGTGAAAATTATATAATTGACTTTGATTAACCGATGACCTGGATATGCATAGAAAACTAGACATTTAGTCAAGAATATAAACTTCATAATATATTATTTTTGAAATACATACAACTTAAGAAAAAGGGAGATATATACACATAATGAATAGTATCTTCATCGTTTTCATAATGAATCTGTCGATTTGAGTCCTTTTACGTAATCTCTGTTTACCCTCATTTCTCTACGACATAATAGAAAAGTACTTACCTAACTTGGATGTGAATCTCTCGATTTATTTTTCGTATACAAAGACAATATTGAAAGAACTTTCTATTTGTTCTGTTGATAACAAGATCTCCTTTCTGTTAGATTTATTATTTATAGATGTATGTACATCTGTATTGTATGTGGATTTAGTTTTGAAGGTAACATAGTCATATCCCCACAGAGTGAGGATAGACAAGGGTATTGACATCCAATAAGATGTCGTGAAAGTCAACTAAGAAAATACATATGCCATATTTACCTTAGTTAGTACATAAGAGTCTACTTCCTAATACTACTTTATTCGACCACTTTCTGCACATTTTACTTGCAGCGTAGTATAATGTGGTTTTTATTAATTAGGTATTGCGATGGACACATTATAGGGCTCATTATAATGCTTGTGTTCATCAATCGGCCAACTTGTAGTTGGTACTACCAACGAGAATATGCACAAAGTATGGAATCAGGTCGTTTATGACACTGAAACTTACATTGTAGAGGTAGTTTATACTGAATCCTAAAATGTAATGTAAATCCTAAAGTGATGATATACTACATTATATTTTTTATAGAATTTAATCCTGTAATGTTGTCTTAGGTTTTCGCGATTATCACACATAGTAATTAAACAACTTTAAACGGTTTAAATCGCGTATATTTATTTTTATCCCCACGTTTCAAACACTTTGCAGTGATCGTGGTCACGGGGTGACTTGAAAATAATGATAAATATACGCGATTTAAACCGTTTAAAGTTGTTTAATTACTATTTAATCCTTAATTTCATTAAATACCTGCTGATATTTTTGTTTATCAAATCATTTATTAGTTTTTAAAAAACTCTTTAAAAGGAAAGAATTAAAGCATTGTTAATACGGTACCCACCTAATCATATTTTCAAATTAAGCAAAGTCAAATCTTTATATGCCTTTAAATATATATATAAAGTAGCATACCCACATAGAATACCTGTGTTATAAAACGTACCTATGTCGTAAATAATAAATTTATTAAATTTGCCGATAATCCGCGGGCACGCAGCTGTTCCAATTAACCCGTATCGGTGCCACAAAGCCTTATTGGAGCACTTGGAGTAAATATTGTGATTAGTGAAGCACTCGTAGGAGGGATTATTGTCGCCATGGTCACGAGATACAAGGGATACCCTTTTGTTAATAGGGTTCTTTATACAGGAATGGAAAATAATGGAAGCGTTTTTGATGTTACGAAAAATTTAAACTTTTATAACCGTAAACGTGATTTGATCGTCTAATAAGAGTCTGTAAGTTTCAATTTTAGGGTTCAATACTCAAAGGACAAAATGGAGCACTATTAACGAGACTTTACTGTCTGTTAATCTGTCCGTCCGTATGTCACTGATCACAGGTCTATAGCACGTAAACGGAGTAAGTATGTAAAAAAATTGCAATTTAGTTGTTTTGTGTAGAATATTGACCCATATACAGTATTGGACTAGACTAGATTAGATTGGACTCTCGTTGACTAAAGTATAAGTAAAATTGTTTTATCTTTTTAAATAACAAATATATATTTATTGAAAAGCAAAAAAACCCGACTGGAAATTATTTATTTTCGTTAAACGTTTTATCTTTCCATTGAAATTGAAACATATTTATGCATCTGTTTCTTAAAGCCCTTCATTTTATATCCTACATATACGAGGGGTATGGGTGGAAAAAGCTTTATTTTTCTCCTTATATGTCGTCTAAAATCCACCAGGTTGTTTTTTTTTACTTTTTTATGTATCTGGTGTCACCTGCTATCAAGACAAATCTTATGATATATCATACATTAAAATCGGTTACGCCTTTTAGAAGTTATAGTGGAATAAAGAAACTCACAAACATACATACATATAAGAACCCTGAAAAAATAACACTCCTGGTTTGGACAGTCTTGTCAATAATAATAGGTAGTAATAGGTCGTCGATGTTGTCAATTTTAGACCATTTTTGTTACGGAGACAAATTAGTTAGGAATATTTCGGTAGATACTATTATATAACGTCTTCTATTTAACCAGCGATACTGGAAACACCGATTAAAAATGCAGGACTTAAGCTGTGACATTTTATATTCTAAGGCAAACCAACAATCACTTTATTTGGGGCTGTTGTAATTAAAACAACGAGGCCTGACTCGCACATGGCCAGTTTTTTCATCTAATTTTCTTCTAAAGCCTCCGTTTCTTTCTTTGTTCCCATGAGTGATTAGATTGGAGTAATATAACCTGGCTTAAAGTGTTAACCTTCTTATCGAAATTATGATAAAGCATATAATTATTTCTACATCGGATTACGGTCGCCATAGGCACCAGATAATCGCACATGTAGCGACACGAACGGTATTGAAGCCATGATAGTTCAAGCTTCATCTTATGTCTGTGTGGTCTTTTTTCTAATCCTATATCGTTTTCTGTGATCTGTGGAATTATATAATTTTATTTGGCTAAAAAGTCGAGGGTTTTCGTTGATTGTTAGTTTTTATGACGGAAATATAAGGGAGTTTCAAATATTAGCTTGAGCAATCGTAGCCGGTTTGATACATCGTTTTAATGATTGATATTTAATTTGTATTTTTTCAAATTTCTTTCCATTAATTATTAACTTAATTGCTCAACTTTTTGCAACGAAATATCAAAGTAAACATTGGACGCCAGCTTGCAAGTTTATGAATAACTTGCGTCATTGTAATTTTTTTATATTTGTACTATTAAATATAATAATATTGTATTAAACATATAAGACCAAGGTAAACCATTACAGATTGCGGATGTTATAACTTTTTATTACACACTCGAGTGGATTACATGCTATTTACTTCAACCTCTCATTAAGGCGATTGTGTGCAAATGTTCATAGATTGGCCTCGTACCTTGATCCCAATACGCCTGGTCTAGTCGTCCTATGTCCTAGGTCACCGGCCTTTGGTCGGGTCTAGACCAATGTAAGGTCTACCCTCGAATCGCGTCGTGATTTGTCAATTGACACACTAGCATAGTTAATAAGTTCTAGTAGTTCTTTTATTGGACTTCGTTTTATGAGCATACAATTTTTTTTATCGAAAAATGGAACCGTTTTGATCACTCAAACGTGTGAAATAACTCGTTGAAGTCGGTACCATCAACCATGATAGTTCAAAAGTCTGTATTATGACAATATTGTGTGCATGGTACAGACTTCGACAAGTTATTTCACACTTTCAAGTGTTGAAATTGGTTCCATTTTTGGGTAAAAACAAAGTTTTCACCCTTTTTAGTGTCCTTGGCTACTTACAGATCGATTGTCATTCACTGGCAATGACTATATCATCAATATAGGGGGAAAATCCGTTATCGGAGTGTAGCATAAAATCGGCTTGATGGATTTTGCTAAAATTTAAATGGGACCACACGAAAAGCATCGGTTTTCAAATAAAAAAAGACACATCAAAATCGGTTCACCCATAGTAAAATATTCTGTTGTAACAAATATGTTATAAGAAAGATGAATTGAGAACCAAAATTGGCAAAATTTTAAAACAGTAGTGAACAATTAAATTTTATTTAAATTGATTTTTTTATACTGAAGTACTTTCGTTGATAAGACTTGTTTAAATGCTCCAACGCAGCATTTTCTAATTGATCAGAAACCTAGCCGGCACGAACAGTAATTTAAAAACATAGGTTGTTAGTGCAGTAGTATTTCTCATCGGATGAGCTTTTTAACCTGTATCTGTCCTGACCGATCTTGTATTGAATATTGATGCTATCATATCGACTGTGAACTGGCAAAAGGTCCTATCTTTTATCACGCAACTTAGTAAAACAATGTGACGAAAAAATCAGATAGGACTTATTGCCAGTTTAGTCGATATGTGACTTCACGGCTATATATCAGCTGATGATAAAAAACATACTCCATAGATTACGGAGAATAGAAGTCCGTTGGTAAAATATGAGTAAGTGGCGGCTAGACTCCATAGCCTCGAACAAAATTGCCAGCTTTTGTACGGTATGTTTACAGGCCTAAGTTCAGAGAAATTGCGATAGGTACAACCATTTTCCTCCATCACCTTTTTATTCATTGGACAATAAGACACACGGAACGAAGCATCCGGAAATGCTCATTATATCCTAATTTTTTCGTAAGCGTTTTCACTCGATATTTATTATCCGCACGGCTGATTTAGGTACGGCGCACACCACCAGTGACTTAATTTCCGTTTTGAAGATTATTATTATTATATAATCATAATAGATATTACCTAGGACTTTTTAAGTACAGAAATTATTATTTTCTAGGGAAGCATGTCTACAATATGCATAATATCATTGCTTTTTTGTTTAATAAAGTCTTTATATACATGATAGTGAAAGATATGGAGAGGTACGAAATGTTTTTCATCGTTCTTTTTAGTGATACATAGCATAAAAAATGTATATAACCACGAAACTTTGAAGTAAAAACTAATCCTCGTGTCTAAATGTCAATGCTGACTAGATTTCATGGTTCTTACATTTTCAGGGCGGTAGGTATTGCCAATTTGTAGGTCAATGTTTCATGAAGCGCAAAATATTTCAGTTCCAAGTTTGAAATTAACGTTCCTACAGTAGGTACTGAACTCCTAAAATTTAATTACAATGCCTTGAAGCTTAATTGCTGGTACCCTGCCGTAAATTTCCTGTTTGAAGCGCCTCATCCCTTGATTTACTACGCAAACGCTTTATCCGTTAAAAGTAATTTATTCTTTATTCTGTTTCTTCAAGTATTAACAGCGTAAAAGAAGAAAGTATTTCTTAAAAAAATGGTTTCTTTCTTATATAATGTAATTTTTTATCTATTAATTTGTTGATTTTTAGTTTTTCTTTATGGTACTTACATGATCTGCATTTTTTTGCGTAGTTGTCTATTTTAGTAGGACTAAGCTAATAGGTTTTTAGTTTTTAAGAAGAATATAATTTTACTGTTCAGTTATGAGTAATATTAGTAGGGTAGAATATACAAATTTCAACTTAGCCATGCTCTACCAAAATCTACCTCATAACAAGGCAAAATGTATAATTTGTGAGAAGTTTATACGCATGTTTTGGAGTTTATCTTATTTTAGTGAGGTTAAAATGAGGTTGTTTTGGAGTTTACTTACCTCATTTTAATCTCACATTACGTTTCTGTAATCGTTGCCTCTTACGTTGAATTCCACTCTCCAGAATACATTTTATATGAATGTTTACCTACGTCACACAGACGGTAAAACCGTCGCCTCGTAGCACAATCAACAATTCTCTGCCAAACCAAAACGAGGTTTAGTTCTGGGTCGGATGTTTTCATTACTTTCGAATGCTAAATATAAAGGCTAAAGTTAGTTAGCATTAGCCTTATAATAAGAACAATGCAAGTATTTATCACCAACAGACCACTACATATTGATTATATACTTAGGTAAACCATCTTTAAGTCGAAACCGATTCAGGAAAGAAAAACTTCGGAATTGACACTTTGTGTCATTAGTACTTTGTGTATGAAGGGCGGTAAGTAAGGAATTACTATCGAGGCCCGAAGTCGAAGACTGGGGGCTTTCTGAGTCGAGGTTCGTAATTCCCGTACCGCCCGTGAAACATACAATATTTTTCATCACATTTGCGAGTAAAAACATAAAAAATAGGGCAGAAAATAATTATATAATTATAATTATTTTCATTTTGTCATACAAGTTCAAGCAAGGAGTTTACACGCAGTTGAAAAAATGTCTCAAAATGTTATCTAAACAGGAATTAAATTGCAATCTCGCTACATGTTGCTTTAATATTCGACTAATGTTGTTAATAATCGATGTTAATAGTTTTTTTGTATCAAAACGTCGATTTTTTTACACTCTGTCATGGCTGTATACCTACGTAAGTATTTGCCCTTAACGTTTCTGAACAAAAAAATTGTGTAATCTGAGGTGTGGGAAATAAGCCCGCCATCCGCTTAAAAAAAGTTTACAAAGTAATTAAAAGTTTACGTATTTCGTAATAGTAGCTGTGCTGACTTGTGTATTAAAGCTATAATTCATATTTATGTAGGTACTCGCAAATGTGATGAAAAACATTGTATGTTTCACGGGCGGTACGGGAATTACGAACCTCGACTCAGAAAGCCTTCTACTAGGGCCTCGATCGTAATTCCTTACTTACCGCCCTTAATAAGTTGGCGTCGTCAGGACCAATACGTCCTAGTTATGAATGAAATTCTATTGTTATCATTATCGCCGATGCCAATGGGTACTTTTAATCAACCCAGTGTATTTTTAATCTGGACTTTTATTAAAGTTGTAGTATACCTATATATAACATTAATTAAAGAGCGCGGCCTCTTACTTAATATTTAAGGCCTAACTACAAACCTCGTTACGCTTAGAGCGATTACGTTAATTGAATAACTAATACGTTTCTAATACCTACCCCTGATTAATGTATTTCCTTTCTCTAAAACATCGATTACATCAGAGAACGCCATCGGCGGTGTCGACCACTTTATCTATCTCCTCAGGCCAAGGTGAAGGTTGAGCTGATGTGTAACGTGGAATGGAACATTACCGAACTCAGACACACCTTCTTTATTACTCTTGAATAAATCATTATGATAGGACTATTATTTATATACGAGTCCTAAAGCCCATATAGATATATCACGTCAGAAGAAAATGAAATAGTTATTGTGTAAGGAATTGATTATTTATACTAAGTAAACATTTTATAGTGACAATGTTCATAAAGGTAGTAAGTCTTATAATTAGTTTGTCCGTGGACAGAAACATAAAATCACAATACTAATTTATAAGTACTAAAAAACTCTATATTGTGCCGTAACCGAGTGTTTAAAGAGATTTTTTTTTCTGAAAAAATATAATAACTTCAGCTACAAACATAGATTTTCGCTTGTAATTTGGTAACCAACTTTCAAATGAGAAATACCTACTGTTATTTCCCTGTAACCAGCTAAAACCTAAAACGATCGTAAAGGATACTGTATCAGCCGGATTGTCCACTGCTGAACACAGCCTCCCCCATTCATCCATGCTTGGCAGGCGGCTTGGGGATCGCAGTTTAAGACATTAGTTCCTCAGCCACTGCTGCCCACCTGGTTTTTTACCTTTAGTCGCCTCTTACGACACCCACAGGTAGCAATGGGGGGGAAGGGGTGCAGTACAGTATACACTGGAGTTAAAATTTATGCTATAATTAAATAAGTATTTGTTTTTATTAAACGAATTAAGCCTGAGTTTGACCACAATTTTGCCTGATAGAAAATATTTATTTCGTGTTGACTTCATATGGTCAAATCGTTCCGTTTAATGGTGTTTTCAATAAGACGAATCCGTTGGTTTCTCAAGGACTATAAAAACTTAGCTGTATTTTTTTTTGACAATTGCTAATATAACTTGTGTAGTACCTGTGTAGGTCAGGTTCCCTTAGGACCATAAAGTTGACTTCCTGTTGTTGAACGCTCAAGTTATAAAAGTTGTTGTCACTATTCACAGTTTTTATCAATGTACTGTTTATTGTGTCATAAAATGAAGATATAAGTTTTCTAGTTTTTCTTTTATATTAACTCAATAAACATAAAAGTGTACTGTAGAACTTCGATTACAAAATACACCTTGTAGACTGAATGCCCTGTCAAATGCAGGTTAAACGATTAAAACCATATTTTGCAACATCCACCTCATTCGTCAACGTCAGACCCTCCCTATCTCCCTACGGACTTGAGTAAATACGAACTCTGAAGCAACTGGGATTTTCAATTTACCTATCTTGTTAATTGGCACCTAGAAGATAAATAAAAAGGCGTACTTTGCTTATTTTGTACGATTGTAATAAATTTAAGTCTCATGACGTAAGTAACTGACTAATCAAACTATTATATTTTTGAAGACATTAACAAATAACTGTCACAGCGAACTTTTTAACGCTTCACTAAATATTATATTCTTTGCTGAACGAAGTATCGATCGGCTTTGCAGCAAGTGTTTCCAATTAATTTATGATAGCAATATCGTGTGTTTGGATAGCGACCATCCTTCTTTTAGTTTGTCGTCGACCGCGACCATTGACGCTAAAGCCGCAATATCCCGAGAATTTCTAAAATGTTAGCAATTTTGTAGATTGCTATAATAAGCGATTGCTGTCAGGGTAATAGGTTTACTTTCGATGAGAAAACTTGTGCTGTTAGAAAAATGTCTGTAATCTCTCTCTCTGGGAATGTTCTAATAGGTTGTTAACCGAATCAATTTGCTCCCTGGAGGGAAAATAGGGGTGTGATTTTGTCGGCGAGTGAAGAGATTAAGTGGAGGTTTAGATACAAATTAGTAGTGTGCGGTGTGTCGATATTATGGAGAGGGACTGGTGGCAGCTGACGCCGCGGAGGGAGATGCACTCGGTACCAGAGTGTCTACTAGCGGCCGACTCACGGGTTTGTTCTCATCATCAGCTTTCTACCCTTATCCCTTTTACGTGTATATCAAGTATACATCATCAGCTTTCTATACCCTTATCCCTTTTACGTGTATATTACGTATATCAGCATTTACATACAACATCATCAGCTTTCTACCCTTATCCCTATTACGTGTATATTAAGTATACATCATTAGCTTTCTACCCTTATCCCTTTTACGTTATGTATATGCAAAATTTTACAACCGGTAAACTGACAACCAGTATGTTTAGTAAAAGATTTGTGATCCTTGAAAAGTTTTAGTGGGACTTCCGCTTCAAGTTCGCAAGTTACCATAATAAACCAATAACCAATTACTGTAAAGAACCCAGATGTGTGCCTTATGGGCAAAGTGCTTGCCACTTACGTCGAGTGGGATGCTACTGCATTTGTTTACCTTCCATCGGCCACGACATTCAATATAGAGGATATATACCTAGAGAAATAACTAGGTCACCCCACTTGAATTTTAATAACTTACATATTCTCATTCTTTTATATAGCATCAGTTGTCATTTATACTGTACCTACATGGATAAAATGTAAATGAGTTACTTGCATATTTTACTATACTAAGAAATGAGTAACCTTGTCGCTGTATGTGTTAAAAATTAACTCACGCGTTTCGTATACGTGTATTCGTGTCGTGAGTCAGGTAAAATATTTTATTTTATTTTATTCGGAAAACAAACAGTATATACAACTAAGAAATAACAACATTAAACACTAGTAACCATTTACATGTTTTCGCATATAGGAATTCAAATATAGCAACATACTTGTCTTAATTACTTAAAAATAAATAATATTGTAACATATCGTGTAGGTTTTTTGTTTTATTTTTTATAAAATACTAACTAACATACAATAGTGGAGAAATTTTATCGTTATTGACCCTCAAACCAGAAGTTAGAAAGAAGGCGCTTATACTCTTTAGTTTTTGAGTTGAATAAGTCTAACTCGGGAAAGTCAACCAGTTCTTTATTGTAGCTTATTACTGATCGAATGAAGAAAGAATTGTGCCTATGTTTGGATGAGCTATATGGGTGATGAAGTGAGAAGAAAGGTATTCTAACCGATCTGTTAGGGACGCACCACTCTATATTTGATAAGAGATCTGGTGAGTCTATAAGAGAATGAGACTGAGATTATATACACTATTATGAGTTCTAAAGTCCCTTTACTAGTTTGTTGACATTTTAGTAAAAATGGTAAAGTGCGAGACTACCTGACGAGCACTGAGAGATGCCAGCACATCACATCACATATGTTTTTATAATTAATTATACGAACAAATATGTTTTATTTCATTCTGTTCACGATCTTTACTGCGAGTTCGGCTTATTATTTGTTGTTTACTAACAGTAATAGGTACTCTATATACAGGTATCAAAAAAGCAGTTAATGCTTTATTTAGTCAAATACTCATAAAAAAATGGCTAAAACTGACAATAATAACAAATAAGTATTTCTCCTTAAAATATAAAATTTAGATTTACGTTACTTTTCGGCAATACGAGTATTTTTATGTTAATTTAATTTTATTGAATTTCTAATTCACTATTTAACACGGGTAAACACTCTACATAAAATATCAAAATATCACAGTGTTTTATGGGACAGGAGAGCAAACGAGCCGGGGGCTCACCTGATAGTAAATGATCACCGTCGGCCATGGATACATATATATATATATATCTTCATCAAAATCTATTCAGCCGTTATGGAGTATAGCTGTGACAAACACACGCATACATTATTTCGAATTTATAATATTAGTAGGTGCTTGTACGGTTTTCCCTGTTCCATTTTCCTCAAAGATAAATGAAATGTACAATTCAAACCTTCGAATTTCCCGAGAGTATATCTCAATTAGGTAACAAATTTTCTGAATCTTTCCAGAAACAAAATAGGTACCTATGTATAGGTATATGGAGTCAACAAATGAAGATGGAGTTAAGTTTGCTTTTCGCGACTTAACCCGTACTCTCCCAAAGTATTTATTGAAATGTTTGTAACTTTAAAAGGAGAGACCGCGAAGAAGACCGCAGTAAATTGTTCTTGGGAGCTTTAAAGTTTGTAGCTTTACGAGTGAGGTAGCGGCACAGAGTTGTGCTGAAAATGCTTTAATTTGCAAACATTTATTCGTAGCCCCAGCTTTGTAGTTAAGTCTTAATGGAAATGTTTAGCTTAGATGGAAAGGTTCAAAGCTCTATTAAAAGCTGTTTGTAATGGTGGTCTTTTATAAGCGATTAGTCACATGGGTTTTTACTTTCGACCAAAAGTGTAATGTGTTGAGTCATGATTACGCATAAAATTCTATTTTGGTGAAATGTACGGTTGAACATAAAATAATATTATTATTTTGTGAAATACCTGCATAATATGAAGATTGTAGAATATAATGAATAGACTCAGGCTTTACTTTGCGAAAAGCCATATTTAATGGTAACAAATATTTTAAGGAAACATTACATTAATATTTTAGAAAAACACTTATAATATATCTAGTGATAATTCCGCCTAATTTTCCTGTTAAGCCGACGTACTTACCCTTTATATGATTTCAAAGAAAATGTTTTCCTATATAATCTGCTATGTTGCGCAGCGCCACAGATTCTACAATAATGACAAATGTTTTAAGAAAACATTAAATTATTATTTTAGAAAAACACTTCAAAAATATATCTAGTGATAATTCCGCCTAATTTTCCTGTTGAGCTGACGTGACGTCACAAACGCCACGCAGCTAAACCGGAAGAATTTTCGACGCGTTTCGATTCTACATGAAGCATCCTCGGGAGGTCTTGATTCTTCGAACGCACGATTGAGAATTTCTTGATCTTAACGGGAAAATTAGGCGGAATTATCATTTGATATTTTTTTAAAGTGTTATTCTAAAATATCTGTATCTAATTAATTTAATGTTTTCTTAAAATAATTTGAAGCAGTGATCGCTCAGTGACATTGGCTATGGACTGCTGCGCAGCAGGTTCATAGTTCGAATCCCGCCGAGAGCTAGAGCCTAGCAACTGTACGTCTCAGTGGGACGGACGCAGTGCAATTCGTCGTTGACGAAATGCGTCTGTTATAGGCAGAGGTTAGTCCACTTAACATCAGGTGGACCTCAGGCTTGTTCCGTCACAACAACATAAAAAAAAAAAAAATATTGTAGAATATGTTGCGTTGCGCAACATAGCAGATTATATAGGAAAACATTTTGCTAGAAATCGTATAAAGGATATGTAAACATTGCGAAATCCATCTAACTTTTGACACTAGAAATCTCTGATGTTTTATCAATCGTTCTTAACTTCCCTTTTACCGTACTACAGGAGTGATAGTAAAGTACGCAAATATAATTTTTTGTAGCAATCAAATTTGAAATGTATGTTAAAGGCATTACGGTTGTTTTGAATTGCAAATGTTGGTTACAAGGGCACGCGGCGGTCACCTTCGTTGCGTCATCACATCACAGCTGACTGCGAGTCAGAGCCCGGGCTCATTTCCTGCATAAGCCGCTGTTCGCTGAGTTTGTTATGCCTAATTGTTAGCATGAACCACTGTTTTAAAAGGCGCACGATTGTAGCTAGAAATACCCACGCTCTTTGTGCCACCGCAGTATCAGATATTCTGCTTAGTGGGTTAGTAGTGTGCAAACTTCATTTTTTATGTTATTGTGTCGGAACAAGCTTGAGGTCCACCTGATGTTAAGTGGACTAACCTCTGCCTATAACAGACGCATTTCATCAAGTCACGAATTGCACTGCGCCCGTAACTTTGAGACATGTGTTTGTAATTTCACTGGCTCTCAAGGACTGGTGCCGAAACACACCGTTAGGTGCTTGGTGACAGATTTTCAAATTAAAAAACATTACTGTGCTTAGGCATGATGGGCATGATGGCTGTAACAAGTGAAATTACTAGGCAAACGAGATTTAAGAACTGACGTCAGAATGACGAGCGTTTTGCAGAGTCACGCAGAACGAGGTTGGTGACACTGCAACTGTAAAGACAGACGCGTGACTCTTACCATCAGACAGGCGACTTATCCGTCTTATCACTGCATGACAAATATTATAAAAAGTATTGTTGAGGGTATAGACTTCGAATCAGTTTAAGAGATGACGATGCGATGACGCGCGAAGGCGTGGAAAAATACGTGTTCGCTTGGCAACAGTCTAAAACAGGTATTGCAAAAAAAAAATAACGCCCATTGTTAAAAGCCGGTTTTTGTGGTTTTTAAATCAGTTATGGTAAAATACCGCGGGCGCGTACGGTTGTATCGACTTCTGTGAATAATTAAATCACGAACAACGGTTAAAAACCGCACACGTTTAACTGTAGTGCGTGATACAGCGATTAATCAACTTTCAGTTAGCTCTTTAATTTTGTCGTGTTTTAACGAAACAATAACTAGTAATCATTCGCATTTTTGTATACACTTTATGTACCTACGAGTACTGACGTTCGGAAATTTATTCATAAATTGATGGAATATACTGTCTTGAATTACAAATACAATATGTAAAGAAATGTAAGTCAATTTTAAAAACAGCAGAAAGCAAACCTTGCGCGGCGGCCGTGGTTAAAAAAGTATACCGTGCGGCGCAAAAACATTACCTTGATGTGACCAATCGGATGCGAAAGATCACGTTACTATATTTCGAAACATTCGGGACTTGTTAAGACAAATATATTAACAAAAAAATATATAAATTAATGTTTTGACTGTTTAATCGTTAAACAAGACAACATAATATACTTCAAACAAATTTTCAGAATTCTTGTTTCAAGAACGCATGTCTTGTAAAAAGACATGGTTCTTGGGTATGGGTACAATATTGTCTCAGTTTTATTAACTGAGACAGTATTGTACCCATTACAAGAATATAATATATTGTTTTTTCCTCATACGAAACTGCATTTGTATTGAACAAGTCAATATTCTCTTCATATAAGACATCTATTTTTCCCTGTATTATAGATTATGAAATGATGTGCAATAACTTGTCAAAATAACACGAGCAATATTATTTTAAAATCGCCAAAACCATGATCATGTTGAATGATCTATCCAAACCTAGCTACTAAAATTACTATTAAAGCAAATATTACGTAAAGCGAATCTGTCGTAAAACGAATCTGTCTTAAAGCAAATAACTATCATATGGACTGCCGTGCTGCACGTCTATGGTTCGATCCCCACCGCCGGCTTGAGCTTCACTGCCTGGTGGAAGGGCATTTTGCGAATGCTCGCATGGCTAGCTACCACTCTCAAGTAGAACATCTGTCGCCAAGCACCTAACAGTGTGTTCCCGCAGCAGCCCTTGAGAGCCAGAAAAATTACAGGCACATGAGACAACTGTATGGCTCAGGGTGACTGGCGCAGTGCAATTCATCACTTGCGACGAATGTATCTGTCAGAGGTTAGTCCGCTTTACATTAGGTGGGGCTCGTGCTTCTTCCGACACCATCATATAAAAAAATACTCCTAAAGCGAATAGGACCAAGAGCTAAGTACAAGCGCGATAAAACTGTTTACCACATACGTGAGTTTCCTCCACCTTACCAATAAAATTTTACTGTATCTAAAAAGTGGGTAAATAAACTGGAAAGGAGCCAAGTCAAAGGGCAGGTGCTCACAAGCAAACAACAAGGGCAGGGTCCTCTGTCTAGACGCAATAATATTATCTCCGAGCAAACATTTCATGAAATGGTGCATTGCAGCGCTAGGTGCATTTCATTTGGTCGAAAACAAAATAAATTTATGAATTGAACTCGTAAATGTTTGAATTTATAGATATGCGCATTGATAGGCAATTGATTGAGCCAAATTGCTAGGAAGAAAGATCATTTTATACTAGACAGGAATTTATGTTGGCATAGTTATTTCTGGGCTCCGTACTAGAACCCTCTCACTAAGCCTGTCCTTCGGGCCGCTGTCCGACCTCTTGGTAAGATGAAGAAATTTTCACATATTTGATATATTTTTGTACGGACTGCTAATAATATAGCAAAAAGTAAATGGGGTTCCAATACAAGATAGTTTTTTTTTGTTTCTCCTCTATCGTAAAAAGACAAGAAGACATACATAGAAGCGTAAGACAAGCATCGTATTCGAAATAAAAAAAAGAATCATAAAATCGGTTCACCAAGTCAAAGGTCTGAGGTAACAAACCTAACAGACGAATTGAGTACCTCCTCGTACTGTAAAAAAATATAAATATAAACATTCTTTATGCATCATAAAGGGGCCCCTTAACCCTAATCCTGGGTTGCAAGTTCCAGGCCCCTCTGGCCTCTTCCTCTGCAACGCTATGGACCCGGCACCCGCACGGTGAATCCTCCATGGATTCACCGTGCGGTTGCGTCTAGCAAAGGGTCTCTAACTGACGATTTTGTGGTACATTTTGAGTTGGAACAGAATCCTCGCACAGAAGAACACAGAATTCCAACTCGCACTTGGCAAGTTATTTATCAGTTACCTAACATGAAATTATTTTTTATTATAATAGAATGCAGTTGTTTAAAGTAAAGAAAGCAATATGAAATAAATTGGATTTCTAAACTATTTATTGTAGTTATTGCATGGAGTAAATTTGCATAACCAATAATAAATTCATTATTTACTATAAAATCTAATATTATATATAATAAATGTCTGGCTTCTAATATATTCTATAGGTAGCTGTTTAAAAAGGAAACCCAAGTTTATGGGTACCTACTTACTTTTGTTTTGACTTAATGCTTAATAAATCAAAGAATGACTCCAATTACTTATACTAAACATAGAACAGATAAGATCTTAGTTATTCAGTACGTTATATTTAGCCCTAAAGCTTAAATCACACTAGTATTACGAAATACTGAAGCTGGACTGATTTGGGAGGAACTTTGAATGAAGATAGTTTTAATTGCTGGATTAACTCATAGGATACTTTTTATTATCATCAATATGATATTTCATCATTGTATACGTGGGGTCCTTTTATTCTGTGACGTGGGCGACACGCCGGGGCGCAGTTAGTTGATTATTATTCGAAAATACGTTATTTTATGATTTCCGTTCATTTTTGCGCTGTTGTGGGAATATGAAGAAGCTTCTCTTATGAAGAAAAAATTTATTTTTTTATTCTTCTTCTCTTTTCTTATTTCCAACGTGTCTTGCTTTCCATATTACCCCCTAAAGATAGATTGTGCGATTTCGAACACCTATTGCACTTCCGCATATATGTATCATATATGCATCTAATCTTTAGAAGTTACACGCATCAAATTTAAATTAGGTCTGGAGACGCTTTTTAAAGTGCATCTAATTCTCCAGGGTATGGCGTTCACGATCGAGGAGCGGCAGACGCTCGGCATACACGGCCTGCTGCCGGCCAGGGTCAAGACTCAGGAGGAGCAAGTCGAGCTGTGCAAACTCTCCATCGACAGATACGAGAACCCGCTCAATAAGTACATCTACTTGATGGGACTGCTTGTAAGTACAGAATATTTTTTATTGTAAATGTTATTTTGTGTTTTTTAACATAACATTTAAACTATAAATATATATAGAGATAAAGCCGATCAAAAACCATGCTTAAATTTGCTCGAGAAGTCATAGATCTGGGGATTTCTGACAACTACGGAAAGCATGGCTCGATATTTTCTTAACCACTTTTTTACCGACCACCAAAGCATATTTTGTTTATGTATGTCTGTTCTTTACTGCATCGTTCGATTTTTATTGTAACTCTAGGCATAGAACACATAATAACCTCTTGGCGATGTAAAGAACTACAAAGAGAAAATCTTTTGTAGAATATAATCCGGCAACCTCATTAATCCGTCGAAGGTCTATTTTTTTCCCTGTCCGGATAAGCAAGGCTCAACTGTATTTATTTTTTTGGAGAGATAGCCAATTCCGCGAAGCTGGTCACATTAAAAATTTATCAGCTTCGGCTAAGTAGTATTTTCGTAATACCTACTCAATTAACTAAAAAAATGGTGGCTATTGCTGATATCGACTAATGGATATTTATGCAGGGTATGAAAGAGTGCACGGAAGATGCTATAGAAAATGCTTGTACGCGCATAACTTCCAAACGACTGCACCAAATTGGATAAATCTTTCTTTTATGTGTTCGTTATGGCCAGGCGAAGGTTTAAATAAAATAAAAAATATAAGCAAATAAAAAAATATGGCGATATGAAGTTCGCCGGGTCAGCTAGCAATATATATAACGAAAATCCGGTGGTTGTGCACTGATACACTAAAGATATATAAATAGTATAAATGGTTTCTTTTAGTCTGATCTAATTTTGGGTAGCCCAGGGGGTGCCGGGTTAGAATTGCCCCTCCCCATATCTTTCCGTGGGAGTCGTAAGAGGAGACTAAGGGGAAAAATACTGGAAGGTGGGCAGCAGTGCCTTCTGAAGAACTGCTATCCTACACTGCGATTCTCAAGCCGCTTGCCAAGCCTGGGGATTATGGCAAATACCCCCTTAATAGAGAAGACTATGTTCAGCAGTGGATGATCCGGCTGATATAGTAATTTTGGGTAAGTACAGGTTCAATTATTCATAATGATGGCGACGTTGAGAGCGATGTGAGGATAAATGCAGGTTAGATAAAGGCGTCAGGTCTCTGGGACAAATGGGGTACTACCCATGAAATCTTAAGATTATCTAAGACCTGGCCTAATACATAGATTTGAAATTTGGGGCGAAGAGGTGCTTTAAAGGAGAGTGTATTATTGGACATGAATGTATTGCGTTATTAAGAGAAGCTTGAAAGTAGCACCAATAAAGAAAAAAAATATAAATAGATTGGCGTAGTAAGTGCAGGTCCTGAGGAAGGATTGCAAACATATAACTGAAAGAGTGGTGAATATATTTACTGTACTGTACTGTATCAGCCGGATAGTCCAGTGCTGAACACAGCCTCACACAGCCATTATGTTGATTTGCTATAATCCCCACGCTTGGCAGACGTCTTGGGAATCGCAGTGTGAGATATCAGTTTCTCAGAAACCGCTGCTGCCCAATTTATGGTGTGTTAACGATGGGAGGTTGACATTCTAGCCTGTCACCCCACCACGGGCATCCAATATATATAAGGTGGATGTTAATATATCAACAATACTGCGGGGAATGTTTTTCATTCATGTTTAATTTTCACATACACAAAATTAGTACTCTTAGTCAATCATTTTTAATTTTCACTTACACAAAATTATATAGTAGCTACCAAATGGCGCGGAATAAGGTCAGGTAGAAGAACCGGATTTCGAACATTGTTGTTGACGAATTACCCAATCGAGCCTGCACCGAGTTATTTTTACACAACAGAACAAACGACTCGACACTGAAAAGTTTGTAATAACTTGTGGAAGCCGGGATCGTGATCACGATTCACGACATGTTTGAATAAATAAGGTACCAACTTTCACAAGGAATTTAATACTTTCAGTGCGGAAAGTAGGTTCTCTTTCCTTTTTTTTAAATTAAATTTATCTACATTTACGAGTAAATGAGGTCTGAAGCAAGGACTAGATATTTCGTTTTGAACCTATAGTGAAAGTAATTAGGGAATGTGATTAAAGTTTTTTTCATGTATCAACTAATTTTTCTTAACAAAATACTACGAACTATATACAACACTACAGCTACTACAATAAAATCATTTGGGCTCATAGGCAATCCAAATGCTCTAGCCCACTACCAGTTGGCAGCGTGCCCAGCATGCTGGCAGCATTGCCCCATTTTTCTAGCAAAACTTGATAAATAAGAAAAATATTTTCTTATTTTGGAAATTTGGAAATAAAAACTGAATTGGAAATAGTGATAGCACGTGGCAAAAATAAGCTAGAAACGAACTTTGTTGTCTTAAACCTCCTACAAAAGAGGGTGCGCAAATATGGCTCAGAGTTTTGTTTGGTTATTCATGTAGGCAGGTATATCAAGAAAACAAAGGCTGAGATTCCGCCACGAAATGATAGTAGAGACTATAATTTATTTGTATATTTAACAATATTTATCTGATTGATTAATAAGTGCTAATAAGCTTTTACAAGATTAGGCCATAAAATTGTGTTTAAAATAAATTATTATCGTAAGGTACATTCAGATAGACGGCTATAGATACTACTTTTTTTTACTCTCTCCATGCTCTATTCACCTTCATAAAAACATCCAGCAGATAACAGTTTATTATTAAGATGTTAAGATAAGATATTCAATTATATTGTTAGTTCAGTTGCTTTATTAATGCAAAACATCTACCTGTTTCTTATACACCAACAAGATAAATTCTTATTTGCTACACGTATTTTCATACATGTTTAATTAATTATTCGTCGTGTTGTTATTGTTGTGACGGTGAGAAAACTGTTAATCGCAAAGGCTTGTAAAATTAAATAATGTTTTGGTTACATTCGCTTTCAGGTTTTATAATCATATGAAATAATTTATTTTTACGAAGCCAGCGCAGCAATCTAAAATACATGTGTTGGTAGGGCGGGGGTATTGGGCATACCACCCTAACAAATGTATCTAAAGGCACCATACACCCCAAGCGAGAGATATCTTGTAGTCATGCGTCAGTGCAGGATTTATAGGCCCAACCTAAACATAAATAACAACCTTGATAAATACCCCGTCTGGAGCCGCCAAAGCGGGAGTGCGAGGGGTGAAGCCCTACGCCTATTTAATGGACTGTAATACAAAAAATATATACATGTGATTTCTGATCAAGCACTATCAATATGCACCAACCTTGTGCTGCGTCCAGTCTCTCACGCCGGCCGGCAGGTCCTCAAGATGATGATGAGCACAATCACATGTATGGCTAAGCTCCAATAGAACTGCGGTTTATACACAAGTAGCGAATTTCACAAGACACTTAGTAGTTTATTTTGTCGATTAGCGAGCTTGACAGCGAGTATTTAAGATTTTGAATATGCGGAGCGCGTGTTAGTTTAGAACTATATTCTTCTACTGAGGTTTGACGGCGACTGAGACGTCATCCACGAGGGGTCGGTGCATTTCCTTCAAGTGCATTATCGTATGAAATCACATGGAAGGTAGTTTTAAAAAATGCCTGTAGATGGCGTAAACATTCCACCCGCCCTTAAAGGGTCACCTTTAAATGACAATCATAAAAGAAAGAACAAAAAATTACAGCGAAAGCTCATACGTAAGCGAGCGATAGATGCGCATAATAGATGCGTGTAGCAGATCCCAAACAGTACATGAGAAATGCAAATGAAATAAAGCGAAAATTGAAAAAGATATATATATATATGCGTATTATTTGACAATTTAAAATAAATTAAATATTATAGCTAATATAATATAACTAGGTAAAATATGTAGATTGCGTAGTGAGTTTTACTGTCGCGGTAGTGGGCATAGACGAACCACTGGACGCAGGTAGACACCTCTTGCGGTTCTAACAGTACAAACGCGGACAACGCCATCCTTTGAGGGATGCACCTTTTCCACAATCGCTAATGGCCAAGCGAGAGGTGGATCATTGTCATTTATGAGAATTACGACGGTACCAGAAGCGATTGGTACAGAATGATCGTGCCATTTTTGCCTAACTTGTAACCCATGCAAATACTCGAGCCGCCATCGCTGCCAGAATGACTGCACCAATTTGTCTAATAGCGAGTGTCTATGAAGCAGATTGACATTATCTGAAGCCAATGTGGGTGCGGGTAATGAGAATAACGGTGCGGTGTGCAAGAAGTGACTCGGAGTCAAAGCTGTTGGCTCGGCAGGGTCAGAGCTCAGAACGGTTAGGGGTCGTGAATTAAGCACGCACTCTACCTGCGCAAGCACAGTGATGAGCTCGTCATACGAGAGCAACTGCGTTCCGATTACTCGGTATAAATGCGTTTTTATAGACTTAATCATGCTCTCCCAAGCGCCACCTTTGTGGGGCGAATTGGGACAAATAAATGACCAGCGAATGCGACTTTCGGCGAGTTCATGCTCCAATTTAATGCGGTACTCATTATTTAAGAAATTATATAAATCTCGCAGGTACCTATCGGCGCCCTTAAAGTTCGTCCCATTATCTGTATGCAGGACTTGGACAGGGCCGCGGCGACTGAGAAAACGTTTAAGCGCGGCGATGAAACTGGGTGTGCTTAAGTCTCTAGTAATCTCAATATGGACTGCTCTCGTCGCTAAACAAGTGAATAGAGAAATGTATGCCTTCTCACTGCGGACACCGCGACGACGTACGGGTACATATGCGATTGGTCCTGCAAAATCACAACCTGTCTCAGAAAATGATTTAATGGCCTGACGCGTTCGGCTTTCGGGCAAATCAGCCATTAGTGGATACGTAGGACGCGGTTTGAGCCTAAAACAGGGGGTGCACAAATGGACGCGGTGCCTAACAACCCGACGCGCGGAAAGAATCCAATATCTTTGTCGAAGAAGTGACATCAATAGTTCAGGTCCAGCGTGTAGGTTTTTGACGTGATAATAATCAACAAGCAGATCGACAATATGGTCGCTGCGTGGTAGAACAACGGGATGCATTTGCGCGTAGTTCAAGCCCGAATTGCTTAAACGGCCGCCAAGTCGAATTAAACCGTAATTGTCAATAAAAGGGCTTAGTTTACGGAGCGCGGGAGATGTCGATACATTATTGCGAATATTATTTAAATCTTCTGCAAAATATTTTGCTTGAAGGGCGCGTAATAATTTATTTTCTGCAAACTCGAGATCGTCAGTTGTTACCGTAAGGGAGCCACGTCGCGGTAACAGCTTGGCGAATCTACAAACGTAGACTAAAATGCGAAGAACCTTACTCCAAGAAGAGACTCGTAAGGCTGCATTGTAAACAATACACTCTCTGGGAGTTACACAAACAGCGTGAGACAGCACCTTCTGCTCGGGCATGTTATCGAGGGGTTGACTGTCGAGTTCGTGGAGAGGCCACTGAGACGGATGTAGTATAGCCCATGGAGGTCCCTGAGACCAAAGCGGATGCGAAATTAATTTATGCGGAGAGACGCCTCGCGACAGGCAATCAGCTGGGTTTTCAGTTCCAGCAACGTGATAAAAACATTTTGCTGAGACGTTTTCGGTAATTTGAACCACGCGATTGGCAACGAAACTCTGCCACTTGTGTGGCGAGCTCTTAATCCAATAAAGTGCCACTTTGGAGTCTATGAATGCGAATATTTCCATGGGGAAGCGGTGAGCGTAATGGTCATGAATTGTGTGAAGCAGCTTAGATAACAAGACTGCTCCGCAAAGTTCAAGTCTAGCGATGGACAGCGGTTTAGACGGAGCGACCTTAGACTTGGCGCAGGCGAGGCGTATGGTATTACCATTGGCAGAACTTACGTGAAGATACACGACCGCGCCAAATGCATTTTGGCTAGAATCTGAAAATCCTAAGAGTGTCACTGTACAGTCCTTTACTACTCCTAAGTGGCGTGGGATACGTAGCTCGTTAAGAGCTGGCAACTCTAAGCAAAACTGGTTCCACAACTTTATTATGTTTGGCGGCGGCGTCTCATCCCATCCTATATTAAGCTGCCAAAGCTGTTTCATGAGAAGTTTAGCGTAAAGCACTGTGGGCGCGACGAAGCCCATCACGTCCCACAGGCGCGCGATAGTTGAAAGAATGGAGCGCTTAGTACAACTACTGCAGTCAGGGGGTGAGATTAAAAAATAAAACTCATCAGTGTGCTTCGACCAGTGGAGACCTAATATCTTATGTTGAGCGGACTTGTCAAATTCTACGTCGGTAGACAGTTTATGGAACGCGGGTATGTTTTTTAAAACTAAATCAGAGTTGCTATTCCACTTTACTAATTCCCATTGAGCTCCTTTAAATAAATTAATGAGCTGATCGGCTGCAACTACCCCTTCTTCTTCTGACATCAGTGAGAAAACAATATCATCCATATAGATGGATGAAGATGCGATTTCACTAGCTAGCGGGTACTTAGAACCGTCATCGGCAATTAGCTGCTGCACCGTACGTAACGCGTGATAGGGACTTGATTTTAAACCAAAACACACGCGTTCGAACCACAGCACCATCAATGGTTCTTGCGGGTTGAATCTATAAAGTATGCATTGAAAACGGCGATCACATTCACGGACTGCAATTTGTAGAAATTGCTGTCGACAGTCAGCTGTTAAGGCGACCGCGAAAAGACGAAAATTTAAAATTATTTTAAATAAATGACCTTGAAGGTTTGGTCCGTGATGCAAAATATGATTTAAAGCAACACCTGTACTTGTCTTACAACTGGCGTCTAAGACAACGCGGAGACGCGTCGATGTCTTGTCCTCACGAATTACTCCGTGGTGCGGTATCACGTAAATTGGCGCGAGTTCAGATCGTATATTTGGGGGTGCGGGTGAAATATAATTATTCTTCAAATATTCTTTAATAACATTATCATAAGCTAATCTCAGCGCGGCGGATGATTCAAGTTTTTTCTCGAGACACAAAAAGCGTCGTCGGGCGGTTTCGTAAGAATTACCTAATAAATATACATCGTCGTTGAATGGCAGTCCGACTGTGTATCTGCCAGTAACGGAATCGCGGGTTGTAGTATTTTTATAAAAATCTTCGCATTCAGCGTCAGCGGGGCTTAAAACTTGCTGCGCGTTGGGAGGCTCTTCGAGTTCCCAGAATTTTTTCATTAAAGTGTCTATACCTTGATCCTGTACGTGTACAAAGCAGCATGTTAAAGTCTGGTGATTACTCAAAGTAGGTACGGAACCCATGAGAACATATCCCAATACCGTATGCAAAGCTGGCGGCACCGATGCAGCTTGAGAGGCGCGTACTACATCGGGGAGTAGTAAGCACGAAAAAAGAGGCGCGCCGATCAGTATGTCTACCTTATCAGGCGTACCGAACGTTTCATCGGCGAGCGGTAGATTTTTAAAGTATGACATGACTGAGGGGTCTACCACGGCACTAGGGAGCGAGTCGGTTATCTGATCGACAACTAACGGCGAAATATTAAATTTCACATTATTGTCAAAGCGTGAGAAAAAGTCTAAATTCACTGAACTAGAGTTAACTAATTTTTCTGTACCACCGAAACCTTTTACCACAGTACGTCCAACGTCATTAATCGGAATGCCTAAAGTTTTACAAGTATTCTTTGTAATAAAATGGCTTTGCGACGCGGAGTCGAGTAGCGCACGCAAAACATGTTTATTACCGCGGCTATCATACGTAACAACTTGTGCTGTGGCTAGAAGCACCGTACATTGATTGTTATGTACAGGATCAGTAACGGTCAGGGGCTGCGGAGCGGCAATGGATGTTGCGCACAGCGCGACATCAGAGCGTGTGGTCAGCGACGACGGTTGCATCGCTGTAGCGGTTATTGTATCTGCGACGCATTGGCTCTCAGACGGCGCGGCCGAATGGTTAAAATACCCGGTGCGTAAAACCGGGGGGCGCGGGTTCGATTTATGTATAGATGCGGAAGCGGGCGTGACAGGTTCGGTCCGCGCAGCGACGCTGACAGCTGATCGAATTGGTTGTGTTTGTGTAAAATGTAACAAACTGTGATGGCGGGAGTTACACACGCGACAATTCAATTCGGACTTACAAAGTGAAACTTTATGCTTCGTACTTAAGCAATTTATGCACGCATTATTTTCCTTTACAAGGTTAAAGCGTTGTTCAGGTGACAACTTATGAAAATCGGGACACTTAAATAAATGCTGATGACTTATACTTGTACATAAGCATTTATTAGATGAAGCTGGCTGCACGGTACTGACATACGTCTGGTACTTAGGCGCTTTGTTTACAAAGTTTTCTTTATAGCGGGAGCGATCACTATCTTTATTAGATTTAAATGCGGAGTTATTATTATTTGTACTACTAGAAGCGGCCGGAAACATCGGTGTACGTTCAAGTACTTTAGTTCGATTTGTCACAAACTGCACTAGTTCGTCAAATGATGGAATTCTTGAACCCACACTCGATTCAAACGCGCGAACTGTTTCCGAATCTAGCTTTTTCAAGGCAACATGCAGAATGAACAAATCATGCATGCTATCTATTTTTAGATTATTTAAGGCTCTAACTGCGCTAACGAACTGATCATTAAAAGATTCCAGATTACTAGCGGTGGCGTTGTTTATCGGTTTGAAATCAAACAACTGGTTCATATAAGCCGACGCGAGCATTCGCTTGTCTTCGTATTTGTCTATGAGAGCTTGATAAATTGTGTTATAGTTTTCTGCACTAGGTGTTATACCAGAACACACTGATTTAGCTTTGCCCGACAACTTGCCTAAAAGATAATACAGTTTTTCGGCATCTGACAGCGATGGGTTATCGTGTACTGTCGTCTTAAAACTGGCATAGAACAGTGGCCACGACCGAATATCACCCGCGAATGATACTAACTCGATCGCAGGCAAGCGAGGTTTACTTTTCTGCGGTAATGCATCAGTTGGCGTAGCGGGCATGTTTTGCGTTTGAAGTCGCTTAATGCGGCTATACAATTGTTCAAATGCAATTAAACATTTATAGTCTGGTTTGGCTTGAGGGTTCGTTTCCAATAAACATGTGTTATAATTATCTAGCACCGTCACGAAGTCTGTTCTCAAGACGTCAATGTTAGCGGAACCAGCAAGGAATGTCTCCCTCGCATCAGCGTCAATGTTTATATTCGCGGATGTATCAAAAATATTTTGAACCAGCTCGAATAAAGCCTCACGTTTAGCCAACAACATTAAAAGTTTAGGATTAGCTGCCTGCTGTTCAACGTCAGCTTTGTGCCTACTCATTTTCATAGAATTCGCGGTAGATAAGTATTTAAATGCTTTGTGTAGACTAAGTAGTTCAAGTTATTTCAAATAAACTATATAATAATAAATAATTCAATAATAAAGAAGGTAGATAAATATCTCGTAGGTATGTAATGCGTTTTGAAGCGAGGAGCAATGGCGCGAGCAGGCAGCGAAACAGAAAATGGTTATCTTAACGTGTGCAAATGAGGCAGATGCTAGTCTCCCATTTAGGTTACGGCGTATGGCAGCGTGTTAAATAAAATAGATAGAAGTAATTTAGATCGATAATTTCAATTATGCAAATAATACGCAGATATTATAAGGTAATATGGCGGGTGGATATATGTATAATAGGTACGGGAATCACAGATTCGGCTGAAGGACCACTTATGGAGCCGCCAAAGCGGGAGTGCGAGGGGCGAAGCCCTACGCCTATTTAATGGACTGTAATACAAAAAATATATACATGTGATTTCTGATCAAGCACTATCAATATGCACCAACCTTGTGCTGCGTCCAGTCTCTCACGCCGGCCGGCAGGTCCTCAAGATGATGATGAGCACAATCACATGTATGGCTAAGCTCCAATAGAACTGCGGTTTATACACAAGTAGCGAATTTCACAAGACACTTAGTAGTTTATTTTGTCGATTAGCGAGCTTGACAGCGAGTATTTAAGATTTTGAATATGCGGAGCGCGTGTTAGTTTAGAACTATATTCTTCTACTGAGGTTTGACGGCGACTGAGACGTCATCCACGAGGGGTCGGTGCATTTCCTTCAAGTGCATTATCGTATGAAATCACATGGAAGGTAGTTTTAAAAAATGCCTGTAGATGGCGTAAACACCGTCCTTTTCAGATTTTGTACGTAATAACTGTACTTGAGTTAATATATAAAATAGCGTTGCAAGGTTTTAGATTAGCAAAGACAAATAAAAGGTCCTTTATAGGTGTGCGGTTTTATAATAAAGCTCCCAAACACACAACGCTCAGAGAAGAAAATTTCAAGTTCCACGTGAAAAACATTTTGATTAAGAAATCCTACTACACAGTTTGTGATTACATATTATTTATGCCACTGCCAAGCTAGCGCCTGTCACCTACGATATTTAAACAAATATTGAAATAATTTTATAAGACGGCCCCGAGTTTCTGCCCTTTTCGTAGTGGCTCCATTCATATTTTTTCGCTGAATGTGGTAGTACAATATTTCAATATTTAAATTAGTAATTGACCTTAATAAGAGCTTCGTAGACGCCTATATTTAATAAATGATTTTGACTTTGACTTTGGATATTTTTATTATTAGTAAATTAACGTGATTCCAGTACAGTTATTTGTTACAAAATCGAACTTGAGTGTCAAAATCAAAATCAGTTTAAAAAAGCATCTAGGACGCAAAACATATTATACTTATTCCACAGAGGAACTTGGACTTCCGTACATGAAGAGGGGAGTGGCCATTCGCAGCGTTCCCCTCTGTCAAAGTACGCGTAGAGAACGCAGCGTCATTATTATAATTGGGAATTGCTCAGTTTTGTGCTGTAGATAGCAGGATAGGAATAAAAGACAAAAAAAGAAGATGTTAATTTTCACCTGTTGGTAAATCCTTATCGAATGTTTGCTATATAATTAGATAAAGGCATCAAATTAAATATATTTATAACGATGAATCCGACTTCTCGTTCACGTTGATCGACAACGTAGTGATATTATCTTATCATAATGACTGTGACTAAAATTTGGTTGGCGGTGAAATCCAATAATATGTATGACTTTATGGTAGACAACTAATAGAGTTAGGATTTTTTATTGATGCCTACGTAATATTTTACGCCTACTTCCAAGTAAAAGAATATTTAGTTTGAAGTACTTATTTCAAGGACTTGTTCTATGTACTAAAACTTATATATACATCATTAAGATGGACCTATCTTACTTTTAAATTATTTCATAAGCCCTTTATTATGATTAGCATAGTAATGATTATAATTACCTTATATTTATTATGTCGTTTATTGTATTATAAGACGGTGAAAATGAAAAGCATTTGTGCACATTTCCCCCCGCAAAAAATGCCAGTACTATTTGAACGATAATATTGTAGTAGTATCGCTAATGCAACTCCCCTCCGGGAAGCGTGACCGAGATGCTATATGGCTTTTTCTTTATACATCCCTGTCCGCCGCGGTCAACGAACAGGTACACGCATAACACAATTTTATAGCACAACCAACAAAAAAGTATGTATTTATTTTCTAGGACCGCAACGAGCACCTGTTCTACCGCTTCGTGGGCGAGAACGTCGCTGAGATGATGCCCATAGTATACACGCCCACCGTAGGCCTCGCCTGTCAGAAGTTTGGACTGGTCTACCGTCGTCCTCGAGGCCTCTTCATCACGATACACGATAAGGGACACGTTTACGATATCCTGAAGAACTGGTAAGGTTTCAGCTTTATTCATTCGGTATGCATTTATTTATTATGGTCAATTGTATTATTATATACATACTCGTATAAGAATAATAGAAGAATATGTTTCATTATATATAAATATGTAAAATAAACAATTATATTTATATTTAATCAAACGGTATTGTTACAAAACAAAGGATCCGGTAAACTCAATACACAAATATGTAGATAATATCCCGTTCAAATTTCCGACATTACCGTGGATTTTCCTATCAAATTACAGATCCGGTGTTACCTCCCCGCTTCTTCTAATAAATTATAGAGATAATGTCCATTCTTTATAAATTTACGGTGAAATAAAATGGTTAATTCTATAGTAACAGTTGTCTCTAGCAAGATGTATATTATCTTTTTACAATCTAATGTTTCAGAAATAAATTTTCATCGTTATTTCACTTTTATCACACATACTATAATTGATGTAAAGATGCGTTTGTAACATAATTATGTTATTATATCTGCATTTTTTTATGTTATTGTGCTTGAGAGAGAACAAGCTCGAGGCGCAGCGGACTAACCTCTGCCTATAACAAATGCATTTCATAACAATTCACTAATTGCAGTGCGCCCGTCACTTTGAGACATAGTTGTTAAGTCTCATGTGCCTGTAATTTCACTGGCTCTCAAGGACTGCTGCCGAAACACACCTTAGGTGTTTGGCGACAGATTTTCTACTTGACTTGGTAGCTACCCAGGCGGGCAATCACAAACTGCCCTTCCACCATGCGGTGAAGATCAAGCCGGCGGTGGGGATCGAACCAGGGACCTGCAGCACGGCGCTCCATAGCTATTACCGCTTTGCCATCATTGCTTCATAAAATGCATTTGCAGCAAATAAAAGTTGTAGGAGATAAATTAAAATTAAGAAAATTATAACAATAAATATAACTTGTTTTAGGCCAGAAACGGACGTCCGCGCGATCGTGGTGACTGATGGTGAACGTATCCTGGGTTTGGGCGACCTGGGAGCGTGCGGTATGGGCATCCCGGTGGGCAAACTGTCTCTTTACACGGCGCTGGCTGCCATCAAGCCGCACCAGTGCCTGCCCATAACTTTGGGTAAGTTCCATAACAGACTTTCACGACACTATATGTAACAGAACTTAATCTAGGGCGTATCAATCGGTGTTTTTCTAAACTTTCAACACGTCACTACTACTATATACTTACGAAAAATACTTATACTTAGAAAAAAAATACCATGAGCAGGAAATAGTTATTTTTTATGCAAGGCTGCAATGTAATTGTTTGGCGCGAGTACTTGTGAAACCTGAGGAAACGAAGGAATGTAGAATTAAAAGAATCCTGAGAGTAGCGATGTTTTCAAAGGTATGAGACACAAAATAACTTAGCTGTCGAGCAAAACAAACAATTTTTACGTAACTCAAACCGCTTCAATAAAGTAGTAACTAAATGTTAATTAATATTCAAAATTCAAATAACAAATTAAAACCTCAAATTAAAAAGACTCCAATTGATACATAATAATTTTGAAAGTTTATATTTCTGGAACAGTTGTCAAGATTCGAATTTTAAAACCTTTTCTTCGCTATAGCGCATAAAAAGCTCTTTTCCACACAGATTTCGAATGATAAATATCGTCTTTCCGAGCTTGTGAGGTAAAAAAGTTTTGCCTTTGGTTGTGATTATGTGGCGTTAAAAATAAAATAGAAGTCACATCGTACTTTCCCGCAATCGTTTTTTCAAGGTTTCAGAAAGAAAACACGTCACATGACTCTTACTTCGACGTAATTGTTGTAATATAGAATAGATAGATGGAGAACGCATTCTGGTGCTCGACATGACGAAGATCATTGTATACATACACACGGTACGAGCTTATAACCATCCTCTATGATTTTGTGCGAGATTCGTGGATACATAATGATAATTACTGAACAAAAACATGTGCGAGTCGCGATGCTTGCAGCATCCCCCAGATATATTATTTTACTTGATTTAGATTATTTCCACAGACGTAGGTACCAACAACGAGACAATGTTGGAAGACCCGCTATACATCGGGCTGCGACACAAGCGAGTCCGTGGGCGGGAGTACGACGAGTTCCTGGACGAGTTCATGCAGGCCGTCGTGCGCCGCTTCGGGCAGAACTGCCTCATTCAGTTCGAGGACTTCGCCAACGCCAATGCGTTTAGGCTGCTCGAGAAGTATCGTGGCAAGTATGTACTCATGCTCAATTCACATTTGAAGAAGTATTTTATCTACTTTTTCTTTATAAACTTGTAAACCGTTTTATACAGGGGAATTATTTTATGATTTTATAATATTATAGAATTATTTATTTCTCAGTGTAGTATTAGTATTAGTCAGTGGCATTGGCTATGGACTGCCGCGCAGCAGGTCCATGGTTCGAATCCCGCCGTGGGCTTGAGCTTAACCGCACGGTGGTAGGACATTTTGGGAATGTCCGCCTGGCTAGCGACCACCCTCAAGTAGAAAATCTGTCGCCACGCACCTAACTGTGTGTTCCGGCGGCTTTCTCTTCACTTACGTCATCAGGTGAGATTGTGGTCAAAGGATTAAATATCAGCAATAAAAAAGATATATAAATATATTTTTATAAAAAAATGCCTTACCAGTAAATTGAATCCGTTGATTTTGCAAATCAAAATACACACAATCGATAGTGTCACTAATAGGTAAGAATAAAATAATGGGAAAATACAAAAATTAGTCGGAAGGCTCATTTTAGAGTATAATTATTTCATTTTTATACATTGTGCCTTTTCCATTGTGTTTTTGCACAGTTCATTTCTGCCAGCCAAAGTCTATGCAATGTCTATCCCGTTGAAAAGATAAACTAAACATGCGCAATATCGCTGTTTAGTTTGGGGACTAAAGTTATCATTGGCGCTTTGCCAGCCACTGCCATAGCCCGCTTGTTTCGCTCGCTCAGCCCGCGCGGTGTTGTGGTCCTCAGTACCCCAACGCTCCTCCTCGCTTCGCTCCTTCTCACATCAGACTGCCGTTATTTGACATTTTTAATGTTATTAAAAGACCAGGTGGAAAGAGTACCTAATGTTGATTTTACATTTGATGTGCATTTTGTATTTTCTCATGTCCAATCAGTATTTTGATGGGACATACATGATTAAAAAAATTATTTCCAAAAAATTTCAAACCACAATATTAATAATTATCCTTTCTAATGCTCCATATTTTTTGATACAATAAAGCTACATTATAACTAACTTACTTGATAGTCATATTATTTTCGTGTGAATATAAGTAAATAGCAGGCAGACTGCTTGTAGCATCTAATCCAAGGTTTAAAAAATATTCCGGTGAATTTATTTAAAGCGGTATAACTTTTTAAGGTCGCGATGCAATTCGATTAGGAGCTTGTTACGGAAAATAACACATTTTATGTGAATGTAAGCTGTGAAAATGTATTATCTATATATATATATGTGTATATATATTACTCATCAATCAAGCAGTTATAAAAAAATACCACACGGTTCGACGGAATATGTCCATAGACACTCTGAAGAGGAGTTTCCCTTCAAGTAAATCAAAATCAGGGAATTGCCCCCTTAATCTGAAAACAAAAAAAATGGCCACTTAGTAATAGCTTATAAAACATACATAAGTAGTTTTCCTTTTTTCAAGATTGATGAAATTCACCCTGTTTAATGATAAGATATTTACCGAACAAGATATTTGGAATGTACCTATTTGCACATTGCAATGTAAAAATAATTGATTGGAAACATTGTTTGACAGATATTGCACATTCAACGACGACATCCAAGGTACAGCGGCGGTAGCCGTTGCTGGCCTGCTTGCCAGTCTGAGGCTCACTAAGAAGAAGCTCTCAGAGAACGTCATCGTCTTCCAGGGTGCTGGAGAGGTACCTATATATACTTTACATTACGTCTTTTCCTGTCTTTGCCTTAAAGCATGCCTTGATGAAGTGATTGTTTTTTTTTATGATAATGTCGAAAATATGCTCTTTTATAGTATTTGTGTGCCTACGTCGTGTTTTCTTTTTATTTATGTATACATATTTGTATGCATAATAAATTAGATTTTTCATATAGGTATATATTTATCTCTTTTTATGAGCAAGCAATTTGACTCACCAGATGGAAAGCGAAAACGCGGTCGACGGTGAAAAGTGCTTGTATAGAGAAGATACCTGTTCACTCTTTATATAAAGCCTCCTAGATTATATTTATTGGGAAATAGAGACGCAGGTATGGTATTCTATACTTCAGCGGTTCTCATTATGAAACTAGAATTAAAGCGCTTCGTGTGTATTTTTGGAATATCGACCATGTATGGATGCCGATTGCGCTACTGGTGCGTCTTGTTGTCCGATGAAAGAAAGGAATATCAGAAACCCATCTGTACTTTATTTTATTGTACCTGTTGTTACACAGTCGTATGGCAAGAGTTAAAGTTGTGTCTATTGGGAATATAGTCTTTAACAAGACTGATATTTTCATAGTAGTGTCGAGAGAGATAGGAATCTCCAATGACACTACTGGAAGTGCGAAAAAGTAGTGTCACGGGAGATAAATGGATCGCATACCATCTGAGCTGGAGCAGGCTCCACAGCTTGTAGGTATTTTACAGGTAGAATACCGATAAGCTGGCAACTTTGCGTCCATGTTCAAGGCTTTTGAGTCTATATAGCCTTCACTATTGCATCGTCGCCAATGAGCTTATTTACTCGATTATCACATGTGTTCAAGGCTTCGAAGCTGGGATTTATCTGAATCATACTAGAGATGTCTTCAGTATTCTATAAAAGAACGGAGCTTTATACAGATTTACAAACTGTCCCAAAAATATGCCGCTGCACTTTTCAAAGAACTCCAAAAATTATCGTAGCTCTGGACTCGATGTGCGAGTCTAACCCAAAATTGAGTTTGGGTGTAAGTGTTGCATCCAACAACTTGAGTTGGTCGGTTATTGGAACAGGTACTTTTTTTAGGATAGGAGTGAGATTAGGCCTCAGCTTATCACTAAATAGACCACTGTCTATTTAGTGATAAGCTGAGAACCTCGAAGACCTCGGAGACCCACTGGTCTTCGAGGCCTTGAACGTACCCAAATTGATATCCCTCCATTCGAAGACAGACTGTAAGGGTCATTTGCTTAACTTCGCCTCCATGGTAAGTCTGGATTTGAACATCGTTGGCCCCTGCAAGAATACTTAGTGCCAATCGAAAGTTACAGTACGTAATAAAAAGATTTAGAACATATATTTTTACGTATTTAGAAAAGAATGCAACGTGAGACTGTATTGAATGAATCCCCACAGGCATCTCTAGGCATAGCACAGCTGTGCGTTATGGCGATGATGGCTGAGGGTGCGACGGAAGCAGAGGCAAAGTCGCGGATCTGGATGGTGGACTCGAAGGGACTTATCGTCAAGAACCGACCAGAGGGAGGGCTCAACGAACACAAGGAGAAGTTCGCCAAGGATCACTCTCCCATTCGCACGCTCAAGGAGGTCGTCGAAACTGCCAAACCTTCTGTGCTAATTGGTAAGATTGGAATAGTATGTAGCAATAGAATTGCCACCGTATTTCTACCGCCAAACTGTAATGTTCACTTTCCTGTTTGAAAGTACCTACGATGTGTGCCGGTGAAATTACAAGCACATGAGACTTAACAACTTTTTGTCTTACGGTGCTGGACACCTATGACGAAATTAACTGCGACGGAAGAAACAAGTAAATGTGGGTTAATAAAGGTGAATCGTAAGCAGACTTGTCCGAGCTACACGTCTGTATAGTGGAGTCGGTGGCTCATTTTTGATATTCCCCCAAGGTAGCCTTAACCACTCGCTCATCCATTCACAGGCTTTGGAGCTCGTTGAACGAAGTACGAACATCTTTTTATGATCATAACAGGCAAGCCTTAATTTCTCAAATTTCTCATTTTTAAAACAATATTATAATATTTATTATATCGAGCTCTCTTAGTAATAAGCACCACGTAATCGGAATGAAAGTATTTTGTATTCAAAGCCGTTTGGCTTGTATAACTAAAGATGTTATTACCGAGTTTGGGAACAGTTGCCAATGTATGTATGTGCACTCGTAAAGTGGATTCATCAGATGCAGAAAAACAATTCTTTGAGGACAGCCAGTTGGCAAACTATTTTGATAAACATTGTCATTGTCAACTGGGAAATGATATCAACAAAAAAATATATAAGAAATGGAACCGAATTCAACACTCAAATGTGTGAAATTACTTTTTTCACCCTTTTTAGTGTCCCTTGCTACTTATTGTTATATTATCGTATTGCTACTTGCTACGTATTGTCATTCACTGTCAATTACTATATCTTCAAGATAGGAAAATACTTTTCAGTTATTGGAGTGTAACCTACGAATAAATGTAGGTAACTCAAAAACGGCTTGACCGATTTCGGGATTTGGGATTAAAATGGGATCACACGGCAAGTATCAGCTTTCAAAAAAAAATAAAAATTCGGTTCACCCAGTCAAAAGTTCTGAGGTAACAAACATTAAAAAAATGAATCGAGTTCCTCCTTCTTTTTTTAGTGGTCAGTAAAAAGTGAACTTATGAGGTAGGTAACATAAGTACGTTACATATAATATATAACCTATCTAAATTTGATGTTGTTGTTTACTAGGAGCGGCCGCGATCGGCGGCGCGTTCACCGCAGAGATCCTACGCACGATGGGAGAGAACAACGAGCGTCCTGTCATCTTCGCGCTCTCCAACCCCACCAGCAAGGCGGAGTGTACCGCCGAGGAGGCCTACTCCAACACTGATGTGAGTATGCTATACAACTGGCTCTTGAAATTATATTTATAGCTTAGTGAGTTATTTGAGTATACCTACCTACTGTAAACTGCTGCCAACTGGACGTAACTTTGATTTGACAAACTTAGCATTCCTCAAACAGCGTTATCTATTTTCTATCTCAACTATGATCCATGCGGTATTCTACCGCTCCCTAGCGCTGATTCGATCAATATTAAATTTGATAGGTATGGTTTATTTATTTCTTGAAGAATATCTTTTTAAATTTCGTGTTTGGATTGGATAGGTTTTGAGATATAAAGATCAAGAGAGTGGGGAAGTTGAAAATCAGGTTAAATTGAATCGCATGGTGAGGAATTTCGAATGAAGTTACTTTAAAAGAGTTATACCCCAGTTATCATTTCTATGTATGACTGCTGAGCTAAATGCAGGTCCTACTCGTATCTGTCGTAATTTGTATATAAGCACATATTGTTAAATAATTACGTAATAAGGAGGTACGTACACTTATATATAGGTTTATAAACATTACCGTTGCCAGACAGGCATGTCAGTTAGTAACAGGCATGTAAGTTAGTAGAAATAACTGTATTTTCCTCAATGACGAACATTACGAGCTGGATTCAGTTGCGGAAACAACTCGGTCTAAATTTAAAATATGTTTATTGACCGATGTATGACTAATTTTATTTAACTTATTGTTTTATTTTTTCATAGTACTCTAACTGGACTATCTTTAGATTTCATAGCAAAATACCTGAACATAGTCGACTTTCCCGACAACAAGTTGGTTAGTTATGATGAATAGTAAGTTTTTTTTAGCCTTTGACCACTATCAAATCTGATGGTAAGTGATGATGTGGTCGAAGATGTTGTTAAGGCCGAGGACCCCTTAGAATTACTGGCTCTCAAGGACAGCTGCCATAACACACCGTTAGGTGCTTGGCAACAGATTTCCTAACTTGAGGGTGGTACCTAGCCAGACGGGGATTCGCAAAATGCCCTACCACCATGCAAGATGACATCAGGCTAAACCTCGGCTAAAAACTAGCTTGAAGTACAGTTTCCACAATACATTGGGTGTTTGGTAACATTTTCTACTTGGCTGAAGACACTTAATCAACTGAGCTTAGTAGGCATATAGTAGTTAGCAATAGGTAATGTGACCATTCGCAAAATGCCCTAACAACACGTGGTAAAGCCAAGCCCAGTCAAAAGTAGGATTCAAATCCACGAATTATTGGCTGCTCGCACTAATCTTTATAATCACCTCGTAGATATATAAGGAGTAAGTACATTACGTCTTGAATGTTCATATCCAGGATCGCGCGATCTTTGCGTCGGGTTCCCCGTTCCCGGACTACCGTACCAAAGACGGACGTGTGCTCCGCCCGGGGCAAGGGAACAATGCGTACATCTTCCCCGGCCTCGCGCTCGGAATCATCTGCGCTGGCATCATCGACATATCAGAAGACTTCATGTTGTTAGCTGCTGAGGTGAGTACATATGATGGAGTAGCAAGATGTGGGTGTATATCCAGTGCTCTTTTAAAATACGTACTGTACTGTATCAGCCGGAAAGTCCACTGCTGAACACAGCTTCCCCCAATAAGGGTCTTTGCTATAATCCCCACGCTTGGCAGGCGGCTTCGTGATCGCAGTGTGATATATCAGTTCCTCAGAAAGGGCTGCTGCCCACCCTCTGGTGTGTTACCCTTAGTCGCAACTTACGACACCCACGGGTTGAGATAGGGGGGCGACATTCTATCCCGGCACCCTGTGGCCATGCCTTTAAAAACGTGCTTTAGCGATATTTTGAGTTAAGTGTGTAAATTTGGTAAATTATGCATAGATCTTATTATGACTATTAAATACTACTATTACTACTATTATATGTTATGGATTTTGTAAATGTTTCACCCCTTATTAATATGGGTGACTATTAGAGTAATACTAGAGTACTTGCTGTAAGTACAAATAATAATTTGTAACCTTGTTTAATATAACAAACTGGGTTTTTTTTTATGCTTGATAGGGTAGCCTTTGACCACTATCTCACCTGATGGTAAGTGATGATGTGGTCGAAGATGTTGTTCAGGCTAACCTAGAAGTACTGGCTCTCAAGGACAGCTGCCGGAACACACCGTTAGGTGCTTGGCGACAGATTTTCTACTTGAGGGTGGTAGCTAGCCAGGCGGGCATTCGCAAAATGCCCTACCACCATGCTATAACGACTGCCATCCTAAGACAACAACCGGGACCGACGGTTTAACGTGCCCTCCGAAGCACGGAAACGCTCAGTAGTAATGTCACTAGCGGTCACCCATCCAACTCATGACCGCGCGCGACGTTGCTTAACTTTGCTGATCGGTTGAGAACAGCTAAGTAAACTTCGCTACGAGCGCTTCAAATTGGATTGATTGGAAATCTATAGGTAATATTATACATATATTAAGTCATATTTCCCGTGGCAATCTCATTGGGGATTGTAGAGGTGAAATATGTTGTCTTCTTCTTTAGTGCGCGGGTGGATATTAGTTTTTTGTATTCGTTGCTAAAACATGTTGTCGATTCCGTCGTCGATTATTCAATAATCTTAAATCTTTATTATATTAAACTGTAAGGTAAGGTCTGCTAATAAGCAGCCGAAACTCGTGCGACCTACGAGTAAATAATTTGTTAATTTCATCAATACACTTCAGGGCCCTCTTTTGTAAAATCCTCCTTATCCCTAAAGTAGGGAAAAGCTTGTTTGTTTGGGTATTACATTTGAGAACCAATTTATTTTTTATTATTTTTATGTTATTGTGACACAACTAGCTCGAGGCCCACCTGATGTTAAGCGGACTAACCTCTGCCTATAACAGATGCATTTCGTCACACACGAATCGCACTGCGCCCGTCACATTGAGACATAGTTGTTAAAAGCAGGGAGTGCATATCAGTATGAAATATTTAAATAGTACTAGTAAAATAACAGTACTGAAATTCATATACCAGCCTACGTAGTTACATATCGGTACAAGTACTTAAATAGGATCGGTAAAATATCAGTACTTAAATATGAATACCGAAATAATTACTGTTCATGCGTTTGTGTTATCATATGTCATTTAACCGTTATTTTATTTCTGTACCGAAATATGTTTGCGGGGCGAGCGGGCAGGCGACAGCGGGTGAATGAAGAAGAGCGGGGAGGGTGGACGCACGTTGCAACAAGTTCAATCAGTTCAATTAAACGATACTGTGTTATTCCGAATTTTGATTTTTACCGGCAAGTGCATGACGCAACAATTGAAATAAAATATCCATCATAGATGGGTAATTTTGAGTGCATTTAATTAATACAATTTGTGTTGGTTAATGGAACATATATAAGGAATAAATGCCGTCCATTGGTTCTTCTCATTTAATAAGACATGTATAACGAGTCAAACATATGTAGTTAAGTAAAAAAAACAGACAATCACTTGATACAACTTTTTTTTAAATATTTTAAGACTTTAATTTTTTTTTTTAAACACCTAAAATATAATAAATATATCTAGTGACGATTCCACCTAATTTTCTTGCAAGCCGGCGCGCGGCGTGACGAATTTTCGACGCGTGGAATGCGTGGAATCACAAATGCCACGCATCCGAATCAGAAGAATTTTCGACGCGTTTCGCTTCTAAAAGAAGCATCCTCAGGAGGTCTTGACTTTTTTTTTTTATGTTATTGTGACGGAACAAGCTCGAGGCCCACCTGATGTTAAGTGGACTAACCTCTGCCTATAACAGTTGCTCATGACAACTCACGAATTGCACTGCGCCCGTCACATTGAGACATAGTTGTTAAGTCTCATTGCCTGTAATTTCACTGGCTCTCAAGGACTACTGCCGGAACACACCTTTCGGTGCTTGGCGACAGACTTTCTACTTGAGGGTGGTCGCTAGCCAGGCGGGCATTCGCAAAATGCCCTTTCACCATGCGGTGAAGCTCAAGCTCTGGCCGGGATTCGAACCATGGACCTGCTGCGCGGCAGTCCATAGCCAATGCCACTGAGCCATCACAAAAGACTGTTAGAGTAACAGGAAAATTAGGCGGAATTGTCACTAGATATAATGTTGTTATATTTTTAAGTGTTTTATTAAAATATTAGAGGAAAGTCACCTAATATGGAATACCATTTTGGGATATAACAAAGAAACTTCAAAGTTTTTAAAAAAGTTACTACTAATCAGGCATATATTTATACGTATTAATTGACAGCCTTCTATACAATATATTAATTAATAAAATAAAAACTAACACAAACAACAAAATCCCATATGAATAACCAAATATGGAATAGGTACCCATATATGAAATATAAGTCATCATGTTATTGACTAAAACAAAAAAAAAACGGTCAAGTGCGAGTGGGACTCGTGCACGAAGGTTTACGTACATTTCTGTAACCTAATCTTGCAAATTACAGACACTTTTCGCAGTTGAATATTTCAAGTTTTTAACTGTTTTCATTATTATTATTTTTAGCAAATAAACTGCGAAAACCTCTTTTATTTTATGGGAGCCCCCTAATTATTTATTTTATTTTGAGTAATTATATTAAAAGGGGATACCTGTCACCGTTATTAGTATCGAGCAAGAAACGGTTAAAAAAACAACACAAGTTTGTTGTATGGGAGCACCCCTTAATTATTTATTTTATTTTTAGTATTTGTTGTTATAGCGGCAATAGAAATACATCATATGTGAAAATTTCATTTGTCTAGCCATCACCGCTCTTGTTTTTTTTTTTTTTTTGCATGATAGGTTAGCTTTTGACCACTATCTCACCTGATGGTAAGTGATGATGTGGTCGAAGATGTTGTTCAGGCTAACCTAGAAGCTGATAAACAGCCTGGTGACAGACGGACGGACGGACGGACAGCGAAGTCTCAGTAATGGGGTCCCGTTTTTATCCATTGGGTACGAAACCCTAAAAAATATTTATCTATAAGATCAAATAAACTTAAATTAAAAAATATATAGTATATGAAAGACATTGCTTAATTCACTTGCAAAAGCCACAGAACTAAGTATCAAACTCTGGACCAGCATAATCATAATGAGCCTAGAGCCCACTCTTTATCCAGCTTTCTCCACAAGCATCCGTGGAAAAAGAGTATTTAACAGAACATACATTTTGAGTCAGGGAAACTTGGCCCATCATTGCCCATTATTCTTTGTCTTGGTCAGTTTATTTTATCTTTCTTGTCTTTTAATATTTTTATCTAACAAATCATTATTGTACTGAAGATGTTATGACTGCTGCTACGCAGCATTTCTTCCTCTGTTAAATACCTTTATTCGTTTCTTTATATTAATAAAACAGGATATATTTTAAAATAAATAATACCAACTACTTGACAAACTGTGAAATATAAAGACCTAATTATAGAATATTCCACAATTAGGCAACCTAATAATTATAGAATATTCCATAAAAGACTGTCCATATTTGGACTTTTATACTAATTCAAAATAGTACCCACCAATATTTTCCTTATAGTATAGTATCTTCAATTATTAAACGATAATACTCACTTATTAACATACCTCTAAAATGTTAAACCCGACGACAAAACAAAAAAAACGCCTGCCACACGCGTAGCATACGCGTATCTAACACAATGCGCGAACGCTAAAGTTCGGAAAGGTTCGGAGAAATCAAGTTATTCCATATTAGGATACCATACTATATTTGGTGACTTTCCTCTAATATAATGTATTCTTGAATTATTTTATAATTTTTGTTATCATGACATATGAATTTCCTCATAGTAACGCCTGAATTTATTCATTAACAGACAATCAACTAAATTGCTGAATTTGTAGTATATGTTTACTCATAGGTGTGACACTTATTTCGGACGTCGGAATTCGAATATGTATGATTTTTTATAAAACGCGTCATTGATTCTTGTTTTGACAACATTTATCTCTAGTCATATAGCGTGGCGTAGCTAGTAACTTAAATGTGTATAAGTACATAAGTTTCCAGGCTCGTCGGATACCTTCACTAATTTGCTGTCATTTTTTTTTAGTCCAAGCCGAGACAACTCATCTATTTGAGCTCATATCTTGAGGATGTGACAAAGTATTTGAGAAGAAAACTTTCGTCGAGTTCATTCTTGGTGATGCTCATGATCGCTATTCCAAGTGGCTTCGCTCAAAAGCTACCAATTTTGCAGGTCTGTGACCTTTGCCTTTACGTATTGCCTCTTTGAACTTGTTATTAGGATCGCCAGAATTCCCGTTAACGAATGCCATGACTCTTCTCTACTGGATCTGTTTATGAGGTCACAGCCCAACCAATAAGAAATATCAATAGAGGTACCACTGGGTCATTCCAACCTTCAGTGCCACGCCACGTTCAGATCAGGCCAACACCATTCCCTCTGGTAAGCGCAACGTTTGGCACTATCAATATCGGTCAGCTGACGGGGAGGGAATGCGTGAGTTCTACGCGTCGTACCCTTGGAGACAGCTGTGCTTCTCTTCAAATGATGCAAACTCTGTTGCCAACATCATAATCCAAGCTAAGGAATGCTTTATTTCTATTGCTATCGTACGAGTTGGTGGCCGAAATCGTCCATGGTTCAACAAATCTTGTGCGGCACAATCTTAATTCCAGCGTGCCACCTTTAAATCATGGTCCAAAGGACTTGCACAATATTTAGATCCTCCGCCACGAAAAAAACTTTTAATGCTACGTCCAGATCTATTAAGAAGGTCATTACTGAGGGCAAAGAGGCACAAATCAGGAAGATTGGCAACAAACTTGCAAAATAAACTTGGTATGCTTTATATGGCGAAGCGCCACATCAAACCAAAGGTTTCTGCATTATTTATAAAGCATAAGTTCAGCCTCACGTAGATTATTGCTGAGAGCACCACTGTTTTTGAAGCTTAAACTGATACTTGGGTAATCACCCAAGCATCAGCTTAAGCTTCTTGATGTTTTACAGCGTAGAGCCATCAACATATATAGCGACTACAAGCTTTCCGAACACCTAGACCCATTCAATATGCGTAGAGACATTGATTTTTTACGCATGTATATAGGGGAGTGTTCCGAAGAATTATTCAAGCTTATGCCGTTGTCACGGTTTCATCGCCGCACTAGCCGCATTGGCCAGAAATCTTATCCACATATTATAGAGACGTGGAGAGTAGGTAGGATGGAAATGCCGAATATGAGATACTGTTTTTATTTTTTACTATAATAAATAAACTGATTCACTTTAAAACTCAGAATATGTTTTTCAAGTATGGTGTTTAATATGTTCTAATAAAATAATAACTTTTTAGTCCTAACTATATTAAATTTATAGTTATAATGGATATAATTGAAAAAGTCAGAATTTGTCTCTGAAGCAAATGGTCTCATATATATAGATACTAGGGATTGCTAATTTGAGATAGTATCTCATATTAGGTTACTTGAATTTTACAGTTTATATACAAAAGAGAAATAAAACGTATGCAGTGAAAGGCAGACTTTTTACTTCCTGTTATTAATCACATGTTAAAGTAACTCTTTAAAAAAACAAGGGAGTTGTTTTTAATGTGATTGTGACGGAACAAGCACGAGGCCTATAAGGCTCTTGCTATGACGCTTCGGGTGACACTAAAACCGAAAGTTTGCCATAAACAGTTTGGACAAAACTTTGCTATCTCATATTTGGTGCCTATCTCATAATAAGCATCTCCACCATGTGCGATTCACGCGATCACCTGCACAATGTGGAACGAGCTTCCTCCAATGGTATTTTTGAGCAGTTACAATCAAATCGCGAGTCAATAGAGTCCTCAAAACGTTTGCAACGTATGTATGATGCCCCCGGTGTGTCACAAATCCATAGGTGATAGTGATCGCTTACAATCAACGGCCCGTTTGATTGTTTGCTACATATGGCATGAACAAACAAACTTTTTTTTTATATTAATAAAGTATTTAAAATACTTTCGAAAATTGTATAAAAGTATAAAATCTATAAGCACGTGACTCAGCTACGGGGGAAGCCAAGCGCGGGAAGCAAAATTATTATTATTTCTCGAATATTAATTAGTATTTCTTTAATAAGATAACGCACGACAAGATGATTCGTGTATAAAATAAACGTGCTAAGCAAAAACACAGGCATTTGCACTTCACGCGCTTAGTATTTTAATACGCAATCATTTGTAATGGTAGTTTTTTTTAAGTCAGCAAGGTGATTTTGTCCCATTATAGTTTTAACTGCAATGTTTCGAAACAGATTCAAATTATATAATAAAAAACAGCGCGTATATTTATTTTACTGCGTTAATTAATTACATAGTTTCTTATTTCAATGTATTTTATTATTATTTCTTTGTACAATATATTAATATGTTTGTAAGCTTCATATTTATAACAGCGTGGTCTATTCCAGCGTTTTTCAGGACGGGCGGAAAAGTAAGAACGTCTCAGATATTAAAAAAAAATACAATTTCGTATAAAATACGAACGAAATACTTAGGTACAAACACAAATTAATAGTTAATGTGTGCTTTGTTTCAATATATTATTATTTCCCCTTCAATTCATTACTTGAACTTGAAGCAGTGATGGCTCAGTGGCTTTGGCTATGGACTGCCGCGCAGCATTCGAACCATGGATGGTTCGAATCCCGCCACGGGCTTGAGCTTCACCGCATGGTAGAAAGACCCGCCTGGATAGCGACCACCCTCAAGTAGAAAATCTGTCGCCAAGCACCTAAATGTGTGTTCCAGCAGCTGTCCTAGAGAGCTATTAATTCTAGATTAAGCCTGTTAATACCTTCGACCACATCATCACTTACCATCAGGTGAGATTGTGGTGAAGCGCTTACGAATTTTATCGTAAGCCTTTCAACCAGGGAGTGCATATCGGTATGAAATATTTAAATAGTACTAGTAAAATAACAGTACTGAAATTCGTATACCAGCCGACGTAGTTACATATCGGTACAAGTACTTAAATACGATCGGTAAAATATCAGTACTTAAATATGAATACCGAAATAATTACTGTTCATGCGTTTGTGTTATCATATGTCATTTAACCATTATTTTATTTCTGTACTGAAATATGTTTGCGGGCCGAGCGGGAAGGTGGCGGCGGGTGAATGAAGAAGAGCGGGGAGGGTGGTCGCACCTTGCATCAAGTTTAATCTGTTCAATTAAACGATAGTGTGATATTACTTATTTTGATTTTTACCCGCAAGTGCATGACGCAACAATTGAAATAAAATATCCATCATAGATGTAATTTTGAGTGCATTTATGTTTTATTACAAAAATTTGTGTTGGTTAATGGAACATATAAAGCGAATAAATGCCATCCATGGGTTCTTCTCATAAGACATGTATAACGAGTCAAACATATGTAGTTTAGTAAAAAAAACAGACAATCACATGATACATTTTTTTTTTAAATATTTTAAGATATTAATTTTTTTTTTAATAAAACACCTAAAGATTTAATAAGTATATCTAGTGACGATTCCACCTTATTTTCTTGCAAGCCGGCGTGACGTCACAAACGCAACGCAGCTGAATCGGAAGAATTTTCGACGCGTTTCGCTTCTAAAAGAAGCATTCTCAGGAGGTCTTGACTCTTAGAGTAACAGGAAAATTAGGCGGAATTGTCACTAGATATAATGTTGTAATATTTTTAGTGTTTTATAAAAATATTAGAGGAAAGTCACCTAATATGGAATACCATTTTGTTTTACGGATATAACAAAGAAACTTCAAAGTTATTAAAAAAATAATGTTTTTACTAATTAGGCATATATTTATACGTATTAATTGACAGCCTTCTATAAAATATATATTAATTAATAAAATAAAATCTAACACAAACAACAAAATCACATACGAATAACCAAATATGGAATAGGTACCCATATATGGAATATAAGTCATCATGTTATTGACTAAAACAAAAAAAAACCGGCCAAGTACGGAAACCTTCGTGCGCGAGTCCCACTCGTGCACGAAGGTTTCCGTACCATTATCTGTAACCTAATCTTGCAAGTTACAGACACTTTTCGAAGTTGAATATTTCAAGTTTTTAACTGTTATTATTATTATTTTTAGCAAATAAACTGCGAAAACCTCTTTTATTTTATGGGAGCCCCCTAATTATTTATTTTATTTGAAGTAATTATATTTAAATGAAACATAAAACTAAATATTCTAGAATAGTTAAAGCGTCACACCTGTCACCGTTATTAGTATCGAGCAAAAAACGGTAAAAAAATCAAGTTTGTTTTGTATGGGAGCCCCTTAAATATTTATTTTTAGTATTTGTTGTTATAGCGGCAATAGAAATACATCATATGTGAAAATTATCAAACTCTGGACCAGCACACTCATAATGAGCCTAGAGCCCACACTTTATCCAGCTTTCTCCACAATCATCCATGGAAAATAGATAGATAGATAGAAACACTTTATTGAAACACCTTATATATAAAAAATAGTTAAAACAGAAACACAATGCAAAATAAGGTAACAATTGGCGGTCTTATCGCTGAAAGCGATCTCTTCCAGACAACCATTTGAGGTCAAGACATAACTGAAGAGAACCAAGGGATGGCGTTTATCTAGATTATAATATATCACTCACAATGACACATAATTTCTAAAATACTACAAACATTAAATTAGATAAAATAATATATATAAATATATCTAATATATACACGTATACAACATATATACATTTAAGTATACACAATAATAAATACATAAGCATATAAAATATTATATATATATAATAAACATACATAATTACATACAACTTAATCAATAAACATAATATTTATTATATAAATAATGAATGATGTTATCATTAGTATAAGACTCATATTAACAATGGAACAACGAATTTTAAAATTAAAATAAATAAATTATAGGGAGCTAACGAGTTTCAAGATAAAAGGCTTTCACACGCTCTTTAAAAACAGCTAGTGACTGAGCACGCTTAATTTCAAGAGGCAGTGCGTTCCATAGTCTAACGGCTTCAACAGTGAAGGAGTGATCATAAAACGAACTGTAGTGTGAGGGCATATTGAGCATAAGATTTTCCGATGACCTGAGATTACGCACATGAGAGGTGCTGCAATATTCGAAACGCTCTTGAAGGTAATGGGGGGATGTGGGATTGAATAAAACGTTATACAGAAGAGAGAGAATATGAGTATTCCGGCGATGACGAATGGGTAGCCACTTGAGCTTAGTGCGAAATTCAGAAACATGGTCGTATTTGCGCAAGCCAAATATAAACCGTATTGAGAAGTTTTGAAGGCGCTCAAGTTTATTTAAAAGGTCCTCCCTGAGGTCTAAGTAACAGGCGTCTGCATAATCTAAAATAGGGAGTAAGAGTGACTGTGCAAGCGCAACTTTAGTAGCAGTTGGTAAGAAATTTCTTATTCTTCTCAGAGATCCTGCAGAGGCAAATGTCTTGCGACTGACGGCTTCGATTTGCGGGATCCATGTTAGGCATTGGTCAAAAATAACTCCAAAATTAGTGACTGTTTTACTATAAGGAATTTGTACTCCCTCAAATACAACTGGAGTCAGAGTGTTCCAGTCTATGTTACAGATGGTTCGTGAACTACCGATAATTATAAGTTGTGTTTTTAGTGGATTTACTTTTAGACCATAGGCTTTGCTCCAGTCTGATATGTGTTGTAGGTCATTATTAATGGCATCAACGGCTTCTGCTAAATTATTCAGTGAGGCCTGCGAGTATATTTGGAGATCGTCTGCATAGAGATGGTAGGAAGAAGTAATACTTTGGGATATTGAATTTATAAAAATTGCAAAAAGAAGAGGAGATAATACGCCGCCTTGAGGTACGCCAGCAGTTATGTTGCACCAAGTAGAAAATTTCTCATCCAGGCGAACCCGCTGCCGGCGCCCTGACAGATAACTGTGAAACCAGTCAATAGCCGTTGGAGATATGTTAGTAGAGCGAAGTATGGCCAAAAGGATATCGGAGTCAATGGTATTAAATGCGTTGCTAAAATCAAGCAGTGACAACACAGTCAATTTTCCGTTTTCCATTCCGAAACGGATATCATCTGTTATTTTTACGAGAGCAGTTGTTGTACTGTGACCTGGCCGAAATCCAGACTGGAAAGGATTAAGTAGATGGTTAGTGACAAGGAAGGAGTTTAATTGTTTGTGGACAAGACGCTCAAGGACTTTGGAGAGAAAAGGAAGAATGGATATGGGTCTATACTCTGAAAAAGATTTAGGATTGTGTTTTTTTGGAAGTGGAATGATTTGTGCATCCTTCCATAATGATGGAAATGCACTATTTGAAATGGAATAGTTAAGAATAAAGCAAAGAATAGGAAGAATTATGTCCAGAATAGGGATAATCATATTCCGACTAATGCCATCGACTCCAACAGCATTCGACGCAAGGGACAGTGCACTCTTCTTAACATCACAAGCGGTAAATTGACTAAAGAAAAATTGAGGATGGTCAGGAGTTGCAATATTAGAAAGATGTTGTAATGTTGTTACTTTATCAGATGCCAGTAAGCTACACGACAAAGAGAAATGATTATTTAGGGAATTGATATCAAGATTATTAGAGTCTGACGTTTGGCGTGATTTACCGACTCCTAACGACCTGAGGAACTTCCAAACCTTAGCTGGGTCCTCATTTTCGACAGATTTATGGATATGGCGACGTTGTGCATCTCTACACACCCTATTGCAGCGATTCCGAGTCTGTGTGTACTTTTCTTTGTTAACATCGTTGGGCTCACATTTATATTTGGATTTTGCCACGGACTTTTTATGCATGAGCAGTTTGATTTCATTGACAAGCCACGGTGCAGGTTGATGTTTAATCTTAATTGGTCGTAGAGGAGCATGTTTGTCGTAAAGTTGAGTAACAAGGGAATTAAAAATGGACACTTGATCATCAATGGACTCCGCATTTGTGACAGGTGACCAATCAATTTTCTTAGCATCCGCAGTGAAGAGTTCTTGGTTCATACCGCTAAAGTTGCGCTGCAGAATAATTGTAGGCTTCGGCTTAGGAGGTCTAATCTTGTAGGAAAGGAAAATCAGGTCATGATAGGAAAAAGCATCAGCAGACAGCTGACCGTGCTTCGCAACATGCGACAAAGATGAGACAATTATTATATCGAGAAGGGACGGAGTGCAATTAGGAAAATAATGAGTAGCGTTAGATGGAAGAAGGTGCATATTGCTTGAATTAATTATGGATTTAAGACGGGATGAACGATGGTCATTTTTTATAAGACAAGTATTAAAGTCACCCATGATAATGGTGTGACTATATGAAGGAGAAATATCTTGTAGGATTGCTTCGAATGAGGCAAAATACTGAACATCGTTAGAAGGGCTATAATAGACTCCGAGAAGAATTTTGGTGTGAGATAGAAGTACTTCAATGAAAAGGTGTTCACCTGCATTTAGCGGTGGAGGCTGTGATGACATACTAACAACTGAAAAGGAAATATGAGCTCGTAAGTAAATAGCTACTCCACCGCCGCGGCCGCTGGTGCGATCATTCCTAATAAGGCGAAATCCAGGTAAAGGATATAAGATCGATGGGAGACATGGTTTAAGCCAAGACTCGGAGACCATTATAGCGTGAATGCTTTTATTATCAAAAGACGCCAGCATATCTGGGAAATGAGCCGGAATACTTTGGGCATTAATGTGAATAACATTAAGATTTTTTGGTTCATCAGAAAATACTGATTGCAAATTTTCATATAAAGAAGGGATACTAATAAAGCTATCGTCACTGTTGCTACCTTCAGAAGAGTTGAAACTTATATAAGCATCACTGTTATCGTTGCTCGAAACAGACATCATACATAAAATATATACAAATAATATAAATTACAAAATTATAAAATATGATAAATAATATATAAAATTACAATTATAATATATCTAATAATCTAGGCGCTACTGATTTACCGACTCCACCCGCCGGTAGCCAGTATTACAAATAATATTATAATATACAAACTTTACAGTTTCTCACTGGGCAAGTGGTTCTAAGAGATTATAATAACTCAAACAAAATACAAAATATCATAGAAATATACCATTTACACTAAAAAAAAATGCCATCGACAAAAATTACCAAATGATGAACATCAAGCTAAGGCAAAAAAAAAAAAAAAAAATCTTTTTTGGCATAACGTGATAATAAGACTTTGACATTTGGCTATGGCACATGGATATCAATCAAAGTCACGAACTAATAATTTTACTTGCTCAGTGTCACGAACGAATTTAATTGTACCCTGGTACCCTGGCAGATACTGAAGATATTTATTTTTAGAAGGGTACCGTATACCGCATTTTATATAAAACAAATGTATCGCGGGTACACTGAGCCACAATAACTTAGACATCGTTCACAAAGTTCTACAAGATATACCTGCGAGACCTCACTTTTTATGTGCAGCCCGGCGGCTCCTGGGTGCCGCTTCCTTAACCTCTTTGGCGGTTGGAACCACGGCAGGCGTGGCCTGCACATCTACCTTGTCGAGCTCCGCCATGCAAGATACCCGATGCCGCGCTCCATTGCTGCCGACAACGTAAATAGAGCCTTCACGTGTCCAGCATTTATTTACACCAAACCTCTGCCTTGCAGTCATGAATGTATCATGGCGTGACTTCGTGAGAAACTCAGATAAAGTAATGCCAGATCCTTTAAACTGAGTTTTGGCAAACCAAATCTTGCTACGCATCGTCATGTCATGCAGCTTCAAGAGGATTGGCCTTGGCTTTTCTGGTGAAGACTTGCCCATCCTGTGGCAACGACTGATTTCAGTGACTGCAAAGTCTGTCAGTTTCAAGTGCTCTACTATTGCACTCACTACAGCTGAACAAGTTTCTTCCTGCCTTTGTTCTGGAAGGCCATGCAACAGTAACATTTTCCGTCGACTGTGCATCTCCAAACAATCAGTTCTACGATCCAGGAGCTCCACTTGACCCTGCAATGCCTGAAGTGCAATCATCATGCTTGACTTGAAGAGGTTGAAATCGGCTGCCAAGCTAGTGCTAGTTGGTGTAGTAGAGGTCTTGTGCAATTCAACATTGAATTCCTCCATCTTAGCTAGGAACAACTGACGCATTTCTGACAAAGAGTGTTTTATGTCTTCCATCTTGTATAACCAGTGACTGTGGTCTTGATAAAAAAATAGTGAAGTTGCAGTTCTCACAAAAACAAGCTTGTAAGTAAAGGATTAAAGCTTTCCGGCGGGTAATGTACTTCTAATTTTATATACACATAAGAATTAGACTGAAATATGTATATAATATAATAATTTTGGAAATTAAAGTAAGAGAACTTTTCAATGTGTGCTTTCTTGTAACTACCCTCGGCGAGAAAAAAAGTAGTATTTGACAGAATATACATTCTGAGTCAGGGGAACTTGGCCCATCATCTCATCGGGTTCACTGTCTTCATCAAACTGGTCAACATCCTGTTTCAAAGAGACTTCTTCTTCACAATTAGTATTATTTTTCTTTGCTTGTAGTAATTAAACAACTTTAAACGGTTTAAATCGCGTATATTTATCATTATTTTGATCCCGACGTTTCAAACACTGCAGTGATCGTGGTCACGGTGTGACTGGTTTACCGTTTAAAGTTGTTTAATTACTATGTGTGACAATCGCAAAAATCTAAGACAACATTTCTTTGCTTGTTTTTTTCTCTCGCAGATTTCTTCTTATTCATTGTCTTGGCCAGTTTATTTTATTTTTCTTGTCCTATAATATTTTATCTAACAAATCATTCTTGTAGGCTGAAGATGTTATGACTGCTGCTACGCAGCATTTTTTCCTCTGTACCTTTATTCGTTTCTTTATATCAATAAAACAGGATATATTTAAAAAAAAATAGTAGCAAGTACCTGACATGTGAAATATAAAGACCTAATTATAGAATATTCCACAATTAGGCAACCTAATAATTATAGAAAATTCCATAAAAGACTGTCCATATTTGGACTTTTATACCAATTTAAAATAGTACCCACTAATATTTTCCTTATAGTTTAGTATTCTCACTTATAAACCGATAATACTTACTTCTTAACATACCTCTAAAATGTTAAACCCGACGACAAATAAAAACGCCTGCCACCCGCGTATCATACGCGTATCTGACACGATGCGCGAACGTTAAAGTTCAGAAAGTTTCGGAGAACTCAAGTTCATATTATTATTATTATTCCATATTAGGATACCATACCATATTTGGTGACTTTCCTCTAGTTTAATGTATTCTTAAATTATTTTTATAATTTTTGTTATCATGACATATGGATTTCCACATAGTAACGCCTGAAGCTATTCATTAACAGACATTCAACTAAATTGCTGAATTTGTAGTATACCTTCACTCATAGGTGTGACACTTATTTCGGAGGGTTGAGGAATTCGAATATGTATGATTTTCTATAAAATGCGTCATTGAGTCTTATTTTGGCAACATTTATCTATATGAAAAGCCACTGCCGCTTCAGTAGACTCGTTTGGAAATACATAGTTTGAAAAGTTTTGTAGAAATTAACTTATTTATATATTTATCATTCGAGTTACCTGTGCACATACAAAGGTAAAAAGGACAAAAATCTATATGTACATGGAACCTTTAAATAGTCTAGGTGTCTTAGAATGAGCAGTAGAACACGAACCTATCATTTTGAAAAATCACTTATGTATATATCAATAATTATTATTGTATCCTCATGTCCCTTCGGAAGTCAAATATGTAAATATTTATAAAAACTTGTTTTCACTGCTGGATAACGCTATTAAAATGGATAGTCATTGGGTACATGGTCAAGGGGTACATTTTATAAATATTAAAATTCGGAAGTAAAGAACCCGAGTTAATGGGAAAACAGCAAAAAACTGAGCCATCCATCGTGTTCGCGGGAGTGCGCGGTAAAATTTCCTATTCGATTACTGCTTATCCCAAAATTTGGTACTTCCACAGTATAGAAATTTACGCCAGTAATAAAGCATGGCGTTGCTAGTAACTTAAATATGTATAAGTACAAACGTTTCCAGGCTCGTATCCTACGTACACCTTCACCAATTTGCTGTTCTTTTTTTTAGTTCAAGCCGAGACAACTCATCTATTTGAGCTCATATCTAGGGGATGTGACAAAGCATTTGAGAAGCACACTTTCGTCGAGTTCATTCTTGGTGATGCTCATAATCACTATTCGAAATGGCTTCGCTCAAAAGCTAACAATTTTGCAAGTCTGTGACCTTTGCCTTTACATATTGCCTCTGTGAACTTGTTATTGGGATCGCCAGAATTCCCGTTGACGAATGCCATCACCCTTCTCTACTGGATCTGTTCATGAGGTCACAGCCCGACCAGTAAGACATATCAATAGAGCACTATCGATATCGGTCAGCTGACGGGGACGGACTGCGTTAGTTCTACGCGTCGTACCCTTGGAAACAGCTGTGCTTCTCTTCAAATGACGCAAACTCTGTCGCCGACATCATAACCCAAGCTAAGGAATGCTTTATTTCTATTGCTGTCGTACGAGTTGGCGGCCGAAATCGTCCATGGTTCAACAAATCTTGTGCGGCACAATCTCAATTCCAGCGTGCCACCTTTAAATCATGGTCCCAAGCACTTGCACGATATTTAAATCCTCACGAAATAAACTTTTAATGATACGTCCAGATCTATTAAGAAGGTCATTACCGAGGGCAAAGAGGCACAAATTAGCAGGATTGGCCACAAACTTGCATAATAAGCTTGGTATGCTTAATACAGCGAAGCGCTACATGAAGCCAAAGGTTTCTGCATTATTTTTAATTATATATAAAGTTCAGCCTCACGTGGATTATTGCTGAGAGCACCACTGCCTTTAAAGCTTAAGCTGATACTTGGGTAATCACCTAAGTATCAGTTAAAGCTTCTTGATGTTTTACCATCAAAATGTATAACGACTACAAGCTTTCCGAACACCTAGAGAGACATTGATTTTATTACGCATGTATATAGGGGAGTGTTCCGAAGAATTATTCAACCTCATGCCGTCGTCATGGTTTCATCGCCGCACTAGTCGCATTGACCAGAAAGCTTATCCACATATTATAGAGACGTGGAGAGCAGATAGGATGGAGATGCCGAATATGAGATACTGTTTATATTTTTGACTATAATTAAATAACTGATTCACTTTAAAACTTAGAATATGTTTTTCAAGTATGTAATTTAATATATTGTAATAATATAATAATTTTTTAGTCCTAACTATACCTATTAAATTTATAGTTATAATGGATATAATTAAAAAAGACAGAATTTGTCTCTAAAACAAATGGTCTCCTATTATGAGATACTAGGGATTGCTAATTTGAGATAGTATCTCATATTAGGTTACTTGAATTTTAATGTTTTTATAAAAAAAGAGAAATAAAACATGCAGTGAAAGGCAAACTTTTTACTTCCTGTTATTAATCACATGTTAAAGTAACTAGACTCTTCATAACAAGGGAGTTGTTTTTAATGTGATTGTGACGGAACAAGCACGAGGCCCCGAAAGTTTTCCATGAATAGTTTGGACAAAACTTTGCTATCTCATATTTGGTGCCTATCTCATAAAGGCATCTCCACCGTAATGTGCGATTCACGCGATCACCTGCACAATGTGGAACGAGTTTCTTCCAACGGTATTTTTGAGCAGTAACAATCAAATCGCGAGTCAATAAAGTCCTCAAAACATTTGCAACGTATATATGATGCCCCCGGTGTGTCACAAACCCATTTGTGATGGTGATCGCTTACCATCAACGGCCCGTTTAATTGTTTGCTACATATATCATGAACAAACAAACTTCTACTTCTTTAATAAATGTATTTAAAATACTTTCGAAAATTGTATAAAATCTATGAGCACGTGACTCACGGGAAGCATAAAAAATATTATTTCTCTAATATTTATTAGTATTTCTTTAATAAGATAACCCACGACAAGAGGATTGGTGTATATAATAAGCGCGCTAAGCAAAAACACAGGCATTTGCGCTTCACGCGCTTAATACGCAATCATTTGTAATGGTGTTTTTTTTTAATCAGCAAGGTGGTTTTGTCCCATTATAGTTTTAACTGCAAGGTCTCGAAACAGATTCAAATCATAAAATAAAATAAAAAAACAGCGCGTAAAATTATTTTTCTGCGTTAATTAATTACATAGTTTCTTATTTCAATGTATTTTATTATTATTTCTTTGTACAATATATTAATATGTTTGTAGGCTTCATATTTTTAACAGCGAGACCACTATTCCAGCGTTTTTCAGGATGGGAGGAAAAGTAAGAACGTCTCAGATGTTAAAAATAAATTATATATTCGTATAAAATACGATACGATACGAAATACTAACAAGAACAAATTAATAATTAATGTGTGCTTTATTTCAATGGATTATCATTTCCCCTTCAATTCAATACTTGAACTTGAAGCAGTGATGGCTCAGTGACTTTGGCTATGGACTGCCGCGCAGCATGTCCATGGTTCGAATCCGCTGCGGGCTTGAGCACCACCGCATGGTAGAAAGGCCCGCCTGGATAGTAACCACACTCAAGTAGAAAATCTGTCGCCAAGCACCTAAAGGTGTGTTCCGGCAGCTGTCCTTGAGAGCTATTACTAGATTAAGCCCGTTAATACCTTCGACCACATCATCACTTACTATCAGGTGAGATTGTGGTGAAAGGCTTACTATAAAAATAGCAATTAAAAAATAGTAAAATTGTACTAAGTAATAAATTATTTCAATATAAATTCGGGTTTACTGATAACTAGCTTCAACAATAATTAAGTCAGTCATACCAGGCAATACTAATATTTTAAAGAATTTGCTTTTCGCGAACCAATCGTAATGCTTCTACACATCAAGCAAGTCACCAAAATTTTCGGAATCAGATTTCATAATCAACATGTGAAGTTTGGTCCGGAGTACATCGTGACAACTCTTTCTAAAAACAGTTTTTAAATCACTCATGAACATGAAAGCACTGAGATAGATGAAATGGAAACAAGCTATTGTAAATAAATAAACGAAAGAAAACCGAGAATAACCGAGATTGCTTATGAATACCGTAATAATAAGAGTATCAATAAAATGTGTACTGTAATTTTACGCTACCTTTATATGAAGGTATGAATGTAATACAACAAAAAAATATACTCAAATATATAGGTATGATTTTAATACAACATTTTTCGCTACACGAATATAAAAGGTAGAATACGAGTACAAGAAAAAATAACTGTACTGATATATTTTGATAACTGGAATATAATGGTATGACGTCATACAGCAAATTATTGTACAGATATTCATACCGGTAAACATTCCCTGCTTTCAACAATAAAAAAAATACTAAAATTCTAAGTAATAAATTATTTCAATATAAATTCGGTTTTATTGATAACGAGCTTCAACAATAATTAAGTCGGTCATCACCAGGCAATATTCAATATTTCAAAGAATTTGCTTTTCTCGAACCAATCATAATTCTAAACATCAAGCAAGTCACCAGAATTTCGGATTTCATAATCAACATGTGGAGTCCGAAGGGTGGTCTGGGGTACATCGTGACAACTCTTTCTAAACACAGTTTTTAAATCACACACTCATGAACATGAAAGCACTGAGATAGACACGCGGCAACAAGCTATTGTAAATAACGAAACTAAAGACAATCGAGAATAACCGAGATTGCTTATGAATACCGTAATAATATGAGTATCAATAATATGTGTACTGTAATTTTACGCTACCCTTATATAAAGGTATGAATGTAATACAACAAAAAAATATACTCAAATATAAAGGTATGATTTTAATACAATATTTGTCGCTACACGAATATTAAAGGTAGAATAAGGGTACAAGAATAAATAACTGTACTGATATATTTGGATAACTGGAATATAATGGTATGACGTCATACAGCAAATTATTGTACAGATATTCATACCGGTAAACACTCCCTGGTTAAAAGTGTCATGTGCCTGTAACTTCACTGGCTCTCAAGGACTGCTGCCGGAATACACCGTTAGGTGCTTGGCGACAGATTTTCTACTTGAGGGTAGTAGCTAGCAAAGCATTCGTAAAATGCCCTTCCACCATGCGGTGAAGCTCACGCCCGGTGCTGGATTCGTACCATGGACCTGCTGCGCGGCAGTCCATGGTACGAATTGATGAAACGAAGCCTAATTGAGGCTATTGTATAGGTTAGTACTCTTAAGTGAAAGATCTATTTTTTTAAGGGATGCGAATATAAAAAGTTATATTTGACAAACATTGCGCTGGGTTCTAAATTCTGTTATATTATGTTGCCGTCCATTTTTCTATGTGTATAATTTTCGGCAGGCGCTAGCAGAGATCGTATCTGACGAGGACTTGGCCCAGGGCGGCCTCTACCCGCCGCTGCACGAGATCAAGAACTGCTCTGTCAGGATCGCCAAAAAGATTGTCGAGCACGCGTACGCATGTGGTAAGGAAACGATACTTCGTACATATCATAATTAGGTACCATTGCCTTAGCGAACTGTTAATTCTGTTACCTCGAAATTTGTCAGAAAGCTAGGTAGTTCACGGTAAGGTAAGGAAGTTATTGCGGGTTTTTTATTCATTTATTATTTAAGGACTCTTTCCATATACGGTAGCCCCAGCTCATTGTAGTTTTAAATAAAAAAAGAATCATCAAAATCGGTTCACCCAGTCAAAATGAGGTAAGAAACATAAAATAAATATTATAAATGTTTAAATAGATAGTTGTGGTATCAATAGATGATGTGGTGGGCTGGCGTATATGGAAAGAGTCCTTAAATAATCCATTAATAAAAAAAACTCAGAATAACTTATTTACCTTACCGCGAATTATCTATTTTGCCGCGTGGTCCCATTTAAAATTCATCATAATCAGTCATTTCATTTTGAGTTACACTCCAATAACTGAATAGTATTTTCCTATCTTGATGATATAGTCATTGACAGTGAATAACAATCGGTCCCATACTAGTAGTAGCAAAGGTTACAAAAAGGGAGAACTTTTTTTTCCCCAAAAATAGTATTTACATTTCAAATGTGTCAAGTAACATGTCGAAGTGGTTACCATGCGCAAAATATTGTGATAATAGGTACTATTGAACCATCATGCTACCGACTTCAACAGGTTATTTCACACATTTGAGTGTTGAAGTCGGTTCTATTTTTCGGTTAAAAAAATTGTATGTTCCTTACTTGGGATAGTTTTGATATTGGTAATATGTTCCGTGCAGGTAAAGCGTCCGTGCAGCCGCAGCCGGCGGACACGGAGGCGTTCATCCGCGCGCAGATGTACGAGGTGGCGTACAGCGGCGCCGTGCCCCCGCTCTACTCGTGGCCGGCGCCCGGCCCGCGCGTCGACATGGCCTAACTCTACTCTACTCTACCCGACTCTAGTCTAGGCTGCCCCACTCTACGCTACCCACACAAATACACCACTCTACGGGCCGCCATGCTGGTTCAGCACGTCCTCTTCTTTACACTCTCCACTAGCGTAACAAAAGATTCCGCTACATTGTAATAGTAATGTTGTCTTATGTTTTCGTGTTTATTACACATAGTAATTATACAACTTTAAACGGTTTAAATCGCGTATATTTATCATTATTTGTTGTCCCGACGGTTCAAACACTTTGCAGAGATCGTGGTCACGGGGTGACAGTCACCCCTTTCATTATTATGTGGTAACGTTTTACCATCTTTCATATTTAGTAAATTTTGAAAACATATTTAAATTTATTCTTTAGTTAGTATTTTGTTCTAATCTTAACAATAGTTCCAAGCTTTTACACTGCGGGAATCCTAAGTCTGGTTAATTTTGGCGCTAATATATATTTAATTTTATAATGTTTATTATAGTCTTATTTCTTTTTTGAATTTGTATACATTTAGATATACCTAATTATAGGTAATAAAACAAAGTTTGATTTTCAAACCATGAACTGAACCGTCTCATCGATACGATTCGAATATTTTAACTTAGTATAATCATAGAGAAAGGACTAATTATTTAATTATTAGTCCTTTCTCTATGGTATAATCGAATTAAGCAGGCAGTGGCTAATGAAAAGATGAACTGGACTAACTTAAATAGCCTCAAAATTGTGATATGGAAAGTGATAAGATAATGATAAAGTATGCCTAAAACTCCTGCCAATGTTGCTGGGTGGATGTCATGATTAACACCGGCTTTGTTTTTGAACTATAATCTATTTTGGCTTCAACGATACAATTTGAGATCAATATATCCAGATAAAAAAATATTTCAATCTATTTGAGGCAGATCAAATAGCATTTGAATACTTTACACCTCTTTTTGAGGTGATATTTTCTACTGAGATACATTTCCAACAGAACTATATTAACTTATAATGAGTAGAATAAAAAATCATAGGCCAAGTTCTAAAAATTATACCTTTGAACTGTTAAAAGAATCCTTAGCTTTTGCATTGTATGTAGAGGTGTGAATGTTTGTAACGCATTGTGAATGCTGCAGTAGGTACCTGTATGTATATATATGGTAGGTACTGCCTTTTGTGATATAATATGCTGTGCGGCAATCCCTCAATGACTAAAGTTATATAATCTGATAAGCAGTTAGTCTTGCCAGATATATAGATATTATCCACATAATATATAATTATTTATTCATCATTCCAAATTAACATTTCATATTTTAGATACCCTAAGTACTTAAAAATTGAAATCTCGATGTAATCCATTGTTCTCGTATAAATATCACAAAGATTTTTGTTCCTTAAAATTGTAGTCGTAAGTTGTGTGATATGCTCATTTAAACTACAGAAATGTATGTGGTAATTTTGTATTTATATGTGAATTTGAAATAAATGAATTATCAATGGAATGACAAATGCGTTTTAATTAAAATTTGGGAAATATGTATCGTCATTACATAGGTGCTTGATTTTTTCTTTTATGCGATTGTGACGCAGTTCGAGCTATATTCGAGGCACTTGGGATTACTGGGCTAATGGGACTTCTAACTATTGTTTCTCAGTAGCAAATGCTGTTCAGTGTCCTGCAGATTGGTCACTCTGCTAATTGTAATGGGCAGTTGTGATGTGGCTTTAAATATCAGGCGAACGACATGCCTGGCTCATCACATCATAATAAATAGTATTTCTATGGCACTTTTTGTAATTGTGAGGGAACAAGCACAATGCCTACCTGTGTTAAGCGGTAACCTTCGATCAAAATGGTGTGACTCAACGGGAACAAATGCGCATGGCTAGCTACCACCCTCAAGCAGAAACTCTGGCGTCAAGCACTTAACAGGGTGTTCCTAACGGACGTTTTCTAAATCTTAAATTTAAAATATAAATTTAATAAAAAACAAAATTTAACCAAACAATAAATTGCCGCTCTTATTTTCTCATAGTGCAAAAAAGGGTTGTGAACCACCTTTCATTGTAAATCGAGTAGAAATAAAAAACACACCTCTTTTTGGGATTGTATTTTATTATGTTAGCAGCTAAAAAAACAAAATAAACGCTACCAGGGCAGGTATGGATTTGTCATACAACATTCCTTCACTGCTACGGAGTGAAGGAATGTTGTAAGATGCCAAGATATGCACTAAGTGAACTGAGGATGAGCTTTGTCACACTAATGTTATTTGACCCCATGAGGCCTGGAGCATAAAACCCAAGCGTTGAAAGGATTTTTTTATAACACTAGTTTATATGGGTCATGAAAAGTGAGCTTTAGGTTAAGTGACACCCGAGACTTTAATAAAAGTCTAAGAGTGAAATAGAATGACAGTTCAGTTTTGGAAATATTACATTCCATTCCGTAATTTTTCGCTTCATCTACTCACGGTGACGACATTGCGCTCTAGCAAATGATGTCTCTTCTGACTAATTTCCAATTTAAGGTCATGTGCATATAAAAGGTACTCAAGATTTTTAATAACTCTACGGTTATTAATCTTTTACGACGAGTATAGGTCTGGACAAACTGTTGGGAGAATGCATAGATATTCTGCAACTTGCTTACCTGCTATACATTATAACTAACTACATACTCTTTTGCTGGTTTTCTGTGATGACTGATGACAATATTTAAACAAAACAAATTACATAGAGACTGACAGTCTATATTTCAAAATAATATTTATAAATACAAATTGAGAAGTACCGATTCACAACAAATTAATACCTAGATTACAGCGTTCGACAAAAATAATTATCACTTATCACTTCACGTCCGTATCTGTACAAGTCAGTTCACACAGTGAGATAGTTTCGCCGCGCGCCGCTAGAGGCGCGGCGGCGCTGGCATCGTCTCGCGAAGTCTCATCTGCTCAGAGAATGCGACCGCTCGCGGGACGTAGAGCTCTCACCGTTGCACCGCGCGCGGTCATTGCCTGCAATACACACATATTTACATTACATACAATATGTTGTAGCATCCATATGAACAAGCATAATATTCTATGGTATAACGTACATCTACATCAATGATGTGCTCGCGGTTGTCATGCCGATGATAAGGTTGATTTAACTTAGCATTTCACAAATTACACAATTATCAATCAAAATATAATGGGTTGAATCACACATTTTGCATTTTGATGTTCAGAAATCTTAATACTTAGTATAACCTCCAGTTTCATGAAAAAAAGGTTAATTTATCAATAAATTGTTCAACTGCAATTTAATAGTATATTTATGACAACAGCGAACAACAACATTACATATACTTTAATGTAATGGGTAACATAGATTAGTGATGCGAGCAAATCTCGTTAGTTGCAACGCAGTAAACACGGACAATCACAGAGTTATCATGCCAATTTACGAGATTTGACTGGCATCGACAGATACACTAATAAAAATATAAAAACAAATTGAATAAAACTGTAAAATGTAAAAAGGTGTAAAAATTAAAGCCAAATAAAATAATTGGCAAAACCAAAATCAAATCGATCATAAATCGTCATGTCGCAGTATGAGGTTCGATTTGTAAAACAAAAGAATGAAGCTTTCAAAAAGCGTCTAACGTTAATTAAGGCCTGACCTAAGGAATGCTGGCCTTGTAAACTGGTGTCCTATAACAAAAGATAACATTTCACTTTAAAGAGAGATTCTCAAGAGCAAGTGGCACTAGGCCGAGGTACATATGTTCCCTTGAGAAATAGATTAATCACATTTAAACACGTCGGTTGATTTTCAGTCATATATCTTCACCTCAGTCAGTAAAATCAGCAATGTAATTTTTTATAGAGGTTAGAATGAGGTACTTCCTAGAGAATGCCTGATACTTTCAAAGCAATCGATCTGGGTGTGAACTGGGTCACAAAGCTTTTCTAATCACGAATTTAGTACGCATTACCTTCAAATTATAAAATGGAGTATATCATCTTTTAATATAGTATCTTAGTACGAGATTTATTGATTAAAAAATTGATTAAATGTCGAGACGCCTTCTCGACGTAAAAAACCGTAAGTTAAATCGGCTAAAAATGTCATTTAATTTGAGATTTACTAATAGCTTGACAGCAATATCAGACTTTTTTTATTGCTTGCTTATGAATACATTTGTATGTATAGTAAAGGTACTATTAAAACTTTCAGCTCTAACAGGATTCAAGCTTCTGTCCCTTTGTTTTAAGGAATACAAGTGTCCTAACTAATTACAAAATAATACAGATGGGTGTTGTTTGTAGTTTCGATAGAGTAGTGCTTGCTCTAAGAACAATGAATATTTAGACGGTTTAGCCGAGAATATATAACACTTACCGAGCCTCTGATGCGGCGGCAGTTTATTGAAGAAGGGATGTTTGAGCGCTTCCCGCAGCGTGATCCGCTGGCTGGGCTCGTACTCCAGCATGCGCGCTATCAGATCAAACAATTGTCGCGCCTCCTCGCTTGTATTCGACAGGTACCTCTGCAATGACATCACATAAAACCTTATTACAGTCTTACCTTATTTTAATACAAAGCAACCAATGGCTATGGCTTAAATAGTGTATGTCTTGGCCTTTGCGTACCTACAGGACTCAAAAATCGGTATTAATCAATGAGTGTCAAAAACATGTTTTTGGTGACAAATTATTAGATCTAGGTATTCATCGAACAACTATAGATGGAACCGATATAATAGTAAGTTCAGTTTTTAATCGTCAGATCGTACTATTTTGAAGAAATAACACAACTAATATAAAAGGAACTAATTTAACATTTTCTATATTTTCTATTATCAGTCTAATTATTTTTTTATACAATGTAATGACAGCATTTTCATAACAACTGAAACTGTCGGGAAACGAAACATGACAATAAAATAACCTCAACTTTCATTTAGTTGATACTGTCTAGAGCAATACAGGCACAGTAACAATTTTTCAGTATGTCCAGCATACAAGTGCTAATAGAGATCTGTCAACAATTACAATCAAATCAAGCTAAGGTAGATGAGAAGAGAACATGAATCTGGTTTATAGCTGAGGAGCTTTCTAGAGAAGATATATGAATATTGTAGAGAAAAAAATATTAAAACAATAAAGTTCATGTAATAATGTTGCAAGCCTAAACCATAACTTTGCTCAACAGGAAAACAAAGATCGGCATTGAGGAAGTGACTTTGCAAAACAACAATTTTCTGCAAGAATTAAACCACTTCATGTACCGCAACTATCAGTTAGATCACATTATTTACGTAATTCTGTAATATGTAATTCAAAGCAGCTCGTAAAGCGAGCAGAAACTAACAAACAGATGTATGAGCGTGATAAACATACAAACATAGTTATATATGCTTGTAGCTGGGGGTTTCACTGGCTTCCAAAGAGAAAGTTGACATCCTCGGCACACTTACGTAATGAAAATGGCAAGTGATCTTATAGATATAAGATCTTACAGGTTATAACGACGTAAAATTGGAGCCACAAGCAATATATATGTCACAGCCAAAGTAATAAATCTGGATATTATATATACTGTCTAGCCATTATATATAATGTCTACTCAATTTAGATAAAGTGATAATTGACACAAAATTGTTTTGGTAAATGTGAATAAACGATCGAAATGTATTACTTTTAGTAGTAATTATTAATAATTCACGACACATATTGGTAAAAGTTATAAAAAGGGGTTAAATATAATTTAGTATAGGGCAAAGTCATATTTAGGTGCGACGACGAGCGAAGCGAGGAGGAGCGTTAGGTTACTTGTGACTACAACAACGCGCGAGCCGAGCGAGCGAAGCGAGCGTGCCGCGGCAGCGCCCGGCGATGCGCCACATAAATTACTACTATTCTTATATTTATTTTTAAGCTCTTTAACCATTCTGGTGCGCCCTCCGTGACCAATAGAAATATGAGTCTCATGAATAATATCAAAATTTTTTGTCAATTATCACTTTATCTAAATTAAGTAGACATTATATATAATGGCTAGACAGTATATATAATATCCAGATTTGTTACTTTGGCTGTAACATATATATATACACATGTATGCATATTACAAGACAAGTCCAAGAATAGGCAATGACCACAAACATTCTCGCATTCCTAACTAGGTCTTAACTATTTAAACTATTGATTACTAGATTATGCCCGTGCGGAAGTCGCAACAGTATCCGGAACTACTAAATATACATTGCGCTACAGTATCCGGAACTACTCAATTAATCGTGATAAAATGTACGTCATGTTCCAAATTTCACAAAAAGCTGTGCAGCCCTTTCTGAAGTATATGGCAGCAAACACATTCACACTTACTTTCACATTTATGGTCTAACAATTTCAAGTAGGATATGTTCTAATAAATAACTTACCAACAACGGTTTGCAGTTTTCTCTGACATATCTGCCAGAAGATGATTTCTCATCCCAGTCTAATTTGCCGTGATAGAAGTATTTTGTTCTAGTTTTTCTTGCCATTCTGAAAAAAACAACATAAATTCATGTCAGTTTACAGCTCAACTTTGCCATATTCGATACAATGCTGTTCCAATAAATTAGTTTGTACTTTATTTAAACCAGTGTCGACGTAATTGGCACGAGGAAGTGAAATTATTATTAGTTATGGAAGACCTTGAGCGCAAATTGCAACAACAAGTCTGTATAAATGATATTTACGAATCATTGCATTAGTCACACCGATGAAGAAATGCGTCATTTTATTTGGACTTTAATTGCGGATAGCATTTTGATTTAACATGTTATTGGCGGCAAGTGATGATATGGTCGAAGATGTTAGCAGTCATAGCCTACAATGAGTCAAAGCAGCAGCTTTTACTTATTAAGAGCCTTATCTAAGCTCGATCATTGTTGGGTGTGAAACATTTCGTATTTATAGGTTTATCATGCCAATCATCAACTTGTCAACGAAAATGTTGATGTTAGTGTTCCACTATAACTCGGTATCCAAAGGAACGAATCGAAAATGTCGCTGCTGCTAATCATTACATCTCACTGCCACACTATGGACTGTCTGTCTCTGTGTGGCAAGTGAGATTCTGCTGAAGAGGTCTAAGTTAAGTCTAAGGAAGGCTGAGATAATTCTAAGTTCAGTTTTAAGATATTATTAGCCCGACCTGGCTTTGTTATTTTTTATTTATTAGCCTGACAAACCAATAGCTGCCGTTAACAGACCGCTAAGTGCTTAGCGCCAGATTTTTTACTCCAGTCAGAACACTAAGAGTGAAAGTTAATCTTAAAATGTCATACTACCAGCCCAAGCCCGCGGGGCATAAATTGAAATATACTATCAATGCTCCAAGACAAAATTCGGTAAAAGTAATTATCGAATATGTAAGTGTTTTTTTTTAATCAAAATTAGATTTGTTTTGTATTGCGGATATGTTAGCGTTTCACCGCCATCCCATCCCATCGGTGCTGTCAAGATGATTATCTGGTCAAAGACGTTAAATAGACAAACCTTGGATGGGACAAGAGAGCCCGTGCTTTTAAAGACAGCTCCCGGAACACACCGCTAAGTGCTTGACGACAGATTTATTTACTGAAAGGTGGTAGCTATCTAGGCAAACATTCGCGAGTTGCCTCCCTAACATCTGGAAAAGTTCAAACCCCCGACAGGATATGAACCATGGAGTTCAGCGCGGCAGTACATACTGACTGCTACTGGGCCATAATCACTTGGAGACAAAATGTTTGTTTGCTTTACCTGTATGGAATGGGTCCGAGAATCCTCTCCATCATGGCGAGGTGCTCACGGTTGTCGTGCGTCTGGAAGAGAGTGATGCCGAGGAACAACTCGAACATGATGCACCCGATCGACCACACGTCGCACGGCTGGGACCATCCTAGCTCTGAAATTAAGATAAAAATACATATAATATCTGATATTTTGTGAATATTTAAATTAATAGGTCTGGTAGAGACCGCGTTCAGCAGTCCTACGATTGTAACAAGTACCCCCTTACTGATAACTTTACCTAACATCATATAGCACTGCGCTCAGCAAAACTCGTGTGAGTAGTCTAAATTAAACGATTTGTTAAATTTATGGAATGGTTTTGATTATAGGAGATAGTCTTTATAATATTTTCAATTTGTTTATACATAAGTATTTTATTAGTATGCCCATAGCAAATTGTACCACAAACATATCTTCAAATATAAATTGGTTTTGTTTTACTTTTCAACCACCACCAAAAATAATGGTTATGATGAGGATGCCTTTCGTTGGAGTCAGGGTTCGGGGGCTCTTTTCTGTTCAACTTTATGGGTTTAACTGCGTAAAATATTTTGATACAGGTTATTTTTTCGGAACCCTTATTTCACCGTTATTTTATTTTAGTAATGTTATCCAAAAAGCGCAATGTGCGTGTTATGCGGGTTACTGTGCGGACAAACAAGTTTATATCTACTATCCGGTCTATCGCACTCACATAAAGACGTTTGACAGGGTTGACATTTGTTTAATATAGGAGACAGAATTCCTAAAAACGCTCAATCACACTGACCACAAAAGTGACATGGATAATAGTATTGCCATATTAGGAATCCACTGACATGTATTATTTTTACTTTAGCAAACCGATTACAAAAGTTTGATTTGTAAAATAAAACATTTATAAACATTATATTCGTTTTCTATCTGTTTGATACAAAATATTATTACAGTAGGCACCTGGTTTTTGTCTCAAAAAACATTAGAGGAGATGCCACGGTCATTAAAATCCAATACCTGTGTAAACATCAACCTTAAAGTATTCAATGCTGTCTGTTTTTTTAATGGATGTGTAATTATACTTGCATGATTAGCATTAGCATGATTTAGCTCAGGTCAGCTAGTGTTTGTCTATTTATCTATGCACTTCTAAGTAAATGATTAATAACGAAGAAATTTACAGAGTTATTCTCAAGGTACCCCACGAGAGTATCATGAGAACTTATGGGATTGATTGTATTGGATTGATATTGCAATTCATAAAATATCGTGATACTCTATACACTGTAACTATGACCTATATCTATGTGAACCTATAATGTTTTACAATAAATACAGTGTTTTATTATCAACAGGAAGCATGTTGTTCGTGCGTCATTGGTCACACCACACTACAAAATACGGGGAAGTAAATATTCCGTCGAGAGATTATTGTGTTATATTATGTGACCCTTTGTTATAAAACTATTACATACTATTTATGATTATAATATTATGGATACTACATAAATCAATAATGGGATCACGATAGTTTATCGGTGCAACACACGGAAAATATCAAGAATACGTAAATGCAATTTACAAATTGAGCAATAAATTAGAATTACATACATGAATTTTGTGCGTAAGAAATTTAACAAGTAATTAGATATTTTTGTATACAGAATGGATTTTGTGAGTCTAGACAGTAACGTTCGGCTTTGTCAGTTGTAACTACAGAAAACTTTCTGAGAAGACTTTTGGACATATTTTGAGTTTATCATCATAATCCTCACATCAACCGGAACGTCCAACTTTGAACAAAGGTTGTCGACATCTGATAAATAATCGCACACTACTGTGTTATTTTTGTAAATACTCTACACCCGCCTACCAGAGGAAGAGGGCGTTGGCACGCCAAGCCACACGTTCGTCCTAGTTTGGGTGCCAATAATCTCCTTGGGAATATTAACTTTGTTAAACTTACAATAAGCTCTTTTAGTTCCTGCCTGTTATGTACACTGTGTGTAAATTTACTAATGATTGTGAAGATAAAATCACATTTTATTTCAAAATTAGGAAGGTCCCATTGGAGGGTAATTGCCATAATTATATATTGCCCACGCTCGACGGGCGTCTTGAGGATCGTACAGTAAATGGAAACAATTCCTCAGAAGGCGCTGCTGCCCACTTTCCGGTATGTTTCCCTTGGTCGTCTATTACGACACCCACCACGGCAGGTTTGGGGGGTGTGCAATTCTATCCCGGCACGGGTTATTTTAGATTGCATTTGCAGATTGAGAAAAAAAATGTTGCAAAGAAATCGATAATATCGAACTTTTGAACATAATATTCTGCTGAATATACGTAAAACACTGCTCAAGCTGACACAACGAACAGTCACCACACGACAGTGTAGCAACGTCCACTGCGGTAAAGTTTGGGTAGTGATTTTTTTGAGCTTGAATTTCATATAAATATAATGACACAGAAATAGTTTGGAACAAAGGAAGGATAGTTTTTATTACGATTTATGGCTGGCGCACACTGTGTAATCAACGCAGTGTATAACTATCATCTAATCTGCGGTATCAGCATCTCCTCGACTCGGGACAAACTCGCGAGTAGTGTGAATATCGCTAGTAGTAAATTTTGGGTACAAGGTATATGATACGGAGGCAATACGTCTGCGATGTTCTAGAACATGTAATCACTGAGGAAGATTTTCCTAAATTCTATGAGGACGTAAGGTTAAAATTATCAAAAATGTTTTTACCCAATATGACTTCAGGCGCTCTATAATGCCGGGTAGAGACGATGGTGCTGTGGTGTTCATGGTCGAAGGTCGCGCTGCCGAAGTCGATTAGTCTCACGTCCGTCCGTTTCACCCGCAGCTGGTCGTGTGCCTGTAAATTTTACAAACATTCATAAACAAAAATTTATTATAATAAGTCTCTCAAAATATCACCTTTGATAGACCACCGCCATATTACAGTTAAATTTTGCACTGTGCAGTGTATCATGTCAGGGATCTGAAGAGGATTTGCTTAAAAATAGGAATATTCATGTCTTCTCTTTCAGTCGTGCATCACTTCACTTTACAGCACATGAACAGTCAGAAGACGTTAGTCGCTGAACATGAGAGATGGGGTGTTCACATAAACCTAACGCTTGGCAGGCGTCTTGGGGATCGTATTGTAATATGGCATACTGCAGAAAGCGCTGTTATTCACCTTCTAGTATTTTACCCTTCGTCGCCACTTACGACCTCCACAGGAAGATGTGGGGCAGGGGTTGCAATTCTAGCCCGGTGGGACAGCACGGGCTGCTTCATCACTTAGAGCATGTGATATATAATACAGAGACTAACTTATTAATAACAAAAAATAAGACCGACTTCAAACATAAAATACGCAAAAATGGGATAACATGACAAGCACCAGCTTGCAAATATAAAACAAAATCGGAACATCCTGTAAAAAATTCCGTGGTACACACACAAAACAACAATTGAATTGAGAACCTAAATAAAGAGGACTTGTATACAGTTATGTCATTCCTAAACAAGATATTTTCCGAGTACCTACTTTGTTATGACAAAAAATAATAATTTACTATTTATAAGTAGAAACAATATGCTATATACATAGTGACCGATAACAGCAGTTTTAAATTATATGATATTAAACCTACCAACATACATTTGATTAGTCACAGTCGTATCAAAGTAGATTTACCCGTCCAATATGTAAGTGTCATACTCATTTGCGAGTGTTATTAAAGTTAATGGATAGAAAACTTACTGGTTCTCCACCATACAAGTTTTTCCAACATCAGGTAGTAAACTTACTATAATTATAACCTGTTAGAAATTATGTATTACATACGTTAGCGACAACGACTTTCTATCACGTCGAATAGGACGCCATAAACGTAATCTACTTAGCAAATGTAAATAATTTTAAAAGGTTGTTCAGATACTCTTACGTAAGTAGAAAGAGTCTTTATTTTGATGTATTCAGGCTTTGAACTTACTTTAAAGCTGAACCTTATCTTACTGTTGATAAAAGATTAAGGAATATTATATTATTATAAGTGATAAGAGTTTATTAGATTTTACTGTTTTATAGTGGAACGATAGAAGACAGCGATTCCTGGATTTAACTAGTCATGTATTGTAATTTTACAATACAATATATTTGCGAATAAATACGTAGAAATACAGTTACCGCTTTGATTTCGGTCTCATCAAGTTCACGATTAACAAAACACGCACAATCTTCCAAATTCAATTGTATTGGTTAATTGCTTTTGCCCTTACAAATGATCGCATTCGATTGGTCGCGTCAAGGTAATGTAATGTTGCACGGTATACTTTTTAAACAACGGCCGCAGCGGTAAGTTTTGTGTTCTACTGTTTTTGAGCTGAACTTACATTTCTTTACACATTAATTCGTAAACGTTATGATCACAAGGAGTAACTGTATAAATTTGGTACGGGGCGAAAAAAAAATACAATTAGCGAGATCTCTTGGAAAATTAGTGTTGACCTAGTTCCCGAACCGGACTCAGACGCTCTTGGAAGTATTAAGTAGCCATTGAAAGAATGATTCATAGCTTTTACTTTCAGTCATGAGTGTACTTAGTATTAATGATTAGTAATGCATATTTTACATCAGTTATAAGAAAGATAGGACAGTCACGTGATCAGCCTCGTCACATGTAATCCCACAATCAATATTATTTTGGATTTGTGACCACTTAACCCCCCCGGCTAATAAACAGACTTATAAAATTGACCTTCTAGATTGTTGGATTTTAACAATCTAACGGTAAAAGGTATAACGGAAGATAGTTTTTACATAAATTTGAGATTTTCTGGAACTTTTTTGAGTTCCTCTCGAAGGATAATGATTTAAATAACAAAATACTATGAGAGCGAAGTAGCGAGTAGAATCTAAATCTTATAAAGGTCTTGCGAGATTTTAACATAATCCCCACGCCTGGCAGTTGGGGGATCGCAGTTGAAGGTGTAAATTTCTCAGAAGGCGCTGCTGCTCACCATCTTGTACATTCCCTAAGTCACCTCTTACGGCACCAACGGGATGATAATTGGGGGAAATGCAATTCCAGCCCTGCACCCTACGGAGAACAGAATGCCAGTGTTATGGTTGATTGGGTGGTCGATGTTAGCTAAAGTTCATAGTGTTAAATATACCTTCTTTGTGGGGTTGTATACAGAGACGACTTCATAGTCACTATCGACGAACAGGATGTTCTCAGGTTTGAGGTCGGTGTGTGTGAGCTTGTTGTCGTGTAGGAACAACACGCTGTATATCAGCTGGTACGCGATGTGTCGCACCTGCTCCAGGGGATACGGCTGGTAGTTGTTGTCTTTCTGTAATGTTACCAAACAACACACTTTATTTAACATAATTATATCATCAAACAGAACAAATATTAATATAATATTTTAGAAACACACTTTTCTCGATTTAGCTTTCGAAGAGTTAAGACCTCAAAATGATGCTTCGTGTAGAATCGAAACACGTTGAAAATACTTCTGGTTGGGATGCGACGCGGCGTTTATGACGTCACAAGTCGGCTTAAAAGGAAAAGTAAGAGGAATTGTCACAAGACATATTTTTTATATTATTTTAGTGTACTTCAATTAATGGTTTTCATAAAATATTTGTCATTATTAAATACGGATTCCCGCAAAGTAACACCTGACCTGAATGTATTAATTACATTTGTGTGTGTTTCGGTACTTTTTATTTATCTTCAGATATAATAAAATGTCCACTACAAATTATACTGTGGTTAGTGCTTGCTCACGGGGTTTACCGATATAGAAAGTCCTCGCGGGCTTCAGAACATATCCGACTTGGTACTTATATACATCTATAATTTATTAATTTAAAGTGCAGGAAGTGTGAATTAAGTACATTTCTAATTTCTTATCTTCAACAATTTTATAGAAAGTGACGGTAGTTAAACCATATAGGTTTTTCTTTCTCTTTAATATTTCTTTCACAATTCCAAATAAATAAATAAAAACTTCTACAAATAAACCGAATTATCGATATTGATCGTTTTCATCCTGGTGTCAAATTTTCTTCAAATTTGTTTCAAATTGCACAAAGCCTGCAGCTACAAATTTCCTGCCGTTTATAATAGTTAAAGTTTGTACGTATGTTAAGGAAAAATGGATTTCACAGAAATTTTATTCCTTATTTTCAAAGACAGTGCGATAAATCTTTATTCCATTCAAACGGAGACGCTACAGGCAGATGAAGGTGTTAATTAAAATGGTATCCTGTCTGTCACTAGCCGTCCGTCTTGGTGGGTACCGCCACAGTGTCAGATATTCTGCTTTGAAACAGTAGTGTGCGAGCACTACAGCGATTAGGCGTTAAGGGCATTGTACCAAATGAAATTACTGGGTAAAAGAGTTATATGTGCTAACCTCTCGAAGTGACGGGCGCAGTGCAGTGTCAAGTAGAAAGAGAATGGTGACATTGCAACTGTAATCGACAAGTGTGATGCTTACCATCGGGCGGGTTAATTGTGCGTCTCGTCATTATTTTTATTGTGCTTATTATTAAATTAGTGATAATTGAGTGTGAATATAACAAATATCTATAGTAAAAAAATAATAAGCTCTGTGGAAAATAAATGTTTATGGTTATTGGCAGAAAGGTGACAATTTTTATAAGTCGCACAGATATTTTCTCCTGAAATATGTAATATATCTAAATAACCTCTTTTTCACAAATCACAACCTTTTTAACGAAAATTTAATAATTTATTCGCGATACTAGATCATTGAAATTTAACTATTTGAAATGATTATAGTAAGCACATTTTTATCACTCAGCAGAACCCAAGACCTCGGATAAAAGACACTCTGCCAAAGAGGCAGTCTAAAATGTTAACATTTCGCAATATGTGCCTTGCAATAAATTTAGACTTCTCAGTTCTAAATTTATACAACTGAGAATGGTTTTAGCAAGAATAATATTCTCACGCTTTTAATAAAGCATAAGGTTCATAAGATTTGCAAAACTTATAACTGTCGCGTATGATATATATGAAAGTAACAAGTCTTCAGAACATTTGCTTCCTCTCAAGAAATCGACCCCAGTTATTAAAGTTGATATTACGGCTCAAAAATACACGCAAGTGTGAGTCAAATTCGTGTAGGTCTGTTTACACACAATGCACATTGGGGGAGCAATAAAACGTTACTCACCAGGAAGTCGAATACGCTCTGTCCGAGCATCTCGAACGCAATGCACATGTGGCCGTGGTACTCGAACCAGTCCAACATCTTGACACATAAACTGAAAAGAAAACGATATACTTGTTGAAAATTCACACGATATAATTACAGTTTCTCAATCAAGGACGCCCGTGCACAATATAGATTTTATACGAAATTCAGAAGCAAGCTACAGACGGTATTTTTGTTTCGAGTTGACATCGAGTTCTTCGTTGGCTGAACGCCAGGCAGGAGCCGTAACGTCGCATTTAAACGCACAAGGTCAAATATTGTTACATTCACGGCGTCCGGCTGACCTGCCTCCGTTATCAACAATGATGCCGCCTAACAATAACATATCAATACTCACTTTTTACAGTCTGGGTCTAGCTCAGCTAACTTTTCTAATACGTTAATTTCGAGTTTTGCAGCCTCTCTGTACTTTTCTACATTTTTAATTATCTTCAGAGCCATCCTGTGCTCCCTGAAACATACAATAGAGACAATTAATATAGCACGATTGTTAGCAGATAGGAATTTCCGTGAAAGTAGAAGCGTTCTTATAAACAAATGAAAATAGAGGTGAATAATTGACGTAAGGCGCGCACTGCCAAACAATGTGTGTCATCAGCCCCCGCCGCCGCCGGCGAGCAAGTGTTAACGACACTACTAAAGAATAAAAAACCAAATCATTTTGTAAACAATTTTTTCGTTTGTTGCTGAACTCGATATGATAATTTGGTCATGCATAGCTGTTTAAATCAGCTCAGTTAACATCAGATAAACGGTAACGACCCGAGTTGCTAGTAAAATGACAAGTTGTGCTTGTGGTGATGGTATCACGCTAGTGGCTTATCTTGGATATTTGGCATGCAAAACATACAGCTATTTAGAATGAAACATTATGGACGGTACTTACATCTCCAAGTCCTTCACCTCGACCACTTTGCCGAAGGTGCCCTCACCGAGCGTATCGATGATTTTATCTGCAATAAAATCGACACCATTAGTCAACTGTAACGCTAGACAAAGTCATGATGGAGTCTGAAAAACATTGGCAAGGTTTTACCAATATAAACGTAGTATTGAGAATCACAAAATAACTTTCAATATAACGTTTTTGGTTATTGTCGACCAATTAACAGAGCTCCAACATGACTTGCGTGAAATGCACAACTTGGCAGCAATGAACTGATTCGAAAAGTCGTCATTCTTGATCTCGTTATGGCAAAACAATATTGCAAATTAAGAATTGAAATAATAATATAAAATCTTCTTGTACGCGATTCACTGAACTGTAAAGGACAAATCTCAACAGAGAGAAAAAAATAATGTTGCTCTTGGACTTCTGTTGGAATGTATATGATTTCGTAAAGTGTATTTGCGATGTGGTTTAAACTGTAGATTTGAGTAAGTGAGTATGTCTGTAGTGACTAGCGCCTGGAGTAGTTATGTGTGTGTGTGTGTGTGTGAGAGAGAGTGAGAGAGAGAATGTGTATGTTTGTATATGTATAGTGTAAGTTGGATAGTTATGTTTCACGAACATCGGGCTCCCATGACATATCCGGGCCAGTAGACCAGATGTCCGTCCTTGTCGTCCTTGACGGAGGAGCGTGCCCGGGAGCTCTGCACGCCATGCGAGGACCGCCGCAGGTTGGTCAGGTCAGGTCAGGTCAGAGCCGGAGCCGGGGCCAGGACCGGGACCGGGACAGAGCGCCATCGTTGTCGTCGTCGTCACCGCCGCACGCACCAACACGCCACACGCACCACCACGCCACATGCCACGAAGAGCGCCACGATCGCGACGACCCGAGTAGTGTTGTACCCAACAATCAGACAATGGAACGGTTGCCCGTCAGACAAGCGACATTTGGTATTGGAGTGTCGTACATGCTGTTAAGAGGGCGGACGGGTGGTGGAAGGATCGGGCGCGATCGGGCTGCGGGCGACCGAGCCGAAGACAGCGCCTCGATCGCCCGCCGACGCCCGACGCGCCCGGACACAGGACGGCTGGGACGAGCCGGGATAGGATCCGATCTTCAGCCACTAAACTCAATTCCATTCCACACTCGCATACATCTTACGCACACATTTATAGGAAAAAGTGTCCACCCGAACCTCTCTTTACATTCCATAATCAAAGTTCGTATACTAACATTAATAGAATGTATTGATCTAAAAGAATTTCGTTTAGGTTTATATACGTTAAAATAATAGGCAAACAGTTTTAAACATAGGCAAGACATTTTAGCGTTAAACACACGCACAGCAAAGGTCAACACATTGAACACATGCACTATCATTGCAATATTTAGTTGATTTAAGTCTCGACAATTCATTAACTCACTGTTAGTAGAATTCATTTTTACAATGTACCCTCGCATATGAAATAACTCGTTTGAACGTCAATGTCATACACAATCAACCTATTTCTAGTGTACGGTTGAATCAGCAGATGTTAAACAATTTGCGGTATAGAATAACGAAAATTTAGCGTGTTTTAGTGTATAAATTAAATTTAATACGATGGAATTATACGTTTAAAGATAAATTTTAATTTACGGGTCAAATGGATGAATGTATAATGTAGGCTGATTATTTGTTTTGACAATGTTGAAGATCATACGTGTAATATATTATATAAAACCACGGACCAGGTGTTTGTTAGCGAGCGGCACACAGAGGCGCAGGCGCAGGCGGTTGGTTAGCTTGTGCTTACAGGCGGCGTGGCTGCGCGCCGCATGAGATGACGCGGCCGCTGCGGCCGGGTGCGTCCGCGCAGCTCGGGCGGCAGCACTACCACGTCTCCTACACCAATGGGTTCCGGCTTTCGAACCACGATTGTTTCGCTGGCCGCATTCATATCTTTCTCCACCATTCGTCCATACATTTCATCCAGGTGCGAGTACTTCATTATTAATCCTTGTATCTCTTGGCGTTTCGTCTCCCGTTCGCTCAACATTCGATCGCCGACCGGTGTCTTATCGTCGTCTTCGTCGCTCGAAGGGAAATAAATTTGTTTTTGGCCACCTCTTTCTCTTGTGGGCGACGACGCTGGTGTTTTAATAGGAAATTTAGAATGTAATTCTTTTCCTGCCTGTAGAGGTGAAATTAGATCTCGACTTCCCTGTTGCGTACTAATAAGGTCTATAGGGCGCAAAGACAATTTTGCAAGCTTTCTCTCATTTTCACTTTTTTCTGCCCTGAGCGACCTTCGCTGGTGTCGCCTATAGATACTGTCTCTGTCCTTCCCATAATAAGCCCGCCCGTCCCGAAGAGCTACATCGAAGCCATTTTTATATTCCTCCTTATCTTTCTGTTTGTGAGAAGATAATCTTCGATCCGCTGTATTTCTGAAAGGAGTTTTGTCTCTTGTTTTTTCTCTAGAAAAGTTATTTCTTCTGAATGAATTTTCTCCGAACACGGCAGTAGTTAAGCTTCTCATCAAGCCTCCCCTAGGCAGAGAATGTTCAGGTTCTAAAGTTTTCTCTCGATCTTCTTTTTCCTTCCTTGCTCTTTCTTTTTTCTGAATAGCTATTCTATCTAAAACTGACGAGTATTTGTCTTCTAAGCGACTGCGAGTGCTTCCCAAGATGATAGCATCTTCGATATTATTGTTGGCTTCCTTGAGAGGATATCGTTTAGAGAACGGTGATGATTTATTATCTTTCATGTGTGCTTTGCGGAATGAGTCACTGCGACTGAGAGCGCTAATGCCAGCGGCAGTATGCAACGGTGATGTGTCGATGTGGGATCTAGATGCGCCGCCCAGGTAACCGTACGCGCGATCCTCATGTAACTTCCTCGCGGGCGGCACGCTTACACCGGACGTAAGGGACGACGTGTACGGTGATATGTGTCCGTTGTTCTCATAACGTCGAACATTCGAAAAGGCGGAACTTTTATTTGAAAGGAATTTATCGTCGAATCGTGGTCGTGTTGTAGACAGCTTTACATCGGTGGGTGTTTCAGTCTTTTCAGATGGCCCTCGTCGTGTCAACCTATTGATGAAGCTGGAATAGCCATCGGACAGCAGCTGAGTCACGCTGTTCGTGGATGATCGATTATATCGTTGTTGACGTCGTGGGCTCGTCGTGCCATTCCCGGTCGTGCTAATGCTAGCCATGTTATTCGGTTCGCCAGATTATATATTTTTTAGGTGATTACAAGCGGTCTATCCAGGGTTGATCACATATTCTAAAAACATCATATTTTTCACTATGCACACTATCGAAACTTTGTATATCCGTGATTTCTTTAGTTTACACTGCGTAATGGTTCACCACCGGACATTAGACTGGTGCTATCTCGAGATTGAGAGCGTACATAAGAGCGAGCAAATTTCAGAAAGATCACTAGCGCAGCCGAGTGCGGCCGTCGGTGCCAAGTAATGGTCGCGGACTAAAAATATCGGCAACCCGTGGGAGCGCCCTCCCGCGCACTGCGGAGGTGCCCGTCGCGAACACATTTCTTTGCATTACACTACGTTATTTACATACCTGTCCACTTTTTGTTCAATTATCTAATTATGCACTTAATTAAATGCCAATTGATTTGATTTTTTACTATATTATATAATTTTTAGTCTATCCCTACGTAGAATCTATATAGAATTTGAAGATGGCGTATTTTTACGCCGTTCCAAGAATAAATGAAATACCTAACACCTATAATTTCTCTCATATGCTATTATCGTATTCGCTGACATCAGCGCCAGACGTGCACACGTAGTACCTACGTTTATAGTTCTTGAATCCTGTCTGTTTATAAGCTGTCAGTTTAGTGACTTATTGGTTAGGAAAGTAGTCGCGGTTGATGTTTTGGTCAGTATATGTTACTTTCTTCATAGCCAAGATAGAGCTGTCAACAAGAGGTGGGTATTGAGGTCAGTGGAGCGAGTTCGAGCTGGGAACAATGCCGAGCGCGAGCGCATGCGGCTGCCACGCCATTATGTATGCACGCTAAGCGTTACCAGTTACACCATAGGTCAACTTTTATCTTTGCCACTGATGTACAGCCGTGCGTTATCTTTTCGATGAACTCGGCACTGTGGACTGTTGTGTTGGGCGGATGCGGGCGCAACCGCAGACAACAGATAATTGTGTTGATAGCTCATATCGGACATGACTACTGTAGGTACGTGACGTCGACGCTGTCTTATCTGACTAGAATAAAATATAACATAATAGGTTCCATTTATCTACAGTTAAAAAGTAATATTCATTCCGTATCGCAGCAGATTATTTTTATTTTGGTTATGGCCTTAACCTAACTCACCCGCATCGTAGAAAATTATAATAAAAATGCACGATATCGTCCACTGCGGATGCCAAGAGGTCCCGACCAACGTAAACTTCCTTTATTCGAAAGAATTTGGACAAAATATAGGTGACCCATCGCGGCTAAATTAAATATGATCCATAACATATAGCAATGATGGCCGAGCGGTAATAGCTATGGACTGCCGTGCCACAGGTCCCTGGTTCGATCCCCACCGCCGGCTTGAGCTTCACCGCATGGTGTAAGGGCATTTTGTGATTGCCCGCCTGGCTAGCTACCACCATCAAGTAGCACCTAACGCCAAGCACCTAACGGTGTGTTCCGGCAGCAGTCCTTGAGAGCCAGAGACATTACAGGCACATGAGACTTAACAACTATGTCTCAAGGTGACCGGCGCAGTGCAATTCGTCACTTATGATGTATCTGTTCTAGGAAAAGGTTGGTCCGCTTAACTTCTGGTGGGCCTCGAGCTTGTTCCGTCACAATAACAAAAAAAAAACAACATTTTGGGGAAAATTGGTCACGAAGTTGGTAGAAAGTACCAGAAGGTTGTTATATTGAGTATTTCATAATAAAATACATTAATTTTATCATAATGATAAAGCATTGATTGGTATACCAACATACAACATTAAAATTTTTGGTGCTATTCTAGCGTCTTGGGGTGAGCGCGTAGAATTGCTGCCCCCTATATCTTTCTGTGGGAATCGAAAGAGAAAAATACGAGCCGTTGGGCGCCGCAGCGCCTTTTTGAAGAACTACCATCTTACACTCCGATCCCCAAGCCCAATCAATCCATTAAGCATGGGGAATATGCTAAACTTCCCTTAATGGGAGGGGCTGTGTTCACAGTAAACGATCTGGCTATTACAGTACAGTGCTATTCTATCTACTATGCAGTTTTATATGAATGAATCTACTACTGCATCCAAAATGAAGATTTCTGAAACCTGTCACTTCTGCAAAGAAATAACTAGTCTAGAATCAATAGATTCTGAGATTACCTAGTTTAACTTTGACAGTTGACATCCGAAATTAAGTTCACTATATGTATAAACGTATACTCGTATGCTACAATGTTCAAACCACACACAACGAGCCTGAACATACCTATCTTGTTGTTGTGGAAATATCATGACTACCTTTCGACTTCACACACCAGACCCTGAACACCAACTAAGATATGAAATATATCTATAAATGGAAACTTCTGAGCTTTGATCGCCTACACGGCGGAAACTTCAGAGTTTTGCTGCAAACTTTTGATACGAGCACATACAGACTAATTTCTTTATATAAACAAAATATTAGGCATCAGTAATTTTATATAGACTAATATATTATGTTCAGTTTTATTACATTGATGCTTCACTTTTTTTTGTACTACAGAGCACAGCGGGCTTATTATTAAATTTACAAAACAACTTGTTTATTACAAAATTACGAACTTGTTTATGTTTATTGTATATGAGCGTATCAGAAATATAAATTATTCGTAAGTACAAGAAATTGAGAATGTAAACTAATGTATTCATATTCTAAATTAAGTATTCAGAGTTGGCAGCATGCAATATTAAGCTTTACGTTGTGTTTGTAAAAAAAACAATTATTTGAAAATGCTGATCTATGGAACAATTTTTAAAACATGTATTAAAAGTACCGCGGTAATGTGTAAAAATCTTTTACTTTTCACAGCTCTCGTTCGCACATTTTTATATTAAACAATTATTAACATACTTTATGGACTTATATGAAAATAGATTTTCTAAACTAATATTCATATTTCGTTATCATTATTCTTGTCCTAGATAGCACATTAATTAAAAATATTGTAATCCAATCATCAGTATTAATCATTTTTATTAAGCAGTTTTGATTGTTACATCTGCTTTGTCGTGTGTAAAACAAAGTGTTTTCTCCACGTTGGAATCTCGAGATCGTGGCTTTGATTACTGGTCCAGACCAGACAAGTTCAGTTGACAAAGAAATTTTCTCGAGTCTGGAACTGTTTCCGGTAGATGGCAATACATCACAGGCTCGCCTCACAATACATGGTATATTTGAAAATATTTTTTTTATAATTTGTCTTTTCAAAACTTTGTCTAAGTTGAAATTTCTTTAAGGCTGAAATGCCGAAATAATTAATAAAACTTAATAATTTTCTATTAATTTCTCATGATACCTAAGTACTTATTTCATCCAGGGTCATGACAGCATCGAATGCTATCTGTTAAGTTTAGGTAGCTAGCTACCTAAACTTAACAGATAGCATTGCAGTGTACCAAATTGAGAAAAATATTTTTTACGGGCAATGGCAGGTGTAAACAATGATTTAGAATTTATACACATTATTTTTCTACTATAATCATCAAAAACATACGTACCCCCGTAAACAACCCGAATTCGCGCAATGAAAGAGGATAGTTAAAATCAACGAATTCTTGAATAGCTTTCAACAAACTGAATGTTTTCATCCTGTGCACTATTATATATAAGGTAAACACTAAGAACAACACTGACGCTGACAAATCCTTTGCAGAAAATACAGTTGGGAACGTCACTTCGGCTAACCGAGAACTATTCGATTGCATTGCAGTGAAATTATTATGAACGTGTTATAGAGACTGTTGGCCGAACAGCTGTTATTACGTAGGAAATAAGGGACGGGACCCGTGTAACAAGGGGCACTGACAGGTAGAAGACCCTCTATTCATTCGTCGCTATGTCGGTCTCGCTCTTGTAGAATACAGGAGTAATAATAAAACGTAGACTTACTAATAAATTACACGTGATAGTAGCCTTTACGCAGCTGTTTCTGTTAATTTTGAAGTCAAGTTGTTATACAATGTATACAAGTAGGTATATGTTTTAAGCCCACGTTAATAATTTAACTAATTATTCAGCCATATTATGTCCGTTAGTTAATGGATAATCCGCTAGGAGTCTGTAGATGGCGCACTGAAGAAAGATGAAAAAAGATATTTAAACATGAAACTATAAGTTGATCGGTGCAATTGTCATGTTGAAAATTACAACAACCTACAGCGACCTACTTAAAGTAGCTTGCCTATTCTATTTAGTTTATATAATGATACATCACTCAAAATGTAAGATGAAATTTGTATGAGTCAGCATTTTCCCAACCTTATTCCAATTACGCGGGGGTGATGTGATGTGGATGACCCATATTGCTGCTGTACCCGAATTACGAAAAGTTTAATACATGACTATAAAAAAATAATCACAACTAGAAGAACTAATTATGTTTTTTATATCTTTTCTGAGTTGACCTCCCCCTGCAAGTGCTAGTAGATTTTAATAAAATATTTATGTAAGCCCTGCAGAATCTATATTTACATGTTTTGAATATTCGTCTCTCGATACAAGTGTCATCGGTTCATTGGCATTAAAAAATGTAAAGTAGACATTAAGGTAGCAAACAAGATAAAATTTACATAAACGAAATATAGAATCTGTAAATTCTAACAGATAGTGAGTTACACGAATTGCCAAGGATATATTCAATTGTTATTTTATCCAACACACGGCAAAGGTTTCATTACACTTTTAGGAAACTGACCTTGCCCACGAGTCGACTACAAGCACCGTCGACATCGAAAAGGATTTCTGCGACCACGGAGAGCAATTTCGAAACATCATGCCACTTGCACCCGTGTTCCTTGAGAAACCGTTTATAAAGCTCATAAAAGGAAGTGAGCCGAAGGGGCAACCGAGAGCGGTCGTGCTTCACTGATACTTCGGTCATTATGCACTCCGAGTATCGAACTATTACGGCAAATAAGTATGCAGTTTAGAGTGAGTGTAAACACCCGCCGCGCGTTAGGGGCGGGCGGGCTCACGGCCGGTTGTTACACAACTGTGAACGATACAGATACGCCGCTATAGCGTGCACGAATGTTCACCAAACGATCAACGGCACTCTTGACACGATGAAAATATTTTAACTACTTTAGATATACATAAGTATAAAAACTACCGATGACTCAGAGATAAGAGACGTTTGTTACCGCGCTGAACAAACTCTGAGACAAAACTAAGAGAATTGACGACGATGTAGCACTTCAATTAACGACGGCATATGGAACAAACGACTGTAACAGAGCTTTCGGTTTAAACAGGATATATCCGCGTCCAACTGATTCATCATTCAGCCAACCATCACTCCCTGAGAACAATTGATTTATTTTTCTTAAAAAAATATTTTTAATTGCTCATATGATATTTTCATACCAATAAAGAAGGTTTCTTGTTTCGTGTCTTATCGTGATTTATCAACAAAGTTATCTTTATCAATGCACTTAAAAGGGATTACTTATTTTTTATTCTGTAATAAAAATGTGTTTATACCATTCTCATCCATATATTTATTTGCGAGTTAAATAATAATGTATCGCTAGGCCGAACTTGAACCGAGCGACAAAGTAAGCAGGTAAGTGGATATCAAGATAATAGTTTGGCGACTTTATGTAATCCGCTGTAAGCTTGACTCTCCTGATGATTGGGGGGACGCGGAACGTTAGTGTTCTTAACGAATATTAAATACACCGTAAGAGTGCCTACGCGCTATGGAACATTCATGATCTACCGACTATAGTTGCATCGTAAAAAACTATATAATATATGGACGATGAAGTTTTGTTTCTTTAAATTCTAATCAATATGATTTAAACAAAAATATTTATGTTTAGTAATTATTAGTTATACATATTTATATATTATATATTTATTTCCTAGTAAATATTTTACCGGGAAATAAAAATTAGGATAGATTAACAGTTAATATTATAAAATTTAGGCAATTAGAATAATGTTTTTTTATTTATTATGACCGGAAAGCTAATTTTATCAACAAACTTTATTTCATATAATAACTTCAATTTCAGATACTATTGAAACACACTTAATTTATATATATTATAATAATAAATTTATAAAGACATATCTTATAAAGACAGGAAAAAGATACAGCCATATTTTATATGCTTATTGCATATTATAAAATATGAATTTACTGCTTAGTTAATATATTTGATATTAATACTTGTGAATAAACGTTTTTATTTATCAGTCGACCGGAAAATAAGCCTTATCCATAAAGGTTTTTGGCAGAGCGTGAAGACTTGGTGATAGAGGCAACACAAGTAACAGCAAGGTCGACCGGAAGGAACTAGGCAATCTCGGCATTACCAAATAGATAGGTGCGCTAAACCACGGGCGTACCGCATTTATCAGACCATATCTTGACCGGTTGGTCGGTAAGCACGCCACACTAGTTATATTAATGCTATGCGATTGTGAGTGAACTTGGCCTCCAAATACTAGCCATACATGTCAACAAAATAACTTCCTAAAATTCATAATATGCTACAATAACTCAAATTGATTCTGTACTTTGAATCATGGAAGAAAGGAGTGCGTAGTATTCACCTAACAACCTAATTAGTAACTTCCAATTAAATAGGTTGTCAAAATAAGTATTGCTCTTAGAATATTTTTCATACAAATATTTTTGAGGTATTAGACCTTCATTTGTTGTAAAAAAAAGCTGAAGATAATGAAACAGTTATTTTAATTAACGTATAAAAGACAAAGGTTTAAAAACTTCTAACATATTTTAATATCGGTTTAGTTTTATAGGAATGTTACAAAGTTTAGAAAAACTAGCGAAGTCCGACTGGAGCCGGTTTCAATGATTCAAATTAATAAGAAGCTAGTGTTGCACAACAATGGAATTGTAGCCGCCGTACGCTTCTTTATTACTCTCGATTAGGAAAATATATCTCCTGTAAGACGACATCGCTGTCTGTACATTTGCATACATTGTACAAATTTGGTACATTGCACCCGTTACCTCGCAAAAAACTTTCCTACAGAAACCGAATAAAATTAGGAGTTATATTAATTACTGCGGTTTGGATTTTTAAAGTCTTGTAAGTTCAGTACCTGACAAACCCTATTGATGACACTGCTGTCTGTATGTAACGGGGTTCTAGTTAGTCAAGTTTGTTGGTGTTATTGACCATAACATTAATTAATTAATGAATAAAGGCAAAGATGGCGAAACATCGTGAGGCGCATCACATCTGCCCCTACCAGTAGTACTACTGCATAGCGATCACGACCGCTCTGTCAAGAGCGTACCGGGTAAGAAGAGGAAGAACAATTATTTAAAAAAAACAGTCGTTAATAGTCATTCATAAAAACGATAAAAATAGAAAATAATATGAGTACTGAATGAACGGAATATTACATGCGTACATATCTTTCAAGGGAATGTTTTGATTGTTTCATGATGTGAAAATACAGGCACATGCGAGACTTAACAACTTTGTCTTAGGGTAATGGGCGCAGTGCACTTCTGCACTTGTGAAGAACTGCATCCGTTATAGACAGAGGTTACCTCTTAACACCAGGTGGGCATAGTGCTTGTTCCAGCACGACAGCATAAAAAAATGTCGCATGACATAATGGAATGACTAAATGCTTTTTTGAAGCATCTTTGTTTGATTCATGCAAAACGATTTCGTTGACTTGCCTTAAACAAGCAATAACAAGTACGTTATTTAAAAGGAATTTACTCACATCTTGAAAGTTAACTTAACCTCCCTATTGGTTTAATAGGGTTCCGTACTAGAAAACGAGACCCTTTTATATTAAGTCCCATATGTGTTAGTATCCAGGATTACCTAAATAATAATAACAAAATGTTCATATATTGGGGGTCCCCATATAAGAAACGTCACATTGAACGAGGGCTTTGTATAGTGTATAAATATATTAAAGAACCTTGAAGGTCGATTTTACACGAAGCTATCTGAATAAAATCGAGAAATCGAATGAATTTAGAATATTAATTCTTTTTTATTGACGTAGATAGTAGATTAGTGTTTATGTTTGATTTATTGTAAGGGCTTTATTCGGCCTTCTATAAAACAAATAGTATAATTTTGCTTGCGTATATTTTAACTCCGTTGAGTTTATATATGTGCGTAGTTATCCGAAATTATCTTAAGCATCAATCTTAACTAATATATCCTCGGTATATTTATCCAACAATAAGCAAATAGACGATTTAAGGACAAAACAAATTAAATTTACTGACACACATAGGAGTATTACCTATTATAGGCTGTATTTTGTTGAGAGAGCAAGATTTTATACATGTGTATTCGCAGGGGACCGTAGGACGAGTGTAGCACATAATTTAGGTTTCAATTGTGACACTGTTTTTTTTTTAAATCGTATTCAATCCGAAACTGTTACACAGAAAAATGTGTTGTTTAGGAGAATCATACTGGCAGGCTGTACTGAAATTAAACTGTAATCTGTGACTGAACGTTTAGAGTACCAATACCATTGCTTTTTTAAAGTGGTATATGCCTCCTGCCATTAACTTCTCGACGCGGAAGTTGTGAAAATATAAATAAGATGTAAGAAGTAGGTAATTATACGCAATCAAAAAAGTTAGATGCAGTGATGTCAGCATCCATAAACTAAAAAATTTCATATTATAATTATGTCGGCAAACGAGAATCACATCACATTTTAATAAGTATAGCACGCTACAATAGATTTTGCAGCATTTATTACTTGGCGATTAATTAAGAACCCTTTTCACTGGAAAATTAATAAAAGTTGGAAGTCCACTACTTACGATTGGAAATGAAAAATTACGGATTTTGACGTTTGAACAATAGGTACTTTGTGTAAGTCTCGTCAAGGTACGATTTGTTGTGACGTAATCAAAACTTCCGCGTTTTCATAGAGTTAGTACCGTTTATATAAAACTTAATAGTGAGATTATTAATTAGGATCACTATAAGAAGACAGAGGAAATAAGATACATATTTAATAGAATAAAACCTTTGCACAACGTAAATTATCTCGTCATGAGAACGTAAGGAAACGTTTTTTATTCTAGAAAGTATACGAAATTAGAGCCGTATGAATAATTTATAAGATAAGTTACGCGAAACATTCATATAAAATTTGGTTAACAACACATATTGTACCGGAAATCGTTTAGTTTTTCATACAGGTGAAGATTCTTAGCGGATGTCACAACCACGCTCAGGCCAATTACGGTACAAGGCGTATTAAAATGCATTTTAAAGTTGAGATTTTAGATGCAGTTTAGAAGCTTAATGTATGGAACATCTATAAAAACTGGATGTTAAGATCGGTCTCAACATTGATACCTTGTTATTAATACGAGCTTTAGTTTTTTACTTTGTTAAGACTATAATCATACCAAATTGGACGTTTTTAGATAAAAAGATATATAAGAAACCTTAAGAAAACGCTTCTTGTTTGGAGACTCTCCTATATTTTAAGATTTTGTTATAATTATTACTTGATAGACAATGCTACATAGTAACACGTAGTCTGTTTCATAGTAGAACTTTCTACTATGTCTGTGTCACAACTGGCCACCTTTAAAGGTCGGCGGACAGCAGCAGCAGTAGCTTAGTAATAGGGTCCTGTCCTTTAGTACGTACGTAAAATACAATGTAGGTTATGCGATGAGTACGGAACCTGGCCCGACTCGTTATTTACCTGTTTTTTAACTGACTAAAGAGGAGGTTCTCTCTTTTTATGTGTGTCACCTAATAACTCTTTAAAGGCTGTACCGATTTTGATATAGTTTTATAATTCGAAAGCTGGTGCTTGTCATGTGGTTACATTTACATTTGAGTGTGATTTGACGAGTAGTATTTGAGTTATCCCTGATAATGCGTATTTTATGTTTGTAGTTAATTTTTTTGGTATATTTTTTTAAGGAGTGTCGAACCAAGGAACTAACTAGGCAGGCAAACCGCCAGATATTGAGCTACTGCCGCCGCACATAACAAGTTTTCTTTTTAGTTTATTGACGTAAGTGATGATACGGCCAAAGGAAGTGAATAGGATAATGTTATTGTGACGGAAGAGGCCCACCTGATGTTAAGCGCACTAACCTCAGCCTATAACAGAAGCATACAGCACAAGTTAAGAATTGCATTGCGGCCTTCTCTTTGAGACATAGTTGTTAAGTCTTATGTGCCTGTAATTTCACTAGCTCAAGGACAGCTGCCGGAACACACCGTTAGGTGCTCTACCAAGCTAGTCAGGCGGGCATTCGCAAAATGCCCCACCACCGTTCTATAGCGACGGCCATCGTAAAACGACAACCGGCACCGACAACTTAACGTGGCCTCAGCACGGAATCGCTCAGTAAATGCCACTAGCGGTTACCCATCCAAGTAATGATGTTGTTTGACCGAGTTGATCTGTTAAGAACGGCTAGCTCCGCTACGAGAGCTTCATCAAAGACCTTCCAAAACCGTTCTACACTGCACTGCATTCCATTCATTACCCAAGATTAAGTTTACATTTTTTTTTTTTTATTTCCTAAAGTAACTTTTATAGATTCATGGGACTAAATTTCTCCTAGGTGGGCACACTCTTATTTTCGCACGCATTTGACATTAGGTTTATAGAAGTAGAATTCACAACCCGTGGCGCCATCTAGTTTTTGCCACTGAAATCGTTTTTATGCCAGCTACTTTGTTCTATTTCAGTTTCGAACCACTGATGTTTGTTTATGAATTGTATGTAATAGGATGGCAACGACGCTACAAATGGCACATACATTCCAATATCAGTGCTGATGATAAAAAAAAACCTGATCGTCTAAAAAACCGATTACAATTTAATAAAGAAAACTATTTCTAATGACGATTTTTTGATGTGATTGTGACGGAACAAGCTTGAGGCCCGCCTGGTGTTATGCGGTTACCTCGACCAACAGATGCAGCTCGTCACAAGTGACTATCTGCACTGCACCCATCACCCTGTGGCGTGCTTCGCGCTAGAAATAGGTATGATGGCAGTACTTCCGGGGACAAACTCATAAAATTTTATATAAACTACTGTTAACTAGCGATGTTAGACCAGACCACATTAGAGGCACAGGATTAATTTTGAAATTATTTATATAAGTATATAAATATCCCCACGTAAGCCATACTAATACTTATAATGATCCTACATAGTTATGTAACGTTATTAAATAAAAAAAGTTTACTTCTATAAATTAAAATGTTAGTATGTAACAAATCACAAAATTCACATTCAGATCGGGATATACCTCTTTCCTTAGTTTTAAAGTAACTGTTATAGAACATGCCTAATTTAGTTCATACTCTCCAAATGGATTAAGCCAAAGAGGCCAGAGAGTGAAGTCAAATTCTTTCAATCCTTGACCTGATAATATCATGCTAAAATAGATGCGCATTGCTCCCGATGCGCTGGCAGCGCTGCGCGTTTTTGACATCAACATTGAATCCATTCAGAATCTATGTAAGTTTTAACTAAATTAAAAATGCTAACATAAAGGTTGGCTGACCTCTACTTCCTTTGGTTGCTTCTCAAGTTTAAGCTGGGATGTCTGCACAGTCGTTGCTTGTGCTTGAGACGGTGCAAATGAACATGATGGTTGAGGTTCATCGACATCTTCTTGGTTTCCTTTTACTTGTGGAATTGAAGGGGGTTTCTGGCTTTTCTCGAAAGCAGGCCTACTTTCCACTTTCTGGACCCGTATCTGCGGTGGAGGGGCTGCATTTATTGATTTGTCAGAACTAGGTGGTTTACGAGGCAACCACGATGGCGGTACTGCCGGTGGATGTGGATGAGGTGCTTGTTGTACTGCTTTTATTTCGCTTTTAATAATTTTAAAATTTTCAGTATTTTCTGAAATTTGTGAATTTTTCGCTTGCGGCGTATTGTTTATTTGACGTTTAGACTGTATAGAATGTTCCTTTCTTTCCTTTTCACACAGTTTTTCAGTTGTATTCTCTACATGAGGTGGTGGTGGTAAACTGTCAGGTATTGGAATGGACGGTAACTCGCTAAGAGGCAAATTTGACGTAGCCTTGTCTACTTCTTTATCGTTGTGTGTTGTTTCTTGCAAAATGTCTGAATCCTTTTCTACCTTACTATCATGTCCGTCCGGAGGAAGACATGGTGACATTTCGTCTCTACTTTGTGAGTAATCAGTACTATCACAGCATGAAAGTTCATCAAGACTTTGTATAAGATCTAGCGCAGACGCTTCGTGATAATCCGTATCTGTATCATCACTTGTATCATCGACTCCATCAGGAATCTGTAAACTTTTACTATCAGGTACAAGAGCCAGACTAGATGTAATATCGATGGAAATATCCGCGTTTAAAGATTCTTCTGAACGTGCCGACGCTTCTTTTACAAATGAATTGTCGATAGCACTATTTTTCTCATCTTCACAAACAACATCATTTACTAGGGCAGACGATACATCTAATGGGATATTCGGCTCAAGATTTACATTGTTTTCACTATCTATATCAGCACTCGCTAAAGAACTAATTGGTAATGCTTGACATAAATCTGTATTTTCTATTTGAGTTTCTTCTACATCAGGTAAGTTCATATAAGTTGGTAATGCATAATCTAAATCTGTTAGCGGCATGTAATTGATACCGTCTTGATCACTGACTGGAGTTTCATACTGTGGAGAATAATACTGAAAGCCGGTATTTTCACTGCAATAGGCGGACCAAGGATCATTTGCAGGAATCAGGGGCAATCCATCGTAGTACAATCCGGTGTTTAAATCCCTGTCTATAAAATATTCTGGTTTGTATTCCCAAGTGGGCACAAATGCATCTTCAAAAGCTAAATAATTGTCTGGTAGCATTACCATGGTTGGATTAAATTGTGTTACATCTGAAGCGTACGAGCCGTCATAAAATGGGTTATTGAGCACAAGCTGAGGGTGTTCTATGGGAGCACAGTCAACAGTCACTTCTGCTTCAACAAACAATCCATATTTTGATAAATCTGGTTCAGATCTTCTATGCCGGAAAGCGTGAGAGTCGACATCTATGTCAAAATGTGGTGTATAAATATCCGAAAGATCAAAACTATGCGTCCTTCGTAAATAGTTTTCTGGCGGTAACTGATATTCAACAGTTTCTGTTTTTAGCATTTCGTTTTCAACTTGACCATCAAAAGTTCCATCACATGTTGGCACGCCCACGTTGTTTATTTCGCATAACGCATCCTCATCGTTTGTTTGAACTCGAGTATCGAGTGGTGCGTGAAGGGCAGGGCCATCAGGGGTGTCGTTGCTGGGAAGCAGCACTACGTGCGGCAACGTCGCAGGGGGCCCGCAGAAAAGAACGTTGTTGGGGGGAGCACGGGGCGGCTGTGTGGCCATAGCTCAAGCAGCGGCCGCCCGCAGCCCGACGCGGCGGATCACAATTATGTTTCGGCAAGGGAGACGCGCCAGGCGGCCGGCTGAGCTTTGCGACTGACTGAAGGAGTACGAAGTGACGAAAGCGAACACAAATAGAACGGGCGCAAGCGCGAGGAGGTCGCCGTCTCTCGCGCACATCTTCACGGGCGAAGGCGCACGCGCACGCGCATTCACAAGCCAAACCCGTCCCGTATGTTATCCCAAACAGGCACGCTGACGTTTATGCTTTATTCTGGTTCCGCAGTTTGCGTTCGCCAAGTACACAATTAAACCATACAGAAGTGAGCAACAGACAGGTTTTCGGGTGAACACTTGTGCCGAGTGTGGGATTTGAGATTCACATCTTTCATTCATCAGTCTAAAATTATAAAATGGAACGGAAGGCTCACCTGTTCGGGGGATCGCGGAGATGACTCCTCGCGGTGGTGCCTCCTCCGCCTATGTGAAGTAGGCGAACGTCGGTGGTGTGATCGCTTGGAGCGTTCATTTCTCCGCCTCCATGAGTGCTCCGAGCTGTGAAATCATTCATCGGTAGGCTGTAGGGTTAGTGGCTAAGGGAGAATAGTGAACTGTGCAACAAATGTTAAACGGTGAGGTGAGTGTGCGCTAGGTATAGTTTTGAGATATGTTACTAACGTTGGTGACTGTTCGCAGCTGTATTGTGGGTCTAATAGCAGGCCAAGATGATCAGAGGGTGGCATACAGCAGGCGCGTAGCAGCGCCCGCACGGCACTCCAGCGCCGTTGCCCCGTGCCTAACGTTTGGTGGCGCTGCTTAAAAATTTTAGTATGCGATGATATTACACCATACTGTGTAGTGCAATATGTAGGAATCGGTACTTGGAAACAAACCACAATATTTATCTTTTTACGGCTTATACAAGATTTTAAAAGCGCCGCCGCTCGTTTACCAGTAAACTTTTAACGTAAGAAAACGTAATTACGACAAGAAAGGTGAACGATAAAGTATAAAACGTGGATGCGGAAGAGTTTGTCGGTTATGTGACGAGCACAAGGCACAGCCGGCGCCACACGAGGGCACAGCCGCCGGCGCGCGAGGACCCACCGCGAGCTGCGGTCGCGGACGCACTGCCAGCGTCGCCATGCCGCCAATGCCACTTGCGCACGAGATACTTAGTGAAGTAAAACGACATCACAATCAAACGGACGTTTCAAAACAACTGCCGTCACAACCGAACAATCAAGACCTCCACGTCATGCACACTAAATACCATCTATACATTACAGAGACCATGAAAATTCAAGGATAAGTAAAGTATTTTAAATGCATTTAAAAACAATAAAACTACCACAAATGTGTTATTTCGCATACCGAATATATCATCGCGTAATGAAAGATACACTCATTAAAACTCACCAGCTAACTCTCAAATCTAGAGGATATGTTATGATCGTATTTGGAATTCTTGATAGACTTCCACCTTTTTCCGACATCACCATTATAGTGAAAACAAACAATATAAAGTAAATTTATATGAAGACTAATTCTCGCAAATAAGAACACAACTGTACTGAGACAACTAAGGGAAACGAGGGTTTACTTACTAACACAATTAAGCCTTCAAGGTTTACCTAGTCAAAGAGCATTTATGCACAGTAAAATACAGGGCGAAATGTAGAATCACAATAAAATAAAACACTATTTATACACCAAACAAGTCATAAAATCCAGATATTATATATTGGGACTAAACATAATAGGATTTTGGCAGTTTTTAACCGACGACTTAGGCCTGGCGCTGACTGATGGCACGGCACAGCACGTATCGGCAACCCGATGGATGCTGTGGCATGCTGCAGAAAGCCCAGCCAATCTACCGTATTCCCAAAGTTGATGGTGTCGTTAATTGACTGGGATTTAGTATTAATAGCAGTTCTTGCTGAAGATAAAGAGAGACAAATCATTGTTTATTAAAACTCGTACACACACGGTAACAAACAAATATATATTGTTGTTTCTTAATCCGGAAGATGGATGTACTTTTTGGTAAAAGATAATTCGTTGCGTTTTTTTATTAAATCGCATAATATTTACAACTCCCTCCGGACAACGAATTCATTAATATATACAATTTCAACCAAAACAGATGTAAGGCGTGTGAAGATGTAACATACAAAAGCGGATGAATTCACATCCAAATTTATAAGATGGTACATGACCGAGTGACTAATTAATTGGAATCTGATACTAAAATCAATATATTGGCGATTAACATCAATAATCTTTTAATAGAAAGTTTTCTTGTAACTTAAAAAGGAGTAAAAAAAGGAGAAAAATGTCAGAAGTGAACTGAAAAATATGGAATGACTTGTTGACATCGGCTCCGTGCCGATATAGCTGTTTCAAACATTCTGAACTCATATTTTCGGGGTCAAAAATAAGTTGGGGTGCGCTGTGCCGGATTTGTCACTCAAAAGTCATTATTTATATAGCCTGGTCTGTTTATATGTAAATATTTATTTTAATGTATATATTGTTTATTTATGTTAAATGTATGTTTAATAGGATCCATTTTGTAAAGTATTTGGATAAACGCCGTTTATGAGTAATGCTGCATGAACACAGGAGGTTGGTCTTAAACAGTTCGCGGAGTTAAACGGTTCTCCGAAAGGATAGCACAGAATCGAATTAAGTAAAATACGGCGTTGCAGTAGAAGGATGTATACACCGGTTCAGAACAAAGAAGAACATAAGAAGATAGTTTTAGTTGCAACATATTTGTGTAATTAACTTTCTTTCGTATTTTGATTTTACTTAAAAGCTTAAATGTTATATTTGCATAGCATGCGATAATCTAGAGACAGGTAGCATAAACCATATTTAAACTTAAAGAAGGGTATTGACATCATTTTGAGCATTAAGTATTTGAAAACAAACTGTGACACATACCCATAAATGACGGTAAAAAATAATAAAAAAAATTAATCTAACACGTGTTCTTTATCCCATATTAGAAGATCGAATATATTAAATTTTCCACTACATTGACACTTTTGTTTATTCTGATCAACAACAAATAATAAGTCAATCACAAAAATAAAGATTAGGCTTCTTAAATTTCTGTTAAAAACCTACTGATTTGCTAGCAATTTAAATGTTTCAAGCATTAGGGGATGATGCTTTACTCTGTTCCGCAACTCCTTGCCGAGTTGCAGAACTAGAAGTAGTGAAAAGTTCTGAACAGTGACCTACCGAAGATTTTGTTTGGACTAGTTTCGGCAGAAAAATCTTGGTCGACTTTAGGAGTTTTTATTTTTTTATGCCTGATATGTTAGCCTTTGACCATTATCTCACCTGATGGTAAGTGATGATGTGGTCGAAGATGTTATTCAGGGTAACCTAGAAGTACTGGCTCTCAAGGACAGCTGCCGGAACACACCGTTAGGTGCTTGGCGACAGATTTTCTACTTGAGGGTGGTAGCTAGCCAGGCGGGCATTTGCAAAATGCTCTACCACCATGCTATGACGACTGCCAAAATTAACGTGCCCTCCGAAGCACGGAAACGCTCAGTAGTAATGTCACTAGCGGTCACCCATCCAACTCATGACCGCGGGCGACGTTGCTTAACTTTGCTGATCGGTTGAGAACAGCTAAGTAAACTTTGCTACGAGCGCTTCAGAAGTTTTGTCAGAGTTCGTGTCTCGTGTGTCACCCGCCATCGTCAGCTGTCAGATCGCCAGCCTGTCCGACGTGACTGTGTTGTGAGTTTATGTATTATTTCTATCGCATAGTTATTAGGTAAGTGTTTCCTTTTGTTATGTTATCTTCTATCCGTTGAAATATTCACTCAGATATATGAATGAAGGGAATTATGTAAAAAATGAGGTTATATCTGATCCATACAACCATTTATTACTCTTTTTTATGCCTGATAGGTTAGCCTTTGACCACTACCTCACCTGATGGTAAATGATGATGTGGTCGAAGATGTTGTTCAGGCTAACCTAGAATTACTGGCTGTCAAGGACAGCTGCCGGAACACACCGTTAGGTGCTTGGCGACAGATTTTCTACTTGTGGGTAGTAGGGCATTTTGCGAATGCCTGACTCAGGGCTCAGAGCATCTCAGGCATTCGCAAAATGCCCTACCACCGTGCAAAATTTGTATTTATTCGCAATAACACTTTTGCAAATCTATCGGCAGTTGCGACCAAGGCTATGCTGCCTTCGATATATTTGACCTTTCACCATTTTCACCTAAGTTCCTTGTTCTATTCCTAAAATCAAAGGAGGCCATTACAGCTTCAAACTTTGTGCTATGAATTGGTAATATGATTTGTGGTAGAATGTAAAAGTGTCATCAAATACGCTCAAGTTTATGTTTGGACATGTGTTGGTAAACAAGTCGACAAATTAAGTACGTGACGACGTCTCGGTGCGATAGTGTGCATATACAGAATATTTATAAGTGCGAAACCAACTACATACACCAAAAGTGAAGGTTTCAGTTTATATCTATACATTTATGTGGCGTGGTAAAGTAGGTCACTGGCCAGGCGATATGAATTGTGTGTATGATGTATAAGTTTCGCTACTGCGGTGCATAAGCTTCTCGACCAGATATCTTTTTAGCAACAGCCCGGGGAATGTCAAATGCTCATTCCCTATAACTTCTGGGTCTTCAAAGATACAGCTATGATAATTATTGTAATGTATTAGAGCAAGATAAACTTCATAATATTTTTTGGTCATTGACTTTTTTACTGGCGATAGTTTAGTTTGGCCGCTATCTCACCTGTTAAGGGTGAACTGGCCGGGCCGTTCTCCATACAAACGCCGTAGGGTGATCACTGCCTTATTTGCGGATTTAGGTCCAATACAAAGCATAATACCGATTGATCTCGTCATTACCTAGGCTTGTATGATGCCGAAATTTTAATAAGATAATTAACTTGAGAGTTATGAGCTTCGAAACATTTTCATATAACATATTCAAGGCTCATACCTTTCAACTTAATTATCTTTTTAAAATTTCGGCATCATACAAGCCTAGATAATGACGAGATCAATCGGTATTATGCTTAATTCTGGACCTAAAGTCTCAAATACGGGAGTGATCACCCTACGGCGTTTGTATGGAGAAGCCACCGGCCAGTTCAACTTTAATAAGTGTAGACGCAAACGAATAACAGATTGCAAATACAATATAAACTGGGAACAAACTTTCAAGGACAGCTGCTGGAAGCACAGCGTTAGTTCACTAGCGACAGATTTTTTTTTAATTGATGATGGTAGCTACCAAGCTTACATACTAAAATGTCACCGTAGACAAATTGATTAAAATTTAAATGTTAAAACTATAACCACATGAGTTGCATTTTTGCAATTATAAATTTACATTTAAATTCTCTTTTGCGATACCAAAATAATTTGTTACTAGTGCTATTCTGACTAGCGACTCCAGGTCTCCAGCCTTGTCGCTTTGCCGTTAAGCTGTAGCTGCATCCCGTTCAGTAGCTTCATATTTATCTATCTGTAGATATTCATCTTATTACTTTAAGAGTAAATGTATTATTCGCATTTTTGTGTGCACCATACTGAACTCAGGCGTCTTGTCGCATATTCACTTAAACGTGTACGTAGGTGCGTGGTGCCTATCTGGTGAACATATTACGGAAAGCTTAGCATAATCTAAGCACCCATTGCAGAGTTACCGCTCAGTGAATATAGCCAGACATGCTCTTTTAGAGGCTGTGCAATGCGCGGGCGTCTACGATGTGTGTCAAGCTTAATGTCACATTGTTTAGCGGCACCAGACGACAGGTTGAACTTGAAAACGCGTCATTGTTTCAGTCACACTATATCTTCCAATGCTCGTATTTATTGGTTAAGCATTAATAATAAATTTATCATACGTATATGTCAAATCGCTGTTAATAAATAACTATATTGACATTGAGTTTAGCATCGATATTTACTAACAAAGTAAAGAGTCAATTATAAGTCCATTTTAATTTCAAGGCAATGGATTTTTCATAAATTGGAGCTATAAGCGCCAGAGATCAATAAATATAATAATTGCATAGCAATTTTGCAAAAAATGCATTGTTTACATTGCATTCGTAATCGTTATTATGAAACTAAAGACAGTTGATAACTTACAATGACACAAGACAACTTACAGCAGCCTGCGTGGGCTAATCGTAGTAATGTTTTGTAATGCCTATGACTTTTTGAAACCAGACAAGAGCTACATAACCATTAGGTGTACAAAGAGACGGATGACTTCGTAGTCGTCATCGGTGAAAGCGACAACTCGTAAATCTTTACAAATGAACAATAGTCCAGAAGTAAAAAGCTAATAGTTATTAATGCTCTCATTTTGAAAGTGACATCGACTAAGTAACTTACATAATACAAAGGATGTTTGATTACAGAGTGTGTGTATAACAATTACAAAACGTGTGTCAGTGTTATGGAAGCTACTCGATAGTAGTGTCAATGCTCAACAAAGCAACGTACGTCACTCGACGACGATGTGGTCGCGAATAACAAACACCGGAAAATTCACTTTCGACGTTCGACGACGCTATCGATTCCCATTCTCGTGTAGGAAACACATTAGAATACATATGAGAAACCTCATTGCAACCGGTTCTTAAAATACCAAAACAAGCATAACCGGTAAAAAACGTCATCTTGATTTCACGTAACACGCTTTTGGTAAACTTTATAATGAAACGCCGGTAAACGAACGTCATTTTGATTTCAGGGTAACATGGGAAATAGTTTGATAAGCGATTATGATTCAATATCAAATGACGTTAGATAATTTGTGAAATACGTCTTTCGTTTGTACCTACAGAACCAAAGAGTTTTAATTGAAGCAACTTAAGGTGGTTGTTAAAAGGTGAAAGCGAACATGGACACAATTCGCGACTCGTATGTATGAGTATGTTTATGTAGTCGTAACGAACGCTTTCCGCTGCACCTCTTGCTTATGGTAACGACACTTGTCAATATTGGTAGAAACTGTGAGAAAGTACACTTGCATACCATTTTTGGCTATGCAGCGATCGAGACTGACGTTTGACTGTTACAACATTAAGTCGTAGCCTTATATTAAAGGTAGTACGAATACTTTGCAAGGTAGTACGAATACTTTGCAAATAAAGATAGAAGGCAATGCAACGTTAGTAATGTAAGTACATTGAGGCCAACAACGCTCAAGTAACAACGGTATTCACACAACGCAACGGTTCTTTATATTTAGAAAAACAGAACACGTGTATCGTATTGAATCATCATCGTATCTCATCTGTTTATAGTTGCACTGTTAGATATTTCAACACACCACATTAGTAATTTCACTTTCATTAACCATTACACCTACCCTATTTAATATTTCGCGTTTTTTAACTTACAGATAGTGAAAGTATTGTGTAAATAATCGGTAGTGTACAAAGGCCAGCAAATCAACGCGAGAGTGAAACGCTGGAGTACAATAATCGCTAGTTGTCGGCTGCTGGCATTGCTGTACTTTTACTGAACTTATACTGAATCGCGCTGTGAAATAGACTCTAATATAACTTAAAACACAACCAAATTTTACAGATAACTAAAAAAAACGATTTTACAATCATCTAATATTTACTATTAATAAGAATTAATGTATAAAAAAACATTTGAGGTTTACGAATAGTGGGAGTGAAAAGAAAAGTTCATATCGTGTTTCAAATTTGGTCAGTTAACTATTGATTAGTTGGATACTGGTTACGTGATGATTGAAGAACCAGGCCTAAATATTATACCAACATGTAAGATCATTAATTTTGATACAAGAAAAGAGACACCGTATATCAATCTTAAGAGGTACCCCAGAAATCACGGAAGAACAATATTTTACAACAGAAAATATTGTGTGTAAAACGGGAGAGTAATAGCAGCAATCGTGGACTATTCTGTTGCACTGTTTGCAAAGGCCGTTTTGGGTGAGCGATTATTAAGAACCGTGTCAAAGCTGCAACCTCCACTAATGACCGTTTGAGCGTTGACACTGCTTTTGTCAGGTCAATGCAAAATATGCCTTTACTACCGTAATTTACCGTCTACCTAGTATGTTACAAAGCAACGTGACCAGCAAATCGCAGCCCTACAAGTTCCTACGTTTCGCGTAGCTCATTGGCTTCTGTAATAATTACTATTTAAATCTGAAAGCTATTATGATTAGTTAACGATGCTGTTCTATATTTACTGTGTAAAGAACAACCAAGATACGATGTAAAAAAGTAATTTAATCAGTGGGATAGGTAATGAATGTTGTATTCATTCAAATTTCATTCTGTCTAACAACTGAATTAGGTAGGCAGAACGACAGTCTTATCAAGAGGCGGGTACATATTTACAATTTGGACTATAACTTCACTTTTGAAACGTTTGAAATACAAATGAAGCAGAAAAAACATGAATATAAAATGAAGAACACATACACAATAACAAATTAAAACATGAATATAACAATTTCCACTTGTATTGGATTTACAAGTTAACTATGCATTACTATCATAGTATGTAATTCTGGGGACTAAATAGAAACAAAAAATAATAGGCGAATTGTAATTACGTCATGTCATAACGCCTACCCAGTTGTCAAATCCTTTGGTAGCACTAACCAGGACAGGACCTTGAAACATTCACTGTGAACGCTATCGAGACGAATCTTTTGAGCTATGGCTGTGTGTAGCGCCCACGAAATAATACAATAAAATAAAAATACTCTACATACATTGTTTATTTAGGTATCTACATGAGAGGGGATAGAGAATAGTTGCAGGAGGTATTCGTTATGAATCGACAAAGTAAATAGGAACAGGTCTTCCACGTTCATATAATTAATTTTATATGTTTTACGCTGAAAGTATATTTACGTATTATTAATTCTGTTACGATCACGAAAATAAAATTTGCCTAGTTTACCAACTAGCACTTAAGGGGTATTCAGAGCGCTTTTCGTACAATCATAGTTACGTCAAATTTTAAATGTTAAAACTTGCTGAAATTTTGCATGCATGTCTTTAACCCTAATATTTATGCAGCCGTTTTTAATTGGATATTTTCAAAACTATCGGAAATCTTATTTTTACATTAAGAGAAAAATAAATATTAGGAAAAAATGCCAAACAGGATATATATTACGCTCAACGACATGCGTGCAAAATTTCACCGAGTATGAACACTTGTTATTTAAAATATGACAAAACTACGTTTTTATGGAAAACGCTGTGAATACACGTCCTTTGACTTTACAGGCTTTACAACTGTTCTGACTCCAAAGCTCAACATGCAGTCGTATATTTGTATCCTGCTAATTACGAGTATACACATAAAGACCAAGGATATTCAATCGATTGTTCATTTGAACGAAAAATGACTGCGACAGTCGCGTTGAAGCCGAACGGCGATAATGAGCGAAGACATTAAGCAACCAGCAACGTCAGGATGGATAAAGCGAAGCAGAGGTGAGTCACGGCGTGTTGTGCAACCAATTTGCACAACCAGCAACCAGCCACGGCTATCGCCGCCACTGTCATGTAGTGTAATAATCTTTCAAACAAATGGTTTAGCAGCGACGATCAAAACTTGCAGACGTAAGAGGTCATGGTCAGAACAGAACAATGAGTTGGTTTCAAGCAATTACATTGGATTTTGGGTGTAAAGATAAAATAGTCTGTTCTATTATAGTACAAGAACTCGCGACCAAAATTATGTCTTATCATTTAACAGCCAAAACCGAATGAAATCGTTCGGACAGATGATTCTGAACCCAACCCTGGGCAGTGACAGTCAGAAACTGGCAACTGCACTCGGGATCCGAATAGTAACAGCCCGTAAAAGAAAATAAAATGTTACTTTGGATCACAGCGCCAAAAATAAAATTTTAATCGGTTAATACATATGATCAAAAATTTTTATTTTATATTTAGCTGTTAGACTAGCCTTTGACCACCATCTCACCTGATAGTAAGTGGTTATGTGGTCGAAGTTGTTGTTCGGCTAACCAAGAATTCCTGACTCTCACTCTGTAAGGCTTGGCTACATATTTTCTACTTGAGGGTGGTAGCTAGCCAGGCCGGCATTCGCAAATGCCCTACCACCATCCTATAACGACTGCCAGCCATTGTAAGACAACAACCGGGGCCGACGGCTTAACGTGCCCTCCGAAATACGGAAGCGCTCAGTAGTAATGTCACTAGTGGTCACCCATCCAAGTCATGACCGCGGCGGACGTTGTTTAACTTAGCTGATCGGTTAGGAAGGGTGAGTGAACTTCGCAACGAGCGCTTCAAAACGTTTATTACGGTGTCTAAAAGTTTGACAGCCATCTATTTATGCATTTAGAGAACAGAAAATATTTGTACTCCACCCATTGAGCTCTAGAAAATGACATCCCGCACGCTAGAGCGCAAAAACTTTATTAGTTTGGCTACCATATCATGTGTTAGAACCCCCTGAAAAATAATTGAATTGAATTTTTAGTTCCTTATTCATATTTGGGTCAACGTTCTACACTAAATATCATAATTTAAGATTGGTGACTCATTTTGTGCGTTTACAAGCTGATATCCGTGCCATATATATATAATATATATATACTCATGATACGGACGGACGGACAGACAGAACGGAATTTAATTAATGGGGCTCCGTTTTGCCTCTTGTTTACGGAACCCAAAAAAAGCGGACGGTATTATAATCATACATCTGAAATTTCAAATGTACATAGATTCCAAAACCTGAAAACAAAAACGTTTTCATAAAAAATGTTTTCAACCGTTTTTGGCCCAGAGCGCATTTTCAGAAATGACAATAAATTTAACCAAACTATATGTAAGCAAGCCAATAGAAAAGTTTTTTTTTAATATTTTTAGGTGTCGCCTACAATTTAAAAATATTCTCTCAATAATCTCTCAAGATTATATTCTCAGTAACGAAATGTTGTCTAATTGTTAAGGTGCTACATCACAAGCTACAACAACTACTACAATTTGAATTATATTTTATTTTCTACAACTGCGCAACGTATTAACTATGCAACTAGTACTTTACAAAATTACGAGAGGAAAAAATATAGTTATGTACGGGAGAACCAGTATTTGTTGCGTAAGATGCGCAGGTTTTTTTTTATATGTTTTAATTTTTTTCTTTTCTTTTTTTTCTCGTTCGTTTAAAATGTAAGGTATGCAAGTTTTCTGCTTAAAAATGATTTAGTTTTTTCGCATTATCTGTTCATTTCGTAAGAATCATTTTTGATCACGTTTTATTTTTCTATTGCTACTAGGAACGCGCTCTGTCTCGCAGGCGCAGGCTCTGAAAAACATGCCATCTAAATTGCATTATTCAACTGAATTCCTAAGATCAGATAACTGCTTATGATGACCGTTCGGTAAATATTTTTGACAGTCTCGGAAATGCGGTTACGCTACAGAGTGTTTGAAATTATTGTTTTTGGGTTTAGATTAATCGGATTTATAGGGTTCTTGCCATATTTCACATGACAGATATTTTGTTCGGGATCTCATACTATTACAGTGGGGTAAGAAAGAAGTAGCTATACGACGTAAAATCATAACACCTACAACAGGTTTTTGTAGATTTTTCACATACATTAATATGGGTTAAGAAAGAAGTAGGTAGCTAGGTATATGAAGTAAGTCGTAAACACCTACAAAAATATATATTTGTTATTTTTAATAAAATGGAGTAAGAGCTAATAGCTAATAGGTCAACTGAGTAAAATCGTAAATATCCACATCAGGTTTTTGTAGTTTTTTCAAATACAATATAGTGGGGCATGAAAGAAGTCAAATCGTACATACCCAAAACAAGTTTTTTTTATACTTTACAGTGGGGTAAGAAGGAAGTAGCTATACGAAGAAAATCGTTATTCCTACACCAGGTTATTCTAGGATTTTTAAATATATTATAGTGGGGTTCGAAAGTAACTACTTAAATTGTAAACAACCACAACAGGTTTCAGTAGTGGTTTCTAATCTATTATAATGGGGTAGTTAAGAAGTAGCTGGTAAAATTGTAAACACCGACAATTGGCTATTGTAGTTATTTCAAATACATTATAGTGGGGTACGAAATCAGTAGCTGCACGGTGTAAAATCGTAAACACCTACAAATGGTTTAGTATTCTACCGAATTAAAAAAAAGGAGAAAGTACTCAAATCGTTTGTACTTTTTTTAAATACTTTTTCATCGCCAGTTTTTCTCGCTAGTAAAGCTAGGCACTGCCTATATGCTAACAGGTCCGGTCCTTCACTACACACTAACGCACACTAGGTATAGACAGATTATAGAAATAGTCGCTAGTTCGGTTAGTAAGCAGAAAGATAATGATATCTTCAAGTGAGGCGGGGTTGGGTTGAGGGTACATACGATACGCTCCACTCGTGGTCGCGCATATTCTTCTGGAAGGCGGCAGACTTGGGTGTCCAGGAGTCAACACCGCGGTAGAGCGCCGGCAGTTCGGCTACCTTCACCTCAAGCCGCTCTGCGAGCCGTTGCTCGACCAGCGCCTTGGGCCCGCTGGTCAGCGGCCGCTGCGGATCCTTCACACTGCGAACCTCCAAGCCGCTATATCCGTTTATCTTCTCTCCGTTGCAAGACGTCACGCTTTTCGGGATATCTGTGCTGAGCAATTTGCTTGTAACGGTATCCGTCTTACTGTAGTTTTTATATTGCACTGATTCTGTTCCGTTCGCTATTCGCGAATACTTCAAAGAATCGTAAGTGTCGCCATTTAGGCTGCTAAATTCGATGTGGTTTAGATTGATATCTCTGTCGACACGTTTAGGCGTCAACTCATATCCGTTTCGTTTGCTATAACGCTCCTCGTGACTTTGTTTAAGAAAATTATTTTCGAAGCTAGTTTTGCATTTAGGAACATTGCTTAGATAGTCGTTATAGCCTAAGTCTTTATTATGTAAGCCTTTATCACAGCCTTTTTTGAGAGTCTCTTGAATATCTATTCCGTTCCCGTTGACTCGGGCGTAGCTAAAGCTGGCTGGTTGTCCGCTGTCACTTCTGTATTCGATAGCATCAGTTCGTTCTGCATCCTTGCTTTCGAATTCGTGTTTGACGAGGGCAACGCGCGATACATCGCCGTTCTTTCGCGGTTTACCATTAAAATCTGCGGTCATGATACCAGCTCTGCTCTGTTCGTTAGGAACAGTCCAGGTGTCGTGCTTCTTCTTTTCACTGCTTTTTGAAGACCAAGCCTTGGCCAGTGCCGCCTTGAGCGCCTCCCGCCGTTCGTGCACGCTAACCCTCGGATACTCGTGTATAGGAACGATGGCGGGCGCATATAGAGTCGACCGCGGCGTTGCTCGCGTTATGCGGAAACTTCTGAACTCCCTGTTGAACTCCGAACTTAAAGAATAAGCCGGTATTCTCGAAGTCACCATTTTGAGATCAAAATTTCTCCGTATATATAGTATTTCAAAACACTTATAACTTATTTTAGCACAGAGCACACTGAACACATATCGACTCTACCTGAAAATAACACGAAAATGTGAAAATATATAGAATCGAACATGACGCGTGATATTGTTTAGATTTTTAATGCAAGAGTAGGCTTTATTTGAGTGTGTCAGTAACGATGCACGGAATGGATATGCGGCAGCTGTGGGCTGCGACCTTCGCGGTGGGCGGCGGCGGCGGAGCGGCGGGACAACGCACTGGTCAACGAACCAGGGCGCCGTCTCCACTCAGCCTGTCCACTTGCATAACGCTGCCTACCGAGCCCTGCCTTATCGCTTATGCAGTTATTCTGCCGATCACGACAATTCATACATAATCAACACCGACGAACAAAAACCTAATGAATGCGGCTGTTTAATATTAATGAACATCACTCCATGATAAACGAATCTATTAAAGTTAACCATGGTGATAGGACGTCGCTTGTGTGTTAGCCCGTTTTGTGGAGCAGTTACGCCGTATAAGTGCAACAAGTGTCGCCTTGGTGACATCCCTAATATGGTAGAGCTGCTGCCATATGGCCTGCGTCCGATACATCCTAGGCGGTCCCAACAGCTGCATTCACACAAACGAAAACATAACCACATACTACTATATATACAAGTTTTCTGGGCCAATAAGATTTAGATACTGCTAGAACCCTTGCATTTATTTATAGGCTTTTGCTTGTATTTAAATAAAGGAATAAGGTTTTTAAACATTTACACACAGATGCACACTTTATTGATACAAAGTATGCGCCAAGATAGTATTAGAAAACATGGTTGACATAGATAACAAGTCATGTTTACAAATGTATTAAACTGGGTTATTGTTTAAATGTTGAGCAATACGGAAAAAATAACAATATTTATTATGTTTGAGCGTCACATCCGATTCAACACATTTTCAGCATTCAAGCTATAAATCAGCGAGCCGATCACTCCTTCACCCGGGTTACTGACAAGAGTGGAGTAGAATGGGAATACCGATAGGTAAAACAACGAGGAAGGAAACCACCATTTGTCATAACATAACACGTATACGGCGGGAGCTATTGGAGCGATCGGCTTGTGGTAAGGAGAACAACCACCGGAAACGAGTGCGTGCGAGAGACGGGTGCGCGCGGCGCGGCGGGACCGGTCGGACTTGCATACCTTCTCGTAGCGCGCGCGAGAACTGCGTGCGGTGTGCGTGCACCGCTGCCACTAAACTGACTGAAGGGAAGCAAAGCAAAGCGGGCCGCGGCCGCCGCGAGGACCCCACCGCTACGCCGCCACCGCGCCGCCTCTCTCCTGCCTGCCTGCCACCACGCCACGGGCCACCACTAGTCAAGTGACTCTAACGCGAGACCACTACGGGCTGTAACGCAGGAGCACTGACCTTCGCTACCACAAAGCGGACTAGCTAGCTGCCCGGCTGCTGTACCGAGTGCCGCCTGCATCCAACATAGTGCAATATTCCGACTGGCACATGCGACACTGTCCAAAGCAATACCTTACCACAATCTTTTTCAAATGACTGAGTTATGTTTTTAAAACCAAAACAATACCAACAAAAACTATTTTTGATTTACAAATATCAGATCAGCGAGTGACTTAGAAGCTGATAATAAATAGGATAGTAACCTTAGTACAACTTGTTATCAGCGATGTGATCGTCTACGACTACGCTTATTTACAGCCCGCCACAAAAAAGATGAAAGTTTACCGCAAATCACTTTGTTTATAGCGAGACGTGAAATCAATTTCTAAACATTAGTATCGACACTGAGTTGAAGTAAAGATGAAATCACTGAAATTGTAACATATCTCAAAGCTTTCCACGTATAAATATAGGCGACTTTCAAGTTGTTAAAAAGTTGTTTTAAAACCTTAAAACTAAGTATCACTGTATCAGTACGTAACAAGGCATCAACATCTCACCGTTATATTTGCTGCATGACACGTGAAGTGAATATTTACCTGAAACAAAATAAAATTTATTGATACTTTAATAATGAACCTTGGCTACAAAAATGTAAATACAATATTAAAAAATAAGAAATCATGTACACTTCAAGCCAACCGAGGTATTGAAGGTCACTGTTTCGAAACCCCGCATTAACTGAACAATATAATGTATGCATTTAGGCCACTGACAATACCAAATAATTCAAAAATTTATATAGCTACTCCAATACAAGCAATTCGTTTATTATATTGGATATGTACGAAATAATAAAAGTTAAATCTACGAATGTAATCAAGGCAATTTTTGTATGAATTGTAAGTGGGCAGAATTTCTAATTGATAGAGCTCGGATATCTGTGGTGATATCAAGAATGAAATATGTATGGTTACTTTTACTTAAATTATCTGCGTATATATATATAGTTATTTACTGGATTTATGAAATTCACTTAGACCAAGAAAATAATAGAACTAGTTTGAAAAAACTACAACAGCATAGGACGTCTATGATAATGGGTATAGCAAAGGTTGTGCACATTCTGGTGGTATCTGGATGACCAAAAAATATCCGCACACTACCGGAGTTTCATGGAATCAACCCTTCAAATTATAATTAAATCAAAATTATTTGTTTGCTAGATAGACATTAAATAGTTATGTTGAAATAATATATCATGTTTCGTTTCAGTTCATTGAGTAAATACAAGCCAAAGCAATCCCGTATACAAACTTTACTTAAGAACTTGTCACGAATTTAAACTATACTTGCGCAAGTAAATCCGTTGGGTATCTTTATAACAAGAAGTTACCAGCAATCACCAATAAACAGAAGACTAAAACGATAAGGATATTTATTGTTAACGCTGATGTTTGTTTACCCTAAAATGCAAGACAAGATAAATATTGTAATATTATAATCAATAGTCATATCCAATGAAGTAAAATAATGTCTCATTTAATATTTATTTATGTGTGAAACAAACGTGGCCTAGAGTGGAACATTATTGGTTATTCAGTTGTGTCGATGTGTGTCACTGCCAACGATTATACACACGTATGACTTTTATACCCCTTTAGGGCTTTAAGCTCTACTTCTACTTGACCTGCATTCCATCAGAAATAAAACTTATATCGCCTTTTTATTAAATTTAAGTTTAATTAAAAGCTCATCCACACATAATCGAGTCCTGGAAGTCTCATACAGCTCGATTTATGCGTTCTTCTTACCGCATACCTGCAAAATGTGGAATGTACTTCCATGTAACATTTTCCGCAGAGCTACAGTATGGATTTTTTCAAAAAGGTTGTTAAAAGAGTCCTACAGGGTCGGCAACCCATTGGTAACGCCCCTGGTGTTGCAAATGTTCATAGGAGATGGTAACTGCTTACCATCAGGTGGGCCGTCAGATTGTTTGCCACTCCATAAAATAAAATAAAAAAAATACATCCGTCTAAGAAATTAGTACATCTGTGATGTCTCACATTTTAATTGGAAAGTTTGCAGCGTTAAACAGATAATGCTGAAATATCGAGTGAATCATAATTTCACAACGATCACATTATTTTACCTAAACCACCGTTAGGATACGATCCTTACCTCCTACGCGGTAAATGATTGTAAAAAACCCTCGTACTCAATTCGTTCCCTACACGTGAGTGATGAAATTGAACATGCAAATTGATGAGACATGCGTACTAGCACACAATATGTGAGTAGAACAACAAAAACTGTAGTTGACCTAGGATTGTAGGTGACTGCGTTAGTCAGTACAATTGGTGGCGCGTAAATGACGGCAAAAAATGATGGCCCCGACCGGAGGCGGCTGCGAGAAGCCAACAAACGGAGAGGTCCAATGACCCAAATGGTTCATTACTGGGCCGCTTGCTAGACGTACTAACGAAAGAAAAATCGGTCACGTCACCACTTATTACTTCCTCGAACCATGTGCTCTCCGCAAACAAAGAGAAACTTTGTGTTATGTTTCTTTAATAATATTGGTTTTTGCGCGGTGATGTGAGTTTCCGTTTTACGGATTTAAGGTTTGTAAAATCTCTCGTTGTATGATCGTAAAAGGCATAAGTTAATGTTGGGAATGAACAACATGCCACTACTTACGCCATTTCAGTATTGAGTTAATAACCTAATTATATAACACATACAGGCACATGAATGATTACTTGCAGCCAAAATCATCAAGCAGGAAACGTGTAACCTGTAAAAGGTTCGACCCAAATGAGTATACCCATCAATAAGCTCAATCACAAACACAAAAATTAAAGACACACGTCGTGTACATCGTTGTATGATCGTAAAAGGCATAAGTTAATGTTGGGAATGAACAACATGCCACTACTTACGCCATTTCAGTATTGAGTTAATAACCTAATTATATAACACATACAGGCACATGAATGATTACTTGCAGCCAAAATCATCAAGCAGGAAACGTGTAACCTGTAAAAGGTTCGACCCAAATGAGTATACCCATCAATAAGCTCAATCACAAACACAAAAATTAAAGACACACGTCGTGTACACGGCTTAGACCAGTTCTAAGCTGGCCGTTGTGAATTAATTCAATTCCATAAATGGTGCTCCCAGTGAAACCTGATCCAACAAACACGAGTTCAACACAATCTTAACAATCTATCAAAATAGCGGCCATATATAGACTTCCTGGAGCTATGGGAGTATTTGCCATCACTAAATAGAGGTTATGTACCTATACTGGCCCGTAGTTATCGAATAATCAACTTTCAGCTTCATATAAGCATGTGGGTAATAGTTCAATTGAGGTTGTCTCGATTCTCGCTAATTACTGTACATTAGCAGGAGACGGGGAGTACTGAGTTACAAAAAATAGCGCAATAATAACTGAGTCAAAAATAACGGTCCTCATTAATCATCGAGGCCAGTGTCGGTCAAATACAAGTACATATACTCACATCGCCGAACAATATTAGTTATTGATTCGTCATCACTGGGTCACTAGGTTCCATAGCCTTCTTGCTAGTATTCATCAATCTCATTTTAACGGTCATATATCAATATAAGATTTAATCAAAATTGATGCATAAAAAGTATCTAATGAAACGAAAATTAAACAGACACGGAGTACATAATGAGAAACCTACGTGAAGACATTGGAAAAGTACAATCAGTTGTCATTACAAACTAGACTTATCTAACCATGATTCTCAAACATTGGCAAGCCAAGGTTCGTACCTTGTATTTTGAACAATCAAAAGTAGAAAAACTGCGAAAGTAAGACCTTGAAAGGATGTACCCAAGTGATTTCAATGAAAGCCAGCTTTGCTGCGCAGAACGGAACATTTTAACTAGAAATAATTCAATTATGGAGAATGAAATGCATCGCCACGCAATTGAACCATAAAGACAGGGCACTGATTAGAGTTATTTTTTCTCTATTCAATAGTATATAATCAAAGGCCGTAACTTACCCAACCGTCACTGACACTCTATGTCATACCATTGTGTATAAGACATTTAAAATATAAGAATGCGGGTTAAAATAAAAATATCGTTACACATAAAAATTTAAATCAAATAATGTGTTTAACAAAGATCTTGTATGGAAAAATTTTCTGAACAACTTTCTAAGATGATTTGCCCTATATGCGATAGAAGATGCACTTAATCATAACATCACTAATACGCTGAAAACTACTACCAAGGTTTTTTTTAGTTATTCATCTCCCTTATAATAATTACCAATAAGTCACGACTATAACAATCTCTAGAACCAAATGAATGATATTTTTAATCACTCACAAAGCCCGGATATTCTCAATTATAGTATAAAATCCAAACAACTGCTACAGAATCGTGAGAACATCTCAAGTTTATGCTCCGAAATAAAAAACAAAATCTAACGAATTAAGCATAAAATTACACGAGACGTTTAATTATTTTTTACCTTTACACAGACGGATAAGCGGGACAGGAGAAATCAGTCCGACGACCCGCGTAAAAAATGCCTTTCCCACAAAGACTCGCCAGTCTGGCTTCTCGGAAGCACAACAAAGATCCTGAATATGCGTTTGTGACTCAGCCTTTGGTAGAGCCTTGCTTCCAGACAAAAAGAATGTAAAACTGTTTTCCAAAAGAAATAATACAGCATTATTTTCGTTGAACGGTTACTTAACAGGTAAAGAAAATGTATAAAGACAACATGATTATACAAAGAAGTTATCTTACAAAGTGTTTTAAACCACGTGATGAGTATGAAGAGGTAGTCGAAACGGATTGCAGAGAGAAATGTTACAACATTTTTATTAAGTATAGGTAATTTTTTTAGACCACTGTTGCAGAAACAACGTTAAATAAATTTCCGAAAAGAAGAAGTGCGAAGTTCTTATAGTTATATATACAATATATAAATTGCGGGAAAAAGATTCAAGTCCATCCCAATCCCCGGTAAGGCGTGTAGTGTGGACGGGGTGATAGTCATAGTAGTATCCCCGAGTAGGATTGGGACAGAAAGTGGCGTTACATCTCTGTACAGTTGGTTTCGGCGAAGAGGCGCGTAGGTGTCGGCAGCCGCATTATCGTGCTCGCCATCCTTCATACAAGAAATTGCTTGTTCCCATAATTTATATTCGAGGTCGCTGTCTTACTTGTGATGTGCGATTAGAAAGGAGACTGCAATTGTGTTGCGATAAACATACCAAATCGTATTATGATTGAAGAGAAATTAGTGCTCCGTGCTAATATTTGGGTGCTACGAACTCATATAACGAAGAATATAATAGTAAACGTTATTTTTTTTCTACGCTTCATGCATTGGAATATGAACTACAATCAATAAAAGACAACATATCATTAAAAAAAATTGAATTGCATTCTCGCTATGCATTAATTGTTGTCATTAGCACCTGAACTTGAATGACTCAGAAAAATACACTTAATGTTATGGGCTTTGTCGCGTTCGAAACACGGAAGCACGTACGAGTAGGCAACACGTTGAGCGAGAAGAAGGTTAAGCCAATGAACGACTGACGTTGCTTTCCGACACGTCACTTTACTAGTTTAAGCACCTAAGTAATAAATCTTCGGTAGCCGCGAGCAACGGAGGGAAACTTTCGCTTATAAATATTTCTTTTGATAAAAGGGAAACTATGTATCGTGTCATGACGACTAATGGATGCAGATACAATGTGCAGCGGTGCAGTTGGATAACAAAATGTCGCAGCTAGACGAAAGAACTGCTCTGTATGGCAAAATTCCAATACTAGGAAACAAAAGTGCTTCATTTTATATAATCACGCTTCAGTTTACACAGGATGTAGAAAATGCGATAAGAAGTACACAAACTGCTGTTGGGTTACCAACTTATGTATATATGAAAATGTCTAAAGTTGAATAATAATAATTTGATTTTAATATGGCGCTTGTGAAAAGAACTTTTATCCTGAATATTTATCTTTATCATCCACTACCCCAAAATAGAAGGTATATAGATAAACTAGACACATATAAACTGTAATAAATATGATCCACATATATTAATTAATACATTTACGTAATTCTCTAAAACGATCTGATATAAAATAGATTAAACAACAGCAACAACTAATAAAAACACTTCCAAATACACAGAAAAAAAGGAATACTTGAGCCAACGTAGTGTGTTTTTATTCAAGAATATTTGTGATTCATATATATTGAAAACTATATTCTTGAAAACAGAACACAATATTCTCAGGAATATATTCTTGAATCAAAGTATATATTGCATTCTTCTTTGGAGAAATCGTTAAAGTGTTTAAATACGAATATGGTTAGTTTTGAATCCAAGAATCTTACCATAAATAAATGTAAGTGAAGCACCTTAATTACATTCAACAAGAATATTTAAAAATATTTCAAGAAAGAATATAGAAATTTTATTTAGAGAATAAAATGTTAACAGAAGAATTCCTATTTTATTGTTAGAAGAATATTTTCGTTATCTTGAAATAATAATTTGAATACCTTATGTGAAGAAATATTTCTTGGGTCAAAACAATATTCCTAAGAATATTCGAGTGTAATATCAAGACTCGATTATTTTTCAGTTCAGAATATATTCTTGTTGTAATACAGCATTGTCTTGAATTTATTAAGACAATGTACATTCTTGGCTAAAGAAGTCTTTTTTTTCTGTGTACCCACAGCCAAACTATAGCAATAACTAATACGATTTGATTTATTTACTCTCAGACAATTTTGCAGGGTGGACACCCCAGGCATTATGAAACAACTAATGAGCATAAAAATATAAATTTGGAAAATCAGATTTCATTCATCGAGATGGCGAAAACCGTTTTCGAGCGGCTTGGAACCGTGGTAACTGGACGGTACACGAATGCGTTAACGGGGTTATCGGATGTGGCAAAACAACATGGGTAGTTAACCACTTCGGTTCGGAGTGGGGCAGTGTGACCACGACAACAACAGAAGAAGCCAAGAATTGAGGAACAATTACCACACGGTAATGACGCATAAAGTCAGAACTAAATTGTGCGCAGGAATGGTACCAGGAAACCAATGTGGTACGCCTAAAGGTTGACGACGCTTTCATGAACCATTTTGAGAATGAATGACTTGCCGGTTGTCAATCAGTTGATTTAATTCGATATGGAATACCTTTTCAATTAGCGACCCCTAACTGGTGGCTCACATTTGAATTGTTTTTGCGTGAGTTGTTGTGACACAGAGAAAGGACGCTCCTAGGCGTCACGGACGATCTAAGATTTATTTACTTATCACTTCGTGTTCAGTCCTTCAAGCTAGAAACATGAACAAATATCCAACACCCTCCCCAACACCCTAATTCTAGTTCACATTAGGAAGAAAAGGAATCTCTAATAAACAAAGGGTAAAGTAAAGGGAAACAAATGCAGTAGTGTTTTTCTAAATATCTAGTCTAATGTCTTCTAGGTAATACAGTTAAAATATAAAATTATATTTATCTAGCCATTAATTAATACTGATTTTAGGAATACCCCTGTATGTCACCAAATTAGCTTACAACGAATGAATTATTTGCCCATTAAATACTTCCGCGAACGAACAATTTACCAAAAGATCGTGTTTGCAGTGTTTTAGTGCGACGCCTTCGACAGTTTCGATCAATACGTGGGCGGCCGATGCATTGCCAATCCTTAAACGGAAACCTTGTTTACCTACTTGTCTTCCCTTAAGGATAGCCAATATCGATGGTCGACAAGGTCTCTTGTCATTATACTGGTTCTCGTTAAGCGAGGAATCTTATCTCTCACTTTAATAAGCACACGTAAGTCGGTGCGGCACGGCGGCATATCAGTTCCTTAGTCCTTCAAGAAAATGATTCAATTCGATGGTGAACTTCCGTAATCGTGACCCACGCCTGCTGGTATCGACTGCCGCCTCGCCTGTCCGTGCAAATACACTGATGAGTGCAAACAGCATTGTATCTACCTACTTTTCATGTTTATTTCAAGCAAAAGCGGAAATATTCGTTTTGCATAATCGACTACGTGCCGCCCAGCCCGGCGGCTTAGAGAAGATACTTATATATCTTGAGCTATTTACTCATTGTGTATCATAATTTTGCCCGTGGGGTGCCGGGCTAGGATGTCTTCCCCCCTATCTCTATGTATATAGTGTCGTAATAGGCGACTACAGGTAACACACCAGAAGATAGGCAGTAGTGCTTTCTGAGAAACTGATATCTCACCCTGCGGTTCCAATACGCCTGCCAAGCGTGGAGTCAAAGTAAGTAGGAACAATCAAGAGTGCAGAAAAGAAAATTGTCGATTAGCAAAATAGAGGTTCTGCTTGACATACCATCTGAAGTTGACCATTACGCTGCATGAATGTCTAGCTAATAAGGTATAATGTTCATTAGACGTTTCGCGACGTTGGACGTTTTGTCACTTAGACATTTTGATAAGCAGTCACTTAAGTAATGATGGTCATGGTGGACAATATTAATGTTGACAACAATAACATCTTTTAACATAAATTATTAAAATATGAAAAAAACTAAAGTCTTCATACGATACACGTATATTTTAAAGAAGTACTATCTATTTATACCAATATAAATTTCAGAAACTTGCCAACAAAAAAATTAAAATGTGGATCATCATCGCAGCATTATCAAACAAAACACCCAAAGTACTCATTTCGCACTTTCTATGGTACAAGCTATATTGTTATTTCAAATCGAGGTAAATAAAGTAGTTAAAGACAGTAAGTGTTCTTGACAATTTGGGTTAACGTGATCATTTTCCACGGATGACTCACGGCATCGTTAACTGTTTCTGGTCTAGGTTCGCACTTGCTCCATTTACCCACATCTTTAATATCAACTAGTATTTCATTCAAATGTGTCGTGTGAACTCAGCGTGCGTTTTATTACTTTTGTGAATACAATTGTAGCTTAATTGTAGTGCATGAACCACACGATTTTGGTTAGTTTTAATCACCGTGAAGAAACATATTAAGTAATTCTGTTCTATATGTGTGTAAGGCGACCTATAAATCGACAATAAACAAAGGCATCCCACGCGCCCACTAAACAATACTGACATTGCTGATTAGCATTTATGTATCTACCAGTTCCATGAAGCAAGATATGTAACGGATTAAATTTATTTGTTACATTCGATTAACGCTCATATGAATACAATACTGATCCTTATCGGATATATTCCAAATAAACAGAGTTAAAAAGAAAACTGGGAAACATACCTCTAACTTGTAACTAATCCCGTAATACATAATTATATTATAATCCGGCTGATACACAGCCGGATTATATACTTCAATTAATGGGAATTATTGCTATAATTCCCACGCTTGGCAGACGTCTTGGGGATCGCAGTGCAATGTGGCAGTTCCTAAGGCATGCTGACCACCTTGCGGTATTTTACCCTGTGTCTATTACGACATCCTCAGGAAGTGATTTGTCGACATTCTAGCCTTGCACACCACGGGCTATAAGCATACTTAATATTATATTTTACTTAATATGAATTACGCAATTTGGTAGTGCTCTTATCATCCGCTCTGAAAGCATAAAGAATCACGGACGGGTACATTTCCAATAGTATGTCATTTTGTTACGTCAGATAATTTATGAACTGGCATGGCGGAGGAAGGAAGACATAAAATGATTCCGTGAAATAGAGAGTATATTAATTAAGCAATATTTTTAATAAACTGACAAACGGGTCCATGGCAAGTAGCTTTCACTAGACGCCTACCACGGGCGGGCGACCAACTCAAACTCGCAATACTGGTTTAAATCCAAGAAAACTTTAAGTGATGTCTACCAAGAAACGCCCACATTAAATAATCTGAATACCCCTAATAATTATCTACTTATAATTTATGAATTAGATTTCGCAATTTTATTGACTTAGTAACCGAGAAAGTGAAAAGCTGTCACGCTTTATAATTTCTAGAGAAAGGCTCTTTTGGACAATATAATAATGCAATTATATTATACTGCGTAAAATGCAAGTAGTAAGTACATTATATTTCATGTTTAAAGTTTGTATAAAATGTAAAAGTCGAGTTTGCTTTTGCCTGCACTGAAATGAAGCTATTTATTTTTCAAAAATTATGACACATATTTTCATCAAAACATACACCATAATTAAATTATATATTATAGATTATATATTTACGAGTAGTTATATATTCGTAATAAACAAAACTATTTATAATTATGTCATATTGGATATCAACCTGACACGAAAAATTGTTTTTGTTTTTTTTATGAAATTTAATACTGTTTCTTTACTAAGAACTATATTTTTTTTAACTTACATAAGTAATTAAAAATTGCTTACTATAAGTATAAAAATATTTTTTAAGAAGACTTAATTATTATTAAATCAACTTTTGAAGTTAATTCAATCACTTTTAAATCAACTTATAACAATAATAAACTTAACATTTTATAATTCATATATTTTCACGTTTTATTGTATAGTAAGCAAACTTTACGAGTGAGATATACGGAGATGGAACAGCTCGTCTAATTGTCGTTCTTGCACGCTCAGAGAGTAGGTACTTTCTATTAGCAGCGGGCGGGCACGTTCCACGATCAACAATCACATTATTATACTTTTTGTCTATAGGTACGTTATTATCAGTAAGAGTAAATGCAGCTTGGTCTAGATACCGCGCGCTGTAATGTTTTTGTCATGAATCAATTGTTTGAAGATCCGTTGGGTGTTACTCTCGCTTATCGTTGATATAAAGATTCACTATTTGATGGCCCGAAGTTATTCACCTTCAACAAGACAGTATATAATTTGATCGTGTATATAAATACAGCTATTTATATGTGGAAGCCATTAGAGTAAACGTAGTACGCTCAAATAAGTGCCCATTGAGCGTGAATCTGTTTATGAAAGACGCACTGATGTGTGGTGAGTAGTGAGTGATTATGGTTCCATCCACGGTCACTATATAAATAGCCCCCCTCGATATAAAAATATGGTATTTGTGCAATATTGTAATCGTAGGTAGGATCAATAAGCCTACACTCGCTTTCGTGTCCCAAAATGGGTATAGCAATAACGATGAGTAATGAATAGAGAGCTGCTTTAATTCGCGCCGCTGCCTGCGCCTGCACCCACGCGCTCGGTACAGCGCGCATCCACTCGGAACAATGCTTACTGGTTTACTTTCTCGATTGACTCACACTAATTCATTACATATGTCTAGGTACACGAACTAGATTGATGATACGAATCTAAGAATCTCGCGAATATGACGCGACAGAAAATTGATTAACTTTTATTCGAATATTATTACCAACAGAGCTGATTAGAAAACCGCTGACGACGCAAGGAATCTCTCAAAGACATTCCGAGTAGGTCGTGATGTACAAAGAGAAGATGTATTCACGATCAAACAAAGTTTTTTTTTAAACATAATAAGTTTACTACAACAAACCTCGCAATGGCCCTGGAAAAGCCCAGTGCACTTAAATCAAACAATTGACGTGTTTTCCATATGACAGCTTTGTTTACTTACTAAAAAGGATAAGTTAATTCCTGAATATTACTTGAAAGAGGATAATCGTGTAGAGACAATATTTTACTCCTATATATCAGTACGCATTACTTGCTATTCTATAAAGTATTACGTATCCCTAAACGAAAATAAGTTTTTTTATTTTATTCCTGATAGGTTAGCCTATGACCACTATCTGACCTGATTGTAAGTGATGATGTGGTCGAAGATGTTGTTCAGGCTAACCTAGAAGTACTGGCACTCAAGGACAGCTGCCGGAACACACCGTTAGGTAGCTAGCCAGGCGGGCATTCGCAAAATGCAAAAAACCACCATGCTATAACGACTGCCATCCTTCGACAACAACCGGGACCGACGGCTTAACGTGCCCTCAGCAGCACGGAAGGGCTCAGTAGTAATGTCACTAGCGGTCACCCATACTACTAATGACCGCGGGCGACGTTGCTTAACTTTGCTGATCGGTTAAGAACAGCTAAGTAAACTTCGCTACGTGCGCTTCAAAAAGAAATATGTTAAGATATGGGTGTTTTGTACACAAGAAAGGGATCAATTAGTAGATACATCTGTTACAAATAGTTCAATGCATCCCAGGCAATTGTCGTACGCATATGTAGTGAGTATGCGCAAGCGCACGAATGCGCTAATGAACGCATGTCGCGCCGCTGACCCCCGACCCACGCGGGTTCGACGCCCGCACGCGTCCCCCGCTCACACTCTACTTCCCCCTGCTCGGACCCTTCCAACCAGGACGATGGCAGACACCATTATCACCACCGTTTAATCAACCCAACACACTTCTTGTTTACATGTTAACACTTGTCAACATTCACTTAAATCACCGTTTTATTATCAATATGATATACATTACGAGCATGAATGGAATTTCACTTTAATTACATCCTGTTTTCCCTTTCGTTACAAAAGTTTTGTTATTATTATGCAAGACTAAAATATTCAATATAACATTTTATGGCATCAAACTTCAACCAAAAGAATTCACGCGAACCTATAAAGGGTATATTCCATATGACGCTAATAACGTTATTTTCGATAATTTTGATCACATTCTGCGTCTATGGTTGTGATCACTGTGATCGTTTGTAACTGTTCTCCCCCGTTCCATTTTGGATAAGAAAGCTAAGAATGCCACTAAAATTTGCCACTTCTGTAGCGTTTATGGCAAAAATAACGCCAAGACCCATGTGGAACAACTTTTTGGGAGTGTGATCGTTTTTAGCGTTTTTAGCGAATCTAACTTCAAATAGTAAGCACCCAAAGTGTAATAAATAATATTCGTGCTTTCATTCTCCACTACTCTCGAGACACATAGTACAATAAACAATAACTGTATTGTACTGTGCTGCCTTATGAAGATTACGAACGTAATTTTAAAGTAGAATATTTTATTACACGACTACCCAAAATAATAGAGACATGTTTTCAGGGTTCATGTATGTATGTATTTATTTTTGTGAGCTTCTTTATTATACCATTACTTCTAAACGGTTTAATCAATTTTAATGTACGAGATGTCGTTAGATTTGTTCTTCAAAGCGCAAGTGACACTAGGTACATAAAAGACATAAAAAAGCTGGCTGATTTTAGACGCCATATGACGAAATAAAAAAAATGATTTCTTCCTTACTCTTATAGTTGTGTATCAATATGAAGGGCTTTAAAAAGCAATTCCATAATAGTAGTTTATGCAACTGACATATAATAGAGGGTATTAAAACATGAGTGTAGTTTTTTGAAACGAGCCGCAGGCGAGTATTAGAAAAATGTTTTAATATAAAAAAAAATATTTAAAAAAATGTTTTAAAGCATTGTTTTGTTAGGAGAATAATGCTTTAATTTAACTTTTTTTTCTTAAAGTAGTATGTAAATAAATTATGCCAATAAAAGTCTGTATTTCATTTTATAATTAGAATATTACCGAATGAGATTATATAAATATAATAATTATATAACTTGTAGTTTTAATTTTAAGGAAACGATCAAATGTTTAACAAAAATAAATAATTAGCAGTCAGGTTTTTTACTTTTTGAATTAAGTTAGACTTGTTTATACTATTAGTTTAAATTGTATACATAATATACCAAGAGGTACTAATGGCATTCACTAGCGGTAACGCGTTGATGTCTTTTGTATGAAGAAGTATGAGTCAGTCTGGATCGTCATTAAATAATGACAATATTGATTAACCAGCTGTGCTGTGAGAGGTGAGTGAAGCGAAGCAGGAACACCTGCCAGCAATTACACATCAACGGATGTGTGCAGTTAAAAAAGTGATCCGCCGCGCCTAGTGAAACTAGCCTTGAGTTAAGTACTGCACCCATGATGAGTGATATGATAGTGCCTGCGATTTCTGCGGAGGTTATGTTTACATGATTATTCATAAAAGAAGGATTTATTGTACCACCTAAAATAAAATATTTACATCTAAATCTATCAACTTGCTGGTATTTGTCACTAGCTATATTCTTATATTAAAAAACAATGCACACGAATTTGGTGGTCAGGTTTTTCCCATTGAGCACTCTATATATGTTGCGCTCGCGAATGTATGTAGATGGTCAGCAGGTTTTACCCATTGAGCACTCTGGTATTCCAGTGGCATGTAATAATGTAATTTAAGTTACAACTTGATTCATTCGTGATTTCCGCCGGAGGATAACAATGGTTACCCGGATTGAGACATTTACGGCCGTGTCGTCTGGCAACAGTGGCATGACGGGGGCTGCAATTGGTCAATAGTGTCAAGGCTCATTTAAAAACTGGCTCCGAAAAGAATCTTTCTGTGGCTCTTCGCGGCGTTTGTGCACTTGAATTCGCTAAGACACTAATGGTATTCTTTTAGCTTTTTAGTAATGTTTGGAAACTATTTCTTTCAGAATTTGCTATTACCGATTTTCTCCTCCGCAGCACGCAGCTTGAACGTGCCCTAACCGACGAAATTTTCCTCAAACATATCGAAGGCTAGTTCTTAGTCCATACTCATTAAGGGAATAGCTTTCCTCACCTCCTTCGTCTAGTGCCGGTGTAAGGTGTTTGCCGGGCAGAAAGATGCACATCTCGCGCTTGGCGCAGGAGCCAGGAGTCCACGTACCTCGGGACCGGTTCGCTAATCGATCCCGGGCCAGCCGGCGCTCGCGGTACCAACCGTGCCAAGCTAACGGCTTCTTCCACTTGACTTGACCATATACTGCGGGGTGGTTAGGCCTGCCAAGGCTTTTAGGAGCAGACGTACTTGTAAGGTTTAAAATAAATAAATTGGCATCTGTCTAAGTATTTGCGACTTTATAACAGCTATTTTATTCAGAAACTGTAAGAAAAACAGATAATAAGTTTGACCATCGTCTCAATAATTCGAGTATAATAACTTTGTGCGTCGCGTTATATATTCGAATGGTCTTTTTAAAGAAACTTTTTGGTTTTGATTAGTACAACAATCCGTGAAATTATTTCATAAGAAATAATAAATACATATATGCAGCATTATAGCAGAAGGGGGTTACGTTAAATTATTATACATAATTTAGTATATAACAATAAAAGGCATCTAGCGGAATAATCCGTACGACTGTGTTATGCAAAAAAAATTATTTTTACAACCGTAGTAATAAAAATAGTATCTACGTAATTTTAAAAGTAAAGCATTTCATAATCATATAACGAATTTACGTAACTTCTAACTGGCGCTTTTTAGAATAACGAGTGCTGAGTTACGTAACATCTTTTTCGCTGAGGAACCATTGAGGAACTAATAACTAGATAATTATGTGACAGTAATGCCGTACCCGGGCACCGGGCACTCGTTATGCTTGCATTTTCTCCAAATCAATTGAAATGTCAATGTGAATAGTATATACCTACCATTCTGCGAACGTGACAATAGTGCCATTGTTTCTCAGTGCATATTATGATTAGCCATTTGTCGCATCAATTGTTACATACATATGGAGGTACTACTACTGCTGCTACAAACACTAAAATGTACGTTTGCATTGAACTTAAATTACTTTACAAAACCACAAATATACCTACGATAGGAAAAATTTAAGTCATGTGCGGGATTCGAACCCGCGTCCATCCATCCCTTGAGCCGGGGTATGCTCTAACCAATTGAGCTAACATGACATGACGTCATAACTCGAATCTTTCCTATCGTTCTTTAACCATCGTATTGGGATATTGGATACTTGCGTTGTACTACAAACAAGACCAAATTAAATTACTTATCAAATTGTGGAATTGGAGCAGACAAACTACAAATACATACGGTACAATAATAAATTTAATTTTTTTCCTTAACAGTTTTAATGATTTACTAACTCTACCAAGCAGGGCCGAAGAGTGATTTGTAAGACTACAAATCGTATAAAATATACGAGACGAGTAAATCAAAATGTTAATTTATTACCATTATTCCTTTCATCCATTTATGACCATCGTGACAATATAGATAGTTATATATTGTTGACATTGTCGAAGTGAATATTGAAGCACGTTGCCAATAAACAGGGCAATAGCAGAACATTGAATTCAACGACGTGCAGCGATTTGGCACAGAATTATAATCTAATATTAGACAAGTATGTAGCGAAATAAAAATTGCGCAGTCAAAGCTACAATTTAGTGGCGTGATAAATCGCCAACAAGCAGCACTCACTAAACGGTCGTTGATTCCGTCACATGTGCCCGATCCGTGCACAATAGCGGCGGCGACGGGGACGCAGACAGCCGGAATAAATATTACTTACTCTTCATAATAAAGACGTCCAAACCACTCAACGACACCAATTCCAATGTCCGCAGATTAAATAATTGTCACTACACCATAAATTGGCCTGTTCCAAATCTGTGATACTGTAAACGCCCTGAAACTACTAAATGAACTGTGTATAACTGTTTCTCTATCGTTAATTGTCATCATGATGGTTACCATACCATATCCATTTTGGTTGTTTCATTTGCCATTTACGCCATTTTGTTTCGATCCGTTTAAGTTATATAAGCGTTTATGAAGCGCTCGTAGCGAAATTTACTTAGCTGTTCTCAACCGATCAGCAAAGTTAAGCAACGTCGCCCGCGGTCATGAGTTGGATGGGTGACCGCTAGTGACATTACTACTGAGCGTTTCCGTGCTTCGGAGGGCACGTTAAGCCGTCGGTCCCGGTTGTTGTCTTAGGATGGCAGTCGTTACAGCATGGTGGTAGGGTATTTTGCTAATACCCGCCTGGCTAGCAACCACCCTCAAGTAGAAAATCTGTCGCCAAACACCTAACCGTATGTTCCGGCAGCTGTCCTTGAGAGGCAGTACTTGTAGGTTAGCCTGAACAACATCTTCGACCACATCATAACTTACCATCAGGTGAGATAGTGGTCAAAGGCTAACCTATCAGGCATAAAAAATATATATATAAAATGACAGCCGTCAATCTGGGTATAGGCTACGTTATTTCGTGTACCTGAAAAGATACAGATGTCTAAGGAAACTGCGCTACAATAAGATAATATGGGAGATATAAAAGCTACTGACTCAAAATCAGTAATCTTTAGAATCTAGTCGAAATATCACAAAACACAAAGCGAAGGAATATCTAAAAAGTTACAAAGTACATAATATGATAGAGAGCATTGCAGTGTGGCGACTTCGAGGCCATAAGTCGATTTATTTAAACAGGATATGATGAGTGGCGACCTCACCATCGTTATCCGATACGTTAGTAAGGAAATCATTTTCTTTAACGATCTTCACCTTGAGCCGGTGTCAAAATTATGAAGTCGTGTGACATGATGAGCCCAGGAAGATCATATTTTTGATGAGAACGATCATTACCATTAGCGTTTCGTGCTGTTCATATTGTTGTATGCAAAGCCGATGTCACGTTTTATTATTTCCAGGCATAATAAATAAGGCTTGTAGGAAGTGGTACCAGGGCCACGAGTTATCGAAATGTGCAACAAGCGGGCTCGAGGTATAAATCGTCAATTGGGTTATATCAGACATCTTATACAGCCTCGAGGCATAAATCCCCAGCCAGACAACTAGGACAGCGGTACAGCATTAGTGGCGGCGTTGCACTGCGCCGTACCTCCGCTTCGCAACATGGAAAGCGTTTCTAGCCGACGCAGATCGAGGCATACAAAATCTTGTACATTATCAGCTCTGCTCTCAGCAGTGAAATTAGAGAATCCACAATCTGAATTATTTCTAACTTGAATGCTACAATACCTGCCGCCGCTACAAACGAAATAGCTTTCTTGTATGTGGAGAAAGTTATAAATACTTTAATTAACATGCCTATCTCATTACGTCTAGATGGAACGATGCCGGTTGGTGAAACATGAACGAAATACCCTCGAATAGGCAATGCCATTTAACGAGATACCACTGAGGGTAATTGTAAAATAGTACCTACCTAGTTAAGTTTTGCAAAAAGCTCGGCGTGGGTCGCAGCTGCACCTACTTACTGCACTTCTAGTTTTACTGTGTCAAGAACAACGCCTATCGCCCCCACCCCGCGCAGTGCCCGTCGTCCCACCGTTTGTCACCTGAATACAACGCAAAGTCTTGCGACAATTGGTACGCAATCACTCTTGCGGTCTGAGATAAGATGTTGCATTTTCACAAAATAACAATGCGGTTTAGATGCTTCCTTATTTGGCAACTGGCCCACAAAACAACCATGCACGACAAACGTAAAGGTGCCGATCTCATGTAACGGACTCTTCAGTTGCCTTCGAACATAATAAAGCAGATTTAGACTGGTGCTAAAATTGTCATCGTCAGATTTTCAGCACTCGACTTAACGAATACAATTATCCAGTTGCAACACTGCAATCCTATTTTGAGGATGACAAAAACCACGTAATGGTCGCACAGATTAAATTAAGATAACCGTTTTAGTAAACGACCTTTCAGAGGTCCTTGGCATACAATACTTGCAAAAAACAATATATGAAAATTATCGACACGTTCATACGTCGACGTTACAGTACGCTAATAAAGTGTTCTTGTTTAAACGGCGCGACTTCGCGTGTCAATTCAGATGAATGAGGTGATTATAAACCCTGAGCATTAGGTGGCTTTCGATATCGCGAGTGTATGCTCCGCGTAATAAATATTACTCAGGAGTATTTTTTTTTTTGCGAATACGTAAAATATTTAACCATAGTTATAGTTTACAAAAATACTCCTGATTTTGTTTTAACTACGTTTATAAATTTTACGTATTTGCAAAAAAAAAACAGATTAATATTTTTTCAACTTTCTTTCTTACTTTTTCTATTTTTTATTTATTTAATTCAATTACAAAAAATAATCATACCAAAAATCACAGAGATTTGTCAGGTATGCGTAAAAAAGTCGAGTTGTTGACAAATAATAATAATAATAAATAATCTTTGTTCAACTGATATTGAACTGACTTTGTTCAAACGAAATTGTTGTGTAGACAATAAACAAAAATACTACTGTTTTCTTAGGTTTTCGCGATTATTACATATAGTAATTAAACAACCTTAAACCGTTTAAAATTGTTTAATTAAAACTACTATACTTATAACATACCGAACAAATTGTAATATATGTGGAGTAGGTATAATAACGTAAACAAAGGCCAAAGACAAATTTACCTATAGTAATTTAACAACTTCAAACGGTTTAAATCGCGTATATTTATCATTATTTCTATCCCGACGTTTCCAACACTTTGCAGTAATCGTGGTCACGGGGTGACTGAATTTACCTAGTTAAAAACAAGACCAGTGTGAGTGATGTCTTAATGAAACAGTACTTAACACCGAATAAAAATATATACTTAAAATTCACCCTCATTATTATCTCGAGAGTGAACGTATAAAGCGTTGAGTACAAAGCGAATGACTCACACATAACGAGACTTTACTCGACTATATTAAACAACTAGACCTGGTATACATACAAATCTACAATAATCACGTTTACCCATACCTCGTACCGAATATGTACACATAACGCGTGATAATAACAAGTCCAGAGGACAGAGTTCAAACCTTGCAAACTATATATTTTTTATAATAATACGTAAAGAAAACAAAACAGAATCTACATTTGTAGTAAATATAAATGACTAAAAAGTTGGAAAATAATGGGTCTTTTATTATGCGCTTCATATCTATAAATTTGTATGAAAAGTGTGTCCATCACTGCTATCTCCAAAACACCTGCGTGGGGATTCTGAAAACTTATTGGGGGAAGCTATGGACGTTCCGGCCTGATCCAGTTTGCTGACGTAATATAATCAATCCAATTTAACATGTAGCAGAAATATTTTCATTTCGGCTAAAATATTTGCCACTTATGTAATAACTGCAAATGTCATAAAAAATACTGTTGTGAAAAGTTTATAAAAATGTATATACTCATTACGAAGTATCTCTTATTAGTCTGTGTTTTAGTTTCGTAGTGATGTCACTACATCACAAAATGGCCGTCGTCGACGTTGAAAAGTTTATAAAAATAGCGCACCGTGGGTTCTGTACCACACATTATATTTTTAAAGAATATTTTTTTAACAAGAAACAACCGATTTACCGACAAATGGGACTACTTGACAACAGCTTTTGAATATGAAAAAAAACTAAATCGGTACACCCTATAAAGAGACATGAGGTAACACTCACAAAAAAAATACAGTGGAATCGGGACTCCTTTTTGTGAAGACGGTTAAAACAACAATATTTTTATGCCATCCAGTTTTCGAATATTAGGACGAGTAAGAAGCTTGAAGGTAACAAATAACGAACAAAGGAGCAATAAAAATTTGAAAAATACTTCTGGTATAAAAAAAATTGATGTGGGTTCTTAATATTTCTATTTTTTATGATTATTAGCAATTTTTTTTATTTCCACTATATATCTTTTCTTATTTTATATAGCGATAGTGGTTAGGACGCCAACCAGGCTAGCGTTTGACCACTATCTCACCTGATGATCAGTAATTATGGTGTCGAAGTCGTCGAAGATGTTGTTCAGGGTAACCTAGAATTGGATATAATAACAAAAAAATCCTACAAACACAAACAACCGGCAACCGATAAAGTTCAAATAGTACATCCCTTTTAAAGATAGAATGGGTTAGTAATAATAGGATTCAGTTTTTTCCTACAGAACCTTAAAAGTAGTCAAATATCCTATTATTTTAAATTACTGTTCATTACCACCGCCGTTTTTGTATCCGTTTTTGTATATATAGTCAGTCACGGAATAAATAACTCATTTAATCACAAGGTGTTAGTTGCAATTCGCCGGCAACAAGGCAATCACAGTCGCCAGCCCTTTGTGCGAAATATCAATTTATGGTGCCCTCAGTGTCGAATCTATTGCATTATTAATGCATTTGAGCTCTACGAAGCAGAACACTTGGTTGAACAGAGTTCAGTGGCCCCTTGAGCAAATATATTTTTGTAATGCTTGTAAACTATAGGCATTATTCAGTCTGCGTGTAGAAAACATAATTTGAACAGTGTATTTATATACTATAGATGTTATCAAAATGGTTTTATAACGTAATAAAAAGTCATATTTTACAGACATTGGTAATCAACCAAAACTAGAGAGGACGATCTGTATATATACCCAGTTCCCACGTATACAAGTGATCGTGGGCTAACTTACGATATGACCGTCATCCTGTCATTAAGTGGACAATGAAAGAGAAAAACAAGATAGGTAGACTGGTATACTGGTGCGTGATATGTATCCATCTATAGGTATACATACGCCTTCGCTTGAATAAGGCACTCGCGGCCGTCGGCCGGGGAATGCAATAACGAAACTGGATTCCAGACCACTGCTGACGACAGTTCAGGCCGACTTTGTACTTGCGAATCTTGCTGCCTAGTTTAACTTTTTTAAATTATTTGATTCAATGTTATCCCATTATCTAACATAACTAAGTCTAACAAACTCTTGCAGATTTAATCAATATTTATCCATAGATAAAAGACACAGCCCAGTGGCAAATCGATAGACTGCCACGCTGAAGTCCATAGATAGAATCCGGCCACGAGTTTAAACTTTACCGCACGGTGGTAAGTCATTTTGCGATTTAACCTGGCTACCAACTGTCTAACACCCTTAAGTACAACATTTTAATCAAATCGAAAAAGCCAAGCACGTAACTGTATATTTCAATAGATGCTCTCGAGAGCCTGTTCCCCTTGTAGGGAAGCATTATTTAATAAATAAAACAATGCTTATTTAAAACATATTGCAACGTGTCGATAGAAGATAGAAGCCGTTTGCATCGTCATGGGCAAAATTTATTTATTTGCTACTTTTTTATGTCATTGTAACGGAACAAGCTCGAGGCCCACCTGATGCTAAGTGGACTAACCTCTGCCTATGACAGATGCATTTCATCTCAAGTCACGAATTGCACTGCGCCCGTCACCTTGAGACATAGTTGTTAAGTCTCATGTGCTTGTAATTTCACTGCCTCTCAAGGACCGCTGCCGGAACACACCGTAGGTGCTATGCGACAGATTTTCTACTTGAGGGTGATCGCTAGCCAGGCGGGCATTCGCAAAATGCCCTTCCACTATGTGGTGAAGCTCAAGCCCGCGGCGGGATTCAAACCATGGACCTGCTGCGCGGCAGTCAATAGCCAATGCCGATGATCCATCACTGCTTCAAAAAACATATATGCTTTAGATCCTAGATGATCTCTTCCATGCCGATTTCGGCAACGGCGACCTTCTTCTGTCTTATAATTACTGATGTGACCTCACATGGCTTATATACCCACATTTAGAAGTAAATGCTCTTGAACACTTACTACATGTGAGGATACTGTTTACGTAGTTATAAATTATGTTAGATGGCGGCTTATTCTTGAGCTGTTCCCTTTTTAAATCGAGATCGCGCCTCCGTTTGTTTTCAAATGCGTACACATTTTTATGTACTTTTTGTCTCCATTCTAAGCGAATGGCAGCTTGTGATTCCCATGTCGAGGGCTCGATTCCGCACCCCTTAGTAGTTCCCGAGAGAGCGATATGTAACAAAACGCGGGCAAATCCGCGGTCTGAAGCGATTCGCAGTTACTAATCGTTCTGCATAATTAGCACCCGTCCTCCGTAACCGTAACTGTAACACTGTAACAATGTTAAACTTTTAACAGTTGTAACTGCCCATTCTTCATATATTTTTTTCACAAATGACTCAGTATAACGGATTGAATGTAAAACAATGAAGTGTATAAACATGTATTCACAGCCTTGGGAGCATAACGCGCGGCTCTTCAGAAAGTAAAACTTGGTTAATAGGGTAAGACAATATCCATTATGCGATACGAATGTCAATGTTAGCTTGGATGTATATGAAAAAAGTCAAGTGCGTTCCCACGAAGCACGTTGAAGGCCGTCGCTTTAATCAGACATGTGTGACAGCATATAACTATAGTTTACACTACCAATTTGTACAAGAACCACCTACTTAATTGATTGGCCTTTCTTGACAACACAACAAAAAAGCAGCCGCAAGTCGCAACGATCGTTTTTTAAGGGGAGTATATCGCTAGGAGATCCATACATACGTCAACTCTTTATGATGAAAATGTAGTAAAAACTAAAAAAAACGGTGAATAACAATATAATAAATAAAATATTCGTAATTTCTATTCATTCCGTTTATTGTTATTGTAAATGAGAAATACTTTTCTGGATGGTGGAAGGGCATTTTGCGAATATCCCCCTGGCTATATACCACTCTCAAGTTGAAAATCTGTCGCCAGTGCCTAACGGTGTGTTCCGGCAGCTGTCCTTGAGAGCCAGTAATTCTAGGTTAGCCTGAACAACATCTACGGCAACGTCATCACTTACCATCAGGTGAGATAGTAGTCAAAGGCTATAAACGTTCATTCGTAACAAAACACAAGGTACTCCAATGAGTAATAAATAATATCACGTAAGGTTTACAGGTTTTCAACTACTAAAACGTTTCTGCATGTTCAATCAAATAAATAAAGTCTCTATGATGATCATAACATAGCTTAATAATTATCTTCCATTATTTTTTATGTAAATTACGAAAAATTGGAGTAATATTCATTTCGCCATCCTACACAGAAAAAAAAGACTTCTTTAGCCAAGAATAAATATTGTCTTAATTAATTCAAGACGATGCTGTCTTACAACAAGAATATATTCTGAACTGAAAAATAATCGAGTCTTGATATTACACTCGAATATTCTTAGGAATATTGTTTTGACCCAAAAATATTTTCTTCACATAAAGTATTCAAATTATTATTTCAAGATAACGAAAACATTCTTCTTACAATAAAATAGGAATTCTTCTGTTAACATTTTATTTTCAAAATAAAATTTCTATATTCTTTCTTGAAATATTTTTAAATATTCTTGTTCGAATGTAAATAAGGTTCTTCACTTACGAATATTTACGGTAAGCTAAGAAGTTACATTCTTTATTGAAAAACATTCACGATTTGAAATACGAGTTGTGTTATTTTAAGACTACCTTTTCTTCCTGAAAAATAATTTATTCTTTACGGAACAGTTTTCATTAAATTCATCGGGATACACTACAATTCTTCATTTAAGAATAATTTATTTTTACAAAGAGAACACAATATCTAGTTCAAGAACATGAAGAGTTTTTATTCAACACATCAATAGTTTCATTATAAGCTACGAAATTAGAAGACTTTTATTCTTTCTTTAAAATTGCTTCGTCATTACGTATGGCTGAACAATAGTTTTAATTAGATTAAATTAGAGTTCTTGTGTAAAAAATAATTTGTTTCGTATTAAGAATATAGAGAACTTAATTAAAAATATGAAACAGTTTTGATATAAGAACCCATTTGTTTTGTATTAAGACTTCTTAACTGGCTTGGAAATAATTTTATCTTCACGAAAGGTTTTCAATGCGATATTGTATTATTGTAATTTACTTTACCTTTTCGTAAAGATAAAGTTATTTCAAAGCAATATAAAGAAATCTTAATACGAAAAAAATGGATTCTTAATTCAAATTTTTAATTACGATCTCCATATTCTCAATACGAAACAAGTAATTTTTAACGCAAGAACATTAATTTAATCTATTTAAAACTAAAGAAAACCATCCGTAAAGACGAAGCCATTTTAACGAAATACTAAAAAGTCTTATAATGAAACTATTGATGTGTTAGATAAAAACTCTTCATGTTCTTGAATATCGTATTGTCATTGTAAAAATAAATTATTCTTGTATGTGTAGGTGTAAGATTTCTTTATCTTGCTTTGAAATAACCTTATCTTTACGAAAGATTTTCAATAACTTAAGCAAAAATTTACAATAATATGTAGGTATCACATTAAAGTTGTTGAAAATATTTCGTGGAGATAAAGTTATTTCAAAACTATTTAAGAAGTCTTATTAATACGAAACAAATAGAGTATTAAATGAAGACCTCTTCATATATATTAATTAAGATCTCTATAATCTTACGAAATTAACAAGTAGTTCGCCTCGCACTGGAAGCCGCGATATCTTGACACGCATTTGGCTGGTTTAGCTCATATTGGACCTTAATTATTTACTAAAAAAATGGTACCGACTGCAACACTCAAAAGTGTGAAATAATTTGTTAAAGTTCCGGTTTTAATATACCAATTATCACAATATTGTGCGCATGGTACCGACTTCGACAAGTTATTTCACACTTTTAAGTAATTTTTCTGGCTCTCAAGGACTGCTGCCGCAACTTAGTTAGGTGCTTGGGGACAGCTTTTGTACTTAAGGGAAATGCCCTTCCACCACGCGGTGAAGCTCAAGCCGGCAGTGGGGATCGAACCAGGGACCTGCGGCACGGCAGTCCATAGCTGTTAACGCTCAGCTATTATTGCTTTCAAGTGAGGCCTAGAACTTTGGTCCGTATATCATGGATGATAATAAAAAAAGAAAGCATATTTTCCAGGGTTAAAATATCTAAGATAAGAATTTTTTCTTGGATTAAAATATTATCTAAAAAGAAATGTTTTGAGCAGAAACACTTCTTTTGAGAATATTTTCTTGGACCAAAAAATCATATTCCTGAACCTATTTTAATAATGTGCTGCCAGGTTGATAAAAAAATGCTAAGATGATGCAAAAACGTGTTCGAAATGGTAGCAGGAGCGTTGCAGTCAAACCAGAAGGCGCGAAGAAATATTTAGGAGGGATATCGTGTACTTCTATTCTATTCTATTCTGAACTTAATAACCCGTTTTAATTTGTTTCATACTTGTATGAAACAAATTTCAATTAAATTAATTATAAGGGCTACTTATTATTGGCTAAAAAAACTCAATACCTCTACGGAAAAATCGAAAATGATAAGTTAGCGCTGAAAGGTAGGTACAGTTCGACCAACTTATCTGTTCAGGCGGCAGAAAAAAGAACTACAAAATTCCCTCAAATTGTGACAGTTGGTAGTTGATTTCCTTGACCAATAGCGCCCTCGAGAACATCACAGTTAAGTTGGTGGAACTTTACGTACCACACGACCTCTTTCGGTATGCCTAATACAGGGGAAATTTACAATTTCAGTTCTTAGTAATTAACTTTTTTTAAATTGCTTTTCAAAGTAATGTTTATTTACCAACTGCGGCGGTACTAATTTTCTAGAACAAACTTCATAACATAAACTAAATCACTCTTTACGCAGTAAACTCTACACTCATATCAGACAATAAATAAAATAACCAGAAAAATTATAATAAATTCATGTGACTTCCCAATATGTAATAAAATGCTCTATCACACAACGGCAATATATATATATTGCCGTTGTATATATATATATATTTCAATATTAATGATTTCATTTCAATATCATAATATATTATTTCCAGCAATTATAATATTTTTTTTCTGTAACAGTTTGTGTTCTTTTTTTGAATTGGAATTGGCAACACTGAGTGGGCGAAAGTTCCGCAAATGTCGTGCAAAGCTTGCGCTTCAAAAATTTCTAAATCCCATTGAGTTAATTGTAAATTTGTAATTAGTGTTAGTCTCTTTGATCCTCAAATAGGTCAACAAGTGTTCTGTGAAGTCGTTAAATTAGACCGGAGGATACCTATTCTTATTTATTGCGGCGACTTCTTGTACGTTATAATCTTAACTATTAGGTAGTTTCATGCAGATTTAGAAGTGTTCGTGTACATTATAAAGGAAGAAATAATAGAGTTTCTTCAAAGCAATGGCGTTGATGATGCCAGAATACAAAACTTCCGTGGTAAGTACCTAAGCTTCCAACATGGACTCTACTATACCTACCTTTTTATCTTTTCCTGATAGGTGAGCCATGGACCACTATCTCACCTGATGGTAAGTGATGATGTGGTCGAAGATGTTGTTCTGGCTAACCTAGAAGTACTGGCTCTCAAGGACAGCTGCCGGAACACACCGTTAGGTGCTTGGCGACAGATTTTCTATTTGAGGGTGGTAGCTAGCCAGGCGGACATTCGCAAAATGCCTTACCACCATGCTATAACGACTGCCATCCTTAGACAAAAACCGGGACCGACGGCTTAACGTGCCCTCCGAAACACGTGCACGCTCAATAGTAATGTCACTAGCGGTCGCCCATCCAACTCATGACCGCGGGCGACGCATTTTTAGCATGAGTATCATGTGTATTATAGAACCTGAAACGAGTGCTGCGGTGAAGTTTAAAATCTTTCAATGCTGTTCAAATTTATGTTTAAATCTAAACAGTATTTTTTATATTTTCTCTGTGAGGTAAAGCCACTGTTTACACACAAGCATACACCACTGCAACACCCGAGATGAGGGTGAATCAGGGTTAAGTAATTATATTAAGTAGGATGTCATATTGTCGTGCTCTGTGTAACGGAGGAATTATAATATTAAGCTGTGTAAATATAATGTTATATCGTGCTTGTTTTTTCTTTAAGATTTATCCACTAGTGAGAGTGACCAGGCCAGTCCAAAGGCTTTGAGGAGGATACTTACGAAGAGCGGCGGCCCATTAAAACACTAGCATTCATGATTTTATATATCTCAAATGGAAATATTTGGTTACCTGCTCCCACCTAAAAGCAGACTGAACAGAAAGGTCAAGTTTTCAACAGTCGAATCAATAGAAGGGATCATTGTTAAAGAAAAGGTAATTAAAATGATATTTTCTAAACTATTTCATTAGCATCTGAATTTCATTTTGTAGATTAGTGATTCCTACTTTTACTTTTCAGTCTCCTGGTGAAGTTGAGCAGAAAATTAATAATCTCAAAACAAAAGCGGCACAGACAAAATTATCTGTTCAACCTTATATCCTGATGGTCAGACTGGACATTATACATAGTTGTGGACACCGTTAAGTATCAGTTTTCATGAGTGATTAAGTTTTTTTTTGCCATGGTATCTAAATTGTATCGTGTTTTTAACGCGTGTTATCCACCGGCTGCGTAACACTTGTACCTTATAATTAAACGCAAAATATAACAAATAGTTACGTAATATGAATGTATCCTTAGATTTAGTCTGAAGTTTAATTCAATAAATATAAAAGTCTTACAGATACCAATAGTGTTTTATTTAACAAGATATAAGTAGTGAACCAAAGAAACATTGGATTGACTAATATTTAATTAGTGTTAAATCTTGATTCAAATTTGTTGCTCATTTTCAGTTAGACATGCATGTGGTAATTAATATATTATGTATGTTGTTAATTATTATATTATTTATTCTCGAAGCAAAAATCCGATGCATAAGCCAGGTTGCGATGCTGTAGGCACAAACAATTAATTTCAAAAAATCATTAAAAGTTTAATTAATAAAAGGTAAAAACTGCTTTGTGTTTAGATTTACTTTTTAATATGAGAAGTATTTGTTTTGAAATTAATTGTTGTTGCCTGCAGCACCGCCACCTGGCTTATGCATTGCATAATTGATTCGAGAATAAATAATAGTTTGAATCAAGATAATCAAAATGATTTACCAGAAGATAATAAATTCTACAGTCAAAACAATGTAAATCCTCATTGAAGAATTATATTGTTATTAGTAATCTAGAACGAAAACTTTCCTATATTTCATATAAGAATATGATCTTATATCAAAATATTCGTATGTACAATTTGAAAACCAAAAACATTTTCATCTGAAACTTAATTAAATTCACTAAAGAATGTCAGTAATAACAAGATCTCAATTCAAGTAAACATTTTTCTTCCAATAAGGATGAGTATAAAATACTAATACTTGAATATAAAATATTTTTTCTTTGATTTGAACAATCGCATTCTTAATTAAAGATTCTTATTTTACTTACAAATATGGCTATATCTTGAAAGTGAAATACCGAATGCTTCGTTCAAATAAAGTCTTTTTTAAATCAAAAATACAAATTCTTAATTAAGGAAATATTAATTTTTAGAACCAAGATATCGATATTTGTTTTAAATATTTTTTTTTCTTAATTCATGACTTAAATATTTTTAACTAAGTTAAACATATTTTTAAATCAAGAACAAGATTCTTGTTTTAAACGCGCAAGGTTTTTTAAATCAAGTATTTATATAATTGTTCTAAAAATCACGTTTTCTTGGATTCAGAACTAACGTTATTCTTACTCAAGAAATCGGTTCTTGGTATAACACGTATGGTTTTTTGAATCAAGTATTTATTTTCATGTTAAGCTTGATCCAAAATTAAGGATTTCTTGGATTCAAAACTAACCATATTCTTATTTAAACACTTTAACGATTTCTTCAAAGAAGAACGCAATTTATACTTTGATCCAAGAATATATTCCTGAGAATATTGTGTTCTGTTTTCAAGAATATATTGTTTTCAATATATATGAATCACAAATATTCTTGAATCAAAACACACTGCGTTGGCTCAAGTATTCCTTTTTTTCTGTGTACGAATCTCGTAAGAACTCTCTGTGGAATAATAACCTTTTAGGAATAATAATCCTACAGACATAGTTTTTGGTGATACTTATATTTGCAATCAGAATATAGGAGTAGAATATCTAGAATCTAGATATACAGGCAGTCTCTGTGAAATCAGACCTACTTATTCAATTGCTATGCTTTTAGCTATCTTGAAGTATTTTATTTTCATTTCTTACTTCTTCGTAAATCAATGTAGTAATAAATAAATCAAGTGGCCACTGGAATGTTCTTGATTTTTTTATGCTTTGTGATTATTATAATATTTATCGATTAAAGGCACCCTCCCATTTCTTCCCGTGGGTATCGTAAGAGGCGACTAAGGGAAAATTACCAAAAAGTAGGAGCAGCGCCTTCTAAACTATTCTGAAGAACTGACAATTTCTTTTGGCAAACACCTGAGATTTTATTCAACGGTGGACTTTGCGGTGGATGTGATGATTTAAGAGAATTTTGGTATTCTTTTACGGTAAAAAAAACATTAATAATAAAAACGCAATTTGGTTATTGTCTTGTTATATCTACATAATGTTAAGTTATTTATGGCAGTACATGTGAGTGATGCCTCTAGTACAAATCTGTTTTCGCTACATGTCTACTTCAATTCAAGACCATCGGCGAGTCTAAAATCAATGAGAAGTCATCGGCGACATTGATATCATAGTAAAATAATAGTTCATGATTCTCAGTTCCCTCAAGTAATTAGGAAATATGTACATATAATTCAGCTTATTGGTAGTTCGTTGTAATACAATTTTAAGACAATAGATGTGAGTGGGGTCTTTATATAGATCGATTTTTATTACGAAGAACAGAAGGCATGTGCTCCTTTTGGTATTGAAAGCAAAGTCCAAAATGGTCAATGATTGAATAGTGTTATTAAGTTGTGGGTTTAAATTCCGTTACTAGCTGACTTCTCTATATTAAAAGTAAATGCATACGAGCATTATATGCTCAAATATTCTAATACTCAAGATAACGTAAAATCATTCTTATGGCCTTGAGATTTTTTGTCTAAAACGTTAAATTGCGATGAGTGAGGCCGTACCTACAATTATTTATGACGTTAACTGAACTCGTACTAAACTTAATCATATATGGAAGAACGTTATAAGGTGAGTCTCAAAAGGCAAACACGTTTTTAGAAAGACTTTATGCCTGGCATATACTCGTATGAATTAAATTTAAACAATTCTAGAGAAACGGCATCGGAGTTGTGGAACCGCGAAGAGGACAGTACTAGTGTAGTGTGTCAACAATCCTATACCTATCAAAACGACAATGGCAATCACAGTGTAAGTGACAGAAGTGACAGTTCGGACGGAGGAATTCGGACTTTGACAGCTACGGGGCAACCGTCTCAACGCCAGTTACGTGCTGAGGCCCGCGCTCGCCGCTGTGCACAATCGTGACTCCCACACGAAGAACTTCAAAGAAGTTCGAAACTGGTCGGAGTATTATCCGGTAAAAATAACGCGAGTCCTAGCCGGTTACTTAATAATAATTCTAGAGAATATTACAAATACGATGTTTGATCCAGAAACAAGATATATCCTATACATTTCTATCGATAGGAAAAAATCATCATCCTCTTAAATTTGGATAAATCAATTTTTGTTTATTTACAGTATATCGTATCAATCTATTATTCTAATAATTATGTAGCAACCATGTGATGCAGTACCTGAAAGATGTTTTGAATTTATTGAATTCTCACTTTTATATGAATTTATTTTAATAAAAATCTCTTATCCTATATAAAGATGGTGTAGTTTTATTATCGCATGCGGTACCTATGTCTGACATTTTTCAGAGACCACTTCGTCTTAAGTAATGGCTGATTCAAAATTTGATCTAATAACATTTGTATGGAGTGCGCTAGCTACGAATCGCGCTAGCACAGAGCCCCAGCTGTGTGACAGCTGTCATTACAGATTTTCTCTATTGATCGACAAAATTAGAGTATTATACAAGCACGCAACAGTTTGATATTAGTACTTATTTAAGATAAAATCAACGGTAGTATGTCGAGGTGTTTTTTTGTAAATGTTCAAACACAAATATTCTAAAAACTACCGTTTCACTGCCCTGCCATCTTATTTCCATAAAATTTAGGAACTCACTTCCCGTTTACTGCTTTATTACATGTTTAGTATCACTCCTGCATATCTTATGATTTCAACTACCAAGCGAGTTATGGGCCCAACAACCTTTTAAAACTATTATTGAAAACAAACGTCATATTTCAAGCGTAAAATATTAATACTAGAACCAGTACCATGGCCGTCATGAAACAATAATGTTCATATATAGCGCTATCTCAATCGCACAAATAACTTGATTCAATGCGTACTAGCCACTCTCACTTTGAAGTTCTAATTAATGTAAGTTTGCTTTAATGATATTTGGTAGTGCGAAATATAATTGTAAAAGTGAAGTTTAAATAAAACTGAATGCTACCTAATCTCTTAGACGGTAGTTGGCCCCCAGCACTTAGTAGCTATGTCGTAAGCCGAGGAATACCGTTTTACTCACCCGTAGTTCCGTAATCAGCTACCGTTATTTAACCCATAACATTCACTCAAAGCGTTTCAATTTGAGTTTTAGGATTTTCATAAACTCTAAAACAAATTTACTAAACTGAAATTCAACATAAAAGTCGAGTAATATATATCTGTTAATTTAATAGATCTTAGTTACGTGATTTATCTTCACAATTTTTTTTTCCTAACATTGGTACCGACTTTTACACTTAAAGGTGTGATATAACTTGATGAAGTCGGTTCCATGATAGTTCAAAAGTACCAATTATCACAATATTGTGCGCATGGTACCGACTTCGACCAGTTATCTCACACTTCAGAGTGATGAAGTCGGCTCCATTTTTAGGAAAAATAAAATGTTTTTATATCTAATAATGAAAAACACCCGTTTTAGTGACCTTTGCTACTTACGGGATCAATTGTCGATCCCGTATGTCGAATGACTATATCATCAAGATAGGAAAACACTTTAGTGTAACTCAAAAACGACTGGACCGATTTTGATGAAATTTTAATGGGAAACAAGAAGCATCAGCATTCAAATAAAAAAAATAATCATCACCCAGTCAAAAGTTCTGAGGAAACAAACATAAAAAAAATACAGTCGAATTGAGTACCTCATCCATTTTTTTGAAGTTTGCTAAAATAGAACATAGACTGCATTAGTAAGTACTTAAAATATGCATGATCTCTAGGCACTTTTGATGTGTGTACATAGTTAATAAAAAAATATTATAGAAATGTTTTAAACTCAAGAACATAATTTTCAAGAACACTTCTAAGTATTTATGCGAAAGTTTGATTAATAACAATAAAGAGATTTTGAGTGTCCACGTCTGTTAATCGTTCACCCTGCAGTGGCTGAACCGATTTGGATGAAACTTGGATTATAAAAATTTTAGGTCATGGAAACATATTAGAATACTTTTCATAATTGTTCACCGGACTTTGGGCCAGGGAAAGTCCTATTTTAGCCCTGGAGGGGGAAGTGCTGAAGGCACTTCTCCCGAGACGAGCGTAGAAAGCAAAAAGACCTTTCTACCTCCGTCTCCTGCAGGCGCCGAAAACGCTCCGCTACTACAGGTGGGGTTGACAGCGAGCTCAAGGGCACCACTGTGGTTCGGACATCAGCTTGATTCATCGGACATAACACTGAAATATGTGAATTACTATTTGAAGTCGCTCGGTGCCACGCTGAATTAAATATGATGTGCTAAATGTTGTGTTCATGAATCCCGAATTCAACCGTTTATATTTAAAAAAAATACTCGTCTAATTACGTAGTACAGGATCCATATGTCACGCGTCAAATATATCATAACGCTTGACATCATCAATTAGTCGCTATCATTAGATCGGGTTGTTTACGTTGTGGTCTGAAAAATTTGGCCCGAACGCAATGTGGTCTTAAATTTTCTGTTTACGTTGTGGCCACAATAGTCCGGCCATATCGTAAAATACCCAAATAGAGTAATATTATATTTACATTGTGGCCCGCTTGATAATTAATTGAATTTCTGCAAGATTTGAATTTCTTCTATAGGGAACCCGATACAAAATAACAAAGTTGCAGTATATCAAGGTATGTTTGGCATAAACTTTTAATTTAATTAATTATAAAATATAGTGCCAATACAGAACGGAATACAGCTATTAAAAAAAAGTAATTCTTCATACGTCAGTCTTCGCGGGAACTTTCTCAATTATGTATAAGAGAAAAACTGCTTGACTGAAGGTGAAGAAATTTATGTTGGGTCAAGTTGGAGGTATATAGAACCTGACAAAAAGAAATCACCAAAAATTTACAAGTAATGAACTAAAATGCGAAGTCATATAAAAACACAGACGAGTACACGCGCAACGTAGGAACCTTCTCCTTTTGTTAAAACTTGTCAATACTCCCAATTTTATAACTTTATGTAGAAGCTGAAGGGGAAATCTATTAAATCCAGCATGAGACCTGTAGTGATATATGGATGGGAAGGTTTCACAACGAAAGAGGCAGACGAAAGAAGAGCGCATGTGGCAGTGATGGCCAAATTTGGATGAAAAAGGATGGATGCGTAGTGTTAGTGATGTGTGTGTCGCAGCGTTAATTCACACAGAAGTGGCAGCGGCTAGCAGCGCAGCGGCCGAAAGTTTTATTGTCAAACAATTTTCGACTTTGTCTCTGTCACTATAATGTATAGTACGGGGTGAAATTATTGACGGTGAGGGACCGCAGCTGGTCGCGTGACTTTTGTAAATATATTCAAGCGATACTATGCGTTGTAGTAACAGAAACAAAGTAGAAAAAGGTTAACAGTAAAACTGTCGGGCGATGCCATTTCCATAGGAATCGAGCCTAAAAATGCACGCCCCTCCCACTAAACGTGATTATTTAAATGTGTGTGCGTGCTGCGATTTTACTGTGAACTTGGACTGGTCCACACTCGCACACACACCGTGATGACCGAAGAACCAATGATATTGACAAGATAAGAGGACTACGAGGTTGCGTGTATTGCGTTGCAGGGACGTCCATCTTTAGACTGAAACATATATCTACTAGAATCGACAAAATTAGGAATAAGCATATCAGCATTCCCCGTGGAGTGCCGGGTTAGAATTGCACCTCCCCATATCATCCCGTGGGTGTAGTTAAAGGCGACTAAGGGAAAAATACTGGAAGGTGAGCATCAGCGCCTTCTAAAGAACTGCCATCTTACACTGCGATCCCCAAGCCGCCTGCCAAGCGTGGGGATTATGGCAAATACTCCCTTAATAGGGGAGGATGTGTTCAGCAGTGGACGATCCGGCTGATACAGTACAGTACAGTATATCAGTAGTACGGATTATATCTGCGTTATTAAAATTGACAATGCTTTCATTGAATACATTGCAAACGCTTGGTTCGTAATTGAAATACGGGAATATTCATCATAGATCACAGAAATATTCTCTGTTTTCACACAAACAATTTGAACCGACTAGCGGCGCGTTTACGACATCTGTCAACTGTCAATTTGCTTCTTTGCAATTAACCCAAATTAACCTTCACTTCCATTATCAACATAGCAGTATACAATTTCAAGGCATTCCTTTGTGATCGAGATTGTTATACGTAGAAAAAAAACACAATTTATTGAAAATTGAGCGGTGAAGGGGAGCATTGATATATCGTAATTCGTAAAGGGGCCCCTTAACCCTACTCATGGGTTGCAAGTCCCAGGCCCCTCTAGCCACTTCCTCTGCAACGCGATGGACCCGGCACGCGCACGTTGAATCCATGGAATGCTAAGTAATTCGTCTCAAAAGGTCAGGGAAAAGTGAGTGAATTGTACAATGTACATACTGATTGTATACCTTTACATATGACATAGATGCCTATAAAACTTTGAGATATGGACAACCCTACAGATCAAGACTAGAGTAGCTTTTGATTATCCTACGGGCCTCCAATGAAACTACTTTCCTGCATCAATTATGGTAATAATGATGTTTGATAAACCTATCATAAGGTTATGAAGCTATTATAAACAAATCCCTAGATTGTATCTAAATTTCCGAGGGTTAACTAGAACGTGATAGAAATGGCTCTTATAAATCTTTACTCTTTAAACATATGTTGAAATATCGATACAATTTTTAATTTTATATATAGGGTAATTGTTTTCTCCACAGACAATTATTTCTAGAAAACTATGTGAGCGTGGCCGCGTTTGAAAAATATTGATAATGTTTGATACCTTGCCAAATAATACAGTATTACATGCTAATGCTAAAAAAGGAAAATGAGTTTTATTTGGATGCAAGTATTTTCTTTATGGTAGGTTTAGGATGGCTCACCTGTATGTAAATGATCGCCGCAGCCAAACCTCAACACCAGAGGTCTCGAGGACGCGTTGTCGATCTTTGAAGAGGGAATATGCCTTCTTTCTTAAGGCTCTTAATTTGGTTTGGAAATACTTCGCATCGCAGCTGGGACAGTGCGAGGCAGATAATGCCATTAGAATCATATGGTTATGAACTTTCAGAAGTCGACATGAAATTGATGAAACATCATGGCTCTGTCGGGACTTCCGATAGTAAAATTCAGCTGCAGGTATTAAAAAGAACAGCTCCTCGGAACGCTACCTGATACGGTAAAGGATGCAGCGTGGTGGACATAGAATTTTTATATTTCAAATAATGTGGTCTTTAGTGTAAAGCGTTGTCGTAAACAATGATTGATTGTTGTGTTCATACTTCATCTTACATAACAACTGTCAGAAAATAGCAAATCACGACCATTTCAATCCGTTTTACGGAATTTCACAAGTATTAGGCATAAAGAGAGGCGTTAAGACGTATTTGTCCTGTGCCCTTAGTACGAGTTCCTTTAGCAAACAGGTTTAGTTGAAAAATAATCATAGTTAGAATTAACTATGGTAAAAATTACCAGCGCCCCTAGCGGAAACTTAACGAACTAAAACATGTACCTATACCATACCATATGAAAAAAAAACGTTTACGGATACGTGAATTGTGAAAACTCTTTGCGTTCAACTCGTCCTTGTACTGTACATAAATCAAACTGAATTGTGAAGCTAGAATTCAATTGAATAAGTCCCGAAGGACAAAGGCAACATGGGGTTCTCGTAGGAGGAGCGGTAATGATGGTGCAAAAAATAAATATTTATGTTGGTTGGAGACAAAAAGTATAATATAGAATATGAGTATGTATTAATACAGGTTTTTTTATACATCTCTCTTTAACTCTAATCATTTTTTTTTTGCAAATTGCTGTGATAACAGAATTGCTAATGTAACGCCATCTATTCGAACCTCAAACAACTTATGATAAGCGCGGTTCAACTCGAAAGCCTAAGTTACGTTAGTCAACTGCGTCATCATTTGATACTAATGTAATCCGGTAGATGGCGCTATATGAACTCTCATATACATACTGCGCATAATATGTGACTGCAGAAAGTAATGAAATAATTTGAATGAATAAAACTTTAATTGAAAAAGCGTCATATTTTTAATTTAATGACACTACAAATAGTACCGGAAGTGCAACATGCGCCAGTGCAGGTCCTCTACCTTCTACTTCTTGGAAGGGAAAGTTGGCATGATGCGACTTCGCTCAAGCAAAATATTTTGCTGTATTCAGTTATATTCAGAATCAACGTTTTTACTTTGCATTTTTTGTGTCAGGTTTCATGCAAATCAGTCTACTTTTTTGGCACTTGAGTAAATTGGGGTTAAATCTTTAACATCATAGTTTGAATGGACACAGTTTAGTAATTTCTTCCCCAAAGAGTTATATTAATGTAACTTAGATGTCTGTCCGTTTGTCCATCCGAATGTCACGACTCACAGGTATCCCAATTGTAAACGGAATCAGCTTGAATGGAAGAACCATTCAAAGTTAATTAGAAGTATGAAAAACGAAAATAATAAAAAAAAAAAAAAAAAAATGCCACACAAATAACATATACCTATACAGAATAAGATTAAAACTAAAAATAAGGTGATTCGTAAATATTGCGGGCAATAGGGTTACACTCAGCAGGTTTCATTTTTTTCAGGTTATTTAAATTCTTATATCCTGTCCACAGCTTAGTTTGATACAACAACTGCATCGTTTTACAGTTTCTTGATTTATGTTTCCTACCAGCAAAGCGAGAGAAGCCGCGAACATTCAGCTAGTACAGTGTCAAAGCTCACCTTTCGCGTTCTCTGGATCTGCTTTTCTTCCTGTAAGACCCCTCAGCGGAGCCGTCGTCGAGCCTCCGCCGTTTAGCATCGTATGAGCGGGATCTGGACCGCGAGTGTGAAGCGTAGTGCTTCCTGCGAGTCCGCGGCATCTGTGGAAACAGACGCAAACACTCACATATGCATACATAGTAAATATTAACAAGTAGAAGATTCAGATCCAACCCTGTGTTGAAAAGCAGGAGTGAATGTTAGCATTTAATGTCGTGATTACTACATACAATTTATAAAATGAGAAGACAAAAAGTGTGTTGAAATCACAATTTACTATGTCAAACAATGTTCACTGCCGTCATGGATGAGTGACAGTTTCTGATATCGAGCACTTTGATGATTCGGAGGGTATGTTAAGATGTTGGTTCTGGTTGTTGTTTTAAAACAGCTAGGGTGTCTTGCAAATAACCGGTGGCTAGCTACCACCTCCAAGTAGAAAATCTGCTACCAAGGATAGCTTCAAGGATACACCTCTAGCCTATTATTTATACCTGTTATACTACCTTTGACCACATCATCACTTACTATCAGGTGAGATTGTGGTCAAAGTTTCACTATCAAAAGGTATTACTGAAGCCCTAGCACGTGATGTTGCGGGAAGCAGCTATAAAATTATAGTATAATACTACTCCAAAAGAAAGTGACATTGGTATAAATTCTAAAGTGCATTCTTTAAATTAGTCTCAGTTAATAATAAAACAAATTTTGTTATTCTTTATTCTCTATTACTAAATTAGTAAGGTAGCCAGGCAGTTTCATCACACACTAAAACAATAGTTACTGTATTTCATAGTATTGTGTTAAAATGGGTTGCTATCTAGTGGTTGTGATCGCAAGCAGTCTACAGTAGCAACTCGTCTTTATATCAATTTATATACAATGTGATTTATCAAGTTAAAGTCGACAAGATTAAGTTTAATACTAATTTTACGAAGCGCTCGTAGCGAAGTTTACTTAGCTGTTCTCAACCGATCAGCAAAGTTAAGCAACGTCGCGCGCGGTCATGAGTTGGATGGGTGACCGCTAGTGACATTACTACTGAGCGTTTCCGTGCTTCGGAGAGCACGTTAAGCCGTCGGTCCTGGTTGTCGTCTAAGGATGGCAGTCGTTATAGCATGGTGGTAGGGCATTTTGTGAATGCCCGTCTGGCTAGCTACCACCCTCAAGTAGAAAATCTGTCGCCAAGCACCTAACGGTGTGTTCCGGCAGATGTCTTTGAGAGCCAGTACTTCTAGGTTAGCCTGAACAACATCTTCGACCACATCATCACTTACCATCAGGTGAGATAGTGGTCAAAGGCTAACCCTATAAGGCATAAAAAAAAAAAATGGTTTGAAGACATGATTTTAGTGTTAAAAATTTAGAGTATATTTAGCGGTATTGATGAGTTGTTACTTTACTACTTACGATCCTGAGCACTCGATACTTAACTGTTATAATGTAATCTTATATTAATTCTACTCTTGACTCAGATAATACTTAAATCTTATATGCAAACCAACTGAATTTCCGAGAATTGTATGCACCTAGTTTGGGCCTCTAAGATATACAGGTGATGATATTTTTATTTTATAGATAATTATGTGCATACCAAATCCTATTTGACATATCTAAACATACAGAGAACAAGTTTAAACAAATGCACTGTAGAATCTACACTATATGAGATGTAAGCAATTGACAAAAACAACATAAACAAGCCAAGTTCTAAATGGATTATAGAGAAAATCTACAATGAGCAGGATAAACAGCTTTCTCATTGCAAAATGAAACTGTTTGGACCAAGAAGAATATTTGTGTACCATATACATGGTAATTGCTGTATGCTGTCAAAGCCATTTCTGAAGTTGCTAATCAGCGTGGAAATTAACAACTGTGTAATGCCAGGTTATTTGTGTATTTTTATTTACATCAAACTTCCTCTATTCTTTCCAAAATTACAAATATACGATCAGATTTTTTTTACGTCATGTGCGGGATTCCTCTATGCTTTCTAATTTAAGATATAACAGTAAAGCGTGGATTAAATGAGAAACATACTCCTGTTTATATTTATGAAATTTATAAATAAAATTACTCTATTCATGTTTTTTAGTTCCAAGAAAACTCTATATTACCATCAATATATAAAGCAATGTAAGATCATTGTTCAGCGCATCAACATGAAAGTTCTCAAGAATCATGTTGAAAGAGCACTTTCAAGCACCTGATGGGTTATATGTAAACTGAACCTTTAGTCTGTATTTGGGATTCTGGATTTATCAACATATTTTCATGAAAAACAAACAGAGCAATCAATGCACATATAGATAATCACAACAATTGAATTTAATTCATAAATGTTGTGTGATATTGTTGCATGATAAGTAAAGGTTAACCATATTTTAGTATCAAACACAGAGATAATATATTATCCATGATATCAACAGATAAAATAATAATATAGCCATAGTGGCCTCTCTGTTAGAAAGAGAGAATTTACAGTTTGTAGCAAAGTAATGCTATGGAATTTCCAGAATCTACTGTATTTTGCCAATCCTAATTAAGCAGATCTATCAAATAAAGGTCATTCAATGTTTTAGGCTCTATTCATTATTTTAAATTAACAGATAGCTGGAATACCAGTCAAATATCATAAAAACCTTTGTTCTGTTACTTCTACTAAATAGTATACAACACATGAAATGATACATCACAACAATAATTCATGCAAACATTATTATTCAAATATTCTCATTAGAATGATGGTTAGAGTATTTAAATAGTTCTTTAAATATAAAAAAAGCCATTCCATAGAAATTCATGCAGATGACAATAATGATTAATGACAGTCAAAAAAAAAACCTTCAAACATTTTATGGTGCCATATCTTAATAGATGGATTTACAGCAACTTATATTAGTTTTCAGTCAATGCAATTTAACTCTGCCCCTATGACTATGGACATTTATAGATTATGTTGAAATAATGTGTTAATATTTTTGACAGTCATACAATATAATGAAAGTACATCCAGTACTTCCACTTACCATAAAAAGATACCAATACTCGTATCCGAGAGGTTAAAGCTGAAAAACATAAATTTTTTAGACCATGGAAATTTGGTCAACTGCTTGCTTATCTCAAATTATTATAAACCAACATGCATCTAAGCTTATGAATTGCAAGTAAAAATAAGTAACTAGTGGAAAAAGGACTCATCAAAGAGGCATAGAGCAGCCAGTGTAAGTATTTATTGACCATGTTTCATAAAACAGTACCACACATTTACAATTTTTTAACAGTATATATTTCATATATGTATGATAAAGGTGAGTTAAATAAGGTCTTTATATTTGCTAGAATCACATATTTTTAGTTGTAATAATATATTGACCTAGAATTGATGCTCAGTACTGACTTTGTGATGATGTGCTTACAGTTGGTGCTCTATATCTTTATTTATGGAATTTAAATGCTCATATTAAATCTGACCACAGGATAAAACTTGTCTAATATAATGAAACTTCTACTCAAGAAGCAAACTGGCATATATGGCCTTGCTCTGTTGTTGTTTCTATATCTCATGCACATGCTAGTTTATAATATATGACAGATATAATTTGCCTACCATTTTTAATTTCAAATGTTTCTAATTTTCCTGTATTTCAAATGTTCATAAGAATTCATTATCAATGGGATAACAATCACATATTGTTTTTGTAATCTGGTACAAATTCAACACACTGGGTTCAGGTAACAAGCAGTTTTGTTGGACTTATAAGTATCGTGTACTATCTTAGTGTAATCAAATGATTATTGGCCTTCACTACATCATAAATAACTGCACCTATTTTTGTTATGATGTCTATAGAAAGTCAGGTAATTAGATATCTTTAATTATATAGTGATAGGATCTAGCTGATCCTGTCCAATCAATATTAACTTGTACAACATGAAAATGCCTATGAGAATTTGAGTTAGATAACAAAATACTTGATTGGCAGATATTCCATTAACTACAAGTAAGTATCTACTCTTCTTAATCTTTATATTTACAGCTCTGCAAAGCAGTAGGTATATTGGATATTTTAGCTACACCACCTCGCCAAATAGGTACATATTGCTTCATAATTTTGCCATTTGAAATATGCAGGTACATACCTACTGACTAGTACCTTTTATCCAAAGAGGGCACTTAATATTTTCCAAATGTAGGCCTTTCAGCAAGAGTCCATCTTGGTGGGTCTTGACTTGGCTTGGTGTCAGATATTCTGCCTCGAAGCAGTGTGTGCATACATAATACTTATGTACTTACTTATTGTGGTGGGGTGTAAGGTATCCTATTAACGACAAATTGTGTAAAATCTTGCCGAGCTAAACGTTATGTTTTATGAATAGTGCACTAAAAAATATGGGATACCTACGTATACCAAACGCAGACACCAATTACTGGAATAACTTCTATTAGTATGTACGATGGACTACTTAGGCGTTTATGAACTAATAAGTCTACAATACAATCAGAAATAAAGCACATAAACTATGCATTAATGTTTCATGCCATTTCCATCAATTCATAAAGAAGTAGCTCAAGGGGCCTGATAAACAAATGTCAGAATTTATTTACATAGTAAAATCTGACGCCATTTTGGTTTCCCTACGACTCCATTGGAGCCCTAGGTAGTAAGAAAGTAAAACCACTTACTCTCAATTCACGTAAGTATTTCAATTTACACCAAAGAAGTTGAGTAAAACTGGTAACACAATTCCAAGTTCGCGATGCAGAGCCTTGAATGATGCTGCTTCGCAATAAAGGCCCGAACATCGATCCGAATCCAAGAAACGAAGCTGCTTGCTTGCTTGCTTTGCTTGATTATGTTATGATTCCATTTGCTTCGACCTTGCTTGCTTGCTTCGTTTGATTTGCTTGTTGTTGATTGGCCGACTGCTTGAACGCAATGCGGGTGCGATCTCAATTTATTATTTATTCCGTATCGATATATATTTATTCTAAAAATAGTGTGTAACAAATTCCTTCATAAAAAAATAGTTTATTATAAAAGATAGCGTAAAAATAGACTGTGACTGTTAAACGAATAAAAAGAAACAACTTGACGATACAAACAGAAACTTGAAATAGCTCCATCTATTTAGTGGATTCAATAACAGTATCTACACACAACCTGTGACACGACACGGAAAGGTGCGTTCGTTTTGGCTCGATTGCGTTTGTAGCAGTTTCAAAAGTGGCATTTGTGTTTTAGCGTTCGGATAGAAGCTTTTGCTATTTTTGACCACCAATTACTGCATGCTATCCGAACGGCTTAAAACATACTTTGACAACCGACAATATTTTAACAATTTTGCACAGTACGAAATATGGAATCAATCTCTAAAATTAACAAAAAGTAGGTACCTATATTATTATTATTTCTTTGTTTAATGGCTTCTGATAGTTACTTAAATAAAAAACTTGTGAAACTCTTCAATCGCGCCAAATACAACTGTCAAAACAGCAGTTGTCAAAAAACGATCACAACGATCCCACGGCAAGACATGGGTCAAAAATATCACTTTTCTCTGTCATTTGTAGCGTTTTCAAAGCTATCCGAACGGTGAGCGAAAACGATATTTTTGCTCACGAAGTCCCAAAACGAACGGCCCGTGTGATCATTTTTAGCGTTTGTGAGTGTTATTTTTGGCACCGATAGGCTATCCGAACGCCCTAATCATCACACGAAATACAATATATATATATAGGTACCTACTGTTGCGATCACAGACCTAGGATTTTTTCGCTACGCTCAAAAGCCTATGGTTGCGATCTACTGACTGATCTAATAACCACTCTAACCAGCAAATTGATTCGTTTGTTGCATCGATGTAATTGAAATACGGGAGATGCGGGACACTCTCGTGTCAAGTAAGGGATGATTTATATTAGACCGGGCCGTGTCCGGGCCGGGCCGTGGACGGGGCGGGCCCGGGGCACGGCCCGCTCTAATATAAATCTACCCTAATTATAGTTAGACCAGAAACAACTACACGCAAAAATAATCACTCCACAGAGTTAAGCCTTTCACAGACGACAGCTATAATATAAAGCTATATATTTATAGCTCGATATATTTCAATACATCTCAACACATTTTCCATAGAAATTGACAAGTGACAACACACGGCAGCTATAATATATAGCTTTACAGTCCCGCCAACTTATCTGTTCAGGTGGCAGAAAAATGAACTAAAACTTTGCCTCAAATTGTGACAGTTTGTAGTTGATTTCCTTGACCAGTAGCGCCCTCGAAAACTGCACAGTTAAGTTGGTGGTACCATACATTTTCGTTTCATAATACCGACAGTTATGCTATAATATTAATTATAGTTGCCGTCTGTGAACTCCTTTAGGGCTAGCGCGCATTGCCTTGCGGTGCGTTTATTCTACCGTGCGTTAGAAAAAACGCAGTCAAGGCTCCGCGCACATGCGGTGAAAAAAACGCACGTTTTATCAGTCAAGTTACAGCTGTGGCCTTCACCACACGTCATCGTTATAAACTAGCTAAAACTAGCTAGCTAGTTACAATAGAAGACTAGCTAGTGCTAACCTACATATATTTATTATTACGTATAAAAGCGTACCCAAACGGTATTGGGTACATCCCTTGACGGTCTTAAGGCCTATGATATTACTCGTGGAGCAGTATTACTCCTATTGGTGAATTAAAATACTAATCAGAACCAGTTGTACACGTGCTAGCGACAACACTGGCGAGCAAACACCATGCGAACACTACCGCTGGCGTGGCCCAAAAGTGTAGGTCGAATACCTGTAGGTACCGTCGAGTGATGGAGTCGTGCTGTCGACTGCACCTAAAATACACATGCAGCGTTTTGAAAAAAATAAATAATAAGGAAAAGTAAAATAAAACTTAATATACCGAGGAGAATACCACTGTAGTGCGATTGCATTATATTCCGAATACATATTTTTAAAGATTTGCTATGTAACATAACGTATGAAATTAAAAACGAATTATAAAACTGACCAGTGGTTTTTTTTCTTATGAAGTTAGGTCGCTCCAATTACCAATAACAAATTCATAAACTTCCTCCCACATCCTTGTCTTCAATATTCAGTCCGAACATTCAGGTATAATGTTTGCCCAACAATGCTGGCCTGATCCCAATTGCATTAATAAAAAATTCGATGACTAAATCTCCGATAGCCACTCGCGCCGCGCATCGCCGGACAAACGCTACGGGTCGATATACCTGTTTCGCTTCCTAAAAGCAAATGAGTGCCAGTGCGTTTTTATCACCGCAGTCCGCGGTGCTTCTTGCATTTCTATACGATACAAAAAATTGTGCGGTAGACTCACCGCAAATTTGCAGTGATAACTTTACCGCATGCGTTTATTTCACCGCAATGCGCGCACTTCAATGACACTTCCTACTTCACAGAATATGCGTTATAAAAACGCAAGGCGCTAGGCCTTATCGTCGTAAATTTGCTATAAGTGAGATAGAGACATAAAAGGACAAGCGTGAACAAGATAAACTAACGTCACTGCTACACAAACAAAAACGATTCGGATATCCTCGGTGATAATCGTGTATTTGTATCTCTGTCTGCAAATGGCGTTCAAAGAGCGATGTAAATCGGGAGAAAATTAAGGAAACAATTCGATTTGTTAGTATTTACGAGTAAAAAGTATTGCCGTGAACTTATTTTTAGTTTTTGAACTATAAGTGCACATTTTAAATACCTACAAATGATTGTTGCTGTCTTTTTACACAGATATAAGGTGATTTTACGTGCGTGATACGCAAACGCGTGTTCGATTGCGACTAACGTCAATTGTGTTCCTGGGCCTAATTTATGCGGTCCAAGTCAAAGATTATGTCCCGCATCTCCCATATTTTAATTACATCGATGGTTTGTTGGCGTGTTGAGGCTCCCTTCCAAAATGCGACGCGTCGCGTCGTCCGTCCTAGCAATCTGCACAATGTTACAGCAAATTGTAAAAGTATCTACACACGGCACAATTTTACAATCTGCTGTTGCAACATGCTGAAGCTGCGGTTGGCCGTACCCTAATCACGTTGCGGGTGTGATTTCATTCCACGTTTCATTACCACAACTTGAACAGGATATAATAATGGCGCAATGTTGTCCAAATATCATAAAACGGTGCTTGCTAAACTGAAGCTTGGTGAACTTGCGGCTGAACTAAGTAGGTAGGTATATGTAAAATAAACGGTATACATACTGAAAACATGACATAAAAAGCAAAAAAGTGGCCATTCCTGAGAAAGTAAATCTCACATATAATAAAACGTTTTATTTAGAACACAGCATTACATACTCGTACATAAATTAAATTCACATAATTATTAAGGGTAAAGTATGAAATTGCCGATTTGTACTGAAAAATTGAGATTAGTATTTTTTTTAATTTAATATAGTATTTATTTAATCAAAATAATTACCAGTATCATCTATATTTATTTTTATCGCGTAGAATATTGTCCAAATCACGAAAAAATGGTAGTCCGTTGGAGCAAGGTCTGGCGAATACGGAGGGTGACGAATGGTTTCCAATTGCAGGTCCTGTAGAGTTAAAACGGTTTCTCGTGCTGTATGAGGTCTCGCGTTATCATGGAGCAATAATGGTGAAGATTGATTCATGAGTCGGGGCTGTTTCACTGGCGCATTTCTGGGTAGTTTGGCTCGGATTGGCTTCCACCATCTCTTTCAATTCATTGTTATTCACCTGTGTGGGCGGTCTCCCACGTGGTTAGTTCTTCCAATCAAAATTTCCACCACGAAAGCGTTAAAACCATATCGCACGGTGCGTTTATTATTAATCCTCTCTCCAAACGCAACATTGATATTGCGAGCTGTTTCTGCCACGTCAGATCCGCGTCGGAACTCGTATTCAAAAATCACTCGAATTTTTTAAGTATCCATATTTCTTGTCTAAGCTAAAATATTATGTTATAAAAACTAACGTGGTTTTCACTCATTTTAGTAAATAATACGGGATAACTCACGTAAATCAGTCAGATAGCTCCGACTATAGTTTCAACCACATCCGACTGATTTACGTGAGTTATCCCGTATTATTTACTAAAATGCTAAAATATTACTTGCTCAGTGGTCTAAGCTGAATAAAAAAAAACATCTGAAAGTCGATAATCGAATGTTGCACATTTTTTAAAAGAACCTCGTAGGTACCTTGTGAAAAAAGTTTCACTAATAAATCTCAGACCATGAAGGTTCGTTGTTTGATATAGTCTACGGTCGGACCGCATCGTTCTTCACCTAGGATTGTGGTACCTACTTGATCCTAGTTCTTCACAGATCTTGCCCGCTATGGAATCTCCCATACTACTTAGGGCGTATACCAGTTGACGCTAAATTCGTTATTTTCGATAATTTTGATCACATTTTGTGTCTATGTTTCATGGGTGCGTTCTATTTGAAGTTAAATTCGCCAAAAACGATAAAAACGATCACACTCCTAAAAAGTTGTTCCACTTGGATCTTGGCATCATTTTCGCCATAAACGCTATGAAGCTACTGGAACAGTTTGAATTACCTACATCTTAGTCAAAAGTGACAAATTTTAGTGGCATTCTTAGCGTTCTTATACCATTTGACGCTAATTTCGTTATTTTCGATAATTTTGACCACATTCTGCGTCTATAGTTGTGATCACTGTGATCGTTTGTAACTGTTCTCCCCTGTTCCATTTAGGATAAGAACTCTAAGAATGCCACTAAAATTTGCCACTTCTGTCACTTTTGACATTAGATGTAGGTAATTCAAACTGTTCCAGTAGCATCATCGCGTTTATGGCGAAAATAATGCCAATACCCAAGTGGAACAACTTTTGGGGAGTGTGATCGTTTTTAACGTTTTTGGCGAATTTAACTTCAAATGGTACGCACCCTAAATGGAACAGGGAGAACAGAACAAACGATCACAGTGATCACAAACATAGACTCAAACATAGACGATATTTGCAGTCGAGTTTTTTTATTTTCTTTAATAATTTATAAGTACTTCTTTTATCATTTCTTTTTTTGCTCAATGTACGAAGTTCTAGTTTTGACGTCACAACATGGCGCTAGGCCGATCCTATTCTTATTTAAATCGCATTGTACTTCGACGAGTTATAGTAGGGTTAGTATTATTATATGTTCTTTGGTAAGGTATCGACCTCATCTCCGACGTGGGACAAGCCATTACTTTGTAATGAATGAACGTTCGCAATTTTGTAAGATAAGTATATAAAATGGAGTGGTGGTATCGGAAATAGAAAATACAGTAATACGTTAATGTATAAATATTACATTACCAACGTTTATATGTTATATATTCTTGTACAAATTGATAAGTTAGAGCTTTGCCATGATTTAAAAACGGGGTACCTAGGTAGATACCTACTGCATACTACCTATAAGTTGTGCTAAAAGCGTCTCCGTGTTTAGTACTAAGCACTAAACAGCTGCACTAAACACTCATACTAGAATCTAATTAATTTGCATACATGCATTAGCAATGTGCAGATTGCAAGGACGGTCAATACAAATGGCGGCATGTTGGAACTTGGAAGAGAGTCACAACCAACAACACGCCAAGTATCTACACACGACCTAATTTTACAAACAATTTGCTGTTTCAACATGCTGAAGTCGCGTTTGGCCATGCTCTACTCGCGTCGCGTAGCGTCTGTGATCACAATGAGGATCGTTCACATAACACGTTACTTATTTGATTTCTAATAATGCGGACTTATGCGCTCCCTCGTGGGGTGCCGGGTTAGAATTACACCTCCCCATATCTTCCCGTGGGTGTCGTAAGAGGCGACTAAGGGAAAAATACTGGAAGGTGGGCAGCAGCGTCTTCCTAAAAACTGCCATCTTACACTGCGATCCCCAAGCCCCTAATAGGGGAGGCTGTGTTCAGCAGTGGACTATCCGGCAGATAAAGTATGCGCTATGATATTTTAAGCATTTTGTTTTATAAAATGAATTAAATCCATCAGGAAATTACAAAGGACGAATATAAAAGTTTTCTTTTCGGCTATTTAGAAACACATGCTCGGACCATCACTTGTATGATGACGTCACGCATCGCGTCTCGCGTCATCCACCCATACCTACAAAATCAATGGTTTGGCTCAGATAATTCAACGTTCCGCGTATGTCGTGGTGCGGATTTTTTTTTAATGGATTTTCGGACCAAAAGAAAAACCAGGAGAGTAAAAACGGGACCATATTACTAAGACTCCACTGTCTGTCTGTCTGCCACCAGGCTGTTTCTCAGGAACCGTGATAGCTAGACAAATTTTTACTTTGTTACAAGGCTTTGTGGTGACAGACAGATGGGATAATGAAGAAACGCAAATTACCTGTCTATGGTTTTTGGATTCCGTGACCCATTCCTCCATAAGTGTATGCAGTGCACCTTTATTTAATTGTAAGCTGTTCAAGGAAAATAAACGTAAATATTGGCTCGGAGCCGTTCAGGGCGGGCTGGTTAACAGATTACCTATGCACAGTTGAAAGCACCAGCAAGCTACCACGGAACAGTTGAAAGCGCCAGCTTTCATTATGAAGATAATAAAAGGGATCCGCATACCTTTTTGTCAAAATCCATCACTCATTTACACCGATCGCATTGGGACCAACAAAGCAGTGTCAGAATCAATCAAAATGACAACTGTTATAAACTAAATGAAGCTTATGGTGTTCTACAATAGGCCGAAAACTCACCGAGCTTTCTATCATCGATGTTTCTTGTCGACCAAGCAATGGTTCAGTTCGTCCAATTTTCAACTTGAAGGCACTAAATCAGTATTTTATAACGAATCACTTCAAACTGATAAATGTAAGGACTGGATGTTCAAAATAAATATTTCCTAACAATAACAAATATTTTTAAAATATTTTAAGAAACCTACTATAAAATATATTACCTAAAAAATACACTCGAGAGCAATGAATCCGGGTCACTTAAAGAATGTTAAAAATCTCGGAAACTAAAAATGATAGGTTAATGCAATAAATTGTATTTAATAGACAATGTAATACTCCTTAAATGAAAGTAAAAAAAATATGAGTCACCATACATTTTATTAACACAAAATTACATAAAGAAAAAAACTGCTGATCTCTCCTTAAAACAAAAATAGGAAACATGAAATTTTTGAACTTTATTACGATTTTCTTGAATTTTAATACTTCGTATTGCCTCCTCGTGCTTCCATTACTACGTTTACGCGGTTTGGCATGCTGTACACCAAGTTCCTTATACGATTTTGGGGAATATTCTCCCCGTCCTCTGTGAGAGCAATTTTGAGCTCACGAAGCGTGATTGGGGGAGGGTTTCGTTGTTTTACGCATCTGCCTAGCTCGTCCCAAGCATGCTCGATCGGGTTGATATCCGGGCTGCGCGCTGGCCACTCCATACGAGTAATGTTCATCTCTTGAAGGTAGTCATTCACAATCCTACCTGTATGAGGTCGGGCATTGTCATGCATAAATATAGCATCCTCACCTAAATTGACCATAAATGGACCAACGTGATCATTGAGGATTTCTTCCACATATCTTACGCTAGTTAAAGAGCCGTTTTCTATGATCACCAGCTCTGTGCGACTTTCAGAAGAAATTCCGGCCCACACAAGTACAGACCCACCACCGTAGGCTACTTTTTCTTCGATGCATGCTTGCTTGAATCTTTCCCCTGGTCTTCGATACACTCTGTGTCTTCCATCGTGCTTGTAGAGCATAAATTTTGATTCGTCGGAGAACATAACTTTTGACCAATCTTCAATACTCCAATTTACGTGGCTCTGGGCATATCTTAGTCTCGAAATACGATGCCCACGCTCCAGTTTAGGGCCGTTTGCAGGTCTAAGGGGTTTTAAGTTAGATTCAGCAAGCCGACGTCTTACTGTCCATGCACTTGGGTTACTTCCTCCGAGGCGTCGAAACTGATTGGCGAGTTCAGTTCCTGTGAGAAAGCGATTTCGAAGCATGGTGTTCACCAAGTATCGGTCTTCTCGTGCTGTGGTACACCTGGTTCTGCCCGTTCCTGGTCTGCGTAGGTTAGAACCAGTTTCTTCGTAACGTCGGAGAACTCTTTGTACTGTTGACAGCGACACACCGACAGTCCTGGCTGTATCGCGCTGACTCCGGCCGGTTTCCAGCATTGTAAGTATTCTGGTGCATTCTTCAGGCGTAAGCGACATAATTTCAGCTTGAATAATGAATATAGAGCACTATCAACATGGTTTATGTACCCACATAAATGACAGATTACAAACAAAAGCAAAACCAAATGCTGTAATTTCGTAGTTCCATCTTCGAAAGTGGCCCTTTTTCAAATTTGATTTTTTTATGATATAACTTTACTTTAACTAAGAAGTTTTAATACCTTCATTTAAGGAGTATTACATTGTCTATTAAATACAATTTATTGCATTAACCTAGCATTTTTAGTTTCCGAGATTTTTAGGATTCTTTAAGTGACCCGGATTCATTGCTCTCGAGTGTATATTGCTAGATATATTTTTTATATTCTTTAAGTGCTTTGTTAAAATATTAATTTAATGTTTTCTTAAAATATTTGTTATAGTTAAATATGTATTTCCGCAAAGTAACGCCTGAATCTATTCATTAGTATTTCCCAAGTCTACTTTCATTTGTCAGTGGCTCGCAACCACCGACGATTCCTCCGCCTTGTTTACCGCGAAGAATTACTGGAAATGACATGTCAACCTTTCGGTTTGTCCACAGCTCCAAAAATATTTGCATCCTTTAACGTATGGATAGTTCAGGTTCTCAGACTAAAAGGAATCAGGATAGTGATGTACCTCGACGATTTTTTCAGTGTCTCATCAAGACCAACACATACTACAAAAACATATAGACATTGTGATCAATACCCTAAAAAAGCTTTTTTTTTTAATGTTAATGTGACGGAACAAGCTCGAAGCCCACCTGATGTTAAGCGTACCACTGCCTATAACAGATGCATTTCATCACAAGTCATGAATTGCACTGCGCCCGTAACTTTGAGACATAGTTGTTAAGTCTCATGTGCCTGTACTTTCACTGGCTCTCAAGGACAGCTGCCGGAACACACCGTTAGTTGCTTGGCGGCAGATTTTCTACTTGAGGGTGGTCACTAGCCAGGCGGGCACTTGCAAAATGCCCTTCCACCATGCGGTGAAGCTCAAGCCCGCGGCGGGATTCGAACCATGAACCTGCTGCGCGGCAGTCCATAGCCAATGCCACTGAGCCATCACTGCTTCAAAATGGTGCTTCAGGATGGTCGATCAATTACAAAAAGTCGCGTCTGAATCCCTCACAGAACCTAGATTTTTATATGAATTCATTGGGACCCTTGGCTAAACCAAAAATCTCTTCCCGGATAGAAGATCGTTCGAATTATAGGCAATATAAATATAAGTCGAATACGCGGAAACAGCGCACAACTGTCACAGACCTTCAGAGCATTGCAGGCCTACTCAACTTTGCGAGCTTTGTAGTACGCAAGGGCAGACTAAACTATCGCGCGCTTTTATGCGTTCTAAGCCAATTTCTGAAGTCGAATCGCAACATAGTGTCCACAATTCCAATCGCTGCCACAAAGGACTTAAGATGGTGGCTGCAGAATTGCATGCGCCGTTTACCCATACACATGCCAACGCCGTCTCATTTCCTCGCAATTGGCGCCTCGGATATTGCAGTGGTCAGAAGCCGAGAAAGACCTTCATTGCAATCAAAAAGAAGCTCATGTTGTGATAAATTAGGTGTCTTTAACAAATTATTGGAGTACAAAATTTTATGCCTAAGGCGATTTGTTAAATATGTTTTCGCTTAGCACGCGATAGTGCTTGTAATAATATTTAGAAATTAGGTGTCTCTAGATCTGACGACAAGTAAGCCCTGTTCCACGTTGCCTTCTATCAAATGCAGAAGTATATAGCATGGGTATTTCCACCCCCATTTCTGATACCCAAGGTCCTCGGCATGAAGACATGCCATGGCATGTCTTCGTGCTAGTTCCACTATGGCAACGTGTAACCCACTTAGCCAAAGTCCTTATCGATACGGCGACAGGACTACCACCTCACAACGTATTGGAAATGACTGGAAGTGTGGAAATGTGGGGGTGGTCTAGGTCAGTAACGTCCTGGGATATAAATCAGTTAAAACTTTTAAAACAATCATGGCGACCTTCAACAAGTCGACAAGTTCAGTGCGAAGAACACAAACTAAACTCTTACACCCCGAATGGAAGTGATTTTGCTGATATTATTTCACAAATCGGCGATTTACACTTTTTGTGACCCAAAATCTCAGGCTGACTTAGTTCTCATGTACTAGTTAAGCATGTTTTAAAATCTATCGCTACTTAACCAACTTATCATACAAAAACTCCAGTTTGGAATATTGATGATTTAGTTTCTCACTTAGAGAAATATGTGTTTGATCCAAATAATAACTTTTAAGCACAAACTATCGCAGATTTATTACTCTTATATTCGGAAAGGAGAATCCATGACTTGACATTGCTCGCAATAGATCCCGATGGTTATACATTTGATGATCAAGGTCATTCAATAGTGTTTTGGCCTATGTTTGGGTCAAAAACTAGACAATCTGGCTGGAGATTATTTCATAATTGACAGAGTGAAAGATTAAACCCAGTCTTCTGGGTAAAACATACAATATCCCTCCTAGAAAATCGTAGGGACCCTGCAAAAGCCAAAAACTTGTTTGTGAATATTAGAGGAGAGCCTAGACTTTCTTCACAAACAATTATTATAGCAGGTTGGATCAGGTCCCTGTTAAAAGACGCTGGTGAACAGCATCTCTAGGTAGTATACGGTCAGCCGTAGCATCTAAAATTTGACAATTACCCCCTTGAAGATACTCGTACATTACCAAGGAGAAATTAGAGATCTCAAAATACTTTTTTAAATTTATAATAATGTGAAGCCTCCTTGCAATAAAACCTCTGTAACTAGGTTATTTAGTACAATTGATTGATCAATTTTTAAATGTATTCACTAATCGATTTATGTATATGATAATTATGTTGAGTAATAAATATATATTTGTATTCTCACATTTAGTTTTATCTATACTTTCGATGTTACTCCATGATTTTATTTCATTTAAAGAATGAAATAAAATAATTGTAAGCAGAAATGTTGATATTTTAACACTATACACACATCAAGTTTCCGAAACATTGAAATCCAAATTAAAAAAAATATTATAACCAAATGCTTGTGTACTATTGGATGCCATGGTCTAGTATCGGAAGTGTAATATATAAAAATTTCATATACCTATTATATAGTATATAGTAGGTTATTTTATATATATTCTATTGAAATGTAAAATAAAGTATTGTAATAATTAAGTAGATACATATTATTATAACTTTTTTACCGGTGGTATGCCTTTGTTTACAAAATACTACGAAGTGTAATTACAGCTACTACAATAAAAGCATTTAGACAACCTATAAGTTATTGCAGACTCACAGACAGTCCAAATGCTCCAGCCCACTACTAGTTGGCAGCGTTCCCAGCAAGCTGGCAGCATTGCCTCGTTGAATTGCAATGCGTATAACTAGATTTAATGGACTAGGCGTGGTTCTTAACCGTCGCTCTTATGGACAAGCTCAACATAGATGGAGAGCTATGCGCGCTATGAGTATCTTTGCACAATAAAATCTGGAACGAAGAAAAATCATACATAGCTTTCAGAATTTGCAAGTTGAAGTGGCAATGGGCAGGCCACATTGCTCAACCCATAACCGATGGGGAAGAAAGGTTCTCGAATGGTTACCACATTACACTGGAAGACGAAGAGCTGGTAGGTGGACTGACGTCATCTTTAGAGTCACGCCGGGCAGCCACTGGTTACAAGCGGTCAATGGCCATTCATTATGGTGTTCTATGGGCTCCTCCATTTTGAATCCCCCACCAGGGCTTTTATTCAACTGATGACGTCTTCCGGTTGATGATGATTACATATTATTTTTATAATTTTACGTTAGGATATCCTGCGTCTGTTAGAGCTAGAACTTCCACAATACACATATTTTACTTGAAACAGAACTGTGTGGTTGTGTTTTTGGAAGGTGTAATTCAGACATAAATTCGTAAAACTTGTTCAGACGTAATTGCACCCTGTTTTAGTTCTGAATGTTTTTCAGTACATCAAGTCTTTTTGTTATAGAGAAAGAGCTAGAAGAGATATATAGTTGTAGCATTTTTTCCTTGCATTGTATTTTCTTTTTAATAGAGTTTTTATTGTTATTGTGATGGAACAAGCAAGAGACCCACCTTCTGTTTAGCTGTAACCTCTGTCTATAACAGACGCAGTACATCACAAATGGCGAACTGCACTGCGCCCATCACCTAGAGACAAAATTACAGGTTGACAAGTTGTCAAGTCTCATGTACCTGTAATTTTACCGGCTACCATACCCTTCAAACAGGAACAGTAATGTGAACATACTGCTTGTCGGTAGAAATAGGTATGATGGCATTACTTCCCCGGAAGAATTGGAACAAAGAATTATAATTTAGAAGCGCTTGTAGCGAAGTTTACTTAGTTGTTCTCAACCGATCAGAAAAGTTAAGCAACGTCGCGCGCGGTCGTGAGTTGGATGGGTGACCGCTAGTGACATTACTACTGAGCGTTTCCGTGCTTGGGAGAGCACGTTAAGCCGTCGGTCCCGGTTGTTGTCTTAGGATGGCAGTCGTTATAGCATGGTGGTAGGGCATTTTGCGAATACCCGCCTGCTTAGCTACCACCCTCAAGTAGAAAATCTGTCGCCAAGCACCTAACGGTGTGTTCCGGCAGCTGTCCTTGAGAGCCAGTACTTCTAGGTTAGCCTCAACAACATCTTCGACCACATGATCACTTACCATCAGGTGAGATAGTGGTCAAAGGCTAACCTATCTAGCACAAAAAAAACATATATACTGAACCTGAGTCCTCTTTTATACGAATGGTTTAAATATTGTGAGCCTAAATAATTTTGAATGTTTTGAGGAATCGCAATGCACTTGCCAGATAAAAAGTTGTTGTGCCTAAGTTGCTTATAATATCATGTTGGGTACTGTACTGTACCAGCCGGATAGTCTACTGGTGAAAACAGCTTCCCCTATTTAGGGGATATATGCCATAATCTCCACACTTGGCAGGCGCCTTGGGGATCGCGGTGTAAAATCACAGTTTTTTAGAAGGCGCTGCTGCCCACCTTCTAGTATCTTTCCCTTAGTCGCGTCTAACGACACCCACGGGAAAATTTGGGGAGGTGCAATTCTAACCCGGCACCCCACGGGGGGTACATCTGTTGGGTACTAAATGGTAATTGTTAAGTACTTTAAAAAACGATGACTGCGCCGTATCTGCTTTCATCAGATGGGTTCTAGGATCACCTCACTAAGTTATGGCGTAGTTAATGAGGTATTTGCTCAAAGTTGAGTAGTGAGTACCATTTCAACATTTTTAATGTCTGCTGAATGTATTAGGTCTGGTTTTTCAATCAACAGATACAAAATATCAGACTGATAAATTGGTAAGCGACCCAATTTACAACAAATAAACCTTTTTTAATATTTTACATATTGGTTGTCTATACATTTATTGTTATTAATAGTTACCAGGTATAATATACAATTAGTTTTCTTACCGATTGCTAAGAGTACCTTTGTAATCATTGGTTATTCTAAGACTAGCAATCATATTAAAGTCTATTTCCAATTTAATATTTGACATCTCAGACTCGTCTCATTGTTCGAACATTGTCCATCGGATTGGGGTTTTGCGTCGAAGGCGCTTTATGATGTATTTCATATACATTTTGACTCCATTTTGTTGTTTATTTTCTTTATTCAAGCAATGAAGGTCTAGTATCAATAGCAATGGGCCAACGTGATTTCTAGTTTAAATGTCACCGCGGGCTTGAGCTTCACCGTGTGGTGGTACGACATTTTGCAAATGCTTGTCTTACTAGCACTAGAAAACCTGTCGGCAGGACAGGAACCTGACGGTGTGTTCCAGCAGCTGTCCTTGAGACTCAGTATCATCTTTCCGGATTAAGCTTGATGGTTAATTTTGCTTAGTTTTTTGATAAAGCATTGGAAAAAGATTTCTTTAAAATGATGGATTCATGGTGATAAGTATATGTAATAGGCTTGTGTAACGTTTAGTTATTGGAAATAGATTTTGAAGGTCCGTGCTAAGAGAAGTGAGCATATTCGTAGTTTTTATATTGCCAATTGCCATACGGATATTCGGTAATGTCACGGGTTCCCCTTTTATACAATGATATAATCTACATCTAAAACCAAAATAATAACGAATCGTTTCTAAATGAAATTGTCAAAGTTCTCCAATGATATTTACGGAACATTTTGTTAGTCTAATAGTTTTGTGGTAGGTCATGAAAGATCGAGCAAAATTACGGTGTGTATAATGATTATATGTACTTATTTTATATGATGGTGATGGGGCATTTTGAGAGTTCTCATCTGGCTAGCTACCACCCTCAAGTAGAAAATCTGTCGCCAAGCCAAGCACCTAACGGTATGTCCCGGCAGCTGTCCTTGAGAGCCAGTAACTCTGGGTTAGCCTGAACAACATCTTCGACCACATCATCACTTACCATCAGGTGAGAAAGTGGCCAAAGGTGAGAAAGTGGCCAAACTATCAAGCATAAAAAAACTAACTACCACTCTCAAGTAGAAAATCTGTAGCCAAGTACCGCACAGTGTGTACCGGCAGCTGTCCTTGAAAGCCAGTACGGGCTTAGCCTTAACACTATCTTCGATCGAATCTTCACTTACCATCACATGAGATAGTGGTCAAAGGTTTACGTATCAGCAATATAAAATTACAGCCTAAGAAAAAGGTTAAGTTTTCCCCTGTTCGAGCACAGGGGAAAACTGAAAAACAGCGTCTGTGCACATGTGTATTAATATGTGTACGGACTTTATGCTGAGTTTTTCTCCTTTTGCCCACATTATTTATTTATTTGAAATGATCTTTTCTTTTACGTTTGTGTTAGGAAATATTTTTAAGTTGTCTATTTTGTTCTTGTGTATTGTTTGCTCTTGCTGTTTCATTTTTTGTATTTACTGTGTGGCAATAAACGAATTTTGATTTGATTTGATTTGAAAAAGGAAGAAATAGTTATAGTTTTTCTAAATATATTTTTTTCTAGCACTATAACATGCTTAGCATATCGGTCTATATCATCATATTCTCGATGTTATGTACGGTGTTGTAGACGAGTGGAAGGCTGCGCCTACCCTCATATGAGCACAGAATTAATAGATTCAGACGTTACTTTGCGAACTTCCATATTAAATAATAGCAATATATTAAATGAAAGAAAAACACAAAGAAACTACAAATACCAACAAAGAAAAATTGTACACGTGTTTTTTTTATAATGGTTATTTTTAATTCTCTTATATCGGCCCCGGTAGCAAAAACGGGTCCGAAAAAACGCGTCCGGCGTAGGTAAGAGTATATTGCCGAAAGATATAAGTTCGATGTCCGTAAAAAGCAAAATTTAGTGCTCTTAAAAATTGTGAATGTGAAGTCTAAATAATTATAGTAACTATACTTAAGTAAGTCTCATTCGCAAATAGCGTGCTGCTTTCCCATTACCGGTAGTCGATCACTCTTCTGTTCAGTTTAGGGTAAAAAGTGTCCGAAAGGGAGCGGGCCGACCTTCTGGCGGGAATCAGCTGATTGGGATTGCGCAGTGCGCAAATGTGCGGGGTGCGGGGCGAGGAGGATGCACGGCGCGCTCGCGGGCCCGGACAGTCGCGCGCTCCCGCGGCGGCCGACGGCGACGAGCCCGCGCCCTACCGCTCCACGTCCGCGCCCTCGCGCGATCTCAACACCCGCGCTCACAGAAACCTGCAAGCCGCAACATCCGCACCGCCGCCGCCGCATCGCCCATCCTCTCCGCCGAAACTGTGATAAACGTACAAATAGCCGGCCATGCGGGCGGAAAACGCACCACGCCGGCCCGCGACGCAGCCTCTCATCCCTGTCCGACGCACCGACTCGTTATTATGAGAGACGACGACCCGTGCACCAAAATGTTCGATATGTCAATTCAGGAAGTAAACGGGAAGGGACCTAAGAAGAGAAAAAAGTCTCTGGAGAAAATCTGTGATAGCGAGGGTAGAGAACGCGGTGTAGCGGAGCCGAACGAGGTTCAGGGCGAGCAGAATGCGGGCGGCGCGGGTGATGCGGCGCTTGCTGTGGCCGCTCGGGTGCCGGTGCCCGGCCCATCCGTGCGTCTGCTGCACTGGCGGGACATGCCGCGCCACCTCCAGTTCAACCCTTACGTGCTCACAGGGTACCGACCGCTGCAGTCCTGGAGCGGTTGTGTGGCCAGCCTCTTCTATTTCCACAACGAGACTATTAACATACTCACACATGGTAAATACACTCTATAATAAAATATATCATAGCAATTAGCATAACACCTTGATAATTACTAGTAGCGACTATTTCACTTCGATTTTTTCATCACACTTGCTCGTAAACGTGCCTTTATTGCACAGCTTTTAGGTTCATATCGCAGGTTATTATAAAACAATCGTGTCTTTAACTTAATGTTACCGTTACTAGTGCTTTTTATTTCACCACTCAGGCAAGTTGATTGTCCTCTAAAATCACAAAAAGCCTCCAATGAACGTCTTCCTTCAATTACTCTTGTACTCTCGCCTTTAATTCGGGCTGCAATCCCGCATCGAATGTAATCAATGACCTAAATACATCTCTTGTCTCATTATGTAGGCACTGTTAACATTTCCTTTGTTCAGGCATCTGTTCACGCAATATTGTATCCTTGCATGTGAAAACACTTACTTAGTACTTACCTATAATACGTTCGTAACTTACATATTATATGTGTAAAATTTCAATTTCAATGATAATAATAAAGCATTTTTTATAAATTTACTCAGTTATTTGATCCTGTGATTAGGAGAAAAACAAATTATAAAAATGTATGTAGGGCCTGTAGTTATCTTATATTTTTTTGAGCTGTTTTATATTACCTACCTTAATTACAAATTGCACTTGTAACGAAAATTGATTAACAGGGCAAACATGATAGTTCATAAGTATATATGTTCACACATCAACCGTAATGTCCACCGTTGAACGAGGTCACCATTTACCATAATCTCCACGCTTGGTAGGCTTCTTGGAGTTCGCAGTAAAAGATGTCCCCCACTGCTCCCCACCTTCGAATCCTTACATCTAGTGACATTAGCGATACACTTTATGGCAGGGCAGTCGTGTTTTATTAACTTTTACTACAATATTTTCTCTAGTAAGGTATCCTAAGTACCTAACTATAGAGTATATTTCGTAGGATCTTTTTGCTGCAGGTAATAATATCCATCGTAGGTACCTATAACTTTCACACAAATTTTGATTTGCGAATTCAGATCATATTATTGACCAGATGGTTAATTTGATACCCAGTACAAATATTTCCCGGCTAGACTAAAGGCTTTTAATACTCTACGTTGTTTGCAAGGTACGTTTAATATGACATTGCCGCTCATGATGGTATAAAATATACTATATCTACTAAAATAATAATATACTACAAACAACTTAGTACAAATAATTAATATTATGTACACGTAATACTTACCCCGTGCGGTCTCGGGTTAGAAAATCACCCATATTCTCCCGTGGGTGTCGTAAGAGGCGACTATGGGTAAAATACCGGAAGGTGGGCAGCAGCACCTTCTGAGGAACTGCTTTCTTACACTGCGCAACCCAAGATGCCCACCTTAAGTATTTTACTCTTAGTTACCCCTTACGACACCCACGGGTAGCAATAGGGGGGGTTACATTCTAGCCCGGCGGGGTGCCGGGGCTGTATTTGCTGTAGACAATCCGGCTGATATAGTAGTGTACAAATACTCAATACATACTTTATAGCAACATATGAATTTTACACTAGGCCTAAGGAACATATTAACAGCGTCATGTGACTCTGGAAGGGTCTAGCAATATAGGTATCGAACGAACCACCCATTTTCCGAGTCTTGACATTATAGCAAGTAAAAGAACATTTAAACTTCTAGGTTAGCCTGAACAACATCTTCGACCACATCATCACTTACCATCAGGTGAAATAGTGGTCAAAGACGGCATAAAAAAAATACATTGTTATTCGTTAAAAATCATACCATAAGCAGTTTTAACATTCCGCTATGCTTTCTTCTATTATTTTATTAGGTTACTTGGGTATTGAGTAGGATAATTTATTTTATTTATTTATTTATTTATTTATTGGTTATCCAACAGCCTATTTACAATTTTAAATAAGCTTTTATAGAAACTGGGGGCCAATTATAGGACAACGCGTTTAACAATATGATAGATTAAATTTTGACCATGACCACTTACTTCTTAGTTAATTAGAATAAAGAGCAAACAACTTAATCGTTACTACTCTCGAACTTGTTTACAATGTAAAATTTAGAAGAAAATAGAAAATTTATAACAAGAAACAAAATAATCGTAATTCCTATAAAACACATTTTAAGCAAAAAACTCGCTACTAAGTCGCCGCCTCGCCAATGCGATGCTTGAACAGTATAAGTCTATATCCAAACGTTTATCTGCCGCATTGAAACTTCTACTCACTCGCACCAGGTACGCGTTTGCACTGTAGTTTGTATGCATTAATGGGGTATGTACTAAGGGATTGAACCGAGCCTGCCGTGAAGAACAGTTTAAATTTATTCTTTCGAGAAGCTCCGGGCAATCGACCTGGTTCGTGGTTATTTTTAGTAGAAATAGTATATCCGCTATTTCCCTTCTTGTAATCAGGGGAAGAAGGTGAAATTTTTTACAAAAATTCAAATAGAACTCTGACTTGTACGGTACTTTAAGACGATAACATAGATACTTAATAAAACGCATCTGAATACGTTCCAAACGGGAGATGTACTCATCATTGCGCGGGTTCCACACCTGAGACGCATACTCTAAAATGCTACGAACAAATGAACAGAAAAGTATTTTAAAGGTTTTAGCCTTTCTAAAAGTTGCAGAGGTACGCATAACATAACCGAGTGCCCTGGACGCTTTTTTAACGATATGATCGATGTGTTCATCGAACACTAACTTGGAATCGTGGATTATCCCAAGATCACGTATACTTGAATTTCTTGCAAGCGGTTGATTTTTCAATTTGTACACGCACGTTATTGCTTTGAATTTGCGAGTGAATGTAACTACTGAGCATTTGGAAGGATTTAGGTCCAGTTTGTTAATACGACAATAATTATCCAGCCGTTCCAAGTCCGCCTGCAAGCTTTTTGAATCTTCAATGGAGTCAATCGCCCTAAATATCTTCATGTCATCTGCGAAACAAAGTAGTTTGGAGTTTTGGAAACAAGTAGAGATATCATTGATAAAAATCGCAAAAAGCAATGGCCCCAGCAATGACCCTTGAGGCACGCCACTGGGTATCGTAACCCAGCTAGAAACATAGTTACTGACCACTACTGCCTGAGTTCTCCGGTCTATGTACGACGAGAACCACCTAAATAAATCCCCAGCCACTCCGAATTGTTTGAGCTTCGTTAATAGGATACTATGATCGATTCTGTCGAAAGCTTTACTGTAATCAGTGTAAACTACATCTACTTGACTGCGCCTATCCATAGTTCTAGTCAAATAGTCATTGAGCAACACTAAGTTAGTGACCGTAGATCTGCCTCTGAGAAAGCCATGCTGTGACGTATTAAACGCACTTCTCAGCGCGCTATATGTTTGGTTGTAGACTATCCGTTCAAAAACTTTGGCTATAATACAGAGTTTTGAAATCGGTCTGTAGTTTTCTACATCAGTCCGAGCGCCCTTTTTGTGAACCTGGGTTATGAAAGCTGATTTCCAAATCTGGGGAAACGAACACAAAGCAGGTGATTTATTGAAAAGAAGTGATATGGGAACAGAGATATTCCCAGCACAATTTTTCAAGAACACAGGGCCTATACGATCAGGTCCAGCGGATTTGGAAAGATCTAGCTCGAGTAAAAGTTTAGATACTACGGAAGCATCAATATGTACCTGAGAAATGCCCACAGAGTGAGAGAATCTACCCATGTCATCCACAGACAATTTGGCTCGGGTGCTCGGGTGAAGACGTAGTTTGATTTAAGAAAGTTGACAAAAAATAGGTAGAAAAAGAATCACATATACCTTCACCAGTGGATATAATATTACCAAGGTAATTAACTGAGCTGGGGATGCTGCTAGACTTAGAACGTGATTTGACAAAAGACCAGAAAATCTTAGGGTTTTTTTCGATAGAATTCTCCACACTTACAATGTATCGATCATAACTCTGTCTTTCTAGTCTGATGATAACCTTTTCCATATACTTCTGTTCTACTAGCTGTCCTTGAGAGCCAGTAATTCTAGGTTAGTCTGAACAACATATTCTACCACATCATCAATTACCATCAGGTGAGATAGTCGTCAAAGGCTTATCTATCAGGCATAAAAAAACATATATACATCTGAAATGTTCCTACTAATTTTGTAAGCTATTTCCAAGACATAAATAGTCGCCAGAGATTTTTAAACCTTATCTATTTACAATATATGAAAACTGCAGCTTTCAGGCACTGTAATAGTAGTACGGAAGCATTTTTTTTATTATTATAAAATGATCCTCCATTTCAACACAATTACCTAAAATACGATATTGGTATTAACATTCAACGCAGGTCTACTGACTAAAATTATTTTAGACAAGCGATATTCTCTCTCAATATGCGGTTAATGTCAAGCCTGCAGCAGACTTCTAACGTTACATACGGCTACGTTCTGCGTCCATTGTAGCACTAGCTACGCTACGATAATCGTAGCAGTAGCTTTTCTTCACAAGTTTCTTGTTCTCTTATTTTAATGACACAGTGAATGATTTTGGAATTAATCATTAATATTATACATGTAATAATTATCAACTAACCTGTCTTTATACGTATATCAACTGCTTCAAACCGGAGTCATTTGTAAGCATTCATTTCGCACATAATAATAAACGTTAGTATTAATAACAAATATTTTTAAAATTATTTTAAGAAAACATCAAATTAATATTTTAATAAAACACTTAAAAAATATAAAAATATATCTAGTGACAATTCCGCCTAATTTTCCTGCTAAGCCGACGTGACGTCACAAACGCCACTCAGCCAAACCGGAAGAAACTTCGACGCGTTGATCTTCTACACGAGGCATCCTCAAGAGGTCTTGACTCTACGAGCGCACGATCGAGAAAAAATCGAGAAAAAATTCCGGTTTGGCTGCGTGGCGTTTGTGACGTCACGTCGGCTTAGCAGGAAAATTAGGCGGAATTGTCACTAGATATATTTTTATATTTTTTAAGTGTTTTATTAAAATATTAATTTGATGTTTTCTTAAAATATTTTAATTATATTTGTTATTATTAAATATGGATTTCCGCAAAGTAACGCCTGAATCTATTCATTATCTAAACGTTAGTAGTTGCATAAGCGGAGAAATATTATTCACTGTAGCGTATCGTAACTTATTCAATCATGCTTGTATTTGCATGTAGGTATAGTTAAGTGTTGTGTTAGATCGATCGCGTTTAACAACGACGATTAATACATGCTGAGTATCAGTTACAGCAAACACGTTCTTCCCAAGTGGCTGGCAGATTCAAACTTTGTCTTGAACACCTGGTCACAAGTCATGCAGTAAAGCTGACCTGGGCTCTTATAATGTAATTGTAGGAAGGTTTAGGTCTGTTCTTGCGAGATTGGTGCTTCGAGTCCGATTCGGAAAGGCGAAAAGGCTATTAATATCAAACTATACTTTTTTGTTCTTTTTAGGGTTCCGTACCCAAAGGGTAAAAACGGGACCCTATTACTGAGACTTCGCTGTCCGTCCGTCCGTCTGTCACCATTCTGTATCTCAAGAACGGTGATAGCTAGACAGTTGAAATTTTCACAGATGATGAATTTCTATTGCCGCTATAACAACAAATACTAAAAATAAAATAAAATAAATATTTAAGGGGGGCTCCGATATAACAAACTTGTTTTTTTTTATCGTTTCTTGCTCGATACTAATAACAGTGACATGTAGACGGTTTAACTATACACAGAATATTTAGTTTTATGTTATTTTTAAATATAATTAAATAAATTAAATAAAATAAATAATTAAGGGGGCTCCCATACAATAAAAGAGGTTTTCGCCGTTTATTTGCTAAAAATAATAATAATGAAAACGAGATAATGGTACGGAACCCTTCGTGCGTGAGTCCCACTCGCACTTGCCCGGTATTTTTATATGCTGAGCGGCAAACAAGCATACGGCTCGCCTGATGGTAAGCGGCTATATACCGTCGCCTAAAGACATCTGCAATAAATACCATTAGTACTGTCAATGCATGACCTTTAAAGACTTTGTCAATCCCCTTTTTAAATGACCCTGTCATATATTAGGTCCTTACATATGAAATTGGCGTTTTTCGTACTGGCCACTTTAATCACGAATTTCTCCTCTTTGGTAAGGAATTCCAAATTCAAATTTGTACAGCTATAGACTCATGTATTTGTGCTTCGATGATCGTCATTCATTTGTTTTTTTACTTCTGTTTTTTTCTGTTTGCGTCACTCATTTTACAAAATGGAAAACCTTAAATATCGCATTATTTACGAGTACGAGTTCCGCCGTGGCACTAGTGCTGCGGAAACAACTCGAAGGGTGAATGATGTGTATGGCGGTCGTGTTGCAAAAGAAAACACAGTTCGTTTTTGGTTCCAACGTTTTCGTTCTGGAAATTTCGACCTGCAGAACAAGCCCCGTGGACGGCCTGAGACTCAAGTTGATAATGAAGAGTTGAAGGCTATTGTGGAAGCGGATCCATCGCAAACCACGTCCGAGTTAGCTGCAGGCTGCGATGTTAGTGATAAAACTGTTTTTTTTTTTTTTTTTTTTTTTTTTTTTTTTTTTATGTTATTGTGACGGAACAAGCCCGAGGCCCACCTGATGTTAAGTGGACTAACCTCTGCCTATAACAGACGCATTTCGTCAACGACGAATTGCACTGTGCCCGTCACACTGAGACGTCAAGTTGTTAGGTCTCATTTAGCCTGTAATTTTTCTGGCTCTCAAGGAATGCTGCCGGAACACACCGTTAGGTGCTTGGCGACAGATTTTCTACTTGAGGGTGGTCGCTAGCCAGGCGGGCATTTGCAAAATGCCCTTCCACCATGCGGTGAAGCTCAAGCTCTGGGCGGGATTCGAACCATGGACCTGCTGCGCGATAGTCCATAGCCAATGCCACTGAGCCATCACTGCTTCGTTTTAATTCACTTGAAGCAAATTGGGAAGATTAAAAAGCTTGAAAGGTGGGTACCTCACGAATTGACTGAAACAAACCGGCAAACGCGCGTCGACTGCTGCGTTACATTACTAAACCGGCACAATAATGAAGGTATTTTAAACCGAATCATTACCTGTGATGAAAAATGGGTTCTTTACGATAATCGGAAGCGCTCAGCGCAATGGTTAGATCCTGGCCAGCCAGCCAAATCCTGCCCCAAGCGAAAATTAACCCCAAAAAAGTTACTTGTAAGCGTTTGGTGGACTAGTGCCGGTATTGTTCATTACAGTTTTTTCAAATCTGGCCAGACTATTACGGCTGATGTCTATTGTCAGGAATTGCAAACCATGATGGAAAAGCTAGCGGCTAAACAACCTAGGCTGGTCAATCGCTCCACGCCACTGCTGCTTCACGACAACGCTAGACCACACACTGCGCTACAGACGGCTACTAAATTAGAAGAGCTTCAATTGGAAAGTCTAAGACATCCTCCGTACTCCCCGGACCTTGCTCCAACAGATTACCATTTTTTTCGAAATTTGGATAACTTCTTGCAAGGGAAAAAATTCAACTCCGATGGGGCAGTCCAAATCGCCTTCAAAGATTTTATTGATTCCCGTCCGACTGGTTTTTTTAGTAAAGGGATCAATGAACTACCTATGAGATGGCAAAAGTGCATAGAAAATAATGGTGCATACTTTGATTAATTAAATATATTATATTAAAAAATATTCGACTTTTTGTTCCTCCCATACAAAACGCCAATTTCATATGTAAGGACCTAATATAGGTATGATGAAACCCAATAAAAGGAGGTCATTCCACATCTTAACAGTATGCAGCTAAAACGACGGCTTGAAATAGACGGTGCAGGACGTCCAAGCCTGCAAAATGTGAGGATGAAGCACTCGTATAGTGAAGTTTACTTAGCTGTTCTCAACCGATCAGCAAAGTTAAGCAACATCGCGCGCGGTCATGAGTTGGATGGGTGGCCGCTAGTGACATTACTACTGAGCCTTTCCGTGCTTCGGAGGCACGTTAAGCCGTCGGTCCCGGTTGTTGTCTTAGGATGGCAGTCGTTATAGCATGGTGGTAGGGCATTTTGCGAATGCCCGCCTGGCTAGCTACCACCCTCAAGTAGAAAATCTGTCGCCAAGCACCTAACGGTGTGTTCCGGCAGCTGTACTTGAGAGCCAGTAATTCTAGGTTAGCCTGATAGTGGTCACCTATCAATCTAAGCATAAAAAAAAGGATGAGCATTAAGACGCTGACAAGTGCTGATTAGCTTTACATGTACAGACTTTTAGGTAAATGTATTTAGTTTGCAGCAATAAGAAAATTATATGTTAATCTTTATCACATCTTCTAAGACCAAGAAAAGTCCGAAACACGTTTTCTTAAAATTTTCTGGATAGAATAAAATTGCAAAGTTTGCTCTAAATTACGCTTGTAACGTATAATTATTTACGTATGAATGTGTATGAAAATATATTACTTAATAAAATAGTAAATTCTTAATAATGGATAAGAAAAGGCACATTTTAGATTTACGTTACTAGTTTTGTGTTATTAAGCTTTCTTTCGGATTTTACCTAAACTGATCGCGATTTCACTATTGCTGCCTCCCTTTCACTCCTACGCAGATCGATAGTGACAAAATTTCAGCGTTTGACGGTGTCTTAAGACGGTGTCGAGACGTGCGATGGTAAAATTGGTTACGTGGAACAAGTTCAAAGAGTTCGCCAGTGCATTCCCCATAGTACAATCGATAGAATACACATTGCGAACCGATACCTCTTCGGATGCTCAGTGATTTCAGAGTGTTAGCCAGTTCAGTTAATGTGCGCAACTAACAAACTTCCAAAAATCCAACTAAAAGTATTTACTTTCTAAGTTCTTTAAAATTTTCCCAGCTTTTAAGATCGAAGAAGATCTAAGTTCGAAAGTTCATAAGTTTATAGCCCGTAAATACGTTTTATAAGTAGGATATAAATATAAAAAAAATAATTTGAATATTGTAAGGACATATTATCTCAACAAACCCGTTCCTCACATTATGCGAAAACGTAGGAATGCAAATATTCCACGGCCTCGGAATTTGAACAGATTCTGTTTTCTTCGGATATGCCAATAATTGTGTGGGAGTGTAATGGGGGCGTAGGGAGCCGCGCTGGCCCCCTTACGAATTCATTCGTAGTGAACGATGAGCCTATCTTTAATTAATTCGTTCCCTATTCGTCTGGTAAATAAAATACAAAGCTTTTGTTCGCCATCACTCATATTCTACTCGGTAGATATTGAAAATGGAAAAGATAGAGTGCTTTTTTTAAATTACAATTTCATAAAGGCCGGATACATTTCCACGTCACGGCGCCATGTCGCGAAAATACACGGCGATACACCGCTGTGCTGACATCTTCCGCACGCGAATCTCGTACATATTCCAAGCGTGTCCCTGCTGAGATTCGCGTGCACGGTTCCGTACCGTTTTGCCGCACCGTAGATTGGAGATGTGTCGGGCCCTAACGGCTAAACGGTCTTGGAATAAAACAGCCTACTTTTTATAATCATTAGTATCTAAGTAACAATTATAGTACCCGCGAGGGATCACTATCAAATTTGACGCGGGCAGAAGCTGCCATCTGTCAATTCCATTACTCGCATTATACTCATGTTTTATCATCCTAACACTTGATTTAGTTACTGTGAAAATACTTACATAAATTATTTTGTTATACCTTGTTATTAAGGAGAATTAGTAGACGAAAATCCAACTGTCGTTGAAATAAGGATCATTTCAGCGCGCACCCCGACGTGGCAATTTCGTTCATATTTTCGATCGAAATGCACGAGAATCACACAAAACGTTACCAAATGCAAGAAACTACGGGGGGGATTAAAAAGTTGTCAAGACAGTGTTTCTTTCTTATCTTTGGGTGTAATTATTTAGAATCGATTATATAGCATGTGTTCTTATGACGATATCGCGGGATTTTCATATTTAAATATTTTCCAAGCTACATTTTTTTTTCGACTTTGTTCAGTCTCTGTATCAGTCAGTAAATCTGAATCAGTGCACTGATAAAATTAACAAACTGCCTTCAGAAAGTAACAAATATATTGTTATTGTTTAACACCGATTAAAAGAAATCATGTTTTAGCTAAATCTAATTTAGACCCTAGTCCTAAATGAGGTCATAATCATCACTTATTTATAATCAAGTTAATCGAGATAGCCATTGAAAGCTCAGGAAATAATTGATTCGTTTCCGTAATTTCTAATGGAAGAGAGCGATTTCCATCTTCATTCTCTACCTACATCGATGGGCAGTATGCCCAATGTTACACAAGCTTTTTAGGTTAAGGCTGTATTCATTACTTTCGCTTGGTTGAAGTTATACAGCAGAGCAGCTTCCTTTTCTTTTGAAAAGAAGCATTCATCGATTTTTTTTACGGTATGATCGATCCATTGTATATGAATGTACCTTGAGTTTGGTATTAAATACTTACGTGTTGGATACTTTTTTTTCTCCTAAGTATATACATAATAAGCAATACTAACTGCAGCCCGCGGCCCCGCCAGCGTGTAATTTGCTTGTATTCTAACTTCTCAGTAAATCTGGATAAAAGGAACGGATTTTGATGGCATCAAGAATTTGATAGACTGGAAGTAGGATACGTTTAATTCCGGTTAACTAGGTCTCAATATATAAATCACCGGTAATAAGTAAGTATATAAGTTTATAATGGCATGATGACACTATAACTATGATTATTTCCATACTACTTTACCTGGCACAGGCTGAGAACATTTCAAGCACCTTACTCATGCTTATCGCATTCACATAGATCTCAGATTCCTTTTTGCATACGATCGTTTGTGCATTCATGAGTTACATATTGAAGTTCTAGTCAGTACCATATATTTATCCGAAAAGCTCTACCTTAGTCGATATGATAAAGTCTCTATGTAGGTATAAAAGTAACCTCATGATTCGGAGTCATGCATAATTGCTCTGATAAAACCGTATCTTCCGTAGAGTATAGAGTGAATAGAGTCGGTGTAGACTTCCATATCTCCGCGCTACGTTACAATATTTATAACAGTGGTCGCCCGGCTGCGGCATTCTACCCGCAACTTGAAGGTACTATTATTAATTTCATACCGCAAGTTGGTACAGAGCCCCATGCTCCCCTCGGTTCCGGTACAATACAACACATCACACTTATATTATAAATGCGAAAGTATAAGTGTTTGTATGGTGCCACTGACCTCCAAAATGGCTCTACTGATTAAGATGAAAATGGTACACGTACATTATTTAGTACTAAAATATAAACTGGTAGTGGGCTAGAGCATTTGGACTGCCTGTGAGTCTGCAATGACTTATAGGGATCTAAATGCTTTTATTGTAGTAGCTGTAGTGTTGTATATAGTTCGTAGTATTTTGTTAATAAAGGCATACCGCCGGTTTAACTAAAATAACACATAAGGTAATTTTAATCTTTCTAACCATTTACTGAGTCAACCTGTAAGGAGCGCGTTGTAGTGCTGTTTCGACCAATATCAGTTCAATCACAGGATTTAGAATCAATCAGATTTAAGAATACGGTAAGTTTGAGCCACGCATTCTACTTCATAATGCCCTGTATGAGGGCAGCCAATATATCCTTTTACTGTTATTAACGTACTATATTTTGTCTTGTGTGGTTTCAAGTTAATTATAGAAATTATATTGTATACGAGTTAACTAATATTTTAATTCATAAGAGTTATAGCGAATAAAATGTTATTTATGAAGCATTGCTTATCACTCGAAATAATACAAATAAAAATATATATTGCAGGTGATTTCGAGTAATATATAAAAAATCTTCACTGTCTAAAGAGCTTAGCACGTAAGTATGATGTAGTCACAATATATGTATAGAAGTGTACCTAGTTAATTAATAGCCTTACTACAACACGTGATATATTACACCGAATGGCTTCTCTTTGCAATTCTGTGAAGGCAACCAAGTTTCTGTGTCAAACAATTACCAGAACAATTTGTAACGTATACAAGGTATTTGTTATTCTATACAGCAATGGTATAAATATAAATATAATGGCCTTAAGTTAAAATTATTCCTTAAATGACCTATATAGAAATATTTGACACTTACTTCAAATATTTATATTTAGGTAATTTCACAAATAATTTTTAGCCCTATCAAGCAAAAATAAATAAATCACTTTTTTCCGAAGACTAGAATGATATCCAAGCTTTTTGCATCCTAGCAGGGATGGAATCTGGTATTGGAAGGAAGCAAATAGCCCTTGCTTTGCTTCCTTTTAATACCAGAGTAAGTAAAATTTCAGCGGAACAAAAACATTTCAGCCATTATAGTAATATTTAGATATGCTCATAGCGGATCTTGCCTAGTAATTCTTAATCGCAGAGCAAATTCGCTGCCGTCATGACTTGTATGGGTGGCCGCTAGAGACGATTTACCACTTTCATGCGCGCTTTCATGCTTCGGAGGAAGCTGTCGGCATCGAGAAACTAACCTCCTTTCTCGAAGGCTGTCGGTCACGGTTGTTGCCTTAGGAGGGCAGTGGTTATAGATTGCCCACCCTCAAGTAGAAAATTTGTCTCCAAGCACCTAACGGTTTCATGCACAAACAACAAAATCGTAATAACCGTCCTAAAGAAAACTAAGCATCTTTTTTACAGATGTAAATAATGTTAGATAAGAAGAGTGAACTGTGGAAAAATACATAATTAGTAATAATAAATAATATTGTATAAATTTATTCATAGTGATAAAAATAGAAGATGATGATACTGATGAAATATGATCAGGAACACGGAAAATAAGCTGCATGCAAATCATTAATTTTATTCGTAAATCAAATACGGATACTAAAAAACTAATGCCTGAATTTTATTCTATTCACCAAAAGTAAAAACACAAATTCATCAAAAGTAAAAACTAGGTACACTCCTATACATATATTTGTGTCTACATCATACTTACGTGCTTAGCTCTTTGTGCAGTGAAGAGCTTTTTATATATTACTCAAAAAAAGTACCAAACAATTTTGACAAGAGGAACATACTAACGTAGTGACATTTCGTTTGACAGAAAAAGTTTAAGAGCTAAAAGTTAAAGAGTACTCTACGCGTGAACTGTACGGAAATTGTTTGATAGCTTATCTCGGGTTTTGAGAGCTTTGTTTGGCTAAAACTTAACAAAACAAAATCAAGTTCGGGTCTGTCAAGCTGTTTCTACTTAATTAAAATTCGATTGCGTTGATCAAAGCAATCGTCTCGACTCGATTGATACCGGAAATTTCTTAACTCACAACGGATTCGACTTTCATTCGCTATGCGATCGATATGTACCCTATTACAAGAACATTGCGTTATATAATAGCAAGTTACAAATAGAGTGAATGATCTTGCGAGAAGCGAAAAAGCAAAGATAGGTTATATTACCCATACCTGAATGTTAAGTAATGATACCTATTTCAGTCTTACAATCGATTAGCGATCTTGAGTTTAAATCCTGTGGTACTAATAAGGCCTCCTGATCAACAATTATATACTATATAGAGAGTGGGAGGCACTAGTTATCAATTTATCGCATCTGAAGTAGAGCAGTAAGAAGTGGTTCTGACGAAGTAACAAACTGTTAGTACTTTGTAAGACAGAGAAGTAGAAAGTAGTGACAATTATAGAACTTTCAAAGGGAATACGAAAGCACATCACTTATTCACCATTCAAGGATCATCCACTGCCATATGTACATAGAATTTATATTTCAGTGAAACCCTACCTGCACTTCGTCGATGTCATCGATTGCATCATTATAAAATTAATTTTACAGTTGTATGTGTGTTCTGTTTTTGTTTCATTAAAATATTTATAACGGAAACGCTTGCAGTGTCACTTAGCTTTTTTAATATACATAATAACTAACTTAATACTATTGATAATGGGTGTTATATATGTTATACATTTATCTAACAACAAATTGGGTAAACCGTTAGGTGATTGTTTACAAACAATTTCAACTAAATAATGATCTTTCACTTTTTTAAGTGGCCGTCCCAACAGGCTTAATTTATTTATTTATTTATTTATTCTTTTGCACAAATAAGTGTACAAGGAGGACTTAATGCTATGTAGCATTTTCTACCAGTCATCCTGGATGTGCAAAAAAATGGTAGCGGTGCAGTAAAAAATAGTAAAAACAAAATATGTATTGTACATTTATTAAACCATAGATAAATATATAATATACATAAAATAATAGATATATACGTTTATATATATATATACAAATATATTATATATAATAAAAATAATTATATTAAGCCAATAAAATAAATACTATATTTTAGCCATTAATAAGTAGTTAATAAGATGAAGACGGTTTATGAATGGATGGATTAGTGAGTTTACTGATATAAAAATTACGAATCTGTCGCTTAAATGCGTTTTTGGTCCTAGCTTTTTGATATCCATTGGTAAGGCGTTCCACAACCTGATAAGGACAACTGAAAAGGATTTATCTGAGAAAGAAGTTCGGTGATGAGGGAAGGAGAGCAGCAGATTTTGGGCAGATCTAAGTTCACGGTTATGAGAGTCAGTTAAATACTGAAACATGTCTTTCAGATAATTTGGAGTGTTAGGAACATTTAGGATTGTGTACAAAAGACTTAGTGCCCTAGCATTTCTGCGCTCTCGAATTGGCAACCATTTGAGTTTTCCACGAAAATCAGAGATGTGATCGAACTTCTTTAAATTAAAGATAAAACGAATGCACGTATTTAGTAGACGATCCAGCTTATTAAGGAGGTCTGTGTTAAGGTCAATAAAGCAAACATCAGCGTAGTCAATAATTGGTAGGAGTAGAGAGTTGACGAGATAAATTTTCGTTTTTATGGGCAGAAAGTTTCGAAGTCTAGCAATAGAGTGAAATGAAGCGTAAAATTTACGAGAAATTTCTTTGATATGATTTGACCAACATAAATTGGAATCTACTATGACACCCAAATTTTTGACAGTGTTAGAGAAAGGAATAATTGAGCCATTAAAAGTTACAGGAGAAAGATCCGCTACATTAATTCCAGATAGCTGGCGCGAACTGCCAATCACAATAGCTTGACATTTATTAGGGTTAACTCTTATACCAAAGTTGTCAGACCACGTTTGTAAGCGGACAAGATCATGGTTCAGAGCAGTTATCGCAGTATTAAGGTCTTCAACCGGTGCAGCACAATAAAGTTGAAGGTCGTCAGCATATAAATGAAAGTTATTTACAATGCTGGAAGAGAGGAGATCAATGAAAAGAGAGAACAGGAGGGGAGATAAAATCCCACCTTGAGGTACGCCAGCTTCAACCACTTGCCAGTTAGAGATAACCGATCCATTCCGTATGGCTTGACGACGGTCTTGAAGATATGAAGTGAACCAACAGATGGAAGTTTGTGAGAAGTTGAGGTTAGAAAGCACCGCAAGGAGTAAGTCATGGTCTACAGCATTGAAAGCGTTACTGAAATCAACTAAAACTAGAACCGTGACTAGAGTATTTTCCATATTTAGTCGAATATCTTCCGTTACTTTCAAAAGGGCGGTGGTAGTACTATGCCCAGCTCTGAAACCTGACTGAAAAGGATTAAAAAGGTTTGATTCAAACAGAAAATCTGTGACTTGCCTGTGAACTTCAGATTCTATCACCTTTGATAAGAATGGTAGAATGGAAATGGGACGATACTGATTAGGGAGCGTCGGATTAACAACTTTAGGAAGAGGAAGTACGAGAGCTTGGCGCCACTGGTCAGGGAACTGACCAGAGCTAAGAGAGAAATTGACGACATGGGCGATGGCGGGGAGAATTTGATTTAAAATGTGTATTATCATTATGCGGCCTATTTCATCGCTACCAACTGCTTTAGATTTTAAGGAGATAATAATATTTCTGATTCGATCTGTGCTAACGTGAGAGAAGGTAAAGGAATTTATGTTACGAACAGGTAAAGATTTTATTTTTAAAAGTGTATCAAGTTTAGTATTTGGAGGAAGTGTACAAGTGGCAGAAAAATGATTATTTAAGCTGTCAAGGTCTAACGCGACATTGAAATCAATAGTTTTAGGCTTCCCAAACCCAAGAGAGCGTAAGAATTTCCACAGCCCGGCAGATGAACATAATTCAATTTGTTCCGTAATGTGCCGACGCTTAGCATTGCGAATTAAAGTATTACACCGATTTCGTAGCCTTTTGTAAGAGGACCAGTTACTGTAAGACCTATCTCGTTTGTAATACCTGATGGTAGTTGACACGCCTAACGCTTTCAGTGCTGTTTAGTTCTTTTAATTTATATAATGAACTCCACGGTGTTTCACTCTAAGCTATCATTACCTTGTACATAATAGAGAGTTTATATACCTTGCGAGGAAATAAAAAGCCATATTGCTAGCAACATAGCATTATAATTATGAAGCTATTTAGTAAATTATATATTATACTAATACATAGCTAGTTCAAAGTTGATATTTGATACATTAGCGGTGGGATTAGGGAATGACATAATTTTACTTGTTGACCTTTCTTCGTCTTATTTTATAATTACAATAATTTGATTACCTACTTAGTTATCGAGTTTAATGCATATTGTTGTCATGAACTCTTAGATGCAGCATAACCTTGGTTTTAAAGTAGATGAAGAATGCTGGAAATCCAAATTCAGACACAGACTTGACGCTCTTTGTAGTTTTCCAATAATGGAAATCGGCAAGGCTTTTGGGTATGTTCCCTTTCAATTTTCTTAGAGTGGATTTAGATAATAATGTAACTAAGGTGTCTGACAAATCACTTATGTAACACAAAGTTCGTATTAGAAATTGTTATCAATCAGTATAGAACTCTTTAAAATGCTGTTCCATTTAGAAATAAGTGCATATGCTATGCATACGTTATGAAATGAATAGAAGATGCTCTCATTTTTTAAAATGAATGTTTAGTCGTTGCGTCTTTGACATTTTTGGAATAAACTGATGTAAAATACACAACCTAAAATCACATGTAGGTATAAATATACGGTTCTTCATTCGTATGCTAAAATCATGGTGCGCAAGTACAAAATAATTCGGTTTATTTTAAGGTTTCGAAGTCTTCTGCTCTCAGAGCTACTATAACTAGTTGGTAATACTACAGAACCATGATAAGTGAGTTCTTGATATGAAATGAATTGATGAATACATGAAATTGATGGACTTGCAGTAATTGTGGTTGCAGCAATATGGTGCCATCGCACACCCATCACGAGCGACGATGCAGAGTATCCATGGATACTCTGCACCCAGTATTTCCCTAGATTTGGCGATTTGTGGTGGACCCCGAAATCATCCACTTTTGACTTCTGCAGATTTTTTATAGGTTTTTTTTATAACTAATGTGCCCTGGTAATAAAATGCTGTTACAATAGGTTCATGTTTTCTATTGTTCTAGTTCTCAGACTAACATAATACAAGTATTTTCTAGTTTATATGTGATTTGCACATTAATGCGCAGATTTTAATTTTTATGTTGTGCCTTGAAAAAAGGAGGTTAGTCTTGCTTGTAAAGAAAAGGACCAGCTCGATTTTCATATTTTTGGTGTAATCTCTACGATGTAAGATTTTATTGGAATAACAAAGCTAAGAAGGTTCAAAATAAAATTCACATTATTGACTAACGGGTTATAATAAGACTAAGTACAACATTAAAACACGAACAGTACAACATTAAATGTCATCTCGTAAAGCTGTAATGACTAAAATAAGTCATTACAGCTTTAGGTACGAGATGATTATATTTTACTTTAGGTTTGGTTTCCGTAATACGTAATGTGATATTTTGATCAGGAGATGCCAATATATTATTATTTTACCTATTCGTGCTGAAAACTTAGTTATTATACTTAATGATTTCCAAAAATCTTCCACTGCCAAACTTACTTTGTCTTGTACTTATTACCACGAACTCTTGTAATGCTCCGGACCGTTAAAATTTGCAGGCTTTTTATATTCGGAAAAATATTTTCGGTGTTCACGATGGTAATAAGCATCTACCCCGCTGTGTTTTTTTTCTTACTTTTCTTGATTAGTTAGCTTTTGACTACTATCTCACCTGATGGTAAGGGATGATGTGGTCGAAGATGTTGTTCAGATCAACCTAGAATTACTGGCTCCCAAGAACAGCTTGGTGAACAGCTGTCCTTGAGAGCCAGTACTTCTAGGTTAGCCTGAACAACATCTTCGACCACATCATCACTTACCATCAGGTGAGAGAGTGGTCAAAGGCTAACCTATCAGGCATAAAAAAAAAAAAAAAAAGCTGCCGGAACACACCGTTAGGTGCTTGGCGACAGATTTTCTACTTCAAGGTGGTAGCTAGCCAGGCGAGCATTCGGAAAATGCCCTACCGTTGCAAAGTATCTGGAATGCAATATTCAATAATAATATAGCAGGTATGACAATGTTGATTTACGATAAAGCCTGAAAATATATGTCTAACGATCTGACAAGAACTTTAAAGCGATGTGCTATTTCTCGTTCGCAATCTAGCTACACGAGGGACAAAGAAAAATCGCGGAAGCTCCGTTTAACCTTCACCTTACATAACACGAAGCGACGGCACGGCTCTTACATTTCTTGTAGCGAAGTACGAGCTGAAATTCTCGGAGCAAGCTTTAATCTTACTTACAACGTAGACATAAATAACGGAAATGGTTATAGTGTATGCAAAATTGAGAACGTGTTTTGCGGAGAATCTAAGAGTTACCTACCTACATATACAGAATATATTATATATTTTTTTCTGTGATTGTAACTGAACCAGCTCGAGGCCTACCTCATGTTAAGTGGATTTACTTCTGCCTATAACATATGCATTTCATCATGTGACGTATTCCACCGCGCCCGTCACATTGAGACATACAGTTTTTAAGTCTCATGTGGCTGTAATTTCACTGGCTCTCAAGAACTGCTGCCGCAACACACTGTTAAGTGCTTGGCGATAACACAATTTTATAATATAGGTATGATAAAATAATTTTGAAGCAATGATGGCTCAGTGGCATTGGCTATGGACTGCCGCGCAGCTGGTCCATGGTTCGAATCCCTCTGTGGGATTGAGCTTCACCGCATGGTGGTAGGGCATTTTGCGAATGCCGGCCTGGCTAGCCACCACCCTCAAGTAGAAAATCTGTCGCCAAGCATCTTAACGGTGTGTTCCGGCAGCTGTCCTTGAGAGCCAGTATTTCTAGGTAAAGCCTGTCAACACAAAGCACAAGCAATAAAAAAAAAATACAATACTAAGGGAAACGAATATAAATTATTAGATATTTATTAATGCGAAAATAACTGTAACGTTAGTTATTAATAGCTTCCGCCTGCTACTTCGGCTGCGTGGAAATCGATTGTACCGCGCTCCCTCGGGAATTACTTATAGTCCAGGAATATCAGGGGTGAGAGAATGAGAGAATTGGCAAATCTCAATGTTATTATCGGTCTAATTGCTCCCCCAATTTACTATTAGGCCCTGAATATTAGTCAAATAAGGGCAAGTATCTCGGAATAAGAGATATAGTCAGCTATAGACTTCTATAAGCCTTTATTTTGGCACCCTAAAGGCAGGTGGAATATCTCTAGTCGCACACACCATACGATAAGTAGGTTTTGAGCCAAGTTTTAGGATGCCAAAATAAAGGTTTATACAAGTTTGTAGCTGCCTATATCTATCAATCCGAGATACTTGCCCTTATTTGACTAATATTCATGGACTAGTAGTAAATTGGGAGAGCTAGTAGACCGATGATAACATTGAGATGTACCAATTCTCATCAAAATTCATTCAGTCGCTTCGGAGGCACACACACGCACACAGACACACACACACACACACACACTTATTTCTCTCTGAAAGATAGGATAAATGAAAATAACCAAAGCCAAAGGCAAATACCAAGGTGTTTGTCTTTAAAAGGTGCAAGGGTAACCTCTGACCGACTGAGTTCATCAACCATCGTTTGGGGATGGAACGACACCTATAGTACAACTTATACGTTGTACTACAAACAAAACCAATTGTGCAATTGGTTTTAAACTTGTAAATGATGACGCAACCTTATAATTTTAATATTGTTATGTTTGCAACAACGCCTGCACTGCGGATTAGTACATTACAAAGCACGTAAGCGGACAATTTAAGTTATGCCTGAAAAATTAAATCACACAGAATACTCACATGCTCAACCCAATTCTCTATACGCTCAAGGCGAGAGGAGGTCAATCTCACAACGTACTACAATTCTAATTGATAAGAAATGAACCCCAAATCTACGATAGATAGCTATACCTAATTTTAATACTGGGGTATTAAAATTAGAGCCGTAAGAAGTCTTCTGAGGAAGAAAGCAGCGGGTCATAATATTTTATAGAATTCCCATAGACGCTATCCACCAGCTAGGTACCTACCCAAAAGGAGAATAGGTAACTGCTGAACAAGATTATTTTACGGCATCTTAAGAACTAGAGAAACTACCCCGAAATATTGTGATATTGATATGTGATATCGATCGGATTTCATATATATACGAGCGGCTAAATATATATATTTTTATATATGTATATATTATAGATATAAAGCCTGGGGCTTCCGCGAGCAAGTATATTGAAAAACAGGATTGTTGGGAAAACGCCAGTATGACTGAATCTGTGGGTGACTGAGGTCTGTGGACTGATCCTATAATTGATTCGATTACAGGTCTCAGTAAATTGAGAACTCTTTACAGACAGCTGTACAAAGAAAAGGATAAGACTGAAAAAAGCATAATCATGTGAGATGAAACATACCTCAACTAATTTTGTCTTCGGCATATGAAAGCTTTGTGAGTAGTGATATCCTCGCCAACAGCTTTGGTTAACAACACCCTTCGCCTTGGAATAATTATCTTTCCGCACCCGTATTATATGTGGTGAAATTCCTGTAATCACATATTAAGAAGCCGTACCACGCAGGTCTTATGGTGACGGCTAATTTACTTCCGTCGGCGTCGGTACGCGTGAGCGGCTCCCACATAGAGTTGCCATATGTCCGGAGTTTTCCGAATCCATCTTTACTTTATCTTAATACTGTTTATATGTGTCTCAATATAGGATGTTTTGTGGACAGTTACAATAGGCTTCTGTGGAATCCCATCCCTCTTTTAATTGAGACCATATTTAGTTTTCATTCTTCACCTTGACGTCATTTTTATATTTGCTACAAAAAACCCCCTTATAGTGTATTAACTACCTCAAAAAAACAAGATATACTTTTGTGTGAATGCGAGCGCTTACTAGTATGTCGACAGGGGCAGGTTTAGGTAAAGTGTTTAGTTAGATACTTTACCTATACCTGCCGACCGCGCGACAGAACCCTTAAATCAGTTCAGGGACCTTTTCTGTTTCTAACATATATTAATGATCTGCCTTGCATGGTCAAAGATTTCTGCGATATTGTTTTATTCGCAGATGATACCTCTCTGATTTTTAAAGTAGATAGAAAAGACAGTGAATTGACGCATGTAAATAATGTATTATCTAAGATTTGTAAATGGTTCGCCGCTAATAATCTTCTCCTAAATTCAAAAAAGACGAAATGTTTAAAGTTTTCTTTACCAAATGTTCCTTATGTTGAACCAAACATAAAGCTTGGCCCAGATAAACTCCCTATTGACAAAGCGACAGTCTTCCTGGGAATCAAAATGGATTCCACTTTACAATGGGATCCACATATACATGATCTCTCCGGAAGACTTAGTTCTGCTGCATATGCAGTTCTTAGGATAAGACAGTTAACAGACGTAGCTACTGCTCGGCTAGTTTATTTCGCGTACTTCCACAGTATTATGTCGTATGGCGTATTGCTGTGGGGAACTGCTGCTGAGATAGAGACAATCTTTATCATACAAAAGCGTGCAATTCGAGCCATATATAAAATGGGTCCTAGGGAATCTGTGAGGGATCTTTTTAAAAGAAATTGATATTTTAACTTTACCAAGTCTGTATATTTTTGAAAATATTATGTATGTTCGTAAAAATTTGAGTAAATTTAAATTAAACAGTGACAATCACGATTACAATACTAGGAATAAAGATAAAATAGTGGTGCCAGGTTTTAGATTAGCAAAGACAAATAAAAGGTCCTTCTTAGGTAATTGTGTGCGGTTTTATAATAAAGTTCCCAAACATATTACAACGCTCACAGAAGGGAAATTCAAGTTGCATGTGAAAAACATATTGATTAAAAAATCCTACTACACAGTTTCTGATTACATAAACGACAAAAATGCCTGGACAATTCCGCCTCCGCCAAGCTATTGCCTGTCACCTACATAATTTAAACAAATATTGTAATAACTCTATTATATAGTATGTATGTAACACATTGTTAAAAGATGTTTAAAAGAATGGCCCCGAGTTTCTTGCCCGTTCTTCTCGCAGTGGCTCTATACAATTTATTTGCTGAACGTGGCAGTACAATGTAGAATATTTCAATACTAAAATTTGTAATTGACCTTCATAAGAGCGTCGTAGACGCCTAAATTGAATAAATGATTTTGACTTTGACTTTTGAGTCCCTTCCTCGGCTCGCCCGCCAATTCTGATGATGCGCTTAACGCGCCTAATACATTGCATCGCTTTATACAAAATTATTATTTTGCTTTATACAAAATTCCGTAAAATTAGTTCCATGTCCAAAATTTTCCAGAATTGTTCAGAACTTTCCGCGGTTTTTTTTTTTTTATTGGCAAATCTCGCCTCCTTTTTGCGACACTGTGACCGTCTGCGTTCACAAATATGCGGCGAGCTACAGCAACTTTATTCGGCGCGATGCAAATCCCTGGCCCGGATACGAATTTAAAAATGTATAGAGAAGTCACAACTCAGACCCTAAAGCGCTCTAACTGTTAATTAAGTTTTATTTGTGCAGGTCCAATTAAATAAAAACAATAGATTTAAACTGAAATAGCATTACTTTATGAATTAATTTGATGATTAATTGCTCTTAGGTTGCCAAAATGCTTTCGTTGTATAGTAAAAAGTAGTTCGCAGCCGGTAAAAATACATTGCATAATACAAAAGCTATACCTACTTACTATGACCACATGAATAAATTTATTCATGTGCTATAACTGTTCCGAGCCACTCTAGTCAACTATTACCTAACCTATGCTAAGACATAAGATTTTGTTCCTGCAAAATATCCAACTCTCTTGGAAATAACGAGTTAAGTTACTAATGTTAGATCATTATTAATTAATTTGAAATCTACATTATAATCATCGCAAATTTTAGTCTTTTTGGTCAACATCAGTGCAAATAACCTGTGGAGGTGCACGTCAGTCTTAGCCAAACTGAAGAGAACATAACACGCACGAACATAACACCGGGAATATTCTCAGCTTTTCGCGACTATTACACTTTTTTTATACGGAAGGTGACAAACAAGCGTACGGTCAGGTGACCATTGGAAGAAAGGACTCTATTCACGCAAACATAGTAATCAAACAATTCTAAACGCTTCAATTTGCGTTATCAAACACTGCAGTTTCAGTCACCCCGTGGCGTCACTTTATAGTCGCAGTACACATGTCACATATTGATTAGTTCCATATATCTACTGTGGAATAGTGTTTGTTACAATAGTTACGTCGCACGGTAACATTCACTGCACAGTATTTAAAACGTCGGGTTAGTAAATAATTAAATATTGCAGTTCGAAATATTTTTTTGATTCATCTTTTGATCCAAGCGGCTTCTTTTGTAATCAAGGTAGCCAACACATGTATAGTTAAACTTATCTAATCAAACGAGGTGGTTATTTAATTTAAGTGGACAGGATTATGACAATTGGAAATATTTAGAGCACAAAATCTTTACCTTTGTTAAGAATGAAACCCGTGAGTCGCAGTTATATATAATTTTAAAAACAGTGGAATTGGCTATGGACTGCCGCGCAACAGGTCCATGGTTCGAATCCTGCCGCGGGCTCTCCGCATGGCGGAAGGGCATTTTGCGAATGCCCGCCTGGCTATCGACCACCCTCAAGTAGAAAATCTGTCGCCAAGCACCTAACGGTGTGTTCCGGCAGCTGTCCCTGAGAGCCAGTAAAATTACAGGCACATGAGACTCAACAACTGTATGTCTCAGGGTGACGGGCACAGTGCAGGTCGTCACTTGTGCATCTGCTATAGGCAGTGGTTACCACTTAACATCGTGTGAGCCTCGTGCTTGTTCCGTCACAATAACATAAAAAAATCTTTAACCTTTCGGCTATAAAGGTGGAAGATTGTGGAAAGTTGTATTATTTTAATTGTCATAGGGGCTGTCGCGGTTCTTACCCTTTTGAATTTCTATATTTTTTGTATTCCTTATAGGCTATTCTCGTATGTAAGTGATAATATGATCAACGTTGTTGTTCAGGCTAACCTTAAATTAGTTTGGTAATTCTTATTTTATTACATGTATGTTCATTTATCCGTTTGCCTACGAAACTGGTCCGTATAATTATGTATGCAGATTTTATTCCACCAACCAGGAAGTAGTTTCCCAAAAGGATTCGCAAAGTTGCTGCTGCCTATCTAAATACTAATGTGAGCCCGTATCAATACAAACTCTGCACATGCGCCAACATACTCACCCTTTTGCATACTAATTCTCCCTTTGTTCATTATATATTAAGGCGTTTTGGGTTTCCCGAAGACTTAGAGCGTATAATATATATTCAACTGCAAGTTTCTCTATACAGAACTTCAATATAAATGATGTGTTTTAAACTAGTTGTATAAGAGGTATTACTGTATTTTTATGCACACTTCTTTTCGAGATTATACTGGGACATACCATCAACAATAGAAATTGAAAATCTCTTTAACAAATATATTTTTATTATATTGTTATGATTGTAATAACGCCTGCTATGCGGATTACATTACAAAATTACAAATATACGATAGGAAAATTTTATCCCGCACATGACTAAAATTTTTCCTATCGTATATTTGTAATTTTGTAAATATTTTTGTTATATTAAAGAATATTATTACAAAAATAATATTAAGGATTAGTATTAAAGTGTAGATGAAGAAATTTATTTTCGTTTTCTTTAGTATCCACTGTGTGCCCATCATCTGTGGAGTAAATATACTCAGAGTATATAGACAACTCGGGTGTGTATGATAAATAAATGATTTTGCACTTATTAAACGGCAATCTCACAATGCAGCAGTTAGGCATCACTTAACAATGAGTTTCTGGAACTAAAAAACAAACATGAGCGACATAAATATCCAAAAATATAGGTCAGCCAACTCTGTTACGTAATCTCACAAATGTTACTGAACAAAAGTAAAATACAGCGCTCCACTCGGCTTCGTTTTGGCTAAGGGTAGTGCTTTCACGCGGACTATAAAACATCAGTTTTGGCGGACAGACTTAAAGCAGCTTAGTCCGTTTGTAGGGAAGTTTGTAGATATTCATGTTCTTACCTACAAAGCTACCACATAATTCTGAACTGTTATTACGTCACATTGCATAGCGAACCACGTAGAACTAGAACAAAGCGCATTGTTTGAAGTACATACTCGTATTTAAGGGTGTGTGTGCTGAGTTATATTTTGCAAAGTAATCACGTCGACACCTCAAAGTTTCCTCAATCTTATTTCGCGTTTTATGAGCATATTGAGGTCCTTGCACATACATATAGACTATTCAGTATTATATAACGCATTACAGTTTCACGACTTGTCATGCCATGTTTCATCATCATCATCATCAGCCGGAAGACGTCCACTGTTGAACAAAGTTGAAATGCTATGTTTACAATTTTGAAAATAATTGTTATAAAAATAAAAATAAAAACTAAGAACTTGAAAAGTTGCCGCACTAATACCCCAGCCCGCAACACTCTGGTGGTACTGCAACGCCATCACAAATTTAATAATGTTATTAAGTATGTCCTTCCCCGGGTTTCAAACTATTTCCATACTAAATTTCATCCAAATCGGTCCAGGAGTTTCAAGACCCTATTCAATGCAAACAAACAAACAAACAATCAAATCTTTCCTCTTTATTTTATTAGTTTAGAAAATTGCTTATACCGCATATCATACACACTCACTCTTCATAGAGAGTCTCCCACACACCTACACTCTCCCACATACACATACTTTTTATATATCTATACTGAAGCCAGTGTCTAATTATTACGAAATGAGGAATTATTACCATATTCTGTTAAGGAACTGTCTTGTTATATTAAGAAACCTATAAAAAGTAAGTATATTTTCGCTGTAGGTGAGAAATACAAATTTAGAACTTTTTTAATTAAGAGCTATAGACTTAGTTAAATAAATAGAATAAAATAATACATAATATTACTTGTACTACAAGTACAACCGTATAAATTATATAATAAGGCAAGTGTAGTGAATAAATTACTTGTATTTTTTTTCAGGAGTGTCCTTGGTGTACATGATGATGGTCCTGCCGGGGCTGCTGCCGTGGGGCGGCGGCGGGCCTTGGTTCCTGTCATTATGCCACCTGCTGGGCGCCATGGCACCCTGGTGCGGCTCCTTCCTCTATCACCTGTTTATGAACCATGACGCAGGGGAGTCGCTCTACCACCGCCTGCTACAGCTCGACATGCTCGGCATCTGGGTCAGCCAGAGCATAGGTAAGTACTTTCTAAGGTGCTTTTGTATACGAAGGCTTTGTACGCCTCGAATTCAATCGGAATCAATTACTTTGGTCGGTGCTAACTTTGTATATAAGGCCATTACAAAAGAGTGGGAAACTTATCGCGTATAATGCGGAATACAAGTACGTGACACGTCACACAGTCTAGGAATACTTATCAATACTTACTTCATTTTAAAATTGCCATCAAAACTATTTCTTTAAAAGAATCTCTATTTGGTTAAATTAACATATAAAAGAAAAATACTGATCAAGCTCGAGTCGGACTCTTCTAGGGTTTCGTAACTAACACACAATTTAACAAAAATAAATCTTTTCGTATAGTTTGCTTTTGCAGCCAGACTCCCGTTCCTCGGTTCATAGAAGGTTTTTAGTGTTCCGTAGTACCTACAAGGAACCCTTATAGTTTCGTCATGTCCGTCTGTCTGTCCGTCTGTCCGAGGTTTTGCTATGAGACCGTTAGCACTAGAAAGCTGTAATTTGGTAAGTATATGTATATTAATCACGCCGACAAATGGTAAATATAGTTTTTCGTCGTCCACCCCATCATGTGGAGTATTGTTGAATAGGTCTTTTAAAATTGGCTAGAAAAATCTGGAAAAATTCTTGATGATAGCAGTTCAGGAACTTTAAAGGAAAATTATAGCGGTTAAGATAACTTTATTAGTTTAGCAGTAATAGTCGTTGAACTTGAGAGTTGGATAAATTTGTACGAAACACAAAATTCTTAGTTCAGGTACTTTAAAGGAAAATTATAGCGGTTAAGATAACTTTATTAGTTTAGCAGTAATAGTCGTTGAACTTGAGTGTTGGATAAATTTGTACGAAACACAAAATTTTTAGAACATATCCTTTAAAGTGACTAAGATGACGTAGTTGCTTGTTTATTATTGGTAAAGACTCGCATTGGAAACTAAATGAGTAATAAAAACAAAAAGAATGGATAAAAACAAGATTTATTGTTTTAGATAAATAATAACAATAATGCAGTTTTAAAACAATAACAAATTCGACGATGGCGCTCACTAGCTAAGGCTGCGCGCGAGCACATTGTCACTCATAATTTTTATTACCTACTTTACTCGATCGATGTAAATATTCAAAACTCTATTCAAAGGGAGCGCGGCGTGGTCTAGTGTTGCCGCGGCGGGCGCTCTTGGCTCGGAGTAGGCGGTTGCATTAAAACAAAAATATATATAGGTAAAAAAACATTAAAAAAAAACAAATAAAATAAAAGTTCCATTTAGAAGTTAAAATACTGTTAAGTACAACATCAAATATTTTTCATCTTACATTGCAAATAAAAAGAGAAAAAGTGATGTCCCGAGTTGCATCAGCTATGAAGAAAAAAAGCACGTGACTGAATACTGATTGTAAGCAATTCGAGTAAAGTCTACTGAGACTTTACTCGAATTACTTACAATCAGTATTTGAGCCCTCAACTATTACCGACGGATATAATGCAGATAATAAATTTTATATATGTGCAGATAACCACACGTCAGATTTCAATTATCGTTTGTTCGTTTTACTATAGATAGCTTAAAACCGAAACTAACGTAAGCTCGGTCCAACTAAGAGCGCTGGAGTAAAAAATGGTTCACCATTAGTCTTAAAATACACCGCTGACACCATTTGTTTTCCTGTCCACCATAATATATTCAACCTATGCCGTCAAGAAGGTGTTCGTCCTCGTGTTTGTAAAATTGACCGCATAGTACTGTACATTAAGAAAGATTAAAGAAAGATGTAGCTAACTACCACCCAATCTCAATTTTGCACGCCTTATTGAAGCTTATTATATATATATGTTTAACAAAGCTGCCGCTAGATGGCAATGTACCAACGGAATCTAATCGCTCTATCGTTACGTTTTCATTCGAGTATACCTATAGAATTCAAAAAATAACTTGGCAGCTATCGTACTCTTTGATTTTAGCTTTAGCAGGAAGAAAGTGGAAGAGATAAAAAAGAATAAATAAAGAATAAATTTTCATGTTGACATGTAACGTCACATTTTGAAGCAATGATGGCCGAGTGGTAATAGCTGGTAGAACTGCTGTGCCAGAAGTGCATGGTTCGGTCCCCACCGCCGGCTTAAGCTTCGCCGCATCTTGGAAGGTTTGAGGTTGGGTATCATCATATATATCATCTATAAAAATGTCTACTATATACAGTCTAGTGACCGACATACAGACAGACGAACAGTAGAGTCTTAGTAATAGGGTTCCGTTTATGCGGGGACGGAACCCTAAAAAGGCCCTCTCCGGTTATCTCTTTTATAGGTGGGAAAATGCTTCCTCACTGCCCTTCTATGGGGCACGGGGTTAGCAGTATGGAATGTGTGGAAATTCAACCCACAAAAACCCCTACTTGAGCTGTTCTCCGCCGAGGTGGGGCAAGGTGGGCTCGCGTTAGCATTCACTATCTTGCCTTGGTGGCAGGCTCAGACTTACCCAGGCCTCTGCGCCTGTAGAGGGGTAACAACTTTGCCACCAAGGCCACCAAGACCGCCCAATATGCCAAACCCAAGTAATCCCCGTTATATATTACAGTAAAATACTTTACCAAACCGATTCGCTGTTGTAGACGACTAGATACGTAGCCCAAATGGTCACATATATAATAAAACGTAGACGCAATAATATACGATTACTTATATCTTATTTAAAATTTACTATAAAGTATTTCTTGTACGTGACGAGAAAGGATCAGCATTGCGGCGAAAATTTGGAAAGTTAAAATTGCATGCTATGTAAATATTTCATTGACGACATTCTACGGCTTTGAGAACAAACAATTGCTTACGTAAATGTAAGGGTCCTGACCCTTTGCTCGGATCCTCACCCTCAAGCTCGTGTTTGTTTTGTACACTTGAATTTATTTTCATATGCCAAATACATAGGTATGGTATTTGATAACAAGTAAAGTCTTAGTGCAATTGTAACCCGGCACCCCACGGAAAATATCATCCCGTGGGTGTCGTAGGAGGCGACTAAGGGAAAAATACTAGAAGGTGGGCAGCAGCACCTTCTAAAGAAATTCTATCTTACACTGCGATCCCCAAGCCGCCTGCCAAGCGTGGGGATAATGGCAAATACCTTAATAGGGGAGGCTGTGTTCAGCAGTGGACGAGTCGGCTGTTACAGTAAAGTCTTAGTACGAATAAAAGTGAGAATACCTGATTCTTCCTGTGTCCTCAGGAAGAATATTGATAAGTTGGAGAATGAACTCAAAGTTAAAAATGATTGTATGTAACAAAAAAAACAATTAAGAGTAGGAACCACGAGTCTATAGTGTGTAGAATTTACTAATAAAAAAAGCCAGAATACCAATTTAAATATCGATGCACACTATAACTACAATCAGCCGTATTCCGTAGTGAGCTACAATGTAAAGTGTTTTTCTGAGAAAAAAAATAGTTGAATCGTGTATAACAGAAAAAAATTGTTAAGATACAAATATCGATAGAAGAGTGTATTTGTGTATATAAAAGTATAGAAAATATTATACGATGCATTGATATCCGTATAACAATCGATTCTCATTAATGATGTAGGGCCTACATTGTAGGTAATTACTTGTTAGGCTACCGCAACTCGGAATCGGGTTCGCAACATATCGTGACAACAATTCGAAACGCTTTAACGACACTTTTAGAATGTTTTAAAAATTCAACGGGATTTCGGTTGAAAATTCACTGACATTCACAGAGTTTGTGCGGGATTAAGGCCGAATACATTCATATCAATGTTGAAAAGCTCGAAAAGCTTTGTCGGTCACGCGAAGTTGAAACAGAATGTAGGAATTAAAACTTCTCGCATATTCTTGGTGGAATGAATTTGTTCACGTATATTTTCTTGTAAGAATCAATAGATAGGAAATACGTAGGGAAATACTACTAAATACCCATACTCTGTGGTGCGATGATTTTAGTGTCATGTATGACAAAATATTCATGGATTATTTCAAGTTTATGATCATCAGTTTAATCTTTCCATCAACTTTAGTCTTTATAACTAAGTAACAAACAATAGATTAAAAATTATACCAGCTTCTAATTAATACGCCAACACAATTTTCCATACCGCTACAAGACAAGAGAGAAATATTTTATATTAAACATAAATCTTTAAAGTTCGCTGAAGTCTTCTCAGAGTATACACATAATTTATTCTGAAAATATGTGTATTTTATTCTACGTTCGATTGATAAATCACTTGCTTTGAAGTAAATCTAATTGCTTGAAAAATGTTCGCCGGTACTAAGAAATTAGGTACATAGTACTTCACGTGAAGACCTTTAAGTAGTTTCCAAATTATGCATATAATTGGATGACCCACTTATGCTACGTGCTACGAAATTATAAAAGCCTGCTACGACTACGGATTGTCAATATTTTGCGAACTTAGTTCATATAGTCACTTCTTTCTGAATATCTACTATACTATACCTTATACTATAACAAATATATAAAAATATTTTAAGGAAAGATTATATATATATTTAATGAGAATTAAATAGTAATTCTTCTTTCGCGATCGTGCGCTCGACGAGTCAAGACCTACTGAGGAGTCTTCGTATAGAATCGCAATGCGTCGAAAATTCTTCCAGTTTGGCTGCGTGGCGTTTGTGACATCACGTCGGTTTAACAGGAAAATTAGGCGGAATTGTCACTAGATAATTTTTTTCATATATTTCTTAAGTGTTTTATTAAAATTGATAGTTAAAAAAAAACCCTTAAGATTTATGCTTTCTAAAATATTTGTTATCATTAAATATGGATTTCTGCAAAGTAACGCTTAAATCAATTCATTATACTTTATGAGTTATTTAGTAACCTTTCCAGTTTCCGAGTACGACTCTTTAGTTTGCGTAACGTAATAGGTTTCATGTTTATTTTTCTTTGTTTATCTATACTGTATACTAATATTATAAGGAGGTTTTTTTTGTATGTGACGAAAACTGAAAAACTTCTGGACCGGAAAAATTCTTTCACCATCAGAATGTTACACTATCCCTGATGAGCATATCATCGAGTCATCCCGAAGTTTTTGAAAATGGTCTATAGCCATAGACCATTTTCAAAAACTTCGGGATCCGTATGAAAACTTCGATAATGTAAGCCAACGTGTGAAAAAAAATACCAAAAAATTCGTTATATCTCATACGCTGAGGAAATTGTCAATCATAGAACATCAATATCTACAAAAAAGTCCGCTGTACTATATGTCTATCTATAACAGTTGTCACAATAACGGGGCGGGCCACCGCTAGTCTTTTGTAAAGTGACAAGCATACTGTGTCGGTTACATGGCATGGCTTGCCATGAAAGGTACATACAGACCTTTCCACCAACGAAGGCGCACCCCTCCATATCATTTTAGTGTACTTGTAACTACTTCTGCTTAACCAAGCGATCATATTTTTAACTGACTTCCAATGAAAGGAGGACGTTCACAAATGAACTGAAAAAAATATTCGCATGCCTGGGAGATTTAATGGCATTTGCTTTTGTCGACGATGACGATGGCGAGTTAATGATCTTGTAAGCAGTTAGTATCACTATAAAGCGTAAAAAAATCTGTTTATAAAAAAAACGGGAACTACTTCCAACACTGAAAAGTATGAAATAACTTGTGGAAGTCGGGCCATGCTAATGTGGAGTCGGTGTTTTAAATCAGCATGGTACTGTCTTCCACAAGTTATTTTATACTTTTCAGTAGAGGTGGTAAGTTCCGTTTTTTTTTAAAAAAATATTGTTACCTTTCTTTATATACTGTATCTGACATTCTTATTTATACTCCTCAACGAAAAACGTATAAACGAGGCCTATCCTTACAAAGCGCATCAGTAATTTACTGTGGAGAAGCGCGCCTTCGTGAGTGAATAGGCCTGTCAAACGGTGTATTAAAACCTTACGACTTCGACGATTGGTTTTAAGCAGCTTGATCGGGTGCTTGTCACATTAATGGCAATCCTTACAGTACCGCTTCTAACAACTTATAGTAAGCGTTTTTGTACTGCTCGTTATACTTTACTAAATGTAAGCTTGATGTAATTAGTTACAGGGATAGACCAAAGACAAACATGGAATACGCATTATCCACATACATCACGTAGTTTCCAAGTGAGCGTGACTCTACGAGGATGACGTAGCGTAGTTTTGCTGAGTCTTTCTTAAGCGATCAGCTAAGTTAAGCAACGTTCGCTGCGGCCATGAGTTGGATGGGTGATCGCTTGTGGCCTAGCTACTGAGCTTCCGTTCTTCGGAGCGCATGTTAAGCCGTCGGTCCCGGTTGTTATCTTAGGATGGCAGTCATTACAGCATAGTGGTAGGGCATTTTGCGAATGCCCACCTGGCTAGCTACCACCTTCAAGTAGAAAATCTGTTGCCAAGCACCTGACGGTGTGTTCCGGCAGCAGTCATTGAGAGCCTGTTGTTCTAGGTTAGCCTGAATAACATCTTCGACCACATCATAACTTACAATCAGGTGAGATAGTGCGGTCAAAGGCTATCCTATCAGCAATTTAAAAAAAATGTTAGGACGTTGCCGAACAGATATATTATTAAAACTTAAAATATACCGAAAAACGTTTTGCTTTCATACAAGGAATTAAAAATAGATCTATCTATGAATAAAATCACAAATTTCAGAAATCAGCCCTTGTTATTTCTAGTTAAATAACGATGACAACATTTCTTCAAATTTCGCAGTTTACCTCTATAAGGGTAACATTAATGTTTTACGTGTTGTGTTTTTTGTGTAATTTTTATGGAATTTATACATAAATTTTATGTAATGGTACATAAAAAGAATAATAATAAAGAACTGGTGTATTTTTTACGCCATTTTGTGGGAAATATTTTTTTTCTTCCAAACCCATCATGTGGAATATCAAAATGAAGGGTTGTAAAAAAAGATGCCAAATATATAATTATATAACTTGCAGTTTTAATTTCAATGGAACGATAAAACGCTTAACGGAAATATATAACTTGCAGCCGGGTATTTTGCAGTTTTTAATTACTGTTTTCTTGTATTTTTTTTAGATGTAAACTCATAAAAACGGGTTTATTTATAGTATTTAAGTAAAAGATACAATTACATCGTATGTTATTGCTATATAACTTCTAATCGCACGCGTAGCACATCGTAGCACTTTTAGACACAGTTTGTGATACGTGCCTTTCATAGCTTGTAAACAGACATATTCTTTTGTATTTTATATACATATGTCTGAAATTACATCGACATACATCCTCAATTAGTCATACGAGCGTTTCAAACGGAGCATTGAATTAAAATATATAGCAAGAAAATGTAACTTGTATAGTCACACAAACAATGAATACTCGGGGAACTGTACTAGTAAAATAACACTTGGTATATAAAACATTGATATAACGTGACCTTTACTACGCTGTGAATAAAGTACCTATATGAGCAAAGTTCGCAAATTAATGACGACTTCGTAGACGTACCGGGCTACATTTCGTAGGACGTAGCATAAGTGTGTCATCCAATTACACATTTCTGGCAGACATTTTTCAAGCTATTAATTTACTTCAAAGGTACTTTATAATTTATCAAACGAGCGCAGGAATTGGCAAGTCTAAAATTACACACATTTTCTGAATAAATAACGGAACATTTTTGTACTGTATATAATCAAATATTTATATCTGGTAGTCGTTGCGTGTAATTATGCTCGTGAATTTATTTGGATGTGACTTATTTACAAAGTATTTAATTCGTGGAAAATGTTGGTCAAAGAAATATTGGATGTAATAACTAGTAGACTAGTTCTTGCGTATGAACTATGAATTCTTCTATAGCATCCCCTAACACCACCAAAAAACTACACAGTCCACAATGGAACATTTAAATTGAATCCTTTTGTAAAATTATGATATTCACTTGGGCTACTTTTGTTGCTTTGATATTTTAAACCCTCCTTAAAAGCCTCTCAACAACCCTCTGACTGGGTTAGGTAGTATTCATTATATATAGTCCATTTAAATATGCTCGAATGTTATCGTCGGACACATTCACAAGCCTACAACTTGCCAGAAATCTTGATACGCTCGTTCATAAACACTGTGCAACATGAGAAAGACGTCGTAAATACAATAACAATAAAATAGTTTATTATTTGAAGTCGTAGTGGGTCGTTTTTATTTTTTCGTGTTCTTTGTAACTCGATTGGACAATAGTAAAACCTTTCTTAAATCATATATTACAACAAAATGTCATCTCGAATGTCTATTTTTATTTGAAATAAAATAAGCTTCTACATTCGGGCAATCTAATTGCACTGTAAAGGTGAAGAACGCTACCGACTATTGCAGCGGCTGCACTCTATTGTTCGTGTTCCCGCCGCCGGTTGCAGGTGACCCTGCCGCGGCGCTTGGAAGCAATGACTTCTAAATAATTGCGGCGGGCATGGTCTAGTCAAACGGAATTCTAAAATGAATCCTCAAACTGTAATGTGTTGGCATCGTCCTGGACCACTATGGCCTAGTTATGAATGATATTCTATTGTTATCATTATCGCCGATGCCAATGGGTTAATTATGATTTTCGGGCGTAGGGGATTTTGTATGGATTTCTGTGAAATAACTTTCAAACGTAGTCTTCTATATTTTAACAAATTTGGATAATTTAGTGAAAATATAGAAGACTTTGTTGGGAAGTTATTTCACAGAAATACATAAACAACAGTAGTGACGTTACAGTACACTGAAAGCAGCCGCTGCGCTTTAGTCTGCATTTGTAGTTGGACGCGTAGCTCGGAAAAGTATCTTAGTAATGGAACGAGGTCTGGTACATGACCCAAGTTATGTTACATTTGTTTGTGCAATAAATTGATGAATCCACCGATATGCATCAACCAGTTGCGGAAACCTCAAGTTTCAATAATATTACTTTATCCATATCAACACCCTTCATTGGATCCTAGTTGCTGTGCAGTTTTTATTAAATTAACATCTATAGATTACTACTAACATGCATTTACTCGTATGCCTATACGTTTCCATTACCGTCATTTCACGTTAAGAACAACAATTACTTTTTTATCCTCCAGGTAAATTCGAACCTTGAGGATAAAAAGTCGAGCATATGACAGATTAGCAGTTTTCACGTGATGCGTGAACACTGTTTAGTTAAACAAATATACTCGTACAAGCAGCATTAGGTACATTCGAAATTATTTCGGATGGAAAAAGATAACTTCAAACGGGACTCAAACCCTCTAACTGTACAGTTATAGAGATTAACTTAGTTATATTAATCTGTACACAAGTAATATTGTATATGACGAAATTGATAGGATTTAATAGTATGTTCCTACTTTTTACTTTCTTGTGGGACTGTATTCTAGAAACTGCCATATTATGAAGATTTTCTTCTCATATCGTTTAGATTTATCAACAAAGTTATTATAAACAAACGTATAAATAATTATGTACTTGACATGTTTCCTAAGATTTTTCTCTAACACTGAATAAAACTAACTCTAACATGTTTGAGATATGATAAGCATAATGACTATTTATTATTGTTAAGTACTATTGGATTTTTTCGTAATAAATTGTGTAGTTACCTACTGTTTTATTTGGTATTTACGTTTGATACCTCTATCACATAATAATAAGGACCCTCTATACGTTGAACGATATGCCGTATATTACCGTTTGCTCGCTGCGTTATAGCAAAATAGAACTTAGGTTCATTGATTTGTTGTTGAAGAGCGAGATAGATCCAATGATATTTCGCTCTATTGGGTTTCAGTTCAAGAGCGAGAGTAAAAAGTAGACCAAATGCAACTTACCGCACACCGCAAAGGAGAAGGCCGATCTTCTGGGCTCTCTATTTGCGTCCAACTCGATTTTGGATGACTAAGGGAACTCACCACCGACCATACCACGGTGTGATACCTCTATGCCGGATATAATTTTCCGGCAAAGTGCAGTACGTAAAGCACTTTTCTCCTTGGACATTCATAAGTCGAGTGGGCCTGATGGCATTCCTCCGATAGTGCTGCGGACTGGTGCTCCAGAGTTGACACAGGCTCTAACGCGTCTTTTCCGGCTCTGCTACACATCAGGCGTTGTCCCAAAATCATGGAAGAAGGCTTTGGTGCACCCGATCCCTAAAAAAGGTGACCGCTCAGATCCGTCCAACTACCGCCCTATAGCTACAACGTCTCTGTTATCCAAGATAATGGAATCCATTATTAACAACCAGCTCTTGCAGTATCTGGAGGAGCACCAGCTGATTAGCGATCGTCAGTACGGTTTTCGTCGCGGTCGCTCAGCTGGTGATCTTTTAGTATACCTTACGCATCGATGGGCGGAGGTGGTGGAATCCAAGGGTGAGGCGTTGGCGGTTAGTTTAGACATAGCGAAGGCCTTTGATCGGGTGTGGCACAAAGCGCTTCTTTCGAAGCTTCCTTCCTATGCGCTCTCCGAGAAGTTGTGCGCGTGGATCTCCAGTTTTTTGGCAGATCGGAGTATCAAGGTCGTTGTCGACGGTGCATGCTCCGACTTGAAGCCAATTAATGCTGGCGTTCCTCAAGGCTGTGTGCTATCTCCGACTCTATTTCTCTTGCACATCAATGACATGCTGCAGCTCAGCGATATTCATTGTTATGCGGATGACAGTACCGGAGATGCATCTTACACTCAGATGCTCAGGAATGGTTACAAAGTTACCTGTCATGTAGATATCAGTGTGTTGAGACAAGTAAGATTATTGGACGCACAAAAAAAGTTTTTCATTCGCCATATTCTGTAAATAGATACGGCGTCCCACAGGGAAGCGTCTTGGGATCTTTACTGTTCCTATTATATATCAATGATCTTCCCGAAGCCACGCGACATCAATGTCTTCTGTTTGCGGACGATACAACGATCGTTGTCAAATGCAAAAATAAGGATGCTTTAGAAGATGAAGCTAACAAAGCGATTCGAGATGTTCTCAGTTGGCTCCATAATAATAATTTGTATATAAACCTAAACAAGACTAAATTTATTGAATTTCAAACTTATAATAGCACACCAAGTATTGTAAATATTACTTATGAAAATAACGTAATAAATAATGTGGATGAAACTCTGTTTCTTGGCATTACTTTTGATAAACATTGTAACTGGAAATCACATATTAATGGTTTATGTTCTAAATTGGATAGATTTGTTTATGTAATGTATCGGCTTAGACAAATAACAACCATGGAAGCAGCTTTGGCTGCTTATCATGGTTATGTATCTTCAAGTTTGCGATATGGCATTATTTTGTGGGGGTTTTCAGTTGAGGCTGATAGGGTGTTCATTACACAAAAAAAATGCATACGGTCTCTATGTGGGGCGGGATTTATGGATAGCTGTGTACCACTCTTTAAAGAACTTAAGATCCTTCCTGTGCCATCGCTATACATCTACGAGATATGTGTATTTGTGAAGAAAAATCCCCATCTATTCCAAAAACATTGTGATGTAGTAAAAAGATCTTGTCCGAACAGATATCCTCATAGGTTATATGTGCCATGTCAACGACTAGTACTTACCACGCAAAACGCAAATTGTATGGCAATTCGAATTTATAATACTTTACCTGACAAAATCAAAGGAGATGGCTTAAATGTATTTAAAAAAAAGTTGTTCAATTTATTATTGGACAAATGTTATTACTCGATAAAAGACTTTATATACGATAAAAAAATTAAATTATAATGTTTTATGGAAATGTGAGAATGATTAACTGACATATTAATAATTATTAACTGTGTACTATAAATGAGAAAATCTTGTAATAATATAATTGTATAAATCGAAATCTAGTAATGACATTGAACTTTAATAATTATTGACATGGAAATTTATCTTGTATTATTTAAAATTTTATTAATGAGTTGATTTGATATTCGTAAATTTATATAATTGTAAATTATAGCATGTTGAAAATATTTGCACGCCAATTAGGCAGAGTTTTGTTGGAACTGTATTTTTATGCTATTTTAACTCTGCAATTATGTACCCAAGACATAAGCAAATAAATATTCATTCATTCATTCATTCATTCATTCATTTACACTGGCCGTGCTAAAACTTCTCAGGAAAACGTTGTCGAGAGTCGGAACAAACTTGTGTCTGAAGTCGAGACCATGTTGTCTAATGTTTCGAAGTGGGGCCGACTGAACAGTTCAATTTAACCCCAAGAAGACACAAGTTTGTGCGTTTACCGCTAAATTATCCCCCTTTGTCGTATCCCTCCGTTTTGAAGACACTCCCCTTGCCCTATCAACTAGCATCGGAATACTTGGCGTCGACATATCGAGCGTCGTTCAATTTCGCTGTCACTTGGAAGAGGAGGCTAAATTAGCCTCTAAAAAGCTTGGTGTGCTTGGAAAGGCGAGGCGGTACTTCACGTCGGCCCATCGCCTGCAACTTTATAAGGCTCAGGTTCGGCCTCACATGGAGTACTGCTCTCATCTCTGGGCGGGAGCTCCTCAATACCAGCTTCTTCCATTTGACCGCATACAACGCAGAGCGACTCGAATCGTTGACGATCAAGTTCTCTCCGACCGGCTCGACCCTTTGGGACTACGTAGAGATGTTGGATCACTTTGCATCTTCTACCGCATCTATCACGGGGAGTGTTCTGAGGCACTGTTCGATTTACTACCTGCAGCTCAATTTCGCCATCGGACGTCCCGACAAAGCATGATGTTTCATAAATTTCATGTTGACGTCTGGAAGTCCACAACTTTGCGATTTTCACGGCATTTTCTACCTCGCACTGCCACAATATGGAACCAGCTGCCAGGTGCAGTATTCCCGAACGGATACGACTTAGGGGCCTTCAAGAAGAGAGCATATTCCCTCCTCAAAGGCCGGCAACGCATCCTCGATACCTCTGGTGTTGCGGATGTTCGTGGGCGACAGTAATCACTTACCACCAGGTGAGCCGCCTGCTCGTTTGCCCTCTTATCCCATAAAAAAAAGTAGGCAACTGATTTTTAAATGAGTTTAACACCTACTGAAATATATTTATTGAATTTGCTTGTGCAAACTTTTAGTATTATTTAGTATCCCAACCATAGAATGTATATTATTTTGTCAATTTAAAACATTCGCTATATTTTAAGTTCTATGCGATTAAAATTGTATGTCATAAACCGTCACATTGCTATGGTGGTGGCGCTACACACGCGAATCACCCTTGCTTTATTAATTCTAATAACTATTATTTTATCAATGGTCGCGTTGCCAGCCCACAAACAGGGGCGGGCGGCAGTCACAGATTAGGTTAATAGTTACTGCATAGCCGCGTTCCCGGCCGTTGTAACCCGATTATAACGACTCACGGAGAATTCCATTTACGAATTTGGAATATAAACCGCCCGTTATTCGTAAATTAACTTACAATGTCACGACTGAAATACTCGTATTTTTGAGCTCGTTTCAGATGATGCTATTTTTAAATTCTACTTTACTTCATAGTCACAAAGATCATTATTGTCTATGATGATAAAAAACTACGGTATTAATATATTTTGAAATAAAATTATATTAAAAAAAATTTAAGCACTCGTATCGAAGTTTGCTTAGACATCCTTAACAGATCAGCTAAATTAAGCAACATCCATCGCGGTCATGACTTGGATGGGTGACCGCTCGTGATATTATTACTGTGCGCTGCCGTGCTTCGGAGGGCACGTTAAGCCGTCAGTCCCGGTTATTGTCTTAGGATGACAGTCGTTACAGCATGATGGTAAGGCATATTGTGAATGCCTTACCACCATGCTGTACCTGGCTAGTTACCACCCATAAGTAGAAAATCTGCAGCAAGCACCTGGTGAGTTCCGGCAACAGTCCATGAGAGCCAGTAATTCTAGGTTAGCCTGAACAACACCTTCAACCACATCATCACTTACCATCAGGTGAGATAGTGGTCAAAGGTTAAACATATCAGGCATTAAAAAAAAACATTTTTTTTTTACTCTTTTCAATGATACTTGCTACGCACAGGATCGATTGTGCCTCTCACATACAATAATGGTTGCCTCGGCTATGGTTGCAATTATAAGGTCAACCAGGTATGGAGATATTGCAAATACTTTCTTCAGTTATTTGAGTGTTACGGTAAAACTACTAGAATGATGTTGAAGAAATTCAATTGGAACCAGCTTAGCCGGCTAAGATCGGATGGTCCACTAAAAGGTTTTATAATTTTTTTTTGTATAAAATTGAAATGTGTGGGTATATTTAATAAATTAGCCTCACCGTTGCCTTAGCGCCATGCGCCACCTCAGCGCCGTTGCTTACATGACCATTTTTTTTTTAAAGCGAGTAACAATCTCGTTGATAAAGTTTTATTTTTGTGTAAAATAAATGTTTTTATTGATAGCAATCATAAAAATATTGATTTATGGCTTCATAATCATTACACATCAATCAAATAACAATTTACTTCCGCGTGTAATTTTTAATTGATAACAAAATTCGTTTACTTTTTCGTGTATATTTCACGACCTACATACAAAAAAAGAAACATAACAATCGTATCTATACTCATAATAAAACTGATCAGACTAACTAATCCAACTCCGTACATGGCAGATATTTTGAAAATAAATAAATTGAGATCACTCTGTGGCTTACTCTGATGACAAAATTGTATTTTTTATTTATTTTGTCTGTTAGTCTGAATCCCGCATCACTCCAAAACTACTGAATGGAATTCAATGAAACTTAACACGATCTGAGTTCATACTACATAGAAGGATATTGTATACTTTTTATCGCGAAACTCAGCACGGTTCCCTCGGGAAAAGGGATGACAGTCAAAATGAACACTTGGTTGTAATTTATTAACACGTAGTCCGATTTCAATTTTTCTTTTTTGTTAGAATAGTGACTAGTGAGCCCGGCACCCCACGGGCAGCCTGGCATCCCACGGGCATTCCGGCACCCCACACGCAACCCGGCACCTCACAGGCAGCCCGGCACCCTTATTTAGTTTTGCAAGCTTGCTAAGATAAAACTAAATCTGGAACATTCGCCACAATAAGTTTTTTTAATTATCTATCTTTTGCCGGATACATTTTGGAGACTGCGCAATGGAAGTGCACAATCTAATATATTTTCGTTCTACCGCCAAACAAGGAGAACCTCAGCAAAAAGACGCCGTTTTAAAATCGAAATTACAAAGAAAATCACAAAGTAGGTACTTTGTTTCAACATTAACTATGCTTTACTAAGAGTGCTTCACCGCAGACCACAGCGTTTCTTAACATGAGATAAACAGTGTTCTAATGGGAATAATTAGTCTGCAGGTACGGCAATCGCGAACGAAGTCGCAGGTACAGCTAGTTGAGAAAGAGAAAGAGGAAGCATTTTTTTAATTCGTTAATAAAACCTGGTAATGTCGCCCTATAAATTTTGGTCAGCGCCTCTAATAACGGGTCTCAGTGATTTATTTAGCCGGAATGAAAAAATGCAGGTAAGATGTCAACGCGAACCGAAGTTTATTTCTAATAATATGTGGATTTTTTGGACTCATTTGCATTCTATATGTACTATTTATAAATATAAATGGTGCGCAGTAGATATTTCTCTAATACTTTATGTTTCTGATAACGTAGATACGACGACGTAGTTTCCGATTATAGCCTTATACACGTAAAACGCATTGTTCGAAGCATTAATTAAATCCCAGATAGTGCGGGCGTTGCGGCTTACGCTAATTATGACATAGTATGTACTTACAATAACATCCTCATTTGCGTCAGCTGGCGCGCCTCGCATTTTGTCCGCAATGGCGGGATGACTTGCTACCTTGTTGAAAACGATTTCCACGTAGGTAAATACTCGTACACCATTTAGTTTTATAAAATGAATCACCTTGTAGAATTAATAGAAAGTTGATAGGTACTCATATATTGCTTTCATTATAGGCAGATAATTGATCAATTTGTAGCGCTCAGTAAAGGCATATTGCCCTTTGTGAGAGTTCTGTTCTGCATACATGTCGTCATACATAGATATTTTTTTCAAGTGAGGCTCGATGGCCAATATCTTGAACTACAAATGAGAAATAGATAATTTTTGCATTCATTCTGTTTCATGCCGCTTATTTCTCATTTAATTAGGTTGATCCCTGAAACTAATTCGCAGATACCCTCAAAAATTAAAAGTGTTAACTCATTTAATGCATTTAAGACCCAACAAGCTCAACATGTCATCACTGATCATTCACTTTGATGTAAATAATACATTGGATGGGTGGCTACTATAGTAGTAATAATTGTAGACGGAATGACGAAATTATAGTTTTAATTTATGTGTAAGCACTGTTCTCAAGTCAATGACTGTACTGTCTTATTGGGAATAAATATCTTTATACCTAAATCTAAATGTATAATAATATTCTTTGTATTGAACTGGCTCTTTGCTTTTAAACAAAAGTATTCAAGTTCTTTGTGATGTACTCTATCTATACCTGGCATATCCCTGACGAAACGAGGACTAAAAATACGAGGTAATTAACTTCTGGGACCGAAAATTTATCTAATCAAAGTTCATTATAATTATTAGTATATATTAATTAATTATTTATTCATTAGCAATAGTTGATTAATTATGCATTTAATTCATAAAGAAATTGGTTTTTGTACATCATTCTAGCCGTAAATTAAATTAGGTCAAACTTATTAGGTTCTTCTTGGCCAACTACATAGGGTTAAGGATTTTAATTTTTTTTAGTATTATACCCTTTTCCTCCTACTTTTGTAAAATCCTATTTTCGACATTCATGTTCTATATATATAGATAGCAATCCTTTTTTCTTATAAAATATAGTATTATCGAAAAAGTATTAAACATTGCCGTACAAACTGATATTTTCTACATGTATAGCATATATAATGTTGTCTTAGGTTTTCGCGATTATTACACATAGTAATTAAACTACTTTAAACGGTTTAAATCGCGTATATTTATTATTATTTTTGTCCCGACGTTTCAAACACTGAGCGGCATCTGGGTGGTACTAAACCGACAGTGGGCTTCCCTATTGGGGTACACCTCAGCTTCTCTCATATTTATATGTGCGTAGGTAAGATGATGAAATGACAATTTTTTGTGATTGCTCATTAATTTTACAGGAAAATACTGACTGATGAAGTATTAAAACTCACATACCATGCTAGTAAGAAGTGAATAAGACTTAAAAACAAACAGTGAGGTTGATGTGTTCGATAACTACTTAGAAAGTTTCTGTGCATGAACTCGAGACTCTGAGCTCTGAGCCGATAAACTTGTAGAGCTAACAAACTCCGCTGAAATAATACCTCTTGTAAATAGAGTAACTCTCGATCCGCTGAAAATGTTAACGTTTCGATATTGTACCGGCGAAAAACTGAGATCTATCAATCCCATCTGGATTTGTACTAAAGAGGCATAGCCGCAGCCGACTAACCTTCTCACTCTGCTTAATACATACTAATTATACTTCTTTCAAGTTCATACTATACTCTGTCACACTGGTGTGGCGACTAGAAAGAAAATTTCCTGACCTTCACATTAGTAGTATTGAGGATAGGAATTCAATTTCCTTACGTTAACACCGTTGAATAGCGTCTTCTCATACTAATCACACATGTACCTTCGGATCCACTGTACATATTATATGTTTCTATAGTATAAAGTACCAAGAGAGTGAGGTCATTGATAAGTATGGAACACGGTATTTCTTAATATCTTTAAGGCCGAAAAACAATATTGTTGTGACAGGGTCTACCACAACAATCTACAACATTTATCTAATAAGCTATTTTAGTATGGCATAAGTGATAAGGTCAATATTATGGGGAGTCCGTGTCTACACAGTGAGACGGTGATTGAGAGATTAGAGCCGTGCTTAATTCTATCCTCTCATCTAAGATAATAATATCTTCAACTATATCGACTTATATGGGCACATTGTGTTCAAATTCGACAAGAAAGCCAAATGCGATTGAAAGCTGCACTGCGCCCCTCTGAGCGGAAAGTTATTTAAGGGTAAAATCAATATTTTTATTGATAGCTATCATAAAAATGTTGATGTATAGCTCTATAGTCCCACCAACTTATCTGTTCAGGCGGCAGAAAAAAGAACTACAACATTCCTTCAAATTGTGACAGTTTGTAGTTGATTTCCTTGACCAGCAGCGCCCTCGCGAACTGCACAGTTAAGTTGGTGGTACTATATCTTAGTATCATTACACAGCAATCAAATAACAATTTACTTCCACGTGTAACTTAAAATGCATAACAAATATTGTTTATTTTTCACGACCAAACTAATACGTACTTACCTAATATAATTCTACCGGAACAGAACAACACAGTCTGAAAAAATACGTAAAATGATACATACAAATTTCACCTTTGCTACTATGACCGGCAGCAGAGGAGCTAATTTTACGTGCTTATTAATTTTTAACCATCATGGAAGAAGATACCCTTACCCAATTGTATTTTCAAACAATCACAGTTTTGTAATGATGTCAACCATTCCGGATTTCTAAATATGATATTCTCTAGCGAACGCTTAGACATTCATCCAAATTTTCGTCTCGGGCATGCACCGTACGCCGGAGAGCGGTGGCATAGTCGCGAATTTTAATTCTTATTAATTTTTAACCATATGAGATTAGGTTGACGAGGACGGTGCGGCCATTCATCAGACTACATAACACAAACATAGACTTCACTTAGAAAACTATTGTGAGTTCTGCGCGCTCGCCGCTTCGCACAACCGTGACTCCCAGACGAAGGGCTACAATATAGCCCGAAACTGGCCGGAATCTATCCGGTAAATACAACGTGAGTCCCAGCCGGGTGCCTATTTAGTTATATCAGACACGTTTGACGTTCTAAGTGTTAGACTCCCAGTGCAAACAAAGTGCCGAGCGACAGCTAGTTTAGAATATTGGAATTAAATTAGAAATGGTTGTCTGGAAGAGATCGCTTTCAGCGATAAGACCGCCATTTGTTACCTTATTTTGAATTGTGTTTCTGTTTTAACTATTTTTTATATTTAAGGTGTTTCAATAAAGTGTTTCTATCTATCTAATATTCATATTCTTCCTACCTTATGCCATGTCTACGGGGTTGATAAAAGTTTTCTCTTACTAACTACACAAAAAGCGACATCAGAATACATAATAGATAGATTTGGCATCCATTGTATATGGCCCGCCACCAAACCTCATTAAGGTTGAGTGGAATCTCACGTCCGCGGCGGGTTTTTTCCCCCTTTTTCGCTAAGTTTTACCCGATGAACATGACCATGGTATTGGTAATTTTAACATAATACAACTCTTAGTATCTTGAACAGTTATTGGAAAACAATGCACATGATTCCATAAATAACCCCTAAAACCAACAAAAATATTATCAATTACTTTTACCCGTAACGAATATAAAAAGTAAAGGAAATAATTGAAAAAAAACTAATAACTATTTGAAAAATATATTATGTAGGTGTATAAAATAACTATATTTTATATACCTACATCATATATTTTTCTATAAAATCTCTTAACTCAATCTCACGTGGTCAAGTACACTAGTTAGACGATCTAGTACCTACAAAAAATAGTAAAATTTTGAACTTCCTGCCGTAAATTCAGTGTGCCTTCAGATTAACGCAATTTTATCGTTAATTATGGCGATAAGCCTTTAATTCTATTACAATAATATTTGTAATTATTTTTTCATTTAATTTAACATATTTCCACTAATTATTTAGTACGTGAAAGTCAGTATTGGTTTTATGATATATCTAGGTTATTAAATACCTATTTTCTTTAATTACAATCAAATGCCTATGCACATTAAGGCCTGTTTGCACATTGATTAGTGTTTAATGCGAGTATTTTAGTGCAGATGCTTAGTGCTTAGTACAACACAAGTTAGTTCAGAAACGGATTAGTGTTTATTATTTGTGTTAAGTAATGGTGTTTAGTTCGCTTTCAATTTTTTTGCGAGTTTTCCCTCGCGTCCCGCCTGTATCTCCACTTTCAGTGTGCGCGGCGCCCGCCACTTGAACAGGCTTTTGTTTGCAGATAGACGCTTCTCTTCTAGCACAGCTTGTAAGTAGTATGCGGTAGGTACGATCTAGTTTTTAAGTAATGTCAGAGTGGAGTGAAGATCTAACCTGTCTATTTGTGCAAGAATATTTATACTACAAATGTCCAGTATTGTGAAGAACCAATATATTTACAAATTCTATGAGCTGGCTGATAAATAGGCTCCTTGAGCCTATTTATCAGCCAGCTCATTATGTATTATGAATATGATTTTTAAGATTTCAACACACATGTCACCACCATATAAAAAATTAAAAAATAAACGATGAAATAAAAACATAGAAGAGCTCTTTTCCATAAAGTACTAAGTTCATATCTTTGAATATAAGATAAATGTGAAAATATAACAGCTATGTAGTTTTGAATACCTCTTGACTCCCAAAAAACGTGAACTTTAATTGGACAGTGACCTGAGCTCTATTATCTACGTATGATTGCCTTCTGGTAGAAAACGGAGCTCACAATTTTTTTTCCTTCACAGTTTTAGGTAATATACTTATAGAGTTAGTTACATTTTTTATTATTTTTGCGTAATACTTTTAATCGACCTTCATAAGATAAATAGTCTTGGACACTACTCACTAAACAGCTTTACTAATCACATGCACTAAACACTAATCACTAAGCACTTTCTAAATTCAATCGTGTCTATACAAAACCCTCTGTCTAAACGTTTCCGAATTAAAGGTAAAACTGTTTTCCCTGCAAGTCAAAATCATTATGTAGCCCAAAAAATTATGTAGAATCCAATGTTAGCTTGGTTTTGTATTAAAAGATTCTTGCGAAAATAACTGGGTATATCTTAGCCTTGTATGGCCTATTATATTGCCTTAATTTAGTCTGTTTGTTGGCTATGTTGACCCGGCTACTGTTGTCTGGTCCAGAATAGATATCTAGGACAGGCCTCGAAATAACCAATAATGTCACTTTGGTGTTGATCTATCACATCTATTATTTTTTTTGTACCGACTTCAACGGAATATGGGAGGAGATTTACGATTCACTTTTTATAATAATTGATAGGAAGAACACAGAACTTCGTCGATTATAAACCGATTAGTTTTTTTTTTGGTTCGAATGGTATAAGGTACTTTCTGATTGGTCCTTCATCAAAATCGGTTCTGTAGCTTGGTTTTTAAATCAATTTAACTAGAGTAAATATGTCATCCAAGTAAAAGAAATTGCGTATTTCATAGTTCAAGTTTATTTTTAAAAGTAATTAAATTTAAGTGGCGCAGCAGATTTAAATTTATATATATATAATGTATATATTTACCACCCTGAAGTAGAAAATCTGTCGCCAAGCTCCCAACGGTGTGTTCTAGCAGTTGTCCTTGGCACATGAGACTTAACTGTACGTCTCAGTGTGACGGGCACAGTGCAATTCGTCATTGACGAAATGCATCTGTTATAGGTAGAGGTCTGTGATAGGTAGTCCACTTAACATCAGGTGGGCCTCGGGCTTGTTCCGTCACAATAACATAAAAAAATAAAAAAAGATTCAAAATGAAGAAAAAGAATAGATTCAGGCGTTACTTGGCGGAAATGCATTTTTAATAATAACTAATATTCCTGAAATATTTTAAGAAAACATTAAATTAACATTTTAATAAAACACTTAAATAATATAAAAAATATATCTAGTGACAATTCCGCCCAATTTACCTGTTAAGCCCATGTGACGTCAAACGCCACGCAGCCAAACCGGAAGAATTTTCGACGCGTTTCGCTTCAACACGAAGCATCCTCAGGAAGTCTTGACTCTACAAGCGCACGATCGCGAATTTTTAGATTCTCGATCGTGCGCTCGTAGAGTTGTACCCTTAGTTTGTGACGTCACGTCGGCTTAACCGGTAAATTGGGCGGAATTGTCACTAGATGTATTTTTTACGTGTTTTATTAAAATATTAATTAAAATCATCTACACTTTGTTTCTGGGGCAGTAGCTTTAAATCAGGCGAGCTTCGTGATCGTATATGCCTCATACATTTTCAATTATATAATGTTTAGCTAACCATAAACTTAGTTATAATGGAGCGAGAGGAGGCTATATTAGGCTCATATTAGCACCAAGAGGTAGATACCTTGAATGAGAGTTCGTCTTTGTAGGTACCTACCATCGCAGTGTCACATACTCTGCCTATGCAGTAGTGTGCACTTTGAAGAACTGTGTTTATACGTGAAGGGCACTGTAGCAAGTGTACTTACTTCGCGAATGAACGTCTAGGAGTGACGATCACAGTACATTTTCATGCAGAACGAGGACGGTGACAACGCAACTGCAATGTAATCGACAGACGTTACTCTTACTATCAGGTGGCAGACTAATAAGTATCATCACTTAAAAAAGGCTCCTGGGCTATTTTAGTTCTCGAACTTTACGATTTTATGTGTTCCCGAACGAATAAAATAATAAAACTACTCACGTCAAGTGAGTAGGGTTTTGCTGTACATTAGGAGAACAACGTTCTTATACTACTTATCATATTACCGTCGTTAATCGAATCGTAGTGGTTAAAGACCCATCAAGAGCATCCATGAGGGCTGGCATCAGTTAGGCAGTAGACAATAAAACTGAAACTAATTATTTTTACAATATGTTCTGGTGCCTTCCTTTGTGTTGTTTTCAGAGAAAATATATCTCCCGTTTTTTTTCAGTGAATGGTAATAGGGTTGTAAAGTACCTTACTTATCTTAGTGTAATATTATTTACACTAAGTATAAATACTTACTGTAAGTAATAATACACTAACTCTAAAATATTCTTCATTCTGTCTCAGCGGCGGCTTTTTATCTAAGCTTTACCTTGTTTAGGAGTTTATATCACGTACTAAATTACCTACTTGAACCATAGCAAAACAGGAAAATTTTAATTAACTCTGGAAGTCGTGCTCGTGACTATATGACGCACTTCAGAAGCAATAACAGACTTGTAGATATACAAATATAACCCACTAATAAATTATAGTGTGTAATTATTCACAATCAAACACAATAAACAATCGCCGATTAACTTATTTATATGGCTAACCTACGAATGTCCTTAGTAAAACCTGATAGCTATAGAAAAAATCTGCCAGCAAATAATTTATCTATAAATATCCAATATTAACCAATACCACGGAATAGAATATGTTTTTAGTTTTTTACCAGCGGAATGCCGTTAACAACAAAACACGTATGTACACGTGAATACAAAACTACAGCTAGGTACCACAATGACAGAATGCAGACAACCTACAAGTCATTGCAGACTCACAGGCCGTCCAAAAGTTCTTGTTCACTACCAGTTGGCAGCGTGCCCAAGATGCTGGCAGAATTACCCCGTGGGATTGCAATGCTTATTCGGTTAATCAAATAGGTGCCAGCATTTTGACCACGCGTCACCCAACCGCTCAAATATGTAACCAGTTAACCACTACTATGATTATAGCATACTTGCACCGCTTGAGTTACTCCGCTGAAGTAGACGCGGCGCCAGCCCTCTAGTTCGTTTCAGAAAGATGTGATGGCGCTAAAGTGTCAGCGCTTGTAGCTTCCTACACTAAGGGCCACCCTAATTTCCACGGAACCAGAGTCATGCCGTCAGGTCTTTTACCATGATCACGCATCAGACCATTCGGTTCGAGAATAGCTGCAACACTGACGCTGGTAAAAGCGCGGTGGATGATATCTTTAAGGCTGGCGTGGCGGGACATTCAACCAGCGCTTTGACAGCAGAAAAAGCCGTGGTGACCGAGTTGATGAACTGCAATATCACATTGGCAAGCTTTTGCAACACAACACTTTGCACCCAAGCGTAAGCTAATAGCGAGACGAAAACGGATGGATGGATGTATAAGGCTACCTAGTTATGAAAGAAGCGATGGCCTGTAATCAAAGCAAAGGCGAGATTCTCACACAGAAATAGCGAGAATATTCATTCAATATTAACCAATCACCAAGGTGGAGCAATGTTCTCTGCGGTCATTACTTGTACGCGTGACCGCTAGATGGCACATACTACAAAACGCTTCCGTGCTTCGTAGAAAACGGTATTGGTTGTTGTCTTAGGATTTCACCCTCAAGTAGAAATAATCTGCCACCAAACACCTAATTGTGTGTTCTGGCAGTCCTTGAGAACCAGTTACCATTCTAAGTAAATACTGTTTTTTTTTTATATTTGGTTTATTAGATTTTCCACAGACTCCAGGGTCCGTGCCAATTTTTAAGTTAGAAACTAACTTAGAAATTTATTTATTATTTACAATACTATGGGGTGCATTCTTACATACTTAGGGGGACACAGTTATAAGGGATGCTAATTATACAGACCTAATATACCGTATATAGGTATTGCTGCCGCTTGCCTACACTTTTTCGTGAGCATGACCGTTCCGAATGCCCGCGCCAATCTGCTTGCCAAAGGGGGAGAAAACTATAGTTAAACATTACATTTTTATGCATACAATAAAATTTTAACTTTTGAATTTTCCTTAGTCTGACTCTCCGACGTCCACTTTCACCACCATCACTTTCTATCACCACGCTGTTGCTATCCCTAATTGCCATATTTAGGTTATAATCGCGGATGTCTTTGCGCTTTGCAGTCACCGCTCTCCGAACGAACCGCCCAATAGCATCATTTGCGTCGTCAGCGTAGTACGTGGAAGTCCCGGTGTGCCGTGAGACTGCGACGACTGTGTGTGGGACGCTCTCGTGCAACTGGGGAGGGAGGGTTTTGGGAATTTTCACATGCGTATTTCCTTTCTGCTCTAGGGACTGGATACGGGGAGCCGAGGAGTATATACCCGAGTATATTTCCCTCAACGCGTACGCGACATCCATAGGGTTCCGGTTTTTTGGTTCTTGGCTGATGTTTATAACCAAGTTTGGGCGATTGTACCTTATCTCGAAGAGACCTTATCTGTCGATGTAAGGTAACTGATTTACATCTCCGATGAGGACAAGTTCGCCAACTCCAGATAGTCTTGAAGCCATCACCACGGCCCCAAAGTGGTTTATGAAAGCTTCATCCACCAAAAGGCGGCTGTAGCTCTCATTCTTCCTAAAACCATTTACGAGGACCGAAGCCATAGTGCGCACCTTGGTCTTTGCCAAGTCACCGATTCGGTGCGCAAGCTTCTCCCTCAGGTCTTTGGCTGCCTCTTTTGTTGTTGTGATGATAGAGTCTCTGTCCACATCGAAGTTGCGTATCACCCAAGTTGACTTACCGCATCCCGGCACTCCATTGACCCACTGTATTTTAGGAACTTCCCAGCGTTTCCAATATGCCTCGACCTCCGCATCCCCCGAAATGGATTTAGCCATTTCAAGGATCTGGTTGTCGACCATTATCTTGGTACACCGGGCAGTGACTACAATGGGGTCACAACGTACACAACCCTTGCGGTGAAGTGAGTCTCAAAAAGGCAAATTTTGAACATATTTTTTTTAGAATGAGAGGACACTTTTCATCTATTAATAACATATATAACACTCTAGAGGATATAGCAAATACTATGCCTGATCTGAAACACTCTTACACATATTTCTCTCGATAGAAAAAAAAATAATTAGCTCTATATTTCGCTTTAATAATATTTTCTGTCTATATAGTAAAACGTATCAATACAGATTTTTATTCCTAATTATTATGTAGCAGCCATGAAAACATTTTATGATCTTATAAAAACATTATTCGCACTATTTAAATATCACATATCTCTGTTTCGCTCACACGCATGAAAAACGAGGTGTGCTACGCCCTCAGTGTCACATTATTCAAAGGCCATTTCGTCTGAAAGAATAAAGGAGTGATAAAAATAAAAACTCTACTGAAAAGAATAAATTAAGAACAAAAAAAAATATTAATAAAATACTACGAACTATATACAATACTACAGCTACTACAATAAAAGATTTAGACAACCTATAAGTAATTGCAGACTCACAGGCAGTCCAAATGCTCCAGCCCACTACCAGTTGGCAGCGTGCCTAGCATTGTGGCAGCATTGTCCCGTTGAATTGCAAGTAATAATATAATATATATATCAATACAATAATGTAAATTAATTAACTAACATCCATATTGACACTAATAGTCCTAATAAACGCACCTAATGACTGTACCCACAGGTTGTTTTTCGAACAAGTTAACCGTCGGTTGTTATCGAGAATCCCTCGTAATGACATGTTTTCTACGATTACCCTACATTGTGTGCCCATTATCTTTGATACTAGACTAGCAAAATGTAGGCAATTACTGTGCCAATATCATTTTCTTTCTTTCAACGAGTATACATAATGGTGCACTGAATCACTGATAGGCTTCAGCATTTATTTTGTTCGTCGAACAATGAATTTGTTTGAACAGGTTCTGTATCAGCCGGATTGTCCACAGCTGAACACAGCCTCCCCCTTTATGTGGAGGGTTTGCAATAATTTCCATGCTTGGCAGAACTCTTAGGGATCGCAGTTTAAGATATAAGTTCTTCAGAAGGCACTGCTACCTTCCGGTATTTTACCTTTAGTCGCCTCTTACGACACCCTTAGGTGGGAGGGGACATTCTAGCCCGGTAGCACCCCACGGTAGAGCCTGAGACTCTTGAAAAAGGTAACGCATTAAAATATTGAGGGTTTGTTATCGATATTTTGATGTATTCCCGCTGTCTCCGCTGGCTCGTCCAATCTACTGGTTGTCTGATTGGGAATAACAAATTTGTACTACTTCTGAGCATTATACCGTTTTTAAATGACGGATCAGGTTTTTTTTATATTTTTTTTTATGTTATTGTGATGGAACAAGCTCGATGCCCACCTGATGTTAAGTGGACTAACCTCTGCCTATAAAAGTTGCAATTCATCATAAGGCACGAATTGCACTGCGCCCGGGACATTGAGACATAGTTGTTAAGTCTCATTGTGCCTGTAATTTCACTGGCTCTCAAGGACTACTGCCGCAACACACCTTTCGGTGCTTGGCGACAGTCTTTCTACTTGAGGGTGGTAGCTAGCCAGGTGGGCAATCGCAAAATGCCCTACCACCATGCAAAATGCATGTACTAAACTTAATTAATTACTCTAGCTAGCTACCACCCTCAAGTAGAAAATCTGTCACCAAACACCTAACGGTGAGTTCCGGCAGCTGTCCTTGAGAGCCAGTCATTCTAGGTTAGTCTGTACAACATCTTCGACCACATCATCACTTACCATCAGGTGAGATAGTGGTCAAAGGCTAACCTATCAGACATAAATAAAATAAAAAGTACAATTGACCATAATACTATTTTTCAGCATGTCCAATAACCCCCCTCTCTCGTGTCCCGCATCCCCACAAACTTAACTGTCCGAGGAGACCTGAGAGTTTACTACACAGCAGTACTATTTTTGAAGCAGTGATGGCTCAGTGGCATTGGCTATGGACTGCCACGCAGCAGGTCCCTGGTTCCAATCCCGCCGCGGGTTTGAGCTTCACCGCATGGTGGAAGGGCATTTTGCGAATGCCCGCCTGGTTAGCGACCGCCCTAAGGTAGAAAATCTGTCGCCAAGCACCTAACGGTGTGTTCTGGCAGCAGTCCTTGAGAACCAGTGAAATTACAGGCACATGACACTTTTAACAACTATGTCTCAAAGTGACGGGCGCAGTGCAATTCGTGAATTGTGACGGAATGCATCTGTTATAGGCAGAGGTTAGTCCGCTTAACATCAGGTGGGCCTCGAGTTGTTCCGTCACAATAACATTAAAAAAAACATTTTCAATCCGTTCCATATAAGTACAGAGACTATTTTTGTGATTTTCTCTTGTAAATTGGTATAAAGTATGTTTTTATAAAATAACTAACACGGAGTACCTACTTCTATACACATCCAACAACTGTAGTTTTCGTCGCAAAACTGCTCCATATATTTAAATCGGTCGCCCACGTTTGGACGCTACTTATTATAACTTAGTCGTCAACAACGAATAAATTTGTAATGAAATGTAAGTCAAGATCAAAAACGGCAAAACGCATACGGCGGGCGAGGTTTAAAAAGTGTACCGCGCGGCGCAACAACATTACCTTGACGCGACCAATCGGATGATCACATTTCTTAGCACCAAATAAATTAACCTTCCAAAACTTAACGCTTGGTCGATGCGACGCGTGATCAAAATGCTGGCACTTATTTGGCTCAAAGAATAAGCATTGCAATTCAACAGGGCAATGCTGTCAGCATGCTGGGCACGCTGCCAACTGGTAGTGGGCTAGAGCATTTGGACTGCCTATGAGTCCAAATGCTTTTATTGTAGTAGCTGTATTGTTGTATATAGTTCGTAGTATTTTGTTAATAAAGGTATACCGCCAGTTGTTTATTATCATCATTTTAGTTGTGCGTATTTTGTGAATTATGAACTTGATGAGTCCGAATACAAAGTGGTAACTGTATGAGAGTTACACTTCGTTGGTCGTACTTGTTGAAATGGAAATCGAGCTTTAGTACTTATTAAAATGTATGCCAGCTATCTAAGCTAATGAATAGATTCAGGCGTTACTTTGCGGAAATCCATATTTAATAATAACAAATATTTTTAAATATTTTATGAAAACATCAAATTAATATTTTAATAAAACACTTAGATAATACAAAAATATATCTAGTGACTATTCCGCCTAATTTTCCTGTTAAGCCGAAGTGACGTCACAAACGCCACGCAGCCAAACCGGAAGAATTTTCGACCCGTTTCGCTTCTACACGAAGCATCCTCAGAAGGTCTTGACTCTACGAGCGCACGATCAAGAATGAGCCAGCTATCTACTTGATTACCCGTGGAGGCCGGGCTAGAGATGGGGATCTCTGCCCGTGGATGTCGTCGGAAACGACTAAGGGTAATACACCAGAAGGTGGGCAGAAGCGCTTTCTGAGGAACCGATATCTCACACTGCGATCCCCGAGACGCCTGCCAAGCATGGGGATTATAGCAAACCCCCCATAATGGGGGAGGCTGTGTTCAGTAGTGGATAATCCGGCTGATACAGTACAGTACCTACTTGATCTCCAATACCGTCTTAATTAAGTTACGAGATTGTTTATTTAAAAAATTTGAGAATGTATTCGAACAGATAACATTTATGATAACTATTTTTATAAATGTTTTTTTTATTTAATGATACAAGATGTTGCAAAAAGTCGAAGTATTATTAACACCAAACATGCGTGTTTATACTAGGTGTATAATTAAATGTTGTGTATGAGTTTTGAATATTATACAATTATATAATTTATATATAGACTATTTATTAGATTGAAACTGTTTCTGTACCACCATCAGAAAAGAAAATATAGGTAATAAGTTTATTTATGACTTTTATCGAATCGAATCGCTATATAAGTAGATACCATCAATAAAATTACAAAACCAAGGTTAGAGCTCTTTCCACGAAATTACATAACGTTCTCTGTTTGGTTTTATTTAGTTATGGTTAAAAGCTTTTCTGAGTGGAAAGAAGGTACGTACTAAATTACCCTTAATACATAGGTATACCTATAATGTTTCTACTTCTGAAAATTGCGATGAGCACTTAATAATAATAACACATATTTTATGCTTAATTATAAGATACTAGCTTTCCGGCCACGGCTCCGCCCGCGGGTATATCGGTTATCGCGCAAAATCATTAAACTCTTTTTGCGCAATTAGATAATAACTATCCTATGTCCTTACCTGTGTCTCAAACTATTTCCATACCAAATTTCATCCTAATCGGTCCAGTAGATCGGTTATCGCGCAAAACCATTAACCTCATTTTGCGCATTTGGATAAAAACTACCCTATGTCCATCCCCGTGTCTCAAACTATTTCCATACCAAATTTCATCCTAATCGGTCCAGTAGATCGGTTATCATGCAAAACCATTATCCTCTTTTTGCGCAATTGGATAAAACTATCCTATGTCCATCCCCGTGTCTCAAACTATTGCCATACCAAATTTCCTCCTAATCGGTCCTGTAGTTTCAGAGCCTAGTCAATGCAAACAAACAAACAATCAAATCTTTCCTCTTTATAATATTAAGTATAAATTTTTGTTGCTACTGTAAGTACGATATGTATACTAATAAATAATAATAATACTAATGTGGACTTAAGTACAACTTATTATGGAGTTGGCAATCGGATAATAAACTTTCATTGCATTGGTACTGAGAAAAAAAAATCAGTTGATTAGTTATTTTATTTGCAATAATTAGTGCTTACCGTCTAAAATTGTGCAGTACACTCATTCTGCTATTTTTAATAATAATAATTTATACAAGTAGAAGCGGGCCCATAGAAAAATATCACTTTCGTCGCAGGCAAACATTGTGGTACTACGAATTATTATGAATTGATAAAATCACACAATAGAAGGGAAACGTGAGCGGATCGACCCATGCAGTGGTGTCAGTGGGCTTTCCCGTATAGCTACTTTAAACAAACAAACCGAGCTGGGGTGGATTTAGGGGTGTCACACTCTCTCAGATCATAATATTTTTTCATTGTAATAGTTAGAATGTTATGCACGATATTACTGAATTTACTAACATATTGTTATATTGACGAAATTTGATACATTCTCGAAAAAAACAGTTTTCAAATATTCATCTGTTCTTTTAAATTATTAAATTAAAAAAAAATACTACATCACTTTAGCACTTATTTGAGCCATAAGTGATATTACATGCAAGAATAAATCCTAAACACTAGATTTTAGGGTACCTAAAACAAGTTAGGTTCAATTTGCACAAAATTCATTCCAAAAAACGGAAGAAAAGTCTGTAGATTTATATAATGGAAATTAAGTGGTAGTCTCCACAGATAAGAGAAAAGAATTATATATTACTATGGTTGTCTCAGTTATTTGCCATATTGCAAGCATGCATCTAATGTGTTGCAGGTACAAAGTGTAGGCAAAATATTTGTTGTATAATTGAAGGCTTTTCAAATCTTTGTTATGAATGAAATAACTTTTTTTTACAGGTGGCCTTTATTAAATATTACTACGAACTATATACAAAAATACAAAATATACACTATAGCTAGTACAATAAAAGCATAAAATAACTAGTTGACTTGATATCTTATAAATAATCATTGCCATATTTACTTTATTTTGACTTTAATATTAAAATGGATGTAAATAATATTTTATAAAAAATAATTTCTTCGAAATTATTACACGTAAATAAGTTTTAGGTTAATATGGCTGACAAAATAATATTATTTAATTCGATTTTTTTATACGAGATTGCGATGGAAAAACACGTGGCCCACCTGATGTTAAGCGATAACCTCTGTCTATATAACACGTGCAATGTAACAGAACTACACTGCACCCGGCACCCTGAGACATACAGTTGTGAAGACTCATTTGTGCATGTAATTTTACTGGTTCTCAAGGATTTATTAGGTAGTATGCAATTTTATAAAAAAATCTTAAAGATTCACACTGCATGTAAAAAAGATTTTAATTAAAAAGTGTATTAAAACACCCCGTGAGTGCCGGGATATAATGTTACCGCCCCATTTCTTCCCCTGGGAATCGTAAGAGGCGGGTAAGGTAATAATACCATACCCAAGGTGGGAAGCGGCGCGTCTGATGAACTTACAAGTTTTACTGCGATCCCCAAGACGCCTGCCAAGCGTGGGGATATGGGGAAGACCTCGTTCCAAGGTAGACGTTACGGTTGACGTGATGATTTTAAATTGGTGATTATTTAGAAAATAAAAACGCTTGGAATTATCCACCACAGCCAAACCACCACCAATCAGTCACCTATGTATTTTTTTAATATTGTATTTTCCAATCTATAAAGAAAACATCGTTTCAGGTCAGACTCTACTGACCTGTTGAGGTTGTTTACATAAACTAACGTTTAAGTCATTAAAATAAAGTGAACAGTGAAACTATAAATAAACTGTAACATTTCGACTATGCCCACATTCCTTCGGCACCTCGTTATTTTAACTCCTTGTATAGTCAGTGACATGCCTGGCATATATTACATCACATGATAAGTAAAAAAATCTTGTTTAGAACCAAAGATATATAAAAACACAGAAATAAATCAAGATCAGTTTGTAAGCTACCTTTTTGCATCTGAACCATATTTTTCAATAATCAACCACATTAAAACCGGTTTCCAGTAGAGCTAAGTAAGTATATAGTATTTAGAGCACATAAAGCTGTATTTTAAAAGCCAAATCGCGCTAATAAAAGGCTGTGTGTGTAAGCGTTGTCTGTGTCGTTATGCGGTAAGTAGTGAAAGCTTTTTGCCATCTAAAAGAACATTTTCTTAACCTATATTCATCCACTTTGTGCTACTTGGGTCGATAAAAAATAGAGATTAGCTCTCTGTTCTCTCTCGGTCCTGTGTCTGCCACAAGACAACAAAGTTAGAGGATTAAATTTTATGACGGTCGATTGGCAACCCTAGAGTGGCGTCACATGGTCCCGGGCGGTTGGTGCGGCGCGCGGCGCAGTTCACGAAATGTCAGTAGGCCGACTCCAACTGGGTCACCTTATTAACGAACGGAGTGCAGCAAGCGAGCCGCATTCGGGGCATTTCACTTTCTGCCGAGACTTCGCCGCCCGGCTGCTGCTACCTCTACCACAGCTAGCTTTGCTTCCGTGCCGCCTTTTATTAAAACACTTTCATGCTGTTAATGAGCCCTTGGGTTTTCCCTCGACCTAGACCGACAATAATGCAGAAAAGCTGTGAATAGCATAAGAATAAATAATAACACTGATTATTTATTCCTATGTGAATAGCTGCTTCTGCAGCTGTGAGTAGGTATCCAGAGTTAGTTACTATACAGTAGATATATATACTCAGCATTTAGTCACTATACACGTGCTCCACGTGTAACCTAGCAAGTTGCGGTGTTTGTCATTTCTCGTGTCCCATAGCTACCTGTAGGTACAAACGAACCTATAATACAAATGATTTGAATGCTTATCTCATACGGAATCTTGAATTTATTCGTTCTAAGTCAATATTGTATTGAATATCAAGTGAAGACTGACCTTTTATGAGTAACCAAGTTTGTAACTCAATTTGAAACAATGGTTATTTCTCATCATAACCAACTCGTAAACTTGTAGAGAAATTCAAAATTATATTACATGAATAATTTTATAGGCACCCACTCGCCTACCTACGTGAATTACACAAAGTTAATCAGAAACTTTTGGTACTTATTAAACCAGAGCAGAGTAGGTGGGTCTAATAAATGTTAGGAACCTCTAATAAAATTTGAAATGAAATCTAAGACTTTCACTACAAATGTCTGTTAGAAATCAAATGAATTGTTGTAGAATATAAGTTTAACAGCGGGTCGTGGCGGGCGAAGCGGGCGGTTGTGCGGTGCGGCGGGCGAGGCGCAGACCGCAGGCGTAATAAGATTATACCTAAAGAGTCGCCAAATAAGCTTTTTCAACTTAAGGCCAGGTTATAGTGAATCAGTAGGCAAATTTAGCGTGCGAGAGTTGCGGGCTATGGACACTACGCGGCGCTATGCTCTAGTCGCACAGCTTGCTTCAAGACGCTCACTCGAAGTCCCCCCAGCCGCACGCTGTTAGCGTCACAGTGTAACTAAAATAGTTGATCTACTTTTGGTAGCTGCTACTAAATCCAGAACTGCATCTAAGTAATAATTTTATTAAATTACCGAGTTTAAAGTTAGGTAGGTAAGTACTTACTCTTCAAGTGTGTTTTTTTGGCAACAATCTCACCTGATGGTAAGTGATGATGTGGTCGAAGGTATTACAGTAACAAGCTTAACCTAGATTTACTGACTCTCAAATTTTCTACTTGAGCTAGCCAGGCGGGGTTCGCAAAATGCCCTTCCACCATGCGGTGAAGCTCAAGCCCGCAGCGGGATTCGAACCATTGACCTGTTGCGCGACAATCCATAGCCAATGCCACTGCTTCAGATATGATCTAGGTATCTTTAAATTGAAATAATATACGTACGACCTAAAAAACGATAAAAATTTGTCTCTTTTCGTGATTTTTTATGATCGAGTGAAGTTATAATAATCGTGTTTTGAACCGTAAAATAATCAAGCAAGTATATTGAACTACAACATATATTTTTGTCTGATCAAAATAACGAATATTTGATTGTTTACGGGTGAAATAATTGTTTGATTTTGAATAACCTGGCCTTAAAAAACTGAAAAAGCAAGAGCTTCTATCCACGTGAAACAATATATAACTATTAACAAAAATTCATCTTCATACACACATTAATTGCGGTTAAGCTGAATTTATTTGGGTTCCGTACTAAAAAAACGTAACCCTATTCGGCTATCCGTCCGTTCATCCCACATTTAAAAGGGCTGTATCTTAAGAACGGTAATAGGCAGCCAGCTGTTTTTTAGAATATGCGATAATATATATAGCGAATTGTCAATGACATAATGATGATATCAAAAAGTTAAAAATAAAAGGGTGTCTCCATACCATACATGAAAGAAACATGCTTATTTTGTAGTTTTTTTTCTATGTTCTTTGATCTATGGTAAAAACGGTATTTTATACAAACGTCAAACTTGGTGTGATTCTAGTTCAATGTCTAACGTATAACAACAAATACTAAAAACCAGCCAAGTGCAGGTTGAAATCCCGCTAAGGATTTCGATATGTATGAAAAATCGAAGTTTTGATACAATTTGTGTAGGTACGGAACCCTCAGTGTGGAGTCCAACTCGCACTTGACCGGTTTTTTATTAATATAACTATACTAACATTTTAAATAATAGTCATTTGTTTTAATATTGTTATGTTTGCGATAACACCTGCTATGCGGATTACATTACAAAATTACATTAATTACATTATTAAGAGGAAAAATTTTTTTACCCAAATTTTTTCTCTCGTTTATTTGTAATTTTGTAAACGTCGTTTGTAGTAGCTGTTATTTGGTGCGAGTAGGTACTTATATTGAAACCTGGAGAATTAGAGATTCTAGGGTATCTAGGATTGAACCACGAGCGAAGCGTTCAACTATTTATATTTTATATATACCTGAGCGTAACAAGGGATGATTCAAAGGTACATTCCGCAAAATAACATTGCTACCGGGCGAAATACACAAATTTTCACCTTACTAAAGCGAGGAAAACGCTAGGTGCAATAAAACAGTAATAATGCTAACGTAAATTTGTAATAAAACTTTCCGAGCTTGTGAGGTGAAAAATATATTTTTGTAACGTTTATTTCTTCTCTATATCCTGTTATATCGCGATAATCGATTTCTGCACTCTTAGATAAAAGTATGAAAACTTGCCTGATAATTTTGAATATTCAATATATATCGTCCAAACCCGTATACCAGATTATGAAGGCGAAGATGAGCGGTGTAAGGAAAAAAAATCAAATAGATATCCTACATTTTCTTAGGCTCACTGAGCGCAAAGAACTTATTTGTGTTTTTTTCCATTACATCGTTCATATTCCGCATACCTGGTGAACACACACAGCCTTTATTAATTTCAAATTTTCGTTCAAAAGTGCTTGTTATCCGCTAGAGTGGAAAAGGTTTTTATAATTGGAACTTTTATAACTGTTTAAAAAAGTGACTTCAAGAAGAAAATATTCTGAAACGAAAAATTGACTAAAAAGTAAATAAACCTTTACGCATTATTAGGGATAACTAAAATTGTACTCGTCAGATCTGAATCAATTTAAACGGGACCTAAGGACAAGAAGCTGATTAAGAAAAATAAAAAAAAATTGGTTCACCCCATAGAGATATACTATTTTCTCTTTTCTGTGGTTCACCCAGTAAAAAGTTACGAGGTAACATCACAAATAAAAAATGCTGTCGAATTTAGAACTTGTTTTATGAAGAAGAAAAAAAACAGTTTATTATCCTTAAATGTTGTCACGAGCAGTGGGTAAGGGAAGGAAAGACAATTAAACCATGTGAATGGAACATGAGTGGAACTTTTATAGAAAGTTTCCAGAGAGAGTCCATGCGCAACACACGTAGCAACAGCCCTTACATAGAACACTTAGAGACACCTAAGAGAGTCTCCGCTTAGTATATAATACTGAGTTCACACGTATACTGACGTTTACTACTTCCTCTTTGACTTGGTCTTGCTTCTCGCTTTGAATCAAATGAATCAATACTAGTTAGTCCATGTATCGCTTATACCCTGGGACTATTCTAAATTCAATATTTTTTTTATATTCCGCATGTGTACCTACTTTCATGTTTTTTTCTTCTAGAGCCTTCTCATTTATTAATTGGAATTTACTGAGTCCTTTTCTTCACTTATCTATTAATTTCCTAGCCTGATTTTAATTTCCGAATTCATGCCATCCTAAAATATGACGAGACTATATGTATGGATAGCGCTCCGATGAACTCTACTCTTAAGCTTCGAATACTAATGCGGTTTCCAATAACGTTTTCTTTTAGTATCGCATACTATACTTTTTAAGAGCTAGATTAGTGCCCACTGCCTGCCTGATGCCATCTATCAGGTGACATAAAGTTTACGCAGCTTAGTGTTACTTATAAAAACAATGCCTCTTCATTATACAAATCTCCTTATTAAAACAAACAAAGGCATGAATATTCTAGGACACGTACATTGAAGAGCAACTCGTTGTAAATGTTGTATTAAATCATACCGTATGTGTCTTGTGGCCTAGTTGGCACAACTCCTGCGTAACATTTCTTACTCCAGGAAATTACGTCGTTGGAACCTCAATCTCGATCTTAACTGCACTTAGTTTCAACACAGGATGATCAATAGCCTCTCGAACATTCTGTAAGAAAAATATTGTTCAGACATATCAAAGTTGGTCACCACGCAAATTAGAAGAAGAATTTAAATTCGTGAGTGCTACAGCTTAAGTAATATAGGTATGTTTTCTAAAGGGTTTTCCAATAAGGACTTGACAACTTTTTTTCAAAATATAATGCAAACCATTTGAGATATTTTAAAAACTTTAGTATCGGGTTGAAGTACAATCTAAACATTTATGAATGGAACTCCACTTCGTTCATATGGCCACCGCGGGCACGTTTGCAGCGGTCGATTCATTGGACCCAATTTCCGAGTACTCGGCCACACATTTCGGCCAAAACGGCTGCTATTTCGCGTTCAATGTTAGCTCTGAGCTCTTCCAACGTCGTCGGCTTGTTGGCATAGACCAATGGCCTGACGTAGTCCCAAAGAAAAAAGTCAAGAGGCGTTAAATCGCACGAACGAGGCGGCCAATCGACTGGTCCATTTATTGAGATAACGCGCTCATCAAACTTACTCTTCAATAAATCGATTGTAACTTGTGATGTGTGGCTTGTGGCACCGTCCCTTTTGAAACCATATGTTGTTCAAGCCCATATCTTACAATTCTGGCCAAAAATAATCCGTAATCATGGTGCGATAACGATTACCATTCACAGTAACGTGACGATCATTATCGTCGACGAAAAAATATGGCCCTATGACTCCGCCGGCATGCATACCGCACCAAACAGTTATTTTGGGGAAGAAGTGGTGTTTCACGAAGCACATGTGGATTTTCACCCGACCAATAACGCATATTTTGCTTATTGACGAACCCATTGAGCCAAAAATGAGCTTCGTCACTGAAGATGATTTTGCGATGAAATTGATCATCTTGGCGCATCTTTTCCAGAGCCTAATCGGAGAATGTACGTCGCTTCAAATGGTCCATCTGCTTCAATTCTTGGGTCAACTTGGTCTTGTATGGGTGTATACCAAGATCCTTACGCAATATTTGCCATAAAGTGGTCTGTGCGATGCCCAACTCTTGAGAACGCCGTGGAATTGACTGATTTGGATCATTTGCTACGGACGTTTCAACGGCAGCGATATTTTCGACACTTCGACCAACCCGTTGTCTCACTGGCACGGCAACATCACACAACGAATATTTAGGCTCAAATTTTTGCACTAAACTTGTTACTGCCTGTCTACTAGGACGAGAATTACGACCGAAAATCAGAGTTAACGCTCTTAAAGTAGCGGTCACCGACTCCGAATTTCTGTAGTACATTTTTATAATTTGCAGACGTTGTACGTTCATGTACTTTACCGTGATGAAAATGTTAAGTTTATTGTATAAATCGACAGTGAAAGTTTGATGATTAGTGAAAGGGTGCGTTCAGAAATTTAATTCAAAGTTGTCAAGTCCCTATTGGAAAACCCCTTATTACTAGGTAGGTTTGAATATCTTAATTTCTACCATACCTGGGAGACACATATTGGAGACCCTTTGAAAAATAAATTGAAAAATTATGCAGCTAATATTCGTCTGTGGGTCAACATTCTATATAAGTGTATAAATATAAAAATTGTACCTATATACTCGTAGGTTTATAACTCATATGAGGAGTTAGAGAACAGGATAAACAGAGACCGAAGTCGCAATAATATATTTAGCCTTTTGGATATGGCAACCTCAAAGACGACTCCTTCAGAGGATACAGATGTTACAACATGTTTTTTATTTCACAGTTTTAGGTAGGTTTATGCCGCGACTTCAACTCCGTGAAATTCTTTATTTCCCGTGAGTTTTATTTTTATAAATCGCAATAAAAAGTGTTTTAAAAATATACTTTGGAATATAAAATATACGTAGGGACACCATTGATATATGAGTTCTACGTACCTAATAGATGAGCTATTCTAAACAAAAAACGTGTCGCAATTTGTTGACTGCGCGTGAACAGAGGTATATTTGCTGCATTGCTAAATTCAATGTTTTCTAACCAAACTATTAAAACTTACAGGTAACTTTTTAGTTTGCGGATAGCGTGGTGTTTAAATGAAGAAATATTTTTAATATTGTGGGATGTCAATTTCATTGTCTATTTATACACTTGAACAACAAATAATTTTACATACTTGACAAAAATGTTTCTCTAAATATTCTCCATTAGCTTTAATTGGTACACTTTTTCATACGAAAAAGCCAATTTAGAAACCATTCATGCCACTCCTTCGTGGTGACCTCGGAAACATGTTTTTCATACTATTCAGAAATGATTCTGGTGGAATTACAAAAGAAGTAAAAATACATAGTTAACCGCAACAAATAAACAATAGTTTCTGAATATTTGGAAACAGGAAGAAGTCACTATTTGCCTTACTTATTTTTGTATACTGTATGCAGGATCACAAGTTCCACGTTTTCATCTTCAAAATTAATCTGTCTAGCCGTGTGAGAGCTGGCATTATCGCAAGATGATTTTAGGGATTTTATAAGGTTTTCGTCAATATCCTTCGGCAAATAAATTGTTGAATCAGTAAGCCTTTGACCACAGTTTCATCTGATGGTAAGTGACGATGTGATCAAAGGTGTTAACAGGCATAACTTAGAATTACTGGCGCTCAAGGACAGCTGCCGGAACACACCGTTAGGTGCTTGGTGACAGCCAGTTGGTAGCCAGGCGGGCATTCGAAAAATGCCCTTCCAGCATGCGGTGAAGTTCAAGCCCGCGGCGGGATATGAATCATGGACCTGCTGCGCAGCAGTGCATAGCCAATGCCACTGAGCCATCACTGCTTTAAAACAGTACTACGTCCAGTTTTATAAAAAAAATTAAGCATTATGCCCACAAATACCATGAGGGTAGGTCAGTCGCCTGTCTTTTATTGCGCATAACATTTTAGTTATTCAGAGTGCTGGACAGGTGACCATCACGAAACTCGTTGCAAACCAGCTATGAATAGCCCTATATCTAGGGAGTTACATAAATTCTTTTTGTCTGCTATTTTATGCTATACGGCAATGTGTGCCATGAAAAACTTAGTTTTTCTAGATGAATCACAACCATCAAATAAGGTCAGAAACTGCTTTTTCCCCTTGGTGCATTATCTTATAAAATACAGCCATCGTAAAATTACTTAAATGAACTTAAAAAAATATCGATAATATTGTTTTGAACGCAAAATATCGTGGTATGTTAAATATTCTTATCAAGATTTTAAAGCTGCATACTTTTATCGTAGGTACGTACCTATATACGTTATCGCGTGGCACAGGCTTCGTATTTTTTATGAGCGGTTTATAACTGTAATAACGTGGTCGCTATCCCACCGACAGCCATTTGCAACCCGCCTTGTCATTCAATTACACCTTTTGCTCAAAATTCTCAATTTCATCTACAGGGTCAGTACTCCTCCGCATACACATTTGCAAAAACTCCAATAGCTATTTTAGACCTTAACCATTTTTCCTAGGCTAAGTGTAGGGAATTCTGGCATGAACTGGCACGATTGTGAACCGCTGCTTTGGCATTTAGAGGTTTAGGGCTAGATCCCCGGTTCAGACCAGTTATTGGGGTTTAAGACAAAAGTATATTTAGAATCAGTCCACTGTACCCGTTACATGGCAATAGGTTCGTATCTTAGAATCGTGTATGCTTAGAAACCTCTGCCTATTACGCTTTCAGGTAATATAGATGATATGATTTTGTTTACGTGAATTTTCCCTATAGCTATTCTGAACACGTACGATAAAACAATAGTATGAAAAGGACTACAAAAACCAATTTCATTAAGTATTGGGCATTGATGGATTAGATAAGAACGTGTGCACACTATATACTCGTAGACGATATACTTGCTATGAATACCTTTACCTTTAAAAGTTCTGAAATTAGGCAAAGATGCACGTAGACAAGTGGGCGAAGAGTGGCTCTGTCAAGAGACCCCCGACTTTATTGGAGGCCCATCGACGCGCTAAGATCTTTCCCTTTCCTCCACTCGGCTCGATAGCTCTCATCATTGTACATTTGTAAACGGACAGCTTTAACTTTACCTAACTTTTAATGCGGCTTCCTTTACGCCTCCAGCCTGAGAAGAACTACTTCTGAATACAAATTGCCTGTTCTTTGTCTTAAGACCGGATAAAAACGTACATAATGCCTACGGGTGTATATACGCTAAAGCAGTTTTAGTCACCCATTTAAAAACTAGGTCAATTTTACTCAGCAGACCTATGTAAATGATTCTTGACAACCATCAAATTGAGAAGCCCAACTGGAAACATAATTGTAATTGACTGGAAATTTACCACTTATCTATTGAACCGGCGCGGCAGTGAAACGAATAATAATAATATGATAAATCTAAGAGGGCTAAGTAATCAAATGGTATTATTCCTACTTCGGTAACCTATAACACCTAAGGGGCGCGGTATCCTATAAGATAATGACGTCAAAGGTCACCTTTTACTGTTATTTATTATTATTAGATTGACTGTGACTCGTGAAATCGTGTGATTGGAAATCGGACAACAGTGGCTTGATGGAAAGTGGGCATACAATTGTACATTTTCATCGCACTTTGGTACCAAGTTGGGTGGCTAGGTAGTAAAAGCAGGTATCTTATAAGTTAATGAATAGATTCAGGCGTTACTTTGCGGAAATCCATATTTAATAATAACAAATATTTTTAAAATATTTTACGAAAACATCAAATTAATATTTTAATAAAACACTTATAAATATAAAAATATATCTAGTCACAATTCCGCCTAATTTTCCTGCTAAGCCGACGTGACGACACAAACGCCACGCAGCCAAACCGGAAGAATTTTCGACGCGTTTCGATTCTACACGAAGCATCCTCAGGAGGTCTTGACTCTACGAGCGCACGATTTCTTCGTTTCTAAAATATTTGTTATTAATAATAACAAATACTTTTAAAATATTTTAGGAAAACATCAAATACATATTTTAATAAAACACTTAAAAAATATAAAAATATATCTAGTGACAATTCCGCTTAATTTTCCTGCTAAGCCGAGGTGACGTCACAAACGCCACGCAGCCAAACCGGAAGAATTTTCGACGAATTGTCACCTCGGCTTAGCAGGAAAATTAAGCGGAATTGTCACTAGATATATTTTTATATTGTTTAAGTGTTTTATTAAAATATGAATTTGATGTTTTATTAAAATATTTTAAAAGTATTTGTTATTAGTTAAAATGGATTTCCGCAAAGTAACGCCTGAATCTATTCAATATTTGTTATTATTATCTTATAAGTAGTCGAATATTGGATTCTGAAATAAACCATTTATTGCAGTCATATTTTTTTTATTTTTTTTAAGTTATTGTGACGGAACAAGCCCGAGGCCCACCTGATGTTAAGTGGACTAACCTCTGCCTATAACAGTTGCAATTCATGACAACTCACGAATTGTACTGCACCCGTCACACTGAGACATAGTTGTTAAGTCTCATTGTGCCTGTAATTTCACTGGCTCTCAAGGACTACTGCCGGAACACACCTTTCGGTGCTTGGCGACAGACTTTCTACTTGAGGGTGGTCGCTAGCCAGGCGGGCATTCGCAAAATGCCCTTCCACCATGCGAAAAATAGGTAAATAGGTAATAGGTACCTAAATTAGATGTTATTAGGTATATATTAATAAAGTTCCGAGTACAATTTACTCGTACTGATATTTTATTATCGCTTAATTGGTGCACCGGGTGATAAGATTCACCCCAATGATCCTTATGAGATCATCAATCGCGTCTGTGCTACCAATGCGTTGTCCAGGAAGAAGCCACCAAGCACCATTGAACATTGTTTGATGCATTGATGTCACCCCCCCCCCCATCTCTACCCGTGGGTGTAGTAAAAGGTGATTAAGGGTAACAAACCAGAAGGTGGGCAGCAGCGCTTTCTGAGTAACTGATATCTCACACTGCGATTCCCAAGACGCCTGCCAAGCGTGGGGGTTACGGCAAACCCCTCCATAATGAGGGAAGCTGTATTGAGCAGTGGATAATCCGGCTGATACAGTACCTAGCTTAGGTCTCTTCAGCAAGAGACCGTCTTGGTGGATACCACCGCATTGTCATATAGTCTGTCACGAAGCAGTAGTGAGTAAACACTGCTATGTTTAAGCGAGAGGCACTTTAGTAATTTAGATTACGGTGCAAACGGAGTTTTGTTATATGTTGTTTAATGTTTCGGAGTGACAAAAGCAGGCAGTGTCAAGCAAAACGAGAATGGTGTCACTGCAATTGTAATGGAGAGAGTACCATCAGGGGTGTGACTGGTCCGTCGCGGCAATTCATTAATCCAAAAAAACATACTACTTCCATTTTATAAGCTAAAGTTAAAAATTTAAAGTTAGTACGTACTGTACTCAAGCTAGACAGCTATATGAGAACTGCTTGATTTTATGTCAATATGGTTTAAATTGACTGTTATTTCATTAATATATTTAAATTTAAATAAACACTGCGTTGCATGCTTAAATATACTTAATGTTTAGGTTTAAATCGCTGAGACACAAACTTGACTAACTTCTGCTGGCCATATTACGTCACGAATCTTGCAACGAAGAACTTTAAAAAAAATTTAGCTTTTTGACGCATCTACTATCGCTTTACAAATAGGTGTGATAATTGGTTTATGTTTTTCGTACAAAATGGTAACAGTTCCATCATTGGAACTTAAAAGCACGTAGTTTTAACGGTAACCTCTTTAAACATTAAAAGAGAAAAGATTCGTGATATGTCAGCCCACACCCGTTAAAGTATTCAAGGCTTTTCAAGCTTAACCAACCTATCTAAACTTTGGAATGACTCGTGGAATACATAAACCAAGATAGAGGTGGCTACCTACGTACGAGGGATAAATATAGCAAACCGTGTGTGTGAGTGATCCCAACAAAACTAAAAGGGCAAATTGTAGATACGTATTTAACCCTCTATGTGCTTCTATCAAAATACTTTTACTGTATTTTCTATTCAGTTTGTTAGGAAGTTACCCGATGATCTAATATAATATATTTTTTTACGTTAGATATGAGGGTATAAGTAGTCATTCGGAATATATATAATTATTATTTTTTGTTTAATGTTATTGTTACGCGACAAGCCCACCTGATGTTAAGCGGACTAACCTCTGCCAATAACAGACGCATTTCGTCAACGACGAATAGCACTGTGCCCGTCTTACCGAGACGTACAATTGTTAGGTCTCATGTGCCTGTAATTTTACTGCCTCTCAAGGACTGCTACCGGAACACACTGTTAGTTGCTTCCTGGCAAGAATAGCCCAAACTTGGAGGATATAGAAAATATTTTTATGAAACAACTAGCTGTATATCATTTTTGCCATTTAATTCGAAACCCAATTCGATAGGTTTCAGAAGTTTTTTTTTTTTAACATAAGTATAATAAAATTGTCGACGAAAAGTAATAAGTGGCATATCCCCCCAATCTTATATACTAACTAAGACTCCTGATACACTTTCCTGAAAAAAAAACTTCATACGCGAACTTTCCCACAGGACTGCAAATCACTGCAGGACTATAGTCCTGGACGTTTCCATATCTAGAGTATTCTAGAGTAATCGAATTGAATGATTAGTACTTTTGAATTTGTTGAACTGATCTTTAATTAAAGTAGTTACGGTACATTATCTACAATACGACGAGTAAGTAATGCAATGTATGAAATCGGTCATCTATGTTGACGCGAGGCTTAACGTCATATGCAGGATCAATGTTCACAGGGAAATACTGAATTCAAATACTTCCAAGTAACGTACAGCCACAATGTGACTTCAATAATAAAATACTGTTTTTGCTGTCAATGTATTAACTTTTATCGCCTTTCGCTGGGGGGCAAAACCACCCTCTGCACCCTGCTCCCTATGCCGACACGGAAATTCTGAATTTTCATTAAAATTAAAGCATTTTGTACACTTGGTATGCGTTTAAAATGTTAGTATTTATTTATTTATACAGACGTATTTGATTGTTTTTATTGCGACTTTGTCAAAACGCAAATTACACATTAAATTGAACAGTTAACTTATTGTTCTCGTGACCACAACGGAAACTTTATTCGGATTTATTTTAAATTTCCTCCACCAACTCAGACAGCCTCATTGATTTCCGCGAAACCAAAAATAACCTGACCTGAAATAAAGTTTCTAAATATGTACCAGTTATGGTATTTGCCCGGTTTAGTTGTTGAACAAGGCATGTTGTATGGACATTTGCAAACCATTATATAAATAATGCAATATTCTGCGACTTCCGTCTTTGTACATCAGGGAATTATGCTACTTTTGTTATAATTTGCTTCATAAATATTAACCTAAATATTTAAAAAACCGAAATGAAGCATGTCGGGTCAAAAACGTGCTAAGTTTATAAACCTACTTTATCAACCTCCCTGTTGAATTCATAAATAAATGTTTTTATATGTGCATAGTGGCGTATAATAACTTCCCTTAAGATAAAAATCTAAAATGATAATATTTTAGGGCTAAATTGAAATAATAGTTGGCTAACTAACAATTGTTTAAAGCATAAAGGCAGAGTGGTCCTTGAAGAATGTCAGACTGAGAGGGCGGATAGACTTCGATTCGCATGCGAGAGTGCGAAACAAAACTAACATGCGCAATATTTAAATAATGTGAGCGAGGTTTTATATATATATTAATGCATTGAATGATTTTCGTATATATAAAATTTTAGAAACCAGATCTCGTAAGCTACAGCTATTACCTTTGCTACACAAACCCTTAACTGGTGGGTAGAGGGCGCCTCTATATTATTGTAGGTACACATACAGGAGCACAATCGAAAATTCTCGGATTATTAGCTTGTACGGGAAACATCTATTGGGATGTGCCTTTTTAATTTTACATCCACCGACGACTTCAGTTCAAATTCAAATGTTCATTTGTTTTGCGTCATCAAATTACTGTAGTGTAATGTTAATAGAATCAAGTAGGTATGTAACTTAAAATGTCATTTCTATCTTATACTCAATCAGAAGCAATATGAAATAATTCTTCTTCTTCTTCGTGTCGACGAATCACATTTAGATGGATGACTGCCAGTACTGGGCTGTAGCCACCTCAAGGGTAGAGGTCTCGTACAGGTCACCGAAAGTGCAAGCATCATTAACACTGAGGGCAGGACAGCAAGTGACGCATGTCCTGGGTAGCGCTACAACTACATTGGGTTCCTAGTCAGAGTAACCCCATTTGGCCATATTAAACCGGCAGCGCCCCATGAAATAATTCATCAGTTTATTTATTCTACCATAACCACATTTTCTTCCAAACCCATCGAACGTGGTAACAAAATGAAGGGCTTTAAAAAATGGTCTTAATTTCTTTGGAACGATAAAACTTTTAACGAAAATTAATAATTTGCAGTCGTGTTTTTACTTTTTAACTAACTTATAGGTATAAGAAATATATATGAAGATCAAAACAAACAGTAATCAATCGACAATCTGTTTAACCTCGCTTTATACCCAGGTGTTCTGCATTGTAAGTATATAGGTGTATATAGGCACATTAAATGTTCCCATTCCGTTATAGCCACCGACTGACGGACGTCAGATGATGACGAATTTTTTTATCGCCGATGTGTTGCCTCTGGCTACAATAATAATATCCAATGGTAGGTGTTACTTTGGCCGAAGGTGATAAACAGGCTTTGCGTAGAATGTAAACTGGCTTTCAAGAGCTTCATGAGAACAAATTATTAGTTGTTTGTGGACATATTTTCTACTTGTGGATGGCACTAGCCAGTAGGTGTCTGCCAGGCGGGTACTTGCAAAATACCCTAACACTCTAAACTCTATCCGTTACGCTACAAAATTTAGTCCGTGGTGTAACATAAGGCACTGCTATATGATATATCTCCTTGGTGCATAATATATATAACTTCCAGGTGAATATATAACATTTTCCCTAAAGTAGCATGACATTGTATAGAATGGTAACCTCGTACCAGCAATGTGCAGAATGCCTTACATTCTGCACATTGCTGGTACGAGTAACATCATAATAATTTAATAATGTTCTGGAATTACCCAAGCTTGTAATGTCCGTGAGACGGAGCCCCGGGCCCGGGCTGCGGCTGACGTCCCGCGCTCCGTTTGCCCCAGACAATACCTATTAATGGTGCTGTTACACATATTATATCGGGGTTGTGCGCTGCCCTGATTAGATACAATATCAGGATAGAACTATCTTAGGCATAATGTGTTCTGTGTACTTAGTACTGCTTTAAATATCATATTATAAGTGTGGAAGTTAAATTTTTCGAATGCGCGTGGTCATATTCTCGTGACTATAGTATATGCTGATTGCTTAACTGAGGGATCATACTCTATCGTGTTCACCTGCGTTTTATTGTATACTATTAAATTATAAACGCGATAGATTTTGTGTGTTTACACTAGTGTGTTACCATTCCACACACATTAACATTCTGTCATACCTCCGAAACAGGCGAAAGGTTCCGATGTAAACATTGAATTTTAAAATTTCGTATGTAGGTATATAGGTATGCTGTGCTTTGACTCCGAAAGTGATTTTTTATCCCCATTGATGAGAAATCGTAGTAGTGTCAAATTCCAGGGAGCAATGGTACGGGCGGAAGCTATATGTCATATATTTATCGAATAATTATCGAAAATAAAATATTGTGCTCATTTATATACATTCATGTATTCTAGTTCTTTTTTTATTTCTCACGACACTATTAAATGTATAACACGAGATACTATTACAACGCAGAAAAACCATTGGAACACAAAACTTATCTAACCAATGTCTAACAAAAGTGTGAAAATCCTAGCAAAATTGTAGTACCGCAGCTATGAATATTTTATATTCGAAGAACCAAATCCGCCCGAGCTCTTGAAAAGTAGGCCACGTTGCCCGAAGCTTATTTTGAAACCGTTCAAATGTAATATTTTTACATTGTCATACAAATTATACGTATTTGTTTTGGAAGTAGCCTTTCGTCCGTACACGGCAAAAGTCGTTAAAAACGTATTAATCACGGAAAGTTACGGTCACATTGGCAGCCCTAGTGGCTAATGATTCAGACGTTGAACAATATCGTTACAATCCCCGCAAATGGAGTTAGCCGACGGGACCAGTGGAAATAGAAACATAAAAAATGAGGGAAGTTGCGGCCAACTTTTCAAATCCAGATTCCGGATTTATTTTTCCTCTTAGCGCGCCTTTTCAAGAGGTTAACTGATTTTCAAGTGGGTAAATGCGAAATTTCTCATCGGACTACTCCGGCAGGCAGTTATAATCGTGATGCATACAGTCATATAATATCTCTTCTAGTTATTGTCAATGATGCATACAATTCAATATTTAACTTTGCACAATACATTTGTTTAAAGTATTCAAAAGTTTTAACTAGCTATCACGTTTTATGAGATAGGGTAAACTGAGTTAACTTGGTGACATTAAGGAATTTAAATTATAAAAAAATGAATTATAACAAATAAATTAATATTCGTCATTGAATATAGAAACAACAGCATTACCTTTTCATCAGCTATAGTAATATTGAAATGTTTTCAGTATTTATTAATTTATGGCAAATATAAAATCTACCTTGGATCTGAGCTTACTTGGTGACTTGAGATAACTTAGGGATAGAGCTCCCCTATCTTGGTGATATATGAAATAAAAGCAAAATAATATTTAATAAGTATTTTTTTAATTTTTAATCTGAGGTTTCAGGTACTCCATGGTATGTTATACTTTCGTTAACACTGATATATTGATGTTTAATTTTTTATTTTACTCAGAGCTTGTCGCAGATCGCCAGATGTCCGTTTTTCAAGGCTTTCTTTTTAAGATTTTTGTAGACACATTTATAGAAAAAAATAACAGAAATAATAAGTTAATGTGAAACAAACAGGTGAGTCAGTCACATCAACTTTGTTTTTTCAAACATAACTTTAGATTTATAATAAAAAACAATGGCTGTTATTGTTATAAAAAATAAGCTCACATCATAACATATTAATACTGCCAATTATACATATGACATTAAATACGAGGTGTTAAAATTTCATAAATACTTACATTAATTGAATTCCGCTATTTGATCCGTTTCATTGTAACACAAACGCTTACAATTTTTTTTTCTTTGAGAGAAGTATTTGGCTTCATAACAAACTGAAGCACATCAACTTCATCCGTCGTTAAATCAAAATTGTTAAAATACCGTACATAAAATATAGTTCTAGCTATGACCATGGTGAAGTAAATCTTATAATCCAGACTAGATGGCGTTAAAATAAACGATTATACAGTGGTTACTTAGCTATCCGCAATATTGTAAATATCACCAAGTTTGCAACAATCGCCAAGTTACCTCAGTTTACCCTATTAAGCCTATTACAGATAGACAGACGGACGGTAGAGTCTTAGTTTTTGGGACCCGTTTTTACCCTTTGGGTACGGAACCATAAAAATGGTGAAGCTATGATTAGTGAAGGGTTCAGGCCCGTAGCTATTAAAACCAAGGTTTATTGTAGTTTTCTCGAATTGATCGGCTATTTCAAATACTATTAGCATAGTTGTAGTCGTGAGAATTTTAAAAAGGAATACCAGGCAGCTATTGCCTTTTGCGCTTTCAATGCATACGTTTTGAAGAATATAAGGATGTAGCTGTTCCGAAATATGACAGTACTGACAGTTTCCTTATAAGCAAATCGGACTGATTATGTAGCTGTTCCGAAATATGACAGTACTGACAGTTTCCTTATAAGCAAATCGGACTGATTATGTAGCTGTTCCGAAATATGACAGTACTGACAGTTTCCTTATAAGCAAATCGGACTGATTATGAACTTTTGACTTTTGCAAGCGCGCGAACAGAACGTCAATTCGTTTATTTTTCAATTATAAATATTTGTTTATTATTGAAGAATATGAATATTTACATTGCGTTTTAAATTTTTTCAACCACAAGAATTTAATGGACATTCTTGCCTTAGTCATTATAGAAAAAAAGAACAAACTTTTAAGTAAGCAATAAAAATATATGAGTTGTATGTTTGTTGTTTATTAAGGTTCCATTCTGATATATTGCACTTGCAGCTGCCGCAGAGCTCGGAAGTCATTTCATAGAAATAAGTACGTACAAACCAGCAGTGCCACTGCGGCTGACTGCAAGCATCCGCGGCACTCACAGCTTGCAGTTGCAGTCAGCAGCGTCGTTCGGACTAGTATCTTAAAGATTGCAATGATAGCTGTTTGACAGTGCTCACTCTGCTCTAGCTCAGAACCGTGAACGTACCGGTTGATGACGAATCGGAAAAGTCAGTACATCTCGTAACGATTTTGAGCACGCTTTCGCTGCTCAAAGCGCTACGACATTACTTGCTCCCAGTTTGGAATATAGTAATTTAGATTTTTCGAAAATGTCTATTTACGTCAGCCAATCCTTTCATGCAGGCAGTGGCGTATTTTAAGATTCGGCACACTGGGCCAGAAAAGTTTGCCACCCCATAAATTAAAAGAAAAATAAATGTTGAAGGCAATATTATTCTTGTTGTGTAATATTAATAGAATTATTTAACATTATTCGTCGCCTCGCCGCCAAAGTCTGCTGGAATGTAAGAGAAAGGTTGCTTGCATAAGTAATTTCTTTTAAACCAATACAGCTCGGTTATGTTTCGTGGGGTGGTTGTGAGGCTGCTTTCCATTTAGTTCGCACTTTTTTAGATCAAAATTATGGAGTGTTGCTTGTGAAACTGGATGTTAGAAATTCCTTGAACTCTGCAGATAGCGGCACACTTTTGACTGAAATGAAAGATAAAACTTGGTAATTATACCCTTTTCTTTGGCAAAGCTGCCTCAATCCGTCAAAATTAAACCTACCAAAATAACGTAATATTATCTTCCGTAGGCTGCCAATAGGATCTATTTTATGGTCCATTCAGCTATCTTTAGCCTTGCCATCCACCTAATAATTCAACGTCTCCAATCAAAATTTAACGTTTGGTATTTGGATGAAGGAACCTTAGAAGGCAATGTAAACACTGTATTGAATATATAATATACTTACTGTCAATTTTCGTCTTATTAGCGTTAATCAAATTTTTTTAAATGAGTAGAACCCCTACTTTTGCTAGTGTTCAATTAATGTCTCATATTCGAAGCCTGGAAGTTGTCGTATTTTATTATCCTTCCATGGCATTCAACTGTGTAGAGCACAATATTTCTCAACTTTCACGCTATGGTAGTCGTGAAATTGGAACTGAACGCTATAGAGTCATCTGCCAGATAGGCTATAAACGGTTGGAATAAATGGCGATACATCTTTCAGGTCTTTGGTACAAATAATATGGAAATGCTACCTTTAAAATTATTTTCTTTTATACATGAGTTAAGTTGCCTTACACTTATTTTATTTTCATGAGACGTTAAGAGGTGGTTTAAAAGTACACATTCTATTCATCATCCGCCAGATCAATTGATTCAGGTTTACATTTTGGAGTTTTATAGCATAAACTCTAAATTCCACATTAGACATTCGTTAACATAACAATTTAAAAACGGCGGTTTCCACATCTTACGAAGTTTTGCGCTTCCTTAACTCACTCATCAATTGGTTGCTTAATGAGTATGGAATTAACCCTAAAATAACCACTCCCTTGTGACAACACTTCAATGGGTATGAACGAAAACGATACGAGAAACATCAAAATATCCAAACTAGTCCTCGCGACGGAGTCCGACAGACATGACGCCGCCGCTGGTCTGTCCCATGTCTTGATGTTTATCGAACTTACAACCAAATTTTATTTGTGTTTGTTATTTAGGTAGGCTCTTAATTTCTTCTGGCATACCTACTAAGTGAACAAGTAAGGCGCAAAAGCTGAGGTTCGGTTTGCGCCGGCCCTCGAAGCCTACCTCCCCGGGCCATGGCCCTTTTGGCGCTAGGGAAAATACGCCCCTGCTTTCCTGTTAAAGTAGGACCTGTACGATAGTAATCTACAGTCTCAGATAAGACAATAGATACAGTAATTTCTTTATGATCAGTGATCACGTCCTTACATGAGTAAAATTGTTGAAATGTTGTTATGTTACAGGCGCCATCCCAATGGTGACAGCTACTGTGTATTGTGCTCCCGCCCTGCTGCGCTACGGCGCGCTCGCTGTTTACTGTCTCGGCAGCCTTCTAGGCCTTTATAAGGTGAGTGCATCTCATGTATATCACTATAATACTGGTAAGTATTATTCACTTAAAGGTTGTGAATAAAATTACTATTGAAACTTGAAAGTATTAAATAAAATCGTAATTTATGTACTAATAAAATGATCACCAAAGGAAACTCTGATAGCACATTTACAAATTGTTGGAGAACAATTTTTTTTAACGTAGGAACTTGTATAGTTTGACTTGTTACCTAATTTTGATGGCTTTGTACTGTATTGTGAGACTTTAATAAAAATAACACTGCTTCGTTAGTTTAGGTAGTAGTAATGGTGCAAGAGCACATACTACTTTTGAAAACTACAAGGGCTCTTGCCGGCGTGAGGTAAGTCACGCCTTGAGGTTTTGACAGACAAAAGGGTGATAATCCGACTCGGTTGGGTGTGCCTACATATTGGGTCAAAGTGGTAAGTAAGTGCCGAGAACTCAAGGTGTCATCTTGGAAGTACCTAGTTAAGGGTTCGAGATTCAATGTACGCAAGTAACCTGTATTATGCTCCAAGCTACAGACCAAATTATGCCTTAAATCACAATATTTACTGTTAGTTCGAGGAAGGGCATAAATAGAAAAAAGATAAAGCCACGTGAATGTAGATAATCGTAAGAAGTGCATGAGACCGCTGATATAAATACCAACAGACTTAATGCACATCATCACGTTGAGTCGCAACACAAGTACCCAGACGTTTAGAAACATACACATTTCCCAAGATGATTGCTTAATAGTGGGTTGTCACTCACAATACGATGCAATAATGTCTTATTACAATAGAACTGCATCGTTATATACCAAGAACTGTTACTGAAACTTTTACATCAAAAACCAACCAAAAATTGAAGTCTTTTCCCATCTCCTTTCAATTCAGAGCAATTCAATACTAAATCGATTTCAACCCAAACAAATCAAAGACATAAGAAATAGCAAGAACATTTTGTATAAGCAAAGTAGGCCAATGTACCTATAGACAAGGATCACCTTCCCTTGGGTACAACTCACATATTATTTCTTATTCCTAAAACTTTTCGATATAGCAATTTGTTTTTTGATTTATCCAGGCGATGCGGGCGTGGTCCCCGTGGGAGCGACGGCTCTGCTTCGCAGCTCCGTTCTGCATGCGATTGCTGCTGGCGGGCGCGAGGGCAGCCCGTGTCGGGGGCGGCGATCCTCACGCCATTCTGCATGTCTTCCTACAGGTACACACAAACACTGTACTGGGATTGTTAGGATTGCGTACCCAAACTGTAAAACGGTATCTCCCTACGTATGTCACGGTTCTTTATCATTTAAAGAAATAAGTTGAAAACTTGAAAATTTCATTTTTTGTGTCGAATGTTGATCCAAACATAAATATTGGGTTAAAGATTTAATTAAATAATGTTTCATTCAGCTTCAATATATAAAAAGGAACTTTACTGAAAATATATGTTTTTCGTACACAAGCATGCGGCATTTCTTTGTCTAGAATTTTTTCAGTATTTAGGTTACATATACTCAATAAATTCTTTTTTCATTAAATTCACCTTTTAAACATTTTTTTTCAATAAACCGACGACATAGTAAGGTCGTTAAAAGCATCCACATCGTATCCACTACCATTCACCATTTGTACCATTTGTATCCACATACAAACTTCTAATAGCAGTTCTACGTGACATTCAAAGAGTGAGGCCTGTGTTCATCAAGAAACTAACCTCGAGAGTGGAATTCATGGTTCGGTTTATCTGGCAACTAGTGTGTTGTATCGGACACACTCCAAATTTAAAATATCCTTCCTCCTAGTGTTGTGATTACAGTGCTTATGGTGGTGTATATCGATTTTATATAGATAATTGTCGATATTATGATACCCTTCTTATGGTAAATTTTTGATTCCAACCATGGAATTTCTACACGGAAATTCATAGTCATCTGGACCATCACTGCTTCTAAAAGATACAGTGGAATTTAAACAGATATCGCACAACTTATTAATTTCTATCTATATAGTTTTGTCTTACATAGTTAGTAAAATATCTACTACACCTATACACTTATTATATGGCCATTATTATTATTATTATTCAATTTATTATATGTATTGTATAAAAGATCTCTATTTTATTTTTTTGAATTAGTTTTATGTATATCTAAACACACTCAAATACTTATTTTATACCTAAACCTGTTACACTTCGAAAGAAGCCTTATATAATAAACCATTTTTAATATTTTCAAATACCAAATTCCTTAATACTCAGCGATCTAATTTTTTTCAATAAAGTCGTAGTTTGATATTTGATTAGGTTATTTAGGGAGTCATTTAATATTTTACTTATTTTAAGAGATGCGAATCATAGTAATTACTTTATTTATAACCTATATATATATAACTTAAAGCTTATAAAACAATATTTGGTAAGCGAGTGATGATAAGCGATGAGTTTGGTAAAATTATAAGTTAGAATGAGTATTCTAACTTACAATTTTTTCCGTTGTTTTAGTCTTTTTTTAATGTAATTGTGACGGATCAAGCACAAGGCCCGCCTGATGTTAAGCTGACTAATCTCTGCCTATAACAGATGCATTTCGTTACAAGTCACGAATTGCACTGCGCCCGTCACCTTGAGACATAGTTGTTAATTACATAGCCTTTGACCACTATCTCACCTGATGGTAAGTGATGATGTGGTCGAAGAGGTTGTTCAGGTTAACCTAGAATTACTGGCTCTCAAGGACAGCTGCCGGAACACACCGTTAGGTGCTTGGCGACAGATTTTCTACTTGAGGGTGGTCGCTAGCCTGGCGGGCATTCGCAAAATGCCCTTCCACCATGCTTTGAAGCTCAAGCCCGCGGCGGGATTCGAACCATGGACATGCGGCACGGCAGTCCATAGCCAATGGCACTGAGCCATCACTGCTTCATATTTCTTCTGTATTTTATTTTCTCTTATTGATAGCTGTGAAAACTAAAATATTAACTTACATTATGTGGATTAGCTAAAAAGCGCTGAAATTAAAAATAGACTTAGTAGAATAGACACGGTGAGTGAACCATGTTAATTTATAAGTGTTAATTGATAAGTATCCCGTGGGGTACCGTGCTAGAATTTTACTCCACCATTGCTATCGGTGTCATTGGTGTTGTAAGAGGTAACTAAAGGTAAAATACCGAAAGGTGGGAAGCAGCGCTTTCTGAGGATCTGATATCTTAAACTGCGATCCCCAAGACGCCTGCCAAGCATGGGAATTATGGCAAACTCTCCCTAAATGGTGGAGAATGTGTTCGGAAGTGGACAATCCTGCCAATACAGCAGTTTGTAAGTGTATTTGACGTTGTAATTTGCTAACATTAGGTTTTGTGTCAGTAGTTTCCAATTTTTACCTACTTCTTACAGCCAAGCATAAATAGAATTCACAACTCAACGCTTAAGATGTTTATAGATATATTACCACGTTGATGTTCTAAGTATGCACTATATCGATATCGATTAAAATTGCACATTCATTCCGTCCCATCACTATAAATCACGTGGTCGTGGCTTAGCCAATTAGAACGTGTTTCGAAAATGAGAAAAATTGACAGAAATTTGTTTCTTACAAAGCTAATAGTATGGCGTCTCTTCGGGTTACTTTCTCGAAGCCTGTGTTCATCAGTGCATGTGAGACTTCCAGATAAAGATGATGATTTAAATTAATAAGATAAAATATTAAGGAATTGTCTTCAATTTACAAGTACATACAGTGCTTAGACATTTACAAATAAAACATGTTACATAAAATAATTCACATGATTCTGCCAGTTGAATAACATAACAGCAAGTTCAAAAATATGTTTCTGAAAAATTTAAACAATCTCTACATAATTTACGTATCGCTGAATCTGTCATTCGCTTTTCACATGTTTTCACAGCAGTTATACAGCACTTATGGTCTAACTAGATTATAGAATAGGTTTTCTGTAATTAACACATACCTACCTAAAGTAACAAAAGGTAACAAAAACGTAGTTCCAGGATGCAACAAAAGCCTCTTAGCCTAATGGATGGAAATGATGAAGTGCCCCAATTAGGAAGGAGCCAAGCTACTGAACAGATGGCAGAGTTTAGTTGAGCGTAAAATAACGCCTGCACCGTATCGACGCAGAAGAGATTTGAAACAATTAATAGCACTTAAGTTTTAATTTCCAAGATTTAGCTATGATTAGTTAGCTGTTGGTCTTATTCACAATTAATTAGATTTGTATCCTGGGGTTTACGCGGGAGAAACAGCACGCAAAAGCTTATAAGGTATCAAGTTTGCATACCTAATTATTTGACATACATACTGTGACGCAACTTCATCAGATCGTTTCCAACAGCGCAAGTTGCCAAATAGTGCTATAAATTACTATATTGCTTCCGGTTGTTGATAATTGTGCATCACTGGCTGTTTGCTCGTTCTGTATACGCCAACTCTCTCGGGTACAGTCTACCAAAGTCAAATATCCAGCAGCCTCCGCCACAGGCCCTGCAAATTTATCGCTCAATCCTTTATAGCAAAGATATATTCTTTTTAAATATATTTTTCTAGACAAGCTTTAAGTAGAATAATGCACTGTAAGTTCATCAAAATAAATCCGAACACTCTCAACTGAGGAGTTCTGTTGCCTGCCTTATGTCTCAACCCTCACATCAGCCACAATAACGTATTGTTATTAGAATTGCAAATTTCAGCTCGATCGAAAACTTGGAAGTGTCCAGCCAAAACATCAACTGTGCGTACATTAAAATTTTAAGGTAGAAAAACATACAAACGATGCATGTATGTTAAAAGCTTTTTGAATATACGTTAGACTATAGGTGTCAGAGAGTAGTACCGGAGGGATTCCTGATTACGGTTGCATCCCCTTTCTTTATTCAAGGATAACGTAAATATAGACTGAGAGAGAGTTGTCTACTGCTGGACACAGCCTCCCCTATCAAGGGGGATTTGGCATAATCCCCACGCTTGGCAGGCGTCTTGGGGATCCGGCAGATACAGTACGGGATACAGATGATAAAATACTAGTTACTTATATACCTATGTAGTAAAGGATGTTTCTAACACATAAATATACCATTCAACTCTATGTACCCGTATGTAAAGTACATAATTTAGGTCATGTAACCACCGGTTCGTGATAGGATACAATTATTATTGTTTATTAATTCCACTTTCGTGCGACGCAGATCGCATACAATGGCCACTTTTTCATCACGAACCCATATAACTGATACAAATAAAATAGAATACACATAGACGTAGGTATACGATGATAAGGTAGAGGCTATAATAGTAAAATGATTGAAGTTATATATCTGGGTTCTCAATAGGAACATCATCCACGTGCCTGTGGGATCTACGAGGACATGACATATTACAAAATTACAAATATACGATAGGAATAGCATATTGTTAGATATAAGATTGCCAAAAATAATGCTATAAATTGAAGTATAATTGATATTCATAACATGTAGTAAAATGTAAGAATAATGTAAATATAAATGCTTAGCAGTAGATATAGATACGATGGCAGTAACTTTCACAGACGAACTTGATCACAAACACTGCTACAAAATGTAATCGAATGTGTTAAAGTAGCTAAATATACAATGGGATTAGGATCTCAAAGACATCTGCCGGAACACATCATTGATATACTGTTTATTTGAGGATAGTACCTAGCAAAGCGAAGCTGTATATTATTGCGATGATAGGGCATTTTGCATGGTTAGTTATACCATCAAGTAGAAGACCTGTCATCAAGCACGTCAGCAAGTGCCACTTCCCGTTCTAGGAGTTCGCATAAATTGAAATATTTACAAGACTGTACAATAACTGTCCAGTCAATGACGAATGGTATAAACTCAATAAAAGTTCGGGACACTAACGAATTAAGATAACTGGTGAGTTGCACGATACTGACGAATAAGAGAAACTAACCAGTGATCACCTGTCTCGATATTTTACCTAAGATACGAGTGTCGAGTCATCAAAATAGCACTCTGGATTCTACTCTAGGCAGTGCGTTAAGTTTACAAGTTTCCCGATGAGTGTTAAAGCAGATATGAGGAGTACAAGAGTATAATACTTAGTAGAGATACGAGGTATAGGAGCTCGTAGCCATCTCAGTACAACTGCGTTTCAAATGTTGCAACTAAGGCCCAATTTCATCAAACTAGGATAAAACTATACGAGGATTACTTTAATCTCTCTAACCAACAAAATATGTTAGACCTTTGTCAGCATAGACGTCCAATCATGTTGCAGTATTGAAAATTTTCGAAGGTATCGACTTTTATTATATTTTACATCACGCAGACTGCTGTAGCAAAGGAAAAGATCTTATACAAGTTTTAAAATTTGTTGTTGCTACGTGTAATATAAATCCATACCAAGTTGTTTTCTTTTTCCCACGAAAGAAAGCCAACGAATTCAAAAAGTGCCACTAGAAAATCGCAAATTTACGAGAGGAAAAATTATAGTCCTGTGCGGGATACGAACCCTATAGCTGTACCCCTATAGGAATTAAAAAACTTCTACAGGTCTGATCAATTCTATGTTTAGTATCCTATGTTTTATATGTTGAATTAATTATTACTATCATTGCTAGGCTTAGGGCCTGTTTCAGAATGTTCGAGTAAGTTCCGGTTATACTACGAGTACGCAGAGCATATTTAATAAATAAAACACTATCTTTGCGTTTCACAGTCATCGCTTTAGCCTATCCATCGGTTAAAGCTTGAAACGCTCTGCATGGTTACTGTCATTTTTATCATTGAGCTATTTTATGTGTTGGTTAGCAAGCCGAAACTTTATTAGGACATTCTGAAACGGAACCTTAGATTAGCATCTGTCCAAATGACATAACGTCAAGAAATCGAATAAGTTCATTTATTATATTGTTAGGGGCGAATGCCACAAGTCGGAAACAATTTTATAAAAAAAATACAATTCGATCCTAAAAATCAATTACTTTCTCTCCCACGGGACCCCATCTATGGGGTTTTTTATTATCATTGGCGAAGAAAGTGCTAATTTACGAAACACTCACAGAAACACGTGGAAAAAGCATTTTATGGAAATATATCAATTTTATGGAAATAATAAAGTGTACCTACCTACCTTGTACCTACAAGGAGAGCATTATTCGGAAAGAGATACGTAATAGTGTTTTTTGCGTAAAAGCAAAATATGGAAGTATTATTTGAAATTAATGATGATATGTGTATTTTGGTGTGTTACTAGACTATTGAATAACGCAAAGTCTCTTTCATCGAAGGACCATGGTGAATCAGAAACTCTTGTTGACGAACCGCGCCTCTCTTATTCTTACAATTTAACATTTATACATTAAGGCAATTTACCACTTTAGCGTTTTGAAACTAGGTCAATCTGACAATTTAATTTTCTTACTCGTAAAATGACAGATTCGATATTTTAGGAATTGCACATTTTGTCATTTGGACGTAAGTTACCCTAAGCCCATTGATTTATAAACTACTATTTTTTTATTTATCCCTGATTTTTCTCTCCATACACGTCATCTGGTGAAATGTATAGTCCATGCAAAAGCTGGCAAGCTATCAATTAAGGCAAAATCAAAACGATGTCGTTGTATTGGATAGCCATGAAAATAACGTAATGCATGGTATATTAACTTAAAACCTAGGTGTTTCCCTTAGCCCTGAGCTGGTTCATAAATATATTTTTTTAATGGCGAACTATTTTGTTATATGTATTACAAGAAAAACCCAAGTGCAAAGTATAATTAGAAGCAGCACGGTACTTTGTACTTAGGTTCATTAGCAAGTATTCTCAGTAGGTGTTAACGTAAATGTGAGTAAGAATATAGTCAAAGGAAACGTTTTAATGACTCATGTTCTATACATACTCAAACACATGCTTATATAATATAATTTATTTGATGTGTCAGAGACGTTACGGGTTAAACCATTGATATAATTATTTTCTTAATGTACATAATTAAGAAACTACTTTTTATTCTAAACTTTCCTTGGAATTACAAAATTACAACCTAAGGAAAAATATGTTTAGTTTTATTTTTGCAATGACGCATGCGCCGCGGATTACGAGTACATTACAAAATGACCGTCAACAAGTTTAAAGCTAATTTCAAAAATAAGTCTTGTTTTTAGTACTTGAACTATGTCGCTCCGTCCCCATTCGATGTTTAAAAACGAGAGAACAAAGTAGAGTCATATGTCATATTGACTTAGCGGTTAGAGCATACCCCAGCTACAGGGGTGGATGGGGCGGGTTTGATTGCGCCCATTTCCATCTTATTCTTAAATATATATATATATATATATCGTCCAAATTTGATTTTTTAATTCACTAATAAAATACTTCTTGGTGGTGCGAAATCTCAGTTTATTCATTTCCGCCAACTCTATCACATAAAAAAAGTAATTGTGTGGTGTGTTCCAATCCAACAGCTCTCCCTGACAATATAGAATATAATATATAAATACTATCTGTATTTCTAGTAATTTGCCAGTTTTCCGTCAAATGATCTATTTTCAAATATATTTGGACGTTTTGTATGATAATTATGGTTTTTTAATTTAAAGGTAAAATAATAATAATACGATAAACAGACAAACAATATTAAATTCGAAGACATGTATTCAAAATTTCACAGAGTTTGGACGCACTGGGTACCTATTTAAAATATTACGAAACTAGGTTTGCATAGAAAGACCTATGAATACACTACTAAGTGCAATGAACCTAGTATAAGGGTATTTCCATAACTGCATCAACATGAAAAAAACAGGTGTGTAGCTGTTTAATTTATTTTTTTGGCATTCCCCTCAACTATAATGAATTACTTTTAATATTGTTAGGTTTTTTTTTTTTTTTTATTTGCATGAGGAAAATGCATTTACGCATACACACCCGCCGGGGAGCAGGTGGTTATGTCGGGCTCAGGGTCAATAGGGACCCCACTACCGACTAAAAAACTCATGGTGTTCCGTCGTCCTCGACTAGGTCCTCTGAGCGGAGGCGGAGTGCGAGCGCGATCGGCTCGCCTCCGTGTCCGCGCTCTGCGGAGCGGAACAGAAAGAGGATCTCTCTCCCTTTCCCGCTCCTCCGCCTCACAGAGGGCTGTGAGACAATTGTCTCACAAAACAAGGCCACTGCCTCCCACGACCTCTCGTCACCGACCATCTTCACGATGATGGCCGGCAAGGAGAGGTCGGACCCCACGACCGCGATCAGGGATCGCCGCGGTCCTGCTCCTCCTGGGCATGCCTCCAGTGCATTCTGAGCGGTATCTTCCACGCAGCCGCACTGGTGGCAGACCGGAGAAGGCTCCCTTCGTGCGACGTTACACAGGTATCTCCCGAAACATCCATGTCCCGTGAGAACCTGTGTCAATCTGAAAGAGAGCCTTCCATGCCTTCTTTGGACCCACTCTCCGAGTACAGGCCGGATCGCTTCGAGGAGTCGTCGAGCGCCGGCCCCCCTCTGTGTGGGTCCTGCGAGGAGCCTCTCAGCCCACGTGGCGAGAGCTGACGCCCTAGCGTCATCGCGCCAGTGCGCTACCTCCCGCGGCGCCGGTCGCTCGTCCTGCTCCCGAGCCTGCGCTCTGCGCTGGTAGACCGAGGCTAGGACTTCAGCCTCAAGGTCCCACGGGAGCAGTCCGGCGAGGACACACGCAACTTCGCAGGAGAGTGTGCGGTACCCTCGACACACTCTCACTGCCATCACTCGCTGTGCTGCAAGCAGGGCAGAGGTACCCTCTCGACGGAGGGAGCCTGCCCATATCAATATTGTTAGGTTTGCAATAACGCCTGCTATGCGGATTTCATTACAAAATCACAAATATACGATAGGATTTTTTTTTCCCGCACATGACTTAAATTTTTCCTATAGTATATTTGTGATTTTGTAATATAATGAATTACGTCTAACCTACGCTAAAATGTGACCAATAATATCACGACCATAATAAATCAAAACGAAACTGTCAAAACGGATTTGTTTTGACAGTATTATTTTCTCAAATTCTCACATTTTGGTCAAGCAAAAGATCGTAGCCAGCAATACAGCGCGTATTAAGATTGAACTTTATTTTATTCGTGTTATGTTTTATTTTCCGTTGCAAGCTCTGAATTAATCTGAATCGCGCCCCTAACAATCTACTGAGTATTTTTGAAAAGATCCTTACACGTCGTGCTCTCAAAACGATTACAAGCAATATTATCACACCATCAGTTCCTGTCAGAATGTTTAACCCATAAAATGAATCCCGCGTGCCTTTGGATGAAGCACAATGGGCTCGAAGTTGGCTTGTTGCCAAATTACACTGCGTGACCTACAGAGTCCCGGTATTACGAAATCTTCACGATGTACCCTGAATTTCAAGTTACACTTTAAACTTTAATATTTTCTTTAAACTTACAAAGCCACGTCTAAAGTATTTGTTTTACTGCCAGCGGGATGCGGATTCACCTCTGATCCGATCCATCTCCAGGAAGTCGTGATATGCTCTTCCAATTAAAAAAAAAATAATATGCTCGTATATTATTATTTTGTGTCTGTAATAAGTAACCACCATATCTCGCTCTATGCAATAATCACACGCAGTTCCGTCGCTGCATGAAGGAAGGAAAACTAAAGACCCAAAAAACAAATCTTAAATAGTATGCGGGGATTTTTCGGTTTCTACGTATTTAAGTCGGTGACATCAGATATTACTTCATTTATTACATTTCATAAAGCACTTACAATGCACCTCACAGCTACCATTGATCTGAGTCAATAAATTGAACGATATAGACTGACGCATACTACAGACATGTCTAATATGTAGTATATATTATGCGTTTCAACTGTCCCCATCCCAGCCCCGCCCTATCTCTCGGAGAATAATAAATGAACCCACGAAGCCCTTCCGTCGAGATAAATAATCGTTCTTTAGGTTTACGCACTGGAATCCTTTGTGCTGCGCTGTCCTTTGCCTTGGATCGATGCTTAGCTGGCATGGCGGAGTGATCGAAATGTTATATATTTGAAAGCCATACCCTGCTGGCGTTAGACATTAAAAATATTTTACTAATTAACATTAGATTCTTAAGCTTAGTATTATCTTATATATATTTCCATACAAATGCAGTTTCAGCATATTTAAAATACCAAAAAAAATTTTAAAAAAACGGTGAAATTTCGCATGCATATCCTTGAGCCTAAAATTTTCGGTTCTGTTTTTTTTTGTTATTGTTACGGAACAAGCTCGAGGCCCACTTGATGTTAAGCGGACTAACCTCTGCCTATAACAGATGCATTTCGTCACAAGTCACAAATTGCACTGCGCCCGTCATAGCTGTTAAGTCTCATGTGCCTGTAATTGCACTGTATCTCCAGGACTGCTTCCGGAACACACCGTTAGGTGCTTCGCGACAGATTTCCTACTTGAGGGTGGTCGCTAGCCAGGCGGGCATTCGCTAAATGCCCTTCCACCATGCGGTGAAGCTCAAGCCTGCGCCGGGATTCGAACCATAGACCTGCTGCGCGGCAGTCCATAGCCAATGCCACTGAGCTATCACTGGTTTGTCAGTATTCCATAAAAACTAGTATTTGCAAAATTAATTGGAATTATTTGTATATTTTGACATTTACAGATAAAGTAAATAAGAAATCGAAAATCTGACAGACTAGAAACATACATATGAGGCACAAGTAGAACTTCTGTCGCCTACCAAGACACGTTTGCTTCGGTAGTTTTTATTGCTACAAAGTAACATAAAAATATTCTTTGTAGTATAATTAATGGCCAATCCATTCGGACTACATATTGTTCTTGTTTATATAATGACAGTTTAAAATACCCATATTTACCGTATATTCTTGGAATCCTTCAAATATCAAACATTTATGTTTATTCCGCAATTTATCCTAGGACTCGTGGAAATAAACTCTTGTTTGTATTGAACGTGGCATTACTAACATATATGATTGTCCTCGTTATTAATTTGCTGCGCAATTACTGCATGCACATAGGCAATAATAGGATTGTAACGTAAGCTTATTAAACTGATACTTACGTACGAGTAATGATATTGGATTGTGAGGCTTCAGCTATGTTTTGCACAGATACTTGACACAATAGAGTCTAGTTAGATTGTATCCCGAAGATAAAGTCAAACCAAAAAATACCATTGTCAATTTGACAGCTGTCACATATAAATCTGAACTTGAAAGAAGCCTTAAAATGCCTAAACATGATTAATCAAATCAAGGAGATTTTGTGACTGTGTGTAGTGTCGAAATCATCTTCACTCTGAATAATTAATTCTAAATTTCTCCTTAATTTGTTTGAACTGCAAATCACAGACCATAAAATAGCTGTTAAAGGCTCCAAAAATATATCTATCTCATAAAATGACATCCTAAAATGAGAGATAGATATATATTTGGAGCCTCCCTCCTATAACCATGTTATAATGGCTAAAAAGTAATCTGTGTCTGGTACTACGTTTTTTTTCTAAGCAGATTTAAAGAGAATGACCTAACTGTCCAGTATATAACATGACACTAGCAAATGCACAATACGTGCGTGTCCCAATTACGAGATAGGAAAAAACAAAATAACTGTCCAGTAATGAATTTACATACTTACTTACTGGACACTAGGAGATTCCAAATTTAAAATCTCGCTTATTACTGTATAGTACCACCAACTTAACTGTGCAGTTTTCGAGGGCCCTACTGGTCATGGAAATCAACTACAAACTGTCACAATTTGAAGGAATGTTGTAGTTCTTTTTTCTGCCACCTGAACAGATAAGTTGGCGGTTCTGTATACAGTGAATAAGTCTCCGGTAGAGTTCATTTTCTGGTTACGTTTTAGAGATGTTATGGCAACATACCATTTTTGAGAATTTTGAAGAACATGCTAAAAAAGAAGCAACGAGTAATATTAAAGAAAATCTATAATTATGCAGCACCTAATTAGAACCAAGCTCACGGAAAATTTTACATTATGAAGATACTGAATGTGAGAAAGAAGAAGATTGATTATTAATAACATATTTCATAGATAAAAGTGACGGTAACAAAAACTTTGGTGTTTTTATTACTGTGAGACTTATTTAAATCAGTGAGAATTCTTGAATCAGTATTGGCTCTCAATATACCTATCAAGGCATTTTATCTCGATCCGTCAAGTAGATCCTAGTATATCACTTGAGGTATCCGAATCAGTACAAAAAACCCAGTTTTCCTTACTGACTGGTCATCTTGGACTACACCTACCTAGCGAATCCTATACCACGAAAACAAAGTCGTGATGGAATGTATTTGTTCTGTTTCAGGATGCAGTGTCGTTGGGAGGCGGCGTGATTGGAGCAATGCACATTCCAGAGAAGTGGTTCCCGGGCACTGTGGACCGGTGCCTCAACTCGCACAATATTATGCACGTACTGGTCGTGCTCGCTGTCTACTCCATGCACCAGGTCAGTCGCAAACACTCGACTATCCCATTACATATCAGATTATTCATTTCAATCTATAAGTTCCTCCATTTTTTTAACGATCCTCACGACTGCGCCATTAATTTAAAGGTTATATTCTGAACGACTGCCAACTGCAATTCCAGGCTGCAAGTGCCACGCGCCTGCACTGTGCGCCCGCAAATGCACTTGCAGCTGCTGCGGCACTCAGAAGTAATTTCGTAGATAAACATACAAACTGCGTAGAATGCTCCGGTCATCTGCATGCAGCCGCGGCACTTGCAGCCTGCAGTTGCAGTCGGCGTTCGTTATTTACCACGGATTTAATAAACCAACTCTAATTCTACATTATCATTCAATATACCGCTACACATTTGCCGTTGCAAAATGGCGTGTTTCATTAATTACTCTCCTGCAGTGTATGATTTTTGTAATAATTTACACTGAATATTAATTTTATAGATTTGAATGTTTATATGTTCATTCATGGTATAGGATATCTTTTGTTCCGATTTTCTCATAAATGAGATGTACCTAGTCCCCGAGGAAGCGAAATAACCAAAGTTATAACTGTCCCGGAATTAATTAAGAGTTGAGTGCACGGAGCGCTTTCCATATAAACATAGTTTCGTCATATTTTAAATACCGAATGTTCAAAGTATATGAAATTTTGCATGCATATTGCTGAGCTTAATATCTATGCTTCTGGTTTGCTAGTTTTTCGATTTATTAATTATTTTATCCCTAAATGTCAAAATAACAATTCCCATACAAAATGAATTATCCATTTATTTTTTAAAACAATTCTTTACGGAAATATGGAAAACCAGAAGCATAGATATTAGGCTCAAGGACATACATTTCATTTTTACATGGCATATGCAATGGATATGTTGATTGTCCAGAACTTCTTCATTAAATGTTGTGTCTTTGCTGTCCCATGAAGCGTACGCGACATACAGGCTTGTATGCAGTCCCTTACAGCAGCACTATCTATGCCCAAAATTCTATTGTCAGTAGATTGCAAAGGACTTACAATTATAAATTTAATGCAATAGATATTTTTTGCAGTAACAAAATAAAGTTTAGGCGTGATATACTTGAGATTCTGAACCAAAGCTTCAGCTCTGCTTCGGAATCTCAAAAAAGTGCAATATCATAATTGTTTTACGAACACTTCAATTACATTTTCTTATGTTCACAAACACCTCCCTTACACACAAACACACACATTCCCTGACACATATAATTTTATTTTTTCTGTAGTAAATCTGTAATTTCTTTTAATTTTTTAGTTTAACCTTATTATATAATTACAATACGAGTATTATGACTGTCAAATTAAAATGTATGTATAGTTATAAAAAATGTAAATCCGTAATTGGCCTTAGGTATAAGTTACTTTATATAAAAATTGTTATTTAAGGGCTGTGGATTTTGTTAATAAAGAAAAAAAAAAATGCAAAGTTTCACAGAGTTTGAACACCTTGTATTTAAAATATGACAAAACTACGTTTGTATGGAGACCGCCAAGAGCACCACCGGCCACCTTAAATGAAATTATTTTATGCATGTTACACCATTTTTCTCTGATGTTTCCAGGTGACGACTCGAGACCTGGAGTGGATGTCACGTGTGGATTGTCACGCTCCACTGCGTCATCTATGACGTCACACGGGATTACACATTCCTCTCCATGCATTACACTTCTAACTTCTCCAAACTTAACGTGTGATACACCCATGCTCGACTAGAGTAGAATAATTAAAAGACATTGGTCAGAAATAATAAGTACAGTAACTAGTGTATGCCGAACATATAACTTATATTCGCACGATTATATCTCTTAGTCAACGAGCAGGCTTGCATGATGACACTGCTATGGTGTGTACATTAGAATTGACAAAGCTAGAAATTCTTTCATCCACACCATTATGCCTAACCTTAGACATAATGGTATTATAATTGTTCAGTCATTATACTAAATAATTACTTGGAACAAATAAATGCTCCGTTGTAAACATCGAAATATGTACTTGAATAGTAATACTACCGAACCAGAAATGAGGAAAATTTCGTGACCTGGTTAAACCACTCCAAAAATTGTTACTCTTATAGGGAGTAGGTAAATAGAACAACTTAAGTGTTATTCAAACACTGTAAAGGGTTTACAAACAATACGATAAGGGTTAAATAGATAAAGCTGATGTCAATCATATTAAAATTCCAGGTCATTGTTTAGTTGTGACAATGCAAACAGCGGTTGCTGTTGCCGGCGCCTCGCTTCCATGATTAATGATAGGTAAACAATGTAGCGAAATTTCCAATATTCACATACAATTTTACTCTCATGCGTTATAAGCACGTATGATAAACATATCTGCAGGTTTGCCATACGGATACGCATAAAGTTCAAATGTAAAACTAGTCAAATTTGTAGCAAGTACCTAGTTAAATTAATTTAGATAAGCACTATGTAGTTTTAATTTCGCCGTAGGCTAGAACAGTAATGTTCAAATTGATGATATCGTCTGCTCAGATCTGTAAATTGAAGTAATAAAGTTCCAAAGTATATAAATGCTGATTATGATATTAATTATATAAGATATGACATTTATTTAAGGTGATATCTACGTAACCGTAATTACGTGCAATTCTAACGTTATTAAGGTGACATCTAGAATAATATGTGCTTTGTGATCTTCGGATACATAAATAACGCGATTGCGAGTAAATTAAATTAAATTTCAAGTGATACTTATGTATAGAAAATTCCTATAAGTATTGGTATTATTGTGAGGCGTTCAACTTGATTGTAACGATTTAGAATAAATAAGTTGTTGCAAAGTTGACAATATCTCGGCCTACAGATGATCGACGTTATGTTTTTCGTCGTTACGAAGATGATAATACAATCGTGTAAATTAGTTTTATCCTATTAATATAAAGCCACTAACAATAACTAGATCGTTAAACTTTAGATAGAACTCTGTTAATTAATAGTTAAAGCGATTAGTGAGATAAGTTATCGAATTAGAAAAGTTATTAATGCAAACGAATCTTTTTCAACCTTTATAAGCTTGTAATTACGTATGTACCTATAACAAAGTCAAATTTGTCATACCTATATGTAAACTAAGTTTTCCGAACGCTTAAATAATTATGCTGTACATTTTAAGCACTTATTTTTTACGTTTCTGCTTTAAGCTATAAAAAAAAAATTTTGTCATTCAACTTCCTAAATGTAACTATATATTATTGAAACGTAATTTCGTGTTTTGAGGCATTTTTTATAAATGAGGCATTTGGCCGACTATTGCTAGCATTACGATCTGCTAGGCAATGCCTCCGCCGATCGGGATAATCTTACACGTGCCTTTCAACGTATATCCTCAACCCCGAAACCCATTGTCGGAAACAAGTATTTTTTTTAATACTTAGACAAATATTTTTATGTATTTATTTATTTTGTTTTATTAATCCACAGCTCTTAAAATTTCTTATATATGAAAAACAAAACAAAAATTTAAAAAACAACTTTACTTACTTTCAAGCACAGACAAGCTCAAGGAGAATAATATAAATGAGATAATTCTTATGCGTCACCCGAGTGGTTTATTATTTAAGAGCTATCAAATAAATTGACAACCAATACTTATGTTGATAACCACATTTACGAATTATTGCAATACAAAACTTTATGATCCATTCAAAAATAAAAAAAATCTCCTGTAATTTGTAAATGTGACATTAGCTCAGCACGCGATAATCATATTTAAAAATTATGTTGATAATCCCTAAATAGATGGTGCAAAATGATAAATAGATCTTGTGAGGTTACCTACTATCAATTTTATTTGAGAAAATTGACAGTACTAAACAGTTGAGCAAGTACTTAGTGTTCTTATAGCTATAATTGATAAAGTGACAAGACTGTTTTCCGAATACACGGATTCAAGCACCGCAAGCGAATGGTTTTCCTGACTTCCAAAATAAACGAGGAAAGTTATCAAGTCCAAGCGTTATTATTATGTATGTGACTTCTCAGCGATATAAAAGTATACCTTCAATTTGGTCAAAATTTAAATCAACTTCGTCTTGCAGTTGGCAGTTCAAACCAATCAAATGGAAAAAGCGATTGTCAATGTATATATTATATATGTATGTATGTATTATGTATGTATGTATTATATATGTATGTATGTATATCTATTGACTAATGCTATAAATATGCCACGATGATCATGATAATTGAAATATTGCTCATGGCAACTATTTCTACATAAAGACGAATAACTCAATCTTCCTGGTATATGCGTGTATTGATTACTTAAAAAAACAATCTGTACCATTTTCATAAAAAAACTTATAAATTTTAGCTTTTCGCAGGCATTTGCTGTGTTCGTAGGTATTTTATTTAAAATGCACACATACCTTGCAAAGTTACAGCAAAATACAGGCCATCTTTCTGGATATAGTTTGTATTAAATAAGGTCAACTCCTGCCAGAATTTTTCCTCCCATATAGATATGAAATAATAATTATTTACATTACACGAAGTCGGGGAAAATAAGTAATTCGAAATTACCCATAATAGCGTAGGTAGGCACAGTTTATAAAACACACATTTACTTGGTATAGGTATCATATTCAACCTTGAGTTTACATTAGGTAAAGAGCAACTTGTATATTACCTACATACCTAAATATATATAGATAGGCACTCTTAAATAATAAATTAAGCTTTCAAATATTGCTATAATATAATTCCGTGCAACTTCTCTTCGTGATCCTAGCTCTACTAAATCTATGACCAATCGGTGGAACTTATATATTTTTATATTCTTGGTGTTGTGTGCTTTGCTGCTAGCTAAAGCATTTGGAACTATCAATTTGCCTGTTTTCCAGTACATTGAACATGTATTATTAGATACATTTATGATTACCTCCTGTGAATTCAATCTCTGCTAGTCATTTTATAGGATTAAAGTAATTAGTTAGTTTATAGTAGATTGCATAGTTACATAGTTTTTGAGCAATAATTAGAAGACAATTTGTTAGGAAGTTTGACAAAGTAGTAAAATAAATGATATTATATGTAAATACCCATTAAATTATCGATGCTATAGTTTTACATGGGTTGCGCTCAGCCTTTTTGATGGCTTTTAATTTGTCAAAGTTTATATGACCTATATAATTTATGACCGAAGTAGGATTAGGATTTTATAATTACGCCAAGTGTACTTGACATTTTTAATGGTGATATTTTAAAGTGGTGTAATTTGAAATCCATTATTATTTACCTACCTATACGCACACGTACCTACCTACCTATTGATACGTTATAATTAAATTTCAGATACATTAAAATCTTAATTATATGCATATATATAGCAACTTAGTAATGTTAGTCACCTCACAAGCTCAGAAAGGTGTTGTTTATCATTAGAAATTTGCGTGACAAACTACTTCTCATAGGCTGGCGTAGAAAAAGCTTTTATATATATTCGGATGAATATATTACCAGTTTTAGTAATTTTACTTATAATTTTTACTATAAATTAACGCAAATTTACTAAATTATACAATACAAAATTACAAATTTACGAGAGAAAAAATTATAGTCATGTGCGGGATTCGAACCCGCGTCCGTCCACCCCTATAGCCGGGGTATGCTCTGACCGACAGAGCTAACATGACAGTATGATTCATAACTCTAATTCTTGCTCTCGTTCTTCAACCATCGTATGGGGACGGAGCTACACCTATAGATCAACTACGTTGTACTACAAACAAAACCAATTTTGCTATTGGTTCCAATCCGCACATGACTATTTTTGTCTCTCATAAATTTGTAATTTTGTAATGTAATCCACAGAGCAGGCACTGTTGCAAACATAACAACATAAAAAAATACATTATAAAAAAAAATCCTGCACCTAGCATTTTCCACGCTGGAGTAAGGTGAAAAATTGTGTTTCGTTCGGACGCAAAGTTATTTTGTATCTTGCACCTTTGAAACCATCATTCACACAACTCTCTACATTTTGATCGTGGTACAATACTAGATTCCATCTTAATTTCTTCTAGAATTGCTTCCTCAGGTTTCGTTCGTGCTCACGCCAAATAACAACTTTGCAGCCCTGTATGACAAAAAACTTAACTTTCTTTGTTAATTGTATAGACTTATTATACCACAATTATCTAAACATATCTTTCATTGTAAGCAATCACTTAATTGCCGGTAAACTTGTTACTTATGTAGTACAAAAATAATAATGAACAGAAACATAACTTATCAAGAAGATTATAGGTATATAGACAGACAGATAACATTACAAAATTACTAATATACGATAAGAAAAGTTTAAGTCATGTGCGGGATTCGAACCCGCGTCCATCCACCCCTTTAGCCGGGGTATGCTCTAACCAATTGAGCCAACATGACATGACGTCATCACTCAAATCTTTCCTATTGTTCTTTAACCAACGTATTGGGATAACACTTTATTGGACTTTATTACAATTAACAGTAATGACATAGTATTTCATCTTAAAATAATACGATCGGCTGCCTTGTTGCTGGGCAGCAGTCTTTTCCAGGTCGATGAGTTCATTTTTGATTGATGTTTCTGGGAATAATCACTATTCATATACGTTGGTACGAATCTTCATCATATGACCTATCACGAAAGACAATATAAAAATAAAACAAAACATGTGGAAAAAACTATATACCTGACTAAAGGCGACGATGAGGTCAGTTTTGCGATAAGTTTTTCTGTTGATGAAATAAATGTATATAATATCTACATATTACAGACAAGGCGGGATGGTTTATTTTTTTATGTTTTGTTTGACTTTATGTACCCTTAGAATTTACACCCACACTAAAAGAGACGAATTTACTTAGCATTCCATGGATTCACCGTGCGGGTGCCGGATCCATAGCGTTGCAGAGGAAGAGACTCCAGTCAAGGTGCCTGGAACTTGCAACCCAGTGAGTAAGGTTAAGGGCCCCTTTATGTAGCATCAATGCTCCCTTTCACCGCTCGAGCCTCTTCCCCTGCCTAACCAAATTTGGTAAGATCCTACTAATGCCGCCTTGTATACACGTTCTAGGATGGAAGTTACGGTTGTTCTTGACAGGCCAAGGTCTTTTAGTAGGTTGTATAGGGATTTTGCTGGTTACTCCTTGCTCCGACTTCTACAGCATATAAATTAACCACATAACCGTTTTTGATTAATTCATTTGGGCATGAATTAATCAAAACCGGTTATGTTGTACTAACAAACCCTACCCGTAAAAATTTGCATCAATAATATACTGTGCATCCAGCGCGTTTGTAACTTTACAGGTGTACTTAGCTATATAAGTACAATGTACAATTTTATGTTGACATGATAATTGTCAGGGTTCCATGCTATGAACTAGTGAGGATTATGTAGCTTGTTTGTCCCATTTATTTATCATACTGTAAATTTGTCGTCTTTAATTATTTTTATCAAACATCATTTTGTGGAGTTCTGATAACGCATTCATAGGTTAGTAGGTTTATATACAATAAACAAAATAAAATGGAAATACAGATATACATCTTTTCCATTTTATTTTGTTGTACGTTAATGGAAAAAAAAACCTAAACATTTTAGAGTTTAAAGAAAATTAGAAAATAATGCTTTGTGATCTAACGACATTGGCGTAAAATTTATAAAACTGATTTTGTATCTCGGCTAACTTCTTACAGCCCTGGTTTTTTCTGATAAAAATTTCAGTCTTAAATAGTTCACCGACCAAACATAAACCAAATGATCTGTTATTTTAAATAATCAGTATTCGTACTTATTACATTAGTTTTGTGTACATTTATTTTTAAAGGCTGTTTACGTTGTGCTCCTGAAAAATGTGGCCGCATGTTCATTGTGTTATAACTGTAAGTAAATACTCTTGTTATTTAAGTAGATATTGCCATTGTCAAAAAGTCGTGCAATTAAAAGAAATTGGAAACAATTCGATAGTCCAGCACATGCTTCCATAGCATAATAGGAAATGCACCAGGGTGGTATTCTGGGGTTGCGGGCTTATGTCCCGCTGGAAGTTATCTTTTCCATCCGAATCAATTTCTAATATCTGTAGTATTTTACAGTTTTTTTTGACATTTCTTGTCTTGTGTGTAACACTTTGTGGTGTATAATGATACCTAAGAACATACATATAGTGAAGTACGTAATACTGATGATATATAGGCCACATATGAAAATATAGAAATATATAATTATATTCATTCGAATGAATAACACGCATAAATAATTTCAAAATACTGAACGGTTTTGACATACTATGTATCATGTCAAAACCGTTCAGTGTTTTGATATTATTAGGTACGTAGGTATAATGTTAAATTTATATATTTCCATACGACCTCTATGTGAGTTGCGTGAGGCATGTAAGTACAAACGGATCGGCATACTTGGATGCCGAAGATGATTAAATTGTTGTGAATTTGTTTTGAACGTAGCGTAGTGACCATACATTTCTATTTCGTATGTCAATACAGGTATTTTTTGTTTCTAATTTAAATCTGAAACCCAACCCCATTACCAGTCTGATTAGTACCACACTATAAAGCCCAGTTTAACGTTCGACCAAAGAGGTTTCAATTATATTTTTGTACATCGCATATTTATGGTATGTTATTATTATTGGTATGCTAGTTTCAGCGTCATAATTTACTTTGTTTTGTTGGTAATCGCCAATAATTTAAAATTACTGGATATGATTAATTTTTCTTAAATATTTTTATTGTTGAGCTGGACCTACATTTAGTAATTTTGCAAAGAAGAACTAGTATACAGTGAGTAAGTACAGTGGTGAAAACCGATCAGACCGTGAGGAGTCATCTTAGCTTGAAAAAAAAACTAAAGAGACCCGAGTCCAAAGAGTATTGTCAATGAACGTATATAACCACTACATACGGCTCTTATAAGTGCTTCTTGAATATTTTACCGTGGTTTAAGTCTTTGTTTAAATATATAGATACGCAGCATTGGACACTATTTAGCACTAAGCCATGAGTAGTCGAATTAAAACAGAAAACAAAATCGCACTAACTGCTTTTAGCACAGCGAATGATATTGTAAATAAAACTTAATGGAGATAAAAGAAATATAATTCTTGCTTTTTAAAAATCGTAATCGAATTAAAAAAGCTTTTGACATTGTCACTACTTGCTGTTAAATAAAATAGAGATGTTGAGAAGAAGTCTTTCCACGCAAATAGATCGCAGACAGTAAAAATAGGTCGAGGCTCCCAAAGTGGTGGCCTATAATTTCTGGAATGCCTCAAGGCTCAAATTTAGACCCTATGCTTTTCTTAACATTTATTAATGATACATGCTTAATAGTTCTAAATGGTCATAAAACTATATTTGCTGACCACACTTGTTTGTTCTACTTTGGTTCATGAATACATATCTCAATATTATAATCTCACAAGGTCAAGATGACCTGAATATATATAGATACTCTTAATGATTGGTCACAATATTTTGTAATAGGATAACAATTAATGAATGTTGAAACAACAAATGTACATTTTTTTTATGGTATTCAAAAAAAATACAAACCCATTCGAAAACGTGCCCCACTCACAATTAACAACTTTCCTATATATCAAAAACCCACGAAAGGTATCTTGGTTTAGACAAGAACTCTAATATAATATGAAATTTTAATTTACACCATTAATTTACACATAATTTTAGTTATACAAAATAAAATTATGAAAATAATCTTATTCGAAAAACTATACAAGAAACTAAAGGAAACAAACTTAACGTTCACCGAACAAAAAAAGATTTCTTACAAATTGCCAAGCCGGTCTTGTTTTCTAGTACTTACGGTGACAGGAATAGATCATGGCTAAACAATGCTTACTGTTGTAGGAGTTGCACAACTCATTAAGAAACCCTCAAATATAACGAATGTGAACCCATTTAAAGCATTCAAGAAGCATTGCTCAGTACCATCGTACAGAGCAAAAGGATAAGAATGAATTAAATGCCTGAAATGGTTGATATCTTTATTAATATGGCCCTGTTTGTTATTAATTGATCACATAAGTTCAGAAGTTAAATATATAGTTAAGTCAAAAACAAAATAGAAAATATGGACACCTCATTATATAATTTTATAAATTAACTGGGCAGGATTGCATGTTTTTAGTTTTTCATGACTTTGCTAGTCTTAACTCGTTGTAGTGGATACAGTCACTGTCAAGGCACCCGCTACTCGCCACTGTACCCAGGTAGGTAGGTACATCAGCTGAACTCTTCCCTAAGCACTTAACCAATGCAAACTATGATCAGGTATATATATGTTTATGTCATACACCCATTCTGGGCTATCATCAATCATTATAAACTTAGAAAAATATCAATTAATAGAATATGAATACTTTTGTCTTCTTCAAACTTGTTTACTGTCCATTCAACTTTAAATTTTATGAAATCAAATGCGTTTGTATTAGTGTTGTAAATATTTTGAGCAATACATAACAGTATTGGATCTATGAACCCATAAAAACTGAGGATGCCATGAAATGAAACTCACTTCAAAAACGTACAACGGAAATAGGTTATTATACAAAAACGCCTGTATCAATAAAAAGTACGGTAATTTCCTGCCATCGCACATGTCAACGTGTGTATGATTTGTTGGGTGCGAGATAAAATGAAATTATTATATAAAGTTATTGTGAAAAGATTGACATCAAAATTGAAATATTGGATATTGAATTATTTTCCAAACTTTGTGTTTTTTTATGTACAACAATCGTGGAATCTTAACATGGTCTTCTCCTTCTTTTGTAGGTTCACTATTAAGCCCTAATTCCTAAGTTAGTATCTGAATCAAAACTCAGATTTACAAGTGTTATTATTATTGTACTATAACCATCAGCAGTTTGTCGATCAAACTTTTCAAACTGTAGACGTTGAAGAAGTTATTAAAGTTTATTTGATTCAAATGGGTATTAGTTTTATTTACACATACCATATACCTACATACTTTTTTTTTTTTTTTACGGAGTACATAGATGCTGAATTCCGCTAAGCGGACATCCAGCTCCACCGGGTTTTGGGCGAGGGGAGGCCCTCTTATAGCCCGGGAGAAAGAAGTGCCGAAGGCGCCCGTCTCAGGAGAAGTGCCTCCGGCACTTCTCCTGAGACGGGCGCCTTCGGCGCACGGGCGCCTTCGGCGCACGGGCGCATAAGGCGAAAAGCGCCTTATACCTCCGTCTCCTGCGAGCGCCGAAAACGCTACGCTACTATCGGGAGGGGTGACAGCGAGCTCAAGGGCACCACTGTGGTTCGGACCTCGGCTTGTCTCGCTGCCGAGAGACAATGGGGGAATCGGAACTAAATGCCCCGGTACAACTGCAGTATTGTACCGTTGAGAATGGGCCCTACTGAATAATACTCTGTGACTATTTCTAAATATAATTACAAGCACTATCGCGTGCTAAGCGAAATATATTTAACAAATTATTGGAGTACAAAATTTTTTACGGTTTATGACGGTTAATGTAATACGATTGGAGTATGAAATTTCGGCTACAATTGCCGTGTCCAAGTGGCCGAGGACGCGGGTTCAATTCCCGCCTTGGGCATAAAATTTTGTACTCCAATAATTTGTTATATATATTTCGCTTAGCACGCGATAGTGCTTGTAATTATATTTAGAAATATAGAAGGGTAGCGACATCATAGAGAGTTAAGTGTTTGAAAAAACACTTCTTTCGATCAGATGAAGTCTAGTAGTCTGGTTGATGGCCGCGCACCGTCCCCTATGACGGTTAAAGTAATACGATTGGAGTATGAAATTTCGGCTACAATTGCCGTGTCCAAGTGGCCGAGGGGTATAGGCATCCGACGCGATATCGGAGGACGCAGGTTCAATTCCCGCCTTGGGCATAAAATTTTGTACTCCAATAATTTGTTAAATACTCTGTGACTATTTGGAGAGACACTAATCGGGATTTTATTTTTGCCTCGAGCTCGCCGGCGAGCTCGGTGTTTTATTGTGTAACCTCTGATTACCGCACACCTGGGGATGTTACCGGGACGACTTGCGGACAACGCTAAAGCTGCCAACATAATGGCTGCGATGGGGTCATCCGGGTCGTCCAATACCTGCCGTGGTCGGCGGGGGGGTTTAAACCATGGGTCGGATGAGGCAGTCGAGTAGTTCGATGCCTGGACAACTAGAGGGTTCGAGTGGTGGGGCGCTCGATCAAAGTATAGGCGGGCGCAGTCCTTATTGAACTGCGCTAAAGAGTGAAGGTTTAGGTCGCAGTGCAACTCGGTGTTCCGTACATACCACGGAGCACCGGTTCCTGGCGGAGGAACCTGTTTTGGATGACTTGGAGTTTATGTAGGTGGGCCTCGCTAGCATGACTAAACACTACTGAAGCGTATGTCATGATGGGGCGGATGCAAGCAGTGTAAAGTGTCTTCTTATTTTTAAGAGACATTTTACTCTCTTTACGAATTAAGGGACCTAGGCGACCCATTACAAAGGCCGCCCTGTTACGAACAGTAGTGATGTGAGCGTCAAAGGTGAGATGCCGATCAAGGGTGACTCCGAGATATTTAGTTTTGCCAACCCAGGGAATGGGTTCGCCGAACAGAGTTAGAGGTGCAGGATAGCGGGGGTTCGAGTGAGTACACTCATTGAAGTACATAGCTGCACTTTTAGCTGGGTTGACTGCAATGCGCCATTTGCGGAACCAGTCACCGATCTCGGTGATGGCCCGTTGAAGGAGAAAATAGGTCTGTCTATTAATATGCCAGCATGAAAACCTTGGGCTGAGAGCGTGGGATGTCGCTGGTATACAGCGCGAAGAGAATGGGTGATATTACGGAGCCCTGAGGGACTCCGGCACTGACTGGGTGGGGGGTGGAGAGGGTGCCTTTCACGCGGTAGCGAAAGCTTCTGTCCCTTAGGAAGTCTTGTAAGGTGAGCACAAGACGTACTGGCACGCCAAAGTGGAATAACTTGTAAATCAAGCCATTGTGCCAGACTTTATCAAAAGCTTTCGCTACGTCGAGGAAGACTGCTAGCGTCGCTTGGGGTTTGGGTTTCTTATTGAAACCGTCAAGGATGTGCTCCGTGAGGCGGTGCACCTGTTGGACGCATGAGTGCTTGGACCTAAAGCCAAACTGCTCATCGGGAATAAGGTGGTGTTCCTGCGCATGAGACGAGAGACGGTTCGAAAGGAGCCGTTCGTATAGCTTGCCTAGGGCACTGAGAAGGCTGATGGGAAGGTAGCTGGTGGGGTCAGCGGAGTTTTTGCCTGGTTTGTCAATGCCAATGACATTTGCACATTTCCAGACGTCGGGAAATAAACAGTGGCTCATGGCCGCATTGAAGATGCTGACTAGGAGATGAATGAGGGAGAATGGTGTTTAAGTACCTTGTTGTAGATGCCGTCGGCACCGGGGGCTTTGCGTGGTTGGAGGTCCTTGATCAGTCTCGTCACCTCAGCGTAAGATACTGGGGTGTGTGGGGGGAGACATACTTATTTAAAAGGGTTCTGCATTTATAGGTAGGTATAAAAGATGCTATTGAAATGAGAATATGAAAACAGTACCTATGCATAATAGGTACATATTGAATCATAAACAGAACAATAGCCTTGGACCAAATCTGGCCTGATGGTAAGTGATGATGTTGACGATGGTAAGCAGGATTAATCTAGACTGTTTCTATTAATGACAGACAGTGGATTAAGGTGAAATGAGCCTCAAAAAGCCAAATTTAAAAGGTGTATTTTAGAAAGATTATGCATAAAAGTATGCTTTTTAAAAACGGAAAAAAATGTTCAGACGTAGAAGCGAATAGGATATATTTGGCAGCCTAGCATGTGCAGTACAATTAGTACCTAGAGTATAAATATTTTTTTATCATATTTATCAAGAAAGTTAATTAAGTTAATTGGGGCCGTGGGGACCGGGAGCTCATCGTATTTTCCAAAATTTATCAGAGCGCTTGATCGATGCGACGCGTGATCAAAATGCTGGCACCTATTTGGCTCAAAGAATAAGCATTGCAATTCAACGGGGCAATGCTGCCAGCATGCTGGGCACGCTGCCAACTGATAGTGGGCTAGAGCATTTGGACTGCCTATGAGTCCAAATGCTTTTATTGTAGTAGCTGTAGTATTGTAGTAGCTGTAGTGTTGTATATAGTTTGTAGTATTTGTTTAATAAAGGCATACCGCCGGTTAAAAAAAATTAAGCCTTCAAAGTCATAAATTTTAGTCCATTTTAGTTACGGGGCTATCCCAAAAACCAAACTAATGAATCTTATCATACACGCTATTTCCCTGTAGTATCTCATACACGCTATTTTAGTAACAAAATACTACAACAGTGACAAAATAGACTTATTGTATTATACTATTCCCGAACGTCCGGAATTTAATGATTAAGTAGTCGACTATTTAACCTCACATAAACGTTTTACGTGAACCCTTTAAGGAGACAATTGACGTAAGAAACAACCCGCATACAAAGTTTATAGCACTCTCGTTATCGCTGTGCACCACCACCTTCATTATACTATATTCTGACAAATCTATATATAATTTCATCGCTCACTACCACGGTCATCATCTACGCAGAGGTATACGTAGCGTAGACAATGACGAAGACTACCGCTATCCTATATGTTATTCCCGGAACATTTGAATGCAACATAATTACCTCATCATTAATCAACATTTCTACTTATTTTACTACGGGTTAAATTCATGACACGTACGAGTTTGTGTTATTCTATAATCTGTGGAGCAATTAAGTTAATTCTTCAATTATGTGTTATTTTTAAACACCAAGCATACTGTACTGTATCAGCCTGATGTCCACTGATTAACATAGCCTTGGAGGGGTTTGCCATAGTCCCCCCGCAGCAGGCGTCTTGGGGATCGCAGTGTAAGATAGCAGTTCCTCAGAAGACGCTGCTGTCCACCTTCCGGTATTTTTCCCATAGTCACCTCTTACGACACCCACGGGAAGGAATGGGGGGGTTGAACATTCTAATCCGGCAGCCTACGGGCTATAGCCCAATACCCCACGGGCAACAAGCATGCTGTACTGTACCAGCCGGATTGTCCACTGCTGAACACATCCTCCACCTTTAAGGGGGTGTTTGTCTTAATCCCCACCACTTTCCGGTATTTTATCTTTAGCCGGCTTTTGCGACACCCACGAGAAGAGATGGGAGGGTGACATTCTAGCGCGGCAACCCAGGCAACCAAGAATATATACTACTAATAAATCAAAATTCATTGTAGTAGTTTCAGGACTTTAATGGGCGATTGGGAAAAACACATCAAAACTCTGTCTTATTTTACAAACTTAAGAATCTTCGAAACATACATCATCAAAATTATTTTTCTCGCATATGTTTATTTACAACTAACCTTTTAGCTATATCTACCACACTCAAATTAAAATTTTGTCACCTAACCTAACGGTGTGATGAGGCAGCTATCCTTAAGAACCAGTAACTCAAAGAGAGCCTGTCTGCATATCTTAAACGGCATCATCACTTATAATCAAATCAGATAGGTCAATAGCAATAATAAATACAACAAAAGTTCAGCTCTTGTTCTGATATGAAGCACAGATTCGTCAGATCATAGATTACAAAACTAGCTCGAGACCTCAACGCCTGGTGGGTCCGGTCCGGGTGGGTAACATGCATTTCGTCACTAGTGATGAACTGCAATGCCCCCTCCACTTAAGATATAATTTTTTAGTCTCATGTGCCTGTAATTGCACAGTCAGCACCCATAACTTTCAAACCGTCACTATTAAAATAAGCCTTAGTTCTCTAGCTTATCCGTTATCACCACAGAAACATTTGTATAGGAGCGTGATGATGGATTGACTAATTTCTCATCCTATTCGGATTACTCAGGGACAAGTCCATGCTGAACCACGACCTCCCTGAGCAAGCGTATTTTTGCCACATGGTTCGTACATGGATCTTCAAGGGACAAGCCGAGCATAAAATGCACAAGAAGACCGCATACGGAAGGTCTTCCTACTTCTAATTTGTATGGCAACACTCGCTGGGTGCCACAAATGTAGGTCTGGGTAGGTGAAAGAAAGATAAAGATTACTCCAGATACCTTTAATACCTGCACAGAAATCTTGATCAATTGTTACCAGAATGTCTAAGCAATTTAGAATTGTGTGTTTCATGATACCGAGACCGTTTGACTCTTGGACCAGCTAAACGAAACACTACACTGAAGCGAGCTTTCTCATTTATAATAATATCATTCAGTGCCACTTCTAGTGCTAATCAATGTATTCACCATACAAAACAAACGGGGAAGCGTGCCGTTGCTGAGCTGCTCACTCATCAACATCAGCTGCCTCACTAAGATATAGGTACTTCATATAACCTGATCATCTCCTCTCCAACTCCACTGTGCGATCTATACCTACATATATTTACGTATATATAGGCACAGACACAGAATTGTACCCAAACTGAAAGGGTAGAAATACTGTGGGACCTTTGAGGTTACGGAGACACTGATTACATGTTATGCCATCACGGGCGTTTAGACACATAGGTAAATGAAATGAAATGAAAATGAAATGAAAATGTATTTATTCCAGACATAACTGCACACAACAACATCAAATAAATTATAACATTAAAAAAAACAATAGTATCTCAAAATTAAACGTATTAAAATAATATAACAAGTGCACATGTACTCGGACTGCTGTCATATGCAGGTCTGCCAGAAATGGTCTGAGCTCAGCATAATGCTGTGAAGTGATTCACAGCGCTGGTTTTCAGCTCTGACCACTAAGTGACACACGGACACGATAAAATATATTAAGGATACAGTAAAATGAGTTTTAAAAATATAAAGACTATTAAAGTGTTATTATGTTTACTCATACGAGAATGTTATAACTAGCTACTTTAAGGTGTGATTTCATGTGATTTAATGTGAACGTGCAAGGTTGAATAATTGGCTGAATGAAAAACATAAGAATTTAGAAAAATGGCAATAGATTGGAATTTAGAAGAAACAAATAATAATTCAATGTTATAAAAAAACATAATAATAGATATCGTCACCTAAAAACTCTTCAATATTATAAATAGAAAAAAGTTAAAATTACAACTGACAACATTGACAACACGGCGTGGCAGCACCGTTTGGTTTCAGCGATGCAAGATAATACATATATTAATCGATAAAATATACATATATATATATATAAGTGCATACACATATATATAAGAATACGTGTACACACACACATACTTTTAATACTAGTGAACTTATAAAAGTCACACAAAAATTAGTTATAAATTGTAAAAATAACCTTCAAAGCTCTTCTTTTTAAAAAAGGTTTAAAAAAAAAAAAAAAATGTACACGCGTGTGGCTTAATATTGTGCTCCTATAGGATAAGACACTTAAGGTTGGGTAAGTAAGTTTTATGTCCTAAATTCTGACTGTTATAGTTATATAAATTTACTAGCTGTACCTGCGACTTCGTTTGCGATTGCCGTACCTGCAGACTAATTATTCATATTTGAGCACTGTTTATCTCATATTAAGCAACGCTGTGGAAAAGCTAATAAATTCCAAATAAGTGTACATTTTGACTTTCAACCCCTTCCCCGAGGGAACCGTGCTGAATTTCTGGATAAAAAGTATACAATAACCTTCTTCGTAGTATGAACTCAAATCGTGTTAAGTTTCATTGAATTCCATTCAGTAGTTTTGGAGTGATGCGCGGCCGGGATACAGACAGACAGTTACATTTCTTTGACTGGATTTTATGTTTATTTGTCATATACAATAGTAAAGAGATCACGCTAGAACTATACTAGACATCATGTTACCTACAGCCCCTAATGGTCTAGACGCAAGTTGCTGATAACAAACACATTACGAGTCATGAGCCAATAATCAACAGGCGCTTTATTTCCTCGTCGCATGACATAGCAGCAACACAGTATATAGAGTGAGCGGTCCAAGTATTCGGAACAGTTACGAGCAGGCCACGCAGTAAGACAAGATGTTTGTATGTGCTCCTCAGTTGTGCGCGCTAGTGCTCGTGTTGGCGGCGGCGGCGCCGGCGAACGCACGACCGGGAGACAACGACATCGTCTTACCTAGCAAACCTGGTAAAAACAACTCTTTTATATTAATAATAATAAAAAAACAACTATTTAAAAATATTAGACAAAATGAGCAACCAAATGTGATATTTAAAAACTGAAAATTACAAATCACCTGTGTACAAATAACGTACGTTCCTAAAAGTAAAATTGGTTAAGGGTTCAATAAAATTAGTGTTTTCCGAAAGATCATATCAAAAGTGTTTTAATATGACGACTGACGAGGAAAATTTGTAGGTGTAAATGCATGTATAACTTTATTTTGTTTGTAGGTAGGTATCATATGAGGTATTTACAAAATGGTGGTGATAACTTAATAGTATCATTAATCAGTTATTTTTAATCTATTTGGATTAACTTACCGACATAGGTATCAGACTACTCATTGATAACGCGGACCTAAATTTGTGATAATGATCGAGATGGGTGTTTTGAGAAACCAAATTTGTTGCAAAAAGATTAAAGAAGTAGGTATTCTACCTACCTTTTTGTATAGTTTTTTTAGATCAAATATGGTTATTATATATTATACGGTTGTAATCGTTTCGCCTGATCAATTTGTTATGGAGATATTATTTCAAAGTAGGTAGTTTGAGTATGTCCTGGTTTGCTCTGCATATATAAATCAAAGAATTGTGTCTATTAGCTACTCTATACCCAAATGGTGACTTGCAGATTCACATATCTATTGTTATGGGACCATTGAAACCAACCTACAATAGATACAACATCATAGATACTTACCTTCAATGAAGGAAAATCTATTTTCAAACAATGGTTTTCCCTTATTGAACAGATGATCACTATTTTGCTGCAGGGAAATATGGTAGGAACACAAATTATATTTAACTAGGTATGGAAATACGTCAGAGCTCGAAACAAGTTATACAAAGTACAATAATATCAATTACGTTCTATCTATGTGATATACACATTCCTATACATACACTGGCTGAGTAAAATTAATTTATGATTTAAGAGTCACAATTAGCGTAGGTAGATAAGAGAACCCAAGCTACCATTTTAAGTACTTTACTAATGATTGGTAGAATTAAACAAATAACAATTAGATCTGCAATGCAGGCCACTAGGTAGGTCGTGTTAGGGTCTTTTGGTCATAGTGAAATTTGAACACAAGCAAAAACATGTGCAAAAAGGTCACAACTTAATTTTAATCTTTATAATTAGGTCAACATAATGAGAGAAATTTTAATACAAGTAAATTTTTATAAAATTATTGAATTGCAATTTGGTCATAGCTATTAATTTTTAAAGCAAAAAGGTACAATTAGTCAATATGACAACGCATGTTCGTTTTATTTGATATTTTATTTATTCATATATATTTTATTGTATGTACTCAACCTTTTTGTGCCTCCTTTTGAAGGAAAAATATAGCAAGTTATGTGTTTACTTATTAGGCAGTAATTCAAAATAATATCAAACACTTTCTATATTCAAGATAATAATCATGTTATAGTTCATCTGTTTGTATCATTTTAAGTCAAAAAAGCAGTTAAGAAATAGTATTTTTGTATATGAATAGATTAGTATCACCAATATTTATAACTAACAAAATGTAATTTACTAATTCAATTTGTGGTTGTTTAACTTCATTATAATATAAACATAATATAAATATAAACAAAATTAACATGCACACTCAAGTATTGTTTTTTTTTTATGTTATTGTGAAGGAACAAGCGCGAGGCCCACCTGATGTGAAGCGGTACCCTCTGTCTATAACAGATGCATTTCATCACAAGTGACGAACTGCACTGCGCCCATCACCTTGAGACATACCTGTTAAGTCTCATTTTGCCTGTTATTTCACTGGCTCTCAAGGACTGCTGCTGGAACACACCGTTAGGTGCTTGGCGACAGATTTTCTACTTGAGGGTGGTAGCTAGCCCGGCGTGCATTCGCAAAATGCCCTTCCACCATGCGGTGAAGCTCAAGCTGTGGGCGGGATTCGAACCATGGACCTGCTGCGCAGCAGTCCATAGCCAATGCCACTGAGCCATCACTGCTTCAAAATTGTCATTTTTGTTGTTGATGGAATAACACGAGATGTGACCAATTTACACTAAAACCAATATAATATTCGAATTATGCCTGTGAACAAATTGCACTCAAAGAATGGAATCGAATACTTGTGATCTAATATCACTATGACCAAAATATTATACATAAGTACTCTAACCCAGTAAGTTATAATTATATATAAGTAAGTTATAATATACCTATAAGGTAGGTACCTACTGATTTATTTTTTAAGCCCTGAGAATTATGGGCAAAAAATATTAATAGTTCATTACGTTCTATTAATTTATTGATATGGATTGTAACGAGATTTGGTTTGCCCGTGCCTGGTATAGTGCAGGATAGTTTTAAATTATATGGATTTACAAAGTACCTAAGTATTAAATACTTCCCGGGGAAACTTACAACTAAATTCGACGTAATCAAAGTCACAAGCGGAAACTAGACTACTTACCCAAATACCTTGAAACCCGAATGATAAAACTATTTATTATGCAAGTTATTTGTTTTGATTATGATAATAGTTAACCCCGATTCGCACTTGAACTTCTGTAACGTGCTCAAGATATGGCTTCATGTAATTCCACTTATATAAATGTTTTATATGTGCTGAAGTATACCTACTAATGAAATATTTTATTCAATGGGTCACTAAGAGAAAATATCCTATGTTAAAAACTTTAGATCAATTACATCGAACTGAAAGCGTCTCGTCGTCGCTTTGGTATCTCAAAATCCTGGATTCGATCTTGGAGAGTTATTCAGCTTTAGTGTCTAAGAAATAGTCAGTAACTGTCCGGAGTTTCAAACTATACGCCCGGTCGATGGCAATAGGCTCGCACCCTATTACACGCAATTAGGAAGTGGTGGGCCTCTTCCCGTCTTCTTTGCATGAACTCGAGTCGAGTGCCCCGTGGGGTGCTGGGCTAAAATTGCACCTCCCCATATCATCCCGGAGTGTCGTACGAGGCGAATAAGGGTAAAAATACTTGTAGGTACAGCGCCTTCTAAAACACTGAACTGCGATCCCCAAGCCGCCAGCCAAGCGTGGGGATTATAGCAAATACCCCCTTGGTGGGGGGGGGGGCTGTGTGCAGCAGTGGATGATCCGGCTGATACAGTACTTAAGAGTCTATTGGATTTACCACTTGATATTTCTATACTATAACCCGTACTTTTAACCTGACATAATCATGTATCGCTCGTCAGTCATCAACTACAAATGAAGCAAGTAATCTGTACCTAAAGTGAGCTGTAATTATTCCTAGCGATAATAACAGAACTATTGTATACCAATAGGTGATTAACTGATTGTGTGAGAAGGTTACACTGCGACAGTTTGTACTGCGATAAACGAGTTCTTACGTTCGTGTCTATGCTTCCGAACTAATTGCTGGATCATTTAAACATTACGTTAGTCCGTGATTGCACCTGCTTGCTCCTAGCAAGTATTAAGCTAACTGTTATTTATTTTTAAGTTAAGCATTTGGAGTCGCAACTCATCTCGATTAATTAAAACAAATAAAAAGTTGGGCTACGTTTTATAATATTTAAAATTAAAATCAAAGGATAAAACTTAAAGTTGCCAACTTGCTATCAATAAACCTACTATCTCGGTTAATAGACTTGCTGAGAAATCATGACAAAATGTGATAGATACAAAAAACGTTGTATAATGTTGCAGGAACAAAATGCCTTACACAAGAATTATTACGCAGTTTTTCTCAACACGCAACAGACTTTACTTATGGTAAAAAACTGCAGGCAGTGGTGTCACTTATAGCTAGACTAAATTCTCTATATTCGAATTGTGAGGCTGCTGTATCAAATAGAACTTGGTTAATTTGACGCGCACATTCATCTTGATAAAAATATTACTATAAAGTCAATTAAAAGAATAATTCTAACTTAGATTATTTTAAACCGAGTTAAAAGAAACTGGGAAGGTTGTCACTTCGACGTGCATTTTTTAAATATTAGCACTCTTCACTTTTTACAAGATTATCTAATCCTAATGTTTATTTTTCTGTTGGTTGGTATATAATACCTCCATTTTGGCACAGATAAATGTTTCTCCATGATCTTGGTCCTATTTAAATTTCATCAACGTCGTTCGCGTAGTCTCGAAATTACTCTCTCGATTAACTTAAATTTACTTCCCAATATACTATACCTAGATGGCTCAATACTGAATGCTACTCTTGTCAATTGTGATCAGCACTGTGGGCAAGTGACAATCAATTTTGTAAATAATACCTAATGCACCGATGAACAAAGTGATTTTTTTTAATCTGTAACTACTACCTACACTAAATATGAATTATTTCATGCGCTTCAGTGTTGAATGTGGGATAAATTTTGTCCTAATTTTAATTCAGAAAAAGCTATCCGCAATTGAAAACAGCCTCACACATTTTACATAAATATTCAGCGTTACCTCTATTCTCCAGGTATTTTTAAATCTCATATAAAGACGCAGCTGAACGCAACATGAAGTTTGAAGTCGGAACTTATCAATCCTTAGTCTATTCTAACTCTAATAACTGACTCTAAACTAGTTAGAAGAACAAAGACCACCGAGGACAAAACCAATAAACATAAAATTTGTTTCATTTTTAGATCAAACTGTCAGCAGCAAAGCAGAGGAAGTAGACGTCAAAACTTCCACCGAAAAGCCAGTACCGGCTGAAATACTAAAGGCAGTCAATGAAAAATATCCTCATGCATTGCTGTTTGGCGGCACTTGTGGAGGCACAATCATCAGCTCCACCTGGGTTCTTACAGCAGGACACTGGTATGTAAATGTGCATATTTTCATCAAACATAACCATATTTATTAAGATTTAGAAATATTTAGAGCACAATTATTTTTTTATCGCGGGGACGAATCTTATACCCTCGTTCCCCGTTTCTACGCTGGGTACATAAACAACTCGGCTTAGCACGCGATAGTGCTTACTATCATATTAATAAGTGTAAATTGTTTGAGAAATTTTCTACCTAAACTAGAAACTCATATAAAGCACCAAAACATGTACTTTTGCTTCCTGAGTTTACTTAAGAGTCATTTAAAACCATCAAAGCCGATATTTCTTAGACCAATATTGAGTAAATTGATCTTAGAACTAAGTAGGGAACAACTTTAGATATATGTACTACATAATATACATATAAATGCAAATTTTGCACATAATAGTGACACTAGTACCTACATATATATAATAGTAGTACTTAGAAATATGATGGTAATAAATACAACAGATTTAGTATTACGATACCGTAGCATACCATAGGAATATTTATGAAACAAACCAAACCGCTGTACAATAAAATATATGCTATACTATGTATACGTTCAATCTAAAGACAATCTTAAAAACCGTAAGTTACTGATGTTCAATGTATTGCATATAAACTCTACAGGCAACCCATTATTGATATCGATTGTATGAGTAGGTAGATAATTTAAGAAACGCTATGGGGGCTGGGTTAATACTCGATTATATTCGGCGGGTAACACTTTTTGCATATCATTATAATGCATCGACAAAGACTCGTTTGTAACTCGTCGTAACACAAAGAATAAGCCAAATAAGCGATGTTTTTTGTTAAGGTACGCCTTCGCAGCTTACCAAAGCGGTTAATAAAACAAAGAATAAAATTCTGATCATGACAAACAAATGACGTCAACGCAGGACAATAATAAGCTGGTTTTCCTACTATTTGCGTGATTACTTTATTACTTTTGTGGTTCCCCCTTTCTGGTATAATTAATTAATTCCTCATCGTCTCAGGAAGAATAATTGTAAAGTGATAATAATTTGCCTCAATAACAATGTTAAACGTAAACAAATTATTGACAAACCTTAGGCTAAAATTATATAAGAGTATTTAAGTAAGTATGATTTAAGTAAGTAGTTTCTTTGGCAATGTTACGCAAAACTGTCAAAACCAAAATAACGTTATATTATCTTCCGTCTGATGTCAACAGGGTGATCGTCTGGGACCAGATATCGCCTTGCCATCAACATAGTTCAACGTCTCCAATCAAAATTAACGTTTGTTATTTGGATGACGGAACCTTAGGAGGCAATGCGAACACTGCATTAAAAGACTTTCTAGAACTTATAGACCGTTTTCGTTTTATTGGCCTTGATTTTTTTTTCTAAATTCGTACTTTTTAGCTGTGGAACACAGAGAGCTTCTTTTAAAAGGTATGAGAACTTAGTTAAAATTGAATGTGGAGATGGATGATAGGGTTTGTATGCAAATTTCCCTTCCTGTGAGGTTGGGGGGCGTAGGGATACGCAAAACTTATAGTGTGGCATTAGCAGCGTTTTTATCTTCTATACACAATACAAATTAGTAGAAAATAATCTTTCACCAGCTTTAGACTCTTTTGATTTAGCTGCCTGTTAGTATGCATTGGCTTGTAGATTGTATAAATGCTTTCATTGTAATAGGTGAAGTGTTATATATAGTCTTAATGAAGGAATTTGGTAATAAAAAAAATAGCAGTAGGTATATTATTTATTAGTGAAATAAACGTAAATATACGTGACATACCTACTTGAATAGACAGGAAATATCAAAGGTCGAAATAACCATTTTTATATAATGAACACAAGGTCAAACATCCTAAATTTAAGATGTTTTGTCAGTGAAGTATAAGTCCCTAGCTTTACTTACAAAACAAAATATGAAATAATAACAATGTACCTAATGAAGTGTTTATCTACGTACTTTCATAACACTTACTAGATTTTCTAAAATGTTCCACGTGTGGGCATTATACTTCTCTATGTTTTTAACAATCATATATGTGTCACCCATGGGGTGACTGGCTAGAATTTCACTCCCTCATCACCTCCTGTAGGTATGATAAGAGTCGACTAAGGGTATAACACCGGAAGGTGGGCGGGCAGCAACGCTTTTTAAGGAACTACAATCCCCCTGACGCCTGCCAAGCGTGGGGATTATAGAAAAAAACCCACCTTAATGAGGGGAGGCTGTATTTAATTCAGAATTGGACATTCTGGTTGATACAGTACCTATATGTCACACAGTATAATTGTGCCAAAACCTAAAATTTTTTCGGTGTAGATAATACCGTGCACGTTTTTTGTGCACGCGGATCTGTTATTTATATCAATGATGTTTTGGTCAATAATTGTACTGACGCAAAAAATACAAAATGCTTTTTTGTCATGTCTGTTACGTGAGAAGTCTAGTTTCACAGTAGATTTTCAGTACGTGTACTGTGCTAGCTACCTCGTGAGTATATAGGTACTATATACTATATGTATCGATGTGTCATCAAATATGTTTCTAGGCTGCACCCGAGTCACAAGGCGCTTAATTGAAATGTTTCACCAACCGAATCCCGAAAAAATCAACAATTTATCAATGACGGCAATAATTGACGTACACAATGAAACTACGAATAGGTCCCATATCGGTCTAAAATGCTAACCTCGTTAGCTTCAACAATATCCCTACTACAATCGGTTGTACAACGAAGGTAGGTTGAAATGTGGGTAGGTTACATGTATTGTATATAATTTTTTAGTAGGTACATATGAAGATGACGCTAACCACATTTTGACTCAAAGTAAGGATTACATCGCGTCTATGGTACACATTGTTTCACATTTCACACCTTTAATATTTTAATTTTAACGCGACCATTTTCAAAGTAGTTACACTAATATTTCTGCTACTAGTTAATTATTCTAAAAGTAAGGCATAATTTCACCAATATAGGGTTAAATTAATACGCGAATTACTTTATACTTGTACGTCCTATATTCGATCTTTGTTATCGAATATAGAACGTCAAACTTAGTAGCCGATTTTAAAAACTCCTTGGATTCTCTTTTTTTTCATGTGACACTAGCTGTGGACATAGAAATAGTAATAATACTTACTATTTCTGTGTCCGTATCCGCGTATAATATATATTGTAGGTTGGTGAAACTGGAGCAAAATTAAAATTTCCAACAAGGAAAATATAGATATAGGTATAAGGATATTAAGGAATATATATATACTCGTATATATATATATATATGTTTTTTTTTTATCCTTGATAGTTTAACCTTTGACCACTATCTCACCTGATGGTAAGTGATGATGTGGTCGAAGATGTTGTTCAGGCTAACCTAAAATTACTGGCTCACAAGCACAGATGCCGGAACACACCGTTAGGTGCTTGGCGACAGATTTTCTACTTGAGGGTATTAGCTAGCCAGGCGGGCATTCGCAAAATACCTTACCACCATGCTATAACGACTGCCATCCTAAGACGACAACCGGGACCGACGGCTTAACGTGCGCTCCGAAGCACGGAAGCGCTCAGTAGTAATGTCATTAGCGGTCACCCATCCAACTCACGACCGCGGGCGACGTTGCTTAACTTTGCTGATCGGTTAAGAACAGCCTAGTAAACTTCGCTACGAGCGCTTCGTCACATATATATATATATATATATATATAAGAAGTTGTGTTACTTTGGCGAATTGCATACCATAGGTAGGTATTTTATGGAAACAAGACGTAAAAAAATATGGACGTCCCAAAAACTTGTTTTTCCATAATTGTCTGTTTGTGCTCTTTCATTAGTTTATTTCCATTCACACCAAATGCTCAGGTACTCTGCGAGTCTGGGAGCTATGCATCGTGTAATATGTAATATACCTAGTGCATACAATTTCGCGGGCGATTATAGATCGTTAGACTATAAACTGCCAGCTAGACAAGGTCAGTTTATAATCTAACGAAAATTTTAGATTGTAAATTTTAGTTTCCATTCACAATCTATCGACAGTTTATAATCTAACTAGATTTATTATAAACTAACGGTTAGTACAATAAAACGGTGACATATATATATAGGTAGGCTAGAGGTTTTGGGGACTGCAGGGTAGCATTGGCTAAATAAGTTTTTCATACTGGAACCTATACCCATCTAAGATTGGCTAACTAGGACTTTTTTTGGAACCACCAGTAGGTAAATACTACGTGTTTTTTATAGGTTTGTGACGTAAGGCTCTCCTGATGTTAAGCGGTAACCTCAACCTGTATCAGATGCATTTCGCCACAAGTAATGAAATGCACCGCGCCCATCACTCTGATGAGACATACAATTGTTTATTTTCATGTGCCTGTATTTTATTAATTTCTTTCTGGCTTACAAGACTGTTGCCGGAACACACTTGCTTATAGCGTCGTATAGGAATTAAATTAAAAAAACAGTCTGTATAATTAGATTTGGTAAATGTTAATTGAATATTTTTTTATAGTTCAAAATATACATGATTCCCAGGCACTCGTGATGTGTGTAGTGTATACAAGACATATATAATTGACCACATTTTTTTTGTTTCGAGCGGGAATCGATCCCTGATTTCGCGCTACTTCTAGAATAGATTGTAATTTTGGCGTGTCCTGTGTGACACTAAGATCTAATCATACACTTGGTGTTGAAAGAATATTAAACTGTGTTTAAACAGAGAGTTTTAGAGATATTTTTACGTATCAGAATACGAAATTTCGTATGACACATCTTACTATAATTTAATATACTTAAATCTATAATTTCTTTAAATAATAACTATCTAAATTATAGAGAAATTATAGATTTCAAAATCACAAATATACGATAGGAAAATTTTTATTTAACAATATTAAAATTATAAGGTTGCGTCATCATTTACAAGTATAAAACCAATTGCAAAATTGGTCGTGTTTGTGTACAACGCAAGTGGTACTATAGATGTCGCTCCATCCCAATACGATGGTTAAATAACGATAGGAAAGATTTGAGTTATGACGTCATGTCATGTTAGGTCAATTGGTTAGAGCATACCCCGGCTAAAGGGGTGGATGGACGCGGGTTCGAATCCCGCACATGACTTTAAATTTTTCCTATCGTATATTTGATATGATTTTGTAATGTAATCCGCATAGCAGGCGTTATTGCAAACCTAACAATATTAAAATTATAGGTTTATCTAAAATTAACAAAGATGTGTCATACGAAATTTCGTAATCTGATACGTAAAACTCTCTGTACTAATTTGTACATTCAACGAGTACCTACCTACATCTAAATTAAATGGCTCACCGATCCAAAACAAAACTAGATTCTGAGATGAGAAAACGCGGCATTTCTTCCTGTTTGTCACAACTTCGGCCAGGTGTCTCACTTGACTACACATCTTCTCCCTTTCCTTAAACCTCGACATTTTTATATTTACAGTACACTGTTCACGGGCGGGCGCTACGTGGTGGCCGGCACGAATAACACGGACAACGGGTCGGGCGTGTACCGGCGCGTGAAAAGGCTCATCATCCATCCACTTTTCAGCGTGGGACCTTACTGGTTGAACGCCGATGAGTTCAACATCAAACAGGTGTGTTCATATTATATCAGTTATGAAGCACTAACAGCTTTGGTCTACGTGGCATTTGATAATGTTACGATCCAATGGGAATCATGTCTTACCTGCGTAAAATAAAGGCGTGGTAACGGTAAGCTGCCAATTACAGGTCAACACGTATATCTATATAAATATTGATATATTATATAAATATTTAATATATAATAGACAATTTTGATCATAATCAACTAGTTATTAGTTAATTAGAACATACAACTTTCTACACTTAGAGACAAAAGTTACTAACGAACTTGTTTAAAAGGGAAAAAAATAACAAAATAGAAAAAGTCTCGCTACCAAGCCGCCGCCTCGTCGATGCTTGAAGAGAATAAGTCTATATCTAATCGTTTAGGGTAGATTTATATTAGAGCGGGCCGTGCCCGTGGCGTGCCGTGTACGTGGCCCGGACGGGGCACGGATTTGAAACGTTACATACATTTTGTATGAAGCAATTTATATTAAACAGTGCCTGATCCGTGTCCCGTCCGGGCCCGCCTACTAACGTACGGACGGGCTCTGCCCCGGGCCTGCCCCGTCCACGGCCCGGCCCGGACACGGCCCGGTCTAATATAAATCATCCCTTATCCGCCGCATTAAAACTTCTACTCACTCGCACCAGGTACGCGTTCGCACTATAGTTCGTATGCCCTAATAGGGTATATATTAAGGGATTAAACCGAGCCTGCCGTGAAGAACAGTTTAACTTTATTCTTTTGAGAAGCTCCGGGCAATCGCGGGCAACCACGAACCAGTTCGTGGTTATTTTTAGTAGAAATAGGATATCCGCTATTTCCCTTCTTGTGGTCAGAGAAATAAAAGTGAAATTTCTTGCAAAAATCTAAATAGAACTCTGACTTGTACGGTAGGTACTTTAAGACGATAACATAGATACTTAATAAAACGCATCTGAATACGTTCTATGCGGGAGACGTATATACTCATCATAGCGAGGGTTCCACACCTGTGACGCATACCTACTCGTACTACAAAATGCAAAGAACAAATGAACAGAAAAGTATTTTAAATGTTTTCTAAAAGTTACAGAGAGAAAGTTACAGTTTTGAGACGCATCACAAAACCGTGGGACGTGCCGTGGACGCTTTTTTAACTATATGATCGATGTGTTCATCGAACAATAACTTTGAATCATGGATTATACCAAGATCACGTAAACTTGAATTACTTGCTAGGTTGGTTCTTCACCTTGTACGCAGACTGGATTGCTTTCAATTTGCGAGTGAATAGTAACTACCGAGCATTTGGAAGGATTCAGGTCCAGCTTGTTAATACGACAATAATTATCGAGCCGTGCCAAGTCCGCCTGCACTTCATATTATACTATACTTCGTTATTGAATTTTTATAAAATTTTGCGCTTAGATACACACAGCCAAAGATCATGCTACTTCTATCCCGTCTTGAATAGTCGCCGGGGGAGCGCGATTTCAATTAAGTCTAATGCGCATAAGACAGCTACAAGTTTAATAATAAGACGACTTATACGTTGGTATGATTGTAGGTGGCTGCTCGATGGGATTTCCTTCTGGCCGAGCTAGCAGAGCCGCTGCCTCTGGACGGCAAGACCATGGTCGCAGCGACCCTCAACGAAGAAACTGACCTTCCCGCCGGTCTGGACGTCGACTACGCCGGCTACGGCACTGAACATCATGGCGTAAGTTCTTCTCACATTATACTCCTCTTACAACCACAGCTTTATTTACTTTACTTAGCGAAGGAATGTGACGTTACACGTACATGTCGATCCGACAGCTGTATATCCCAGAAAAGGTAGACCCATGTTGCTCCAGACACTGTAGGTCCCATCTATCCATATCAGATGGTGTAATATACTGGGACTGTGCAACACTCCTAGCTTTAAAGTCAAATACGCTGACAAATGCTCAAATTCTATCACTATCGGACTGCGAAGGAGTGTAAAAGAGACAGCGATGGTGAAATCGCGTTCAGTATGAGTGAAAAATTGATCAAAGCATAATAAAGCGAAACTCGAAACTTCAATCGCATGGGTATGTAACTTGTCCCTCTTCATAAAGGTTTGCTTTTTTACTGTTATATAATTTAATATTTACAAGCGTAATTTTGAGTCAACTTTGCAATATTCTTGGCCTTGGAGAATATGATCTAAATTAACATACCTACGTCTTACTAGTACAATCGAATTAAATATTTACTTAATATATTTTGTTAAAAATGTGTTCCATGTAAAGCTATTAAGCACTTGTCAGCGCTTTAAACTTTAATGAGAAAGCGTAGTAAGCTGCCTCCTTGTTGTGTGTGTAAACGCCGTTTTAGAATCGCGATGTCCTACCTTAATTTTCCGGATAGAACAGATTTTCAGGATTTTGTGCACAAGAAGTTTTTTTATAGCTATCCGGTGTTCAGGAGTGTGCCTAAATGACAATTGACTTATCCTATATTAAGTACATTGAACAAGACAAGACCAAAACGTACGTGTGTTACGTGTGTTTAGCACCTCTGTCCAATCCTCTAGGGAACACTTTATATATACTTATATTTATAAACATCATCTCGCTTGTATATCTTTATAGTCCTCCACACTAGGTGGACCGACGACATAGTAAAAGTCGCAGGTAGCCAATGGTTACAAGCGGCTAAAAGCTGTTCTTTTGGCATTTGTTAAACTGTTCAACAGACATCTCCCGGCTAATGATGATGATATCTTTATGTTATTAACTGATGACACGGACAAGTCACCTGCCTGATGGTAAGCGTAACGACTGTACATAAGTACAGTTGCAGTGTCACCGTCATTGTTAACATTACACAGCGCTGCGCTGCGCTCGACTACGAGACTTTAGTTTTTGAGTCTCGTTCGCAGTCTCGGTCTACAGTGCCCTTCACGCCTGAACATAGTAGTTGCATTGAGGCAGGATATCTGACACTGCGGCTGATATCGGCACAATAGTGTGAGCATTCAATATACTAAATAGGTGCCATAATATACGATCAAATAGCCTTCTTCAAATACCTACATTCTTATATAATTATGCCGATCGAGACGACGTGTTAAAAGTTAGATAAAAGCTAGGTGATAAAAAGTTCTTCCATATAAGTAAATTAACAAAAGCTAAAATGTTCCGTCTCCATTCAGGGTACAATGCGGAGCGAGATGCATGGCATGGAGCTCTCCATCCAGTTCAACAACAGCTGCAAGACTCTAGAGCAGTTCAACCCAGAGGATATGCTGTGCGCAAAGGGACGCCCGCCCAGGCTAGACTCAGCTTGTAATGTACGTACCTATGCTCTATCATTAACAATCCAGTTTTTTGTATCTGATAGGCTAGCCTTTAACCCACTATCTCAAGTTTTAGTAGGTGATGCTTCAAATATTTTGTGCTAAATTTCTTGAGTTTGAGGCTCTAGTTTTCCGAGAAGGATCCAGGAGGCACGTTACGAGAATGACCTATGACATATTTCCAATTTGCTAGTTGAAAAGTCCTGGTAACCAGCTTTAACCACACCTAGAGTTTGCGAGGCTAGGTTCTGTTGCTCCCGCAGTATTTTGTTACCTAGCCATAAGCAAAAAAATGGAGAGGAACTCGTCCAATAAAAGCTAATTTTGTTGTCCGTGTCTGAATAACAAGCATATGCAAATGTTCTGTTTTGAGTATGTATTTTTGTGTGCAGGGTGACAGCGGCAGCGGGCTGGTGGACAACAACGGCCGCTTGGTGGGCGTGGCCTCGTGGGTGGAGGACGATGCGCACGAGTGCCGCAATGGAGCTCTCGTAGTATTCTCGCGCGTCTCAGCCGTGCGCGACTGGATCAGACAAGTCACCAAAGTTTAGATATACCACTATTTAAGCGTTGTACTTTTAAAACAATGTACGCGCGACTATGCGATCATCGCATTGCATTGGTTGTCGAACGCACCCCTCGTTCACACCACCAAATTTTTGGTCAATTACCCAATCAGGGCAACGCCTGTTAGGTTTTTTTATGGAACGGATAGACAATGACAGTAGAGGAAGTGTAACTTTTTAATAAAAAATATGAGGTAACTAAGAGCACATATTTCATGTCATCGTAGTCATATTAGTATATGATTACGAGAAAACGGGCATTTTTGTCAAATACTAAGTATACATACATTAAAATCTGTTAACTCGTGAAATTGCAGTTTTACGTGCTGCTGGCGCGTTGATTTCGATTTCCCAACAAACAAATCTAGTTACATAATTTGTCAATCTAACACTGTTTTGTCATTATCTGTACCATTTTTTTTCTACATATTTCAATACTAAGACAATAATGTAATGTTAAGTATGCGTCCACTTCCTGTCCCGTTTATTTGACTTCGCGTACTCAACCTTATCGTGGGGCTTATCACAATTTTAAGCATGTACACATGCTAGTAGCATACTTGTTTGGTAGTATGCTCTACGAATCTGTACATTTGTTGGTGACAGGATTGAACTCAAAATCATAAGTAGAGGTATACATGAACATACTTCATTCAAGCACGCCAGAGCTACGCACTCGGAGCCAAATACATGTGACAATGAAAAGGGGCCTTGAATCTTTTTATCTAGTTATAAGACTATTTTTATATTCGTACATAACTTTTTATAATCAATTTGCGCACTATAAAAAAAATTGTGCGTATTACTAAATAAAATATCAGTAGTTCAGAAACCGACTGATGGATCAGACGGCACATTTACAATTGCATGCCGTCAAAGGGTTTATTGTTTTATGAAAGTAATTTCCCTTGCAAGCATTTATGGTAATGTTAATAAAAATTGAGACCTCTCTACTTAGTTTGAAAGTTGTGATGATTTACTAGTCAATCTGTTATGTGGATGGTATTGTAGCACCCAAGGAACATATTACCATTTGTACAATATGTTAGTACAAATAGTACTTTGATGTTCGAGCGGTATGCTGATACAATAAATTAAATATCCAAGTTTTTTAAAACCTCTACGTAAGTTATTGCACTTCATAATGAACATAATGCCGAGTTAAATTACGAAACAGAACATGTGATTTCGTTTAACTATTATTCCCACTTACTGGAAAGAATAATACCATGGCACAATAATATGTTCATCTGAAGTAAAGGATCAGTTAAACATTCTTGGATGCATGCATTATGTACTATACCAAGAGAAATATTTTATTAACCGCGATACTAATGTAATGGCTAAGCACTTCTAACTCATATATAGTATATGTGGGAATAATAGTGTAAAAGCCCATTCTATTTGTTTAATTATAATGTTATACAATGTATAAAACCAAGCATAGCCAATAATACCTATGTATAATTTCAGATTCTTGGTAAGTTATGCAGTGTTCATAATAAAGTCACAATTTGTAATGAAGAAACAGAATTTTAAATAAATGAATAATAAATCTCTAATGTGCTTGTAATTTATACCGATGTACATACATATCCTGTATTGGTGGTAGTGTTTGTGGAAAGTGTACACAATAAAACGAAGTTTATGTTCCTGAAAATTTAATGACTTTAATAGAAGATAACTAAATTAAAAACAGCAAGATGGAAGAAAAATTATTCATATTAACATCGTCTGATAATGTTACAGCAAAAAGACCAAAATTAATCAATGACCTAACAAAATATACAACAAAAGTCATTCAATAATTAAGTCCAATGAATCAGTTAGTCTATCGTGGACAGCGACCGAAGCGATATATGGATATTATTGATTCAACTTCACCACTAAAATGAACAAGTTACATAATACAACTTACAATTTTGAATAATATTGTGATTAAAAAGAAAAAAAGCTAAATAATTCTTTCCTACTTATATAATGTGTAATAATATAAAGTGTCGACTACTTATTAATATAACTATCCATATGCTTACATAAAATTTTTCACACAAAGAGCGGAGCGGGGATTTCGCGCGTCCCGGCGACGTACGACAACGCGACGTAACGCGACTCGACGCAGGGACGCGCGACTCGCGCACGCTCTCCTTACGCTGTTACACACCACAATCTCGCTAAACACTAGTCACTTATGCCAAATGTTAGACAAAAATAAAGCGACAACTTCCCAAACCAAATTACAGTACTAACAATTTAAGACGTGTCGTTCCAGTTTGGGGCGTGCGCGCCGCGAGCCTGCGGTGGTCGCGCGACTGTCACACGCCTGTCGCGCGACGTCTTGTCGCGTCGTCGTGTCGCAGCGACAATCGCAGGTCGCGGCCGCGCACCCCGCTCCTTGAGCTTCAGCTTACGATTGTTATTCCGATAACGTAAAGCGCACTACCCTCCGGTGGAACAATAACAATGTAGCTTTTTTTGGAGTTTTAATTTTTTACAATATATAGGATTTGTCTCTCTATAATTAATTATATCTAATATTTACAATGGAGGTGTACGGACGAACGTCGAACTCTACCCATCGTCCTCGAAAACAATCCCGACTACCCGAAACGAACGAATCAACGACTTTCCATCGAAATTGAAAAACATTCGCAACGGATTATATCTAAACTATGGATCGAGTCTGCGTTTCTAATTTTAGGAGTTCTATAAAGTGATCTCTCCGGCGCGGTCCGGACGGTCGAAAGAGTTAAGGAGGCCGCGACGGCGACTCCAGTCAACTGTACAATAAGTGGAAATAAGAGACACAAACTCGATCGATACATTTATTTAGAGTAAAAGAGTCGCGGTGCGTGTGGTGTGCGAGTGGGATAGACGGAGAGATGTCGTCGGTGTCGGTTCATATCTTGTGTATCTTCTGGGAGACGACGACGGGATTGTTGCGGCGGATCTCCTGCGCGCCGAGCTCCCGGTAGTCGAACGAACACTCGTGCTTGTCACTGTACCGATGCACGGCGCAGAACAGTCCGCCGCATCTGCACTCGAACCCTGCAATTACAAACGGACACTCACTCGCATCGCATCGCATCTCTCAACGGCACCGCCGCGCCACCAGGGCCGGTGCTATACCAACACTTCACTTCATATATCCTCTACTGTATCAACCGTTCACTGGTGAAAGAAGTCCCTACGCTTAGCAGGTGGTATCGCAGTGTAAGATTGCAGTTATTCAGAAGGCGCTGCTGCCCACTTTCTGGTGTTTTTCCTTTCGACCTCTCAATGAAGATATGGGGGGAACAGTGTAATTCTAGCCCGGCACCCTACGGGGCATTAGCTACTTATAGGTTTAATAGCTCTATATCAACATGACACCGATACTGTTCTGCACATTTTTGGCGAATCTCATGTTTGTATATCACTGCTTGTTAGAATATGCTATAGCATTACAACAGGTACAAAGGTTCTCGAGTGGTTACCACACTACACCGGAAGACGTAGAGTTGGTAGGCCCCCCACTAGGTGGACTGACGACATCGTGAAAGTCGCGGGTAGCCAATGGTTACAAGCGGCTAATAGCCGTTCTTTGTGGCGCTCCATGGGGGAGGCGTTTGTTCTACAGTGGACGTCTTTCGGCTAACGATGATGATGATTACAATAGGGCATACTCACGCACAAATTAAGATCAAAAGCTAATCGCTACCGCCGCTCAAGCTTCTCAATCCACTTTTGACCACGGTTAAACTTGGAGGTATGTCAAAATGTTATTTTGATGTTTATTTGTGCGTGAATAGATCCAGTACTAGTGGTAATAGAAACACGACTTTAGTTCGCGTCGGTTTAAAGAACAGTATCGGTCACATGTTCTTCATGACGATATTTCTTGATCCATCAAATTATTGTAAACTTAACGATAACGATTAATAATTGATAACTTAATTAAGTCTGATCTACAATGCTCCAAAATGGGAGTCATAAAGGGCGATTGGCTGATTCTGCTTTTAATGAAACTAATCTGATAATAAAATGCGCACAGTGCTAGTAAAAATAAGACGCAGTGAGTCACTCTTACCGGTATCATACATACAGATAAACAATTTGTTATATGTAAAGGAATAGCCAAGTCCGCATCCATGAAAAAACTCTTCAGTAATAAATGCATTGTTCCAGTAAATCAACAATAGTACTGCAGGCAGTAAGATCAAAAATATTTGAAGTATTGAGATTAGTTGTAATTATGAATAATATAATACAATGTAGACTACTGCTAATATACTGTATCACTCACATACAAGGTTAACTACTGTAAGAGTTAATGAAGGTGTAAGAGTACCCAATACGCATAAAACATAATGTTATTTACCTGTGAGTCCAACCTTCTTGCGGCAGACAGCGCATCGATTCTTTTTCTTCTTGTCCTTGCTGGGGTCCTTGTCGTCCGCGTCCGACTCTGCACTGCCAGCGCTCGCGCCGCTCGTACCCGCTCCGCTCTCTTCTTCCAATTTCTGAAAACAAACATCATACTCTATGTTATACGTAATAATAGATATTGCATATAACACACCACATTACAAAATTTCAAATTTACAAGAGAAAAAATTATAGTCATGTGCGGGATTCGAAGCCACGTCCATTCACCTCTATAGCCGGGGTATGCTCTGACCGACTCAGCTAACATGACAGTATGACTCATAACTCTAATTCTTGCTCTCGTTCTTCAACCATCGTATGGGCATACTGTCATGTTAGCTCAGAGCATACCCCGGCTATAGTGGTGGATGGACGCGGGTTCGAATCCCACACATGACTATAATTTTTTGTCTCGTAAATTTCTAAATTTGTAATTTTGTAATGTAATCCGCAGAGCAGGTGTTATTGCAAACATAACAATATTAAAAATACACCACATCGAAACAACTTTATGCTTCCTGACTGAGTTCTTAAGTTTCACTTTGGACTGTTATAATTAGGTTTTTCTGACAATTTTACATTTTCAATGTCAGACCATGCCCTAAAATGAGACCAAAACCCCTCCTGTATGGACACTTCCGCCTACCGCTTCGGAGATATAAAAAGGTGTGATGATATGTAAACAAAATAATTACTCAACTCACGAAGTCACGCTACATATTCAGTTTCTAGAAAATAACATAGCGATCTTGTGTACACGTGGGTAGGTTTTCCCACATACCTAATAACAAGACGGTTGTCTTACATTGAAAAACAACAAAAAATTGCTGCGGGAAAACTGAGCGTTGTTGTTAAGAATATTAGATGGCTAGATGGCTATATATGATGAGAATTACAAATATATGGTTATTGGATGTCGTCCTTTAAATCGTAGTTTTAACATTAGTTCAGAGCGATGTGTTAAATGCAAATTGCGAGAATATACAACAGTTGTATAGCCGCACATTACACACGAACGCAAAATACGTATTCGACGCATATTCCTATTCTATAGGGAAATGACTGACTAGTATTATTATCGCCTTCACAGAAACAGGTCATAACGCCAGTCGCGGTGACGTCAACACGAGTAGGTACACGTATACACCGTGTCCCAAAATTCAACGATAAGCCGGCATCGGTGCATGGACCTACTCATGACTACTCGGGAAAAAATAAAAAAAAAATTATAACTCTTTTTTTTTTTAATTACAGAGACTTTTATAAAGTTGCGCCAACTTTTAATAAAACTTGCCATGGTAGTGTCCATACTTTATTTTTAACCCAGACTATAGAAAGTGCATAGAATGTTAAAATCTATGAAAATTATAAGAAAAATTATTTTTTTTACTGATTTTTGTAAAATAACTACAGACTTTCTGTAATTTTAAAGGATTGTGGTAGATAGCCGTCCTTCTTAGGTTGCTAATGCACAAAAAATATCAAAAATATGTCAAAAATTGTGGTCATGGTAGTTGAAAGTAGCATAATGGGTATCGAATATCGATGAAATTTATAAAAGTCTCTGTAATTAATAAAAAAAAACAGTTATAATTTATTTTTTATTTTTTTCCGAGGAGTCATGAGTAGGTCCATGCACCGATGCTGGCTTATCGTTGAATTTTGGGACACGGTGTATACGAAGTGAATCATTCGTTGAGATTCAAAACCAACCCTCTTTAAGCTCCTCTTTCCGCTGTCCTGGAAGGATATGCGCGGGGCATCGGGAGTTGGAAATATTTCGTGTATTTTAGCGTTAGTTTCGGACACAGCGGCGGCCTCTCCGATTGTTTCATTGTGGCTTTCGTGTATTTCAAGTTTGTTTCCCTTAGATGCCTCGGAGTAATTATCTTGGTTCAGAATAAGTTTGTTATCGGGCGGTGGGTTGAGGCGATCGGCTTCTTTAGCTGCCTCGGCAGTAGGCAGCGGGGCGCTCTCCTTTATCTCGAGAGGGAGACGTTTGTTTTCGAAACTCTTGGAGCGAGACTCTCCGATGCCAGGTTTGAGCGCAGACCCTTGACCGCTGCTACTACTACACTTACTGTTCCTCCGCAAAGCTTTTTTTAATATCCTCTTCCCCTTCGACTCTTTTTTGTTAGGGTCATTTTCCATTATTCAGATTTTGTTATTATTATTTCGTTTAGACATTTTGTCTGCAATCAAAAGTTTATTTTTAGTTACAGCTCTTTTTATTTATTGTGTTTGACAATGAATGTAAATATTTTTAAGAAAGAACGAATTTATCGTGTTGTTTGTGAACCGTAAACACTTTACCAGCTTCTATGTAAAGGTGCCCCTCATCGCGTGTCACTGACTTGGGGACTAAAGATACGTACAAATGTTACATTTTAATACACGCGACTAAACAATGTTTTTATTAAAAATATTTAAATATATACTAAAGGATTGAATGGTTCGTAAAATATTCAAAGAAAAGTTTTATCGAAGTTTGTTGTACAAAATGTCAGCGTGACAATATTCTTATTTTGAAATGACATTATTAGCTGCCTGGGATTTTATATATGCATACTTTTTGTTGCTTTATACCAATGAGGCTTTTCTTTTATTCTGTGATGGCTGAACTTCCCTAGTAAGACCATGATTTGTGTTACGTAAACAAATCAATAAGGCAAGTATTTATTAGTAAGTACCCATGAAAATTCATCAAAATTATTCTTGCGTACACATTTTTTTTTCAGTTACTGCAAATATATGCTAGGGGCGCTGTTAAATGTTACCATTGGGTAAACTAACTTGCGTTATGCATATCTGTAGTGTCTACCTTAATTAAAGTACGAGTCTTCATAGTTCATATTATCACAAAATTGAACGTTAGTGTTCCTTTTGTGATAACATTCCCGTCTGTGATACATTGCACTTTTCCTTACGTGTGAAGTCATTGAACTGGACATAATCCATACCCGACTATTCACAAGCCGCATCATACTTAATTTGTAAAAAAATACTATTATAAAACAACTGCGACCAAGCATATATAGAACCCACACAATACCATTATCAAGGCAAGTATAATACTTTTATTAGCCTCTTCAATTTTCATATCAATGCATATGCATTGTTTGCGAAACCTTATCATATCTAAGTATTTAAATTTCAGATATAGGATATGATACAACACAATGCAAAATGTGATCTATGGTAATTGTAATAAAATCTATTTCTAAAGCTGATTCATGTTGTTTTTGAAACTTTTCGTTGTATTCTAGAAGTATAGAAGTGTTACCAATCACGTTGAAAACAGTTTACCTTCAAGCGGTCTAATTAAAGAGCATTCACTTCGTTATGACTCCGGTAAACAAGTATTGTTTTTCTCTTTAACATAAGTGTTGATGTGGAATAATAAGAAGAGTATAAGATTACTTGATGAACAAAGTGCATTAAATTGAGCATCTTATGAATTGTACGAGAATTTGCACTAACCCAATATTATAACCATAAAACAAAATACTAGCGTAATTTTGATGAAATTTAAGAATAGTGAGACATTACCATTATTAGAACCTGTGGAGCTAAAAATATTTTATCGGTATCTAATTTTGAAAATGCTACAAAAGGTCCTTTTGTAGCAGTTTCAAAATTAGGATTCGTATCTAAGCGTGCGAAAAGCAATCTTTTCATATTTTTGTAATTTATGCCAACCAGTGATTTGTCTCAAATCGATCATATGCTATTTTTGACCTATTGGCGAAGATAGGAAAACACGATCACTCGTGCTTTGACAACTGCGTGGGTGACATTTGAACTTCGTAATAATGGGAAAAATGTATCACTTACATATTATGTTTATCAAAAAAGTTTTTGTAAAGCTGGTTTTGTATGTCGCATCGTATTTATATTCGCTTTGTTTGCATGGAGGACAACATTATAATGTTTTTAAAAGTCCACTCCAATAACGCACGCACCTTATCTCTCTTTCCTATCTCCGGACATTGGTCAAAATAGCTTATCGCAATGTCATTTGTAGCTATCTTCAAAGCTTTCCCAACGGTGTAAGAAAACGTTCAAAACGCATTTTTGCTTTGTACGTGTCAGAACGAACGCCGAATGTGATCATTTTTATAATTTGCGGTTGTTATTTTGTTAACAGTAGACTATGTTTTTTTATGTTATTTTGACGGAACAAGCTCGAGGCCCACCTGATGTTAAGCGTACTAACCTCTGCCTATAACAGATGCATTTCGTCTCAAGTCACGAATTGCACTGCGCCCGTCACCTTGACACATAGTCATTAAGTCTCATGTGCCTGTAATTTCACTGGCTCTCAAGGACTGCTGCCGGAACACACCGTTAGGTGCTTTGCGACAGATTTTTATACTTTTTACCGGCAGAGGCTAGGGCCCTAGTACTTATTAACTCAAAAATCGAATGTGCAATATTATCGCCACATTGTAAGCCCACCTATAAAAAGCTATCCTTGACAATCAAAGTTACGTGACGGAATCGTACCAGCAATATTATCGTGAAAATAAACATTTGTTATACGTTCAGAATTTTTAACTACTGTAGTCAACAAGCGTGCACAATAATAATGTATGTTACGTACATATTGTTCATCAATTCATTATCTAATGTTATGTTAATTTCAGAAATAGATTTTTTCTCTCTTTTCATAACCAGTTTCATTACACTACTTTCACTGTACATTAATTAGGCGGAAACTTTACGCTCGAGTTTCAGAGCTAAATAAAATATCTAGATGTTGCAGAGAACGAAAAGTATGATTCATGGTCGAAGGAGGAGGTGACACATCAACTCTTATCTAAAAGGACTGATGAATTTGATTTTCGAGAAGAGACATATTATCAATTTGATTTGATCTAACAATTTTCGCTCCTATTTTCAGTGTTTGTTTAGTTGTTTTAATGATGCTTTTTAAACAGCCAATATTGGCCTACACCTGGATAATTAATGTTTCGATCGAAGTTTTTTTTTATGATTAGCCTAAAATGGTCTCTTGGATACCTGCCAGTACATACCGTTAAGTGCCTGGCGACAGATTTCTCTAGCTAAAGGTAGCTAAAGCTAGTTAAAGCCAGGCCAATATTGTAAAAAATCCCTTCTACCATGTCGAAAACTTAGTTGAAAGTATAAAAATATTTTTTACTATTAAAGACAAGGACACAGTGTACAGTACTAAGAAGGTAAATCAAAATTTACGATTAGAAAATATACATATATAAGTTCAATAAAAAGAACCTGCTAATTGCTTTAGTGGAATACGTTATTTCTGATGGAAATAGTGTCATATGTATGAAAGAAAACGCAAAAAAAAAACATCCTAATTTCTATTGGATTTAATTGGTTCAATGTAATATAGGGTGAGGCTATAGCCATCTATCGGGCACTGCTTCAGATCCTGGAGATCCAACCCTTGAGATTCCAAAGAGACGCTTTCGCTACTCGTCACTATCACAGTTGTAGTGTCATCGTTCTGCGTCATTGTGCGATGCTAATGTTTTGAAGCGAAGGTTAAATGCAAAAAAATCAAATGCATACTGATTTGGAAAATAGTAACATTGACATACACAACTTATTATTTTCCACTGTATGTGTGCATGCTTGCACACGATACGATTATAAGTTAGAACTATCACTATTGAGATTTTGCTAGGGGTCTAAAATTTAAGAGTAAATGGCACAATGAGATAGACGTCAGAACCGAGCCTCGGTACTTTCAATATTTATATGAGGAAAAGAGACATCTCATGCCATCTCAGCTTTGGCGAGCGTCCACTCCCCATAAGATTATATTAGATGGTGTATTGGTATGAGCTCTACAATACATAGACACATTAAATACTTCTTCTATATATATAGAAGCAAGCAGCGTGGTATAGTGTTTGTCACCCGATTGAACGCCATGTTAATTCTTGTTACAAAATCTAACGTACTCTAGTTTCTACCACATCCGGTGGTCTTTTTCAAGGATTATGCGGGACGCTCGCTTTAGCGACTCGCTTCACATTTCAGTGAATCTCGCATTTTTTCAGTAAAAATCGTTGTTTCTATTGAACTGTGTCTCGCTTCGCAGTTCAGTGAATTTCGTATTTTTTTCAGTAAAAATCGTTGATTCTATTGAACTGCACTGGCAGGCGTTCAATATACACTGCTGATTAATGAATTACTTCAGCCCCATGAAATAATTTTAGCATTTCACTCGTGAAAACAATAGATATATCTGCGATATCTGGCTGATTGTTACTAAAGGGTTTGGTCAATGCGCTGATACAGGCAGTGTGGTGCGCCTCAGGAAGCACGCAACTTATCCAATCATTTGGTGCTAGATGATAATATCGACAATGGCGTGGTTGAATGTGAAACTGTTAAATGGTGGTGTTTAGGTTCTCAAGAGTAGCATGATCGTCTCAGGTGTGTGAGCGAATGTTTAACGTCAGTGGTGTGCATGTGCGGGTAAGGTTACAAGAGCAGTATTAGACTCACGTCTGTGTGGGAGTGCGGCGAGGCGGGCAGGCTGGGCACGGTGGGCGCGGCGGCGGCGAGCGGCGTGGCGGCGGCGGCCGGCACAAACGGCGCGGACACCGGCGACGGCGTCGTCGCGGGCGGCTGCTGTTTCTTCTTTAGGGCTTCCTGGAAACGCATACGTGGCACATTTTTTTTATGGTTCCTTTAAGACACATGTTAATAGAATGAATTAATGACTAAGTAATGAGACACATTAAACGCTTTTTCAGGCCTAGTTTATTGATCAAACTAACTACTGCTGAAATCAGGTTTACTTTAAAGCGCACTGACACGCGGTAGTAACGTTATTGATCAGCATAGAGATCGCAAATTCAGTTATCAAAATATGTAGTAGTTGGCACTGTGGTAATTGTTCAGATTGTACTGTCAAAAATATGCAAACTTCTAGGTTTTATATGTATGTAAACATGTTTGACTTTATTTATTTAAAAATAAAGAAATAAAGTCAAACATTAAAAAAAAAGTTTTCGGCATAGCTATACTTCCTTGCCTAACATATGGTTGTCAAACTTGGGCACTAAGAAAAAAAGATGGAGAAAAACTAGCTAAATGTCAACGAAAAATGGAGAGGAGTATGTTAAGAGCTGAAGGTATCTGACAAAGAAAATAACAAAGTCATACGAAAGAAAACAAAAGTACTTGACCTTAAGAAAAGAGTAAGACTTTTAAAATGGAAATGGGCGGGACACATCTGCAAATTAGAAAATGGTAGGTGGACCAAACGAGCAACAGAATGGATACCACTGGAAGGAAAACGGAAAAAAGGCCGGCCAAAAAAGAGGTGGAGAGACATTTTACAGAACGATGCGGACCAGACTGGATTAGGAAGGCTAGAGTAAGGGACGTATGGAGAGATTTAGGGGAGGCCTACGCCGTGGAGGCGACTACTGCGGAAGAATTAAATAGCGAAAATCAAGACTAGGTTATATTAATGGAATATTATATGTATTGTGATAATTTGTAGAATTACTTTGTTTGCATTAAGTAGTAGAAATAAAGGCTTTTTTTTAATTTTTATATTTTATATTATGTTTGTCCACTAATTTCTCCGAAACTATTAATTAGATTGTAGCCCTTTTTTATTGCCTTATGTTTCCTTCGACTTCGAAAACAGAGCAAGTTTCATAAAAATAGCTTCATACATTTTCTAGATAATTATGGACTAATACGAGTAAGTATCTTCACACCAGGTTTATTGACACGAGCTATGGGTGTGGTGTCAAAGGGTAATCATTTCAACACTTAGCACAAATTCTACTGCATAAAAGAATAATAAAAATGACCAAAACCACACTGGCCTTACTCAATTAGAAAAATAATTTAAACAAATGAAATTTACTTCAAATAGAACTTTACTACAAATTATGATATAAATTTTATATATATAAGCACTAGAAACTAACCAACACAACTTACGGAAGTCGAACCTTGTAAATGTCGCTCAGAATGTTTTACATCAGCATGTTACCGACTTCCATCAGTTAAGTTGGTAATTCCGTGTAAATATTACTTCCTCATTTTGAGTGAATTTCTGAAGTAATTTTATTACTTTTTTTTTATGATATTGTGACGGAACAAGATCGAGGCCCACCTGATGTTAAGCGGACTAACCTCTGCCTATAACAGATGCATTTCATTCACGAATTGCACTGCGCCCGTCACCTTGAGACATAGTTTTTAAGTCTCATTGTGCCTGTAATTTCACTGGCTCTCAAGGACTACTGCCGGAACACACCGTTAGGTGCTTGGCGACAGATTTTCTACTTGAGGGTGGTAGCTAGCCAGGCGGGCAATCGCAAAATGCCCTTCCACCATGCGGTGAAGCTCAAGCCGGCGGTGGGGATCGAATCAGGGTACTGCGGCGCGGCAGTCCATAGCTATAACCGCTCGGCCATCATTGCTTCAAAAACTACTTACTACTTTATTAAAGAAGATTATTAGCGATAGACCATTTATAGATATATTTTCTATTTAGATATATTTTATGGTACAGGTCTAAGTCTACAAAAGTTATCTGAATTCAGTTGACCCGCCTTTTAATAAATCGGTATAGTAAATTCGACTTTCATTTTTAATATTAAGGTGAAGTGAGTCTGAGAAGGGTTATTTTTTTCGAAAGATTGTAAGTCTTACGATAAATAAAATATATATCATATTCTAGAGGATATAACAAATACCAAGCTTGACACGATAACACGATTTCATATATTTATCTCATTAGAAAAAGATTATGAATACAGCTCTAAATTTCGCTTAAAAATTTTTGTGTCTATAGTGTAAATCGTTTCAATACAAATTTTATTTCAAATTATTTTTTAGCCACCACATGGTAAGGTATCTGAAAGTTTAAGCGTTTTAAAAAGCTTTTAAAAACGGAAATTAATACGAATTTATTTTAAAAAATCGCTCGCTCACTCGCATGCGAAACGTGTTCTATCCGTCTTACGCCCTCAGTCAGACATTTTGCAAAGACCATTTCGTGTTAAGTTAGTAATACGTCCACGGAAAGCGAAAGTCTCATTAGGATTTTCCCCAGTACGCTAGTAACATCGTTAGATAGCAGCGGGATTTCCACGCACTAAATTAAATATATTACACTAACCGGAACAAAAACGTTGGGGATGGAATACGTCCCCCCGTGTTTTTCGCCGTTTAGTGTAAAATATTTTAGTTAGGCAGTGGGATGCCGGGCTAGATGTAACCCCCTCCCATCTCTACCCGTGGGTGTCGTAAGAGGCGACTAAGGGTAACATATCGGAAGTTGGGCGGAGCGCATACTGCGGAACTGATATCTCACACTGCGATCCCCAAGACGCCTGCCAAGCGTGGGTTTATGGCAAACCCCACCCAATAACGGAGGAGGCTGTGTTCAGCAGTTGACCAGTTGACCGGCTGATACAGTATAATATAATACGAGTATGTGTGAAACTCACAAGAATTTCTTTTCACTAAATTAAACTATTACTTGGGGTGTCAGAGCAACTGAAACTATAGTGCTACTTATAATACTACAGTACAGTTGTACAGATTATATTACAAAAGATAAGGAGGCGGAGTAATGCTAATGTCCAACGAATGAGCCAATTTGCTGTATCTACGCACTCACGAGCCACAAGCCGCGTGTGAGAGGGATGCCTATGAGGCCCCACTTGCTCCGAGACAACAGCTAGGTATGGTCATGGTCTTGAATTAATAACACTTGTCGACTCGCGTTGGCTTAGCTAGTTGTGTATGGTTTCGCATACAAAGTCACAGTGGCAATTACACTAATATAAATGCGAGGGTTTGTTAGTGTGTATGTTTGATACTCCTTCACAATGAAACGGCTGACCCGATTTGGGTGAAACTTGGAAGATAGATAGTTTAGGTCCTAGATTAACAGACTTTTCATAAAGATAATATTTCATCTAATTCTACGCGGGTGAAACCGGCGGGGCGCACCTAGTCATATACATTTAATGTTGTAGTTATGGAGGAAACTAGGGCCGCATTATGACGCCACTGGGTCATAATGCGGCCCTAGTTTTCTCCATAACTTCAGAAATTCCTGTGTGACTGTGTTTTAAAATAAAAATTTAGTATCTGCTTCCAAAATCGTAACTTTGTATTTATTCATCTGTGACAAGCACCATGCCCTAACGATGTTAGTCCGAAACCCTACAGCTCTTAAGGTGTATACTACACGGTGTTCTGGATCGAGATCACGAAATCATGATTAAGATCGTTCGTGTAGGATATCTATATATATACATATATATATATATATTGATCGTTAAAAAACGTAAAATCCAAATTACAGTTCGCGAATTACAGTGTTCTAGATTGCGCTTGTTAGTTGTCTCGTAATCCGGATCTTGTGCATTTCGTCGACTGACATGTTGTTTGGTTATGTATGGAGACACCAATTCAAGAAGGTGATAAAAAAACTTATCAGATAGTCTCTTTAAACATCTTTACTCGATTCAACATAATACACGTGTGTGTAATTTTTTGTTCATTAAACTAATTTTCGCCTACGATCATGTTCTTTTTCGTTTTAAATATAAATGATAAAGCAAGAATAATTGCTAAACGGACTACATATGCGTTATCCATGTTTTCAGGCTGTACATGTGCGCTGTTGGAAGGATTGAAGTAAAATAACGCGATCTTGATCGTACGTGTAGGATCGGCTGTAGATCACTCATTCACGATTTTGACTTTGTCTTCTTCTTCTTCATGTAGACCGTGATTCGGATCACCGCGTAGTATATGCCTAAGGGTCGGTTGAATTTGAGCATGATGAACGGTTAAAAGGTTTGATACAATAGAAAATTAAATGAGGCATAGTATATGTGCTTGCGCCACTAGTTAGATACATAAACTCTTTATTGTTACACCATAATTTATACAACTAATAGTAATATTAATTATTTATTATATAATTATAAGTAATTATTTATACTAGCTAGCCACTTAAGAATTCATCTCAAACTATCTAACTGTATCAAAAAGGTGGCTGGAGAAAGGTACGTTACATAGTGTGGAGGGGTGGTCACTGGTAATAAATTAAGATGGCTGGATGGCATCGAGTATCATCTGGAATCAATATGCGACGCTTAAGACAGTGGACCGCAACAAGAATAACACATTTTGAAGCAGTGATGGCTCAGTGGCATTGGCTATGGAATGCCGCGCAGCAGGTCCATGGTTTGAATCCCGCCGCGGCCTTGAGATTCACCGCATGGTGGTAGGGCATTTTGCGAAAGCTCGCCTGGTTAGCGACCACCCTCAAGTAGAAAATCTGTCGCCATGTGTTCCGGCAGCAGTCCTTGAGAGCCAGTGAAATTACGGGCACATGAGACTTAACAACTATGTCTCAAGGTGACGGGTGCAGTGCAATTCGTGAGTTGTGACGAAATTCATCTGTTATAGGTAGAGGTTAGTCCACTTAACATCAGGTGGGCCTCGAGCTTGCTCCGTCACAATAACATAAAAAAACACATATCTTAACTAAACCCAAGTTGTAGGGTAGGGGGCTTACGATGGTCAGGCAGGCAGGAAGAATCATCAACTATAATTATAATCATATAATAGCATAAAAATCCATGAGTGAAAAATACAAGGAAAGAACACTCCAATTTACAAACTCGTCATCAGAGAGCAAAATATAAAGAAAAGGGTAGGAATTAACTATTCAGTGAGTCAACCATATGAAAGCGACTGTATTACTTAGCTGTGTATATGGCATTGCCAACGAGCATAAAAATTGCAAAACGAAGTGGAAGTTGTGACGTCATCGGTATGATAGATCAAACAAGCGCACCTGGATACAGTGAGTCATGCAACGTCGTGTGTTGAGTGCCGACCAATGTCACCAGAGGGGCGATCACGTATCTTCTGTAGCAATGAATTGCTGATTGCAACAATCAAAAATGACAGTTTGTGGCAAGGAAATGAAAAGTCAAAAGACAGATAGGTAACAGACCTTCATGCGCCCAATCGTTAGTCGCCGACTGTTTGTTTTCTTTTATACCTGAGACGATAACTAGCATTTGTAATAACATAGTATTTATACGGGTTGTACTCCCATGGTCAGTATTTCCTTTTATTTCATATTATTATTATTCTAAAATCTAATTAAATCAAAATTTAAGTTTTTATTGGCATTTATTTTAAAATACCAATTTCTTCTTCCTCACATAACACAAATCAGCCCAAAATATATCTTCCTCCACTCCGCTTCAATTTTAATAGCGCATGCTACAACACTGCAGATAAAATAATTTTTTTAGTTATTTTTTTAATGTTATCCGCATAGCATGGGTTATTGCAAAACATAAAAATATTAAAAATATCATAGGCGCTTTACATATATTTTTTATGACATTTGGTTTTATTTTACAATGCGTATAAAACGTGTTCTAGTATCCAAAGGGTAGATACCCATTGGCCATTACACACTAAAATTAAAGCGGAGTGGCGGAAGATATATATTGGGCTAATTTGTGTTAAGGGAGGAAGAAGAAATTACTACTTGTATTTTAAAATAAATGCCAAAAATCCTAAATTTTGTTTTAATTAGATTTGAGAATAATAATAATTTGAAATAAAAGGAAATACTGACCATGGGAGTACAACCTGTATATATACTATGTTAATGCAAACTCCTTAGTAGAATGGATGGTACGAAATTTTAAATTCGATCAAAGTATATGCCAGTTATCGTCTCAGGTATAAAAGAAAAAAAAACTGTCGGTGACTAACGTTTGGGCGCATGAAGGTCTGTTACCTATCTGTCTTTTGACTTTTGTCAAAATCGGTCAAAACTGTCATTTTTGATTGTTGCAATCAGCAGTTCATTGCTACAGAAGATACATGATCGCCCTGCAGGGCTAACCAGGTCGGTGATCGATCACGTAACAGTACCAACAATATCATGCGCGCTTCTAACAACAGACACGGATACATCTATACAATGAGGGGTAAGTAACATTAATTAATTTAAACACAGTGTGTCATTGGTATAGAGTCCTCTTTCGTGACGCTGGCGTGCTGTTTCAAAAGCTAATGCAAAATATAGGGTGCGTTCCATTTGAGTGAGATTCGCTAAAAACGCTAAAAACGATCACACTCCCAAAAAGTTGTTCCACATGGGTCTTGGCGTTATTTTCGCTACATCTAATGTCAAAAGTGACAGAAGTGGCAAATTTTAGTGGCATCCTTAGCGTTCTTATCCTAAAATGGAACGGGGATGACAGTTACAAACGATCACGTGATCACAACCATAGACGCGAATGTGATCAAAATTATCGAAAATAACGTTCTTAACGACTAATGGAACATACCCATAGTGGACTATGCGTTAAATGTCTTGCAGACATAACTAGAGCATCGCACCCATGCTGTTCATTGTATGGGACATAAAATGGATGAAAAGAATATTTACCTTAAAACAAACTGAGCAAAGCCCGTCTGTGGCGGGATTGCCGTAGAATCCGCAGCCTGAGCGGCAAAGCGCTTCCATTGGATTTGATTCACGCTCCATTGTTCTGCACTATAATTTCACTGAGTTCAACACGTGTCTATCACTTGACGTTTACACTAGCAGAGTACGATTGCACTAACAGTTATTGCACTTGTTTGTAACACACAATGTTCCACAACGGCCAGTGAGCGGCGCTGTGCACTACTGACGTTATAATTTAGAGTTGATTTATCTTCTGGCTTGCAGGGTTCGCGGTAAGTGGCTTCCTTGCCAACGAGCTAACTGTTCCTTTTATGTCAGGATCTCAGGGGGCCCTGCAACAAACAACACCTACTTTTATCATACTGGCAATTGTTATAGGCATTAGTACAAAAATTACACAATAAACTTTGTACACTACAAACATTTTATACATCTCATCTAGCTAGGGTAACGCTATGTAAAACATGTACGACCTTTGAGGGAGTAATTTAAGCATATATGATAAATTCAAAACACAAATTGTTTTTTTTTTTTTTAAGAATTGGGAATTCCCGCTTACCTACGTCTAAAAATTAACGTATAAAGCGTTTTTTTATTCTTATTTCATAAAAGAGACTCACGTATACTGTTTCACTACAGACACTTAAATGTAAACCTAATTAAACGAACATTTTAAACAATTATCTGACATAGCAAAAAAATAAATAGGAAAACGAAGCAGGTACTCTTTGAAATACTGGCCATGTTGAAATATCTCAAACAGTTGACTCGGGTAATTTATCTGCGCAATATTGGAAAATCATGGCCTTTTCAATATTTTCACAAGATTAGGTCTAATCTTTATTGTAATTTTTAAAGATTTTTTTATTAAACGGGGATATAGGGAAATGCTGAAAGTTTCGGGCTCACTGGCATTTTAGATTTTATTATGTGATGACGATTATGCTAGTAAAAAAGTCAGTAAGTCGTTTCAAGTCGACGGCCCATACTCAACCTAAGGCGGCAAAAGGCCAATCGATCAGCAGGGTCTTCCAAGGCTTGTCACGCGTGTAATGAAATAGTTGTTGCCTCGCCTGGCGGACCAGACATTTTTGGCTGTATGTAAAGTTTGTTACCCTCATGGAAACCATAGGTTACATTTATTAAACCATAGCTTAATACCTTGTTAAGCACGCCCCGAAAGCAAAAGTACGTAGCAATTACCGTGTATAATAATTATGTAGGTACATTTTTGTGTTTATACATAAAAGATTATGAGGCAGTTCATGAAATTATTAAAAAATTAACAGTGTGAAGGTATGATAGTAAATCTGAAACTTAAATATATAAGCTGAATTAATTTCTATTATAACTTCAACGCGTATTTCAAAACCTAGTATACAATTCTATAGTCTCACCTGTGCTGGCATATTATTGTTAGTCAAATTCAAGAATTTAAACCTAATAAGTGGTCCAAAATATTGAAAAAAGCCTAACAATCCGTAAAATAAAGGTCTGTAGAAGTTTGGGCAAAGCCTTTATCCATCTTACATACTTACAGTATAATCCGATTCATCTTCGGGTATATCTTGCAAAATAGAAAGTAATACTTCGTTTGAAAGCCTACGCGACTTTTTTTTTCATTATATATAACAATCGTTTCAGTAAAAAAATCACAAGCGATTTTACAATAGGGACAAATCTTTTGAGTGATAAATCTTTTGAAGCAATTCATATCCATATTTATTACTTTACTCTTTTTTAATCTACAAAAAAACATCAGAGCATAGCCGTTAAATCTCAGCGCCGACGTCTTTGTAGGTAATATCTACGTTCTACATGTTTAACGATAAACTAAAGAGTTGAGCATTATTTTTATACATTATATGTAGTTTCATTTAACTACTAAAATTAATAAAATCATAAAGTATCAATATGTCGAGTACAATTCATAATTTAAAATTGAATGATCTTTCTTAAGTAAGTTATTTTATGTTTGTGTTTCAAATAAATTTAAACACAAATATAAACTTTGTATCAAAATAAAAAAGATATTATCAATGATTTTTCGCCAATTGCATGATTGTCGTTAAAAGGAAAAATACATATCTCGAAAGCGACGATACTTCAGCCCGGTGGCGTGTCGATGTCATGCTGTAAGGTGCTGAGAACGCGATTATTTCACTAGAAAGTGATATTAGGCGTAGAATATGATTTCACAGACTAGAAGCAAAACATAATATGCATAAAGTCGACGACGGGTTTGCGTAACAAGAGAGAGCTATAGAGCTAAGCTAAGTGGAACGCGCCCGCGAAACAGCACCCGCACAGGCCCGTGCCCCGCGCCAAGGTCGCTCCATTGCCATCTACAAATCCTACAATACATTCAACATCGCTAAGATTTGGCAACAAAAAGGCTAATTGATATTGCGACATGCCATTTGCACTGTCCTCGGAATAGCTAAATATTATGAACGTCAGGGCTACATTCGGAAAATCTTCTTTATATAAGTATAACCAGAGTATAAGCATTAGATTGAAGAGTAGAAAAATTGGAGCCGCCGTCTGATGAGGAAAACATCAAAGTTTAGCCCCCTGATAGTGTCTCCAATTAAGCAAGGGAGGTCTTATGATTCTGATCTTTCTGATCTTTATTAAAAGTTTTTACATAGGAATGTATAGAAACTTCCAAAAATAAAATAACGTAAATGTCTTTTATCCTTAACTTCTACGAAACGAATTAGGTAATTTTATAAATATAAATAAGGTAACATTGTAAATACATATATGTACCTTTTATTAACATATTATTCCGATATAAGTATGTGTAATGTAATGTTGGTTGTGTTCTACCAATGATATTGTCTTAGTTGTGGTGTCTCTTTAGTTTTAGTTATAATAATCATCGTGGTTGGAAACATCTCGTGGATTCTTTTTGTAAACACAATTCATTTTCATAATATAAAACACTCTCCAGATGTCTTACGACACTAGGATGCACGGATACTAGCAGAATTGTGACAATACGCGACAGAAACCATAAATATAAGAAGTCAAGTGAAACTAACGTATAAATTGTTTCATTCAACACAACCGTCTCAAGTTGCGCATGTAAACGGTTGTAAGCATGTAGTTCGTAATTGCTTCCAGATAATCAAATTAAAAAACAAGTACAGGGCTGCATGTATCGTTATTATTTCAATGTTATGATATTTAATTGAAAGAAAACCTCATCGTGGAGCTAATAATCCGACAAGATCTCACTTTGGGCTTAAGCATGAGATTCAATATTCATCATCATCAGGCTGTTATTCGCCACCGTATTCTGCCATTCACCCGGATCCCTCCAGATCTACATCCAGGCTTATCAAGCTTATGCGAATTTTGAATTATGAGACTTAACAACTTATGTCCCAGACAACTTATGTTACGGGCGCAGTGCAGTTCCTCACTTGTAACAAAATGCATCTGTTAAAGAGAGGTAACCGCTTAACATCAGAAGGGCCTCGACCTTGTCAAGTCACAATCCCATTAAAAAGAAAAAAGTCTTCGTTCCATAGCGATATAGGACGACTGTCTCCCGATTATGTCTGGACCACGCGATTCGCCGTAGTACAACTGCAATTTCAATGCGTCATTGCCAAAGTCCAACTCAACTCGAGTTCTATCACCCAATTTCCAACACCATATTCATGACAGAATTTCGGATTCTGTCATGGAGTTAGTTGTAATGCACAGTTTGCTCGATGGCACTCTTTTGCGACCCTTATACGTTCTGTCTCCTGTACAAGTGTGAATGCCTCGGCATCATAGATCACAGGGAGCGACAAACATTGGGTCTTCAAGGCACGCATAGTATCACTCTTGAATGTGTTTGCTAAAAGCAGCATAACCTAGCTGTACTCTCCTATTTTTTTAAGGATAGAATATGACCAAGGTGCAAGTGGGTTATTCTTGTGACTTGTTTAGAACACCAAACAAGTCACAACTAGTTGGGACACACCATCAACCACATCCAATATTTAGTTGAGTTACCGGCTTTGAATGGTTTGATGCACCAGAAATACTCGACATAACATATTTTGCTTACGACGTATTCGTCCTGAGGCCCAAGGCCTACCACTAACGAATACGCTTATTACGCTTAAAGAAACATTATTGAGTCGTAGTTGCATTTGTGCGAAAACAAATCGTCTGCAAACTGTCACCAAAGTCAAAAAAGGACAATAGACTTCTCTACTAAGTACACATAAGTAACTTATTCCAATTTCTTTACACGTTTGACAAATTAGAACAGAGATTGGTTTCAATAGTATTTTTAATTTATTTGTAACTAATGTATTACCTAGCCGTGAGGACCTTTAGCTGCCTTCATGTTTACTAAATATTTTTTTTCTAAATTTCCTGTTGGTCTTCCTAAGATAGATAAATAAATAAATAGTATAAATAAAAGAAAAACCGTGCCTGTTGTTCAAATAAAGATACAGTTATACAGTTTAACAATACTAACTAATAGAAAATCGAAAGTTTGGGATATGAATATGTTAGGTTAGGTCATGCAAACCGACTTGCATTAATGCAGAACTGTACACAACCTTACGCATCTCCACATCGGCCGTCAACGATTTGTGTGAGTTAAAATTGCCCAATGCTCTATCGAATGTTTATTCGTACCCCACGAAAGCAAGATCTAGGGTAACCTAGGCCTAACTAAACGTCAGCTGTTGATATGTATATAAGTGTGGAAACAGGCTCCGACGCCAGCCTGCTCTAGCTCAAAGCTCTAGCAGCTGGCATATATCGAGATCACAATGCCTAGGTCTTCGTAAAAAGTTAGCGAATTTGGTACAGCCGACAAAAGCCTTTGTAATCCGATTTCATAATGTAAAAATCCTGAAAATCCATTGCAATAGTTTTTCATACTTCGGGTTTTTATCTTGTGTAAGGACTAATCCTTAGCACTGCTTCATTCCTTAAACATAGTATTGCATTAACCTATATATATCGGTACCTAATTCAGATAAATAAAAAAATCTACTTATTTTTGATATTGTTATGTTTGCAATAACGCCTGCTATGCGGATTACATTACAAAATTATATATATATATGATAGGAAAAAATTAAGTCATGTGCGGGATTCGAATGGGGTTCGAATCCCGCACATGACTTAAATTTTTCCTATCATATATACATAATTTTGTAAATCTAGTTATATTTAGAATACATTCACAGCCGATTCTCAGCGGTAGATGATGCAAGTTGTTGCCCTTCAACAACCTGTAGCATCACCCTTCGTCACTATCCTTCTGTTATGATATTTGTTGTTTCTTAGTTGATCTTGCGCCTGATTACCCTACACCTATGAATTGTTTTATATTCTGACTATTTATATGGTGTTGTCAAATATATATTAATTTATTAGCTTACTAATTACAGCTTCATTTAATTCTTGGTTTGGGTTAAGTATGCAGTTAAAATAATGTAGAATTTCGGAACATTTCTGGCTACGTACAGCACGTATCATAAATAGTGCAAATGGAGAGCGGCGTGGGATGTTAGCACAGGCGGGCGCAGTTGGGGAGTCATCGACCGGATCGCACGCAGGGGGTGCGGTGTCACTGCGCCCGCACCGACCACCATTTATTTGTAAAAAGTCAGATACAACCCGAACATTAAGAGTAAGAGCGCTTTCCATACAATTTTATCATATTTTAAATACCAAGTGTTCCTACGGTGAAATTTTGTATGCATATTGCTGAGCCTAATATCTATAGATATTAGGCATATATGCTTCCGATTTATTATTTATTTTAATTCCTACGTATCAAAATAACAATTCCAATACAAAACAACTCCGTTTATTTTTGAAAATAGTTAATTTTACGGAAATCTGACAGACTTTTTGCACGGTGGAAGGGCATTTTGTGAATGCCCACCTGGCTAGCGACCACCCTCAAGTAGAAAATCTGTCGCCAAGCACCTAACGGTGTTTTCCGGCAGCATTCCTTGAGAGCCAGTGAAATAACAGGCAAAATGAGACTTAACAGGTATGTCTCAAGGTGATGGGCGCAGTGCAGTTCGTCACTTGTGATGAAATGCATCTGTTATAGGCAGAGGATACCGCTTAACATCAGGTGGGCCTCGCGCTTGTTCCTTCGCAATAACATAAAAAAAAAGACTAGAAGCCTAGATATCAGACTCACGGACATATATGCAGTTTCACCGAGTTTGAACACTTAGTATTTAAAATATGACGAAACTACGTTTGTACGGAAAGCGCAACGAGCGCTCTAGCTTTAAGACGATCAGAGCATATGAAATGATATAGAGTAATAACACAGATATTGGACTATAATCATACCAAGTTTATGATAGAGCTAAAAGAAAAACACGTTTAATAAACACTTTTTTTGTATTGGGGGCAGGGGGACCCCTTTTAATTTTTAACTTATTATTATTATTATTTCTTAGGCAACCTGCCATACTTACACATATTCTGTGAACTTTTTAACCGGCTACCTATTACCATTCCATTGATATATATATACCCATTTAAAGGTCGGTCGCTCGGAAGGACGGTCGGACACGGGACAGTCAAGGCTTAGGAATATCCCATTTTCTAGTACGGAACCCTAAAAAACTTGCATTCTGCTGCTATTTACTAAAATAGGACGTAGTGAGCTTGATTCACGCAAACGATCGCATTTAAAACTCAAGAAAGAAAATCAAAATAAATTTAATGAGATGTACCAAAAAAAAAGATTTTTAAAAACGGTCCCGTTCACAATTTCAGGTAGCTGTATATAAGGAAAATGAAGGCGACTAGACACATAACTACTTCAGGTAGCAATACTTAAGGAAAATGAAGACGAGTAGATAAATTACTGCACGAACTAAATACAAAAGAAATATGCCACGTATTGCTTGTTTTTACGTGACTATGAATAGTGAGCACATTTTTGATTTGCCAGGAAGTCATAGGTATTATTAACATTCGATATATTCAATTTACATTATTCTAGTACATAGTACTAGGTATATATGTACAATACAGTTGGGTGTATCAGTAATTATTAGTAATATAGCAATATTTTAGGTCAAACAAGCAATATTGGTACCAAATAAGTGTGCCAAGGAAACTCAGGCCCATTCAACCATTCGGAAACGTGATGTTCAATTATAGTATTACGATAATAGCGATGCCTGGCTTGCTTTGCTAAATTACCATCACATACCTTTGCAGTGATGTAACGTTATTTTTAATAATGTTGAAAAAGGAAATCACCAAAACAAAACTGTTTCACTTACAGTAAATTTCGTTTTACTACTGATAAAAGTACTGTAAATTCGTCATAGTACAGCAAATAGAATCGCAATTTATACTGTTGATAAATAGATTAGGTACGGCAGGTAAAGATAAGAGGCGATGCTGATAGGTAAAGCTATATGACATGATAGGGTAAAGCGAATATTGCCGCGCACAAATAGATGGAAGACAACGAGTATGAAACAGCAGCGCGGCGACGGCGGCGGAGGCGGGCGGGCGCCCCGTGCGGCGTCGACTCCGGTGCCCCGCTGACCCACTTGCGGAGTTCGCTACGCAATTTGAGCGCAATCCGCCACGGCCTGCATCTACACACACTAAGGTTATGCTGCGATTTGGTTTCTAATCGTCTGTGAACAAATGAGCACTGCTACCGCGACGCGACGCGGCATCATAACTAAATGACGTCATCGACCAACTAGCAGCACAACAACGGACCGAACAAACTAGCACTAACCGATTGATTATACAAAGATTCTAAGACTGGTGCACAACACTTAAGGAGTTCGATATCGGGCTGTATCATTTATTTGCAGTAAACATTATAAAATCATGTTATACTTGCCAAAGTCGCCTTGTATTATAGAAAAGAATTGCAAATATCCACATCATAAAATGACGAATGAGGACGAGGACTCAACAGAACGAAACACAATTCTGACAGAAAAACATATACTTGATTGAGGCTACCTCCCACGATCTGTATAATGTAGGTCAAGACAGCAGATAAATAGTAGGTATTGCGTATAAGACATATGGAAACTATCACTCATTTCGTTTCTATAGATAGGTGCAGTGCTCGATTTTTCTCTTTGCTGAGACAAAATACAAGTCTGACCACTCGACCAACGGTATCTGTAACGGTGCGAGACACAAAAATTGTGGACCTGCTGTTCAGGAAATCCTACCAAAAACATGGCGCACATGGACATGAGGATTGTTGAGAAGAGGTTATAGTTTTTTTGTGATGATCTCTGACGTCTTAGACAGAAATTTCTAAATGTTATTTAAATTTAATCTGTAGTTGGGGCGGGTAACTTTTTGTACCTAATTATGTGATACACGAGTTTGAGAAAATTCTACATTTTACAAAGATTTACAACAATTAAAGATCAAAACACAAACAAAGTAATAAAAATAATGTAATATAATTTAAATACGATACGACATAACGCGAATTACGCGGAAAAAAAAATTAATGCCTCGTCAGAACATAATTATTACTCATCATAGCATAGCTATATTATAATGTTAAATAGCATAGCATAAGAAAGACTGAAAATAATGACCTTCAACAGCAAAATCCAGTGAGAAGGAACCAAAACTGAACAATATATAATGTGGATTTTATTCGGACGTCAATAAGGTCGCGAAGTATACGAAAATAAATTTGTTATCAAACAAACACAATCCACCTGCTGACACATTATCACATTTGCGGAGACTAGGCATACGACGAATACGACGCAGATCGAGGTCGGCTGTTCTGCCTGACAGGTTTATAACAAAAAAAACTCAGTACTCAAGTAATAATAATAAAATTGTAACATCTATCCGCACGGTAGGCTAACAAGTGCGTATTTCTTTGTTAGCGGAAACGTCAAACTCACCAAAAATAGACTGGCCAGGGTCTTCTGGTTAACCTTCCGCGTGGTTTGCAACAAGGAAACAAGCAAGTCAAATATTTACTGTCGTCTTAACAGGTTAGAGCTCCGGGGCCGGCAGGAAGCCACACCGGGACTGGAGGACAATGACATCAGAATTTGAAGAGAATTTGCGTCACGGACTACACAATGACGCGGCGACAATCGAGGTGCGAACAACACGCACGGCAAGATGGCCGCCCAACGCAGTGTCAGCTGATCGCGCTCACGCAGCGCAGCTGTGCTGTGGATGTGGCGGCCGCGGTTCTGACATGACACTGTTTCTCTGCGAGACGCGAACTCATATGATATGAACGTCTCGTTCACTCCGCTCCGTAACGCCCGACCACAGTCATCGTGCTCACTGCTCACACGACGCATTGTTTGAACACAATGCCCTACCAAACCAACTAACTACAAACTCTGCTAATAGATTATGTTTGCGAGAATGAGAACCTTCAAAACTATGTAAATGAAACTATAAAAAAAGATACAGGTAAACAAAGTTAACTTTACCATTTATTGTATGAGCTATGATTCTGGCAAATAATAATGAAGTGTTGAGAATTATTAGATATAATTTATAATGATTAATGATTTGGCAAGCAGATAAGTTATTGATAGGTTCTGTTCTGAATTTAGGGTTATTTATTCCACATTAAAACCTTTGAATTGCATAGTAGTATAATACATAAAAAACTACAAACCATATAATAAATCTAAAACTAAATAAATCGAACTCTAAATTAATAGCTACCAGTAATGCACCAACAGTAAGAATAGTAAAATACGTTTAATAAATGAGTACAAATTAATGTGCATTTAAAACCGTGGCGTACTCCTAAGGCACAGAGCGTAAGGTTTCAATAATTTTATATGTGACCAATGAGTTATAAACGTGATTCTGGGAATAACAACATACGAGTCACCACATATACACATTATACTTCCTACAATATAAACACGTTTTGATAAAAAAATATTTTTACGAGTTAGCACGAAGTTTTTAGATAAAGAAAAATATAATCACGAACCAATACAATAATACAATGGTATTGTCAACAATGTATAGGATATAAATTTACACAAAGGAACTAGCAGCAGGTTGTGTTTATAAATTATTATTTCAATGAGTAAAACTGGTGAATACACTATATGTACCAAATATTCGGCGGATAACAAAGAGTTTTAACAAAGAACAATGAGCAGTGTAAGGAATATAAATATGATGATTTCACTGGAAGCAATTTTGACCTATTCAAGATCTTAATCATTAATAATGGATGGTATTGCTAAATGACAGTCATTAACTCCCAATTGACATTCCGAAAATAATCTTTTTAATGAGACCATTTAATGATCACCTAAATAGCCATAGAAGGCTTTTATTCACCATACATGTATATCCAAGAAAAAATGCGATATTTACTTTAGGGCACTGAATGTCTCCGCTTATTTTAGCAAATTATATGTAGATATTATAAGTTTTATGGAACAAATGTACCTGATATCCCAGAGCAGTTTGTTTGTTTCACTTATTAGAATAAAAGTTCATCTTGGATATTACAAATTGCATGAAAGTTCTAAACACGTGAGGACGTTGACCTTATGACACCAAGGTCAGAGCGGCGGCCTTCAAGCAGCCTCGTCCAGCTAACTCACAGGCTCTTTTCGGACACATCTCGAAACGGACGCTCACAACAACACCACACACTTAATGATATTACCTTCAAGTGGGAACTTGAGCCCATGGCCACGTACAAACTACGCTCGAAAGCGTTTCAAAGTCACAATAACTTTAATCACAGACACTTTCCAGGTCGCTAAAGACACAAGCACTAATTGGCACTATTATCTGACTAGATAAATTGTATTAGTAGCATCTGGCGAAGAGAACTGTACTGTAATCGTGTTATACGCGCGTCGGCCTCAAAGACGCGAGCTCCGACGTGTTCGGCGAGCAGACGAGAACTGAGTCGGGGACCGGGGCGAGCCACTCGGGTGGCGAGTGGAGCAGTTAGCCGCGCCGCGTCCGCCTGCAACTATTCGCGTCATCCATTCCACACGCGCACGCACACACCAACACAAACAAGCTACACACTGTCGCTCTGGCTGATAAACACATGTCCGACCCGATCAGCCACCTCCACATCGCACAATACAAGTATTCCAATTATGCCTCTCCATATTTTGCTGCTTTAGATCGTAATAATTTAATTACGATTAGCTATTGAATTTTAACTAGACAACTACTTATCCTAGTAATAAATAAAAGAGAACGTACCTACATTTTATATACTTACAGGAATCATCTGGGGCATTCCACCAATTATTTTGACCAACCGTATCGCGATCGTGACTCATTTTATATTTAGTAACTTTGAAACGCACTTATGAACGACACGTTTTTGTGTGAATTGTATTTGTTATTGACAGCTACGTGTAAAGAGTAGTAAATTTGTGATTGAAACGATATGTATAATAACGAATAACCCTAAGATATTAATTATTAGTAAATTTGTTAGTGATTGGGATAAAAATCTACATGGAGACAGGTATCTGACGAAACTGGTAGACAAAGGTGTCCCACCAAACCCCCCTTCAGGGATATAAAGGCACGATGATATATTTGGTCAGCAGTAACTATAGACTGAGTTAATAATGAAACGTATGAATTTAAAACCAAAAACTGATTATAACCTAGGCAATGATACTGAAGAGAATGACTAGCCAAAGCGAGTTAGCCGAACTATGAAATGAGTCACAATCACAATATAAAAATCATGGAATCAATCAAGAATCATTAGAATTTCATAAAAAAAATTATAGCAATAACTAACAGCGAGAGTTCATTACACCAAAACAAAGGAGGGTGAACGTCCTCTTGCCATTCACATCAATATATACATATATAATAAAGAGTATAAAAAATTGGTGTTTAGACACTGTGCTTACGCTTTCAGAGATTTAAGAAAAAATAATAAAAAATACGACGATATACACTATCATATACATAGTTAAAGCTGTCTCCGCGAACAAAAGTTACGACAGGGTTTCTGTAAAAGTAAACACGTTTATTAAGCACAACACGTGTTGGTGTCAAAATTGGCAATATTTTTTTTGGTGGAGGAGAAACAGCATTAACTTTGATCCTTATTAGTCTGTGGTGAGAGATGTAGTTTTGTGGTATCTACAGACAAAACTCCACAATTGGCATATCTCTCGCTTCTATCACTCTCATCTAGTTCTTCATACACGCTCATCTGTTAAGGTTAGGTACTCGTGACCTGGCCGTTCTCCAGAAAATCTGCCATCTGAGCAGGTTCGCCGAGGTCTTTCGTTCCAACTGTTCCATTCACACTGGTCACAGTATAAGGATGAAGTCCTTGAACTGTATACACGCCTTGTATATTGCGTTGTCAATATCCTTTCGCCTATCTTTTCTGTATACATTATCCAAACCATCTGTCGTGAGTCAGTGAGTAATTGTAAGGTCACTTATATTTTGATATTGGTCATCCGTTATAAGATTTTTTTGGTACGTTAATGACTTCCGTCGTCACCTTTTTCCGGCGGGCAGTTGTATGAAAATAATGAATTTGGTTGTGATCACGTGCGAATAGTAATACAATTTTGCTTTTTCCCGAAGCGGTGGAGCGGAAGCGCTCGTGGATAACACGTACATTAGGTCCAACGAGACGGTAAATGTGATTCTCTCTACTAATTTCACAGTTGTATGTCTGGTGAGTACAAGATTGAGTGACCTGAGGACATGCGAAACAGATTTCAGCCATGCGTGGCAACTGCATTACATGCAGGGCGCACGCTTCAGGGCAGGATCGGCTGGCGCAGACCGGAGAGTTGCCTATGAGGTGGTTATGACCGATCTCGATTCTGTGTGCGTGCTTATGAGTAGAGTACAGACTCTCCACATGATCAAGGTCTCTTGCACCAGGAGCTTGAGTTTAAAGTGCCGTAAGGGTAGGCTATGGAGTCGGTGGAGACTTTTCCTGGGGGAAACCTACGTATTCTTTGACCATAGAGTGCGGTAAAAGAGATCAAGACCGATGCTTCTTTATATTAAATATTTTATAGACTATCTCAGACATGTTGGCCCTGGGTGTCACGGTTCGATCGCCTTTGTGCTGTTGTTACTATAGTCGCGTATGAAGTTTACTATTTGAAGTATGTTGCAGGCATGTATAATCCTTTATATACTAGAGGCCCGCCCCGGTTTCAAACTAGTATTTAAAAAATAAATAATAAAAACATATCTTTTGATAATATTTTATAGCCTAAGTCTATCAGCGATAATGTAGGATTCTATTAGTGAAAGAATTTTTCAAATCGGTCCAGAAGTTTTTATGTTTATTCGTTACATACAAAAATACAAATCTTTCCTCTTTATAACATAAGCATAGATTATATATCTCTTGGAGTCATCTTAATCTAAGTTTATAATTCCTCGATAGCATAACGTCTGCAAGACACCAGATTCGCGAATGAATTGAGTTACTATATCCTCAATCATTCCACATAGTTTTTCCTAACGATATTCCTAAAGTTTTACACTTCTCGAAGCTGTCCAGTGCAAATACTCGTTTTTTTTATCTCGATCCATTAAATTAATTAAGGATGACAGCTTGAACTCGCTGTACTTATTTTATGGTCCTATATAGACCTCGAAATTGACTGGTCCACGCGCAATTGAACAACTCGAACGTCTAATCTAATAGCACCCTATCGAAACCTTATGTCGATAGACGTTCAACCTGGGCAAATATCTAGTTAAAGTTCAACATCCCAAAATGCGCAGATCAATTAGAATTTCTTGAAAGTATTTACATACTTACTCCTTTATACATTTAAAATTACTTTCGGGTGACGTCTTATTTACCAAGATATAAGGTGCGCAGTTGTGCGAATTGCGTCGTCGTCATTGACAATCCGTTTTATGATAATGACTGAAGGTCGGGGTATGGTATACACAAACAAAGGCATATAAATATGCAAAGGAACAGAGGCGCGAGGAGGCGAAGAGCTATACACTACAACAGAGCGCAGCAGGCAGGCCGCAGACAAAGCCGCGACGAGCCGAGTCGTCGATCTCCCCGAATTAGTCCTGGGCCAGGGCGGTGACCTCCACCACACCGAACCGCGCACCGCTCGCCGACGCGCCATGCCACACGCTCTCTCCGCGGTTTCACAAAATTCACGATATCAAAAGCATTAATGTGTATGTAATGGCGACATTGGAAAACCAACTAAGTATTGTTTCTACGTCACCGCAATTAAAATTGGAGTAAATACCACAATGATATACTACTACAGTGATATACTACTATGTAGTAGTAGTAAGTATTCGCAATTTTTTATGCGGTTAAAATCGATCTTACTTCTCCACACCTAATCTAAACAGCTCGATGCGTGTCCCTTCAGATATCGAACGCAAAATAGAATTAAACTTTATTTAGCGTGAGCTGCAATGTAGCTGTTACGGCAAACAGAAAGCTGAAGATAAATGGCCAAGTGCGGGTCGGGTCTAGCTTTTTTAGGCTTAAGCATAGAACAGCCCGTAGAAAAATGTTTGTTTTGATCACAGCTTCAAAACCAAATTATAAATTGGCGTTTTCAGTATTTTCGTTGGGTAAATAGAGTAGAGCCCGTGGTGCCGAGTTTAAATTGAATTTCTACTTCCATGTGCGTCTTTGATTCAATGTCCTACACAAAAAATGTTTCTAACTCATTCTGTTTTTGAATTAGAACCCGTGACGTATGGACGGAAAGACTGACAGACACCGGGGAGTCCCGTTAATAGGGCTCCGTTTTGCTGTTTTGGTACGTATAGTTACTGGGTTTTTCTTACGAATGTACTGCCTATTTTTTACGAGCCTATTTTTATTTTTTAAGATAGTACGCAAATGAAGGCAGTATAAACTGCCTTCATTTGCGTACTATCTTATCTAGTCTAAGAGCTTGTCCTAGCAGCCACATGGTAAGATTAGAGTTCGTAAGATACAAATACTTATATTAAAATTTAAATAGATTTATGCTTTGGCGCAAAATGTGCAGTGCAATGCATTCAATGCAATTAATATAATTTTTGACATATAATAAAAATACAACGTTCATGAAAGCTAGATCTAACTAGTATATTTTTTCTATCGTCTACAAGTTGATATTACTAAGTTTGGAATCAATAATGAGACCAAGTAGTATTTTTCTTTTGTCCTTATTAGCTAGCTATATTGGCAATGTAATTAAATTAATATGATTGTAGCGCTTCCAACTTGTTGCCTGAACCTAAACCACCTACCTTGAACACATGGTTAGGCATTTGGCTAGTGGTCGAAGACGTTAGCTTAGCAGGCTGAAAGTAGATATGAACTGATTTTCAATATCACATGACATAATATTTTCTACTTGAGTAGTGGTAGCTAGCCAGGCATTTGCTTAATGCTCTACCTAATGACTGCCTCCAGGGAACGGCCTTATCTTCGGTTGAGTTAATCAATATCCATGAAGTAGTTTAGGCGTGATGAGGAACAAACTCCTCGAATATAAAATATTTGTAGGTAATTTACACAATAAGGAAAACTTATATAAATAAGCCTGATTATTCCCCAGGGTAAACACCGGCAAAGTATGGACTACTATTGAGCGAGCTTTATATCGATGACTAATAAAGATTCTGCAATAAAGGTACCATAAATCACACATAGTGACGGCGTGGTTAAAGAAATTATTAAACATCAGTTCAAAAGAAACAATTAGTTATCATTGTTTTTTGAATAATTGGAGGATAATCGTTTTGTATGTCATGCACGACTTTGAACTACACGATGGAAGCCAGTTAATATTACTTCCGCGTCCATACATGGCCTACAAAGTCCAGCCTGATCTGTTGATGCGGAATTGTGTTGCGTTGTTGATTTATTCACATTGACATTATTATAAAAGAAATGCAAGTACCAGTCTCACCTGGTCGAAAGTGACGCTAGGACAACCCGGACTACAAAATGTAGTTGAAGATATTAAGCTAAAATAAAAAGAGCTCTTAGATTTATCTCGAGAAGAAGAGAAGCTGGTATAGTTGTTCCGTGAATCAGCCGTACGAAAATCAATGACGAGTGTACGTGGTGGAGGATTAAGATTGGGTAGATTTAGCGCTCAGTCTCTGAAATTAAGCCATAATAGGCTGAAATTTGCTTCTATGGGTATGTTCCATTAGTCGCTAAGAACGTAAATTTCGATAATTTTGATCATATTCTGCGTCTGTGGTTGTGATCACGTGATCGTTTGTAACTGTCATCCCCGTTCCATTTTTTGATAAGAACGCTAAGAATGCCACTAAAATTTGCCACTTCTGTCACTTTTGACATTAGATGTAGCGTTTAAGGCGAAAATAACGCCAAGACCTATGTGGAAAACTTTTTGGGAGTGTGATCGTTTTTAGCGTTTTTAGCGAATCTCACTCAAATGGTACGTACCCTATGTTCGAAACAGTCGCCCTCCTGATGGTAAGCGGTCAAGCCTGTCCATTACAGACTCAGTGTCACCATTCTCGTTCTGCTTGACACTGGACATTCTGAGATATTAGCATAGTTCCTGTCTCGCTTTCCCAGTTATTTAACTTTCTCACGCGCCCTTCACCCCTAAACACATAGCATGCACACTACGGCTTTGAGGCAGAATATATGACACTGTGGTGGTAGCCACCAAGTCGGACTTTTGGTGAAGAGATCTACCACCTGGTGAAAAATGTCTCGTCACCAGCGCAGCGTCGTCAATAGCATCGTTGAGTGGGTTGCATATCGGAAAAGGTATTTACGGAAAGGAAAAGTAAGATTGAATGGTCTCAGCTTAGCATTGAATAGACACGCCTAGGTCATAGAAGTATTGAATTTGAACTAATAGATACCTATCACCCCCATCTGGAGACAGCATGTAGAGCCAATTTCATTTACTCGCCCATTGCGTTCTGACCCGAGCAACAGTGCATACCAATCTCCTATTGTACTGTCGTCTGCGCACCTATTTTTATCGGGCTTGTGGAGTTAATCAAAATGCAGCAAGAAGAGAGTAGCAGAGAAAACTGACTCTTGAACTTCACCGGCATTGATCGGACAAACAACACTCTTCAAAGACAACTCGTATCGTTCTTTCCTTAAGTTTCCAAAAGGCAGTAATCTAAGACCAAGCTTGGCAAGTAAGCCAACGGAAAACTGACCTTTCGATTATGTCAGTATTGAGATGAGAGCATATAAAACGGAGTGATAGGTCCGACCCCCTCACCGTGGGGTAAAATTAGGATGGATACTCAATAATAATCTCTAGTTTCTAGTTGTTAATGAATAATAAATCCATGCTAGGCAGTTTATACGAGAGAAACATAACAAGAAAAAATTTGTCCGTTAAAAATAGATAGTACTTCTTTCATTCGAAAGGACATGTACTCGTAAGTCCCATTAAACATTAAATAATCTCTATTGATGTTTCCTTAATAAATCCAAGAATACGAGGCCAGTAATATGATGGAACCTTATTAGCAAAACTATCATTTCAGATCCTGTCAAAGGCTTTTGAAACGTCAAGTCAAGAGACATAGAGCGCTATCCATACTTTTCTTTAAACGCTCGCTCCAGATGTGAGTAGCATATACAAACAGGTCCTCAGTTGACCGGTTGCGCCCAAGCCCATAATGTTAGTCACTCAGAACATTATTTACTTTTCGATATGCCATGATCTGCAAGACCGTCCTGCATAGGTTATAAACTAGCACCGCTTTTTTAATGAGGAAGCCATTACGCAAAAGCCTCCAAAGAAAAAAAAATTACAATATAATTCCTATATTGTACAATATTAATCAAGTCAACTTAAACGAGCAAGTATTTATGTTGAAATTATTATCTGGAGTGAGAATAGAATACTCAGCAACTAGGGGAAACAAACATCATTATGTTTTACATCATAATCAGAGCGATGACTAACTCTCCACATTTCATTGTTTCAATTATACAGAGCAGGAAACAAAGAAGGACAAAGACCAAAGAAAGAAATATAACCAATAAAGGTCGATGAAATACGGGCATGTGGCAAGAACTGCAGTGTGTTGGCCACAAAACACAAACCTCACGTTTCCTCAGTCACCAGTTTATTTGGCACCAATTATAGAGTGGGAGCTGTAAATACATACATAGCGTAGGTATAATATGATGTAAATCCAGTAAAATCTGACGGTTTTTTGTGTGTATTGGACATTCACTTCAGACAATGGACTTTGTCTCCTGCTGAAATACTCTTTTGACGATACTTCAGTCTTCAAGGTAAAACGTCGTAGCACGTCAGTAATGAAATTGGCATTCGACCATATTTGTCGCGTGTTAGAGCTGCGCCAATACGACGAATTATAAAATAACTACCTACAAATCCAGTCGATATTCGTAGAGCATAAACTTTCGGGAAATAATAGAGAAGGTACTGTTTAAGATACTTTCCGTGTCGTATGCATGATAGGTTGGAAGATAACTACATTATGTGTTTAGTTTAGAGTTCATTCCGGTTGTAAAGTTATTTTCCAAGCATTTTGCGGTAAGCACGTGTAATGTGCGCAATACAAAATAAGCATTTTTTTTTCAAAATGCGTGTATTGTTATGTGATTGCTTTATGGTTGGAGGCTCACCTTCTCACAGCGATTAGCGCAGTATAGTACCTACCCTTGCGAAAAATTTGAAGCATAAAGTTGCTTCAAGCATATTTGCGAAGCTCGCCGCAGCAGCTCATGGTTTAGTGTTTATACAATGCCCAAGTATTTTTAAAACCTCAATTTTATGTCTTAATCAAATCTGTTCAAATATATTTTAACTGTAAAATACTTTTATTTTGTAACACCTACCTGCAATTTAAATAGTCGCTTCTTTTCATGTGAATTATATAAACATATACAAATGTATATAAAGGTAAATATTTCCTCACCAACTGTAATGACGTGAGCTAGGTTGTAGGTGCAAGAAACACCTGCATTTACATTTTACCTCATATCCATTATGCTATCAAAATGATGAACCTTGATTATGAATATCATAGTACAATACTTTATAGGTAAAAGCTAATTGACCGAGCGAGAACTTAGTTCTAGCGAAGCGTCTCTGCTTTAACTTAGACAAAAATGCTTTGGTATGTCCGGTTGTTCTTCTCGACAGGTCGCATTTCTCAACCGATTCTCACGAAATTTTGTGAGCAGGTTTGATAAGACAATAAAATTTTTTTGTCGATTCAGTTTTTTGGATTTTTTTCAAAATTACAACGATATACTTTATCAGGTGTTGAAAGTATGGACGCCTAAGCTTAATTTAATGGCAATGTTCTGATACGCACGTCAGTTGCCTAGAAGAGATATGCTCTCTCTCTCTCTCTCTCTCTCTCTCGCATTATCAATTATTTATTTTCCATGTTTTTGTAGCCAGTATATTAATTCGAGATAAATACATTACCAAGTATGTAAAATTATTCTATATTTACTACTTACCTACCTATTTCTGATACAACTAGCCTTCGCTGGTGCCCGCGTGTTATTAATTTTCTTAGACATAAGTCCAAGAAAATCATTTATAATTTACATTACATATCTAGATTTTTGTATTTCTTGACCCATTCTCCCATTAGCATGCGCAGTGAACCTTTATTCAATTGTAAGCTATGCAAGGGCAGACTCGCGAGGTCTACAGCTCGGAGAGCCACTAGTTTATTTAAATATATTTTAGTAATTTTTCACAACGAAACTACACACACTACAAGGACATATTGTGTTATTTTTTTATTCTGATTCTGTAGTAAATAATAACTTCTAATATATAAAAATATAAAGCATAAATAAATAATGAAATACCATATAAAAAGAAGTAATAAACGAGTTGTGTTAGGGCTTAATGAATTAAGTACATGAATGAGTACATACCTGGTGTTGGAAAAGGGAGTTTCGTACCAAACAAATGTCCTTCCAAGTGCGCAGGCCCTTCAGCTCACAAGCAGGCGACACCACGACTGTGCGGTTCGGAGCAGCATCCACCGGCATCACAATGAATGGTTACACCACCTGTCAGTGATATATGCATGTAGCTAACTAACTCCCTTATCAGTTATCTATCACCACCTACACTACTAATCTATTATCAACATTTGACATATCATGTTATAAAATCAGTTAATGTATACGGTACATATCATGCAACAACTTCAATAATGACGTCATGCTTTTATTCGACCATGCAAATCATTCTACATCATAATGTTGTGGCTAAACCGGGCCCCGGACGGACCAGTGTATGTCAAGAGGATACCGGGCGTGTTCACATTTTTTCAAATAGGTACTAAGTTATTAAAAAAAATACCGCCTAAAGTAACAAAATGCAAAGTTAATTTAAAATAATATTAGGTATAGATTTACAGCCTTACTTATAAACGCTACTTAAATTTTAAACATTACTTAGCCGCTGATTAGCAAAATTTCTTACTCATAAACGCTACATAACTTTATCCAGTACCTATGTACTGCTTAAATCAGCTGTCAATTTAAACACCGTCCCACCCCTGTTTAAATTTTAAGTAACAAGATGGCGCCCATATTTCTGATCAGCTGATTTAGTTACAGACCCACCAACTTATCTGTTCAGGTGGCAGAAAAAAGAACTACAACATTCCTTCAAATTGTGACAGTTCGTAGTTGATTTCCTTGACCAGTAGCGCCCTCGAAAACTGCACAGTTAAGTTGGTGGTACTATACAAAGAAAAGTATTATATTTACTTTTTAATTTCAAGATATTTAGCACTAGATACATGCTATTTGGCCATTTAGGTCATTCATAATACTTTTTAGTACAATGTTGTCAGTTTAAAATACGTTCGACCTCATTATCCATTGCTTAGCTAAACAGGTGCTATGTAGCGTTTATAAGTAAGAAATATTTAAGCATTACTTAAACACTGTTTAGTTATGCATTACTTAGCAACTACATAGCGATGATTTTATAAGTAAGGGGGTTAGTCTATGAAGCATAAGTCACTTCATAGTACAGTTTGGTCGGGTTCCCTATGTAAAATCGAAAGGTGTTTGTTTTAAACTTCTTACTGCGAACACTATCAATCGACAACTCAATAATGCCTAAGTTTCATTACTTCTTAGCATTATTTGGTCGATGTAACGTTAGTACAAAAGCTATTTCATCCGTAGTATTTATATCAAGAAGACATCGAATCGGCAATTTATTGGGACGATGTAATGTTAATGCAAATACTATGAATCGATGGTGTTCACCCTGGGAGATTCTGATAAATTAGATCCAATCCAGCTCTACCTTTTTATCTCTATTATTTTTTATGTCACAATAACATACAAAAAAAGTTCCTTACTTCGACGATTTTCACATATTCTGGAAATTGTGTTCAAACGCTTTTTTCCACTTCTTATCGACGGTGTCTTATCAGTGCCTAAATTTTGTAATAGATGATGTTTTCTCGTTTACTTATTTCTTATATCCAACGCCTATTTAGAATGCAATAGTTACATACATCATTTTGCAGCGACCTTCACAAACAAGCTAGGCGTTGTCAATTTATTACGTACAAACATAATTTTAAATATATATCTTAAGGATGCACTTGCCGACGGCTCGAACTTATCAGCGGGCGAGGCCACAAAGCATGCTATTTCACCTATACCTTTGTGGGAAAGGGTAAGACTCCGTGATGAGTGGTACGAAGATAGTGATCGCGCATCACACACCCGTATTGCATCTACGCTAATTACGCACACTTGTTTGCGATATATCAATGAAAGCCGAACCATGCCGAACGAATTACGATGTTTGACGACGGACGGAGATAGTGTCTCAAGCTACGTCACGACGTGTGTAGGTATTTCTTATAAAATAATAATATATATTCACAGAGGAATACATTTTGGTTCGGACAGTAGGTACCTGTTGTTATAATTTTCGTTCGTTTTATAATAACATACTGATGTTATTTCACCTATAGTAGGTAAATATTTAGTGAGTAGGGACAATGATTTGTAGGTACATAGTAAATGTATTAGTTTGTTCTTTTCATATTGATGTAGTAAATATTTACCTACAATAATTATTTATTACATAATTAGCAAGTTACTGCTTTTACTACAACACATTTTTTAAAGCAGTGACGGCTCAGTGGCACAGGTTATGGACTTCCGCGCAGCAGGTCCATGGTTCGAATCCCGTCGCGGCCTTAATCTTCACCGCGTGGTAGAAGAGCATTTTACGCATGCCCGCCTGGATAGCTACTACCCTCAAGTAAAAAATCGGTCGCCAAGCACCTAAAGGGAAGCAATCATGGCTCAGTGGCATTGGTTATGGACTGCTGCGCAGCAGGTCCATAGTACATATATTGAATCCCGCCGCGATATTGAGCTTCACCGCGTGGTGGAGAGTTCGTAGCGAAGTTTACTTAGCTGTTCTCAACCGATCAGCAAAGTTTAGCACCGTCGCGCGCGGTCATGAGTTGGATGGGTGACCGCTAGGACAATACTACTGAGCGCTTCCGTGCTTCGGAGGGCACGTTAAGCCGTTGGTCCCGGTTGTGGTCTTAGGATGGCAGTCGTTATAGCATGGTGGTAGGGCATTTTGCGAATGCCCGCCTGTATAGCTACCACCCTCAAGAAGAAAATCTGTCGCCAAGCACCTAACGGTGTGTTCCGGCAGCTGTCCTTGAGAGCCAGTACTTCTAGGTTAGCCTGAACAACGTCTTCGACCACATCATCACTTACCATCAGGTGAGATAGTGGTCAAAGGCTAACCTATCAGGCATAAAAAAAGAGCATTTTGCGAATGCTCGCCGGGATAGCTACCCAAGTAGAAAATCTGTCACCATGCAACTAACGTGAACTCAGTGGCATTAGCTATGGACTGCCTCGCAGCATGTTTATGGTTCGAATCCCGCTGCGGGCTCGAGCTTCACCGCTTGGTGGAAGGGCATAGGGCATTTTGCGAATGTTCGCCTGGCTAGCCACCATCCTCAAGCAGAAAATCTGTCAGTAAGCGCCTAACGGGAAGCAGTGATGGGCCAGTGGTATTAGCTAGTGACTGCCGCGCAGCAGGTCCATGGTTCGAATCCAGCCGCGATATTGAGCTTCCCCGCGTTGGTGAAGGGCATTTTGCGAATGCTCGCTTGGCTAGCTACCACCCTCAAGTAGAAATTCTGTCACTAAACACTTAACGGGAAGCAGTGATGGCTCTTAGCAATGGACTGCCGCGCATCAGGTCTATGGGTCGAATCCCGCCGCGGGCATGAACTTCACCGCATGGTGGAAGGTTGTTTTGCGAATGCTCGCCCGGCTAGCGAGCTTTGAGATGAGAGTGTGTCGTACCGATTTCAAAATCTGTCTCTAAGCGGTAACACATTTGGAATAAAAATTCTATAATCCTGGTAGAACACATCTGGAATAAAAATTCTCTACCTACCCTAAGTAACTGATTTAAATTATTTCCAATAAAAATCAATAACTAATCATAGGTTATTTTTGATTAGGTAAGTGCCTACAATCATCGCTAAGTTTACCATATAAACTTTCGTACTACCTTAGGTATAAGTACCTACTACAAATATACATACTTATTCTACTAATTTACGCAGGTAGATACATAGTACTAACTTTATTATTTGTTGTGATCTTATAGCTATGTAGATAGGTATGCAATGTAATGCGCGCCCGCGAATGTCGATTTGACATCGCTGACAGTTGCGTGCCTAGGCAGGCCTATATGATACATGATAATTATATCGTAGATAGGTAGGTATCTTCCATTGAGCTTCTAATTCTCACCCTTTACTACTTTGTGTTAGGTAGGTACTTTCTCGAAGCTATATTACTGCTTAGACTATATTCTAAAAAGAATGCGGACTACCTACGTCCATACCATATCTAACCAAATGCAGCTTTTTATATTGTCTAAGTGTTGCTAAAATGATTAGGTACTCACCATAGCTATCATGACCTGCGTATTGACTAATACCTACTAGGTACTAACTTAGGTGAGAGTAGGTGAGTACCTACCTAGACATGGTTACGTATTTATATTACCCAAGTAACTATCTATATGGATTATTGCGTCCGACACTTACTATCACGAACAAACTAATCAAATGCGAAAGAAAATCCGGTCCCCAACTCCCAACATATGTAAATATATATATATATATTTACATATATATAAGTACGTAAGTAGGCATAGGCACTACATATTGGTAGTGTATACATACGTGCACACCAAAAAGCAACAGGGCATTCCTACAATATAATATTATGTTCTAAGATCGCGGCGCGATGCACGTGACTTTTGGTAGTGTGCGTTTTGTTAATTATATATATTAGTGTGCTGCGCATGAGACCCGCCCGCCCGCTTCCCTCACCGCGGAATGGAAGTATTGACATGAGATGCCCAATATTTTGAACGAAAAACTAGCGCGCAAAACTATGTGTGCCGACCTTTGGCTCTAGGATGTTTATGATTATACTACTGGATGTATTTGTTTTCCAAAATGTTATCTAAAATGATCATGAACTGAGCTATGCTTCTGTGTAAATAATTTTAGGGATTTCATGCTCTATAAGTCGTTTATTTACGACTAAACATGCGCTAAAATTCGTGATATTACAGGGATGTTTCGAGGCTTATAACTATCATGTGAAGATTTTTTTTACAAATCGGTGCCAAGACAAGCCTAGATAATGAAAAGATAAATCGATATCATGCTTAGTTCTGGACCTAAAACCTCAAATAAAGGAGTGATCATCCTACGGCGTTTGTATGGAAAAGTTACCGGCCAGTTCAACCTTAAGAGCTGATGTTTAAAGCTTCCTAAGGGATCTAGTTAACACCTAGGGTTAAAACTATCGATCATTCGAATAAACATAATATCATAAAAACAAATAGTAGATTCAGTGTCTTCTCGATATAAATATTATGGATGAAACAGCTTTCGCACTAACATTAAATCGACCAAATAAGGCTTAGAATATTACTTCTCTAAAGTGTAGTATTATTGAGTTGTCTATAGTGTTCGCAGTTAAAAAGATAAGTTTAGAACAAACCGGTTTCGATTTCAGGGAACCCATTTAGTCTGCAGAGCATAAATAATAACATTTATTACGTAATGAAGCACGTACGTTTTGAAGCGCTCGTAGCGAAGTTTACTTAGCTGTTCTCAACCGATCAGCAAAGTTAAGCAACGTCGCTCGCGGTCATGAGTTGGATGGGTGACCGCTAGTGACATTACTACTGAGCGTTTCCGTGCTTCGGAGGGCACGTTAAGCCGTCGGTCCCGGTTGTTGTCTTAGGATGGCAGTCGTTATAGCATGGTGGTAGGGCATTTTGCGAATGCCCGCCTGGCTAGCTACCACCCTCAAGTAGAAAATCTGTCGCCAAGCACCTAACGGTGTGTTCCGGCAGCTGTCCTTGAGAGCCAGTACATCTAGGTTAGCCTGAACTACATCTTCGACCACATCAACACTTACCATCAGGTGAGATAGTGGTCATAGGCTAACCTATCAGGCATAAAAAAATAAATAAAAAAAAAAATGCGAAACAATGATTAGTTCATATTTACTATACGGATATAAATAAATAGGTTGGGACTCGCGTTATATTTACCGGATAGATTCCGACCAGTTTCGGGCTATATTGTAGCCCTTCGATTGGGAGTCACGGTGGCGCGAAGTGAAGTTACTATACGGATATTTAAGCGTAATCTCTGTGAGGTACTATGGCTACTATAGACATGCTTTCTAACACAATTAAGACTAATTCAATAACTATTTACTTAATCTTAACTTCTGTTTCAACACCTCTACTCAATCCTAACAAAATATAAGGAATCAATGATAAACATACTTTTTACGAGTTTGTAATAAGCATGTTTAGTGCATTTATAAAAAGATTCTGAAACTTCCTCATATTTGTCAGGATCAATACCTATAATACACACCAGTAATAAAATGTAACTAATTCTGTGGAGAAAATGCGTAAAAAGCGTATAAAAGTAATGTATAAAATGTATAACAGCTTTGCTGCCAACTGGAATATGGTTATGGATAGGATGAAGTGCCTTACAAACGATATAAGCAATATTTGCTCTTTATGTAGTTCCCGGCTTTAGAATATAAGGAATGTTACCTATCGTCCTGTTAGCTGTAGTAAAAGACGAGGCGCTCAAAAAAAACGAAAAAATAACAGGGCTCCTTACTAATTACCGCCCAAATATCCAAAAAGGTCTGTCTATCTGTCTATCTGCTTGCCACCAGGGATGGCGGCAGGCCATAAAACCGACGCCTAAGATTTTATGGGGGCGATTGTGGTTACTTTGAAGGCGGCCTCCTCTTCAGAGGATCAATATTTAGATTCAGAAAAAAAAATGTTATGTACGGACGTTTTGGCAACAAATCCGACCTTGATAGTTTTTTCAAATTGTGTGCAATAATTTTATTTGGGACTCGTTTAGTTTGGTCTTTCGCTAATATATTACCTACAAATTATATCCTTAACAAATTCGTGTTGAAAATATAAAAATCGGACATACGCATCCATGTATAAAGTATTATCGTTACAAAATCACAAATATACCATAAGTTTTTTTTTTAATAAAATAAAAAAAAAATCCTATCGTATATTTGTGATTTTGTAATGTAATCCGCATAGCAGGCGTTATTGCAAACCTAACAATATTAAAAGTATTATCGTCTCTAATTTTAATCATTAATATCAAAAGGTTTTAATTAATACATACACGTTTTGTTTTATTTTCCGTTAGAAGCTCCCAATTGATCGTAATCGCCCCTTAACAATATATACGAAGTTTAGGTAGCGAAAACATATTTTTATATATTCTTGTGTTTTTCTTTATAATATTATATTACCGAAGACATATTATACTGAACCCACATAAGTAAGATAAGGCTAAGAAAATGACAGGTAATTAAAAAAAAATGCATTTATGGTTTATTTAAAACTCTTACATTCATGAAATAATGTGGCCTTCTCACAGTTTTAATGCTTTCGATGGTCTCAATTTTTCTCTATAAAACAAACAGGTCTTCGGAATCAATGTAAGTTATATTTTTAGGGAGGATAAGGATGTTGAATGCCTCTGTCGGCTGTACAAAACCATCGGACTTTAATGTAAGTTATTTACTTAGTTATTTTATTTATAATCCATTGCAGCTTATATTATTTGCAACTAAAGTCTATAATCAAACCACAACTTGCAAACGAAAGCTAATGTTCAAACACAAAGCCACACACAAACCTATGTATGGAGGCCGAGCGGCGCGGCGGCACTACCTGGCACTACTCCGCCAATTTACGGTGTCAGTTCCCCGCACTCCACAAATATGAGGAGTTGGCAGCAATGTTGTTAAGCTCATACAGTTTTGTGTAAGTCTGACTACTTTCTATTGATAGCAATAAATATATCAATTTGAACTTACTTTTAAACTATCAAATCTGGTTTCTTTCTTCTTGAAGTTGATATCATTGTGGTTTATTTTTAAAGCGCTATCTATGTTCAACTATTTATCTTGCCATTAACCAATGCTGATAACAGCCCAGCAGTTATCAGCTACTTCGCTAGGTATCTGAATGGACCTAACAAATAAAGTGGGTTAGGTAGGTACTTCTTTATGTAACTATGCCATTACATACAAGTGAATACCCTATTATACATTGAAGATCAGGACATGTCAAATTTACCTACCAATAGACAAATTAATAAATAATTTTGTTCCACTAACCTAGCTAAAACAAAATCTAGTGAAAATATTCATTAGATTTTGGCTATATTATAAAGCGTATCCACCAAATAAAAGTTGACAACTTTTGTCACCAACATGTGTTGAAACACACAAATGACAATAGTAAGCAAGTTTTGTCACCAACATTTGTTAAAACTAGTGTTTTAGAAAGCTTTGTCACCAACATTTGTTAGCAAAACAAAAGTTACTAACTTCTGTTTGGTGGAGACCTAACTTAATAAGTATTAATCAATTTGAATGATTAGCATGATTATATTCCATTTAAGCGAATAGCAAATTATGATTTAATTAGTAGATTTTGTAATAAAAATAATAATGAAATAAAAATAACTACATTACACAGCTTGGCATGATTTTAACCATTTAACCACAATAATAATGAAACTGAAGTTTTATTTTAGGGAACATAGGAATTAAACCTAAGTTCATTACAGCCAGTAGAGTACAACTACGGTAAGTCAATAAATATATCATTTGGATTGTCATAACAATCATAATTATAGGGAACATATTTTTCTTTTTGTTTTATTGTTTATAACTCGTTTGCAAATATCAGAACATAGAATTGCTTTGATTTAGACTAAATTACTATGTTTCACGATAAGTAATTCTGATCCACCTTATAAAGTCTGTGCTTCCAAAGAGCTTTCTTTTTACTTTTTGTCAGTGAGACTTCTCTTTGAGTGAGGCAGGTCTGATAAAAATTACAAAATATAAATTGTTTTGTCTGGGTGTGCTCATCATAATAATAAATTACTTTTATTCTGTGCGATTCAGACACACACACATGAAAAAAATTTCAAAACATAAAGTCAGAAATCTTTAGATAGAGTGCATACTGCACTAAGCTGATTTTTATTATAATAATATGTTATATAGTCGAACTTTAACTATCCTAAGTTTTACAGAAAAACCGCAATCGTATGGCACACTGTACCAAAACCGCAAGGGATCAACCCTATCTTGCGTCATCAAAAGTTGCAACAATGACGATTTACGCAAGAATCACATTAAAAAAAAGAAATTAATGTAAAAAAAACACAAATAAGTTCATTTTGGAAATTTTCCGAACCTGCTGCACAGTACATTTATTCTATACAAAAAATATTACTTACATACGCAACTATTATGGTAATTGTATCTGGCAAACCCAATTTGGTAGCAACTGTTGTGCACATCTAAGTATGTTATTATTAATTTAAGCATGTCTTACTTGCGGAAATCCATATTTAATTATTAACAAATAAGTGATAATTTCGCCAGTCTTCTGCTGACCCGAAGTGACTTCAGTAAAGAAATGTAACGCGTTTCCTCGATTATATGCTCGAAGGGTCAAGATCTCCTAAAGATGCTTCATGTAGAAGCGAAACCGTCGAAAATCGTTGCATCTACGTGGCGCTACCGACGGCTTTGTATGAAATTAGACGTAATGATCACTGAATGGATTTTTAAGTATTTAGTTATTTATATACAATATATACCACTTAACAAATAAACAACTTTAAACTGTTTAAATGGTGTATATTACTTTTATACCGACACTCCGCCTTCTATAAAAGTCCATCCGTCAGTTTCGTATGTCACGGGTCTCTTAACTTCTTACGAACCTGCTAGAGTACTTAACGTAACCATGTAAATTATATAAATATATTAGACTATATATCTTTTATGGGGAGGCTAAAATACATGAGGTTTAAAAAAATATCTTTTTTGTACCTTAGTATGTTTGGCGTCATTGTCTAGAGAGTAGAGAGTAAAAATATTTATAATGGGTTTTTTAACAAGAAGTTTGTTTTTCAATTGGGGAAACAAGAACAGCATGACAGTTTTGACATATAGTTTTTTTGACGTATTCGTAGTAGATGCTTTGGCAATTGTTACAAAGAATTCAATTTCGCTCGAAAATTGCATTAAAATAATTAAAATCCAGCCAGATTGTGTGATTTAACACCACTGGATTATATTTTGTGAAGCCATGTTAAGGACAGTCTATATGGAGCCAATCGAATTGATTGCAGCCTTAAAACTCAAAACCCATCATGTGACTAACAAAATAGATCCGCCATTTTGCCAAAAAGTTATTAAAAACTTTGATGAAAGAATCAACATGTCAGCATGCTCGTGGTGGACATTTGCCAGAAATAATTTTTCATTCATAAAAAAAAATGCCAAACTTTGCTCTTCGTAATACAATAAATATTTGAATCATCTTCATCTATATTCTTTGTTTGATTTTGTTTTAGGAAACAAAGTTCTTGTTGAAAAACCTTTATGTATAATAGTATGTATAGCCACAAAAAAAATGTAGGAGGTCACAAAATTGTCAATTTTAGACTTAAGAGAGATTTACAGGGTCTATTCCTAAAACTAATATAAATGTAAATTGGTGATCACTATGCTGATTTATTATGTAGTTTTGAAGCTTGGCTTAAACTAACAATAATTTGTTTCAACACCTACTAACAAAGTAGAAAAATTTTCAAAGAGCACCTAATGGTCGGATCCTGCAGATGCTCTTTAGACAATTCAAATTCTAAGTTATGCTTGTTTACCATCATTCAGGTGAGATATTGGTCAAAGGCTAGCCTATTAGGCAATAGATAAAAAAGCTATCAGCAATATTATAATTACTATCAAACGACTTCCACAAAAAAGATATGGGTACAATTCTAGCTGGGCACCCCACATTCTGCATGCCTACCTAGACTTGTAAATGTAGCTGCAACAGGAACTTCATCAACTGTTTCACAGATGATGATGTTTCTTTTTTTGTACTACAGAATGGTGTCCAAACACCATCTTCATTATTCCCAATCCTCCAGGTTAGAATATTCAGGGGGCTTTTATATGGGATTGTGACTTATCAAGCACAAGGCCCAACTGATGTTAAGCGGTAATGTCTGCCTAAAACAGATGCATTTTGACATACATGATGATCAGCACTGTGCCTGTCACCCTGAGGCATACAGTTAAGTCTCAGGTGCCTGTTATTTTACTGTCTCTGAAGGATTGCTACTGGAACATACTGTTAAGACCTTAGCTAGCTAGTTAAAATGGACTTTCTACATGAGGGTGGTAGCTAGCAAGGTGATCGCAAAATGGCCTTATCTACAGCAGTGAAGCTCAAGCCTGCGGTGGGGATCAAACTATGAACTTGCGGCACGTCTATAGCTGGCAGTAATTGTAAGTGTGGATGTTAGTGTGTATGTTTATTACTTGGTAAATAAATAGTATAGGCCCTGGATTAGCACAGGATACTTTTCATCAGTGTCATCACTTTTCATTCTTATTTATACAGCAAAGCACAGATAGTAATTTTAATAAATGGCTTGGAACTCTGTACCCATGAATGTTGGCTGATTTTAAATTTCAAGTCTTAACAAAATAGATCCATAGACTGTCTTGTGGATAATTTAATGCAGAACATATTGGCCTTTGATAATTTTATTGAAGCTTTTAAGAAAATTGAAGTACTCAATAGGGTAAACAAAAAAGGGGGCATGGGGAGAAAATCAGTTCTCGCCATGTCATGGATTTTCTACATTAAAGCACATATTATTATATAAAAACTTAATGCATGCCAAATCTCATGCTTTCTGCCAGATGTGACCATAATTTAAAAGCCTTTGCATTATAAAGCCATTTTAATATACTAAACCATAACTAGGACAAAACTCAGCCCAGAATGAAGTAAGTGTAAAATACCTGACATGATATGGGCTTCGATGAACATTCCCTATTTTATGGGTAATAATTAGGTTCACTACTCCCTCTTACTTGTAGAACTATAAGTGTGAGCATTGGATTTTTGGTTTTGTTTCTGTCACCTTCTATCCCAAAAATGCAAACATTCCCAGCATACAGACTGGTTTGTGCCTTGTTACACCTGGTTCAGCAAATGGTTTATACATGAGTACAGTAGGAAATATATGTAGGTACATACTTACATTAAAAAGAAATCTCATAGAAAGTGAGTTAGTACCTACAACAATAGAACTCCGTTATAACCTAATGTGTTGGCTATCTTCCCAGAAGTTAATCGCTGGCACACAGACTACTTTTTATCTCTATTGAGGGTATTTTGCCCTATCTATGGATTAGACTAACTTGTGATGTTAATTTAATGACCATTCCATTGAAATGTTAAGTATCAAGCACATAACCAAACCAAAGAAGCCAAGCAACAAACTTCCAAACACGGACTCACATTAGCTACACATGGTCTAACTTCAAGTTATTTCTAAGTTTCTGGTGTTAGAAGTTGATTAATTTTTTTTTGTAACTTTTTTTCTCTTTTTTGTGTTAAAGCATGCTAACAAGATCATTCACTCTCTTAAAATAGTGTCCATTGTCAACAACAGCCATATATAATACTATTAAATCATCCAGGTAAGCAAATACATTTTTCAGTTAATTGACTATAACTTATAAACTACTCAACCAATTTTGCTAAAATGTATATGGGACCACCTCAGAGGTATACCCTTTCCAATAAAAAAGAATTATCAAAATTGGACTACTCTGTAAAAAGTTATGCATGATCATACATAAAAAATATAAATATATAAATGCATCAAATTGGGAACTAATGCCTTTTTGGAACTTGGTTAGTTAATGAAAACAAGAGTTATGTGCATGCACTGTGGCAAGCCATCTGTTGCCATATGGACAGATACCACTGGAGTATGACCCTGCACCACCGTGGGGGTTAACAAATAGTCATAACCACTGGATAGCCGCCCAGTGAGAGTGTGAAGCACAAGCAAAGAGTCATGTTTCAGCAGTTTTACCTTGGGCAAAAATGCTTTTGTATGTTTGTCCAGCTGTTCTCCTCTACAGGTCACATTTCTCAACCAATTCTCGTGAAATTTTGTGAGCAGGTTCAATAATTATAAGAATTTATTTGATTCAGAATTTGCAAAATTTAAATAAAATCATATTCCAGACACAAGGTCTGCAGCTTAGAGCCAGTAGTCACTACTTGTTCAATTTCTGTAATTGACTGAATTTGTTATAACATTAGTAATACAATCAATCAATTAAATTTTACTGGTTACAGCTTTTTAGTATAAGGACTATAAGCTACTAACATAAATAATAGATAGGGCCAAAATAAATGCAGTTGTATAAAACCGCTTTAAACAAGGAGCTAATATTTGTAGGTTAGCCTGAATAACATCTTCTACCACATCATCACTTACCATCGGTGAAAAAGGCATAGCCATCATTTAAAATAAGTTTTTGGTAATTATGTAGGTTAAGGTCTTGAAAATTATAATATCTACCGCTACTACCATGTTCCGTAAAAAACACTACCGAGAAGAGGGGGGTACCTACCTACATGGTCATCAGAAGCGATTAGGATTACAAATCCATACGAAATGTGTCATGAGTAGCCTATTCTAACTAACAATGTGCTAGAGCTTACTCATGTCGTAGGTATACAGTAAACATTTGTTCGGTCAGAGAAAGAACTTTCATGAAACGCCTTCCATCCATGGTGGTAGCTATGCAAAAAATGCGCACGATATAACTAGCTCAATCCTAGTGCGCAATACACTACGGAACAGTTAGAGATTCATGCAAGCAGCCAGGTTAACAAGTGCACTCTATAAGCCATTTAAATCAAAGAGAAATAGATTTAGATATATATGAAGAATTTAGTAATTGGCATTCACGAAGAAAATGGCGTCATATCACTAGTCACGGAACAAGGTACGATTTCGTCATACGAATTCACGTTTCACAATCACAAACAAACACCACAATTAGACAAATACATGCGGTCTGTAATATCTTGATTTTGAAATTACTCACTTTGAATAAAAATTGCAAAGAAAATCATCCAAAACTCTAGAGATTGATGACAAGGCACTCCACTCACCGTTTGCAAAACCAGACTGAAATCACGTGATTCGATGTTGCCAGGGCCATCACGTCGATGGTTACATTTTATTCCGTATAAGGTTACATATAATATGTTAATATATTCAAAAATCTTTTATACGGTACATCACGTCTGATTTCCAATAATGTGTATGACATTTGCCTTGCTGCTCTTCTGCGATCCTGCAACAAACATTACAGAAGTCTCCAGACTTGCAGGGTCTATGATGCTGATGCAATAGGACATTATTGTTTGATTGTAATTAACCATGTCCACCACATTCAGTTAAACTACATTTTTAAGAAACACGTATACCGACTGCATATTGTGAAACTTATTTCAGAAAGGTATTTATCATTCCAAGGTGAAAAACATCCTGTTATGATTTTTAAAACTAAATATTCTTAGAAATATTGTGTCTCCAGCTTCCTCAAATTAAATTATTTAACCCTTAATTTAAGCACCTTTCCTTCCCCCCCCCCCCTTTTATATATAAAGCCCCTGGTGGACGCCGCAGGTCTAAAGGGCAGTAAGAAACTAAGGCTAAAAATGGGGGCGTTGTGTTGAGGCTTAGGGGGCGATTTGTAATTTCCTCTAGGAAGACTCTTAGACACCGATTGTGCTCTCGACTACAACTTGTGAACATCAACTAATATTATATGAGATGGCTCAAACTAACTCGGTTCGATATTTCTCTCCATGAAGTTCATATAACTGGCTTGTTTTATTGAATAAATAAAATTAAAATCATGTCAATCGGTCGCTCCAAAATTAAAATAGACACAAACAAAGAAATAAAAAGGTAACAGACGCACCTTCGCATTTTAATAGATATTAGTATTACTAGATGGATAATTTTAGTAAGTAGATAGTAGACCGCAGGCAATCATGTTGTGATAAGTTTTTGTTAATCCGATATGTGCATTCCTGTATCAATTGGCTGTTTCATACAATACTTGTTCTTTCTTGTTTAGTACGATTGAGCGTCGAATGAGATAAACGAGTTTATTAATGTTTATCTTATTTGTGTCGGTGCGTGCTGCTAATGCAATGCTGTATAAACAATGTATTATTAATTTTTTCATTTCCGGTTTCGAGTAAGAGATAACCAGTACTGTACTTAAGTTCAACATTTATTTACTTATCACAAAAAAAGAAGAGACGCGGAGTGCGGAATATATAAAATTCTAATTCATCGGAATTCACACAAACCCATCGTGGTCTTTTTGCCTTCTATATTATCTAAAAACATTTTCTAATGAAGCTGTGAAGCCATCACAACTGCAAGATCATTGGAATAAAATGCATTCATATAAGAAAGACAAGAATGTATCATACTTTCAAGACCTAGAGAAGAACCATAATACCAAGCCAAGTGTAGCAAAAGTCTTTTCGGCGGCTGCTAAGAAAGATGATGACGGACTTCAGGCTTCGTACAATATCTCTTTGTTAACGGCTTACAAAGGCAAACTACACAACACCGAGGAGAGTTAATTTTGCCGGAATTAAAGAAAATAATTACTACTGTGCTTCATAAACCGGCCGCAGATATTATCCGAAAAAATCCTTCGAGTAATGATTCTGTGCAAAGACGAATTGACAAAATGGCTGAAAACATTGAAGAATAATTTTGCAATCAATATTATTACCTACGGGATTTGTACCGTAGTAATTTTTATTTTTGTATACTGAACGGAGATGCCACAGCAGTAGACCAATGCTTGGAACATTTGAACAGCGTTCACTCTGCCATTTAATTCACAGCAGAAGTTGAAAAAGACCGGGCTTTACCATTCCTGGATGTAATGATTAAGGCTAGGAATGATGGGACTCTGAGCCATACAGTTTACAGTAAACCTACACACACAGACCTCTACTTACACGCTGCCTCACATCACCACCCGCGTCATCTGAATTCCGTGGTTAGTTCGCTAACAAACCGTGCGTATGATCTTCTTCTTGATCTTCTTTCTCTTTGCGATCCAGAACACCTCGCTGATGAGTTATCCCACGTTCAGCATGTCTTACGTAGAAATGGATACAAAGTGAAAGTCGAAGGAACGAAACCACGAAAGCAACGGATGATGATACCTAAGGTGGATCGCCAGCCCACTTTCTTGCCATATCTGAGGGGAGTAACGGACAAAATTGGTCGAATTTTGGATAAATACTCCATAAAAACCATATTTACTCCCCATAAGAAAATAGCGCAAAGTTTGCGTTCCCCCAAAGGATAAAATACCATTCGAAAATCCCGGGGTGTATAAAATCAACTGCAGCTGCGGAGGTTCTTACATCGGACAAACCAAGCGAACTATCTCATGCCGCATCAAGGAGCACATAAAGGCAGTAAAAAACAATGAAGTGCACAAATCTGCCATTGCTGAACACCTAATAGACTCGGGCCCTAATCACTGGATCGAATTTCATAATCCACAGGTTCTATCGACGGAGCGCCGCTACATTCCCAGATTAGTCAAGGAAGCGATTGAAATATCCAAATGTAAGGGTTTCAATAGGGAAGAAGGCTATAAACTGTCCGGCACGTGGAATCCAGTATTAGGAGATTCGAAAAATGTTACACGTTCACATAAAAGTGACTCTAAAAACATGTGCAGTGATACTGTGAGTGTATTTTGTCGAAACTTTCAGTCGAGTGCGAGTTCCAGTGGTACGCGTAGCAAAAGACAAAGAAAGAGGGTAGACCGTTTCGTCTGCTCTTGATTTTGTCAACCGCTCGTTACTCCAGTCACCCCGCGATCATGATGCATGCAACTGCGTCGAAATATCGGGAGCTCAAAAATAAAAATGACCACGGTACAAATCCCGTAAGTAATAATATTAGTTATCGAGTGAACCGTGATAGTTTAAAAAAGTGTTTAATTTTGCAATCATCGGAGGACTAGTCAATTCTCAATTCAGCTCGATGAGTCCATTTTACCAAAATAACAAATTTAGAGATTTAAAGACAGATACAAAGGGTGAAACCAAATTCAATACATTGGAAAAGTATTAAATATATTTTTTATGACATATAACAGTGATTGAAATAGTCGTTCACTTCAATTTCTAGCAACCAAATGTTCTTTATATCAATCTACAGCATACAGAATATCCAATGTACAGCAAGGACATCTAGTATTTAATTTTTTAAGTACGCTTTGAAACCTTTATGGAACACTTGGCCAGCTTTTCACCACTATCTCACCTAGTAAGGTAAGTGATGATATTATTATAGTCGAATATGTTGTTCAGGCTAACCTAGTATTACTAGCTCTCAAGGACAGCTGCCGGAACACATCGTTAGGTGCTTGGCAACAGACTTTCTACTTGAGGGTGGTAGCTAGACAGGCGGGTATTCGCAAAATACCAGTATGCTATAATGACTGCCATCTAAAGATAACAACCGGGCCCGACGGAGCACAGAAGCACTCAGTACTAATGACCATAGCGGTCACCCATCCAACTCATAATTCTCAACACTCACAACCGTAGTGGACGTTGCTTATCTTATTTGATCGGTTAAGAACGACTAAGCAAACTACGAGTGCTTCAATATGGGGCTTACTAATTTGTTTAATATGTCGTAATTTAAAACATTACAAGTGGCAAAGGCACTTAAACTTTCAAATTTAGCTATGAAGGTTGTTGAGCTACAAACTTAAATCAACAGGTAAACTGGCGACCCTAGCCCCCAGCTAGCACATGCTGCACAGCTCAAACGGGATAGGATTACTATTCAATAGCACAAAATGTTGGGTAGAATTTTTGCCAATGGTACCAACATTTTCAATACAATAGGCTTCTTAGTTTTTGTGTTTTGATTAGTATGCTTTTTAAAGAGCATTGACGCACGCTAATTGAAAACATAGAAATTATTTCGGAAGGAAAAAGATAACTTCTTGCGAAGCTTGAACCCACAACTCCAAACTACCGTCCTGGTGCATTTCCAATTTTATTACGCTCTGGATTGAGATTTTTTTTCCATCCGTTTAACTGCGCGTCTTTTTGACGTTGATGACATCTACTTAAATACCATGAAATTATTTAGTAGAGCTGGAACATTATTATTGTGTTTTCCTAAAATTTCCCCTAACCCAGGTTGTAGTTGAATGTTACGCGAAAGCTTCAAAAGTTACGAAAAATTTTAAGATAAGTAAACATTCGGCAATGCTGACGTTATTATCAGTGTTACCTTGTACAATAATAACACTCCATGTAGGGTACGTCAAAAACAAAATTTTGCCATAAGCACGAATTGGTGTAGTAACTTAACCATTTGCCACATGGATTTTAAAATTATACAATAAAATTAAAATTCATGAAAATTTATGAAAAGTGGGGTGTTCGGTTCCAAACCAAGATCGTGTTCAAAATTAGCGAACGGGTGACACCGTGATTGTCTTAGGCAGGTCCAGTTGGCGGACGATGTAACTTTGACAGCTGACAGATATAACAATAAGAAATTTTTTTGGTGAAAAGGTTTCTGAAAATGTCTTGGACACCATTTTTGAACAACTTTTATATGCTATTTTATCGTGGCATTTTAAGCTAATTATAAGTATTCACCAGCATGGTTTCATGAAACTCAGGCCAACGGCTACAAACTTAGTCTGTATTGAAGAGAAATATTTTTCTTGAATTGGATGGGCACGCATCTATTGATGCTGTATACGCTGACTTCAGCAAGGTGTGAAACTTGATGTCCTCTTTGATCTTTATGGGACAGAAAAAGTTAACACAGACAACAATTCAGGTGTGTCCAACAAACCGTTTGCAAGCTTAGAATAGAATAGAATATATTTATTGGCCTTATAACATTGATTGTCATACTGGGCAAGTTAGGAGTACAACTTTGAATAATTAGGGTTCCGTAGTACCTACAAGGAACCCTTATAGTTTCGTCATGTCCGTCTGTCTGTCCGTCTGTCCGACGTTTTGCTAAGAGACCGTTTGTACTAGAAAGCTGCAATTTTGTACTGGTATGGTAACTTACCACGCCGACAAAGTGGTAAAATAAAATTTTGAAAAGTATTTTTTTTTAGGGTTTTTTAGGTCAAGTGGTTTGGGAATGAATTTTGTTTTTCATCGTCTATCCCATCGAATGTGGTATCATTGAATTGGTATTTCGAAATGATTTAGGGATTGCTACAACTATTTTTCGATTTAATGCTCCATTTACGAAATATTCTACTTTAAAGTGCAAACTTTTGTTCCAGTAGCGCGTCCCCCCCCCCCCCCCTCTAAAACCTAAACTGCTGGCTTGAAAAGTCTGCAGTGCATGAACTTTTAAGGAAAATTATAGCGGTTAAGATAACTTTATTACTTTAGCAGTAATAGTCGTTGATCTTGGGTATTACATAATTTTGCACCAAATACAAAATCCTTAGAATAAATCCTTTAAAGTTACTATGATGAAGTACTGGAAGGAATCGGTACAGATAGTTATGTACTATAGGAAGTTGTGGAAGGGGGAGAGGGGGGGAGTTGTAGCATCTCCCCAGAGGGGTGGGGGATTACGGAAACTATTGTTTTTTAAATAATAAAAAAAACAAAATGTGTATATACATACATTAGAAGGACTTTAGGTATGGTATATATGTATATCGATAAATATCAAGCCCTAGCGATCGACACGCAACATTGCGATATCGGGATTATCATTATACTTTCTATACACATGAACACAAGTTCATCTGTGGACATATTTTTATATTTACCACTCGCGAGAATAGCATTTTTGTGAAAAGTCGATATTTTTGGGATATTAATAGTCTATAGGTGACACGGGATAAATATCTAGAATATAAATTTATCCCAATTTTGAGAATTGCCCCCCTGAACTCAAACCTATTTCTGGCACTTGCCACTAGTGTTGGATTTCATAGGATAATTGTACTATTTGTACCATTATTTCATATATTATACTAATGTCACTACACTACGTAAAAATTCCATAATTTTATGTACAGGTAGACTGACTTATATTATTGGTGAGTCCTATTTAATTTTTTTTATAACACTAGCTGACCCGGCAAACGTTGTTTTGCCATGTAAATAATTAAATGGCTATTAAAAAATAAGGGTTGATCGTAGAAGGGTGAAAATTGAGGATTGTATGTATTTTTGTATGTTGTATCATAAAAAATATAAATTAAGTAAAAATTTTGTCTAGAAAATAAAAAAATAAATTTAGGGGTGGACTACCCCTAACATTTAGGGGATGAAAAATAGATGTTGGCCGATTCTCATAGATACCTGATAAGCACAAAAAATTTCATCAAAATCGGTCAAGCCGTTTCGGAGGAGTATGGCAACGAAAACTGTGACACGAGAATTTTATATATTAGACGAGAATTTTATATATAAGACTAGTATTTCGGGCAGTGTGCGGGCCGCATGCGGCCCGCATTTATCGTTATGCAGTACTAAATAATACCGTAACTCCTTATACATTTAAAAAAAAAAACAAAACTCCATAACAGTATGAAATCCCATATTAACTCTCAATACAATAAAGAACAATACTGTAGCCACTAAAACAGATTCACCCTACTGCCATAAAAAGGTGGTACGGGCAGAATGGGACCAAGGTTCTGAGTCACTTTTGTTAAGGAACCCCACTCGTAGGTGCTGCGGTTACCGCAGGCAGTTGCCATGGAGACAAGTCGGATATGTGGAAAATACTCTCAAGTCGGAGCTCGGCCTTCGGCCTCGCAAGTTACTAATACGGCTCGGCCTACGGCCTCGCCAGGCGCTCGCCCTTCGGGCTCGCGCATCACACGCTCGGCCTTCGGCCTCGCGGACTGAAAGTTCGGCCTTCGGCCTCACCAGGAGCTCGCCCTTCGGGCTCGCTATACACAAAAGTTGGACAGTAACTCCAAATTCAGTCAAAAATCCCACAAAAACTCCTAATACATTTGAAAATTAAGGAAAAACACTCCAAATGCAGTATAAAGAATGATAGGAACACGTAAGACACATCCAAAATGTCATTCGACTGCTCTCCTTATTCCCTATGACATTTTTTCAAAAACCCTCTACCTATCTATTACCGTTTTCGAGATACGTGATTTATCTGCACTTGGCAGACGTCATCGAAAAAAAAAAATCATATTTGGAATAAGGACGTCCAGAACAACCTAGATATAAAATTTAAGCCAAATCGGAGAATTTTTTTTTACTTGGCAGACGTCATCGAAAAAATAATTTTTGATTTGGAATAAGGACACCCAGAACCACCTAAATATCGAGTTTCAGCCAAATCGGAGTAACTTGTTTTACTTGGCAGACGTCATCGAAAAAAAAATTTTAGATTTGGAATAAGGACACCCAGAACCACCTAAATATCGAGTTTCAGCCAAATCGGAGTAACTTTTTTTAATTGGCAGACGTCATCGAAATAAAAATTTCATATTTGGAATAAGGATGACAAGAACAACCTATATATCGATTTTCAGCCAAATCGGTGCAAGTCTGAGCTCGGCCTTCGGCCTCGCAAGTTACTAACACGGCTTGGCCTGCGGCCTCGCGCACCATCCGCTCGGCCTACGGCCTCGCGGCCCGAAAGTTCGGCCTTCGGCCTCACCAAAAGCTCGCCCTTCGGGCTCGCCACACTGACAGTAGGACAATTACTCTAAATTGAGTTGAAATTCCCACAAACACTCCTAATACAGTCGACATTGTTAGGTTAAATACTCCAAATAATGTATGAAGAATGAGAGTAGCACATTTGACAGGTGTCATTTGACTGCTCTCCCGATTCCCTATGACATTTGTTCAAACACCCCCAACCTATCTCTTACCGTTTTCGAGATACGTAGTCCAGCTTTACTTGGCAGGCGTCATTTCTAGGGTTTTTAATTTTTCCCCTACTCAGCTAAACCCCTTAGTCATTTTCGTAATACATTACTATAACCGTACTCAACTCTTTCTGGTAGAACCAGCTACTTTTTTGAGGGATCGAAGGATTTTGTATGGCGGCCATTTTGAAATCCGCCATTTTGGATTTTTGACAGATGTCATTCGACTGCTCTCCCAATTCCCTATGACATTTGGTCAAGCACCCCCTACCTATCTCTTACCGTTTCCGAGATACGCTAACCAACTTTACTTGGCAGACGACATCTTTGAGTTTTCGGATTTTTCCCATACTCCCCCAAACCCTCTCTACACTTTTCCCATACATCACTTTCTTCCTTCTCGACTCCTTCTGGGAGAACAATGATGTCAGTCAGTGAATCAGTCAGTGAGTCAGTGTACGGTAATCCAGCTTTATATATTATAAACTAGTATTTCGGGCAGTGTGCGGGCCGCATGCGGCCCGCATTTATCGTTATACAGTACTAAACTTAACCTTAACCCCTTATACATTTAAAAAAAATAAGTTCAAAACTCCAATAGAAGTATGAAATCCCAAATAAACTCTCTATACAATAAAGATCCATACTGTAGCCACTAAAGCAGATTCACCCTACTGCCATAAAAAGGTGGTACGGGCAGAATGGTACCAAGGTTCTGAGTCACTTTTGTTAAGGAACCCCACTCGTAGGTGCTTCGGATACCGCGGGCAGTTGCCATGGAGACCAGTCGGAGACAAGGCAATTACTCCCAATTCGGAGCTCGGCCTTCGGCCTCGCAAGTTACTAACACGGCTCGGCCTGCGGCCTCGCCAAGCGCTCGCCCTTCGGGCTCACGCACCATACGCTCGGCCTTCGGCCTCACGAGCCGAAAGTTCGGCCTTCGGCCTCACCAGGAGGTCGCCCTTCGGGCTCGCTTCTACAATAACGTAGAACAGTAACTCCAAATTCAGTCAAAAAACCTACAAAAACTCCTAATACAGTCGAAAATATGAGGTAAAACACTCCAAATGCAGTATAAAGAATGAGAGGAGCACGTTTGACAGGTGTCATTCGACTGCTCTCCCGATTCCCTATGACATTTGTTCAAACACCCCCAACCTATCTCTTACCATTTTCGAGATACGTAGTCCAGCTTTACTTGGCAGGCGTCATTTCTAGGGTTTTTAATTTTTTCCCTACTCAGCTAAGCCCCTTTGTCATTTTCGTAATACATTACTATTCTTTCTGGTAGAACCAGCTACTTTTTTGAGGGATCGAAGGATTTTGTATGGCGGCCATTTTGAAATCCGCCATTTTGGATTTTTGACAGATGTCATCCGACTGCTCTCCCGATTCCCTATGACATTTGGTCAAGCACCCCCTACCTATCTCTTACCGTTTCAGAGATACGCCATCCAATTTTACTTGGCAGACGTCATCTTTGAGTTTTCGGATTTTTCCCATACTCCCCTAAACCTCCTCTACACTTTTCCCATACATCACTTTCTTCCTTCTCGACTCCTTCTGGGAGAACAATGATGTCAGTCAGTGAATCAGTCAGTCAGTCAGTCAGTCAGTCAGTGTACGGTAATCCAGCTTTATATATTATAAATATAAAAATTTTACTATACTTATATAATAATTACTTATTAAAACATAACTTAATAACTTTTTAATAAATTATATTAAAAACTTTAAAAAGTAATTGTGAAGTAAAAAGGGTGAAATTAAGCGCTTGGTGTGATATCTGTTCCCGATTGCCTGGTTTTACCTCATATAAATGCTGAATGCAAAATGTGTTCAGCAAGGTTAACCTGCCAAAAACTAAATTAAGAAATAAACTTGAACTCACTCCATTGAATTCCTGATATACTTTCTTACGATAGATACTGTAAAAGAAAGTAATTGTTCGATGCGAAATGGTTCTGATATTGGTAGGATAGCTTCATACTCACTTCATAATAGTTCCTTCAATTGTACTTAGATGGCGACTCTGGTAAAATTAACAATCGCAAGCGATTTATTCACTGCAACCCGGTACGTAAAAAATGTTTGTATTTAATTTGAGTTTAAGTAGAGAAATAAACCGGAAGTTCTCGGTGATTCGGTGTCTTATTTAAGGGGAGTTTTTTAAGGCTTGTTGGACCACGTAGCAGTATAATATACATAAATTATGCCGTAAAATGTAATCGAGGGCATCGACGACATTTTACGTTGTGTCAACACTAAGGATGAAGTTCCGATTGACGAATTAGCCGAGATCGAAGTCCTTTGCCTGAAATTGATTATTATGCCTGGATTTCACGCATGTTTTTGGCACAAATGAATAAAACAAAATATTATTTATGATTTACAAATGCATTTTTATTTTAATTCAAAACATAAAACGCCGAATAACGGAACGTAAAAATAAACTCTTTTGACATGCTGCTGGCAAAAAAATCTAAGCTATTGCCATAAAAAAATCTTTATCCATAGATTAGGCACATTGAGGCCAATTCCATGCCACGAACTTGATTAAAACTTGACTTAAATTAGTCTTAGTTCGGAATAAGTTGATTTGACAATTGACCCTACGTCGTAGACGCCTAAATTTAATAAATGATTTTGACTTGACTTGACTTGTTGAACTATAGTATCACCAACTTAACTGTGCAGTTCGCTAGGGCGCTGCTGGTCAAGGAAATCACTTTCTTGTTTATTGTACCAGAGATACTCTAGAGAATAATCGATGGTCGTTGGATCGAATCGCAAATAATGATCGCAGTCGTGACTTTTACAGCCTTTGACAGCCATCCAGGAGTGCATTCCCAAAACGCCCAAAATATCTATAAGTATGTTTTTAGATAATTACATAGTTAAAGGTCGTGGTAGAGCTTGCCACGTCATTCAGAAACATTAAACTGAGTTGTTAGAATGGATAGCTGCTAGTTGCATTCTCAAGCGCTTCTGTTCGGAGGGCAGGTTGATGCATCAGTCCCGGTTGTTATCTTAGAATGTAATCATCATCAATCATTTCAACATGGTGGTAATGCATTTTGCCTTGAGACAGAGAACATGTATAGCTAACTACCACCTTCAAATAGAAAATCTTGCGCCAAGCCCTAACTGTTTGTTGCTGCAGCTGTCTTTGAGAGCCAGTTTCCTTTCTAGGTTAAGTCTGATCACCATCTATGACCGCATAATTACCTACTATTAGTTGGGATTGTGGTCAAAAGCTATCCTTATAGTTATTTAAATATGAATATTCAAGTCAGAATGTTGCTTGGGAGATGTCTAGCATCTCATTGAAATATTTTTATATATTATTATTATGAGTACTAGCGTGTGAAGCTAAAATCACATTCACATTTTTTTTATAACACTAAACTTCTCACCTCGATTGGGAATCGTACCCTCGCCTCCCAGTTTTATGCACCGGGTGTCTTAAACAGTAAGCCACCGAAGGTATATAGATAGGTAACAAAATTAAGAAAACAATTTACAATGTGATTCAATGAAATATTAAATCTATACTTATAATAAAACTGTAACAGATCCAATTCTATACATGACAGATATTTTGAAAAAAAAAATTGATTGTGGAGATATGCTTTTGAAGGTGGATGTTAAAAATGCATTTAACTCATTAGATAGAGGCAACCTTTTGACTGAAGTGAAATATAAAATTCCGGAATTATACCCTTTTCTTTGGCAATGTTACGGCAAACCGTCAAAATTAACATACCAAAACAACGTTATATTATCTTCCGTAGGATGTCAACAGGGTGATCCTCTGGGAGCAGCCATCTTTAGCCTTGCCATCCACTCAATAATTCAACGTCTCCGATCAAAACTTAACGTTTGGTATTTGAATGACGGAACCTTAGGAGGCGATGCGAACACGGTATTGAAAGACTTGCGAGTACATATAGACGATTTTTTTAATTGTGAACTTTTTGTTTTTGATACTTGTCCGGGATAAGTTTAGATTATTGAAAAATTCAACTTACTTGCGCCTGATATAAAATTAGTAGAAAAAAGTTCGCTCCATCTTTTGGGTTCACCGATTCTTGACGAATCTTTGTCACCATTTGTCAGAAGAACAAATTAAAAAGTTTAGAAATTCTTCTAGCAGATTATTCTAAATTAACGCCCATATGGCTTTTACTATTATTAGATTTTGCCTTTTCGTTCCTAAATATACATACTTTTTGAGATGTTGTCAGCTCTGGAAACAAAGTGAGTCTTTTAAGATTAGACAATTTACTAAAAGATACGTTAATTTCGGTTTTGCATGTTTGGGCTTGGGTGCAAGCTTCCCTCCCTGTCAGGTTGGGGGGCATAGGGATATGCACATCACTGCCAGTGTGGTACTACAGTTGACCAACTCGGTTACCATGGCCTCTCCTGCTCTCGAAGCGCTGGTCGATATTCCCGCCACGCCAGCCTTAACGATATCATTCACCGGGCTTTTACCAGCTCCAATGTTGCAGCTGTTCTCGAACCGAACGGTCTGATGCGTGACGATGGTAAAAGACCTGACGGCATGATTCTGGTTCCATGGAAGTTAGGACGGCCCTTAGTGTGGGACGTTACATGCGTAGACACTTTAGCGCCGTCACATCTTTCTGAAACCAACGTGAGGGCTGGTGCCACAGCTACTTCGGCGGAGCAACTCAAGCGGCGCAAGTATGCTAACCACGGTATGGGTTACATATTTGAGCCGTTTCGTGTAGATACGTTGGGTCCGTGGGGACCGGGAGCTCATCGTATTTTCCAAAACTTATCAGAGCGCTTGGTTGATGCGACGCGTGATCAAAATGCTGGCACCTGTTTGGCTCAAAGAATAAGCATTGCAATTCAACGGGGCAACGCTGCCAGCATGCTGGGCACGCTGCCAACTGGTAGTGGGCTAGAGCATTTGGACTGCCTATGAGTCTGGAAGGACTTATAGGGATATAAATGCTTTTATTGTAGTAGCTGTAGTGTTGTATATAGTTCGTAGTATTTTGTTAATAAAGGCATACCGCCGGTAATAAAAAGTTGTAATTTATTAACGCGTAGTCCAATTTCAATTATTCTTTTTTTGTTGGAACCCCACGGACAGCCCGGTTCCCCACGGATAGCCCGGCACCCTACAGGCACCCCAGCACTCCACGGGCAGCCCCTCACCTCAAAGGCAGCCTGGCACCGCACGGGCAGCCCAGCACCCCACGGGTAGCTCAGCAACCCAAGGGCAGCCCGGTACCCTTTATTAGTTGTTATTGTTAAATATGGATATCCGCAAAGTAACGGCTGAATCTATTTATTATCTAAAATCTAGAACATTCACCACTATCAGTTTTTTTAACTATCTATTTTTTGCCGGATATATTTTGGAGACTGCGCAATGGAAGTGCATGATCTAATATATTTTCGTTCTACCGCCAAACAAGGAGTAACCAACCTCGGCAAAAAGACGCCGTTTTAAATCGAAATTCCAAAGAGACGCACTCAGTACTTTGCTTCAACTTTTATTGTGTGAACAGCGAAGGAACTCTCTGAGTTACTTTACTACTGACTTCTGGAAAATAGAACCCAGGAGCTTATAAACCCAGAGCAAAAAGCTCCTTTTTGAGCTTTGCTTTACTATGGGTGCATACCATTTGAAGTTAGATTCGTTAAAAACGCTAAAAACGATCACACTCCCAAAGAGTTGTTCCACACGGGTCTTGGCGTTATTTTCGCCATAAACGCTATGAGGCTAGGAACAGTTTGAATTCCCTACATCTAATGTCAAAAGTGACAGAAGTGGCAAATTTTAGTGGCATTCTTAACGTTCTTATCCTAAATGGAACAGGGGATGACAGGTACAAACGATCACAGTGTTCACAACCACAGACGCAGAATGTGATCAAAATTATCGAAATTAACGTTCTTAGCGACAAATGGAACATACCCTAAGAGTGCTTCACCGCAGACCACAGCATTGCTTAATTTGAGATAAACAGTGCTCAAATGTGAATAATTCTGCAGGTTCAGCTAGTTCCTCATAAAAATATCGATACCGTGCAATATGTCGATATATATTTAAGTTTTTAAATATATTTATAATATATGGATGTACATATATATATAATAGAATGCTACGCGTTAATTAGATCACGCAGCAATTTATACAAACATTTTTAATTATCTTTGTTTTTACGATCATTATTTAGCGAAACAGTATATATTTATTATGTATAGTTAATATGATATTGAACATTTTAACCCTAATCGATCATTTAGGATTTCTAGAATATTTTTTTTTCATTATGTTAGTTTTTTTGTTTAGTTGTTTTTTTCACTAGTTCGTCGATCAAAATAGAATACGGTTTGACTATAGATCAGCTTATTTTCACGGAAAATATTTTTGATTAAGTTAAAGTTTGGTTAGAATCGAACTAAACCCGAATCGGCCTCATTACTGGCTCAGCAGTGCTTAGGCAGGTATTTCCGTAACATTCATAACCTAAGAAAAAGTAGTACACGTAAATTATGTATTACTAATAATAAATCCAGTTTCTCTAATTTGATTTGTGATTTTATTGTATAACTGAAAAATGCCTACCATATCTGTAAATCGTAATTCGCTATTCACAGCTCTTGGAAAAACGTATTGTGAGTACTTTTAACAAATAGACATCAGTAATAGTGTTTGGAAACAAACTATCATGAACTCAAATTTTATCTTTTCAGCCGACGAGGAATTCCAGGACTTGTGTTTTCAATTTGGTCTAGAACTTGATGAAGTTGTAAGTACCTACATTTTGATGGTGTTATGCCAGCAGAAAGTTTTTGATAATATATAAAACATAAGTTACAATATTATATTACATTGGGAAAATTGCGGCAAACCCGCTAAGGTTGCACTGGCCGGTCAGTTCTTCATACAAACGCTGTAGGGTGATTCGTCCAGAATTCCAGAATTAAGCATAATATCGATTGAACTCTTGATTATCTAGGTTTGTATCGTAACAAAATTTTATAAAGATAATTTATTTGAAAGTTATGAACCTTGAAAATGTTATAAGATAATTAGTATTATTACTTAAGTCGAAATATCGGGAGCTCAAAATTAAAAATAACCACGGTACAAATCCCGTAAGTAATAATATTAGTTATCGAGTGAACCGTGATAGTTTAATAAAGTGTTTATATAATAATGTTTCGTGGCTCATAACTCTCAACTTAAATATCATAATAAAATTTCGTTTCGATACAAACCTAGATAATAACAAGTTCAATCGATATCATGCTTTGTTTTGTACCTAAATTCTCAAATAAGGGAGTGATCACCATATAGGTGCGTTTGTTTTGGCTCGATTGCGTTTATAGCAGTTTCTAAAGTGGTATTTGTGTATTAGCGTTCGGATAGAAGCTTTCGCTGCTGCGTGGCAGTCCATAGCCAATGCCACTGAGCCATCACTGCTTCAAAATTAGCAAGTACTTGCCGATTTTTTTAGTTATGGCCTCTGATTTCTTCATTTGGTTAATTTTCCCAAACCAGTTGTGTATGTAGGCTTATTAATGTAAGGCTAAGTGTCTGAGTAGTTGTTTTTTATTTAAGTTCTGTCAGTATGATGTACATGCTCTGAAGATTAGGATTTGGTTCCTTTTTATAAGGGTTTCTCCCCATTAAAGTAGTCCGGGAAGATACCTTTTATATTAAAGTAAGAGCAGATGCTCAACAAATTTCTTATATTGGGCCAAGATCTTGAGGTCTACTCCCAAAAATTAAGTTATATGGTTGAATAAGTTGTTCAGGCTAGCCTAGAGTTAATGGCTGTCAAGTAAAGCTGCTGGAACACATCTTTAGATGCTTGGTGACAGATTTTCTACTTGAGGGTAGCTATACAGGCGGGTATTCGCAAAATGCCCAACCACCATGCTATAACGACTGCCATCCTAAGACAACAACTTAACGTGCCCTCCAAAGCACGGAAGTGCTCAGTAGTAATGTCACTAGCTATCACCCAACCAAGTCATGACGGCGGTTTCCCTACATTTCGATGTCCTTTGGAAGTGAGAAAAACGTGTGGTTCATACCTTTGTTATTATTTATGCAGCCAAATGCAATGCAGTATGATCTTGTCCTTATTTCAACCTACCTAATAGATAGCCTTATTATTCTGTGCTACTAGGTACCTAAACAGACTAACATATACAAACACGAAATACGTCGCGTTGAAATGAGGAGGCGTGCGTTCCGGGCGGCGCGCTGCAACCCACTGTTGAGTAAGCCCTTCTAAACGATGCCGCCGATGTACTTTAGCTTTGTACCTTAAGTGTGGAGTGCGCCAGGCCTAATATAACTGCGATTCCCAAGACGCCTGCCAAGCTTGTGGATTAAGGCAAAAACCCCCTAATGATAAGCACAAATTGAACTCATCCTCCCAGTCCAGGCAATTCTATTATTCTGGGCCCTGGTAGCAGGCCAGGTAACAGGTGGGGCAGGGCATGGGGACTAAAACGACGACAGAGGAACCAGAGGGGTTAGCGGCTGGGCGATTCTTTGCAATGAACTCTTTTTCGAGAAGAGACCATCCAGGAAGTGTATGTAAATAAGCGCCCATGGTTTCACAAAAAATTTGATAGAGTTCATCATGACGACTAAGAAGCGAATGTTGTGATAGGTGAGACCAGATCAATCACCATATTGTTAGAGGCACATTGAATATCAATGTTAAGCTTGAGATGTCACGTCTGATAAACTCCACACTCCGTCTTAGCATTGCCCAAATCTAAAACCCCAAAAGCTTTCAACTCGAACTACATAACCGTATCCAGTGCCTAGCTGAATGGGAAAAAGTGGACGAGATAAACAACGGGTTAGTGGAAGTTGTCCAAGTGGCGGGGTCTCTGGTTTTTAAGTCCCCTCAGCCCTAATAAACCGAAAAAACTTTCAGAAGAAACTATCAAGTTGATAGAAGATCAAAATGAGATCAGACTGCAATCTCAAGCTGATATGTTGAACAGGGTAAGCTCAATAGACGAATTTTGAAGGCTCTGCGACACGACATTCGTGACTTCAATACATAATATATAAAGGTCGCAATAGAGCGTAACCAAGACAGGAAAGTGTGCTCAAATAATTCGTCTATAGGGCAAAGCCAAATAACGACGCTGGAGATTCTGAGAGAGCTTGATGAGAGGTTGTATGGACAGCTATGCTATATAGAGACCATGTTATCAGCGCAGTTTAGGACAAGAGAGCTAAACTGACCCCACACTACTGAAGACATCCAGGAACATCAGCCTAAACGTGATTAGAATGTCTCTCAAACAGCTTAAGAACAACAAGGTGCCTGGTGATGACAGAATTACTACAGAACTTCTGAGAGCGCTTGGAAAATCGGTACTCGCAGTCCTCCAGAAGTCATTTAATTTCGTCATGCTTGGAGGTAAAACGACAGAAACGTGGAGCATTGGCGTAGTGGTACTGTTCTTCAAAAAAGGTGACAAGGCGTTGTTGAAGAACTACAGGCCCATATCACTTCTGAGTCATGTTTATAAGCTTTTCTCGTCATTCAACTTGCCTTCCTCGTAGGCTTGTTCGGGTTTTGTTTAAGTTGATGACTTCCAGCCTCCCGAACAAGCTGGGTTCCGAAAAGGCTTTAGCACCCTAGACCAGAACCAAATGCTTCACCAGATTATACACAAGACTCAAGACTATAATCCGCCATCATGTCTGGCGTTTGTAGATTATAAAAAAGCCTTCAATTCAATCGAAAACTGGGCCGTACTGCAGTTTCTTCAGCGATGCTAAATCGACTAATGGTGTGGAAGCGCTGAAGTGTTTGTATAGAAACGCCACATTGCCGATGCGACTACAGCGGGCCAAGCATTCTGACTGGAGATAAAAATATTGTGACCTTGAGCCCGTCCGGATTGGAACTTTTAGTTCTGCTGTGTTATTATTTATTTTTATTTAGTTGGTGCGCGTACGCGCAGAACTCTCTATGTATTTGTATTATGCGCTTCAGTCTGTCGCGGAGCGGGCCCTCCGCCGCGCTCCGTGCGGAAAATGATACGGTCGCTATGAATACGGAATGAGTATATAACGTACGTTTTGTGCGGCCAATCTAGAGTTTCTGTTTTGCATAAATATATGCATTTCCTAAAACTAACATTATCTATTTTTTTTGTTACAGCTAAAATTAATTAAATAGTTTATTAGATTACGATTTCAAATTTTGGACTTTTATAACTTATAATATATTTCAATAGACTTGAAAGTGAAAGTCAATAGTTTTTTTTATCTCTCTGCAGTGAATGGTACCGTGTCTGATGTGTATGTATCTTTCGCAGTGTTATAGTTATACATTTTCTGCGAGAATAAAGATAAAATAACAGTGCCTGGTTTTAAACAAGCAAAGACAAATAAAAGGTCGTTCTTAGGTTTAGGATAATTGTGTGCGGCTTTATAATAAAGTTCCCAAACATATCACAACGCTCACAGAAGGGAAATTCAAGTTGCACGTGAAAAACATTTAGATTAAAAGATCCAACTAGGTATACAGTTTGTGATAACTTAAACGAGAAAAATGCTTGGACTGTTTCGCCTCTGCCAAGCTATTGCCTGTCACCTAGGTAAAGTAAACAAATATTGTAATAATTTTATTATAAAGTAACACATTGTTAAAAGAGGTTTACAATAACGGCATCGAGTTTCTAGCCCGTTCTTCTCGCAGTGGCTCTATACATTTCTTTTGCTGAACGTGGCAGTACAATGTACAATATTTTAACTTGTAATTGACCGTCATAAGAGCGTCGTAGACGCCTAAATTCAATAAATGATTTTGACTAGCTTTCCACCCTCCCTCCCCCCGCAAACTGGCGACGTTTCGTCAAGGGTTAATTTGTGATTGGCACTTTTTATTTTTATTGCTTATATATAAGCCTTTGACCACAATCTCACCTGATGGTAAGTGATGATGCGGTCGAAGGTGTTATCGGGCTTAACCTAGAACCTCCTCCCCCCCTCATTCCTCCATGGTCAGCGCTGACAATCCGCGACGGATATCAGTGATCGACGTCCGCCGGGACCGACGACGCGACGTCAGCTTAACGCGTGCTACTAGCAGTCATCCGTCTTAGTAGTGACAGCAGCGTATGTTGCTTATCTTATTTGATTGGTTAATAAGAACACATAGGCAAGCTCCTTTACACATTTTTAGCTATTAAAGGCGAAATGCAAGATGTTTATATAGTAATTTTAACTTTCAGACTACGGAGAAACAAATGTTGATAAAAGAACAAGGAGACCAGGCAGGGGCGGGAGTCTCTGAGGAAGTTCTCTACCGGATAGACATTCCTGCCAATAGATATGACCTACTGTGCCTTGAAGGTTTAGTTGATGGTCTTTTAGTGTTCTTAGGAAAGTGAGTTTAGTGTTCCCATACCTACTTTTTTTTAACAAATAGCACTTACCTTGTAAGTCCAATCTCCAGTTTTATATATTATATATCAAGTTCATTTGGCTTTCATTTGAAAATTTTCTTAAGAATTTACCCTGTTCTTGATCAACTTCAGATTAATAGTTTGTAAAGTACTTTTGATTTCTGGTGTTTGTGTGAGTATGTGTGTGTTTAAAAGCGCCGCTTTGTAATCTCGAGGTCCCGAGTTCGATCCCCAAGTCGACCAAACTATTGGGTTTTTGTGACAAATTATCAGTGGCTTGGATCATGGTTAGACACCTCTGCTTATCCCTTCGGTAAACCGTCGTGACGATATGTATAATGTTCTACACAACATAAGATTCACACAATCATATTTTAAAAAAAAATGATCTTGTCTAATTCACTTATTATAATTGATTGTAATCCAAAATAACGCATCGAATGCTCTCTCTCGCTCTTTTGCATACACACAGTTACTATAACAATAGTACTAGTAACAATAGTAGTATAGCACTTCTAAGTATAAATAGTGGATTAGTCGATACTAAATCTTCAAATGGGAGAGTGTAATTACAGGCCAAGCTGCAAAAACTGAAAGCTAGTGCATTTTTTGCTGACTGTACTCTGGTCGATGCATATATAAGCCGGCCATTTTATGTTATATTATTAAATAGGGTTATACTACATGGAGGTTTAAATTGTTACAGAAAAGGTCCACCACAATATAAGCTGACTAAGTATGAAGACTGCCACTCTTTGCATTTAACTCCTGCAACAGCCTTAATTAGGCCTTATGCAGTTGCAGCTGTTCTCAAGGGTGTCACTTTCACCAAGGAGTCTTATGACAGTTTCATTGATTTACAGGTAAAAAACTAGGAAGTAACTTTGTAACTGGTACAACAATTCCTGAAAATTATCTATTATAATTCATCAAATTTATTTCTGTAGTTCAAAATACGTTTTGTGTTTTCCTTTCATTATAATTCAAATACGGCGAAGTTCTTTTTAAATTATTTACAGTATCAGCCGGATTGTCCAGTGCTGAACATAGCCTCCCCCATTATGGGAGGTTTGCCATAATCCCCACGATTGGCAAGCGTCCTGGGGATCGCAGTGTGAGATATCAGTTCCTCAAATCTTCTGGTGTGTTACCCTTAGTCGCCTCTTACAACATTCACGGGTAAAGAAGGGTGGGTGATATTCTAGCCCGGCACCCAAACCAACCGGCACCAAATTATTTACTAATTACAAAAAAAACTACAATTCTTACTAGACTATTACTACATAGAGATGCATTGTGAAGCGCTCGTAGCGAAGTTTACTTAGCTGTTCATCAGGCATAAAAAATAAAAAAAATAACATAGAGATGCAACGTGAAGTAGCATTAGCTATCGTATTGGGATGAAAATATATTACATATGAATCAAATCGGCGCCACTATCTATTGCTGTCTATTGTTTGTGAGTGAGAGGTTTAGCGATTTTGGATTTGATTCGTTTTTTTTATTAGAACCGGGTAATAGTGGGATTGGTACAATATGTAGGTACCTACATAATACTACGTTATGTTACATGGTAAGTGATGGTGCATGCTAACCAACTGGTTCCCAAGGATAGCTGCCGGAACACACCGTTACATGCTTGGTGACTGTTTCTACTTGGGAATGGTAGCTAGCTAGGCGGTCATATGCTAATTACCTTACCATCATGCTAAACGTATGCCATCATTAGACAACAACCGGGACTGACGGCTTACGTGCCCTCCGAAATCCGAAGCACATACACGTCGGAAGCTCTTAGTAGTATATATCACTAGCGGTTACCCACACAAGTCATGACGCAGCGATCGTTGCTTAACCCATTGCCAACGGCAATACTGATAACAATAGATTTCATTCATAACTAGGACGCTGGGGTCTAATTTGATAACAACGAGTTAATAAAGTTGAACGGTTAAGGACGACTAGGCAAGCTAAGCTACGAGCGCTTCAAAATTTAATAACGATGACGGCACCCCATGTACGAGATAGGAGAGATGATTACAAATTATTTATTTAGACATTGTGACCAATTTGTTTCAGGACAAACTACACCAAAACATAGCCCGTAAAAGGACGCTAGTGGCAATAGGCACACATGATCTAGATACTATAAAAGGTCCTTTCGTCTATGATGCCCTCCCACCAGACCAGATAAAATTCAAGGCGCTTAATCAACAAAAAGAAATGACTGCAACAGAGCTTATGGAACTGTATTCTGTAAGTATTTATTTTGAATTATACATATTTACAAATACATCTTATCAATCTAATCAGAATAAAATATAAACAGGATTAATGAGACAAAGATTATAAAAGCAAATGGCATGTTAAACATTTTATTTCTATTATAATTATTTATTAATACGATCTTCTGTACATATTTAAACTTTTATGTATAGGTTCATTAATCTTTCTCGTTTATTTATTTGTTAACGGCACGCCAAAAGCTTTGAAGTAGTGTTACGTAACAATACTTATTGAATGTAAAAAAAGTGTACTATGGGGGAAGCTCACTGTCAAGTATGATGACCTAAGTGTATTACATAGGTCAATATTTATATGTAAATATTTGATATTACTACATTTTATTAAAGATGTATTGTTGTCTCGCACTTGTCGAGAAATAAAAGTTTACCAATTCTAGAGTACTCCTGAAAAATAAAGGGGTAAAAAAGTCCTTAAATAATTTTTTTTATATTATTAACTTATTTTAAGGAATTGTATATAATGAAAATGAGGGAATTTTTCATAAATATACTATAATACTGCAAGATTCGAATGTACAAAGAAAACATTGTTTTAGAGTCTGACCTGTTGAGGTTGTTTATAAATGCACTTTATTTAATATACAGTTCTATGCCTAGGTAGTTGGCCAAGACGAAATTATGAATTTAATTTATTGCTACAATGATATCCAAAAATCTATTTAATTTTGCACCTATGTAGATCTTTACAAAGTTAATTAATAGTGTATCATCTCAAATCGATCAGCTTTCCTTCCGAGGAAGTTAACGTCGCTTAGACAGTGGCATTACAGGTATAGTAGATTACATCACCGAATAACTTGAAAACTCTTTTTTTCAAATGAAATTCTCGTGTGTGTGTGTGTTTATGTTTCACACATATTTAAATATTATAAACGAAACCGGCATAAACACTCACGTTGAGGATCGAATACGTCTCGCGGGTTGCGTCTGCGAGCTCCCGGCGGGCACGGCGGAGCGCCGCCCGCGCGGCTCGGCGTGATACCGGCGCCGGCGGCGGGAGCTGGGTGTGACATACAAAAACTCACACCAAGTTTGAAACCAAATATTTAGTGAAATACAGCAAGATCAGTTTGTAGCCTAGACTTCGGCCAGGTAACAAACACACAGCGCCTGTGGAACGTACAATTTGTAAATAGAATTTTAGTTTTGTGTAAAAAGTTTTAAACACGAATCTAGGACAATGCCGTTTTATTTTAATGTAATCTAAAGTACTAAATTTTAAATATAACTTCATATTTTTACTCCTATTATATATGATTAAACATAACTATGTGGAGGTATAACATGATAAAAAAGGATCATCAAAATAAGTTTATATTTAGTAACCTTGTTATTAATATTAAACCGGGTAATCGGGTAGCAAACAAAAAAATCCACTCGATTTGAGGACTTCCCTTATATTTTTTTTTGGATGTCAGCTAAAATTGTTGAGCTAACTTTATAACCTTGTGCTTCCAGAACCACGCTCAATTGAAGCAGTATTTGGGCATAATTAAAGACAGCCCCGTGTATCCCATTATAAAAGACAAAAATGGCGTGGTTTTATCCATGCCGCCCATCATCAATGGAGACCAATCCAAAATCACCCTGAACACTAAAAACGTGTTCATTGAATGCACTGCCACTGATTTAACAAAGGTAAGCAGTATTTATTGTTACTCATTCTACTAAAATGATGCTAAAGATATATGTAGTAGCGATATCTGAGAAAAGTCGGAAAAAATTTGATTGTTCGGGCATGTAGGAAAAATGGTCTAAAGAAGATTGTTAAAACCAACATTGTGCAACTCTTATGAGTTCGAAGGAAATACTTCGGCAATCATATCAGATTATAGTGGAAATCGTTAAATTAAGCTTTCCTCGTATTGAAACAAGTGTAATTTATTATGTATGTCAGGCCCAATTTCACCTATCTAGGTTTTAGTTGATACACGAATAACTTTATACAACAAAACATTAAAATGTGATAGGCCATAGAATGTCAAACTTAGTAGCAGATTTTAAATATGTCGGATTCCTGACATGGAAAAAAGAAAACTCCTAGGTTTGGACTTGTATGGCACGTAACAGTAGCATTGACATAGAACTAGTATATAATTATCAGCTTGTAAGCAAAGTGGTCATAAACTAATCAAAGCCCGGTGGAATAGTATTGTCGCAGTGGCAAAAAACATCCAAGTCCTCCCTAAAAATGTGTCTATAATTATTTTTAATTTCTGGAAATAAAAAAAAATTCTACAACATAATTTTTTGTCTTAGCTAGAGCTGTTTGCCTGACAGTGTCAGTGGTGACAACAAAGCACTATCATCTTTTGTCGTTATCCTCGTATAGTAATACTTGAGTTTGGTAAAATTAGGCCTAAATGGCGTAAACAATACTGTTAATTAACTTGTCACGTACAGAATGGGTTGTATTAAATTCCAGGCAATCGTAGTTCTGGACACAGTGGTGACAATGTTCTCCAAGTACTGCACGCAGCAGTACTCAGTGGAGGCGTGTAAAGTGTACGCGCCCGATGGCACGTACGAGCTCTATCCGAAGCTGCAGTACCGCGAGGAGGTCATCAATGTCGACAAAGCTAACAACTACATCGGAATCAGGTGAAACGATTAACTTGCTTATTCCCTTGTGTGTTGCCTTTTTTATTATTGCTGATGGGCTTGAGTTTAAGTGATGATGTGGACGAAAATGTTGTTCAGGCTAACCTAGAAGGACAGCTGCAGGAAGCTTGCGACTTACGTGGGGTTGTTGGTTATATTGCGTTTCCTTGGGGCATACTTATGCTAGAGCTATATCTTTATATAAGAGATGTGCAGCGAGGGTGTGGTCTGTCATGAAATTGAGAGTGGGTTGGGCATGTACTGCCGCCCGCTGTCCACGCAATTTATACGAATTATAAATAAAAAAACTCCAAAGTTGCCGCAATCTGCAGGTAAAGTGTCCAAAATGCTGGCGACGACGTTACCTCGTTGAATGGCCAAGCTTATGCTGTAACCGAGGTAATCTCCAGCTCTTTTATCACCTGTCACTTCCCCTAAACGTCAGATGTATAAAAATGACGGAGTATTTTTTTTATATGGTTACCTCTAAAATTGCAGAAATGTAGCTTGTGATGTTCTTTCTGAAAAGGCTCGATACCTTTCTCAGGTACTTGGGTTAGGTTAAACGTATAAATATATAATATATTGTCTGTCGTTTCAGAGAAGATGGCTCAAAGCTAGCATCCCTCCTCACTATTATGTGCCTGTCAGCTGAACAAGAGGACAACTTACTGAAAGTACGCGTGCCGCCCACCCGGCATGACGTCATACACGCCTGCGACTTGTATGAAGACATCGCCATCGCCTATGGGTAAGCTAGGAGTTACTAAGCTTATCTACGTTCTCACTACGCCTGGTTGTGTCTATATTGCAAATATTCGCCTTGTTGCTTTTATGTACATCTTACAAAGAAAGGACGCGTACGAACGCGCTGTGACTGCAACACAGGATTTTCTACCGAGCGACAGTCGAGATTTCGAATCCTATCCGGCCTTTAGCTTCAGTATCGAATAAAATCTATTTAAACATCTCAACGCTGTGTTCCAGCAGAAGTTCTTGAGCCAGTTCTTATCTAGGACTTCTTCGAGTACATCAGCACTTAGCAACAGTCGAGTGAAAATGACGTCAAAAACTGGCCTTCTAGTAATTGTAGACATGAAGCACCATCTTTTTAGGGTTCCGTACCCAAAGGGTAAAAACGAGACCCTATTACTGAGACGTCCTTCCGTCTGTCACCAGGCTGTATCTAAACATTGTCACAGATGATGTATTTCTATTGCCGCTATAACAACAAATACTAAAAATAAAATAAATATTTAAGGGGGCTCCCATAAAATAAACTTAATTTTTTTACCGTTTATTGCTCAATACTAATAACGGTGACAGGTGGACGCTTTAACTATTCACAGAATATTTCGTTTTATGTTCTCTTTAAATATAATTAATTAAAATAAAATAAATAATTAAGGAGGCTCAATAAAAGGTTTTCGCCGTACCTACCCAGCTGAATCAGACACTGCGTAAACTTGCAAGATTTGGTTACAGATAATGGGACGGAACCCTTCGTGCGCGAGTTCCGCTTGCACTTGGCCGGTTTTTTTTATGCCTGATAGATTAGCCTTTGAACACTATCTCACTTAGGCTGGCTAACCTAGAATTGCTCTCAAGGACGGCTGCCGGAACACACCGTTAGGTGCTTGGAGACAGATTTTCTACTTGAGGGTGGTAGCTAGCCAGGCGGGAATTTGCAAAATGCCCTAACACCATGCTATAACGACTGCCATCCTAAGACAACAACCGGGACCGACGGCTTAACGTGCCCTCCGAAGCACGGAACCGTTCGGTAGTAATGTCACTAGCGGTCACCCATCCAACTCATGACCGCGCGCGACGTTGCTTAACTTTGCTGATCGGTTGAGAACAGCTAAGTAAACTTCGCTACGAGCGCTTAAAAATCGCTTCTTCTATCGTTTACCATACAAACTATTGCTAAACTCGTATCGCTAGAATTTCGTGGTACCGGTTGTTGTGTTATTTGTACCGTTGCGTCCTTGTAGGCCCTGTAGCGGTCGCATCCATCTCATGACCGCGGGTGACGTTGCTTAACTATGCTGATTGGTTAAGAACAGCTAAGTAAACTTAACATGAATGGTTCCAGTTACAACAACATAACGCGGCGGCAGGGCGCGGGGCGCGCGGGGTGCGGCGCGGGCCGACAGGACCCCCTCAACAAACTGACGGAGCAGCTGCGGCAAGAGTGTGCGCACGCAGGGTATACTGAGGCACTCACCTTCACACTTGTGAGTAAATAAAAATTCAGCAGCAGCGAAGCCTAGATATTTCGTAAAGGGAATCCCTCTCGTCAAGGGCGAGCCGGACTCTCCCTTCAAGGTACCAACAATCCATACCAATACACAATTTACAAATTACTGTATCAGCCGGATCGTCCACTGCTGAACACAGCCTCCCCTATTAAGAGGGTATTTGCCATAATCCCCACGCTTGGCAGGCGGCTTGGGGATCGCAGTGTAAGATAGTTCTTTAGAAGGCGCTGCTGCCCACCTTCCAGTATAATTATTCCTTTAGTCGCCTTTTACGACACCCACGGGATGATATGGGGAGGTGCAATTCTAACCCGGCACCCCACGGGGATTCTAACCCGGCACCCCACGGGGAAATTTACAAATTATTGGAGCACAATTTTTTTTTTCGGAGGACCCTCGTCCTCCGATTTCGCACCGTATGCCTGTTCCACTCGGCCTCCAGGAAACGCCGGGGAATCCGTCCGGAACAAAAAAACATGCACCAATAATTTGTAATTATGATCTTCGCTCAGTACGCGACAGTGCTTGTAATAATATTTAGAAATATGGAAAGGTTGCGACATACAAAAAGCACTTCTTTCCAACAGATGATGTCTAGTAGTCTGGTTGATGACCGCTCACCGTCCTCTATGAGGATTAAAGTAACACAATTTTAGCATAAAGTTTCGGCTCGAAAGAGTAAGGTTCCGGTGGCCGAATGGAATAGGCATCCGGCTCGAAATACTAGGACGTGGGATCGATTCCCATCTGGAACAAAAAAATTGTGCTCCAATTATTTGTAATTATAATTTTCGTTCAGCACGCGATAGTGCTTGTTATCTTATTTTACAATATCTGTTTAAATTACCGATTTTACAGTAAAGCAAAAACACAAGTATTACAAAATCACAAATATATGATAGGAAAAATTTTAAAGATTAATTTTGAAGATGTTGTTTCAATTTAATCCCGCACATGACTAATCATGTGCGGGATTAAATTGAAACAACATCTTCGACCACATCATCACTTACCATCAGGTGAGATAGGGGTCAAAGGCTAACCTAACAGATATAAAAAAAATTACAATGAGAGGAAAAATTATAATCATGAGCGGGATTCGTTCTTAATCATCGTATGGGGATTCCTCTCCTTGTAATATTGTAATGTAATCAGTGAAACATGCATCATTGCAAAAATAAAAATTTAAATACATGATGCTAAGGTGCAAACTATGACATGCTGTTATTCGCGTGCACTTGTCACGCTCGTTTGGAGATCGAAAATCTTCGTCCATACCTGTACATAGTTCTTTCTATAAAGATTTGGCGATGCAAGCCGCTATCAGAGCGGGTTACGAATGAGTGAAAACGTGACATTTATTCATAGGGGTGAAAGATATAATAAATAGATTCGTCACGTGGTCTTCATTAAAATATAATGTAACTATGCACCAAGCTGTGGCTTGGATAAGCCAGTAGCATTGCCGAGTTATGATATGTAGATCTATAACATAGTCCATAGTCGAACATACGAGTACGTACAAAGTAAACTTGCATTGCTATAACAAAAATTAATGGGGACAACGGGAAGAAAAATATTGACGTCATATCGTTGTCGCCATGAATGGGCCAGGCCAATGGCGAAAACGGGAAGGAAAAAACGATCGTCTCGTTGTCCCCATCAATGGGCACAGCGGGAACACAGCGTCGTCGTTTGCATTTTATTTCACTTAGCATAAGTACACAAGTACACCATTTAATTAAATTAAAATATTAATTTTTCCAATAACGCATGCTCCGCGGATTACATTTCAAAATCACATAATTTTATCTCAACAATTAATTACTTGCAGTCTTGCGATTTCGTCAAGGTTGAGTTCGAACAGGTTGTTCGAACGCGCACGTTTCGCCACTGACATTTAGCCATTCTAGTGGAGTACCGCTCAGTACATACATTTACGATATAACAGCATGTAGGAATATGTGCATGGTTTTTTATTAATATAATAATATAATTATTATTCTCAGTAAAATGTCTATTCATATAATTTGCTACTCTTAGGGTAAGATTCAGAGACAATTCTAAGCGTGAACTAATGCTTTCTTCTGTCAAAATGCAGTGCTCCTAATTGTGTGTGCCTCATAATTGTATTCAGAGACGTTTGGTACAGCGCTTAAACTTAGCGCGTGCTATGCTAAGCCAAGTAGTGGATATCGGCTACTTTAGCCTGTCTCAAAGTAGAAGTGGCGCCGCCAAGTGAGAGACTGAGGCGTCTGGTGCAATAAGTTTTTCAAGAACTCTTTTTCGTAAATTGAAAAAGGCACTATTCTTGTACTGTTTATTTATGATGAATCCTTTCAACTTAAAATTTTTTTAAGTTCATAAATATTACATACATACATACATAAAATCACGCCTCTTTCCCGTAGCGGTAGGCAGAGACCACGGATTTCCACTTACTACGATCCTTACATATCTCTTTCGCTTCATCTACACTCATCAATCCTTTCATACATAAGCGTCGGTTTATGGTACTCTTGACCTGGCCTTTTTTCAGAACGTCTTCAATCTGATTTCGGAACGTTCGCCTAGGTCTTCCCCTTCCAACACTTCCGTTCACTTGTCCCATGTATACCTGTTTAGTTATTCTCATTTCATTCATTCTCCCCATAAATATTCATAAATATTCCCGCTTTATATCTACGACATGACGTTTTGTCAACTTGTTTATATATACATACCACGTATTTTGTTTCACTCACTCCAAGCGCATTTTATATACTGTTGTTCTTGTCATTTTCTTTTTATATCAGGATGCACAGATAAACAAGAACCGGTAAACGTTCCTAATTATTTTTAAAATAAAAAGAAATATTTGCCATAGATAATAGAGTGCGATCTAAGCTAAGAGCGAGATATATAGGACTCGCGACTATATCTCTGAATTTGAAATTTAAAGATTGGCTTAGCCAACGCTCGGCTGAGACTGGTCTTTGACCGTCTTACACAAATGTCTCTGAATCTCAGCCTTAGAAAGCATGAAATTAAAGTTTAGGTTTCGATCATAGTCAAAAGTTTCGTGTTTTTGTTTATGGTTTCGGGAAAAATATTGTCAGGAGATAAACCTCAAGGCGTTAAAAAATAAAGAATAAAGTTTACAGGTGAACATTTTCGTACAACGAGTAATATAGTTGGTATATCTGTGTTCAAAAACCATTTAACTTATTTGAATTTCAATCAGTGTTCCAGAGACGATGTGTCAACAAAGCTTGGCACAAGGATAGAAGACGTGCCAGCAGTCCACATCTCCAACCCCAAGACGCTGGAGTTCCAGGTGGTGCGCACACTACTGCTGCCAGGGCTGCTCAAGACCCTCGCTGCGAATAAGAAGATGCCGCTGCCCCTCAAACTGTTTGAGATTAGTGATGTTGTGCTGAAGGATGAATCTGCAGGTACGGTGAATTATGTCTATACAATATAGGACTTTACAAAATTACAAATATAGGATAGAAAAAAATGAAGTCATGTGCGGGATTCGAACCCGCATCTATCCACCCCTTTAGCCGGGGTATGCTCTAACCATTTGAGCTAACATGTCATAACTCAAATCTTTCCTATCGTTCTTTAACCATCGTATTGGGATAGAGCGACATCAATAGTACCAATTACGTTGTACTAAAACACAAATATAGGACTTGTGAGTGCGTTCTGCGGTCCGCGCAAAGCGAACGCAACCCGCACCATACTATGCACACGATCTGACCGTGTGAGCATACAGTAAGATCCCACAGAACGCATCGGGCAGATGGGCCGATCAGTTCAACGTGATTCGACGTCGAAACGCTTGAGACTTCTAAGAAATATAAAATAAATTTATTGTTTCATTCCTTCCCCTGAATTTTATATATGGCCGTATTTGTAAGTGACATATAAATAATAGATTATTTTTTCTTTCATTGAAATTTTATTTTATTGCAAAAAATTAATAATGCAAAATAACACTTATTATCTCTACTATATGTTAATTTACATGAATTTGTATAATTTTATATGGATCATAAGTTATCGTTGGTGAAAACTACGAATAGTACCTAATTAATTGGTTTAAAGTTATTTGAAAAGAATACCTAGTTGCCACCGGTCACGATCACAATTGGGAATGACCATTGCAAAAGGGGTGTATGGGTGTAAAATTTCAACGCGTGTAATAAATAGGTCTCGAACAAAGTATTAGATATTCAATACAGTGATTTATTTATTTACATAATTAGTACGGCTATTGCCAATTACACCAATTAGATTTTTCATTACATAATATTATTAATTACTAATCATAAGATTTACAAACAAATAATAAAATGTCAATATAGAAAAACTTCATGTAACAATAAAATCAATCTATCACAATAAAAATAAATTAGGCAAATAAGTTACTGAAATCAATGTCAAATAAAATTAAATACAACTCCCAATACAAATAATTATTAAATTAACAATTAATAATGTCAAATAAACATACACAAATGTCAGGCATTTTCCTCACAAAATTTTAAACATTCAGAGATAATCACCTTCTATTCATCCGCAAGCACTTCACAATTAGGGTTCCGGTCCAGGAGACTATTAAGCGCCTTTAGAGATCGTGGAATAGGGGATTGACCATGTGCTGCAGTGTAGTGCTTGGGCTCCGCAGAAAGCATATGTCGTCTTCCACGCCGATAGTTATCAGGTACATAAAACCGTGACAACTCATTATGCAGGTCTGTAGCATCTATTTTACCATGTAGAATTTTGCACATAATAACCAGTTGGTCGCTTGCTCTCGTTATGATGAGTGATGTACTACGACGTAGAAGTCCCGTGCTCTACGGGGCACGGGGCGGTGGCGAGTACCGTGACTCAATCACACCCATTTTACACATACATTTCATATGTACCCATGTAACTTTCATCTTTTCCATCTCATTTCAGTAGTAATGCTTATTTTAGTTATTTAGCGATGTTGACATGGATGAAGATACTTTTGTCTCTAGACGTTAATTATCGTTGTCGCCAAATATATGTATATCATCTGTGGCTTAATAAAAACTGCTTCATGTTTTCACAAGATAACATTTTCATTTTATGTTTATGTATTTTTTTTTACTTCGCTCATTTGGCTTCCGATCTTAGATCTGTTGGAGTACGTCTGGGGTATAAAATGGATACCTATTCATTAATATCCATTTCAGTTTCGGAGCCGTTGGAAATAATTTTAATTTATGTTTTTTACTAAAATATTGGAATCGAGAACTCTTTATTTTACCGCTTGTAACGAAAGGTTGCATGAAATTGCATCTGTGCATATTTGTACCTGAATCGATTGCAGAGATCTAAATTTAAATGACTGCCTAGCACGCCTGCAATTAATTTCAATACAATATTGCAGGTGCGTTTTCGAGAAACAATGGATTTGATTTTTCTATGTACGTAAATGTGATACTTCGCGTATTCTTTATTCAAATGTAAAGATTTCCATTCCAGAATCAAATGTGAATATTTCCAAGCATTTTATTATTGTTATGTTTGCAATTACGCCTGCTATGCGGATTACATTACAAAATTACAAATATACGATAGGAAAAATAAAAAAATAATTAATATAAATTATTCCTATCGTTAAAAATTAATTAACTTAACTTTTTCCTATCGTTAAAAATTAATTAACTTAAATTTTTCCTATCGTTAAAAATTAATTAACTTTAATTTTTCCCATTGTATATTTGTAATTTTCATGCATGTTTTAGAATATTTTTTTTTAGTTTTAGTCGGTAGCCAACGAGCGAAGTCTCCTGGCAATCGATGATGCACCTGCTAATTAATACGATTTATGTTTAGAAACGGGTGCCCGCAATGAGCGTAGACTATGCGCTGTGCATTGCGGACGTGCGGCCGGCTTCCAATTCGTGCACGGACTGTTGGACCGCGTCATGGCGCTCCTCCGCCTCCCCTGGGACAAGGACGCGGGGTACTATTTGCGGCCCTGTGAAGGTATGGACATACATAAAAAAATAGGGTCAAGATACTTTGTTTTTTTTTTATGCTTGATAGGTTAGCCTTTGACCACTATCTCACCTGATGGTAAGGGATGATGTGGTCGAAGTTTTTTTTCTGGCTAACCTAGAAGTACTGGCTCTCAAGGACAGCTGCCGGAACACACCGTTAGGTGCTTGGCGACAGATTTTCTACTTGAGGGTGGTAGCTAGCCAGGCGGGCATTCGCAAAATGCCCTACCACCATGCTATAACGTCTGCCATCCTAAGACAACAACCGGGACCGACGGCTTAACGTGCCCTCCGAAGCACGGAAGCGCTCAGCAGTAATGTCACTAGCGGTCACCCATCCAACTCCTGACCGCGCGCGACGTTGCTTAACTTTGCTGATCGGTTGAGAACAGCTAAGTAAACTTCGCTACGAGCGCTTCGAAAACTGGGTACTTACTGGTACCCATGCATGTCATAAGGACAGGTAGAAAATACCTATATCATTAAGTGTTCAGTATGAATGTTGTTTGCGTGGAGCAAGTCTGATGAAGAAATGGATGGACTGCATTTATAATAATATGTGGTATAGTAAAATAAATGTGAGTAGTATGACCGATATATCTAAGACCTAAGTGAATGTAAAACGTAAGAAATGAAACTGCTAGAAGTCACTACGGAAAATGGAAAAACATCAAAAATGTTTAACAATTTTGCATTGATCTTTCAAGGGATGCAACACAATGACAATGTCAGCCGACTTCAAAAATACATCTTTCGGTTGGTACATAATAAGTTCTTAGCAAGCATTCCCTTTTTTACTAGGTACTCCCAAACTTGGACACAAAACCTATTTTGTTTTATATTATATATTCTCTACGAATAAATAATAAGTATATTTATTCGTAGTATATTCTTGCTATTTTGTTTTATACTATACAGATTTATTGGTAAAATGCTAACATGTCAGGCTTGACTTCTGCTAGTCCTAACAAACATTTTGAGATGATTTTTTTGTGTTTATTTATGTGTATTTTACGGAATAAGCACGAGGACCACCTGATGTTAAAAGTATTTTGTGTCTGTTATTTAATATATTTTATTACTTAGCTCGATGTAAACATGAAAAACTTTATTCAAAGAGAGCGCCGCGCGGTCAAATGTTGCCGCGGCGGGCGCTCTCAAAAAAGTTCATCTCAAAATGTTTGTTAGGACTAGCAGAAGTCAACCCTAAGAGGTTGTTAGCATTTTACCAATAACCTTGCATATTATATATATTCTTGCAAATTGTCACCTATGTGAGAATGTTTTACAAATAATACCAACTTATTGAGTAAGCACAGTACGTATACATACCACGAAGATGGCGCACCTTATACCCCCACATTATTCAGTTTGATGGGAATTTGTAGTTCAATATCGTCGCATACCTGTATACCTATCTTATAAGGCTTATTTAAAATGTTAATTAAATTCGGTGTGTCCATGTACTAATATAGCTGTGAATGAATATAATCATGAACTTACTACCCTACAGGTAGTATGGTTGCGTCTTTGCATAATATACAAACATATAAATAAAGAAAGGAACAAGATGAAAGCTACGACAACTTTGTCCGCTTGATGTACTGGTTCAAACCGGTTCTGCACCCGAGCGGGCGCCGCTGTGGCCGCTTCAACCCCCGGCACTACGTGACAGTGACTAGTTACGCACACAAAGATGTTTTTTTTTTGTTATTGTGACGGAACAAGCTCGAGGCCCACCTGATGTTAAGTGGACTAACCTCTGCCTATAACAGTTGCAATTCATGACAACTCACGAATTGCACTGCGCCCGTCACATTGAGACATAGTTGTCTAGAGAAGTCTCATTGTGCCTGTAATTTCACTGGCTCTCAAGGACTACTGCCGGAACACACCTTTCGGTGCTTGGCGACAGACTTTCTACTTGAGGGTGGTCGCTAGCCAGGCGGGCATTCGCAAAATGCCCTTCCACCATGCGGTGAAGCTCAAGCTCTGGGCGGGATTCGAACCATGGACCTGCTGCGCGGCAGTCCACAGCCAATGCCACTGAGCCATCACTGCTTCAGATGAAGATGTGCGCGTAGTAGTGAAGCTTTCATTCTGCACCGTTCTTTATTCATGTGGTAATATTTCCAAATAATGTCAAAGAACCCCAGTTCTAATTTCGAATTCACTTACCTCCCTAGAGTGATTTGTTATCTCCCGCGGGTATAAAATCTAATTTAACTCCCACACCCATTTTAAGGTAAATATAACACATTCATCGAGCATGAGTGATAAAAAAGCGATTGAAATTGTGCGTTATGACTTAATTCCCCTTTGTTTCAGACGGGGCATACTTCCCCGGGCGTTGCGCTGAGGTGCTGCTCCGAGGGCAGCCCATCGGGAAAATAGGCGTCGTGCATCCCTCCATGCTGGCTGCCTTTGACCTCACCAACCCCTGCGCAGCACTTGAAATCAGTATACAACCATTCGTCTGATCCACCAATATGTGACGAGATGAAGGTGCTCTTTCTCAAAAGCTAGTGGTTGGAAGTAATTCTTTAGTGTCTTTGTATTTAGTTGACGATGACTTTTTTACCAAGATGTTCAGACTTGATGTTTCAATTAATCAATTTAAGTTTTTAGTTATGTACTACTACTTACTAACACAGTATTGATACTATCAGAAATAAATAGTTGGATTAATACGTTTACGAAAAAATATACACCCGCAAGAGTAGATAACAGGCCTAGCGCCTCATACCACCTCGGTCAAAAACTTACTTCACTAGCATTTGAGAATAGCACTTTATGTCTTAATATAGGTATGCGTATACCTTGTGGCCAATAATTAAATTGTGATCATTTTGTAACATATTTATTAAAAATCTTTATTACTAACTACTGTATCATTTATCTAATCATTATAATCTGCCAATCACGGCACTTCTAATTCCCGAATTATATTCTTATCTAAATCAAAATGACTGCTGTTGGATCAATTACAATGATACGACATATTTAAATGATAACATTACCTACCTAATTACGACGCTCTACAATAAGAATAAAAAAAAAATGCAAGATTACATTAGTGGTACAAATGTTCATGGAATAGTACATCAGACATAATCAGTCTGCATGCAGACGTGCAAATAATTAATGACACGTGTTTGTTACAATAATTTACAAATCCCTAATATCATAAAAACAATGATGAAATAGGAAATCGGGTTACGGTACATTCATTATTAATTTCGTTCATTTGCCGTGGTACCATTAGACAGTTCCTTTGAGGTACCACGGCAATTGCCTCAATGTACCGTAACCGTGGTACCATTGAATCGTAAGACTAAAAAAATGCCCTTGGCATTTTTACTTCAACGGAAGAAAGAAAATATACAACTATTTATATGTTCATATTTTTTATTAGTTTATGTTGATGTGACAGCTTTAATAATTAAATAATTTCCTCATTGATTCTAGATGCACATTAAAAATTGTTAAGTGGATATTATATAAAACTGGCCAAGTGCGAGTCGAGCCTCGCTCTTGTAGGGTTCCGCGTGGCAGCATTTGCAACACCACGTAAACATAAAAATGGGCGATTACCGCCTATTACTCTATATAGCACATACATAATATACCGAAATATAAGATTCCTAACTAGGTAGTTTAGTTTTGGATATGTACGGTGTGTGCATCTGAACTGAGGGATCAGTTCCTCAGATTCATGAGACGTAAAAGATATAAAATGGTCTAAAACTGACAGCTTTGATGACCATTTACGTATTTTACTAATTTAGTACTTAAAGTTTTGACGACAGCACAAACATTTTATCTAAAAATTTGTAAATATACTCTAATAATTATTAGAATCAGATAGTCTAGTCGCCTGATTGATGGCCGCACCGACTCCTACAGCGCTTAAAATAATAAAATTGACTCAATCGATCATGCTCCTAGCCTAGAGATCAGGGCGGTGCAAATCTAGGGTACTCGGGTTCAGATCCCGCTCGGGACTAAACATTGTGCTCTAATAATTTGTAAATACGATTTTCACTTTAATCATATTTAGAAACATTTATGTATTTTTTACATCTCCCCGTGGGGTGCCGGGATAGAATTGCACCTCCCCATATCATCCCGTGGTCCAGTCTGAAATTCTTACCGTCGTCCGACCTGCACATGTCCAAATTTTATTTTCTTGTTATTGAAGGTACACACATTAGATATTGGACTTTAATCATACCAGGTACGACGCTTGTTATGTATTATTGTACTTGTTATGTATATATTAACCTTCGAGGAAAAAAACCTTGATATAAATCAATGCAAGTTGTTTATACAAGTATCTTACATAATCAGTATAAGACACTTGTATAAACACGTTTCTTCCACGGGGACCACATTTTTCTAAGCTTGCTATTATTATTATTTGTTATCATGAATTCTATGAAAATGTCAACCGGCTACTGTTCTAAATATGTATACCAACCTTTAGAGGTCGGACGGACAGACGAAGCTAAGTAATAGGGTCCCGCTTTCTGTTACGGAAATAAACTAAGTAGCCAATAATCCTTAGTCAGAATAAGCAAAACCTGCAGGAGATCTGTAAAAAAAAATTGTGCTATTTCGCCACTGCGAATGCCCGCCTGACTAGCTACCACCCTCAAGTAGAAAATCTGTCGCCAAGCACCTAACGGTGTGTTCCGGCAGCTGTCCTTGAGAGCCAATACTTCTAAGTTAGCCTAAACAACATCTTCGACCACATCTTCACTTAACATCAGGTGAGATAGTGTCAAAGGCTAACCTATCAGGCATAAAAATAAACTAAATCCAAGCCTTACTCCAACTTAGGCGCAGCTCCCGATTGGACTCTTTTGATGGACACGTATGAAAAACACTACAACATTCCTGAGGATGTTGGTGTTTCGTCTTCCAGACCAGACATATTTCTGTACTCAAAAAATCTAAAACGCTTAGTAAGTACTTACAGAACTTACTGTGTCGCCGTGGGAAACAAACATACCTAAAGACCACACAATAAAAACAAACAAGTACCTATTATGGTGTAACAAATTCATTAAACAAAAACGGTAATGTGGTTAATCTATATGCTGTAGAAGTTGGAGCAAGGGGTATACCAGCGAAATCCCTGTATAACCTACTAGACCTTGGCCTGTCAAGAACAACCGTAACTTCCACTCTAGAGCGTGTATCTAAGGCGGCATTAATAGGATCCTACCAAATTTGGTTAGGCAGGGGAGGAGGCTCGAGCGGTGAAGGGGAGCATTGATGCACCATAAAGGGGCCCCTTAACCCTACTCCTGGGATGCAAGTCCCAGGCTCCTCAGGCATCTTCCTCTGCAACGCTATGGACCCGGCACCCGCTCGGTGAATGCATGGAATGCTAAGAAATTCGTCTCATTTATCCTTGCGGTACTCCTATTTTTACCAAAGACCCAGAAGAAGTATTGCCATTTATTCCAACCTACCATAACTTGTCTGACAGATATGACTATAAGATTCAGAGCTTTTCCATTAATCCCATTGTGTGAAGGTTTGCCAATCAGAGTGAGGTGCTCTACACAGTTGAATGCCTTGGAAAGAGCACAAAATACAACATTATTATCATGTGCACTCTTCCGGGCTTCAAGTAAATTCATAAATACAATTCCGGGATCTGCTCTTTGTGAACTGATTCTCATTACCAGTTACCAGTCTCAGTATTTATAATCTTAGAGAATTAGATTTACTTGCAAAGAGGATATGAAATAATTCATTGTGTTACCAACTTGTGAAGAGCTTATAATTTTGGTCTAGGATACAAGATAGTAGCATCAGAGCATGTTTTTATACATATATTTGTGTACATAAATAATACAGCACAAGAACATAAGGCATTGAACAATCAATCACAGCACAGCTGAGAGACATCAACACAGCTAGTAAGTACCTACATAGGTATTTTTATTACAAAAATTTAATAATGATGGGCTGCTATCATTATTTCCAGAAAGAACATTATAACTTGTAAAAACTATCTATATAGAAAAAAAAACATATGCATTGAACATCCATATGTAGTGACATACCATATTTGTATCGGTTATAATAAAATTAATTTCAAAGTGTAGAAAATAGGTAGTGACATAATTGATCAATATTTTTTTATATTTACATCTACTAATAAAAAGAATCTAACAAATCTTTTTAGTACCTAATTTGCTTCAAGTTTGCAATCAAAATAACTGATTTTTTTATAAAGAATTGATCAAAATGTATTTCTATAAAACTTAAACCAGAGCTAAACAGCTAATAATTAGATCACATATATATAATAAAAACCACCCAGAGCCCAGACCAGAGGAATAATTGAGCATGTTTACCAATTTGATTATTTACATTAGGTAAGGGTTAAGGCACTTTCAATTCAATTGACAAAAATTGCTTGTTTTATTTGCAAATTGAAATTGGCAACATGTCAAAAACTACTTATTTCAAAACTGTAAAAAAATGAATCTACTTTGTAGATACCATACCTTCTTTAATACTTTATATTTAAAAATACTGACATATAATTGTATCAAAAGTTCCTTTTATTGCATGGATTGCATGCCTTGACAAGTAAATATACTTATTTAAACAATAAACATATAATAATAGAGGCATTTAAAACAACCAAAAATTTTCATAATTAAATCACATCAAACCAAAATTATTACAGGACATAATTAATATCTAAAAATAAATAATTTGAGGTACTTAATAACTACAGTTGTTGCGTCTATGAGGGTGACACTGAGAGTTCTTAGAACTGACCAGTTTCAAATTCCTAATACTTACTTACATAGTGAATTCTACATTTGTAATGTTTTTTTATAATTACTTACTAATTGCTGTTTTTGTGTGAATGTTACTTTTGGTGATCTTCCTGATCTCCATATGAAGTTTTAAAAATTTTATGAATCCATGATTATAAAACAAGACTTAGACATGTCTGTAACATATGAGAACAAATCATCCAATACTGGGTCTTGCTTGACTCATTAATGACTGATTGATTTAATGGAAATTTTACTTGTAGGTATGCAGGTAATTATTTAACTTGACAATCTTCTTATTGGGTGTGTCCAGCTAAATAATTGCCAATATTGGTGAAGAGAAGATGGAGTGTGGGAAAAAAAGATAAGAATGACTAGGAGACGAGGTATTTTGCAATGATTATTCTTGAAAACAAGAATAGAGTTGCAACACAGTAAAGAAAATAATAGAAAACAGTTGGTACACTAGTATTTACCTCTAGTTGTAGAAAAAGTTTTGGATCCATGTCTGTGCACTAGGACTCTCCATTGGGACTATGCACACTCAGCCCAACAAATAACTCAGTTTTTAACAATGTTAACCTTTGCAATTTCTGTTTATAAAAATGAAGAAAAAATAATTTTAAAGGGTCCATTTTTAGAGACCAAAGGGGTAGCAGTTTTTGAAAGTGCTGTAGATCAGACCCCTAAGCAACAGTGGGAAGACTTCTCAGTGGTTTGCACAATCCAAAATTGCTTAAATTGTCAAGAGGTCTATTTAAAAAAATAATAAAACAGTTACATAGCATGTACATACTTAGTATCTTGTTATTCTAAAAACTTTGACAGTTACCCTCATATTTGTAATAATGTATTATTTCTTCTATTACAATTGAAATTTCATAAAAATATTTAGTTCCAATTATAGGCATACTCTTTTTTGTTAGGTATATCATTATTTAGACTTTAATTACTATGATATTTCATAAAATAGACTGTACTTAGTTCTATGAGATGGACGGATATAAGCTGTTATAGATATTGGTCTATTATTTTTCAATCAAGTAGCAGTTGTATGTTAAACATTCTTTCCAACTCTAATCTTTGGAAATCCCTGGCTATAATAAATGGGCAGAGGTAGAATGACAATTCTTTTAAATTCGGAGCACTTGTCTTGATCGCTTTTGCAACTTGCATAGTTACATGAAGACATCTGGAGAGACTCAAGTAGGTCAAGTTGTGAAATGTGTTATTGGAAAAATATGCAAGCAGAGCACTTGTGGAAAAGTATCCATGACGTAACTTCAGTGAATGCAAATGTTTTAATCTATATAAGTGCAATAAACTTGAGTCAAAGAGTGTTTTGCATGTCATAATGTGCAGAACTTGTAGTGATTTACATTCAGATATGAAGCGAATTATATCATCATTCAATGTGTCTCCATATATGTGAAGAGCTCGCAAAGATGACTGCTTAGTTGTCAGAAGAGATTCAAGGAAATCGGCGGGGATGTTCTTCATCTTCTCCATGTTTATACTCACCAAATGGTTGCATTGCAACATGCTGTACAGGCTATCGTGAGTCAATGCAAAGTTTGATAAAATAAGTGTTTCTAGGTTCTTGAGATTTTCAAATGGCAAATGGTATACAAAGTTGCCATTGGCATTTTCTGGGTTATGAACTATGAGAGAGTTACGAAAACTCAAGAACTTGAGATTAGGCCAGTGGCCAAGGTCATCAAAAATACAACTATCTACTTGAGATATGCTAATTTCTAAATGAGTCAAGTTAGGACAATAACTTATTAAAGAAGCCCTTACTTGAGAATACAATTTGAAATACTGCAATTTAACATTTTTCACATATCTAGACACAAAAGGCACAATGTTTTCACTGATCCTGACATAGTTCTTCATGCAAACTATCAATCGAGTTTTGTCCCAGACACATGGAGTAAGGCATAGTTGCTGCCACCTCATACAAACTTTTGCAACAGATAAAAGAGACTCAAAATCTATCATGGAAAATATATAAATAAGTATTTCATTAGGCAGGTCATTTATTGTTAACATGTGAGCACAGAGTTGGGCGTCGGTCATCTCGAGGTGCACCATTCTGCACTACAGCCGCATGCACTTCTGTGGTTCTGCAAACATGATGATATACTTCTGTATTCCTCATGATAATCCAAAAGGCAATAGTAATGGGGTTTTCATAGGTAACTTTATTGCTTTTAAGCCTATTAGTGACATTATATTGCTTTAAAACCCTATCAGGACAATGAATATTAAATAACCCAGTAAGGTCATGAACCTTGGAATAGTACCTACTTGCCTAAAATATCGAATAAGTACACAAATTAAATGAAGGTTTTGCTCATAAAAAGTTTATAATTACCTTAGAATTACTTTGCCTCGTATATGAGAAAAATGTAATGTTTGCTTTAGTACAACCATAATTTTTAAAACTAATAAAGATATTCTCAGGCTATATACTCTTCATCAAATACTTTTAGAAATAGTGATCCATGTTCAAGCATATTATTTATCATTTAAAAGAATTAAACTTAGATTGTATACATTTTATGAATAATAAAAATAACTTTCATCTCGACTCCACTATCAAATCCTTGCTATTTTCGTTCTTTCGTATGATTGAATAGATTGACGTTTCATATTGTGACTTTTGTCTTGACAGTTGACACTTGTCGACATTCTTGTTTGACATTCTTGTCGGGTTCCTTTTTTTATGTAATTAGTTTCGTATCATTCTTACACATATTTTTGAACACTTTTTTTTTGCTAATAATTAGAAAAAATCCTTGCTATACTTAGATGCCTATCTAAGGGGTAAAACTTCGAATAAGAGAAGCACGAACAGGTAAAAGCTAAGTTTCAAGTCCTAGCCATGTGTCGTATTGATATGTCAGTCTTGTCCAAGTCATGATATAGTACCTAGTATTATATTTACGTTAGTACGATACGCAACAGGAGTTAACGTATGAAATTACCGTTTTATTAACCCTGACAACTGAATTGCTCTGAGTTTCGTAATTAAAAAAATGTTTAGTTTTATAGGTTCATTGTAAAACCAGTGCATAAAACAAGTAATTTTAGCCAAGGTGTTTTACTGGTTATAAAGTCGAGGCTAAAATATTTTTATGCACTAGCTACACACTTATATTGCGAGAAAATTAAACAATGATAATGTTTAGAGGAAAGGAGGGTATCTTGGAATACTGCAGGTAATTTGGAATAGGAGATATTCACGGAAACTAGTAATGCCATCTAGTTATAATGGCCGTAAAATGTAAAAGATAGCCGCCATCGGTCGATATGTTTACACGGTTAGTACGCAAAATTCTCAAGATGGCGATCAGAGACCAAAGTGTGAAGGAGTGTGATTGAAAATTTTGGAGGTTCGTATATAACCCATTGCCATCGCCACAATTTGTTATATTTAGATAGTTTAACTTCATGTATATCGTGTAGTGGTAAATGGTATTCCAAACTACCATTTAGCTATTCCAAATGACCTTCAGTCAAGTTGTAGCTTGCTAACTAACTATATAAGGTACTAGCAGCCCGCCGCGGCTTCGCACGGATATTAAAAAAAAAAAGTAGTTATTATACACTTACATAAAGCCTTCTATTTGAGTGATGTTACTAAGAAAAGAAAATAATAAAGAATGTTTGAATATAATTATTTTAATGAGTTTTTTTTATAAAAAGTATCCTATGTCCTTCCTCATGTCTCAAACTTATTCAATACGAAATTTCATCCTAATCGATCCAGTCGATCGGTTATCGCGCAAAACCATTAACCTCTTTTTGCGCAGTTGGATAAAAACTATCCTATGTCCTTCCCCGCGTCTCAAACTATTTCCATACCAAAATGTATTCACATCTGTCCAGTAGATCGGTAATCGCGCAAAACCATTAACCTCATTTTACGCAGTTGTATTAAAACTATCCTATGTCCTTCCCCATGTCTCAAGCCATTTCCATACCAAATTTCATCCTAATCGGTCCAGTAGATCGGTTATCGCGCAAAACCATTGACCTACTTTTGCGCAGTTGGATAAAAACTATTTTATGTCCTTCCCCGTGTCTCAAACTATTTCCATAACAAATTTCATTCTAATCGGTCCGGTAGTTTCAGAGCCTATTCAATGCAAACAAACAAACAAACAATCAAAACTTTCCTCTTTATTATATTAAGTTTAGATTATTACGCCATTGTTTTAGAAATAAATAAAAGACTTATGAATGCAAATGATATACTGAAGAGCAACTCTTAGAATCTCTGACACAGACAGAACAGTAATAATACCTTATATATACTCTGGTTTTTAATTCGAGATCAAAAATGTAAACAAAGAAATGTCAATATATGTCATTGTCAAACTGATAGGTCAGGGGTATTTAATATTTTTTCTTCAAAATTATTCTTACGTGTACAGGCTGATGTCCTTACATAAAATTATGATATGAAATGATGAAGTAAGATACGTATTAACAGACCGGAGGTTTATTGCAGATTGATAATTATCAATCTGCAATAAACCTCATATAAAGTGTAAATAAAATAATAAGCGGACGCAGTCGCGCTACGTCATCAAAATGTACGTAAACCGTACAATACGTAATCCGTAGCGACGCACCCTGCTGCGCTAAGTTTCACACATTTTTATTACATTGAAATAATTGCATACCTATAATATATTTTATATTTACCTTTGTCGCCTCTTACGACATCCAACGGAAGAAATAGGGGTGACATTGTAACCCGGCAACCCGTGGGTTCTGGGCCACAAAAATACCGGAAGGTAGGAAGCAGCGCCTTCTAAAGGACTGACAACTTCTATATTGTCCAAATGAATTGTGAATTAGAATTATTTAAAGCTATATAAGCTCCAATGGCAACTTTATAATACATGTTATGAGTTAATGAAAACAAAAAAAAAGATTTAATACATTTATTTATCAGCAGACAAATTACTAAACACTACTAAAAAAATAATACTAGCAGACAAATTCTTAAATTCTGTAGATTCACCATGCGCATGCTACCTTATTGCAGGGGAAGAAGCTACAGTATACTTGAGAGGAAACTCAGACCTCAATACATAAGAGTTTGCTTACCATGCCAAATTCAAGATATAAAATACAAGATCTGTGAAGTTAGAAACAAAAATGATAAAAAAATCGAGATAGAACATATTTACCTCGATTTGTTTTACAAACAGGGGTTTTATAAATTGTTTGCATCTACATCCAAAATGTACGATTCTCATATCAACAAAACATAAAAGTAAGCAAAAAATTTGGTCAAATATTTCAGCTATGTCAAGTATGTTCTGACAATGGACAATGCTTCTGACTGAAACTGACGATATCCCCAACATGTCAGCGGTTTTCTTAGCACACTCCATTACTGACCAATGCTCGTCCTTCGGCCACAGCAAAAACGTTTGCTTGTACAAACTTCGCTACGAGCGCTTCAAAATTCTAAAAGATTCAGAGCTTTTCCACGTGTACAATACTGTGAAAGTTACAAATCAGTGTGGGTTGCTCTACACAGTAAAATGCCTTGGAAAGAACACAAAATACGCCAATAGCATTATGTGAAAGCTCCCAGGCTTCAAGTATGTGACATTAATTGAACATCCGTATCTGTTGCGGATCTGTTCTTCGTGAAAACTAACTGAATCTCGTGCAATATTGAAATTATACGCCCATTGAATTGTTTTTTCGAACAGGTTAGGTGCTTTCAATAGGAAGGGTGTAAATAGGTCTATAATTGATAGGGTCAGAATTAGCCCCCGACTTAAAACTTATAGTGATTTTACTATGTTTAATTAAATTGGGAAAGTTTCCTATTGACACAAAGTTTGCGCGTACATAACCATCAGCTTTTCGGAAGCACTCAAAGACTTGAGAGGATGTTTCTTAACGGGAGAAAATACGTGTTTCGTTGTTGAAAGGCCCGATCCAGGTTGTGTTTCGGAGGCTCAAGCCACCATATTACGAACAATAACACGAAATTCAACAACATAAACAATCGACGAGGAACACAACAAATACGAACGAATAAGCAAAATTGGCGCAAGCTGGAAAATGTCGATGATCCCGCAAGTGTGGCTATTAAAAACAAATCTAACACTATTTTTTTCAGGCTTGAACATATGCGTAAATAACTATGTGCGCGAATTAAAGTGTTTTATTTTTTCATATAATGTATAAAATTATAGCATTAAATAATGTTTTTTACATTAAATTTTCCATCCGTTTCCAAAATTAGTATAATTACTAAGTACTTGTAATTTTTTTTGCACGGTTAACCCCTTTGTTTACATTTTTGATCTCGAATTAAAAACCAGAGTATAACTAAGTTAAGCATAGTGAATATGGAATACCTCTATTCCAAAATACCTGCACCACATGTCAAAAACGGAATTCTGTCATTTTGTGTTCAACCTAAAATTTTGCCTAGTTGTGTTGTTTGGTAAGTATTCATAGCATGCAGATTGAATTTTGCTTCAATTTAATAAAGGTTTTATTTATTTAAACCCAATGGAAAAAAATATTCAAGAGTAAAACCAAATGGTATTCCAAATTACCTTCCTTTCTAATAATAATACTATATCATTATACAATAATATACATATTTTCCATTAAAATCTAAGCCGATACTTGAACAATGTTCTATATTGAGTGTCAGTTTCGAAAAAAACATATCTATCTGGCTCTTAAATAATACCCATAATTTTGAAGACGCGGCAAACTTGTAGCATGAGTTACAAAAATTTGAACCACTGAACAATTAAAATCTTTATGCACTAGAGCCCAAAATGCCGTTTTAGTCCACTTACACAAGGCGTAGTATTATTATATGTTCTATGACCGGGCATAAACATGAACTTTACGAGCATGAGAAGTGAAAAGTATATTCTAGATACTTGTTATCTACCCTCATTGTTTATACATTTTTGCCTTGGAATAGGAAGATCATAAAACCATTCCAATAAAACTGTGGACCTGGACTCCACAATTTGTGAAAAGTAATTTTGTACTTAATGAAAACTATTTTTTCCGTGGAAAAAGTTGTCCTGATAGCGAAAATAGTGGTAGGTAGTCTATGATCCATCCAGATCCACGTTTCCTCACATATCACAATTCACCCCAAAATCCCTTAATTACATTACCGGTAAAGCAAGCTTCTACTCGCGCTGTTCTCTTGATATTAGTCAAATCATGAGGTGCCGGGGCCCGTGAGGTGCCGGGCTAGAATGTCACCCCCCCATCTCAACCTGTGGGTGTCGTAAGAAGTGACTAATGAATACCCGAAGGTGGACAAACAGCGCTGTCTGAGGAACAGATATCTGACACTGCGATCCCCAAGCGACGCCTGCCAAGCGTGGGGATTATGGCAAACCCCCCCGTAGTGGGGGTCCATCCATCCATCATAACCTTCGATTCCTCGTTATTTACCTTAGTTGCTAGTCGTCCTCGTGGTTCATTCTTTAGGTAAAAATTTCCACTACGAAAGCGGTTAAAGCAATAATTCTCGGTGCGTTCATTAGCCGTAGGTATCTTATCCAATCACAGCATTGACATTACGATTAGTTTCTCCTAAATGTAGTGATTACATATTAATTGGTACACATCGGAACTCCTATTCGGGTATTAATTACACTGTTTTTTGCTGTATCTATCGTTATGTTAAAAGCTGAATTAAAACAATTGAAAGTCTCACATCCACTGTCATGTATTTTTAATGACATGTATATTGTAATTCCTCAGTGTTCGTGTGAACAGTTTCACTCTGACTACCTCTGACAATATGCATGTGTTTTTTTTAATCAAGTCGGCCAGTGCGTTTATAGGTAATTTTATATTCAAAACCCATATTAACTACCTCCTTCGTTTGAAGTTAGGGCGAAAACACGAACATTACCATTGTTTTCCCTACACACACCCGCGCACGTTCACGAACAAATAGGTACACCTACTACATTCGATTTGATGTATATTTGTTCATGGATCTCGGAATACAGTAAGAGTACATCCACTACTTTTTTTTTAAACTGAACTCATCTATTTTATGTTCGATTTTGCATAAAGATTGTCGTATAATGATTAACTTTAATGGATAGTAAGTGTAAGGACATATTCAACGTGAGCACAATGTGATTATATTGCAAAAGTAGCCTCATGCGCTCAGTTGCCCCACCGCGTTTATACCGAGCGTCCGTACTTCAGCCCTCCTCATTAGTGTAACATTTTTTGTACCTAAATTTATGTAATTCTGCCGGAGTAATAATTGACGGTGATCATCGAAATGTAGTACTTTGATTTACCCTTCCCAGTAGACAGTCAAGAACACGCATAAGGAATAAATACATACATAAACACATATAATCACATATAAACCTGGATAAGTGACGTGCGCAACGACAGCATATAACGATTCTTAGAATGTAACAGTAAGCATAATTTATCAGGAACAATATACCCAAAACAAAAAAAAGTGCATTTATTGTATTTTATTCATACTTATGACCATTTTTTTCACAACTGGGTTATATACTGAATTTAAAATGTATTTATACTACATGGACCACAGATGGACTGTCGACATCGCAAAAGTCGCGGGTAGCAAATGGTTACAAGCGGCTAATAGCCGTTCTTTGTGGCATTCTATGGGGGAAGTCCTTGTTCAACAGTGGATGTCATCCGTCTGATGATGACATATTGTAGGTAGGTATGTAAAGTTCGTGTCCATAGTTCACAGTCATTCAATTTCTGTTTGGCTAGGTAGAGGAAAAGGCTCTAGGAGCGGAGACATCAATAGGCTTAACCATACTCTCTGGTTTGCAATTCCCAAGCAATTGCCATAGCTGTGGGTCACTTGAGCTTCTCCCTCTGCAACTCGATGTACCCGGCCCCCGCACGATGAATCCATGGAATGCTAAGTAATTCGTGTCTCACTCTCAAATTTTGCACTATTCTTGCTCGTTTCTTCATGATTGATGGATTCAGTTGTGGTGTATAGCCTATGTCGCATCCTATCATCAGATCACTTTATATTGCGTCATTTATATGGAGGACTGCAAGCTGGCTATTGTTACATTCCGGATCGTGGGCGTCCATCGTGCCGTTGAGCATTCTCTGATATCAACACAACACAAACAGGTAAGTACTGAATTTCTTATATTATTGTAAGTAATTATTGCATGTTGTGAACAAATACTTTTTAGTGAGGTGCGCTCTTCCCTCTGTTTAACACCGGAAAGCTCCAGTCTGGCCGAAGTCACTATCCAGTATTCCGTAAAGGCATTTTCCTGACGAACTAAAAACAAGGGGCATAGTCACTACACTGTACTAAGTTGGTACCGTTATAGCGCCTTCCATGCTGATATCGAAATTGAGTTTTGGACAGAAACAATTATCCATTTGCCAATTCAACAAAAACAGTTTTTAACAACAGTAGACAAGCGTTTGGTAATGATGTTGTGCCAATACAAACCGCTAGTGTGAGACGAAAGCATAAAAGAAGTAGGTAGCTACGACTGTTGAGGCATATCATTTTTCTGGACGGTGACTTCCACCAGAACTTTACCCGTGATGAGTGAAAGAGGGAGTAGCGCTCTTTACTACAAAGTGTTTGTTCACAAGTCCAGGAGATTGGAGTAATTACATTAAGTACAAGATATCGCGTTGATTTCAGTGTGTATATGTTGAGTGGTAATAGCGCCGCAGGCATGGACATTTCTCGTATTGCAATATGTACTTAGAAATAGTTAATCTTAAAAAAGCAATTGCATGGACGCGCTTCTTATTCGTATCCTCATGACTGTTGGACGTGATTATGGTATGTAGCTTGTGCCACAATCTTTCACCAGATCACTTTATTTTGCGATATTTATAGGGATGTCTGCAAAGCTGCCTTTGGTACATTCTGGATCGTTTGTGCCCATTCCGTGAGCGTCATCTGCCTCTTTCCTCGATACATCCTCGATCAGCCAAAGGGTGCAAAGAACTTGAAAGAATCTCGCTATTTGATAATATGCTCTGTATTTGGTTGTCTGGAAGAGATCGCTCTCAGCGATAAGACCGCCCATTGTCACACCTACTCTTAGTTATTGTTTTAAGTTATAAATTTGTAAATTTTAATGTGTATCAATAAAGTGTTATCTATCTATCTATCTATGCTCGTTTGTCTGGCGTTCTGTCTAGGATAGGTTTTCATAGCATTCCCCAACAGTACCGTACCACATTTAGAACGCATCAATCCTTGCGAACACCAGAGTTGTTATTTTATATATATTTTATAGGAAAATTGGATAATTAAGGTGGTGCATTATTTTATCTTGGTGTTGTTTATGTTGGCTAATACTGCTATAGTGCTATATCCTCTGCAAATTTTTAAACGTTGATTTGGGAATTTGGGTTCATCTCACCACGTCTTGTTTGCAATCACTATCGCCGCTGATTTGCGATCTTATATACAAAAAATATAAGTACTGTGTCTAAATCGCAGAGTTCTTAAGTTCGCTGCAAAGTACCAATCCGCTTAGTTTTCATGGCTCACGATGCTAAGATTGCTTTGACTTCCTATTTTATAGGTTGTGTAATTAGTTTAAAAAGCAATTTTTTAGTATGCAGTTCTTTCGTAGGAAAAAATATACCGGTTTATATGAAATTACTTGATAAGGAGTTACCGAATTTTTATGTACGAAAAGTTGTTACGTTTCTATTGGCAATATTGTCGAAAAAAACGTTGTAGACTTAGGTAACAAACAGTAATATTGTGCTTTAATAGTATTGCAGACAGTGAATTACAGGACACTAATAAAAAAGTAGTTACACATGTAAAAAGAAATTGATCGGCCTCAATTTATGCATATAGGTGAAATATTAAGTTGAAAATCGATAAAATCCTCAATACTGCGTCTTAGGGACTGTACGGCAGTTAGCTTTATTTCGTATTTAGAAAACCGGCGGTAAATACGATGGTGCTGGTGTAGATAGTGAATTTTGGGACGGGGTCTGAGAATTTAAGCTTGGCGGAAGATATCCAGTTGCTGGAGGAGCTGGTGAAAATGGTCTAGGAGTAGCATTGGTAACAGGTAGCGATGATGGACAAGGAGGTTGGACGCACGTATTTCCTACTGGTGATAGAGCACGGTTTGGTGTACGCGCAGGTGGTAGGTAATTAGCACTTTGAGATTGCGTCACTGAATCAGTGCTGGATTGTACACCTGCATTCACTGAACCACCAGATACAAACGATGGGTTTGAAACAGATTGAGGTTTGGGAGGAAGATATTGGTCTAAAGGCTTAGTATTAGCATTGGTAACAGGTAGCGATGTTGAACAGGGAGGTTGGACGCACGTATTTCCTACCGGCGATAGAGCACGGTTTGGTGTAGGCGCAGGTGGTAGGTAATTAGCACTTTGAGATTGTGTCATTGAATAAGTGCTGGATTGTACACCTGCATTCACTGATCCACCAGACGGGTTTGAAACAGATTGAGGTTTAGGAGGAAGATATTCGTCTAATGGCTTAGTAGTAGATTCGGACCCGCTAGAAATTCCACCATTTCCTGTAGCTGTCGATACTGTCGCAATTGAAATATCATTTGAAACGCCTGCACTAGATTGAGGTGGTAAATATTGCGGAGCATTAGTAGAAACATCGACCGTTAGTGAAGTTCCTGACTGAGTGTTCGCGGGAGCGTTATACGCATAGCCAGAAGCGGAACCTGAAGCTGTTTGAGGTGACCCTCCGTTGACTACTTGAACAGAACCGACATCTGAAGTTTGGTATCCGTTTGATAATGACCCCGCTCCAGCAGATGTAGGAACATTGTAACCGTAACCTATGGAACCTCCAGTAGATGACTGTGCAGCTCCCGTACTAGATTGGAAAGAACCATCGGCTCCCATAGAGGCTGTGTTTTGTGCTGCGTAATTGTAACCGCCAGAGGTAGAGGTCGCCGTGCTGCCGGTACCACCCCCGGATGAAGCGGCCCCAGATGAGGTACCGATGTTGGCAGCATTGCTGCCTGCGGCTGCTGGCGCTGGATATGCGTAATACATCATTTGCGCCTGTGTCCTGTCAACAGTAGGTGCTTGAGTGGACACAGTTGGAGTCGGGACCCGGTTGGGCAGACCAAACGATACACTGGGCTTGTCGTACACGTACCCGGCTTGTCGCTTCACGCGGTTCACCTCGGACACCAACCACTGCGGCTCTAATTGCCTTGGTACAGGCTTACATTTCGATATCACTATTAGATATAACAATAAACTTATATAATTGAGATTTCTCATTTTTATTTCAATTTATTCGAGTTCAACTGAATCTACTCATGTACCTATAAAAATCCGTGCTGAGCTTCGTTTACCACTATTTATAACAAGATAAGTTGATTGAAGAAGCTATAGTTATACCTCGAATATTACACAATCATTTGTAGGTAAACTTCCACTGTTAACCCTAAAGAATATAACTTAGCTACACAGTTTGTTCTCGTGATGGTGGTAGAAAAGTGCACCTTACTTTTTTTATTTTCGATGTACAAGTTGTTACAAGTGCCATAACATAAAAGTGCTGTAGATGTAGGTATAGCTATCTTTTAATCGGGTGTAGAAGTAAGTACAGTACGTCGAACTTATGCGGCTTGACTTTCGACCTGGTAAAATGGTAGCTAGAAGTGCTGGACACTCACGACAGTCACGAAGAAGTACCGTGTCAAGGTTGGGGAAAGGTATGCTTGTTAGGAAGGAAAGGCACCAAATTTACAAATGGATTTAGATTGAATGTATGTACGTATATTGTTTATAAATATGTACGAGTAAGTATACCCGCCTTTTTTGTAACCGTGCACACTTAAGTACCTACAACAAGAACTCGTTACTGGACAGATTCAGAGCACATGAATAATTAACCGCTGAGAGCGTGGTTTGAACACTGAACGCCCAGCCATATACAGTTTTTACAAGCCTGACTAGCGCATGCTAAATTTTGCAGAACGAATAACCATCAAGCCACGTTCCGCGTCGGAACAGATCAGAGCTATGCGTGGCTATACGATAGAGAGAAAGACGCCTTGTAGGTGAATATAAATACATATTAGGTATTCCGTGCTTTGCAAGCTGAAGTGCACTTTATTGCTTCGTTGCTAGAGTCGGTTATTTACTGGAAAGGCTTTGCAGGGTGATCCTTCTGGTCCTTTTTATTCTGTGGTCCGGTGTAGATACACTTATTCTAGTGTAGAATACTTAGAAAGAGAGAGAGACAAAGACCAGCCCTTTCGAAGTTCTGACTTTGAATTCTACCTCAAAGACAAACACGTTTGGAATTTCGTACTAACTAAAGAAATGTTGCAAAATAGATAATTATGTAATTGTTGTATTTTAACAAAAATTATTTAATTAATGGGTGCTATTTCCGAACACGCCTTAATTTAAATAAAAGAGCGGGAATAAAATTTCGTGGCTGGCGTAAATAGTTGAATAAGTTAATAGTTATTTCAATCTATTCCTGTTTATTATTTCATCTTCTACAGTGTTCTCACTGCTGAAGTGTCAAGTTATGAATGTTACACAAGTTTTTTGCATCTCGTGCCTTTGAATCCCACGCCACACTCAGGATTCAACTTTAGAAACACTCGCTACTTGCTCAGGATTCAAAATCAGCACTCGCACCAAATAACGACTTTGCTCTCTTGTTGCACAAATAACTATTTCTCTATGATAATAATAAATAATAAATTGTTTATTGAGATAAAAACGTCACGAAATACAATTACATTTATCTCACAGCAATTAATTACCTAAATCATTAAAGTTTATGGCAAAGTACATATTCAATTTAAATCAATTAAAGTGGTCATTAATTAGGTTCTGTCAAAAATTATACATCATCATATCAGCCTATTGCCGTCCACTGCTGAACGTAAGCCTCCCCCAAAGAGCGCCAACCATCCCGGTCCTGGGCAGCCCGCATCCATCCACCGCCCGCCACCTTCTTCAAATCGTCGGTCCACCGTGCGGCAGGACGTCCTACGCTACGTTTGCCTAAACGTGGTCTCCACTCTAACACATGTGTGCTCCACCGACCGTCTGTTCGTCTGCAGACATGACCAGCCCACTTCCACTTCAGCGTACTGATTCTGCGAGCAATGTCGGTGACTTTAGTTCTCTGGCGGATGACTTCATTCCGAATTCTATCCCTCAGAGAAACTCCGAGCATTGCTCTCTCCATCGCTCGCTGAGCGACCTTGAACTTGTGGACCAGCCTCACGGTGAGTGTCCACGTTTCGGCTCCGTAGGTCATTCCCGATAGGACGCACTGGTTAAAGACCCTGGTCTTAAAGGATTGTGGGATCGACGATTTGAAGATTTCACGCAACTTCCCGAATGCCGCCCACCCCAAGCGTATCCTTCTTTTCACCTCCGTCTCGAAGTTGTGCCGCCCCAGTTGCATTGCTTGGCCAAGATAAATGTACTCTTGCACAACCTCGAGTGTAGCACCATTAACGACTACAGGTCTCGGGGAAACTAGGTTATTGTACATGACTTTGGTTTTATCCAAGTTCATCCCGAGACCCACCCGTCTTGAAGAATCGCTCAGGCTGTTCAGCATCCTTTCCAGCTCATGCAGAGATTCTGCCATGATGACAATGTCATCCGCAAACCGCAAGTGTGAGATGTACTGACCGTTGATGTTAATGCCCCGTCCTTGCCAATTAAGCGTTTTGAAAACGTCCTCCAACGCGTTGGTAAACAGTTTCGGAGAGATTACGTCTCCCTGTCTTACCCCCCGACGCAGTTGGATTGGTTTTGTGCTCTGTTCTTGTACTTGGACGGTCATTGTTGCGGCCTCATACAGACATCTCAACACTTCGACATATCGGCAGTCGACGAGGCACCTCTGCATGGATTCCAGCACAGCCCAGGTCTCGACAGTGTCGAAGGCTTTCTCGTAGTCCACATACGCTAGGCACAGAGGCTGGTTGTACTCCTCTGTCTTCTCAATTATTTGCCTGAGGGTAAGTATGTGGTCTACGGTGCTGTAGCCTTTTCGAAACCCGGCCTGCTCTGGTGGCTGAAAGTCATCGATTTTTTGGGCGAGACGATTCGAGATAACTCTCGAAAACAACTTATATACATGGCTCAGGAGAGAAATGGGGCGGTAGTTTTTAAGAAGAGTATTATCACCCTTCTTAAAAAACAGTACCACCACGCTCCCGTTCCATGCCTCCGGTGTCGTGCTAGTGTTGATGACGGAATTGAAGAGTTTTACAAGTTCTGTCAAGACAGGTGTTCCGCCTGCCTTGAGTAGCTCTGTGGTTATCCCGTCATCCCCCGGAGCTTTGTTATTGTGAAGCTGTCCGAGAGCTATTCTAATCTCGCCCATGTCGACATCGGGAAGTTCATCTGTCAGATGGCGCGTGAGCCTGGCCCGTGGATCACCCTCGATTTGTGCTTGAGGTGGGTTAGTTTTTTGGGAGTACAAGTCCCCGTAGAAGCTTTCAACTTCAGCGAGTATTTCTGGTTTGGAGGTGACCGTGGTGCCCTGTGACGTTCTAAGTTTCGTCAGGTGACAACGGGAGGCAAGAGGCTTAGCAAATACCTTAGAGCCTTTGTTACGCTCGATGGCTTGCTCGATAGAAGAGGTATTTGCGCGCCGTATATCGCGTCTTACCAGCCTCCTTACCTCCCTGTTAAGTAGCTGACGCTCTGACGATGTGGCAGTTGTGTCTTCACGTCGTTTCCTCATCAATTCCAGAGTCTCGCTGGTGAGTTTTGACTTATGTCCGTTACTCTTCGGTCGAAAGTATTTACAGCCCACCTCGCGGATGACACGTACCAGGCTCTCGGTGGCGTCGTTTACGTCCTGAGTGGTTTCCAACATGGCGAATCAATTTTGTAGCTCCAACTGGAAGCTTTCGCAGCCAGCTTCGACTTGGGGCAGCGTTGGTCTGAGAATCGACTTCGCTAAGCGCGCACGTTCGATTTTGACATTGATATTCAGAGTGCCTCATACCAGTCGGTGATCACTTCCGGTATTGACCCTGTTGATCACAGAGACATCTCTGAATATTTGGCGCTTGTTTGACATAACGAAGTCTATCTCATTCCTCGTCACATTATCGGGGCTTCGCCAGGTCCACTTCCTTTGGGGCTTCTTCTGGAAAAAGGAATTCATCAGAAAAAGTCCCTGAGCCTCGAGGAAGTTTACCAGCATTTGCCCCCTGTGGTTTCTGTGCCCATAGCCGAATGGACCTACTTTCGACTCGCCACTCTCTTGTACTCCCACTTTAGCGTTGAAGTCACCCATGACAACAGTGTAGAAAGTTTTGGTACGAGACATAGTTTTCACTATGTCTTCGTACATGGCTTCGACTTCGTAGTCAGGGTGTGCAGACGTTGGGGCATACACTTGTATGATTTTTAAGGAATACCTTTCTGTGATTTTGAGCACAAGGTATGCCACCCTTGCCGACACACTGCCTACTTCTACAACGTTGCTCATGAGTGACTTATGGACCATAAATCCGACGCCACCTTGGGATAGTTGGTGTCCCTCTCGGAAGTAGAGTAAGTGGCCGGTCTCGAGAGTTATCGTCTCCTCCCCCTGTCTTCGGAGCTCCGATAAACCCACGATATGCCAGTTAATTCGACTTAACTCTACTTCCAATTCGGCAACGTGCTCGTTCAGCCGCAGAGAGCGTCCGTTAAACTTCGCCAAGTGGAGTTTCTGATTTTGGTACCCTGCCGTCGCCCGGGGATTCTTAGCACATCCCGCCACACCGTTACCAAGGCCGGTACCGTGGCCTGGAATAGTGCAGCTACCGGGAACTGGAGGCCGTGATTTTTGACTGTATTTCATTTAAAAAAAATTTACAATTATATATTAAAATAAAAATCATACACAGTCAAATAAATAAAATAATTGATAAATAATATTATTATGATTGTATTATTATGATGGTTACCTACTAAGATGACATCTGTTATCAATAAGTTAGACACTGTGTAACTTTTAAAATTTGTAAGTAAACATTTTGGATTTTGGGGCAAACCCGATGATGACCCTCTCCATGAAAGACACATTTCAGATAGATATATTTTATCGATGATGATGACGGTTTTAACGGTACCTTTAAGTGGATTTTTCTGTTATTCTGTGAATGATGTTAAAAATGTGTGCTTGGAGGGTTAAATAACTAGTTGAGAAAATTCATTTAAGTGGGATATTATTATGCGGTTAAAACTGAAACCAAAGTTTCATCATATAATGGAACCTAGACGTCTTGAGAATCTTTACATCTCAAGGCTGCTTTAATCGTAATTTAAAAAATAATCCGAATAGAACGTTTTCACAACTTTGGCGTGTGGCGGGAATAGAAGATTTACGTACACACAGAGTAGAGATCCTATAGGGGCTATAGGTATATTGCACATGTTGCTTTGATGCTGCTTCAATGAAAGCTTAGATAGAACACAATAAATACCATATTCGGGAGTTTTATTCTCAATTTTTTTTATGTTATTGGACGTAATAAACTCGAGGCCCACCTGATACTAAGCAGACTAACCTCCTCCTGTAACAGATGCATTTCAAGGACCTCAAGGACCGGAACGCACTGTAATATGCTTGGCGACAGATTTTCTACATGAGGGTGGTAGCTAGCCAGGAGGGCAATCGCAAAATGCCCTTCCACCATCCGGTGAAGCTCAAGCCGGTGGTGGGGATCGAACCAGGGACCTGCGGCACTGCAGTCCATAGCAATTACCGCTCGGCCATCATTGCTTCAAAATATGACATTGCTTCTCACTGCATTACTGCGTTGGGGAAAAGGGGTCAGGTTATTGGCTAGGTGGTCCATATCCGTGCGCCTAGGTATATCTTAATTGCCCCAACAGAATGGAGCAGTTCAGTTTTTTTTTCAGGTGCCTACATTTTGTGGTCATGAGGCGTATTATGTGCAGGTTGCGATGATCTCAAATCATAATAACATCTGTTTAATAGCTGTTAATATAATGTAAACTTATATTATTGATTCTTAAATTTCTTAATAGTCCCTTGGAAATTTAATCGAACTGGGTCAAAAGGCTCACGCGTCAGAAGTCAAAACGTTAAAACGAGATTGTATCATAGAGAAAAGTAATATAGCGGGATTATACCTAATAAATATAGCTTCTTAGGCATAAAAAAATATTATATATTACTTAGCAATATTATACCGCCAAAAATGTGTACTTATGTTTAAATTTTAGCGCGTAATGATATCTTATCGAAGTTTACTTAGCTGTTCTCAAACGTCGCGCGCGGTCATGAGTTGGATGGGGACCGCTAGTGTCATTACTACTGAGCGCTTCCGTACTTCGGAGGGCACGTTAAGCCGTCGGTCCCGGTTGTTGTCTTAGCTTAGGATGGCAGTCGTTATAGCATGGTGGTAGGGCATTTTGCGAATGCCCGCTTGGCTAGCTACCACCCTCAAGTAGAAAATCTGTCGCCAAGCACCTAACGGTGTGTTCCAGCAGCTGTCCTTGAGAGCCAGTACTTCTAGGTTAGCCTGAACAACATCTTCGCCCACATCATCACTTCCGTCAGGTGAGATAGTGGTCAAAGGATAACCCATCAGGCATAAAAAAAATAAAAAAAAAAAACTCACCGCATTATAGTAAGTACCTAGCACTAGTATAACAAAAAACCTAAAAGACCTAGTATAACAAAACAAAAAGCTATATGTAAGTAGTTCTTTCATTATTTCCTAACATTATATTCCAAAACAATAGCAAAAGCACCTGTTTAGAATTTTGCTATGACAATATGGTAACATGATGGTTTTTTTCATGAATAGACATAAGTACCTATATAGCTATTTCTGGAGCTTCATCGGCTGTCGCGTGTTGTGGCTTGTGCCACCAGTAAGCTAGCGCTCCTCCTCGCTTCGCCCGTTGTTTCTTCGTTCTTGTTTTTTGCGTAGCAGGATACCAGGTGTTGGCCTGAGGCTAAAATTACTCGTTATAGAGATGAAAAAAAAAACTCGATACGTGTATCAAATCAAATTGGTAAGAGTACATTATTGCAAAGGTCGTGAAATAGGCAATTGCAGGTCGAGTATGAGTTTGAAGTCCTCGCCTAATGTCAGCTCGTATATCTGTGGCTGTCACTGTGTGTGTGTATAATATGTATATAATGGATAAGCAGAAGTATAGGTTCATAATGAAAGTGAAAGGTCGCTATTTAGTAGGCGTTTCGTTATGCAACCTTCGTGCACAACAACCAGTTGTAGTAAGCTAGTAGGTACCGGTTGTCGACCCGCTCCTCGATAGTTACCTTTATATCTTCGTTAGGTAAGTACATTCAAAGTTTATTACTTAAATTGCTTGTGCCTGATTTTATAATCCTGTCAGAGGTGAAATATCAAAAAAATATTTTTGACTTAATATTTGAGTACCTACGGCCCAGTGCATAGGTAGCTACGAGTATCAGTTTATTAATTAGCTACAGATTATTAATTGTATAGTTTTTGTTAAGGTTCGAGCTATTAAGGTTTATGTTGATATGATAGATTTAATCATTGTACCGCTACCGAAGAAGATTTATGTACAGTGTGCGTACGAGTAGTCTAGCATTCAATAAGCACAACTTGCTGTGAATACTCAATAAGTAGGTACTTAAATACATACGTAACATTTAAAGTCCGAATAAGTAACATTCTTGTAGGTACTCCCCATAGATCAAATAGAATATATATGGTACTCCCTAAAAAAATACGTAACATTTATACATGCTAAAAATTTATGTTTTTTGTGCGCGCATTCATTATATTAAGCATAATTTCATTTTGTCATTTTTGAGTACCTACCTATCTACATTTATAGGTACATATACTTACATATACTTACTTTCATAATTATGTAGGTCTATAGTGTAAGTAAGTATAAAGATTTATTCGTTGCTGTTCCTCAATCTAATTAGGAAAATATTTCACTACACCTATAATTAGAAAAAATAATATGATTAACATTTGCAGAGCCAAAATGGTGCTAAAGTTATACGCGGTATCTGACGGGCCCCCGTCTTTGTCTGTGCGACAAGCCTTGGTGGCTCTTGAAGTGCCCTTCGAGCTGATCAACGTGGACTTCGGGGCCGGGGAACACATGACGGAAGAGTATGCGAAGGTAAGTACGCTAAATTGAATACCTAGGAATGTAATTCTGCATTCAGCGTTCGACAGGGACAAATAGGAACATTTATAAAAAAAGTTGTCAAATACTTCTCGGACTCAACGCCAACTAATCCCACAGCAGCAAGAGCCCCGAATGAAAACCACAAGGTACCTAGCACACTTCGTCTGCCTATAGCGGTAAGCCAATATAGGAGTAATATAGGAAAAGAGGCAAGTAAGAAATATAGGAGCACTTGCGCTCACGACCTTCGAACCCCCCAATCTGATAGTCCTCCCCTGCGGTCTTGCCTCTGTGCAGCCCATACAACACTGCTGCGGTGCTGTCCGTCTCAGTTGCAGTGCCGACCATACACAACCTACAGCTGCTTCAACATGGGCTTGAGGAGGAATGCTCATAGAAGCGCGCCCACTTCACGTTCCCTTTGCTCGATCGTAGTGATCCACCCACGGTCCCACTGTTACTAGAACCCCCCGCTACACCAAAGCGGGAACTTTCATAAATACGAAGGTTCGGATAGGTTTTGAATGAGCTGTTAGGTTTTTCAAAGTTTGACTGCTATGTTTCTTCTGTTTTAATGCTATAATTTCAGAACTTAAGTACCACTGTAATTAACCAACCTCAACTGTCTAATTTCAGCTTCTAACCTAAGGAGTCTAAGCTCTGAAAATTGTTTTGAATGTCTTATTGTTGTTGATAAAACTTTTGGGATCGAATAGAGAGAATTGGGAATGAGTTGATACAAGCACATCAGATGCTCTTCTTCTAGGCGAATGCCCAGCATGTCTATCTGAATGCGGTTTGTGTTCACTGGACTTTCCCACTGGTAGAGCGAGAAGAATTCAAGTTTCCCAGTTCGGTTTCTAGTTTGGGCTTCTTCAAAATAATAAATATTATCAATAGGTACGTGTGTGAGGTGTAACTGCTGTCGAAAAGGCACATTATGTCGTATATTTCACTTTTTTATCATATTTGGGAAACAATTGACACTACGTCCAAGTTATGAATGAAATTTTATTGTTATCATTATCGCCGATGCCAATGGATTAAGATGGCTAATTCCTCTGTTAATGGGTGTTTAACCGTTACTTTCGCTTTTTTGTTCCAGTGTAGGTATCTGATAAATCGTATATCCTTTGTATCTAAACCGATTGTTTCTAGTTTTTCCATCAATTTAGTATGCTGTACTCTATTAGATACCTTTCGTAGTCAATAAAGCTAACAAAAACATCTTCATTCATATCCCAACCCCTTTGAATTAGGTAATACTTGATAACCAAATAGCGCATCCCTCGTACGCAATCCATTTCCGAAACCAAAATTGGGTATTAGAAAGCTCGTTTTCACACTTGTTATAAATTCGTCTTTATTTTTAAGACATTGTTCTCTAATCTGTACATTTCTTCGCTGAAGGCCTTTTGGGAAGTGTGACAAAGGTTGTTTCAAGCCAATCTGATGGAATATGCCCGGTGTCATATTATTATATCGTGTTAAATAATATTTCAAGTACCTACCTATGTCGAGATTGTCATACTCCAAAACTTTGAGCAATTCACACGTTATCTCGTCAAGACCAGCGGCATTCCCAGATTTAGATGTCCTAATGGCACAAGCTGTACACTTTTGGTAATTGGTGGACCAGAAATATTTATAATTCGATATTTTATTGCCGCTCTAGTAAAAATATGTATTTTTGCTACATCTTAACTTTGTTTTTGACAGACATAGCAAAATTGCCATTATCGTCAACCAAACAATGGATGATGATCCTAATATTATACATACTAATAAATTATTAGTTAAACTTATGTGAATTAGAAACTTAATATACTTACAAGTATTTTGTCTAAGAAACCAAGCTTCACCAGAAGTCTAAATGGTTGAATTCTACTAAGGTTATCTTCGTGGGGATGCTGGTTCCCCACCATTTAGCAAGTGCTTTAGCGTGCACTAAACAAGTGCTTACCACCACTAATTTGTATTACAGATGAATCCACAGAAAGAAATTCCCGTGTTGGACGACGATAGCTTCTTTTTGAGCGAAAGCAACGCCATCTTGCAGTACATTTGCGATAAATACAAGCCTGACAGTCCACTCTACCCTCAAGATCCGAAAACAAGGTACATAAATAAACAGTATGTTTTTGTATCTATTATAAATTCTACTAATTTTACTAGAGGGCGCTCTAAACGAAGCCTGAATTTCTAATCAAATAAAATATTGCCATTGACTTGGGAACGTGGCGCCATTTTCCCAGCGGGCTTTAAACGCGAGGAGAAGTGGGGGCAAAATCTAACATCTTTCTTTGCAATTCTGTCCCTTAATATTGAAATATTCTACATTGTACTGCCACGTTTAGCAAAAAAAAATTTACAGAGCCACTGCTAGAAGAACGGGCAAGAAACTCGGGGCCATTTTTTTAAACGTCTTTAACAATGTGTTACCTACTTACTATGCGTACTTTCGTCGTGTGCTTTTCGATTTGGACTACCTTATTATCATACCTAGGCTCTGTACCTAGGTAGGTACCAAGTTTGACGCTTGTTTGTATTAGTACCGTTTTTAGATAGGGCAAAAACAAAGATACTGGCCAGATGCGATCCTCAAACCCTCTGCCAAGCGTGGTGGGGATTATGGCAAACATAGATATTAGGCTCAGCAATATGCTTACAAAATTTCTGGTAAGTATATCTAAAATATGACGACACTACGTTTGTATGGACAGTGCTCCGTGAACTCTACTCTTAATGGATATGTTCAGTAGCGCACAATCCGGCTGATACAGTACCTCGCTTATTTTAAGTTTATCTTTGGTACCTGTCTAAAAAAACGTTATCGGTTATACATATTAACACTAATAAAAAGCCGATCAAGTGCGGGTCGGGATAAGGATCCCGGATTGATGTTAAAAATAACAATGTTCTGATAAAAACAACAAATTTAGTGTGTTGGTACGAAAGGCTCGATTTTCGATTCCGACACGCATATGACCGTTTTATTATTATTTTTTTACCGGCGCTGGCGGTACGCCTTTATTAACAAAATACTATACGAACTATATACAACACTACAGCTACTACAATAAAAGCATTTAGATCCCTATAAGCCATTGCAGACTCACAGGCAGTCCAAATGCTCTAGCCCACTACCAGTTGGCAGCGTGCCCAGCATGCTGACAGCATTGCCCCGTTAAATTGCAATGCTTATTCTTTGAGCCAAATAGGTGCCAACATTTTGATAACGCATCGCACCGACCAAGCGCTCTGATAAGTTTATTTATTTCATATTGCAGGGCAATCGTCAATCAACGACTCTGTTTCAATTTGGCATCGTATTATGCTGCTATTTCTGCTTATACCGTAAGTAACTTTACCTCGGAATTTTACTATAACAGCTTTTATCAATGTTACTCGTATTTTACAAACAGATGATGGTCGTGCTCAAAAGTTTATAGAAGTTTTTAAATTTTAGCATGCGACAGTACTTGATATTATTATAGAAATATTACAATATATTAATATAAAATAATAAGTTTGGTGAATTTTGTCTATTAAACGAACTTTATGTAAAATATAACTGTGGTAGGACCTACTAGGCTGATCCCAGATGAAATAATTACTTTTATTCCTTACCCTCCTATACCGAAAAATTTGGAGAGTGTTTGTTGTGAAATTATTCTGAATTTCTGAGTTCTGACACGAGTGCTCATGGCACACATCAACTATTATTTTTTGTACTTTTTCGCAAGCAGAAACGTCATAAAAATCATATAAAATTAACATGATAACTTTCTAATACTTTTATTTATGAATTAATTGATTTAATTTCTACGTAATGCATAAAAAAATAATTTAAAATTAAATATTGGTAATAAGGAAGAAAAAAATCGGTTTTAAATTCAATATAGAGGTGACTTTGGGATTTTTTTCGATCGAGTGAAGTTACTTATTATGTGTATCCGATTTATGATTAAACTAAAGCATATGCTTAAAAATAACATATATTTTTTTCAATTCAATATTTGTGTTTTTTCTTTGAGAAAAGTTAATTCTTGTAAGGCGTTTTCTGGCCAGGATCGCCTTAAAGATATCCTGAAGTGAGTAGGTACACTTTACGATGACGGTAATTATTATCAATGATTCAAACAACGATTTTCTATTTGAACAACATTATTTTTAACTTATTACTTTTTAATAGTCTAAGCATATTTTGAATATATAATCATTCGTACAGTTTCTGTAGTGCAAACTCAGAAGATATTAAAAATTCGTATTATATATATATATATTAAAATCTAAATAAAATAGTACATATATGTACTTTCGTTTACGTTAAACATGTCGTATATTTTCTTGTTTGTTATTTTTTGTTACTTACTTTATTTTCTCACGTAATAAAATGGAGTAACAAAAATGAACTAAAGGTTATGTCATATTGCTGGAATGTGCAAAAAATATTAGTTCACTAAATAAACTTTTTTTTTTTTTTACTGGCGGTCTGCCTTTATTAAGCAAATACTACAAACTATATACAACACTACAGCTACTACAATACTACAGTAAAAGCATTTGGACTCATAGGGAGTCCAAACTATAAGTATTATACAAAGTATCTAATGTCTGTTTTTTTGTATAGATCATGCTGCTTACAACAGCAAAGCGACAACAGAGATACCGAGATAGATTGACGACACGAAGAATTGCATTAAAAAAATTAAACATAAAATAAAAGTAAATATACTAAAATGGCAAAATAAGAGAAAGATCTCAATAAATATTTAGAAAAAAAAATAGCGTAAACTAAAGAGTATTAGATTCCAAAAAGTAGTACTGATTAAAAGTAGAAGAAAACCAAAACTTATAAAGAATAATTGTTAAAATATTGTTGTATATAAGAAATAAAGCGTATTTAAAACAATATTATAAATTAAAAAAAGGGGAAGGTGGCTAGAAAAGCAGTTATTAAATGAAGAGTATTTTGACATCTCCTTAAAAAAACATTGACTATGTTAGTTAAATTACCTACATTTATGTTTTTCAATTAAAAAAAACATTTCAATAACATTTTCAATAAAAATAATAAGATAATAAAAATTTGGTTTTATTGGTTGTGTGAAATAGGCTTTGTATTTCCTTTTTGTTATTTCCTTGTCACGTTATTCCTATTTATAACAGCCTTCTTTTTTGTTTCCTTTTTATAACAAGTACAATGAATAATATCATCACCCCAGTACGATCTCTTCTTGTACGAGTGATGCGCCTACCTGATTAGTTGTTGCAAGCATAAAATAAGCCACGTCACGTGGCCCGCGTGCATATTTCAGATGGCTCCCATATTCTTCGACTACCAACGCACCCCACTCGGCCTCAAGAAGGTGAACATTGCCCTCGATGTATTCAACACTTACCTCACCCGTTTGGGCACCACATACGCGGCGGCAAACCATCTCACCATCGCTGATTTCCAGCTCATCAACTCAACCATGACGCTGGAAGCTATCGGTTTCGATTTCTCCAAATATGAAAAGGTGACAAAATTTATTTTATTAACACAAGACCGACATGCGACACTTACAGTTTTATTATGCTACCATAGTGTGACCAATAAATTATTAAGTTAATATTGTAGGTGGAAGAGCATTTTCGAATACCCGCCTGGCTAATAAGTACCGGATGTGTAAAGGTGATATCAGACGATTAATTTTTCGTTCATTTTCTTATCTCATTCGGTACCTTTCACTCGAAATGAAGTTAAATTAACCAAGAGTGATAATTGAATTCATTATTGAACCGATCAAACGATGTTGGCTATTTTCATTAGGCATCATTCACTCCCACACCGAATGAAATAAAAATGAACATTCTGAACACAGACAAAACGTTTATTCCCTTCTATTCATTTTATCTCGAGTCCTGCAGCAAACTTACGTCTTGCGTCAGGTCGACCTTTCGTTATATTAAGTAGTAAATTAAGTAGCAATAAGTAGTAGAAGTTCTTCAAATTAAATTTGTCCATTTGCAATATAATTCAGTTTCTTCATTGGCCAGCTCTCTCAACAAGGTATCTGAAACTCCTAATAAATTTCCCCTTGCAATACGTGGTCTAACTCACCTCCTTTTTTAAGTACTTGATATGAGTTGATCACAAATAAAACGAATTCCAAGAGTGCGACTTCGACTCGCGAAGGCAGTATGTAATGTTTTTTTATGCCTGATAGGTTAGCCTTTAACCACTATCTCACCTGATGGTAAGTGATGATGTGGTTGAAGATGTTGTTCAGGCTAACCTAGAATTCTACAATGTAAAATGTAGGCTCAAGAGACAGTGCACTGGTTTAGGTCGCTCCGGATATCCATGTCCAGGATGTTTAGGTTATTCTGTGGGTAAGGTGATATTCTGAAGAGAAGGACGAGAAGTAAATAGAGATGTTTTTGCCGAGATTGTGCACACTTGTCTTCTTGGCGTTGAACTCGACTAACTTGCGCGTACCCCAACGAGATATGTATTCGATAGTCCCAAAGAGCTCAACGACGACACTCTGTCTATTCTCTGCCATATCTGTCTGTATTGCTTCAGGTCCTCCAAAATATACGCCCATGGAAAGTACTGTCGTCAGCATAGTAATTAATGTCACACATTAGTAACATAGTCGTTTATATGCAGGAAAAACAGTGTGGGTGATAAGACGCACCCCTGTGGAACTCCGGCATTGCCTGAAATTTGCGTGACGTACGACCGTCATCGGACGCATGTGTCACAAAGGCGAGAGGGCAGAAAGTATATGCCGGGAGCTTGCAAAGAAGAGAACGATTCCATACTCGATAGAAGGCTTTAGCAATATCGAGGCAGATAGTCTACGTTTCACTGTGACTGCCAACAATGCGTGACGTATGCTAGAACCGTTGTCAGTTTCGGCCTAAAGCCGAATAAATTGATTGAGGCTACTCAACAATAGAACTTTGGGGTAGAAATTGATACTTTACGGCCACCCAAAATTTAAAGATACCTACCATTGTTTGCCTCATACCTCTCGTGGGTAAGCCGGGATTTTCTCCGCGTTGTATTGGCTCCGCAGTTCTGCGTTGCCATACTACATAAAAAATAGTTTATATTTTGGGGTTTCCTCCATAGATGCCTGCATTCACCTTAAGTTTTAAAAGGGCATAGTCATAGATAGGTGCGACGATGAGCGTTAGGATAGTGGTGACCTCAACAACGAAAAAATGTAAGTCACAGGTTCCTATTCTCCTATGGTTTTTAGTAGGCCCCTCTGACCTTCATGTTTGGGGAAGGAACCCTGCTACTTTGGATCCCCTACTCCTTAATTATGGTGTGTCTAATGCAGCCCCATAAATGTATCAAGGACTAAATAACAACATATGTATTCGACAAAATCATCACTTACAATCTGGTGAGATAGTTACTTACTAAATATACCAGCTAGCACTCACGGTGTTGCATCTTCGAGGGCTGCTAGACAGTGCGCGTCTAGCAGCCCTCGAAGCCGCATTCCTTGAGAATGAGTATCTTTACTGCTCGAACACCGATCGGAGATTACGACCAAACACCGTGAGTGCTAGCCGGTATATTTAGTAAATAATTATGTCAAATTACGTTAGTTTTTATGAAAATATGGTGAGATAGTGGTCAAATGCTAATTCTAAATGTCTAAATGGCAACACAACTAACACGTCAATTAAATCTTAAGACTTATTTTATTTTATTTTATAGGTACAAAAATGGTACGACGAATTTAAAAGGAAACATCCAGAACTGTGGAAGATATCTGAAGATGCGATGAAGGAGATCCAACACTTCGCAGCAAATCCCCCGGACCTCTCGCATATGAACCATCCTGTACACCCCATTCGTAAAGTTAAACACTAAGGCTGGGCGTCTACGTAGTCCGGGTACAGATTAGAGCTGGAAACACATCTCTTCATGTAGCCCAGGCACGAGCGAGTACAACACTCACCGTGGAAAGTACACTGCAATAAAAAAGCATATTAAATTACTTTCATACAAATATAAATCCGTCCCGTAGTTATTTGTAACGCACAACCTGTAACTTTTCTAATAAATATAATTAAGTTAAAAAATATAAACATTTAAGTACAGATATCATATAACACCAGTATATGATTTTTCCTTATAACCTTCATTGTTGAATCGCGAAATAAACATTTGCAGTTAGGGAATCCCAAAATACAAATAACCAAAGTAACCTTCAATTCTTGTCTTCTGAATCCGCAATTGAGTTATAGGCTAGTAAAGATCGTGAGATGAATACAGAAAATAAAAGACCTAACAAATACAACTTGCATTCTTAAATCAAATCTTAAATAGTAGGTATATGTGCCTAGATGCGTTTTTGGACGAGATCACGAGATGTAATTGCCTCCCCTGAGATTAATGAGTTTTAAATGGTCACTTGTTTATGCCCGTGGGTGCCGGGATAGAATGTCACCACCCCATCTCTAACCGTGAGTGTCGTAAGAGGAGACTAAGGTAACACACCAAGAAGGCCAGCAGCAGCACTTTCTGAGGAACTGAAATCTCACAATGCGATCCCCAAGCCGCCTGCCAAGCGTGGGTTTTATTGCAAATCCCCTCATATTGGGGAAAGCTGTGTCCAGCAGTGGGCTATCCGGCTGATACAGTATAGTACATTTATTTGAACTCTAATTAAGTTACTGTACCTATATAAATTTAAGATTGCAGCAGGTTGATAGGATTTATCTGTTTTTAAATGTAGGGAAAGTAAATAGGTGAACCTATTCACTTTCCCGACATTTAAAACACTTTTTTAAAACCTGGTAAAAGAAAAACAGGTATAATTCCTTTAGCTCCGTATCCGCCAGCGATGTGCGCTGTAAGGGAAACAATCCACCAATGAGATCGTTGCGCTAGGAAAGCGAGGCTAGGAAAACAACTAAAGAGATTATATATTTTTTTCCTTTTACACCGCTGATCTTTCTCACACATCTCAGGTGGATACGCAGTCGACGATACAAAGAATAATATTTGTATGGCGGGAAATTCAGAATTTAGTGTTTTAAATTTAAAATATTCTCCTAATCCCGCGCACGTATTATGATATATATGTATATATATATACATATATATATATATATATATACGTATGACACGATAAGGTACAACAGTTGAACTACGTAGCTATAAAACGAAAACAATATATACATTTTGAATTTCTCGCCATAGAAATCAACCTAGAATAAAAACTAAAAAACACTTACAAATTCTCCAATCTTAGCGCATTTTTTTTCCGGCTCACGGCTATCTAGTGAGATACGTTCCAAGACATCAGCCTCCATAGCTTCCGGTGTCCTCAGCTCATTGTTATTGATATCTTCTCGGGGGATTGGGACGTCTTTAGTGCTAATATCATTTGTAGTCTTTATTAGATTACAGCTTGCATATGCTGTCATAAAAACGCAGAAAAACAAAGTGATTGTGTGCCGGGTCATCGTGTCGAGAATAGCGGTGCGTTACTAACGAAATCCTGCTACAACAGGCTATTATAGGTTGTGGCTCGCCGCCTGTGACATTCACTCCGCTATCGCCTGTTTACCTACTCATTGATCAAATGCACACTACATATCGAGCGACACACTAAAGCAAAATAAGATAAGTACAATTTTTCATATTTTATATCTACTAACGCGGTATAGGAGGATACAATTATGTTATACACTTTTTTTTTCTATTTCAGGCACCAAGTCTTCAAAGGCAATGGATGTTAGTAGACTTAAAATTGACCGAAATAACACTCGCTATCGTATTCCTCTAGTAGATACAGTAAATGTTATAGATAAGCTTTCTCCTAAAAACATAAGTCTTAATCATACTCTGAAATTAAAATGTAACGATAGTTTTCATAATGGCTTATTTGCAAAAAGTAATTTTTTTACTGCATTGAATTATCCTACGTCATAGCGCTTACTATATTTCTTTCAATGGAAAGCTATAGGGAAGGGGTGATCTTCCCGTGCCACAATTCTCTGTGTTACATTATATTATATGCTGTCGTGATACCATTAGTAAACTAAATAAATAATTTTAAAAGTAACCGAAAATGATCCCACATTTTCCTGAGGTTTTTGAATTGGGCTTAGGGTTGATAAAATACTTGGATAAACTTTTTTGACCGAAACCTTCATGTCTACATAGATGAAACAAAATTTTTTTTTAATTTTTTTTTTTTTTATTGTGACGGTACAAGTCCGAGACCCACCTGATGTTAAGTGGACTAACCTCTGCCTATAACAGACGCATCTCGTCAGCGACGAATTGCACTGTGTCCATCACACTGAGACGTCAAGTTGTTAGGTCTCATTAGCCTGTAATTTTTCTGGCTCTCAAGGATTGCTGCCGGAACATACTGTTAGGTGCTTGGCGACAGCTTTTCTACTTGAGGGTGGTCGCTAGCCAGGCGGGCATTCACAAAATGCCCTTCCACCATGCGGTGAAGCTCAAGCTCTGGGCGGGATTCGAACCATGGACCTGCTGCACGGCAGTCCATAGCCAATGCCACTGAGCCATCACTGCTTCAAGAAAATGCTTTTTTCACAAAAAATATATTGCCATTAATGCAATTTTCCATGTTTTTTTTGTTATGTTATTTTGACGGAAAAAGCTCGAGGCCCACCTGATGTTAAGCGGACTAACCTCTGCCTATAACAGATGCATTTCGTCACAAGTCACGAATTGCACTGCGCCCGTCACCTTGAGACATAGTTATTAAGTCTCATGTAATTTCACTGGCTCTCAAGGACTGCTGCCGGAACACACCGCGTTAGGTGCTTGGCGACAGATTTTTCTACTTGAGGGTGGTCGCTAGCCAGGCGGGCATTCGCAAAATGCCCTTCCACCATGCGGTGAAGCTCGAACCATGGGAACCACCAAGGGATTCAAACCAACCACTAAGGGATTCAAACCATAGACCTGCTGCGCGGCATCCATAGCCAATGCCACTGAGCCATCACTGCTTCAAAATGCCATAGTACAACAGTACTAACCATAGACACAGTAGTCCACAAATTATACTCGTCTAATTAAAAAAAGGCTAATCTATCAGGTATCTGTATATAAAAAAAAATAGATTTATATGTAAGAAATTTAAAAAAGTATATATACAAAATTATACTTTTTCTATAGTTATATTTTCGTAATATATATTCATAATTCACTGGATAACTATAGCATTGGTTGACATTGCTATATTTCTTTTCGGATTCTTTATTTTATTTTTTTTCCCACTCCAATAGTATTTCTAGTAATAATTTAATGGTTATGTTGTAAAATTTGAGCTGTTGTATCATTAATCCTCCGTGACGTCACAAAATGGCTCCAACGGAAGACCAGCGCTAGCTTTAAATAAAACTAGCACATGCTGAGTTGGGGACCAATTTATGATGTAAAGCAATTATTTCTATGTCTGTCAAATGTGCCTTTTATGTAAATATCCTGTTGTAAATTGCTTACGTCGTAAATAAATAAATTTCATTTCATTTCATTTCATATCTGTAGCCATAAAAAAAACATAACAGTTTAGTAGCTACCTACTAAATCCACTTGTCAAAAAATTCTCATTCAAGTATACCTACAGTAAAATACTTAAAAATCATCCGTTCTACCATAGTAGAAAGTTCTACTATGGTTCTACGTTCGAAAAATACACGGCGAAATTAAAGCGTTCGAAACAGATAAACTCATTCATACCTACCGCACAGAATTTTTAGTATGCCTAGAGGCAAAGGCGTAGGCGTCAAAGGCGAGTAACTTAAGAAAACTGTGAATAAATTGGCATCATCAGGACCACTATGTCCTAGTTATGAATGAAATTCTATTGTTAACATTATCGCCAATGCCAATGGGTTAATAGAAAGTACCTAATATAGGCAGAGCGATGGACAAAACTATTAAATTTTAGTAATAATATCTTAGTACTTAGGTGGTTTTTCCACAAGGTGAACGATAAGCGCACACATACCCGCATAAATATGGACAATGTTTAGATAACGCAGGCGGTGCATTATAGGTAACTAAACCAAAATAACATAATATAGGATGTTGAATTATGATTTTTACCAATTAAGTACCAGAGATCCACTCTCTCAGACCAGTAAACCTCGAGATTCTGCCCTAGTATAGCTTACAATTGAATATTGGTTCACTCACTGCGCACGCTGATGGGGGAATGAGTCACAAAATAAAAAATAAACAGTTATATTCCAAAAACTGATGAAATTAATTTGATATGACACAGGAAATTTGCGTTCCTTTATAAATTTGGTCAAAATTTTTTTAAACGTTTTTCTTCTTCTAAAATACCTATTCTAATCAGTAAGTAACAAAATCCGTACCTATATAAAAACCATATTTATTCAAACTCAAATAATATCAATATTCCAATCGGTAAGCAACGAAGTCCGTAATGAAAAGCCCAAGGTTGGTAGGTAGTTAAAATCCAGGTTGCACACAACCGTCAACGTCATCTGCCCTCACACTTTATTCATGTGTCTGCTACGAATAAATATATTATATTTATTCGTAGTGTGTCTGCCAGTTCGGGTCGGTCCCTGATGTCAATGTCCTGCTCCGATCGTATTTATTACGGCCAACGACCAAAGAGCGTATGATGTTTATTTATTTATCTATTTTTTTCTTCGTATTTATTGGATTCCGTTTCAGCGATTTCTTTCAATTCTTTTCCATCCCGACATCTTCAAGTTTAACGGACAAATACCTAAGTTGTTCTGACAAAAAAGTTGCTTCTAGCCCAAAGGTAACAAAATAATTAGGTGATATTTTTGTAAATTTTTCGATATGGCATATAATTTTTTTTAAATATTTTAATGTTTTGTAATATTCGTTGAAAATTTTCCTATAACTGAATCGACATAAAAACTATGGAATTAATAAACCGGCTCACAAAATTTCAAGAGAATCGAATTTTTGAAGCGCTTACAAATAGGTAATGGTGTTCTGGATAGACTTAGAGAACGCGTTTGGTTCTGTGTAGCACAAACTGCTGTTTTTTGCAATGAAATTGTATAATTTTCCACAACATCATCAAATCATATTACATTTTTTTTTTATATCTCTAAAAAAGGGACATACTAGTAACACAACCTACTTAAAGGCCTTGGCCTGTCAAGAACAACAGTAACTTCCATCCTAGAATGTGTATCTAAGGCTAGTTTTATTATAGTAGGATCCTACCAAATTTGGTTAGACAGGGGAGGAGGCATTGATGACATCGTAAAGGGGCCCCTTAAACCTACTCCCTGTGTTACAAGTCCCAGGCCCCTCTGGCCTCATCCTCTGCAACGCTATGGACCCCCCGCACCAGCACGATGAATCCATGGAATGCTGAGTAATTTTATTTGTTTCTTACCTTGACCCCACAAATTTGTCCTGCGGAAATTAATAGTTTTTCAGAAAATTATACAAGTATCACGTTATTCCTGACTTCAAATTTAAAAAAAAATCAATTGGTTTAGGTTATAGGTAACTGTACAGGTTGAATGGTGTGACATCACCGAATTGGGTCAGCTACCTTCCAAGCAGTCTTGCCTGCCCTACACCTAGCATGTTTTTTCTAAGAATTTTAATATATTTTCGTAATGCGACAAGGGCAATATATGATATAGACTATATAACAATGCAAAATGGACAAAGGAAGAAGTCCATTGCTCCAAAAGTAACATAAAGAAATAGCTACTTAACTTAGCAAACATATATTTAAAATGTCATTTAGGCACACTGCATTTTAGGTATGTGGCAATGTTAGTAGAAAATCTGTCGCCAAGCACCTAACGGTGTTTCTGGCAGCAGTCCTTAAGGACCAGTAATTATAGGTTAAGCCTGTTAACACCTTCGATCACATCTTCACTTACCATTAGGTGAGATTGTGGTCAAGGATTTACCTATCAGCAATAAAAAAAAAATGTGAATTCTGACCAGAATTCTACTCTACTTGCTAGGGCATGTCGAAGAGTGCCACGTTCTCACACTGGCTTGTGAGGACGTTAAGAACAGCGTCAATTATAGAGGTCTATCGTTATTTAAAGAGTGAGTGGTTCGGAGCAGCTTAGTAGAGTAAAATATGTTAAGTTTTGAAGCAATGATGGCCGAGCGGTCATACCTATGGACTGCCGCGCCGCAGTACCCTGGTTCGATCCCCACCGCCGGCTTGAACTTCACCGCATAGTGGAAGGGCCTGGCTAGCTACCACACTCAAGTAGAAAATCTGTCGCCAAGCACCTAACGGTCGGTTCTGGAAATAGTCCTTGAGAGCCAGTGAAATTACAGGCACATGAGACTTAACAACTATGTCTCAAGATGACTTGCGCAGTGCAATTCGTGACTTGTGACGAAATGCATCTGTTATAGGCAGAGGTTAGTCCGCTTAGCATCAGGCGGCCCTAGAGCAAGCTCCGTCACAATAGCATAAAAAAAATATTAGGTTACAAATTGGTGGTGCTCTTTTCCAGGATTATAATTCAATAGAATCAGGTTTAGGAAGGTTAGACCGCTCTCGTTCTAACCTTCCTAAACCTGATTCTACAAATTAGAGTTATGAGTCATATGTCATGTTAGCTTAGCGATCAGACCATACCCCGGATATAAGGATGGATGGCGCGGGTTCGAATCCCGCTCATGACTATAATTTTTCGTCTCCTTGTAATTTCGTAAGGTTAGTTACAATTATGTATGCCATGACCAAGATATGAATCGTTACAGTTTAAAAAGAAGCCTAATAAGTTGTTAACCACCAATGTACTGATAATTAGGTATACCATCATTCTTCTGCCCCTATGATTTCCACTCCTACACACTTCGTCTAAATGAACTTCTGTCGTAGCCTATATACACCATCCTGTACCACTATGGCCCAAGTACTAGCAAACATTAATAATAAGGAAAAAATAAGTATGTAAGTACCTACACTTAATAAATTACCTATCATATGAGTATGTAGGTCCTGCCAGCTAATCTCTATTAGCATTGAGTAATTGCGACATTGACAACATCGCTTATCTGCTATGAATTGCAAACAAGCAAACGAACTTAACAAACCTTAGTAAAGTACTTAAACCAGAATTACCCAATAAAACTACTACTTCTACATTTATATCGATTTTTTTAAACACACCATTCAAATCAGTCAGAATTCCGCAACAACCCGTGAAAGAAAAGTATTTATATTGTTTTTAAAAATAATACCGACGAGGATGAGAGTGATATTTTTGTGCTTTTTCGAGCATCTTCCGCCACTTGTAAAATTAAGAGATCTACTCTAGGTATATGGTCAGCTGCCGGCTGCCGGAACACACCGTTAGGTGCTTGGCGACAGATTTTCTACTTGAGGGTGGTCGTAGGCCAGGCGGGCATTCGCAAAATGGCCTTCCACCATGCGGTGAAGCTCAAGCCCGCAGCGGGAGTCGTACCATGGACCTGCTGCGCGGCAATTCATAGCCATTGCCACTGAGCTTTAAAATTATAATTAAAAGGTATATTTCATATATTTAAATAAAAGGCAGAGTTGTTCATTAAACTTATTTTATATGTATAGCTTTGACACGAAACTTAAAGTAAGAAGGTAGCCTAGGTAATGAACCTAGGTAATATTAAAAGTCGAAAGGAATGTCTAATAAACCCCCACGTCTTGGAGTGGTTCTTCTAGTTGCTGCTTGTGGTCTAGGAGCAACCGTGGTCTTCCTTCCACCAAGTAGGCCTCCTATCGGCAGTGGCCCTTGCCCATTCTGTCCCGACAGTAATGGTAACTGGCCGTTCCCTCCTGACAGCATTGGTAACCCATTCTGACCGTTGAGTATTTGACCAATCGGCAGTGTTCCGAGGAGGTTGCTAATCAGGTTCTTGCACAGTGCACTGGTAAGCCGGTCACCCATGTTGCCCCATATTCCCATTTGGCAAAATCTGAATAATGAAACAATGGCACATTGAAATAGATAAGTAACTTAATGGAAAGCGGGGCTAGTTTGCCTTGAATAAAAATAATGGAATCACCTGATCTACAACTCCGCTGCAGCAGAGTCTCATTTTAGTCTCTCTCAACAGGGCTCCATTTTTCTCTTTCGGTACAAAACCCTTTAAACGAGGTATTAGTGTCTCGCAAGCACGTTTAGGACCCCAGAAACAAGACATCCCCTCCTCCCGTGACTAACTAGAGAGTTGGCAAGCCTCTCCTTTACTCTTACGTCTGTTAGGTCAGACACTGCTTTATCCCATTGGTGCATAATCTTCTATAAAGTTAAGGAATTGCCATTTTGGTCAATTATTAGTTCCTGGTTCTTATTGATATGGATGATCAATACGAATCGATTAGGTCTAATCAATTAAGGGGGCAATTCGGATCAAGTATAGGAGCTTACAACGAAAAACAAAACATGAATTAAACAAAGTTTAATCTCAATGCGCGCTGCACGTGGCTGCTACGACCGTTTAGTTATCCATTAAAATTAGAGAAAACAATACTCTTCATGCCATTGTCCGATTTGAAAATTATCAACACGGATTTGTTAAGGATATGTTTGGACAGATTTAAGCGAAGGTTAGATGTGAAAATTCATTATCGCTAAGGACGATTTCCAAAAAATAATATTAAAATAGCTGCCCTTTCAGTTTCTTTTTATTATTAAATTTATGTTTCCTAAATCATGTGTCCTGTCTGCCTCTGGGGTTGATGTTCAGACTACCTACTTCTGAAAACGAAGGAAATCGAAGAGGCAGACATGAGAGGTTCATGATTACAGAAGGTAGACAAAACTAGCGCCAATAACAAATTTTTTGAAAAAATTAAGTAAGTATATACTTTTCAACCCTTTGTTATTTTACCCATCTTTTGCGTAGTAAATGATTTAAATTTGAATTTACTTAGCAAACCAGTTTTTTTACCTGGCAATTGATAACGCATGGTTGTCGTGGTGGCAGATGCTAACCGTACTATTTCATAATATATGAATAATGTCTGCCACACTAGAAATAAACTGTCACATCAACAAATCATAGTTTAACCCACTGAGCAAGTAATATTTTAGTTTAACCTAAGCCCGGTCGAAAAGCAACGGGGATTTAGTTGGATTAATTTGCTATATACCTATAAATATAATATTTACCTACTACAGCTAAAATGCAGAAGAAAATTTTGGAATAAAGATAATTACATACATTGGAATCACATCTTGCCTTATTGTGTACTAGCAGCCCGCCCCGGCTTCGCACTGGTATTAAAAAAATAATTATAATAATTTTAACACAAACACAAACGCTTCTATTTAAGTTAGGTTACTAAGAAAAGAAAATAATAAAGAATGTTTAATATATTTTTTTTTATCAACTTTTATTTATATATGTTTTGTTCTAATGTTTTTTATCGCTCAAAATCATTAACATATTTTTGCGCAGTTGGATAAAAACTATCCTATGTCCTTCCCCGTGTTTCGAACTATTTCCACAACAAATTTCATCCTATTCGGTCAAGTAGATCGGTTATCGCGCAAAACCATTTACTTCTTTTTGCGCATTTGGAGAAAAACTATCCTATGTCCTTCCTCGTGTCTCAAACGATTTCCACACCCAATTTCATTCTAATCGGTCCAGTAGATTGGTTATCGCGCAAAACCAATAACCCCTTTTTTGCTCAGTTGGATAAAAATTATAATATGACCATCCCCGTGTATCAAACTATTTCCACACCAAATTTCATCCTAATCGGTCCAGTAGATCGGTTATCGCGCAAAACCATTAACCTCTTTTTTTCGCAGTTGGATAAAAACTATCCTATGTTCATCCCCGTGTCTCAAACTATTTCCACACCAAATTTCATTCTAATCGGTTCAGTAGTTTCAGAGCCTATTCAATGCAAACAAACAAACAGATGTATGTTTCTTTTAAAATTTATTTATATTACATCTTGCTATTATAAGTATTTATTTGTTGCAAATAAACTTTTTTCTTTATTTCTTTCTTTCAAACAAACAATCAAATCTTTCCTCATTATTATTTAAACCATTAAGCTCTTTTTGCGCAGTTGGAGAAAAACTATCCTATGTCCTTCCCCGTGTCTCAAACTATTTCCATACCAAATTTCATCCTATTCGGTTGAGGAGATCGGTTATCGCGCAAAATCATTAACCTCTTTTTGGGCAGTTGGATAAAAACTATCCTATGTCCTTCCTCGTGTCTCAAACTATTTCCATACCAATTTCATCCTAATCGGTTAAGTAGATCGGTTGTCGCGCAAAATCTTTAACCTCTTTTTGCGCAGTTGGATAAAAACTATCCTATGACCATCCCCATGTCTCAAACTATTTCATCCTAAACGGTCCAGTAGATCGGATGTCGAGCAAAACCATTAACCTCTTATTTGCTCAGTTGGATAAAAACTATCCTATGACCATCCCCATGTCTCAAACTATTTCCACACCAAATTTCATCCTAATCGGTCCAGTAAAAAATTAATTAATTAAAGGCAGAATAATTACCTAAAATCCTTTTCCATCGATACTGTATCAGTAATCTTCAAGAATTGGTCGTTTTTCTTAGAGAACGGCTGCATATCTAAGAATCCAGTGTTGGTCTTTGCCTCATGTTTCTCCGGTTTGCCGGACTTGTGCGCAAACTTGGCGACGAGGCTGACGAAAGAATCCCGCGCGCGCGCGTCTGTACTGGACACCTCGCCTCCCACGAGCTTCCCGTCTGCTTCAAGTGGTTCAAAGAGATATGCCAGCTCGTCGCCGTGAGCAGGCCCTTTCATCTTAGCGTCGTCCGGCATGTTACTGGATCGTTCTGTCGAGTTCAACAAAATAATAGTTTATTTTTATATAGTTTATTTCTGTTATGCAAGGCTACAAAGTTGTTATTAAGGCGCGAATACTTCTTTTAGTACTTGTATTGAAACCTGTGCAAGCGTAGTATTTCAAAATATAGAATCCTGAGCGTGACGGAGGTTTCAAAGGTACGAGACACAAAACAACTTTGCTGCCAAGCGCAACACTCAATTTTTCACCACATTTTAAGGAGAAAAATGCTAGGGGCTAGAAAAACAGCTTACTGTTTTTCTTTCACTAGTCATATAGTAATATATAATTTCATTTAAATATTTTTTTCTGGAAGTTTTATTGCGGATTAAAAACTTTTTCTCTCACTTTTCCACGCAAAGTTTTGAATGAGCTTTTGAGGTGAAAAAAATTACAACACGTGCCATGCAAACCTTATACGACTACAACGTTACGATACAAACCTAGATAATGACGAGTTCAATCGACATTATACTTATATCTGGACCTAAAATCTCAAATAAGGGAGTGATCACCCTACGGCGTTTGTATGGAGAACTGACCGACAAGTTCACCCTTAAGTAACTCATTATTATAACTTCTCTTCTTTGGGCTGCTCCATATTATAATGTTGAACTGGATTTTATTATTACCGGCAGCGAACCTAGCATGAACTATAGATAAAAAATAATTAATGATTTTATACACTTTCTAGAGACAATAATTGTATTATCTTTATGCTTTTGCACAGTCACAGCGGAAAGGAAAACTTTACCTACTTTTGATATATTTGAGAGAGAAATATGTACATACCTACACAGGATAAAATAATCTCCGTCTGCAGGCCTATCACGCACCGAACGCATATCTCCCCTAGAGGATAAAATTCTACCTATTTGTATTTTTTTTCACGCCGACTAATGAGCTCCTATAGATATTTATTTATCTATTAATTCCCGCATAGGTACTCCGAAATCGAATGCGATCGCTAGTTCCGTTCAAAACTGTACAGTTTTGCTTCCACCACATACACCACGACAGTTTAAGAAAGATCTTCATTTTATTAGGGTTATCATAGGGGGGTTAGTAATCTTTGATTTCATTCCAAGATGGCTTCGAGGGATAACGCATTAGATGTTGACGGCTTAGTGCTCGCCCTAGTGAAAAATAAAGCATAATAGTACACAAATACTAGAATTATATTACGAAATCCAGCCCAGATACAACCTAACACATTTTTAGAGCGATGGGGTGCGATGATATTGATTTCGTGTGAGCGGTGAGAGTCTACAGCCTCATCTAAGAATCCTAGCACAGGCGTCGATTTGTGGAATGATTCAAAGTATTGATGGTGTGCCATTCAAGTTTCCCTGGCTAGCTATAACCCCGGAGCGGTGATTTTATCGCCAAGCATCCAAAAAAGTGTATACAGGCAACTGACCGTGGTAGACATTCCTATAACAAGTTCTAGCTTTGTCAGCCTGCTATCTTGACCCACAACATTATAGGTTAGGAGATTGCTGACCTGCAAGAGGAACTCCTGGCAGAAAAAAGGAGCCCTTGCTAAGGTTTCCGACGTGCTCGAAGCTGTAGAGAAAGGCATCGCCACCTTCACTCCACGCGTTCACTGTCTGGAACGCAGGGAAGTTGAACAGAGCATCTCCTGCAATCAATGGTATTATATTACGTAAAATAATAGTTAACGATTACGTAGACCACGTACCTAATCGTTTCGCCACTCAATGTCCACTCTTTTCTTGTGGACATTCTGGGATATGGACAATTAGCACCCCTTGGACATTTTGTGATTTGGTCATTATGAACCTAAACGTTTCAAGGCTGTAAGTCGTACATAGTCGTTAAATATGCTGTATCAGCCAGATTGTCCACTGCTGATCACAGTCTCCCCAGGAAGGTTTGCCAAACCCCCACTCTTGGCAGGCGTCTTAGGGATCGCAATTTAAGATAGCAGTTCATTAGAATTAGGCGCTGCTGCCCACCTTCTGGTATTTTAACTTTAAACCATTTTCTGCTGTCATAACATAAGTGTGAGTACATTAGAAGTTATACATAAATGAGGTTCCAAGTACTATTTCCTCTTACAGTTCAGTTTAGTCGCCTATTATGACACCCACGGGTAGCAGTGGGGGTGACGATCTAGCCCGGCACCCCCCGGGCATAAAAGATGCGTGAAAGATGCATTAGAGATTAATTAAACATACAGTCAATTTGTACACCAATAATTAGTAAATGTGACTTTACCTGTAGCCTCAGCAATCTGCGAAAGTCCATCGACAGCGTTGAGCGAGGTGTCGAACAGGGTCTGATAGTAGTCGGAGAGCGGTAGCACCTGGTTCACCACCCCGGTCAGTGGCAGCAGACCTTCCACTCCGTGCACCACGGACTGCAGCCCACCGATCAGCTCCTTCTTAATGAAGTCTTTGACCAACTGCAGCTGGTTCGTTAAAAACTTATTATATTTGCCTGGAAAATATTTTCTACAGTTATTATTCGTTTTCAATAAGGTTTAGGTACTATGTTAGACTTCCACCCGCTAATTCGCTGGTTTCCCTCGGGAACTAATTAGTTAATCGGGATATTTTATTAAGTTTCTATGCTGCTAATCCAGTACCACAGACTAAGATTAGGAGCGTGTCCGAGACCTGCACGTGCATATACCCCGAATACCATTCAAAAAAAGCGCACGCACACACATACACACACACACACACACACACACACACACACACTCAAGTAGATACTTTTACACACAAAGTTTCTCATCCCCTACGTATTATAAATAATAAAAATATGTTTGTTAGTTTGTTGGTTTGTCCTTCCTTTATCTTTTATATTATCAGGGTTCTCAAAATATAGTAAGAACGTAAATAAATTGATATAGACTTGTAGGTTGTCTACATGATTTCGTTGTAGTAGCAGTTGTGTTGTATATATACTTCTTAGCGTTTTGTTAATAAAGTCATCCCGCTGGTTAAAAATATGTATACGCTGTAGAAGTTGGAGCAAGGGGTATACCAGCGAAATCCCTATATAACCTACTTAAAGACCTTGGCCTACCAAGAACAACCGTAACTTCCATCCTAGAACGTGTATCTAAGGCGGCATTAGTAGGATCTTATCAAATTTGGTTAGGTAGGGGAGGAGGCTCGAGTGGTGAAGGAGAGCATTGATATATCATAAAGGGGCCCCTTAATCCTACTCCTGGGTTGCAAGTCCCAGGCCAAAGGTTTGTAAAATCAATCAATACGTAGATATATGTAACTTGAATGCTTAGGTAATTATACATAGTCCATAATGGGCTATTATTATTTGTTTTACTAATTGGTAAGCCTTTGACCACAATATCACCTGATGGTATGTGATGATGTGTTAACAGGCTTAACCTAGAATTAGGCTCTCAAGGACAGCTGCCGGAGCACACCGTTAGGTGCTTGGCGACAGAATTTCTACTTGAGGGTGGTCGCTAGCTAGGCGGGCATTCGCAATATACCCTACCACCATGCAGTGAATCTCAAGCCCGCGGCGGGATTCGAACCATGGACCTGCTGCGCGGCAGTCCATACCCAATGACCCAGAGCTATCACTGCTTCCAATATAGTCTATTTTCATATAGGTAGACTTTAATTGCGAGTTATTCTGAATACAAACGATGTGATATGTATTATTTCCGATCGGTTTATATTTTTTATTTAACATCGGGCATGACAGTTTCTTGTGGGCCTGGCCATGGGTATTACCGTAGACAGCTCTGGAAGTTTCCGCGGAGGTGACGCCTGTCAGCAGAGGAACTCGTTTCTCCTTCTTGTTGAGCGAGTCAGCAGGCGCTTCCACAACCAGTGGCGGCAGTGCTCGCAGGTCGTCTTCGCCTTCCACTCGGGCCCCAGCACCTTGCCAAAAGTAAGTTAATTAATTCCCTTCTTTATCATATTTATGTACCTACCTACTAAGTATAATACATACATATAATGACGCCTGTATTCCCCAGAAGGGGTAGGCAGAGGTGTGACACCCACGTTTCGGCAATTGGATATTGGTCCCATGTAATGGGGGCGAGCCTATTGCCTACCGGGCACAGTTTCAGGGTCACACAAAATGTTTTCTCTAACACACTGGACGAAACACAAGAGCATATTACGAACAATATGTTTACGCTAACAACATGTAAGACAGGAAACAACATATTGTTTGAAACCCTGGCAGGGCACTAAGATGGTAAACGGCCCTGAGGTGCGTCTAATGCACACAACACCCTACTCATATCCACGTGAGAAGTGGCATGCTGCTCATTTGGCGCACTTTCCCTTAGTCGCCTCTTACGACACCCACGGGAAGAAAAGGGGAGGTGAAATTCTAACCCCACGAATTATATAATAATGTGAAGCCATTTAAACATTATCGATCAGAGCAGTCGGCCAGCACCGTAGGTGCAGCAAGATTACAGTACGCTCGTGAACAATAGTAACTGCCTATTTAGGGTGGAGTGTACATTAATGGGCAGGACCGCAAAGGGATGTTCACAGATGAGTCACGATTGTGCCTGTTTTGTTTTTTTATGCCTGATAGGTTAGCCTTTGATCACTATCTCACCTGATGGTAAGTGACGATGTAGCCGAAGATGTTGTTCAGGCTAACCTAAAAGTATTGGCTCTCAAGGACAGCTTCCGGAACACATCGTTAGGTGCTTGGCGACAGATTTTCTACTTGAGGGTGGTAGCTAGCCAGGCGGGCATTCGCAAAATGCCCTGCCACCATGCTATAACGACTGCCATCCAAAGACAACAACCGTGACCGACGGCTAAACGTGCCCTCCGAAGTACGGAGTAATGTCACTAGCGGTCACCCATCCAACTCATGACCGCGTGCGACGTTGCTTAACTTTGCTGATCGGTTGAGAACAGCTAAGTAAACTTCGCTACGATCGCTTCAATAGCTTAGTCATGATTGGAGGCACAGAGTGTGTAGGCAACAAGCGAGCGCTACATTCTACATTCTTTAAGCTCTCGCCAAGGAAAAGGTTCCTTACGGTTGAGGCTCTTACATCATTACATCTACATATATACATGGGTTGGGAGTAGGGTTGCCAAAGGTCCGGGAAATCCGGGAAAGTCCCGAAATAGGATGTTTTGTCCCGTGTTCAGTTATTTCGCCTGGCTGTCCCGGAATTCGCTAGTTTTAAGTTTTTCCACAAACTTACTGGTGCCAATAGTTACGCATGGCGTATGCCAGTCGTGAGTGTGATTTCAAAGTTTAATTACATGACCTACATAACCTAAAACAAAACCTACAAAATGTACATTTGAACTTGCGGTTAAAGTACCAACTCTCTTCCTGACCCTAGAAATGTCCAGGAATTGATAAACCTTGATCAGGTAAACCTAGTTGCGAGTGGCTTGATTGCGAGATGCCTGGAATGAGCTCGGAAGATTAGTCAAGATATTCAAGATAAGTCCAACCTCCTATGACTGATCTGAAACAGGCTCTTATTGACGAATCATTAGCAACATTCAGCTTTACATAATATGTATGATTTTGTTTTATACTAAGAATGGAATGTTTTTGTTAAGTATTTATTTTATTTAATATAATAAAACAATATATTATAATATTATGATTTTTATCGGTTTATTCCCGAAATTCCACTACGAGTATCTATCCCCACTACCAACTGCGGTGGGCATTTCGGGAATATGTTTTCTTTAAATCACTATTATTAATGAGCATTGGTCATATTTTAAATAATACACGTATCGGCCTTTGGATATTTTTTATTAAATCACAAATCACAGACAATTACTTCACATAATGAAAATAGGCTTTACTATAAAATACTCACTACAATTGTACTTACGTAATTTATTTTTTTTATGCTAAACAGAGCGTCACATAGCTTTGCTTAGTGGATCCTTAAGTTGCCTGCCAAGCGTGGGGATTATGGCTAATCCCCCCAATGAGAGAGACCTTGTTCGCTCATATGAGAAGGAGGGAAACTTACCTGATCGTCCAGATATCTCATCTAAGAATCGAATTGTATCAACTCCGTCCATGCCTACGTCCATATCAGCCTGTGGAACAAAAATAAAACTATAATAACGTAAACTAACTACACTTCATCTTCATCCCCTTCGTCTGATAGCGGTTCGTGCCTCGATTTGGTTGCTTTTAGTGACTTTTACGAAACGTCATAATTGTTCCAAAGCAAACGTGTTAGGTACTTTTCTACCGACTTCAAAAAAGGAGGAGGTACTCAATTCGTCTGTATTTTTTTTTTTTTTTTTTTTTTTATGTTTGTTACCTCATATCTTCTGACTGCCGTGTGGTCCCATTTAAATTTCATCAAAATCGATTTAGCCGTTTTTGAGTTACACTCCAAAAACTGAAAAAGTGTTTTCCTGTCCTGATATTATAATCAATGTTTGTTACCTTAGAACTTTTGACTGGGTGAACCGATTTTGATAACCTTGTTTTTATTTAAAAGCTGAGGCTTGCCGTGTAGTCCCATTTAAATTTCATCAAAATCGGATAAGCCGTTTTTGAGTTACACCACAATAACTGAAAAGTATTTTCCTATCATGATGAATTCTCATCGAAGCTCAAATTTGGTGGTAACACAGTAATATTTCCTCAACGGTATAAGATAGAAATAAAATTTTGGATAGGAAGATAAAACGTGTATTATGCTGCAAGCAAGTCTTATTTTGATAATTTAAGTCTGTTATATGTTACTATATCTGGTGGTAAGTTAAACATAAGCCCATAAGTAGCAAGGGTCACTAAAAAGAGCGAAATAAAAATTTTTACCAAAAAAATAGAACCGACTTCAACACTTAAATGTGTGAAATAACTTGTTGAAGTCGGTACCATGACGGTTCAAAAGTACCTATCATCACAATATTGTGCGCATGGTACCGACTTCGACAAGTTATTTCACACATTTAAGTGTTGAAGTCGGTTCTATTTTTTTGGTAAAATTTTTTATTTATATATGTATAAAATGTTCTCGTTATCACCTGTCAAGTCAGTACTAACACCCTTTGGAAACAATAGAAACAGGCTTAGCGCAGTCCATCCTTCCATCCATAATATATTCTTCAGCTTTCCTCTACCCTATAGCCGTCCACGTTGATACTCAACACTCTTCATATTGTATGTTTTTCTAACTATGATACCTATACCACGTTAGTGTATAGAGTTATAGGCTTAAAATCGGCTTACTATCACTTTCTCTCTCAATATGTGTGATATAAAGCCATATGAATGAATAGTTTTTGAAATCCCCCAGCGTAATGTTTCACCATTCATGTGAGATTGTTCACTCTTGCAGAAACTTTTATACTTTACAAATTTTTAGGTTAGAAAAGTCTCTTTCATACATCTGCTTTCAGAAACTTCCACAATTCATGGAAAATTTATAATTGTTAAGCCTTCATCTAAAATGATATATCTGGCATAACGCTTAGAGTCAAAGAGTCTATTCAAAAAATTCAAAACTTACCATCACCAGTTTCTCAACGGGCATCTTCCTTAGGCACATGACGAGCCGCTCAGCTGGTTTGTCTGGACAGCCGGTATTGTTGGCTACTTCGCTTGCGTGCTTCGCAGGGTCTGTCCTCACGGCTCCAGGGGACAGCGGAGTCCCTGACAGAGCCACCACTCCCGTGGCACTGCGCCCTTCAGGAGAAAGCGCTAACAGTGACGCTGCGCTTCCACCTGAACCTTGACCCATCAACACCACTCGGTTCTTATCTCCTCCGAAGAATTCTATGTAATCGTTGATCTGTGTCAGAGATATTGGAACTTAGAGAAGCTTGTTTGCTTGACAGGTTATTCGAAACTTGGGGTCACCATCGGAACCATAGAAAGCCAGAAAAAGTATACTGTAGGTAGCGCATTGTTTATCTAACCGCATAACACCTTTGTAGTAAGTACCCCATAAAGATGCAGTATGAAAATTCTTACCCAAACCATGGCAGTATGTAGATCAAAGAGGCCAAGGTTGCCAGATGCATCTCTCGTCCCGGTGCTGAGGTATCCTAGCGACCCTAGACGGTACTGGGCGGTCACTATGATGGTGTCCTTCTGTGCGAAATGCTGACCCTGTTGTTGACAAAGTCTATATTAACTTGATTATTCATAGTTAACATACATATTTACTTGTATATTGCCGTATAATATAAACCTACCCCATATGCGGTCGTTGATCCACTTCTATAATTGCCGCCATGTATGAAGAAAACAACAGGACATCCTGCAAAAACATTATCGTGAAACAATAAGCTCTTGAAATGGCTATTTTGGAGGGGTCAAGGGAGGATCCATAATATATAATTTAGGTATTCATTTTATTATTATTTATTTATTTAAGATGCACCAACCGTGTACATATTAAAAACACATTACATATATAAATAATTTATTACATATTCATGCTAATTCATTATTAATATAAATTATCTTATCGTTGCACCCTGAATGGATGCCATCGTTTTTTTTTCATTTTGAAGCGCTCGTAGCGAAGTTCTTTGAAGTTTACTTAGTATTACCCAAACCTTGGCGTGGTTTCTAGTCCTTTTTATAAATGTAAATCTGTACTTTTTTTAAGTTATTGCTGAACACAGATGAGGCTCCCCTGGTTTTAAGCGGTTACCTATGCCTGCCTCTAATAGATGCATTTCGTCACAATTGAGGAACTGCACTATGCCCGTAACCCTGAGACATACAGATGTTAAGGTTGAACTGGCCGGTCAGTTCTCTCTCCATACAAACGCCGTAGGGTGATCAGATCACTCCCTTATTTGAGGATTTAGGCCCATAATTAAGCATAGTATCGATTGAACTTGTCATAATCTAGGTTTGAATCGTAACAAATTTAAAAAAATTAATTATATTGAAATTTATGAGCTTTGAAAACTTTATATGAAAATGTTTCGAGGCTCATAACTCTCCAGTATTTTTTTTTTTAAATTTCGTTAAGATACATACAATACAACCCTAGATAATGACGAGTTCAATCGATATTATGTTTAATTCTTGCCCTAAAATCTCAAACAAGGGAGTGATCACCCTACGGCGTTTGAATGGAGAACTGAGCGGCCAGTTCACCCTAAAGTCTCATGTACCTGTAATTTCATGAATTACTTACTTGCTGGCATAAGAACTGCTGCCGGAACACAGTGTTAGGTATGCAAATGATTTTCTACTTGAAGGTAGCTAGCCAAGCGAGATTTCGCAAAATGACTTTTTTTACCATGCGGTAAAGCTCAACGTAGCGGTAGGGTTCAAACCTTGGACCTGCGGATCGGCAGTCCATAATCTTTGTAAATATGTATTAATTTTTTGACATATAAATTTATATATATTTTATATGATTATAATTATTATATTTTCACGCCATTACAAGCCTTATATAGAATTTTTTATGAAGCAATGATAGTCGCAATTATTATAGTTGGTTATGGCTATGTACTGCGGTGCCGCAGGTCAATGGTTCGATCCCCGCCGGCTTGAGCTTCTTTTTATCTTCTTAATTCTTCATGGTGGAAGGGCATTTAGCAAGCTACCACCCAGAAGTAAAAAAAATCTGTCGCCAAGTACCTAACAGTGTGTTCCGGAAGCAGTCCTTGAGAGCCAGTAAAATTACAGGCATGTCTAAGTGTGACGGGCGCAGTGCAATTCAGCTGCATCTGTTATAGGCAGACGATACCGCTTAATGTCAGGTGGCATGTAATTGCTTGTTTAGTCACAATAACACTTAAATATTTTATAATAAAGTTCCCAAACATATTACAACGCTCACAGAAGGGAAATTCAAGTTGCATGTGAAAAACATATTGATTAAAAAATCCTACTACACAGTTTCTGATTACTTAAACGACAAAAATGCCTAAACAATTCAGCCTCTGCCAATCTATTGCCTGTTACCTACATAATTTAAACAAATATTGTAATAACTCTATTATATAGTAAGTATGTAACACTTTGTTAAAATATGTTTAAAAGAATGGCCCCGAGTTTCTTGCCCGTTCTTCTCGCAGTGGCTCTATACAATTTATTTGCTGAACGTGGCAGTACAATGTAGAATATTTCAATACTAAAATTTGTAATTGACCTTCATAAGAGCGTCGTAGACGCCTAAATTGAATAAATGATTTTGACTTTGACTTTAAAACAAACAATAATAAAAAAGTTACATTCGCAATGAAAGCCTTGAAGAGATCTATCACATGTGTGAAGAAACTAGTGGTCTAAAACCCACATGACCAAGTATTGCATCAGAGGGTGTAACTCTTCAGAATCTTTAAAAAATTATGAACTTGACAAATGTATATTTGCAGGATACCTCGATGATTTTTAATATCACGTAGGTGGTGTTCCTCATGCCCCAAGGTGACCTATACCTGTGATAATATATAACCTCAATAATGGACGCCAAATCATCTAAGTTGGTACTAATTATTACCCTTTTCATCTCCTGGCATTTTAGGCGCAAAAACGTTGAGGCACAGGCAGTCCTCGTCACCTATGATTCTCCTCGGCATGTAGGGGTCTGGCTGCGGACAGGGCAGGCATTGCTTAGTTGCAGTGAGCTCGCCGGTCAGGAAGCGACGCGTTGCCCGCTGAAATCGCCGTGGTCCAACAGGAGGCTCTGCGTATCTGTCATACATAACATTATAAAACGAGTTATAAGCATATGAAGCCTATTATTATGATATTTCTTAGTATTAATAGGTACCTACCTATTCTTACGGGCCTATATCATATAACATATACACCAGAAGAAGCGACGCTCAAGTATGTGTGCTCGTAAAAGCATTCGCGGCTATGTGTGAGTGTGACAGAAGGCGCGGGTGAAGCGCGGACCGCGCGGTGTGTGGGCCGGGCACCTCTAGTCGTGCCGCTAATTCAGGGAGTTCACTCGCTCATTCTCAGCTAGGCTAGGATGGCTTGAGGTTTTGTCACAATGCCGGGGCGTAACTATTGTTCTGTTTACGGTTGTTGCAGTAACACAAAGGAGAGGAATGAAAGAACATTATTTTCGCTTCCTAAGTATTGTTGTAGACTTAAGTTATTGTTGTACCTCAAATGCAAAAATGGAAACACGGTATAAATGTAAGTACCTAACTGTAGTTTTGTAACACGAGAATGATCTCGTGTTACATAACTGACGCATGTAAATAATGTATTATCTAAGATTTGTAAATGGTTCGCCGCTAATAATCTTCTCCTAAATTAAAAAATGACGAAATGTTTAAAGTTTTCTTTACCAAATGTTCCTTATGTTGAACCAAACATAAAGCTTGGCCCAGATAAACTCCCTATTGACAAAGCGACAGTCTTCCTGGGAATCAAAATGGATTCCACTTTACAATGGGATCCACATATACATGATCTCTCCGGAAGACTTAGTTCTGCTGCATATGCAGTTCTTAGGATAAGACAGTTAACAGACGTAGCTACTGCTCGCCTAGTTTATTTCGCGTACTTCCACAGTATTATGTCGTATGGCGTATTGCTGTGGGGAACTGCTGCTGAGATAGAGACAATCTTTATCATACAAAAGCGTGCAATTCGAGCCATATATAAAATGGGTCCTAGGGAATCTGTGAGGGATCTTTTTAAAGAAATTGATATTTTAACTTTACCAAGTCTGTATATATTTGAAAATATTATGTATGTTCGTAAAAATTTGAGTAAATTTAAATTAAACAGTGACAATCACGATTACAATACTAGGAATAAAGATAAAATAGCGGTGCCAGGTTTTAGATTAGCAAAGACAACAAAAAGGTCCTTCTTAGGTAATTGTGTGCGGTTTTATAATAAAGTTCCTAAACATATTACAACGCTCACAGAAGGGAAATTCAAGTTGCATGTGAAAAACATATTGATTAAAAAATCCTACTACACAGTTTCTGATTACATAAACGACAAAAATGCCTGGACAATTCCGCCTCCGCCAAGCTATTGCCTGTCACCTACATAATTTAAACAAATATTGTAATAACTCTATTATATAGTAAGTATGTAACACTTTGTTAAAAGATGTTTAAAAGAATGGCCCCGAGTTTCTTGCCCGTTCTTCTCGCAGTGGCTCTATACAATTTATTTGCTGAACGTGGCAGTACAATGTAGAATATTTCAATACTAAAATTTGTAATTGACCTTCATAAGAGCGTCGTAGACGCCTAAAGTGAATAAATGATTTTGACTTTGACTTTGACATAACTACAGTTACCACTGATGAAAACTGGTGCATAGTAGGTACCTAGGTACTAAATAATTTGTTTACATCAGCTGTAATTGTAATTTTGTAACAGAAGTATGATCATATTTAATTTTTTTCGATTATGGTACGAAACCCTAATCAAACGTTTTAAAAGGATTTTCAGTATATTTTAAGTGTAATATATATTTTTTTTTATCCATTTCAATTTAACCAATATTCCTTTATATGCCTTTGTATGTTATTTTTTTTGGCAAGTCCGATTTTTTTATATCCGTGCCATGAGGCACCTTTAGGTGGGTCCGACCATTGCCTGGTAGGCTCCGAGGTGCCAACCGTAAGCCGCGTCCGTCCCCTTCGACCTGGGGGGCGCACCGTATGGCACTACGGGTCAGCCGATTGGGATGGGTTACGAGAGTTTTATTCCTCTTATCCCTGGAGGCAGCTCTGATTCTCGACCTGCGATCTCGATGCTTGCGCCGACTCCGTCGTCAAAATTCTGCAGTGCGAGTTGACGGTAGAAGTCGCCCTTGGTTTAGTAAGCCCTGTGCAGTAGCTCCAAAGCGTAAGCTTGACGCTTATAAGGCTTAGGCTACGGCGCTTTCATCACAGGATCCTAAATGTCCCGCGTTAAAAAGATGCTGAACGCTGCTTCAAGGTCTTGCAAGAGGGAAGTAGCCAAAGCCAAAAAGCTTCATATGAGCAGGATTGGTGACCAGTTGATGAGCTTCCTTTCAGGGAGTAAGGCGTTTGGAAGGCATCCCGCCCGGCTGTTGTTTTAAAAAAATGCGCACCAGAGTTGTCCCCGGTTTTATCGCACCTGTTCCTGTTTTCCTACACTTTGGGCTGTGTGCCATCACCGTGGAAGGTAGCTCTTGTCCACCCGATACCTAAGAAAGGCGATCGCACGGACCCGTCTAACTACCGCACCATTGCAATCACATTCTGCTCTCCAAAGTTATGGAATGAGTTGTAAACTTCCACCTTCTTGGATACCTAGAGGAACACCGGCTGATCAGAGACCGTCAATATGGCTTCATGGCCGATCAGCCGGTGATCTTTTAGCTTATCTTACGCATCGGTGGGCCGAAGCTTTTGAGTGTAGAGGAGATGCGCTGGCGGTAAGCTTAGACATAGCCAAGGCCTTCGATCGGGTGTGGCGACTTACGCTTCTTTCAAAACTAAAAAAATAAATTTTTTGGACTATACTATAGACGTATTCCCACTGCACAAATAAATTATTATTTAAACAGTATTCTGAAAGGTATAAAAGAGTTATCCTGGCAAAAGTCACAAAATGATCACTTGATTAAAACCGCAAAAATCAAATCAAAGGCAACTTTGAAAATAATTAAGCATACAATTTCCCCAAGGAACCTAATTCAAAATTAATAATCATACATTTACTAATCCCTAAGACATATCAGAAAAATTGAATAATCATTTTATTATTATCGTGACATTATATCAGAAATGGACTATCATTTAATAAAATCAAATATGACAAATCCAACTCTGTATTTCTTACACCGACTATTCCATTTCACATCTGTAAAATAATAGAATCTCTAAATAATGCTGATAGTTTTGGATATGATGGTATAACTACAAAAATAGTAAAACATGTAAGTAGTATAATCGACTCTGTTATAAGTCATATCATGAATATGTGCATTCAGCAAGGAATATTTCCTGACAAAATGAAAGTTTCTATAATAAAACCATTACATAGAATAAGGCAACAAGGCAAAAAGGACTTATGTAATTATCGGCCAATAGCACTTATACATATTTTATCAAAAATAATTTTAAAAGTTTTTTATCTAAAACTTTACTCTTATTATGAAGATCAAAATATCTTGGCGCCGGAACAGTATGGTTTTCCGAAATGTAAAAACATTAACGTTGCTATTTATAACTTCCTCAACAATGTTATAACAAATATGGATAAGACTAAGCCCACAGTTGCGTTATTTATGGATATGACCAAAGCTTTCGAACATGTTGAACACGAAACGCTTTTATATAAACTCGAAGCATGTGGTGTTAGAAACACTGCAATCAGATCCTAACTCACTAATAGAGTGCAGGCTACGAAAATTAACCACAGGCAAGTATGTATGAGAACAAAAACAGACAAGATTTATACATCAGAATTTAAACAAATATATTACGGTGTCCCTCAAGGCAGTGTTTTAGAACCACAGCTCTTTTTGATTTATATGAATGATCTACCAAAAGTAACATCCTTCTCAGCAACGCTTTTCCCTGACGATAGTACGATTTTATTCATGGATAGCAAAGTAAATAATGTACTTTATTTATTCGTAGATAATGACAATTTAAATATCGATATTAATAATACATTGACATCGCTCATCAGCTGGTTTGACATGAATAATTTAAAAATAATTTCGAAAAGACAACTAGAATTAATTTCAGACAAAGGCCTAATGAACTGATGAGTAACTTGAATATAAATTACCAGGGGAAAACGATTGGTGAAATTGAGTCAACCAAGTTCTTAGGTTTACAAATAGACAAAAAAATTACATGGAAACAACACATAGAAATAATATCTAAAAAAAATCCAATTTTCATATGCCTTATACAAACTGAGTAAAATAAATAACAAATCAGGACACTGTACTCACAGCATATCATGGCTTTGTAGCTTCGCTCTTAAGATATGGCGTCATATTTTGGGATAATTCTACAAACAAGCTGGATGTATTTAAAGCGCAAAAGAAATGCATTCGTGCTATTTGCAACCTAGCTCAAACAGACTCTTGTAAAACTCACTTCATCAGACTACATATGAACATTTCCGTCTCTTTATACCTATATATATACGAGACTGTTCTGTTTGACAAAACTTACACCTTTTTACTAAATACGAGTATGACTGTCAAGGTAGACGATGAAAGGATCTACGACACCTTGCCTCAAATACTTTACTACTAAATAAATGTGTGTTCTGTAATCTGTATGGCTCCAATTGTCTATAATAAAATCCCAACGCTATACGTGATGTAAATAATATAATAATTTAAAAAAAAAATTACATGACTTCCTGGTTTTCAAGGCCTAATATACAATAAATGAATTCTTAGATGAGAAAAGTATGTAAATTTCTTAATGTTTGTGACTATTTTGACAATATACTGTACCTGTATTTGCATAGGTAATACTTGTATGCGTAAAGCGGGCCCTAGCGAGATGCCCATCAACGCTCGAGTCCTCCAGGGTTCTAAGTTGTCGCCAACGCTATTCATCCTGCATATCATTGTATGTGATGTCCATACTTGTTGGATCTGGGGGTGGGTCTTTTGACGGGTCGAGATGTGTGGTGCTAAAATTTCGACTCAGGAATAAGGTCAATTAACTCGTCGAAACATGCCCCGAAAAACAAGCAGTAAAAAATACACAGGGAAGGTTACCTGTGTATTTCCCTGTATCTTTACATCTCTACGGAGACTGAGAGGATCTAGCTTGTCGGACAGCTTGGGATCGTTGACAATTCTGGCGGCAATACAGGGAAGTATATTGTTAAAATAGTCACAAACATTAAGAAATTTACATACTTTTCTCATCTAAGAATTCATTTATTGTATAGTAGGCCTTGAAAACCAGGAAGTCATGTATTTTTTTTTTAATTATTTTTTTTTTATTATAGACAATTGGAGCCATACAGATTACAGAACACACTTTTATTTAGTAGTACCTAGGTAAAGTATTTGAGGCAAGGTGTCGTAGATCCTTTCCTCGGAGTCTGTTTGAGCTAGGTTGCAAATAGCACGAATGCATTTCTCTTGCGCTTTGAGTCTTATATACATTAGGTATATAAGTAGATTATAATCAATAATTTTATTAAGTCTTTGTTAAAAGCTCAAACATAAATTAAGATTATTGAATGTAATTGAAACTTTATTTTTAAAACCAAATATAGGTACAGTCCCACCAACTTATCTGTTCAGGTGGCAGAAAAATGAACTAAAACTTTCCCTCAAATTGTGACAGTTTGTAGTTGATTTCCTTGACCAGTAGCGCCCTCGAAAACTGCACAGTTAAGTTGGTGGTACTATACCTAGTACAGCAATAACAACGGAACTCGTTTATCAGAGCATCCGCAAAGATTATGTAACTCCGCTGTCCTTGAAAATATTTTGTCATTAATTTAATAGTCATACCTACTTACCAAATAAGATAGGTATTGTATTTTGTAATGTGAAAGATAGTGATATTATTTCACATTTCTTTAGACAATGTTCGGAGCATATTGAGGTCTATACAGTCTCAGAGACTTTATACAGTTTACGCTTTTACAATCCATACAGTTGTGTAGGTACAGAATGTACTTATGCCTACGATCACGAAGACTTTTGCTTAGATTTTTGCAAAGACAGCTGTAACTTCAACATCTGCCATATCTTTATGAAAACATTTAAAGTTTAATTTTAAGCTCTTTTAAAAATTACTCTGTATTGCTCTTTCTTCGTATGAACAACATATAAACGAAGGGAAATTGTAGCCTGACGACCATGTCATGTCAGTAAAACCATGGTTAATAGAAAACAGCAGATGTCGCGGTAACTTTAAAGGAACTATGTAATAGTACTAATAGCTAAAAGCTGAGCTTTGTGAGGGCTCGCGTTTATTTTACAAATATCCTAGTGGTGTCATCTAGTATTAAATAGATTAACGGCGATGTATTTAAGTAGGTATTGAGTTTAGTTCTGTTGCAGCGATGTTAACTCTTTGGTTTTCTAACAGATGGCGTTAGTACTACAATAACATTCTATCCATTAAATACTAAATTGTTAATGTTAATTTCTTTTTATTGATTATAAAATTATATTTTTTGACAGATAACACATCTATGCATGAAGTTAAATTACTTACTACTTTAAAGCACAAATCTATAGGCGTGATAGATTTTCAGTAAAACGGGTCACAAAATGTTCAAGTTGTGGGATAGTGATAACAACAACAACAAATGAACGAAAATTCAGTCGGACGAACGGACAAGCCGATGGCCGAGGTTGAGTAAGAAGGTCCCGTTTTCTAGTACAGAATCCTCAAATAGAAATCTCTTTGGCTGCCTACTATTAATTCAACAACAATACATACAACAGTTTTGCACCTTTAAGAAATAAAGAAACACAATCTACTTGTTTGACTTTAGTATGGTTTTACAATCCAATATAGCAGCACCTTCACCAAAGAACATAATTATTATATCCTTCACTTTGCTTTGCCCACTTACCTACCGAGCTGGTTCAAATCGGTTTTGTACCTGAGTGGGCACCGTTGCGCGCGTCTTGTCGGTCTCCAGCATCGAGCAAGTAACTCAAGGTTTAAAACTCGTTGGTCACAAGTTACACATGCCTAGTTGTGCGTGTAATAGAGAAGCTTTCAGTTGCTCCCATGCGAAACTAATATTTCCCAGCGGGCCCGATTCGCACTTCGTCGGTTTTTTCTGATTTTGTTTTTACATTTTTTACAACTAGATATAATATATTGAGATAGACCATACATTAAACTACTACTAAGACCTTTACAATAAGTACCTACTACTTTTACTTCAGCAAAATATAGTAGCTTAGACTTTTCCCTGCAGTCTAGGTGAGCTAGTTACTTTTATTCATTTTGCTTTATAAGCAAAGAATAGCTTCGACTTATTACTGGGTACCTACTGCTTTTAGTCACATGTGCGTGCCTACAGCTTTCAGTCACAGACATTTTGCAAGTTGACTTCGTGATCAGAATAGCTTTTATTTAAACTCATCTGTTTATACCTTCTTACAAGAGGACTCTAAGTCACTGGCCAAGGCTCTCACACTCATGCATTTTATCATATGATTGTTATTATTCCGAAAATTAAAACTATTTTATTATTAATATGTGTCATGCTTGTAGATTTAAATTGGTTTTTAATAAATAATTATTTTATTGTATTAAAATTTGCATGATATATTGATAATGACTTTAAGACTGCGTATGCTGAAAACCAGTGCCGCCTTTAGCACTACGACCGCCCTAGGCGAGATTTCTACGGCGCCCCCTATTCAAACACATACGCGAAAAGGCAAGCGATATATTGAAATCAATCAATCAATTCATTTATTTGTGAAAATATGGTACATTATAGTCTTGTAATAAAAATGTCACGATCTTAAATTATAATAACAAAAAAAAACATTGAATTTAAGTTAAGTATAAAAAATATTACATGTCAAATATATATAATTAAATGTCATAGAAGTCATAGTTTGTCATTTAAAAATTCTTGAACAGTATAATAACACTTTTCTAATAAAAAAAAAATAACTTTTTTAAAACAAACGTAATGTCATCTCTTTATAACCGTTTGGTAACTTATTGTAGATGCGAATTGCCATACAATGAACATTATCACTACATACTCTGAGTCTCTGTTTCGGTACATAAAGTTTATTTTTAATCCTATTATTAACTTACTTCTAAACAGCGAGTTTTCAGTGAAAACTCGCATGGTTTAAATTACTTAATTTAACTGGCTAGGCTACCTGTCCTACCTCCAGAACACTAATGTTTATTTGCTACTTGGCAGCTAAATAGTGGCCAAGGCGGTACTGTTATCCAGGCGTCTACACAACCAAGTTGAAAGACAGACATGATCTGATACCTATATAATTCTAATAGTATTCCTGGAGAGCTAATCTCCAGAGATGTAGAGTTACTAGGTGTATATAATTTTTTACCATGCACCGAGAACAAAACTGGGAAGATAGCCAGACATACTTCTAAGAGTAGGTATCTAATAATAAGTGGGTACTACCTGATTCCGAAGAAGCTATAGTATCCCAGCTTATCGTCCTTAACTCCTTCGCACCTGGCACTGCGGCCATGCTTCTGTGCGAAGATGACGGCAGCATCAGGCTCCGGGGGTGAGGCGGGTTCACCGCCTACCACAGCCACCGCCGGCCGCAGCCACCACCCAAGGGTCACGAGGACAACGTACCAGGAACACAACCAAGCCATCACTGACGCCTGCCGTGCCGCCTCATATCTGATCCGCCGCACCGGAACACGCTACCCACGTTATGTATAATCTCCATGCAAAAGATACCTACTTTCTGATCTGTGCCTCCTACAAAACTGCTAATCGCATATTAATGTATTGTTATTAACTTATTACCCATATTATTTACCGTTGGTGTAGTTTATGTATTAGGTATAATTTAATCTATGCATACAGTCTAAGCCCGGAGAAGTACTGCTACCGTACTATTTATATTCTATACCGCCCATCAGTAAAGTCCGCATTAGGGTGTTCCGTAGATCATATGATCTAGCCCAACTCACAGCTCCTAAAACTATTATAAAAAACAAATGTCCTTATTTTAAGCCTATAATAGTGATCCACACCGTGTCCTTGAATGAAATAATAATGTTCGTATACCTACCGCTATAACATAACAATCGCGCTAATGCCTTAATTCAATGCATTCAGCGCCCTCTCTTGTTGAAGTTCTAACGTAAGTTTTCTTGAACAATACAGGACAAAAGTATTCTTTTATACAAGAATTATTTTGCGGAAAAAGTTTGTAAATAGGTGCTTATTTTTAACTTGACATCAAAATGCAGTTGAATGAGTGCAGAATTTGAAGAATGCAGAACTAAACAATTTTGAACTACCTATGGACATGAACTTGGAATCCAACAGGATCTTCAAACACTGATATGTTCTGTGTGTATTCTAGGAGTAGTGCTCTTGTCAGAAACACATAGATTTTTTTGTGTGGGTACTGTGAATATTGACGCGCTGGCGAAGCCGCGGGTAAGTCCTATCGGCGGATTCTGGCTAACGGTGATAACAGGGCATCTAAGGCCTAACTCCCACCTCTTGAAAACTATTATGGACAACCATGGCAGATGATTAACAGAATAAATTTTGTGACAATAACTATTTAATCAGTCAATCAAACTCGCAACTTGGAACAACGCCAATCAATGTTAGCGCATCGGAATGAAAGATGCAATGAAATAGATATTCTACACATAGGTATATACGAAACATACAGTAAGTAACTAACAAGTTCATACATGTCGCGCACGCCAAGTGCAGTTCCCGTTCAGCGAATAAAACCGGTTTTTTAAAACGTTCTCGTTTCGTTTTCGTTCTGAACAAAATGTTCCAAAAATGTGTTCTTGAACTGAACTTCGAAACATTTCAAAAACGGTATTTTAAGGTTGAACTGGCCGGTCGCTTCTCCATACAAACGCCGTAGGGTGATCACTACCGTATTTGAGACTTTAGGTCCAGAATTAAGCATAATACCGATTGATATCGTCATTATCTAGGCTTGTATGATGCCGAAATTTTAAAACGATAATTAAGTTGAAAGTTATGAGTCTTGAAAATGTTATATGAAAATGTTTCGAAGCTCATAACTCTCAAGATCTTATTAAAATTTCGGCATCATACAAGCCTAGGTAATGACGAGATCAATCGGTATTATGCTTTGTTTTGGACCTAAATCCGCAAATAAGGCAGTGATCACCCTACGGCGTTTGTATGGAGAACGGCCCGGCCAGTTCACCCTTAAATAACGTTTCCAAGCCCTGGGTCGGGGGACCGTGGAGGCCAGGCTATAAGGCAGGCGTCACCCCGGCCGCATTGATCAATCCACCTTTCAGGGTACCATGCCATTTTGCCTTGGACAAGAGACTATTTAAATCAAAGATACCCTGAACCCCGACCTAAGCCCCATTGATTACTCATGTGTCCAGAAAAGGATACATTTCATTACGCCTTATTGAAACGAAACAGCCGAATAGAATGAAATGTCACATTTTGACAGTTAAATATTCAAGCTTTATTTTAAACTATTTCCAGAATGTGTACAATGACTTATTACTGTAAGTACCTACTCTTATTTTTTAACTTAAATGATATTTTTCCTTTCCTAAAAAGAAAAATCAGACAGAGAAGTAGTAGGTATGACTGTTTCGAACTTTCTTGTTAATCGAATGGCAAGATTTGCTAGCAATACATATCTTTAATTTTACATCAGTAAGGTAGGTAGTGTTTAGGTAGGCGATGATGGCCGGTGTTAATAAATTAATTAGGTAATTTATTTGTGTTCCAGGTTATGTTCATTTTAAAGTTATTTTTATAATAATATTCTAAGCCAAACACCTTAATACAAACTCAAAGAACTCTCTTTTGTAGTAAGTACAAACTACAAAGTTACAAACTTTGTACTAACTGTATGTAGGTATGTAATTGTTAAAATCTTTTAAAGCAATTTGTCATAATGCGAGTTAGCTATTTTTATTAAACAGGCGCTAAATCAGAGTTCAATGTTTTAATTAACGCTGTGCAACTGAGGTTGCACAGCTACTACAAGTTGTTCAACTGACTAAACTACAGGTTGTTTCACTGTTTTTCTAAGGCCGGTTACCATAAAAACCAAAGCACGAGTGGCCTCCTGCAGTGATCGCTCATGAGATTCTCCATGATCTTGATAACCTTCAATGAAATCTTGTTTTTTGTTGTATTCTAAATGTTTTTAATAGACATTTCGTCAAACAACAGAACATAGTAATTGTCCGATGGATTTTGTTTTGGACATGTGTTTTTAAAACATTTAGGATTTTTCTATTTATGTCCACAGGCATATCGAATTGGCCTAGTAGAACTTTGCGATGCGATGGTAGAAAGAACAGCCTTCGCAGAAGTCTGTAGCATGTCGGTGATCTTTTGTACAATCTCAGTGCCACAATCTTTTCATCTTGACTTCAGCTACGCCCTTTTGGCTTTTTCTTAATATTTTTTATTTGCCCTTGCAATAAAATTGCAAATGTGGGTGTCAGCTTTTTTGTTAAGACGGGAAGGAAGTCTCGAATTTTCATACAAAAAGAGAAAACGTTTCTCTCCCCCTAAAACATCACCGATTTTGATTGGAAATGTTATAGATGTGACCAAACACTAGGTTTATAGGTTTTGATTTTTATCATTTTATTAATGGAATTTGAATTAATGGGTATTTAAATTCTGATCTTTTCTCAAAACTTGTTTCTCTAGTTGGTGAATTGTTTATATGAAAACTAATGATAAATAAAGAAAAAGGAAAACCTATAAACCTAGTTTTTTCTGTCAGTTAAAAAATAAGACCAAAATTTTTAGATTTGATAAATATTTACTGTAAGAGAAACGTTTTCTTCCAGAACGCAAATTATGCGGAAATTCTAAGTCAAAACTTGAAGAAGCTGCAATTGTCCTTATCGCACAATTCTGTTGGGGGGGCAGGGTAGCTGCACAGAATAAATAATAGTAGTATATTAGAGGTATTTGCATTAGTGATGTCAATATGCCTTTTCGATATGTTGGATGTTGAGTGATGGGAAAAAATCGATGCTGTAGATATTTTTATTCTACCAATATGCATGTTTTTCTGAATAGTACATTTAGATTAACAGAATTATCGAAACTAAGAAATATATTATAGACGTACAAACCCCGATATAAAAAAAATAAAAACATGTTCACAGATCAGTTCTTAGCTATAAATAAATTTCATATTTTTACCTAACCTTCTAAGTATACCTATGTCGTGAAATCTTAGTTTCTGTTCTAAAGCCTACATTATGACGATATTCTCAATTGAGCCGATGTTCTAGATATATAAAGTAAGTAAAATGTCACAACAGTTTTTGTAGCAAATCTAGTAGTCTCTAAAGTAAGTAGGAATAAGATATTTTTTCTTCGTGACACATAAAACATGTTATATTTTATAAAATAAACTCATCGCCTAATACAAAAAACAAACAAAAATGAAACCGACTTCTAACACCCTAAAGTCTGATATAACTTGTTGAAGTCGGTACCACGACAGTTTGAAAGTATGATCTTGAGATCTTGAGATTGTGGCAACTTATTTTACACTTTTAGTTTTAGAATTAGTTTCCATCATTATGTAGAAACACCATAAGTCATGTACGGGATTCGAACCCGCGAAAACGAAAAAGAACGATAGGAAAGATTTCAATTATGACATCATGTCATGATAGCTCAATTGGTTAGAGCATACCCCGGCTAAAGGGGTGGATGGACGCGGGTTCGATACCAGCACATGACTTAAATTTTTCCTATCGTATATTAATTGTAATTTTGTATTATGAAAATAATGTTTGATGGAAAAAAAATATTGATTAGGAGCGGGATCAGAAGCTACAATTACAGGTACCTGTAGTTGCGGGCTCGAATCTGGCCAGTAGCCAATTATATTTCCATTAAAAATATTATTTTAATTAAATCGGTGACTCAACTGTATGACCGGTAATATCAATATAATTTTAAAAACAAGCAGCGAATTTACATATAATAAACAATCAAGTAACTAGGTAATTTTTTGTAATTTTTTTAATAAATATATAAACAGTATTGATATATTATGTAGGATGCAATATAGTATTATACCTACGAAATATTAATTAAAGATGTCAATAGCTTGAACAACAATAAAACGAGTTTGCTAAAGTAATTATATTATAAAGTCAGACAAAAAGAAATCAACAACTTTAAAATATACAACACTTAACAAAATGTGAACTCTCTTAACTTTAAAAAAAAATTACCGAATGTGTATCATGGTAAATTCGTTTATTTCTCCAAATTATTTATGAAACTACGCTTCAGTAATTATTGCCTTTTTTATAGCTAAGCTAGCCTTTGACCACTATCTCATCTGATGGTGGGTGATGATGTGGTCGAAAGTGTTGTTCAGACTAACCTTGAATTACTGGCTCTCAAGGACAATTGCCGGAACACACCGTTAGGTGCTTGGCCACAGATTTTCTACTTGATTGTAATGGTAGTGTGATGGTAGCTAGCCAGGCGGACATTCTCAAAATCTCCTATCACCATGCTGTACGACTGCCATTTGCCATAGTAAGACAACAACCGGGATCGACGGCTTAACGTGCCCTCCGAAACACGGAAGCGCTCAGTAGTAATGTCACTACCGGTCACCCAATATATTTAAGTTGGCATCTTCTTGTAATTAATTTAATGAAGCTGGTATTTATTTGGGTGCATTTTGACAATGGTATTATTTAATTTAAAATGCCAGTCTTCCACAAAATGTTCGGAGATGTTCCTTATGAGTACACCATATGTATACGAAACTTTTGTCACCATGTAGTCATTAAGGTCTTGTACTTCTGCAGTTTCTCGTGAGTCCTTCATAATATAATACCAGCCTTCCCTGATGCGACCTTTTTAGGGTACCAGTCTTTTGCGCTTCAATTAAGTATTGTTGACAAGCACTTCGTATACACTAGTAGCTTGTTAAGCGTAATAATTACAGCACAATTGTAAAAAGCCAATGAGCACCTTCGTCTTGTTTTATTTTTATAAGGACAAAGAAACAGTTTCACAAAAATAACAATATTTTCTGAAAGTAAAAGTATTATTATTTATAATAAAAATTTTGAGACCAACATCGATCGTTTGTTCAGTTTGGATTATTCACTTGATAAACTAAGCAGATTTATACTACCTTGAAATGAGTATACTAAATATAATACATATTTTTACTCAAGTCGACGAGAAGTAAGCGGCGCGGCGGCGCGCGGCCGTAGACGCGCGACGCGGCGCGACAGCGGCGCGCGGCGCGGTGGCGCGGCTACCTACAGTAAAATAATTGTGATCGTGTGACTCGACTGCACGTCTCTCTGTAGTACCTATACATATATGTTTATAGGATTTGACGGAGGTGCGGGGCGCGGAACATGAGGCCGGCGGTCAGCGACGAGACAGCATCACTTTGTTGAAATACGTATTTCTCTGTGGGTGCTTCTGTTCCTTGTCCTCTTAATGCATTCACATTTTCATCTTCACTCAGCACATGTAAGTTGTGTTTGGATTAAATTTTTCTTGCTGTATTCCGTAGCTGACAATTTTTTTTTATATACTTGCGACATATTCCATACAAATACCGGTTCTTCAATTAGGTTGTCTCAGTTTCCATTGATATATTTAGTCGCTGAAATACAATAAAAAATCAAATTAGAAATTTAGTTTTTATAGTACTATTGATATCTAGCACAACAATTTAACAAATAAACCATTTTGTTTCGAAGAGATAGGTAGTATATATAATATATATACATATTATGTAAATTTATATTTTATTTGAAATATAATATTATTGCAAACCCATCCGAACAATAAAAATAAATTCAAAAACATGAAAAACAAATTAAAATGTGAGGCTGACCAACATAAATGAATAACCTTTTCTTTTTTAGCTGATGTTAATTGGTGTGATCTTGTAAAGTAGAAGTAGAGCTAGCAGACGTGTTTATACTGCACATGGTGTTTCAGGGGTCCGGAGTCCGGACGAGGCTCAACATCCATGGGGTTGGTGTTCAACTTGTCTTGCTTATACTTATGCAAGAATGTTAAAATCTTTTATAATTGGATGGTCTCGGTTATGTTGCATTTAAGCTTGAATCCAAGTGAAACCAAAAGAATAATGTTTTGTACATAATGCAGAATAAAGAATTAAATATTGAAGTTGCCTGACAAAGTAATTCTTAGTAGTAATCCCAAGCCATTGCGTTTACGGTACTTGAATCTCTCCAACTATGCCGTATTGACTATAGGTGGGCCAAAAGAAATCACCCTGAAGATGCTTTCATTTTTGCAAATGGCCGCCAATGTCAAATCTGTATTGACATTTGTGGACTAGACAGATGCAGAATACATGTGAACAAGACATGGAGCGATACTCTCCCCAAGAACGCAGAATATTCGTGTCTATTTTTTTGAGAGTCCGACACCGACTGCGCAAACACTGAACCGTTTGGCCACCAGCTTAGAAGAGTATGGGACCACACGAGAGACATTGCCAAGAGTGGCCGGCCCCGGAGCGCCCGTTCTGCCGAGAATATCGCCGCTGTTGCCGATGATGTCGAGCTGTCGCCGGAAACATCTTTTTCAATGTGTCCATAATTATATACTTTACCATTATGTATAGTGTTTGTCACAATTAAAGTCATTCATAATATTATGATCGTCTGAATTATACTCTATTTAATATGTTTTTTTTTTTTAGTGGCCAGCATTTTGGGAACACTGCCTAATGGTAGCGGAATATTGGATTAGTTTTGTAATAAATTGATATTATTGTTTGTTTAAGAATAAACATTGCATATATAGGTTTACTATGTGTGGAAAATTGTAATACTATTGTATACTATTGTACACATTGTGAAGTTATACATGTTGCATTTTATTTCTTTTGCCTAGTGTGTTTTTACCTAGTTTCCTTTGTCTTATTTTTTTTAAGGGTTGGAAATCGACCCTTCCCACCACTGACCAATCTCCATAGTTAATTGTTTATTCTGTTATGTGAGATTGGCAAATTGTGTCAATTTTGCAGAAGCCATAATAAAGTTGAAGTTGGAATAATTTAAAATTAAGTAAATATTAGGGATGGGCCGAATATTCGTTTTATATTCGGTATTCGGCATATTCGGCATGTTTGCTTCGGTTAAATCACCAAATATTATTCAAACGGGTAATCCTAGTTTTTACGGTATTAAGCCGTGTATGATTGATCATGAGTTGAGTGTTAAATGTGTCTTTTTATGCGGTAAGAAATTTGCAGTGCAGCTTTATATTTATGTCGACACTAGCTTTATTTCCTATAACAGCAGATAAAAAAGATGGTTAATAAAAACAAAGTATATGAATGTAGCTGTTTTGGGGTTGAACTAATGTGAACTCTTTATACTAAAATAACGTTATTTTAATCAGATCTTGATTGTGAGAAATAAAGCAAGAATTTTTGTGATTTTAAGAAAGAATTTCATGATTAAATTACAATATTTCAGCAGACTATGAACCATATTTCTAGTTTTTTCCTTGAAGTGTATAACCAGAATTATGATTCATAGTAGTTTAGCCAAATTTTTTAATTCAAAATAAATCAGTAATGTTACGCAACGTCGCCCGCGGTCATGAGTTGGATGGGTGACCGCTAGTGACATTCCTACTGAGCGCTTCTGTGCTTCGGAGGCCACGTTAAGCCGTCGGTCCCGGTTGTTGTTGTCTAAGGATGGCAGTCGCTATAGCATGGTGGTAGGGCATTTTGCGAATGCCCGTCGGGCTAGCTACCACCCTCGAGTAGAAATCTGTCGCCAACCACCTAATGGTGTATTCCGGCGGCTGTCCTTGAGAGCCAGCACTTCTAGGATAGCCTGAATAACATCTTCGACCATATCATCACTTACCATCAGGTGAGATAGTGGTCTAATGTGGCTAACATATCAGTAATATAAAAAAGAAATGTCTTAAAGTTTAAACGTTATCTACATGTATGAAACCAATATAAAAATAACTAGAGAAACGCATGCGGTGAAGTTTCACTGTTTATTAGATGATGCAATAACAAAAACGGTGGTAAAACGGAGGAGCGAACGGGCGGGAGGGTCCGGCATAAGTTCAGATCTGTATGGTTTACGTAAGGTAATCAATTATGCCGAACATTCGGCCGAATATTCGGTTCGGTAAAAGTTATACCGAACATTCGGCCGAATGTTCATATTCGGTGAAACCTATGTTCGGCCCATCTCTAGTAAATATTAGAAGGATTACCTCAGTATCACAGTCCTCATGTGGCACAGTGTCTGTGTAAAATCATTTTTGAGTAATCAATAAAAGATGTTTCTAAATGTCTGTGACATAACCTCCTATGATCTGAATACGACGAAGACCATGCTTTTTCAGGAAAGCAATATTTAGCCCATAATTTGGCACTGAAATATAAACACAAGTTAGTTAGTTAAAAAGAAACACATTCAAGTATATTTTTTAAGAATATGTTCAGTTATAATAAGCAATACTGCAATTATATGTATGTACAAATATTTGACCAATCGCCTTTTACTTACATCACTCAAAATATACAAAATTTGATTGTTTTTATATGACATATCGCACACCTAGATCTAAAGAGGTATTAACTCAAAAAACACTTTTTTGAGAAAAACAAAAAACTGATTTCTGTGTTCCTGTGCTCTGCAGGCGTGTTCTGATTAGAATTATGTTTTCTATACACAGCTAGAGTAACTAAATCGTAGGAACTGGGTGTTTTAATCAAGTTTTGAAGCTGGAAATCGGACTTTTTGAATTATTTCTCTACTGTTTAAAAATATATGAATATTTGCGCTCGTTCCACTACGATCCCCTATTTCAGTCCCCCAGGGGACTGTACAACACTCACTATTCCACTACAGTACCCTATTCAGGGGACTCAACTAGTACTAAAAAAAGCAATTCCACTTCGATCCCCTATGCTTTCTTCTATGCTCAGGATTCAACTAGTACTAGAAAATGCAATTCCATCACAGTAAAATGGCGAGCCTAATCTTTGTTTTATTATTTTGAGTTGAGTTTGTGTAGTTTTTTAGTTGGCTCTCTTTTGATGAGAATCCATTAATTTAAAACACAATAGTATTTTGAATATCTTTATGTACCTATTTTTTTTTATTGTTTTATTGCTGATAAGTAAGCCTTTGCGCACAATCTCACCTGATGGTAAGTGGTGATGTGGTCGAAGGTGTTAACAGGCTTAACCTAGAATTACTGGCTCTCAAGGATAGCTGCCGGAACACACTGTTAGGTGCTTGGTGCCAGATTTTCTTCTTTACTGCCCTAGGCGAGCATTCACTTTTCGAATGCCCGATTTAGTTAATGCCCTTCCACCACGCGGTGAAGCTCAAGCCCGCGGCGGGATCCGAACCATAGACCTGCTGTGCGGCAGTCCAAAACCAATGCCACTAATCCATCACTGCTTCAAATAAACATCATAATAAGTTTTAGGAATAACGTTCGTATCAATCAATTCTTTTGTCTTATTTTTTTGCAACCGATAATGCAATTTTTCCATTGTATGCCTGTTGTAAGCCCAGTGAAAACAGAGAGTAATCTGTGATTAACACGATTCCCCTTGTGCGGACAACCCAAGTACCTACACAAGCTTTTCTATAAGTTTCTCCAGTAAATGAAGTTTTGTAGAAAAGGGCTTCAGGGTTTGCTTTTTCAACTCGGAGTATCATGCCACTTGATTTGGTCTTTTCCTCGTCTATGTTGAAATGGATACCCCATGACTCTCGCAAAGCTTTGATGGTAATATGTTTGCGCGGTGAAGTGTAAAAGACTTTTGTTTTTGCGACGTGCTGGGAATATCTGTATCAACTACTGACAAGACGACATGAGATTTTATCACTTGATGATACTTTCAAGTCATCTTCTACGGTCTCATGTTGTGTAAACATAATGTTTTCTTTACCCCTTTCTTCTACCATATTTACTAAAAGTAGTCCAAGTTGCATTCTTTTTCTAAAAAAAATGTTTCTCGTATTATTTTATAGAGTCGTGTCAATTAGGAAAGTCAATTAATGGCTTTTTAATTTAATTTAAAAAGCCATTAATATGTAATTTTTGATATCATTTGCGTTATAGTAAGAAATATTTAGTGAAGCCCATCTAAAGGGATCTAACTTAAAAAAATACCAGGAAAAAGGGAACAAAGTCTGTATATTCTCGGATGAATTTAAAATAATACAGAGAAGAAAATATACCAATCGCCAATAGCAAAAATAATCAATTTTAATTGTGTTTGAAAGAAAAATAACAGTTTAAAATATGACTTAACAAAACAGACTCAACTAGAAATTCAAAAATGTTTTAACAATACGGTAACAACTCAAAATAATATTACAATCTTTACTTGTCCTGTCAGCAATATGGGTTCATCTAAAAATTTTATGATCATTAACTCAGCAGTAACCATCTAAAAGGCGACAACTCAAAATGATTTTATGATAGAATTGAAACAACAAAGCAGGTACAGCTCAAAATAACTCCAAATTGTTTACAATTTGCACATGCACCTCACTTGTAATTCTGGTTGCAACGGCGCGGCGATGTTCCTGTTTTGGACTTTGGTGGTAAGGCACAGTGTTGCCAGATCCGTGAGTTAAAAATTATCCGAGATGAAATGCAAAATTATCGTGTTTTTATCGCAACTTTAAACGTCTCTCAACCTTTTCTAAAATCACAATAGAATAAACAGCAAAAATTTAGGATGTGGCAATTTAACAGATATCGTAATTTTTTAAAGGAGATCCTAAATATAGATAGGACATATTACTTATCAATTATCATATCAGGCAATTTTAATGTTGGGCGCCCACCTACTTACGAGTAATTTTCTGGAAACTACACACAGGTTCTTTCTGTTCTTCTACAAATCAAAAAGAAATTGTTTTTTTTTTGTATATGTATGTATGTTATTATAATGTTAATGTAAAAGTAATTTATTCCGCAGAATCAGAACTCCATGATTGAATTTCTGCGGATGAGGCATGAAGGCTTTGATGGGCGCTGGTTTTCTCAGGTCCGTAAATTCCTGAGCTGTTCATTCCCTCAATCAAGCTCGGTTTGGTATAAATTCAATTCAGCAGGTTTATGGGCTACTTCTATCATAGCCTTCAACAACCTGATCAGCCAAAACTATGGCATTAAAAGTAGTTGTTTTAAGATGGTGTCAGCTTTTTTATAACTACATTGAAATGTTATGACAAAAAAAAAATTATTACATTCCTCATCCTGTTCGACTGGAGTCTGGAATGCCATACATTATATAAACATATTCTTCTTCTCAGTCGTTAGGCTCTTGACAGAGCGGTCGTGGTCGTCATGTAGTTGTAGTGGGGGCAGATGTAATGCGCCTCACAATGTCACGCCATCGCCTTCTATTCGCGGTCATCCTGGTGCACTCATGCAAGGGACCGCCCACCGCAGATTTAATTTGGTCAGTCCATCGCATGGGTGACCTCCCGCGCGGTCTAGTGCCCTCTGCCTTGCCTTGAACGACAAGACGCTCAATGGACTGGCTACCTCACCTCAAAACATGCCCAAAGAATGCGAGGATCCGCGATTGCACTATAGCTGAAAGACGCTGCTTAATGCCGAGTTCTTGAAGTATTGAGACGTTTGTGCGAAACTCGGTCCACGACACTCCAAGCATTTTTCTCCAGCACCACATCTCAAGAGCATCTATTTTCTTTCTTTCGATCTCTCGCAGGGTCCACGTCTCTGCAGCGTAAAGAAATATGGGGAAAATAAGAGTTCGCACTAGTCGGATCTTTGTGGCTTTGGTGATATTTCTGTTCCTCCATATTTTCCTCATCTTGTCCATTGAGGTCCTGGTTATCGCCATACGTCGTTTGACCTCGTCGATGCATCCGCCGTTTTTCGAGATTAAAGTTCCTAGATAAACGTAAGAGTGGACAACTTCGCAGTTCGCAATCTTAGTCACTTCAGGCGAGTTATTGTTAGCGCGGTCCACAATCATCACCTTGGTTTTATTGCGATTAATCTTCAATCCAAACTCGAGGCTCACTCGCTCCATTTTCAAAAGTAGTTCCTCCATATGGCGTTCACCAGTCGCAAACAGAGTAGTATCATCCGCGTAGCGTAGGTTCGCTATCTTATAACCGCCAACTTTCACACCATCTGTCCAATCTTCCAGGGTGATACGCATTATAAGTTCGGTGTATGCGTTAAATAAGAGCGGTGATATTATGCATTCCTGGCGAACACCAGAACTAGGATGAAAGTCACTCTGAATGTGAATGTCATCTGTTCGTACAGAAGCTGTGCCATTTTCATAAAGTTGCCTTAAAAGGTGTACGAGATGTTTTGGCGTGCCCATATCCAGTAGCGTCCTCCACAATACTGGCCATTTTACTGAGTCAAATGCTTTGGAAAAATCAACAAAGCAAATATAGGTCGGCTTGTTGAATTCACGAGCTTTCTCAATTATCTGGCGAACGATAAAGATCTGTTCCCGAGTGCCCTTTCCTTTCACAAATCCGGCTTGCTCCGGTGCAATCTCCTCTGACAGGTAAGCCTTCAGTCGCTCATTATGAATATGTAACGATATTTTGCTAGCATGTGATATTAGAGCAATGAGGCGATAGTTGTTACATTTCTTTGTGGAACCCTTTTTATGTAAAGGAGTGAAAACTGTGTGATTCCACTCGGATGGCCATACCTACTCCTGTTTGCCACACTCTACAACAAATAGTGTGAAAGATGTGGTCACCGCGATCACCTAGAGCTCTAATAGTCTCAATGGGGATGGCGTCTCTTCCCGTAGCTTTTCTATTTTTAAGATGTTGTATGGCTGCTCTTACTTCCTATATACAGTATATATATTTACCTTAGTCGCCTCTTAAGACACCCACGGGAAGAAACGAGGGTGACATTGTAACCCAGCATCCCATGGGACGTTGGGCCACAAAAATACCGGAAGGTGGGAAGCAGCACCTTCTAGAGAACTAACAAATTCTACTGCGATCCTCAAGACGCTTGCCAAGCGTGGGGATTATGGCAAATCCCCCCAATGGAACCGGTGTTCAACGGTGGAAGTTTCGGATTTGATTGTGTGACTTGTGCTTGAGGAGGTATATGTTTTCTTATTTTGGTGAGTAAATACAAAAGTATTAATTACCTTTACTAACTTATAATTATGAATTTTGCTGTCTTGAAAAAATGTTGAACAATCTGCCGTACCTATAGCGTGAAAAGTGATCTTAGTGAACTCACAACGCTTCCCTTATTTTTGCGGACTATCCTTCTGACTGAAACTAACGATATTCCCAACATGTCCGCGGTTTTTTGAAGTGAAAACTTCTTTAGCGGCGTTGAGCACTTTTTCTGTAATGGGTATAAAATCTTAAACTCGCGTCAGGACACGTGACCTGATCGAAAAAGCGTAAGACGGATGGAGAGTAGACAGCTATCCCCTCTCTACGGCGCGGACACACTTAAGTCATTGCATGAGCGTGTTAGAATCATATATTTGTTAAGCTTAGATTATCTTAAGTAAATAAGTAACGAGAAGTTACTCATTATGTAATCCTAGAATATCCTAAAACTTGTTGATATTTTACATTTTTAATAACCGCCACACTGAAATCATGCTTATATCTGTGTTCATTCTGAACTAGCCAATGATGAAACATCCTGTCTTATTTCGGATTGGCTGATGCGTTGTGGACGGAACTTTCATGTCTCTGATTGGTTGTGGTAAATATGGCGGGAACTTTAATGTATATGCGACAGACACTTGGCGCCAGTCATGGCTATAAAACCGAGGTCTCAACTTACTGAGCCTCTTTATTCTTCACAAGTGACTGCTGCATCGAGACTTATTGAGTTAAGTACTGTATTATATTATTTAATGTAACGTAACTGATATTCATGTGTTGTGTGTGGATCTATTTTGTTGGCTTCCAAATTCGCCCTTTTTATTGTATTATCGTTGTGAAATGTGACTATACAATATTACCTTTGAAGTAATCCATGTGAGCCTAATGATGTATTATTCTTATTAAAGTGTTCTATGTGTTCCTATAAACGTTGTGTTTTTGAAGTATCCTTATGAACCCCTTTTGTGTAGAAAACCTAGTAAGTGGGATAGTTAAGTACTGAACTAGTAGTACTCATTTACTTTACCTTAAGCTAGGACTAGATTATGGCATCACCGCCTGAAAACATCTTATAATTTAATGAGCCTACATTACAGATTAAATAAATGCTCTCTATCTTGACAAATCTCACATCAGAAGTGGGATCACTCAGATTGCCTACCTTCATTTTTTTAATCACTTTTATTAGTTTCAGAATCGATGCAACTACTCTCAAAGACTTGGACGCCGCGGGTTGCGAAGCCGTGGCTGCAACCTGGCGACAAGATGACAACACCGTGTTCCCAGTTTTCGTATCTGCTACTAGCGGCAGTGGAACGCCGCGGTTTGCGAAGCCGTCGCTGCAACCTGGCAACAGGATGACGACACCGTGTTGCGAGTTATCGAATACTAGCGGCAGTGGCACCGAGTTTTTATTCACTGACATCGGTATATTGGCGAAATAATTCATCTGGACAAGTATTATAACAGTGGCAAAAGCAGGTAAAGCCCTCCAAAGGGTCTGTTTTATAATGATTACAATCCTGTAACCGTGTAGTGGCAATGTGAAGAATAACCTCGTCGAAAATTTTCTCAATGTTGTAACGTTTAAATCTGAAACTGACGATTCTTGCTGCATATATCCCTCAAGATAAAGGTGCTTTCACTGAACCTTATTGAATTGGTGTTTGCTAGCATATGTAATGGAAGTTTATGAAACTTGTTATGTCATTGTGTATTTTTTTATATTATTTACACTAATAAGTACATATTATAACGACGAACGTAATTAGATTTCTTCAAAGTCAAACTATGTTCTCATTTTATATAGTGACTATTGGTATTAATTGAGAATACATTTCTATAAACCTAGAAACCTAAATGTGGAAACGCATATCGAACAATAAATAGCAAAGTTACAACCATATCTGAACTAATGTCGCTATTACCTTGTGCTTAAAATTTTCTTAATTTTATTTAAAAGCGATCCTTAAAACTTAGTGACATATGAAATGTTTTTGAACATCTGAGAATATCTTATGTAATATTACTTGCTCAGTAATCTTATGGGCATTAAATAAATTCACTACAGATTGCTAATTCTATAAAAGTAGTCATGACAAAGTATATAGTATATTTACTTATGCTCTTGCTTGATATTTGTAAAAGCAGTTTGGGTCCTAAGCAAGGGTTATTTTATCCTATAAAGAAAACTCCTTAACTGTTTCACACTAATCAACTCGATTGTATATTATAGTAACTGGCGATGGGTAGAAATATTTTAATTGTTGGTTTCGCAAAGTATTGTTTATTAAATCCACTTTAAACTTTGAATTCTTATACATAAGTTGTCTTATCCTACATATATACGAAGATAACCTATGACAAATGTTAGCACTTGGCATCCCTTCAGAAGTCATTACTGACTGTCACGCAAACTTTAGCTCAAACCACAATCGATCTCTTTTTCGGAAATTACTAATTGACAAACATATGATTGTTACTGGAACACTTTGTAGTAACGGTTAGATGGAACGGTATGTCTTTATTAGGTAGAATGTTCTATATTAGGTAGAATGTTCTATAAATTGTCAGATTAGCCGAACGGATTCTGGAATGTTCAACAAACAATCTATGCAACGATACAGAAGTTTACAGGGGTTTTACCTCTGCGTTTATTGATTGGTGTAGACTATAGATGGTTTATCATGAAATATAATAATTCACAAGGATATATTGATACTGGCCACGAGAGTGGGTGTTTGAACAAAATTTATTTAATGATAGATTGTACCTATTGTTTTGAAACAAGAAATACGATAATTATGTACGTTTCAGTTAAGAATATTAATATGACATGCTACCCTACATATTGTAGAAATAAACGACTTATGTTGTATTATCAGTTATCATCACATAAAATGATAATATCAAAATACTCATATCTACATATACTTATGCTCTAGATTAAATATTAAATAGAAAGACACTGCTTACCTATTTGATTGGTGCTGGTTGATCTCACGAGCAGTGTGTGAATGCAACCAGCATGTCTATTCAAATGGCAACTACTGTTTAAATTGATTACACTGCATACCCATTTGATTGGTGCTTGTTGATCTCACAAGCAGTAAGTGAATGCGACCTGCACGTCTATTCAAATGGCAAACTGTTTGATAAAAGCCGGTCGACCTTTTACTTGGCGATGGTTGTCTCATATGGCGGCTTGTGAATGTAATCATCGTGTCTAGGTAACTGGTAATTATTAAAATGATTAGGGTTTTTCATGAGAATTTTAAGTGTTATTTTTACTGCTACATAAGTACATGTAGGTAGACTGCCTGTTGTTATCAGAAAAGTTGTTTTACGTGTACAAATGATGATCCTATTATTCTGGATAAAATACTTAAGCCCTGACGTAAAAACGTCCAAATCACAAAAGGAAAACCCAATTTTGTCCTTATGGTTAAGACTTATGTCGTGAAGTCAAAAGGTCCAGACGTTTGTTGTCAAATGTTATATGTCCAATGTTTAATGGTACATTTTGTTATTGTCTGAAAAATACGTGGACAATAAAACGTCAAATTGATAACTAAGCAAGTTAAAAGTTGCATTGCAGAAATTTACCACAGTCGTTCTAATCAAATTTTAAACTCCCTATTGCTTAATATGTTATCAAATATGTAGTTTAAACTGGAAACTATCTACGAAACTCTTAGTATCAGTATTTACTTCGTACATAAACCTGGAATACTTTTCGAATTATGTACTTGCACATAATATTTATTCGTGACACTTAATATAACAACGTAGTAAAAGGGAATGTTGCATTTTTTCACAAATGTATTGAATGTATTTTGATTCCATTCCAATGATATTATTTTCTTTTCGAGAGATAGCAAGTCACAACAGTCTTCGCGTAGAAAGATAATCTACCCTCCACGCCCAATAAATATATACACCATCTGTATAGTACCACCAACTTAACTGTGCAGTTTTCGAGGGCGTTACTGGTCATGGAAATCAACTACAAACTGTCACAATTTGAAGGAATGTTGTAGTTCTTTTTTCTGCCATCTGAACAGATAAGTTGGTGGGTCTGTACTATGAACATTTGATAATGATTTTACAGATAATCGATAGCTGTTTTTCTCTGTGGTGACTTCGAACCAAAGACTGTTTAAGCGTTCTGTTTATTACTTAGTACATAAATTCTTTACCAAGCAAGCTTTGTGCAAATAATTGTGGGTTGCCATACACGGTAACAATCTTTCCTGCATAAATACTATTATCACTTTAAGTTATACATAATTTTTTTAAAGCGAAGTTTGCCTGGTGTTATATTTGTACTTCGTGGACGAAGTACTGTCAGTATGGCCGTGTTAGAATCATATATTTGTTAAGCTTAGATTATCTTAAGTAAATAAGTAACGAGAAGTTACTCATTATGTAATCCTAGAATATCCTAAAACTTGTTGATATTTTACATTTTTAATAACCGCCACACTGAAATCATGCTTATATCTGTGTTCATTCTGAACTAGCCAATGATGAAACATCCTGTCTTATTTCGGATTGGCTGATGCGTTGTGGACGGAACTTTCATGTCTCTGATTGGTTGTGGTAAATATGGCGGGAACTTTAATGTATATGCGACAGACACTTGGCGCCAGTCATGGCTATAAAACCGAGGTCTCAACTTACTGAGCCTCTTTATTCTTCACAAGTGACTGCTGCATCGAGACTTATTGAGTTAAGTACTGTATTATATTATTTAATGTAACGTAACTGATATTCATGTGTTGTGTGTGGATCTATTTTGTTGGCTTCCAAATTCGCCCTTTTTATTGTATTATCGTTGTGAAATGTGACTATACAATATTACCTTTGAAGTAATCCATGTGAGCCTAATGATGTATTATTCTTATTAAAGTGTTCTATGTGTTCCTATAAACGTTGTGTTTTTGAAGTATCCTTATGAACCCCTTTTGTGTAGAAAACCTAGTAAGTGGGATAGTTAAGTACTGAACTAGTAGTACTCATTTACTTTACCTTAAGCTAGGACTAGATTATGGCATCACCGCCTGAAAACATCTTATAATTTAATGAGCCTACATTACAGATTAAATAAATGCTCTCTATCTTGACAAATCTCACAAGCGCACATAAACAGTACGCGGCCAGAAGCTTGATCCGTACGTATGTCTCTGTAAAAAATATTTTTTTTACGATCGTGGCCATTGAGTGCAATAAAAATGCCTACATGCGCCATTAAATGGTGCGGGCAAAATAGTAAAACATCCAATTACAAAACAGATGGAATTACCTTTAATATTGAGAATCGGGAGAGCAGTCGGATGACATTTGTCAAAAATCCAAAATGGCGGATTTCAAAATGGCCGCCATACAATATCCTTCGATCCCTCAAAAAAGTAGCTGGTTCTACCAGAAAGAGTTGAGTACGGTTATAGTAATGTATTACGAAAATGACTAAGGGGCTTAGCTGAGTAGGGGAAAAATTAAAAACCCTAGAAATGACGCCTGCCAAGTAAAGCTGGACTACGTATCTCGAAAACGGTAAGAGATATGTTGGGGGTGTTTGAACAAATGTCATAGGGAATAGGGAGAGCAGTCGCATGACACCTGTCAAATGTGCTACTCTCATTCTTCATACATTATTTGGAGTATTTAACCTTACAATGTCAACTGTATTAGGAGTGTTTGTGGGAATTTCAACTCAATTTAGAGTAATTGTCCTACTGTCAGTGTAGCGAGCCCGAAGGGCGAGCTTTTGGTGAGGCCGAAGGCCGAACTTTCGGGCCGCGAGGCCGTAGGCCGAGTGGACGGTGCGCGAGCCCGCAGGGCGAGCGCTAGGCGAGGTCGCAGGTCGAGCCGTCTTAGTAACTTGCGAGGCCGAAGGCCGAGCTCAGACTTGCACCGATTTGGCTGAAAATCGATATATAGGTTGTTCTCGTCATCCTTATTCCAAATACGAAATTTTTATTTCGATGACGTCTGCCAAGTAAAAAAAGTTACTCCGATTTGGATGAAACTCGATATTTATGTGGTTCTGGACGTCCTTATTCTAAATCAAATTTTTTTGTTTCGATGACGTCTGCCAAGTAAAAAAAAATACTCCGATTTGGCTGAAACTCGATATTTAGGTGGTTCTGGGTGTCCTTATCACAAATCTAATTTTTTTTTCGATGACGTCTGCCAAGTAAAAAAAAGTACTCCGATTTGGCTTAAATTTTATATCTAGGTTGTTCTGGACGTCCTTATTCCAAATATGACATTTTTTTTTCGATGACGTCTGCCAAGTGCAGATAAATCACGTATCTCGAAAACGGTAAGAGATAGGTAGGGAGTGCTTGACCAAATGTCATAGGGAATCGGGAGAGCAGTCGAATGACATCTGTCAAAAATCCAAAATGGCGGATTTCAAGATGGCTGCCATACAAAGTGCTCATTTTTCGACCGTATTAGGAGTTTTTGTGGGATTTTGGACTGAATTTGGAATTATTGTCCTATGATAGTGTTTAGCAAGCCCAAAGGGCGAGCTCCTGGTGAGGACAAAGGCCGAATTTTCGGCTCGCGAGGCCGAAGGCCGAGCGCATGGTGCGTGAGCCCGAAGGGCGAGCGCTTGGCGAGGCCGCAGGCCGAGCCATGTTAGTAATTTGCGAGGCCGAAGGCCGAGCTCCGACTCAAGAGTATTTTCCACGTCACCGACTGGAAGATTCAAACGCAACAAAAAATCAAAAGAGATCAACAACTCATCGAGAAGATTTATCAATTGAATTGAAACGTTTACGTGAAAATCCTTTGCAAACCATCACCAAAACACTTGTAGATTTTATTTCTAAGAATAATAGATTGTCTATTTTTTCATTCAATTGTCAGAGTTTACGTGCGCATGTAGATGATCTAGCAATTGACGCTCTTGTTAAAAAGATGAATGTGTTAATTTTATCAGAAACTCATATGGGTAACAATGAAATAATTGACATTCTGAATTTCAACTTTGTTGCGAGTTCCAGAAGAAATAATCGTCCCGCGGGAGGAGTAGCTATTTATCAAAATATGAACACAGTTCTTTATTGCACAAATTATATGGATGTGCATGTGAAATACAACAGCATGTTTAATGCCACTGTTTCTGATATCGGTGATATTTGTATAAGTCGTTGCCACTCTGGTGATAATCAGTTCATAATTATGGTTGCCGTTTACATCTCTCCAGATAAGTCATTGCGTGCTATACGAGACTTCTTGTATGAAAATTTATTCATTTATTCTCATGATGCATCTGCATTGCTTAAAAAATTGGAAAAAGCTTTGATGAATTGCCAATGATTTTGAGTGGAGATTTCAACATAAACTTCGCAGACGATAAAAATCAACTATTAATTGAATTTTTAAATAATGAATTTGGTTTAACTATGTCGAATGATCGCAATCTTAGCACAACGAAATACAAAACTACTATTGATGCGGTCTTTATTAGACATTTAAATAGGTTCGAATCAAAACTGTTCGTTTCTTACTTCAGCTACCATAAACCTATCGTATCAGTTTTAGAGATTGGCGATGATAGTTCTGGTAATGATGATGGTGAAAAAGTCGTTGAAATTATGGATGAAAGTTGATTTTTCGGAGAGATAAACTTTTTAATGTAAAATAATTGTAATAGTTTTAAAGTGTTAAATTTTTAATGTAATATAAATTGTCATGTTTGTGTACGATAGCGCAATAAATGAATATTGTATTCTACCACATAAATGATAGTACTTTTATACTGATAAAGCAATTGGTGCAAAATTATTCCCTAACCATTCCAAAATATCAAACATGCTCAACGTTAATTAATAATCAAGTTTTCACTTCTGCCGGCACTCCCGGAGTGCAACCTGTCTTTTTTTAGGACACTTAAAGCAGTGATGGCTAAGTGGCATTGGCTATGGAATGCCGCGCAGCAGGTCCATGGTTCGATTCCCGCCTTGGACTTGAGCTTCACCGCATGGTGATAGGGTATTTTGGCAAATATTCCGGCAGCAGTCCTTGCGAGCCAGTGAAATTACAGACACATAAGACTGTATAGATACCAATTTTTGATGACGTAGCTTCAGCTTGTTTCCCTTCTGCAACAATTCTTTGAACAGAACGTTCAAAAACACCTGAAACAATATATGTATAAATGTAACCATGAAATTAGAGTAGGTAGATAAATTGATAAATTTTGCATAGCATTATAATTATAATTCATCATTCCCTATACACAACCACATATTAGACATAAACATTTCGTTATACCCACGGCTAATATTTACGTGTAATGATGACAACACTCACCAGTCATTGCCGCCACCCTTGCGTTTACGGATTTTAATGGTATAATCGGTTCGTTCTTTTCAGATTCTTGTGTACAAAACAAATGTACTTTTATAACTGCTTCTCTTGTACCACTTTTTATCACTATAGACAAAGGTTAGTCCGCTTAACATAAGGTGGTCCTCGAGCTTGTTCTGTAACATAAAAAAGAGCAATACTCGTCTTTTGGCCACGCTAATGATGTGTGTTTATACGCCTTCATCACCATCAACTTTTCGGAAGCACTCTTAGATTTGCGAACATGTTTCTTAACAGGGAAGCAATCTAAAATTTGCGAACATGTTTTTTACCATGAGATACAATACAGTCCGGCAAGTATAACTTGGCGCGGCTGTGCGCCACTGTGTTCAATGTCAGTGTTGCCACTGCACAGAAGATGACGCGAAAATTGGGAAAAAAATGAAATTTATGAATTTATTTATTTTATTCAATGATATACGGATTTACTTGAGTATTATGATAACAGAGCGAGAGCCCATGGACGCCAAACCTTCGTCATTTTATTATTAGTAGTATTTATTTAATTTACTTGCCTGTCTTTGTATTAACAGAAATATTAAAACATAGATGAATATTGATATATTTTTAACTAAGTTAGAATTAGAGGTGAGTGTGTTGGGGTTCGACCAAAATATAAGGTGAGTTGGGGAGAGCGCAGCATAATTTTTTTAAAGTAAACTTTGCACTCATATATCTTTGATACTATGGAATTTTTTATATACATTGTTTTTGTATTACATTACCTGATGAATAATCTCCGATAAAAACTAATAATTTCAGGAATTTGATACATTATATTCGATAATTTATTGTGTTTTAAAGGCTTGTTCCTAACCGCACTTTCCCAACGAAATGGGGCAAGAGCGGCAGTACTAAGAATATAACAGTAGACGTGTTTATAATGACATTTTAATGTAATCAGCATTTAGATAATCCATAAAATAGACCATAATTTTCCATCCTTTCTTCATATAAATAAGGGTCATCTCTAAAAAGATACATATAGTAAAACGGGGAAAGTGCGGCATATTTCCAAAGGACAGTGGCGCTAAACAACTATTACCCGACTGTCATTTATATTGTTTACTAGCGGCGTAATATGTTAAAGTTCCATTTCGGATGGCTACTAATACTCTTTGTAAGGTTTCGTGAATCCAACTCCATCTTTCTTTTTCACATAATTTTGCACCATGATCTAAAAAGGAAATAAAAAAATGAGACAAAGCTAAAGGTTGAAAACTTCTGATCATGGTAAAGTGCGTCATAGGTCCGCATTTACCCCAAGCATGGCAGCCTCACTTTCCCGAACAATACAATTTGAGGTTAGGTTTTAAAACCAGTGATAATAGCGTATTTTGTTATTTACAAATAAAAAAACTATGTATATATGAAGTATTAGTATACAAAGAAAACACTTACATATTACAGATCAGTCACTTTCTTCAAAAAACTGAAATTTTGAGCACAGAAACGCACACGTGTTAACTTCGAACCATAGTGAAATGTCAGCGTGAAATATTAAATTGAAATGGCGTTAAATGTTGATTCATTTAAGTTACGCCACCAATTTTTTTTCTCGGAACTATTTAAATTTCTCCGTTTATAACTAGATGGCTGGCTCATCTATATCATTGTTAGTTTCTGGTATATAAACGCTCGCCGCGCTTTCCCCGTTACCGCACTTGCCCCAACTAACCTTAACAGTTTTTGTTAGTACATTATTTATTACTAGAATATGTGTGATCTAATGAATGATCTTCTAGATCTTCCAAGTCCGACGCAGAACTGTCAGGTATCACTGTCGCTAGCAAGACATATATTAAAAATTTCTAAGTCGACATCATCATTGTGATATTCATCTTCTAACCGTTCAACGTGATCGCATTGCGTTTTCCATGTAGCAGCCGTTATAGTCTGAAAAGCATCTTGTGCCAGACCCAATATTTCTGATTTCGACCTACATTAAATTCTGCCACCTTGCGCTTTACCGACGCCCAAACTAGCTTTATCGGGTTCAGGTCGCAATGATCTCCGCTTTTGGTGATTGATTTAAAAATCAACAATGCGTTCGGCACAAATCCTTGTTCACTTCCAGCGTGTACAATAATCCATCGCTGTCCTAATTGATGTAAGGTCAGCTAGGCTAATTGCGTCTACGGGGCTAATGCGTCTTTATGTATTTATTTGAAACCTGCTTGACCTACCTACACTTCTGCCATCTAGTTCCATTTGCTTAAACTAAATACTTTACATGTAGTGCGTACAGACGGCGTTGTAGTAAACTTTTTCAAGAATTCAGCCATTTCGTAATTGGCACATGGTGTGGACAGTTTGTTACTGCGAGAGGTAAGTGAAAAATCCATGTTCATCTTGAGTTTTCTCTAATTAACTGTTTTTATTCAATAATTATTGTAAAATATAGTCAAGGAGTTGCTTATAGAGACAGTTATTTTTAATGAAATAGATTTATTTGAGGAGATAATGGTATTGCCATTTTTTAGGTTAAGATTAATGTCTTGGGGTAAATGCGTCTGTGTTTACGGGGCAATAGCGTCAGTATTTTTTTCGCATGACGCATTTGCCCCAAAACAGAATTCGTCAACCTTTTTATATTCTAAAATATTGATATAAACATGAAATTTTGTTTCAGATATAAATATACGTGTACATATTTACTTGTCATGGTGGTATTAAATTACATGAACATTGACAAATACTTGACAAAATATGATTTTCAAAACTTTATACAACAAAAACTTGTATGGCCATGGCAAAAAACGCATTTCAAATTATCATCTATGTGTTACGGATGTAGAGAGCCAACATACTTAATACCTGAAGTCCCTAATCATTTTATCATGGATAGCATAATAATCCAAAATGCACAAGTTTTGTTGGAAAGCTCATTTTTTTGGTGTCCATTTTGCTCTAATTTTACTATTTATGAACATTATATTGAAGAGGAGTGTAGTTATTGTCATGCAAATATTTTGATTGATACTATGGTAGGTAATTTTATAGCATAATGACGTAATTACTTCATAAAACTTAATATTAACATAAGTAATTTAATTTATTTCAGATGTAAAAATATTCAAAATGGTACGTCACTACAAAAAAAAAACCAAACCTACTTACACTTTAGATATTTTAAAGAAAGCTGTCAAGGAAGTAAGAGATGGAATTTTAAATTCATATCAAGCCTCAAAAAAGTATAGTATTCCGCGCACAACTATAATAGACAGGGTTAAGCTCAGAAGAGGTGTCGTTAAGGAAACCAGAGGAAGGCCAACAGCGATCAATATCAAGTATGAGAAACGAATAGCTTCTAGCCTCCATAATATGGAAAAGAACGGTTTCGGTATTTCTTCTGAAGAGACTAAGAAACTAGTAACGCAATACGTTAAAAACAATAAACTAACAACGCCCTTTAAAGAGGAAGGTCCGGGATATGACTGGTTTGCTGCTTTTCGAAAAAGAAACAACTTCTTTAAAAAAACCACAAGCGGTTGAAATGTCAAGAAAAGCAGCGTGTGACCCATTCATAATTAGACAATATTTTGACACGCTTGAAGAATATTTGAAAAAAATGGCCATACAATATAGTCCAGATAGAATCTGGAATCTTGATGAATCCAGCTTTAGCAAAGACCCGGAGAAAACAAAAATAGTAGGTGCAAGGGGCTTTGCAAGTACTCGAACGGTAGCTTCTTCAGGAAAAGACAATGTTACTGTCTTGTTTATGGTAAACGCAGCAGGTGAAAAATTAGCCCCACTAATCATATACCGTGGCAAAAATGTATGGGACCGGTGGATGTCAGAAAACGCCTATGAAGGTACCTGTTATGCAGCTACAAAGAATGGGTGGATAGACGCCAAAGTTTTTGAGAAATACATGTTGGGGACTGTCTTGCCTCACGTAAGTAAAGAGTCACCTTGTTTGATTATATATGATGGCCATTCCACTCATATTCAGTTACATGTGTTAGAAAAAGCAAAGGAGTTGGGCGTTGAAATAATAAAACTACCATCACACGCTAGCCATCTTCTACAACCACTGGATTTGGCGGTTTTTAAATCGATGAAAGACAGGTGGGATGCTAAAATATTGGCATGGCAACGTTTAAACGTAGGAGCTAAGATGCAAAAACACAATTTCAGTGAAATTCTCGGGGAGGTGTGGAAAGAGTTAGATCCCAAAATAATATGAAATGGATTTAAAAAGGGTGGAATCTTCCCTCTTAATAAAGATGTAATACCCGAAGAAAAGTACGATGCGCAGGCTTTGATAAGATTCAATGAAAATAAAATGAAACAAGTACCAACATTACGGAATTTATGTTCACGTCAAATAATAACGACCGTTAATGAGAAATCTGCCTCAACAAACGAAACGTTCAATCGAATTACTCTCCATCCCAGAGATATCCATATACCTGGTACTAGCCAAGGAACATCAAAAATTAATATTTTGGAAGATCGGCGTCTCAATGAAAATGAAGAAATTGTATCGTTTGAGAGTTTGTTACTTAGCACGATAAGAAAAGCTGACCCTACACATAAAATTAAGAAAAGAAAAGTAGTTAAAGGAAGTGAAGTGATTACACACGAAGAGTTTTTGAATCAATTAAGACAAAAAGAGGCTGAAAAACAAAAAAAAGAAAAAGAAAAAACTGAAAGAAAAACGAAATCAGAAGTAAAGAAAAAAAATATGAACCCTAAACAGAAATTATCCACATATATTAAAAAACGACAAAAGAAAACGCTTAAGAAAGTACAGAAATATTCGTCGGACGAAAGCAGTGAAAGTGATAATTTAATGCTAAGTGACTCTAATACAAGCGAAAATTGGGACACATATTGTGAAAATTTAATACAAGCTGAAGAAGAGAGCAGCCACAATGACGACATATCCACTAAACAAGGACTAACACAATCAATGTATAACATAGAGCAAGAGAAGGACCAAATCATTGGTGGTTTTTATGAACCAGATTCCGGCCAAAGACGTCCACAAATTAGTGATTGAATCATTGTCAAATTTGCAACAAAAAAATCCGTAAAACATTTTGTTGGAAATGTAATTTCGTTGGAACATAACATTCCACAAGTTAAGTATTTGAGAAAAATTAAGAATAGTAAAATGCTATCTTTTCATTACCCTGATGTTAACGACGTATCGGATCTCAGACATGATGAAGACGTTGTTAAGTTTCTTGAGAATCCCCTAATAAGCCGAAGAGGACACCTTTGATTTAAAGAACATTTTGAAGGATTCAATATCCAATAATAACATAAGTATAAATTATTGTGATCAGAGAGAGAGACTGAATTTATATTCCTAATAATCGAGACTTCATGTCAATTACTTGTTGATTAATATGATTGAGCTAAGTATAATAGTTACATATTTCTAAGTGTGGGTAGGTTAGGATTAGGTTTCCCATATTTTTTCTAGATAAGTATCTGTAGGAATAAGACTCTTACCAAATGATTACAGATCTCATTATTGTATTAGTAACAGGATTTTATAAGACTGAATTGTTGTACGTTGTAGGAAACTGCTACTTAAAATATTAAGTTGCCGAGTACATGGCAATTACTTGTTGATTAATATGATTAAGCTAAAAATAAAGATTTGTTTTCATTAAAACCTTAAAGAAATATATCAATAAGTCTTGTTAATATTTGAGTTTATCAAAAGTTAGAGTTTTCAGTGTGGGTAGGATAACACACGTTATATTTTTATTAATATTATGTAACAGAATTTCATTAAGTACCTTGAGATTTTTATTAAATAATTACACAAATTTTTTAATGTAGCTACTTTGTTATTAATATACTGATAGGATGTATCAGAAAGGGGATATCATCTGGAAACATAGTCTAGTAAGAACTAGAAAATATAAAATTATATGTTCGTCCATATGAGTAGTGTTTTGAGTTGATAGCCTCTTTCCGTTATACATGTGTAAACATGATTATGAATAATAAAAAAGTACATAATATTAAATGTGAGTAAGGATGGACCATATTTTTAAGTAAAATAATTTGTAAGTGCCTTATACTTTTCTAAATTCAATTTGATCTCGTATATTTCTTAATGGAACTGACTGATTTAAATTTAATACAGTTTTGTATTGTATTCCAGATTGTTTTATTTACAATTGTCACCACTATTAAATTTACATACTTACCTACTTTACAGAAGCACTTAAGGATGTAGCTTGCGCGTGAGTTTATTTTTAACGTAACATGTTGACAACATCTGGTTTTAGCATGGGGTAAATGCGTCTATAAAAAACTAGACGCATTTCCCCCATATTTTATAGTTTGTCTCTAAATGTGTCAATTATTTTATTTAGCTAATTTAACTGTCATACTATTGCACACAAATTGGAACAGAAAAAAACTACCTTGATTTCTTCACGATAAGCTTGCTTATACTATATTTACTTAATAAAGACGCATTTGCCTCTATTGGGGCAAATGCGTCTAAAATTCTGTTTTTTTAAAAACGCTCAATATTAAACTTTTCTAAGATTCATGCAAAACAATCACTGCCAGAAGTTTGTTCAGAAATAGTCGTAGATTTGGCTTGAATTTCAAAAAGTGGGATATTGCCATAAATTTGCTCTAATTATGGCGATAACTTGAAGTGGTTGGAAAATATAACGCAATTACCCCGGTTGACCTTATCTTTCTCCGAACTACACCCAAATCAAAGTCATCCAAATTACACTTGGTTTACACTCTTTTTCTTTTTTTTCCTGGTGTAACAATTTTTGATGACGTAGCTTCAGCTTGTTTCCCTTCTGCAACAATTCTTTGAACAGAACGTTCAGAAACACCTGAAACAATATATGTATAAATGTAACCATGAAATTAGAGTAGGTAGATAAATTTATAAATTTTGCATAGCATTATAATTATAATTCATCATTCTCTATACACAACCACATATTAGACATAAACATTTCGTTATACCCACGGCTAATATTTACGTGTAATGATGACAACACTCACCAGTCATTGCCGCCACCCTTGCGTTTACGGATTTTAATGGTATAATCGGTTCGTTCTTTTCAGATTCTTGTGTACAAAACAAATGTACTTTTATAACTGTTTCTCTTGTACCACTTTTTATCACTTTAGGCATGATGATAGCACAGTAGTTAACAAAATATTCGGAACAATGTTTACTATGAACTCGGAAGTGTCAAAGTGAATTTTCAAGATGGCCGTTTTAGTTCCTCAAATCGCCACCGCCAACTTATACTTGTGGCACTGTATCTTTCGTTGTTAAAGAGCCCGGTTACAGGTCTGGCTGGGAGCCTCCAAATTACGAAAATAATTAGTTCGTAACAATAAACAAAAACTGAACACAACTCATTGACATATATATACTAGACGCGAAATCTCAAACAAGCATAGTTGTACAGTGCAAAGAAGCCGGCCGGCATCTTCTCAGTTCTCACCCACTCGCTACTGGGCACTCGTAGAGATTACAAGCGCATTTCGTTCAAATATTGCTTATTCATATTGCCATCCTGCGTCTTAAGATATTGCAAAAACCATTCGGAAAGAACAAATAAAAGCGATGGAATCAATTTTCACAAGTAAATTCAGATTTTGGAATTAAACACGCCCTATATTATTATTTTGCCGATTTGTAATCGCACAAGGCCATGCTTCACGGCACAGCGTAGGCAGCCATGTTCACGTAGTGAAATTCATAGATTAAGTGGACAGATATGATAAATAGCAACATTAAGTTAATTACCTATTTTTTACTCTCGACGAAAAAAGTTTGACACAGGTAAAAATTCTTTGTGTTTATCATCGTAACTTCCAAATGACTGGACCGATTTGGACTTGGCCAACTGGTTGTGGGCGGGAGCATTTGGAATACCATTAATTTTCGTAACTCACGCTTGACAATTTACTCCTCAGTTTTATTTATCTAAAACATTACTATCATGAACCATCATTAACAGCTATAACGTCCACCGTTGAACACAGGCATCCCCCGTTATTGGCAAGCATCTTAGGGATCGCAGTGTAAAATTACAGTTCTTTATAAGGCACTGCTTCCCACCTTCTGGTCGCTTCAATTGTTACTGATTAAAAAACAATTGAAGCGTATTAGCAACATTCGAATTTAAATACGATTTACGCAAAAATGGCGTCAGCTGGAGAATGTGGACGATCCCGCCAGTGTGGCAATTGAAAATAAAAAAACCGTACACAATTTTTTTCAGACTTGAATATATGCGTAAATATGTACGCGCATAAAAAAGTGTTTTATTAGTGAATACTAAAATAATCAATTATTGCTTAAAATATTTTTTTTATGTTAAATGCGTCATCGGTTTCCAAACTTAGTATAATTACTAGGTACGACATGTACCTAGTAATTATACTAAGTTTGGATTTTTTTGCACGGTTAACCCCTTTGTTTACATTTTTGATCTCGTATTAAAAACCAGACCAATAGAGATATTAAATAAGCTTAAAAAGATTGTTCCGGGAGAATCGCGAAAATTTAGATTGACCAATATTTTCCCAAGGCCTTGCAGGAACGTACTCCTGGTGGTACTAATATGGGAGCACAGATAAGCTACGTGTTTTAAAACTGCACAATTACTGTGCAGTTTTATATATATGGCAACAATGAATAAGGTAAATTGTTACTGAAATATATACCGTAACCTTGTAAAGATAAGGTTTAAATTTAATTACCTTTGAGGATAAAATTGAGTGTGTCTCATTCTCTAATATTTCTGTTTCATATTTAAAGCAGAGGGACGATCAAACAGATGTATATATTAATAAAAGGTTAAGGGCCTGTTTCAGAATGTACGAGTAAATAAATAGGCACCCGGCTGGGACTCGCGATAGTTTTCTAAGTGAAATGTACGAATAAGTTCCGGTTATACTACCCAGAACATATTTATTAAATAAAACACTATCTTTGCGTTTCACAGTCATCGATTTAGCCTTACCATCGGTTAAAGCTTGAGACGCGCTGCATGCTAATACTGTCATTTTTATTATTCAGTTATTTTATGTTCTGGGTAGTACTTACTCTGGCAAACTATTGTTCTGAGGGGTAGTGTTATGTTTAACAAATAAACTCGAACTCAGTAAATTATTATTTATTTATAATGTGAAATCACACAAATATATATATTCTAATTTTTATCGTATTCACCACCGAACCCGACCATAGATCGCAGAGAGTCAATATCCTCGCGGCCGTAGTGATGTGCTTACTTTATAGGGATGTGCTGTACACTACATCCTTCATTTGTTTTAACCCTTAACCGGAATCGTTATTATGACCAACCTAACTGGAAACGTGGGTCTATTTGGACCCTAAAGTGAAAACCCTCATATTTCCTAAACTAGTTTAGGTAACCACATCAATGAATGAATATTATAATAAAACAAGTTGTCTACAAAATATAAATATATTTTTATTAAACAATAGGTATCTTAAAATTATCTCATGTTTTTATAAACAACACTTACTCTTATTTTTGGCAGGAATTTTTCTATACCACACTTTGATATATAATTAAACCATATAAAAAACATAAAATGAAAAAAAATATATATACTTAACAAGGTTTTTCGTATCTTCCCCTTAACAAAAATATAGATTTTTCAAAATAAAAGTAAAACATAAAAAAAATAACATCCTAATCTAATAAGGAACAAAAATATCAATATCAGTCTATCAATCTAAGTATGGCACTTGATACACAATACTTTTTTTGTACCATTTGAATCATTTTTTTCCTTGGTAACATGTGTCACTTGATGTTTGTCTACCTTCATCATCATCATCTTCATCAATTATACAGAATCACTTGAGTTAGACGAAATATCGAGTTGCAGATTTTCATTGTCGCTAATGTTTTCGTCTTCACAAGGTTGAAAATCACTTAAACATTCTGGCTCTGTATGTATTAAGTCTAATAATAATTCGCTGATCTCCTTATCACCAAAATATTGTGTCATTGTTCTTTTAAAATGCCTGAAACAATACAAAATAAAAAAGTATGCACTAAGAGAAAAACTTACGTAACTGGAATCGTGGGTCGAAATGGACCCGGCGATCGCACGTACCTCTACTTCCAGTAAACTCCAAGCACCGAACGTCCGGCCCCCGCCACACCTCGCGACGTCATGAGATTACATGGGCGCACAAGCGTCTAGCTTCACGCGTTTCAAAATAAAACAGTTTTTTAGTTGACGGTGGGTCCAAATTGACCCACGATTCCGGTTAAGGGTTAATGTTGCTTTTGATCTTACGTTGTCATCCTTGTTACTGTTATCTGGATCTGTTATTGTTGGGGACTCTCCTGTTTCCGTATTTTGATCCATTATTTTCCATGGACTTACCTTCTATCTTCTTAAGATGTATAATATTTCGCCTATATTTTTTACCAGTTATGTCGTTTTGTATTTCTATATCTCCACCATTCACTTTTGTTACTGTATGGGTTATAATTTGCGAGTCCGTATCATGGTTTCGACAAACAGATACGCGACAACTGGTGGCTCGACAGCACACCATCTCGACAAACGACGGCGCGACAGTTCTTTTGTTCCACGATCGATTGTGCGACACAACGTTGGATCGACAAACGTTGGCGCGACAATCATTATTGCGATGGGGCTATCTTCCACATAGAACCACATACATAGAGAAATATGGAGAATAAATAAGCTGTCCTTTCCCGTTTCAAGATTTTTTTGTGTTTTTTAGTTTTCCATGTTCTGTGCGTAGAACAATTTTATTCAGGAGGTTAAATAAATAAATAAATTGTTTGTTTCCTAGAAACTTATTTAACTAACGCAGTACATTATACTACTAGACTTCTTATACAATATATATATATACACAGGGTGCCCGGTAATGAATGGATAACCTTAAATTAGGTATTCGTACTTATATCTAATGGCCATTCAGAAAAAAAAAATCAAGTAGGACCAAAGTTATGGTCATTTTAATAAACAAATATACTCGTTTTGCCAAATTTCAAGCATCCATAGCGTAAAAAAAAAGTATGAATACACATGTGACCAATCATTTTAAAATAAAGTGTGCCTAAAGCCGATTTCAAAATGGTATTTGTTTTATTATTTAAATTACCTACTTTTATTTCTATCATTTTTTTTTTTTTTGTTCTGTTTTTTTTTCTGAATAGTCATTAGATATATACAAATACCTAATTTAAGGTTATCCATTACCGGGCACCTTGTATATATTTCGTTACAAACAGTTATTAATAATAATTTCGCATGGTGGTAGGGCATTTTGCGAATGCCCGCCTGGCTAGCTACCACCCTCAAGTAGAAAATCTGTCGCCAAGCACCTAACGGTGTGTTCCGGCAGCTGTCCTTGAGAGCCAGTACTTCTAGGTTAGCCTGAACAACATCTTCGACCACATCATCACTTACCATCAGGTGAGATAGTGGTCAAAGGCTAACCTATCAGGCATAAAAAAAAAAAAAAAATTACAACTTACGTTTCGTGCGTTCTTTGTGTTGTGTGATATTGTAGTAATTGGATCTAAGAGGTAATAAACGTACAGAACTATAGACTGACAGAGGAGTCGATGCAAGAGTAGACGAAAAAATTTACTGGACTTAGCAAACCAATAGAATCCATGAGGCTGAAGTAGGACAACAGTACAGGGTACCTCCTCTACTACTACCAGTCATATCTCAATTAGTTGCCTCTAACGACATGCAGAAGAGAAAGCTAGCTGATTTATTCTCCTTGTTATTCAAATCAGTATGTGGAAGATGGCCTCTTCGCTACAGTGAATGTCGTGCCAACGTTGTGTCGCACCATCGATCGTCGAACAAAAGACCAGTCGCGCCGTCGTTTGTCGAGATGTTGCGCTGTCGAGCCACCGGTTGTCGCGTATCTGTTTGTCGAAACCATGATACGGACTCCCTTGCGTGCCGTCGCATGCGTGTTACCTCCTTCCACGATGGGGGCTCACATCGGGATCTCCTCGCCGCCACGAAGTGGTATGCTTTTTACTACCTTAGTTATCCCCACTGAAAATTATACTTAAGATAAGATAAGATTCATTTATTGGCCTTATAACTGCGTTTGTTACACTGGGCAAGTCAATATTGTACAAAATTATAAATTAATTAAGATAGATATTAAATGTAAAAACTAAGCATATAACATAATAATTAAATGTAAAAACTAAGCATATATAAAAAATGTCATTACTAAATTTTATTACAAATCCAAGTCGCATAAAATTCCATATTAATATACAATTTCATCAATTCGAGAATGAAGATTCAGTCAAATTAGTTTGCAAGAATTCCTTTACTGAGTAAAATGGAGTAGCATAGAAGAACTGTTTAATTTTTTTCTTAAAATCATTTGCCTGTAAATTTGCTACAGAATGAGGTAATTTGTTAAACAAATGTATCTTAATCCATATCCCTTGTTTCTTCACTTTACTTAATCGTACTTTTGGTGTCATTAGTATATCCTTCAGTCTACTTCGCTGTCTGAGGTTGTATGCATGTTGCGGTTTTGTCATAAGATTTTCCTTCTCGTCATAGATTTCCAATAGGCAATTATAAATGAACATAGAAACTACTGTCATGATTTTGTGTTTCTGAAAATATTTTCGTGCAGAGGTACGTTTTCTTAATCCAAATATTATTCTTATGGCCTTTTTTTGGGTTCTTAGCACTTTTATCATATCCGCACCATTACCCCATACAGTAATTAGTATATAATTGAATATCAAATTCAATTTTAGTTTTTGCGTTCAACACCAAATATATTCTACGTTCTCCACCAAAATATCAATATTTCAGGTTTGGAAGTCCTTCCGCTTATGATAGTAGTATATGGACAGAATCAGGAAACATAGCGGAGTCTCAATACTGGGCTTTGTTTTGTCCTTTGGGTACGAAACTCTAAAAACGGAAGAGTAGAGAAGAAAAGATTATTTATTCTCATTATTTCTAAAACTATGATTGTGGTTTTATGTGGAAGATAGCCCCGTCGCTACAGTGATTGTCTCGCAAATGTTTGTCGATCTAACGTTATGTCGCACCATCGATCGTCGAACAAAAGATCCGTCGCACTGTCGTTCGTCGAGATGATGTGTTGTCGAACCACCGATTGTCGAGTATCTGTCTGTCGAAACCATGATACGGACTCCTAATTTCCTGTTAGCTGACGTGACGTCACAAACGCCACGCAGCCAAATCGGAAGAGTATTCGACGCGTTCGCTTCTAAACGAAGCATCCTCAGGATGTGTTGACTCTGCGCACGTCGACTTAACAGGAAATTAGGCGGAATTGTCAATAGATATATTTTTTAAAGTGTTTTATTAAAATATTAAGTAATTTAGTGTTTTCTTAAAATACTTTTAAATTATTTGTTATAATTAAATTATCTATCTGTTGTGCTATTTAATTATTTTTTATATGACTTATATAAGCGAGTCCTGATAAGCATTCTTTTAAATTCATATCATTTTTAAGCGACAAATGTTTATGCAGCTTGTTGTAGAATCTTCTTTTGGTTTTATTTTTTATTACTTGGGCGTTGATTCTTTCCACTTCACGATCTGTGTTTCTTTGTTCTTTCTGCATTTCTTGAATTGTCCTGTATATATTTAATTTTCTGCGACTAAGTAAACTATTCCACCTACTATGCCAGCTCTCAACAGGGTTTTGAGTGATTGGTAAGCCCTTATCCAAACATTCTACGATTGACCAAATGCTAGGTGGAAATGGAGGCTGCACTTTTGATAATTTCAAGGTGCAATAATTATTTTTATTAGGCTGCAACTTTTCAAAAAAGACTATGTAATATTTGTGGAACCACTTTGTCACCATTTCAGCATCATTGGGTAGAACTTCTTCCATTATAAATTCAAACGCTGCGCTGCTGAAATTTCCTGTTGTGGTAAAAAAGCTAGTGCCGACAAATGACGTATTTGATGAGCAAAATCATTGTCATTTAGATATTTTCTGGCCAAACCAGCCGATTGCACGTGTCTCCATATACTCTGCGTTAGGTGAAAATAGCAGCATTTTTGATTACTCTCTGGATATACTCGTTTGACCGCATTAATTGCAGATTTTTCAAAATCTGTCATAGGTAACTAATTTTGGTTTTAATGTTAGTTTCAGTTTATTGTATGTGTATCTGTTTATAATTTCTAGAAATATGCGGTATATATTTTCTGTTTTGTGACTTAAAAGTCCATATGCAAGAGGCAAAATTATACCGGTTTCACTTGGACCTACGACACCATGTATGGAATACATCTGACAAAAATTAGCTGGACAGCACTTGAACGTGCCATCCATTATCCACATTGAAGATGCATTCAAAAGTGTTAAGTTTTGCTTAGTAGAAAAAACTAAAACAGTCTCCCCATTACAGTGGTAACGCACGATCAAAAATTGCTCTTCATCTATCGTCTGACATTGTGGCGGGAAACGTTCGACTTGGCGGGCGCGTAAAATTTTGACTATTTTTTTAATTAAATTTGTGTCTCGTTAGGTGGCCTTCGTAGGCGCGGGACGTTATACCCTTTGCTACGGAGCACATTAACTGTGATTATTCGCGATAAGCGCGGTCTCGGCTACATCAGCCGGGTGACCGTTCCACGCCATGGGAAGTGAACCTTATGTCGTAGAGGATTTAGTGCAGAATGAATTGACAGGATCAGATGTGCATGCTGATAAAAGTGCGGAGGTAGTTGGTGAAGGTGTGGAATGCAGTGACTTAACCTTTGATATGGAGACGGACGAAGTAAACAGACCCGGGAAGAGGACATATAGGGATATTCAGGATCACTCCTCGGAAGAAGGTTGGAACACGGTAACCAGGGGACGTAAGAGTATAAGAAGAGCTAGTCAGTCTGAGGTACTCGTAGAAGTAAAAACTCAAGTATGTGTAACGTGTTCCGAAGCACTTCCCAAACAATTTGCTTTAGCGCGTCTACTTAAAGAAAACAATATACGTAGTATAAGCCGAGTGAAATACATACATCTCTATAAAATGTTAGTCACATTCGATGAAGAACTATGCGCAGATGAATTTGTTAGATGCCAAGCATTTGCGGATCTTAGATGGAGATGCCAAAAAACATCGGAAGTTGGAATGTCGTACGGTGTAATTAAGAACGTCGAGTTAGATATGCCGGATGATGATATTGTTAAAAACCTGTTTAGCAGTGTGGAAATTATGTCAGCTAAGAGATTAGACAGAAGAAATAATGATGCGTCTTCAAATACTGCATGGGTTAAATCTGAATCAGTGCGCCTTGGATTTAGAGGTTCCATGCTTCCGACTCACGTCTTTATTCACGGGTTGAGGGTCAAAGTGGAACCGTACATATTTCCTGTGACGCAATGCTCTAGGTGTTGGAAATTTGGCCACAATTTAAGAGTGTGCCCATCTAAAAAGGTCATCTGTCCAAAATGCTCTAAAACCCATGTTAATTGTGAGAAGACATCATATCGGTGCGTAAACTGCACAGGGGATCATATGGCATTGCAAAAAGTATGCCCAGTATTCAAAAAAGAAAGGAGGTTGCGGGAAATAATGGCTGAATTTAACTGCACGTATAGAAAGGCCCAAAGTATATATGTTCCACCTTCTCCAGTACCAGATCGAGAATGGAGCCCTGCTCCTGTCCCCATAGTTCCCAGTGTGACTGTCCTGGGGCCATCGAATTCTACTGCAAAAGTTATCGAACCGGAACGAAAAGAAAAGCTGATGTCAGAACTATTTAAGAAACCTACAGAAATTAACCCGCCTCAAGAGGGACAGCGACGTAATAAGAAGAAGAAGAAGGCGCAACAACGTCAGCCAACTCCTGTACCTCCATCGTCCCCACTGCCAATGGATGCGGATTGGGGCTCGGACAAGTACCCAGATACTGATGGTCAAGATAGTGAACCTCTTAGTGCTCCTAACAAAACAAAAGAACCAACTTTCATGCGCCTACTCATGAAATTAAAAAATATATGTTTTAGCAGGGAATCGTTGGAAGAGAAAATTCGGCAGGCAGTCTCTGTTTGCTCAGAATGGGTACTTAATAAATTAAAGAACAATGGTTTCGGCAGTACCTTAATGTCAACGTTCTTGAACGTTGTCATTAACGGATATGGATAACAACTACATTAATATAAATGTAAACATTATACAATGGAACTGTGAAAGTCTAAGACCTAAATCCATTCCATTCCAAGCCTTATTCAACCAGGAAAAAATTCACATTGCTTGTTTGAGTGAAACCTGGCTTAAGCCCGACTCTTATTTTAATGTTAGTGGTTACGACACATATAGGTTGGACAGAGATGAAGGGTACGGTGGAGTAGCTATCGTGACTCATAAATCGGTCAAATCGAGCTTATGTGAATCACGCAGTCGTAACCGAGGTATAGAGCTATTACATGTCAAGATAGGTAATTGTCGGCATATTGAGAATGTTATTGCTATTTACTGTACCTCACCAACTCACACAACACAAAATGATTGGGACTTCGTATTTTCTCTGTGTAGTAAAAAGACTTTGTTACTAGGGGACTTTAACGCTCACCACACCAACTGGTCATACAAAACGGATCAAAGAGGCTCGCATATTTTTGATTGTATGTTGGATCATAATTACATCTCCCTGAATAATGGTGAACCGACTAGAATACGCCTTGTCAATGGTATTTTGCAGCGGTCATCCCCTGATGTGTCTTTTGTCTCCACTGACATAGGTACGTTATTTTCTTGGCAGACAACAAATGAATCGCTCGGTAGCGATCATTTGATAATTAAAATCTCAGGGAATATATCTTTTACTCGTGCTATTGTCAATAAAAGGAACTTAAAAAGCGTAGACTGGAAATCTTATGAAACATTTTTAGAAAGATTATTCGTAGGCTTTATCATCCCGGGTGACCCACAACATTTTTACAATAAGTTTGAACATACTTTACAAACAGCTGCTAAATGATTTATTCCGTATATAAAAATTCCTCAATACTTTTGTAACAAATTTTCTCCAAAACCTTACTGGAATGCAGAACTGTCCAAAGCTGTCGCAGAACGGCGCCTTGCACTAGCCAAGCTCAGATTTTGTCCATCTCCGGACAATCTAAATTCCCTTAAGTCAAAAATCAGTGAGGCACAAAGAATCATTCGCTTAGCTAGATGTCAGTCCTTTAAAGGTTTCTGTACATCTGTTGATGAAAATACGTCACCGGGCGATCTATGGCGTAAAATGAAATGGATAAAAGGTCATCGAACTCAGGCCTGTAGAAACAGTATAGACAGGGAAAAAGTCGAAAGACTTCTGAGTGACTTAACCCCTGCTTATGCCTGCCCCCCGCAACCACACTTTCGGTCCGTAAATTCGCTGTTAGAATCTGAAATTACCATTCAAGAATTAATTAATTCCATTAAGAAAGTAGACACTGCCCCGCAGAGCTATTACGTAACTCTCGGTGGGCTTCGTGAACGTCAGAGTGGACATAAATTTTTGAATTAACCGACAAGACGATTACCAGACTTTCTGAAGACGAGAGAATGAACGAAACTAGGGACTTTTGACGTAAAATTGGTATTATGTAACTCTAATGACAGCTTCAAGACCATTACGAAACGTCAAATGAACAAGGGAGCTTTATTGCTCACTGGTTGGCGGGTTTTTAGTTCGAGTTTGTATGTAAATAGACATTTTCTTATTTTAATTGCAAATTCAAAGATCCATATTATTTTTGATATTATTATTTCTGATTTCAGCCACTCATTCTGCGGAAATTTGGACTTTCGTGTTAATTAACACTTGTGAAAGTCGAACAGGATTTTTCTTTGTTTCATTAATATTGCATTGATATATTTGCTTATTATTCTTGCTAGCTTGAGTATACTATTCAATTTCGATATTAATCTTTGATTTCAGGTAGCAATATGGCTGGAGCGATGTTATTGGCAGCTGCAGAGGAAGAACGCCTTAAAAGGCTGTTGATCATTGAGCGCAGGGTACTCAGGCAGGCTAGCAAGCCTCTATTGTTACCTGAGAAGGAATTTGTCGATCATTACCGTCTACGAAAAGCCGATTTCGAACAACTCTGCGAAGATTTAATTCCGCTTTTGCCGGTAAACCAGCGCACTAGCGCTGTACGGCCAGACATTTAGGTAGGTACCTACCTTAGTTAGATTCCTTTTCAAATAATGTATAGTGTTTGATGTTTATAATATGACGTTGATACTGTCTTGCAGATATTGGCAGCACTGGCATTTTATGCCAACGGCTGCTATCAAAAGAACATTGGTGCCTATTACCACCTAGGCCTGTCACAAGCCTCTGTGTCACTCTGTCTAATAGATGTCACCAAAGCCCTGAATAACCCAAAGATTCAGGCCAAATATATAAAGTTTCCTATGACTATGGTGGAGCGTGAGGCTATCACAAGGAGGTGAATTTTGCAATTTATAAATTTGTATCTACTTTTAGTTTTCTTGTACTTAATAAGCATATGCATCAGAGCAAAAGGCATGTGTTCACATCATTACATGTACATTTAAAGATCAAGATACTATAAAATGCTGTCATATAAAATAGTAATACTGATAATAAACTAGAACTTCTTGATGCATATTCATGGATAAGCATGCATTTCCTGGCGTGGTGGGATGCACTGATGGCACTCATGTTGCAATCATTTGTCCCAGTGAAGATGAAGAGGCCTACTACAATAGGTTAGCAATACCATTCATTGAATGTCCTAATTGTATGTTATGAGTTTTGATGTAGGTAAGGTATAACACAAGACATGTTTTTATAAACCTACTTAATAAAAAAACATTTGTTTGTTTAGATTTGTGATGCTGATTTGCGCATCCTGCACATAGATGCATCTTTTGGAGGTCAGAGCCATGACTCTCATGTCTGGAATAATAGCCAAGTAAAGGCTCTGATGCAAGACATTAATGCTGAAGGGGAAAAGTGTTGGCTTTTCGGTAAGTAAACAAATTTAAGGACAATTGGTTTCACAGATACACATAATATATATACATAATCATACGAACAATTCATAAGTGATTAAATGAATAATGTATCAAAATACCACAGGTGATTCGGGCTATGCACAGCGACCATGGATGATGACACCAATCCTCAACGCTGTGCCAAACTCGCCTGAAGAATTATACACCTACAAGCATGTTCGCACACGGAATGTGGTAGAGCGTTGTATTGGTGTGCTGAAAACTCGCTTCCAATGTCTCTTGGCACACAGGTAAGTAGTTTATGGTCTTCCTACCATCACAACATCATATCCAAAACTTCCAGCAGAGTTTTACTTGAACTTATATGCCTTTTAAAATTTGTTTTTTTTTTTTAAATAGGGTGATGCACTGTACAACCGTCAAGGCAGGGAAAATACTCAATGCGTGTGCGGTCTTGCATAACTTTGTGTAAGACCAATGCTTCACCATTGACAATGAAGAAATTCTAAATGACCGGTCACAACAGCCAGAGCCTACTGCACATTAGCGGCGGAACCACCAAAACTTAGATGGGGAAAGGCAAGGTGTTGTGGAAAGATTGTGGTCCGGTCGACACCTCACATAGGTAAAATAGTGCAATAGAACAAGAGTGTATCAAACATTGCTGTTCATGGCTCTTTAAATATATCTGATTTTGTTTGTTTTTTTTACAGGTTGATGCACTATTCACCCCATATCAAGGCAGGCAAAACAGTCAGACTGTGTGGTCTTGTGTAACTTTGTATTACAGAAGAAGGAAATCCTTTAGAAGGACATATAATAGGATGATAATATTAATAGGAACATAATAAAACGAAATTAGCAGAAGAAAAAACGAAGTCATTTCATGTTGCTTATGTACATATTAGTAAAATAATAATTTTCAAATGTTTAAACTGTTTCACTGATTTTTTTCACTTGATTTTAACTAGGGTAATGTTTTTTGAGAGTATGTTTGTATTTAAGTATGTATGGCTTAATTCTTTGTGACCCTCTACAGCCTACACTGGAACACTGATTTTGATGTGCGATGTGTCAGGTTTTTAAAAATAATTATTTTGTATGATTATATGATACTAACTGCGCTCCGCGGTGTCACCCGCGAGGTGATGATAATGATAAGTAGCCTATATGCTATTCCAGGGTATAAGCCATCTTAATCCCAAATTTCATGCAAATCCGTTCAGCCGTTTCAGCGTGAAGGCGCAACACACATACAACAAACTTTCCCCTTTATATTATATTATTTTTATTGTATAGCATCGTATCTCTAATTTGTAACTTAGTATTCTATCAGATAATAAAATTAAAGAATGTATTCTAGTGTAAGATTATGGAATTTTTGTTAAACATTTTAAGATGCTCCACAAGAGTTTCTTGCTGGTTCTTCTCTGTGGATGTAATCAAACTATCTGAATAAAAAGTACAATACTCAATAAATACTTTATCATTTATTTATAAACAATATAAAATACAGCAATCCTATCCTAATTCTAAAAGAACGATGAATCCTGCACCCATGTCCTGCTTGGGGTGTTTTGTGCATTTCCCTCCTGCCAGCCAACCCCAATCAGCCCAGCCCCCTCACATCATTTAGTTTTACTTTGCTCAATTTACAATGTAATCTTTGTTTACAATTCACAATCACAAGTAATCTTCCACTTCACGAACGTTTTTGTATAGCGCGCGAAACTGACGTTGACAAACAAATGTCAACTTGCGTTTCGATATTATTTTAGGAGATACATCATTAACAGCGTATCTAAGATATGTGCGAGTTATATGTACTTACTTTAATGATATGTAATTAAATGATTTAACTCCCTGTTTAAATTATTATATAATCACAATATAATTAACATTTTGCGCCTTACAATTCCATTTAGGGCCAAATGGCACTAAGATAGGGCCAGAAATTTCACGAAAGCATAAACGAAACACACTAAAGACCCAATCTATTTCACTTTTGTTAGTTCATTCAACTTCCATCGTCATTAAAAATGATAGATAATACCCCTGAATCGAAGCCCAATTGTCTTCGTGTTGAAGTTCACCGAGAGATAGCTAATAAGCCGGCCGGGCTGTGATGAAATATCTTTTTCTATGGTAAATAATCTGCCTATGTGCGGTAAAATCCTCTTGCTGTCACTCTTTAATATTTTCTTTATGACTAGTTATGTGCCGTGCGCAGCTTTTTTGGATGTCATACAGGGCAGCCATGTTAAACTGAAGATTGACTCTAATATTTCAATCATGCACATTGAGTTAATTGCTATCGCAGAAGCTTTATCCTACAGCCACACAATCAATTGTGATAAAATAGTCATTTTGACTGACTCTAAAAGCTCACTGCAACATTTGGCTCGGTGTACCTCGCCCGTGCGAGGCGCTCCGATCGCCTACCACATACTGGAGTCAATCTTGAGTTTACATAATATTAAAAAGGAAGTATGTTTGCAGTGGATTCCGTCACATATCCAGCTAAGCGGAAACGAAGCCGTGGACACACTGGCTAAGCAAGCAATAGTTGACGGAATTCCCTGCAATGTACTTCCTTTGTTTTTTGATCTTGTACCGTTAATAGAAGAACAATGTAGAACCTTATGGCAAGAGTATTTTGACGAGAGGTCAAAAGAAAAAGGTATATGGTATCGAACTGTTCAACCCGAAATAACTAAACATCCTTGGATTGACAGTAACTGCATGAACCGAAAAATGCTAGTAACAGCCTTAAGGCTGCGTTCGGCACACATCCCATCAAAAAAAAATGCATTTTTAATGAATAAAGTTCCATCTACTAATTGTCCCGAGTGTGGGGTTATTGAGAACGTTCAGCATGTATTGATGGAGTGTGTGCGGAATGAAAGCTATAGGAGATCTTGCTTTAATAGAAAAAGTATAACAGATGTTGGATACTGTAATTGTGTACTTACTAGCAAGTCCTATGTCAGACCGTGCAGTTCAAATGGAGAGTACTATGTGAGTGCGACAAACGGATGCTCGATTAACGCTTGTGCGACAAAACTGTACTGCGATTCACCATAGAGCGATTGTACGCTAGAGCGACACACTAAAGTTAGACATCATTCTAGTGCGACTCTATGTAAGTTCGACAAATGGATGTACGATTAACGCTTGTGCGACAAAACTGTACTGCGACTCACCATAGGACGATTGTACGCTAGAGCGACACACTGAAATTAGACATCATTCTAGTGCGACACTAAACACTCAAAATATTATTGTTTGTAGTGATGGGGCCCACTCCCACCTTTTACGAACCATCATAGAAAATAATAACGGCATAGGTAAGTACCGGGCGGATGTATGTTTTGTATACCGCCAGCTTGATCCGTAGCGGGAGCTCTGATTTTAAGATGGGGTGCAGAAGGTAGCCGGGCACCTTTGTATTCTGGATCACCTTGTTTGCGTGTTGGGCCATAGAGAGTCTTCTGTCAAAAGTTACTCCTAGGTACTTAGCTGATCGTAGCTATTGTACATAGCAGTGACACTTGATTTGGCAGGGTTTTCTTTGTGGTGACCATCATGGCTTGTGTCTTTGTGACGTTTACACGCATACTCTATTTGGTCAGCCATTGGAATCTCATTTAGGACTCGTTGTATTTTAATGGCGGCATGGTGGGCTTTAAACGAGGATGTGAGCAGTGCCGCGTCGTCTGCGTATAGTGCTAATAAGACACCTTCGGATGGGATGTCATCCGTTAACACCGAGTAGCAGGCTGGTGACAGGCAGCTACCCTGGGGGACAGCCAGCAGGGCCAGCTCATTTGGGGTGGGCTTCGGATAGGGTTCCTTCCACTCTGATATTGAAGGTTCTCTTCTCTACGAATGATTTGATATTTGTCACCGCTATTTTTAGGATTGGGTGGTTGTCAAGTTTATAGAGCAGTCCGTCATGCCACACTCAGTCAAATGCTTTTTCCATGTCCAGGAATATTGCAGCCGTATTGGTTTCGGAAGTATTACATGGAAGGAAAACACAGCGAAAAACAAGCTGTAGCATCTGTAACAAAACTCCAACGACATTTCCACCGAACTTCTGGTCTGTAACTAGCAGTATTGAAATAGGCGTGCCCACTACACAACAATGTGTTGAAATTTGGCACCGTAGATATAATGCACTTTTAGGTCGCAAGAGATGGATATATAAAACTATTGAGGAAATTTTTATAAAACAAAAAGCGACCACTCATGCTATAGAAAAAAATATAGGTCAACGAGCAAGTGAATCAAAAAGAAAAAAAACAACATTATACAGAAGAACAAATTAAAAAGCATTTAGAAAAAAAGATACAATGGATTTATTATCCTTCTTGCGTGGTCTGTCTTATATATTTTTTATTTAAAAAGAAATGATAGCTCAGCTGACATGAACTTTTAAATTGTTATGTTATATCAGTTCAAAAATAGCTTTAATTTAAATTCGCTATTATTTATATTGAATAAAGTAAATTAAGCTCAGTTGGAAACTCGGTCAACAAAATAATTTTTGTTATGCTTTTGTTAACATATTATTCAATTTTTACTAGAGAGAGATAAATAAGTAGAGTATTTACTCTACTTATTTATCTCTCTTCTACATAGAGTATTTACTCTACTTATTTATATTATAGATATTTATCTAAAAGCTTTTTGTATTAGAATAGAAGAGTTATATTATAAGTGAATAATATCAACACCCAATATAATTCTGTGAAATTTGTATTAACAATCGTAAATAATTTTCGTATATGGCCTTCGACCAATATAAAATGAATGGACGGGCCTATGCCTCTCAACTTCCTCAAAAATAACGAGCCAAAACAATCTGACTTATACTGCGACACTTCATTCTAAATATGTAGTCTATTTGTCAAAAAAGAGACAACAAATATTAATAACTATGCGTGAAAAAGGGAGCACATGTGTTTATCTGTTGTAGCAAAACCGAACGTGACCGAACCACGCCGAACCGTGTTGTAGTAGCGTTAGCAAAACCGATTTCATTTGGGTACTTGACAAACATGTAAAAGTTGAATTTATTGGGTGCAATATCTCTAAAGGTTTTTGATAAAAATCTTTCAACAAACTGCACCCCGCGGCTTTACCTGCTACGGGAATCGTTAAATTATCCAAGATAAGAATGGGATTACATAAGTAAATATGTACTTGAATGAAAAAAAAAAACACACTTCATTTTATTAAAATCTTTAATAAGCCTAATTCACACTTAACTACTTTCCTTCGAACAGAACAAGTTTGTTTACCTTTTGACGCTTAGTGTGTATTTTTATTCCAGGATCATGTTTGTGTAAGTGATTGAATCGCACTTTTATATAATTTTCAACAATGGCTTTTAACAGGAGAGTACAATGGTTCAATGTAGGGTGTTGTTCTAATGAGTGCTGTGTAAGTACGTTTAAAACAGAGCTGTTCATAAAACACTTAAGGATTTCTGTGGTTACGTATTTTGTTTCACATTCAGACATGAAGTGATGAGTACCTTTTTGTTTTACATAGTTTCGAATAATAGCTTCAGCTTTTAAGCATATTTCAAATAAATCTTTTGTCGGAAAAAATAAACCACCCATACTTTTCAGTATACTTAATTAATTTGTGGAACCACAATCTTTCATTACTTATTAAGCTATTAATGCAAGTTTCGCATTTTATAGTTTTTGACATCTTTTTAGCAGTCCATCCTGCGATATAACCTACAATATATTTGCTTATCTGTGTCAGGTCGTTACATTGGTTATCTAATAGACTAACGAGAACAAATGTGTTATATTCACATTGAATATCGTCATCACTAATGCAATATGAACGTTTTTCAGGCTCAACTGTTTCAATATCCGAACTTCTCAACACCGTATTATTTATAGCATTGGTGGCAGACGAATTAAGAATTTGATAATTGTCGAGAGGAATACAGTTTCCTGTGAAGGAAGAACGCAACTGCATATGATGAAATAATTTCCTGTAAATTCCCATAAACTGAGTTGCGTTGGGATTATTATTATGGCCACCATGACGGCGTACGAGACCGAATAACAATTCTATGTGGTCTTGACTTATTTTATATGTTGAAATATACGCCATCTTTTCAGATTCTACCAGTGTTTGGTAAAGGTATTTGAGACTGTTTATACACACAAGAAAACCGATAAACCCTGTTTTACATTGGCATTGTAAGATATGTTTCTTGGATATTTTCATAGAAATGTTTTTTTTTGGTAACACACTTCGCTTTGTGGTATATTTTCAATGACTTTATGTATGTTTCCATTTCACTTAGGAATTGAAAAATTTCTGAATGATTTTCTTTGCAAATCGGTTTTTTGTAACCATATTTTCCATTTTTACGGGAATTTAAAATGTCAAAAAGATTATTGAAATGTTGTATAAAATTTGCTGTTGGGCCTACATGCTCAAACTTGGGAATAGACATTGACTTACACATTTCCAGGGCTTTAGCTACACTTATACTCATTAATTGCACAGCTAATTTTACTTTCATTATCTGATTTCTAAAGTCTATATGGCGGCGCGTCAATTTGTTAGCTAAATGTAGTCCTTCACTTTCCTGAAGTTTGACAAGATTTGTAAGCAGGTTCCACTGAATTTGTTGATCTTCGTTATCAAAAATGACTCTTTTGGCCTCAAATGTATTACGTACAAGTTTGAGCATGTGACAAGGATCTAAAAATACGGCCACTTGACTATCATTACTTGGATGTTGAAAACAAGTTTTCAATCTGTCAACATCATCTAATGCACATCCTAAAATACGAGCAGCGGTAAAATTTGCTGAACATCCATCGAAAGTCAAAGCAACTACGTCAACACCAACATGATAACACTTTTGCAGGCATATTTTGATTAGATTGGCCCTACGAGTACCTTGCAATCCATTTATAAAAAAATATCCCAGAGGAATTTTCCAATTTTGGTCATTAGATACCAACACAAATGCGTATACTTGGGTTGCAATTTCGTCGACTTCCGATTGACCGAGACCATAATCGACCAAACCTACTGTTTTTTTACCATTCCATTGGGTTTGTTGACGAATTGCCATCTCATCGGCTACTAAAGTGCAAATAATCCTTTTACCACTTGCTTTCGATTTGGCATCTAAGACTTGAAAAGCTTGGGCAGTAAAGCCGGGCTCTGTATTGGTATTTTCATACCACTTTCTTATGGTGCGTGGATGAGGAAGCGCTGTGGAAAATACTCTTCTCACATACATGTAAGCCGATGCAGAATAAAAATGAAGAGATAAAGCAAACTTGGTAATACCTGAGGATATTTCCTTTTACCCGACTTCCTTTTGCGATTCATGTATATCCGATTTATTAATTCCGCACTTTCAGCTTTAAATTCTAAATCTCGTGAATAATCCACGGTTATCAACTGCTTTTTCTCTAATTCTTGCACTATAGACTTAAGTGTCATACATTTCTTGTGAAGCCTTGAGTTTTTTGCCCTTAATGACTTAATGTTCAATTTGCACTGTTTGTTTTCGTAGGTTAATTTTCTGACCTGTTTTTTTAAGTTAGCTTTCCTAGGTGTGTCGAAAATTGAAGATGGTATGCTAATGTTACTTATTGGTGAATTAAGAGATTCTAGAGCATCTACAGCAGAAGTTGGAGTATCTCTAGAAGTGTTTTTTTCTCGTTGAACCTGTAAAAGCAAATAATAGAATAATTTGTAGATTTTTTGCTAACACAGCAAAAAAACTAAAAATGATTTTCAATTCACAAACTATCGTTCACACACACTATCTCGCGTTACTGTTTTCAATGAAAAAAGTAGTGCCCACCATAACGGATGCAAAATAAAATTCAAAACTAAAATTTTTACCGGACTTTTATTGTGGAAGGTAAAATTAAATTATGTATACATTTGTTCTCTACTTAACAAGGTCTAAACAACAACACGAGACGACTGGACCATAAAAACGGAAGAGTCAAGGGGAATACCCGAAAAAATATCATAATTATTTTCCGACAATGAGGTACAGCAGTTTTGTTTATTTTGCGCCTCCCATTTTTTGTTAGGTACATTTCATTGGGTGTAAAATGGTCAGAACACACACGGCTGTATATATTCGAGATCCAGTCTTCATCTCGTCTAGCTGCCCGTACATTATCCACCCATTTTTTACAAATGGCAACTTCACTTGGAAATCTGTAATATTATTAAATTAATAGTCCCGTAGTATTAAATAAATATATTACAAAAAAAAACTGAACAACGTTCAAATCGCAGACAACTGGATTCTGGTTAGACGTGAATAACTACTCTATTGTACATATTGAATTATGTAACCTTGCAGAACAATTAACAATTAATTAAGAAAGAATCGTTTTAAAAGTCACTGCCAAGAAAATTTGGAAATTAAATTGTTTGCTGTCGGTACATCAGGTCAAAGATCGGCATGTCTCGACAGTAGTCGGTAATGTCGAAAGAGGCGTGCTATCTATGTCGCACTAAGCATAAGTGTATATTTGTGTCCCTTACAACGACGGAATAACAACAAAATGGGAGATTATTAGAATTTATTCTGAAAATATTTTACTTTGAGACAAAATAGCTTGATAATTAAGTACTTACGTGTGGAATGTGATGCCTGAACTCTTATTTTGGTTTCTTGTGTTGTTTTTACACTTCGGAAATGCACATGAAGGCATATTTTGTCAGTTGAATGTGTTGCATGTGATATTATGCGCACGTGCGCAACCCTTGAAGGACACAGACTGACTGACGCAAAATGAGTGAGCTCACTCATTTTGTAGTCTTGTAGACCCAGTACGCTTAGGCCCGTCCATTCATTTTATATTGGTCGAAGTATATGGCATAAACTTCGACTCTACTTCAGTACCGCAAAAAACACTGACAAGCTAAGAGGCGCTAGGCGTACAGTAAAACTCTTGCAAGGTTTGAAGAGCAATCGTGATATTACTATTTTATCTTTTAATATAAGTACCTAACTGTCATTTATAATTTATAGATGTAGCAACGCAGCGTTCTACGTACTTGGATAGAATATTACTACCACCATAGAATTTGTCGCAAAATCGTTTGTCGCAATACCGTAGTGTCGACCTACTGTCGCAATATTGTTTATCGCACTAGAATGATGTCTAATTTCAGTGTGTCGCTCTAGCGTACAATCGTCTTATGGTGAGTCGCTGTACAGTTTTGTCGCACAAGCGTTAATCGTACATCCATTTGTCGAACTTACATAGAGTCGCACTAGAATGATGTCTAACTTTAGTGTGTCGCTCTAGCGTACAATCGCTCTATGGTGAATCGCAGTACAGTTTTGTCGCACAAGCGTTAATCGAGCATCCGTTTGTCGCACTCACATAGTACTCTCGTTCAAATGTATAGATTAGCAGAGTTAGCTTTACAATAATTAGTTGGTAAGTTTGTATTTTAGCTTCACTGGGCGATGTGGTCGCTTAGCGACAAAGCCCATACAAAAATAAATTAAAAAAAAAAAAAAACTATCGTCTGGTAGGTATGGGGTAATTGTAACTCCTCCATATTATGTGGTAGGTACTTTAGGAGTATTGCGGTTTCTCGTTCTGTTAATTATCATCCGCATAGCATCTTTTGACGGCATATACGGTGCGACTTTGACGGGCGTAGTTCGAATATGCTTTTGAATTATTTGAGCAGGACTTTCCAATGTATCTTCAGCTTTCCTTTTAAGAGACGCCCTTAAATTCAAAACTTTAATACGCTCTTGGTGAGGTTCGTGGATGTGTTCAATTTCATTATTTTTTTTCAAAATATGATTTTCACCAACCTTTGTCGTAACTGCACACGCGCCGCAACACAACTGTTTTTTTTCGGTACAGCGACAATAAAATAAATCACCTCTATTTCTATTTAAAGAATACATAGGTATATCCCTGATGAAACAATTGCTTCTTTCCGTTTTGTGATAAGTAATTGAAAAACACAATACTCTTCTAAACCCATTATAATTTTGGCTTTGCTTTAAGAATCTTTACGATCCCGATAAATGACGACTTACAAGGAAAAGTAATACGTTTTATATTGTAACGATCCACTATGCATCTCGTTCTGTCCACAAATATCGAAATATAAGTATATTAATTTACAAAAGGCTGTGTCAATCTAGGGCAGATGATAATAGAAACTTAAAAAAAAAAACAAAAATTGTTACTATTACCTATATAAATTAACCACTGGCTAATAATATCTACCAAAGAGGATTCCTACAAGAAACTGCGCAACATTTTTCAAGGAAAGAAAGAAGTTTTATAAAACTTCATAGAATCGACTACCTACTAAAGAGGATTTTTGTGAAGGGCTCAACATTATAATAATTTTTAGAGGCCTTTGCCACAAACGACAATGATAAACATAACTTAATGATTAAACATAACAGTATTTATATAACCCAAGTTCATATTACGAGCATCCTTTTATCGCGCTCACATAGTACTCTCAAAATATGAGAGTATTAGTAAAAAAAAAGTCGGCTTAGTCAAGACACATGAGAACATTGGACTCAAGAAAAAAAAAAAAAGGAAACATTTCAACCAGTTATTAATGACATTTTTTTTCATGTGACGTATGTGTAGTGAATAGAGTATCACTGTAAAGTCTTTAATATAAATATTAAGGCCGTAATTTAGCTACAATATTTATTTTAAAATATTCGTGCAGTTTTTGGATTTTACATGGTTGCTGTGACGCCACCGTGGCGTCGCGTTTGCGTCATCATACAACACTCAACCATCAAACTAAGCGGTTGGCTTGGAACAAATCGCGCTGTGCTAGATTCATATAAGTAACAAAGGAAACATTCCAATGTTTCTCTATGGTTGGAAATAAAAGTACAAATAAATTAGGATAGGTGTGTACATTATGAATATATAGTGACGATATTATGCGAGTGATGTTGGTACCTAGTGTGGTAAGCAACGTTGTTCTTTTGTATTTACCAAATTGTTTTTTCATTACAGGTTCTCTTACGAGTCGCCGCCATCATGGCGTCGGACGAACAATTTTCATTATGTTGGAACAATTTCCACGCGAACATGTCAGCGGGCTTTCATGGCCTGCTGTCGCGTGGAGACCTTGTAGACGTTACGTTAGCTGCCGAAGGCAGATTATTGCAAGCACACAAATTAGTACTTTCTGTTTGCTCGCCCTATTTTCAAGAAATGTTCAAAATGAACCCAACTCAACATCCCATAGGTAAGATATTTTTTATATATTTCCTGTCTGTATATGCTCTTCCAATGCTTCTGTTGCTAATTATTTTTTTCTTGTTTCAGTATTTTTAAAAGATGTTAGTCATTCAGCATTAAGAGACTTATTACAGTTTATGTACCAAGGTGAAGTTAATGTTAAGCAAGAAGAGTTAGCGTCGTTTATTAGTACCGCGGAACAACTTCAAGTGAAAGGTTTAACCGGTAATCAAAATGAAGAAAGTTCCACGCCATCCAAACCAAAGCCGACCTCGAGGCCAGGCCCAAGGTCGTCACAACAAAGGCAATCTGTTATGACTAAGATAGAGACTGAATTAGATACTAAGCCCACTTCAACTCCAGTAGCAGTTAAGCGACCAAATAGACCATCAATAGCATCAAATAATTCGTCATCTTCACAAAGTGGACCCGCGAAAAGGAAATGTGTTGACCCTTTAGAAGCTGGTCCTTCCGGATCAGCTAAAGAGGAATTTGTCACGATACCCGACGAAGATGAAAATAACGCCGTTGCCCCTAAAATGGAACCCGAATTTGTAAATGAAAGTATGTGGGATGAAGATGAAGGGGACACTAACAATGATGAAACTAATTTTGGCGAGGACGATTCGAACATGGAAATGACTGGTGAGTTCTATACATCAATCCACTTGCGAGGGTTCCGCCACACTATAATTGTCTGGGGCAATATTAACGTGTCCATTTATTCCAGGCTTTGATGGATCTACTACTGGCGATGGCAATATTACTGGAGGCGAAGGTGGAGCTGTAGGTGACGCACAAGGTAGGTTAGCCACATCAGTCAAAGGGACTGGTCGTATGTCGCTTATACTAAAACATACGAGCAGCGCTCTTCTTTTTACTCCCATGATCTATCGCCGCGGATTTTCTATTCTTACCTTACGATCATGTGGGTATTCCTAGTGTAGAATGAAATTTGTAAGTTAGATAAGTAGTATAGTACGTAGATGGCGATTAGAATATTGCGTACCGAAGGTGATTATTTCAGAGATTACGTTCTCTAAATAGTCTTCTCCGGCCATAAGTATTGTGCATTAATTAGAAGGTAAATAGGTAATGTTTTAAAATTCGGTAAGGTTTAAAGGTACTGTATGGTTAAAGAAGAAAAGGTATTCAGGTAAAAAGGTACAGGTAAATCGTGAAATAGCTTCGCGTGCAGGTAAAAGGTTAAGGACCTGGTTATATAGCAACGGTGAAATTGTTCAAAGTGCAACGTGCAGACCCATGTAATCCCGCCGAATTCTGGGTAACCTAGATTCGGTACTTGCCATTTAGTGGTGGCCAACGGGAGGTAAAGTGTAGGTAGCGTCATAGTATGCGGCGCTTATTTTAGAGTTTGGTAAGTTGTCTTCACTCTTGCGGCCAACGAAGAAACTTGAGAAAAGATATCGATGCGGTACCTATCAAGGGTCTACAGGAGGTATTATGGTGTCGGTAGCGTCATAGTATGCGGCGCCGAGGTTGGTAAGTTGTCTGGTGTGAATGTCTCCAGCTTACTCAATCGAAATTTAATTCTGAATATGCCAATATTTGGAGCATATTGCTGTGCAATTATGAATACCAACTCAAAATTTAGGTGCCAAATAAACTATGTCCGTATGGATTGAGGAGCCACTCCAGATTTTAAAAGGAAACTCGCACCCTGATTTAGTAGCAAAGCTAAAAATTTTGTAGGACATTTTCTAGAATTTGTAGTATAATGCATCAAAAGTTATATCAATTTAAAAGTGGCTCCTCAATCTAAACACCTGAATTGAGGAGCCACCTGGAACTCCGAAAGTAATGGATCAAAATATCTGAAAATTTGGTATCATTTAGTAGTAATTGTGTATGGTAACTACAAAAAGTCAGAGTTTCGTACCGATGATATTAAAAAAGATACAATACATTTAGGCTGCGTTTCCACCAGAGATGTGCGATGGAAATGTGTCGTGCGAGGATGTCTAGCTGTGCTGTGAAAATGTGTGGGTGTTTCCACCAAAGCTGTGCGATGATAATGTGCCTACGAGGATGTGTAGCGGAGCTGTGAAAATGCGCATTAATGTGTGGCGCGAGGATGCGTTGCGAAGCTGTGAAATGTGTCGACGGGGGTGCGGTGTAGTGGGAGCGGAGTAACGCGAACGCCTGCCTGCCGCTCACCGCGCTGCGCTCACGTCTCACTTTGCTGTCGTAAGCGCTTGTAGTCGTACGCATGTCGTACGGTTGCGTGGCATAATGGACGAAAAATTAATTGATGCCGTTCAAAAGTTTCCGTGTTTGTGGAACACTTCTTTCCCATTTTACAAATGTAATGAAACTAAGGACGCTGCGTGGGAGGAAATAGTCAAAGAAATACAATATAAAGATGGTAAGTAATAATCATGTATTAAAATCAGGTATATTAAAATACAAGTTACAATATTTGGGTATTTATTGTGTGCGATGAATTCGTGACGAAATACGAGTATCTTGCCATGACACTTTTCCTTGATTATTGAAATAAGAGCAGTATTTCTCTCTTACATCATAACTATCACTTGACACGACGACGGAAATGCTAGGAACCGATACAAGAGTACTTGTATTTGTGTTATCAATGCAATCCAAATAATTACTTTGTCTTTCAATTAAAAAATTATGCATTACACATGTGGCTTTTACGATTTTGTCAACCGTTTCCACTCTGCATTCAAAGTCTTTACGATACACATACCACTTTCGTGCCAATACACCGAATGTAGCTTCTACAATGCGACGTGCCCTCGAAAGTCTATAGTTAAATATACGTTTCTGTTGGTCTAACTGGTCCCGCGGATATGGGCGCATGAAATTTTCCATCAAAGGAAAAGCCTCATCTCCAATGAATACAAATGGTACTGGTTCACCTCCTTCATATAATGGTTCAGGTTCTGGAAGATTCAATCTTTTTTCTTTCAAATATTTTCCAAAAACACTATCATCAAATATTCCAGCATCACTAAATCTTCCCATGGATCCCACATCAACCATTATAATCTTTCTCCTAGCGTCAGCTAAGCACATAAGCACTATAGAAAATCTTTGTTTGTAATTAAAAAAAGAGGACCCAGTGTTTGCAGGACACATTATATAAACATGTTTACCGTCTAGAGCCCCCAAACAATTTTTAAACTGCCATAGCTCTTGAAAATCCTTTGCTATTCGCTTCCAGTCGTCTTTGGTAGGTTTTGGAATAACAAGAGGTTGTAAAACAAGCCAAAGAGCATTACAAACTTCTGCCACAATTCTCGACACACTTGCTACTCCAATCCTAAAATTTTCTGCCAATCGTGTGAACGACGAGCCCGTGGATAAATACCTGCAAAAAAAGGAATGTTTATAATAATAGTAAGAAAAATAATTAACAAATAAAAAAGTACTCTTTACCTGTTACTGATTTTTTGCGATCTGTAAGACAACATGCTTGGTATAAAAATGTTATATTCCTAATCATAATTTTCTATTATTTCAGTGAAAAGCGCTAAGTATCGTTGGAAACAACTACGGGATAGCCATCGGGACGCGCTAAAGAGGCAGAAATCTAAAAAAAGCGGACAGGCTACAACCAAAACACGTGAATGGAAATACCAAAAATTGATGGAATTTCTTTTACCGTACATGGCCAACAGAGATAGAGAGTCAAGTTATAAAGAGGATATTTCGTCACCAAATAATGAAAATGACTCTTCGCAAAGCACTCAATATTCATTAAACCAAGATGACTCTTCGCAGAGCACTCAATATTCATTAAACCAAGATGACTCTTCGCAGAGCACTGAACATACACCAAATCAAGCTGACAATCCCAACAATCTTTACGAAATAGCCTCAACTTCAGGCATTTCCGTTCCTTTGCCGTGGTACCATTAGATAGTTCCTTTAATGGTACCACGGCAAAATAAATTTGCCGTGGTACCATTACCTCAATGGTACCACGAAAATGCTGTTTTCTATTAACCGTGGTACCATTGAATCGTAAGCCTAAACAAATGCCCTTGGCCTTGCTTAATTCAACGGAAGAAAGAACATAATATACAACAATTTCTATGGTAATATTTTTTATTAGATGATGTTGATGTGACAGCTTTCAAATGTGACAGTTGTCAAAGTGACACTTAATGTCATATTTCCCGATTATAATATAATGATTCGGTTGGAAACAAATTAAAATATATATAATATGACAGCTATCAAAGTGACAGTTTATCTCATATAGACAGGTGATTTGTGACAGCTGTCAAAGTGACAGTTTATCTCATATAGACAGGTGATTTGTGACAGGTGTCAATGTGACAGTTTGTGTCGTATTTTGTGTATTCAATTACCTTTCGTTTTTTTTTTTACTTCTGTCATATTTTTATTATAGACCTCATAGAGGTCTTCATTTTGAATGACAGCTGTCAAATTAAAATTGGGTTTATCTCGGAAACTGTTGACTCTAGACTACTAGTTTTTCACAGATATGATAGATCTCATATAGATCTTCATTTCCGATGACAGCTGTCAAATTAAAATACGGTTTAACTCGGAAACTAGCGACCCAAGACTACTAGTTTCTTCACAGATATGATAGATCTCATATAGATCTTCATTTTCGATGACAGCTGTCAAATTAAAATACGGTTTATCTCGGAAACTATTGATCCTAGACTACTAGTGTCTTCACAGATATGATAGATCTCATATAGATCTTCATTTCCGATGACAGCTGTCAAATTAAAATACGGTTTAACTCGGAAACTAGCGACCCAAGACTACTAGTGTCTTCACAGATATGATAGATCTCATATAGATCTTCATTTTCGATGACAGCTGTCAAATTAAAATACGGTTTAACTCGGAAACTAGCGACCTAAGACTACTAGTTTCTTCACAGATATGATAGATCTCATATAGATCTTCATTTCAGATGACAGCTGTCAAATTAAAATAGGGTTTATCTCGGAAACTGTTGACCGTAGACTAATAGTATCTGAAAAAAAATTTTTTTTTGCTGTTAAATGTTTGACAGGTGTCATTCAAAATAAAGATCTCAACGATGTCTATCACTCACGTCAAGAAATTGCTGTCTAAGACGTATAGTTTTCGAGATATTGCTGTACTGATTAGCGCTGTTCCTATAGGGGACTGCTAGATGAACAGTGAGTGTTGTTTAGTCCCTTATGGTATTAAAGTGTAATTGTGAGAGCTGTACAGTCCCCTGTGGGACGGAGATAGCGATTAGATAGTGAACGAGCGATTTTAACGAATAAATAGTATAAACTTTAACTAAGCAATGTTCTGACATAAACTTTTGAACATTGATTGATAACATATTTTTATTATTTTAGATTAGTTTAAAATTAAAAAATAAAATAGTAACTTAAGGCTGGAGGGAAGTCTCAAATTTTCATACAAAAAGAGAAAACGTTTCTAACCCCGTTAAACAATCACCTATTTTGATGAGTTTTGGAAATGTTATAGATGTTATCAATATTCAGGTTTATTGGTATTGATTTTTATCATTTTATGAAAGGAATTGGAATTAATGGGTATTTAAAAGTGAGACTAGAGATACAAGCTCTTGTTTGTATAAAAAATTATAATAAATAAAGAAAAAGGAAAACCTATAAACCTAGTTTATTCTGTCAGTTATAAAATAAAACTTAAATAATATTTTTAGATTTTATTAATATTTACTATAAGAGAAAAGTTTTCTTCTAGAACGCAAATTATACGGAAATTATAAGTCAAAACTTGAAGAAGCTGCAATTGTCCTTATCGCACAATTCTGTTCGGGGGGCAGAGTAGCTGCACAGAATAAATAATAGTAGTACGGTAGAGGAAGAAAGGCAAGGCATATTGACATCACTAATGCAAGTATGCATTAGTGATGTCAATATGCCTTTTCGGTATGTTGGATGGTGAGTGATGGGAAAAAATAGATGGTGTAGATATTTCGATTCTACCAATATTAATGTTTTTCTGAATATTAAATTTGAATTATCAAAACTAAGAAAAAATATTATAGCCTATTTGAACGTTTTTATTTTACTATATTGGGGTACGTACTCCTAATATAATAAAAAAACAACTTGTCCACACATCAGTTTTTACCTGTTGATTAATTTCATATTTTATCTATACCTCTAAGTATACCTATGTCGTGAAATCTTAGTTTCTATTCTAAAGCCAACATTATAACGTAAAGTTATAATCGGTTACTAAATTAATTTTAGAGTAGGTGGGATCAGACCAGAATAGTAAAATAATTAAAAATAAACGGTACCCACTTTAAATAATATCTTGGGATCAGAACGATGTGGCACCGTCAATAATAAAATTATCAAGATACGTAATCGTTACACTGCTCGGTTGAGAGTACCTAACTTAAAAACTGGTCAACTAATGTTGAAAAAATCTGGAAGGTGGATAGTAACCTTTACTCTACCATGTACCTAAGTACATTAAATGATGTACGAATGACATTTGTCTACGCTGGGACCGTAATGCATCTATAAAATGTTTCATATTTTATGTTTATAAAAATTATATGTTTCATAAAAAACATGTAAATAAAACAAAAAAATCATAGTAGACTGAAAAATATATATAATAACTGAACTTAGACACACCGAAATACGATTCCCAATACTGCATAAACATTTTCATAAGGATTAATTTAAACTGTAAGCATTGAAAACAAAATAATTTTAGTGTCGGTTGTATATGTTGTGACCAGTAGTCTCGTACAATTTTTTGTAAACCAGCCTTTTTGATGACCATATGACAATATAGCAGTATTGTCTACCAGTTACTTGAAGTTCGCCTTGCATCTGATAAAAATATTTGTGATTTCTTTTTGTCCATCACGTACCTAACTGAGAAAACTGATTTTTTTATTCTTTATGGCCTCTATAGCCGATACATTTTTACTCAAGTCGACGAGAAGTAAGCGGCGGCGCGGGTTACAATAATTGTGATCGTGTGAATCGACTGCAGGTCTCTCTGTAGTACCTATACATATATGTTTATAGGATTTGACGGAGGTGCGAGGCGTGGAGCGCGAGGCTGCGTTAAGCGACGAGACAGCATCACTTTGTTAAAATACGTATTTTTCTGTGGGGGCTTCTCTTCCCGTTCCTCTTAATATAAGTTGTGCGTTGCGTTGTAAAGCGCAGCTTTGGAATCTTGACCCAAGACTGGTTCGATCTCCGCGTCGGACAAGTTGGATTTTTCCGACACAGTAAATTACTATAGTGGTCCGGAGTCTGGGCCCGGTAAATCGCAAAAGGATCGCACCCGATTACATAATGCCAATAACTGTCAGGCAAAAAGTGAGTGTTAAGACTACCTGCCTACCTTTTCAGGCAATACAGGCGAGACGACTTGTTTTTACACGTAATATAAGTTACGTAAAATGACTAAAAAAAAACTCTAAACGCGGAACTTTTCTAATGCGTGTCCAACTCCAATCTCATTGTGAATCAACTCCATCTGTATATATCGTATGACTTCATCGTTTAATATATCTCCTTTTTTACGCGTATTTTGTTTATGTTGCACCATATTTTCAAATTTTCTTATAACATTTAGGAGACGAAGTAATGTAACATTATTTTTGTTTATTTCTCTGTTTAACTTTGCATGCCAACCTTCAACAGGGTTGTTTGTGCGGTGGCGTTCACCGAACACACTTATTTTATTCCAATGTTTTTTTAACCAAAACTTCTCTATGTAATTTAAAAACTTGGTCATATTAAAATATTTGGCACAGCATTCATTTTTTATGTACTCCCATCCCTCTTGCAATTTTGGTGTCGGTAGCAACGGTAAAGCAGCGCACAAAGCCACTATCCGTCTTTCTGCCTTGCTACTTGTAATTTTATGCAATTTTGCATTTTTCCATATATTTTTGGTCCAATGATAATAACATAAAGCTATTTTAACATTTGGAAAACTCTTCAATACAGCATTTATGGCAGCCAACTCCATATCACAGTGCACCTTAACTGGCACAAATTGAGGCAACTGTGATTTCAACATTTCAAATGCTATATGGTAAGTTTGTTCCTTTTTATTAACGAGTAGAATATAAATTAATGGAATTACATTTGTGGTTTCCATTGAACTGCCAACTTCACCATGTACACAATATAATTGCGAAAATGGTTTTGGGCAACTTTTAAATGTCCCATCTATGAAAAATTCTTTTATTTCACTAACAATTTTTTTATTTTCATTTGAGCAAAATATTAATATACGTTCTCCCTTATCAAAGTAATCAGCTAAAACATTGTTGTAGAACTTAGCTGGTACTTCTACTTCTTCCGCATTTGTATAAACAGTTTTGTTAACATTCAGAGATTTGTTACGAGTCATATAAAGACCGTGATATAGATTTTGGAATGTTGGCAGATTAGTTAGCAAATTATATCCATCGTCTTTCATTTTCGATATGTTTTCGTTATATATTTTTGGAATTGGTGTATCGGTGTTTACCACTTCCTTTCTCATGTCGTCAACTTTAAGTGCAATTTCATTTTTCACATAATTTGGACTACATTTATGTGCTTTTTCCTTAGTAATATAATTGTCCTGTAAAATATATAAAACTTACATTATAAGTGAAACAGTTTGTGAGTGAGGATATAAGAATGTGTATTTATGTTTGTTACTCTTTCATACTGAAACGGCAGAACCAATTTGTATAAAACTTGAAATACAAATAGTCTAAGTCTTGGATTAGGACACAGGATTATTTTCATCATCATCACTTTTCATTACTGTCTATGTGTAACCACAAGACGCAGCTAAAATAACTAAGTAAACTAGACAGTACTTTTTCCCCAAGAGCGCAAAGCATCGCATTAGAATCTTGAAGTGTTCTATACCGACGCGGCTTCCGGGCTAGAATTGCACCACCAGCCCCCAAGACTTATGTCAAGCGTGCATATTTTAGCAAACCTCCCCCTTAACCACTGAGATTCGAATGTGAATATATTCACAATTTAACAATACATTTCTTTCGTTATTATCGTTATTTATTAGATACCAATATGTGGGGGTTACATTGAAGGCTATGTTTAGCAGTGGAAAAGCCGGCTGATACAGTAAGCTAGTAAGTAAGTACCTACCTCGTTTATAGTCACACTTCCAGGACATTTATTGTTTTTAAACAATGAACATCTCCATACAGATGATTTATTTTTATACATTTGATGTCTATAATACTGAAAACCAGCATTGAGAAGAACTGTTCCGCCTTTTCTCTTGACAAAAAATATTTCCTTATTCATTGAATCGCACATAGCTATAAGTAGGTACAAATAAATTAAATCAATAAATAAAATAATAATTGTTCTACAGACGTAAATAATGAAAATTAAATTATTAACCGTTACGAGTTCCTTATTATGTTTTAAATGTAATGGGTACACCAAATACAATATTTTCCAGAGTCCTTTTCACGCTGAGGTACACAAAATGGGCTATATTGACAGTAAAATTTTTCTTGTCAAATTTTTGTCACATTTTAAGAAAAATAAATGCATGTTACGTTTATGTACCAGTGACAAATATATCTTTTAAAGAGGATTAAAAAAAAAGATACCTTATGAAACTATTGATGCTTTCCGCATGTTTCTACTAATTCCGATAGAAGAGAGATAAAGACGTACAGTAATTATGCTCTTAGGTCACCACTTTAAGTAGTTATTTATCACTAGTAAGATAAAACCTTAAACATTTGCTCGTTATACTAAGATCCCCTATCTCAGTCCCTCATGGAACTGTACGGCTCTCAGTCAATCAGTCAGTACAGTATTACACTACTGTATCCAAGGAGACTAAACAACACTCACTGTTCCTCTAGCAGTCCCCCATGGGAACAGCGCTAAAAACTGTGATAGTTCTTCCTTAGATAGATAATGAACCAGTGATAGCTCAGTACCATTGGCTGTAGACTGCCCCGCAGCAGGTCCATGGTTCAAATTCCGCCGCAGGCTTGAGCTTCACCGCATGGTGGTAGGGCATTTTGTGAATGCCCACCTGGCTAGCGACCACCCTCAAGTAGAAAATCTGGCGCCAAGCACCTAACGGTGTGCAGCAGTCCTTGAGAGCCAGTGAAATTACAGACACATGAGACTTAACCACTATGTCTCAAGATGACGGGTGCAGTGCAATTCGTGATTTATTACGAAATGCATCTGTTATAGGTAGAGGTTAGTTCGCTTAATATCAGGTGGGCCTTGAGCTTGTTCCGTCACAATAATAAAAAAACATAATAAAATTGGGGAGTTCAAATTCAAATTCAAATTCAAAATCATTTAATGCATGAACATAGGTACATAAAATGGTTAAGATGTAAATAAACCTTAATTGCTCACTACAGTACAGAGTTATAGATAAGTTTAATTTTTAATAAATTAGTTTCGTATCCTTTCTTCTTATTATTTATTTAAAAATAAAGTTGATTTAGTCTAGATCTTTATGTGATCGTATTACAGCGTTCAAGTTTAAAACAGATTCATCTGCAAAAGTTAAGACAAACGAAAATTCACAAAAATAAATTCATGTGGACCACATTATTAAAACTGTTTATTTTCTATTGATGATCAATAAATAAAGTAATAGTGTACCTGTTAATAATTTTCCCATTAGTATCAGCATTCAAAATTGTTAAGTGCATAAATATTATTTTAAATTTGACAGCTGTCATCGGAAATGAAGATCTATATGAGATCTATCATATCTGTGAAGACACTAGTAGTCTAGGATCAATAGTTTCCGAGTTAAACCGTATTTTAATTTGACAGCTGTCATCGAAAATGAAGATCTATATGAGATCTATCATATCTGTGAAGACACTAGTAGTCTAGGATCAATAGTTTCCGAGTTAAACCGTATTTTAATTTGACAGCTGTCATCGAAAATGAAGATCTATATGAGATCTATCATATCTGTGAAGACACTAGTAGTCTAGGATCAATAGTTTCCGAGATAAACCGTATTTTAATTTGACAGCTGTCATCGAAAATGAAGATCTATATGAGATCTATCATATCTGTGAAGAAACTAGTAGTCTTGGGTCGCTAGTTTCCGAGATAAACCCAATTTTAATTTGACAGCTGTCATTCAAAATGAAGACCTCTATGAGGTCTATAATAAAAATATGACAGAAGTAAAAAAAAAAACGAAAGGTAATTGAATACACAAAATACGACACAAACTGTCACATTGACACCTGTCACAAATCACCTGTCTATATGAGATAAACTGTCACTTTGACAGCTGTCACAAATCACCTGTCTATATGAGATAAACTGTCACTTTGATAGCTGTCATATTATATATATTTTAATTTGTTTCCAACCGAATCATTATATTATAATCGGGAAATATGACATTAAGTGTCACTTTGACAACTGTCACATTTGAAAGCTGTCACATCAACATCATCTAATAAAAAATATTACCATAGAAATTGTTGTATATTATGTTCTTTCTTCCGTTGAATTAAGCAAGGCCAAGGGCATTTGTTTAGGCTTACGATTCAATGGTACCACGGTTAATAGAAAACAGCATTTTCGTGGTACCATTGAGGTAATGGTACCACGGCAAATTTATTTTGCCGTGGTACCATTAAAGGAACTATCTAATGGTACCACGGCAAAGGAACGGTATTATTATATGTTCTATGCCAACTACCTACCTACATAAAACGTCTATGATTATGTAAAAACTATACATAATAATCTCTATTTTGTGGTTTGTAGGGATTTGGAATTGAAACAAAAGTATCGATATCGTTGCGTTTCAAAGCATCGCTGCGGTATCGATATTGGAACAAATGTTTCGAAGTACTCCAGTATCGAGTACTTTTAAACGAATACAATGAGTTTTTATTATATTTATTTTTATGTTATTGTGTCGGGACAAGCTCGAGGCCCACCTAATGTTAAGCGGACTGACCTCTGCCTATAACAGATGCATTTCATCACAATTTACGAATTGCCCTGCCCCCGTCTCTTGAGACAGCTCTCATGTATGCCTGTAATTTCACTGGCTTTCAAGGACTGCTGCCTTGCCAGATATCATTTATCATTCTTGATTGCCAAACCTTTTATTTTGTTTTAGAACACAAAGTTCTTGTTGAAATATCCTTTATAATTTAACTTTTTTCTTACGTATAATTTATGGGCAGAACCATATCTCTTAAGGATGCACTTGCCGACGGCTCGAACTTATCAGCGGGCGAGGCAACAAAGCATGCTATTTCACCTATACCTTTGTGGGAAAGGGTAAGACTCCGTGATGAGTAGTACGAAGATAGTGATCGCGCATCACACACCCGTATCGCATCTACGCTAATTACGCACACTTGTTTGCGATATATCAATGAAAGCCGAACCATGCCGAACGAATTACGATGTTTGACGACGGACGGAGATAGTGTCTCAAGCCACGTCACGACGTGTGTAGGTATTTCTTATAAAATAATATTATATATTCACAGAGGAATACATTTTGGTTCGGACAGTAGGTACCTGTTGTTATAATTTTCGTTCGTTTTATAATAACATACTGATGTTATTTCACCTACAGTAGGTAAATATTTAGTAAGTAGGTACAATGATTTGTAGGTACATAGTAAATGTATTAGTTTGTTCTTTTCATATTGATGTAGTAAATATTTACCTACAATAATTATTTATTACATAATTAGCAAGTTACTGCTTTTACTACAACATATTTTGTAAAGCAGTGACGGCTCAGTGGCATAGGTTATGGACTTCCGCGCAGCAGGTCCATGGTTCGAATCCCGTCGCGTGCTTAATCTTCACCGCGTGGTAGAAGTGCATTATACAAATGCCCGCCTGGATAGCTACTACCCTCAAGTAAAAAATCGGTCGCCAAGCACCTAAAGGGAAGCAGTGATGGCTCAGTGGCATTGGTTATGGACTGCTGCGCATCAGGTCCATAGTTTGAATCCCGCCGCGATATTGAGCTTCACCGCGTGGTGGAGAGTTCGTAGCGAAGTTTACTTAGCTGTTCTCAACCGATCAGCAAAGTTTAGCACCGTCGCGCGCGGTCATGAGTTGGATGGGTGACCGCTAGGACAATACTACTGAGCGCTTCCGTGCTTCGGAGGGCACGTTAAGCCGTTGGTCCCGGTTGTGGTCTTAGGATGGCAGTCGTTATAGCATGGTGGTAGGGCATTTTGCGAATGCCCGCCTGTATAGCTACCACCCTCAAGTAGAAAATCTGTCGCCAAGCACCTAACGGTGTGTTCCGGCAGCTGTCCATGAGAGCCAGTACTTCTAGGTTAGCCTGAACAACATCTTCGACCACATCATCACTTACCATCAGGTGAGATAGTGGTCTAAAGCTAACCTATCAGGCATAAAAAAAGAGTATTTTGCGAATGCTCGCCGGGATAGCTACCCAAGTAGAAAATCTGTCACCATGCAACTAACGTGAACTCAGTGGCATTAGCTATGGACTGCCTCGCAGCATGTTTATGGTTCGAATCCCGCTGCGGGCTCGAGCTTCACCGCTTGGTGAAAGGGCATAGGGCATTTTGCGAATGTTTGCCTGGCTAGCCACCATCCTCAAGCAGAAAATCTGTCAGTAAGCGCCTAACGGGAAGCAGTGATGGGCCAGTGGCATTAGCTAGTGACTGCCACGCAGCAGGTCCATGGTTCGAATCCAGCCGCGATATTGAGCTTCCCCGCGTTGGTGAAGAGCATTTTGCGAATGCTCGCCTGGATAGCTACCACCCTCAAGTAGAAAATCTGTTAGAAAGCACCTAACGGGAAGCAGTGATGGCTCAGTGGCATTAGCTTTGGACTGCCACGCAGCAGGTTTATGGTTCGAATCCCGCCGCGGCCTTGAAATTCACCGATTGGTAGAAGGGCATTTTGCGAATGCTCGCTTGGCTAGCTACCACCCTCAAGTAGAAATTCTGTCACTAAACACTTAACGGGAAGCAGTGATGGCTCTTAGCAATGGACTGCCGCGCAACAGGTCTATGGGTCGAATCCCGCCGCGGGCATGAACTTCACCGCATGGTGGAAGGTTGTTTTGCGAATGCTCGCCCGGCTAGCGAGCTTTGAGATGAGAGTGTGTCGTACCGATTTCAAAATCTGTCTCTAAGCGGTAATGTACGATGGCATCATGGATCTACCAATCCTGGTAGAACACATTTGGAATAAAAACTCTCTACCTACCCGTAACTGATTTAAATTATTTCCAATAAAAATCAATAACTAATCATAGGTTATTTTTGATTAGGTAAGTGCCTACAATCATCGCTAAGTTTACCATATAAACTTTCGTACTACCTTAGGTATAAGTACCTACTACAAATATACATACTTATTCTACTAATTTACGTAGGTAGATACATAGTACTAACTTTATTATTTGTTGTGATCTTATAGCTATGTAGATAGGTATGCAATGTAATGCGCGCCCGCGAATGTCGATTTGACATCGCTGACAGTTGCGTGCCTAGGCAGGCCTATATGATAAATGATAATTATATCGTAGATAGGTAGGTATCTTCCATTGAGCTTCTAATTCTAACCCTTTACTACTTTGTGTTAGGTAGGTAGGTACTTTCTCGAAGTTATATTATACTGCTTAGACTATATTCTAAAAAGAATGCGGACTACCTACGTCCATACCATATCTAACCAAATGCAGCTTTTTATATTGTCTAAGTGTTGCTAAAATGATTAGGTACTCACCATAGCTATCATGACCTGCGTATTGACTAATACCTACTAGGTACAAACTTAGGTGAGAGTAGGTGAGTACCTAGACATAGTTACGTATTTATATTACCCAAGTATCTATCTATATGGATTATGGCGTCCGACACTTACTATCACGAACAAACTAATCAAATGCGAAAGAAAATCCGGTCCCCAACTCCCAACATATGTAAATATATATATATGTATATATAAGTACGTAAGTAGGCATAGGCACTACATATTGGTAGTGTATACATACGTGCACACCAAAAAGCAACAGGGCATTCCTACAATATATATAACCACATCTTCAGCCGTTTCATATATACAGCATGTGTCAGCTGGAGACCAAAACGTCAGCTAACACACTAATAATCACGCGTAGCATCGAAGTTTATTATGTCCGTATGGATTGAGGAGCCACTCCAGATTTTAAAAGGAAACTCACACCCTTATTTAGTAGCAAAGCTAAAAATTTTGTAGGACAATTTCTAGAATTTGTAGTATAATGCATCAAAAGTTAGGGTAAAGCACCCATTTATTGGCACTTTTAGCGGCTATCCCACAAATACTTTTAATTTTACTCGTATAATGTGAATTTAAACAAAGAAAAGGGATTTATAGTCTTCTTACATCATTAGAGAACGTTTTTCAGTTGATTTCATTTTGGATTCAGCAAATTGATTTAACATTTTTTTGAATTAAATGATGTTAAGCGTAAAGACCAGTCATTGGCATGGAAAATCCCTTTATTGACAGTGAAACTAACCTATTATTGGCTCACCTTTAGAAGCATAACATTATTGACATTATGTGATATAAACTGATTTTAATCTAGCGATTTTTTACCTTATGCGTTTACAGGTTACAGAAATGAAATATTGAAAGAATATTATAAAAATATTATATATTTTTATCAAAAAAGATATTACTAGTTTAGGGACATCTTATAAAATTATTAAAAAATCAAGTTAACATAAACAAAATTAACAAAAGAAGAAAATTGAGATCTTACTTAGGTACTAATCATCTAAATCTGTCAACTTTTTGAGATCGTTGTATCTTTGAATTAATCATCTAACTCAGTCAAAATTTTTTCTATTTCAGCAGTGGTGTATGTTCTATTACCACTACTTCCTCCTCCATGCTGGCTGTCTATATCAATTAACTCTTGCTCATTTTCTTTATTTTCAACAATGGTATCTTCACTATCAAATTTATAAAATTTCTCAGTAAATAATATTTTAGATATTTCATCTTTAGGCTTTTTTTTTATTTTGGTTTGTTTCTTTGGTGCTGGTCGTTTCTCTTGTTTCTCGTTCCCTTTCTTCTTTTCTTTTCTTGATTCCTTCCGCTTTCTCTTCTTATAATCTGATTTTTTCACTTTCTTGTGCTTTCCATTGTGCTGAAGTTAGTACAAACGGTGTTTTAACAGAGTTTTTAACTCCTTTTCTTATCGGTGTTTTAGGTAATATCAAAATTTCATTTAACTTAACGGGAGTAAGATTTTTCGTAGGTATCGAAGCTGTAAGGGGTGGAATATATTCATCCGATATTATTTGTATTGATTGAGCCTTTGGTAAACTTATATTCTGGTCTTCATGTGCACTATTATGTATTTCAACACTGTGGGTGATTAATTCAAAATGAGGTTCCTGTGATAAATCTTCAATGGGCATGTTCTCTTCATCTGAACACTCTATGATTTCTTCAAAAACAATTTCTTCTGAAATAGGGACTAACTTTAATTCTTCCGGCTCAACAATATTATTTGGACAGTCGTTAATAAAAATTTGCATATTTTCTATGTCTAAATCACTAAAGTTTTTGGCTTCATTTATATGTATTTATATGTCTAGATTTTGCTGTTGAGAAGTATTTAATGGTATGTCGAAGAAATGCCAGATTCTCTTTATCAATTCAATAGATTCTTCTGATGTTATCTCTCCTTTTTCTATGCAATCAATTTTATTCTTGCCTACTAACTTAACGAATTCTTGTTTAGTGAGTAATTTCTCTTTTTCTCGAGTGATGTGAGATGATATGATTGTTTTTGTGCCTTTAGTTCCGAGGCATTTACTATATTCTACTGCATCTTCATTCCATGGAAAAATTCCTGTTGCTCTAAACCCGTTGATAATAGTTTGCGGCTTTATGCTTTTTTCTATTGTGACTTTAAGCAATGGCACAAATTGAGTTTTAGTTAAAGCTTGGGATGGATTTGTTCTACGCCATTCTAAGACAGTTTTTTGCCATTCTGTTTTTAGAGGCTTAAATGCGGCAACGTCAGCTGGCTGTAAAAGTCTTGTACAATTAGGGTAAAGGGCAATCAGAACTATTTGCAAACTACTACACAGTTAACTAACGGCATAAGTTAAGTGAGACTTATGACCGTCTACGAAAAGTATGACTGGAAATATTGTCCCTTTTTTAACCAGATACGGATTCAAAACGTTTTTAATGTATTCAAAAAAAATATCCGAATTCATCCACCCATTATCGCTTAGTCCCACGCCCCAATCTTCGGGAATTTTCGAAGTTATTTCTGCAGGTAATCTTTTATACGGAAATATAACCATAGGTGGAGTAAGATTGCCATCCGCACAAAAAGTGAACATAACAGTCAACGAAGTTTTGGCTTGGGCGTGATCGACTTCATAAACATTTCTTTCTCCTTTTGAACTCAGAACAAGACCTGTTTTTGGGCATAATACAAAATTTGTTTCATCCCCATTAAATACTCGGCTTGGGTCAGAGAGTATGTGAAATAAGTTATTTTCATTAAAGTAGTCTTTGATTTGCCTAAACCATCCTCTAACATCATTTTCTGTCACTGTTGAGCTGGCAGCTGTAACTGCTTCAGGTGTACGAAAAGCAAGTGTAGGATGTCTGGCCAAAAATAATTTAAACCATTTCTCACCATTTTTAAAGGAGGACACCCGATTACTTTTTTTTAGAAACTCCGAAACACTTTTGATCAAATCTTCTTTTCTTTTTGGGAAGCCTTTTTGACTACTGAGTTTGATCCAGTTGACTAAAGCCTCTTCTTCCTCGTTATTTAATATTGTGGGAGGGCCTGGTTTAGAGCCATGCTCAGGATTTTTTAACCGAAATTGTATGGTCGAACGCGGCACTTGATAGGTTTTTGCAGCAAGTTTTTTACTCATGCCCTTAGCAATTTCTGCAAGTGATTTTTGTAAGTTTTGTTCTGTATAAACCTTCCGCCTTATCTTATCAGTCTTTTTTTTATTTTTATTTTTTGAACTAGGCTTCATTTTGAATATAACTGAAAATAAATATAAAAAAATATTATTGGCACCCCAAATACTAATTATTGACACTGCTGCTAATAAATGGTTTTTCATACAATTGGCAGTGGGCCAACATTTGGAAGAATATGTTCTAAGCTAACAACATGAATTTATTTAAAATCTGAATTGAAAAACAGTAGATATAAAGTATATTTTGTCCTAAAAGTAAATATATCATAATTACCTAATATTGGCACACGTGCCAATAAAAAGGTTTGGTTCATATTATTTGTACCAAATGTTGGCACTGCAAAAAAATATAGAAATTGGGCTCAAATATTTAAAGTCATGATTGAAAAAGAAACCTGAACAACTAAATAATGGAATTAAATAGTATCTGTAACCTAAACTCAAAAGATTTTCAAAATTTATTGAGATAAGTGAACCTCTTACCTTAGCAAAAACACTGGAATTTCGTTAATTTTTAATTCAAAGTCAGATCACCACAAACACTTTTTATTGCGACGCCATCTTTGAAAAGGAATAGTTTCTGTGTTGCCAGTAGTAAAAGATGATTAAATCTACTATTTATTACAAATAAAATATTCTGTGTTCGAGAAATGGTAGCCTTATTATGGATAAATAACTGCAGCGTGCCAATAAATTAGAAGAGTGCCAACAATAGGTGCCTTTACCCTATATCAATTTAAAAGTGTAAAAGTGTTTAAAAGTTAGGAAATCCTTAGGGAATATTGAAAATTAACTTTTTCTATAGATGGCGCATATATGCAGCGATGAATTTTACTTTATAATTTAGTAGTCATTTATACTAAATATTAGTGTCATTGGATTTTGATTTTGTTGTGATTTCAGGTCAGTACAATCAATTGTTTGTATCCAGAACGTCAGGATTGAGGAGCCAATGTATATGCGTTGTTTAACCAAATCTACTCAGTTTTACTACTTTATTTCTATATTACAAATTTGTACACTCTCCCTACTAAACTATAATAAAGTCGAACTTATGAATGGACCGATCACATGATTGCAAATCCACCCTCTTATATATAGATTGAGGAGCCACACTAAGGCTGCGTTTCCACCAGAGATGTGCGAGGATGCATAGCGAGGGATGTGTTTGTAAAGAACCAATAGGATCGCTTCATTTACCTTGCCTCGGTCAGCACAGCTCTGGTGGAAACGGCTCAGCGGAGCTAGATTTTTGCGCATACAAAACAAGCGCGGGATGTGTGCGAGGGATGTGTGCGAGGGATGTGTGCGAGGGATGTGTACGAGGGAAGTGTGCGAGGAATGTGTGTTGAGAAAGATGTGTTGCGAGGTTTGCGCATACTGTACCAGCCAGTCCATAGACGGAGTTTGTTGGAAGTAGAAGTGCGCAAAATAGATAATAATATGGATAATTGGAAAAAGAAAATACTTTTATATTTAACAATTTGTGATGAAGAAATGGAAGCAGAAGATACGGAGTTTATTAGTTCTATAATTTTGAGCAATACAAGAACACACAGGTTTTGGATACGTAACCATATTAAATATCATCGATTACATGGAGAATTCTTTACCTTTTTTCATACGGCTGATGATGAAATATTCGAAAATTCTTATCGAGTATCTAGAAGTAACTTTTATGAGTTACACAATTTGATTGAGAACATTATCAAGAAAGAAGACACTCACTACAGAGAATGCATCAGCACCAAGGAAAAATTGGCGGTATGTTTAAAGTAAGTAAAATAGTTTGAATCAATTTTGTCTTTATTAAACATATTAATTGAAAAGTAATCATAATCTGCAAAATAAGTAGACAACAAGTTCCTCTTTTTCATGGCAAATTAGGCTCTGTTCCTACTTTGTTTGAAGTATTTGGCGTTTGTAGGTCTGAATGTTGTGTTCCCGGAGATGCTGGTTGTACAGCTTCCAGTTGGAAAGATGAATCCATCTGGCCCACTGTTTTATTTGTATTTCTACCAGAGCTTGAAGAATAACCAAGTTGTTCAGGATCCAGCTGAGGCGGCAAATCCATCTGGCCTGCTATATTACTACCTACTGCTATACTGCTACCAGAGCTTGAAGAATAACCAATATTTTGATTATACCACGTCAGCACGTAAGATTCTTCGGCTTCGCTAATCATATTAAAAAGTTTCCTTTTTAAAGGAACTTGCATGTAATCTGGTAATTTTTTAAATGTTTTCGCCATTGAAAGAAAAAAATGATCAGTATCATCGCAGTCCGTTGGTTTTAAAAGTTCTCTTAATTCTTGCCTTTCTTTTCGAAAATCTTCTTGATTTTTCATATGTTTTTGTATTAAAATTGATAATTCATCGCCTTTTTTCTTCTTTGATGATGACGGGGTGACCGAATCTGTTGAAATGCCCGTTCCTTTGCCGTGGTACCATTAGATAGTTCCTTTAATGGTACCACGGCAAAATAAATTTGCCGTGGTACCATTACCTCAATGGTACCACGAAAATGCTGTTTTCTATTAACCGTGGTACCATTGAATCGTAAGCCTAAACAAATGCCCTTGGCCTTGCTTAATTCAACGGAAGAAAGAACATAATATACAACAATTTCTATGGTAATATTTTTTATTAGATGATGTTGATGTGACAGCTTTCAAATGTGACAGTTGTCAAAGTGACACTTAATGTCATATTTCCCGATTATAATATAATGATTCGGTTGGAAACAAATTAAAATATATATAATATGACAGCTATCAAAGTGACAGTTTATCTCATATAGACAGGTGATTTGTGACAGCTGTCAAAGTGACAGTTTATCTCATATAGACAGGTGATTTGTGACAGGTGTCAATGTGACAGTTTGTGTCGTATTTTGTGTATTCAATTACCTTTCGTTTTTTTTTTTACTTCTGTCATATTTTTATTATAGACCTCATAGAGGTCTTCATTTTGAATGACAGCTGTCAAATTAAAATTGGGTTTATCTCGGAAACTAGCGACCCAAGACTACTAGTTTCTTCACAGATATGATAGATCTCATATAGATCTTCATTTTCGATGACAGCTGTCAAATTAAAATACGGTTTATCTCGGAAACTATTGATCCTAGACTACTAGTGTCTTCACAGATATGATAGATCTCATATAGATCTTCATTTTCGATGACAGCTGTCAAATTAAAATACGGTTTAACTCGGAAACTATTGATCCTAGACTACTAGTGTCTTCACAGATATGATAGATCTCATATAGATCTTCATTTTCGATGACAGCTGTCAAATTAAAATACGGTTTAACTCGGAAACTATTGATCCTAGACTACTAGTGTCTTCACAGATATGATAGATCTCATATAGATCTTCATTTCCGATGACAGCTGTCAAATTTAAAATAATATTTATGCACTTAACAATTTTGAATGCTGATACTAATGGGAAAATTATTAACAGGTACACTATTACTTTATTTATTGATCATCAATAGAAAATAAACAGTTTTAATAATGTGGTCCACATGAATTTATTTTTGTGAATTTTCGTTTGTCTTAACTTTTGCAGATGAATCTGTTTTAAACTTGAACGCTGTAATACGATCACATAAAGATCTAGACTAAATCAACTTTATTTTTAAATAAATAATAAGAAGAAAGGATACGAAACTAATTTATTAAAAATTAAACTTATCTATAACTCTGTACTGTAGTGAGCAATTAAGGTTTATTTACATCTTAACCATTTTATGTACCTATGTTCATGCATTAAATGATTTTGAATTTGAATTTGAATTTGAACTCCCCAATTTTATTATGTTTTTTTATTATTGTGACGGAACAAGCTCAAGGCCCACCTGATATTAAGCGAACTAACCTCTACCTATAACAGATGCATTTCGTAATAAATCACGAATTGCACTGCACCCGTCATCTTGAGACATAGTGGTTAAGTCTCATGTGTCTGTAATTTCACTGGCTCTCAAGGACTGCTGCACACCGTTAGGTGCTTGGCGCCAGATTTTCTACTTGAGGGTGGTCGCTAGCCAGGTGGGCATTCACAAAATGCCCTACCACCATGCGGTGAAGCTCAAGCCTGCGGCGGAATTTGAACCATGGACCTGCTGCGGGGCAGTCTACAGCCAATGGTACTGAGCTATCACTGGTTCATTATCTATCTAAGGAAGAACTATCACAGTTTTTAGCGCTGTTCCCATGGGGGACTGCTAGAGGAACAGTGAGTGTTGTTTAGTCTCCTTGGATACAGTAGTGTAATACTGTACTGACTGATTGACTGAGAGCCGTACAGTTCCATGAGGGACTGAGATAGGGGATCTTAGTATAACGAGCAAATGTTTAAGGTTTTATCTTACTAGTGATAAATAACTACTTAAAGTGGTGACCTAAGAGCATAATTACTGTACGTCTTTATCTCTCTTCTATCGGAATTAGTAGAAACATGCGGAAAGCATCAATAGTTTCATAAGGTATCTTTTTTTTTAATCCTCTTTAAAAGATATATTTGTCACTGGTACATAAACGTAACATGCATTTATTTTTCTTAAAATGTGACAAAAATTTGACAAGAAAAATTTTACTGTCAATATAGCCCATTTTGTGTACCTCAGCGTGAAAAGGACTCTGGAAAATATTGTATTTGGTGTACCCATTACATTTAAAACATAATAAGGAACTCGTAACGGTTAATAATTTAATTTTCATTATTTACGTCTGTAGAACAATTATTATTTTATTTATTGATTTAATTTATTTGTACCTACTTATAGCTATGTGCGATTCAATGAATAAGGAAATATTTTTTGTCAAGAGAAAAGGCGGAACAGTTCTTCTCAATGCTGGTTTTCAGTATTATAGACATCAAATGTATAAAAATAAATCATCTGTATGGAGATGTTCATTGTTTAAAAACAATAAATGTCCTGGAAGTGTGACTATAAACGAGGTAGGTACTTACTTACTAGCTTACTGTATCAGCCGGCTTTTCCACTGCTAAACATAGCCTTCAATGTAACCCCCACATATTGGTATCTAATAAATAACGATAATAACGAAAGAAATGTATTGTTAAATTGTGAATATATTCACATTCGAATCTCAGTGGTTAAGGGGGAGGTTTGCTAAAATATGCACGCTTGACATAAGTCTTGGGGGCTGGTGGTGCAATTCTAGCCCGGAAGCCGCGTCGGTATAGAACACTTCAAGATTCTAATGCGATGCTTTGCGCTCTTGGGGAAAAAGTACTGTCTAGTTTACTTAGTTATTTTAGCTGCGTCTTGTGGTTACACATAGACAGTAATGAAAAGTGATGATGATGAAAATAATCCTGTGTCCTAATCCAAGACTTAGACTATTTGTATTTCAAGTTTTATACAAATTGGTTCTGCCGTTTCAGTATGAAAGAGTAACAAACATAAATACACATTCTTATATCCTCACTCACAAACTGTTTCACTTATAATGTAAGTTTTATATATTTTACAGGACAATTATATTACTAAGGAAAAAGCACATAAATGTAGTCCAAATTATGTGAAAAATGAAATTGCACTTAAAGTTGACGACATGAGAAAGGAAGTGGTAAACACCGATACACCAATTCCAAAAATATATAACGAAAACATATCGAAAATGAAAGACGATGGATATAATTTGCTAACTAATCTGCCAACATTCCAAAATCTATATCACGGTCTTTATATGACTCGTAACAAATCTCTGAATGTTAACAAAACTGTTTATACAAATGCGGAAGAAGTAGAAGTACCAGCTAAGTTCTACAACAATGTTTTAGCTGATTACTTTGATAAGGGAGAACGTATATTAATATTTTGCTCAAATGAAAATAAAAAAATTGTTAGTGAAATAAAAGAATTTTTCATAGATGGGACATTTAAAAGTTGCCCAAAACCATTTTCGCAATTATATTGTGTACATGGTGAAGTTGGCAGTTCAATGGAAACCACAAATGTAATTCCATTAATTTATATTCTACTCGTTAATAAAAAGGAACAAACTTACCATATAGCATTTGAAATGTTGAAATCACAGTTGCCTCAATTTGTGCCAGTTAAGGTGCACTGTGATATGGAGTTGGCTGCCATAAATGCTGTATTGAAGAGTTTTCCAAATGTTAAAATAGCTTTATGTTATTATCATTGGACCAAAAATATATGGAAAAATGCAAAATTGCATAAAATTACAAGTAGCAAGGCAGAAAGACGGATAGTGGCTTTGTGCGCTGCTTTACCGTTGCTACCGACACCAAAATTGCAAGAGGGATGGGAGTACATAAAAAATGAATGCTGTGCCAAATATTTTAATATGACCAAGTTTTTAAATTACATAGAGAAGTTTTGGTTAAAAAAACATTGGAATAAAATAAGTGTGTTCGGTGAACGCCACCGCACAAACAACCCTGTTGAAGGTTGGCATGCAAAGTTAAACAGAGAAATAAACAAAAATAATGTTACATTACTTCGTCTCCTAAATGTTATAAGAAAATTTGAAAATATGGTGCAACATAAACAAAATACGCGTAAAAAAGGAGATATATTAAACGATGAAGTCATACGATATATACAGATGGAGTTGATTCACAATGAGATTGGAGTTGGACACGCATTAGAAAAGTTCCGCGTTTAGAGTTTTTTTTTAGTCATTTTACGTAACTTATATTACGTGTAAAAACAAGTCGTCTCGCCTGTATTGCCTGAAAAGGTAGGCAGGTAGTCTTAACACTCACTTTTTGCCTGACAGTTATTGGCATTATGTAATCGGGTGCGATCCTTTTGCGATTTACCGGGCCCAGACTCCGGACCACTATAGTAATTTACTGTGTCGGAAAAATCCAACTTGTCCGACGCGGAGATCGAACCAGTCTTGGGTCAAGATTCCAAAGCTGCGCTTTACAACGCAACGCACAACTTATATTAAGAGGAACGGGAAGAGAAGCCCCCACAGAAAAATACGTATTTTAACAAAGTGATGCTGTCTCGTCGCTTAACGCAGCCTCGCGCTCCACGCCTCGCACCTCCGTCAAATCCTATAAACATATATGTATAGGTACTACAGAGAGACCTGCAGTCGATTCACACGATCACAATTATTGTAACCCGCGCCGCCGCTTACTTCTCGTCGACTTGAGTAAAAATGTATCGGCTATAGAGGCCATAAAGAATAAAAAAATCAGTTTTCTCAGTTAGGTACGTGATGGACAAAAAGAAATCACAAATATTTTTATCAGATGCAAGGCGAACTTCAAGTAACTGGTAGACAATACTGCTATATTGTCATATGGTCATCAAAAAGGCTGGTTTACAAAAAATTGTACGAGACTACTGGTCACAACATATACAACCGACACTAAAATTATTTTGTTTTCAATGCTTACAGTTTAAATTAATCCTTATGAAAATGTTTATGCAGTATTGGGAATCGTATTTCGGTGTGTCTAAGTTCAGTTATTATATATATTTTTCAGTCTACTATGATTTTTTTGTTTTATTTACATGTTTTTTATGAAACATATAATTTTTATAAACATAAAATATGAAACATTTTATAGATGCATTACGGTCCCAGCGTAGACAAATGTCATTCGTACATCATTTAATGTACTTAGGTACATGGTAGAGTAAAGGTTACTATCCACCTTCCAGATTTTTTCAACATTAGTTGACCAGTTTTTAAGTTAGGTACTCTCAACCGAGCAGTGTAACGATTACGTATCTTGATAATTTTATTATTGACGGTGCCACATCGTTCTGATCCCAAGATATTATTTAAAGTGGGTACCGTTTATTTTTAATTATTTTACTATTCTGGTCTGATCCCACCTACTCTAAAATTAATTTAGTAACCGATTATAACTTTACGTTATAATGTTGGCTTTAGAATAGAAACTAAGATTTCACGACATAGGTATACTTAGAGGTATAGATAAAATATGAAATTAATCAACAGGTAAAAACTGATGTGTGGACAAGTTGTTTTTTTATTATATTAGGAGTACGTACCCCAATATAGTAAAATAAAAACGTTCAAATAGGCTATAATATTTTTTCTTAGTTTTGATAATTCAAATTTAATATTCAGAAAAACATTAATATTGGTAGAATCGAAATATCTACACCATCTATTTTTTCCCATCACTCACCATCCAACATACCGAAAAGGCATATTGACATCACTAATGCATACTTGCATTAGTGATGTCAATATGCCTTGCCTTTCTTCCTCTACCGTACTACTATTATTTATTCTGTGCAGCTACTCTGCCCCCCGAACAGAATTGTGCGATAAGGACAATTGCAGCTTCTTCAAGTTTTGACTTATAATTTCCGTATAATTTGCGTTCTAGAAGAAAACTTTTCTCTTATAGTAAATATTAATAAAATCTAAAAATATTATTTAAGTTTTATTTTATAACTGACAGAATAAACTAGGTTTATAGGTTTTCCTTTTTCTTTATTTATTATAATTTTTTATACAAACAAGAGCTTGTATCTCTAGTCTCACTTTTAAATACCCATTAATTCCAATTCCTTTCATAAAATGATAAAAATCAATACCAATAAACCTGAATATTGATAACATCTATAACATTTCCAAAACTCATCAAAATAGGTGATTGTTTAACGGGGTTAGAAACGTTTTCTCTTTTTGTATGAAAATTTGAGACTTCCCTCCAGCCTTAAGTTACTATTTTATTTTTTAATTTTAAACTAATCTAAAATAATAAAAATATGTTATCAATCAATGTTCAAAAGTTTATGTCAGAACATTGCTTAGTTAAAGTTTATACTATTTATTCGTTAAAATCGCTCGTTCACTATCTAATCGCTATCTCCGTCCCACAGGGGACTGTACAGCTCTCACAATTACACTTTAATACCATAAGGGACTAAACAACACTCACTGTTCATCTAGCAGTCCCCTATAGGAACAGCGCTAATCAGTACAGCAATATCTCGAAAACTATACGTCTTAGACAGCAATTTCTTGACGTGAGTGATAGACATCGTTGAGATCTTTATTTTGAATGACACCTGTCAAACATTTAACAGCAAAAAAAAATTTTTTTTCAGATACTATTAGTCTACGGTCAACAGTTTCCGAGATAAACCCTATTTTAATTTGACAGCTGTCATCTGAAATGAAGATCTATATGAGATCTATCATATCTGTGAAGAAACTAGTAGTCTTAGGTCGCTAGTTTCCGAGTTAAACCGTATTTTAATTTGACAGCTGTCATCGAAAATGAAGATCTATATGAGATCTATCATATCTGTGAAGACACTAGTAGTCTTGGGTCGCTAGTTTCCGAGTTAAACCGTATTTTAATTTGACAGCTGTCATCGGAAATGAAGATCTATATGAGATCTATCATATCTGTGAAGACACTAGTAGTCTAGGATCAATAGTTTCCGAGATAAACCGTATTTTAATTTGACAGCTGTCATCGAAAATGAAGATCTATATGAGATCTATCATATCTGTGAAGAAACTAGTAGTCTTGGGTCGCTAGTTTCCGAGTTAAACCGTATTTTAATTTGACAGCTGTCATCGGAAATGAAGATCTATATGAGATCTATCATATCTGTGAAAAACTAGTAGTCTAGAGTCAACAGTTTCCGAGATAAACCCAATTTTAATTTGACAGCTGTCATTCAAAATGAAGACCTCTATGAGGTCTATAATAAAAATATGACAGAAGTAAAAAAAAAAACGAAAGGTAATTGAATACACAAAATACGACACAAACTGTCACATTGACACCTGTCACAAATCACCTGTCTATATGAGATAAACTGTCACTTTGACAGCTGTCACAAATCACCTGTCTATATGAGATAAACTGTCACTTTGATATTATTATATATATTTTAATTTGTTTCCAACCGAATCATTATATTATAATCGGGAAATATGACATTAAGTGTCACTTTGACAACTGTCACATTTGAAAGCTGTCACATCAACATCATCTAATAAAAAATATTACCATAGAAATTGTTGTATATTATGTTCTTTCTTCCGTTGAATTAAGCAAGGCCAAGGGCATTTGTTTAGGCTTACGATTCAATGGTACCACGGTTAATAGAAAACAGCATTTTCGTGGTACCATTGAGGTAATGGTACCACGGCAAATTTATTTTGCCGTGGTACCATTAAAGGAACTATCTAATGGTACCACGGCAAAGGAACGAATAATACTACGTATGTACAACCGACGTACCTACTTATGTAAGTATGCAGCGCACATAGCGAATATTTAGCTTACCTGTTTGACTACGTCAGACTGGCCGAACTAAGCTGAGTAGTTGGTAACTTATCTTTACATTCTCTAGTAATAGGTACTAAAGTATTACACGCTAATACTTTTAAGTTAAAAGCTTTCTACGCGTTTAGGTGTGTGATAAACTGATAATATCTCTTTACAGTTATAAAATTACAGTGCCTACCTAATAGGTATGTGATCATCACGTTCTGTACATGCGTGGATTAGTTTCCAGTGCATTATCTCGTTCATCGAGGGTCTTATACAGATCTTATATATAGGATTAGGTATATAAGTTAACATTCTGAGAGAAAAAATACCAGTACATTTTATACTTACTCACTCCTAGTCTATACACCTACTGTTTTTTTGTAACTTCTTCCACCTATTCATAACGTGAAAGCAAAAAGTAAGTTCAAACGCAATAGAAATAAGGTTCAAGATAGATTGCAGCTACAGGCAACGGGACGGCAACGCCGCGCTCAGAAATGTTTTTGTCCAAATATTTAAATTTTTTGGCGGGAAGAAATGTTTTTGCTTGTTACACAAAAACTATGGGGCCTATTGTATTGAAAATTTTGGTGCCGATGGCACAAATTCTACCCTACATTTTAAGCCATTAAACAGTAATCTAGGCTTCCCCGTTTGAGCTGTCCAGCAGGTGCTAGCTGGGGACATGTGTCCCCAGCTTACACGTTGATTTGAGCTTGTATCTCCAAAACCTTAATAGCCAGAGACTTGAAAATTTTAGTGCCTTTGGCACAAATTTGGCTCTAAATTTTGACATATTAAACAAAGCCGTAGGTCCATTCGTTCAGAAGATACAGATGAGTAGCTGTAGACACGTGGTCTCCCCTTTACCTGAATACCTTTTCTTCTTTAACCATACAGTACCTTTAAACCTTACCGAATTTTAAAACATTACCTATTTACCTTCTAATTAATGCACAATACTTATGGCCGGAGAAGACTATTTAGAGAACGTAATCTCTGAAATAATCACCTTCGGTACGCAATATTCTAATCGCCATCTACGTACTATACTACTTATCTAACTTACAAATTTCATTCTACACTAGGAATACCCACATGATCGTAAGGTAAGAATAGAAAATCCGCGGCGATAGATCATGGGAGTAAAAAGAAGAGCGCTGCTCGTATGTTTTAGTATAAGCGACATACGACCAGTCCCTTTGACTGATGTGGCTAACCTACCTTGTGCGTCACCTACAGCTCCACCTTCGCCTCCAGTAATATTGCCATCGCCAGTAGTAGATCCATCAAAGCCTGGAATAAATGGACACGTTAATATTACCCCAGATAATTATAGTGTGGCGGAACCCTCTCAAGTGGATTGATGTATAGAACTCACCAGTCATTTCCATGTTCGAATCGTCCTCGCCAAAATTAGTTTCATCATTGTTAGTGTCCCCTTCATCTTCATCCCACATACTTTCATTTACAAATTCGGGTTCCATTTTAGGGGCAACGGCGTTATTTTCATCTTCGTCGGGTATCGTGACAAATTCCTCTTTAGCTGATCCGGAAGGACCAGCTTCTAAAGGGTCAACACATTTCCTTTTCGCGGGTCCACTTTGTGAAGATGACGAATTATTTGATGCTATTGATGGTCTATTTGGTCGCTTAACTGCTACTGGAGTTGAAGTGGGCTTAGTATCTAATTCAGTCTCTATCTTAGTCATAACAGATTGCCTTTGTTGTGACGACCTTGGGCCTGGCCTCGAGGTCGGCTTTGGTTTGGATGGCGTGGAACTTTCTTCATTTTGATTACCGGTTAAACCTTTCACTTGAAGTTGTTCCGCGGTACTAATAAACGACGCTAACTCTTCTTGCTTAACATTAACTTCACCTTGGTACATAAACTGTAATAAGTCTCTTAATGCTGAATGACTAACATCTTTTAAAAATACTGAAACAAGAAAAAAATAATTAGCAACAGAAGCATTGGAAGAGCATATACAGACAGGAAATATATAAATAATATCTTACCTATGGGATGTTGAGTTGGGTTCATTTTGAACATTTCTTGAAAATAGGGCGAGCAAACAGAAAGTACTAATTTGTGTGCTTGCAATAATCTGCCTTCGGCAGCTAACGTAACGTCTACAAGGTCTCCACGCGACAGCAGGCCATGAAAGCCCGCTGACATGTTCGCGTGGAAATTGTTCCAACATAATGAAAATTGTTCGTCCGACGCCATGATGGCGGCGACTCGTAAGAGAACCTGTAATGAATAAACAATTTGGTAAATACAAAAGAACAACGTTGCTTACCACACTAGGTACCAACATCACTCGTATAATATCGTCACTATATATTCATAATGTACACACCTATCCTAATTTATTTGTACTTTTATTTCCAACCATAGAGAAACATTGGAATGTTTCCTTTGTTACTAATATGAATCTAGCACAGCGCGATTTGTTGTGAAGATGTGGTAGATCTCATAGAGATCTTCATTTCAGATGACAGTTGTCAACATAAAAATTAATATGCACTTAACAATTATGAAACATAATCTCGAAACAAAGAGGAACAGGTATATTATAAGTTTATTTATTGAGGGTTTCATCAATGGCTTAGGAAACCTAAAAACAATAAAAAATTAGTTAGAAATTTACAAATTTACGAGAGATAAAATTTAAGTCATGTGCGAGATTTGATCCACCCCGTTAGCCGGGATATGATATTACGAGACCAATAAATGAAGACCAATTAAGCTAACATGACAACAAGTCATCACTAAAAATTTTCCTATCGTTCTTTAACCATCGCATTGAGATGGAGCGACATCTATAGTTCAACTTACGTTGTACTACAAACAAGACTAATTTTGCAACTAGTTTTAACCTTGTTAATTGTAACGCAACCATATAATTATAATATTTTTATCTGCAAACATAAACGCATGCTCTGCGGATTACAATACAAATTTACGTGAGGAATTTTTTTTTTGGACGCGGTTTCGAGCCCCGCACATAACTTAAATTTTTTCCTTGTAAATTTATAATTTTATAATAATCTCTATGAGATCTACCATATCTGTGAAGAAACTAGTAATCTAGGGTCAATAGTTTCCGAGATTAACCCTATTTTAATTTGGCAGCTGTCATCCGAAATGAAGATCTCTATGAGATCTACCATATCTGTGAAGAAACTTGTAGTCTAGGGTCAATAGTTTCCAAGAAAAATCCTATTTTATTTTGACAGCTGTCATCTGAAATGAAGATGTCTATGAGATCTATAAAAGTTTGACAGATGTCCTGAAAACGATAAGTAATAGAGTATAAAAATACGACACTAACTGTCACTTTAACACATGTCACATAGCACACCTGTCTATTAGACATAAACTGTCACTTTGACAGTTGTCACATATTAAACCTTTTTCCTAGCCATTTTTAGAAAACTTTTTAACCAAAATGTGAAATATGGCTTTAGACATCAAGTGTCATTTTGACAACTTTTACATTTGAAAGCCGCACATCAACATCTACCGTTTTAATAATATTATCATAAAAACATTTCTACATTATTCTTTTTTCCTTTGAATTAAGCAAGGCCAAGGGTATTTTTAGTGTAACGATTCAATGGTACCACGGTTAATAGAAATCAGCATTTTCGTAGTACCATTGAGTCAATGGTACCACGGCAAAGGAACGCAAATCCTAGAATTTGTAGTTTAATGCATCAAAAGTTACATCAATTTATAAGTGGCTCCTCAATCTAAACATCTGAATTGAGGAGCCACCTGGAACTCCGAAAGTAATGGATCAATATAGCTGAAAATTTGGTATCATTTATTAGTAATTGTGTATGGTAACTACTAAAAGTCCGAGTTTCGTACTGATGAGATTAAAAAAGATTCGATAAATTTATTTGGCTCCTCAATCTATATATAAGAGGGTTGGTTTCCAGTCATGTTATCGGTCCATTAATACGTTAAACTTTGGTGTCCCTCATCCTAGCGTACGCACCTAAGAAATTTTTGATTTTGACTATGCCAAAAAATAGTGACAAATAGTGCCGTAAGAAAGAAAAATAGTGCCACTATATAAAAAAATTTACAGCTATAGTTTGGTGAGGTCGCTAGAATGATATCATTCTGGCGTACTCACCTCTCGTCCGTTAAAACGGCTCAAGTTACAATTAAGGTTAATATCTCAAAAAATTGTGCCAAAATAGTGACCACGGTATACCAAGTCTCAAAAATAGTGCTTCACACAGTCAAAAGTTATTCAGGTCTCTTGGTGAGTAAGCTGGGGTGAGGCTCATCCTAGCGTACTAACCTCGATATCTCAGGAATGGCTGCGAATTTCAATTAGTTCTTGGTCTCAAAAAATAGTGCTGAAGTAGTGACTAACAATGGCACACACATCAACTTGGCTCAAAACATAGAACATAGCTAAAAATACAGTTGAACTTCCACATACAAAATGCTCTGGTACAGTACAGAGTACACAATATAATACCCCAAAAAATGACAGTATTTGAGATAAAGAAGACTTGTCGCAATCTATTTTATATAATAACATACATTTAGGTAGGTTTTAACTAAATACGTTAACTGTTATATTTTTTTTTAACTAGGATTACTTTATTTTGTTTACATGTTAATTTCAAAACTTGCATTACTTAATCACTTTTGCGTGATGGATGATCAATTGCATGCCAAGGGTTTTTTTTTTTTTTATGCTTGATAGGTTAGCCTTTGACCACTATCTCACCTGATGGTAAGTGATGATGTGGTCGAAGATGTTGTTCAGGCTAACCTAGAAGTACTGGCTCTCAAGGACAGCTGCCGGAACACACCGTTAGGTGCTTGGCGACAGATTTTCTACTTGAGGGTGGTAGCTAGCCAGGCGGACATTCATAAAATGCCCTACCACCATGCTATAACGACTGCCATCCTAAGACGACAACCGGGACCGACGGCTTAACGTACCATCCGAAGCACGGAAACGCTCAGTAGTAATGTCACTAGCGGTCACCCATCCAACTCATGACCGCGGGCGACCTTGCTTAACTTTGCTGATCGATTGAGAATAGCTAAGTAAACTTCGCTACGAGCGCTACAAAAAGGTACTTATATTGTTTATTTTACTATACTTGAGTTACCTATGATAATATCATATTAGGTACACTTATTTACCTACGTGCTCGAGCAACGTCTGCTGATTGCAATTCGGCGGTGGCGCGGCGGCGCGGTGCTTCTGCTGACGAGCCGCGATAATAGATATGCGTAGTGTGTTGTTATTGAAAATGTGAATAATAATTTAGAAAGCTATGGAATGGATCCTTTTTAAAGAGAGAAATGCAATAATTTTCTGGTTACAAAAAAGATACCACTGATATGAAAACTGGTATCTACATAGTAGGTAGGTAATAAATAATATGTTTACATCAGCTCGTACCTTATTGTAATAATACAATGATAATAATAATATTGTATTTATGTAATAATATTAAAAATAATATTTAGTCTTCCGTACCAATTGACGAGGCAGTCGTGCTGACCCTACTAACTACAGGCCCATTTCAGTCACTTCCATACTTTGTAAAAGTATGGAACGTGTACTCAACAACAGACTCTTAGCATACCTTGAAGCGAATGACATCCTTAGTGACCGTCAATACGGATTTCGTCGAAAACGGTCTACTGGGGATCTTCTTGCGTATGCCATCCATATCTGTAGTGAGGCCATAGAACGGTACGGAGAGGCGCTTGCCGTTTCTCTGGATATTTTGAAGGCCTTTGACAGGGTGTGACACGACAGCCTCACTAGCAAGCTTCCCTCATACGGCTTACCCGCTGGCTTATGTGTCTGGATAACGGACTTCCTGAGGGAAAGGTCAATACGAGTGGTCGTCTGATCAATTGCCAATTAATGCCGGGGTACCTCAGGGGTCGGTTTTCTCTGCAACCCTCTTCTTGCTGCACATCAACGATCTTCTTATGCCCGGATTGTTGGGTACGCGGATGACAGCACTGTTGTAGCGAGATATTTGTCCGATGCACGAGCTAGTGGAGCTCAAATCCAGTCTCTTAGAGAGGCCATGGTCGAGCGTATGAACTTGACCTTGCAGGCAGTCTCCGATTGGGGTGATGCCAATCTGGTCAGCTTCAATGCTACCAAGACCCAGGCGTGTCTATTCACCGCCAAGCAAAGTCATTTCCATCTGACTCCCACTTTCCGAAATGTATCTCTGCCAGTGACGAGCCACCTTGAGCTGTCGGGTGTTACCCTAACATCGGACCTCAATTTTGGCTCGTACCAATGTACGAGCCAAAATTGAGGTCCTCAGCTAATTTAGCCCTGGACTCAATAGTCCAGGGCTAAATTAGCTGCGAAGAAGTTGGGAGTCCTAGGGAAGGTAAGGCGGTATTTCACACCAGGGCAGCTTCTTAACCTGTACCAAGCACAAGTCCGGTCATGTATGGAATACTGCGGCCATCTCTGGGACGGCTCAGCAAAATACCAGCTCGAAGCTTTGGACTCCATTAAAAGACGTGCAAAAAACCTCATTAGCTGCGCTGCTTTGGTAAAAAACAGACTCCAAAGCCTTGAACATCGTCGCAAAGTTGCCAGTCTTTCAGTGTTCTACAGGATACATATCGGAGAGTGTGCGATGGAGTTGCATAATTTAATGAATCTCCTTTCCACTACCGGACAACAAGACTTACGGAAACACGGCATCCGTATATGGTTGACATTCCTCCTGTCCGCACAAAGCGATTTGCGTCCACCTTCATAATACGGACAGCGAAGGAATGGAACACTCTCCCAGCGTCTTTGTTCCCCGAAAGCTACAATCTGGATGTCTTCAAATACAGAGTGAATAAATATCTTTTAGGCAAGCATGCTCCACCGTTGACCGCGTCGTCGCTTACCATCAGGTGAGACTGCGGTCAAATGCGTGTCTATTCATCTAATAACGTAAGTAAACTACAATTGAGACTGACGAGGGCAGTTTGTGCCTTAGTTTGTACAATTAGAGTAGAATGCCTGATAGTACCGTCTGTGATTTTTATCCTAAAACATGTAAACTAGCTGTGATCTGATTATAATGTGATAATATAAATAAACGACAATTTTGTATTGATCTGATGTGTGAATTAAACGGCAGTTGTGGCTTAGTTTGTACAATTAGTGTAGAATGCCTGATAGTACCTACCGTCTGTGATTTTTATCCTAAAACATGTAAACTAGCTGTGATCTGATTATTATGTGATAATATAAATAAACGACAATTTTGTATTGATCTGATGTGTGAATTGAACGGCAGTTGTGGCTTAGTTTGTACAATTAGTGTAGAATGCCTGATAGTACCTACCGTCTGTGATTTTTATCCTAAAACATATAAACTAGCTGTGATCTGATTATTATGTGATAATATAAATAAACGACAATTTTGTATTGATCTGATGTGTGAATTAAACGGCAGTTGTGGCTTAGTTTGTACAATTAGTGTAGAATGCCTGATAGTACCGTCTGTGATTTTTATCCTAAAACATGTAAACTAGCTGTGATCTTGATTATTATGTGATACTATATTATTATGTGATATAGACCTTAAACTTTTATTGATCTCTCTTAAATTATGTGATAAGGTAATACAATTGAGACTGATTTAATTATAGTGTAGTACAATGCGATTAAAATAAGAATAGGATCGGCTTAGCGCCATGTTGTGACGTCAAAACTAGAACTTGGTACAATGCGTAAAAAAAGAAGTGATAAAACATGTATAAATTAATATAGAAAATAATAAACCCGACTGCTAATAATTTATTTTCGTTAAGTGTTTAATCGATCAAAGAAGAAAAAATAAATTGTTTTGCTCACTATATGGCGTCTAAAATACAGCAGTTTGTTTTTTATTTTTTTATGTACATAGTGCACTTGAGTTATCAAGATAAATCTAACGATATCTTGTTCATTAAAATCGGTTAAGCCGTTTAGAAGTTATGGTGAAATAAAGAAACTCACAAACATACATACATACATACAACTGTAAACTTAACACACGTTTATGTGGTCAGTCGTGTAAAAAAACAAGTAGTCATAGGTAGGTAAACGAAGTTGTAGGTGACTGTAGGTACAGTAAACACAGAAATAATGTGAACTGATTTTATTTGTTACCAATATTTTGTACTTAGGTATCTTAATTTGAATCGCTTAGCTTTTTGATGCCGCATGTTCTGATGGCCCACTGAGTCAGACTCATCGTTATCATCGTAAAGGGTAAGAAAAACAAATATAACTAATCACCAAAAACATATTAAACAGATCAATAAACACTCGGAAACGTATCGCGTAGTAGTACACTGTCGGAGAATTAAGACCCTGACGCCCGCGTTTTCATCAAACCAAAATGGCGTCTGCGCTTTCAACCTTAAAAATATGAATTTATTAAAATTAACAATTTCGGTCATTTAAAAATACCTATAAATATATGGCACTGCTTTATATTTATGTTTGTTCTGCTGATCGTACTTATTAGAGTGAATATGAGTGAAGTTAGCCGAGAGCCCGTCCTATTCTTATTTTAATCGCATTGTTTATAAATATGATGATCTTTGATCATATAATTTTGTTATAATAATTTAACACACTTAAAATACTATTTAATTTACATAAGTCTAATAATTAGGTAAAATAGAATTGTATATAATTGCAGTATGAAAGTTGGTAGTGATATGTACACTATTACCACTGACACCAGAATTGTAGTGATCTATAGTATAACAAGTATTATGATTGGTATGTGATAAATAAACAATAGCTACAAATGGTGAAGTAATTAGTAGATTTTTAGTTCACTAAAACTGCGACTTACATAATCAGGTACACTGTTGAATGTAATTATAAAAACTATTATTTAATATTTATATAATAATTTTACACGAACCATCATACCATAGTTCAGTTCAAGCAAGTATCAATACATTTCATCATAGATTATAAAATGCGACTGATCTATGATTTATTAATGAGTCGTACATATTTATATATAGGTAACAAATATTAGTATCTTTAGGGAGTCCTTAATCTGAAACTGAACTATGATATTATAAAAAGTGTGTATTAATAGTTATATGTGTATCACAATATAAAAGATTAGGTTAAAATCATCATCGTTTCACCATTTGATCGTTTAATGGTTATTCATTAAATTATTATGTAAAGGGTTTTTCAACAAGAACTTTGTTTTATAAAACAATGAATTTACATGATTCAAATTTTTATTCCATAATGAAGAGAAAAGTTTGGCAATTATGAATGATAAATTATATCTGGCAAATGTCCACCACGAGCACGCTGATAGATGTCGATTCTTTCACCAAAGTTTTAAATCACTTTTTGGCAAAATGAAATCGTTAATGACGGATTTTGAGTGTTAAGGCTGCAATCGATTCGATTGGCTCAGGAAATGGAATAACCTGGGCTTCCTTGCACGTGGAAACACACTTTCAGATATAGAAGTATTTAAAATGTGGCAGAGTATGGGAAGAATGGTATCTAGGAGAGGAACAAGCATGTTGCGACTAATACCATCGACTCCAACAGCGTTAGATGTGATTGACAAAACACTCTTTTTAACGTCACAAGCAGAGAATTGATTAAAATTGAAAGAACTGCTGTCTGGAGTTGGAATAGTGGAAAGAAATTGCAATGTTTTAACTTTGTTCGTCTCATCAATGTGAGATGATGAAATGAAGTATTGATTGAGAGAATCGATATTTAAATACTTGGGAATAGACTCTTGACGAGATTTACCACCTCCAATTGACCGTAAAAATTTCCAGATTTTGACTGGATCACCATTTTGAACTGATTAATGGATATGGCGGCGTTGAGCATCCCTAAGCACTGTATTACAACGATTTCGAGCACGATTATATTTCGTCTTATTAATATCACTGGGACAACTTTTATATTTACTTTTTGTTACAGTTTTTTTGTGCATAAGTGTTTTAATATCATCTGAGAGCCACGGAGCAGGAAGATGTTTGATTTTAATAGCCCGTAGAGGAGCATGCACGTCATATAGCTGAGTGATAAGCGAGTTAAAGATCTCAATTTGTTCATCTACCAAATCAGCATTTACAACAGGAGTCCAGTCAATATTCCGTGCATCTTCAAGAAATTCTTCCTGATTGATACCACTAAAGTTTCGCTGAAGAATAATTTGAGGCTTGGCTTTAGGAGGACGAATTTTATAGGAAAGAAAAATCAAATCATGATAAGAGAAAGCATCAGCAGAAAACTGGCCATGCTTAGCAACATGCTGGGGCGAGGATACAAACATAAGATCACGAAGAGAAGGTGTTGTGTTTGGGAAATGATGAGTTGCAGCTAAGGGGAGTATATGCATGTTGCAAGAAGCAATTAAAGATTCTAGAGATGACGAACGTGAATCTTTTTTGAGAAGGTAGGTATTGAAGTCACCCATAATTATAGCGTGACTGTAAGATGGAATAAGATTTTCTAAGATCTGTTCAAAAGAGGAGAAGAAGTTAATTTTTAGGGAAGGGCTATAATAGACTCCGAGAAGTATTTTGTTATGGGAAAGAGTTACTTCAATAAATAGATGTTCACCAGCATTTGACAAGGGTGGCTGAGCTGACATACTAATAATCGAGAAAGGAATATGTGCACGAATGTAGATAGCCACACCACCGCAGGCATTGCCGGTCCGATCATTACGTATGATTTGAAAACCTGGAAGAGGATAACATATGGAAGGAAGACTGGGCTTAAGCCACGTCTCGGAGACTAATTAGATTCATTATATTCAGTAATGTTTTTTAACCAAATATTTAAATTTTTTGGCAGGAAGAAATGTTTTTGCGTGTTTCACAAAAACTATGGGGCCTATTGTTTTGAAAATTTTGGTGCCGATGGCACAAATTCTACCCTACATTTTAAGCCATTAAACAGTTATCTAGGCTTTCCCGTTTAAGCTGTCCAGCATGTGCTAGCTGGGGACATGTGTCTCCAGCTTACACGTTGATTTGAGCTTGTATCTCCAAAACCTTAATAACCAGAAACTTGAAAATGTTAGTGCCTTTGGCACAAATTATGCTTTAAATTTTGACATATTAAACAAAGTCGTAGGTCTATTCGTTCAGAAGATACAGATGAGTAGCTGTAGACACGTGGTCTCCAGCTTACACGTTAAAATCGAGTCATAACTACTACAGCTTTCAAGTAGGACGTTCAAATTTTTTTGTGCCATTGGCACAAATTATTCTCTAAATCCCTGGCTATAGTATATAACCACATCTTCAGCCGTTTCGTATATAAAGCATGTGTCAGCTGGAGAACATAACGTCAGCTAACACAATCACACGTAGGGTCGAAGTTTATTTGGCACCTAAATTTTGAGTTGGTATTCATAATTGCACAAAATATGCTCTAAATATTGGCATATTCAGAATTAAGAAATTTCGATTGAGTAAGCTGGTGACGTTCACACTTAATGTTAGGGAAATGTGGATAAATATTATAATTTAAGGTATAAGCTGGGTTTGGGGCAGAAACTTCACAAGACTGTTTTATTTAGCAATGTCTGATTTAGAATTATTATTAAATGTAATCTTTACTGTTTTTTTCTTACCTAATTAATTAAATATACCACAATAGGTAGCTTATCGTATTTTTATCTCAGTCCAGCTGCATGTCGTGTTTATTTACTTTATGATAATTAAAATTATAACTATATTTTCATAGTAAGTTATAATAATAATTTTGTGACATGTAATAATATAAACTTTTATATACTTTATTATAATTGAAATTATTAAGTGTATAATATAGTTATAATAATAATTTTGTGACATGTAATATTTTTTGTTTTTTATAATACTTGTAGGCTAGCCTTTGACCACTATCTCACCTGATGGTAGGTGATGATGTGGTCGAAGATGTTGTTCAGGCTAGCCTAGAGTTACTGGCTCCCAAGGACTGGAACACACCGTTAGGTGCTTGGCGACAGATTTTCTACTTGAGGGTGGTAGCTAGCCAGACGGTCATTCGCAAAATGCCCTATCACCATGCTGTAACGACTGCCATCGTAAGATAACAGCCGGGAGCGACGGCTTAACGTGCCCTCCGAAGCACGGAAGCGCTCAGTAGTAATGTCACTAGCGGTCACCCATCCAACCTCTGACTGCAGTGGACGCTGCTTTACTTAGCTGATCGATTAAGAACGGCTAAGCAAACTTCGCTACGAGCGCTACAAATATTCTTACCAATAAATTGATTATTCCCACAAGGACCAGTAGGTAAGTACCTACCTATATGACGCGAGTGTAAAAAGCAAGCTAAAACAGGAATTGTATAGTGCCTCAAAGGGCAAGTTTATCATTGGCATCTTTGATTAAAATCCATCTGAGCCAATGATCTGCTAACGTCAGATCACATTTTTTTTAAATAATTATTTTCCTTAAATCATAGTTCAATATAGTTACCATCGCCAGAGAGGGATAAGAAGTACATTTACTGATCTCTCGTTCGGCTTCAATTTTACGACAGCAGCTCATTCCTGTTCTACGTAGTACTTATTACTTCAATGAAAAATTTATACTTATCCAAAAAGAGTACGGGCTATGTGTCTGTAGCGCATATTTTACCAACAAAAAAAAAGTAAGGTAGCCGCAAAACACGTACAGTTCGACCAACTGATTTGATTGATTTCCTTGACCAATAGCGCCCTCTAGAACTGCACAGTTAAGTTGGTGGTACTATAATGGCTTTTGTTTAACTTCGTTCGTAGCATAGACTTGTAAGCATTTGCCTGTATAGATTCTGAATAATTTTTTTTATCGGATTCGTATGGTTTGTACATTTTTCAAATATGAAATAATATTATTATTCGTTTGCTTATGAGGGTGCGTACCATTTGAGTGAGATTCGCTAAAAACGCTAAAAACGATCACACTCCCAAAAAGTTTTCCACATGGGTCTTGGCGTTATTTTCGCCTTAAACGCTACATCTAATGTCAAAAGTGACAGAAGTGGCAAATTTTAATGGCATTCTTAGATTTCTTAGCGTTCTTATCCAAAAATGGAACGGGGATGACAGTTAAAAACGATCACGTGATCATAACCATAGACGCAAATGTGATCAAAATTATCGAAAATAACGTTCTTAGCGACTAATGGAACATACCCTATATGTAGTCAGTCGAGTTCTTAATATGCAGAAAGAACACAAATAAGAATGAGGATATAAATACCTATGGAGAATAAACAGTAACGTAAATTCTAAATATCTTACCTGTATTTTTTTTTATATTGTTATGATTGCAATAACGCCTGCTAAGCGGATTACATTACAAAATTACAAATATACGATAGGAAAAATTTAAGTCAAGTGCGGGATTCGAACCCGCGTCCATCCGCCCCTTTAGCCGGGGCATGCTCAATTGAGCTAACATGACATGACGTCATAACTCGAATTTTTCCTATAGTTCATTAACCATCGTATTGGGATGGAGCGACATCTATAGTACCACTTACGTTGTACTACAAACAAGACCAATTTTGCAATTGGTTTTATACTTGTAAATGATGACGCAACCTTATAATTTTTATATTGTTATGATTGCAATAACGCCTGCTAAGCGGATTACATTACAAATATACGATAGGAAAAATTTAAGTCATGTGCGGGATTCGTACCCGCGTCCATCCGCCCCTTTAGCCGGGGCATGCTCTAACCAATTCAGCTAACATGACATGACGTCATACCTCGAATTTTTCCTATAGTTCATTAACCATCGTATTGGGATGGAGCGACATCTATAGTACCACTTACGTTGTACTACAAACAAGACCAATTTTGCAATTGGTTTTATACTTGTAAATGATGACGAAACCTTATAATTTTTATATTGTTATGATTGCAATAATAGGTCTTGCCGTTATTTTCGCCTTAAACGCAACATCTATTGTCAAAAGTTATAGAAGTGGCAAATTTTAGTGGCATTCTTAGCGTTCTTATCCAAAAATTGAACGGGGATGACAGTTACAAACGATCACGTGATCACAACCATAGACGCAGAATGTGATCTAAACTAGGAGCAAGTATCTACTGTATCAGTAGATATCAGTAGATACGTGCTCCTAGGATCAAAATTATCGAAAATAACGTTCTTAGCGACTAATGGAATATACCTTATGGGAAAATGTTCTTTAACATCTCTGTTAAGACTTAAAACTGATTGAACCTTAATAGCGTTCGCAGAGTAGTATGGGAATATCCATAACGGCCGAGATTTGTGATGAACGATGCAGTTCGACCATAGACAATATAAAACAACGAACTTCGTACCGCAATTCAATTTTCTCACGACATTTTATTGTCTGCTGCACAAAAACTGTCTGTAGCTTTCTATAGCTTAACTCATCAAATAACTTTGCTGAATTTAATTTAAAGTATAATAGAAATAAAAACATTGTACGTAATTTACACATTAATTAATCCCATTTTTATCGTAAAATAGTCAAAATCAGTTTGAATCCGCTCCTAGAAAGTAACTTTTTTAAAATGGATAAGCATGACGGATTTGTCGTTGGAACAATAATATTTTGTCCTTAATGTAATGTCAGAGTACGCGAATAGAGTGAACAATTTGTTTAGACGTCATCAAAACGTTGTGCGATTCCATTACCGATTGTAAGCTTGCTTATTTGACGTGGCGGTAAAAAGTTTTGCAGTAAGATTAAGTTACTATTGCTATAAGAGGTGAGAGTTGGTTGGTTTCGAATATATTATTATTTTATAATTAAAAAAAAATAGATAATTGTACGTAATTCTGTTCACAAACTAATATGAAGTGAATTATAAATATTCTTATTTTGTTTGCAAAAGTCTGAATTGGTAAGTATAGCATTTACAAGTTATTATATAGAAAGTCTAGAAAGACAGTAGCTCTGCAATCGCAACCAAAATAACAAGCCAAATTTAAAATGCTTATATGTGTATCACGCACACAGTATGCGAAGCTACTAATGTTTTTATAAGCGGGGTGCAACACAGATGGTAAAGACGTGCTTAGTGATACCGGCTTTTAAAAGCTTTATCATAAATGTAGGTGAAATATGTTTTGATTCTGGGGTACCAATGATATATGTTAAATTTATTTAAATATCTTCTTTACATAGGTACGAGTTTATGCAACGAATTAAGATTCTTCTTTTATAGATTTCTCGTGTTAACCCAAGAACTGGCGTTACTAAGTGTTGTTACTGTTTTTGGGTAAATATATAAGTAATGAAAAAATGTAACCAAATTATTAAATAAACAATAGGTATGGTCATGATTTCTGATTCAATTCGTATTCTGTATATGTAGCACAACAAGAAACCTCGAAATGACGTCCATATCTGTATATTGTGTAAATGTAAGCAGACATGGTAGGTCTAAGGTTCCAACAAAAACAACGTTTATTCAATGCCTACTTGGGTATGGTGAAATTGCTGAGAAAAATCTCGAAATATATACTTTTTTTGGATTATGATTGTATTTTTTTAATTAGCTAATGCTTACGCAAACAATATTTTATTCAAAGAACGGGGCAACCCTTTAAATTTTGGGTCCATCTAGATGTTCGTCATAACTGGTGCCACTGGACTGCCCTGAGATAGAAAGTTGATTCAGAGTAGTGAATCAGGTGCACCTAAACGCCGTTCTTTCCTAACTTCTAAATATAGGTACCAGAATTTATGAAAGCACCCCCTAATTAGTATTCTGTGGTTAGTACTGTTATACAGCTGTAGTAGATTTGATTAGTTAATTTTATATATATTTATTTAGAATTTCTGCGTGAGACGGAACGTCACTGCGTTATTATTTATGGTCATCCGTCTCTGCTCTCGTTACGCCGTGAGTCTATGGTTTCTTTGCATTTGTGTCATTTGGTGATTGTTTACTATTTTGGGAAATAGCTCTACATGTTGCTTAATTTTTATTATTTATTACACAAAATAAGTGACAAACTGTTTAAAAGAAGTGATTATGAACTATCGTTTGACATAATAATCGCTCAAGTGAAACTTACAAACATTCGTTCCTGGACGTGTTTACGTGAATTCTTTGAATTGTTTCGTGATGTTGAAGTGATATTGGTATGAAAGTTGAATAAAAAGTGTTGTTTTTGCTGATTAATCATTCAGTGTGTGGAGTTTTCTCAGTGCGAGCTCCGCGCGCTTGGGAAAGTAACACGACACGGAAACGAATGCAGGTTGTCAACGAAAGTACCAGGTACTATGTTATTTCGTTTTGGCTTTGGATGGCCTATGTACAAAAAGACACATTAATAGGTGTTTTCCGGTTGATAAAGTTTTCATATTGAACCATTTATTTACTACAATCACTCCTTGGCTTGTAAACATAACCTATAAAAATTAAGTCCAGATTGTTGTTCTTAAAAAGTACCTAATGCCAATTATTTTAGTCTAGTAGTTCTTAGGTAAAATGTTTATTTAATTTGTAATTGAGAAACTATTATGGGGAACCTCCAATTCTGGGTCATTGAAGTTAATGTATTAAATGAAAAACTGTAGAACAATAACACCAAAACCTAGTGTTGATAAGGGTAAGGGCTATCATAATATATGTCAAATTAAAGTAAATGGTTTGTTTATTGAAACCAGTGTTGTTAAAACAGATACATATATTATATCATTGTTAGTATTTTGGATTGAGTTACTTATTATCTGTATAACACAGGAGCCAGTTTCCATTTTAGGATTGGCTAGTACCATCACAATGTTGTTGACTTTGTCAAGTACCAATCACTCACGGTAGACACAGGGTAATTGATTATCTAGTGTGGTCAAAAGCTAACTTGTCTGCAGCTAAAGATATTTAATTAAATAGTTAGTTGGTCTATCTTATAAAGTACCCCTCAAGTGTGAATAAGAATGCATGCAATGAAAGAGTTAATGCATTTTAGCATAATAATTGTAAATGAAAGTACAGTAGCATGGTGTAGCACTAAACACTCTGTGGTTGGATGGAGTTGACAGGCGAGTCAGGATTTATCCACTACTGTATGATTGACTCTCACATCATGGTAAGGTCTTTGCCTTGCCGCTTAACCCGCTGGCATCGGCGATAATGATAACAATAGAATTTCATTCATAAATAGGCCATAGTGGTCCAGGACGATGCCAACTTATTAAGTAGTTAGAATCATATGCACCTGAATAATTATCTATAATGCACAAGGATTGATATAAAGGTCTGTAGTCTGCACTGCATTAACTTGCAAATATCATCAGGCAGTATTGGCAGTATATAGTCAGTCCGTACCCAGCTGTAACACAGATACCATAACACAACACAAACCACCACCATAACTAAACCACTTTTACCATGCCATCTATATACATCTTCTTACATCTATTATTACCATAATGCATTATCTTGCACTCATAGGAAAAGAAAACATTTCTTAATTGAAGTTTAGACCAATTCAAGTGTTGTCATGTTCAAGTTTAGCCTCGTTTTCTGTCAACACTCTTTTAATCTTCTTCTAATAGTTACTATCACTCTCACGTTTAGAACCTCACGGAGCCTTTCTGTGCATGTGTAGTGTTCAAATGACAATATTACAGCGATATAAAAGCAATATAATGATTATAGTAATTAAACAACTTTAAATGGTTTAAATCGCGTATATTTATAATTATTTTTGTCCTTTAAAATAATGTTAAATATACGCGATTTAAACCGTTTAAAGTTGTTTAATTACTATGTGTAATAATCGCGAAAACCTAAACTACATAATATAATGATTATTTTGTTCCGATATGGCCTGTGGCCTTTCGGGTACTGCAACTACATGGCGAGTTTAGATATTATTCTCCTAATAGCTTTGGTACACTCTCTGGACACATGAGCTGTATAGATGAAATTATCTGGTCACAGTCTCTCTTGCTGAGCTCAGAATTAAGCATAGCTAAAACTTGAGCAACTTTTTTTGGTGATCATTTGATTATTTTTCTACTATTTATTGTACATCAGAATGTCATAACAACTAATAAAACCACTAATCCTATGGCTGAAAGTTATTAGAGATGCTGTAGATCTTTTATTACCTCACAATATTCACTAGAGCAAAGATTATGGATGATGGCATGGTTGTTTAGGTAATTGATTATGTTAATTTACAATAATGGACAACAAAATTAAGATCTATGAATACAATAAATGTTCCAAATCCTGCAGTTGAATGTATTGAATGGTAACTAGTAAAAAAACTAAAATCCTACTCATGGCAATATGACTAAAATATTTAGGCTAAACATTCTGCACACAACCAGGCATTTTATAATCATGACCGACTCATCTGATGGTAAGTGATGATGTGGTCGAAGATGTTGTTCAGGCTAACCTGGAATTACTGGCTCTCAAGGACAACTCCGGAACACACCGTTAGGTGCTTGGCGACAGATTTTTTCCTTGAGTTAGCCAGGTGGGCACTTGCAAAATGCCCTACCACTATGCTATAACTACTGCCATCATAAGACAACAACCAGGATCAATGGCTTAACATGCCCTCCGAAGCACGGAAGCGCTCTGTAGTAATGTCACTAGCGGTCACCTATCCGTCTCATGATTGCGACGGACATTGCTTAACTTTGCTCATTGGTTAAGAACAGCTAATCAAACTTCACTACAAGCTATTCAAAAAGGGTGGGAGAAGTCAAGGAAAATTATATAATTTTAAAATAGGTACAGGCACAAATATGACCCATCCTGACCCTAAATAGCGTGAAACATCAAATCTCAGGACATTATTGTACTGTTACATAATATGACTATATCCTCTATTGTGGCTTTGTGATACAAATATAAGCTGTTTTTATCTCACAGGATGCATGCTAGGCCTGATGGAGATATGGTCAGAAGTATCTAAGGGTCCATTTTAAAGACAATTATGCAGCATTTCAATGCTTCTTAATGCAAGTCTAAAAAAAGGAAAAGTTGAAAGTCATGCTTTGGACTGGCAACCCAGTTGTAGGGTATGGTAACCCCTCTACATCATCATGTTCCTTCACTACTTACGCTTCCTCCCCTGCCTAGACAAATTTAATGATATCCTACTACTAATACAGCTTTGTATGTAGGTAATATATTCATTCTAAGAAGAGGTAATGGTTCTTGTTAACAGGTCTCTAAAGAGGGACTTTGCTGGTATACATGCTTTCTAATCTTCAGCAGATAAATTAATTTGATCCATAACCATTATTAACCCCTTGGAATCCATGTGGATATTGTCCATTTATGAATGATATACTATTGTTATCAATATCTATGATGCACATGGATTAAGAAAGTTAATTATTTAAGTTGTAATATTTTTGTTAGTATTCCACACCCAAAAGGCAAAATAAAGCCATATTAATGTTACAAACATGACATTTTGTGTAAAATATGGACCCTAAAATCAAATAATAAAATCTGGCTAGTAAGTACTAAGTAGTACCAAGTAGGAAATCAGTCTCCGTTCACCTAATAGTGTGTTCTGGCAACAATCCTTGCAACCCAGTTCTGATTCTAAGTTAAGTTTAAACTATAACTATTTACCATAATGAATAGATTCAGGCGTTACTTTGCGGAAATCCATATTTAATAATAACAAATATTTTAAAAGTACTTTAAGAAAAAACTAAATCAATGTTAGGTGGAATTGTCACTAGATATATTTTTGAAGTGTTTTATTAAAATATTGATCTAGATTTTTCTAAGCATACTTTTAAAATATTTGTTATTATTATTCTATTTACCATATTTGACCACATCATTACCTACCATACGGTGAGATGGTAAGTGATGATGTGCTCAAAGGCTGCACAGAGCACATCATTTGTAAAAATCAATGAAATTAATTTTCAATGTCATGAATAAATCAGCCTTGGGGTGCCGGGTTAGAAGTGCACCTCCCCATATCATCCCGTGGGTGTCGTAAGAGGCGACTGAGGGAAAAATACTAGAAGGTGGGCAGCAGCACCTTTAGAACTGCTAAATTACACTGCAATCCCCAAGCCGCCTGCCAAGCGTGGGGATTATGGCAAATACCCCCTTATATAATAGGGGGAGGCTGTGTTCAGCAGTGGACGAGTCGGCTGTTACAGTACAGTACATGAATAGTTATCAGTATAATAATGTCTTTTTGTCATTAGTAGAGTAGATGTTTTTTTTACATCTACTCTACTTGAAAGGGTTGAATTCTTTGGGTAAAAGAATTCAAGGAATTGTCACAGTTGTCAGTATTAGACCATTTTTGTTACGGTCTTATCTCAAATACTAAAAAATTTAAAAAAAACATAAATTAGGAATTTATAATTTCTGTTTTTCAGACCCGTTCACACATATGTACCATATGTTATCTGTACATAGATAAGCAGCAAATAATAATAAAACACAGGTCAAGTGCAAGTTGGACTCCCACACTGAGGGTTCCCTACCAAAACAGAATGTACCGAAAACATTTTTTATGATAATGTATCAGACTCTTGTCTGACCTGCATTTGGCCGGTTGATGTATTTGTTGTTGTATGTTAGATATTGCAGTATAATTACACCAAGTTTGATGCTTGTGTATAGTACCATTACTATGTTTTTTTTTTTAAAACCTTTTTCTTGTATGTGGACCTTCCATTTGATTTTTTTGTTATAATTATTATTATTTTTTCGGCAATTCGGAATACTAAAACATATTTTGTGTAAATTTCAACCGGCTACCTTTTACCATTCCAAAGACAGCCCAATAAATGTCAGTGATGGATGGACAGCCGAGGCTTAGTTATAGGGTCCCATTTTCTAGAATGTTATCCTTAAACCTACCCAGTGCTCAGACCCTTGCATAGAGTCCATAACTAATTGAAATAATTTACCAGCTAAGTGCGCATTGGACTTGCACAAGAAGGAAGCCATAAACAGTATATTTATTGTATCTATTTGTGTACTGTATTATAAAATACTAAAAAATTGTTATTTATTAATTCAGTGCAGGATCCTTAGGAGTTGGTTAGGCCGGTTGTGTTATTATGTTTTGTTCTTTATCTCTAGATGTTAAACAATATAGTCTTGTTTTGTGTCTTTTGTGAACGGCTCACCAAAAATTTTCCAATGTCACATAATTGTATATTGTACTTATGATAGACCATAGTATGTGGGTATTAGTAATAAGTATCAGGTGGATACTTATTTATATATTATTATACACGAAGCAAAAATCTGTTACCAAGCACCAAATGGTGTGTTCTGGCAGCTGTCCTAGAGAGCTTATTGCCATTCTAGATAAAGCCTGTTTATCACCTTCAATCAACCACATCATCACTTACCATCAGGTCTTTCTTTTTAAATGTTATTTTCACGGAACACGCTCGAGGCCCACCTGATGTTAAGCGGACTAACCTTTGCCTAGAACAGATGCATTTCATCACAAGTGACGAATTGCACTGCGCCCGTCACCTTGAGACATAGTTGTTAAGTCTCATGTGCGTGTAATTTCACTGGCTCTCAAGAAATGCTGGCGGAACACACCGTTAGGTGCTTGGCGACAGATTTCCTACTTGAGGGTGGTGGTTAGCCATGCGGAGAATCGCAAAATGCCCTACCACCATGCGGTGAAGCTCAAGCCCGCGGTGGGATTCGAACCATGGACCAGCTGCGCGGCAGTCCATAGCCAATGCCACTGAGCCATCACTGCCTCAACATCAACAACAACGTCTCTAATAAATGCTTTCACAAAACCGCCTATTGCGCGCACACGCGTTAATGGTTTATTCTTTAAACTTATAAAATATACTTTTGTTAGACTTGTATGTATACTTTTTGATAATTATGTAGCTGTTTTTTTTGTTGCGGGCACACATACAGTTTTATCGTAATTATACAGTTTTAAGGGGTACGTTACCTGAATCATTATCATATTCGTTAGGTAATGTTCAATAGGTAACTTTTTTTATATTATGGGCAACTAAAATCATGCATAAAATAGTAACCCAAACTAGCTACAAAAGCGGAAACTTATTTTGCCGCCACAGACGTGCATTTCCGTGCCTTGAAGTGTATACACTATGTATATATGTACAAAAATTATTACAGTACCTACTTACTTTTCATTTACAATTTTGTGACAAACCGTGCACATTTGCGTGTGACAGTAAGTACCTACGCCGGTGGTAGGGAGTATAATATTGTTTTGTTATAATAATAATTAAGTAATAATAATTATTAGCCTGAACAACATCTTCGACCTCATCAACACTTACCATCAGGTGAGATAGTCGTCTAAGGCTAACCTATGAGGCATTAAAAAAAAAGTACTAAATTGTATCAAAATCCTTGAGCCGTTTTACTTACCCATTTACTACGCAAATTCTGGTAAAAAATAAAAATTATATACTTGTTTGTTGAAATTGTTGAGTGAAATTCCTCCTCATCTTTCTATCCCTATCCCGCTCTTGTGGGGTCTTCCCTAAATGAGAACTACACAAAAACGTAGTTGTAAAAAGGTTTGGCTTCGTTTGTATGGTCGGCCGCCTTCTCAAGGAGTCTCCTTTGAGAATGCTTTTGTTGGTAGTATACCCGCTAACCTGCGGATAATCGGGGCGTTGCTTTATGGAGATAATGACTCCGAGCCCTTATGTGCGCCTTATGTGCAACAACAACTCTCTCTCTCATCAGTAGGAGCGCTAGCATGCTGCTTATTAATCGTATTTTGTGCCTTAGTTGAGGTTTAAAAAATCCAAACGGAGGATATAGAATAGTCCTTATAAATCCTAAAATCCACGAAATACTTTTTCAAAGTTTTGTGTCTCTGTCTATAATGTTGTCGGTAAACGGTCTTTTTTTCATGGATCTCTTTGTTTGAGCATCTTTGTGTTTGTAATTCATGAGTAGATTTATGACATGCTCTTGACTCCTTCCTTATATGCGCATAAAAGTACTAAAGCCATGCGAACTTTTAGATATTTTGAAAGTTTTTTGTTGAGAGTTCGAAACACACTGAAGTTGTAGCCTGGTGTGCAATCGTTACTCGTAAGTCAGAAACATCGACGGTAATTACTTGCTAAAGCTTAATGTACGGACTTATATTGAATAAGTCTAAAAGTTGAAGAACACAAGGTTTTCGGAGCTCGAGCTAGCTAGTCCCCACTAGACTAGGCCGTGACCGTGAGAGCCGCGTGCAATCAATGTTTCCAAGTGGCTAATAGTTGTTTGTTGTGGCGTTCCATAGGAGAGGAGGCCTTTTTTCAGTGGACACCTCTTCCGGAAGATGATTGATCATGATGATACACATTTAATCGACATCATGCACTAAATACTCGTTCGTATCTGCTGTTTTCACGTCATAAAATTCGTAACTTTTCCCATAGAGGTACGCACATTGTACAAGCATGTCACTGTTTGCTGTTTCTCGTGATAATATTTTATTACATTAATGTTAAAATATTAATAAATAGGCTCAGGCGTTAATCTGTAGAAAAAAATAATCCATTTAAATATAAAATTGTAATTATATTAATAATAATTGTATTAATCTAAAATCATACGAAAAAAAATCTATGTAGCGAAGTTTGCGTGGCTGTTCTTAACCGATCAGCAAAGTTAAGCAACGTCCGCCGCGGTCATGAGTTGGATGGGTGACCGGTAGCCACTTTACTACTGAGCGCTTTCGTGCTTCGAAGGGTACGTTAAGCCGTCGGTCCCGGTTGTCGTCCTAGGATGGCAGTCGTAATAGCATGGTGGTTGAGCATTTTGCGAATGTCCGCCTAGCTATCTACCACTCAAGTAGAAAATCTGTCGCCAAGCACCTAGCGGTTAGCCTAAACAACATACATCACTTACCATCAGGTGAGATAGTGGTCAAAGGCTAACACATAAAACATAAAAAAAAACAATTACTATTCTGCCAAAATTTTCTGTTAACACTTAGCACCATACGCTATTTTCAGCCACACATCTACGTGGGAAACCTAGGTTCTAGCCTAAGATTTTTTTAACTGTAGATGAGTTGTGAACTCCCCATATTTACTAGACGCATGCAAGGTAATTGCCGTAGTCGCTGCCAGTCTTGCACTTCCGAGCGTCCGGTAAATACGTGGTCGCTAATCGTGTGTTTATAGGAATAACTTGTGGACAATATGCCTACCTGTGTCTTTGGACACTGCACTAATAAAAACAATTTTCATTTCACGCTTAAGTATTGCTGTTATTATTGAAATAGAAAATATAGTCGTTTTGTTTTATCTTAGGCGACTGTTGTCACAATGAAATGGATGAGCGAGATGTGTGGATCATTTTGTGTGAGAGTGAAAAAGATCGCAGCGAAATAGTGATCAGAACATCTCGTAGCGGTGCGGTGGTTACACGGATTGCTTATTTATCTCTTTCTAACAACAGATACGACGCATAATATTTGAACATTCTTTCCCTGTCATTACAAACTGCATATATGCATGTGCATAGGTATGTAGACAGGTAAATTCTAGTTTATTTTTTAGACTAGTGGTGTTCGGATATAGCTACTCTATGTAGTTCTACTCTATGTAGTTCAACTCTCTGGTTCTAGCGTTAAACAAAAGGATAAATACTAAAATTACGTACAGTTTTTAGGGTTAAATTTAGAAAACCATTGTTATAAACAGAAAAATTAAATTAAAACTCAATTTGTTTTTATAATTATACTTATCTTATTAAATGTAAAACATGTATAAAGATTTGTGAAAATACTATAACATCTAAAATCACACAGTACTAAGCAGCTATCGAAATCCATGTATTTTTTTTCATGAAATATATTATTACTTATGTCTTATCGTCCGTTGTTTTTATGTCCTCGTTCATAGAGTCACTTTCCGCTTCTTCTTCCCCTTAGTGTTATCATCACTGACTTTATACCCAGGGTTGCTCAAATCTGATATTCTGGAAAAATTACCATGTCACCATTTGAAGAGTTTAACAGCTGCTTAACTAAGCACGCGTTCCAAAACGTGGCAATTAGGTTAAAATTTTCTCGTGAAATGCGCGAAAATCCCACAATTCATTACTAAACACAGGAACTCGAAAGTAATTATAGCCGAGCTGTAATAGCTATGGACTGCCGTGCCGCAGGTCATAGTTCGATCCCCACTACCGGCTTGAACTTCACCGCATGGTGGCAGAGCATTTTGTGAATGCTCGCCTGGCTAGCTACCACCCACAAGTAGAAAATCTGTCGCCATGTACCTATCTACCAGTGTGTTTCGACAGAAGTTCTTAAGAGCCAGTGAAATTACAGGCACATGATACTTATCAACTGTGTCTCAGGGTGACGCGCAGTGCAGTTCGTCATTTGAGTCAAAATGCATCTGTTATAGGCGGAGCTTACCGCTATATATCGTGTGGGCCTCGTGCTTGTTCTGCCACAATACCAGAAAAAAAAATAATTGGGCTTAAAAAAAAAATTGAATTTCCTACCTTGTACTCATTAACTTCACGTAATAGTTCTGGACATTGTTTTTGGTTACTTCTTAGAGCAAGGGCGCCTGCAAAAGAAAGATGATAAAATTATGTGTAATATTTATTGTTGGTCTTAAAACAATAAAACCGTTTTTTATCGTTAAATTTCTTTAAAACAGTTAAATTAAACTTTTATGGCACCGGTAGATGTGCCTTTTTGTACACTTTTATCGGCTGGTCTTGAAAGTGTGTAATCTCCAATTCACTTGTTTTCCGGCACACTCTCATTTCAATATCTTACTCATGCTTTTCTTTAATCTTGAATAAATAATTTTCTTTACATAAAGTAGAACACGTGAAAGATACTAACTCTTTGAAGTGTTCAAATTTTATTCCATAAATTATATCTTAATAAAAAAAAATCGGCCAAGTGCGAGTGGGACTCGCGCACGAAGGGTTCCGTAACTAAATATTCTGTGAATAGTTAAAGCGTCTACCTGTCACCGTTATTAGTATCGAGCAAAAAACGGTACAAAAATCAAGTTTGTTGTGTGGGAGCCACCCTTAAATATTTATTTTATTTTATGTTTAGTATTTGTTGTTAAGCGGCGATAGAAATACATCACCTGTGAAAATTTCAACTGTCTAGCTATCACCGTTCTTGAGATACAGCCTGCTGACAGAGGGTCGGACAGCTATGTCTCAGTAATAGGGTCCCGTTTTTACCCTAAACAACAGTATGCTATGTGTAAAATGCTGAACGTTATTTAAACTTTAATGTTTAGCAGTGAAGAAACATTGCACTACCACAAGCAGATTCCCATCAGCTTATCTGAAAAAAAAACGCAAATTTGTAATTATTTTTCATCGATTTCCAAAAAGTAGAAGGTTCTCATATAGACTGAATGTTGTTTTGAAAGTTTGTTTCTCGATTACTCCGCCAATTATCCATGATGATTGTAGCAATTGCTATTTTAGTTTATAAAAAATGATATATTAAAAAAAAATGCTAAACAATCATTATTGTTTACTTAATTTTACCTTTCAAATAAAACTTTTTTTTAATGTTATTGTGACGGAACAAGCTCGACGCTCACCTGATGTTAAGCGAAATAACCTCTGCCTATAACAGATGCATTTCTTCACAAGTCTCGAATTGCACTGCTCCCGTCACCTTGAGATATAGTCTCATGTGCCTGTAATTTCACTGGCTCTCAAGGACTGCCACCAGAACACAACGTTAGCTGCTTTGCGACAGATTTTCTACTTGAGGGTGTCGCTATCCAGGTGGGCATTCGCAAAATGCCCTTCCACCATGCGGTGAAGCTCAAGCTCGCGGGGGGATTCGAACCATGGACCTGCTGCAGTCGGCAGTCCATAGCCAATGCCACTGAACCATCACTGCTTCAATAATAACATAGTAAACATACAATACATTTACACCAAAGCATGTGTGTTCTGCCAGCTGTCCTCGAGAGCCAGTAATTCTAGGTTATCCTGGTTGGCTAGCCTATCAGATATAAAAAAGCAATTCCCTTATACACATAGATATAGTGACTATAGAGTTATAGATATAGTTCAACTCGCGCAAGTTACCACGTGACGAATCCATTCGTAAACCGTTAACGAAGCGCCTTGTGAATGAACTGCTGATGTATTGACGAAGAGGTCCTGGGGCCCAACTCCCACCTTTTCAAAACTACTATGGAAACCCTTAATTATTTCAAACTTAAAATATCGATACTAAGATTCGTACCGTGGCCGTAACGAAACAATATTGTTTATTATATAGCGCTATCCCTATCGCCCAATGTCTTGATTTAATGCATGCAGCCCGCTCTCACGTTGAAGTTCTGATGTAAGTTTACTATAGTGACATGTGGTAGTGCAAATTAAAATTGTTAATGTAAGGTTAAAATAAGACTGAATTAAGAGTTGGCCCTCTGGCGTGACAAGTACGCGCGAATTACTTGTAAGGATGCACTTTTAGATCGTGCAAGGTAAAATGTATAAGGTTTGTCAAATTTTACACTCTTTTATGACATTAAGTACTTCGTGTTTGTTTTGTTTCTGAAAGTATGCTTGAATTTAGATAAATTATTTGTTAATAAATCAATTTGTATCTTGAATCTGTACAACATGTCTCGTTTAAATAGTTTTATTATGGTGATTTGCCATTTAAATAACAGTTTATTTAAAAAATAAATTAAGGGACCCAATTTAACAATCAATCAATGATTTTTGTTTTTGTTGTATACATCGTAAAAGTGGTAATTCAGTTACATAAAATCATGCCAAGTTTGGCATGTTTATAGCAAGAACTCTAAAGTATAACATTAAAAAATAAATCCTATATAATTTTAATATTGTTAGGTTTGCAATAACGCCTGCTATGCGGATTACATTACAAAATAACAAATATACGATAGGAAAAATTTTCCTTAATCACAAATATACCTTAGGAAAAATTAAGTCATCTTAATTTTTCCTAAGGTATATTTGTGATTTTGAAATCCTATGTTCATACTTCGGACTCGTCCGACTCCAGCTTATGAACCTGGACATTTGAGTAGAAAACTAACAAATAATTTGTAAATTGTGTGTTGGTATGGATACCTTTACATCGCCAATTATGTTTATGCATAAGGTATTTTTAGCCTGAAATAAATTGTTTTTCTCAAAATGTACAGCAAATAATAAAGATGTAGGTAGGTGAACGCAATCGCGGTTCGCACTATTGCTGTCATTTAGTATGTCTCTATCATTTGATGGTGTTACATATATTTATTTGAAGATGATTAACTATTCCCTGTGGGATCAAATCCAGTGCTTGGCACGCATATTATGTACATATGTAAGGTCACGTTCTTACGCAATCACTGGATTGGGAATCTGGGTAATTACGATAAAGATATTTTTGAACATGATTGAGGCTTCTGCTTACGCTATGGCGTAAGAAACCCCATTCGGTATCCACAGTACCAAACCGATCAGTGGCGAAGCGTAGAAATTTAAATAAGGGACGACCATCTAAAAAAAACAGCCACGTGCTAGGCAAGTCGGACTCGCTCACAAAGGGTTCCGTACCTACCAAACAATCATAATATTATAAAGAGGAAAGATTTGTATGTTTGTATGTAACTAATAAACATTAAAACTACGGTTCGGAACCGATTTGATATATTCTTTCATCATTAGAATTCTACATTATCCCTGATGAGTATATGCTAATAGAATGTTATCCCGTTGTTACCCGTGTGAAGCCGTGGTGTATTATAAAGTCGTAATTTTATTTTCATATTGTTCGGGGTTCTTATCGGGTATACGACTCGCACTGAGGCATCTTTTATTCTATATTGTTATAGGAACCTTAGAGTCCGTGATATAAACATGCCAAGTTTGACGATGTACCTATCTATATAATAATAATATATGTTTATTGCCTAATATTTATGTTTCAAGAACACAAAAATATTAAAAATATAAAAACATTACTGACACTGACGCTACTGACCGCGAGGCTTCTCTGCTCTATTTCGTTTCATTCTAGTCGAAGACAGCATGATCTTGATGTAGCTTTTTTAGTTTCGTCACTCCAGTGATACTTTAGACACACGATTGATCTTCAACTATTTGGACGATCCGTTCACGCTCTCCTGAATCGAAGATCCGATCCGAACGATCCACACCCCTTCGTCAAGACTTCGATGACTCAGGTCTACATGACCAAAATCTTGACGACTTAGTTTCTCCTAAGATGTTCGGCAGGGACTACCTAGATCTTATATGTCTTGGTTAATTCGGTCTTCCTTTCGGGGGGGCTTAAGAATTTTTCGGTATATTATCCTTCTTTTAGATACCACCAGTTCCCTTTTCTTTCTGTGTCATAGTCCAGGCCTCTTTGTTCGTAAGAACATACAAAATTGTTCTTATTACGGCTTTGTAAATAACGGAGTTTCATATTTTGGTCATTAGCTTATACGCTAAAACTTATTGTAGACTTGTTGTGCATCTCATTGTGTTCCGAATGTGGATTTATATTTCATTCTGCCGTTGGTTCGTATATGTTACGATGCATCCAAGATATTTTGATTTAATTTATCCATGCCTTATTACGAGGTTCCTCCAAACGTAACGTCTTACTAGTTTGTATGTTTTTAAATGCTTAATATAAAGGTACTTCGGTTTCGTTTTGGTGATTGACTCGTAATCCAAACTCTTACTTAAAAGCTCAGTGCCACCGTCCGCACATCCCTTTTGTTTTCTCCCAAAGATGCCAAGACGTTAATTTACCAATAGTAAACGCAATAGTGTTTCCCGTTTAACTCAACGCAGCAATTTGTATGCCGATGATGTTATTTTGTTAGTAACAATTTCAATTTCTGATTGAAAGCGTCATTCTGACATCAGTATTTAGCAACCGAGCCCAAATGCAATGCAATTATTGACTTCCGTACTTGTGCACTGGATGAAGGCAATATTTCCGACCGTAGACTCGCGGCATGGCTGTCTGGAAACTAAATTTAACATTAACATGACCTCACTAATCACCATGGCATGGATGAATATTGATAAATATTTCCTTATACAATTTATTTTGCCTTGCAAGCTTTCAGGAATATTATAAATTTTGCAACTACGCGTCCAGCGTACGTGCATTGTAGTGAAGTGAAATTATTTATGGCAATTCTTTGATTAAGATTTTCCTGATGACATTGTATGAGCATCAAGTTAAAAATTATTGAGTGGAGTAATTAAAGGTTTACGTTCTTTTAAAAAACGTATTGACATGATAAAAATTCATCCAAGATTATGACAAAATTAATGTCATAAACAAGTAATAGAATATATTTTTAAAAATTTCGTGTAGAGCTTTAGTGGGCACACAATTGACATAGACCAGAACCTCCAGCTGGATTGGCGGCTCAATCGAAGTTTCTACATGATTCAAAATGTTTACCTAAATCGACTGTCATATCGCCTACATACTTATTAAGCCGTAGCCGTGGATAGTGTTTATTTATTTTAAGATTTATTAAAATAGGGCTTTGTCTTGTTTGCACTGTACATTTATTCCCATAGCGTATTTTATCATAGTTTTAATGATTTGTCACATTATTTCAAATTTTAGCCGATTAAGGCGTATGTAAAGGCTAAATACGAATCTGACCAGATTAAAAACAACACTACTTTCGCAAAAAGTATTTAAAAAAAATTATAAAAAATCTTCAAACCGTAATTTCCTTGACTACATTAGTATACTTTGTAGCACCAAAACTTATCAAGTTAAAAAATTGTTTGTTAAACGAAGTTTTGTTAAACGTGTTTATTATCGGAGCGAAATACGTTTCTCTTCCTAAACGACATTTTCTCCAAAACCACGTCAATCGATAGATTAATTTAATGTTAATCTGTAAGAATAATATAAAATGCCTGTACTTACGATTTTTAAATCAAAGAAAGGATTCTATGTATTATAAAAAAAGTATTATTTATACAAATTATCTTGCATTTCTGACGGAGCGTTTACCGTTACCATCACGTTTCAGCGTGCACTGATATGAGCCTTATTTCAACGGGTTAATTTGATTTTGGTAAGGCCGGCAACAAGTGGAAGCGATAATGGCCGAACGGTAATAGCTGTAGACTGCCATGCCGCAGGTCCCTGGTTCGATCCCCACCACCGCCGACTAGCTACCACCCTCAAGTAGAAAATCTGTCGTCAAGCAATTCGTCACACGACGAAATGCATCTGTTATAGGCAGAGGTTAATCCGCTCAACATCAGATGGGACTCGTGCTAGTTCCGTCATAATAATTTGAGTCTTAAAAGAATCATAAAAATATGTAAAATTTTACTTATTATGCATAATTATTTAATTATGTATTAGTGCATAACCGAGTAGTGGATTATCACGAGAATATTGTCATTGGGTATTTGGATAAGCAGATTTTGATGGTACCTAACTTAGGCTCAGTAGTAAACAATATTCGAAATTAGTGCCTATTACAGCAGAAGAAATGTTTATACATCAACAATTTCACTCGTGACAAATTTGGCATTTGTTTTACTCTTACTAGGTAAACTTTTTCAATTATAAAACGTCGTACGTAACCGTTAGTTGAGGGTACTAATTGTTTTCGTAAACGTTACATTCTATGAAAATGACAGTTACGTTTTTTTAAAATGTAACGTTTACGTGTAAATATGATATATTTTTGGTGTGCGATACAACATGTCTTCACGTGTATCACTTCACATTCACATCAGTTCACGGCGGTTGGGCGGCTGCAAAAGCTGCTGAAAATCTCAAACGGGGTAAATATGCTTCCGTCCGTACGTGGTATTTTTTCTACCGTTGCGTTGCGTTGGGTTAATTATACTACAATGTTTTAAACCTTAAAAAATTGCTCTAAACGGTATCTCTAGCAAATGTGTCCATGGGGTCCAGATGCACGGCAATTTTAAAGAGATGTTCAGACTTTTTGATCACTTTACATTGACCAAAACTCAACTCATAAGCTTAGCTATTAAACGAAGTGGCGGCAGAAGAGTGTAAAATGTTTTGTAGATTGTTTTTTTTATTGGAAAGTTTATTTAAATGTTGGTTGTATAATTTTTCAGTAATTAGGTACTTTAACATAAATAGACTGTATTTTCAAGTTTCATAATGTTATACATATTTTTGAGAACCAAAAAAATATTTTTACTTTTATTATTTCACTTAATATATAATATTTTAATTTAATAGTTTTATTTTGTTTTATTTAGTTCCTTTTCACGTAAGGCGTGGGTTGAATACCAGCCGAAGTGTTAGTTTTGCACATTAACTTGCTCTTAAAATGTGATATTTTCTGAATAAAAAGATTTAAAATCAAGATTTGGAAAGACTAGATTGAGAAATCTTTCCGAAAAGTCAAGTGATATTTATTGTTCTGTCTACAAAGAGGTATCTTTGTAATATGGTATAAGAAAATATACCTTATTGAAGCTGTCTCGTAATAAATGATTCTTTAAAATGACTATGTAGTTTTATCATTGAGGAGGTACTCTTTAAATTATATATAAAATGATAGTCATTTGAAGCAACTGTTTTGAAATCGTACTAATTAAGTAACATCGTGTTTTATTTTAGTTCTGGGAACATTGGGGTCTGCCATCAAAGGCGAGCTTCACTTCATTCAAACGAAAAGTGGCCATTTACAATTAATACACGAACCGTACATATTTGTAACGGACAGTGTTCGAAGTGGCCGGACATTCTGGAGGTGTATGGAATATGGAAAACGGTGTCGTGCAAGAATCACTTCTAAAAATAATGTGTTGAAAGTAACCAATCCTGTTCATAACCACGCTGAAAACCATTTGCAGAAAATTACTCGCAAATATGAATTAGGAGAGGTTGTTACATGTCCATCTGTTTAGTTTGTAAATATCATGCAATTCTAAGTGTTCCTTCTTGGCTACAACTATGTCCTATGCAACTTTTAGGTAACAATCGTCCTTTGATAATGAGCTTTAGTGTCAAAGCTGTTGCATGCTATGAATAAATATATAATTATTCATATGATGCATATACATAATATAAAGTCTACGTATCCCTGATACTGGTAAGAACTGACTTCATTAAACCCTCAGGATAAATTAATTCTGCTACAAGAATACAATTAGTTATCCAGTAACCCCCAGTTAGTTTTTTTTGTGACGGATAATGTATGCCAATGAAATGTGTATTTAAGTATAAAATATGTGTCATAGCATAGTGTATAAATTAAATCGATTGCCTAGGATTTGTGATGAAATAAAAATAGTATTAACATTGTGTAAGTTAATAGAAATAATGTAAGTTTTTAATAAAATGACAGTTTTGTATAGCGGTTCTTATTTTCTTCACTGTAGTTGGAAAGGAGGCCGTATTTAACTGGAAATGCGCATGATCAATTTCGGATAGGTAAGTAAAATTAATAAAAAGGAGCTTAATTGTATATGTTATGTTTTTGAGGTATATACATTTATATCCCTTCAAGAGAAAAGGTGAATAGAATTGTGAAATGTTTTCGCATGACTTAGTGATTGTTAAACTCGGTGTAAGCTCTTGTTTTATTGCTAATATTCTAGCTTTTGACCACAGTCTCACCTGATGGTGAGTGATATTGTGGTCGAAGGCTGTAACTAGGTAAGTTATCAATTCTATCTTTGAACACATATAAAATAAACAATGTTGGATGCAATTTATAACTTACCTCAACTGTTTCACAATCTTGTATTACTTAAAACCACAACAATTACTAACGATTTGATGGTGTGCATCAGTTGTTTTAATAATGCTTTAACATTGTAGACTAATAATGCTCAGCCTATAAATCCATCCACGTATGATAGTTTCATTCGATTGGTATAGTTATGGGACTGCTTTAAAAACAATAGCAGTGCTATTATTAATGAATCCACAGGATGTTTGTCACCTTTTTTGTATGTAAATCCACGAAAGATATTTGTTTTCCGTGACATTTAGTTGATCCTTGGGTGCATTCTGTACTGTAGAGGTGGAGGTGCGGTACACGGTGACGCAGCGCGGCGCTCCAGCGCTACTGGTGGGTGGGTTTGGGTTCTGTGCGCGGAAACGACGCGGCGCGCGAGTCTACTGGACGTGCCGCGCGCGCCGCCTCGGCTGCCCGGCTCGCGCACTCACCAACAACGGTATCCTGCTCGCGCATACCGCCTTCCACAACCACAAGGCACATGCGCCAATTGCTGGCGAACATTCGCGTATCGAAAGCCTCATAGAAACTATACCTGCCAAATAATTTACATATTTAACTATATAGGTAGGTTGGTACTTATCATATTTTTGGTGATATTAATCGAATCACATTGTACCGTTTCCACCTCGGTGCGGTGAAGGTAATCCTAACAGCACACAATCTCATATATTTTTCTGAATGATGAAATAATCACAATATGTAAACACTTAAAAATATGACATTGTGTTTTGTAGAGGAGTTGCGAAGCTTTCTATATGTTGTGAAAATAAAGGTGTCGAAAGAATGATCAGATTATATCGTCAGAATTTTTAAAATCATACCCTTCCTTGTATATTTTTCTCTGAGTATAGAGCCCTTACAGCATAAAATAATTCAGGTATGTATTAACAGCGAATTTGCGAGATAAAACGCTTCTGAACCTAATCGCATGCTAAGCTTAACTTTTTGGGTGGGTTTGTGGTGGTAAGTGATGGAAATCAATTTGCAGTGGAGTTCGTGATATCTAACCGGGGTCGGCGGCACATGCGACTCGGCGGGTTCACATTTTACGCAGAGAAAGTGTTTCCGGAAAAGAGTAAAGTTCGGTGGCGATGCACGCGGCGGACTTGCCGGGCGTACGCGCACACTCTGCATGACCGCATCTTCGCGCTCAGTAACAACCACTCGCATGATCCGCCCAGCTCTGCGACCGCGCTCGCCGCCCAGCGCTCCCTCGCCCAGGCGGCTTTCGCGGCCTCTGCAGTCAAAGCTGTTCTAGGCGAATAACGCTTTAACACCTTACGCCAGCAATAATGTCACTGAATATGCTACAGATTACCTTTCTTCCAATTCCAACCTTACAAACAATTATTTGGTCCAGTCGATCCGAACTACTAGCATTGTCATCCGGCCGATTAAGAAAAGTTAATTGTGTACAATTTTCTTAACGCTTCTCTCACAGTGTTCTCCATACAAACTTAGTTTCGTCTTTTAATGACTGATCAAATTCTAATAGTTTATGTACATGAAATTGGTACAGGCACAAGCTCTTGATATTTAACCTAAATTTGTATGGTCAGTGCTACGGATGTAAAAGCAGTATAAGTGGTATAAGTCCTAACCAAGTACGACAATTCTTTGTGTTTTTGTCAAAGTTTATTGGTATTATTTATTGGCTTTTGGATATAATTCAGATTGTCTGCAAATTACTTACGATGTTATTAACACATATATGTAATATAATAATTATTCTGATAATCGATTAAGGTACAAACATTTTAGAAAAATATTAGCATACATTAACGAATACTCATAATGGTGTGGTAAGACTTGAGAGTCACGTTAGTAATGGAAAATAAATTTAAAGTGCATTGCATGGATTAAAAAAAAACGATCTCCTCCTATTCTAGTCGAAACAATCGCAGTATTAAGTAGGTACGCATAAGTCTACGAACAAATAAAATGTTTGATCAAAGGTATAAAGTTAGTCTAAATCTGTTTTTTTAATCTTATTTCTCTTAGGGCCTGTTTCAGAATGTTCGAAGAAGTCCCGGTTATACTACCCAGAACATAAAATAACTGATTGATAAAAATGACAGTTAACATGCAGCGCGTTTCAAGCTTTAACCGATGGATAGGCTAAATCGAAAACTGAAACGCAAAGATATTGTTTTATTTATGAAGTATGTTCTGGGTAGTATAACCGGAACTTACTCGGACATTATGAAACAGGACCTTAGTGTATCAAACTTATTGTTATATACCCAATATTATGCTTTAGCTATTCAACACAACAATAAAAAAAAATACGTACTTGAAAAGGTATCTATATATTTCATTGTATTGTTTTAAAAGTATGAATAAATTTTATCCGTAGCTCAAACCGTATGAACTTGCAATATTATTGCTGCTGTATGATAAAAACCCAATACTGATTGCTCATGTTAGAAAATAAAAGCGTGAGATTCGAAATACACGCTCGTGCCGATTCTAAATTATCTAAACTTTAGATTTCAACACAAATAACCTACGTATTGAAATGAAATAGTGATGATTAACCCATTGGCATCGGCGATAATGATAACAATAGAATATCATTCATAACTAGGACATATTGGTCCTGACGATGCCAACTTATTCACAGAATCTTAGTCTTAATCGTCAATGACTGATAAACAGATGAACAACTTCTTTGATTTGTGTTTACAAAAAAGGTTGATTTATAATCAAATAATAATACTTACCAACTATTTTATTTTCTATATATTTCCTTATAAGCTTCGGATGTGATTATTTATGAGTCTCCCAGATTAAAAAAAATCTAGACTGTTTAGTTAAATGTTGTGTTTCCTGTGAAGCATTGTTAAGTAGCTAAATAACTTAGATAAATATTAAAAATAGTTCTATATTATGACATTTAAATTGGATAAATTTATTTCTTTTACATATATTAATATGTAGTCAATGGTCTTGTTTCATGTATATGATCATTATTAAGTCAGATTATTATTTAACATTTAGATGATATTTTTTAATTTAAAGTTAATTAACGTAATATCATATATTTTTAAAATATTTCAAGAAAATATTAAAATAACATTTTAGAAAAACAAGTCAAGACCTCCTTGATGTCGGGGATTTCGTAAAAACCGTAAAACCTCGTAAAAAATCCTGCCGGTGGCTCTTCGTGGCGTTTATGACGTCAGGTCAGCTTAGCAGGAAAATTAGGTGGAACGGTTCTAGATACATTTCAGTGTTTAAAAAAAGTATTTCTTAAAATATCTGTGATAATTTAATATTAAATTACAATATATATCAATAACTAACATATGGAAATTTTACATTTTGTAAAAGTTCCATCCTCGCTATTTCGTCGCTGCGCTTATCACAAAACGTTTGAGGACAAATTAACATTTTAGGAGTCAACGTATATTTTATTTTAGGTTTTAGCTTTGGCGTTATAAGCTGTTCTTTATTCCGTTTTCATCTGATTAAGGAACTACTGAGAATTTTGAACTGAGTAATTAATTGCCATTAATTTGGTTATAAAGTGGCAAATTTATTAAAAATGTGTCAAAAATATTATTTTCATTTGTGAATAGTTTTTGTGTTAGCCAGAAACCTAAACAACTAATTATAATTTTTCGTTATCAAAAGCATGCTTTTTTATCTTGGGCTCAACAGCATAACTTGCATGGCGCTGAAGCATTTATGAGTGAGCATCGTAACGTTATCACAAATGAAGTGAACGTAATTATGTAGTGTGGTTGTTATATGTTGTAGAGAACAATATAGTGCGGCTGAGTGTGGGTCCGGGAGGGCGGCCGCGGCTGTGGGTACGCGGGCGCAGTTTCTATGCGGCGCACACGATGCGCTCGGGCGTGGTGCGCTGGCGCTGCACAATGGGTGGCTGCGGTTGCAAGGCCTACACGCAAAAAGGCCAGCTGCACAAATTGGTAGGCGAGCATAACCACACCGGCCGTTGCGGCCGCCGGCAACCCTCTAAACCGTTCACCTTTCCTACCGAACTCACTCCTGCAAACTCTTCCCCTCCTACTCCGTTACTGGTCCCCAGGATGACCACTTTAGACTTTGACAACTTTGATCCCAATGCGTGGGTTGTCCGTTACTAAATTTGCCCTTTGCAGGTAAAATTAACCTACAAATTTTTACTTTATTTTGTAACTGGTAACATTACCTCCTAGGTAAGCTGGCCGTCTTGATGAATGAAATGAAGGATGTACGATCGTTTTCAATATCAAAATGAATTTAAATAAAATTGCTTTTAAAACGGAGGCAGTGCTGATATATGGAGATCCATTTATAATTGGTATTAGATATGCACTGCCTAATATTTCAGTATAAAAGCAGCTGATTTAAACGATGGTTTGTATTACCAAAGATCTTATGTTTATGTGCCAATATTATGATAAGTTATTCCAAATAAAAATGTGATATATTTTGTATAAACTTGATCTCAAGAATAATATTAGGTTGGAAAAACAGAATATTACTAGAAATTTAGTTAATTTTTTCCCTTAAGTAGATTATTGGTCTAAGCTATATACCCAACAACACGAGTTTATTGCTCACCGGAACGGGCAATTTCAGATTGTATTTAGAAATAAGACGAAAAATACTCTGCTTGGGTCTAAATAGAAACACCTGGATCTTAAAACTCTAGAATTAAACAAATTGGTGTTACCCCATTTTGAGACTGCCAAGTTCGTTCGCTCGACCAACGCCACACTGTGAGACTGGATTTGAACTTAGCTGTACCTAAACCAGAATCAATTTATTTTGGCGTGCTTCCGTAAATTGGAGGCTGTTCTTCACTGTGGCTTGCTCGTTAAAAGAGGTGTTGCGCTTAATCGCCACTAATTCTATCAGAACTTTAACTTTTCTAAAGCCAGTTGTAGGTGTCACAAGTTCCGGGGCTTTACTGTCTAACTAGAATGGCAATAAAACTTCATAATGGTCTTAGTTTTCAAAGGAAAATGACAAAATGTCGTTCACCTCCATTACCATTCTAGTTATAAAACAAAGCCAGCCTATCCGGTACAGAGATTCCTAGAGCCACGCTTACCGGTCACTTTGCCGAAAACCTGCCGGAAATCTTCAAGCTAAAAACGACAAGATTCCCTGCGAGGATGTAATTGCAACGGAACTTATAAATGAAGGAGGTACTCCATCGTATTACTGACTTCAGCGAAATTATAACTACCAAGTCCGTTCAAGTTTAGAATAGGGAGACTAAACCTGTCCCATATCCTGTCCTTCTTTGAGAAGTGAGCCAAGAGGACAGGGGACATTGTATCGCCAAAATTATTCACTAATGATTCGGAGGACATGTACGTATACATGGACATCAATATTGAATGGATAGCTCACATTTGAGACTAGCGGATGACATCAGTGTAACCGAAACGTTGCAAGGCTTGAATGATCCCAAAAGAATCTGTTTTAAGAACCATAGGCCTTCGAATCAAAATCAAATCATTTAAGTGTGTATGACGTTCTTCTGAACCTGAATAAAACTTCAATTATGTTCAATGAACATATAGTCATGGGGCTGATTGATCTGATCAGAGTGAATCTACAAGTTATAAAAAAGTATTTTTGCCTCGGTCAAATAGTTCAAAGAGGTAAAAACAACTTAAAGAAAAGAGAATCGCAGAAGTATTCATCTGAGCTACGCAGCATTTAAGAACCTCTCTTAAATGCTGCCTCTAATATGATCGAAGTTTCTCTCAAGGATCGCATTAGGAATGAGAAGATGACATTCCCAAAGTGACTGATAGCAGCTGCCAATAAAGGGGCAGAAATGTGATTTATTGTCCATCGGGTCTTCTTCCACTACCCAGTCGCCAGTCGATCTGGCTTACTATTTGGGCACCCTACTGTTTGCGGGTTGGCAGCGAAGAGCAGTGTCTTGGATTCTGCTCTCCAGAACTTGCCATCAGATACGAACAATTATGTTGTACGTTTGTATAAAATGTAGTATGTTAACGCAACAGTTTCGGCCGCCCTTCGTAGTGCTTTCACTGGACATTGTGTCGGAACTCGGAATACGACTATGCCGTTTCGGTGCACGCCATAGGCCAACGTACAATCGGTCGTGACGAGCCTCGGCCATAGCCTACCACCAGTAAATTATCAACCAAGAGCCACATTTAGGATCTCGAGCGAAAACCTACGGACATGAGTGACTGGCTTTAGGCAGATGGTATCTAGTTTAATATAGATAGTAGATTTATTTTTATTATTTGAGTCTTCCCTTTATTGGAACCGTATCCCTCGTATATATTGAATATAAGTACGTTTATGCGTGTAGAGTATACTGTTGTTATAGAATAATTTGCTCATCCTATTTTATACATTGTGCCAAACAGTACCAAATATTTTGCTCATATTGAGAATAATTTATATAGAATATTGTTGTTATTGAGAATAGGCGTTTTACTGGTTGACAAAAACATTTTTTTTGTGATTATAATGCGTGACGAAAGTAGATAATATATCGATTAAGTATGTAATTAATAAATTAAATTAAATAAAATATATTTTGGTGTTTTGAATTCACCTGCTTTATATACAAAAAATAGCATCAGAATTATTATTTTTGGGTTTCGTGATGAAACCCAAACTGGCAGATTTGAACTGAATAACATGACGTTTATTTAGTTCGATACTTAATTATTATAATAATTGTCAATACGAGCGTTCTAGATGCCTGGCCCGCTATATCTTATTTTTAATAAAAGATTAGTTTCGTTCAACTTATTGCATGGCCATAGCGAAACCAAGCAGCTTCTGTGGGGGATCGACAGCTCAGCTAGTCTGGTGATAGACCGTTCAGAAGCCCACACACGGCAGCTATAATGTACATATTTATTTATTTTATGCCGAGCGATACGGAATTATTCATCAAATGTATGTCTTAATTCATCTCGACTATTTTCACTAAACTTTAGTACGTTAACGTAAGTACTGAGTGTTTCAAAAGAAGTAACATTTAAATAAAAAATATAACGTGTCTACTTCGCAATTTTTTATATGATCATCTTCCGATTAACTATACTAATAATAATAAATAACTTAACGGATCCTCAAAACATATGTATAATTTGGAAATTGGAATAGCCCTATGTTATAGGTATAAACTCTGCAGCTAAATATGTGCGTCAGCTAGACGTCACACCGGGCCACCCACCTCTAGGAAAGATGTACAGTTCGTTATCTGCTACGAGAACGATCCCTTGCTATATAAAAATATACATCTGGGATGTAATACCTTAATTTCTAAATATGATTACGCACTATCGAGTGCTAAGCTAAAATCATATTTTACAAATTATTGGAGCACATAATTTTTTTAAGCCCCGGGCGGTAATCGATTCCGCTTCCTCCGATTTCGCGCCGGATGCCTAAACCACTCGGCTCGAAATTTTGTGTTCCAATACTTATTATAAAAAAAAAATAATACCTTAAGTTAGGATACATTTTATAGAAGCTTTGTGTGATGGGTTTTAAGAGATATGTTTGTGCCGCAGCAAGCTTCATCCGCGCTGGCAAAGGGCGGTTGCTACTACGCCACGGCTACACGTTCCGCCTGAAGAACCATCTGGCGCACGGACGCAAGCAATGGTACTGCTCTTCGAGGCTGACGTCGCGCTGCCTCGCTGACGTGAACACCGATGGTCCGGAGGGGCGCGAGGTCATAGTGCGGTCCCGGTACGTGCACAACCACGCGCCGCCCAACGTGCGCCGGTTCGCGGACGGACGATACGTAGTGCGCACACCGAACCAGAGCGGACACCGCCCGGCCGCGCCGTTTGACCCGAGCAACCAGCTGCTACATGTTTTATGTGTCAAAATTTAATCTGTCGACGCAACTGTTCTAACCCTCATTCATATTGGTTTCACTAGAAATCGTGTCGGAAAACGCTTAGCCGGTTTAGGGCACCTCATAATCCAGTAGGTGTTGAAAAGCCACGGTAGATGCCACTAGCAAATTGTCAACCATTTGGTACCAACTACGTGCCACAGGTTTCGAGGGTGAACCTACGAATGCGGGTGCGTCTCTCTGGGCTCTGGCCCCGAATATTTGATTAGTTAGTACCTCTAGTATAGCGGAGTTGACATAAAATGAAATTTATTGCAAGAATATATATATATTCTTAACCAATATTTTTAACCAATGATTTTAGAAGAAAATAGGTAGATGCGTTACCTAAGTCACATTAGATGTTTTTGAAGTGACACGCTGCGTACTGGTATAATAGGGACACTCAAGGCAGTGTAAATGTAGGAGGGACCTGTAGCCACATTTATGGTTGAGGCACAATAACAATACTCAAAATACTTGCATTGTCTGTGTCTTCTTTCTAGTGCCTTGGTCGATAACCTGACGACTAAGCTCAGGTTAACCAATAACCAAGGTTTAAAATTGCCACTTGTGTTGCCTAGAACCTACCTACTCTTTTTTTCTAATATCATTCGTTATAACAAGATAGTCTTAAATCTACAATTGTTTAACCATTAAATGGCATTCAGAGTTAAATTAACTAGATAACACAAATAATTATTCTACCTTACATACTCGTAGTTCATAAAACTTCGTCATCATAAGTTAGGAGAGTAGATTAAAATTTTATTGAATTGTTGGAGTATTCCCTAGGTATATTATAACTGATCTCGTGAGTAAATTAGAGTATATGAGTAAAACTGTAGAGTTGCTGTTCATGTGGAATAATTTGCTTAGCCTATTTATTAATTGCGCCAAAAAGTATACCTATGCCAAATATTTTTCTAATATTATTAATGTTCTTATTGTGAATAAGCGTTGAATTGATTGACATATCTGCTTTATTATAATGTCTGAGAAAGTTAAAATGTAATATTATGTGTGTAGGTGCATGATTGGTGACCTTGTAAATAAAACTTAAATTATTTTTATTGGTCTTTTATTGTACCTGCTTATACAATTATAGCATAAAAAATATTAACTTTGTTTTATTTCATTTAGGCTTCACTAAATCCATGAAACCTATTATTATCTACCTAAATTCATGTTCCTGATATTTCCTGGATAACACGAAATAAGTGGTATAATTCCTTCTTTTTGCTTGACTCGCCATATCTTAATTTTATAACTAGATTTTTAACTTATTGCATGCTCCATGCAGGTCGAACACAAAAGTTAAGCGTAACCAATCAAGTAGCTTCTGTGGTTGACCTGTCGCTCTTTAAGACCATCAACGAACATTAGAATATGTATTAAGCTTTTTGTTTGTGATGCAGCACGCTTCATCCGCGCTGGCAAGGGACGTCTGCTGCTACACCGCGGGTACACGTTCCGCTTGAAGAACAATCTGGCGCACGGACGCAAGCAATGGTACTGCTCTTCGAGGCTAACGTCGCGCTGCCTGGCCGACGTGAACACTGAGGGCCCGGAGGGGCACGAGCGCATAGTGCGGTCCCGATATGCACACAACCACGCGCCACCCAACGTGCGCCGGTTCGCGGACGGACGATACGTAGTGCGCACACCGCACCAGAGTGGACACCGTGCGCCTGCGCCTCTCGACCCGCACCACCAGCTCTTACAGCTGCAGCACGCGTTGGCGCTCTATGCCGCCACCGCGCACGCCACTGCCACAGCCAACGCGAGCGCTGGCGGCGCCGGTGGAGCCCCGCCCGCCGCCACCGCGCACGTTTCGCCCGGCGCGCTCCCACCGCCATCACATACAACGCAGGTCAAGCCGCTGCTCGTCGACACGCCCTGCAAAGAAGAGAACTGACCTAGCTACCCAACTGTACCTCTGCACTCAACGATTTTAACGATAAACCTATCGTAACGACTTCAATATGACAATGATTATAACGTTCGAGTATTCGATATTTTCTGAAAGCCTATTGGCGTGCGAAATTATAGCATAATTTATTTAGATTTAACGATTAGCATAAGTAATGGGGGATTAGGTGTCGTATAGTTAGGATTCGGCAATGGTTAATGTTGGTTATTCGATATCGGTGTATTGGACTCGTCGGGCCTTGGCGCCGCTGCGACCGGTAGTTGTAGACCAGTGAGGATTGTGGGATGAGGAAGTCGCAGCGCAATTGCAAGCGGTGTCCCGTCGAGATCCGCGCTATCCGTATAGGCGTGGTATCGAATCGAATAGGATTAGTAAGATTGTAATTGTGTATGAACTTCTGAATGTATAACGATGTCAGCTCGTATCGATGTCAGGCTTTAGGCAGTTGGTTGGTTATTATCTGGAATAAGGCCGCTTGTAGCGTTTGGTTTAGTATCGACCCGTGCAGTATCACCCGGACTGGAAAGCAAAGTGAGTCGGAAGAGCCGGTGGCGTAGGTACGTCGAGCGGGAACGCTGATCGGAGCTAGTCGGAAGTCGACACGGACAGTACAGAAGAGGCCGGCGGCGTGCTCCATGCTGCGCCGTTGGCGACGCGTCGGTGACTGATTGAGGAGAATTCGTTCCGAGATAAGCAATACGGTGTCCCCTGGACTGTACTTAGGATTACTTAATTTATTTTGAGAATGTTGACTTTACAATTTTCGGATACTTTTTGCTATTTAGACATTTAGAAGTCCGCCTCTTTAATCTATAAGAATTATACCAGTAGTTAACGAAATTGTCCAAAGGTCACACGATGTCTTCGAACGCGGGCGTGGGGTAGACGCGATCGAGACGCGCCCCAGTCGAAGTTGTGTTCTTTAGGATCGGTTTTAAGTACTTAAAGCTCAATCATCTACCTCTTCACTTTTTATACGGGTTTTACATAGTAGTTTAAATTATACAATTTATACAAAAATGAATACTCAGAAGCTTTACTCGAGTAAGGTGTCATAGGCTTAGTTAGGTTAGTCTAGGCTAGATGGATGAGCGCGCCGGGGCGGCCGTGGCCGCGCAGGGTCCGGCGCGCTCTCTTATTACCTCTAAAATTATTATCGAAATTCAACTACCTCTTTACTTAGTTTTAAAATTACTTGTATACATGAGCATTCGCTGTTGACGAATTTTTAATTGATACGGATAGGCTCTGTTTGAGACTGTTGGCTTAATATATTTTATGAATTGTTTGTAACGAGTTGCTCGTCTGTACAGCCTGACCAGAAATATAAAAAACCTAGCTAAGTATATGCAAGAAAATGAAGCGGTGACCTCGGGACTAGGTTTGGTAAATTTTTTTGTCGGGGTGTACATAACTTGTGATGTCTACTTGTATGTCACATCTAAGAGTGGCTTTTGTATGTACTACTTACTCTGATTTAAGTACAAATTTTATTACCTACTACTTAATTGTTATTTAGATTAACTTGAGTTCTTTCAAGATCTAGTGTGCGTGTGAATGTATTTTATTATTTGGGTGTGATTGTAGAACGTGTCAAATTTTAAGGGTTAATGGTACTTATTACGGATATATGTACTTATAGTAAGAAATCGCAAGCAATGCCCAGAAAATCTTGTTCTGAAGCGGTCCTTATGTTTGAACAGGATTTATGAGCTTAGATAATATTGTTGCATTTAGGATCGTTTGACACGTTCTATTGTACCTGATGGATATCTAAGCCAAATAAATTGGGCGTTCCAAATTTGTATGAAGCCGTGGCGGCTGCCAGTATAACCGTTGCATAATAAAATATGTAAGATAAAATATGTATAAACTATAATTTAAAGCGAAGACAATATTCGTCAATTATAGAAATACGATTTTACTTTATAGTTGAATAATTAATTAATTGTATAGGAGATTTTCTTACATGATCTGTGTAAATATTGGTTTTATGAACGACGAAATTGAAAATCATGTACTTAAGTGTTTGTTCATGTCTATCGTTATTTTATTGTGAATCTCTTAGGTAGGTCGCGCGCAGTGCGCTGCGTACGCACAACACGATGAATGCGTATGCGCATGCGGGCGCGTAGACGTGGGCGGGCGCGTGGCGAACGATTGAAAACGCAAACTACCCGCCACTAGGCGTGCGCCACGGCTTCATAGCCACAACGCTACTTTTTAATCTATTCGACTTATCTACCTCATTCGACGTTAACTCATATTATACAAGTCTTATAATGTAATTAATTAATCAATTACGGTAATTTTATACCTATTTAAATCATTTTACTTACCTAAATAATATATATTGTAAGGTTTTTTTAGTTGAATATGGGGTACGTTTGTGAAATCATATTAAATTGTACTTATGAAAGAAACCGCTAGTTTGATTTCAGTATCCCTCTATACGTCAAAAATATGCCATGTGGACGCGATTTGTGTCATTAAAAACGTTCTCGATATCTGACTTTTATTTGTTCTCCAGGTATAACATTCCTGAAGTCGCGACGGGGAAAAGTAATAATGATGGTGAACACGTTTCCATTCTGCGAGGAATCCAAATTGAGGGATAAGGTGATATGGCGGTGCACGTCGAAGAAGACCAACTGCAAGGCGCGGATACACATGTTAGGGCAGAGCGTGGTGGCAGTAAAAGGTATGCACAACCACCCGCCGCGCGCGCTTTGTTTGCCCTCGCGCCGGCAGGTTGGTGGTTCGCGCAAACCGATCGACGCTGCAGGGGCGATTCTCGCCGCTGCTGGGCCGCTGCCGACACCGCCGCTAGCACCGCCGCCGACCACAAATCTGGACGCTCTCACGACCTCTCTTGAATATCAATAAACGCTTCTACGAGAAGTATGGCCATTCCGGACGCGTGTACTCAGTGTATCCAGTACTTTTTACTGGATCATCTGAACTTACGTACTGATTGTAGCATTTTAGTTAAGAAAGACATATTTTTAGTAATGAAATGATTTTATGAAGTTCTTAGTCCAACATTTATGCGCCAAGAAAAAAAATGTAATTACGTCAAGCCACTACTGCTAGCTACTAGCTGACAGTGATTGGCGAGTAGATTTTTAGCAATATCAGGCAAGTATACTATCATAATTAGGTTCTGCTAGCCTTACTTTTTATTTTCTTGTATTACCAGAGAACTATACGAGTTTTATATATTACGTATTTTGAAGCTGTGACGGCCCAGTACAATGGCTATGGACTGCCGCGCAGAAAGTTCATGGTTTGGATCCCGTGGCGGGCTTGAGCTTCATCGCACTGCGGTAGGGAGTTTTGCAAATGCTCGCTTGGGTTAGCTTACCAGTCTCAAGTAGAAAATCTGTCGCCAAGCAACTATCGATGCTGGTAAATTTGTGATCAAGGTTAGGTAACCCGTAAAGCAGCAATAATAACAATATTGTGGATAGCTAACAAAAACGATATCTTGAAAAAGTATTATTTGGCTAACCATATTTTTTAAGACACCGCCTTTTGTAATTCATCGTTTAGACTATTGTAGATAGGTATTCCAACTGGTGCTTAAGTCGCAGGTGATAGTTCTTACTCTTTAAAAATATTATTATATCAGATGGAAACAATGATGCACTGTTTTTGACATTTTTAACCATAGGTATTATACGTTGATAGTTTTTACTTATACATATTGTTAAGAAACTTTTTTATAAAATTATACATGTACTTTAGATTTCAAATTGCTGCGATTAATGGCAAGTTGTGATAAGAGACAATACTTTAGATTAAACTAAAATTTAATGAAGATTTTTTAATTATCGTTTTTAATATTTTAATGTACTTATATTAATGTTATGAACTCAACATTACTATTATTTATTCAATGTTGATATTCGGCTGATATTTTGTAGATAGGTTAACAACGTGAAAGTGCCTTCTGTTAAACAACGGGACCATAATTTTTGTCAATTAATGTAATTGATGTACTGAACATTCCTTATACTATTTAGCTGGGCCTTATGATAGTTTTTTGATATTAAGCATTATATGAAAAGACAGTTACGTTTATAAAGAGTATTACTCCTTATGGTATCATTAAACATATTATGTTGAATAAACTGTATTTTATTCATACCTCTTTGATTAATATATTTTATTTTGAAAAAGATCACGAAAGAAAATAAGTGTGTACAGTCTATGTCACGATTGTAAACACACGCATGGAACTCTGGGCGATGCTATTTATCTACTATCTTGTTTTACAATTTACATAAGTTTATTACATACATACATAATGTCACACCTGTTTCCCGGAGGAGTAGGCAAAGACCACGGATATCTTGAAAACTATTAATTACAACTATTAAAATATAATTAAGTATGCGCACGCGCAGAGGTATGTTTCCAAGTATCTATAATTAATAACAATATATTTATATTCACGCTTTTGACGTCACGTCGCGTGGGCTTAGAGAAGAATTTAGGCGGAATTATATTTAAATATTTTTGAATCATTTACAGAAGTTATTTCATATGGATTTTCCCAAAGCAACGCCTGAAGCTTATATTTTGTAACACCATATCATCCCAATTATTTACATTAATATTGTAAAATTTATCTGTCATTAACTTACGTACTTTGAGACGTTTTTGAATTTATGTAATGCATTAAATATGACTCAGATTCCTTTCTGGATGAAGTTATACTAAACTTACAATAGGAAGAAGCTATTGTTAGCATCGTTAAAATGTACGTTAACAAATCAGCCAATCGAACCTTTCTGCTAAGGGGTGGTATTATTACATTGTGTATTAAGGGCGGTAAGTAAGGAATTACGATCGAGGCTCTAGTAGAAGCCCGAAGTCGAAGACAGGGCTTTCTGAGTCGAGGTTCGTGATTCCCGTACCGCCCGTGAAACATACAATGTTTTTTATCGCATTTGCGAGTAAATAAATATGAAATATGTGAACTTTTTTTTAAGATCAATACGAGCTTTTTTCTACACCACAGATTATACAAATGTTTCGTTCAGAAACGTTAAGGGGAAATACTTCGTAGGTATACAGCCATGACGGAGTGTAAAAAAATAAAATAATTTCGACGTTTTAATACAAAAAACTATTCAAATCGATGATTAAGAACATTAGTTGAGTATTTAAGTAACATGTAGCGAGATTGCAATGAAATCCCTGTTTAGGTAACATTTTAAGAGAATTTTTAAATTGCGTGTAAACTCTTTGCTTGAACTTGCATGACCTGTGTGCTGTGCTTTAATTAAAAAAAACTACTTACCGACCTTGGGTTTTATGACCAAAAGAAAGCTCGAGGCTTGAGAAAGCGATACAAGTTATCCTGTATGTTTAGATGCTGTTTACGTGCAAGTGTGATGAAAAATATATTTTAAGTATATTCCTTTCTCTGGTGGCTGAGTCGATTTTGATGCTCCTTGTTTCGTTTGAATGCAGGCTAATGTTTCATTACAAATTTTTATAATACTATATTTTCATCATGAGTAGTAATTTAACCTGCGTCCCCTGGTTTTACGCACCTGGTCGGTGCTTTAACCGCTTCACGTTCGAAACTTCTTGAAGCGACGCGAATTGTGAGCAGTAATTATCTTTTTTTTTTCCGTCAGAGTAGATGGTGCGGCTACAGTACTTCATCTAACCGAAAGAAGTGCTTTTTCAAATACTTAAGTAACTGTCGTAGTGATGTCGCTGCGTTTCTATATCTCTGAACCTTACCTCATGCGCCGTCTTTATATCACTTGGGTTATAGTTTTGAATCCTTCGCTTCAATCTGGATTCAAAGTAGTGCCCTCGTCGTAAAATATTTGATGCTAAGCGTACACCACATAAATAAATACATTTTAGAGGCAATATTTTCATCTAGAGCGGGAGTAGAACCCGTGCCTCACGGTTTTATGCACCGGATGCGTTAACCGCTCGGCTGTCAAGACTGGTGGACATTCTAAATAGCATGCGATAATGCATGTTATCATACTTCTGATGCTTGACTTTTTATGTGAGGGTTATCTTATAGTATATTGTATTTATAGTATATTGTATTTTACGACGAAGGCACAATTTTGAATCCAGATTGAAGCAAAGGATTCTAATTTATAACCCTAAGTGATACAAAGATGGCGCAAGAGCTTAAGTAGTATTAAACTCCAGAGAGTTGGCTAAATTCTGAAAGTAGAATGAAACTGAAAATGTTTTCTGAAAAAGGTTTTGTTTTTCTTGCATATATCCAAATGATGATATGTATTGTCATATTTGATATTGTTCCCGGAATTTTATAAGTATCAAGTATGATACCTACAAAATCTTGTATCACATTTCTGAGAACCGAGAACTGTATACGAAACCCGTTACTAACACTAAAAATATTAATTATTTTTCAATGAATAGGATAGTTGGGAAAATACTTCTTCGTACTTATGCTATCCTGATTGTGTAGCTAGAATAATATAGAAGATAAACTTCATTTTTACAATTTCCTTAGTAAACTAAGCCCATTATGGAGTTCTAATTTCAAAATTAAATTAATTTTCATTACCATTCTAGTTGGAGAATAGGGCCCGACATTGTAAGCGTTTTATGGTATAATCCTGGTACATGTGTTTGTGTATAGCTTTAAACTGGTATTTCAGAACAAGCCTAATAACAACCCTAGTTTAATGTATAAATCTTCAAAAAAAACCGCACAACGTAGCGGAGCGGCCTATGTGAAAATGAGTAACCGAACGAGTGATGGTTTTGTAGGTCCGGTGGCTGCATATATCCCGAATCCTTACGGTAAAAAGAAGATTCTGGTGGTGCATGGGTACGCGTTCTCCGAGGCCACACCGAACTATTGGCGCTGTTTGCGAGGCAAGCGGCACTACTGTAAGGCTAAAGCGCGCACCAATAAGCACGGCGAGCTCATCTCCTATAGTACGGAACATAACCATGAGAAAACAAAGTTTTATCAGAAAACTATCAACAAGATGGTCACTTTGGACCTCCCTTATTAATTACTGTGTTGTATTCGAAGATAATGTTATAATATGCAAAATGTTAATTCTTGACAGTATACGCAAGTACGAAAATTAAGCAATGAGCTTTATTTTATCCTAAATTTGGATTTAGTTGAATAGAAGCGTTAGTGTGGCTTCAACGCCAACTCTGAAACTTTCCGGGTTTCTTTTCTATTGTTTGGTATTAAACGTGGTTTGTTTTTTCAGAAGCGTTCTTTCTGCCATCACGTGCCGGAAAGTCAGTATTAATATTTCGAAACAACAAATTCTGGGTGAATAACCAATATCGGGACAAGTTAAACTGGGCTTGCAGGGATAAGGACGTAAAGGGCTGTCTGTGCAGGGTGCAGACTACCTTGGACGGTCGCTTCATTAAGGTGAAAGGTTGGCACAATCACCAACCTAACTTCACCCCGGAGAACTTTCAAGCCCCTATTGTTTCAGAGAAAAAAATGAACAACTGGAATTCGTCGGTTATTTGTAGTGACGGGTGGAAAGCGGGTAGCTAGAAGCGAGCCAGGCCATCCATGCTTGATGGATGGCTTTGCAAGGCTGTGAGGAAGAAATATATTACGATGAAAAAATTGTGTTATTAGCTATAGAAACGATTTGCATTCCACGACCCGGTCGGAATACATGTGTTTGAACAATACTTCCTCAAAAGTATGTTTTAAAGTGGTGTAAAAATTGTAATCCTATAAACCTGAGCAGGTGAAAACTAAACATAGATCCCAACTTACAGTTATTTTTTCGAATTACTGGTGTATAATTCATAGCATTTACATAGTTCTTCATTTATTCTGATTGCATATTAGATGACTGCAAACATAAGACATTTAAAAAGTAGCTGACATTAATTAATAATATAGATTTAGTAAAAGGTAAAGAGGTAAGAGTGTAGTTTGAAGACTGAAATATTTTTGTATGTCAAAACTTTTAGGTATTATAAAGACATGAATGTATATATTATTGTGATGCGTAATTGTGCGATGTATAATCTTATTTAGTCACATTCCTGAATCCGCATTCCGAATACCATATCATGAATCTCATATGTTTAATCTCTTGTAGGTACTTAGTTTTAATAATTATTTTGATGGTTGACAATGATACTCATTAAGTTACGCTTAGTTAATAAATCTAACAAGAAAACAACATTTATTTATTAAACGTGCTTAAACGCAGTTACACGTCAAGATGTACAAAATTTCAAAAAACTTAACGGAACTTCATGGTACCGACTTCAACAAGTTATTTCACACTTTTGAGTGTTGAAATCGATTCCATTTCTAGGTGAAAAAAAATTATAATTCAACCTTATTTACTCAGTGTTTAAATTTGTTAAAATCTTCATTGATGGTTATTCCTTAAGTCGAAGTTTTCATTACGAAGGCGAATAAACCAAAAATACACAATGCATTGGTAAACGGTATCTGCTCCAAGCGCAGCATTGATATTGCGAGCTGTCAGCTGCAAAATTTATTCTTACTTTGATGACTCCATGTTGAACTCAAATATACACCCAATGAATATTAAAAGTCATAAAGTGGAATAATTGAGAATTTAGCTAAAATTTAGTTATTTAATAAATTGAGCAATGCTTAATGTAGTTTTTCTACGCCACTACGTAAAACGGCCACTTCATACATTAACCCTGTTATACAAGCTCCTCAAGCTAGAAAACTTTTAACCCCCATTACGACCTAGTCTCAAATTTCGGATAATCAATAATTATGCTATTCTTGTTTTTTTATTGTGTTTCGTTTTAAGAAAAACTAGGCCAATTACGACGTTCTTATTTATATGTATATTATTCTCTGATTATTATATTATACTCTATCTGTAACTTTATGGAGCATCGTGCCTGTAGCACGATTCTACCTTGTCTTGTATCAGGATTTTTGAAATATAACAATGTCGTCCAGGAAAAGTATGATTTTCTCTAATTTTCTCACATTACGGACAGAGCGATTGTCGTAACCGTCATTTTACAGCGTGCATTGCATTGATTTGTTGTTTGATTTTCGTACTGTCGGTACAAGCTATTCATTTGGAGACTATAAAAGGTTCATAGTTATAAGTATTTGATGCTAAAGAAATTTCAAAGGGTATGTGTATATACAAAGTCAAAGTTTTCTTTGTTTCCCGCTATTTTGATAAATATTGGAACGACTTGATTACAAGTGGAAAATAAAGATGTAGTTGTAGAAATATATTGCCAAACACCTAACGGCGTGATCGGGAAGCTGTCCTTGAGAGCCAGTTCAGAGCAAGCATATTCTATGTTATGCCTGTTTACCACATCATCACTTATCTTCAGGTGAGATTGTGGTCAAAGGCTATTCTATCATAACTAGTAAAAAAATCGACCTGTTTAATTAGTTATACCTACCTCATGTCAACGCCAACCAGGGTGGTTAGCCGTTGAACACTATCAATGGTACTGATACTGGCTCTCAAGTACAGCCAATACCAGGCGGGAATTCGCAAAATGGCTACGACCATGCAATGTAACTCGAATATGTACATATACTCCGCCGCCTCTTGTGTCTTCAACGATTGCATACTTCAAGAGATTTATTATTTTCATAATATTTCCTTTGGAAAACATTTTCTTTATTATAAAGTCCACAATCACCATGGTACTCGATATAGCGGACGGTGCCTTTAAGAGCAGAGTCTGTAATTAGATTGGTGATATTTTTATACTTCGACAAGTTACACTGATAAAATTATTGGAATATGTTTACTTCTATGACTGTTCTTTTGCTAAACATGTCTGATACGTTAAATTTAACAATTACTTATTTATATAGCTATTTATGTACAAGGGCAGATCATTACAATATGTAGATCGGTAGAAAATTTACTATTGCCTGAAATTAAGTAATTGTTTTTTTTTTGCAAAAATAGAAAATAGGAATTTTGTATTCTTTAAGATATTTTTTTGAAACACAAATCTATAAAGGCCCAAGAAAAACTACGAAAGTATTGCGGGTACACTGCTCCAAGTAGTTAAAACATCGTTGGACTAGGGTATCCATAAGAGGGGAGACTATTGAAAAATAAAATAAATGTAGCAAAAAATAATAAATCACTGACTAATCAAACCACCCGCTTATGTAGTATATTAACTGTACTCAGCGTTTATTATGGGTTTATTGAGTTTAGTCACGTTTATGAATAAGCCTGTACGAGAATAAACTCATTTAAACAGAACCACCTAAGGCTAGTATACAATCATACATATCTATTTTAATTTATTAATTTTCAATGAAAAAGTATAAACCTGCGTAATTCAAACACGGTCCGCAGACTAACAGGAATACAGCTTGTATCATTGAGTAGGTGCCTACCATGCGTATTAGTTTTAGGACAATAATGTCATATAATTATGGTATCGTTACGCTTATGTTGGTTTTTCTTTATTTGACAAGTTAGTGATTACGAAACTATTTATTTGAAATGAAAATCATGGTTTCCCTCAAAAATTATATTAGGTTTATAGTTGGTAGATATCTCTTTAATTATACCCAATAAACACTGTATTTTTGTTGTTTCATTGACGTGTTGGTCGGGTGGTTATTATGTTAGCAATAAGTTCAGTAGCTGGAAGTATGGTTGCAGTGCACTGGAGCGTGTCTCGGCTCGGCAACCCAGTGCTGGTGGTGAATGGGCAGCGGTTCCGGCGCGTGGGCAAGCAGTGCACCAGGCACCTCCCCGCCGCTACCGCGCGCGTCACGTGGCTCTGCATTAAGTCCGACTTCGGTTGTCGCTGCTACGTCGTCACCATATGTGGGCACATCGTCGCTATGGGCTTCTCACATGAACATCACCTTAAGAAACGCTATAAGAGGACAAAACAAGTTCTGCCTATCGATGATAAACTAACTGTGATACGAGACTGTGAAATGTTGTCTGATCTACCGTAGCTTCTAAATTACCGTCGATTTTTTTATTTTAATTTAATATAGAGTGGAACTTACGTTTCTTATAGATATAGTCGCAGAAAGGCTGTAAGGTTTTTATTGTTATAGTGGAATTAAATCGCATTAAATGAACGATCTAGTTACGTTAAACGTTAAATTATGAGTCTAAATATTTTAAAGGCAATAAAACTATTTTTTATTATTGAAGTATTTCTTAATTTTTGTTTGTGTTACAATTTTTTTTACAATAACAGGGTAAACTGGTACGATTCTCGTGGCGTTGTATGGGTTGATTATGATTTCATATAATTAGTAAAAGTAAACTATGACAAAATATATACAGATTTAATCAAGTTACTAGAAATTAAAGAGTGTGTACAGTTTCAGTGTCGGCGACAGTGGTGCAGCCCGAGACGCCGCCGACGCTGGGCCTACCGTTTCCGTTTCCTTGCTTCCCTGGACAGTTCCGGTATTGCCTGAGTAAGCGTGGCAAGCCGGCTATCGAAGTTGGTGCACACCGGTTTTGCTTCAATGGACGCGCGGCCAGCGGCAAAGTGTGGTGGCGCTGCTCGCGCAACCCTCGCTGCCGCGCTGCCGTCCACACTTTTGGCCTGCGCGTAGTGCAGATGAACAGCGCGCATACCTGCGGCGTTCGCGCCACACCACTAAGACCGATGTTTTAATTAAACCTTCACTGTTCTCTCTATTAAGCGTGTCGCGCTTTCAAAATACTATGGTCAAGGAGCTCACTGGTTTCAGTCATTTGTGTTAAAGACGCGACATTCTCAGTGGAGTCTATAGGGTGTGCAGTATGGCGCACTAGCAATGTTGTGAGACGGTAGAATGTATTCGAGTCAATTTAACAATGTTCATTAGCGGCCACCGGCTGACGAAATGTTGATGGTGTTCGGCACGGATTTTGATCTCAATGGAATCTCAATGGTCGATGAAAGAAGGAAATGTTACTTTGGGCGGATTATAGCTTCTTGGGTGGATTGTGAAATTTTGCTCTTGTGCCTTCCAGCCGGTGGTCAACGAGTAACACATTGTACCTACATGTGTAATATGTGTATACGCTTTTATCTACTTCATGTATACGAACTAATGAGATTTTGCAAACTATAGTTTGCTAATTTATTGTCTTTCTCCAAAGAGATTATAACGATGTATACCTATATTTTAAGTAGAAAGCCACATTTGAATGGTTGGTAGATATTTTTGCGCTGTGTAAAAGTATACGATTATATTACATAATAGAATAGTTCGAGTTGGGATCGTCGTTTGTGTATGTGGGGTTGGAGATACTTATCTCTAAGTAGGTATTGAAAAATTCTTGTTATTTTAATATTTGCTATTTTTATATTCATGCACAAAACCTTCGAAATACGCCGCCTCGTTTTCGATTCGGTAGAGGTACAATAACAGGTAAATTCTTTTATACGCAATGCATAATCACAGTTCTTGAGGATATGAGCGAATTGCTATCAAATATACGGCCAGTACCAGTAGTATTCTAAGGATGATCTCAAATTTTGATAGTCTAATGCGAAATAAAAGAAAAAATTTAATACACTATGTCTAAGAATTATTCTCGCGGAAACTGCTTCAGAAAACTTTCCATGAGTTTTTCTAACAGTCATAAGTACTTTTTTATTTCTGCCGGGGTTTATAGATTAATAAAACACAATCCTCGTACCAGTTGACGTAGTCACGATAACAAACGTTTAGGGATTTATTCGAAAAAATATATTGTAGTGTTTCACTATAAAGTACTTATTCATCAAACGATATGTCTCAAGTTAGTTCTTCCCACTGACGACGATCCTTTAGTTGTAGTTAACTGTACAAAGTGATAGTTCTCTTATGATATCCTAAGTATTTTTATACATTATTTTTACATTATTTTTTTACAATTTTATTCGTGGATTTGTACATAAAGAAGCGGTTGTTGGATGGAGTCGGCTCCAGGGAAGTTTCGGTTGCGTTGATTGAGACACCTCGGTTTCGTTGTCATAAGAACGCTTATAGACAAAATGTTAATGCATTTTAAACAAAGTCATGTCATGTATACGATTAGAAATTAAACGACTTGTTAACGTAGGAATTATTGCATTTATTGAACAATTTACTCTTATTATAAAATACTCATTGTATACGTTAAAGTTTTAAGATATTTTCTTTATTTAGTGAGATGTACTCTTACCTCCTATATTTTATTTTTACAATTTTTACTTGATTATCGTCTTTGATGCATTTAAATGTATACTATTTACTTTGAAAAGTCACTATTCGAGTTTTAATTATATTTTCACTTGCAATAGATTATGTTGTGTTAACCTGTTTTGGATGTTTACCATATTATATGTTAGGTTTAAATTAATATAGCACCAGTGCTTTTTACCGAACGAATGTATACGATTTTATGTGTTAACCTTCGAAGTATTATTTTTGAAGTATTATTTTAATGTAATTTGATAAGATATTATAGTTATTGCTATTATTGTTTTAGTCCTGAAAGTATTATGGAAATAACGGTAGCTATAAGCGACAGTTGTCGATCTGAGAATGTAACGCTCTGTGTAGAACTACGGTAGATGGAAATGTATAGGTACAAAGAAACGATTATATTGCGCTGACTATAACATCATGCCTTTCATTGCAATCTAGATATCATACCTACATAACTAACTTGAAGAGAAAATATACCCACCTATGTAGAGTCTTATTTATTATGGAAGGCTACAGTAATAAGAGTAAGTTGGTGGGGATGGGTGCCGTGAAATACTTCTGTAGAAGTGGAAAGTGGAGTTCATTACAAAGTTTATGTTTTATAAATAAGAATACAGTTTACGTACAACATACTCGTATAACACTATAGTACATTTTAATGTCTCCAGAAGTTACAAATACCAAAATCTATATATCTCTGAAACTGCCATGAAAATGTTTTATCACCCTCGTTTTTCAGACTCGATCGATTACAGTCCCAAATTTCTCAAAAACAGTTCTGAGCATTTTTTAAACTAAACTAAACTAAACAAGTTGGCTTGCATTATACGTAAGCGTGTATAAGATTCCACAAAGTATTTATATCGTATCAAAGCCATCTAGAAAACGAAACCATCGAGATTTAAATAAAATTGTGAATAATCCACGAGTATTTTCAAAGATGCAGTTGAGGCAATACAGGTATTTATTTATTTTATGCTTTAATAGTATGTATAACAGAACTTGCACGAGCTCTAGAGTGCCCGAAAATTGGGAAATTATTCATAATATATTATAATGTTGACCGAAACGCTGTGGCTGTGTGGCGATCATCGCTATAATTCATTCCGGTCAAGCAGATACGGTACGCGGTCTAACCGTGCGATCGTTGCAGGTTGGTTCTATATCCGGTCGGCGCGCGGCGGCCTGCACCTGGTGGCCGATGGGCACATTTTCTACGAAGACGGCGGTTCGCACCCGCGGCGCGTAACCTGGCGCTGTGCGCGCTCCTATCAGAAAACCGAGCGGTGCCAAGTAGCGCTGTGCTTGCGCGACGGACGCCTTGTCTACTTTCGTGGCTCGCACAATCACCCGGCTACCTACAACTCCGCCAAACACGATTCAAGGAAGTTCGAGGTGGACCCCATGGGCAAGTACAAAATAGTACCAGGCGCGGCATCCCGGCGGTTGGTGCCAAACGCGCCAGCGACGACCTTGGCGATGCCACCGCTTTTGCCTCCTGCCCCGCACGCTGCGCTCATCATATAGGCCTGGCGCGACCTCCTCATGCGCGGTCTTCTCGACAGTAGACAATGACCGCACACGTGGAGCGTCGCATCCCCATACACAGACCACCTCGAGCGGTGCAATATCTTCAGACCTTCGGAGCGACAAGTTCGTTTTAGGAATAATGCTCCGAATTCTGAATTGAGAAAATTAAGGCCTTATTATTTTTATGTACGTAGGTATGCCTAAATTCAGCGTAAACTCTTTTTACATTACGATACTGTTAAATTGTTTGTCGATTCACTCGACGGCGAAGACGATTAAATTTTAGAGGATCATTAATTTCTGTTGATCTCGTTACAATTGTTGATGAGTTAATCACATCACTTCAACAAACACAACATTAATCGATAAAAAATGCCTCCTCCGTAATCCCCACGCTAGGCAGGCGTCTTGGGAATCTAAGTTGTTCAGAACATTGCCCAACTTCTGAAATATTTCTTTTCATCGCCTCGTACGACACCCAGATTGGGGAACAAGCCAACTTGATTTCATTAGGTTCCGTACCCACTGGCTAGATTAGAGTAATATTATTATCATTATTAGATCGTTATTTTTGAGTATGTAGTGCCCTATTCTTTAGCCATTAGGAGCCATAGTCAACGCATATAGTTATTTTATGATTGGAATTATTTAAAATTGTTATTATTTAAAAAAAAACTATTGTTTATTAATACGAATATATTAATGTTATTTAGTCAACGTTTTGGTATATAACGAATAGGTATAAAATAAAGCAATATTTCCATTATTATTTTCATCTAAAACTGGCGACTCTTGCGTTAACGAAAATATTAGGCAAGTAAATGATAATTAGGTGGCTCTAGAAACGCTTTATGGTCGCCTTGTACAGCCAAAACGGCTGTTATATTGTTTATTAGTTTATAAGGAAATTGATAAAATAACAATCATTGTATAACGTGAATGTGCAATATTCTCTTACCAAAAATGTTTAGAAATTATGTATACAAACTGTATAGCTTTAATTATAGCGTAGCCGTCTTGTTGATGCTTTTTTATAAAATTCTATTTATTGACCGCAATGTAGGAAGCGGCACGACTGATAGCGGATGATACTAAATACTCCAATATATTATCTAGTATATAATTTATATAGTTATAGCGTTAGAGTAGCGTACCTACTTTGTAGACACGATGGTGTAACAGCTTATGAATCAAAGTTATACGAGCGATAGTTTTGTATTAGAACTTATACTATACACATAAAGACGATGGTAGCTGGAAATGTATCTACTTAACTGTACAATAGTAGATCGCTATAGCCCGGTTTTTGTAGTAGCTTAATAACTATGTATGTACTGAGTCTAATGCCTCTTGTTGGGAACTTACTCGTAACGAGTATCGCTGCTTATCACCTACTTCTAAAATTCAATATGAATCACGTCTGGTTGCTCCTATTCAGTTGTCTTATGGCCATGCACACATTACTTTTTTTAAAAGAATATTCTCGTGCTTATGTTCTCCCAACTCACTATTGCTATGGAATTCTGCAGAGGATCCCTAAAGGGTGAACCCTGAGGACTGGTAGACACCTAAAATTATCATAATATCTTTGGATATATTTAACTGCCTGCTGACAGAGTGCCATTAGGTTAACTAGGGCTTCGGTCAGCAATATATTTGGCATAACAGTTCCCACCACAGTAGGTAGACTCTCACTACATAGATTTCATTATAATATATAAACTGGTTTAATAATATTATTCCACTATAATTATATATTTTGTCTTTTGAACCTTATCACAAGTCGATAGAAGTGTGTTAATGAGACATAATTGATTTTTATGCCTTACCTATAAACGTGTATACGAGAAAAAAATATCGTTTTAATATTTCCCAGAACTCCTCGATGACTTCAATAAAAAATATATTTTCTAAGTAAAATAATTACCTAAGTCTACTTGGCATTTTTATATATATATATATAGATATCTTACAGTGGTAAAAATATAAATTGATAATGTACCTGAAAAAAACAATTACCATGCTTTCTATGGAATCTTATAGGTACTGAGGAGGTTATGAAACAACTCTCCTTTTATCAGAAGTTTACATTAATCACTTATCATGACTGCGGGTTCGGATACCTCATATAAATTAACGTGCATACGAGTATAAGCGTGAATTCATGACCTGAAAATTTAGTTAATATTTTCAGTGTGAAGTGTCTACAGTTACAGTACAGTGCGGTTTTTTATTGGGTCCATCAGAGAGAAGAGGTGCTTAGGTAAAAATTATAGACTTGGGACAGAGCCGGAGCGGACCCCGCTCGAGATATCATTTATATAATAACCTATGTCACCGTGATAAAATACTGAGATTAAGGGCCTGTTTCAGAATGTTCGAGTAAGTTCCGTTTATACTACCCAGAACATAAAATAAATGAATGATAAAAATGACAGTAAACATGCAGCGCGTTTTAGGCTTTAACTATAGGCTAAATCGATGACTGTGTAACGCAAAGATAGTTAGATATGATAGATTAAATATGTTCTGGGTAGTATAACTGGAACTTCTTGAACATTCTGAAACAGGCCCATCTAGTCTCAATTGCCGAAACGGTCGACTATGGCACCATTGAGTGAATTAAATAATTATATTTTGTGAGCGGGTGTTTGTGTATGTGGCAGTGGGAGATGTGCAGCCACCTGACGCCGAGGCTCGTCTTCTGCGAGTGGGCGTGCACTGGTATCAGCTGGACGCGCGGTTCTTGGGCCGCTGCCGGTGGACGTGCGCGCTTGGCTGCACGGCGCGGCTTCACACGGAGGGCAAACGCGTCGTCTTCTCTGACGTCCGACACCGCTGCCATACCAAACTGCATTATACCATTTGATATAGGTTTTTCATGGTATGCTAAATTTTAGTTAACCTTTTATTGTTTATGACAGAATGTAGTTTTAATGACATTTGATGTATAGGGCGGCGATCTCATTGTTTAATTTTGTTTTCAATTGTTCCCACCGCTGGTTCTATCATTATTTTATTTTTAAATAATTCGTTTTTAAATGTTACATATACATACTGTTTTTTTATTAAATTATAATACATTGTTCTGAAAACACGTGTGTTTTATTTTGTTATCCTTAGCCTGGATAGTATTTCAGCTAATCTGACCGAAACATTACAGTTGAGATGATATACTCAAATAACGGGTACCCAAAGTTGGTGCTGCACGGTTATGTGTACCGTCCGCACAACGCGTACCGCAACAAAGCTCGCACGCTGTGGTACTGCGCAGGCCGCGTCCGGCACCGCTGCAACGCCAGCCTGCGCACCTTCAACCGAGAAATCCTCGGCGCCTCCGGCAACCACAACCACCCACCATGACAGTTGAAGGACCGCGAAGACCCGCGGCGCTCTGACACAACCTACTCGATCACCAACACAAATCAAACTTCTTCTGAAACTTTGTGGTCCGCCGGACAGTATTCGCCTGCAAATAGCACACAAGTTCCCACATTGTCAATAGACACACAAGCTCCGTCTGAACGGTTTGAGACCCATGCTACCACAAAGTACTTGACTGAACTGTTCAGGCTGTATGGCGAAAGGATACGAGCTCATGCGAATGGTCTCCTATCGACGTAACTGCGATTGTCATTATTATAAACTCTTAGTTTGGAAGTTATTGCTTTGTACTGGTTTGTAGAAATGTTATTACTATGTATTCGAATCTGCGAATATTCTGTACAGTTTTATTAGTTTCATAAATTAAAGTAGAAGAGGTATTATGAAAGATGTTTTGTGCAATGCACGTGAGCCAAACGACCATGAATTTGAAAATAATACGATTTACCTAAAAGCATTTTCATTAAATAATATTTTTATGATACAATAACTTTATACTACAGACAGATTTGGTTTCATATTTACATGTAATTAGCTATAAATAACACAGACGAATTCAATAATTATTAATTATTCATACATTATTATAAATTAGTGTTCAGGAAAAACTGTGCTATACTGAGTTATCTTGAGAAGCGACTTATTTCAGGGATTATGATTTCAGATTCAATTTGTTTTTTATACATTGTCATTTTATTTATTAAATAAAAATATTCTACTACTATAAAATTAAAAGTTGAAATTATAAACAAGCTAACATAAGAAATGCGCTTTGAAGCTGTCATGTATCAATCAATACTTAACATGATGCGTCAGCAGATATATATATATAGATATATATTATATTCTTCGTTATTATTTCAAATATTTAACGTTAGCGCCGAGCGTGTATAAAGTATTTGGTAGTTTCGCAACCTCCGCGTCCACGGTTAAGACAATGTCTTTTGGCTTTGCGATGACCTGTGTTGTCAGTGCCAATTAATATTCCTAGATGAATAAGTACGTGACTTTGAAAAGATTTTGCAATTACTTTTGTTTTGGATTGTTTGAAGTGTATATATGTTGTTTGTGTTGGTTGTATGGGATAATATTTTTCGTTAATTTATTTTCCAAATATAATTCTGCAGTCTGTACTTGGGCACTCATCTACTAAATACAAATTTATTAGTAAGAAGATTTCGGCATACTAGTTCATTGTCCTCTTCTCTTTATCATGTCCACTTATCTACCTCCATCATTATCCTGAATTAAAAAGTCTTAATCCGCGTAGGATTCACACGTTTTAATTCTATAGATACCATGATAATTTATATAAATACTTATTTTAAATTTATATATAAATTTGTGTACATACATAGTCGTTGTTATTTAAAGACTATAAGTCAGTACATGTTAAGATTGAAAGATATTATATTAAATATGTTTTACCATCCATGATTAAAGTTTTACTACCCTGTCCTTCAATTCATTACGAAAATATGTAGTGATATCCACGCAATAAGAAATATTATAACTGTATTTTTGTCTTACCTGGAGAGCAACAATATTGAGAATAATTTGAATTCATAATGGCTGACTAACTAATATTCTAACTTTCTAGGATGTTAGGTAGTATTGTTAGTTTCGACGAATTATTAATCATCATATATCATAAAATGGTATTGCTAAAGTTTTTATTATTAAAGTAGGTAGAGTTTAAATTACAAAGTAATTTTAGGTAGAGTTGTCAATAAAGTAGTTCCAATTTCATAGCAGCTCACGCACTGCAAAGCTGCCTAATATAACTTTTGAACAGGTATTTGGTAAAAAAGCAGGTTACTGTTATGAAGTAGGATCCACATCATACTGTGATTTCAATTGCGCCTGTTAGTAGATCTAGTAGGTAAGTATTACGTAAGTAGTATAGTAATATGGAGTTTTTACGATGGCGTTGCGCTGAGTAGAAAACGTACGAGTAGGTAAGTATTAAGTAGTAGGATGGAGATGTAATGTTATCGCTGTTGATGGATTTGATGGTGTGTGCAGTGCCGGCTATATATGTGCCGTCGCGGACGGGCAAGTCCCTGCTGGTGCATGACAAGTATACGTACTACCTGAAGAACCTGCAGGCACACGGGCGCAAGCAGTGGTACTGCTCGTCTCGAGACATGGCCGGGTGCCGCGCGGACGTGATCACTGCGCCCGCGCGTGCTGGTGGGCCAGGCGATGTTCTCTTCCTGGTGCGCGGCCGCCACATTCACGCACCGCCCAGCTACTATTTCACGCCGGACGGCAAGTATGTCAGGAAGAAAGATGTCTACCAACGGTATAGATAGCGATAGACTAGTTGCTAATTTATCAATCTAATACCGTCATTTTTAAAACTGTTATAGTTTTTAAGTTTAACGAGTTTGCGAGTGATAATTATTTTTATGGGTTTTTTTATCTGAATTACAATTATGTATTTTTTTATTTTTGTTAAGTACTTTATCTTTTTGTACTTACAGTTTTTTTTTTTGGAACGTGTCTGACTTAACATATTTTTTTTATAAAAATATTTTTGCGTTTTTTTTATAGTTTTTTTTAAAACATTTATATTGTGTCTTATAATGTGAGTACTTATTAACTTTTTGTATTTTTTTTTGTAACATCTAGGTACTTATCTGATCACATTTTCTTTATACTTGTTTTAAACAAACATTTCGATTGTGATAATGTTAAATTAGTATATTTTAGCTACCTATGTGTAGAAAAAAAAACGTCCAAATGTTCCTAATACATAACGAATTGATAACGATAAAAAAAATAAAAATAATTGCCTAATGTTTTTTGTACCAAGCAACGTATTAAGTAAAGTAACGTTGTAAACGAATTTCATGACTGCAGATTTTATGATGTTTTATGAGACTGTATAATATATTGTATGTATTCGTATACATACAAATACATAATGAGGATTACCTAATTTGTTATAATTATTCGACTGTGTAGAGTAAATTGTTGTGTTAGTATTAGACTGTTCGACTTAGAATTTGTTAAATTTAATTTTGTTTACTTCGCATTACAATTATTTTCGACGAAATACTCTCTATTGGAATATTAAAGGGTTATGAATGAAAGCCGGTTGTTTTCCTTCGTTGGGTGGGAGGTGGGTTTGTAGCATCGTTTAGGCAACAGTTAGTGCCTTCGGGAGCGCGTGTCGGGGGTGAGTTAGGGTGCTTCCTACGTAGTGCGTACTGCGTAGGTCGCCGGGTGGTAGCAGGTCTATCGGAGCAGGTCGCGGGCGACTGTTCCGGGGGCCGGGATGGGTTATGTAAGTACTTACGTCACGTGTGCGTACCGTGACGTACATGGCTCTCGTAAATAACACGTGGCCACCAAAATGCTTGTTTATATGTAATAGAATTGAATAAATAAGTATAGGTACATTGCGCCAGATTAACTTTTAGCTAATTAAGTACATACCTACCGTAGTCGTTATCTGTTATGCATAGCGAGATGTATCTACTAAGCGTATTTTTTTATAAAGAAATTGATTGATAACGCAAGTATTATTTTAATTGCGTTTTTTTGTCTTTTAATATTTAGTGAAGAATATTAGATTTATTTTATGTAGATGAGGTTATTTACTTAAATACTTATTATATCTCTTATCAACTCATTTAAACGGTATTTATAACAAGTCTTACTTAATAACGACGAATAACTTTTACTATTCAAAATCTGTTTTTAGAGATTTGTAACCTGCTAATTAGATATATGTTTTTATTATTAAAAAATATTATACTCAAAACTTAATAAAAATCCTGAAAGTAAACGATGTTTCTGAGCTCTGATGTAGGTAGATGTATGAAGTAGGTTTTGAAATAACCAATTCAGTTATTCAATCCAATCTAAGCCAATAGGTACTTACAATTATACAACAAATATTGTAAAGCTAAAGGTACATATTCCTTGTGAACAATAATTATGTAATAGTATGCTTATTTTTATTAACATAATGTACTTAATTAATAATGTAATTCAGAAAATGCAAACCGTTACAAACAAGCCGCGAGTAGACATGAGTGAAATAAAAAATAGAATACGTGCGGCGCAACGCAACACTGCTATCAATTCTCAAAGCTGTAACATCCGCGTATCTAATATTCGAGACTCGAGAGGTCATGAATTGCGCAGTTGTGACGGATCAATACCAGCTACAAAGTTATGAAAGAACTTCGGCAGGGCACGGGAATCGTATGGGCGTTCCCTCCATCTCGCGCTATAGCCTAGTTACGCCCTGAATGCCCTAATTTCGGCGTGCCTACTACGTTCCGTTTCACGCAGCTCGCGTCTGCTGCGCCTGTGTGCACACAAACACAAACAAGTGCGTAGCGGTATCTACGCATTCTACTACGGTTCCACGTTTTCGTGTTTACGTCGATCCGATGCTGGCGACCCGACGTAATCTATTTATAGACATACTTTCAGGAAACTAGATAGAGCTACTTGCGATAACAAATAAGCGTTTTTATTCAATCAGTTCGTTATGTTGTTTTAAATCTAACTAAATTAGTAGGTTTAGTTGATATTTTTGGATTGTTAACTTTGATCATTACAGGTTTGGGTATTGTTTTGTATTGAATAGATATAACCTATATAATGTAAGAAATATATAAGTATTCTTCAAGCTTAAAAATGTACCTACGTTTTATTCAATTAAATTCTCAATAGGTCTTCGTGGGATATAATAAGCATATCCACGACAGTTATGTGTGTAACCCAACACACAAAGTTGATGTCTTAATTGCATTCATAAAGCGATTTGTCGGAGGGATGTCCGAGTGGAGCGGTGTTGTTAATTGGCGTAACAGGTTCTTGGATGTTAATCGTGTTTACATTAGCGGCGAGTTGTCATGGAGAGTGGCGGTGGCATGGGTTGGTACATGCCGGTAACCAGGCAGAGGCAGTAGGCTGGTCGGGCCGGGAGGGAGCCGGCATGGCACGCCGCGACACTGCGCGCCGATCGGGCCCGACCCGCGGCCCGGGACATGCGCGCGGCGCCATCGCTTGTCGTGGTGATGGTACCCCCAATCGATAAAGCCCCAGATTCTCTCCGGCCCTTTCTCCTCTCCCGTTTTATCCACCCACCACGCTATGCTTGTCAAATTATAACATCCCATTGTAGTAATAAGGTCGTTTTTATATCTGCGCGTCCGTTATTGTATCCGTCATGCTTGATAGCAGTGAGCTTTTTTGATGTAGACATTGTTTCTTTGTAGTGCTTTTATGTCAGGATATATGAGTCGTGGATTTGATATGATGTTATGGTATTCAGGTACAATATTTCTGTTATTGTTTGAAACTAATAACGGGTACGAAAATAGTATTTACTGCATTTGGAATTAATTTGTATATGTATTTTCTGAACCTATGCAAAATAAATATGATCTAGTCTTCATGGGGTCTACATAGCCTTCGATGGGTAGATACTAACAGAAATCAATCTGGTAAGAGTAATTTTAGCATTAGGATCATTTAGAAAGAAAACTACTGAACGATGCCGGACTTGAAAAGGTGTCAGTTATATCAATATATTTCAAATTAAACTAAGTAGGTGCCTTGGTATAAATATTCATAATGAAGGTTTTTTTCTCTACAACTCTTTCCTTCTGTCCTTCTAGATCAGGGTTTCTCTTATTTATACTTGGATATTTTTTCTCAAGTACGTTTATGAAATCATGTTGCACCTTGCATAGAAACATTCGTTTTTTAGAGTCAAGAGAAAATATCTGCCGAGGTGTCCTGTAAAAAATTTATAATTTCATGAGAAATTTCAACAAAAGAAGCTAATATCTTGCCTTTTGGTAACCAGCGTAAGTAGTTCATAGTTATGAACTAATAAACTTATGTTCACTGCCCATTTATGCCCCACAAGGTATAGTAATGTGAAAAGTCTCAAGTTGAGCGACAGATGAGTTGAGGGAGCGGCGGGATATTCGAATAGCACCTTTGTTATTGTGTCGTTTCAGAAGTTTTTCGAAAGTTTTTGTTGAACGTGTTTTAATTTTCGTGGATTATATTGCCCTTTTCCTTCTCGTAAACGAGCAGTAGGTAGTGTAGGCAATTAGTACAATTATAATAAAACGTTTCTTTTCGTTAACTTGCCCAATCTCTATACGAAGTTTGTGTTATGGTGTGTAAGGTATAAGTAAGAAGGACTTATAAATTACTTGAACGTCACAGAGACTAGTTATAAATTTAGTTTGTCACAAGTGGCAAATGTATTAGCCATATGAAACTAATTTAATACTAAAATGCAATTTACAAATTATTGGAGCACACAAGTTTTTTGCTCCGGGCAGGAATCGAACCCGAGTGTTGCGCGTGCGCCGAGTGGATCCGGCGCGAAATCGGAGGAAGTGGGTTCGTTTCCCGCCCGGAACAAATGTTGTGCTCTAATTATTTGTAAATGTGATTTTCGCTCAGCACGCGATAGTGCTTGTAATCATATTTAGAATTAAAAGCAATTATTGGTATAAATTTTTGTTGAGGATAGTGTTGCAATCTATGTTAATGTTTGAGTTGTCGCATCGTGTAACGCCCTCGCCCACTCGTGTGTTGAAAAATCTCAAATGCAATTGATAACTTTCCTCCCATTTTTACTTTAGAAAGTTTTGAATAAACAAGTTGGACATAAGAGATATGGCTGCGTAAAATGATTGTTTCTCCGAGTGTAACGTTTTGGCATGATCATCCCTCCATACATCATTATTGTTAGCTGTATGTTGGAGATATGGATGGTCGACAGGTTGGTGGGAGTGGACCTCGTGGCGCGTGAGCGTGAGCTTCGTGGCGGTGCAGCATCGCTCGCTATCCCTGGTGCATGCGCCCACATGCTGCGTCTCCGCCGTCACTCGCCGCCGCTGCGACTGCCAGCTGAGGACACGAAGATCGCAATACAAATGACTGGTATCACCTATTCAACCGTACAAGCACAGAACAGGGACCTTCCTTATATTGTAGTACAAATTTACTTATGCAGTATTACGTATCACGGACGGACTAGATGATAGTATTCACGTGTGCGACGGGAACTAGAATCCTATATACACCTAAATTTACTTGCATTGTTTTGGGTAGAGTTACACGTACTTATTGACTTTATTTCACATCAATGAGAGTTCACTTCCACTATCAATCAATTTATGTATTGTGATTTTGAAAAAGGTTCCTATGCGGTTACCTATATAGATATTGTTTGAGGCTTCTTGTGTCATTCCTTTATTAAAGTTATCAGCACAGATTAGGGAATATTTTGTGAATAAATATGAGTTAATAGTAATAAAAGTAGGTATAGATTGTCACAAGAGGTTGTTTTTCTACATAGACTTCTATAATCAGTCTTAGAACTCTTAGTAGTTAGCTCACATCTGCTTATTTATTCCGCCAAGCTAAGACACTAAGCTACGTATAGTACCACCAACTTAACTGTGCAGATCTCGAGGGCGCTACTGGTCAAGGAAATCAACAACAAACTGTCACAATTTCAGGGTATTTTGTAGTTCTTTTTTCTGCCACCTGAACAGATAAGTTGGTGGGACTGTAACTACAATGTGTGCAGTAAACCTACATGCCAGTCGTTATAGGTAGGTAGGTACAGATCTGAAAGTAATTTTAGGCACAGCTTCATCTATATCTAAATCCACGAACATCAATGAAATGTTCGTGGATTTAGATATTGTCTAATATTACAGTATTAAACTAGTAATTACCTATTAACTAAGTATTATATTTGTATACATAGGTCAAATACTTTGTAAAGTCTGGTAAAGTGAATGATACTGTTTATTTTGTATATTTGGAATAAACGTTGCACTAGATGTACGTCAGTTTCATTTATATGTTGTCATGGAATTATAACAGTCACTCTAATCTTATAACTAGTATATTATTGGTTAAAAGGTGAGGCGCGCTACCTGGCTACAAGCCGAGGCGCGAGACTTTTGTACTACCAAGGGAATACATATTTTATGAACTCGCGAAAGAAACGTGACAAGGCGCGGATGCTGTGGTACTGTTCATCGCGGAAGTCCCGGTGCTGCTCCGCCTCGATCCTGACTCTGCACGACCGCGTGCTGGGCAAGCCGCCTGCACATACGCACCCGCCCAAACTATCTCTTACTAACTGCAGCGAAAATGCCGCAGACGAACTACTAGGCGTTCACGCTTTCTTGCAAATTGAACAAAACTGCGAATAATGACCATATAAAATATAATATTTTATTCCCTCAAACAGACGAAACACTTCTAGTCATCAGACTAATTCAGTATTTAACAAAAATTGTGCCAAAGCCTACAGGGATTTCATATAGAAAATGGAACGTTTTTATAGTTATATTGTTTCTAGTCTCCAGCGAAGTCTCTAGCCACATAATAATAAATGATGTGGCCCAGAAGTAACTCGTAGAAAATAAGTGTTTTGAAATTAGAAATAATGTTATTATTAAGTAATCGCAATAGGTAAATATAGAGACTACAAAAAGTTTGCTAAGTTAGATCACGACGTGTATCTTAAAAACTATATTCTTACTAAAGTCTCAGTCATTTTTATTCTAGATAAGAGTAGTATGTATAATAGGTAACGTTTATTATGGGTTGCTCTAGCATTTTTATCGGGTAGCAATAATCAATATTGATATTTATAATTGAGTTAATAAGGTAAGTACCTACATATATTTCTAATAATTATCGTCGTGCTATATTTTATGTAGGCATACGTAGGTTAGCTTATGTTATCTATCACATAAATTTTTATTATCTAGTTGTCATTGACATTGTTTACTGTTTTTTGTAGGTCTCGTTGATTCTAGTCAAACGTTTGTTTTAGTTAAAGTAACCAAGAGTACAAAGAGAAGTATTGAATGATCATAAAATGTTACAAAATTATGTCTGTGCTGTGCCAAATTAAATGTATCGAAATATTCTTCTAGTTGTTAATCTTACTAGGAGTCACACACATCTTTACTGATTTCTACCTGCTCTTCTCGGAACAAAAAAAAGAATGTCTAGACGTCCTGCCTTTTAATGCTTTTTCTATTGAAGGCCGTTTTTATGGAATACTTTGATTGCTTTCAATGCTAGCGCCAGGTGCAGGTAGAATTCAGTTCGATCTTTAAATTCCTACCCTATTTTTTTGATGCTAAGATACCTTTTCACTTTAGCTTACTGAGGCATTGTAATCGGTTACTTTTTTTGAGCTAACCCTCGGGTTATTATGCCGTCGTCGTATTATGTTTATGTCGAGGCACCCTTCGACACCCTAGTGCTTGAACGGCCAAACTGAATTTTAAATTCTTATACTAAGGGTCTACATGATATTTTGTACGCTATGCACTGATTTATACGGCCCAAAATGATAAGGTAACCTGCATTTGATAAGGTAATGAACTGTTCTCTCACCTGATGTAGGTACGGGCATAGCCTATTCAATGGTAGCGCGCTTTCATTTTACTAGTCCCTGCTTTAAAATATGGTAATTTAAATAAGTATACGGTTACTGAGTGGGATAATATAGGAAACCGGTATGGTTTACGTACAGCTGGACAGGATTACATTTAAACCTACAGCTTTTGTTGGATATTTTTATTCTTGTATTTTATAACAATTATCTCTTCGATAGCTTTATTTTTTTTTTTACTTTACGTAGGTTTTCCTTCAATATTTACTTTATTGTAATTTAATGAGTTTCTTTTGAAGTAATTCATGATTCTTATAAAAATTGCTGAAGTTATTTATATAGGCTATTGATGGGAGAAGCAATTTGTCGCATGAGTTAATTATTGCTTTCTTAAATTCACTGTAAAAAGGTAGCGATTGTGAAGTGGAAAATATTTGGTCACGGCGCTATCACCAACGGCGTATCGGAACAGACACCTGGCGTACGCAGTCAGCCATCCCCGTTACCGTAGTGTAGCTTGCAAACAAGCTCGGTTTCCTCACTACCATTCATACTTTCTGTAGAGGTCCAGAAACATCATGTCAAAGCCAAATGTAATACACAGACATACGAGTACGGCATACATAAAAGTAAAAGTAACATATTGAGAATAATTTGTAAATAATCCCAAAGTCGTATAAAGTTTTCATCTTAGCTCGTAACTCGAACTGTGAAGATTGTCCTTACTCTACTTCATCATACCTATACCTGAAGACGACAGTCAATGCACGTTTTTCTACAAAATGCGTTTGTAACATATGGGTTTGACGTAATATCTCCCTTTGCAGGTGAATTAAAGATCTTTGAAGGTTTTATTTGTATTCAAAATAATGCTGCTGCGCTGCCCTTTCCTTGATTTTCTCTATACAGTGTTTACCGGAACCTCGAGGATAAAATTGTGACTCTACAATATGAGAAGAGTGCTGACGATCAAGGCATATTTTAAGGAAAGAACTGGTTTTTAAGTATACGCGCTTCATATTATTGTATACGGTTTTTACTCTATGTACATTATACCGCATATGCACCGAGAGGAAAAAGCCTGGTAAAGATTTTTTCGTTGCCATTGCATCCGAACAAACAATCTTTAGGTACGAACACTTGGGTGAGCTAAGGTTGTGCTTAGCATCAGTCAGTTCATAATAAGCTCGTGGTAATTCGAACGTGGCGGTGCTGTCATGCCTGATGCTTAGTGTGATTTTACGTCCTTTGGTATCCTGCTCGATGGAAGAATAATCATTACAAAAAACCTATCTAGATGTAGAAACTATCTAGCGCTCCGCCCATCCGACATTTTTATCAAGGAAGTGTGGCTCTATTGCTTTATCGTCTTATGGACAGTTATCATATTTATTCAAACATAGAAAAAATCCATTTGCATTTTACCTATCATATTGGCTATAACTAGATCAGATCAGATAGAGTGAAAAAAGAACATATACCTACGTATGATTTTCAGGAACTCCCGTTAAGATGTCTTCACTGGCTGTGGAAGATATTTTCAGAGGCTTGTGGCCTCTTGATTACTATGAACTATTTAGTAACTAACTGTATTAGCCGGATTGTGGGGAGTTTGCCATAATCTCCACGCTTGGCAGGCGCAGTTTAAGATACCAGTTCCTAAGAAGGTGCTGCTGCCCACCTTCCTTACTCTTACGACGCCCACAGGTAGAAATGGGGGGTGAAATTCTAAACCCGGCACCCCACGGTGCAACTAACTGCTTGGAAATTGGTTTTCGGTGACACCAACCAACCAGTATAACGTGCAAAGCTTGCATATCACGCCTATAAGGTTACCATTGAATATGTACGCATCTTATATTAAAAAGTGGAGCTTTAAAATCCTCTAAATTTTAACTAAGTACGTGTAAGTAGTTACCCTAGTATGATAATCAGGGTCTGTTGTCATGTCATATAGTTAATGTTTTATAGATAATATTATAGACATATTTTTATAGCCTTGACTAGTCTATAAAAATATATTAATATTATTACGAGTCATTGGCCACAAACTCAACTGATATGGTGATGGTGTAGTCAAAATTCTAAGCAGGCTTAACCGGCGTCGTTGCGTATTTTTCTATTTGTGGGTGCATGCCAGACTGGGAACCCTGGCATTATGCATGCTCGTTTGCACTACTAACCCATAAACAAAAACTGTTTGGAATTCTTCTTCCGTTTTACTTCCGTCAATACATATTTTATATAAACATATTTACTCGTATATATCTACGTGTATTGAGAGTCAATGATATTATCATGATGCATCATTGTAGTATTGCTATTTATATAACATATATATAACTGAACCATGTACAGGCTTGGGTACTGAAAGTACCTACCAAAACGAGCAGATTTTCCTGTTTGCCTTAAAAATGTACCTACTTAGTTATAGGTTTTTTAATGTGTTAGGACTACTTAGTTCTTAAGTAGGTACTCGTATATAGGTTAATCTACCTCATGTCCACTACAGCTAGTATATACAGAAAAACAAATAATAGAAAAGCAATTACATACCTACTAGAAAAAAAAAATACTTACCGACAGCAATAAAATGTCTGCTTAGGTATCAAGTACCTAGTAGATTATTAGTGTGGGTGAGTTCCCAACCCAACACACGACTGGTTGGGATTATTTTTTCCAATCGAGTAACATTGGACAGCAATGTTGAATTAGATTTATAGCAGAAAAATTGCCTGCGTATTTATCTTGAAAATCAGTATTTTCCAGCAAGTAATGGATAACGTAAGTTTACTAAGGCTAGCCATTGATAATCTCTCCAGATGTAAGTGATGATGTTGTCGAAATTAGTTATAAGGCTTTGCCTACAATGGTCGTGGCTCTCAAAGACAGTTGTCTTAATATGTACTCCACAAAGTTACTAACTACGACCCCTTGCTGTACCTGAAAGGAAATGGGCTGTAGCGTAATCAAAGTACGAAAAAGACAACTCTGTATATATCGTGATGTTACACAAGGTTTTTTTTTATGCTTTATAGGTTAGCCACAATCCACCTGATGGTAAGTGATGATGTGGTCGAAGATGTTGTTCAGGCTAACCTAGAAGTTAGGTCCAAGGACCTATAAATCTATTTAAGTACCAAATTCAATCAAAATTCTTCAATGGTTCAGGGTGACGAATGTAGTGCAGTTCGTCACTTGTGACGAAATACATCTGTTACAGGCAGAGGTTACCGCTTAACATCAGGTGGGCTTCGTGAGTGCTCCGTCAAATTAATTAAAAATTAATAAAATTATAAGGATTAGTAGAAATAACCATGGTGGTAACACTGGCAAAGGTATATATTTGTGTAATACATAGAACTTAAGTGAAATTAATTAGTACGATCCTTACAGTTCCCGGCTTACGTATATGAGAACATTTGCATACCCTATTATCGAATGAAGTAAAAGACTGAGGAGAAGAATACGCCAAATATGCAGCAGCATGTTCTTATCAACGTGAGGAGGATAATGCTGCACATAAGAGTAGTTTTTTATGTTGTTATTGTATACAACCAATCAGAGTATCTTCAAGGAAGGTTGGCATTAGGTAGGAGTCTGGCCATAAAGCAGGAAGCCAAAACATTATCCAATGTGTTCAAAATTTTTTGTTGTTAGAAATGGTTTTTGTACCGATCTTCATACATTATATCAGATAAGTTTCGGAAGATGTTGAGGACTATACATAACCACGAGGACAAAAGCCGCATCCAAATAATTATGTTCAATTAAATGTGTGATTTTATGTACTATGTTGTGCAAAATTAGTACCTACTTTGAATTAAATGGACTGAAAGTTATTGCAAAATCGCTTTTAAAAAGAACATAGCTCAACATTTCCAAGAACTAATGAGTTGTCTTCTTGTAGCTTTGTGTCGAAAAAATATCATCGATTTGGAAACGTTTCTCTTCCACATTTGTTTCACGAACAAAACTGGTAATAGACATTTCTGCAGTGGTCTAGTGCAGGTGTGTGTCTTCGCAGAATAAATAATAGAGCATCACCGTTCCATGAGAGTAGCCAGCGTCATTATCGCCAGCAGCTCGTTCACATTAGAGACCCGTTAGTAGTGTACCTAAGTACATATTCATATTCATATTCATATTCATATTCATATTCATATTCATATTCATATTCATATTCATTTATTGGTATTATTCTATACACGTCAACACTTTTAATAATTACATTGTTAGAAAAATCTTAATCTCAATATAATGTGTATAACAAGTATACATTCATTTTAAACAAATAAAAATCATAAAAATAATTCTTAAGAATCATTAACACCAACATTACTCAATAACAATGTCTTAAATAATTCTACAATCTATAACAATGTCAATAATTTTCAAAAGTCAATACATAATTAAATTCAAATAATAATTAATGTAAAATAGCATAATTACTTATCGTTCTACGCGGAGCATTCACTAGTGTTGCGGGTTTTATTTTTAGATTATATTAAAGTTATTGCTTTATATGATAAGGTTTAGGTAATAAGCATTTTTATAATAATGTCAATTTGCTTAATTAAAAATTTGTGATTTTTGTCAAGTGTGAAACTATTATATATTTACATAACATTGATAACCCAGCGGTAGTATCAAGTTATCTGCTGTGCGCAAGGTCCGTGGTTCGAATCCTGGAGTCGGCTTGAATTGGAACAAGGTGGTACGGTATTTTGTGAATGCTCGCTTGGTGGGGTTGCTTGAACCACCAGCAGTCTTTCTGTCGCCAAGCAACTAAGTGGTAGTTTCGGCAGATGTCTTTGAGATGCAGGATCCGTTCTAGGTTTGTTTCTCCGTTACCATTGCTTACCAAGTATAGTTGATTATAGCAAGACTGTCATCAAAGGTATACATTTCAATTTCTTTTTCTTCGCATTATTTTTTAATTTATAAAATAAATTAATATCGTCATCAAAATAATAGACGGGCATGAAATAAATAGATTTTTATAGATTTCTTTTACAGCTGAGGCGCTAGGTCTTGACCACTATCTCCCTTGTTGGTGGTATGTGATGATGTGGACGAGGATGATAAACGGACTAGGCTTAGAATTACTGGCTCTTAAGGACTGCTGGCGGAACACACTGTTAGGTGCTTGGCGACAGATGTGGTACCTGAACCGGCAGGCAATCTCAAAATGAGCTTCCAACGTGCGGTGAAGTTCAAGCCGGGGTAGGCGGTCGAACTATGGACCTGCAGCAAGCAGTCCATAGCTATTACCGCTAGGCTATCATTGCTTCAAAATGTAGGCAGTATGTAGGAAAGCAAGTGAGGTCCAACACAGGCCAAGCAAAAGGCGAGAAAAATTTTACATCTTGTTTGCCACTTTGGTGGTAGGTGATATTTTCCATCTAGTTTTTTTCCGATAAAGCCGATAATGATAGTGGATCTCTACCAGGCATTCTCTACTAGATTTTGGGATGGTACTTCCTTAAGTAAGTGGGAGTAGAATGTCGACATTTCTAAATTTTGACATCCCTAAGTAAAGAAGACGCCTAAGGGCCAATTTCACCAATCTCGGGTTTAACTAAACGCGGATATCTTTATATTATAGACCTTTTAAAATACAATATAGGATTTTACTATCATAGAACGTCTAAGTGGGTTAGTAAAGTGTCAATATAGTGAATGTTCAAACCGACTTTTGAGTTCCATACCTTTAGTGTTGATTCAATACAGTCCAATAAAAATATTATTTTCAAGGGTGGTTTAAGCACACCTACTAACACCTATAGGGTAACTCATTTTGGGCAGTCAGCTACAACATTTTGTTGGTATTAAATGAGTTAGTAAAACATTCCTCTATAGTTTGAAAAAAATCTACGTAGGTATGACTTTCATCTTTCATCATACATGTATCTACTTCGTGCGTCCACCGTTGAACAAAGGCCTAATCCAAAGAGGCGTACTGGGAGGAGTGGAGCCTTAAAGTATAGTTATACTGCAGATTGTTGAACTTCACCTTAAATTTAATGAATGATTTAGTCTTTGACTTAGGTTCATTGTTCCATAACTATGCTAACCATTGACCGGTACGCGACGAACAGTATAAATGTTACACGTAAAATGTCTCTGGAACTCTATTTAGCCCGTCAATGAACTTGAAGCTAAAACGAAAAGTTTATAAGACCATCACAAGCCCTGTCGTAAAGTTTGGATGTTATAATAATATGATTTGTATTGATTGAAAGTAGGTATTCGTAATTTAAAGTTTTCATAATTTATATGTATTCATGTATATGTAGGTTACCTAATATGTAATCTTACTAACCTAACTAGGTAGCTATCTCTTCTGTAAAAGCAGCAACACTACAACATAGTATACCATAATATAATGTACCTAGACACATAGTATACCATAACTATGAAAACGTACTATAACTACGCACCTGTGTACGCATACACTGTGTTCTTTTTGTAATATATTAAACTAAGTTCATGATGATAAAAATAAAAAAGGCCTAGTGAGCGAGCGATGCATGTCTGTTCTTGATTATTCAGAGTGGTTTTTGTTAGTACCGCTGCTGCCGACCTAAGCCTCGATCGATATCTTCAAGTTAACGGTAAACTGCATTTTTGACGAGCCGCTAACTGTACTTTAGGTTGAAGTGATGGGCCGAGACCTACCTGAGAGTTTTATGATAATCAAACCTATTCTATTGGATTGTGTTATAGTAACCTATTGTATCCTATGTAGGCAAAAATGCTACTAGGGCTGGTAAAACTTGATCTAAAAGCAGCCTCAGTGTTCCTAGATAGCTAAGAGAATTGTGAATTTTACACATTGTATTGTATAGTGTAAGTTAGGTACGTTGATGCCATACGGAGCGGCATATTTGCTGAGCGAAAAAGCTCTATTGGATTATGTAATAGTAACCTATCGTATCCTATGTCCAATTAGGCAAAAATGGTACTAGCGCTGGTAAAGCTTGATCTAAAAACAGACTCAGTGTTCCTAGATAGTTAAGAGAATTATGAATTTTACACATTGTATTGTTTAGTATAAGTAAGTTACGTTGATGCCGTACGGAGCGGAATTTTTGATGAGCGAAAAAGCTCTATTGGATTGTGTAATAGTAACCTATCGTATCCTATGTCCAATTAGGCAAAATTGGTACTAGAGCTGGTAAAGCTTGATTTAAAAACAGGCTCAATTTTTCGTAGATAGCTAAGAGAATTGGGAATTTTACACATTGTATTGTATAGTGTAAGTTAGGTACGTTGATGCCATACGGAGCAGCATATTCGCTAAGCGAAAAAGCTCCTTAAATAAAGTATAAAATAAAATTTGAAAACAACAACATAACCTATGTTTAACGCAGTTCTCTCAGGTTTTTTTATTACTTAACCTTTATTATATATATTTATAGCTAAATCTTTACTAACAGCTTTATTATATCTACCTAGGTGACTAGTATACTTATAATATTTAAATCTATTTGGTATTTGACACATCTATTTGGTTTTTGAAGACGTGAGCATAGGAAGGTATTGCTCCTCTTTTCTTCAATTTGCTTCACTTAGGTAGGTAGCGTAGGTACCTTTATTTGCAAAATATAGGTTAAATGTACATATTAGACAATTTGTGGCGTCATAGGGTAAAAGCGAATAGATATTCATCATCTAATAAAGTTATTTCAGATACAGTTCTTCAGTCTGCTGGAAGTTCTTCCATGGTGCTTCTCTGCAGCAGCTTGGATATTTACTAAATATGTAGTAATCTAGACTTGTGCCAATGGCTTAAGCAACTTCGCTCCTCGAAATCGTGGACTGTGCTTCATGAGCATTTATGTACAAGTTACAAGTAAATTCGCAAGTACCTTCCTCCGAGTACCTACAAACCACAAGGAAGTCTAAAAATTGGTACATACCTAATAGGTACATAAATAAATGCGGTGACTATTAAGTTTTGTTACGTTTTGTTTATACATAGGTATTTTTAATTTTTATATAATAATATAATAGGTCAATTATATTAAAATATATTGACATATGATTATAACATGGGCGGCTATGTTTAACTAAAATCATAAGTTGGTAATAAACAATCTAAACAGCATTTGGAAACTCTAATATGGAATTATGGAAATATTTCCACAGAAGAAACCTTCTGAACACCTATTACCTTAGATTATGAATATGATATTTGGAAATATACTGTTGTAGGATGTAGGCCTATATAGATCTAAAACTAGCGCTTTATCTATTAAGTAAACCTCTACTCTTATGTTCATACCTACGTGGGTGTATGCCTCTTAGCTTAGACAGTTAAGCTGTATATGTGTAATATTTACCTACATATTAGGTACATACTATGATGAAGCCAAATTGTCAAGGAAAAAGGGTACATGGTTTTCTTTCTACATCCAAAAACGTTTGTGAGGGCATTGCACCTTCCTGTTATGTAAATTAAAGGATGCTTCTCTTATACGTTCTTACTATCTGAGGAAGCAAAAGAAACAAATATAAGGTTTTACCTATGTTAGCTAGCAGCTACATAACTTACTAATCAACTTTGTTTGAGAACTCTATCCCTTACCCCCTCCAGCAGTGTATGATATTCTGCCTTGAAACAGTAGGTAGTACATATGCAAACACTACCTACTTTGTTTAGGCTGAAAGGAAAGTATTGAAGCGATTGAAATTACTGGGCAAATGATAAGAACTAACATCTTATAGTGACTAGCGCAGTACAGTCAAGTCTTAAGCAGAACAAGGCGTACGCATACCATCAGACGGGCGACTTGTTCGTTTTGTCACTTAGTATACATAACCGCTATACTATAAGTACATATAGCGGTTAACTATAGTATTTTGTCCTATTCGGAGCTGGTAGCCATAACCATAATTATGTCCTTACACTGTATATTACTAGGTATACTTTTGTAATATATACGTCTGTAATACTAAATAATAAAATACGCATTAGTTTGATGTATTACCGAGCTCATACCATTTAGATAGGTAGGTAGTATCATTATTTTTATCTGCGGACGATTTTCTCCCCCCGCCCTTTCTATTTTTGGTTCAGAGTCGAAACTAAAAATAGCAGAAAGGGCAAATAAAAATAATTATAGTACCTACCTATCTGATTGGTACGTGGAAGGTACCTAATATGTATTTCAAACTTAGAAAAGTGCTTACCTAGAACTTCTTTGATTTCATACAAAAATAAAATTTGTATAAGTGATTTAGTTAACAATACCCATTAAGATTAAATGAACGCCTATATAAATCTGATTTGGCAATACCGCTTTGGCCTTTGCCGTATTATAAAGATTCAGAAATAATGAATGATAACAGCGTTAGGCTTGTGATAATAAAGTTATCTGGTGCCCTCTGGCGTGTTTCAGTTTATAACTCAAACACATGCTACACCATTAGGTAACCATGAGTAAGAACCATAAGGTTGTGAAGTGTTTTCGAAGTTTTCTCACAGATGGCGCTATGCTATCAAAGCTTATAAATCATGACATAATTATAATTCTAATGTGTGTGTTACAATAAAAAAATATATTCCTGATGGAACAACAAAAATAAATTTAAATAAGTAATCCTAAAATATGTTTTAGGCACTTTTATTAGTTCACTACAAACTTGAACTTTCATAGCGTCCGATAGATGGCGTTACCGGTTTTGAAATGGAGTGCTAAAATAAAATATTTTACTATGGAATGATTTTCGCCAGATCATCATCATTTTCCTACCCTAATCACATGTACGCGCTTAATACAATATGTATAATAGTAAAAATATGTTTTTTTCTATATATTATTAAAAGCTTTCAGATTTTGTAAGCCGATTCTCCGCTCACTTTAACCTATTTAAGATGTTGCACATTCTTTCCCTTAGTTGCCTTTAATGACCTGTAACAACTAAAAGTTTTTCCAGTTATGATCTGGAAAAACTTTAAGTCAGTTAAATCTTAGAGAATATGGAACGGTCTTTAATAAATTATACCTTATTTGTAATGTATAATTTGTAGGGACTTTGGAACTTTGTAGGGTAAGTAGTGATGTAGGTATGTAGAAAGTTAGGGACTTCCTAATACTTACATCACTACTTACTAAAAGTTTGTAGCGCTCTTGCCTAGTATGTATGTACATATATTTGTAAGAATTTTGTACATATATTAACGAAATAGCTACCATCCTCAACTTGAACATCTGTCACTTAGCACATATTCATGTTTTACGGCGGTTATCCCTTAAAACTACTTATTTTTCTTCACCTAGCCTGCTATCATCTTCAAACACCAACTGGTCACATAGTTGTTGACCACTATCTGACTAGAAAGTAACTGATGTAAACTAAAAAAAAATAGACCGATGGCAATGATGCAGATAAATTTCATGGCTATAATATGTGCATCGGTCATGGCCCGTAGGAATGATAAGCATAACAAAAGAATGTAAAATATTTATGTAAAGGTACAGTGACCAAAAGGATCAGCTTGTGAAAAATGCATTACAAGATGTGTATGAATTAATATGGAGATGTCAGCCTTTGCGCGGCAGTCCATAGCCAATGCCACTGAGCCATCACTGCTTCATAATATAGGTAGATTGGCACTCTCACAACTAAGCTACGAGATATTTTAAAATTCATAATTTTCAAAACTTGCTAAAAAGAAGGAGGTTCTCAATTCGACTGTATGTTTTGTTTTTGTATGTGTGTTACGCGTTTATTCCGCCAGTTCTGAACTATTTTGATGATTGTTTTTTGTTGGGTAGAGTCATGCGAGTTGGTCCCATTTATATTTCATCCAAATCAGTTGAGTGGTTTTTAAGTCGTAAAAAAAAAATGCATAACTTTTTTTTTTGTTTTATTATGTTGCTGTGACAAGCTCACCTGATGTTAAACGGACTGACCTCTGCCTATAACAGATGCATTTCGTCACAATTCATGAAGTGCACTGCGCCCGTCACCTTGAGACATAGTTGTTAAGCCTTATGTGTGTAATTTCACTGGCTCTCAAGGACTGCTGCCGGAACACACCGCTAGGTGCTTGTCGATAGATTTTCTATTTGAGGGTGGTTGCTAGCCAGGCAGGCATTTGCAAAATGCCCTTCCACCATGCGGTGAAGCTCAAGCCCGCGGCGGGATTCGAACCATGGACCTGCTGCGCGGCAGTCCATAGCCAATGCTACGGAGCCATCACTGCTTACCTGGATGATTTCATTGTATTGTAACTCTTGTAGAGACTATAAAACTCTTGTATAGATAATATAGATTGGATAGTATTTTAGGCGAGTGAATGATCTTGTAAGTAGGATGCATCGATAAAGAGTGAAAATAAGTGTATTAATAGATAAAAACGAAAAATATTCATCCAACACTGAAAAGTATGAAATAACTTGTGGAAGTCGGACCATGATAATGTGAGGTCAGTGTTTTGAATCAGCATGGTACCGACTTCAACAAGTCTATTTCATACTTTTTAGATCTGTAAGTCGGTTTCGTTTATTTAAAATATTTTCTGCACTACTCGTTTTTAATTTCTCTGTAAGACAGTGTATCGCTTAACTATTGCTGATACATCAGTGACATAAATTCTCATGAATTTTTTTCAATACATTTATTATATTTAAAAGCTCTACGACGTAGGCGTTACTTGGAGTTACACCTGTATACATATAGCTGTATTATTGATATGCACTTCTATTCGATTAACTTTCAGATTAACACCTAGGAGATTGTTGTGTTTTATTAATTTTCCTTAATAAAACAAATCAAGGAGTTAAGCACGTCAAAGATACAAATCGCATGTATAATGCCTCCTTACACTATGGTACACCTTATTATTTTTTTATTAATATAATAAGCATGTGTAACTCATGATTGAGAATTTCACTTAGGTACATGTGTAGGTATTGAAAATAGTTGTATGACATTCGTGCTATATACTTATGTTAATTATTATTTATTACAATCCCTGCATAGAACTCGCCTACGGCTCGGGCTTACAATATCGTAGCATCGATTGGAATAATAAAATTACCGCACTCGTATCATAATATGATATTTGCTTATATATGTGTAATATTACCTATGCTTATATTTGGATTTGAAGGCAAAATAACATTAACTACATTTTGAGAATATATAGTCACCCTGAAAAGGTGAGCAGGCGTGGAGAACTTCCACGTTTCGCCAGACATGTTTTAGCTCATAAAAGGGGCTGAGCCGATTGTCATCTACTGGGCTTAGTTCCACATATCGGTATGCTACCAAGACATTTTCCTTCAAGAAAACCCAATGACTGTCCACGGGTCCACGTCGAGGCACAGATTAAATAAAAGTTACTACACAACTCGAAGTTCCATTCACTAATGGTTGTGCAAAAAACATAGGTACCTAGTAATTAATGTCGCCACGCGTGGGGATTTCGGCAAAGCTTCCCTTAATGGGAATGGCTGTGTTCAGCAGTGAACAATTCGACTGATACATTACAGTACATTATACTCCTCTTCCCATAGATAAGGATATAAGCAATATACATAAAAAGCTAATGAATTATCTCTTACAGGTGCAATATTTGTGATGTCACGGCGAGGAAATCCCATGATCATCTACCGTGGAATGAACTTCATACGGGAGAAGAGTCACGGCATGAAGACCAGGTGGGTGTGCGGCAAGAAACGGCGAATGCAGTGCATAGCCACGATCACCACGCTGGATGACGTCATCGTTAAGACATATGGGGAACACAACCACGGCGCTCCTATTTTATGATCGAAGCGAAATGGCGGTATAAGAATCGCCCAACATCTACTAGTATACCTGTGTGATTCAGCTTTAATGGCAGTCCTCGGGCAAAAGTTTCCTGTATCCTTTACTGGCCAAACTCCGTGTCCAATATTATTGTGTATATAATTATTATATCTCAATTCACACTATTTACAATTCACCAAGAGAAATATATTTCTATAAAATGTTATTAAGTATGTCATCTTCATTAATTTATGAGTAGTATTAAGTTTTACCTTAAGATATTTTAATATGAAACGAAAAAAAGGGACATAGAGTATACGTACATAGATCATATGATGAAAATTTTAATGGACATTAAAGGTGCTACTGTTGCTACTGAAAATGGAAAGAGCCAAGCTCTATAAACTAGCTAAAACAAAAAAAACATGTTTGTCTATATTGTCCATGCAAATGTGTCAAGATAGGCGATGAATTTCCCAGCGTCAACTAATATGAGTTATTTTAATTAAGGCGAACGCTATGTCTATGGCAGAAAATTCAAAATTTTGTCAGTTGTCAAAACTGATTAAATTTTATATTTTTCGCCATTTCGATGTCAGTTTGCACCTTAATATAATGAATAGATTCAGACTTTACTTTGCGGTAATCCAATTTAAATACTAACAAATATATTACAAAATTACAAATATACGATAGGAAAAATTTAAGTCATGTGCGGGATAAAATAAATTTTTTCTATCGTATATTTGTAATTTTGTAATGTAATCCGCATAGCAGGCGTTATTGCAATCATAACAATATTAAAAAAGACGAACAAATATTTTTGAAATATTTTAAGAAAACATTAAATTAAAACTTAAAAAAAAATACTTTAAAATATATCTAGAACAATTCCGCTTAATTTTCCCGCTAAGCCGACGTGACGTCACAAACACCACGCAGCAAAACCGGAAGAATTTCGATGCGTTTCTATTTTAAACGAAGCATCCTCAGGAGGACCTGACCCTTCGAGATTTAATGTTTTCTAAAAATATTTTTAATATATTTGTTATTATTCCACCTTGATGTCAATATTTTGATAATATAACCAATAGCTGGGACGCAATCATTTCTCGTTACGAAGTAAGTGTAATTATTTTAAACAATATATTGTTATTCCCATGTGTCTTTTATATATTTCTTATTTTAATATTTTATATAATTTAAATGTATCTATCTATATTTATATATAGCTTTTTTATTACTATATCGAATGTTTACATATAATTCAAGTTATACTTGTAATAATATATCAATGTTAAGACATTGTTGTAACGAAACTGTTTGCTTTTAGTGAATTGTAATTAATCAACAATATAAAACACTACAATATTATTAATTAGACTACTGTGAGGTGGTGCTGCGTGTACTTATTGAGTTTTATTCTAAGTGCGTCGAAAACGAATCTATCATATCTATGTTTGTTCTATTTTTACTACTTCGAACACTTTTTATCTAAATCTTTTATAAAAAACATATATTTGTACTTGGTAAGATTACATAATCGTCTAAGTATCTTCGAAGTAGCCTTAACAAATATATATATATTTGTTACAATGGTGCATGGTGGTTATTTAATGTTATATATTTTTATTACAATTGAATATACTTGGTGCCTACTGGTTACAATTCGTAACTTTTAAATATTGTTCTAAATTTGTCACATATTATTATATTGTTACATCAGAACTCATAGTGAAATGTATTTTAATTTCTCTGATAAGGTAATTAATACTATTAGGTGTATAAAAAATACAGGTTGATCGGTGTTATATGGATATATTTTTTTTATCGTTCTGAATCTAAAAATGTTGTGGATTTTGGAAAATGTAGAGATTTAGGGAACTAAAATTAATTTAAATTATAAATTTGGAGAATTCAAGAGTTGGATAATTTACCCGTAGATTATCCATAGAACAATTCATAAATGCTTTAAAATAATTGTTAATGTTTGTTACATTTAATTATCTAAAATAAAGATTATTTTATTAAATTTAGGTTTCAGGACTTTTTATTTTATACTTAGAAATGACAATTCAGTTTCGCAAGTTCGGAGTTGTATTAATCTTTATATTTACTTTGGGTGAAATGAAACAAATATATACTTAGTTGTCGGTTCGAGCATATGTTTTGGTATGTACCACGATGCGAGTAAAAAATAAATCGTTTATGCAAAAACTTTTTTTTATATACTGTACTGTACTGTAACAGCCGACTGGTCCACTGCTGAACACAGCTTCCCCTATTAAGGGGGTATTTACCCTAATCCCTACGCTTGGCAGGCGGCTTGGGGATCGCAGTGTAAGATAGCAGTTCTTTAGAAGGTGCTGCTGCCCATCTTCCAGTATTTTTCCCTTAGTCGCCTCTTACGACACCCACGGGATGATATGGGGAGGTTTTTTTATATATTGTAACGGAATCAGTTCGGTTTCACTAAGAGCAGATTTACAACAGATGCAATAATTCAATTGAGATCATATATACGGGTTGGGCTAGATAGACGTGCGATTATAGTAACACTACTGCATTGGAACGGTATGAGGGAGCGGTGCGCGGGAGGTGGGGTATACGTAGCTACGTAGTCGCCCTGGAGGAGTCCACGGGGAGCGCTTCACGGGTGCGCAGCGTGCGTTCCGTGTAAACAATTATATAGCTAAAATGGCGATTCGTGCATTGCGGTTTGTCGTTTACTTCGTTCGAGTTCATATTGAATGACCTAAATCAATGCAATAGCATTGAAACGGTAGGTATGAGTTATAAAACAGTTCCATTCTCGAAAATGTAAATGTGATGCCATGGAGCGCTTCCCGGGTGCGCAGCGTGCGTTCTGTGTAAACAATTACGACAAAATGGCGATTCGCGCACTGTGGTTCCTCGTTTACTTCGTTCGAGTTCAGATTGCATGACCTAAATCAGTGTCCCAGTGAAAGTGTGATTAGGTCGTGGGTTAAAAAATTTGAGTCCACGGGCTCGATTCAACCAGAAACCGAAGAAACGAAATTAGAACTTCCGTATAACGTGATCCTGGTCTATCAACTTGCAAGTGGTCACCTGAGCTCGCTGATCAATTTTGACGAAAAATTTAAATTAAATTAAATTGCATCCGTATAAAATTCAGCTAGTGCAGGATCTGAAGCCAAATGATCTCAATTTACGCCGTGTTTTTATCGAAACAATAATAGAACGCTTTCGGAGTTATAACAATATTCTATTTTCGGACGAACCCCATTTCCACTTAAACGGGCATGTCAATAAACAATATTGCCGTTACTGGGCCGCAGACAATCTACGTCAAAACATCAAAAGTTCTGAATTCGCCAAAAGTAACAGTATGGGCGGCCGATCGATACCTTATGTTACGAGATTTTTTCTTCCCACAACTGCAAGAGTTTGAAGACTATAATCGTGCGAAGTGGTTTCAGCAAGACGAATGAGGAAGGGAAGGAGTGAAAGTCATAGAGGGTTCGAGTTATGAGTCAAGCCTCCAGAAATTTAATACTTGAGAGAGAGTGGTTTCACATTTCACATTTCATTTCATTTATTTCAGCGGCGAAACCTAATTTTTCGCACGATTGTGAAGGTTTAGTTCTATGCAAAACTGGACGTAGTTTTCTCAAAGTGGTTCTACTGCACATTCAGCTCATTATTACATTTGCTAATAATGTAATAAAAATAATATTTAATTCCTAAGTCTATCGATACATATGAAATAAGCAATATATAGATAGATAGATAACACTTTATTGCACTTTTAAAATTATTAATACTAATTACAAGATTAAAAATATCTTAAAAATAGTTCAATTGGTGGCCTTATTGCTAGGCAGCAATCTCTTCCAGGCAACCGTAGACTGAATTGAAACGTATTAATTTAGATGGAGGTTAAGGAGGCTAAAGTGCATTACGTATAAATCATAGTTATAGAGATTAATAGATATAGAGTTACATATTAGTTGTTAAAACTATTCATATTTGTTTTGCATAATTTGGGTACTAATTATCGATGTTATTAAAAAACGGGAGATGCGGGACACTAGTGTCACGTAAATATAGTTAGACCAGAAACAACTACACTCAAAAACACTCACACAACCGATTTTCCGTTGTAAATTTGCTATAAATGAGATAGAGAGATACAAACGGACAAGCGTGAACAAGATAGCAATAAACGTCACTGCTACACAGACAAAAACTATTCGGATATCCTCGGGGATCCGATAGTTGTCGAAAGTAAACCAGGTACCGTCAGCAAGATTCTACAACAAAGTGTTAAACATATTATTATTGTAGTACTTTATAATGTATAATATATCATTGGATGTATATTTTATTAGGTTCTTACTTTATGTAAATATAAGGATACTTGTTGTAATTTACGATGTTTGAATATATTTTGTAACCTTTTGAAATAAAAGATAATTATGTTGTATGGAATTTAATATTCCCATTGTTTTTACGTGTTAAGTAGATATCTACCTGAAATCTAATTAATTAAAAGTTGTGTGATTGAATAATTTGAACACTATGACTTATGTAACGTAATAAAAACGATAAGTACTATTATTGAAATTAAATTAGTTAATTTTGCGGTTTATTTAAGTACATTTAAATACAATAATTATAGTCTAATTTGAATCAAATTTACCTTAAAAGCTTAACAAACTAATTTTATACTGTGCTATTACCTAATACATAATTTAGGATCATATTATAAAACTATCTGATCCATCCTGGCTTCGCCAAGTTGTTCTCATGTAATTAATATAGATAGCTTTCATACTAAAATTGCATCTAGTAATTATACACACATGTGCTGTCGCAGACGCGCATGCATTTTTCTCTAGTTATTTTTTCAGAATTAGCATGAATGAAACATTATTCCGTATGCATATTGCAAAACAGAGGTCATATCGATCATTTATTGGTATTTAGGCACTTGATTGCCCCACGATTTATGAGATTACATTTTATTAAATTTGTTCTGCCTCGGGAACCATGTTGATTATTGGGCTTCTGACAATACGTAGCCATTTAAGTCGCCAAATTTCATCCTTTGGAAACCTATGGTAAATATTAATTCAATAGAATAAATAATAACAAGATGGCGACTAGTAAGTGAGACTGGAATGCACGCATGAAACGTGAAAAAATATTTATTTACCCACTAAAGGTTTATTAGATGTGCTTTTTGTTGTTGATGGTACTTCGTGCTACGCCGCGCTTGTCGCACTCTTACTAATCGTGTATTTCTATCTCTGCCTGCAAATGGCGTACAAAGAGCGTTATAAATCGGAAGAAATTTAATTAAATAATTCGATTTGTTAGTACTTAAGAGTGAAAAGTAATGCCGTGAAACTGGTTTTTAGTCTTTGAACTATTAGTGCACATTTTAAATACACATGATGGCATTGTTGCTGTCTTTTTACATAGATGTATAGTGATTTTTAGGATGTACGCAAACGCCTGTTCGATTGCAACTAACGTCAATATATATCTTTTTTTAGGGAGTTCTTATTCTATCTTTCGGACGTACAGCTCCACCGGATTTTGGGCGAGGGAAGGCCCTCTTATAGCCCGGGAGGGAGAAGTGCCGAAGGCACTTCTCCCGAGACAGGCGTAGAAGGCAAAAAGCGCCTTATACCTCCGTCTTCTCTTGCGGCCGCCGAAAACGCTCCGCTACTATCGGGGTTGACAGCGAGCTCAAGGGCACCACTGTGGTTCTGACCTCGGCTTGTCTCGCTGCCGCGACATTGGGTTTGGGAGACATTGGGGGGATCGGAACTAAATGCCCCGGTACAACTGCAGTGTTGTGCCGTTGAAAATGGTCCCTACTGAAATTTTCTCTGTGACTATTTGGAGAGACACTAATCGGGACTTTATTTTTGCCTCGAGATCGCTGGCGAGCTCGGTATTTGAAAGTGATTATGATATCTCTGATTACCGCACACCTGGGGATGTTACTGGGACGACTTGCGGATGATGCTAAAACTGCCAACGTAATGGCTGCGATGGGGTCATCCGGGTCGTCCAATACCTGCCGTGGTCGGCGACGGACACGGGTAGGTTTAAACCATGGGTCGGATGAGTAACGCCAAGATTGTGTCCCGCATCTCCCGTTTTTTTATTACATCGATGGCACCAACACATTGTTTAGTTACCAAACAGCAAGCACTGTTGTTTGAAGAAAATTGTGGTATGACAGGTACAAAAGGCGACGAACCATAGACAATAAAGACGAATAGACCGTCCTAAGCTAGACGAAGATTGGAGCTACCCAGACGGGCCGTTTATCAGCTACCTAATTATTTATATCAAATCAAATCATTTATTGCGCATTATGTAGGCATCTTAAAAACTATTTACATAGCATTACATAATGACCCAAGTTTGGGTATGGAAACTTTATGTGGAGCGGCCCGATTTGTTTCTTTTTTATAAGTATTTGTCACATAGGTATTTTTCTATAGTGTAGTAACATTTTTCAATCTATAAGTTTTGTAGAAAGGTTATGTTCATTTTGATGATTCTTAATTCGTCCGGTAATTTATTAAATATTTTTATGACCATTGCATGGGCATCACTACTTTGCATCAATAATCTGTACTTAGGTATTTCTAATGTTGCTTAGGATTTCGCAATTATTACACACATAGTTGATAAAACAACTTCAAACGGTATCGCGTATATTTTACATTATTTTTGTCCCGACGTTTCAAAAACTTTGCAGTGACCGTGACCACGGGTAGTCACCCCGTCACCAGCAAAGTATTTGAAACGCCGGGACAAAAATAATAATAAATATACGCGATGTAAACCAAAGTTGTTTAATTATTTGTTATTTCTAATTTGTGTTTAAACCTGAGCGGGTAATTGCGTGGTTTGTATCAAAAGCTTTTGGAAATATTCTGGGCATCTTTTTTGCAACGAAATTACAAGTTTCTACGATATAGATGGAGACAAGAGTTAGGATTTTATATTTTATGAAGTATTCTTTATGGAATTCTATTTTTGTGATGTCTGGCGCTTTGATATTGGCAAGAATGCGAATTATTTTATTCTGTGCGACAAAGAGTTCATACAGATAAACTCGAATATGCGGACCAAAATATCACAGACAATACTTTTAAATTAAGGCAGTGGATTTTTGAAACAGAAAACGTCCAATACCTTAAAATGCACTAACCTAACATAATTATTGAAAAACTCCGTATTCCAACAGGGAGATCATTGCAAAGGTTCTATACATCAGAAGAGGTCCAAACTTCAATAGGCGAATGCTATCAGGCAGGATGCGTGATCAATTGCTATTTATCTCACAAGAACAATCATATTCTCATCATGCAAAAATACTCTTAATTTTCAGATGGATCAACAATACTTAAGCGACGGCCGCGGCTTTTCTCATTCTACGACTTGGAAATAGCATTACATCATTGCTCTAACGACTAGTGAAAAATATCATTATAGGAAATATTAATTTATTATATTAATGAAAAGGATCAGAAGTAAAGCAATATTATCTTGCATTATCAGGAACAAGCTGTTTGTGAATGGAGTTTTGGTTTATATTTGGTATAAAGTTATAACCACAGAGATCTATAGAGAGGTCCTCTTAAGCGCCACGCGAGACACATATATATGCAGCGTCCACGGCATACATACACCGCAAATATTACTAAAAATCCCGTCAATCGCAAACTGTTCGAGGTGAGCATGCGAGCAGACGATATTTATTGAAATTCCGTATTGTTCAGTGATTGTATGCAAAAATCAAAGCCAACATGTAAACTACAAGAACCAATAATGGCAACGTTTATATGCGAACAAGCGAGGGTCCCGCTAGGTATACGGACACAGTCACATATCACTTGTATGTATTAAAATTTCAGATATATAGAGTAATAATCGCAAACATAGCTTGAATTATTTTAGTTCGACCATTATCAAGGTAAAAATTCGAGAACGTGGGTAGTGCGTATTTACTAGCAAACATTGACGAAAGCACTCAAGACTGAGCGCTTAGGTACAGGTGACTTGTGTGGCTGTGTAAGTGCAGATTGTGTAACTATTTGGCGTTTACGTGTAGATGTGATATTAAGTGGGGAGTTTCGTGGGACATTAGGTCTCAGCTAAATCGAGGCGTAATGACCAATCTCTCGAGATCTGTGGTTATAACAGATGAATTTAAATGATAATGGCACGACTCGTCAAGTGTGCTACTACTATTTTCTACGTCTATCAAAATAACTGATGTAGCAAACTCGCTCATCGTTACGGCTATGTATTTGAAGCCTAAGATGTACTTGTATTTAATAATTTGGCTCAATGACGCGTTAGGGAAAAACTATTAAATATTAGATTTTGTATTTGATTATATAGATTCAAAGTATGTTTAAAATTTATATTATCGAATTAACAGACAATAAATAATAAAAGTCATTGAATACCATTAAAAATACTGCATGTACGGTAAACATTTTGTAAGTTCGTCTGAAAAGCGTCGTACGTAACGGTGTGTTCTGAGCCAGTTCTCATTCTCACCGAATAACTTTCCAATAGAATAGTTGGTTGTTCAGTTTTATTTCATCTCATCAGCCTGCTATTCAAATACAAATACTCGTGAGATGCCGGGCTGGAACTAGAACCATTGCAGGAGGCGTCGAATAAAAAAAAATGCGCCGAAAAGTAGCATGCCACTACAGACTTACGCTGGGAACTTCTCCCTATATAGTCACAAGTGACGAAATGCTTGCATGCCCGTCATCGTGAGACATAGTCTCATGTGTCTTTAAATTCACTGGCTCTCAAGGACTGCTGCCGGAACACGGTGCTTGGCGAAAGATTATCTACTTGATACTTCCAGCTGCCCAGCTGGACATCGTAGCTAGCCAGGCGAGTATTCGAAAAATGCCCATACACCATGTGGTTAAGCTCAAGGTGGGGCTCGAACTATGGACCTGCGGCATGACAGTCCGTAGGTGTTACGGCTCGGCTATCATTGTTTCAAAATTAAAATGATGATTACTCTAAATGTAGATGGTAGATATATTTAATATATTTATAGTAGTTGGCAGTACTTGTAATTGAACGTGAAAAACGAAGCCAAAGTGTTTAATGATCATGTTATTGTGCTGTCTTATCTGTATTGACTTGTTGTTAGAGAAGTCATAAGGACCGACCCCTACATTATTAGGATAAGTGTTGGAAGGCTATGATATTGTAGGTAATAGCAGAAATGGTTTTATTATATAATATTTTATACTTAAAGAAGATTACAAAGTTCCTGTAGATTTTAGAGCTAGAGCTCGAGAGGCGAGTAAGTGCCTAATGCTCTAGCGTCAAGTTATGTCTTCCGGCTTGTGCCTCAGTAACGAAACAAAGACTTATGGGATAGCATGTAAGACTACAAATAAGGCTTTGGACAAATGTTGATATATTTTGCTTCTTACTGGACTAGAAGAACAATGTATAATTATAAACGACACTATTTATATTTTTAGTAATTACAAACTAAGGTTTATCATTACCTATATGGATAAAACTGCCTCCCATATCAAATATGCATAAATCCTTTGTTCCTGGTTGTCTGGAAGAAATCGCTATAAGCGATAAGGCCGCCATTTTGCACTAGTGTATTTTGTTTGTTTTTTTATTGTAATGTTAATTTTAAGTTCTTGTGCAAATAAAGTGTTTTCTATCTATCTATCTATCTAAAAGGTCTTCAGTTGGTACTTTTAACTAACCAGTCACTTTTATAGATGCCATAAGTTAACTAAGATAATCAAGATTCAATCGTTTGTACTTGTTTTTTACTAAGTAAGGCTTCCGGTAGAAGCCGAAACATTGTCGATATTCATATCGACTCACAGTAAGTTGTTTCACGCTCAAACACCCGTGTTTTCAAACATAAAACTTATTTTACTGTTTATATGTACGTAACTACTTAGCATTATTTTATATAGTTGTATGTTTATTATGCAATCAATATATATAAATAATATAGTGAATTTTGCCATTGTCTAACCTCATTATTATTGTTGTGAATTTTAAATACATAAATTGTTATTTTATTCAAAATATTTCAAAATCTAGTCTATTTATCAATAAGACAATACATTAATTTGTGAATGTTGTGTTGTTGTATTTTTTCGTATCCAAATTGCCAGAGATTTTGTACAGGTATCATTCATAACATCTTTCTAAATATGATTTCATCATACCACTAAAACGTTTAGGTACATATATGTGGAGCAGAACATTTTCAAGCGGGATTCGAATCTGCGTCCCACGGTTTTCCTCTAGGTGCCTTAACTGCTCGGCAATCGAGACTGCTGGATGGGATGTGAAAATGCTCTTATTATATTAACAGGTTATTGCAAAAGCCATAGGGAGGTTATTTAAAAAAAATGTGCGTGTTCTACAAGTACTGATAATGAAAGTATTATATTTATTACAGATAATGTCGTATCGGACGCAATCAATTTGTTACAGTCTGTTTCCTAAAAAAAATTGGTGAACAATATTTGAAAGCATAGTATGACCATCCTTTGGAAAAACGTATGAATAAAAACATCTTTTTCGGGGAATGTTGGTTTCAAATTAATTGCATAAGGGCGGTAAGTAAGGAATTACGATCGAGGCTAAAGCACTAGTAGCAGCCTGATCTCGAAGACTGAAGGCTTTCTGAGTCCTGGTTCGTAATTCCCTTACCGCCCGTGACACATACAATGTTTTTCAACACACTTGCGAGTAAATAAATGTGAAGTATAGTTACACAAGTCAGCAACTATTATTACGAAATACGTGAACTTTTTTAAGCGGATGGCGGGCTTTTTGCCCACACCACAGATTATACAAATGTTTCGTTCAGAAACGTTAAGGGCATATACTTACGTAGGTATACAGCCCGGGTTACAGGGGTACAGGGTTTTATATGAGGGATTACGGCCAAGTTAACTTGTATGTTTAAATACTGTTTACGTGAAAGTGTGGTGAAAATATATATATTCTTTAATTTTTTACTTTCGTTTTGTTTTGTTAACTTTTTGCACATGCACTATTTAGCCTACTCGACAATGTTTACGTCAGTTAAAATATTAGTCAAGTTACATAAAATAATTGCTGGCGCTTATTTACCTATGTACCTACTTAGAAATGAATTATATTTACACAATGTTTTATGCCATAGATGTACCTATGAAATTTAGACAAAACTTCGTAAATCGACCAAACGTAGTAATTGAATAATTAGCAACTGTTTAACGTTTTTTATTTTTATTTTTCTACAGTTTAATATTTTACGTATGTTAATACTGTATAATATATGAATAATATTAATTATTAAGTCCGTTTCTATGTTTGCAATACAAATGTATAAATTAAGGAAACTTGTAATTTCTCTGCTAAGTGAATGTACCTATATTCTTAAGAGAAATAAAAGTCTTAAACCATAAACCATATTTAATATATCGTAATTTAAATAGCTATATACTGCTTGACGCTGCTGATAAAATTAAAAAACAGCTAAATGAAAAACAATCAGGATATTGTCAGCTGGATTGTTTTCCGCAATTCTTCTTTCGAATTATGAATTTTAATATAAAAAAAATATATTAGCTCATGTTGAACTCTATATCCATCCATGATGATTTGGCAAAACAGACTGAATAAATGACAGCCAATATGGCCGCTATCAAATAAAAAAAGACCCGTCACAAATCTGAAATTTATAATTTTGAGGAAGGCTCCTCTATTCTATCAAATTTGATCGATAGACAGAGAAGTTTGTTAAGCTGTTCTTAACCGATCAGCAAAGTGAAGCTACGTCCGCCGCGGTCATGAGTTGGATAGTTACTGCTAGTGACATTACTACTGAGCGCTTCCGTGCTTTGGAGGGCACGTTAAGCCGTCGGTCCCGGTTGTTGTCTTAGGATGGCAGTCGTTAAAGCATGGTGGTAGGGCATTTTGCGAATGCCCGCCTGGCTAGCTGCCTCCCTCAAATAGAAAATCTGTCGCCAAACACCTAACTGTGTGTTCCGGCAGTTGTCCTTGAGAGCCAGTAATTGTAGGTTAGCCTGAACAACACCTTCGACCACATCATCACTTACCTTCAGGTGAGATAGTGCTCAAAAGGCTAACCTATCAGGCATACAAAAAAATAAAAAAATATAGAGGTTCTGGGTCCAGGAGATCCAGGAGCATCCTGAGCTCAATGTATATCATATGACCGTTTGCTGGAATGAAATATAAAAAGAATGACACCTGACATCCCCAGATATCTTGATACACGTAGAAAAGGGGAAAATCCATCATTATTGTTGAATGACTATTCAGTCAGGAACACAAAAGTTTGCATTTGTCTGCTAGGATCTCGAAGCGCGGTTTGGTAAGGCCAAGGGTCTCCACTTAACAGAGCGCTATTCTGTGATAACTTTACTAAGTATAGGTTTTCTAAAGGCTTAATAGAATATAAGCCGTTACAGTCTGGTAGTCTTTGAAGTATTCTGTGGAACTACGTATATTGTCGCAACGTCTTGGCAAGAAATTTGACAAGTTGTAAAAAAAAAATCTATAAATAAATTGTATACTTTTAGTTTTAAATGCCTGCTCAACAAGAAATTCTCAAGCATAACTACAGTATTTGTGAAAAGAATTAAAATAAAATAGCTCGTTTAAATTTATTTTACAAATTAATGACCATTTCTCTCTCGGATCCCATCGGCATCCGGGTGGACCATATCGTCCATTTATGAATGAAATTCTATTGTTCTCGTTATCTAGGATGCCAAGGGATTAATGCTATTATTTATAGGTGATGTACGGTATAGTTCCTGTATAATTTATATTATTTCTGTATTGAAAAAAAGAAAAGTTAAATAGTAATATTATAATGTGTGTACTAGGAAAAAAATACTAAAAGGCATTTTTTTACAGGTGTTGATTCAAGCCCCAGAGAAGACTTACTCGAACAAGAGACAGAAACCTCTGAGCACCTGGCTTCTAATAACTCTACAACCGTTCTTGGTGAAGAAAAGACCAAAAATGACACACAACTTTCCATATGTGATGATAAAAAGCAAAACAATTTTGACTCAAGTCAATTGAGTACTCTGGGAAAATGTGGAGACGCTTGTTCAAAAAATAAAATAGGCTCCGACAAGAAAGACAATGCTGAATTACAAATTTTAGATAATACAGATATGATTCAAAATAAGCAGCCACTTGAATTGAATGATAGTACAGCAAATACTTTGACAAGTAAAAACGAAAAACAGAAAGAAAATACTAACCTTTTGGAAAACAGTAAGGGAAAAAATGGTGGAAATGATGATAATGATGTTGAAAAAAAATGTGAGAGAGCAACACAAGATAATCATAGTATGTCTCCTGTAGATGATGATGTGGAGCAGAATGTAAATTTGCAACTTCAAGAAAATAATGAAGACCATAGAAGGGTAATGTATTATCAAGCTAAATCTAACGACGATAAACCTGATGCCATAGGAGCGTTACAAAGTATTGAGGTTCAAGAGAATGTCAATATTCAGTCGCGATCGTCAAATGGCTCCGACTTTGAACAGAATGGGCCGAAATATCTAGAGAGTAATTCTCGGCGGAGGCCTTTTATAGATAATAACGAAGTTGATGAGGCAAAAAGGTGTAAAACTGCAGATCCTTTAGAACCCAATAATATTAAGCCATCTGATTTCGTGGCTGATGATGCTGATAATTTGGATAATTATCCAAATTATTCCAGAAGTAATCGCCTTGTTTGGTATTGTCGCATCAATTCTAGAAAACCTAAGAATCCTACAAGAGTGAAGCATTTAGCTGACGGTACAGTAAGACGGATCTTAGGCCGTGAACCGTTTGAACCACAGCTTCATAGTGCGATTGCGTGTCATGGACTGCTAAGGACGAGAAACCAAGCAACGAGTCCAATATCAACGGGAGAGCTACAGAGGCCCAACTTGTTTAGGCAAAATGAAAACACTGTTGGCGCCATACAGCAAAACCAGGATAATGTGAGCCACATTGCGGATTATGTTGCGCTGGAAGTACAAAATGAATCGAACACAAGAGCACCTAATAGTCACATGGCTGATAACGTTATTTCTGAAGAGCAAAAGGCACCGATAACAGATAATCCGGTGGGCTCGATTCCATGCCCTGGTAATACTAGCATTCCAGACATAAGTGATGGTATTATACAATCTCAGCGAAGGCCTATTCAGCAGCATGCACCAGTCACTCTAAATGTATCTGCTTCACACAATCGGCCATATGATAATTTGGAGATTACCTATTCATTGCAGCAAAATATGCGCACTGTTAGTTTACCGATTCCAAGGCGAGTCCAAAGTTTGCAAAGGTCACAATTCTCTAATTGTGACATTGGCAAACTTAGCGATGTTAATGCTACGCGCCAAAGTCAACCATCCCAACAAATAAGTACATCCCAAAGGCAACCTCAAACTGTTAGTCACAACCAATTGGCAACAGATCATACGGGTAATAATAATGCAATAAATATTACAACACAAGCGCGACGCGATGAGCAATTCCCACTATTAAATGTTCAACAACGACATCTACAGGGATTTAACAACCAACGATTGGAATTAGGTCCAAATCTATCAGCACAACAAATGAATATCTCCCAAAGGCAACCTCAAACTGTTGGTGTAAGCCAATCGCGAGTAGAACGCACGGGTAATAATAATGCAATGAATATTTTAACACAAGCGCAATGCGATGTGCAATCACGGCTATTTAATGTTCAACAACGACATTCTCAGCGAACAAATAGCCAGGAATCAGGCCGAAATCAATCAGTAGAACAAATAAATATCTCCCAAAGGCAACCTCAAACTGTTAGTCACAACCAATTGGCAACAGATCATACGGGTAATAATAATGCAATAAATATGTCAACACAAGCGCTACGCAATGAACAATCCCATCTATTAAATGTTCAACAACTCCGTCTAGAGGAAACCCACATTCAACAATTGGAATTAAGGCGAAATCAATCAGCACAACAAATATATATTTCCCAAAGGCAACCTCAAACTATTGGCGACAATAGATCGGCGATAGAAAATACCGGTAATAATAATGCAATAAATATTACAACACAAGCGCGACGCGATGAACAATCCCAGCTATTAAATGTTCAACAACTCCGTCTACAGGAAACCCACATTCAACAATTGGAACTAAGGCCAAATCAATCAGCACAACAAATACATATTTCCCAAAGGCAAACTCAAACTGTTGGCGACAATAGATCGGCAATAGAAAATACCGGTAATAATAATGCAATAAATATTACAACACAAGCGGGACGCGATGAGCAATCCCCACTACCAAATGCTCAACAACGACACCTACAGGGATTTAACAACCAACGATTGGAATTAGGTTCAAATCAATCAGCACAACAAATAAATATCTCCCAAAGGCAACCTCAAACTGTTGGTGTAAGCCAATCGCGAGTAGAACGCACGTGTAATAATAATGCAATTAATATTTTAACACAAGCGCAATGTGATGAGCAATCACGGCTATTAAATGTTCAACAACGACATTCTCAGCGATCAGATAGCCAGGAATCAGGCCGAAATCAATCAATACAACAAATAAATATCTCTCAAAGGCAACCTCAAACTGTTTGTCACAACCAATTGGCAACAGAACGTACGGGTAATAATAATGCAATAAATATTTCAACACAAGCGCAAGGCGATGAGCAATCACAACTATTAAATGTTCAACTACGAAACCTACAGGGATCGCACAACCATCGATTGGAATCGGATTATATAGATAGAGATTCTAACCAACCTCAGCAAAGCGCCTTAAACGTTCAACAATGTAACTCTCAAAGTTCTGATGATCAAAGATCTATTTCAGAGTATACTGCAGATGAATCTGTTCAAGATATTACAGATACTGACCGAATTGATCAATCTCAGCTAAACAGTCAGCAACGACAACCTCTGAGTCCCGGGAATTTACAATCAGAATCACAGCCAAATAATATTGAAGATGCCCGTGGCGCACAACCTCAACAACGGTTAAGGGATCCAGAAGAACGACACAACTATGCTATTGTCAACGTGCAACGGGTGTTATATAATATCCTCAGTCATGTAACCTCGAACACTCACGCCCCAACACCCACTAACTTTGAAAGCATTTCGTCGGTTTTTATGACATGGTTGCTACGATATATACGTCTTCAAGACTATGAACGAAGGCGGAGAGCTGAGCGGAGGCTGATTAGCGCAGAAAATCAGTTAAATAACGCTGTCAATCAGCGGCTAAGTGATCAGGGCATCCATGAACCCATTTCTAATCAAGGTCTTGGTCTAGATAATCCACGATCAGTTCCGGTGTCCAACGTTCCGACGCAGGTTCAACGCTTTGATAATCCACAATCGGGATCAAATAATGCGAGTCATAACTCTATGCATATTCATACAGGTGTCAGTCGTGGTGAACAAACATCACAGCCAATAAACGTTCAACAGTATCAGAGTGTCAGATATGATCCCAATACTAGAAGTGCTGCTCTGGGTCAGCAGAACAATAGGTTAAGCAGTTCAATTCGTCTCAATGAAATGCCAAATACTCTTTCAGATCACATTATTAGAGATTTTACCAATACTATACCTGCCCATTCGGGGCAGCAGAATCGACATACACTTCCACTGGAGTCACAAAACAGTTCTCCTGCAATGCAAGATGCTCGTCATAGTCAAATAATCAGAGATTTACCCACCACTGGAAGTGTTACTCCGGGGCAGCCGCAAATTAATTTAACAAATACAGTTCAATCAAATTTTTCAACTTTGGTTTCACCACAACTTAATGCAGAATCTATTACAAATGCTCATTCAGGTCACATCAGTGATCGTACTAATCCACGAAATGCTAATCAGGGTCAACCGCAAAGTTCGACCAATTCGATACGAATCAATGTCCCTACATCGGAAATTCAACTTCCATTTATTCCATCAGGTAATGTCATCAGACGTTTACTCAATACTATTCGCGCTAATCAACAGCAAAGTTCGACCAATTCGATTCGACTCAATGTCCCTATACCGGAAACTCAACATCCATTTATTCCATCAGGTAATGTCTTCAGACCTTTACCCAATATTATTCGCGCCAATCAACAGCAAAGTTCGACCAATTCGATTCGACTCAATGTCCCTACACCGGGAACACAACGTCCATTTATTCCATCAGGTAGTGTCTTCAGACGTTTCCCCAATACTATTCGCGCTCATTCGGGACAACAACCAAATAGCTTGCGCAACTCAAATAGATTCTATGTTCCAATCGTGCACACGCATAATAATTCTAGTCCAATGCAAAATGCTCGTCTAAGTCAAATTGTCAGTAATTTACCCACCACTGGACGTGTTCCTCCGGGGCAGCAGCAAATTAGTTTGACAAATACAGTTCAATCAATTCGTTTACCTTTGGTATCATCACAACATAATGCAGAATCTATTTTGAAAGCTCATTCAGGTCACATCAGTGACCCGAATGAGCTTTCAAGTCATCGTACCAATCCACGAAATGCTAATCAGGGTCAACAGCAAAGTATGACCAATTCGATTCGACTCAATGTTCCTGCATCGGAAATCCAACTTCCATATACTCCATCAGGTAATGTCTTCAGACGTTTCCCCAATACTATTCGCGCTCATTCGGGACAACAACCAAATTGCTTGAGCAACTCAAATAGATTCCATATTCCAATCTTGCAATCACAAAATAATTCTGGTGCAATACAAAATGCTCCTCAGAGTATGGCCATTAGTGATGGTCGCAGTAGTCCTGAAAATTATGGCCAAGAGCAGCATCAAAACATCCCTAGCGATGCTATTCAGAATCAACAACGTCTGGTGAACCTTGCTCATATTTCGAGTCATAGTCAGGAACAACCTAATCTTGTGTCAAGGCATTTAATCGTCACACAAAGAGCAATCAACGTCGCACCTCGAGAGATTAATGCTCGTAACATATCAGAAGACATTTTAGAACCAGAGATAAACGTACGACCGGGTCCTGCAAGTTCTTTATCACGTGATGCACACGTTAGCCCACGACCGTTGGATTTTGTACCACAAGATGTTAACGCCGAACAGGAACCTGCAGACTCTATATCGGAAGCCACAAGCAGTCCAGAGCCGCGAAATGAGTTTAGTTACTCACCATTACTCCTTCCGCTTTCGCTGGGTGCGTCGCCAGACTGGCGAGAATTGAATCTCCCATGGGCTCTATCTTCGCCAGAAGAGAACGAAGAGGATTTAACGGAGTAAATAAATCACAATGCACTTACGCCTCAGCAGCTAGAGGTCATATTAAATACCGACGCAGTACTATTACGTACACCATTCCTAGCTAAAGCTAGGAATGCTGATAGATTAAACCTTCATTAGTAGCCCACATGACATCTCGTGATATACATGTCATGGAGCTTTTATACTTGAATTTACTGAAACAAGTCTAGTCACTATATTATAAATTATGTAAAATTATATTATCCCGTGTTCGATTTACTTTTGTCAACACTGTAAAGATCAGCTTGTCTAGTCATATTTAGTTGTTAATTGTTATCTGCTAACTCAGCGGAATAACACATTATAATACCAATTGTATTTATCATTGTTAAATTTTAAATTAGGTGAATGATGCCGGCTGCGCTTGGCTGCATTATGCATCCATTGTTCTTATTGTTGGAAGTTTTAAAAACTATATTTTTATGTTACATGTGTATCGTTGAATTTTGTTAAACAACTTACTTAAAACCCTAAGAACATTACACTCATTTTGGGGAATCGCTTTAATTTGATGTGATGAGACAAATGAAAATAACAAAGGTCGCTATTGAAGACTATTAGCAGTTTCATTCAAACATTAGTATCGATTTTATTCGCATATTATAAAATACCCACGCAATATAATAAGATATCCTACAATTATTTAGCTACCGTATTATTAATAATCCGTATTCAACCGAACCTTGTTATTAGACGCATGTTATATTGTGGTAGATATTGATACTAAAGATTTTTAGAATATTAGAACTTGTAATGAATTTGTCGTAGCTCTACCTAAACTCATATGAGACTGTAATGTTATTTTAAGAACTCTGTTTATTATATATTTTAGGCGTAATGTAGACCATCTATGTATTATTTTATTGTAGTTTTTAACATTTGGAATCAATGTGTTAAAATTATAAACGTGAAATATGACGCGTATGTGATATTTTTTATCGCTTTAAGTTTAGTACTTGTCTACTAGGTGTCTCATTTTCGGTCAGTGATGATGTCGTCAAAGACTAGGGGGCTTAGCCTTTACTATAAGTAGTACTTATATTGATAGTTATCTATATTGTTATTTTTGACATTTTAAATCAATTAGTGGTAGTTTTAAACTTGTATTGGTGTTGTGTATACGTACTGAGTGTTTACAATTCCTGTAACATTATGTAAAATTCCATTTTATCTAATATGGTTGTAAAGCCAATATACATTCCAATGATTTGTAATTTCGAATTATGATTTTTATTGTAGTTTTTAATTTTCATGATATCGGTATAAATCTGTGCTGAAAAAAAAATCTACTTCCATCAGTAGATTGATGTAGGTTGGTGATGCAGGGGCAATAATTGTGAAATGGGTTACGATTCAATCACACTTATTGTATAAAACATCGTAGCCAAAATGAAAAAGTTACTCCGCATTTTCAAACCAAGTTCAAATAAAATAATGCTAATACGTAAATTTTACTATAGCCGCTTTTCAAATCGATATTGGCAGACACTGACTCAAGTCCAGATAATGATGAAAAGTGAAACAGACGTCCATAGTAATGAAATTATACATGTTCCAGACGTGCAGTTTATTCCTACGGAGAAGGGCAAATACATCTTGGTGCTGCGCGGCTTCACTTACTCGCAGGTGGGCGGGCGGTTCTTCTATTGCTCGTCGAAGCACATGGGGTGCCGCGCACGCGTGCGCGTTCTCTGTGGCAAGCTAATGCCTTCTGGTGACGCGCACAACCACGCGCCTCCCTCGCACGCGCGCTGCGGCAACGGCGCATTTGTGCAGCTGCGCCCGCGCTCTCATCAGTCCCTTCCTTCTACTACCCTTCCCTCTCCAGTAACTCTCACGCCTGCAGCCCTCGCTTTCCACGCTTTAAACTTTCCCCGAATATTACCCAAAACAGACCTATGGACTAGACTGCCTATTCCTGAAGTGAAAAAAGACTCTTAATATTATTGAAGCAAAATTGAAATTGTAACTACGGAGTAGTTGTTATTGAAAATGATCTAAAGGACTGATTTTTGTGTTGAAGACACGTTGTTAGTGGAATAATAGGATGTTATTAATATTTGTTCGAGCTGGGAACATAAATTCGGTCTGACAAAGTACGGCTGGCTAAGCTGATAAAATGTTTAAGTTTGCACTCGAATGCGCTTGGTTTTTAAGTTATATAATCACAGAAAGCATCATTAAGTATGGCATTAAGTATTAGTTTTACAAAAGCTATTGTTAAATGTTTTTGACATTTGTTAAAAGATCTCCAAGATATATTAATTAGGTTTAAAACTTATGTGACGGTGATATTTCAACGCGATACGTAATTCGGTGATATTTTTAGCTAAGCAATAATTGTTGTAAGCCTTATTTTATTGTGTTAATATTCTACTTAAGATGTTAATTACTAAATATATAACTTTTATATAAAATCCTACTTTATCATATCATAGATGCCTATCTACATAAATTATATTCTGCTTTTACTTATTGTTTTTTATTAAATTGCCATTTTTTCCTGTAGCATAGAATTCAAGTAATGTATTGAAGCAATGATGGCCGAGCGGTAATACATAGTTGTTACGTCTGATGTGCCTGTAATTTCACTGGCTCTCTAGGACTGCTGCCGGAACACACCGTTAGGTGCTGGGCGACAGATTTTCTACTTGAGGGTGGTAGCTAGCCAGGCGGGCAATCGCAAAATGCCCTTCCTCCATGCGGTGAAGCTCAAGCCGGCGGTGGGGATCGAACCAGGGACCTGCAATTTGCCTGTGCAGCAAAAAGCAGGTAGTCGCATTTCTCGGTAGCCACTACGAAAATTTAAATATTTCGTCATTAACTGGTATATACGTACATAAATCATTAATTGAAAGTATATACGTTAAAGTGGGTGGGTGGTGGTTAGGTAAAGTGGGAGATAAACTAGCAACTGTAGGTATTTTTATCAATTAAGAAAGTAATAAACAGCATCAACTAGAGCAGGATGGCCTCTGGGCCAGGTTTCTGCACCGATGGCTTGGTCAACTTTGATGTCGAATTCCTAGTGACGAATTGCAGTGGACCGTAATGTCTGGAAGGAATTGGTGTAGATTTTGACCCAGCAATCGAACATTAAAGGTTAAAACAAAAGTAGATTATGCAGTCACAATAGCTGAGTTGAGCAGTTACACAGTGGTGTAGTTAAGTCAAGTACCTGTAATTTTACTCTCAAGGACTGCTGCCGGAAGACACTGTAAGGTGCTTGGATTTTCTTCTAGGTATATATAGAATAGTTAATAGGGTGGTAGCTAACCAGGCGAGCATTCGCAAAATGCGGTGAAGCTCAAGCTGGCGGTGGTGATCGAACCAAAGACTTGCGGCACGGCAATCGATAGGTATTACCGCTCGCCTATCATTGCCTCAAACACGTATACGTATAGGTATGGCGACGGTAGAACCATACTGATCCAAGTATCGTTTTCATCATATTGAGAAAAAGAATAAAACGCGTTTGAACTTGTTTTAAAAAAAATACTTGATTTATTATGCTTTAATCTTTATCGAAATGATGGCAATATGTCAGACAAAATAAAATAAAAAACTATAATTAAATATTTTGATTAAAAGTAAAATGTTGGTCTCTGCAGAAAAAAAAACTAGATAAAAAATAAAAATTGGATCAGTATAGCAGGATATATTTATGAAAGTAAGTATAGCTAAAGTGAAAAATTGAGGTCCTCTTCCAATATAAGGCGCTTTTTGTACTTGGATCATCACATCAACTGAATATTTTTTTCCGTGCATTTGTTGCATATAACTCAAATATAGAAAAAATATAGGTAGATAGAACGCAAATTTTGAAGCGCTCGTAGCGAAATTTACTTAGCTGGTCTTAACCGATCAGCAAAGTTAAGCAACGTCCGCCGCGGTCAGTAGTTGGATGGGTGACCGCTTGTGACATTACTACTGAGCGGTCCCGTTTGTTGTCTTAGGATAGCAGTCGTTATTGCATGGTGGTAGGGCATTTTCGAATGCCCGCCTGGCTAGCTACCACCTTCAAGTAGAAAATCTGTCGCCAAGCACCTAACGGTGTGTTCCGGCAGCTGTCCTTGAGAGCCAGTAATTCTAGGTTAGCCTGAACAACCCCTTCGACCACATCATCACTTATCATCAAGTGAGATAGTGGCCAAAGGCTATCCCTATCAGGCATAATAAAAAATAAAAAAAATACTTTTCTAAGTAATACATAAAATTTATACTTTTACGCCATTTCCCATTTTATAACGATATTGAACGAATACTAATACTACTCATTTTGATATACACCGTTCAATTGTAGGTGTTTTGTCAATCGGCGTGTCTTGGTCTGGACGGCCGCAGCCGTCGTATGGTTCGGCAGGAGTAACCATCACAACCGCGGTCCCAAGATACGGTGGCTCTGTACGATGCAACCCAGAGGATGCCGAGCCAAGCTGATCACCTTCGAACAAAATCTTTTATCTTAAAGAATTCCTTGCATAACCACTGACAATATTGTACATGTAGTTGCACCATGTATAGTTTATTTTTATCAATTCACAAAAATATTTTTTGTTTTCATATGACAATTTTATTTTTAATAAAATATTCTAGTCCAGCACGTTTTTGCGCTGTTTTTATTAACACTATAGATTTAAAATCGAAATTATGTGATGAAATATATATACTTCATGATGTTTTCCTAATTAAGGAGCGGTCAGTTATCTAACAAAAATATTCAGCATTTTTGTGTAATCACAATATTCTTGTCTAGTATTTTTATGTTATATACAACTTAACTAACTTAATTATGATGAAAGGATCATGCAAAAGGTAGTGTTTGGGTAGACACTCGTATAAACTTGCTGGACTAGACCAACAAAAGTCGAAAGAACATGGGATTCACGCAAGTTTTTTTTTGTTACAGGTACCTCAATCGGTGTGATGAATCATGTGAATATATAGTAGCAAAGCAAACACGTATAGTTTTTTTTCTCGTGATATGTAACGTTTGAGTATATCTCGTATTGTACCGTTACAAAGGTCGGTTATATTTATGTCCACCTTGTGTTTAGGTGCAATAAAATGAAAAGGAAAAATTATTTATTATTACAAACTAAGTATCCTTTATCAAATCTATAATTTGATCACATTGAGACGAAATAATTACTAGACACTTATTGTGGACTTCATTTTCTACAAATTGGCATCCGGCACAATTGGCAACTTGTTACTGCATTCCGGTTATTAATAAAAAACTAATTTTCTCACTTTCTTTTTCAATTCACCAATCCAAATTCAAGTTTCGCGCGCACAGCTAACCAGGCACCGCCATTTTGACACTAAAATATAACCGTGCTTTTTTACGAGAGTGAGGTCGCAAACATATTTGTGTGCTTTATTATGTTTGTTGCATGTTTTATTCGATTTATGCTTTATTTATTCTATTTGGCTGATTTAATACGAAATATCAGTAGGTATTCTTGTGACCATTTCGCAAGAATCGACGTATTTTATTGTGAAACATTCGAAGAAGTAGTTTATGACGGTCAGCTCTTCGAATCCCTGCTTTTCTTTCCCTATCAGACATATATGAGATATATAAATGGATAATATTTATGTTAACAATAATACAAGTAGGTATAATTATGCAGTTACTCATGTGTCAATGTAAACTATTAGGAGTAGGTATTTAGACAAACTTTTTATTTTTTTCATTAACGACTGTGTTGCATCTAGCGAATCACCTTGGCTTAATGTCGTCCATACATTTTGACCCGCAGTTCTTAAAAATATTACCCTTTGGATGTAACTAATGAAATCATCTTTTATCGTGTTTTAAAACATAAAATATTTGCTCCAAATCTATCGTGTGGAATATTTAATGTAAAGACTTATTGAGGCGTTTCTAAAAATATACCATATCATTTAATTTCTTTGATAATAAAAAAAAACCTATGTCATACATAAAAAAGATGACGTCATGACTCCACTCCTAAGAGAAAAATTAAATATTTTTTGAAGTCATGATAGCTGAGCGGTTGTAGCTATGGACCGCAGTGTCGCAGGTCCATGGTTCGAGGGCATGGTGGGAGGGCATTTTGCAAATTCTTGCCTGGTTAGCTACCACCCTCAAGTATTAAATCTGTCGCCCAGCACCTAACAGTGAGTTCCGGCAGCAGTCCATGAGAGCCAGTAAAGTTACAGGCACATTAACAACTGTATCTCAGGGGACGGGAGCGGTGCAGTTCGTCACTTGTGACGAAATTCATCTGTTATTGGCAGAGGTTACCGTGATTAAGAACTGCGGGATAAAATTATTTATCCTTTAAGTACATCAATTTGCGTTTTTTTTACGTTCTCCTTGTACTTTAGTAACATCGTGCTGATCTGGTGATGATAGCATAAAAAGTAGCTCATACAACTCCGCAGTGAATAGCAGGAGATTGGCCGAGTGCCGGTTTGAATGTTTTATGGATTGTCGAATGACTGCTGAGTGGCTCCTTTGGCTCTTTTTCAGCTATTTTAATCAATAGATACCACTTCTTGAGTTCTTCATTAAAACATAATACTGATTTACAATGACGTATTGACATAGGTACGGAGCCGGAAGAGCCGTTCAGTTAGCTAGATATATATAGACATACATGTGACATACAACATTGTTTTGCTGTTTGTCGTGGAAGGTCAGGCTTTACCGGCCTGATCATGCACTTAGCCGATAGGTGGTGAACTGGTCAGTAACAGAGTGGGCGAGTGAGATCACGAGTAGGTGATTTTTCGGTCCTATATCTTAACTGCAAATTATATCTACGCGTGGATATGTACTCATTTTGATCAGCTCACAGTACCAAATACGCATTTTTATAAAACTTGATAAGATAAATATGTTTATCTGCAAAACATAAAATAAAAAATAATAATAACAGGTTTTAAGTGCGTTACGCCTTCTGCTTGCTTTCTTTGATTTATTTTTATTGTTTTAAGCATATCTATAAAAAAAATTAGTGTGCATTTGAAAGTAGTATAAAAGTAACATATTTTTTTTTAATAAATTATTAATTTTTTGCTATGATTTAAATAGTGTTTGAGTGTATCAAACAGAAGGCGTTAACGCTAGCCAAAAAATATTTTGTGATTTTTGATCTATATACTGTTTTTAGAAAAGAACGAATAAATATGGAAATTCATTTAACACCATAATTCGCAGCGCGGGCCTTAAATTATAAAAAGATATGCTATGTAGTAGTCAGCTGTGGTATTAAGGCCTTTTAAAAGGCTTGTCTAAGAAGACACCATATTGTACATACTCGTAAGGCAGAAAATATAGAAAAAAAAGGCTGTTTACTTCAATGCGCTGGAATAAAAATAAAGAAATTTGCTAAAATAGGCATTGCCTTAATTTCAAAAATGTTTTTTTCAGCAAGTATATTTATTTGGTAAAAAATATAACATAATCATTTATTATATTGGCGAAAAATCAATTGTTGGCCGAAATTGATAAAAATGATTTTTTGAAAGAAATAAAAGACATAATTAAACGTCAAGCTTAGATTATGAACACCGCAAAGCTTAGTAACTAAACAAGCCCATTGTTAAGAAAATTTTGCTGCAGTCTAAGAAATGTATGATAAGTTCAACACCTGGAACGTTAATACAATGTTGAAAAAGGCTTGTTGATTAACAATAATGAATTGTCAGCACCAAGATATTATGAAAAAAGGCTTACTCAGGGTTCGTCTTTAAGCGCAAAAGAATATCGAAGATATCCCGATTGCTGATGATCGGATTAATTATCCCGCTTATATTTATTTTCAATGGAAAAAATAATGCTAGAAGAACTCAAGATATGATAAAATTTCACAAACAAAAATTGCATCTAAAATGTTTATGTCTTTAGAGCTATTTATACGATTTCACTACTTAGCGAAAAGTTCCTGGGCAAATGCCTATTGATTTTCGATGATAACTCTTCACATTTACACGAAGAGTATTAGCTGTGGTATTGTTTACTGACAAATAAACAGTCGAATTTACATGAACCGAATCAATAAAATCAACAATCTATAAATAAATTCTTACAAAACTTCTGGGATCAAGAATAGTTGCTTTTTAATGACCAGGACAAACTGGTTATGGTAACTGGTAATTACCCCTTCTTTTGGAACCCTTCCATACTAGAAAGCGGGATTCTATTACTAACCCTCAGCTGTCCGTCTGTCCGCCCGCCTGACGAGCCCTTTAAAAGGCTTTTCATCTTTGGAACAGTAATAGAGAGACAATTATATATTTTACAGAATAGGTGTCGGTATGGGAGATTGCCAAGCAAATAATAATAATAGCAAAATGTAATAATTAAAAGGGGGTCGATACGTTTCTAGTATTTTTTTAAATGGTATTTTCCAGTTTTTTGTTTCAGCTTTATCGTAAAAACAGTAATACATACAAGATACAAACATAGTATGATTATAGTCCAATATCCGCCGTATAATGATAAAAACCGGCCAATTGCATTCAAAAAATCGTAATTTTTTGCTATAATTTATGTTGGTACGGAACCCTTGGCGTTCAGGTCCAACTCGCTCATGGTCGGTTTTTCTTTCATGTGTAAATGCCTTTTTGCATTACTGTCGAGAGTGGTGGCCGGGATATGTCGGACTCGAAACCAAATACTCCCACTGCAGCTAGTGCCCCTACCGATTCAAACATATGTCACACCTCGGATACAGTTAGCGGGAACGCGGGAACACTTTCACACAAGTCGGAAATAGACAGCCGCAGCGGGTTCGCGAGCTGCGTCTGTATATTTCCGGGCCGTTCCCTATGGGAGATACCCTTGGAGACCTGTGATATGACGGGGTTTAACCACCCCGGGGTCCAAGCCTGCCAATGGACGCAAGGCGACCCCGTGCCGGGACGCCTTAGGTCTCCCTGTGGCGGGCCAGATGAGTTGTTCAGGCACCTGTTACTTCAGCCACAGATGATAGGGAGAGTAGTTAACGCCATGCTGATACTCCTCTTACCCTTCGGCTGATCCAGGCTACGGAAGGTAGGGAGAGCGACACACCGATACACCGGTACTCTTCTCCTACCGCGCCCTCGCCTCAAAGCAGCGGTGTCGCCTAGCAAAGCCCAAAGTAGCGGTATCACCTCAGTTTCCCTTTAGCTTCACCGTGGTGTTCCCACGGTTACTATAGGCCCCCATCCCACGGTAAGGCGGGAACCCACGTGGGGGAACTGGTCTTTAACACCGCGGATCCAAGTGCAATCGCAGATGAAGCTTTTGCGCCGTTTATACTAACAATTCAACTGCTGTAGAGTGTTTTAATATAAAAATGTATTAATGACGTAAATCAAATCAAATCAAATCAGTATTTTATTTGCCAGAATACAGTAATACATTTATGTGCTCTTAAATTAATAATATTATTTGTTCAGTGTATTCAGACTGCATGCAGACGTGCAAATATTTAAAATAAAGTTATTTTACAATGATAGAACTTAGAACTGAAATAATCCTTAATATCTTAAAAACAATTACTTAACAACGAGTCAACTTATTCTTTATCGTTCGTTCGAAAAATCATGTCAACCGGAATTATACGCCTAATGCTACGCAATAAAATACTTTCTGACACTTCTTTTTATTCAAAACTATAAGGATTAAGAAGAAAAATTACGCTACAAAAATTCGTAAGCTTGACAATATGATGATTTCGACCACATCTTAATTTCCTAAATGCAAAGTTTATAAAATACCTTTAAGAGATACCTTTTACAGATGATTTTTATGATATTATATAGGTATTGAATAAAAATTATGGAATGATAGTTAAAAACTTATGATCAATTATTTACTCGAACGAATCTCTTTTTTTGCATTGATGTGCAAAAAATGGGATGGCCTATCACCACCCTTTTTAACTATTGCTTTTACGTTAAAATGCACCTGTTAAATTACATTTGCAGAGTCAGCTTGTGACTACGATTGATGCAAATTAATTGAAACGTCAATGTTAGTCAAAAAATGATATTTTGACTTTAATTTGTGTGCTAATAGACCCGAAAGTGTAATTTATACACGTGTTACATTATTGTGTTTTATTTTTGACCAAAATTAAGCTTTGTACTAAAGTTAAGTGTGAGTCACTATCTCGTTGGTTGACTGATATATAACGTCGCTTAGATGTAGGGATGTAGGGATGGAGGTTATGGGTTCGATATTCGGATCGGACACTGACTTTAGGTTATTTAACAGTCGGACATCCTTAGGTGTGTGGAATCTTTCAGTGTCCGGTGGATAGTAATAGGCCCGCCCCAAACAACAGTGGACATAGGAAAATACCTGGCTGAACGCGTATGTGCCAGATTCAGTAAATACCAATAAATAAATTTACTACATATACTCTTTGAAGCGCTCGTAACGAAGTTTGCTTAGCTGATCAGCTAAGTTAAGCAACGTCCGTCGCGGTCAGGAGTTGGATGGGTGACCGCTAGTGACATTACTACTAAACGCTTCCGTGCTTCGGAAGGCACGTTAAGCTGTCGGTCCCGGTTGTTGTCTTACGATGGCAGTCGTAACAGCATGGTGGTAGGGCATTTTTGAATGCCCGCCTGGCTAACTACCACCCTCAAGTAGAAAAGCTCTCGCCAAACACCTAACGGTGTGCTCCGGCAGCTGTCCGTGAGAGCCAGTAATTCTAGGTTATCCTGAACTACATCATCACCATCATACAATCAGGTGAGATATTGGTTAAAGGAGAGCCAAAAAAATATTTAAAAAAATGATATAATTAATTTAAAAAAAAATATTTTTGTTAAGTACTAAAATAAAATGAGTTTAAATAAACTTTACAATAATCATACACATACATGATGATGTAGAACTTATACATATTTAGTAGTCAGATGATTCAAGACCAAACATAGTATATAATATACTTTAGGCGCATCTGAGTCCAAACTAGCCTTTGACCATTATCTCATCTGATGGTAAATGATGATTTGTTATACAAGCTAAAACTATAACATTATTATAATATACCTTATCTTTACTTTATCACTTATAGTATAATTATTATTATAGAATACAATACGGCATAGTAGCCGGAAAAGACCGTTAGGTGTTTGGTATCAAATTTTCTATTTAAATGTGTATTGCAAAATCCTGGCTAACCCAAGATTTTGCAAGCATCCGTAAAATGCTCTACCTACAACCATGCACCGAAGCTCAAGCCGCGGCAGGATTCGAACCAAGGACCCTTACTTGGCAGTCCATACTCATCATCATTAGGTCAATTATTTAGATAGTGTAACATAATTTTGATTATATTTTTCTATGTATAATAGATAAGAAGAGTTCCTATATGATATAAGAACCATATTCGCTAATGACGAAAAAAAAAATGGATTACAGACGTAATTAGAAAATAAAACTCCACAGAGGCTATTGTATGTCTTGCAGCGAATGATGGCGGCTGATGATGATAAACATTGTCAATTGTAGTGCACAAAAAACCGGCATGAATACAGTTTGTAATGAAACTATAAAACTATGCTTATGATTTAAGGAATGTCCCGCTTCGCTTCAAATCATTACTAATATCTTAAACGAATGGCAGTCTTAGTTAGACTTTAAAAATTAAGGTCATTTTAATATAAATTATCTTCATCCTACTTATGCTATGAACCACGCATTTTTTTTAATTTGATATTAAACCTATATACGTGTGCGTTATACATAAGAGAACAGTTTCAGCGCATACATACCCTCTACAATTCATGATGACTAAGTTCGGGAATCCCACCATCCAATGGGGAAAATACCGGTTTATTAAGAAGCTGACGCGAAGGTCCAAAACCTGGTGGGAGTGCACCGCGAGGAGGTCCTACCAGTGCAGGTGCATGGCGGTCACCGTTGAGAACAGGCTGGTGAAGCTTATTGGGTGGCACAACCACTCATAATTAGGGATGGTTAACGACAAAGATGACGTCGTAGATGTTTCGCAACCTACACCTCTGATGCCAAAACTATAGTATTGCCTAAGATTTGGCTTTGACAGTGCAATTGTTATATATATACTCTAACATTTACCAGCGAGTGGCCTATTATACCAATCATTTCATTTATATTTATTAACAACCATAAAACCATGCCATATATTTCGGAGCTGGAAAAATGTTTAGTAGAATTGACTAGAGAAAATATTGTCAAATTAAAATACAATATAAACTTTATGAAACATTTTTGTGTTTCAGCATATATTATTAATATTCAGTCCGTTAATTCAAAATTATTCTAACAAGATTTAATATATGAAAATCGCAAGTTTTCACCACTTTTGTTTGAGTTTATTCGATAGATAGCTATTCAAAAATTATGTATATCAAAGACCATATTTAAATTAATTTTATTTACGCGGATCGTATTTGCTTTGAGTTTAAATACGATGGTAAGTTTTTTTTTATTCTCACAGGTTAGCCTTTGACCACTATCTCACCTGATGGTAAGCGATAATGTGGTCGAAGAAGGTGTTCAGGTTAACCTGGAATAAAAGAATAGACAAATGAAATAGAAAAACGCACTTCCACGTACAAGTAGCATAATAGACTGGTAGCCGAGCACGGCTTGGCCCGTTTTGAGTTTGAATTTTACCGCACTTCTTCAGGAATCACTCAGTAAATATTAATGATAGCTTTATCTTAATAATACCTTGTGTGTTAATCTAGGATTATTTAGTAAGTCTCATCTAGTCCGTTCGGCCGTTGCCTTTTCGGAGGTCTATATCTCCAAACTATCTTTAATGCTGATTAGTACAAAGTAACTCTTTTGATTAACTTCAGTGACATTTAAATTTAAAAACAATCGAAATAACCGGGGAAGCTTAAGACAATATTTCAAATATACAGTGTACAGTACAGACAAATACAGTGTGTCGGATCACATGTGTGTAGTCCGGGTTCGAGCATACCAGATGCTCATCATCAAGAACATTTCTAATGTACCTACTTCGTAAAACACGTGAGGCTATAGAAATCGATGAACATCCTAATTTTAACAGAGATGGGGGTTGGATGCTATCATCAGCCTGGATTCCTACCTGCAAGCTCAACGCAGGAATTGTGGCGCAGTCCAGAATGCGACACGGTTAGCATCTTATGCTACGGTATGTGTGATGATGATGCGATCACAGACGATGAAGTATATTCACCGTCTTCAGCCGGGCACGCTAGGACCTGGTCAACCATTATGATATGACAGGAATTATTAATGTAATAATAATAATAATGTAATAATAAAAATAATAATAATGTAATAATGTAATTAAGTAATGCTGCGGTGTTGTAAGCGCAAGCCTTAACGATGGTCTATTGTATAACTATGTCGTCAGGTATAGCTGCCCTACTTTAAGGTAAAACCGAGATAGAAAAATTACCGGAGAACGAGTCTGTTGACCATTGTTTTTCAATAGGTACATCCGTGAGCAAAACTAAATAATCTTAAATTGTTCACTAACACCTTGAAGTACATAAGCGTGCAAGAAATTCTAAAAAACATTTTGAAGCACTGATGGCACAGTTGCATTGGCTATGGACTGCCGTGCAGCAGGTCCATGGTTCGAATCCCGCATCGAATTTGAGCTCCACCGCAGGTGGAAGGGAATTTTGCGAATGTTCGCCTGGCTAGCGACCACCCTCAAGTAGAAAATCTGTCGCCAAGCACCTAACAGTGTGTTCCGGAAGCAGTCCTTGAGAGCCAGTAAAATTACAGGCACGGTGACAGGCGCAGTGCAATTCGTCGATGACGAAATGCATCCGTTATAGGCAGAAGTTAGTCCACTTAACAGCAGGTGGGCCTCGGGCGTGTTCCGTTACAATAACATAAAAAAAACTGTTGCCAAGGACCTAACGGTGTTCTAGCAGCTGTCTTTGAGAGCCAGTAATTCTAGTTTAGCCTGAACAACATCTTCTACCACATTATGACTTACAGTCAGGTGAGATAGTCGTCAAAGACTAGGTATCAAGTATTAAAAAAAATAGACGTGGGTAATTAAGAACATGGAAGCCTGTATAACAAAGGTATTTATCATAAAGTGGTGAAAACGGGCACCGTAACATATTTATTCTTAAAATTAAAAACTCCGTAAATCAATGCATTGAATGTTAAGCGTTGCCTATAAAGAAGATTTTACATAAGCTACGCATTCGTAGACACATCCTACGAGTAGTTTCGACGCAACAACATACAATAACTAAGTGTAATTGATGCTCTTCATAAAATCGTAAGTAACAACAATGAAACAACTTTATTGCACTCTAAGTTTTTATCATCGGGAACATAACAATAATCTAGTACCAAAAACATAAAATGTCTATTTATTCCCGGTGTATACTTGTCTAACGATATTCGTAGACTCTTGCTACGCTTGGCGTAGACTCAAAGTGATGCAGGAACTAAATGCTTTGCCTAAAATCTTAAGCGCTTCCACCGCAAATATTGCCATAATCATATTCCTATGCTTATTCCACTAATGTGGGGTCTTTGAAATACGTCTTCTCTATCAACACAGAGCAAAAAACATTAAAATTATGTTTTCACTTACAACACACTGGCACTTATTCGGCTTAACGAACAAGCATTGCAATTCAACGGGCAATACCGCTAGCACGCTACCGATTGGGCTGGTGCAATCGGACTGCCTGCGGGCTTGCATTGACCTGCAAATCTTTACGTTGCCAGAATGATTTCATTGTAGTGACTGTTGTGTTGTTTATAGTTTGTGTTGTTAATAAAGGCATATCGGCGGTAAAAAAAAACAATTATCTGGGTGTCTATTCTTATTACAATTATATATTTGTGTTGTCCTCAACTCAAACAGGTACAGGTACAAACTACTACTAACTTAAAATAAAACTGCTACTAATAAAGGGCTTTAGTTTTCTAAAAAACACAGAATATAGATGAAGATGATTAAAATTTTTATTGTATTACGAGGAGAAAAGTTTGGCAACTATGAATGAAAAATGATGTCACGCAAATGTGATTCAATTTTTTATTGTATGACGAAGAAAAAAGTTTGGCTATCATGAATAAAAAATGATATCTGGCAAATGTCCACCACCAACACCAGCACGCTGACAAATGTCGATTCTTTCATCAAAGTTTTTAATCACTTTTTGGCAAAATGGCGGGTCTATTTCGCGAGATGTTAACAACTCAATTTTGGCCTATTATTGGTGACGTGGATATCACTGACATGTAGTTTCAACAGGACGGTGTCAAATGTCACACAGCCAATGAAACGATCAACTTATTGCAAACGAAATTTCCCGATCGAATAATTTCACGAAATTCAGCGGTTAAGTAGCCAGCCAGATCGTATGATTTAACACCACTGGTTTTTTTTAAATATTGTTATGGATGCGGGTTCGAATCCCGCACATGACTTAAATTTTTCCTATCGTATGTTTGTGATTTTGTAACCACTGGATTATTGTTTGTGGGGCTATGTTAAGGACAGATTCAATCTATACGCAGCCAATTGAATCCATTGCAGTCTTAAGGGTGAACTGGCCGGACGGTTCTCCATACAAACGCCGTTGGGAGATCACTCCCTTATTTGAGGATTTAGGTCCAAAATAAAACATGATACCGATTGATCTCGTCATTATCTAGGCTTGTATGATGCCGAAATTTTAATAAAATAATTAACCTGAGAATTATAAGCCTCGAAACATTTTCATATAAAGTTTTCGAGGCTCATAACTTACAACTTACTTATCTTTTTAAAATTTTGGCATCATACAAGCCTAGATAATGACGAGATCAATCGGTGTTATGATTTATTTTGGGCCTAAATCCTCAAATAAGGGAGTGATCACCCAACGGCGTTTGTATGGAGAACCGTCCGGCCAGTTCACCCTTAAAACTCACAATCCGTCATGTGTTTAACGAAATAGACCCGCCATTTTGCCAAAAGTGATTAAAAACTTTGATGAAAGAATCAACATCTGTCAGTGTGCTCCTGGTGGACATTTGCTAGATATAATTTTTTATTTATGATAGCCAAACTTTTCTCTTCGTAACACAATAAAAATTTGAATCATCTTCATCTAAATTATTTGTTATATTTTATTTTAGAAAACATAGTTCTTGTTGAAAAACCCTTTATAATAAAACAAATGTATAATAACCGCTAGACGATTATTTCACCTGTTGGTTAGTGATGATGTCGTGGAATAAATGTGTCATCAGGTAACTTTTAGAATAAACACTCTCTCAAGGATAGCTATCAAAACGTTTGGCAGAAACAGACTTTTCTTGATGGTGACAGCCAAACTAAAATGCAAATGTCATAAAGGCTGCGTATCATGAATCATGCGTATCTGCGTACATCTGGATGGACGAGAAAGATAAGCGGTTTGCAAATAAAAACCACGAATGAGAACGCTGCGCTCATCGAAGCTACGAAAATAAAGCGAAACCTAATGGTGTTTTCTTTCCTCATACACTTCTTAAATTTTCCTTGCGTGTCCCTCGTGGATACACGTAGCCTAAACCGGGTCCCAGGTCCCAACTTACGAATTAGTATTGTTTCTTTTACGAATATTTTGCATTGAAGTCGAAAAAGCGAAAGCGTCGAAAAGTGCATATGAAGTCACCAAGTTTTTTGTCGAATTTTGGGGATCACAAAATTATAACGAGAGGAAAATTTATAGTAATGTGCAAGATGCGAACCAGCGTCATCCACTCCTATACCCGTGGTATCCTTTAACCGCTAAGCCAAGATGAGAAATGACTATAATTTGTCCTTCCGTTCTTAACGTATGGAGTATCATATGGAGTAGGTATATACGTAATTCCAAAAATAAATAAAAGTATTATGGGGATGTTGCCTCGTATTAGGCATCCATCATAATTAGCCTGTATAAGTCCACTGGATATAGGCATGTGCTAAACATGGCAGCGCTTCCGATTTTTGGCCTTTCTTTTTCCAACTCCTATATGCCACTTTGCGTATGTAGTCGCTCCATTTAGCCGAAGCCGACTTACGCCGATCAAGAACAGGTACTGGAACACAGAGCCGCTTGGTGACAGATTTTCTCCTTGATGGTGGCAGCTAATCTGGCTTACCAAATATATGGGGGTTTGTCATAAGCCCTACGCTTGGCATGCGTCTTGGAGATCGTAGTGTGAGATAACAGTTTCTCAGAAAGCGCTGTTGCCCACCTTCCGGTATTTTCCCCTAAGTCGCCTCTTGCGACACCCACATAAATTGTTATAACACGTGTGTATTGTTGACATATTTATAAAATAATTATAGTACAATAAAAAGAAATTGAATGCTGATAAATTTTTTTGTGCCGATAGCCATCTCTCTTGATGATGATGCGGTCGAAGATGTTGTTCAGGCTAACCTATAATTACTGGCTATTAAGGATGATTCCCGGAACGCACCGTTAGGAGCTTTGCAACAGATTATCTTCTTCAGGGTGGTAGCTATACAGGTAGGCCGTCGCAAAACGCCCACCAGGGATAGTCATTGTCATCCTAAGACAAAAAACGTGACCGACGCGACGTCTCAACCTGCGAATCACGGATGCACTCAGTAATGAATGCCACTAGTGGGTCACCCATCTAAGTGATGACCGCAGCGTACCTTGCTTAACCTAGTTAATAGGTTAATTAGGCAAGCTACGGTATGAGTGTTTCGAAACACAATTTAATGCTGTCTACAAAATTTAAACAGGTATTTTTTTATAGACAGTACGAAAATAATTACTGGAGCGAAGGGGATTATTGGAAAATTAAGTAGCCAGTTAGCTAGATAACCCCAACAGGGCATTCTTTCTTGAGGGCATTTCTGTAATAAACTATTCAAGCTTGTTTTAGTTTTAGTACGATAACTATAGTTTTAATTAAACTAAGAATACTTTGTATAACCACGCTATAACCATAGTATATCTCTTACAGGCACGTTCCTATAAAATGTCATTTTATTTTACAGAACCGAAGTTCAACCTGTCCCAACGTGGCAATCTGGTCATCCAGATTGGAGATTGGCGGTTTAACAAGCACGCCAGTTGGGGCACCAGAGTACGCTGGACCTGCATTAAAAAGAAGAGAGGCTGTAACGCAGCCATCACAACCTGCAACGATATCATCGTCAAAACGCTGGGCATGCACAACCATTGAACAATTTCAGTTGCGGCTGAAATTTGATATTTTGGTAAGCGCCTAAGCATTGCATATTACGACAACGTTTTTTTTTGTTTTTGGGTCGCAAATCGAGATGTGAAAATTGCAGACGCCATAAAATATGGGGGTTTATCTATTATTTTTAGTGTAACCAATTTATTTATAATAAGCACGTGAAAATTTTCAAGAAAATAGGTGCAAACAGCATTTGTTTCCATGTAATAGTTTAATTATTATACGATACAACAAGAAATTTTTCAGTAGATAAAACATATATATTTTTTTTAAACAAACAATACTATGAACTATATACAGCTACTACAATAAAAGCATTTGGACTCATAGGCAGTCCAAATGCTCTAGCCCACTACCAGTTGGCAGCGTGCCCAGCATGCTGGCAGCATTAATTGGTGTTAGATGAAACTGTTAGGAGAACACTTTAACAGCTAACAACCTCTTAATGGTGACATCTGTTAAACAACATTATATATTACATTATTATATAATATACAAAAAAAAAAATATAAAATTCATACTGTCTGACACTTTTTAGTTACATAGGTGTGTCGTAGTAAACGAAATAGCATAAATGTCTGCTGCGAGCATCGTAGCTCAGCTACGTACGTAGCTTAGACACACGTAGCATTCAAGACTTCGGGACCGCGCGTACTACATTACGCGTAATCATCTTTAAGTCGTATATCTAAGTATCGATACTTACCTACTACTGTCCGTCATGTTGAATCTTTCTTTGGTGCGCTTTACATTGACTGGTGATGGCGAAAGCACTTGAATGCGTCGAAAATTGTGCGAGATTTAACATGTTAACGCCCGATTTCCGACGTTCACGTTAATCGCAGTTTCGCTTGTATTTGGTGAAATTCAAACAGGTGCTCTCAGTTAAACGCTTGACCGACAAAACACACCCTGGAACGCCGTCTAGTGTAGCTTGATCGCGTTCATTTTCAACGGCAAAATCCGCCACGAAACACGAACACAAGCTAGGTAATACAACAAACTACAGTTTGGTTCTATTTTCTATGGACATATTTTTTGAGAAAAATCCCGCTCATATCTAAGTAAAGTTGCCATTAAAAACATTGTATTATAGTAGGTTTGAAGAAATTTAGTCTCAAAAAGACTACATAGTCACTTACATGAGAACAAGAACAATGAATATAGTTAGTTAATTATTGTACGAGTACTCATTTAACGTATAAAAATGTAGGTAGGCATTGCATCAACGCCTTGTTTATAACAGATCATTGTTACCGATGACGTGTTGAGATAGTTGCGATTTAAATACGTTAAATGAGCTTAATTTTTTTAATGTTTGACGTAATCATTTTTCTCCCTTAATTTGTTCTTATCTTGGGAAGCACTAGAAAACTTGCTCGGCGAGTACTTCGTTTTGTTGTCTGTTTCAACATAGCGTAGGATAAATTAGTTACTGTTTAATGATACCTAATAAAGTTGCGGTAAATGCCTTAAAGCACAAGCCCTTTGCAGGATTTCAATTACGTATATCCCTAGATATCCACGGAATGGGCGATCGTTGATGAAATTCACGTGCCAATAATTACACTGCATAAATTTCCGTAAAAAGCCAAGTTATGATAAAAATATTAATAGTTTCATCACACCTTAATATCCCCGAAAGTGATGGATGATGTGTTCATATGTACGCTTAGTAATTTCTTTTTCAAAGATATTGTTTGTTTATGAATTATGTCTCAGATGGCGAACGTATAACACTACCATGCCTACTATTTTTGACGTGTTTAAAAGGACGGGCTAGCATCAGTGAGTTACTGCTATTTTATTTCCCAGTTTAAAATTACTAAATATTGCAACCTTGACTTTAGAAGTTGAACATCGTAGTTTCGAAGTCCCATAAAAAGGTTTAAAGGACGCTTTGTGTGTGAAAAGAGTCACTTGCAGTATTTCTGTTCACTGTGTTGAGTTGTGTCTGTTGACGTAACTATTATGCGTAGTTGCACCTCAAGAAATCTTAGCTCTTATCGGGGAAGAGAGCCAAGATCTTAATCTTAGGATCACATACCAATAGCGATGGTAACAGGCCAGATGCACTCGTTTGATAGTGACGACGTATAGTTTCGAAACAATCACAAGGAAGTCGTCACTTCAAAAAAGAAGTAAAATTGCACACTGCTTTAATCTAGGCTTGGCATATAGAGATGCAGAATAGAGATGAATGTCAATATATATTTGAAATGTCAATATGAATTTGAAACGCGAAATTTACAAATATTTACACAGTATGTCCCATGTTGAGTGGACCCATTATGTAGAGAAAATAAAAAAAAGGAAATAATATTCCGATGAGCAAACTGACTTGAGTTTCGAGAAAAGCGACTGTGGCAGGGGAATTCCCATATCATATACCTTAAATTGCCATCGATATTTCCAGACTCCGAATTTTTCAGAAAATCCCAATAACTGGCCGAAACTCAGGCTATATACCACGCAAAATATGAGGCCACTTGTTTATTGAAAAAAATATTGCAATCCTTCTAAAGTAAGTATATATTGTAATGTACAACATTAAACACCTACATGCTACATGCTACCTACATGCCCGTAAACAAGTAGTAGCTCTATATACCCTTTTTAATATATGTTGCTGTAGGAGTTTACTGCATATTAATATTTTATTAAGTATAATATTTTGTAATTAAGATACAAATAAGGGTCGTAGAAATTAAAATAATTACAATATTTTGAATTTGACTTAAGTTAAAAGAACTTTATTTTTAATACGAACTATTGTTCACTTATATACATAGTCGTAGGTAAATAATCTTCACGCGTGGTTACAATTATTGAAATATGAATTAAAGCCCGACTTTTTAAGTTTCCAATTGTACGTATCAATTTAAGAGTATTAAATTTAATACAATAATTTCTGAATAATTTTATTTTAACTGTCAAATTAATAATTAATTTAGTCGATATTAAGTATTTTTTAAAAGTCATCTATACTTTCTAATATATTCTATACAACAGGTGTGTAACTAATATTTTTCAGATCTAAGCCCCGTGTTTGCAAAGTCCCAGCGTGGTAACCCCGTGATCATGATCGGGCAGTACCGTTTCAACCGCGTCAACAAGTATGGCAGCCGCACGCGCTGGGTGTGCGTGAAGGCCAAAGCTGGGTGCCGCGCTTCATTACACACCGCGGACAACGCCATCGTGCGCGTCTGGGGCTTTCACGACCCCCTAGCACATACCAGCGCAAACCGCTACCTAACCTAACAACTCGACAGCTTTCCACCATGACAGTAAAATTACTGTTGCAGAATCTCTACAAATCATGACGAAAACGGTGCTTTTATATTTAAAAGTTGCTTTTGCGAGAGTCTACATTTGAGGCTTAGCGATGGAGACGTTTCTCACAATGAATCAATAATTATTTAGTTTTTAAGCTCGCTATTTTATCGAGGGGCTGGTTAGTGATAAGTGTTGAAATTGAGTGACATTTGATATAGCGGCGATAAGCTATGAATGTTTTACTGTCGTTTTTATACAAATATTCTAACGTGCACTCACGATGTTACTAAAAAAATATTTTAATATTGCCTAAGTACTTAATTTTGGTGGCGGATGAAATAGTTTTATTAATTATCAATGAGTACCTAATGTTTATTTAATCTATTTTTACTATTTACTTTAAAATATACTTCTTTCATTATTTTTGTTAAGATAGTTTTGATTAAAAGACCCACTTAAATATCCAATAAAAAAATTAAGGCACCTCATATGTTTGATAAAGTATTTGGTACCTATAAATTATAGTACCAATATATACAAATTATCAGTTTGTGAGAATTCATTAATTTTAAATTATGGTAAGCCTTGTCGGTGATGTATCAAGGATCACGGTCAAAGCTTATTATAAATTGAATCTCACGAGTCCTTTAGTCTGCTAGAAAAGAGTGTTTGGGAATTTATTATTTTCTACTATAAAGTGATCAATGACAAGAAAATAATGAAATATATCAATTCAGTTAAATTTTGACTATACCATACACACAAAGGGTAAGTAAAATATGCATTTAAGTTGTGGGAATCCTCAAAATATTACAAATTGAGTTTCCATGAACAAATATTTTTCAATTTGTAAGACTGTTTTTCTGTTACCACCGGCATTCAGAGACCTTTTCCAATTCACTGTCAGCACACTCATCGTCACCTGAAATGGATATCTATCAATATACCTATATAATACAGTGTCTTTAAATAACATTAAAGTACTCTCCTGAAAACTATTTTCAAAGTGTATGTTTGTTTTTAGAAACAGTATCAATTAAGGAGTTCCAGACAAGCCGGGGCACGGTGATGCTGCTGGCCAAAGGGTATCGCTACTCCAGAGAGTGGACTCGGGGCCTAAAGACGAGGTGGCAGTGCTCTCTTAAAGCGCGAACCAGGTGCCGAGCGCATATAACTACTATGGAAGGACGTGTGCTCAGATTTAGTTTTGATCACAACCATCAAAGCGATACTTAGCTATCTAAGTTTTAGTTACAACAATCGGGATACTGACACAAATAAGTGAATACTTCAGCTATATATATTATGTATGTTTGTCTAAAAGTCCGTCCTCAATACTAGAAATTTTATGTAAAAATTTAAAAAGTGCCTTGTGTATCTATTGCTTTGGGTGTTTTGAGACAAAATGTGATTTAAGTTTTAAAATTTTGTTATATTAGTATATTATTATTTTTATTTACTTGAATATATATTTTTGTACGTATAGAACATATTTATTTACACGATACTGAATATCAATTTAATATAAACTCATCATCACATCATTGATCTATATATACGGTCAATGCATCACATCAACCAGAACGTCCACTGTTGAATAAGGTCTCATTCATATTTCAGGAAATTACACGATATATTTGCAGTCCTTCGTTCTGTAGCCTTAAAAAAAAGTAATTATTGTTAGTTACCAGTAGATGACTGATCCTACTCCGATAAAAAATAAAAGTTTTTACAGTGGTAAACACGAACATCGAACTTATTTTTATTTATAAATATTGTCTCTTACTTTCATTCGCGTAACTATGTAATAAAAAATCGTTATTAATAATTTTGCATATGTACTTCCTCAGTAATAGCAATAAAAATAAGTGAAGGGAATAAGTATATATGTCCAACTATTTCCAGTATCAGCGTATACGACAAACAGAGGTACTAATATGCTCATCCACGGTGCTTTCCGGTTCGGCAAGTCATATGTTATGGGACGCAAGACCCGGTGGCAGTGCACCACCAGGTCACGCACGAAGTGCCCCGCCTTCATCATCACCTTGGAAACCACGATCTTGAGGTCTAATCTCGTGCACAATCACAATTTCTAGAAAATTATAATACAAAGTTGTATAAAAATAATATAAAAAGAAATCTAAAAAACAAAATATACAATTAATTAGGAATTAGAAGAAAATATTTTGAATTTACTCAGATTTGTTACTCGTAATGATGCTAAATGCCGTCCCTGTTATGTGCCACTTTGAGCAGGTGGAGTAAATGGGAAGTTTCAACTTAATTTATTTATTTATTAAGAATTTAGATTAACGATTTATCTCCACATTTAAGTTACTATGAGATTAAAACTCATAAAAATTAAAAAAAAATACAAAGTATTGTTATTTAATTATTAGATTGAGGTGTTAATTTGTGGAACTCCATATTTAATTATAGCATATATTTTGAAAATATTTCATGAAAACATTAAATTAGTATTTTAGAGAAACCCTTCAAAAGTATATGTAGCGACAATTCCACCTAATTTGAGTAAATCTCTTTCTCGATCGTGCACTCGAATAGTCAACACTTCCTGATGATGAATCGTATAGAAACGGAACGCGTCGATAAGTATTTCGTTTTGACCACTTGTCGTTTCTTTATTAGACGTCACTTTGGCTTAACAGGAAAATTTGTCGGAATTGTCACCACACTGAGAAAAACGAATTAAAGGCTTAAATCAAATTTGACCTTTTACCGTTGAATTGTAAATACGTAAGATGAATTCACAACTCTTAAGATGATTTTCACTAATCAATAAAAATGTACCATGTTTTATAATAAACACAACCGTCAAAAACGCCTTCCGTAAAGTATTTTCAGAATTGAACTTGGTATACGATAATAATTGCATTATTGACCATTAAATATACCTTACTTTTACGGCGGTTTTTATATACGGTGATTATCACTATAACGTACGACTTAATCAGCCTCATCGAAAAGTCAATATTTAAGAAAGACCACAAAATACACCTTAAATGAAGACGAAAAGAAACATTCGCCTTCACTGACCTCGTTTAACGCCTTCTAGTTGGAAGGCGTTTTTGTACGTATTTACGTTTGGTCGGTTTTTCGGCTTATACCATATAAATTGGCCGTCATTAGGGCGCTTTTGATTTTAGATTTTTAACAGTGCATTTTTTTTCTGAAATACTAAATTAATGTTTACACAAAATATTAGTTATATTCATTTTAATACTGTAAATAGTACAACGATATGAAACTTTATGCTTTATTTTAAATATTTTAAAGACGAAAATACGAATAAAGTAGTCTATCAAGTTAACATTTATGCAGTAACAAATACATCCAATAGGTAATTGACTTTGTACAACATTTTAGTGAAACGCATCAAAACTGACCGAGGCACATACATGCTTGAGGTAGAGGGCTTTCGTTTCTCCCAGTGCAGTATGCCGAACAGCAAGAAGAGGATCAGATGGCAGTGTTCTATCAAAACTAGGACAAAATGCAGAGCCTCAATGGTTACCGTTAACAACTATATTTTGCGAGCGAATTTGGTACATAATCATTGAAGGTTTTATAAGCAAATTGGACCTTAGTGACTGTACTCTAACTAAATTGGAGAAGTTTTGGAGAAAAGACAGAATAAAACCTAAATCGGTGAACGTGAATGAATGTTCATGTTATAAGAAAATTAAATAAATAAAAAATGTGCCAAGAACGCAGGAAGTGGAAACCCGTTAATTCTGCCTACCTCTCCGAGACACTGGTAATTGTGGAGCAAAGGCTATTTATAGATTTAATTACTACATAGGTAATGTATACAGCAGCCACATGCGTTATGTTTTCATCCATTTTGATTATTATTATGACCGTTGGAGAAATAATTTAAATTGTTTTAATTGATAATCTTAAGTAGGAGGAACAAAGTTAATAAATATTTTAATCATATGAACCTTTCTTTATTATGTACATGCCACTTTAAACATTTTATATTTAGATGAATTTCGGTATTTATAATTAAGGCATATCTGTGGCGGGAAGTTAAAAAACAAACAGATTTTTACGGTTCCGCCGTTAGGTTTGGTAACTCGTATAGTTGAGTTCGAATTTCAAAATCACTATGAAATTCGTGTCACTAGAAGAATATAAACTCATAATATCTTGAAAATGTATTGAATAATAATTAATAACTACCCCTAATAACCCCTAAACCCTTTAAAATATTTAGGGAAGCGTCTTCATAGCCCTTTTCATATAAATGTAGTTCCGTAATATTTAAAATACCATGTGTTAAAACTCGCTGAAATTTTGCATGAATGTCCTAGCCTTATATTTAAGCTTCTGGTTAGTGAGCTTCGGTAAAATTATTCTTATAAATATGACGAAAATACGTTTTTTATGAAACGATCTACAAGAACACTAACAATAGGTTGACTCATAAAATAAAATAAAAAATAACTAAAACAACTTTTCTTACGATAGTGTACATAGATGACACTCACGTATCACATGATTAAGAACAAAAAAATAAATACACCACAAAAAAAATTGGTTCTAATATAGAAATTTCCGCCATAGATATCAGAATTCACCTTAAGGCAGAATTAAATTGCACAGACCAGCACATGAAACGAGACTCTTTAATTCCTGGCTAACTTAAGCTCGACAATCTTGTCAAAGTTCTTTCAATTAATAAGTAAAAAATAATTACAACAATGACATACAAATTATAATGAAATACAAATGTACAATTTTAAGACAAAATTTCTAATATTAATATTAAGTAATTATGTGTGTTTTGCTCGGGGCTGGTACACTTCTCACAGGTAAAAGATATAGTTTTTATTTTTTATTTGGAAAGTTAACAAGAATTTTAATTTTAGGCATTCGATTCGAGGTAACCAAAGCTGGGAACCCTGTGATGGTGTTGGGTCGCTACCGCTACAACAAGGTGACCAAGTGCAAAGGACCTCGCATACGATGGACGTGTGTCAAGTACTCCAACGGTTGTCGCGCGACTGTTATCACTCTAGAACAGAGGATTGTCAACTTTTTACACGAACACTGTCACTAGAGCTTTAAACATACATCTCTAGTATTATTTATCACTGGATTTTGGTACTTAAAGGTAGCTACACAAAATAAGAAGAAGGTATGCTGTCAGTTTCCAGTGGTGACTTATGGCACTGAGATGAAGAATCTTAAAGTCAATGAGTATGTAATCAATACGCATAAAGTCACACAACAGAACCTGCTGAGAGTTAAGTTCATAGTTTGCAAAACCAGGATATTTGACAAAAAACAGAAAATCAAATGGCAATAGACAAGCCCCATCGCTCATTAAACCGATAAACGTTTGGTACTAAAGTTTTCGAGTAACGACCACAAACCAGAATACATCATGAGAGTTACGGGGAACCGATAAAGGAAAACAGCTGATGACGTTCAGAGAAGGTGCATATATGTTCAACGATGGTAATCTTCTGGCTGAAAACGGTGGTTCTCTAAATGTTGGCCAAGCTATGCTATGGAAACTTCTGGCGAGAAGACAATTTATTATGTATGCGTTAAATTTGGATTTGTGAAGGGTATTTGAATAAATTACTGTAAAATTTAGTTGAGGATTTGGAATAGTATCTATTTCCCAATATCCGAAGTTAGTGATGTATTATGGAAAAATTACGTTTGTATAATATGTTTATCGTTTATCGATATTCGATAAATTTGTGATGTAAATGGGCATAGTGCTACATTAAAGTTTCATTATAAAGTTATTATTAACAGTTTGACAATTAATAGGTATTTATAGAATTAATTATACTAATAAGAATAAAAGATTATGAAAGGATATAATAGATTATACTACAATTATTTACTGTACTTAAGTAATTTTAATATATATTTTTTTGTAATTTGATGAAATAAATGGTTGAAGGTTCTAAATATATTTTTTTATCCGGCTTATGATCTGACAAGTCCATTATTAAATGACTCAGCTGATGCATAATGGAAAAATGTGGGTATACAACATCAGGGGTCGGTATACAACAACTATAAAATATCAGGCTCCTTTTTCGAAGATAAACAGGCTTTGTGTTGTTTTTCATTTTACCTACGGCTATTACTTGTGGGAACATGAGTAATAGTGGGTCGAAAACTGCGGGACTACGCGATATTAACAATTACAAAAAAAAATATAACTTTTGCCAAGTTCTCATTTTACCTCACTTAATGAAATAGACAATAATTAGTATATAGTAAAAGTGTAGTAGTACACATAACTTTTACATGCTGGTTATGAAAATGCTTGGTCTTATGTGGTTTATGATCGGACAGATCAGTTGTATCATTCGACTTAATTAGTGCATGATGGACAAACATAGGTATCTATACAATATCATTTTCCTACTTCAAAGATAATCTAGTGTTGTGTTTTTTATCATTATACCTAAGATTATTATATTTTCTACATTTTCTTCTACAACTTTTGCCTAATTCTCATTGTATCAAATATCAGAATTTATATTGAAAATGGCAATTATTCATTTATGGTATAAGTGCAGTAGATATGTACACTTTTTAGTTGCAGGTCCAATCTACAGCACGACCAGGAATGGCAACCCAGTGATCATCCTGCAAGGATACCGGTACAATCGCGTGCTGACCTGCAAAGGGCCCAAAGTGCGCTGGACCTGCATCAAGAACCCTTCCGGCTGTCGAGCCACCATCATCACTTACGACGACACCATCTTAGTGCACAACAATAAACACAACCATTGATAGTACGTACCCACATTTAATGTTTGTGAACTGGTATCATAACTCATTTTAGTAAATAATACGATCTGACTTATAACTCACGTGAATAAGTCAGATAGCTCCGACCAGAGTTTCAAACACATTCAGTGGTCTTTTTCAAGGAGAGCTCGGGACGCCCGCGTTGACGTCTCGCTTAGCACATAACGGTATCATAACGTTGGTATCCTTTGTATTTGTAATGTTTTTTTATGCCTGATAGGTTAGCCTTTGACCACTATCTCACCTGATGGTAAGTGATTATGTGGTCGAAGATGTTTTTCAGGCTAACCTATAATTACACACCGTAAGGTGCTTGGCGATACATTTTCTACTTGAGGGTGGTAGCTAGCCAGGCGGGCATTCGCTAAATGCCCTACCACAATGTACCTCCTACACAAAGAACAAACAGTAACCAAACAAAAGGTTGCGAATTTTATGTTGCCGATAAAAGTTTCATAAAGCATGGTTTCCACCTAACAAACATTTACAGATTTTTGTCTCGAGCAATTGTTTGGTGGAAACCCGAATGATAAGCACTATCAATATTACTCGTCCATCCAACTTCCTTTAGGCCACTTTGAACTGCTAATAAGCCACTTTTTTATTATTTCTCACTCACATTTTTAATGTCTTTATACTAAAAATACCTATTATTAATATACATTTTAAGCCATGTACGATTTCAAAAGGTTTTTTTTAACAGGTGATATGTTTCTGATATTTTAATATTTTTTTGCTGTATTTTGAAGCCATGCAGAGTTAAAATGTCCCTCGTGGGGTGCCGGGTAGAATGTCACCTCCCCATTTCTTCCCGTGGGTGGCGTAAGAGGCGACTAAGGAAAAAATACCGGATGTTGGGAAGCAGCACCTTGTGAAAAACTTACAACTTTTACTCTCACTAAGACGCCTGCCTTGCGTGGGGATTGTGGCAAATCCCCCCGATGGGGGAGACCCTGTTCAACAGTGGACGTTCCGGTTGATGTGATGATGATGATGACTACTTTGAAACATGATTCAAATCGATACTGTGACCGGTATTTTTTCTAATTTTTAAGGTTCCAAATTAACTACTTTGGACTGGATTGGAAGATATTGAACTCGCTTTAATTTATTCAAACACAAACTTTTTTGCAGCGTTTCATTGTTTTTTTTTCAGTTCCAACAATCGAAGCCATGCACGAAGGCGCAAATTCCAGTTCTCGTACACAAAGATTATCGTCACCAACAAGGCGTATCTAAACATGTAAGCGAAGAAAGAACGCTGCGGACTTGAATAAAATATTATTCAGCCGGTACGCGCGATAAAGCGAAGATAGTGAATGAGTTCGTCTTATTTGTCTAACACACATCTTCGTATAGTTAGCCCAAAGGCTGCACTTGTATAGTGATGTACAGTACGCTTTGAAGAGCGTTATTTTAACCTCGGTTGAACAACGTGCAAACCTACGGGCCATCATATTTGCTCTAATTGACAGAGCCCTCCGCTCCACCAGCTCTCTTTTCGCGCCTCCGGCTTATAGAAACATTCTAGGTGTAGGACAGACAAGACTCCTTGATACGATATGAATTAAAAATAAAAAATACAATTTTACAATACAATCATAGTTATAGTTGTATTTCCCTTAATAAGTCACATACGGAGTAATAGTTTTTGTGTAACCACCATAGTAATTCCTTTTTGAGTGTTTTACAATTATTGAGGTCTTTGGTGTGCTTTGGGAGAGCATTAAAACTTTTATATCACCCACTCAGAAAGGGTCTCATTGCTCGTTCGAAAACGTGTTCTAAAGTTCGTCATTTCTCCCTTATAAATGTGCGGCGATAAAAGTAATATGGAATTTCATTCCTGCCCTCCGTAGCAGTGAAGTAATGTTGTATGAAAGTCCATACCTGCCCTGCTAGCGATCTTTTGTTGTTTTTAGCTGCGAACATAAAAAAATACAAACTTCAAATCTCAAAAAGGTTGCATATCAAATAATTAGAAAAATAGAGGTGGGATTTTTTGTACTAGATTTTCAATGAAAGCATGTTAGTAACCTTTTTCTGTAGAACGAAAAAAAAACAATTTATTTTGTGTTTAACTAAATTGATAATTTAACAGTACGCTTTTAATTATTTTAAATAACTTTCTAGAATCTCATCTGATAGTGAAAGTGAAATTTTATAATGATGACGCCACCCGAAACAGTACAAAGTAGTCATAAAGAACTTCCTGAGAATTCTCGGGACAAATACGAGAAAACTTATAATGATTTTAGTCGGGGAAAGTTCTATTTCTGTTCTCGAGTTTCCTTAAAGCCCTCCGCTGCGCGTCGGGCCCAAAAATACTTTCGAACAGAAATATATCATTTACTCCCGGTGTACAATGTACTTACATAGCATGACATTGCTTTTGCAAGTGATGATGCGGTCGGAGATGTGGGTTCCGGCAGCTGTCCTTGAGAGCCAGTAATTCTAGGTGAACAACATCTTCGACCACATTATCACTTACCATCAGGTGAGATAGTGGTCAAAGGCTAACCTACCAGGCAAAAAAAATGTTCTTCAGGCTACTCTTGAATTTTTGGCTCACAAGGGCAGCTGGAACTGGAACACACTGTTGATTTGTCGTAATACCATTAGACAGTTCCAGCTGTGGAAAGAACTGTCTAATACTCTCTGTGGAATCTCGAGAACAGACATAGAAATGTCTCCCGAGTGATACATACTACACCTACGAGAAAAATAAAAATCATTATAAGTTTTCTTATAATGGTGTTTTGGTGTGGCAGATTTTCTATTAGGCGGTCCCTTTGCCAGACGAACATGCAAAATGCTCTACCACCATGTTGTGAAGCTCAAGTCGACGGTGGAATAAAATCTCTAACCACCAAATTGACATCCAGCAATCACTGCCACCTTTGTTCCAAAGCTTTTTATGGTGTGTACATTTCGTTAACTATTGTCAACATAGAAATTTAATTATATAATAATAAATAAAACTTGAGCATTACCTGCTACTCTTATACTCTGGCTACTGTGCCTTCTGTATTTATTAAATATTGCTCTAAAAACCCGAATAACGCAAATTTTCTTTTCATTAGGGCCATTTTTTAGTATGACTAAACAAGGCAATCCCGTGCTAATATTCGACGGCCATCGGTACAATCGTGCTATCCTAAACAGCAAGGGTCCGAAACTTAGATGGATCTGCATAAAGAGACCGAACGGCTGCCGTGCAAGACTCTTCACATACAATAACCAGGTCCTCACGCACGACCCACACAACCATGAAGATACAGCCCATGATTATAAAATGTAATTAAACTATAAAAGCGTCTTTAATAATTTCAATGTCTATCGTCTTTTATTTTACGACACAAAAAGAACCTGTTTTTCTGCATATACAACATTCAGAAATTTATAATGCGGGAGTTGGTTTTCTGTTTGTTGGTTTTGAACTTCATTCTTCTACCCATGTTTGAAATTGTAGATATATTTTAATTAGTATCCAACTACGTAAGTATACCTACTGTTGTTATAGTAGCACTTGTATAATGATCTGAGTATCATATATAATAGAATAGCATATATAAAACCACCTGTACCGTGTAATGAATCCAAGAATATATAGCTACTAACAAGTCAAAATTAAAGGATGTGGGTGCATATGTAATGATGTACGTTCGTATACCTGATTAACCTAGACGAGGCAGGAGAATCATGGTCAACTTCACATAGAGATATTAAGAAATGTAGATGAGCCTCCGATGTTGTTTGGCTTATAGATTTAATTACAGAAGTAGGGTTAACGTAGTTGGTTTTTGTGTCTGTCGATATCACATTGATATTTTAATTAATAGACTGTAACTTTTGTTTCATTTGCAGCGCCAAGGTTTTCTACAACTCGATACGGAAATCCAGTCATAGAGCTGGGTTCATACCGGTTCCTCGGGTCGAAAACTCGCAACAGTGAGGGGCGCAGACGCTGGTCGTGCAACCGTGTAAATCATGGCTGCCGCGCTGCACTATACACAGCAGACGATATAATAGTGAAAACCTTAAATGAACACAATCATTAAATCTCCAACCAATGAGTTATAAAAAGTGAAATACCTTATTTTGTACGTACAGCTTACAATCATCTTAGAATTAAGTTAATCTCAATCTCCATGAGTTATAACAATATTTGAGATAACCGTCAATATTCATATAAATATTGATACAAATACAAATAACAATTTTCATAATTGAGAACCTCGATAAAGTGACTGCAATGAATTAATGTACTTCACCGCGCATGATGTCAAATTAAAAACGTTTTATATGACAATAACTGTGCGATATGTAAATGTATATTTTTATGTGATTGTGGCGGAGCAAGCACGAGGCCCACCCGATGTTAAGCGGACTAACCTCTGCCTATAACAGATGCATTTTGTCTGAACGAATTGCACTGCGCCCGTCACACTGAGACATACAGTTGTTAAAGTGTCATGTGCCTGTAACTTTTCTAGCTCTCAAGGACTGCTGCCGGAACTCACTGTTAGGTGCTTGGCGACAGATTTTCTACTTGAGGGTGGTAGCTAGCCAGGCGAGCATTCGTAAATTGCCCTTCCTCCACACAGTGAAGCTCAAGCTGGCGGTGGGGATCGGACCATGGATCTGCGGCACGACAGTCCATAGCTATTACCGCTCGGCCATCATTGCTTCAAAATGATAATGGAAGTATAATGTTCTGATTAGTAGATATAACAACCGTGTATACTGATGCATAATAACAAAACAATGGTTGTCAATACAAGCACATTAAAATATCAAACTTATCTAACTATAAGTGTAAACTTAGATTAAGTATTTGAGAATCTATCTATTTTTTAAATTTTTTGTTCCTTTCTGTGACCTCAGTACCGCGTGCTGTACCTAATAAAGGTGATGTTTTAATAATTGTTATTTAAGCAGCAGTATTTTATTCCAAACTTTCAGATGTTTTAAAACATTATTATAATGTGTTAAAACATCTGAAATAAAAATGTGTTTTATTCAAAAATTAATGAATTTAAAATGTTATGATATTAAATATTTATTATTATTATTAATATTATTAAATTAAATATATGATAGTAGATTTAAGATTGACATATTTGTTCAACTAAGACTAATTATTGTTTGTTATTAGTGACTATTATTATTATTTTCACATTAATTTTGAATTTAATTCTTATTTTAATTTTAAATTGTACACTTCATTTATAATTGTTATAAATAGTGATGTCTTTATTATTAGTGTAATTGGCGTAAGCCGTGCTAATTGACGGAATAAATAAAATAAAATTTTATTATTCCGTCAATTCTATAACAAGAAAAGTTTTTTTATATGACAATTAGAATGTTGGACTGGTATGTTCTAAAAGTTTGCATTTGATGTCTTTTTTCTATCCTTATCGGTACAATGTATAGGAAGTTAAATGTGTCATTATTACAATTATTTTTCTGGTAATATATAATATATATATAATGTTTTTCTGATACATTAAAGTAATTGGAAAGCTATTAAGAATGGACATTTAAGTGTGAATATCTATTTTAGGCAATATCTTTTATGGCTTTCGATTAATTTAATTGTATTGATTTGCATGGTACTTACAGGTTGCATTGTAGATTGCTATAGAGTTGGGTCTTGCTTTTTTTTTATTACAACCGACAATTATTTAAATGCAGTAGAGTATAGAGTAAAAAATGCAATTGCATGTTCAATTTGAACGTGAGTTACAGTGTATTGTTGATTCATATTTTATTTTGCTTATTGCATGGATTTCGTTGCTGGTTTTCAGAGCTCAGGCCAGTATTTGGCAGAACTCGATTTGGAAAACCCACTATTTTGGTGGGTCGACATAAATTTTGGAGGTCAAGTAAAACGAATTGCAGGAAAATTAGTTGGGTTTGTAGCTGCAAGCGCTGTAAGGCAACCTTGGTCACTGAGAATGACATTATTGTGAATACTAGTGGAGAACATAGCCATGACTAATATCCGTATTTGCGCGCAATTTTCAACTAATATTTACATTTCACATTTTTAGTTTTATGCTTTTCAGAACACATAGTACATATTCTTTAAAAGTTAATTTTATCGATACGTAAGATATTTTTGATCTCTGCTAGGTAAGTACATTTAAGTTACATTGTGCGCTCGAGAGAGTTCATTCAAGAAAAAATGCACACAATCATAAATACAAAAAAAAAGCATAGAGTATGGTATGACTAATCGACAATACGATAATCTATAATATAAGTATCTGTGACATCGAATTAAATAAAAAAGGAAGATAGGGTACGCCAATATGATGTGGAGAAAATTTAACAAGCGTATAAAGCACACTTGATACAATTTTGTGAATTAGATTGTTCAATTAAATGCGTATAGTTATTGTTTTGGAAATATTAAGCATTTAAATGTTTTGAGCAGCCCACGATTTCGGCCACACTGCTATATGTTAAGTTCAAGGTGAAAGATGTTAAGATATGGCGCTAAATGATTTAAACGTTCCTAATATAGTTGTGATCTTACAGAGCTGTGTTAATGAGAGAGATATTTATGTATATATTTATTAGATACCTATTGTTAATATTAGTATTGTTGTAATTAATATAAAAAACATCTCTGGCGAAACGTGTGTTTATGCACTTCTGCCTAGATAGGATATAAAGGCGCGATGAGATGATATGTTTTTTTATGCACCAATGTATTCCTACTATAAGTTGCCATTTTATAATAACATTTCGAAGTTTTTATTCATAGGTTTTTCAATCATCAGATAGTTACAATTCATAAAAATAAATGTATTTTTATTTTTTTATGTTATTGTGATGGAACAAGCGCGAGGTCCACCTGATGTTAAGCGGTATCCTCTGCCTATAACAGATGCATTTCATCACAAGTGACGTACTGCACTGCGCCCATCACCTTGAGACAGTTGTTAAGTCTCAATTTTGCCTGTTATTTCACTGGCTCTCAAGGACTGCTGCCGGAACACACCGTTAGGTGCTTGGCGAGAGATTTTCTACATGAGGGTGGTCGCTAGCCAGGCGGGCATTCGCAAAATGCCCTTCCACCATGCGGTGAAGCTCAAGCTCTGGGCGGGACTCGAACCATGGACCTGCTGCGCGGCAGTCCATAGCCAATGCCACTGAGCCATCACTGCTTCAATAATTCAATAAATGTATACACAACTAATATAAAAAGAACACATGTTGGATGTCTAAATAAAAAGTTAATTTGTTTTAAATTTGATCGGTTAATATTTTATCAGTCTGATAATTTTATCTGATGCTTGAAAAACCTGGCCAAATAAAATAGATATTATTAAATACTACTACACCATTTGCCATTTTGTGACGAAAAATGATATTTTTTAAGACGATGTTATATATTATTATACTATTGCTTAGACTCAAGGACATGCATTCTAAATTTCACCGTGTTTGAACACTTGGTGTATAAAATATGCCGTAACTACTTTTGTATGAAAAGCGTTACGTGAAGAACACGTTCATGCTTAAATATTATAAATTAAACCGGCAAAAAACACTCACGTTGAGGATCGAATACGTATCGCGGGTTTCGAGCATATCAGATGCTCATCATCAGGGCGAGGGCGCAGCTGCGTCTGCGAGCTCCCGGCGGGCACTGACGTTCATGCTATTAAAACATTTGAATTTGATAATCTTAATTACAAATATGTGTTATAAAATATGTGATTAGAATTAAAGTTAAGTGCTACATTGTTGTTACCATCGTTGCTGTTCTTGACGCCTTACGTCAAATTCTTGTAAGAAGGCGTCATTATCTTAAGTGTTTTTTATTTTGTAATCCTCCTTCCTAGCCATTTCGTGTTGCCAAAGCTCAGGACTGAGTAGAATTATTTTGTTTTTAGTTTGTATTATTTGTGAAGAACGTATATGTTTCTACTACATGTTTATTTAATGAATAAGTGTGGTTAAGAGTTTTATGACAAGTTTATATGGGCTTTACTGCCATAATTTTAGGTTTGCAGAGTTTGTTTAGTCAACATTGTCTCATAGCACGATTTGTCGTTTAAATAAATATTTAATATATTTATTTAAATTTTTCCTTAAAATGTGATTATACTTTTACTTACAATACGTGCATGATGCATATTACTTTCGTTTGACAAAAACATGAATAAATATATTTTATCCAATCTTTGTACTGATTTATTTTTGTCATAATAATTTAATCAAGCACATTAAACAACTATTGTGTCATGATGTGGAATATAATATATGTTACTATACGATATACTACTACTTTTACAGCTAAGACATCCAACATTGAAAAATGCTCCCCATTTGTGGGGTTAGTCATAATATCCACACTTGGCATGCGTCTTAAGGATCGCAGTTGGCCGTTCTTCAGAAGGCGTAGCTGCCCACCTGGTGTTTTTGCCTTTGTCGCTTATAAATATGTTTCAAGACTTACATGTTTTGAACTTGTATGTGTTGAAATATATTTATATACTTTTTTATTGCTACTAATGTTACTCTTTTACCACAATCTGGCCTATAGGTAAGTGATGATGTGGCCGGAAGTTTTAAAAGGCTAAACCCAAGTTACTTGAGTCAAGAAATGTTGCCGCGCGGAACAATTGTATATTTTCTACTTGAGGACGGTAGTTAGCCAGGTGAAGCTCTAGTTAGTGGTGGGATTCAAATCATGAACCTCCTACACGGAAGTCCGTTGCCATTGCTTAATATTGATTTTGTGCACAGGTAAAATACAAGCTTGAGTCGAGCACATTCATTCATTGATTTTAAACCATGCGGCAGCATTGTTGAAATGTTAAGATTGACCTCACAAGCCCTAGGGATAATTTCACGAACTTAAAAGTTATTTTAAGTTTATTCGTATCATGTTTATGTCGAATCGAAAAGTAGTAGGTAGGTAGGTAATACTACCAACAATAACATTCTCTATATACGAATGTCGCCGCCAGGAAAATCCTAGGAAGGTTGGTCGTAAAAACAAAATGCAATAAAACCTTCTACAATACCTAAATAATTGTGACGTCCTTAATGTTGTTATAGAAAACATATTGATCGACTCCCACACACGGGATAAGAATAGGATGATGATGATGAACTAATAGTAACAAGTAATTAGTCTTAATTATGCAAGAACTTCCAATCAAGATAATTAATTATCAGAAATGCTACATCTGGAACAATTTTGCGATGCGTTTCGGTTGAGCATGATTCATCGCAACTGACTCAAACTTAAAAGGCAAGTATTTAAAAACACTTGCATACTTGATCAAAAATAATTATCAATTTCATTGGAACCTTCTTAGCCTTACTAAGTTTTTTTTAATTCTAGGTACTGTGGTATTTTCAACGTCGCGGTACGGAAAACCAGTAATAACTTCAGGCCGGTACCGTTTCAACCGATGCTTGGTAGGGAAAAGTTCCAGAATGAGGTGGACATGCGTGAAAAAAAATGACGGCTGTCGAGCCACTCTAATTACTATTGAGAATGAATTAGTTCATGTCAAACATGAACATAATCATTGAATATTTTATTTGTGTAATTTCTACGTGTAATTTGTACGTTTAATCATAGTCAACTAGGATGCGAAGATCCGCTACGTGTACTTATTTGCATTTCTTATTATCATATCGTATGTTTACTGTTTACATTACCTGGCATTATATTATCAACTCACACACTTACAAAAAATATTTTGATAATTCTACACTTAGTTAAACATATATCATCACGCAAAATTATTAAACAAAATAAAAAGTTACACTCGACACTAACATTTAAAACTCTACACAACAATGTACACAAACTTCACCACTATAGAAAATACCATATGACATACTTTTTTATTGTTTATCACGCTCTGAGTATGACGCACTGGGCGCAGACACCTTTATCAACCATTTTTCTTTACTACATTGATGGTTTTAGTTGATGTAGGTAAAGATATTGACGAAACCGAAATTATTGAATGTCATTTATTAACATCAGTGGATTTATGCAAAAGTATGTTAATTAAGTCTATCTTTAACTTCAAAGTACTATCTACAAATATAAGAAGCTATCAGTGTAATTTTCAAGAATTTATTGTTGCCTTGCAGCGCATAGACACTGAAATTGACGCTGTTATTTTGACAGAATGCTGGCTTACTGAAGGCACTGTAATAGAATATATTCCTGGTTATAATTCTTACCGGACATCACAACAGAAAAATAAAAATGGGGGCGTCGTCATCTATATCAAATCTACTCATAAGAGTTCGGTTCAAGAGCTAGTAATAAATGATGCTGACAGTTTGATTTCGTTCTTTAGAGAACAGATTTGCCATCGTTGGAATTTATAGGTCACCGTCAACATACAATATTTATCCCTTTTTAAATTCCATGGACTCCACTCTCAGCTCCTTCAATCATTACCCAGTCGTTATAGTTGCAGGTGATCTAAACATCAATATATGTAATTCTTTTGATAAGCAAGCTGCAGATTACACATGTCTAATGGCATTGCATGGCTTATTACCTGCAATAAGCAAACCTACTAGATTAAGTACATGTTTAGATCATATTTACGTAAAGTCCAAGTCCAAATCCATAGGTTTAGTCTGTCAGTCTACAGTTACAGATCATGCAATTGTAATGGCTGGTATATCTGTCGCTAATCCTCCAGCAGTTAAACTCCCAACATGCCGGTTAAAAACGGACATTGACCAATTGTCTAGTGACTTAAGCAATGCAGACTGGTCAGATGTAACAGCGTCAGTGTGTGTTGAATCCGCTTTAAATTTATTTTATACAGTTTTAAACAATGCTATTGACAAAAATACGCATAAAATTCAAGTAGGTCGAAAATATGTCTCTATGAAACCCTGGATTACGCCAGGGCTAGTAAGATGTATGCGCCATCGGGATAAGTTACACAGCGAAACCAGAGCAAATCCTAACAATTTTGTGCTCCAAAAAATTTATAAACGGTACAGAAATTTTTGTAATAAATTACTAAGAAAGCTAAAAAACGATTACAATGCCCAAAAAATTAACGATAGTCAAAACGATCCCAAAAAACTATGGCGAGCAGTTAAAAATATTTGCGAAATATCTAACCATAAAAATGGTTCTTTAGAATTATTAACCATAAAAGAAAATACAAATTCGTCACTAAACTTTGTTAACCAATTCTTTGTCTCTTTGGGTAAGAAACTAGCTGACGACATCTTATCAAAGCTACAAATATCTCAGAACTCGTTGATCGAAGGATACAAGCCTACTGGCTCGCTAACTGACTCCTTTTTTCTTTACCCCACTGATCCATTTGAAGTGGCTAATATAGTTTCCAAACTAAAAACTGATACGGCACCAGGAGCCGATTTGATTACAGTGAAACTACTCAAGCAATGTCTAAATTATATAATAATTCCTCTCACTCATATTTTTAATTTGAGTCTAGAATCAGGCGTTTTTCCTGAGCGCTGGAAAGTTTCTGTAGTGTCACCCATTCATAAAAGTGGATTAAAAAGACTCCCAGACAATTATAGACCTATAGCATTGCTTAGTGTCTTCTCTAAAGTATTGGAGAAAATAGTCAACGTCCGCTTAGTAAATTTTTTGGAAAAACACAGTCTGATATCAGACAGACAATTTGGCTTTCGTAGGGGCAAGTCAACCGAAGATGCAGTTACACTCTTTACTAACCTAGTTTCGACACACATTGAAGTAGACGAAAAATGCATCGGTGTGTTTTTAGACCTAGCTAAGGCGTTCGACACCATCTCGGTTGGTTTGTTACTTTGCAAAATGGAGTCCATGGGGATAAGAGGAGATTCGCTTAGCTGGTTTAGAAGTTATTTATCGAGCCGGGTTCAGTTTGTAAAAATAAATTCACACTGCAGTGAACGTATGCAAGTAACCTATGGCGTGCCCCAGGGCAGCATTCTTGGCCCAACGCTCTTCATTCTCTACATAAACAGCATAGTCAGCACACCAATAGCCAACGCTGAAATTATTGCGTATGCTGATGATACAGCTATTCTATTTTATGGTGAAACCTGGGAACAAGTTTACTCTGTAGCAGAATCTGGTATTTCTTCTATCGCTAAATTATTAGATAAGAACCTTCTGACCTTAAATATAACCAAAACCAATTACTTAGCTTTCTCAAAAACAATTGCAGGTAGTCCTGAAAATCATGAATTAAAACACACTCATGTGGTCCTAGTGATATAGTTGTTCCACTTAATTGTTCTTGTAGTGAAATTGTCCGTACAAAGTCAATACGATATTTAGGTGTCCATCTAGACGAGAATTTAACTTTTAGGAAACACATATCTGACCTCTCTGCTCGTACAAGAAAACTAATATTTATAATGAAAAAGCTCCGTGACTGTACGCCTAAAAATATAATACGCCTTGTGTATTTAGCTCTGTGCCAGCCGATAATGCAGTACTGCATATCAGTGTGGGGCAGTGCCGACGAAACCCATTTTATTGCAATAGAAAGAGCTCAACGCGCACTTATAAAAGTAACACTAAAAAAACCCTTCCGCTTTTCAACAGACCTACTCTATTCGGAATTCAATGTTCTACGGGTGCGTCAATTGTTCATCCTTAATGCTACAACAAAAATACACAAAAGCCTTCCAAATCGATCTGACTACAAAAAAATTATGACAAAACGTATATTTAGACTTCCGCTTCCTAAAGCTTCTTCATGCTTGGCAAAACGTTGTCCCAGGTTTTCATTAATAAAAACCTATAATAATGTTCGAAAACACTGCAGTATTGCCGACAGTTCCGTCTTTTCCTGCAAAAAAACCGTTAAACAATGGCTACATAATTTGTCTTATGATGACACTGAGAGGTTAATATAGACTAATAAATACTGAAACACACTCCCCCCATACGCTTTACACACTATTCACCCTATTTCACTCCCTGACCCTATACACACACACTCACATACACTCAATTTTATATAAGACCAGACTTGTATTATTACCATAATGTGCCAAGAGCCCAAGAGTACCCACCTAAAACCAGTAAATAAAGTATATTTTCGGCAATATCGCTCCAGAGCCCCAAGATACAGGCCTCGAGCCTAGTTTGGGTCTCACTGGTATAAATTAATTCTAATACTGTTTGTTCATTACTTAAAATGTACTCCTAGTGTAAAACTGTGTATTTTTGGGTAATAAAGTTTATTATTATTATTATTATTATTATTATTACGTGGATCACTGTTCAATGAAAGGATGTTATGGTTACCCAAGTTTTTTTCTGATTGTATGGAATACAGAAAAAAACATATACACAAACTATGAATGCATATTCGTATGCGTGGGTCGCACTGAAAACTTATAGAACTGACCTTTGTAAAATTGTTGTGTAAAGAACTCTGTTGAGGTATATTGATTTTAAAATATACATATCATATCCAAATCCATCATATTCCAAAAATACGCACGAAAAAATCTTGTTTCTAACATTGTAATTTTTTTCTGCTTAGTGATAAGGCATAACTTACAAAATTACAAATAAAGGAAATTCGAATGCAGCTCGTAATTAAAATGTAACCTTTCGTTGTAAATTTGTAAACAATCTTCTTTATTGGTGTTTCTTTTGAGAATCTCGCCTACCAAACTAAAGAATGGAGATTATCAAGGTAAACATATAATTGCCTTGTTCTTTGCATTGAAAAGTCATCTCGCAACAGTTGTTCTTGAATATTTTTTCAAAGCTCGTACGGAAGTTTACCTAATTATTCTTAATCGATAAAGTTTATACATTATGTAATGACCAAAGCGGGTCATTACTTGAATGGATGACCACTGAGTGGCATTTACTACTGACATTAACATTTACCTGCGGTCCCGGTTTTTGTCTTCTGATGGCAGTCGTTATAGCACAGTAGTAAGGCATTATATAGCTACAACTCTTTAGTATAAAATTGGCCCTTGAACGCCAGTAATTCTAGGTAATCCTCAATAACATCTTTGAATGCATTGTCACTTATACCATCAGGTGAGTTAGTGGTTAAAACCTAGCCTACAGCAAAAAATAAAAGATGGAAGGACAGCTACTGCAAATTTCTACTAAGATACAAGATACACTGGACTGGCATTCAATAAGGCTGATTATAAACTTGTCTACTACTACAAGTAGTTTTACTAAATATTAAAACTTCCTAACAAATACTTCTTAATAGTCTTTCTAGTAGGATTATTGGGACTTTTTTTAGTAGACTAGGACTAAAAAAATATTCTTCCAAGAAGAATTACTTTTATGACTATTGAACATATTATACCCCGAGTAAGAACCACCGTGGAGTAGCATGTCTGACTGTCTCACTGCCGCCTTCATTTTTTCCTGATAACTACAACCTAGGCATCTTCATGGCTGGAGTGTATAGATTTCTTCTCGACCGACGTGCTTACCAATTGGTGGTCAATTGTTAGTTTGCCCGCACAGAATCTGCCTGGTATACCTCTAAACTTCCTCTCCATCATTTGTAGATGTCGTGATACAGTAAATTTCTCTTACTTACTTTTACAGGTTAATACACTCAATAATCCTAATGAACTTTTAAATAACCAAGAAAAACTGGCCGGTATTCCGTCTACAAACATCGTGGCAATCGATACTCCTTGACTTGAGACACCTCAATGCAGGCATTCGCAAAATTCACTACCATATACAGTGCCTCGTATGAATACAGTAAAAAGTATATTTAAATGTTGTCCTACAACAATATATCTTAATTAATTTGTTACATATTCGTAAAAGTTTAAAGCTAATTGAAAAATTAGTCATGTTTGTACTTCAATTTAATTTGGCAGCAGATGTCGCTCCGATCGAAGATTAAAGACGGTTAAACAATAGGAACGAAAGGATCTATTTGAGCTATGACTCACTCTCCACGATAACTGCATTGGCAGATAATGTCCCGGCTATAGGGATGGAGAATCGTGGGTTCGCATCCGTGGTTCAAACTTTTTCTTTCGTTGTAATTTTGTAAATTTATTATGTTAGCAAGCGTTAATGCAAAAATTAAAATGTTAGAATATTTCTTGTTTTAGATGGTGATGATCAAACTACGCCAATAGTAACTATGTCTCGTTTTGGCAACCCCGTGATTACGATTGGGAATTACCGTTACAACTTAGACATTCGATACAAAGACACTCAAGCAAAGAAAAGGTGGGTTTGCGTGAGAGTGCACTCAAGTAAATGTAAAAGTACTCTTATTACATATGAAAATATGGTAGTCAGACATACGCCGCACAATCATCACTAGCAACATAATATGATGTACGCTTTAATAGTACCTAAACTTCTTTCAATGTAAATTTATTGAGGGTCCGTTTCAAAATGTCCTGATAAAGTTTCGGGTTGCTAACCAACACATAAAATAACTGAATGATAAAAATGACAGTTAACATGCAGCGCGTTTCAAGCTTTACCGATGGATAGGCTAAATCGATTACTGTGAAACGCAAATATAATGATTTATTTATTAAATATGTTCTGGGTCAGAATCGGAACTTGCTCGAACATTCTGGAACAGGCCCTAAGTGTATTGTTTGCTAGTCGAATTATATTATTATTTCTTTATCGTGTATCTTTTCTCTAATACCATAAAAAACAACTCAATATCTTAGTAAAAGTAGCCTCTGTTGCTTCAACCACGTTAAATTTCATTATATCGCGCTCCTTCATGAAATGCTCGTGAGTGTTATTATTGTATTGTATTAATCGAGAAGGAATCTATGTCCAAAGTTGCATCACAATCATTCTGGCCGTTTCAAAGGAGTGGTACAACACACACTGCTACACAGAGGTTGACTTTAAGCCATCTCCTATAAATAATACTCTACTAGATAATACTAGAACACCCAAAATGAAATTGAACTAAAAGCTACTTGAGATTCCAAATATTGTGAAAAACTATATTTTTGGATGTACGTTCAGTTCAACTGATCAGTTTAACTGACCGAGAGATTCGAGCTTTAGGCGCTTTGTGACCTATATTCTACTGGAGGGTACATGTCCCATGACCATGCTATAACGACTGCCATCCTAAGACGACAACGTTATAACGTGTTCTCCGAAGCGCGAAGTAAATGTCTCTGGCGGTCAGCCGTCCAATTCCTGATCGCAGCGGACGCTGCTTAGCATTGTTGACCAGTTAAAACGACTTGGCAAGCTCCGCTATTCATAGCGGAAAGCGCTTCAAATTGAATGATGTCTTTAACAGCATAAATGTCAAGATAATAGGGTAATAAAAAATAGTAGTAAGGTAGAGGTACTTGCATTAGTGATATCAATATGCCTTTTCGATATGTTGTATGGTAAGTGATGGGAAAAAATCGATGGGTTAGATATTTCGATTCCACCAATATTAATGTTTTTCTGAATATTAAATTTGAATTATTGAAACTAAGAAATATATTATAGACGTACATAACACAACATAAAAAAATAAAAACATGTTCACAGATTAGTTTTTACCTATTAATTAGTTTTTCTAAAGCCTATAATATGACGAAAATCGATTGAGCCGATGTACTAGATATATAAAGTAAATAAAATGTCACAGCATTTTAAGTATCAAATCTAGTAGTCTCTAAAGTAAGTAGGAATAGGTAGGAATTTTAGAGAGAACTATAAAAAACTCAGATATCACTTTTCTTATTACCCAACCATAAGAATATTATAAGTGCACCCGAACAAAATTAAGCGATCCACAAGCTACAATTAAAACCATTGACAACGTAATCGTATATCCACTATCTATACTGTAAGTAGCTTTATATTTTTAATGTAAAGGTAGGTATTGAATCTACAATCAATACTCAAGATTGTTATCAATATAAAATGTTATTCAAACTGTTATATGACTGATGACCCAAACGTTTGATAATAGGTTATAACTTTTTCTTTCACATTATACAGGAGCAGTATTTGCAGTGAACAGGAATGGCAAGCCTGTAATACTATTCCGGGGGATTCATTATAACAAACACAGTAACAGTAAAGGACACAAAGGATTTTATGTGTGTAAAAGATGGTCATATGGATGTAGAGCTACTATTAAAACCCACGAAAATCAAATAATTGAAATGAAAATGCACCATAATCACCTAACATAATATTTACACGCTAACACGGAAAGGAGATCATTCTTGATTCGAAATGTGAGAGGTTAATATCATTTCCTGCCTGGGTACATTGACTGTTGAGTAAATAAAAAATGTATAGTGACCTTGTTGGAAAACAAAAGTGGTTTTAGGTCGGCGAAAAAATTTAAATGTATCTTTTTTATGTTATTATCCAACATTTGTTTACTTTATTATTAACGTGTAAGTATGGCAGACTGTATTGGTTAAAGTGAATTAATGAAAACGTATTGTACACTTGTACAGTCGCCTGCAATTATAAGTATACACTTTTGAAGCGCTCGTAGCGAAGTTTACTTAGCTGTTCTCAACCGATCGGAAAAGTTAAGCAACGTCGCGCGCGGTCAGGAGTTGGATGGGTGACCGCTAGTGACATTACTACTGAGCGTTTCCGTGCTTCGGAGGGCACGTTAAGCCGTCGGTCCCGGTTGTCGTCTTAGGATGGCAGTCGTTATAGCATGGTGGTAGGGCATTTTGCGAATGCCCGCCTGGCTAGCTACCACCCTCAAGTAGAAAATCTGTCGCCAAGCACCTAACGGTGTGTTCCGGCAGCTGTCCTTGAGAGCCAGTTCTTCTAGGTTAGCCTGAACAACATCTTCGACCACATCATCACTTACCATCAGGTGAGATAGTGGTCAAAGGCTAACCTATCAAGCATAAAAAAAAAAAAAAAAAAAAAAAAAAACACTGTAATTTTCTAAATTATGGCAAAGGCTCCTGTTTCTTTCTATTTACACAAAAGGATTTTAAAATCATAGAATAATTGATTTTTTCAACACACTCGCTCGTAACGGGCCTTTAAATGCACTGATTTTAGTGTCATTATATAGTCTATTACGCAATCGTGTTTTTTTTTTACTTTACCGCATTAGTGTTTTAAATAGAAAAAAAAAACAACGTTTACACACTTCTCACTAACGATATTGTAGTTTGTTTCGTTCGTTTTTCATATAAAAACAAACCAATGAGTGTTTTACCTACTGGAGTAGAACTTTAGAAGATTTAATTATAAATCTTCTCAATCAGATTATTTGCTATCAAAAAGATCAAGAAAATATTTTCGTATCGAAATTTTCGTATTCTTTCCTCGCAAGTGTGTTGAAAAACGTCGTACGAAACTCGTGCGCGTTGTTTATTACAATCTCTACTCCATTTAGGCCTTCGATCTTAAGCCTAAAACCCGCCTCGATTGTAATAAACAACTTCACGCACTTGTTGCATAATGTACTCATGCTTTTGCTAACTTTAATAAGAAATTTAGTGCTATCACATTATTTTGAAAATTAAGTACGAAGTGTATGATTGTTATTGCAGGTGACTGTATAAAAGCAATAAATGTTGCTTCACCTACTTGTTCTCGCCCATTTGAGTTTGTAAGCTGTAAAAGGGCATATTATAATATTTGGTTAGTCTTAATTATGGATAGAAAAACTGTTGAAATTATCAATAGTCTAGAGATGTAATGAGCTAAAACAATATATGAAACTTAAATTACAAAAACGTTAGTCTTTTTTTTTTTCTTTGGTAAGTAATGATGCGGTCGAAGATGTTGTTCACGCCAACCTAGAACTCCTGTCTCTTAAGGACAGCTGCCAGAACACACCGTTAGGTAGTATTTTCTACTTGAGGTTGGCAGCTAGCCAGGAGGGCATTCGAGAAATAGCCTAATACTCGTAACATGCTAATAATGATTTTCCTCCTGTCATTTTGTAATATTTTTTTATCAGATAAACTTATAATAAGATCGAAATGATATCGTCATTTTATGAATTGGGTATAATTAAAAACGGTCGGGACTCATTGAAATATACTTTGCGCGATTTTATTACAGCGATCGTAAATTCAGTATGTGATCTGAAATGAAATCCTTAACAAGTAGTGTTTCTAGTTTCAAAAACGGAGAAAGTTCTATATTTGGTTATATTTTATTTTGTTACGCGATTACTGCGCCAATTCTGAACTGACTTTTATGGTCCTTTTTGGTTGAGTGTAGAGTATTCCTCCCAAGTAGGTCTCATTTAAATTATATCATAATCGGTTGAGTAGTTTTTATTTTATAGTCCATTTATATATATGCATACAATGATATGATGGTAATAGCAACACTCGTTGGTTGCACAGTATTTTAGGCGAGTGAATGATCTTGTAAGCAGTACGAAAAAGAGCACATAAAATATTAAAAAAATGTAACCGACTTCCAACAACTAAGTATAAAATAACTTGTGTGGAAGTTGGACCATGATAATGTGAGGTCAGTGTTTTGAATAGTAACGACTTCAACAAGCTATATCATATTGTTGAATGTCAGATACAATTTGTTTTAATATATGTATTTTATAATCTTTAATATAAGAATGTCTTATCAAAAACAGAAATTACACAATCGTTAACAAAATAATATACTGTTGTCTTAGGTTTTAGCGATTATTACGCATAGTAATTAAACAACTTTCAACGGTTTACGTGACCACGATCACTGCAGAGTGTTTGAAAACGTCGGGACAAAAATAATGATAAATAATATACTCCAACAAAGTCGCGGGCATAACGAATTGTGATATTATCGGTATCCAGCGAAATTTCAGTAAATGTGGTTGTTTCAGTGAAGGTTCTCTTGAGTAATGGGATCATTATACCAATATATTATATGTGACATATTACTTACAGTTCCTGTGTTTACGACGACGAGGTGCGGGAAACCAGCAATAATATTCCAAGACTACAGGTTTAACTTGTCTAGGGAGCAAGGAGTCAAGAGGAGTTGGAGGTGCTGGCGGTGGCGAGATGGCAACTGTAGGTCCTCAATTACAACAGTCAACAACACCATTGTCGCAATAGGCAAAGATCACAATCATTCCTCTATTCTATTTGGAGGCTTCAAGTTTAGAAATCACAAAAGAACACTTAACATATAGTCTGAATCGCTGTACGCTATTTAAGTTTATGGGACCCTAGTACAAAAATCCTGCGCCGCAAAATTCGAATGACCGTTTCCTGCATTTTAAGGGATCGTTTGAGTTCGAACAGGTAGCCGGTTCCATTTTTATATAATGTGTTACGTACAGTTCCCGGCTTGCGAATATAAGAGCTGTTCCATATGTACTTACTACATACTCCTCTTGGATGTAGTAAAATGCGAAGGAAAATTAGTCGCTTAATGATACTTTATCATACCTCCAATCAAATCAATATGTGTGGTGTGCACATTGGGCGCAAAATAAACGTCATGGTCCCGGCAGTTTGAGCCTGACAATTTCCATTGACTCGTAATATGCTCTAAGAAGCAATGTAAGTAAATATAAGTCGAAATAATAACATTAAGAAAGTTAGGTATTCCACATATAACTGATATTATGTGTGTTACTGAAATTTGTAGGAAGCTGATGGTAAAATTACTTAAATGATAATAAGATAGTAAAGTATAACATATTCATGTTGTATAAATAAAGTTGGAAATTTATGGACTTAACAAATAACATATTTATTATGATGTGATAGAAATTTATTTGGATCCGAAAAATATGCCCGTCATTGAAAGATTGACGTATTGTCGAGCATTACATAATTACTGAATCACGAATAACGAGCGGAAACCGTCGTAACAACATCGAACCATCCGTCCCTATTGTCGAAACGTTCTCTGCCTATTGAGCTATCGTGGTCAGTCATAGCTCAAATATATCATTCGCTTCCTATTGTTTAACCGTCTTACGGGGAGTATTATTCCAATGTCGAGTATTTCCAGTACAAAGTAATTTTAAAACTATTAGTTATTTTTAAGAGCCTGTCTAGTCAATCAAATTATTAGTTTTAAGTTAGTGTGAAATATTCAAATAGGTATTTTATAATGAGCTTGTTATTTAGTTTATGATCATGAATTATTATTTTATTGTTGTCATAATTATTGTGTAATAAACATACGAATTTGAAATAAAATCCTATTTCAATTTAAGATTAGGTAAAAAATATTCACATCCCTAAAGGTTCCTCAAATCTAGATTCGTTTATAAGTGAAACATATAATCGTTTTGTGTTTTGTAATTTTTCTTTTTTCTTTTTAATTTTACAGCTCCTTTTTCTACGTAGATACCGAGTTTTAAATCAAAATCTGATAATAAATATACGGCGGCCTGATTGTCTTATTATCTTATTATTTACGATAACTTAAGAATTAGACTCTTATGTCGGTGCTATAATATACGGTGACCTTTTTTTCCTCCTTGTACGAGATGAAGTTATTTACTTCTTGTTTTATTCGGCTCATGTAGCTTATCAGTGGCCTATCCCTTCAGTTTTCCCATCAATTAAGTTTTTATAAAGTTCATGTCATTTCGTGACGGTGGCTAATCATTTTTCCGCTTCCCTTTTGTGTGGTTTTGAGTAAGAAGACTCTTTTTCATTATTATTCTCTTATGGTCTTAATAGAATGATAAAAGTGGTAAAATTCATTTAAACTTGTGAACTTTTCCAATGCAATCTCCTGAAATATGCATAGAGGTTATTGACATTTGCTAACAATCGTTCGTTCTTTATGTCCATTATCACCAAATTCTACCACAACACAATTCTTATGAAAAAAATCCAATTCAGAATTTAACATGTCAAAATAAAGGTTTACTGCGTTACCACAATAGAGTGTTGAACAATTTATATCGAGAAAAATTAAAAAAAATATGAATTAATAAATTACAGGCAGAAGATATTTTTTACGTCACGTGCTCCTCGTGCTTATTCCGTAATACAAATACAAAAAAAAATCCTCAAAATGTTTATTTGGACTAGCAGAAGTCGACCCTAGGAGGTTGTTATCATTTTTCCAATAACCATACACATTATAAATTTACAAAAACAAATCTTTATAATAGTTCTGAGGATACAGGGTTACTAAACGTAATAAATAATTAAACGCTGTGGTATATTTTGTTTAATCAATATACAGGTTATTACTAGTTACAATAACGAACAAGCTATCGGACGTAAAAGCCTCAAGTACAGCCCAGATTTTCTAACTTATTACCATTTGTAGATGTACTTACCCAAAAGGCTGAAAGATAACATTGTAATAATTACTAAGCTTCAAACAATACACTCATCATTAGTGTGTGCTTCCAGAATTAATGTGGTGCAGATCAAGAACAGGCAAACCTATTATTCAGCTAGGTGGTTATCGTTATTATCAGCACAGTTCCTGTAGAAAAGACAGTCCAAAAAGCCTTTGGGTCTGTGTCAAGTGGTATTCTGGCTGTCGAGCCTCCATTAGCACTGTTAACAATGAAGTGATAAGACTCAAAAACATTCATAGTCATTTGTAATAAATTACAACGCACTATTCCTTTATATCTAAAAAAAGTTTATTACGTTACCAGAATATACTAATGTAGCGGTTGTAGGTACTATATTTAATTCTTTAAGAGAACATTTTATGTTGATCGCGTTTAAATGAAGTCCGTTCGTGATTCGAAAGAAAAAGAGGTAAACTTTTCCCATTAGGGGTCCCAGATAAAAAACATCTATTAAACCATCTTATAAAAATGTTTCGGCATTCTGGAGAAAACACATAAGCACGAGAAGTAAGAACACTGTCAGTTAAAATAATTAAATGTTTTTATTGGCATATATATAACTTTTACAAAATTCATTTTCATAATTGGACTTTTGCCAACGTACAATGAATGGTTATATAAACGGTTTTGAAAAGACTTCAGGCGCATGTATTGTAAACACTGTTTTATGAAACATATTTTATACAGATAACAAGGTATCATTCGGGACATCAACATCAGGGAAACCGCTGATAACTGTTAGTGGACACACAGACAACTGACAGTGGGTTTACCACGGTGGTGGTATGACATTTAGCGACCGCTTGCCTGGCAAGTTACCAGTCTCAAAATGGGAACTGGTTGCATGCACTTACCAGTCTGTTTCGATTGCTATTTTTGAGATTTTATTAGCCATTCTATCTAGCACGAATAAGCATAATCTGTCGTTAAATTACATCTTCACACTTAACAACAAGTGAAACAGAGGCCAAAATGGAGCAAACTAGTTTTGGCCTTTTTATATATACATAAGCATTTTAATTAAAAAATCTATGAATAATTAATCAACAATATTTAGTTAGGTACTAAATATTATACTATATACTTAAATGGATAAAGCCTTTTCTTAAAACAAATCGTTAAAGATTTATTTACTATGACTAGGTAAGAGGTTAAAGTTAATGTTGTACATTTCCAAAAAAATACTTGTTAGCGATATTGAAACATTATTTCAGTTCCAAAGATAGTGACGTCTCGCCTAGGGAAGCCTATCATCGAGATCGGTAGTTACCGGTACTACAGACAAAGCTACAACAACAACAAGCTTAAGGTGAAATGGCTTTGTACCCAGTGGTCATCTCGAAACTGCAGAGCTTCTCTAATCGCTATCGATGGCCAAATTGTCTGTTATCGAAACGAGCATAATCACTAACACTTCCCTCGTTTCAATATTTTTGTAACGTTGTTGAAAATTTGTATAATTATTGCTGCTATATCATCCAACATGTATAAGTCGAAGTAGTTATTATAACAAATAACAATAAACATAATCTTTTAATCAGCTGATCTAAAAGTTGATTGTTGTTTTTTATCGAAATTAGGCATTACTCGATTAAACCATTAAGAAGCCAACGATTAGTTAAACATAACTGTTTAACTAATAATATTACCAACTTAACGCTTATACCAAACACTATGCGGAATTTATGTTTATATTCAATGAGGCGTGCTTATTGTCCCTATAGCCGGGACATGCTCCGCCTATTGAGCTGTCGTGGTCAGTCAGAGCTCAAATGTGTCCTTCGCTTACTATTGATTAACCGTCTTACGGGGAGTATTATTTCAATGAGTTTTTCCAGTACAAATAAATTTTAAATCTAGTAGTTATTTTTAGGAGCCTGTCTAGTCAATCAAATTATTAGTTTTAAATTAGTTTGAAATATTCAAATAGGTACTTTATAATTAACTAGTTATTTAGTTTATGATCATGAATTACTATTTTATTGGTCTCAATAATTATTGTGCAATAAACATACGAATTTGAAATAAAATCTTACTCCAATTTAAGATTAGGTAAAAAAATATTCACATCCCTAAAGGTTGCTCAAATCTAGATCCAAACGTTTATAAGAGAAACATATAATCGTTTTGTATTTTGTAATTTTACAGGACTTTTTTCTACGTAGATACCGAGTTCTAAATCAAAATAAGTTATCAAAATCTGATAATAAATATACGGCAGCCTGATTGTCTTATTATTTACTATAACTTAAGAATTGTACTCAAGTCGGTGCTATAATATAAGGCGACCTTCTTCCCTCCTTGTACTTCATTTACTTGTTGTTTTATTCGGCTCAGCTTATCCGTGGACTACCCCTTCCTTGCTTTTCTTCTATTTTCCCTTCAATTATGTATTTATACAATTGTCATGTCGTAACAGTGGCCAATAATATTTCCTCTACTCCCTTGTTTGGTCTTGAGTAAGAAGACTCTTTTTTCATTATTATTCTCTTATGGTCTTACTAGAATGATAAAAGAGGTTAAATTAATTTAATCTTTTAAACTTTTCCAATGCCATCTCCTGAAATATGCATAGAGGTTATTGACATTTGCTAACTATAGTTCGTTCTCTATGTCCATTATCACCAAATTCTATCATAAATGTCAAAATAAAGATTTTCTGCATTGCTAATTATTAGTAATTAGAGTTTTGAATATTTACAACGAGCAAAGTTATAAAATATATGAATTAATAAAATACAGACACAAGTGACTTTTAACGTCAGGTGCTCCTCGAGCTTGTGCCGTCAAAAACACATTAAAAAATACAAAAACAAAAACCCATAATGTTTGTTACGACTTACGGCTAGCAGAAGTCAACCTTAAGAGGTTGTTAGCATTTTTCCAATAACCCTGTATATTCTAATATTACAACAAAAAAATCTTTCTGAGGATAGAGGGTTACTTAACATAACAAATAATTAAACGCTGTGGTATATACGAGTATTGCTAAAACAATAAACAGGTTATTACTAGCTTCAATAAAGATCAAGCTTTCGGACGTAACAGTCTCATGTACAGCCCAAATTTTCGAACCCTTTACCATTTGTATGTGTACCCAAAATACTGACATATTGTAATAATTACTAAGCGTCAATCAATACACTTATCATTAGTGTGTGCTTCCAGAATTAATGTGGTGCAGATCAAGAACAGGCAAACCTATTATTCAGCTAGGTGGTTATCGTTATTATCAGCACAGTTCCTGCAGAAAAGACAGTCCAAAAAGCCTTTGGGTCTGTATCAAGTGGAATTCTGGCTGTCGAGCGTCCATCATCACTATTAACAATGAAGTGGTAAAACTCAAAAACATTCATAGTCATTTGTAGTAAAAGAAGCGATTGTGGGTAATATATTGATAATGCTTTTCGAGAAACTTTTATTTTGATCGTATTTTAATGAAGTCCTGTCGTGATTCGAAAGAAAAAGAGGTAAGCTGTTGCCCATTTGGGGTACCAGATAAGGAACATCTTACAAAATTACAAATTTACGAAAGATTATTTTAAGTCATGTGAATGAACGCGGGATCCGTACCCGCGTTCATTCACCCCTTTAGTCGGGGTATGCTCTAACCAATTGAGCTAATGTGACAATGAGTCATAACTCAAATTTTTCCTATCGTTCTTTAACCATGGTATTGGGATGGAGCGATATCTATAGTTCAACTTACGTTGTACTACAAACAAGACTAATTTTGCAATTAGCTTTAAACTTGTTAATGATGACGCATTCCTATTATTTTAATATGTTTATGTTTGCAATAACGCACGCCCTGCGGATTACATTACAAATTTACGAGAGTATTATTATTTTGTTTTAAGGGAAAATATATTTTTCCACTCGTATATTTATAATTTTGGAATGTAATCCATTATTGCAAACATAAAAAAAATAATTAAAGAAATTATTTTTTTAATAAAGAATTAAAGAAATGTTGAGACATATTAAAAAGAAAATCGGCATTATGGAGAAAATACATGAGCGTGACAAGTAAGACCACTGTCAGCTAAAATAATTAAATGTTGTTTTTGGCATATATATAGGTTCTCGTATTAATATAACTTTTGCAAAATACATTTTCAAAATTGGACTTTTGCCAATAAACGGTTTTGTAAAGACTTCAGTCGCATGTATTACAGTATAGTAAACACTGTTTTATGAAACATATTTTATACAGATAACAAGATATCATTCGGGACATCAAAATCAGGGAAACCGCTGATAACTTTTAGGGGTTATAAGTACAGTTTACACTACTAGACTGTGGACATTTTCGCAACAACAGGGCGAAATGGAGATGCATGAAAAAAATGTCTGGTGGCTGCATGGGATCTGTAGACACCTTTAATGGTCAAGTGCTGACAGGACCTACTGCACACAACCATGAAAATGTTCCATTTCAAATTAATCACAAGAAAGTGTATATGTAGATTGTTGAACTATATTTAACAAAGTTTTGGGAGTAATGACCGTCAAGTGGCAATGGCTATAGACTGCCGTGCAGTTGTCCATGATTTATTACGTTGGTGGTATGTGGTTAGCGACCGCTCGCCTATCAAGCTACCACTCTCAAAATGGGAACTGGTTGCATGCACTTAGCAGTCTGTTTCGATAGTTATTTTTGAGATTTTCTTCTACTTAGCATGAGTTAGCATAATCTGTCGTTAAATTACATTTATCTTTTCTTAAAACATATCAATAAAGTATTTTTTAATACGACTAGGTAAGAGGTTAATGTTGTACATTTCCAAAAAATACTTGTTAGCAATATTGAAACATTATTTCAGTTCCAAAGATAGTGACGTCTCGCCTAGGGAAGCCTATCATCGAGATCGGTAGTTATCGGGACTACAGACAAAGCTACAACGACAACAAGCTTAAGGTGAAATGGCTTTGTTCCCAGTGGTCATCTCGAAACTGCAGAGCCTCTCTTATCGCTATCGATGGCCAAATTGTTTGTTATCGAAACGAGCATAATCACTAACACTTCCCTAGTTTTAATATTTTTTGTAACGTTGTTGAACATTTGTATAATGAATGCTGCTCTATCATCAATCATGTATAAGTCAAGGTGGTCATTATAATAAATAACAATAAAAATCTTTTAATCAGATGATCTAAAAGTTGATAGTTTTTTTTATTAAAATTAGGTACTACTCGATTAAACCATTAACAAGCCAACGAGTTGTGTTTCATTAGTAAAATTACCCACTTAACGCTTGTACCAAACACGATGCAGAATTTATGTTTTTATTCCGTGAGGTGTACTAGGAGCACTCTCAGTGCCAATCTTCATTCCAGTAGTGTAAATCTAGGTAGAGGTAACTTATTACCTCTACCTAGATTTACACTACTGGTAGGTAACTTATTACCTCTACCTAGATTTACACTACTGGAATGAAGATTGGCACTGAGAGTGCTTAAATATAAACATCCACTGAAAATGCTCTGTGGGAAAACTCAATAACATTTTATACATGATCGAAAACGGGACCTCGCGGTGTGGACATGACGCTCATGGCCTTACATTTATAAAAATGTTTATTTAAAATTGTTAATAGGCTGTTGTTATCCAATAAATAAAAAAATATAAACACCCCTTTCTACGATATAAAATTAAAGTTGTAATTACGCATAGCTTCAGCTCGTCGTGTATATATAAATTAGGATAGCCTCCTTCAAGTACCCAGTGAACAGGTTTTGCTGCTGAAAGTGTTAAAATTGTTACAAAATACAATTTTAATTATTAATTTCTGTCATTTGTGGTGACTCACAAGTTTATGAAACCTCTGCGTCTGATTGCGGCTCCTTTAAAATGTCCTGATACCTGTCACCGTCGTTACCGTATCCAACTGTACCGTGGTCCAACATATCTTCATGAAAACTTTTTTCAGAGCTGCATTTTACCCTGACTCGTTTCGGAAAACCAGCAATTCAGAAGGGCATATATAGATATAACAAGAACAATCGAACCAACGGACCTAAATCTCTCTGGACCTGTTGCAGGATCAGTACCGGATGTAAAGCTACTATCACTACATTAAATGACTTAATCATTAAGGAAAAACCAGACCATAATCACTGATATGTCAGTGAATCAACTTTTGTGTACATTGTGTACACAAAATACATTGTGTACATGTTTGTGAGAAGTGTTGAAATGAAGAGATGTTTAAATAAGCGGCAAATATATTTTTTAACTACCAATTTTTATTAATTTTACTCGTATATAGTTGGCAAACAACCAGATGGGGTGCCTGTAGGTAAGTGGTCACACTCGTTTATATATGTCACTGGGGCATCATAAATACGTTGCTCACCTTGGAGGACTCTGTTGACAAGCCTTTTGAAGAGCCCCATATTGTACTTACTCGGGATACACCGTGGGGGCTAATTCTATATACCTTTTGCAAATAAGATCGCCTAACTCTGACAGATTTATTATATAAATATACAGGGTTATTTGGTAAAAGGCTAACAACCTCTTAGGGTTGACTTCTGCTAGTCCTAAGAAACATTTTGAGGTGTTTTTTTTGCAATAAGATTTTTCTGGCGATAGTGTGCCTAGTCTGACGACAATTCGTCGAGTTGAAAGATGTATTAAAACACTTCCCGTTGTATATGTGATAAAAGATAAGAAAAAAGATACATAAACCCAATATCTCATATTAATTAGCTTTAGATCTTCGAAAAACTTGAATCCGTTGACAATCCGGATTGCTCTATGCTGTAACAGATAAAGGGGTAAAAGCCGAGTCCTAGGAATACTGTTCCAAAGGTATACCGGTTTGGGTTTAGGTACCGCTTGGCCTTATTTAGGACTTCAAACTTCTTCGATGCGAACTAACAGGACACATATTAGTGATAATTACATGGTCCTGGAACTGTACAACCGCAGAAACATCAGCACCCGTTATACCAATGCCCTCCAAAAGTTTCAGGGCAGTGTTCTGGAATGGAGGAAAAAAAAATGAAGATTTTAGCGAAAAACCTGTATCTTGACGGGGTTAAACTGATCCAGGTTCAAATTTTCCCCTAATACAATAATAGCTTGAGGGCAGTCTCGACTTCAGAGAAGTCTGCACCTACTTTCTTCGATGAGTAACGAGTATTTACACAAACAGTGTCTAATAGTGCATCGTCAGTGTTTTCATCCGCATAACAATCAATGCCAGTAGGCAACATGTAGAGAGAAAAGAGATATTGTACAGATATTGTTCTTTGGCTTGCTTCGCTACCTTGGCTCGCGCAATACGCTTAACCTAACCTAGTGCCTTTTACTATTTTCGGGTCCCTGCCATTGGATACGAAACGATGCGCTAACCTTAGTAGTATGGCTCTCAACCGGCCGCTACCTCGTAACCATGAGTTATGATAACTTATGATTTTGTAAGCTCAACGTAGTCTGTTGTTTTTTTTTGCTGATAGGCTAGCCTTAGACCACAATCTACACTGACGGTATGTAATGATGTACTCCATGGTTGTAAACAGGCTTATCCTGGAACAGGGATTGGCTCTCGGGGACTTTCGGTTTAAGGTGCCCTCTGCAGCACATTTCACTAGCGCATTGGACATTGATTAAACGTGGTACTTAAAAAAAAATTCAATGTTTTTAGTGAAGAAATTCAGCTTCATTTATTTACAATATTATTATAATTGTTGTTTTTGAATGGTTTACACTGCACTCTTAAATGAACTTGTCAATATAGTGAAAATAGTTTTGGCATAATATCGTTACTAAGATACCTATACAGGGCGTCCCACGGCGATGCCACATGGAGGGAAAGTACCTTGAATATTGTAGATGGAACATTTTATAGAAAGAAGACATTATTTAAATTTAAAAAACAATTTAAACTGCATTCATAGATATTTAAATAATTACATGGTTAAAACCCGTTACACGAGAAAAAAAATCATCCTGTTTTATCATACCGATCGAAAGATTTCATCATAAGTGGATTATATTTAGCTAAATAACATAGCGTCTGAAATAAAAGGAAGACCGTGAATTTTAACATTTGACTGGAAGGTGGGAACACCTTCCTATATTTTGCCCTTAGTCACTCACGGGAAGAACTGGGGGTGACATTCTAACCCGGCACCTCACGAGGTTAACGAAACCGGCGGTATACCTTTATTAACAAAATACTATTCAAACTAAATAAAACACTGCAGCTACTACAATGAGAGCATTTAGACTACCTACAAGTCATTGTAGACGACACACAGGCAGTCCAAATACTCCAGACCTATATCAGTTGGTATCGTGACCACCAAAAAAATTAGCAAAACTATATCTATTGCTAAAGAATTGTTGTTACAAACTCATATATGAGACATCAGCTACACGAATGCACAATCGATTTAGCACCATCAGGACGAAAAGCATTTTTGGTACCTTAACACATAGGAGTGCAATTGACCATATTTAATTCTTACTTCTAACACTGGTCTGTGTTATATCCACACTGTTCTATGGTGGAAACCCATGAATATAAATTAATTAAGTTCTTAATTTAATACATATTCACATTCCGAACGGTGCAATGATTTAACACCTTGAAATAAAACTATATATAACAATATATCAAAATATTTATTACTAGCTTTCCGGCTATATCCGTTAACGCGCAAAACTATTAACCTCCTTTTCCGCAGTTGGATAAAAGCTATTCTATGTCATACCCCGTGTCTCAAACTATTTCCATACCAAATTTCATCCTAATCGGTCCAGTAGTTTCAGAGCCTATTCGATCAAACAAACAAACAATCAAATCTTTTCTCTTTATTATATTATATATTATTATTTAAACGAAGACACTAACAAGTCCCATTATATCTAAGGTGAGTGAAATGACTTATCACTAATCCAAGAAATATCCTGAAATACTACGTGTAACATAGATAAAACTTAATGTTTATTTTGTATATTGAATCGTGAGGCAGGTAATAAAATAATGATTTATCTTTTATAGCACCAGGATCGGCATCCAAATTTGTAAAACCGTTGCTTACTCTAAACGGACATAGTTTCTTCTTGAAGAATGATCGTGGATCGCGACGATACTGGACCTGCAGCAAATACAGGCTGGGATGCAACATGGCTGTTACAACTTGGGACGACACTGTGGTCAAACAAAGCGGAAAACACAATCATATCTAATATACTATAGTTACGTTAATTTTTATCCTGTTGAACCAGCAGGGGAATATAGGGAATCCAATTAACTAAAGAATATTTGTATGTTTGTTACTACGAATAAATATTCGTAAGTTGGTGATGACGTTCTCAAAAATGTCTCTAAATATACCGGTAAACGTGTTTTTGGGGGCAAAAATCGATCGTTTTAGATCTCATCTTTGAGCAATCTAGTTTTAGGTGGTTCTAGGTCTTTCAGGTACCTAATTAATTTTAGTGCGTTTAGGCCACTATCAAGACTATGGTTTCAGATATACAGGGTTATTGGTAAAATGCTAACAACCCCTTAGGGTTGACTTCTGCTAGTCCAAACAAACATTTTGAGATGATTTTTTTGTAATTTGTTTTAGAGTTTTTTTTATGCTGCGCGCTGCGGCAACACTGGACCGCGCTGCGCTCCTTTTGAATAGAGTTTTGTGTATTTACATCGGAGCTAAGTAATAAAAACTATGAAATATTACATGTTTACGAGACTTTTGACATCAGATAGTCCTCGTGCATATTCCGTCAAATACACACAAACAAACATATTTTTTTATAATATAGATTATTACAAAAAAAACATCTCAAAATGTTTTTTAGGACTAGCAGAAGTCAACCCTAAGCGGTTGTTAGCATTTTACCAATAACCCTGATACAAGTTTAATTAATAGCATAGTTGGACTAAGTTTTCAAAGCGTACCGTTTTCAACTTCATCTTTATGATCAAGCACAAATCTTTTTCTGTGAATGTGGCAAAATTTTATATTTGAAACTCATCTTTAATGACCTGCTAACTGGTCTTAATTTTTTCTTTTTTCAATACGATTGCTATGGTGTTACTGTTATACAGTATGTTTTAGTGGTAAAATTTGATATTTATTATATTTTTTTGTGTAATGTAGGTCACATTGAATCTAGTCATAAAATTAATGTACAAATAAATATGTGATTAATATATCGTTGTATTTTTAATTTGAATTGATGGCGGACGGAAATAGGTGTTGCATCTGATCTACGGTATTAAATAAGCTAAGTTAAAACTTATCCAATGCACGAAGAGCCTAGTCTTCTTTTCTTTTTTATAGTTCCCTTTCTCCGTCTATTTTACTATTATTCTTTATGAGAAACTTATACCATGCAATCAGCTTAATAATTATCACGTGATGCTATAATTTATTTATGAAATAGAAGTAAAAAATAGCAACACTTTATACTTGCCCAATACTAATGCACGCACCTCATTAATAATTCTAGAATTATGTTCATCCGTACCTACTCGTAAAATTACATATATCGATCATGCTTGTAAAATAGGCAATTTATTCCCTTAAAAATCGCCCTAGAATAGGTTATTATTTATCTGGAAATTTACATATTAGTAAAAAAATCACTTTTATCACTAAATTGGACACAAAATTTGAAAAATAATTCAGTATCTATAAATAAGGCTCATGAAAACAGATGTCACGCAAATTCTCGAAGAGCCACATTATGGTAATAAAATACAACGTCTGTCGTAGTTCAATGGGGACTGTTTTTTCTCCGCATATACAGTGAAGATTGAAACTCTTTAGATTTTCCTATCGAAAAACTTAACGAAAATTTTGCTATTGAGATGTTGTTAGTTACCATTTTCGTAAAAAAAGTTTTCAGTAATCAACCGCATTGCGGTCCTTTGTAGGTATATCAACTTTCTGACAACTGTACATTCTTCAGTCAAACAATTATAAATCATATTTATAGATAGTAAGGTTACCAATAAGGATAATACCAGTTAAATGATCGGGTCCCTAACTTCACTAGGTCCATTAAGTAGATATTGGATGGATTTAAAATGATAGGTACATACATACATTTAGTATTATACGCATAAAATTTAATTATTAAAAATGTGTGAGCATTTAGATACTTGTGGCTACGATTTTGAGAAATACAATTGGGTGTATTTTTTTTTAATGTAATGCATTGCAGGATTAATTTAAATTAAATAATAAGTATGCATTTCATTAAAAAAAAAATATTTTGTCATGTACTTTTACGTGATTAGTATTTATATAGCTTGGTAAATAGCTTTGGTACTATCTATAATTTTAGAGGAAACTTAGTTATTATTTACTTAATTCTTTTAAAATTATGGCGTTTTTACTGAAACTGAGACAGGTAATTATTTTCTAGCTTCAAAATATATATTATTGTTTTCTGCAACGCGAAGAGGTAAACGCATACTACATTATGACGATAACAAATTCAACTTCATGCGTGGTCGAGGAGCCAGAATTTATTGGAAGTGCAACCAAGCACCAAAAGGATGCAGAGCTTCAGTAACAACAATTAATGATGAAATAATTTTTACTAAAGAAATTCACAACCATATGGCAGTCAACAAGTCGCCTTATGTATCTACCAATAAATGTCCGCCTACGCTCTCTGAATTTTTGTGGTATAAACCAGAAAAACAGATACTTTCATGTACATTTTAATGAACTGTTAAATTTTTATCATTCGGCAATAGTCATCGGACAGTAAGCATAAAATCCCTTTTAAAGATTTGTGATTTATTTACAGCTGAGTTCAAATATACAGGAATTTGTCTTAAACTATTTTAATTTCATAAGTAGGTTTGTTGAATCGAGTTTAATTATACTGTGCCGTCTACATGGTCTTTTAATATTTCATGCTGATCCTACTACAAATCAGGATTTAAAATAAATATGTGGCCTCAACCTTTTTTCAGAGTGATAGAACTATTAGTAAATATGGTTATTTACTAATATTTCAATTCATTTGTAGATTTTACCATGACTATATACACTATACAGTTATAGTTATACCCTGTTCTAATACTAAAACAAGCACACGTTTGTACGTCAGAAGCAGTGATGGCTCAGTTATAGTTATACCCTGTTCTAATACTAAAACAAGCACACGTTTGTACGTCAGAAGCAGTGATGGCTCAGTGGCATTGGCTATGGACTGACGCGCAGCAGGTCCATGGTTCGAATCTCGGGGTGGGCTTGAGCTTCACCGCATGGTGGAAGGGCATTTTGCGAAGGCCCGCCTATCTAGCGACCACCCTCAAGTCGAAAATCTGTCGCCAAGCACCTAACGGTGTGTTCCGGCAGCTGATAGCTGTATATATTTTTCTCTTGTTAACTTAAGTTTAAAAAGTATAATTTTAATGTGGGGTGGAACCAGAAATAAATTTTACTTGGGACGAAAAGGAATCAACTTGGAATGTGTCACGAAATAGTGAGGTATTCAAGTCACAAATCATGAATTGTATTCATGAGATTTGATTTTATTTTAGCGTCTGTTTAGTGTTGTAATAAAAGTGTCGTAGTCCGTATAGTTTTCACAAAACTTGTCCATCGTAGTTAATCTACTTAAGATTAACTATGATATATTTGAGTATTGAGTTTAGTTATGTTGCAGCGATATTAACTATTTGGTGTTCTAACAAATGGCGTTAGTAGTACAATAAGATTCTATCTAATGAATACAAAATTGTTAATGTTCATTTTTATAATGCTTATAAAGTTTTTTTTTGATATCTTATTATGATGTTAAATTACTTAAGTTGCTTCATGTTAAAGCACAAATCTCTAAGTGCGATAGTTTTTCAATAAAACGTGCCACAAAATGTTCAAGTTGAGGAATAGTGATAGCCCTAATAATTAATATAATATTAATATTATAAGCAAATTCATAGTTTCTATGAGTCGTTTTATTCCTTAAACATTACATTTTCAGCGCACTTTCATGACCATCAAGGCATACGATACCTTTGGTACAACAGCTACAGATACACCAAGAATAAAATTCGTGGTAATAAAATTTGGTGGAACTGTAGTAAACGTTACTCCTTCGACTGCAAGGCATCCCTTGTGACCTTCGAGGACAAGATAACGAAGACGAACTATCATATTACAAGCCACACACACGCACCTGAAGAGATGCCCAACACAACTGAAATCACGCACATCGTTCAGATTAAAGAAAGGGAGAAGTTGTACAAGAAGAAATGTTTCCGTAATACCCCGTCTGATGTTAGCCGTGCACCTTTGTCTACTCTGGATGGAGTGGTTATGAACCCGTTTAACCCGAAATGTAAACCAGATTTTAGATAAAATTATACTTAAGGCGAACGCTGTTATCTATAGCGGGAAATTCAATATTTTATATTTGGTTCTGTTGCTAGTTAGTCTGATTATTGTACTGTACTACGTAATACTCGAGGTTCGGAGAAGATTATTTATGATATCTAATATATTATCATAATACTTATTGAACTAGTTATATTAGTTACGGGTAAAGGTATTTTTTTATATTTTTTATGGTTTTTATGGTTATTAAGTTATGGAATAATGTGCATTGAAGTTCAATAACGTTTGAAGATAATAAGTATATATAATAATAACAAATATTTTAAGAAAACATTACATAAATATTTTAGAAAAATACTTCCGGTTTGGCTGCGTGGCGCTTGTGATGTCACGTCGGCTTAACGGGAAAATTAGGCAGAATTGTCACTAGATATTTTTTTATGTTTATACGTTTTTTTTATAAATTTAATTTAATGTAGCCTAATAATATTTTTGATATATTTGTTATTATTAAATATGGATTTCCGCAAAGTAACTATTCATCATAATATTATATAATATATTCATAGGCATTATGAATGAAATTCTATTGTTCTCCTTATTCTATGGATGCGGAAGGATTAAACCCGCGAATCCCCTGATCATGTAGAATAGTTACCAAACCTACAAACGCGTTAACACTGATAAAATTTTGTATTTCCCGCCATAGGCGACAGTTTCCATCTTAAAGGTAATTTAATTTTAGAAAACTATTTTTATTAATATTTTTACTACATTTTGTCAATTGCATTCTAAACGTGGGTGATATTGTTGAATTACATTATTTTTAAATACTTATTATGATAGACTAGAGGTTCTAGAATAAAATAAGAAATATCGCAAGTAGTATTGCTTCATTTAGTAGAGGGCTATATTTTTATGATTATGTCACATTTTGAGAAATCATACGTTGTTACTTTTGTACACCGAGCGGTTCGCAGTGCAAAGCGAGAGGTGATGACGGCCTGTAAGTACTGTACTGTATCAGCCAGATGGTCCACTGCTGAACACAGCCTGCCCCATTATGGGAGTTTGCCATAATGCTCACGCTTGGCAGCGTGAAAGCGCTGCAGCCCACCTTCTGGTGTTTTACCCTTATTCGCCTCTTACTACACCCAATGCTAGAGATGTGGAGGTGCGATTCTAACCCGGCACCCCACTGGGAATAATTTTATATACATACTTAAAATAGAGATTAATTCACAATAAAAGAAAATTGAAATTACTTTCCATGTGATGAAATAAAATCCTATTACCATTAAAGATAAATAAAATGTATGGTTGTAATGAGTCCGACTGTTTTTTTTCAGGTTTTTTTAATATGTTGTGTCTTTAGAGGTTTTTATAAACATAATGACTGAATTTGGTAGTATGTATTTTATAATATAGACTATTGTGTATATTCTGTAAATGTTTCCATACTATTCATTTATGTAAACGTTTTCATATTTCTTTTATTAATACTAAAAATCGCAATTTCTTTTTCTTTATAAAGAGATAAATTCCCTTCAAATGAAGGATGGACATATAATCGGACATTGTAGGCAACAACAGATACCCATTTTCTATTACAGAACCCTAAAAACAAAAGACTACTTACTGTGATAAAAGATGCAGTAGTTTGCAGCTGCTCGTATTGTATTGAGGTAAAAATACTATCACAGAAAGTGTATAATAAGACAAGGTTTTTACAATATATTGTTAAGTTGTTCGTAAATAATCATATTGTAACGATTTCGCATAGTCGTAAGTAAGATAAGCGTATGGATATAATTAGTAGTACATTTAATTATAATTATTTAAACTGTCCTGGTTTTTTTACAGTTTGTTTTATTAAAAACCAAAGAGGAAACATTGGCGTAATGGTAAACGGGTTCAGATTCAAGAAGCAGTCGGGTTACAGGGAGAAGTCTTACTGGTACTGCGTGAAGAGGGAGAAAGGATGTAACGCGAGGCTAACACTCAAAAACTACGTGTTGGAAAACTCTTTTTTGTTGCATAACCACTTAGAGTAAAAAACATGCGTTAGACTTTCCCAAGATGATATTTTTGGAATTTGTCAATACTGGCGAAATTAGGTCTCCATTTGAACTGTGAAGCACCGACGAGCATAAGCCGCTAGGTAAAAACTAGTTTACCCAGATCTCTGGAGACCTAGCTAGATATATTTGACGTCCATCCACAAAAGCCCCTATTGCTTAATCGGAATTTTACGCCGTTATGACCTGTATTAACATTTGTTGCTGCTGGCTTTGCTTCCACTACATGTCATTATTTAGCACCAAAGCTAAATAATGCTAGAACAAAGTAGATGTATGTAGCATAATTATGTATCAAGATCTGGCGCAGAGTAAACCAGAAAGTTGCTTGTTTGATCCGTACCGACAATTGTTTTAAACGTGAGTGCTTACGTGTTATACCTTCGTGAACTGTGAACCGATGTGGATGATTATTTTCCTGTTCCATAACGTGTACGAAATGGTTCATGAAAAAAACAATCCCCAAGTGGTAAGTAGGGGTTCCAAAAGTTAGAAATGATATGGTAGGGCCGGTCAAAGTGAAATATTGTATTAATATTGTCATATTAAAATAAAGGAACCCGTAAGTAGTAGTAGTAGTAAACCCCTAATTTGCCGACGTTTTTCTTATTATTTATAATAACATGTCAGAAAATCACATTTCAGACTAAACTTCTTATAAACGACAATAGAGATTGAATTAATGATGAATTATCATAATTCTTTGTGTGTTTTATAGTTTTTTTTTAATGCTATCTAGTAATCATTTAGTGTAACTTTGAATTGCAGTATAATTACTGTGGTAGTATTTAGTCAGAGCAAGGTCATGAGTGTGACAGCGGGAAAAGTAAAAAAATTGATGATTAAAGAGTAGAAACCTAAAATTTCTAAAAAATATAGTCCGAAAATTTTCAATTATCTCTATGTTGAAATTATACCTAAGACCTTAAATTATGAATTTTAAAAAGTTACGAACAAAAACGTTTAATATTTTATGGAATTTATAAAATGTAGAAAGAAAGTGATATATAATCAGTATTTATTTAGGTTTTAAATTAAATTTTACTCATTACGTACGGTCTAGCATATATTAACATTCTTTGTTAAATTAATTTATTAATGGCATTATTTGTTATATAGTTTATTTACTCTAATGTTGATGAAATAAAAATATATACTTATGTTTTATTAAACTTATAACGTTACTATTTTACCCGTTGTACCCCATTGTATGTACGATACCCGTACAGGTGAGCTCTGGATGAAACGGAAATGTTGTTGGAACCGTATTGATCGGTTGCCAGGACCGAGCATGATGTACTGCTGAGCAAAGTAATCATGTAATGCAATGAGAAAGCTTGTAACGCATATGGCACCTTTTTGTTGACTGCCATTTATTTCCTGGTCAAAAATACATTTGATGATGGTAACATTACTGATTTACTTTATTCAATTTATTTTTGCTTGGTAACTATAAACATGATTTAAAATTCATCAAGTTATGTTTTTCGTAACAACGAGGGCATTGAATTGCCGATACATCCTTTGCTTTGACGCCTTGTCATAGAAGAATAATTTAGTATTAAATTTATATTTTTTGTTGAAGAAATTTTCTATTTAAATATTTTGGTTGCTGATGGTAATTTAGCTGATCGATGATATTTTTTTTTTTACCGGCGGTATGCCTTTACTAACAAAAAACTACGAACTATATACAACACTACAACTACTACAATAAAAGCATTTAGATCCCTATAAGTCATTGTAGACTCATAGGCAGTCCAAATGCTCTAGCCCACTGGGCTAGAGCACACACACTGAGAAAAATCTAAAGTCAAAAGCGCCCTAATGACGGCCAATTTATATGGTATAAGGCGAAAAACCGACCAAACGTAAATACGTACAAAAACGCCTTCCAACTAGAAGGCGTTAAACGAGGTCAGTGAAGGCGAATGTTTCTTTTCGTCTTCATTTAAGGTGTATTTTGTGGTCTTACTTAAATATTGACTTTTGATAAGGCTGATTAAGTCGTACGTTATAGTGATAGTTACCGTATATAAACCGCCGTAAAAGTAAGGTATATTTTATGGTCAATACAGCAATTATTATCGTATAACAAGTTGCAATTCTGAAAATACTTTACGGAAGGCGTTTTTGACGGTTGTGTTTATTATAAAACATGGTACATTTTTATTGATTGGTGAAAATCATCTTAAGAGTTGAGAATTCATCTTACGTAGTTACAATTCAACGGTAAAAGGTCAAATTTGATTTAAGCCTTTAAGTCGGTTTTCTCAGTGCAGCGTACCCAGCATGCTGGCTTATATTTATATTTAAATATTATACATTAAACCGGCAAAAAACACTCACGTTGATCGAATACATCGACCCGGGTTTCGAGCATATCAGATGCTCATCATCAGGGCGAGTGCGCAGCTGCGTCTGCGAGCTCCCGGCGGGCTCGTAGACGTGAGTGTTTTTTGCCGGTTTAATGTATAATATTTAAATATGTGTGAAACTCACGAGAATTTCAATTCAAAAATATATTTATATTGATATTTATGATTGAAGATATTACTGACTCTTGTTCTCATTTGATCCTCAGTAAGACAAAATAAATACCACAAGCTGGTTCTAGGTCTCGAGGTCAACACCCAAGTGTTTGATGGCCAATAGGCTCTCCATAGCCACGTCGTGAAGCCAATAGATGATTGATGTTGTATAATCGGTAGATTCGATAAGTTTAGCATTTTATGAAAATATAAGCTCATTTTATAACTGCGGTTCCAAATCTCCCAACACATAGCATGTAAGCTTCATCAATGACATTGGTCAGTGATAAAGCTGAGCGGTCGAAAGCAATGGCTTTCAAAAACATTTAATTTTCAAGACACGGAGTACGTACGTTATTATTTTTGGGTTTTCTTAAATGTGAGCTCGCTTGCTATACTCCTGGTTCATAGGCTTTATCTAATTTCCCAACTTCCTTCCTTTGACATTTTGTAACCTTATTCGCTTAGCAGGCATTCATGCAAAAAAATTATAGGGTTGCTTCATCTTAAACGAGTTTAAAGCTATTTGAAAACAGTTCTTGTTTGTAGTTTATTCTTTCTTCTATTCAGTTAGGCTACAGATGTCGTTACAGCTTATCGTTATTTAATTAGCATTATCTCCACAAAGATTCTAATTTATTTATTCTCAGCTCACAATATTTGATTGTTTCGGACACAGGACTATCCTTTTTAGAATTTGCTAAAAGATTTCTTATCTCCTCTGCGATCTCACATTGCATAAGCCTTCCATCTCGCTGTTGCTGCTTGTAATCTTAATTCATATGCATAATGGAGAATTTTGTGATTTAAACACCATCCTCATTCATATTAAAGACAATTATTAATAATAGTTCGCAAGGTACTGCCACCATATCTATTTCTACCGCGGATCAACAATATTCATATTATTTTGTTCCGGTTTGAAGGGAGCTGGTGAAATTACAGGCACATGAGACTTAGTTATATCTCAGGGTGATGGGCGCAGACCAGTTCACCACTTGTGATGAACTGCATCTGTTATAGGCAGAGGTTACCGCCTAACACCAGGTGGGCCTAGTACATGTTCCATTACGAAAGCTGAAAAAAATATATGATCATTAGACACTGGACTGCCCCCATCACATCGACATTAGTTCTTATGCCTCGTTCACCTATTAATTTAATACAGTAGTGATTACAAACATTCCTTATTTTTTTATTTCTTATAGGTAAGCCTTTGACCACAATCTCACCTGATGGTAAGTGATGATGTGGTCAAAGGTTTTAACAGAAGCCTGTGAGTATCCAGTAATTCTAGGTTGCTTAAGATATCAATGCCACTGAGCCATCACTGCTTCAGTCGGAGTATCTGACGCTGCAGTGATACCTGCTGAAGACAGACTCTTTCTAAAGAGACCTATCACCTGCTAAAGCTTATCGTTTTACTCGCTCCTGATGCTGGGCTGTTGCTGTTCTTGCTATGTGAGCACCAGTTCCACATTTAGTTCCGGGCTTATTGCTGGGTGTGGTAAGTAGCCGTATGTGCTTAGCAGAATGGAATAGGTTTTGCTGCTTTCTCACTTCAATGCCCAGAAAAACAGTATCATAACGAACTCTTATGGCTTATTCCTGAAAAACTTTAAAATAGTTTATTTTTAGCTACACAAATATACCTAAGTACTCAAACTTATACTTATATGGACCTATTTAATATCCTAGAAAATGTTTCTTGATGACTTTCTTGATATTACAGACGCCTCATGCGCACACACCTTGACTATGAGTATCTGTTATGCTTAAAACCCGAGTCGACGTATATACAATTTCTATCCGTGAGTGGTTTGTCGGTAACATTTAAGTATTACTTAAGGATCCGGAAAAGTCCTTTAGTTTTTTTCTAAAGCTCTTGCGGCAAAAAAACGTTTGAATCAGTGATGGCTCAGTGGCATTGTCAGAGTGCCGTCACTCTGACAATGCCACTGAGCCATCACTGATTCGTGTTATAGCACAGTGTGATTCGTGTTATAGAAATGCATCTGTTATAGGCAGAGGTCATCAAGTGGGCCTCGGGCTTGTTCCGTCACAATAACATAAAAAAATATTTTAAAAAAAGCTTTCTGTAATTTTCATGTTCTTTAGGTCTAAAAAGTTACATGTGATCACACATTTCCTATACATTTATATCTTTCTCTGTGCACATGGGATGCGTTATATATTTCACGGTTTTCTGAGTAGTTGCCGAGGGAACGCGATATTAACAAATTCTAAGCAGCCAAGAAAGCAGAAGGATAGATTCGAAGTCGATATCTTGAAATAAACATACGTAAGGGTCTAATAATTGTCCACCCAACAGGTGCGGAATTCTTCGGCCCACAATTCATTACGAACCGTTTCGGAAACCTTGTCTTGATAATTGAGGATAAAAGATTCAACAAGCGGAGTGACAGCACTGGCCCTCGGATTCGCTGGGTTTGTGTTAAAAAAGACATGGGTTGTAGAGCTACTGTGACTACAGTGGAAAATCAAATCCTTAAATACAACGATTCCCACAATCACGCATGAAGTTTATTAGAAAATTTAAACATTGTAGTCCGTCTTAGCCATTTTTACCTGAAGCATATCGAGTGTATATTTGGCTCGATATGCTTCGGATAATTCATTGGATTTTATATTGTAGCAAATATAATTAGAGCACTTCAGACTTCTTGGGTTACCAAGTAAATATCTGTGCATAAGGAAATTAATAATTTCTAATAAAAATCCAAAACATTTTCAATTACCCAGACCTATTTTAGATTCAGTCAAAAAGTTTAATACTTGGATTTTAGAATATATTTGGTGCGTAGTCCTGACCGTTCGTTCTTTTTCTAGATATGGCGCTGACGGAGATGATGCCAAAGTTTATAAACACCGCGCGTGGGTACCCGGCTGTGGAGCTCGGTGGATACAGATACAACAATAGAATCGAACGTCCTGGGCCCAAGAAGTACTGGCGCTGCTCCAAGCGACGGGACAAGAAGTGCAACGCTTCCATAGTCACACTGGGCGATGAGGTTCTCGAGATAAAAAAGTGCCATAATCATTGATGCATAAAATAATGGAATTTTGACTGTAATTCTACGGATTGATTGCATTTTCAGTGAAAATAAGAAAATGCCGGTCTAATGCTAAATCAGTATTCAGCTTAAGGTATTTAAAGATTACTCGAGGCATTTAGGAATTTTATTATTTATTATTTTGTATGTTTATAGTAAATTTACTAGTTCAAGATATGTGTGGTAAACTGTGAAATTAATATTTGAGATTTTGGCACTTTAGAGATTATTTAGGTCCTATACTATGGTATTTATTGTGTATAGTTTTTGTGTGCTTTAAAGTAATAAAAGTCTCATATTGTTTTTTGTAATAACTTGTTGTAGATTTGGTTATAAGCTTGTTTTAGATTCACTATTTATTTGAAGAGTCTGCTTAAACTTTTGAAGAAATTCAATATCTATCTACCGTTTCGTATAGTTTAAATTGCATGGTGTTTCAGGTTCAGTTTTGGATCAAAACCAATCAAAATACTTACCTGTACTATAGTTGCCATGGATTGTATGTGACATGCGTTTAAAGAATCGTTATAGTTGAGTTTTTATTGGGAACTTTCTAGTTAGAGACTGGGATAAACGTCATAATTTTGGTCTTGAATCCTCTTTTGTTTGCTTGTTAATGGGCATTGTCATGGTCCCTTCAAGCTATTTACATTTATTCACCATTTGCGGCCTGTGAATGTACCTATAGTATTTCATAAAATGAGAGTGAAATGTATAATTTATGAGATCTAATGAACCAAAGGTGTCAAAAAAGTCTAAATGTCACATTCGCTATGTAATAACATAGCAAATGTGACATTTAGACTATTTGACCCCTATCCAAGATCCGATCCTTTATCTTCTATTCTATGTTTTTTTTATGTACTCACTCCTAATCGTGTCCTCACCAGTTATACTCCACATCTATTTGAACTACAGATTCACATACTTCAGCCATGCAATATAAAATAAAATGTGGCTTTGGGAAATATGGTTCCAAGACCTATCGCTATGTCGTCTATCCGGCATTTATCTTATTCCTTACGTCCTGGTCGATTTGGTTATCTGAAACACTTAATATTATTGTAACTTCCAATCTTTGTTCCCGTGATGCATGCAAAATAATGTTTACCTATATCCTGTCTTATACTTTAGGTCATGGGCTTTGAGACCTTTTGATTTTGTTATTGAGGGTGTGACCAAAGATGGTAGCAAAATCAAGATGCAAACTACCTGCAAGGATTGTTGTCGTTGTAGGATTATTTATTCTGTGTCGTTGATAGGATAGTTAATGCCATAAATCAGGCATGACATTACAGAGTGAACACGTTTATATTTTGTCACCCTCTTGTTGAAGACTTTATTAAATGTTGTAATGTCGGAAAATAATGTAATAGAATACAAGTAACAGTGTAAATTTGACTCATTTTGTTAAAATTTCAGAAGTATTAATGGTTAAGACGAAGCGTGGCAGTAAGCAACTTTTACTAGATGGTTTCACATTTGTGAGAAACAAACATTGGGCGAACGGCCACAATGTGCATTGGGTCTGCAGTAAGCGGAAGAAAAACGGATGCAGAGCCACCATATTGACGCATAATGAAGATGTTCTTAAGATAACAGGAGAGCATTGTCACCCTCTAGATTAATAGTTGCATCTTCACTTTTATAGAATTAATGTTGATATAATCTGCTTCAAAAGTGTAATAAATAATTGAAAAATTTTATAGGTATACACTTTTATCTTATCATAGTGAAAACTTGAGAGAAATTAAGTAGAATCAGAAAAGGCCGGTCGGTACTTAAAATGTCTGCTATAGCGCGGTTACCCTGGGTCGTTATTATCACAAAGTTTAACAGATATGTATACTAATTGATATTATAACTAGTTAGGTCCCACGGTTTCAACCGCGTGGTGATGGATGATGATGAAAAGTGTCCTATGTGTTTATTCAGCGCTTCATCTACCTCCATACAAAATTTCACCAAAATTGGTCTTGCCGTTTGAGTATGAAGAAGTAACAAATATACAAACACACTCACAAACTTTTAATTTCGCCTCAATAAAATTAGTGTAAAGTGTGATACAAAACCAAAACACTTGTACGATGTCGGTGTTGAAATAGAAGTATACCATAATATTAATAATTTAGATAGGTACCTAAATGCAAGTTTTTGTCTGTTTTGGGCTACTCACCTCAGAAACGGTAGCATGGATTTTAATGAAATTTCACAAAGAAATATATATACAACACTTATAAACTATAGACACAACACTCGATAAAGCGATATTTTTCTATCGTGAGACACATTTGGAATAACATTTTTTGGTTCCAGCATAGTATTTGTCCTATCCTTTAGAATGTAATATATTTTATTCATATCTGTAAGATGCACACTCCAAAAAACATGTTCGATATTTGCACACTTCCCCTTGAAAGGTTCAAGATAATTACTAGGGCTACCCGGACATCTATCTAGTATATAGAACTTATGTTACAGTCAATTCCAATAAGTTTTTTATATGGATATCTTGTCAACAACTAACTAGACTACTAGTACTAACTACAGCATAACTTTGTTAAATACGTTATACCAAATTTTCGTCTTTCACATGTATAGGAGAAAGATTACTTCATTCAAGTCTTCGGCTATGGAACTTTCATGAGACCAAGGAGAAACGGTCTATAGAGGTAGCCTTCTCTGGACTGCTCTGTAAAGGTCCGGCGCCATAGAAAGTATCAGTTATCAAAAAGCTCCGTCTAATACATCGTCATGTAACCAAGTTTCAGCCAATGCTATCACATTGTAATTATTACATTGAAGTTTGAACACTACTTCTAAATACTGTTGTACAAAGATGCATGCAGGTATTGGAGAAAAAAACATAATACTATACACAGTGTTGTAGGAAAATACATACATGACATATATAGAAGCCTAAAGGTAGATTCATATCCTTAAGGTAAAAATTAAATGGAATAAAAAAACGTTTTTGCGTATAAAAACAATGCTTCAGTGATCGCTTTCAAGTTACACTGGGAATAGAAGAGAAATAAAAAAACAAATCCTTAAAAACATACAAATGAAACGTATTTTATTTGTATAGCATATTACTAAAACTTCAAGGATTATTTTTTTATTTATATTATTTAAGAAACACCAACATGATACAGATTACACAATCATAGAGCACGTTCATATTGTTTAAGTTCTGATACATATCTCATACATACCTTTTACAGAATTTACTTTTTAAGTTTCTATAATGTCATATAACTTTTTCAGGGCTTATTTTAAATTTCTATATTCACCTCTTACTGCAACCATATATCAAATTATGAAATGCAGAGATCCTCACGATTCTTGTGTCAGCGGTTTAGCCTAAGTTAACGCCTTATATATATCCTCCAGTCATTCAATACTTACTTATACAAATAATAATAGATGGTATATCTAAATTATATTCCATTATTTAATTTTAGCACTATTTGGTATGACTGCTAGCGGCAAGCGATGCTTGGACATTGGATTCCACAGATATACTGTCCACCAAAATGAGGGTATAAAGACAAGATGGAGATGCATCAGAAAGACTGCAGGCTGTGGGGCTTTTGTCACCACTATCAATAATATCATACTAAGAGTGCGGCAGATCCACAACCATGCTTAAGAAATTGAATACAGCAAAGCTTATTATATTGTTGAATGCACGACCGCTAAATTCGTTACTAAAAAAGGGAACTTGATTGTATGTGTAATCCACACTATGGAAACTAAACATATTCATCTATTAATATAGAAAATTGTACATATCGGTAGATTAATAATATTTCTTATTGACATGTTAACTGTGCATTATGAACCAGAAGACGCTACGTATATCCGATCGCTTTGCCTCGATTGGCACTACTAGGGTTACAGGTATTTTTTTGCAGCAATGATAGCCAGGTGGTAATAGCTATGGACTGCCGCGCAGTACTATGGTTCGATCCCCACTGCCGCCTTGAGCTTCCTGCATGGTAGAAGGGTTTTTTTGCGAATAATCTCCTGGCTAGCTACCACCCTCAAGAAGAAAATCTATCGCAAAGCACATAACAGTAAGTTTCGGCAGCAGTCCTTAAAAACCAGCAAAATTACAGACACATGAGTCTTAACAACTGTATGTCTTAGGGTGACGGCGCAGTCCAATTCGCCACTTGTGACGAAATGCATCGATATAGGCTGAGGTTATCTCGCTTAATATCAGGTGGGCCATAATCCTTTCACTAGTAGACGTCACGGCTGATGAGAATAATGTTGAATTGCATTTTGCTGCAACTCTATTGCCGTTCGATCAGGTAACATTTATATTAAAAAAATAAGTTGGCAGACATTTCTAATTTAATATGAATATTTCCTATACCATAGATCCATTACAGAAATGAAACAAGCAATTTTACTATACAGGGTTATTGGAAAAATGCTAACGACCTCTTAGGGTTGACTTCTGCTAGTCCTAACAAACATTTTGAGATGATTTTTTTTTCTTTGTTTAGGTTTTTTTGTGTTTTTTTTTTAAATGTATTTTTAACGGAATAAGCACGCAGACCATCTGATCTTAAAAGTCTTTTGTGCCTGTAATTTATTATTTCATATTTTTTTATTACTTTGCTCGATGTTAATATTCAAAACTCTATTCAAAGGGAGCGCGGTGCAGTCCAGTGTAATCTCTTGTCTCGGAGTTGGCATTGCCATTTACTAGAAGAAAAATAATAAAAAAAAAAGTAAAAATATAAAGATCATTATTTCATTTCATCTCAAAATGTTTCTTAGAAATATCAGAAGCCAACCCTAAGAGGTTGTTAGCATACAATAACCCTGTATAATGCCGACCTATATCCAACATTGAATGTTTCGAAATACATCTGTAGACATGTACAAATTATTAATAATAAAATAATATTACTACTACTACTATAAGAATTATAATTTTAATAGTATGTAATAATATGTATGTATGGTGATAGTATTATTTATTAAATATTAATATGATAAGTTAATTTATTATAATCTAGAACGACTATGTAGATATTACCTGTGTGATAAAATTATGGCTTCATAATATGTATATGTACTTCAAAGCATAATCATTTTTCCAGTAATATATATATAGCTGCTTACAAAAAAAAAATATATTAAATACAAATCTCAAATATAATTACGTCGTATTGCATTTATAAGTGACATACTTTTTCATACTATCAGTCTTAATGCATTGGGGAACCTAAAAATCGTAAAATTTTATGAATTTCCTTAGTGAACCAGTTATGTAAATATGGCATAGAAATTTATTTGTAATTTGTCAAAAGTCATTTGGAATGCTTAATTAAAACAATTTATTTCTTCTCTTGCTTTAACCTGTATTATCACAATTTCAAATTGGGCTTATTTTCACTGTTGTAAAATAGTATTTTTTGACGATGGTTTCAGACAAAGGGGCATACTTTGAGTATTCATGTAGAGGTCAAAGAGTGTTGGTGATAAATGACTATAAGTTTCATAAAGATAAACCCCAGCATACTGGAAGTCTCAAGAGTATCTGGAGATGCAGTAAAAGAAAAACTTTGGGATGCAAAGCTAATATTGTTACATTGGATGATCAAATTTTATGTTTAAATCATGAACACAATCATTAATAAACATTGTCTTACACGTCTGAGGTCATTAAAACTTATTATGATCCAAATCCCCAAAAAAATATTAATGTTTACCAAACCAACCAAATTAGTTGTGTCAGGTTGAGTTCATTCTACTTGGACATGAAGTCAATGGATGTATAGAGTATTATTAATTAGTATTAATTTAAACTGCATCTATTAGAATTTTAATATTATAACTCTATTCTGTTCAAAATTTAGAACTTGAGTAAGGAATGCAAAGGTTACATTATTATGTAATATAAAGTTATTAAAATATAAAATTATTTTACTTTACTGTTTTCCTTTTCGTGATACGTCTTTTGACCTTTTTGCCACCAAAACCATAAAACATTATTCAAATTTCGCGCGCATTAGCATCCTAAAACAGTTCTCTTTCTTTTGGTTTATCGTGTTGGCAGTCATTTCCCTACAACCCTCACTTCTATATTTTATCCCTTTCCCATGCACGCCTACCTACTGCATATTTGCCTCTCACTTAGGACGCGATGCATCCATTGCATCAGATCTTTGTCAAATCTCGTTGAGGCAACCGCTAACAGCAGAAAGTACGGCAGATAAATTGTTACTTGAATAGTTTTATGATTTAACATATGTATAGACAGAGGTAGTGTAAAAAGATTCCTGTAGTGAACACAAACGCGAGTGTTACGTAAGGTTTTCGCAAAGGAAGCTCCGCGCCCGGGCAAGCACATTGCTGCTTGCGCATTTGGCCAGACAAGGATCCAGGAAGTGGTAGCTAGCATATACCCTCACAAACAACGGAGAAGCAGGTGAAAGGAGACAAGGTAGGCGTGCATGTCCTGTTTCCTTGTAACTTTCTCCTTTAGCTGCCAACCGGTCTAACCTCTATTCTGTCGCCACACCGCGAACCAGCGCTGGCTCTTCATTAAAAATTTTATTCTCTATATTACCCTTTTAAATCACTATTAGGTATATCGCCCAATGAAAACACTGATTTCTCTAACCTCATAAATTTTATATACTTACATGAATCTGACAAAAACATAATTTCAGCGTTTATGAGGTCCTTACTTCGCGCCCGGTTCTACAACGAGACTACGAACATTCACATTGGAGGTCACAAGTTCTTCAGGCACTCCAGGTCACTCGTCGGCAACCGCATCAGGTGGACTTGCGCGAAGAAACACAAACACAAGTGCAGGGCTTCGGCGGTCACTATAGATGGTATCATTGTTAGTACTACTGGTGTTCACTCGCATTCCTAATGCCTTTCAAAGTATTAACAATCATCTAAACGTTAGATTCTAAACTTATTTTAGACTGTGTACAAGCCTACTTCATAAAAAAGTGGACGACTAATTTTTAGAAATAAAGAAGGGAATAAATTAGCAAGAAAAAACTATATTCGTCACGTCTGTCGTGTATAGCCAAAAGAAATGACTTGAAATCAGCAATCTGTAGACTATTTCCGAAGCAGTTTTTGTTAACTTAAAAATGCCGTTTGAAATATTATATTAATGATAAAAATGAATCGGACGTATATTTTTTTCTAATAGCTTTTGCAAACGACATGCCTCTATCTATGTGATGGCAAATTTGTGAAAAATATGATCTGATGACGAATTTAAATATGCGTAGAGTTTTGGAAGTGATATATTAACATACACTATAAGTGTATCTTACAACGTTGGTTAGAAAATATTTTAATAAATTATTGATTGAAATAAATTATATTTATAAGAAATGTTATTAAAATTTTCAATTTTAACATTCCATATTTATGTTAGATGTCTATAATTTGTTATTTTATTGTATTTGTTGTTTGTATTAATTAAATCAAAGATGTGAAAGCTGATATATAATTATGATTTACATAATGAAACCGAAAATAACACTAATAAAAAAAATTAGAAAAGTATGTTCGTTTTGTTTTGCTCGTGCGGTACTTTAAACTGAAATAACATGTTTAGGCATTGTCTAATTATAATTAATGTGTGTGTGTACAATCAGCTGATACACTGAAAGTCGCTCTGTTGCTTCATCGCGTTTATGCTGTGGCAAAATTAACTCTAAGTAAAATAAAACCTATAAAAATAAAATCCTCCTTCTTCATAACGCCTGAATTTTTTGAAAATATTATTGTTGTACTGAGAATGCGTGAAAAAAGAAAATGATAGTGATTAACTGAGAATATTTGTGATCACTGAAGGTATAATTTATCCCATCCTTGTAGGTCGATCAGGACAACTCAAGTGGAACATATTCAAGTAAGATAGTTTCATCAGTTGGTTTTATTTTTGCAGTCGTTTATACAGTCAACTTAAAAGGAAGAAACATGGCAATTATTAATGGGCTCTCTTTTTATACGAAGCGGGGGTTCATAAAAACTACTTTGTGGTACTGCACCAACGGTGGGAATTGTAAGGCAAAATTTATATCTGTCACCAAGCCCAGGCAACACATCAAAGGGCCTTTTCTTGAACATAATTATAAGCCCCCGTGTTTCAAAATTATAAATGGAGTATATGTGGGAGATTCAGACTATTTTGATTTATTTTAACGTTTTATATGCTGATTTGACTAACTATTCCTTCAACGACGCAACCACTCCCACTGCGTCATTCGAGCACCTCCCTCCACTCTGTATAAAAACAGCCGTGTTAGCGTTAGTTTGGCATTCAATGCGCGACCACGCGCCTGACAAGACGTCTTGTATAAGAGTCAGGTAAATACTGTTTTACTATTACTGTATAAATTATGCCTTTATGCTGATTATTATTGTTATTATGATTAATTAAGTTGCTATGTGATAACCTATGGTCCTTGCGTGACCTATTTTATTATATATTCACAATTATACATGCTATATTTACTAAATAAATATGTATAACCTGAAATTACCTGTTTTTATTTATTTTGATCTCACATATATCTTAAGTTTTAATTATTCAAATATGTTTCACTTTTATCACTTTGACATTACATTATTACAAGCACGTTATAATAGTTTAGTAACTACATTATTGCTTTTCTATTTAGCTATTAATCTTGAAAGGATAAAGTATGTGCGTGGGTTGTACATTGAATGTTGGCCAAAATATATTTCTATTCTATCTATTCGGTGCTGATAGGTTAGCAGCATTACGTAGAATGACTGGTTCACAAAGACAGCTACCAGAACACACCGCTAGGTGCTTGGCGACAGATTTCTACTTGAGGGTGGAAGCTAGCGAGGTGTTTATTCGCAAATTGCCAATTCGAACCTTGGACTTTCTCTGTGGCATTATCACTGACCCATCACTGCTTCAAATCCTGCTATCTTGCCATTCATATATCCATGTTTTTTTTTTATTCCTTATAGGTTAGCTTTTGACCTTTATCTCACCTGATGTTAAGTGATGATGTGGTCGAAGATGTTGTTCAGGCTAACCTAGAAATCAATAGGCTCTCAAGGTCAGCTATTGAAACACACCGTTACGTGCTTGGCGACAGATTTTCTACTTGAGGGTGGTAGCTAGCCAGGCGGGCACTCGCGAATTGCCCTACCACCATGCTATAACGACTGCCATCCTAAGATGACAACTGGGACCGACGGCTTAACGTGCCCTCCGAAGCACGGAAGCGCTCAGTAGTAATTTCACTAGCAGCTCCAACTCATGACCGCGGCGGACGTTGCTTAACTTTGCTGATCGGTTAAGAACAGCTAAGCAAACTTCGCTACCAGCGCTTCATAATATATACCATCTCCATATATATCCATGCGCGGAGCTGGTATCATCTCCGCGCATCACGTCACGTGGCTAATTTCCTTGAGCATATGAGTATTATGTTCCTTGTTATTTGTACCAATTAATTGTAAAAAAGCCTGAATATAGGTGGGATACTCGTCAAAGACTGAATAAATACTGTTGAATATAATCCACCAAAAAGATTTTTACATCACATAACAAAAATCGTAAGCTTTTCGAAGCAATGATACCAGAGCAGTAATATTATGGACTGTCGAGCCGCAGGTCCATGGTGAGATCCCCAACGCGCCGGCTTGAGCTTCATCACATGGTGGTAGGGCATTTTGTGAATGCTCGCCTGGCCCTAGCTACCACCCTCAAGTAGAAAATCTGTTGTTTAGCACCTATCAGTGCGTTCCGGCAGCAGTCCTTGATAGCCAATAAAATGACAGACTTAGCAACTGTGTTGTTAAGGGGTGACGCGCGCAGTGCAGTTCATCACTTGTGTCAAAGTGCATGTGTTATAGGCAGATGTTACCGCTATACATATACCGTGTGGGCCGCGTGCTAAAACAGAAAAAAGCATAAAGCACACAAAACAGAATAGAGCATTTTTTATGTGGTTGTGACGGAACACTGTCACAATCACATAAAATGCATAATTTTAATAGAAGAAAATACAATCCTCCTTCTTCATAATGCCTGAATTAAATGTAGCCTTTTCTTTCAAAATTTTATTGATGTACTGAGAATGCGTGAAAAAAGAAAATGATAGTGATTAACTGAGAATATCTGTGATCACTGAAGGTATAATTTACCCCATCCTTGTAGGTCGATCAGGACAACTCAAGTGGAACATATTCAAGTAAGATAGTTTCATCAGTTGGTTTTCTTTTTGCAGTTGTTTATACAGTCAACTTAAAAGGAAGAAACATGGCAATTATAAATGGATTCTCTTTTTATACGAAGCGGGAATTCACGAAAACTACTTCGTGGTACTGCACCACCGGTGGGAATTGTAAGGCAAGATTTATATCTGTCACCAAGCCCAGGCAATACATCAAAGAGGCTTTTCTAGAACATAATCACAAGCCCCCGTGTTTCAAAATTATAAATGGAGTTTATCTTAAGTTTTAATTATTCAAATATGTAACACACCTTGACATTACATTATTACAAGCACATTATAATAGTTTAGTAACTACATAATTGCTTTTCTATTTAGCTATTAATCTTGAAAGGATAAAGTATGTGCGTGGGTTGTACATTGAATGTTGGCCAAAATATATTTCTATTCTATCTATTCTGTGCTGATAGGTTAGCAGCAATACCTAGAATGACTGGTTCACAAAGACAGCTACTAGAACACACCGCTAGGTGCTTGTCGACAGATTTCTGCTTGAGGGTTAGTTGCTAGCGAGATGTTTATTCGCAAATTGCCAATTCGAACCTTGGACTTTCTCTGTGGCATTACCACTGACACATCACTGCTTCAAATCCTGCCATCTTGCCATCCATATATCCATGTTTTTTTTTATTCTTTATAGGTTAGCCTTTGACCTCCATCTCACCTGATGTTAAGTGATGATGTGGTCGAAGATGTTGTTCAGGCTAACCTAGAAATCAACAGGATCTCAAGGTCAGCTACCGAAACACACCGTTACGTGCTTGGCGACAGATTTTCTACTTGAGGGTGGTAGCTAGCCAGGCGGGCACTCGTGAAATGCCCTACCACCATGCTGTAACGACTGCCATCCTAAGACGACAACTGGGACCGACGGCTTAACGTGCCCTCCGAAGCACGGAAGCGCTCAGTAGTAATTTCACTAGCAGCTCCAACTCATGACCGCGGCGGACGTTGCTTAACTTTGCTGATCGGTTAAGAACAGCTAAGCAAACTTCGCTACCAGCGCTTCATAATATATACCATCTCCATATATATCCATAAACCATCTCCGCGCATCACGTCACGTGGCTAATTTCCTTGAGCATATGAGTATTATGTTCCTTGTTATTTGTACAAATGAATTGTAAAAAAGCCTGAATATAGGTGGGATACTCGTCAAAGACTAAATAAATATTGTTGAATATAATCCACCAAAAAGATTTTTACATCACATAACAAAAATCGAAAGCTTTTCGAAGCCATGATAGCAGAGCGGTAATAGCTATGGACTGTCGTGCCGCAGGTCAATGGTTTGATTCCCATCGCGCCGGCTTGAGCTTCATCGCATGGTGGTAGGGCATTTTGTAAATGCTCGTTGCTAGCTACCACCCTCAAGTAGAAAATCTGTCGCCAAGCACCTATCAGTGCGTTCCGGCAGCACCTTGATAGCCATAAAATGACAGACTTAACAAGTGTACGTTGTTAAGGGGTGACGTGCGCAATGCAGTTCATCACTTGTGTCAAAATGCATCTGTTATAGGCGGAAGTTACCGCTATATATCGTGTGGGCCTCGTGCTAAAACAGAAAAAAAGCATAAAGCACACAAAACAGAATAGAGCATTTTTTATGTGGTTGTGACGGAACACTGTCACAATCACATAATAATGCATAATTTTAATTGAAGAAAATACAATCCTCCTTCTTCATAATGCCTGAATTAAATGTAGCCTTTTCTTTCAAAATGTTATTGATGTACTGAGAATGCGTGAAAAAAGAAAATTATAGTGATTAACTGAGAATATTTGTGATCACTGAAGGTATAATTTACCCCATCCTTGTAGGTCGATCAGGACAACTCAAGTGGAACATATTCAAATAAGATAGTTTCATCAGTTGGTTTTCTTTTTGCAGTCGTTTATACAGTCAACTTAAAAGGAAGAAACATGGCAATTATTAATGGGTTCTCTTTTTATACGAAGCGGAAATTCATAAAAACTACTTTGTGGTATTGCACCAACGGTGGGAATTGTAAGGCAAAATTTATATCTGTCACCAAGCCCAGGCAATACATCAAAGAGACTTTTCTAGAACATAATCATAAGCCCCCGTGTTTTAAAATTATAAATGGAGTATATCGTAAGTTTTAATTATTCAAATATGTTTCACTTTGATCACTTTGACATTACATTATTACAAGCACATTATAATAGTTTAGTAACTACATTATTGCTTTTCTATTTAGCTATTAATCTTGAAAGGATAAAGTATGTGCGTGGGTTGTACGTTGAATGTTGGCCAAAATATATTTCTATTCTGTGCTGATAGGTTAGCAGCAATACCTAGAATGACTGGTTCACAAAGACAGCTGCCGAAACACACCGTCACGTGCTTGGCGACAGATTTTCTACTTGAGGGTGGTAGCTAGCCAGGCGGGCACTCGCAAAATGCACTACCACCATGCTATAATGACTGCATCCTAAGACGACAACTAAGACCGACGGCTTAACGTGCCCTCCGAAGCACGGAAGCGCTCAGTAGTAATGTCACTAGCGGTCACCCATCCAACTCATGACCGCGGCGGACGTTGCTTAACTTTGCTGATCGGTTAAGAACAAGAATATGAGTATTATGTTCCTTGTTATTTGTACAAATTAATTGTAAAAAAGCCTGAATATAGGTGGGATACTCGTCAAAGACTGAATAAACACTGTTGAATATAATCCACCAAAAATATTTTTACATCACGTAACAAAAATCGTAAGCTTTTCGAAGCCATGATAGCAGAGCGGTAATAGCTATGGACTGTCGTGCCGCAGGTCAATGGTTTGATCCCCATCGCGCCGGCTTGAGCTTCATCGCATGGTGGTAGGGCATTTTGTAAATGCTCGTTGCTAGCTACCACCCTCAAGTAGAAAATCTGTCGCCAAGCACCTATCAGTGCGTTCCGGCAGCACCTTGATAGACATAAAATGACAGACTTAACAACTGTATGTTGTTAAGGGGTGACGTACGCAATGCAGTTCATCACTTGTATCAAAATGTATCTGTTATAGGCGAAAGTTACCGCTACATATCGTGTGGGCCTCGTGCTAAAACAGAAAAAAAGCATAAAGCACACAAAACTGAATAAAGCATTTTTTATGTAATTGTGACGGAACACTGTCAAAATCACATAAAAATGCTTAATTTTAATAGAATATAATTTATATGCCTTTTATGTAAGTAAATAAAAATCAATGATTAAATTATCTTCTCTATCAAAGTTTGTAACAACTCCGAATTTTAATAGAATATATTTATATGCCTTTTATGTAAGTAAATAAAAATCAATGATTAAATTATCTTCTCTATCAAAGTTTGTAACAACTCCGAATAGGTATATATAGGAAAAGTATGTGTCATCTGTGAAAAGTGAATTTGACTATTTTATATGTAAAATAATCTTCAACGTTTCTTTTAACTACAGTTTACTACTGCTTTTTATTATTCTTTTAGTTTTGATGTAATAAAATAAAATTACTACGTATGTCATTGTCTGCTTTGTCGCGTCTTCCCAAATCTATGGTGACCATGACATGGTCGAGTATTATATGTAGTTGTGTGCGTTGCTAGCTAGGCTAAGCGACACGCGAAAATGCTCACAATATTAGCGAAATGTAAGCTTCAAACCAGTAAGCTTCAACAAGTTTAACAATGGGTGGCCTTATTGTACCGAGCGATCTCTTTCAGACAACCCATTAACAAAATTGTCCTTGCCTTGTAAATGTTATTATTAATTGTAAATGGCTTTATTTATATTTAATTGGAAATTCGAATATCACAGTTGTATCTTGTTAAAGACAAAGTTGCTAATTAATAAATTATATACCAAGAAATGTGAAGTGCATCAAAAAGATGTATATAAATTATACTTACTTATGCAACGAATTCTTTAATTTTAAGTTATGCTTACATAAATATTACATCAATAATTTTTGTTCTGTTTTGTGATTCTAGTGATCTACGTACCGAACAGTAAAGGAAAAGTAATGGCTATTATTAATGGCTTTACTTTCTATTGTTCTGGGAAATCCTTATCAACAATTCAGTGGCAATGCTTATCTAATAATTCAAAGAGATGCAGAGCGCGGTTCTCAACGCCCCACGATGACGACAAAGTCATCAAAAAGGCACACATGGAACATAGTCACTGTCGACCATTCTACACTATCATTGATGGTGTTTATTATAAGTGTTGATAAAGTAATTTTTTACCTTGTGGTAGGGCATTTTGCGAATGCCTGCCTAGCTTGCAACCGCTCTTCACCAAGGCATTGACAGGTCAACCAAAGGAAGCCCGCATGGAACACGTGCCCTCCCCCACCCAAATACATTGAGCAGGCTGAAGAACTCCCCCAGGGCAAAGATCTGGCGTGGCCCACTTGGAAGTCGCTAAACCGACTTCGGACTCAATTGGGTCGCTGCCGGTTTAATATGGCCAAATGGGGTTACTCTGACGTAGGAACCCAATGTAGTTGTAGCGCTACCCAGGACATGCGTCACTTGCTGTCCTGCCCTCAGTGTCCCAATGCTTGCACTTTCGGTGACCTGTACGAGACCTCTACCCTTGAGGTGGCTACAGCCCAGTACTGGCAGTCATCCATCTAAATGTGATTCGAGTGAGTGACACGAAGAACCGCTCTTATGTAGAAAATCTGCCGCCAAGCACCTAGGTATGTTCTCGCAGGCATTTCCCGCAGCTGTCCTTGAGAGCCAGCAATTATAGGTTAGCCTGACCCACATTCGACCACATCATCACTACCATCAGGTGAGATAGTCTATCAACTATAAATAAAAATATGCATATTATTTTGTAATCTAGTTACAATTATTACCACGTTTAATACTATGAACATTTATTTGCTCATGCAGCGTCAATCAAAAGCGTATTTGGTAGCTGTGTTTCGATAATATTTCGGAAACCCGAATATGTATCCCATATTTTGTTAAGGGTACTTATGTTAATGGTAATAAAGTTTTCAATGAGCTCAAACTCATAAGTACTCTTATGACCTCATTTAAAAAGAAAATACATTTATTAAAATATATTTTCTTTTCATTGTTGACCTTGCCCTGAGTAAATACTATATGTTACAGTTTTTGCAGTTCTGTTCTTATCCTTATCCTCTACAGCTCCTCCTCTCGACTTCGCCTTATACCTAATATAACCATATAGGTGTTATAGGTAATATACCTTTACCTTCATGCCGGTAACACTCGTACTCGTGTCAACTGCCGTGCTGCATGTTCATGTTTTGATCCCCACCGCCGGCTTGAGCTTCACTGCATTGTGGCAGAGCATTTTAAGAATGCTCAACTGACTAACCACCACCCTCAAATAGAAAATCTGTCGCTAAGCACGTAACAGTTTGTTAAATATGGGGCCAGCGATTCTAAGTAATATGGTGAGAGCTTATTGTCCTCTAAGTTGTATAACAAACTTAAAAATTAGGATGGGTTAACTAGACTGTACTAACATACTGACCATGAAAGCAGAGCTCCGTAAAAAGTAGAAGCTTTTGAAATATGGTCTAACCGTCGCATGCTCCGCATCATTTGGACAGATAAAGTTACAATCTTAGAAGTTTTGCGCCGTATGGGAAAGAACCTGGAACTTATCCGGACTATTAAACAGAAAAAGTTCGCCTACCTCGGACATGTACTTCGGCATGATCGTTACTCCCTCCTACAGACCATCATGATGGGAAATGTACCCGGGAGACGCAAAATGTTTTTGGCTCCGTAATATCAGGGAGTGGACAGGGTTTAAGACCGTCGAACAACTGTTCAGACTGGCACTTGACAAAGAAAAAATCACTGAGCTGACTGCTTTTATTAATGGAGAGTTGGAGAGGCCTACTACTAACATAAATGAAAGGGGGCAATGAACCAACAGAAATGCTATTATGCTAAGGGTATTCAGTGACCTAAACTCCTCCATACGAAGCTGAAAAATTGGTAACCCTGAAAATTACTATCCACGATGAAAAGCTTTCAATTTTATACACAAGCCTTTGACGATGATGTAACGATATTAAGGCACAATCTGTGGAAAAGAAAGCTCCCCCCACCGGTTGGTTTCCTCACTCCGCACGAATAACTCCCACCGAACATGAACAGTAGTGGCCAGTGTATCCACACTCCTTAACCGACTGCGCAGTGGAGTTGGCCGCAGCAGATACAATATATGTAGATGGGGCGGGGCTACAGAGACCACAGTCGATTGGAGTGTGACTGTGGTGAGCCTATACAGACAATGTAGCATCTGCTGAAGTGTCCGCTGTGCCCGAGTAGCTGCACAAAGTCCTCTTGGTAGTAATACCAGAAGCCATCAGACTGACCGTTCATCTGGCCTCTAAAATATAAAATGAGAACCATTGCCATCAAAAAAAGAAGAACTATCCAAAACTGTTCCTATGGAAATAAGAGTCAGAGAAGCGGCTGGCCATCAAACCTTGGTGTTTTAGGGTCAATCACATTGTAGAATAATATATTTTGTGTTCTTAGATAAAAATATTCTAACGACCCCCATAAATGACATAGTAGTAGACAAAGTAGATAGATTCTGATGACAGTGGCGAACCAAGCCAGAGTTCCGTCTGATGTTAACTACTTACTTACTTACGTTCTTTCCGATCAGCTAAGTTAAGCAACGCCAGCAAACAAAGTGTCCTTGCCTTGTAAATGTTATTATTAATTGCAAATGGCTTTATTATTGTAAATTCGAATGCCACAGTTGTATCTTGTTAAAGACAAGTTGCTAATTGATAAATTATATACCAAAAAATGTGAAGTGCATACAAATATGTATATAAATCATACTTACTTAAAACGAATGCTTTAATTTTAAGTTATGCTCACATAAGTATCACAGCAATAATTTTTGTTCTGTCTTGTGATTCTAGTGACCTACGTACCGAACATTAAAGGAAAAGTGATGGCTATTATTAATGGCTTTACTTTCTACTGCGCTGGAAAATCATTATCTACGATTCAGTGGCAATGCATATCTAATTCAAAAAGATGCAGAGCGCGGTTCTCAACACTATCAAAAGAAGACAAAGCCATCAAAAAGGCACATATGGAACATAGTCACAGTCGACCATCCTATACTATCATTGATGGTGTTTATTATAAGTGTTGATAAAGCAAATGCATTTTTTACATGGTGGTAGTGCATTTTGCGAATGCCTGCCTGGCTAGCAACCATTATTAAGTAGAAAATCTGCCGCCAAGCACCTAAAGGTATGTTCTCGCAGCTGTCCTATCAGCTATAAATAAAAATGGCATATTATTTTGTATTCTAGTTACAATTAATTCCACGTTTACTACTATGAACATTTATTTGCTCATGCAGCATCAATCAAAAGCGTATTTGGTAGCTGTGTTTCGATAACATTTCGGAAACCGGAATGTGTATCCCATATTTTGTTAAGGGTACTTATGTTAATGGTAATAAACTTTTCAATGAGCTCAAACTCATAAGTATATTTTCTTTTGATTCTTAGTTGACCTTGACCTGAATAAATACTATATGTTACAGTTTTTGCAGTTCTGTTCTTAACCTTTTCCTCTACAGCTCCTCCTCTCGACTTCGCCTTATACCTAATATAGCCATATATGTGATATAGGTAATATACCTAATGGACTTTCGTCCCGGTAATACTCGTACCTATCAACTCCCACGCTGCATGTTCATGTTTTTTTTTTTATTGTGAACGGAACAAGCCCGAAGCCACCTGATGTGGAGTGGACTAATCTCTGCCTATAACAGATGCATTTCGCCAACGACAAATTGCACTGTGCCCGTCACACCGAGACGTACAGTTGTTAGGTCTCATGTGCCTGAAGTTTTACTGGCTCTCTAGGACTGCTGCCTGAACACACTGTTAGGTGCTTGGCGACAGTTTTGATCCTCACCGCCGGCTTGAGCTTCACTGTATGGTGGAAGGGAATTTTAAGAATGCTCACCTGACTAACCACCACCCTCAAATAGAAAATCTGTCGCCAAGCACCTAACAGTTTGTTAAATATGGGGCCAGCGATTCCAAGTAATATGGTGAGAGCTTATTGTCCTCTAAGTTGTATAACAAACTTAAAAATTAGGACGGTTAAACTAGACTGGACTAACATACAGACCATGAAAGCAGTGCTCCGTAAAAAAGTAGAAGCTTTTGAAATGTGGTCTTACCGTCGCATGCTTCGCATCATTTGGACGGATAAAGTTATAAACTTAGAAGTTTTGCGCCGTATGGGAAAGAACCTCGAACTTAACCGGACTATCAAACAGAAAAAGGTCGCCTACCTCGGACATGTACTCCGGCATGATCGGTACTCCCTCCTACAGACCATCATGATGGGAAATGTACCTGGGAAGCATAAGTCGGGTAGACGCAAAATGTCTTGGCTCCATAATATATCTGGGAGTGAACAGGGATTAAGACCGGCGAGCAACTGTTCAGATTGGCGCTTAACAGAGACCTTCATTAATGCATGGTGGTAGGGTATTTTGCGAATGCCCACCTGGCTAGCTACCACCCTCAAGTAGAAAATCTGTCGCCAAGCACCTAACGGTGTGTTCCGACAGCTGTCCTTGAGAGCCAGTACTTCTAGGTTAGCCTGAACAACATCTTCGACCACATCATCACTTACCATCAGGTGAGATAGTGGTCAAAGGCTAACCTATCAGACATAAAAAAAAAAAAAAAAAAAAAATGGAGAGTTGGAGGGGCACTGAAAGAAGAAAAAGGGCCAACATAAATGAAAGTGGGCAATGAACCAACAGAAATTATATTAGCGGTATTCAGTGACCTAAACTCCTCCATACGAAGCTGGAAAATTGGTAACCCTGAAAATTACTATCCATGATGAAAAGCTTTCAACGTTATACACAAGCCTAGTATGTATGTAGGTCTACATATACTCTGTGTTGCAGCTTTTAGTATTCCTTCGACAGCCTTTCTTCTAAATTAACTCATTTTTTTTCAAATTTGTTAAAGAGTATGAATGTCTATGATTTATGGTCCTAATCATGTTAAAATTGGTGTGTTAGGTTGGCTGAGTCATTAAACCTACAGGCGAGAGTTCGTAATGACTCTCAAAAACAGCATGTACACGTGGCTCAGAAGCGAGATGTGCCTGTAGTTCTGTAACAAATTGATTGGTACTTTTTTTGAAGAAAAGAACCACTGCTCTTCTGTTTTCAAGCTTCTGACGTTAAAGTACGAGAGAATAAATTTACTTCTAGAGAACTGAGAGTACTCAGAAGTAAGTCAGAAGTTCTCAGAAGTTGTCCCGTTTTAGCGTTATTACCATGCGCCTTGTTGTTCTTAAGGCTAGAGTGCTCGTGGCGCTTTCCATACAAACGTAGTTTCGTCATAGTTTAAATACTAACTGTCTTATTCATAATCGTTCCATAGCTTTATTATTGGTTTACCAAACGTCATTAGTACTGCGCAAAGGAAAATTCTTTTGCGCAGTACTAATGACGTATTATAAAGTTATAGAGAGATTCTGAATAAGGGGGTAAGTGTTCATACTCGGTGAAACTTTGCACGTATTTCCTTGATCCTAATATCTATGCTACTGGTTTGCCAGATTTCCGTAAATTAAATTATTTTTAAAAACAATTCGGAAAATCGTTTTGTATGGTAATTGTTATTTTGACATTTAGGGATAAAATAAATAATAAATCGAAAAACTGGCCAACTAGAAGCATAGATTAGAAATATGCATACAAAAATTCACCGTGTTTGAACACTTGGTATTTAAAATATAACAAAACTACGTATGTTTTGTAGCGCTCGTAGCGAAGTTAACTTAGCTGTTCTCAACCGATCAGCAAAGTTAAGTTTAAGTTAAGGAATGCGCTCCGTGCACTCTACTCTTAAACTGTTTCAGAGTGACATATGCCATTTTAAAACGTAGATATGGTACAGACATTTACTGCCAGGTAAATTATACTAAAAGTTATACCTTAGGGTCTTTGAATTTGCTTATAATTATATACTAAATAAATTGTGACAATGTATGATGTATAATGAAGTGGTCTTTGAAAATGTCAGACTGAGGGCGTAGGACGAAGAGATCTAGTTTTGCATGCGAATGAGCGAAACAGAACTAAGAAGTAGAGAATATCGCGAGCGAACTAAAAAAAAATAGTATATTAAAGTGAACTGATTAAAAACAGAAAAAATCTTTCAGGTAGTGTATTACATGTTTGCTATTTGATAATTAGAAATAAAATATGTATTGATACGATTTACTATATAGACACAAAACTAAGCGAAATTTTAGAGATATACACTAGAATTTTATATATTTTATTTATATCTGTAAACCGTATATAATTTTTTTTAATATTGTTAGGTTTGCAATAACGCCTGCTATGCGGATTACATTACCCCGCACATGACTTAAATTTTTCCTATCGTATATCCGTTTAACTTTTGTTTGAAATTTACCTTTTGAGACTGACTTCACCTAAATACTCTATTTCATTTCAGTGATCCTCCTAGCAAAGTCACGTTACTCCGGCAAGCACCTTGTAATGTACAACGAATACACTTACTACTGCAAGAAGCAATGTAAAAAGACTAAGCACTTCCATTGGTACTGCTCCACCCATAACTGCAGAGGGTGCAATGCCAAGCTTAAGTTGGACGAGAAGTTCGCAATAGTTGGTCTTGAGAACGAACACACGCACCCGCCGGCAAAGTATTGTATATATGAGGGGCAGTATATGAAAATAGATTGACGAGAAGAACATGTTTGATAGAGTATCTAAATGATGTTTTAAATAAAATTCTTCTAAAATACTCTTGCTGCGTTATTTTTAAGATTTTCCATAAGTCGCCACCAAGGCAAAAATTTACTTCGGCATTTTCAGTAATTTATTATAGTTTAATAAATAGATTCAGGCGTTACTTTGCGGAAATCCATATTTAATAATTACAAATATTTTTAAAATATTTTATGAAAACATCAAATTAATATTTTAATCAAACACTTAAAAAATACAAAAATATATCTAGTGACAATTCCGCCTAATTTTCCTGTTAAGCCGAGGTGAAGTCACAAACGCCACGCAGCCAAACCGGAACAATTTTCGCTTCTACACGAAGCATCCTCAGGAGGTCTTGACTCTACGCGCTTGTGCGCTCGTAGAGTCAAGACCTCCTAGTTTGTTTCGTATCATGCTAAACTAGACATAGACCGTTTCCAAAACGGTTATAGTCACACCGTGTTGATCTTATAAGAATGAGAAGAGAAATGAGTATAGCTTATTATTATAATCGAAAATACATACAATTACTGCTGGACTTATTGACTGCTTTGTAGGTTTTAAAGGTACACCTGCACTTTATGACACTGTATAAAATTTTGCTGAGTATACAATTCATACTATAGCGATAAGGAGTTTTCCATTGTACTATTAAATTCTAGGGCTTTGTTTGACAAGGGCTGTTCGACAAGGGGGGCAGATAATAAACGTATCAAACCAGAGCGTGCTCTAAAGCAGTTCTGCTATTAGAACTATTAGGATCCTAATACTATTCGTGTAAAGTGGCCTTTTTAGGGCTTGGTTATTATCTTGTCGATAAGTTCATATCATTAGTCTTCTTGTCATGCTAACATCTTCACCGGCATGCGGCATATTCTTTATTACATAGAAACATTATTTTCAAATGAAAGACTATAATATATATCCTATATCAATTTGTACTCATGAAAAAGCCATATGATGTCACATAGAAGTCAGCATTATTTATTACAATATTCTCAGTGTGCTTAGTGATTAAAAATCGCTTGAATATGAACCTTTAGCGCCTTTCCAACAACTGCCATCGTACACTTTGAAGCTTGTTTGAAGCGCTCGTAGTGAAGTTTGCTTAGCAGTTCTGAACCGATCAGCAAAGTTAAGCAACGTCCGCCGCGGTCATGAGTTGGAGGAGTGACCGCTAGTGACATTACTACTGAGCGCTTCCGTACTTCGGAGGGCACGTTAAGTCGTCGGTCCCGGTTGTCTTAGGATGGCAGTCGCTTAGCATGGTGGCAGGGCATTTTGGGAAAGCCCGCCTGGCTAGCTACCACCCTCAAGTTGAAAATCCGTCGCGAAGCACCTTAAGGTGTGTTCCGGCAGCTGTCCTTGAGTGCCAGTAATTTTAGGTTAGCCTAAACAACACCTTCGACCACATCGTCACATACCATCAGGTGAGATAGAGGTCAAAGACATAAAAACGATTAACTATTAAGGCATAAAAACGACGCGGACGGTTCGATACCCAAGCCACCTGGCAAGCGTGAATATTATCGTAACGGTTAATAGTGGAAGGCTCTGTTTAGCAGTGGTCAATCCGATACAGTACAATACAGAACCTATCGATATTCTTGAACTACGTGACAATTGGACAAACCGCTCCTAAACGTTCTTATGCATTTTAGCATTTTAACTCTAAAATCAAAGAATATAATATAGTTTCTTCGTTCCCTTCGCTAAATTTTAATTGTGTAGTGTAGCATACCTACTACTTTTTTAGAAACTTTTAGTCAAATTTCTAGACTAGGTTTTCTGAGATTTCGAGTTTAAGATAGTAGGTACGGACTGTAATTTTTTTTTCTAGATTGCGTTATATTAAAGAATTCTAAGTTTATCAAGGCTGGTTATGTATTCTACTGCAAAAGTAGAGAAAGAGCGACTAAAAGGTGGTACTGTGGATTCAGGTAGAAAACTTCGTGTCTAGCTTACATTAACACTTACGCAGACGCCATAGTCTTTGCTGATGAGAAACATAACCATGGTTTCTATAGATAAAAACGAACACTATATTGATGTTATTCAATACTAATATTTTTTAATTTTTGACAATTAGAGTCTGAATATACAGCAAGCGTTCTAACTTATAGGTAGTACGCTATTTAGTTTGTTTTGTGTTTTATAGCCGCTGGTGTATAACCCTGTTTATAAAGAACGCATCGAAGATGGTGCTACAAGTCATTACATCTCACTTGTATCACAGAATAAAAAACTTATACACCATAGACAGCCTATAGAGAGATGTCATGATTTGCATCGCCATCTTTATTCGTTTCTTCGCGTTAAAACGAGTTCTAATTTGACGTCATAAAACCTTATATGTTTGTATAAACGCACTCAAATACTTAGTACATTATGATACGAGTGCGGAAAGTTAATTATTCCAAACGAGGCTACGATATTGTAAGCCCTAGCCGTAGGCAAGGGACTTTTTTAAGGGACGCTTTTATGCCCGATCTGTCAGCGGGAAGCGATTGAAATAATTATAATGTAGCACGACTGTAATCATACGGCTATTTTGAAGTAAATATTCAATATGTCATCAACTCTTTGAATTACAAATTGCGCTCGCAGATTTTATAAAAAATGTGGGAAACAGGTAATTGCCTTTGGTAACTTATCGCCGTACCGCTAACAGTAAGGACGTTAATAAGTTATTCCTATCTTTAACCGTACCTACCTGTTCTTGCTAGTTACCACCTTAAGGTAGAAATTCCGTCGCCGAAGACCTAACAGATGTCCTTGAGAGCCAGTATTTTTATGTTAGCCTGAATAAAATCGTCGCCCGTCTCTGTAGACAGTCTTAAGGTATCTCATCTCATCTTCGTGTTAACTGTATCCCTGAATGGTGTTAATTTTTGGCAAAGATTGCATTGTCTTGGTTGGACGCGCTGGTTGTGTCTATGATAGGGGTTTATACAATATTGTGTGTAGTTGCAATACTTTTCCCGATGCAGAGCTTCACTCATCACCGAGCAGGAGTGCCAACTGAGGAGAAGAATAATCAGTGAGTTATAGAAGTCAGAGTTTTACATGTGTTTATAAATGTTTTAGCGCTATAGTATTGCGGAGGAGCAGCTATAACTAGAAAACTACAATCATATTACATCAATCATATTAATCTTAACACATTCTGATTGATTCGTTTTCGATTTGTACAATTTTTGAACATTACTTATATTATAATTACTTCTACGCACATTACAAAAGGAACGGTGCAATATACTGTAAACATAACTGATTACTCATTAATCTACTTTATTCTTACTAATATAATAAATATTTTGCTGACAGGTTTAATTGCTCAGATGTATATGGGCCCCAGAGGGACTAACATACTTTTATTAGACGGATTCAAATTCAGACAAAACGGCCCAAAACACCAACTCAAAACTAGATGGCGCTGTACTACGCACGCTAAATACGGATGCAGAGCTGTTGTTCACACTATTAACGATCAAGTTGTGTATTATATGAACCGACACAATACTTCTTATAAATTTCATTGTGTCAACTTTGAGATGGAATAACATACGGTTCTACGCTATGAAAATATGTACGAGTAGTAGTAGATACGAGGTAGGATAATTTTTATTTGTAAGAATAAACAGCTTTATTATGCACCTTAGAGCTCCCAAACTAACACCCCCTTGCTGGCAAGTATGAAAATCAACCATTGAGGTAAGCTTCATTAACAATATCGCTGCAATGTGAAGGTTACAGTTGTACAGTTGTCTCTTCACTCCGTCTAAAATAAAAGAAAATGAGAGTTAATAAAACTTTTCACCTTTACGCTGCTGTTTTATTCAAAAAATATATCTATATTCTATATGTACCCGCATTTACTTCGCAAAAATGTTGTCAGTTTTTGGGGGACATGTTGGAGGGTGTTAATATAATTTTGATTTAGAGCCAATTTTGCCTAAATATTGTGTATTTTTTATAACTGTTGCTTTTTATTAATGAATATTAAAATCGTTATAATTTTTCTTATATTGTATAATTCATCGTTATAGTGCTTACAAAGACGATATATAAGTTATCTAAAAACCTATAAATTCTAACTATCCGAGCTCCTTTTCGAAGCCCGTGGGGTGCCGGGCTATAATGTCATCCCTCATCTCTACCCGTGGGTGTCGTAAGAGGCGACTAGGGGTAACACACCTGACGGTGGGCAGCAGCGCTTTATGAAAAATTGTTATCTCACACTTCCATCCCCAAGACGCCTGCCAAGCGTGGGGATTATGGGCTTAGAATCAATTACACGAATTACACGAATATTCAATGACATCAGGTCTCACACAAATTGACAATATTTTCAACTTCAAAGTAAATGCGGGAAAACTATTCTACTATCATGTACCCTTATAGATTACAATTCCAAGAATAGTAAGTAGGACACTATCAAAGTTCATGGGTATCAGACTAATCTACAGCTCCTCTTTTAATCGCAGAAAGGGTTCAATACCTACTGTGCGTGTGGTGGCCTTAAGGTTTCGTAGCACCCTCAGCGTGCAAGTGCAACTCTTACTCAGCCGCTTAATTACGACAGAACAAAAAGAGAAAACGTTTTGAAAAATACGTTACTTGTAGTACGGGGAACCCTTTAGTTTAAAACTTTTTGTTAAAATTATTGTTTTTTGATTGTTTTTTGAAGCAGTGATGGCTCAGTGGCATTGGCTATGGACTGCCGCGTAGCAGGTCCATGGTTCCAGTCCCACCGCGGGCTTGAACTTCACCGCATGGTGGAACGGCATTTTGCGAATGCCCGCCTGGCAACCTCCTCAAGTAGAAAATCTGTCGCCAAGCACCTAACGGTGTGTTCCGTGTTCAGTAGTCCTTGAGAGCCAGTGAAATTTACAGGCACATGAGACTTAACAATTATGTCTCAAGGTAACGGGCGCAGTGCAATTCGGGACTTGTGACGAAATGCAGCTGTTTTAGGCAGAGGATAGTTTGCTTAACATCAGGTGGGCCTCGAGCTTGTTCCGTCACAATAACATAATAAAAAAGCCCGCCTTACTAATACATGTTGTGTGAAATATTCAATCCACTACCTATTAAGATCCAGTGTACCAAAAATCGTTATTTTTCATAAAAACCGAGATCCTTGGCGGTAGTCCAATTTACATTTGGTACATTTAGTATTTGTTGTTTGACGCTTCTATGTTTAACCGTTTTTACAAGAGAGCAAAAAGAAATGCGTTTGAAACAAACAAGTGTTTTGTACAAATACCCCCTTATAATAAATAATTTGTATTATTTTTATATATCGCCATAGATACACATATTTTGTGAAAATTGAATGCAAAACGAAATTGATGTGCAAATTAAACATAACATAATTATAGAATGTTGGTAAAACATAAACTTACACATCCCATTATATACAGATGCCTACTTTACTTATATAGTATATAAATGACGCATCAGTGAGCATTGATATAAATAAATAAAAAATAATAACTGTGCGTGGGACGAGTATTTTCTTATGTACAAAATATGGGAAGTTAAAAAGCAGGGTCACTTTTTTAATCCTAGTGGACTTGCAATTCCTACACTTACTACCTTTAGACTTTATTCAAAAACAAATATTTGATAATTAATAAAAAAAACGTCACTTAGCAAACAACACCGCTCAAGTCGAATTTTAGTGGCGGTATCGACATTTTAATACCATTGGCTAGAGTTTCGGTTTGCACATAGAACCAACCAATCGGATACAACACATAAAATCATATATTGTTAGCCGCTTAAGGATCACTCATTATTTATTAGTACTAAACCATTATCAATTCCGTTAAAGTTTTTTTCACTCTCTATAACAAGTCAAAATGACTTGGGCGGTGTTGTTTGCTAAGCGACGAAATGTAATTTTCTACATGATGGCCAGAAATCGTGGTAATAAGTTATTATTGCTTGATTGACTATCGTGTGACTGTTTATATAATCTTTAAAGTTGATTTAGTTTGGCATAATTTTTCAGGTTATATACTGTATGAGTATATCGACGAAGAGCTACCAAGTTTAGAAGAACCCTTCACAAGCAGTCCGAGTGATGTTTATCTATTTAAATCTCAAAGAGGTGGTGAAGTATTAAGTTATCATGGCCATCAGTACCACATAAAAAGGAAGAATAAAAATGATACCAGTATTTGGCGATGTATAAACAGATTACGTACTTCTTGTCCTGGCGCTATAAGAGTGTGCAAAGGATTAGCTGTGATACTAAAACCACACACCTGTTCTTCGAATTCAATCATAGCGGTTGTAAAAACAGAATTGTCAAAGTGTAAGGAACGTGCAGCTAAGGAACTATCCACGCCTATATATACTCTATACAAGGAATTTCTTAATTCATTGGAAGTAAAAGGATTGTGTTATTTAAGGGCAGCACCGAGTTACAAAACAGTGAGGAGCTCGTTGTACCGAAGTAGGAAAGGCGAAACGTGGTGCTCAAGATAACATGTTAGAAAAGCAGTCAGTATTGAATAACTTGTCGCTGTGTCACAAATCCTCACATAATTTTTATGCTCTGTTTTTACATTTATAATACTACATTTACACCGATCCAGTCGACGTTTTTGTAAATGATTAAAAAAATATATATGAAATTCTTAACATTCAGTAAAATTTTGAAATAAATATATTATATAATTTAAGTTCATTTTACATTCTACATGTAATTACAAAAAAGAATTATTATCAATAAATAATATAATACTTGAAAACTAATACAATAGAAGTCCTTATATTTTAGAATTAAGTTTTTTTTATTGAGTTGTAAAATAAGAGTTTCTTACGTCATCTTTAAAGATATATATTATTTATGCAACTACTATACGAATGAAAAGAGTTGCTTCGTTAATAATAAAATTTATAGAACGGGCTATGAAGTAAGGCTACATCACCTGCGAATTATTAGTTCATCCCAAGTTTTTTGTCAGATCTGCCACAAGGGCCGACATATTTGTCGACAAAAGCCGGAATTGATAGAGCCTAAAGTATGTATTTTGTTCGTCTGGAATCATCAAAGTTATCAAGTACACATCTCGTAGCATTCGTCTCGTAGAGTTACTATAAGTCCGGCACAGCGACGGAATTATTAATTATTTATGTTACGTTTTGGAATTATTGTAGAAAACTATTATTAAAATAAATGATTCGCGTGTCTAAAACATATTTTAGATCCAAAAGACATAAGTACAATAATATTTGGACCGTTTTTTACGTTAGTAGAAATACGGTTTAACTACAGTACACGCTGGCTAAGAAAATACGTATACGAAAATCGTTTAGTGACTTAAAAAGGCAGACAAACTATATTACGTACATGTTAGAAAATACAGACTCCGACAATCTGATATCACGTATACAAAACGTTACAAAAGTGGTTCATCGGTGGCTAAAAAGTAAATTGTAAGAAATAACATATGTTTTAATCTGATACTAAATAATTTATGTGCCTAAGAACAATCCAATCGCATTATAGGTGTGAGTGGTACAGTCAAAATCAAAATCATTTATTCAATTTCTTATGAAGGTCAATACATCTTATTTGATGATTTATTTCGATATGATCTGATGATGATTTATTTCGGCTAAAGAAGTGACGCCAGTGCCCGTCTTGTATGCAAATTTTGTCCAATCTGTCAAATAAAAAAGGACTTCTTTGGAAGCTACACCAAGTTTTGCACGTTGTACTTAATTTATAATCAACATTAATTTTATATCAACAATAATAATATTGTGCTTTCGTTGCCTTCTCGAATCTAACTATCTATATCCGCCTGTACCATCGTACAAGTCTTTTTTATACTTTGAAGCGTTTACTTAGTCGTTTTTAACCAATCAACTAAGTTAATCAACATCCGCTGTGGTCATGACTTAGATAGTTGACCGCTAGTGGTACTACTATACTGAGCGCTTTCGTTCTTCGGAGGACAAGTTAAGCCTTATTGTTCCCGGTTGTTGTTGTTGGCTTACGATGGCAGTCGTTATAGCATAGTGGTAGAGCATTTTAAAAATTCCCGCCTGGCTAGTTACTACCCTTAAATATAAAATGATTCCTCATAGACTAACCAGTGTGTTCTGGCAGCTTTCCTTGAGAGCCAGTAACTCTAGCTTAGCCTGAACAACATCTTCGACTACATCACTTACCATTAAGTGAGATAGTGGTCAAAGGCATTCAGCTTTAAATAAAAAAAAAACCTTAAATAGTATGTGAATTTCATAACGAGCGTTGTAGATTTGCTACCATATAATTATAGACGATTTTTTAAGAAAATTGTATATGCATAACAGCACAGGCACTTTTTAATTTTCAAATACAGTCTATTGATTTTTATTCAATAAAAACCAACACCAATTTATTTGATCATTTTAGTTATGTTTCTCTCAAAAATCAACTTGTATTAACTTTGAAACGCAGCAGTGGTATGTAAGCTAAAATTTCAGACAGTCTTAATTGAAGAATATCAGAAATACGAACTATATTTTTACAGTTAAACTTGTACAATCGCGACGTGGCAAGCAACTTCTAAGTGTGTCTGGATACACTTTCGGTGTACATTTAACTAGGGGCTGCAAGGTCAGGTGGTCTTGTTCTACGCATAACAACAAAGGGTGCAAAGCGACTTTGTATACGGTGGATGGTGAAATAGTCAAGATTAATAATAAACACAGCCATTGATGTACTAAAGCTCTTATAGCATAGGTTATCTATCGTGTAATGATCTAATTCTTACATTTGTGTAAATTAGTATTTGGTTTGCCTTTTATGTAATAATAGTACAATATTGATAATAAACCAGAGGAAAGCTTCTAAAAATATAAACAATACAGTTTTTTTTTAAATGTAATATATTTATATCAGCATGAGTAATGCTTAGCAGCAAAGCAATTAATGTTGTCTCAGGTTGATATCGATTATTACATATAGTAATTAAACAACATTAACGGTTTCGCGTATATTTATCACTATTTTTGTCCCGCCGTTTCAAACACTGCATGATAGTGGTCACGCAGCAATGTATCCAATACGGGTAAATACTTGTAACAATGAAATTTCAAAAACAGATATATATGAGAAAACAAGGCTTAATCTCTGTGATGTCTGGTGAAACTTAGGTGTTTCGACATCCCTTACTGGAACTAAAAGAAGGGGTCCTTCTTTGAATAAAAAAGTGTGCTTCTTTCATCCTTGTGGTTTTTTAAGTTCTAAGAAAAGTTCACAATATTGTGCCCTCTGCATTCTTATTATATTCTAGATACTGTTATACGATCTTTATTTCTTGAAAAAGTTGTCATACAAACTTACTAAATAAAACCAATTTTTCTAAGCATATTATCCTACGTACTCGTATGTTACGTCAGATAGATGTCCTTACTTACATATGCCGATATGTTGGGTATTGTAATTTTTCATCACTAATGCTCGGTAATTGAGTTGTATTTAACTTAAAATGCGTAGGGTAAATTCAATTTTGTAGCCCGCTGGAAATACTAAATAACTCTAGGGAGGTAAGTAAATCTGAAATTCGAACTTGATCGCCACGCCACGCCTTGTTTAAGGTCAGAACTACCAGTTGTCATATAGGGAATAGTGAATATCGTGCTGATATAAATAAATGAGGGTGTACTTGAACTACGAAAGGATAATTTTATTACAGTTAAATATGTTACGTCGCGGCGCGGGAAGACATTACTCAGCGTGCAAGGATTCACTTTCTGTATGCAGTCCACGGCTGGGATGAAAACGCGATGGATTTGTTCCACGCATAATCACAAAAAGTGTCGAGCAATCATACATACTATACAAAATCAGATAGTGAAAATTAATAATGAACACAATCATGAACTAAGTACTAATTTTTTAAAGAAGATAAGCGTCCCTCAATTATTATACAAATATTAATTAATTAAATTAAATGTAGAACATTATAATGTATTATGATTGATTTTTAGAACAAAATTTAAACTTTTTTTTGAGTGATAATTTTTATTGTGTTTTAATAAGACATATATTTGCAGATATTCGGCTTTTTATAATAAAAATGTTTTTTTAAACAGCCGAAAATGCCGGGTAATAGCAATTTGACAAAAAATAAATCATATTTGAATAAATTGAGCAGACAAATCATGCCTCTTAGTCTCCTTTTTGATTATCCAGTTGGACGATATGGAACTGTACTTCAATTCCTTAAACTGGGTCTATTTTAAATCTGGATGTGTCTTGTGCATGTTACTTGTCGTCAATTCAACTGTCACTCGTGCTAGTCAGAGGGTAGCTGAGTATAAACAATTTACAAATAAGTAATAATGCTTCATTTGTCGCTTAACCTTAAATTCTTTCATATAATTTCATTAATAGGTGCACCTATTTATATACATGAGCAAGGCACTTATTTAATAGAGATTCACGATTCAGAAAGTATGGAAAAATTAAACAAACCTAATGGAAATATAAAAAAAAACTGGCTCACACTATTTTACCATGTTCCACATCTTAAATAATGTACAAAATAAAATAAAATGCAAAAATAGACAAAAAAGTTTGGCGGCAATATGGGAAGAGAAAGCTTAGATTGCGTTCACATTTTCATATCTACGGATGGAAAGGGTAATTGCAGGTTTTTCAATGTGTAAAACCCTGCATTATTTTTCATGAAAACAGTATTTTAAGTTTTGATATCGTTGCATGTTTGTGCCATTACAAAATGTACTATTTATTTTATCGATTCTACTAAATGTGGCTAAGAGTATGCTGTGACGAAGGTGTCATACCACACCTAAAGAAAAAAAACAGTCGTCTTTCGGACCGGTCGGAGGGAACTCTTCTCGCAGACATCAGAAATATGGCAAAAATATGGTACAGACAAGCGATATTTGGTTGTTTTTGGTGGTTGCCTGCGCACAGGAAAATGGAAAGTTATGATTTGCGGCAAGTAACTTACTGCTCTATTAGCAGAACGACTCATACATGCGATGATCTTGCTTACGTCACAGCATATCCACACAGCTTTACACATGAAACCTTTCATAACCTGTTGGATACTTTACAACAAACACACTACATACATTTGTTTGTTGTTTTTTTTTATGAGATGATAACCTGTTGTCACTTGACTGTTCATACCAATATCGCTTTCAAAGTTAAGTGCGGTAGAGCAGCAGCCTGTCTACTTGCTAAATATGCCGAAAAAGCTTCGAACTTCACTCAATTGGAGAAATTCGATCGCGTAAAATTTAAATCTGCTATGAGTAAGCTCTGAATATATGTTGAATGCTATAAGGATTTGTTTGCCTACACACTGATTTGTTTGACCTAAAGACACGAACATATTTGTTCGGGGATATTTTAAATACAGATGCATATACATCCTATATAAAATAAGATTTTTGCTTGCTTTTTTGCTGTCTTGCTCTGATTTTTTGGCTTCGTGCATGAATGGTAATGTATTAATATGGTTTTATTTTCCAGTACGTTTGGTTCAATCGCGACGTGGTAAGCAGATGCTCTGTCTATCTGAATACACCTTCGGCTTCCATTCGAGGAACGGCTACAAGCTCAGGTGGACATGTTCCAAGCACAGTAGAGGATGCAAGGCATGTGTGTACACGGTTGATAATAAATTAGTTAAAATTAACAATTACCACAACCATTAGAATAAACCTTCTTATTGGCTAATTCTTATTTTTTTTTATTAAAAGCTCATATTGAAAAACTTTATATAATATTGCAATTTTTTTTTATACAATAGGTGACAAACAAACAGACGGTGGACCGTCTGAGGCGGCAGTGATCACTTACCATCAGGTGGACCTGATGGTAAGTGGTCACCTCCGCCTATGAAACCTGTAATATCCGCAGCATTACTGGTGCCTTGCATACCATTAAGAGAAAATACCTCTGATTAAATTTTTATTGTAATATAAAAATATTTCATGAATTGAAATATTTTAGGTTAGGTTATAAAATAGAAATAAATTTGGACAGTAGTATATATGTAGAAATCCACATTCAGTTAGAAAATGAAAAATGTTTTGTTTAATTTGGGCCATTTTAAATGTAGATAGATAACTGGCGACTTGAACTCAGGAACACAAAGCGTGAAGCGCTTTTGATACTAATCAACCGTATCTCTCAAAATAACAAAATATAGACTCAAGAAAATTTTTATACTATGGACATTAAGAATGAAAAATCATAAAAAATAGGTCCGCTTTATTATACAAATAGGGCATTTTCCTGAACATATCTATTCAAATACACCATAACTTTTCTCAGCGTCTACTGCCCCCGCTACTGAATTGGAATTGTTGAACAATTTACGAAGTAGTGCGATTGGGACGTTCCAATCGCACTAAATGAGATTCTAATTGTTTTAATTTCCATAATATCTTATGATTTCATAGTTAAATTACCTTGTAATAAGTAAATTAAATTGTAATAAGCGCTTAACCCAGTAGTATAATCAGGGTTACTTAGTTATACGTAAGTAAATATTATACTACTCAGATATTTATTGAGGATGGTAATGACCCCTGGCAACACTACCTGGAAACTTCGTCTTGAGTAGTGCGCTGTTTTTCGTTCAGCGCGATATTTCCCGTATTCGGCTTTGATGATATTACTATACAAGTAAGAGTATAGCGGACAATAACTAATATACGGCCAATGACTAGATTCTATACTAAGGTATTAGTGATATAAAAATGGTGTAAATTGCTCTTATTTTAAAATATTTTTTTAGTGGTGTTCAAGACATCCAGACGTGGTAAGAAACTCCTGTGCATGGGCGGTTATACATATTATAACCAAAAATACTGTGGCGTCAAAAAAAGATGGGTTTGTTCTACACATAACGCTAGAGGATGTCACGGTCGTGTATTAATTTATAAAGATTCGATATGTGCAGTTCATGATAACCACAATCATGATCCCGTGTACTAAGCCTGCCTTAAAAGTAATATCATATGATCACTGATGATCACAGTCCATAAACTCTCTGAACGTCACAGTGAAAGGTTCGTCAATATATTGTTTTGTAGCTATAAGTGATTGTTCAAACACGGGTATAGTTACATTTCACCATGTTGTTTGCGGCATACTAATAATGTTTTTCATAAAGTTGTGATCTATAAGTAATTGCAAATTAAGTGTTAAATTAACTTAGGGCCGGTTTTAGAATGATCGAGTAAGTTCCGGTTATACTACCCAGAACATATGTATTAAATAAAACACTATCTTTGCGTTTCACAGTGATAGATTTAGCCTATCCATCGGTTAAAGCTTGAAACGCGCTGCATGTTTACTGTAATTTTTATCATTCAGTTATTTTATGTTCTGGGTACAACCGGAACTTACTTGAAGATTCTGAAACAGGCCCTTAGTGTATAAACATTATAAATAGTACCTGTGATATAAAATAAATACTTGATGTGTAAAATAATATGAAATGTATCGTTGTATGGTTTTGTTTCCGTCACGCTCAACAGTTTAGACGTCAATTGGTACTGATTTCGTAGGTAAAATATAAAAGTGAATGGAACACATTCAGTTATGGATTCCAAACAATCCCTGGTCGGCAGTATTATTGACATGTCAATATTGGCTTTAAATTAGTAATACAACCGAGTGAGGTTACGGCGGCACATTATAAACTACGCCGCTCACAAAAGTGTGCCCTTCCTAATTTTTCAGGTTAGTTGCAACTGCTACAAAACGATCATATTAAAAAAAAATGGCATAAAATTAAAATAATATATAGATTCAGGCGTTACTTTGCGGAAATCCATATTTAATAATAATAAATATTTTAATAATATTTTTTATTATATGGCATAAAATTATTCTATGAGATACTGATTGTTCTGAAAGTGAAACATCTTATCCAAGTGGAAATCTGATACCTTAAATAGTATATATTAAGAAATACTTGAACTGTGTGCTATCTTTGTGTGCCCACAATGTATGCCTTATGAAACTTTATTGATTAGAAACGACGTTATTATAAGACAAAAAAACTGAACCCCGATTTCCTACCCTAGACTAACCTTCTGGCTCTATATTTTATTGTAAAACTTGAGTTATGTTACCATTTTAATTAGTACTCTGCCTTTTGTTTTAGTTATAAAAATGTGTTACAAAAGGCAACGCTTGATAACTGGAAATAAGGTTATTTTTCTTTTAATCTTTAAACCTACAGAATTATTTTATTACTGTATTTTGATATCACTACACTTTTTTATGTCTGATAGGTTAGCTTTTGACCACTATCTCACCTGATGGTAAGTGCTGATGTGGTCGAAGATGTTGTTCAGGCTAACCTGGAATTAGAACAATGACCATCATACGAGAGATTAGCCCGTCGCGTCACTTAATATCATAAAAAACATAATGATTCTACTATTAATGTAAATACGTAAGTTTCTCTTTGTTAATATACAAATCTTTAACGACAAAATCCATTCTGATAAAATATGTGTTAGAGATTCCTTAGATATTTCATAAGGAGATATTGCGATTCATTTGCGATTAATAAATCCTGAGTGAAGATGATGCACCCAATTGGCTCGTGAGCCAAGCCTCCCCCTTACATGATACACAAGCTTTGGATTCACTAGTAACATTGAAATCCATTTCAGATATAGTCTTTACTAGAACTGATAAAGGCAAACTAAGGCTGTTTGTTGACGGATACAAATTCTTTATGAAGGGCAAATACGGACAACGGATGAGATGGGCATGTTCTACGCATCATACAAAGCGGTGTAATGCTTCAGTATTGTCGATCGGTGACAACCATGAAATCTTCAAGATAAAAAATGAACATAATCATCCAAAATAAAAACAGAAAACCATTAAGTAATAGAATTTGGAAATAAATATCGTGTGTTACATATTTGTCAATAACTTAAACCATTAGTTAGAGTATGCAATGTACTAAATTTTGTATATGTATATTGTTCAGAAACAAATAATGATAATAATTACTTCTGCTTACTTATTCAATAATTTATTTATTTTAATAAATAATTGTAGTAAATATATTATTTGTACCACTGAAAAGTATATGAGATTCGCGGTATCATGATTTAAATAGGTATATTAAATTGATATCAAATGTATAAGTTGTATACCTGTAAATACACACACACACACACACACACATATTTATTCGTTATTGCTGTTAATTATTTAAATATATTAACAGCAATAACGTCCACAGTTGAACAAAAGCCAATCATTAGGGAGGTGCTGCCATAATCTCTAGGCTTGGCAGGAAGGATGACAGTTCTTCATAAACCTTCTGATATTTTTTTACTCCCACAGGAAGAATGGGAGAGGTGCAACTCTAACCCAGCACCCCACGGGGAAAAAGTGAATTACTTTTTGTATAATTATTTCCGAATATTTAAAAATACTAACATAAAAATATCGCCGCTCATACCTCGCGTCTTTACCCACTTAGCTTTTGGGATCCTGTTTAAATGGCGGCGAGCATATTGCCATAATGGAACCATTGCTTATAACCATATTATTTGGTCTAACTTACATTACCTTTGTTAGGAGGTCCTGGTTGTAGTTTTTTACATAATATGTGGTATTTTTGATAAACATTATATCAAGTCTGGTTTATTTCATATGTTTTTCAAGGAATACAATACATATATTCGAGGAGGACTGGGAAAAAAATGCTGAAGCTAAACGAGTACACATACTGCCTTAAGTCTATCACTGGAATTAAAACGCGATGGGTTTGCTCCACGCATTGCTCCCGAGGTTGCAACGCTGCAGTCATTACGGTAGAAGACACGGTTGTCAAATTAATGAACGATCACAGACATTAGTTTCTCTCCGCTTCTTTTATTATATCACATGTATGGAAATTCTGAAAAAAAAACAAGAGTAAAATTATTAATACAATCTCATTATCCCTTTTATTTGAATACCAAAACAGTGGATCTAATTTATGACTCCTATGCAATGTATCTCCTGCGCTACATTAAACAACAAACTCCTATGCAATGTAGCGTAGGAGATAATTTTTTTCTATACATTCATTCATTTAAGAAGTTTAGACAGTTTTTTTGTCCAGTGTTCATCGAGCCATTTCATAATGGGGGTTTAAATATGAAGTTGCCTTAATATTGCACTGGCCATTTTGAATAAAAGTGAAATAGATTTCAGATAGAAACATTATTCAAACGAAAACTATAACATGCTAAATAAAAAAGACAACGTTTGATGTTCGACTCCAGACTTATATCGGAAAGATTTAAATGATCTTCCTATTAGATGCAGAAAGTTAAGACGACGCGGGTAGATACTTTGATTAAATAACAAAAAATACTTAACTTTTAATTACGAAACGGCAAATTCATACTTTAATCCCTAATATGAGTACTATAACGGCAACAAGCAAGATAATGGACGTAATACTGTTATGCATCACACATCACACTAAAATGAAGTAACGAAAATATTCTTTTTTTGTTTATGCTAAAATCCATATTAGTATAACATTGAAAAAATATAATTCAAACTTTAATTTGTTCTGTGCACTTGCAGGTAATTTAGGCGGATGTAGTCGTCATCTAAATTGGTGCTATCTTGATTTAAAATTAAACAACATTTAAATTTTAGGATTATCATAGTTATGCGCTGTACAAATTGAGATTTTTGTGTAGGTACCCAAAATAAAAATTCATAAAAATATAGTACCACCAACTTAACTGTGCAGTTCGCGAGGGCGCTGCTGGTCAAGGAAATCAACTACAAACTGTCACAATTTGAAGGAATGTTGTAGTTCTTTTTTCTGCCGCCTGAACAGATAAGTTGGTGGGACTGTACCTAACTTAATTTTAGTTTGTTTGCGGTGGATAGCAGAATTACGGCCAGTATAAACTTTGACAAGAAGAACGAAAATACGAAAACAAAAGAAATGCATTATTAATTAGGTGCACGTGAGGAAAAATTATATTAAAGTACAATGACTGCTCTGCCAAAAAACTTAAACTCGGGTTAAGGTGAGAATTCTGACGGTACCCGTTACATCCAAAAAATTTAAAATCTTTACCTAAAAGATCGAGAAATCTGTCACATAGTTGGTCAAAATCAAGAATGTGAATAACGCTGTGATGGTGAAGAAGGCACGCGTTGGTACACCTGGTTTACTGCTTCCATAATGACCTTCGTTGGGTTTTGACTGAGGTAAAGGTGATCTCGGGATTTGTTATGTTAAGTTTTTAATGTTTGAAGATAATAATCCTATATTTATCCATGTGCGTTTCTTTAGAATACGGTTTTAGAGAGGTTTCGATTAAAGTGATACATGTTTCTTTTCTGATTAGTGAGTCATACACTTACCTATTAAAATTTCATGATTTAAAATTCTCGATACGATTCACACATTCGTTTTTTAATATAGCTGCTAGGCTAGCCTTTGACGACTATCTCACCTGATGTTAAGTGCTGAAGTGTTCGAAGTTGTTGTTCAGATTAAATTAGAATTACTAGCTCTCAAGGACAGCTGCTGGAACACACAGTTAGGAGATGGGCGAGACATTTTTTTAAAGAAAATAATTTATTTTTGTCTAAGCTTTGAATGAAGTTGAATATATAATTAATAAAATATATGTATCTGGACTGAATATGCTTTCTGTTCCATAATTGTTCTTAATAATGCAGTGACTATATGTTTTAATGCTCTTATTAATCTTTATTATATAGCTAGAGTCCTGAGTAACAAACAAATGTAGATGATGCCTTTTTTAATCGACGAGAATCCACTCCTGTAATTGAGTCTTGCAGACTCTTAGAGTGACAGCAAGAATACACAGATTTGAATATTATAAATTAAACCGGCAAAAAACACTTACGTTGAGGATCGAATACGTCGACCCGGGTTTCGCTCGGGTCGGTGGGCCCCGGGAGCTCGCAGACGCAGCTGCGTACTCGCCCTGATGATGAGCATCTGATGTGCTCGAAACTCGGGTCGACGTATTCGGTCCTCAACGTGAGTGTTTTTTGCCGGTTTAATTTATAATATTTAAATATGTGTGAAACTCACGAGAATTTCAATTCAAAAAAGAATACACAGATGTAACAATCCATTGTTTTTCCTTACTCAGGACTGTAATGTGAATAAAAAATTAAAAATATGGCCACGCTGACTTGAGATAGAATATCCGCTTCGCTTAGTCAGTAAATGGTTAAACGCTGGAAAACTTATCTTTATTTGTTTCAGTCAAACTTATAAAAACAAGGAAAGGAAAAACAAACATTATGATCGGCCAACATACGTTTTATTTAAAACCTGGCAATTATAATGCTCGCAAGAAGCGCTGGAGCTGCACTCAAAATAAGTACTGTAAAGCTTGCCTTTATATGGTAGATAATGAAATCATTGCCATAAACAACAATCACAATCATGAAAAGAAATGACTGCATAAACCGTCATAACTAATTATTGCTGTTTTATTGGTTAACGTCTTGTATAATATTATTAGACGATGCAAACAGTACCTACCTGTTGAAAAGTGTCACGATCACCCTATAGATGTTTATTGCTATAGCTGAATTGGACCTCGATATCTAAAAGTCCCCATATGCCCCGTAAATAAAAAGACAGTCCCACTGTTCTCATCACAAAGCCCCTTAAAAATCGTGGAGTTAGTATATTTTAAACTAACGCTCATCTCTACCCAAGATATTTAAACTAATTTAAGAAAACAAAACAAAACCATAACTTTTAACATCACGGTGGTATCATTATTGACTTTCTGAAGGTCAACAACTTTGTAAGTCGCATGAACAACTCAAGGTTGGACATCACGAAATTAGAAAATTAGTTATCTCTATTCCGGTAAACAATTTATAGCTTTGGTATTAATTTAGTCTACTTTCAGGCAAACCTCAGTTTATAGTCAACCGTCACGGGAATCGAATGATATTTCATAGCGGCCACAAATTCATTCTTCTTAAGGACAATAGAAGAAAATTTGTTACTAAATTAAGATGGGGGTGCTCGAAGAGAATGACGAAAAAGTGCAGGGCGCGAATATATACACAAAATGATACCATTCTTGAAGTGTATGATGAACACACACATCCACCTATAGAGTATTTTCCTAATTTTGAAATGAAAATGCTCAAAGACGAAAAGCCTCTTGATATTGCAGTTACGAGTACAATGCCGCAAAGAACATACAGATTGTTAAAGAATGATTTATAGCAAGTTACCTTTGTTCATCAAAGGTTATTTATTACCTAAATATATGTTTCGTTAGTTTTAAATTTTAATTGCAAAATAATAGCAAGAGTTCAGGCTGAACAACATTGAATGATCTTCGAAGCACGCTACATTGTCCATTGTGTATATGAAAAATGTGATGAATAGTTCAATGGCTAGAAGTATTGACTTTGAGCCAATAATTTGATTTATCAGTTTATGTAACTTATTTACTGTCAGTACTTGTCTGTTTTGTGATGATGACCTTCTGCTGTTCAATGTTGTTATCATCATATTTAATAAGTTTTGTTATTTAATGGAAATAATTTACGCTGATGTATTTTGAAAATTTTAATGCTTTTGTGGTGTATTACAAAGTATTTTTATTTTATCTTTAGTTTCTGATCCAATCCCTGCTTCAGAATGATACTGTTCCTCGCCCTCCTAATTGGATGTCTTAAGTGCAAACTCACGACTGGGCTGTGCATGAGAAGAGACTGTCTGGGAAGTACCCGTAGATTATTAATCCAATGTAAAGCCTAGAAAGTATATACATCCAGTCCGAGGCCAGTCTAACAGATACATTTAATGTAGCCGTGTGCTGACACCAGGAAGCCCTTACTTCTTCCTCCTCATTATTGCACTGACATCAGCCATATGGAGTATATATGCATATAAGGAAGCCTCCTGGTGTACGCTAATTACTGCCGATAGTTTACTTTAAATGAGAAAAGAGCAGACTGGCGAAACGTCGCGCAGAACCGTTATTATTGGATTGAAGATATCCACAACAAAATCGAGCACTTATTTTGTGACATCAGTGGTTCATTCAGATTTTTACAGCCTTATATATTATATACCTACTTCTCTGTTACGATTTTTGGTATCTCGATTCAATTATTCAAAATGATGACGACGAAGCAGTAATGGCTCAGTGGCATTGGCTATGGACTGCCGTGCCGCAAGTCCATGGTTCGAATCCTGCCACGGGCTTGAGCTTCACCGGTGGTCATGGTGCAAGGGCATTTTGCGAATGCCCGCCTGGCTAGCGACCACCCTCAAGAAGAACATCTGTCGCCAAGCACCTAACGGTGTGTTCCGGCAGCAGTCTTTGAGAGCCAGTGAAATTAAAGGCCCATGAGACTTAACAACTAGATATGTCTCAAGGTGACGGGCGCAGTGCAATTCGTGACTTGTGATGAAATGCATCTGTTATAGGCAGAGGTTAGTACGCTTAACATCAGGTGAGCCTCGTGCGTGATCCGTCAAAATTACATTAAAAAAAAAACTTTGGCTGGGGCGTAACTAACAGGGTAGATAGTATGGATGAAACGTTGACAAGTCCCCGAATGTCCATATGAAGTTCAGTCAGATAAGATATTTCATGACGTATGTACTAAATTATGGGTGACAATAATTACAAATGAAAGAACAGTGCATATATTAGGTCCTTACATATGAAATTGGCGTTTTCCGTACTGGCCACTTTAATCACGAATTTCTCCTCTTTGGTAAGGAATTCCAAATTCAAATTTGTACAGCTATAGACATCATGTATTTGTGCTTCGATGATCGTCATTCATTTGTTTTTTTTCTTCTGTTTTTTTCTGTTTGCGTCACTCATTTTACAAAATGGAAAACCTTAAATATCGCATTATTTACGAGTACGAGTTCCGCCGTGGCACTAGTGCTGCGGAAACAACTCGAAGGGTGAATGATGTGTATGGCGGTCGTGTTGCAAAAGAAAACACAGTTCGTTTTTGGTTCCAACGTTTTCGTTCTGGAAATTTCGACCTGCAGAACAAGCCCCGTGGACGGCCTGAGACTCAAGTTGATAATGAAGAGTTGAAGGCTATTGTGGAAGCGGATCCATCGCAAACCACGTCCGAGTTAGCTGCAGGCTGCAATGTTAGTGATAAAACTGTTTTAATTCACTTGAAGCAAATTGGGAAGATTAAAAAGCTTGAAAGGTGGGTACCTCACGAATTGACTGAAACAAACCGGCACAATAATGAAGGTATTTTAAACCGAATCATTACCTGTGATGAAAAATGGGTTCTTTACGATAATCGGAAGCGCTCAGCGCAATGGTTAGATCCTGGCCAGCCAGCCAAATCCTGCCCCAAGCGAAAATTAACCCCAAAAAAGTTACTTGTAAGCGTTTGGTGGACTAGTGCCGGTATTGTTCATTACAGTTTTTTCAAATCTGGCCAGACTATTACGGCTGATGTCTATTGTCAGGAATTGCAAACCATGATGGAAAAGCTAGCGGCTAAACAACCTAGGCTGGTCAATCGCTCCACGCCACTGCTGCTTCACGACAACGCTAGACCACACACTGCGCTACAGACGGCTACTAAATTAGAAGAGCTTCAATTGGAAAGTCTAAGACATCCTCCGTACTCCCCGGACCTTGCTCCAACAGATTACCATTTTTTTCGAAATTTGGATAACTTCTTGCAAGGGAAAAAATTCAACTCCGATGGGGCAGTCCAAATCGCCTTCAAAGATTTTATTGATTCCCGTCCGACTGGTTTTTTTAGTAAAGGGATCAATGAACTACCTATGAGATGGCAAAAGTGCATAGAAAATAATGGTTCATACTTTGATTAATTAAATATATTATATTAAAAAATATTAGACTTTTTGTTCCTCCCATACAAAACGCCAATTTCATATGTAAGGACCTAATATAACGGAGATGCAAATGTAAGATAGTTGTGTGGTGTAACTGGAATAGCAAAGATTAGGAATGAGTATATCAGAGCAACCTTAAAAGACATCTGTGACAGAAAAAATAAGAATAATAAACTAGTGTGGCATAACAGGTATGTTTATAGAGTAACGAAATACATATGGCCGAAATGTGACTGACAATGAACACAGCGACAGAGAAAGCACAAACAAGGGATGCAATGTGTAAAGAAGAACTTATGTAAGAAAGGTGCGATTTCAATGTTCGATGTCAAGTAGTAGTGTAGGTGAACAAAATATATTATTGAGATTCCACTTACGGGAATAATAATAGTAGGAACAATTTGATTATATTATTTTACTGTTGCATAAATCAACTGTGGTATTTCCATGCGATCTAAAAAATTGCTTAGACTATTTAAATTAAGAGAGTGGTAGTATTTCACCATTAATTAATATTGGTTTATAACTTTATGGCCTCGCTCGGTTCTTCATTTATTCTTAATGGGTATATCTTGACTCCTTGGATTAGTTCCATGTACGAGTATTAGATCAATGATAAAATGTCTTATAAACGGACGAATAACGATATTTTATCTGTTTTCAGTTTCAATAGAATTATGTATTTTGTGACTTTATTACGTCTTTCGTAGAAATGTAAATATTCAGGGATAAATAGAAACCATCCAGACGTTTGTTTTTATTCTATAGTATTGCAGTCGTTAAATATATAAGTTACTAGAATACATCAATAATAATTAATATGATTATTTACTGAATATACCGGCTAGCACTCACGGTGTTTGGTGCATTACGACCAATATACCGGCTAGCACTCACGGTGTTTGGTGTATTACGACCAAACACCGTGAGTGCTAGCCGGTATATTCAGTAAATAATTATGTCAACTCACGTTACTTTTTATGAAAATAATTAATATGGTTTACTCTTTCAGATAATCCAATATTTATTAAGACCCCTAGAGGTAACAAAAATATATTATATCAAGGACATAAGTTTTATCAAAAACGCGATAAAAGAAGGGAACAGAACATGTTTACTGTTAATAAGTTTAAATGGATTTGTTCTAATCATTTAACTACTAAGTGCAAAATGAAATTGATAACAATAGACGATCAAATTGTAAGGGCTATTCAAACTCACAATCACTAATTTATTTTGACCAATATATGGTCTATAGGATATTAGACATCAGATGTAAAGTAATTTTATTAATATTTGCAAAATCTGCACGCCTTGTTATTATATTACCTATGTGCTTCTAGTCATACTCACAATTTAACTTTGTGTTCTGGCAGCTTTCTTGGACATGAAACCTGTTCCAATGTTAACCAAATCTTTACTTATTAACGGAGGTGATACGGTGATAGGGTCTATAGGTCCTTGGCTAGGCTCACAGATCAGAGAAACAAGGGAGATTTGCCTTTATCCCGCGTTTGTTCACATAAAAGTGTCGCCACGCCCTCCCACCCATTTCACTTTCACATCTATAAAAACAAGAAGTATGACGTACATACGCACGTTTTGCCACGCACACCAAGATTTCCCTCGCATACTAATACACTTACTAATCGTACACATGCAAAAATGGGTTGCGCTTCAGCCTGTAGTTACGGTCACTAGTTACACCCACAGACACAGCTATTAAAACACTGATATATTGCGTCATTGGAAAAACTGATTCGTTTGTTAATTTGTACTAAGCGCGCAATGGTTTTCTTACAAACAAGCCTGATTTAGGCCAGATGCGTTCGCACGTGCCACGCCTCCATTACTCATCTCCCTTGTTTCCTGATCTGAGGCTAGGCTATTGTAAAAATCATATGTATGTTTTTTAATCTCAAAATCATATGTTATAATTGTGAAGTATTATTTAAGAAAGTCTACTTTAATATGGATGGATCTCAAAAGCACAGCTATGTGTAAAGTATTATTTAGGATAGAAAAAGAGTAGTATAATTACTGTAAAGAGGAAATGTATAACCAAAACCTATTTAATATGAACTACAAATTCATAGAAATAGTTATATGTGTATGAATAAATGTTTTCTAGTCAGTGTAATTCTAATTCACGTATATTTGCAAAGAAAACTTATTATAGTTAGGTAATAGTTGATATTGGAACTAGGTTTCCCCGTGTCATGAATATCAGTCCTTCCTTTCCCTACTTGATTAATAAAACAATGCAAGATATAAAACTAGTAATGGAGTTATCAAATATAACTAGATACAGTTACCCTATCCTTATATTACTCCGAATGTTTATAATATATCAATCTAATCTGATCATATACATGGGCAAATCAACTTCTTACTACGGTATTTGAAGGTATAACACTAGAATAATATACATATTTATTGAGTCTTACCTGTTTGGTATTTAGTAACACAATAACAAATCTATTAAGAAATTATTGGAGCGCAACTTTTTTTTATGTTTTTTATTTATTTTTTGTTCCGGAATGGCAACGGTTCGCTCAGCACGCGATAGTGCTTGTAATTATATTTAGAAACACGTAGACCAGTTATTACTTATATGTCACCATCTTATTTTTTCAAGCAATGGTTGTTGAAGAGTATGTGTATGGCTGTGTTCAGCAGTGGACAATCCTGCTCATACAGTCCAGTAAATACAAGTTGTGGATGATTATTGGTTATAACTACATCGTGAAGCTTTTAATTATTATTATATGATAGTACAATTATTATTATAGAGCATAATTGTAATACGAATAATACGAAATCCGCAGGTACAAGCCATAGAAGCAGCACTCGCCCCTACAATATTTAAAAGATTTATTGGTTAAAAGTTGGTCCATGGGGTGCCGGGCTAGAATGTCATCCCCCTATCTCTACTCGTGGGTTGTCGTCAAAGGCGACTAAGGGGACACTAGAGGTGGGCAGCCGCGCTTTCTGAGACGCCTGCCAAGACATTTGCCGTGTTCAGCAGTGGACAATCCGGCTGATACAGTATAGGTTAAAATTCTTAAAATGAAATTTTTGAATGTTTTGTGTGTTGTACTCGCCATGTTGGTTGAAATATTTTTTTAAACAATACCTTCTTTTTTAGAATCACCATATAAACTAGTGTGGACATCAAGGGGTACACAGATTATGCTTTTTGGCATGTATAAGTTCTCATTGCACATAAAAAGCTATCATAAGAAAAGATGGCGCTGTACAAGGCACAACTATGGATGTAAAGCATCGTTGTTTACTGACGTCAATAACATCATTATAACCTTTAAGGGTATTCATAATCATTAAAAGTAAAAGGGTCGGCGCGGCTGGTGTCTTTCAACGATTGGATTTGATGTTTTAATCGCTGCTGAAAATGTACATCATAACAAACGTTTGTTGTGCTACTAATTATTAAACAATTGTTACTAAGGACTTGACCATCCCGTCAAATAAATAAAGTAACCATCTAATAAAAAGAAAACTTACGTAGTTGTTAGATGTTGGTATAAGTAGTAGGTCGACAAGTACCTGTGATATATGTATTATTATACCGTATGAATCTATACTTCATTGATATACCTTGATTTGAATAACTTCTCACTAAAGTACATATATGTTTGTCATATTCTGCTTTATAGCATTCTCACTTATTCCTGCATATAGATAGATAGATAAACTCATTATTTTAACACCAATTTTAAAACAAAAACAAATAACTAAATATATATATACAACTAAATATATAAATGGTTAATTAGGTTCTTATCGCTCCGAGCGAGAACTACCCACAGTAACGGATAACTTTTGATTACATGGATGGAGTTTCATAGGTTATATTTATATAGGAATATATTTATTTTAGTAGTAGTATTTGTAATTTGTACTACTATAATAAATATCCGTACTCATATATTTAAACATATAAATGTATTATAAAAATAAACAAATAAAATCATCTTAAACTAGCAATAATGACTAATGGACAATGTTTGTGGATATTTGTTTTTGAACCTAACTAGGTTTAATCTGAACTTTGAAGGATAGCAATGAACGAGCAGGGTTTATTTCAAGCGGTAACGAGTTCCTCAATCCAACAGCTTCAGTAGTAAATAATGATATTATATAAGGGTGGCTGTAGTAATCTGATGACCGCAACAACGAATGGATAGTAATTAACGATCACAAAGAACTTCACTTAGAAAACTATTGCGAGTTTTGTCCATTATAAATAAATAGGTATCCGGCTGGGACTCGCGTTATATTTACCGGAAAGATTCCGACCAGTTTCGGGCTATATTGTAGCCCGAAACTGGTCGGAATCTTTCCGGTATATTGATCACAAAGAAATTTTAAGTAGTCCGACGTAGCTTAGAATGATACCGTATTGAATGCAGTTTCGTGTATTGTGCCTCCGCATGATATTGCCCTTCGGTCATCAAAATGGTTTCTAGCGGTTGCTATATGATAATCCAGAATTATATGCAACAAACTGTTTTATTCTTTTAATTTTTATAAAACAGAAATATGTGATAAATGTCCTGAGAACGAGAAATCATGATAATATTTTTGTATATTTCATAATATGCACTAAGATTATGTATCAATTCTTAGTGTATCAAGATTATGAAGATTACTGTATTAGATTATCAAGATTATGTATCAAATCTTAGTGTAGCTTCTAGCGGATGCTAAATAATAATCCAAAATTATATCGAACAAACTGTTTTATTCTTTTAATTGTTACAAAACAGAAATATGTGATAAATGTCCTGAGAACGAGAAATGCAAGAATAAGATAATAGTTGTGAAAATTGGGAAAATGCACTAAGATTTGATACATCTAGCTTCTAGCGTATGCTATATGATAATCATGTATGCTATAAGAAATACAAGATTAGTTATAAATAATAGTTTTGAAAATTGGAAACTATGCACTAAGATTTGATAGCTTCTAGCGAATGCTATTTGAAAATCATAAATTATATGTAAAAAACTGCTTTATTATTTTAATTGTTACAAAATACAAATATGTGATAAATGTCCGGAGAACGAGACATCCAAGATTATGACAATAATTTCGAAAAATGGAAACTATGCACAGAGACTTGTTGCATCCTAGCTTCTAGCGGCTTTATTATTTTAATTCTTGCAAACTACCAATATGTGATAAATTTCCTGAGAATGAGAAATCCAAGATTATGGAAATAGTTTTGAAAATTGAAAACTATGCACCAGGAATGCTAGCTTTAAGTGGAAAGTTTGGGTCAATTGGGAATTAGATTTCGTGATGGTTTCCATTTTGTTTGTGTAGTGATGCTAAAAACTAAGATTCGTGATTACCAATTAGGCTTTGTATATACATAGTATACAAATATCCATATAAAATATGTGTAAAATTATTAACAATTTATTTTAAACTTAACTTAACTTTACTTAACTTTCAACTACTCACCCCAGAATTAATATAAGATTTTATATAAATAGCGATATAAACTTGTTCTACGTAAGTTTTGGGAAGAAGCTTATTTTTAAAAGCAGTAATATAGGTATACTCCTAAGACTGATTTCTTATAACCACTTCCCAGGTCCAGAATTCTGCTTATCCCGATATCAGAATCTTATGGTGAAATATGGTGGATATCACTTTTCGAAACACTATACTGCTGGTGCAAAGACGAGATGGAATTGCAATAAAAAAAGTCAAACTGGCTGCAAAGCTTTTGTTTTCTCACATGAAGACGAGTTTATTAAAGTAAGCGCTAACCATAACCATCCTCCCATGAACATGTATCATTATGATGAATATTATACTACTCTGCCCGTATGAAGTTATACCAGATTCTTGTTGTGAATGCTTGCGCTCGGTTGATAATGAAGTACATTTTCTTTTTATATCAATGGACGTGTTAAAAAAAGGATATGTCTTAAAGTTTAAATATATTTATTAGTAATTGTAAATTTTATCAAATAACTTTGCATGCAAAGGTCTCTCAAAAAAAATCTCTCTCATAAAAAGTTTGCAATCTGTTTTTTGTATTCTTTATTCATTTATTTTCTGCAACTGTTCTAATTTCGTCATTCATTAAGTATAAGAAGTAATATAGTCATGAATAATTATTCCTTGCTATAATAATTCCATTTCTAATAAACACATATATGTATACATATATATGAATATTATCTATTATGTTAACCTGACGTTTTATAAAAGGAATTTTAATTAAATTTTTCTTTAACAAAAAATGTAACCAACTTCTAATACTGAAAATTATGACACATTCAAAACACTCTGAGATCACGTTTTCATGGTCCGACTTCAACAAGTTATTTCATACTTTGCAGTGGTAGAAGTCGGTTCCATTTTTTGTTCAAATATATTTTTAACCATTTTAGTGATAGTTACTGGTTAAACGATCGATTTTTACTCACCTACTATACTGGTCACCGGTGACAAAACTTGCAACTACCAAGTCATCTAGGTTTGTTAGTTGACTGTAGCTTAAAAACTACATGACAGATTTTGGTGAAATTTATATGGAACCACTATGTATAAAATGTGTATATTTTATAAATAAATGGTAAAATTTATCAGGCCCATTCATCACTACTTCGCGACAAGGTAACCCGATGGTACATTGGGGTGGCTACAGCTTCAGCAAGCAATATTCAAGAAACTATAAGACCAGGTGGCAATGTTCTGTTAGATTTCGAAGAAGATGTAAAGCTTGTCTGTTTAGTGTTGGTGAGAAATTTGTAAAATTTAACGATATTCATAATCACCCACCTAACTGAAGAGTTTTGTTGAAGCTTTAAATCACAATTTAATGGTAATATATTGTAACAAATAAAATGTCTTTTGCTCAGCACTGACGACGAAGGCCTTCGTCTGATTAGGTGTGAATGCAACGTCTCACTCAATATAAGGGCAGTTGATTTTTAAAGCTCCAGGTTCCGGTTTAACCCATGCGCATCGATTTTTTTTATAGCGCTTGTAGCGAAGTTTGCTTAGCTGTTCTTAACCGATAAGCAAAGTTAAGCAACGTCCACCGCGGTGATGAGTTGGATGGGTAACAGCTACACATTACTACTGAGCGCTTCCGTGCTTCGGAGGGCACGTTAAGCGGTTGGTCCCGGTTGTCATCTCAGGATGGCAGTCGTTATAGCATGTTGGCAGGGCATTTTGCGAATGCCCCCCTGGCTAGCTACCACCCTCAAGTAGAAAATCTGTCAAGCATCTAACAGTTTGTTCCGGCAGCAGACCTTAAGAGTCAGTAAAATTATAGACACATGAGACTTAACAACTCGTCTCAGTGTGACGACCGCATTGCAATCATTCACTTGTGATAAAATACATCTTTTATAGGCAGTGGGATTCGCGCTTGTTCCGCCATAATTAGGTACACGAAAAAAAACAACATTTCGTCAGATAAGTTTTGGTGTTGTGTAACAGAGAGCGAAACTACTGCTATCTATTAGAATTAGTGCCAGCTTCCGGACTGCTAGAAAAATACATAACTAAAAGGATGAACAGCAACTTGTAGATCGTATTAATCTGTTTATGGAAAATATCGTCTCAAGCCCTTTGCGTCTGTTGCATTAATTTCATCCTTGCTCTTTAGCACAATGTTTTAAACTGTTTTTTGAAATATAAAGTATAAAGTTTTCCTCCTACCATCCTACAAGAATTGTAATTTACAAAAATAAACACAATTTCATTCAACAGCTCAGATATACAAAACTCATAGAGGTACTCTGATGTTACACTACGCTGGTTATAAATTCAATCGTCAATACACAATAAACTCTAAGACGAGATGGAGATGTACAATGTGTAGCCACAAACATTGCAAGGCGTACGTACACACGTACAATGATCAGGTTATATATGCAGGTGGAGTACATAATCATCCAACTACTATTGGAAAACAGTTCATGTATGCAGAACAAAGATATCGAGGAATGCAATTTCAATGAGATATTGGGTGCCGGATTTCAGCACTCACCGTTCGTTAAGAAAATGTACTGAGAAATTCTGCGTGTTGAAGAAACGTAAACTGGCATTTTGCGCCCCTAGCATTGTGCGCTAGAACTGTGGGCGTCTGAAATTTACCTGTCTCTCTTTCATTTATTATAAGTAATCACAGGGTCCATAAATGAAAAATGATGGTTAAGTCATTTTAATTCACTACCTTATTTAAAATACTCATACTTTAGTTAAAATAATAATACACTTTTGTTTTAATAATTTACTTATTAATAATAATGATAAAATAATGTAATAAACATAATTTTAAAGAAGAACACGGGATTACTCATGTAGATATCACCCAGTTAAATCCATTTTTTTTCTTTAACTGAATAGTTGTAAAGTAACATGTTAGTAATTTTATTTTACTATTTCAATATATTTTTGTTGGCAACATTTGATAATACACTACCTTGTTTAAAATACTCGTAATTTAGTTAAAATATTCTAATAATTCATGTATTTATGATATAAAGTAGTCATTTTATTTAACAAATTTTATATACTTAATTGAAATCATTTATTAAAATAATGCAATATTGTAATAAACATGTAAGTAATTATGTTCCTATTTCAATATCTTTTTTTAAAAACATTGATTATTATGCTTGATGCAACCTTTTGTTTACTCCATACACCATACAACATAATACTGTGGAAGTACGCGAAATAAACTAGGCGAGCAGTAGCTACGTCTGTTAACTGTCTTATCTTACGAACTGCATATGCAGCAGAACTAAGTCTTCCGGATAGAACATGTATACGTGGATCCCACTGTAAAGTTGAATCCATTTTGATTCCCAGGAAGACTGTCGTATTGTCAAAAGAGGGTTTATCTGGGCCAAGTTGAATGATTGGTTCAACATAAGTAACATTTGGTAAAGAAAACTTTAAACATTACGTCTTTTTTGAATTTAAGAGAAGATTGTTAGCGGCGAACCATTTACAGATCATAGATAACACATTATTTACCCGAATGAGTTCACTGTCATTCTTATCTTATCAGAGAATTATCATCTGCGAATAAAACAATATCGCAGAAATCTTCGACCATGCAAGGCAGATTATTAATATACGTTAGAAACAGAAAAGGTCCCAAAAAGACTATTTCTTTATTGGAGAATGACTAACCGAATTACTTTATTGTAGTGGAAACGTGATGAGCTTATGAAAGTAATGCTATATGTTCTTTTAGGTATTCTATGTTGCCTTCAAGAAGTAACATATAAAATAAAAATGTCATGAAAGTACTGAGTATTTGCTATCTATTTCAGTACCTTCATTCGACTTCAACGAGAGGCAACCTGATAATGAGCTGTGGCAGCTACCGCTTTAGCAAGCACAAGGCATTTTCTAAGAAAATGGTGGCAGTGCTCGTTATCCAGGAAGTTTGGCTGTAAAGCCGTCAGACACACGGAGGAGGAATGGTTTGTCAAAGTGTATAATGAACACAATCATGACCCGCCCAAACCTTTAGATGCTCATAATTACAAACTCAACCAGAATAGTAAGCGAAAGTATCAAAAAGCTCGTTCTAGTACTTTTTAAACAAGTTAAAAACAAAGTGAAAAACAAAGTTGTACAAGGGTAGTGTTTGCAATGATTATCCTAATAAATTTATTAGGTACTTTAAGGAAAAAACTCAGTTTCCATGCTAGGTCAATGTCTGTGCTATTTTTCTATTATTTGTACAAGCACTTTCTTTACCAGCGAGGTTCGGTCAACTATCGTTTTACTACCTGTTAAATTTACTAATATTATTTCATCATATTCACCGAGATTGTGAGGGTGTGTCTTCATATCAGAAAGGATGCTGAGACGACGAACACAGGTATCCTATCTGCTCGTTTTCAGCAGCCTTGAAAGACGGGGGCCTATTCAACTTCTGGCTGTAGACTGCCAATAATCATAACAGTAGCGGTTGGCAACTTCGGGTAATATGGGGACAAAGGTTTTCGAGTGGTTAACCACCTTACACCGGAGGAAGACGTAAAGATGGCAGGCCCGCTAGATGGACTGATGACATCGTACAAGTCGCGGGTAGCTAGTAAATGGTTACAAGTGGCTAATAGCCGTTCATTGTGGCGTTCAATGGAGGCATTAGTTCAACAGTGGTCGTCTTGTGACCGATGAAGATAATGATGAATAACTAGAATAGGTAATGCCGAAAAATACAAATGTACCAAAGTTCCGCGATTGTTAGTGGGATTGCGACTACCTTCTACTATTGGAGACCAAACGTGTTCTTTTTACGTCGCCGCGTCATTAGGAAGCCTGGTGGGAAGAATTGGTCTTTGTAGCACCGAGGGACATTTACACTAGTAAGATATTTTATTATTTGTAGTGTCTTGTTATTTAGTTTGCGGCACGCGCTTAGACGGCAGATACGAGAACTTCATCCTTGTACAAAATATAGAGTAGACTTTAAGACATTAAACTTTTGTTTCTCTTTTACAAACAGAATACTACTTCTGCATATCAAAACGTGGAAAGGACAATCTATTTTATGGTGGATATGTTTTTGGCAAGCAACGTTCTATAGGTGTCAAGACCAGGTGGTATTGTACTAGTCATAATAACAAAGGCTGCAAAGCTGTCATCTACACTGTCGGTGGGGTTATTGTAAGGGTAAATAACGAACATAACCACTTACTCTTAGTCAAGTGATATTTTTCGACAGGTTGGTTGTCTTTTCAATATAGTAAATAATCTTAAGAGCGTTAAATAAATAATAAACGAATTAGAGATAATTTTATCTGCGATATTTTTTTTGGTTCTTTTCAATAATTACAACACAGTGAAATAGGGCTGGATTTATTAGCGTGTGGCGGGAGTTTTTAATTTATTGAGCTTGGCAACTGGTCATAATAACACTCTCACTAAACAAAATGCGTGGTTTACGAGAAAGTAAAGAAAATAAACTATAACCTCTTAATGTGTTTTATAAATGAAAAACGTTATTCAATATCCCTGTGTGAGCAGGATAACATTATATTTTTGCAATTTACGCTGTCCTGCTCTGATAAGCCCAGGTCGTATCGTATCGTTTGCTCGCTTGTGATTACGACATTCATTCCGCAGTGTTTTATTGACTCGTGCGAATATATGCTCTTTAGTTAATAAATTATAGGTTAGCCTGAACAACATCTTCGACCACATCAACACGTACCATCAGGTGAGATAGCGGTCAAAGGCGCCCGAAGAAAAAATACTTTTTTATTTAAAAAAAAAATATATTTTATTGTGACGGATCAAGAACGAGGCCCACCTGATGTTAACCTCTGCCTCTAACAGATGCATTTCGTCACAAGTCACGAATTGCATTGCGCCCGTCACCTTGAGACATAGTTGTTAAGTCTCATGTGCCTGTAATTTCACTGGCTCTCAAGGACTGCTGCCGGAACACACCGTTAGGTGCTTGGCGTCAGATTTTCTACTTGAGGGTGGTCGCTAGCCAGGCGGGCATTCGCAAAATACCCTTCCACCATGCGGTGAAGCTCAAGCCCGCGGAGGGATTCGAACCATGGACCAGCGGCACGGCAGTCCATAGCCAATACCACTGAGCCATCACTGCTTCAAATTGCATTAAAACATGCATTATTAGTGTCCTATCACTAGATGTGAGGTTAGTACTTCGAGTAAATGGCCATATATCACTGAAAAATGTCAGGATTATATATTGTGACTACAAATATTTGAATTCCGAGGTTTGTTCTATGGGAGTCACTGTTATTATAATCATTGTTAAGTTATAATATAGGGCGCGAGGAACCTCTCCAATCGTGATTAGTCTATCTTAGTATTGAGCGATCTTTTGGCTTCTGTAAAAAATAACCAATAGAGCGTATTACTTATAGCGGTTACCAATGGCGATCGCTTTATTTCAAAATACCTACCTTGTTAGATACAAGTTTTAGATACAATTCAAGGCGTAGGCGCAGGTGAGCGGTAATGTCTTTCTAAGAAGACCGCGTGTATGGGATCTTTGTGTCCACGATCGTGGTAGATTTATAGTGATTTTAAATCATATTACCTACTCGATAATAAAAGACAAAAAAAATAATGACTAATTATAAACCTCTTGTTTCTTTTTCACCTATTTTCCATCCTGAATATTCTAATGAACAAAAATGTTGGAATGATCATAGTAACTTCCATTTAAACAAACATAATAAACCTGCCAAGACCCAGTCGGACTCGAGACGTAGTATCCCATATGGGATGAAAGAAAACAAATATGTTGGGTACATATAAAACACATTATTTCGCCACGGAATCCTCCTCGCGCGAGTTTGAACTCGCCCTTGACCGATTTTTCTTTATTCAGCTTAAAACAGGTTCAATTATCAGCTTCAAAAATAAATGTTTATGTATTCGTATCCTCTTTTATTTTGAGAATAAATATAGCACAGAGATCTCTTTCAGAGTCGGATTTTCCATCCAGTGTCCTTATCAAAAGGCAATTCTTTTATATTATATTTTAATTTGTTTTATTTCTTTGTAACAGAAAACAATGTTCTATACATAATGTATTTGATTCACAGTGCTGTTACTATAGAAACATAATATGTATTCTTTGCAGTTTCATATTTTTGCAAATCTCAGCGTGGTAACTTGATGATAAGATGCGGTGGATTTGGCTTCAGCAGGCAATACAGCAGAGGTTCCCGTTGCCGCTGGCTGTGCTCTACCAACTATCCCAAAGGTTGCAAAGCTCACGTATTCACACGAGAAAAAGAAATCGTCAAAATATGTAACATGCACAACCATCCACCGCCTAAGATTAGAAATGTTCCAGTTCATAATATATTTAACGTGTAACAATCTTAGGCAGACGTCGAAGATATTAAGGCCTAGTTAATTAGTGTCTTCATAACGCTTCCCATACAGACGTAGTTTTATCATACTTTAAAAACCTAAGTCTTGTAAAATGTGTAATGTTAATACATTGATTTTGTAGTCGTAAATAAAATTTCTACAAGGTTAAATGGTCTTGAGTCTAAAATGTATGCCTTAGATTTGTTCGTTTTACGTAAAATGAGTATTTTTTTTTACTTATTTGGACAAACAGTTTTGTACAGTCGTTCTTATTTTTAAATTTAAATATAAAATTTAAAATAAAACGAAAAACTGGCAAATCAGAAGCATAGATTTTAGATGGAACTACGTTTTTGTGGGGCTACGAAAACACTAGCCTTAAAGATTTCCTTAATTAATAGTTTATATCAACTAAAATTTAAATTACTAATATTTCTGGGTGACTAAACCATTTGTGTATTTATATTATTATTTAGCTTCATATTTTTTATGTTTTACATATTATCTAGTGAAATAAGTATTATAAAAATAGATACGAAGCTACGCACAATATTATGCAGCTAGTCGTAGCCGCTTCATAGGTTTTAATCAAGCGAAAAGTTTAAATGAATTAAAGAGTAATTATATATGCCAGTATTAACTATATGATAATTTTATTGGTTACCTCAAAAGCGCTTTATTATCAAACTGACAATTGCTTCTCACGTGTATTGTGTGTATTGTACAATATATTGTTTCAGCTCGCTACGTTACCTCTCGCCGCGGCAAGCGCATGATTCGTCTGAACGGATATAATTTCTATCTTGCACGGATGATCGGCACCAAGTCTCGGTGGGCGTGTTCTACCCACCATAGGTACGGGTGCCGCGCCGCCATCATCACTGTAGATGATATGGTCACTTCCCTCAACTCGGATCATATGCATGAGGGCAAACAAACACATCTAAGCAAGCATATTGAAAAGGAGTTTTACATCATTAAAATGGAGTAACTGAGTTTGTGTGTATTTTAGCATGTTAACAGAACGTGGATATCATTATGTATGTATCATATGAGTGTTGACTTATTGCCATCTACCGGGCTACATTTCCTGACTGCAAGAATAACCTGGTGGTAATCACTTACCACCAGGTGACCCGCCTGCTCGTTTGCAGGAGGGCAAAATACCATAAAAAAAAAAGTTTGCAACGATAATAGCCGAGCGGTAATAGCTAATGGACTGCGGCTCCGTAGGTCTATGGTTCGATTCCCACCGCCGGATAGTGGAAGAGCTTTTTGCGAATCTCGCATGCTCGTTAGCTATCACCCTCCAGTAAAAAAAATGTCACCAAGCACCTAACAGTGTAAATTACAGTCACATGAAAGTTAACAACAGTATGTCTCAGGGTGACGGGTGCAAAGTTGCTCGTCACTTGCGATGAATCGCATCTGAATAGGCGAGGTTATCGCTTAATAACAGTTGGGGCTCGTGCTAGTTGCATCACTGACTCATAAAAAAAAGTATTTTTTTCTGTCAGAATATGCCAATAACTGTTTTTCCCGACTATCGGAGCCAGGACTTGAAAATTCCAAAGTGGCGCTCCAGATACAGTAGTAACTTTTTGTTTTCAAACCAAGCATCACTGAGCTAATTGCCTCCAGTGTGATATTAATAATATCATTCTTGGTCTCTTGAATTGCATGGGATTATATTTTTTGGTAATATTGTACGGGTCATCAAACTGAAAGCATCTACTATATATTGTTGGGACACTAAATAACTTTCAGTAAAAAAGAGACAAGGTTCTCAAAGACAAATTGATTTTTGGTATTGATATAAAATATGTAAAGCAAGTATAATGGTATTGTTTTTTAATGTGTTATTAAAATAAAATCGACCACAATCAAGTAATATAAAGTTTGCAGTGAGTCTATGCTAACAAATTAATATTATGTAGCAAATTAAATTCTTATTGTTATTCTGTTATAATATTACTTATATAAAACGCATAATTTGCTGCACTAGGGTGGCAAGTAGAACGTCTAAAAGCTCCAGTGACGATGTTGCCACCGTCAAATTTCAACCCAATTACGCACAAACGATTTCTTAACTAAATAACTTTTAAAAGGTATAAATAGTCATGCTATTTCTTGTATATAACTAAAAGAAAATGCTATCATATTTTTTTGCTTTACGTTACTTAGATTTAGGCGACTTTGAAACAGTATAATGTTCTCAATTCAAAGCGTATTTTTTTGTGTTCCTATGTTACTTTCAGGTAACAAAAATTGTATAATCGATTCTTTGTATATAGTCTTAGGAACATTGTAGTCACACAAAAAAGGTGTTGTTTAATGTGGCGAAGTATATAATATAAAAGTTAGTAATGTTGTTAAAATAAATTAAGACACACGGTGTTTTGATATATTTATATGAAACCTTATGAAGTTGTATGGGGGATGAAATTTAATATACAGGGTTAAAATAACTAAAATGTTTATAACTAATTTATTTATGCTTTCTTTTTTTCTCTATATATTTAATGCTCTATGTAATCTAGTAGTTAATGCATGGTGGTAAGGCATTTTGCGAATGCCCACCTGGCTAGCTAGCCCTCAAGTTGAAAATTAGTCGCCAAGCACATAACGGTGTGTTCCGGCTGCTATCCTTGAGAGCCAGTAATTGTAGGTTAGCCTGAACAATATCAAAAGTTGCGTCTCCGGTAGCTACTAAACAAGTAGCTAGTAAGGTACTCAGCGGTGTGCGATCTGAATTGTTCTTTAATACGTCGTAGCAGAGTTGCTTATTTATTTAAACGTCTTTGCGGAGTGAGCTTTCTGGTTCTTTTTATACTGTGATACAGTTACAAATATTTCGCCCTGTACTAAATATAGTTTGTTTTTGCTATCGACTAAGTCGTATCGACTGCCTAATTATCTGTGGCCCAATCCTACCAATCGATGAAGAACATGAAATTTACCGAAGTTTAGAAAAGTGCTGATTTATTCATCTGAAACTATTGAAGTGATGATTTCATGGCTTAACAATTATCAATTATACATTTTCAGGACAATACAGCAAAAAGTTTTGGAGATACACCGTGAAAGCTATGGAAGCAGCTATAGAAGACGTTGAACGCGGTATGACTTGTACAGCATCAGCAAGAAAACATAAGGTACCAAGAGTCACTCTCTGGAATAAAGTTAAGGGAAAGTCGCCGCGAGTTAGAAAAATGGGCCCATGCGCCTACTTACCAAAGAAACAAGAAGATCTTCTTGTTAATTGGATAAAACGTGTAGCAAAAGCGGGATACCCAGTGTCAAAAAGAATAATGCTAAATAATGTTCAAGAAATGGTTCGGGAATTACGAATCCGAACGCCGTTTAAGAATGGGAAGCCGGGGCGAAAGTGGCTGCAATGCTTTTTGCGGCGCCATCCTGAAATAAAATTATGTCGGGAATCGAACAAAACTTCAGAAACAACTTTCCAATCAGAAACATGGTCAAGAGATGTTATGTCGCATCTAGAATAAATTAATGTATTAACAGCACATTGTTCTATTTAATTTATCCGCCCGACATTTTCTGATACCGTGTAGTGGAAAGCGCCCTTATTTTGCTATAACCCAATTTTTTTACAATGCATAACAATAATTGGTTTCAAGGAACAAGAAAAACAAAGATGTTTTAAATTGTTAGCGGAAATAAATTTTGTAATATTGTTATGTTTGCCCTATTATTATCAGAATCCTATTATTAAACAGGGTACAGAATAAAAACAACACTTCCTACAACGATACGAGCACATATTTTAAAGGTTATGGCTATTGTTTTATGGCCATATGTCACTCTGCCCCCTAACCCAAAATTTAAAAAATATTGTAACAACTCAACATCAATAAGCTACGGGTTATATTAATGTTTAAATCAATGTAAATGTATATTGCTGTCGGACAATATGTGTTATTTTTTGTTATCATATGTGGTGGCTACAGATTCCGCAAACAAAAACTGAAAATCCAAATCAGTTGTCTTTTTTCCTAGTTGTATATCGCATTTAGGTTGCATAATCTAATTCCACAATTCCCATTCCATTTCTGTACAACCAGACATACAGGAATACACCGTTACATGATTGATATTCCATCAGCATGACCAACTGGTATATAGTGGTTTGAATCCTCATTATACGGACGAGTGAAATTCATTGTCAGAGTGTGTTACCTGATACATGTATAATCTTAGACATGAGCCTTAAAGACAAGCAGATGTAAATAGGCATTTTCCAAGCGAGCGTGTACCATCGTAGACTGCATTGTCACTTAATATCTGGAGAGACAAACGAAAGCCTATATTGAATAAAAAATAGTTATCACATGTTAGAGTCGATTGATAAGTATTTATTTTATAAATAATAAATTCTTAACATTTTTGTCCGTCATCCGATGCTAATTGATTTCAGCGCCATACTTTGTAACATCCCGTCGGGGCAGGCCTGTCATGGTGATGGGCCCGTATAGATACAACAAGCGTACCGACGCAAAGGGACAAAGGCAAGGGTGGACCTGCGTCAAGATACACAGGGGTTGTACAGCTGCCGTCGTCACCTTTGGTGACGAGATCATCAAACTCAAACCTCACAATCATTAACTCTATTTTGGTCTAGGACGCCTTTATATTCAATAATGGATCACATAGAACAATAGACGGCTTATGGCCCGGACCAGACCCTAATTATACACAAATGTCATAGTTTCCAGAATGTTCTATATTTTTGTATGACTGATAGGTTAGCCTTTGACCACTATCTCACCTGATGGTAAGTGATGATGTGGTCGAAGATGTTGTTCAGTCTAACCTAGAAGTATTCTATATTAGTCTAGATAGAAAAACAATAGGGGATAAATAACATTTTTAACGTAAACAGCTTTTGTATGAAATTCAACGGTTAACTACTACTTATACTGTGGTTGTTTACTAGTTGCCTGAGAACAAAGGCGGCCCCTTTTTTTTATAACATTGTTTGTGAACAGTAGGTACATACACATATACAGCTGTCCTTGAGAGCCAGTACTTCTAAGTTAGCCTGAACAACATCTTCGCCACATCATCACTTACCACAGATAGTAGTCAAAGGCTAACCTATCAGGCATAAAAAAAAAAAAAAAAAAAACATTCTTTGTTTCTTATACTAGTGTATTGAAGTTTGGTTATTCTAGATTGTTTGAGCCCTTGCGCCGTAACAATATGTTGGGCTGGTTCTATACGCCGCGCCGATGCATTGAATTTTTTTGCAGTGAGAAAAAGCTTTACATTTGTTGTTCTCTCAATGTACACACATTTTTTTTTTATATTCTTATGAAAATGATTAAGAAGCAGAATGTTTTCATTGCTAGATTTACTTGACCTTGTATTTACTACATAGTTTTCGTTTGGGTTTAGATAATACCCGATTTTAAGATTCTGGAACTGTTATGTACGGAATTTTAGTAAAATGTTCAGTACTTATTGTTTGGAGCTCGTGTACAAAAGTTGTTGAAACACAATTTGTTGATATACAAACTTAGCTTAAGTGCCATTTATCATCAACAGGTGCAACCGAAAATTATTTGATAAAAACCGGTAAAGTAGCTTGCACTGAAAATACAACTTGCAAAACAAGTTACTGATAAAGGATTGTCCATACTAAAGGCTGCTAAAACATATAAAATTCCTTTTTCAACGTTGCAAGATCGGCTAAAAAATTATAATATGGATAGACCAAGATTGGGGCGTAAACCTGTCTTCAATGCAGATCAAGAAAAAGAAATAGCTTCACAGGTAAATCAACTAGGATCTATATTCTACAATGTGAGCGTCACAGATTTGCGAAGAATTGTTTTCAAGTACGCTGAAATGTTCCACTTCTAAAACAGTTTTAATGTTCGTAGCAAAATGGCGGGATTAGATTGGGTTCAAGGATTTATAAAACGTAATCCAACTGTTACATTACGTAAGACAAAGGCATTGACGTTGAACAAAGGGGATGCTTCCAACAGTGAACATTTGAGTCATTCTTACGATAAGCTTACTCAGCTGATGGAGAAATATAATTATTCTCCAAGTACTATATACAATGCAGACGAAACAAACATTACTGTAGACCAAGATGGTGAAAGAATTAAGACACAAACAGGCGGAAAGGCAAATAGCGAAAGCAATATAAGTTTAACAGTCATCTGCGCCATGAGTGCGGCTGGTAACTTCATTCCACCCATGTTTATCTTTCCTAAACAGGAAGAAATGCTAGTTTCAGAGCAAGATGGACCGCTGGGTTCACTATATGCAAATTCTAATACTTATGAGGAAGATGTTAATGAAGATTTATTTGTTGAATGGCTTAATCATTTTGCAGCTCATGCGAAGCCTAAAGAGGAACAACCTGTTTTGTTGATTATTGACAGTAAAAGTAGCCATATTTCACTTGCGGCTTTAAATTATTGCATAAAGAATCACATCATAATGCATTCAGTTCCACCAGAAACGTCACAGCCTCTCAATGTCTCATTTTATGAGCCTTTAAAAGCCGCTTACGAACACGAATAAAAGAAATACATGAAGTCACATTCAACTACTCAACATTACTACTGAGCGTTTCCGTGTTTCGGAGGGCACGTTAAGCCGTCGGTCCCGGTGCTTGTCTTAGGATGGCAGTAGTTATAGCATGGTGGTAGGGTATTTTGCGAATGCCCACCTGGCTAGCGACAGATTTTCTACTTGGTGGTGGGTGGTCCCTCAAGTAGAAAATCTGTCGCCAAGCTCCTTACGGTGTGTTCCGGTACTTTCCTTGAGAACCAGTATTTCTAGGTTAGCCTGAACAACATCTTCGACCACATCATCACTTACCATCAGGTGAGATAGTGGTCAAAGGCTAACCTATCAGGCATAAAAAAAGCTGAACTGTGGCAGCACACGTGCCCTCCCTCACTCGATTACATAAATCCGGCTGAAGAAGTCTCCCCCGGGTAAAGTTCTGGGGTGGCTTACTTGGAAGTTGCTAAATCGACTCCGGACTCAAGTGGATCGTTGCTGGTTCAACATGACCAAATGGGGTTACTCTAACGTAGTAACCCAATATAGTTGTGGTGCTACGCAGGACATACGTCATTTGCTATCCTGCCCTCAGTGCCCCAAGGCTTGAACTTTGGGTGACCTGTACGAGGCATCTACTCTTGAGGTGGCTACCGCCCAGTACTGGTAGTCATCCATCTAAATGTGAATCGTCGACACGAGGAAGAAGAAGAACCATGTGGAATAACTTACAAATTATTTTATTCTGTTTATATACATAGTATAAGTACATTTTTGGGGAAAATTATTATTTAAGAAGAAGATTAGGTAAAGTTAAGATTAAAATTAACATTATGATTTTAGGTCGTTATGCTTTTATAATATTCTAAAAATTAATATACATGGTTATTGTTATGGTATCTTTATTATAAGATAAAAATATTGCAAAAAATGTATGTGTTATTATTATTATACTATATTATGGTACAACATCTACGTTCGAATACGTATTATTATGGTATAACATCGTTCTAATTTTTTTGCAAGATCATAGTGGCCCGTTGATAATTTTGCAAGCAATTATCTGAAAGCGAACCTAGCATTGTGCTTTAACTTTCTTTAAGAACTGCATTTCTATAAGAAATTTTACCATTTTTTATAATGAAGAATGTGATTTTGTGATAAGCAAAATAGCTTGCAATTTTTTCAATGGAGAGCTGATATACCTATATACAAGTAACGGGTCTTTCATTAAGCGTGTCCTATCTTTAAATTTAAATAAAACAAAGTGTGTGTGAGATCTTATCAAAATTATTTATTTATTTGAAAGATGTAGTGATGCCATTATGTGTGGAATATGACATCATTCAAATGTCCGCCACGGCTTCTCTGGTGGAGCGCATGTGAGATATCCAATTTTCCATGACTTTTGCGCATAAATCAGGCTGCATTCGACCTATGGCATTGGTTATGTTGGCTTTGAGGGCCGCTGTGGCTTGTGGTTTATTCGCATAGGCCTGCGACTTAAGAAAACTCCACAAGAATCATCATCAATCATCCAGAAATGGGCCTCATCGCTGAAGATATTTTTTCTGTGAAAATTACGGTCAGTTGCTAACTGCTCCAGTGTCCATTCAGCGAACACACGTCGTTGTCTATGGTCGTTTACCTTCAATTCCTGGGTGAGTTGAATATTATACGGGTGCAGGCCCAAGTCACGACGCAAAATTCGCCAAGTTGTGGTCTGTGAAAGGCCGAGTTCTTATGAGCGACGCGATATCGACTGACTCGGATTCTCCTCCACACTCTCACGGACAGCGGCAATGTTTTCGGCAGACCTTGCGTTGACGTACGGGTGTTGATCGATCATGTACCGAACCAGTGGACTCAAATTTATCTACCACATGACGAATAGTCCTCTCGGTAGGACGATTATGGCGACCGTAAAAGGGGCGAAGCGCGCGGGGCGTTGCCAGAACAGAACACTCATTTTGATAAAACAATTTTATCATTTGCACGTGTTGTTGAATTCTATAGCTATCAATGATGATTTGGCGAAACAGAATGAATAAATGACAACTAATTTGACAGATGTAGCTTCAACAAGATGCCCGCTACCAACTGTCAAAGTTCGGACGTGCCTATTGGAAGAGCGTTTACATTATTATTTGTTGCATAAAAACAAAGAGTTGTGATTTTATATTAATAACTTTCGTGACGAATTTGCAGACGGTTACTAAATGTCGTTATATTACAGCGCTTCTCCACTCACTAGGGCATTGCTTTAATTGCCAAACGCCATCAGTAGTAGTGTGTGTAGTCACACCAAGTACAACACTTTAATGTATTACCTAATGTTTTAAATGTATACTGTGTGGGTAATCCGCATTGATGTCCTATATATACCATAGTTATACATACATCGAAAATGTCAACCTGCCAAATAACTATTACGATTTAAAAATACTGCCTTGAAAGTAAAGGAGCGCACGACGCACTGCGCGAAAGTCCGGTGGAATTGAACGGCCGGCAGCGGCACCCAACATCTATGTCATACGTAACAAAAAAGTCAGTGAAGTCACTCGCGCGATTGATACTTTCGTGTCTCGCAGCTATTTTTAAAGTCTGTATCTAAGAAAGTAACTGACGTATCGAAGTAACTTTTAACATGATTTTTTTTTTTTTTTTAAATACGAATTTGAAATTGAGCTGAATAAATAAAGATGGCAAGGTTTTATGGCACAGGAAAAGTAAGAAGGAAAAGCAGAACTTAAATTTTTTTTAATTTTTTTTTATATTACCTGCTCTGCGGATTACCAATTTCTTTATTTAACCAATACGATAGTGAAATAAAGAACGAGAGGAAAAATTGGAGTTTCATTGTCATGTTAGCGGTCAGAGCATACCTCAGCTATAGGGGTGGATAGACACGGTTTCGAATCCTGCATATGACTATAATTTTTTCTCCTGTTAATTTGTAATTTTGTAGTTTAATTGTTTATGTTTGTACAGCTTTTGTGGTATATTGTATTTTTTCATATTTTCAGTTCCATTTTTCTCCGTATCCAGTCATGGCAAACCGATGCTAATCCTAGCTAACTATACTTATACCAGACAGAGAATGAATGGTTCTAAGGTCCGATGGATCTGCTCAAAGGGCCGTAAGTGTCTCGCCACTGTGACTACCATAGAAGACCAAGTAGTAAAGATCACTAGCTCACACATACATCCCCCAAGTCATGATGTCGACTCAATGAATAAAAATGTCGAAGGCATAATATCATCATGGAATATGCAGATGTAAAAATCGATTTGCATGAATGTGTGTCTCTCTACGCTACGAATATATTTTCAAAAATCCTATCTATACAGACAAACAACTTCGCCATTTTGTAATACACATGATATTTGGAGTTCGTTAAAAATTGTGTTAACGACTCGACGTGACAACGTGATTAGGGTGTTGTTGCACGATTGGTATACACCACAGGGCTTAAACAGCCCATAATAACTGAAAAAAGGGTATCGTACTATTAAACATTCCGAAGGATGCTTCGCCCAGAAATGAAAAACTTTCACAATATCTTCACGCACATCAGCAAAAGAAGTACTGTACCGATTCCACCTCAGAAATAAGATGGGGGAAAAAATCATTAACATCGCCGTTGATTTTGTCTTACAAAATAATGTTGGTTTAAGTACGTCCAGGAATAAAGTTAGATAACCATCCTCATCAAAATATATGTGTGATTATAATGTAATATAAAGTGGTTGGATGACACTGGTTGTTTAAAATACATTTATTATTTTGTACACCTAGAGATAACATTTAAATTTACTTAATTTTGTGTAGTGATGGCACTTTAAAGTGTACAACTATATCTATATCTATTTGGCAAAGTGAGTACCTACTTGTATAATCAAGTGTAATATTTATAAAAAAAATACTAGAAATTCATCAACTATTTCAGATCTCGCAGTTCAGATCAAGAACCCAGTGTTTTGTTTTTATTTTAATAATACGTTTCAAATTTTAAAATGCTAGACAAATTAATAATAAGTATGTACGATGTACTTTTAAGGTCCACAATTTATTACAACAAGTCGTGGAAAAACAAGGCTGAAATTTGCAGGCTATAATTACACAAGGCAGGATAGTAAAGGGATGAGGACACGTTGGACCTGCTCCAAGTCCAGCAGCCAAAAATGTAGAGCATCCATCATAACCTACGACAAAGAAATTATCAAAGCTAATTTTCATCATTCACATCCAAACTATTACAATTCGTAATGAATAGATTCAGGCGTTACTTTGCGGAAATCCATTTTTAATAATAACAAATAGTTTGATAAAACACTTAAAAAATATAAAAATATATCTAGTGACAATTCCGCTTAATTTTCCTGCTAAGCTGAGGTGACGTCACAAACGCCACGCAGCCAAAGCCAAAGCCGAGAAAGATCATTCTCGATCGTGCGCTCGAAGAGTCAAGACCTCCTGAGGATGCTTCGTGTAGAAGCGAAACACGTCGAAAATTCTTTCGGTTTGGCTGCGTGGCGTTTGTGACGTCACCTCAGCTTAGCAGGAAAATTAAGCGGAATTGTCACTAGATATATTTTTATATTTTTTAAGTGTTTTATTAAAATATTAATTTGATGTTTTCTTAAATTTTTTTAAAAGTATTTGTTATTATTATTACAATTCATATTAAGTTTAATATCATGAAACTATTTTAGGAAGATATTTGTAACTTTTTTTTAATTTTATCATATTTCTACGTAATATCTGCTTTTTATTGTTATACCCTTGTGTTGTTTTTATGGCTTCGAACAAGTAGAATCGGGCATGATACAACAATATCCAAGAACACGACTCGTCTTCAACAGGAATAACGTCCACCGTTCAACAAAGCGATCCTACCCCCTTGTCGACAAAATTATAGACTGTGATATTTTAAATCGAATGAATCAGACGAGCAGTTCGGGTATTTATTACTCTAAATTTTTTACCAAAAATGGCGCCGAATTCAGCTCTCAAATGTGTGAAATAACTTATTGAAGTCGGTACCACGATGGTTCAAAAGTACCTATTATTACAAAATTGTGCGCATGGTACCGACTTCGACAATTTATTTCACACATTTGAGTGTTGAAGTCAATGCCATTTTTAGGAAAAACAAAATTATCCTTTATGTGACACTTGCTACTTATGGGATCGATTGTCATTCACTGTCCATGACTATATCATCAAGATAGGAAAATACTTTTCAGTTATTGGAGTGTAACTCAAAACGACTTGACCTATTTTGATGATATTTAAATGGGACCACAGGCAAGCATCAGCTTTCAAATAAAAAAAGAATCATCAAAATCGGTTCACGCAGTCAAAAGTTCTAAGGTACAAACATGAATAAACAGACGTATTGACTACCTTCTCCTTTTTTTGAAGTTGGTAGAAAAGTAAGTACTACTCTAATCTATATTAGACACCCCGTGACGACAATCACTGCTTAGTGTATTAAACGTTGGCAGAATAAAAAATAATATTATATATATACAACCTGAAGCGTTTAGAGTTCTATAATTACTATTACTAAAATACTTTTAAATTGAATAACATTTGTTTATTTTCCAGAAGCAGTGATTACGACATCTGTGAAGGGCAATCCTATGTTGAAATTTTCTGGTTACAAATATAGTAGAAAATATTATAGCGGTTTAAAAGGACGGTGGGTATGCTCGATGCAGAAAAGTAAAAGATGCAATGCTTCCGTAATGACTTATAATGATAGAGTTATTAGCGGAAGTTATTTTCACACGCATCCTCCCTCCAATAAGTAAATATATTGATTTAATAATATTACATTTTTACCAAGTACAATTGCTTACAATATAAGAAGAAACATGAAGTTATATGTTTTTATTAAATGGTTCACTTGATTATTTTGAGAATTTTGAATTAAGAAACAATAATGACATGTTATAAAAATAAGTTATGAAACAAAACTAATAATGGTAATTATTTAAGAAATATTTATGAAAAAATATTATTCAAAAAAACAACGGAACCGACTTCCAACTCTGAAAAGTATGAAATAGCTTGTGGAAACCGGTAGGTACCATAGTAGATCTACTCGTATCTAGATTTTACCTTTCTGGCTACCTAATAGAAACTGGCGCCTTCTGAAAAACCACCAATTTATGCTGGGATTCTAACCAAGTTTGGTTAGAATGATCCAAGACAGAACTCCGGGATTGGTTTGTTTGTCGAATAAATGAAATAGTTTGTTTGTTGTGGTCGTGACGAAAGAGAGAGATATTGTAATGTGGTTAAATTAAAGTGCTTTGAAGAGACCTAAGGCCTAAGAACAGGAAGCACCAGACTGCTCCTCTTGTAGGCCGTATGTTAATTTATCAATAATAAGGTGGAGCATATAAAGGCTCAAATCTGATTTATATTCACATTAAACGTGTCGATAACGCCAGCCTCGCATAGAAGTGTGTGCTAGCTCGAACGTACGTGAAATGGAGAAGTAGCAGGCGTATCCCATATAATTTAAAGCCTATTACAAAACTTCTCCAAGTCGTTCGTAAGCCTCGAACACCATATGCAGTTTCCTATGCACGTCTGTATTTTTCGCATAGAAATCCAAACGTCAACTCGAACTGGTAAATAAAATACTTCTCCTGCACATTTCAAGTACCTGCGATGTCCACCTGAGATGTAAGATCTCACATCTCATGATCCCTGTTCGTATTTCACTGGTGAACTAAATTACAAACCATATATAAGTGTGTGCTAACTGACGAATTTCTGCGTAATATTTTCTTAGTTTTCAATAATCTAACCACATTATCGTTACAGTAACGACGAAAAACAAAACACTCGTATTGAAAAAGTATAAATACAAGATACAAGGAGGCAGTGGCAGGAAAACTCGATGGGTATGCTCAGAGCAGGAAAGCAAAGGATGCAAAGCTCGCTTGATGACAGATGGCAATCGTGTTACTACTACCATTGGTGAACATACGCATCCTCCTAATTAATTTCTTGTAAGACAGGATTATACCCTCTTCTTACGGTAAAACATGTTCTAAGCTAATTTGTCAAAATCTATAGATTCATTAAAAAAAAAAACTGGTGGCACAAACTCTCGATTCGCGAATTCGACTTACACTTTGCTGATATGTTGTATTCGTTGTGCAAACTTTCATGTCAGCTTGTTGCATTTATTAGCATTATTGCTCCTAAAAGTGTATGTTCATGAAATTATTAATATGCATTTGATTTTGTCATGTTCTCCACGTTTTATTTTCAAATATAGCGTTGATAGATATTGCACTTTGAGATAATTGATACTAGTTACAAAATAGTATATCTTGGAAGGAGTACAGTCGGCGGCCTTATTGCTAAGCAGCAATCTCTTCCAGGCAACCGTTACGTCCGTTACCTTATCCTCATGTATGAGTATTACGTACTTAATAAAATGTAATATAGATACTGCAACATTAATACATATATTATACTATAAAATACATTATGTAATACTTACTATATATAAAATAATATGTCGCAATCGAGTTTTATTCGGGACGCCAGCGCCACCTAGTGGCGTTCGATGGAGTTGGTGACGTGCGCGCTGTCAAATCGACAAGCCGTTTCGTGAAATTATTCTCATGGCAAACAGCGCGTGCGGTCAGATCCAAACCATCGTACGTTCAACAATACCTGCCTATACGACCAACCCTGTTACTCGTGCTTACATACTGTGTTGTAAAATAAACATCTGATTGAGTCTGTTTTCTTCATCCACCACCCCCTACCAGCGATGCCACAAGTAGAAGTACAAGGATTACCAATGAGCGCTTAAGATGATGATGGTGAGGGTATACCAGCGTCATATGTATATATCAATAAATAATATAAGGTGCAAAGCAAGATAGTGAACCAATATGTATTGAATAAAGGTAAAATTTCTTAACTTCATTTTTTAAATGAGAGGAACGATGTGGGTTTTTCTTATTCCAACTGATAGAGAGTTCCACAAACGAGCAGTACAGGACTTATCATAAAAAGAGCTTGTGTGTATATGTAACTTCAATAAAAATGTGATGACTGCAAATTATAGTCATTCTAGCAGCAAGGGAATCCAAAACGTTCTCTAAGGTAGCGCAGGGCTTAGGGATTAAGAAGAATACTGTAGGGTGATATGAGGGATATGAGTATTCTGGCAAAGATACATAAGGAGCGACTTGATCTTGTGACGAAAATGAGAAAAATGGTCATATTTACGTTACAAGAATAGGCAGGAGAAGAGATTGTGCAAGTGCAATTTTTGTAGCCCTGTGTACAAAGTTGCGCAGTCGTCGTAATGAACCTGCTGAAGCAAACATTTTGCAGCTGACGGTTTCAAGCTCAGGTTTCCATGTCAACTACTGAACGAACGTTATGCCTAGCTTTTGACTGTCGTAATATTTGGTATAGTAATTCCATCTAAAATTACACGTGGCAGTGTTGTCCAGTCTATTTTAGATATCATACGTAAGAAATCTATGATGAAGACTTGAGTTTTTGCTGGGTTCAATTTTACACCAAAATTAGTGCTCCACTCAGTTATAATCTTTGTTGAGTGTCGCAATAGCATCAGATATTATGTTAGGTAGGGTTTTTGGGGTTAGAGTCATTGTGAATAAAGTTGGAGGTCATCTGCACATAGGTGGTAGGAAGAAGATAACCGGTTAGAAATTGAGTTAATGAAAATCGCAAAAAGGAGTGGAGACAGCACGCCATCTTGAGGGACACCAGCAACAAGAAAAATGTATTTTCAACTTAGATTTGAAATAAGTAAAATTAGTAAACCTTTTTAAGAATTTATTATAATAGTAATTAGAGTTATTACATTGTACTGCAACTATTCCTAAACTACTTTTCAGTACCGTACTGGCCCCGAAGTTTAAATTCATCTCTAAAGAAATCCGATGGTCGTATATTGCTTTTAAATAAATATAAATACAAGAGACAATTGACCCGCGGACGTGATAGAAGATGGGTATGCTTAGTACACACAAGTCGTCAGTGCAAAGCTTTTATTACTACGTCCAGAAAAGACTATCAAACCACTAAATGTAATATTGAACATAACCACAGTCCTAAAGCTTCCTTAGTCATGACCAAAAAGACGAAAATGAAATCCACACCTTCAAAGATGAAGAAATACAATTACATACCTGTCATAACTACGATCAAATCTGAGTCAGTTTAAGATCGAGAGTGATAATAATCTGAGGTTAATAATATATAGGTTAATTAAATTAACATCGCATTATGAATATCGGCTTTACGTGACTACAAATAGGTACGTGTATCCGTGTATGATAATTGTATATATTCATAATTCACTAATTAGTTGATTGAAGCGCTTGAAACTTCGCTAAAGTTTGCTTAGCCGTTCTGAACTGATCAGCAAAGTTAAGCAATGTCTGTCGCGGTCATGACATGATGGGTGACCACTAGTGACATGACTACTGAGCGCTTCCATGCTTCGGAGGGCACGTTAAGCATTCGGTCCCGGTTGTTGTTTTAGGATCGTTATTGCATGGTGGTAGGGCATTTTGCGAATGCCCGCTTGGCTATCTACCACCCTCAAGTAGAAAATCTGACGCAAAGCACCTAACGGTGTGTTCCGGCAGCTGTCCTTGAGAGCCAGTAATTCTAGGTGACATAGTGGTCAAAGGCTATATCTAGAAAAAAAAACTATTTGATAGTAATTAAATAATCAAAAAAAACTCAACAACTTTTCGATGCGGGGATCAGACACCAAACCTCGAGGTTCCAGGCCAATGTACTTATGGCCATGTGACCACTAACAGCACGAGTGACTGCCAGGCAGTCGCTGTCTACTAAAGGGTGTCTCAGTAAGAGTGCACTTTATAAATTTAATGTTATTTTTTTTGTGCAATTGGCAACTCTGAAATTTGGCAGCTGTCATATATATAGCATATAGAACAACGCGTTATAATTGTGAAAACTTATTACAACAATTTGGAAAGTTATGCTGAGACCGCTCGCCAACTTCGAAGAATTTTCGGTCAAAAAGTGTACCTAATGTATCAACCATTCGAAGAACCAGAAAAGGTATATTAATTTGAAGAGGCTGGGTCGGTTATAGACTGTAAGGCTGAAATTCAGAGACATTTGTGTAAGACGGGCAAAGACCAGTCTTAGCCAAGCGTCCGCTAAGCCAATCTGCAAATTTCATATTCAGAGATATAGTCCTAGTCCTACTTACCTCGCTCTTAGCTTAGATCACACTCTATTATCTATGGCACATTTTTCACTTATGGAACGTTTACCGGTTCTTGTTTATCTGTGCATCCTGACATAAAACGAAAACGACAAGAACAACAATATATAAAATGTGATTTGAGTGAGTGAAACAAAATACGTGTTATGTCTACCTAACTACAAGTTGACAAGACGTCATGTCGAAGATATAAAGCGGGAATATTTTTGAACTGAAAATTTCAATTCAATGTCAATAAAATCTTCAATTTTGCTCAATTGGCGGCGCCACTTCTGCTTTGAGACAGGCTAAAGTAGTCGATTTCCACTACTTGGCTTAGCATAGCACACGCTAAGTTTAAGCGCTGTATCAGATGTCTCTGAATATAATTATGAGGCTAAGCGCTACATTTTGACAGATTAAAGCATTAGTTCACGCTTAGATTTGTCTCTGAATCTCAGCCTAAGACTCCTGGGGGCCAAGTCTGCTAATTACATGTTCATATTCAGCATAGATTCATTCAAGATTCATATAAGACAGAATGGGTAGTCTGCTGATCCCTTACGAATTTATTAATCTATATGATGAATCTAGGCTGGTTTGACAATATTGCTAACAAAAAATAAAAAGAGAAGAGCAAGGTAATTCAGAAAACAATTTCGTTATTATTTATTATTTCGTTTCGTTTTCATATGAAACCAATATTGACTCAATATGAACGATATGACTACCAAAACTGTCAAAATTGACCAGGCCGAGTCCATTATAGATTCATATTGATTGCCAGACTTGACGCCTCAACGTACCGGTCGCTCTCTTGAAAACATTGTTGCTGTAAACGAGAGTGTCGCTGAAAACCCGAAAACATCAATTTGACATCGTTCTCAATAACTTCAAATATCTCGAAGCATTACGCTGCGAATTGTGACAAAGGACCTCTCACCTTCATGCGTACAAAATTCAGCTTACTCGTGAGCTCAAACCAGTAGATCCAACGGGTTTTCGGTGAGATACAGCCACATTTCTGTGAAAAAGTCATTGAAAATTTCATGAAAAGAGTAATGGCCTGTCATCAGAGCCGTGGGGACCATTTGACGTATATTTTATTCCATACTTAATCGGAACATGTGTTCTTTACAATCGAACAAAAAAATCACAGCGCTCTCAAAAATATGTGTTCTTATTTTAAAATTAAAAAGTGCACTTATACTGAGACACCCTTACTAATGAATGGGCACTAAGCCAAAGATGTAGAGGAAGTACATCTCAGCAGCGACTCCCATTATTCTGAGTTCGGCACTTCAACAAGGTGTGCTAACTGTGCTAAATGCAGTACGTACATAAGTATAGTACATATAAAAGTATTTACAGGATTTTCATAAATAGAGAAGCAATGACTTATCCGCTTATGAGCATAAATGTGTATCCGGCATGTCCCCAAAAAAAATTGGTAATAACTGGTAGTACTCTAAGATTTTTTGTAAATGTAGAAGTTATAGATCAAAACCATTTATGAAATAAGTATTTGTGCTAAATATACCTACTTACTCAAATTTCAATGATTGGTAATTCGACGTAAGCTAATTAATTTTAATAAATTTTTGCTATAATCACACCATCATTTAGTACGTTTTAATATTGTTAGGTTTGCAACAACGCCGCATAATCCCGACATAACTTACATTTTTCCTGTCGTATATTTGTGATTTTGTAATTTAGTACGTTGTTTCATTTTGACGCAATGTAATTCGATCATTCCATTTAAACGTGAATTTAATTAGCGATTATTTATGTATATTTTTCAAAATAGTTTTTACTAATTATTAAACATATATATGTATAGAACTGAAGAAGTGGAACTGGAAGTGTTACTTCAAACATGTTACAAGTAAAACATAATATAAATGATTACATTGAAATTTTTGCATCACGCTTGCTAAGCGTCTACTATCTGTCCCCATAAGACGGTTATACGATAGGATCGAAGGCTTGTTATGTGAACTGTGGCGAAGGAGTACATTTGTTAACACTCACTACGATAGCTCAGTAGAAAGATGTCCTGGACCGATAGTCGTGGGTTCGAACCGCGCGAAACGTTTCCTTTCGTTGTAAGTCGGTTGTCGCTCTGTCTGATGATCTTGGTATTCCAGGTTTAAATCCAGACCAGAGCATTTTATATTGTTTTTTTTTATACTATTTGTTTGATTTTATCAGCGAATGTGTCTGTTTCCGGGTCTTGTTTGATTGTGTTGTGTATGGGTATTCAGAGCGCGTGTTAGGGAGTCCTATCGCGTCTTATTAGGGAGTATAAGCGTGCAAACTTTAAAACGGCAAAATCAGTTAATATGTTAATGTATAGAATATATAATTTTCAGGACTGACGGCTTTGAAATTCACCTCATCTGTCGGAGACATGCCGCAGCTTATCTACAAAGGTTATCTGTTCACGCAGCACTACGTTCGGGATAACGGTCGAGTCGCTAGATGGTGTTGTTCCAGAAGAAAATCTGGATGTAAAGCTACTGTCATGACAAGAGAAGGAAAATTTGCCTACATGAGAAACGACCATAATAATCACTGAATGATGTATAATTTATACCCGTCAGCGCTCAACTTTGACCATCCAGAATTTATATACATTTTCACTAGGGCTTAAAAATGAAATATATTAGTAGCGTTTAAATCGTTTAAGTTAGTGCATGAGATTTTATTCATATAATAAGCATGATTTTTCTATGTTTTTTTATTGACTAACCACGCACATACATTTATATTTATTGTTACTAGAAATCGAAATCTTGAAATAAAATAGCACTTAAACATAATTAAAAGTTATTACAGAATAAAAATGTATTAACTTATAAGGAATTGAAACTCAATTAAGTTGGAGTATTCTTTATAGGATTTTTTTTCACACGTTATAAAATGTTATACTTGAGGCCGTGGGCTTGTTGAGTAGATCGCATGTTAGTAGAGTTCTTTGGTCACCTAGATAACTACCACCCTCAAGTACAAAAAATATTGTCAAGTACCTAACAGTGCGTGCTGGCAGCTATGCTTGAGAAGCTGTTCCTATTTAGGTTCAGCATGTCGTAATAACTTTAGAACACATCTTTACTTGCCAACTGGTGAGAGAGATCATATAAAAAATGGCTCTCAAGGGAAACTGCCAGAAAACACCTTTTCGAGCTAATCAAAACAGTTTTTCTAGTCGAAGGTTGTAGTTATCCAGGCAGACATTGGCAAAATGCCCTATTACCATGCAAAGTGTCGGGATTTTCAAGTAGTCTAATGGCCTCTAAGATAACTTAACTATAGTCATCCTAGGACAACAAACGGGACCGACTGCTGATTCTTCCAATGTAACCGCAGAAAACGTTACTTTATCTATTGATTGGTTAAGAACGACTAGGCAAGCTTCGCCACACGCGCTTAAAATCTCTCAAACGCTTCAAAACCAGGATTAGTGTATTTCATGTTTTACATCCACATTCGATAACGTGCTAAGGTAGAACGATGCTGGACTGTGGAGCATTACTCTACTTATACACATAATAAGAGCAATGTGTCCGAAAGAGTTGTTTGTGATGTGGCTCCATAGCTTTTATTGAACAGTGGAAGAGTATTTTGCGTAAAAACATACAGATTTGTTTTGTGTATTTATACGTGTCAAAAATCGTTTGTTTTACAATACACTAAAATTACAGTTTACCGCTTAACACCAGGTGAGGATCATGATAGTTCCGTCACAATCCAATTAAAAAGTCAGTCAATTATAACACTATCGCCATATACTTATTTCACCCCCTCTTAAGATTTTGACGCATTCAACCCTCAGTTCTTATATATACTTACATATATAATTGTTTATTTACATACAGAAATTATTAAAGTTTTCTGCTTAAATATTATTCCTGGTTTTACTGTTACTTAATCAAGTTCCTCCGTCATATATATATCTTAAAACCTCAGAATTCCTGTGACAACGAGTAGTTCCCTTGAGCCAGCTGTTGGCCTCTCCTGGAACATTGCCATTTGATCTAATTTATACAAAAACGTCTGAGGGTGTGGTCATGACGAAAGAAATATTTCTCTTGCAGAACCTAAGTTCAATCTGTCTCAACGTGGCAACTTGGTGATCCAGATCGGAGAGTGGCGCTTCAACAAGCACGCAAGTTGGGGCTCGAAGGTTCGCTGGACCTGCATTAAGAAAAAGAACGGTTGCAACGCCGCCATCACTACCGTTAACGACATCATAGTGAAAACATTGGGAAAACATAATCATTAATATAATGTTTATTGAGGATCAGACGTTGCAACCTTCATATTACAATTATTATCATTATGACACAAACTAAAACCTCACTTCGCGTCGTAAATATACTTCTTTACAAGGAATCATAAAACATATAGAAAATTAAATAATTTTCTTATGAATCTCAGTACATTATGTTTCAACGATCTCTTCAGCCAATCACAATAAGAAAAACACTGAATTTCCATATTGCCAGCTATAATCGACATTTCCCTTGACAACTGGGGCTAGATGGAGAGTCTGATAATACAATATAAGTTTCTTAGTGTTTTATGGATTGTAGGTTCAATGGTTTTTTGAACGTGGTTACCCTAAGGTTCTCTAACCCTTGTGAGAAATTTGTAGTTATTACCTAAGGTAAATGTAATAGTATAAGTATATAATGTTTACCTTTAATTTGTTAGCCTTTAAAACTTTTAAGCACGGTGTATGGACATTATTTTGATAGCCTTGCAGGTTATATCTAACGCATTCTTACTGAATACAAGGAGCGTATTATCATAACTTTCTTTTCTTTAAATGTAATTGATTAGGGAAAAGGATTTGTTGATGAATTGTTGTAATCTGTTGACTTAACTATTTGCTACGAGTAGTGGCTGACACTGTGTTGTTTTTATTTATTAAACGAATACATGTGGTGTAATTATGCTTTTAACAACATGTATTAAAAATTAGACGTGGTTTTTAACCTATCAGTATTAAGATAAGAATCCAACTAAAATGATTTATTATCATGTTTATGTGCTATTGTTTGCTTTGAGTGTCAGCCTTATCAGTACTATTAAACAATTTTGAGAATAAGCTAAGCTTTTTTCATTTTAAAATTTTGTCACAACTTTATATATATATATTTGTACGGACTGCTAACGGCTATCTTAGACGAAAAATTACGTCTTACTCAGAAAGTACAACAAAAAAGGAAACGAAAGATATTCTAGCGAATCATCACTGCACAGACATTAAACATTGTTCTTATAAAACTCACAGAACATGTGAATATTATGAAAGGTGACAAACGTTGTAAAAATACAAAAAAGGAAATAAAAACACAAGAAAATCACTAATTGTTGTTATTGAGAGACTCGAAAAAGATATCGATGTTAGACATTTTTGTATTTTAGTTTCAAATTGTACGGATCAAAAGTAAATAATTGGCTAAAATTACAAATTCTTTGAACAGTCTATTTAGTGCTTTGCACCATCATCATAGCTATCACAATAGTAAACGACTGAGTGATAAGAAAAATGTTGGTGAAAATTATGAACTTCGCTCCGAAATCGGCCAATCTTTTTAGTGACGCATTTATCTTTACAAGAAAAAATCTCACTGATTGTACAATTCTGATATATAAAAGCAATTCTATCACCATGATTCTACGTTTAAAGAATCGCATTGTAAATTGACGCTACTACTCCCAGATTCTAGTGTAAGTTTACTTACTACAAGTTTGATTTTAGATTTGAATCCTGTGTTTGCAAAATCCCAGCGCGGCAACCCAGTGATCATGATCGGGCAGTACCGTTTCAACCGCGTCAACAAGTATGGCAATCGTACGCGCTGGGTGTGCGTGAAGGCCAAAGCTGGGTGTCGCGCCTCGCTCCACACCGCGGACGACGCCATCGTGCGCGTCTGGGGCTTGCATGACCCATTGGCTCACACCAGCACAAACCGCTACTTATCATAACAGCAACACAACATCCTGCACTAAGGATGGCTTGAGATTTTTTGTGAAAGTAAACACCAACAAAGATTTTTTAGTATTTTAATACTACACAGACATTGCTTAATGTCTCTAAGATGGAAACCGCAACAACGAAATAGAGGCTTTGATTCAAGAAGCTTCCGATTTCAATCTCGCAATACTTAAGATACCTAAAAGGAAAAAATGGAAGAGGACTTAACTACAAAACGATAACTAAGCGGAACTAATAGATTATTTCTTCAGAAGACAAAAATATTCTTAATTGTTGTAAATAAAATGTTAGGTGTGAAGGAAATATAAGTGAAAGAAGTAAATGAAAGTTGAAATCAAATCGCTGTTTTAAGAAGTGGAAAAACGTAGATCATAAGAATGCAGTAGTAATAAAACTGTACTGAACTACAGACAAGTTTATTTTTATTAGCTTTTTGAAGATGATACAACACAACAACTCTAATATTGAGAGCTTCTGTTGATCTTCTGCATGGTTCTCAGGGCATTTTTAATACGAATCTCTTGTTCTCTGTCCTATTCTACGTTTATCCAAGCCCTGAGATAATTTACAATCTGCACTCGCTCAAGATCTAAATCTACAACTTGTATTTCAGAGTTCAGATTTTCCTTGATATCAGCAAATTTAGTTTTTGACACACTTGTTCTCATTTAACCCAGCTCCCACACTGCACTTATTAAATCAGTCCAATAATTTATGCAGATATGAAGTTATAAGTGCCATTGGCATATCTCAGATTATGAATATTTTTATTAAATGCGGCAATGTGATGTAATGAGTCAATACTTGTAGTACTTCAAGTACATCCGATATTATTGCCTCTGTGTACATGTTAAAAAGTAGGGGTGACTATGTATGACTTTGTTTGACTCTAAGGCAATTCCTTTGTTTGGTTAGTCCCCAAGTGCTCCATTCGGTTAATGTTAGCTTCGTTCTATATGTAAATCTTAATCTACATCTAAACATTCCAAATGTTTTCATTATATTTTGATTTCGTTGATTTATACTTACTTTAACATTTTGAATGTATAAATGTACCTTACCAATTCGTAGCGGCATAATTTCTGTTAATTTACTTAAAAATTGTATAAGAAATAAAAATCTAGCTTAGAAGTTAGTTTTAGTAAGTATTATAGTACATATAATATTTTTAAATTTAGCAGATATTTTTTAGAATCAGAATATTCTGATTATGTGATACATAATTATAGTATCGAATATAGTTAGTTTAAAGATACTATGAACGTGATTTTTTTTCAGGATTCGGTGGTGGTTTAATTGGAATTTATTCAGTATTAGTAAATATTGTGAATTATGAGTTAAATAATTTTACAATGTCAATTATTTAATAAATAATCTATAACTTTCCGGATGTTTTACTTACACGTCTTCAAATGCTTGTATTGTATCACTAATAAAGTGTTCTCAAATGATCTAATCAATATAACCTATAATATATGTGTATAGCTTCATTATCATCAAATATCATGTGTGAAAGTAACTAAGTATTGTGCGTATGAGTCAGTACAAAATAATTTAAAGACTTGGGGTATATGGCCGCAGATTTGGAAGCTACCCTCAAGTCGTCAAACCTTTCACTCACTTGTGTTGTCTTCTCCAAATTATAACACAATTAAAACGATACAAAGTTTTTTTTAGTCTATATGTGAAATATTAATTAAGATTCAAAGATATTTCCCGAGATCGAACAAGACTTGATAAATGCCTCAAGAATCGTTGTGTACTTAGTTCCTTTGCCTGGTGAGCCAAATCTACTTACATATCTGACGAAAAATTCATACGATCTACAAAAATTCATACGTAAAAAGTGGGTATTAGGGAATAATTTCAGTTCTCTGCGAGTATGGCCATTCAAAACGTAACGCCTTTAGTTATATCCCTGGAATGATCGTGGAATAGTATTCTGCATGCCTTCAACTTAGACCGTGCGTTATGAGCATGTTATCTGTGTGTTTCGAAATGTCAAACTAACGCGGCTCAATAAAAACCACTTCTTCTGTATAGCCTCTGTGGAGTAAATATAAGAGGTAAGATACAAAGTAGTAAAGTAAAAAAGTACACGTTTAAATATCTTCTGTCATAGTGAATAAGGACCCTGATGTGAAACAAGGATGTATTTGCTGGGTGATATATCTGACTACATCATTGTGTGACTGGGCAACAACCCGCCACAAGACGAATTCTTGCACAAGAGTTCTGACAACTGGATAATCTGTAGAATGTTATCTGTAGTGTGTTATGTGGATATAGTTATCACATCATATGCGTTGAAAGACACAGCATAACCTAACGTAATGATGTTTTGGCATGTATAATTCACGCCCATGTTTTACCCTAATATGCTTAGTATATTAGAAACAAAAATGAAAGATTCTGCATGGTGGAAGGGCATTTTGCGATTGCCCGCCTGGCTAGCTACCACCCTCAAGTAGAAAGTCTGTCGCCAAGCACCGAAAGGTGTGTTCCGGCAGTAGTCCTTGAGAGCCAGTGAAATTACAGGCACAATGAGACTTAACAACTATGTTTCAATGTGACGGGCGCAGTGCAATTCGTGACTTGTGATAAATTGCAACTGTTATAGGCAGAGGTTAGTCCACTTAACATCAGGTGGGCCTCGAGCTTGTTCCATCACAATAACATAAAAAAAAAAGATTAAATTAAAAAAAAACAATAATATTTAATTTACTACACGCGCAGTATCTAAATGTCTACATCGAATGACATCTCTTGTGCAAGCCATAATGACTTCTTCTAATTTATAATTTTCAGAACCAATCCTTAAATCATTAGAAGGAGGCAGTCGCACGTTGGTATACCAAGGGCATCGCTACCTTCTTGTCTGCTCCCGTTCACGATCCACCAGGCGGCACTGGGCGTGTTTCAAACATAAAGACAAGAAACGATGCCGCGCAAAGGTGATTACCGACGAAGACGCTGTGGTTGCTTTCGTTGCAGATCACAACCATGAATCATTTAACATGCAGACACTGATAGACATGTAGCTACTAAAGACACTTTTGTTATGTCTCAATATATACTTCTAAATATATTTCTGAGTCTAAATATATTCGATTTTGTTGAGTTAACTCGCACTTAGAGGACTAGTTTGGTGTTTTTTTTAAATGTAACATTACTGTATCAGCCAGATCGTCCACTGCTGAACACAACCTCCTCTATTAAGGGGATAATGAATAGATTCAAGCGTTACTTTGCGGAAATCCATATTTAATAATATAAAATATTATTAAAATATTTTAAGAAAACATCAAATTAATATTTTAATAAAACACTTAAAAATATAAAAATATATCCAGTGACAATTCCCCCTAATTTTCCTGCTAAGCCGACGTGACGTCACAAACATCACGCAGCCAAACTGGAAGAATTTTCGACGCGTTTACCTTCCAGTATTTTCCCTTAGTCGCCTCTTACGACACACTCGGGACGATATGGGGAGGTGCAGTTCTAACCAGGCACCCCACGGGGAAATTGTAATATTAACTGATCGTTATTGAAGATTAACATACTTTAAACATGTTTCTCAAATGAAAACCCGATACAGAAACTACAATTTCACCTTATACGAGCATACTTAGTGTTGATAATTAGTGAAATAAGATGCCAATGCCTAATTTTAATATCTCATGAATCGTTTTATCTTTCTTAGGATTAAAAATTAAACCAAGTAGAAAGAAAAGGATCATAAAAAGAAGAAAACAATATAGTCAAGAAAATCTAAAAAATGCTCTAGAAGCAGTGAAAAAGGGTATGTCTAAAAAATTTGCTGCAAGAACATTTAATGTACCACGAGGAACCATACAATTTCGTTTGAAGAAAGATATACAATATAGCCAAGATAAGTTTAAAACTTGCATAGGTCCTAATTCAGTAGGTATAAAAGAGACGAAGAAGACACCGTATTGAAATCATTTACTATTGCTGGCGGTAAGACTTTCCTGAAAGGAAAATTGACTAACGACTAAGCGAGGCAACTTTTTTAGAGAAAGCAGTAGAAAAATCCTTTTAGATAAGGCCAAAAATACTATATAAGGTTTTATGGTTTGTCATTCGAAAGTTAGCGAACCTAAAACAATAACATTTACAAGTGGATGTGTATCAGAACAAGACATACGTGTTTTTTTTTAAATATCCTTTCTTTCAATGAAATGGTAGTACTGTTTTGAGAATTTGTATGATCCCAGTCAAATGTTTAATTGTGTAGAGTAAATATTTCAAGAATATCCTGAAAACGAGAAAATTTAGCTTTTAGAGGGGAAAAAGTATGTAAATAAAATCGACCATGTAGCTGCAAAAACTGTACCAGTACTTAAAATATAGCGTCCAAGTATGTGACAAATGAAAGAGGTAATAGAATAATTAAGGACAAGAAAAATAAAAGAAAAGTGAACATAATACACAACACAAAACAGATAAATAGTACAGTAATGGCGAACAACCTAAAATATAAACCTGTAAGAAAAGCTATCATGGAAGAAAATAAAACAAAATACTCTGAAAATTTGTTGTATGATTTCTGCAATGAAATGGAAAACTACAAATTCTATATTTTATCATTAAAGTGTAACGACAACTTGTCTCACAATAAATCTCAAATTCAGATCGTATATTGGATTTTTCTGACAAATACATTTTCAGTAGCAATCCGTAATCTTGAATTATTCTTAGCAGATGGCCATAGGCTCGCCCCCATTACATAAGAACGAAACATTTCTGGCGAAACGAGGGGGTTTAAGCACCGCTGTCTACCTCTTCTACAGGAATGACGATATTATGATAAGTCTAGTCAAAATGTTAATCGGAGATGTGTTTGCCTAATTATATAAATATGGACCAAATATATGTGGCCCTCCTATATATAATGTAATGAATTTTGTAGCAGTATTTATGGAATTTCAAAAGTAGCTGTCAGCAATCTAAATTATTTACATAATAGCTTATTTTTTTGTATAGAACCGCCGCCAATATTTACAACATCACGTTATGGGCAGCCGGTAATCATGGTCGGCAAGTATCGGTACAACATGTGGTCGGGGAGCAAAGGAAAGCAGCGCGCTCGATGGGTCTGCACGAAAGCAGCCGACAGCTGCCGTGCTACCATTATCACCTTCGACAGCGAAATAGTCAAGTTTAACTACGAGCACAACCATTAATAATACATTTTAGTATCAACTTATTAGGAACCGGCTAGGACCCGCGTTATGTTTACCGGAAAGATTCTGACCAGTTTCGGACTGCTTTGAAGTCCTTCGTCTGGGAGTCACGATTGTGCGAAGCGACGAGCACGGGCCTCAGCGCGTAACTGTTCGCTTCGCGCAATCGTGACTCCCAAACGAAGGACTTCAAAACAGTCCGAAACTGGTCGGAATCTTTCCGGTTAATATAACGCTCCTAGCCGGTTCCTAATAAGTTAACATTTTATAAGTAGTCCATATCTGCTGTGGATCCAATTAGACGCCGCGTCAAGGCCGACGCGCGTGACAGCGATTTAATATCAAAATTTTAAATATCAGATCGTTCTTTATATCTTTAAATTTTAAGGGAAGCGAGTTTCATAAGCATAAAACAATCATTTTATACATGCATTTGAGGCTGTTTCAACTAACTCAAATAAATAAAGATATGTTTTTGACAAAATGAAATACTTACTGTTCAAAAGCTAAGTGGTATAAATTTCAGGCATATTTTTATAATATGCTGTATCTTAGTTTGGGCTTATAATATAAGTGAGCGAGCGTGTGTGACTTTTTAATAATATTGACATTGCTAGTTTGAGATTTTTTTGTTTTAGTCTCTGTTTAGATAACCGTATGGTATACAAATGTTTTGCCATGTCCTGTGTAGTCAATAAATGTGTTTACCACCGACTAAGATATCTTATTATTTTACTAATCACTTATTGACATGAAAGCCACCAAATATTGTTTAATGGCTGTCTCTCTAATGGAAACACAAAAGGTAAAATAAATATATTGAACCAACCTCTCAATAATGAGATGAGGGTGATAATTATGTTTAAATGAATATATACACTTTGGTGGAGGACAGATATGTTTTCTTTTTGTTATCATATTTTTTTCGGCTATAGATACAGCAGAAAAAATTGTTGATCGATACCTGAATCCATATTGGTTGTTTGAATGCTAACTGTTGTATGGTTGATATGCCACAATAACGACCAACTGGTACCTAGCGGTTTCTTTCATCTTATCTTACCATACGTACGGCCAGCGAATTAATTGTCTAAGTCCTTGTTTCCTGATACATGTTTTATCCGGATGTCTTTTAGGGAAGTGTAAATAAGTATCTTCTAGGTGAGCGTGAACTAACGTTAACCGCACTTAACAGCAAGTCTTTTTTTATGCAATACTAGATTTACGGTCGCGGCTCCGCCTATTAAAACCATTAACCTCTTTTTGCGCAGTTGAATAAAAAGTATCCTATGTCCTCCCTGGGTCTTTAAATATTTCCATACTAAATTTCATCCAAATGTCCAGTAGTTTTAAAGTTTATTCGTGTCATACAAAAATACAAATCTTGCCTCTTTATAATATTAGTGCAGATGTAGATAAAGGCAAGCAAAATTTATATTGTATAAAAAATTATCACGTTTCCGTGGATTGATAAGTATTTATTTTTGTTAATAAGCAATTCTTACTTATCATATTATTAGAACGTACGCTCATTTTTTATGTTTGAAAACACAGGTGTTTGAGCGTGAAACAACTTACTGTGAGTCGATATGACTAACGATAATGTTTCGGCTTCTACCGGAAGCCTTCCTCAGGATGTTGAGTGTGGTACGTCCGCCGCAGTCGCGTCACGTTTCACATTGATTGACATTGTCGATAGTCATATCGACTCACAGTAAGTTGTTTCACGCTCAAACACCCGTGTTTTCAAACATAAAATTTTTACTTACTTTTTTTGTTCGTCATAAGATGAATATTGATTTCAGCGCCATACATTGCAACATCCCGTCGGGGCAGGCCTGTCATGGTGATGGGCCCGTATAGATACAACAAGCGTAGCGACTCGAAGGGACAAAGGCAAGGGTGGACCTGCGTCAAAGTAAACAGGGGTTGTACAGCTGCCGTCGTCACCTTATTTGACGAGATCATCAAAATGAAACCTCACAATCATTAACTCTATTTTGATCTAGGATGCCTTTATATTGAATAATGCAACACATTGACAGTAGACGGCTTATGGCTAAAGATGAATCTCTTTAGAGGCTTAGGGCCTGTTTCAGAATGTTCGAGTAAGTTCCGGTTATACTACCCAAAACATAAAATAACTGAATGATAAAAATTACAGTTAACATGCAGCGCGTTTCAAGCTTTACTTAACTGATGGATAGGCTAAATCGATGCCTGTGAAACGCAAAGATAGTGTTTTATTTATTAAATATGCTCTGGGTAGAATAACCGGAACTTACTCGAACATTCTGAAACTGGCCCTTAGACTACCGAAACTGGTTAAAAGTACATATGATAACTAACTACAATGGATTTCAAGAAGTTGAAGCTAACAGAAGTTGTAAGCTCATCACACCGAGGCACACAACTAAGTATATTTTAGTAACTATTTGTAATCACGTTTCGATGTGCATTCACATATACTTATGATAATTATAAAATGGATTATTTAGATAAAAAAAATCTTTATTGTACGCTTGATTCATAAAATTTTATTTAGTTACTTATTGACAACGCTTGTCATCATACGAGTACATTAATAGTTTGAATCAACGGTCCTGTTTTCGGATTTTGGTTATATTGCTTAGTTTTTGGTACAACCAATTTTGATTTATGACGTAAGTGGTATGGATTTACATCCTATAATATCCTAAAATTATGTATATAAGGCCGCGTCCTCCTATTTTTTTGGGGCCGAGCGGTTTAGGTAACCGGCGCTAAATCGGAGGACGCGGGTTCGATTCCCGCCCGGGGCATAATATTTTGTGCTCGAATAATTTGTAAAAAAACGCTTAGCACGCGATAGTGCTTGTAATCATATTTAGAAATAATGTATATAAATTCCACAAACATTTCGTTTTATTTTGAAAATCACGCTATACTGGATTACTTGTTTATGGCAAGATGTTTCAGTTTGTCGCTTTTGACTACACCCATGTTGAGGGATGTACAGATTTGCCATACTAGCCAGTCAAGTCCACGGGCAGTTCACCATCTTATGTAAATAAATAAGCTTTTATGCCCAAAATGTCACCGTACAGTACTAAAATTAAATATATATTTATACATGTTGCCTTGTTTATTAATTTTATACTTAGTTATTCTTATTATGGACACCCAAAACAGGGTGAAGGCCTTTTCCATAAAATGCCGCTTAAATCTACCTTGCGCGAGTCCCGTCCACCATCTTATATATCAAATAATAATAAAGAAAATATTACAAGATCACATATATACGATAGAAAAAAAATATTTTTTTTCGTTCCCGCACATTACTTTAATTTTGCCTATCGTATATTTGTGATTTTGTAATGTAATCTGCATAGCAGGCGTTATTGCAAACCTAAAAATATTAAAATAAAGAAAATATTTTTTTGTATAGATTTTGTTATTGCTATTGCTATAATTGTTATTGCTATAATACGAATGCAGCCAGTGTTTAAAACTACGCGGTTTGTTCAGCCCGTTACAGTTTTGAGGCTTAGAAATCTTATATATATCTTAGGACTTAAAAATCCAGAAACTGGGGTTAAATTTACATCTACTAATCTCTATTGAGAAGAAGTTGAAGTCAATTGTAAGAAAACACATAACTGGAAACGAAAGATTAATACATTAGGTACATTTATTGGCAGTTTACAAATCAATTGAATTATAATGAAAACTTCATCAATGTCCGTGTTGCTGGAATATTATTTTCGTTTCCCTATTGTGATAAAAATTATTAGGTAAATAGTTGACCACCTCGGGTGTCGGGTTAGTTAATGTCACCCCTCAATTTCTTTTCGTGGTTGCCGTATTATCATCCATCACATATAATGCTACGCCTTTTGGATTATTGATATTACTTTTTTTTACCGGCGGTATGCCTATATTATTCCCCCGTGGGGTGCCGGGTTAGAATTGTACCTCCACATATCATCCCGTGGGTGTCGTAAGAGGCGACGAAGGGAAAAATACTGGAAGGTCGGCAGCAGCACCTTCTAAAGAACTGCCATTTTATACTGCGATCCCCAAGCCGCCTGCCAAGCGTGGGGATTACGGCAAATACCCCCTTAGTAGGGGAGGCTGTCTTCAGCAGTGGACGAGTTGGCTGTTACAGTATGCCTATATTAACAAAATACTACGAACTATATACAACACTACTACAACAAAAGCATTTAGACAACCTACAAGTCATTGCAGACTCACAGGCAGTCCTAACGCTCCAGCCCACAACCAGTTGGCAGCGTGTTCAGCATGCTGGCAACATTGTCCCGTTGTATTGCAATGCTTATTCGTTAAGCCAAATAGATGCCAGCATTTTGATCACGCGTCGCATTGACCAAGCGCTTATACGAGTAGATATAACTTATTATCTTAATTTCAGGACCTGTATTTACCACATCTCGATTCGGAAATCCAGCAGTTGAATGGAATGGATACAGATACAATAAGTATCCTAGCTGTAAAGGCCCCAAAGTGAGGTGGATTTGTTCAAATGCATCAGGACGTGGTTGTAAAGCTTACCTAGTCACTTTCAATAATGAAATAATGACAATGAAGAATGAACATAACCATTGACAAAAATATATTTAATTAATACTGAGAGACTTATTAGTGTTTTCCTTCTTTACAATTTGAAGAAAGTAGGTAAGTTAATGTTTTCAATAACCGGCTGTACTCACGCGTATTGGTCGAGATTGTCGACCTAGGTTTCGGACATGTCCGATGCCCTTCATCAGGTGAGTTCACGCGTCTAAACCACGGCGACGACTCCACGCAACTGCTCGTTCTGCGCGGCGCGTGAGTGGAGGCGCGGACGCGGGGGTGGCCGGTGGGCTGGGGGAACGCCCCGCGCACCACTGTGCTGATGGTAGTGCATCCTCTTCGTCACTGAGCTCTTCGTGGAAATCTCCAACACAAACACTGCTGACTGTGTCACACTCTAGACTGCCTAGCACTTTTCGCTTTGAGGTAGCATTAAGAATAGGTGTCCAGGCTGGTGGGAGGACTAACGAGGTATACTACTGAGCCCTTCCGTGCTTCGGAGGGCACGTAAAGCCGTCGGTCCCGGTTGTTGTCTAAGGATGGCAGTCGTTATAGCATGGTGGTAGGGTATTTTGCGAATGCCCGCCTGGCTAGCTATCACCCTCAAGTAGAAAATCTGTCGCCAAGCACCTAACAGTTTGTTCCGGCAGTCCTTGAGAGCCAGTAATTCTAGGTTAACCTGAACAACATCTTCGACCATAACATCACTTACCATCAGGTGAGATAGCGGTCAAAGACTTATCTATCAAGCATAAAAAAAAACTCGTGATGTTATCTATGTTTATAGAATCGTACGATAAAGTCTGGATGATATTTTGTTACAAAATCACAAATATACGATAGGAAAAATTTATGTCATGTGCGGGATTCGAACCCGCGTCCATCCACCCCTTGAGCCGGGGTATGCTTTAACCAATTAGCTAACATGACATGACGTCATAACTTGAATATTTCCTATCGTTCTTTAACCATCGTGTTGGGATGGAGCGACATCTATAGTACCATAATGTAATCCGCATAGCAGGCATATTTTGTGTTTATTTTCAGTTCCATATTTCACCACGTCCCGCTTTGGTAAACCTGTTATTGAGTTGGGCGGCTACAGATACAACAAAATATATCATCGATGTAAGGGAATCAAAGTGACATGGTACTGTACTAAGGCTGGTTATGGAGGTTGCAAAGCTTACCTCATCACTATTGGAAGTGAAATTATCGCCATGAAAAATGAACATTGTCATTAATTACTTTAGGATTAGGCTTTTTGAAAACTCTTGATTTTATAGTAATATACATTTTTACATAAACCTTAAGGTATAGGTCTTTGTGTCAAATGGGGTTTCATTAGTTGTATAACTATATATAAAGCAATGTAGAAATTGTAACATATTCATGTATTTTTGACACTTCAATTATTAACCATAATGAGAATTTCTTTTACAAATTGTATCCCGAATAAAATTTCAATAGATGTTTGCAACATATCTGATTGTAGTAAAACAAAGGTGTCTTCAACTACTGTTCTTAAATGTTTAATAATTCATGAAAGCAATTTTTCTAGTAAGGATATTACAAAGTCGGCATTTTTTTCTAATAAAAACTCAGATAAAATGTTATTACTTTGCCTTTCAGTTCCAACCTCATAGTATCAACTTGGGTGTCACGCCATTTTGAAGGGGTTTGTGGCTAATCCTGTCTTCTAAATTGAGAAACCTCAGGCTTTGCTGATTTATCTGCTTATTAACCAAAAGAATATCTTTTAGACCTCGTTATGATTATTGTTTGACTAAGAAAGTATTTGCGCAGTGGACAAATTCTCAGTTTGGTGACTGAATCTAATGGAGTGCTTTGTTTTGTTGTTTTCTTGGTGGTCGAGTTCGTGCTGTAAAAGTATGCCTGTCAGTTTAACAGGGTATTGGTAGGTCTGGCCGAAGGAAGTAAATCCTTAATTCGGGTTACATGAGTGTAACGTGTAGGTATATAAAACCACACATCACTCATGTGATTATTGATAGCGAGAAATACAGAAATGCATTTGAAAAAGAAGTTAGACTAGGCAAGTTACGCTGGAACGTCATGGGATAATCAGAATCAGAAGACAGTGATAGAACACCGTTTCCTTGACTCCGGTAACTTGTCCTACCGGGCGGGTCACCAGAAAAACCAAGGTTTTACGTCCGGAAGTCCCTTGTTAACAATATTGGAAAAGTCTTAAGTGTATAGAACAGGGTAGCGTACTCTATACTCCGAATAACCAGACAGTGTTCGTTAAAGGTAATATAGGTTTACGCACCAACTTTGACAGACGATGAATTAGGCCCTATGAATAAAATGTCTGAAACCGTACATTCCTCCGAAACATTATTATTTTTTATTGGGAAATTCATCGCTAAGAGCACAGAATGGCGATGAATTGAGAGTGGGGCCATTTGGTTATGGGTAGTGTAACCAGTTACCAAAGTGGTCAGCAGCTGGCCGACTTCATGTAAAATGTGGGACTTTCATCGCGACGCACTCCTTCGAGAAGTAGAGTTAGTAGGCCTTCGATTTATTGTAAGAATCGCGGGAAGCCGATGGATACAACTGACTAATAGACGTTCTGTGTCTGGTTTGTGCTGTTCTAGGGGGAAACTTTCGTTCAACAGTTGACGTCTTCCGGCAGATGATGATGATGAAGTTATTTTTTTAATTAATTAGCTTTGCTATCACAAAAACAATGAACTCCTTATTGGTGGTTGCTAGACGAATTTGATCCACTATAAATAATAGCGTATGTATAGCTGAGTCGATTCGATGTTGCTGCATACATATATTTTTATACCGTTTATATAGAATTTAGCGTTTATTATTTTTATTATCTAGCGCTTCTTATTGATAATAACTGGTTTGAAACTATTATTACTATAATTAGTAGGACTTACTGAGATGGATGTTTCAGAGCCCGTATTTGTCTTGAACAGGAACGGAAAACCAGTGCTTCTGTTCGACGATTACCAATTCCACAGGCATGCTAATAGTAAAGGATTGAGAGGATACTACGTATGTGCGAAGTGGCGTAAAGGTTGCAGAGCTCTGATACGAACTTACGATAAGCAAATAATCTTTCTGAAGAATTATCATAACCATTAGTTATCAAAATAAATTTAAAATTCCACGTATTACGCCAAAAAGTTTAATTTATAATTTTAGTACAAATAAATTATACATTTAAAAATTTTATGCTGGCATGGGTAATTTCTTGTTACTTTCTCTGTACCAATTTAAAATAAATAATCTATAACTTATTATCAACTTTTTACCTATATAATAAAATCGTAGCATTTGGCTTTTTTGGGACTGTATTCACAAAGAGGATATTAAATGATATTATGATCATCAAAATGATATTTTTGAGAACCTGGTAGATAAATACAAAGCATGTACGCGCTCAAAATACTCAGTCTCTGCCTTGAAATTCAGGAGAGCATTTCAGCCGACTTTCTAGGTACCCTGCCTACTCATTATCATCATGAGCCGGAACGTCTCCTCCCTCATAGAACGCCACACAGAACGGTTACTAGCCGCTTGTAGCTTTGATTGGCTACCCGCGACTTTTACGATGTCGTCTTCCGGTGTAATGTGGTAACCACTCGAGAACCTTTCTTCCCCATCGGTTATCAGTTCGTTGAACAATGTGGCCCGCCTAAAGCGCTGCTGCCTACCTTCCGATAATTTTCCTTTTGTCGCCTCTTACGACACCCACGGGAAGAGATGGACGGGTGGCATTCTATCCCGGCACCCCACGAGGCCGGATAATTATCAAGGTGGCAATATTATTAAAATTTTGCTCTATACAAAAGAGGACATACAGTAGTGTACAAACATGGGGCATCACTTTTATCAACATACCAACAGCGAAGGTCCAAAAGGATACATTTTGTGTTTTAAGGCGTATAGTGGATGCAAACCAGTCATAACAACTTATGACGCAGCCATGACTTTAAACATAGCAGGTTCTGCAAACTGGGATCTTCAATTCTCTGAAAATATTCGTTAACTTCTACAATATTGTAAGAGCGAACTTTGTTGGTTTCTTATTAATAACTATAGATAAAGACGTTTTAGTTTCAATGGCAGAATAAAGAAACTTACAAACATAGGTGCATACATACATGAACCCTGAAAACATAACTCTTTTTTTGGCCAGTCGTGTAAAAAAGCAGGAAGGTTCGTTCCATAATTGTTTATTTTTGCTGGTTGGAGTATAACTTTAAGTTGGCCATATATAAATTTCCTCAATATTGGAAGGTAATTTTTAAGTTACACTTAATGAACAGAAAACATTATTTGCCAAAAAGCCTACACCTGGATGACATAGTAATTGTTACTCCATGGTGGTATGATGGTATTAGGTCCAGGATGACGACCAGTATTGTGGGTGAGTGAAAATCGATCTTGAATACAGCAAATATCATTGAAAAGGGTGAAATCATTTTTGAAACAAAATACTCGTTTAGATATCGAAGATTTTTGTTTTCAGAACCGAATGTATGGTTTTCTCACACACGTAAAGGAAACCGCATCATGCACATAAACTTCTACAAGTACAATGTTCGGTACACCAGCGGGACCAGGCTTTATTGGAGCTGCAACCAGGCGCCAAAAGGGTGCCGCGCTGGGGCCGTTACGATCGAGGACACTATTGTCAAAATGAAGGACTTCCATAACCATTAAATAAAACTTCTAGACCAATATAAATATTTCAGATGTTGAGAATATTAAATTGATATTCCAACAAATTATAATTCTTAAATGTTAATTACTTTATGTGTTACAGTTTTCACGGGTTCCCGTTGACATTAAAAGATTATGACCAACCATAATCTTTTAATGTCAACGGGAACCCTTTTTATTATTAGCGTTATTAATACTTTTACTCGGTTGTTTTTATGGTGTTTAATTAATAAGGCATCTGAAATAAAAGATAAAGGACCATTTTTTCAATTATGACCTATGAATAAATATGTACGTAGTTTACAACCAATTTAAACACAACCGACCAATACCAACATAAAAAATTTAAAGAGACCAAATGTCGATTGCTAAAGAAAAGTTCAATAAGTTGATTGTGAAAAAGAAAATGTATTTGTTTTATTTAACATTTTATCTGTCTGATATGTTGTATCTCATGATTTGTTGAAACTTGTCTAAGTAACATTTCTGTAGTACTAGTTTTAAGACGTATAGTAGTACGTATAGTAATATAAGACGTATGTAATATTTAAAAGATTCCACGATTAGTAACGGGACGTAGACCCAATTGTAATAACAAAATAAATTCCAAGAGAATAAAAAAAATTGTATTTCATTTAAAAATCCTCAAAGTTTTAGTGAAGCAGTGATGGCTCAGTGGCATTGCCTATGGACTGCCGCCCAGTAGGTCCATGGTTCGCAGCAGGCTTCAACGCATAGTGGAAGGGCATTTTGTGATTGCCCGCCTGGCTAGCGACCACCCTTAAGTAGAAAATCTGTCGCCAAGCACCTAACGGTGTGTTCCGGCAGCTGTCCTTGAGAGCCAGTCATTCTAGGTTAAGCCGATTAACACCTTCGACCACATCATTACTTACCATCAGGAGAGATTGTGGTCAAAGGCTTTCCTATCAGCAATAAAAAAAAAGTCCAAATAAATGTTTCTTTGACAACTTTTACTGTCTGGTGGAATATATACGATATACTATAAGAGGACCGAATGAGACGATCAATCAACGTGTACACTATTGTACAATACACACGACCTGTGACCTTAGGCAGCTGATGGTCGCCGGTTTCATTTCAAACAGGGCATGATTTAACATTTTTCTTTTGAACTTCCTTATTATGTTGCCAAGTGAAGGCTGCTCTAGATCGGCTACTCCACTCCACGAGTGTACCAGGAAGACAGCGGTGCGAGAGGAATGACGACGGATTGTGAGGCGTGTCACCACTCCTGATGTGACGACCACGATCACTCTGTCAAGAGCGTAGCGACTAAGAAGAAGAATTATGTTGCCGTCTTGTAAAGGAAAGTATAACAAAAGAGTAATACTCGACTTGATATACTTCCAGCACTTGCTGTCTCGTTTCAAAACCCGCAGGTCTTTATTCTTGTACTATTCTAAACTGGTCCGAGTACCTACGTGCCCCTCGTAGATGTGCTAATGAAACATATAAACTTGTGAAGCTTGGTCATGAATTAAATTTGAAAAGAAAAAAATATATAGGTACTCATTTTATGGAAATTACTATTTTAACGAAAAGGTCTAACGGGACAAAAGAGCTCATTATTTGAATTTCTATTGTAAATTTTACTCATCTGAAGAGAAGCAAGTAGATCAATATACTTGTAGTGGTGTATATGTCACAGCCAAAGTAATGAATCTGGATATTATATATACTGTCTAGCCATTATATATAATGTCTACTCAATTTAGATAAAGTGATAATTGACACAAAATTGTTTTGGTAAATGTGAATAAACGATCGAAATGTATTACTTTTAGTAGTAATTATTAATAATTCACGACACATATTGGTAAAAGTTATAAAAAGGGGTTAAATATCATTTAGTCTAGGGCAAAGTCATATTTAGGTGCGACGACGAGCGAAGCGAGGAGGAGCGTTAGGTTACTTGTGACTACAACAACGCGCGAGCCGAGCGAGCGAAGCGAGCGTGCCGCGCAGCGGCCGGCGAGAGTCTCATGAATAATATCAAAATGTTGTGTCAATTATCACTTTATCTAAATTAAGTAGACATTATATATAATGGCTAGACAGTATATATAATATCCAGATTAGTTACTTTGGTTGTAACATATGTATGTTCTTATTAAGTTTACATAATTAAACGATTCTAATGTTTCAGTTATCTTCGTTAAAAACGTTAATGGGAAGGATAAAGCTATAATGCACGGCTATACATTCTACTGCAATAGAAAATACAAAAGTACGAATACTAGTTCCTGGCAGTGCACCCAATCAGGGAAGTGTAAGGCGCGGTTTACACTAAACAAAGCAGACCAGTCCATCATCATGTCGAATAATGAACATTATCATGAACCTCCTGCTTTCAAGATCATTAACGGAATATACTTTAAGATATAGTCCATCAAAATCTTTGGAGCACGAATATATAATTAATTTGATTATTTGGTGGTTTGTTGATTATTAAAATATAAAATAAAACATAAGTGTGGGTCAAAACTGTAAGCGAAGGCAAAATGTATTAGAACATGAGTTAATATGATATTTTAGAGGCGATATGACTATTGACCACAATCTCACCTAAAATCTGATGACATGGGATGATGCGGTCGATGTTGTGAACAGGTTTGACCTATAATTAGGAATGGCTTTCAATACAACTGCCGGAATACTTTAGGTGCTTGGTTACAAATATTCTACTTAAAGGTGGTAGCTAGATGAAAAAGCATTCGCTATAAGGCCTGTGTGATAAAACTCAAGCCAAAGGTGAGATTGTTGTCAAACACAGGTGTAGTCAATAATTTAAAAATAAGTACGTACATAAGTACCTACTGAGACCATGCTTTAGAAAACTGTTTATATATTTTTTAAATTAAATAGCAGTAACTGTTAAAAGAAAGTTGCAAAGGCTTGGTATGGATTACTTGCATAGTAATTCTGTATAGTCGGTTATATTAAAATTAATAATTAATTATAATCCGGCGTTTAAATATGTTGAAAAATCGAAGTCCTCAACAAAAAAAATTGTGGTCGTGAAACTCATTTCGTGACGATATTCTTCATTGGTTTTCAGGTCAGATGACTCCTCGAGCTGGACTGTCCCCTATTACAATTCTTGATCGAATATAAACATTCGTTGCTGTTCAATTTAACATGTTTAGCTTCTTTGTTTTTATACCATCCTTCCATATTCCATAATACTGTTAAGCTGTTGAAGAATTGACTAAAAATTTGATGATATTTCAGTGAAATACGTGAAGCAAGCGTCTGGAAAGGCTAGAGCTATACTGAACAATTATACGTATTACTGTGAGCGGCAAAGTAAAAGTGCTAGTAAGTGGCAATGCACGCGCTATCCAAAATGTAAAGCGCGTTTCTTTCTAACGCTGGATGGAGATATGATAAAGGCATTTGAAGAACACACTCATGCAGCTCGAAACTATGCGATAGTTAATGGGATCTATGTTAAATTATGATTTATATTTAATCAAATTAGGTAATATCTAATATCTTTTTTAATATTGTTAGGTTTGCAATAACGCCTGCTATGCGGATAACATTACAAAATCACAAATATACGATAGGAAAAATTTAAGTCATGTGCGGGATTCGAACCCGCGTCCATCCACCCCTTGAGCCGGGGTATGCTCTAACCAATTGAGCTAACATGACATGACGTCATAACTCCCAATCCCAATACGATGATTAAAGAACGATAGGAAAGATTTGAGTTATGACGATGTTAGCTCAATTGTTTAGAGCGTACCCCGTCTCAAGGGGTGGGTGGACGCGGGTTCCAATCCCGCACATGATTTAAATTTTTCCTATCGTTTATTTGTGATTTTGTAATCTAATATCTTTTTAGAAATTAAAAGCTGTAAGATTTGTATTGTATATATGCATGGTTAATCCCAGCTTCCTGATCCTATTCTTGTCCCAAGAATATAACCATATCAGAAATAAATGGCATCTATAATTTTATGCTTAGAAAAATCGTGTGTGCTCTGAATTTAACTTCTTCGTGAGTTTTTTATTCAGAGTAAATCACCTTCTTTTTGTAGTGCACCGTGCTTCTTACCACGGAGTTTCGCGTTATAGTCACAATAATGTGTCTTTTATGAATTGACGAATACCACTTGAATATTTTACAAATTATATCAAACATTATAAACGATAAATAAAATTAAAATTGGTTTTAATGTAGTTTTATTTTATGCATTTCAAAATAGCGACACTATGATATTGTAAAATATAACTAATTGTTATTTTACTACTGCTGATATATTTGCTATTGCGCGTGTTAAAAGTTGTAAACATAAATACTAGTAATTATTGGTAGGCTTTACGTTTTGATTAAATATCTCCTGCATTAACATTTTTTACTTATAATCATGAATATCCAGTCATTGTTGACCCGTAGGGTGCCGGGCTAAAATGTTATATCCAGTTGCTTGCAGTGGATGTCGTTCTCGGAAGTTTGGCAGCGCCTTTTGCGGAACTGATATCTTGGACTGTGATCTCCAAGAATATTATAACATGAAAGAATAGTATAGAGAACAAAAATACAAGAAAATCATCAATTTCAGTAACAAGTGTGTTAACTACAGTGAGGACTATGAAAAAAATACAGGATATAATATGAGTATATGAAAAGTAAGCTCGAAATATTTGATCCCAAACTACCCATCGAAGTCCAATGATCATCCATGGCTACCTGGCTACAACACGACGCAATCATGTGGTAGCCGGTAGCCAGGGTGCGGAGCCAAATTATCGTTAAACATTATAAAGTAGTTGAATTTTAAAACCTGGTTGGCTTTTGTAAACTTGCGTCGATATTTAATTGTTACACATTTAAAAATTGTAACTGATTGTAATGCGCTCACAATGACACAACGGATAAAGAATCTCCTGCCAAGGGTAGCGAGGTGGTGAACGTTCCTGCAAGATTTAAATTTTACATCTGAAGCGCTCGTAGCAAAGTTTGCTTAACTGTTCTTAACCGATCAGTAAAGTTAAACAACGTCCGCCGCGGTCATGAGTTGGATGGGTGACCGCTAGTGACATTACTACTGAGCGCTTCCGTGCTTCGGAGGTCACGTTAAGCCGTCGGTCCCAGTAGTTGTCTTAGGATGGCAGTCGTTATAGCATGGTGGTAAGGCATTTGGTAAACAATCACATTAAAATTTAGCATCACACTAAGGATCTATTCGTCCAAGAATATAACTACTCGCGGATAAGTATAACCAACATTACGGTTATCGATTAAGGATCTTTATATTCTTGCTTTTGATATAATTTGGGGCAAAGATCTTCTCGAGCATTCAAGAACTTCTGACGATTTTGGAAAAAACACAACGTGGCGCTGCTAAATATCAAACAATATCGTGCCGGAGCTCAATGAGGGGGCCTTATTGTCTAATTAGTATGATCTTCATTTTGAAATTCGAAATTCATAACGGGCATTGTTTACAAAGGAAAACCAAGGTCCAAGTTGTGTCAAAATTAACTCCATCTCGATTACTATTCTATTTACACAATAAGGCCACAATTTTCCAACTGATATAAGCCTTGGTTAACTTTTTTACCCGTATGTTTAAAATGATTGATTTATGTAATGGTGTTAATTTTGTCACCAAAACGGGTATACACTGTAACTGTATTATTTTTTTAGATTTTCAATTCTTCAAATCTCAAGTTGATAAACCACGTCTGCTCTACAAGGGTTATACATATTCACTTATAAAGGATAGAAGAACAAATGTTTTAACACATTGGAGGTGTTCAAGCCACTGCAACAAAGGATGTAAAGCGAGGCTTACACTGTTAAATAATACATCTATAGTGAAAGCCAATACGGACCATTCGCATCCTTCAGCAAAATTTATCGTCAAAGGTGACCGCTTCGTCAGGATATAGAAAGTTTTTTATTCTACGACTGCTAATGTACAAATGCTTATGACATATTTATTGTATGTTTGTGTGTGTGAGTGTGTATTCAAATTTAGATATTTTACGTAAAAGCATTATGAAATGTTTCACATAATATAGCCCGTGGGGTGCCGGGCTGCAACCGCACCTCACCATATTGTTCCGTGGGTGTCGTAACAGGTGACCAAGGGGAAAATACCGGAAGATATTTTTTATCACTTTCCAATGTTGGTATTTTTTTCACCTTGGTGCACTGTCTTGCAGTTGGCGGGTTTTAGTGTTTCTAGTTGTACTTTAATGATACAAAGCTTGACGCTTCTATCTGTTACCACTTATTCGATTGAAAAAATTAAATAAATTAGAAAAAAATATAAGTTTTTTTTTATTTGGCGCCCCCACAATTTTTTGGTTAAATGTTTATTTTGGCACATATCCTTTATGCTTGTTATCTATCAAGCTTGTCTAGTCGTTGCATTGCATTTTCATCAGAAAAATATGTTTTTCTAAACAATAATGTTTCTGAGGAAGACCGATACATATTAATTACTTTATTCATGTACTTAGGGAATAGTATATCCGGGATTATTATTAATTATAATCAGCTCCCTATTTCTTGAACATTATTGTAAAAAGATTTCTTACTCTAATAACTGTTCATAAAAATGTATTAAGCAAAACAATTTGTATAATTGTCTGTTTTAACTACTAATGGTGTGACTCCTTTATTTTAGTTAAAGCCATTTTTATTAACCGTGGCCATGGAAGGTATACGCTGCAATATGGAGACTACAAATACAATACAAACTATAAAAACCCATTACTGATGGGAACCTGCACCTGGTACTGTTCTAAGAGAGGTCAACCAAAATATAAGTGTGCTGCTAGAGCTAGAACATTTAATGGCATTTTAAAGATATTACAGGGACGACATTTCCATTAGTAACATGTACAATAATAACAAATATTTTTAAAATATTTTATGAAAACCACTATCAAATTAATATTTTAATAAAACACTTAAAAAATACAAAAATATATCTAGTGACAATTCCGCCTAATTTTCCTGTTAAGCCGACGTGACGTCACAAACGCCACGCAGCCAAACCGGAAGAATTTTCGACGTGTTTCGCTTCATCACGAAGCATCCTCAGGAGGTCTTAAAATAGGAGAGGAGAGAATTAAAAATTTTCTCGATCGTGCGCTCGTAGAGTCATGGCTGCGTGGCGTTTGTGACGTCACGTCGGCTTAACAGGAAAATTAGGCGGAATTGTCACTAGATATTTTTTTGTATTTTTTAAGGGTTTTATTAAAATATTAATTTGATGTTTTCATAAAATATTTGTTATTATTAAATATGGATTTCCGCAAAGAAATTAAAAAGCCTGAATCTATTTATTAACATGTACAATGTTATCAAAATAGACCCCGGCGTCCTGGTTAAGAATGAAATTAACTGTTATCAGTTTTGCCGAAGCCAATGGGTTAATAGTTACATTATATCTATTATCTTTTTAATGCGACTAACATTACAATATTACAAATTTACGAGAGTAAATATTATAGTCTTGTTCGGGATTCAAACCCATCCCCATACAATGGTTGTAGAACGAGAGTAAGAATTAGAGTTATGAGTCATATTGTCATGTTAGCTCAGTCGGTTAGAGCATACCACGGCTATAGGGGTGGATGGACGCGGGTTCGAATCCCGCACATGACTATAATTTTTTCTCTCATTATTTTATCTTCTTTTAAAGTTCAAGAATTACCATGCAGAGATATGATATGTTTTGTTATCAACTGCGATCTCATAAGTGCTATTGTAACTGTTGTAGGTATGTATACTTATATATATTTAGTATAAATAACTTATAATAAATATGTAAATAACTATACTGACTTGTTTGGAAGAGTGTTTTTTCTTAGGTTATTAAGATTCTTGTTAACGTCGTTAAAGTGACAAATATGTTTATAATAAAAGCAACAAATATTGCTGCGTTGCTTGTTTTCATAAAATAATAACTCAACTAAATAATAACAAAAATAAATCTTTATTCGGAACTTCACCATATGAACAAAAACAGATGAAAAAGTACGATACTCGCGAAAGTTTTAGTAAAAAACTGTGTTGCGAATATTAACGCCCTCCTCTTTATCAACTAAGGTACAGTTAGTTCCATATAATACATATAGAATGCCTACTTGTACGTGTACTCACGTGTACTCACGTGTTTTGTGCATTAGACGCACGACAGGGCTGTATACCATCTTATTACCAGGGTTTCATACATTATGTTCTTGTGTTCCTGTCTTACATGTTGTTAGCGTAAACATATTATTCGTAATATGTTCTTGTGTTTCGTCCAATGTGTTAGAGAAAACATTCTGTATGTTTTCTCTGTTCTGTATTCTAAAACTGTGCCCGGTGAGTGGCAATAGGCTCGCCCCCTATTACATGGGACCAAAACCCAATTGGCAAAACGTGAATGGTTACACAGCTCTGCCTATCCCTACGGAGAATACAGGGGTAATTATATGTATGTATGTAAATAATCTGGACTATACCTAGGAACTGACACAAAGATTACATGACAATTAATACAAAAAAAAATTTGAACAAAATATTTAAGTAGACTATTAGTTACAACGGAAGTCTTCTCTACATGAGTCCGACTAACAGTTGACTGGTATTAAGAAATGTATTATAAGATCCCGTTTAATTTGGGCTTTTTCGTGTTGCATAGTTTAATCTCACATAACTAGCTTATTAATATAGAATTATTTACTCAACCCTTCCTGATATGTAATATTATTGTACTTACAGATTACGAGTACAGTCCATCCCTCAATGATTCCGACGTGGAGTTCATACCTACTGCGACGAAATGCGTGCTACGTTTGGGGAATCATACATTCTGGTGCGCACGATTGTTCGTAGACAAGCCTTGCAGATGGTACTGTTCGAGGCGGAAGAGAGGACGTTGCTCTGTTATTGCGCACACCATAGGCCAGAAATTGATTGCTATAGTTGGGGATCATAACCACCCTTGTACGATTAATCAGTAATAGTAATTTACTGGCAAAGAAAGGACGAAAGGAGGCGATATTTATTCTCACACAAATTGCAGACCTAGGGAACTGCACCAGGCTACGCTCAAGTTAGCTTGAGCGTTAGCTTTAACACGTCTTAAATAACCGTATGTCTAACAATCTTTAAGGGTGAACTGACCAGCCCGTTCTTCATACAAACGTGGTAGGGTGATCACTCCCTTATTTGAGGATTTAGGCTCAAAACAAAGCATAATACCGATTCATCTCGTCATTATCTAGGCTTGTGTGATGCCGAAATTTTAATAAGATAATTAACTTGAGAGTTATGAGCTTCGAAACATTTTCATATAACATTTTCGAGGCTCATACCTTTCAATTTAATTATCTTTTTAAAATTTTGGCATCTTGTCCTAGATAATGATGAGATCAATCGGTATTATGCTTAATCCTGGACCTAAAATATCAAATAAGGGAGTGATCACCCTACGGCGCTTGTATGGAGAAGCGAGCGGCTAGTTCAACCTTAAGTGTGGAGCTTGAATGAAAATGTCATATAGGTTCCAAACGCAGGCTTGAATTTTATTCCGACGTGCAAAAGTTTGTGTATATGTTTGTATATAGGTGCTCATCTCCGTATAGCAGCTTACTCTTTTGGTCTTCTAGTTACAAATAAATTGTTTATTGTTTATTATTCATCAAAACAGTGTTAACAAATACATACATAATAACAATATACCTAGTTTCTAATCTTATTCTAATAAACATAATATATACATGTATGTTCAAGCAATGGGTTCCAAACTAGGCGCAGCCTGTATCTTGGTAACCCTTAATAACCCATGAAGTGTTGTAAATCTTATATCCTCCCATTGTACTATTTATTAATCATTAAAATGAAGTACCATTTTAAAAATCAGGCCATAGTTTTGTATATTTTATGATTTATTTTTCAAATAAGCATAAATTTGGTGTTATTAAGTCGGCTTTGCGTTAGGTATGACTTTAAATGTTTCTTTTATTTCACAGCACTGTTATGTCACTTGAAAGAGGTTCCTTTATCCGAGGCATATCAATTTAGCATACTAAAAAATCCAAAAGGTTGCGTATTAATTCGCAATGGGTACCAGTTCCACAAAATAAAGCTAAATAAAAATGGATCTATCATTTGGCGTTGTGCTAATTGGAAACGTATCGCATGTCGAGGAACTGTTGTTAGCTACAACGGATTGATTACAAAAGAAAGATTGCATTCTTGCAACTCAGACATCACTAAAGTAGAAATAATGAAGGAACTGTCATATTTCAAGAAACGAGCGGCCATGGAGCTCACTCCGATACAAACTTTATATTCCGAGTTTGTTAATGCTTTGACATTCAAAGGGATCCACCCGGCAGCAGTTCCGGGTTTTTCAAGCGTGAAAACTTCATTGTATAAAATAAGACAAAAATCTCGAGAATTGCAATAAAAATATATCTTTAAAATTATTGTAAATGAATTGTTGTTATATTATCGTAATATATACATATAAATATATTATACATAAGTTAAATAATTTAAAAAAGTATAAATACGTTTCAATTCCACTGTGGCTTTAATTTTATCTCCTTCCAGATATAAAGAACGCCTAAATAGCTGTAAAAATATCTTGAAAAGTTATTGTACACCAATAAAGACGATTCCACATGTTACTGCTAAAACGTCAAGAATATTAAAAATATTAAAAATAACGTTTACCCTTAACGAATCTAATCAATTGAATAAATATTAGGAAATATATAAGATATCGTAAAAATATTCTCAATAACACGCGATTATGTGATCATTTATATCATAACGTAGCAACAAAATAATATCACTAAAAAAAGAAAAGAATTTTCAGCCATAGACTTTAGCGTTCACCGAGATTTTAAGTACACATACATATGAAATAAATTGAAGTTAATGTATTTCTTTAATCTTAAATTAACCACATAGCAAAAGTATGATATTTAGGTACGGACTTATTTTCTGGGGAAACTCGACTGACAAAGACAGATGCTTCATATAGCAGAAAAAAGTGTATCAGGGTTATAGCTGGTATAAAGAGTACCGACAGTTGTCGTTCATTTTTTGTTCAACTTGAGATTATTACCCTTTGTTCTCCTTATACTACAGTTAAAAAAGCCATGTATGCTACTTATTTTGCTAGCCGAATGGCAAATTATAGAGATTGACTAAATGTACTATCATCACGTATAAGATCTGCATAAATGTACTCTTTAATTGCGCAAATAAATGCTTAGAAAAAAAATCAGTAAAATAGGTTTTATCTATGTTATTGCAAAAAATATTATAAAAGTATTTTTTTTTTAAATTATTTGTTTTATCAAGAATTTCCGTTAATGTTTCGTTAATTAGAGATAACAATTACATATTACAGAAATATACATAGCAAAACAAAACGCACATTGAAATGTAAGGTTGTATTCTATTGTAATAAAATGTACAATAACAAAAAAAAAAATCTTTTACATTATTGCCGTTTTAAACGTGGTTTTATGAAGTTAAGAAACTAATAGAAGGGATTGTTTGCTCCAGCTACTGGCAAGGTCGTACTAGATTTCTGACAGATAAACCCGATGCAAAATGTTGAACAGTTATTAAAATTGGTCATGTTTTTCAATCATCACGTTGTAATTGTTCAGAAGACTAAATATATACACAACCAGTAAAAACGAAACGAAAGTTATTTCTTAAAAGAAAATAATTTTATTTAAAATGGGTCGGTTAGCATTTCATCAGTCTGATATTTTATATCTATTGATTGAAAAATCGTGTCTTAATCAGATATCAGTATCAAAAGCTGATCTACCAAACTCAGTTCACATTCAGCAATCGACAATCACTACTCCTGGACTGCCATCGCTTCGAAAGTAGAGATAGCGGTAAAACCAATCAGACATAATGAATTACAAATTGATTACTATTACAAAATTAAAAAAAAATATAGTATGACAAAAAAAATTTCGCTCGTAAATTTGTAATTTTGTTCGCCAAGCAGGCGTTATTGCAAAACATAACAATTTTAAAAATAATGATGAAGTTCATTATTTTTTATAAAAATAATTCTGCTAGGCGAACAAAATTACAAATTTACGAGAAAAAAATATTTAGTCATACTATAATTTTTATCATTACAAAAATACACTCTGGTGTTTTAAGCATTCTCCTTTAATATTACAGCTACATACTCCTATATGACTTCGAGACAAGGAAAGCCGTTGCTAAGCATTAACGGATACACGTTTAGAATTCAATCGAAGAATGCTGAAAAGTTAAGGTGGATATGTTCTACTCATAGTCATTGCCGCGCAGTTGTTCATACTTATGAGGGCGTGATTTTGAAGATCAAAAACCAACATGATCATTAATTTATAACAACATATTCGATAATAACAAATACTTTTAAAATATTTTAAGAAAACATCAAATTAATATTTTAATAAAACACTTAAAAAATATAAAAATATATCTAGTGACAATTCCGCTTAATTTTCCTGCTAAGCCGAGGTGACGTCACAAACGCCACGCAGCCAAACCGGAAGAATTTTCGACGCGTTTCGATTTTTCCACGAAGCATCCTCAGGAGGTCTTGACTTTACGAGCGCACGATCGAGAACTTTCTTTCAGCGAAGACGCCTGCAAAGCGTGGCATTATGGCAAATTCCCTTAATGAGGGAGGCTGTGTTGAGCCGTGGACAATCCGTTTTTTTTCGGGGAATTCCGGGGTTTGCCATTATCCCCACGCTTGGAAGGCATCTTAAGAATCTCAGTTTAAGATTAAGTTCCTCAGAAGGCGCTGCTGCCCACCTTCTGGTATTTTACCGTTAGTCGCCTCTATACGACACCCACAGGTAGCAACAGGGAGGTGACATTATAGCCCGGCACCCCACGGGGACGTTGTAAGAAACGTTGTTTTTTTTTAATTGTGACGATAACTCATCTATAAGTAATAATTATGGTTGTGGTTTAGCCATCTCAGATGGTTTAGACTTGGCTAAGAAGGCACTAATTTTGCTGCAAAAATTAGTTAGGCACTCCCCGGAAACTCTGGAGAGTATTCATATTCGACTGACGTAAGGTCCCTCCGGGGACTCTCCGAGGAGTAGCGGAAAACACAAAAATACGATTTGTATCCTGGTTATCCTCATAATTATATCAAGACATATTATATGTATTTACTCGTAATAACGGTCACAACCAATAAACTTTTCCTCCCTGTATTTAAGTTTTTTTTTTAACTAGACCATATATTTTCTCTATTGAACTATCACAAACAAACTCACTTTTATTTTTTTGCTTTTCGTCTCGCTATTAGCTTACGCTTGAGCGCAAGGTGTTGTGTTGCACATTACTGTTGATCAACTCGGTCACCATGGTATATCCTGCTCTCGAAGTGCTGGTCGAATTTGCCGCCACGCGCTGGCGTGGCGGCAAATTCGACCAGCACTAAAAGCTTTAACGATATCATTCGCCGGGCTTTTGTCAGCGCTAATGTTGCAGCTATTCTCGAACTGAATGGTCTGATGCGTGACGATAAAAGTCCTGACGGCATGACTCCGTGTTCCATGGAAGTTCGGGCGGCCTTTGGTGTGGGACGCTACATGCGTAGACACTTTAGCGCCGTCACATCCTTCTGAAACCAAAGTTAGGGCTGGTGCCGCTGATACTTCGGCGGAGCAACTCAACTCAAACGGCGCAAGTATGCTAACCTCGGTATGGGTTACATATTTGAGCCGTTTGGTGTAGACTTTAGACGTTGGGTTTGTGGGGACCGGGAGCTCATCTTATTTTCCAAAACTTATCTGAGCGTTTGGTCGATGCGACGCGATATCGAAATGCTGGCACCTATTTGGCTCAACGAATAAGCATTGCGATTCAACGGGGAAATGCTGCTAGCATGCTGGTAGTTAGTTAGTTAGCAACTGGTACTGGAGCATTTGGACTGCCTGTGAGTCGGGAATGACTTATAGGTTTTCTTAATGCATGTTGTTGTATATAGTTAGTAGTATTTTGTTAAAAAAAGCATACCGCCGGTAGTAAAAAAAAATGTATTCGTTATTCACGTCGAGATCTAAGTAGATAATATTTATAACTTCAGGTAGTATACCACCGTATCGATTCGTATTGTCAGGAAGAGGTCGCCGAGTGATATCCATGGGTGGGTACAGGTACACCAAGACTAACAAGAAAATGGCCAGCGGGAAAACGTTGTGGCGCTGCTCCTCCCATAGCAAGGGCTGTAGGGCGGTGCTTTTTTCTGTCGGAGAACAAGTTCTCAGTTTAAGACATCCACATGGACATTCGCCAAAGTTTTATGGCGATCAATTTCAAAACTATTGGTATTGAGCTCTTCTTAGTTAAGAGTAAGCAGTTTCGTTGACCGATTGACATAAGCATTACTTCTACTTAGACCTAATATATAGTTAGTAACGACCCGCCTTTTAAAAGATTCTCATCCTCTTAGAGGTATTTTACTCGTACTTTTGAAGAAATGATGGCTGAGCGGTAATAGCTATGGATGCCGTGCAGTACCCTGGTTTGATCCCCACCGCATGGTGGAAGGGCATTTTGCGATTGCCCGCCTGGCTAGCTACCACCCTCAAGTAGAAAGTATGTCGCCAAGCGCCGAAAGGTGTGTTCCGGCAGTAGTCCTGGAGAGCCAGTGAAATTACAGGCACAATGAGACTTAACAACTATGTCTCAATGTGACGGGCGCAGTGCAATTCGTGAGTTGTCATGAATTGCAACTGTTATAGGCAGAGGTTAGTCCACTAAACATCAGGTGGGCCTCGAGCTTGTTCCGCCACAATCACATCAAAAAAAACCTCGTAGTTACTAGATAGTATAATACTAATTGTCAAAGAGTAGTTATAAGAAAAAGTTTGCTGTGTATAAAATGAATGTCTAAAAAATTTACCTATATGTACAAATTTTATAACTTGAAAAAAATAGTTATTACTTTAGTCAGGGTTACAATATCTAATCAAACAATTTTTTTTATCGATTGGTAATATAAAACAATGTTATGCTTCAAATTGGTTATATATCTCTGTCTTTACAACATAAAAAAAAACAAGAAAATCTAATTAAATAACAAAGTATTTTTGTCGACCAAATATAAATGTTGGAAGATCTGATATGGTTAAATTGCTTTAGTAACTAAATTTAAAGACTAATATTTATTTCTAGTCAATCTTAATATGTAGTTGTTACCATAATATATTTGTCATATTAAACAATATATTCTGGACTACATTACATATAAATTAGATAGTTTTAAAAACAAACGCTAATGTTATATGTTCTATAATTAAATAACTCGTTTACTGACTAAATTTTTATATTGTTGGGGTATATATTAATACATGTATATGATATATTTCGTTTTGATATGAAAAAAAAAACATAATTTTTATTCACTTCAAATCGAATTATTGTAACTAAATATAAATTTATATTAACTACTTAACTACTTTCATCCCATCAATATGTACAATATAAATTACCTAATATTCTTCATACTTGCACATATCACACACGACACTATTCCCATAATTTATTCTATCGTTGATTTTTACACAGTACTTTTATATACACATGCTCATACTTACACCCTTACACATAACAACAAAAAAAAAACTGGAAAGGATATTGGTATCACCTACATACTTGCATACTTAGTATTAGTCTAAATTTTGCTAGAGTTTACTGTTCGCAGCATCATATTACTGTCTGTATACATATATATTTTATTATAATATAGGTAAACAAATTAACATGTTTCTTATCATGCCATGTTCACAAGGAAGAGACTGAACTTCACGACACAGGTTATCCTAGTGTGAGGTTCAGGGAACTATGCTATAATTTATTATATTCTTATACCTACAAACTGATAACTGTAACCATTAACTCATGTTTTGGAGACAAATAAAGATTATTATTATTATTATTATTATAAAAGTGTTTTTCTAAAATATTAACTTATGTTTTATAAATTATTTTTCTAAACTTTTGAGGATATTTAAAGATAGACTTGAATCAGTTGCCATGATCCATTATAATATTGTCCCTCATCACGATTTGGTATTCCATTGTTTGGTTTTGTTATGGGCAACAAATTACAGGTGGGTCGTCGGCTCTTAAAATAAAACTAGTATTTTTATTTAAAAAATATCTCTACTATAATATCTCTTGCAGAGCATGGAAATGATAACATCGCCTTTATAAAGTATCGTATGTGTAAGCTCAAGCCCATAGAGAAATATATTGCTATATTATATTGCTTTCTCTTTTCTGTGGGTCTGCCTTTCAATTTGACAGGGCATTGTCCTTTTTAACAAATACAGCTATGAATTTAAGACGCCAAAAAAATTGTCTTATTAATAACTAGGGAATAGGTACCGGTGAACAAAAAAAATAACATTACGATCTAAAACATTTTTCAATTTCTGTTTCCATTTATGTAACGTTTATTAATTATTATCGCATAATACATATGCATGCGGCAAAGTTTTAGAGTGGAACGTAATAATTAAAATACCTACTTATATCTCAAAGTGAACCTGAAACACTTGGGCACCCAAAGTGGGTCCTTTTTGCCCACTTTTTTAGCTTAGCCTGAACAACATCTTCAACCACATTATCACTTACCATCAGGTGAGATAGATAGACCAAAGGCTAGCCTATCAGATATAAATAAAACACTTTTCATTGTTTTCTTCACAAATTAATAAAAGTGTTTAACTTTTAAATTGTTCACAATAATTGAGCAACACACAATCCATTCTATATCAGCCATTTTTGTATTCTGTTGTATAAAGATATTTTTTTTCTTTACCTAGGAGTGATACAATCATGTATCACTCATAGAGTGATACAATCATGTATCACTCCTAGGTAAAGAAAAAAATTATCTTTATTGTATCCTATACACTATAAAAGGCACACTCAGACTTTTTTCTTATTATAAAAAGTTTCTAACCTAACATTCTAATTGAATTTTTCGGCTACTAATTTAGTCGGTATGTTTGTAATGTGACGGACGTAATATCACATTTCAAAGGTTAAATTTTCCATGTGTTTAACTTACAGGGCTTGTGTTCTGTCTTTCTCGGAAGGGAAACGTTATGGTCAAAAGTGGTGTTTACCAGTTCAGCAAAAACTATTCGAAAGGCAGCAGGGTGAGATGGCAATGTTCCAGCAGAAGCATAAACGGTTGTAAGGCTTATTTAATAAGTTACGAGAATAATTTTCTAAAGATAAATAATAACCATAATCATTGACTCTAAATTTGTAAATAAAATGACCATTCCTCTCATCTTGCACTTGGTCAAACATGCCAGTACTATATCGAGTATTTGCTGGATTGATATTAGTTGATTTTTATTGTATAGAAGGTTCAGTCAACAATAAATTAATTTATTAAAGGATTGTCTCGTAATAGCCCAAAAGCATTAAAGAGAAAGATACGAAAAGCATTCATATGTAAAAAATCAGATATTTTATAATTTGAATACAATTATATTTTTTCCTCGTCACATCCATTAAAGGCTTTTTAATATCATAGAGCTTATTCGATCGTTTCTTTTAATGTTTTAATGATATATTTTTTACGCACATCGATCAATTAAACCAATTTATGTCCCGATCATAGGCTTAGGATGTACAAGACCAACAGTGACGGATGAATGGTGTAACAAAAAATGAAATGTAAATGTGTGAGTGACATAGTGTTGTCATGGCGCGAGCGTAATACTATCGACAGTTTTACTGGTTGAATCTTAGGACACATTCGTTTGAAATTATGCCCTATATAGTTCATTGAGACTATTGTAATGATCGTAAGCACTGAAATCACAGACATGCAAAATATGCAAATGAATTAACTTAAACAACTTGATTTTCAAGTCATTACGATTTAAAAACCAAACTACTTAACTGATTATGATGAAATTTCAATGGGATGAATCTTAAATTATATCCTTTCAAACAAAATACGATGTTTTAAAATGAAAATCAAACCAAATATCATAACATGAATACAACCTTATTGAGAACTTGTTCCTTTTTTTGATCTGTTAAAAATAAAACTCATTCAAAGTTGAACTCAAATGCATTTATTGTAGGTCTAAAGTGGTACAGCACTTTTAAAAGTCAAACTACTATAACTTCATCGTAAGAAGATGAAATAAAACTTACCATTACTAAGTATTATGATTACCATTAACAAAATCATTAAGCTGCAAATATACAAATACTGTAAATTATTAAATTACATTTATCTGAATACCATTTGTGTAAAGCAATCACATGTGGTTAGCAAAGGTTGAATTTGTCCCTTATGTAAACATAGACTGGGCCTTACTTTCAATTTCATCTGTAAGGAAAAATGAAAATTATTTTTAGCCATAGCTATCCAGCGCTACAATGAAGCGAGTATTGTAGATTTTATTTCACCAGGGACGCTAAGGGAAGGGCTATTAGATTAAGTCTACATATTATCATACAGTCTTTACATAAAAAAATTAAAAAAAATTTGACCATGTATTTTTGGACATTAAAAGTTGGTATTGAGTCTTTCATTAGTATACATCGATGTTTTCTTTGTATGAAGCATTTTGATTCAATTTTACTACAAACTGTAGAGTTTTTATTTAGATTCCATCAATAATCCGAACCCTTTTATCACATATTGAAAATTTCTTGGAAATCTGTAAAAACACAAACATATATATCATACGCGTGCATATAGTTATTTCAAATTCTGTCAAATAGGCATTTGTATAAAGATAATAATATTTTATGACAGAAGTAAGAGATATTTCCAATTATTTATTGAGTGTTAGGGGAACTTTTCACAGAAAACATCATAATAAATTTTGAATAATATATCTTTACTCCCTTATTCGTAAATACTCAATAAACTATAAACTGATATGTCAACTTCTCGCTAATTATTATGTAATTATATTATTTTTAAACTAATTTATGATTAAACTAACTACCGGTTATTTTTGAGGTTCGAATATGTATCCGAGCAGTCACGTCAAACCTACAGGTCAGACACAAACTATCGACTTTATCGATACTTGTGACGTCAGAACTTTGTCAAGCCCTATCGTAAACAAATGTTTTTATAGTTTATCGTAAAATACCAACAAATTCTTCATTTAGCGATGTAATTTTATGATAAGTATGAAGAGAAACCTATTATCTAATCTTTCCATAGTTCTTATAACTCATTTTATAATAAAATGACGAAATAATGATTATCAAAAAAGCAGTACAAATAAACATAAATTACCTGTGAAATGTGTATATATTCGGGTTACTGCATCTTGTAACCTCACATTCACTCACTGAACAAGACACCATGCTTGCAGAATACATATTTTATATTATAATCGTAAGATATTTGAGAAAATACACAAAATTCGCGCCGACTTAGAAGTGGCCGGGACGCTATGGCCTCTTACTCGCGTAAAAAATGACATACTTCTTCTTGTTTCACTATCTCTTTTCCTCTCGCGACGGTTTGTAGCAGCTTAGGACCTTTCACTCCCACACTTCGTAGGTCTGTTGAGCGTAGCGAAAAAAGCCTAGGTCTATGGTCCCGATTCCATGTTATTTGTGTGGTTTCCCATGGTTTCTGCTTATAAACTATAATATATAATAATTTTAGACTAAACTACCTTAAGAGTAACTATTAGATACATAAGCAATATTATACGAGTATTACTAATATCGTGTGCTTAATTTATTTTGGTTATAAATAAAATTTATTTCTATATGATTATGATTTTTTAATTTATTTTTTAAATTTTAGACCTATTTAATGCCCCGTCGCAGTAAGGTATATAAATTTCAAAATGGTATTTTACATTTTTATTTTTTATGACTTCATCTGAATGGATTTTTTTTGAGAGATTGACAATCGTTCAAAATCTAGAGAAAAGAGTGAGAGCAGAGAGTTCATCATCAACAGCCATTATGTCCTCGTTGTCATACTCCCAAAGCTGGGCAGGCGTCTCAGGTGTAAGATGGCGCTTCTGCCTACCTTTTGGTATTTTCCCTTTCGTCGCCTCATACGACTCCCATAAGAAGATATGAGGAATGCAATTCTAAACCGCCACCCCACGGGGCAAATTTCGGGGTAGTGCAAGAAGTCAGAGTGGACGAATTGAGAGAAGCTATACAAGGTATGAGTAATGGAAATGGTGGTGGCTTTTGAGTGTTAGCTTCCTAGATTTTTCTAGAAGTAGATGTCATATAACTGTAGATTATATGACATCTACTTCTAGAATGTATGCCTCAGCATACAGACTATTGATTAAGATCTCTTCTATCAGCCTATGTAAGTGGAAAAATAGAAAAGAGGTCCTCACTGTCAATCGCCATCGCGGTGTTAGTCCATGATATCTATGCTCTTGGCTATTTTTCTATTTTCTATTCCCATTGGTGAAGGGATGTGCTCATGTGCAGAGAAGTAAGGAGTGTATCATCCTCATCCGTAATAAATATATAAGATTGATCGATTCAGGCGTTTAGGCTTAATGTCAAAACCGAGATATTTGAAATTAAGTGCAAATTTGACATTTGTCACATCTTAGACGTTAGTATTTTTTTTTTAATATTTGGTATCTAAATATGAAACTAAAATTGAGAAATGTGTCATCACATGTCACTTCGACATCTGTCATGCCTGTCCATTAGTCCGTATATCTTTTCTCGTCTGCACTCATTGCCGAATCCTAACTCGCAGTTGCCCGGTTTTTCATTTTCATTAACTGAATTACATCCCTATCAAAGAAGGCAACAATTTTGGACTTTGGAAGCTTTCCTTCTGTACGGTTCTATAATTCTATAATTAATTATTTAATTTAATTAAATTGAATTTAGTGAAATTGAATTTAATTAAATTGAATCTAGTTAAATTAAATTTAATTAAATTGAATTTAAAAAAAAGATCTTGTATAAGAAGTAACCCTAAAGTAAAAAGAACATGGTTTGAAGTTTGAATATTATTATTTTTATCATCAGGTCCAATCTTTTCAATTTCGCAACGAGGGAAACCCAAGATAGAGTACAGAGGCTACTATTTCCACGCACAGTATACAAAATGCCAAAAAACAAGATGGTGGTGCTCTGCGAGCAGATTGGGATGCAGGGCTTACATGTTCACTATTGAAAATGTTATACTGAGTATAAGTGACGATCATAATCACGCACCTCCTCGGAGAAAGTAATATGTTATTTATTTCGTAAATTGTACAGTTCTTGATTTTTTGGTGAGTATTAACGATATTCATATCGTCTATTGAGACTAATATTATTTAATATTTTATTGACAACTTTCAAACTGAAGAAAAAATTAAATAAATGCTGCATGCCACACACACACATGATTCCATGAATTTATTGAATGAAAATGAGCGTTAGACACAGAAAAGTGCTTATTACCAACTTTGACATGTACATTAGCACTTTCGTTTTTTTTATATCTTGTTTATACTGCTGTCCTTTGGTACAATGTCGGGGGTGTATATAAGTTATATAAACAATCATCGAGTTAAAGAAAATTAGGCTACGTTATAATCTATATAGCCAGATGCCTAAATCTTTCAGACAATGTTTGAAATATATACATTAACTCGAAATTCTATACAATTCGGAAAAAGTGTCGGTAAAGTGCTTTTAATATTCGTTGTTACCAACGCGAACTCTAATTATTCAAGTTGTTTATATTTAAGCAATCGAAAAACCCTATCTGGTTATAAAAATACCGGTTTTCGATAATTTTATTGTAGACAGTAGAATTTGAGAAAAACTAAATTTATCTAATCTCTTACTGGCATTCAATAAAATTTGTGTGTTAGTACATAGTTACTTAACCTAAGAGGTGTTGTAAAGTAGGTAAAGTTTGTAATGATTCAAAAGAGATAAAACATTTCATACATTGCCTAGGCAAGACGAAACCTGAAAAGTTATCATTCGCACATTGTTTTTAATAAAAATACATTTATATATTCTTCTGTCTAGGTATAATCTAAAATATTATTCTCACCCCATTTCAAACCTGAAATATGTTAATTTCTTTCTGATTGAGAATATGTTACGGTAAAATTTAAATTTAGAACTTTAATTTTTCCGCTTAACAACTTTAAACTGTTTAAATCGCGTATATTTATCATTACTTTTGTCCCGAAATTTCAAACACTTCTTAAATTAATTAAATCCCATGGCCGACACAAATCTGTAAGATCTATGGACATTAGTACAAATAATTCCTAAAAAACTCAAGTGACACATAAAACCAATAAGTATAAGTCACCCCGTGACCACGATCAGTGCAAAGTGTTTGGGACGAAAATAATGACGTATACGCGATTTAAACAGTTTTTAAGTTGTTTAATAACTACGTGTAATAATACTTATTTAGTAAATATAATACACAGTTTTGTAATGACGAAGATAATCTTCTGTTTATAGGTTTCCAATATTGCACAACACGACGAGGAAAACGAATGATTAAATGCGGCGGATACAACTACAGCACGCAATACAGGAGTGGTTCAAAAATCCGGTGGTCGTGTTCCACCCACAACAGCAGAGGGTGTAAGGCATGCATTTTAACATATGATGACGAAATCATTAAAATTCGAAATGATCATAATCATCCTCCACCCGGTGGTGGAATAATGTAAATATTCATAACAATCGGGAATCACGTGGGAGATTGCTTGAAGACCTTCAACTGAGAATATTTTGTATTACAAAATGAAATGGGCATTTGTATGTTTTATTAATAATAATAATATCCTTAGGGTGTATATAAATTTTACGCTCTCTGAATTAATTCAGAAGTCTTTCAATAAATATTTCAGTTTAGTTTGACTGGTCTACAAGTAGCGACTGGTACTGCAGCTGGATTTTTTCCAATTAATATAGTAGGTAATTTTTTACGGTTTTTACCCATTATTTTATACCTATTTATTCTTCCAGCTCGCTACGTTACCTCTCGCCGCGGCAAGCGCATGATTCGTCTGAACGGATATAATTTCTATCTTGCACGGATGATCGGCACCAAGTCTCGGTGGGCGTGTTCCACCCACCATAGGTACGGGTGCCGCGCCGCCATCATCACTGTAAATGATATGATCACTTCCCTCAACTCGGACCATATGCATGAGGGCAAACAAACTCATGACAACAAAACTGCGAAAGAAGAATATTACATAATAACTATGAAGTGAAAGGTGCGGAAGTTATTCTTCCATCCGATTAGTTAGATCCAATCATAGAAGTTTTACACGTGTTGCAATAAGTTTTTGATCAAATAAAATGTTATTTTATGACTATGGAAGAGTTTCAACTCTTCATTGGAATACATATGTATTATAATGAAGACCTTTAACTTCTCTACTTAAACTTAATCATTTGAGAAATAAGTTACCGTAGTTTATTTTGCATTTTATATGCCTGTAGCCCCGTGGGGTGGCTAGAATATCATGCTCCCCATCTCTAGCCGTGGGTGTCGTAAGAGGCGACTAACGGTAAAATACCGGAAGGTTGGCAGCAGCGCCTTCTGAGCAACTGCTATCATAAAATGGGATCCCCAATCCGCCTGCCAAGAGCGAGGATCGTGACAAGTCCCCCTTAGTGGGAAAGGCTGTGTTCAGCTCTGGACAATTCGGCTGATACAGTATCGGTTAGCCGATATTGCATTTCATCATCAGGTTTAGGCCAGAGCTTACATAACGTGGGCGAACGTGTGGGTATCGTACAAATCAGAAGACACAAAATTTAACAACACTTGGTTCAATCTTAGTCATAAAGGGTTACCCCCCTGAAATTACCTCCGTGCACCCCCGCCATTCCAATCTACGCCTTGCAGAACACTATTTTTCGAACTATCAGTGTACCAACTACTTGTACCTCCATCTTGAGCTTCTTTATTTATCTGAGCTTGAACTACCCGCTTGACGTTATTGAAGGTGACTTGTTTGATGGTTCGACGGATGAATGTTGTGGAGAACTCAAGAAGGCGTAGCCTGTTCTAACGCTCTGACAGTATTAAATGTCATTTTTAGACTGACATTACTTTAAATTGTTACATCTAAAAAGAGGTTTATATGTTGTATATTATGAGAAATTGTTGTATCTAACATTTTGGTAGGTATTGTACTGTCCATTAATTCAATATTTTTGGTATATTCTATAACGACAATGCATTTTATAAAGTTTGAAATCGTTATGTTGCTACTTGTCAAACTTTATAATACTTTTAGAAACCAATGATGGTAAGCGTCACGCCTAACCCTTAATATTGCAGTGTCCCTGTTCTTGTCCTCCTTGACACTGCACTAAGTTCAATACTCGATCATAGTCCTAGTAGTCGTCTGCCAGTAATTTCACTTGCTACAATGCTTTTATGAATTAATTTCAGCTAGAACAAGTGTTCTAGATAATGTGGTGGTGTGGGTACCACTCAAAAAGCACTCTTCCTAAAGAAACACAGCATCAGGTATAATACATCTCCACTTACCAATTCAGGGACGTACAGCCGTGATGACGAACCTTTTTGTCATAATATTTCTGCCTATTAGCCTGCTTCATTATCCATACAGCTACTTACTTTTGGGATTGCACGAAAGGGGAATAATAATATATTTTAATAAAGGAATAATATACTTTGCTTTTGTGATTATTAATTCTATGAAAACTTTACAGGTGAAATCATAATGTCTAAGAAGGGTAAGCCGCTGCTAAAACTAGGTGGATACTTTTATTACTCGGAGCCTGGAAGAAGTTTAAACCTTAAAATTAGATGGAGGTGTTCCAGTCACAGAACTTTTCGATGCAAGGCTAGCGTACAAACTGTTGATGAAGCTGTGGTTGCGGGGAACTTTGATCATAATCATCCACCTAGGAACAATCAACTTGATTGGAATATTTTACACGAATAATCTATGATTATAAAAAAAACGAATTACTCAGTGAATATGTTAAATATCTTTCATTATCTTGATGTCTCATTCGAGATTTAATAAACTAATGTAGTAGTGCAGTGAGAACCCAAAATAATTCAGATCGAAGCTCACTTAGGTAAGTTCGTTTGATCTTATTATTGATGGATATAAGAATCAATAATTTGCTGCAAAGTAAAAAATGTCACTTAGTAAGGAAAAATTACTATTTTTTTTCTAATTAAAAGCCTGCTGGTATATAATTTTTATTATCATGTTTAACTTGAGCTCCTTAAATAAACTTGTCTGTTGAAACTTCCTGTTCGTAACTTCTAATATTTAAGTAAAACCAATTTATACACATTATTTTGAGTTTGTAAAAGTTCGTTTTTAATTTCTGTAGTTTTTAGTTTCTTGTTAGTTAGTTTTTAAGACCTGGGGGTTTAAGCTCATAGTACATATACACGCGCGTAACGTAGCCTGGCAAGCAGCCCGGCTAACAGCTCAGGAAGCAGCGCAGCGCGCGTTTCTAGCCCAAACAAGCCATGCAATGTGTTCTCTAGCATCACTAGCGTAGACACTCAGCGACCACTGCGCACAGCGCCTGACAATCGCACGCCGTGCCGTGCCGCGCCCGCGTCCTTTCACCAACTGGCCCGCAGATTTACTGTCGCACTCGAATCCGTCGACTGGGAAAATGTCATTAGTAAGATTTGTCTTTGTATTTTCTAGACAGTAAATATGACGATTGGTGCTGTCTCCTCGCGGAGAGGAGATTGGAGCTGTCTTAAATATACTTACAAATCAATTCGATATCTGTTTCCCACTAAAAATACAACATTAAAAATACAAAATACACAATTATCAATTGTTGAGGCTAACCCGGAATTACTGGCTCTCAAGGACAGCTGCCGGAACACACCGTTAGGTGCTTGGCGACAGATTTTCTACTTGAGGGTGGTAACTAACCAGGCGGGCATTCTCAAAATGCCTGACGCTTACCATCTCCGTCTCTTTCTCTCGACGTTTTAGACCCTTTGTGATTAAGAGAAGCTTATTGTCACTAAGGGCATTTTGCGAATGCCCGCCATTTGCTACAGACACTACAGTGCTTTTCAGACTTAAACACAGTAGAGTTCGCAACCTATTACTTTGAGCCAGAATATCTGATACTGAAGTGGTTATCACCAAGATGGACTTTTACCAAAGAAACATATCATCTGGTATTAATGTACTGCTCTGCTTATCTGTTCAGGTATGTACAGGCGTGATGATGAACTTATTTCCAAATAATTTCTGCCTATTTGTCTGCTTTATTACACAACATCTACATTTTGGGATGGCTCGGATATTTTTAAGGAGAATTTTAAACAAATTGGGATTTCAAAATACTTTGATATATTTTGCTTTTGTGATTATTAATTTACTGTATGATTATTAATTTATTGTAATATTTTGGTATTTACCCCCCCCCCCCCGTGGGGTGCCGGGTTAGAATTGCACCTCCCCATATCATCCCGTGGGTGTCGTAAGAGGCGACTAAGGGAAAAAATACTGGAAGGTGGGCAGCAGCACCATCTAGAGAACTGCAATCTTACACTGCGATCCCCAAGCCGCCTGCCAAGCGTGGGGATTATGGTAAATACCCCCTTAATAAGGGAGGCTGTGTTCAGCAGTGGACGAGTCGGCTGTTACAGTACAGTACAGATTATTAATTAAATGAACACTTTACAGTTGAAATCATAATGTCTCAGAAGGGTAAGCCGCTACTTAAACTAGGTGGTTACTTTTATTACTCGGAGCCTGGCAGCTGTTCAAGTTTCAAAATCAGATGGAGGTGTTCCAGTCACAGAACTTTTCGATGCAAGGCTACTGTACACACTGTTGATGAAGCTGTTGTTGCGGGGAACTTTGAGCATAATCATCCACCTAGGAACAATAGACTTGATTGGAATATTATCACAAATAATCTATGATTATAAAAAAAAACAATACAAATGTTAACGAGTGAATATATGGATATAAGAATCATTCAAAGTAAAAATGGAATAAAAGAATGGAAATAAAAAAACGATTTTCTGTTGAAAGCCTTCATCATCATTCTTTAATCATCATCTCGGGGTATAGCACAGCGCGCGTCATTCCAAGCAAGCCGTTCAGACATGCGCCACGCAGACTGGATAGCTGCCCGGCAAGCAGATTGCAACATAAAACCATCACAGACTTCTGGGCGTGCTGGGGTTAAAGGGATAAGCTATATCAAAATCCATCGCGTCTTTTTCAAGGTGCTTGAGTGAAAATTTGCATTGTTTGAAACACAGTTTTTACTGTGATCGTGGTCACGGGATGACTAATTGGTTTTATTTGTCACAAGAGTTATTAAGAAATTATTTGTGCTACCGTCAGATTTTTTTATATTAATCATAACGTTCCTTATTCGCGCAGTATTCGCTCACAGTGTCCAGAGGTCTTGCAAATTTGTATAGGCCATAGGATTTAATTAATTTGATAACAGGATTGGGATCCTGTTATCAAATTAATGCAACAGGTGGTACTTGCCAACCATCATCTCTATTGAAATTTGGGTACTTTTTGATATCAATAGCCTCGCTTAACATTCGTGGCATTAACCGGGTTTTTCTGGCGAGGATTTGTGGTTTATCGAACCGAATGTAGTGGTTGGGTTCGTCCTGGTTAATCTTCTTATGCGCTTACTTGTGACAAGACAGCAGTTGTTTACAAACTTCATTGTGAATGTGGGCTGTCATACATTGGGCAAACAAAGAGGAGCGTTGGTATCCGCGTAAAAGAAAACATTGCTGACATTTTTTTTAATGTTATTGTGACGGAACATGTTCGAGGCTCACCTGATGTTAAGCGGACTAACCTCTGCCTATAACAGATGCATTTCGTCACAAGTTACGAATTGCACTGCGCCCGTCACCTTGAGACATAGTTGTTAAGTCACATGTGCCTGTAATTTCACTGGCTCTCAAGGACTGCTGCTGGAACACCCCGTTAGGAGCTTGGCGGCAGATTTTCCACTTGAGGGTGGTCGCTAGCCAGGTAGGAATTCGCAAAAAGCCCTTGCACCACGCGGTGAAGCACAAGCCCGCGGCGGGATTCGAACCATGGACCTGCTGCGCCGCTGTCCATAGCCAATGCCACTGAGCCATCACTGCTACAAAAAAAAAAAAGAAGAACGACCAAGTCTGCGGTTTGTGAACATGCCCAGGACAAACTACATTCGGTTCGACAATCCACAAATCCTGGCCAGAGAGACCCGGTTTATGCCAAGAATGTTACGCGAGGCTATTGAAATCAAAAAATACCCAAATTTCAATAGAGATGGTGGTTGGCAAGTACAACCTGCTTGGGTCCTGTTATCAAATTCTTTAAATCCCATGGCCGACACAAATCTGCAAGACGTCTGGACACTGTGAGCGAATACTGCGTGAATAGGACGTTATTAATAAAATAAATAAAAAATTGACGGTAACACAAATAATTTCTTAATAACTCATGTCGAGGTTCTTGATTTGATTCCCGATTCAGTTTGTTGTTGGTCTTTTCTAACTATGAAATGTTCAGTTGCTGTATGGTGTCTGGAACTGTGCCCAGAAGATACTAATAAGTTCGCCTCCTTAGATGGGATCACAACAAATTTGAATTGTAAGTGTATAGAGACTTCTGCCTTCCCATTTTGGGATACAAAGGCGTTCATATCATTGATTTACCATCGTATGTTATGTTAGGAAAATAATATGACCATCAGGGTGAGAATAAAAGATACATTTTTCTTAAGTTGTTTATATTTAACTAAGTAAAATTTCTGATTATTAGACAAAAGCTTATGATTGATGCCATGACGACTGATGCTCCGATCATAAGTTTTCAATGTGACTTAACTCCAGATAAGTATGATATTCTAGTTCATACAAAAGTGTGTTAGAATTTTAGGATGTTATATTATGATAACGACAAATCTTTAGCATACTAAAAGACATTTTAAGCCTATTTCACTTACGGTTTGCTACCCACGCATACACATTTCAGTGCATGCGTGGGCGCGGTCGTAAGTGCACGCACTCCGTGATGAAACGACTCTGAAAGTCGCGAAACCGGTCGAGACGCCTTCTCGACGTAAAAAACCGTAAGTGAAATCGGCTTAAAACATATTTTAGTATGTGTCATACTTACGTTAGTTTTAATCAATTACAAGTTTAAAGCAATTTAAATCTTAATAACTGATTAAAAATGTATATATCTACCAACAGATCGGCCTATATTCTGTACGTCGAAGATTGGAGCAAAGGTAATGAAACTCCGTGGCTACTGGTACACTCGACACTCCGTCTGCTCGTCGAAAGTGAAGTGGCTGTGTGCTGACTCACGTGTAATGGACTGCCACGCTATGGTAGTAACCATCGGACATACGATGGTGGATCGAGTGAACCGACACACACACTCGCCATGTACTTCATGATAAAGATCTTCAGAACGATAATCGAAAATGAATCCGTCTTTAAGCTCAAGATATTTTCCTATTATGATTACGTATTTAGATAACTAAATTTTATATGTCATGTGTGTAAACGAGTAATGTGCGGTTATGATTACTAGTATGTATTGAGTTGTTTTATCGCAAATGTTTTTATGTAATATTGTTTTAGAAATAATAAAATAGAAGTACGCTAGAAATGTGAAGTTTAATAGTTTTATTGACATTTACCGTCTCTGTTAGTTCAAATTCTATCGAATCACTAAATCTTATTTAGATAAGATTTAGTGACTAAATCTTATTTAGATAAGATTTAGTGATTCGATATGTAATGAGTTTTTAAGGTTCCGTATTTGCAAATCGGCCTTCTTGGACCTTCTTCTGCACCTCGGTCTGTCCAAATTTTATAATCGACACTCATTTAGTTATGCATATTTTTTTCATACAATACAGAAAAGGTTCTCAGTCCTTTTTCTGCTAATCTTAAGATATGTTATACTGACCATAATTTTAACACAATAATGATTAGTATAATCGTTTTCAGATCTAATACTTATTGAGGCTGCGTCAAATGCGCGCACTACTGAGGTTCTAACTGAAGAGGCTCGTAAAAAACAGGCACGTGACGCAAAACTAAAGAGTGAATTGGAGCTCAACGAAACTAGACGACGACAAATACAAGAACTCAGTCAGGCTGGTTTAACTGTGCTGCAAATCGCAAGAGCCTTAAAAGTGTCAGTAAGTATCCGGCCATATTCAATATAAATTATCTTATAAATTTAAAAATATTTACTGAGTTCTATGTCTTTTAAAATAATACTTTTTTTTTGCAGCGAAGCACCGTTTACTTGTGGATCAAGCGTCCAGACATATCTGCGAAGAAAAGAGGCGCTCGACGAAAAGCTTTTCCTGTACAAATAATCGAGGATGTTATTCATAAATCGCAGTCCGATAGTGACAAGGCAGCTTTAGCGAGATCACTAGGAGTATCCAAATCTACTCTTAGACGTTGGCGACGTGAATATAGGAAGAATTTACTCTTCGATCAAAAACAAACAAAACAAGATTAGTCAAGGCCCCCATAAATAATCCTTGATTTATCGTCTATTTTTTAAAATAGGGAATGACTGGCGACAATGTCCTTCCCTATATTTTCTATTTCGCTATATCATCTGATGTTGAGTGCTGATTTGTCCGAAGATAGTAAACAGACTCATCCTAGAATAGGAAAAGCCTCTTAAAAGCCGCGGCTGGAATACACCGTTAAGAGCTTTGCGGCAGTTTTGCCGATTTAATAGGGTTAGACCTAGGTTGACGGGTATTCGCAAAATGTTCGCTCTATAACACCATGCAGTTAAGTTTTTGCTTGGTAGTAAAATATTTTGCGAAAGCCCTAACACCTGAGTAGCAGAACATGAACTTTCTTACATTCTGTTCTATCGTAACTTCACTGCATTGGGAATTTTGTGAATGCTCGCCTGGCTACCACCCTCGAGTACAAAATCAGCCAAGCACGTAGGTTACCGCTTAGCAACAGGTGGGCTTCGTGCGTATTCCGTCACAATCCCATAAAAAAACATAGGAAGACCGACATGGCGTTAAAAAATCAGCTTAAGGATCATACACTCCTCTATTTAAAATCAGACCTGACTTTTAAAGCCATGTTTTACAGATAGTATAGAAATATGAAAAAAAAATACCTAGAATCATCAAACTCTTCATTATATTTCTAACATATAGGTATGTAGTTATATACTCTGTCTGTAGAGATATACTTTGTTTGTAGTTTTTATTTGGTTATCCTAAAAATATTATCAGCATAATTTAATAATAGAGACATTATATTCCTTTTGATTTCGATTTACTATTTTGTTTAAAGTCAACTATATTCATAATACTTAATTTTATTGGTTTTCGTATAAATATTTTGCCAAAAAATTGTATTGTTATATTTTACATTATCTAGATATTGTTCATATGGTGTCATGAGTTAGTTAAATAAACAAAATAACAAGAGTAGGATAAATAAAAATAAATCATAATTGGTAAGTAATTTAGTAAAATAGATTAATTTTTAATTTAAAAAAAATACTTTCTTTGTCAGTAACAGAAATCCCTTATTAAATTAGTTTTAAGAAATAACTGTTCGTTATAAAAACGTTAGTTTCATTTTCAATAAACTTAATTTTTATTTTTAGATTATTAATAAATAAACATTAATTTTAAACAACATCAACAACATCAATCATCAAATGTAAAAAATATTGAAAATTAAATGAAGTACCTACCTTCGTAGTTTTATTAACCGTTTTATCGGTATTAAACAATATAAAAAAAAAATACAGACTTTTTTTTAATGCCTAGCTGACGTTATATTTTTTCTTAAGTGTTATATGTTTACGATTGATTTAGTTATTTAGTGTCAGCTTTTATAACATTAATATTAAACAAAAAATAAAGTAGACAAAGATACTTTGCTTTCACAAATAGAAATAAACCATTGTTAAAGATTATTTATTTTATTTAAAACATAAAAGTTTTATAATATTGATATGATCACTAAGATATTGTTAGGTTAGCTAAATACGTAATATCTTAAGAAAAAAGGTCCCTAGCGGGGACTATTATAATAGTCACCCCTAGCGGGGACTATTATAATAGTAAAAAACATATATTATATATATTATAATATATATAATATATGTTTTTTTTTGTGACATGGTTAATTTTTGTAACTGTACAAACATTTTGAATATCACCCCTCACAATGAATTACTATTGTAATATAAGGAATAACGGTTGTTTAATTTCACCCATATCAGTGTTAAATGTTTACAGGTTACATACTAAGCACGACTCGGGGCGGTACTCCAGTGATCATTGTGGATGGTCACAGGTACCTCCGCGTGAAGGGCAGCAAAGGCCCGAAGGCGCGCTGGCGTTGCGTGCGTAACCCCATAGGGTGCCGCGCCAAGATCTACACGTGCGAGGACATACTAGTCAGGACGGGTATCGAACACGACCATGAACCTCTTTACGATGAAAACAGTACGAGTTACTAAACTATGAAGTAAGACGTCAGCATAAGCCTTCTTACAGTGGAAATCTGATAAAAAAAATCTACTTTGAGATCGTGCAAAAAAACAAGAGTGTAATTTTTGACATTAAAATATAGATAAGTTTCAAATTACTGTGCTTATAATATTGTTTTTTCTGTGTAAAGTTATAACGCGAAGATGAAGAGAAGAATTAACGGGTCTTATTGCACAATTAATTATATAAAAATATAATTCGAAAACCTCGTTATTTTTGACCGTGGTTATAAGATAGACTGAAGAAGCGGGTGTCAGGAAATTAAATGTGGGCGTTACCTGAAACAACCCCCATTTGGAGGTTATATTTAAAAACTATTAAGTATTGTACCTACACACAACACCATCACTGACGCATAATATTGAATTTCGTGAGGAGACTACATTGACATGACAGGATTCCAGGACGAATAAAACATGAAACCAACCTCTCGCTATAAATTCTTGTTTTTTTTTTATATCAATCGCTGATTTGTAAACAGTAGAGAGTATCATAAAGAATACTTTCGGGATGTTGGTTTAAGTAACGAATGCAAGGAAGTGCTCTGCGGTCAGCAGTTGCTGATTTTTGGTATGAATGTTTAAAGTAGTTACGATGTGTTCTATTACTCGAACTGGTCCGCTTTGTTTTACTAATGTAACAGCTTGCTCAGCTACAATCATTTGTATTTATACGTGTAGAACGGATCTTGGAAACGAAATAGAGTCTATTGTCGTTTGTACTTTTGGTGATACCTTAAATAACGGAATATAATGTGTGATGAAGAATTTTTTGAGTATATACTGTTCTGTTTTTCCCGCTTATCTTGAGTGTATACCTAACGGTCCATTCAACTCGATCGAATCGTCGAAGTTACGCAAAATACTATTTGATATAATTATTTGTGTGTAAAGACACGTGAATACTTTTCTGTATTTATTAAGTACTTATTAAACATTATTGTACCTCAGTCCAAAGTTAATAGATTCAAATAATATATTAATTCACATTATTTTAACTAATAATGTTTGTCATAATTAGTGAGACAAAATTAAATTAATTTAACATTTTAGAAAGACACTTAGTTATAATTAATATGTATTTAATGTCTAATCAATTTCCTAATATTCCTGCTAAGTCGATGTCATAAACGCCACGTAGCCCTAACAAAATACTTTTGAAGCTTGTCGCTTCTATATACGACACATCACTTACGTCATATCAGCTTAGCAGGAAATGAAGCTAGTATTGTCACTAAATATACGAGTACTTTTATATTTTTAAGTGTTATGAATTTAATGTTTTCTTTATATAAGCATTTGTTATTATTACATGTCTATTTCTGAAAAATAATGCTTTTATCCATTAATTAACTCTCTAAATCTATGTTTCTCACATAGCGCATGCTCTATCACAATGTTTTAATGTTCTTTTGCAGAACGAATATAATAATTTCAACTGGTTCTTAAAAGGTTTTTTTGTTGGCAGTATATAACTTGAGCAGCTGCGCGAGCAAATTCAGATTTGAGACTACACGATTCGGCAACCCTGTTATAGTACATGGCCAGTATCGGTACAACAAGTGGAGTGGATCCAAAGGACTCCGAGCGCGATGGACCTGCGTTAAGAACCAGCAGGGTTGCCGCGCCACTATTGTCACTTTTAATAACTGCGTTGTAAGAATGAAGAACCAACACACACATATATGAAATGTTATTGTATGATCATCAGTGGTTACTTAATATAATGCTTATATATATGATTATATATATACATGGATATACCCGCATTCATAAGCAATGACTGTGTAAAAATGCTTTCAACAATTCGTTTGGTAAGACTAAAGGAGTTGTATTCACGGGACACTCGAAGCAGTTATGTAAAAAAATTCACTTATTGGACTCTAAACCAAAGTAAATTCGAGATATACCAAGAAAACTCTCAGTAAACAATGTCGAGAAGATTTCAGAGATGAGAAAGTCTATATTTAAATATTATGTTTAATAATATTGTAACCACACTATATAAATTTAATTTAGAGATTCAAAAACATAATTTCATAAATATATTACTAATGTAGTGTAAACATACTATACGTAATATGTTCTTGTGTTTCGTCCAGTGAGTTAGAGAAAACATTTTGTATGACCCGTAACTGTGCCCGGTGAAGTGCGCCACCTATTACATGGGACTGAAAGCCAATTGGCGAACCGTGGATGTTTACACACCTTTGCCTACACCACCGAAATACAGGCGTGATTATATGTATGTATGTTTAATAAGTTTAATAAGTAACTGCAAACTATTTTGCTTGTATTATTATTATTAATAGCAATACTTTAATATTATTATTTAAGTATTGCTTAAATTAAGACATAAAGTAAGTAAAGCATTGATCTCATGGAATTAGGCTTATTCTAAAGTATTATTTGATGATCTGATATATCAAAAATAGTCTAGTGTGTTTTTGATATTTTTAAATTAATTTTAAATAAAGTATTCAAGAAAGTATTAATAGATTATTGTTATCTTAACTCGTATAAGATTTTCAGAAAAAGGCAAAATGTTTTATTATACGCCACAAATCTTCGATTTAACATAAAATATTCTGTGTAAGACATTGTTTTAATAATTACTCCCAAAAAAATTTAGACGAATCATCGTAGTATAATGTAAAGATAGCTATGGACTGCCACGCAGGCTATACATTGTTTGAATCCTGCCGTGAGTTTGTACTACACCGCATAGCTCTGATAGCTCGCCTGGATATAAATTCAAATGCTTAGATAATCTGTCCCAAAGCACCTTACGGTGTTTTCCGGCACTTACCTTTAAAAGCCAGAAATTCTAGGTTAAGCCTATTTACCATCTCAGCCACAACATCCCATACCAAGAGGAGAGACGGTGGTCAAAGTCTGAACTCAGCTGTAACAAAAAAGGTGACTCTACGTGGGCTTTCTCCAACTTCTACAATGGTCTATAATATACACACATAAATATATATATTAATCCAGTTGATTAGTATATTTTATTAATAATTATAATTTTATTTATGGTTTTGAAAGCAATGGGTGATATGGCGCCGATGTTCACCATGTCCAAGCGTGGCAAGCCTATTATCACGGTAGGACAGCACCGGTTCAATCGCCACTGGAGATGCAATGGTCCTCGAGCGAGATATGTATGTGTGAAAGGACCCCCCATCGGCTGTCGAGCGTATATTATCACTTTTAATGACGAAATAATACAGAGTAACTTTGATCATAATCACTAATGATGACTGACTACCTGAATAAAGACTTCCAAAACAAGGATTTCATATTTGAATGAATAGATTCAGGCGTTACTTTGCGGAAATCCATATTTAATAATAAATAATATATTGTTAAAGTATTTTCAGAAAACGTCAAATTAATTATTTTATAAGATACTTATTTTTTTTTTATAAAAATTATATGTATCTAGTGACAATTCCGCCTAATTATTACAACTAGGCGGAATTGTCACTAGATATAAAGATTTTTAAGTGTTTTATTAAATAATTAATTTGATGTTTTCTATACATTTAAAATATTTGTTATTATTTCATATTTTATTTATTCGGTAGTAATAGATGTTTGAGTTAATAGACGCCAGTTATAAAAAGCAATTGTTGAAATTAACGAATAGACTTGGCTATATAGATTCAAATAAGATTTCATAATGGTTAAAATGTATCAACATAACGTAGTATCTAAGGATATCGCGCTTATTATACGTATACACTAAGGAATTAGTCGCGTTTATTACATTATGTTAGTCGTGCTGTTTCAAACACTTTGTAATCACGTGTCATGGGTTCAAACTCTTTGCAGTCACGGTATCAGGTCACCGTTAGAGAAAGGTGGGCACTTCTAGGTTAGCCTGAACAGCATCTTCGACCACATCATCACTTACCATCAGGTGAGATAGAAGACAAAGGCTAAGCTATCAAAAAAAAAAAAATGTGACAGTATTCTTATGAATTGTTTGAAAAATTATATGTACCTACTGCTCAAAATTTTTATTATACCCTTAAACCACGATGCCTGAAAAGTTTTTGAAACGTCGGGACTTGATGTAATATAAATGTGAATAAATCCGTTAACGTTGTTTCATTTATATCAACATAACGTTTCTTCTTTGTTGTGTCTTCATAGCGCTATAGAAATGTAGTATCGTCATATATTAAATACCAAGTGTTTAAACTCGTTGACATTTTGCAAGCATATCCGTGAGTTTAAAATGCTTCTGTTGTTTCAATTTTCCATAAAAATATGAAAATTACTTCAAGATATAGTTTGAGATAAAATAAATAATAAAACGAAAAATTGGCAAACCAGAAGCATATATTTTAGGCTCAAGGACTTTCATGAAAAATTTTAAGGGGTTAGAACACTTGGTATTCAAATAATTACGATACTGCGATTATATGGAATGAGCTACCAAGACACTAGCATTAAAACTTAAACAAAAAAACACGTCGTTTTACTTATGTTATTATTTTATAGACGCTGACAAAACTCCAACGTTCTCAACATCTCGCTATGGAAAGCCTGTGATTACAATTGGATCTTATCGTTTTAATAAGGACTCTCGTTACAAAGGGCCACGGGTAAGATTTTATTGCGTGAAAGCTTGTAATGGCTGCAAGGCATCTGTCACCACTTTCGGAAACTCAATCATTAAGACAAACCAGGAACACAATCACTCGTAGTGATCACTTCATGACTAAGATTAAAATTGTATTTACAAAACAACATTTTTAAAATTTTATTTTGGAGTAAATGAAGAATGATGGCATATTTTAGTTTAATTTTATGTATAGAAAAACATTTGTAACGTATTTAAAAGTGCTGTACTGAACTGTATCAGCCGGATTGTCCACTGCTGAACACAGTCTTCCTCATTATGGGGTTTGCCAAAATCCTCACGCTTGGCAGGCGTCTTGGATCGTAGTGTGAGATATCAGTTTCTCAGAAAGCGCTGCTGCCCACCTTCTGGTGTGTTACCCTTAGTCGCCTCTTACGACACCCACGGATAGAGATGAGGGAGGACATTCAAGCCTGGGACTCCATGGGATACACACGGCTAGAGATGGGGCTTAATGTATTTAATATTTTTAATGCGATGACGCAGGTATGACTCCTGTTTGCTCGAAATGTCGTTCTAGAGTTGATGTGCTTTATGATGTGGTACAGTAAAGAACCGTACTTTACCCATCTTTTTGGATTCACCCTTCTGCCTTAAAAAAGTAATATACGGGTAGAATAGTACCACGGGACTGAATCAATTTTCAGTCAGAGAATGAAATATGTAACCAACACAAACACAAGACACTTATCATTCCAGTATAGTCCTATGGCGTGGAGAAGTTTGTGCGTGAACAATCCATCTTAACTCTAGTTTTATTTGTGAGCACGTATTGTGAAGAGGTCAAGCTGTTGTTATATATATAGCTTGAAGTTAGCTTGGGTAGGTTTCACAGTATATAATTATTTTAATTATTTACATGTTGTCTCAACCTTTAAATACGTGGTCCAACAGTTTTGTGCAATGTGCTACTAACACACATGCATTTAATTCTTTAAAAATATCGTCACGCCTATATTACCCAAAGGGCTATGCACTTGTGTCTTAATACTAAAGTTTCTAAGCACTTGGGGTGCCAGGCTAGAATATCACCCCCCCCCATCTCTGCCCGTGGGTGTCGTAAGAGTAACTAAGGGTAACACACCAGAAGGTGGGCAGCAGCGCTTTCTGAGGCACTGATACACACTACGATCCCCAGGACGCCTGCCAAGAGTGGAGATTATGGTAAACTCCCCTACGATGGGGGAGGCTGTGTTCAGCAGTGGACAGTCCGGCTGATGCAGCACTAAAGTTTCGCCAGACATATTAAGGTAGGCAAGGTAAACCCATATGATAGGGTGAGCTTATTGCCATCTACTGGGCACAGTTCCAGGTTCCGAATTGTTACTGAAAACTTTGCATTTACTTTTCCGTGTATATAATATTTATTATCCCACACCCACTCAGAAAGCGTCTCATTACTCGTTCAAAAACATGTTATTAAGTTCGTAATTTTTCCTTTATAAATGTACGGCGGGAAAAGATATATGGATTTTCATTCCTTCAATCCATATCCAGAAAATCCATACCTGCCCCGGTAGCTTTCTTTTGTTTTTTTAACTTTATGTTAAAAAAACAAAAGATATACCATCTCAAAAAGATTTTATATCAAATAATTAGAATTTTGTGATTTTTATTTGTACTCGATTTTCAATGAAAGGAGGTGTGTAATCTTTTTTTGCACTACGAGAAAAAAAGTGCGGCAATTTGTTATGTTTGGTTAAATTTTGTTTTGTTTTATAATGATGACGCCACCAGAAATAAGAAATATAGCTCAAGAAGTTATAAAGTCTAGAGATAAGTATGGGAAAACATATAATGATTTTATATTGTGGAAAAGTAGCAAAAATGCACAATCATTCTACGAAAACGTCCTACTATCAAATTTTACCGAAAAAGCGCAAAAGTATAAGCCAAGTACCTTATGGTCTACATAATTTAATATCCACATACATTTAAGTCATCGTAACAATTTTAATATAAACTTTAATTAAAGTAATATTGTCTTTTATGTTCCTCGTAGGTGTAGTATAAAGCACTATGTATAAATCCGGAGAAAGTTCTATTTCTGATCTCGAGTTGCTTTTAAGCCCTCCGCTGCACAAACTCTCGAACAGAAATAGATCGTTTTCTCCCCTCGACAATGTACTTGTTGTATTATGTTGAATTATTACAGTATCAAAGGTAAACTATCCCTAGACATTGTTTATTTTTGTAAATTGAGCATTTTCTGAGATTATAGATAAAGGCTAGCTTATAAGCAATAAAAAGTAGTTCTCAATATAACTAATATATCGGTCATGTCCTTTCAGAAATTAAATACGTGTGGTCATCGCACGGGAAAGCTATGATTTTATATGACAACAATACCTTCAGTCTGAACACAAGTTCGTTAAGTGGAAAAAGACGATGGATTTGTTCAAAATGGAGCTACGGCTGCAGAGCCTCTATAATGACATTTGAAAATAAAATAATTAAAGGCGTTAAGAATGGTCATAGTTTCCATTAAATTTATGAAATATTCGTTCTTAGGGAGTATTCATGTTAAGCTTTGTTTTATATAAAGCTACTAAAGGTAACAATACAATTAAATAATAATTATAGCACTTTTATACGAATTAAGTAAATCATTGTGTATGTAATTTATTGTATATTTATGTAGTGTGTTTGAAGAGTGCAACTATACAAAATAAAATGTTTTGTAAAAAATCTCGTATGTTTTAACTGATTTCTTAAAATATGTTACCTATGACTGTCGCAAATTGTTTTTTTTTGTTTTCCATACTGTTTTTCATTCACATCACACCGTAAGATTATATTTTAGGTAAAAACTACTTTTTTTATTAGATTAAATAGTAAGTTATAGAAAATCTTTGAGGGCGCAAGCCACCCCTTAGAGTGTATTATCCCGAATGTTTAATATGTATTCGTATTAATCCCTAGCCTTGGATAGTACAACGACTCGTGATGTCAGAAACGCCACGTAGCATACACGCGATTCATTCACGATCCTTTTCTGGGTCTTGTAATATTCAAGCTACTCTTAAGTTGGCATTACCTGTTTATGAGTTCTTTTGTTATTCCCACTCTCGCTGTAAGGAAGGTATGTTGTCCACACTTTTAAGGAAAAGTTGTGGACAACATGCGTTCTTGTGTCTTTAGACATTGCATTAATTATACAGGCACTGTGAGAGATAAGAAAAATGTTTCATTTCACGCGTAAACATATTGCTATTATAATTGAAATAGATTATTTTTTATCATAGGGTACTGTTGTCACAAAGAATTGGATGAGCGAGATGTGTGGATTGTTTTGTGAGAGAGTGAAAGACATCGCAGCGTAATGGTGATCGGAACGTCTCGTGACGGTAGTAACACAAATAGCTTATTTATCTCTTTCTAACAACAGATATGACGCATACAATTTGAATATTCTTTCCTTGTCTTTACAAACTGCATGTACATGTGCATGGGTATGTAGATAGGTAAATTCTAGTTCGTTTCTAGAGTAGTGTTCGGATGTAACTACTCTATGTATTTCAACTCTCTGGATTGTTTATTTTACTTAATGTCAGTTAATTTTTAACTGGTTGGTGAAAATATATTTCGTTTGTTTAATGCTTTGGACCACCAGTTCAAAAAAAACATTGACGGGACAAAGAATAACGGAACGGAACAAATAAAGTCGCCATTGTATAGAGGAATTGGTTTATACCTATTAAAATATTTTCATCAACAGCCATGACCTACGTCCACTGTTGAACATAGGCCTGCTCATTAATAGGGGGGTCTGATTTAGTAATCCTAGATAATGAAAATATAAATTGGTATTATGCTTTACTTAGCCTATTTGCAATACCTAATACACGCACTACATATATTAAGAACGAGGCATAAGATCTAGGATTGATAAACACAGTGCAGTGTGAAGCAGAATGGGGATGGGAATACTGCAACTGAAATGGACGCTTACCATGAGGCATGCGGCTGGTCCGTCTGTTGTCTTAAGGTTAGAGATCTTTTGAAGCAGTGATGGCTCAGTGGCATTGGCTATGGACCGCCGCGCAGCAGAACCATGGTTCGAATCCCGCCGCGGGCTTGAGCTTCACCGCATGGTGGAAGGGCATTTTGTGAATGCCCGCCTGGCTTGCGACCACCCTCAAGTAGAAAATCTGTCGCCAAGCACCTAACGTTGTGTTCCGGCAGATGGCCTTGAGAGCCAGTAATTTTAGGTTAAGCCTGTTAACACCTTCGACCACATCATCACTTACCATAAGATGAGATTGTGGTCTAAGGCTTACCTATCAGAAATATAAAAAAAGAAGGGAGTGCATGTAGCGCTTTCCATACAAACGTAGTTAAGTCGTATTTTAAATATCAAGTGTTCCAACTTGATGAATTTGGTTGAACTGGTTTGCCAGTTTTTCGATATTACATATATTTTATCCATAAATATGTTTTTTGTAAATAATTTAAAATACATAAATCCACGGAAAACTGGCAAACCACAAGCTAATAATAAACCTATTTTATTATCAAGTATAGTGTTATTTTATTGTGACATTTAATTAAATGTTTATTTAAAAAAATACTATGTATGCTTTAAAAAACGTGTAATTTTGTAATTACCAATAAATTGATTTATGATTTAACAATGTGAACAACGATAAGATATTCTTATATTCGTGAATTATATGTTTAAAATGAAATCAATTATTAAGTACCGTTTTAATAATGATACATTTAAAAAGTTTGCATATATCTCAAGCTTAAAATAAAAGTAATAAACAAATAAATTAGAAATAATATGCATGTACTTCTACACATGCATATTATTTCTAATTAGTTGTTGTTGCTAATCTTATATACTTACTATGTCAGCCGAATCGTCCGCTGTTGAACACATCAACCCCCATTATGGGGATGTTTGCCTTAGTCCCCACGCTTGGCAGGCGTCTTGAGGTGTGAGACATCTGTTCCTCAGAAAGCGCTGCTGCCCACCTTCTGGTGTATTAGCCTTAGCCGCCTCTTACGACACCCACGGGTAGAAATGGGGGGTTTACATTTTAGCCCGGCATCCCACGGGATAGTCCAGCTCCCAATACGATTACTTATACTTATTCCAGTTAAAATCTGTATTGTCTTATCACTAGATTAGATAACACTTTTAGTTCTGTACTCATGAGTATGTACTACTTTTTTAAATTTAATCTTATTCTGAATCTTTATTGTTTTAGATGTTGAGTTCGTGGTTAATAAAAGTGGAAAACCAGCGATACTTTACCAAGGCTATCGATATAACCAACACAGTGCCAGCAAATATCCTAGAGGACGGTTCGTGTGCGGGCGCGCTGGTTTTGGCTGCAGGGCACGCATCAGAACTTATCAGGGAAAGATTATTTCTATGTTCACTGAACATAACCATGTACCCCGGCCAGCGTTTGAGTGAAAACCATAGATGTTATTGACCTTCAATTTACTGATTTATTGTGCGCGCTGCCGATTATTTGTGATCTAAAAGGGAACATATTGTATTAATAGCGAACAATTATTGCCAGAATCATATTTTATGTTTAATATGTTATTAATTAATTACCTTTAATAAAAACAGTTACTGTGAAACTTTACATTGATTCTCTTCTACAACCATCTTCTATCCAAATGCGAACTTTTATGTGTTTCAGTAAAGTTTAGATTTTTCAATCATTATCATATATTGTTGAAGATGTGCGTGCACTTTGTTTTTGTCCTGCACTTAACTATTTCCCTTTCTTTAGTATAATAAACTAGTTTTTTACATCACGGAGTCACAGATTACATAATTGTCAATAGTTAACAATCCATTTCTTTAATTATCTTATACCGCATTTGTTGAATCAGGCAAGTATACACATTTATTTACATTATTTTTAAGAACATGAAACTTTCAGCTGTTGTGCACTTTTTCTGTATTTTGAAGAATCTCGTTCGTACTCATATTTTAGCTCGTGTAGAAATTCACGCGATTTAAATTTACTGCCATAAATTGTGGTAGTAATTTACACTAAAATATATTTATGTTACTTCAGGACTAGAAAACATCGGCAAATATAGCGATAACCGCAAAATACCAGTGTTCCTACCAGGCTTTGGTTGCAAGTGTAAATTGAAATGTCACGAGGAGTTCCACTATGAAATTCGACACAGTATATTTAAATCTTTTTGGAATCTTGGTGACCGATCTAAGCGTTGGAGTTACTTAAATGAGTTCACATCAAGACAAAACCCAGAACGTTCAAGAGTAAAAAAATATTCTCGAAGACAATACACTATCAAGTACTTTTTGCCATTTCCAGTTGATGAAGATCCTAACACTTTTCGACGTATTCAAGTTTGTAAGAAAATATTCTTGAGTACTTTGGCTATCAGTGAGAAGATTCTTCGGACAGCTCACATTAAATTACAAAATGGATTTCCGTTGAAAGATTGCAGGGGAAGACCCAAGAAAGTTGGCAGAAGCCATTTTAAAAAGGTTTGCAAAAAAAGTAATGCATAAAAATTCTTATTTGATTGTTATTTTCTCCGGTATTTCACCTTTAGTCGCCTCTTACGACACCCACAGGTAGCAATGGGGAAGGGGGGGCTGGGTGACATTATAGCCCGGCAACACACGGGCACTCTTGTGTATGTAGGTGGGTTCAACTTCAAATACTTCAAAATCACACAAGTTATTGGGTATTTATGACAAAGACATTTTCGATAACAGTCTGGAGCTGTGCTTTGTAGATGGCAATAAGCGACCTCTATTATATGGGACTTAAATATGTCAGGCAGAATTAGGGTAAAAGGATACCTCTGCATATTGATTCAGGCAAAAATTCTGTTTAGAAGATTCATAAAGATATGTATTCTAGCTACGTATGGTATTAGAGCATACCACATTCGAGATCTGTTCGACTGATATAGTATTTTTCTGCTTAAATAATGCTTTCTTTCTAGCGAAAACTTAATTCCATAGAACAAAAACAATGCTGGCAAGTAACGGGTCGTGTTGCCAAGGAGTTGTTAAGAGTTATAATGTTATGGGTACATGAATATACGTTACCAGGAAGTTGCTCTGTGCTAATCCTTAGGAGAACTTATGTTCCTTACGAAAACTTCTAATTTATACATATTTTAGTTACTTGGGGTACTAAGTAATCGGTTTTATATCATGTGTTTGTTATTCCTCTTCTAAATAAAAATATATTGCATTTCTAGTAACCTTCGAGCAAAATCGGAAAGGAAACTGGGTTCTCGTATTCCGTGGCTGCCGATACAGCAAGAGTTATTCCTTTACAAGTGATGGTCAGAAGGTGTTCTGGAGATGTGTAAGACGGAACCATGGATGTAAAGGACACGTTGTTACTTTTAACAATAGTATGATAAAGTATCAAGAACATGACCAATGTTGCACTTACTGGCGTGATGGTCGAATAAGTGAAGTTATTTTGTAATGTGCTCAGTCACATAATATTTTACTAAGGTTTATACGCTGAATGTAGCCAGCTTCCACTAAGCGACTAGATATGATTATGAGTATACTGGAACCGTAGCGTCTGTCATGATGGTAAAAATAATAAGATGGAAAGACGGTGCGTAAAACCACGAAACCATTATTGGCTAGATTCCCGTTAGAGTTGAACATTATTTACTCTTACACATTTTAAATGTGATATTCGATAACAACGCATTGATAATCGGAATAATATATAGAAATACATTTATATTATTACTTTTACTGTGGTGGATATAACATATAATAAGAAAACTATACATTATTTATGGCTAAATATATACGTAATTACGTATATATAATATTTATTCGTAGAATTAAACTTTATGGATCTTACGTACTTTTATGTTATTATTACAAATAAATCTAGTAGATACTAAATTTCTCAAATATTACTCATACCTATTCGGAGTTTTAATTTTTATGTCCACCACTGTATATATACCGCTTCCTGTAAGAGTATATTAAAAATAAAATTTATAAGTACAATTTATTTAAAAAATAACTGGTTAAACCTTAAAATAATAAATATTAAATTAAATACACGCTCACATAATTAATAGACCGTTGAATAACGGAAAAGTACCTAGAATGCTAGTTGTATTGCCAATCTAAACTAAAATGCTATTTTTTAAAATATTCATTTTGATCATCATTTTGGTAATCCAAACAAGAGTACTATAGTCTCGTCTGTACTGCTTTCTGTGATATCCTGCTGGGAGAAACACAGTTTTTTATGGGATAGGATGGCAAACAAGCAGGCGGCTCACCTGGTGGTAAGTGATCACCGTCGCTAAAGCACATCCGCAACACCAGAGGTATCGAGGATGCGTTGCCGGCCTTTTAGCTGCCTACGGGTATTGGATGAAATAATTTAGAAAGGGGGTGGTAGACCACGGACTAGACAATGGTCTGACGTGCCTTCAGGGCTTCGACGGGAAATCTTCTGGGTTGGAGTTCAGCAGCAGATGCAGTAAGGAAGGGGCATGCCTATCGTTGTCCGAGAATCTCGTAATCCCATTCACTACCTGAGAGTACTGTACTGTATCAGCCGGATCGTCCGAGGATGCGTTGCCGGCCTTTTAGCTGCCTACGGGTATTTGATGAAATGATTTAAAAAGGGGGTGGTGGTAGACTACGGACTAGACAATGGTCTGACTTGCCTTCAGGGCCTCGACGGAAATCTTCTGGGTTGGAGTTCAGCAGCAGATCCAGTAAGGAAGTAGCATGCCTATCGTTGTCCGAGAATCTCGTTACCCCATTCACTACCTGAGAGTACTGTACTGTATCTACCGGATCGTCCAGTGCTGAACACAGCCTCCCTATTTAGGGGGTATTTGTCATAATCTTCACGCTTGGCAAGCGCTTGGGGATCGCAGTGTAAGATTCTTCAGAATGCGCTGCTGCCCACCTTCCAGTATTTTCCCCATAGTCGCCTCTTACGACACCCACGGGAAGATATGGGGAGGTGCTATTCTAACGGGGAAAAGGCTGAGAGTGACCGAAAGTAATAGCAAATTCATATACTGCTTATGCCGTTGGTATTACTTTCGGCCACTCTCAGGTAGTAACAGCGATAGAACGACCCGCATGATCAGTTTTAGATAAACTCAACTATTCGGAGTGGTGACCATTGAAGTAACTATAAACTCTGCAGACGCGCACTGCTTCATTGCTTTTAGCGACATGGTCAAACAAACGAGTCGTTTCCTGGTCACTGCGGTGTAACCTATACAGAAAAGGCGTACATACGTGATAACCATCAAATTTACACGGGTCTATAGCAAGGACAGGTCTACATTCTCCAAATCTGCGAGACGAAGGCAGCAGATTACCTCTCGCACAAGGCCGTAACATATTTTTATAGCCTTTAGCCTATGTAAAGAAGGTATGATGTGTCCTCGGGTGATGATAGATATTGTAATTGAATTCTCGTGAGTTTCAAAAATATTTAAATATGATAAGTTAACCGGCAAACGCACTCACGTTTTGGATAGAATACGCTGGGTTTCGAGCATATCATCATCATCTGGGCGAGTGAGCAGCTGCGTGTGCGAGTGCCCGCCGGGAGCTCGCAGACGTATTCGTTCCCTAGCGTGAGTGTGTTTGCCGGTAAAGTTATAATATTTAGATATATTTTGTTTCTCTTAAATGAATACTACTTTGAAGGGCTACTTTGCTATTTCTAGGTGCACAGTATCGACATTTGTGTGCAGGCACCTAATATTATAGTAGTCTTCTCCTTTTGTGGAATATACAGCAGCTGAAAAGCGTTTATTTATTTTTGAATTGGCCATGAAATTTTTTCAAATATGGGTGGAGTAAAATTTATCGCATTCACCGCTATCGCCCCAAAACCATAAGAATGAGTAGCACTGAATCAACCAAAATGGCACACAATTGAGTGGCTGCCACGCGGTATAGAAGGGAAAATATTTATTTTCCTTTCCTCTTGCAATTCGGACCATTCATGTCACACAACCTAGTAACGTTATATTTTTTATTTTAGTGACATTTGTTCTGCAACAATCTGGAAAGCAGCTGGCAATGATAAATGGCTACACGTTCTACCGCAAGAACCAAACTTTAACTACTGAAACCTGGAGGTGTACCCAAAACAGACAATGTTCCGCGCGATTCACTTTAAATACTAATGGACAAACATTGAAGAAAATAAATAAAGTACACAGTCATGATCCTCCTGTGTACAAAATTACTAACGGATATTACATCAGGCTTTAAAACATGTTTTATGCAACAGCTTTTGGTAAAATAAGTGGTTGGCTACGAATTCTTTTACGTCTCGACACAAAAACTAGAGTAGCCATGCACTGCGATTATAGACACACGAATGTAGAAATGTTGAATGAGAAAATTAGTGCCATTTCTAATAAACATCTTGGATACCAGTGTCATCATTGCGAATCATGTGTCTGGAACATCTGACTATTGTAGATGGTTATACGTTATATCGCGTGCACCATAATTATTGAACCAGACAGTACTGTATGTGTACCCAGAACAGAACAGCCATTATTCCGCGAGGTTCATTCTTAATGCTAGACTGGACTTTGTACTTGTTTAGTTTATTATTGTATTTTGTTATTAACATTTATTTGTAAATTACATTTGACTTACTATAAATTATGTAGAATTATGATTTGACATTACATCTTAATTCATAATTTTAATACATCAACATTTCATTATATAACCCACCTCCCCATTTCTTCCTATATGTGTCGTAAGAGGCGAATAAGGGAAAATATCGGAAGGTGGGAAGTAGCGCCTTCTGAAGAAGTAACAACTTCTACTGCGATCCCCAAGACTCCGGCCAAGCGGGCTTACGGGAAATCCCTCCAATAAGGGGAGACCTTGTTTATTGGTGTACTTTTTTTGAAGCAGTGATGGCTCAGTGGCATAGGCTATGGACTGCCGCGCAGCAGTTCCATGGTTCGAATCCCACTGTAAGCTTGAGCTTCACTAGCTAGTTAGACTTCAAAATATAAACATCAACTATTCAATTAAATAAAATTAGTAGACCGTTGAATGACGGAAAAATACCCAGAGAGCTGCCCGTCTAAACTGAAATCCTTGTCTTAAGTTATTTTAATACATATGAGTAGTCTGCTCATGTAGACAACATCGTCGATCACATGAGTAATTTTTTCAACGTTGAAAAAATTATATATTGTATGCCGGGTTATATGCTCATGGGTGCCGGGCTAGAATTTCACCACCACATCTCTACACTGAGAAAAACGACTTTGGAGCTTAAATCAAATTTGACCTTTTACCGTTGAATTGTAACTACGTAAGATGAATTCACAATTCTTAAGATGATTTTCACCAATCAATAAAAATGTACCATGTTTTATAATAAACACAACCGTCACAAAACGCCTTGCGTAAAGGTTTTTTCAGAATTGAACTTGTTATAATAATTGCAGTATTGACCATAAAATATACCTTACTTTTACGGCGGGTTATATAAGGTGATTATCACTATAACGTACGACTTAATCAGCCTTATCGAAAATTCAATATTTAAGAAAGACCACAAAATACACCTTAAATGAAGACGAAAAGAAACATTCGCCTTCACTGACCTCGTTTAACGCCTTCTAGTTGGAAGGCGTTTTTAAACGTATTTACGTTTGGTCGGTTTTTGCCTTCATACCATAGAAATTGGTCGTCATTAGGGCGCTTTTGACTTAGATTTTTCTTAGTGTACCCGTGGGTGTCTTAAGAGGTGACTAAGGGTAACACACCATAGAAGGTGAGCAGCAGCACTTTCTGAGGAACTGATATTTTACACTGCGATCCGCAAACTGCCTGCCACATGGACATTTGACAAAAGTTTCTGCATGTTCATGGTAATTTTAGGAGCTAGCTGAGTAGAGTTGAATGTTTTATGATTTCTACCGAGCTTTGCAGCAAATCTACTGGCTAACTTAACCATCGCCGAAATGAAGATGAGCATTTTAATTTTTAGAGATCGTTGACTTTAAAACGTCTTCCAATGTATTCTTAAACAGTTCGGAGAAATAGATTCTTCCTGCTTTTGTTTTGCTGTAGTTGAATCGTCTTTTGTTCGTCTTCTTTAGTCACAATGACTAACCTTTCTATAATAACCTTTAAATATTTTTTTAGTCTAAGCTTAAATTTTTTAATCTCTTAATAACCTTATGTTTTTTTAGTCTAAGTGCATTTTTTTATGAAATTCACTTAATGTTTTTTTTAGTACCAATGTGTGTAATTATTTCTTCTAGAATGAAATTGACTAAATGTTTTAGGATTATCGGTTTTGAGATAGGATCATTTCATTATATTGGAAAAACAAAGGTGCAGAATTCTTTAAAATTTTACTCAACTCTAACACAATTAATTAGAAATTTTCCGTTACTTCTATGGTTTCGGTTTTCTCAATGTTGTCCTATTGAAATAAACCAGTAAAAACGTCGCACAATAGAAATTAACAAAATACATTGTACCTACACAGCCCCTTCAAAGTTTTTATTTGCCATAATTTAATAAAAAAGAACTTTCCATAACTCAAAATACTAATTATATATTTTTGACTTAATTTCAGTGACGTTTGTAAAACAAACATCTGGAAAGCAGCTGGCAATCATAGATGGCTACACGTTTTACCGCGAGAACCAAACACTAACCACTCAAAACTGGAGGTGTACCCAGAACAGATACTGCTCCGCAAGATTCACCCTTAATACTAATGGACAAACCGTGAAAAAAATGAATAAAGTTCACAGTCACAATCCTCCTGAATACAGAATTATGAACGGATTTTTTATTAGGCTTTAGAACGTGGTCTACAGGTTATAAAATCAGTGCACTGATTTTTTACGTAATTTTACAACTTAAGATTTAAAGAAATGTTTTATAGCCTAACTACAAAGCTTATAATAAAACATCTTGGTCAATATATGTATCGTTTACTCGTATGCCTCTGAAAGGGCCACCTACGCGTTGCCAGATAATATTTTAGTTTTATTTAATACGTTTACAGAATTTCGACTTCTACTGAAATATCCTTTTCATAAAAAAATCATTCACTGACCTGGGGGATCAAACAGGTGCTCGCTAGATCCTAAAACGACGATTCTTCAACGAAACAACTCTAAACTATCAACTGTTACCTTAATAACTTACCAACTTAATGAGACTGGGATGTAGAGATAGTGGTTTCTCAGTACAAAAATCGTATACAGTTGCCTAAGAAATTGAAAGAAAACAATAAAAAAGGTAAGTAGAACAAAAGGGGAAACTCTCCAGATGGGGTAGACAAGCTTCCAAACAGCTAACTACCTGCCTATCTAAACAAGGAGGCTTTTCAAACATAAATTAAACCACTCAAATATGTAGCGTTCAATAAATTAACATTATTTGGTTTATTTTTACAATTTACACAGAATTTTGTTAAAAAGTAATCAATACAAGTCAAGAACACATCCCTTGACTATCTACTTTGTGTTGTTCGTTAGATGATCTTATTGTTGGATGATTGTTAACAAACGGTAGCTAAAAATTTCTAGCTTTCAAATAACGTTTTTGGAGGTTTTGAAGGCTCTCCTTATCTCGTGGACACGTCTCGAATCTACTGGCAGAGAATGAAGTCGCCTCCTCAAATTTATGACGAGCTTCGAGGTCATTTTATACCTGTATGTATGTATAATAATAAGAAACCCTTGGAAGGTGGATGGTTTAGTTCATCAGCACTGTCTTGACGGTCCAGCCTTGAAAAAATCAAAGGAATTTGCAAAAATCGCGCAGATTCAATCGGTCCATGGTGAATATATCCCGCCATAGTCAGCTTTTTAGGAGTTTTAGACGGGACAAATAAGAGGCCCGGCCCACCTGGTGTTTAGCGGTACCTTTCTGCCTATAAAAAATGCAGTTCTCCGTAACTAATGAACAGCATTGCGCCCATCACCCTAAGAAATAATTTCTACAATATTATTAAATTTTACACATTATTACATAACGATTTTTTTCAACATTCACTAGTATTTTACCATTGTAGAAAAATGAGTTGGGGGTGTTAATACCCCCAACTCATTTTTAATATACAAAATCATCGAAATATGGTGAAAGATATACAATAACGATAACATTTTAGATCTTTTGGCGCGCACTACCGCTGTTATTACTGTGTTATTGGTTCATAGGCCTGCCGTAGAATCAATTTATGTTGTTGTTACCAAAGCTGTTTATTATATTGTATGTGAGCGGCTTTAGCACGGCTAGTTTTAGATCTTGCGAACTAGCTGGAAATATACTTATATAATCAGTTGATGCTTTATCCATTCCAGTCCAGTCCAAGAGCAATAAACGTCTGTTGGTATATCCATAAAGTTTCACAGGAACTATTCCTGTTAATTAGATTAGTTCTATGCTCTTTTATGTACGTAAATCGTTTTTTTTAATTCGATATAGGTTCTTGTTTGACCACATATTAATAATATAATCATATTGTATTTTAGCGTTAAATGTTTAAAAATAATTGATTTTGGGTCTGAATCATTTCTCTTGACCGTCACACATAATTAAAAGATACTGAACGTAAGGCTGGAACATTTTCGCAAACTAGAAGTTACACTGCTCCTCTATAGATATGTTCTGTAGCCTTTACTTTTAAATGTGTAAACAATTTCCTTTCATATTTAAATGATTTATTGACTGATTTAGAGTTATCATGGTGTCTGCATATTTTAGGAAGAAAATAAAAAAAATATAACGTTCTATTTTATTTTTATTTTACTGACGTTCGTGCGCCAACGATTTGGAAGGCAGCTGGCAATAATAGATGGCTACACGTTTAATTGCAAATACCAAACTCTTACTACTGAATTCTGGAGGTGTACCCAAACCCAACGCTGTTCCGCGAGATTCACTTGGAATACTAATGGACAAACATTGAAGAAAATAAATAAAGAACACAATCATAATCCTCCTGTGTACAAAATTTTTAACGGATATTTTATCAGGCTTTAAAACGTGATGTTTAGTTCAATCGTATATTCTGAATGTGATTTGGGTAAATTTGCACAATCAAACAGTAAGTGAGTGTATTTTTAATGCCAAATTATACAGCTTTATGTCAAACTAGCTTTCCGGCCATTAACCTCTTTTTGCGCTCTTGGATAAAAACTATTCTATGTCCTTCCCCGGGTCTCAAAGTTTTCATAAGCGATTAGCTAAGAATTCTTTTACGGGTCATTACACAAAAAACTAGAATAACCCTGCATTGCGATTGTAGACACATGCATAAATGAAAAGTAGTCCTATTTCTAATATCTTGGATTACAGTGACATTTGTGAATCAAATGTCTGAAATATCTGGCCATTGTAGATGGTTATACGTTTTATCGCGTGCATGACAATTATTGAACCACACAGTACTGGAGGTGTATCCAGAACAGCCAGTATTCCGCGAGGTTCATTTTTAATGCTAAAGAACAAAGCATAAAGATTAATACAGTACATAGTCACGTTCCTCTTACTTATAAAATTACTAACGGTCTTTATGTTTTAAATGTGGAAAATAGTTACAAAATTACAAATTAACGAGAGAAAAAGTTATAGTTATGTGCGGGATTCGAATCCGCGTCCATCCACCCGCCGGGGTATCCTCTGACCTAACATGACAATGACTCACAACGTGAGTGTTTTTGCCGGTTTAATTTATAATATTTAAATATGTGTGAAACTCACAAGAATTTCATTTCAAAAAATTACTCATAACTCCAATTTATCCTCTCGTTCTTTATCTAACCATCGTATTAGGATAGAGCGACACCTATAGTTCAACTTACGTTACCAAATTGTGAAAATAGGTTTTGGTAGTCATAGTGACTGTTGTCTACTATCATAGTTTAACAGATACTCTTAGGTATTCACGTTTTGTAAAATCTTTAGAATTACATTTGCAATTCAATTATTAAACTTGAAGTAATACTAGCTGTAGATTGTAACTTTGTCTGCGTTTATTTAGTAATAAACTGAATAAAGCGCTAGTGATAAATTAAAACTTTTTTATTAAATGTACTGTATTGTAACAGCCGACTCGTCCACTGCTGAACACAGCCTCCCCTATTAAGTGGGTATTTGCCATAGTCCGCACACTTGGCAGGCGGCTTGGGGATCGCAGTGTAAGATGGCAGTTCTTTAGAAGTTGCTGCTGCCCACCTTCCAGTAATTTTTCCTTAGTCGCCTCTTACGACACCCACGGGATGGTATGGGGAGGTGAAATTCTAACCCGGCACTCCATGTGGGATTAAATGTGCCGATGTCCAAATGTCATTTAAAAAGAATGCCTCGTAGAGGATCTTTCGCTTACCATCCTGATGAAAAGATATGTTGCCAAGTACCTAACTATTATTTAGCAAACGGCTAGGACTCAAGTAATATTTTCCGGATATTGTTCCGACCAGTTTCAAACTTATTTGAAGTTCTTCATCTGGGAGTCACAATTGTGCACAGCGGCGAGCGCGGGCCTCAGCACGTAACTGAAGTTGAGACGGTTGCGCCGTAGCTGTCAAAGTCAGAATTCCTCCGTCCGAACTGTCACCTCTTTCACTATCACTGTGATTGTCACTGTCGTTTTTATAGGTATAGGACTGCTGACACACTACATTAGTACTGTCCTCTTCGCGGTTCCAAAACCCCGAATTTTAATTTAAATTAACTTTCCTGTGACCACATTATCACAAACCAACGTATGAGATGGTGGTTTTCCCATCATACTAAACTCATACAGGCAATATTTTTATTTCATTATGATGCTAATGTTTGCAGATTCTTTGTAAACTTTGAGATTATAGTCAAATTAGTTAAGATTCATTAACTATTTTCAACTCATATGCTCGTATGATCCAAAAATTTTAATGAAAATATTTCGAATGTCATTATATTATGGTGTATAGACATTTCTGCCTACCCACTTGAGGAAAACAGGCGTAATGATATTATTAGTAGTAAACATAACTTCTGAAGCAATGATAGCCGAACGGTAATAGTTATGGACTGCTGTGCCGCCGGTCCATGGTTCGATCTCCACCACCGGCTTGAGCTTCACCACATGGAGATCGGGCATTTTTTAAATGCTCGCCTGGCTAGCTACCACTCCCATGTAGAAAATCTGTCGCCAAGCACCATGCAGTGTGTTTCGGCTGAGTCCTTGAGAGCCAGGAAAATTAAAGCTTGGAACTGCCCAGAACATGTTCATAAGGTCTGTATGCGCTCACCGAGATAGGAAATGACTGCAGATGGTCACCAAGATGGATTCTTGCTGATTGCTGACCCACTATCTGACAGACGTTAGACTTTATAAATTTTATTTTCGAATAGTACAAATAGAGTGCAAAATGCCTTACCACCAATTTTGGAAGCTGGTGCATCATAACTGCTAGATTGGGACCCAAATCTACCGCGGTGCTATTAATGTTGTCAAAAAACGGGCACAGAAAATTTTTGGGTACAATACCGAATATTTAGATAAAGACAGGGTAGGATTTTCATTGACTCCTTTTATCAAAAGTAGAATAAGTAGAATCCAAAAAGTTAAAAGCCGGGAATGAATATGAAAATCGCTCGTACTTGAAGGTGGTAGCTAGCCAAGCGGGTATTTACTTAATGCCCTGCTATAACGTCTGCCATCCTACAATAATAACCGGGACCAAAGGCGTAACGTGCCCTCCGTACCAGACTGCGCTCAGTAGCAGTCACCCATTCATGGTGCATATTCTAATATAATAAAATACTTTACTGAAAACTCGTCAATTTCGATAATGCTTTTACAGAAAAATATGAAAAATTATGGCTATAGTAGACGGCTACATATTCTACTCTGATCGTTAATATAAAAGCACGACATCGTAGCGATGCACGAATTCGAAGATATGCACGGCTCACTTTAGAACACTTTTCCTAAATAACTGTACAGGGAAAAACGCATATTATCTACAAAGTATTTTCGAATTGTGGATAATGTCTTATAGGATTTTATTTTATCTGTCATAATTATTGTTTCGGCACGCAACACTTTCCATTTTACTGCTATCTCGCGATACTTTATTCTTCGTTATATTTTTTTTTTATATTGTTCTCTTTATTATTATATTTCTAATGTGGGTTCGTTTTTAGTGGATAAAAAGAAATAAAGGTCTAACCTTTATTTGAAATCTTGCATTTAGCACACTTATAGTGTTTGGTAACAGATTTTGCTTCTGCACCATCACTGCTTTCATAAATTGTATGTGCTTTGGTTGTGTGTGCAGACAAATTCAAGAAATATGGCATTTCAATAACGTATTGCGTGTTTAATTTCTGACAGTGGCATGGACCAAAAACCTGGATGGTAAAAAGATTGCAATAATTAACGGGTTTACCTTCTATCGAGATGGAGAGAGGATGCTGAAACGAGATGAAAATATGCAGAAAGAGTACTACCGATGCACCGTCGGAATCAGGTGTAAGGCGAGATTCACCTCCGTAAATTCTGGAACTATAATCGAGGCGACTTTAGATCATTCTCATGAGCCGCCACGATTTTCATCAACAATGGAATTTTCCCTCAAGTTTTAGTACCTTAGTACACGTCATATTATGATAAAATAATTATGGTTTATATCATCATACATTTTTTCATCTTCGCAGTATTGCAAAGTAATCTTACAAGATACGCCTCGTAAGGGTAGATTTATATTAGACCGGGCCGTGCCCGTGGCGTGCCGTGTACGTGGCCCGGACGGGGCATTTTGTATGAAGCAGTTTATATTAGACAGTGCCTGATCCGTGTCCTGTCCGGGCCCGCCTACTAACGTACGCTCCAGCCCGCCCCGTCCTCGCCCCGGCCCGGACACGGCCCGGTCTAATATAAATCATCCCTAAGACTTCGATACCTCAAAAATTCAATAAGAAAACTACAATGTATTTAATTTTCTGTCATGGTTTGATACCTTAATTTAAAATCACTACAACATACTACGCATACAATTGAAAAAAAAAAAGGAAAACTCTTTTTAAAAGGTTAATTTTTTGTTGTTAACCCAAATAAATAGGTAATTATTTACTTTAGTTACGGCATAATGCTATGATCGCGAGAAGACTGGTGGGGTCGTCCCACAATATGGCGCTTGTATACAAAAGCGTAAAATGTCGGGAGCTTATAAAACAAATAATCGCGGGCTCCACCCCGTAAGAAAAAGTATAATTTTTGTAAAGTGAATTTTTGTGCCCTAGATAGCGAGTTGTCTTATTGACTAGAGTACACATATAAAAAGGTTTTCATCCTTCTATAGAAATAATTGAATGTTATATAAAAAGGTTTTCATTGTTCTATAAAAATAATCGCCGTCAAGGTTGTCAGTTCCAGACCATTTTTATTACAGATTCTATGTCAAATACCAAAGAAAGTAGGAATCTAGAGCTTATGTACTTATATTTTGAAACATTTCTTCTTTCAAATTACAAATAGTCAATCAGAGGGTTTTAAGCATTGATTTAAACAAATAAAGTTTTATCATCCACGGGTTGTTATGACCCGAAACTCTAATTTATTAAGAACCGACTCTAACTTGACCAGTTTTTTTATTTAGAAGAATACAATATCTGTAAGTAAAATTAAGTCAAATTGATTGTTTAGATATACTGCATTATTTTACATACCTTTATGTAAAATGTATAAAATAAATCAAGAAAGCAACCTTTTTGTCTTTTCATATAACTCAACTGGCTATGAAGGCAGACATTTCATATAAAATTCTACAAGTTTCCTTTTGGAACGTAAAGATCTTAATTTGTCTGTCTGATTAGTTCGTGATCATTATGAGATTCCTTAGTCAAGAGCTTGAAGTTCTGATTGGTTTAACGATTATAAAAATCAATTAATGTACTATTTTTCTGTTTCCAGTAAAATACCACACAGCACCTTACTTCTACACAAATTATAAAGGGAAGAGCATGTTGATTATAGATGGTATTAGGTATCGCATCAATCGAGGTTACGGAGATAAAGTCAGGTGGAGATGTGCCAGCCACGAGAAATTCGGCTGTCGGGCCAAAGTGCACACAATTGACAACGAAATCATATACTTTGTTGATAAACATACTGTCTCTATGGAAGAAAGTAGATTACTGTCACCAGCTAATAATTAAAAAGTGGTATTTCTCTACCAGCTGCGTACTACCTCGGTACGCGATATTTTCGAGTTAAATGTTTTAGTCAGCACACTTCCTCGTAAAGTGGCGTGGCGTGCAGCTTTTAAAACACCCGTGCGTTTTACTTTACATAAGTGCATTAGTGTTATTACTTTACATGTTTTAAAGCTCACTTAATAGTTTGTTGTTTTTGTTTGGATTTTAATTTAAATTATCTATTTAAGATACTGAAACTACGGACAGGAGTACTAACAGACTGAAACATATGTTACAAATACTAGCGTTTTTCATTGTAAGAACCAGTTTAATTAATAGTATTGTTTAAATAAGCACCTTAATTTGGAACAATTTAACAGAAAATAATGTAATGAATATATTCAGGTGGATTCATGCTTAATAATAACAAATATTTTTAAAATATTTCATTAAATAAAGTTTAATTACGCGGAATTGTCACTAAGATATATTTCATGTTTTTAAGTGTTTATCAGAAAATATTAATTTATTGTTTTCTTAAAACATATTTAATATATTTGTTATTATTTAAAAGGTATATTTTTTCCCAAAGATGTATTATATTCGCATGTAATCCTGTATCAGAACTGTGTCAAAAATTATACAGGATCCATCTTTGCAGTAGAGGTTTTTTGGAAACCGGAAGCGCAACTGAGTAACTAGATGCCTACTAAAGTAAGATTTGTCAAGGAACCTAAAGCGCGTCATTCGTGCAGTCGTTACGCTATTCGTATAATAGCTATAGTAATATTTCCGTCTGTATTTTATTGGTACAAAAGTTTTTTTTACCTAGTGTATAGACAGTAGTACTTACGTGTTAAATTTGAGTTTTGTATATTTTAATACAACGCAACAAAATTCGCCACAGTTTTCATGAATATAATTTTATGTGTTGAACTTAATGAAATTTAAATTATTCGCAAGTGTATTGTAAAAAATACGTGCCAGTACACTACTGTTGAGATTAATATCAGCTCACTTGTATCATAGTGTGTTTTAATTTTTAGCTGGTCAAAAGCATGCTGACAATTTATCGTACGACAGTGATATGTGGAGTTTCATATTAAAATACGTTAATAAAATTATATGTTTATAAAATTGTAAATTAGTCATATTTTTACCCCGTCCTTTTATTTTCCATTTATTTTTATGTAGAGATGCAGTTTATAATAAATTCATGTGAAATATAATCTACTTATGACAAATAGTTTTTTTTTTGTATTAAAATATTGTTATTTAAAGTGCTTTGTGTATGTTTTAATTTTCAGACATATCTAACTCTTTTTACCGAACCTACTTGTTGTGCGGTCAAAAATCAATCATAAATGTGTTATGTTTCTTGTAAAGTTTTAAAAACTAACAGATTTTTTTTTACCTCAAAATGGAACTGATTTCAATAAAAATGTGAAATAACTTGTTGAAGTTTACACGACAAATTGCTATACTACCCAGAACATATAATAATAATTAAAACACTATCTTTGCGTTTCACACTGAGCAAAATCTAAAGTCAAAAGCGCCCTAATGACGGCCAATATATATGGTATAAGGCAAAAAACCGACTAAACGTAAATACGTACAAAAACGCCTCCCAACTAGAAGGCGTTAAACGAAGTCAGTGAAGGCGAATGTCTACATTTAAGGTGTATTTTGTGGTCTTCCTTAAATATTGACTTTTCGATGAGGCTGATTAAGAGCCATTTCACAAAATCACGCTACTGAAGTTTAGGTAAATGCCAGCGCATCGCTTACACAAGCGAAAGAAGTGACGACGGAATAGCGTGACTGTGAGTAACATATTTTGATACTAGCACTCATTAATAAAGAAATCTAAGTTGCGAATTTAAAAATTGTGTGATTGGCATGAGTAAATAATCAATTTCTTGTCGATTACTTGCTAATGTTATAGAAAAGAAGTAGGCATGTACATTAAATAGTCAACCTGCATCGTGAATCTTTTATTTAAATTTCATCCTTGATGAATAAAAAATAGATATGTTTGAATCATTTATTGTAACAAAAAACTTAAAAAATAAAAAAATTATACGGCTTAAAATTATATAAATAAGTAGTATATATATGCGGGTTCTGGACCAAACTCTGAGGTTGAATGACGTCACAGCGTTCTCACCACAGCGAAACGTTCTTATCACATCCGGCGACCGATAAGTTTCAAAGCTAGCTATTAAAGTCGGATTTGCCTGCCAATGTCAGGTTTAACTGTCATCGCTGAATTTAACTGTCAATGTCATATTGAACTGACAAAATCAAATTTAACTGTTAAAGTTAGATTTAACTGTCATCTCTGAATTTAACTGTCAATGTCATACTGAACTGTCAGACAGATTTAGCTGACAAAGTTAGATTTAACCGTCCAAATTAGATTTAACTGTCATTGTTGAATTTACCTATTAAAATCATATTGAGCTGTCAAACTCAATTGAACTGTCAAAGTCAGATTTAACTGTCAACGTCATGTTGAACTGTCAAAGTCAATTGAACTGTCAAAGTCAGATTTAAGTGTCATTTTTGAATTTAACTGTCAACGTCATATTGAACTGACAAAGTCAGATCTAACAGTGATCACATCCGGCGACCGATAAGTTTCAAAGCTAGCTATTAAAGTCGGATTTGCCTGCCAATGTCAGGTTTAACTGTCATCGCTGAATTTAACTGTCAATGTCATATTGAACTGTCAAAATCAAATTTAACTGTTAAAGTTAGATTTAACTGTCATCGCTGAATTTAACTGTCAATGTCATACTGAACTGTCAGACAGATTTAGCTGACAAAGTTAGATTTAACCGTCCAAATTAGATTTAACTGTCATTGTTGAATTTACCTATTAAAATCATATTGAGCTGTCAAACTCAATTGAACTGTCAAAGTCAGATTTAACTGTCAACGTCATGTTGAACTGTCAAAGTCAATTGAACTGTCAAAGTCAATTGAACTGTCAAAGTCAGATTTAAGTGTCATTGTTGAATTTAACTGTCAACGTCATATTGAACTGACAAAGTCAGATCTAGCAGTGATAGATTTAACTGTTATCATCACCCAAACACCCGCACCGATCAGGAATCGAACCTCATCATCATAACGTATACACCGCTGAGCCACTGCCGCAATACTCCAATGCCCTAGTTTCACATGAATCTCACAGGATGTGGGTACGCTGATAAGCGGAGAATCGGGTCTCTTTATGAATGTGTGTAAAAGCGTAATATTATCATTATGCTATTATTATCTTCTACCAATAGAGATCACGGACTTAGACTGATAAGGAGATCATCAACCAATAGAAACACTCTTTTAAAGGTTAAGGTGTGTTGGTGGGGGTGGGTATAAAAGCATGCAACGTTTACTACAAGCACATACCTTAAGGTCTCTCATTACGTTAAACACGTTTAAAACGAGAACTCATAGATTTTTACATCTTAGCCAATATGTTTGATTGTGAATATTGCAGACAGAAGTTCACCGTTAAAAATAGTCTAAAACGGCATTTGAATTATTGTAACATGTATAACAGTGCGTCTGAGAAGGATAGACCCAAATGTATCCACTGCGCTAAGATATTCTCACGGTCTGATGTTGCTGAACGCCATGCCAAGTCATGTCGAATGGGACCAGGTACGTTCATATATGATTAAAATGCTATCACTATACAATACATTAAGCTAGATTTATAGCACCTACCTAGAGATTTTTTTTCTAATAGTAAACGACTGTTGATAAATATTATAATAAAATGTGTCGATTATTCATTGAGCTGAAAACTTATCAGGATCTATGTATTTTTTACAGGTAATAAACGATGCGTTGAAACAAGTGATAATGTACTGCAACCGACTATAAAAAAACCGCGCTGTGATATATGTGAGATTGATGTGACTAATATTCATACGCATCTCCGAAGCGCTCTACATAAAAACAAAGTATGTACTCGGCCAAGGGATGATGAGCATGTTCAGATTATTAAGTCTGCATACAAATCTCGCATTGCTACATATAGAGTGTTTAGCCGCACTCCAATTCTAATCCCAAGCGAGTTTATGAATGAGGTAAGAGGAATAGTACTCCGCCTAATCACCGACAAACAAGTTGAGGTGGGGGGTGCTATCAAAGTGAACTTAGAACTTTACGCTAAGTACACGAAATCGGTAAAGATGGCGGCGGATGAAGAAAAAGAACTGGAAGAAGTAAAATCGTTTAATACAAAAAATAGAAGTATTTTTACCGATATCACCATCGAGGAAGCGTACAATGCATTCCTTGAAGAAATTAGTAGCAAAGCTGATGAATTTCAAGAACGGGGACAGTGGGTGGGCTATCAAGAGCGTACTTCATCTTGAAATTAATATAAATAAATATGCACCATTGAAGGGATCCTCATATCTCCCCCTACCCGACTGGATTCAAAAGAAACACGCCTGTGTTAACGTAAAAAATACTGATAATGCATGCTTTTTTTGGAGCGTTGTGAGTGCTCTGTACCCTGCTGCTAAACACACAGATCGAACTAGCTCATATCCGCTATATGAGGAAGTGGTGAACACTGATGGTATTAGCCTCCCCGTAGACATGAAGAACATCAAAAAGTTTGAAGATATGAACGAGTTCAGTATAAATATATATGAGATCAGCGGTCATAGTATTGCAGGGCCTATATATCACTCAAAGGAGAGACGTGACAAGCATATAAACTTGCTTCTCGTCGAGGATGGTGAGAAAGCGCACTTCTGCTGGATAAAAAGCCTATCCCGTTTAGTAGGTTCGCAGCAAAGCCAGCACAAGGGCAAAGTATGGATATGTGATGGTTGCCTACTCACATTCACTAGCGAGAGTAATCAGTAGTATATATATGCGGGTTCTGGACCAAACTCTGAGGTTGAATGACGTCACAGCGTTCTCACCACAGCGAAACGTTCTTATCACATCCGGCGACCGATAAGTTTCAAAGCTAGCTATTAAAGTCGGATTTGCCTGCCAATGTCAGGTTTAACTGTCATCGCTGAATTTAACTGTCAATGTCATATAGAACTGACAAAATCAAATTTAACTGTTAAAGTTAGATTTAACTGTCATCTCTGAATTTAACTGTCAATGTCATACTGAACTGTCAGACAGATTTAGCTGACAAAGTTAGATTTAACCGTCCAAATTAGATTTAACTGTCATTGTTGAATTTACCTATTAAAATCATATTGAGCTGTCAAACTCAATTGAACTGTCAAAGTCAGATTTAACTGTCAACGTCATGTTGAACTGTCAAAGTCAATTGAACTGTCAAAGTCAGATTTAAGTGTCATTTTTGAATTTAACTGTCAACGTCATATTGAACTGACAAAGTCAGATCTAACAGTGATCACATCCGGCGACCGATAAGTTTCAAAGCTAGCTATTAAAGTCGGATTTGCCTGCCAATGTCAGGTTTAACTGTCATCGCTGAATTTAACTGTCAATGTCATATTGAACTGTCAAAATCAAATTTAACTGTTAAAGTTAGATTTAACTGTCATCGCTGAATTTAACTGTCAATGTCATACTGAACTGTCAGACAGATTTAGCTGACAAAGTTAGATTTAACCGTCCAAATTAGATTTAACTGTCATTGTTGAATTTACCTATTAAAATCATATTGAGCTGTCAAACTCAATTGAACTGTCAAAGTCAGATTTAACTGTCAACGTCATGTTGAACTGTCAAAGTCAATTGAACTGTCAAAGTCAATTGAACTGTCAAAGTCAGATTTAAGTGTCATTGTTGAATTTAACTGTCAACGTCATATTGAACTGACAAAGTCAGATCTAGCAGTGATAGATTTAACTGTTATCATCACCCAAACACCCGCACCGATCAGGAATCGAACCTCATCATCATAACGTATACACCGCTGAGCCACTGCCGCAATACTCCAATGCCCTAGTTTCACATGAATCTCACAGGATGTGGGTACGCTGATAAGCGGAGAATCGGGTCTCTTTATGAATGTGTGTAAAAGCGTAATATTATCATTATGCTATTATTATCTTCTACCAATAGAGATCACGGACTTAGACTGATAAGGAGATCATCAACCAATAGAAACACTCTTTTAAAGGTTAAGGTGTGTTGGTGGGGGTGGGTATAAAAGCATGCAACGTTTACTACAAGCACATACCTTAAGGTCTCTCATTACGTTAAACACGTTTAAAACGAGAACTCATAGATTTTTACATCTTAGCCAATATGTTTGATTGTGAATATTGCAGACAGAAGTTCACCGTTAAAAATAGTCTAAAACGGCATTTGAATTATTGTAACATGTATAACAGTGCGTCTGAGAAGGATAGACCCAAATGTATCCACTGCGCTAAGATATTCTCACGGTCTGATGTTGCTGAACGCCATGCCAAGTCATGTCGAATGGGACCAGGTACGTTCATATATGATTAAAATGCTATCACTATACAATACATTAAGCTAGATTTATAGCACCTACCTAGAGATTTTTTTTCTAATAGTAAACGACTGTTGATAAATATTATAATAAAATGTGTCGATTATTCATTGAGCTGAAAACTTATCAGGATCTATGTATTTTTTACAGGTAATAAACGATGCGTTGAAACAAGTGATAATGTACTGCAACCGACTATAAAAAAACCGCGCTGTGATATATGTGAGATTGATGTGACTAATATTCATACGCATCTCCGAAGCGCTCTACATAAAAACAAAGTATGTACTCGGCCAAGGGATGATGAGCATGTTCAGATTATTAAGTCTGCATACAAATCTCGCATTGCTACATATAGAGTGTTTAGCCGCACTCCAATTCTAATCCCAAGCGAGTTTATGAATGAGGTAAGAGGAATAGTACTCCGCCTAATCACCGACAAACAAGTTGAGGTGGGGGGTGCTATCAAAGTGAACTTAGAACTTTACGCTAAGTACACGAAATCGGTAAAGATGGCGGCGGATGAAGAAAAAGAACTGGAAGAAGTAAAATCGTTTAATACAAAAAATAGAAGTATTTTTACCGATATCACCATCGAGGAAGCGTACAATGCATTCCTTGAAGAAATTAGTAGCAAAGCTGATGAATTTCAAGAACGGGGACAGTGGGTGGGCTATCAAGAGCGTACTTCATCTTGAAATTAATATAAATAAATATGCACCATTGAAGGGATCCTCATATCTCCCCCTACCCGACTGGATTCAAAAGAAACACGCCTGTGTTAACGTAAAAAATACTGATAATGCATGCTTTTTTTGGAGCGTTGTGAGTGCTCTGTACCCTGCTGCTAAACACACAGATCGAACTAGCTCATATCCGCTATATGAGGAAGTGGTGAACACTGATGGTATTAGCCTCCCCGTAGACATGAAGAACATCAAAAAGTTTGAAGATATGAACGAGTTCAGTATAAATATATATGAGATCAGCGGTCATAGTATTGCAGGGCCTATATATCACTCAAAGGAGAGACGTGACAAGCATATAAACTTGCTTCTCGTCGAGGATGGTGAGAAAGCGCACTTCTGCTGGATAAAAAGCCTATCCCGTTTAGTAGGTTCGCAGCAAAGCCAGCACAAGGGCAAAGTATGGATATGTGATGGTTGCCTACTCACATTCACTAGCGAGAGTAATCTCATCAAACATGCTAATCGTGATTGTTCCCATATCACAACAGCATTACCAGCTGAGGAGGATAATATTTTAAAATTTAAAAACTATCAGAACAGGATGAAGGTGCCGGTAGTGGTATACGCTGATTTCGAAGCATTATTAAAGCCGATAGATACATGTGCTCCAAACCCATCAGCATCATATACCCAAGATTATCAATTGCATGAGCCTTATAGTTTTGGATATTTTATAAAATGTGATTATAATGATTCACTAAGTAAATATGTATCGTTTAGAGGAACTAATTGCGCAGATTTTTTTCTGGATTCTTTGGAGGAAGAGCTAGCCCCATTCGCTAAAAGTATAAATAGAACAATATCAATGCATCCTCTAACAAGTGAGCAAATTCAAGAGTTTACAGCCGCAGTAAATTGTCATATATGCGGTGAAAAACTAAATATGGATAGGGTGCGCGATCACTGCCACCTAACAGGTATGTATAGAGGGGCTGCGCACAACGACTGCAACTTAAATTATAAAATAAAACATGTCATACCAGTAGTTCTTCATAATATGTCTAAATATGATTCACATTTTATTATTAGAACATTGCAAAACCGACACGTGAACATCCTACCCAAGAATAAGGAAAATTTCATTTCTATTATATCGAAAAAACACGGTGGGTTAAGCTTTGACTTGAGATTTATAGACTCGTACAGGTTTCTAGCAGCTAGCCTCGATAAACTCGCAGCCAATCTTGATTCGAGCCAATTTGTTAACATGCGTAAACATTGCTCAGATCATTTAGATTTACTGATGAGAAAAGGTGTATTCCCTTATGATTATATATCATCTTTGGAAAAGCTTGAAGAAACAGCACTACCACCCCGAGATAGTTTTTTTAACAAGCTGAATAACTCAAACATATCAGATGCTCAATACGATCATGCGCAAAAGGTTTGGAATGCTTTTAATGTAAAAACGTTAGGTGAATATAGCGATATATATTTGAAGACTGATGTTATGTTATTAACAGACGTTTTTGAAAATTTTAGAAATGTATGTCTTAAGACTTATCAGCTAGATCCTGCTCATTATTACACAGCACCCGGCCTATCTTGGGATGCGATGCTGCAGTTTACAAAGGTTGAGATGGAGTTACTCACCGATCTCTCTATGGTAAAGTTCATTTCAAATGGGATACGCGGAGGATTGAGTCAGTGCTGCGGAAGATATGCAAAAGCTAATAATAAATATATTAGAGATTATGATTCAGAGAAACCCTCAAATTTTATAATTTACTTAGATGCTAATAATCAATATGGATGGGCAATGAGTCAATACTTACCCTTAAAAGATTTCAGATGGTTGACCGAAGATGAAATAGCAAACTTTAATATTACCCAAACCCCCGATGATGGTGCTACAGGTTTCATTCTAGAGGTGGATTTAGACTATCCCACACATTTGCATGACTCACACAATGACCTTTGCTTTTGCCCTGAAAACCGCGTACCAGAAGTAAGTAAGTCTAAAAGCCTAAAACTCTTATCAAACTTGTATTGTAAGCGTGAATATGCTATACATTATATTAACTTAAAACAGGCTATCGATAAAGGACTTGTTCTTAAAAAAATACATCGAGTTCTAGCTTTTAGTCAGAGCCCTTGGCTAAAGGGGTACATTGAAATGAATACGGTAATGAGAACGAGCGCAAAAAATACATTCGAAAAAGATTTCTATAAACTAATGAACAATGCAGTTTTCGGAAAAACTATGGAAAATGTTGAAAAGAGAGTTGATGTGCGCTTAGTGAATAGGTGGGAGAGTGCGGGTAAGAGATTAGGAGCTAGAGCATTGATAAGCAGGCTTAATTTCCATAGCTGTACAATGATAAACGAGGATCTTACTATCATTCAGATGCAGCGTAATAAGATTAAATATGACAAGCCTATATATATAGGGTTTACTGTACTAGAGCTCTCGAAAACTCTTATGTATGACTTTCACTACAATTACATATTACCAAAATACGGCGAAAATGCATCCCTTTTATACACAGACACAGACTCTTTTATATACAATATATCGACCGATGATTTTTATGCAGACATCAAACCAGACGTAGAAAAACGCTTTGATACTTCAGACTTCCCCTCTAGCAATACGTATAATCTACCTCTAGTCAATAAGAAAGTGGTGGGGATGTTCAAGGATGAATGTGCAGGTGAAATGATTAGAGAATTTATAGGTATACGATCCAAATGCTACTTTATAAAAAAAGAAGATAATCAGGAGATAAAAAAAATCAAAGGGGTAAAAAGAAATGTGGTAGTGGATGATGTGAATAGAGATGACTTTTTCAACTGCGCAACCAATACAGATGTAGTGCAATATCGTACTATGCATGTGATATGTAGTAAGACTCATTTGCTATACTCTCAAGCTCTCAATAAGATAGTCCTGAAAAATTCCGATGATAAGAGGTTTTCCATACCCAATGAACCTTATAAAACCTTAGCATGGGGTCATTTTACCATAGAATAAATTTTATAATAAAAATTGTAAATTATTTATTTAGTTAGATATTTGTGTAGAATTGTAAATAGAATAGTGTAAATAAGATATCTTTAGCAACTATTTAGGGGATCTCACGCTGTATTAGAAGCTCAGCAAAGCCCCTCTAACGATACGAATCTATTTCTATGAATTATATACCTAAGATGCTTTATTAATATAATTATTTCCTAAATTATGTAAAATAAAAATCATAAATGTATTAAATATGTTTAAGAGCCCTCTACCCTATCAGCGGGAGTACCTAATATGAGTACAAGTACTATGTATAGTTAATAATTATTATTATCATTATTAATTAGTATTCGCTAAGTATGTTAAGTCTAAAGTATTGTATAAAAGTAATAAATTATATTGAAAAAAATTTTTTTTTTCATTTTATTGGATAATCCCTACCCCCACCCCAGTTCTAAATAGTACAACGGCAGACCCTCTTCAACTTTTACATCGACTCGCTATATATCAGACCTATTCAAACCTGATCAGATCACCTGTTCAATACCTGCTCAAACCTGTTCAATACCTGATCAATACCTGTTCAGACCTGTTCAATACCTGATCAATACCTGTTCAGACCTGATCAAAACCTGTTCAGACCGGTTCAATACCTGATCAATACCTGATCAATACTTGATCAATACCTGTTCAGACCTGTTCAATACCTGATCAATACCTGATCAATACTTGATCAATACCTGTTCAGATCTGTTCAATACCTGATCAATACTTGATCAATACCTGTTCAATACCTGATCAATACCTGTTCAGACCTGTTCAAAAACCCATTCAAAACCTGTTCAGAGCAGATCGTACCACTTAATCAGACCTGGTCAAAGCAGCTCATATCACCTATACAACTCTTATCTGATCTTATTCGATTATAATGTAAAAATCACTCACTCTCATACTGAGACTTGATCTGATAACGTTAGATCTATCAAAATCAGATTTAGATGTTATTGTATATATAGTAAATATACTTATCTTACTATGTATAAATTGATGAGTATTAACAGTAAATGCACTTAGAATATTATTTATTATGCCAGTCGAAAAGCTGAGGCTTTCAAAAACAATCTAGACCTAATAGAACTTTGCAAAACTATTATTTTATTTAAAATATTAATAAGATCTAAAGTGTATAAAGAGATATTTAATTTAAGCATGTTTTTAATTGGTTGGAAGGAATACTTGCAAACGTATTGAGATAATTACATATAGATGTTAGTAGCATATAATGTACGTTCTGGTTCATTTACCATATATTTTTTACAAATTATTTTGCGGTTGTAATTAATACTTTAGTATGGCTAAAGTATATGTCTGTGCGTTTTTGGACCGCAAAGGATAAGTTGGTAAAAGAGTTAAGGAAACAGTGTAAGTAGAGCTCTGAAGTGGTGTTGTTGTTGTTCTGTGAGGGTGAATGTTACGCTGGTCGTGTGTTAACTATAATAGTATCTGCAGTCTATCACGAGAGATGTTTGGGGGGTGTGAAGGTTGTATTGGTGGTGGGAAGGTTGTATCGGGCGGTGGGTGGGGTTGTACAATATTGTCGGTTTTCAAAACTAGACTTGAAAACAAGTCAACTAGATGGCGTTAGTAGTTATATAGTAGTATATTCAGCGCTGATGCCTCCTAATAGTGACTGTTATTGAATCTGTGACATAATTGGAAGTCACGGGTGTTTGGGCGGGGGAAGGTTATGGTTGGCGGGGTGCGGGCGGCGGCGGCGGCGGCAGCGGGTTTTGTTCTAGTACCTATTTACATACGTATGTATGAATACCTTGGTGACTATTCGTTAAACTGTGAGAGGTTAAAAATGCTCTATATTGTGAACATTACACACGTTATCTCGTATAGGTATCGCTCGTATTGCTGCGGTTAGCAGTTATCGCCCGCTCACATCCTGTCTACGCATGTAATATTCCCAACCCCGTTTTTAGAACAAATCAAGTATAATATCTAAATAATACAAAGTATATTGTTACATTAAATTCGGTTTTTTATAATATTTCATTTAAAATATATATGTATATAATAGAGACTAAGATTTTATGCGGAAGAATTCTATACTTGAGTAATGATGACCACGAAATGTATTCACCCATACGTATGTAAATAGGTACTAGAACAAAACCCGCCGCCGCCGCCGCCGCCGCCCGCACCCCGCCAACCATAACCTTCCCCCGCCCAAACACCCGTGACTTCCAATTATGTCACAGATTCAATAACAGTCACTATTAGGAGGCATCAGCGCTGAATATACTACTATATAACTACTAACGCCATCTAGTTGACTTGTTTTCAAGTCTAGTTTTGAAAACCGACAATATTGTACAACCCCACCCACCGCCCGATACAACCTTCCCACCACCAATACAACCTTCACACCCCCCAAACATCTCTCGTGATAGACTGCAGATACTATTATAGTTAACACACGACCAGCGTAACATTCACCCTCACAGAACAACAACAACACCACTTCAGAGCTCTACTTACACTGTTTCCTTAACTCTTTTACCAACTTATCCTTTGCGGTCCAAAAACGCACAGACATATACTTTAGCCATACTAAAGTATTAATTACAACCGCAAAATAATTTGTAAAAAATATATGGTAAATGAACCAGAACGTACATTATATGCTACTAACATCTATATGTAATTATCTCAATACGTTTGCAAGTATTCCTTCCAACCAATTAAAAACATGCTTAAATTAAATATCTCTTTATACACTTTAGATCTTATTAATATTTTAAATAAAATAATAGTTTTGCAAAGTTCTATTAGGTCTAGATTGTTTTTGAAAGCCTCAGCTTTTCGACTGGCATAATAAATAATATTCTAAGTGCATTTACTGTTAATACTCATCAATTTATACATAGTAAGATAAGTATATTTACTATATATACAATAACATCTAAATCTGATTTTGATAGATCTAACGTTATCAGATCAAGTCTCAGTATGAGAGTGAGTGATTTTTACATTATAATCGAATAAGATCAGATAAGAGTTGTATAGGTGATATGAGCTGCTTTGACCAGGTCTGATTAAGTGGTACGATCTGCTCTGAACAGGTTTTGAATGGGTTTTTGAACAGGTCTGAACAGGTATTGATCAGGTATTGAACAGGTATTGATCAAGTATTGATCAGGTATTGAACAGATCTGAACAGGTATTGATCAAGTATTGATCAGGTATTGATCAGGTATTGAACAGGTCTGAACAGGTATTGATCAAGTATTGATCAGGTATTGATCAGGTATTGAACCGGTCTGAACAGGTTTTGATCAGGTCTGAACAGGTATTGATCAGGTATTGAACAGGTCTGAACAGGTATTGATCAGGTATTGAACAGGTTTGAGCAGGTATTGAACAGGTGATCTGATCAGGTTTGAATAGGTCTGATATATAGCGAGTCGATGTAAAAGTTGAAGAGGGTCTGCCGTTGTACTATTTAGAACTGGGGTGGGGGTAGGGATTATCCAATAAAATGAAAAAAAAAATTTTTTTCAATATAATTTATTACTTTTATACAATACTTTAGACTTAACATACTTAGCGAATACTAATTAATAATGATAATAATAATTATTAACTATACATAGTACTTGTACTCATATTAGGTACTCCCGCTGATAGGGTAGAGGGCTCTTAAACATATTTAATACATTTATGATTTTTATTTTACATAATTTAGGAAATAATTATATTAATAAAGCATCTTAGGTATATAATTCATAGAAATAGATTCGTATCGTTAGAGGGGCTTTGCTGAGCTTCTAATACAGCGTGAGATCCCCTAAATAGTTGCTAAAGATATCTTATTTACACTATTCTATTTACAATTCTACACAAATATCTAACTAAATAAATAATTTACAATTTTTATTATAAAATTTATTCTATGGTAAAATGACCCCATGCTAAGGTTTTATAAGGTTCATTGGGTATGGAAAACCTCTTATCATCGGAATTTTTCAGGACTATCTTATTGAGAGCTTGAGAGTATAGCAAATGAGTCTTACTACATATCACATGCATAGTACGATATTGCACTACATCTGTATTGGTTGCGCAGTTGAAAAAGTCATCTCTATTCACATCATCCACTACCACATTTCTTTTTACCCCTTTGATTTTTTTTATCTCCTGATTATCTTCTTTTTTTATAAAGTAGCATTTGGATCGTATACCTATAAATTCTCTAATCATTTCACCTGCACATTCATCCTTGAACATCCCCACCACTTTCTTATTGACTAGAGGTAGATTATACGTATTGCTAGAGGGGAAGTCTGAAGTATCAAAGCGTTTTTCTACGTCTGGTTTGATGTCTGCATAAAAATCATCGGTCGATATATTGTATATAAAAGAGTCTGTGTCTGTGTATAAAAGGGATGCATTTTCGCCGTATTTTGGTAATATGTAATTGTAGTGAAAGTCATACATAAGAGTTTTCGAGAGCTCTAGTACAGTAAACCCTATATATATAGGCTTGTCATATTTAATCTTATTACGCTGCATCTGAATGATAGTAAGATCCTCGTTTATCATTGTACAGCTATGGAAATTAAGCCTGCTTATCAATGCTCTAGCTCCTAATCTCTTACCCGCACTCTCCCACCTATTCACTAAGCGCACATCAACTCTCTTTTCAACATTTTCCATAGTTTTTCCGAAAACTGCATTGTTCATTAGTTTATAGAAATCTTTTTCGAATGTATTTTTTGCGCTCGTTCTCATTACCGTATTCATTTCAATGTACCCCTTTAGCCAAGGGCTCTGACTAAAAGCTAGAACTCGATGTATTTTTTTAAGAACAAGTCCTTTATCGATAGCCTGTTTTAAGTTAATATAATGTATAGCATATTCACGCTTACAATACAAGTTTGATAAGAGTTTTAGGCTTTTAGACTTACTTACTTCTGGTACGCGGTTTTCAGGGCAAAAGCAAAGGTCATTGTGTGAGTCATGCAAATGTGTGGGATAGTCTAAATCCACCTCTAGAATGAAACCTGTAGCACCATCATCGGGGGTTTGGGTAATATTAAAGTTTGCTATTTCATCTTCGGTCAACCATCTGAAATCTTTTAAGGGTAAGTATTGACTCATTGCCCATCCATATTGATTATTAGCATCTAAGTAAATTATAAAATTTGAGGGTTTCTCTGAATCATAATCTCTAATATATTTATTATTAGCTTTTGCATATCTTCCGCAGCACTGACTCAATCCTCCGCGTATCCCATTTGAAATGAACTTTACCATAGAGAGATCGGTGAGTAACTCCTTCTCAACCTTTGTAAACTGCAGCATCGCATCCCAAGATAGGCCGGGTGCTGTGTAATAATGAGCAGGATCTAGCTGATAAGTCTTAAGACATACATTTCTAAAATTTTCAAAAACGTCTGTTAATAACATAACATCAGTCTTCAAATATATATCGCTATATTCACCTAACGTTTTTACATTAAAAGCATTCCAAACCTTTTGCGCATGATCGTATTGAGCATCTGATATGTTTGAGTTATTCAGCTTGTTAAAAAAACTATCTCGGGGTGGTAGTGCTGTTTCTTCAAGCTTTTCCAAAGATGATATATAATCATAAGGGAATACACCTTTTCTCATCAGTAAATCTAAATGATCTGAGCAATGTTTACGCATGTTAACAAATTGGCTCGAATCAAGATTGGCTGCGAGTTTATCGAGGCTAGCTGCTAGAAACCTGTACGAGTCTATAAATCTCAAGTCAAAGCTTAACCCACCGTGTTTTTTCGATATAATAGAAATGAAATTTTCCTTATTCTTGGGTAGGATGTTCACGTGTCGGTTTTGCAATGTTCTAATAATAAAATGTGAATCATATTTAGACATATTATGAAGAACTACTGGTATGACATGTTTTATTTTATAATTTAAGTTGCAGTCGTTGTGCGCAGCCCCTCTATACATACCTGTTAGGTGGCAGTGATCGCGCACCCTATCCATATTTAGTTTTTCACCGCATATATGACAATTTACTGCGGCTGTAAACTCTTGAATTTGCTCACTTGTTAGAGGATGCATTGATATTGTTCTATTTATACTTTTAGCGAATGGGGCTAGCTCTTCCTCCAAAGAATCCAGAAAAAAATCTGCGCAATTAGTTCCTCTAAACGATACATATTTACTTAGTGAATCATTATAATCACATTTTATAAAATATCCAAAACTATAAGGCTCATGCAATTGATAATCTTGGGTATATGATGCTGATGGGTTTGGAGCACATGTATCTATCGGCTTTAATAATGCTTCGAAATCAGCGTATACCACTACCGGCACCTTCATCCTGTTCTGATAGTTTTTAAATTTTAAAATATTATCCTCCTCAGCTGGTAATGCTGTTGTGATATGGGAACAATCACGATTAGCATGTTTGATGAGATTACAGTAGCTGTATATTGCCGGTTCTGGACCACAACTCTGGCTCACAACTTGAAACTAGATGGCGCTAGTAGTATGAAAATAGTTCCGCTCATCGTACCTGATCAATACCTGATCAATACCTGATCAATACTTGATCCTGTTCAATACCTGTTCAATACCTGATCAATACCTGTTCAATACCTAATCAATACCTGATCAATACCTGATCAGGTATTGATCAGGTATTGATTAGGTATTGAACAGGTATTGAACAGGTATTGATCAGGTATTGAACAGGTATTGAACAGGATCAAGTATTGATCAGGTATTGATCAGGTACGATGAGCGGAACTATTTTCATACTACTAGCGCCATCTAGTTTCAAGTTGTGAGCCAGAGTTGTGGTCCAGAACCGGCAATATACAGCTACTTAAATATTTGATGTAACGGCATTGATTAAAAGCTGCGGACTAAAAGCTCTTTCTTTTAAAGTTTCCAAAAATTGCTACTTTCCTCGTTCACACTCTTCAGTATCTATATCCAGTCGTTAACACTGTCTGTCATAATGACCATGCATAGGACCAACCACAAACGTCCCATGACGTTTTTGGTTTTCCATTACTTTAACATGTCACCCTCGTATTCCCATACCATAATATATCACCTACACCATTAAAAAAATAACATTTTCATCCATTTACTTTGAGTAGACCAAACAGCGAAATGTAAATATATATATACAGATTTTGAGGTTTTTTGTTTTTAAATCGAATATCTTTGACGCAATCTATAATCAACATATATATACTTCCGAAATCAGATTGAAGACGTTCTGAAAAAAGGCCAGGTCAAAAGTACCCTAAACCGACGCTTATGTATGAAAGGATTGATGAGTATAGATGAAGCGAAAGAGATATGTCAGGATCGTAGTAAGTGGAAATCCGTGGTCTCTGCCTACCCTTACGGGAAAGAGGCGTGATTTTATGTATGTATGTATGTATATACTTCTTAGTACCAATGCAATCCTCAATATATACTCTTATGCTCACTATTTCCTCTATAGAAAATAAATGATAATACACCTTTTTATACAAAAAAATACTAGAAATGGGGTTTGAACACACGACAAAAATGGTGGAAAATAGTAATTTAATTGCTATTTCTATTTTTTCGTAACTAACTCACCTAGAACTTCGATCTTCTTTTAATATGATAATTTACTATTGTTCTTTAGCCATGAATTGTTACATATTTTTACGCCAAATATTTTAAAGTAACAAAATTAAAACAACCCAATTGTTTTAAGAACTTTGGCGGGGAAACTGTATTGGAGAGCAATTATTTTTTCTGAAAAACTATACCACCTACTGCTTTGGTCCTTCTTTGATATTATTATTTACATGTAATTTATACACCTGTATTATATCAGATTTTTTGGTTTAGAAGTTTTAAATTAGTTACGAGATTATTTAATACGCAAATTTGCATCGGTAAGTGTTTGCGTTGCAAAATATATCGAGTGAAAAATGACTTATACATATGCAAAATTGCGGTTTTCTAGATTTATAACTGTTGAAGTAGTTACGATATTAATATGAAATGACGTAATATTTTGGGGCCAAAATGTAATTTGTGCTGGTTGCAGATTTCATCAAAATATTCAAAATACTTCCTACTTCATACGTTATCTCAGAAAAATATGGATTTTTTCTTGTATGGGCAAGGATGCATCCTTTTGAAAACCATTTGGATTATGAAAGTCGGACTTACGCAGATTTATGGTAAATTTGTAAATACGACTATCGACCGCTAACTGGTATCCCGGTTTGTACAAATGATGGAAAAGCCGGGAGGCCGGTTTGTACAAATTTTCAATAGAAGGTAGTTTAATTTCCAGCTGAAGTTATCGCTGTGTTCACTTATAGACATTAACTGAATCCAAAAATATTGGAAATCAATTATTCGCCTGTCATCTAATCCGCCTAAAACAAAAGTTATAGTGAGTTACTAATTTAAACTAGAATAATATAAAAACTAGCAGACCAAAAAGAAGAAGTCAACCCTGTGAGGTTGTTAGCATTTTTCCAATAACGCTGTATAAGGCTGCATAATTGTGACGTTTCCTTTTTTTAACACAATGGATGAACAGAAACTAAAGATGTAGTTACTTAACAAGACAACAATACTTATATTATGGACAACAAAAATAAAGTATAGTTTGTTACTTAAAAAAAATATCGACATGATCAAAACTCTGTGGTCGCACTATAAACTTGCATCTAAACGTTCCGCGTACGAGACGTCAGAGCAAGGAAAACGAACACAGGTCCTACCTCGATGGGCGCTCGCGCGGTACTGATCGCCTCGCGCTTGTACATTTCAATTTATGTGCATTTCGAGTTATGTTAAATATTTTTTCTTGTCTAACAAAACAGAGTTAATATCACAATTTATTAAAGATAAGATTAATTAAAGAATGAACTTTCTTTTTATATAATATCTGTTTGGAATTACACTTTATTAAACGCAATATATGGTGGTAAACTACTGATATAATTCGTGGAAATTGGCGCAAGATCTTTATTTTTTTTTCTACAATGACGATTAATTAGCGATATTCAAGTACACTATGTGTCATCAAGATTATATGCCTGATGCACAGTTTTTTTTTTTAGTTAATTTGATGAATCTTTATACAAGAGATAGAACTCTGAAGTTGGCTATGTGTACTTTAATTCGTAAAACAAGGTGCGGGAGATTGGTCACTACAAAATAATTAATGTTATGTTTGTAAATCTGGTACATTAACTGAAAAGAGAACAGATTATTCTATTTTTATCAATTATTAAACAACTTGTAGATATTTCCTATGATAGTAAATTAAGTGCTTAAAATCTTTGTATACCGCATTAAAATGTGAAATGCCTCTTAAGTCGTACGTTATAGTGATAATCACCGTATATAAACCGCCGTAAAAGTAAGGTATATTTTATGGTCAATACTGCAATTATTATCGTATAACAAGTTCAATTCTGAAAATACTTTACGGAAGGCGTTTTTGACGGTTGTGTTTATTATAAAACATGGTACATTTTTATTGATTGGTGAAAATTATCTTAAGACTTGTGAATTCATCTTACGTAGTTACAATTCAACGGTAAAAGGTCAAATTTGATTTAAGCCTTTAAGTCGTTTTTCTCAGTGCACAGTCATCGATTTAGCCTATCCATCGGTTAAAGCTTGAATGAAACGTGCTGCATGTTAACCGTCATTTTTATCTTTCGGTTATTTTATGTTCTGGGTATTATAACCGGAACTTACTCGAATATTCTGAAACAGGCCCTCAGAGTACTTTTGTACATTGATTTATTGACTAATAAAACTGCTGCTAAGATTAGTATATCTTTTTCAGGTTCGTATAATCAAGCAGACTATTACGTTGTAAAGTCGAGAAGGGGTAGAGACTCATTAATACGAGACGGACGTCGATACTACAGACACAGAAAATACAGTCGGGGATCTATCTATTGGCGCTGTGTTAAAAGACCCTGCGCCGGATCCTTCGTTATTCACAATGGGCTGATAAAAAATGAAAAGTCGCATTCTTGTTCACCCATAGAACCCATCAAGGAAGTAATAATGAGAGAATTGCATATATGCAGAGAACGTGCGGCCCAGGAGCCGATATCCATTCCCAAACTTTACGCTGAATTCGTGCAAATTTTGAAAGATAAAGGAATCCCACAAGATGCAGTGCCGCCATTCAGCGGTATCAAAACCATGTTGTACAATAGCCGTCATAAATTAAAGCAATATAATGCTGCAGGGGAACTCAAAAATAGTCTATAGGTACTAATATTTCGTAATATAATTAATTAGGGTAATGTTCACCTTAATAATAATAATTTTATTACTGCATGTCATGGGATATATATTCGTAGAATTAAGATTTAATTTAGATTTATTTGTTTTTTCAGACATTCCAGCATCAAGAAAATCAATTTTTATTTTTACATACATATATTTACAAGACAATAAAATATTTAATTAAAAAATCTTGTTGATGGGATTAAATATATCGTTTTATATATAGCTTTTGATCACTACACCTGAATTCAGCATCCTTAGGCCAACCAATCCAACTGAAGAAGTCAAGTAGTGAACCTTACGTGTTTTAATTTAGTGGCAACTACTCTATCTAAACAACATTTTGTGCTCACCTTTTGCTCGAAGTCATGGTCGAAATTTCCGACCAAGAATGGGAGCTGACTCTCGAGAACAGCTGCTGGACATCTTTAGGTGCTTAATGTGAGTTTCTTTAGTATAACAATTATTATTTATATATTTTCTTTGTAAATAAAACAATACTGTAATATAAAAACAGTTTTTAATAGTGCCCAAAACATAGCCATTTGAAAAAAACCGGCCAAGTGCGAGTGGGACTCGCGCAAGAAGGGTTCCGTATTATCTGTAACCTAATCTTGCAAGTTACAGACACTTTTCGCAGGGTCCGATTGAGCTGGGTAGGTACGGCGTAAACCTCTTTTATTGTATGGGTGCCCCCTTAATTATTCATTTTATTTTATTTTATTTAATTATATTTAAAGAGAACATAAAACGAAATATTCTGTGAATAGTTAAAGCGTCTACCTGTTACCGTTATTAGTATCGAGCAGGAAACGGTAAAAAAATCAAGTTTGTTGTATGGAAGCCCCCCTTACAAATTAAATTTATTTTATTTTTAGAATTTTTTGTTATTTTTCTTCTAGTATTTTTCCCTTAGTCGCCTCTTACGATACCCACGGGATTATATGGGGAGGTGCAATTCTAACCCGGCACCCCACGGGGGACCCTTTGGGTACGGAACCCTAAAAAAACAATATACGTGCATGGCGTTGCGACCTTAATTTGACATTCATGTTACATAATATTATACAGTAAAGAGCCCTAATTTAAGAAGTGTAGTCCTTCCTAAAAACTGTTCTGGGCGTGGTACTTTCTGAAGCACTCAACTAGGCTATATTATATGATATATATAGTTGTGGCGCTGGCACAATATGTTTTCTTTTACAAAAGTACCATTGTAAAAAGTTTTAACATCTGTTTGATGACTGGTACTATATGGATGTATATAGGAAGATTTGAAGCAGTTATGATTGTTAAGCTGGGCTCAACAATCACAACTGCATCTAACATCAAGGCTATGCAGCAAGCCTTTAAAAAGACGAAGAAGTTCTTCAAATAATAGTGAATTCTTTATGTACATATAGTAGGCAATATTGTTACATTTTCACTATTGTTCGTTTCAGTGGACTTTGTTTCTAACTGCAAAGGGAAGCCCTTAGCTATAGTTAACGGCTACCCATTTTGGCATCATGGAAAACACAAATCAAGTGTCTACTGGCAATGTCCCATGGTCAACAAAAGGTGTAAGGCACGGTTTATTATGTCCTTTGTCGGAATTGTGACAAAGTCTAATTTAGAGCACAATCATTCTCCTCCTACTTACAAAATTATAGACGGTGTTTATTATAAGCTTTAAAATGATTAAATATTAAAGTTAAATTAAGTATTATCGTGTACTTTTTTATTTTGTAGTATATATATATATAATGTTATATTATGTTGTATTGTATGTATATAATATTATGTAGGTATTTGTATTTATGTTTTTATTATATAAGTATAGTTTATGCACAGTTTATAAAAATTATGTGTGTAATAATAATGTATATTAATTACAATATATAATAATAAATGTATAATATAATGTATAATACATACGTCTTTTGTCACTTTTTTTAATATTTATTTGACGTCTGATAGTCTGATGAGGTCTAAGATGTTGTTCAGGCTCACCTAAAATTACTGGATCTCAAGGACAGCTGCTGAAACCCACCGTTTGGTGCTTGGCATCAGAATTTTCTAATTGAGGGTGGTAGCTACCAGGCAGGAAAAATACCATGGTATAACGACTGCCATCCTAAGATTTAATACATCTACATCCTAAGTATTACACTCATATTTTTTTTAAATATACCTTAAAATCGGAAGTGATGCATATATCGAATTCATAATATAGATTTTGTCGTATTGCCTATGATTCGGTTAGAATTACGGTGTTTAAAGTTATTTGTCACGGAACGTATGTTGTCTAAGGGCCTGTTTCAGAATGTTCGAGTAAGTTCCGGTTATACTACCCAGAACATAAAATAACTGAATGATAAAAATGACAGTTAACATGCAGCGCGTTTCAAGCTTTAACCGATGGATAGGCGAAATCGATGACTGTGAAACGCAAAGATAATGTTTTATGTATTAAATATGTTCTGGGTAGTATAACCGGAACTTAGTCGAACATTCTGAAACAGGCCCTAAAACAATAATTAAAATCAAAAGCAGACCTTATTATTCGTAACAACAATAGAAGTATTATTACCGGTATGTGCGATCATGGCCCGGTCGAGTTGGTAGCACTTCCATTCTTTTTGCTCCGGTGCTTATTTACCGGTGTTTTATGTATCAGTGTGGTAAAATAGTAAATGGTAAAAATCTGAACTATACCAAATTTTAGAAACACATTTTGTATAGTTACAAAATTAAAAATTCATCATTAGCGGAATTTTTCCTCTCGTAACTACATTTGTAATTTTGTAATGTAATGCGCATAGCAGGCGTTATTGCAAGCATAACAATAATATTCCTGAGGTTTACTTTGCAAAGTGATCGTATAGTTTCTACCTGCAAGTCTTGAACTCACGAATCTTGGTACTAACAGGTTTAAACTTATTTCAAATAAAACGGCAACTTCGTACCCACCTTTAATAACTATTATTTTGATTAATATAGTATTTTTTGTACTTTCTAGACCAGGTTTATTTTTTTTTGTCTTTTCCACGATGAAATACGGCGGAAGGTATATCTATATTTTGAAGCAGTGATGGCTCAGTGGCATTGGCTATGGACTGCCGCGCAGCAGGTCCATGGTTCGAATCCCGCCCAGAGCTTGAGCTTCACCGCATGGTGGAAGGGCATTTTGCGAATGCCCGCCTGGCTAGCGACCACCCTCAAGTAGAAAATCTGTCGCCAAGCACTTAACGGTGTGTTCCGGCAGCAGTCTTTGAGAGCCAGTGAAATTACAGGCACATGAGACTTAATAACTATGTTTCAAGGTGACGGGCGCAGTGCAATTCGTGACTTGTGACGAAATGCATCTGTTATATGCAGAGGTTAGTCCGCTTAACATCTGGTGGGCCTCGAGGTAGTTCCGTCACAATACCATAAAAAAAAAAAAACATACTTGTTTGCGAAGAATATGTCAACTCAGAGCTGAAGACAGATGAGAAGAAGATGTGGATGTCGCTATTATCAAATTACCCAGAGCAAAGCACACTTATTCACTTTGAAAAATACCATTGTTAGCTGTAAAAAAAACTACAACCATCTCTAATCCAGATGTTAATTATAACGTTTTGTTATATTTAAGAAGTATTGAATCTGCGGGATGTCATACGCCTGGCGAGCGAAGCTGCACTTATATATTTCTTTATCCCATTGGCATCGGTGATAATAATAACAATATAATTTCATTCATAACTAGGACACAGTGGTCCTGACATTGCCAACTTATAAAAATGGCAGCTAGTTTGCACGAACGAGATAGTACTCGTATTTGTGTTCATAAACAATAACCTATCTCAATATCCTCTTAAGATCGAGTTTCCAAATTAGATCCAGAAGAACAGGTGTGTGAATTTGCACACTCGATCTTTCCAGGATATGCAGACAACGCAGTGCTACTGTCATCTTTATATTGTTCTTGTGAGGCTACGAAAAATGTACATTCATGTGTCTAATGTAATTTAATTGTCGTTTTAGAGACTTCGATGGTTGTAGTGAATCAAAACAGCCTCTCTATCGCCACACGACATCGTCACATATAACAGAATACGTATAGGGTTGCAATAAACTTCGTTGACATTCTTCAGTACACCAGGCTGCACGGCGTACTTCGAAGCGTCTGCAAAGCTATCCCTCCGTGGGCAGTAGGCATAATAACAAAAAGTATAACTGAACACAAACGATATTCCTTAACAGCAGTATAATATTATTGATGGTTTCAGGCCCGATAATTATCAAATCTGAGTCAGGCACTCCGAGGCTAATCTATGACGGTCAAAAGTTCACTCTGCACTACGCTCGGGACAGCGGTCTCATGAGGTGGCGCTGCTCACATCGAAGAAGGGGATGTATTGCTACCATAATGACTAAAAACTCAGACTTTATTTGCATCCGAAATAATCATAATCATTGCTGAGATCAGCTGGTCTAGTTATTTTTAATATTGTTATGTTTTCAATAATGCCTGCTCGGCGGATTACATTACAAAATTACAAATTTACGAGATAAACATCCCAATACGATGGTTAAATATAGAACCAGAGGAAAAATTGCAATTATGAGCCATTGTCATGTTAGCTCAGGAGCTCAGAGCAAACCCCGGCTGTAGGGTTGGATGGACGCGGTTTCGAATCCCGCACTCGACTACAATTTTTTAATCTCGTAAATTTGTAATTTTGTTATGGTCTAGTTATACTAATGACGTGAATATTGTAGAAGATTGATGTGATCATTTTTGTTTCTTGGAAGTTAAAACAATTATTAATATGGGATGGAAAGTTACTCGTACATGCGCCTACTTTAGCGGCGCCTTATATTTCTTCGAGCTAAAAGCGAGAGCTGGCTCAGCGGCTACACTTCGGTAGAGTAACAGATGCAGTGTAAACATGCTAACCTTATGTTGTGAGTGGCAACATTAAAAACACAGGATATAGAAACATTCGTTATGTCGATGGCTGTATCATCAACTTATCTGTTTGTATTATAGTAGCTTACTATGTTAAGCATAACGCAGTGTTTGGGAAACATAAACTAGAACTTACATATAATTATCTAGATAAATAAGGAAACTATTAAGTAAACTCTATAAGGCCTGTTAATTTTATATTAGTTTAATAAAAACTTGGGCGCCTGAGCTCTGCCCGGTAGCAATGTAAAAGTAGCTGTCTAAGAAAATGAGATTCGGCTGGATCTCATTTTCTTAGACAGCTACTTTTACATCGCTACCGGACAGAATCAAAGTCAAAGTCAAAATCATTGAAAAAATGACTTCGACTTTGACTCTGTCCGGTAGCGATGTAAAAGTAGCTGTCTAAGAGAATGAGATTCGGCTGAATCGATTTATCGCCCCGAACACTGTTTGTATTGCTAACGACTACTAATAGTTACTATTGCATAATGTTTATTGAAATATTTCTATATACAAATATCTTTAATTCAAATATGAAATAATCAAATGTTAAATAAAACAATAATGCACATTGGTATATTTTTATATGTACTTATTTTATTATGTAATAGCACCATTACCACTATGTTTACTCCTACAAGTTATACTATTCATTTATAATTAGGTATGTCATATGTTGTTTTCTGTGTTTCAGATTTGCGTTATTCAAGGCTTCTCTCCACAAACCTGTAACATCTCAGCATCATCATAAAGTCTGGTAAGTTTGTAGGCAATAAGTGTGGCTGTGAATGGATTATTTTGCGGTATGCTTCTATGGACGCGAATTTCACAGTTGCTTGCAAATCGTCGAAGAAGCGATTATAGGAACACCCGATTGGGGCCTAAGTTGTAATTAATGGTCTATATGAAATGAATACATTTTTTTAATGTTGTCATGGGCTTGTTTTTGTTATTCCTTTGATTTACTAGAGCATACATAGTTCTGTGTGAAATTTCTGCCTGGTATTTCTAATACAAAATGTTTCATGATACACAGCTCAGTTGATTTGTATTTCTATAGTAAATAAGAAATATTAGTGCCTTAAATTTCAGAGGCAGTCTAACCGAATTTTTATCTTTATTGTAATATTATAAGCAATAATTAAATACAAAGTTCTTATTTTATTTGCGCTGAACATAAAAATAACACTTAGTAAGTAAATTTATTCTCTACAAAGATATTTTTATTTATCTTATTCGTCATCTAAATTAGTCCTAATTTGAGAATAAACCATAAAGTGTTTTTAATTTTAAAATTTTAAATCACCAGCAATCGAACAGATATATTGGAATTTTTAAGAGTTCTTATCGATAACAGAATAAGAATTTTCGTACTTTTAGCTAGTTTGTGGTGAATATCAAAATTTCGGCAATTACCACTACCTGCTTTGCATGATAACTCATTAGTAATGGCGATGAATATACTACTAAGAAGAAAATGTAGACTTTATAGGAACACTGGGAAGAAGCTTCTGTCACGAATGACATGAATCATGTCAAATCTTTGATCAGGCTTGCATGACTGTATGTTCCGAGGCTCAGGCTCATCAGTTTTTTTAATAGCTGCTTTTTATTAAACAATCTCATCCGTAATTTATTGCCAATGGATATTTAATTTTAAACCACGATCTAGACCAATCATAACTGCTGATTTCCGCGACGTTTGGAATTTCACCTTTACTGTCCTTGAAACAGATTAACTCCTGGGCGTGTTGGACCTTGACCTGAACATTGATTAATATAAATTAATGATTTTATTTACATACTCCTGGAAATTTTACTTCAACAAAGCCATGAATTTTTCCAAGGAAATTTTAGTTTGCTCCAATCTCGCAACTTGGTGAACGAGATGGAGAAATAGCGATTCTTAGCTATCATTATGATCAAGATCACTTCTAAAGTCTTGTCATGACATTAACAACCTCCACCAATAAACATAGGGCACGTTACAACAGAACCAATCTAATCATTAAAGATTATCTCTAGTAGTTGATTCATAATTCACATATGATTGTATTTTTTTGTGCTCGTCATCATTTATAAGCAATTTTGTTTTATAGTGCTTTCTATTCTAGCATATTTCTATATGAGATAGCCTGTTATGATCTTATATCTTTTGGTTTACAATCAAATCAATTATTTTAAGTTTACTGTGTAAACATTTTTAAGGGTGAACAAGATTTTTTATATATTTGTCTGTGACGAAACATACAAGATGCCCACATGGTGTTAAGCGGTAACCTTTGTCTATTATAGATGAGATCGTCGTAAGTGACGAACTGCACTGCGCCCATCACATTAAGTTATCAAGTCTCATAAGCCTGTAATTTCACGTCATGATGATTTATATATTTACGAAGTAAATTATGGTAACATTATTTTCAGTTATTAAATCATGGAAAGGGACGGATATACTGCAAGTGAACGGCTTTAGGTATTACCTACAATGTTCAACAGGAGTGATAAAGCGATGGCGCTGCAACCAGCAAAAACGGAGCAAGTGTAAGGCAAGCATCAAAATGGTCGATGGCATGTTATTGCAGCACGAAGTGGCCCACAACCACGAACCGCATTATAACTCAAACGCACATTGTAATATTCAAGACCAACGTGTACTACAATATACATTATAATAATATTAAAGTAAATCACTTCTTTTATTTTGTGTAATGCTGCGTTCAGACGCGCGCCGCGTAGACTGGCGAACAGAGGCCCGATTCTCTTAGCTATTGAACGGCGTTAACGCAACTCAATTGCATGAAAATTTTAGTTTTTGACAGTATCCGTAGTCTGCCCGCTATTTAGGTTCGATCGCAAGTCAGTGGCTTGCTATCAATAGTTTTTGACATATTTGGTATGCTGTAAGCTATTTTGTTGCGATTGCGTTGCTACAGTGGGATACAATATTTTGGAGGATTTTAGACAGAAAATTAGCATAATGATTTAAATATATTTATTTAATGTATTGTTTGCTAGAAAACCACTGTATTGATGTTTTGAATGATGCTTGATTGACATAAGTTTTCATTATTATTTCAGTGGCAAAATTTGCAAGCCGTAGCACAGCCATACGATAGCGACGCGATTGCTATACAACTGCGATTAGGAGCTAAAATTAGTAGAATACCAAATTTGACATTAACTGCAGTTCGATCGCAGAAGCATCGCAGTAGTGTGGCGTTTGGTCAATAGCTAAGAGAATTGGGGCCCTGAACGGCAAGCAACTCAGCGCGCAGCGACGGGCCATGCAAAACTTTTCACTTGTGCATGTGCCTATACCCGTTGAATTTCACGTTGAACGCGCGAGTGTGAACGCAGCATCTAACATAAGCCATTTTTAATAGCCAAATTTAATTGTTTTTTTTTGTATGTTCAACTAGCTTCTGATCTTATTTTTGCCACGTGCCACACAGTCATACTAGGGCTCTTTGGAGTATTATAATTTTCATAGAAAATTGTGAAGGAATGTATTCTGAATTTTTTGCCGTAGCGGTTACAGACTAAAGTGTAATAGATAAAAATAAAGTATTGAACCTAACCTAATAATTTTATATTTTAGCGTTTCATTTTGAGGTGACCAAAGCAGGGAACCCTGCTATGGTGCTGGGCAATTACCGGTACAACAAGGTGACTAGATGCAAAGGACCTCGGATCCGATGGACTTGCGTTAAGTACCCCAACGGCTGTCGTGCTTATGTCATTTCCCTTTATAGGAAGATTATTACACATATAAATGAACATTGTCATTAAGTATAATTAATTGTATTACTTTGAACAGAAACTCTATACCTGCTTTTTAGGGTTATATATAAATTTTGTGGTTATGTATTGAGGTTTAAAACTTTAATTACTTTAAGTCCGGTTATATACGAGTACGATGATGGCTTTCTTACTGGTTGAGTCTTATATAATGCTATTCTCAAACTTAAAAGAAAGTTTTACAACAAATTCGTTTAATTAATATTGAAGATTACATTCATATTAATCGATTACTAAATACAAACATAAAATCCCAAACTATACTTCTACAACATTACTAAGTACAAAACGCAACGTGCATACTTTTTCCGCGTCGTGTTAAGTGTCACAGACTATAAAATAGCTGGGGCCCATTGGCATCGGCGATAATAATAATAATAGAATTTAAATCATAACAAGGACATAGTGGTCCTGACGATGCCAACTTATTAAGGGTCCAAAAATATATCTATCTCATAAAATGTCGTACCAAAAAGAGAGATAGGTATATATTTGGAGCCTCCCTCCTATAACCATGTTATTGTAACTGTAATTTATTTATTCAAATTAGTACCGCATTTACACACGAATTACACTAATGATATATAGATATAATACAATAATAATATGTCAAAATAATCAAAATAAAAAAATATTAACAGATGTCAAAAATATTAAAATGAAAGTTAAAATTCACATTCAAAATAAATATTCACGTCATATTGCACTGATACTGATATAGACAAAATTGTCTTTTCTATTTCGAAGTAGTCTCACAGTATTTTAAACTCTCCATAATGATATCTTGCCACCTGCCGTCAAAGAGATCATACTCAGGTTTTGCTTCGACAAGAGCATTGAGTGAAGCAAGGGATCGCGGAATCGGGGAAACTGCGTGTGCTACAGTTCTACACTTCGGCACAGTCAGCAGTTTATGCATCCTGCCCCGATTGTAACTGTCGGGGACGAACAAACAACAAAGCTGGTTGTGAAGATTTGGTGCGTCAATTTTCCCTCGCAAAATTTTGCACATAATCGTTAGCTGGTCATGGGATCTCCTAACTTTAAGTGAGTTGTACCCTAGGGCACCGAGCAGGGAATCCGTAGGATACATAAAAGGATAGTACCCAAATTAAGTTTGTATAAGTATCTGAGGAAGGCCTTTTGAACCTGCTCCAACATTAAGGTGTATTTGTCTTCATGGCTAATCTCTAATCTGTGTCTGGTACTATGTTTTTTTTCTAAGCAGATCTAAAGAGGATATATAATAAGTAAATTACATACTTACTTACTGGACAGGAGATTCCAAATTTAAAATCTGGCTTCTTACTGGACAGTTCTGAATAAGTCTCCGGTAGAGTTCACTTTTTGGATACTTTTAAAAGACTTTTAAAGGCAACATTTACATACCATTTTTGAGCAAAACACATTTTCACGCTTTTATATTCCTGAATAGTAGTTCCAAATAGGCGTATCGTATATATACGTTTTATTTTATTGTCTAGCATGTTAATAAATGTTTAACATGGTTGTGATTATGTCCTGATTTAAACCTTTTTTGGGTCACATCTCTGAATGGGTTTGATTAATTTGTGACTAGTACTGACTCCATTACAGTAATATGCTCGCTCCACCTGCAGCTTCTCGGCTGCTTGAGCTTCAGCTAATCTCATACGTTAAAGGAAACAACCTCAAATTTAGTACAATGGAAAAACACATCAAAACAAACATCACAAAATCTTGTGGCTTGGATATCCTAACCACTCTCGCGAGCCGCTGCGATTCAGCAACCACGTTTAGAAAAAAAACTTTAATGTAGGTCAATGGAAAAGACTGAGAAAAATCTTGTGAACCTCGGGAGGTGTTTTTTATTAGTAGATTATAAAATAGAGCCTTATATCGTACATAAATGATTTTTTTTAAAGAAAATATGTATCATATCTGAATTAAAACAAAAATATTTACCATAAAACTTAACTTTTAAGCATAACATGTGTATGTTATGCCTAAAAGTTGAGTTTTAAGTTAATAGGCATGTATATTATTTAGGTACTTTGTTCGGAACAAAACCTAAAGTTTCGGAAGAAGTTTTCGGTTTATTTGTTCGAGTTGCTATTTCTACGTAAACCTTAATCTTCTGTGATCAGGTTTTAAAATCTAATTGCATTGTCATTGCAACTAATTAACAACAAATTTTTAGTTATATTTTTGTGTTTATCCGCCGCGCTAGTGCCTTTTTTGATCTGAAATAATTTCAGTGTTTATAATTGTCCCAGAGTAAGCTTCAGGTTTGCCCTCCCAGGCATTGAGCATTGTGTTGAGCCGCCTGAGACTTTGATTCCAGCACTGACATCGGACCTGAAGCGGCAATAAGCTTTCTTGTCATCCAGTAGCATTCTCAAGAAGTAGCGATCAGTCAGACGTAGCCTATAATTTGAAAATTATTGGTTTATTTGTCATTTTGGAACGCCCAGCTTCTCAGCGGCCAGTACGAGTATCGGTATTGTTACATATTTAATAAGAAAGTTTTTTCTATAGAATTACAACAAAAATAGAGACCGATCGTTAACGCGTGTGTGCCATATCCTAAACATTAACTTTTTCAGATGACGCCAACAAGATAAGATTCGAAACAACTCGTTTTGGAAACCCAGTGATCGTACATGGTAAGTATCGGTACAATAAGAACAGCGGCGGCAACGGTCCTCGAGAACGGTGGATTTGCATCAAGAAGATGGCGGGATGCCCCGCCGTTATAGTCACATACAACAACATCTTTATCTCAATGAAAAACAGACACAACCATTAAATTCAAATAAATATACAGAAAAATATGAACACCTCAAGCGCAGACAACACTTCTACACTAACAACATTTGGCAAACCAAAGACCATTGCAAGCCTATAGGTAGTCGAAATTTTCTAACCCTTTACCAGTTGGCACACTGTGCCTAGCATCCAGGTATATTATATTTGCAATACAACGGGGTAATGTATTGCAAATATAATATACCTGGATCAATCATCTATTCATATGTGAAATTTGTATAATATCGATCGATGGTATATTCCTATATTAAAGTTTATATACTATAGTCATAGTAATACGAATAGCTAGGTATATAAATTGATAAAATATAATTAAAAATGGTAAAGTAATTAATAATAACATAAAAAAAACTAAATCAATATATTAGTAAAATATAAACAAATAAATCTAGTCTATTCCGCCTAATATTCCTGCTAAGCCAACGTGACGACACAAACGCCACGCAGCTAAACTGGAAGAATTTTCGTTTCGATTCGCTTCTACACGAAGCGTCCTCAGGAGTCGAGACTAAAATAAGTCCCGATCGTGCGCTCGTAGAAGAAAATTAGGCGGAATTGTCACTAGATATATTTTTAAGTGTTTTATTAAAACCTTGATATAGTTTTTACTGAGCATACTTTTAAAATATTTATTGTTATTATTAAATATGGATTTCCGCAAAGTAACGCCTGAATCTATTCATTAAAGTAAAGTAGTTCTTACATTAGTGTACGTACAAATCAAGTTAAAAAAATATATAATGAATTAATATAAGCAATTCGGAGAATCATAATTGTTTATTATCTTATTTATGTATAGTTGTAGATATGTAGTAAAATTTTAGAAATAGTTTATGTATAAAATTAGTGACATAAAAATGTAGTTCTTAATACAGACGTTTTAATATTTACAAGAACATTATTTTAACATTAAAAATGTACTTATATTTTTAGTTCAATTTGAAGAACGAGGATACCGTCGGTACCTTTGGTACGAGGGACGTAAATACGCTAAGACCAGACAGCGAGGTGAAAAAATTTGGTGGGCTTGTAGCAAACGGAATTCCCGTGGTTGTAAAGCATCATTAGTAACTTTTATGGATCAAATAATAAAGATAGGCTTTGGACATGTCCACTAAAACCTGTTTTTTTTATGTTATTGTGACGGAACAAGCCCTAGGCCCACCTGATGTTTAGTGGACTAACTTCTGCCTATAACAGACGCATTTCGTCAACGACGAATTGCACTGTGCCCATCACACTGAGACGTCCAGTTGTTAGGTCTCATTAGCCTGTAATTTTTCTGGCTCTCAAGGACTGCTGCCGGAACACACCGTTAGGTGCTTGGCGACAGATTTTCTACTTGAGGGTGGTCGCTAGCCAGGCGGGCATTCGCAAAATGCCCTTCCCCCATGCGAATTGTATAATAAGTATATAATTGTATATATAAGTACCATTGTGTGTACCGCAATGGTACTTATATATATAATGCGCCACAAAATGTATAACATAACGCCGGCACGGTGGAAGTCGGTATTGATCTAATGTATGTTACTTGAAACATACCTATAACATCGATATACCTTTACCAACTTTATTTTATTAGTGTATCAGCCGGATTGTCCACTGCTGAACACAGCCTACCCCATTAAGGGGGGGTTTGTCATATCACCACGCTTGGCAGGCGTCTTGAGGATCGCAATGTGAGATATCAGTTCCTAAGAAATCGCTGCTGCGCACCTTATGGTGTGTTACACTTAGTCGCCTCTTACGACATCTACGGGTAGAGATGGGGGGGGTAACATTCTAGCCCGGCACCCCACGGACATCTTTTTTGTTTTTATTATAGAAGAATATTTTTGTATGTTATGTTGTTTTGTCTATAACCTAGTTTTCTATATTTAGTAATTTATCTAAAAGATAATCAATGACTCAACCGTGTGCTAGTTTTCTCAAGCAAAGATAGCTGTATTAGCTATGGACCATGATTCGATTCTCACCGCTGCCGCTGACTTGAACTTCACTGGTGGAAGGGCATTTTGCGTATACTCGCCTGGCAAGCTTCCACCCTCAAACAGAAAACTTGACATCAGGTGGGCCTCGAGCTTGTTCCGTCACAATAACATAAAAAAAGCTAGTAAATAATTATAAAAAAAACTGGCGCATGAAACTTTATAACTTTACGTCTCAGAGTGAGGGGCGTAGTGCGGATTGTCACCTGAGATGAAATGCATCTGTCATAGGCTACCGATTATACACAGATACTGATTAACATGAAGTCATGCGTGTTCCGTCAAAAAGGTCTCTAACAAACTGGAGTAACTATGTGAAAGTCAAAATAAATTATTTAATTTTGGGAATTTTTCTTATGGAACGCTTTCTATATTTCATTTGCCTTACAATTTCTGCATCAAATATAATTGCTCTACAAAAATAAGCACAAATAAGTATAAATCAATAGGAGTTGTTTAAGTTCATGATTAGGTGGCTTAGCTGGCTGCAGTCATGACTTGGATGGGTGACCTATAGTGGCTTTTACTACTGAGCGTTGCCGTGCGGAGGGCACGTTAAGCCGTCGGTACCGGTTTTGTCTTAGGATGGCAGTCGTTATAGCCAGGTAGAGCATTTTGCGAATACCTGCCTGGCTAATTACCACTTTCAAGTTGAAAATCTGCTGTCAAGCACCTAGGTCTGTTCCAGCAGCTGTTCTTAAGAGCCAGTAATTCTAGGTCAGCCTGAACCACATCTTCGACTGCATGAGATAGTGGTTTAGGGCTCATGTATCAGCTATTAAAAACATTTGTATAGTTGATAGATTTTCGAAATAGAAAATTAAATTTTTACCAAAGAAATATCCACTTTGGTGAACTGGTAATAGGGTTGCTTTAGAAGCTCGAAGTTCTAAGTTAGGTCCTTGGTTTAATCATTATTTTTTTTTTGTATCAATGGAACAAAATACTTTTATTTATTCATCATATGGCTTATTATATTCGTTGCGTTTCCAGAGCTCGTGTTGACTCGATTAAAACCCAGGTTTATAAACTCCACACGCGGATTCCCGGCAATGGTACTCGACGGGCACAGATTCAATAAGAGAATTGATCGCACTGGGATCAAGGAGTACTGGCGCTGCTCCAAGAGACGGTCAAAGTGCAACGTCTCCGTCATCACCATCGGCAATAACGTCGTAGATGTAAAGAACTACCACAATCATTAAAGCGTTATTTCTTCAAATGTTATTAATTTTTCAATACGTTTTGTTTGTTCATTTATATGTGATATGTGATAAACTTGTTCGACATATACGAGTACATTATAAAGATATACAAATATCCAATTGTTTATTCCTGTAAACTAAAAAGTGTTCATTTAAACGACATTTTTTTATTGCTGATAGGTAAGCCTTTGACAACAATCTTACACTTGACAGCTGCCAGAACACACCGTTAGGTGCTTCGCGACAGATTTTGTACTTGAGGGTGGTCGCTAGCCAGGCGGCCATTCCTAAAATGTCCTTCCACCATGCGATGAAGTTCAAGCCTGCGGCGGGATAAGAACCAAGGACATTCTGCGCGGCATTACACAGCCAATGCGACAGAGCCATCACTGCTTCGAAATGAATTTATTTAATAATTCTAAACCCTACGATTTTCGTAATCGGTAATTAATTATTTGGAAATACAACAATTTCGTGAAGATGCCATACGTGGAAAAGCGGCAAGCCACATCAGAACACATGTTGTAGGGTTTTAAAACGCAGTATTGGAACATAATTAAGAACCTTCCAGTATGTCATACAGAACACGAGTAATAAACAAGTATAAATTAATTAATAAGTTAAAAAACCCGAATGCTATTTATTTATTTTCGTCTAAAATCAGTCAGTTTACTTTTTTTTACCTAGTGTCACTTGCGTTATTAAGACATAGGTATCTAACGACATCTCATACATTTCAATATATTTAGACGTTTAGAAGTTATGATGAGATAAAGAAATTCACAAACATATATACATAGGTATGTATGTTTGTGAGTTTCTTAGAAGTGAACAGGGTAGGGATGGGGGGGTGATGTTCTAGCCCGGCACCCCATGGGCAAGGATAGCATATCAGCTACAAATAAATAAATCTCGATCTAGTAAAGATGTCGCGTTCGTGTGCGCCAGCGAAAAAACGGTGCCATATACTTACTAAGTCAGATTTTGTTGAGCGATCGCACATTTCCTGAAGTTAAATATGTAAACCACTGATAGCAAATAGCTTTGCGGTAGTATTAAACTAATACAGATAAAAATATTTTATTGTAACAAATATAATAAAAACAACTTATTTGCAGTGATTATGTTAAAAAACACGATGGGCAAAGAATTGGCTCTCGTCGGTGGTTACACTTTCTTCCGACGTTCGCAATCAAAGAAAACTGAATACTGGTTGTGTACTCGATCGGGAACAGGCTTCTCGTGTCGAGCCAAGTTCACAATTACTATCGACAGAAAAGAGGTTGTAAAAGCATTCATAGAACATAATCACAAGCCACAGAAATATCGCATCATGGATGGGGTATATTATAAGTATTAATGTTTTTTGATATTATCATTTAATCTTTCTTGCAAATATGCAAACAATATAATGTATTATAATTATTATAACAAATGTAAAAAGGTATTTACCATTGACCTATGTATATACTAGACGCGACATCTCAAACGAGGATAGTCGACCAGTGCAAGTAAGCCGGCCGGCATACTCTCCCCCACACGCAGCTGGGCACTCGTAAAGATTACACACGCTTTACGTTCGAAAATTGTGTATACAAAATCCACAATTGATTATAGACTATTTTACGTTCGAAAATTGTGTATACACAATTGATCATTTGTGATTGATTACCTTTGAGCTCTCGATATTTCGGCACTGTTGCAAGCGCCATGATCACGAGTAAACTGAAGTCTATGCGAGTGGATGGTGGGCACTAAGAGCAGACGAACCGGTCTTCGAGATGTTAAAACTTTGGTTATAAGATTACATTAAAATGCTGGTTTTATTTTGGTGATAATTAACTATTTTTGTCTGTTATATGTTACTCTACTATATCTGGTGGTAAGTAAAACATAAGCCAAAAATATTACATTAAAACCTGTACCTACGTATTTCCCTTATGGCCACTGTAATACTTTCGTAGGTCTATGGTAAATTGTTGTTGATCCACATAATTACAATTTGACGGCTGGATATGGTCAGTTTATAATCTTACGAAAATTTAAACGTTACATTGTAAATTTTAGTTTCCATTCATAATCTATCGATAGTTTATAATCTAACTAGATTTATTATAAACTAACGGTTAGTACAATAAAACGGTGACACATTATGAGTGTCTGCTTTTACTTAAATCTAACAGAATAAGTAGGCTCGTTAATTTTTAAGCCAGTTCCAGTATAGTATACAGGGATTTGGGAAGAACAAAAGGCCTTAGTACAAATGAAAAAAGTGGAGATCGGGTGATTCAAAACGGATTTGTGCCAGACAGCTGTAGGTCGGGATCTCCACTTTTTTCATTTGGCTTTGCCATTCTACGTCTACCAATACCAACACACGATTTTCAATTTAACGACTAGATTGAGACGAGATGTTAATTTTAATCCATAACATTTTTATTTTCAGGACTAATATTTACTAGGTCTCGTTTTGGAAAACCTGCCGTGGAATGGAACGGGTATAGATACAATAAGTATTGGAATTCAAACGGTCCTAGAGTAAGATGGATTTGCTCAAGTCAAACAGCACGGGGATGTAAGGCGTACCTTGTCACTCTCGATAATGAACTTGTGACAGTGAAACACGAACATACACATTGAAATTCATACATACATACATAAAATCACGCCTCTTTCCCGTAGGGGTAGGCAGAGACCACAGATTTCCACTTACTACGATCCTTACATATCTCTTTCGCTTCATCTGCACTCATCAATCCTTTCATACATAAGCGTCGGTTTGGGGTGCATTGAAATAATTGAGTGAAATCATTTTTGTGCTTAATTTCGTTTAGTTTCGTATCACCAAATATGTTAAGTTGATTATACACTGAGAAAAATCTAAAGTCAAAAGCGCCCTAATGACGGCCAATTTATATGGTATAAGGCGAAAAACCGACCAAACGTAAATACGTACAAAAACGCCTTCCAACTAGAAGGCATTAAACGAGGTCAGTGAAGGTGAATGTTTCTTTTCGTCTTCATTTAAGGTGCATTTCGTGGTCTTTCTTAAATATTGACTTTTCGATGAGGCTGATTAAGTCGTACGTTATAGTGATAATCACCGTTTATAAACCGCCGTAAAAGTAAGGTATATTTTATGGTCAATACTGCAATTATTATCGTATAACAAGTTCAATTCTGAAAATACTTTACGGAAGGCGTTTTTGACGGTTGTGTTTATTATAAAATATGGTACATTTTTATTGATTGGTGAAAATCATCTTAAGAGTTGTGAATTCATCTTACGTATTTACAATTCAACGGTAAAAGGTTAAATTTGATTTAAGCCTTTAAGTCGTTTTTCTCAGTGTAGTATATAAATAAGAATATAAACGTTATGTACTCTATTTATTTTCTACTAGCTACCGCACATGGCTGAGTCAGTGTATACTCGAATAAAAATATTATTCTATTTATTTCAAAATTGTTTTTTTTTTAATAGACTCTTGACCACAATCTCACTTAATGGTCAGTGATGATGTGGTTGAAGGTGTCAACTGGATTAACCTAGAATTACTAGCTGTTAAGGAAGGCCGGAACACACCGTTAGATGCTTGGCGACAGATTTTCTACTTGGGGGTGGCCGCTAGCCTGGCGGGCATTCGGATAATGCCCTTCCACCATGCGGTGAAGCTCAAGCCCGCGGCGGGATTCACTCGGATTCAAACTTGTCCATTTTAATTACACCAAACTTATATTTTAACATATGTACAAGCAAGGTGTTACTGCACTGCACATAACTAATAACGCACTCCAATACTTTCTGCACTGGCGAAAATCACAGGTTCAAGCTGGATATGTCATGGGACACGAGAACAAAATAAATGCTCAATGACGACTGAATGAAAAAAAAAATAAGATAGGTCCAAAAGAAAGGTAACAAAAATAGCCTAATAGTGACAAATTTTATGGATCCTCATTTATTTATTTTTATAGACGTGAGTCTAAATTGTCTAATTAAAATTCTGACTGGTAGAGAAACAAACATTATTTTTATATTCAAGCGGTACACCCATAAGATACTTAAATTATAGAAATCAATCGAGTACGCTATTTGCTGTTCAATTTTGGAACATAGCAGTACTGGCTAGTGTGCTCGTGGCGCTTTCCATACAAAACTAGTTTTGTCATTTTTTTATGTAAGTGTTCAAACTCGGTGAAACTTTGCATGTGCGTTCTTGAGCTTAATATCTATGCTTCTGGTTTGCCAGATTTCCGTAAAATTAAGTATTTTCAAAAAGAATTCGAAAAATCGTTTTGTATTTTTATTATGACATTTAGGGATAAAATAAATAATAAATCGGAAAACTGGCAAACCAGAAGTAAATATATTAGGCTCAGCAATATGCATATAAAATTTAACCGAGTTTGAACACTTGATATTTAAAATATGACGAACTACGTTTGTATATAAAAGAAGTAATACAAATTGCATAAATTATGAACGAAATAATACATTTTTGACCGCGGTATGCTGTCCGCTCCAAGATTTTTGAGGGACCGTATCGACATAATATTTGGTGGTAAAATGATGGAACCTACTTAGACAAAAATTTGTGTTGATCTCAATTTATACCTGGTAACAGTGTTATGTTTTGACTCTATATCGATATGTTACTCGTTCCGTCTAAAAGTTTTTATAGTAATTATACATAATGTACTGCTTTCTTACAGAACCTATATTCAGATTTAATAAGAATGGTAAGCCAACAATACAATATGGAGGGTACTTGTTTCACCAGCACAGCTCCAGCTACACCAGGCCCAACGGCAAGGGATACTTCGTGTATGCGCGATCACGTAAGGGGTGCAGAGCTGTTATACGAACTTACGAGAATGAAATTATTAGTATGAAAACTATACATAACCATTAAAATAATAATATGTGCGAACTCGTCTTATTAACACGGTATGAAACAATTTGGTAATATATTTGCATGCGATATGCGATGATATAAAAATGAGCTGACAATTTTTTTTCAGTATTTGACTTAAAAAAAAGGAAAAGGAGGTGCTCAATTCGTCTGTTTTTTTTGTTATTTTTTTTCCGTGTAGTCACATTTAAATTTTATCATATAATCGGTCAAGCCGTTTTAAAAGTATTTTCTTATCTTGAAGATATAGGTCAATGACAGAGAATGACAATCGATCCCATTAAGTAGCAAGGGTCACTGAAAAGGGTGAAATTTTTTTTTTTACAATAAATGGAACCGACCTCTACTCTCAAACATGTGAAATAACTTGTAGAAGTTGGTACTATGCGCACGATATTGTGATAATAGGTACTTTTGAACCATCATGGTACCGACTTCAACAAGTTATCTCACACATTTGAGTGTTGAAATCAGTTCCATTTTTTGATTAAAAATTTTTAGGCACTGTTTTTTCACTAATCATTCATTCTCTTTTGGTTTGTCCTGCTCATGCACTAATTGCGCAAACAATCGACTGATTATTTGGATAAACACAGTAAAATCAACGCAATAGGCGCAGTAAAAGTAACGCCAGTAGAGAAAAACTCTACTATGTTGATCCTTTGCGCAATTAGTAACTCTCTACTTGCGTTGCTTTTACTATGCCTATCTAAATAATCAGTGGATCTTTTGCGCAATTACTGCAAGAGAAGGACAAACCAACAAACAATCCACTTCGGGGCGGCCTGGTGGAAATCCATGTTTATCTTAGTAGTGGGCATATGTTACAATACCGTTTTGAATAAATGATTAATCATATGTTTAATGTATTTGTGGTATTTTATTAAAAATATGAAGAGACGTTTCTAATATCCCTATGTGTAGCAGCTTAGTCTGAGCGTAAACACAATTTTAAATTATCTCGTCTATTGTGCGTTACGACATATAATTCATTTGTGAATAATATATACCTATACAGTTATCCAACTGTATAGGTATATATTAGGTCCTTACATATGAAATTGGCGTTTTGTATGGGAGGAACAAAAAGTCGAATATTTTTTAATATAATATATTTAATTAATCAAAGTATGAACCATTATTTTCTATGCACTTTTGCCATGTCATAGGTAGTTCATTGATCCCTTTACTAAAAAAACCAGTCGGACGGGAATCAATAAAATCTTTGAAGGCGATTTGGACTGCCCCATCGGAGTTGAATTTTTTCCCTTGCAAGAAGTTATCCAAATTTCGAAAAAAATGGTAATCTATTGGAGCAAGGTCCGGGGAGTACGGAGGATGTCTTAGACTTTCCAATTGAAGCTCTTCTAATTTAGTAGCCGTCTGTAGCGCAGTGTGTGGTCTAGCGTTGTCGTGAAGCAGCAGTGGCGTGGAGCGATTGACCAGCCTAGGTTGTTTAGCCGCTAGCTTTTCCATCATGGTTTGCAATTCCTGACAATAGACATCAGCCATAATAGTCTGGCCAGATTTGAAAAAACTGTAATGAACAATACCGGCACTAGTCCACCAAACGTTACAAGTAACTTTTTTGGGGTTAATTTTCGCTTGGGGCAGGATTTGGCTGGCTGGCCAGGATCTAACCATTGCGCTGAGCGCTTCCGATTATCGTAAAGAACCCATTTTTCATCACAGGTAATGACTCGGTTTAAAATACCTTCATTATTGTGCCGGTTTAGTAATGTAACGCAGCAGTCGACGCGCGTTTGCCGGTTTGTTTCAGTCAATTCGTGAGGTACCCACCTTTCAAGCTTTTTAATCTTCCCAATTTGCTTCAAGTGAATTAAAACAGTTTTATCACTAACATTGCAGCCTGCAGCTAACTCGGACGTGGTTTGCGATGGATCCGCTTCCACAATAGCCTTCAACTCTTCATTATCAACTTGAGTCTCAGGCCGTCCACGGGGCTTGTTCTGCAGGTCGAAATTTCCAGAACGAAAACGTTGGAACCAAAAACGAACTGTGTTTTCTTTTGCAACACGACCGCCATACACATCATTCACCCTTCGAGTTGTTTCCGCAGCACTAGTGCCACGGCGGAACTCGTACTCGTAAATAATGCGATATTTAAGGTTTTCCATTTTGTAAAATGAGTGACGCAAACAGAAAAAAACAGAAGAAAAAAAACAAATGAATGACGATCATCGAAGCACAAATACATGAGTCTATAGCTGTACAAATTTGAATTTGGAATTCCTTACCAAAGAGGAGAAATTCGTGATTAAAGTGGCCAGTACGAAAAACGCCAATTTCATATGTAAGGACCTAATATTATTTTCTCTTTATTTAACTAAAGAAACTTTTTTTCTCGGTGAAATAGGGCTTTAATATGTTTTGTTATGGTAGTAAAGACAATTCAACCTAGACTTTAGAGACAGATTGATAATCAATGCTGGCCAATAAGGTTGTAATTTTTATTTATTAATGTTTTTTTTAAATTTATTTATTATTTTACAATTTACAAAGTCACAACAGTTAACACCAATGCCACTATGTAAACAAACTTAATAACAATCAAATCTTTATTTAATTAAAGAAAATTTTAATTACTGTGCTAATGAAAGCTACATAAATAACAATTTGATAATTAAAAAACAGATCTTTATTTAATTAAAGAAAATTTTAATTACTGTGCTAATGAAAGCTACATAAATAACAATTTGATAATTATTTAATACACGTTCGTGCGTTTTCAGGGTGTGTAGAAAATGAGAAAATTGACGTAGATCTATCAACTTCCGAAAAGCCTACTAAAAGCAAACCGGATGGTGTTGACATATTTAAGTCTCAAAAAGGTGGTGAATTATTAAGTTACCAAGGCCATCAGTACTACATAAAAAGAAAGAATAAAAATGAGACTAGTGTATGGCATTGTATCAACAGAAAACGTTGGGCCTGTACTGGCACCATTAAAGTTAGCAAAGGATTAGTTGCCAAAGGAAAATCTCATTCATGTAAATCTGATCTGACTCAAGCAGAAATAAAAAGAGAACTGTCGATCTGCAAAGACCGAGTGGCTAAGGAACTCACGCCTATACCCGTATTGTATACTAACTTTATCAAAGCTTTGAAAGCTAAAGGGATTTCTTCCCAAACTGCACCAAGTTTTGAGAGGGTGAAAAGTTCATTGTACAGAATTAGAAATAAAGCACGATGTGATAAATAAAACTTCTGGTATTCGATGCCTTACGTTTTTATTTTTCTTATTCTTCAACATATTGTTCTACAACATGAATTCATCAGTTTTCAATATATTTACAGGTTAGTAAAATTAATATTCTTTGATGGTCGTGATTGTCCACATAAGGAAATATACAGTAAGAATTAAGATGACTCCATATTATGATTTGATATACATCATTATTATTAGGTCCCTACATATGAAATTGGCGTTTTTCGTACTGGCCACTTTAATCACGAATTTCTCCTCTTTGGTAAGGAATTCCAAATTCAAATTTGTACAGCTATAGACTCATGTATTTGTGCTTCGATGATCGTCATTCATTTGTTTTTTTTCTTCTGTTTTTTTCTGTTTGCGTCACTCATTTTACAAAATGGAAAACCTTAAATATCGCATTATTTACGAGTACGAGTTCCGCCGTGGCACTAGTGCTGCGGAAACAACTCGAAGGGTGAATGATGTGTATGGCGGTCGTGTTGCAAAAGAAAACACAGTTCGTTTTTGGTTCCAACGTTTTCGTTCTGGAAATTTCGACCTGCAGAACAAGCCCCGTGGACGGCCTGAGACTCAAGTTGATAATGAAGAGTTGAAGGCTATTGTGGAAGCGGATCCATCGCAAACCACGTCCGAGTTAGCTGCAGGCTGCGATGTTAGTGATAAAACTGTTTTAATTCACTTGAAGCAAATTGGGAAGATTAAAAAGCTTGAAAGGTGGGTACCTCACGAATTGACTGAAACAAACCGGCAAACGCGCGTCGACTGCTGCGTTACATTACTAAACCGGCACAATAATGAAGGTATTTTAAACCGAATCATTACCTGTGATGAAAAATGGGTTCTTTACGATAATCGGAAGCGCTCAGCGCAATGGTTAGATCCTGGCCAGCCAGCCAAATCCTGCCCCAAGCGAAAAATAACCCCAAAAAAGTTACTTGTAAGCGTTTGGTGGACTAGTGCCGGTATTGTTCATTACAGTTTTTTCAAATCTGGCCAGACTATTACGGCTGATGTCTATTGTCAGGAATTGCAAACCATGATGGAAAAGCTAGCGGCTAAACAACCTAGGCTGGTCAATCGCTCCACGCCACTGCTGCTTCACGACGACGCTAGACCACACACTGCGCTACAGACGGCTACTAAATTAGAAGAGCTTCAATTGGAAAGTCTAAGACATCCTCCGTACTCCCCGGACCTTGCTCCAACAGATTACCATTTTTTTCGAAATTTGGATAACTTCTTGCAAGGGAAAAAATTCAACTCCGATGGGGCAGTCCAAATCGCCTTAAGATTTTATTGATTCCCGTCCGACTGGTTTTTTTAGTAAAGGGATCAATGAACTACCTATGAGATGGCAAAAGTGCATAGAAAATAATGGTTTATACTTTGATTAATTAAATATATTATATTGAAAAATATTCGACTTTTTGTTCCTCCCATACAAAACGCCAATTTCATATGTAAGGACCTAATATTAATAACCATTATTTACCGTTGAACTAATGCCTCCCTCGTAAGGGGATTGCTATAATTGCTATGCTTGGCAGGAGGCGCAGTGTAAGATGGCTGCTTTTCAGAAGGCGCTGCTGCCTATCTTCTGGTATTTTTCCTTCGTCATCTCTTTGGACTCCCACTGGAACAGTTGCAATTCTATTCTGACTAACCACGGGGAACTCTAGCCCTGTACCCGAAGGGAAATTTCAGCCCTATACTAATGTATGTTCCCGATGGGGTGCCGGGTTAGTATGTACCTCGCCATAATATCTCGTGGGTGTCGTAAGAGGCGATTAAGTGCAAAAAACTGACAGTTGGGCTACAGCGCCTTCGAAAGACCTGCAATCTTACACTGCGATCCCCAAGCCGCCTGCCTAGCGTGGGGAATATAATAGCAAATGCCCCCTTTATAGGGGAGGCTGTGTTCAGCACTGGACGATCCGGATGATACAATAAAGTACTAATGTATAGTATATATACGATATATCGTATATATAATATACTCGTATATACGATAGCGGTACGATATCTGTATGTAACTGACAGACAGATTCATTTATATTATAGATTGACGTTATTATATAATGCCAACGTTTTCCTCTGACAAACATTAGCAGCAGGAATAGCCTCTGTCAAACAATATTGAGAGAGAAAACCGTAGAAGGCATGGGTGATCATTATCCAAATAAGTGTCTATTTGTCGTTTGCAAGTAACCTGAGAAGCATAACATTAAGTCAAATACATACAACGATTTCAAACGGATTACTTGTAATATATTATTAGGGTATTTTGCAGATGTAGAAGGCCCGATATTTATTGTATCCAGTCTTGGAAACCCTATGGTACGATATCAGGGATTCAACTACAGCAAACATAAGTGGCTGAAGGCGACGCGCATGATGCGATGGATATGCACCGGAAGCAGACATTATGCGTGTACAGCCAGCATTATGACTAAAGATAATAAGTTTGTGAAAATAATTGGATATCACACTCATAAGTGAAGCAAAGTCATAACTGATAAAATTCTATAAAAATAATATTTTTATAGTAATAGTTCAACTATTTTTTTATTGGATTAAAACTGAAAGTTAGGATGCTAACATAATATATTAATAATAAAAACATACACAAATGTTTAAGTTTTTTTTTTAGGTATGACTTAGATGCTGTCTACCGCTGTCGGTCATACAGCTCCACCCGATTTTGGGCGAGGGAAGGCCCTCTTTTAGCCCGGGAGAGGGAAGTTCCGAAGGCACTTCTCCCGAGACGGGCGTAGAAGACGAAAAGCGCCTTCTACCTCCGTCTCCTGCGGGCGCCGAAAACGCTCCGCTACTATCGGAGGCGTTGAAATGTTTAAATGTTTTAGTCATTGACATATAAGTATATTACTTTTGTAAGGACATGTCGGACGCCATTTTGAAATGTTGACCATTAGTCAGTGTTTAAACAACGACGTAACACCGACCCGGTCACAGTCTGTGAACATAGTCCGATGTGGTTTTGTACACTTTAGTACAATATACCCGCTTGCACGAACTACATTTTGACGGCAGTAAAACTAAAAGTGGTATAGTACCACCAACTTAACTGTGCAGTTCGCGAGGGCGCTGCTGGTTAAGGAAATCAACTACAAACTGTCACAATTTGAAGGAATGTTGTAGTTCTTTTTTCTGCCGCCTGAACAGATAAGTTGATGGGACTGTATATCTGCAATCTGCATCGCCATATAAGTCAACAAATAGAAATTTAAAATTACTTTTAATTAAAAACTATATTTTGCTTCATAATTCTTACAGGTGTATAAACAGATACCAGATAAAAATATTGTTAAATCATATTTCTTGTACCACGCATTAATGACGGTGAATGTAATGGCCTCAAAATCTAACAGATATCGTTTATTTTCGCCAATGAGAATTTGATTTACAATTATCAAAATTAGGCGTGTCTTTACATTGAAATAATTGGCTTCAATTGAAATATCTGAAATCCACGCAAACGCAGCTGCGAGGGGAATCTTAGTTATATTTTATTTACTAAATTAATTTTAGTACATTATCATAAATGGTTATAAATCACATTTTCGGTGACGGTAGTTCCAAATTATGCGGCGGTGAGTTATGTGTGTAAATTTTTATTTGAAGTTTGGTTAAAACCAATGATTTCAATTTCGTTTTTTATCGCATATTAATTCTGCTTGTTCCTGCAGTTGAGATATTGCCTGCTGAGGTGCTGACACCATATATTGAGCTCTGAGTATCAGATTGTAATAACTTTGATCACAAGTTCCAGCAGTTAATAAATTATTTTTAGAGCCCCTTGATAGATAATGACAAGACGCCAGAAGGTGGCCAAGTTAAAAAACACTTACCCCCTTACTTATAAAAACATCGCTATGTAGTTGCTAAGTAATGGATAACTAAACAGTGTTTAAGTAATGCTTAAATATTTCTTACTTATAAACGCTACATAGCACCTGTTTAGCTAAGCAATGGATAATGAGGTCGAACGTATTTTAAACTGACAACATTGTACTAAAAAATATTATGAATGACCTAAATGGCCAAATAGCATGTATATAGTGCTAAATATCTTGAAATTAAAAAGTAAATATAATACTTTTCTTTGTATAGTACCACCAACTTAACTGTGCAGTTTTCGAGGGCGCTACTGGTCAAGGAAATCAACTACGAACTGTCACAATTTGAAGGAATGTTGTAGTTCTTTTTTCTGCCACCTGAACAGATAAGTTGGTGGGTCTGTAACTAAATCAGCTGATCAGAAATATGGGCGCCATCTTGTTACTTAAAATTTAAACAAGGGTGGGACGGTGTTTAAATTGACAGCTGATTTAAGCAGTACTTAGGTACTGGATAAATTTATGTAGCGTTTATGAGTAAGAAATTTTGCTAATCAGCGGCTAAGTAATGTTTAAAATTTAAGTAGCGTTTATAAGTAAGGCTGTTATTCGATGAGATCTTCTGACGCAGTAGGCTCACTTCGGACGCAAAAATAAAGATGTGGTAATAATATATTTTCCAGAATTTTTGGGTTTTTAGCTGAAGGGCTGTAAGCCCGCTTGTTGTTATGATAATGGGTACCTACTAAGAGATTATCAACAAACCATATGCTTGTATGGGTAGCTAACAACCTCAAGTAGAAGAATATTGTCTAATTTACACCACTAAAAGAGTGTTCCAGTAGCTATCCTTTTGAAGAAATGTTCATTCTAGGTTTTTAGCTGTAGGCTGTAGACTACTCTCAACCCTGTAGTTGTATAGTCCCCGGCAGCTCGAGGAGTTGCCGGATACCTCTTTTCGGTTATAATAAGGTCGGTTAGGAATACACTTAGCGACAAAGCCCAATTCAGGAGCTGAAATTGACAAAGCCTTGGACGAATCTAGTAAATAATAAGTACATAGTAATTTTTTGAATCATGTTTATAATATACATATGTATACTTACATATAAACAATAATATCGATGGATAATATATAATTATGGATATAATTTATGTAGTTGAGATATTTTTACAGAAAATACAATATTGGTGTCCAAAAATAAACGAAGAAGACTTGCTAAACCTCAACATCTGAATGAAATAATGCACATACCAATTCGAAGAGAAAAACAGGGCAGATGTCGCCATTGCCACTACAACAAGTCTACGTTTATGTGTATGAGTTGTGGCATCACCCTCTGCTTAACAATGAATAGAAATTGTTTTCTTAAATTTCACAGTTACTCGTAGCTTTATGGCAATACAGTTTATGCCTCTTGTAACAATTGTTTCGTTTTTTGTTATGAAAAAAAACATGGATCATTGTTCTAAGTGCCGTTCATTCAGAGCATATTCCCTCCTCAAAGACCGGCAACGCATCCTCGAGACCTCTGGTGTTGCGGATGTTCGTAGGTGACGGTGATCACTTACCACCAGGTGAGCCGCCTGCTCGTTTGTCCTCATATCCCATAAAAAGTCTCCTCTAATAAAATGTATTTTGTTATATAATTTAATTACTTAAAGTAACTGAGGTTCTTAATTAGATTAAATATATTAATTAAGCGATTACTTCGCCACTATGAATTCATTTTGATGATTATTTTTTGTTGGGTAGGTCATACTTCAAAGGTGGCCCCATTTAATTTGCAAATCACCGTCAGCTTAGAAGTTTTTAACATAGATTTAAATAACGGAAAAAAGTATTTGCTTAAATACCTCGTTAACATGGAAATTGCCATACCTGTTAGCACCTTCGACCATATTATCACTTATCATCGTGCAGGTGAGATTGTGGTCAAAGGCTTACCTATCAGCAATAAAAAAATAAAAAGGGGAATAGAATACTCTGTTGAAGGAAATACGAGTATAAATACAGGATTCTACCTACCAAATTGTATTCTCCATTATAAAAAGGTCTCAACTATATAAAAAGCACCGTGGGATGCCCGGCTAGAATGTTACCCCCTCCATTGCTACCTGTGGATGGCGTAAGAGGCGACTTAAGGTAAAATACCGGAAGGTGGGCAGCAGCGTCTTCCGAGGAACTGATATCTAAAATTGCGATCCCCAAAATGCCTGCTAAGCTTGGGAGACTGTGTTCAGGAGTGGACAATGCGGCTGATACAGTACAGTTTATACCTATATATATACTTCTACATACCCCTACAATACTCGTATATGGTACATATCAATAAAAGTGTGTTTTTAAATTTTAGCACTATTTGGTATGACCACTAACGGCCACCGATGCTTGGACATCGGTAGCCACAGATATACTGTCCACCAAAATGAGGGTATGAAGACCAGATGGAGATGCATGAAAAGAAATACTACTGGCTGTGGGGCTTTTGCCACTACCATCAATAACATCATACTGAAATTGCGGCAGGCCCATAATCATATGTGAATAACTGAATAATTTGATTTGTAGCTTATTGCTAAACGCGTAATAGTACGATATAAAAGCTCTCATTCTCGATCGTGCGCTCGTAGAGTCAAGACCTCCTGAGGATGCTTCGTGTAGAATCGAAACGCGTCGAAAATTCTTCCGGTTTGGCTGCGTGGCGTTTGTGATGTCACGTCGGCTTAACAGGAAAATGGGGCGGAATTGTCGCTAGATATTTTTTTGTATTTTTTTTAGTGTTTTATTAAAATATTAATTTGATGTTTTCATAAAATATTTTATAAATATTTGTTATTATTAGATATAAAAGCTATTAGAAAAAATAACTTTATTTTATTGCGTACTATGCATGCAAGCATTATACACAAAAAACTGTAGGTAATTATCGATAGATCCTTACCCTATTTTTTCTATGCTATTTTAGTACACACAGTTGTCAATAGTCGTTTATTCGTACAAAAAAAGTCGAAAAGGTAAAAAACATTTGCTAGTACATTTGTACAGAAATTAAATAGAAATTGTACAGAAAATAAAAATTATTGTAGATTAACATATACGACGAAATAATAAAAATATATGCTCACACATATTACTACGAGTAACTTTAAATACTTGGTTTGCTTATGATCTACGCACCAGAAAACGCAGTATTTAAATCACCAGTGCAGTAGCATAATTTGAAGCAGTGATGGCTCTGTGGCATTGGCTATGGACTGCTGCACAGCAGGTCCGTGGTTCGAATTCAGCCGCGAGCTTGAGCTTCAGTGCATGGTGGAAGGGTATTTTGGGAATGCCCAACTGGCTAGCGACCACCCTCAAGTAGAAAATCTGTCACCAAGCACACTGGATTATGTAGATCGATGACGTCACAAGAGTTAAGAGGAGATCTATGGCTGCTGCAACCACTTGAGATGTGTCGTACAAAGAGGGAAGATTATGTTTATCATCATTTTCTACCGACTTCAAAAAAGGAGGAGGTACTCAATTCGTCTGTATTTTTTTTTTAATTTATATTATTATTGTGTAGGTTTTGTGTTAAGGTGGTGCCTTTTTTATTCTAACAAATTTTGATAGAGTAGATGATACTAGTAAACTCAATATATCATGAATCTGATGTATAGAATAAGTGAATTTATTAGCAGATTTATTTTAGCATTATCAATAGAATAAGTGAAAACGTGATCCACATAAGGGCATCCAGTATTCCCTTTGGTCTATTAATATTTTAATACGCAAATTGTTCTGTAACATAAGTATTGTCTGTGATGTATACCGGTACTTACCTCTTTACAGTTAATAACTTTATTTTACATAATTGTCCATCCGTTATTTTTCACTAGGTTTAAAAAATTACGGTTCGTAAAAAATAATTCGGGAATAATATCCCTCAAAAAATTGGAACAAAAAAATGTAATTCAAACCTTGAGAGAATATACCTGATGAATTAACACATGTTAAACAATTGATTTTCGAAAATTTCAAATCTTGATAAGATATTTTAATTTTCAAAGCCCTGCAAGTTCAACTTGTCCCAACGTGGTAACTTGGTGATTGAAATTGGAAATTGGCGCTTCAACAAACACGTAAGCTGGGGCTCCAGGGTACGCTGGTATCAAGAAGAAAAGTGGCTGCAACGCTGCACTCACAACCTAAGATAACATCATTGTCAAAACTTTGGGAAAACACAATCATTAATGTTTCATTTTCAATAGATTTTCTTCTTATTCTACACCTGAAGCGGATATGGTCTTCTTGGTCTTACTATTATTCAACGCTTAGGTCGGTGCGCAAAATACTACTGTAATGTACTTAAATAATTGCGAACGTAATTCTGTGATTAAATTGCGTATTTTTACATCCTTATATTTATTATGTTCTTTAATTCTCATCCATCATCATTATCAGCTGAAAGATGTCCAATGTTTAGAATTCTCCCTTTGAACGGCAATAAGATTTTGTTTTCACTTCACTCTAGGACTCTAGGTCAGCATCATATTTCCTTGATTTTGAGTTTTTGAGCTATAAAAGTCTGAATTTAATTCTGTCCATGGCTCGTTTGCAAACTCCGAGTTGCTGATCTTCTTTATAGATCATGTATCGACCACATACACTATTTTATATATTAATAAGAACCTAAATTTTTAGGTGAACTATCGGTACAGAAGTACCAAACTCCTCGGGGCACGATGATGCTGCTGGTCAACGGACATCGATTCTCTAGACAAACCATTCGAGGTGTAAGGACCAGGTGGGTTTGTAATGCTAAATATAAGGAAAAGTGCAAAGCTTTCGTCACGATCGTCGACAACGAAATAGTCAAACACAACTTGGAACACAACCATATTCTCACATGTTAACTATACCTATGTTAGTTAAGGATAAATACAAGAAACATTTTTGTATATTCAAGAGTATTAAAGAAAACTATTACATCACACGTTTTATTAAACTTACTGTACCTGTGACAAAGTAATAATAGTGGAATAAATTTAATAATAAACCTGCACACGTGCACGATCTATTTATCGGACCAAAAGTTGGAAAACCTACAAAATATTAATTGTGAAATTACAGTGGTATTATTAGTATGTTTCATACTTATAGATCAATAGTAATCCGAATAAACTAAAAAAAACTTGGAGTTATAGTTTCTAAATTAATTTATTACCGTAAAAAACACCATTTTATCCGTAATAGATTAGAACTTTTGGCTCGTATTAATAATTTAAATAACTCAATTCTGAAATGCATTTTTACCCTAGCCTAGTAGTATCTCAATACCAGGGATAAAAAGTGATGTCAGTGATTAAAAAAAGTTTGCACGTACGCGTAGTGTTTGTTTTACTTTATTGTAACGACAAAAGTACGCAGCAATGGAGCTGGTTTACCTTTTTGTGCCCAATGCAGTAAAGACCATGGGTTCGTGGGGTACTGAGGTCAAAAGTATTTTGCGCACCGACCTAAGCGTTGAATAATAGTAAGACCAAGAAGACCATATCCGCTTCAGGTGTAGAATAAGAGAGGTAAATCGCCTGGTCACGATGGCCTTAGCATTGAACATTTGGTTTACGCCGGTTCACATATATCGCGAATATTAGCCATGTTCTACACGCTGTGTGTGAGCCACTCTTACCTACCGACGGCTATGATGAAAACAATTGTTGTGCCGGTCGTAAAGAATAAAACGGGTGACTTAGCTGACATAAACAACTATAGGCCAATTTCATTAGCAACAATTGTAGCTAAGGTGTTTGACGGCCTGCTTGAGGCACAGTTAAACAAGTTCGTTATATTGCACAATAATCAGTTTGGGTTTCGACCTAAACTTTCTACTGAAAGTGCTATACTGTGCCTTAAGCATGTCGTTCGGCATTATACAGACCGGAGTACCCCTGTGCATGCATGCTTTCTCGACCTGTCTAAGGCCTTTGACATGGTCTCTTATGACAAACTGTGGGACAAGCTTAATAGCATCAACTTACCACCGGAGCTTACGCGTATTTTCAAGTACTGGTACACGAACCAGGTAAATAGCGTCAAATGGGCGGGTGCGATGTCGGATTCGTACCGGCTGGAGTGTGGTGTTAGGCAGGGGGGGCTGACTTCCCCCACCCTGTTTAACCTCTACATGAATGCCTTGATCGTCGAGCTCAGCAATAAACATGTCGGCTGCCACATTAATGGGGTTTGTGTAAATAATTTAAGTTATGCGGACGATATGGTGTTGCTGAGCGCGTCGGTTTGTGGATTACGAGTGTTATTGCGAATCTGTGAGGGGTATGCCATGACTCATGGGCTAACCTACAATGTCCGTAAAAGTGTGTGTATGGTCTTTGAGGCCGGGACAAAACGTCCTCAAAATGTGCCGCCCGTATTATTGAATGGTGTTTCATTGGTAAGGGTGGAACAATTTAAGTATTTGGGACACATCGTTACTACCGACCTCAAGGACAATGCAGACATAGAACGCGAACGAAGGGCATTGTCCGTACGAGCGAACATGCTGGCTCGCAGGTTTGCACGTTGCTCGGGGGAGGTGAAGGTTACGCTCTTTAGAGCGTTCTGCACCTCCCTCTACACGTGTAGCCTGTGGGCGAGGTATACCCGCTTGTCGTATAATGCACTTCGAGTACAATTTAATAATGCGTTTAGGGCAGTGATGGGGTTGCCCCGCTACTGCAGCGCCTCAGGCATGTTTGCGCATGCTCGTGTGGACTGCTTCCACGCGACCATGCGCAAACGTGCCGCGTCTCTGGTGCGCAGGGTGCGGGCCAGCAACAACACTGTCCTAGCTATGATTGCAGATAGAGTAGATTGTCCTTTTATTAGACATTGTTGTGATAGGCATGCTCCCCCCTCCCTCATTCAATGAGAGATGAATATTTTAATTTAAATTAAATTTTTTATGATTATTAATATGACATACTTACCTACTTTTATTATAAATTTACTGACATTTTTTAATTCTGGATGTGTATTTATATGATTTATTTTTTGTTAATTATTATTTTAGTTATATTACAATTTCAATTTTTATTATTTTTCAATTATGTTAAAATATGTGATTGTGTCTATATGAGTCCTAAGTAGCTCGAAATAAATGAATTTGAATTTGAATTGAAAAAGTTATTTTGTGAAATTGGGCGCAGATTAAAAGAAAAAAAATGATATCTCCCGCTCCAGCTCGTTCCTGGTGCAGAGGATGGCCATTGCCATTTAGCGCGGAACCTGAACAGAAGTGTTATGGGCACCTTTGCACAGAGAGCGATCAGGGGTGGGTTGATTGATTAGGCTAGTTTTAAGTTTGACTTAATTATTATTATTAATTATGTTTGTAATCACATTGACCAAATTATATATTAAATAATTTAATTTTTACCGAATTAAAAAAAGAGGAGGTAATAAAATAAAAAGAAAATATTTAGCTCCAATATTTTGCGAATGTATTTTAATTATATTTAATTAAAGTGCGTATTTTTATATCCTTATATTTATCATGTCCTTATATTCTAAACCCAGCATCTATTAGCTGTAAGATGTCCAATTTTAATATTGTTTTTTCAATGACAAATGCTCCGCGAATTAGATTACAATATTGCGACGATTCTCAGTAAGTAAAGATTTCCTATGCTTAGGCTCCCTCTTCGAACGGCAATACGCCGGTCCTTACCCACGGCTCTACGGTCAAAGTCAAAATCATTTATTCAATTTAGGCGTCTTCGACACTCTTATGAAGGTCAATAACAAATTTTAACATTGTAATATTATACATTATACTGCCACTTCAGCAAAAAATGTATAGAACCACTGCGAGACGACACGGGCAAGAAACTCGAGGCCATTCTTTTAAACGTCTTTTAACAATGTGTTACGTTCTTACTTTATAATAAAGTTATTACAATATTTGTTATAATTATGTAGGTGACAGGCGATAGCTTGGCAGAGGTGGAATTGCCCAAGCATATTTATCGCTTAAGTAATTGCAAACTGTGTAGTAGGATTTCTTAATCAAAATGTTTTTCACGTGCTCCTTGTATTTCCCTTCTGTGAGCGTTGTAATATTAGTATACTGTGGTACCTACTACTAGTAGTGTCGTAGGGAATATTTTTGCCTTTCTACACTACTTGCCAGTAGTGTATGGTACTGGCAAGTAGTGTAGATGAAGTAGGGTATTATGAACTGTGCCCATCAAATTTATTTTGTATTACGTCTTAGTGCTCCGTAATGTTGAAATCGTTTTCTTCATTCATTTAATTAATATATTCATAAACTATTTCAACCTTAATGATCAATGATCCAAGCTTACTTTACGTTACGGATTTCGTGGTAATTTCAAATCCATTCTTTTCCACTATCGGTCATTATTTCGTCTAGCGATATGGTCTGTATGTATGAACTTTAGGACTGTTGGTTGTTTGTATGCCTTTGACCACTATCTCACCTGATGGTAAATGAAGATGTGGTCGAAGATGTTGTTCAGGCTAACCTAGAATTACTGGCTCTCAAGGCCAGCAGCCGGACCACTCCGTTAGGTCCTAGGCGAAAGATTTTCTACTTGAGGTTGGTAGCGAGCCAGGCGGGCATTCGCAAAATGCCCTACCACCATCCTATAACAGCTGCCATTCTAGGACAACAACCGGGACCGACGGCTTAACGTGGTCCTTGAAGCACGGAAGCGCTCAGTTATAATGCCACTAGGTCACCCATCCAACTCATGACCGCGGCGGACGTTGCTTAACTTTGCTGATCGGTTATCAACGGCTAAGCAAACTTCGCTACGAGCGCTTCATTTCGCTACGAGGTCTGCAGCATATTTTTTATTTCGAATTTTTGGAGCAATACAACTTTGAGTTGGCCTAGCCTGGCCTGGCCTGGCTCCGAGTTGCTGATCTTCTTTATAGATAAAATATCCACCGCATTCACTATATATTAATAAGAATGAAGGTACATTTTTAGGTGAATTATCGGTTCAGGAGTACCAAACTGTTCGTGGCACAGTGATGCTGCTAGTCAACGGATATCGTTTCTCTAAACAAAAGATTTGTGGGTTAAAGACTAGGTGGACTTGTACTGCTAAATCTAGAAAAATGTGTTAAGCTTTCGTCACGACCATGGACAAAGAAGTAGTTAAATATAACTTGGAACACAATCATCTTTTCACGTTATATGGCTTTGTTAATTAAGTATTTTTTTTGTAATTATAAGTAAGTAATAAAAAAAATCACATGCTTTATTAAACTTCCTGTACTCGTACCAAAATTATGATACACCTATACTTGTGCATTGTCTGGCGGACCGAACGCTGGGAAACCTGTTTGCCATAACATCTCTAAAAAGTATCCAGGAAGTGTACTCTACCGGAGACTTATGCACAACTGTCCAGTAAGAAGCGAGATTTTAAATTTGGAATCTCCTACTGTCCAGTAAGTAAGTATGAAGTTTACTTACTGGACAGTAGGTCATCCTCTATAGATCTGCTTAGAACAAAACACATAGTACCAGACACAGATTAGAGTTTAGCCATTATAACATGGTTATAGGAGGGAGGCTCCAAATGTATATCTATCTCTCTTTTTGGTATGACTTTTTATTAGATAGATATAGTTTTGGAGCCTTAAATAGCCATTTTATAGTCTGTGACACATAACGTGACGCAGAAAAAGTATGCACGTTGCGTTTTGTACTTAGTAATGTTGTAGAAGTATAGTGTGGGATTTTGTGTTTGTATTTAATTGTCGTTATAGTTTATATATCATGTTGAATTAAAACAATCCATTCTAAAATTAACATGGAGTTTCAAAAACAATAATTTACATATTTTTAGTAAAACTTTCATGTAATGTAAAAATAGAACAATGTTCAAAACTAAACGAAAACTTTTTATTAAAAAAAAACAACAATTGCGACAATTGTGTTTTAATTTACCGCGTGAACATAGATAATCCCAAAAAAATAGTTCAAGCTAATATTATTCGGAAATAGATGGTACTCCTCCTGATTTAAAATCTGAGGCTAAATTAGCACAAAACAATTTAATTTTCTTAAATTTTAGAGAAAAGCATTATACAAGCCTCAACCAGTAAGAAAGCCATCATGGCCTCGTATATAACCCGACCTCACCTGCAGTTCGGTCCGGTCAACTCATACTACTTGGTCAGGGAGGCTTACTTACTGCATTCTGCTAGTAATGTACTAAAACGAACTATAATTCTAAAAAACTTATTTCATGTCTAAATAAAATTCTTCGAATAATCAACCAAAATCTTGTTCGTGATATTATGGACGTTGGTTTTACCTATACCTAATTGCACGGATCACATTCTACCAATTGATTGATCAAGGGTATAAGCGGCAGACTTGATGTGATTATTGCACATTTTACAGTATAACAACAAATTGTTCCATATGACTCTGGATTCCAAACTAAATGGAAGAAATATTATCTTGTGATGGTATGTAACCCTCGGTGCCAAAGTTTGACTCGCACGGTTTGTTCTATATTTATTTTATAGGTAAGCTTTAGTGTATTTGTTACTGTGATTTTTTCAGATCAGTCATGTAGTTTTTAAGTTTATTCGATACATACAAAAATACAAATATTTCCTCTTTATTTATTTCCTTAAAAAGACAAGAAGAAAACAATCTTCAACATTTTAATTTTTAGTGTGAGAAAATTTGTATAACTTGCTCTGCTTTATTACACTCGTATTTTCCTTTACATAACAATACCTATTTACATTACTTAGCAAAGATTATTAAATGGAATTATAATATTATAATGTTTTTGGTGCCTTCAAATGTCTTAAAAAACGCGTCATCCCTACTTTATAATTTATGCAGAAAGATATATATTTTTACTATGTATGTATGTGATTATTCCATTCCAAAGTCACGACTTGCCTATCTTATTTTGTTTCGATATAGATTTTAGTATCAATGGCCAATATTATAAAGACGAGGAACGCTTTAGCTCTTTTGTATCATACTACAAATTTGTAATACATTGAATACATACATGTAATAATTTATGGATTACTCTTACAGAAGTATATTTCTCAACAACGCGGATGGGTAGACCTGTCATACAAATGGGCAAATACCGATATAATCAGGCCGTTTCGTATAAAGGCGCCCGGAAGAGGTGGGTCTGCACGAGGGTACATTCGCAGTGTAAAGGCTATATTACTACCCTGAACAATGTTTTAGTTGAACAAACATCTCACAATCACTAAACTATAAAGAATCATCCCAATACGATGGTTAAGAACGAAAGGACAAATTAGAGTCATGAGTCATATGTCATGTTGGCTTAGCAGTTAGAGCATACCCCGGCTGTACGAGACGATGGCGCGGGTTTGGATCCCGCACATGACTATAATTTTTCCTGTCGTTGTAAAATATGAAAGAGTTAATAAATAACTTTTTTTTTTGTGAAGCTGTTTAATTATTTAGGTAGTAGGTAGTCCATCATTAATATTATTTGACTATGTAATGCGAATAAGATGATGGTATCTTTATACCTAAACGTTAATAAAAAAATTAAAGAAATGTGGATACAAAAACAACGAAATTTCCACCCACGAAGGTGCGCTTTAAATACTTTGAGTGCAGTTACAACTAATACTGCCTACTGAAGCGATCATATTGACAAACTATTACAAGATATCGGTTCCTGAGAAGGCGCTACTGCCCAGCAAATGGGGGGTGCTTTTATAGCCCGGCATCCCATGGGCAATTAATGATATAGTTATACTTAGGGAAAGCACTAAGCCGTCTACTACTAATAATCTGTTGAATGTAAAAGAAAAGCATCGTGGAACGAAATGAAAGTCGTTCTCGATCTGTTTTAGTGTGTGATGGACGGTAAACTGTACAGTTCTGAACGGAATCATTGAATGAATTCGATTTCGTAAAGTGTATGGGGTGGGACCCATTCGAGGTGTTCTATACAGAATACCTATACTCAAACGCTTGAGTCGAGGTATTTCGATATGGTCCCGGGAGATCAGTGTGAGTCCAGGCGCACCTCGGAAAAAATAACGTTTTGGCGATATGTTTGGGAGACGAGTAGTATAAGGAGAATTTATCCTTGCCTTGTGTTCCTTGTTTTGCATTAAAGCTTCTAAAATCACATTTTGAAGTTTATTATGTTTAACTTGAACTGAAATTTCATACCAACCCTGACTCTCCATCCATTATCCATCGTGATCCCTCAAACTTTAATTGTTGATATATTTCTTTTTTTTATTGCTGATAGGATAGCATTTGACCACTATCTCACCTGATGGTAAGTGATGATGTGGTCGAAGATGTTGTTCTGGCTAGCCTAGAATAACTGGCTCTCAGGGACAGCTGCCGGAACACACCGTTTGGTGCTTGGCGACAGATTTTCTACGACCTGGGTCATGCCACATATGAACTCGGGTTGCCCGAGTTGATAAAAATGCCACCCGTCCCATCGCTAGTGTATACCCGGTCAACTGCCCATGAGAGCCAGTTTGTATTCTAGGTTTAGCGTGCTATACCTTCAGACACATAATCAATTACAAATAGTTGAAGTTAACGCCAAACGTGAACGATGAATATGCACTTGAACGGGGGCATATGATGGCCCTGCATCTGTTGCTAGTTTTTAAAGTCTTATGATATTATGTCAGGTTCTTTTAAACAAGCTAGCATATATAAAGAACACGATAAGGAAATAAGGTATTTTTATTTATTTCTGACAGGTAAGCCTCTGACCACAATCTCACCTGATGTTAAGTGAAGTGATGATATGGTTGAAGGTGTTAACAGGATTAACTTAGAATTACTTGTTCTCAAGGACAGCTGCCGGAACAAACCGTTAAGTAATTGGGGACAGATATTCTACTTAAGGGTGGTCGTTAGCGAGGCGGGCATTTGCAAAATGCCCTTCCACCATGCGGTGAAGCTCAAGTCCGCGGCGGGATTCAAGCGCGGCAGTCCATAGCCAATGCCACCGAGCCATCACTGCTTCACAAATTATACTAGTTAGGAAGTTGTGTTATGTGATTGAGTGTATATTATAATTTTTAGCTGCGGTATTCAAAACGTCCCGTTTTGGCAAACCAGTGATAGAGTTTGGTGGGTACCGGTACAACAAGCATGTTACATCAAAAGAACCTCGAGGCAGGTGGATGTGCTCGCGGTATCCCACATGCACAGCCGGTCTGATTACTGTTGACAATGAAATTATGAAAATAATAAAGAAACATACTCACTGAGTATATCTCTGCATAACTTTAGTGCGCAAGCTAGCTCTAACTCCGAAGGCTAGTGTGTTACCTTCACGCGAAGCCATTTGCTTAGTTGTGTGTAATTCATGAAATATTTAAATTACTATTGGATGTGAAATTTTGTTTAAATTAAGTAATAAAATAATTTGAAAAATTCAATACACAAGGTTTCATTAAGATGTAGGATTTAACTATATCTTGATACTTCAGATAACTGTAGTAGGTATGTGGCAAGCTTTTTATTTCCTTGAGAGCCAGTAAAATTTCAGGCACATGAGACCTAACAAGTGTAGGTACGTCTCAGTGTGACGGGCACAGTGCAATTCACTTTGGCATTGCCTCGATGCTTGCAGCAAACCAGGTATTTTTTATTTTCAAAAATATTGTAAGAAATGTTAATGATATAAATTATGAGAACAAAGAATAACAATTATTATTTTTACCCTCCAAAAGTATATTTTGTAATTAATAATGTCCATAAAGGTTTGCATTTTTGATTGTAAATAAACCTCTCAAGTTGTTAGTTATGGCTCTAGTTAGATTTAGCCCCGTTCTTTGAGTTTTAATATATAAAATTATAAAAGAATATAACTCATTTTTATATTACAGGTTCTAGTGACAGAGATTTTCGTATTATAAAATCTAAAAGAGGGCGAGAGATTTTAACAAGCAATGGGCGTCGCTACCATAAACATAGAGATAATACCAATGGCTCTACTTTCTGGCGTTGCGCTGTTAGACCATGCTCCGGATCTCTAATATGTCACGAGGGAATAGTAACACATGAAAGAATGCACACGTGTTCACGCCTAGACCCAATACAAGAACTGATCATGAGAGAATTGTCAGTGTTTAAAGAGCGAGCGGTCAATGAGCAGACATCTCTTCCTGCATTGTACGCTGAATTTGTCCAAGTTCTAAGAGAAAAGAGGCTTCCTCATGAAGCAGTACCAACATATACCACTATCAGAGCAACGCTATATAACAGTCGTTATAAGTTACAACGCACGTATCGAAAGACAAACTTTTTTCAGTGCAATTGATTTGTATATAAATAAATCTACAAGAAGGCGAAGCGCCGTGTGCTCCGACACCTACTTGTAAGAGGCTATTGTTTTATTAACTAGCAAGTGTTGTATACATTCAAAAATATATTATAATGTTGTACGTTTCGATAGTAGGTAATATAGTTAATGCCTTAATTAAGCTGTAAGTTAGATAATGAATTACAAATGTGCTTTAAAAAATACTAAAAGGAACGTTCTTGTGAGTACAGTAAACAATTGAGGTTTGATCTACCGAAAGGCATTGTGGAGTACCATTTCAAGCAATATTCTAATTAGGTGGTACTACATTATCATTGTTTCGTCTTCAGAATTGCAAATAAGGCAATTTTTACATCAAATCAACAATAATAAAATAGTTAATAATTACAAAATTACAAATATACGATAGGAAAAAATTAAGTCATGTGCGGGAAAAAATAATCCTATCGTATATTTGTAATTTTGTAATGTAATCCGCAGAGCAGGCGTTATAGCAAACATAACAATATTAAAAATAGTAAATAATGTTTTAACGTTCAAACTATTTCTATTTTAAAAACAGGTAAATAAAGTATAACTATTATGTGCTGTAAATTTATAGTTTATAGTTCGGCTAAGCAGTAGTAATTGAAAAGTGGCCTTTTAGCTACCTATCTCAATATAGGAGCTCAATGGTATCCTTTTTTTTTTTTTTTTTTGCATTATTGCATAACTTAGCACAGTTTCATATCTGCTAGTCCTAACAAACATTTTGTAATGTTTTTTTTTGTGTTTGTTTATATGTATTTGACGTAAAAAGCACGAGGACCACCTGATGTTAAAAGCCTCTTGTGCCATTAATGTAATACCATTTCATAAAGAGGGATATTTTATATTTAATCAATAGATCTGTCATCTGTTATGCGTCATCTGATTTTCAATATAATATACGGCGCGGCGCGCAGTGTTGCCGCGGCGGGCGCTCTTAGCTCGGAGTAGGCATTGTCTTTTACTACGAGACACAGAACTTAAAAGTGTCAAACAGTACAAGAAAAACTTATTGTTTTAAGTCTCGCTGAGCCAAGAGCGCCCGCCGCGGCAACACTGGACCGCGCCGTGCTCCCTCTGAATAGAGTTTTGAATATTTAAAAAAAAACCTTGCAACGTGTTTGTTAGGACTAGCAGAGGTCAATCTTAAGAGGTTGTTAGCATTCAAGAACATTAATTTAGTTTTACCCATGATCCTGTATATTATATTGAAAATCAGATGACGTATAGCAGATGACAGATCTATTGATTAAATATAAAATATCCCTCTTTATAAAATTTTATTATGTATATACATAATTTTTCAGTGATATACGTAACGCAGCCATCTGGCAAGCAGAAGGCTATTTTTGATGGGTTTTTGTTTTACTGCAGTGGAACTTATCAGAGCACGTCAAGGTGGTGTTACACTAAGGGCTGTAAAGCCAGGTTCATATGTCGCTTAACGGCACAATGAAGAGCACACACATCATTTATAATCATGAACCGCCTAATTACAAAATCATCAATGGAATATTACATAGGTTAAACTAACTGTAATGTATGCAATACATTCATTTGCAATGCATTTCTTTATTTCCATTTAATTAAACACGTAACATAACTAAACGATTCATTCTATTGAGATGATAAAAGGCAGTTTATTGTCTTAAGTTCTGTGTCAATGTGTATCAACATTGGGCGAAAACTATGATAGTACTTTATGCAACAAGTGCGCGAAATTGTTTATTACAATCGAGACGGGTTTTAGGCCTGATATCGAAGATTAAAGGCCTAAATGGAGAAGAGATTGTAATAAACAACGTCACTTCATACGACGTTTTTCAACACACTTGCGAGGAACGAATACGAAGATCTCGATAAAAAAATATTTTCTTGATCTTTTTGATAGCAATAATAATCTGATGGAGAAGGTTTTTATAAACAAACCAAAGAGTTTTTTACCTACTGAAGTAGAACTTTAGAAGATTTAAATAATTAAATAATTTAAATAATTAAATCGTCTAAAGTTCTACTTCAGTAGGTAAAAAAACTCTTTGGTTTGTTTTTATATGAAAAACGAATGAAACAAACTACAATCTCCTTGGTGAGAAGTGTGTAAACGACGTTTACACACTTTTTTTCTATTTAAAACACTATCCCCACTGATTCAACTGAAATCAATGTATTACTGGAATTTATATGACATAGTGAGGGTAGGCCGACTATAATAATGATATTTGTCTTTTGGCAGTCCCTGTCCTCATGAAATCGAGCTACGGCAATGTGATGATGAAATGCGGTGACTATACTTTTACTAAGGAGTATTCATTGGGTCCTAAAGTCAGGTGGGTGTGTTCAATAAGCAACAGTCAGGGTTGCAAAGCTACAATACTCACCTGCAAACAAGACATAGTTTTCATACGCAATGAACATAATCATTCTCCACCAATATAATATTTCCTGTTCTGATTCCACGCTAAGTATAGTTGTCACAATAGGTATAGTATGGATGTCGTAATAGTATGTCGCTTTATCACTGCCTTATTACTTGTTCTTGCACTGGCGCCTATTATACTCATATCCTTCATCGTGTTGTCAATCCGTACGTAATATTGCTTCCACTATCTTCCGCTGCCACTATGGTTATCTATATTAATTTCCTATTCATTACTCATACTTGGAAAGAACGCTTGAAGACCTTATTGGAGGGATGAAAACAATTAATTACTCTTTAAGTTATCTATCACTGGTTGTGCTTCGAAGGTTTATCTTATTGTATACTCATATTTTTTACCATTGAATTAACACCAAACATCCATTTTAAAATTTGCATGCACTCTTCCTACGTCTTACCTTATGTTCTCTTTTCCTGGCCCAATATTCACGTTTATACATTCTAACGGATCTTATAAAAACATGTTTGATTCCTCTTTTGAATGATTATCTGACGTTCTGCTCTTGAATTTTATAAAGATGAAATAAGCACATACCGAGACTTCTTAAAATGTGAAAACATTATTAATAAATTTAAGATTTAAATTACTAGGTATCTATGTTTTATGGCGATTATTTTAAATCCATTATCACATTTTATTGAATATACTTTTTATACTATTAGCCTTTTATTTTCACCGTTAAATTAATCGCTTGTTAGTATGTTAGACGCACTATTTTATTGTGTCTATATTCTAGAATCCGATAGAATATATATTCTATCTATACTGTACCATATGGTAGTAAACGTTTTATATATCTATGAAACAAACATCTACCCTCATCCAACCTATATGTGGTCCAACCAATGCTGATATTTTTATATACTAATAAAAATATCAGCATTGGTTTCTTTTATATCAAGAAATTAAAGAAATTTCAGGCGGGGATCGAATCCGGTTTTACGTGGTTACGCGGTGGGTGTCGCTCGAAACCAGGAAATAAGAAATTTTGAATAGAATTGACATCAATATGAGAGTTAAGGGTTTGTAAAAGTACTGCTTTCAATGAAATGAATTCCAGTAGTCTGGTTGATGAGCGCACCTTACCCTATGACGGTTAAAAATAATAAAATTCTATAAATATAAAATAATAAAACTCTAAATAAAACTCTTGATTGAACGTATCTGTTACCGAACTGTTTAGGCACCATGTAAGTAAAACAGATACAAGTTTGAATCCCGCATGGATGAATATTTTGATTTATAAAAGTTTGTAAATTTGTAAATGCGAACTAACGACTAAAATCATGGTCAAAAGCTAACATGTTAGGAAAAAAGTTTATCCATTACTCTCTTATATGAAATTGTATGAAACTTTTATAGAAAGATGATTACTTAAGTTTTTTTTGTTTTACCAGGGCCATATTTCTCCAAGTCGATACGCGGGAAGCCAATGATCAAGTATGGAGGCTACACCTTCAGCGTACAATATACAAAAAGTGAGAAAACTCGATGGTGGTGCTCTACAAATTACAGCAAAGGTTGCAAGGCCTACATATTCACGTTTGGTAATGAAATTGTAAGAATGAGCAACAATCATAATCATGTACCCCCAACAGGGCAGTTCAAGACCGGAAAAAAGTCTAAACAGACGACGTGATGAAGTTAATTTACTGGATCTCCTTATATTATTTTGTATATTTTTGTATATTTTAGTAAAAAAAGGTTTCTTTATTATGTATTATCTATTATTTGGTGTAATGAAGTATCATTTAAATTGACACAGAAATACACTGACCATACGTAGGTATCCAACCAAATACATAAAAATGAAGCTACGAAATACAGAACTTAAACAAAAATATATGTAAGTAGTTCGTAAATGGTTAAATGGAATAAGTTATTAATACCTACAATTTCTTAGAGCCGAAATTACCTTGTCCGAGAATTGAAACCGTACCTCCTGGTTCTACGCACCTTAGGCCATCATACATTACTAATACAGCATTATTACTAATTGGCTAAATATTAACATCTGGATATTTCTTCAAACGCGCACACAACCAATGACCCTCCCACACTTTCTCTCTCTCTCTCTCCATACACACACACACACACACACGCGCGCGCGAACACACACGGGCGAACACACACGCACGCACACACACATACTTCCACACCCTGACACACTTATACACACAAACAATTTCACCTCTATATGTATTATAAATAATTTATGCTAAGACAGATGGATTGAAATATCGCTCATAAACGCCGGGTATTCATCAGTAAGAAGTAAATAAATAATATAAACTTTTTTAACTCTGCAAGATAAAAATTGCTAACATGTTTAGTTTTAGAATAGTTTTATAATAATATAAATCAAACTTTTTTGTTCCTAAGAAATAAATTTGAATTATTTGAACTTAATAAATTATAATAACAGTCAAATGTAATCATTTAGATTTTTTATTGTTGATCTTCATAAGAACGTCGTCCAAAATTGAATTAATGATTTTGACTTCGACTTAACCCTATCAATTTAGATGCAAAAAATATATTTTTTGCCAATAATCGGAGGTAACACACATTTTATTTGCAGTAATACGGGTCAAGAACGAAGTAGGTAAGGACTTGGCCCTCTTGCGGGGGTATACCTTCTACCGACACGCGAAACAATCGAAGATCACTGAATATTGGATATGTACTCGTTCGGGAACTGGCGTAGGATGCAAAGCCAAGTTCAGAATTATTCTCAATACAAACAAAGTAATACACACATTCATAGAACATAACCACTCACCACCGAAGTTTAAAATTGTCAACGGAATTTACGTTAGGGTTTAAATCTTTTGTGTTACTAGAGCCTATTATCAAATCCATATTGCTTTATGTGTTTAACTAAATAAGAGTTTATCATTAATTATATAACAGCGATAAGGTAACGTATAAAGTTTATCTGCTTCTCTTCTCCATTAGGGAGGGGGGGCATAATACGCCAAAATACGGTTGGCACGTATCTTAGGGATCGCATTGTAAGAAAGTATGCAGCTCTCCAAAAGACGCTGCTGCCCACTTTTTTATATTTTTTGCTTCATCGCCTGTTATGAATCCTACAGGAAGATATCGGGAGATGCAGTTATAGCCCGCTACTCCACGGGGAAAAATCAATGTTTAACTAGCATTTTTTGTTGTATCGTAAAGCTTCGTATTGGAATATTTAGATCCTGTGTTCGATTTCTACATTTGTCTGTGAAATAGCATTAGGCTCGCACTCTGTTACATGAGGCCTAAGACGTCACTGGTGGGTGTAATTTGGGATGCCATTTCTACGTACCACTGTTGAATTTGGTGAAATTTCTTCATGATCTACAGTGGTTTATATGTAGGTATATTAGATAAGATGTATACCACACACTTACATATATAATAACATCAGTCAATACTTCTTCTTCTTATTCGTGTCGACGATTCACATGGATGACTGTACCAATATGCATTTTACAAAAGAACTAATAGTATTTTATGTATTTATTTTATAAATCAATGGTTAAACTTGAAATTTTCTCAGTTCTTTGAGCTGTTATATACTGTACTGTATCAGCTAGATTATCCACTGCTGAACACAGCCTCCCCCAATAAGGAGAGCGGGGCGGATATTGCCGTAATCCCCACGCTTGGCAGGCGTGTTGGGGATCGCAGTGTAAGATAGCAGTTCCTCAGAAGGTGCTGTTGCCCACCTTCCAATATTTTTACCCTGAGTCGCCGCTAACAATACACACGGAAAGAGATAGGGGAGGGGTATTCGAGCCCAGTACGGCAAAACAGCAAACACAGTCCTCCATGTAGAACGTAATGCATTGAAATTCGTATAGACATTCAACAAAAAATATGAGATATTATAAATCATGTAATTTTTCTTATTTTTTTAGTGACATTCGCAATGAAATCTTCTGGAAAGCAAGTGGCTATAGTAAATGGGTACACATTCTACTGTCAAAGTACAACTCGGACCACGGCCAGGTGGTGGTGCAGCAAAGGGGGGACGTGTCACGCCAGGTTTACTTTATATCTTAATGGTCAAATGAAGAAAGCGCACATCGCACACAATCATGCACCACCGACTTACAGAATAGAAAATGGAATTATGGAAAAAATATCGAATGATCAAGTATTTTTTTAAAGGAAAGTGACATTTTTGGGTGTCTACTGCTGCGGTTACAAATAAGAATAATTTTACTTGGTTTCCTTATATATACATAGTGTTTATATCTAAATATTCGCTTAACGCAGCAGTTAAGTGAAGCGTTACGAGCCTAGTATGAATTTTACTACTAACCACCGTGAGCAAGTTATCTCGCTTTTGTTTAACAAAATGCTTAATTCACTAACGCGACGGTATATAGGCTGTTCTTTTGCCATACAAATTCCATAGTAATTAATTATGCGAATAATAATCTTTTGCCATACAAATTATAATTCGCATAATTAATTACTAAGCTTAAGGGTGGACTGGATTTAGGTCTAAAATAAAGCATAATACCTCGTCATTATCTAGGCTTGTATGATGCCGAAATTTTAATAAAATAATTAACTTGGGAGTTATGAGCTTCGAAACATTTTCATACAACATTTTCGAGGCTCATAATTTTCAACTTAAATATCTTTTTAAAATTTCGGCATGATACAAGCCTAGATAATGACGAGATAAATCGGTATTATGATTAATTCTGGACCTAAGACCTCAAATAAGGGAGTGATCATCCTACGGCGTTTGTATGGAGAAGCGACCGGCCAGTTCAACCTTAAAATAAAAACATGCTCAGGCTTTCATAATCGTGTGAAATGGTTGTTGTCGTGATAATGATGATTGTGGTAGAATATTGATCTCAAACTTGATTGGTTAGTAAAGCGGTTCAAGGATTCCGTTAATCTTTACTTTCCAGCCCTATGATTAAGACAAGCGTGAAGGCAACATATAATAATTGTTTGCTGTGAAATATACACGCAATTGTTGAGATTTATGATGCATGGTGGTAGGGCATTTTGCGAATGCCTGCCTGGCTAGCTAACACTCTCAAGTAGAAAATCTGTCGCCAAGCACCTAACGGTGTGTTCCGCAGATGCACATATATGACTTTTTTTTACTCAATCTTAGTCTGTATTTATAGATTGCATACACAAAACGTGGAAACTTTCTAAATTATTGTTTCTATCTTGTAAATAAATCACTAAAAAAGCTGAACGAAAAGTCTCTGGCTACTGGTGTCCGCAAAACTGCATTAAGGGTGAACTGGCCGGCCCGTTCTCCATACAAACGCCGTTGGGTGATCACTCCCTTATTTGAGGATTTAGGTCCAAAATAAAGCATAATACCGATTGATCTCGTCATTATCTAGGCTTGTATGGTGCCGAAATTTTAATAAAATAATTAACCAGAGAATTATGAGCCTCGAAACATTTTCATATAAAGTTTTCGAGGCTCATAACTTACAACTTAATTATCTTTTTAAAATGTTGGCATCATACAAGCCTAGATACTGACGAGATCAATCGGTATTATGCTTTATTTTGGACCTAAATCCTCAAATAAGGGAGTGATCACCCAACGGCGTTTGTATGGAGAACGGCCCGGCCAGTTCACCCTTAATTAAATCCTGCAGTGGTCGCGCATTACATAATTTTACTGTGAGTGATTTTTGTAATTCACTCACGGTAAAATAAAAGTTTTAAAAAAGGACGACTTATAAGGTACACGCTGACTTTTATGGTGAGAAATTCAAAATGTAAACATTTAATTGGTCTTCTTGCTCGGCTGTATTAAGTAAACGCGATATTAGGAGATTATGTATTACCTCCTTTTATGGTATATTGAATTGATTACATTTTAATCGGGAAAATGTTATTTTAATACATTTCATGATATTTACAAATTATTGGTTCACATTTTTTTTTGTTCTGGACGGGAATCAACTGCACTTAAATTTGATTTAGCACAGCACGCGATATTGCTTATAATCGTATTTAAAAATATTTCATGATAATATTTCAATATTTTTTTAATGGTTTTAGGAGTAACTTATGGAGTAATGAGCATTGGTGTTCAATAACTTTGTAAGATACTCACCTGGTGGCTCATCTGGTGGTAAGTGATCACCGTCGCCCACGAACATCCGCAACACCAGAGGTCTCGAGAATGCGTTGCCGGCCTTTGAGGAGAGAATATGCCTGCTATAATCCCCACGCTTGGCTGGCGTTTCTGGGATCGCAGTTTAAGATATTAGTTCCTCAGAAGGTGCTGATGCCCACCTAGCACCCAGATAGCGATGGGGGGTGACATTCTAACTCGGCACCTCTCGGGACCCTATCCATGCAATCATCAGATTTAATTACGCAGCAGTCATTATTTATTGTTGTGATTTTACTCCCTTAATAATGAGTTATAATAATAATAATAAATTTGTTTATCGATCAAAAAAGTTACATTGCTTAAACACTAATTATAATACTAGATCATCAAGGTAGCAAAAATGAAAATTATTACAAAGAATGATAAATTAACTTTAATTAACGAATATGTAATAATTATAATATAATAAGTAAATAGATAAAATAATAGTATTATTATATTAACAATTAAAATTATGATTTATTTTGGATATTTCTTTAGCGTCTGAAATATACAGGTTCTTTGAGTCAAATACGAGAAGGAATGGCTGGCATAAGAGCTATACCCTTTTAATTCATTTGGCCTTTCCTAAATTAGTGTTTTCTGCTCTCGGCATTATTTAAAAAAACTAAATAATTAAAATCAAAACGAATGACCAATAGTTCCGAAATCTTTTGTATTGAATTATTTTATCCTAACCATATTATAGGAATAGGCAAATAAATAGTGAGTAAATTAATGTAAAAACTTATTTTACTTTTATTAGGATTCTTTGTCACCAATCAAGCTGGCAAAAGGATGTATATAGTGAATAACTACAGTTTCTTTTTTGCATCTGAGAGTATGAAAACTATAATGTGGAGATGTACGAGATGGAGCCGCTGCAAGTCCAGGGTCATCACCACACACACTGGAGAAATTACTTCGGCACCTTTGGCTCACAACCATGAGACGACAAAATATATTATTAGTAACGGAGTGTACTTTAAGATTTAGTATATTACTCGCGCTACTGCATTAAGCGCCTTTATTTAACTGTGTAATGAAATTCCTATAATTGTTTAATATTAAATTTCTGTTTAGCTCTCAGAGTTAATTTTATTGTAAAATGTAAATATAAATTAAAAAACAACAGGTAATTTACGAGCATTGTTATTATTTTGATAATAAATAAGGGTGCACTCCGAGAAGACGCAGATCGAACGTTTAAAGTTCATTTTCGAGTCTTAATATGCAGATTTTTTAAATAGTTAAATATTTATAAACAATAGGTTACCTAAATCATGCACAAATTCTATGTATGTAAGGAAAATAGTGAAGAGGTTGGTCGGTAGTAAAGGGTAACAACGGCTAGGAAAAACTTACCTGTAAAAATAACTTAAATAAACTCTTTCTTACTAAAATGTAGTCGGCGAGGGCAGAAGTTTACATGGTATAATTAAATTCTCCCCGAAATCTTCCTCGTGTTTTACATATCGATTGAAAACTCTACCAGATACAGAAGAGAGTACTTTCTCTTTAAAATAACGACACATGATTGCTTTGGCATACTTATCTCGTGGTGAAATTCAAGAAGTATTCATAACGTTGAAAGACAACGTATTTTCATCGCATGTCAGATATAAGGAGTAATTGTTACCAGAAGGTCTCCAATTTTCCCTCTTCAACACGGTTTGAAGTATATTCTACCACTACAAAAATACAAAAGAACACATGACATCTAATCATTTAATTGAAAAAGCCAATGCAATTGCAGAAAAAAACCACCCAGAAAAAGGGGAATGAGAAGGAATAACGCATTGAAAATAATTTGTTAAAATAAATTTACTAAGATATTTTATATGTCGTTTTGCAATTATAAACAAAATGATTCAGATTTACGTTTGACATTCCCCTTTAAAATTATACTTGTCATTCATGAACCATATGAAGGAAATATAATATGGAGTACTGTACTGTAACAGCCGACTCGTCCACTGCTGAACACAGCCTCCCCTATTAATAGGGGAATTTGCCATAATCCCCACGCTTGGCAGGCGGCTTGGGGATTGCAGTGTAAAACGGTTTTTTAGAAGGTGCTGCTGCCCACCTTCCAGTATTTTTCCCTTAGTCGCCTCTTACGACACCCACGGGATGATTTGGGGAGGTGCAATTCTAACCCGGCACCCCACGGGATGTGGAATATGGAGTAGATACCTACAAAATCGGGTCACTATAAAGCACTAAATGGCACATTTCTGTGTGTGCGTATACGTAAGACTTTGTCAAATTCTTTATTTTAACCGGAGTAGACACGGCGCGGCGGGGGCTCCAGCGCTGGTTCAAATAAACCAACTTGTTTAACGTAAATACTTGTGCATCTTTCAATAATAAAATTACAATATAGCTACACGATGTCATGATTTAGATGAATTAGTTTACAGTGCCGGACTGCTAATTAAGCTTTACCTAAATTTGCTTTTTGATTTCAGAACTAAAATTAGCTTTTTCTACCACGTACCGAGGCAACCGCTTGCTGCAACTGGGACAGTATAGATACAATTTGAAACATAAATATAGTGAATCTAGACTTTACTGGGTCTGCAATCAAGTTCAAAAGTATGGATGCAAAGCTGTGATTAGTACTTACGAAGATAGGATTATTAATATGAAGGGGTTGCATAATCACTGAAATTTTGTTACTGCGATAAAATAATGTTTATTTGATATGAATATGACTTTTATTCAGTTTATATTCTGTTTCATCCGGCGTCAGCACTCTCTCACCCGACTACATTGAGCCGGCTGAAGAACTCCCCCGGGCAAAGATATGGCGTGGCCCACTTGGAAGTCGCTAAACCGACTCCGGAATCAAGTGGGTCGCTGCCAGTTCAACATGACCAAATGAGCTTACTCTGACGTAGGAACCCAATGTAGTTGTGATGCTATGCAGGACATGCGTCATTTGCTGTCCTCAGTGCCTCAATGCTTGCACTTTGAGTGACCTGTACGAGGCCTCTACTCTTGGGGTGGCTATCGCCCAGTACTGAAAGTCATCTCTCTAAATGTGAATCGTCGACACGAAGAAGAAGAGGGATACTTCTCGGACTTAGTGACCCGACACTTTAACGTGATTTTTTTTTCGCTAATTATTTGTTTTATTACGTACTTAATAGTTTTATTGTAAAAGTATTACAGGAATATTTAAATGTATTCATTATAATTTCCAGAAAAAAAATTAGGAAATCAACATAATTATGCCTCATCATTTCTGAACATTAGCTATCGGTATTATTGCGCATTGTTAAGAAGTCAGCTGTCACTATATCTGACACAGAGTGATAAACAAAAATTAATAAATTAGTGCTATTTAATTAAATCTTAATTTTGAAACTGCCAATAAAGTATTCAAGTAAATGGTAATGCAAAAATGTACAAAGTAAATTTAAAAAATACAATCTTGCACTGTCAATAATGTGCTCTTCAATCAATATAATTATGTAAATCGATGACCACAACACAAAAGATGTCAAAATCATGTGTATATTTTTATATTATGTAGTAGTTGCTGTAAAATCAAGAAAAAATTGTAAGGTATACCATAGTAAAACCAGAAAATTAGTATAACTGGAGGCCCGTGGAAAATTTAAAAGCCTTCTTTGTCTGGATACGAGGTTCTCAATTTTTCAAAGTTTTAGGGATATCTTTGTAAAATGTATAGGCAAGTCAATTCGTAGCTACCTACGTACATGACTTTTGTGATTGTTAATAATTATATTGTCTTCAATAAATCACCGCACTCTTGACACGCTGGATATTTGCCATAGTGTGCATGCTGTAACGCATGCGTACTTGCACGCACACGTATAAGCCATGTTTGGTACCATTCTGTAAAGTCAAACTACTTATGTGGTTTTACTATTGCTAAAGTATGAAAGTGGAGGTTTAGCGGCACCATTTTCGTTTCGATTCGTTTTATGAATAAGCAGAGTTATATCCATTGCATTAATAAATCAAGCATTACGTTACATCAAGATGAAGACAAAGAGACTACGAAAATAATCATATAATTGGTTTTAGGTATCTTTCTCATCACTCAAGCTGGGAAGAAGATGTGCATAGTGAATAATTATAGTTTCTTTTGTGCATCTGAGGCCATGAAGACTATAATGTGGAGATGCACGAGATGGGGTCGCTGCAAGTCCAGGGTCATCACCACGCACTCTGGACAGTTCAAATCGGCACTACTTGAACACAATCATGAGCCGCCTAAGTACATAATACGGAACGGAGTGTACTGTAAGATACCATATTGAATAATTCGCATAATCGATTTCAAATGTTGCATTCAAGAAGTTACATGTACTGAAATAGCGAATAATTACCGAAATATCGATAATTAGTGTCAGGTTTGTACAATTTGTCCTTTGTAAAAACATAAAGGACAACATACCTTAAAATTGTAAATATTTTTGGTTTGAGTTTTATGGCCGGGCTGATGCCGACTGTCTTTGTGTACGCTTGTTAGTATTTATTTTGGTATTGTTATTAGGCCCGTTATTTTTCGGGGAATCAAGGCGTTGCAGGAAGATTGTAAAGAATTCTATTGTTGGATCAACAACAACCCACGTAACGCGTGAGTGTTAGCATACTGTTCATTAGGCACATTTTCCCTGAGTCACCTTTCACGACGTCCAACAGGAGGATATATAGGATATGTGACTATTAATTTGTGGGTAAGTATATGTTCTATAATTCTGTAAAAGAACTCCTGCCTTGCCTCAGTCATGACTATCTACTACATATGAAACGTTCAAGTAGCCTACCATACTCTGCGATCTCCAAGACGCCTGCCAACGTGGGGACAAACCCCTGCCCTAAAATTTTCTATGGCTGTTGTTGTAATGTGTGTACCACAAGGCACCGTAGTTTAAAATTAAAAAAGTTCCAATTCACATTACTTATACATATAGAATATAACATTGTAGTAATGCATAAAGTAGTAAAGTAGACAGTTCTTTTTTAAATTATTCGTAAACAATTTGTTAAAGTGAATGAATAAATATATGAAGGAATAAATATTACATTAATACTTATTGTGTAACAAACATAGTATTTCTTTTATTAGTAACTACTATGCGTCGAAAATGTTTTGCAGATAAAATCAAAGGAAGAAAGTGGTTCTCGAAGTCAGCTTCCATAAAACAACATTTGGTACTCAGCTTCAACTGTTTCCATTTCACGGACAAGTCTAGTCAGGTAAGCAGTCGCAAATGATTTTGACGATTTAGTAATGAGGGCAAGACGCAAGTTTCCATCCTTGGCCTGATATTACATATTTCGTGCCCCTATAAATGGGTAAGATCAAGTAGAAAAGGTAAGTAACTACGAGTAATAAAAAATATGACTAACAGCTATATAGCTTGATACCTTGAAAGGTAGACTGAATTTCTGCAGAATCAAGGTTGTTACCACATGACATGCTTACCTCGCCATATAATATAAATTCTTGTGTATGATTTTTTTCACATGTACACTATGTTGGATTGTTTTAGTTTCATACAAAAAGTCAAAATCTGGCAAGCAGCTTCTCTGCGTGGATGGATACACATATTTCAAACAAAGAACTGATGGCTTAAGGAGTGGATGGGCTTGCTCTACACATAATAATAAAAAATGTAACGCACGTGTATGTATGTATGCAGATGTAATTTACAAAATAAGAAAAGAACATAACCATGGCCGCGTATATGAATAATGCAATAAGAATACAGGCAGCGAAGCTTCCTCGAAACACAATTCAACCAGTGGTTATATTTCTTGTTGTAAATTAAATTTGGCAAATGATTGTCTATGGAGAAATAAAATCATGTGTATGATAGCAGTACAAAATATAAAATTCTAGGTTACAGTAGTGTAACTGCCTATATGTGTTTATATATTTAAACGTTGATAATACGCGTACCAGTTATAAATTAATAAAATTAATAAGATAATAAATAAGGTGTGCGTTTAATATGGATACTTTTTTTCATTTGAAACCAATGAATAAAATATTCTAGTATATACTTACGGGGCTGATTTGAACCAAAAATAGCTCAATATGTTGCCACATGCATATGAAGAAAGGTGGAGACAGCGCCCTCTAGTTAGATAGTAAATTTATCGTTTAATACACGTAAGCCTCGATATAAATCGATATTTTGCTCTTAATACCTAAAAAGTTAATACTTATAAAGTTAATTACCGAACCACTATACTTACAATCAAAATAATAAATCCCTGATTTGTCGCACTCAACGCGGTGCATCATAATATCCACATCCTTTTCAAATTGGTCCCTCAATTATCTACCGTAAATATTAATTTCAAGTTGAACTCTTTTAAGTTGTGAAAGATATATTATATATTTGAAATATATTTGATAGTCGCGAAACCGGTCGAGATCGGACTACTGTTTTAACGTAAGTGAAATCGTTTTCAAAATTGCTTAATGAAATACTTTATTTCAATCTTCAGGTTATGAAAATATTTCACTGGAAGAAACACGGCATGGTCAAACTGAATACAAAATTATATCGTCGCAAAGAGGCAAAAAAATCCTTCTCCGTGCAGGCTACACTTATAATGAGAAAAAAACACACGCCGATGGCTCAACATTTTGGTTGTGTGCTCAGAGAAAATTATGTCGGGCAAAATTGACCATAGCATCAAACAACACAATCATAAGAGACGATAAACATAACTGTCATCCCGATCTGATGGCAAACGAATACAAAATTCGTATTGAGAACTGTGTGAAAAATGTTGTGTCAGATATAAACGTGCCCGTAGCAAGTATTTACCTTGACACTGTAGCTGAGATGAAGAAATCAGGATTACACAAGGTAAAGAAAATACCAGAATTTAAAAATATTAAAAACAAATTGTATCGAAAAAGAAATAAATTTATTGGAGCGAATAAGATTTCTTCTAACGATTAAGAAATCATTTTAGCTTATTAAAAACTTAGGCACTTATATTACATGAACATTGTTTTGAGTCGGGGTAATAGGGAAACCATTATTTTCAAGTTTTTATACGGTTGATGTACACGTACCTGTGTGTAAAAATTATATGTATTTCTCTATACTGTGGTTTTGTCACTGTCAAGTTTTTTACAGTAAGAAACAGTTCTTATAGTCACTATCGTAAAAAAGCATGTAAGCAGATACATAGACAATTACAAATATAAAGTAACTTACTCGCAAGATCGTCAGTAGGTCGGGCTATAAGAGAGCCTTCCCTCGCCCAGAATCCGATAGAGCTGAACGACCGACAGCGCTAGTCAGCAGCTAAGTCTAGACTAAAAAAAAAAAACGTCTGTAGGTAACAATGGCACCTGCTGACGGCGCCGAATCAAGAGCTAAAAATAAAATCTCAAATCATGGTATTTACCCCGTTTCTAAACTATATTCTTGTAAGAAATTAGTGTATTACCATTTAACTTGCACTTGGTTTTTAAGCTAAAGCATGTATTGATAAGATTTCATAATGTTAATGTAAAAAAATGTGAACCCAAGGATATTTTGCTTAGCGTTTGTAAAATTTTAATTTGGATACAAGTAAGTAAAGTATTCACTTAATCATAACTATTTCCTACCCCCATGTCATCATCTATAGTATAAATTATATTATACCACAATAAGCCGTTTTCAACATGTATATATGTATAGTAATGTTAATATAATGTGTATAAATAATAATAAATGGAAATAATAAAAAAATAGTAATGAAAGGTTTAATACACATAATGTATATATATTTATATATATGTATAGTAAAGAGTTTTTCAACAAAAACTTTGTTTTCTAAAACAAAATAAAAAAAAAGAATTTAGATAAAGATGATTCAAATTTTGATTGTATTACAAAGAAAATTGATATCTGGCAAATGGTCCACCGCGAGCACGCTGACAGATGTCGATTCTTTCATCACTATTTGGTAAAATGGCGGGTCTATTTCGTTAAACATATGACGAATTTTGAGTTTTAAGGCTGCAATTGATTCGATTGGCTCCATATAGACTCAAACATAGCCCAACAAAATTAATCCAATGGTGTTAAATTACACGATCTGGCTGGCCACTAAACCGCTGAATTTCGTAAAATTATGCGATTGGGAAATTTATTTGGCAAAAAATTCATCGTTTCATGGGCTGTGTAACATGTGGCACCGTCCTGGTGAAACCACATGTCAGTGATATCCACGTCATCAATAATAGGCCATAATTGAGTTGTTAACATCTTGCGATGTGTGGTCCGAAACATTTTTACTAAATTTAACTTTAACAGAACCACCATTGTCATAGTGTACTTTCATTATTTTAATGCGATTTTCGAGCGAAATTGAATTCATTGTAACAATTGCCAAAGCATCTACTACGAATACGTCAAACAAACATATATTAAAACTGTCATTTTGTTGGTGTTGCCCCAATTGAAAAACAAAGTTCTTGTTGAAAATCCCTTTATAGTACCTCTGCTGATACCTGTGAATCCTGTAATTCATCGCAAATCGCAGGTGTCAGCAGAGGAATCAGAGTATTTTTTCCATATAAGTGCAGATGTTTTTTCTAAATAATTGACAATCACAATTATTTTTCACGGAGGAATAACATGTGATGCACTTAGATGTTTTTGAAACATTTGAATATTATTGCTCACGTACTGCGAATTATGCAAAACATTGTTCATTGTTAAATGTTTTACGTTATTAGTCTGCATTGGTGATTTTATTAAAATGAGAAATAAAAGCTTAACGTATATGTTTTCATTTTTATTCAAATATGTTTTGGTTTAGATTAAATCGCCATCAACTGTGAAGCTCATACGAGTAACATGCTAAAATACTTTTGACTCCCCATTCTAATAGGTAACTTGTATAAGCCAGTGTTGCCGTTTAGAGAAAATAAAATGCACTAGACGCTTATCAAAAGTGCGCTATATCTTGCAAAACCTGTTTTCTAAAATGCACTAGATTCCACTAAACAATTTGTGAATGTAAAAATAAGGTAGGTATAAAAAATGTTTATAATAAAGACATTTTCATATTATTTACTTATTTTAGCTACTAAAATCAACTAAATTAAAGAATTCCACAACATCTTCATTGTCACCATCACCCCAGATGCCGATGATGGTCTGCACCAGCTACCATCCCATTTGAAACTTTTAAAGTTTTGGTAAATTTGTCGAGGACATTTTCAGATAGGTCATACATGTGGCAGCTTAGCTTTACAATTTTCAATTGATGCCGTATCATTACAAAGGAGTTCTTTGTTAAATCAAATTTCCGGTTTCGATGCTTACAGTTGACAATGTACAGAGCGAAGAAGATTCGTTCTACTTGTGTATTTGAATGTGGAAGCGACATTTGACGAATTTCAATCCATTCCACAGTGTTAATATTTTATCAATCTTAGTTGCTAACAACAAATATCAAGTTTTGCGACAGGTTCCACTAAATGTTTCTCAGTGCTTACTACTGCAATGGCAACACTGCTATATGTGATTTGATCGATGAGGAGACAGATAACGAGAGGGTTATTGGAATTCAAGACCTATAGGCAGTCCTGTTTTGGTACTGCATTGTTACCTATGGTTCCAAAACTGTATTATAAACGTGGTTTATTTGAAAAAAGATTTATGTTAATGACGAACGAACTGCAAGACTATGTCAAGTGTTTTATACCTGCTAGGTTAACCTTTGACTACTATCTCGCCTGTTGGTAAGTGATGATGTGGTGAAAGATGAAACCAGACTAGACTTGAAAGCTTGAGGAAAGCTTATTGTCAGCACCATTCTTTGAATAGGGCTAACAATAAGCTTTCAAGGACAGCTGGCGAAACACACTTGTTAACTGCTTGGTGCTAAATTCCCTGCTTAAGTTGTAGCTAGTTACTACTCATTTAAAATAAATGAAAGGATAAACGTACCAAAAATTTAAATAAATGAAGACAAACATTAATATTGAACCTTTACTAACTGAACCTTTAACTCGTATCTTCCCCAGGACCAATCTTTATAAGATCACGTCAAGGTAACCTGATGGTGAGATGCGGCGGCTATACCTTTAGTAGACAATATTCCAGGAATTTAAAGACCAGGTGGCAATGTTCTGTTGGGACACAAGGTGGCTGCAAGGCTTTTCTATATAGTTTCGAGAGCAAAATTGTCAAAATTAACAATAATCACAATCATTTACCTAGCTTATATTGTCTTTCTAAATGTAATGTACCTACTTAGAACGTAAGATAACAAATATAATTGTTTTAAGAATTGAGCGACCGTATTTATTGTACGCTGATTATCGGAACTGCTTTTTATAATTTGGGAACATCTATAATAGTACATCTACTGACACCGGAGCCGAAAATCAGACATGGGAACTAGAAAAAAACAAAAAACCTATTCCTTGGGTATTGAAAGCTTATGGATATATTCGGTTAACTTTGACGAAAGAGACCTGGATGCCATATCGTGGGTTTCGTCTTTAGGAACCAGCCGCTCCTTTGTATGTTACATAAAATATGAGTAATTGTACCAAATAAATGATTTGAATTGAATAACTATATTACATAACTACTTCATTATTAGCAGTTTGTCTCTTGCTATAGTTTTTCAAGTTCAGCTGACATTAATCTTGACTATCCATGATATTATAATTAAGATTAAAATTATAAATATAATTGAGCATCAATTGTACATCGTATATGTATTATATATATTCTCATTCTTACTTTCTAAGACAGAGTAAATTAAATATTTTTTGATCCGAAGTTTGTAATAATTAGTTGACATTGGTATCGCAGTATGGTCTTCGGCAACTTTCCAAAAGACGCTGCTTTTGATTTTTTCTTAGTTGATATTTACGACACTCACGGGTAGTGTAACGATACGTTTTAGATAGAGTATACGCCCATTAATCTTAAACGCACCAACTTTAAACGCAACAACAATTTTACAGGTCCATACTTCTGCATATCACGGCAAGGTGGAAAGATGGTAAATTACAATGGTTACCATTTTAGTAAAACCTCCTCTACTGGATTTAAAATGAGATGGCGATGTACGCGGTCTTATCTTGGATGCAAAGCTGGAATTCATTCTATCGGTGATAAGTTTGTGAAAATAAGAGATGATCATAATCACTAACATAATCAAACTATTAGTAGCATACGGTACATAATACCTTTACTGGAATTTTACATTCCTTACTAGTTAAGTATTTAAGATCTATCTCATGGGGTCAACCAAACAAGAATAGTCAACTTTGTCGGCCCTCTTATCTTTTTATTTAAATTAAATATAAAAATATGATACATGTATGTATTTTTCTCAATAAGTTCTAAACTTTGAGTCCCTAAGAGCTTGGGTGACTTCAAGAAGATATTTTTCTATACCTTTACCTTAATATATAGTAGATTGTACAACAAGTGCATAAAACAAGTGATTTTTAGACGATGTTTAACAGCTCGAGCCAAATGTGATAGCTGGTGCTAAAGCCGTGGTTAAAATGGGTTTTAACCTTTAAGCTCGGTTATACACTCAGATTTTCACCATAACTGCGAGAAAATTAAACAATTATATCGGTATTATAATTTTGTAATTTTGAAATGCAATTAGTAGTATACATGAATCTTAAACATATGTAGGCCTTGAATAATAGAACGTAAGATATCAAATATAATTGTTTAAAGAATTGAGTGACCATACTTATATCATTTATTACACGCTCTGTTAAGACACTGCTTAAACCTTTGTTTCGTTGTATGTACTTATATATTATATGTATATATGCTATCTTGATGGAACAAGCTCGAGGCCCCTTTGGTCTTAATCGGTAACCTCTGCCTAGAACAGTAGAAATAAGTATGGTGGCAGTACTTTCCTAGTACAACTAGCACAAAGAGTATTTAATATGTAATCGTCACGGAAACTATGATACAACGTTACTTGTACACTGGTTATCGGAACTGCTTTTTATACATTTTCGGAACATTTAAAATAGTACATGTACTGACACCGGAGCCGAAAATCAGACATGGGAACTGGAAAATAACAAAAAAACAATTTCTTTGGTATTGAAGCTTATGGATGTATTCGGGTAACTTTGACGAAGAGGCCTGAATCCCATATCATGGGTCTGGTCTTTTGGAACCAGCCGCTCCTTTATATGTTATATAATTTTTTCCTAATTTTGCCAAATAAATGATTTGAATTGAATACTATATGACATAACTACATTACTAGCAGTTTGTCTGTTACTATAGTTTGTCAAGCTCACCTGGCATTAATATTGACTATCCATGATATTAAAATTAAGATTAATATAGAGAAATCTCCATTAATCTTAAATGCATCTACCACAATTTTACAGGTCCATACTTCTGCATATCACGGCAAGGTGGAAAGATGCTGAATTACAATGGTTACCATTTTAGTAAAAGCTCCGCTACTGGAGTTAAAATAAGATGGCGATGTACGCGGTCTTATCTTGGATGTAAAGCTGATATTCATTCTATCGGTGATGAGTTTGTGAAAATAAGAGATGATCATAACCACTAACATGATCAAACTTTTAGTAGCATACGGTACACAATACCTTTACCGGAATTATACATTCCATACTAGTTAAGTCTTTGAGATATATCACATGGAGTACAGTGCGATTATCTTTGGACCAAGTGCTCCAAGCGCGAATAGTTAAAGTCAGTGAAGTGTGTGATTAGTGATCTGTAAAGTGCTAACAGTTCAGTGTATAGTGTTGTTTTGAAGTCACTGTAAAACTGGTAAATAAAGGTGTCAGTTGCTGAAAAGTATTGCATTATTTATCTCGAACCCTCAGCTCGTAACAATACATTTCTCGATTTTTATCACTACATCCTCATTCACACCGAATAATTGTTTATTAATTATTAAAATTAATGGGTTATAAAGCCCAATTTAGTATCAAAAAAGATGTGTCAAATTATTGTAAAAAGTTCAGTTTTGCTGGTAATAGTGTACTTATATGCAAGAATTCACGTGTGGTTTTGTTTTTCAGTACAATGGGTAAGCAATAAGGCAGGCAAACCTCTGGCCATCCTCCACGGCTACACTTTCTACTGGAACAAAGGCAAGAGCAATAACGCTCGGTGGCGATGCACTATGACCCCCAAGTGCACTGCGAGATTCACGCTGGCTCTCAACGGAACTACCACCAGAGCTTTTCTAGAGCATACTCATCAGCCGCCCACGTACACGATCATTAATGGAATTTATTATAAAGTCTAAACATTTATATATATACAGGGTTATTGGTAAAATGCTTACAACCTCTTATAGGGTTGACTTCTGCTAGTCCTAACCAACATATTGAGATGAAATTTTTATTATTTTTTTTTTTTTTTTTTGTGTTTTTATTGTTAATACAAAATAAGCACGTGTTTTTTTATGTGTATCTGACGGAATAAGCACAAGGACACCTGATCTTAAGTCTCTTGTGCCTGTAATTTAGTTTGTTTTTTATACATTGCTGGGTACCTCTTGATCACTATCTCACCTGATATTAAGTGATGATGCGGTCGATGATGGAGCGCGCTTACCCAGAAGGTATCTATTTACTACTTCGGAGCAAAGAGCGCCCACTGGCGCCGCGCTCCCTTTGAGTAGAGTTTTGAATATTTACATCGAACTAAGTAATAAAAAAAATTAAATAATAAATTACAGGCACAAGAGACGTTTAACATCAGGTGGTCCTTGTGCTTATTCCGTCAGATACACATAAAACACACCAAAAAATATCTAAAAATCTTTGTTAGGACTAGCAGAGTCAACCCTAAGAGATGGTTAGCATTTTACCAATAACATGGTTATAATAAATATGTAATAATAAATTAACTTCACTATAATATTGTATATAATATTTATTTTGGTTAAGTTATTGTCAATAGACATGTAGTCTTGTTGGTAGTTGTACCGTTGCCTATGACGGTAAAAACAATAGAAGTATAGCAAAATCCGCCTCTGTCCGACTTCCCGATAGGCGAGCGGTTAAAGCTCCCGGAGATGCGGGTTCGAATCCCACTCGAGAATAGAACGTTGTGCTCCAAAAATGTGTAAATTTGATGCCAATACTGTCAATTATGGCAGTCATTATCCGCACAGGGGGTAGGTTTTTGTTTTATGGTAGACGTATTTCGGCTGTTGAAGCAATTGAAATAACATTTGATTCATGAGCTACGAATAATTTAGAAATGTAGATCGTCTACTCGACTAACTAACGTTTCAGGCGATACGTTGATAGCTAGATTTAGTATCAAAGTAAATTTGTCTGTAATATATACAAGAGACAGTACCGAACCTTGAAGTGTGGGAGTTTAGAAGACTTCACCTGTCCTGAAGCGATACTCACACGATTGTTGCACACTGAATGTTGTAGAAGAGGATATTGGTGTATGAGTAGTTACACCTCACGTATGCCGATACTTGCCAAAAAATTAAAATAATTGTTAAGGAACAATATAATAAAATAACATATTTATAACATTCATATTACTACCTCCTTTGGTAGAAACATTATTTTTTATGACTTTGCCATATGAATTATGATTCTTTGAACTCTGTTACACGTAAAGTTTTCAACAAGTAATTTTAATGTTTATAATAGTATTTTAGTCGTCCAACTGGCCATTAATATGTTTGATCAAATCGTCAAATCATTATGGTGAGCAAAATATTGGCATACTAGTCACTTACATTTAGGCATAAATAAATTATGAAACACTGATTGGTTTGTTTTGAATTACCTCTTTTTATTTGAATGGTTTTGTAGTTGTTATGTAGTTTATGGTATTTCTAAGCATGATTTCAAGCACTATCACAAGCTAAGCTAACTTCATATAAAAAAATTTAGACTAAGAAATTTTCGTCGTGAGCGGGGTTTGAACACGCGTCTCCCGACTTTAAGCACCGGGTACCTTAAAAGCTCGGCTAAAATTTATTAATGTGATTCACTTTTCATTCGTTAATGCTTAAAATCATCAATCATCAAAATAAAAGGGTAGGGACATCATTACGAGGGTTAAGTTTCCGAAAGACGACTACTTCCGGTCAAATGTAAAGAAAATATTTTGTGCTCTAAAAATTTGGATGTGCGATAATTGGTATAAAGCTTTCATTTATATCAGAAAACCTGTGAAATTAGTTAATAAATATTAACTATTTGCTACATGGTATACCTTCAACTTATGTGACATTTATCATCAACAGTAGCCAGAAAGTATTGGAAAAAAACCTGTAAAGCAGTATGGACTAAAAATACACTAAGACTTGCGACACAAGCTGTTGAAAATGGAATTTCCATACGAAAAGCAGCTAAATTATACAACATTCCCTTTTCGACTTTAAAAGGTAGGCTAAAAACTAAAAATATGGGCGAGCCAAAACAAGGCCGTACTCCTGTGTTCAAGGTAGACCAAGAAAAGGAAATATTTTCACTGGTTAATGAATTGGGATCCATATTCTACGGCTTGAATGCCACAGATTTGCGTAAAGTTGCTTACAAATACGCTGAGATTAACAAAATCAAAAATAATTTCAGTCCTCGTACCAAAATGGCAGGACCAGATTGGGCTAAAGGATTTATTAAACGTTACCCAATTATTGTATTACGTAAAACGAATGCTTTGAAATTGAACTCCGATAATGCTTTCAGCAGAAACCAATTAAGTTTCTTTTACGATAAACTTAATCAGCTGATGGAAAAATATACATTTTTTTCAAGCAACATATTTTTTTTTTTTTTTTTTTTTTTCATTTATTTATCAAAATAAACAATTGTTTTACAAAAGATTTGTTAGCAATAGCATAGAAAAAAACCACTAAGGTTTGAAGAGACAATGCTATAAGATTCAGTCTACATCAATAAGTATAAAATAGTAATAATAATAAAGTAGGTATTAATAGTAGAATTACAATGGTTCCGTTTGAATAAGTCAGTAGAACTAGGTAAGTGCATAATTATACAACTTGATACTTTTCTAAATTTGTTAAAAAATAAGATTTTAGTTTCTTTTTAATGTTTTTCAGCGTAATACTATCACGCAAATCAGTAGGTAGTTCGTTTATTAACCGAGGAACTAAATAGGTAGCTGTCCTCTCACCGTAAGCATTGTTAGCGCGGATCGTGCACAACCGGTTCTGAGCAACTGCACGAGTGTATACAGGATGCTTTATAATATACAATGCAAGTGAAACAAATATCACTATTGACCGAGATTCCAAAATTCTTAAGATTAAAGAAGGTGAAATGACAAATGAAATACGTTTCACAGTTTTGTGCTCCATGAGTGCAGCTGGAAATTTTATTCCACCTATGTTCATCTTTTATAAACAAAAAGCAGTACCATTATCCGAGAATGACGGACCAGTGGGTGCATTTTACAAAATCTCCCATGCTAATAATGGACACATTAACGAAGATTTATTTGACGACTGGCTAAAACATTTTGCAGTTCATGCAAATCCTACGAAGGAACAACCAGTTTTATTGATAATTGACAATAAAATCAACACTATTTCACTTAAAGCGTTACATTACTGCAAGAAGAAACACATCATAATGCTGTCGATTCCAACACAAAGCTCATCCCCTCTCCTTATCTCATTTTATGAGCCCTTAAATTCAGCTTTTAAACACGAATGCTGCAGGCGCATGAAGTCACGTTCAATAAATTACGACGATGTGCCAAAGTTATTCAACAAAGCTTATGAACAAGTTACGAATATAACCACTGCAGTAACTGGATTCCGTGAATCAGGAATATTTCCATTGAATTCTGATATTTACACCGAACGTGAATTTGATGCTGTTGATACAATATACGATGCTTCAAAAGGCACCGATAGATAAGATAGATTAAGAAATTTTACGCGCTTCTCAAAAATTCCCTTATTTATAGATTTTCTCTCGTGTGTAGATCTTGTATCTGTTGCACGTTGTCCATCTGATAATATAATACACCAACAATCCAAGTAAAAACCATGCTAATTTCACATGTTATAAACCATAATAATTGTCATGAATCTGGACACCGTAGACATGTTGAAAAGAACCAAATGTAACTATAAAAATACTGCAACTTGTACATTGGAACATAAATAATGGCGCTGTGAACTGCAACTATCATTTATAATCAGTTAAAAACTCTGGCGTAAAAATATATCATAACATTGTAGTTATTAGTTATTGAATACCAAACAGAGAACCCGAAACATTTAAGTTCAAAATTATGTTACCAAAAGTATTGAGAGTAAATTAATTAGTATTATGATTTTCTCGTATATAAATATATCAAACAATTGTTTTTGGGCTTTATTAATGTTTTTTATATATAACCTTTTTATTCCTAGTAATCGTTAGAATATATTATGTTGCATTGTATCCCTTACAGTGTAATATAAACAGTAAAATTACATAAATGAAGAGAGATTACGAACGAAGTTGTTAGATATTCAATTTGGGTCAAGAACAGGAAAAAAAAAGATTTTACTGTAAATGGTAACAGTCTATAGCTTTAAGCTAAGTAAGAACTCCTTGGCATGGCGTTAAGTTTATAGGTTCTTAGTTATTATACTACTCGTATAAAATGTATGATGCCTTTCATATTTTTGAGCTTACTTTTAAAGCATAGCTAAATTATAATATAATCAAGCTATCAAATCAATAGATAGGGTGCATAAAGGTAAAAGAAAAAAATAACAATACTGAACGCATCACAAATTATTGAGAAGTGTTTTTGTTTTTCTATAATACTGAAATCGCCTTCAGACACTGAAAAAAATAAACGTGTTGTCAACAAATTACCAGAGTTGTTTGAGTAAGCGGGGTGATTACTTTCACTCAAGTTTCAATAATTCTGTCTGCTACTTTTTTCATTTTCGAGGTTCTAAGGGTGTTAAAAAATTCAGATTTGGTGGGTTTCACTTCTATTTGTTTTAAAATTACTTGATTTTGACCTAGACTAGAGAGTACCTAGTGTTTTTTTTTATCAAATAAATGTACCGATAAAACTAAATCATAACTATTTTTTTTATATATAATAAGGGTTAAAGTATGATATTGCCGTTTTATTGTAGTAGGTAGTTCGAATTGATATAGAACCTACATGGTTTGAGATTTTTGAGTGAAACTTTTTTCACTTGATCCTATGAGGTTCTTCTTTAAAAAATGTGTTACATTTGGTAACTGTCTGGTGGTCTCAGCATGGTGTTATTCGCTATAATTTTCTCCGGTCTGGTCAAGCAATAACGGCTGTCTATTGTGCCGAAATTCGAACAATGATAGCAATACTCGCAGTTAAACAGCCCCGACTCATGAATCGATCATTCACTATTATTGCTCCATGATAACGTGAGACCTCATACAGCGCGAGAAACAGTTTTAACTCTACAGGAACTGCAATTAGTAACTATACCCTCCGTATTCGACAGACCTTGCTCCAACGGGCTACCACTTTCTTCGTGATATGGACAATTTTCTACGTGATAAAAAGTTTTCTTCCCAGGAGGCTTTCACACAGTTTGTCGAATCTAGATCACCAGAGTTCTATCGCAAAGGCATAAATGTCCTTCCTATTAGATAGCAGTAATGTATAGATAGTAATGGTAATTATTTTGATTTAATAAATATGTTAAATAAAAATAAAACGAATTTCAATTTTTCAGTACAAATCGGCAATTTCATACTTTAACCCCTAATATAATGCTGGTGTCGTACCGGTGCGAACTGCGTTCTGACTAACCAGCTGGGATAGTTAAGCCCCACTTTTCGAAGTTTGCGATTTTATCCTGCCGCGTTTATTGGCGCATCGGTAGTTGCTCACTGTAATGTACTGTACTGTATACCTTTCTAACTAAATTTGACTAATATTGATTATTGAATAATTTTTAATAATATTGCAGTGCCAGAATACATTACTTCAAAAAGAGGGAACCCAATGATGGTGCTCTCTAAATACAAATACAGAAAGAAAGAGATAAACGGCCCTATGACACGATGGACATGCTCCGTATCTAATAGTAAAAAGAAATGTCGGGCATTTGTAGTCACTTGCGATGGTAAAATTTTTAAACTACAGACTCAGCATTCCCATCCACCTAGGACCAGTCGTGGAAAAAATAAAGAACGTCAGAATCTGAGAAAGGGCAAGTTTCAACAAGCATTTTGTTAATGCTATCCACACAAGAAGTACCACACAATAGACTAAATAAATAAAATATTTACTTATTGTAAATAAGCATGTTTAATTTGTAATCATATATTACAAAATCACAAATATACAATAGGAAAAATTCATGTGCGGGATAAAAAAAACCTATCGTATATTTGTGATTTTGTAATGTAATCCGCATAGCAGGCGTTATTATAAAATTGTAATCATATACTTTCTCATTTAAGACCACCGAGTCTCCAAGACAGTTTTCAAAAAGTTAGTGGTGTCTTAACTGTCGCTTAATAATTGAACGTCTATATAGAATTTTTCTGCGTCTTTTAAAATAATATCAAAATGTTTCAGATTTAATATTGATTTAATTGAAAGATGATATCTACACTACTGCGCGCAGGTAAACGAGCGGATAAGAGCAACATACCAAAAAAATATTATTAGCACACCATAACGTGACGTCAGCGACCCTCACTCACTTTGCTCCCTAATATTTACTGCGTGACGTCACAGACAGATGTGCGCACACGCTGCTTCGTAAGCAACAAAGTTTAAATCAGTTCGGTGTTTGTCAGATAGTTTGTTACCGGATACACATTTGTTTAACTCGTAGTGTGTAGCATTTTGCATCGTTTTATGTTTTCTTTTAAATGTTATGTCTTTTACTTGTGTTTTATTTGGTTCAGCTGTATAGTCTATGTCTAATATTAAATATTTCCATTCTTTTAATATTTTTATTCACGAACCCGCTGCTTTTTTATATTTGATTTGGTTTTTTGATATTTTTTCTATTATCATCTTAACCTAACGCTTATTTAATTTGAAATGAAATTAATAAAATTATGCATTTGTTTAATGACTTTTTATTACTTAAAATATATTGACGTATGTCAATGTAAAGCATTTTTATTCATTAATATCTGTGTTTGGTAATGTTCTATGATGATATTTAGGTATACAATTGATTGTGAAAGTTAAAAAAATAGTGTTTGTGACAAAATATACCTACAGTTGCTTCGGAGAGTACAGATTCTTTCACTTTTATTCATAGTAGGTAAGTATTGGGAATTAATGTTTCCTATTAATTTTTTCTTTCACTGTAACGATACCCCAATGCTTCTGTGGCTTTGTTTATAAATAGTTACTCAAAGCAATTGTTTTGTGGAGTAAAGACGCGGTGGCTGTGCATTCTGCAGAGAGAGATAAAATTGCATCGTGGTTTTAACGACTGTCTATAGTGAAAAAGTAAAAGCTTTCATTTTATTATATTTGTAGGACTATCGTTCATTTATGCGTGTTGTACCAATTTGGATTTTAGCTTAAACAGAATAAGAACTTTTGTACTTAGTTTGTGGTGGATAGCAGAATTACTGTCATCGTTTTCATTATGATTAATATAAACTTTGAGGAACATAAACATTCAAATTATTATTACATTAGCGGCATGCCCACGGGTGTGTAACAAACATTAGAAATTGAACCACATAAATAGTAGTTATTGTGACTTAACTGTATTAGTTAGACATATAGTATTGCGGACTTTTTTGTAGATATTGATGTCCTCTATAAAATTGTAGTAAATTACTTTGCTCTATTGTCAATAATTTCCGCAGCGTACACGATGTAACGATTTTATTCGTATTTTTGCACACGTTGAGTTACTTTATCAAAGTTTCCATACGGATCTCTAAGTTTTTGAAAATATTCTATAGCCTATCTTCATCAGGGATAATGTAAGATTCTAAAGGTGTAAGAATTTTTGAATCGGTCCAGTATTTTTAAGTTTCTTCAGTACATACAAAATACAAATCTTTCTTATTTATAATATTAGTAAGATATAGATTAAATAGTGTCGAAAATAACAACTGTTCCTTCAATTTAAAAGGCAACTTAAAATGAAAAGTACCTTCAATGATAGCTGTTTGGTATATCTTTAGTAATAGTACCACATTTAAGATTAAACAGCTTGAACCCTGTGTATCCACTGAAGTCATTTTTGTAGCTATTGTCATCCTGTGATTTATTCATAGTTTATTAGTAACATCAACTAATACGTATGACATGGTTCTGCAGGTTACACATTGAGCAAGTCTCGATCCGGCAATCCTATTATTATTGTAAACGGGTATCGGTACCGCCATATTGTTGGCAAGGGATATAAGAAGCGTTGGCGCTGCGTGCGTTGTTCCTCTGGCTGCCAAGCAAAGGTCTATACCATCGACGATAAATTGCTTCTGAACAATACCGAACATAACCACGAAAGAAAGCCGACCAAAGATGATACCACAGATTACACGCTTAGCTTAGAATAGCAGAACCATAATGATATATAATATTTTCTTTAAATATGTAAATGTGTATTATAAATATCATGTACGAATATTGTACTCACAGTTAATGTTTATATGAGACTCGCATAGAAATATCTTTTAATAGAAACATCAAATATACTTGAATATTTATGTCAGTTGCATAGCTTCTTAAAAATAATAATAATCTTAATTAAGGCAACAACATCAAAGTCTTTGTAAAACAAGAATGAAACTTAAAATCAATCTTACCATAAGTTATGTGTTGATTTAATAATATTTTAACATCATTAAAGGCGATTACATATAAAATATAGGATAAGCAAAAGGTGATTTCATATCACCGTACTTCATCTGGTAAGCACTTAAACAAATAGCTTGTTGATCAAAGAGTCCAGACCACCGATATGTAAACCACTTTTTGAGCTTCTACCCATTCTGTGTATCAGCAACGCAGTTTTTCTTTTGCGTAATATAGAGTTGGATGCATCGGCGCGCGCTTTCGCGAACATATATGACGCCTTACAGAATCTAGGAAGCCCTGAGAGTACTCGTAAACCGTTATTATAATTGACCTGCTGGTCCGCATGTGTAGAATGTTTGACAGTATGCTTTAAAAAGAGTACTTTTTGCTAGTTCACTGCCTGCGGACCAACCCATTTGAAGCGCTCGTATCGGAGTTTACTCAGCTGTTCTCAACCGATCAGCAACGTCGCGCGCGGTCATGAGTTGGATGGGTGACCGCTAGCTACATTACTACTGAGCGTTTCCGTGCTTCGGAGGGCACATTAAGCCGTTGGTCCCGGTTGTTGTCTTAGGATGGCAGTCGTTATAGCATGGTGGTAGGGCATCTTGCGAATGCCCGCCTGGCTAACTACCACCCTCAAGTAGAAAATCTGTCGCCAAGCACCTAACGGTGTGTTCCGGCAGCTGTCCTTGAGAGCCAGTACTTCTAGGTTAGCCTGAACAACATCTTCGACCACATCATCACTTACCATCAGGTGGTCAAAGGCTAACCTATCAGGCATAAAAAAAATACACTAACAGGTGTGAAAAAAAATAGTTACAAACATACAAACGGAACGACTTCCAACACAAAAAGTATAAAATAGCTTGTGGATTACGTTTGTCCGTAATGTTAACTAATTGACGAAGTCGACAATGATACACGATCACCTAGAAGCTGAGGATGCTTTATGATCAAGTCCTCGGAGAATTCATGACGTAGGGGATTGATACCATGCATAGTTAGGCGTGAATACCACTTCGTAAAGTTTATTTTCAAGAAGTAGTTTCGGCGCCGCGCCGTAATGAAATTCAAATTACTTAATTTATTTTTTAAACACTATTCCTTCATGGGTTGGTATTAACAGGGCATTGGCTAACTTATGCTAAACTATCAAAGATTGCTAGCAATAAGGTTTCCGCTTTAAACATTTTATAGGTAAAACCTGTGCTCGACGCTTGTCATGTTTATTATTTTAAATAAACATCCAATCCGGATGAAAACATTTGGGACAGTCCGATTTCTATAACAGCAGCCTTATCATTTTCCTATAATAGTACTGAAAATAAACTTTGTGTTTACATTTGAGATTTTAAAATGCATCTTTATAAGAAAGTGCAAGATATAATACAAGATTTTTTCAGAAATGGACTTGGAGAACGAACGTATATAAATCCATTTCTGACAAATTCTTATACTAGATCTTCGAAAAAAAATAATTTCATTTTTAATTCAACTGACATAATGTAAATATTTGTGCGCATTTTTATCATTTCGGATCAGGAGGTTTTAGAAACTAAACGTTCTTGAGTGCACTTCGACTGTAATGTAAAATGCTCTGACAGCAAAACGTCCTCGATTTAAAATGATATTTTAAGCTAATGGCCCTTCTGATTGTTAGTCCACTAGTCATTATATCTTTTAATCATCGGCAGTAAAAAAATCTCAAATGTCAAAATATACTTAATATCCATCACTATGCTATAATGTTAAGAAGATTATAAGGCTGCTGCATGGCAAACTTGGCCTCTGGCGACCAACTCAGAAGTATAAAGGTGCTACGTATGTTATCATTGATGATTAATTTTAGTGTAATTTTTCACATGTATAATATTATTCTGCAGGTTATGTAATGAGCACGACTCGATTTGGTACTCCCATGATAGCCGTAGGTGGATATCGGTATCGACACGTCTTTGGAAATGGCCCCAAAAAGCGTTGGCGTTGCGTATGCAGTTCAACTGGCTGCCGAGCTAAGATCTACACTTTCGAAGATGAAGTGCTTTTGACAAGCATCGAACATAATCACATGGAAAAATAAACTGTAAATTTGTGTAAAATCCTTAAATAATTATAATATATGACTAGTCAAAACTGTGAAAGTATTTATAAAATTATTACCGATAGTTTGTAGAAGATTATACTCATTTCAAAACTGTTGTGTTAATTAATACTTTTAATTTACAATTTAGGAGTATCTATTGAATTGTAACTATTGAACTTGTAAAAAACGGGAGAAACGGAACCTGCACCTTGAAAATGGTAATGTCAAATCAGGCGTCGTCTCCTGATTGAGTCTCAGGAGTGTGAGTATGTGCCTCTACTGCATGCTTATATTCCTGTCTTTGCCATTCATTAAAACGTATCATATACAATGGATATGTCGTGGTATTAGAGCGTGACCTATCTTTGTTTTATATTTAAATCGATGATTGTAACATCTGATTTATAGTGCGGTATATATGTAGTTGTGGACTACTTATATACTCGTTAAGGTACCGGGTACGTAACTAACTGTCTTTATTTTTATACATAAGTAAATTAAGATATATAAATAGAGAAAATGTAATGAACTTGTGACGATCATACACCCTCCCACACCACCCCACATGAAGTATGCATTTTTTTGCTGGCTAACTTCTTTTATATTGGAGCCACTGAAAACTACCATATAGAATGTCTCGATCGTGCGCTCCTGAGTATTCTTCGTGTAGAAGCGAAAGGCGTCGAAGATTCTTCCCATTTGACTGCGTGGCGTTTGTGACGTCAATGTGGCTTAAGAGGAAAACAAGGCAGAATTGTCACTAGATATATTTTTAAGTGTTTTATTATATTAGTGATTTAGTTTTTTTTAGAATACTTTTAAAATATTTGTTATTATTTCCTTATAGAAAGTAATTTCTAGTAAAATATTAGTTTTTGGATCAAAATTCTAGAAAAATATCTAAATATAAGATTTGTACCTGATTCCGTTTACGTGCTAGGACTCACGACATAGGCACGAATGGACAAACCGACAGACATTGGATTCTCCGTGTAAGTTAGAATAACACTAAGTATAACTAACTGATCATTTTATATTGTTTAGTACAAATACGAGTAAACTCAAAGCCAAAATTATTTTTGTTCTTGTAAAAGTATATCTTCTTCCTCCGTGTTGTAAAAGAAAAAATAGGTTCACCGTTCCAGTATGTTCTTGTGTAGATACACATACTTTACCGATCGCATTAGTGGGAAGAGAGTAGGAAAATGATGATATAGCATTGTGATACGGAGATCCGTCGTGATCGGAGAGAGGGTGCATTCTGAAATAGCTAGTTTCTTCAATAATAGCTGTCTTTCTGGTATCTTTGTTTTATAGCAGAAATTATTTGACTACTTATAGATTTGATTACTTATTTGAAGCAGTGTTGGCTCATGGCTATGGAGTGCCGCGCAGCAGGTCCATGGTTCGAATCCCGCCCAGAGCTTGAGCTTCACCGCATGGTGGAAGGGCATTTTGCAAATGCCCGCCTGGCTAGCGACCACCCTCAAGTAGAAAACCTGTCGCCAAGCACCTAACGGTGTGTTCCGGCAGCAGTCCTTGAGAGCAAGTGAAAGTTCGTCACTTGATGAAATGCATCTGTTATAGGCAGAGGATAACGCTTAACATCAGGTGGGCCTCGCGCTTGTTCCTTCACAATAACATCAAAAAAAATAATAGAAAGGATTGAAGCACAATTATATAATAATGTCTCCCTAACATTTTGTATGCTTGTTTTTCAGTTCCACATTTTACTACATCTCGTTTTGGGAAACCTGTTATTGAACTGGGTGGCTACAGGTACAATAAATATCACAGATGTAAGGGACTAAAAGCGACGTGGTATTGTACTAAATATGATGGTTGCAAAGCTTACCTTGTTACTGTTAAAAATGTTATTTGCACCATGATAAATAAACATAATCACTAGTTTTGCATAATGCTTCGACGTGCTTAAAAAGCATTATTTTGTTATTGTGTCATATATGTATATGTATAAAAATAAAAAGTTCTCGATCGTGCGCTCGTAGAGTCAAGACCTCCTGAGGATGCTTCGTGTAGAAGCGAAACGCGTCGAAAATTCTTCCGGTTTGGCTGTGTGGCGTTTGTGACGATGTCACGTCGCCTTTACAGGAAAATTAGGCGGAATTGTCACTAGATATATTTTTGTATTTTTTAAGTGTTTAATTAAAATATTAATTTAATGTTTTCTTATTTAAATATTTTAAAAATATTTGTTATTATTAAATATGGATTTCCGCAAAGTAACGCCTGAATCTATTTATTATTAAAAATAAAAAGATTTGTATAACTTGCTTTGTATGTTTAATATTTTATTAAACTTCATTTTTTTGTCTTATTCGACTATATTTATACGTTTGCATGATAATAACGCATTTTGCAATAGGCAGCCGGGCTAGTTGCCACCCTTAAGAAGAAAATCTGTTCGCAAACTCATAACTGTATGTTCCGGCGACTGTCTTTGAGAGCCAGTAACTCTAGGTTTGCCTGAACTACACCTACGGCCACATCATCACAAACCATCACGTAAATCCAAAGTATTGTAAGTATTCAATTTTTCGAGCACCTGATGCAGTTCGATTTAGGTTAAAAATGGTAATTAAATATTATGGGCACATCGAGCTGGTCTGGTGTTTTTTTTTATGTTTATGTTATTGTGATGGAACAAGCTCGAGGCCCACCTGATGTTAAGCGGACTAACCTCTGCCTATAACGGATGCATTTCATCTTAAGTGACGAATTGCACTGCGCCCGTCACTTTGAGACAAAGTTGTAAGTCTCAGTGCCCGTTATTTTTTTATGATGAATTCACAAGCTACATAGCGAAGCTCATCAGTGATCGTAGTAAGTGATGATGTCATGTAGGATTTCGAACTGGCTTAACCTAGAATTACTGATTCTCAAGTACAGATGCTGGAACATGATAATTTACCGACCGATTTTTTTCTTGAGAATGCTAGTTAGCAAGATACAATTGCTAAATGCCCTATGATTATACGGTGAAAATCAAGATTAATTCAAGATAAACAATAAAATTAAACACAGTAAAAAAAAACTATAACGGTCTGTTTAGATAGATGTCCTTGAGGGTCAGTAATTCTACGTCAGTCTGATCAACATCTTCGATCACATCATAACTTATCATCGAGTGAGATAGTAGTCAAAGGCTAGCCTTACGGGAATAAAAAAACGATCAGTGATTAAAATGTAAAGACACGGGCTCAGTATTGAGTACCGTATGGGTCAATAATTCTGTACTTGGTTTCTTCGTCACAAATAATACCTTTCTCAGTTCCAGATTTCGTGACGTCACGATCCGGAAAGCGCCTTTTGATACTCGAAAGCCACAAGTATTCCATTCAAACTGAGAGCTTCCCTAAAACTCGTTGGGCATGCACTTTACAAAGGCACAAAAAATGCAAAGCGGCATTACATACGATAAACGATACAGTAGTAAGATTTGTAAACTATCACAATCATGCGGCACCTTGTTTGTGCAATTATAAAATGTCTTCTTGTTTACAGCACCAGTTATAAGAAAAATTAAAGTGCCTACTACGATATTAAAGTATTTTCTCATCCATGTAAATTAATACTTATAATTTGCCAGACAAATTTAAAATTCAGTGAACTAAGCATTGTAAAGTCAAAGCGCATTGCTTTTGTAAGTGCTAATAGTAGCTGGAAAGTATGAAAACTATTCATTTCAGTTATTTATGTTTTAGAACCTACGAAAGTTAATAATGTTATTCCACGACTGTTTTTATTAATATGTACCTAGTTAAAACTGAACCTGAACAGTGGTATAAAAAGTTATAATTATTTGAGACTTTTTGACGTGTTACCTATAAAATGATTATGATTTAAAAAGGTTCCCTTGTCATCTAAATCTGGTGGTTTTTGGATAGTGGGCTCAGCTCTCTCGGTTCAGAGGTGGAAAGTTGAGGAGCAGCAATAAACTTTTCCTTTGGACCTGAACCATTACGAATATATATTATGTTATCAGAATAACCTCTTGGTTGCCTCCATTTCGACGGATCCAGGCTTGGTGAATCGCGAACAACTGTGGATCTAGCGTCGCTTGGACAGGATCCTGTTCTCCAAAAAAACATATCTTAAACGATTGTATGAATAATTTTAATAGATGTCAGTGTTAAATTTGGATTTCTGTTCAGTGGATATATTATTCCTCCCACATCATAGGAATTAATGTTAATTGGGCACACTGTTTTAAATATTTTTGCGAAAACTTTATCGGCAGTCTTAAAATTTGTGTTTTCATTTCGATCTCATATTATTAAAGAACATTTGATTTGTAATGTCATCACAAGTTTTCGACGATATCAAATCGTTTTTGTGGCAGATATTAAAATGATGTCTTAGATAAAGTCAAAAACACTAGTGTGGTTATTTAAGTAAAAAGCACACATATCAAATAAAAGAAAAGCAAAGGGTCGGTCAGTTATACATCTATTAAATGCATACCCGTTTTGTAAAGCACCTAAGAACCTCAGTTTAGTGCAATAAGAGCTATTTTACAAGCAAATGTGTTAAAAGATAATACATAATATTCAAAGTATTGATGCCGTATTTTGATGCACAGTAAGCTGTGCTTAAGCTTACAGTACAGTACTGTATCAGCCGGATTGTCCACTGCTGAACACAGCCTTCTCCATTATGGCACACCCCTTCGTCTTGGGGATCGCTGTGTCAGATATCGTTCCTCAGAAAGCGCTGCTCCCCACCTTCTGGTGAGTTACGCTTAGTCGCCTCTTCCAAACCCACGGGTTGAGATTGGGGGAGGTGACATTCTAGCCTGGCTCACCACGGGCAAGCTTATCTACAGTTTGCTAATAAAATTTAATTAACTGTTAATGTTTTTAATATTAAAGTGTACATGTTTGTACAACATTTCGTCTATGTAATTTAGAAAGGGTGTGGATCATCGTAGTTTTTACAATAAGTATGCAAGTTATACATTACATTTGATTAATGCAGTATTTTGCTTTTTACAGGTTTTTTTATATCTCAAAATCTTAATCCAAGCATTGAGCATAACTTTTATATTTCCAAGACTAAACGAGGCAGAGATATGGTTATACGTAATAACTATTCATACACCAAAAAGAAACAAAATAAAGATGGATCCAATAGTTGGCGATGTGCTAAGAAAGGGTGCATAGGCGGATTCACTTACTGCAATGGCTTAGTTAAATATGAAAAGGCGCATTCATGTTCTCCCGATAATCATATTAAAATTGAAATTAAACGACAATTGGCGATATGCAAGGAACGAGCAGTTAACGAAGTCACACCTTTAACTACTATTTATAAGGATTTCATTGATACTTTAAAACAAAAAGGTATTCCTTACGTACAAGCGGCGCCAAGTTTAAAAACTATGAGAGCTACATGGTATAAAAATAGGAGAGAACGCAATGATAAATTGGGTGCACATTTTTTACAATAAACTTACCTTATATATAACTTACCTTTCCTTAAGGTATCATATACAAACGTAAGTTTAATCACAAATTTTGTTTACAAGTTTTTTATTTATTTATTATTAATTATAATGGACATACAAGTTACAATAATTAATCATAATCAAATTTACATGGTTACAAAATATACATTAAGTCATTCAGTCAATAGATTATAAATTACAATATTAAATAAACATGATACAACATTTGTCAATAATAATTTGATATTAAAATTATATAATTAAAACATTATTATATATTTCGTTTATCGTAGGATTATGATCATTATATAGATAAGCTTTTTTATTTTTGATGATGATGTAGTAATTAATTGGTATATTTACTATTGAAGCAATTATAACAGCCATTATATGAATATTATTTAGTATTGATATGACAGTAAATTAGAACTAATTTAAAACAGTGTAATGTTTTCTTCTGTCTTCATTATTAATTGTTAGTATATTGAATATCGTTATATTGAACCTATATTTTTTATAGAAATAATTATCATATCTACGAGTTTCCCTTCTAAGCACTTGGTATTATACAAAAAAAAAAGCTTAATTTATTAGCGCTTTATGAGTAGTTAATAGGTAATATTGACTAATAAGAAAGCGCTACAAAATCGATAAAAACTAAGTAATGCTTATTTGATGAAAAAACGTATTTATAGAAACATGTCAATTGGAATTTGATAATATCTAACGGGAAGCAGTTTGTTACAAAATTACAAATTAACGAGAATTTACGAGAGTTTATCGAAATGTTGTAATTGACTAACCTAACGAGAGAAAAAATTAAGTCATGTGCGGGATTCGAACCTGCGTCCATTAGTCCGCAGAGCATGCGTTATTGTAAACATAAAAATATAAAAAAAAGTTAAGCAGTTTTACCTGAGAATATCTATAAAGAATAGCGAATAGCGTGCAAGACATTTTTGGAAGCTCGGTGGTACGGGTTACTCTGGTACTCGTTTCAAAAGTCAAACTAAACTGTGTTATAATCCAACGATTCTGCATCACTAAACTTTATTTATATTATTACAAAAATACTGTAGTAAAACTATAGACAACATTAGAATGTTGTCTGTTTATAAACGCAGTATAGCACTTTCATGCATATAAGCAGTACATTTTGTAGGTCTCCATGTCGCGTAACTCCTGCTAGCGTAATTGATGTTAGTATAGGTATGTACTCATACTTATGTTATGACAAAACCTCGCTCCGACAACAGTGGGTATTTATACAACTCCCCTTTTGGAGATGGAAAGCACTTTAAATATTTTTTTTACTGTTCATCATCTTCGACCGAACCCGCGTCTATCCACCCATTTAGCCGGGGTAGCTCTAACCAATTGAGCTAACATGACAATTACGTCATAACTCAAATTATTTCTATCGTTCTTTAACTATCGTATCGGGATGGAGTGACTTCTATAATAAAACTTACGTTGTACTACAAACAAGACCAATTTTGCAATTGGTTTTATACTTGTAAATGATGACGCAACTTTATAATTTTAATATTGTTATGCTTGCAATAACGCCTGCTATGCGGATTACATTACAATTAAATTAAATTACAACAACATAAACTTTTTCCTGTGGTACATTTGTAATTTTGTAGTTATAGAACTTCTATGGAAACATCACCATGGATACGTCACCAGCACCATGCTTTATGAAATAGACTATGGAACTTTTATGGTTGAGCTGATTCGCCCGGTTACCAAACAGCCATGTCCGGTGAAAACCTGTGTCAGTTTGAAAGAGAGCCTCTCATGCCTTCTTTGGACCCACTCTTCGAGTACGGGCCGGATCGTTTCGAGGAGTCGTAGAGCGCAGGCTCCCCTCTGTGTGGTTCCTGCGTGGAGCCTGTCTTCCCATGTGGCGATAGATGATAGCTGACTAGCGACATCCTATCATATCTTCTAGGTTAGCCTGAACAACATCTTCGACCACATCATCACTTACCATCAGGTGAGATAGTGGTCAAAGGCTAACCTATCTAGCATAAAAAATAAATAAAATAAAAAAAAACCCGCCAGTGAGCCACTTCCCGCGGTTATGGTCGCTCTTCCATATTTTCAAAGCTTAACTGATCTTGTATCATCTGTCGAAACTTGAAATTTTCACTTTTACAACATAATCTTATTCGTCAAGTTTCTTTTTAAATCCTGAAACAACAAATAATTCATTATAATATTCAGTTCCGATTACTAGGAAGAATGTACTATTAGTAGGATTTTTAATTAAGATTGTAAAGGTACCTTTAACATCTCAATGCGCTAGCACTGCATCATTAATAGCTTATAATTGACTGACGAAACGTCCTCGGTAACCCAAATTAACTTTTGGTGGTACAAGGAAGGGCTCCGACTAAATAGTTTTTTAGAATTCTACCACTTTTTTTACTTGTGGTAGAAACCGTAGAATTCCAGTCCAGATAAATCTAGGTTTTAGTATTATTTTATGTTATGAAATGATGATACGAGTACAGAAAATATCTGCGTAGTTCGAAAGGGTGTAAAGAGTTACTTATTTGCTCTTTATATTTACATTTATTTTCTATGGAACTCCTATTTGCAGATCTGGAGGCCATATTTGGGACGTCTCGGCACGGCAAGCCCGTATTATTGCTAGGTCCCCACCGCTACAACATGCGAGGCATTAACACCTTCAGAACAAGATGGGTGTGCGTTAAGGTCAGCGGTGGATGTCGAGCAACTGTCACCACCGTGGATAATAACATTGTTACTACCAGAAATGATCACAACCATGAGTAGGAATATTTATTTTTATTTTCGTCGTTTTGATGTAATTGCCTTTTTGTAAATATAAATATACTGACACTATCATAGCCTCTTTACTTAATAACAATTTCAATTTAGAATCATACTAAGCCCTAAACACAAAACCTAAACCGTATTGCAGAGATATAATCATCAATACGAATGTTTTATTTTAGGTATTATTTTTATAATAGTATGGTGCCCTGCTAGGCCCCACCGACCCGTGGTGAAAAAAAGAGGTTTGTATGTTTGGACAAAAATATTTACTCTTATTTCACTGAGTTTTGTAAACTGACTTGAATGGTTTATTTTATCGGTAAGGGTCGGTCTTGAACTGGTGACATTCGTATCGTTATTAAACTAACACATTGTTAGGAAACCCTCTATTTGCACAAAGTGTAATCTATAAAATTGCGTAAAAATAGCATTAATTCGATATGAAATAAAACAAGTGTCAGCTACATTCATAATTATCATAATTATGTCAGCTATATAAATAATTGTTATATTTGTCTATAGAAGTATGTGTATATAATAACTGAGGGTATGTTCGCCGCCCGGTTGTGCTGTAGAAAAGTGAGGGTACACGTAAAAACGAGACAACTTGCTATCGGGCGTCGAGGACATTGGCAGTCTTTGCCTTGCAGTCGAGTGGGAATGTTCTCCAATAAGCAGTAAAGTACCATTGCAATAAGCTTTATAAAAAGTAATTATTTTGTGAGTGAACTATTAAATTGTGAGATTTCACGTACCTAAGTACAATCTGGTGTATTTTGAAAACCCACGTAGTTCTAATTTTAACACTATAAAACCCCAATATGGTATAATTTACATCTTAATACGTATAGTTTCCAACACAAGTATGTATGCACTTATACAAAAAACAGTCAAGAGAGGATATTAAACAATTAAAAAATAAGTTTTCCGCGCATATAAATTATTTAATACCTACCTAAATAATTACATCATTAACTTGATGATTTAGTAGATTTCAGTAACTCGCACATTTTTTTTATGTACCATTTGAATTTCTATACGTCAAACGCATCATCATCATCAATCTTCAAGTCGGTTAAATGCGACGTGACGCTTGTTCAAAATACATCATGCTGGGCACGCCGCCAACTCATAGTGGGCTGGAGCATTTGGACTTTCCTCGAGCTTGCAATAGCCTGTAAGTTGCCTTAATACTTAAATTGTAGTATCTATAGTATAGCTACTACAAAGCATTAAACCAACCTTGTACAGTTTTATTATATTTTTACATTTTTGAGCCTTTGACCACAATCTCAGCTGATGGTAAGACGATGTGGTCGAAGGTGTTAACAGGCTTAACCTAGAATTACTGGCTCTCAAGGACAGCTGCCGGAACACACCATTAGATAAAAAGTGTCTTAGTTATACGCGACTTAAACCGTTTAAAGTTGTTTAATTACTACACCGTTAGGTGCTTGGCGACAGATTTTACTTGAGGGTGGCAGCTAGCCAGTCGGGCATTCGCAAACTGCCCTTCCACCATGCGGTGAAGCTCAAGCCCGGGGCGGGATTCGAACAATGGACCTGCTGCGCGGCAGTGCATAGTCAATGCCACAGAGGCATCACTGCTTCGAAATAAATAAAACTAAAGTCAATCCATTTTACAGAACCGACATTCACAATCAACAAGAATGGTAAGCCAACGATACATTATCAGGGGTACCGCTTTAATCAGCACAGCTGCAGCAACTGGCCTGATGGCAAGGGATACTTCGTGTGCGCGGGTTCGCGTCATCAGGGATGTAAAGCTGTAATACGCACTTACGGGAACGAAATTATTAGTATGAAAACCATTCATAATCATTGACATTTAAGATTTTTAGTTGATAATAATAATATCTCTAAATGCACATTTTTACAATTTATTTATTTAGAACGGTCTCTAACGGGACGGTCGTGAAATTATTTGTACATTATTTAGCCTTGGAGTTTTAAGGTCAATGCTGACGTGTTGATGTTTTTCTACCCGTTAACCTAGTTCTATAAAACATTTTAGTGGCATTTGTTTTCGTGGTTATAATGTAATCATGTACTATTCTTAACCCATTTGGGTGAGGTTACCGTCGTCGGTACAATATTTTATCTCTTATACCACAAGAACACTTTATATATACAGGGTTATTGGAAGTTGGATTCACTTCAACTTATTGTTTATTGGTAAAATGCTAACAAGAGATTGTTAGCATTTTGGCTTTAATCCTGTATATGACGTCACAAAGACCTGTTCTAGAAAGTTTTAGTTTCGGTTTAATTACCAACTGCATTCCTAATATCCTATTTTGGAATGTTTATAGTGAACCCAATACTTCAGTGCAAGAGGTAAGTAGTAGTTGGTATATGATGGATACGGTGGCATGCTGCGCATTCTTTCTATAGTTGCCTTCTATGACAACTTACAGGGGGATACAGAACAGTATATTCTTAAGTTTAGAACTGTAAGGCGTTTATGCATGGTAGGTAAATAATATTGTATGTCTCAATCATTTCATATGTATAAATAGGTTTGTACCTAGAAGTCGTCTTAATATTTTCAGCCCATTTTAAGGCACTTTTCGTATCTAATGTGCTAATTCTTTAATATTTTAATTTTTAAGGGTTTATTACCTACACCAGCTTCGGGAGACCAATCATGGTGGTGGAAGGCTTCAGGTACTACAAAAACAACCGCTCGCAGGGATCGAAGGCCACTTGGTTCTGCTACAAGAACTACCGTGGGTGTCGTGCATCGCTTGTTACATACGACAATAATATAATGTATTTTAAGAATCAACATACCCATATGTGAACGCAATATAGTCAAGAACCCGATAACGTGGCTAAGGGACTTTAAAATTCCAGTGACGTAATCCGTGGCGCGCTGTCAAAAACTATTGACCTTTGTTTTACTTATGAAAAATAGCATACGTATAATTTTAAATTTACGAGAGGAAATATTATAGTCATGTGCGGCATTCGAACCCGCGTCATAGCCGGGGTATGCTTTGATCGACTGAGCTTACATGACCTATGACACATAAATCTAATATTTCCTGTCGTAAATTTGTAATTTTGTAATGTACCTAAACAGCAAAGCGTGCGTTATTGCAAAAAAAAAATTAATAAAAGTATCATTGTTTGATCTCGCTTTAAATTATCGTAGCTTTATTGTGTTGTACTCGTACATAAATATTGATATACATTAACGTAAGGTGTAGGAAAGAAACTAATAATTCTTGTGCCACTATTAGCAAATCAGATTATAAAATATTCATATTTTATGGACATGTAAGTATACACTTACATATAACTATATGACATATAAGTATACACTTATATGTTTGAAATTACTTGTGCACTTTAAAATAAATAGGTCCCTAGCTATTTTGGCATTTCGTAATTAATTCTATGAAAATTGTGCTAATCTATCATAATTTGGAAAGTTTCTCAACTGCGTATTTTGGTGAAAAGTAAATAAAATGATCTAGTTTTGAAGGAAATTACCGTTTTAAGTGATTATATAACAGTTTTATGTGCAGTCTTTATCGTAATATATGCAGTTATGACTAGAATGAAATATGTTTTCCCTCCCGTAATCAACCGGCCGTGGGGTGCCGGGTTAGAATACCACCTCCCCATCTCAACCCGTGGGTGTCGTAAGAGGCGACAAAGGAGGAAGATTCTGAGGAACTGATATCTCACACTGCGATCCCCAAGCCGCCTGCCAAGCGTGGCGATTTTGCCAAACCCACCCCGTGTTGGGGAAGGCTGTGTTCAGCAGTGGACTATACGGCTGATAAAGTACCCAGCCGAAAAATGTCGGAAAACTGCCGCGAGGCACAAATTTCCAGATTACTGTATGCGTGTTTACAGATAGCATTAGTCTGGGAAAGTGCTTTTTTCACGTGTAGATTGAATACATTATCCTTTTTAAAACATAAAATATATTTTCATAAATTATTATTTCTCAAATACAGATTTTAAGGCACTTTTCGTATCTAATGTGCTAATTCTGTAATATTCAGGGCGTATTACCTACAGCAGCTCGGGGAGACCAATCATGGTGGTGGAAGGCTTCAGGTATTTCAAAAACAACCGCTCGCAGGGATCGAAGGCCACTTGGTTCTGCCACAGGAACTACCGTGGGTGTCGTGCATCGCTTGTCACCTACGATAATAATATAATATATTTTAAGAATCGACATGACCATATGTAAGTGCAATATAGTATGTCCATGGGCCTTAAAAATCCCAGAGAAGTAATCCGTGGCGCGCTCTCAAAAATTGACGATCTTCGTTTTGCTTATGAAAAATAGCATAGGTACCATAACTGTTTGATCTCGCTATCACTGATTGAAGCTGTATTATGTTGTACTCGTATGTCAATATTACTATTCATTAACATAAGGTTAAGGGAAGAAACTAATAATTATATTGCCATTATTATAGTAAATCACAGACAATAAAATATTTATATTTTATGGATATATAAGTGGTTCGTGTTTATTGTGCAGTTTAAAAATAGATTCAAAATTTTTTGCCATTTCATATGTAACTTGTACGAAAACTGTGATAATCTATCATAATTTTCAAGTATCCCCTGCGTATTTTGTTGAAAAGTAAAATAAAACAACCTAGTTTTGGAGTGATTCAATTCGTGGTAATTGTTAATAATGAAAACTACAATTTACTGCTTTAGTTTCAAATATTTTAATGAAAGGGTTATTAAAAAAGAGGTATTAGAAATTACAAAAAAATTAGCACTGAATCGAAAATACAATAATACCAAGAATAATTTCAGATACAATACGATTCGAGGTAACTAAAGCAGGAAACCCCGTGATGGTACTAGGACGTTATCGATACAATATGGTGACCAAGTGCAAAGGGCCTCGGATTCGATGGACGTGCGTCAAGTACTGCAATGGCTGTCGTGCCACTATCATAACTCTTCAACGTAGAATAGTTAACTTTTTGAACGAACATTACCACTAACACTAAAACTGTATATATTATATATTGACCTACAGAATTATACCGAAAGGAAAATTTGTAAACATGAGTGAGAATTGAACTCAGGACCGATCTGGCCACAAAATACAATAGCCTAATTGTTGGGTTGCATCACAGTACACAACCCAAGCTTAAAGCTAATTGAAAAATTAATCAGGTTTGTAGGTTAACTTATAGTGATTTTAGATAAAGGAGAAATCACGGTACACAAGCATAAATCTAATTGTAAAATTAATCGGATTTCTAGGTCAATTTATAAAGACTTTACATGTACTAAACATCTAAAATATATATAAATTGATTTACAAACCCGATTACTGATTTTAGATATAGGACACATCTAAAATTACTATAAATTGTACTACAAACCTTGGTGCTACGCAACAATTAAGATATTGTATTTTTATTAATTTTGTGTAGATATATTATCTCTATTCCCTTAGGTTGATAATAGAAATTAAATGACTTACCTATACAACTTTCGATTCATCACCATGACATTATGATTGGTATATAGAACATGTCCCGTCCAGAGGAACGGATTTGCAGTGGGTTCGACCACTAACCCCTTCAGAATCTTGGTCTTGTCATGGCTCAAGTTTTTCCTTTCATTGTGATTTTGTAAGCTTTTTCGCTGACATAAAGCAAAAATATATAAATCATGTCAAAGATATTATTAAGTTACAGTTTTGTAATAGCTTGGTACTTACGCAAAAAAATTATTAAGACGCTCAATGGGTATGACAACTTTATTATATTCAATGTTTATTTTAAGAGCAGCATGATGAGATGTGTTAAAGCAAAAATATAATGTCATAGCTATTATTCAATTTAAGTTTTAGAACTACCTAACAAAAGATTACTCACACATAACGCTGTTTTTAAGACATGGGTGACAACCCTATTTAAATCAATCTTTATTTGTGCAGCGGCAATTTGTACAGTATAGATTTATTTATTTTATTAATGTGAATACATATTTGAACGTAAAACTATATAGAAAATTTAAAAGTTTTTAAAAAAATATAACTAATTTATAAATGCCATATTATAGATTTTGTACGTTATTTCTAAATGGGGTGTCAATCGCACGAGTCAGACGAGAATTATAATATCCATCATAAATGTTCACATACGAAATAATGATCTATTATAAAAATATCAACAAAAGTATTAGCAGACTAGTGTACGTTTTTTGTTATATGGTACGTGTTATAACTGATATTACTTACATATAACATATAGTTATCCCTTTACTTTAAAAGATATGTAAATATATATATACCTACGTTTTGAGTTATTTATTTAAGCGTACCTTTATTCGCTTATACAGCCATTTTCAACCGACTAAGAAACATTGCATGTTAAAAATTAAGTATGTAGTAATAATCAACATTTAATATAACCCATTTTCTTAAATTTCCAGGACCGTTGCTCAAATTAGTAGGAGACAGGCAGGCGCTAGTATACAAAGGCCATTGTTATCTTCTTGTTTACTCTCGCTCGCAGTCCAACAGGAGGAACTGGGTATGCTTTAAAGAAAAAGACAAGGAACGTTGCCGAGCCAAATTAATTACTGATAAAGACGCCGTCGTCGCTTTTGTCGCAGATCACAACCATGATCCGTTTGATACGCAGACGCTGATGAGTATGTAGCTTCAAACACTAACCTTGATATAATATGTTTTCTTACATAATTGTAATCTGTATTATCTATAACACTGTACTTATAGTACCACCAACTTAACTGTGCAGTTTTCGAGGGCGCTACTGGTCAAGGAAATCAACTACAAACTGTCACAGTTTGAAGGAATGTTGTAGTTCTTTTTTTTGCCGCCTGAACAGATAAGTTGGTGGGACTATAAGTCTTCGATAGTAAGTTATCTTAGGGAAATATATTATAACGGTATTGATGAAAAATAGATGTTAAGCGTTTCACAGACGACAGCTATGATATAAAGCTAGATATTTATTGCTTGATATATTTCAATACATCTCAACACATTTTCCATAGAAATTGACAAGTGACAACACACGGCTATAATATATAGCTTTACATTTTCGTTTCTTAATACCGAAAGTTATGCTATAATATATATTATAGCTGCCGTCTGTGAACTCCTTAAGAAGTGTGTTCCATAAATCAACTGCATTAATAATGAATGTCAGCAAAAACGCTTTTTGCTATTTTTTGGAACACCAACTATGTAGTGATACCTCGTTCCTCACGTATTTTTTTTCGATAAGAGAAATGTGACTATTGTGGTTGTGTAAATCAGGTGTACGTTGTCTGAATTAAACCGAGAAACTGGCAACTTTACACCGATGTCAGAAGCTTTGGAGTCAAGTCTCCACAAAATTATCAACAACGTCGTCAATGGACTTCTTGCACTAAGAGTCCGAAGAAGTATATAACTGAACAAAGGTACAAAAGTATGAAACTTGTATACTTGGGTCTTGTGACCGTAGTTAATACCGAAAATTATCAATACCATTATATATGTATTTGTTTAATTCTTATTGAGCATTGTAATACACATTATTTTAATAACTGATGCCATTTTCAATTTGGACGATACATACCTAACTAGATATGGACTTCGTAACGTATATACGTCAATCATAAATGTACGTATATACGTTACGAAGTAAAGTTTAAAAAAATGGCGCAATGTAAACAACCCCTAGCATTAGCGACAAAAGCTTTTTAATTTAATTATAACTTAGTGAAGTATTTTAGTCTGTAGCTAATTGCCGTAGTGTAGTCACATTAACGCGCATTTTTTTAAATATAGGTTAAATTTAAACATCAATATTAGATTCGTTTTTAGAAAAATATGGACTTCGTAACGTATATACGTTAATCATAAATGTACGTATATACGTTACGAAGTAAAGTTTAAAAAAATGGCGCAATGTAAACAACCCCTAGCATTAGCGACAAAAGCTTTTTAATTTAATTATAACTTAGTGAAGTATTTTAGTCTGTAGCTAATTGCCGTAGTGTAGTCACATTAACGCCCATTTTTTTTAACATAGGTTAAATTTAAACATCAATATTAGATTAGTTTTTAGAAAAATATTAGTTCAGTGATCGTTAAGTGATCTAAATATTTTGACATAAGTTACATTTATGAAATAGTCAATGACTGTATCAGTTGAAACGTCGACTGCATAAACAGGTTGTCTGGTGACTGAAGTATAGTTGTTGACAGTTCTGTAAAAGACCTGCAGGTGCTATCGCGTGCTTTTCCGTTAGTCGGTTCAGTAGTGATTGCAAATTCAATTTTACCATGAAAAGTTTAGTCTGATAAAATAACTTTAAAGTTTTTATAAATGTAATTGATTTCAAGATAATAATTATCTTAAGTTAACTATACATTGCTCTTAGGGGGTGCAGGGATGGCAAATGCAATGGCCACCCTATCCCTCAATTGGGGAAATTATACGTGTGTGTGTGTGTGTGTGTGTGTGTGTGTGTGTGTGTATGTTTGCCGCCATTTACCTGAATGATCGGAATTAGTTGAAACTTGGTACATAAACTCCTCAGGTCCTAGATTAAGAAATATGGTACTTTATATTTAAAATATACATTAGTAAAATTTACATTAGTTACCGTGAAACTCCGATATAACAGTGGCGGTAAAAAGCGCATAATTAGGGTGTAGTAAACAAAATATGAAATAAACAAAGTTCAGTATAAATGCGCCTTGCGCGTGGCGGCTAATATACCTTTTGTCTGTCCAAAAAGTGTGAAAAATGGACATAATTATATAATAGACATATTATCACATAGATGCGGTTGTCCGATTTTTAAATGTTCAACACGGATTTGTTAAGGATATAATTGGTCACATTTTGGCGAAAGTTAGATGTGAGAATTCATTATCGTTGACGTCAGAAAACAAATTGAACAAAACTGCATTTCAAATTAGTTTTTATCTCTTAATTAAGCAGTAAGAAAATAACCCTCAGCACGCATTTGTTGACAAAATGTCCATAAATAGCGTACGAATATATTTTATTCTCAATCAAATATAAATATTCTTTGAAGAGGAATTCATCTTCAAAGTGACAAAGTTTTTGCAATCGCCCCCTTGATATGCTGTCAACTTTATCTACACCTCTTATTATTATGCAAACATTTATAATTGTATACTTACCATTAAAATTAATTAATCTTGAGTAATAGATAAAAGACATACTAAGGCTTAGATATTTTACTGTTAACTTTATATGAAGAATTGTACGTTATGTAAGTTGATTAAAGGTTTTAGTAATATATTGTGGTTATTTTTTCGCTTAACATATTTTTTTAAAGAACATAATACAATAGAGTTAGAATAGAGTCTTCCTGCGAATAATATCTAAAGTAATATAAGTCAAGCACAAAAACCTTACCGCGGTGGGCGTGGTTTAAAAAGTGTACCGTGCGATGCAACAACTTTACCTTGATGCGACTAATCTGTTGCGATCATTTCTAATCGTCATCTTTTGAAGCAGTGATGGCTCAGTGGCATTGGCTATGGACTGCCATGCAGCAGGTCCATGGTTCGAATCCTGCCGCGGGCTTGAGCTTCACTGCATGTTGGAAGGGCATTTTGCGAATGCCTGCCTGGCTAGCGACCACCCTCAAGTAGAAAATCTGTCGCCAAGCACCTAACAGTGTGTTCCGGCAGCAGTCCTTGAGAACCAGTAAATTTACACGCACATGAGACCTGTACGTCTCAGTGTGACGGGCACAGTGCAATTCGTCGTTGACGAAATGGATCTGTTATAGGTAGAGGTTTGTCCACTTAACATCAGGCAGCCCTCGGGCTTGTTCCATCACAATAACATAAAAAAGTCATATCCTTTAACCAATCTAGTACGATTTGGAAGATTATGCGTATTTTGTCAATTGTGAACTTGGTAAGTCCGAAATCAAAGCGGTAACTGCATGAGAGTTACACTTCTTTAATATATTTATTCGCAGTTGTCTTCTGAAGAAATTTTTATTGGAAATATGAAAGATCTTTATGAAATCCTATTGTAATAATATTCATCAGTTTCGGGCTTAAACATTTAAGGTATGTTTGTTTTAAAAGTGAATTGGGAAATCGCAGTGTAAACAAGTGGCAGCATGCTATCCCTTTCTTCATCCACGATGCCACTCACGTCATGCGTCAGTGTGAGTGGGATGTTGCTACACATTACGCGAGGTGATGAGGTGATGTTTGTTATGCAAAGTTGTTATTTGGAACGAGTACTCGTATATGTCTTGAACGCTAAGGAAGCGAAGTAATCAAGGATTTAACCATGATCGAAGCGAGTGATTCAGAATCTTGAGCGAAATGAGGGTTTTGAAGGTACGGGACCCAAATAACGTTCGTGTCGAGCGAAGCATGCAAATTTTCACCTCACTACAGCGAGGGAAATACGAAATACAATAAAAACAGCTAAAAATCAATATATGATAAATCTGAAGTATTAAAAATGAAGTATTAATATATGATATAATAGATACCTACTAAAAGTAGAAGAGACTCATTTCAATCGCTATAAATACTAAAAAAATTGAAAAACCAGTTTCAGTGTGTTTTCTGTTGTTAGAAAGTAAATAAAATTCAATGGCGTCATTTTCTATTTAAGTGTTTATAGACTCATGGCTTTTTTGGGAACTACTAACAATAACACCAGTGCTCTTTAGTTTCGACAATGCATCTATATTATATACTGGCCTGGCCAGTTATAGTTAAAACCTTACAAACAAATAGTTTAGTTATACTTTAAAGTTTTGTCCCCTAATTAAAAAAATAAATAGTAAATCTAGCTTTAATTGGTATCTAATTACATAAGTTTTTTTGTTTTTATAAACGTTCGAATATAAACGATCTGTACTAGCGGAATTCGAATATAATAATAAATTTATAATATTTTAATAAATTTATACAAAATCACAAAAATACGATAGGAAAAATTTAAGTCATGTGCGGACTTAAATTTTTCCTATCGTATATATGTGATTTTGTAATGTAATCCGCATAGCAGGCGTTATTGCACACCTAACAATTAAAAAACAAACAAATCTTTACTCAAAAACGATTCATTTTCCACGCAGACTTCGACAGGCAAACACAACATTTCCGAGCTTGTGAGATAAAAATATGTTAATTATTTGGTTATGTTTTCAGGTCCATATTTCACCACGTCTCGGTATGGAAACCCTGTAATTGTGTTGGGCGGCTACAGGTACAACAAGTATCATCGATGTAAGGGAATGAAAGTGACGTGGAATTGTACATTAAGGTCCAGTGGAGTAGGTTGCAAAGCTTTTCTTATCACTGTTGGAGATGAAGTACTGGCCATGAAAAATGAACACAATCACTGATTATTAAATTTTTATTATTTTTTACTACAAGTTTATTATAAATTATTATTAGTTTAATGTTATAACATTTTCTACATCAACCGTAACGTTTAATATTGTTATGTTTGCAATAACGCCTGCTATGCGGATTACATTACAAAATTACAAATATACGATAGGAAAAATTTATTCTTATCTAATGTTTATTATTATAATTTATCCCGCACATGACTTAAATTTTTCCTATCGTATATTTATAATTATGTAACCGTAACTTTTTTACTTGAAATACCACTTTCGTTTCTTACAATAATACCTTATCAAATTTATTATACATATAATTTATTTCCCCGTGGGGTGCCAGGCTAGAATGTTACCCCTCCATTGCTACCTGTGGGTGTCGTAAGAGGCGACTAAAGTTAAAATACCGGAAGGTAGGCAGGCAGAAGGTGGGCAGACGTGCCTTCTGAGGAACTGATATTTTAAACTGCGATTCTCAAGACGCCTGCCACGCGTGGGGTATAGAAATAGGCACACCCCCTACTTAATGGGGGAGGCTGTGTTCAGCAGTGCTGATAACTTAGCCTTTGTGACTTGTTTTATTGCTGATAACTTAGCCTTTGTGACTTGTTGGGTAGTGATGATGCGGTCGATGATGTTGTTCAAGCCTTCCTTGAATTACTTACCCTCAAGGCAGCTGGAATGCACCGTTAGGTGCTTGGCGACAGATGTTTTACTTGAGAGCTGTATCTAGACGACATTCCTGCTACCATACCAGAATGACTGCCATCCTAAGAACGGCAATAACAAATTTGCCATAGTACCATCAATGGTACCATTGCAAAATAATTTTCCTGTAGTACCATCGAAGGAACTGTCTAAACGTATGCAAATGAATGTAATCAACAAATTTATTGTGGTTTTGAAGCTTTGATTTAAACTATTTTATTTTAGCTTAGCTTATGTTCAGAGTTGGCTGATGGTGATCATATCAGTTTAATACGTTCTGCCCTTTCCATAACAACCCGTTTTTGAAATGCATTGGCAGAAAATGTTAATAAGATGATGATTTTTACAAGTATTTCACTCTAAACGCCTAGTTTTAGCACCTTGAAACTAACTTCGGGAAATTTTATTTAGCCTCTTCTGACTTTAGATTATTTCACTTTGAGTAACAGTCAATATTCTGGATAAGTTCCAATTGGCAAATGAGGCTAAAAAACCCATTGGCATCGGCAATACTGATAACAATAGATTTCATTCATAACTAGGACGCCGGGGTCTAACTTGATAACAACGGGTTAATGAAGTATTTATAGTCTCGCAATAATAAGTGCATCTCTAAGCTGATCATAAGATGTAGTTTTATTTACTTTTAATATATGGAACATCTGTCAAAGATCGATCTCAACTTTTAAATACATTTATTAATACGAGCGAGTGTTACGTGGTCAATGAAATAAATGCTTTGTCTGTATATTGTTCCAGTTTATTTTGAAAATATAAAAGCTAAACGATTCATATGGTTCAATGGTTTTAAATTTAGAAGAAACCAAACTATGGGAGAAAAAACTTGGTGGATTTGCAGTCAACGCCAGTCTAAGGATTGTAAAGCATCTGTAGTATCTTTTATGGAAAATATTGTAAAAATGAATCTCAACCATACACATTAGAACTATATTTGCTGTATATTAGTGATGTTATTGTTGTAAATGATTTATTCATTCATAGTCTAGGTAAAGATTTGATGGTGTTAAAATACAATTTACTGTCAATGTTTTACATAATTATAAAATCATGGTAAATAAGACTCATTTAATTAGGAGCTGTAATTTAAGTGATAAGGGTATTTTGTGTTGTTCGAGTGAGAGAAGTAAGTTCAAAGTTTAATTCAATTTTTTGGAGTGGATTGAGGCGTCGGTTACTCGTGTTGAATGTATCTGTAGTAATTGGGAGCGCGTGTCACCTGAACTGCATCACAACTTCTAAATACTTCAAAGCCGAGCAGATAGTATGTCCTCTATTGGTCACATTCCCTGGCTGCTCACGTCTACAGCTATAACTTCCGCCATTTAACTGTGGCCTTCCCATGTGGGGTTGCCATAATCCCCATGCTTGACAGCCGTCTTGGGAATAGCAGTGTAAGTTGATAGTTGTTCAGACGGTGCTGCTTCACCTTCTGACATTTCTCCTTCGTCGCTTCTTAAGACTCCCATAAGAACATACATGGGGTGATGGAGCTTATCAGTTTTCTTATATTCATGTTAAATAAAAAAAAATAGCCATATCACATGTTAAAACTCACGGTCTTCCTTTCATTTCTGACACTATGTTATTTAGCAAAAAATAATCCTTGTGATGAAATCTTTCGATCGGTATAAGGAAATGATTTTCAAGTGGGAACATTTATTAGTAATAGGTACTTATGATAATGTCAGTTGTAAGTCCCTAAGGCAATGCCAGCTTTTCATTTTTTTGAACAAAATTTCACATCAAGTGTTAAAATTCATGGTCTTCTTCTTATTTCTGACAATAAGTTTTGTTTACATCAGTCTGTTATGTTATTGTATATATATTTATATATATATATATGTATGTATATATATTTGTAATTATATATTATATGTAGTGTGTGTATTTATTTTATTATATGTAATATATTTATATATTTTATGAGTTTGTGAGTAGGATCATTTTTACTTACTTATATTATTTAATCGCACCACCGTTAATAAAAGTATGTTAACTCTTCTCCATCCAAAGGTTGTCTGGAAGAGATCGCTTCTAAGCGATAAGACCGCCCATTGTACAACATTATATTTAAGCTAATATAAAGCCCATGTTTTTCTTACTTTTGGTGTACAATAAAGTGTTATCTATCTATCTATCTATCTATCTATGTTATTTAACAAAAAATAATCCTTGTGATGAAATTTTTCGATCGGTGTGATAAAACTACAGAATGATTTTTTTTCTGGTGTAACGGATTCGATTCCCGGTTCAACCATGTAATTATTTAAATATCTTTGAACGCAGTTTAAACTCTTTTTTAAGTTTGAATAATGTCTTATTTCAGTCTTGTTCCATCTAGAATATTCAAGGTACTTTCCCTCCTAGGCATCGCCGTGGGACGCTCTGTATAGGTGTCCCCCGCAAAGCAAATATAATTTAATAAGTTTTGGCGAGAGCAGTAAGATCGCATGCAGAGAGACTAGTAAGTATTTAGTTAAGATAAGGCAATAAGTACTAAGAACCTATAGTTTTTGAAAATAGACTGCACCCTATAGAGTACCCATATAGCAGTATTTAATCAATGAAATAGACTCCACAACAATGTTTTTCAATTTCAGTGACATATGTAATGCAAGCGTCAGGGAAAACTAGAGCAATACTAAACAATTATACGTTTTACTGTGACAGGAGAACGAAAACTACCAGTAAGTGGCAATGCACGTGTTACCCGAAATGTAAAGCTCGGTTCTTTCTAACGCTAGATGGAGATATGATAAAGGCATTTGAAGAACACACTCATACAGCTCGAAGATATACTATTGTAAATGGGATCTATGTTAAATTGTGATTTATAAAAAAAAATTGCTGATATTTAATTTGTAGGTATAAATTTACACATTGTCATTATTATAGTGTGTTTTATTTTCATTTGTTTTATTAGTACTTTTACCTACTTATATATGAGCGTGATATGGTTCTCCGATTCACCCTTCATCGAACGATATGCTTCATCGAAACCACGTTTAAACGATTGTCGTTTTAGCGAAAATACCATTCGTCGAACGAACGGTTCGCCGAAAACACTCCTTGCCGAAAGGTCGTTCGACGAAAGAATCTTTCTACATTCAAAGTTTCGCCGAAAACACTGTTTGACGACGGTTTGTTGTACGAAAGAATTCCTCGCCGATTAAAACTACGCCAAAACTCTTCTTCGACGTTCGGTGAACGAGTTATATTGACATTCACTATATGAACTATTCAAACAAAAGAAATATCGATACAATAATTATTATTGTTTTTTTATGCCTGATAGGTTAGCCTTTGACCAGCATCTCATCTGATGGTAAGTGATGATGTGGTTGAAGATATTGTTCAGGCTAACCTAGAATTAGTAAACACCTGTTATACATGCATCTTATATCGCATTTCCACGCAAGCTCTATGTATAGAAGTTAATTATGCCTCTAGGTAAAAAAACTAACGAGTCGTTCATCAATACATGATGATCATGATTATAGGCCTATAGATCTGTTGATTCTAATTTTAATAACACATTTAAATATTAGTACAGATATAAATTATGATATTAATACAACATAATGTAATGGCCAAAAGCTATAGTACAGTCTATGGTAATGTGACGGTTCAGGCACGGGTCCCCGATGTTGAACGAACTGCACTGCGCCCGTCACCGTGTGGCATACAGTTGTCGTGTAATTTTACTGGTTCTCAAGAATTGTTGCCGGATTACACTGTTAGGTGCTTGGTGACAGATTTTCGGCTTGAGCGTAGTAGCTAGCAAGGTGGGCATTAGCAAAATATCCTTCCACCGTGCATTGAAGCTCAAGCCAGCGGCTTGGATTGAACCATGGACCTGCGGCATCGCAGTCATAGGTATAACCACTCGGCTATCATTGCTTTCTTTTTCAGTAGCAAGACTCTTTAGTTTACAAACTACAGTCAGGTAATGAAGCCTCAGGTAGTTCTCACATAAATAGAATGTAAATGAGATGGTCGATTTTATTTATATATATTATATATATATATAATTTGAGAATTCCTAACATACTCGTATAACATAATTAAATGCCACGATATAAAAACTACTTTCTCTGTTACTAAGACACACGAATAGATTTAATTTTTATCAACATCGATTAGCTTTTCCTATATCATCATTACTTAACATCGTTATTAGCAAACAGGTTGCTTTATTTCACTGTTTATTGTATATTTCGATTTCTCACGATAAATGTTACTATTCTAAAACCAAGCGCAACGTTGCCATTTCCTACTTCAATTTTGTTTTATTGTTGTATGGTGCTCATAGTTATTTTTACCCATACCGTAGAAGCGCTCGTAGCGAAGTTTTCTTAGCTGTTCTTAACCGATCAGCAAAGTTAAGCAACGTCACCCGCGGTCATAAGTTGGATTGGTTACCGCTAGTGACATTACTACTGAGCGCTTCCGTGCTTCGGAGGGCACGTTAACCCGTCGGTCCAGGTTGTTGTCTAAGGATGGCAGTCGTTATACTCGTAGCATGGTGGTAGGGCATTTTGCGAATGCCCGCCTGGCGAGCTACCATCCTCAAGTAGAAAGTCTGTCTCCAAGCACCTAACGGTGTGTACCGGCAGCTATCCTTGAGAGCCAGTACTTCTAAGTTAGCCTGAACAAGATCTTCGACCACATCATCACTTACCATCAGGTGAGATAGTGGTCAAAGGCTAACCTATAAGGAATTAAAAAAAAATACCTTCCTACCATACTTACCTACATACTTCCTACCATAAAAGATTTAATAAATAAACTCGATATCATATGCATCTAAGATAAACAATATTTTAATAATAACAAATACTTTTAAAATATTTTATGAAAACATCTAATTAATATTTTAATAAAACACATACAAAATTTTTGTTTTCCAGTAAAATTCGTTCAGCAACATACAGGAAAGTCACTTGCCATAGTTGGAGGTTACACGTTTTACTGCAATAAACAAACTAAAAGCACGCAAGTCTGGAGGTGCACCAGGCACACCAACTGTCACGCGAGGTTCACGCTCACCAAGGATGGGAAAATGAAAAAGATGAATAATGTACACAGTCACGATGTTTCTGACTTTAGAATTGTTAATGGTTTTTATTACAGGATTTAGAACATAAGAGCCAAACAAAGAATTCCTTAGGTACATGATTAATAAATGATCGTGTTTAACTAACTTTACACATATTTTACAGAGATAAAGAATTTCATAATATTTATCTTAATAAATCTGCATCTACCACGGGGCATTTTTTACTACATCTATCTTCCGAGGAATTTTTAGTTATGAAACGAAACCGAACATGGCAAAATTCAGTTGAACCTGCAAATGAATTTTGCCATCGGACGTTACGTCAGAGCATGAGGTTATTATTATTATTATTATTTCTTTGTTAATGGCTTCTGCAGAGCATGAGGTTTTAATGATGTCATGTTGACGTCTAGAACTAAACAAATGTCCGATTATCATGGCATTTTCTGCTTCGCATTGCCACTGTAAAACTCGGAAATACTTCAGATGGCAGCGGGTGCCTCCGGCGTATCTGAAGTATTTTCGAAACGATACGACTTATAGTAATCATCAAGAAAAAAGCGTATTTTGTCCTCAAATACTTACTTGATACCTCTCTCATCTGGTGTTGCGGATGTCCGTGGGGGACGGCGATCACTTACCAACAGGTGAGCAGCCATCTTGTTTTTGTCCTAACCCTATCCCATAAGATCAGTCGAATAACTCAATTTACTTTGATTATAATGTATACGCAGCGGTAGAGGCTTGCCCTATATTACATGGGATCTAATAACATAACTATATAACGTGACGGTTCAATGGCAATAGCTATAGACTGCCACCCAACGGGTCCATGGTTTGAATTCTGCCACGACTTGAGCAACTACATTGTAATAGATAAAATTGCTCTATTACAATGTAGTTGCTCAAGTCGTGCTCTCCAGACTAGCTGTACCACTCTCAAGTAGAAAACTTGTCGCTAAGCACGGTGTGTTCTGATGGCTGTTCTTGAGAGCAGTACCTTCAAAGTTAAGCCTGTTTACAACTCTCGAGCACATCATCATCACTTTAAAAAGGTGAGATACCACTTAATAGGTACTTTTTAATTTACACTGGCTCTCTAACTGATAAACAGAATTAATGACAAGTCCAAAATTTTTATATGTATACAAACTTGAGAAAGTCAGATTCTGTTATAAACTATTTCTTTTAGCTTTACACAAACGTTATTGTTATCATTTGTTCGTATATTATCAGCAGAGTATGTTACAATGAAAAAACTTAGACATCTTATTAAGTGTACAACAATAGTTACCATAGTTACAAGAACCATAGATATTTGTGCCCGTGTGTAGTTGTTTACAAACCAACCTCCAATACATTCCCTCCCTAGAGAGGAAAGCATTTCATTTGACAAGTGGTCCCGCCATAAGGTGAGAAGCAACTACTTCCACCCGCTTTTCGGATCAAACAAACATTGCTTTCCGAGTATGAGAAATCAATAAGTTTTACGGGTCGGCTAATATTTGTATACTATTTTAAGTTTTTGGCTCGTTTGAGATATATGTATACCTACGTAATCTCAGCATAAAATAAATATTATTTAACAGAAATACGTATTGTATAACACAAACACTTAAAATAAAAACGTGCGCTACATAAAAATGTGTCTGTCAGGGCTAAGTAAGTTTTAGATGTGTTTACAAATGTATTGGAACAATATAGTTAATACTCACTTTCTGTTTCCAGCGATTTTTGTTTCCAACAGCAAAGGCAAGAATCTTGCCGTAGTACACGATTACACTTTCGCCAATTATGCAAAACACAAATCTACTGATTACTGGCAATGCGTAATGGCCCGCAGAAAATGTAAAGCGCGATTAACTACGTCACCTGGTGGAGTCATAAAAAAGGCAAATTTAGATCACAATCACTACCCTACCACGTACAAAATTGTACACGGTGTATATTACAAGATTTAAGATATAAATCTACATCATTAATAAACATTAACTCTGTTTTATATTATGGTCTTGTACCATAACTCTCACAGAATAAAAATGACCAGAAGGATCACTCCGCAAAGCCAATCCAATAAAGAAGTGACTCTAGCTACGAAGCAATAAAGTGCACTTCAACTCGCAAAGCACAGAGTACCTAATATTTATATTCACCTACAAGGCATATCTGTTTCTATCACATAGCCACACACACGCTCTATGCTCTGATCTTTTTTTTTTGGAAGTTTTGTCAATAATTGACCATGTCAGCAAGTCTCACATCATGATAATAACTAATTACTTTAACTTAGGACTTGTGCCTCCGTAGAGAAATAAGTATAATCTTAGTAGTACTAGCTTTACTTTGAAACCTTTGTCAAACTAGAAACTATTTCCGAAAAAGATCGATCAATTGATCTTTGTTTCGGAAATAATTTCTTATAAGTAGTGGAAACTAACTTTTGTGGTGAAAAATTCTAAATTCAGTATAATAATTAACTTTCCTGCCATTAAAAACCTACATAAAAATCACACACACATACACGTCACACATGCAAAGAGAGAGAGAGAGAGAGAGAGAGAGACTGACAAAGGTTTCAAGAGGATACTTCGTGTAGAATCTAAACGCTTCGAAAATTCTTCCGGTTTGGCTGCGAGGCGTTTCTGATGTCATGTTGGTTTAGTAGGAAAATGAGGCGAAATTTTCATTAGATATATTTTTAGGTGTTTTTTTATAATATTAATTTAATATTACCTTAAAATATTTTGTAAATATTTGTTATTACTAACGATTAAAACGTTACTGCTAGACATAAATTATTATAGCCAGAAAATATAAACCACAAAAATGTTATGCAGTGTATGTTAGACGAAATGTTTATTTTTATTTATTTCTGCTTGTACCTACATATTTTATCCTCATCTATTCATAACAACTAATGTATATATATATAAGCATAAGCTTTATTGTTTCAGTGACATATACAACATCGAAGCGAGGCAAAAAGCTGCTATGCGTTGATGGATACACCTTTTATACCCAAAGAACCCGAAATTCTAGGACGAGATGGCTTTGTTCTACTCATTATAGCTCTAGAAAATGTAGAGCTTCTATTATAACTATGGGTGATAAGATTTGCAAGCTCAAAAATATTCATAATCATTAAAGAATCAATAAATATTAATCCAGTAACCATTATAGCATATTATTACATTGTATGCTTTGAGAACAAACAACACAATATATGATCGTGCCTGTTTTCCCCGAAAGGGCAGAGGTGGCTCGGCAAAACGTGGGTACGTTTGCCAGACATTTGGGTTCAATAATCTGAGATGTAGAAGCAAAACGTGGGTTTGCATTTTGCCAGGCATTTTTGTTTTAATAATGTGGCCATCTACCAGTATAGAAGTCCAGACTCTGAACTGCTACCGAGACCTTCTTTGCGAAAAGTCTGAATTCCAGACTTCGACATGAATCAACCTTGTTAATACATAGAGTCTCTCATATAGGCGTATCATGGTTATTTGGGTATAGCATCATACTTTGGAATTATTATCCTTAAAAAACTGATTGTATAATAATCTGAAGCAGTGATGGCTCAGTGGCGTTGGCTATGGACTGCCGCGCAGCAGGTCCATGGTTTGAATCCCGCCCAGAGCTTGAGCTTCACCGCATGGTGGAAGGGCTTTTTGCGAATGCCCGCCTGGCTAGCGACCATCCTCAAGTAGAAAATCTGTCGCCAAGCACCTAACGGTGTGTTCCGGCAGCAGTCCTTGAGAGCCAGAAAAATTACAGGCTAATGAGACCTAACAACTGGGCGTCTCAGTGTGACGGGCACAGTGCAATTCGTCGTTGACGAAATGCGTCTGTTATAGGCAGAGGTTAGTCCACTTAACATCAGGTGGGCCTCGGGCTTGTTCTGTCACAATAACATAAAAAAAAATTAAAAAAAAATCAGAAAGAAACGCTTTTACCCTATAAGTAGCAAACAGGCTTTTGAAAAAGTTACTTTATCGGATATTTAGATCGTAAAGTGTTAATTTCTATACACATATGTACCTTGTTTATTTGAAAAATCTACACCGATTGCCAAATAGCATATGTACGAGTAGGTAGGCAGGCGACAAAACTTCAAATACGTTACTATTTGGAAAAAGTGTGTACTGTATAGTTCATAATCAAATTATACTATACCATGGTTTGAACTCGCCTATATTTATTATGACGGCTTCCCAAATCTATTAAAAACGTAAAACGGATCATTTACAAAAAATAATCAAAGCACAAAATTAAAATCAAAAAACAAAGCAGATATTTTACATAGACACAAAAATAAAACATTAAAAGTCTCTTTGACAGTTGTAATTGCCTGAAATGTATTATTATATATGATTACGTGATATGTATACCTAGTATTGGCTTGGATTAAAAAACAAAGTTATATAACGGTTCTATATTTCGTAATGTTCGCTATATTATTAAAGTAATGTAATTTTAAAGATATATCTGGGTAATGATAAGTGGGCCTTAGGGAGACTAATAATATACATAACTATCGATGTAACTTAGAACTACTAGTCAATAAAGTTTATTTTAATTCATTGCTTAGTAAGTAAAGTTTTATTTCATCACTTTTTTCTTCCTTGGCTTCGATTGCATTTAAATTGGTTAGAATAAAGACTGGCCTGTACGTCAATTGCACGAAAACTTTAAACTTTGTTGAATACAATTGTATCTAAGGTAAAGGATGTGTTTAAGAGGCCTTTTACATTATGCAGCCCTCTCACTCGCACTTTTAAAGATAATTTCAAATAGCAACAAAATGGTTTATATTTTTTTAAACGTGGTTAATCATTATTTCGCTGCATGCAACGGATCCAAAACGCGTAATTTATTTATTTTAAATTTTGGGCCTCTAATTCTAATTGGACTCAACATGTAACAAAGTAAAAATATGTTGAGAACATCTATAGTTGCATGCAGCGAAATAATGATTGACCACATTTAAAAAAATATAAACTATATTGTTGCTATTTGAAATTATCTTTAAAAGTGCGAGTGAGAGGGCTCCATAATGTAAAAGGCCTCTTAAGAGATGATTTGTTTGTGTGTTGATGTGAGATGATGTGTTTAAGAGAGAGCACACCGATTTACTTTCAATTTAGAATTTAAGTGTTTTTGTCAGTTTTTAATGTGTCCCTTTGTAAATTGGATTCTTTAATTATCATTTGTTTTCATTCATTATTTGTTCTTATTTTTCAGTATATTTTGAAGACCAAGGTAAAAGGCGGTACCTTTGGTGTGGTGGTTATAAATACATTAAAACCAGAGAACGAGGTGAAAAAGCCTGGTGGGCTTGTAGCCAACGTTTACAGCGCGGTTGTAAAGCTTCTGTGGTTACTTACATAGATGAAATACTGAAGATTGGCTTTAAACATATTCATTAAGAGTTTACGGAGCGCTTCCCGTGCAAACGTATTTTTTCATATTTTAAATACCAAATGTTCAAACTCGGTGAAATTTTGTACGCATATTGCTGAGCCTGATCTATGGTTCTGGTTTGACAGTTTTTAGATTTATTATATCTCTAAATTTCAAAATAACAATTCCCATACAAAACTACTTTTCGAATTATTTTTGTAAAATACTTAATTTTACGGATATCTGGCAAACCAGATTCAGATTCAGATATATTTATTGTAAAACTATGTTACATGAAAGATGTTACAGATTATTATTTAGTCACAACAGCTTGGTCCATAATATTGAACATACAATGATATTAGTAACCAACTAAGATTTAATTATAATAATTAACATTTTTATGTCAACAATACATTAATATCAATGCAATTTCATTTAATAATAACAATTTAAATTACAAGTCAACATTAAATTAATATTAATACAATTGCATTCAATAATAACGTATATATGTTAGAAGACGCATGTATATTAGGATATACCTGCAAAGTTTTACAAAGTTTGAACACTTAGTATTTAATATTGACGAAGCTGCGTTTGTATGGAAAGCGCTCTGTGAACGTCTCTTAATGACGTGGAGAATTTGAATATCTATTTGTCCGATTGAATTTTCAAAGCAATTGGAAAATACCTTGTAAACTTAAATTTAACATAAAAAGTATCTTCTTAAGAAAATTAATTTAACACGAAATGTTGTCTTACATTAATATGTATAAAAATATTTCTAATTACTATCATTCCTGTGTCTTAGTACCCAAGATTTGCTATTGCCGAGCCTATTGTCATGTACAGTTTCAGAAACCGGACACATTATTATCAGCCAAGACGTTTTTTCATTTGTGTGATTTTACCGTAATCTTCTTCATATTAGCTTGGCAGACGTCTTGAGGATTGCAGTGTAGGATGGCAGCTATTTAAAAGGCGCTGCTTCCCCCCTTCTGCTAATTTTTACTTAGTGGCCTTTTGCGACTCCCAGAATTAGATATGAGGAAGCCAGGCACCCGGACAGGGAAGAATCCGGACAGATAATGAAACTTTATAACCTAAAAAAGCCATAATCATCTGACCTGATTGAACCCAGGACCTCGAGACTTCAAAGCGTTCTTATACCTAAGCCAAGTCACATCTATACGACGGTAAAAAATTTTTGAAGCGCTCGTACCGAACTTTGCTTAACCGTTCTTAACCGATCAGCTAAGTTAAGCAACGTCGCCGCGGTCATGGCTTGGATGGGTGACCGCTAGTGACATTACTACTGAGCGCTTCCATGCTTCGGAGGCACGTTAAACCGACGGTCCTAGTTGTTGTCTTCGGATAGCATTCGTTACAACATGGTCGTAGGGCATTTTGGGTATGCCCGTCTGCCTAGCTACCACCTTCATGTAGAAAATCTGTCGCCTAGCACCTTGCGGTTTGTTCCTTGAGAGTGTGGCTGTCCTCGAGAGCTAGTAATTCTAGGATAGCCTGAACACCATCTTCGAACACATCATCACTTACGATCAGGTGAGATAGTGGTCAAAGACTAGCCTATCCGCTATAATACATAATATTTAATATCTGGTGTTGCGGGTGTTCGTGGCCGACGGTGATCACTTACCATCAGGTGAGCCGCCTGCTCATTTTCCCTACAATACCATAAAAAAACCAGTGATATATTTTACGTTGAAATACTGATTTGCTTAATACCTAGAAATTTTGTGTTCAGACACCCATGCAATACAGGCTACTGTATAGGTAGAGGCCACGCTTATAAATTACATCAGCATTGTTAACAATAATTTAAGAAAATTGTGTGTTATTGAATGATAGTTGCGCTTGTTCCAAAGGGTTTCAATTCAGTTGACAACGCCTTTCTGTCGGAATTCGTGAATGTAGAATCATTAGTGAAGTCAGGAATTATCGATTGGTAGTTCGTCATAATTTAAAAACCATTTAGTTCTTAAATATTTATGATGATAAGAAATACTTGTTTTACAGTTTTTATCTTTTTTTTATTATTCATTGTTAATATGCCTTCCGGGACACAAATAACTCCAACACCACCAGGTTAAAGGATCCCTTGTATCGCGTAAGCTAATTATGCAAAATTGTAAAAGAAGCAACTTTGGTAGCATACTACTTCGTACTTAAGTTGCCGATCTCTCTAAATTGCTTTTTCAGATCCTGTGTTTGCAATATCTAATCATGGCAACCCAAGAATAATAATCCATGGCTCCACATTCAGTAAGCACCGCTCGTCCGGAGGAAAAACTCGATGGAGATGCACGCGGACCAATATTGGGTGTCTTGCGTACCTCTATACAATGGAATCCAGTAATATTATTGTTAAATATTGTAATAACCATAATCACTAAATGAATAATTTAAATCATTATCGATGGTTAATTTTTCTCGATAATGTTGCCTGTCTCGAAGTTTGGTAGTTCCCAAACGGTTTAACTATTCCACTGGCAATAATAAACAATATTTTAATACAACAATCCGTTCCGGCAGCTGTCCTTGAGAGCCAGTACTTCTAGGTTAGCCTGAACAACATCTTCGACCACATCATCACTTACCATCAGGTGAGATAGTGGTCAAAGGCTAACCTATCAGGCATAAAAAAAAAATGAGAAAAAATATTCAACTCTTCCTACGATATCCAGTCTAAAGCATAGCTTGCGCACCACGCCGGGCTTCATCACAGCTTTATAGCTATAATGTGTGCGATAAATTATGTAAAATATTATACGGAAACTATGATAAAATTTTAGATAATATTTTTTTTAATATATATACCTTGTGTACTGCTATATTGAATTTTATTATATTTACATTTTAGGGTTTTAATTAAGAAGATTTATTTCCATTGCTCTAAATTTCGAACTGTATGTACTTTTACCCCTATAGAAGCCCGTATTGAATTCATGTGCAAGTCTTGCACATGAAACTTGAAACTCAGAAATGCGGTAAAATAAGCTAATACTGATATAATTTTCGTTTAATAATATAGACACATTAATAATGTGACATTTGAATGAAGTCGCGGGCAATTGTGTTCCCGTGTGTATTAGAAAATTTACCAATTTTATCGCCCATGTTAAATTTCGGAATAGCAAATAAGCGTGGGCAACAATTATACCCAAGTAATTAACAGTTAAATTTCTCAGTTCCAGATTTCATGCCATCCCGCCGCGGGAAGCGAATCATGATACTGAGTAGTTACAAGTATTCCATACAGCGTAAATTAGGATCTAAGGTGCGCTGGACCTGCCCTCAGAGGCACATTGGCTGCAAAGCTGCTATATACACAATAGATGATACTATTGTTAATTTTGTCAATTCTCACAATCATGTCCCGCCTTGTGTGTGCAGCTATAAGGCATCGGCTTGTTTGCATCACCGAAATAGCATTAAGTCTATACAATAGAAATCACATTAAAACCTTGTTCACATTGTTTTATTCATTTACCAATCCGGGAAACGGCCCAGCTGGATTACAACGAAACAACCTGTCGTGGTCTCAAACTCTCTATTATAATGTTTTGTATACCACTGATTGTATACAACTAGCAGAGCGTGCCGTGCTATGAAAATAATTCGGTTCTTTAATAAAACAGTTTTGCGCGATCTATCTCATTTTCAGTCAATATTCTTAATAATTGATTCTCTATAGTATGATTTTGAATTAATATTATGTAATTTAAAAATTAAATATCCTTAATTTTACGCTACTAATTATATTAATTATTGACCTTACATGTTATATGTAAGTATTTTGTGATCTTTCCAAGGCATTCTACTGTGTAGAGCACTGCACTCTGATTCGTAAACTTTGCCACTATGGTATTCGTGGAAAAGCTCTGAATCTTATAGAGTCATATCTGTCAGACAGGCTACAGAGGGTTGGAATAAGTGGCAATACTTCTTCCGGGTCATTGGTAAAAATGGAAGTACCACAGGGATCAATTTTGGGACCTTTTCTGTTTCTAACATATATTAATGATCTGCCTTACATGGTCAAAGATTTCTGTGATATTGTTTTATTCGCAGATGATACCTCTCTGATTTTTAAAGTAGACAGGAAAGACAGTGAAGTGACGCATGTAAATAATGTATTATCTAAGATTTGTAAATGGTTCGCCGCTAATAATCTTCTCCTAAATTCAAAAAAGACGAAATGTTTAAAGTTTTCTTTACCAAATGTTCCTTATGTTGAACCAAACATAAAGCTTGGCCCAGATAAACTCCCTATTGACAAAGCGACAGTCTTCCTGGGAATCAAAATGGATTCCACTTTACAATGGGATCCACATATACATGATCTCTCCGGAAGACTTAGTTCTGCAGCATATGCAGTTCTTAGGATAAGACAGTTAACAGACGTAGCTACTGCTCGCCTAGTTTATTTCGCGTACTTCCACAGTATTATGTCGTATGGCGTATTGCTGTGGGGAACTGCTGCTGAGATAGAGACAATCTTTATCATACAAAAGCGTGCAATTCGAGCCATATATAAAATGGTTCCTAGGGAATCTGTGAGGGATCTTTTTAAAGAAATTGATATTTTAACTTTACCAAGTCTGTATATATTTGAAAATATTATGTATGTTCGTAAAAATTTGAGTAAATTTAAATTAAACAGTGACAATCACGATTACAATACTAGGAATAAAGATAAAATAGCGGTGCCAGGTTTTAGATTAGCAAAGACAAATAAAAGGTCCTTCTTAGGTAATTGTGTGCGGTTTTATAATAAAGTTCCTTCTTAGGTAATTGTGTGCGGTTTTATAATAAAGTTCCTAAACATATTACAACGCTCACAGAAGGGAAATTCAAGTTGCATGTGAAAAACATATTGATTAAAAAATCCTACTACACAGTTTCTGATTACATAAACGACAAAAATGCCTGGACAATTCCGCCTCCGCCAAGCTATTGCCTGTCACCTACATAATTTAAACAAATATTGTAATAACTCTATTATATAGTATGTATGTAACACATTGTTAAAAGATGTTTAAAAGAATGGCCCCGAGTTTCTTGCCCGTTCTTCTCGCAGTGGCTCTATACACTTTATTTGCTGAACGTGGCAGTACAATGTAGAATATTTCAATACTAAAATTTGTAATTGACCTTCATAAGAGCGTCATAGACGCCTAAATTGAATAAATGATTTTGATTTTGACTTTTGATTATTTATGATGCTAAATTGATCGAGATTGTTATATGTATTAAGTAATGCGTTACATAATTATGTCAATGTATACTTCATCTTGCTATGCCGTTGCACATAATTATTTATTAACTAGCGTAAGATATATACAGGGTTATTGGTAAAATGCAAGCAGCCTTTTAGGGTTGACTTCTGCTAGTCCTAGAAAAAAAATATTTTTTGTGAATATTTATGTGTATTTGACGGAATAAGCACAAGGACCACCTGATGTTAAAAGTCTCTTGTGATTGTAATTTAATATTTCATATGTTTTATTACTAAGCTCGATGTAAATATTCAAGACACTATTCAAAGTGAGCGCCGCGGGGTCCAGTGTTGCCGCGGCGGCGCTCTTAAAAAAAACACAAGAAAAAAAATAACTTCTCAAAATGTTTGGACTAGCAACAGTCAACCCTAAGAGGTTGTTAGTATTTTACCAGTCATGTATAAATGATACAATATTGATTGCCAAAATCGTACAAATACAGCTTTTTCCATTTGCTAACATCGAATTCCCCATAAGGAGCTGGGCTAGAATCGTATTCTTAAGTTGTTTGTTGAAATCGGGATTATTAACATAAAATGTACCAATAACGGTTGTATTTGATCGACAAGTTAGTATTTTGAATATTTTTTGTGTTGAATGTTTTTTTCTAACCTCATCATCAACAGCGGCTATATTACAAGGTTGAACGAAGGGGTAATAGGTGAAGATTGGGTTTTCCATAATCCACACGCTTGGCAGGCGTCTCTAAAGAAGCTGCTGCCCTCCATCTATTATATTTTCCTTTGTCGTCTCACATGACACCTACAGGAAGATAGTACTATTAGGGTGCAATTCCAGCCCGTGGGGAAACAAGGTTATTATTGAACAGTTTTATTTAGTAGGTAGGTACCTTAAGTAGTGTTATTTATTATGATACTCTTATGTAAAAATGTGACTTATAGTGTACAGAAACAATTCTATGAGCATTAAAACATAGAAGTTAATACTCGCTGTAATATTCGAAGATAAAAATGTATAATAGGAAAATATTATTTGTGTACCATAATCCACTTTAAATTGACATAAGTTGCATCATTCGCTGAACCGCACATAAGATTTATAACCTTATTTCTGGACCTTATATTGTAGAGTCACAAGAATATTATCTTGTAAAGTCTAGAAGAGGGCAAGACGTGATGATACGAAATATAGACATCGCTACAACAGAGAAAGAGAATACAGTCGTGGATCTACATATTGGCGTTGTTACGTCAAAACTTGTTCCGGTTCTCTCGTCTATCACAATGGATTGTTGTGAATTGGACATGTTTGCCGATAGACCCCACACAAGAACTAATTATGAGAGAATTGGACATGTACAAAAAACGCGCCGCTAATGACCTAATACCTATCCCAAACTGTACGCCGAGTTCGTACAAGGTTTGAAAGAGAAAGGAATTTCACAAGAAGAAGTGCCACCATTCCATAGTCTTAAGAATATTCTGTATAATAGTCGTCATAAAATAAAGCGCTTGTAACAAAACAGTTATTACCGGGTTCGCAATTATTTGTATACCTGACCGCTATTTCCATAGATGTTACGTCACTAGATACTTTATCAATTCGCAAGTGTTATAAAACATATAACACGCTCTGTTATTGGCCGAGTGATTTCCCGCTAAAACGAGTGTTGACACAAAGTGTGAGCGTAGGAGTGAGATTCTTGAGACGACCACCAGACTGGAAACATCCATTCCTACCTGCGCCGCCACGCCGAGCGCACCTCTCCGCAGCTGCAAGTGACCCTCCAGTGAGACCGCAATAGTCCCCGCACTATTGCCGTCTCGCCTGGACCATCGTTCCGACGCTAGTTGCTACAGTGCGCATTGAAGAGCGTGATCCCGATTCAGCTTGTGTTTGTCTGTGCAGGAGCTGAGAGTTTCGTCGAACGCCGTGCGACGCGAGCTTCGTGCTTGCTGAGGCGGCGCTCCACCGTCGAGCAACCACCGCCCCGGACAAGCCCGGGTCGGTGTTGCTGCGTTAAACTGCACTGAAAAGTGCAGTTTATTTCTTGTTTCTCGTCTTTGTTTCTGCACGAACAACAACACCCGCTCAACAACACACTTTGTGCTGTTAAGCGGCATCGTTCAGGCAGGTGGAGCCCTACCGGGTTAAGCTCGCTCGAACGATCAAATCCGCCATTTGCTGCGGTCGCAGAGTGATCCCTAACGGTGCCAACTACCTCTGTTGATTTTTGGTTTAACCTTGTACCGCGGCCTTTTCCCGCCTCACGGGATCAGCCGAAACAAGCAGGTCTCCGGGGCAACTGGCCTTGGGGTCGCCCCTAGTCAATCCCGGAGTCGTTAGGACACCCCTTCGCCGCCCCAGAAAAAAAGTGCGGATAGGGACACACACCTAGGGATACACAGTAGGTACTCACTCCCTCTCACACAGTGAGCTCACAGGTTGTGCGAGGGAGACACTACCCTGGTTAGGGCATCCTGAGTGCACCCCTCAGGATGCAGCCCCGCCCTACCAATAGTGAGGTAGAGGTCCTTCAGACCTTTGCCTTACGGTACCCCGAACTCTATGCTGCTCATCAAGCAGCCCTCACCTCAGACGCAGAGAGTGCCCGCGTCACGGACACTCCTATTGCTCCCTCCGGGACCTCCGTCCCCACCTACGATGACCCTCCGGCGCCATCCTACTTACAGGAGAGCCCGGACTCCCCCGCCCCCGGCCCTGATAACAGGCGCGCGGTAGTAGCCCAACCCCGCTCTCGCTCTCGCTCACCGATCGGTCGGTTTGCGAGCATCGAACCTGCCTATGTCGTTGTCGAGTCAGTTTCAGACTCGGAAACGGACATGGAGGTCGACCAACCCCGCGCCTCACGCACAGACTCTGATGATTCCGACAACGACGGCTACACCGTCGTAGATCGAAAACGCAAGCGCGCCCCTAAGGCCGCTAACTCCGGGCCTTCCGCCCCGCCCGCTAAGGCAGCCGCCAAAGCACCTACCGCCGGCAATAGGCCGACCCCCGCCCCGCGCCCCGCGTCCCCGCCTTCCGCAACCGCTTCGGCTACAGCGCCCTCTCAGGACGCTAACGCACGCCGCGAAAAGCCGCCTCCGCCTTTGTTCATACAGGACAAAGGCAAATGGGATATGCTATCCCGCCTTCTCACGGATCGCAAGATCCACTATACTAACGCCCGCTCCACGCAGCAGGGCATTAAAGTCCAAGTCTCCTCAGTTAACGACCACAGAGCGTTAACCAAACTCCTCCGTAAAGAGAGCATAAGCTTCCACACTTATGCGCTCGAAGAGGAGAAAGTCCTACGCGTCGTCATACGCGGTGTCCCGAAGGAAGTCCGTACAGACGCTGTACTTGACGACCTTAAAAGACAGGACTTCCCTGTCCTTGCCGTACACCGCATGTACAGTGGCAAAGACAAAAGCCCATACGACCTAGTACTCGTAGTACTAGACCGATCCCCGGAGGGCAAGACCATCTTCAACCTGAAGACGGTCTGCGGCCTCTCCGGACTAGATGTTCAGCCCCCATTCAGGAATGGCTCTCCTTCACAGTGCCATAACTGCCAACTATACGGGCACGCTGCCCGCTACTGTTTCGCTCGTCCTAGGTGCGTTAAGTGCCTAGGCGATCATGCCACAGAGAATTGTTCTCGCACGAGGGACTCACCCGACCCACCCAGCTGCGTTCTGTGCGGCACCCAGGGGCACACCGCCAACTACCGCGGTTGCCCGAGGGCGCCACGCACAAACCGCAGGGTGGCAACGGAAAGGAGACCTCCGCCACCTCCTCGTCCCACCTATGATAGATACCAGCGGGTCAGCCCTAAGCTGACAGTAGCACCTGCCTCACAGGTGACTCCCGCTCCTCTCCCAGCTAGGAACGCGTGGTCAAAGCCACCGAGCATGGTTAAAACCATCGCTCCCACCCGCGCCCCGGCCCGCGCACCCGTCCCCGCCCGTACCGCGGCCCCTGCCCGCGCACCGGCCCCGGTCCGCGCGGCACCCCCGGCACCTCCTGCCCTCATTCCACGCGCCGCACCTCGCGTCGCCCGGCCCGTGGCCCCACCTCCTATGCCACTGATGGACTCCTCTCTTCAAGAGGATATAGCGCTAGTCAGCGACCTTGCTATGTCCATCAATATAGATGAGGTCCGTGCTCTAGCACGCAAGATGCACTCCGCACAATCACCTGCGGAAGTCATCCAGTACACGCTGGAACATGCCAGCCTTCTTAGCGCTCTAAAGCGCTTCGCCCCGCAAACTCCCCCCCAGTACACCCACTATGGGTAGTACAACCTTAAGGACTAAACCGCGCTCAGTTTCGTTAGCGTCCTTCAACGCTAACGGCTTCTTCAGACAACGTGACCTTGTCCATGACTTTTGCAGTACCCACCTGATCGATATTATATGCGTGCAGGAAACCTTTTTAAAACCGGGAAGGGCGAATCCCAGGTTTGCTAATTACCGATGTGTACGTAATGATAGGTTGACTTCCGCTAAGGGAGGCACTCTTATCTATTACAAAAGGTCACTGCACTGCATCCCCTTAGATACCCCGACTCTGAGTACTATGGAAGCATCTTGTTGCTTACTAGCTATGACGGGTCATCAACCCATAGTCATAGCATCCTGCTACCAATCTGGTTTAAAGCGCGTCGCCCGCGCAGACTTAGAAGCTCTCTTCTCTCTTGGAAGCGCCGTCCTTCTGATCGGCGACTTCAACAGTAAACATATCCTATGGAATTGTAATGCTAACAATCCTAACGGTATTATTCTTGACAACCTAGTCACTGACTTGAACTTTGACGTAATTACACCTATCGAGCCAACGCACTACCCCGAGAACGTCCGCTACCGACCTGACGTCTTAGACATGGCACTGTTTAGAGGCGTAACCCTTCAGTTACGCTCTATAACAGTTTGTCACGAACTACATTCTGACCACCGACCCATTATACTGCGACTAGGCCCCGACCCTACAGCAGACTTACCCCGCCCCACCAAGACGATGGTGAACTGGAAGCAATTAGGCAATTCCCTAAAGGCTATCAGTTCACCCGACCTCGACAAAATCCCTGACGACATTCTGACCAAAGATGACGTATCCCTAGCGATCGATTCGTTCACTAATCACCTCTCCACCGTAGTAGGTGCATCCTCAAAGGAAGTCATTGTGCCGGACGACCGGCGCCTTGTCATTCCAGTGGATGTGAGGCGATTAGTGACGAAGAGTAAAGCAGTGACCAGACATTACGACTCCTACCCAAGCGAAGTAAACAAAACTCGGAAACGCCACTTTGAACGCATGGTTGAAAGTCGCATGTCCGAGTTGCGTGACCACAGCTGGGGCGACAAGCTTTCAAACCTCGTGCCTAGCCAGCGGGCTTATTGGGATCTCGCACGAGGTATGAAAGGTGTCGGACAGAGCGACATACCTCCGCTATACCCACCAGTCCCACGCGCCCCGGCGTTCTTTGACGAAGACAAAGCTGAGTGCCTAGCTGATAGCCTAGAGGCTCAGTGCTCCCCCAACGTAGATCACGTAGACCAAGCCCACCTCGATTCGGTGGACGCTGAAGTCGAACGTAAAAGCTCTGTGGTCATCTCTGAACTCCCCCCGCACACCCCAGTATCTTACGCTGAGGTGACGAGACTGATCAAGGACCTCAAACAACGTAAAGCCCCCGGTGCCGACGGCATCTCCAACAAGGTACTTAAACACCTTTCTCCCCCCCTGATTCATCTACTAGTAAGCATCTTCAATGCGGCCATGAGCCACTGTTTATTTCCCGACGTCTGGAAATGTGCAAATGTCATTGGCATTCACAAACCAGGCAAAAACTCCGCTGACCCTACCAGCTACCGTCCCATCAGCCTTCTCAGCGCCCTAGGCAAGCTATACGAACGGCTCCTTTCGAACCGTCTCTCGGCTCATGCGCAGGAACACCACCTTATTCCCGATGAGCAGTTTGGCTTTAGGCCCAAGCACTCATGCGTCCAACAGGTGCACCGCCTCACGGAGCACATCCTTGAAGGTTTCAATAAGAAACCCAAACCCCAAACGACGGTAGCAGTCTTCCTCGACGTAGCGAAAGCTTTTGATAAAGTCTGGCACAATGGCTTGATTTACAAGTTATACCACTTTGGCGTGCCAGTACGTCTTGTGCTCATCTTACAAGACTTCCTAAGGGACAGAAGCTTTCGCTACCGCGTGGAAGGCACCCTCTCCACCCCCCACCCAGTCAGTGCCGGAGTCCCTCAGGGCTCCGTACTATCTCCCATTCTCTTCGCGCTGTATACCAGCGACATCCCACGCTCACAGCCCAAGGTTTTCATAGCCCAATATGCGGACGATACCGCCATTTATTCCACTGGCTGGCATATTAATAGACAGACCTATTTTCTCCTTCAACGGGCCATCACCGAGATCGGTGACTGGTTCCGTAAATGGCGCATTGCAGTCAACCCGACTAAAAGTGCAGCTATATACTTCAATGAGAATACTCACTCGAACCCCCGCTATCCTAAACCTTTAACTCTGTTTGACGAACCCATTCCCTGGGTTGGTAAAACAAAGTATCTTGGAGTCACCCTTGATCGGCATCTCACCTTTGCCGCTCACATCACTGATGTTCGTAACAGGGCGGCCTTTGTTATGGGTCGCCTAGGTCCCTTAATTCGTACAGAGAGTAAAATGTCTCTTAAAAATAAGAAGACACTTTATACTACTTGCATCCGCCCCATCATGACATACGCTTCAGTAGTGTTTAGTCATGCTAGCGAGGCCCACCTACGTAAACTTCAAATCATTCAAAACAGGTTCCTCCGCCAGGCAACCGGTGCTCCGTGGTATGTACGGAACGCCGAGTTGCACTGCGACCTAAACCTTCCCTCTTTAGCGCAGTTCAATAAGGACTGCGCCCGCCGATACTTTGATCGAGCGCCCCACCACTCGAACCCTCTAGTTGTCCAGGCATCGAACTACTCGACTGCCTCATCCGACCCATGGTTTAAACCCCCCCGTCGCCGACCACGGCAGGTATTGGACGACCCGGATGACCCCATCGCAGCCATTACGTTGGCAGCTTTAGCGTTGTCCGCAAGTCGTCCTGGTAACATCCCCAGGTGTGCGGTAATCAGAGGTTACACAATCAAACACCGAGCTCGCCGGCGAGCTCGAGGCAAAAATAAAATCCCGATTAGTGTCTCTCCAAATAGTCACAGAGTAATATTCAATAGGGCCCATTCTCAACGGTACAACACTGCAGTTGTACCGGGGCATTTAGTTCCGATTCCCCCTTTGTCTCTCGGCAGCGAGACAAGCCGAGGTCCGAACCACAGTGGTGCCCTTGAGCTCGCTGTCACCCCTCCCGATAGTAGCGTGGCGTTTTCGGCGCCCGCAGGAGACGGAGGTATAAGGCGCTTTTCGCCTTATACGCCCGTCTCAGAAGAAGTGCCCTCAGCGCTTCTTCCTCCTGGGCTATAAGAGGGCCTCCCCTCGCCCAAAGTCCGGTGGAGCTGTACGTCCGCTTAGCGGTAGACAGCATCTATGTCCTCCCTAAAAAAAAAAAACTGGAAACATCGGAGCCGAAGTACTGTTCTGTTTATTACACAAGGTTAGCCTACAGTATAGGTACATAGTGTGGTTATACCTCAGATCAATACCATATCACGTTCATCGACATATTCTCCATTCAATATGGATAGCCATGAGCGGAATACCAACCTTTGACCATCCGGGGCTTGGATATGCTAAGTTGCTTACCCAATTTGATGTATCGTGGTAAAGGTTAGCCAACCTTCGAAATTTATCCTTTTGTTTTTATTATTTAACGTAATCGGATCTCTACTTGTTTTTTCGACTTTGTTTGCTACCGTACACCTTGAAAAAGTTCGTTTAAATTGAGATTGGTTGACTTTTTCTTATCTATATTCTTAATCTGTATTTTTCTTGCCACAACCAAATTACTCCTAGATAGAAACTACTCATTTGTCTGTTAATTCACCCACTAACTACCAGTATTATTGTGCTAAGTCCTATTTGAAGGATAAAATATAAGTTCATATATCTAGTTATACTAATTACATTAGAAGCAGTGTGGCATTGGCTATAGACTGCCGCGCAGCAGGTCCATGGTTCGAATCCCGGCCAGAGCTTGAGCTTCACCGCATGGTGGAAGGGCATTTTGCGAATGCCCGCCTGGCTAGCGACCACCCTCAAGTAGAAAATCTGTCGCCAAGCACTTGACGGTGTGTTCCGGTAGCAGTCCTTGAGAGCCAGTGAAATTACAGGCACATGAGACTTAATAACTATGTCTCAAGGTGACGGGCGCAGTGCAATTCGTGACTTGTGACGATATGCATCTGTTATAGGCAGAGGTTAGTCCGCTTAACATCAGGTGGGCCTTGAGCTTGTTCCGTCACAATAACATAAAAAAAAAAAAAAAATTGTTGCTTTTTTCTCGAATGGTGTGAATGTAGAACATTTATTCACCTGGTTCATACAGCGTATATGGGGGGAGTAGCTTTAAATTGGGATGGATACTTGCCCTGTTTCACCACTTCTAAAACCTATCTGCTAAGTACTGCGTTATCAGGGCTCGTATGGTAGACTGACTTACAGTAAATTAATCTTTTACTGAAAATAAATTGTCATTTTTAAATTGCAGTGAATTACGTTAGGTCTCAACGTGGGAAAGTATTGCTGAGCGTAGAGGGGTACAAGTTCTGTGTCCAAAAATCATCTGGCTTAAGAAGACGATGGATTTGTTCAACTCACAACAACAAGAGGTGTCGCGCTGTCGTCCATACATACAAAGATCATATAATAAAGATGAACAATGTACATATTCATTAGTATAATAATGTACGTGTTTGGAGCCCACTGATATTTATAAAGTGTGTAGTACATAATCTAGAGATATACAGTCCCACCAACTTATCTGTTCAGGCGGCAAAAAAAAGAACTACAACATTCCTTCAAATTGTGACAGTTTGTAGTTGATTTCCTTGACCAGTAGCGCCCTCGAAAACTGCACAGTTAAATTAGTGGTACTAGACTCGTTTAATGTCATAATTACTTTGACAGATAAAGAACTGTAATTCAATATACTCTTACTTATATACTCATAGCGAAATAAAAACTTTTTTACGTTAGTATTAAGCAGTGATCAATGACAAATGTAATTTCATGGGCTAGAAGTGGCAAAAACAGTAAAATTATAAGTAGGCCTTATGAGTTGCTACATCAGTTTTTAGATGTGTTATCATCGTCATCAGCTGGTAAACATCCTCTGCTGAACGATCCCCCCCGTAGAACGCCACAAAGAACGGTTATAGCCATTGGCTACCCGAGACTTTAACGATGTCGTCAGTCCACCTAGTGGGTCGGTTTCTCACATCTATTTTGTGTCTATAGTTTGCAAACAAACATATGAGAACAAGAAGTGCTTTATAATTGAATCTTACGCCCAAAATAGGAACATATTCTCTTCTTCTTCTTCTCTCTTCTTCTCTCTTCTCTGCTTCTCTTATTTGAGCGTAGAGCATTCTCAATCTGGTCGAATATGTTGGCCAGCACATTCGCCAGATGTGTCTATGCAGAGGCAGTAATAGGTATTTTATTTCACTCTTAATCAAAAAATGGCCGGCGATTTTTTTATTTATCTAAACTCAAACAAAAGGTATTATTTTATATGAACATTGACGTATGCTAAGCAAAAACATACCTATAAATTATTTCGGATGTTTTCGCTTAGCATGCGTCAACGCTCTTATAAAATAATACTAGTCAAAATAAGAAATGGTTTCATCGATTTGGTGTTCAGCGTTGATCGTATATCAACCCACCAGCCTAAGTAAATAGTCTTCTGCTATTTGGGTAGGTGTCGCCAACGTCAAAAAGACGTGCATTCAAACGGATGGCGAAGATCCGACTGTCCAGCGCCCGCTTCCATAGCATAATTGGTAATGCACCAGGACGGTATTCCGGGGGTTGCGGGCAAGTGTCGCTGGAAGTTATCTTTTTCCATCCTAAATAATTTAAAAGGCTTACAGTGCTCTGTGAATCCAATAATAACGGTTTCAGAGCGTTGTTGCGCCTTACGTGATCATGCAGTGCCTCATATATACGCAGGCGCACTGGCACGTTTGATTCAGAAGACTAAGGGCCTGTTTCAGAATGTACGAGTAAGGTCCGGTTATACTACTCAGAACATAAAATAACTGAATGATAAAAATGACAGTTAACATGCCGCCCGTTTCAAGCTTTAACCGATGGATAGGCTAAATCGATGACTGTGAAACGCAAAGATAGTGTTTTATTTATTAAATATGTTCTGGGTAGTTTAACCGGAACTTACTCGAACATTCTGAAACAGGCCCTAAATCACTGTTAACATCAGAAAGTACTAAACTACAACCTACTAAAATGAATAAGATTATTGTGTCGAAATAAATAAATGTGTTAATATATTATTTTTATTTATCCTGTTCATTAATATTTTGTATAGGTAATGTAGACACTATTTCGTACTAGACGATAGTAGAAGAATCATCTAAGGAATATCAATTCCTAACTGCAATAAAGTTCTTATTTCAAGCCATACCAGAAGTGTATTAGGATTGAGTTGACCTCACAAGGTATACAGATAATATTTGGGTAAATTTTGACGCAAAAATAAGAACCATTTTTTAATAAACTTTTGATAAAAATTAAGAACGAAATTAAATGTCCGCTGGAAGCGTGTTACATTTATACTTATTTGTTTTACCCTATATTACAAGTTTAATATGTAATTTATAATTTTTTAGCGAAAAATGCAGTTTTTTTGACCACTCGATACGGCGGACGCTACGTCTATCTAGACGGATACAAGTTCACAAAACATCAACACTCAGGGAAGAAGATCAGATGGAGATGCCCGTATTACTTCAGATCTCGATGCACCGCATCCTTATACACTCTCGAAGATACCATCGTTAGTTTAGTGAATAATCATAACCATCCCAGATCAAAATGCCCTAATTGTGTTAAGCATTGAAATATATGCAATAAATAATAAGTTATGCATGCTTACTACACATTGCTTAGTCTTTGTAAATGCAAAGTTTACCTATTAGGTATTACGAAAGTTAATTAACTATGTAAAATAAAAAAACAATTTGTCATTGTGATCAGGTTGTCTTCTCTGAACTTGATATTAAATTAAATCAAATCAATATTTTATTTGCTAGAATACAGTACAATATCATACAGTAACAAAATTATATAATTTGTCAAGTAATAGGGCATTCAGCCTGCAAGCAGACGTGCAAATATTAAATATAATTTCCGCAGCTATAATTGAAATACTCCTTAATACTAAAAAACATTTGGTTAAGAGTCAGTAACATTATTGTTTTTGAAGCTATATCCTTTTAATATTTTGATGTTATTTGGTAATTTATTATAAATTGGTACACACTAACTTACTAGCTCCCTTATTTGGGTTCACCTTAAAAAGTTCTTTGGTTATTCACAATTTTTTCCGACAAGCAACGAAATGTTAATTAATAATTTCACAAACTAACATTCCATACAAAATTGATTTCAAAAACATAATATCACATAATAGAATTCTTTCATATATTAGCGATAAATTTTTAATCACTAATATTTTTACTTGGCTGATCAATTTGATTACACCGGCATCAAGCAATTATATTTCTACTCTACTAGTAGTACCAGTTTTGTCTCAGCCTGCTGAGCTACGTGATGAAAACAAAGCTTAATTACAAAGGTTTTGAAGCGCTCGTAGCGAAGTTTACTTAGCTGTTCTCAACCGATCAGCAAAGTTAAGCAACGTCGCGCGCGGTCATGATGTTGGATGGGTGACCGCTAGTGACATTACTACTGAGCGTTTCCGTGCTTCGGAGGGCACGTTAAGCCGTCGGTCCTGGTTGTTGTCTTAGGAAGGCAGTTGTTATAGCGTGGTGGTAGGGCATTATTATTATTATTATTTTTTTAATGCCTGATAGGTTAGCCTTTGACCACTATCTCACCTGATGGTAAGTGATGATGTGGTCGAAGATGTTGTTCAGGCTAACCTAGAAGTACTGGCTCTCAAGAACAGCTGCCGGAACACACGCTTAGGTGCTTGGCGACAGATTTTCAACTTGAGGGTGGTAGCTAGCCAGGCGGGCATTCGCAAAATGCCCTACCACCATGCTATAACGATTGCCATCCTAAGACAACAACCGGGACCGACGGCTTAAGGGGCATTACTGTAGAGAAAGATGTTATATTTCGTCTCCACTTCTCGCGTTTTTAGTTCGCGCCATGTACCCCATGGCGCCATGTTCGCAAGTCCATGGCAATATTTTATTTTATTAGAAATTTAGAGCGCTCTCTAGTAGAACTAGTAGAAACTATCTTGTCACACACGAATGATATATGAATGAATGAATAAAGCGCCATCTAGCACGCATATATGATACCAACACATTAGTAGGCTCATGAATTGTTTTAAAGTTGTCAATGTAAGGTGGCACAGTTAATAAATATACCATACCGTAGAACAAGTTTAATCTTGATGAATACCAGCTTTTTCTTGCATGTTTTTGTGTATGCAAATTTTCAACTGCCCGATTTTGATGAACTAATTGCTTTGATGTAAGGCGTAACCCATTACAAAAAAGATAGTTTATTTATTACAAAAACAAGTATATAGTGTAAAATTTGCGCTGAAAATAATGAATAAGCTTTTGTACCCCATGATCAAAAGACAGATAGCGGGTATACTATTAGGTATTATTATCAAGTAGCTTGGTTTTTAAACAAGATTTTATCTTGTTTAAAAACTAAGTATAAGTCATACGACTTGCTCGTGTCATTACTACAAGTCCTATTAAGGCCACATAAACAAAAAATCACATGGAGAAGGTAGTAAGTACAGTTATTGTTTCAATTTGTTAATAATAATTCATACATTTCGTGAATGCTATTGCGTAGATGGGTGGCACAACAAAACTTTTAAGAAAATAATATCTTTATTCAGATTACCCACTTAGGAAGATAGGTATTTTGTTTATAAATTTTACCATTAAATATTATTTGTACCCGTACGTAAATATTACTATTTGTACTACTATTCGTACGTATTACCACAATATTATATATCGATAGTAAAACTGTGGTATAACTTAATGTTGTCTTAGGTATTCGCGATTGTTACACATAGTAACAATCGCGAATACCTATACGCGATTTAAACCGTTTAAAGTTGTTTAATTACTATGTGGTATAACTGTATTGGTAGTACTAAGATACTATCTTATTCACATATCATCATATACGAGTACGTAGAAAGAAGTAAATATACTTATACTATATATACTTATTACTTAAAGCCAAGTAAAAAAAGGCAGTGCAATGCATACCTTTTATTTTAGCTGATTTTTACGTGCGCTCCGTAACCACCGGGCAAAACGGAGCACTTATCTGTCATCTGTCTGTCCGTCCGTTTTAATGTCAAACAAATCTTGCGCTCGTAAACGGGATATAGGTGACAAAGCGCTCGTAGCGTGGCTGGCTTAGACATTCTTTACAGATCAACTAAGTAATTTAACGTCAGCTGCGTCATGACTTGGATGGGTGACCGCTAGTGGCATTACAACTAAGCGCTTCCGTACATCAAATGGCACATAAAACCATTGATCTCGGTTGTTGTCTTAGGATTGCAGTCGTTATAGAAAGGTGGTAGGGCAATGCCTGCACGGCTAGCTTCCACCTTCTGTCACCAAGAGCCAAGCAGTGTGTTCCGGCAGCACTCCTTAACCCTAGTGATACTATATCCTAACATACCCTAGATATAATCCTAGTGTTCATATGATGGGTTGCTTTTCTGGGCTATAATTACTATGAAATTATGAATACTTATTTAAATAACTTTTTATGTTTGATAGTTTGTGTGTGTTCCATTATTTGTGGAAAGAAGAGTCTGTGTTTACTGCATGACAGCTTTGTATGGTACCGTAAGACCTACTGTTACTGTTACGCTGTGGCCTCAAAATATTTTTTATTCCATCAGCATGTTCATATTTATGAAAAGTCTTTCGTTTGTTCTGGTGTCCATCCAGGGTAAGAAATATAATTTTCCTAGATCTACGAAAAAATATGGTAGGTAGATACTTAAGATTTACATACATTACGTATTACTTACTATATTCAGCATACTAAACTTTTTGAGTGAATAATAGGAAAAAAAATGGAATCTAGGTAATAAAATTACAAGCAGAATGCATAAAGCATATTGTAAATAAACTTAGAAGTAAATACGTATCCATTTATACCAATAAATAAAAAAAATATAAAAATAAATTTTGCTTAGGATTTGAACCTTGATCCTACAGTTTTCTGGTCCGACCTTAGAAGAAATGAGCTACTCAAACAATGTTTAATCGATGAAAATGACAGAACTATGTAACATTTGTGATTGTGTTTCCTGGATCAAAATGTGGCAACGTAAAAACTAAAGAGTTGTCAACGTAGGTTAACTACGAAATCAAGGTAAAAATGTACAAGATTTACATTAAAGAATTGAAAAGTCGTTAGATAACTAAATTATATGTAAATACTTATAAAATTTTCATTAAAAAAAATAGTAGACAAAAAGTGAATGCGTCAGATTCGAACTCCGCTCTTCCAGATTCTGGTCTGACCTCTCTAAGATTGCGCCACTTAGACATAGCGGTTGGAGTCGAAAATAAGAGATATTTACAGACTTTTGTGCCATACTGTCAGAAGAATTTGTAAATTTATGTAAAAGTTCATATTATGAAAAATTCAGAATAACGCTCATAATGACTTTAGGTAGCTCAAGTACTTCCTACGTCTTATAAAATCTTGCATGTTTATTTTATTGTGATAGTGTCTCAGTAATATGATGAATTAATTAAAATTAGAAAATTACATTCATGACAGTAAACATAAATGGAGGAAAAAGTACAGATGCCTGCCTTATTATGTCCACGATGCGTTTTTGGCGATTTGTATAAACCTTTTTTGTACCTACAAAGCGTTTATTTGTATGTTTAACCATATTTTTATTTAATCGAGATCGCTGAGAAAAGCGACATAGGTCCAACGCTCAACGCGGCTGGCCGCGGTTTGAACGATAATGATAGCGCTATACGTGGATCGCTGGAGAAAATAGTGCGGCATGATATTAACGCTTCTCGGAATGAAACGGCGTATGCGACATTTTAGAAACAGACTTATTACACATTAACCATGCTTTTTTGTAAAAAATTAAATAACAAACTTTATTGCACTTAAAAATTCAATATTTTAGAACATAAATCATATCTTAATACAATAAAATCTAGCGGAAAAAGTAGAAAACCTTTATTTTCAGAGGGGTTTTTGTCAATTTTTTGTATCGAGCCAATTATTAGGAAACATGTTTTGAGTGCTATGAGCACACTACCTATATCCTTGAGTATTGTGTATATAAATTGCAGTACCATGCGGTATCTGGTTTATGAGATTTTCGACATATTGTTAGCATTATTTCTTATATACTGGGCCTTAACGTGCCCTCCGAAGCACGGAAACGCTCAGTAGTAATGTCACTAGCGGTCACCCATCCAACTCATGACCGCGCGCGACGTTGCTTAACTTTGCTGATCGGTTGAGAACAGCTAAGTAAACTTCGCTACGAGCGCTTCAATTTTGCGAATGCCCGCCTGGCTAGCTACCACCCTCAAGTAGAAAATCTGTCGCCAAGCACGTAACGGTGTGTTCCGGCAGCTGTCCTTGAGAGCCAGTACCTAGGTTAGTCTGAACTACATCTTCGACCACATCATCACTTACCATCAGGTGAGAAGGGTAACCTATTAGGAATAAAAAAAAAAAAAAAAAGTCTTTGATTTTAATCACAACATTAGTATCTAGTCAGAGCAAAGTCATGTATAGGTGCGAGTGCGAGCGAAGCGAAGAGGAGCGTTAGGTTACAGTTATCAACCACAACGAGCAAGCGGCGCAAGCTAAGCGAGCGAGATGCGTTTGGCGACATCGGCCGGCGAACTGCTCTGCAGAAATATCAGTTCGATAAAAGTATTATAAAACCCTTTTTTACTTATAATTAGGTTAAATGTATAGGTTTCAAGATTTCATATATATTCGGTTATATATATTATAAAATTATATCTATTTATGATGAAATTGAACAGAACTTTGGTAGAAGTAGGTACTTAGTATTAAATAATAAGCAGCGATTGTTTTACAAAATAAGTAGAGGCTGTGTAGTACAGTAATGTCATAGTTTGTCATAAAATTAAAGAATCTTGAAAATATATTATGCATTATCATTGAATACCTAAACGTTTGTGGTTATCTTATAATACAAAATGTAACAGTGCATAGAATTTTAAAGTCTAGGATGTATTTAGAAACATTATATTGAACAGAACCATACTCCCCTACTGCTATTTATTTATTTAGTTATCGTAACTAAAATAACGATAATATATCAAAAAATGCGTTTCAGAAATAATCTGAATATTTGTGGGTAGAAAGCTAAAGATTTATAAAAAAGTGCGAGAGTCAGAACGGTAACACACGGAACATTGCCGTTCCGAATCTGTTCATTGTAAACAACTGAGTTTTTTTTTAGATGACGCTCAAAATATAAGATTCGAAACAACTCGTTTTGGGAATCCAGTGATTGTGCATGGCCAGTATCGGTATAACAAAAAGAGCGGCTGCAAGGGTCCTCGAGGAAGGTGGATATGCATCAAGAACCCGCTGTTAGGATGCCCCGCCGTTATAGTCACCTTCAACAACTGTTTCGTTGCAATGAAGAATGAACATAACCACACATAACAATTCACTTGGTCCATCCGACGCATGGGTGAGCCGCGAGCTCTTTTGCCGTCCACTTTTCCCTGCACTACAAGGCGTTCCACAGACATGGCTCCTTGTCGCTAAACATGTCCAAAATTACTGAGAATTCGACCCTGTACGATGGAAGAAATGCGTCGTTTGACTTTGAGTTCGGCATGTATGGAAATGTTGGTTCGACGTTGAGTCTATGATATGCTAAGCATTTTTCTCCAGCATTTCCAGAGCGTCTACTTTTTACTCAGTCTCTCTTAGCGTCCATGTCTCAGCACCGTACAGAAATATGGGAGTGAAGGCTGCTCAAGTTCGTCCACTCCACAAGTGTACCAGGAAGGCAGCGGTGCGTGGGAAAGGGCGACGGATTGTGAGGCATGATGTGACGACCACGACCACTCTGTCAAGAGTGCGAAGAATAGCGAAAGATAGCGAAGAAATAACATTAGAAGATAAATTAGTACAACACTTGATGGGAATTGAAACATGTCCTTTGATTAATTTTAATTTGTACTAAACACTTTCACCATTCAATAGAGAATGAAGAATATGAAATTACCTTTTAGGGAACTTTTTATACTTAAATCAACGTGTTGTAAAAGTTTCCGCACGTAACACCTATATTAAGGACAACTGAATTAAAATAAATGACCATGGATATATATGTTTACTACTTTGATAAGGGGTGATTGTAAACACACCACACCACATCAGGTTAGTTAAAAAAATATTTAGTAGCAATTGACAGGTCAAAGTCAAACATTCAAATTCAAAATGGTTTTATTTCAGGTAAGTTGCACCCATATGTTTTACAATAAAATTACAATCAAATTAAAATTACAATTAATTTAAATACATTCAAAATCACATTTTCAATCAAAATAAAATATTATCTAATTTTCAACCAAAATAAAAGAAAATTGTCATAATTAATTATAACATTGTATATCTTGGTATCCCTATTAAATATTTCCACCTGATCTAATAACTGCTTGAATAAACATTCTGTTTCCATTTATTATTCTCGATTCACTTTTATGACTTATACTGCTAAATTGAATTGCTATATAGTCTAGATTGCAATGCAATGAGGTACAATAAGTACGTTTAAGAAAACTTTTGTATACATAATCCTTTTTCTAACAATGTTATGCTCTTTCACAGCCAATGGCACTTTGATCCTATCTGGTAGAGGAAAAAATCAGATACTGATATTGGATGAGTACACATTTTCCCAGAAAAGTCACAGTAACCTTTGGTACTGTTCTTCAAAGATTTCTAAAAGCTGTCCTGCCAAAATCAAACGTTTCGAAGACGGCTTAATTGAGCGTATTCTGGTCCGCCATAATCACGAGCCGCCGAAATTTTACATTGTTAATGGAGAATACATTAGAGTATAATAGTTAAAAGTTGGCGTAGCTACTAGAACACGTGGCCTTTATTGGCTTTGTAATGTATGTTCCTTTAATTAATCAAATTATTGAACTTGAGGTTTCTATTTTTATTAAAACTTTCGTAAATCAGTCGAGTAGCTCGATCTGCACCGGTTTCGCGACTTTCAGAGTCGCTTCATCATGGAGTACGTACGCTCCCGACCGCGTCCGCGCATGCACTGTTGAGGTTGTTATCATAGTAAAACTAGACTATGACAAAAGTCATATTATAAACTAGAAATGCCTTCATTAACAAAATACTACGAAATTTATATAATACTACAGCTATTACAATAAACGCATTTAGATACCCAAAGTCATTGCAGACTCACAGGGAGTCCAAATGCTCCAGCCCACTACCAGTTGACAGTGGCCCCAGCATGCTGGCAGCATTGCCCAACACTAGAAATACATTATGATTTGAATTTTGTCTTCGACACAACAGTTTTAATCAAATGTAGTGATTATAACCAAGAAAATTACCTAAGCGTGTTTAAATCCGGAATGTTGATAATAATGTATGATACAATGGTGGTAGGAATGCTAGTTGTTTTATCAAAATAAAGTAACTGGGAAAGTAATTTTATGTACTTATATATTATTATTTTGCCACAATTATGTTCTTTCGTTTATATTTCGTTTGTGTATATTTAATTTGTCATGCAATTGAATAATTTAACTCTGCTATTTATAAAAAGACAATAGAAATAAACAGGAAATTTGCTCTACCCTTAATTACATTTTAATTCAATACATAAAAGTTTCGATGTTATGTTTTTTATTCTATGACTTTGACGCAGTATTTCTAAACATGATCTATCTATATATACATATATCCCTAATATAATAATTGTACCTAGGTATACATTGCAGGTCTACATTGATTTTACTTGCAGGTCCAACCTTCAGCATGACCAAGAAAGGCAACCCAGTGATCATCCTGCAAGGATGTCGTTATAACCGCGTACTGATCAGCAAGGGCCCCAAGGTGCGCTGGACCTGTAACAAAAAACCATCCGGCTGCCGAGCCACCATCATCACCTGGAATAACAGTGTTGTAGTGCACAACAACAATCACAATCATATAATATATAATGAGGCCATATTATGACTGAATGTATTTTAAAGGAGAGCGTTTATATATTTTTATCAAAGACGACACGACGACGACATTCGACACGAAGAAGAAGAAGATCTAAGACGTATTTGACAATTATAATTTTATTATAATGTAAAATGTATACACATATAATAAGACAAATATAACATTTTAAAACGATCGTGCTAAGTTAGCTCAGTTGTGATCAATCTATCATAAACGGACCAATAGCACAAATAATCTGACTATCTTGATGGTCCATTTATCACACAGTTGGTAGGAAAGAATTAAAAGGACAAACCCTATTGCAAGTACCTTTGACTTGGGTTACAAGGTAACTGTGGTATTTGGTCTTTACTGTACTATATTTGTACCGAGGATATTATAAAGTTCTTGCCAGGTAACCACCCTCGACATGTACCGTATCGTTAAATTTATATTCTTTTGTATCCAATAAATATAATATAAATCTTTTATTTTTTATTTTGTCTACGTGGAATGAGTTTATATCGCGTCTGCTCGAGAACTCGTTCATGAAACGGCATAAATGTATCATGGTAGACCAGTACCTTAAGGTAACCAACTACTTCAAAATCTTTTTAGCGTAGCTCATATTTGCGGTATTTTAAAAATTATGGCTCATTTTTATGTTAATGTTTGTAAAACAGGGGTATTTTTAAAGCGTAATCGATGTCAAAGAGTCGATTTCACGATCGACAATTTTTTAGGCTTTTAACGGAAGCCTTCTTCAGGATCTTGGCATTTTCTACTTGAGGGTGGTAGCTAGCTAACGGGCATTCGCAAAAAGCCCTAACACTGCTATAACGACTGCCATCCTAAGACGACAACCGGGACCGACGGCTTAACGTGCCTTCCGAAGCACGGAAGCGCTCATTAGTAATGTCACTAGCGGTCACGGATATGTAATTTATTTGGTATATGCCTGCAAGGGCGCGTCGTGATTTATTTATCTATACATAAACCATACTTATTTGAGCTTTCATAAGTGCGGCTTCTTTAGTTTTATATTTCACATTGACAATTATAAAATCAAAACATTTGTTAAGATTTTAATGGACAAAATTTAAAAAAATCTCAATTTTTTTGTAAGCTGCTTCTATTGAACATTTATGGACCCAGCAAGATAAAATTATTCAAGCTTATATGTACAAGAATAGACATTTCGACTATTTCGGCTAATTAATCGATCGATTCGACTAACTAAATATATATCATTTCGATTACACGATTTCTTACTGAATCAGCGAGTTTCAAGCAGGTTATTTTTTTGTACAGTCTATAGGTTTGACTTGTTGGTCTCACTTGTTGGTAAGTAATGCTGAAATTACGAAGCCTATAAATTCTCGATACAGCGATCAAGAATATATACTTCATATATTACGCTTTGTACTAAAATACGTTGATCTTAGTTAAAAGTAAACTGCGAAGCGAAGTTTCATTGAATGTCATACTATTTGTTACCGCTGTGCATTTTTTTAACATATGACATTTGAAGTGTAATAGGTACATATCGGGTAGGCTCCAATTGTATATATTACCATTCATCAACATCATCATCAGCCGGAAGACGTCCACGGTTGAACAAAGGCCTCCGCCATAGAACGCCACAAAGAACGGCTATTAGCCGCTTGTAACCATTGGCTACCCGCGACTCTAACGATGTCGTCAGTCCACCTAGTGAGGGGTCTATCAACTCTATACGTCTTCCGGTGTATTGTGCTAACTACTCGAGAACCTTTATTTCCCATCGGCTATCAGCTCGTCGAGCAATGTGGGCCCGCCCATTGCCACTTCAACTTGCAAATTCTGAGAGCTATGTCAATGACTTTGGTTCTTTGGCGAATATCCCATATATTAACATTACTGGTCATTATTAGTGACAACCTTGTATAACTGGATATTTTTTCAAAAACTTCGATTGAATGACAAGCAAAAGAAAAGGCTTAGTCTAACGCAAGTTCTACTTTCAGAAATGAATCTAACTCCAGTATTTTCAACTTCTCGGTACGGCAAGCCTGTTTTGGAAATAGGGCGGTATCGTTTCAACAAATACTACAAGTGTACGGGGCCAAGGGCAAGGTGGGTCTGCAATAAGAGGACGGGCTTAGGTTGTAAGGCTTATATAGTATCCTTTAATAATCGAATTATTTCAGTTGTAGGTCGGCATAATCATTAAAGGCAAGACTTTTTTATGTGGAGTATCGATTTTCAATAGCATAATCTTGCTGTATTATGTTGTTTGTGACGTATTGTAAGTTGAATTCATCAGAAACGGACATTACCTATACTGTAACTGGAAATTATAATTTTTCTTACAAATGCATAATACCTTGTTTATATTTGTACCTGTATATAGTACCTTATAATAATAGTATGCTTTATGTATACATGTAAGCTTCGGACATTATTATTAATTGTGATTTGATAATATACACATATTAAGATACAAAGTTTATATTATTATGAGACTTTATGTTTTGCAGTATTTGACTAATTATGTATTTTGTTACTAATAAAATCTGATTGTAATCATAAAAAATATGGTTTAGCGATTACCTTTGTTAGGGAGTAAAGCTGTAATTTATTGTCTATCACTGGTTACACAATAACCGGTTTAGCTAGTAAAAAATGTGAATATGTAATCGCTAAACTACAGTTTTTCTGTGATTTCCATACAGTTTTGTTCGTAACAAATTACATAATTAAACCCCAGGTCTTTGAAACTAAAATATTATTGTTCATCCATTTTGTAATCATAAATTAGCTTTAGACCACTGTTTCTATTTTTAACTGATGTTGTGGTGGAATATTTTAACAGTATGTTGTTATTGTTCTCTTTTTTGATGATAGCTAACAACAATAATAATAGGTACATTTACAAGGTTTCATCTACATTTCTTTGAACTAAGATTTCCCGGTAGGGCTGCAGGAGTGACCTACGAGTACATGCCGTTTCAATACATGGCAATCGTACTTGAATTATAAATGCGAAAGTTTGGGAGTAAGTGCGGATATGAGTGGGTATGCTTATTACTCCTTCACGCTGAAACTATTTGGATGAAATTTGGAATATGCATAGTTCACTGTATTCCTCAATACATTCTAATCTAGGTACGATTCTAGTTTAACATACAGGCTACCTTTTATCGTCATTATTTTCATCATTGCACCACGACGGCAAAACATCAGGGCAAAATGTACCTTTTTAAAGTTAATACTATCTAACTTAAGTCATTATAATCATTTTATATTCTATTATACTATATTGTACTATACTGTATTGACCAGATTACCAGCTGCTAAACACATCCTCCGACCTTCAAGTAGTGTTTGCCACAATCCCCACGCTTGGCAAACGTCTTGGGGATCGCTTATTAAATCATTTAACTTGATTTTTTAACAATTTACATAATTGGGCCACTGGATGTACATTAAGGTGTTATTATTTAAGATAAGATCGTGTATTTACAATGCACGTGCATGTTTTAGTTACATATTAATGTATAACTGACTTTTTTTATTTTATTAGTATGTACAATGGGGCACATTAAAACAAATCTGTTGTCTGTTTCAGCATCAGCATCAACATCAAAATTCGTAAAGCCTTTGCTCACGCTGAATGGACATAGCTTCTTTCTGAAGAACGATCGCGGATCTCGACGTTACTGGTCCTGCAGCAAGTACAGGCTGGGATGTAACATGTCTGTTACGACCTGGAACAACGCAGTGGTAAAACAAAGTGGAAAGCATAATCATACCTAAGTCACCATAGGTTCTGTTGCCGGATTAGGAAGAAAAAGGGCTGTTACATATCCTAATATACTCGTATAACAACTTACACAAACTGTCTTGTCGCTGATTTACTGACTGACAATCGACGTTCAGCCTAAAAGTTATAGAGACGTAAAATTTTAAGGTACCTTCCCTCAGTAACTTAGGTACAAAGAAAATAATTTCATGAATTAGCACCCTAAGGGGTACCAAATTAGAGTTAAGGACCGAAAATAATATTGAATATCTTGACAACTGCAAGGGATAGGTACTTGAAAGTAACGTGATTACTTCTAAACAAATGAGCTTACACACATGTATAAGGATTTTTTAGTATGATGGTTTTCATGCATGCGTAGAAAAATCTGTATTCTAGCTATTCGTCTGTGTGTCACAGGCCATTTGCTCCAGAACTTCTAGAACTATAAGATTTATACATCCATATATTAGGTTCATATATAGTTTAGTAACGCAATTACGGACGTGTTATATTATTAAATAAATTATAATTTTGACCGTTAACTTATAGAGCTAAATCAGACTATTTATCTCTGATACGCTAATCTTTGACCGCCATCTCATCTGATGGTAAGTGATGTTACGGTCTAAGATATTGGTCAGGCTAACCTATAATTACTGGTTCTCTACATCACTACTAGAACATACATTTAGGTACTTGGCGACAGATGTTCTTTTTGAGCGTGGTAAGTAGCGTCCATTTGCAAAATGCCCTACCACCACGCAAAAAACTTTCAGAGCAACCTCTTATCGCGAGTACATGCATACTACCCGTTTACAACTCAGTTTTGAAAAGATTTTGGTAATACGTTACCTTTTAGTTATTTAAAATTTTGTTTCTCTATAGAAATCATCTTTCACCGGAGAGAGCATTTTCGATACAGATTAACCTAGAAGATCTTCCAATGTGGTTCCAAAGTGGAGTTTTCCATCGTAATCAATTTACTATAGTTTTTTTCAATTGCGCGTGTACCGCTTCTATGGAATGTAAGGCCAAATCTTACGCCAATTACCTAACGATGTGTTCTAGCAACATGATTTAAAAGCTATATAGTTTCCTCAATAGGCTTAGTCTACAATTACATTTTTGACAACAGCATCACTAGCCAAAGGTTGAAATGTTAGTGAAAACATAGCATATTATTAATATATAGTAACTCTTCTTATATTCAATTAAGTATATTAGGCGCCGGGCTCGCACAGAGCGTTCTGGAATTCTAAGTTCTGAGGTCTACGTTCAGTGTGGAGTAACCTGTCAGAACGCAACAGTCAAAGGTAAATCGTTATATTGGAATTCTATTTCATTATGTTGCAACGTTGAAATAACGTTGGTGACCTTTCTCACTTTTTGAACTTTTGAATTCGACCGCTCGCTGTTTGTAGTACAATAAGCTCGGAACGCAGAACTCTACATTTAGAAATATAGACCAAACGCGGAGGGTCTTTGGCTTAAAGAAAAAAATTTAGACAATTTTCTAGTTAGGCATAGAATTGAACGGATTAACACAGTACTAGGTAGATACTATATAACTTTAAACATCTAAATTTCAAAATAATGATTTGTTCTGTGTCAAAGGTCTTGAATAAGACTTAATGATTTACCCACGCGAACTAAGCCGCGCCATAGATAAAATTTATCTATGGCCGCGCGTAACAGTTTTTCAACACGTCGTAAAAGGCGGCTAGGGAACGAAATGCGACTAATTAGCACATTGCACCAGCGTTCACGTCTTTATGAGGAAGGTTTTGCTGCAGATTAGGCACATAACAGGGATCTTTCCTATTTTTGCGACCTGATTACTTTACATAACAAGAGAACTCTTTAGTTAGCATCAGTATGTTACTCGCGCAAACATTATGCTTCGTGTTGTACTTTTTGTTCTTAGTGAAGTTATAATCACTCTATTACGTGAGTGGGATAAGATGTTGGTTTTTGGTCTTGAATGGGCAGTATATTAAGGTAGATCCCATTAAGTAAGCCCCTATAACATTATAGGAACGGTCAAGTTAATTATAGATATGTATAGATATGGTTTATTATACATTAAATAGTATAATTGGACAATAGTCACAAGTTACAATATACATAAATTACTCCGTATTGACCCTTGTCTTGGTGATTGTGTCGCGGTATTATACTCTGTATTTGTTTTAGTTGTAATATTTCACACACACATATACAATTATGTATTCACAGGGCACATTTATTCTAGTCATCTAATAAGTATAATATATGTAAATATATTTTAGATAAATTTATAGAGTTGTATTATTAGTCGATGTGATGGTGGAAATCTACGCCATTGACGCTTCGATTGCGATTGAATCTTTAAAGGGAGTAAGACATAGGGTGAAGTCTATTCACTTTCTTTATCTTCATCTCTTTGTAATGACTTAGTTAATGTATGATAGGTCAGATTTGCCAAACAATGTGGCTACCAACTAACGTGATTCCAAAATATGTTCCAAATTGAGCATGCATAGACATTTTAATAAAATTGGTGTGTTGAAAAAATCAAGAGTTTGTAGAGATAGTCTTTGCTTACGTGTGTTCGTTGATAATATTTTGACTTTTTATTATATTTCTTTGATAGTTCACAATTTATGATCTCTTGAAAACGTAGGATTTAAGCTGACGTATTGTCTACTTGATAGTTATTGAATGTACTTAATGTGTATTGAAATTAAATTATATTGTAGTTTAAATCTATTAAATAACTTATCTCCATAAACATTATTGAATTATAAATATTCCTAATAAATCAAATCAGTATTTCTGTATAACCTACTTACCTGTATTTTGTTTAAATTATTTTGTTTGAAATCTATACGAATTATAGACTACTATCCAGAACATCTACTGCTGCATATGCTTCGAACGAATCAAACGGGATTTGGGAGTTTTTTAAGGACCTTACTGTCCTCCTTTTAGAAATGGACTTGATTTTAAAAGCTAACTAAATATATTAGATCCTTGACTACATTTCAAACACGTACTTTGTGTATATAACAAAATTCTTAACTATTTCTAAAACACATTGAAGATTTTCGAGAGCTACAGAAAATATGTTACATCTTTGAACGAAAAAAAACAATAAATTTTCAGTTTATTTGTCACTGAGGTCCCTATTACACTCATCATATGTATAGTATCATGGTCACCAACAAAAGTTATGATAAAGTTTTTGTGAAGCTGAAAACGTAAAAATTGGATTTTGGTTTGGTGGAGACAGCTTTACGAGTGACTATGACCATAATAGATATGATAGCGTAATAATGCCACAGGCTCTACCTTTAATTTAAACAAGGGGATGAACGGAAGAGCTTTTAGGTGTTTATATTTTATATATAAAAAAAAAGTTTGTGCGTCTACACAGAACAGATGCAGCACATAGATATCACCGTATATTATCATATATATTAAAACTGTTCCGATTTGGTATACGTTTTAGGGCTTGTCAGTGTATTTGTAATATGTTTGTCACTAAATAATAATAATTAATTTTAGTGATATTTTTATATATCCTCGGACAGAAATTTTATAAGACTGGTCTTTTTCAGCGTACTTCCATGATATTGAGGGCAAACGATTCCTTTGGTACGATGGCTACAGATTCACAAAAAATACAATTCGTGGCAGTAAAGTTTGGTGGAGCTGCAGTAAGCGGTACTCCTACAACTGCAAGGCATCTGTTGTGACATACGAAGACAAGATAACGAAGACGAACCATCACATAACGAGCCACACGCATGCTCCTGAAAAGATGCCAAACCCTACGGACATCACCCACATCGTTCAGCTTAGGGAAAAAGAGAAATTATACAAGAAAAAATGTTTCCGGAATCTCCCATCTGATGCTAACCGAGCACCCTTGCCTACTTTTGATGGAGTGGTTCTTAATCCATTTCACCCAATTTGTAAACCAGATTTCAAATAGAAGTTTACTTCACCTTAACTAAATTTTACTTTGTAATACAAAAGCAATGTTGAACTTACACAAAATTTTACCACTTACATTTTGCATGCTTATTGTTGATTTTTAATTTGTAGAAGTTAGGATACTCATTTTTAGAACGCTTTTGCTTGACTTTAGACTGCTTTTGCTTGATTAGATATGAACTAAAGTTAATGTTATTGTGTCATTTGGTGGTGGGCAAAGTTTTAATGATATGGTAATAGTATAATAGGATAACTTATTAATAGGTTTTTTGAAGCGCTCGTAGCGAAGTTTGATTAGCTTCAGCAAAGTTAAGCAACGTCCGCCGCGGTCATGAGTTGGATGGGTGAATGCTAGTGTCATTACTACTGAGCGCTTCCGGGCTTCGGAAGGCACGTTAAGCCGTCGATCCCGGACCATCCTCAAGTAGAAAATCTGTCGCCAAGCACCTAACGGTGTGTTCCGGCAGCTGTCCTTGAGAGCCAGTAATTCAAGGTTAGCCTGAACAACATCTTCGACCACATCATCACTTACCATGAGGTGAGATAGTGGTCTAAAGCTAACCTGTTAGGCATAAAAAAGCTTGATTTTTTGATATTTAAGTAATATTATTTAAAGCTGTCTTGTATATCAACATCCGACAGCTATCCGATGATGTTTTATTTTTGAAGCATCTGTATGACCGTGTTTGCGCGTGTCATTATGTCACGCACGTGGTATCGTAGCTTTTAAACGGGAAAAGCGATATCGATATTTTTATAGTACTTAGATTTTATTGCGATCGTTCTTAGCCATACTCGACATAAATATTTTAAGCCATTTCCAAGATATATAGGCTCAAGTATATCCGTCACTGGACCTCAGTGATTTTGTGTGCTTGTTGCTCTGATTTCGGTTAATTTTTGTTAGTAAGGCTATGAGATATGTCACTCACGTCTTTGGATGTCTTTGTTGTTGCTGTAAATTGGATGTACAACAAAACTTCTTATCATCTTAACAGCCAGATAACCTGAAAGGTAGATGGTATTCTATGTTATAGAATACCATATAATATCCTATGCTATATTATGGAATGCTTTTGTTGGAAATATAACCGCTACCTTTCAAAAGGGCGGACAGGCAGCCGGCCATTAAAACTGAAGCAGAAATTTTTTACATTAGTGTAGTTATGCTGTCCAGAGTGTTGTTAATAATACCTACATCATTATTATTGTTTGTTACACGAGACATATTTGAGTAGCGACTAATCTGAAGTACCCCAATTCCTATTTACATATCTCTTTTTAATTTCTCTTTTTAATCTAATTTCTCTGTTGTTAATTTTTTCTTATTTTATACATTATTGGAGCGCAAAATTTATATTCGGGAATCGAACCCGCGTCCTCCGATTTTGAGCTGGATGCCTAAACCACTCGGCCACCTGGGCACGCTCCTGCGAGCCGAAATTTCTTGCTCCAATTGTTTTACTTTAACCGTCATAGGGGACGTTGCGCGGCCAACAAATTATTCTTGTTCTTATAAAGTTTCATAAGTAATACTTTTATACAAAAGCAAACGAAAGTGAATTTGATAACAGTCTTTTGATTTGCCTTTTCTTTATGGTATTTTGTTGGTCTTCTAATTGTCGCGGTCTCGTAAAGCCCCCCCTTTGAACAGAACTCCTTCAATACATTCTGCTTATCAAACAATCAAGTGATTTGGTTTGCTTTTAACAGTGGCATAACTTCTATAAATGACTCATGTTTTAGATAATTTGATTTATGATTGATGATTTATTTCGGATTTATTTTTTATAATAATATATTTTAGTAATATTATAAATGGTATTCTTTAATTTGGTGAAGGGCTAGTTAAATTAATGTTAAGGCTAACCTATGAATTAATCATTATTATAATATTTAAAGTTCTAACAATTCCATGTTATGTTTATTGTATAAAATACATTGTAAACACAATTATTTGATTTGATGGTATATAACTCTGTACAGTTTTAAAAAAATATATTGAACTTGTATGGAATTCATTTCGAACATTTTGGTATAACAACTCTGTTCGTGAAAATACATTTTAAAATTTATATTCTAGGACTTAAACATGTAACGATGTATCACTAATATTTGAATACACTTATCTGTATTTGACTAATTCCATTTATTTTATTGTTCCGTCAGTAGCTTAATAAGCGAGCACTTCTGTGTTTAGGTTTTCGCATTAGGCAATCAACATAAAATGTCACAAAAATTGGTATCGACTAAACTTTTATATTGTATAAAAATTCACTCTTTTTCTAACATTTGAAAAATAAATAATCTATATGCAAGCATATCTCTTTAATTGTGCTCAAGCATTTTGGCGATAAGAGGTGAAGACGTTGAAAAAGATGTGAAAATGTATACTACCTACAAATAACTTTTAATTTAAGAATCGTATTTAATGTTAAGGAACGAAACTGACCATGAACTAGAAAACTAAATTTGAAGCATCTGTTGCTTAGAAAAAAACAAAATGATTTGGACATTGTGATAATATATGAGTATATTGGCATGGTGGAAGGTCATTTTGCGAATGCCCGCCTGGCTAGTGACCACCCTCAAGTAGAAAATCTGTCGCTAAGCACCTATGTGTTCCGGCAGCTGCCTTTAAGAGCCAGTAATTCTAGGTTAAGCCTGTTATCACCTTCAACCACATCATCACTTGCCATCAGGTGAGATTGTGGTCAAAGGCTTACCTGTCAGCAATAAAAAACAAAAAAAAAATATCGCCCAATAGGTAGTAAAGCTGCATCTATCAACTTCCCAAGTAAATAAAACGACTCAGTAAATCGGGGTAAAAGATATCCTGTGTCTTAATCCAAGATCTAAGACATATATATGTACCAACTTTATCATTATGCGTTCATTCGTTTCGGAATTGAATGGCAAAAAATTCATCCACGTTTATATTTATTAGCGCGATAAGTGTGTTTACAATGAATAAGTCATGATAGTGTTTTCATGGCTATACAATTATACGTCTAAAGTAAATTAAAATGTTCTTACAGTTTTGTATACTTGTGAATCATCTCATGCAGGACATCGGATATGCCCGAAACCTTGATCGACAAAGTCGACCAATATTGGAAATTTCTTTTTTGATGCATAACCACTTTGAGTAGACAAATTAAATTAAAATTTATAAACCAAACAATCGGATCTACAGAACAGATTCAAAATCATAATAGTTTATTGTTTTAACCTGTAAAACATCGATATAGAAACGACACTACGTTACCGTGTTAGAGAAGGATATTTAACTCCCGCATAGGCCTCAAGTTGACATAATTTTCTGTTTCTTCTATGGCAATCTATCGTAACGTAGACTTTTAATTACAGAAATATATAAGAATTGTTATATAATATATAGGAATTGCAATCTCACCTATCTCGCACTGCGATCCCCAATATTATGCCCCCTCCCCCTTAAAGGGGGAGGCTATGTTCATCAGTGGACTGACACAGTTCCAGTCATACTTTTTGAATATTTGTGGCACGCGATGTGACATCGCTTTTCATTAAATAGAAAACTAGTGCTCTACAATCAATGATAACAAATTTTTAAACATATAATATTTTACTTAGAAATATTCTATGTTAAGGTAAAAATGTACAAAGGAGACATTTTTTTACAGTCAAATGGTATAAAAAGAAGAATGGTAAAGATGTGGCTGTAATAAATGGATACTCATTCTACGTCCACAAGAAAAACTTGAGGACCTACAACTGGTCCTGCACAGGGTCTAAGTCCTGCAAAGCTCGTCTCATCACGACCAAAGAAGATAATGAAAAAGACAGGATATTGATGGTGTCCTACCTAGACCATTGTCATCCACCGCCAACGTTTGTCATCAACGACGGATTTTATCATAAAATTTGAGTGTGATAAAAATAGCAACCTACGAAATTAATTTTCCTACATCCGGCTACAACGTAAATCCTGAATCTAAATTGTAGCCCGGTTTCATAAAGAAACGAATCTAAAATGGCGCCTAGAATCATTATCTTTCCCTTGTATATATAGAATAAATATTTTTTTTTTAAATTAGAGGTTATGTTTATGGCGCCATTTTGAATTAGTTTCTTCATTAAACTGGGTTGTATTAATAATATATTTGGACAATAAATTGAATGAATGAAATCAGCTAATGTTATTTACAAAAATTGATTGATATTAAATTTATATTTGAAATATATATTTTTTATGAGTTTTTTTAAATCCATCTTGACTTGACCAAGGAGTAACTGTACAGCTTTATACATACTTTTTTCCTTCAATAGAAGCAACAAAGCTTCAACGGAAAAATTGCAGTAAATAATTATAATGTTTAAACGTGTATTTATAGTGTAAGTTTTTAGTTAGAAACAACATTATGTATGTAAAAAAGTACACTTCTCGTTTCAGAAAAAAAAGTGTAATGCATATTTTTTATCTCTGTATTCCCTTAGCCTTTGACCGCGATCGCATCTATTTCTAAGTGTTGTCGATGTCTTCACCTAAAGGCACTGGTTCTGAAGGTTAAATGTCGGTACACTCATATTTTAGTGCTGCGTTAAACATGGCTGTGTATCACAAATCCATGGCAGGATTTGTACTGTATTGCCATCATTGCTTCAAAAGTTTCCTTGTGTTTTTAGAGAAAGCATAATGTGCCGACCGCACATAAGAGGGATACTTGTAAGAAGAAGGTGATTATGCTGTTGATGATAATTATATTTCTTGTAATCCTATACCCAATAATATTTACTATCCTACTATCAGAATCGACACCGAAGTGTTTTCGGTATAAGATTGCTGATATTTAAAGCAATTATAGCCCCATCTTTTTGTTAAAAAAAATATTGTTCTCTTTAGTTAGAATATATTTAAAAGTTATCAGCAATAATATGTTATCCTCGGCTGAAGGGAACTTCCAATCGTTCTCGCTGCAGGGTTGCACTTCCCTTGAATATGCACCATAGTATCCCTTATATATTTACCATATTAGGATCATGCTTCCTATACTTGAGAAGTTCCAATTGCGGTTAGGATTAATCGTCTATACTCAAGCTTTGGAAAGGATATATTTATGCTTAGTAACTGTATACGCCTTCAGTTTAGGTTATTGTCGAGGAAAAAGTTAGCTTGATCGTTATTTGTGTACAATTTCATATTTACTATTTCTAGTATCTGAGCTGCACTATTCTGCTTCTAGTAATCTGGTAAAACTTATTTATCAACGCTGCAGTTACCCGAACGTCAGTCTTGGAATGTTTTGAAGCTCTATTAAAAATCTCTTGCTGTGACATAACATTGTTTCTTGTACGACTGTTAAAAATACTATTGACAGATTCCGCTTCCCACCTACTTATTCTTACCGTTCTTGATTCTACTTGACCTCCACAAGGCAAAGGCAATGCATCATCATTTTCGTGAAATTAATACCGAAATTTACTCACCGCTATACACTTGAGGCTAAGATTGAAACTGAGATGCTTTAAGATCTACTGACGTGCGCAGATTGTTATCAACCGCGTGTACGATATCAACGTTGAAGGCCGGCGTCGTGAAGGAGAATTGTCATGTTTGTAGCCCGTCAAATGAAGTATCGGTATCCATTAGCGGGCCAGAATCATCATGAGAAGATGTATCAGTGGACATAGGCGGGTACGAGGTCGTTAAGGGATGGATGGATAATCGTAGTTTGTAGTGTTTTCAACGCAAAATGTGATATGGATAATCCGCCTTAAATGTTGAAACTTTTCTTTTCTTTTCCAGGTATCAAAGTGACACAATCACAGAGGGGTAAAACACTGCTTTGTTACAACGGTTACAGTTTCTTCCTTCCTTCTACATACAAGTTTCTTCGAAAAAAGAGGTGGTACTGTTCAACTGGTAGGCCTCGCGGCTGTCCCGCTTTTATTATTACAGAAGAGGCTGAAGTCATACAAATCGAGAACAATCATAACCATTTGCCAACTGCTGGAACGAAAACTTTTGCTCCCATAACTATTCAATAAATTAGCTTACACACTGTATACTTTGAATTTTATTTTCAACATGGTTCCTTTAGTGTACTTTTACCTTACCAAATAGGCACATCTCCAAATCAAGTGTTGAGATTGAGAACCAGAGTCCTGATACCTTCTCAAGTATTTCTGGTTTAACAAAAATGGCTACTAAAATTCAGTAGTTTTTCGCAATTCAACTTTATTTTTAAAAATAATTTGTAATTAATGTAATGTATTTTTCTCTACTCAATATGCTACAAGAACAGAAATAGATCAAAAACAACAACAGAGAAGAAAATCACAAATGCAAGGAAAGAAGAAATATTAATTTATTAACAATATATTTTGATGTAGGTATGCCCCCTGAAATAAAATAACAATGAGTTGCATATTGAATAAGAATTCTATTTTGAGTAATATTCTACATAGTATTTTAAGTATTTCATGCTGTGATAGTACGGACGGAATGACAGCATAGTAACATTAATACGGCTCCCTTTTTGTCCTTTGGAACCCAAATCCTGGAGAAGTTACTCTCACTGTTGTCGTTCCCTTATGACTGGTCATCATTAGATGGTCTGTACTAAGATCAGATGATCTGTCTCCATCGGCGTCTGTTCATCGCATCTCGCACGATATTATGGAACTTAACGGCTGATGAGTCCTTAATCTGATCCGTCCCGATGGTTGGGGATCGACCTCGTGAGCGTTTTCCGTCCTTGTTTCCACCATGAGCAAAGAAATTACTAGAACTTATTATATCCAGACTTCATAGTACGAATAATGATTATTTTACTTTCAGCTATATTTATCAAATCAGCGAGAGGTTATGACCAAATAATATTTAACGGGTTCAAATTTTACAAGGAATATGGTGCGATAGATTCGAACAAAAACACTAGATGGCGCTGCACCAAGCGGAAATGCAAATCATACATAATGACCAACAATAATTTGATAATACAAGCTTATGCGGAACACTATCACGACAATAATAATTAATAATAGTACTATTAGCAAAATATGTATGTCCGCAAAAGTATTTATATTGAGAAAGATATAGATAATGATGTTGTTCATGATTGACTTGTAAATTTTGTTTATAATGTTGAAAGTTTGTTTGAGGTATAAGTATAATGTTTACAAGTTTGGGAGTTTTTTATTACCACCTACAAAACTGTGTTTTTAAATCTACAATTATTTTTTAAATCTACATTTACAACGTTAAAATAATTTGCCTTAAAATGGTTTCAGGCTAGCACCTAATTATTCTTAAGTAATGATGTTATTGAATTTTTGAACAAGTATTTTAAAAAGGAAATACTTATGTTATTATCTAAGCACGAAATTATCCAAGATAACTTGTAGTTGTCGGTACCACGCCGATAAGATTAATATATCATTATGTTCCACCTTCCACAAGTTGAAGTCGAGAGTTTCTCATAAATACTTATTCATATCGTAATTGTTACTGTAAAACTAGGAACTAGTAAAAAGTTGTATTGTGAATATTATGGTTAAAGATTTTGTTGAAAGCATTTATAATACTTACTAACTTTATAATACTATAGTAATTTTTTTTTGTAGCTACGGATTTGTGAGGCGTTTAGTTTCGGCCATTTTGATTTTTCTTACATGCAATAGTATCTGAACAAGATTTGGAGATGTTTTGCCATTGTCACCACACCCATATAGTTCGTTTCAGTAAACTATCTTAAAAACTACTGAACCGACACCTTGCTCTGTTCCCGAAACTGAATTAAATATAAGCAGATAAAATTTTAAAAAGGAATACAAAATACACGTAATTCAAAAAAGAAATATAATCTGATAAATAGTTTCAGGAATTTGCATTTTATAGGTAATGATCTTCTTGGATGGGTGACCGCTTGAGGCATTTTTAGCGCTTCAGAGGTCGGTCTCGCTTGTTGTTCTGAGATGGCCGTCGTTGGGCTATATTGTATTCATTTTTTTAAATACAATTGTGACGGGATTAGCACAAGATCCACCTGGTGTTAAGTAGCCTTTACCTCTAACACTGCACCCACATGTTTAAGATATAAAGTTGTTAAGTCTCATGTGCCTTCACCGGCACCCATACCCTTCAAACCGGAAAACAGTAATGCAAACTACTAGGCGGTAGAAATAGAAATGGTTGAAGTAATTACCCGAAAGAACTCGATAACAAAGAGTTACACAAAATTTCCGGCTACTTTTAACTTTTTTTATGCCTGATATTGGTTAGACGAAGATGTTGTTCAGGCTAACCTAGAATTACTGGCTTTGAAGGACAGCTGTCTTTACATACCGTTAGGTGCTTGTCGATATATTCTCTACTTGAGGGTGGTAGCTAGCCAGGTGGGCATTCGCCAATTGCCCTACCACCATCCTATAACGACTGCAATCCTAAGACGACAACCAGGACCGACGGCTTAACGTGCCCTCCGAAGCACGGAAGCGCTCAGTAATAATGTCACTAGCGGTCACCCATCCAACTCATGACCACGGCAGACGTTGCTTATCTTTGCTGATCGGTTAAAAACACCTAAGCAAACTTCGATACGAGCGCTTTGATCGTTTATTTAGTAAAAATCTGTACTGTATTATATTAAAAATACCACGGATATTTGTTTTAGGACCCATATATACAAAGAACAAGAATGGACATCCAGTGATCTTATACAATGGCCATCAATTCAACAAGCATACCAACACCAAAGGTTCAAAGGGATACTTCTTGTGTGCTAAATCACGACGACTAAAATGCAAGGCTGTCATTAGAACTTACGATGATGAGATAGTTCTCATTAGAAATGATCATAATCATGACTGAAAACGTTTTGATCCAAGAACGGTTCTCTAATACAAAGGTAGATGTGATTATTCTACAATGTTTATTCAGTATAGTAAAAAGCTTGGACAACACAAACCTATAGAAGATTAGTTAACACATTTGTGTTAGAATATATTTACTCTCAATATTGTTAGATACCGGAGAGTGAGCAGCAGCGCCTTCTGAGGAACTGCTATCTTCACTGCGATCTCCAAGACGCCTGCCAAACGTGGGATTATGGCAAACGCCCCCTTAATGGGGAGGCTGTGTTCAACAGTGGACAATCCAGCTGATACATTACAGTAAAGTATTGTAAGATAATTGCTACTGATTATTATTACATTTTGCATTTCACTTGCTTCGCAAGAGATATGTCAAAAAATATGACGCCTGCCAAGCGTGGGGATTTTGGCAAATCCCCCCTTAAAGTGGCAGGCGGTGATCAGGGGTGGACAATCCGGGTGATACAGTACAGTACAATACTTTTTTTATGTTATTGTGACTGAACAAGCTCCAGGCCCAGCTGATGTTAAGCGGACTAACCTCTGCCTATAACATTTGCATTCCTCTGCCTATACAGTACTTAGTCAGTAATGTCGAAGCACACAACCTAATGATCTGTATTACAATCATGTAATTTTGTAAGTAACAATTTTAGTTTGAAATGTCATTCTGACTATGCTGGTTACCAACTAAGTCCTACTACAATGACAACCTTAACCCCCATACTCGTATACTGGACATGATTTAACCAGGAAAAGGTGGGGCTAGAATGTGTTCCCGTCTCTAATCTCTCGTAAAATTGACTTCTGAGGAACTGTTATCTTACACTAGGATCTCCGAGACGCCAGACAAACGTGGGGATTATAGAAAAAAAATATGGCGGCTGTGTACATACAGCATTGGACAATCAAATTTGAAGCACTTATTTAATAAAAGCCATTTCTTAGAAACGTTGGCTAAATTTTAAGCTTTGATTTATCTAAAGCTATTACTTGAAAAAATGGTAGCAATCTTAGCCTAGGATAGTGAACTGTATTTTATTCCATTTTGGATATATCTGGTATATATGTCAAGAATATACTGCTGGAGAACACCAGGTGCTTAGCAACGGATTTTCCGATTTCACACTCATCGACTGTATTACTACACAGGTGAGTAACCATAATACACTATGCTGTCTTTATCGTGCTCATGCATCTTATTACAATTTTCTAATTACAATTAAAATTTCATCAAAAGTTTTTCATATGGTCACCAATCAGCAGTAAGTTCTTACTAACATAATGACTAGGAACAAAGACCGTAAAATCCACCAAAACTTTAACTTGAATACCACCGTGACGTCACATTTGCCACTTGACCTAGTTGGAGACATATTTGAAGCGTTTTGTTTTTTTACATCGTAGGGTACAATTGCACGAAACGATTAACTACAAAGCGTGTGGTAATAAAATTAATATGTATTTACTTTCAACATACGTCTTTTGATTTCCTCTATAAAAATTGTGAAATGTAATACTGCGAACAGTGGAGAAAGGAAGCGAATTCATGGGCTTTCCTTTCTACAGGATTTTATTCGCTGGTAGTAGAAATAGATATTTCACAGGTGAAGAATTGAAGCAAATGAGTTGAAACGTTTGATATTTTACTTTAAATTAATGCTTTATTCAGTGGAAATAAAGTCCATTTTATAAGAATACCTTTCCAGTGTCTTGCTTCGTTTCGGCACCAGTGGCCTCCATACATGCTTTGAGTATCTTGGTCCCAAACAATACCTTTGAATTGAACGTTAGCAATATAAAGGTAATACTGAATTCTTCTGTGATATTTACTACGCCATTATTAAACCTTTGCAGTTGAAATGATACTGTCCCAAAAAGGCAAACCGCTGCTAAAACTGGGTGGATATACATATTATGCAGTGGTTGGAAGGAATTCGAATGTGAAGACCAGGTGGAGATGTTCCACTCACAGCGGTCTTGGATGCAGGGCTACTGTGTACACTATTGATGATGACGTGATTCGGACGAACTATGAACACTATCATCCACCCAAAAGCTAATTGCTGAATATCTTCATAAATTAATGATGTCACTTTAGATTAATCTAGATAATATCATTAAATATCGATAGCAAGTTTTTGTGAAATATACAGTTCTCGTTGGTAACTAACTTGTCACGTAGTACTTAAATATTATTTAAAGAGTAATTAAATTAATGAATAGATTCAGGCGTTACTTTGCGGAAATCCATATTTAATAATAACAAATATGATTTCACTAACGCGACGCAGTCAAACCACGTTGTCTTAACAGGAAAATTAGGTGAAATTGTCACTAGATTATTTAATATTTTTATTAGATTTTTTAATATTTTTTAAGTGTTTTATTAAAATATTGATTTAGTTTTTACTTAGAATACTTTAAAAATATTTCTTATTTGTAATTTCATTATTATTTTGCTCACCTTAAAAGTATAAGGTACGTTTTTATTTTCTGCATAGGTACAGTCGCCTGCAATAAAAAGTATACACATTGTAATTTTCAAAGTAGTGGCAAAGAGTTCTTTTTTCTCTATATTATCAGAAGTATCTTAAAATCAAAGAATAGGTTGAATATTTTTACTGTTATTATGTTAATGTTAACTTCGATTATTAATAACTTAGCGCCATCACATTATTTTGAAAATTACGAAGTGTACTTATTATAGCAGGCGACTGTACATACTTTATTTAGAGCTTAGAAGTGTCTTCCGATTCGGGTGTGCTACGGCAACATTACAGACCCTTTCGGGTATATTGGGCTGCACGAAATGTCGTTTTTATTTACAATCGGTCTTATTGAGGTGGTGAACCACAGAGTCACCTATCTTATAGAGACACAATTAAAATCTATTGTGTCAGCAAAAATAAGCCGCTTTGGTGTTTACGGCCTCAATCAGCCATTTAGCTAAATGTTTTAAGAATATCACTTAACTCTGATCTCTCTCTTTTTTGTTTAATCTAAACTAGTTAGGAAATGGAATATCTGTATATATGTTTATATAAGTATGTATACATCACAGATACTCGTATTTATGGAAATACTATATACTAAACAACAATCAAACAAGTATTGAACGTCTATAGGCGGGAAAACAAACGCAGTGATGGCTCAGTGGCATTGTCTATGGACTGCCGCGCAGCAGGTCCATGGTTTGAATCCCAAATATGACGAAACTGCGTTTTTATTAAGTTTGCTATATATTGTTTTAAATTATCGCAGATACATTCTTCTTATTTATTTGATGAGACGTTTTACTGTAATTTATCATTTAGAACATAGCTGTCAAACAAACTCTCTCCAATGAAAGTTTTGTCAAAATCTCAATTCTAGACAGATATGCTGTGGATTGCTGAATCGCATTGCGAAACACGATGCTGCCACTTATTCTATTTCAAGTTTTGATATCCGATCGATTTGATATCTGGTAATAGCTATGGAATGCCGTGACGAAGGTCTATGGTTCGATTCCCACCACCGGCTTGAGCTTCAAAACTTTAGTCAAGGAAAATCCATTTTTTCCCTCAAATTATTTACTCGACAAAGTTTAGTAAAAATGGGTAATTAAACTTAGTAGGTATTTCTTAGGGGGACCTAGCACTACTGCTAAGGTGAACTAAGGATTAAACAGTTTAGGAAACTTTTATGGCTAACTTCAAGATATCTTGTAGGACATTGTAGAGTTATGGTTTCCAAGATATATATACATTACTTATATCATCAAATTTATAGAGCAGTTTTAATTAAATACTTATTAGAATAATAAAAATATAAGTTAAATTCACCATATGTAGATTTTTTAAGAGTAGAGTTCACGGAGCGCTTTTGATACACACGTAGTTTCGTCATATTCGAAGTCAAAGTATATATTTTTTTTATTAATTTATTTATTTTCATAGTCAGCAGTATGTACACAAAATCTCACCGAGTTTGAATACTTAGTATTTAAAATGGAAAGCAATAGTATGGAAAGAGCTCCGTGAACTCTATTCTTAATGATCGTGTATTTTGTGATTTTAAACTTATTTCTATGGATCACCACTATGGTTACTCGATTGCTTCTTGGGATATTTATGTTCGAAGATACTTACAAACTATATTGTAAACCAAACTATTTTTTTTCTGAATATTAATTAAAAAGAAAATTGCCTGTGTATTTTAAGACAACAAATGGTAACAAAATGCATTATGTGTCAACTGGCATGGAGGATGGCTTTCTATTTGTAAATCATTTGTCAGTTGTTAGTAAACAATAGTTTTAAATTTAGCAAATATCCCAATTAAGAATCTTCTCAGTCATTACGCAGCATGAAAAATATTTAATAAAAAACTGAGCTGACTTCTATTTTTTTAATCCTCGCTCGCTGCTTTGCGTAAGTGACACTTTAACATAAAATCATTACAATGCCCGGTTTTCAATCGATTATTTGTTTTTGTTTGATTGCACAGCGATGAAGAACGAGGGCGATAGCTAGTATTCATGAAATTTCACCAGAATTGTGAATTGTCTTATTTTCGTTAGCTTTGCTCTGAAGCTCGCGGTATAAACTGATAAAAAAAGACACAGTTGCGTGAGCTAAGAAAGTATGGCTGTCCTTCATAAATAATAGGTTTATGTATCAAGCACAGCCACACTATCACTTTATTCACTATTAATCGATCAATTTCGTACTTTCAGAACCAGTGTTTACGATCTCTCGTTATGGAAATCCAATGATAACGTTGAAGGGTAACCTCTATAGCAAACAATGGTCATCGGGCGGCAAAACTCGATGGAGATGCTCGCGAAATCGTACAGGATGCCAAAGTTACCTGTATACTTTAGAAAACAGTTTTACTATTGTTAGAAATCATGACAAACATAACCATTAATAGAGTAAAATATATTTTTATTACTCAAATAGATTTTTTTATATCTCACATATCCACATCGTAGAACAACGCTCAAATCAAAACGCTACTAAAGCCCAACGTCCACCGCCGCCGGCTAAACTAAGTTAGTTTAGCTTGGCTCGCATAGTTGAGCCAGTTTTTCATACATGTGCGTCAACCGCAAACTATGCCAGCTAAGCTACGTGAAATGCCCCAGCTAAGTGGAACTAACTTAGTTGTGCGGTTGAGTGTAAATCCGTTAGCTTAGCTTGACTTTTATAGTGTTAAGTGTAGTGAGATACGTATCTTAAAAACCAAAGCGCTTATTTATATAATTTTTTTTTTATGCCTGTAGGTTAGCCTTTGACCACTATCTCACTTGATGGTAAGTGATGATGTGGTCGAAGATGTTGTTCAGGCTAACCAAGAAGTACTGGCTCTCAAGGACAGCTGCCGGAACACACCGTTAGGTGCTTGGCGACACATTTTCCACTTGAGGGTGGTAGCTAGCCAGGTGGGCATTCGCAAAATGCCCTACCACCACGCAAACATGTACACAGTTTTAATATTGTTAGGTTTGCAATAACGCCTGCTAAGCGGATTTTTTCCTATCGTATATTTTTCCTATCGTATATTTGTGATTTTGTAATGTACACAGTTTTCAAAATTACAATGAATATATAAATTTGAATCGCATGCGGGATTCATACCTGCGACCATATGGTGCCGGGAAGCTAGCAGCTCGCTGAAGAGTACTCGTACGAGTGCAGCTGCTCTGCTGCCATCATGTAGCGTTTGAACATAAGGAGCTCTTTGTGACAGGACAAGCTCGAGGCCCACCTGATGTTAAGCGGACTAACCTCTGCCTATAACAGATGCATTTCGTCAAAAGTCACGAATTGCACTGCGTCTATCACCTTGAGATATAGTTGTAAAGTCTGATGTGCCTGTAATTTCACTGTCTCTCAAGGACTGCTGCCGGAACACCGTTAGGTGCTTGGCGACAGATTTTCTACTTGAATATATCTAGAAATTTTTGTAAACGGGTGTTTATTAAATAGGAATGTCCGAAGACAATCTGACCACCTGGTGTAAATTGTTCCGTATTTTTTAATATGTGAGTTAGCATACGTCTTAGTGTAAAAAAACATAGGTCTAGTGGAAACTACTAACTAATCCGGGATAAAAAGTTTCCTTTGTTTGCTTCAAGATATATTCCATCTGTGTACCACAATTTCAGCCCGATCGATTCTGTAGACAACTCTCAATGGAGCAAAAATTCAAAACACAAAACTTTCATATTTATAACATTAGAAGGATTTTATTTTTTACTTGTAAACAAGACTAAGTTTTTTATATGATTGAATCATTGCCTTAAGTAAACCCGTGCTAGAGATCGATGCCATGTACAGATGATTAAAAATTTTTTTTTAATATTTGTAGGTTGCATGAAACCAAAAAAGACTAAGGAAGAAATTAAAGAAAAGAAAAGACTCGCAGCAAGACAACGTCAAGAACGAATAAAAAAAGACCTTGTCTTATACCAACAATACAAACAAAAAGAGAAAGAAAGATATTATAAAAGGAAACGAGATAAGAAAATTCTTCCCGTCTCTGAAATGTCACCAAAAAATAGAAAGAAAATTCAAAAAAGGAATAGGGAAAATTTCAGGGCTTACTATAAAAGACAAAAGGAAAAGAAAAAAATAGAAACTATAAAGGAAGAAATAGTCGAAGATCAATATGTACTTGATGTGAATATAAGAGATATGATTTAAAGCTTAATGTAAATTGTTGAGAAAACCCAATTTGAACGCTACGTGCATCGATTACAACAACGGGTGGTCCAATCTTTGAAGTGTGTGCCGGCAAACATTTCAGTTCTTTACGACCCCCCGCCGAAATACCGAAAGAACTCTCACAAGAAACCATCAAGTTGTTTTATGTTATTGTGACGGAACAAGCCCTAGGCCCACCTGATGTTAAGTGGACTAACCTCTGCCTATAACAGATGCATTTCGTTAACGACGAATTGCACTATGCCCGTCACACTGAGACGTACAGTTGTTAGGTCTCATGTGCCTGTAATTTTACTGGCTCTTAAGGAGTGCTGCCGGAATACACTGTTAGGTGCTTGGCGAAAGATTTTCTACTTGAGGGTGGTCGCTGGCCAGGCGGGCATTCGCAAAATGCCCTTCCACCATGCGGTGAAGCTTAAGCCCGCGGCGGGATTCATGGACCCACTCCGCTGCACGTCACTCTATAGCCAATGCCACTGAGCCATCACTGCTTCAAAAATGAAAGACTAAAATGAGATGAGACTGCAATCGTCAGCTGATATGTTGAACTACGGCAAGGTCACTAAACGAATTTCGAAGGAAATGCAACACGGCTTGCGTGCCTTCAATACAAAACGTATAATAGTCACAATCTAACTTAACCAAAGCGCAATCCCAATCTTCACAAAAATTCGTCTATAGGGCAAAGCCAAATGATGGAGAACAACCTTTTTACTACACAGAAAGACGTAGATTTGGTATGCCCCCACTAAGTAGACTGACGACTTCGTAAAAGTCGTGGGTAGCCAATGGTTACAAGTGGCTAATAGCCGTTTATTGTGGCTTACTATGAGGGAGGCTTTGCTCAGCAGTGGACGTCTTCCGGCTGATAATGTTGATATCCAAACACACTGTTCAGAGGTTCGATAAGTTCGAAAAGGTGGAAAGTAATTCGAATTGATCTGAAGCTAACAGTTTTACCCTGTCACCCCTATTATTTTTTAATAATGAAAATTCTGATTTTAGTGTTACAATGTCATCTTGTACATAAATGACAAATGTTTCGAATAATAAATTTATTAAGAATAGTGATAAGAAGACTATTAATTTTTTTTTTTGATGCTGATGATTATGATGATTTCGATTAATAAGTAAGTGAATGTTGATTTTTTTTGTAGAATATAAGTACACATTGATACTAATATTAACGGATCCTATAAGAGTCGTGAGTAGCATTACGTTGGATCTCTTCTTATTATCTACAAAGTGGTTTCATATGTGCCTCCTAAAAATGTAATGAACGTATACTATGCATAAACGCTTGCCAAGCGAAATCACCTAAAATAATAGTTTTCTAAGATACGGATAAGATGACCCAGGACTACGTCTTGTCGTATTGCTAATTATGCTATGGAAGATACCAATTGTTCTTCCATCTAGGTTAGCCTGAACAACATCTTCGACCACATCATCACTTACCATCAGGTGAGATAGTGGTCAAAGGCTAACCTATAAGGCATAAAAAAAATTGACAGCGAGTTTAAGGGCCACTGTGGTTCGGGCCTCGGCTTGACTCGCTGCCGAGAGGCATTCGGGGAATCGGAACTAAATGCCCCGTTACAACCGCAGTGTTGCACCGTTGAAAGTGGGCCCTACGGAAAAATACTCTGTGACTTTTTGGAGAGACACTAATTGGGACTTTATTTTTGCCTCGAGCTCGGTGTTTGATTGTGTAACCTCTGATTACTGCACACCTGGGGATGTTACCGTGACGACTTGCGGATGACGCTAAAGCTGCCAACGTAATGGCTTCGATGGGGTCATCCGAGTCATCCAATACCTGCCGGGAGGTTTGAAGTATGGGTCGGATGAGCGGAGTCTGTGACCTTTGGTATCTCCAATTGTATTCGGCTGGGATGAAATGAATGAAAAATAAGCATAAATGTATTTATTTTATACTAACAATTGATTCATATTGTTTCAGGTCCGCAGTTCTGTACTTCATTACGTGGTAAGCAGATGTTAAATTACAAAGGATATACATTTAGTTTTCAGTATGAGAAAAACAAGAAGATGCGGTGGCGGTGCTCAAAGAATCATAGCAAGGGCTGCAGAGCGCACATATTTACTTTTGATAATAAAGTCATTAAAATATTCAATAATCATAATCATACCTTGGTTATTACTTATTAACGTAAGTCCATTCTTGTGAGTTCGACAGTTTCGTTTATGGAAAAAATAAATTGCATTTGTAATATAATCTTTACACAATACAGAATGTGTTATTTTTTAATGTTATTGTGACAGAACAAGCTCGAGGCCCACCTGATGTTAAGTAGACTAACCTCTGTCTATAACAGATGCATTTCGTCACATGTCACGAATTACACTGTGCCCGTCACCTTGAGACATAGTTCTTAAGTCTCATGTGCCTGTAATTTCACTGGACAGCTGCCGGAACACACCGTTAAGTGCTTAGCGACAGATTTTCTACTTGAGGGTGGTAGCTAGCCAGGCGGGCAATCGCAAAATGCCCTTCCACCATGCGGTGAAGCTCAAGCCGGCGGTGGGGATCAAACCAGGGTACTGCGGCACGGCAGTCAGGAAGTAAATGAAAACGTCCTTGAAAGTGTTCGACAATTATTATTATTAACTTTCGGCAAGACATAAGTTATAAGTGAATAAAATACAAGAATTACTTCTTTCAGAATTCATAGAAAATGACGCTTCTCCAAAGTTCTCAACGTCTCGCTTTGGGAAGCCCGTAATCACAGTGGGACCATATCGTTTCAACATGGATTCTCGGTGCAAGGGGCCCCGGATGAGATTTGTTTGCGTAAAAGCTTGTAATGGCTGTAGAGCTAGTATCACTACTATTGAACATTCAATAGTAAAGATGAGCTATGAACATAATCACCAGTAGTTATGAATTTTAACCGCGTCATTGTAGTACATTGTGTATTAAGGGCGGTAAGTAAGGAATTACAATGGAGGCTCTAGTAGAAGCCCGAAGTCGAAGAGGGCTTTCTGAGTTGACGTTCGTAATTCCCGTACCGTCCGTGAAACATACAATGTTTTTCATTACATTTGCGAGTGATTATTATGAATGATAGCTTTAATACACAAGTCAGCACAACTATTATTACGAAATACGTGAACTTTTTTATAAGCGGATAGCGGGCTTTTTGCCCATACCACAGATTATACAAATGTTTCGTTCAGAAACGTTCAGGGCAAATACTTACGTAGGTATACAGCCATGACGGAGTAAGAAAAAAACACGTTCTGATATAAAAATAACTATTAAAATCGATTATTAAAATATTAGTTCAGTATTAAAGTAACATGAAGCAAGATTGAAATGAAATTCCTGTTTAGATAACATCTTAAGACAATTTTTCAATTGCGTGTAAACTCCTTGCTTGAATTTGTAAGACCTGTGTGCTGTGCTGTGAATTAAAAAAAATACTTACCGACGCCGACGTTGGGTTTGACGTTGAAAGAAAGCTCGAGGGTTTTATATGGGACATAACGACCAAGTTAACCTGGGGCCCGATTCTCTTAGCTATTGAACGGCGTTAACGCAACTTAATTGCATGAAAATTTTAGTTTTTGACAGTATCCGTAGTCTGCCCGCTATTTAGGTTCGATCGCAAGTCAGTGGCTTGCTATCAATAGTTTTTGACATATTTGTTATGCTATTAGCTATTTTGTTGCGATTGCGTTGCTACACTGGCATTGATAGCATAGCATAGATTTTAGATACGAATAGTTAAATGATTTAAATGTATTTATTTAATGTATTGTTTGCTAGAAAACCACTGTATTGTTGTTTTCACTGATGCTTGATTGATAGAAGTTTTCATTATTATTTCAGTGGCAAAATTTGTAAGCCATAGCACAGCCATACGATAGCGACGCGACTGCTATACAACTGCGATTAAGAGCTAGAATTAGCAGACTACCGAATTTGACATTAACAGCAGTTCGATCGCAGAAGCATCGCAGTAGTGTGGCGTTTGGTCAATAGCTAAGAGAATTGGGGCCCAGTATGTTTAGATATTGTTTACGTGCAAGTGTGATGAAAAATTTAAAACTGCTATTTAAAGATTAAGTAGTGATGGAAATGGAATCACACTGATTGAGTATTAAACTAGTATATTGTCTGTTAAAATATATGTGTGTAAAATAAATAAATGGTACTTTCGCGCATCCTTTATGAAACTAAATATGTTAAATTGTTTTAATTCTTCCAAGATAAATTCTTGGTAGGAACGCCCTCACGTAGTAATATAAGAATAAATATTCTTACATCCTGCAAATGGGCCCATAAAAGTTTACAAAAGCTGCTTCATTTAAGGGTACTAGGATGAGAAGGGTCTGCTTGTACACTTGCAGTAAAAAATGAATCTCTCAAAGCATTGATGGGTGATAGATTTTAATTTGTTTCGTCGTAATTTTTTGTATGTATAGTCCAGGTACTTGTCGACGGATATCACGGTTGCGATGTGATCTACGAGCTCTGGAGGACGTATTTCTGGTGGTATTAATTCCAGTAGGTAGTCTTGCTTTTTATTACCTCGCAGAAGGTGTAATGAGTAGTAAAGAATTCTATTCGGTTATAAAAATGTCTTCAACTTGGGCAGCAGAGGGGAGCTTATATATCTAATGTACTCATAAATATAGCCTAAAAACTACTTTGAAGCGCTCGTAGCGAAGTTTACTTAGCTGTTCTCAATCGATCAGCAAAGTTAAGCAACGTCGCGCGCGGTCATGAGTTGGATGGGTGACCGCTAGTGACATTACTACTGAGCGTTTCCGTGTTTCGGAGGGCACGTTAAGCCGTCGGTCCCGGTTGTCGTCTTAGGATGGCAGTCGTTATAGCATGGTGGTAGGGCATTTTGCAAATGCCCGCCTGGCTAGCTACCACCCTCAAGTAGAAAATCTGTCGCCAAGCACCTAACGGTGTGTGCCTGAACAACATCTTCGACCACATCATCACTTAACATCAGGTGAGATAGTGGTCAAAGGCTAAAATATCAGGCATCAAAAAAAAATGCTCGCGATTAATTTTCTGTAGTTAAATAAACTGCAAAAAAAAGAAAAATCTGTAAATTTTCCATAAAAAAAGTAAAGAGATAATTCTCAACTTTATACAAATCTATTTAACTTATATATTTCTATATATCTTCTCGTGAATAAAACTGTCTTAGTCTTCAGCAACTAAGATGAGCTTGAATCTCTTCCGGTGCCTCAGGATTCAGTTTCAAGCTGCGTGCTTGCACCTTCATAACGCTAAGGTTCTTCGTCCATGGCGTTAGATACTGCTATTTCTTTTTTGGATAAGCTGCAATAAAAATACTATAAACCTTAAGCCTAGTGTCATTGTTGTTCTTTCCATGCAAACGCAGTTTGGTCATATTTTAAATACCAGCTTTTTAAAGCCGTTGAAACTTTGTATGCATGTCTGTGAGTCTAAAATCTATATGATTAAGTAGTCGTGGTTTGCAAGTTTTCTAAAAAAATGTTTAGAACACTTGGTATTAAAATATGACGAAACTAAGTTTGTATGGAAATCACTATGAGAGCCTTAACTTTACATTAAAATGAATGAATGATAAAAAAATATATTTTATACCACTCAGAAAAGGTCTCATTACTCTTTCAAAAACATGTTATAAAGTTCGTCATTTTTCCCTTATAAATGTACGGCGGGAAAAGTTATATGGATTTTCATTCCTTCACTCCGTAGCAGTGAAGGAATGTTGTATGAAAATCCAAAAACCATACCTGCCCTGGTAGCGTTCTTTTATTTTTAACTGCTTACATAAAAAAAAACAATCTCAAAAAGGTTTGATATCAAATACTTAGAAAAAAGAGGTGTGATTTTTATTTGTACTCGATTTTCAATGAAAGGAGGTTTGCAACCTTTTTTGCACTACGAGAAAAAAAGCGCGGCAATTTGGTATGTTTGGTTAAATTTTGTTTTTTATTAAATTTATATTTTACAGTACGCTTTTAATTATTCTAAATAGTTTTCCAAAATGCCGTCTGATAGTGAAAGTGACGGTTTTATAATGATGATGCCACCAGAAATAAGAAATGCAGCTCAAGAAGTCATAAAGAACTTACTGCCTGAGAAGTCTCGAGGTAAGTACGAGAAAACGTATAATGATTTTATTATCCTCGTAGTTGTAGTATAAAGCACTATGTATCACCCGGACAAAGTTCTATTTCTGTTCGAGAGTTTGCCCGACGCGTAGCGGAGGGCTTAAAGGCAACTCGAGTTCGTTTCGAGATCGTTTTCTTCCCTCGATGTACAATGTACTAAACTTTAGATTACTCTAGAATCTTCTGATACGATAGGGATTTAACATCTCGTACGTAGTATAATGCTTTATTTCCTATATGCATAATGTACTATCATTAATGTTGTTTCATCTTTTTCACATCAGGCACAATCCCGAGTAACTTAAAAAATAATTATAGTATAATAATTTTTATACAATTTTCTTATAGCCAAATATATAACGTCGCGGCGTGGGAACACATTACTCTGCATCGATGGGTTTACATTCTACGCCAAAACAACAAGTGGAGGGAAGACGCGATGGATTTGTTCCACTCACAATAGAAAGGGGTGTAAAGCAGTTGGTTACACTATGAATGACGAAATTGTAAAGTTAAATAATGAACATAATCACGAGAGTACCGTTAAGAATTGTTAAGAATTTGATATTTACTTTTCTTTTTTTTATATTGTACCTACATAAATTTTAACAGATTAACTGGATCCATGTCGCGATATTTTATATTGTTTCGTTTTCGACGTGTTCGTTGTATATGCGTTGACTTTGTTGGAGACCTGTATTATTCAATACAAGTCTGCAGTCGTTTGTTAATAAAATATTGAAAGATTTATGAGGAAATAGGAAATATTTCCTGAAAAATTTTATGTTGCATAGTCAAAGTTATGAATAATTAATGTCAACTTTAAATTGTATAATTTACTATAATAAAATCATTTATTTGTTGTAGTCCTGCTTTTTATTGCCTCGCAGAGATGTAATAAGTACTCGGGTATAAAAATGTCTTCAACTAGGGCAGCTTAGGTGAGCTTATTGTACCCAGACTTATAGTCTTACAAACTACCTTGCTTGCTCGCGATTTCGTTACGATTTTTCGTAAATGACGTATGATACTACTTTTCTCTAGTTAAACAATCTTTATAAGAGACTAAAAACCAAGAATTACTGTTTTTTAGAATTTACAGAAAATGACGCTTCTCCAAAGTTCTCAACGTCTCGTTTTGGGGAGCCCGTAATTACAGTGGGACAATATCGATTCAACATGGATTCTCGGTGCAAAGGGTGATGATATTTGAGATGAGATTTGTTTGCGTAAAATCTTGTAATGGCTGTAGAGATAGTAGCACTCGAACGCCCTCACGTAATATAAGAATAAATATGCTTACATCCTGCAAATGGGCCCATAAAAGTTTACAAAAAGTGGTTTCATTTAAGGGTCCTAGGAAGGGAAGGATCTGCTTATAAACAATCTGCAAAAAAAGAATAAACCGTAAATCTTCCGTAAAAAAATATTAAAGAGACAATCTCAGATGATATAATAAATATATTATCTAGAAGACTTCGACAAGATAGGGATTCAATCTATCGTGCCGTAGAACACTGCTCTATTCTACATTTTTTTTAAATATATATTTTCGCTCATTTACTGTTATTACTATATTCGTCAAATATTGCTTGTCGAAAGTAAAAAGTATGATTTTACAGCCAAATATATAACGTCGCGGCGTGGGAACACATTGCTGAGCATTGATGGGTTTACATTATACGCCAAAACAACTAGTCGAGGAAAGACGCGATGGATTTGTTCCACTCACAACAGGAAGGGGTGTAAAGCAGTTGGTTACACTATGAATGATGAAATAATAAAATTAAATAATGAACATAATCACGAATGTACAGTTAAAGATAGTTAAGAATTTTATATATTATATATTTATATATTATATAAATATCATATATTTACTTTCATGTTTATGTTATATAAATGTATACTTTACTTATATACTTATAAATAGTTTTTCATATAATATTGCTTTTAATTGCCGAATATTAAAAAGGTACATACATCCGCATACAAATAGAATTTATTTTGAAAAACAAGTGTGAGGTAAGCTCCTGTGGTTTTTTGAAGCGCTCGTAGCAAAGTTTGCTTAGCTGTTTTTAACCGATCAGCAAAGTTAAGCAACGTCCGCCGCGGTCATGAGTTGGATGGGTGACCGCTAGTGACATTACTACTGAGTGCTTCCGTGCTTCGGAGGGCACGTTCAGCCGTCGGTCCCGGTAGTTATCTTGGGATGGCAGTCGTTATAGCATGGTGGTAGGGCAATTTACGAATGCCCGCCTGGCTAGCTACCACCCTCAAGTAGAAAATCTGTCGCCAAGCACCTAACGGTGTGTTCCTACAGCTGTCCTTGAGAGCCAGTAATTTTAGGTTTGCCTGAACAACATCTTCGACCACATCATCACTTACCATTAGGTGAGATAGTGTTCAAAGGCTATAAGGGAAAAAAATTAAAGAGTTCGTAGAAATAAATTGCTGTCTTGAAATTTAATTGAAATTGCTAATCTGATATCATCCAACAGGTGCGGATTTCTATGGCCCACAATTCGTCAAGAACCGTTTTGGTAACCTCGTCTTGATTATTGAGGGTAATAGATTCAACAAGCGAAGTGACAGCAGAGGTGTCGGAATCCGCTGGGTTTGCGTTAAGAAATGTACGGGATGTAGAGCTGGTGTGGTCACTGTAAAAAATGAAATCATTGCAATAAAGGGTTCCCATAACCATTCATAGCACTTTGTAAACTATGGTATTGATGTTTAATGAAGTATTTATTGATCATTGGTTGCAATATAAAGTTGTTTTATCTTGAATCCGAAACCTTCAAACTTTCCTAATAATATTAAACCTACCAACCAATTTACAATACAATTCAACAATAGCAGCTTCGATACGTTACTAAACAGTGTATAATGACAGACTTTATGATTTCTAGATCTGGCACTGACTGAGATGAAGCCGAAGTTTATAAATTCTTTGCGTGGATTCCCAGCGGTGGAGCTCGGAGGATACAGATACAACAAAAGGGTTGAGCGTCCTGGGCCAAGGGAGTACTGGCGCTGCTCTAAGAGACGTGACAAGAAATGTAACGCTTCCATCGTCACCTTTGGCGATGAAGTTCTCGAGATAAAGCGTTGTCACAATCATTGATGCATGAAATAAAGATATGAAGTGGATAATTATTATGCATCGTCATCATCGTCATCAGATGGAAGATGTCAACTAGTTGAACAAATGTGATGTTCTATGAGGGAGACCTACTCATAGAACGCCGTACGGTTATTTTTTGCACACTATTTTTTACTTTCCTGCATATATCTGCTCCCGCTACTGTTGGTGTTGTCGTCAGTCCACATGTCAAACTTTTTTTCTTCCGGTATAATGTCGACGCCACTCAAAAACCTTTCTTTCTCATATTTTTTTTATTTGTTGAACAATCTGACTCACACTTGTAAATACTGAAAGCTATGACAGTGACTTTGGCTCTTCAATGAATTTCTTCGTTTCGGATTTTATAGCGCAAACAAACCACGAGCACAGCTTTCTTCATAGCTCTTTGAGCTTAAGGGTCACTGTTAAGGCACAGCACGGTTAAGTGCAATAAGTCTATCACTGGCAACACACACTAAATGCAACCTTCGCGGGACGTTCGACGAGCTATGCGACATCTTGTAACGTAATATCGCGAACGCTGCCCATCCGACTTGGGTTCTTTGAGTGTCCTCTTTGTAGAGCTACAACTACTTGTAGACAGACAATCTGTCCCGGGTTAATATAACCGTCAGTAACTTCGAGAGTATCGTGTCCAACGACTGACGATTACGATCCAACGACGGGTGCAATATGACCATTAGACATAATTTTCATCTAGTCCTCGTTCTTTTAAGACCTCGACTTACACATCGGCGACGTACCTTAGAATCTTTTGGCGTAATATTTAAATCAAAGTTTGAATAATAACCATATAATGTATTGAACTGTGTAATAAATATTAAAGTTTTCAAGTTTCATCATCATCTTCAATAAAATATTTACTAAAACAGTAAACAACAAGAGCATGGCATAGAATGTTTTGGCATCGTTTTCATGGCTAGCCGAATACCTGACAGCAATTATCATTAGGCTTTCCTAATGATTTTTTGTATATATCTGATATATATCTTAACAAATTATACGATATATTTTGCATATAGTAAATAAATGGAAAACCAGAAGTAAAGATATTAGACTCAAGGATATGCATTCAACATTACACCGAGTTTGTAAACTTGGTACTTAAAATATAACGTAAAAATTTAAAACATTTTGCACTTGTTTGTTTAGAGTAGTATAGGTTTATATGGTAAAGATATTGTATAATAACTGTGGAGCATCACTCTACTCACGTTGAATTGAGTATAATAGTAGCAAACTGCTCATTCGGCTCATTCTTACCCTAAGTCGCCTTTTATGACATCCCATGCAAGGATATGCAATCCTTAAATTCTTCAGACAGGAACATACGGTTCATCTTCATTCATTTTATGTACTGCACTGTATTGTATCAGCCAGTTAATCCACTGCTGAACACAGTCTACCCCAGTATTGCGGGATTCGCCACAATCCCCACGCTTGGCAGGAGGCTTGGGCATCGCAGTGTGATATCAGTTCCTCAGAAAGTGCTGCTGCCCACCTTCTGGTATGTTAACCTTAGTCGCCTCTTACAACACCCACGGGTAGAGATGGGTGGTTTTTCTAACCCGGCACCCTTCAGGCATTTTATGTAAATATAACTAATTTTTATGCCTAGGAATTCAATGTTTACATATCGGCGCTTAGTGTGACTTAGTTTATATTGTAAAGTTAGGGCAAGTTTTTGTCGAGAAAATGTGTAGTTAAAAAGGGAATTTAAGTCATTGAAGTCGTATATTACATACTACTAAACGTAGCGATCGAAGCTACTTATTTATTGAATGTGGTTTATAATTTAAACTTGATTTTAACATTCATAACTGATGCGTGGATGTTATTAAAACTTACTTAAGATTGCAATAAAGTTTATTATTTATTATTTGAGCCTGTATTTTAAAACGGTAGGCAGAGGTGTCTATATAAACCTATTACCACCTAACGAGCACAGTTTTAGACTTTGAACTACTATTAAATACTTTTTGTAAGAAAACTCACAAGCTCGTCTTAGTTTTCTATTGGACTCAAACGGTGATTTTATTTGCCATGCATCAAGTATTTTACTGCAAGATTTACTTATTTTTTATATTAAATTAGGCACACTCAAATCGTAGTTATGTGAGTCGTACCAATAAGTCACAAATGTGCACCAGTCAAGTTCTATCAATATATGCATAGGTATATATATATTATACTGTGTGTTACATTTATGTAGTAAAATTCGTATTAAAATTGGGTGAAATCACGATGATTTTCATCTTTTAATGTTTTACCTAACTATTATTTGCTTTCACTCGTGCTTGTTTAAGAATATAACTTATTAAGAAAAATGTCACATTTTTTATTATCTCGACAAATTCAACCTCTTTACTTTAAAATAAGTGTATTGTGTGTAACGCAATATACTTATTACCTACCTCTTTATGCAATCTTACTGTGGCTTGTAGAATTATTTTAAAAATAAAATGACAATGATATTCTGTCATCTTTCATTGTGACAATCTGTTAGTATTTGGTATTTATTAGATTCACTAACTAATTAAAAAATATCTTTATTTTGTTCCGACTTTTGTTATCGCATGTAAGATGTGGTGTTGTGGGGAAAACTATTTTTGATTAGATCTCTATAAGAAAATACTTACTACTGGACTGCCTATGAGTCCAAATGCTTTTATTGTAGTAGCTGTAGTGTTGTATATAGTTCGTAGTTTGTTTTTTGTTTTATCGTAGTACGTATTTTGTTAGTAAATGCATACCGCCAGTAATAAAAAAAACTTTCATTTTAATCTTATAATGCTTATTATTTGCAGCCCCTACGTACATAATTTCTCGGCTCAAAGCACCTATGATCACGTACTCGGGTTACCGATTTAGCAAACACTATACTTCGGGAAATAAAACTCGATGGCGATGCTCTTCGCACTATACAACGAACTGTAAGGCTTCTATCAATACCGTTTTGGATAAAATTGTCAGAATAAGCAGTTGTCATAATCATACTGTACGAATACCTGATACCATGTGATCTCGTTTGCCGTGACGTCGAATATGCTGGATGTATGGTTTAACGATACTGAATAAAAGTGATTAATAAAAAAATCTTAAAGCCAACTAAGTTTTATTTGAATGTACTAAGTAACTAAAAAGAAGAAAAGAGACATGTCAAACTTTTGATTCGATTTTTTAAATAAATATGAAGTGAAAATAAACATTTTAATTTTAATGAACTCAATATCTCTATTCCTACGATGTGCACTCGATTGAAAATATAAATAATCTCCGGCAGCGTTTTACGTTCCTCCCTGTTTATCGTACCATCGTAACCATCAACTGAATTAGTGGGCTTATTATTTTATGTATTTTATATAAATAGATGTAGTAAATGTTTGTCGTTATTTATGAGTCATTTTGTAAAAAAAAATATTTTGAATTTTTATGTAATGGCACCCTTAAAAAGTCTTTGATTCTTTCTTAAATTGTTATATAATTATGAACAAGTAAAACTGTTGAGGTACGTCACAGAATCTTTTCTTTGTTTCAGATTACATCAGTTTCAATACGAAGAAATATATGGATATCAATTATTTGTAAGTCTTTTATCTATCTGAATTTAAGAACAATATCTTGATGCGTTTGTCATGCATGCAAATTTCACTGATCTCGAAGGTATGAAGGCCTAGGAGCAATGGCTATAGAATACCGCACACGGTGAACCCACTGTTTGTAACTTGACATATTTTTGAGCTTTACCGCATGTTCTAATGCATATTAAAAATGCTCGCCATTGCCACTGTTAATAATACCAGGAAGTTGTAGATTTGATAAGGCTAGAAATTACACATGTTGTCGCTATCTAAATTATTGTTCTTCTTTAGGATTCCGTAACTAAACGAACATATGGAGCCCTATTATTGAGACTCCACTGTCTGTCTGTCTGTCTCTCCATTGTCTGTAAGTCACGCGTTTCTATCTCGTAAACGGAATGACTGACAAACCCGAAATGTCTATAGCTTGTATGGAACGTTGATCCAATTAAATATTGGAATAGAAATTCAAATTAATTATTTTTGAGTGGAGCTTTTTTACACCCTATCATGGTTTCATGATCTAAAACTAATTGAGTCGATTACTAACATAAAATAAAAATCTTATGTAAAAAAATAATTTTTGTCGGGCCGCTAAAGCTGTTAATTTAAGATCATTTTTGTTACGAGAGTGTATCTTAGAAACTAAAATAGGTATTTCAGTTAGCATCTAGGATCAAAATCATTTTCTTTTACGGGCTGATGCAAAGCGGAATCATTAAGAGCGTGTCCCACATCGCACTATGCATTGCAGTTTATTTAAAAAAAAATTACAACATTGTCATGCTCTTAGAATTAAAGTTGCAAGGCCCTCTTTTTCGCCTAATTTTACATGGCTCATTCTGTGAGACACATTATTTAGCATTCCAGGGATTTGCCATGCGGGTGCCGGGTCCATCGCGCTGCAAAGGAAGAGGATCAAGTCTCAGGTACTTGGAGCTACTTAGCTTCGAATACAACTTGGAACAAAACCATCGATTTACAACTGATAAGAGTAGTTTTTCGACCGCATAGAACATTTGAGAAGGTGGAATATGACAACGAACCATCCGTAGGTTTGCCACGGCGCGGCGGTACCAATTTCGACCAACGGGGATGATACAGCCTAAGTACACTGAAAACGACCTTGTTAAATTTTCAGGATTATTTTAGGTCCTGCTGATATCATTTTTTAATCAACCGACAGTCGTCAATTTGGGTAATTGTAACAAAGTTAAGTTTGGTGGTATAACTAATGAAATGATAAATATCGTAGTACGTTTTTTGAAGCAGTGATGGCTCAGTGGCATTGGCTATGGACTGCCGCGCAGCAGGTCCATGGCTCGAATCCTGCCTCGGGCTTGAGCTTCACCGCATGGTGGAAGGGCATTATGCGAATGCCCGCATGGCTAGCAACCACCCTCAAGTAAAATCTGTCGCCAAGCACCTAACGGTGTGTTCCGGCAGCAGTCCTTGAGGGCCAGTGAAATTACAGGCACATGAGACTTAATAACTATGTCTCAAGGTGACGGGCGCTGTGCAATTCGTGACTTGAGACGAAATGCATCTGTTATAGGCAGAGGTTAGTCCTCTTAACATCAGGTGGGCCACGAGATTGTTCCGTCACAATAACATAAAAAAGTGTAAGTTATAATTTAACCTATGAATTAATGTAGGCTGTTTTTTATCATTTAGCTCATATGTTGAATCACAATTATTTGTGAAAGAAAAAGATGTTGTTTGTATATATTTTATGGTTAGATATGTTATTTTAATATAAATAATTCACTTGTAGTGTATTTTTAAGTGAAGTGATGCCCTATTTTGTTTTAAGAAAAACCCATATATGTCTAAAAACGGGTTTACAGAGTATTATTGTCTTCTTCTTCGTAAATTAAAAGGGTCATTATGTTAAATGTACTTATTCATTTGTCTTCTACAGTATTATTATGATATATGTGACGTATTTGATTTAACTTTTTGACGTATTGCCTAAATTTAATATTTTTATATTTGCCTATTTAAGAATCAAAGTACACTTATAAGTATTCTTGATAATAACTAATATGCAGATGCAACATCTGGCCAAAGTTCTTTGAAAAGGAGATAAAAAAATGACCCCACCCCATAAATGCATATTTTTTCATAGTTAGATTTTTATGAAATAATATTTTATTATAGTTAATAGAGTGTTCCATTATTAATGAAACAAAAACCCTGATTTTGATAATTCTTTTCGTAACTCTGATAGGTATAACAATATCATAATTTTCAATAAAAGTGTATATTCTATTGTTTTCACAGAAAAACAAGTAGACGCTGAAAACTTTCTGGCAGAGAAAGCAGTTCTTAGAATAGGGAAAAAGGGTAACCGTGTACTATTCGTGAATGAGTATCCATTCTCGGTTTACGACACCAGGACCATGCGAAACGGCTCTTCAAGTACCAGATGGGTCTGCTGCAACAGAAAAGCTATGAAGTGTAAGAGTGAAGTCAGATCTGTCAATGAAATCATCGTTTCAAAAAGGTTTGACCACAATCACACCCCCATGTTAAAGGAAGATGAGCTTGAAGTGGTGAAATAACTGATATTAGATAACCTTCTTTATTATTTTAATTGTTAATAAGTTTGCATCGTCAGGACCACTATGTCCTAGTTGTGAATGAAATTCTATTGTTATCATTATCGCCGATGCCAATGGGTTAAGTGTAGTTATTTTAAACTCCGTATCGCAAGAGCATATTGGAGTCCTATTAACGAGAACTGTCTGTCTGTCTGTAACGGGTCTTTTGCTCGTAAACGGGTCAGTTATAAACTTTGTGTTTTGAAATAGCCAGTTCTATATGTTTTTTTTTATGACTTAGGTTAGCCATTGACCACTATCACACCTGATTGTTGTTCAGGCTAATCTAGAATTAATGGCTCTCAGGACAGCTGCCGGAACACACCGTTGATGCTAGGCTTTCTACTTGAGGGTGGTAGCCAGCCAGGTGGGCAATCGCAAAATGCTCTATCACCATACTATAACCACTGTCATCCTAAGACAACAACCGGGACCGACGCCTTATTTGCACTTTAACATGTAGAGTATAATCGTCTGCTAGTCAGTCTGGAGTACAATTTAACATATATTACTTATAATGTTTGTTGATCGGCCGCCAAAGTTGTCAATTTCAGACCATTTTTATTTGTGGTCTTAAAAACTGTTTGGATTTTGAAATTTCAGTTTATGAAATATCCTGTTTTAATAAACAAATCATGAAAATGCCGATTTTAAATGCAGTTTTGAATTTGTGGTCAAAACTCATAAACATTTTTCTTTTACGGGCTGTTGCAATTTTAGGGTAAACGAGCGAGACCTGATTCGCACATTTTTTTAGTATTTCTTTAAGGGACATTTGAGTTGTTATTTTGAAGCAATGATAGCCGTAGTTTTAGCTCTGGATTGCCGTGCCGCAGGTCCATGGTTCGATCCCCGCCGCCGGCATGAGCTTCACCACATGGTGGAAGAGTGAATTTTACGAATGCTCGCCACCACTCTCAAGAAGAAAAATCTGTCGCCAAGGACTTAGCAGTGTGTTTCAGCAGTAATCCTTGAGAGCCAGTAAAATTACAGGTAATGAGACTCATCAGTTCGTCACTTGCAAACGCTTTTATATATTGTAAAAGCATTAGCAGAGGTGACCACTTCACATCAGGTGGTTCCTCGTGCACTTCCATCACAAAATGAAAAGCGTGAATTAAATGCATTTACGACCTAGCTCGAGGCCCACCTGAAGTTAAGCGGACTAACCTCTGCCTTTCGCATAATGCCCTTAGTGCGGTGAAGCTCAAGCCGGCGAGGGACCTGCGGCACGGCAGTCCATAGCTATTACCGCTTGGCCTTCATTGCTTCAAAAATGATGCATATCGATATTTTCTTGAGCATTTTGCTTTCCGCAGTCTAAAATGCAGATCATTTACGGTTTTCACCTATTATTACGACGAAGAGTATTTAAACCACAATCAGTTGATATTTACTAGTTAATATATAAAGTAATATTGATCTTATATTATATAATGTCTGTTATTTTACTAGCTGTTCTGTATTCTGCAACATATAAAGGATATTTTTGTATTTTTGCTATTAAATGATTCCAAAATACTATATAACACCATATAAATAAAATACAGTTTATCTAAAATAGATATTCATTTTTAGTATTTTTGTAATAATTATATATCATACCTTTTAACTGCAAGGCAATGGATCAGACTGAAAATGTATACTGTTTTTTATTTTGAAATTTTTAACTGTGTTTTAGTCCATAATAGTATTAAGATAAATGTTGATTTTAAAATGTAGCTTTATTAATATAAATACGATTTACTGTGCTAATTATTAATAAAATGGATATAAAAGCTACAGAGTGAATTATTAAAAACAATCAACCTTCCATAAATGTATGGAAGCTCGTTTTATTATATGTTTTTAAAGTAATGGTTAATTCCAAAGGTTATTTTCGATATGCTGCGATAAAGGTAAGGTTCTCGAGATGGCATGCAGTGTTCAACGAAGAGCAATACTATACAATGTCATATCGTATAATCTATTGCTTACATGCGATGGAAAAAACTGGTAATCTCGGTAACTGCAATGAACTAGAGGGCAGCAAACTCATTTTAGCCAAGAAAACTTTTCTCCAGAGCTACGATTTCTTGCATAAGCTAGAAATCATAATCGTAGAATAAAGAAGAGCTCGTTAATGGACCCGTTTCTTTTTCATTTATTGTAGCTTCAATATTTCAAATTAAATGTATGTAATATTGTATCGAAAAACCACCATGAATTTGTTTCTTCTCGATATTCTTATTCGCAACGTGCTTTAATTATTAAGAGCGCAACGCAAACATTAATTAATAGGAGATTTACATGGCACATATGCATTCTTGAACTGTTTACCTATAAAAAATGCAATTAATAATGTCTGCAAAGAATATATAATAGTAATAACTGCTAATAAAACGCTGTTTCTCGTCGCCGTGCAGCGGCGGGAGGCGATGTGGCTGTTGAATAGTCAAGGATCTAAATAGAACAGGTATTTCACGACGATGTGTAGCATCAATATGGCAGTTTATTCGTGAAAGTTGGAACTAGTAGAACACTATAGTATTTTACGTGAAAAGCATCGCTATATTTTTTATCATTTATGTAAATAACGTTAAAGATATTTCTAAATATGATGATAAGCACTATCGCGTGCTAAGCGAAAATATATTTAACAAATTATTGGAGTACAAAATTTATGCCCAAGGCGGCGATGATTGTGGCCGCGCACCGTCCTCTATGACGGTTAAAGGAATACAATTGGAGCACGAAATTTTGGCTCGAAATGCCGAGTTCAGGTGGCCGAGGAGGTTTAGGGCATCTGACGCGATATCGGAGGACGCGGGTTCGATTCCCGCCTTGGGCATAAAATTTTGTATGTACTCCAATAATTTGTTATATACGTTAAAGATAACTTAGTTCAATTCAAATTTAACTGTTGTGATAATAACTTCGTTACCTAAATAGTGTCACCAAGTTAACTTGCTCTGGAAAATAAATCATTTATAGTCTTTTTCTTCATATTTTACTCGTTCTTTAATGGTAACTTAGAGGGATGTAAAGCTTCACATTGGAATTTCGAAGATCTATGCGTTTATCGGTTTTGTTTTAAAAATTAAGGTCAAAGTCAAAATCATTTATTCAATTTATGCGTCTACTATGCTCTTAGGAAGGTCCATTATCGTACAAATGTTAATATTGAAATATTCTACATTGTACTGACACGTTCAGCAAAAAACAAAAAATATAGAGCTCCTGCGAGAAGAATGGACGGGAAACTTGGAGTGATTCTTTTAAAATGTTTTTGGACAATGTGTTATATATGTTTCTAAATCCTAAGGGTCTATTCACGCACGAATAAACATCAAAATAATTATATTTTGACTAACCTCGACGTTCGATCAAGTTGCATTGACCGTGGTCACGAGTAGACTGAACATGAGCTTAGTTCACGAAAGTTTAAAAAAAAGGAATGTGTTATATACTATAGTTAGTAGTTGTAATCTAGAGCCTGGAACTGTGGGCGGTACATGGCAATTGGTCAACTCCCTGTGCCAATACACGTGGCAGCTAAGCGAACATTCTCAAAAGCTTCTGCGCCTTCCTCGCCTTCTCACACATACGAGACTATATTTATTTTATACAAAGAGACCGCCTATTATGATTTTGTTTCTTAACTCGTGTTAATAACAGAGTAAAGAGTTTAAAACAATAAATATCTCTTTACATTTTTTACTTTATAAACAAAATTATATATATAATATAATACGTAGAGCGCACTCATAAAAACAGGAGTGAATACTATGACCGGTTAAATTTAATATGTTGTTGTTTAAAATGTTCTCCTTTGGCGTCAAATGGCATTTAACTTGGACATACGATTAAACGATTCCTCGGTGGAGATTTTCAACAGACTTTTCTGGTGATGAAACTCATTGACCGCGCAATTGGTTTTTAATTTTTGAAAACAGGTAACACAATGTGCCAAATCTATATGTCATGATATGACTGATAAGCTCTACGATTACTAGATAGACCAGTAGACTGGTGACCATTATGACTAATATTGACACTGAGATTGCCAGGAATGCGCTTGACTTCTGCAAACTATTTATTTTTTATTTTGAAGTGATTACGACGGAACAAACACGAGCTCTTCTAATCTGAAGTTGTAACCTCTGCCTACAACAGATACATTACGTCACAAGTGACGTATTGCACTGCGTCTGTCACCCTGAGACATACACAACCCAGCTGTAAATAACTCGCTGTTAATTATCATACTTCCCACTAATATTTTAAAAAGGGCAAAATTTGAAACTTGAGATATAATACTCTTCCTTAAGCGACTAGATAATATAGAACCAGTGGACTAGAAAATGTAGGACTAGACACTTTCGTATGCTGATAATTTTAGTAAGTTCACCTTTTAATACTAGACATGTTTATGAAGCAATGATGGCCGAGCGGTAATAGCTATGGACTGCCGCGCCGCAGGTCCCGGGTTCGATCCCCACCGCCGGCTTGAGCTTCATCGCATGGTGGAAGGACATTTTGCGGTTGCCCGCCAGGCTAGCTACCACCCTCAAGTAGAAAATCTGTCGCCAAGCACCTAAAGGTGTGTTCCGGCAGTAGTCCTTGAGAGCCAGTGAAATTACAGGCACATGAGACTTAACAAATATGTCTCAAGGTGACGGGCGCAGTGCAATTCGTGATTTGTGATGAAATGCATCTGTTATAGGCAGAGGTTAGTCCGCTTAACATCAGGTGGGCCTCGAGCTTGTCCCGTCACAATAACATAAAAAAAAAGACATGGTGCTTGACATAACGGAATACTGATCTCTTCAAAGTCCTAGACATTCTAGGATACTACCTAGATCCTTTTTATACAGTTTATTCAAACTTTGTATGTATTTTTGCAGGTCCTGTTTACGTTAAATCTTGTCGAGGGAATATTATGATAAAATGCGGTAGGTACACCTTTACCAAGAAAAATCGTACAGGTCCGCGGATCAGATGGGCATGTTCGACCCACCACCATAAGGGTTGTAAGGCTCACATACGCACTTTTGAGGATGCAATTGTCAAAGTTCACAATGTGCACGACCATACTATTTGGAAGAGAAATTATGAAAAACATAAAATGAGTGTACTACTTGAATGAGATATATTCGGTTTATTGATTTCCTGAAATATTGGGTTACTTTAATCAGTTTTATTTTCAATTGTTACCAAGTAAATGCTATTTTGACATACGGCCTACTGACTTTTACACATTTTGTATTGCCTCAAGGCAAACCTGTTATTTTTTTATATTGTTATGATTGCAATAACGCCTGCTAAGCGGATTACATTACAAAATTAGAAATATACGATAGGAAAAATTTAAGTCATGTGCATCCCAATACGATGGTTAATGAACTATAGGAAAAATTCGAGTTATGACGTCATGTCATATTAGCTCAATTGGTTAGAGCATGCCCCGGCTAAAGGGGCGGATGGACGCGGGTTCGAATCCCGCACATGACTTAAATTTTTTTTTCCTATCGTATATTTCAAATTTTGTAACAAACCTGTTATTGTTAATTTAAATAAGTATAATATTGTTCTTGTAATAGTAAATTATGTATTTAATATATAATATTTCTGCGCCATTCTACTCGCCCCGGTGCGGGCAAATAGATAGTATTTTTTTGTACTCGTGCGTGACGAGTATAGTAGCTACAGAAAAGATAAGAGATATACATTGTTAGGTGAGCGTAGATGCCTAATCCAAAAGTAAGATAAGTTCTTCATGGAATATCGCGACAAATTTAGGTAAATTCTGATACTGTATAATTAGATGTTTAAAGAAATTTGCCGACACAAACGAAACACCATTGACCTATATATACTAGACGCGACATCTCAAACGAGGATAGTCGACCAGTGCAGGTATGCCGGCCGGCATACTCTCCCCCACACGCAGCTGGGCACTCGTAGAGATAACACGCGCTTTACGTTCGAAAATTGTGTATTCAAAATACACAATTGATAATACACAATTTTCGAACGTAAGGCGCGTATGCCGGCCGGCATACCTGCACTGGTCGACTATCCTCGTTTGAGATGTCGCGTCTAGTATATATAGGTCAATGCGAAACACTGACAAAACTGAACAAAGTGGTATATAAACTCTCAATTTTCGGGATGATGTTTACTTACATTTAATAGGTACCTAGCAGTAGAACTCTTTGTGTGAGTTCGTCCGGGAAAGTAGTGTCACCGTAAATATTACTACCGCCAAGCAAGTACCTAATGTTTGCAGTAACTGTGTTCCGGTTTGAAGGCTATGGGTGCCGGTGAAATTACAGGCACATGATACATAACCTCTTTTTATCTCAGAGTGACGGGAGCAGTGCTATTCGTCAATAGTGACAAACTGTACCTGTTATAGGCAGTATATCTTGTAGAAGTGGTGCCATAAAAGTGTGATCTCTGAGTGTTTTTAATCGTCACGGTACTTCATCCTTACAAGTTCTTCCATAATTATCAGCCGGAAAAAGTCCATTCAGGTTGTTTGAAGAACATAAATCTTTGCCTTTTTAGTTTATTTATTAGCAGTCCCGGTCTCAGTATCTACATTTCTTATTTTGCATTAAATAACGATACATTGTGTTTTAAATACATCGGTTTGTTTTCAATTAAACGAAGGCATTTTTTTTAATTTAACACTTTCAATTTTAAATTTCATTGATATTTTATTTTATTTTTTCTTGCTCGTACTTACTTCTGAATTGGTCATCTATGCCCACCTTAAAATAAATCCTGTTAACATATTAATAATATATTGAGTTAAAAAATAAAGTTATTGATATATACATCTTTCTATCTATAGTATACGGTATGTTCCGGAAGCAGTCCTTTAGAACCAGTGAAATTACAGGCACATGAGACTTAACAACTATGTCTCAAACTGATGGGCGCAGTGCAATTCGTGACTTGTGATGAAATGCATATGTTATAGGCAGAGGTTAGTCCGCTTAACATCAAGTGGGCCTCGAGTATGTTCCGTCACAATAACATAAAAAACAGAATATTTTATACCGAATTGCACCTTACCATTTACTATTATAAATCTTTTGATTGTCTTTTAAAGACACTGCTCCGTAGTCCATATGTTTAGCTGACATTTAATAGCAGGTTTTGGCAAATTATTATCATATAATACACACTTATCTGTTTTTGGAATCGAACCCAGGATATCTGAAATTATAAACATTTAAGTCTTTCTATTTTATTTCTTCAGGTCTCTTCTTCGAAACTTCCAGAGGCACACGAATTTTACAATATGGTGGACATAACTTTAGTCGTCATTAAATGAATAGTAGTGAAGTAACAAAATAGCGATGCACTATGTGTACTTCAAAGGGTAGTAAAGCTTATGTACAAACGTCGAAAGATCGCACTATCGTTGCGAATGGAGAACATAACCATCATTCAATTTATGTACAGTGAATTTCACATATCATTTTTTTACATATACTTGGGTATCTTAATATAACCGAAAAGAACATTTATAAAACATTAAAACATTCAAGGTTCACAAACTTACTTGTACCTCTGAACATGAATTAGCTAAGACTTTTGATTTATAATAGTAATGTTTATTTCTAAACAGTCATACCTATAAATAAAAGTACACAAAATAATAGTTAACAAACATTGGAATTGGTAGGCTATACAATTCCACAATATAAAAAGCCTAACTGTACCTTGTGAGACAGTGTTCCTACACCAGCTAAACATATAGCAATAAATAAAGCCCAATATGCTATGAACTTAGTTTGAAAATGGTGAAATAATTATAACATTTCGGCGTATTTATGATTAAAGAGCATTAGTTTGCACTTAGAAACGACAATCCCGAGCACTCTTTTGCTAAATATTTAATTGGTACAGGTTTTGATTGATCTTCATATCCAAGAAAGGACTATTACACCAGTAATGTCTACGTTTGTGAATAATAACAAATATTTTTAAAATATTTTATGAAAACACCAAATTAATATTATAATTAAACACCTAAAAAAAAAACAAAAATATATCTAGTGACAATTCCGCCTAATTTTCCTGTTAAGCTGACGTGACGTCACAAACGCCACGCAGCCAAAGTAGAAGCGACGCGTGTCGCTTCTACACGAAGCATCCTCAGGAGGTCTTGACTCTACGAGCGCACGATCGAGAATTCTCGATCGTGCGCTCGTAGAGTTGTATTTTTTAAGTGTTTTATTAAAATATTAATTTGATGTTTTCATAAAATATTTTAAAAATATTTGTTATTATTAAATATGGATTTCCGCAAAGTAACGCCTGAATCTATTTATTATTTACGTTTGTGATAATGGTTTCTGATTGTGTTTAGAAATAATAAGTCATAGTGTGAGCGATGCACTGTTGAATGAACGAACACATTTATCCGTAATTATTCCACCCATTCTCAATCACGTGCTCGATTCAAGACAGTCAAGACCTCCGGATTTACGTTACGTTTCAACACGGATGCTATTCAATACTTTGCTGGATTGTAGCACATCACATAAGCTATGATTTCAAAGTAAAAATACGCTTTTGTGAAGAAATTTTAAAACAAATTCATTTTGACGAATCCATCCATATCCAGCGCCATTAATGCGTGGTCCAATAAATAGTTCTTTTTTATCTAATAATGCTAATCACATTACGGGCACCTCTGAAATGTATCATGCAAAATATAGTTTATATTTTAAAGTTTAATTATCATATTGCTTACTTAGGTAGCGATGCCGAAAATGTCAATTCATTTTTAAATTTGTTTAAAATGTAGTTCGTGCAATCCTTCAACACTCCGTTTACATCGGACTTGTGTCGAAGACAGTGCCTCCGGCGACGGTGTTACGCCTTTGTTTTAACACCGACAAATGTTCAACGTTTCAAAATGGAGTCTTAATTATATGTATCAATACAAATGAGACAAAAAGTATTCGTAATACTCAAAAAGTAGTAGATATAGATGGTTTTGATATTGTAATTCATTTAACTGTTTTTCAGGTCCTGTTTTCGGCACATCAAAACGTGGGAATGCGATGTTGAGATATGGTGGTTACCGTTTTTCTAAAGATTATACAACAGCTGGTAAAACAAGATGGCAATGTTCTAACAGAGGGGGGAACTCTTGCAAGGCACATATTTTTACCTACGAAAAAGTCGTATTAAAAGTAAATAATGTACACACTCATCCGCCAGTAGAAGACAGTATCTACACATTTTAATTTCAAAAAAAAATTCTAATTGAAAGCCCGTTCCTATTCTGGGCCTGATAATAACTTCAACATCATCACATCGCTTACTAGCATGTAGTCGACCATGTAGAAGACTAATAAATAAATAAAGTTATGACCCATATGCCTACATTCGGCGATTATAGATTATGTTCTTAGTGTGTCGTTATTGTGTTGTTACTCAGTAAATTCTTAAATATGTACTTGTGAAAATTATTTTATATAAATATGTTCATTCAATTGTAAAAATTTCAAAATACACCTTCATGTAAGTATACAAAAGTGGAAGAGACGTGTCAACACAGGAGACAATTTAGATGCACATGATTTAAGGACTATGGCGGGAATCTCATCAGGAGCACTGGCCTTGTTCAAGTTCAGATTGCGCAGCATCCTACGGAAATCGATCTGATGGATAGAAAATTCCAGCAAAGATGTTTCACATCTAGGTGGACATCGAGGCGTTTTGCTTCCTATGTCTAAACATGAAGACTCCGCAAAAAGTGTATCGAATAAGTTAGCTTTCTTATTAGCGGTGTGATCTAATGATCCGTCCGGTTTTAACAATAGATACTGACTAAGGCGACTAAAGTTCGATAGGATCCTTGGCCATAAATATAGGACCACTATGATTTGCTAACCGTAGTGTAGGAGAAGCTAGTTTGTACCAACTCAGCTAATGTGATCGAAGCACGGACTTTTAAAATGACTTGGCATCTTTGTTATGAATATCATTATCTAGCGGGCTGAAGCAACAACTCATGTTAATTAAGCTTCCTATTAATGCAATCTGGTGTGCAAAAAATTAACACGAAACCGGGAAATAACTTTGCTGGATTATAGCACATCACAAAATAGAATAAAATACTCTATTGCTTGCCGCAGCAGATCAGTTACAGAATCCGCGCAGTGAAAGGTTCATACGAAAAGCAGCAAAGGGACTGCTAGGGATAAAAAAATACTCATTCCAATCTGCTGACCTGTACCTACATACTGCCGGATGCCAATCTGGTATCGGTCGGGGAATATAGACATGAATTTCACCGGACAGTGATCAAAATTATGCAACGGTGAAGAAAGTAGCACTGAGTAGCGGTCTCGATTTATTACCATTATTGGCATCAGGAGCTATTGATAGTCATCTAACTTGAGCTACTGTACTGCACATGATTTTTGGGTAATATTCAACGTTTTACCTAAAAATATATTGTTCAGGCAATATATGCTCCGAAAAAGCTAACAGACTAACGTGGTCACGTGGTAAGTCACGTGGTATTTCACATCGGGCCAGCTTGTAAACTAAGATCAAGCTCATGCAAGTCCAGTCTTGTATGTCTAGTGCATCTAGGACTTGTACTATATAACTGACTGGCTTAATACAGTCTGAAACTCTGGACTCTACATAACCGCGCAAAAAATCTTCTAAGCCTCAAACATACATTAAAAAAGTTCAGAGTCTACGGGTATTTTAGAGGTTTTATTTCTGTGCGTGTGGGATAGTCCTACATAGCTTATTCCCCAGCATCCGTTCTTTCATTGGACGAATAGACGCAGGAACGCGACGTCCATACGTGGTCGATATTCGAAAAATGCACAATTCATTACTGATTCGTACAATGCACACGGCAGATCTACTGAAAACACTACTAGCGTCTACGTGTACCAATAAATAGAATTTTGAAGTCTTCAGTCCAGAGTGAATTCGCGAAGGTATATTCTAGGAAGATATTTTTCGCATTGGTGACCGCGTCGTAGCTTTCCAGCAGATGAGACTACAGTGAAATGGTTGCTTATTTATTATAAAATAAATTAAAATACTTTATAGAAGTTAACATACTCATCATACCTACTGAGAAATTTTTCCTTGTTGAGGTGTCTGTCGGAGAGCATATCTGTGTTTCAGTTAAAAAGAGCAAGGCCGGCTTAGCAGTCTCCAGGTGGTAGTGGACATCATTCAGGTTAGAACGGAGACTCCGTATGTTGCAGAAGTCCACGGCTAGCGTGGTGTGGGGTAACTTAGGCCTCCTGCTTCGTTTGCCTCGAGCAGCAGAAATATAATCGAGCATGGTTTTGCCCCCTCCAGAATACGCAGGGCAGCCCGAGCATCCACCTTATAACCTTCAGGTTCAGGTCCTGGAATTAGGCCTCCGGGTCTCCCACAAAACGATCGAAACGCAATGGCAGAGCCTATCTGACTTATTTACGTGAGTTATCCCGTATTATTTACTAAAATGGCAGAGCCACTACTTCACGCCGATATCTGAAACTGTCTCTATCTGAATAATTAAACGTAATATATATATATAATAAATTCCATGTTACACAATGTAATAATCACTATAAAACCCTGAAATCTTTGCAGTTAAAATAATTAAGTCTCGAAAAGGATATAAAGGAAGATATAAGCAAACTTTATAATTAATCGTTTTGTATTGTAGACACTGGGAGATAATTTCTGTTTATCTACTACTACGTCATGTATACTGGTCAATCTTGTCAATCAACTAGTTTTCGCGTCAGACTAGCTACTGGCATAACAATATATTATGTAATCGTAAAGTCAAGTGGCCATTTATGCATGTTTTTGTGCTGCCGATCTCAGAATAGTAGTCGTAACTGAATAATTAAACGTATGTTATGTATAAATTCCATGTTAAACAATGTAATAATCACTATAAAACCTTGAAATCTTTGCAGCTAAAATAATTAAGTGTCGGAGAGGAAATCAACTGCTAAAACAAGGAGGATATACATATCACGCGGCATCTGGGAGCAATTTAAGTCTGAAGACTAAATGGAGGTGTTCTAGTTACATGGCCCACCGATGTCCGGCTACTGTATATACTCTTGAAGGCAGCGACATAGTGGCGACTGAAGGAGAACATACACATCCACCGAAAGACAAACGATAGACTAATACTTACACGTTATAGATATAAAAATATTAAGAACACAGAAAACAAAAGAATAAAACGCATCCGTGAACAAACACATTTACCCGTAATTATTCCACCCATTCTCAATCACGTGCTCGATTCAAGACAGTCAAGACCTCCGGAAGATGCTTCGTGTTGAAAAGAAACGTAAAATTATACTCATAAGCTATGATTTCAATGTAAACATACGATTATGTGAAGAAATTGTAAAACAAATTTATTTTGACGAATCCATCCATATCCAGCGCCATTAATGCGTGGTACAATAAATAGTTTTTTTAATTAGTAATTATTATCTAATAATGGTAATCACATTACGGCGCACCTCTAAAATCTATCATGCAAAATATAGTTTAGATTTTGGAGTTTTATTTTCATATTGCTTACTGTAGCGATGCTGAAAATTTCAATTCATTTTTCCATTTGTTTAAAATGTGGTTCGTGCAATCCTTCAACACTCCGTTTACATCGGACTTGTGTCGAAGACACAAGCTTCCGGCGTCGGTGTTGCGCCTTTGTTTTAACACGGACAAATGTTCAACATTTCAAAATGGAATGTATCAATACAAATAAGACAAAAAGTTTTCGTAATAGTAAAAAAGTAGTAGATTTAGATAGATGGTTTTATTTTTATTTATTTTATTTTAGTTTAGAATTTTACAGAAAACTTACAGCTAGGCAAATAACATTAAATGATTCATTTATATACTACATGAAAAACACATGTAATGCTGATGGCCAATTACAAGTTTCCACTTATAGGTTAAAATATTTATAAAACAAAATGTTTTGAGTGGACGACTAACTTATGAAAAGAATGAAACAGTACAATACAATACTTAAGAATCAAATTAACTAGTACAGAAGAATTTTTCATTAAACAAACGTTTCAATTTAGTATAGTTGAGGTATTGTATAAATCAATATCTGTCAAGTTGTTAAATGAAGCACTTGCACGCATAATGAATGCATTTTGCCTATAATTTGTCTTAACTAACGGAACAGATAAAGTGTTGGGGTTTCTCAATACAGCTGCATGAATGTGTAATCCTATCAGCTCGAGGAGCTCAGAACAGTCCACCGTGCCATTTGCAATGCTAAGAAGATATGATAGGTCGGATATATTCCTTCGTTCATAGAGAGGCAAGAAATGAAATTTACGACATCTAGCTAAATAATCCGGAAGGTACAGTTTTCCACGAAACTGAAGATAACGAAGAAACTTCATCTGGATACGTTCTAAGTGCGTAGAATATACTTCATAACAAGGGTTCCAGACTTCTGATGCGTATTCCAAGTGACTGCGAACGTATGCAAATTTGATATTGTAATTCTTTTAACTGTTTTTCAGGTCCTGTTTTCGGCACATCAAAACGTGGGAATGCGATGTTGAGATTTGGTGGTTACCGTTTTTCTAAAGATTATACAACAGCTGACAAAACAAGATGGAAATGTTCTAACAGAGGGGGGAACTCTTGCAAGGCACATATTTTTACCTACGAAAAAGTTTTATTAAAAGTAAATAATGTACACACTCATCCGCCAGTAGAAGACAGTATCTACACATTATAATTTAAAAAATGCCGAATTGAAAACCCGTTCCTATTCTGGACCTGATAATAGCTTCAACATCATCACATCGCTTACTAGCATGTAGTCGACCTTGTACAAGACTAATAAATAAATACACTGAGAAAAATCTAAAGTCAAAAGCGCCCTAAAGACGGCCAATTTATAAGGTATAAGGCGAAAAACCGACCAAACGTAAATACGTATAAAACACCTTCCAGCTAGAAGGCGTTTAACGAGGTCAGTGAAGGCGAATGTTTCTTTTCGTCTTCATTTAAGGTGTATTTTGTGGTCTGTCTTTAATATTGACTTTCGATGAGGCTGATTAAGTCGTACGTTATAGTGATAATCACCGTATACAAACCGCCGTAAAAGTAAGGTATATCTTATGGTCAATACTGCAATTATTATCGTATTTAAAAGTTCATTTCTGAAAATACTTTACGGAAGGTGTTTTTGACGGTTTTGTTTATTATAAAACATGGTACATTTTTATTGATTGGTGAAAATCATCTTAAGAGTTGTGAATTCATCTTAAGTATTTACAATTCAACGGTAAAAGGTCAAATTCGATTTAGGCCTTTAAGTCGTTTTTCTCAAGTTATGACCTATATGCCTAAGTTCAGCGATTATAGATTGTTCTTAGTGTGTCGTTATTGTGTTGTTACTCAGTATTTACGTATTTAAGAATTTTCTTAAATACGTACTTGTGAAAATTATGTTATATAAATATGTACATTTAATTTGGGCCTCCGGGTCTCCCACAAATCGATCGAAACGCAATGGCAAAGCCACTACTTCACGTCGATATCATGTGGGAAAGTAGTACTTAATATTGAGAACATATAAAACAATAGAATAAAATGCATCCGTCAGATAATATCTATAAAAGCAGCCCTCTCGGCTTATCACGGATATATTGGTTCTGCCCTAAGATACGGATTATTTATAAGAAGAAACTCAGTAAAAAATTAAAAAGTATTTAGAAGTCAATAAAAATGTATTCAGCTCTATGCTCAGCAAGGCGTAAAGTCTCACGCAGGCCTTTATTTAGAAAATTGCATATAATACCATGTCCATGTCTATACATAGAAGAAATTGCTCTTTTTTTAAACAACATCCAAATTTTTTCGAAGTAAAAGGTAATGTACGAGTAAATCGCTTTACTCGATATAGGAAAAATCTTGTAATGCCATAATCAAACTTAGCATTTTTTCAAAATAATACGTATTGTGTATCGTGTGGCAATAAAAATTTACAATATCCCAATAGATATGAGAGACTTTTGACTGCCGCGCCGCAGTACCCTGGTTCGATCCCCACCGCCGGCTTGAGCTTCACCGCATGGTGGAAGGGCTTTTTGCGATTGCCCGCCTGGCTAGCTACCAACCTCAAGTAGAAAATCTGTCGCCAAGCACCTAACGGTATGTTCCGGCTGCTGTCCTTGAGAGCCAGTGAAATAACAGGCACATGAGACTTAAAAACTTTGTCCCATGCAAGGTGACGGGCCCAGTGCAATTCGTGACTTGTGCGAAAGGCATTTGTTATAGGCAGAGGTTAGTCCGCTTAACATCAGGCGGGCCTCGAGCTTGCTCCGTCACACCAGCATAAAAAAAAAACTAATCACAAAGATTACCCTTAAGTAAATTTAAATCTAAATTGCATACTTGGCTTTAACACTATTCATTTTATTCCATTGACGACTTTTTTAGATGTAAAACTAAAGAAATTTGTAATTTAAATGATTTACCTCCTGAAATAATATCATGATGTACTGCTTTATAATTGTATTCATATATTTCAATGTTTGTATTTTTGACTTTGTATCGCTTCTTATCGCGTTTTAAGATATTGTATTTTACTGTAACATTCAATATATAAAACAATTGTACGGCAAAGGCAGAAGATGCAGGAATCTTTTAAATACTAACATAATCTATCAAGACCTATATATATTTATTTTTGACCAATAAATAATTCATTCATTCTAAAAAATAAATAAAATATTTCATTCATTCATTCTAACTTGAATTTGTGGTGGCAGTTTGATAAGAGTTTCTGAAGCAATAGACTTCGAAGTCTATTACGTTATGTTATGCGCCACTGTGTGATGAAGCGTCGTAGCTTTCCAGCAGATGAGATTACAGTAAATTGCTTGCTTTTTTAGTATATTTTTTTTTTTTTTATAGAACTTAACATACTTATCATACCGAGATTTTTTCCTTAGGCGTGCGGTAAAGACAGGTATTAGCAAACTTTATAATTAATCGTTTTGTATTGTAGACACTGGGAGATAATTTCTGTTTATCTACTACGACGTTATGTTAAAATAATTAAGTTATAACATTCTCAGAAATGTAGTCGTAACTAAATAATTAAACGTAAGTTAAGTATAAATTCCATGTTACACAATGTAATAATTACTATAAAACCCTGAAATCTTTGCAGTTAAAATAATTAAGTCTCGGAGAGGAAATCAACTGCTAAAACAAGGCGGATATACATATTACGCGGCATCTGGGAGCAATTTAAGTCTGAAGACTAAATGGAGGTGTTCTAGTTACATGGCCCACCGATGTCCGGCTACTGTATATACTCTTGAAGGCAGCGACATAGTTGCGACTGAAGGAGAACATACACATCCACCGAAAGACAAACGATAGACTAATACTTACAGATTATAGATATAAAAATATTAAGAACACAAAAAACAAAAGAATAAAACGCATCTGTCAGATAATACCTTGTCCATGTCTATACATAGAAAAAATTGCTCTTTTTGTTAAACAACATCCAAATTTCTTCGAAATAACAGGTAATGTACATCGCTTTACTCGATATAGGAAAAATCTTGTAATGCCTTAATCGAACATAGCTTTTTTTCTTAATAATACGTTTTGTGTATCGTGTGGCAATAAAAATTTACAATAAAATAACAATAAATATTAGAGACTACCCTTAAGTAAATTTAAATCTAAATTGCATACTTGGCTATTACACTTTTCATTTTATTCCATTGACGACTTTTTTAGATGTAACACTAAAGTAATTTGTAATTGCAATGATTTACCTTCTGACATAATATCATGACGTGCTGCTATAAGTTGTATTCATATATTTCAATGTTTATATTTTTTGACTTTGTATCGCTTCTTATTAGTTTTAAGATATTGTATTTAACTGTAACATTCAATATATTTAAAATTTGTTCGCCGCAAGGCAGAACATGCTAGAATCTTTTAAATACTGACATAATCTATCAATAACTATGTATAATACCCATGGTTTTGACAAATAAATAATTCATTCATTCTAAAAAATAAATAAAATATTTCTATCATTCATTTTAACTTGAATATTGGGTGGCAGTTTGATAGGAGTTTCTGAAGCAATAGACTTCGAAGTCGACTACGTTATGTTATGTACCACTGTGTGATGAAGCGTCGTAGCTTTCCAGCAGATGAGATTACAGTGAATTGCTTGCTTATTTATTATAAAATAAATTAAAATATTTTATATAAGATAACATACTCATCATACCGAGATTGTTTTCCTTAGGCGTGCGGTAACGACAGGTATAAGCAAATTTTATAGTTAATCGTTTTGTATTGTAGACACTGGGAGGCAATTGTTTTTTTTATGTTATTGTGCTCGAGGCCTACCTGATGTTAAGTGGACTAACCTCTGCCTATAACAGTTGCAATTCATCACAAGTCCGAATTGCACTGCACCCGTCACATTGAGACTTAGTTGTTAAGTCTCATTGTGCCTGTAATTTCACTGGCTCTCAAGGACTACTGCCGGAATACACCTTTCGGTGCTTGGCGACAGACTTTCTAGTTGAGGGAGCTAGCCAGGCGGGCAATCGCAAAATGCCCTTCCACCAAGCGGTGAAGCTCAAGCCGGCGGTGGGGATCGAACCAGGGTACTGCGGCACGGCAGTCCATAGCTATTACCGCTCGGCCATCATTGTTAATATGTCTGTTTATCTACTACGACGTCATGTATACTGGTCAATCTTGTCAATCAACTAGTTTTCGCGTCAGTCTAGCTACTGGCATAACAATATATTATAAAATCGTAAGGTCAAGTGGCCCTTTATGCATGTTTTTGTGCTGCCAACCTCAGAAATGGAGTCGTAAACGAATAATTAAACGTAAGTTATGTATAATCACTATAAAACCCTGAAATCTTTGCAGTTAAAATAATTAAGTCTCGAAGAGGAAATCAACTGCTAAAACAAGGAGGATATACATATTACGCGGCATCTGGGAGCAATTTAAGTCTAAAGACTAAATGGAGGTGTTCTAGTTACATGGCCCACCGATGTCCGGCTACTGTATATACTCTTGAAGGCAGCGACATAGTTGCGACTGAAGGAGAACATACACATCCACCGAAAGACAAACGATAGACTAATACTTACACGTTATAGATATAAAAATATTGAGAACACAGAAAACAAAAGAATAAAACGCATCAGTCAGATAGTATCTATAAAAGCAGCCCTCCCGGCTTATCACGGTTATATTAGTTCTGCCCTAAGATGTGGATTATTTATAAGAAGAAACTCAGTAGAAAATGAAATAGTATTTAATAGTCAATAAAAATGTATTCGGACTGTATGCTCAGCAAGGCATAAAGTCTCACGCAGGCATTAATTGAAATTAGAAGAAAAAATTAATTGAATTGAAAATAGAAAATTGCAGATAATAACATGGCAATGTTTAAACATAGAAGAAATTGCTCATTTTGTTAAATAACATCCAAATTTCCTTGAAATAAAAGGTAATGAACATAGCTTTACTCGATTTAAGAAAAATCTTGTAATGCCTAAATCTAACTTAGCATTTTTTCAAATTAATACGTATTGTCTATCGTGTGGCAATAAAAATTTATAATAAAATCCCAATACATATTAGAGACTAACCTTGAGTAAATTTAAATCTAAATTGCATACTTGTCTATTAAACTTTTCATTTTATTCCATTGACGACAATTTTAGATGTAACACTGAAGTAATTTGTAATTGAAGTTATTTACCTTCTGACATAATATCATGAAGTGCTCCTTTATAATTATATTCATATATTTCAATGTTTATACGTTTTGACTTTGTATCGCTTCTTATTAGTTTTAAGATATTGTATTTTATTGTAACATTCAATATATTTAAATTTTGAACGCCGCAAGGCAGAACATGCTGGAAACTTTTAAATACTGACATAATATCATGAAGTGCTCCTTTATAATTATATTCATATATTTCAATGTTTATACGTTTTGACTTTGTATCGCTTCTTATTAGTTTTAAGATATTGTATTTTATTGTAACATTCAATATATTTAAATTTTGAACGCCGCAAGGCAGAACATGCTGGAAACTTTTAAATACTGACATAATATATCAAGACCTATGTATAATACCCATGTTTTCGACAAATAAATAATTCATACATTCTAAAAAATAAATAAAATATTTCATTCATTCTAACTTGAATATTGGGTGGCAGTTTGATAGGGGTTTCTGAAGCAATCGACTTCGAAGTCGATTACGTTATGTTATGCGCCACTGTGTGATGTAGCGTCGTAGCTTTCCAGCTGATGAGATTACAGTGAATTGCTTGCTTATTTATTATAAAACAAATTAAAATATTTTATTGAAGATAAAATACTCATCATACCGACATTTTTTCCTAAGACGTGTGGTAAAGACAGGTATAAGCAAACTTTATAATTAATCCTCTTGTATTGTAGACACTGGGAGATAATATCTGTTTATCTACTACGACGTCATGTATACTGGTCAATCTTGTCAATCAACTAGTTTTCGCGTCAGTCTAGCTACTGGCATGACTATATATTATGTAATCGTAAAGTCAAGTGGCCTTTTATGCATATTTTTGTGCTGCCATTCTCAGAAATGTAGTCGTAACTGAATAATTAAACGTAAGTTATGTATAAATTCCATGTTACAAAATGTAATAATCACTATTAAACCCTGAAATCTTTGCAGTTAAAATAATTAAGTCTCGGAGAGGAAATCAACTGCTAAAACAAGGAGGATATACATATTACGCGGCATCTGGGAGCAATTTAAGTCTGAAGACTAAATGGAGGTGTTCTAGTTACATGGCCCACCGATGTCCGGCTACTGTATATACTCTTGAAGGCAGCGATATAGTTGCGACTGAAGGAGAACATACACATCCACCGAAAGACAAACGGTAGACTAATACTTACAGGTTATAGATATTAAAATACTGAGAACACAGAAAACAAAAGAATAAAACGCATCCGTAATCGTATCCGATAGTATCTGTAAAAGCAGCCCTGTCGGCTTATCACGGTTATATTGGTTCTGCCCTAAGATACGGATTATTTATAAAAAGAAACTCAGTAGAAAATGAAATAGTATTTAGTAGCCAAGAAAAATTTATTCAGCTCTATGCTCAGCAAGGCGTAAAATCGCACGCAGGCCTTTATTTAAAAAATTACATATAATACCTTGTCCATGTCTATACATAGAAGAAATTGCTCATTTTGTTAAACAACATCCAAATTTCTTCGAAATAAAAGGTAATGTACATCGCTTTACTCGATATAGGAAAAAAAATCTTGTAACGCCTTAATCTGACTTAGCATTTTTTTTAAATAATACGTATAGTCTATCGTGTGGCAATAAAAAAATACAATAAAATCCTAATAGATATGAGAGACTACCCTTAAGTAAATTTAAATCTAAATTGCATTACTACACTATTCATTGCATATTGGAAGGGCATTTTGTGAATGCCCGCCTGGCTAGCGACCACCCTCAAGTAGAAAATCTGTCGCCAAGCACCTAACAGTGTGTTCCGGCAGCAGTCCATGAGAGCCAAAAAAATTACAGGCTAATGAGACCTAACAATTGGACGTCTCAGTGTGATGGGCACAGTGCAATTCGTCGTTGACGAAATGCGTGCTGTTATAGGCAGAGGTTAGTCCACTTAACATCAGGTGGACCTCGGGCTTGTTCCGTCACAATAACATAAAAAAAAAAACATTTCATTGTATTGGCGACTTTTTTATATGTGAATGGCTATTACACTATTCATTTCATTCCATTGACGACTTTTTTATATGTAAAAGTAAAGTTATTTGTAATTGAAATGATTTACCTTTTGACATAACATCATGACGTACTGCTTTATAATTGTATTCATATATTTCAATGTTTATATTTTTTGACTTTGTATCGCTTCTTATTAGTTTTAAGATATTGTATTTTACTGTAACATTCAATATGTATAAAATTTGTACGCCGCAAGGCAGCACATGCTGGAATCTTTTAAATACTTACATAATCTACCAAGGCCTATGTATAAAACCCATGTTTTTGACAAATAAATAATTCATTCATTAAAAAAAAAAAAATTTTTTTCGTCATTCATTCTAACTTGAATATTGGGTGGCAGTTTGATAGGAGTTTCTGAAGCTATAGACTTCGAAGTCGATTACGTTATGTTATGCGCCACTGTGTGATGTAACGTCGTAGCTTTCCAGCAGATGAGATTTCAGTTAATTGCTTGCTTATTTATTATAAAATAAATAAAAATATTTTATAGAATATTACATACTCATCATACCGCGAGTTTTTTCTAAGGCGTGTGGTTAAGACAGGTATAAGCAAACTTTATAGTTAATCGTCTTGTATTGTAGGCACTGGGAGGTAATGTCTGTTTATCTACTACGACGTAATGTATACTGGTCAATCTTGTCAATCAACTAGTTTTCGCGTCAGTCTAGCTACTGGCATGACTATATATTATGTAATCGTAAAGTCAAGTGGCCTTTTATACATATTTTTGTGCTGCCGATCTCAGAAATGTAGTCGTACTTGAATAATTAAACGTAAGTTATGTATAAATTCCATGTTACACAATGTAATAATCACTATAAAACCTTGAAATCTTTGCAGTTAAAATAATTAAGTCTCGGAGAGGAAATCAACTGCTAAAACAAGGAGGATATACATATTACGCGGCATCTGGGAGCAATTTAAGTCTGAAGACTAAATGGAGGTGTTCTAGTTACATGGCCCACCGATGTCCGGCTACTGTATATACTCTTGAAGGCAGCGACATAGTTGCGACTGAAGGAGAACATACACATCCACCGAAAGACAAACGATAGACTAATACTTACACGTTATGGATATAAAAATATCGAGAACACAGAAAACAAAACAATAAAACGCATCTGTCAGATAATACCTTGTCCATGTCTATACATAGAAGAAATTGCTCTTTTTGTTAAACAACATCCAAATGTCTTCAAAATAAAAGGTAATTTACATCGCTTTACTCGATATAGGAAAAATCTTGTAATGCCTTAATCGAACTTAGCTTTTTTTCTTAATAATACGTTTTGTGTATCGTGTGGCTATAAAAATTTACAATAAAATAACAATAAATATTAGAGACTACCCTTATGTAAATTTAAATCTAAATTGCATACTTGGCTATTACACTTTTCAATTTATTCCATTGACGACTTTTTTAGATGTAAAACTGAAGAAATTTGTAATTGAAATGATTTACCTTCTGAAATAATATCATGACGTGTTGCTTTATATTGTATTCATATATTTCAATGTTTGTATTTTTTGACTTTGTTTCGCTGTTTATTAGTTTTAAGATATTGTATTTTACTGTAACATTCAATATATAAAAAAATTGTACGGCAAAGGCAGAAGATGCAGTATTTTTTTTTTAATACTGATATAATCTATCAAGACCTATATATATTTATTTTTGACAAATGAATAATTCATTCATTCTAAAAAATAAATAAAATATTTCATTCATTCATTGCTTTCTTATTTATTATAAAACAAATAAAAATATTTTATAGAAGATAACATACTCATCATACCAAGTATTTTTTCCTAAGGCGTGCGGTAAAGACAGACACAGAGGTATAAGCAAACTTTATAATTAATCGTTTTTTATTGTAGATAATGTGAGGTAATATCTGTTTATCTACTACGACGTCATGTATACTGGTATATCTTGTCAATCAACTAGTTTTCGCGTCAGTCTAGCTACTGGCATAATAATATATTATGTAATCGTAAAGTCAAGTGGCCCTATATGCATGTTTTTGTGCTGCCAATCTCAGAAATGTAGTCGTAGCTGAATAATTAAACGTAAGTTATGTATAAATTCCATGTAACACAATGTAATAATCACTATCAAACCCTGAAATCTTTGCAGTTAAAATAATTAAGTCTCGGAGAGGAAATCAACTGCTAAAACAAGGAGGATATACATATTACGCGGCATCTGGGAGCAATTTAAGTCTGAAGACTAAATGGAGGTGTTCTAGTTACATGGCCCACCGATGTCCGGCTACTGTATATACTCTTGAAGGCAGCGACATAGTTGCGGCTGAAGGAGAACATACACATCCACCGAAAGACAAACGATAGACTAATACTTACACGTTATAGATATAAACCGGTAAATATAATTATCCAGAGTGGTACACCCTAGACGTCATGAGAACCATACGTTTGAAAGCGAGACTTCATAAAAACTATAAATCCAGCAATACGGCGGAGAACTATAAGGCATTTCGTGAATGTAGGTCATTGGTCAAAGAAATGATTAAGGCAGCGCATGAACTTTATATAAAAACAATCCAAAAGAATTTAGTTAAGAATCCTAAATCTTTTTGGAATTATATAAGATCAAAAAAGGTTCATTGAACCGCAAAAAAATTACCAAGGGAGGAAAGGTTTTGTCTGACCAAGAATGTGCAAATGCAAAATTAGACGTTGAGGCCAGCAAAATTAGACGTTGAGGCGGCGGAGTCGGCGGGTGGAGCAAGCGCCGCGCGCGTGCATCTCCCGCGCCTCACACTGTCCGAAGTAGGCGCGGCGCTTGATCGGCTCAAGCCGAAGCGCTCGGCGGGACCAGACGGCATCCCGCATCCCTCCATATTTAATTAAAGATTGTCGTACCGTACTCGCTAAACCCCTTTTACACGTGTTCAATTTATGTATAGATGCATGTTATTTTCCACAATGTTGGAAATTAACACGAGTAACCCCAATACCTAAAGGTGATACCGGTACGGAACTGAGCGGATTCAGACCAGTGGCGATTCTCTCTACACCCGCAAAAGTGTTTGAATCTGCTTTGAATTCTGGTATCCTACGGCAGGTGTCGGTGCGGCTCTCGGACGCTCAGCACGGCTTTAGGCCGGCGCACAGCACGACTAGCAACCTACTCGATGCAATGGCATACGTAATCCCATATGTGGACGCAGGAGTGCAAGTCGATGTCGCCTACTTTGACTTTAAGAAAGCATTTGACTTAGTTGATAATGATATATTAGTGTCAAAGTTGGCGGCTATCGGATGCACCAGCAAATTATAAATTTTTTTTGCGAGTTACATGTGGGATAGAAAACAATACGTAGAATACGCGGGTTTCAAATCAGAACCATATATCACTAGAACAGGGGTAAGTCAGGGCTCAAATCTCGGCCCGTTAGAATTTATCATAATGATAAACGACCTACCAGAGGTAGTCCGGGATGCCAAATGTTTGCTATTTGCCGATGATCTCAAGTTACTCTTGTTTGTCAAAAATAGAGAAGACTGCCAGCGTTTGCAAGAAGACGTGAATAGAGTGGTCGAGTGGAGTCAAAAGAATAGATTGAAGTTTAATGTCACGAAGTGCTCTATAATATCTTTTAGCAGGTCAAAGGCTCCACTCCTCTTTAACTATGAGGTCGAGGGTGAAGATCTGAGACGCGTGGACGAGATCAAAGATCTTGGAATCAGTATGAAGGCCGATTTGACATTTAGAGACCACATTAAACAAAGTTGCAAGAAGGCTTTTAGAACTTTAGGATTTGTGTTGCGTCGAGCGGAAGGCTTCACAAATGTAAGAGCAATATCGGCCTTATATAACGCTCTAATAAGAAGCCAGCTCGAGTATAACGACGCGATATGGGCTCCACATGAAGCGGAATACAAGCTCATGCTAGAACGCATACAAAATAAATTTACTAGGTATTTATACCTACGCTTATATGGCGTTTATCCCTTTTTTCCGTTGATGTATCCAATTCTTCACTTAGAAAACTATCGCGAGTTTTGTCCATTATAAATAGATAGGTACCCGGCTGGGACTCGCGTTATATTTACCGGAAAGATTCCGACCAGTTTCGGGCTATATTGTAGCCCTTCGTCTGGGAGTCACGGTTGCGCGAAGCGGCGAGCGCGGGCCTCAGCACGTAACTGTATCCAACTCTGTTCGTTTTGGGCATGGTTGGATACAACAAATTGGAAACAAGAAGAGTTCTGGCACTCGCGTATTACATGATGAGAGTATTCCGAGGCAGCATCTCGAATTCGGACATATTGTCATTGATGAGGCTGTGTGTGCCGGACGAGTACGTGGCGCGGCGTCGCCGGCCGCAACTGTTTGTAGTGTCCCGCGCTCAAACTAACTTATTAGCGATGTCACCTTTGGTTCGAACGCTGCGTCTATTAAATCAAGTTGCAAAAGAATTGACCTATTTGCTTGCACTGTCACGGAATTCAATAAATCTGTTTTATTTGTAATATGTTATTGTTGACATTGATTTCGATTTAATTTTGATTTAATTTTTCCCGTATTTTAATTTTATTTTGGTTTTATTTGGTAAAGATTTGAATTTGACATTAATTGAATTTAGTATTGATTTAATTTGACATTGATTTAATTTTGTTTTGATTTGAATGTGACATTGACATTGATTTAATTTCATTTAATTTTTATTTATGTTCCATTTATTATTTGTTTTTAATTTAATTTGATTGTAGTTATTATAGGTTTTTTGTTACGATTATGAATTTGACTTACACTATTGCATTAGGAAATTCCTGTAAAGATGGTTGTAATTGTATTTTGAATAAATAAATAAAAATATCGAGAACACAGAAAACAATAGAATAAAACGCATCCGTCAGATAGTATTCATAAAAGCAGCCCTCTCGGCTTTTGGTTCTGCCTTAAGATACGGATTATTTATAAGAAGCAACTCAGTAAAAAATTAAAAAGAATTTAGAAGTCAATAAAAATGTATTCGGACTCTATGCTCAGCAAGGCAAAGAGTCTCACGCAGGCCTTTATTTAGAAAATTGCAGATAATAAATACCATGTCCGTGTCTATACATAGAATAAATTGCTCTTTTTGTTAAACAACATCCAAATTTCTTCGAAATAATAGGTAATGAACATCGCTTTACTCGATATACGAAAAATCTTGTAATGCCTTAATCTAACTTATCATTTTCTCAAAATGTGTATCGTGTGGCAATAAAAATTTACAATTAAATCCCAATAGATATGTGAGACTACCCTTAAGTAAATTTAAGTCTAAATTACATACTTGGCTATTACACTATTCATTTTATTCCAGTGGCGACTTTTTTTAGATGTAAAATTAAAGTAATTTGTAAATGAATTGATTTACCTTCTGACATAATATCATTACGTAATGCTCTATAATTGAATTCATATATTTCAATGTTTATATTTTTTGTCATTGTATCGCTTCTTATTAGTTTTAATATTGTTATGTTTGCAATAACGCCTGCTATGCGGATAACATTACAAAATTATATTTTTCCCATCGTAAATTTGTAATTTTGTAACGCTTCTTATTAGTTTTAAGATATTGTATTCTACTGTAATATTCAATATATTAAAAATTTGTATGCCGCAAGGCAGAACATGCTAGAATCTTTTAAATACTGACATAATCTATCAATAACTATGTATAATACCCATGGTTTTGACAAATAAATAATTCATTCATTCTAAAAAATAAATAAAATATTTCTATCATTCATTTTAACTTGAATATTAGGTGGCAGTTTGATAGGAGTTTCTGAAGCAATAGACTTCAAAGTCGATTACGTTATGTTATACTGTGTAATGTAGTAAACATGGTGATATCAAGAATAGATTTTTGCTGGACGGTTATCAGGGAGGACGGAGATTGCCCATTTCGAGGGTAGCCCCCCAGTAACCTGTGGCTTAAGAATAAAACAATTCTGTGTTGCAGTGTGGGCGTGGGATGCCGGGCCAGAATGTCACCCCCATCTCTACCCGTGGGTGTCGTAAGAGGCTACTAAGGGTAACATTATTAAAATATTAATTTGATGTTTTCTTATAATATTTTAAAAATTATTTGTTATTATTAAATATGGATTTCCGCAAAGTAACGCCTGAATCTATTCATTATCTTAAGGGCTTCTTCCTTACACTACTAACTTCATCGCGCCGCTTGGATTAAGGCAGCCACCTTAGTCATCAAACGTATTGGGAATGCCCAATACGTTTTTGACTTCAACCATTTTTTGCACAAGTTTAGACTCGTAGGACTAAGCAAATGTATAAACTCATATTAGTCAAATATGTTTTACTTGTCCATTACTTATTTATAATACTTATAGAATTGTATTTGCTCAACAGATAGCGCAGGAGCCGTATTCACCCGCTCTGCTCGAGGCAATCCTATAATCATGATATCTGGCTACAGATTTAGTAAGCATATAGTATCGGGATTGAAGACAAGGTGGCAGTGCGCCTCAAGTGGCTGTCGTGCCGCTCTTTACACAATAGAAAATGAAATAGTGAAATGTAAACACGAGCATAATCATTAAAGAAAACCTAAGAAAGGTTTACTACACATTAGAGACGAGCAGAAAAATGATGACAAATGCAACATTTAGGTGTGTGTATTACATAGAAAGATAGTGAAACAGACTTAAGAGCGCACCGAGCTTTTTAGGAATTCACGTATGTGTGCGTGAGTAAGGCACGCCGCCAGCATCCGTCCCCTTCCGACAGCCGAAGCTGTACTAAAAGGGGACATGGACAAAACATCGCGGCTCTGGCTAAAATGGGCGGAACGTGCGTGAATTTAGCTATTTCTTTCGTATAATAAAAACAAATACCTATTTGAAAAATGTAATGTGTATACGTAATAGAAAACACTTTGTTTTTTTATTGTTCAAAATCTCATGACTTTCCGTGAAGTATTCACGCCGAACTTAGGGTTTATTTAATTGTTCAGATATAACTTTAGATTTTTTTTCTATGGAGGAAACTTTGAGTAATCGTGTTTCTAAAGTGTATGATTTATGGAATGAATCCTTAAATATCATAAATGTATATTAATTGCATAACTCAAAATCAAGAAATAAGGATACAGCAAGGGATCAAACGAATGAAAGTGTTTCACAATTGCCTCGGTGCAGGCTTAACAAAATAAATGTGTTTTATTTGTTAATAAAATTTCGGTAAATGTCAACTCTAACATGGTGAACAATATAATTTGTATGGTGTTTTGAAATGTGTAAATAAAATAAAATTACATTGCTGAAATAAGCAGTTGAAAGTTTTTTTCTGTTAACCAAAATATTCAAAATATATCGTCAAAGTTTAAAAAAGGAAAGGAAAAAGAAAATACTTTTATTCGTATCGAATAGTGTGATGCTGAAATAAAACCATTGATAATATAAAATTTGCTATACAATAAAGCATTAGAGAGACAATTAGTAGTTCAGATAGTATTACTTTCCCATTCATCCAATAGCTTAACAGCAATGCTTTGTGGATTCAAAGACAAAATAATTTAAACCCATGATATTTATCATTAAAAATAAATAATAGGAGGTGATCAGAATGTAGTGCAACGCGGATTGTGGTTGTATAAGTCTACATTAGTAATAAGTTTGCCTTTAAAGAATGATCACAACTAAATCATATAAGCACGCCTTCCTTCGGCCAAGGCAAATTTTGCTTTGACCGCGTATATACGCCGTTACAGCACTCTAATCTAGCTGAATTAAATCTTGGCTAGCTGTTAAATGTGACAGATTCTACAATAAATAATACATTTTCTACAAGCTAACCCAATGATTAGTGATTATTAAATTACGATTGTTTAACTACGTAATAAACCCGATTTCTAAAAAATGCAGAATATACGAATATGTTACAACCTCAAACATCGCTATCATTTTCATATTTTGATGGATAAAGGTTAGGATACAAAGTATAGGTATAGTAATTGATTTGTTGTATAGTCAATATAATATGAGACAGAAAATGTATAAATAAATAATACATCTTTATTCGGAGATTCAAAAACAGATGAAACCGATGATACTCGCGAAAGTTTTACATAATATCTAACTGTGTTACAAATATCAACGCCCTCTCCCCTAGACATTATGGTACAGTTAGTTCCACAGATTATATCGAATCTAGTCTTATACATATTGATAATTTATTTCGATTTAGATGGTAAAAAGGATATTTTTTTTAAGTATGACATGGTATCAGCCGCATTGTCCACAGCTGATCAGAGCCACCCCACGGGGTTTGCCATTATCCGGCGGCGGGGATCGCAGTTTAAGGTATACGTGCCTCAGAAGGCGCTACTGCCCACCTTCCGGTATTTTACTCTTAGTCGCCTCTTACGACACACACAAGTAGCAATGAGGGAATCACATTCTAACCCGGCATCTCACGGGTACAATAATACACTAACGATAATATTTTTTTCTGTTACAGTTAAGAAAAAAGAAAACATGAAGACAGAGATAGCAGAATATGTTGAAAAGACGGAAATTACCGATAACGTATTATACCAAGTATTTAAAACTTCAAAAGGTGGTGTCAAATTAAACATTGATGGCTTTATTTATGAGAAGAATCGAGTTTGCGGTAATAAACATTACTGGGTATGTGAAATGCGAAGTAACAAAATAATATTCTGTAGGACAACAGTTGTTACATTATTAGACGAAGAAACTGGTTGTCATATGCGCATAAACGATTTATTACTCAGCCATACTCATGAACCCGATGCAACGAGAGTTCAAGTTGCTGAGGCTATAAATAAAATAAAAGATATTGCAGCCAATGACCTAAGAAAAAAACCTGATCTAATAATAGAACAAGTACTTAATTCTTCTCCTGGGATAAATATGCCTTCAAAAAATAGCCTTATCCAAATTATATATAGAACAAGAAAACATGTGATGAAATCGATTCAAAGTACCATGATGTCATTTTCAAAGAGTGATAATAATGATGAAGAAGATTTAGATTTTTGACTACACTTCTTCTAAATTTAACATTAAGAGGGAAGGATGCGTGCGAGAAATAGGAACAAAATTGACATTTCTTTTTCGATTGCTTTCTCCTCCTTTTTGGCTGATGTTTGTTGAGATTATTCCTAGACTTCCTATCATTTTCTTATATATTTTTGTTCTAATTTGTCTGGTGGTCTTCTGAACGGGACGGTAAAACGGCCTATATTTTGATCTTCAGGGTCATATTTCCTTTAGTAATAATGAGTTACTGAAAAAAAGGAAATAACAGATGCATGGCTGTCCTAGATATTATGCCCGTGGGTCATCATTATCATCATCATCAGCCGGAAGACGTCCACTGTTGAACAAAGCCTCCCCCATAGAAAAGAACGGCTACTAGCCACTTGTAACCACTGGCTACCCGCGACTTTCACGATGTCGTCAGTCCACCTGGTGGGGGGCCTACCAACGCTACGTCTTCCGGTGTGCCCGTGGGGTGACAGGCTAGAATGTCAGCCGCCCCTCCATCTCTTCCCGTGTGTGTCGTAAGAGACGACTAAGGGTAAAATATCGGAGGATGGGCAGCGGCGTCTTCTGAGCGACCCCCAAGACGAATGCCAAGCGTGGGGATTAAGGCAAATACCCCATTAATGCGGGAGGCTGTGCTCAGTAGTAGGCAATACAGTTGATACAGTACAGTACAGATTTTATGAAAAAATATGATTGAATCGCTCCAGGTATCCATCCATCTTAATGTATGACAGTTTAATTTTTATAACAACGCATACTACTTTACTTTTGCATGGTGGTAGGGCATTTTGCGAATACCCATCTGGCTAGCTACCCCTCAAGTAGAAAATCTGCCGCCAAGCACCTAAAGGTGCGTTGAAACAGCTGTCCTTGAGATCCAGTTATTCTTTGATAGCCTGAACATTTCGACCATATCATCACGTACCATCAGGTGAGATAGTGGTCAAAGACCAGCCTATCATATAATAACAATCACAAGGATCAATCTTTGCCGTTAAAATTAGCTCTAATTATTTTATTACATCAACAAACAAAAGTATTTTTTTTATTGGTCTTATTTCTGTACAAAACCAATTCAAACCCTAATTGGTTTTATACACCACGGAACACGGAAAGCTATCACGCACTTACTTTTGCATGGTGGTAGGGCATTTTGCGAATGACCGCCTGGCCAGCTACCACCCTCAAGTAGAAAATCTGTCGCCAAGCACTTAAAGGTGTGTTCCGGCAGCTGTCCTTGAGAGCCAGTAATTTTAGGTTAGCCAGAACAACGTCTTCGACTATATCATCACTTACTATACGGTGAGATAGTCGTCAAAACCATTAAGGAATAATAAGTAAAAAAAAAACTTGGGAGCCGCAGTTTTCTGTATTGTTGTCTAAATTATTCCATGCTTGCTAGTAACTATTTCCTTATTTCTTGTTATCAAGCCACGTTTTGTGAACAATTATGCCGGGAATCCCGTGTTGTACATCGGGCAATATCGATTTAATAGGAGGAGTGATAGCAAACCTCCTCGGATTGTATGGATCAGTACAAAGAAGAACATAGGATGCCAAGTATCTGCGGTTACTGTGGATACAATCGTTACAAAACTAAGAAACTGCCATAACCATTGCTAAACTAAACACCGTAAAAAACCAGCCAAGTGTGAGTGGGACTCACGCACGAAGGGTTCCGTACCATTATCTGTAACCTAATCTTGCAAGTTACAGACACTTTTCACAGTGTCCGATTGGGCTGGGTAGGTACGACGAAAACCTCTTTTATTGTATGCCCCCTTGATTATTTATTGAATTTTATTTTAATTAATTATATTTAAAGAGAACATAAAACTAAATATTCTGTTAATAGTTAAAGTGTCTACCTGTCACCGTTATTAGTATCGAGCAAGAAACGGTAATAAAATCAAGTTTGTTGTATGGGAGCCCCACATAAATATTCATTTTATTAAATTTTTAGTATTGTTGTTATATCGGCAATAGAAATACATCATCTGTGAAAATTTCAACTGGCTAGCTATCACTGTTCTTGAGATACAGCCTGGTGACAGACGGACGGATGGACGGACAGCGGAGTCTCAGTAATAGGGTCCCGTTTTTACCCTTTGGGTACGGAACCCAAAAAAACAATTTATCACGACATCCTCGAAAGAGTGGGAAGGTGTCTCTAAATACGCCTTCTCTACAAACTTGTTTCGGTCTCATATAATAGCGGGTAGCGTGTTTCTTTTATTGGTACAGCTATATACAGACTCGGGACTGTTACGGAACTTTTCTTTGATAGTTTTTTTTTTATGTAGGACCCGGGACCAAGCACTTGGGTCTTGATACTTACTGTTCATTAAAGTTTTGTTATAAAAACTAACGTGGTTTTAACTCATTTTAGTAAATAATACGGGATAACTCACGTGAATTACTCGGATTACTCCGACTATAGTTTCAACCACATTCGGTGGTCTTTTGCAAAGAGAGCTCGGGACGCCCGCGTTGACGTCTCGCTTAGCACTACGGGCGGCAGCTCGTAGCGCGCTTGACGTCATAGGTTAGCTATAGTCGGAGCTATCTGACTTATTCACGTCAGTTATCCCGTATTATTTACTAAAATGAGTTCATGAAAGTTACAAGTAACACATATTTTTTTCAGAAACGGATGCACACTGAGGAATTTTTGTTCCTGCAATTTCTATATTTAAAATGCATATTTTTTATTATTCCGTTTCTGCGAGCAATATTAGGAATCTTTCTCATTACATTGCTTCTCACAACACTGCTCCGTCGCTCTCGAATTGATATCTTTTCCACAACGTCGATCGTCGCATCGCTTGTATTCGTAGTACATGTCGCAGTTATAGTGAGGGTATTCCCACTATGTCGCGCGGATTCAGATACTAATAAAATAGGGGAAAAAGTAACAACAGTTCCGCAATGCAAACTACGATGTTGAGGTGTTCTACCAGGACATCATAAATATCTGAAAATAGCAATAACCATAATACATTAGTGCGGTAATAGTGCGTCCAGCCATTATGGTGCCGTTTGGCGCGTGTTCCTGCTAGGCTATTATGTTACTTGTTAATAACAAAATCTGATTGAAATCACCGAAAAATTGCAGTTTTGCCAATAACATAATAATTATTATATAATAATTATTTCCCCGTGGGCTGCCCGGTTAGAATTGCACCTCCCCATATCATCCCGAGGGTGTCGTAAAAGGCGACTAAGGGAATAATTATACTGGAAGGTGCGCAGCAGCGCCTTCTAAAGAACTACTGTCTTACATTGCGATCCCCAAGCCGCCTGCCAAGCGTGGGGATTGTGGCAAATACCCCCTTAGTGGGGGAGGCTGCGTTCAGCAGTGGACGATCCGGCTGATACAGTACAGTACAATTAATAAAAATATGCCCATCTGTGAATTCAAGAAAAAACACGATCGCAGTGACTGGACAGATTAAATAATGTATACAAAATGTTACCCAAGTAGTTTGTATGACCCACCCCCCACCTGTTCCTCCTACCCCGCTTGCCTATTCAGGCAACTTGTTTTAAGATGTCACTAACGTTAAGTGCAAAATTTGATTCTGTTTATTTGATCTTAGGAATTGCTATGATTTTATTGCTTTTCACCATTTACTATATGTGTATGATACATTATGATATAAGTGCGCTAAGTTGAAAATTACAGCCGAGGCGATATGAGCCTTAAACGAGCGCGACAAGAAAGCAGAGGCTGTAATTATCAAAGCCGTATGTCATACGACGTTTTATAATATATTTGCGAGGAAATAAATAAAACTCGGACTTTCTTAAACTAATAAATATTTTATCACTTATAATAGCTATGGACTGCCGTGCCGCAGCTTCCTGGTTCGATCCCCACCTCCGGCTTGAGCTTAGCCACATGATGGAAGGGCATTTTGCGTTTGCCCGTCTGGTTAGCTACTAACCTCAAGTAGAAAATCAGTCCCCAAGCACCTAACAGTGTGTTCCGGCAGCAGTCCTTGAGAGCCAGTGAAATTACAGGCACATGAGACTTAACAACTATGTTTCAAAGTGGCGAAGGCACAATTGGCAGTGCAATTCGTGACTTAACAACTATGTCTCAAAGTGGCGAAGGCAGTGCAGTGTGACTTGTGATGAAATCCATCTCTTATAGGCGTTAGTCCGCTTAACATCTGGTGGACCTCGAAATTGTTCCGTCACAATAACAAAAAAACCACAGAAGTGTTCAGTATGAAATACCACTAGCTGTCACCCATCAAACTCATTACCAACGATGGACACTACTTAACCTAGTTGATCGATTAGGATCCACTTGGTAGACTCTGTATCTAGTAATACTATAAAAAAAATAACAAAAGTGATAAGATAATTAAATATTTTCAGATCCTGATTACAGATTTGAATTGAATAGTCGCGGTGCTAGAATTCTCATTTATAAGAACTACACGTACCATAAGATAAATAAAATAAGCAATAACTGGTTGTGTTCGTGCAGACTCTCCAAGGGATGTGGTGCCAAACTAAGACTGTACGATGATGTACTAATTGAAGTTCAACCAGAACACACACATCATGCACGAACGAGTAATATGTTTTAGTTATATGATTCGTTACTCGAGGTCCTAATTAAAAAAAAAGATTTATGAGCTAGTATATGCTACATATATTTTAAGCCGTGGTATCCTATATAAATATCCTGTATACTACTAGCTCCTAGGCAAGCGTGGTGAAATACCATGAACATATCATTATTTTCCTTTTTCTAGACACTGAAAATGTTATAAGCTAAGTCAACATATTATATCGGCGTCAATCTTATACTGTAAGACATTCCTTATTCGAAATGAATTACAGAATTAAATGTATCTTACATTATACCAGAATTCACCGGTCAATAAAATACTTAATGCTTTCTCCAAATATATTTGTACCATTAGCATGTAATTAAATTAGAAATGTATCTAAAGGTTACCATGTTTTTTTGCTAATAAACTTCTAAATACGGACTCTAAATTGGGGTGATTTTTAGTGAATAATTTTACTTTGTTTTTATCTCTTTATGTTCTCCTTGTCACAAGTAAATCAAATAAATAAATATTCATAAGAAGTAATTATCTAAGTATAGAAGGGACAATCTATTTTGATATTTGAATTTGCATCGGTATATAGAAAACTGAGTTTAATTTGTGTCATCAATAAAAGCCACTAAAAGGTGTTTTTTTTATTTTCAGTAAAATATGCCACCAGTACCAAGGGAAAAGAAATAGCTATTATCAAAGGATATCCATTTATAATGAAATGTGAATCTCAAAGTACTCGCATGTGGTACTGCCTAAGGTCCAATACATGTAAAGCGCGCTTTACTCAGACCTTTGATGGGCGAATGAAGAAAATGGAGCTACAGCACAACCACGAAGCTCCTAAATACAAAGTTACTGAAGGAACATTTCTAAAAGAATAAGATAACTAGAAAAATATTCTAAAATAAAGAAAACTGTTTAGTATGTAGTTAAGTTAATTAATTTGACGTTATTGTAGAAGAAGTGAACTTTTTTAGTAAAACTTTTTTTAATGTTGTAATTATTTACATTTTTAAAGAACATTTCAATTTAGTGCATGCAAATGGTGTTCTTAGTGTTAATGTAGGTCAGGACCTTATATTAGAGTCAGTTTTACTTTGGAGATAATTTTTTTTTTACTTGGTGGTGGTGTTTTATTTTCTTATATTGTGCACACATATAGTGTTAATATATGTTGTTTAACTTACATTAGAATTCATTATCTCGTTTTATTGTCTACCCTGAAATTAAAGCCTATGGAAACAAAGAAATTTACCTAACGAATTACTTAGAACCTTTTATTCTGTACATACAAATGGTAATCATATTGTGTTAAAGGTACTTACTAATTACTATTCTCTTCTTACCTTTTCATCCGAAACATTTGTATTCACGAGATAAACTTTCAATTACTTTACCTAGGTTTTCTATTCTTTTACTTGCTACATTTAAACGTTATTAGCACATTATGTAACAATTCATCAGTTAATAAAATACCTAATGTTTTTTCAAGATATTTTTGTACCATCTTAGCACTGTATTTCAGTAGTAAATTTACTAATAGACTACTAAATACTGATTCTGGATTGGGGAGATTTTTAGTAAACAATGTTACTTTGTCCTTAACTATTTACGTTCTCCTTGTGACAAGTAAATCAAATAAATAAAAATATATTCATAAAAATAAATTATCTAATTATAGAAGGGACAATCAATTTTGATACTTGAATTTGCTTCGGTATATAGAAAAGTTATTTTAGGTTGTGTCATCAATAAAAGCCACTAAAGGGTGTTTTTTATTTTCAGTAAAATATGCCACCAGTACCAAGGGAAAAGAAATAGCTATTATCAAAGGATATCCATTTATAATGAAATGTGAATCTCAAAGTACTCGCATGTGGTACTGCCTAAGGTCCAATACATGTAAAGCGCGCTTTACTCAGACCTTTGATGGGCGAATGAAGAAAATGGAGCTACAGCACAACCACGAAGCTCCTAAATACAAAGTTACTAAAGGAACATTTCTTAAAGAATAAGATAAGTGGAAAAATATTCTAAAATAAAAAAAAACAGTTTCGTATGTAGTTAAGTTAATTAATTGGACGTTATTGCAGAAGAAGAAGACTTTTTTAGTAAAAAAATTTTTAATGTTGTAATTATTTACATGTTTAAAGAACATTTCAATATTGTGCATGCAAATGGTGTCCTTAGTGGTAATGTAGGTCAGGCTAATATTGGAGTCAGTTTTACTTAATTTCTTAATATTACTATGTACTCTCCAATAAAGGTCACTAATTTTTTTTTTTAACTTGGTGGTGGTGTTTCGTTTTCGAATAAAGTGCACACATATAGTGTTAATATATGTTGTTTAACTTACATTAGAATTCATTATCTCGTTTTATTGACTATCCTGAAATTGGAGCCTATGGCAACAAAAGAAATTTACCTAACGAATTAGTAGACCTTTTATTCTGTACATACAAAATTAAATGGTGGCCTTAAAGTGTTAAAGTTTTGAAGCAGTGATGGCTCAGTGGCATTGGCTATGGACTACCGACCACCCTCAAGTAGAAAATCTGTCGCCAAGCACCTAACAGTGTGTTCCGGCAGCAGTCCTTGAGAGCCAGAAAAATTACAGGCTAATGAGACCTAACAACTGGACGTCTCAGTGTGATGGGCACAGCGCAATTCGTCGTTGACGAAATGCGTCTGTTATAGGCAGATGTTAGTCCACTTAACATCAGGTGGGCCTCGGGCTTGTATCGTCACAATAATAAAAATAAAAAAAAGTATTTACTTACGAATCAATTTTCTCTTCTTGCATTTTTATTGGTAACATTTGTATTCACGATAAACTTCAAAATACTTTAATTAGGTTTTATATTATTTTACTTACTACATTTAATCGTTATTATCACATTATCTAAGAATTCATCAGTCAATAAAATACATAATGTTTTGTCAAGATCTATTTGTACCATTTTAGCACTGTATTTAATTTATAAATTTACCAATAGAATCCATAATACTGACTCTGAATTGGGATTATTTTTATTAAACAATGTTACTTTTCAAGCAATGATAGCCGAGCGGTTATAGCTGTGGACTGCGATGCCGCAGGTCCATGGTTCGATCCCCGCCGCCGGCTAGCTACCACCCTCAAGTAGAAAATCTGTCGCCAAGCACCTAACAGTGTGTTACGGCAGCAGTCCTTGAGAGTTAGTAAAATTACAGGCACATAATGAGACTTAACAACTGTATTTCTCAGGGTGACGGGCACAGTGCAGTTCGTTAGTTGTGACGAACGCATCTGTTTTAGGCAGAGGATACCGCTTAACATCAGGTAGACCCCGCACTTGTTCCGTCACAATAACATTAATAAAACTTGGTCCTTAATTCTTTATGTTCTTGTGACAAGTAAATTATATAAATAAATATTCATAAAAAAGTAATTATCTAAATATAGAATGGACAATCTGTTTTGATACTTGAATTTGCTTCGGTATAACGAAAACTGATTTTGGGTTGTGTCATCAATAAGAGCCACTTGGAGTGTTTTTTTTTTATTTTCAGAGAAATATGTCACCAGCACCAAGGGAAAAGAAATGGCCATTGTCAAAGGATTTCCATTATTCATTTATACTGAAATGTGAATCTCAAAGTACTCGCATCTGGTACTGCATAAAGTCCAATATATGTAGGCCGCGGTTTACTCAGACTTTTGATAGCCGAATGAAGAAAATGGAGCTACAGCACAACCACGACGCTTCTAAATATAAGGTTATTAACGGAAAATATCTAAAAGAATAATATGAACTTATATTATTCTATTATATAACTATATATTATTCTTTAAAGGTATACTAAAATAATATAAAAGAATACTGTTGTGATAGTTTCGTGTATAATTGAAGTGAAGTAATTGACATCGTCGTACAAGTAGTCGTAGTTACTTTTTTACATAAAAACTAACATTTTTCTTACTATTTACTCTATTAATTTCTAACCTTCAAAGTTCAAGATACGAATATAATAATAAACAATAACCTCCTTATGATTTGGGTGGTAATGGTACCAAAGAAGAGACAAGAGGCATGCCTTTTCTTATATTTCTGTTATTATATATTCTTCGTTTTAACACGTTGGTCGTAAAATATTGTGAAGTAATAATATTGTTATGTTTGCGTCATCATTTACAAGTATAAAACCAATTGTAAAATTGGTCTTATTTGTAGTATTATTTGTAGCTCCATCCCAATACGATGGTTAAAGAACGATAGGAAAGATTTGAGTTATGACGTCATGTCATGTTAGCTCAATTGGTTAGAGCATACTCCGGCTAAATGGGTGGATGGACGCGGAATCGAATTCCGCACATGACTTAAATTTTTCCTATCGTATATTTGTAATTTTTATTTACAAAAGTCATGATTTTCTATTGAAAATGTTCGTATGACACTCATGTTACGTTAATTACCTATTCCGATCTCGGCTTCATCTATTATAAACCTCGCCTACGATTCGTGTATAAAAGACTTGTAAGACTGAGCCGTAGGCGTGGGCGACATCGTAGCCTTGATTGGAATAATTAACTATCCGTATTTTTATCATAATATAATCTACCGCGACTTCATTACTTATATATCACTTCTGAAACAATACTCTCCGCATAAAATTGAGAATTGAGGTTGCCCCTGATCCAAATGAGATCTGTTCTTCCACCGATCCAAATATCGACCATAACCATTATTGTTCCCCCTTTCATATGGACGAACTTCTTGACAAAATTTCAATCGTTCTTGACGTCCAGAGCTCCTCAAAACTTGAGTACGTCTTGTATCAGACCGCATAACGAAACGAAACACGTCGGAAAAGCACGCGAATAAAATCCTCTATTGCGACAATATTCGAAAACGTACTTGATCCCTATTCACTTTTGATGTGTGTATTTAAATATTTTATTAAATTACGAAATGTTGATAATTTATTTTTTAACGATATTCCCTCTCCTGAAAACATGTCTTAGTGTCTTGCGCGTCTACATGTCTTGTCTAGGCAAATGTGCCTTCAAATAAAATGTTCATGGTATCGTTCTGGTATGTGTATCGTATTAATTATTTAGTTAAAAAACAGGCGAGAGCAATGACACTTTATTAAAATAAATGATACAGGGCGAGACTGGTAAGATGCCATGAACGTATCATAATTTTTTTCTTTTTCTAGACATATTAATGAAAAGGTTATAAGCTAAGTCAAAATATATCGTTGGCATTCTTATACTGTAAGACATTCCTTCTCTAAATGTATCTCACATTATATAAGAATTCACTAGTCAATAAAGTACTTAATATTTTCTTTCGATATTTTTCTACCATTTTATCACGTGCTTCAGTTACATTATTAGTTATATATGTAACAGTTACATGGTGGTTTCTAACAGACCGAATTCGAGTGATTTTTTAGTAAATAATGTGTCTGTGTCTTTGAGTTTCATTGTCACAAGTAAATCAAATAAATAAATATTCATAAAAAGTAATTATCTCATTATAGAAGGGACAGTCTATTTTGATACTTGAATATGGAACTAAAGGGTGTTTTTTGATTTTCAGTAAAATATGCCACCAGTACCAAGGGAAAAGAAATAGCTATTATCAAAGGATATCCGTTTATAATGAAATGTGAATCTCAAAGTACTCGCATGTGGTACTGCCTAAGGTCCAATACATGTAAAGCGCGCTTTACTCAGACCTTTGATGGGCGAATGAAGAAAATGGAGCTACAGCACAACCACGAAGCTCCTAAATACAAAGTTACTAAAGGAACATTTCTTAAAGAATAATATAACTAGAATTAATATTCTAAAATAAAATAAAAGTATACTTTTCTGATAGTTTCGTATGTAATTAAAGTTAATTAATTGGATGTCGTCGTACAAAGAGTTACTGTTTTACTTAAAAATGTAACATTATTTCTATTTTATGTTGCATTTTACATAAATAACTTTTTATTTTGTGCATATGAATGGTGTCCTAAGTGTTAATGTAGGGAGTATTAGTCACAGTTTACTTTATTTTATTAATTTTACTATGTACTCTCAAATTAAGGCATATTTCTTTAATTTTTTTTGAGTTTGTTTTACTATCTGCTTTGTTATTGTTTTTATTTTGTGCACACAAATACTGTCTATGTAGTTTTTGTATATGTGTTTACATTAGAGTAAATTAAATCGTTTTATTATGTACCCTGAAATTAAAACCTGTACCAACAAAGAATTTAACCTTACGAATTTGTTAGAACCTCTTATTCTATACATATATAAATGATGTCCTTAATGTGTTAATGTGGGTACTTACGAAACAATTTCTCGTCTTACATTCTTTCTTCTTACACTTCATCAGAAACATTTGTATTCACGGTAACCTTAATTATTTTACTTAGGTTTTATTACTTTTTATTTTACTTAGTTATTACTTTACTTACTACTTTAAAACGCTGTCATTAATTAATAATTATAATAATTAATGTAATTCGTGTAAACCGTTTTAATTGTAAACAAATAAATAATAAATAAATATTTTTGTTTTATTTAAAATCTACATAAATAACAACAAATTAACTAGTACATTAATTAACCTGTAGATTAAGTAATGTACTAGTTCCTTTAGTAATCCTCCTCCCTACTAGGTAATGTAATGTACGCTTACACACAGTAGAATACAATGTCTGATAACATTGCGTACTTGTTCCTTTATATCAATAAACTACTGCAGGAATATTTTCCAAGGTTTTGTCTCTGATTTAGACTCTGTACACATATTCTTGGTGACTATTTCTACGTTTAGGTTCCATGGCGGCTATTAGCTCATCATAACTGTTTATAACTCCCGGTTTTCCAGCTTTTCTTTCTGTTCACACGGTCGATCCTCCTGGCGGCATGCTTTTAGGCGCCCAGTTGGGCTGCTTTCTCTTGCTGCAAAGCTGCTTATGTTCTATTCAAGCAGCTTATCCATGTCCACTGCAGAAGTTCGCAGTGCATTTGTATCATGTCAAGTCGATGTAAGTACCCGCGCGTTTTTTAAGATAATATCTAATTGATATTCGTATAATAACTTCAATCACGTAGTTAAGTACATGGTTCATTGTCGGTCTAAGAATGACAATACTTATATATTAAAAAAATGACACCTGTATGACAGAAAACACGGGAAATTAATCTACACTATATTGCGATTCTATATTGCAATCGATATTTATTTCGAATTTTATTCTACCGGTATCTATTTCCAGGTTTAATCGAGCGGATGATGCCGGTGAGTATTTTCATAGGTTAAGACTGCAAAGCATTATCTCGCTTCTTCTTTCTTTTGATACTACTATCGCAGTCCGTCAAGCAAAACTGACTGCCTCCATGAACTCCTCGCTTAATTCCATTGACCTATAGATACTAAGCGCGTGTAATCTCTATAGTGTAGTATAGTAGAGTAGTATAGTGCCCAGCTGTGTGTGGGGGAGAGTATGCCGGCAGGCATACCTACACTGGTCGACTATACTACTCGTTTGAGATGTCGCGTCTAGTATATATAGGTCAATGCTTATATTTTGTGGGATAATCTTAGTATAGTGTAATAAAAGTATAAAAGAAATGACTAATAACTATTTTATTTTTGCCAGTTACATGGACCGTGAACCAAGCTGGAAAAAAGATCGCAATCGTTAACGGGTTTACCTTCTATCGAGATGGAGGAGCGATGCAGAAAGAGTACTTTAGATGCACTGTCGGAGTAAAGTGTAAGGCGCGATTTACAACTGCACATTCCGGAGCAATCATTAAGTCAAACTTGAAGCACTTTCATGAGCCACCGCGATTCGTCGTCAAGAATGGAGTTTTCTTTAGATTTTAGTACAAAATATTAGTTAAGTAATTCTTAGCCAGCTACTTTACCAGCTAAGGTACATCTTTTTTCGCGAACTCTAGTCAAACGTCCCGCAGAGTCTGAAGACCAAAGTCTTCAACCAGTGTGTGTTGCCAGTGATGACTTATGACACTGAGACGTGGTCCTTAACTGTGGCCCTTATGGTCAAGCTCAGAACCGCTCAACGAGCTATGGAGAGAGCTATGCTCGGAGTTTCTTTGCGCGACACAATCCGGAACGTGGATATTCGACAAAAAACCAAAGTCACCGACATAGCTTTAATTTGCAAGTTGAAGTGGCAATGGGCGGGCTACATTGCTCGACGAACTGATAACCGATTAGGAAGAAAGGTTCTCGAGTGGTTACCACATTACACCGGAAGACGTAGAATTGGTAGGCCCCCACTAGGTGGACTGACGACATTGTTAAAGTCACGGGTAGCCAATGGTTACAAGCGGCTAATAGCCGTTATTTGTGGCGTTCAATGGGGGAGGATTTGTTCAGCAGTGGACTTCTTCTGGCTGATGATGATGATATATGTTTTTACCTGTGGTATGTTTTTATAAACAAAACAAACAACGACCTTTATGAAACTACTAGAACAATAGCATTTTGGCAACCTAAAGATAATTAAAGGTCCACATGCAGTACAAATTCTTAAAATTTGTATGTAGCTTATTTTATTAAATAGTTATTACAATTCTGTAGAAGTTACATCGCTGTCCTTACGACACTCACGATTTTTTTTAAGATTTCACAATTTATAACGATGTTTAAGAATACTGTATATACTAAGTTTAATTAAAAATAATAAAATAATTGAATTTACTTTCCAAGAAATTCGGAATTATTAAATCTACCAGCATGTGTGTTATCTATAATAGCGTCGATAGCAATTTCTAGATCTGGAGTATAGAATTGAGCTTCACCGCATGGTGGAAGGGCATTTTGCGATTGCCCGCCTGGCTAGCTAACACCCTCAAGTAGAAAATCTGTCGCCAAGCACCTAACGGTGTGTTCAGGCAGCAGTCCTTGAGAGCCAGTAAAATTACAGGCACATGATACTTAACAACTATGTCTCAAGGTGACGGGCGCAGTGCAATTCGTCACTTGTGATGAAATGCATCTGTTCTAGGCAGAGGTTAGTCCGCTTAACATCAGGTGGGCCTCGAGCTTGTTTCGTCACAATAACATAAAAAAAATAATTAGTTAACTTGCATGGCCATCACCTAATCCTAATTTAACGGAAGGAATTAGACGATAGGCAGACAAACTTCCGCAAGCATGGACTTTTACGTCAGCTTTACTTTTGTACAGAAACTGGTGTTATCATTATTATTTCGTCTCGTCTAGATAGTTATATAATATTTTCATTGGTAAGTTCTGCAACTACGTAGATACCTGCTATATCAAGTGTTCATTTTTTGGGTCCTATGCGGATGCGTAACCCTTTTGTCCAGTTTCAATCAGAATTTTCATGGCTAATGCGAAACGCACATTTGTAAATAGTAGATATTATTATAGTTCCATTTGTCTTCGAGTTTAACTGTCTTTGTTGTTAGCGTGGAGATATATTTAAGGTGCAAGTATATAATTTTTTTTATTAAATTAAAAACATAATATTTGTTGTACCTAGGCACACCTATGGAAATTCTATAGATTTAGTACCGTCAACCATAGGTTACGTTGATTCTTAAAAGTGAAATTAGAAAAAAAGATAATTTGTAATGTTTCCTACAAATGTTTGAATTTTAAACAATTAAAATGTCTAGTTTTGGTGCATTACTTTATTTTCATGTTATTCATTTTTTTATTATTGAAATCTATGCAAACTCTTCATAATAAATATCCTTAGGTACTATATTAGGGGACTCCCCGTGTGGTGCCGGATTAGAATTGCACCTCCCCATATCATACCATGGGTGTCGTAAGAGGCGACTAAGGGAAAAATACTGGAAGGTGGGCAGTAGCACCTTCTAAAGAACTGCCATCTTACACTGCGATGCCCAAGCCGCATGCCAAGCGTGGGGATTATGGCAAATACCCCCTTAATAGGGGAGGCTGTGTTCAGCAGTGGACGATTCGGTTGATACAGTTATAGTACAGTACTATATTAGCTACCAGTCGGCCAATAAGAGTGCAAAATATTGTGATGAGGCATATATGCAGCTATACCCCACATACGCGGCGAAATGATAATAATGGTTCTGATCAATCGGTGCATTATTTTGGCTGATATATGTTCTGACCAGATCAGAGACATCACTCCTTCGTCTAAATTCTATACAGCAGTGAGGAGGCCAGGGACTGAAATCAATGGAAATAGTTAGTCCAATCCCACTTAGCCTAGAGTGACCACGAAGCACGAAGCAATGAAGAAAAAAATCAATTGATAAAATGTTAGTCCTCTTCCAGTAAAATTAGGTGCGTGCTTTACTTTTACAGTTGCTGTAAAAAAAGAGGGAAAAATTATGGCAAACAATGGCTGACTAAAATTCCAAAACAAGTACGAATAGTTAAAAGTTCAGTGTGTGCTTGCGATTCTAGCTTTGATGCATTGTAGGTAAGTGCCATCAATATAAAATAATGCCCGCAGGTTGTCGTGAAAACGATAAATAGTATATTATAATACAGTCGAGAGTAAAGAAAGGAATAAATTATTTATTCATGACATATACACAACATTACAAAACAATACATGAGATAACGGACAAAAAGGTGATAATTTACATAATATTGTTATTTTGAGAAATGCCAGGAATGAGTCTGACGATTGAGTCTGAATGAGAACGTCTTGACGTTTCAACTTAGCATACGTTAGGGTCTTCCTTGGAACTGGAGGTTAGACTGAAAATCAGTTCGAAAACGGTACGGAAGAAAAATAAAACTATCTTTCTTCACCATCTGGTGACTCTGATCTGTGGTTGCCACGTAGTATATTATTTGTCCTTGTCCTAACTTGCCCTTACTTTTACCACAACACAAACATGATATTTTCCAGAGCCAATGTTCAACCTGTCTCAACGTGGCAACTTGGTGATTCAGATTGGAGAGTGGCGCTTCAACAAACATACAAGTTGGGGCTCTAGGGTGCGTTGGGCCTGTGTTAAAAAGAAGTATGGCTGCAATGCTGCTATCACCACCGTCGACAATATCATCGTCAAAACGTTGGGCAAACATAACCATTAATATGTTTCAATCTCTATTGGTGACAATATAACTGGATTTTATCTTGATAATTGCCAGTTTAGTGAAATTATAGACTTCAAGTAACGTTCAGCATTGTGACCTGAATTTTATCTTAAGCTGTACTCGTATTTGTAGCCAAAAAGTCCACGATGCTATTAACAAAATATTATTATTAGTTGTGTGGCACGCTACCGCACAACCATGGCGTTTACTTGAACTCACTGCAGTTTTAAATTTCGGCTCCCAATGATACACATCCGCAAGAAACATCGTGTACTTTCTTATATACAAAATATCTACCCACACTTATTCCACGAGGTTCAAACATTTGTGATGGTGAGTTCGACGTTATATGCCGATAATATTACCACGGGATCTTTGACTATTCGATGTAGAGTAATTAAAGCTATTGTGGACGGAGTGATTGAATCGTTGAAGTATTGCTGCCAAAGGAGGTTGCCAATCTTGAATCAATCAGGCCGTAAGCTACTACCATTTGTAGCTGAACCCCATTCAGCCTCCATTAAGGCTTAATGACTCCCTATGATACAGGTACATTAACAATTGGCTAGATTGTACTAACCTGCATTTGCTTTGATGTGAATATTATATTCTACATCTGTTTGTCAGGGTTTCTTTTTTGCAATATGTCTACTCATTTTGTACATACATTGCATTTTAACTTTCATCCTATTTTTTTATTAAATTGCCGCGACCGTATGCGCTGAAATGTGTCTCAAATACACAATTTTAACCAGAAATGTTCAGTCCTTTGTAATCCTAGCTGAGCTTATCACCTAGTATTCTTCCAAGCACATCTCCAAACTCCGGCCTGCTATTGAGTACTTATGTACAATAAAAAGGTCAATAACAGACCGACACGGACATTTAACCCAAGACTTTAAGACTCCTACTACTATACCAACGGGGCAGTTAAGACGGTCCTTATTTGGCAATTATATGCATTTTAATACTAAGATTCTGAAACAAACAATAGAGCTCACGGAAATGTCGCGTACTCGTATATTTGTGAAATATGCTTAAAAGTACATAATATATTATTAACTAAGTACTTATCTGATTATTAAATATCAATATGTAGTTGGAATTCAAAGTCGTTTATGATTAGATTTACTAACAATCTAGTCAAAATAGTTCAATCATCATTGTATTAGAAACAGATTTTTACAGTCGTATATCTACGTAGAAATCTCATTTGATGAGACACAATATACAATCACATCTTTATATTGTTAGCTTGGTAAATAGCGTATTTTTGCATTTCGTATAGAAAAAAGTATAATAACTATGAAATATTTTTCACTTTTTCTGTAATATATTTTAAAACATTGTGTGGTTGAAATTTATTTGTGACTATTTATATATCGCCACTCAGCTCTGTCACGACTGCTAAAATATTGATAGAACTTGATAAATTAATACCATACTATAAAGCAGGATGTTGATCATCTTCGTATCAGATGATATTTTTTATTTTAGCAATATTAATTTGCACGCTTGTATCCTTTCCATGCCTGCTTTTATATCTCGCTACATAGGATTAGAACAGCATATATTCTTCCCGTGTGGCGTAGTCTTCTAACGTTGCATTATAATTCCGCAGGTTATAATTAATATATTGGTTTCGTAATCGCGGAGGAACCCGTCGGCTATATCAAGACTACCTATTTTACAAGTCAATCAACATCTGTACTTATTCTAGATTTTTGTGCTAAAGTGAGACTACAACAAACTTGGTAGTGATCGAACCAGAACACACACATCCTTCGTCAATTTCATACAAATAAGTAGTCACGTCTATATTTTCATTTCTCAGATGGTTTATACTACTGCTTTGTTCATCAAGATCATTACTTACCTTCTATTCTTTTGCTTAGTATCGATCCGGTCAAATATTTTAGCAGAAAAGACCTTCAATGAGAATAAAATAATTTTAAGATATGGTATAAATTTGTTTATTTAAATGGTTCTTTTCTACTGCAAATTGCAAGGTAGTTGAAATATTCTACATATATTCTTTCTTACGTTATCGAGTGGTGAGATGACCAAGCTATTTGCTAGTTGGTAAACGTCACGCCTGTATATGACAGTCCCAGAGGGTCTACACTAGTATCTCCTACTTATTCAGGTTGTATTAGTTTAGGTCTATTCTCGCCCAAAACAACAGCCTCCCATTGTAACCCCTGAATATTTGAAATATCGGATACAACAAAAGTTTTGTATGGTACTGCACTATGCTCGTCACCTAGAGATAATAGTTCTGATGTCTCTTTCGCCCAGTATTTCATTTTTATTTGAATCTTTGGATACCATTTCACTATTCCTTTAAGTGAGCATTACTAATTAGTATTGTGTAAGTGATACAAGTAGGATACTTATCAATACTGATTTTTGTATACTTACCATCTGTTTTAGTAGTATTTTTTGCTTCCTTAGATACTACTTATATCTTACACCTTACAGTAAAAAAACGACCAAGTGAGAGTTGGGCTCCTGCACCGAGGGTTCCGTATAAACCATATGTCAAGTAAACGGAATGAGTAACATAGCAGAAAATTTCGATATTTTATGTAAAACGTTGATCCAAAGATGAATATTCAATTCGAAAATCAATTGAAAATGAGAAGGGAGCCGAAAAACTACACTCCGCATTCATAGCATATGAGTCATCATCTAGATCTAATTGAGTATAGATATTTTTTTAGCTTATATCGACAAAAAAACTGCGGTTTGTTAAAGTTTATAATTTTAGAAGATTTTTGATTCGGGTCCATCTCCAAAACTAATTAGGTTAGGAATTTGAAATTTCGGTATATTAACATATCCTTTTTCTCAGCTACAAATATTGAAAACCCTGATTTATAATGTAATTTCAAAGCTGTAGCCGAAAGAAATTATTTTTGTCTTTAGGGACTGTTGCAATGCAGTTTAAAGCGCTCGTAGTTTGCTTATCGATCAGCTAAGTTAAGCAACGTCCGACGCGTATAAGCGCTTCCGTGCTTCGGAGGGCACGTTAAGCCGTGGGTCCTGGTTGTTGTCTTAGGATGGCAGCCATTATAGCATGGTGGTAGGGCATTTTACTAATGCCCGTCTGGCTAGCTACGTAGAAAATCTGACGCCAAGCACCTAACGGTGTGTTCCAGCAACTGTCCTTGACATCCAGTAAGGTTAGCCTGAAAAACATCTTTGACTACATAATCACTTACCATCAGGTGAGATTGTGGTCAAAGGCTAACCTATCAGGCATAAAAAAAACATTTTTGGCTAATCTGTTGCGAGTTTTTTTTATAAACTAAGATGTGAAATGGACTCAAGTATTATTTTGATATTTTCAGATCATGACTACAAATATTAAACCCGGTCGCACACGTCTAATTTATCAGGAGTTTACATTCTACAAGTCTAACAAGCAAGAATTGGACATGCTCTAGTAGAGCCTCCAAGAGATGCGCTGCTAAAGTTAAACTTTTCGAAGGTTATTTGGTAGTAATTAAACCAGATCTTACACATTCTCCGCCAGTACTGAAAATGTAAGATCAGTCAGTCCGTACCTATTAGTGTTTCTAAACCATAAACGTTAATTTACAATTAATTTATACTTGTTATTCATTAAAAAGGGTTTAGCATTGTCATGCATTAAAATATATTTACCCGATAACATGAGAAACTTGACACGGATGGTTTTCTTATACGCCCCGAATCGCATTTGTTCTTGTATTTTATTTGCCGTCTACGACGTGGATCAATTATTATAAAATCATACTATTACTTTATTAGTATGCTGCCTTGTTAACCAAAAATCTATTGATCTACTGCGAAAAGAACAGACAAGGAACTCAGGGACATTATTTTAATTAAATGTCTTAAACTCTCCTTAAAATGTGTAGTCTATTAAAATTATTACGGGCGATCGATGCCAAATTATAGTGTTAAGGAAATGTATTCCTGGGGACCAAACATATCCAACGGATAAACATGGTTTTTACCGATTCCTTTGACCATAAAGCTGTCCAAAGATATTTTAATTGGTAATAAGGTCGTTCAATAAAACTTTCTGTGGATTGAAAATATCTTGGTGTGCACAATTTTTTTTTATTAGATTTTTTAATGTTATATATTATTTTCAGTAACATTCGAGAAAAATAAAAAAAGGTGACTTGGTTCTCGTCATGTCCAAAAATCTTTTATTTGATAATAATGTCGCTAAACCTTTCTGTGTGTTGAAATATCTTGGTGTTCACAATATTTTCATGAACAGCTATTTTTAATATCATAAATATTTTATTTTCAGTAACTTTCGAGAAAAATAAAAAAGGTAACTTAGTTCTCGTCTTCCATGGCTGTCGATACAGCAAAGGCTACGCTTTTACAAGCAATGATCAGAAGGTGTTCTGGAGATGCGTGAAAAGGAACTACGGTTGTAAAGGTCACGTTGTTACCTTTAACAATGTTATGATAAAATATCAAGAACACAATCAATGTTGCACTTACTGGGCACCCCAGTAAGTGTTTTTTTTTATGTTATTCTGACGGAACAAGCTCGAGGCCCACCCGATGTTAAGCGGACTAACTTTTGCCTATAACAGATGCATTTCGTCACAAGTCACGAATTGCACTGCGCCCGTCGCCTTGAGAGACATAGCTGTTAAGTCTCATGTGTTTGTAATTTCACTGGCTCTCAAGGACTACTGCCGGAAAACACCGTTAGGTGCTTGGCGACAGATTTTCTACTTGAGGGTGGTCGCTAGCCAGGCGGGTATTCGCAAAATGCCCTTCCATCATGCGGTGAAGCTCAAGCCTGCGGCGGGATTCGAACCATGGAACTGCTGCGCGGCAGTCCATAGCCAATGCCACTGAGCCATCACTGCTGCATAATTTATTGTGTTTATTAATTTAATTTTTAATAAAAGATTGCCTTGAAAATTTATGTATATGGGTTAAATAAATATGTAAGTTATGTGAATAAATTCATACCAGCTATTTATTTTAATTTTAGGTAATTGAAAACTCCTTTAAAAAATTCCGTTTTCCGTTAGTCCGTTGAGAAAATTAGATTGAATGTAGGAATTAAATTCCCAAAGTTTTTGGTTACTCAGAGACTGGTAGGTAGTTTTTTTTTATTATAAAATGATATTGTTCATTGTAGTGTGTTTTGATTTTATATAGATTATATATTTTCTTTACATATGTTGTAAAATATTCTTAAAAACGTGTAAATATTATACGTTAAGAAAGTACCTGTGCCTAAACTGGTTCTACCATATTTACAAATAAATAACTACTCATTAAATGAAAATCAAAATAACATAATAAAAGTAAAAACTATTGTTTAGTTATTCTTTAAAAGTACAACTTCTTTTATAGAATAACTGAACAATATTTTGTAGAAGTCAGCGATATAACCGTGTGAGATATAATATTATCCCTTTATACCCGGTGATATTAAATACGTTTTGTTTGCTTAAGTGTATTAGTTAAAGTGTATATTTTTTTATATTTAAGGTCCAGAGAACCTAGCAGAAATAATGCAAAAAAAATCTTGTTTCCCCCTTTTTTGTTTAAAGTACCCTCACTTTTGTGTTGAGATCAGGAAAAATATGACATGCGCACGATCGTTACTTTTCAGGAAATAAAATAAATACCTACAGTGTAAAATGAAAGTTCATAATTAAAAAAAAAAGTTTATATTAATTTAGTCTTTATATACTGTTAGATTTTTTAAGCCATTTAATACCGTAATTTTATACATTCTTATTACATTGACAACAAAACCAAATTTCTTTTGAATTTTTAGTTAAGTAAATCTACTTTAAAAACATATATATTCTCTAAATACTTATATAATCAACGCTATGACAGCTTGAGATCAACACTTTACAATTAAACTAATAACTGACTATTTTTTACTCTCTGTGTCGTATAATCTGATGCAGTATTTTCCTAGCAACAGGAAAAAGTGTAAAAGGGAGCATGGTAAAATAATGATCAAGAAAAATATGACTAACGGCTGGAATAGTATTGCTTAATTCAGGACTACTAAGGTAGGTCTATTAAGACTTAGTCTTAATTTGTAGGTTTTCCTAACATAGTTTTGGCACCTTTGTAATTCTCAAAATGTATAAGATGCCCTCACTGGTAGTCTAAACAAACTTATTTGGGCATTAAAGTAAATTAAAATAACTACACTCTAATGAAAACAATTCATTACAGTGTAGGTTTTTTAATTTACTTTAACATAGTTATAACAAACTCTGTATGTTTTCCGAAGAAAAAAAAAGAAATAAAAAAAAATAAAAAAAATGTATTATTATTTTTGACGACTTTTCTCAGTGCACAGCGACTAGTAAAGAGTATCATCTGCTCTTCAATACTGTAGAAGCAAGGTACTCCTTCCAATTTGTAACAGGTATTCCACACTCGGTCAATAATCGGCTGCACTTTCTAAAGAGGATTGAGTGGAGTGTATACATTTGATATTGGTGGTGAATCGGAATCTACAATATGGAATGCTTTTCTGTATAAAATGGTCTAGACTAATGTTGTTAATTCAGTTTCATGGACGATCACCAGTACAAGAGTATGAAATGACGACCATTATCAAGGGTAGAACAAACAGCTTTCTCATTTCTCGAGAAATCATATTGAGTTCTGTTCCATGTTTGCGGCGAAATTAAATGCATTGAGCTGCCATTACAAAAAAAAACTTATAGTAATAATCATTATTGTATTCACTAAGAGATTTTACCGGTCCTGTTGGTGAGCTCTGAAAATATAATTGAAAGAAGGTTGCCTCTATAGTCGCTTCCATTTTTAGGCAAATCAAATTGTTTGTAACTGGTATCGTTTATTTATTTTTTCAGATAAAGAAGAAGTACCTCGTCTTATTACATCTAGCCACGGAAACCCTATGTTGACCTATAACGGCTATAATTACAGCAAAAACAAAAAGACACATTCGACCCGGTGGCAATGCACCGGAAGCAGAACATATGGATGCTTATCGTTTATTGTGAGCGACGGTGATACATTTAAAATAGTTGACGGTCACAACCATTGTCGAAGTAAATTTAATCGTAAACCTAATTGAACACACTATTTTTTAAATAGAAAAAAATATGTTTCAGATGTGCTCTAAGGGCCTTTTCTTAATATCACACTGCATTACATTTATTTTAACTTTAATTTAAAAACTCATTCAATAGAATATAATTCTAAAGCGTTACTTTTGAATGTCAAGATCTTTTTGGGTTACAGGAGTTGTTTTGTTGGTACAGGCGAATGTAAAATCGGATATTCAACCAAAAGCGTCTGTACCTCCAGGAGGTTTAAGTTTGCATTTTTGCAATATTAGTTTGATATCTGTTTGAAGTTTAAGTGTATTTTTTTGCAATATTAGTGTGATATTTGTTGGAGGTTTAAGTTTGCATTTTTGCAATATTAGTTTGATATCTGTTAAAAGTTTAAGTGTAATTTTTTGCAATATTAGTATAATATTTGTTGGAAGTTTAAGTGTGCATTTTTTAACATAAGTATGGTATGTTTTCCTTATTGATCAGTCAAGCTCTGAATCGCAGCCCATATGTCCAAGTACCTAACATTTGTTTTTTGTTTTTATTTCAGTAAGTTTCATTATGCAGAAATCTGGAAAGATACGAGCGATTTGGAACGATTACACATATTATTGCGGGACTCGAACCAAGAGTACAGTTAAGTGGCAGTGCACAATGTACCCCAAGTGTACAGCTCGGTTCATTATGAACCTTGAGGGGAAAATGATTAGGAGAAATACAGATCATACTCATCCTCCCAAATATTTATGATTGTGTATAGCGTAGCTTGTTAAATAAAAACGTAAATTTGAAACCTAATTTATATATTTTTAAGTAAATTGTTTATGTAATGCTTTATTCTTATTAAAACAACACTTAAAATTATGTGATATATTCCTTACTTTACAGTAAAACGCATGTTTACATACATGACTACGAGTGTGAAAAACGGCACCAGAAAAACGTTTTTTTGGTATGGGTTTAACAAGATTCTATTATTATTTTACTCTACACGTAATAAACCAATAAAAAATTAAATTAGAACACATCAAACATTTTAAATATTATTGTTGTTATATATGTACACTTATTAAATAAAACCAGCTAAGTGCGAGTTTTACTCGCATATAGGGCTCCGTAGTAACACAGAATGTTGAAGAAGATATTGCCTAGGGATTATCGTTGGAACGACGATCCCAGGGCAATATCTTTCTACTCACTGAAAGAAAACATTATTTAGCCTTCTATCCCTCGAATAGCCTGCACCTGGCACGCCACTCAGATATATACCTACACCGTATTATATCATAACGATCAAGTGGCGTACTAACTAGTAAATTTTATAATGAGCCAGCCATACGCAGCAAATGTATACATATGGTACCATTCTGAATTTTATTGGTTAGTGTAATTTTTGACATATGTAGTATTTATTAAACAAATCAAAAAATTACAAATAAGAGTGTTTAGCTATCGACAGTTAAATGTTAGGATCAAGAACCCAGCTGGTTCAAAGTTTGCAACAATTAACGGATTTATTATCTACCGAGATCGAGAAATACTGTAGACAGAGTAGTTCGATGTAGGGTGGCATATATATTCTCTACAGTCAATCAATTTTCTCAAAGTCAGTTAGAAGCACTGTCATGAATATTACGAATCTGCATCCAAAATCCTTCTAATTTTGAGCAGACTTTTTTAAACTACTACGAAGATAGTAGGTATATTGGTAAGAAGGACGTACAGATCACTGCCACTTCTTATTTCATCAATTCACCCGCGAAGTAGCATTTCGCTGTGCTGGAGGACAAGGTGATCAGTAAAATGACAGGCTTATGAAATATTTGAACATTTTAAAATCACAGGTTCGAGAAAGCAATGCAGCAACTTACCTTTTTTTAAAAGGTCATTATTTGTACCTTTTACATTACTTTATGTGTCCCTCAAACTCACCAAAGCATTGTAGGCATTTTAATAAGAGAAAACTCGATAGCGGCCGGCGATGCGCCAGGAGAAATTTTATATCTTAGAGAAAGAGGGCAATAATTAAAAAAGATAACTGTATAGATTTTTTGCTTGTCGTTTATGCAAAATAAAAACGAACTTTAAGTACATGCCAATAGTTTCTAGGTAATATTAGTGGCCATAATTTATTATTTGATAAATTGTCATCAATTTCATCAATTAGTAAAATTTTGACGATTAAATAATGTGGGATGTAATATTGGAATGAAATTTTAAACGTACTGAGTTAAAAAATTACAAGGTAATAGAATGTCTTTTTGATGTCATATATTAATATTTTAGAAGTTTACTGCTTGAATGCATGTTACAAATTAAGATGTTTACATTAACCACCACGTTGTATTTGGACTGTCTTACTTATGATATAACTAGTGGATAAGATAGTATTATTCAGATGCTCGTTAATTGACTGACTTAGCAATTTAGAAGGCAATTTTTAAAGGCGGAAGTCTTTTTAATGAGCACCCTTGTAATATTAATCACAACTATGTAGAATATATTGATCAATCTAAGCATTTGAAGGCAAGCTGGCCCGCAGTTAATTCTATTCGATCGCAATATATTTCATTGAACATTAGATATGATTGCAGTAAACTATGTGAGGTCGCAACGTGGAAAGGCAATGCTTAGCGTGGAGGGGTATACATTCCGTTTCCAATCCTCATCCGGGCCGAAGAAGCGATGGATTTGTTCCACACACAACAATAAGAGTTGTCGAGCGGTCATCCATACATACCACAACGAGATATTAAAGATAAACAATTTACATAATCACTCAGTGGGTAGAAAATAACACCATCCTTAAAAATGACAAATCTTTTCTAAGTATTAGAATCAAATGTATGTTTTAAAAATAATTCGAGCATAACATTTTTATGTCATGGGCGGGCTTAGAACCCGTGTCCTCCGATTTCACGACAGATGCTTAAACTACTCGGCCACCTGGGCACACTCTTTTGAGCCGAAATTTCATACTCCAATTGTATTACTTTAACCGTTATAAGGGACAGTGCGCGGCCATCAACCAGACTACTAGACTTCATCTGATCGAAAGAAGTGCTTTTTCAAACACAGAACTCTCGGCATGATGCTACCGCTTCGCTACCCTACTATATTTCTAAATATTATTACAAGCACCATCGTGTGCTAAGCGAAAATCATATTTTACAAATCATTGGAGTACAAAATTGTATGCCCCGGGCGGGAATCAAACCCGCTTCCGCTCCGTCCCCTATGACGGTTAAAGTAATACAATTGGAGCACGAAATTTCGGCACAAAAGAGCGTGCCCAGGTGGCCGAGTAGTTTAGGCATCCGGCCCGAAATCGAAGGATGCGGGTTTATTTTCCCGCCAGGGGCATACAATTTTGTGCTCGACTAATTTGTAAAATATGGTTTTCGCTTAGCACGGGATAGTGCTTGTAACCATATTTGGAATCAAATTTAATGACTAAAATTATTACTGTGTGCTTGATTTTGAAAGGACTGATGATATTGCAATGCTATTAATATTTTTGATTAAGTATAATATCTTCGATGTTGTTGGAATGTTAATTGAATATTTGATTAATATAAAAACAAACGTGACTTACAAATACGAGTATTAGTAAATAATACGGGATAGCCTAACAAATAGCCGGAGCTATCTGACTTATTCAAGTGATATCTTGAAGCGCTCGTAGCTAAGTTTACTTGACTGTTCTTAACCGATCAGCAAAGTTAAGCAACATCCGCCGCGGTCATGAGTTGGATGGGTGACAGCTAGTGACATTACTACTGAGCGCTTCCGTGCTTCGGAAGGCACGTTAAGCCGTCAGTCCCGGTTGTTGTCTAAGGATGGCGGTCGTCATAGCATGGTGGTAGGTCATTTTGCGAATGCCCGCCTGGCTAGCTACCACCCTCAAGTATCACAATCTGTCATCAAGCACTTCTAGGTTAGCCTGAATAACATCTTCGACCACATCATAACTTACCAGGTGAGATAGTGGTCAAAGGCTAACCTATCAGGAATAAAAAAAAATATATGTCAGATAGCTCCGACTATAAGTTCGACTACATCGGTGGTATTTATCAAGGAAAGCACGGGGCGGCCGCTGTGATGTTGCGCGCCTTCTTTCTTTTACGAGAAAACTACTTTTACGAGAAGACCACAGCATATGGCTGATCTTGTATTATTAACTAAAATTAGTATACTTATTTCATGTATGTTATCGCATATTCTTTTCTAATTTGAATTATTCGAGTTGAACACGTAATAATTAGGTGCCCAAAAGAACCTAAAAATGCTTTACCGAAGGAAGTGGTTTTCAAATGAAACAACTGAGTGCCACTATTAACCAATATATTCAAAAAACCCGCAAACACGATTTACATTAACGTGCGGAGAATCTCGTCATCGCGATCTAGGAAGTTACGAAAACCGAGCAGCGACATCTAGTTTGCTGACGTAGAACTACATTGACAGTTGCTTAACTATTTGTACACGAGGCTTTAAGGATGATTTATGAATAAAATATCAATTAGTCATTTCCCACGACAACCTCAAATCCAGATACAAATTTTAACTTGTTATGTCTTGAATTTAGTATATGTTCACTTAATATTTGTGTATTTGAAAGAAACGATTTTTGTTTCCAGATAATTGTGATAGCCCAACTCAAACATATAAATGTGTATTATCAACGCCTTCACCGGCACTTGAGGGTGAAACAGCAACGATAAGTCTGAAAAACTCGTCTTTGATGTTTTTGGAGAGCAGAAAAGGTGGGAAAATTCTTTACGAATCTGGATATCGGTATCGAAGAAACAAGCGAAACAAAAGTGGTTCCAGTATTTGGATGTGCTGTTCTTCAGGGTGTCAAGCGTCTTTGACGTTGGACGCTTCCGAAACTGCAATTCTGCGAGGAATGGTACACTCCTGCGTACCCGATTTTAAGGGTACCAGAATAGATGAAGCGCTTGACAAATGTCGCAAACTTGTTGCTGACAGTTCCGTTCCTATACCTTTTCTATACAAAAAATGCATGGAGGAATTGTATAAAAATGGACCTGTTCAAAATATTCCTTCATTTAATAGCGTTAAAAGCCAATTGTATAGAGCTCGTCACAAATATTTAAAACAGAAGCATTCTACACTATCCAAGGAAGCAGATGCCTGATCTATTGAAACGTGAGACAAATTGTTATATTTGATAATCAATATGAGGGTAGTATTTTGTTCAATAATGTATAAATTATCCGGAAATCATTTATGATTATATAGTCAGAATATCTAAGAGGTGTTCAGACTAGATTAAATTACTTCATACTGAGATGACTCAGTTTAATTCTAACATGGTCAGTTTCATGATATTTCACTTCTCAGATTGCTGTTATTTAATTAATAAGTAGTATATATACAATGCATTTATTGACAATTTAACCATTTAGCTGATCAATATAAATTGCTGAAAAATTTAATGTGTTACTATTTTTTGATACATCCGGGTAGCATTGATAACAAGTAGATCTAGTTTACAATATATTCGACCATATATTCCAATTAACGTCGATCTATAGATATATGAATGAGAATAGTTTTTTTTTCAAGTAGCGTAAGGGATGCCAGGCGATCTTGCGGAATGCTCTACCAACCATTATGCTACGAGAGTACCTACGTTAACATTTAATTTTATTCTTTATTCTTTGCTTCAAGCCACATCGGTAGCTAATTACCGCGCAAGTGGCGTCCACGTCGTTGCAAATTAAATAGTCTATATTGATTACGGTTAATTTTGTGTGTAATTTCAGACTATGATTCCGAACCGGCTTTCATTACTTCCATTCACGGAAAAACTTGACTATAATTACAGTAAAAGCAACGTTAAGGCTGAAAAGACTTGGTGGAAATGCTCAGAAAGCTAAAATTATAAATACAAGGCGATAATTGCAAGTATAAATGACACTTTCGTTAAAATTGTTGAAGGACATAATCATGAACCAAGCAAAGTTGTGCCTTATAAACAAAAAGGGGTAAATACAGCAATAAGAATATAACACGAGTTGCAAAACGGAAATTGTTGCGTTTTTTGGTTTGAGTATGAGAAAAACACATTTCATTAATATTATTATTTTATAAGTACAGAATTACAAAGCTCGCAAGAGCATCAAATCTCCAAAAGAAAGTTCGCATGGTTGACATTTTTTTTATTGTGTGAAAAATGCAATAACGCATTCCCGTCCACCCCGGGGAAGGTGGCCGGGATATGTCGGGCTCGACACCAACTACTCCCACAGCAGCAAGTGCCCTTACCGACTAAATAACACACGGTATTCCATCTCTACCGCTTCTCGGCGGTGGGATCGTAGGGACGCTTTAGCATTCAATTACGAACCCGCCATGGTTGTCCGTTTGCGGACCCCTCTTTGGGTGCTACCCCTCACGACGCACCTGAACAAGTGGCACGTCGCTATCACCCGGGCACCAAGCCTGCAAATGAGCGTCAGACGACCCCGCTTCCGACGCCCAAGGTCCTGCGATGGGTCAGATGAGTTGCCCCGTCGCCTGCTACTTCGGCCGCAGAGGATAGGGAGAGCGGCGCCTCGCTATACTGAAACTACTCCTCCCCTGCGGTTCCTCCGCGTCCGCCATCCAACGGTAGCGGCCGCGCCGTGGCCACGGAAGATAGGGAGAGCGGCGCACCGTGATACCGGCACTTTTCTCCCGCCGTGGCCTCTCACCGTCAGCTGTGGTGTCGCCCATACAACACCACAGCCCGCCTCAGATGCGGTGCTGCCCATACAGCACCGCAGCCTATCCGTAACGCTCCATTCTGGACTTAAAGGCAAAGCCTAGTGGAGCGGCCCCTCTGGGACCGGCCGATTGCCCACGTCGGCGCGGTTGTTCTTGGTTGGTTTCTCTTCGCTTCACAGTGGGTGACGAAGCCACGGCTACTGAGCCCCCCCGCCACGACAAGTCGGGAACCCCTGGGGGGGCGGGGTCGCATGGTTGACCTGCACCAAGTCGTCTGAAAAAGACAACAGTCACCAATTGTGTGCATATCTTAATACTATATAGTACTACAATTACGATGAAACCAGCAACATAATATTTAATTTCCAGTTTCTATACGACTTACATTATGGTTTCAACATAGTTTTATGGTTTTCAGGGGAAATAATCTACTCTAAGTCAGGGCGACCAATCATGGTGGTATGCGGCTTCAGGTACTACAAAAACCACCGTTCGCATGGACAGAAGGCCACTTGGTACTGCTATAGGAACTACCGTGGATGTCCTGCTTCACTCATCACCTACAATAATAGTATAATGTGCTTCAAAAACGAGCATACGCATTAACTGTATAAAATGTAAAAAGTATTGATGTAAATTGTGGTAAACATTCTTAACTCAGTGTGTTTGTGTGTGACTTATAAATAATAATGTTATTAATTCAAGTACTTAAATGTAAATAAATCTTTCAGAGTATTCGGGATGTTGTTCCTTTGGCGAACTTTACAAAAATAATAAGTAATTATAATATTTGTTTCATGAAGAGATTTGTCTAGAATAAAATGAAATGCCCAGGTATAATAATATACAGGGTGCCCGGTAATGAATGGATAACCTTAAATTAGGTATTTGTATATCTAATGACCATTCAGAAAAAAAAAACAGAACAAAAAAAATCAAGTAGTACCAAAGTTATGGTCTTTTTAATAAACAAACATATTCATTTTGCCAAAGTTTAAGCATCCATAGCGTAGAAAAAAAGTATGAATACACATGTGACCAATCATTTTAAAATAAAGTGTGCATAAAGCCCGTTTCAAAATGGTATTTGTTTTATTATTTAAATTATTTTTATTTTTATTTTAATTTTTGGTCTGTTTTTTTTTTCTGAATGGCCATTATATATACAAATACCTAATTTAAGGCTATCCATTAATTACCGGGCACCCTGTATATCAATGAGTAACATCGCCATATCCTTCAGCCGCTAAATAGCACTCGGAACGCTATTTCAGCGATTGAAAGACTACTGAGCATAGTGAATTAGAGGAAATTAAAGGCATGAGACCTAAAAATTTCTCTCATGGTTAACAGAGCTGCGGCTACATTTCGTAACATATCCATAATCTTGGATTTTCAGCTTGATAATACGTTTCATATTATTGTTATGTTTGCGATCCTGTATTCTTTATTTTCTTAGGTAATTGGAACATGAACCTTACTTATATATATATATACACATATAATACATACAAACATATAATACATCATTGCATATTCCAACCAACCAAGGAAATAAATAATATAGGATCTCACGTAACAAAAAACCGTACCTTTACTTTATTCTGGGAGATGATGGAAGCTTAATATAAAATAGGCCAACTACCCGCTTTTCCATCATTCAAAAATCTGCGTTAGTTAAAAACTCTCAAATAAATTAATAATAATTTGTTCAACAAGTGAAGCAATAGCTTTAAATTAATCTAAATCTGGAACTAGCAAAGTAGTCCCGAACTGTGCAGAGAGTGTTTTCTGAGCACAGTTGTACCTGAAAAAATTGTTCTCGTGAGTAACATACAACTTTTCCAACTATACTATTGACAAAAAGGTTATGGAGGTAAGAACTTATCACTAAAGACTAACGCTCACATCAAAAATCGATTCCCTGCAAGATTTTGAATACCAATACATCCTTTTTCGTGCTGGAGAGGTGAAAAATGTTTTAGTTTCTTACGCTTTCTATTTGATTTCAGTATACTTTGAAGAACATGGTCATATTAGGTACCTCTGGTTTAAAGAACAAAAATACACTAAGGCGGTAGAGCGGGGTGGAAAGATCTGGTGGACTTGCAGTAAACGGCTATCGAGAGGTTGCAAAGCATCTTTGGTTACTTATATGGATCAAGTCCTAAAGTTCAGTTTTGAACATATTCACGAGAAAGATATAAATACATATTAATCATGTAATTTTAATCTAAACCAAACGTACATTTTAGTGTTGGATTTACGTTTTATAGGGTATCCTGTATGAATATTATGTTGGAGCTTAGGTTCCTAAGTTAATTAAAACAAAAAAAAATCACAGACTATATAAGAATGAAAATTGTAAATTAAGATACAAGTTGAGTCCTCCAGAATTTCAGGGCGGTTGAGAGTTGAGCTTAAAGATAAAAAGATAAAAACCATTTATTGGCCATAACATAACATTCGTTACAGGCAGGTCAACTTTTACAATTTGAAATTGATTCTTAACATAAATAGGATCATATCATCATCTACATCACATACATTAACAACCTTAACTAAATACATTCTTAAATTGATAATTGTGCTGGTTCCTGACACTGGAATGACGTTTCCAAGATGTGCATTGACATGTACTCATTAACACTATAAAATGGATTATCTTGTAAAAAAGTCTTAACCGTTTGCTTGAATTCATTAAAATTTAATTTGGTGATACTAATTGGCAACTTATCATACATCAAAAGTTTAAAGCAACGGCCCTGATTTCGGACTTTGGCTAGCCTAGTTTGTGGTATAACTAAATTTTCATTGCGACGTAGATAGTAAGGAATTACATCCTTTTTTTCTTACTAATTTTTCCTTATCTGTATGTATTTCTAATAAGCTATTGTAAATGTAAAGTGAAATCACAGTTATTATTTTGTTTTGTTTAAAGTATTTTCTTGCAGAGCTTCGTTTTTTTAAACCATTTATTAATCTGATTGATTTTTTTTGACATTTTAAGACATTTTTAATATTCGACGCATTACCTATATAGTAACTAAGTCAAATTCAGTGTGACCCGGGTAATTATTGCAACTGTTTAGATAAGACTTTCTGTTTAGATTTAATAGTCATAATGTATATATATCATATTAGCTTTCGCTCGCTACTTTAACCACGTTAGTTCACTAACGTAACTCAAGAGAGTCAGGAACTCCTGAGGGAACAACTCATTCCTTACACTGAGTAGTTACTCTGTAAGCCCGGAACGCTTAATACTTATCATCTCACCACCAAATATGTTAATAGTGGTAATTATGCATACTGGTTTCTCAACTGGTCCTTAAACAAATAACTTTATACCAGTCCCATCCCATGTAGCATACCAGTGTCATAATCATGATAATTTATTCATTCTGCTAAATTATGCCTCCTTGGTCTATATCACTTATTAAGTTAATAATTGTACATTATAATATAAGTGCACTAGTGTATTGAGCGTAGCGTAGCGTGGAACAAATTTCGTGTAAATTGAGTTAGCTTAGTGCGTACAGATAGTGCAGACGAAGACACCGAACAGCATCAACTAATATTAACTGAAAAAAATCCTTAATCAATTTGTTGTTAAATAGTACTAATAATAATAAATCTTTATTTATAAATAAGTGTACATTGATTCGTTCTTAAAAATTAGGTAGTAAATATGATAATTTATTTGTGCAAGAGTATCTGCTGCTGAACAAGGTTCATCACCCGTGTCCAATACTACTACTAGGTCCAATACACAATTAATCGCATGGTAGGAGGGCATTTTACGGGCACATGAGTATCAACAATTGTGACAGGCGCAGTGCAGTTCGTCACTTGACGAAATGCATCTGTTATAGACAGAGTTTACGCTTAATATCAGGTGGGCCTCGTACCTATCACAAGGTTACAATCACATAAAAAAATCTCATGTAATTTATTAGTTTATGATAGTAATAGTAATCGCTGGACTAAGGAGGTTTAATTCCTCTATAGTTTTCACCTCTTTCTACTCTTTGCTACCTCAGTAGGTAAAAATCTCTGGTTTGTTTTTATAAGGAAAACTAATGATACAAACAATTATATTCTTTGGTGTGGTGACTAGTACGGAAAATTTGTTTTTTTTATAAATCAACAAAAAAGCGGTAAAGTAGATAAAAGCACGCGTGCCTACATTTTGGGCATTCAGAAATCACTGGGCGAATGTAAAAGTTAGCTGGTGCTGCCGGAAATCACCTAGAGAATTTTTACATTCACTCGAGACTGTTCGGAACCAAGTAAAAGTTCACTTGACAGTTAAAGTCACCTGATGCAAAATAGGGTGAGAATTTTCACCTGTCAGTGGAACGGTAGTCAGTTGTCATTTGTGCATATTTTTTTTATTCCTTGTAAAAAAGCGTTTAACTTTCTTGCTTACTTATATTATTATGTAATATGTTCCAAGTTTTTAGTGGTTCATTTTTGTCTTCGAAGAAACTTATTTACGAATTTAGGAAATAATAGGACTAATAGTTACTCGTGAGTTACTCGATGCTCGTTCGGAAACGACTAATTTAACATATTACAAACAAGTTATCTGATAAATTTTCCTTTGGTGAGAAAGCAATCGTTTCCGAACGTAGCCTTGGACAGAAAAATCGGTGCAATAAAAGGCCCGTTACAAGCAAGTGTATTGAAAATACGTTTAATTAGATTTTGTTATGTAGTTTGTGTATAAATATAATTAAGTACAAAATATAAACATTAAATAAAATAGTGTGAATTAAAAATCAAGCTTTCAAGGAAGAATCTGGAAAAAGCTGTTTGCGATTAACGAGTCTCAGAGCTTGAGAATGTTTTAACTACCTGCCCTTAACCTTATCAAAAAGGGTCCTGATGATTTTTCGTGACCTGTTGCGCTGCTAATAGTAAACAATCCTGTGTAAGTATTCTGCACAGCATATGTAGACTACTATTTATTCTGTGGATAGTCCGCAGATTACTCACTATATTATTGTTTGAAAGTTCATAAAAAGTTGCTTACTTAAGGGTCTAACAGCTGGTAAATTAGCACCTAGCCGTCAGCGAGTATGCAAATCAAACCTTTGAAATAAGGATAATTACGGCGCGCACCTTGAGATGGAAAGTACGTCCGAAATGCGCGAGAATCTAAAAAAACATTGTTAACAGAAGAACTACGAGATTAAATGAAAAGGTTATCAAGGCAGTTTTGAATTTTTTTTATATTCCTATCATTTGGCGTAAGAATCGATTATAAATCATTTGTTTTTATCACGATGTTGCGGGTTATATATTCAAAATAGATGTTAGTAAAATATTGTTTTAAATGTAATTAAATTCAGTTCAATTAATTACGACAAATTATTCTTATACATATATTTTTTTATAATTTTGATATAATCGTAATTTTTGCAGTATATTGAGTGGAAATACTGATTTGGCAACTCTATTAGCCTTTTAAAGGTGTTTTATGGACCCTATTAATCAGTGTCCTCCATCTAGACTATCGAACATTTTCGAATCTGTAGCTTTTGAGTAATATAATTTGATTTATTTAATAATATATTGTAAATTGTCAGAATACGCTTGAACCCCTGCATTATAGAGGGTAGTCTCTCGCCCAAAGCCCGGTAGGGTTATACTGTCGCACATCCAAGTCCATTCTACACTACGCTTGACCAGTAGAGCAGGAAGTGCTTAACGCCTCGTGTGAAGTGCTGCAATAAAGAACGTTATATAACTAGGTAAGCAAATTAGCAAAGGTCACGTTTCCGAAGACAATGGAATTTAACTTAAGTTCATTAATAAATTTACAGTTACATGGTTTACAACGAGCAGAGGCGCTCAAAACCTCCTCCACCGCTCGTCCCGATTCAGTAAAGCGTACGAGATGGGGTGCAAGACACGGTGGCAGTGCTCTACAAGATATCGCACCAAGTGTACCGCTTACATTATCTCCGAAGACACCACGATCTTGAGGGCCAATCTTACACATAATCACGATTTGTAATGAATGAAGTGTTTGTTCAATTACTGCTACTGTTAAGAAATTTTCTATAGCCACAGAATAAAAAGGACCAGAAGCATCACTCAGCAAAACCATTCCAAATAAGCTCTTCGTGCACTCCAGCTCGCAAAGCACGGAGTGCTTAATTTATATTAATCTACAAGGCGTCTCTCTTTCTATCGAATAGCTACGCATATCTCTTCTGACGCAGCACGCACCTTATAATAATCTAGTCCGGACGGATACGCTGATGTATAGCTTTGTCCCTTAAGCATGAACATTTTTATCCTGATTTCAGCAGCGCTTTCTGAGAAACTGATATCTCACACTGCGAACCCCAAGATGCCTGCCAAGCGTGGTGATTATGGCGATCCCTCCCATAATGGGGAAGGCTGTGTACAGCAGTGGACAATCTGACTTATACAGTACCTATTCAAAGCATGTATTATAAATTGCAAATTCATCGAAGTTACGGAGACATAGTTCGTAGAAAGTCTAACAGGTGTGAGTAGGTAAATAATACAGGAAGAAACAATTGAAAAAGTTTGTTATAATGTAAATGAAAATTCATGTAAGAATGGATCAAGGATGAGCAACCGCGCGACACAGACTTCTTTTGTCCTTTTCTACTACTAATTACCTCTGAAAGTCCAATGTTTACTGTCACAAAATTGTTTTACTGTATTCATTTTGAAATTAGTGTAGACTAGTTTATCATAGACTTTGTTTAATTTTATAAACACTGATTTACAAAATAATGCAATAAAACAATTATGCATGTTTAAGAGTAAGTATTTGTAGTAGTCGCCATTATCATCAATAGAGTTTTCATGTATGAAAACAAGCTACTGAAGTTAATTACCTGTAGTAATTAAAACTGTGTTGTTGTCATCAATGCTATTAAAAGTTTTATTTGTTGAAAATTTATCTTCGTAAATTAGAATTACAAAAATACTTACGACATCTGCAAAAATATTGTTCATTTGCCAGAAAGCCATTATATGATAATACTTTTTTTATATTATTGTGACGGAACAAGCTCGAGGCCCACCTGATTTTAAACGGACTAACCTATGCCTATAACAGATGCATTTCATCGCAAGTCACGAATTGCACTGCGCCCGTCACTTTGAGACATAGTTGTTAAGTCTCATGTGCACGGCGGGCAATCGCAAAATGCCCTTCTACCATGCATATTTTTCTTTTTTTATAACAATGCTGCTTAAATTGTGTTACTGTGATAAATTCACTGTATTACACAATCACACACCCATATTACACTTTATGATTTTTGTCACACCTGAAAACGGCTGAACAATTGATAAAATGTGGTGCCATTTATATAATATTACACCCAAAATTCATGTTTATATGCCTACATAGAAAGGTGTTCTAGTGTAAAAAAAATTTTTAATACATATGGGTATTGTTCGGTCCTTGTAAGTGATGTTTATAATTTCTATGGGAGAAGCCTTTGGCTCTGAAACACAATTAAACACTAGTTTGGAGCCAATGGATTCACAATTTACCTGTACACATTGATATGTGGAATAAAGATATTTCTAATTGTATTAAGAGGGTAAATGGAACAATAGCTCTATCAATTCTTTATATTCTACTTCCATGGAACGGCAGGAGACACTCTGTCATTGCGACCCGCTCCGCAAGATCGCACAGGTATTTTAAGTAAGAGCTTTAATAACTAAATTAAATTGCATAAAAAATGTTTTGAACATCTTTATTCATTAAGTCTAAAATCCGAATACACATGTGTATGTATTATGTACCTAGTATATTAAGTACTGGCATGGACATACATTAAGTAACATATTATGCATGTTTAAAATATAATAGGCAACAAATTATTTAAAAATATTCTTACAATTTCTAGGGCTGATGCCCAAATTAGTAGGAGACAGGCAGGCGTAGGTATACGAAAGCCCAATGGCTTAGCAATTAAATAGCAATCTATCTCCTTGTTTACTCTCGTTCGCCGTCCACCAGGAGGGACTGGGTGACAACATATGATTAAACATTTTATTTACAATTTCCAGGACCGTTGCTCAAATTAGTAGGAGACAGGCAAGCGTTAGTATACAAAGGCCATTGTTACCTTCTTGTTTACTCTCGCTCGCAGTCTACTAGGAGGACCTGGGCGTGCTTTAAGGAAAAAGACAAGAAACGTTGCCCTGCGAAGTTGATTACTGATAAAGACGCCGTCGTCGCCTTTGTCGCAGATCATAACCACGATCCGCTTGATACGCAGACGCTGATGAGTATGTAGCTTGAAATACTAACATTAGTTTTATTTTTATTTTGTGTGCATCAGTAAAATAAATCTTTCAATATAATCGATGTTTTATTATGTGATGTTATTTATATTATGATAACGTGTTGTATAAGGAGAATAAGTCTATAGATTATAGAAGATATAATCCAAAGACGATAGAAACGTAAATTCAGTAAGGTAGCTGCAGAACAGTCAATTCTTTGATCAACAACTGGATTAGTATGTAATAGTAATGTATATTTTCTAGCTAGTATTTATTATATTATATGAAATTACATTATTATATGAAGTAAGCAAAGAAGGCGTTAGTTCTCATTATTTCTTTTATCCGTATTATATTTAATTTATATCGAATAAGAATGCTCACTTTATGTTTTTATAAACTACTACATAGACGTGAGGACCTTTAATTGGCTCAATGGTGCTTACTTTTAAGAAACTATACTGTAAACGAAAGCTGTAGGTCTTCCTTTTAAATAAATAAATGAATTATAATAAGACATGCAAACCGCTGTAAAGAAAATTATACTTTTTTGTAATTGTAATTTGTAAAATGTTATTCCATGCAATCTCGCTAATTATAATTTGTGCTATTATATTGCAGCAGCGCGTTCTGATGAACTTATACTGTGATCTTCAAGATGCCTGCCAAGCGTTTATAATAAGGTAGGCTTTTGTTTCTAAATCATAAGAGGTAGGCTCTGTTCTGCTGTGGATGATCCGGTTGACACAGTACAGTATGTTATATATTATGTAATGTATTGGTATTATTTAACATATATATATATATTAATATTATACGAAACTTGGAATAACCACCCGCGTAACTACCGTATTTGAACGCATTTATAACGGATCGTACTTTATTTACTCAGCGAATATCTCGTAACCAATCGCACAGACATAAACATATTCTTACTCTTTATGTTTTAGTACTCATGAAATTAATATAATGGCAGCTTTATATATTTTTTGAGGACGAGTATTTAGATATATTGTAAATAAATTTAATATAAAAGTAATTGCTATAGAATTTTTAATTTAAATATAATTAAAAATTGTGCATATACACTGCGAAAAATATGCTATAGAATTTTTAATTTTATTTATATTAAAAATTCTATAGCAATTACTAATATGAATAAGAATGTATGACTTTATTTTTGCATAAAAAAGGATTTATTATTAACTCACTGTCGCCTCCAATTACTTGGGTAGGACCAACCACTCTTCGGCAGCTGCTGCGGAGGACGCTGCCTGTAAAAAGCGGCTGTAGTATGCGGCGTTGGAACCACAGTATAATTTTTTACCCATTGCCTTGGAGACCATGGGCTGCTGGGGCACTGAGGATAGAAGTTTGGTCAGGGATATTGGGAAAAGATTGACGGAAAAACGGGTGACTCGCGCTCCAGCTCGTACCTGGTGCAAAGGTAAGCCATTGCCATCCAGCGTGGTAATGCCGCCTGTGTAATGGGCACTTTTGCACCAGGTATACAGTTTGGGTGGGTTATGGGGTGGGTTATTTGATTGATCATTACTTTTCAAGTAATTTATTTTAATTTTTTATTTCTATATAATATAATAATAGCAAACACATTAGAAAAAAATACAGTAACGTCTCTTATCAAAAATTCAATAAAAATTTGAAAAAATATTATTTGTAAATCGTTTATAAAGTTCATAATTAAGGATTACTATTTGGTTGTTACAGTCATATACGTAAAGTCACGAGAGAAGACATTGCTTAGCTTTGAAGGTTTTACATTCAGCGCCATAAAAACGAAAGGAGTATGTATCGATGTAAAGACGCGTTGGAAGTGCTCCTCTCAAAACCATCGGAAGTGCCCAGCGATCATTCATACTATTGGAGACCAAATAATAAAGATACACAATGTGCATAATCATGAGTAAAGTTTTGAACACATGCAATGACTTTTATTTTATTTATATTATATCTATTTATTAAATATACCGGCTAACATGTTTAACTCACGGTGTTTGGTCGTAATCTCCGACCGGTGTTAGCAGTAAAGATGCTCATTCTCAAGGAATGTGGGCAGATTCGAGGGCTGCTAGACGCACACTAGTTTTTATGAAAATATATTATATCTAATTGAATTTTATATCCACTGCTCAAAACCTTAGAATTGCATCTCCAGATTCGTTCTTCAACACCCAACTTTAATGACAGCCTATAACGTTGAGTGCCGTACGCTTTTTGTGGTTTCCTTTAAAATGAATAATAATAACTGCCATGTATATTATAAGTATCTTGAATAAAAATTCGTTCGGTGAAGCAGTTGATCTCTTTGGAGAGTTATGAGATTTATTTTGAATTGTATAAGGAAATGAATGTCAAGAAAAATAAAATCCAATATTTCTTGACTTTGATTCTTTCTATGTGTCCTGTTTGATTAGTAATTCCAAAAGCATTTATTCGGATAAGAGAGTGAGAAATTACTTTTTCAACCCTTCCGCTTTCGGAAAGGAGCTCTTAAGCTATTTGGCTCGAACGTTATAAGCTGTATTTCTTTGTAACTTGATAATAATACAAGTCATAGTTTTAAGAACTTGATTTTAATATTTTAGATAGTGCCACGCCTAAGTTACTCGAAGGGGTAGGCATAGGCGAGCCAGTCCCAATTGTATTCCACGTAACAGAGAGCGAGTCTGTTGCTATTCAATCTGTAAACTTCGCATCCGCGTCATATTCAAGTGTTGTAGTATTATACCTATTGCAAGCGTCGAACGATAAGTATGATTAAAAAAATAAAAAAATTATAACATTTATGAAATAACATTTATTTAATAAATGTTATTTCCCCAAAAACGGAACCGACGTCAACACTCAAATGTGTGAAATAACTTTTTGAAGTCCAAAGGTACCACGATGGTTCAAAAGTACCTATTATCACAATATTGTGCGCATGGTACCGACTTAAACAAGTTATTTCACACATTTGAGGTTGAAGGCGGTTCCATTTTTAGGCCGTTGTCTACATTCCTATTGTATTTTTACCGACTTCATCGCAGCGATGCTATATGGTCTGTTATAAACCGCAATGGCATAAACGTTTTCTAGCTTGTTATTTTAAGTACTGATGATAAAGTCGTAATTTCATTCTTAGGCTATAAATTAATATTTAATATATGTTTCAAATTCAAGTTTTTAAAAGTAATCACTGCGAAAGAATAGGTATGTATCTCTACCCTGAATCTTGAAATCCACCCTTCCATGATATCAGCAAACATGTTTAAAAGGCAATTAAACAACTTTAAACGGGGTCACGGTCACGGGGTCACCCCGTGACCACGATCACTGCAAAGTGTTTGAAACGTCGGGATAAAAATAATGATAAATATACGCGATTTAAACCGTTTAAAGTTGTTTAATTACTATGTGTAATAATCGCGAAAACCTAAGACAACATTATGTTTAAAAGGCGTTTATAAAGGTAAAGATTAATGGGTACTTATTATTTTTACAGTTAAATACGTGAAATCACGAAGAGGAAAGACATTGATCAGCGTTGATGGGTTCACATTCAGTGCCATAAAATCGAAATCAGTCAAAACGCGTTGGAAGTGCTCCTCCCACAACGATAGGAATTGTCGAGCAATCATTCATACCGTTGGAAATCAAATAATCAAGTTATACAATGTCCATAACCACGAGCTACGCTTTCAACAATAAGTTTTGATGAAAACTGTTCACTGATAATAACAAAATATTTTAAGAAAACATTCTACGAGCTCTACGAGCGCACGATCAAGAATTTCTCGAGTCAAGACCTCATGAGGATGCTTCGTGTAGACCTGTACCCTGGCTTGACATCAAAATTAGGCAGGATTGTCACTAAATATTTTTTATATTTCTTGTGTTTCATTAAAATATAAATTTCATATTTTCTTTAAAAAAATAACTGTTTTTTTATGGATTTCCGCAAAGTAACGTCTGAATCTATTCATTACTGTTGACTAAATATAATGATTCATTTATATTCAACGAACAGTTTTATTCTTCAGACAACAGAACAGAATTTCATCTTCGGAGTTCTTGTTCCTCAACACCCAATGAATTTTAATGACAATCTGCTTGACTTCTATTTATTTATTTATTATTGCATCATGTACATACATATCAAACAAGTACATAGTACATACCCTGTTAGGGTGTAGCAAATATATAATAATGAGGCTATACAATAATAATTGTTAATATAATGAGAGTAATTTGATTTGTCATATAACACATTTCTTAATTATGTCAAACAAGTAATTTAAATGTATTGAAAATATTTTCATATTGTAATAGTTACTGAAATTATGGTCAAAGTATTAAGATTAAGACTATAGGGGATAGATAGATCAGAATCGGGAGTTCGTTACGTTTTTATCTTCAATATATTCATTGATAGTGTAATAACATTTTTTTGTCAGTAAATCCTTAAGTTTTATTCTAAATTTCTTTTCATTTGTTTCATTTCTTATTTCTAAAGGTAATTTATTAAATATTTTTATAATTGTATATTGAGGTCCTTTTTTGACTAGTTCTAATTTTGGTTCTGGTGCTAGGAGTTGATTTTGATGCCAAGGGTTTGGGTTAAAGGTAAAAAGATTTTGATGTTTTCTTACAAACTTTGACGCTTCCATTATATAAATACTCGGAAGCGTTAGTATTTTGTGTTGAATGAAGTGAGGTTTACAACTATCTCGTTGACGAATATTCACCATTATTCGGAGGCACTTTTTTTGCATAATAAATAGGTCCTGGGCTTCAGTGGCATTACCCCACACCACTATACCGTATGTAAGCCACGCACATGCATAAGCATAGTAGGCGGTAATTGCTGTTTTAAAATTTGTGTTAGCTTTTAAAATTGCTAGTGCATAGATAAATTGTGACAATTTTGTTTTGATTTTCTCAATGTGACTTTTCCAATTTAGGTGTGAGTCAATGTTTATACCTAACAGATTAAAATTTGTAACTTCTGCAGTATTGAGCGTTTTAGATAGACAAGTAAGATTCAAAGGGTTTTTTTGATATGGGTGGAATTGTATTAGCTTTGTTTTATTGCTATTTATCTCGAGATTGTGTGCTTCTATCCATATTTTAACATTAGAATAGGTGTCTTTTATTGAGTTTAGTGCACTAGGATTAGATGAACATTTAAAAATCAGTGATATATCGTCAGCATATAATATACATGGAGTATGTAATATCTTTGGCAGGCCATTTATATATATTAAAAACAGAACACATCCCAGAACGCTTCCTTGAGGGATAGAGGAGTTTAATGTCAGCATTTCTGATTGAATATTTTCGATATTTTGTTTTAATGTTACCTTCTGATGGTGATAATCAATCTGTACAAGCTGTTTTCTATTAAGTAAATAAGATCGTAACCAATTTTGTGGTTTTCCTCTGATGCCTATATCATTTAATATTTTTAGAAGAATATTATGCGCAACTTTATCATATGCCTTAGTCATATCCATCATAATTCCGACAGAGTAATGTTTATCTTTAATATGATCTAGAGCGTACTGAGTAAAATTGTAAATAGCAAGGGTTGTGGAACTTTTTTGTCTAAAACCGTATTGATTATTGTCGAGGATCTCATATTTATCTAAGAAAGCATAAATGCGATTCGACATGACGCGTTCAAAAATTTTTGAGAACGCAGGTAGCAAAGCTATAGGTCTGTAATGGCTAACATCGGTAGATTTTCCACTTTTTTTTAAGATTGGTCTTATCTTTGCTATTTTAAGCCTTTCAGGAAAACACTCTTCCTGAATCGATTGATTTATAAGTTTAGTCAATAGTGGCGTTAATTCTAAAATACAAACTTTAATTAAAGAAGGCGGGATATCGTCTATACCACTGCTGTATTTGTTTGACATTTTTTTAATAATTTTAAATATTTCACACTCCGTTACAGGTGATAGGTACATTGAATTTAATATAACTGGTTCTTGCTTATAATTATTACCTGAGGTTGCATTCGTTTGATATGGTGATGATTTGCCTATTGACGCAAAATATTTATTGAACGCGTTAGCTACGGAATATGGCGCATCTACAGTCATTTCATTTATATTTAGTTTTATATTTTTAGGTTTTATGTATGAGGGTCTATTTGTTGTGTCTTTAATAATATTCCACATAGTTTTAACCTTATTTTGCGACTTATTCATTTTCTTTATGTTATTTAATTTTTTTGAAACCTTAACGCATTTTTTTAGAGTTTTTTGGTAAATTTTATAGTAACTTTTCAAAATATTATCATTTGTATCATTAATTAAAGTTTTAAGTATTCTCTTATGTTTGCATGATTTTTTTAGTCCTGTGGTAAGCCAGTTATTTTTCTTGCGTGATTTTATATTAAGTTGTTGGTATGGTATACGATACGATACGATAACTCTTTATTGACACCAAAGAACAGGAAATTACAAAGAAACAATAACAATAGTAAGGTACAAAGGGCGGTCTTATCGCTAAAAGCGATCTCTTCCAGACAACCTTTGGATGGACAGAGAATAATTTTTTGAGCAGGGAGGGTGGTGCATTTCTCGAATACATAAACAAGTACATAATATAAATTGATGTCTTACAGTATAAATAAGCTACATAAATATAAAACCATAGTATATGATATATAGTACAATATATATTATATAATATATATACCTACACACATGATATATATATATATATATATATATAGTTTGATATATACACAATAAACATAAACATTTAACAAATTAGAGAAATAAAGTTATATAAAATAAAATAAAATAGAATAAAAAAATGACGTCAGGGAACAATATTAATTATGAGTGGAGAGATAGAAATTGGTGACCTGCGATCTGAAAATGTTGAGAGATTGGGCACGTCTGATTGTGACAGGGAGTGCGTTCCATAGGCGCACAGCCTGTGCGGAAAAGGACGATTTATAAAAGACTGTATTATGAGCCGGTGAGTGAAGCAGAAGGTTATGTGATGACCTAAGAGAAAGAGAATGGGTAGAGTGTAAAAACTTAAAACATGCCTTTAAATAAAGAGGGGTAGATGGATTAAACAATATGTTATACAGAAGAGTAAGTATACGAGTATTCCGACGAAGACGAATGGGGAGCCACTTGAGCTTAGATCGAAATTGGGAAACGTGGTCATATTTTCGTAGGCCGAAAATAAAACGAATACAATAGTTTTGAAGGCGCTCAAGTCTGTTAAGCTGGTCCTCGGAGAGATCAGGATAGCTGGCGTCAGCATAGTCAAGTATTGGAAGAAGGAGAGATTGTGCAAGAGCAATTTTGGTAGCAGTGGGCAGGAAGTTACGTATTCGATTAAGAGATGACCCTGAAGCAAATATTTTTTGCCTCAACGATTGTAGCTGAGGTTCCCATGATAGACAACTATCTATTATGATTCCAAGGTTTTTTACTTGTGAGCTGTATGGAATAGAAACGTTCGCAAATAATAGTTTTGGCAAAGTTGAAAAATCTACTCGTGAAACCATTCTGGAACTGCCTATGACTATTGCCTGAGTCTTAGAAGGATTGATTTGAAGGCCATAAGACTTACTCCAGTTCTCAATACTACGCAAGTCAGCATTAAGTGTATCAATCGCTTGATCTAAACGGTCTGGTGGAGCCTGCGAGTAAATTTGGAGATCGTCTGCATAGAGATGGTAGGAGGAAGTAAGAGATATAGAAATAGAATTAATAAAAACTGCAAAGAGAAGTGGAGAGAGAACGCCGCCTTGCGGGACTCCAGCATTCGTATCACACCAAGTAGAGAAAATATCTCCAAAGCGAATACGTTGCCGACGCCCAAACAAGTAACTGTGAAACCAGTCAACTGCCGATGGAGATATGTTTATAGAGCGGAGCAATGCAAGGAGGATATCAAAATCAACGTTATTAAAGGCATTGCTAAAATCTAGCAATGTTAGGATCGTTAGGTCTTGGTTGTCCATTCCAAATCTTATGTCATCAGTTATTTTTATAAGAGCAGTGACAGTACTATGACCGGGACGGAAACCAGACTGCTGCGGACTTAAAAGACTATTTAAATTAATGTAAGAGTTAAGCTGGCTATGTATCAGTCGTTCGAGAACTTTGGATAAAAAGGGAAGGATCGAGATAGGACGATATTCAGAGAAAGACTTAGGTTTTTTTTTTTTAGGTAACGGGATAATTTGGGCTTCTTTCCAGCAGGTGGGTACGGCACTCTTCGAAATAGAAGTGTTCAATATATGGCATATAATGGGAAGGATTTCTTCCAATATAGGAACAATCATATTACGGCTAATACCGTCGCCACCCACCGCATTAGAAGAAATAGACAGAATACTCTTTTTAACATCACATGCGGCAAATTGACTTATGACAAATTGAGAATAGTCAGGTGTTGGCAGACCAGAAAGATAGTTTATTGTGGCTAGTTTGTCATTCATATCAATGGTAGACGACGATGAGAAGTGCTGGTTTAAAGAGTTTAGGTCTAAATGGTGAGGAATAGAATCTTGTCGGGATTTGCCAACACCTAATGATCGTAAAAATTTCCAGACTTGTTCTGGCTCTTTATTTTCTACAGACTCATGGATGTATCGACGTTGTGCATCCCTACACATCCTATTGCAGCGATTCCGTGCCTGCTTAAACTTCTCCTTGTTCGATTCATTGTGGCAGGTTTTAAGCTGTGCTTTGGCTGTCACTTTTTTATGCATATAGTCTTTTATAGTATCTGTGAGCCAAGGCGCAGGATGATGTTTTATTTTTATGACCCGCAAAGGAGCGTGGATATCATAAAGCTGAATGATCTTTGAATTGAATATTGTGATTTGGTCATCAATATTTTCACTCATTAAAACGTCAGACCAGTCGACCTCACTAGCATCAACGCGAAGTTTTCCCACGTCCATAGTACCAAAACTACGCTGCAGAATGATTTTAGGTTTGGGTTTAGGTGGACGAATTTTATAAGAAAGGAAAATAAGATCGTGGTACGAAAAAGCATCTGCTGAGCATTGACCATGCTTAGCAACATGCTGCAATGATGATACAAACATAAGGTCAAGAAGAGAGGGAGAACAATTTGGAGAATTATGCGTAGCACTGAGGGGCAAGATGTGCATGTTGCTAGAATTGACAGTAGATACTAAACTAGAAGAACGAGAGTCTTTTTTTAAGAGGCACGTGTTAAAGTCCCCCATGATAATGGTATGTCTATAAGCAGGCGTAAGATCGTCTAATTTTTTTTCAAAAGATGAGAAATAATTAACTCGCATGGAAGGGCTATAATAGACTCCGAGAAGAATTTTGGTGTGTGAAAGTATGACTTCAACGAACAAATGTTCACCGGCATTAAATGGAGCAGGCTGCGTGGACACATCAACAATAGAGTGAGGGATATGTGCGCGTAAATAAATGGCCACGCCGCCGCCACTACGATCAGTTCTATCATTCCGGATGAGGATGAAGCCAGGGAGAGAGTAAGAGGTAGAAGGGAGACATGGTTTTAACCATGTTTCGGAGACTAGAATTGCGTGTATGTTTTTGTTGTCAAATGACGCCAACATATCGGGGAAATGCTTCGGAATACTCTGGGCATTTATATGAATTACATTGAAATTTTTAGGTACATCAAAAAGTTCACTCATTATATTATCACTCAATGTTGGGATACTGGCAAAACTATCGTCATCGCTAAGGTCATTACTAGATGAACAAGATACAAATTGCTCTGTATCACTACAGTCTTCATCAGAATTCATCTTGCAAATAAGTAATAAATAATATAAATAAGAATATATATATATATATATATATATATATATATGATAATAAATAAAAAATATAAATTTTAAACAAATAAAAAAAAAATACAATAAAAAAAAGAAAGCAAATTAATACTTCATCTGCCGGTTGTAACGTAAAAGAGAGAGCACATTAAACACTAACAATGATATAATTAATAGCATGAATTTACAAGCAGAGCAGAAGAGAGAAAAACAGAATGCTATTTTGTGACACCACATATGGCATTACAGTTTTGAGCGTAGAAACCAGGTAGAAACTAGAAATATTTTTAACTTCTTTCATAATTTAATTCGGTTTCGGAACACACCCGGCACCGGGAACGTGCTCCGAGCTGTCAAACATATGACGAACATCATCATGGTATGTGAGTATTTAGCAATTCATTTATTTTTTTATCAAATATGTTGTAATTTTCATTCATGTTTTTACTGTCAATTTGTATCAACTTATCCCAGTCTGTATCAGCTACCGATTTTTTAAAGTTGTTTATGTTCTTTGTCGAGAACAGTCTTTTACATACACTAATCGATTTTCTACAGGAGTCTCTATTTGTCAGCGTTTCGAATTCGTAGCATATGGCTTTATGGTCCGACATTCCATAATCTTTGACAGTTGTCATGATTTTATATTTATAATTTGTAAACAATAAATCTAAACATGTTGATGACTTATTTGTTACTCTTGTTGATTTTGATATTTTTTGGCAAAGGTCGTATTCTAGCATTGTATTTAGCAATTTCTGATAATCTTTAGTTCTTTTATTTTTATCTAAATTGAAGTCGCCTCCTATTATGATGTGTTTATTTATTCTAAATGGTTTTATTTTAAGTAATAATTTATTTAAAAAATCAAAAAACGTATCGATATCACGATCTGATCGGTAGATATTAATTAATAATACATTTTCTTTAGGTATTTCTACTGCACAACATTCTACAACAAATTCAACTGTGAGTTGTGTTAAATCTGGCCGTTCTTTATACTTAATATTATCACATAGCAGGATCGCTACGCCGCCTCCCCTGTGATGTTTTCTATAGTAAGCTGCAGCAAACTTATAACCTTCTATATGGATCAAATTCTTTTGTTCTTCCGTAATCCATGTTTCTGATAAACATACTGCTCGAATGGAGTTGTTTTCTTCCAGAAGACTTTCTAAAATGGATGTTTTATTTTTGATGCTTTGTGCGTTTTGAAATATTATTTTAAAATCGTCCACGAAATGTCTGTTTCTCTGATGTTTTGTTTAGATTTGTTGGTGTCTGTGTTTTGGGGCTATTTCCGGGGGCTAGCAATGTATTTGTTTCTTTAACTTTATTACTCTGCGTCATGAGTTGTGACTGCGATTTGAGAATTTGAGAGTATGTGGTGTTTCAATTTTCATATTTATATTCTGTGTCTACGTATTCTTTCCCTTCAACATATAATCTATTGTTCCGAATCACAGCGTATTTGCCATTTTTCCTCTCAGTCGTTAATATTTCTCTAAGTCTTTTCCTTTTCTGGATGTCTCTATCACTTAAATATTCCGATATGGCTAACCCTGAATCTTTAAAGTGCTGAGAGCTTCTGAGTATATACTTTGTCATTCTCTTACTAATTATTTCTATCGTTAGTGGTATTTTATATCCTCTTTTTCCAATTCGTGTAAGTTCTTCTATATAGCCAGTAAGATCTATATTTAATATATCTCGAAACACCATTATAACACGATCATGAAGTTCATTTTCATGCTCTCCGTATTCTTCTAGTCCGTACAATACAATTTTTTTGCTATTGTCTCTATCTAGTATATTTTGTTTTGTACTGAAGTCTGTATTTACAAGCAATTCTGATATACTTTGTTTAAGCTCTGCGTTTTCCTTTTCTAAGATATTTATTTTATTGAGAATATTTCCAATTTCATTTTGTGTTATTACCTGTTCCGTATTTATGTCTTGTTTGTATTTATTAAATTCTTGTTTGTGTAAAGCTAGTTCTTGATGAAGTTTGTTGGTAGCAATGCTTATTTCTCTCTGTATTGATAACTTAATTTCGGATATTTTCGACAGTATATGTTCAGTATTTCTCTCTATTTTTTGGTCTAGGAGCTTCCTTATTTGGTCAAGGGTTACAGTATTCATTTCCGTACAAGTGAGCGAGGACCTCTCTGGGCATTGAGTATCGCCATTAATTGAGTGATCATTTTGAATGTGCTCGTCTATTGACATATCAGGATTATCGGTGTTATCTAGGAGCGCTCTAGTGTGGGAACGCACCGGGGTGTCATCGTTCCTTTTGCGGTATGTAAGGTTATTGCACTCTGGGCATACCCACTTCCGCTCAAGTTCATTTATGTTAGCTGAGTAATATTTATGTTCTATGTTTACGCATGCATAATGAAATTGTCCTCTACATTTTGTACAAACTAATACTTCTGTTATTGCAATATGGCTGGAGCAAGTTGAGCAGGTTCTCATTTTAAACGGGTCTTTAAATCGCAGCTGAGGTATATTTCTAACACTCCTTAACACTCCTTAATATTTATGTAAGGTTAAGGTAAAGTGCGTACTATCACTAGTGACGATTGCAATAAATTATAATTCATTTTTATACATAACAAGTAATTTGTACTGATAGTGCTGTCGTACCGCGCAGCAGGTCGGGTTTCAAGCTGCTTTACCGCACTGCGAGCCAGGTGAGCGAATGCTAGATGCTGATGCGATGACTCACGCTTTTCGAACAATGAAATGCCGTGTGCGGTAGGCGCGCGACGAACGAACTGTTTACGATATTTTAAAATATATTCGGTATTAACTTCGTTGTTTCTTGATCGATTTCCATTAAACAATGATCACTGCACACATTTTATGTTTAACTATGTTATGGTACAACTTTCACACGTGAGGAGACACTTTTTTCACTAGTAATTTTAGTTTTGATTTTTCGATTTCGTTATTATTTTTCGCAATCATTGGACGCGTGTGTACCGGCCGACTGTCAGCAGCCACTCCTCGAGGCTTGAGGGTTGGGTCTCGCCGGTAATATTTTATTTATATTGCTCAGAGCCTTCACTGTGATATTTTGGATAGTTATTACACAATGATTTGACAAAACTACGTATCTGCACTGAGAAAAATCTAAAGTCAAAAGCGCCCTAATGACGGCCAATTTATATGGTATGAAGGCAAAAAACCGACCAAACGTAAATACGTACAAAAACGCCTTCCAACTAGAAGGCGTTAAACGAGGTCAGTGAAGGCGAATGTTTCTTTTCGTCTTCATTTGAGGTGTATTTTGTGGTCTTTCTTAAATATTGACTTTTCGATGAGGCTGATTAAGTCGTACGTTATAGTGATAATCACCGTATATAAACCGCCGTAAAAGTAAGGTATATTTTATGGTCAATACTGCAATTATTATCGTATAACAAGTTCAATTCTGAAAATACTTTACGGAAGGCGTTTTTGACGGTTTTGTTTATTATAAAACATGGTACATTTTATTGATTGTTGAAAATCCTCTTAAGAGTTGTGAATTCACCTTGCGTAGTTACAATTCAACGGTAAAAGGTCAAATTTGATTTAAGCCGTTAAGTGGTTTTTCTCAGTGTGCGTGTGGGAATTTTGATCCAGAATGGTACATCTAGCAAGTTTAAAGCTTCCCGCATATGGAGAGTGGGGTGATAAACGGTAGTGTACGTCGATGGTCTTGTAGGTTTACATTTTCTTGGCTAGTGTTTTCGTAGCCCCATACAAACGTAGTTTCGTCATATTTTAAAAACCAAGTGTTTAAACTCGTTTAATTTTCGCATGCACGTCCAATAACCTTAATCTCTTAAGTCAAGGTAATGTGTGCGATGTATTTCGTTTTATTATTTACATTGTTGCTAAATGTGGAAATAAGAATTCCCTAACTAATTATTTTTCCAAGTAATTTTGAAAATACACATTTTTAAGAAAATCTCACAAACCTAGCATACATTTTCTGCATGGAATGTTTCAACGAGTTTGAACACTTGGTATTTTAAATATGACGTAACTCAGTTTGTATGATAAGCACTATGTAGATTGTAGACACTAGCCTTAATGCAACCTATTGAACGCAGCGCAACGCTGATATCCGATAAAAAACAAGTAAAATGAAAATAAATAACACTACACCAAATACCACGTTTACATGTATAATAATATCATAGTGTCATTTTCAAGTAATTTTACAACAAGCTTAAACCCAAACAAAATATATATGTGTCCGTTTATAATCTGTTACCATATAAGCTAAGGTATATATAAGTATACAATACCTTAGAAAACTAAATAGTAAAACATGAAACAGTAAAGAGGTGCTTCTATGGATATAATATATGGTAAGTTATCCCCCGTGGGGTGCCGGGTTAGAATTGCACCTCCCCATATCATCCCGTGGGTGTCGTAAGAGGCGACTAAGGGAAAAATACTGCTATATATAATAAGGTGGGCAGCAGCACCTTCTAAAGAACTGCCATCTTCCACTGCGATCCCCAAGCCGCCTGCCAAGCGTGGGGATTATGGCAAATACCCCCTTAATAGGGGAGGCTGTGTTCATCAGTGGACGAGTTGGCTGTTAAAGTATACAGTACAGTATATAGCAATAGGCTTCCTCATTGTTATAGGACCAAATCATCCTGAATTAAATTTTTGTATTTTGAAATATCTGCCTACTCTTTCTTCCATCTGAAAACATATGTTTATGTATGTCTACATAATTAATATAAATATAAGGTTCATATATTTTATGGTATGATTTTCTTATTGTGTTTTTTAATTTATACATATAACTTATCACATAAGTAATTAAAAATCATCCATCTTCCTATTAAAATCGTTATTTAAATAGTTATTAAATTAAAAAAGTTCATTAATTGTATAACAGACGGTCAGCTAAGACTAAGCAAAGGGGCCCAATATCTTGCACGAAAGCTATAAATAGTACTTAAATTTCTAATAATTATTAACAAAAATCGTTTATAAAAATTAAAACGTGACTCAATAAATTATAGGTGTATTAATTATGTATGCATATTATATGATACGTTTTAGTACATAATAATGCCTTATTATAATTTCCAGGCCTTGTCTTCGTCAAGTCTCGTTATGGTAATGAGATGTTAAAATGCGGGGGCTACACCTTCACTAAGCACTATGCAATAGGTCCTAAGGCGAGGTGGATATGTTCAAAAAGCAACAGCCAGGGATGTAAAGCTACGATACGCACCTACGAACAAGACTACTTGTTTATTCGCAACCAACATAATCATACTCCATAATTTTCTAAGTAACGGAAAAAATCTATTTTCATAATTACTAATTAATTTTTTTACTGCCAAAGTTAAAAAAAATAATTAGTTTGGTTAAAATATATAAGACCATCATAACACATGTCGAAACATCCTTATTTAAATAAATAATTAATTTGTTTTCAATATAGTCGGTTACCATTTCATCAGTCCTTTTTTAATCGGATTATTGAAAAACCATATTTTACTGTTTCATAGTATATGAAATCATGTAATTCAGTGAAAGTTGTGTAAACGCTAATTGCAATTATACAGCAACTGCAATAAATTTCGCACTTTTCCATCCATTCAACAGGTTAAATAGAGAAAAGTCCAAATGAAATGAAAATTGCACACTTGATTTTCTATTAAAATATACTATCTAACATGTTTTTCCAGTTTCAGGTGAATTAACGCGTTGGTGAACATATTTTTTATAATAAATCGTGCTCGGTATCATCTTGTAACAAATAAAACTATGAGTAAATAAATTTAAATTATCATATTATTATACATACATAACAAGTTCTGCTAAAGTTTATTTAAGAGTGTTTGTGTACAAAATATTTTAACTATGTAAGTATTTCTATTTTCAGTTTATTTTCAAAATGTAAATGGAAAACGTTACAACTTTGATTTGTACCTAAATTTAATTTATCAAATTATTATACATACATAACAAGGTCTGCTGAAGGTTACTTAATAGTGCTAATGTAAAAACTGTAGTGATATTTTTGCAACTAAATATTTCTATTTTCAGTTTATTTTCAAGATGTGAATGGCAAACGTTACAAATTTGAATTGTACCTAAATTTTATTTATCAAATTATTATACAAACATAATAAGGTCTGCTAAAGTTTACTTAAGAGTATTTGTGTCCTGTAGTGATATTTCTAAAACTTAGTATTTCTATTTTCAGTTTATTTTCAAAATGTGAATGGAAAACGTTACATCTGGTGCAATGGATTTAAGTTCCGGAAAAATCAATCCTTGGGAAACAAAACGTGGTGGCTTTGCAGTAAACGAGAATCTAGGAATTGTAAAGCATCGTTAGTTTGCATTGCAGAAATTATTATAAAAGCTAAGCTACATCACACACACACACATAATTGAAAGTAGTTCACTGATCATTGGATTACGATTTTTCTCCCGATAAAATCATGAACGATGATATTGGGTGCGTATGGTAATTACGGTATTATTTACCAGCTAAATTGATTTTGGCGTAATTAAACCATAATGAAATTTCATAATTTCTTGAAATAATTCATAGACGCAGAAATAAAATATAAGGTAAATTTTATTGCTATTAACTAAGTATTCCCGTGGTAAATGTTGTTTTTTGGACCACTATTTCCTATGATGATAAGTGATGAAGTCGAAAAGTAAACAGGCTTAAGCCAGATGGTTGGCTCTTTATAGATGGCTCTCAAGTACAGCTGTCACAACAAACTGTAAGATATTTGGCGACAGGTTTTCTATAGGAGGGTGTATAGCTAGCCGGTCGGACATTCGCAACAAGGCCAACCAAAGTGCAATCCTAAGATATCAATCGGATCTTTCTTCCCAAGTATGGAAACGCTCGGTAGTAAAATGCCACTAGTTAAATTACCCATCCAAGTAGTGACGGTAGTGAATATAATAATAATAATAATAATGTATTTCAACTGTACAATATAACTAATATACATTTATAGATTATAGATAAAATTTTAAAATTAAATAATATCAAACTAGCTTTCCGGCCGCGGCTCCGGCCGCGCGTAAGTCGGTTGTCAAGCAAAAACGTCAACCTCTTTTTGCGAACTTAGATAAAAAGTATTCTATGACCTTCCCCGGGTCCCAAACTATTTCCATACCAAATTTAAACCAAATCAGTCCAGTAGTTTTTAAAATTATTCTTGCATACATTAATACAAATATTTCCTCTTTGTAATATTATTAGTGTAGAATAAGTCAAACATAAAATTAAAATAAATACAATAAAATTCAATACTAAAATAAATTTAATATGTCGTCTTATTAAAACAGATGATTGCATAGCTTCACTGAAACTGAAAGAAAAGGCAAGCTTTACTACTAGTGTTTCAAAATTTACAAATTCCATGCGTAAGAAAACGCTGGTATATATAACATTCGTATAAGAATCATATGAATAGTATACATGCTACATTTGGAATATAAGGTCCCTGATAACAAAATACTCAGGATGAATATCAGTTTCATGAAATTATCGAATAGTAGGCACAATTTATACTGGTGTAGATTTGAGTCTAGCGATGCTGTAATATATTGTGTCCAAAGCGCAGATGGGCTTTAGACACAAATAATTAACGGTTTCGATAACATTAAGAAATTAATCTTAAAAAAACATAAATTAAATGCTTAGTAACATGTTTTTTAGTATGTTACTTAAGGATATCCAGCCTAGCGTTCGCAAAATGTTTGATCATAACGTAGTTATTATATTATATTGCTGCAGAAGTTAGGTTATCATTTGTTAAGTGCTGTCATCTGCATAACCAAGCATTTTTGTACTCTATGTCATATTGTAATATAAAATGTAATGTTTAATAATCGTATAATATATATATAAATATTGAATGATGAAATCAGAATGTTTATTCACCATCATCACAATCATTAACACCATCATATTAATTTGCAATACGGTGCAAATATCAAAAGAAAACAAGCAGAGCTAGTCTGAGTATAAAAAGAATAGCACCAAAGAAAACATTACCGGTATTAAGGCTAGGGTGCTCGTGGCGCTTCCCATACCAACGTAATTCGTAATATTTTAAATACTAAGTGTTCAAACTCGGTGAAACTTTGCATATATGTCCTTGAGCCTAATAGTAAAAATAAGCTTCAAGTTTGCCTAATTTCCGTAAAATTCAGTATTTTCAAATATAATTCTAAAAATCGATATGTATGGAATTGTTATTTTGACATTTGGGGATAAAATAAATAATAAAACGAAAAACTGGCAAACCAGAAACATAAATATTATGCTCAGCAAAATGCGTACACGTAAGTACGTAAACTTCACTGAGTTTGAACACTTGCTATTTAAAATATGACGAAACTACGTTTGTATGGAAAGCGGTCTGTGCACTCTACCCTTAAGCTATCGAAGATTGTTCAATTGTGTTTAATTATATAAACCGGTTTGTGGACTGTAGCAAGTATAAAAGGGGTTAGATCACATACGAAAAGATCTATTAAAGCTTTGATCAGCCAATCGTGCGACGAGTATGACCAATGAGATCTTCGATAGCAAATAAAACAAGACCACCAGGCTTTGAGTAAATGTCACGTATTATCAATGTTGATGGTGATGATAGTGGTCAAAGCTTAGCTGGCTTACAATTCAGGAATAAAAAAATATATTAATAAATCACATAATATAAATATTTACGTACTATATTATTTATTTCATTTATTTATATATTTAAGTATAGGAAGACCTACAGCTTATGTTAACAGTATTGTATCTTAAAAATAAGCACCATTGAGCCACTTAAAGGTCCTCTTGTCTATGTAGTAGTATATTTAAACATAACGTGAGCATTCTTATTCGATGTAAATTAAATATAATACGAACAAAAGAAACAATAAGAAGTAATACCTTCTTTGCTTACTTCATATAAATACCGACTGGAATAATTTAAATTTCAAAAATTATTACTAATCCAGTTGTTGATCAAATAATTGACTGCTCTGCAGCTAATATTAATATCATTAAAAATGTATGAATCTTATTGTGTTTTTTATGCTATCGTGATGGAACAAGCACGAGGCCCTCTTCGTGTTAAGGATGCACTTGCCGACGGCTCGAACTTATCAGCGGGCGAGGCTACAAAGCATGCTATTTCACCTATACCTTTGTGGGAAAGGGTAAGACTCCGTGATGAGTAGTACGAAGATAGTGATCGCGCATCACACACCCGTATTGCATCTACGCTAATTACGCACACTTGTTTGCGATATATCAATGAAAGCCGAACCATGCCGAACGAATTACGATGTTTGACGACGGACGGAGATAGTGTCTCAAGCTACGTCACGACGTGTGTAGGTATTTCTTATAAAATAATATTATATATTCACAGAGGAATACATTTTGGTTCGGACAGTAGGTACCTGTTGTTATAATTTTCGTTCGTTTTATAATAACATACTGATGTTATTTCACCTATAGTAAGTAAATATTTAGTAAGTAGGTACAATGATTTGTAGGTACATAGCAAATGTATTAGTTTGTTCTTTTCATATTGATGTAGTAAATATTTACCTACAATAATTATTTATTACATAATTAGCAAGTTACTGCTTTTACTACAACATATTTTGTAAAGCAGTGACGGCTCAGTGGCATAGGTTATGGACTTCCGCGCAGCAGGTCCATGGCTCGAATCCCGTCGCGGGCTTAATCTTCACCGCGTGGTAGAAGAGCATTTTACGAATGCCCGCCTGGATAGCTACTACCCTCAAGTAAAAAATCGGTCGCCAAGCACCTAAAGGGAAGCAGTGATGGCTCAGTGGCATTGGTTATGGACTGCTGCGCAGCAGGTCCATAGTTTGAATCCCGCCGCGATATTGAGCTTCACCGCGTGGTGGAGAGTTCGTAGCGAAGTTTACTTAGCTGTTCTCAACCGATCAGCAAAGTTTAGCACCGTCGCGCGCGGTCATGAGTTGGATGGGTGACCGCTAGGACAATACTACTGAGCGCTTCCGTGCTTCGGAGGGCACGTTAAGCCGTTGGTCCCGGTTGTGGTCTTAGGATGGCAGTCGTTATAGCATGGTGGTAGGGCATTTTGCGAATGCCCGCCTGTATAGCTACCACCCTCAAGTAGAAAATCTGTCGCCAAGCACCTAACGGTGTGTTCCGGCAGCTGTCCTTGAGAGCCAGTACTTCTAGGTTAGCCTGAACAACATCTTCGACCACATCATCACTTACCATCAGGTGAGATAGTGGTCAAAGGCTAACCTATCAGGCATAAGAAAAGAGCATTTTGCGAATGCTCGCCGGGGTAGCTACCCAAGTAGAAAATCTGTCACCATGCAACTAACGTGAACTCAGTGGCATTAGCTATGGACTGCCTCGCAGCATGTTTATGGTTCGAATCCCGCTGCGGGCTCGAGCTTCACCGCTTGGTGGAAGGGCATAGGGCATTTTGCGAATGTTCGCCTGGCTAGCCACCATCCTCAAGCAGAAAATCTGTCAGTAAGCGCGCGCCTAACGGGAAGCAGTGATGGGCCAGTGGCATTAGCTAGTGACTGCCGCGCAGCAGGTCCATGGTTCGAATCCAGCCGCGATATTGAGCTTCCCCGCGTTGGTGAAGAGCATTTTGCGAATGCTCGCCTGGATAGCTACCACCCTCAAGTAGAAAATCTGTCAGAAAGCGCCTAACGGGAAGCAGTGATGGCTCAGTGGCATTAGGTCTGGACTGCCACGCAGCAGGTCTATGGTTCGAATCCCGCCGCGGGCTTGAAATTCACCGCTTGGTAGAAAGGCATTTTGCGAATGCTCGCTTGGCTAGCTACCACCCTCAAGTAGAAATTCTGTCACTTAACACTTAACGGGAAGCAGTGATGGCTCTCAGCAATGGACTGCCGCGCAACAGGTCTATGGGTCGAATCCCGCCGCGGGCATGAACTTCACCGCATGGTGGAAGGTTGTTTTGCGAATGCTCGCCCGGCTAGCGAGCTTTGAGATGAGAGTGTGTCGTACCGATTTCAAAATCTGTCTCTAAGCGGTAATGTACGATGGCATCATGGTTCTACCAATCCTGGTAGAACACATTTGGAATAAAAATTCTCTACCTACCCGTAACTGATTTAAATTATTTCCAATAAAAATCAATAACTAATCATAGGTTATTTTTGATTAGGTAAGTGCCTACAATCATCGCTAAGTTTACCATATAAACTTTCGTACTACCTTAGGTATAAGTACCTACTACAAATATACATACTTGTTCTACTAATTTACGTAGGTAGATACATAGTACTAACTTTATTATTTGTTGTGATCTTATAGCTATGTAGATAGGTATGCAATGTAATGCGCGCCCGCAAATGTCGATTTGACATCGCTGACAGTTGCGTGCCTAGGCAGGCCTATATGATGATAAATGATAATTATATCGTAGATAGGTAGGTATCTTCCATTGAGCTTCTAATTCTAACCCTTTACTACTTTGTGTTAGGTAGGTACTTTCTCGAAGCTATATTACTGCTTAGACTATATTCTAAAAAGAATGCGGACTACCTACGTCCATACCATATCTAACTAAATGCAGCTTTTTATATTGTCTAAGTGTTGCTAAAATGATTAGGTACTCACCATAGCTATCATGACCTGCGTATTGACTAATACCTAATAGGTTCTAACTTAGGTGAGAGTAGGTGAGTACCTAGACATAGTTACGTATTTATATTACCCAAGTACCTACCTATCTATATGGATTATGGCGTCCGACACTTACTATCACGAACAAACTAATCAAATGCGAAAGAAAATCCGGTCCCCAACTCCCAACATATGTAAATATATATATATATATATATAAATATATATAAGTACGTAAGTAGGCATAGGCACTACATATTGGTAGTGTATACATACGTGCACACCAAAAAGCAACAGGGCATTCCTACAATATAATATTATAAGATCGCGGCGCGGTGCACGTGACTTTTGGTAGTGTGCGTTTTGTTAATTATATATTAGTGTGCTGCGCATGAGACCCGCCCGCCCGCTTCCCTCACCGCGGAATGGAAGTATTGACATGAGATGCCCAATATTTTGAACGAAAAACTAGCGCGCAAAACTATGTGTGCCGACCTTTGGCTCTAGGATGTTTATGATTATACTACTGGATGTATTTGTTTTCCAAAATGTTATCTAAAATGATCATGAACTGAGCTATGCTTCTATGTAAATAATTTTAGGGATTTCATGCTCTATAAGTCGTTTATTTACGACTAAACATGCGCTAAAATTCGTGATATTACAGGGATGTTTCGAGGCTTATAACTATCATGTGAAGATTTTTTTTACAAATCGGTGCCAAGACAAGCCTAGATAATGAAGAGATAAATCGATATCATGCTTAGTTCTGGACCTAAAACCTCAAATAAGGGAGTGATCATCCTACGGCGTTTGTATGGAAAAGTTACCGGCCAGTTCAACCTTAAACGGTAACATCTGTCTATAACAGATGAAAAGTAATTTATCCGGCATCCATACCCTTCAAACTGAAAATACTGAAAAATACTTGCTATGAAACACAGTAATGTGGACATTACTGCAGGAGGTAGAACTATACTCGGTGCCAAATAGCATGCCAATAGAGGTCATTCGCTGGCCTTCACCACGATGTCACAAAATACATTGCGTCTATCGCTTATTCTATCGTTTACCATACAAACTATTGCTAAATTCGTTTCGCTAGAATTTCGTGGTACAGGGCCTACAAGGACGCAACGGTACCAATAAACAACTCTAAAATATACGAAATCTATTGCTATGCTATTTGGCACCGACTATAGTGGCATTACTTCTCTGGACGTACAACAAAGAGTTTTATTGCTATTAAAATTGCTTGCTCAAAAAATCGTGTTAAAAAATTTGAAATTAATTAAAGAGAGGACCTTGAATTAATTTGTAGCTTTATCGGATTTCTATAGCAAAGTTATAGTTCAGTAGACACAGTTTACTACGGCGCTCCTCATTATTCACAGTCCAAATGGGTAAATCAGTAACTACGATGATTTAATCCGCTACGATCCACTACGATCCCCTATTTTAGTCTCCAATGGGACTGTACAGCACTCACTATTCCACTACAGTACCCTAGAGGACTAAACAACACTCACCATTCCTCTAGCAGTCCCCCATAGGAACAGAGCTTACCAATACAGCAATATCTCGGAAAAGATCTCAAAGTGACACCAGATGTCATAAAGCTCGATTTTGATTTAGTATTTTGGTAGGCACTGCACCGCAGGTACCAGGACCATACATAGATATTTTATTTGGGTAACCTGGATTTGTAATAATATCCTCAAACTGAAAATAAATGTATATTGTTGTGATTGCAGTGAATTACATAAGGTCGAAGCGTGGAACAGCACTGCTTAGCTTGGAGGGGTATACATTCTGTGTACAATCATCATCCGGGCCAAAGAAGCGATGGATATGTTCAACACACAACAGTAGGAAATGTCGAGCGGTCGTCCATACATACCAGGACCAGATAATAAAGATGAATAATGTGCATTATCACTAGTAATTTTTTTCAGTTTCAAACATACAAAAACAATTAATAAACCTATAAAAATAACACTCATTGGTTCCGTGTAAAATATGTAATATTAATTTTACACGGAACCAATACTTTTAAAATATTTTAAGAAAATATTAAATCAGTGTTTAATAAATGCTTTAAAATATCTAGTGCAATTCCACCTAATTTTCCTATAAAGCCGACGCGACGTCACGATCGAGAGATTTCTCGATCGTGCCCCCGATGAATCAAGAACTTCTGAGGATGCTTCGAGTAGAATTAAAACGCGTCGAAAATTCTTCCGGTTTGGCTGTGAGGCGTTTGTGACGTCCCGTCGGCTTAGCAGGAAAATTAGGCAGAATTGTCAATAGATATTTTTTTAAGTGTTTCATTAAAATATTAGTATAATATTTTCTCAAAATATTTTAAAATATGTGTTATTATTAATATTATGTATTTTACACGGAACCAATGAGTGTTATTGTTATAGGTTTATTAATTTATTTTGTATGTTTGAAACGTTTTTAAAATATTTGTTATCATTAAATATGGATTTTCGCAAAGTTACACCTGAATCTATTTAAGTATTATATAATAGTACAATTTGAGTAATAATAATATGTAATAATATAAGTCCAGCTTTATTGATCTTTGTTTACTAATCGTAAGATAGTTTGAGTTCTTTAATTGGTAGCACACACGCTATCTTTCGATTACGAGTAGATATTATTTTTTATGGTTGGTAGTGTGCTGCTCATCATTCTTCCTACCCTAAAATTTTATATCGATACATAATTATAATATCATTACTGACCCATATTATATATTGTCAATATTTCATAAATATTGACTAAAATGATCAAATTGCTGGCACTTATTTACCCCAGCAAATTAGCTTTGCAATTCAACAATGGAGCAATGCTGCCAGCATGCTAGGTTGTTAGGTAACGTGTAGGTAACGCTGCCAATTGATAGTGGGCTGGAGAATTTGGACTACCTGTCTACGATAATAGCTGTAGTATTGTATACAATTCGTAGTGTTTCGTTAGTAGGTTCATTTAAGTATAGTTGTAACAATGTATATTCTCTATTGATTTCCTGAAACTATTTCTTATAAATAAATGTATTAGTTTAATATAATAAACTGTAATTGCATTATAATATTTTTGCGTTCCGGCTTTTGGCTCAAACATCTTAAGAGTTTTTGTGTTCTATACATAACACAACATATTGAACTTAATATATATTTTCAACCGTTTTGTTACAGCACTAATGAATCAGTTGAACGAGGTACCTTTGACTGATGCGAATCAATTTAGCATTTTAAAAAATCCAAGGGGTTCCGTATTACTTCGCAATGGATACCAGTTCCACAGGAATAAGCTGTATAAAAGTGGATCTATTATTTGGCGATGTATTAATTGGAAAAGGATCGGTTGTCAAGGATCCGTCATAACTGCAAATATAAACGGCAATGGACTGATCATAAAAGAAAAAATGCATTCATGTAACTCAGATTTTACTAAAGCAGAAATTAGAAGAGAACTGTCGATTTGTAAAGAACGAGCGGCCATGGAACTCACGTCTATACCCACGATATATGCTGACTTTCTAGATAACTTGACATTAAAGGGAATCCATCCGAAAGCTGTTCCAGGTTTTTCAAGCGTGAAATCCTCATTGTACGCCATTAGAAAAAAAGCTCGAATTTTGCACCATCAGCCGGAAGAAGCCCATTGTTGAACGTAAACCCTCTTCATTAAACGCCACACTTAATAAGCCAATTACATACTCTCCGAGAATTTCATAAATCCACGTATACGTATAGTAGGACATATCAACAATTCATTTTGCAGTGTGTTTATAGCAGCCACTTGATGGCCGTGCTTTGAACCATATGTCTTTCTAATGTTACTTTAACTTAATATTTTTGAGAGCTAGTGTGAAGGATTCTCCTTTTTGGTAATTTATTTTATTTATTTATTTATTTATTTATTGATCTAATAACGTCAAGAGACAATTACAATTAGATCACAATCGCAAGAAGCAAATACATAAATTAAAAACACAGTCAAAACACAAATTCCAAAAATAAAAATTAAATACAAATTGCACATTTGAGATTGATGACCAGTCATGAGTTCAAGGAAGGTCATCAATCTCAAATGAGTTGTCAGGACTTTTTACATTTCTATTCCATTGGTCAGGTACATTTTCACAATAATTCCTAATAGCTAAGATCATGATTCTCCAATCGTCAAAAAATAAGTCACAGTTAGTGCTGGCGGCGAGGAGCTCATTTAGATGGCGGCGTGCGCGGAGCAGCGGTGACATCGAGCGCGCCACAGTGCAAGTCGTATCCACTGCAAACAAGTTGTGCGGCCTACCACGCCTATTTGCTGGAGCCCACGGATCGTCAGGCACGAAAAGTGTGCAAACTGTACTAAGCAGCTGCATGGAATCAACCGAGCCTCTGAGTATCTTACAGCACATTGTAAGTTGATCCATCATTCTTCTCAACTCCAGAGAATTATAGCCGAGCTGGCCCAGCAAGAACTTGGTAGGGTAAAGATACGGGTAATAGCCGTATAATCTTTTGTACAATGACCTTAGGAAAGCCTTTTGGATTTTTTCGAGCAATTGGATGTAGCTGACATGGTGCGGGTTCCAGACGCCCGCGCTGGCCTCGAGCTTGCTCCTAACTAAGGAATTGTACAAAGTAACAATTACCTGGGGATTTTCAAAGTCCTTGGAATTTCTCAGAACGAAGCCAAGCCGACGGTAAGCCTCTTTGGCCAGGTCAGAAACATGGTCATGAAATGTTAACGAACGATCAAAAGTAACTCCAAGGTCCTTGATCTGATTCACCCTGCAAATAGGTTGATTATCCAGATGATAAACAAAATTTACCGGCATTCTTTTCCTATCAAAAGACATCACTTTGCATTTAGATACATTAAATGTTATTTTATTATCCACACTCCAACCAAAAATATTGTTTATGTCATTTTGTAGCCTAAGGCAGTCAATAAGGGAATTAACCTCTAGGTAAAGTTTGAGGTCGTCAGCGTAAAGGAGACAGTTGGCGGTACTCAGCATACTAGGAAGGTCATGTATCATGATCAAGAAGAGGAGAGGCCCCAGTACTGAACCTTGGCTGACCCCAGATCTGGTGCAATAAGGTTCAGACACATAAGATCCATACCTAACATACTGCTGACGGTAAATGCCTTCGTTTTGAATCCTATCCTTAAAAACTCCATATTTTTATTTTTCTCTTAATAATTTTGTAGTTTTTTCTCTGGGACGTTACCTTTGACTTTTATAGGACCATAGTTAAATACTACGTCTCATAAAGTATATCCCACTTCGTTCTCGTCTCTTTAGCGCGTGTCCGTCTGAGTGGGTATCGCTGCAGTGTCAGATACTCTGTCTCGAATCAATGAGCAAATACTGCCGATTTGATAGATCATGTCTGTTCTTGATAACCTAAAAAACCTCTAGTTTATTCACGCTATTACCACTTGAAGTATAACTGGCTTATACTGCTGAACTAACAGCGTACTATTCGATATTCATCTATATCACAAGTCACAAAATGAAGAAGTTATGTTGATGACAACTGTCTAGATATTCAAAAAACTATTTATTCAATAGGTACTACTACATAGTTAATATATAACAGCAAACCGCCCGTAGTCCTAAGTCAAACATCTTAAAATAATAAAAATCCTATTGTGTTTACGTTTCTATTCAATTTTTACCCCCTCCCCCCCACTATCTTCTTATGGGAGTCTTATATATCGACGAATGGAAAAATACCAGACTGTAGGCAGCTGAATAACTGTCATTTTACACTGCGAACTCCAAGACGCCTGCAAAGCGTGGAATTATGGAAAAGACCCCTGATAAGGGAGTTCTTAGTTCAACGGTAGACGTCACAGCTGTAATTGTAAAATTGTAAAATAGTTTATATGTAGTCTTTAAAAACTCCGTATCAAATTCCCATTTATGGTACCAAATTCTTGAATTCATCGGTCACTTCGGTTATACGGCCACTTACTTCATATTTCCTTTCATCTTTTTCCTACAACACACGCAGAAGGTACTCGCACTGCAGGTTTCAGCTTGTCCTCGGGTTAAGGCATTTCGAAAATGTTCACCGTACTAGATACCACTCTCAGGTAGAAAATCTGTCAACCAAGCACAAATCTGTGTGCTAGCAACTTTCACATCATTACTTATCTTCAAGTGTCATTGTGATCGCCAATATATGCAAAACAAACTGTTTTGTTTATCCGTCTTTACGCAATCCCTTCTACACTATTTGGATTTCATACTTTTTTAAATTGCTTATATGCCTTTGGCCACAATGATGGTAAGTGATGATGTGGTCGAAGATGTTAACAGGCTTAACCTAGAATTACTGGCTCTAAAGGACAGCTGCTGGAACACACTGTTAGGTACACTGAAAAAAACCTTCCAACTAGAAGGCGTAAAACAAGGTCAGTGAAGGCGAATGTTTCTTTTCGTCTTCATTTAAATTGTATTCTGTGGTCTTTCTTAAATATTGACTTTTCGATGAGGCTGATTAAGTCGTACGTTATAGTGATAATCACCGTATATAAACCGCCGTAAAAGTATCGTATAACAAGTTCAATTCTGAAAATACTTTACGGAAGGCGTGTTTGACGGTAAGATTTATTATAAAACATGGTAAATTTTTATTGATTGGTGAAAATCATCTTAAGAGTTGTGAATACACCTTGCGTAGTTACAATTCAACTGTAAAAGGTCAAATTTGATTTAAGCCTTTAAGTCGTTTTTCTCAGTGTATTTGGCGACAGATTTTCTGCTTGAGGGTGGTCGCTAGGCATGTCAATTGTGGGCATTCGCAAAATGCCCGTCCACCATGCGGTGAAGCTCAAGCCCGCGGCGGGGTTCGAACCATGGACCTGCTGCGCGGCAGTCCATAGCCAATGCCACTGAGCCATCATTGCTTCAAATCTAAAAACTATGGGTATCTACTTTTAATGGAAGTATGTATGAGCCTCACCATGGACTTCACAGTCAAAACATGGAAGGGTCCATTATATGTTTTTCGTCCTCATGATATGCTTTTGCAACGCCAGTCTACTAACGTATAAACTTTCTGTCGCCTTCAGATTTTCCTCTTATTGATTGATTACTAATATTATCTATTCAAGTTACATCACACCTTATATATCTTATACCTTAAAATTTCCATGCTTGCCACGCTACTTTCATGTGCTTCTTTCTTTGCCCAATGCTCAGATTCAGGCCTTACGATAGTCATTTTATTTTTCAATTAGCTTCGCCCCCATCTTCTCATGGTTGTAGTAGGCGAGGTTCTATCCCGGCACTCCACAGGGCGCACGGGGAGCAAAAATATTTATAATCAGTCCAAACTAAATACAGGTTGAATGGAATAACGTTAGGTCTCTGGGACCCGTGCATATACGGCCATCTTCTCATGGTTGTAGTAACGGCCGATTAAGGGGAAAATAGCGCATGATGAATAAATAGCAGTGCCTTCTGAAGAAACATAAAACAATAAAGTCGTCAAACCGCGCTTTGTCTCAAACTTCTTCTAACATATATTCTTGATTCACAATACTTTAATTTAGCTATTCTCGTAATCTCTTGTGCAAGAAACATTTTTGGTATTGGACAGTCTTCTAATGACATTTAAAAGTGGTGATGAAACTGGATGTGAACAGGTTTTGCCGTCGAAGATCGTTAAGGCTACCGGCTTCGGTGACTGCACCAGCCATTTCGGCCATGGATATATAAGGATGGTCATATAAGTAATTTAAGTAGGCATAGTAGTAAGAAGGAAGTCAAGAATTTTCAAAACGCCCTACCACCAGTGTGGTGAAGCACAAGACCGCGGCAAGGTTCAACCTATGATGCTCTATGCAATAGCCTTCTCATTGCAACAAGATCATTGTTTTTTTTCTTTTCAGAAGCTGTATTTTCTGCATCTCCAATGGGAAATCCCATTGTGATAATGTCTGGACGCAAATTCAAAAGACAAAAAACGATGGGCTTAAAGTCTCGCTTTGTATGTTCTTCACACGCCCACCGCGGATGCAGAGCTTCCATTACTTCTATAGAAAACGTAATTGTCAAATGTAATAATTTTCATACTCATTAAGTTTTAATTTAGTTCTGGTAAATATAACAACTGTTTCAAATTTTAATAAATATTATTTTATTAAAACACGGGTCTCATTTTAAAGCGTGATGTTTATTTAGACAATAATTTTAATCGTGATAATTTTACCACGTTAATATTATCACGATTAAAATTATTGTTCGTGGTAAAATTATCACGAAAGGAAAGTACATGAGTTGGATGGGTGACCGCTAGTGACATTACTACTGAGCGCTTCCGTGCTTCGGACTTCGGGCACGTTAAGCCGTCGGTCCCGGTTGTTGTCTAAGGATGGAAGTCGATATAGCATGGTGGTAGGGCATTTTGCGAATGCCCGCCTGGCTAGCTACCACCCTCAAGTAGAAAATATGTCGCTAAGCACCTAACGGTGTGTTCCGACAGTTGTCCTTGAGAACCAGTACTTCTAGGTTAGCTTGAACAACATCTTCGACCACATCATCACTTACCATCAGGTGAGATAGTGGTCAAAAGCTAACCTATAAGGAATAAAAAAATATATATTGATTTATTTATATAATATTGTGTATTATACATATGTATATGTACTATGTGTAAGATTATTTTAATTTCTAGTTTATGTATTAAATATATATAGATATAGACTGTAAGGTATATAATAAATTTAAAGGATTTATATTTATATATATATATAACGGCGCGTCAACTATTTAATGGAGTTACGAAGATTAAAAATGACACGTTATGATTAATTAGATCACTATTATGTTCAGTACTATAATCGATATTGCTTTGTATTCGATTATTATTCATTTTTAGAGCGGGTAACACCGAATGGAGTTGTAGGTGTCATGGCGGCCGGATGACTGTCGAATTAGTTCACTTCCTCTCTGATTTTTGAAGTGTGCGCACTTCTTGACGGACAACCGAACGTGATGCACGCGTGCAAACCCATTGGCTCTTAATCCATTTTAATCCACGTGATCCTATGTAGTTTTGCTGTAATAAGTTTCTTGTGAATTACAATTGTGATCATACGATATTCTCTGGGTGTTATTTTGTGAAAATCTGCAAGTGCACGCCCATAATGGACGACCAACCTGAGTACATAACGGATCCGTCTCCTGGGACGACATACCGACCCGTTTCGGCTCTCACTCTCCGTCATCAGAAGTGGGATTACCAGAAATATCATAGGAACACCCTGCAGGATAATCAGTTATCAATAATTGCAGAATCAAGATGCAACAACTATTGATTGCATTTACGTACCGGAAAATAAGTTCACCCTTACAGGAAAAGTTGAATGCACTGTGAACCTAAAAGACCAGGATTGGAACCACCAAAGCCATGCTATGCCTGAGAGGAAACAGGTCATATATCCTAACGCGATACAATGTGTGACTTTCGCTCTCAATTTTCAGATACGCATCGCCAGCATCTTACAACGACCGCGCACAGCAGAACAAATCAGCATCCATCGTCTGCTACTACTGTGGCGAGCAGGGCCACATCGCAACACTTCGCCGCAAGAAAGAGAGCAGTCTGAAGGGTGCCCCTGTTGAGCGCCGGGTAGAAGTCTGCACTGTCAAGCCAGCTAAGAAACTATTATCAGAAATCGGTGAGAAGTTTTCATTTTGTTTTGATTCCGGTGACGAATACTCTCTGATAAGGGAAAGTAAAGCTAGTGGACACTGGTAAGCGACACCAGAATACAGTAGCTTTATTAGGTACAGGCCCAACTAGCCTGCAATGTAAGCCAAAATAGCCAAATACTATCTACTGTTACGATACAAGGATATTCAGTGCAGTTACTATTTCATGTCGTGCTTGATTTTTAGCCTTTCTGTCGGTATTATGATAGGATGATACTTAAATATCATTGGGGTTCTTAGAAATTTCTAAACAGTGACTTTACTCAAGAAGCTTAGAGTAGTCTCATTTTGTGACATAGGATCAAAGGATAGTTCTGTTGTTTTAATAATGTTGACACCGACATTGCCATGGAATATAGAAAGTAATTGCTATTGTTGCTTGAAGATAATTCTGACTATTCTGTTGTGAGTTACTTAAACTCGTGCGTTTTATGCGTTTGTTTCTGTATGCATTCAACCTAATAAAATCATTGTACTTCATGAAATGCCTGTGTGGCATTGGGCAGCTTGTGTAACTCATACCAGCCTGTGTGGCATTCCCAGCCTGTGTGGCAATCCGCCTGTGTGGCACTTCTGCCTGTGTGGCACTCTGCCTGTGTGGCACTCTGCCTGTGTGGCACTCCGCCTGTGTGTCATTTCGCCTGTGTGGCATTTCGCCTGTGTGGCACCCGCCTGTGTGGTATTCGCCTGTGTGGCACCCGCCTGTGTGGCACCAGCCTGTGTGGCCCCAGCCTGTGTGGCATCCGCCTGTGTGGCACCCGCCTTTGTGGCACCCGTCTGTGTGACGCCCGTCTGTGTGACACCCGCCTGTGTGGCACCCGCCTGTGTGGCACCCGCCTGTGTGACACCCGCCTGTGTGACACCCGCCTGTGTGGCACCCGCCTGTGTGGCACCCGCCTGTGTGGCACCCGCCTGTGTGGCAGTATAAACGTCCTTCTGCCTGTTTGGAATGAGCTATTACACCCTGTGAGATGCTTTAAAGCCTGCGTGGCGCTTTGGAACCCTGTTTAAAGGACGTGTGCATACAATTACGAACTCACCGATTCATAATATTGCCATTCTTGCTACTCGTGATTGCGTCAGATAGGTCAGTGTGTAATGACTGAATGTATACTGTGTGTAGTTGTTATTTTGTTAACAGATGAGGACGATACTACACACGAGGACGTGTGAAGATGCAGGATGGCCGTAACGGCGCGTCAACTATTTAATGGAGTTACGAAGATTAAAAATGACACGTTATGATTAATTAGATCACTATTATGTTCAGTACTATAATCGATATTGCTTTGTATTCGATTATTATTCATTTTTAGAGCGGGTAACACCGAATGGAGTTGTATGTGTCATGGCGGCCGGATGACTGTCGAATTCGTTCACTTCCTCTCTGATTTTTGAAGTGTGCACACTTCTTGACGGACAACTGAACGTGATGCACGCGTGCAAACCCATTGGCTCTTAATCCATTTTAATCCACGTGATCCTATGTAGTTTTGCTGTAATAAGTTTCTTGTGAATTACAATTGTAATTCATACGATATTCTCTGGGTGTTATTTTGTGAAAATCTGCAAGTGCACGCCCATAATGGACGACCAACCTGAGTACATAACGGATCCGTCTCCTGGGACGACATACCGACCCGTTTCGGCTCTCACTCTCCGTCATATATATACAGTTTGATGGTCCATGCTCCTTTAAATTTATTATATACCTTACAGTCTAGGTCAAAATGAAAACCAAGAACAGATTTATTGAAAGTAATTGTAATGATTGACACCATTGCAAATATATATGTAGTAAATTCACCAATTAACATTTTCCTAAAGTAGGTGGGCTGACGACACCATAAAAGTCGCTGGTTTCCGATAGTTACGAGTACAAGCGGCTAATAGCCGTTTTTTGTTGCGTTCCACAGAAGGCCTTTGTTCAACAGTTGAAGTCTTCCGACTGAAGATGATGATGTTGAACATTTTCTTAAGTTTTTTATGTAATAGCACCCAAAAAGTGTCACTATTTTATTTGAATATATATATTATTAATCTAATGTGCTGTAGGTGATAGGATTTTTTTTTGTTTCAGGTATACGGATATTAGCATAAACTTCATTCAAAAGAGAGATCTGGAATACACATGTATTTGTAAGTGTTGATTTATTTTAATTGAAGAGGAATGCACCCGTACCGCGTGGTTTTATAAAAACAAATTTGCCTCTTTGACACTGAAAAATTATACTACGCCTTGATATTCGTTTGAAAGAAGAGGGGGCAAAACTATTAGTAATAGTATTAGGAATCCCATCCATATAAGGATGCTGTGTTGTTCTTTGACTCAATCTACACTGAAGTAGCTTTTGTATTGTCAAACCATTTTCTACTTTGCCGCTATAATTACAACGCATAGTATTGCTTGTATTGCAACTTGCACAGGTCGCGCGCCTCCTGCGGCTGGTCGTCGTCTTCTTCTTTCATCCTATACTATACATTAAGATCATAGACACGAAATCGTAAATGATTTGACAGCAATACTGCCGGCCACTGGCACTTTGGTGTGAGCTGTCGCTTATGTTTGTCATCAAATAATTGGGCCACACAGAATAACTAGTAAATTCGCTCAAGATGAAAATATACAGGGTGGAAACTTTCAGCTGAGCAGTAAGGGGAAGTACCTTATCCGTTGCAGCTACTCGGAAATGGTCTTAGGAGACTACCCGTATTTTTTTATGGAATTTTCATCCCCATATACAGATTTAAAGTGTGACTTTTTGAGTACTCCAACGATGGTTGGTCCAATAGAAGTTATTGATCAGTATTAGAAACAGGATCGATTGGCATCAAAAAACGTTTTTGTCTAAAATGGTTATTTTCTTGCTAACTGTATTTTTTTGCTGCAACGGATAAGGTACTTCCCCTTACTGCCCCGCTAAAAGTTTCCATCCTGTATATGTTCTACGAAGGACGCTCTTATGAAGGTCAATTACAAATTTTAATATTAAGATATTCAACAATGTACAGCCACGTTCAGTAAAAAAATGTATAGAGCCACTGCGAGAAGAACGGGCAAGAAACTCGGGGCCATTCTTTTAAACCTCCTTTAACAATGTGTTACATTGGTACTGTACAACGTGCAGCGTAAAACTGTAGTAGTACTGAAAGGTGGGCCCCGTGTGGATACACGGGACACCCCTGGCAAAATATCAAATATTAACACGAAAAATATTTTTCCATACAAACTGAATAAATTATTATTTTTATAATTTATAAGGTAGACCTGGTGCTCCCCGGCCACTGACTGGCTAGTAACAATCGATCTTCTAAGGAGTACGTATCAGAGGAAAAAACAGATCTTACTTGTAACACTGAAACGTATAAAATACTATTGGAAGCCGGACCACGAAAATGTTATCTCAGAGTATTCGAATCGGCGTGTTACCGACTGCAACAACTTAGTTTATATTTTTTCAGTGTTAGAAATCGGTACCATTCTTTTTTTATAAAGCGCACGGAACTAGTTGTTTGCGCCTTAGGTGGCTCAGGGGCGGCGGAGGGGCGGGTTTCCTACTGCTCGCAACGCACATTAGACAGTGATGACCAAACCTAGCGCCCCCGCCTCTCCACCGCTCACATACCTAAGGCGCGGTCAACTAGTTCCGCGCGCACTATATTTCTTGAATTTTCTGTTACGAGTAGTAGGGCAGGGTTAGGTTGCAAGGTAATGCCGGAATTATTTTCCTTTTATCTAAAAAAATCAAAATTTGCAATTGAAGTTCAATTGTAAATTTTAATAATGTACACTCAAATATTAATTCGTGTGGAAATCGAAAATAGTTTCTTTTCTACTTATTAGTACATTACGTACTATCTACCAACAGATGTTTAATAAAGTCTATGTAGGTATTTAAATATTTTAAGTTAAGTTTCAGTACAGTTAGTTAAAGGTTGTTAGATGTTTAATATTGTGAAACCACTGAGTCGCCATATCATAAGTAATCTCTCTTAGAAATGGGTTGTCCAGAAGAGATCGCTTTGAGCGATAAAACCGCCCATTGTAGCAATTAGTCTTATTATTTGTTTATTGATTAGTCTTATTATATATACTAGACGCGACATCTCAAACGAGGATAGTTGACCAGTGCAGGTAAGCTGGCCGGCATACTTCTTCCCACACGCAGCTGGGCACTCGTAGAGATTACCCGCGCTTTACGTTCGAAAATTGTGTATTTTGAATACACCATTTTGTGTAATCTCTAAGAGTGCCCAGCTGCGTGTGGGAAGAAGTATGCCGGCCGGCAATGGTGACGTAAGTATCGTTGCCTGTAGTCCAATAGCTCGGGTTGTAGTAATTTTAGCTCATCAGAGGAATTAATCGTAATAAAAACGCATGTGCTGGCCACGCTGACGTAATACTCCTCTATGTTTATGCTTGCATGCTGCTCATTGGGTGTATTATGAACTTATTTTGAGACAATGTTTTGTGCTTATCATAATTTTTGCCTTTCAACGCGTAAATATATAGCACTTATATTTTATTACGTATATTTCTGTTTTATTTTAGTGCAATTCGTCCAGTCGAACAAAGGAAAATTACTCATAAAAGTGGATAACTACACATTTTACAAAAGAAGTTCGAAGAATGAAATGAGTAGGTGGTATTGTTCTACGCACTGTCATCATGGGTGTACCGCGAGGTTGATCGTTGTCGAAAATACCATTGTGTCTGCGAAGAATGTACACAATCACCCTCCTACTCGACTGTTAACTAAAAAATAAAATAACTGATACTGTAATATTTATTATAATGCTTTTATTAGCTACCGCTTGTTTTATTCCTTACTTTAGTAAGAGGTGTTTGAACAAATGTCATGGACTCTAGAGAGTATTAGAAGTTCAAAAAATCAAAATCATTTATTCAATTAAGGCGTCTACGACGCTCTTATGAAGGTCAATTGCAAATTTAAATATTGAAATATTCTACATTGTACTGCCACGATCAGCAAACAAAAAATTTATAGAGCCACTGCGAGACTGCTCAAGCCTGCCGCGGGATTCGAACCATGGACCTGCTGCACGGCAGTCCATAGCCAATGCTACTAAGCCATCACTGCTTCAAAATGTATTGCACTTATTTTGAAATCTTCTGGACACATTAAAATGTTATGTCAGAATTACTAAGTTGTGTGTAAAACTGGCTACTGCAGACGAAATCAAATTCTGTTTCCAGCTTACAAACAGACATAGTCTTAATATTTTTATTTTTAAGACATACACATATTACAGAAACGTGTATCTAAGCACATGACTATGACTTTTCCGATCGTTGAATTTTTATTGAGAGGAATACTTTTATATAATATAAATTAACCGGTGAAACACTTATACAACCGAATACTTTGACCCGGTTTTCGAACATATCAAATGCTCAGCATCATAGATAAACCTATGCCGAGAAATAACAGCACATGCACAATTCCAACTATCAAAAGACCGCGAAGGTTTGTTTACCTACCAATTTTACTAAACTTTTTTATATTATTGTGACGGAAGAAGCTCCAGGCCCACCTGGTGTTAAGCTGACTAACCTCTGCCTATAATAGATGCATTTCATCCCAAGTCACGAATTGCTTTGCGCCCGTCACTTTGAGACATAGTTGTTAAGTCTCATGTGCCTGTAATTTCTTATTAATTACTTATTAATAATGATTAGAAGTAAGGAGGTAAAATTCGTCCTAGAATTAGCATATATATTTTGTCTTTGACTTTACCCAAACGTGATCGTGGTACGTCTGTAGTATGTTTTCCATCGTATACCAGGCGTATAAATAAAAGGGGTTCCATACACTTAATGTCATACAATACTACTTTTTTTTTTTTTTTCATGTTTCGTAAATTTTTTATTTACTTTGAATTACATAGTCATACAATTCTATAATATAATAAATATCTAAACACTTATTTAATATAATGTACATAATAAAAATCTATTTTAAACATAGCATCGACGTAAAGTCTGCTGAGTCAAATTTATACTTGAGTCCCGCACTTGACACTCTGTCCAAATGTACCTAGCACACTCGCCGCATTACCACGCTGTATGGCCAAGGAGATCTGTTGGGCCAAGTACCAACCAGATCGGGGGTCCCGCCCTCTCTCTCTTAACCGACGGCCGAGGTTCTGGACTAATTGTTTGGCTTCGGAGCCCCAGGGACCCAACGTTTCCACGGCAAAAGGGACGAATTCATATACTGGTTCCAGACTGGCATATTTGAGGCGTTTGCGTCTGGCGGCTGCTTCTGCTCCCGCACCAGCCGACTGCTGAGTAACGGAGACGTGGCAGGATGCAAACGTGCTCACGCATGTTGCGTCCCACACGAGGCAGCGCCCTTTCTGCCATGGAACCAATGTCAGGCCGTCGGGCCGCTTACCGTCGGAACGCAAGAGTCCTGGGGGTTCAAGGACACAAGGAACCTCAGCTGATACAAAGGCCCGCTTAAGGATGTCATTGATAACGTGGTGCCGCGGTCTTCTGCCAGCACACCGGATGCAGCTGAGGCCGTGATGGCCGTCCGCCTCAACCCTCGCCCCGCAGATACAGGTGTGAGACTCGCAGACAGGACATCCAAGCCGAAGAGCGGCAGCCACCCTCAATGAGTCATCATCCAAAAGCGTGCCCATATGTGGAGAAGGCAGAGCGTAGAGCCACGCGCCAGACTCCGGTGTGGTCACGGCGTTTATCCGAGCGAGTTCAACCCCCGTGTTTTCCGATCGCCACTGCGCTACGAACTGTTTACCCAGTAGGTCGTCCCAGCTTCTTTGCCACTCGGGTTTTGCTGGTGGGTCGACGCCTGGGCACATTACTGACCACCTTCTAAATGCCTCCTCAGCTAATGGGACGCGAACCGTGTCACCTTTACTTAGTATGCGAGTGACGAGGTTCGCGACTCCATGTGATGAGGCGAGGAAGGCAGAAGGTCCGGTTTCATGTAGCCGTCGTACGCCCAAGCCACCAAACCGAATCGGCAGGCTTGCCTGACACCACTGTGACTCACTGAGGCACACATTCAGCGTCTCTTCAACAATTTGCTTCAGAGCGCTGTCAAAACATGACACCTCTTCTGGGAACCTCCAACTCGGGGCCGTCCGAATAACATAGGTTATCTTAGGCATCGCAAAGCAGGTCCTCAGAAGCGTCAACGCAACATGTGCCGGGAGGTGCTGGAAATGAGTTGACAGTGATGACAGGGTAGCCGTCTTTGACTTCAGGTTGTCAGGCACGCCATCGGGGAAGATAGGAGCCCCCAGCAAACAGAGGGACCCTTTATCCATTATTCTGAGGCCGGGGATGAAGGACTTGAACGTGGTGCTTGACTCCGCGGCCACTGGGCTGCAAGCGAAGAATTCACACTTTTCGGTGTTGACCTCTAGACCCAATTTCCGCAGAGCTGGGAAGAGTACACCGATATCCCTTGCTACTAAATCCGGGTCTCCACCTATGGTCCCATCGTCAAGGTACCAAATATTAAGAGGGGCCTCCAGAGCTTTTATGACCTTGTGGATTGCCATGCTGAAGATGAGAGGCCCCAGGGGATCTCCCTGCTGCGCCCCGACCTGGGACAATATACGATTTCCTTCATAGGATAGGTAACTTGGCGCTGAATAACATTGCCGAAGGAAGCGAAAGATAGAAGGCGTCAAATCCTTGACTTCCTCCAGCATCGACCCCCGATCCAAGCTGTTAAAAGCATTTCGGATGTCAAGCTTAATAAGCACGTCGTCGCTTCCCTCTCGCAGCACAAAGGACCGAGTAGCGTGTATGGCTGCCTCGCATCCAAGCGGTGTACCGAATCCCACCTGATGGGGCTGGAGGTATGGAGTCATTTCGCTCCTCACGGCCTGACAACACAGTTTAGCCACCAACCGCCGAAAGGCATTGCCTACAGCTATCGGTCTAATGCCGCCGTCTTTCTTCTGCAGTGCGCACAAAGAACCACCGTAGAGGTAGGGACAAACTTCAGAGCTGAGATTCCCCTCCAGCAAAAAGTTATTATACTACTTGTAATGCAAAATTATTTTAATTTTTACAGCATCTAGTTTGCAGTTTTCTAAGACCTGGAGTGGGAAGCGAGTGCTGATTTACAATGGTTACAAACATTGTTTGATTAAAGAACGTGGTCCACGATCGTACTGGTATTGCAATAAAGCCAGAAAAGGATGCAAAGTTTCTGTCTCTACTTATGATGACGTAATTATCAAAGTAAAAGGCTTTCATACACATTAGAACAAGATACGTACTACATCAACCAGAAAACTTATTTTAAGCGTTCATAAATACATTACAAAAGAAAGTATTTAATAACTTATTAACCACGACAGTTTAATGGCTTTAGTTATTAAAATAAAATAAGGTTTGTACTTTTTGATGACAGGTTTCATAATGTAACACTTTCATTTAAAAAATTGTCAAAGATGATTTGTCAATAAAAAGAGTGTAATTGTGCATAATATCTTGTTTATTTTTTTCAATTGATAGCAGTATTTTACTCTTTGTATTGTCTGATAGATAACATCGTTCTCGAGTTCTTAAAACTATTTTGTTTGTTTGTGTTAGGTTTGTTGTGTTTAAACTACACATAACATACTGCCTTGCTAGTCGAGTGGCGTAAAAGGTCACTCGAAAATTGAGGTCCTGGACTCAATCCCTAGTTTTAGGAGAAACTATCCGTAGCAGCAACGAAACAGCCCTAGAAAAACGTTGGTGTTTAAATACTTTTGCCTACTCCATCGGGGAATATAGGCGTTGAATATATGTCACTGTCTAAGAATTCCTATATTATTAAAAGGCACACCTATCAATATTTGAGAATTGTTCAAAAGGGATATAATTTTAATATCACTAGTACCAGTATATCAAGCATACTGGGACTACAACCAACCCAAAAAGTGCTGTACAGCTTTAACCCCTTAAAATAAATGCTTAACTTTATATTGTATCTTTTAGAACTGCACTTTAAATCTTGTGATTAATAATAAAGTAAAAAACGTATTAATAATGACTAATAATTTGAAAATATTTAAAAAAAAACAGTAAATTATTATATTTGAAAATATATTTTTTTCTGAAAAACTGACGTGTAGTCATAAACGCCACGTAGCTAAACCAGGAAGTCAGGTAGTGGAATGAAAGGGATTCGTGTACTTGTATGACAGTATTTTATTTTTGTTTTTAGCGTCCAGTTTGGAGTTTTCTAGAACGCGGAGCGGGAAGCGGGTGCTGATTTACAATGGAAACAACCATAGTTTGATTCATCAAAATGGTCCACGGGTGTACTGGTACTGCAATAAATCTGGTAAAGGATGCAAGGCCTCGGTCACTACTTATGATGATGTAATAATCAAAGTGAAAGGGGTGCATAATCATTAAGACACTTATTACATTTTGCAGCGCTCTCACTCGCACTTTTAAAGATAATTTCAAATAGAAACAATTTGGTAATGATTTTTTAAAATGTGGTCTGACATTATTTTGCTTTTTGTGACTATAGATGGTCTCAACATATTTTTATGATGTTACATGTCGAGTCCAATTAGAATTAGAGCCCCAAAGTCTTAAAGAACTAAATTACGCGTTTTGGAGTTATAAACATGAAAATCAATCGAGAACATATATAGTCGCATGCAGCGAAATAATGTCAGACCACATTTTAAAAAACATTACCATATTGATGCTGTTTGAAATTATGTCTAAAAGTGCGAGTGAGAGGGCTGCAAAATGTAAGAGGTCTCTTAAAATAAACGTCTCGTACGTTTATTTTAATCTAACTACATCAACTAGCAAAGGACTTTTTAGGGCTGTAACCCTTATTTAAAAGGCATCAATTATTAATAGTTAATAAATTTCTTTTATACAGGGTTATTGGTAAAATGCTAACAACCTCTTAGGGTTGACTTCCGCTAGTCCTATCAAACATTTTGAGATGATTTTTTTTTTAAACTATTTTTTTATGTGTATATGACGGAATAAGCACGAAGATGTTAAAAGTCTCTTGTGCCTGTAATTTAATATTTAATAATGTTTTTTATTACCTACTTAGCTCGATGTAAATATTCTAAACTCTATTCAAAGGGAGCGCGGCGCGGTCCAGTGAGTGTTGCCGCGGCAATACATATAACAAAACAAAAAAAAATTTCGACTCAAAATGTTAGGACTAGCAGAAGTCAACCCTAAGAGGTTGTTAGCATAATGAATAGATTCAGGCGTTACTTTGCGGAAATCCATTTTTAATAATAACAAATATTTTAAAAGTATTTTAAGAAAACATTAAATTAATTATTTAATAAAACACTTTAAAAATCTTTATAAAAATGTATATATATCTAGTGATAATTCCGCCTTATTTCCTGCTAAGCCGACGTGACGTCACAAACGCCACGCTGGCAAACCGGAAGAGTATTCGACGCGTTTCGCTTCTATGTCTCGGTCGTGCGCTCGTAGAGTCAAGACCTCCTGAGGATGCTTCGTTTAGAAGCGAATATAATATATATAAAGATTTTTTAAGTGTTTTAATAAATAATTAATTTAATGTTTTCTTAAAATATTTGTTATTATTATAGGTTGTTAGCATTTTACCAATAACCCTGTATATTACTTTGGTACTACGATTTTAAACTAGTATGCCACTACTGTAGGATTATTCAAGTTTTATCTATTGATATAATGAATGATTTACACTTTTAGATGGTTGGTGCGACTTCTATTGTATATTAATTTTATTTTGGTTCATAATTTGTTATTAAAAAGTGTGTAATTTTAATAAATATTGTTGTTTTCCTTATTAAGGCTAGAGTGCTCGTGGCGCTGTCCATACAGACGTAGTTTCGCATTATTTTAAATACTAAGAGTTCAAACTTAGTGAAACTGTGCATGTATGTCCTTGAGCCTAATATCTATGCTTCTGGTTTGTCAGATTTCCGAAATATTCAGTATTTTCAAAAATGAATTGATTTGTATGGGAATTGTTATTTTAACATTTAGGGATAAATAAATAATAAATTGAAAAAGTGGCAAACCAGAAGCATAGATATTAGGCTCACATATATGCATACAAAATTGTATCGGGTTTGAACGCTTGGTATTAAATATGGCAAAACTAGTTTGTATGGAAAGAGCTCCGTGTACTCTACTCTTAAGAGTAATGCCGATTTCATATTATCTGAAGGATATATATTTTTTTATTCTTGATAGGTTAGCCTTTGACCACTATCTCACCAGATGGTAAGTGATGATGTGGTCGAAGATGTAGTTTAGGCTAACCTAGAATTACTGGTTCTCAAGGACAACTGCCGCATCACACCGTAAGGTGTTTGGCGACAGATTTTCTACTTGGGGGTGGTAGCTACTACCACCAAGCCATAACGACTGCAATCCTAAGACAACAACCGGGACCGACGGCTTAACGAGCCCTCCGAAGCATTTTCGCGTTGCTAATTTTGTTGTATCTTATATTCATATATTTATCATCTCATACATTTATCCTAAACGTATTTCCATTGCGCCTATGGCATTATTGTCTTCCATCGCACCAGAGGGCCAACTCCAATCTCTTAATTCAGTCATATTTTAACCTTACATTAACAATTTTAATTTGCACCCCCACTAACCACTATAGAAAACTTACTTTATAACTATTACGTGAGAGCGAGATGCAAGCACTGTATCAAGACATTTGTGCGATTGAGATAGCGTTATAAGAACATGATTGTTTCATGACTGTCACTGTACGAATCTTAGTATTCTTATTTAAAGTTTGAAATAATGATGTTGGTTTTCCATAATAGTTTTTAAACGGTGGGAGTTGAGCCCCTGGTAAGGAAGGTAGGTAGTGGAATGAAAGGGATTCATATACATGTATGATAGTATATTTTTTTTGTTTTTAGTGTCCAAGTTGGAGTTTTATAGAACGCGGGGTGGGAAGCGTGTGCTGATTTACAATGGAAACAAACATAGTTTGATCCATGAAACAGGTTTACGAGTGTACTGGTACTGCAATAAAGCCAGAAAAGGATGCAAGGCGTCGGTCACTACTTAAGATGATGTAATAATCAAAGTAAAAGGGGTGCATAATCATTAAAAGAAACGTACGAGTACTACATCAACTAGTAAAGGACTTTTTAGGGCTGCAACCTTGATTTAAAAGGTAGCAATTATTAATATGTAGGAACTTTCCCAAATAAAAAAATTTGATACAGTGATGGCTCAATGGCATTGGCTATGGACTGCCGTGCCGCAGGTCCATAGTTCGAATCCCGCCGCGGGCTTGAGCTTCACCGCATGTTGAAAGGGCGTTTAGCGAATGCCCGCCTGGCTAGCTACCACCCTCAAGTAGAAAATCTGTCGCCAAGCACCTAAAGGTGTGTTCCGGCAGCAGTCCTTGAGAGCCAGTGAAATTACAGGCACATATGAGACTTAACAAACATGTCGCAAGGTGACGGCCGCAGTGCAATTCGTGACTTGTGACGAAATGCTTCTGTTATAGGCAGAGGTTAGACCGCTTCACATCAGGTGGGCCTCGTGCATGACAACCACAATAACATAAAAAAAACCTTCGCTTTACGGTTTTAAGCATGTATGCCACTATTGTAGGGTTATTATAGTTTGATTTATTGAAATAATGAAATATTTGTACTCTTTCCTGGTTGGTGCGACTTCTATTGTATACCTATTAATTTTATTTTGTTTCTTAATTTGTTAATAAAAAGTGTGCCATTTTGATAAATAGTGTTGTTTTTCTTATGTTCATTTCATATTATCTGTGTGTGTTGTCGAAGATGTTGTTCAGGCTAACCTAAAATTACTGGGTCTCAAGGACTGCTACCGGAATACACCGTTAGGTGCTTCGCGACAGATTTCTACTTGACTCTACTGTCAATTATTACATTGATGATGGTAGCTAGCCAGGTGGGCATCCGCAAAATGCCCTACTACGAAGCTATAACGACTACAATCCTAAGACAACAACGCCAGCGGAATAACGAGCCCTCTGAAGCACAGAAGCGCTCAGTAGTAATGTCACTAGCGGTTATCCAACTCCTGACCGCGTCGGACGTTGCTTAACTTTGCTGATCGGTTAAGAACAGCTAAGCTAAGCAAACTTCAAAATATAAAAATATAGATATATGTTTTAACTATTATGGTCAGAGACTCCACGTGGGTCGCTGGGCTAGATTTGATTGACGATGGAAAAAATACCAGAAGGTGTACACTGCGCTTTTGTGGATAATGGCCAATCCCTCCCCGATTGGATGAGGTATTTGTTCAATAGTGGATTTTGCGAACCAATTGCGAGCCTGAATCGGAACGCACTAACTGTATTTTTGTTGGTTGAGGGTCTTTTAAGTATTAAGTAATTTTTTTCACTCAAATTTATACAGCTTACATAACGAATTCTGTCAACTTTTAACATTAACTAACTGCATTTTTTCAGTGACATTCCTCCCAAACAGATTCGGAAAAAAGATAGCTATTATGTATGGATATACGTTCTACTGCAACGGGCACTCCAAGAGTACCAGCTCCTGGCAGTGCACCAACACAGGAAAGTGCAGAGCGCGGTTCACACAATCCATTATCGACTCCTCTATCATTCGGGCTAATACGGAACACAATCACGTACCGCCTTTATTTAGAATTGTTAATGGAATTTACTGTAAACTTTAACAAACTATTAAAGGTATTCATGCGATGATTATTAATAACGTTGTGTTGTTCACTAGATAGCGATTTCAATGTTATTATTTCGAATCTTGCATCCGCATAAATACGTATTATTTCGATGATTGTGAATTGTTTCCCACAAAGAAATAATACTTATTCAAAACGTATTACAAGTACAGATGAATGGACGCAAAATTTCCAAATAAGTAAAAGCGCGAGTTACTATACTATTTCCATTTCATTATTTTCTCGATGACAGCTCCTGTTAAAACTTGAACGAGCGTTCTTTTTTACATTATGTATGCATTATTTTATAAAAATATGATGTTTACGCACGTACAAGGTTATACCAGGGTCGGAGAAACTAGAAAGGTAGCCTGTATGACGAATGGTTAGTTTAGAGTTAATGTTATTTTTGTTTATAAGCTTACTGTCAATTTCAACGAATGCGTTTTAGACTTAGCTGCCCACTTTAAATGTCTCAATAAACGGCTATTAATTCTTTGCATATATATGAAAATATTGTGATTGTAAGAAAATTAAAATGAGTTATCCATTTGCCCTCATAATTATGGTAATGGAATAAAAATTAAATGCACTGGATAAGAAGTGACTTTTACTCTACGAATTTGACGGGCACTGATTGGTGGTTGATAGCTAGAGTATGTTCAGATAGAGAGTGGCACTGGGAATAAAAAAAATATTGGCAAAATTGAAATAAATTATATACTGTATCAGCCAGACTGACCAATGCTGAACACAGCCTCCCCCATTATAGGGGGGGGGGGGTATGCCATAACCCCCACGCTTGGCAGCCGTCTGGGGATCGCAGTGCGACATATTAGTTCTTCAGAAAGCGCTGCTGCCCACCTTCTGGTGTCTTTCTCTTAGTCGCCCCTTACAACACACGGGGGGGCGGTACCGTATAGCCCGGCACATCACGGGCAATAAAATAAAATATATAACTCACTCAAGCTAATTTGTTGTTATTATTGTCATTAACTATACATTAATACATAATTTATAAGCAGTCCGGAAATAAAATCCTCTGTCCACTCTCTTTCTGACCAGTCTCTATCAAAGACATAATATTAAGCAAATATGTAACGACAATATGAATATGATTATGTCTGGGTATGACTTCATAATACGTCCCCACCAGCAATTCTGCTCTATAAATCAATCTTATATCTCAAAAACTCTTCAACAAAATTGTTTTATTTATTACAGTGACGTTCGTAGCAAGGCATGGGTCTAACAAGCAAATTGGGATAATAAATGGATATACATTCTACCAGCATCGACTGTCACCTAACACACAGATCTGGAGGTGCAGGTTTGGGAGCCATTGCAAGGCGCGGTTCATACTCAGCCACAGTGGTGATATATTAAAGGGCTATGATATAGAACACATTCATGCGCCTCCAAGGTATAAAATCTTGAACGGCATGTACATTAAGCTGTGATTTAAGCTAGCTATTTTCTTATATTAATATATATGTATCTACTTATTGCTTATGATCACCAATAAATGCAATTCAAATCACTTAATTTTCTATTAAATTATTAAAAATCACACTTAACATTAAAATGGTTTTCTTATCTACCGTGAATTAATTTTCGATCCGATTCCTATCGAAGCCAGAAAGCCAAGATGATTCTTGAGACCCTGGAAGTGGTCTTGTTACATTTGGTAGATTCACTTTGATGAACCTTCCAGAAACTGGGAGTAAGTATTGGTTTTTATTAACCTCGTTTAAACAAAGCAATAAGAACTGTCTCTTGAAGCAGAAGGATTCATCCAATATAATATTTTGAATATACCTACTCGTAGGTGAGCGTCAGTTAAAGTGTCGGCTTTAATTATTTCTCAACCAAAACCAATCCCTAATGAATCTCGAGGTACAGACAGTCACTATCAAGACGAATTTCAGCAGCCATTTGCTTTAAAAAATGAAGTAAGGCCAGAAATCTAAATTAATTATAACGATGAGGACATGATGCCGATTTATTGGGACTAACCTGTAATCTAGTCTTTCAGTACACACTAAGCGAATCGATATTGTAGTGCCCAGTTACGCGCACAATGTGCAGCAACACCTTCTCACGTGGGCGTGTATGGTGAAATGCTAAATACAAATCCATCCGTAATTATTTCAATTGCATAATAATTCTTTACATTCAATAAATATCATGAAAAACTCACGAAAAAGAAAAAATCGACGCAGCAAAAATAATTGAAGTTGAAGGAAAAATCTATGAAAAAAACCCTCAAAACAAACCTACAAAATAATCTCACACACAAGCTACATCTCTAAACCCTTCTCTTCACTTCCTTTTACAGATTCATTTGCCATAAAATAACGGAAAGGTAACCCCATGTTGAAATAAGACGGCTACACTTAATATACAATATTCCAGTATCAAAAAGATCATTACGTAATGCTTACAAAGGGCTGTAACTGTAGGGGTTTTCTACAAACTTAAGAGAAATAAGTCTTTTGAAATAGAACCTAGCCGCAGTGCATTCCAATAGTATTGAAATATTCCATTTTAATAAAATGTTAATATCTTTTTATAATTTATAATATTTTTATTTGATCATGGGGTGCCGGGCTAGAATGTCACCCATCCATCTCTACCCGTGGGTGTCGTAAGAGGCGACTAAGGGTAACACTACAAAGGGTGTGCAGCAGCACTTTCTGAGCAACTGATATCTCACACTAAGAGTGAAGCTTGGAGTCCCTGCTCAATCCCTAGATATTTTTGTGATGAGATAAAATATCTGATATCGATCCTTTGGTTTTTGTAGTGTGTTCAATGTTTATTTGTCTTCCACTTCCGTGACAGGAATATACGTACCATCTTATCTTCGGAATCTACATCTCGTTTATTCCTGAAATGAAGTATCAAATCACAGAATTATGGAAACGTATAGCTTACATGATATAAACATAAATTATTTAGAAAACTTTAGAAGTCTATAAGTTTGACGATGCCAAAGTTGCCACTAAAATTAACTTTATTTTTCAGGTGCAATGTTTACAATATCCCGTTATGGCAACCCAATGATCATAATCCAGGGGTTCGGCTTCAGTAAACATCGGACAGCGGGAGGCAAAACTCGGTGGAGATGTACGCGGAACGTTGGGTGTCTAGCGTACCTCTATACCATAGATAATAATATTATTAAATTTCATAATGAACATAATCACTAAACGTAGGCTACACGTTAAACGCGTTTAAAAATAGTGACAGTCAAAAAACGTATCCATCCGACTTGAGCACGGTTTGTAGTAGGTATAATATGACCTGACGCTACTAAATGGTACATAAAGCTTATTATTTTTACAGAAAACTATAATAAAAATATTAAAAAACCTCTAGCAGTAACAAAAATATATGTTATACACATTTTCTTACAGAATATTACTATATCTGATAATGGCTTGATACTCTTACTATGATTAATTTAAAAAAAAATAAACAATAATCATTGGGTGAGTTGTAACGTAAGATTCAGACTTTTTACTTCGGTGATTTCACTGATGATATTTTGTATTAGTATTATTTATTTATCTTATAATATTTTATTCGTAGTTATTACCAATAAATGTTATACAATTGCATACCTAATCAAGTTTGACATATCAGATATGGAACGTACCGCACTACTTTCTTCATAAAACAACATGCTTTATGTTTAGCAAGATTTAATTATGTTTGCGTAAATACTCTAGTCTAAAGTAATTAAGAAAGAAAATTCTTTAATGATCTCAAGTTTTGTATTGTGTATTTTTTGTAGCTTGTTTGTGTTAGTAGTTGTGAAATGGAATAATAGTGAGTAGTCATAGGGTGTAAAAACTATTTATGATTTCGATTTCAGAGATATGTAGTAAGAACGTAGGTAGTAGAAGTAAATTCATGATGGTAACTATTTTCAGCTTCTTTTTCGAGTTATATCTGTTTCGTGTAGTGTCTGCAATAAATATAATATTAAAAAAGATTATATGAGCACTATCGCCTGCTAAGGGAAAATTACAAGTACAAATTTTTAAAGCTGTAGGTATATTTAGAAATATTGACAAGTAGCGGCATCATTATGAGATTAAAAGGTTTGAAAAAGCACTTCTTTCGATCAGATGAAGTCTGGCAGTCTCTGTTGCTGGCTGCACCATCTCTTATAACGGTTACAATAATAAAGTTAGAATATATATAAAATCAATTAGAGCAAATTAGGCACCTATAGTGCGAAAAACCGAGGGACGAATTCGATTCCCGTTCCAGATGAAATAAAAGAGATATTTACTTGATGTATTCTTGTTTTCAAAAGCATAGCGTATGTGACAACTCTGCCCATAAAGGCGTAATGACACTGAATATGGTAATTATGTAATAGTAGTTTATGCAACTGTCATATAATAGAGGGTATTAAAACATGAGTGTAGTTTTTTGAAACGAGCCGCTGGCGAGTTTCAAGATTACACGAGTGTTTTAATGCCTAATTATATGCAGTTGCATACACTACTTTATTTAATCTTAATCTCTACTTTATTTAAATTGCTACAGTTGAGAATACTATATCCACAGCCGCTGTCATATGTCAAAAAAGACAAACCAAGGAGTTTTTGTTTTTCCACGACAGGAATAAAACTAATTCAAAATCTGCTACTATGTTTGACGTTCTATGATAACAAAGGCTTATCACATTTTATGTTTTATAGTATAAAGTTAATTTATAAGTATTTAATTATACCTGTTTATGTATTGCAAATAAAGTACGCGAACAATTTGAAATAAAGGCTCGATAACTGTATGCCAACTGCGTTCATTATTCTTAGCATTCAGTTCTTGCGCGTACTTACCAGCTGAAAACTTACAATTTATGTAGACATGATGAGTAAGATTTGATCTCATTTTATGTTCAAAACATTGTGAAATATATGAAAGTACACTGATCCAAGCTTTTTAATAACAACAGCACCTTTATGTATATTTTGGGGGATGAAATGAAGCAGATGTTTATATGCAGCTATATGTAGGTATAGATTTTTGAAGACTGTAAATATATTCTAAATTTGTATTTACATCACGTTTAATTTTTTCAGGTTATAATTACAGGTTTGGTGCATTTCGTGGTGGAACTCGACTTATTTATCAGGATTACACATTCCACAAGTATAGTAGAAACAGCAACATATGGAGGTGCTCCAGCAGGTCTAAGGGATGTCCTGCTAAAGTTAAAGTTTGTGGAGAAATGTTGGTGGTTATAGACCCGTATCACGTCCATCCGCCGAAAATTACACAGTTGTTTATTAATTAAAAGTATACACAACTAGTATTATAGTTTTGTAAACTTGACTTGCGGTTAAAAGCTTATAGCATTGTTTAACATATTTCTTTTCTAATGTTTTAATTTTTAAATAATCTTAATATATACGTATAAGCAATAATTAATAAAAAAATGTTACCGGCGGTATGCCTTTATTAACAAAATACTACGAACTATATACAACATTACAGCTACTACAATAAAAGCATTTGGACTCATAGGCAGTACAAATGCTCTAGCCCACTATTAATAATTACATCTATAAAATAAATGTCAGAAGATATTGAATTTGTTGTTTATTTATATTACAATCAGTTGTGATGTGAAGTATAATTTGTTTACATAACGTATATGTTTGGACAACTTTGCCCATAAAGGCGTTATGACACTGATTATGGTAATTATGTAATAGTAGTTTATGCAACTGTTCCGTATTACCATTAGCATTTGTCAAGCCTTATGGATAAGTAGCATCTAGCTTCTCTTAATCCTGTTAGCGCAAACAATACAATACTCATTATCTTTAATAATTTAAAATGGAAATGTATTGGGTCATAAACTTGAAGCATCCGCACTATCTTCAGGCGGTATACGCTCCCAGCAGCCACAAGTGCTGCCACCTATCACATTAGAAACAAAACACTCTTACGACGTCCGTCTTCCCAGCAACATCTCGTTCGCTGACTTTACGCGTGTGACACAAACCGCGGAGGAATATAATACTATCTTCTCCAAATATTTTAAGTGCTTGTGAAATTAGCATAAGGAACATACACGAGTCGCCAGAACCTGCAAAACCTTTCTGGAATCAAACCCGGGCCCGGTAACAGGAGCTATCGCCACGCGGCACTGGGTAAGTGATTCAATACATTTTCCTCTCATCAGCTAAAAATTCTATTTACGCAACATAATTTTGGACCTTCGAACCGAATAGCAAATGGTCTTGTGTATTGTTTGTGCTAATTGTCTCTGAGAACTAACAAAATTCCAATAATTTACGAACCCCACGCGTCGGTTCTAATTACGAAATATAATCTCAGGCAGCGATTGTACTAGAACAATCCACTGAGTATTGTAATTATCTGTTGTCATATTACGTATTTCAATAGTTTAGTTATAGTTAAATAGCCAAAATATTCGAAATTTTGCCACTTTAAAATTTTTTTCTCTCCGAGGGTAGATACTGTTCACACACAAACGCAGTTTACTCGAAGCGGTGCACGAATGCTGGAGCGCCACTGCAAGCGCGCGATAGCAAAAGCGATAAGCCTCTAAAGTATTTAAGATTTATATGTATATATATACCTATATGCACTTTAGTTATTTAGCTGTATCTGTTTACGACAATACACACCATACGTACTATAGTATTACGTACATAGTACATCACATACACTAATTATTAAACATCTAATAATTTGCCAATACTTGTCAATTACTATTATAGTATTGCGATAGTCGCACTAGCGTTACGCACTGGTCACTATCCCTAAGACGTTCTTTACGTTACGCGTGAGAATGTTTTAATCTATTAATAGCCTTATTCTTAAATATTAACATCAAAAGTCTTACAATCAAACTACATACTACATATTAATAAATACCTATACTCGTATCTATTTCAATATAACATATACTTTAACGTATCAATCACCGCAAGTTCTTCGTAATATTCGTACTTCTATTACTGGTTTACCTACTTTCTTAGCAGAATCATGGAATACGAACAACTTACTTTCGAAAGAGATTTATGTATTTCAAGTCTTCGGCGTATGATTGATTGTTCCGAAGATGAAGCCGAATTTCGTGTCCGTGTAAAAGAATTAAATTTAATTAAAAAGCAATTCATAGCAGTTCAACTTAAAATCGAAAAATATGCAGCAAAAAACGGTGAATTCAAAAAAGAGGAACATTTAGCCATTCGCGAACAATTTGATAATTTATACTACAAAATTCAAGTCGTTCTGGATGAAACGAAAGAAATCAAACGTAAACAAAGCATTGCAAATGCATCAGCTGTTTGCGCGCACACATCGCCACAGCAACCGGTTCACCATCGCCTGCCTGTGTTATCTTTGCCTACATTCAACGGCAGTCTTACAGAATGGAATGCGTTTTACGATTTATATAAATCGTTAGTACATGATAATTCAAGTTTATCAAACGTTGAACGTTTTCGATATTTGTTGTTGTCGTTACGCGGTGAACCACTTAATTTAATCAAATCAATACCTATAACTGAAGTTAATTACGAAAATGCCTTGCAAGTATTACTGAATCGTTATGAAAACAAGCGCATTATTGCTACTAAACACTTAGATAAAGTAATAGACGTTCAACCCATGAATGAAAGAAACACAGAACAAAGCTTACGTCATATTCTTAACGTTTATCATGAGAATTTAACCGCATTAAAATCTTTAGATCTACCGGTTCAACATTGGAGTTTTATACTTTTAAATATTTTGTTACGCAAAATTACCCCTGAAATTCGCAAACGTTTTGAAATTTCTCTGACGTCATCAAGTGAAATACCTTCTGTGGATATATTACTAGAGTTCCTCGATAAGGAGTTATCGGCCTCGGAAGTTATGTCATCCTCAGTACAGAGCCGTGCGATGAATGCCGTTCGATACGCGCCGTCGCTCGCGCATCCCGCGCGCTCCACGGGCTCGGCCACCGCGGGTTCCGCCGCCGCCGCCGCCGCGCGCTCCGTCATCGCCCGCTCCTACTCAGATCAGCAGCGCTCGGCCACACCAGCGCGTCACACCAGCGCCGTGAACATTCATGCTGCTACTTATACTAATGATAACTCGCCGAAAGTAAAATGTACCTTTTGCAAGAATTCTTCACATACTTTATATCGATGCGAACATTTTAATAAACTGACTTTAACTGAAAGAAAACAATTTATTTCGTTAAACAAAATATGCATTAATTGTTTATGTGCTGGTCATAGTTTAAACGAGTGCAAATCAAAGCACAACTGTCGTGTTTGCTCACAGCGGCACCACACTTCTATACATAATGACACAGATTCAGATAAGAACGTATCTAATGTGACGTTTTCGAATCAACACTCATTTATTCCCCAATCCCCCAGTTTGGTAGCGGATATCTACTCCCCTAAACATAGGGACTTGGTTGCAAAAACCTCTACGCCTGCCTCAGGCTTAGCAGCGGATTCATTTTCCCCTAAACCGGCATTTGCTTTAGAAGCGGAATCTTCCCCTGAGCATGCCAGCTTGGTAGCGGAAACATCGAATGCGCTCGCGCCCTCGCATGTATCTTCGGGGCATCACAACAATTGTACGGTTTTACTCACTACCGCGCTCGTTAACGTCCGTCCGTCAGATTCAAGTACCTACACCCCACGACCCGTGCGTGCCCTTGTGGACCAGGGTTCGCAGGCTACTCTTATCACGGAATCATGTGTTCAGCGCTTAGGCCTGCCGCGATTTCACACGCATGTTAGCACAACAGTGTCGGGAATAGGGGATAGAAGCGAGCAGCCGCGTGGGTTTGTCATCGTTGAAGTTACGCCTCATGACAAGACGGAACCGAAACTTTTAGTTGAAGCACTGATCTTACCAAAGATTACGTCGTATGTCCCCTCCATTCCAAGTACTTTCGAACAAATATCGCACTTACAAAATTTGCCTCTTGCGGACCCTGAATTACGTTCGGCACGTCCCGTTGAGCTACTAATTGGTTCTGACTACACGGACCGCATTTTACTAAATGACAATATTAAAGGTCCACACAATACACCAGTAGCAATCAATAGCATATTTGGCTATTTATTAAATGGTAAAATCGCACACTCAATTCCTGTTCAAGTGCATACAAACCTAAGCACTTGTCAGCTGGACCTGCAGCTTATGAAGTTCTGGGAATTCGAGTCAGTTTCTGAACACAAACTAATGACTAAAGAGGAAGAACTATGTGAGAAGATTTTCGTTGAAACTCACAGCCGTGATGAAACCGGAAAATATATAGTTGCACTTCCATTCAAAAGTGATGCTCCCCCTCTCGGGGATTCTCGCGATATCGCTTTGTCTCGTTTACACAAACTCGAGAAACGACTTGAGCATGACCCTGCTTTACGAGCAGAGTATACCCAGTGTTTTCAGGAATATTTAGATATGGGTCATATGGAGACAGTCCCAGATCCTTTAAACTGCGAAAAAACGCCTTACTATATACCGCACCATTGCGTAGTAAGAAAAAACGCGGCTACCACTAAAGTGAGGATAGTTTTCGATGCGTCATGCAAGACTACGTCCGGACGCTCTCTCAATGACAATTTACTAATTGGTGAAAAACTTCACCAAGATATAACAGAAGTTCTTTTGAAATTCCGATTAAACAAAATTGTTTTTACTGCAGATATCAAAATGATGTATCGCTTCATTAACCTACGCGTACAAGACCGTGATTTTCAACGGATTCTTTGGCGAAAACTTCCCACTGATCCTGTCCAAGAATACCGCCTATGCACGGTGGCATTCGGTGTTGCCAGTTCACCTTTCCTTGCATTGCGCGTTCTACGCCAATTAGCCCTGGATGAGGCAGCTTTATATCCACTTGCTTCTCGAGTACTTCTAAACTCAGTTTTTGTTGATGATTGTGTTTCTGGGGCGCAGACTCTAGAAGATGCTCTTTCTCTTCAACGCGAACTCACTGCTATATGCAAAGCAGGCTCTTTCGAGTTACGAAAATGGACAAGCAATAGTTCTGAATTTTTATCTGCTGTTCATAACGATGAATGTAACAAAGACGACTCGCACATTTTATCAGCACTTGACTCTGATTCTTCAGTGAAAGTACTAGGTCTCAAATGGAGTCCCCATTCAGATTGCTTTTCCTACAAAGCTCAATCTACAACTCAAACATGTACAAAACGCATCATGCTTTCGGAAATTTCTAAGATATATGATCCTTTAGGATTTCTAAGTCCGATCATATTACTAGCAAAACATTTGATTCAACTTCTATGGGTTGCTGGAACAGGCTGGGACGAAGCCCCACCCCAAGGAATAAGCGAGCTTTGGCTCAAGTTCATATCTGAACTTCACTTACTACAGACGATTTCAATACCGCGATATGTACTTCCGGCCAGTACTGAAGTCCAAATACATGGTTTTTCAGATGCATCAGAGAAGGCAATTTCAGGATGCGTCTATTTTCGTATCATTGATGCATGTGGTACTATACAAGTATACTTACTACTGGCAAAAACGAAACTTGCCCCGTTACGACGGGTCAGTCTTCCACGACTAGAGCTAGCAGGTGCCCTTCTCCTATCTAAATTGATAGAAAAGATTCTAAACACTTATAGTGACATTATATCTATTAAAGACGTTTACGCCTGGAGTGATTCAGCAGTCACTTTGGCTTGGTTACGGTCACCACCGCATGAGTGGCGTACCTACGTTTCTAATCGCATAACTGAGACAACATCACGTGTTCCTGCTGCACACTGGGGTCACGTGAGATCCGAAGATAACCCAGCGGATATATCGTCCCGCGGTGTCTTACCTTCACAGTTAAATCAACAGCACTGGTTCCATGGCCCTTCTTGGCTTGCTGATGACCAAACGAAGTGGCCAGTTATAAAAGTTGACCTTAATACCGATGAAGAACGTCGTAAAAACTTACTTGCGTTTGTTTCTACGTCAGCTTCCGAACCTGAATTTTTGACACAATTCATCGAGCGATTTTCGTCGCTAACCAAGCTTCTACGGGTATTCTCTCTATTTATGCGCATAGCTCAAAAATGTCATAAGATTACGATATCATTATCTTTACCAATTACAGTCCACGAAACAAAAACAGCTCTCCATAAAATAATTTACCTTGTTCAACAACAAGAATTTGCGGACGATATATCGCGCATTTCTAATGGCGATAACTGCTCTAACCGTATTCAAAAACTCAGGCCTTTTCTAGATCAAGCCGGTCTTCTTAGGGTCGGCGGCCGAATCCAACATTGCCACCTTCCTTACGATGCTAAGCATCAGATCATTTTACCTCAGCGACATGCAATAACAAAACTTTTAATAAATTATTACCACTTGACTCATCTACATGTAGGTCCGCAAACCTTACAGTTTTTAATATCTCAGAAATACTGGATATTGTCAGCGCGCCGCGCTATTCGCTCACAAACCCGACTTTGCGTGCGATGCTTTCGCACTCGGCCTATTGCGCCGCAGCCTATTATGGCGCCTCTTCCCTCTGCAAGAGTACGTGCTCTTCGCCCGTTTTTGCACGTAGCCGTTGATTTTGCCGGCCATTTTTACCTTAAATCTAGTCCGCAACGTAATGCTAAAGTTATAAAAGCATACGTCAGTGTCTTTGTTTGTACGTCAACAAAAGCACTGCATTTGGAAGTCGTACCTGACTTATCCACTGAATCGTTTCTCAATGCTTTACGACGCCTTATTTCCCGGCGTGGGTTATGCACAGATATATATTCTGACTGTGGTCGCAACTTTGTTGGATGCAACAGATATCTCAAGGAACTCTACACTTTTCTTAATAACGCAACCAATCAAACGGAACTTACCCATAAACTCAATCAACTTTCTATTACGTGGCATTTCAATCCACCATACGCAAGCCATTTTGGTTCAATTTTCGAAGCCGGGGTCAAAAGCATGAAGACCCATTTACATCGCGTCGCAGGCAATCTAACTTTAAATTATGACGAGTTTAATACACTTCTATGTCAAATAGAGGCCGTTTTAAACTCTAGACCTATAACTCTTCAAAGTAACGATCCTATTGATCCTTTACCACTAACACCCGGACATTTTCTCATCGGGGAACCATTAACTTCACTTCCAGAAGTGAATTATTGATTAGAAAATATATCACACCTTGCTCGCTGGCAAGTTATACAACAAGCAGTGCAACATTTTTGGAAACGCTGGAGCGTAGAATACCTACATCAGCTTTCCCAACGAAGTAAATGGTTCCGCGAGTCATCTCACACACCCCTCACCGAGGGTACAGTAGTGGTGCTGGTAGACAACTCGCTGCCGCCCTTGCAGTGGCGTCTGGCACGTGTGCACAAGTTACATCCCGGAACCGACGGTGTTACTCGTGTAGTCACAGTGCGCATGGGTAATTCCCTTACAAAGAGACCTGTCGTGAAGGTCTGTCCTCTACCCCTCGAATAGGTAGATATTATCCTATTTACAATAGATATTCTAGTTGTAGTTTTAGATGTAGTTAGTAGTAGTACCTATTTAGTTAAAATACGTACATATTTTAAGGTCGGCGGCATGTTCCGTATTACCATTAGCATTTGTCAAGCCTTATGGATAAGTAGCATCTAGCTTCTCTTAATCCTGTTAGCGCAAACAATACAATACTCATTATCTTTAATAATTTAAAATGGAAATGTATTGGGTCATAAACTTGAAGCATCCGCACTATCTTCAGGCGGTATACGCTCCCAGCAGCCACAAGTGCTGCCACCTATCACATTAGAAACAAAACACTCTTACGACGTCCGTCTTCCCAGCAACATCTCGTTCGCTGACTTTACGCGTGTGACACAAACCGCGGAGGAATATAATACTATCTTCTCCAAATATTTTAAGTGCTTGTGAAATTAGCATAAGGAACATACACGAGTCGCCAGAACCTGCAAAACCTTTCTGGAATCAAACCCGGGCCCGGTAACAGGAGCTATCGCCACGCGGCACTGGGTAAGTGATTCAATACATTTTCCTCTCATCAGCTAAAAATTCTATTTACGCAACAGCAACTGTCATATAATAGAGGGTATTAAAACATGAGTGTAGTTTTTTAAGATTACACGAGTGTTTTAATACCTAATTATATGCAGTTGTCCACAACTTTATTCAATCTTAATCTCTACTTTATTTAAATTGCTACAGTTGAGAATACTATATCCACAGCCGCTGTCACATGTCAAAAAAGACAAACCAAGAAGTTTTCGTTTTTCCACGACATGAATCAAACTAATTCAAAATCTGCTACTATGTTTGACGTTCTATGATAACAAAGGCTTATCACATTTTTATGTTTTATAGTTTAAAGTGAATTTATAAGTATTTAATTATACCTGTTTATGTAATTATTGCAAATAAAGTACGCGAACAATTTAAAATAAAGGCTCGATAACTGTATGCCAACTGCGTTCATTATTCTTAGCATTCAGTTCCTGCGCGTACTTACTAGCTGAAAACTTACAATTTATGCAGACATGATGAGTAAGATTTGATCTCATTTTATGTTCAAAACATTGTGAAATATATGAAAGTACACTGATCCAAGCTTTTCAATAACAACAGCACCTTTATGTATATTTTTATTTATTTATTTATTTATTCTTTTGCACAAATAAGTGTACAAGGAGGATTTAATGCTATGTAGCATTTTCTACCAGTCATCCTGGATGTGCAAGAAAATGGAAGCGGTACAGTAAAAGATAGTAAAGACAAAATATGTATTGTATTTTTGGGGGATGAAATGAAGCAGATATTTATATGCAGATATATGTATATATTTTTGAAGACTGTAAATATATTCTAAATATGTATTTACATCATTTTTAATTTTTTCAGGTTATAATTACAGGTTTGGTGTATTTCGTGGTGGAACTCGACTTATTTATCAGGATTACACATTCCACAAGTATAGTAAAAACAGCAACATATGGAGGTGCTCCAGCAGGTCTAAGGGATGTCCTGCTAAAGTTAAAGTTTGTGGAGAAATGTTGGTGGTTGTAGACCCGTATCACGTCCATCCGCCGAAAAATACACAGCTGTTTATTAATTAAAAGTATACACAACTAGTATTATAGATTTATAAATTTGACTTGGTTAAAAACTTAAATGACATTGTTTTAACTTTTTTTTATATATTTTTTTACCGGCGGTATGCCTTTATTAACATTCTACGAACTATATACAACACTATAGCTACTACAATGAAAGTCATTGCAGACTCATAGTTCAAACGCAATGCCCACTACCAGTTGGCAGCGTGCCCAGCATGCTGGGCTGCAGCATTGCCCCGTTGAATTGCAATGCTTATTCTTTGAGCCAAATAGGTGCCAGCATTTTGATCACGCGTCGCATAGACCAAGCGCTCTAATAAGTTTTGGAAAATACGATGAGCTCCCGGTCCCCACGGACCCAACGTCTCTACACCAAACGGCTCAAATATGTAACCCATACCGAGGTTAGCATACTTGCGCCGCTTGAGTTGCTCCGCCGAAGTAGCCGCGGCCCCAGTTTTGTTTTAACAGACTTCGATTAAGTTTTTATTTTTAAATAATCTTAATGTATACGTATAAGCAGTAATCAATAATTATACCTATAAAATAAATGTAAGGTGATATTGAATTTGTTGTTTATTTATAATACAATCAGTTGTGATGTGAAGTAGCATGTTTGTGTTGATATTTTATGCTTGCCTCGCCAATTGTTTCTAATTTTCATAAACAAATGCAATCACTAAATACAGTAAGCATCTTTAAAACATATCTGCCTTTGTGGAATAATAGTTATTTGTAATATTAGGCTGCAAAATTGTTATTACGTAAAATATTTTTGCGAAGTAAATTCTACGTAAATTAAAAACTTATTATTGGTTATTTATATAACAAATTTAGAGTAAAACTTACTTTAATTACTTATTTAGCTTACTTTAGAGTAAAACTTACTTAATAAACTTACTTTAAATGAGAGTCAATGGTTTTTTTTGGAACCGCGGCGCAGGGCTGTTTGCAATCGTGACGCTGCCGCTTGGCTGTGGTTGTATTTCGCACTCGAGTTGGCGATGGAAGAAGTGGGGGTAAAAACTGATTTTTTCCTGGCATTAGGCGCACTCTTAAAGGTTCCGTGCTGAGGAACTGCTATATTACACTGCGATCCCCAAGACCTGCCAAATCTGAGAATTAAGCCTAACGCCCTTTTAAAACTTATATGAAATTATTCACCCGAAAAAAATTATTATGGGTGTGTTCATCAGTGGACACTTCGGCTGATACATTATAAAGGTTAAAATTTTAATATATATTTCACCCTATAGCGGATTAAAAGCTCTTTGGCAGATTTCATATGACAATCAAAACCTTTCTGACCTTGTGAGGTGAAAAAAAAATATACCATCTAAGTAGCATTTTTTATTCTAACACAAGCCTGTTAATAGTAAACAGGCTTGTGTTAGAATAGAAACTGGCTCTCAAAGACAGCTGCTGGAACACTCGCGAAATACCCCTCGCTACATGCAGTGCAGGAGTTTTTAGGCTGCAGTTTTGAGGTCGAAGCACAAATGCCATTTTAAGATTATAACTGGGACGACTGCTTACCGTGCCCTCGCCTCCGAAGAACGAAAGCGCTTAGGAGTAAATGCCACTAGCGGTCACATATGAGACCGCCAAGCACCAAGTAATGACCACGTCGAACACTGCTTGACCTAATTGATCACTAAGAATTAAGTAAGTGCGAAATACGCGTCTTTTTATCCAATTTCTTTAATATGTATATCATAGCATAAACTATACCAGCTGAATAAAAGGACCTTTTCATTTAAAACAATGCTGGTGAAGCGTCAATGCCTTATTAAGTTAATACACACTCAAGATGCGCCAATGTGCAGAGCCCATCGTATCGGCTGCTTTCTGAGTTTTAGCTCAACGGATCCCAGAGATGGCGTAACGAGTATCGAAGGAGTGTTAGTAGATTATTATAGCAATTAACTGCTAGCTTTGCTGTAATAATGTACCAACAAAAGTCATACCTGTGGCCATACAAAAGGCTCGTACAAATATTCTTTGATTGAGGGTAGGTACGTGTGTTGTGTATCATTCTACTCGCCGCTTAAAATCTCAAACTTACATCGCCGCTGCGTATTAATTCTATTATTGTAACTGAACAATTGAGTATACAAGAAATAACATTTGCTTGAAACACAATATGGACGTTCCAGTGCAGTAATTGGTAACATATATTTAGCAAGACTCGTAAGACTATTTTGTAATTGTGTGTCGTCTGTGGCATATAGAACGCCAGGACCAGAGTCTGTTGTAAATCCCAACTACAACGATTTGTAGCCATACCGAGGATTACATAAGGTGCGTGGGCTGTTTATTTCTGCTTTGTAGTATGCATTGGTGTTTTCAGGGATGTTCATCAATTTATTTGATAGCTAAAATAAATAATTAAAGGGGCTCCCATACAATAAATGAAGTTTTCGCCTTTTATTGGCTAAAAATAATAATAATGAAAACAGGTAGAATCTTGAAATATTCACCTGCGAAAAGTGTAAGTAACTTGCAAGATCGGATTACAGATAATGGTACGGAACCCTTCGTGCGTGAGTCCCACTCGCACTTGGTCGGTTTTATTTTATTTTATTATGATGTGTTTACGAGAACAGAAGGTAAAAGACTGACAGCTATGGATGTGCTATGGAGTAGAACGGAATGGAATGAGGCCCTGGTCCACCATCTGTCGCATTAACTGATTGGGGTAGTGGTATTATTGCTTGAAAGCTAACTAAACATTGCGATTATTACACTTTTGGTGTCTGGTTTGATCTCAGACAAGCTTGCCAGTAGGAGAAACAAAGCGAGATAGATTTAGAATGCAGATTCTTAAACGACATTTTGTTATTGCAGGCATCAACAGTTATAAATTCGATACAAATCCTGGCACCGGAGCTATACGTCTTATTTATCAAGATTATGTATTCCACAAGTCTAACAAAACAAGCAAGACCTGGACGTGCTCTAGTAGGAGCAACAAGCAATGCGCCGCTAAAGTGAAACTTATCGATGGTTATTTAATAGTAATGGAATCGGAACATACACATCCTCCGCCAGTACATCGTATTAAATTATAAAAGCAAGCATGCACCGTCGACCGCGTCGTTACTTACCATCAGGTGAGACTGCGGTCAAATGCGTGTCTATACAGTATAAAAAAAAAATTGTTTATAAATACTCATTACTAAGTTGTTATAATAATAAATTCTTTTTAGAAGAGAAGAAGAAAATAATTTTATTCAATACTACACCAAAAATATTATAAAGTATGTTAAACTTAATCCTATAAAGTTTTAAAATGTAAATAATTTTCTTAATATATATTCGGTAGTGAGATGTCCAGTAGTATTGAATGAGCCTTGTCTCAGCATAATGCTTATTGCTAAGACAAAAGCGCTGATTTTCAGCCAAGACCCTAAGAAAACATAATAATATTGTGTTAAAGTTCTGGCTAATTACTAAGCTTACTTACTATAATATATACACAATTAATTTTTAAGAGACATTATTTCATTCAAATATATAAAGTTAATAGTTTATTTTGTATAGAAATACATACGTAAATGAGTACATATTACGTAAAAAAAATACATATATAATAACACTGTTTATACACATAATAATAATAAATATATATTTATGTATATTATAATGAACTATACATATACACATAATAGTATTATTAAATAAATAAGTCCGCCGTGTCTCCTTTGGTATATCTTGGTTTGAGGGGTGTAGCTGTGACACTCATGTAATGGATCAGCATAGGACAACTTATGACCATAATGGCCATAAGATAATGAATAGATTCAGGCGTTACTTTGCGGAAATCCATATTTTTATAATAACAAATATTTTTAAAATATTTTATTAAAACACCAAATTAATATTTTAATAAAACACTTATTAAATATAAAAATATATCTAGTGACAATTCCGCCTAATTTTCCTGAGATCGAGAATGATTCTCGATCGTGCGCTCGTACAGTCAAGACCTCTTGATGATGCTTCGTGTAGAAGCGTCATCGCGTCGAAAATTCTTCCGGTTTGGCTGCGTGGCGTTTGTGACGTCACGTCGGCTTAGCAGGAAAATTAGGCGGAATTGTCACTAGATATATTTTTATATTTAATAAGTGTTTTATTAAAATATTAATTTGGTGTTTTAATAAAATATTTTAAAAATATTTGTTATTATAAAAATATGGATTTCCGCAAAGTAACGCCTGAATCTATTCATTATCTTATGATATGTGATATATTTTCATATTTTTTAAGTGTTTTATTAAAATATTAATTTGATGTTAATATTATTATGGCCATAGTTTAATTTATGATCATAAGGTGAGTGTCGCGATTGGACCTTGTCACCCTCATTTGTGTCGCCACGATACAGGCTTGACTAGTTTGGGACCTGCTGGGATTTTGTAGTAAGTTAGTGTTCTGTTTTAAATTTGTTTAAACCTCGGTCTTAGTTAAAAATAATTGTAACACACCTAATACTTTTCTGGCAGATAAATTATTATTATTTAAGTATATGTGTATCGAAAGAGAACACAAGAAAAAAAATAATATATATATATATATATATTCACATTTGAAATTATAATGACTGCTGCAATGAGGCATGTGTGATCACGTTTTAGTATTACTCATAGCAAGACCGCAATTACTATTGTAAAGCGAAACATTTTGATTTTGGTTATAGACTTATTTGTTTTTTGCGTAATTGCTTCCAAGTTTGAGGCAGTGATAGCCGAGTAATACACATTGACTACTGTGCCGCAGGTCCACGATGAAACGACATTTCGCGAATGCTCGCCGGGCTTCATACAAAAGCTCCAAAAGAAAATCTGTCGCTGAGCACCTAACAGTGTGTTCCGCGAGATGTCCTAGAGAGCCAATAAAATAACTATGAATTTATAGTCACATGAGACTTAAAAACTGTATGTCTCAGGGTGATTGGGCGCAGATGCATTTCGTCATATGTGATGAATTGCGTCTGTTATAGATAGAGGTTACCGCTTAACATCAGGTGGGCCGGGCCTCGTGGGAGTTCTGTCACAATTGAAGCGCTCGCAGCGAAGTTTGCTTAGCCGTTCTGAATCGATCAGCAAAGTTTAGCAACGTCCGCCGCGGTCATGACTTGGATGGGTGACCGCTAGTGACATTACTACTGAGCGCTTCCGTGTTTCGGAGGGCAAGTTAAGCCGTCGGTCCCGGTTGTTGTCTTAGGATGACAGTCGTTACAGCATGGTGGTAGTGCATTTTGCGAATGCCCGCCTGGCTAGCTACCACCCTCAATTAGAAAATCTGTCGCCAAGCACCTAACGGTGTATTCCGGCAGCTGTCCTTGAGAGCCAGTAGTTCTAGGTTAGCCTAAACAACATCTTCGACCGCATCATTACTTACCATCGGGTGAGATAGTGGTCAAAAGTAAACCTACCAAACATAAAAAAAACAATCACTAAAAATTTGGTCGCTGGATTTTATCCCGTTGAACATTAGTTACAAATTTTATATGATGATTGCAGTGCATTTTGTGAGGCAGAGAAATGGAAAGGAACGCGCGATATGGAACAATTATGCACATTATTGCGCGAGGAAAACTAAGAGTACAAAAATGTGGCAGTGTACTTTGTACCCTAAGTGCAAAGCACGGTTCATTCTGAATCTCAAAGGAGAAATCATTAAGGCGATAATGGATCACACTCATGCTGCCCCTACATATAGAATCATAGATGGTGTATATGTTACAGCCAAAGTAACAAATCTGGATATTATATATACTGTCTAGCCATTATATATAATGTCTACTTAATTTAGATAAAGTGATAATTGACACAAAATTTTGATATTATTCATGAGACTCATATTTCTATTGGTCACGGAGGGCGCACCAGAATTGTTTAAGAGCTTAAAAATAAATATAAGAATAGTAGTAATTTATGTGGCGCATCGCCGGCCGCTGCCGCGGCACGCTCGCTTCGCTCGCTCGGCTCGCGCGTTGTTGTAGTCACAAGTAACCTAACGCTCCTCCTCGCTTCGCTCGTCGTCGCACCTAAATATGACTTTGCCCTAGACTAAATGATATTTAACCCCTTTTTATAACTTTTATCAATATGTGTCGTGAATTATTAATAATTACTACTAAAAGTAATACATTTCGATCGTTTATTCACATTTACCAAAACAATTTTGTGTCAATTATCACTTTATCTAAATTTAGTAGACATTATATATAATGGCTAGACAGTATATATAATATCCAGATTTATTACTTTGGCTGTGACATATATATTAAATTGTAATTTAACTTTGAAATATTTCATTATTTCGCATAACTTAGTTATAGTGAAATAAGGATAAATTAAATTTAACATCTTATGAGTGCGTGTGTGATATGTGTAAATGAGCCTATGATGATAACATATGTTTGGAAAGGGGTGTGTGTTAGATGTCACTGCCCATCCCTTAGGGCAGTAAAACCGTGACTATATTCCATGAGATACTAAAAAAGTTTGTTAAAATTCGTTGTGATCTATTGCATCGTCTTTTAATAATATGATTACTAGTGCACCCTGTGCCTTTGCTCGCGTGGATATTATAAATGATATGACAATACCATTTATCCCGATTTAAGTGAGTTTCAAAAGGTAGCAAAAAACTGTATGTCTCAGGGTGATTGGGCGCAGATGCATTTCGTCACATGTGACGAATTACGTCTGTTATAGATAGAGGTTACCGCTTAACATCAGGTGGGCCGGGCCTCGTGGGAGTTCTGTCACAATTGAAGCGCTCGCAGCGAAGTTTGCTTAGCCGTTCTGAATCGATCAGCAAAGTTAAGCAACGTCCGCCGCGGTCATGACTTGGATGGGTGACCGCTAGTGACATTACTACTGAACGCTTCCGTGTTTCGGAGGGCACGTTAAGCCGTCGGTCCCGGTTGTTGTCTTAGGATGACAGTCGTTACAGCATGGTGGTAGGGCATTTTGCGAATGCCCGCCTGGCTAGCTACCACCCTCAATTAGTAAATCTGTCGCCAAGCTACAACCGTGTATTCCGGCAGCTATCCTTGAGAGCCAGTAGTTCTAGGTTAGCCTGAACAACATCTTCGACCGCATCATTACTTACCATCGGGTGAGATAGTGGTCAAAGGTTAACCTACCAAACATAAAAAAAACAATCACAAAAAATTTGGTCGCTGGATTTTATCCCGTTGAACATTAGTTACAAATTTTATATGATGATTGCAGTGCATTTTGTGAGGCAAAGAAATGGAAAGGAACGCGCGATATGGAACAATTATACATATTTTTGCGCGAGGCAAACTAAGAGTACAAAAATGTGGCAGTGTACTTTGTACCCTAAGTGCAAAGCACGGTTCATTCTGAATCTCAAAGGAGAAATCATTAAGGCGATAATGGACCACACTCATGCTGCCCCTACATATAGAATCATAGATGGTGTATATATTAAATTGTAATTTAACTTTGAAATATGTCATTATTTCGCATAACTTAGTTATAGTGAAATAAGGATAAATTAAATTTAACATCATATGAGTGCGTGGGTGATATGTGTAAATGAGCCTATGATGCCTATGATGATAACATATGTTTGGAAAGGGGTGTGTGTTAGATATCACTGCCCATCCCTTAGGGCAGTAAAACCGTGACTATATTCCATGAGATACTAAAAACGTTTGTTAAAATTTGTTGTGATCTATTGCATCGTCTTTTAATAATATGATTACTAGTGCACCCTGTGACTTTGCTCGCGTGGATAATAAAAATGATATGACAATACCATTTATCCCGATTTAATAAGTAAGTTTCAAAAGGTAGCAGGAGTTTGTGACACTGCTTTAATGCACTTTTAATTAAAGAACATCTGTAAAGCTCTAAACAGCTATTTAATTTCGAGTTTCCGGGTTAAATATTTATTTTACTTTTCACATTTTTAATAGTTATTTAGGAACGACATTATATTTTATATGAAGCAAATTATATCTTCTTCTTAAAGTAAATACAATATAGGCAAATTAATTTGCAAAACACTGTAGTTTTGGTGATGAGCTACACAAGCACGATTCTAATTTAAGAATATGCATAACGAACTAAATTCGCGAATATAGGTCACCAGTTTTCCAAATTCTACTGAACTTATTTAGTCAAGAACTTTTGTCCTTTAAATGACTGCTTGAAAATTAGAAAATAAGGAGCTCACACAATGTTACTTTTAACAGTAAAAGTAGACGACGTTGTATATGATTTTTTTGCAAAATATGTTGACCAAATGTAAATTGTTTTACCAAAAACTACGCCTAATCCCTCATTCCCAACATTGAATTGTCCTAAAGGAACGAAGCGACATCTAAAGTCAATGCGATTTTATATGAACAATAATTATATTTCAATTAGCTTTAAACTTAGTAACGAATATACCCGAATAATAGCTGTTTTATTACTATATCGCCAGCTTAACGAATAAGCTTGCAAAATTGCTTATACTAACCTCTTTACCTGTTCTACTTTCAGTGTTTTTGTTTTCAACCTGCAAAGGAAAGCCTTTAGCTATGGTAAATGGATACCCATTTTTAAATTATTTTAGACACAAATCGAGTGGTTATTGGCGGTGTGTAATGGTAAACAAAAAATGTACGGCGCGATTTATTATGTCGTTTGATGGACTTGTAACAAAATCAAAATTAGAACATAATCATTATCCTCCCACTTGTAAAATTATAAATGGGGTTTATTATAAACGTTAATGCAAATAAGTTAGATTAAAAAAAAACGTAGTATTTGTGTGAATGTTGTGTCCCTTTGTTTGATGTTTATGTTCATCATACATCAGTCAAATGTTGAAGATACATAACGATATTAGCATAATAATATATATATGACAAAATTAAACACACCGAAACAAAATTAATGATCATTATTTTTAAATTGTTTTGACAAAAATGAAAACTTAATAGCTATGCGAAGTGCCAAAATACACCAGTTTAATGCTCTCAAATAAAAATAAGGTATAAAAAATATTTAAAAAAACAACTTAAAATATATAAGAAACGTTGGAGAGAAACTTTATATTATAGTATTGATTTGAGTTACTATATTTCAATCAACCTCTGTCGCATTAAAGAGAATGCAGTTTGACAGAAATTAAAACATTTTATGAATATTTTCAGGGCCAATTTTCAGGGTGAACAAAAAAGGATTCCCAGTGATCTTGTACGAAGGACACCAATTCAACAAACACAGCAACAGTAAAGGTGCAAGAGGGTACTTTGTGTGCGCCAAGTCGCATAGAGGATGCAAAGCCCAAATTCGAACTTACGAGGACATCATAATCACAATGAAAACTGAACATAACCATATGGAATAACCCGTAAATGGACGCATAAACATACTGTAGCTCATTAATCCTGGTAACATATCTAATGCTAGTAAATAATATTCAGATAAGAGAACTTTACCTACGGTGGAAAAACGTAGATACAGATCAAAATCAGTGATCGAAGCAGTTATGGCTCAGTGGCATTGGCTATGGACTGCCGTGCAGCAGGTCCATGGTTCGAATCCCGCCGCGGGCTTGAGCTTCACCGCATGGTGTTAGGGCTTTTTGCGTATGCCCGCCTGGCTAGCGACCACCCTCAAGTAGAAAATCTGTCGCCAAGCACCTAACAGTGTGTTCCGACAGCAGTCTTTGAGAGCCAGAAAAATTACAGGAACATGAGACCTAACAACTGTACGTCTCAGTGTGGGCACAGTGCAATTCGTCGTTGACAAAATGCGTCTGTTATAGGCAGAGGTTAATCCACTTAACAACAGGTGGAAATAGTGCTTGTTCCGTCACAATAAAAAAAAAACGGAGCTGATACAGTTTTTACTGTATCAGCTAAGTAGTTATGCTGAGTAGTTCTTAATGGTTCGTAAAAACACCATCGTTCAAATGAACGCAGTAACCGCTGCGTTACTATTTACTAATAAATTTTATTATAATTTATGAATTTCTCTATAATGCGCGAACTAATATGTTTTACATTGAATGGATTATTTCAAAATTTTCGAACGCCCCGACCCTTGTTCATAATGTATTTTCAAATGTTAATAATATCGTAATAACAATAACAAAATTACAAATTTACTAGAGAATAAAAATATAGTCATGTGCGGGATTCGAACCCGCGTCCATCCACCCCTTTAGCTGGGGTATGCTCTGGCGCCAATAACGCCAAGCAGGCGTTATTGCAAACATAACAATATAAAAGTTGTAATAATAATCTATTGTGTTGTATTAAGTTTTAAGAAATTAAAGAGCTTTAAACGGTTAAAATCGCGTATATTTATCTTTATTTTTGACCGTGACCTCCGTGACCACGATCACTGCAAAGTGTTTGAAACGTCGAGCCAAAAATAAAAATAAATAAATATATGTGATTTAACTGTTAATATCTATACATATAATCACTATGAATGAACTATTGTTTTTGGATAACAAAATTTGCAACTGTGGGATAGCACCAACGTTTAATTATTCATGTTTACAGCGGTACTTCATGTTTTATTTTATTTGCTATTGTTTTATTAAATCATTGGTTTACTGCAGTTAGGCTTTCTTTACAATGCTTTATGTCTCTTTATTACTAAAAATGTAATTTAATAGGTGCAATATTTACGGACGAAGCTGTTTTATTACATACAACATATTCGTAGACCTCTAGTTTGTGTATAGAATAATATCAGTCGCAAAAATATAATTCAGCTTTTTTAGTTATCTTGCCCAATTGGTACGAAACATTTGGGTGAGTTATTGTAGTAGTGAAACTTTGAAATAAGATAGAAGAGTGTTCAATGAGTGTCCAAAGTTTCTTATTCTGTTTATTTTTTTCAGAGTCATCAACATTTCAAAATATTTACACCAGCACAACACGAGATGTACAAATTTTCAAGTCTCAAAAAGGAAGAGATAAGATGACGCGTAACGGCTATCAATACACCCAACGATATACATGCAAAAATGGTTCCAGTGGTTGGCGATGTACAAACAGGACTTGCCCAGGAAACCTGACTTATCGCAATGGTGTAATAATAAAAGAAAAAGCACACTCTTGCTCGTCAAACGATATCGTAAAAGCAGAAATAAAAAGACAGTTAGCGATTTGCAAGGAACGAGTGATCAATGAGTGTTTACCTTTGAATATAATTTACAATGACTTTCTTGAATCTTTACAACTAAAAGGAATGTCATATGTGAATGCGGCGCCAAGTTTTAAAAGCGTCAGAAGTTCATGGTACAGACACAGAAGTAAGCTGGATGTGACTCACTTTGCTCGTTCAATCCTAGAGACTGTCGCTTCCTAAGGTTTTAATAAAAGTAACAACCTTTGCAGCTCTGCATAACAAATAACTATTAAACGTTGTTCTTTTAAAATCTTCAATAGCGCCATTTAATTAAAGATGCAAAAATCAAATAAATGATAGTGTTTGATTTTGACAATTCTCTATTTTCTTTTTGACTTGTCTATATGATTATCACAAATAACGTCTTTTATTATGTAAAAAAATATTGAAAATAACAATTTCAAAACATAAAGTATCGTTTCAAATATTTAGTTAGAGCCATGCGTAAAGAAGCGTAACGTATTTTTTTTTTAAATAGACTTACTGTTGTCATTAGTTATTCATTAAATAGATTTAGGCGTTACTTTGCGGAAATCCATATTTAATATTAACAAATATTTTAAAAGTATTTTAAGAAAACATCAAATTTATTATTTTAATAAAACACTTAAAACAATCGTTGTAAAATATATACATATCTAATGACAATTCCGCCTAATTTCCGCAATTTCCGCGGAGTCTGCGCTCGTAGAGTCAAGACCTCCTGAGGATGCTTCGTTTAGAAGCGAAACGCGTCGAATACTCTTCCAGTTTGGCTACGTGGCGTTTGTGACGTCACGTCGGCTTAACAGGAAATTAGGCGGAATCGTCACTAGATACATATATTTTTTATAAAGATTTTTTATAAAAAATATATGATTACTTTTGCACATTTATGACCACAAATAACAAAAAAACACAAACTACAGAACCAAATATCATTGACTTATAAATTCACAGGCAATAATATAATTTCAATGGACCGCGAACGCGGTCGGCACAGGATAGTTAAGCGACATGGTACAGCTAGAAGAACAAGGCGCACATGCAGGGAATGTTACAAAGAAAATAAACTTTCTATGGGATATGCTTACGCTAAGAATAAAACAATAAAAGTTACTACTTATTGCCAAGACTGCCCTGGAAATCCACACATTTGTCTAAATTGTTTCAATAAATTACACTGTTGACTAAAATGTCGTTTGGATCAAACATTCTTATCATTTCCAGCAATTGAACTTTATTGAAAAATCACGTTTTACAATCCATAAAACTATAGAACTTATAAAAATCTGGAGAAACGGCACCTGTAAAATGAACTTATAAAATACTTGGCAATGTCAAATCAGGCGACGTCTTCTGATTGGATGTCAGTAGTGTGCGTATGTGCATCTACTGATGTTTGTGTTCTTGTCGTTGTCATTCATTAAAACGTTTTTACAATGGAAGTGTAGCTGTGTGCATTATATGCTTGTGTTAAATTTTATCCACATTATTGTCTTGATATTAGAGCCCTATCTTCCTTTTTTATTTGAATCGATGACGACGTAGTAAACATTTTCAGGGGGAATTTTAATCTCCCTACACTATTTTCTGTTTTTTTTTATGTATTCCTGTATGTTTCACAAATAATTAAATATTAATTATTAACCGGCGATACGACTCGAGCAGAGGTCGAATATGTCGACTCGGGTTTTAAGCATATCAGATGTTCATAATAAGGCGAGCGGGCATGTCGACGTATCTGATCGCTAAGGTTTTGCCGGTTAATTCATAAAATTTATCTATATTGTTTAGATAAATACACGGTTTACTTTTTTTCGTATAAACCATTCTATTATATTAAGATGATATTGAATTATGCTCTTGCATTTCTCTTACTGCCCTCAAGGACAGCTGCTGGAGTACAGCGTTAGGTGTTTGGCGACAGATTTTCTACTTAAGGGTGGTAGCTAGCCAGACGACGATTCGCAAAATGCACTCGATGTTGTCGACTTAAGGCTAGTTTTATGTTCTCATCATTCATCATTTAACAGGGATTATTTGGAACGGAGTACTTATTTATATTCTTAAGCTGACTGTTTAGTTTAAATATTAATTATATTATTCCTTTTTAGAACATACGGTAATGTTTGGCAAGTCTCGTCACGGCAAACCGGTATTGTTGTTGGGACCTCATCGATACAATATGCGACAAAGCAGCACGTCTAAAACAAGATGGGTGTGCGCAAGGGTCAGTCTAGAATGTCGAGCCACCGCCATAACAGTTGAAGATAATATTATAACTTTAAAAAATGATCACAACCACTCGTAACGACTGCAGATGTAAACTTATAATTTTGGAAAGTTAAACAGAATATTTAAATTCTGGAACGTATAGAAATAGACAGAAAAATAATTCTACGGAATTCGAGCTAGCTACTACAAATCTCCTATATAGCTTTATCTCTAAGCCTGTAATAGCCGTCATCAATATTTGTGTTGAGAGTCTGTCGTGTACTGGCCTACCAAAAATGAAAAAGAACTAGGAGGATCAGGGAGTTTACAGGGATAAAGACCGTCGAGCAACTGTATAGATTGGCGCTTGACAGTGATAAATGCAAGAAGGTGACTGCCGCCTTTATTAATTGAGAGGCACTTAAAGAAGAAGATGAACAGAACTAGCCACTGGTAAGAAATGGCGCCCACATCTGCAACATAGATGTATAAATATGAGGCTACTGGACGCTGCTACAATAGCTTAGGAGTAAAGTGACAGAGCTGGAGACCTGTAGTTGTGGGTTAAAATCTCGCTAGTATCTATTATTTTTCCATCTATCAGAATTTTATAATTTCGTGGTATAATTGTTTTAATAATACAAATAGTTTAAAGATATTTTGAGAAAACTTTATTTTATATTTTAGAAACTTAAAAATACAAAATATATTAAGTGACAATTCCACTTAATAGTGCACGGACGTTTTCCATACATACGTAGTTAAGTCATATTTTAAATACTAAGTGTTCAAACTCGGTGAAACTTTGCATGTATATCCTTGAGCTTAGTGTCTATGCTTCTGGTTTGCCAGTTTTTCGATTTATTATTTATAATATTCCTAAATGTCAAAATAACAATGCCCAAACAAAACGATATTTCGAATTATATTTGAAAATTTTACGGAAATCTGGAAAATCAGAAGCATAGATATGAGGCTCAAGAATAAACATGCAAAGTTTCACCGAGATTGAACACTTAGGGACGGTGTTTAAATTGACAGCTGATTTAAGCAGTACTTAGGTACTCGATAAAGTTATGTAGCGTTTATGAGTAAGAAATTTTGCTAATCAGCGGCTGAGTAATGCTTAAAATTTAAGTAGCGTTTATAAGTAAGGCTGTTAGTATTTAAAATATGACGAAACTACGTTTGTATGGAAAGCGCTCTTGGCGGTTTTGTGCCTGAATCTATTAATTGTAATTGTTTTATGTTCTATTTTCGTATAATACCTAACAATTTATAAAAATGTTTTAAAAAAATTTAAGAGGTTTTTGCACTTTTTTCTTCTCTTTACTATTTTCTACTCTGACTTCTTTTTGATGGCGAGTTCTACCGTGTTAAAAGATGAGCAAATAGCCCGAGGCGCAAACGACCCTAATTGAAATCGCAATCGACCAGGTACGATAACTACCTTATTTGAAACCGCAATTGACCAGATAGGCAATCGACCAAGTTTGGGATACCTAATGACATACAAAATGTCAACTTAACTCAAGATGTGTGAAGGTAAGGGACATCCAACGTCAAATATCATTGACATATAAATTCACAGGAAATAATATAATGTCAATGGACCGCGAACGCGGTCGGCACAGGATAGTTAAACGACATGGTACGGCTAGAAGAACAAGGCGTACATGCAGGGAATGTTACAAAGAAAATAGACTTTCTATGGGATATGCTTACGCTATGAATAAAACAATAAAAGTTACTACTTATTGCCAAGACTGCCCTGTAAATCAACACATTTCTCTAAATTGTTTCAATAAATTACACTGTTGACTATAATGTCGTTTGGATCGAACATTCTTATCATTTCCAGCAATTGAACTTTATTGAAAAATCACGTTTTACAATCCATAAAACCATAGAACTTATAAAAAACTGGAGCAACGGCACCTGTAAAATGAACTTATAAAAACAATAGAACTTATAAAAAACTGGAGAAACAACTGAAAAAGCAACTGAACTCAGTAGTAATGCCACTAGCGGCCACCCATCCAAGTCATGACCGCAGCGGACGTCGCTTTATGTAGTTGATGGGTTCAGAACGACTAAGTAAGCTAAGCTACGAGGGCTTCCAAATGGTATGGGATGTCTGTTTAGCTCACTAGAAAAATGATATCGGAATACAGACCTGCCTTCATCTACGACGTACATTTTTAGGGGATATTTTCTGGCTTATGCGAAAATATCCTTGCTATATATTGATTGATCCGTAATTGCAGTGTTTAAATAGATCAAAACGACTTAATGCTAGTTTTTTTTCTCATCATTCATCATTTAACAGGGATGATTTGGAACAGAGGTACTTATTTATATTCTTAAGCGAATGACTGTTTAGTATTAAATATTAATTATATTATTCCCTTTTAGAACATACGGTAATGTTTGGCAAGTCTCGTCACGGCAAACCGATATTGTTGTTGGGACCTCATCGATACTATATGCGACCAAGCAGCACGTCTAAAACAAGATGGGTGTGCGCAAGGGTCAATCAAGGGTGTCGAGCCACCGCCATAACACTTGAATATAATATTAAAATATTAAAAAATTATCACAACCACTCGTAACGACTGTAGATGATAAACTTATAATTTTGGAAAATTAAACGGAATATTTAAATTCTGTAACGTATAGAAATAGACAGAAAAATGATTCTGCGGAATTCGAACCAGCTACTTACCAGCTACAAATCTCCTAGCTTTATCTCTAAGCTTGTAGCTGTCATTAATATTCGTGTTGAGAGTCTGTCGTATACTGGCCTACCAAAAATGAAAAAGAACTAGGAGTATCAGGGAGTTGACAGGGATAAAGACCGTCGAGCAGCTGTTCAGATTGGCGCTTGACAGTGACAAATGTAAGAAGGTGACTGCCGCCTTTATTGAAGACGCACTAAAATAAGAAGGAGAAGAACAGAACTGGCCACTGTTAATAAATGGCGCCCGCATCTGCATCAAAGATGGTAACAACAGATGGTATAATATAAGACTGGGCCCTGATTCTCTTAGCTATTGACCAAACGCCACACTACTATGATACGTCTGCGATCGAACTGCTGTTAATGTCCAATTCGGTAGTCTGCTATTTCTAGCTCCTAATCGCAGTTGTATAGCAATCGCGTCGCTATCGTATGGCTGTGCTATGGCTTGCAAATTTTGTCACTGAAATAATAATGAAAACTTTTATCAATTAAGCATCAGTGAAAACATCATCACATTAGTTTTCTAGCAAACAATACATTAAATAAATATATTTAAATCATTTAGCTATTTATATATCTAAAATCTATGCTATGCTGTCTATGCCACTGTAGCAACGCAATCGCAACAAAATAGCTTACAGCATACCAAATATGTCAAAAACTATTGATAGCAAGCCACTGACTTGCGATCGAACCTAAATAGCGGGCAGACTACGGATACTGTCAAAAACTACAATTTTCATGCAATTAAGTTGCATTAACGCCGTTCGATAGCTTAGAGAATCGGGCCCGTGGACGCTGCTACTATTTTTAGGCTTAGGAGTAAAGTGACAGAGCTGGAGACCTGTAGTTGCGGGTTCGAATCTCGCTAGTATTCTTAATTTTTTCATCTATCCGAATTTTATAACTTCGTGGTGTAACTAATTGTTTTAATAATACAAACAGTTTAAGAGAACATTATATTATATTTTAGAAACTTTAAAAGTACAAAAATATATTTAGTGACAATTCCACTTAATTTTCCCGTAAGTCGACGTGACGTCATACACGGTTTGGCTACGTGGCTTTTTTGTGCCTGAACCTATTAATTATAATTGTTTTATGTACTATTTTCGTATAATAACAATTTATAAAAGTTAAAAAAAAAATGAGAGGATTTTCACTTTTTTTTTTTACTATTTTTCACTCGGATTTTTGACGGTGAATTTTACTATGTTAAACAATATCAACTCTATTATATCAAACGGCCAACCAAATAATTAAAATTTACTATATACCGAGGTCTACAGATTGCGACGCAATGTGCCAGAAACGCAAATTACCATACACGATGAGGACTGTATTTCGAATTTGCAACTTACCACACGTGCAAACGGTACGATACGAAAACGACCTGAATTTAAATGGCAATCGACCAGGTACGCAAACGAGTTTATTTGAAACCACAATTGACCAGAGGCCCGATTCTCTTAGCTATTGAACGGCGTTAACGCAACTTAATTGCATGAAAATTGTAGTTTTTGACAGTATCCGTAGTCTGCCCGTTATTTAGGTTCGATCGCAAGTCAGTGGCTTGCTATCAATCGTTTTTGACATATTTGGTATGCTGTAAGCTATTTTGTTGCGATTGCGTTGCTACAGTGGCATAAAATATTTTGGAGGATTTTAGATAGAAAAATAGCTAAATAACTTAAATATATTTATTTTATCTAGGAAAGCACTGTTTTGATGTTTTTACTGATGCTTGATTGATAGAAGTTTTAATTAATATTTCAGTGGCATTTTTTGCAAGCCATACGACAGCGACGCGATTGCTTTACAACTGCGATTAGGAGCTAGAATTAGCAGACTACCGATTTTGACATTAACAGCAGTTCGATCGCAGAAGCATCGCAGTAGTGTGGCGTTTGGTCAATAGCTAAGAGAATTGGGGCCCTGGTAGGCAATTGACCACTTCCCAAAAGGTAAACTTTCCAAAATATCAACTTAACTCAAGATTGATGAATGATTAGCGACATTAAAGGTAGATTAGGTACTTGAGCGCAGACATTAGGATATATTATAGACTCGACAAATTTATTTGCTTTTATTATCAGCAAAGAGTATCTAGTGTTACTATCATGTGCGATCATAAATGTATGACTACACCAAAATTCGTTTTATATTTTGCATTTCTGGTTCTATGCGTAGGGAAACAGTACTGGTCATTTGTTAATAAATTCTGGTCATCTTTGTATCGAGTACTTTACCTACTGTTGGAAATATGGGCGTTTGAGTATAGGGTAAATTGCGTGTCAGGCACAATGCATTGGAATATCAGTTATGGTCATTTGCGAAATATAACTGTGGTCATCTGCATGCATGGTAATTTGCCATTGAAAAACTGGTCACCTGCGTATCACACATACTTTCCGTTTCTGGCATTATGCGTCAAAATTGGTCTAAATACCAATCACTTCAAAACTGCAAGAAAATTTTACTCTTGTTAAGAGTTATTAAGTTTTAATTAGTTTCATTGCATGATAACCCGAGAAAAGCTTTATTTATGCACACTTAACCATAATTTAAAATTTTAACCTTGCAAAAAATTAACCATTCCAAAAAATGGGACGACGTTCTCAATTTAAATTTTTTGTTTTTGTATTTGTGTTACCTTATTTTTGTTTTTTCTGCCTGATTGGTTAGCCTTTGACAACAATCTCACCTGATAGTAAGTGAGGATGTGGTCGGAGATGTTGTTCAGGCTAACCTAGAAGTACTGGCTCTCAAGGACAGCTGCCGGGACACACCGTTAGGTGCTTGGAGACAGATTTTCTACTTGAGGGTGGTACCTAGCCAGGCGGCCATTCGCAAAATGCCCTACCACCATGCTATAACGACTGCCATCCGAAGACGACAACCGAGACCGACGGCTTAACGTGCCATCCGAAGCGCGGAAACGCTCAGTAGTAATGTCACAAGCGGTCACCCATCCAACTCATGACCGCGCGCGACGTTGCTTATCTTTGCTGATCGGTTGAGTTACCTCATAACTCTTTATAGAGAGTTCTGATATTGATACTTTTTTATTTACATTCGAAAGCTGGTGCTTGTCATGTGGTCCCATTTGAATTTGAGTGAGATCTGACCAGTAGTATTTGAACTATACTTAGTAATGCGTATTTTATGTTTGATTTCGGTTTTTTCTTAACATTTTAACTATTCAAATTGTGTTCTTTCTAGAACGCCCCATGTTTTCATTGACTCGAAACGGAGGGCCGATGATCGTACATGGTAACTACAAATTTCACCAGTATCGAACGTGTGGTTTTGGTTCCAAGAAGACGTGGCGATGCTCACAGTGGAGATTTGGACACTGCAGGTGCTCGATTGTCACCGTGAATGACACCATTGTAAAAATTACTAATGGTCACAACCATTAAAATTAAGATTCATTTAAGGAAACATTTACCACAGAATTCACGGATAGTTCCTTATGTGAGACTTGAATGCAGAAGGGAAATACGAATCTGATCAGAATAGACTGTTAAGGTGGCGTCCATTGACCCGCGCCGGACGCACGGCACGCAACGGATTTTTTGTTCTTAAATGCCGGCTTCCGATGCGGGCGGTGCGGATGGTGGACACAGCGCTATGTAATTATACATAGCAAACTAAAATCCGTCGCGTGCCGTGCGTGCAGTGCGTCCGGCACGGGCCAATGGACGCGTATCTTTAGTAAATCGCGACCGCATCTGCAATATAGATGGACAAATATAAGTTTACTTGCGGATGCTTCTATGGTTTAGGGGTAAAGCGACAGAACTGAAGACCGGTAGGCCCGGGTTCGAATCCTGCTAACAACCATTATTTTCTCATGTTACAGGATTTTCAAATTTCGTTGTATAAATGTTTTATTTATTATTTTCGTATAATAACAATATATTGATCGTATAAAGAATAATATGTTTATGCACTTATTGCTTCTTTTACTCTAAGCTACTTCCAGGGTTCTTTTTGACAACGAAATCAACCATGTTAAACAGTATCAGCTCTCTTATATAATACGGACAACAAAAGAATTTAAATGTACGATATACCGAATGTAGAAACGAATATCGCTTTATTGAACTGTAATAACATTTTACTTGTTAGGGAATAAGGAAAAGCTTTATTTAAGCACATATAATAGTAATTTTAACTTGCAAAGATTTAACCGTCATTTTTCAAATTGTTTTCTTTTTAGAACGCCCAATGTTTTCATTGACTCGGAATGGAGGGCAGATGATCATACATGGTAACTACAAATTTCACCAGTATCGCGCGTGTGGTTTCGGTTCCAAGAAGACGTGGCGTTGCTCACAGTGGAGATTTGGATACTGCAGGTGCTCAATTGTCACCGTGAATGACACCATTGTAAAAATTACAAATGGTCACAACCATTGAAAAGATTAATTTCAGAAAAAAACACTGAATGCCCGTATAGTGCGTTATGTTTGTCTTGAAATGCAGAATGGAAATTTGAATCTGATAAGAATAATAGAACGATGTGTCATTCAAGAAAAGAAAGTAAATTTAGAAATAGATCGAGGCTCTTTGTAAATATATTATTGGGTATAACGTTTTATATCTTTAATATTCTAAGAGCCTAATACGACGGCCATGTACGTAGTTTGTTAATAAAAATTAATACGTGTTGTGAAAGAATCTAAACAAATAGATTACTTACAAAATTTTATTCAATTAAATTTAATACTCATATGCTGTATACTTAAAGCTCTTAGTGTTAACTTTTTACTAATATTTGTGCTGTGTTTTGGATTATTTCTTCAAATGATATGTAGCTAGGCAGGATTCTATTTATATATACCAATATTACGAGTACCTAGCTGAAAGCTTATTTATTTATATTGTGTAAGCTCTGTAGCTGAATAAGACACGTATACTTAAGGAAAAAATAAAAAAAATACAAAAGATTTTTTTTTTTAATTTAAGTATAAAGAACAATTAAACTATAGAGATGTTTTTATGTGCATATAGGTGACAGGTAAACTTTTATGAAGATGAATCAAAATGGTTTTTTCTCCTAAATAATAGAATCATGAATATAGCTATTCATATATAAATATAGCTACACATTTAAAATATGTTACCCGCGTGGGGTTTTGGGCTAGAATTGAACCCCTTCAATATCTCGTAGTCAACTCAACGCCATCAAAAACGCATCAGCTCCACGAAAAATATTCGTAAAAATAGGATATTTTTGATCTACGCGCGAAAAAGTGTTGTTGTGAGGTAGATAAGTGAGTGACTCGCCGGGATTCGTGTGCGCAATTTCATCAGTCCACGGGTTCAGGAGCAGGAGGGCACAGACTTTGTCCAGGAATAACGCCGAGGCCAGCAGTGAGTCAAATAAGCCGTAATAACATAGTCGTAGCTGCCAACAATACCTATCTGGTGGCGAAAAAAGTTTGAAGATCCGATCACGAGAAGCAGAGTTACGACGCAGCCAATCCGCGAGAAATCCACGCGGTCACCACGTGCTCGCACAAAGTGAGGTTAGTAACTCTGCCAACATCGGCCCCACGTGAAGACTCCGCAGACGGCTCGAAAACTTTCGACGAACCGGCAGACCAGCTCAGGACTTCGCCCTCCAGACCAGCCATCACCATCAGGTAACCTCGAGGGAACTCCTGCCCCCTTCGTCTTAGCCCCCCCGTGTTTGGGTTCATACGAACCGGGATGACCAGCCCTCTTTACAACACCTTTGTCTAAACCCACACCTCACCCCCCGTGAAACCACCCCCACCCCTAACCCCTCCCCCAATTGAAGCTTGACTTCCCTCCGTATCACTAAGTCCGAGGGTTGGTCCCTCAGACCTACTCTCACCCACACCTGCCTTATCCTCGCTCGCCAACCCCAACCCACCCCACACCCCCTCTTGAGTCACCCCGTCCTACCCATCTGTTCAGTTCCACCCCTCATAAGCCACCAACGGGACCTCTCCCCTCCCTCCAGGTTCCTACCTCTGGTACCCCTTCGTGTTACCCCACCCCCCCTTGGTCTATCTCCAAAACCAGGTGATTTAGACCCACGGTGTTTGGGTTCCCTGGAATCGCAAGGAAGAGCCGGACTCTTTGGCCCCCATAGATTTTTTCACCCCCCCCCCCCCTGCCTCGGGTTTACCTAACCCCGCGAGCCATAACTGAAGAACCGTTAAAGATAGACCCCTCGTGTTTGGGGTCTTTGAAATCGGGACAGCGAGCACAACAACTTCGCTCCGGTGGAATCGATTTAGATTTATTATTTATTTTAAAATTCCTTTATTTAATAAAATTATATATGTAACAATGTTCAACATACACAATTTAGAAATGCAGTTAAACAAACATTAGGTTATAATATTTTGTACAGGCTACGATTATCATACGACTATCCGGTGGAATTGCGGATTTCGTTATCGTCACCAATCCAGTCCTCCAACACTTCCACCACGCAAAGCTGAACACCCAGGCTCTGGCGCACTTCGAGCATCATACTCCAGCATCAATTTCCACTAATAACACCAATTCAGTCCATAAAAAAAAATATCTAAATAATAATAATACTCTAACTCTCCAAAGGTTCTTGCGGGCATCCGAAGCGGTCACGCTCACTAGTAAAAGTTTTGGCAAGCGGTGGCATTGTGTGTCGAGTCGCCATCTTCCCAATAAGACGGTTGAGGAAGGCGATGGCTGGCACATGTGTTAACTTGTGAACAAGTGCTGCTTGCGGAAACTGGGCTGCTCACAAGAATCTAATTAGTTATAGTTTTACCATAATATTACCCAGTCTAAAATAATTGTAAAATTATCTCGGTGTTCTGTCTAAAGTTTCCTTAGTCCAAATAATTTGTGTGTGTTCTCTTATTGTTGTTCTTGTTTAATATTTGTGTAAACCCAAAATGTCTGGTGTATCAAAGAAGGCCGCAGAATCCACCGCCCAAAAGCCGACGCGATCCCTTCGTGAGAAGGTATTGTACAGAGTGGCAGCGGCAAGATCGATAGCCTCAGAAAAAATCACTAGGTCGTCCTCCCGCCTCACGGAACAGCCAAAGGCCATGTCGGATACAGCTGTCAAAGTCACTCTTGCGACTTCACCGGGGAGGAAGCAGAAACTGTTCCTCACGGTAGAGGAACCCATTGCTGCTTCCTCCTCGGTGGAAAACCCAACCGAACATCTCACGGCTGCAATTGCGCTAAGTGATCGCTCTGCTACACCCAGCATAGTGGGCTTGGACGACTCAGACAACTCATCAGTCGCCTCAAGCCTCCCTTCAAGAAAGAGACACAGCTCCTTCCCGTCTCCATTTTCAAGACTCTCTAGGGTCGCGATGAATGAGGAGACCAGAGAGGCAAATCAGATGTTGCAACGCGGAAAAGAAGCCCTAGAAGCTGTGGGCAACATGAAGAGGGAGTGCAAGGATTGCACACGAGTGCCTGCAAGGCCTTTACGAAAGTGTGTTATCCCTCGCTGACTCACGTGCCCGGCACAAGTACAATCTGGAAAGAGCACTCTTTCGTCACGCACAAGAACTTGTGAATGTTGAGAGAGCTCATGCCAGAGAAATACTCGCCCTGAAGCAGGGTCTTGTCGAGCAGGTGAATCTGGCGAGGGCGGACATCACGGGCACCCTGGAGGTGGATGTTATAGCTGTAGATGTGATGTTGATGTGAATTCTGTGATATGCTACACATTTCAAATTTCGACACATTTTTGTCACACACATTACAAATTTTGAGTTAGGTAATGCGTTAGTACGAAGAACACCTAAAGAACTGCATATAATTCAAATATTATTTGTACAAGCTCAAGGGAAGCTTAAATGTAAGCCACGAGCGGTATAACACAGTGAAAGTATATTTTTAACCGAGTTGCCCTGACGTTAAATGAAATATATTTAAAATATGAGCAAAATAATACCTACCTTATAATTAGGAATCGGTTAGGACCCTCCTGATATTTATTTACTGGAAAGATTTCGAACATTTTCGGACTAGTATTTAGACCTTCGCGTGGGAGCCACGATTGCGCGAGGCGACGAGCACGAGCCTCAGCGCGTAACTTTCTGGTAAAAGTTCCTAAATTCTAGAGATAACTCAGGGTAATACTGACAACGATTTCCGAGATGTGAAAAAGTTGAAGATTTAAAAAAGCTTCATTTATAGTATCCGGGTATATTAGTGCGGTAAGTTGAAAACTACAGCCGAGGCACAGAAGCCGAGGAGATACTGCTAAAGCAGAGGCTGTAATTATCAAAGAGCACGTATGTCATACGACGTTTTTCAACACACTTGCGACGAAGAAATACGAAAATATTTACTTTATCTTTTTGATAGCATTAATAATCTGATTAAGAAGGTTTATATTTAAATCTTCTAAAGTTCTACTTCAGTAGGTAATAAATTCAGTGCATTTACTTTTTTTTTATGCCTGTTAGGTTGAACCTTTGGCCACTATCTCACTATCTGATGGTAAGTGATGACGTGGTCGAAGATGTTGTTCAGGCTAACCTAGAAGTGGGCCTAACCTACAGGCCCGTTAAGAGCTAGTGTGTTGAAAAATGCATTTTATAAGATTATTTTTAACAGTAAATCTCGTATTTCTAGTATGTTTCGTGACCCAGCCATCGGGAAAACAGTTGGCTCTCATCGACGGGTACACGTTCTACTGTCAAAGGAAGTCGCTGAGCACGACCAGGTGGTGGTGTACTAGGGGCGGGAGATGTCAAGCCAGGTTCACACTGGAGCTCAATGGAAAAACAAAGAAGGCGAACATCGTACATAATCATCTACCACCCAATTATAAGATAGTCAACGGATTTATCCAAAGGTTTTAAATAAAGTACCTTGTTATGATACGTGGTATGTATTTATTGTGAGAAGGGACAGTAATATTCTATGTAGAGGGCAGTCCCTCTAAAAAATATAAATATAAAAACATATAAATTCTTAGGAACTATATCTAAATTATGTTCGATGGTGATTCAATATTTATATATATTTCATATGATCACGCCGGTATTCCTCAGATGGGGTAGGCAGAGGTGTGTAAACACTCACGTTTCGCCAATAGGATTTTGGGCGAGCCTATTGCCGTCCACTGGGCACAGTTTCAGGGTCGACAAAACACAAGACCATATTACGAATAATATGTTTACGTTAACAACATCTAAGACAGGAACACAAGAATATATTGTATGAAACCCTGGCAGGGCACTAAGATGGTATACAGCCCTGACGTGCGTCTAATGCACACAACACCATACTCACATCCACGTGAGAAGTGGCATGCTGCTAATTTGGCGCACTGTTCCCTTAGTCGCCTCTTACGACACCCACGGGAAGAAATGGGGAGGTGAAATTCTAACCCGGCACCTCATATATTTACATACAATCATTAGAGTACTGATGTATACTATGAGAATGCAATGTCGACAACGACTCTAATGTGTTTAAAAAAAATATCCTACTAGTAGCATCTCTACTGAGCACTTCCTTGTTTCGGAGGGCTAAAACCGCGCGTCAGTCCCGGTTGTTGTCTTCGGATAGCAGTTGTTATAGCATGGTGGTAGGGCATTCTGCGAATGTCCGCCTGGCTAGCTACCACCCTCAAGTAGAAAATCTGTCGCTAAGCACCTAATGGTGTGTTTCGGCAGCAGTCCTTGAGAGCCAGTTAGCTTGAAGGAAGAAAGAGGTGCACGGCACTATGATCCGTTTCAAGTAGTAAAAATAGATGTCGTGCATTTGTAGTCATTATACATTATTGTAGAGACTATAGCTTAGGTTAGTAAGTAGTTATTTTATTTTTATTTATGCCTGATAGGTTAGCCGTTGACCACTATCTCACCTGTTGGTAAGTGATGATGTGGTCGAAGATGTTGTTCAGACTAACCTAGAAGTACCGGCTCTCAAGGACAGCTGCTGGAACACACCGTTAGGTGCTTGGTGACAGATTTTCTACATGAGGGTGGTAGCTAGCCAGGCGGGCATTCGCAAAATGCCCTACCACCATGCTATAACGACTGCCATCCTTAGACAACAACCGGGACCGACGGCTAAACGTGCCCTCCGAAGCACGGAAGCGCTCAGTAGTAATGTCACTAGCTGTCACCCATCCAACTCATGACCGCGGCGGACGTTGCTTAACTTTGCTGATCGGTTGAGAACAGCTAAGTAATTTTCACTACGAGCGCTTCCTCACTAGTTAGTAGGCTGTCTTAGGTTTAGGGAAGCTGCTCAAGCCGCTTTGATTTAAAGATCAGCCGAGGACCTGAAGTCCCCATCAGCTGTCCTGCTGACAGTTGAGGCAGTTCACCCCCACACATGGAAAAATAACAAAGGACTGCCTCAGATGTCGTTAAAGCTTTTATTTATATGTTTATATTTACATACTACCTGTTTAAGAACACAAGTCGCGAATGCTGATCCTCTTTTGATGTATTAACTAATCAAATTTATGTCAACATATAATTAGTACTACAATTTGATTACTTTTATTTTCAGTAAGTTTTATGAGGCAAAAATCTGGAAAAGTAAGAGCTATATGGAACGATTACACATATTATTGCGGCAGACGAACAAAGAGTACAATCAAATGGCAGTGCACAAAGTACCCGAAATGTACTGCTCGGTTCTTCATGAACCTCGAAGGAAAAATGATCAAGACAAACGCAGATCATACTCATCCACCCAAATTCTACAATAGCGGACGGCATTTAAAAAAAAAAAGGAATAGAAATTTAATTAATTTATGAAAATAATTAATATATATATCTTCTTAATAACTTTAAAAACCGGCGGTATGCCTTTATTAACATAATACTACGAACGATATACAACACTGCAGCTACTACAATAATAGCATTTAGACAACCTATAAGTCATTGCAGACTCACAAGCAGTCCAAATGCTCCAGCTCACTACCAGTTGGCAGCGTGCCCAGCATGCTGGCCGCATTGCCCCGTTGAATTTCAATTTTGAATACTGCTTATTTAAAACAATAACAAAAAGAACTATTTGTTACTTTAAGGGCCTATTTCAGAATGTTCGAGTAAGTTCCGGTTACACTACCCAGAACATAAAATGACGGAATGATAAAAATTAAAGTTAACATGCAGCGCGTTTCAAGCTTTAACCGATGGATAGGCTAAATCGATACGCAAAGATAGTGTTTTGTTTATTAAATATGTTCTGGTTAGTATAACCGGAAATTACTCGAATACTCTGAAACAGGCCCTAAAGCAATTTGCATTTATATGTGACTTGTATGTATATGAATGCTTTTTAATTGCTTCTTAATATGATTACAAGCAATGTCGCGTGATAAGCAAAAATCACATAGGTATACAAATTTTTAGACTACAATTTTTTCACCTTGATTTCCTCTCTGTTTACTTTAACCACTGAGCGCCGGGTGATGGTTAAGGCACCTGGTGCGTTCAATCGGGGGACATGGGTTCGATTCTCACTCGAGGTCATAAATAAAATTTGTATGCTAAAAATTTGTTATGGCGTTTTTAAACTTATGAACATGTTTAGCTGTTTAATAAAAAAAAAGAATAAATGGTTTGAAAAAAATATGCTATGCTATGCCACTAGAAACCAACTATCATTCATTAATAGCAATAAAATAAATGACCATCTAAAAACTGCCATTTCCGTGAATTATTCATTAAGGTTATTATAACTAAGCACTGATTGTAATGGTATCCCACAATAAATAGGGATAGGTTGCTCGTGGGCCGCGCCGGGCATTTATCCGTGCAAAGCGACCGTACAAATTAAATAAAAACTATCATTCATTGTATAGATCCGTCGTACCTTTACCAAGTGACAGGTCTCATCTTCAGCAAGAATTCGTCTTGGTGCATACCACCGTTATCAGATATTATGCCTAAAACAGTATCGAAAGATAAACTTGCCCAAATACATAATACACATAAATTCAACTGTATATACGTAGTATTTTTTATTATCCCAATGTATAATATCCCTATGCTTGACAGGTTGGTTTTGCCCGTTGGCTTTGGGATCGCAGTTCTTCAGAAGAAACTGCACCTGGTACTTCCTTTATTCGCCTCTTAAGGCTAGCGTACTCGTGGCGCTTTCCATAGAAACGTAGTTTCGTCATATTTTAAATACTAAATGTTCAAACTGTGTAAAACTTTGCATATGTACCCTAGAGCCTAATATATATGCTTCTAGTTTGCCAGATTTCCGTAAAATTTAGTATTTTCGAAAAAGAATCGAAAATCGTTTTGGATGGGTATTGTTATATGGAAATTTACGGATATAATAAATAATAAATCGAAAAACCAGCAAACTAGAAGCATAGATATCAAGCCCAGCAATATGCATACAAAATTTCACCGAGTTTGAACGTTTGGTATTTAAAATAAAATATGACGAAACTACGATTGTGGGGAAAGCCCTCCGTGCACTCTACTCTTAATATTGCCACAGCAAGATTTAGGGGTCCGATTCTTGCCCAGCACCCCACGAGGAAATTATCTGTACCAATACTTTTTGGTATAAGTAAATATGTAAAATATGGTATGTGTCGCATAGAGTGTTACAGTTTACAAAACTCAAAACGTATTCTGATCGCATTATAATATTCTTAGATATTCTATTTTCGGTGATAATTCTGTTATAGTACTTACTATTCCCCGTGGCATGTCGTTAATTGCAATCCCCTAGACGCCTGCCAGGCGAGGGCAGACCTCTGCTCAGCAGTGGACGTTCCGGTTGATGTGATGAATTTTCTCGCTGACCACAAAAATACGCGTCCTGCTCAGGAAGTTCACTCACTCGAGTGAAGTGCGCGCCGCGGGAACAGCCAGGTATGTGCCAGAAATTTTAGGCTTAGCCTTAACAGCTATATTAACTGTCTACGACCTCAAAAAGATAGCAATAATAATTTATTGTGGTAATAATCATTATGGATAGTGAATTAGTGTTGCACAAACTCTGTAAAAATTTACTAAGTTGCTTTTTAGGATTAATAAACAGTTTTGTTCTTTGTTAAACGGTTTTACATTTTTTATCATCTTGCTACACTCATCCCTTGTCCGTAGTTTCATTTCTCTGTTATTTCTTAAAAAAATAAAAGTTTTTAGAGACTTATTTTGTCAATATTTATTACAATATGTTAATAAAATGATAGAGAAGCTAATCAGGCCCAAGAAAATATCAATGATTCAAATCGAAAGCTATTGCTTTGATTTACCGATACCTATATTATACTGACATATCGAGGGTAAATTTGTACAAAAGAGATTTTTTCGCAGTGATATGGTTGAAAAAGAAGAACGGTAGAGAAGTTGCTGTTATAGAAGGGTACTCATTCTATATCCACAAGACATACATAAATACCTACAACTGGTCCTGCACGGGGTCCAAGTCATGCAAAGCTCGTCTCGTCACGACCAAAGAAGATGATGGAAAATACAGAATCCTCATCTTTGCTCACCTGGATCATTGTTATCCGCCACCAACGTATATTATCGCAGACGGGTACTATGAAAAAATTTGAATAATTTCGATCTTCAGTCAAAACACTACTTGCATGAAACTGTTGATTATACTATTAATTAGTTCCAAGTTACCAATGGAAATAATACATTACCCGTTGTCGCGCTATATGCGAGTCACCGTCAATTCCTACGCCACTTCTTCTAGGACCATCCCCTTTTGTGGGGACAATGGAAGCCGGTAACAGCCTCAAGGGTATGTGAGCAGATTTTTCAACGGTTGTTATCATTTCATGTATATGTATAATGAAGTGTACGCGTTCCTTGTTGCCCAATGTATATCTATACCTACTAGGATTCAGGCATCTTTACGTAAAGGTATAAGGCGCGACAAAATGGTGGAGATTTTGGGATGTGATTGGGACGCCAGACTAGGTTTGGCTTTCCTTTTTTTAAATTCCCTCTAACTATACGGAATGATTACTCATGTGCTCAAATAAAATAGTGTGTTTAATGTTTTGTTTTTTAATCGTAGCATTATGAATGCATTCCTTACATATGCCTATTTTAATGAGATGTTACGGGTCCTTATACATTTTGTTGTTGTATTTAAGAACACATGTTTATAAAATAAGATATATCAATTTATGTAGTATTATGCTTAATGTGAAACACGAGTATAAATAAAGTGTGAAGTGAATGTTAACCGATCGATTAAATTCGGGTAAAAATGAATAAACCTACCTCCTATGTGATACTGTATCTATAGTAAGCTTAAATTAAGTATAGAAATGTAGTACTCGTCTATGGTAAGCTTAAAATTAATATCTATCGTGACACACGTAATATTACTTGCTCAGTGATATGTACTACGTTTTATCGGAAACTTACCGATTTCTTGGTGCGTAATATATTACTTGCTCAGTGTTTGTGCGGAGTATATGTTTGTTTACAAAATACAAATTAGTTGGATTATCAAGGAAAAGACCTAGTGAGATCGTAGCAACTGTGTTAATATGTGAAAAATGTGGTAATTCTTTTTTCAAATAAAATAGATAATATTGCATCAAAATTAAAAATGCCGCCTTACGGCTTAAAATTAGCTTGCCGGCTAGTGTATCTGACGTTCCACACATATGTGAATACTGTTTACCGATTTTTTCACCTCGTGGTCCATTAAGAACTATGAATAATGAAATTTCAATTCAATTCAAAAATATGAATAATGAGTTATAAGCACTAACCAGAATATTTCCTGGTTATTTTCCTTGAGGCATAGCTGCCTCCCACGTGCTTACCCTTTTTTGTTCCTCCAAACGTCTTATCGCCGTCGCGTCCAATTTGTGTCTAACCTGTGCACAGAATAAAAATCTCGTTCAACCACTATGCACTGAACTGTATTGCCATAGCGCAAAGAATAGATACATAATTTAAGTGACAGGACACTTACCAATTGTTGACGGTGACTCGCATATAGCGCGACAACCCGTGGAAAAATAATATTTTTAATATATATATTATAATAAACAAATAATAGTTCTAACGTTCTATCATTACTTACAAGTGTTAATTCTGTTATAGTTCAGCACATTGATAACACTGTTAGTTTATATCTTCCTTAGTACTGCTTCATACATGACTGTATAAAGTTTACTGTTAGGGATAAAAGAAGTGATGTGTTGGAAGGGGAAGACCTAGGCGAACGTTTCGAAATCAGATTGAAGACGTTTTGAAAAAAGGCCACGTCAGGAGTACCCTCAACCCTAAACCGACGCTTGTGTATGAAAGGATTGATAAGTGTAGATGGAAGAGGTATGTAAGAAGAAAGAGGCGTGATTTTATGTATATTTACTGTTAGTCGTCTTGGAGAATATAGATAGATAGATTGATAACTCTTTATTGTACACCTAAATAACAATCATTATGAATAATATCATAAACTTAAGTAATGTTGTACAATTGGCGGTCTTATCGCTAAAAAGCAATCCACACCACACACGCATATACACCACATATACACACGCATCCGCTCACAAAGTATTGTTTAAACGAGGTACATTAAAATAGTGTGACGTATGATGACTTATTAGCTAAACTATAAAGTTACAAATCAATAATATTCATTTGTATGTTGAGTTTATTTTTTTTATAAAACCTTACTTTGAAGTATAAAACCTCTGCGCAGTGACTATGAAAGTGAAAATTAGTTTTGATGCTACGAAATGGACACGTGAAATGTCTTCAAGTTTGTATTAGACATTTGCTCCGTTGGGGTTTAAAAAATATAGATGACGTCTTCAAGTTACGGGCCTAAATTATAAAAAAATACATTGAAAACTGTCGTCTGTTACCAAACTACACTAACCGTACCACGACTTCGTCTACGTTAAATGATTTTATGGCACTGCCTTAGGACCTATTCGAAAAATCGAAATAATTCCCATCTAAGAAACAAATAATATAAGTAAAAGTTTATTTGAAAAAAAAAATAAGTTAGCTGTTTTGGAGTTGAGTAGAAGCAAATTAACACTCACACATTCACATTTATGACATTTGTAAGCTTGTGGGTGTGTAAGGAATTCTTAAAGAAGAATATGTGTAATTACTACTTTTATTTTATTTGTTTAAGGAGAACCTTACCACTTCATAAAACTACAAACAGGCAGACATCTACTTGTGATTGGAAAGCACACATACAACGCCAATTCCTGCCATGAGGGCAAGCGGTTAACTTGGTACTGTTCTAAGAGGAAAAGCAAGAAGTGCAGCGCCAAAGTAACGACTTTCAAAGGAGATGTCATAAAAATATCGGGCGAACATTCGCACTGATTATTCTATCAAACCGTGTACTATACAGAGAATTGATTTAACATTATAATTATTGTATTAACATCTGCATAGTGAATAAGCATCAAATATTACTACGAATCTATTAAGGCGGGTCTGTCAATATTTTTCAAAGCATTGAGCAAAATTCGCGCTTAAAACTTTGTTTCGCTTCGTCCACGCAAGTGACGGGCCTTTACAAAAAGTTTTGTTACAGAAACACGCACTGAAAATTTAAATTTACTAAAAATATTACTTGTCTCTTGATTTGTTCAAATGCCAGTGACCCGCCCCGAAGAACCGTGAAGCCGCGGAAAGCATGAAAATAATGTTTTTGCTTCGACCATAGATAAAAGTTTCGTGTTCAATGATTTGAAAACATTGGCAGGAGACGCTCCTGTGATCATATCCCAGCACGAGGAAAGGTTGGTCGTGGGTTGGTCCCGGTCATAGTTATTTTTTTTCCCTTTGTAAATTTATTCGCTTAACAGGCATTAATAAAATAATTACAATGTTATCTAGACTTATGGTTTCCAGTCATTGTTAACAAGTTTAAGAGTAGAGTCCCGGAGCGCTTTCCATACAAACGTAGCTTCGTCATATTTTAAATACCAAGTGCTCAAACTCGGTGAAATTTTGTTTACCTACATGTTGCTGATCCTAAAACAACAATTCCGATACAAAAAGATTGTTTGATTTATTTAAAAAAATACTAATTTTACTAAAATCTGGCAAACCAGAAGCATAGATATTGGGTTAAAGGACATATATGTAAAAGTTTGAACACTTTGTAATTAAAATATGACGAAACTACGTTTGTATGGAAAGCGCCACGAGCACTCTAGCCTAAAAGCTAATTGTAAAATTAGTCTTGTGTGTAGTTCAATTCATTTGGACTATAGATATCGTTAAACAATAAATAGCAAAAAGATAATTTCAAACTACGACCCACCGTCACCGCGGTAGCTCAAATTGTCATAGCATTTGTTTATTTATGTTATTGTGACGGGACAAGCTCGAGGCCCGATGTTAAACTAACCTCTGCCTATCACAGATGCATATCGTCACAAGTCACGAATTGCACTGCGCCCGTCACCTTCAGACACAGTTGTCAAGTCTCATATGCCTATAATTTCACTGGCTCTCAAGGACTGCTGCCGGAACACACCGTTAGGTGTTGGCGACAGATTTTCTTCTTGAATTATATCGCAAAATGCCCTTCCACCATGCAGCATGTCCCGGCCTGACAGATAGTCGCGGGTTCAAACCGTCGTGCATCAAATTGTTTTGTCGATGTGATTTTGTGTGGATTTACTTTAATTTATTATGTTACAATATTTTTATTGTTAAAAAAAAGTTAATATTAAACATACATAGCTAAAATTTAAAATATAGTCTTAAAAGCTTAGGTGTATATTTACTTATCTAAGTTAGGTAGGTTGTACAAATATAAGTATCAATATGAAAACATTGCGTAAAATGATACTCAAAGAATGGAATATTATTATGTACTTACATACTAGGAGCTTATTTTTTTATAAAGTTGTCTATATGTCACTCTAGCCCCCACACTAGGATACCCTGTGTTGTGGGTGAACTAGTCTCTGCCTAGCACATTTTTATTTTTTGCTGATTATAATCTGGAATTAACTGTGGTTGGTTGTTACATATACTAATTATTTTATAAAAAAAAGGGTACCTAACTTATATATTATAACAATATCCACTTATTAGTTCAAACAAGAAAAAATTAACACTTAGTAGTCAACACTTAACACAAAAGAAAGGCATATATATTATATATATATATGTGATAAATATTATATTAAATTATTAAAAGTAAATCTAGTAACTAAATACTTAGGGCGGATATTTTTACTGTAAGGTGTACATAAAATGAAAGACAGTATACGTGGCTGGGATGAACCGTAAGTTTACTAAAACTAATAAAAAAATTACCGAGCGTGTTTTTTGTAAACCTTTTTAAAGATCTTTCCGTTTCATCACTTATACTTTTTTTGAATTTCGAAGCTCTCTAAAAGTTCCAGAATAATGAAATTAATTAATTACTCGTTAGAGTATTTAACTTGTAATTTTTACTATAACTTAAGGCAAATTTATTGAATTTTTTGACTGACTTCAAAAAAAGGAGATCTACGAATAGTATGATTATTAAGATTTTTTTATTTTTTTTCAGACTTCAAAACAAGGACGAGGTACTGAAATCGTCTGTTTTTTTTATGTTGGTTACCTCAAGACTTTTACAGGGTGAACCAATTTTGATGATTATTTATTTATGAAAACTTATCCTTGCCGTGTGGTCCATTTAAATTTCATCAAAATCGGTCAAGCCGTTTTTGAGTTACACTCCAATAAGTGAAAAGTATTTTCCTATCTTGATGACATAGTCATTGACATTGACACTGACCATTTTTTGATAAAAAGTTTTAGCTGTGTTTTTACATCGTCCTCGATCTGAAGAGAAATGCAAAATTGGGCGTTGCACGTGGCAGCAAAGTTATTTTGCGTCTCGTACTATTGAAACCTTCGCTACGCTCAGTATTCTATATTTTGAACCACTCGCTATATTCTTTTTTTTATGTTAGTAGGACGGAACAAGCCCGTGAACCACCAGATGTTTAGTGAACTAACCTCTGCCTATAACAGATGTATTTCGTCAATGACGTATTGCATCGTGCCCGTCACACTGAGACGTACAGTTGTTAGGTCTCATGTGCCTGTAATTTTACTGACTCTCAAGGACAGCTACCGGGACACACTGTTAGGTGCTTGGCGACAGATTTTCTACTTGAGGGCTGTCCCTAACCAGGCGGGTGGTGCATGGTGGCAGGGCATTTTGTGAATGCCCTTCCACCATGCGGTGAAGCTCAAGCCCGCGGCGGGATTCGAACCATGGACCTGCTGCATGACAGTCCATAGCCAATAACTGAGCCATTGCTACTTCAAAACTGTTCATCACTGTTCGTTGTTCAATCTTAGAGTCCTTCGCTTCAATAATAGTACTCGCACCAAATAACAACATTGCACCACAAATAACTATTTTCTATTGATTCCAGATACGATAACCGAAATCATCTTCGCACCTAACGCGAAAGGAAAAAATATAGCAGTCGTAAATGGTTACACTTTTACCCGTAACTATAGGCAAAACAAAAATACGACTCTGTGGAGATGCTCGTCCTTCTGGAAATGTATCGCGCGATTCTCGTCCCTGACTAAAGATCCTCAAGTTATTAACAAGGCTTTTTTAGTTCACAATCACGAACCAACTGCTTTTAAAATTATAAATGGCATTTATTATACCACTAAGAAATTATACAAACTTTAAAAACGTTTTTCAGAAACAATGTGTTTTTATTTCCTCCGCAAGTAAAGGTACCGTGTTGTTGCAATTACATCAGTCTTTGATGAAATTGCAAGAACTGTGATGGACTGGCGTGACGCTTGCCAACAGGCGATATGTCCATCTCATCACTTATTAACACATGAAAAATGAATCGATTAAACCTGTAAAAGTTGCTCAAATCCCTCATCAACTAGAAAAGAGCCAATGATCTGTAGATCTGAATCTATAGAATATATAGCTCAGTTTAATCGTTTAGAAACGGCTAAACAGATTCTATTAAAACATACTCTATGAAAAGTATGAATATTACCAATGTCACCTTTCAAACAAAATAAACTTAATCATAATCAGTTTATATGTTTGGGGGGTATGATGTGGTTTGTATCTGTACATTGACGGATTAACAGATGCACAGCCAAGCTTACACGTATATGATAAAAAACATAATTCATAATAGTTTAGTCTAACTTAAAACTAGCCTAATCAAACAACCCACCCCTGATCGTTCCCGGTGCAAAGGTGCCCAACACTTGCAGCCGCACTGAATGGCAATGGCCATCCTCTGCACCAGGATCGAGCTGGAGCGGGAGTTACCAGTTTTTTATTTTAACCTGCGCCCAATTTCACATAATAACTTTTTGATTTCAGAAGTCCTGATTACCAAAACAGATGACGGAAAAATGAGGCTGTTTGTCGACGGATACAAATTCTTTATGAAGGGTAAATATGGCGAAAAGATGAGATGGGCATGTTCTACCCATCACACGAAGAGATGCTATGCTACTGTTGTGTCGATAGGTGAAGACCACGACATCCTCAAGATAAATAACGAACACAGTCACCCGAAAGAAAAGAAAGAAAAGCAGAAGAAAAATAATTGAAATGAATCAATAATACCGAAAACACTTTCAAGCCATCTGTAATTCATGAAAATTAATTGTAAATTTAGTTTTAGTCGTGATTCTGTTTCACGTTTATTCAAATACTATGTTTCTGTCGATTTGTATTTCGTGAAATTATGTCTATGTTTTTTTCCTTTTTTTTACTAACACGTGTAATTTTAAGGTTCTTTATTAAACTGGGAGATGTTTCTACCTCCTTGTATATTATTTTAAGTTTATTATGTATCGAAAACGTCAAGCTATATGTACCTCAGATGAGAGAAACAATTCATGTTCTGAGGTGTGTACGGATCTTGTGCAACTGATTGATGTTTAATGACTTACTAAAAGCCGACTCCTGGGTACTCCAAAAATTGTGAATTATCCATCTACCTAGGTACTTTCGAAAAACAGCTTATGTTGAATTAAACCGAGAGTGAATATAATAATGTGAATTTAGCGATAAAAAAATATTGGTGTAATATCTCCTGAATGTTTATTTAGATTAGCTTACAGTCACTATCTCACCTGTACCTGTACCGTAAGTGATGATGTGGTAGAAATGTTGTTCAGGCTAACCTAGTATGACCAGCTCTCAAGGCCAGCTGCCGGAACACACCATAACGTGCTTGGCGACAGATTCTCTAATTGAGAGTAGGAATTTGAAAAATGCCACATAAGCCAACATATTAAGTAATACCTTATAAATGATTCTTAGAGGCAAAATAAGTATATGATTTTTTGTTTTCTTAATCAGATTTGTTAAACAAAAATGTGTAAAATCCAGTTTAAGCCCAACTAAGCATTTTGAAGCAGTAATGGCTCGGTGGTATTGGCTGTGGACTGCCGAGCAAGCAAGTCCATGGATCGAATACTACAGCGGGCTCGTGCTTTCATCGCATGGTGGAAGGGCATTTTGCGATTGCCCGCTTGGCTAGCGACCACCCTCAAGTAGAAAATCTGTCGCCCAGCACCTAACGGTGTGTTAACAGCTGTCCTTGAGAGCCAGTAATTCTAGGTTAAGCCTGTTAACACCTTCGACCACATCGTCACTTACCATCAGATGAGATTGTGGTCAAAGGCTTAGATTGAGGTCAAAGGATTACAAATAAAAAAAAAAAATGAAAACAAAAAAAAAACTTTTAGAGTGCAGTTAGCACTCGAATCATTTCCACTATTGTACGTAACGATTTTACTTCAGATTATTAGTCTTTTAAAGTTAACATCATGCTAAAGAAGATAAACTACTATGTAATCTAGATAAAGAAAAAACATTGTGTAAAACATACTTAACTTTGAAAACTATCGCGAGTTTTATCCATATTAACTGGCTATAAACTGGTCGGAATATTTCCAGTAAATATACCGCGGATCCTTGTCGGGTACTAATAAGTTAATATAAAACATACTTGTTTAGAAATTTATAATTATTTTAACAATGTTTTTTTTTACACAAATCTGAAGAAGTCGTTAAAAAATAATTCTAATATCAAGTATCTATAAATAATATCCCATAAAAATACTTAGTAATATTTTTTTAGTTTTAAGTTTGACATTACATGTATTTTTTTACTAATTAGATAGGTAGATTAACTCTTTATTGAAACACCATAATTAAGACTACTGTAACAAACAAACAATAAGACTTAGTGTTACAATGCGCGGCCTTATCGCTCAAAGCGATATCTTCCTGACATCCCATGTGTAAGAGAAATTGCATATAAAAGGCGACTCAGTGTTTTCACAATATTAAACATCTAACAAACTAAACTTAAAACTAATTAGTTTACTAAATAATAAATCATCTATGTCTACACCAGAAAAAATAAACATTGTGTAAAACATACTTCACTATGAAAAATATCGCGAGTTATATCCATATTTACTTATTAACTGGTCATAAACTGTTCGGAATCTTTCCAGTAAATGTAACGTGGGTCATTGCCGGTTTCTAATATGTTAATATTAAACATAACGTCCTTGTTTAGAAATGTATGATTATTACAATATTTTTTTATACAAATCTAAGGGCATCGTTAAAAATAATTATAATATTAAGTGTCTATAAATAATATCCCATAAAAATACTAAGTAATATTTTTTTGAATTTTTGTGTTACATTACTTACTCAATATAAGGTAACATAACGTGTGTTTTTTTACTAATTAGTGTTATTAATAATAAAACGATGGTTTCATACATATTTTAAATCTGAAAATATTTGTTGTTTTCAATCATCTATGTCTACACCAGAGAAAAAAAACATTGTGTAAAAGATACTTGTTCACTTGAAAACTATCGCGAGTTTTATTCAAAATAACTTATTATCTGTTCATGAACTGGTCGAAATCTTTCCAGTAAATATAACGCGGGTCCTTCCCGGTTTCGAATAAGATAATATAAAACATACTTGTTTTGAAATGTATGATTTTTGCAATGTTTTTCTTTTTAAATCTAAGGGCATCGTTAAAAATAATTATAATATTAAGTATCTATAAATAATATCCCATAAAAATACATTGTTATATATTTTTTTAATTTTTGTGTAACATTACTTACTCAATAAAAGGTAACATAACGTGTGTTTTTTTAGTAATTAGTGTTATTAATAATAAAACGACGGTTTCATACATATTATAAATCTGAAAATATTGGTTGTTTTCAATCAGCTATGTCTACACCAGAGAAAAAAAACATTGTGTAAAACATACTTCACTTTGAAAACTATCGCGAGTTTTATCCATATTTACTGATCATAAACTGGTCGGAATCTTTTCAGTAAATATAACGAGGGCCCTTGCTGGTTCCTAATAAGTAATATAAAAAATACTTGTTTAGAATATGTATGTTTTTACCATGTTTTTTTACTTAAATCTAAGGACGTCGTTAAAAATAATTATAATATTAAGTAAGGTAACAAAATGGTCCTTTTTTTCTAATTAGTGTTCTTAATAATAAAACGACGGTTTCATGTTTATGAACCTGAAAATATTTGTTGTTTTCAATCATCTATATCTACACCAGAGGTTGATGGTGAAACATCTACTTAAAGTCCTGAAAACTTTTCTTTGATGTTTTTAAGAGTAGAAAAGGTAAGAAAATACTTTACAAAGCTGGATATAAAAGAAGAAATAAGCGAAATATAAATACTTCCAGTATTTCGAAGTGCTGTTATTAATTTATTATACATAGTATATGCCAAGCGTCAATTACGTTGGACGCATCCGAAACTAAAATCTTGTGAGAAACGAATGAAAATCTGTCGCCAAGCACCTAACAGTGTGTTTTGGCAGCAGTCCCTGAGACCCAGTAAATTTAAAGGCACGTAAGACTTAACAACTTCATGTCTCAGGGCGCAGTGTTGTTTTTTTAATGTTATTGGGACGGACCAAGCTCGAGGCCCACCTGATGTTAAACGTACCCCTGCCCCTATTACAGATGCATTTCATCACAAATTAATTGCACTGCGCCCGTCACTTTGAGACATAGTTGTTAAGTCTCATATGCCCTTCCACCATGCGGTGAAGCTCAAACCCGCGGCGGACCTGCTGCGCGGCAGTCCATAGTTAATGCCACTAAGCCATCACTGCTTCATAATAAATGTTAGTTACTTGTGACAAAATGCATCTGTTATAGGCAGACGATACCGCTTAACATAAGTTAGTTTTATAGATAACCGCCTAACCAAATAACTACAATAAATTAACAATTTGTCTTATGAAAGTTGATATCTTGTAAACATTAAGGTTGTTTTCTTTGTAGATGATCCAACACCAGTATTCACGACATCGCGATACGGAAAGCCAGTGATAATGGTCGGCAAGTATCGGTACAACATGTGGTCGGGCAGCAAGGGGAAGCAGCGCGCGCGTTGGATCTGCGTGAAGATAGCTGACAGCTGTCGAGCCTCCATCATCACCTTCAATAATGAAATTGTTAAATTTAACTATGATCATAATCATTAATATGTACAATGTAGTTTGAGAATACGTCTACCTCTTTTCTACCGACTTCAAAAAAGGAGTAGGTACTCAATTCGCCTGTTTCTTTTTATTTTTTATTTTTATGTTTACCCTAGTTACCTTAGAACTTTTGATTGGGTGAACCGATTTTGCTGATACTTGCCGTGTGGTCCCATTTATATTTAATCAAAATTGGTCAAGCGGTTTTTGAGTTACACTCCAATAACTGAAAGTATTTTGATGATATAGTCATTGACAGTGAATGACAGTCGATCCTGTGGCAAAGTGTCACTAAAAAGGGTGTAAAACATTTTTTACCAAAAAAATAGAACCGACTTCAACACTCACATGTGTGAAATAACTTTTTGAAGTCGGTACCAAGCGCATAATATTGTGATAATAGGTATTTTTGAACCATCATGGTACCGACTGTAACAAGTTATTTCACACATTTCAGTGTTGAAGTCGGTTTTATTTTGTGTTTTTTTCTTACCTCTATAGATAATTGGTTTATATTGTCAAATATTTTTTGATGACATATTAAAAATCTGATTTTTATTTCATCTTGTATCTTTCATTTAGGTGCCAATCAGGTGACACACCAGGTCGTAGGCCTCTTAAGATAGGATGGAATGCGCGAAGAATGATATAATTACGCGTGAGAGATGTGAATACTAAGATGTAAAGTAATAAAATAAAGAAGAAGAAATGTTGTGCTGACGCAACGTAGTGTAGGATAAGGGTAGGAAAGAGAAAACTCTACTTATATTTTTATTTATTGCCGGTAGGTTAGCTTTTTGCCACTATCTCATTTGGTGGTAAGTGAACATAATAAGATAATAATAATAAACATAATAAGCTGCCGGAAAACACTGTTAGGTGCTAGGCGACAGATTTTATACTTAAGGGTGGTAGCTAGCCAGGTAGGCATTCGCAAAATGCCCAACTACCATGCTGTAAGGACTGACATCCTTTTTTTACGGGGGAAAAAGCCTCCGCACTGCCCCATCACCGCGGGGGTGGTGGAAGGGGATGTGTGGGACTTAAACCCACTAAAAACCCCCCGTGAGCAGTCCTCCGCCAAGGTGGGGCAAGATAGGGTCGCGTTAGCAGTCACCATCTTGCCCCGGCGGTAGGGTCGAACTCCGTCGGGTCTCTGCGCCTGTGGAGGCGCAGGCCTTGCTCACAGGCTGCCGTCCAGGACACCGTCCGGTATCCGCGTATCGCCCTCTTCACGATAGACAACCGGAACCAACGGCTTAACGTATCTTCCGAAACACGTGCACACTCAGTAGTAATGTCACTAGCGGTCACCCATCCAAATCAAAGCCGCAGCGGACGTTGCTTAGCTGATCGCTTGGCTAAAGCAAACTTCGTTACGAGCGCTTCGAAATACATTTTTATATACATATTTGAACATTTATAAATTTTTATGTCTTTTAAAGTTACAAATGTTTGTTGGTTACATGGCGTTCATAAAATTACTAATTACATCTAAAATAAACTATTGCATATTATATGCTTGTGTATTTTTGGAGCAGGGATGGCTCAGTGGCATAGGCTATGGACTGCCGCGCAGTAGATCCATGACTCGAATCCCGCCGCGGGCTTGAGCTTCACCGCATGGTGGAAGGGCATTTTGCGAATGCCCGCCTGGCTAGCTACCACCATCAAGTAGAAAATCTGTCGCCAAGCATCTAACGGTGTGTTCCGAGAGCTGTCCTTGAGAGCCAGTAATTCTAGGTTAAGCCTGTTAACACACTGAGAAAAACGACTTTGGACCTTAAATCAAATTTGACCTTTTACCGTTGAATTGTAACTACGCAAGGTGAATTCACAAGTCTTAAGATGATTTTCACCAATCAATAAAAATGTACCATGTTTTATAGTAAACAAAACCGTCAAAAAACGCCTTCCGTAAAGTATTTTCAGAATTGAACTTGTTATACGATAATAATTGCAGTATTGACCATAAAATATACCTTACTTTTACGGCGGTTTATATACGGTGATTATCACTATAACGTACGACTTAATCAGCCTTATCAAAAGTCAATATTTAAGTAAGACCACAAAATACACCTTAAATGAAGACGAAAAGAAACATTCGCCTTCACTGACCTCGTTTAACGCCTTCTAGTTGGAAGGCGTTTTTGTACGTATTTACGTTTGGTCGGTTTTTCGCCTTATACCATATAAATTGGCCGTCATTAGGGCGCTTTTGACTTTAGATTTTTCTCAGTGCACCTTCGACCACATCATCACTTAACATCAGGTGAGATTGAGGACAAAGGCTTACCGATCAGCAATATAAAAAAAAATTCGCCATCACTCATTTTCGAAACAGATTATCCAAATTTACATAGGCATATACATATGTACATGTAAATTTTATTACCAATAAATATTATTACCAGTTTCCAAACGGGCTCAGTCGCGGCGGAATATAGTTGGATATTGTTGGTAGTACAATTGTTGTCATTTTTGTACAATACAATATACTCGTATGAACGACAATTATTTGAATTTTTTATGTTTGTTAGGTTAGCCTTTGACCACTATCTCACCTGATGTTAAGTGATGATGTGGTCAAAGATGTTAACATATAGCTTAACCTAGAATTACTGGCTCTCAAGGACAACTGCGCGGAGTACAAGGGTGCAAGGTGCTTGGCGACAGATTTTCAAGATATATGTATATAAATACAAAAAGGTACCAGTGTCATCATTACTAATTAGCTAATGTTCAATGCTATCGACTGTATTTATAATATTACAATACATTGTTTTAGGTGTTGCAGTGCTTACAATGTCGCGTTATGGAAAACCCGCAATGGAGATCGGACCATATCGATTCAATAAGAATTACGAGTGTAGAGGTCCAAGAGCGCGGTGGAGATGCACTCGGAATGGCAAAGGGTGTAAAGCCTACGTTATCACTGTAAATGATGAAATCTTGACAATTATGAATGAACATAATCATTAAAACTGACTCTATGTTATTTTTTTTTTTTTTTTTTATGTTATGTTATTGTGACGGAAAAAGCCCGAGGCCCACCTGATGTTAGGTGGGCTAACCTCTGCCTATAACAGATGCATTTCGTCAACGGTCGGTAAATCGGTGACTGTGAAACGGAAAGATAGTGTTTTATTTATTAAATATGTTCTGGGTAGTATAACCGAAACTACTCGAACATTCTGAAACAGGCCCTTAGATTATTAATAATTATTTACATACAAATGTGTACATGTGAAATTTTATTGTATAGCGCTCCATTAAAGAAGTCGTGAAATCGCGATCAAATGAATAATTTGTGTTTATCTATAGATCAGAATCTACGAATTAAATGTATTAAGGTTGAACTGGCCTGAATGAACTAGATTGAACCGGAACGTTTCCATACAAACGTCGAAGGGTAATCACACCCTTATTTGAGGTTTTAGGTCGAGAACAAAATATGATATCGATTGATCTTCTCATTATCTAGGCTTGTATCGTTATGAATTTTTAAAAAGATAATTCAGTTGTAAGTTATGAGGCATAAAAATAAATATTTGAAAATGTTTCGAGGATCATAACTCTTAAGTAAATTAACTTTTTAAAAATAAGTTACGATACAAGCCTAGATAAAGTAGATATCAATCGACGTCACACTCAGTTCTGGACCTTAAATCTCAAATAAGGGAGGGATCACCCTTGCGACTTTTGTATGGAAAGTGACAGGCCAGTTCAGCCTAAGCAATGAATAAACAAATTAAAAAATTGACTTTAAATTACTTTTTCCAAATATTTTTGAAAATACTTAATTTTACAAAAAACTGATAAACCAGTATCATAGATATTATGCTCATGGACATAAATCCAAAATTTCATCGAGTGTGAACTCTAGGTGCTCTAAATATGATGAAACTACGTTTGTATAGAAAACGTTACGAGCACTCTAGCCTTAAGTCTCGAGGTAAATTTTTTAACGCAAATAAATACTTTTTTTAATGTACTGGTAAAACAGGAATTAGCCGGTAATTACCAGGATCAATTTCTGATCCAGATTTGTAAATTGTCGTTACTTTTGCTAGTTTTAGAGTATCAAAAAGTATTTCATCGTGTAAAAGTTTATTGTACATGTTGTAAATTGTGGGTTATTATATGTTGAATGCATAATTATTGATTCTGGTATAATTATTGATATTTTATGTATATACACCGTGTCCCAAAATTCAACGATAAGCCGGCATCGGAGCATGGACCTACTCATGACTCCTCGGAAAAAAAAAAAAAATTATAACTGTTTTTTTTTATTAATTACAGAGACTTTTATAAATTTCATCGATATTCGATACCCATTATGCTATTTTCAACTACCATGACCACAATTTTTGACATATTTTTGATATTTTTTTGCATTAGCAACCTAAGAAGGACGGCTATCTACCACAATCCTTTAAAATTACAGAAAGTCTGTAGTTATTTTACAAAAATCAGTAAAAAAAAATTTTTTTCTTATAATTTTCATAGATTTTAACATTCTATGCACTTTCTATAGTCTGGGTTAAAAAAAAAGTATGGACACTACCATGGCAAGTTTTATTAAAAGTTGGCGCAACTTTATAAAAGTCTCTGTAATTAAAAAAAAAAAGAGTTATAATTTTTTTTTTTTTTTTTCCCGAGTAGTCATGAGTAGGTCCATGCACCGATGCCGGCTTATCGTTGAATTTTGGGACACGGTGTATATACATATATATATACCGTCGGAACCAGTACTGCAATAATTAGAACCTGGAATGTCAATGACTTTTTCTTCTTAATCTTCATTATAATGTTCAAAATTAGATAGTATAAAAGTATATTGCAAAAATAGTTTCGGTATGAAATAAACGTAATTTAAATAATTCGTATGGCCTTCAAGAAGAGAGTATATTCTCTCCTCAAAGGCCGGCTACGCATCTTCGATACCTCTTTTGTTGCGGATATTCGTGGGCGACGGTGATCACTTACCACCTGGTGAGAAGCCTACTCGTTTGTCCTCATATCCCATTAAAAAAAATCACAAAAAATTGGTAAATGTCTTTTTCTAATACTATTTAATCCGCAATAGATTTTTATGGCAGGATTATTTTTTCTTGGGCAATACAATGCAAAATAAAAATTTGTAAACTTTATTGCATTGTATTGCGTTGATAATTTACCCATCATTGGTGAAGTAATAGCCAAAAAATTGAATATTCGTTATATCCAATTTCAGAAGCAGCCACATCAAAACTCTTCGGAGGAAAACATGAGTTCCACCAATTAACGCAGAAAGTCAGATAGTTATCATATAACCCATAATTTCGCTCCGTCCATACTTCCAATCAATCGTCGATATTTTGTTATAAAAACTAACGTGGTTTTCACTCATTTTAGTACATAATACGGGTTAACTCACGTGAATATGTCAGATAGCTCCAACTATATTTTTAGAGCACCGCTTAGCGAAACGTCAACGCGGACGTCCCGAGCTCTCCTTGAAAAAGACCACCGGATGTGGTTGAAACTATAGTCGGAGCTATCTGACTTATTCACGTCTTAGAGTTATCCCGTATTATTTAACAAAATCGTCGCTATATTAACTAATTCCAATGTACTTTTATTTCTAGGACAGAAAGCAACGTTTGTTACATCTCGTCACGGAAATCCAGTACTTCTGCTAGGACCCCACCGCTACAACATGCGAGGTAGCACCACTTCTAAAGTGAGATGGGTGTGCGTGAGGGTGGCCGACGGATGCAAAGCAACTGTCATCACCATCGACAATGAAATCATTAATGTAAAGAATCAACACAACCATTCGTAAGATTACGTAATTTTGAACCAGCGATGGCCTAGTACCCTAGTACCCCGTGGGGTGTCGGATTAGAATTGCACCTCCCCATATCATCCCGTGGGTGTCGTAAGAGGCAACTAAGGGAAAAATACTGGAAGGTGGGCAGCAGCGCCTTCTACAGAACTGCCATCTTACACTGCGATCCCCAAGCCGCCTGCCAAGCGTGGGGATTATGGCAACTACCCCCTTTAATAGGGGAGGTTGTATTCAGCAGTGGACGATCCGGCTGATACAGTACAGTACAGATGGCCTAGTGGCATTGGCAATGTCTCTTGTGCCTATAATTTCTTACTGGATCTCAACGACTGCCGCCGGAACACACTGTTAGGTTCTTAGCGACAGATTTTTTATTTGAGGGTGGTAGTTAGCCATGTGAACATTCGCCAAATGCCGTTCCACCGTGGTGAAGCTCAAGCCGGTGGTGGGGATCGAACCATGGACCTGTGGCACGGCAGTCCATAGCTATTACCGCTCAGCTATCATTCTTCTTCTGGGTATTCCAATACACATCACCATTTTCATATACAAATCTTGTTGCGTTGTTCGTCCTCGTCTTTAAAATAAGTTGCCGGTTATTAGCCAAGCTGAAGAGCTTAGAGAAGTCTAAGGAGGTCTTCTATCCTTAGAGAAGACGGTACCTGAGCCTTTTTATAAGACTTCATTACCTTCTGGGCACTTACCGAATATATATAAGTGTATAAATTATATTTTTGCTGTCTAAAAGATTTATTGTATTAATTAGTTTGTAACTTTGACATTCGTTTGGTGTTTATGTTTATAAATTTATGCAGTATTCATATACTATTATTGAATAATTACTAATATTTAATAATTTACTTATGTCTAATAAATTTATTTTCTACTTTCTAGTTTTCTATTTTTGATGACGCCTACGTCCTGTTATTTAAATGCGAATGTGTGGATCCACGCTTATTGTGGAGGTACTAATAAGTAGGTGTATAATATACAAGGAAATCCTAGAGCATTCCTTTCTCCATTTGTAATTTAATGTAAAATAAATAAATCGATTTATTATTATGTAATTTACCACATTTAACACTGTTGCATTTATGTTTTTTACCGACTTCAAAAAAAGGTGGAGGTACTAAATTTGTCAGTGTGTTTTTTTATGTTTGTTACATCATAACTTTTGACTGGGTGAATCGATTTTGATGATTTTTTTAATCTGTTAGCTGTAGTTTCCGTGTGGTTTCATTTAAAATTCATCAAAATCGGACAAGCCGTTTTTGAGTCACATTCTAATAACTGAAAAGTATTTTCTCATCTTGATGATATAGTCATTGACAGTAAATGACAATCGATCGCATAAGAAGCAAGGATCACTAAAATGGTGAAAACTTTTTACCAACAAATGGAACCGACTTTAACACTCAAATGTGTGAAATAACTTGTCGAAGTCGGTACCATGCGCACAATATTGTGGTAATAGGTACTTTTGAACGTCATGGTACTGACTTCACAAGTTATTTCACACATTTGAGTGTTGAAATCGGTTTAATTTTTTGGTATTTTTTTAAATATTACAATGAAAAATAAAACATATAATATAAAAAAAAATGCTTTCTCTATTTTCAGTGTCATTCGTGAAGCAGCGATCTGGAAATAAGCTGGCAATGATCGATGGATACACGTTTTACCTTCATAACCAAACACGAACCACAGACAACTGGAGGTGTTCCTCATACAAGCACAAGCATTGCCACGCGAGGTTCATACTAAATCATGATGGACAAACTGTAAAGAAGATGAACACAGTGCACAGTCATGATCCTCCTAGATATAAGATAGTTAACGGCGTGTATATAAAAATTTAAAAAGGCGAGAACGTCTGTATGTTGTTAACCGACTACCAAAAAAGGAGGAGGTTCTCAATTCGACGCGTATATTTTTTTTATGTATACTACTACGTATAACTTTTTACTGATGAATAGTCCGATTTTGATTACATTAAAATTTATTTTTGCCATAACGCATGCTCTGTGGATTACATTACAAAATGACGAAGAAAAATTTTAAATTTTCCTCACGTTAATTTGTAATTTCGTAACTATTTTTTTGTTAAAAAAAGGGTATACCTCCGAGGTATAACATATAAAAACTTATCTGAGCGCTTGGTCTCTGGTATTTGTTATTGAGCTGGACTTATATATCTTTATATATTTATTCGTAGGCGCTCACAGATGCAACCGGCATAGTTTCAACTTTGCTTCAACGCAAGCCAAGCATTTGTTGAGTATATCCATACTGACATGTGACGGTAACATTCGGAAACTGAATAATGTACATACTCATCCACCGCATCAAATGAAGAAGGAGCAACCGTACAATGCATACTTGTAGTTTGTCCAGTAGCTTGCAGCCTGTGATATTGTTTACGTACTTTGTTCACCCCCATATTTTTTTTTCATAGAGTTAATGAAATATTCTTGGTCTAGGGGAAGGTCTAGGTAGTCTATAGTCTAGGGAAACGTTTTTAATTAAGCTTCATTTAAAAATTAAGTATTTATTGGAGGATAGAATGTTTTTATTTAACTATTGAGTTACCAATACTTTTATAAGTTTAATGTTGCTAATTGTTGTTAGGGCTCGCATTTGACCACTATCTTATCAGATGCGGTCAAGGATATTGTTCCGGCAAATCCTCGAAAGGAGAGTGGGTCTAAAAACATCTGCCGGAAAACACTAGGTATATGGAAACAGATTTTCTACTTGAACGTTGTAGCTAGCCAGTACAGTATTCGCAAATTACCTTAGCATAATATAGTTAAACTCAAGCCCGCAGCGGAACCATGGCGCACCTGTGCGGCAAGTCATTTTCATTTCTACTGTCATTTACATTCCTGCACAACCCTTTGATATCATAGGGGACATAGTCTAACCTTGTTATGACATATACAATGTATATATATTATACATACATCTGACGAGACACCGTCCAGCTGATCTAAAGCCCTTAATTATATTGTACTGCGTTGAATAGTTTTAATAAACAATAGTTATAAATGTTGTGTATAGGGAACTGTATTATTTAATAGTTTTTTTTTTATGCCTGATAGGTTAGCCTTTGACCACTATCTCACCTGATGGTAAGTGATGATGTGGTCGAAGATGTTGTTCAGGCTAACCTAGAAGTACAGGCTCTCAAGGACAGCTGCCGGAACACACCGTCAGGTGCTTGGCGACAGATTTTCTACTTGAGGGTGGTAGCTAGCCAGGCGGGCATTCGCAAAGTGCCCTACCACCGCATGCTATAACGACTGCCATCCTAAGACAACAACTGGGACCGACGGCTTAACGTGCCCTCCGAAGCACGGAAAACAATGGAATTTAAAAAGTTACTATAATTTAATAGTTTAGTTATTATACTTCAAGTTAATGTTAATGTTTTTATTACATAAATGGAGTATAAAATGGCTATTTTTCCGTATATAAATACCCGTTTACGTATGCTATTAGTCGCATAAATATGTCTTTTTTTATTATGTTTATAATGTGACATTGCGATGCAACTGTTATAAGTAATGTTAAAAAATATATAATTATGCATCATCATATTTCCGTTGTAAATAAATCCTATGTAACCTTCAACAACTTTATAACTCGTACCAGTAGAACTGTTTGTGTGAGTTCGTCCGTGGAAGTACTGCCATCATACCTATTTCTACCGCCAAGCAGTAATATTCACATAAATTTTAAGCAGTGATAGGCATTGGCTATGGACTGCCGCGCAGCAGTTCGTATCCCGCCGTGAGCTTCACCACATGGTGGAAGGGCATTTTGCGAGTGCCCGCCTGGTTAGCTACCACCCTCAAGTAGAAAATCTGTCGACAAGCAACGGTGTGTTCCGGCAGCAGTCCTTGAGAGCCAGTGAAATTACAGGCGCATGAGACCTAACAATATGTCTCAAGGTGACGGGCGCAGTGCAATTCGTGACTTGTGACGAAATGCATCTGTTATAGGCAGAGGTTAGTCCGCTTAACATCAGATGGACCTCGAGCTTGTTCCATCACAATAACAATAAAAAAAATGTGTTCCGGTTTGTAAGGTATGAGTGCTGGTGAAATTAAAGGCAACTGAGACTAAATTAAGTCTAAGTGATGGTCGCAGTGCAATTCGCTACTTGTGACAAACTGCATCAGTACCTACCAGGTGAGCTTCGTGCTTGGCCATCATTGATATAGGCTTTCACTGCTATATCACTTGCTAGTTTTTTTAAGCCTGATGAGTGTTATAGCAGTAAAAGCTTATATCAATGATGATATAGGCTTTCACTGCTATATCACTTGTTAGTTTTTTTTAAGCCTGATGAGTGTTATAGCAGTGAAAGCTTATATCAATGATGATATAGGTTTTCACTGCTATATCACTTGTTAGTTTTTTGTAAGCCTGATGAGTGTTATAGCAGTGAAAGCTTATATCAAGGATGATATAGGCTTTCACTGATATATCACTTGTTAGTTTTTTTAAGCCTGATATAGCAGTGAAAGCCATATTATCATTGATATAGGCTTTCACTGCTATATGCGTTATTTTTTTGCAATAAAGAACTGGACAGTATTGATAAATGTTAGGTAATTTTATTTTATATACTTATGTATGATGATTGTAATAAAAATATAGTATTTATCAACCGTGGATATATATCAGAGTGAAAAAATATTTGAAGCTGATAAGATCTTCTCCCTGGGGAGATATCCTCCGGTCTGTGCTAGGACCACAGAATGCGTTTCGATCAGAATGTTTGAATGAAAAAACGTCATATGTACAGCACGTTGAGGACATTATAATATTTTCTTTTACTTTGATCTCCTTATAAATGGGGGTCGCCCAAATTGTCAATTGTATACCATTTTTGTTAGAGGGTCTTTCTCAGAAACGGAATTATGTAGATACGAATCTGAAACTATAATATAGAGTATGTTTAATACTTTATTTAAACAGACTTTATATTACTCATACTTGTTAGTGGCAACAAATGCTTATAACCCTGAGATAAAATGTACTCAAATCCAATTTTATTTTTCTTCTGCCAGTTAAGGAATGTGGAACTCTTTCATCACAGCTGATAGGCTGCCCTTTCACTTACATCCACACCATCTGTTGATAATACCGTTAGTATATTATGTTTAGTCGGATGCTTTACCTAGAATGGGAATTGGCTTTCAAGGAAATAGCTTTTGGAACACAACGTTAGGTGCTTGGCGATAGACTTTTTTCTACCTGAGGGTGATAGATAGCCTGGCAAACTATACCCAAATGTTCAACCACCATGATTACCTGATCATTACTTTTCAGACTACGAAATATCTCTGTAGAGCCTAGGGTATCTTCGCGTACAGTGTTCAGGTTTGGGATAAAATTAATAAATAATATATAGTATGTTTATGTCCACTGAAGTGAATATTCATAATTTTGAATTTTAATTATTGTTATTTCAAATTTGGAATTAGCAATAATAAGTTTTATTTTCCAGAACCAGTTTTTGCATGGTCTCGATACGGCAATCCAATGATTAAAATTCTGGGCTACAATTTTATCAAGCATTGCTCGTCAAAGGGAAAAACAAGATGGAAATGTTCACAAGCTCATCAGCAATGCAAAGCATTTATTTATACCCTCGTAGACTGTAACACGATTATCAAATGTTGCAATTTGCATAATCATTAACGTATTAGATTTAATGAGAAATGAGAAATTTTATTTGAATTATGTAGTTGAAAATGTAGCTTGATTATAAATCAAACGCTTGGTCTAAATGAAGAAGCTTATTCATTAAGAAGGATTTTCCACATAAAAATACTGGACAGTATCAGAAAAAAGTATGCTTAGCGAGAAAAAATTAAGGAATAGAAGGAAACATCGCATTCCCGCAGTATGACCATCTGATAGCCCTCAAGCCTACAAACAATTCTGTAAATATACCAACATATAACTTTCTCTAAAAACCTAATATGACATTCTAACCACATGATAGTAAAAGTATTACAAAGACAATACCAATAAAAAGATTTTATTCCATATTCTGCAGTGGACTTTTAGATTTGAAGTAATACATCAACATAAGAGTCGGCAGTGACATCTGGATCATCCGGCAAGAAGCAAACTTGCCCTCATGGATAGGAGGAAAAGAAGGACCGCGTCCCGTCCCAATTAGCAACTTATAGTGCCACACGCGAAGATGGCTACATTAAATAAGGACATCTTATTTTTTTAATGCATCTAGAGAAAAATAAATTAAATTAAATGTCTCATACGCCTGGAACAAGTAACCAGCCATGAAATATATTAAAAGGAAACATACCATCAAAATGAATGACTAAAGCTATGAACAGAATGTTTAACAGTATGACATACGTAGTGTATAAGCCTCTCACAATAAGCAGTCAGAAAAATCTGACAAAGAGGCAAAGAAAAAAGGTAAATTATTTTTTAACTAAAAGATAAGCTAATAATGAAAATAAAAACAAAAGCAAAGAACGTCATAGAGCAAATACTCCAGGGTTATAGAGGGTAATCCCCCGACCAAAGTCACAAGTACAAGCCGATGACAACCACATTTAAGTCTATTATATTAAAGAAGAAAGAGATTGTACAATTCACCGGAAAATTCTGGGCGAGAATCTCAAGAAATAGAGAAATAGAAAGGTTACCTTGGAAGTTTTACCTACATGGGTACTTAAGTGACACAAAAACATAAACACTTTTTTTTTTGCTGGGCACCACTCAAGTATTAGAGATACACATAAGTAAATTAATGATAGGTAAGTTCAATTCACGTAGTTAGTATATAGTAAGTTATTTATTTATTTATTATGGGTAATAGGGTTGAATTCATTTTGCAGCTTTTTGTACGTATAAATAAAATATCACAGTTCTGCTTTAATGAAATGTGAAAGTGTTGTGACTTAAAAAAATACCTTCCCTTGTTTTTCATTATTATTATTAGTGAGTCAAGCTGCTTGTGAAAGTAATCTACTCTTGTTGCTAGCTCGTAGTGTTCATTATACGTATTCAATGCAGATATGCATACCAATATATGATATGCAATACCCAAATATGTATTTGCTAAAATATAAGTTTTAAATTTTTTTACAGACTCTAATGGGGAGATGACTCCGATTTACACAACATCACGGTTCGGCAAACCCGTAATAATGCTAGGGCAATACCGTTTTAACCGTTATGCGAATTATAAAGGCCCAAGGGGTAAATTTATATGCGTGGCTAAAAATGATGGATGCAGAGCAAATATCACCACATTCAATGGCGAAATTATTCAAATAACTAATAGTCATAATCACTAAAACGGTGATGGTTTAGAAACTTTCTAATATAATTTATAGATTCAGGCGATACTTTGCGGAGAGCCTGATTAACTAAAATTTTGAAAATCTCTAAAAATAAAATGAACTTATTTTTGACAAAAATATTCGAATCGTATTAAATTTTTGAATACAAATCGAATATTTTTCTTAAAAAATAAGTTTATTATATCTTTAGATATTTTCAAAATGTTAGTGACAATTCCGTATAAACCTTTTCTTTGTTTACCTAGGTAATATTTTCGACAAATCCTACACTTTAATTTATTATAGAAAAATGAAATGTTTGAAATTTTACGTCAAAACTTATTCAGTTTCCGGATTAGAATGGGACCTCTAAATCTCAGCTTTCTATCCTTCCAACCTTCAAATGACTGTATCTTTTGATCTATAATAGTAACAACTTATATAATTGAAACAGTGTTGTTTGTGTTGTTATATCGGATTGTGCAACAAATATTAGCAATTACAAAACATGGAAACGTATATTTAGTTACATTCATTGTTTTTGATATTTGTAAAGGTAATAGTGTCAAACTTATTATAGTTAACGTAAGTAGTCCAAAATATAGCCTACTTTGGGTCTGACTTCCGGTAAGTTGTGGTTGATAACTGGATAAAAAAAACGGTTTTTGTGTAAGTTTATACAACAAATATATTATATGTTGGTAACTAACCTTGAGGGCCTGTTTCAGAATGTTCGAACAAGTTCCGTTTATACTACCCAGAACTTATTTAATAAATAAAACACTATCTTTGCGTTTCACAGACATCGATTTAGCCTATCCATCGGTTAAAGCTTGAAACGCGCTGCATGTTAACTGTCATTTTTATCATTCAGTTATTTTATGTGTTAGTTAACAACCCGTAACTTTATAAGGACATTCTGAAATGGGCCCTAAGTGTATAAAATTTTGTGTATACCTATTCAGGTTTTCAGTTGAAGTACTTTAAGAGGAGTATAACACATTTATGTATACGTACGTACCTTTACATTTTAAATGAAAAAATGCTATAATTAATTTAGTTTTGCATGTTTTAGTGACATTTGTACCTCAACATTCTGGAAAACAACTGGCCATGCTTAACGGTTACACGTATTATTACCAGAGACGGACTAAAAGCACGCAGCTCTGGTGGTGCACTAAGGGAGCGAAGTGTCACGCGCGGCTTACCCTGTCCTATGATGGAAAGACCGTTTTAAGGGCAAATACAGAGCATCATCATGATCGTCCTTTGTACAGAATTATAAATGGAATTTATTTTAAGATATCTAGTGATACGTAAAGTTTTTCTGGAAATCTATAAGAACAGCTTGAGGCAAAACCAGTACCTCAGAGCTGAATCAAATCAGAGGTCATAATGAGCAAAGCATTATACAAGTAGAAGATTGTGTGTTGAAAGGGTGGAAATAGCATTTTGAAAGTTTATTTGAAAGGGAGGGAACCTTGAACCAGGTTCCAAGAACCTACATGAATACAAGTGATGATGAACATGAAATAAGAATGGATGAGATTTTGAAATCGTTAATGGATATGAAATTAGGTAATGCTGCAAGATATGATAGAGTATCAGTCGAGATGCTGAGAGCTGGCGAGGCATAGTAGCTAGTCTGTTGCACTGCCTTCTTAATTTGTGTTCGAGAAGCGACCAAGTATCAGGTGGCTGGTGTAAGGCTGTGACTGTGCCGATAGCGGCTGTTTATATTTGTTTACATAGGTAAAGGAAAAGGGTTACAACAATACTGGAAGAATTATCGCGGAATAAACCTCCTCAGCGTCGTCGATTAACTATAGGTATGCGAAAGTATTGATTGAACGAGTGATAAAAGAGACAGATGAGAAAGCATGGAATGCACAAACAGGGTTTAGAAAGGGAATGGTATGTACGGACCAGATCTTTTCTTTACGATGCATAGCCTAAAAATGCTTGACTAAAGGTCAAAAGATGTATTTCGCTTTCATACATTTAGAAAAGGCTTATGATGCGACACCTATAGTTCAAATTGCGTTGTACAACAAACAAGACCAATTTTGCAATTGGCTTTAAACTTGTTAATGATGAACCTTATAATTTTAATATTGTTAGTTTTTCTCTCGTTTTTAAACCATCATATTTTTGTAATGTAATTGGCCAAGCTGGCGTTAGTGCAAACATAAAAAATTTAAATTATAGTAGCAGTAGAACAGTTACAGTTAAAAGGAGTCATTGTGCAATGTTAGCTCAATTGGTTAGAGCATACCCCGGCTAAAGGGGTGGATGGACGCGGGTTTGAATCCCGCACATGACTATATTTTTTTCTCTCGTAAATTTGTAATTTTGTAATGTATGTTAATAGGATTTGGACATCTAGAGAGAATGAATGAAATGAAACTAACTAAACAGGTATACATGGGACAAGTGAACGAAATTGTTGGAAGGGGAAGACCTAGGCGATCGTTCCGAAATCAGACTGAACACGTTCTGAAAAAAAACCAGGTCAGGAGTACCCTAAACCGACCCTTATGTATGAAAGGATTGATGACAGTAAATGGAGCGAAAGAGATATGTAAGGATCGTAGCAAGTGGACATCTGTGGTGTCTGCCTACACCTACGGTAAAGTGGCGTAATTTTGTGTATGTTTGTATAATAAGATTAATAATTAACTACAATAACTTATTGCAAGCCGTTGACTTCATAGAATAATGTATATATCGCGCCCCCTTGATATTAAGAATTACACAGTTAAACTAAGTAGTGCTGAAGAGCAAACATTAGTTTTGTGTCTTTTGTATTGTGTGGTTATTAGGTGAGATTCATTAATGCTATAAACTTCTTCATATTCTTAAACTAAATTAATAATATTGACCTGAGTTGTACTTAGAGATTACAATTATATTTTCCATATATAGACAAGCTTACCGTTCGTGTTCGTTCTGTTTAAACGTAGACTACAATATATTGTATTATAGAAACATGCACTACTGATAGGTCTATGTTCTATTTACTAAGAACCTCAATACTCAAATTATGAGCGCCATCTATAATTGCTATGAGGTAGTATTGCTATATAGATAAAACTCGCGATAGCTTTCAAAGTGAAATAGTATTTCCGTTCATCCAATTGTTCACTAGTATAGAATCTTAGATGCGCTAGCGTAGCACTTGAAGTTTTTCTATATTGTGTTGGCGTTTGTTTCCCGGTACTACTATTATAATACGTCGATAAGTCGGAATAGATCATTCAATGTCATTACTTCGTTTCATTTACCCATCATCATAATACCCATTCGTAGGCATAATCTCTATCAAATCATAATATATCATGTCATTAATGGTCCAAATTTAGAGGCGTTTTTTACCACAGCACATATATCTATTATATATGGCTGAACCGAGCTGATGGTGGAATTCGTAGGTTGAACAATCATAAATAAAAAAGCAGAGTTCTGATTAGTTTTGTTACATGTATTGAAAAAACGCTAACAACCTCTTAGAGTTGAATTCTGTTACTTCTAACAAACATTTTCAGATGATGTTTTTTTTTATGTATTTGAGATGGAATAAGCATGAGGACCACCAGTTAAAAGTCTCTTGTGCCAGTAATTTATTATTTCATATTTTTAATTACTTTGCTCGATGTAAATATTCAAATCCGTATTCAATGAGAGCGCGGCGCGGTCCAGTATTGCCGAAAGCGGGCCCTCTTGGCTCGGAGTGGGAATTGTCTTTTACTGTGCGACTCAAAACCTAAAACAATAAGTTTTAGTACTGTCCGACACTATGAAGTTCTGTGCCCATATACATAGCCCAGCCTTCTCCTCGTCTCCTCCTCCTTAGTCGTTCACTCTTGACAGGGTGGTCATGGTTGATGATGCTGCATTTTCATTGTCTAAAACAGCTCTCTTGCGATGCGCCTCTTGTTGCGGTCTTCAGCGCCTCGGAAGCTCAAACTGTGGAGGTTTGTGTCGTAGCTTTGATGAGATCTGTCCAACTCATAGGTGAACGACCACGTAACCGCTTGCCCGCCCAGCCTTCTACAAAACATTTATTAATAGCTTAAGTCATGGTTTGGAGTGGCAAATCCTCCATTATCGGTTGGATTTAATTGTTAAATTTGTGATTATTTTCAGTGACATTTGTAAAAAGTCCGACAGGGAAACTACTGGCCATGGTGGGAGGATATACGTTTTATTGCCAAAGACGGAATAAAAATACCCATCTCTGGTGGTGTACTAAGTGTGGAACATGTAACGCGCGCCTTGTAATGGCCACAGATGGAGTAACTGTGATAAAAGCGAACACAGTGCACAGTCATAAGCCACCTATTTATAGAATACAAAATGGTTTTTATTTTAAGATTTAGTATGCTAATCGTAGTCTGTTTATTTATACTATAAAATTGTACCTCTACTCTGTGATTTGCGCAAGTTATTACAACTTTTTTTGTTATTATGATCATAATTACTATTACAATTACAACCTACTTTATTAAATATACGATTGTGTAGGTCAGAAGAAATAAATGTAGCTGTGATACATTGGCCACAATTAAAAGAAAATACTGTACGACTTTACTATGTAAATAAAAATATAATACTTTTAGGAAACATTTGGTAATTTCGTTATGTGTTTTTGCAGTTGTGAGTTTGTTTTACCTGTAATTATTTGCGTGTAGTCAGAAAAGTGCTTTCATGATCTGTGAAAGTTAAACGAGTCTTCAATACATGTAAATAAGTTTCTATGTGCGATAAGAATAATCAAGTTCACTCCCAACTTTTTACATAGTTATGTAATGTTTTTCAAAACGCTATAACACCAATAAATGATAATATTGTCTTTTATTGACCTTATTGAATACGATTTTTAAACAAAAGTTAAACGGTAAAAATATCATTTGGTGTTCCAATGGTAGCCAACGAGTAAGTAAGTTTTAATGTTACGTACAAAAGTGTTGTAGAAGCCCAACAATATCTATAAAGACACCAACTGATTCATAAAGAAGAAAGAACTGGTAAAAAAGCGAAGCGCTCGTAGCGAAGTTTGCTTGGCTGTTCTTAACCGATCAGCAAAGTTAAGCAACGTCCGCCTCGATCATGAAATAGATGGGTGACCGCTATTGACATTACTATTGAGCGCTGCCGTGCTTCGGAGGGCACATTAAGCCGTCAGTCCCGGTTGTTGTCTTAGGATGACAGTCGTTAGGGCATTTTGCGAATGCCCGCCTGTCTAGCTACCACCCGCAAGTTTGTCGCCAACCACCTAATGGTGTGTTCCGGCAGCTGTCCTTGAGAGCCGGTAATTATAGATTATCCTGAACAACATCTTCAACCACATCATCACTTGCCATCAGCCGCGAGAGTGGTCGAAGGCTAATCTGTCAGGCAAATAAAAAGAAAAAAAATAGTATAAGTATTAGTTTTTGGAATATACTACATATATATATATCATAGTATAAATCAAAGTTATTTCATATATTATAGTTATATTAATAAAAAAATACATAAAAGCTTTCTAAACCTGATATTAAAAATAGTTCACATTGGGTCATAACTTAGTCTGTTTTTTGTTTCAGTTTATTTTCCAGGTATAACCGGAAAACGTTTCATATGGTTCAATCGTTTCAAGTTCCGGAGAAATCAAACAATTGGATATAAAACTTGGTGGATTTGTTCCCAACGCCGATCGAAGAAGTGTAAAGCGTCGATTGTATCTTATATGGAAACGATTGTGAAAACTAATCTCAATCATAATCATTAAAGAATTATACCTAGTGAATATTAGCATATTATATATAAGTTGATGATGCGCAATCGTTACATAAAGGAGTTCGAAATAGTCAGAAACTGGTCAATATAGAGGTTCTTGACAGATGATTTTAAAAGTTCACGAAGCAGATGGAAGTCAGGCATTGTGCCCAATAGATGAAAAGTGTGTTCATACTCTTCTTTTTACCAGCTTTCAACCTAGACAACCTGCTTTTTGAATCCCAACTCCACCGCGATTCGCGGGGCTGAAAACAATAAATAAATACAAACAACTTACAATGTTTGAAGTCACATCGACTTAGACGGTCTCACCCTAGCGCTTCCCTACCTAATATAATCGGCTGATTCTATCAGGACGGTACTTACTGCCTGGGCGAGGAGGATGGGTCCAGATCTTCTTTCTTGCGAGAGCACAACACTCCAATTTTGGTAATACAAATATCAAATTAATAGATCGCGTGGTTACAAATTCAAAAAACAATCACGCGCAACAAAAACAAATTCAAATTAAAAATACATGAAAATCAAAAGCAACCTTTTCTTTTAAACCCAAAAATGTCCAGACTACTAAAGTTTTCAAAACCAGAGAGAGAACGACCAAGCAAACTTTTTTCTTTTTCAACTCAAATTGTCCATAGACAAAAGTAGACGATTACGCTAAGTTGCGTTCCAAACATTTACATATAATAAACTTAGGAATTTAAGTATTTTATAAGTATTATTTATATTTACAAAATTACAAATAATCAATAGGAAAAATTTTAGTCGTGTGCGGGATTCGAACCCGCGTCCATCCACCCCTTTAGCCGGGGCATGCTCTAACCAATTGAGCTAACATGACAATGACGTCATGACTCAAATTTTTCCTATCGTATTTTAACCATCGTATTGGGATGGATATTATTTATAAGTTTAAAATGTTTGGAAATAATACGAGATTATGTATTCCATAGACAATGTCATCACTAAACATGCTCGATGGTTTTGATAGTGATGATTCTGAAAAAACATGTATAAAAAATAAGAACAAAGAGAAAATATATAAAGTATGTCAAGATCATGATTTTATCACAGCTAGAACGCAACCGACGCCAGAGTCATCAAGAACACAAACGCAAAGAAAACGAACAAAAAATTCTGATAAATGGCTGGTCAATGTTGCAAAACGAGCTAGATTACTAGGACACTCTTATCAGTCGAAAAGTGCAAGAATAAGAACAGAAATTGAAGCCAGGTCTTTAAAAGCAGCTTGCAAATGTAGAGCCAAATGTTTCGAAAGACTAAATGATGAAATGAGAAAAAACATTTTTGATAATTTTTGGTCTAGAACTAACAATTGGGAGCAAAGACGACAGTTTGTTGCAGATAGAGTGTCCAAGACTATTAAAACAAGAAGAAAGGTATCTGGAACTCTTGAAGCGGACAGGAGAAAGTATAATTATAACTACAGCTTAACAGTTAACGACGAAGTTATTAATACATGCAAAGTTATGTTTTTAAATACCCTATCAATCGGAGAGAAATTTGTAAAGATCGCAGTTAGTAAAACAAATGAAGATGGTATTATAACAGAAAGCGACAGAAGGGGAAGACATGTCCCTTCAAACAAAACCAACGAGACTGTTATTAAATCGGCTCGAGATCATATATCATCCTTCCTTACCTGTAGCTATGAAGGACATAGACCACGAGAAAAGACTAAACAGCGTTATTTTAGAACTGACTTAAACTTAGCGATTATGTATAAACAGTACAAAGAAGCAATGATCCATGCGGGAGTAGAACAATTTGCTAAAAAATGGCTTTACCGAAAAATTTTCAATAACACTGTTAAATGTAATAAACCTCAATGAAATAAAAAATTTCAATATTTTACTATTACTTCATCACAACAAGTACATTTTTTGGCAAGAATTATGTCACTAGCAGTCTGAACATGCAGCCGTAAGGTAATATTGTGTTATTGTGAAACTCGTGAAAACAAAATAATTTCTAGCCAAAGCAAAATCATAGTAAACTGAGTTATACATGACTACGGTCTAATATAATTTTTGGACAAATTCTAGATTTGTTACGGGAATTGGCCCAACATATAAGCTAAAATGAATTGAAATGATAAATAGCTAAAAGAAGAATAGCTAAAAACATTGTGTTTCGACTTTCTTGACATCATTATTTTCTGTTATGTCAGCCAAAATATATAAATATAAGTTCATTTCGTTGCAGACTATGTTTTACACTGTAAAAGAGAGAATTATTACTTATTTGTTGTATATAGTAATTTATTAATTTATTTGGATAGCAATACATTATACGCAAAATAAAAAAAATACAGACTAATGAAACGAAGGATTCAAATAAATAATTATAACACTAAAGTCCTGTTTAACAATGTTCGAGTAAGTTCCAGTTATTCTACCCAGAACATAAAATAACTGAATGATAAAAATGACAGTTAACATGCAGCGCGATGGAAAGGCTAAATCGACGACTGTGAAACGCAAATATAGTTCTGGGTAGTATAACCGGAACTTACTCAAACATTCTGAAACAGGCCATTAATGAAGGTCTTGCTTGTTTGTTTATTTAAATATATGTAAAAAACTGCACAAAATAAAATATATTGTATGTACTTTTCAGAAGCAGAGATTACAACATCTGTGAAGGGGAATCCTATGTTGAAAATATCTGGTTACAAATTTACTAGGCATTATTTTCGGGGACTAAAAGCTCGATGGATATGCTCAATGCAGAAAAGTAAAAAGTGTAACGCTTCTGTAATGACTTATAATAATATAATCATAAGAGGAAATTATGTTCATACTCACCCTCCTGTCATATAATATGCATCAAATATATAGCTTATAGAGCAAATTATAATAAGTGATCTACCTACTATACAGGATGTATAGTTTATATAACTATGTACCTACTTATACTAGTCATTATAATACATGTTATTAGTTAATAATATCTTTCAAAACATTTCCCACTCATACATGATTGTATCTAATCCATACATGCTACTGACATACGCACTCACACACACGCACACATATACACTCTGACACTCTCAACGCACACATAACATACAAATTTACACAAACTAACATATATTCATCTCCACAAACACTATCATTATAAACATACCTTTGTATCTACACTAACTTCACAATAAGATTATAGAATAAGTTCATATATAATTATAGGTACATATTGAATAAATTAAAGTAGATCTTACCAATGTATTCCACGGTAACTACAAATATTGTAAACTCGAAGGAAGCAAACGCCCTCGATTCAAGGTTTCTTTCTTAGTGAGAGCTTTGTAAATCATATGTGTAATTTAGTGAGTAAAACATTTCATACCATCTTAAACTTCTTAAGTAATGATTGTATTTATGTGTGTGTGTTATAATGAAGAATAAAAATTATTATTAAACATTATGTAAAAACTTATAAATATATGTATCTTATTGCTGAACTGATACTTTTCTGTTTGGAAAGCACAACATAATAAACTTAAAATAGTTTATTGAAATATATAAAAATATTAGTTGTTAATTAGACTGATTTAAAATTAATTTATAAATGTAGCGTTCAAAATGTGTTTTATACAGCTTGTTCATTGATAACTGACTTCGTTTTCAGAGTAAATTAAATAGTGGTGCGCTTTTCTTTTTTAAATTTATGATATTTATTTTTAATTTTTCATACTAACTTAATAATTATTTAAAAAGTAAAATTAACCTGTCATATGAAAAATGAAAAATTTGATGATTATTGTTGTCCAATTTGACCATGCAAGAGTCTAAACCGTCTTTTCACATTTGCAGTTGCTTCGTACATCCAAACGGGGACGCATACCAGGATGTTGGTGTATCGAGGATACAGATTCTCAAGGAATTACCAGAAGAAAAGCAAAATATCTTGGAGATGCAACAAACTTGGATGCTTCGCTCGGATCATTACAATTGATGATTTTATAGTAGGAGAAAAGAACTATCACACACATTTTTAATTCATGCAGTGGACAAAAACAACTAGCATATTATTTACTCGAATATGTGCCCTTACATATTGATTCAAATAGGTACTCTAAGAGAGCTTTATGATTTTTCTTGAACAGCGGAATAGATTTCTCTACAGAAACCTCAGCTCACACTTTAAAATAAAATTTGAGTTATATTACATAAAAGTATGTTTACATAATTACAACGATTGTAGTATTATTAAGCTATAAAAGCTACGAGCTAATGTGTACGTATCAATATAATTAATAGAAGTAGAAATATGATTAAATTGAAATAATTAAAATGAATAGTTTTGTATATAAATAGTAGTAGTTAACAATTATTTCTATGAACATTTTCTGGCGTGAAATTGCGCATATCCATAATAAAAATATTAACTTAGCAATATTGTAAGAAAATACTCAAATAATATTTTAGTAAAACGTATTTAAATATATCTAAACGATTAATAATAGATCTAATAAAGAATACATCTAAAATTCCTACTATGTCGAAGTGACTTCAGAAACGCTCCGTAGCCTAGCCCAAATAGTTTTGACGCGTTTTGCTTCTACACGAAGTATCTTCAGGAGGTCTTGACTCTTTGCATGATCTCGAATAATTGATAGCGTTTTTTTTTTGCATTGGACAGCTAGCGAACGCGTCGAAAACGAATCCGTACGTAGGTAGGCGTTTCTGACGTTACATCGGCTTAGCAGGAAACTGCCTGAATTGCCACTAGTTTAGCATACTCAATTTTATTGATTCCACATCCATTTGCAAATTAATAGGTAGATATTTTAGTATATACTGATCATGCTGATTATCCAATGAAATTGCTATTGATTAATTTGCGATCGTAATATCTAACCGACAATCACCTAATCCGCTTAAATATAATCATTAGGACCATATAGGAATATAGCAATCGTAATTATAGAAATGAATGAATGAATGAATTAAATGTATAAATGATTATATCTGGATGAGCAGATCCAAAAATGAAACTACTGACGGCAGAGGTCAGGCAATTTAGATATTTAGGTTCCCGAATACGCAGGCAACATTTATCTTGGCGGAAACATGTCAAATTGTTTAAAAATACTATAATTATCAAGTTTAGAAGAGATCGGGTACAATGATTTCGACTTACATACGGCATCAACGTGTGACGTTGTAAAAGAGATTTGCCAATAACTTTACATTCGTATTCTTTGGCCAATTTTATAAATGCATCATATAGGTATACCTACATCTCCTATGTTACCAAGATGGTGAGAGAAATACCAGGTTATCCCAGGGTGAGCAGATATATTTAAAAATTTATCTGAATATTAAAAATAGTTTTCACCATATAGATATTTTTTCGTGCCCTGACATTAGTGCCACAATAACTGTCTGACTGTCTCAAAAGACAAAAAGACTTCCTCTTCTAGATCCAAATATTCTCTCTGATATTACTCTGCTTTGAGCGATGGCACCAACTCAATATTCTAACGAAATAAAAATGGATACGATTACTATTTAATTTATTTTGCATCTGGTAGTGTGTCCTTAGAAGTCAGGCTACCTGCTCCAGGCCCGGTTTAATATAGTTTAGTATTCTGTAATCTGTAGTATAGAGATCTCAAAGAATTTAACATCCGAAAATAATGAAGCTCCATATGCCTCCAGCAAGAGACTCCTATTACAGCCATACATATGGTGATTAAAAACGTAAGTCTGCCTTAAAAACGTAAATTGTCGTTTCTCTTAATTATCCAATACAATTATTGAAAATCTTAAAGTCTTACATTCCGGAACTCTTTAATAATATATGGTATACTTAGTTAGTAAACAACTTTAAACGGTTTAAATCGCGTAAAATTATCATTATTTAGAATATTTTTTATTTGAATCAGTGATCGTGGTCACGGGGTAACAGTCACCCCGTGACAAAAATAATGATAAATATACGCGATTTAAACCGTTTAAAGTTGTTTAATTACTATGTGTAATAATCGCGAAAACCTAAGACAACATTATAAGGTATACCTACTGTTAACATTAGATATATTGTTGAAGATTTGTTTTGATAGTTTTCCTAATGAACGTACAGTAACATCGTTACTAAAAATGTTAAACAAGAGTAACATTACATTAGATACTCATATGATATATTGATTAGCTATCTAATAATTAGTATTATCTAACTAATAGTATCGATAATAAATAAAAAAGTAAATTCTCAGCGTTATTTTACTAGGCGAAGGTCCGCAAAGTATGGTTGCCCAAAAGAGCTTATATCTATGAAATTAATGAACTGACACATTTTAGAACTCGTTTGAGTAACAAACTTTTTAATTGCACTCCTCAGACACATTATTATTCACCTATCAGTAGTCGGACTCCTTTGTTGTTGTCTGCATGCAGCAATTGCGTATACCTACGCGCAGAAAGTCAGTCAAGGGTCGGGATTGTCACAAAGAAACTTCTCAAATGTATTGCATAAAGTTTTAATTTGAAATAACAGGATTCTAGTCATATATAAAAAAATATTTAAATGCGTAACGGATACCTATATATTTTCTACTTATTTTATTATTTGATGTTTTTAAGTTTATTTATTCAACTTTACTGTGTAATTGATGTATAGGTTGGTATTAAACTCGTTACAGTTAACATGTACCCCTTCAGATTAGAAAGCGCAAACTAAGTTAGATTGCGCTTGCTGACCCTGCAGCTCGATTCCCCTTATCCCCCTCATTGTTTCCCCGCGCAAGTACATCAGTCCGCCGTGCGCCGACTGTTAGTAGTAAGACTGTGCCATAGAGTATCTATAGTGTGCAAATGAGATGCAATGATTTGCAGCGCCATCTTCGATTCATTTCTGGTATATTCCATTTGACGCTAATAACGTCATTTTCGATAATTTTGATCACATTCTGCGTTTATGGTTGTGATCACTGTGATCGTATGTAACTGTTCTCCCCTGTTCCATATAGGATAAGAACGCTAAGAATGCTACTAAAATTTGCCACTTCTGTCACTTTTGACATTAGATGTAGCGTTTATGGCGAAAATAACGCCAAGACCCATGTGGAAAAACTTTTTGGGAGTGTGATCGTTTTTAGTGTTTTTAGCGAATCTAACTTCAAATGGTAAGCACCCTGTATTGAACCAGGTTACAGGTACTCAAAGCAGTTTAGTATATATAGTGGTTACTATAAATGGGATATATAACTTATATATAACTTTTCAGAACCCAAATTCAACTTGTCCCAACGTGGCAATTTGGTGATCCAGATCGGAGAGTGGCGCTTCAACAAGCACGCTACTTGGGGCTCCAAAGTTCGCTGGACCTGCATCAAGAAGAAGAACGGTTGTAACGCTTCCATCACGACCTGCAATGACATCATTGTTAAGACTCTCGGAAAACATAATCATTAATATGATAATTATTTAGGCGTAGTGATACAATTAGACGTGGTAAACTAGGTAACTCTAGGCTAGCCTGAACAACATCTTCGACTACATCATCACTTACCACCAGGAGGTAGTAGTCAAAGTCTAGCCTATCAGCTATAAAAAAAAACTTTCTATTAGTATTAGTTAGAAATGAGATCTCAAGTTGTAATGTAAAGATATGTTCTGCTCTTAGTCTAATCAATAAATCGGACACAAAAAATATTATACTTCATTTACTCAATTTTCAGTGTTCCGTTAATATACTCAATTTTCAGTTTCAGTGACTTCAGCAATATGTTTTATAGTTTTCATGTCTATATAATTTTAATCGGTTCATGTTTTTATATATGCATTTTTTCCTCCAAAAATGTTTCCTTAAGAAATGTCTTGCTAAAACTACCCATAACATTTAGATTAAAAATAAATACTACATAATATTGATTCGCACTGGATATGACTGCAATGAAAGGACATTTGCGTATCGAAAACGGTATCTTATTTCGTAAGATATATTGATATAGAATAAATTAGAAATGTACTCATATTTGGCGAAATATGGATGTGACGATTTATAATTGGATATTTTAACCATGTATCTTACAATTTCTAGGACTGATACTCAAATTTGACGGATGTAGACAGGTATTGGTATACAAAGGGCATTGCTACCTACTTGGTAAATACCACATGCACTCCACCAGGCGGAACTGGTGGTGCTTATTAAAGGGAAAATACAACAATCACTGCAGAGCGAAGTTAATGACTGATGAAGGCCTCGTCGTCGCCTCTGTTGCAGATCATAACCATGAGCCATTTGATATACAGACAATGATGAAACAGTAGCTCCAGAAAATGTTTTTTCACTCTGTGAACATTAGTTTTAGACCATTTTGATATTGAGTCTATGTCGAAAACTAAATTACTTAGGAATCCGAAACTTCGGTAGGTTATTATTCATCATCGCATATTTCACTAACTCTATTTTGTTTTTTAAGATGTCATCAAAACATTTTTTTGTGCCACAGGTTGTTCTTGCGTTTCCTAAAAAAGCAAAGTACTGATTTTGCCGGTTTTTATTTATATGCACACATAACTTATATAAAAAAATATACAACTTTTAACTAGATACACAATTTTATTGAGTAGTAATTAATACAACTTATTTTGCATACATTTGCATTACATAATGTGATATGTTAATAGATTTTCATTGATTAATCTTAACAATGTTGGGCCTCTTATCTTTATTGGTACAAATTTGAAATCGATCAATGAATATTTAGTATCAGTTATATGTTTGATATTCTATCGCTTCAATAAGTTCCGAAGTTGTGTCCAAAATAAATAGTTAAAACGAGTTTTTTGTGTGTTAATAGTATTCATGATAATACCAGACAGTGGTTTTCATTGAACAGTACGATTAAAGAGTGGTCGGGTAGCAAAGTGGTATACGTAACACATACCGTCTTTGATTATGTGCAATTATGAATACGAGTAGACGCCTATATTGTGAGCGTGAGTGAAAGTATGTAACAATGTATCGGAATAATTAAATAACATTTTTATTTTTTTCAGTGACTTTTGTATCAAACAGCAAAGGGAAGTCTCTTGCTATCCTAAACGGTTACACTTTTGTCAATAATGGAAAATACAAATCGAACGACTACTGGCAGTGTTTGATGGCTCATAGAAAATGCAAAGCGCGATTTACTACATTGCCTGATGGAATTATAATAAAGGCGAATTTTAATCACAATCACTACCCTTCAACATACAAAATTGTAAATGGAGTTTATTATAAAATATAAGGTAAAAATCTCCTGCACTGTGTTCTATTACTCCATTAAACACGACTGTTTGTAATGACTGTGTGTCAGCGTTTGTGAACAATCTTCAAATCGGCATGTCTCCATATGTTATGATGCCTTCACCATATGCTGAAAATAGGTTGTTGGTACTAACTAGCTTATTGTATCGTGCACACACATAAAAATAATTTAAGTGTGTGTGTGTGTGGATATTTGAGCTCAAGTGGTGATATATTGCACCAAATTGACACGTGATTTTGAATATTAGGTTACTTTGCGGAAATTCATATTTTCGCAAACATATAGAGTAATTTATGAGTTCATATGTTTTTAACCTGACATTTTGAAAATATGACGGGGTAAAAATAGATTTAGCTTCATTTGGCCAAATCTATTTTATAATAATGTTAGATTGTTAGGTAGTTATTAGTAATAACCGTGTGTGTGCAATACAAACCTTAGTATGTATGATTTTGTTATTTAAGTGCTGTTGTGTGTCATTAAAATAAATAATACCTCTGTGTGACGTTGTTTTTATGAAGTACAGAACTGAATAAATAAAATATGTCTCCTATTAATTTATAATAAAGTGGTCTTTGCAGCATTACCACAATATCGCCAATGTAATATATGTTGAGTAGAAAATCTATATAATATATACCTATAGAGCCGTGCATAGCAGTTACTCCTACTACAGAAGTAGTGAGTATTCACAGCAATATCTGAAGGTTTTCGGCGTGTTACGAAGGCTTCAGTAGAAAACAATCACAACCATCTACTTACAATGAAAATTATAAACGGCATTTATAATAAACTTTACTCGTAAATAATGTTAACACAACTATAAACCATGTTTAATCTTCGTGACCATGGTCACTGTAAAGTGTTTGAAGGGTCAGGATAAAAATAATGATAAATAAACGCGATTTAAACGTGAACACAATGTTTAATAAGTTGGCATTGTCAGGACCACTATGTCCTGTAATTATGAATGAAATTCTATTGTTATCATTATCGCCGATGCCATTATCCTCTATTCCAGGGCACTAAGGTAAGGCCATTAGGTCGTTTGCCATATGTGCGTTTGAGACTGGGGAGCTCGAACATACAGGGGATGGTGCTGGTCACGAGAACTCTCCGGTTGATAGCATTCATAGCATGGTGAAACGAGTACTTTCCAGTGTTCCCAGGTGGTCGCTTCAGATTTAGAAACTCTTTTGAGTCTCGCTAAGTCTGCTTCTGGAGCCCGTTCAATTAGTCACTCTTGGATCACCTTCACTTCTAACCTCAACCCACAAACACCCCATACTCAGCGTTTAGTTTCATGCAACCTTATGGATCTTCGCTCATGGATGAAGGGCCACCCATTATTCGCAAGCATCCGCAATGTATGGGATGTATACCTGAACACCATTAAGAGACAATATTCTAGTTTAGTTCCTGAGCTCCCAACCTCATGTGAGAATGCGAGAAACGCTGAGAAGCCCAAGAAAGGCTTCTCACCTCCGAAAACTCCGTATTGGCAGAGCGACTTAATCCCATCGCGATTCATCCAGCCATAGGGTTCTCGACTGACATTTTGAGTGCCTTATCAATGTTATGATGTTGTAAGGGCAAAGCTGCGTCAGGACCGTTCGAAAGAATTAAGATAGTTTAGCTACAGCAAAGTAAATTCGTATTAAAACGAGGGCAATGAAAGAAGAAAGCTCCAGGAGACGCTCACTAATAGCTACAAAAAGGTCTTTCCGTAGTTAAATAACTTAAAGGATTGCATCCGAGAAAATAGGTCAACTCCACAAGGTAAAAGTGTTACACGACAGCTCTTTGACACTACCAACAATTCAGCTACCCTCAAAATAAAATCTTATGTGTTTTGGAGGTAGACTATTCGGTGTGTTAAAAATAATTTACGAACTGTTGATCCTCTTTGGCATGAAATCAAATGAAAAGTTTATTTAAAAATGTGCATGTGACGTCTCCGTGTTTGTATACATATACATACATGTATATAACGGCGCGTGAACAATTTAATGGAGTTACGAAGATTAAAAATGAAACGTTATGATTAATTCGATCACTGTTATGTTCAGTCCTATAATCGATATTGCTTTGTAATCGATTATTCATTTTTAGAGCGGGTAACACCGAATGGAGTTGTAGGTGTCATGGCGGCCGGATGACTGTCGAATTCGTTCACTTCCTCTCTGATTTTTGAAGTGTGCGCACGTCTTGACGGACAACCGTACGTGATGCACGCGTGCAAACCCATTGGCTCTTAATCCATTTTAATTCACGTGATACTATGTAGTTTTGCTGTAATAAGTTTTTTGTGAATTACAATTGTGATCATACGATATTCTCTGGGTGTTATTTCATGAAAATCTGCACGTGCACGCCCATAATAGATGTGCAACCTCAGGAGATAACGGATCCGTCTCCTGGGACGACATACCGACCCGTTTCGGCTCTCACTCTCCGTGATATATTTGATTGTTATCATTACATATGATGCGCCTATGCGTATGTTTACTCCTATACGTTCATACGTTCAAACTCAGATCGTACTTTAAAAAAAACCTAACGCCTTTGGTAAAAATTAATCAATTGAACTTATAATCATTAAAAATAAATAAAACAATAATATTTTATTAATATCATAGCTTTTTTTCAGTGAAAGAAGAACTACCTACTCTCATTACATCCAGCCATGGAAAACCTATGCTGACCTACAACGGCTACAACTACGGCAGAAACGTTCGAAGGAAAGATATGATCCGGTGGCAATGCACCGGAAGTAGGAATTATGGATGTAAATCTTTTATCGTAACAAAAGACGATACCTTTAGAATAGTCCACGGACACAACCATGAACGTAGTAAATACAGTCGTAATATAATGTTTAAGAGTTAATAACTATATGTTTTTGCTGACGAATAAATTATATTTACTAGCATTAACTTTAAGGTTGAACTGGCCGGTCACTTCTCCATACAAACTTCGTAGGGTGATCACATCCTTATTTTAGATTTTAGGTCCAGAATTAAGCATAATATCGATTGATCTCGTCATTATCTAGGCTTGTATCGTAATATTTTTTTAATAAGATAATTAACTTAATAATTCTGAGCCTCGAAACATTTTCATATGAAGTTTTCGAAGCCCATAACTTTAAACTTAAATATCTTATTAAAATTTCGTTACGATACAAGCCTAGATAATGACGAAATCAAGCGATATAATGCTTAATTCTGGACCTAAAATCTCAAAAAAGGGAGTGATCTCCCTACGAAGTTTGTATGGAGAAGTGACGGGACAGTTCACTCTTAACAGCAAAAAAAGAAGCACTCAATTCAAACACGTATATGTACAATTTGGTTATGTATGTATGACCGAGTATATTATTTGATCATTTTGTATACCGAATACCATATTGAAGATATTAGAATCTGCATGTTATGTTATACGATCATTATTACATACAGTTTTAAAATCAATACAACTGTGTAAAATCAGGGTTTTGGTTAATTAGTGTTAGTTATTACTTAGGACTATTACACGCGTAATATTTACCGGATATTTCGCCCATCAATGCCGCTACTACAATTCAACGAAGTTTCGTTTTTGGTGTTCGAGCGACCTTTTAGACAACGAAAATTGAATTTGCGGTAAGATGTTCGTTGTTTGATATTGTCTATGGTCGGACCGCATCGTTCATCACAAATCTTGCCCGCTATGGAATCTCCCATACTACTCTGCGAACGCTATTATGCTTCAATCAGTTTTAAGTCTTAATAGAGATGTTAAAGTCTATTTTCCCATGTTAAGACTCTAAGGATCGTAGTTGTGGAGCTCAGCGACAGGTGTCGCTACCGTTCTAGAAAATACAGGTAAGATATGTATTTATAATTTAAGTAAATTTCTTTGTTCTCCATAGGTATTTATATCCTCATTAGTATGTGTGTTCTTTCTGCATTTTTAGAACTCGACTGCAATAAGGAACCGAATAAATTATAATTTCATATTTGGAAAATGTAACCATACGAATCCGAAAAAAAAAATCTACACAGGCAAGTCTATGCTACGAACAAAGTTAAACAAAAGCAGAGAACATAATATAATAATACAAAAGTAAGCCAATACGTGTTTTGCGGATACCTTACTTTCGGACCCGAAGTTCGATACTTCGTCGAATTGTAGTAGCGGCCCAGTTTCGAACTTATAGAGGTTCTTCGTCTAGTAGTCACGATTATGCACAGCGTCGAGCGCGGGCCTTAGCATTTACAGTCACACCAACTTATCTGATCAGGCGACAAAAAAAAAGAACTACATCATTCCTTCAAATTGTGACAGTTTGTAGTTGATTTCCTTGACCAGTAGCGCCCTCGAAAACTGCACAGTTAAGTTGGTGGTACTATAACTGGCGTTGAGACGGTTACGCTGTAGCTGTCAATGTCAAAATTCCTCCGTCCGAACTGTCACTTTTGTCACTATCATTGTGACTGTCATATGTTTAATTATTGTTAGTGCTATGTAATGAGCATTTAACTGCTCATGTGTTCTGATTATGTGTCAAATATATAACAAAATTTAAGAAATTGTTTATGTATTCGTGTAAGTAAAGTCAATATTTTTGATGCTGGTTTTAGCCTTTTAAGATTGCTACAGGATGACATATGGATATTGTGCAAATCCGGCCGGTATAGGTATACCACGGAGGATTTTTAGTATCACGGAGTATGTTACCTGTTACCTCCGTATTTTTGTTGGCAATTTTACCTATTTTGGTATTGTGATATTTGAGATGTATATTTTAATGCATAAGATGAGACTCATAAAATATTATGAAGTTCAAAATGCAACGTTCGCAGACATACTAACAACATATATATATATATATTGCGTTTCGGACACCAGGATCGACTGCGTGGCTCAAATTTTTGAACTATTTAAAATGTTTTTACCCGGAGGGTAGGGTAATCGTTTAATTTATTCAATACTGTTCAATTAATTTAAGTAACCCTGGTATGAGTTATTATATGATTTATATTATTATAAAATATGTTTTTTTTATTCGTGATTGGTTAGCCTTTGACCACTATCTCACCTGCTGGTAAGTGATGATGTGGTCGAAGATGTTGTTCAGGCTAATCTAGAAGTACTGGCTCTCTAGGACAGCTGTCGGAACACACCGTTAGGTGCTTGGCGCTAGATTTTTTACGTGAGGATGGTAGCTAGCCAGGTGGGCATTCGCAAAATGCCCTACCACCATGCTGTAACGACTGCCATCTTTAGGCAACAACCGTTACCGACGGCTTAACGTGCCATCCAAAGCACGGAAGCGCTCAGTAGTAATGTTACTAGCGGTCACCCATCCAACTCATTACCGCGGGCGACGTTGCTTAACTTTGCTGATCGGTTAAGAACAGCTAAGTAAACTTCGTTACGGGCGCTAGAAAAAGCAAATAAGCCGTTAAGTAGCATAATTATTACTGTTTCTTCACAAACGTATCAAATGACGTTAATTCTTACCACCCCTGACCAGCCATGACTTAAAGTATTAAGGGTGGATATCTCTTAAATAGAAACCTACGTTGTCCAATATCATGTGGGGTCGGCATATGTTTTATCTCACAACATAAAGGACAAAATAAAATCATGACATTCCAAAATCATATAAAAAAATAGTTTCCTCTAACAAGATGTAATGGACAATAGAAAGACATAAGCGTAAAAAAAATTGGCAATGGTTTTATGACCGGTCACATGTTAGTAGTCAATCCGCTACTGATTAAACTCAACTGATTTTAAGTAAACAGAAGATGTTTTATTTATGTCATTTTATAGTTTACCTGGTCTTTCGATTGCTTTCTGTGGAATTTCTAGATGTTTTATAGAACGACTGAATTATATTATACTTTGCCGTGAAGGCTTCCGTAACGCTTCTTCGCTTTGCTGTTAAAAGCATATCATTAGTATTTTATTATTGTTATGTTCGCAATATCGCCTGCTATGCGAATTACATTACTAAATCACAAATATACGATAGAAAAAAAAACCCGCATGACATGACTTAAACTTTTTTCATCGTATATTTGTAATTTTGTAATATCTTTAGTACTTTCGACATTAATATTATTTTTACTATTTTCGTAGATTCTGTTCCATTAACGATTGCTTCCGACATGGAGTTCATTCCTACTGCAACAAAATGTATGCTACGTATGGGGGGGCACACGTTTTCATGTGCAACTCAACTTGTATCGGGCAAACCGTGCAGGTGGTACTGCTCTAGAAGGAGGAGAGGCCAGTGCCTAGTGGTTGCTCATACCCTAGATGGCAATTTAGTAGCTGTAGTTGGTGAACACAATCACAAATAAAAAGAATGCACTTAAATTAATTTCAATTTTGTTTATAGTGGCATAGAATTATAGGAACATTTTTAAAAATCAATTAACATTATTTGTCTATAAAGGTAAAGGGTCTGCCAAATAACATTTTTTTTTAAATGCAATAAAAAAAACTACTGAATATTTTCTCAAATTTCTTATTTTATTTGAAAGTACAATCCTTCTGGTTAATAATGGAAAATAATTTTATTCAAATGGCTGCCTCGGCTGGCCATGCAGTAGCCTACACGATCGGTCCAATTTTTAAGCACATTATCGATTGTGTGTTTTTTTTTAAATGTTATTGTGACGGAACAAGCTCGAGGCCCACCTGATGTTAAGTGGACTAACCTCTGCCTATAACAGTTGCAATTCATGACAACTCACGAATTGCACTGCGCCCGTCACATTGAGACATAGTTGTTAAGTCTCATTGTGCCTGTAATTTCACTGGCTCTCAAGGACTACTGCCGGAACACACCTTTCGGTGCTTGACGACAGACTTTCTACTTGAGGGTGGTCGCTAGCCAGGCGGGCATTCGCAAAATGCCCTTCCACCATGCGGTGAAGCTCAAGCTCTGGGCGGGATTCGAACCATGGACCTGCTGCGCGGCAGTCCATAGCCAATGCCACTGAGCCATCACTGCTTCAAAATGTTGTTGATAGTGGCATATAATTATAGGTACATTTTTAAGAATCAATTAATATTTGTCTGGTAAGGAACTTATGTGCGGAGTTGTATTAGCATAAAATATGTTCCAACAAAACTCTGCCCAAACAACTCAAATTGAAGAATACCTTACTATATGATAGTGAATAAATTTTGCGTAAACAATATATTTTATTCAATGTAACTAATGAATCATATCAAATGACAATCTATTTAAAAAAACTGTAATAACCACAATAAATTATTATATTACCACACGCAGTAACTTCTTTTATTTTAATTTTATTACTAGCCCGGTTTGTCCCACTGCAAAGCAAAGATAGGAGGCCTTTGTTACCTACCTTCCAGATTTTTTGTTGATTGAATGTGACCCCTTCCAGGAACGCGGGTATCACTGGAGGGGGTTCTGGTCCCGGTTGGGACCCAGATGAAGTATCTGGGTCTCATCCTGGACGGGAGGTGGGCTTTTAGGGCCCACTTTGCCCAGTTGGCTCCAAAAGTAGTGGGAGCTGCGGCCGCCCTGGGGAGGCTGCTGCCCAACGTTGGTGGCCCTAATGCCAATTGCCGCCGTCTATACTCCGGAGTGATCCTGAGTATGGCCCTGTACGGGGCACCTGTCTGGGTGGACGCCCTCAACCGCGACAACAAGATTCTGCTGCGACGTCCGCAGCGGGTTGTCGCGACGAGGGCGATACGCGGATACCGGACGGTGTCCTGGACGGCAGCCTGCGTGTTGGCCGGTGATCCCCCATGGGAGCTCCAAGCGGAGATCCTTGCCGAAGTTTACCACTTCTTGGCGTCGAGGAGATCCCGTGGAGAGCCCCCAGTGTGGGAGGAGGTCACACGCATGCGGCAGCAGGCGAGGGCTGCCCTGTTGCGGCGGTGGACGGAGGACCTGGCTCCACCGGGCCCTGGGCAGTGGACGGTGGAGGCGATCCGCCCGGTCCTTCGGAGGTGGGTAAAGCGGCCGTTCGGGTCGCTGACTTTCCGATTGGTGCAGGTGCTTTCTGGACACGGTTGTTTCGGAAAGTACCTGCACCAGATCGCAAGACGGGAGGCGACCCCAGCCTGCCACGAGTGTGGGGCGCCAGAAGATACGGCGCTCCATACGCTGGAGGTGTGTGCCGCATGGGGCCCGCAGCGGCACACTCTTTCAGCCCTCATAGGAGGGGATCTCTCTCTGCCGATCGTTGTAAACGCCAAGGTCGGGGGAGAGAGATCGTGGCAGGCGGTGGTCTCCTTTTGCGAAGCGGTGATGGCGCAGAAGGAGGCCGCGGAGCGGGTCAGGGAGGCCGATGTCCATGCTGGCCCGCTCCGGCGCAGACGAACGGGGACGAGGACGCGGCAGGTTGCCCGCCTCCTTCCTTCTCCTTAGTGGGGTCACTGGTGGAGAGTCGGGGGATTCTCCACCAGCTTGCACGGCCCCACACGTTTGGGGGGTGGCCTTGGTGAGCAAGGTCACCCCTCCACAGGCGCAGAGGCCCGACGGAGTCCGGGCTACCGCCGGGGCAAGATGGCGAATGCTACCGCGACCCTATCTTGCCCCTCCTTGGCGGAGGACTGCTCACGGGGGGGTTTTAGTGGGTTCGAGTCCCACACATCCCCTTCCACCACCCCCGTGGTGGAAGGGCAGTGCGAAGGCATTTTCCCCCCATAAAAAAAAAAAAAAGGTCCTAAAACAAATATCCGTGGTATTTTTAATATAACACTGTACACAGTTTTTTTTTACTATTGATAGGCTTATCTCACCTGTTAGGTCCACTATATCTGATATGAGTTTAATTTGTCATGCCACGTCTGTCACGTCTATGCCAATCGCGTTGTCGCTTTCTTCCATTTGGGATACACTTAGTTGTGATCTTAGCCCTCTTGTCGTCTGACTAGCGACATATAGTCCCACCAACTTATCTGTTCAGGCGGCAAAAAAAAGAACTACAACATTCCTACAAATTGTGACAGTTTGTAGTTGATTTCCTTGACCAGTAGCGCCCTCGAGAACTGCACAGTTAAGTTGGTGGTACTATACGTGGCCAGCACAGTCCCATTTTAACTTTCCGGTTTTATGACATTTATCAGCTACCTTTGTTATGGAGATTCCTTACATGGTCGGTGAGTTTGAACCCGAGGATGCTACGCTCCATTGCTCATAGGTAAACCTCCAATCCAAGTCTGCACCGTAGATAAGGACAGCGAAGTTTGTTCCAGGTTTAAAAGACATTTAAAATTGTGGTGCGTTCTAACAGTTAATTTAGGGAGTGAAGGTGGACAGCCGTAGACAAGTCGCAGCGGAATCCAGCTTGTAGGGTGTTAATAGGATTATGTCTTAAAATACAAATTTAGAGACTTTTGGAAATGCTTGGCTTAAATAAGATATAAAACCAATCAGTCGATAGTTTCCTCTCTCCGTTTTATCACTCTTAAGAAAAATAATAGAAAAATTTCAAAATTGTTCGGGAAAAGTACTTCTGTGAAGAATTGTGTTGAAAAGACTAGTTATTTAAAGAAAAGTGTACGTTCGTTTGTATTTTAATAAGTTACTCTTAATTATTGTTATCGTTTGTAATATATATAATTTTTTTTTATGTAATTGAGACGGAACAAGCCCGAAGCCCACCTGATGTTAAGTGGACTAACCTCTGCCTATAACAGACGCATTTCGTCAACGACGAATTGCACTATGCCCGTCACACTGAGACGTCCAGTTGTTAGGTCTCATTAGCCTGTAATTTTTCTGGCTGTCAAGGACTGCTGCCGGAACACACCGTTAGGTGCTTGGCGACAGATTTTCTACTTGAGGGTGGTCGCTAGCCAGGCGGGCATTCGCAAAATGCCCTTCCACCATGCGGTGAAGCTCAAGCTCTGGGCGGGATTCGAACCATGGACCTGCTGCGCGGCAGTCCATAGCCAATGCCACTGAGCCATCACTGCTTCAAAAATTTCATCAAATTATAACGTTTTCCTTTGCTTTTGAAATAAGTTCCAAATATTTTCTTTGATTTTGTAAACTCGAGCACTAGAATTGCCCTACAATTAGAATTATGCTTGTTAAGCTTTAGTCGTAGAGATGGCATGTATAGCTTCATCATCTTACAGTTTCAAATGGTTGGGTTTTTGCTTGCCCATATGAATATTTATTAATTTGTTACACAACCTATAAATAATTAGATATGTTTAATGTATCTTTCTTAGCAGCATTTTATAATCGATAATTTGTCTTATTTAGGACCAATGTTTTCCATAAACAAGAACGGAAAACCAATTATTCTGTTTGCTGGGTTCCGGTTTAACCAGCACAGCTCCAGTAGCGGCATCAAGGGACTGTTTGTTTGCACTCGCTGGTCTACTGGATGCAGAGCATGTCTCAAAACATATGAAGGGAAGATCATTGAAATGAAAACTGAGCATACCCATATTAGCCATAGATGATTTTATAGTGTGTTGATTAAGTATAGTTTTCGAAAATAACGTTATATATGTGTTAAGTACTGAAATGATGTCTATTTAACACACACTGAGAATACCGACTTAAAGGCTTAAATCAAATTTGACCTTTTACCGTTGAATTGTAACTACGTAAGATGATTTCACAACTCTTAAGATGATTTTCACCAATCAATAAAAATGTACCATGTTTTATAATAAACACAACCGTCAAAAACGCCTTCCGTAAAGTATTTTCAGAATTGCAACTTGTTATACGATAATAATTGCAGTATTGACCATAAAATATACCTTACTTTTACGGCGGTTTATATACGGTGATTATCACTATAACGTACGACTTAATCAGCCTTATCAAAAGTCAATATTTAAGTAAGACCACAAAATACACCTTAAATGAAGACGAAAAGAAACATTCGCCTTCACTGACCTCGTTTAACGCCTTCTAGTTGGAAGGCGTTTTTGTACGTTTTTACGTTTGGTCGGTTTTTCGCCTTAAACCATATGAATTGGCCGTCATTAGGGCGCTTTTGACTTTAGATTTTTCTTAGTGCATAACTACAATTTATTGTCATGATTTAGATTTATATTAAGTTATATAAGTATTTTGAACCGCCAAAATATAATTGTAGGTTTTATTGTGGATGTATATAAGGTGTATTTAATATGAAGCCGCGATTCGCGGATAATAAAAATAGATAAGCATAAACCTTCTTGCCGTCCGCCTCATTAAGATAATCTGCTAGCACCTTACAAGGTTTATTCGGTACATATGACACAATACTTATTTTTATTTGAAATATGGCATATGCATCATTTATTCCCGTGGGTATCGTAAGAGGCGACTAAAGGAAAGATACTAGAAGGTGGGTGGTACCCCAAGACGCCTGCGATGCGTGGAGATTATGACAAATGGGGGGTATTTTTTCCCCCTCCCCACCCCTGGGAGAGACCTTGTTCAACGGTGGGCGTTCCGGTTGATGTGATGATGATTTGAAATATGCAAATCGTTTATAGATATATATATATATATTTACCACAATAAAGTTCGTTCTAATTCAGAATTAATTGTGACAGTGAATCTTTGATAGCAAAGTTTTTGCACAAACTGGTTTACATAGAAAATATATTTGCATGAAATTATTAGTTTTATTAATTCATTGTAGAAGTATATGTATTTTATAGTTTAACATAATTATACAGTTTGTATCGCAAATTCACCTTTACGACGAAAAGATTCTCAGAGAATCGGTGTGGTGTTGCAATGACGATAAACTTATTATGTTCCGATAAGTTACGACTGTTTTATATCTTGTTGAGAAACAGTATGTTTCCCCAAAACTGACATTCCCTTTTAGTTAAGTTCAGTTGTTTACACAATAAAGATTGTTCGTTGCAAACTGCAAACGATTCAATGCATGTGGCTAGTGTGCGATTTAAATTTATATATTTTTTTAATATTTACATTACTTATGATTGAAATGAGTTTTCATTATGTTTGAATGAGTAATGGTTTAATATATTATAAGCGTTAAGAATTATTAAGTAATTAAGCTTTATACGATTTATGTTCAGTTCTTAATCACGGCTAATGTTACTTAGGGCCTGTTAGTTAGTTAGTGTAACCGGAACTTACTCGAACATTCTGAGTTCGAGTAAGTTACACTACCCAAAACATAAAATAACTGAATGATAAATATGACAGTTGACATGCAGCGCGTTTCAAGCTTTAACCGATGGATAGGCTAAATCGTAACTGTGAAATGCAAAGATAGTGTTTTATTTATTAAATATGTTCTGGGTAGTATAACCAGAACTTACTTGAACTTTCTGAAACAGGCCTTTAAAGTGATATTAGATAACATAGGATACTTTGATCCCATACTTCACCTACTAATGTATATCTGTTATAATATAGGCTTTTATTAAAATTTACAATATTTTATTATTAATAAAATAGTAACTGTTCCCATTTTGGTTTACTATGCTCTCCAGAGTACCCGATATTTTCAAGATCCAGGCTTGGACGGCCATTGATAATGATTGGAAGCTACAGGTTTAACCTTTACCAAGAAACTGGAATGAAGAGGATCTGGCGATGCTGGCGGTGGAGAAGGGGTTGCTGCAGGTGTACGCTGACCACTATCGGTGAAACGATTGTAAAAGTCTTCAATAGTCATATCCATTGAATAAAAGTAACTCTTCTACACGAACTAAATTAACTCTTCTTTTGAAGCAGTGATGGCTCAGTGGCATTGACTATGGACTGCCGCGCAGCAAGTCTATGGTTCGAATCCCGCCGCGGACTTGAGATTCCGCATGGTGGAAGGGCATTTTGTGGATGCCCGCCTGGATAGCGACCACCCTCAAGTAGAAAATCTGTCGCCAAGCACCTAAAGGTGTGTTCCGGTAGCACTCCTTGAGAGCCAGAAATTCTAGGTTAAGCCTGTTAACACCTTCGACCACATCGTCACTTACCATCAGGTGAGATTGTGGTCAAATGCTTACTTACCTATCAAGAATCAAAATAAAAAATTAATTCTAAAACATCCGTAACAACTTGTTGATAAGCTAATTTGTACAGCAGCAACACTGAAGCCTGTAGTTTGTCGACATGATGGCTCCTTTGTGGTAAATTAAGTTTGACAACTGTCAACAAATTTTCTTGTATAAGCGGTACGACTTTCCATTGACGGCCGTCGAATCCAGGGGGTAGAGGGGGTGGGGAGAGGGGGGGAGGGGTACCACTCCCCCCTCTTCAAAGGAAAAGTCCCGCATCCCCCCCCTTTTTTACTTATTTTAAATTTTCCTCATTTTCTGGATTAAAATTAAAATAATCATTTTAAAATCGATTGCCATTAAGGAGGGCAGTGGAAGAAGAGGGTCATCTCTTCCCTTTCCCACCACTTTTATTACAAGGTAATGCATAGTTTTCGAGTTATGCATATATTTGTAAAATCATCACCTCACTCTTTGTAACACTTCACTGATCAAATTTATTGTTTTGTTGGATGTGTAACAGATTTTTTAGCGCTTCGCCGGCCGCTGCCGCGGCACGCTCGCTACGCTCGCTCAGCTCGCGCGTTGTGTTGTCACAGTTTCAACCTAACCTAACCTGTTTTTTTAATACAAAACGTTACCGAACGAATTCCACTTGACGCCAATTATAATCGCCGTTATTTTCGATTATTTTTACCCCATTTTGTATCTATGGTTCATATTAAATGTGGAACCATAGACGCAAAATTATCGACAATATCGAAATTAGCGTCAAGTGGAATACGCCTTTAACCGTTCATAAAACGAAACGTTCATTGGCGAGAATTCTATATTATTTAGCATTAATATTGCAAAATAATTAATTTTCAATATTTTTTTTCTCAAAAACTACTCATTTTCTGATTTTGAAACTTTGCAAGTGTGCTTATAATAATGTAACCTCTCTGTGAAAAAAATATCAACCCTCAACCCGACGTCAGGCAATGGAAAACTGAGCCAAACATATTTTTATGTTAACCCTTGTTTAAAAATAACAAATATTTTTAAAATATTTAAAGAAACCATCAAATTAATATTATAATAAAATACTTAAAAAATATTGATTTGATGTTTCTTAAAATATTTTTTGAATATTTCTTGTTATTAAATATGGATTTCCGCTAAGTAACGCCTGAATCTATTCATTACCTTTACCCTTGTTGTCTTGTAAACTCTAAAAGGTGTTATGTTAAAATACAGGAAAAGGATACACAAGTAGAAATGCCGTGATCAGCAGTGATAAAAAAATAATACCAATGGCGCAAGTATGCACATGCAAATTAAAATGTCACGAGAAATTCAATTCCGAGATTGGACAAAATATACGTAAAACATTTTGGAAGCTCGATGATCAAGGAAAACGTTGGAAATATATAAATAATTTCAGTGTTCGACAAAACAAAAATCGAACTACTATCACAACATATTCTAAACGACGTTACACCGTCCACTACTTTTTACCATTTCCAGTTGAAAACGATGTGAACACTTTTATAAGAATTCGAGTCTGTAAGTTAGCGTTTTTAAATACATTGTATATCAGTGATAAAAGTGTTCGGACGGCCCACAGAAAATTACATAAAGGGCTACCTTTAAAAGATTGCCGAGGAAGAAGCAAAAAGTTTAGTTAATACAATTTCTAGCCAGCATTTGTTTTAAATTTAACAGTTACAGTATTTGTTATCGTTGTTTCTCACGCCAATTAAAGAACTTAAATGTTTAAGGAAAATAAAAATATTACACAGCTCGTCTTTTCTTTTCTTCCTTCTCAAAAACGTATATACTACTGAAATGTTATGTATATTCACAAAAAAACGTTCAACTAGAAAATTGAATTTGCTTAGTTGTCGGGTATTTTGCGAATATATTTGCCTGGCTACCCTCAAGTAGAAAATCTGTCGGCAAGCACTCAACGCTATGTTCTGGCAGCTGTCCTTGAGGACCAGTAATTCTAGGTAAGCCTGAACAACATCTTCGACCACACTTTCCATTAGGTAAGATAGTGTTCCAAGGCTAGACTATAAGCAATAAATAAATAAAAAAAAAACATGAATAAAATTACCCATCGACTTACTTTAGTTTTTACTTTTTATGTGGCCGCCTTACTGAAGAAACTTGATGAAATTATTGTGCTTTACATACTTGTAAATGTCACTTGTATTATACTTGGTAATTTTTTTACTGATTAATTAAGTTCGACAGTGTCTCAAGTGTTGACTTCCACTGGATAATCTAATGAAACCTACCATCGAGATTCTTTTTTTATGCCTGATAGGTTAGCCTTTGACCACTATCTCACCTGACGGTAAGTGATGATGTGCTCGAAGGTGTTGTTCAGGCTAACCTAGAATTACTGGCTCTCAAGGACAGCTACCGGAACACACCGTTAGAGGCATGGCGACAGATTTTCTACTTGAGGGGGGTTGCTAACCAGGCGGGCATTCGCAAAATGCCCTACCGCCATGCTATAACAACTGCCATCGTAAGACGACAACCGGGACCGACGGCTTAACTTGTGCTCCGAAGCACGGAAGCGCTCAGTAGTAATGTCACCAGCGGTCACCCATCCAACTCATGACCGCGGCGTACGTTGCTTAACTTTGCTGATATATCATTCACTTTGAAAAAATATATTTTATACCACACCCACTCAGAAAAGGTCTCATTACTCGTTCAAAAACATATTATAAAGTACGTCATTTTTCCCTTATATACTGTACGGCGGGGAAAGTTATATGGATTTTCATTCCTTCATTCCGTAGCAGTGAAGGAATGTTGGATGAAAATCCATCCCTGCCCTGGTCGCGTTCTTTTGTTTTTAGCTGCTTACATATTCTCAAAAAGGTTTTATATCAAATAATTAGAAAAAAGAAGTGTGATTTTTATTTGTACTCGATTTTCAATGAAAGGAGGTTGGCAACCTTTTTTTGCACTACGAGAAAAACAGCGCGGCAATTTGTTATGTTAAATTTTGTTTATTATTAAATTGATATTTTAACAGTACGCTTTTAATAATTCTAAATAATTTTCCAATATGTCATCTGATAGTGAAAGTGACGATTTTATAATGATGACTCCACCAGAAATAAGAAATGCAGCTCAAGAAGTCATAAAGAACTTACTGCTTGAGAAGTCTCGAGGTAAGTACGAGAAAGCGTATAATGATTTTATTTTCCTCGTAGGTGTAGTATAAAGCACTATGTATCACTCGGGAGAAAGTTCTATTTCTGTTCTCGAGTTGCCTTTAAGCTCTCCGCTACGCGTCGGGCTTAAACAAACTCTCGAACGGAAATAGATCGTTTTCTCCCCTCGATGTACAAAGTACTATTTTTAAACTTACATGTCAACATTGTGCAGACAGCAAAAATAATACTTCAAGAATAATTATTTTGATCATTCACAAAATACATACATGCAAAAACACTTTTTATGTATGTACGATGTGCATTATCATTTTGAAAAATATTAGTATAATCTCTGTTATGGAGTAAACGTTATAGTTGCTTTATTTTTATAATATTCCTTTGCCATTACCGCAAAAACCTATAAGCGCGATTTGCCATCTAAAGGGATATGGAATGTTGATTATTAAAATGATGAATTAGTATATCGTTGCTTGTCGTCTGAAAATTTGTAAAAAAAACTGTCGAACTTAAGTCGAGGAACCGATAGGAACTATGCCGCTAAATAAGCAATAGGCTCACCCAGTAATACATAGTGTAAGAACATATCTAGCAAAATGCAGATGTGTAGTCGTGCCATCTTGCCCTTCAGGCGTATACGCCATAGAAATCAATATGCTGTGTTAGTTATAAGCATTATAGTTATTTTACGTTAACTTTCCACTTTGATAAACTTCAATATCTTCTTTTCAGTGTTCTTAACTGTGATAGGAAGTTTCACGTTTACGTGAATTTTGTTCTTGACAACCTGTTCCTATTCTAAAATAAACATTTTTTATCCAGTCAACTAGAGTACTTATCATCTGTAAGTGTCCACGAATTAAACTCATAAATTACATCTTAACAGTTGTATTTATTGTTGTTTAATGATTATTAATAAGAAATACTTTTGTTTTATAAATTGGGTAAAATATAGGTACCATGAAAGCAATATATATATTTAATGTATCTATTAGGAAAGTCAGGTTTTCCTGTAGTGTAGATACAAAATGTAGTAACCGACGCGAAAGGTTAACTACAAAAAAACGAATCGTTTATTTTAATAACACATATGTGTCATTTTCCAGATTTCACTAATCTAATAGTCCCTATTAAAAACACTGAGTACGAAATAAGGAAATCTGTAAGGGGTCATAGATGCTTAATACGTAATGGGTATCGGTATCACATGCATCACCAAACGCAAAATGGAACTGATTTCTGGCGATGCAATACTAAAACGTGTCTAGGCAATGTTGTCTGCCATAAAGGAAATATTATAAAAGAAAAAGAACATATATGTTCTCCCAAACCATGGAATGACACTACAGAACAAATAAAACTAGAAATGGAAAAATGTAAACAACGAGCGGCGTTCGAGGCCACATCTATGAAAAAGCTGTACGCTGACTTCCTTGATGCTTTGAAAAACAAAGGAATCGGTCCTCAGGAGGCACCGAGTTTTAAAAGCGTCAAAGTTACATGGTACAGAAGCAGAAAGAGAGGTCCAAGTAATGTCTACTAGTACGTAAAGTAAAAACCATTTAGTATACCTACATTATTTTATTGGAAATTTGTTTTTTATTTCTAGTATTGATTATTATTTAACAATATATAAATTATTTATAACACACAGGAAATGCACCAATGCATGCACCATGAAATATTAAAAAATAATTATAAGAAATGACATAATATTTTTATGATCTTTTAGTTGATTTTACCTCGAGGGTACTATTTTGTATTTTCTATAATATAATAGAATCCTAAGAGCAGCGACGGCTTCTATATACTCGTACTTCGTCCGAGGAAGAAAATATTTTGCGACCGTGTCTACATCCTGCTTGTATTAATGGCAGGAACAAGCTCGAGGCCCACGTGATGTTAAGCGGACTAACCTCTGCCTATAACAAATTCATTTCATCACAAGTCACGAATTGTTCTGCGCCCGTCACTTTGAGACATAGTTGTTAAGTCTCATGTGCATGTAATTTCACTGGCTCTCAAGGACCGCTGCCGGAACACACCGTTAGGTGCTTGGCGACAGATTTCCTACTTGAGGGTGGTCGCTAGACAGGCGGGCATTCGCAAAGTGCCCTTCCACTATGCGGTGAAGCTCAAGCCCGCAGCGGGATTCGAACCATAGACCTGCTGCGCGGCAGTCCATAGCCAATGTCACTGAGCCGTGATTGCTTCGAAAATTTGTATACCCGTGCGATGCTGGTCATTAATAATTTCATAACTTACGCGCACTATCTTTATATCGTTCATAACTATGCAAAATTGTATTTTACTTTAGTTTTCTAGATTTTTATAGAGAAGTGTTTTAATGATGCCGATGTTTAAATAATTTGGAAAACTGTCGCTTAAACTTACTGTATCTTTAATAACTCAGAATAACTGCGGCTAATATGAAAGTATTTTTTTTTTTTTTTTTTTTTATGCCTGATAGGTTAGTCTTTGACCACTATCTCACCTGATGGTAAGTGATGATGTGGTCGAAGATGTTGTTCAGGCTAACCTAGAAGTTGCCATAATATAAACGTTTCATACGAGACTTGCAGTTCACAACATAGTTTCTACAGCACAATATTGCCCAATGTCTTTTCTTATTAGGTTTTTACTACAATTGAACCTTTTTTAACCAATTTTTTTACCTTAGATAAAATAAACTACCATTTTGTAACCTGCAAATAATTTTTTTAAGATAAAAAGTAGAAATAACATTGATGTAATGGGCTGAGAATTTATAAGTTTAGTTATGTTTTCGTGATTACTGAAAATTTTATACGACTGTTCTAAAAGCTTCCACTGAGAAGACATCAATTTTGACCACGTTACTTTTTGCAGGCATTCATTACAGATTCGAAGTCTATCGTGGGGGAACTCGACTTATTTACCAGGAGTACACGTTTCACAAGTCTAATAAATACAGCAAAAATTGGACGTGCTCCAGTAGGATGTCTCAGAAATGTACTGCCAAAGTAAAAGTCTTTGAAAATATGTTGGTGGTTGTAGAACCGAACCACACTCATCCTCCACCGAACTTGTGAGAAATATATCCTTAAAATCTACAAATATAATTTGAAAACTGGAATGTCTTGAATGTTATTATACAGCATAGATATGTCGACAGACATTATATCATTTCAAATGTAAACTGCATAAGACTTTTCTTCTATAGTAAAGGTGATAAAACAAGATAGTAAAAATAAATCTAATTTTGTAGTGATAAAACACGTTTAAGTTTGACAGCTGTCACAAAAATGAAGATCTCGACGAGATACACTAGTATCTTTATAAAAATGTATAATCCGTTGGCTGGTTACCATGGTTTCGAAAATATAACCCGTTTATGTTTGGCAGCTGTCAAAAGGACGGTCTTGGAGAGATCTGTCATTGTTGTAAAGATATTAATATTAGGTATAGGTGTAATATTATAATAGTTTCCGAAATAAAGCTCACATAAGTTTGACTGCATTTAAATTAACACGCTGTTGCTTTATTTTAAATAAATATGAAAACACTCGTAAAACAATTAAAAATAAAGCAAGTCTGTGGTGTATTGCCATTCTAGTTATATGTTTTGGTATAATACATATTTATATTTTTTTATATGCTCAACTTCGTCTTTATACAGCTCGATATATAGAGTGTCCCTAGAAGCAGTGATATACTGAAGATGGGAGGTAGAGGACCTAGAGGGCTATTTGAATGTAATTTTACCTTTCTTGGCATTTAATTTTTTTTTTTATTCCATTCAAAGATCTAACAATAGTAAATGTTACCATACCGGATTGGCCTATCTATCAGCTTACTACACGAAAAAAGCTACAAGCATCGGTAGATGGTTGTTTATTTTTGTGTGTGGCCATAAATAAGAATGTCATCGTACTCGACGATAGGTGAAAAATTAAAAACTCAGAAATTACGAAAAATCGCGGAACATACATGGGGGACATTCAGATAGCCCTCTAGGTCCTCTACCTCCCAGCTTCAGTATATCACTACTTCTTGGGACATCCTCTATATACATTTCCCTTCAATCAAAGCCTCTTGTATACAGAATAATAAGAAATAATATACTAAAATATCTATCGAGATCATATAATAAATTCTGAAGACGCTTCGTGTAGAATCGAAACCTATCGGTATTCGTTCCGGTTGGGCTATGTGGCGTTTTAGACGCAATGCCGATGTACCTACGCTGGAAATTACTTACTATGATTAAATTTCTTATTTGTTATCATCAAATACCATTATTTAATTTCTATTAATGCCTGAATGTATTTTATCCTTCGTTATGAATTTGCTTGTTAACCGAATGACCTCAAAACTCAACCTTTACTTAATTAATTTCAATCAAATAATTTGGAGTATGCTCTAACCAATTGAGCTAACATGACATGACATCATAACTCAAATCTTCCCTATCGTTATTTAACCATCGTATTGGGACGTAATGTAATCCACATAGCAGGTGTTATTTCAAACATAACAATATTAAAAAAATTACAACTGTTGCTTAAACTTTCTGTACTGTATCACTCTGAATATCTGCGGCTAATATCAAAGTGTAGACATAATTTTAAGGCTTTATACAAGATTTGCAGTTCACAACATAGTTGCGACAGCACAATATAGCCCAATATCTTTTTTTAGTCGCTTTTACTTCAACTTAGCCTTTTTTAACCTAATTTTTTAGCTTATATAAAATAAACTACGAGTAGAGTTCACGGTTAAGTACCTGTATACTTCCCTGCCTTACGTATGCCAGCCAGACATGGACTTACAACAAAGTGACCAGAATTAAATTACAAGTATGTCAGCGAGCAATGGAGAGAAGCATCTTAAGTATCAAATTAAAAGATAAGCAAAAGAACACAGATATACGAAAAAAAACGAAGCTAATAGATGCACTGCAACATTCAAAAAGCTGAAATTGGATGGGTGACCGCTAGTGACATTATGAAGCGCTCGTAGCGAAGTTTACTTAGCTGTTCTCAACCGATCAGCAAAGTTAAGCAACGTCGCGCGCGGTCATAAGTTGGATGGGTGACCGCTAGTGACATTACTACTGAGCGTTTCCGTGCACGTTAAGCCGTCGGTCCCGGTTGTTGTCTTAGGATGGCAGTCGTTATAGCATGGTGGTAGGGCATTCGCAAAATGCGTCAGATTTTCTACTTGAGGGTGGTCCCTCAAGTAGAAAATCTGTCGCCAAGCACCTAACGGTGTGTTCCGGCAGCTGTCCTTCAGTGCCAGTACTTCTAGGTTAGACTGAACAACATCTTCGACCACATCATCACTTACCATCAGGTGAGATAGTGGTCAAAGGCTAAACTATGAAGAATAAAAAAATAAAAAAATGGAAATGGCCAGGCCACGTAGCACGATCACCAGATGTAATCCATAGTGGTCCATACAAGTAGCCATGTGGGCAGGCCCTAAAGGGAAACGAAGACGGGGGAGACCACAGGAAAGATGGGCCGATGAAGTAATTAAAATATCCGACCAAAAATGACTTTCAGCAGCCAAAGAAAGAGCGTGGCTGGGAATGGAGGAGGCCTTTACCGAAAGAGGGGCCCTTAAATAATTAATTTTAATATTGTTGGTTTTGTTTTGTTTTTTATTCTATTTAAGGAATAAACAGGCTTTATAATTATTATTATTAGAGTTCACGGAGCGCTTTCCATACAAACGTAGTCATCATATTTTAAATACCAAGCGTTAAACTCGGTGAAACTTTGCATGTATTTCCTTGAGCCTAATATGTATGCTACTGGTTTCAAACGTAGTCATCATATTTTAAATACCAAGCGTTAAACTCGGTGAAACTTTGCATGTATTTCCTTGAGCCTAATATGTATGCTACTGGTTTGCCAGATTCCCGTAAAATTTCATAAATAACTCGAAAAATCATTTTGTATGGGAATTGTAATTATGTCATTTAGGGATATACTGTATCAGCCGGATCGTCCACTGCTGAACACAGCCTCCCCTATTAAGGGGGTATTTGCCATAATCCCCACGCTTGGCAGGCGGCTTGGGGATCGCAGTGTAAGATAGTAGTTATTTAGAAGGCGCTGATGCCCACCTTCCAGTATAATTATTCCCTTAGTCGCCTTTTACGACACCCACGGGATGATATGGGGAGGTGCAATTCTAACCCGGCACCCCAAGGGGAATAGGATTATTATTTACGATTTATTATTTATTATATTTAGGTATATAATAAATCGTAAAATTGGCAAACCAGAAGCATACATATTAGGACAGCAATATGCGTACAAAATTTCACCGAGTTTGAACGCTTGGAATTTGAAATTTGCGAAACTACGTTCGTATGGAAAGCGCTCCGTGAACTCTACTCCTATAGAGAGCACATCGGCTGAAAATGTATAAGTATAGGTACTACTATTTTCATTATTACTGAATATTTTTATATGACTGTTCTAGAAGCTTCCAGTGAGACACCAATATTGACCACGTCCCGCTTTGGCAAGCCGGTGCTCTTAGTAGGGCAGTATCGATTCAACCGCTACTGGCGATGCAATGGACCGAGAGTGAGATATGTATGTGTGAAAGTTTCTGACGGCTGTCGAGCAAACATTATCACTTTTAATGATGAAATAATTAAATGTAACTACAATCATAATCATTAATACCATTAAGTAACTGAAGAATTGTTTAATAAATACATTATGGACTTGATTTGGTATTTAATTTGCGCTTTTCTTCATAAACTTTTCCATATTGATCGAAAGGTAAGGTATTCGTTGTACATGACCGGGATTATAGTGTAGATGCGGGTTTAATGACAATACGGATGATAAAGTACTTTACACATCAATTAAAACCAATTAAATCGTAAATTAGTCTATATCAAGTTTAAATCCGCAGCAAGAAAGGTATTTTTTTAGATGGAATAATTTGATATTTGTCGTTGTCGACAATATTTTTTGTATCAGCCGAACTGTCCACTGCTGAACATAGCTTCTCCTGTTAAAATGGGGTTTGCCATAATCCCCACGCTTGACAGGCGTCTTGAGGATCGCAGCTTAAGATACCAGTTTCTCAGAAGACGCTGCTGCCTACCTTCCAGTATTTAACCTTTAGTCGCCTACTACGATATCCGCAGGTAACAATGGGGAGGTGCAATTCTAGCCTGTCACCATACGAGCGAAGAACAATAATACTTCATGACAAATGTCATGTCAGAGTATACAAATAGAATGAAAACAAATGTTGTGACGTCATCAATACGGATAGCATTTCCATTACCGTTTGTAAGCTTGCTTTATTGACGTGGAGGTATAAAATGTAGCAGTAAGATTAACACTCCGTTACACGCGTGGGGAACAAGTGTGCCTCAGGTATAAATAATTGCCTGTTATTTTAAAACCATAACCAGAATGTAATTAACTTCAATAGCTGTCTCTTAAATCCTGATATATTCGTCAGTGACTCGGCAAAAACGACATCACATGGAGTTTGTATTTATCAACACGTTAGTCATACTAGAGTTTTGAATAGAAAAAGTTATCATTCAGCCAAAGCAACACTATAAGTAAATGTGTGGGGTCCATATATTATTATTGTATTATTTAATATTTTGTGACCGAGAAGTATTTTTTATGTCACGATTCTAAGCATTAATAAACGCTGATTTTGAATACACTGATACTATTTTACATTTTTTTCTATTATTTAAGTAATCTTCATTCTAAACAGGGATACGGTGTAATGAAGTTATAAATAAGAACGCGGGGAACGGAGTGTAAAATTATTACTACTGTAAGAGATGAGAGTTGGCCCTCTGTTTACATTCCTTATTACATTCTTGATCGTGCATCACTTACTAAGTTAGAGAGCGGTCAAACTAAAATAATGACTGAAGTGGTACATTTTTGATATGCCTTGTACTCACATGTCATATATGGCCAACGACTACGAAAATCTAAAATAAGTACTCACTTAACCCATTGGCATCGGCGATAATGATAACAATATAATTTCATGCATAACTAGGACGTAGTGGTCCTGACAATGCCAACTTATTAATTTAGATTTTCGTAGTGGTTGGCCATTTTTGAATATAAGAATCTTGGCGTAACGTATTTAAGGCCGAACAGCAGCTATCAGAAACTAATCACACCGTAAGAAATACAATCGTAAGTAAAGCTGGTAATGGTAGTTCTGCCAACTGGTAGTGGGCTAGAGCATTTGGACTGCCTATGAGTCCAAATGCTTTTATTATAGTAGCTGTAGTGTTTTAAATAGTTCGTAGTATTTTGTTAATAAATCTTAAGTTCAAATCCGGCAGGTTTTCATGTGTGCATAATTGACTTGACTGAAACTTAATTTTTAATATTTTATTGTTTGCAGAAATATCAGTAATGTATGCACCTAACGTGAAAGGCAAAATGATAGCTATAATAGACGGATACTCCTTCTACTCTGATGGTCCACGCATAACAATGACATCCTGGCGATGCACAAATTCGAAGAATTGCAAAGCGCAATTTAGAACGCTTCCCGAAGATTACTATAGTATAACAAAAAAGTATCTACTACACAATCATAAGCGTCCATATTTTCGAATTATAAATAATGTTTACCATAAGCTTTAATTTTTCGGTTATGGACTTATAATTTCGTAAAAATCATGCAACCCCCTTCAGATATCTGATGTGTGACGCTTATGATTTTTTGTTGTTGTTACGAATTTTTATATTGGTATGAAATTTTAAACCAACATATATTTAGTCTTTACGCATGTTTTTTTTTTATCCCGGATGGTATTATCAAGTGATTACTTATTATTTTTAAGGAATGGAGCAGGATAAAATGTTGGAATAACTAACGAAAATCTTTTCTATCGGGATTTATGGTGGAGCAATGTAGAAATAATAATTCCAAACCTAGATTTTTTCAAGAAAATATTGTTATTAATATAATTATATAATTTTTTTAGATATATGTTTTTATTGTTTGGTTAGGATTGCAATAATTAGCGGACTTGCTATCTATATAGCTTATCAAGATGGAGGAAGGGTGAAGGAAGAGTATTATCTATGTACTGGAGGAGAACGTGAAAGGCACGTATAGTTTCCTTGTTGTCAAGGAAGTTCATTAAAGCTGCTTTGAAGTTATTCAGTACTGCGCAATTATGTGCGCATGAATGTATGTAAATTCACCGGAAGGCGAATTTACATACATTCATGCACACGAGATTTAATAGCTTTGTCCCAAAGTGAAGGGTGCAATGCAGTTCGTTATTGACGAAAAGCATCACTAATTCACGTGATTACAAAATTAAATAAATTGATCGTTTACATTCATTTTATGCAACCATTTAATCCTGCATCCTGCAGCTTCTGATATTGATAACAGGGCTAGCCACTACCTTTAAGTTTAAAATCTGGCACCAAGCATTTATCTGTGTGTTCTGGCAGCTTTTGTTGAAAACCAGAAGTTCTGGTCTAAGATTGTTTATCATCTTCAATCATATCATGATTCTCTACAAGGGACACAGTGGTGACAGGTTCACCTATCAGCTGTAAAAAAAATAAGGTTTTATTAATCGCAAATTTATTGATCATGCAAAATAACATAGGTTAGTTCTACCCGCTTTAGCAATAGAACAAAATAATAACATAAACCTATAATGTTGTCTTAGGTTTTCGCGATTATTACACATAGTAATTAAACAACTTTAAACGGTGGTCACGGGGTGACCACGATCACTGCAAAGTGTTTGAAACGTCGGGACAAAAACAATGATAAATATACGCGATTTAAACCGTTTATGGTTGTTTAATTACTAAGAAACCTATATATTACTTCATATCAAATGTTATGGTGATTATGTTTTCTACAAGAAGTTTTTTTTGTAGACTTATTTCATAATGACAATGTTTGTTTTAGGTGAAATAAGATTCATACAGCTAAAATCTGGAAAGCATCTACTGAAAATCGGGGACAACACATACAGTACCAATAATGAAAGTTGTCAGCCATGCTCTTGGTATTGTTCGAAGAGGTCCAGGAAGAAGTGCAAAGCAAGAGTGAGGACGGTCAACGGACATATCTTTCACTGGTCGGGAAGACATAATCATGAATAGATACGTAAACACGATATATGTGTAACTGGCGGGGTGTCATATCATACTGAGAAAAATTACTGTCATGATTCATGGTAATTGTAAAGGAATTTCGAAATAAATATCCGTATTCCCTAAAAAAACGGACCCAAAGTATTTAATCATAATTGGCATGTAATTCACAAGAATTCACCATTAACTGATGTAACGATAAAAAATCAGGCCATTATTCTGCACGTCAATAAGTAATGAAGGGCAGAAGTCATTTTTCTCAGTGTATGTAATAATATTGTAACCTTATAATAGAATTGTAGGTATAAAATATCTCGAAGTCAAAACTGCTTCATTATAATTTGCTAAAATTATAAGTAGTTAGGCTAAAGCAACATTAGGCAGTAAAGTAATTTGCAACTGATTAACAACAAAACAAATCTACAATACAGTGTTACCAAACATGTAGGGTTTCTACTCTCGCAAACGCGTCACAGCCTAATATATTGTTATCATCGTTAGGAATAACTGAACATGCAAAAAGATTATATAATTCTAGTCTTATATGAAGTAGTTTTACAGCAGTATTAGCTGTTTTTCACGTTTATTAGATGTTTATACTACGATATATAATTGCGTAACTGCTAAGTGTTCTTTTGAGTATGCGTCGAGTTAACGTTTCTTCGAAATAACGCAAGTCGTTTGTTTTAATGATACCTTGAGAATTTGTCTAGAAAAATACAATTTTTGTATTTTGTTTTGAAACCATAAAATTTCGCATCAAATCCCCTTTCCGTAGAGAATATTTATTAGGGTCCGAAAAATGCAGACAAGGCGCAACAGATTTTTTTTTTATTTATAATGTTGTTTTATGCTTTTTTGTCATAAAATACTACGAATAAATAATATTCGTTGATAAAATACATAGAAAAAAATAATAAAAGAAACATGCAAAATATATAAATAAAACAAAAGGTCCATAAAAAGGTAAGGATTTTAGTTCCGATCGGTTTATGGCATGCCATAAAAAATCTATGGTGTACAGTAGTTTTTAAATATGTAGGTATATTATTGTGATAATACTTAGATATATTATAGGAGTCATACTTATTGTTCATAAAGAAATTAAAACATTACTATAAGATTATAAAGATTATGATGATATTGTGGTTTACTTGCTAAAAAGAGAAGATGGTGTACTGGCAATACCTAGTCATTTTTCAGGACTGCTGTCCATACTTGATTTTCAATAGAAATTAACACTTATAATGTTAATGAATAGATTCAGGCGTTACTTTGCGGATATCCATATTTAATAATAACAAATATTTTAAAAATATTTTAAGAACACATTATATTAATATTTTAATAAAACACTTAAGAAATATATATAGTGACAATTCCACCCAATCTACCTGTTAAGCCGACGTGATATCACAAACGCCACGCAGCCAAACCGGAAGAATTTTCAAGTCGTTTCACTTCTACACGAAGCATCCTCAGGAGGTCTTAACTCTACGAGCGCACGATCGAGAAATTATTCGATCACGATGTTTTATATTTTTAAAGTGATTAATTAAAATATTAATTTAATGTTTTCTTAAAATATTTTAAAAATATTTGTTACTACTAGTGATGTTAAAAGATGCAATATGCCGCCTGTGTATATTGCAATATTTAATTCTAATATTCTCATTTATTAACTATGATAATTAACTCAAATGCGTATTGATAATTTGTGCTTATAAATTAATTAATTCAACTTGTGTCGCCGGTAATAATAATAGCTATATTACTAACTATATTAATAAATTATGTAAATCGATTTTAAACATAACATATGAATCAGTGTTTTTTGGTAGTAAACAATGGAGATTATTTAATTTTTATCAACATTATCATTTACCCTTTAGTACCTACGCTCACTTAAGATCGGGTTATTTCCAGACTTCAAAACATTTTTACCATCGCCACTTCCACGGCTTTGATTAGTTAAGTAAGTATATAATTTTTCTAGTGCCACTTCCAAGACGTTTAAAGTACAGTCAACATAAACGAAAGGTTTTATGATATGTATGATAAAATAGCAAAGAGTTGTGAATGCTAATTTGAATTGTTTTAATATACCTAAGAAATAAATTATTAGATTTTTTTATGAATTATTTTTTTATTTAATAGTCCTGGGTTTGTTCGCCATGTCACAGTTAACAGAATTTACTAAAAATTTTATTATCTGTAGAAGTCGGATTCAAGATCGAGCCCGATTCATGAGCTTGCTACCTATGCCTAATGCCTTGGAAGCAAAATGTATCTGGACCCCATAGTTTAATCATATGTAGCTAGCCTGGTTGCTTGAACTTCCTGAACGTAACTTACGCGATGGCTTGGTGAATGAACGTGGCGCAATCTGTTATCAGGTATATGATTCATATACCTACCTGATAATATATCAGGTATATATATGATTGTAATCCATTAAGCATTATATTGAGTTGAAAATATGCATTACATATTGGTCGTATTCGTCTTGGTACTATGAAAGTTTTTGTGTATAGTACCACCAACTTAACTGTGCAGTTCGCGAGGGCGCTGCTGGTCAAGGAAATCAACTACAAACTGTCACAATTTGAAGGAATGTTGTAGTTCTTTTTTCTGCCGCCTGAACAGATAAGTTGGTGGGACTGTAGCGTTGGCACTAATGTTTTGAATTAATTTGCTGATTCTTGTAGGATTTCACTGCTTGCTGGAGATTTCATAAATATATATCACACATACACTGTCAAAAGTTATATTTTTTAGCTTCAAAATATCGTGTGACGCTGTTCACTTCCACGCCGAGAGGTAAACGTATACTACATTACAACAACAACAAGTTTAACCACTTGCGTGGTGGAAGAGCCAAAGTTTATTGGAAGTGCAACCAAGCACCAAAAGGATGCAAAGCTTCAGTTACGACAGTGAATGATGTAATTATTGTTGCTAAGGAAATTCATAACCATACAGCAATAACCAAAAAGCCTTCTAGGAAGGGCTTCGTCTTAAAGTATCCTCCTAGTCTGTCTGAAAAGTTATGGCATGAAAAATGCTAATATTTGGAAGTGCGACCAAGCACCAAAGGGATGCAGGGCTTCGATTATGACAGTGAATGATGAAATAATTTTTGCTAATGAAATTTATAACTATACAGCAATAACCAAATAGCCTTCTAGGAAGGACTTCCTCTTAAAGTATCCTCATAGTCTGTCTGAAATGTTAGGCATAAAAATATGCTAATATTTGAAAGTGCAACCAAGCACCAAAGGGATGTAGAGCTTCGATTATGACAGTGAACGATGTAGTTATTGTTGCTTAGGAAATTTATAACTATTCAGCAGTAACCAAATAGCCTTCTAGGAAGGGCTTCGTCTTAAAGTATCCTCATAATCTGTCTGAAATGTTAGGCATAAAAAATGCTAATATTTGGAAGTGCAACCAAGCACTAAAGGGTTGCAGAGCTTCGATTATAACAATGAATAATGAAATTATTTTTTTAAGGAAATTTATAACCATACAGCAGTAACGAAAAAACCTTCTAGAAAGGGCTTCGTCTTAAAGTATCCTCATAATCTGTCTGAAATGTTAGGCGTAAAAAATGTTAATATTTGGAAGTGCAACCAAGCTCCAAGGAGATGCAGAGCTTCGATTACGACAATGAATAAAGAAATTATTATTGCTAAGGAAATTTATAACCATACAGCAGTAATGAATAGATTCAGGCGTTACTTTGCGGAAATCCATTTTTAATAATAACATTAAATATAATTATAATTTCTCGATCGTGCGCTCGAAGAGTCAAGACCTCCTGAGGATGCTTCGTGTAGAAGCGAAACGCGTCGAAAATTCTTCCGGTTTGGCTGCGTGGCGTTTGTGACGTCACGTCGGCTTAGCAGGAAAATTAAGCGGAATTGTCACTAGATATATTTTTATATTTTTTAAGTGTTTTATTAAAATATTAATTTGATGTTTTCTTAAAATATTTTAAAAGTATTTGTTATTATTATACAGCAGTAACGTAAAAGCCTTCCTGAAAGGGTCTTAGAGTATCCTCCAAATTTTTCTGGACTATATTGGCATACAAATGCTAATATTATCATAAGCAAACTTACCAACAGTTTTTAAAACATATATCATTCATTAAGGTAAATAGCAGCATATATACATGCTGTTACAATAAAGATAAATTTAATTTGAAGAGGTCTTTTTTACGTAATAAAATATTATGTATTTGTCATAAAAGGTAGTATTATTATATGTTCTATGATAAAAGGTAACATTTTATTTGTTATGGAGTAGCGATACGAACATATATTATGGAAGCAATGATGACTCAGTGGCTTTGGCTATGGACTGCCACGCAGCAGGTCCATGGTTCGAATTCCGGCACGGGCTTGAGCTTCACCGCATGGTGGGAGGGTTTTTTGCGTATGCCCGCCTGGCTAGCGACCACGCTCAAGTAGAAAATCTATTGCCAAGCACCTTACGGTGTGTTCCGGAAGCGGTCCTTGAGAGCCAGTGAAATTACAGGCACATGAGATTTAAGAACTATGTCTCAAGGTGACGGGCGCAGTGCAATTCGTGACTTGTGACAAAATGTATCTGTTATAGGCAGAGGTTAGTCCGCTTAGCATCAGGTGAGCCTCGAGCTTGTTCCGTCACAATAACATAAATTCTAAAACTAATTGGTGCCAAAAAATATGATAAATCGGCATTTAAATATATGTATGTAAAATATAAATCGCAATTATTAACAATTAAGCTATAAAGTATGTCTTTTTTTTTTAGCAGCAGTATTTAAAACCTCACGTTTCGGCAAACCAGTAATGGAGCTCGGTGGCTACAGGTACAACAGGCGTTGCTACTCCATGGGCCCACGGGGTAGATGGATCTGCTCTCGGTATCCCTCATGCAAAGCCGGTCTGAGTACTGTTGACAAGGAGATTGTAAAAGTTGGAAAGGCACATAATCACTGAACACATGTACACTGGTCTCGGCCGATAAAAGTTTTTGTGTTGTTCAATTAATATAACAGTTCATAATAAACATTTTATATTTTGTATTATATCACAAAGTGCTGAGACGGACAAGTCACACGCTGTAAGCGCTTTTCTCTTACAGTTTCAGTATACCGCGTACGTTCTACATGACACTACACTGCGCATATCGCTGTGGCGTTAGATCTTATGAATCTTTGGTAATTTCCCTTGCTACAATATGCACGCATATACACAGTAGTGTTTGTTTCACCCTGCTACGTATTTATATTATATTAATTTAGAAATACTTAGTGAAATTTGTGACACATCAAACAGGTATGCAAGCTGGCTATGTTTGGAGGATATACGTTTTATTGTCAGAGACGTAATAAAACGTTTTGACGTTTTATACGACCAGACATGTGTGTACCAGACACACATCTCTGGTCACAATGAGCAGAAAGTGTAACGCGTGCCTTATAATGACGACGGATGGTCTAAATGTGATAAAGTCGAACACAGTGCACGAGCATGATCCACCCAGTTATAAAATTATAAATAGTTTTTATTGTAATATTTAGCAAGCTTTACGAATTTTGGTTGAAAATAATTAAATATCTCGGAAACTACTGGAACATTTAGGAATATTCATGAACATTCTAGACAGTCTCTGATAATTTAGAACTCGATTCCCGACTTTCTATTAATAGTCCATAGGAGCGATTCCTCCGTGTAACAACTATTATCTTAAACCATCCTAAAACCATCTTTATAGATGCAGAATTAGGGGCTACCATACCATATAAGCCCATAGGTACTAAGGGGTACGATGTGAAATTATATTAGTACTCATTCACAAACCACGCGAACTGTACTTGTATTATATTAATTTGGATATATGTTTTCAGTGAAATTTGTGACACATCAAACAGGAAAGCAACTGGCCATGTTACGAGGATATACGTTTTATTGTCAGAGACGCAATAAAACATCACATGTGTGGTGGTGCACAATGAGCAGAAAGTGTAACGCGTGCCTTATAATGACGACTGATGGTCTAAATGTGATAAGGTCGAACACAGTGCATAGACATGATCCACCCAATCATAAATTGATAAATGGTTTTTATTTTAAGACTTAGAAAGTTGATCGAATTCTGGTTAGTAACAATTAAATTTCTTGGAAAGTACTGGAACGTTTAGGAATATTCATGAACATTCTAGATAGTCTCTGATAATTTAGAACTCGATTCCCGACTTTCCATTATAAGTTAGTAGGGACTATTCCTTCTTGAAACAGCAGACATATATGTTAACTGTCAGAATTAGTATATCCACTTACGTTTGTTAATTTGATGCAAACACGAAACCATTCAAAATGAATCAGATGAAGATAATGACTGAGTTCGTTTGTGCCCGAAGCACGAAGCACGAACGAACTCATTCTCACTCATTTTCCTCTAAGTTTTGATAGACAACAAATCTGACAAACAGAAAATAAACGAAGTGTGATCAATGAAATATGAAAGTTTATTTTATTCGATCTCAAAAGGTAGTCTGGCTCATCGACCGAGTGGTGTAAAGCGTCACTTGTATTTTGGTTTTTGAGGTTTTCTGCAGTGCAAAGTCGGAACTAAGCGAGTTAGATGGCAGTGAGCTTAACTAATACTAAAACATATCATGTGAGACGTGGGTATTAATACAAATCTACCGCTTCGGGGATGAATGGGCATGTTGTATATAGAATTTAGATGTGAACACGCCTGTGGAAATCAAAAGGCGCACATTACAGTTTTATTATGATCCTTCAAACCATTTTCTTTAAATTTCAGAATCCGTTCTAGGCTCGAACGTGGCAATAGATCATACATTCAAGACTAACCCTTACAGCGACAAACGTAAACCTTGTATGGGCTGTTACCAGAAGTTGCAAAAAACGATGTCTCCTATGAATGCAAAGAAGAAGGCTCGTACAACTCGAACTTATTGCACCGGTTGCGCGATGGTCATGTGTTCGACTTGCTATAATAGTACTCATCCCCAACAAATTATAAAACGCTAGTTTGTACGCATTTGTAAGGTTTTAGATAGTAACTTATGTATGTTTCAGACAGGATTTCTTAAGTACCATAGAATATAATGGACCTACCTATCTTGGAACAAAAGGCAATAGCACATGCACTAAGTAAGTAAACACTTTCGTGTAATTATGAATAAGGACGTAAGTGGTGATTATCTCTTTAATTTTCTTTGCAACATAAGCAAGATATTATGGTCTATGGATTATTATTGAGAGCCAGTACTTCTAGGTTAGCCTGAACAACATCTTCGACCACATCATCACTTACCATCAGGTGAGATAGTGGTCAAAGGCTAACAGACATAAAAAAAAATGAAAGCTACACATTTTTTTGTTAGCATTTGCTGCCCATATTGTTTATTTTTATAGGGTAGATTATACCCACATTATTTATTGCTGATAGCGGCACTATCGATCCTGGAAGAAGCACTTAGATATTTTTTTTTTAAGAAAGTAGCAATCACGAGAACCATGAACATAAATTACATATGAAAGACCATAAATATGAGCATAGAGTGATTGAATCAGCGTGGTACCAAAGGTTTTCGAAACGTTATTCTATATTTTTCAGTATTAGAAATCAGTTTCCTTACATTACCTAAAGTAGTACGTTTATTATGTCAAGGAGAAAGTAGAGTAAATGGACTTGTATAAAACCACCAAAACCACTTATCCAAACGAAATAAAACTGTGAAATACTTATATAAAGTACTTAGGTATTGATAAATAATTCGGCAAAAGTTTTATTATTGTACTGAGAAAAATCTAAAGTGTAAAGCGCCCTAATGACGGCCAATTTATATGGTATAAGGCGAAAAACCGACCAAACGTAAATATGTACAAAAACGCCTTCCAACTAGAAGGCGTTAAACGAGGTCAGTGAAGGCGAATGTTTCTTTTCGTCTTCATTTGAGGTGTATTTTGTGGTCTTTCTTAAATATTGACTTTTCAATGAGGCTGATTAAGTCGTATGTTATAGTGATAATCACCGTATATAAACCGCCGTAAAAGTAAGGTATATTTTATGGTCAATACTGCAATTATTATCGTATAACAAGTTCAAGTCTGAAAATACTTTACCGAAGGCGTTTTTGACGGTTGTGTTTATTATAAAACATGGTACATTTTTATTGATTGGTGAAAATCATTTTAAGAGTTGTGAATTCATCTTACGTATTTACAATTCAAAGGTAAAAGGTCAAATTTGATTTAAGCCTTTAAGTCGTTTTTCTCAGTGTACTAAATATGTAATAATAATAATATAGGTACTTCTTAACAGAAAGTGATGAAGTTCATTTTCCATCCATCCATCCATCCAACTTAGAGGAAGGGTATGGATCCATCCATACCCTTCCTCTAAGTTTTTATAAGACAACTTTAATCTTACAAATAAAAAATAATTTAAATGTACACTTGAATGCACAAGTTTATTGTATCCGAGTTTATAAGGCAAACTGGTTCGTTGATCAGTGGCATGAAGCAAAACTTTGAAATCTTATGTCACTGGGTTCAATTCCGAAGTTATATACTTAGTTATTGGTTTTTCTGCAGGTCAATAACTGGCCCCGGTAAATTACAGTGAGTTTTCCCTGTATAATACCAAAACATATGTTTCGCAACGTGGATGTTGGGATATATAAGCTTACTTTTGGATATAGGCATGTAATATGTAGGATACAATTTGAGCTCACCTATGGGCCAATAGGCGCAGAAACATCTCACAATTTTATCTAATTATGTTTTATCCTTCAAAACTGTCATCTATAAATTTCAGAAACCGTTTTTGGCCCATACAACATAATAGATCGTACATTCAAGACTAACCCTTATTGCGACATTACGTTTGTCGCAATAAGGGTTAGTCTTGAATGTATGATGATGATGACCTTGCATGGGCTGTCACCAAAAGTTGCTACAAAAAGCTACAAAAAGAAGGCTCGAACAATTCGGACTTATTGCACCGGTTGTCCGATGGTCATGTGTTCGACGTGCTATGTCGAACACATCGATATGACTCATCCTCAATGAAATATTCATAGAATGTAACAGAAGCGGTCGTAGCGAAGTTTGCTTAGCCGTTCTTTACCGAGCCGCTAAGTTAAGCAACGTCCGCCGCCGTCATGACTTGGATGGGTGACCTCTAGTGACATTACTACCGACCGCTTCTAGCTTCTGAGGGCACGTTAAGCCGTCGGTTGCGGTTGTTGCATTTAGCGAATGCCCCCAAATGCGAATGGTTAGGTACCACCCTCAAGTAGAAAATCTGTAGCCAATTACCTAACAGTGTGTTGAGAGCCAGTCATTCTAGTGACCACTATCTCACCTTATGTTAAGTGATGATGTGGTCGAAGATGTTGTTCAGGCTAGCCTAGAATTACTGGTTCTCAAGGACAGCTGCCGGAACACAACGTTAATATTATTAAAATTTTATGAGAAAAAAATATTTTTTCGGAATGAGTGTACACAGTCACCTTGTCAGTTTAAAAAAACAACATCTAAATAATAAAAATAAAAACATTCTATAATCGACATAAATTACTATAACTCAACAGTCTTTTAACATAACTCAACTTGAGTCTACTCAAGCTATATTTATATTAAGTATAACTATGTAAAGTAATTATTTCTAGTTTCTTTTTCAGATATTTTCTTCTGCAAATCAAAACGCGGAACAGATAATTTGTGCTGTGCTGGATATTACTTCTGTAAACATCTTTCAAGACGTATCGAGCTACCAACATTAATACCGAATCAAAAAATTAGATGGAAATGTTCCAGTCACAACAACAGGGGCTGCAGAGCTTTTATATTTACTTTAGACGAAGTAATCCTCAAAATTAATAACATTCACAACCACCGACCACCGGCAAATAGATCTTGAAGCGCTCTTAGCGAAGTTTACTTAGCTGTTCTCAACCGATCAGCAAAGCTAAGCAACGCCGCCTGCGGTTATTAGTTGGATGGGTGACCGCTAGTGACATTACTACTCCGTGCTTCGGAGGGCACGTTAAGCCGTCGTTCCCCGTTGTTGTCTCAGGATGGCAGTCGTTATAGATTGGTGGTAGGGCATTTTGCGAATGCCCGCCTGGCTAGCTACCACTCTCAAGTAGAAAATCTGTCGCCAAGCACCTAACGGTTGGAAGGATTTTGATGTTATGTTTATAATAAATAAATAATTAAACATGTTAGACTTTGGTACATAAGAAATAATAATTATGTCAGGTGGCAATTGCAATTTAGTGCTTTTTTTTACACATTGATAACCCAACGATGAGCCCTCTTGATGAAGTCACTAGCGGAACCTTCCGGCTTATGCCCGCAAAAAGTACATAAAGTAAGCCTTTAAAGTCTTTATAAGCATTTACTGTAAAATATAGTGGAGAAGTTACGAATTAAGAATACTTTAAAATTATGAACACTACGCCTTTACATCCTCTAAGTAGAAAGAAGAGTAGATAGAGGTGTATAAAAACCCATTTGTCCAAATTGTAATATGATTTTAAAATATAAAGTACTTAGGTTTTCATAAATTATTCGGCAAAAGTGATTACTTATTATACAATTATGTACAATAAGTAAGTACTTCTTAACCCAAAGTGATGAAGATATTTTTATAAATCTAATATTGCTGCGAAAATTTGTATGACGTTTTATGACAAAATTAGTATTTCTACTTATGTCAATTTGATTGGAAAACTAAAACATACACAATGAAACAAATGAAGGCGGCGTACGGGTTCGTCCGTGTTTCCCCCAATTCATCTAAGTTTTTGTTTACTCAAATCTTACGAACAATAAATATATTTAATATGATCACTGAATGCGTAAGTTTATTTTATCCGATTTTAAAAGGCAAACTGGTTCGTTGATATTGTAGGGTAAAGCAACACTGAACTCTTGAATTGCTGGGTTTGTAGCCCAGGTTTTATACTTATATAGATATCGGATTTTGTGCTGGTCAAAGTCGGAACTGATCCCAGTAAATGGCATGAGCTTTCTCTACATAATATTAAAACATATCATGCGAAGCGTCGGAGGTAAGAATTAAAAACTTACCTCTTCGGGGACGTATATGTCATTTAATGACACATCACTACGATTGTGACCCAACCCTACGCCGCATACACTCTGTCTTCTGTCGACCCAGCTATATTTATCATTTTATGTAATCCATTTCAATCTTATTATAGATTAAACCAAATGTGCCTTAAACGTTATTTTATTACAGTATAGACATATAATATGTAGGATTAGATCAGATCACGCCCGTGGACGTAAAATGGCGCATCACCTCACAATCATGATCCTTCAAAACCATTATCTACAAATTACAGAATACGATCCTGTCCCGAACATGTTCATAGATCACACAGTCAGGAACAACCCTTACTGCGACAAACGTATGTTTATACACATTGATAGTACGTATCCTCAATAAAATATTCTTAGAAGGTGAAAGTTAGATAATAAATACAATGCTTGTCTGTACATATTTCCAAGGCTTTAGATAGGTAGGTATTTTTCAGATTAGCGTCACAGAATTTCTATAGTACCATAGAATAAAAAGGACCTACCTACCTAGACACAGTAGGCACTAGCACTTTGAGATTGAGTAAAGAACTTAGAGATTCACATACCTACCTATATTATAGAGATCGCTTGCTTTTGAGGACGGTTAAGGTGCCTAAAAATTATCTACTTAAATTATTTTTCACTTGATACGATTTGAAGTTTTGTTATTTCTCTGTTTTGTACGAATTCTGTAATCCATAGCTGGAAATTTAAACCAGTTCAATCAGTTGAGAAATAGATCATGCATATCATTACAAAACTTTCTGTATATATCCCTGAAGAGGTAAGCATCCTCATTGGTTTTGGTCCCATTTAATAGGGAGCGAGCCTACGAATAAATATGGTAATTTTATATTAATATGTTATAGCGTAATTATATCATTATGACCAAAGAATAGCTTTCAAACAAACTTCACAATACATGACAATATCAATTATTTATTTTATTTTGATAGAAAAAGAATTGATTGTTATTTTAATTTGAATGTAATACTATTTTTATCGTAATTTTATTGTAAAACATATTATATCGTGCAACTTACCTGAAATAAATAAATTTTGAATATCAAACGAATGAAGTGATTATTTTCCTCATTTAAATATTAGGTCCTTACATATGAAATTGGCGTTTTTCGTACTGGCCACTTTAATCACGAATTTCTCCTCTTTGGTAAGGAATTCCAAATTCAAATTTGTACAGCTATAGACTCATGTATTTGTGCTTCGATGATCGTCATTCATTTGTTTTTTTTCTTCTGTTTTTTTCTGATTGCGTCACTCATTTTACAAAATGGAAAACCTTAAATATCGCATTATTTACGAGTACGAGTTCCGCCGTGGCACTAGTGCTGCGGAAATAACTCGAAGGGTGAATGATGTGTATGGCGGTCGTGTTGCAAAAGAAAACACAGTTCGTTTTTGGTTCCAAAGTTTTCGTTCTGGAAATTTCGACCTGCAGAACAAGCCCCGTGGACGGCCTGAGACTCAAGTTGATAATGAAGAGTTGAAGGCTATTGTGGAAGCGGATCCATCGCAAACCACGTCCGAGTTAGCTGCAGGCTGCGATGTTAGTGATAAAACTGTTTTAATTCACTTGAAGCAAATTGGGAAGATTAAAAAGCTTGAAAGGTGGGTACCTCACGAATTGACTGAAACAAACCGGCAAACGCGCGTCGACTGCTGCGTTACATTACTAAACCGGCACAATAATGAAGGTATTTTAAACCGAATCATTACCTGTGATGAAAAATGGGTTCTTTACGATAATCGGAAGCGCTCAGCGCAATGGTTAGATCCTGGCCAGCCAGCCAAATCCTGCCCCAAGCGAAAATTAACCCCAAAAAAGTTACTTGTAAGCGTTTGGTGGACTAGTGCCGGTATTGTTCATTACAGTTTTATCAAATCTGGCCAGACTATTACGGCTGATGTCTATTGTCAGGAATTGCAAACCATGATGGAAAAGCTAGCGGCTAAACAACCTAGGCTGGTCAATCGCTCCACGCCACTGCTGCTTCACGACAACGCTAGACCACACACTGAGCTACAGACGGCTACTAAATTAGAAGAGCTTCAATTGGAAAGTCTAAGACATCCTCCGTACTCCCCGGACCTTGCTCCAACAGATTACCATTTTTTTCGAAATTTGGATAACTTCTTGCAAGGGAAAAAATTCAACTCCGATGGGGCAGTCCAAATCGCCTTCAAAGATTTTATTGATTCCCGTCCGACTGGTTTTTTTAGTAAAGGGATCAATGAACTACCTATGAGATGGCAAAAGTGCATAGAAAATAATGGTTCATACTTTGATTAATTAAATATATTATATTAAAAAATATTCGACTTTTTGTTCCTCTCATACAAAACGCCAATTTCATATGTAAGGATCTAATAGTTTTCTCAGCTTTCTAGTTGCAAATACGAATGAAAGTGAACTGTTTGTATAATCATTATCGTTTTACTCATATAGTAAGAATTTATATTTGTTGTATTTGTTATAAACGACCTCCTTAACAATTATCATGGATTAACCAAATACACGAATAAATTCTATATACTTACAATAAACAGATCAGATTTTATGCAGTAACATAGAAATAAGCAGACTATTGATACTATGGTCAAGAATGTACACAAACACAACACTCTACCTTGAGTATTTGAAAAAAAAACAACAACTAAATAACATTAATAAGATCACATTGATTTAACACCACTGGATTATTTTTTGTGGGGCTATATTAAGGACAGAGTCTATACAGAGCCAATCGAATCAATTGCAGCCTTAAAACTCAAAATTCATCAATGATTAACGAAATAGACCCGCCATTTTGCCAAAAAGTGATTAAAAAACTTTGATGAAAGAATCAACATCTGTCAGCCTGCTCGTGGTGGACATTTGCAAGATATAATTTTTCATTCGTAATTGCCAAACCTTTCTCTTCGTAATACAATAAAAATTTGAATCATCTTCATCTAAATTCTTTGTTTTATTTTGTTTAAGAAAACATAGTTCTTGTTGAAAAACCCTTTCCATAGAATGAATCTATATTCTTATTATATCTATGGAAAATAACTATTTCTGGTTTCTTTTTCAGATATTTTCTTCTGCAAATCAAAACGCGGATCAGATAACTTATGCTGTGCTGGATATTACTTCTGTAAACATCTTTCAAGAGGTATCAAGATAACAAAATTTATACCGAATCAAAAAACTAGATGGAAATGTTCCAGCAACAACCACAAGGGATGCAGAGCTTTTGTCTTTACTATAGGCGAGGAAATCCTCAAAATTAATAATATTCACAACCACCCACCTCCGGGAAATAGATTTACAAATTTTTATTCCTAAAATGAGTCTTAAAAATAATGTGAGTTAAAAAAATAGAGTTATACTGTAACCCAGTTGCTGTGTACCAGATTTATTGTATCTGCTTTGATATAGCAAATTGATTCATAAGAGTGTCGTAGACGCCTAAATTGAATAAATGATTTTGACTTTGACTTTGATGGTAATCTATGATGATAAACAAATAATACCTACGTCAGGTGGCAATCGCATTTTAGTGCTCGGTATACACATTAGAACCCATCGATGAGCCCTCTTCGCTACTGCATCTGTGGGAGCCGAAACAGGTCACTTGCCGAACCATTCGGCTTTAGTACGCAAACATTAACCTAAGGTAAGGTAACCCTATAAAGTCTTTTTAAGCCTTAACTGTAAGGGAGAGATAAAATTTAGAACACCTTAAAAATATGATTACGACTTTATATCCTCTAAAAAAGAAAGAAGAATAAATGGATGTGTGTAAACACCCACATGTCCAAATTTCAAATAAATATAAGAAATACTCATATAGAGTACTTAGGTTATCATTAATGATTCGGCAAAAGTGATGACTTATTACAGTTATTACACTAAGTATGTTAGTAGGTACTTCTTAACACAACGTGATGAAGTTCTTATCATAAAACTAATATTCATGACGAAAATTACGGTTAGTATTCGTGTAAATAAAGCAATCAGGCTAGCGTCCGATATTTACATAAGTTGTTATATAATGACCGTTATGTGACAGAATTTGCATATCTAGTTATGTAAATTGATGCAAAAACTAAACAACAAAATTAAACAGAAGAACCAAGAATGGGTTCGTTTGTGTTTCCCCGACTTCTTCTAAATTTTTGATAAACAACTCATATACACCGTGTCCCAAAATTCAACGATAAGCCGGCATCGGTGCATGGACCTACTCATGACTACTCGGGAAAAAATAAAAAAAAATTATAACTCTTTTTTTTTTAATTACAGAGACTTTTATAAAGTTGCGCCAACTTTTAATAAAACTTGCCATGGTAGTGTCCATACTTTTTTTTTAAACCCAGACTATAGAAAGTGCATAGAATGTTAAAATCTATAAAAATTATAAGAAAAAAATTTTTTTTTACTGATTTTTGTAAAATAACTACAGACTTTCTGTAATTTTAAAGGATTGTGGTAGATAGCCGTCCTTCTTAGGTTGCTAATGCACAAAAAATATCAAAAATATGTCAAAAATTGTGGTCATGGTAGTTGAAAATAGCATAATGGGTATCGAATATCGATGAAATTTATAAAAGTCTCTGTAATTAATAAAAAAAAACAGTTATAATTTTTTTTTTTTTCCCGAGTAGTCATGTGTAGGTCCATGCACCGATGCCGGCTTATCGTTGAATTTTGGGACACGGTGTATAACAAACGAAAAATAAATAAATTATGATCTCTGAATTACATTTGCTTTTTTATCATATTCTAAAAGGCCATGGCTCATCGATCGAAAGCGTAAAACAACATTACCTTGAAATCTTGAGGACCTGAATAACCCAATAACTATACAATACCTTATATTGTATTGTTATTGACTGTTTCTGTAGTTCAGAATCGGAACTGAGTCCGGTAGATGGCCATTAGCTTTCCCTACATAACACGAAATCATCCTGCGAAAGGTTTGTGTTTAAACATACTATAAGCTTACCCCTTCCGGACTAAGACGTCATGTAATATGTAATGTGCAAAAACAATTCACACTTCTACATGATCATTCAAAACCGTTATCTTTAAATTTCAGAAACCGTTCTTGACCCGAACAACGTTATCGATCATACATTCAAGACTAACCCTTACTGCAACAAGCGTAAACCTTGCATGGGCTGTTACCAGAAGTTGCTACAGAAGGCCATGTCACCAATGGATGCGAAAAAGAAGGCTCGTACAACTCGAACTTTTTGCACCGGTTGCGCGATGGTCATGTGTTCGACTTGCTATAATAATGCTCATCCTCAACAAAATATTCTCAGAATGTAACAGATAGATAACAGTAGATTTATCAATAAATATTCCACTCAACTTGTATGATTTTGAAGCAGTGATGGCTTAGTGGCATTGGCTATGGACTGCCGCGCAGCAGGTCCATGGTTCGAATCCCGCCCAGAGCTTGAGCTTCACCGCATGGTGGAAGGGCATTTTGCGAATGCCCGCCTGGCTAGCGACCACCCTCAAGTAGAAAATCTGTCGCCAAGCACATAACGGTGTGTTCCGGCAACAGTCCTTGAGAGCCAGAAAAATTACAGGCTAATGAGACCTAACAACTGGACGTCTCAGTGTGACGGGCACAGTGCAATTCGTCGTTGACGAAATGCGTCTGTTATAGGCAGAGGTTAGTCCACTTAACATCAGGTGGGCCTCGGGCTTGTTCCGTCACAATAACATAAAAAAAAATAGTTTTTTGAAGTTTTTTGATAGATACTTAGGCATTTTTAAAACTATCGTCAGAATGTATGTAGTAGGGAATAAAAAAGAACTACCTACCTAGGCACCGTAGACGCAAGCACATTCACTAGGTAAGTGCTTTCGTCTAATATTATGAATAAAATTTGTGTAAATTTGTCTTAGTTTCATTTCCTTTGCAATAAAAACAAGTTGTTTTTTTTTTTTTTTATGTTCTTGTGAAGGAACAAGCGCGAGGCCCACCTGATGTTAAGCGGTATCCTCTGCCTATAACAGATGCATTTCATCACAAGTGACGAACTGCACTGCGCCCATCACCTTGAGACATACCTGTTTAGTCTCATTTTGCCTGTTATTTCACTGGCTCTCAAGGACTGCTGCCGGAACACACCGTTAGGTGCTTGGCGACAGATTTTCTACTTGAGGGTGGTCGCTAGCCAGGCGGGCATTCGCAAAATGCCCTTCCACCATGCGGTGAAGCTCAAGCTCTGGGCGGGATTCGAACCATGCACAATACTTATGTAATCTCTGAAAGTTTCACATTTATTTTTTATAGCTTATTCTGCTGATCTTGATGTTTTTTTGGGCTCGTAACTACTTCCGTTTTAGTTCCATAAAAATTATAACCCGTCAAGCAGTTTCGCAGTTCCATTCAATCAAGCTATTGCCGATAGCGATAATTATTGCATGCTAATGACACTATTAATTCTGCAAGCAGTGTACAGCATAATTGAAAAGAGTGAAAAATGTTATATACAATAGCAACACAATCGTAGTAGAACACTGAAAAATATTAAATAAATTGTACAAGACCATAAAAGTGTGAGCATACTACCATAAACGCTTTTTTTTTATGCCTGATAGGTTAGCTTTTGACCACTATCTCACCTGATGGTAAGTGATGATGTGGTCGAAGATGTTGTTCAGGCTAACCTAGAAGTACTGGCTCTTAAGGACAGCTGCCGAAACACACCGTTAGGTGCTTGGCGACAGATTTTCTTGCTTGAGGGTGGTTGCTAGCCAGGCGGGCATTCGCAAAATGCCCACCATGCTATAACGACTGCCATCCTAAGACAACAACCGGGACCGACGGCTTAACGTGCCCTCCGAAGCACGGAAACGCTCAGTAGTAATATCACTAGCGGTCACCCAAAATAGTACAAATACATGCATAGTACAAAGTATTATCTAATCTGTGTCTAAGGTGTTTACGACCCGCACAATGCATACATTAGATACTCACCAGTAGAACACCACTAGTGTAAACGCATAGTACTAACGTCCAACAGTAAGCGGACATTATCCCTCATTTCTGTGGATATCGGGTTAAAATAAGTAGCGAATGTAAACAGGCCTTTATTACATATAACTTTACATATTACAGGTATTGTGACCGTTTTAAGGGAAACATTACCTACTTACACAAAAATACTGTAAACTATCTATAACTGTCTGTGAACTACAAATTTACTCCTCGCTAGAATAGAGGAGCTGGTCATTTTAACCAATGAAATGTACAGATCAGAAAGTCACCAGTAAAATATTTTCAAAAACCTCAATGAACTATCATGTGGATGACGTGCTTGTTTCCGAAACGAATTTGTGATATGTCGAATATCGTGTCGCAATAAATTCGGCTTAATTCCTACAATTATAACAAATACAATCACTAATCTGTCAAATTCAATCTAGGTGCTTATCAGCGCATGATTTAGAAAAATACTTACATATACACAAATATAAACTTAACAAATATTATTTTACCGCTCTGATGCAATCGGACGGAAGAACATAAACATTACTACTATGTCACTAACATTACTATAACATTTCTACTATGTCACTAACATTACTATAACATTTATACTATGTCACTAACAAAAAACCCGATAGTATGTAATAATAATAACCCTAGCGCTCCGATCGTCAATTGGCATTAAATTCAAGAAAACAGTCGAGTCATACTACTGCTTTAGCTCATGATAAGTACTGTGACAAAGTTTTCTTTTTAGCAGTTGCAACGATGATCAAGTCAACGCGCGGCAACCCGATGCTTATGCTGTCTGGATACACTCACACGGTGCAAAGAGCTACCAATCGGAAAACTCGTTGGGTTTGTTCTATGAGCCACAAAAGATGTAAAGCATCCTGCATTACAATGAATGGTTTTGTAGTGCAGACTAATCATGCACACAACCATCCACCGAAATTAAATTGTTAACCTGATAGAAATCAATACACAATAGCAACGAGTCCATAATTGGAATGAAAATTGTTGCAAACCACCTGCCTCAATAATAATCCTACGACTCTGCACGATGAAATCAATGGAATTATATTATACGATATAATACGCGTTTATACTTGGTTACTCATGCCCGTGGGGTGCCGGGCTAGAATGTCACCCCCCTCCAATCTCTACCCGTGGGTGTCGTAAGAGGCGACTAAAGGTAACACACCAGAAGGTGGGCAGCAGCGCTTTCTGAGGAACTGATATCTCACACTGCGACGCCTGCCAAGCGTGGGGAGTATGGAAAATCCCCCCATAGTGGAGGAGGCTGTGTTCAGTAGTGGACTATCCGGCTGATACAACCCTCATGCACTATTATGTACCTACGAGTAGACTATGAGTAATAAATATTTTGAAGCCCTCGCAACGAAGCTTGCTTAGTTGTTTTTAACCTTTGTTGAGCGTGCTTTGATTGTCATCTTCAAGGCACAGTTCCAAAATCAGGACTGCGACTAAAATTTTCTATATGAGACATACCTACTACCCGACCCGGAACCGAATCCAAGATAGACCTCGCTATTCTAATGTAACGTTCACGCCACTTAACCGCCGAGACAGTCTGGAAGTGAATGACTATGCTATGGGTGTCCCAAGAAGTAGTGATATACTGAAGCTGGGAGGTAGAAGACTATCAATCACCCCCCCCCCTGATATGTTCCGCGATTTTACGTATTATCGGAGTTTTTTTTTTTCACCTATCGCCGAGTATGATGATATTTTTATTTATGGTGACGTGAATTATTGCGGTAGATGCTTGATTTTTTATACCACACCCACTCAGAAAAGGTATCATTACTCGTTCAAAAACATGTTATAAAGTTCGTCATTTCTCCCTTATAAATGTACGGCGTGGAAAGTTATATGGATTTTCATTCCTTCACTCCGTAGCAGTGAAGGAATGTTGTATGAAAATCCATACCTGCCCTGGTAGCGTTCTTTTGTTTTTAGCTGCTTACATAAAAAAAAACAATCTCTAAAAGGTTTTATATCAAATAATTAGAAAAAAGAGGTATGATTTTTATTTGTACTCAATTTTCAATGAAAGGAGGTTGGCAACCTTTTTTTGCACTACGAGAAAAAAGCGCGGCAATTTGTTATGATTGGTTAAATTTGGTTTTTTATTAAATTGATATTTTAACAGTACGCTTTTAATTATTCTAAATAGTTTTCCAAAACGTCATCGAATAGTGAAAGTGTCGATTTTATAATGATGACGCCACCAGAAATAAGAAATGCAGCTCAAGGAGTCATAAAGAACTTACTGCCTGAGAAGTCTCGAGGTAAGTACGAGAAAACGTATAATGATTTTATTTTCCTCGTAGGTGTAGTATAAAGCACTGTGTATCACTCGGGAGAAAGTTCTATTTCTGTTCTCAAGTTGCCTTTAAACTCTCGACCAGAAATAGATCGTTTTCTCCCCTCGATGTACAATGTACTATTTTGTGTGCTAAGCTGATAGATAGGCCAATTCAGTATGGTAACATGTACTATAGTTAGATCGGCTGATGATGATGATGATGGTGATATATAAGGCGTTTTTAATTTTTGTTTCTTTTCTTAATATTATACAAGCTGTCTTTGAAAACCGGAAGACATCGCCGTATTGCGTCAGCTGCACTAAGCATGCTCACCTGACTCCCTGATGAATTTGTTTTTTTAGTAATATATTATATAGTAGTTACTACATATATTTTCCATTTGATATGTAACTTAACAATTTGGACGAGTTATTGGACAAGCAGTGGAAGTGGAAGCGAGAATCCATAGAGTTGCTTTTTTTCAGGGTCCACATGTTTTCAAAATATTTACACAAGCACAACACAAGATGTTCAAATCTTCAAGTCTCAAAAAGGAAGAGACATGATGTCTCGTAACGGCTACCAATACACTCAACGAAACATAAACAAAGATGGATCTAGTGGTTGGCGATGTAAAAACAGGACCTGTACAGGCAACCTTACCTATCGCGATGGTGTAGTAACTAGAGAAAAAGCGCATTCTTGCACGACTAATAATATCATCAAAGCTGAAATAAAAAGACTATTATCCATTTGCAAGGAACGAGTGATCAATGAGAGCACATCTTACATCATTATTTACTATGACTTTTTTGAATCGTTGCAACAAAAAGGAATGTCTTATGTGAAAGCGGCACCAAGTTTTAAGAACATTAAAAGATCGTGGTGTAGGTACAGAAGAAAGCATGAAACTGAAGATAAAAATGTGATAAATGACTCTGTCTGATTTTATTTTGTTTATCTTGTAGTTTCTCAAGCAAAATTATTTTAGGTCAAAATATTTTTGTTATAGCTGCTGTTGTTAGTGCTGTTAGTAGTATTAAGTACCTATAACTTATATGTATATAGTCTGTACTGTGATTTTTCTGTCAAACTACCGTGAAAGCCGTAATAACATTTTTATCAAACTCTTCTATATAATATCTAAAGTCTATCTACCTCTTGTAGATCCAAAATAGTATGAGCGTGTATGTGTTAATTTGTGTTCTTATATATCTATATATTATTATGTATATGTATATTTTTATGTTTTTTTTTCTACACCGCGGGGTGCCGGATTAAAATTGCACCTCCCCATATCATCCCGTGGGTGTCTTAAGAGGCGACTAACGGAAAAATACTGGAAGGTGGGCAGCAGCGCCTTCTAAAGAACTGCCATCTTACACTGCGATCCCCAAGCCGCCTGCCAAGCGTGGGGATTATGGCAACTACCCCCTTAATAGGGGAGGCTGTGTTCAGCAGTGGACGATCCGGCTGATACAGTACAGTACAGTATATTTTTTTAAGAAGTACAAAAGGCAATATAACATATCGGGCTCCGCACAGCAGCTGTTTATTACAGACTAAGGGTTTCCAATAATTATATATCAAGCTTCTTAGGATGACAGGTATTCAGAAGGCGATGCTGTCCACCATTTGGGTTTTACCCTTAGCCGCCTATTACGCCACAGGTGAAAGAGGGCGAAAGGGGGAGGATGGGGGGGATGGCTGTGAAAAAAATTGTCTGAAAGAGTAGAAGCGACACTATCGTACTAGCGTATTTAGGGGTACTTTAAGCTTAATTACTAAGTAGGTACATACCCTAGGTACATGTTAATGTTAATTTATTTATTACTTCAAAAGTATTTTTGTTATTATAGTATTGAGTACCGTAAGTTAAGTTTATGTCTTAATGATTCTTTAATACATAAATAAATAACGTAGAAGTACAATTTCTTTTTACTTATTTCAAGACTGTTCTCAAATCAACGTGTACCTATATGTAATGTGTATTATATATATATATATATATGTTTGTATCAGTATTATTTACATAAAATAGTTGTAAGCCCCCGAATTTGGTCCCATATTTTTACCGAGTTATATCGCGCATAATATATAGAAATAACGCGTATATATTTATTAGCGTAAGACTAATACCCATTACTTTAACTGAATCACCAGATCTTAACGATTCTTTGATACCTCATTAAAAGTTTATCAATTCGAAAATGGCCTATTAGAATCACAAGTATCCGAATTCGGGCATTTATGAATGAAATCCTATTGTTCTTGTGGTAGGTAGGTATTATCGAACCTGTACACAGCAAATGGAGAGTAAAAAAAATCATTGTTGAAGGGCAACACTGAATAATATAAATTATCTTGTGGAATTATGTCCCATGACATTAGTAGGCTCAGTTGTTTTTAAGGTTTTTGAAGCGCTCGTAGCGAAGTTTACTAAGCTGTTCTCAACCGATCAGCAAAGTTAAGCAACGTCGCGCGCGGTCAGGAGTTGGATGGGTGACCGCTAGTGACATTACTACTGAGCGTTTCCGTGCTTCGGAGGGCACGTTAAGCCGTCGGTCCCGGTTGTCGTCTTAAGATGGCAGTCGTTATAGCATGGTGGTAGGGCATTTTGCGAATGCCCGCCTGGCTAGCTACCACCCTCAAGCAGAAAGTCTGTCGCCAAGCACCTAACGGTGTGTTCCGGCAGCTGTCCTTGAGAGCCAGTACTTCTAGGTTAGCCTGAACAACATCTTCGACCACATCATCACTTACCATCAGGTGAGATAGTTGTCAAAGGCTAACCTATCAGGCATAAAATAAAAATAAAATAGGTTAGAAATTCAATCCACATCAGGAATGAGTACGACATCTCCTTGAAGTATTTCTTAGTTATTTTAATTTGTTGCAGCTACCTTTGTTACATTCCGCGGAAGGAGATTATTAAACGTTGAAGGCTTCACATATTGTATTAGAAGTGACCATGGGATGAAGACGCTATGGAGATGCTCTACACACAGCAATAAGAAGTGCAAAGCGGTCGTCCACACATACGGAGGCCGAATCTTAAAACTTAAAAATGTTCATAATCATGAACGGAGACGATTTAACAGAGTTGAGTAGGGTTGAATTTGAATTGTATTGACTATTCCACGTTGTATTTTTCTTGTTTCCAGCCAGGTAAAATTTTTAAAGAACCAGAATATACAGACCAATACACTACTTGTTTGTTCTTGTACATTGAGAGTTATTTTTAATGTTCCATTACAAATCTTTTAAATTCAAAGTACGTAGTCTTTCGATTTTTGCATTGCATCGGGGCATTCTGCTAATGTCCGCCCGGTTAGCCGCCACCCTTAAGTAGAAAATCTGCTATCAACCACCTAACGGTTTGTCCTGGCCACTGTCCTTGAAAGCCAATAATCTTAGTATAATTTGGAGGACATTATGATTGCATGATTCCATACTATTACTTCAGATAGTGGTCATTGGCTAGCCCACAGAAAAGAGAAAGCAATATCTCTATAATTGTTGCTGAAAAATTCAAATAATTATTCTTTGATGACCATTTGAACATATGGATTAAACAAATCAGATATATAACTGGTTAGATTAAGCTTGGTCATCTATATCTATACTAATATAATGAGAGATTATAAAGAGGAAAGATTTATATTTTTGTTTGCAACGAATAAACTTAAAAACTACTGAACCGATTTGAAAAATTCTTTCAGCATTAGAATCCTACACTAATCCTGATGAACATAAGCTATAGAGTATTTTCAAAAACTTAGGAATCCATATGAAAACTTCGATAATATAACCCAACGTGTGAAAAAATGTACCAAAACAAAAAACGTTATCTCGCGTACGCTGCAGAAATCGTTTACAATAGAGCAAAGTGATGTACTAAAATTTTATAGAGGACATCAATATCTCTGAAAGCCTCCAATACTATATATTTATTACACATATGTCACAATAACTACTTTTTTGTGTGTATTTTTTTTTAAATACCCGTGCTAATTTGGGCGAGCCGCTAGTATTAAATAAGTCTATAAACAAATTATTAAGGATATTCCCCCGGTTGCAAAGACGCAGGCAAAATAAACTTGGAAAATCCATGACAAGTGACGAAAGCTCTGGCGTGACATTAAATAATATATCAGTGGTTCTCGCTGCAGTATACACACAGGTTTGATGCCTATATATTTTATGCTATGAATATATATAATGTTCAGAAGTCTCAAACATATTTGTCTCAACATTTGTATGTTTTGTATGAATTATATTATGTAATTCAACTTCGTACCTACGAAAAATAATATTATTTAATTTGAAAAAAAAAACTGTTAGGTCTGATAATATAGACGTTAGGTATATAGACCTCACAGTTTTTACGTAATAATAATGAAAATCTGAGTTTTAAGTTTTGAAGTTACTGATAATAAAATCCCGTCCATGAATATCTCACTAATACAGATTCACGAGATAATTTTATGGGTAAAACTAATCAATATCAAATTTATAAATGGCTGCCGGTGTGCAATAAAATTTTTGGGAGCTGAGTCACCCTCGTTCTTGGGAAGGTACCCTTAATCTCTCTCATTACACCACACGCGGTCCCTGGGTGATGCCAATCAGGTGACGAACCAAAAGATGGTAGGCTTCTTAAGCATGAGGCCGTCTTTTTTGGGTACCACCGCAGTGTCAAATTCCATTTTATCTCCAAGTAGCAGTAGGTTTAGTTATGCAGATATATATAGATCCTTCCGCTTTTCATCTCGCTATTAGCTTACGCTTGGGTGCAAGGTGTTGTGTTGCACATCACTGCCAGTGTGGAACTGCAGTTGACCAACTCGGTCACCATGGCCTCTCCTACTCTTGAAGTGCTAGTCGAATTTCCCGCCACGCCAGCCGTAACGATAGCATTCGCCGGGCTTTTACCAGCGCCAATGTTGCAGCTGTTCTCGAACCGAATGGTCTGATGCGTGACGATGGTAAAAGACCTGACAGCATGACTCTGGTTCCATGGAAGTTAGGACGGCCCTTAGTGTGGGACGCTACATGCGTAGACACTTTAGTGCCGTCACATCTTTCTGAAACCAACGTGAGGGCTGGCGCCGCGGCTACTTCGACGGAGCAACTCAAGCGGCGACTGCTAACCTCAGTATGGGTTACATATTTGAGCCGTTTGGTGTAGAGACGTTGGGTCCGTGGGGACCGGGAGCTCATCGCATTTTCCAAAACTTATCAGAGCGCTTGGTCGATGCGGCACGTGATCAAAATGCTGGCACCTATTTGGCTCAAAGGGCACGCTGCCAACTGGCAGTGGGCTAGAGCATTTGAACTACCTATGTCTTATAGGGATCTAAATGTTTTTATTGTAGTAGCTGTAGTGTTGTATATAGTTCGTAGTATTTTGTTAATAAAGGCATACCGACGGTTAAAAAAAACTGATATGCATACAATTAACTTGTCATGCACCAATAGTTCGTTATCTGAGTGTTTATGCTTGCTTCATCTTGATAATCTGCACCAATGTACTCGTAGATTGTAAAGGAAATAATTATCTTGTATAGTATTCTTGATTCGTAGTTCTAATATATTTCACAGGTCCATTCTACGTGACATCGCGTCAAGGTAATCTGATGGTGAAATACGGCAACTATACATTCAGTAGACAGTATTGTAGAAACGAAAAGACCAGATGGCAATGTTCAGTGGGAAAACACGGAGGCTGTAGGGCATCTATGTACAGTATCGACAATGAATTCATTCAAATAAATAATAATCATAACCATTCCTACTACCAGCCACTCCCAGATTATTCATTTTGAGGAAATTTACATAGGTATAAAGAAATAATGTTTTTTTTTATTTCTGGATTGTGACCGATAGATATCTATAGGTTCGTGTCATAACACATATTGAAATGAAATTGTTATAATACATCTATACCTAAATAACCATTCATAAATGTAGGGTTTTTCATGTGTGCTATCTACCTCACCAGGACAGTTTGCCCGTCCACACTTCTAACCAAATAGTTTTTTTGTAAAACGTGTATATACATACCTTGTATTAAGCAAAGCAAGTATGGAAGGTCTGATATTAAAAAAAATATTGTTTGACCAATATTTTGATATAATATGTTTGGGGCATAATATATATTTTAAAATCATAGTACTACAATATCTTAAGGTATTCAATTTAAGATATAAAATAAGTAATTAAGAAATAAAAAGTTAAAATCAAATAATTTTTTATTTAAATAAAACGATGTTAGATATAAATTACGAAAATACATTCTTAATGAACTTCAATAAGTATGTCAAAATGTATAAGTCAAGATCTTACCAATAGTGTTGTAACATATTTTTTACTTCATTTATTTGTAACTTAAATAACTCAATATTAAACATATAATAGAAATGGACATTTGCAGAATGCCCCGATGCAATGCAAAAATTAAATACCCGGTTAGCCGCCACCCTTAAGTAGAAAATCTGCTATCAACCACCTAACGGTTTGTCCTGAAAGACAATAATCCTAGTATAACTTGGAGGACATTATGATTGCATGATTTCATACTATTACTGGAGATGTATCTACCCACCTCAAAATGCAGACAGAGAGAAGAAAAAACATAAACAGGATAAGCAGGACTAAAAGTGTACACAATAATAAAAGATGTGTTGTCGAAAGCTTGATGAAAAGTCTTTGTCTCATTTGTATCAGATGTTTGAGACTTCTGACGCTGACTATCAACAAAACCCTTCGTGCGCGAGTCCCACTCGCACTTGGAAGTTTTTTATTTATTATTGCTGATGATAGGCTAGCCCATAGAGAAATATTGCTTTCTCTTTTCTGTGGGCTAGCACTTGACTACTATCTCACCTGACGTTAATTGATGATGCGATAGATGATGGAGCGCGCATACCCCGAAGGTATCTATTCACCCGCGTTTTGCAGACCCCCATATTGTACTTAACCGGAAACACAGACTCAGGCAGTGTTATATTCCCTGGCGGTTCGTATGATGAACGAAGACGCATGTAGCTGTAAAGGACAGACGTGATACATAATATTAGGCGTAGCTGGATACACTCGGCACTTATTAAAAAAAAAACACATAATGTTATAAAGGAAACTTTTGACTTCGTTCTATCCAACTAACCCTCTTTAGGTAAGAGGTATACCATTCAAATAGAAGCAATCCGCTCAATTCACACTGTGGTAGAGTCTAAGAAAATGAGGTCAAGATTTTCATCTTAAAGATGTATCATTGTGTACGATATAAACATTTAACTGATATGCAGATATATATAGAACCTTAAGCTTTTCGTCTCGCTATTCGCTTACGCTTGGGTGCAAGGTGTTGGTGTTGCACATCACTGTCAGTGTGGTCCTGCAGTTGACCGACTCGGTCACCATGGTCTCTCCTGCTCTCGAAGTGCTGGTCGAATTTCCCGCCACGTCAGCCGTAACGATATCATTTGCCGGGCTTTTACCAGCGCCAATGTTGCAGCAGTTCTCGAACCGAATGGTCTGATGCGTTCCGATGGTAAAAGACCTGACGGCATGACTCTGGTTCCATGGAAGTTAGGACGGCACTTAGTGTGGGACGCTACATGCGTAGACACTTTAGCGCCGTCACATCGTTCTGAAACCAACGTGAGGGCTGGCGCCGCGGCTACTTCGACGGAGCAATTTAAGCGGCGCAAGTATGCTAACCTCGATATGGGTTACATATTTGATCCGTTTGGTGTAGAGGCCTGGGGTCCGTGGGGACCGAGAGCTCATCGTATTTTCCAAAAATTATCAGAACGGTTGGTCGATGCGACGCGTGATCAAAATGCTGGCACCTATTTGGCTTAAAGAATAAGCATAGCAATTCAACGGGGCAATGCTGCCAGCATCCTGGGCACGCTTCCAACTGGTAGTGGTTTAGAGCATTTGAACTGCCTATGACTTATAGGGATCTAAATGTTTTTATTGTAGTAGCTGTAGTGTTGTATATAAATTGTAGTATTTTGTTAATAAAGGCATACCGCCGGTTAAAAAAAAACTGATATGCATTCAGTTGACTTGTCATGCGCCAAGAGTTCGCTGGCTGCGTGTTTGTGCTTGTCTGAAATATTGCTGCTTCAACTTGATAATCTGCACCAATGTACTTGTAGATTATAAAGGAAATAATTAACTTGTATGGTATTCTTGATTCGTAGTTCTAATATCTTTCACAGGTCCATTCTTCGTGACATCGCGTCTAGGTAATCTGATGGTGAAATACGGAGGGTATAACTTCAGTAGACAGTATTGTAGAAACGGAAAGACCAGATGGCAATGTTCAGTGGCAAGAACCACAGGCTGTAGAGCATCTTTGTACAGCATCGACAATGAATTCATTCAAATAAATAATAATCATAACCATTCCCACTAACAGCCACTCCCAGATTAGTCGTTTTGTGGAAACTTACGCAGCCAAAATTTTTTTATTTTTTTTATTTTGGATTGTGATCGGTACATATCAATAGGTTCGTGTCATAACACATATTGAAATGAAATTGTTATAATACATCTATACCTAAATAACCCTTCGAAAATGTAAGGTTTTTCATGTGAGCTATCTACCTCACCAGAACTTCTAACCAAATAGTTTTTTTGGAAAACTTGTGTATCTGAAGGTCTTATATTAAAAAAATATTGTTTGACCAATATTTTGTTATAATATGTTTGAGGCATAATACATATTTTCAAATCATAGTATTACAATATCTTAAGGTATTCAATTTAAGATATAAAATAAGTAATTAATAAATGAAAAGTTAAATTAAAAGTAATTTTTATTTAAATAAAAAGATGTTAGATATAAATTACGAAAATACATTCACAATGAACTTCAATAAGTTTGTCAAAATTTATAAGTCAAGATCTTACCTATAGTGTTGTAACATATTTTTTACTTCATTTATTTGTAACTTAAATAATTCAACATTAAACATACAATAGAAATGGACATTTGTAAAATGCCCAGATGCAATGCAAAAATTAAATACCCGGTTAGCCGACACCCTTAAGTAGAAAATCTGCTATCAACCACCTAACGGTTTGTCCTGGCCACTGTCCTTGAAAGCCAATAATCTTAGTATAACTTGGAGGACATTATGTTTGCATGATTCTGTACTATTACTTGAGATAGTGGTCATGGGCTAGCCCACAGAAAAGAGAAATCAATATTTCTCTATCTCTAACAAAAAAAAAACGCCAAGTGCGAGTGGGACTCGCGCACGAAGAGTTTTTTTTGATAGTCAGCGTCAGAAGTCTCAAACATCTGAGACAAATGTTGAGACAAAGACTTTTTATCAAGCTTTCGACAACACATCTATTATTATTGTGTACGCTTTTAGTTCCGATTATCCTGTTTATTTTTTTTCTTCTCTCTGTCTGCATTTTGTAGTGGGTAGATATATACGAAAAATATATATATGTAATTCAATTTCGTACTTATAATAATTTTATATAATTAGGAAAAAACTGTGAGGTCTTTATTAAGGTAGGTAATAATAATAATAAAAATCTGAGTTTTAAATTTTGAACTTATTGATACTAAAATCTCCTCTATGAATATCCTACAAATACAGATTCACGAGAAAAAATCATGTGTAAAACTAATCATAATCGAATTTATAAACAGCTGCCAGTAAGCAAGCAAGTTTTGGGAGCTGAGTCACCCTCGTTCTTGGGAAGGTACCCTTAATCTCTCTCGTTACACCACACGCGGTCCCTTGGTAATGCCAATCAGGTATCGAAACAAAAGATGTTAAGCTTGTTAAGCAAGAGGCCATCTTTTTTGGGTACCAGCGCAGTGTCAAATATTTTATCTCCAAGCAGCAATAGGTTTGAAGGTCACTGAAGCATGTGAAATTATCGGGCAATCGAGACTTAAAAACGAACGTCTCAGTGTTAAGCGCAGCGCATTATCCCACACAATGATGAAACTGTAAGTTTTTGTTATACTGAACTGGGTAGCACTTGACCACTATCTCACCTCATGTTAAGTGATGATGCGATAGATTGGAGCGCTCATACCCAGAAGGGCATTCACTCGCGTTTTCAAGACCCCCGGAAGACATTGTACTTAACCGGAAACACAGACTCAGACAGGGTGCTTTCTATTCCCTGGCGGTTCGTATGATGAACGGAGACGCAAACAGATGTAAAGGACAGACGTGATACTTACTATCTCGCATAGGAAGGATCTACTCGGCCCTTATTAAAAAAAATAACACATAAGGTTATAAAGGTAACTTTTGACTTCGTTATATCCAAACAACCCTCTTACCTAAACACGCTATACCATTCAAATAGAAGCTATCCGCTCAATTCACACTGTGGTAGAGTCTAAGAAAATAGGGTCAAGATTGTCATCTTAAAGATGTATCATTGTGTACAATATAAACATTTAACTGATATGCAGATATATATAGAACCTTCCGCTTTTCGTCTCGCTATTCGCTTACGCTTGGGTGCAAGGTGTTGGTGTTGCACATCACTGCCAGTGTGGTCCTGCAGTTGACCAACTCGGTCACCATGGCCTCTCCTGCTCTCGAAGTGCTGCTCGAATTTCCCGCCACGCCAGCCGTAACGATATCATTTGCCGGGCTTTTACCAGCGCCAATGTTGCAGCAGTTCTCGAACCGAATGGTCTGATGCGTGCCGATGGTAAAAGACCTGACGGCATGACTCTGATTCCATGGAAGTTAGGACGGCCCTTAGTGTGGGACGCTACATGCGTAGACACTTTAGCGCCGTCACATCGTTCTGAAACCGACGTGAGGGCTGGCGCCGCGGCTACTTCGACGGAGCAATTCAAGCGGCGCAAGTATGCTAACCTCGATATGGGTTACATATTTGAGCCGTTTGGTGTAGAGGTCTGGGGTCCGTGGGGACCGAGAGCTCATCGTATTTTCCAAAAATTATCAGAACGCTTGGTCGATGCGACGCGTGATCAAAATGCTGGCACCTATTTGGCTCAAAGAATAAGCATAGCAATTCAACGGGGCAATGCTGCTAGCATCCTGGGCACGCTTCCAACTGGTAGTGGTTTAGAGCATTTGAACTGCCTATGACTTATAGGGATCTAAATGTTTTTATTGTAGTAGCTGTAGTGTTGTATATAAATTGTAGTATTTTGTTAATACAGGCATACCGCCGGTTAAAAAAAAACTGATATGCATTCAGTTGACTTGTCATGCGCCAAGAGTTCGCTGGCTGCGTGTTTGTGCTTGTCTGAAATATTGCTGCTTCAACTTGATAATCTGCACCAATGTACTTGTAGATTATAAAGGAAATAATTAACTTGTATGGTATTCTTGATTCGTAGTTCTAATATCTTTCACAGATCCATTCTTCGTGACATCGCGTCTAGGTAATCTGATGGTGAAATACGGAGGGTATAACTTCAGTAGACAGTATTGTAGAAACGGAAAGACCAGATGGCAATGTTCAGTGGCAAGAACCACAGGCTGTAGAGCATCTTTGTACAGCATCGACAATGAATTCATTCAAATAAATAATAATCATAACCATTCCCACTAACAGCCACTCCCAGATTAGTCGTTTTGTGGAAACTTACGCAGCCAATATTTAATTTTATTTTTTTTATTTTGGATTGTGATCGTAAGATATCAATAGGTTCGTGTCATAACACATATTGAAATGAAATTGTTATAATACATCTATACCTAAATAACCCTTCGAAAATGTAGGGTTTTTCATGTGAGCTATCTACCTCACCAGAACTTCTAACCAAATAGTTTTTTTGGAAAACTTGTGTATGCATACCTTGTATTAGGCAAAGAACGTATGGAAGGACTTATATAAAATAAATATTGTTTGACCAATATTTTGTAATAATATGTTTGAGGCATAATACATATTTTCAAATCATAGTATTACAATATCTTAAGGTATTCAATTTAAGATATAAAATAAGTAATTAATAAATCAAAAGTTAAATTTAAAGTAATTTTTATTTAAATAAAAAGATGTTAGATATAAATTACGAAAATACATTCACAATGAACTTCAATAAGTTTGTCAAAATTTATAAGTCAAGATCTTACCTATAGTGTTGTATGTATGTAACATATTTTTTACTTCATTTATTTGTAACTTAAATAATTCAACATTAAACATACAATAGAAATGGACATTTGCAGAATACCCCGATGCAATGCAAAAATTAAATACCCGGTTAGCCGCCACCCTTAAGTAGAAAATCTGCTATCAACCACCTAACGGTTTGTCCTGGCTACTGTCCTTGAAAGCCAATAATCCTAGTATAACTTGGAGGACAATATGATTGCATGATTCTATACTATTACTTGAGATAGTGGCCATGGGCTAGCCCACAGAAAAGAGAAAGCAATATTTCTCTAAGGGCTAGCCTATCATCAGCAATAATAAAAAAAACCTGCCTAGTGCGAGTGGGACTCGCGCACGAAGGGTTTTGTTGATAGTCAGCGTCAGAAGTCTCAAACATCTGATACAAATGTTGAGACAAAGACTTTTTATCAAGCTTTCGACAACACATCTTTAATTATTGTGTACGCTTTTAGTTCTGATTATCCTGTTTTTTTCTTCTCTCTGTCTGCATTTCGAGGTGGGTAGATATATACGAAATATGTTAAATAATTCAACTTCGTACTTATAATAATTTTATATAATTGGGAAAAAACTGTGAGGCCTATATTAAGGTAGGTAATAATAATAATAAAAATATGAGTTTTAAATTTTGAAGTTATTGATACTAAAATCTCCTCTATGAATATCCTACAAATACAGATTCACGAGAAAAAATCATGTGTAAAACTAATCATAATCGAATTTATAAACAGCTGCCAGTAAGCAAGCAAGTTTTGGGAGCTGAGTCACCCTCGTCCTGGGGAAGGTACCCTTAATCTCTCTCGTTACACCACACGCGATCCCTGGGTAATGCCAATCAGGTATCGAAACAAAAGATGGTAGGCTTCTTTAGCAAGAGGCCATCTTTTTTGGGTACCAGCGCAGTGTCAAATATTTTATCTCCAAGCAGCAATAGGTTTGAAGGTCACTGAAGCATGTGAAATTATCGGGCAATCGAGACTTAAAAACGAACGTCTCAGTGTTTAGCGCAGCGCATTATCCCACACAATGATGAAACTGTAAGTTTTTGTTATACTGAACTGGGTAGCACTTGACCACTATCTCACCTGATGTTAAGGGATGATGCCATAGATTGGAGCGCTCATACCCAGAAAGGCATTCACTCACGTTTTCAAGACCCCCGGAAGACATTGTACTTAACCGGAAACACAGACTCAGACAGGGTGCTTTCTATTCCCTGGCGGTTCGTATGATGAACGGAGACGCAAACAGCTGTAAAGGACAGACGTGATACTTACTATCTCGCATAGGGAGGATCTACTCGGCCCTTATTAAAAAAAAATAACACATAAGGTTATAAAGGTAACTTTTGACTTCGTTCTATCCAAACAACCCTCTTACCTAAACACGCTATACCATTCAAATAGAAGCTATCCGCTCAATTCACACTGTGGTAGAGTCTAAGAAAATGGGGTCAAGATTTTCATCTTAAAGATGTATCATTGTGTACACTATGAATATTTAACTGATATGCAGATATACTCGTATATAGAACCTTCCGCTTTTCGTCTCGCTATTCGCTTACGCTTGGGTGCAAGGTGTTGGTGTGGCACATCACTGCCAGTGTGGTCCTGCAGTTGACCAACTCGGTCACCATGGCCTCTCCTGCTCTCGAAGTGCTGGTCCAATTTCCCGCCACGCCAGCCGTAACGATATCATTTTCCGGGCTTTTACCAGCGCCAATGTTGCAGCAGTTCTCGAACCGAATGGTCTGATGCGTGCCGATGGTAAAAGACCTGAGGGCATGACTCTGGTTCCATGGAAGTTAGGACGGCACTTAGTGTGGGACGCTACATGCGTTGACACTTTAGCGCCGTCACATCGTTCTGAAACCAACGTGAGGGCTGGCGCCGCGGCTACTTCGACGGAGCAACTCAACGAACAACAACAAACGAACGCTTGGTCGATGCGACGCGTGATCAAAATGCTGGCACCTATTTGGCTCAAAGAATAAGCATAGCAATTCAACGGGGCAATGCTGCCAGCATGCTGGGCACGCTTCCAACTGGTAGTGGTCTAGAGCATTTGGACTGCCTATGACTTATAGGGATCTAAATGTTTTTATTGTAGTAGCTGTAGTGTTGTATATAAATTGTAGTATTTTGTTAATAAAGGCATGCCGCCGGTTAAAAAAAAAACTGATATGCATTCAGTTGACTTGTCATGCGCCAAGAGTTCGCTGGCTGCGTGTTTGTGCTTGTCTGAAATATTGCTCAACTTGATAATCTGCACCAATGTTTTTGTAGATTCTAAAGGATATAATTAACTTGTATGGTATTCTTGATTCGTAGTTCTAATAACTTTCACAGGTCCATTCTTCGTGACATCGCGTCTAGGTAATCTGATGGTGAAATACGGAGGGTATAACTTCAGTAGACAGTATTGTAGAAACGGAAAGACCAGATGGCAATGTTCAGTGGCAAGAACCACAGGCTGTAGAGCATCTTTGTACAGCATCGACAATGAATTCATTCAAATAAATAATAATCATAACCATTCCCACTAACAGCCACTCCCAGATTAGTCGTTTTGTGGAAACTTACGCAGCCAATTTTTTTTATTTTTTTTATTTTGGATTGTGATCGGTAGATATCAATAGGTTCGTGTCATAACACATATTGAAATGAAATTGTTATAATACATCTATACCTAAATAACCCTTCGAAAATGTAGGGTTTTTCATGTGAGCTATCTACCTCACCAGAACTTCTAACCAAATAGTTTTTTTGGAAAACTTGTGTATACATACCTTGTATTAGGCAAAGCAAGTATGGAAGGTCTTATATTAAAAAAATATTGTTTGACCAATATTTTGTTATAATATGTTTGAGGCATAATACATATTTTCAAATCATAGTATTACAATATCTTAAGGTATTCAATTTAAGATATAAAATAAGTAATTAATAAATCAAAAGTTAAATTTAAAGTAATTTTTATTTAAATAAAAAGATGTTAGATATAAATTACAAAAATATATTCACAATGAACTTCAATAAGTTTGTAAAAATTTATAAGTCAAGATCTTACCTATAGTGTTGTAACATATTTTTTACTTCATTTATTTGTAACTTAAATAACTCAATATTAAACATACAATAGAAATGGACATTTGCAGAATACCCCGATGCAATGCAAAAATTAAATACCCGGTTAGCCGCCACCCTTAAGTAGAAAATCTGCTATCAACCACCTAACGGTTTGTCCTGGCCACTGTCCTTGAAAGCCAATAATCCTAGTATAACTTTGAGGACATTATGATTGCATGATTCTATACTAATACTTGACATAGTGGCCATGGGCTAGCCCACAGAAAAGAGAAAGCAATATTTCTCTAAGCCTATCATCAGCAATAATAAAAAAAAACGCCAAGTGCGAGTGGGACTCGCGCACGAAGAGTTTTGTTGATAGTCAGCGTCAGAAGTCTCAAACATCTGATACAAATGTATAGACAAAGACTTTTTATCAAGCTTTCGACAACACATCTTTAATTATTGTGTAAGCTTTTAGTTCTGATTATCCTGTTTTTTTTCTTCTCTCTGTCTGCATTTCGAGGTGGGTAGATATATACGAAATATGTTATGTAATTCAACTTCGTACTTATAATAATTTTATATAATTGGGAAAAAACTGTAAGGCATATATTAGGTCCCTACATATGAAATTGGCGTTTTGTATGGGAGGAACAAAAAGTCGAATATTTTTTAATATAATATATTTAATTAATCAAAGTATGAACCATTATTTTCTATGCACTTTTGCCATCTCATAGGTAGTTCATTGATCCCTTTACTAAAAAAACCAGTCGGACGGGAATCAATAAAATCTTTGAAGGCGATTTGGACTGCCCCATCGGAGTTGAATTTTTTCCCTTGCAAGAAGTTATCCAAATTTCGAAAAAAATGGTAATCTGTTGGAGCAAGGTCCGGGGAGTACGGAGGATGTCTTAGACTTTCCAATTGAAGCTCTTCTAATTTAGTAGCCGTCTGTAGCGCAGTGTGTGGTCTAGCGTTGTCGTGAAGCAGCAGTGGCGTGGAGCGATTGACCAGCCTAGGTTGTTTAGCCGCTAGCGTTTCCATCATGGTTTGCAATTCCTGACAATAGACATCAGCCGTAATAGTCTGGCCAGATTTGAAAAAACTGTAATGAACAATACCGGCACTAGTCCACCAAACGCTTACAAGTAACTTTTTTGGGGTTAATTTTCGCTTGGGGCAGGATTTGGCTGGCTGGCCAGGATCTAACCATTGCGCTGAGCGCTTCCGATTATCGTAAAGAACCCATTTTTCATCACAGGTAATGATTCGGTTTAAAATACCTTCATTATTGTGCCGGTTTAGTAATGTAACGCAGCAGTCGACGCGCGTTTGCCGGTTTGTTTCAGTCAATTCGTGAGGTACCCACCTTTCAAGCTTTTTAATCTTCCCAATTTGCTTCAAGTGAATTAAAACAGTTTTATCACTAACATTGCAGCCTGCAGCTAACTCGGACGTGGTTTGCGATGGATCCGCTTCCACAATAGCCTTCAACTCTTCATTATCAACTTGAGTCTCAGGCCGTCCACGGGGCTTGTTCTGCAGGTCGAAATTTCCAGAACGAAAACGTTGGAACCAAAAACGAACTGTGTTTTCTTTTGCAACACGACCGCCATACACATCATTCACCCTTCGAGTTGTTTCCGCAGCACTAGTGCCACGGCGGAACTCGTACTCGTAAATAATGCGATATTTAAGGTTTTCCATTTTGTAAAATGAGTGACGCAAACAGAAAAAAACAGAAGAAAAAAAACAAATGAATGACGATCATCGAAGCACAAATACATGAGTCTATAGCTGTACAAATTTGAATTTGGAATTCCTTACCAAAGAGGAGAAATTCGTGATTAAAGTGGCCAGTACGAAAAACGCCAATTTCATATGTAAGGACCTAATATTAAGGTAGGTAATAATAATAATAAAAATCTCAGTTTTAAGTTTTGAAGTTATTGATACTAAAATCTCCTCTATGAATATCCTACTAATACAGATTCACGAGAACATTTCCTGGGTAAAACTTTTCCTTAATAATAATAAAAATCTGAGTGTTAAGTTTTTAATAATAAAATCCCTTCTATGAATATTCCACTAACAAATTCACGAGAAAAAATCATGTGTAAAACTAATCAATATCAAATTTATAAACGGCTGCCAGTAAGCAAGCAAGTTTTGGGAGTTGAGTCACCCTCGTTCTTGGAAAGGTACCCTTAATCTCTCTCGTTACACCACACGCGGTCCCTGGGTGATGCCAATCAGGTGACGAACCAGATGGTAGGCTTCTTAAGCATGAGGCCGTCTTTTTTGGGTACCAACGCAGTGTCACATATTTTATCTCCAAGCAGCAGAAGGTTTGAAAGGCACTGTAGCATGTGAAATTATCGAGCAATCGAGACTTAAAAACGAACGTCTCAAAGTGTTAAGCACAGTGCATTATCCCACACAATTATGACACTAACTTTTTTTTTATACTGAACTGGGTAGCACTTGACCACTATCTCACTTGATATTAAGTGATGATGCGATAGATGATGGAGCGGCAGGGTGTTCCATTCCCTGGCGGTTCGTTTGATGAACGAAGACGCAAATAGCCGTAAAGGACAGACGTGATACTTACTATCACGCAAAGGCTGGATACACCCGACCCTTATAAAAATAAAAGAAATTGCAACACATAAGGTTATAAAGGAAACTTTTGACTTCGTTCTATCAAACTAACCCTCTTACCTAAACACGCTATACCATTCAAATAGTAGCAATCCGCTCAATTCACACTGTGGTAGAGTCTTAAAATGGCGTCACGATTTTCATCTTAAAGATGTATTGTGTATAATATGAACACTAATGTAGATTATAAAGGAAATAATTATCTTGTATGGTATTCTTGATTCGTAGTTCCAATATCTTTCACAGGTCCATTCTTCGTGACATCGCGTCAAGGTAATCTGATGGTGAAATAAGGCGGGCATAACTTCAGTAGACAGTATTCTAGAAACGGAAAGACCAGATGGCAATGCTCAGTGGGAAGAACCGGAGGCTGTAGGGCATCTTTGTACAGTATCGACAATGAATTCATTCGAATAAATAATAATCATAACCATTTCCACTAACAGCCACTCCCAGATTCGTCGTTTTGAGGAAATTTACGCAGCAAAAAATAACATATGTTTTTTTTTGTTTTTCTGGATTGTGGCCGGTGTATATCAATAAGCTCGTTTCATAACACATTTTGAAATGAGATTGTTAAAATAACTCTACTCCTAAATAAACCTTCGAAAATGTAGGGTTTTTCATAATAAAAATTGCTAAATAAAAATAGCTTTAATACAATACAGTTCCTATATGTCTGGAATTTCACCAGAAAAAAATACCGTACCGAAGACTTACCTAATACTCCATGATGTCTTGGCAACGAATTGATTCCAAGAGTACATAGCATGAGAGATTTGGGAGTGATCATGAGTGAAGATATGTCGTTCCGGTTGCATATCTATAAGATATGTGGACAGGCATTTCGAACTCTAGGATTTATTCTCAGGCAATCTCGACAACTTGACAGTATACCGGCCATAAAAAATCTATATAATGCATTTGTCAGAAGCAGATTAGAATGTAACGCAGTAGTATGGTGTCCATATGAGCGTAAATATGCGGAAATGGTAGAGAAAATACAAAGAAAGTTTTTGAGATGGCTCTACCAAAAGCAGTATGGATACTTTGTCGGATACCCATTTTTATATCTAAGTGCGTTTGTCTTAGGTATGACAGGTTACAACACTCTGGAAGTAAGGCGTATGGTTTGTCTCATGGAGTACATATTAAATATTTTCTTGGGATATAAGTTGATACCTTCCTTATTAGAAAGAATATGTATAGCGGTACCAGAAAATTATGTAAGAGCCAGGCGGCACGAGTTATTTGCGTGTCCAATTGCCAACACACAACTAGGGCACCAGGCTCCGCTGTACCGGGCGTTGCGGTTGCTTGATGATCTTATTTGCCAACACCACTCCTTGGATCTGTTCCACTGCACTTCGCAGGAATTTCACAGAGCGGCAATGGATTTTGTTACCAAAGTACATAAATAAAAGGTATAGTGGATATTTACTTAGATATTAATATATATAATATATATTTAAAATGTTTGGTTCTAGAAGTATGTTTAATTTTTTTCTTATTTAAAATTGGTTGTATTTCTATTGTCTACCTTTTCTTTTAATTTTTATTTTTTTATTATTATTTTTTGTGTGTTGTTATTATTTTTAATAAATTAATCTTTTTGAGCCTTGGGTAAGCGAATTGGGTAACTGTAATGCATACCCAAGAGCATGTATGTAATAAATAAATAAATAAATAAATGATAGGAGGTTATAAATGTATCCTATTTAATTTTTGTGATCTACCTTACATTCGGTCTGAGAACTGGGACTGCGATAACGTCATACTAAATGTTAGGTTGGCGCTGTAGCTAGTTAAATTTAAAGATCACGGAAACTGTTTTTTAAAAACACTAAATTGGTTAAACATTAATTATAATTAATTAAGATGTACGATACATCAAAGAGTCTACTTAGAACTAACTTAAAGAAAGGCTCACACCTGCGTCGTTATCTGTGATGCATCCCGTACAATACTCAGTACCCAGACGCAATTCAGCAATTTGTCTCTATGGTGACAATATCATGCCTTGTACATGATGCATAACTAACTGATAGCTCCCAATAGGCAGGTTTTTAGCAAAATGTAAAGTGTCTAGCAGCAGGCAAATTATATGAAAATTTAACAAAAATAAAAATTTACTCTAAATTGTGCATCAAACCAAATTTCTACGACATAACTGAAAGTTTTCCAATAATTACTTTTAAAATTTAAAAACGTGTTTTAATACAAATTTAAGCACTGATTTTGATAACTGTTTCAGCCGGATTGTCCACTGCTGAACACAGCCTCCCCCATTAAGGGGGATTTTGACTTTGATTCGCGCTATAAATATCTCAATAATTATTCAAGCGAATCTTAACTTTGTAAGGAATTACTTTAGATTATTCGGAAATTGAAGGAGGACCATGAATCGGACGGTATAAACGCGAAAGAGGCCTATAAGACCGATACTCGCGTTTGTTTTTAAATATTCAAAACAAACGCGAGTATCGGTCTTATAGGCCTCACGATAATTTCAAATGTTATATTTACCTCAACCGTTTTATAATTAACATATAAAACTCATACATATTAACATTTAAATATAAATAGTAAAATGTGATTAAGCACTATCTTATGCTTAGACTGATGCAACAGTTACTTACAATATTACTTAAAGTTATTAAAAAAAATATTCGAAAAAAATGTTTTGTATGAGAATTCATAATTCTACATTTATATACAAAATAAATCTTTAATTAGAAGCATAAATATAGCGATCTCGGACAAACGTGCACAATGGCACAGTTTGAGCTACATCACCTGGTAATAAAAATATGACCAAACTAAGTTGGTGTAGAAAGATGATAATGTATGAATAAACTTCCCTTAACCGTCGATGTTTTACGTGTTTCTTTTAATCTCTATCCAGGCCAAAATTGAAATGTATCTTCTGAAATATATACAGGACCTGTAATGAAATTTGTAATTTGTAGATGAGCAGACACCAGTATTTACAACATCACGATTTGGACAGCCGGTGATCATGGTCGGCAGGTATCGGTACAACATGTGGTCGGGCAGTAAAGGGAAACAGCGCGCTCGATGGATCTGCACGAAGAAAGATAATGGCTGTCGAGCCACCATCATCACCTTCATCAATGAAATAATTAAATTTAGCTATGATCATAACCACTGATAAATAATTATGTTAGGTGAAAACAAATCGATCCCAAAAATATTGCAGTTGTTAAGTATATTTATACATTACGGAAAAAACAAAGTCGATTTCGCGTTAAAATAGCAAGTGTAGCCTACCAAAAGTTGCGTCTCCGTGAGCGTAACCTATATAGAGTGTTTAATTAGTATTGTTGTATAGAAATGTTCTACACTAGACTTGAAAAACCAACTTTTTGCATATTTTTGACATACATTTTTCGTTGTTTTGTGTTGTCTTTGTTCGTTTCCAAATTGTATGCTGTTTTTGTCTTTAGTAATTAGTGGCCGCTGGTAGCGGTCCGTTCCACGTTAATCAAATAGCTGCAATAGTATAAAAATTATTAACATTGTATTGGCATTTATATACAAAATTTTCTGTTTTTCCATTATATAATTCTCCTTTTTTTAAATGTTCTATAGCATCAAAACGCGGGCCGCGATCCCCGATCGTGTTCCGTTAGATTGAGCATGATCGGAGCTATAGTTTTCTTAATATTACCAAATCTTTGTAATATACCTACTTTTGATGTGTATAGTAGATTTTAGGATTTTTAGGATATAGTTGTAAAGATTTTTCAAATGTTTATAATCATAGTTAGATTTATACATATCGTTACATCTATTATGTTACTTAATACCCTATATAATAACGTATTTTGGAATTAGATAATATCTGTTTGATTTTGTTTTATTTATTTTTTATTTAAATGCATTAAAAGTTGTATGTCAAATGTAATTTTAATAATGCTAATTCCTACACAAACAGCCATACCAAAGTACAGCATAGACTAGAAGAGTGATAAATAAAATTTAAAAAATAACTGGCTATACTTATTGAAACCTTAGATCTACGATTACATTACACTTAAAGGATCCGAATTCAACGTATACTTCTTATTTAATGACTTACATGAAGCTAGTCTGGGATTTAGATTTCAATAATTTATTTCACACCCTACCACTTTATCCCTACGATAACAAAAAACAAATTCGTTCAATACAACATTTCCGGCTCGTGATAATGAAAGTGTTAAGTGAAATAAGATAATTGATAGGTCACACTTGTGAGGTCGTAAAAGCCTCAATCTCATTAAGGTTTCTTAAATTATCCTGTAATAGATTCAGTGTAATTTAACTGTTCGACAGTATGTTGAGACTGTCATTAAAGAGATTAATGACTTGTTGTTTTATTACAATGGGTTACTAATCAGGCTGGCAAACCCTTGGCCATACTGGGCGGCTACACTTTCTACTGCAACAGGGGTGCGGCGAACACCCGTCGGTGGCGGTGCACCAGAAAGTGCTGTGCGGAGTTCACCCTGGATTTGGAGGGTGCTACCATCAGAACCCATATAGTGCACGATCACCCTCCACCCACATACAGAATAATTAATGGAGTTTACTATAAATTGTAGATAATCATTCCTTTCTATTTATACTTGCATTATTATTCATTTAGTTTCACAACGTTTTATTACACTTAGGGCCTGTTTCAGAATGTTCGAGTAAGTTCCGATTATACTACCCAGAACATATTTAATAAATAAAACACTATCTTTGCGTTTCACAGTCATCGATTTAGCCTATCCATCGGTTAAAGCTTGAAACGCGCTGCATGTCAACTGTCATTTTTATCATTCAGTTATTTTATGTTCTGGGTAGTATAACCGGAACTTACTCGAACATATGGATGTAAATATTATCTAACCATCAAATTATCACCACAACGAATGATCATCGAGGTGAAATAACTCTCATAAGATTTAGTAGTAATATACTTGAAATGCTCACAATTGGAATGAAATTAAAATCTGTCGCCAAGCACCTAACAGTTTGTTCCGGCAGCAGTCCTTGAAAGCCAGAAAAATTACAGGCTAGTGTGACCTAACAATTGGACGTCTCAGTGTGATGGGCACAGTGCAATTCGTCGTTGACGAAATGCGTCTGTTATAGGCAGAGGTTAGTCTACTTAACACCAGGTGGGCCTCGGGCTTGTTCCGTCACAATAACATAAAAAAAAGAAAAAAAAAAGAATGTTTAAATTTTAAATGTGTTATTTTTTACATCATAATTTTGTTGAAGGTTTTCATCATAATTTAATAATAAAAACGAATTTTATACCTGGAACAGATTTTTTGTTGTTGATCTTAGACCTTAATATTTTACTAAAGATAGTAGTTATGAAAAAGCTTGTTTACGAAGGTCTAGATCTAGATCGACGTGTGCGCATTCGCTCGATCACCATAGGGTTTTGAGCTGGACAGAGTATACATGTTTAAGGGTGAACTGACCGGCTCGTTTTCCATATAAACGTTGTAGGGTGATCACTCCCTTATTTGAGGATTTTGGTCCAAAATAAAGCATAATACCGATTGATCTCGTCATTATCTAGGCTTGTATGATGCCGAAATTTTGATAAAATAATTAACTTGAGAATTATGAGCCTCGAAACATTTTCATATAAAGTTTTCGAGGCTCATAACTTAGAACTCAATAATATTTTTAAAATTTTGGCATCATACAAGCCTAGATAATGACGATATCAATCGGTATTATGCTTAAGTCTGGACTAAAAATCTCAAATAAGGGCGTGATCACCCTACGACGTTTGTATGGAGAAGTGACCGGCCAGTTCAACCTTAAATGTATTGTATAAAACCTACCTGTGGTGGAAAAGCTTAACTCGTTACTGTTGGAAATTAAATACTTCCCATTAAACATAAACATCTATAATTACTCGTGTTAGATCTGCTTTGTCATAATGTATTATTATATTAACAAATATTTTAAAAATATTCTATGAAAACATCAAATTAATATTTTAATAAAACACTTAAAAAATATATAAATATATCTAGTGTCAATTCCGCCTAATTTTCCTGTTAAGCCGACGTGACGTCACAAACGCCACGCAGCCAAACCGGAAGAATTTTCGACGCGTTTTGCTTCTACACGAAGCATCCTCAGGAGGTCTTGACTCTACGAGCGCACGATCGAGAAAGATCGTTTCTCGATCGTGCGCTCGTAGAGTTCGTAGACAAATTAGGCGGAATTGTCACTAGATATATTTTTGTATTTTTTAAGTGTTTTATTAAAATATTAATTTGATGTATTCATAAAATATTTTTAAAATATTTGTTATTATTAAATATGGATTTCCGCAAAGTAACGCCTGAATCTATTTATTATGTATTATTATGTTGGCTTGAAGCACAGTATTATGATAATTTTGAGATTTCATTTTCTTTGGATGCTTTCAGTTCCACGTTTTACCACTTCTCGTTATGGTAACCCCATTATTGAACTGGGAGGTTACCGATACAACAGATATCACCGGTGTAAGGGAGTTAAAGCAACGTGGTATTGTATAAAAGCGACTAGTGGTAGTTGCAAAGCTTACCTCATCACTGTGGAAAATGAAGTACTCACCATGAAACATGAACATAATCACTGATTATTACTTCATGCGTTGTTAGGAATATGTAAGATGTTGATAAAGATTTTTCCATGTTTAAAAAATGAAGTTCCTTATTTTTAAGTGCTTATTTTTCGGTCTATGAAAATATACCATGAAGAATACTAAAACTACTAATTTTGACATTATTTTAATAACACTAAAATAAATTGATAATTATTTCATTATTTTGTGTAGAAAATCAGTGAAAGTATTATATAATTATCTAACCAATTACAACGAGATGAGATTCATTCTATTTTAATATGAACCTTTTTTGAAGAGAAAGAGAAATCATTACGATTGCATGTTTATTTATGTATGTGTGTTAACATTATGATATAATGAATAACTTTCAGTTAGATATTACATATCCTTTTTTACTGAAAGAGTCAGTAGAATGATAGAATCTTAACTGTAGTAATTGTACTTCATGAGAGTGTTTCTTTGGGAATGCTCTAATCGATTATTAGAATAAATTATTTAAATAATTTGAGATTATTATAATAAAAATATACAAAGTTAATCATTACCTTACTTTTTTGCACAATATTACTTCATGTGAAATTATATCTCTTCTACAAAGTTGTAGGCCGATTTATCAATATTGATATTATTTTTTTTGGTAAATCGACCTACGCCTTACCCAGTTATTATACAATGAATGGGTGTAGTATTTTATATAAAATAATAGTAACCAAATGCAAAGCCTATGAAAGTCATCATCAATAAAAAAAACCTAGTGATATGTTTATATTTATTTTATTTCAATATCTTATCTAACGGACTCGAAAATTTTGGGTGTGCGCCGTAAGAGCTACTTAAATAATATCGCTGATTTCAAAAACTCAGGCAAGCCGAGGTACAGAGCGTCAGGTCAGGGCGGTGCATCAGTGGTCTCTAATTATTAATTTTTATTACTGATTTTAACTATTATCTCACCTGATAATAAGTGATGATATGATCGAAAATGCTGTTTAGACTAACCTGAAACTGCTGGCTCTTAGTTGCTTGACGACAGATCTACTTGAGAGTGGTAGCTAGCCAGGTGGGTCTCAGCGATTCATCAGTATATTGTAACGCTTAAAGAAGACAACACATTAGTGCTGTCGGGTTTTTCCAAGCGTACCACCGTGGTTTATACAAATTATAATATAAATTTGACTTACATGTAAGTAAGGCACAGACTTATTATAGTACCTATATAGATGACGCGAGTGTATGTACTTCGCATGCCAAATAACGTGCGATATGGGAGAGCAATGCTCTTCATTTTTATTTATTTACGCTCCATCGTTATAGGTACTCCCTGTGGGGTGCCGAGTTAGAATGTCACCCCCATTTTTACCGAAAGGTAAAATACCGAAGGGTGGGCAGCGCATTCTACTGAGGTCTTCTGAGGAAATGATATCTTAAACAGCGATCCCCAAGACGCCTGCCACTTGGATCGCAGATTGGATTCAGATTTCAGTTCCTCAGAAAGCGCTGCTGTCCACCTTCGGGTGTGTTACCCTTAGGCGGTTCCTACGACACCCACGGGTACGGGTAGAGATGGGGGGGTGGCATTCTAGCCTGGCACCCCGTAGGTACCCGTTACGTTGTACAAACATTGGTGATAATTTTTAAACAAAAAATTTTTAACGATTTACCATTGTTATAGAGCCATTATAGGTTCCTAAATAATGAACATAATTTATGCTTAAAAGCAGTAATGTCCCTGTGGCAATAGCTGTGAACTGCTGAATAGGGGGTCCATGGTTCAATTCCCTCTAAGAGCTTGATCTTCACCGTATAGTGTTAAGGCATTGTGAATGTTCGCCTGACTAGCGGTAAAATCTGTCGCTAAGCACCTAACGGTGTGTCCGGCAGCATTCCTTAAGAGTATTAAAATTTCAATTTGTTTTCCGTCCCTGACCACATAATTATGCACCAGCACATGATATTGTTCAAAGGCTAATTTAATTATAAAATAATAACATTTTACTAATTCAATAATACTATTCTCTTATAGGTCCATATTTCTGCATATCTCGTCAAGGAGGAATTATGGTCCAATGTGATGGCTTCCGTTTCAGTAAAGGCTATACTTTAGGAGTTAAGACAAGGTGGCAATGTACACGGAGCAAAAAAGGATGTAAAGCTGCGATATTCTCTTTTGGCGACCAGTTTGTAAGAATTAATAATATGCATAATCACGACGCTTAACTCGGCATGGAATTTTTTTCAAAACAGTTCTTTTCACATGTTTCTAAGTGATCATTATCGAGGAGTATTCGACAAAGAATGTTTAGCGCTTGTACGAACACATACCTACGTATTAGAATCATTAGAATACGTGAGAAATAAAGGACCTGAGGCTATGTTAGCATCGTTTTTAGAAATCATCTGACGCGCTCGTAGCAAAGTTTGCTTAGCCGTTGTTAATCGATCAGCTAAGTTAAGCAATGTCCGCCGCGGTCAGGAGTTGGATGGGTGACCGCTAGTGACATTACTACTGAGCGCTTCCGTGCTTCGGAGGTCACGTTAAGCCGTCGGTCCCGGTTGCCTTACGATGGCAGTCGTTACAGCATAGTGGTAGGGCATTTTGCGAATGCCCGCCTGGCTAGCGACCACCGCTTTAGAAGCGCTCGTAGCGAAGTTTACTTAGCTGTTTTCAACCGATCAGCAAAGTTAAGCAACGTCGCCCGCGGTCATGAGTTGGATGGGTGACCGCTAGTGACATTACTACTGAGCGTTTCCGTGCTTCGGAGGGCACGTTAAGCCGTCGGTCCCGGTTGTTGTCTTAGGATGGCAGTCGTTATAGCATGGTGGTAGGGCATTTTGCGAATGCCCGCCTGGCTAGCTACTACCCTCAAGTAGAAAATCTGTCGCCAAGCACCTACCGGTGTGTTCCGGCAGCTGTCCTTGAGAGCCAGTAATTCTAGGTTATCCTGAACAACATCTTCGACCACATCATCACTTACCATCAGGTGAGATAGTGGTCAAAGGCTAACCTATCAGGCATAAAAAAAAAAAACCTACTAGAAAATCTGTTGCCTAGCACCTAACGATGTGTTCCGGCAGCTGCCCTTGAGAGACAGTAATTCTAGGTTAGCCTGTTACACCTTCGACCACATCATCATTTACCATCAGGTGAGATTGTGGTTACCCGGCTAGCAAACACGTTTTAAGTAAAAATCGTCTATATGTTTTAATTGGTAGTGGTCGAAATATTTTTGTATACAATTTTCGTGCTTCTCCGAAACATTCCAAAATAAAACGTGTTAAAAAGTGGTCACGTTCACCGCCCGTGATCGAACAGGATAGTTTTATGTTCAATTATATGTACGTAACATTCATCTATTCTTTTCACTAATATACCAGGCTCCAATTTTGTATAGACATTAAAGAAACTAAAATTGTACATAGACGTATGGGCTTATAAATCAATAAAATTATGTACCAATGAACCACATTTTTTTTATTTCAATCAAACTCTGGGGATTAGAATCACGATCTTCAAAGCTACTACTAACTAAAGAACCTCGTTTATAGCATGCAAACAAAAACAGAAGTTTTTACCAATTGCATATTATGCTTTTAAAGTAAATATGTGGTGATAAATTCCATGTGACAAAGTCTAATTCTTCTACTTGTAATATGCGGTTTCATATTTATTATAACACTGATAACTATGAAAATGGGACACTCCCACTCCACTTTCTTTATTAATTTGCTGCGCAGATATTGGCGCAGACTAAGGTATAACAGTTCGTGATTTCAGAAAATAGACTTGGACTAGAGACTGACGGTCGAAAATGCGCCTTAACTTTCAAATGCGATTATTATACTTCATCATATCAAAATATGTATTAACATAAAGCTACCATTATTTTCAGAGCAAGATGATATACCTCGTATGATTACATCCAGCCATGGAAACCCAATGTTGACTTACAAAGGGTATAACTACAGTAAAAACAAATCTAAATACTCGACCCGGTGGCAATGCACCGGAAGCTGGACTTATGGATGTTTGTCGTACATCTTGACAAGAGAAAACACATTTACTATTGTTGATGGCCATAACCATAAACCAAGAATATTTAAGCGTAAAAAGAAATAAACTGTTTTGAAGTATATTTTAATTTTAACCATTCTATGTTCAAATTTGGTCTTGCTGAAATTAAGTGTTTTAATAACGTTGGGCACGCTGCCAACTGGTAGTGGGCTAGAGCATTTGGACTGCCTATGAGTCTGCAATGGCTTATAGGGATCTAAATGCTTTTATTGTAGTAGCTGTAGTGTTGTATATAGTTCAAAGTATATTGTTAATAAAGGAAATAATATATATATTAATGACACACATTTATCTCCATTTTTTTTTCACCGGTGCTATGTCTTTATTAACAAAATACTACGAACTATATACAATACTACAGCTACTACAATAAAATAATTAAGACAACCTATAAGTTATTGCAGACTCACAGGCAGTCCATATGCTCCAGCCCACAACTAGTTGGCAGCGTGCCCAGCATGCTGGCAGCATTGCCCCGTTTAATTTGAAAAAATCATCTCCATTAAAATTTTGTACTCATGACATCTTGTTTGCGAGACAATAAAACTATTAAAACAGCATTATTTTTTTGAGTTTACAAGGTGGCGATGTTTTTTGTAAGCTTCTAAGTTTTGTAAGGCTTATTACAAACACTTTGAGATAGCTTAATACTTGTGAGTGGAGAACATAATATTTTTTCAAAACAGTTGGATGTGACGGCAATGGATTAGATTTTATTTTAATTATAATTTTTATTTCTGAACTTAATAGTAAGCATACAATAAAATAGTAAGTTTTAGGGCATCCTTCACGACCTTCAAATAAAGTCTCGAGTAGGTTGATTGCCGGTTTAAGACACATGTAACCGTGCATAAGAATTTTACAATGGTTGAGTAGTACAGTCGCCTGCAATAAGAAGTATACACATTGTAATTTTGAAAATGGTGGCAACGATTTCTGTTTATCTCTATGTAATCAGAAGTATCTTGAAATCAAAGAATAATTTGAATATTTTCACTCTTGTTAATGTTAACTTTAATTATTAAAAACTTAGCTACATCACATTATTTTGAAAATTACGAAGTTTATACTTCTTATTGCAGGCGACTGTACTAGTGACTACTAACTTACTTCTTGGTTCATCTATCTATCATATATACATATTTCAAAAAAAGTTGGTATTTCAAACTCCATATTGGGTAAAAACTGTTTTGATTAAATATTTCTTTCGACGTATGAATGGTTGTTGACAGATTTTGAACGGATATTTGAAGTTACGTCGAAAATCAATAATCGCACAATCACGAAATGTTTGCTATCTTAAGGTAATAAATATTAATTTGAACTAATATTCAACATAAGAGAAAAAAAAGACGATACATTTGGACTCTCTTAAATGTATTAGGAAAATACCCATTAGGAAAATCAAAAAGACTAAACTTCCTTAGGAATAACAGTATTTTGTCGCGAAAGCAATGTTTTACAAATATTATTTAATATGCTAATTGTAAAGTAACTTTAAAGTACAGACCAGAGTGTCTATAAAGCTAAAGTATTACAATAATATAAAAAAAAAAATTAACCAAAAAACAGAACCGACCATAACACTCAAATGTGTGAAATAACTTGTATAAGTCAGTACCATGATGGTTCAAAAGTACCTATTATCACAATATTGTGCGCCTGGTACCGATTTCGTCAAGTTATTTCACACATTTTAGTGTTGAACGACTTCAACACTCAAATAAGTGAAATAATTTTCCTTTTTTGGTAAAAAATAATAATTTCACCCTATTTAGTGACCCTTAATGGGATCGATTGTCAATATTATATCATCAAGATAGGAAAATACTTTTCAGTTATTGGACTGTGACTCTAAAAGGACTTGACCGATTTTGATGAAATTTAAATGGGACCACACGGCAAGTATCAGCTTTCAAATAAAAAAAACAATCATCAAAGTCGGCTCACCCAGTCAAACGTTCTAAGTAACAATTATAAAAAAAAAACACACCAATTGAGTACCTCCTTCTTTGCTTGAAATCGGTAAAAATAAAAGTATTTTATAAAATACGGCACAACCTCAGAAAGGTAATTTAAATCTAAGCTACCTCATGTCATCGTACGACTTATACAAATTTCATGAATCACAATGTATCATATTCAGTTACCTTATTTGAAAAAAATCGACTAGATTACAATGTATGACTTGAGTTCTTAAACAGTATAAATAACAGTATGTGTGTTAATTTTTATATAATTGATACTTTTCAGGTGCTTGGTTTTCTAATTCACAAAAAGGTAATCCGGTACTTGTAATAGCAGGACATAGGTTCAAAAAGGAGAGAGATAGTCGAGGAGGATCCCGAGTACGATGGGTGTGTTCTTCGTACGCTAACCGAGGATGCAGAGCATATGTTACCACTGAACACAATACCGTTATAAAATGCAAAGATTATCACACACATCATTGATTATACTAAAAAATGCCTCATCCATTTACACATTTACTTGAAGTGTGTATAGAAAAAAATATAGGTATAAGCATCATTTTAAGAAAAATATTATAATGAATTTGTTTGTTTGCAAAACCTTTAACAATTATTAATTTCTAATTATAAACCAAACAATGCCCAATAGATGTGTGATCTCTTTGAATATGATTTTAATTCAAATTTAAGTTCAAAATTTTATATTATAAAAAATAAAAGTAGAAAAATTCGCACATTATATTGTCTTTATTATTTGAAATTATAAAACCCCTAAATACTAAAGAGAAAAGTATATTTTCATCAATATAATAGTGTCAATATTTGATTAACGTGTAAATTATTTTCAATTCCTTATCATAAAGCATCACTGCAGATTTCTGCATGTCAGTTGAGTTATGAAAAAAAGTTTACATGTTTCCCTTTTCTTTTTCAGAACTTCGAAATTAGTAGAATAAAGTAATTTGGCGTAATTCTGATAAATTTTGCAGCATAAAAATTCTAAAGGTTTGTCTTTTGTTTCGGAATGGAGACCAGTTTTATAAAAAACCCCGGAATAAATGGATCATTGCTTAGATTTATATATTAACTATATATATAATACTTTATATTGGAAACGCGTCATTGTAAACTAGCTCAAAAACCGGATATAGTCCAGTTTCATATTAGTCATGCGTGCCGTATAAAAATAAAATGTCTGAACTACACGATATATTATAAATTTTTTTTATGCCTGCCAGGTTAGTCTTTGACCACTATCTCACCTGATGTTAAGTGATGATGTGGTCGAAGATGTTGTTCAGGCTAAGCTGGAATTCTATCATCTAATGATTAATCTGCTTTCAGCAATATTTATCAAATCTGCGAGAGGAAATGATCAAATACTTTACAATGGTTATAAGTTTTACAAAGAATATGGCGAGAGGGGTTCCTTGAAGACCATAAGATGGCGCTGCACCAAACGAAATTGCAAATCGAACATCAAAACAAAAAATAATGTAATTATATATACTCATGAGGAACACTATCATGATAAAAAAAACTCGCTTTAGTATCATAAATACAATTTATTATTCTACTATGGTGTTTAAATTCAGTAAATAAATTAAGTCAGCATAACCAACGACATCGATGTTTGTATTTTAAATGTGTTCGAAATAATGTAAAGAACGACAAGAAAAAAATATGGCTATGGGCCATATGTCATGTTGGCTTAGCTGTCAGTGCTTACCCTGTTTACAGGGGTGGATGGCGCAGATTCGAATCCCGCATATGATTATAATTTTTCCTCTCGTTGTAGTTATGTAAGGTTAACATTTTATATGACGGACAGGCTATACTTTGTTCGCTATGCTACCAGTAGGTAAGTGATGATTTTGTGGGTAGAGTACAACTTTGATTTTCTTACTTTCAAGTACAACTGCTGAAGCACACTGTAAGGTTACACAAGTTGGTATTGACATTGCCATATCTGCGGTATCCAACTTCATATGTTGAGAGAATTTGCATGGTGGTAAGGCATTTTGAGAATGCCCGCCAGGCTAGCTACCACCCTCAAGTAGAACATCTGTCGCCAAGCACCTAACGGTGTGTTCCGGCAGCTGTCCTTGAGAGCCAATAATTCTAGGTTAGTCGGAACAACATTTTCAACCACATCATCACTTATCATCAGGTGAGATAGTAGTTAAAGGATAACCTATAAAGAAATTAAAAATAAATTGTATGCGAGTTTTATTTATTGATGGACGACTTTGTTATATTATTTAACAATAACGTTTAATAGAACTGCTCTTTTGGACTGGATCAATATAGCACATATTCTTGCCTTAATGTTCCGTCTTCTTACTTATTTGAGCACTGTCTTTGAAATTATTGATGATATGTTTTCTAAAAATTCCTTACAGAGATGCTTTTACCTTATTAACGTTAAGCCACGTGTATGCTATGTGTAGTATAATTTGAAAGGTTTATTTTTATCTTAAAAACACTAGTTTAAAGTAACATACCAAATTAAAGTTTACCTGCTTTTAACTATTAGACTTTAATTTATTTATTGATGGAACAAAAAATACTTCAAAAAAATGAATAGATTCAGGCGTTACTTTGCGGAAATCCATTTTTAATAATAACAAATATTTTAAAAGTATTTTAAGAAAACATTTAATTAATTATTTAATAAAATACTTAAAAAATAATACTAACTTCAAAAAAATAACTTCAAAAAAAATTTGCCCTAATATATGTGACAATAATAAATGTAATTAATTTGAGACTTAACTAATTTTATACTCAAATGCCTTTATTTACATCGAAAAATTAACGTAGAGATAGTATCATTATTATTGACCACTCCTATTTTTTCCTTTCAGTTAAATACGTGACCAGTTCGAAAGGTAAACAAATGGCTATATTGGATGGATTCCCATTTCTACTGAAATGTAAATGTAAAACTACCCGCTTAAGGTACTGCACAATGGCTAGAACTTGTAGAGCGCGCTTCATTCAGACTCTTGATGGCCGAATGAAGAAAAAGGAGTTACTTCACAACCACAAAGTTTCTAAATACACTATTATCGATGGAATTTATTTGAAAGCTTAGAACTAGCCAAACAAACCTAGTTTCAACATTTATACAGGGTTATTGAAAAAATGCTAACAATCTAGGGTTGACTTCTGCTAGTCCTAACAAACATGTTGAGTCTTGGCTCGGAGTAGGTCTTTTAGTACGACACTCAAAACTTAAAACAATAAGTTTTTCTAGAACTGTCTGACACTTTTAAGTTCTGTGGTAAAAGACTATGCCTACTCTGAGCTAAGAGCGCCTACCGCGGGAATACTGGACCGCGCCGCGTTCCCTTTGAATAGAGTTTTAAACGTTTACATCGAGCAAAATAATAAAAAATATGAAATAATAAATTACAGACACAATAGACTTTTGACCAGTTGGTGTTCGTGCTTATTCAGTCAAAACATAATAAAAAAATATTGATCTCAAAATGTTTGTTAGGATTAGCAGAACTCAACCCTAAGAGGTGGTTAGAATTTTTCCCATAATCCCATATATATTTATATATAATTTTTATTAAAATGAAGTATGTTCTAAGTACCGATATGAATATTTTTTATATAAATATAGTGTATGACCCTAAATAGTTGACATATTAATTAATTTTGTATAATAGTATTGGATTAATTTACCATGTAGCCATCAAGAACAATACACGATCTACCAAAACACACTATTTTATTGTATGCCATCATCTACCCATTAGAACCCAAGTTTTTTTGAGGGACAGTTATTCTAGGTTAACCTGAACAACATCTTCGACCACATCATAACTTACCATCAGGTGAGATTGTGGACAAAGGCTAGCCTATCAGCTATAAAAACAAAAAGCTAAAGCTATAAATAACTACAGGAAACCCTACGTTACTACAGTGGCTAAAAGTAAATTGTTTCGAAACATCTACACTGTTCTGTATATGTCTGTAAAAAACATAATATTCATCATCCTGTCTGTGAACCATAATGGAGACCAGAATCTTCTGTTGCATAATGAACAAGCAATCATTTTATGAAGTTTTAATAATTATTTTTAATGTTTATTCATTAACGTTCATACTGAGAATTACAAATCCGTACTTATTTACAGATAACGGCATTTTGATACCATCTCGTAGAGGCAAGAAGCAACTTCTAATGCTGGACGAGTACACGTTTTGCCAAAAGAATTACAGTGTGAATTGGTACTGTTCTTCGAAGCAATCTAAAAACTGTCCCGCCAAAGTCAAGCGTTTTGAAGATGGAACAATAGAGCGAGTTCTTGTATATCATAATCATACACCTACGAAGTACTATATTGCAAATGGAGAATATCTATACTAATATTATAAAGAGGAAAGATTTGATTGTTTGTTTGCATTGAATAGGCTCCGAAACTACTAAACCGATTTGAAAAATCTTTCACTGTTGGGAAGCTACACTATCCCCGGGTGACATAGGCTATATGTTTTAAAAAAAATGGGGATCCTTACTAAAATTCAAATAATGTAACCCAAGGTGTAAAAAAATGCCTATAATATTCTTTACATGGGGTGCGCTGCGACAACTATTGATGATAGAATAACATAATGTACTACGATTTTACAGAACACATAATTATTTACAAAAAATCATACAACAGCATATGTGTAACAATTATAGTTATGCCACAATATGTGTTCATTTATTTTAAAAACGCAACGGGCGTGTACGAAATAGAATAATTAATTTGATTTATAGATTAAAAACTCCATTACTGGGCATAGAGGGAGGAAAAAAGAAAAACAAGACAGTGACTTGACTTTGGCATGAGAGACGGGCTGGGATTTCAGAATTTGATAGAAGAAAAAGTAAATTTCTCTTAAGATTATTTATATTTTTATTATTACTAGCTGCCCGCCCCGGCTTCGCACGGGTATATGACACAAAAAATAAAAAATATTAATTATTATACACATATATAAACCCTTATATTTGAGTAAGGTTACTAAGAAAAGAAAATAATAAAGAATGTTTGAATATAATTATTTTAATGAAGTTTTATATTAATATATATATATATATATATATATTTTATTATTACTTATTTAATTTTTTGTTATATTTAAATTTTTTATAAAAAGATCATATAAACAAACAAAAGCCATTAAAATTATTGAGTCAGAGCTTCCCTGTAAACTATATTTGACGTTGTGTTATTATGTGGCAGCAAAATAAATTGTTTTTCAGGAGCTCCGACCCGCGATAGTCCAACATACAGTTGGCCATGAGTAAAACATTCTTTTCGTAGGTCGATCCCTACTATTTCGAAGGCTTGGCCTTGGGACTTATTAATTGTTAAGGCGAAAGATGTTTTTACTGGAAATTGAAGCCGTTTAAATATATTTTTTATTTTTTTTATTTCTCAAAAAGGTACAAATTAAACAACTGAAACTTAAAAATAACATATTAAAAGTGGCCTAATTAGTTGCGAATAATACTTGCAGAATCTACACTAAGATGTACTCTTGTGTTGTAAATTCTGCATTCCCTTCGTAAGTACAAAATTAGTAAATAATACATAGTCTATATTGATGCTCCCAAATTCAAAATTAAAAAAATTATTCATAATTAAAGTTGTATACTACTGAATTTACATAATATATATATAAATATAAAATGATATGTGTGCGTGAGTGTGTGTGGATATGAGTGTTTGTGTAGTGTGTAAGTGTGAGGCTATAAGAGTGAATAGGTGAGATAAGATTATATGTATGTACCTGAGTGTATATATGTGTGTAGTGGTATGTATTTAGATTAGATTGTAGTAGTAAACTGCTGTATCATTCAATTATCTTTATCAGCCTTTCTGTTTCTTCATGGGTTAAATTTTGTAGCCAATTTTTAAGATTAGCTTTTGCTTCCCTATTATTTAACTTTACAAAACCTTTTATAACTCTGTTTACATTATTGTATAAATACGGTCCAAGGAAGCAAAGATGTCGCTTTGCAAGTGCAGAGTTAAATCTTTTCCTATTAAAAATTATATCTTTCCTTCTTTTATTACTAAAGTTATAGTCTAATAAACTGCTTTTTTTATGTAGCGTGAGTATGGTATTTTGGATGAATAACTGGCGAACTGTCAGTACTTTACAGTCCGCGTAAAGATCTGTAGTTGGAAAAAGAAATGGTCTTGATGTTGCAACTTTTAATACGGCTCTTTGTGCACGTTCTATTACCATCATATACGTTATGCCGGCGCCACCCCATGAGGTATTACAATATGTAAGTATAGATTTACAGAGAGCTTTATACACACTAATAATTAATGTACGATCGGCAACATCACGCAGGTTCTTAAACACGAAAATAAGCTTTCTGACTCTTTTACTGAGTATCTCAATATGATTCTTCCACGTCATTCTTCTATCTAAGGTCACACCTAGGTATTTCATGGAGGGGACATTTTGTAATGAAGGACATACACAATTAGGTTGATCACAGTTAGAGTGTACTTTGAGGTAGATGTCAGGTATTCTCTCTCGGGCGTTGGTGAATGTAACAAACTTAGTTTTATCAACATTCAACGTGAGCAAGTTTTCTTGCAGCCATTGAATAACCGTATGCAGTCCAGCCTCTGCCTGTATTTTGACCTGTTCCCAATCCTTTCCCACGAAAATTATAGCTGTGTCATCGGCATATGACAATATCTTTCCATTATTAAATGTAAGTTGCATAGGTCATTAACGTAGACTAGGAATAGGCTAGGACCCAAAACGCTGCCTTGAGGAACTCCAAAGGTGTTAACTTCCTCATCACTAGTCACATCACCCACTCGAGTCCTCTGGATCCTCCCCCTCAAATAATCTGCCATGAGATGTAATGCAGTACCTCTTATTCCGACATGCTCAAGCTTGTTGACAAGTTTAGGCACCGAGACAGTGTCGAAAGCTTTGGGAAACAACAAAAACGCAACGGGCGCGTACGAAATAGAATAATTAATTTGATTTATAGATTAAAAACTCCATTACTGGGCATAGAGGGAGGAAAAAAGAAAAACAAGACAGTGACTTGACTTTGGCATGAGAGACGGGCTGAATTTCAGAATTTGATAGAAGAAAAAGTAAATTTCTCTTAAGATTATTAATATTTTTATTATTACTAGCTGCCCGCCCCGGCTTCGCACGGGTATATGACACAAAAAATAAAAAATATTAATTATTATACACATATATAAACCCTTCTATTTGAGTAAGGTTACTAAGAAAAGAAAATAATAAAGAATGTTTGAATATAATTATTTTAATGAAGTTTTATATTAATATATATATATATATATATATTTTTATTATTACTTATTTAATTTTTTGTTATATTTAAATTTTTTATAAAAAGATCATATAAACAAACAAAAGCCATGAAAATTATTGAGTCAGAGCTTCCCTGTAAACTATATTTGACGTTGTGTTATTATGTGGCAGCAAAATAAATTGTTTTTCAGGAGCTCCGACCCGCGATAGTCCAACATACAGTTGGCCATGAGTAAAACATTCTTTTCGTAGGTCGATCCCTACTATTTCGAAGGCTTGGCCTTGGGACTTATTAATTGTTAAGGCGAAAGATGTTTTTACTGGAAATTGAAGCCGTTTAAATGGGATTGGCAAATCGGTTGGGACCTTTAAATCAAGACGCAAATGTTGACCCATCAAATATCGGTCAACGCGTAATCTCAATCTTCATTCACAGATTCTCCGCGCTATCTGCATGAATAAACCCAAGATGCTATGATTTATGTCAGAAACTATGGGAGACCAGACTTATTTGTCACTTTTACGTGTAACCCTGAATGGACTGAAATTAAAGCGGAACTATTATCTGGTCAGCGGTCTTTCGATCGTCATGACATAATTTCAAGAGTATTTCATTTAAAGATGAAGAAATTCATAAAATTATTCACCTAAGACGAAATAGGTTTACCACACTGTCATTTGCTGTTTTGGCTAGAAAGGAAAATCCAACCAGACGAAATTGATTGTGTCATAGTTGCGGAACTGCCCAACCAACAAGTCGATCCGATATTGTACGATATCGTAACCAAAAATATGGTGCACGGACCATGCGGAGATTATAATTATACAGCACCATGTATGAAAAACGGTATTTATACAAAAAAAGTACCCTAGACGTTTCGTTAATGATACCCAAACCGGAGAGGACGGAGATAGAAAGCGACGTGTTACAAAACAATCAAAACGACCTCCGATCTATTATCAATACTTTAAGAGAATTTTCATAACCATTATCCTTAAAACAGTAATTATTTATGAACAGCATTTGTTCATAAAACTAAACTTTCATAAGCATGTTACGCACTGTTTTCATTTACTTATTTAAACTTTTAATATAAGCAAAAGTTATCTAAAAAATACTTACCAACTCATGTGAAGAACAGGCTGTCGCGGGTTCAATTCTTGCCAGTGATGGACCATTTTGAGCTCTATATATTTGTTAATAGAATCTAATCTAAAGCGTTCTTACTGGCGCTGACCTAGTCGTTATTTGCTGATTAACTAGTTTAAACTAACTACATGTTTTAGAATATTATAACAAAAGGAAACAGTTAAACCACGATTGGGATTCGATACTTCTACCATCTCTAAAAAATCTGTTAATTTTGAAGTAACAGTCATCAACGCCTTATTTAAATTCATCATCACATTAGGAATCTCATATAAAATGTAGATGATATTTCGAAAATAATTGTTCTATAATTAAATATTTTTCGTAACTATGGTAACAAATTTATAATACAGAGATATAAATACTCTATACATTCACCTACTTATTAAAAACGAATTAAACAAGCTATAGGCTCGTATAGCTAGTACTACTAATAACATAGACATATGATTTTATAATTCACCTTCTAATATGTATATATTACATTGCTACGATATAATTTCATTCTAACGTATCTATAATTTTTTTGTTACAGTTACATACGTACTTTCTCGGCGTGGGCATACATTGCTATGCATTGAAGGGTTCACATTCTGCGTCAGAAAATCTTGTGGTGGAAAAACGCGATGGAAATGCTCGACACACAACCATAGAAATTGTCGAGCGGTCGTTCACACTGTTGAAGATCAAATAATAAAGTTGCATAATGTACACAATCATCTATCAACGTTTCGCTGTAATTAATAGTTTAATTAAATATTATTTCATACAATATTATTTTCATCGTGTTAAGATATTAAAATATACCTATGTACATACGTTTCAGAAGTTTTGACGTTCTGACTGCTCCTATCAAGTTTAAAAGTGTCAGGTTCTTAGTAACCTACTTTAGATTAAATCAAGAGCTCGTCTTTGGCCACTAAAAAAATCAAACCAACTACCGCTAACCGTTTCGGTACATATCCGCACAAGTTGGATCGTGGTTACATATGCAAAAAAATATACTTCTTAAATTTTTGATAACGAAGCCATTTTACTAGCCCAAAAACGTAAAAACTTAAATTAAGGGAAATGGTATGAAATAGGTGTATTGAAGTGACAAAGAGGAAAATAATACATGACCATCTTTATTTATACATTTCTGCTATCTTATAGAAAGATAAGAGAATTGTATTGAGCACTAATGAGAAGCCTTATTTCTCCTTTAGGCCACTAACACATAAGTGTTAGGTTACTGGTACAAAGCCTCGACAGCGCTTTAGGCTTCGTCGTATCTAATATGACTTTGTCCTATTCTGACTAACTATTCTAGGGCAAATTCATATTATATTAAAATTGAAGTACTCCTACTACATCCTGTTCAGTGGTTGAAAAATCACGGAACAAGTTTCTTGGTTCGCGATTCTAATTCTCGCATTTTAGCAAACACTATGTTGGTAACGTAGAGAATATTATTGAATCTTTTTAATATTGTTGTTTGCAATAACGCCTGCTTGGCGAATTAAAATTGTAATTTTGTAATATTATAATCTTATATTACAAAATTATATCTTAAATACGTTACATTTGAAGCATATACTGGAATTTGTTTTACATGTTACATTAAAACATATTATTATTAAAAAAATATTAAAAAACTTCGGGGGATGTCTGGCGATTAAAATTGATTTGTATAGCTTAAGACTGACCTCCTTGATCACTGTACACTTACAGATTCCTCAAATTCAGGCTATTCGATTCAAGGCCCAGCCTTTTAAATTATTCGTGATGAGTAAAACTAACCTGAGCTTGAACTATTTACGTTTTCGTATATGTATATCACATGGTACGCAGGGAATACTACACAGTAAGCATCGGTCTTCGGGAGGGATGTTGCCAACGAAATATTATATATATAGCGTACCTTGGCCTTATGGAATTTATAATATGATTGTTAAATATTATATTGAATATAAATACCAATCAATAAATCTATTTACATCACTTACAAGTAAAACGGTTTGTAAATGTTAATGCTAGTAAATCAATTATGTGAGTTTAATTGCGAAAAAGTTACTGGCTTCACTATGTTACTTGATATTTATAAAGATAATCTATTTATCATCGTCGCATTGTCTATACAAATTACTTCATGGAATCGCAAACTGTAAGTTGTCCAAAACTGCCGATTGTCCAATATATTTTTTACAGTGTCTGATGGTTCTTCTCAATTCCAGAATATGTGATGTCCCGCGACGGAAAGCGAATCATGTTATTGAGCAGTTACAAATATTCGATACAACGTCAAAAAGGGCCTAAAATTCGCTGGGCCTGCACTTCTCAGAGGCACCATGGATGCAATGCCGCTTTGTACACAGTTGACGATAATATTGTTAATTTTGTTAGTGATCACAATCATGACCCGCCTTGCCTGTGCAGCTACAAATCATCGGCTTGTATACGTCACAAAGATTGCCTTATTTATTCACTTGTATAAATATGAAACCTCTTTCCTTATTCATAGATGTAGTGTGAACGACATACAATATCCACTAATTATTGCATCATAGTTTTCTTCTCTTATAAAAACTTGCAATTGGGCAAGTTGTACTTCATATGCTTTTACGTATGACTTCCTAGTGACTCCTCGTGTATGAAAATGCGTAAAGTAATAGTGTCTGTATCACGACAGGTAATTATAAATAGAAAATAAGATAAGTTAACAAAAACAGACATGCAAATTGAGTCTTTCAAATGAGAGAATCAATCATTCATTTTGTTTGGGTGACTTAATGTTCGTTGTAAAAAAGACAGCGAAACTTCTGAAGAAACCTTGCTTAAAATAACGGACAATATCTGGTAATTATAATGTATAGTAGAACAACGATGTTATCTTGTAGTAATAACAGAGGTTTTCGAAAGCTTAACCAAGGTAACAACAGCGAAAATTGGTTCTATTCTATTGAGAGCCTGTGCCTATAGTTTGGGCACTTTTTACTGGTCCCAGAACACACCACTCCTGTACAGTTATTTTAACTAAAAAGCACAGTCATATTTTCGCAAAAGGATAGTTCAAATAACAACTTACTTGGTTGGGCCTACCAAGCAAAACCGGTAAATACAACTATGAATCCCGGTTGAAATTAAAAAGGAATGTTGTTAAAATAACCAGAAAGTATGGTTAGATGTAAATAGCGGTATGGTTATAGACTCTAAAGACGTTGGTTCAGCATATATACAGAAAGGCCAATAAAATAACCAATATTCTCGGTTAAAAATAACCAATTGGACGTAGTTCCCGGTAACTAACAGCTTTGTTCGCTTATATTTAACGAAAGTATTTGGTTCATTTCGCCGGCGTTATGTTCAGTTCAACCATATTTTTTTCTTAGTGCACATGAAAACTAAATTTGAAGAGTTGCCCAAAATTAGTAATGGTTATAATACTTGAACTGCCAGCATATGCCGTTGAAATAATTCCGAACAATTCAATCCTTTATGTACTTAAGACCACTTAGTTGCACATATCAATGATCTCTCCCAAAAATATGAAGTAAAGTATGTATGTAGGATATGATAATAATATGAAGTTTAGCAAACACGATCTTTATATTACATATTTGTTGCATTCTGTATTTGAATTTTCAGGTCCGCTGTTCATGGAATCAAATTACGGAAAGCCAATGCTTATTCTAGCAAACTATAAATACACACGACATCAAACTTCAAACAATAAGATCCGTTGGATTTGTTCAAAAAGTCGAAAATGCCGCGCCACAGTGACCACCATCGAAGGCCACGTCGTGTGGATGAAGAACAACCATATACATCCCCCAAACTATGATCCTAATATGCGCTGGTAGCATAGTAAAACCAGAAAAGTCGGACTGGAGGTCCGTAGGAATTTTAAATGTCTACTTTAGTCTGAATACGCAGGTTGCCATATCTCAAAGTTTAATAGATTCCTATCCATGTAATATGTATCGGTATACAGGGTTATTGGTAAAATGCTAACAACCTCTTAGGGTTATCTCCTGCTAGTCCGAACAAACATTTTGAAATGCTTTTTTTTTGTTTTTTTTTTTTTGTTAATTGACGCTGATTAAACACGAAGACCACCTGATGTGAAAAGTTGCTTGTGCCTGTAAGTTATTACTTCATATTTTTTATTACTTTGCTTGATGTAAATATTCAAAAGTCTATTCAAAAAGAGCGCGGTGCGGTCTAGTATTTCCGCGGCGGGTGCTCTTGCCTCAGAATAGGCAGTGTCTATTACTACGAATAGTTACATCAATTAAAGTAATAAAAAACATGAAATAATAACTTAAAGGTACAAGAAACTATTAACATCAGGTGGTCCTCGTGTTTATTCAGTCATATACACATAATCAAACACACACAAAAAATATCTCAAAATGTTTGTTAGGACTAGCAGTAGTCAACCCTAAGAGGTCATTAGCATTTTACCAATAACCCTATAAACTATTACAAATAAAAGCAGTGATGGCTCAGTGTCATTGGCTATGGACTACCGCGCAGCAAGTTCATGGTTCGAATCCCGCGCAGAGCTTGAGCTTCACCGCATGGTGGAAGGGCATTTTGCGAATGCCCACCTGGCTAGTGACCACCCTCAAGTAGAAAATCTGTCGCCAAGCACATAACAGTGTGTTCCGGCAGCAGTCCTTGAGAGCCAGTAAAATTACAGGCACATGAGACCTAACAACTGTACGTCTCAGTGTGACGGGCGCAGTGCATTTCGTCGTTGACGAAATGCGTCTGTTATAGGCAGAGGTTAGTCCACTTAACATCAGGTGGGGCTCGGGCTTGTTCCGACACAATAACGTAAAAAAAATAATAAACTAGTTGATAGATTGTACTGAAACTACTTTTATAATTGTTAATTTATATTCTCGTTAAATAAATCAACACACTCCGGACACGCTAGATATTTGCCATAGTGTGCATGCTGAGTCACATGCGTACGGATGTGCACACTTACAAGACTAATTTTGAACCGCTCTGTGAAGATAAATTTCTTGCCTGGTTTTACTATGCTAAGAGTATATACATTGCCTTAAAAAGTTTTATATAAAATAATATGTAGCAAATAAAATGGATTGAAATTTGTTTTGAAGAATATCTGTTCTTCCTTGATCCTTTTACCCATATGCGACAATGATCTTCCTTCTACTCGTACGCGACAATTTTATTCCTTCTACCCGACCGCGACAATGTTCTTCTACTAACAATACACATATCTACACAGAAATAGTTTCCGAAGGGCCAATACATTATATACAACGGGCCAATACAACAATACTACCCGTGGGGTGTCGGGTTAGACTTAGTCACCATGCGCGTCTAAGTACCGAGCAAATGTTTTATATCAATAATTCAACTTTTAAAAATATCGTAGGAACAGTCGTCTTATGTTAGGTCTTATACTATGCCGTAATAATATCGTCATAAGTAAATATTTTTTTAACTTTTTGTTCGTCTGTTGATATAAAAATATATTATTCTCATATATTTCATTGTTTCAAAATACTGTCACAATTTAACTTATAGGTGTCCGTCGTTTATAATTTACTTCAAAACTGGCAAACTTAAAATTCATTTTTAAGTATAGCATGAAGAAATACGGTAAAACGACTATAAAGTATGTCATCTCCATATTATATTCTATTCGTTTAAGGAAGACAAGTGACAAATCGAAACATTTTGATTCACCTTCATAATATTACAAATGTTTAAAATTAAACGTAAACATATTGTATTGCCAGCGTCTTCATAGACATTTGGCTTATACGAACTGTAATCTAGTAAACAATCTTTGTGCAAAAAAACAGGTCGCAAGTATTGAATATGTTTAATTTTAGAGTTCTGTATTAGAAAACGAGAGCCTACTTACTATACTAAGCTTCGGGTGTCCGACCGACAGCTCGGCCTCTTTGGAACTCGGGAAGATCTTTGGAACGGTAACAGGTAGCCGATTGAAATTTTCACAGAATAGGTATGTGTGAGTAAAGTGATTGCTTAAAAAATAATAATAATAAAAAAGAAGGGGTATAAATTGTACGTACCTATTGACAGCATGCATGAAGGTGTATTCTGCAAATGTTTTTTTTTTTCCGAAACACTACACATAAACTTGGTTTCATGCTTTTCGGAGCTAGTAGAAATCATCTACACATTTATCCCCACGCGGGTAGCTAGGGCGGGGCAATGGCATTTGAACAAATCACTACTTGAACCAATGAAATGTATAGTGCTGAAGTGAAAAGTGCAGTCTGAGACAAAGTTTAGTAAATGTTTTTATGTTGATTGTTTTGGAAAACACGTCACAGCAAATCTGCGTTATTTATATTTAAATCTTTATTACAATACATACTGGACGCACACTTTTTTTAAGTACATAGATATGTATAATATCTATGATATAATGTATTTTTTTGTAAAAATATGATATTTTTCTTATTGACGCACTAACCGATTTATTTTTTTTAAAACAGAAATGACTGATTTGTCTTCACTGAGGAGCTATAGTCATAGGAGTACAAATTTTACAGTAATCACTTCGCAAAGAGGTGGATACATTCTGATGCATAATGGCTACAGATATACCAAACACAGAACAAAGGCAAATGGACAACAAGTATGGCGCTGTTGTAAGAGGAAAATTTGTAATGCATCCGTGGTTAGTAATGGAAAAATTATATTGAAACAAGAAGTACATAAATGTGCAGCCAGTGAAATAGAAAATGAGGTTAAAAATAAATTAAACAAATGTATAGAGAGAGCGAAAACTGAAACAACCCCCGTTCCTACAATATACGCGGAAGTCGTAGAGGAATTCAACAGTCAAGGTTTTCACTTAGTAAAAAAAATGCCAACATATGATAATGTAAAAAGAACTTTATACAAACATAGACAAAAGGCACTACAAGAAAAAAAACTAGGTTTAATCAAGTAGAGAAAGTAAAATTGCCTCGAGCTTACAATGCGATTGTACTCACTGAATATGTGTAAAAATATATAAACACCCAAACAGTAGAGAGACATTGAAAGCTTTTACAGACTTGTTTGTTAACGGTCTATTTTAAGGCGCTCCACCCCTTTTTCAGTATACCCTATTCACGTTTCACGCATACTTGGGGATACCAATGTGACCAACAATTTTGTTCCCTTATGTTACACATTATTTCCCTACAATAAGCGCGAGTACGAAATGAACAATTGATCAAAATCCAAAACCCTGAAATGAATCCAAACATTTCTGCTGATGATAGAAAAAATGCCATACAAGTCGTTTAAAACATTATTGAGGGTGTTAAATTCCATAGACAATTTCCACTTTTCTTGCGCGTGTTGGAAAAAAGCTGATAAACTTGGCCTGTGTAGAACAAATCTCTTCATATGACGCTTTAAACAAGCAATTTTTCTCGCATATCTGTTTGATAGACATATTAAATAGCTATATTAAAGAAACAAGGCTTCTAAAAAGCAATTGCTTTTGTGAAAACTGGTGCTTCTGTACGACCATAGATCTAACTATGCGAATGAGTCCTGAAATTACAGGCTCAATAGGGAAACTACAGTGAAGCCAACAAGTGTCGCAGGTTAAATATATCTAATACCAAAAAGGTTTCATTGCCCGCAAACGAATAAGGATAAATAAGAAACCACGTGTCCCGAGAAAGAAACAGAAGGTGTACGATGTGTATGAACGATGTATTGGTGAATTGTTTGCTCTTTGATCGTGTTGCCTAGAAATCAAAACGTCTATGTAAAAATTTACCTAAAACGTTTATTGACTAGGAAGCATAATGACTAACTTGCAATATGACCACGCAGTGTTTTACCTAAAATGTTTATTGACTGGGAAGCATAATGACTAACTTGCAATATGACCACGCAACGTTTTACCTAAAACGTTTATCGACTAGGAAGCAAAATGACTACCTTGCAATATGACCACGCAACATTTTACCAAACTGAAGTCTTGCTAGATCAAACAATCTTTTTTATGCTACGAGTAAACTCATTTTAGGTCTCTGGAAAGAAATAATAATAGCATGTTATTTTTTTATTTGTTATTAGCATTATAGTAAATGTATTTATGTTTGTTTTATAAAACAAAGTATTCATCTCATAATGTACGGATAATTTTGCCATGGGCTTGATCTGTACGGCATTGTTGTAATAGCAGTTGGACATTTTGTGAATGAAGCCTCGCTTGCTTTCACCCATAAATTAGGACTTGTCGTCAAGTACCTAACGGTGGTTTCCCTCAGTTATATGTATAAAGATTTTGCATCCTAAGCACCTATCAGCATAACATCATTTACCAAAAGTTGAGCCAGAAAACAGATTTAGTGATCGTCTACCAGAATCGGATAGAGGAGGTTAGGAGAGGGTAAGTCGCCCTGTAACCCTTGCTGACGATAAAAAACTGTGTCTCAATTATTGGCAGGCTCGAGAACACCTTTACCTCAAGGTTCTTGAATTTATGTTTTTGGCTTGTCGTCTGTCGCTGTCTAGGCATGCTCACTACACTCGCTCGGCTGACGCGTTGTTGAAGTCAGAAATAACTTGACTTCGATCTTCACCGCACCTATACATTTTTATAGGTTGAAGTTATTCCATCTATATAATTAAGGTTTATTTATGTCTGGAATGACAATAAATATACGATATCACAAAATGTACACTTAAATTAGGTACCTCTCTAATAAAAACAATGTCAAAATCTCTGATTACGTACCGTTCGATGCAATTATAGCTATTATAAAAAAATATCGTTAAAAAATACCACGTGATTTCGACAACATTCTTCGCAAGATAGATATCCTCAACCTCCTCTACCTGCTCCAAACCTTCTTTCCAAATAAGGTAGATGGTAACTAAAGCCAGCCTGTTTAGTTTAATTAAAGGTATTATTATTATTATATTATATTTTGTACTAATTAATTTTGACTCATATTTTTTCTGTGTTTTTATGCTGTATTTGTTATCTGTCGTGCTTTGTGACGTAAAATACTATTCTTCTCATAATAAGTTAAGTTTTTAATGTGACCATATATACAATGTTTCAAATTAATTTTTGTGAGGTAAATGTAACTGATAGACTTCGTTTTTATCTCAATAAATATTAATTTAATTTAATTGATTGTTGGATTCATTATAATTTTATAAATTGTTAAAAAGTAGTTTAATTTGAAACTCAATAAAGATTTAATATCGGAGCTTCTCCTGCTTGAAAAGTAAAATTGGTAAGTAAATATCATAGTATTGTTTACCAGGTGGTCGGTCTCTTTTGCAACAATCCCTATGGGTGGGTTGATACCTATGGTAAAATAATCTTGATTCCTTCTAACCAATATGGACTCTTTGGTGTTTAGCAGTGTCAGATATTCTGAAGCAAGTAAAATTGTGGGCGAACGAGTTACAAGAACTAACCTCTCGGAATGACTAGCGCAGTGTTTGCACAAAACTTAGGTCAACGTAACCAAAAGTGGCTAGGAAAGATAATAATGATAGTGTTTTGCATAATGAGAACAGTGAAACTGCAACTATTATGGACAGGAGTGTCGCATATCATTATGTGGGCGACTTGTACGTCTCGTCACTTCATCACATAAAAATAATATGCCGTATATATATATATATAATTAGAGGAAGAAAAGCGAGCCCTATCGCTATCCCACATCTTGAACATTTTGTGGCACACTTTACTGAAAAACTATCATGCCTATAGATTTGCGCTTAATGAAAGTAATTTAACTTCATATCTAAATGTGTTATCTGTCAAAAAAAATTATAACCGTTTAAAAATTTACATTAACAATTGTGTATTCATTGGATAGAATTTTATTGTACTACTAACGCCATATGTTAGAAATGCAAAGATTTAACATCGCTGCAACAGAACTAAACTCAATACTCAAATACATCGTAGTTAATCTACTTAATACTAGATGACACCACTAGGATCAGGTTGTAAAATAAACGCGGGCTCTCACAAAGCTCAGCCTTTTGCTAGTAAATAATGACATGTATATAATAATGTTGTATCCAATCGACTTGTTGGCGAGTTCTTAGGAATTGATTTTGCCTTTAGGCTCAGTTCGCCCTCTTCCGCGCCGCGCATGAACCGCGCTCGAACCACGTAGCTTGCGGCAGAGCCACGGCGTCGTCTGAATGGAACACTAATGTATTTTTCTACTATATTAAGTTAGATTAAGCCGCAATGAGTCAGATGATATGATTATCAATTGAATCGTTTCTCTCCTACAGGAATTAAGTACACAATAAACCAGAATGGTAAACCAGCAATAGATTACCAAGGCTACCGGTTCAACAACCACAGCTGTAGCAAATGGCCTAGTGGCAAGGGCTACTTCGTGTGTTCGCAGTCACACAAGAGATGCAAAGCTACGATACGCACATATGGCTACGAAATAATTAGTATGAAAACTATTCATAATCACTAAAGTTTAGTGTTGTGTAATATTTTATTTATTTAATTGAAGCAATACCATATTTTTGTAGCGCTCGTAGAGTAGTTTGCTAAGCCGTTCTTACCAATCAGCTAAGTTAAGCAACGTCCACTGCGGTCATTAGTTGAATGGATGATAGTTAGTAGCATTCCTATTGAGCGCTTTCGTACTTCGGAGGGCACGTTAAGCTGTCGGTCCTGGTTGTTGTCTAAGGATGGCAGTCGTTATAGCCTGGTGGTAGGGCATTAAGCGAATGCCGGTCTGGCTAGCTACTACCCTCAACTACAAAACCTGTCGCCAAGCACTTAACCACCGTTAAGGCAGCTGTTCTTGAGAGCCAGTAATTCTAGGTTAGCCTGAACAACATCTTCGACCACATCATCACTTACCATCACGAGAGATAGTGGTCAAAACTAGTCTATCAACTGTAAAAAAAACCACATGATTTCATCTCTGTACATTATTGAGCCTCTTAATGGATATAATGCTAAAATTTCCAAAAAAGTAATGATCTAAATTTCCTCTGTGGTGTGCTTTCCCAGAAATAAATTTAATTAATGACAAAATTTAATTTATGACGAAATTATCAAACAAAATAAAATTGTTAGCTTTGTTTTATGTATGTACCTACTCATATTTAGGATTGTATTCATTGTAAATTCTCTCTTTTATTATATTTTTGCGTGATTTTAAATAATCTATTACTACTACTACCTACATAGTTTTTCACTATAAATAAGTTAAGTTCATAATTTTGTTAGTAAATCTATGTTATGTAGACGAAATATATACGAAATAAACTCCTGGAAATGAGGATGATGTTATTACATATTTTTTTAAGTTCTGTGGTAATAAACCTCAGAACTTTTGACTGGGTAAACCGATTTTGTTGTTTTTTTTTTATATGGAAGGTCATTCTTGCCCTGTAGTCCTATTTAAATTTTATTAAAATCGGACAAGCCGCTTTTTGAGTTACCTACACTCCAATAACTGAAAAATATTTTCCTATCTTGATGATATACCCATTGACAGTGAATGAAATCGATCACATAAGTAGCCAGGGTCACTAAACATAAAAGTATTCTATTCTTAAACGTATGTCTCTAATTTATCCTTTCGTTCTTAAACCATCGTATAGGGATGGAGCGACAGCTGTATTGCAACTTACATTATAATATAAACACAATACTTATTTTTGCAATTATAGGTTTTAGACTTTAAGCTTGTTAACGACGACGAACCCTATAAGCGGGTTCTAATCCCGCATATAACTACAAATTACGAAATAAAAAATTTAAGTGATATTTTTTTTATAAAGAAATAAAAAAAACACTACAATTTTTTATCTCGTAATTTTGTATTGTGTATAAGTATGTGTATTGTGTATATGTATGATTATATTTTCCACGTGAAGGTCGTGAATTCTTGAACTATTAATAAGCGTTCTGAGATTGTACGTTTGCGAAATATTTATGGGTCACTGTGAAAACGGGAGATAAATAATTCCGAATCTTCTTTTTGATTTGAAGCGGACTGATGTATACATAGGAAGGTGAGCAGCTGCGCTTTCTGAGGAATTAATTAACTTTACACTGCCGATCCCCAAGACGCCTGCCAACCCTTTAATAGGGGAGGCTGTATTCAGTAGTGGACACTCCGGTTAATACGGTACAGTACAGTTATTTCAAGCAGTACCCCATGTCGTATCCCTCCGTATATATTGTTTCGGGAAGCACAGTTCACAATTTATACCTATGTGGAAAGAAGAACTACTTCTACTAAACAATATGGAAGTCTAGTGGGTCTACCAATTACAGGCGAAAGAGCCCTGATCGCGCCAAAACGCGACGTATGACCCCGCGGGGGCAGGGCCTTGCCATTGCCGCGCCGCCCCTCTCCTCCTACCGCGCGCAGTGGAGTGGTCGAGTCCTGCTCTTAATCGCCCGCTGATATTTGACCGTGAACTACGTGTCGATTATGTGAAACCCGCGCTGGTGCATCTATTAAAAGTGAATACAGTTCTAGATTAAGCCTACGACTCCGCCCTCAGCGCAGTAACCAGTGTCCGACCTCAGCTGAGGATTCGGGAAACCACGCCGCCTTCATCCGCACACAATTAAGGAGCGCAGTAACCAGTGTCCGCCCTCAGCTGAGGACTCGGGAAACCACGCTGCCTTCATCCGCACACAATTAAAGCCGTGGCCAGCTCTCGAGCACCCCACAACATCCATCCCAGTAAGTACCCAAATTGCATAAAATTCCCTCATTACCGATTTATGGTGGTGATCGCGCCACCAAGCCCTATTACGGTAAGAAGATGGTAAAATTGTAATGCTGGATCGACATAGAAGAGCCCATGTTAAATGATTATGAATAATTCATTTATTCATAAAATAACTCGGTTTAATAAAGAAACGAATCTAAAATGGCACCCGTGGTACCCGGTTTAATAAAGAACCGAATCTAAAATGGTGCCGAAAATCATTACCTCTCACTTGCACATTATAGCTGCCTATAATGCACAAGTGAGAGGAAGTGCTTTTCGACGTCAACAGAACGGATAGTACTTGATTAACTACATTATTATTAACATTTGATTATTTATTTCAGATCCTGTGTTTAGTACGAGCCAGCAACAAGAGGAAGCTGTTATTTTGTTAGATGGTAGAACATACTACAAACAGGGTCGAATGGGGACTATAACGCGTTGGCATTGCGAAGGGCTCACTCAATACCGCTGTAAAGCCTGCCTTTATACATTCGATGATAATACAATAGTAAAATTCAATAATTATCATTCGCACTAACAGCAAAATAAGGAGAAATTTTAATAATACTGTGGGGTTGTACACAAAGTCTCGAAACCTACAATTCTTTAGCATTCTGTATATTATGTTAGTTCTTATTCTGTTCTCGCTAAAATCCAAATTCGTGCAACTCATGTGAATAAAATTATGGTGTTTCATATTTTATTTACTATAAAATTCAAATTGCTATAACGCTAGCGAATGACGATCCTCAAAGTTGACTTTTGGAGGTTTTTGATGCCTAGACATCTGTTTATTAGGTTCACAAATGATAACACACTGCAGAATTAATTGTCACTTCACTTTATTTCTCGTATACTTAATATGTAGGTAGTTACAAATTCGACATAGCGTGTTCGGTAAAGCTCGGGTTTCACCCGAGAATCTCGTCAGCGTGAGTTAGCCGAACGCCGCTCGTTTGACAGCGACATCTAACAATATAGATCGGTACTACCATTATGTTTGCTATATAGAGGGCGCTGTGTTTGGACATACCGCCCACCAAAGGACGTAGTCCTTTAGAAATTTAACTTTAATTAGTAATTACACGTTTCTAGCTCTGAATGCTAATGAACTATGGAAGTATAAACAACCGCCCACCATGACATAATATCATAACAAACTAACATGGACAAGATCGTACAAAATATGATTGGTTGCATTACTAGATACTCTTTAAACATTGCAAATTACAAGAAATGGTATGAATTTAATCTAATCTACTCCTTTTAAGTTGCTTTTGGCAAAAAACAAAGCTTACTACACGGTCTTTTATAGATACCATTTTTAGTTTTTATTGAGACAACTCTTGTAATGTTATCCTTCCCGCTGTGTTTATCTGTGATTTTACCTAACCACCATTTAGCAGGAGGTACATTTTTGTCCCTGATTATGACCACGTCACCGATATCTGGTTCCGATTTCTTAGTCGTCCATTTGTATCGCTGGTTCAGAGTGACTAAATATTCGTTGGACCATTTTCCCCAGAAATCATTCGTCATTTTTTGGCAATACTTCCATCGCCTCAAGTCTGACATTTTATGCTCCTCACAAGTCTCGTCCGGTATTGTTACTAATGGTTCTCCCACCAAGAAATGGCCAGGAGTCAAAGGCGTCGGGTCATCTGGATTATCACTCAGATATGAAAGAGGTCGTGAATTGAGACAAGCTTCTATCTGTGTCAAGACTGTGGTAAGTTCTTCAAAGGTAGGCGTAGAATTCCCGATGACCCGTTTGAGATGTGTTTTTGTACTGCGCACACCTGCTTCCCACAAACCTCCGAAATTGGGTGCATGCGGAGGAATGTGTTTCCAGGTAGTCCCTTCGTGCGCCAAAAGTTGCTTAAGTTCTTCTGGTAGTTGAGAAGTGGATAGTTTAAACATTTCATGTAATTCTTTCTCTGCTCCAATAAAGTTTGTGCCATTATCTGAGTATAATGTTTGGCAATAGCCTCTCCTTGATACAAATCTCCGAAATGCGGCTATAAAGCCTTTAGAAGTCAAATCTGAACATGCTTCCAGGTGTATCGCTTTAGATATGAGGCAAACGAACAGGCATATATAGCCTTTGTAAGACCTTGCTCCTCGTCCAGGCGAGAATCGTAGGTTGATATGACCAGTAAAGTCTACCCCAGAAATTTTAAATGGTCTCATTGGCTTCAACCTAGCTTCAGGAAGCTGCCCCATGAACTGGTTCTTGTTTTGTTGTGAATACCTCACGCAGGTAACACAATTCCTATAACATCTCTTTGCCAAATCTCGGGCTCGAATAATCCAGTATTTTGATCTTAAGAAGTTCAACATGAGTTGTGGTCCTCCGTGGAGAGTTTTCAGGTGAGCGTCAAGGATTATTAACGTAGTGAGATGACTCTCACTAGGTAAAATCACAGGATGACGTTTATCGTACTTGGCTTGAGCCTCGTGAATTCGGCCTCCTACTCTTAACAGTCCGCTCTCATCTAGAACTGGATGAAGAGTGTGAAGTTGACTCTTTTTTGGCACAATCTGACCAGACCTCAAACACTTGATATCTTCTTTAAAATACATTTTCTGTGTCTCTTTTATACAAAATTGTAATATTCCTTCGGTCTCTTCTCTACTCACTGTTTGGCATAAATCCTTTCTTTCCTCTTTAGGTAATCTTAGACTTAGAAGTTTTTTACAGTATGATAATACTCTTAGCATTCTCGATAAATTTGAAAATCTTGTCCAGATAAAGTCTTCGTTCTCATTTACAGTAGTAGTTAAAGCCTTAATCGTTCTTGTCTCTTCCAATGTATCAAATTCGTTACACATTCTCTGTTGATGATCGTTTCGTTGTAACCAACTAGGGCCATGCCACCATAGCCGATGTTCAAATATCTCTAAAACTGATAGTCCTCTCGATGCACTATCAGCTGGGTTTTGATCCGTACTGACATGCCTCCATTGGTCTCGATCCAACATGGTAAGTATCTCAGATATTCTATTACTTACAAAAGTCGTCCAACGACTTGGTTCTCCTGCTAGCCATGCTAAAACGACCGTGCTGTCAGACCATGCGTATATTTTGCTCTTGGGAATCTTCATGATCAGGGAAACTTCATACACTAGTTGTGTAGCTAACAGTGCTGCACATAGCTCCATGCGAGGAATGGAAATTTCTTTCTCCACCGGCGCGACTTTAGTTTTGGCGGTGATAAGGTTCACAGTGATTCTGCCATCCAAACCTGTAGATTTTAGGTAAACTGATGCAGCATATGCGGCTTGAGATGCATCAGAAAATGCATGAAGCTCCACGTCATCGTTCTTTTTGCTTTGTAGCCAACGTGGTATAGCGATCTTACTTATGTTTGGTAAGTCCGCCTTGAATCTTTGCCATTCTAGTAATAGTTGTGGTGGAAGTTTCTCATCCCATGGCAGTTTTGCCTTCCACAGTTTCTGTATAAATATTTTTGATGTGATAATAACCGGGGCAATCCAGCCCATAGGATCGTATAGCCGTGCTATTTCTGACAGAACCAGTCTTTTAGTTACGTCCTCTCTCTTTTCATCAGACTCCTTTAATTGATAGTGATACTCAAATTGATCATAAGTCTTATTCCAAGATAGACCTAGAACCTTTATGCTGTCATTTGATTTAAAAACCACTGACTGATTAGATATCTGACTCTCTTCTTTAATATGATTAAGCAGTTCGTGACTGTTACTACACCACTTTTGTAGCTCAAACCCTCCAGCTCTCATCAACTTATTCATTTGTACATAGATTTCAATAGCTTGCTCGGTAGTCTCACATCCAGTAAGTAGATCGTCCATGTAATAATCGGTCAGAGTAATCTCAGCCGCTAGTGGATACGTGCTTTGCTCATCCTTGGCCAGTTGTTGCAGGGACTTAACGGCCAAATATGGCGCACAGGACGTTCCAAAGGTCAGTCTTAATAATTTGTAATGCTGGATTGGATCATGTGGACTAGATCTCCATAATATTCTTTGCAAATCTGTATCACGATCGTCAACACGAATCTGACGGTACATTTTGACCAGATCTGCAACAATGCAAATACTATGGCGTCTCCATCTCATTAAAATGTGGCGTAAATCGTCTTGGAGTTTTGGGCCAACGAGAAGATTGTCGTTTAGTGAGACATTATTTACTCCCTTACTTGATGCGTCGAACACCACTCTCACTTTGGTTGTCTCCTTATCTTTTCTGATTACTGCGTGGTGTGGTAGATAAAAAACGTGAGGATCCTCTAACTCTCTCTGATCTGTTATCTGGCTCATGTGGTTTTGTTTTACATAATCCTCTATTACGTTTTTGTACTCCTCGTGTAAATTAGTGTCTTTTATTAATCTCTTCTCTAGTGATTTGAATCTTCTCAGACCTATTTCTTTTGACTGACCATTTAAGCATTCTGGGTTAGGTGTCTTAAAAGGTAACCTCACTACGTATCTGCCTTCACTGTCTCTAAATGTTGTTTCTTCATATATTTCTTCGCATCGTATCTCTTCTTTCGTCAATATCTTTTTATGACTATCAGGTTCTCTTTCTATTTCCCAAAATTGTTTTAAAATTTGGTCTTCTTTCATTTGTATATGCATGCTGATCACTTTACGATTTTCTGTCGTTAACTCATCACTTATTTTTCCAGACAGAATCCAACCCAGTTGTGTATTTTGTGCAACTGGTCCATTCAATGTCGAATGCTTCAGAAGACCCTCCAGTAAGATTTCTCCATGTACTTCCACTCCTAGAATTATATCTATCTTTCCAGGTGTCCCGTACGTCGGATCAGCCAAAGGTAAGTTTGCGATACCTGGCCAGCTAGGTATTGATGAATCTCTGGATGGTAAGAATGATGTAAGTCTCTTTAACACGAATGCCTCGACAGGAACAGAGAATTGGGGATTGTGTAAAGACTCTATCTCAAAGGAAACCATATTCTTGGTTCTTGTTTGACCTTCCCCGATTCCCGATATAACACTGTTATCTCAGACCTTTTTAATTTCAGCGATTGTGCAGTAGCCTCGCTGATGAAGGAAGCTTCGGAACCTTGGTCAATGAGGGCTCGTACTGTTTGTGAATAGCCAGTAGGCGATTTTATTCTAACCATAGCTGTAGCCAACAATACTCTGCTGTGATGATTCTCTTTTGCAAAGTGAGCTACAACTCTCATCTCATGTTGATTGCTCGATTGTGGTACTTCAGTAGAAGTTTTCTCAGAACTCGAAGATATAACCGTAGGTGAATCTTGATTAGAATCTCTCTCAAAATGCAGAAGCGTATGATGTCGTTTGCCGCACCGACGACAACAGGTAGATATGTGACAATTCTTCACAGCGTGAGAAGGAGAAAGGCAGTTAAAACACAGACCCTTAGATTGTATGTACTCAGATCTCTTCTCTGGGGGTTGTGTTGCGAACTGCTTACACTGGTACAGTGTGTGTTGTCCTGAACACATCACACAGGTAGAACTCTTTTTTTCTTCAACAGATGAATGGAAAGATCTCTTTTTTACAGTCGGATTTGCAGTGTTATGATATTGTGGTGGTCTGGCTGTAAATTTACCGCTGTTAGCGTGGGATGGCTGTAGCATCTCTAAGGTCCTAAACCTTATCTCAAGGAACTTCTTTAGTTGCGCCCAGGTCGGCAATTTGTCTGTAGCGTCTTCTGAATCCACTCTACTAGTTTCAAGCTCCCACAACTTTCGTGACTCAGGATCCAGCTTTGATACCACCAGGTAATTAATTATTGCGTCCCAGGAACTGGTATTTATCTCTATATTTTCTAAAGATTTCAGGCATGCAGATGTCGTATCCAGCAGTAGCTTCAAAGCAGTAGGTGACTCACTAGTTATGTTTTTTTGTGCAAATAAGCGTTTCATGATCTCATTGGTATTGTAACGTTTATTGCTGTAACGACGGGTAAGTTGGGTCCACGCTTCGATGTAGTTTGTTTCTGTAGTGGATAGGTTTTTTAGTAGAGTTTCAGCCTCTCCTGACAAGCAGCTCTTCAAGTAATGTAGCTTTTGAACCGCGCTCAAGTTGTTATTTTTATTTATCAGAGAATCAAACATGTCATGAAATGTTTGCCATTCTTCATAACCACTTGCAAATTTAGGTAAATGGATTTGTGGTAGCTTAACTTCACAGCCGGACGTGCCTGCGGTATCAGAAGTGATACCAGATGCAGAACAGGATACTGATGTTAGCTTACGTGCTTTGAGATCATCTTTGAGCTTAGTCTTATAGTCTACATAGATATCTTCGAACTGTGTATACACATCTTCCTCAAAATAGACAAGTTTAACTTTATCTTCTTTATCTGTAGCAGCAGCGATTTCCTTATGACCATTCAAGAATGAGTCCCACAATTTATCTAATGCCTCAGTTTTTGTTTCAATATATGTCGCCGTAAGCCTCTCCTTCGGAGACTTTCTATAGTTTATTTGTGCTTTTCTTACACGATCAAATAAGTCTTCTTGCGTTCGAAGGAGCGCCTTGAGTTTTTCAGTCATTTTATAGATTGACTAAACAACGTCTTAATAATTATTTCTCCAGAAACAGTCTAGCACTCGAATTTTTCTAAGTGTAACACTTGTAATATTTTCGCTAATCAAAAACTGAATTTTTCTAAGTCCAAAACACTTGCAATTTTTCTAAGTCTTTCAAACACGTTAATTTTCTAAGTCTCAAACACTTGTAATTTTTATAAGTCTAAAACACGTAATTTTTCTAAGTCTTTCAAACTCGTAAATTTTCTAAGTCTCAAACACTTGTAATTTTTTCACAAATCGAATACGAATTTTTCTAAGGTAATTATTTTTTAAATTGATCACTGAATTTTCTAAGTCTTTATATATAGTCAACTGTCTTTACTCACGAATTTACTAAGTCCAGTCCTCGGGTTTCGGCACCACTTTGTTTATTAGGTTCACAAATGATAACACACTGCAGAATTAATTGTCACTTCACTTTATTTCTCGTATACTTAATATGTAGGTAGTTACAAATTCGACATAGCGTGTTCGGTAAAGCTCGGGTTTCACCCGAGAATCTCGTCAGCGTGAGTTAGCCGAACGCCGCTCGTTTGACAGCGACATCTAACAATATAGATCGGTACTACCATTATGTTTGCTATATAGAGGGCGCTGTGTTTGGACACATCAAATTCCTTTGCCTGGAAAGTACCTATGTATAAAATTTAAATTTTTACGTATGTTCGAATTAAATTTTGTATATATAAACAAACATTGAACTTATCAACATTTTATTTTTTAAATAAAATGGCACATTGTGAGTTGCGTGTGTGCATTAAAATGTGTGTATTATTTTTAAGTGTGTGTATTATTAGGGAAAATTCTCTATATATATTTTTTTAAAGATTACCCTTTAAAATATTTTTTATTTCTCAATAATAAAGTTGGTAAAGATTGATTGTGATGGCATGTTTAACTACAAATAAAGATTGTAGGGAAATGTGAAGCTGGACGTTTTATTTGTTATATAGCCGGTTACTGGTTGCAAAATGTCTATCATAGAACACAATTGTAGAGAAACGTCGGACATACGCTCCCGTTCGATTAAAACAGCCGCCTTCAAAGGTTTTGATCCTTACGGGATCATATGTCATGGTATAGTTCTTACACAGTATTGTAATGAGAATGTAGAATTGTCTCAAAGTTAGATACTGAACGTCTCAAGATTGTCGTGGCATATAAGATAGACTTATTGATCGATTTAGGACTGCTCTTTACGGTGCCCGCTGTTGTTGTAAAGAAGTATCACCTGTTTCTAATAAAGTGTTCTGATTGGCATTGATGTTTAGTACAAATAGTAACTAAGTAAATTGTCTTGAGATTTTTGCGACCCAAAAAAAAGGAAATTATTGTTCAAATCAAGGAAATCTTGTATTGAACAAGGTATTGGTACCTGTCAAAGTTTTGTAGTGATTATGGATATATAATGAATATTTTAGAGCATTTCGCTTAGTGAAAATCAAACATTTAAATATCTAACAGCCCTTCATATCTACAATTTTTCAAAAACTATAGGTCCGGCCATTCATACAAGTAAAACTTTAAATTAAAAAATTGACCTTGGATGATTAGGCTAAAAGAACTGACATTCTCAAGGTAATGAACTAACTTTTGGCGTCCCCTTAAATGACTTGGTGATAAAAACATCAATAATATATAAAAGGGACATTTTGAATTTTGAATAAAAATTGTTTATATTAACAAACTTCATACCAATTACGTTTCAGAATTAAATTGTCTAATTCCTGGATAAAATTAACTAATTAATCTTCTTAGTCCAATATTATCATGTTTTATTGAATAATATTTTTGTTACTTTTGAGAGGTCTACATTACAAATTAATTCGGTTCCTCTATTCATCAAACAAATTAAGACTAGACAATTTGATATGTACTTCTTAGTAGATAGTATAAATATACTTAACCAGGCTAAACTAAATTCAGGTATATATGTGGTACCAACTTACAAACAACGTAATTGTTTGAAATGTAATTTTTTTTCGTAAACCAACCATTAAATGAACCAAAAAATTAACACTATTCGGTCCACGAACTTCACAGTAATCGTAGTATAGTATAAGAGTAAACTAGGCATCATAATGTGCTACTTCCGGCCTTGAATAATTGAAAACGCTTACTGTTAATTCTCAATTCTTTATTGCATCATATGTGGTGTACATGCTGGTCTTAAATACATTTTTTTTTTAAGTTTTACGTATGACCCATTTTGGGTATAGCAACAGATATAACTAATAGTAGCAGAGCGACCGATCCCTTTAATCATCATTTAGTATTGTCACTAAGAAATTCATTTATGGTATAATAACATTTATTAATTAATATTTTTTTTTTTATTATTGACAAAAGTCGAGTCTTTTTCTTCACTTTTTAGTGTATTTGGTAGCGTGTTAAATATTTTTATTGCCATTACATTCGGACCAGAACTGTGCATCGCTAGTTTTGAGCTTGGTAGTATAAGGTTATGTCTAAATCTAATGGGATATCTTCTAGGTAGGTCAACTTCTTTATTAAAAAATTGAGGGTACTTTTTTACAAATTTACATGTTTCTAATATATATAACGACACAAGGGTTAAAATATTATATTTAATAAAATATGGCTTGTTATTATGTTTCCAGCACTGATGAATCGGTTGAATGATGTACCTTTGAGTGATGCAGATAAATTCAGCATCCTTAATATTCCAAAGGGTTGCCTCTTACTTCGCCACGGATACCAGTTCCACAAAAAAAAGATCAACAAAAACGGAGGTATTCTTTGGCGCTGTTCCAATTGGAAACGGGTTGGTTGTCGAGGTTCTGTTATTAGTCACAACGGATTGATTATAAGAGAAAAAATACATAATTGTAATAAAGATTTTAGTAAAGCGGAAGTAATAAAGGAAATGACAATTTGCAAAGAACGAGCGGCCAATGAGCTTACACCTATACATACGTTGTATACTGAGTGTATAAATACACTAAGGTTGAAAGGAATTAATCCCAAAGCTGTTCCAGTATTTGCAACAGTGAAGTCGTCGTTGTACAAGATTAGAAAAAGAGGGCGTGCTTTGCAGTAATTTAATGTAATATATTAATTTTGTATTTATGGCATAATACTACATAGGACTTGTAATTAAATTATGATTCAAGTACTTTGGATTGTCATATTACACTAAAATAATAAAAATGAAAGTTTGTAAAGATGTGAGTGTGAATCTTTGTTACTCCTTCACGCTGAAAAGGCGGAAACAATTTGGATGAAATTTGGACTGTAGATAATTAAGAATATATATAATACTTTTTATTATAAATTTCATCATTTTCTTATTTAAATAGTCTACGTGGTATCAGCTATCAGCAAAGTTAAGCAACGTCCGCCGCGGTCATGAGTTGGATGGGTGACTGCTAGTGACATTACTATACTGAGCGCTTCCGTGCTTCGGAGGGCACGTTAGGCCATCGATCCTGGTTGTCGGCTTAGGATGGCAGTTGTTATAGCATGGTAGTAGGACATTTTGCGAATGCCCGCCTGGCTAGCCACCACCATCACGTAGAAAATCCGTCGCGAAACACCTAACGGTGTGTTCCGGCAGCTGTCGTTGAGAGCGAGTAATTATAGGTTACCCTGAATTACATCTTCAGCTACATCATCACTTACCATCAGAGATAGTGGTCAAAGGTTAACTAATCAGGCACAAAAAAAAGACTTTGAAAAAAATACACGTCGATTTTGTAAAAGAAGGATCATCCACAAAATCTAAACTCATGCCTCCTGCTAAGGCGCAGCTTCTTACTATTTTGATTGAAACGTATGAGAAACGTTATATAATTTTTGTAAAAATCCCTTTATAACATACCAAAGGACCTTGGCCTGTCAAGAACAAACAGAACTTCCATCCTAGAACGTGTATCCAAGGCGGCATTAGTCGGATCTAACCAAATTTGGTTAGGCAGGGGAGAAGGCTCGAGCGGTGGAGGGGAACATTGGTAACATCGTAAAGGAGCCCTTTAACACTCTCCTTTAACTTTAAACCTCTGCAACGCCATGGACTCGGCACGCGCCATCCATAGAATAGTAATTCGTCTTAGTTAGAATGAGTACGCTCAGCTCCAAACAACAACAAAAAATGGCTTTGACTTTAGGTGTGCATTAGTTAAATGCCCTAACATTATGCAGTGAACCATAAACTCGCGGTGGGATTCGAACACTGGATCACTGCTCGGAAGCCCATAGCTATTGCAACTGGGCCATCAGTGCGTCAATGATAAAACAATTATTAAATATATTATACTTTCTCCTACGAGTAATTATATATGTAAAGATACGTAAGTAGATTCGAATTAATAGAACATTTATTTTATAGTAGGAACACAGTAAAAGTAATCACTATTTCACAGAGCCCGTCTTCTATACATCGCATCGTGGCACAGTAATGGTAAGATGTGGTAAATATCATTTTACCAAACAGTACTCAACCAGTGGGACTGGGACCAGGTGGATTTGCTCTTACAGAAGAGGATGTAAAGCTTTCATTCGTACTTACTTGAATACATTTATAAAAGTTGTTAATGAACATACTCACACAACAGTCGGCGCCACTAGTAGGAAATGATTTATGAAAACCTTTTTATAAACTGTTAAAGTTTAGTACATGTATGTATAATATTATAATATTTTTATTACCACCGCCAACATACAACATAGTGCGTTAAAAGATTGCAACGTGGTGTTTTTACTTTCATATTTGATTACAAATTCTTGTAAACAATCAAACATTCATTATTACTGTTCATTAAAATATGTTTGTAGTGATGGTATTATACTATTCTGCAATAAATGAGTGGAAAAAATATTTGGTTTCATGTTAGATTTAATCTAAATGATAAGAACTTAATTAATAATTAATTAATATTTAATTGATAATTTAGTTATAATTAATTGATAATTTATTAATCATTAATTGATAATTTATTAATCATTAATTTATAATTTATTAATCATTAATTGATAATTTATTAATCATTAATTGATAATTTATTAATAATTAATTGATAATTATATTAATTAATAATGAATTGATGAATAATTAATTAATAATTAGGTGATAATTAATGGTTAATTAATTGATAATTAATAAATAATTGATTCATAATTAATAAATTATGAACTAATAGTTAATTGATAATTATTTGTGTCTTACTACATAGCTGTTTCTAGGTATTACATAGATGTATCTACGTATTATACATACAATGTATGTAAGTCACAATTAAATTTACAATGTTTTCATAATAATCTCAACGTGACGTATTATGTTGATTGCAGGGTGTGATAATGCAGAAGAATATTATATTTTAAAGTCGAAGAAAAATCGAAATATATTAGCAAAAGACGGCCGTCGCTACAACGAATGCAGGAAAAACAGTAATGGAACTACTGCCTGGCGTTGTGTTGTTAGAATCTGCACTGGATCTGTCGTTACTAGCAGAGGAGTAATATTACATGAAAAAAAGCATTCATGCAAACCCTTAGACCCAATTCAGGAAACAATTATGAGAGAATTAATAATCTACAAAGAACGAGCGCTAAATGAAACGACAGCTGTTCCTGCACTTTTCGAGGAGTTTGTTCAGTCTTTGAAAGATAAGGGGATTCCTAAAGAAGCATTAAGGAACGTTAGAAAAATAAAAGCAGCTCTATATACGAGTCGATATAAAGTTAAGGCAGGTCTCTTAAAACAGAAAAGAAAAGGAAAAAAAAGGAAATAACCTGTTTAAAATTCTAGATTAAACATTTAATTTGGCAATTGGGAATGAATAACTTAACTTTTTATTTCTTCTGAGAGCACGTTACTGTGTCTGGTTGGTCAGTGTCATCGACTTCTCCAACATAACTAAAAGTTCAAATAGCTAAATGTCGCTACGCAGTTTCAAAATTCTTGAGATTGTATGAAATTTTAGTGAAATTATTGTATTATTTCGTTCGCGTTTATTTTACAACCTGATTCTAGTGTTGTCATCTACTATTAAGTAGATTAACTACGATGTATTTGAGTGTTCAGTTTAGTTATATTGCAGCGATGTGAACTCTTAAGTTTTCTAACAGATGGGGTTAGTAGTATAATAACATTATATCCAATGACGACAACTTTGTGTTCATTTTTCTTAATAGTTATTCAATTATATATTGTTGACAGATAACACATATAGATTTGAAGTTAAATTACTATGTTAAAGCAAAAGTCAATAGGCGTGATAGTGTACCGTGTGTGAGATAGTGATTATTATTTTAATATTGTTATGTTTGCAATAACGCCTGCTATGCGGATTACATTACAAAATTACACATATACTATAGAAAACATTTAAGTCATGTACGGGATTCTAACCCGCGGCATTCAAAAGGTTACCCGGCTAAAAGGGTGGATGGACGCGGGTTCGAATCCCGCACATGACTTAATTTTTTTCTATCGTATATTTGTAATTTTGTTGTGATTATTATTCATTAATATTCATTGACTTGCAGTACCTAATATATAATAAAAATAAATAATATTACTATGTAATGTTGCATTATTAAATACTTTCTTAACGTGACACGCAAGATCAAACCTAGCAAGGTTACCAGTAAGTAATTAATTATTAGAAGGACACGGCCGCCGAGTAATATAATAATATATTATTATAATAATTATATACCTAACTTAGGTCCTTGGAACTAGCTATTGTCAAAACGGATGTTTTTTTGCTGAAGCTATTTTTATCCATTATCTTTGTTATTTTATTATAAAATAATGCTAAATAAACCTTTTAAATAGAAATACTGGTTTTTGATGTTTGTGTCCTACATATATGTAAATATTTATTATATATTTATTAACTGTGCTGTTAGAAACCCTGGTTTCTTTAAATAATTAACAGTACCAAAGAACGAATGCGATAAAAACATTTTTATTAATTGTCTTTTTTTCTATTCCCACAACTAAACAAGAATTATATTTGCAGTTACTCTGATCAAAAACCAACTGGGTAAGGACATAGTCATCTACTGTGGGTACACCTTTTTCCGGCACTCTACATCAAAACGCGCCGAATACTGGGTGTGTACTCGATCAGGAACAGGCACGGGATGCAAGAGCAAGTTCAGAATTACCCTCGATACAAACGAAATAGTGAAAGTATTCACAGAACATAACCACGGCCCACCGAAATATACAATCGTGAATGGGATGTATGTGAAGTTATAAAATTAATATATATATAGCTGAACTCACCCTCCTCTATTAAGTGGGGTTTGTCACCACAGGACAGGACAAGACACTCTTAAAGTTCTTGGTTTCTTGTATAAAGTTTATAAAAAAACAATAATACTCCTATTTATTGTAAAAACTGACGTGGTTTTCACTCATTTTAGTAAATAATACGGGATAACTCACGTGAATAAGTCAGATAGTTGAGAGAGTTGAAACGGGTCTATGTGAGCCATTCTCACCAACGAAATCCTTTCATCCTTCCATCCTTTTCTTTGTGGTGGTGACCACATACGCCACCGGAGCAGCTATGCCAGCGACCCAGAGTCCTTCTCCGCTACGTTAAGGAGTTGGGATGGCTTGGGTAGAAGCTGGCGGTCAACGCGGGCATCCCGAGCTCTCCTTAAAAAATACCACCGAATGTGGTTGAAACTATAGTCGGAGCTATATGACTTATTCACGTGAGTTATCCCGTATTATTAACTAAAATGAATAATACTCCTGCAATAAGATTGATAACTAAATTTGATTGTTTTTGTTTAATTCTCTATGCTCAATGTATTGTAAGGTTTTTGAGTCTGTGTAGAAAAAAATAATGTATTTGTGCTAAACAAGTATAAACTGTTTTTTAATAATAAAGAGTCATCACATCCACCGTTGAACGAGGTCTTCTCCATTGGGGGGATTAATACCAGGTGGACGTCAGCGCCTTCTGAAGAACTACTATCATATACTGCGATCCCAAAGACGCCTGCCCAGCTTGGTTATTATGGCAAATCCTCCCTAATGGGGGAGACCTTTGTTCAACGGTCGACATTTCAGTTGATGTGATGATCATAACGGCTTATTTTGAAAAGTTGTAATAATCAAATGTACGAAATAAAGAGGGTTCATAGAAAGAAACAGTAGTGTGTTGTTACAAAATTATTAATATAAAATGAATAAAAAATAAAACTAAATGACCACGTTTACATCGCCCTGCTGAAAGTGCAATAAAAATAAAACATTGGCTGTAAGTTGCATTTTGCATGGAAGGGCATTTTGTGAATGCCAGCCAAGCTAGCGACCAAACTCAAGTAGAAAATCTAGCCAAGGCCAAGGCCTCTCAAGGCCAGTTGCTGGAACACACCTTTAGGTGCTTGGTCGCCAAGTAGAAGCCAGTAATTCTAGGTTAAGCCTGGTAGCACCTTCGACCACATCATCACTCGAAGACGGGTGAGATTGTGGTCAAAGGCTTACCTATCAGCAATAAAAATAAAATGTATAGATGGTAATTGAGATTTTTATTTCTTTATCAGGTATTAAACCCACGTTCACAACGTCTCGCTTTGGCAATCCAGTGCTTCAACTCGGACCGTACCGCTACAACAGGAACGTATACTACACGGGCGTGCAAGGACGCTGGACCTGCAGTAAGATGTCTGGAGGGTGCAGAGCAACGATAACCACTTACGGCGATCAAATAGTCAAAATGACTAATGATCATAGTCATAAACCAAATAAAATGTCTAGATGAAACATCATTTTCAGTTATAACTACTGTGGTGTCACACTATAGTAGTATTTATTTTATGTTTCTGATAGGTAAGCCTTTGACCACAATCTCACCTGGTGGTAAGTGATGATGTGGTCGAAGGTGTGAACAGAACTTAACTTAGAATTCTGGCTCTCAAGGACAGCTGCCGGAACACACCGTTAAGTGCTTTGTGACAGATTTTCTACTTGAGGATGGTCGTTAGCCAAGTATTGTATATACAAAACGGTGTCTATATGCGAGGGTGGTGTTTGTTGAAATTTATAGGGTCTGAGATGTAAAGAGACTTATTCAAAACCAATGTAAAAATGAACCGGTCATAAATAACAAATCTGTTTTTTATCTTTTTATTTAGGGGTTTAGTTTACTTTTCCATGTTTCGAAGATGAAGCAAGCTTAAGGAGAATTATTTTCAAAATGTGTAATTCATTATTATTTGTATTTTTTAAGTTCAATAGTAATATTTCTATACTTATTGAATTGTATTTTTATTTTAATAACCAAATTTGTACATATTTTTTAAATTTACCAATAAGAATATGAGTATTGTGATCTATTTTGTCCGAACGCTTAGTTTAGATACCTAGTTTTTTTTGTACTGGAGAAATTGTCAGTTAAGACAACGGTTTGTTGTACTTAATACATATTTCTGTGCCACGTTTTCTTAATGCACGTATGTACTGTGTCAGTTGTCATGTGATATTAATATGCATAGAATCGTGCCTCAGGTAATTATTTTCGGAACAGTTGTGCCTCTGAAGGCTAAAATCTCCTTTAGCATACTGTTAACTTTATAATAGTGTTAAAGGAGATAAAAATCTCCAATGAACATACTGGTAGTGTAATGCAGTATGTCACGGGAGATAAACGAACATCGACATCTTCCAATAATACTGAGGTCACGTATACTTTTATTCCGATTTACTGAATAGTTAATGAGGGAATACAATACCTGTTTCCAGGCCTGAGGTCGCGGCCGAAAGCTTGTATGTAAGTTACAGTCAGCGAATTTTCAATAAAGCTCATTGACCCTATTTTTTTTACATTATTTTTTATACTTTATCATCCTGCCCATATAACTTGATTATGGGGTCAGTACAATATGTTTCTTCAACAGCAAGGTATGAATAAGTATTACCAATTGCATTTTTTTATCCTAACAGGATGAACGATGAGACATGAACAAATTGTAGAAAGGAGACGGCCATGAAAACGAAGTTGATTTCGATTTTATGGCCGTCCTCCAGTCTACCGCCTATCCGTATATGTAACTACCACAGATCAGAGAAACAGATGTTGCTTGTTTCCTGAACTGACGTAAGAACATTTCTATTCTTTACTGTCATTTAAAGTTACGTCAAGTGTAACGTACAAAGAGTAACTTTCCCCTTTAAAACTATCTGTTTTTGTATGCTTGATAGTTTACCCTTTGACCACTATCACACCTGATGGTAAGTGATGATACGGTCGAAGATGTTGTTCAGGCTAATCTAGAATTACTGGCTCTCAAGGACAGCTGCCAGAACACACCGTTAGGTGCTTGGCGACAGATTTTCAACTTGAGGGTGGCCACTATGCTATAACGACTGCCATCCTAAGACAACAACCGGGACCGACGACTTAACGTGCCCTCCGAAGCACGGAAGCGCTCAGTAGTAATGTCACTAGCGGTCACCCATCCAAGCCATGACCGCGGCGGACGTTTCTTAACTTTGCTGATCAGTTCAGAACGGCTAAGCAAACTTCGCTACGAGCGCTTCTGTTTACCAAGATATAGTATCTTTTTTCTAAAATTCACATTTTTTTTTTAGCTACGTTCAAGAGATCTCAACGCGGCAAGAGAGTGCTTTGCATAGACGGATACTCGTATTGGGCTCAGAAAGTCAGTGGTGCTAGGATTCGTTGGGAATGTTGTACTCGCAGGAATAACAAGTGTAGAGCAACTGCTGTAACGTATGATGAAATCGTTTTGAGGGTCAACAACATTCATAATCATTAGGTATGTTATCTGATGTAAAAATGTAAACATTTTGTTAATTTGGGAATTTCCATCCGCAATAAATGTATTAAAACACTACACAGCCTTGAATTTATTCACAATCCTTCAATCAATTGTGCCGACGACCGACGTGCCGAATTGTGCAGGATGTGCTGACAAAAAACCACGCGGTGCTTTTAATCAGTACCACCACCGTTACACCGCTAGTTGCTTGGTGACATATTTTCAAATTACGGATTGTAGCTAGCCAGGAGCCACAATGCAATAATTTAATAAACATGTATAAACGAACTCACTCATCTAGTATTTATATTTATATATAATAATTATTTATCACATGTACACTATTATACACATTTTCATCTATCATGGAAAATCAATGGTAAGTAAATGTATGGTAGAATGTTTGTAGGTGTCTAAGAATGTCACGCTTGATTGCAATTATTTTCCTCTCTGATTTCACGATAATAGTATATTTATTGTGATAGGATGAAATTAGGATGGCCTCAGACAGTTACTATAGCTACCAAAAGCATGATTAAGACCCAGGCCTGGTTCACTCCGCATTATAGGTACAAAGCTACAGGAGCATCGACGTATCCGTCCAGACGGGATTATTCTAGGGTGCATGCGGCGTCAGACGAGATCAGAGCTATGCGTGGCTAGGTGATAGAAAGAGAGACGCCTTGTAGGTGAATATAAATATTAGGTACTCAGTGCATTGCGAGCTGAAGTGCAATTTATTGCTTCGTAGCTACAGTCCTCTATTTATTGGAATGGCTTTTCGGAGTGATCTTTGAAAAAGGAACGGCCTTTTTATTCTGTGCTTATATGGAGTTCACAGCTTTCCAAGGATACAAAATTTAAGTTATCATCTCCTAAGTCAACAAACTGTAATATTTATCGTAATGACAATATTTTTTTTGATAAATCGCAAATACTTCGTGAGTTATCAATCAATATTTTATTATTATAATTATCGCTTAATCTTAAGGTATCATTATCTTTACAGAATCAAAATTTGAGATGACATCCAGAGGTGGATTGGTAATTGTTCTGGATGGATACAGGTACTGCCGCCACAGTTCTTCTGAGTTCAAGGAACGCTGGACGTGCACCAGCCACTTCTCACATGGGTGCAAGGCATATCTATATACTTTGGTTATTGTGACCATTAATAACAAACACACGCACTAGACTTATAATCAAGACGTTCAACGATACATAATTGATGGAGACTTCACAGATAGATAAACTAATTAAAACTGATAGTAAACATTACTTCATATGAAGAGCTACGTATGGATTATTTATTAATATCTGAAAGGCTCGCTTTGACTGCTATCCCACTTGTTGATGTCATAGAACATATTTTTTATTCGCCAACACTGTTATTACATTACAATACAACTAGTGGCTCTCCGAGCTGTAGACCTCGCGAGTCTGCCCTTGCATAGCTTACAAATGAATAAAGGTTCACTGCGCATGCTAATGGGAGAATGGGTCAAGAAATACAAAAATCTAGATATGTAATGAAAATAATAAATGATTTTCTTGGACTTATATCTAAGAAAATCAATTATACGTGGGCCCCAGCGAAGGCTAGTTTTATCAGAAATAGGTAGGTAAGTAGTAAATATACAATACTTTTACATACTTGGTAAAGTATTTATCTCGTCTTAATATACTAGCTATAATAACATGAAAAATAAATAATTGATTATACGAGAGAGAGAGAGAGCCGGTCACTTGTAGGCAACTGACGTGCGTATCAGGACATTGCCATTAAACTAAGCGCAGGCGTCCATACTTTCAACATCTTATAACGTATATCTCCGTCATTTTGAAAAATTTCCAAAAACTGAATCGACAAAAAAAATATGGACTTATCAAACCTCCTCACAAAATTTCATGAGAATCAGTTGAGAATTGCGACCTGTAGAGGGGAACAACCGGACATACCAAAGCATTTTTGTCTAAGTTGAAGCAGAGACGCTTCGCTCGAACTAAGTTCTCGCTCGGTCCATAATACAATACAAAACTCTTTATTGCATACCGAATATACATTAAAATAATCTTATAAACTATGTTGTGCAATGGGCGGTCTTATCGCATATAGCGATTACTTTCAGACAACCTAATTATGGACAGTATCACATTTCAAGATCCATGGTGCTGAAAACAAAAAAAAATTGATATTAACTTACTAATAAAAAACAACAGAATAGGACTTGGCTTTCTTGGACAGCTGTCGAAACATTATTGTGAGGTGCTTGTGTGGTGACCGTGTTTCTTCTTGAAACTTCAACTAGCCAGGCAGGTGAGCAATCTAAAAATGCCCTACAACTATGAGGTGCAACTCTATCCCGAGTCGGAATTCGAATCGTGGACCTTGAGCGGCCATCCATAATAAGGTTATTGCGACTGTGCATTCCATCAAACCTCATGATTTAAAATATATCAAATATAGTTAGAGCTTCTCTTAACCAGACGGATCGCGACGTGGGTTTGAAAACGAAAAATTAAAACCACCAAATGAGAGCCGAACTTGGACTATCATTTATGGTTTTAATTTTTCACTGACCTCGTTTGTTTATGCTATTTTCTTATCAAATGTTTATACAAAGACATCAATGTTATTCTGTAATTTTTGGAAAATATTTAGGTTAATTTAACTAACACAAGGATGAATAACAAATATTTTTAAATATTTTAAGAAAACATCAAATTAATATATTAATTAAACACTTAAAAAAATATATTACGAGAATTGCTCGATCGTGCGATCGTAGAGTCAAGACCTCTTGAGGATGCTTCATGTAGAAGCGAAACGCGTCGAAAATTCCTCCGGTTTGACTGTGAGGCGTTTGTGATGTCACGTTGGCTTAGCAGGAAAATTAGGCGGAATTGTGACTAGATTCTTTTTATATCTTTTAAGTGTTTTATTAAAATATTAATTTGATGTAATATATTTCAAAATATTTGTTATTGTTAAATATGGATTTCCGCAAAGTAACGCCTGAATCTATTCACATAAGGACTGTTTCTTATGTTGTTGAATGTCATAAAAGGTGATTAAGGAAAATAATGTGTTGAATAAGAAGCTCGCTACTATTCACACCGATGTGAGTAGGTGTCTAGGCATATTTGCACATTAAGCTCACATTAAAGCTCTCACCGTCCGAAATGTAAGGTATACTACCAAAAAAGCTAATAAGAAGAGGGTATGTCAAGCTGTTGGACAACCATAAAATATAAGCCAAAACTGGTTTCACAATATGTTCTTGTCTTTGTTTGTTGTGTTGTAAGCAAAAACGTAGTTTATAATATATTCTTGTGCTGTCTTTTGTGTTATTAGAGATTAGAGAAAAACATTTTGTTACGATGAAACTACATAATTATTACGTAGGACATTAAGAGGAAAATAATGAACAATCTAAAAAAAAAAAAAAGAGAAACCATACAGAAATGCCACGTAACCCAGTCGAAACAGTTTTCTTTACGTTTCACTTCTACGCGAAGAATTTGCGAGTTGCTGTTTGGCTCTCTGAGTACTGAATCTTTATGAAAGATATTTTTTAATTTTGATATTAAACCTATAGGAGTGGCCCGAAATTTGAGACCCGCTGTGTATTGTTTTAAAATGTGTGCGTTTCAATTATTATTTTAAATTAACATAGATACCGTGGACGTAAATAAAAAAGTACTATTTTACAGATAAGGGGTTTCTGATACCATCTCCTAGAGGCAAGAAACAGTTGCTTGTACTGGACGAGTATTCGTTTTGCCAGAAGAATCACAGTGTGCATTGGTACTGTTCTTCGAAGCTCTCTAAAAACTGTCCATCCAAAATCAAGCGTTTTGACGATGGCACAATAGAGAGAGTTCTGATCTGCCATAATCATAAGCCGCCAGAGTACTATGTTGCTAATGGAGAATATTTTCGTATATGAATGTACAAGCTGTTGTTAAACTATTGCAACTCGTGTGACAAAGAACTGAAACAAGAAGTTTGCTAAGCTTAGGTGAATTATTCAACAGGCAAATCATAAGATAATTGCGATAAGAAAAAACCTTCGAACCATCATAAGGGACGGAGCGACTAGCACGAATATGACTACTAGTTACTCGAGAGTATGGTGGTAAGGAGAATCATCTAAGTGTCCGTCCAAATATGTTACATGTTACGTGAGGATTTGTAGCTTGCCCAACCATTACGTAACGTAAAACGCATCTGTATTAGAGATGAGATGATTAGATACCTATGTTATATTTTATTAGAATTTTGCTACCTTATCACACTAATATTTTAAATGCGAAAGTTTGTGGGTGAGTGAGCAAGTGAGTGTGTATGCTTTTCACACCTTCACCCCGAAACAGTTGAAACGATTTAGGTTAAATTTTAATTATTTATAGTTTAGGAGCTGGATCTATACATAGGATACTTTTTTCATCACCATCACTTTTCACAATTATTTACGCGGTTGTAGTCGCTGGGGACAACTAGTTTAATATAATTGCAGAAAGAAAAACATCCTCCACTGTCACGACATTCTATCCCTCAATTACATACACATTGCATACCAAAGCTTGCAGTCAAAGCCCCAAGTATCATCCCCTTGTTTCAATAAGAAATGTGTATGGACAGGGGCCCTTCTTAATTCCCGCAGTCCCACACTTTACCTCTGTGTCGTGGCGTATTCGACTGGGCTCCTGGAATGTCACAGGAAGGCACTAGCCGATATATGTGCTACTAGGCACGTGTGTATAAATCGCCGGGAACGACCTACCTTCGTGCTAGTCGCTCCGTCCTTAAGAAAGCTTTATCCAGCATAATTTGGAAATTATGCTGGATAAAGCTTTCTCCTCAAAGTGTATTCGCAGTTAATTTATGGTATTTAATCTATAATTAATGTGGATGTAAGCGTTAGACCTAGCTGATCAAATAGGAACGGGCATATCTCGGAGAGTATATCAACCAACTTAATTGAAAACTTAAAAGCCTTCTCTTTAAAATTTTTGAAGCGCTCGTAGCGAAGTTTACTTAGCTGTTCTCAACCGATCAGCAAAGTTAAGCAACGTCGCGCGCGGTCATGAGTTGGATGGGTGACCGCTAGTGACATTACTACTGAGCGTTTCCGTGCTTCGGAGGGCACGTTAAGCCGTCGGTCCCGGTTGTCGTCTTAGGATGGCAGTCGTTATAGCATGGTGGTAGGGCATTTTGCGAATGCCCGCCTGGCTAGCTACCACCCTCAAGTAGAAAGTCTGTCGCCAAGCACCTAACGGTGTGTTCCGGCAGCTGTCCTTGAGAGCCAGTACTTCTAGGTTAGCCTGAACAACATCTTCGACCACATCATCACTTACCATCAGGTGAGATAGTGGTCAAAGGCTAACATATCAGGAAAAAAAAATTAAAAAAATTTAATATTCAGTATGAAGTAAGTGAGTAGTTATAAGATTTATATGTATGTTTTAACTAGTGCAATCAGGTGTGTGTTGACAATCATAATTATATATATTTTTTGTAATGTTTTTTGGTTCAAGCATTTTATTTTATCAGTAGAGTGATCTCAAATTAATATTGCTTAAATTATTAAGATAACTGAAAACAAAATCACAGTTTGAATAAATTTTCCATTAACGTTGATTTAAGATTTGATTAGGTTTTTTTATTTTTTAATTAATATTATTTTTAGCTCAAAAACGTTTTGGTCGTAGACTGTAAGTTTTTGATGTTATGATTATAAATAAATAAGACTAAGTAAATTCTCTTGATTAATAATATAGGTACTATTACATCTCAATTTAGATGGCAAACGCAGTGTCGTACTCAGTGCCTTAACACGTGAGTGATCAATAATCACTCGGAAAATTACTTCGGGTTGGTTAATTACTCACACTGAAAAATAACTGTTTTCCAGCAAGGGTGTGCTAAGGGGCAGACGTTTCGCCTGATATGTTTTATCGTCTTATGTTATAGAAGCGAGCTCATTGCCATCTACTCTAGTATTTAATGATGCTTATTATAATAGGAAACAAATATTTTCAATAACCTTATAACCTTAATATAACCTTTCTTAAAGTTCATCGAGTGCCATTACCACTTGGCCATCGAGGATCGCTCCTCTGAGTCGAAATGTTGTGCTCTAATTGTGTTACTTTATATAACACAATTAGAGCACAACATTTACTGAAGATTTGAAGGACGACTTCGTTTACAACGAGAGCGCTGGGCTTTAGCAGTAAGAAGTATTATACTGGCCCGCAGATTTGCTCAGTATGCTAATGAGGTGAAATTAATACTTTTCAATAAAGAAATGCTTTTTCAAACACTTAACTCTCGTCATAACGTCTTTTTTATTATTATTATATACTTATATTAAAAATTATGATAAAAAAAATTACGTTGTAGTGCTTGTGATGGAGTATGTTACAGTGGTTAAGGCACCCGGTGTATGAAATCGGGGGACTTGAGTTCGATTGCTACTCGAGCCTTCATATACAATTGCAAAGTATTTTTTTTGTTGTTTTTTATAAATCTTTAACGTATATTTTCGTTTTAGTACAATGGGTAAACAACACTGCTGGAAAGATGCTAGCCATAGTCAACGGATACACTTTCTACGGCAATAAAAGCGCTAACTCATGTCGGTGGCGGTGCACGTCGGGGTCTAAATGCACAGCAGGGTTCACGTTGGCACTCGTCGATGGTTCTACAATCAGGGCGCATTTTGTGCACACTCACAAACCGCCCGCATACAAAATAATCAATGGAATTTACTATAAAGTCTAAATAAGTTCTGCAACCGTTTCTACTAAATGTTTAACTCAACATTATATGAAAGATAGATTGTATCTAATGTATATTAAGCATTAAGAAACTTTAAGCACATGACCAAAATGTAGATAATGTACTTGTATCAGCCAGAACACAGCCATTAAGAGGGGGTTTGCCATAATCCCACGCTTGGCAGGTGTCTTGGCGAACGTAGTTGGAGATAGCAGTTTCCGAGAAGGGGTTGTCGCGCACCTTCCGGTATTATACCCTTAGGACACCTACGAGTAGTAATCTAGTAATGGGTGGTGACATTCCAGTCCGGGGTCAGCGGGCATAAGATGTACATTTGAGGAATACAGATATATTAGCATTAAAACTTACATTACAAACATGCGTTAATATTCTGACCAACCCAACTTATAAGGACAGCCTGTATAATTAATTTTTTCTCAAGGAATAATCTTGTATAATTATTGATTTTACTGTTAAAATATTAAATAACTGCATAAAGTACTTAGCTGGCAAATGCTGTTTAGCAGATGTGTAATCTTAAAAGAACTTTTTTTCTAAATCACACACACTTTTTAGTAAGCTTTAGAAATGTAACATCTTTCACATGTAACCCACAACACGAATCTAACGAGTATATTATCTTTCTTACAGTGAAATTCATAATGTCGCAAAGGGGGAAGACATTGCTAAGCATTGAAGGGTTCACTTTCTGCGTTAAAAAGGCTGTAACTGGAGGGAAGACACGTTGGATTTGCTCCACTCATAGCACGAGGAAGTGTCGAGCAAACGTACATACTGTTGAAGATCAAATTATAAAATTAAACAATGTACATAATCATGAACCTTAGTTTAAGCTTAATATAATTAATAGATTCAGGCGTTACTTTCCGGAAATCCATATTTAATAATAACAAATATTTTAAGAAAACATCAAATTAATATTTTAATAAAACACTCTACGAGCGCACGATCGTGAATCTCGATCGTAGAGTCAAGACCTGAGAATGCTTCGTGTAGACGCTTCTACACGAAGCATTCTCAAGAGAACGAAACGCGTCGAAATTTTTTTCTGGTTTGGCTGCGTGGCGTTTGTGACGTCACGTCGGATTAACAGGAAAATTAGGCGGCATTGTCACTAGATATATTATATTTTTTAAGTGTTTTATTAAAATATTAATTTAATGATTTCCTCAAATATTTTGAAAATATTTGTTATTATTTAAGCTTAATGTGAAACGCTTTAATGTTACTGATTAAGTAAGCTCTAGGTATTAAACAATAGATTTTTTAAATATAATAAAAATTGCGTTACTTAAGAGTTATATGTCCATTGTAACGTAACATAAGTAACACATACCCAACGTCGTGTAAGAATATTCAATGAGTCAGTGATAGTTGATAGTATACTCGTATGTTTATTTTTTTTTAATATGACATTACATGATTCAAATTTATTATATAAAATGTACGTGAATTCAAACAAAATGAACATGTATTAAAAAAAATATGTCATACATTTTGTCAAGCCAAAAATGTATAAATAATTCTCATTCTCATTTAATTTTTCTAGTACTGAATACTATACAATATTGAAATGAACTGATTAATTTCTTTTAATTACAATTTAATTGCGGAATGTATTATATTCTTTGCTTTTTATACTGAAATAGTGTAATGTTACACGGCGGTAATATTTCTATCCAAATAAAAAAATCAGTGTCTCGCAAGCGCCTTAAAAAGAAGATGTCATGTTACCACTTGATAAATTACTTGTAAGTGATGATGTGGTCGAAGATGTTGTTCAGGCTAACCTAGAATTACTGGCTCTCAAGGATAGCTGCCGGAACACACCGTTAGGTGCTTGGCGACAGATTTTATACTTAAGGGTGGTAGCTAGCCAGGATTTGAAAAATGCCATACCACCATGCTGTAACGACTGCCATCCTAAGACAACAACCGGGACCGACGGCTTAACATGCTCTCCGAAGCACGGAAGCGCTCAGTAGTAATGTCACTAGCGTTTACCCATCCAACTCATGACTGCGGTGGACGTTGCTTAACTTTGCTGATCGGTTAAGAACAGTTAAGCAAACCTCGCTACGAGCGCTTCAAAGTTCTTTTGTGTTAGAGATATAGTCAAATAATTTAGATGTCTATTGGTTTGGGCTGCGTTTCTTATAAAAATGAGGTAAAATCGTATCTTGTCTTAAACATTTACAATTTTAATTAATAGATTCAGGCGTTACTTTACGGAAATCGATTTTTAATAATAACAAATATTTTTTTTAAATATTTTAAGAAAACATCAAATTAATATTTTAATAAAACACTTAAAAATATAAAATATATCTAGTGACAATTCCGCCTAATTTTCCTGCTAAACCGACGTGACGTCACAAATGCCACGCAGCCAAACCGGAAGAATTTTCGACGCGTTTCGCTTCTACACGAAGCATCCTCAGGAGGTCTTGACTCTACGAGCGCACGATCGAGAAAATTTTCTACGTTTGTGACGTCACGTCGGCTTAGCAGGAAAATTAGGCGGAATTGTCACTAGATGTATTTTATATTTTTTAAGTGTTTTATTAAAATATTATATTGATGTTTTCTTAAAATATTTAAAAAATATTTGTTATTATTTACAATTTTATTACATTCCGTTTCGTTATAACGATTTGCACTGATTTATTGTCATTTTTGCACACAGTCATTGTTTTTACTATTGGCCACACTGACTTGATTCTGATTGGCTGTTATAAAACTGACATGGCGCATGGTGTGCCGATTCTTCACTTTTACCTCTTGCCATGCTCTGAGACCACGGGATCAATTCATTTATACTACATTATAAAGCTCGTTTTTCCAGTAATTAGTGCAAATATGCCAGATTCTGATAATATTATAGATTAAAAGATGCATTTTATAATTTTGAGGATGCTTTGTTTGAATTTACAGGTAAGTTGCTTTTGAGATATTTTTTTCGTACAATTTAGTAACATTTCGTTGTGTTACGAAAATTATACATATGTATATTTTAGTTACATTTCCTTTACGTTATAAAACTATTTTATTTAAAGCATCGTGTGCATGCTAATACTTTAACCGATATTGTACGAAAAAGGGAGGGTCTTGCAAACTAATTCGACCTGAATGAAGTGATGTGAAGTAATATCATCTAGTCTTTTATATTAACAAGTCCTACTACCATAATGGCGAGTTATGGTTTTAATTATTTCTTTTATATTCGTGTGAAAATGACTTAAATTTTATTTTCGTCACATCATGCCGTCTTCATATTCTGGAATATGAAAATGCACAAAGCATCCGAAATACAGAGATAGATGGACTGCTTAAAGTTTTTTTAGCTTATTTACTTGAGAAAATCTTTAAGTCTTTTTATCTCAACTTTATCGACAATATAGAGCACAAGCAGAAAATAGCAGTATCTTAATAGACTGATCGTTTCACATTTTCAATATAATTATTTATTTTGCAGGTATGCCGTTAACTACTGCGGAAAAGCAAAAGCGGTACAGACAACGCTTAAAAGCAAAATTTCTAAAAGAAGAACTTATAGTATGAAATCTAGAAAAAGTAGATCAAGTTATAAAAGAGGTATCGGAAATGACCAAGGAAGAGAAGAAAATAGTAATTGAGAGATGGAGAAAAGCCAACTATAAAAGAAGTTCATAGAAAAAAGGAATTGCATCTGATCCGTTAGGTCGTCAACTATCAACTACAATAACAATATAAAAAAGGGTTAAACGCATTTTTTGATATGCCCCATGCGGGAATCGAACCCGCGTCCTCCAATTTCGCACCGGATGCCTAAACCGCTCGGCCACCTAGGCACGCTATTTCTTTTAATTTTTTTTTTTTTTTTTTTATGTTATTGTGATGGAACAAGCGCGAGGCCCACCTGATGTTAAGCGGTATCCTCTGCCTATAACAGATGCATTTCATCACAAGTGACGAACTGGACTGCGCTCATCACCTTGAGACAGTTGTTAAGTCTCAATTTTGCCTGTTATTTCACTGGCTCTCAAGGACTGCTGCCGGAACACACCGTTAGGTACTTGGCGACAGATTTTCTACTTGAGGGTGGTCGCTAGCCAGGCGGGCATTCGCAAAATGCCCTTCCACCATGCGGTGAAGCTCAAGCTCTGGGCGAGATTCGAACCATGGACCTGCTGCGCGGCAGTCCATAGCCAATGCCACTGAGCCATCACTGCTTCAAATTTTAATTATATTTTAATTCTAATCTATTTTCGCTTAGCACGCGATAGTGCTTGTAATCTTATTTAGACATATTATTATAATTTCAGCTATAGCTGCAATGATTTTTTATTTTTTTGATAATAATAAAGTTCAGACAAACATGCATTACGTCTGTTCATTATACAGTTACAGTGTCATCATTTTGTGTGACAATGCGCTGCTCGACACTCCGAGTGATTAGTTTACGTAGCGCTTTCCATACAAACGTAGTTTCGTCATATTTTAAATACATAGTGTTCAAACTCGGTGAAATTGTGTAAGCAAACCAGAAGTTAGGCTCAGCAATATTGCTGAATGATTGAAGAAATCATCTTCATCATCTTCATCAAGTGTTGATTGGATGCAGTTGGAAAGTTAAGTGATGCATGACGGTGTGCTGTGCCATAAATGGGAGATTGTCCGGGGGATAACTGTTACCTAAAAGTGTTCGTTCCGGAAGGGAATTCGTGAATCGTGTTCGGCGATGTAACGACGAGAATAGGAATGAAAAAGACCCTGTAAAAGATACCAGAGAACAGTTTTATTCGCTTTATTTTGGATTGTAGCAACAAAAGCAGTATATGTCTTACAAGGAAAGTACTTCAACCGAGCAGTGTAACGGGTGTCGTGAGTGACCTTCGTAAACAGAAGTACATCTGTGAGTTGAATAGGTACTGTGTGATTATCTTTGGACCAAGTGCTCCAAGCGCGAACAACAAACTGGTAAATAAAAGAATCAGTTTTGGTAATAAAGTGATGCATTATTCATCCCAAACCCCCTAGCTAGTAACAATATGAATCAAAATAATGCAATACTTTTTGATATATTTTATAAAACAAGTGCTTGAAATATAAACATTGCTTTCAGATTTAAGCCCTGTATTTGCAAAGTCCCAGCGTGGTAACCCTGTGATCATGATCGGGCAGTACCGCTTCAACCGCGTCAATAAGTACGGCAGCCGCACGCGCTGGGTGTGCGTGAAGGCCAAATCTGGTTGTCGAGCATCCCTTCACACCACGGATAACGCCATCGTGCGCGTCTGGGGCTTCCACGACCCGCTAGCGCATACCAGCGCGAACCGCTACCCAACCTAGATGTGCGGCAATATCCCATCATAGCAGTTAAATTATATTTGCAGAATTTCTTGAATAAAGATGAAAACGGTGCTTTCATATATATCAGTTAAAATTGTAAGAGTCTACAATTGAGGTTTAATTAAGAAGACGTTTCTCATAATATAAAATATGATGTAGTATTTACAATTTTATCGAAGTGATGGGTAGTGATAAGTGTTAAAATATGAGTGATTCGATAGAGTAGCGATAAGTAATAAACGTTATAGCGTTAGTTTTTATAAGTAGTCCACCTAAAGTGCCCTGAAGGATTTCAATCAAAAAAAATATTGCCGACGTACTTTGTCTTGGTGGCGTATGAAATAGATTTTAAGGCTTTATTTAATAATAATCATTGACTACAGAGTACCTAGTTTTACTATTAAAAATATTTTTCTATTGATTCTTTCGTAATCTCGCCCTATCTCCATATCAAGTTATACCCCCAAATATACTAATAACTTCTTTATTTAATTACATTATAACAACACCTGCTCAGCTTTGTGAGAAACAATTTTTATGCTTGATCCTCTACCTCTTACTAGCGCTATTGTATTAAGTTTTTTGAATGGTCAATATGTACTAAAAATTAGTAAAAAAGTTATCAAATTGCATATCATCACAATCTAATCTTAATCTACATTTTCTCACTTGCCAGTTAAAAAAACAGGTTTACAAAAACGAGATCAAAAAACTCAACAAGGATTTGAAAGTTTCAACGGCCGAAAACCGCTGCAATACGAGTGAAATTGAAGTAAACCGTAGAAGCAGGTATAACAGGATAGGAAGGATGTCAGTGTTATTTTTTAGAGGATGGTTATTCTTTAATAATTGATAGTGACTTGACTCCCAGAAATTGTCTCTGTGCGACTGTGAAAGTGTGAGAGTAAAATCAGTCTGTAATCTACTGTCTTCGATCTAATAATATAGATGCTCGAAGTCTGACCTAGATAAGGACTAATTGATTAACCATTACAGATACATATATCACAATATCAGCACAAAAAGACATCAGATAATATAGATTTGCATCTTTGCATATTCATATTACACAATGTTTAAAGTGTTATTATATATTTCAGTACCTTCTTATCTATAGTACTTATTTCAGTAGCAAGATATATAACACCGGGAAGCAGTAGGTACATTCTGTTTATCATAGAAAGCGTCTGGGTTGCAAAAAAAAAACTATTTAATGAACTTGGAATAAGAATAAACGACACGTACCACTAAGTGATTTCTTATGAAGGACAAATTGTATAAACACTCAAAAGCGTGTCAATTTTAAAAATCAGACACCATTGAAATCAAGAATGATTTTAGGAATTCGCATAAATCTTTTCTATTTTCTTACAAATTTCAGTAAATTAGACGACGCCTTATAAAGACTGGAAACCAAAAACTTTCTTCTATGCAAATGTATCGGACGAAGTATTGCTCCCCAATTTACTATTTTGATTATTAGAAAAGGACATTGGCAAACTAAATGATATTCTATGTATAAAACCGCTGTTTAAAGCAATTAAAAAAATACACTGTACATAAATATGCATAAACTAATCATCAAAACACATCAAAAGTACTGACCGCATAATTTTGTGTTCTATTTTTATTTTCTAGATATGGCGCTAAATTTAAATCAACTGCAGTTGACAGAGACATGATAATTTTCGGTCTATAAATTAATATTGGGTGACAAACATCTCAACTTTGCTGTAGAAACTCTAGAAAATATGTGTTTGTGCATAGTAGAAAAATTGTTGTAGTTAGTGTTTATTTATTAGGTATTATATATTATTGCAGTAAATATGACTTTGAATTTATTTGCAGTTCCTGTGTTTACCACGACGCGGTATGGGAGGCCTGCGATACTATTCCAAAACTACAGGTTTAATTTATGTCGAGAGCAAGGAATCAAGAGGAATTGGAGATGCTGGCGGTGGCGAGATGGTCACTGTAGGTCCACAATTACCACAGTGAACAACGATATTGTTGCAATCGGCAAAGATCACAATCATCCCTCTATTCTATGTAGAGGCCCAAGAAGGCCAAAATATTTCAAAAAATGATTTCCAGTTAGTACTTGAAATCATATTAATGCGATAGTTCGCATGCTAATTGAATATAGTTGCGTGAATCGCGGGTTCGAATACCGTTAGAGGTGGAAATCGTATGCTTTAAATCACTAAATACGGAGACTAAGGTATGTGTAGACATATGGTTTTAAATACAGATGTATAGTATGGTCATATTTTGAATACCAAGTGTTCAAACTTACCTTCATTTTGTATGCCAGTCTTCGAACCAAAAATGTATGCTTCTGTTTAACCACTTTTTGTTTTATTCGTATTTTTATTTATAAATGAAAAAAAATAACCATACCAAACAATTTTTCCGAATAATTCAGAAAAAACGTAACTTATAAACATAACTGGCAAACCAAAATCAAAGATTGGAATTGGGCTCAAGGACATGTTCTTCTTCGTCCTAAAATTCAGCTAATTTGAACACTTGGATATTCAAATCATGATGAAACTACCTTTGTATCGAGAGCGGTATGAGTACACTTCACTTAAAAGTTAAGATATCACATAAGGATAGTATAAATATAGGTAGTTCAAATTCTGTAGAATATTTTGCAGTGGTTTGCCGCCAGCTTGTTGGCTCTACTATTCCATAAAAATTAAATGTAGGTACTGCGTGATATTTAAATTAGGATAAGATGCTATGGGGCTCTAGTATTTAGCATACGTCACAGTTTCACAAACCTTTTTGTGCATTTAAAGGATGTTTGGATTTCTAATTAGAAGCTTTATATTAGGTATGTGATAAAGAATCGTTACATTAAAAGGCGTTACTTTGCGGAAGTCCATATTTAATAATGAGAAATATTTTAAGAAAACATTAAATTAATATTTTGTGTCATTCTCGATCGTGCGCTCGAAGAGTCAAGACCTTCTGAGGACACTTCGTGTAGTATCGAAACTCGTCGAAAATTCTTCCGGTTTGGCTGCGTGGCGTTTGTGTCGTCACTTCGGCTTAACAAGAAAGTTAGACGAAATGGTCACTAAATATATTTTTAAGTATTTTATTAAAATATTAATGTAATATTTCTTAAAATATTTTATTTAACATTATTTAAAAAAAATACATTATTCGGTATGCGAGCTGCGCTAAGAGCCCTTCGATAAAACATTATTGAAGGGCTCTTAGCGCAGCTCTCTTAATCGTCCATAAACAATCAACTTAGTTAAGTAACGTTCGCTGCGGTCATTACTTGGATGGGTGACCGATAGCGATAATCTGTCCCGGTTGTTGCATACTGCATAGTCGTAGGGTATTTTGCGAACGCCTATATTGGTAGCAACCGAAAATCTGTCGCTTAGCTTCTAACAGTGTTCTTCCTTGGACAAAAAGAGCATTCCATAATGCAAACTGGCCTGCCCTGAAACATCAGATGAAAGCAAAAAAGTGACGGGAAAATCTCTACGTGAAAGTAGGGCCGTAAAATAAAAGTCAACTACGCCAGGGCAGCCCTGAAATAAGGATGAAACTACGAAAGTAGGACACATCCAAGGTTCCATCTGGCCTCTCTCCAAGGCTTCATCTCCATCACCAACCCTTTGGAACATTATTCTTGTCTCATTGCTGCATATATAATGGAGGCCGTGGGAGTCTACTGTCAAGCTTTCGCGGATGATCTAGTTCTTGTTTTCACTAATCAATGCTTACGCCCTAAGGGCCGTAAAATATTCAGGTATATCCTCAAGATCTCGGGTTCAGTCCTTGAACCTAGAAAGGTACTGTACTGTATCAGCCGGATTGTTACTGCTGAACACAGCATCGATAAGAGGGGCTTTGCCATTATCCACGCGCTTGGCAGGCGTCTTGGGGATCACAGTATAAGAAAATACTTCCTCAGCTTAAACTTAAACAGCGGCAGGTGGGTAGCCACCTTCTGCTGTTTACCTTTAGGCGCCTTTTACGACACCCATATGTAGCAATGGGTTGGTGACATTCTAGCCCGGCACCCCGCAAAAGTGAAATGTACACGAATGTTCAAGAGAGAAGGAGTCCATTTGCCTTCACCCTATTCTTTGTTAATAAGAGATTAACTAGTTACTTATAGAAGTTATTTTTGCAATCATGATGGAACAAGCACGAGAACCACTTGGTGTGGAACGGTAACCTGTGCCTGTTACTAATGCAGTTCATCACAAGTGGTGAACTGCACTGCGCCCATCACCCTAGAGACACAAAGTTTTAAGGAAAGGAAAATACATTTTAACCTTTAAGACGAATAAAAAATATGCACGAAAAGAAAAATTTTAGCTGTTTACTATGATAGATAGATGTTGCGGGCTCAATTCTCGCTCGTAGTTTTTTTTTATATCGTAGCTTATTTGCTTAGCAAATGTTAATACAAGCATTAAAATGTTGGAATTATAGGGTTGCCTCATTGTAAACGAGTTTAAAGCTAATTGAAAAATTAGTCTTGTTTGCAAAATTTAGTTCTGCCGATGTCGCTCCGCCCCTTTAAGACTGTTAAACTATAGGAAAGAACGAATTAATTTGAGCTATGATTCATTCTATAGCACAATTGGCGGAGCATGTCCCGGCTATATATATACAGGACGGATGGTTGCGGATTTGAATCGTGCTCGTAGTTCCAAAATAATTTCCCGTTCTAATTTTGTTCCCGCTGTGGCCGGTAGGATTGCGGGCTAGATTGTTACCCTCCCATCTCTGCCCGTGGGTATCGTAAGAGGCGACTAAGGGTAACACACCAGAAAGTGGGCTGCAGCGTTTTCTAAGGAACTGATGTCTCACACTGCGATCTCCAAGATGCCTGCCAAGCGTGGGGATTATAGCAAACCCTCCCATAATGTGTTCATCAGTGGACAATGCAGTTGATACGGTACAATATACAGTAATTTTATAAGCTTATTGGCTTACCAGCGTTAATGTAAAAATAAAAGTTATATTAAAATTTTAAAAGAAAGTTGTTAAGACTCATGCGCCTGTAACGGAAGACAGTAATGCGAACATTACTGATTAGCGATATAAATATGTAGGTAAAGTTTAAGATTGTTTAAGGTTGAACTGGACGGTTACTTCTCCATACAAGCGTCGTAGGGTGATCACTCCCTTATTTGAGATTTTAAGTCCAAACTTAAGCATGATATCGTCATTATCTAGACTTGTATGATGCCAAAATTATAAAAAGATAATTAAGTTGTAAGTTATGAGCCTCGAAAACTTTATATGAAAATGTTCCGAGGCTCATAATTCTCAATAAAATTTTGGCATCATACAAGCCTAGATCAATCGGTATTATTTTGGACGTAAATCCTCAAATAAGGGAATGATCACCCTACGACGTTTGTATAGAGAACGGGCCGGACAGTTCGCCTTTAAATGTAAAAGACAAATAAAATTTTCCTAAATCTAATTATGGTGTGGACGTTAAGTCTAAGGAGTTTTAATAAATACATAAAAAAATAGTCATGCTCTAGTCATTTATTTTATATTCGTACGAGTGATTAATTAATGCTATCATAAATATATTCGTAATAAACAAATTAATTTTATATGTTGTTTGTTTAATTTTTATTGACATAATATGTCATATAGTATTTACAATATCTGAAGTTTCCTCACATCTTTATCGAAATTATATAAAATTTCATTGTATATTTTACAAATCAATTGTATTGTGTTTTGTATTTTACAATCAAGTCAATTTTGTGACGGGATTTACACACAACGATCAAATGTATATTTAGAATTATTCATGTCATGTCTTACACTAAGTTTTGTTACTCAAGGCTAAGTTTTGTTAGCAATGACAGCTCAGTGGCAATGCTTGGTTGAATTGATATCTATTTTTGAACAAATTAATCATCACTGAACAGTGTTGGTTATAATATAACTAATGAGAGGTCAAGGTTGAATATTGCTAATAAATAATAATAAAAGCCTTTCGGATAGTTAGTTCCTTACATTAAATTAAACCTATTTTCGACAACCGTATCCGTTTGCCTTAATTTGGCATAGGCCTCCTACAACTTTTTCCAGTCTTCTCTTTCTCTGGCTACTCTAGACCACATATTGCCCGCAAGTGTTTTTATGTCGTCTTCCCATCTTTTGTATTGTCTTCCTCTATTCCTCTTCATGTGTGCGGGATACTAAAAATAATTAATTCATTATTGTTTTACTCCATTTCTCTAACCTTCAGACCTCTAACACTTCAGAGTGTGCCCTGTCCATCGCCATTTGTTTTACCCTCCAACTTTATGGAATATTGCTAATAAATAAGTTGCCATTATTAAAGAAATTTGAAACATTATTTCAGTTCCAAAGATAGTGAAGTCTCGCTTTGGGAAGCCTATTATCGAGATCGGTAGTTACCGGTACTACAAACACAGCTACGCGTACAACAACAAGCAGAAGGAGAAATGGCTTTGTAGCCATTGGTCATCCCGAAACTGCAGAGCCTCTCTCACCACTCTCGATGGCCAAATCATCTGTTATCGAAACAAACATAATCACTAACACTGCTGTAGTTTCAATATTGTGTGATTTTGTATTTTCAATATATTTATTGTTGCACGATCAAAACCAGGTGTCATTTTGCTTAAACATAATTTCCTTTAACAGTATACAAATAAACATACTATTAAAACAACAAATGAATCTTATTTTTTTATGAGAATTAGGACTCAAGCAAAATTAGGTCAAATGCTGACGTCTCCAATTACGATGTTGAAATGGTGTTAAGATATGCTTTACTAAGAGTGCCTCACCGCAGACCACAGCGTTTTATAATATGAGATAAACAGTGCTCAAATGTGAATAATTTAGTCGTGTAGTGTGTCCACCATCAAAATATATCGGAAAAACTTTGCTTTGGTTATGGACCAGTCGCCTAGTACCAAGCAATTCAAAAGTTTTCTTTAAATGCTAATAGCTATATGTGTTCAGGTTGGTATTATATGAGTGCCATTAAATTAATTCATATCGAAATTACTAGTGATTGATCCATGTCCTTATTTTCAGCAATCTATGTCACCAATTATGTTGGGAAAAGGGTGTGCATAATAAATAATTATACTTTCTACTGTGCAACAAAAAGTAAGAAGAGCCTTTTGTGGAGGTGCACAAGATGGAGCTACTGCAAGTCCAGAGTTATTTCCACATACAATGGAAAGTTTACAGCAATACATCTGGAGCACAATCATGAGCCGCCCAAGTATACTATAGAGAATGGAGTGTTTTATAAGTATAGGATGTAATTATTTACAATTTTTTTCTTTATTTTTCTCTAGTCTTACTGAATTCCGCGAGGCAAAGTAATGTTTCCTTCCGCCGCCACATGGTCTATAAGTACATTAAAACGTTTTTTTTTATGTTATTGTGACGGAACAAGCTCGAGGCCCACCTTATGTTAAGCGACTAACCTCTGCCTATAACAGATGCATTTCGTCACAAGTCACGAACTGCACTGCCCCCGTCACCTTGAGACATAGTTGTTAGTGTTGACAAGTCTCATGTGCTTCTAAATTCACTGGCTCTCAGGGACTGCTGCCCGAACACACCGTTAGGTGCTCGGCGACAGGTTTTCTACTTGAGGGTGGTCGCTAGCCAGGCGGGCATTTGCAAAATGCCCTTCCACCAAGCAAAATGAAACCATGCCTGGTTAGAAACATTAATGAAGTTAAGAACTACTTTAGACTATATCTGTGCCAAAAACCAGATTGATCCGTTGCTGCGTTGCAGCGTGAAAGAAGGACAAACCACTGTTGAATAAAGGCTTCCCCCATAGAACGCCACAAAGAGAACGGCTATAAGTCCCTTGTACCCATTGGATACCCGCGTCTTTTTGATGTCGTCAGTCCATCTAGTGGGGGCCTACCAACTTACACTTTCGCATTAATAACAGATGTGGGTATTACATCTTATGCTTCTTGGTCTAGTCTCTTAAGGTACCCCATTTCACCTACAAAGAGTTATTGGTAAATCAGTTAAGACAATGTAGGCTTCCAGGATGTAATAGAAATACCAAATAACTTTGTTAATTTAATTCATTTCAGTTACTTTTATGCCTACCTCAAGTGGATCAAAGCTAGCTCTATTAAACGGGTACACATACGAATGAAAGAAACCGGCTATGAAACGCTCTTACTGGAGATGCATACAAACTGAACATTGTGAAGCTGCTTTTGTCCTATCTAAAGATGGAAAATTAGTCAAAAAGACTTTTGCACATAAGCATGATCCACCAGATTTTTTACACCTATAATCACAGATTTTATTACGCATTTTTTTATATGTGTAGATGTATGCAATTTTACAATTTATACAACTTTTATTTACTTTTTAACCTGTTTATTAAAAAATAACCAAAAAACAATAATGTAGTTTATTTTTTTATTTATTGCTATAGTGAACTAACAAAAATAACAGTTTTTCTGCACTGATTAATGTCGGCCTTTCGGTCAAGATCGCAAGGTCAAATAATAATTGCCAGCAGTGATAACTGATAGGTGATATGTTATAGTTAAGTTATATTATATTAGAAATTAGAGACTTAGTAACTATGTCTCAAGGTGACGGGGGCAGTGCAATTCGTGATTTGTGACGAAATGCATCTGTTATTGGCGCAGGTTAGTCCTCTTAACATCAGGTGGGCCTCGAGCTTGTTCCGTCACAATAACATAAAAAAATAGCTAATTAGTTCTGTTATCACTGCTTGCAAATATTATTTGCAGGTAATGATCGCATACCGATTCTGAGGTAGCACAATCCGCTTTCACCGCAGTTTTTTGGCCAACAGTCTGTATTGCTAGTTCACACATAGCAAGCCGGTACCTAACTACGTCGACGACAATGCAGATTCTGATAACTATCTTTTAATTATTACAGCGACCAACGTCTGAGATTGAACTGGTAAATATTAGGTCCTTACATATGAAATTGGCGTTTTGTATGGGAGGAACAAAAAGTCGAATATTTTTTAATATAATATATTTAATTAATCAAAGTATGAACCATTATTTTCTATGCACTTTTGCCATCTCATAGGTAGTTCATTGATCCCTTTACTAAAAAAACCAGTCGGACGGGAATCAATAAAATCTTTGAAGGCGATTTGGACTGCCCCATCGGAGTTGAATTTTTTCCCTTGCAAGAAGTTATCCAAATTTCGAAAAAAATGGTAATCTGTTGGAGCAAGGTCCGGGGAGTACGGAGGATGTCTTAGACTTTCCAATTGAAGCTCTTCTAATTTAGTAGCCGTCTGTAGCGCAGTGTGTGGTCTAGCGTTGTCGTGAAGCAGCAGTGGCGTGGAGCGATTGACCAGCCTAGGTTGTTTAGCCGCTAGCTTTTCCATCATGGTTTGCAATTCCTGACAATAGACATCAGCCGTAATAGTCTGGCCAGATTTGAAAAAACTGTAATGAATAATACCGGCACTAGTCCACCAAACGCTTACAAGTAACTTTTTTGGGGTTAATTTTCGCTTGGGGCAGGATTTGGCTGGCTGGCCAGGATCTAACCATTGCGCTGAGCGCTTCCGATTATCGTAAAGAACCCATTTTTCATCACAGGTAATGATTCGGTTTAAAATACCTTCATTATTGTGCCGGTTTAGTAATGTAACGCAGCAGTCGACGCGCGTTTGCCGGTTTGTTTCAGTCAATTCGTGAGGTACCCACCTTTAAAGCTTTTTAATCTTCCCAATTTGCTTCAAGTGAATTAAAACAGTTTTATCACTAACATCGCAGCCTGCAGCTAACTCGGACGTGGTTTGCGATGGATCCGCTTCCACAATAGCCTTCAACTCTTCATTATCAACTTGAGTCTCAGGCCGTCCACGGGGCTTGTTCTGCAGGTCGAAATTTCCAGAACGAAAACGTTGGAACCAAAAACGAACTGTGTTTTCTTTTGCAACACGACCGCCATACACATCATTCACCCTTCGAGTTGTTTCCGCAGCACTAGTGCCACGGCGGAACTCGTACTCGTAAATAATGCGATATTTAAGGTTTTCCATTTTGTAAAATGAGTGACGCAAACAGAAAAAAACAGAAGAAAAAAAACAAATGAATGACGATCATCGAAGCACAAATACATGAGTCTATAGCTGTACAAATTTGAATTTGGAATTCCTTACCAAAGAGGAGAAATTCGTGATTAAAGTGGCCAGTACGAAAAACGCCAATTTCATATGTAAGGACCTAATATTTTTTTTTGTTAAGTTGAAGCATTTAAACGTACTATACGAATAAAAACCATCAACGTTTTTAGTATGCAAAAACATTAAAGCGCGTTCATAACATTTCTTTAAGATACCCGAATTATAATTTGAATAAAATACAACCCCAAACATCCCATTAGTAGTATCATATAAGTAAATAAATATAAGTGATATACTATTATTCTGAAGACTAGTTTTAAAATTTATCAAAATTTTGTTTTGACAAACACATTGCATTGATTCTTATATCCGCTTTTCAGGTCCAGAATTCTGCTATTCCCGACAAAAGAAGCTCATGGTGAGATGTGGTGGATATAACTTTACAAAACACTATACTGCCGGTCCAAAAACAAGATGGAATTGCAATGGAAAAAGGAAAACTGGCTGCAAAGCTTTTGTATTCTCACTTCAAAATCAGTTCATTAAAGTCAGTACTTACCATAACCATCCTCCCTAGCATTAACAGCACTATGTCCGTATACAAAACTTAGGACGAAAAACGCATTTAAGCGACAGAATTTTTATCTATAATAGATAATTATAAGCCAATAAAATAAATACTATGTTTTAGCCATTAATAAGTAGTTAATAAGATGAAGACGGTTTATGGATGGATGGATTAGTGAGTTTACTAATATAAAAATTCTATATTATATATATTATAAATATACGAATATATATATATGTATATCTATGATTTTATAAATACAATATATTTATCTGTGGTTTAATAAATGTACAACACATATTTTGTCTTTACTACCATTTTCTTGCACATCCAGGATGACTGGTAGAAAATGCTACATAGAATTAAGTCCTCCTTGTACACTTATTTGTGCAAAATAATAAATAAATAAATAAATAATATACTTAGGTTTCTTTGTATATAAGTTCACAATGAATTTTGATAATGATAACCAAACAAGAACAATAAAGTGGATACAAATGATTAATACTATTGTATTGGGATTTTAGTAGGAAGATATAGTTTTGTTTAAACCCTGTGGTGTACCACACTGCTTCTTTTATTTTAAAGTACGGTTATTATAAAAATCTACGTATAGAATAAACTAAACTAAAGATATTAGCGAAAGTTAATGTTACCGTTACAAAAGAGAAATGGTTCAAAATATGATTCCCACAATTGCCTATTACAAAATATTTCAAAATCTATTGTGAATTGTTATAGCTGAATGAAATTGTTAGCACAGTTAAATACATTCTATCTAATTGAAAATCAGAGAAGTGTAATCTGCGAATAAAACAATGAATTGATTATGCTTATTTAAATACTTACTTATCTTGTTGATAGATCCCGTGTTTTGTAAATCTAAACTTGGGAACCCGTTAATCAGAATCGTTTATTATTATTTCCGGAAGGACTACATAGTGTCTGGTACGACAAGATGGCAATGTTCCCAAAGAAACGGTTACTCTTTCTATCTACTTTAAAATCAGAAAGTGTAATCTGCGAATAAAACAATGAATTGATTATGCTTATTTAAATACTTACTTATCTTGTTGATAGATCCCGTGTTTTGTAAATCTAAACTTGGGAACCCGTTAATCAGAATCGTTTATTATTTTTTCCGGAAGGACTACATAGTGTCTGGTACGACAAGATGGCAATGTTCCCAAAGAAACGGTTACTCTTTCTATCTACTTTAAAATCAGAGAAGTGTCATCTGCGAAAAAAATAATGAATTGATTATGCTTATTTACTTACTTATCTTTTTGACAGATCCCGTGTTTTGTAAATCTAAACTTGGGAACCCGTTAATCAGAATCGTTTATTATTTTTTCCGGAAGGACTACATAGTGTCTGGTACGACAAGATGGCAATGTTCCCAAAGAAACGGTTACTCTTTCTATCTACTTTAAAATCAGAGAAGTGTCATCTGCGAAAAAAATAATGAATTGATTATGCTTATTTACTTACTTATCTTTTTGACAGATCCCGTGTTTTGTAAATCTAAACTTGGGAACCCGTTAATCAGAATCGTTTATTATTATTTCCGGAAGGACTACATAGTGTCTGGTACGACAAGATGGCAATGTTCCCAAAGAAACGGTTACTCTTTCTATCTACTTTAAAATCAGAGAAGTGTCATCTGCGAAAAAAATAATGAATTGATTATGCTTATTTACTTACTTATCTTTTTGACAGATCCCGTGTTTTGTAAATCTAAACTTGGGAACCCGTTAATCAGAATCGTTTATTATTATTTCCGGAAGGACTACATAGTGTCTGGTACGACAAGATGGCAATGTTCCCAAAGAAACGGTTACTCTTTCTATCTACTTTAAAATCAGAGAAGTGTCATCTGCGAAAAAAATAATGAATTGATTATGCTTATTTACTTACTTATCTTTTTGACAGATCCCGTGTTTTGTAAATCTAAACTTGGGAACCCGTTAATCAGAATCGTTTATTATTTTTTCCGGAAGGACTACATAGTGTCTGGTACGACAAGATGGCAATGTTCCCAAAGAAACGGTTACTCTTTCTATCTACTTTAAAATCAGAGAAGTGTCATCTGCGAAAAAAATAATGAATTGATTATGCTTATTTACTTACTTATCTTTTTGACAGATCCCGTGTTTTGTAAATCTAAACTTGGGAACCCGTTAATCAGAATCGTTTATTATTATTTCCGGAAGGACTACATAGTGTCTGGTACGACAAGATGGCAATGTTCCCAAAGAAACGGTTACTCTTTCTATCTACTTTAAAATCAGAGAAGTGTCATCTGCGAAAAAAATAATGAATTGATTATGCTTATTTACTTACTTATCTTTTTGACAGATCCCGTGTTTTGTAAATCTAAACTTGGGAACCCGTTAATCAGAATCGTTTATTATTATTTCCGGAAGGACTACATAGTGTCTGGTACGACAAGATGGCAATGTTCCCAAAGAAACGGTTACTCTTTCTATCTACTTTAAAATCAGAGAAGTGTCATCTGCGAAAAAAATAATGAATTGATTATGCTTATTTACTTACTTATCTTTTTGACAGATCCCGTGTTTTGTAAATCTAAACGTGGGAACCCGTTAATCAGAATCGGTTATTATTATTTCCGGAAGGACTACACAGTGTCTGGTAAGACAAGATGGCAATGTTCACAAAGAAACGGTTACTCTTGTAAGGCTCATATCTTCACAATCGAAGACACGTTTTTGAAAGTGAACAATGAACACACACATCGGCCCACAACGGATTAATATATTAAAATCACTTGATGTGGGTGAAAATGTATTCAAGCAATAGAAGCAGTAATGGCTCAGTGGCATTGGTTCTGGACTGCCGCGCAGCAGTTCCATGGTTCGAATCACGCCGCGGGCTTGAGCTTCAGCGCATGGAAGGGTTTTTCCATATGATAAATATTCAATTTGACGGATATAAGAACCAGCCATACAAATAATGTCAAATAAAAATAAAATTGTCAAATAATAAGATTATTACTTTTTATATTATATTCTATGAGATTTTTTTTGTTTGATTTCAAATGTGTCTTTATAAATACTTTGTATGTAACAACATATTCATGTATGTATATTCAGTAAACTATTACTGACTCCAAATGAAGTGTTGTTTTTTTTATGTAAAAACACTACTAAGGCACACATATTTTATGCCTGATAGGTTAGCATTTGACCACTATCTCACCTGATGGCAAGTAATGATGTGGTCGAAAATGTTGTTCAGGCTAATCTAGAATCACTGGTTCTATAATAAATAGATTCAGGCGTTACTTTGCGGAAATCCATATTTAATAATAACAAATATTTTTAAAATATTTTATGAAAATAACAAATTAATATTTTAATAAAACACTTAAAAAATACAAAAATACATCTAGTGGCAATTCCGCCTAATTTTCCTGCTAAGCCGATGTGACGTCACAAACGCCACGCAGCCAAACCGGAAGAATTTTCGAAGCGTTTCGCTTCTACACGAAGCATCTTCAGGAGGTCTTGACTCGACGAGCGCACTATCAAGAATGAGCGGCCGGTGGCTCAGCTCGCCTTATATAGACTCGGGCTGAGTCAGCACGCCTTTGTCTAGACTCGAGCGTGAGTCATTGCTCTTTGTTGTAGCTAACAATTGGTAAGTAATACGTTTTTAAAGTGACAATTACATCATAATGGCAATAAATTGATTACAAATAATAATTTGAAATTATATATACTATGCAATGTGTTTTTGAATATGAAAAATATCGTATATAATATTAAAAAATTACTTCCTAAACAAGTACATGTTTAACTATTTTGTAGTGGCAAATTATCACTAAAAATACGTAACAGTGGTGATGAAACCAATTGCGTCTGTTCATTCAACAGTGTAACACCTGCACTATGTTTTAATATTTGTAACTGTTCTAATACACACAATCGAAATCCCTTCATGACCTCATGACCCCGGCGGACGTTGCTTAACTTTGCTGATCGGTTAAGAAAACCTAAGCAGACTTCGCTACGAGCGCTTCAATTACAAACACTTAAGTTATGTTCAAATTTATCAGGCCCATACATCACTACGTCGCGACAAGGTAACCCGATGGTACATTGGGGTGGCTACAACTTCAGCAAGCATTACTCAAGAAACTATAAGACCAGGTGGCAATGTACAGTGGGATTGCGGAGAGGATGTAAGGCTTGCCTGTTCAGTGTTGGTGAAGAATTTGTCAAAATAAACGATAATCACAATCACCCACCTAATTGAATACCTATATGTCTATTTGCCTGTGATGAAATGCATATATGTATGTTGTAAACAAAATAAATTGATTTACTCTGCAAGTGATGACGAAGTATTTTTTTCTGACCATGTATGAATGCAACAGTTCACTCATTAACAGTTGATTTTAAAAAAGGAATCAGTTCATAAAGATGTCTCACCTCCAGTTTCTGGAATATTGATCAAAGTCTTGGTTAGCTGACAGACTCCTAGGTAGTATAACCGGAACTTACTCAAACATTCTAAAACAGGCCCTAAATATTAAATGCTGATTGGTCAATGGGTAACCAATAACGCAACAAGCAACCGATGAGTGTTCTGTATTCAGTCAGAAAACATATAAAGAGTATGAGAAACCAGAAACTTGGTCTCATCCAATCCATACTTCAAACCTCCCCAGCGCCGATCACGACAGGTATCGGACGACCCGGATGACGCCATCGCAGCCATTACGTTGGCAGCTTTAGCGTCATCCGCAAGTCGTCCCGTCCGTTACATCCCCAGGTGTGCGGTAATCAAAGGTTACACAATCAAACACCGAGCTCGAGGCAAAAATAAAGTTCCAATTAATTAATGTCTCTCCAAATAGTCACAAAGTATTTTTCCGTAGAGCCCACTCTCAACGGTAGAACACTGCAGTTGTACCGGGGCATTTAGTCCCGATCCCCCCAATATCTTTCAACAGCAAGTCAAGCCGAGGTCAGAACCACAGTGGCTCTTGAGCTCACTGTCAACCGCTCCTTTGGTAGTGGAGTGTTTTCGGCGCCCGCAGGAGACGGAGGTAGAAGGCGCTTATCGCCCGTCTCGGGAGAAGTGCTTTCGGCACTTCCCCCTCCCGGGCCATAAGAGGGCCTTCCCTCGCCCAAAATCCGGTGGAGCTGAACGACTAACAGCGGTAGTCAGCATCTAAGTCCTCCCTAAACAGAAACTGGGGCTTAATCAATATGTTTAGTTAAAGTGTGGCGTCCATGATGCATTTACTGAATGTAAAGAACTTCAACAAAGTCAAAGACTTAGGTCAGTACCACCATGAACATTTGGCAAGAGACTCTTCACAACACAATGATGTACATACATGAACCAATACTCGTAAATTACAATCTGTATATTAGTAGATGCCAAATGATGTATGTAGGTAAGTATTTAAATATTATACAATAACCAGCTACTCTCAGCTGAACTTACTTGGGTGCATTGTGCCTAACATATTTACCTGCCAACTGTTTTCTTGAATTAGATACTCGTAATAACGGTCAATACTCATTTAGCTGAATCTTTCGCATGCGAATTCTTATTTCAACGGCTATAGGTTAAAGCTAAGTATATAGTTTAGTTGAAATTTTGTCTGAGGAATCTACGCGGTTTTTCAAGAATTGTGTTTTACTTTCTGCCCATATATAAAAAACTAAGACTGAACAGCAAAATGAGGCCGATTTTATAAACATGTGTGTAACGTTACCACGTTAAGGACCAATTTACTTCCGTGTGAAATATGATTTCATATTTAAAACATAAGACAACAACATCTTTTAAAGATTACTTATGCCCCTTTCACAACACAATTCAATATTTTCAATGTAAGTTTATGATTTCTAATAATATTTAGCTCCACGTGAAGGCATAGCTTTGTTGTGCGCGTAATTCTAAAGGTTTAGCAAGGCAAAGTTATTCCTTACTTTGCTTTTTGCAGACTCCCGTCTTTACCTTTTTATCTGGACTAAGACTTTATACAGGGTTATAGGTAAAATGCTAACAACTTCTTAGTGTTGACTTCTGCTAGTTGTAACAAACATGTGGAGTTCTTTTTTGTGTATTTGTTTTATGTAATATGACGAGACACAGAACTTAAAAGTGTCAGATAGTACTAGAAAAACTTCTGTTTTTAGTTTTGGATTTAGTAGTAAAAGATAATGCCTACTCCGAGCCTATACTGGACCGCACCGCGCTCTCTGTGAATAGAGTTTTGAATATTTACATCGAGCAAAGTAATAAAATATATGAAATAATAAATTACAGGCACAAAGGCATTTACATTAGGTGGTCCTCGTACTTATTCCGTCAAATACACATATACGTACATAAAAAAATTTATCTCAAAATGTTTATTAGGACTAGCAGAAGGGTTGACTTCTGCTAGTCCTAATGGTTAAGGGGTACTTAGCATTTTACCAATAACCCTGTATAAAAATTGTACTTTATCATAAAGAAGCTGTAAATATATTTAAAATTGTATGTAAGTACTGAGTACCGACTTTGTATCTGTTTCAGAACTTTCGTTCATAACTTCGAGAAGAGGCAATCTGATGGTGAGTTGCGGCAGCTACCGATTTAGCAAGCACCAGACACGTTCTAAAAGAATTCGGTGGAAGTGCTCATTATCCCGGAAGTTTGGCTGTAAAGCTGTCATACACACGGAGCAGACATCATTTGTCAAAGTATATAATAGACACAATCATGATCCGCCCAAACGCACAGATATAATTTATGATTACGAACTCAATCAGTAGTTACATAATTACAAATAAAATAAAAAGTCAGTAGTAGATAAAATCAATCAGTAGTTTTTTTATTAAGTAGCAAATATTTTAGTTAGATATGAGAATAAAGTTATTGGTTAGTCTTCAAAAATTAACAGTATGGATGCTATAGTAGTTTTCTATTCATTATTGTGATACTGGGCTCAAGGACATTCATGCAAAGTTTCACCGAACACTTTAAATTTAAAATATGACGAATCAAAGTTTGTATGGAAAGCGCCACGGGCACTCTAGCCTTAAACTATAACTTATTTAACAAAGTGAGTACTCAAGTGTTAAATCTCATGTTAACTTAAATATAATTACGAATATTATGACTATGTACGTACTAGTAAAAATGAATATATACATATACGCAGTAATCTTTGTATTTTAAAAATTACGTTTCAGAGTTTAGTTCTAGTCAGACAAATGAATAATACGATTTCTTTTTTAGGTCCACAATTCATCACAACGAATCGCGGTAAAATAAGGCTGAAATTGGCAGGCTACAATTACACAAGGCAGGATAGTAAAGGAATGAGGACACGTTGGATATGCTCCAAGTCCAGCAGCCAAAAATGTAGAGCATCCATTATGACCTACGGCAGTGAAATTATCAAAGCTAATTTTCACCATTCTCATCCTACCTAATCTTTATACAAGTATACAACGCATATACAAATAATTGTTTATTTTTTATTAAGTAAAATTAGCTTCAATAATCGAGATATTTATTAGTTTTTGGTATATTATAATTTAATTACTATTATATTATTACAATATCTGTTTCTTTTATTAATGTACGAAAAGATCACAAAACAAGACACATGTTTTGTGGCCTTTTCGGGCATTCGCATGGTGGTAGGACGTTTTGCGAATGCCCGCTTGGTCTAGCTACCACCCTAAAGTAGAAAATTTGTCGTCAAGCACCTAACGGTGTGGTCCGGCTGTCCTTGAGAGCCAGTAATTCTAGGTTAGCCTGAACAACATCTTCGACCAGATAATCACTTACCATCAGGTGAGATAGTGATCAAAGGCTTACATACCAAGCATATAAAACACAGCTGGAACTATATTTTATCAGCAGTATCACTCTTTGTGTGAGTTCTTCCGTGGAAGTACTGCCACCATACCAGTTCCTATCGTCAAGAAGTAATTCACATTTCGAAGAGACGAGAATTTCGAAGAGAATAGGTGCCAGTGAATTGCAGTCTCACGTCTCAGGGCGATGAGCGCAACCATCGTCACGTGTGAAGAAATGCATTTGTTATAGGCAGATCAGATAAAAAGTTCAAGTTTGAAAGTCGTATGTAATAGAAAGCGAGCCTATTATACTAGTTCCATGATCCGGACTGTAACTTTGAATTTCTTGTAGGAAAATTGAGAATACTAGTCCCGGAATCAAACCCAGTTCAAACGCGTTCATAAAGCTTCGCAAAGCTGTAAATCTTAGCTTGGCTGTACATGGAATGGATAACCTGCAACTTCCCAGGTGCTATTTTTTCATTCAAGCTACCACAAAACCTTTAAAAAACTCGATTGGATGTCTTCCTCAGGTTAACGTACCCCATACGAGTATGTAGTCCTGTGCGCATTTCTGTATATTTCGCGCAGCAATTGAAGTGTTGTTTGGAATAATATTTTCCTTTCTAATAAAAAAAATTATAAATATATTTTTTTCTCATTATAAAATAACAAAGAGAGGAAAAGTTATAGTCATGTTTGGGATCCAGCACCTGATTATATTTTTTCTTCCGTTGTAATTTGATAATAGAGCGGAGCATGCGTTATTGCAAAAGTAAAATATTTTTTCCTCCTGCTGTTTTCAAGTAGGTATAGATAGTAGTAGTTTAGAAAACGAAAATGTTCTGCATGGCACTGCTTTGCGTTCATGTCACATGATCCCTGTTCCTTCGCCGGTGGCGTGAATCATAAACCATTAGCGAGCATTTCAACACATTTTTGGTTAAAATATCTAATCTATCGCTATCGTTTCAGTGAAAAATAAAAACAAAACCCTTGTATTGAAAATGTGTAAATACAAGATTCGAGGAGGTAGGAGCAGGAAAACTCGGTGGGTGTGCTCGGAGCAGGAAAGCAAAGGTCGCAAAGCTAAATTAATGACAGATGTCAAACGTGTTTCTACTACCATTGGTAAACGTACTCGTCCTGCTAAATAAGTTCAAGCGAGACAGAATTAAGCTCTACTTACTGTTAGGTATAGTTTTTCTTATTTATATTGTGCTCTAGTCGTAGCAGTGTGTTGCTTGCATGTGTTGTCTCATTGTCAGTGTTTTTCATTGGTGAATATATAAATAAAAGTATTAAAATTATTAACCTATTATTAATATTAAATAAAAAATTAAAATTCTTCTTCTTCTTGAAATTTTGTAATAATATTTATTACAAAATTGGTCAAAAATTACAGTTTTGTAAATTTTTGTTAAAATGGCTATCTAAAGAAAATAGTGCTAGTACCAACACAAAATGTACGAAAAATCGTTATTATTTTCATAGTTTGAAATTGTTAGATGGAAATTATTATTTTCTGTTTGGTGCTTCCTTGTGTTACCGTTTTTAAACTAGAGTGAAAATAAAACGTATAAACACACTTTTCTTTTATGGGGGTGCCCATACAAGAAAAGTGATTTTTTACTTTAATATAATTTTGTAATGTAATTCGCTAAGCAGGCGTTATTGCAAACATAACAATATTAAAAATAATAATGTTTTTTTAGCCAGTCAATATTTACACACATTTTGTGTACATATTATAAATGGGTACCTGTTAAGGTTCAAAGGATACACTTGATAAAAGTAGGACGGACAGATGAACAGCTGATTTGTAGTAAAAGTCCCGTTCTAGTTCGGAGCCCTAAAACATACAGTAGGTTGTTAAGAATTTGTAATGTATGTGTTTCATGCAGATTCTAAGAAATGTCTTATTCTATCCTAAATATTCAAATTTCTGTCTCATCCCTATGTAAGTGACATTTCGCTTGTCTAATACAGAATTGTTTGTTGTAAATAGCTGACTCTTTTGGATTTGATTCTATTTAAACATATTGCAAATAAAACATTTTAGATATTGACAAGTTCTTTTGGTCTGTAGATAATAATCTTAATCTCTAAACATCGCGCTTGCGTGGTAGATGCGGTATTAGATACATGTGCAATAGGTGTGTAAATTTGCACAGCCGATCTTAAGCGGTTAATAACAAAACTGTCAATCTTGAAAAATATATTGCCAGGATTAACAATTTTGAAATTTGCCATACATGTAGTTGCCATGCCAGTATTCGTCTACAAAAGTAACATGTTCGCTGAACACTACGTTCCGTATGATGAGAGCGTCACTAGATGGCGTTGTTCTAGATAAAAATAAGGCTGTAACGTCACTGTCACGACTAGAGAAAGAAAATGGTATATCATGAAAAAGTTGGCAATGAAAAATTTTTTTGATATATTACCTTATCTTCACTAGCGATTAGAATTTTAGTGGTTTATTTTTGTAATGTTTTTATGAGGTAACTATACCAACGTCAAGCAAGATAGATTAACTTGTATCTTCGTATAAAAAAAAACGGACCCTACTTCCAGCACTGAAAATGGCATCATGCTGATTCGATAGCACGGATTGTTCAGGGTTCGAATCAAACCCATAGTTCGTGCTAGAAAATGTTGTATTGACCGATCCATGGAAAACGAAAACTAGAAAGTTATTTACATATTAATATGTAGTGTAGTGTTGGATATAAAACCGCCAATTAAACTTAGTTCTGTCAATTAGGAAAGATAGATTTGTTTATATTAATCTTTATATTTTTTTCACTTTCAGCCCCCATTCAATTTATGACGACAAAGTTCGGAAATCCCATCATCCAGTGGGGAAAATACCGGTTCTTCAAGAAGCTGACTCGAAAGACTAAGACCTGGTGGGAATGCACCGCAAGGAGGTCCATCCAATGCAGGTGCATGGTGGTCACCGTAGAAAGCAGGCTGGTGAAACTCATTGGGTGGCACAACCATTAATAATCGGAACCTTAGGCCTCCACTACAAAAAAATTGGATAAGAAACATTATGACTATAGAATAGAACGTACTTTGATGTAAATTATTTGAAAATACTCTTTCACATTTGTATTATACACATACGTTTAAGAGTTTATTACACAATATTTAGGTAACTCGCTTCAAGTAGGAACTGTAAATTTTTTAGAGCTTATCGAAAATGGCATATTTATTCATTTACAGTCATATAGATTATATAACGGAAGGAATCTTTTCAGAAGAACATGCTACTCAAATGTATTTGGAAAATACGCCAGATAAATTAATTGAACTTATATTATCTGTACTTAGTCGGCACTCACCACAACTCAAAACTTCGCGCTGCACATGGTTATATATTTTTATTTATGACCACAAAACTACAAGTTGTCAAATTATATTCAAATAGTTTTTTAAAATCTAACGTTGTTATCACACATTTTGGTACATAAACGGGTGTAACTTACGTATATAAAATTACTTAGCTTGACAATGCTTAGAAAGCTGCTGCGTAAAAAAAAGAGAAAGATCCATTGGGTATCCCTGGCGTTTATATAACTCCCTGCGATTGCGGGAAATGTAAAATTGACGAAACGAGGACGAACATCTGTGATCGACTCACGAGAACACATACGCTCCATGAAGAATCCAAATACTAACAGTTCCGCAGTGGAGGAACACTCTATGATGCGCAGCATTATATCCATTTCCACAAAGTTCTAGTGGTAGCGCGAGATAAACTCTTTGTTTTGTGCATCAGATACGTGATTGAGATAACTAAGAGTCAGAAGATGGTTCCTACCACCTGGAACAGGGCACTCCATGGAGAACCACCTTTCGATAGCACTCCAAGAATTAATGACACAGTTGCCAAGTGAGGTTTAATGACACAGTTGCTTTCTTTGGGTCTATGGTGACGAAGACAGCAGCGAAGATGACTCAAACAACGACACGCCAACAACACCCCACCCTTAAAAAGACCTGATTTGGTTGAAACAATCCAATTTTTTATATATAAGTAAAATACGTTATTTAGAAGAATCATTAAAATAATTTTAAAAATAAAATTAATAAATAAAGATCTTTCTTATAATTCCTCATGTACTACACATTCCACTTGAATTATAGGGTGTGTCTAAAAATTGTGACTAGACGAGATCTTGCTACAGGTTAAGAAGCTATCATGATGTGATGCCACATTATACCCCTAAATTTTTAGTGTAAGCGTTACACTCAGCAGAATATTATTGTTATTGGTTATATATTATTATCATATATTATTGGTAAACTATCATAGCAATGTGCTGGAAAGCAGAGGTAAGATCCAAATGAATCCCTTAAGCCTTTTCCACCTGTGAGTCTTTTGCAGTAGAATATCTCTTTTTTGGCCCAAGCGCATATACATTATTTATCCACTGTCGTCTACGTAACCAATGATACCAAAATCGAGTAGATCTTCAATATGCAGCGAAAAGAGACTTGCAGAGAAAAATACCTTTAAGATGTCACGGTATTTAAAAAAGGCAAATTAATCAATCGAATCCATCGTATCCATACCTATGTTCTTCAAGAAGCTGGAAATCCAAGAATACAATTTAGCGGGTAACCGTGTTAGATGTAGATTTGTAGTTGGTAGAGTCTGTACGAGTGCAGTATTTGGGCACCAGATGCATACTTTCCAGATATCAAACTTTTGGGTACATTTCCCTACGACGGAGATTCCATTAGAACCGCTGGTCAGATTGCGCTGCGTGCAACGCATTTCAGTGTCATGTCAGTTTCAGTGAGACTAGTGACTAGCTCAGAGATGCAAGATGCCATCTTAACGATAGCTAGTTCAGAAACCGCATGGATGCTAGAGTCCCCCCAAGAATGTCCTTCCGGAACTCTCTTCCGGCGGTCAATCAGCACGATGGCGCATTCTCGCAATTTTTCGCAAGATAGCTTGGAAGCCTTGCGCGTGTGGCTTGACAACTACTAGGGCTCAATACTATTTGCGGTCGGCCAGCGAAAATCCGTGTTTCGATTTCTGCTGCTCTCTTGAACCAGCCATTCTGTTGTAGATCATATGCGCTTATTAGACGAATACAGCCTTGTATGGTAATGCAAACTTCACAGTAAGTAACACGGAAAAAACTGCAATCTTTATTTATTAGTAAAATGTTAACGAACAGATATGCTTACGTCTACATTAGGGTTGCCAGATCAAGGCATATCAATTCCTGGATATTTCTGGTGTTCGAAAGGGACTTGGTACTTTAACCTCACATCTAAATAAATCTACGGTTGAACAGACAAATGAATATAAATAAATTTAATATTAGTTAGATTTTGTGCTTTTATACCTAGGAAAAAAAAATTGTTACACATATTTAGGTATTTGAGACAAAGATATATTGCTTAAATTAAGTAATAAATCGATATAACAAAATTGAGACACCTTTAAGGCTAACTATGAACTAATTTTGAAACTTTTGATCAACATTATAAGAAAAAACTATGTAACCTAGTATGCCTTTTAACTTTGGAATCACGCACACGGCAGGCATGCCCTGTGCGTGGCATAGTATTGGTGTTTATTATGTTTGTGAAAAAATCTAAAACTAGTGATTTCCGGGACGGTAGAGCGAAATTACTGGACACCCCATTCCGGGACTATCCCGGATTTCCCGGACGTCTGGCAACGTTAGTCTACATCAATATTTTTATAACAATTGAATCACACGAATTAAACGGTAAAATGATTTTGTAGCAGCAGGGATTTTGGCTATTAAATAACATGTTTATTGAACACTATTCAAAATATTGACATCAGTTTGCAGTAATTTTAGGTTAGCCTGAACAACATCTTCGACCACATCATCACTTACCATCAGGTGAGATAGTGGTCAAAGGCAAGAATAAAAACTATATAAAGACCTATCAAGAATAAAAAAAATATTACTTTTAAAATTGTCACCGCATGTATTCCCGAGAGGTACGCAGAGGTCTGAATCCTAGACTAGGTAGTCTTCTAAACCGAGGTCTAAAGGTACCCACATTTCACGAGACATGTTTTGATTCTAGGAAGCGATCTTATATATTATATAGCCATCTACCGGCACATTTCTGGTTTCAGAACTTTGATATAATGAATTTAGATATCGTTAAAAAAAACTCAGATTACTAGACGTACTTATATCAAATAATGTAATTGTCTTAACTTTTATTTTACAATACATAACAATTAATTTCAAAAAAGAAAAAAAAAGATGATTGCATAGAAATATTACACACTATCTTCTCAAAAACTGCTCTTTTCATGAGCAGTAGGTCTGTATAGCCTTTCTTCAGAGCGTCTTCAATCTGATTTCGGAACGTTTGCCTAGGTCTACCCCTTCCAACACTTTTTCACTTGTCCCATGTATACCTGTATAGTCATTCTCATTTCATTCATTCTCCCCACATGTCCAAACCATCTTAACGTGAAATATATCAAACTATTATCTATTTACAATTTCTACTACTATAGCATCTAAAGTGAATATCCCATGCACATCGTAGATACATTTTATAACAATAGAAATAACTATATGAGTAGAAATGGATGATATAGATATACCACAATTAACTCTGTAATGATATACCACAGCACACAGATGCAGAATCTACAATAGTAGATTATGATACAAGTGAGCTAAGTTGCTCATTATACACGAGGCTGTGTGTTGCAGCCCGAGCCGTTGGCGAGGGCGTAAATCAGCCGAGTGTATAATGAGCAAGTTGCTCACGAGTTTCATACGCACATTTCAACACCCTTGCGAGGAAAAAAAATATATTGCACAAATGCGATACAAACAACATACGAAAATTATGGAAAATAGCACGCAAGTTTTTTTTTGCGCGCGGCAAATGTAATATGGTTGATTACATATAAACCTCTTTGATGTTACAAATCTGTATTACCCGATTAAATTGAAAATGCTCTGTTTATACGCATATAATTTGCAGTTAGGTACTAACTTTACTTTGTAGGGATAAATTACCCGATTAAATTGAAAATGCTCTGTTTATACGCATATAATTTGCAGTTAGGTACTAACTTAAATTTGTAGGGATAATTCTATTACGCACTAGTGTATAATATTATTATGCACGAGGCGGTTATAGTTCGGTTTATGGCACTAAGAACGATATAATAAAGCTCACTTTACGAGCAAGGGAATAACTACGTAAATATCATCCTTATGTACCTTTTCAGTTTAGTATCACCTTGTGATTCTATACCCTATCATCTGGGTGAGTGTTGGCGTCTTAATTATTTAATTCTATTTATTGAATATTGTTGTTATTATGTACTTTTCAAATTATAACGACCGTATTGAATATGGGTTCGTTTTTTACTGTCCGTTTTAATTGTAATTCAACTCCAAAAATAATGTTTAATTTACTTCAAGATTTACTCGGCGTATAAATAACTAAAGGACATATGTTTTTATTTTTATTAGTATATCTGTACAGGCTTGAATGTACATAATTGATTTAATATTATACATTATGTCGGTCACCTACTGTGCTGTGTGTGATTCGTACTCAATGATGATGAAATGCGTATTATACGTAGTTATATATATGAATATATAGTTATTATTATTAGTTATACCAGTACTTGTTAGAGTTAGTACTGCTTATCAGTTCAACTTCCACATCGTATTAAATAAATGCCAATTTATTTTCATATATTAACTCATGTTATGTATTTTAGAATTACATTCACAAATAACTTACATTGTGTACTGCAACTATTTCATTGTGAATTATAGCTATTATTAAATCGGGAAATTTACCGTGTATTTGGTTATTCTCGAGCTTCGATATATCTGAAAAAAAAAATCGTACAAGAATGAAGGTAGAACAGTTTCACTACTGCTTGCCATGTCGTCCCATTGAAATTTCATCAAGATCGGTCAAGCTGTTTTTGAGTGACACTCCAATAACTGAAAAGTATTTTCTTGATGATATAGTCATTGACAGTGAATGACAATCGATCCCATAAGTAGCAAGGGTCACTAAAAAGGGGTACTTTTGAGGCATCATGGTACCGACTTCAACAAGTTATTTCACACATTTTGAGTGTTGAAGGTTGTTCTATATTTTGAAAAAAAAAAAATGTCGCCGTGCTTTTATAATTAAGTTGCAATGTCGTTCTCAGAGAGAGACGATTTTGTTTTTTGAGATAACATAATAAACGTTACAAGATTAGCATAATTTTAATTGCAAAGTTTTTATTATTTACAGATTTATCACTGCCAGCGTTTGAAGAATTCACAGAAACTACTTGGAAAGCAGATTTATATTCTCATGCAACCAACTCCCGCGGGAGTAATTTCTGGAATATTTCCAAAACGGATATCATAAAAGAAGCTCGTCCAATTGGAAAATTATCTTCAAAACAGCTGAGGCCGATTTGTTCTACAACATGTAAATTAAAATGTTACAAAAAATTAAACGATGCTCTCCGGCAAAATATACTAAACAACTTCAGTAAATTGTATGATCCTGCTAAACAATGGGAATATGTTTACAATTTTACTGTTATACAGAAGAATAGCTCACGACGAAACACTGTTCACTACTTCCTCCCTCTGCTTGGTGACGATCGGAGTTCTTACAACCGTGTACAAGTATGTCTCAAAACTTTTTTGAATACTTTGTCTATCAAACCTGGCGTTGTAAGGACTGCTCTTACCAAATTAACTCAAGGCGAACCTTTGACAGATAGAAGAGGAAAATATATGAGGACTACCCTTAACAAATTCACTCGGAATTGACCTTGGATAAAATTTTTAAAAATGTCGCTAAAAATAATATTTGAACTCATAATAGCAATGAGTAATGGTACTGACCGCACTACGGTAATCTGAAGCACCATACATAAATTCCCGTAATGCCGACTTTTTTTAAAGTTTTACTATTTCTTACTAATATACTTTCCTTTGATGCCGAGTTTTGGAATATGTATGTATGATACCATGAAAACAATAAAAATATTATGAGGTTTGTGTTCCTAGAATGCCAAAATATTATACAGTTAAAACACAAATTAGCCATATGTGTCATCTGATGTAAAATTTAAACTTTTAAAAACTCATGATTTATCTTTTAAATTTGTATTTATTTAACATTTATTTTATATATATTTTAAGTGCAATTGTGCATTAAATCACTATAACCCTTCCTGTCAGAATATGGGTAAATATATAAGTTTTAACAAAATTAATGTACCAGTATAACGTAAAGATATCGCATATTTAAGAACTATTCATATGCCAGAGTTGCGTTCTGCAAATTCCTAGTTCAAAATTATAAATTAAACAATGGCAGTTAGTACAAAAGTTGTAATAACTTCTAGAATGTATAAGAATCAGTGATCTAAATGCAGTTACACATATATGGTATATGTTATACATTTCGATCATTGATTGACGGCCTATCCTTACGAAGTTATGTATATGTTAATGTTCATAGCATTTTTTTCCAACATTTATGTACTTATAACAAACGAAGATCAGTAACGCATTGTACTACGCAGAAGATTGTATTTTATTATGTGCCAGTATGATATACGTCCTTATTATTAAACTAAACTGTCAATGACACGTTTAACTTTATCGAATTATTCAAAACCTGTACTTCTCCTTGATTTGAAAATGTTTTCAAGAGAAATAATTATAACATACTTAAAAACAACAACTTTCATGAGTGTACCAAAGTCGGCAAAGTGAGATTCAAAACCTATAATTTCGAATGTTGGTACACCACTAAACATTTTAAAGCATAATCGAAAAGTCGGTATAACGAGAATTAATGTGTGAGTGAGTGAGTGTTTCAGAATAGATGGCAAAGTGACTAAATTCGGCATTCAGTACCAAATCTCATGTTAATCGTTAATTGAACAAGTGAAAATTTATTATGTCTCATACTAATTTGGCTTTAATGACAAGGTCATGTTTCGTACTCGAAAAGCAATTCGTTCATAGCCTGTAGGCCGCGGCGTAAAAACTAAAGTTTAGTTATTATACAGAATGTGTAGATGTGATTTTGGATGCACGAAAGTAATCATAAGCGTGCTTACAGCTAACACTCAAGCATTGAGACTCAAGTAGTCGTGCTTAATAGTTTGCTTATCATGACAATACGGAAGTACCTTCACATTCGGAGATAGGAGACAACTTTATTCAATTATATAACAAATATGAAAGGTTTGATGATCCAGGAAAAAATTACGCGTATCATTCATATAAAATAACGCCTTGACTTTCTTTGAACCTTCCTCTTTTCTTTTGAAAGTTGGATAAAAGGGATAGAAACCTACATTTGTTACATAACAAAATGCTTTCATAAAGTTTTGTTATGAAAATTTTATGTTTGAAAGTGACAGCCTTTTTCTTAATTATGTACATAAATCCATTAATGTCATGTCGTGTATTGTATTTCAATTAAAATGTTTCAATCTTATTTCTTTTCATTGTTATTTAAAATTAAATTCTATCAATAGTGGTTGTATCTTACCAATATTTACTTATGTATTTCGACTCAATATTATCTACCCGAATAAGTTAGGAAAGTCATATTTGATACAGCACTGCGATCCCACGTGAGTCCCCACACTTTACGGTGAAGTAAGTCGTCAAAAGGCAAATTTTAAACACTATTATGAAAAAAGAGTTTTGCCTTACATATATGTATAAAATATATAATAGGAACTTTATTTTAACAAATTGGTACAAGGGATTTTGTCCCATTCGAATATTTTGATGCAGTAATGGCTCAGTGGCATTGGCTAAGGACTGTCGCGCAGCAGGCCAATAGTACGAATCCCGCCGCGGGCTTGAGCTTCACTGCGTGGTGGAAGGGCATTTTGTGAATGCCCGCCTGGCTAGAGACCACGCTCAAGTAGAAAATCTGTCGCCAAGCACCTTACGGTGTGTTCCGGCAGCTGTCCTTGAGACCCAGTAATTCTAGGTTAAGCCTGTTAACATCTTCAACCACAACATCACTTACCTTCAGGTGAGATTGTGGTCAAAGGCTTACCTATGAGTAATAAAAAAAAAGTATAATACACAAAAAGCATCAAAAAGTAGTGATGATTTACAAAAAGAAACCACATTACTGAAAATCTGTACACTTCCTGGCCAGAGTTATTTTGGAGGTCCTTTTCACTTCGAATCTATAAATCTGTAGTTGTACCATTTAAGTTAAATATACATTTAATATAAGTACTATTTTATTTACAGAGCCAAAATATATGCTCAATGCTCGTGGTAATAGAGTATTGTCTATTGGGCACTATCTATACACGGTAGATTACAACATTAACGAAAAAGTGCGGTGGCGGTGCGTCAAAAAACATATTAAATGTAAAGCTTCAGTAATGACCGTGAATGATATCATTGCAAGGATAGCTGGATCTCACAACCACACGTAGCTATTTTACCTTCATCATCATCATCAGCCGGAAGACGTCCACTGTTGAACAAAGGCCTCCCCATAGAACGCCACAAAGAACGGCTATTAGCCGCTTGTAACCATTGGCTACCCGCGACTTTAACGATGTCGTCAGTCCACCTAGTGGGGGGCCTACCAACTTTACGTTTACTACTACTATTTTACCTTAGTGCCATTAAATTTCAAGATAAAGATAAGTTTACTGTTGACATGAGTATTACTCTTTCATGCAATTTGTTGGTACTTACATAATAAATAAGAGTTTATCATGTATTACCTAGGCGTACAATATGGAGAGATGAAGCCATGTCTCAATTACAAACATAAAAATACAAAATTCATTCACATAAAAATATTACAAATGTTATAGTGGTTTTTAAAAATAATCATTACTGGATATATATGTCTCGCAAAATTATTCATAATAACTTAGAAATAAATTGGTATCATTATAAAAGGTTATAATTATAAAAAAAAAGATTTAAATTTGTCATTTAAAACATTTCGAATGTCATAATAACATTTTTGGACTAATAATGCTTTGAGTTTAAATAAATTAATATTTTGATATTTGTAACACTTTGGAAGTTTGTTAAAAATTAGGGGTGCCATGTTAACTACGCTTTTGCGCGTTAGCGCTGTCTTCCAATTATTATTAAAAAAACTCCTTGACCTGGACTCCTGGATATGAAGCGAGTCAGATAGGAAAATCCATTTCTCCAGTCTGGTGTCTCGGTAGCCTAGTAGTAGTAGGCATCTGGAATAGTTAATCTGAATTAATTTGTATCGATTCGGATTTTGTGATATGCGAGCTGATACGCAATATTCTCGATATGCATTCTTGCAGGTTCCAATTGATTTGGAAGATCATGAACGGAATATATATTTCAAAATATACTCTAATAAAATTCCATGGAACTCCACAATTTTTTTTTTTATATAAACTTAATACCTCTTAGAATTTATTGCTTGTATAATTTAGTTCACCTTGTATAATGTTCCAGTGGTATTCGTGAAGACTGAGGCTGGAAAAGATTTGGCTATTCTCAAAGGCTATACATATTATTGTGACTACCGTTCGAGAAACTCCGTGTTGAGACGCAGTGAAGTGTGGAGGTGCACTACAAACAAACGGTGCCATGCCAGATTTACTCTCAATGACAATAGGAAATTCATGAAGAAAGTGAAGTCAGAGCACACTCACGAACCTCCTAATCATAGAATTGTAGATGGTATTTATTACAAGACTCCTGCGTATCGTTTCACATAGATCAGTGGTCAACTCGTGTTAATTGTCAGCTTATTCACTTACATAGCTGCATTCTTACAAAATATAATAAAAATTAAATAGTCTAGATACCTTACCATGATTTATCCTCTAAAGATTTTTTCTATCTTTGAAGCAATGATGGCCGAGAAGTAATAGGTATTGAATGCCGTGCCGCAGGACCCTAGTTCGATCCCCACATCCGGCTTGAGCTTCACCGCATGATGGAAGCGCATTTTGCGATTGCCCGCTTAACTAGCGAATCAAGTAGAAAATCTGTCGCTAAGCATCTAACATCTCTCTACCATCTAAGCATCTAACTACGTCCCAAAATGATGGGCGCAGTGCAGTTCGTCACTTGTGTCAAAATGCATCTGTTATAGGCAGAGGTTACTGCTATATATCGAGTGGGCCTCGTTCTTGTTCTGTCACAATACTACAAAAAAAAAGATCGAGCGTCGAATCCGTACACCTGTGCAAGATAGATGCAAAATTAGATGAATCTGCACTTACATTTTATTACGCGTCTATCTCGCACGCTCGATCTTTATCGGTAACATAAACTTAAAACTAATAAGAACTCATCAAACATCACTAATATATAATGTTGTCTTAGGTTTTCGCGATTATTACCCATAATAATTAAACAACTTTAAACGGTTTAAATAAAAAGGTATATTTATCATTATTTTTGTCCCGACATTTCAAACACTTTGCAGGACTAAAACAACTTTAAACGGTTTAAAGTTGTTTAATTACTATACCACTAATATATTTCAATAAATAGGGCATGTCCCACGTGGCTCTAGAAAAGGACCGGTCGTAGACTCGATTCCCGCTCAATGATAAGTGTACCTTTTATTGGAATATTGTGAGATTATTCGCTTATCTGGCTTCACATCTTAAAGTGCTATAATAGTAGGTACTTTACAAACCTTTGTTTTACTGAAAGATATATTTACACATCATATTCATAAATGACTTAACATTAATACTACAATGGTGCTAAAATGCAATTACCTCTCTTATATGCTTATTACGTAAATGACAGTGACTTGTAATATATAGAAAATTTTGATAAATCCATATTTCTACAAAATTGAGGGATTTTATTTTTTGTTGTGACAGTGAGTTAGTTTCTTAATTTCAAATTAATGTTACTTCGTTAGTAGCGATGTTCTTAATATTAGAAAACTGATCAAACTAATTAGTTCCTCAGTTATTAAGCATTAGTTTTAGTAATTTAAGTTTGTTAATGTTTCAGTAAAAAAAAAACTGCTTGAAGAGTTCTTTATGGCTGTTTTTCTTTAATTTATAAGTATTAATTTTCTGGATCGCTACCACCCTCAAGTAGAAAATCTGTCGCCTAGCACCTAATAGTGTGTTCCGACAGCGCTCCTTGAGAGCCAGTAAAATTAAAAGCATAAGAGACTTAACAGCTGTTTGTCTCAATGTGACGTGTTAAAGGCAGAGGTTGCCGCTTAACATCAGATGGGCCTTGTGCTTGTTCCATCATAATCCCATAAAATGCATACACTTCTTTTTATACCTGATAACCAAGCCTTTGACCACTATCTTACCTGATGGTAAAAATGATGTGGTCGAAGATGTTATTCAGGCTAGCCTAGAATTAGTGGCTCTCAAGGACAGTGTACCGAGCTAACGAAGATCATGTAATCAATATATGAATAAATATTAATGCGCCGAATCTTAAATAGCTACGGAACCCTTCATGCTGTATTTACTATATATACAGCAATAGCCTACCTTTAAGTGGACTGCTCATATTTGATAACTGTAAATCATAAAAATAAAAAAAAACCTTTGTCAAACGTGCTTGAGAAGTGTAGCTCTTACCTGCTTGTTTTCAAAGTCAAAGTCAAAATAGTTTATTCAATTTAGGCGTTTACGAAGTTCTTGTTAAGTTCAATTACAAATTGTAATATTCCATAATGTACGTTCAGCAAAAAAAAAATTACAGCCACTGCTAGAAAAACGGGCAAGAAACTCGGGGCCATTCTTTATATAAGAATTACAATATTTGTTTACATTACGTAGGTGATAGGCGATAGCGTGACAGAGGCGGAATTGCCCAACATTATGATACATGACTTGGTCTTTTCCGGGAACAAATAAACAAACATTTAAAATGAAATGTACTTACAATATCCTATATTACTATTAAACCGCTTTTAATTCCAGATATGATCACCGAATTGATATATGCAACTGACATGAAAAACAAACATAAAGCCATTGTAAATGGTTACTCATTCACGCGTTATTATGCGAGAAACAAAGTCACGACTGTCTGGCGATGCTGTAATTATAAATGTAAAGCACGGTTCTCATCACTAACAGAAGATCATCGGATTGTAATCAAGGCTAGTGACATTACTACTGAGCGCTTCCGTGCTTCGGAGGGCACGTTAAGCCGTCGGTCCCGGTTGTCTTAGGATGGCAGTCGTTATAGCATGGTGGTAGGGCATTTTTCGAATGCCCGCCTGGCTAGCGACCACCCTCAAGTAGAAAATCTTGGTTAGCCTGAACAACATCTTCGACCACATCATCTCTAAGTGAGATAGTGGTCAAAGGTAATTTTTTTTTTTTTTTGTTTTTTTTTTTATGCCTGATAAGTTAGCCTTTGACCACTATCTCACCTGATGGTAAGTGATGATGTGGTCGAAGATGTTGTTCAGGCTAACCTAGAAGTACTGGCTCTCAAGGACAGCTGCCGGAACACACCGTTAGGTGCTTGGCGACAGATTTTCTACTTGAGGGTGGTAGCTAGCCAGGCGGGCATTCGCAAAATGCCCTACCACCATAGCTATAACGACTGCCATCCTAAGACGACAACCGGGACCGACGGCTTAACGTGCCCTCCGAAGCACGGAAGCGCTCAGTAGTAATGTCACTAGCGGTCACCCATCTAACTCATGACCGCGGGCGACGTTGCTTAACTTTGCTGATCGGTTGAGAACAGCTAAGTAAACTTCGCTACGAGCGCTTCAACCTATCAGGAATAAAAAAACATACAAATAATCTTTTACAAAGGTGCTTAAATCATTCTCCGTTATTCTTACAGCTACGTACTCGACATCAAGACAAGGAAAGCCGTTGCTCAGCATTAAAGGATACACGTTTAGAATTCAAACGAGGAATGGTCAAAAGTTAAGATGGATATGTTCTACTCACAAGCATTGCCGAGCGGCTGTTCACACTTATGAGGACGAGATTTTGAAGATCAAAAACGAGCATGATCATTAATTTAGTACAAAATGAGACTTAACAACTGTCTCAAGGTGATGGGCGCACTGCAGTTCGTAACTTGTGATGAAATGCATATGTTATAGGCAGAGGATACCGCTTAACATCAGGTGGGCCTCGCGTTTGATCCATCACAATAACATAAAAAAAAAAAAAGAAAAGTACAGATCCACCGAGTACATTGTTATTTGGTGGTGAACCATGGCTTACTATTATATCATACTAGCTGTTATCTGCGATTTTGTCTGTAGGTACTGTACTGTATCAGCCGGATTGTCCACTGCTGAACACAGTCTCCTCCCCACGCTTGGCAGGCGTCTTGGCGATTGCAGTGTGAGTTATCAGCTTCTCAGAAAGCGCTGCGACCCACCTTCTGGTGTGTTACCTTTAGTCGCCTCTTACGACCCCACGGATAGAGATGGCACCCGGCACCCCACGGGTGATTTTGTCTCTTGGACATAATGTCATGTTAAATGACCACACCACAAATATTACAAACAAGAGGTTTACAGAACAGCTATTTCTATATCACGTTCTGGGTATTGCCATCCTTTGCCAGAACATATTAGTTCTTTGGTTTGCAGACGCGGGAGCAATAAATTCAAAATTCAAGAGAGTAATCTTTCTTTTTACCAATATATGTTAAAATAATGCTAACGCTTTTATTACCAAATACCTACCTGATTATTAACCTACCTTCAGTCTATACAATACTAAACACACTTATCACACAAATATTATGAAAATAAATAAAATGTGTGAGTATGTATGTTTGTTACTTTTTCACACTGAAACAGCTGCACTGATTCAGATGAAACTTATATACTTACTACTTAGATGATCCGGCGAACTTCATACCGCTTGAGATTGACCATATATATTGGCCACATCGTGTACGGTTTGAGTTTAGTTTGGTTAAACTAAACGTCGCTGTGCCGTCCTGCTCCGTTTACACGGCGCGGCGCCGCGTTCAGAACGTGGTGGAATCTAATTAACTATATTTAGCATAGTATCATCATTGTGGTATACAGATGAGACGAATTACTTAGCATTCCATGGATTCACCGTGCGGGTGCCGGGTCCATCGCGTTGCAGAGGAAGAGGCTAGAGGGGCCTGGGACTTGCAACCCAGGAGTAGGGTTAAGGGGCCCCTTTATGATATATCAATGCTCCCCTTCACCGCTCGAGCCTCCACCCCTACCTAACCAAATTTGATAAGATCCTACTAATGCCGCCTTAGATACACGTTCTAGGATGGAAGTTACGGTTGTTCTTGGTAGGCCAAGGTCTTTAAGTAGGTTATATAGGGATTTCGCTGTTATACCCCTTGCTCCAACTTCTACAGCAACAGTGTGATTCATAGACCGTAAAAATATTGAGATATAGTACTGCATGGGCATAATGAAAAATGTTCTCTTCAAAATAAGATGTTTTATTTATTTATGCTATTGTAATGCTCTTTTTATAATATTATTCCAATATCATATAGATTAGAGTCTTAGCGCCTGTTTCAGAATGTTCGAGTAAGTTCCTGTCATACTAACATATATAACTGAATGTATAATAAACATAAAATAACTGAATGATAAAAATGACAGTTGACATGCAGCGCGTTTCAAGCTTTAACCGATGGATAGGCTAAATCAAAGACTGTGAAACGCAAAGATAGTGTTTTATTTATTAAATATGTTCTGGGTAGTATAACCGGAACTTACTCGAACATTCTAAAACAGCTGTCGTTGACGGTAGCTGCTCTGATAGCATGGACATAAATGCTGGCGTCCCGCAAGGCTCTGTGCTGTCCCCAACACTGTTCCTACTGCATATCAATGACATGCTGTCTATTGACGGCATTCATTGCTATGCGGACGACAGTACAGGGGACACCCATTACACGGGCCGTGCAAATATCCCTCGTTCTGAGGTGGAGGAAAGCCGCGAACGGCTGGTGTCTGAAATCGAGAGAACACTAACTTGTGTCTCCGATTGGGGTCGACTAAACCTAGTCCATTTCAACCCCACTAAGACTCAAGCCTGCGCGTTCACCGCTAAGAAAACCCCATGGTCTGTGGCTCCACAATTCCGGAACACTCTCTTAAACTTCAGTCAAAGCATCGGGATCCTTGGCATCGACATTTCCAGCGACGTTTTGTTCCGGAGTCACTTGGAGGACAAGGTGAAGCTGGCTTCCAAAAAGCTTGGAGTGCTCAACAGAGCGAGGCAGTACTTCACATCGGGGCAAAGGCTGCAACTTTATAAGTCGCAGGTCCGGCCTCATATGGAATACTGCTGTCATCTGTGGGCGGGAGCACCTGGATACCAGCTTGGGCCTTTAGACTCGGTTCAGCGACGTGCTATCAGAATTGTTGACGATCCCGAGCTCACAAGCGGTTTAGAACCCCTTAGTCTAAGGAGAGACTTTGCCTCCTTATGTGTGTTCTACCGTTTGTATAACGGAGAGTGTTCTAAGGAATTGTTTGACTTGATGCCCACGGCTACTTTCCACCATCGTAACTCTCGCCATCGACGGGGAGTCCAACCCCACACATTGAAACCAGAAGTGTTTCGTACTGTGCGGGCTCAAAGGAGCTTCCTTCCGCGGACGCTCAGATTGTGGAATGAGCTCCCCGCCGTGGTTTTCCCGATGGACTACAGCATGGGGTTCTTCAAAAAGGGCGTGAAGAGATTTCTTCAGGGTCGGCAACGCGCGAGTGATACCCCTGGTGTTGCAAGCGTCCATAGGCTACGGTAACTGCTTACCATCAGGCGGGCCGTATGCTTGTTTGCCACCTTTGTGGTATAAAAAAAAAAAAAAGAACAGGCCCTTAGAGAGCGAATCATGAGCAGGGAGGCCGTGATAGATATTAGTTACAAAATGTTAGCGTTAATATAAAGAAACCCTTGGTAGTTAGATAAATACGATCTGTGATTGGTCCGCACTAAGATAGTAACATGAATAGACGTTGTAAAATTAATAATTACCTTCATTTATGTTTCACACGTAAACATAAATTTTGCTCTCAATACTCAATTATTTATTGTAACATACAGGTCTTATTTAACATGTTTGTGTGGGTGTGTGTAATATAGGACCCTATAAGGGTATGGCAATGATAGGAACGGAACGATCTATTTTTATGTTGAATGAATGTTATTCAGTTTATCATTGAAAAAATCGTCTAAGGTATAATATCATTTAGATTCAAGTAAGTATTTAGGCTTAAATAAAACATTCTACCTTTTCTACGTCTTTTAGCGTATTAGGCAGCTTATTATATATATCGAACTTTAGTTAGGGCCGGATCTGAACATTTCTAGATTGGGTATTGGTTTTATCAGTTTATGTCTATATTGTGATCGAATATCACTTGGTTGGTCGACATATTTTTGGAATAAAGATGAGTATTCTTTTACAAATTTGCAATTTTTCTAGTATATAAATAGATACTAAGGATAGAATTTAAAATTTTTTATAACATGGTTTAAGAAAATTTGGTATATTGATGTTAGGTGCTGTTATATTGCCAAGAATCCGAATGCTTTCACTACATACACTGCGTAATGTCGGGCTATAACTCAATGTCATTTATAGTAGTTAAATAGTTTGTTTTATCGTTATTTAGAGCAAAGAAACTTCAAGCACATGAAGTCCATTATAGTGAATCTGTGCTTCTTAACTTATATACATATGTCTTAATAGTAACATATGTCTAACACTCGAATTGGAAGGTCGATTACAGTCTCATATAAATCAATGACAACGAAGCTATATTTTCAGGTGCATTCTCGGTGCAGGAATACCTAACGATGCGGGGTACTGTGATGCTGCGTGTCAATGGGTTTCGATTCTCCAAGCACATGAGTAGGGGAATAAAAACAAGATGGACTTGTACTGCTAAGTCTAAGAAAATGTGTAAGGCTTTCATTACGACCATCAACGAAGAAGTTGTCAAATACAACTTAGAACACAACCATCATGTTACGATTTCGAAAGATTGTTAAATTGTATTAAATATTTGTTAATTCAATAGCTAGATAAGGTGGTAGAAGACTACCACCGTTCAACAAAGGCCTCGCATTGAAAGCCACAAAGAACGGCTATAAGCCATCTTTTTTATTTCTTATAGTGACCTTTTGGCGTCCGATATCATCCATTTCTATTGTTATTTCTTTTGTTATATAGTTTTCTACTATGCGCATGGGTTAAGATGTATTACTTGCAATTGATGTATTTTCTATTATCATGCCCTTAATCTGATTTCACTTTGTGGGTATGTTACTCTAGCATGCTTTCTATATTCCCTTTATAGCTGAAATGCAATGGAAATCACAGTTCACTCCGTTTGTAAGTTTTTTCTATAAATCAATTTGTTTTCAAGAAAGCCGGCTAAATAAACTTTATTTTATAAACGTCATTATTAAGGTTACATACGAAACAATACTGGGTTATCTTGGATGCTTGCCGCTGATGATAAGCTGATAGGATACACTGAGAAAACCGTCTTAAAGGCTTAAATCAAATTTGACCTTTTACCGTTGAATTGTAACTACGTAAGATGAATTCACAACTCTTAAGATGATTTTCACCAATCAATAAAAATTTACCATGTTTTATAATAAAACACAACCGTCAAAAACGCCTTCCGTAAAGTATTTTCAGAATTGAACTTGTTAAACGATAATAATTGCAGTATTGACCATAAAATATACCTTACTTTTACGGCGGTTCATATACGGTGATTATTACTATAACGTACGACTTAATCAGCCTTATCGACTGATGTTCGTAACAGGGCGGCCTTTGTTATGGGTCGCCTAGGTCCCTTAATTCGTACAGAGAGTAAAATGTCTCTTAAAAATAAGAAGACACTTTACACTACTTGCATCCGCCCCATCATGACATACGCTTCAGTAGTGTTTAGTCATGCTAGCGAGGCCCACCTACGTAAACTTCAAATCATTCAAAACAGGTTCCTCCGCCAGGCAACCGGTGCTCCGTGGTATGTACGGAACGCCGAGTTGCACTGCGACCTAAACCTTCCCTCTTTAGGGCAGTTCAATAAGGACTGCGCCCGCCGATACTTTGATCGAGCGCCCCACCACTCGAACCCTCTAGTTGTCCAGGCATCGAACTACTCGACTGCCTCATCCGACCCATGGTTTAAACCCCCCCGTCGCCGACCACGGCAGGTATTGGACGACCCGGATGACCCCATCGCAGCCATTACGTTGGCAGCTTTAGCGTTGTCCGCAAGTCGTCCCGGTACGATCCCCAGGTGTGCGGTAATCAGAGGTTACACTATCAAACACCGAGCTCGCCGGCGAGCTCGAGGCAAAAATAAAATCCCGATTAGTGTCTCTCCAAATAGTCACAGAGTAATATTACTCTGAATTGATTGAATATTCAATAGGGCCCATTCTCAACGGTACAACACTGCAGTTGTACCGGGGCATTTAGTTCCGATTCCCCCTTTGTCTCTCGGCAGCGAGACAAGCCGAGGTCCGAACCACAGTGGTGCCCTTGAGCTCGCTGTCACCCCTCCCGATAATAGCGTAGCGTTTTCGGCGCTCGCAGGAGACGGAGGTATAAGGCGCTTTTCGCCTTATGCGCCCGTCTCAGGAGACGCCTTCTGCACTGCCTTCGGCACTTCTCCCTCCCGGGCTATAAGAGGGCCTCCCCTCGCCCAAAACCCGGTGGAGCTGGACGTCCGCTTAGCGGTAGTCATCTTAATCAAAAAATTTACCAAAAAAAAAAAAAGCCTTATCGAAAAGTCAATATTTAAGAAAGACCACAAAATACACCTTAAATGAAGACGAAAAGAAACATTCGCCTTCACTGACCTCGTTTAACGCTTTCTAGTTGGAAGACGTTTTTGTACGTATTTACGTTTGGTCGGTTTTTCGCCTTATACCATATAAATTGGCCGTCATTAGGGCGCTTTTGACTTTAGATTTTTCTCAGTGTAGTTTTCTACTATGCGCATGGGTTAAGATGTATTACTTGCAATTGATGTATTTTCTATTATCATGCCCTTAATCTGATTTCACTTTGTGGGTATGTTACTCTAGCATGCTTTCTATATTCCCTTTATAACTGAAATTCAATGGAAATTACAGCTCACTCTGTTTGGCAGTTTTGTCTATAAATCAATTTGTTTTCAAGAAAGCCGGCTAAATAAACTTAATTTTATAAACTTCATTATTAAGGTTAGATACGAAATAATACTGGGATCTTGGATGCTTTAAGCCGCTGATGATAAGCTGATAGGATAGTATAGTGTCGTCATACACGAATAGGAAGTCTCGAAAAGTTCTTTGCACCCAAAGATCATATTACGATTAAAATAAAATCAAAAACGCATTACTGCGACCCCATGCATAATAATGACTTAAATTATTTCTTCTGTCATTTACAAAACCAAAATAAAAAATAACTTACAATACCAATTTATTATAAAATTATTTACATAATCTACATAATATTTACTATGTACTTATAATATTTGTGTACCTGTAATAAACTGTAATATAATAATCTGTAAACTACTCAAAAAAAACATTTTTTTACGTTTCGGTAAATTTTATATAAATACCAAAGGTATTATAAAGTAAGTATAAAGTTTTCGTTTTCACAGAAAATCTTAAAAACGTATTGGAGTTCTATTATACACGATAGATATTGCGCAAAAAACGTGCGCAAATATTTTGTTTGATTTTAACATGTATCGTTAAAAGGTATTCTTGCAAGAATAAAACGTTTGAAAATAAATCATGTTTTACGGTCACAAACGTGTAGGTAAGTATTGTTTAAAATGTCGCATGCTAAGAGAAAATCACATAGATCGGCCCTACCAGGATGCCAAGTTAAGGAGACTGGGCATAGTCTTGGTTCAGTTATATTTTTTGTTAATCATACAATAAGAAATACAATGTATTGCTTAGAAAACAAAATATTAGAACTAGCAATATCTTATTATAATATTTATAAATCTTATTATTATACACCACCGTCATCTATCATGGCTGAATGTCTCTCCATCCAAAGGTGGTCTGGAAGAGATATCGCTTTTTAGCGATAAGACCGCAAATTATACAACATTACTTTTATATATACATCAAGTTTATGATATTGTATATAATGATTGTTATTTTGGTGTACAATAAAGAGTTATCTATCTATCTAAATGTTATGTTTTCATTCGATATTATAGTGTTATTGAACGGAAATAGATATTTAATACTGATCAGTTGGCGGATGTTGGTAATGGCAACACCAAAGCGACAGTAGCGCCACCATTTGATGGGATAAAACATACGACACGCTCTGTGATTGGCAGAGTGATTTCCCGCTAAAACGAGTGTTGAAACGAAGTGAAGAGCGGAGGAGTGGGGCATTCTTGAGACGACCACCAGAGTGGAAACATCGGAGCCGAAGTACTGTTCTGTTCATTACATATCTATCTATATTAAGGATGTATATATTAGTAGATCAAGAACCAGTGATACTTACGTATCACTATCATCGAAGATGTAACCATATAACTAGAGATGTAATTATATTACAAATTATAAAAAAATCTTTAACGTATACCATATATAAACCTTTTTTCTCCATTATAGAAGTACTTCAGTTTACTGTATCAGCTGGATTGTCCACTGCTGAACATATTGAGGGGGGGGGGGTTTGACATAACCCCACACTGTGCAGACGTCTTGGAGAACGCAGTATAACACAGCAACTACTCAAAAGGCACTGGCCCACTTTACGGTATTTTGCCCTTAGTTACCTCTTATAACACCCTCAGGTAGCAATGGGGGGTGACATTCTAGCCCGGCACCCAACGGGGTACTTCAGTTTCATAAGGAATAATAACATTATGCGTTATCACATGAAATTATTTATACTCTGCCTAGGATGAGGTGCTTACTAATGAGATCGCTGATGAGGTGGCCACTATTGAGATGCTTCCCAGTAAGGCTTGCTCATGAAAAGCTCCTATGATAACCTGGACATAAACGTCTACTGTGATTTATTTTTGAATTTTGTATTTGTGATATTTTGGAAGCAGTGATGGCTCAGTGGCATGGGCTATGCACTGCCGTGCAGCAGGTCCATGGTTCACATCCCGCCGCGGGCTTGAGCTTCACCGCATGGTGGAAGAGCATTTTGCGAATGCCCGCCTGGCTAGCGATCATCCTCAAATAGAAAGTCTATCGCCAAGCACCTAACGGTGTGTTCCGGCAGCTGTCTGGCACATGAGACTTATAACAACTACGAGTATGTCTCAAAGTGACTTGTGATGAAATGTATCTGTCTGAGAATTCATTCCAACAAAGTTATTTTGTTTTCTAGCTGCGGAATTTAAGACTTCCCGTTTTGGTAAACCAGTATTGGAGCTTGGTGGCTACAGGTACAACATGGATATCAATTCCAGAGAGCCCCGGGGCAGGTGGATCTGCTCGCGGTATCCCTCCTGCAAAGCAAGTCTTATCACTTTTAACAAAGTAATTGTGGAAATCCGAAATATACATAATCACTAAACAATACAATTTTGTTTTTGTTAATATGTACAAAGATGTTGAAAGCCACAAATAGAAATTTGGATACTAATGCATCAGCACTGTAATGGCCATCAAGCCAAAGAAAGTTTTAGTTTAGTATTATTTCTATTAAATATATTAATAAGACATACCTACATTTTATTGATTAACTTGCTCCAAAGTGTGCAGTTTTTATATTGTTATAAAAACAAATTTACGGTGGTTCTATTGACATAAAAAAATCATAATAATTAAAAAGTTTTATTATCAGGTAGTATGTAACCAGTGTGCAGGTTTTGGACAGTAAAGACTCTTTTTGTATTACAGATATGCAAGCATTTTATACCAATCTCACTTGGACGATTATTTATGCTTAAGAAACCGATTCGTAGCATTTGCAATATTACAAGTAATGTTATTTTGTAAATAGAGTCTAATATCGACCAAGTAGATATGTATGTCGAATTTTACATCATCATGTGCCCCGTGAGGTGCCGGCTAAAATGTCCTCCCCATCCTCCACTGCAACCTGTGGGTGTCGTAAGAGGCGACTAATGGTAAAAAAAACCGGCAGGTGGGCAGCAGCGCCTTCTGAGGAACTGATATCTTAAACTGCGATCCCCAAGACGCCTGCCAAGCATAGAAGTTATGGCTTATAAAACCCCCCTTGAGGTTGTGTTCAGCAGTGGACAATCCGGCTGATATAGTAGTTATAATTATTTTTAATATATATACAAAGGCATTGTTTTTTTATATAATATTGGGTTGTGACATTAAGCAAATATATATAATTTTATAGGAATAAACAATTTTAAACTATATTATATAAGTTATATTCTGTACATTTACCTTAATATTAGTTATTGATAAAACACTAAGACACTTTTGTTGTTTTATTCTTAATTTGATATAACACTCGGGCTTGCTACTTGTAGCTTCGTAATAATTATTCGTAGTTAAAACAACTGAATAGACCACTAAATTCGCTTCTACCAGTATCGGTGGCTGAGCGGTTACGCACCAAATCCCTAATACCAAGCAATACATAGGTTTTGGGCTATCTTCTTCGTGTCGGCGAATCACATTTAGATGGATGACAGCCAGTACTGGGCTGTAGCCACCCCAAGGGGAGAGGCCTCGTACAGGTCACCGAAAGTGCAAGCATTGGGACACTGAGGGCAGGACAGCAAGTGATATGACGCATGTCCTGCGTAGCGCCACAACTACATTGGGTTCCTACGTCAGAGTAACCCCATTTGGCCATATTAAACCGGCAGCTATAAAAATTACTAAATATTTACTCAGCATGCAACAGTGCTTAAAATTAAACGAGACTAAATGAGATGAAGAATTAGTGCTTTTCGAAAAAGGATAAATTAGAACAAATTAAGTGAATTTATGCACTGTCTATACCATATCTTTACTTTTAATATCCTAAGTGCATATAAGCGTTTTACTATTTATTTTATAAAACAATAACTTAAATTTGCTTTGTCTTTTCAGGACGCAATAAGCACAAGAACTTTCTTTCACCCGATGGTGAAGACATCTTCGCAAATAGTAGTGCTAAATTTATGAAAGATTCTGCATATTCGTATTTATCATCAGAGGAGTCCGAATACGAGCTAAATCTTGACAAATACATAAGTAGTGAGGAAGAAATTCAACAAAAAGTTCAAGATAAAATATCTAAAGAAGATCAACCGGTAAACGTAAACAAATCAAAAAGGAAAACAATTAATATAAGAAAAAGAAGAGTAGAGTTGCGGCAAATCGGCCAATCTTATACAACAGCAAAAGGAAAAATTATCCAAAAAAAATCATTGAAACCAAATCCGTGCTCAAACGCTAGACAATGCACCAATAAATGCAAAGAAATTAGCGAACGAACCAGACAAAACATATTTGAACACTTTTATAGTTTAAATCGACAAGAAAAACGAGAATGGCTTGTTTGTATGTCACAAAAAGTGGAAATCAAAAGGAAAAGAAACAAGAACTCTGATCGCCGTAAGCATACGTACCAATATTTCATCAACGACAATGAAGACCGCTTCCAAGTTTGCTTACAGTTCTTGATAAACACTCTTAACGTATCGCAGAAATATATATATTACACGGTTAGCAATGCAAAATTCGGGTGTGCTAAAGAAGACATGAGAGGTCGAAGTGTTCCTGCTAATAAAACAAAACAAGAGACAATCAACTCTGTCAGAGACTTTGTCAATAATCTTTCAGGAATATCGATCTCTAGAAGCTGCAGTCAAAACACATCTGTTTACTTGCCATCTAAAATAAAGAGTATATCGAACATATATAAAATGTACAAAACGGCTCAGAAAGAAACAGGACTTGATATTGTCAGCGAAAGAACATTTCGAAAACTTGTGAAGGACTGGGATATAAGATTTGAAACAAAAACTGATTAATATAATAATTTGATCCTTCCATATTGTATAATATTGTTTATTAAAGTTTCAAAGCATCAAATTAGATCATGCATTACATTATTTAAATATATTTAATTTAAAATAACATTGTTCACATTATTTATAATGTGGGACGCTACATGCGTAGACACTTTAGCGCCGTCACACCTTTCTGAAACCCACGTGAGGGCTGGCGCCGCGGCTACTTCGGCAGAGCAACTCAAGCAGCGCAAGTATGCTAACCTCGGTATGGGTTACATATTTGAGCCGTTTGGTGTAGTGACGTTGGGTCCGTGGGGACCGGGAGCTCATCGTATTTTCCAAAATTTATCAGAGCGCTTGGTCGATGCGGCGCGTGATCAAAATGCTGGCACCTATTTGGCTCAAAGAATAAGCATTGCAATTCAACGGGACAATGCGGCCAGCATGCTGGGCGCGCTGCCAACTGATAGTGGGCTTGAGCATTTGGACTGCCTATGAGTCCAAATGCTTTTATTGTAGTAGCTGTAGTGTTGTATATAGTTTGTAGTATTTGGTTAATAAAGGCATACTGCCGGTAAAAAAAACGTTATTTATTAAAATACATTAAACTATATATTACTCATACGCTCCACTTATATTTATTATTTATTTAATGACCTGCCATTGTTTGTGTTTTATTTCATTTTCAAATAGCTCTTCAAATGACTCTGCCTTAATGACTATATCCCCACAAAACGAAGGTAAGTGATGCATTCGCCATGGATGTTGATGCCTAATTCCTTCTAATTAACCTAAAAACGTTCTCCAACGCGTTCTTGAAAATGTGCGGAGAAATTAAGATATTAACGTGAGCAGATGGTATCAAATAACTCTGTGTTTTGATGTTTTTAAGCAGATTGAGAGCCATTATCTTATTTTTCCTGATAGATAAGCCTTTTACCACAATCTCATCTGATGGTAAGTGATGGTGTGGTCGAAGGTATAAACAGGGTAAACCTGGAATTAATGGCTCCCAAGGACTGCTGTCGGAACATACTGTTAGGTGCTTGGCGACAGATTTTCTGGATGCTGCGCGGCAGTCCATAGCCAATGCCACTGAGCCATCACTGCTTCTTATATGCTATTTCCGGGATATCTTCGGTATGTTTTCGGGTGAGATTGGCTCTCTTATCTTGAGCTGCACTGACAACTGTTTTTCGAATATAGCTGTCCATAAAACCTCTAGTTCTGTCAGAATCTCGGGTTTTGATAAGATGATTCTGTCATCCTAGATCTTTAGATTCGTTTATTGAGTTTGCTCTAAAGACGATTTTTATGCGAACATTTTGGTTACGCTGGATTGCAATCCTATATACGATTTGGTTTGAAGATACGCAAAATGTGTCTTAGTACTTTCGAAATTATCTATTGAGCTGACCGTAGTTCAACATTCAATCATTTTAAGTAGTAGAAGTAAATAAGATTTTGTCTTTGCATAACCGCTGATGCTGATTATATGATAAAAATACTAACTTTTAATTATGTGACTACTTATAATTACAAATGAGTGCCTCAATTAAACATTATGTTCTTTGTGGTTTAGTATATATTTTTACCAGAAGGCGGATAAGACTGCTGTCGTTACCCAAAACTCGCTAATTTCATTAGTACCTATTTTATTACAGATATAGCAGTTGTCTATGTACCTAACGCAAAAGGAAAAACGATAGGTATAATAGACGGCTACACCTTCTACTCAGATCGTCAATACATAACTACTACATCGTGGCGATGCACAAATTCGAAGATATGCAAAGCTCAATTTAGGACAATATCCGGAGATGACTACACGGTAACAAAAACATACCTTCAGCACAATCATAGCCGTCCGTTTTTTCGAATCATAGATAATGTCTATCATAAGATTTGATTTTATTGGTTAGTTTAATTGGTTCGTCATGCAACCTCTTTTAAATGCCTGCTGTCTAGCAATATTTTGTTGTCGTCGTTACATTATGAAAAATGTTATTTGGTCCTATCAATATATTACATTAAATGTTGTTAAGATTGCACATTTTTTGGTGCATAAAGAGTAACATTTGGTTTTTTAATTTTATACCTTATTCCCAATGCAATTAAAATAAAATTAATATTATTAAATTTTTTTATTATTTATTTAGATTTTAAATAGGCGCTGTTTTATACTACAATTCAACTCCACCGGGCTTATATCGAGGCCCCTACTTATTACCCCGGCGAGTAAGTTCTGTAGCCAGTTTACCAGAGATGGGTGCAAAAAGTCTTTTACCTCCGTCATATATGGGCGCCAAAAACACACCGCCGCAAATAGAGAAGTTAACAACGGTCTCAACGGCATCATTGTAGTAGGGACCTCAACTTGCACCGAGTTTGCTGGCAAGATCGATGTTTGATTGTGTAACTTCTGATTACATCATACATTAGAAACTTTACCTTGTACGTTCTGTATGGGATGTAGATAAACGCGCTAGCCAAAGAATATATACGGACTAACTCTACTAGCTTCTTTAATCTCGCTATATTATAATGAACTCATAGAAACGAATTCTAAAATTAACAATGTGTACAACTCTGACGATAATAATCTAAATTTGTAATATTGGGTTCTAATATAACCCGCCGATTGTGATTTGAATATATACCAAAGAGACATCAAACATATCCTATTTAGAAATTGAGATTGTAGCCACTCCAAGGAAGTTGACAACTGTTTCTCTGTTATGACAATAGCCTTAGAAAACATATATATTGATAATGATGATCTTAACATCTTACCAGAGCAGAAAGTAATTATAAAAGCTGCAAATGAAGGGAAAACTACAAATTACTAATAATTTATAAAAATAACTTATCTAATGTCCATTTTGCACGCAGTAGTTGTTGACCATTACATTTACCTGGGACAGACTGTCCAGTTAGGTAGGTCCAACTTCGACAAAGAGGTCGCTCGAAGAATCCAACTCTGATTGTCAGCGTTCGGGAAGTTACGCGACATCTTCTCGTCGAACATCCCGCAGAGCCTGAAGACCAAAGTCTTCAACCAGTGTGTGTTGCCAGTGATTACATATGGCACTGAAACGTGGTCCTTAGCTGTGGCCCTTATAGTCAAGCTTAGAGTCGCTCAACGAGCTATGCTCGGAGTTTCTTTGCGTGATAAAATCCGGAACGTGGATATTCGCCAAAGAACCAAAGTAACCGACATAGCTCTCAGAATTTGCAAGTTGAAGTGGCTATGGGCGGGCCACATTGCTCGACGAACTGATAACCGATGGGGAAGAAAGGTTCTCGAGTGGTTACCACACTACACCGGAAGACGTAGAGTTGGTAGGCCTTCCCACCAGGTGGACTGACGACATCGTGAAAGTCGCGGGTAGCCAATGGTTACAAGTGGCTAATAGCCGTTCTTTGTGGCGTTCTATGGGGGAGGCATTTGTTCAGCAGTGGACGTCTTCCGGCTGATGATGATGATGAATACTAACTACTTATTGTGTATCTGCACTTACAGGTACATTATTTACACCATGCGTTAAACTTTAAATTCATAAAATTTTAAGGTATTGTTAGCAATTCACATTAAAGTTTTTGAAGCGCTCGTAATGAAGTTTACTTAGCTGTTCTCAACCGATCAGCAAGGTTAAGCAACGTCGCGCGCGGTCATGAATTGGATGGGTGACCGCTAGTGACAATACTACTGAGCGCTTCCGTGCTTCGGAGGGCACGTTAAGCCGTCGGCCCCGGTTGTTGTCTTAGGATGGCAGTCGTTATAGCATGGTGGTAGGGCATTTTGCGAATGCCCGCCTGGCTAGCTACCACCCTTAAGTAGAAAATCTGTCACCAAGCACCTAACGGGGTGTTCCGGCAGCTGTCCTTGAGAGCCAGTACTTCTAAGTTAGCCTGAACAACATCTTCGACCACATCATCACTTACCATCAGGTGAGATAGTGGTCAAAGGCTAACCTATCAGGCATAAAAAAAAACTAAAAAAAAAAACTAAATGGGAAATAGTAACTTTCTTGAAAGCCTTCGTCTATTTCTTTTTATGTAAAGAGTGTTAAGTTTGTGCCTGAATCAGTCCTTATCTTATAGCTAAAATTGCCAGCGTTCGTTATCTACAGATACACCATAAGTCTGGTGAATTTAATAAAAAACCTATGTGAAATAGACATAATCTAGGTAAATTTTGTCTTTCCACTGCTCGTATGTAAACAGTTGGAGATAAGGTATACACAGGTCTTTTACTATAACTTCAAGATATTGAATTAATACGCAAATATTCTATAGAGCACTAACGTACTTTATGTACAATAATTTCACTAGACTGAAGCACGGCTCGAATACACATTTCCACGCGAGAATAAACCGTGCATGCCTGGACAGTGCAGTCCCAATCTTTAGCTTGTTAACAATTGTACTAGCTGCTCTTATTGGCTTGCAGGAGCACATATATAAGATAGCCATTCAGACGTACGTGCTAATTTGACACAGGACTATACAGGTTTACTTGCAGACAAGATGGTGTATATAGACAATATATTTGATAAACTGAGGTAGGTTGTTGTTAAAATAAGAACCGCAGCTATGATAAGTATCCTTTTTACAGGTTCTTCTAATCCTGAAGTCTACTATTATTTTATAAAGTCAAAAAGAGAACAAGACGTAATGATACGAAATGGATATCGCTACCATAAGAGTAGACAAAGCAGTCGTGGCTTTACCTATTGGCGCTGTGCTGAAAGGACCTGCGCCGGATCATTCGTTTGTTACAATGGGATAACTAAAACCGAAAAGTCGCATTCTTGTTCGCCTATAGACCCTATAAAGGAGGTAATAATGAGAGAACTGCAAATATACAAAGAACATGCGGCTAATAAGCCGACATCTATTCCCAAAATCGACGCTGATTTCAAAAGATTTTGAAAGAGAAAAGAATTCCACAAGTTGCTGTGCCACCGTTTAGCCGCGTTAAAACTATGTGGTATAACAGCCGTAATAAAATGCAACAGTGTAACACTAAGTGGCAATACTTTCTAGAAATCTTGTTATTTTATATAGTATTTTTATATATGGGAAGCACCTAGTTGTTTGTTTTCGACCGCAATAGACGATTGCTCGTAAACTTAATGCCATTAAACAGCACGCCCATGTCGTCGGTTTCGGTTGATTTGTTGCTGCTTAAGTTTCGTGCGTGTATCCTGTCACGTGTTTTCCGCCGTAATCGCGGTAGCCACGGGGTTCTAGAACTATTACCTTCAACTCTTAACACTTAATAATTAAACTACCAAATCCGGTTCATCAGTAAGAGCATTATTAAATGAGTCAAATTTAAAAACCAATACAGATAGTTAACAGGTCGGAACAATGTTACTCTTCCTAAGTTGATACTCTAATTTTAAATACCATAACAAATGGTTAAATGTTGTAATAAAAAAGTTTCACGGTTTTTTATTATTATTAGTTAATAGTTTAGTTTTAAATTAAAAGTGGTTAAAAGTTATGAAAAAGAAAAAGTAAGTTACACCACTGTTGAAGTTACTAATTTAATTTTAATTGTCAGAGTTAAAAGTTATGGGACGGTATTGTTAGGTGACGTTTGGTTGAAGAGGCCATAAAACCCTGCACTGAGGTCCAGTATGGGGTGATTAACGAACTCTTGTACGTGTCGGCGAGACCATGAAAAAACAGCCGAAGTTCTTGTAGCATACATACTGTATAGCAGCTCTAGAGCCGTTTGTGTTGGTAACGATGATGCTGCAAAAAAATTGATTTTAATTGAATTAATATATATATGGTGAATAAATAGGGTTAACGTCCAGTCAGTGACACATTATAGAAACGCTTATCCACGTATGTAAATTTAACTAAACGTATTTAATAAAATGATATTACATATAAGATTAAAATTGCTTTTACAGCCAAGTATGTAACGTCGAGGCGAGGAAACACATTACTCAGCATTGAAGGGTTTACTTTCTATGCCAAAACTGCCACTAGTGGAGGGAAGACGAGGTGGGTTTGCTCCACTCACCATGCGAAGAAATGTAGAGCAGTTGTCTATACTTTTGAAGATCAAATAGTAAAATTAAACAGTGAACATAATCATGACAAAATTTTCAGTAACCTTTGATCGTAATTATGTTTATGCAATAAACCTTTGTAAATAAATAAATAAAATAAATAAATTTTGAAGCAGTGATGGCACAGTGGCATTGGCTATGGACTGCCGTGCACCAGGTCCATGGTTCGAATCCCGCCCAGAGCTTGAGCTTCACCGCATGGTGGACGGGCTTTTTGTAAATGCCCGCCTGGCTAGCGACCACCCTCAAGTAGAAAATCTGTCGCCAAGCACCTAACAGTGTGTTCCGGCAGCAGTCCTTGAGAGAGAAAAATTACAAGCTAATGAGACCTAACAACTGGACGTCTCAGTATGACGGGCACAGTGCAATTCGCCGCTGACGAAATGCGACTGTTATAGGCAGAGGTTAGTCCACTTAACACCAGGTGGGCCTCGGGCTTGTTCCGTCACAATAACATCAAAAAATAAAAAACCTATATTATTCTTAAGAGTACACTATATAGCTGTAAAAATCTGATCCAATAATGGCGATGCTATATAAGCCTCCGTAGCATCTGGACCGATTCTCAACTGGACATATTCTTAACTGGACAGGGTATAAAATAGGCTATTTCATTTATATTTTTTTTAACAGCAGACTTATGAGTAAGGGTAAAGATAACCCATAATGGTTTGTGCGGAAATAAGGAGCACAAATCTTTGACTCTTAGGTGTTACTGAATAAATGACTTTGTATATTTAAATTAAATAAATATATGTATATAAAAACATATTTTATGTGTTCTATGTTTAATGTTAAATAAAGGATTAAAGAGATTTTATTTTTATAACATAATTTGTTTATATCCATAGTCACTTAAAAAAACATTCTAAAACGAACTATCGCGAAACACAGATTACGTTGATGGTTAATCGATGTTTTTTTTTATTGTCTAGGATATTAACTAAGTAATATCCTAGACAATGAGAAGCTAATCAATATAATGTTTGAGACGTTACCTTATAGAGTGATCCTTTTGCGTTAAAATTTACTGGTTAATTCAACCTTTCTGACAACGTCATTCCCTTTCATTAGATTAACTCCTCAGTTCATGCTTTGCCACTGTCCACATACATTCTTCATACTTCCACATGTAATTCAAATTTTAAACCATCTAATTTCTTCTCGCTCTTACGGCTTCTGTCATCTACTACCCCTGACATTAGAACTGAAATGTACTTATTACCTAATTTCATAGATAATAAGTACATTTCATGGTACCTTTTGTTACTTATCAGCCTAATAAGAATAAAAGTTCTGTTACCTACTAAATAAAAAATCAAGGTTAGTTTTTAAACCGTCACGGTCATTAAAATTACAATTATTATTACAAACGGGATATTTACCGTGTTTTTGATCTCTCGATATTTCAGCACTGTTGCAAGCGCCATGATCACGCGTAAACTGAAGTCTATGCGAGTGTAAGATCGGCACTAAGAGCAGACGAACCGGTCTACCCTCTTTCTTGTACGTTTTTCGGCAAAGCGATGCTATTATTGTCACTGTCACTCACACCACCATTTAAATTTCGACATGCAAAACTAATGATATCAGGTCGTGAACTATTTGTAACACTTCTTCGGCTCTTGCATAGGTTAACCACTGGATTCCTTGTTCTCGACAGTTGAAACCCGTCTTCCCTATTGAAAATAAACCATAACCATTTCAAAGTTATTCAATAATATTCCTGGTTTTCCTACATTCTCCGTCATCTCCACAACGTCATCCATACATAAATCTGTGACATCGAGAAGCTCCCCTGAGCCGCCCCCCTCCATGGCCTCTCGGGGAATTTGACAAACTAAGGGTTTACTGATTTTTTTATCTTGCTGAACTGGTCGGCGCAAATTGGTTTAGTGAGTTGGGAGTGCACTCGTTTGTCCTGCAGGTCTTGAAGTAATGAATTTTGGAACGTACAGGTTTAATTTTAATTCAATGTGTTAATACATATTTGTTTTCTATTTCTAGACCAAAAGGCTTTCTTTTCTACGACAAAGTTTGGCGGCCACTACGTCATTCTAGATGGATACAAGTTTACGAAACATAAGCCCTCAGGGCAGAAGACCAGATGGAGATGTCGCAATTATCAGATTACCCGATGCAAAGCGCACTTATACACTCTGAATAATAGCATCGTTATCTATAAAGATAATCATAACCATTCCAAATCACATTGTTGCCACCAAACTGATTCATTTTAATTAATCCTTTTAATAAAATCGTATCTAATTAGGATTGATTTATGGATCATTTTAATAAACCATTATTAAATAAACCGTACTTATAGTGTATGTGGCTCACTTTTTTAATTTTCAAAAGTCAAAAGAGAGACACGATGTTAACGGCATAAAAAAATGCTTCTAAAGTAGTAGTAATAGTTTGCTTTTAAAATACTGCCACGCTTTGACACTGCACAACTGTAACTTATTACAAATATTCTGAAAGCCTTAAATATGGTTTGTTTAACAGAAGATTGTTAAAGTAAAGGGGAACGGATGTCTCATGACCTACGTACTAATATAGTTGTGAGTGTATTTTTACTGTTGTATACTATCGTATTGTACCAAAATACCTTGTTAAATAAGAAGATGCCGTATTAATTGACGTTTGTACAACAGTAATTAAGTTAAGCATAGATTTTTGTTTGTATGTAATTAAAATTGCCTTCTTTTTCATTATTTTAATAAATATAATCATAGCCCTTTTAAATCGCCTTGTTGCCACTTAACTGTATTATTTTAATATACCACTGTTTGTTTAACCGTATATAATTTATTAATTATATATATATATTGCGTAGCTTAATTTTTTTAAGTGTTTGGAAGTCTTTATTATTCATATTCTATATTATTCAGAAGAGACGGTTGATAGTGCCTTAAACAGGAATTGACAGAACATTTTCTCATAAAATGCTGCCATGGTGTTAAGTTGCACGACACTAATCATCATCATCTAATAAAAAAAATCTAAAAGCCTGAAATATGTATAACAGTAGATTGTTAAACAAGGAAGGAAATTTATGTCACATGACCTCACAGCTACGAGTGTCTATGCGTTATTGTATCTAAATAAAACCTACTGTATTGTTTCATAATACATTGTTTATAAAGAAATGTCGTATCATTTGATTTGTACAAAATATAATTCAGTTCAGCGTAGATTTTTGTTTGTGTTATTTCAAAATGTATCATCTTTCTCATTTTCTGCAATAAACTGTGCAAATTGATCCGGTTTGTACGGGGGATTACGGAATTGTATAGTTTCTAACTGCAGGTCTTAAATTAACGAATCATGGGACAGGCATGCATGTAAATGCATGTTTATTTTTCATTCAATGTGGCCTATACAATAAAACAGCAATTTCACACTCTAACTCCCTCTGTTTATATAAATAGTTTTATTTTTCTATTTCTAGATCAAAAGGCGTTTTTCTCTACGACAAAGTTTGGTGGACACTACGTCATTCTTGATGGGTATAAGTTTACGAAACATAAGCCTGCAGGGCAGAAGACCAGATGGAGATGTCGCAATTATCAGATTACCCGATGCAAAGCACACTTATACACTCTGAATAATAGCATCGTTATCTATAAAGATAATCATAACCATTCCAAATCGCATTGTTGCCACCAACATGTTTGATTTGAATTAATCCTATTAATAAAACCGTTTTTTTTTGTTTATGCTTGTTAGGTTAGCCTTTGACCACTATCTCACCTGATGGTAAGTGATGATACGGTCGAAGATGTTGTTCAGGCTAACCTAGAAGTACTGGAATAACTACCGGAACACACCGTCAGGTACTTGGCGGCATATTTTCTACTTGAGGGTGGTAGCTAGCCAGGCGGACATTCACAAAATGCCCTACCACCATGCTATAACGACGGCCATCCTAAGACGACAACCGGGACCGACGGCTTAACGTGCCCTCTGAAACATGGAAACGCTCAGTAGTAATGTCACTAGCGGTCACCCATCCAACTCATGACCGCAGGCGAGGTTGCTTAACTTTGCTGATCGGTGGAGAACAGCTAAGTAAACTTCGCTACGAGCGCTTCAAGAGCGTATCTAATTAGGATTGTGTAATTTTGTTTTTTAAGTATTCAAAAGAGAAAAAGCGAATAGGATTGTTATGTCATTAATAAATAAAATCTTGTATAGTGCTACCACGCTGTTAAAATACGAAACTTTACTCATATAACAATAACTCTATGTTTTTCATATAAAGTATTTAAAAGTATATTTATCAGCAGATTGTTAAACAAATTGATGTCACATTACCTAACAGCTATAGTAGATTCAATATTGTATCGAGATGAAACCTACTGTGTTGTTTTATAATAAATTGTTACATAAATTGATGCTATATCATGGGATATTTTAACTCACAATAATTGAGTAAAGTGTTAAGTTTTGTTTGGGTATAATAAAAAAAATCTTAGTCCTCATTTATTTAATAAAAATATACTTAACCATTTCAAATCACATTACTTCCACTAAACTGTTTAATTCTCATGAACTACTTTTTATTAATCCGTATCTAATTAATTAATTCTATTAATTGGTTGGCATAGTATTTTAAGTATTTTAAGTGAGAGGTTTGGAAGTGGCTTAAACATGAATTAATTATAATTTATCCATATTTTCTTATAAAGTGCTGCGACGCTAAGTTGCAAGACCATACTCTTATTACAAAAAGTAAAAAATCATGAAATATTGTATGTATAAGGCTAAATTGTTAGACAATGGATCTTACAGCTACGCGTGTATTTTCATTATTGTACCCACATGAATCCTACTGTGTGGATTCATAATAAATTAATAAATTGCGAAACAAAAGGAAGCTGTATTACTTGACATTTGTACTTAAAGTAATGTATTAAGCTTATATTTTGATTTGTGTATATAAACTTGAGTTCTTTAAATACGCTTTTTAATAATATTTTATTGCAATAAACTGTGTCAATTAGTGTGGTGAGTACGGAGAGCTACGTACTCGTATGGAATGCAGTTCTTGAAGTAATGAAAATTTTAACATGCATTTTTTTATTTTCATTCAATGCAGCAAATACACTTAAGTAGCAAATTCACTCTCAATTGTTTCGATTAATAGTTTTTTTCTATTTCCAGACCAGAAGGCGTTTTTTTCTACGACAAAGTTTGGGGGCCACTACGTCATTCTAGATGGATACAAGTTTACGAAACATAAGCCCTCAGGGCAGAAGACAAGATGGAGATGTCGCAATTATCAGATTACCCGATGCAAAGCGCACTTATACACCCTGAATAATAGCATCGTTATCTATAAAGATAACCATAACCATTCCAAATCATATTGTTGCCACCATACTGATTCATTTTAACAAACCACTATTGAATAAACGGTATCTTATAGTGTATTGTGTGGCTTAGTTTTTAAGCGACTTTCTCTTTAAGAAGTAAATAATGAATAGGAATTGACTATCATTTAAAAATACAATAGTTTCAAGTTCCTAATCTTAATACAAAAGTCTGAAATATTATGCTATATTGAATAGTACATAAGAATACTCAAACGAAGAAGGTAATTGATGTGTTACGACCTAACTGCTACGAATGTTGAAACCTATGTGTAGTTTTTTAATAAATTGCTTGATAAAAAGTTATTATATCATATCACATTTGTACTGACAGTTTAAGTTAAGCGTAGATTTTAGGTTCAAATAAATAATACTGTAATTTTATAATTCATAATTATGTTTAATAAAGATATTTTGAAATTGAATTGAGTCTACTTCTTCCTCTAATATTTCTGTACAGTTTAAGGTTGTCTGGAGGAAATCACTTCAAATGATAAGGCCGCCCATTGTATATAGGCAATTAATGTTTGGTTATCATTCTCAGTTTTTTTTTGCTGATAGGTGAGCTCTTGACCACAATCTCATCTGATGGTAAGTGATGATGTGATCGAAGGTGTTAGCAGGCTTATCCTAGAATTAGTGGCTCTCAAGGACTGCTGCCGGAACACACCGTAAGGTTCTTGGCGACAGATTTTCTACTTGATGGTGGTCGCTATCCAGGCGGGTATTCGCAAAACGCCCTTCCACCATGCGGTGAAGCTCAAGCCCGCGGCAGTCCATAGCCAATGCTATGGACAGTTATCACTGCTTCATTGCTTACATATTATGTAGTTACACTACAGACTATTTGTATTGTATTATATTAAAGTGTGGAAATTGGGCTGATCAGTACGTAGGCTTAAGTATTCGTATAGTTTCTAACTGCAGATCTTGAACTAACGAATTTTGGGATATGCAGGTTTAATTTTCAATCAGTGTGGCCAATATTGAGCATATTGGTATCAGCAATTTCATACTCTAATCCATACTTTTTTCTATTTCTAGACCAAAAGGCTTTCTTTTCTACGACAAAGTTTGGTGGTCACTACGTCATTCTAGATGGATATAAATTTACGAAACATAAGCCCTCAGGGCAGAAGACCAGATGGAGATGTCGCAATTATCAGATTACCCGATGCAAAGCGCACTTATACACTCTGAATAATAGCATCGTTATCTATAAAGATAACCATAACCATTCCAAATCACATTGTTGCCACCAAGCTGATTCAGTGTAATAAAACCACTATTAAAAAAACGTATCTTATGGTGTATTGTGTGGCTTAGTTTTTAAGTGTTCTCAAGACTTTCTCTTTAAGAAGTAAATCATGAATATGAATTGATTATCATTTAATAATTCAATAGTTTCACGTTCCTACTCATAATAAAAAACTCCAAAGTCTGAAATATGCTATATTGAATAGTATATCGTCAAACAAGGGAGGTAATTCAAGTGTTATGATCTAAAAGCTACGTGCGTTGAAATCTGTGTAGTTTCATAATAAATAGCTTAATAAAAATATAATACTTTATCACGTGACAGTTGTATTAACAGTTATTTAGTTAAGCGTAGATTTTTATAACACTAAAGTTTTATAGTAAAAATATCATAATTATGATTAATAAAGATATTTTGAAATTATATGAAGTCTACTTCTTCCTTTACTATTCCTGTAACTTTTAAGGTTGGCTGAAAGTAATCGCTTCAAGTGGCAAGGCGGCCCTTTGTATATTGCCAATTAATGTGAGGTTATCATTCTCAGTATATGGTATACACTATAGACTATTTGTATTGTATTATATTAAAGTGCGCAAATTGGGCTGATCAGAACGTAAGGTTACGTACTCGTGTGGTTTCTAACTGCAAATCTTGAAGTAACGAATTTTGGGACATTACAGGTTACAGGTTTAATTCCAATCAGTATGGACAATATTGAGCATATTAGTAACAGCAATGTCATACTCTAATCCATACTTTTTTCTATTTCTAGACCAAAAGGCTTTCTTTTCTACGACAAAGTTTGGTGGACACTACGTCATTCTAGATGGATACAAGTTTACGAAACATAAGCCTGCAGGGCAGAAGACCAGATGGAGATGTCGCAATTACCAGATTACCCGATGCAAAGCTCACTTATATACCCTGAATAATAGCATCGTTATCTATAAAGATAACCATAACCATTCTAAATTGCATTGTTGCCACCAACATGTTTAATTTTAATTAACACCTACTTATTAAAACGTATTTCATTTATTAATTCTGTTTCTTGTGTGACTTAGTTTTTTAAGTATTCAAAAGTTAAAAGAGCATGGACATAAATTGGATATTATTTATAAACGTTTGCTTTCACGCTGTTAAGTTACACGATCCCTTAACAAAAACTCTAAAATAAAGTTTGAATGATATGCTTTACAGTAGAGTGGTAAAGAAGTGAGGGCGTCAATGTCCCATGACCCAACAGCTACGAGTGTATTTTAATTGTTGTGTCGAAATGTTCCTACCTACTGTGTATAATACCTAAAACGACTAAAATTGCTGAATAATAAGATACCCTATCAAGTGACATTTGTATAGAAATAAATTCAGATATGCAATAAGTTTTCTTTGTGTGTAGTAAACTAAATTTAATGTATTGATATATTTTAGGTATATATAACTTTTTTTTATTAGTTATTTCAAATTATGCCATCCTATGAGTATCTACGACTCAATATGGCGGTTTATACGTCTTTATATAACTATACAATATTATGAAAACAGTTTTATTTTGTATATGCTTTACTGTATCTGTATGAAAACAACTAGCATGTGTCCGCGGTTTCGTCCGCGTTTATGTTAGTTCTTTGAATTTTGCTATACTTTGATACATGATTTTTTTTTAAATAAATATATTTTATATTCATAAATTAATCTTTTCATTTACATTATCTCAACATTGGCCTTAATCGATATTTAAGTCCACCTTGACTTCGACTTTGACTTTAAGTTACCATTGAAACTCTCCCCACTCTTATTTTCAATTACCTTCTACCTAGATGCCATCACCTGTATTTTACCCTTACTCTCTTTATTACCCCCCTAATCCTGCCCTTCCCAAAGTAATTTCTTAGGTGATACCTATACACTATATTAAAGAAATGTACATACCCACTTTCACATAAAATTGGAACCCCTATTTATGTCTTAATTCACTTTTGTAGCAGACAGTATTTTAATATTTTTATTTTTGTAAAGACGCATGCTCCACGCAACTACGAAAGGACCAATTAGAGTCATACGTCATATGTCATGTTGGCTTAGTAGTTTGGCATACTCTGGCTATAGGGGTGGATGGTGCGGGTTCGAATCCCGCACATGACTATATTTCTTCCTCTTGTTATAATTTTGTAATCTTAAGACAGTTATTTTATGTCTGGAACCTTACGAATGAATAAAATGTCTTCAACTTCAGAAGAATAGGATTTTACACTTGACACTCATATACAAAGTTTATCCCATTCTTTGATCCCCTCAATTCGGCCCTGTCGCAACTAGTTCATAGCTTGTCAGCTATGAATTAGTTGCGACAGGGCCGAATATCCCTTACCTATAAACTAACTACTTGCCAATTTTCAGCTTCTTTGGTAAAGTAGTTTCCGAGACTACGTATTTAGTCAGTGAGTGAATGAAAATGTCACATTCTTTTATATAGACAATGAGAAAAGAGGAAAAAATATGTAATCAATATTGTTATTGTATAGATATTATTTTATTAATAAACCTTATAAACTTACAAATAAACATTTATGTGAATATGGATAAAACTCACGATAGTTTCCAAAGTGAAACATTTATGTGAATTAAAAAACGTGTATTTTTTCGCCTTATAAATAAACATTCATATAAATTCAAAAATTTGTATTTTTTGGCAGAAGAACCAACACAAATTAATGAACTTTATATTTTTATAAGTAACATTTTAATATTTTTTCTTTTGCAATGACGCATTTTTCAGGATTGTGTAAATCCTGAAAAATGCGACGAGAGAAAAACCCGGATATGAATAAAAATTTTCCTTGCCTTGTAATTTTGTAATGTAAAAACTATAATTTCACAATTTACATAATTTAAAACTTAAAATATTCTGAATGCATTAAAAATTTATGAGAAAAAAAATAGTCATGTGCGGGTTTTTTTATATTCTATAAAAAAAATCTCGTAAATTTGTAATTTTGAAAATCGCCGAGCGCAGGCGTTGTTGCAAACATAACAATAATAAAAAGATTTCTCAATGCATTCTCAATACATAGCTTAATGCAAATATAATAAATTGAAGTATTTTATTGTACAGCTTAATATTATAGTATTGTTCTATTTCAGGTCCTGTAATTATTATGTCTGAGGCGGGCACGCCGAGACTATTGCATGAGGGTCAGGTATTCACTCGGCACTACGTTCGCGACAGCGGCCTCATGAGGTGGCGCTGCTCTCATCGAAGTAGAGGTTGCCTCACTACCATTATCACTAAACATGGACACTTTATTTGCATCAGAAACAACCACAATCATTACTGATAAAGAAATAATTTTAAGTAAACGCTGCAATTACGTGGAGATTTTAAAAACTTAACAGAAGGTGATCATTGTTACACTGGGAAGGAAAGTTATAGGTTACACAATAGCGTCACCACTTTTTTTAAAAATTGATTGTTAATCTTTTGACCAAAGAAGGCAAGCGGTCACGCGGTCGATCGATGCGTTGGACACACCTCATCAAAGGTACGACGCAAACCTCCATAATTAAGAGTTTCCGAGACGCTGAAGACCGCTGAAGACAAGTGGAGGCGCATCGCGAGGGCTGTTTTAGCCAATGAAAATGCATCATCTTCAACCATGACCACTCTGTCACGAGTGAACGACTAAGAAGGAGGAGGAATCTTTTGACCACAATCTTACCTGATGGTAAGTGGTTATGTGGTCGAAGGTGTTAACAGGCTTAACCTAGAATTACTGGCTCTCAAGGATAGCTGTCGAAACACACCGTAAGGTGCTTGGTGACAGGTTTTCTACCTGAGGGTGGTCGCTAGCCAAGCGGGCATTCGTAAAAATGCCCTACCACCATTCGATGAAGCTCAAGCCCGCTGCAGGATTCGAACGATGAGCCTGCTGCGTGGTAGTCCATAGCCAATGGCACTGAGCCATCACTGCTTCAAAAAGCTTAAGCTTTCAAAGCTGGGTATTTCAGTGTATGATAATTTCATATTTTTTACTATATCATCACCTCATTTCATGTTCGCTACCTACTATTAACATTAATTCGTAGTTCGCTACTGACCTACTTTTTCATACTTCCATTCAAATTCAAAACAATCAACACAACTCACACTTGCTCTCCTTCTGCACTACTTCTCATTGTGAGCGGTACTCATTACTCATTGTACATTCATAAAATATCTCTATCTATATTATACATGCCTACTATTATTACAAATTGAATGTGACCCTAAATTTTTAAATCGTTTATTTTTCTCTATAATTATTTATTGTTTTTTTTACCGGCGGTATTCCTTGATTAACAAAATACTACGAACTATATACAACACTACAGCTACTACAATAAAAGCATTTAGATCCCTATAAGCCATTACAGACTCACAGGCAGTCCAAATGATCCAGCTGATGGCAGCGTGCCCAGCATGCTGGCAGCATGCTGGGCACGTTGGGCTGGCAGCATGCTGGACACGTTGAATTGCAATGCTTATTTTTTTTATTTGTTTAATGTATTAAAGTTTCCACTTAAGGGATGCGTCGTACGCGCAATAGAGTGGACGTGTATTTAGTTAGTCGCGATAACTTTGTTTTTAATTCAATGTTTTTTTATTGCCGAGCCTGTAATAAAGAAGTGAGTGGTGAACCAACTATAAAGTGTTCAGATAAACAGATAAACATTTTGTTAATAATTGAAAAAAATATAAGTCATTTACATTCTTTGTCAATATTTCTACATAATTGAGATAATGAGATAAACAATAATTCACGCAAATAATACTTATAACTACTTATATAAGTTAAAAAAATCCTAGAAAATTAAGTAATCATCCTCATATTAAAAATTATTTGAAGTTACATATTATCAATAAAAATAATAACTTACATACCTAGGTAATTATAAAAATAATAAATTTATATAGTCATAATATAATCAAAATGAAAAAAAAACGTAATCATTTATATAATTATTTGGAGTCAAAAAAATCGTTTACTGTATATGTAGTAATTAAACAACTATAAACGGTTTAAATCGCGTATATTTATCATTATTTTTGTCCCGAAGTTTCAAACACTTTGCAGTGATCGTGGTCACGGGGTGACTAATTGGTTTTATTTGTCACGTGTATGAGTTATTAAGAAGTTATTTGTCCTACCGTCAGAATTTTTTTATATTAATCATAACGTTCTCTATTCACGCAGTATTCGCTCACAGTGTCCAGAGTTTTTTATTTTTATAGTATTGTGACGGAACAAGCACAAGGCCCACCTGATGTTAAGCGGTATCCTCTGCCTATAACAGATGCATTTCATCACAAGTGACGAACTGCACTGCGCCCACCACCTTGAGGCATACTTGTTAAGTCTCATTTTGCCTGTAATTTGCCAGATTTGTGTCGGCCTTGGGATTTAATTAATGTGATAACAGGATGCCAAGCAGGTGTTTTTTTTTTTTTTTATGTTATTGTGATGGAACAAGCGCGAGGCCCACCTGATGTTAAGCGGTATCCTCTGCCTATAACAGATGCATTTCATCAAATGACGAACTGCACTGCGCCCATCCCATGAGACATAGCTGTTAAGTCTCATTTTTGCCTGTTATTTCGCTGGCTCTCAAGGACTGCTGCCGGAACACACCGTTAGGTGCTTGGCGACAGATTTTCTACTTGAGGGTGGTCGCTAGCCAGGCGGGCATTCGCAAAATGCCCTTCCACCATGCGGAGAAGCTCAAGTTCTGGGCGGGATTCGAACCATGGACCTGCTGCGCGGCAGTCCATAGCCAATGCCACTGAGTCATCACTGCAACGTGGTACTTGCCAACCATCATCTCTATTGAAATTTGGGTACTTTTTGATTTCAATAGCCTCGCGTAACATTCTTGGCATAAACCGGGTCTCTCTGGCAAGGATTTAGTTCTAGTTTTAAATATAAAAAAAATACTTGTCTGTGTATTTATAACGGATGTGGCTAAGTTTTCTAATGAGTGCATATGCTCCATAAATGTATTATGCCATACAACACTTAAGAGTGCTGCACGATAATTCATGCAACTTACTTTAGAATAGTTTCTGGCGAGACGAGTGCGTGGGAGCAGCTGTCGCGCTTGGCACGTTATTTCCACGCGCACTGCTCGATGGTCGCTCAACTTAGTGATGACAGGAGACGCCGCAATTGACCTCTGAATCATATTAGTATACACATGATTAAAGCAGGTGGATGATAAATTACTCACGCGTGTTGGAAAGTCAACAACATTTGTAAAGTTGTGGGCCGATAGCATATCGATCAGCTGTTTCGTCGTTCTCGTCATTTAATTTATGCCTAGAATCTTCATATTTTCCCAACTATTGGAAATTAAAACGCGTGGTTCCCATATTCAAAGGTGGTACCGGTTCGGAAGTGAGCGGCATCCTTTCGACTCCGACGAAAGTCTTGAAATCCCTTCTCGTCTCAAACTTTTTGTATCCCACCATGCCAAAAACTAACAATGTGAGATACATCAATGGATAGAAAGGGTAAACTCCGTATCGTGTTCGGTATAGGTACCTCATACATTTATTTTGTATGCGTTCCAACATGATTCTGTATTGAGTTTCATGTGGAGCCCACACTACAGCATTGCATTCTAGCAAAACATTCGTCCTGTACATATTACACCTATGTGTAGGACGGACGAATACGTAACGCGGCGGCGGCGGCCACTACTGCTTGTTGTGCCCGTCGCACGAACTAACTTGTTAGCCAAGACTTCGTTGATCGTATGTTGCACATACTAAATCGAGTTGCCAATAAAATAATCCTATTTATTTGCTCAGTTGCAGAATTTAAGACATGCACTCTATTTTGGGCAAATACCCCCTTAATAGGGGAGGCTGTGTTCAGCAGTGGACGATCCGGCTGATACAGTACAGTACAGTACTCTATTTTACATATATAATGACACAAATTAATAATTTACATTTTCGCTGTTACTTTTTATTATATATCAGGCTTTTTAATTTGTATTAATTTGTATTGTCGTGTGATTGGTGTAATTGACATTGGTACCTATTTAATTATTTACATTATTTATTATTAAAAATAATATTCATCATGATGTTTGTAATTATTGAAATGAGTTTTGATTTGTGATTATTGACATGGATTTTAACTTGTAATAATGGACGTTGACTTATTTATTATAATGCATAGTATTTGACTTTGATTTAATTGGTAATATTTTAGATTAAATTGTAATTTAAATTATTGCGATTCGTTTGTATTGTTTGGTGAAGGTATTTAGAATCTGAAATTATTGTAATCTTTATTTCGTTAATCATATGTTACATACACGATTGAATTAGGACACTGCTGTAATAATTTGTGTATATAAATAAATAAATTAAAAAAAAAACTCCGTATTCCTATATATTCTATTTTTATTCCTGCATGTTCTTTGTATTGCTTGCATCGTCACCCCGTCGGCATCTCAAGAACCAATTCTCAAACTATCTGTTCAACTTGTGACACCGAGCCTTCCCCTGGGCCGGCCAGTAGCTCTTGGGGAACCTCCATTAGTTGTACAGACCTCCGAAGATTACCGTACCCACCCTGGGCAGCGCTTAAGTCATCCTCCCTGTCCCTGTCCTTGACCATCATTCAACACTCCATCGTCAGTTATTTGCGTTGGCGAGGTCTAGTACTAATCTTCTTTGCCGCTGGTAGTCTTCAGTATAAAGAGTAATGTCTCAGCCAAGAAACTCACAACTTTCCACGTTACGTGGTTAACATTAACACCAGCTCCATTAAGACACAATTTCCAAGTAGTTTAAAATCGAACGTTAACGTTCAAAAGATAGTTTAAAAACTAAACGAAACTAAAATCTCGAGTTAAAATAAGTCGTCTACTTTTTTATATACTCTTTTTAATAAAAAAAACATATTTCGTGATAACTGTTTGCGATTGTTACAACTCTTTTTAATATTAATAATAATAATTATTATTTATAATAATATTGGTTAGGTAAATGAATGATACAGTAGAGCCTCGATAATCTGAACTATCAAATATCAACGCCTGTTCGCACTCACGGAGCGTAGTATGTAAAAAATAAAGGGAAAATTAACAAGTTTGTCTTTCAAATAATGATGTTTATTAAATTTCTTACACAAAATTCATTTAATTTGTCATAAACTGATCTATTTTAAGTTGGCAGGTTCTATTTATAGACCAAGAGATTATCCATCAATTTACGAAGCAACAATTTTTCCGTTAACGAGAGGTCATTTTCGTGAGCCCAATTCGTGAAAATTTCAAGTGCTGATATGACTTGTGGTTGATTTTCTTAATAACTGAAGTAGGAGAATCGTCAATTGGTGATTCGTCATTTGCAGACTCGTCAGTCGCTTTCGTAAGTTCACTGATAATGTCATCAGTCATGGTCTCTGTGCATTTTTCCTTTATGCGTAGCATGTACATGTTAACAGACAGAGATTATAACTGCAGAAAATCAACGTATCGTGGCGCCGCGAGCAGGGAGCGGGTAATGCGGAGGGGGAGGGGTAATTTAGCAGTTCGCATGATAGCGACGTTTGGATTAACCTGGGTACGGACTATCGAGGCCCTACTGTACTGTGAAAATCGTCTTAAGAGTTGTGAATTCACCTTGCGTAGTTACAATTCAACGTAAAAGGTCAAATTTGATTTAAGCTCCAAAGTAGTTTTTCTCAGTGTATGTTGGTAAACAAGACGCACCAGTAATTGCTGAAGTGCAAAGAACATAGTTTATCCCAGTTTACTTGTCTTGTGGCAAAAACGAAGTACCGTCGCTTCATATTTAAAATAAAGATATGAAGATGATGATTTGCGTAGGCAGCGTAAATAAGTACAGGATATACTTCAACGTTTCTTTTATTTTCAGGACTGCGGTTCACATTGACTAGAAACGGAAAACCAGCGATCCAGAATGGTAAACACCGATACTACAAGAACAATCGAACAAAAGGACCTAAAACTCTATGGACTTGCTGCAGAGTTGGAACCGGATGCAAAGCTTCTATAACTACACTTAACAATGTAATTATCGCGGAGAAAACTGAACACAACCATTAAAATCAATTAAAACCCCTTTTTTCTAAAATAATTTTAAACGGAAATTTATTCAATGTGGCCAAGATTAAGTACTTACTAGAGTATGTACTATATCTTGGCAAAAAGATACCTTATCACGTGACATTTGTGGTTTCTTTTACTTTTCCGTCTATTTCATTCTATTTTTATTATTACACAAATTTGTGGAATACAATCCAGCTCAAAACTGCATTAGTTTTCCTATTTCTAACTTGATTGTATACTGTCTTGTGTATAAATAAATAAATAAAAAAAAAACAGTTATTAGTTAAGCGTAGATTTTAAGGCTTCAAATAAATAACACTAGAAATTTACAATTCCAAATTGTGATAAATAAAGATATTTTGAAATTGAATTGAGTCTACTGCTACTTTTACTATAACTGTGGATCCTAAGAATGTCTGGAGGAAATCGCTTCAAGTGATACGGCTATGGTATATTTGCAATAAATGTTTGGTTATGATTCTCAGTAAATAGTAACAATACAGAGTAATTGTATTTTAATAAATTAAACTGCGCAAATTGAGCTGATGGGCGTCGAGTTAAGTACTCGCATTGTTTTTGACTGCAGCTCTAGGATTGTCCTATTTTAAGACATGTTCGTTTAATTGTAATTCAATGTGATCAATATTAAGTATATTGGTATCAGCAATATCATTCTCTAACCCATACTTTTTCCATTTCTAGATCAAAAGGCTTTCTTTTCTACGACGAAGTTTGGAGGACACTACGTCATTCTTGATGGATACAAGTTTACGAAGCATAAGCCCTCAGGGCAGAAGACCAGATGGAGATGTCGCAATTATCAGATTACCCGATGCAAAGCACACTTATACACTCTGAATAATAGCATCGTTATCTATAAAGATAATCATAACCATTCCAAATCGCATTGTTGCCACCATGCTGATTCAATATAATTAATCCTATTAATAAAACTATATCTAATTGGGAATTGTGTAACTTTGTTTTTAAGTATTATCAATAAGAGAATAGGGTCGTAAGTGGCTTAAACAAGAATTGCATGTCATATATTAAAAATCTTGTATATACGCTGTTAAAATGTGCAACCTTACTCTTATTACAATAACTCCTCAACTTAAATTACTAGCTTTTTTTATGCCTGATAGGTTAGCCGTTGACCACTATCTCACCTGATGGTAAGTGATGATGTGGTCGAAGATGTTGTTCAGGCTAACCTAGAAGTAGCAAAACTATAAAATAATCATAACCATTTCAAATCAAATTGTTACCACTAAATTGTTTCAGTTTAATTAACCACTATTGATATAACTGTATCTAATTTATTACACGACTGCCCAAAGAAGGAGTGTTTTGTTTTCAGGGTTAATGTATGTTTGTTTGTGAGTATCTTTATTCAACTGTAACTTATATACGGCTTAACCGATTTTAATGTACGAGATTATGTATTGACAGCGCTAGTAACACTGGGTGCATAAAAAAACAATCGTGCGGATTTGAGACACCATATTTTGAGATAGATTTTTTTATATATCCAAACCTCTCGAATGGGGTATCAAAATAAAGGGCTTTAAACAACGATTCCATAAATATATTTAACTTGCAGTTTAAATTTAAATGGAATAATAATATTTAACGAAAATAAATAATTGCTGTCAGGTTTTTTACTTTTTTAATTAATTGTAACGTAACAGTGGGTATAGTTGACATTGAGGTAATAGTTGACACTTTCAACTTTGAAGACATATAAAGACAGTTTTTTCATAGAACAGATCATGTGAATGCATCCTATTGATAGGAAATATATCCAGACACATAATTTTTTTTATTTTGGCAAAATTGGTTCAGGCATTTTGTAATAGCCTGTGTTTAACTGTGCGCGTGTCCGTGAATTATATTTTTTTAAATATATCTAACAGAATTTAGAGAGGTGAGTAAATTTACATTTATTAATTTTTTTTCATTGCTTTTCCTGATATCCACATAGGTGATGTATAATGCTGTTATTAGTTCATTGCTTATTACCCGAACTCCACTCCTAACCTCGTGTGTGTAATGGCGCCAATTATTTCGTGTGTGTCAATTACTACTTACGCCTTTTTCAATGTTAACCAGTAATTGACATCCCTGTCAACTACTGATTTTTTAGGTGTAAATTAAGTTTGCATTATGTCAGTGATCAGTGTAAGGTGACAATCATTTCTGTATATAATGAGTATAGTTCCTATTACTAGAACCAATACTTGACAGGGATGTCAACTACACATGCATACAGTGTCAAGTACTGAGTATATATATTTTTTATTCCTTTGGAAAACAATCAAGAGCACCGCACTTAAATCTTAAAAACAGTACTGAATTTCTTGTGTCAGACTGCTTGTTATTTTTTAATACTTTAAATCATGTCGGATTTTCATAGTCTGCGATAAATATGATTTATGAATTGTAACTAAATACTGTTTTCTTAGATTAGCTAGACTGATATTTATAAGTGTAAAGTATGATTATGATAATAATGAGATACTCTTTGTAGATGGTTCAAATTAATAATCCCTTGTTTAAATATTCCGTAGCTCGCGGGGCGGAAAGCGTCCCACGGGGAGTCGCTTTGCTACGTTGAATGTAAGAGGTGGAATGGACACTATGAAGCATGCCAGACGATAGATGCAAAGATTTGTTGTATTTTTAGAATTATAGCTCGGATCGTGCTCAAAAAAAAAACGCGAATCGATCGGAAATAGCGGACCGCGTGTAATGATGCGTAGAACGTTTGAAAATTTTAAAAAATGTAATGAATACAAACCAAATAAAAAAATATGATCAAGTATGAATGCGTGACCCCAAGACTTCTCTGGGTGAGGCTTAAAGTTGGGCTTACTCGATGTTTTGGGGCGGGTGTCTATGCGCCGACGGACATGGGTTCATGAAGGTCCCCAAAAGCACAAAAAGAAAGAAAGGAGTTTTGGGACAGTATGCACAATACTTTAAAAATGTGAAGATAATGAAAGGATTGTATTGATGGATGGGTAGGAAGAAAGCGAGATGGATATGAAAGGGTTCCTGGAGCTTTTGGGGATGAACGAGTGAATGAGAATGGACTAAGTTTGCTTGATTTGTGTCTGGAATGGAGTCTTTGCGTCACAAACACAATGTTTGACCACAAAAAGATCCATTTGTTTACAAGGGAAGGTGATTCAAGAAGTATGATTGACTTTATTACTGTGGATGAAAAGCCGAGGAAAAAGTATTAGATACTCGGGCGTACCGCGGAGTTGGCACAGACCACTACCTGGTGGTGAGACGTGTAAGTGGTCTTTTCAACCGATGGCGACACCGAGGGCGTGCATCTACACTACAAGTGTGAATTGTTTGGAACGTTAAAGTGAATGTTAAAAAATTGCAAGAGAAGGATGTTAAAAATGATTATGTTAATAAGTTGCACGAAAGGCTTGATGGTTTAGAAGAGATAAGTGAAATTAAAGAAATAATAATAATAATATCTTTATTGAAAAACATATAAGGTACAAATAAATGTTGAAGCTCTGCCTTTTGTTTTAGTAAAAAACAATGCGTAGATGGATCAAGATGTACAAAAGGATGTGGATGAAAACTAATAACATGGTTGGATTCGTTAGCCACAAAAGCTAACCAAAATGTATAAATGGCAACACATGATGGTATACGTTACGTGTAGCAAGAAAGGATTTTAAGAGATTAAAAAAGATAGTTAAAGAAGTTGTAAGCAGAAAGAAAGATGAGCGAAAGGATTTCTGAAGATTTCCAGTCAAAAGTAAAGTTTTTCTGGAAATCCATAACAGCTCGAGGAAACCATGACCTGAGATCGTCAAATCAGAAGTCATAATGGAAGCATTATAAAAGGAGAAGAATATTTGTTGAAAAATGGAAAGAGTATTTTGGAAGTTTATTTGAAAGAGGACTAGGTCTCAGGACTAGGTTTTAGGTTGGACAGGACTATGTTGGACTAGGTTTCAGGAACCTACATGTACACATACAAGCGATGATGAAAACGAAATAAGCATGTAAGAGATTTTGAAAGCGTTAAAGAGTATGAAATTATGTAAGAATTCAGGATACGATGAAATCGAGATGCTGAGAGCTGGGCGAGGCATATTTGTTAGTCTGTTGCACCGCCTTCTTAATTTGGATTGGAGGAGGATTACAAAAGATGGAGAGTGTGAAAGTAACATAGAAAGGAGAGGGGATGCTGTAAACATGGTGAACGGAGCATTGCACGCGTCTATGAACAGTACGAAGAGCTCGTAGCGAAGTTTACTTAGCTGTTCTGAACTCATCAGCAAAGTTAAGCAACGTAGCCCGCGGTCATGAGTTGGATGGGTGACCGCTAGTGACATTACTACTGAGCGCTTCCGTGCTTAGGAGGGCACGTTAATCCGTCGGTCCCGGTTGTTGTCTTAGGATGGCAGTCGTTATAGTATGGTGGGAGAGCATTTTGCGAATGCCCGGAACACACCGTTAGGTGCTAGCCAGGCGGCTAGGACCTAACGGTGTGTTCCGGCAGCTATCCTTGAGAGCCAGTACTTTAAAAATATGTCTCTCATCTGGCTGTTCATGTAGGAGTGTTTGTTCAAACAAAAAGTGAATGTATTGTAGTGAAAGTTGGGTATAGCAGAAAAAGCATGAAAGTAGCATAAATACAGTGGAGATGAGAGCATTGAGAAGCATAATTAGAGTCAAACGGAGTGACAGGATAAGGAATAGTGTGATACGGGAATGATGTGGTGTAAATATGGATGTAGTAGTGTCTAAGATCGAGAAAGGTATGTTCAGATGGTTTGGACATATAGGGAGAATGAATGAAATATGAATGACTAAACAGGTTTACATGAGACAAGTGAACGGAAGTTTTGGAAGGGGAAGACCTAGACGAACTTTCCAAAATCAAATTGAAGACGTTCTGAAAAATGGTCACTTTTTTTTTTTTATGTTATAGTGACGGAACAAGCCCGAGGCCCACCTGATGTTAAGTGGACTAACCTCTGCCTATAACAGACGCATTTCGTCAACGACGAATTGCACTGTGCCCGTTACACTGAGACGTCCAGTTGTTAGGTCTCATTAGCCTGTAGTTTTTCTGGCTCTCAAGGACTACTGCCGGAACACACCGTTAGGTGCTTGGCGACAGATTTTCTACTTGAGGGTGGTCGCTAGCCAGGCGGGCATTCGCAAAATGCCCTTCCACCATGCGGTGAAGCTCAAGCTCTGGGCGGGATTCGAACCATGGACCTGCTGCGTGGCAGTCCATAGCCAATGCCACTGAGCCATTACTGCTTCAAGATTCATGTCAGGAGTACCCTAAACCGACGCTTATGTATGAAAGGATGATGAATGTAGATGAAGCGAAAGAGATATCTAAGGATCGTAGCCAGTGGAAATCTATAGTCTCTGCCTACCCCTACGGGAAAGAGGCGTGATTTTATGTATGTTTATATGTAATATAGTATTCATTATTAATAAATTACTTCTTCTTTGTTTGATGTCAATTATTGGATCAACTAATGTCAACTACCCAAACAAATAAATTTTTATCATGTCAACTATGGGTGCATTTGATACTTTAAAATCATGTTTTTTTCATTTTTTATTGCTTGCTCTTATGAGATAATTGAATAACAAGCAATAATCTACATGAAACCTTTTATTTTAGAATATATAATTCACATTTACATTAAAGCATTTTGATCACCCTACACTGTTCTAAAGTTGACTATTCCGACCTATGTGTCAACTACTCCCCCATTTACCTTACTTGTTAGTTCTATGTATTGTGTATTATTTAACTATTAGTTTTTTTAAGTGCTTAAAAGTTCATGAAAAGTTTTCCTAACGGCCTAAACAGAAATTGATTATCATTTAAGAAAGTTCTTTTAGATATAAACGCTGCGACGCTGTTAAAGTTGCATAATAATAATTATATAATGATAAATAAATAGATTTTGTGTAATTTAGTCTTTATTTATCTACCGACTTCAAAAATAGGAGGAGGTACTCAATTCATCTTTATTTATTTTTTTTGCATTTCTCGGTTTTAATTTCGACCGAGATATTTTTAGCAACTATCTGTCTCGGTTTTGGTATATGAAAAATAAATATATATATTCTAGGTGGGACCTTACATTTGCTCCTACCTATCCCCTTAACTTTTGTTGCAACTCATTAAACTAGACATTATGTTGAGTTGTGCTGCATAACTCGAAGATAAGTCCTTATTACATTATAGTCATATTTCTCACAGATTTTCACTAATTGAGTACGAGTGATGACACCTTCTTATTTTATTTATATATTGATCTTAGCCTCGTGGAGTGCCGGGTAAGAATGTCCATTGCTACCTGTGGGTGTCGTAAGGGGCGACTATAGGTAAAATACCGGAAGTTGGAAAGCACTTCTGAGGAAGTCGGAAGGAATTAAGATCTTAAACTGCGATACCGAAGACACCTGCCTTGCGTGGGGATTATGGAACCCCCCCCCCACTAAACGGGGGGGGGGGCTGTGTTCAGCAGTGAACCTTCCGGCTGATACACACAGTACACAGTATACAGTACAGATGACACCTTCAATAAAATAAGTCTTCGTTATATCTTTAGAATGCATTAAGACGCCGACCGTTGTCAGTTAATATGGCCATTAGGTTGATAAACAGCTCTATAAAACGATTAATGTGTTTGCCATATGTATTGCCATGTTGCTTATTGGGAACTTTTTAATCGTTAATCTTAAATAAAGAAACACGCGTGGCTTTAATTTTTTGAGTTGAGTTGGCGAGTCGTAGTGTTATTCCTCTTTTCCGCTAGTAGTGCTACGGTAGCAAGGGTCACGTCACAGCCAACAAACTCCTAGGTAAACAAGGATATTCTTTATGTTGTGACAAAAAATTAAATAGTACACATATATACAAGCAAATTTGAATCCGATTTCACTTACGTTACATCCGACAGCTGTCCTTGAGAGCCAGTACTGCTAGGTTAGCCTGAACAACATCTTCGCCCACATCATCACTTACCATCAGGTGATATAGTGGTCAGAGGCTAATCTATCAGGAATAAAAATAAACTGAAATTGGATTCAAAACTGTTTAAAATATTAAGTACCGGGTTTCAAATTTGAAATAAAGATAGGTATAGGTGATTATTTGCGTTGGCAGAGTAAAGACGTACAGAATATAATTCAGCGTTTCTTTTCTTTTTAGTTCCGCGCTTCACATTAACTAGAAACGGAAAACCAGCGATCCAGAAAGGCGTACACCGATACCACAAGAACAATCGAACAAAAGGGCCTAAAACTCTATGGACGTGCTGCAGAGTTGGAACTGGATGCAAAGCTATAATAACGACGTTTAATGATGTAATTATAAAGGAGAAAATGCAACATAACCATTAAAATCAATAATTTAATTTTAAAACAACAACTATAAATTCATATTGTACTTTAAAAATTATAATTGGTAGCGTAAGTAATCGTGATAATCTTATATTAAAATCAGTGTAAATTGCCAAATATGTTAATTTAAGAGGTGTATTGATGTTCAAACATATTTTATCCAATGGTATTTTAATATATTTTTTATTTATTTATATAATTTCATATCATACTTACACATAGTACTTTTTACAGATAGTTCTTATGTTGTCTGAGCTAAGTATGTATGTCCCGTAAGGGCTCGGCAAGAATTCATAATCAAGTTTCGATATTATTAATTGTTATAGGTGTACATGATAAATATAAGTAAAATATTACTTGTACAGTAATAAAAATTATACGTTTTTTTTTATTTCCAATTCAATAGATTTAACATATAATCATTTATGTTAATTCAAATCAGCCATTCAATATTTTTTGTCTATTTATTTTTATTTATTTATATCTGGTCAGCCAACAATTATTACATTTTTACATACACCACTATTTTTCTAGATAATATAGTACACTGCTTAATGTATAATCTCTTAAAGGCTAACACAACATGCTACTAGTAATTACATGTAATTAAAATAATCATTATATTAGTTATTTTTTGTTCTATTTGTATAGTTATGGTAATATATATATATATATATATATATATATATATATATATATATATATATATATATATATATATATATATATATATATATTAATTTACCTCATAATATTAATGCCCAAATTCTGGTGCGCCTGATGCTAACCGCTTAATTTATAAGTTCATCCGCTATTGTAATAAGTATAACAGTTCGTGTTCGGATTGTCATTTAGGGTATTAAATGAAGAAAAAATACAAAAATACTTTAGGCTATGGCCGGCAACTTCTAGTACTAAAGATGTTCGTGGGCGACGGTGATCACTTACCAGCACTTGAGCAACTTGTTCTCGTTTGTATCACATTAAAAATGTATTCAGACTACTTCACTTTGGAAACTATCGCGAGTTTTATCCATATTAACTTATTAGGAACCGGCTAGGACCCGCGTTATATTTACCGCGTTACAGTTACGCGCTGAGGCCCGTGCTCGTCGCTTCGCGCAATCGTGACTCCCAGACGAAGGACTTCAAAACAGTCCGAAACTGGTCGGAATCTTTCCGGTAAATAAACGCGGGTCCTAGCCGGTTCCTAATAAGTTAGTATTCAGACTGCTAACTAAAACTACTAACATTATGTATTCAGACTATGTTTCTTTGAACTGTGGAAAATATATTAATATAAGGAACTGTCAAAAGAATAGTCTCAGCCGCCGCACTGTAAATAAAATTGTGCATAAATCTTTTTTATAATACTCGTATGTATATTATAATATTCTTTATTCTTCTCTCCACAAAGGTATCTTAATTTATTAAAGAATATATGATACTGACATATATGGTACTTATATCAATAAATATACGTAAATATAAACCAAATAAATATAAAAATTATTTTTTAAATGATTTAATTGCTACAGTGAACATAAAACGACTCGCACTTGTCACCTTTTTTTGACGTTCTCTTCTACCATATTTTAGATCTGTAATCTGTATACATTGTGTTAAATAAAAGATTATTGCTCAGTTAGCGTATTTAACCCATTGTCATCGGCGATAATGATAACAATAGAATTTCATTCATAACTAGGACGTAGTGGTCCTGAAGATCCCAACTTATTAATTCATAAATGCTTCGGTAAAATATCAATTGTAATTGATGAACATACATGTATGTGCCAATTCAAAACAATCATATGCTCATAATATTTATTAAACTTTTGTAGGAACAAACTTAACAAATTATTATTATTTCACACACAAAAGTTTAGTAATACCGGATATGGACGTAATGTAAACCAATACATTATTATAAAGTTCAGGATGTTTTTTTATTTTTAGTACACTTTGAAGAACAAGGTACAACACGGCATCTCTGGTACGGGGGGTACAAATACACCAGGAACAAAATTCATGGGGATAAAATATGGTGGGCTTGTAGTAAACGGAAATCTCGAGGCTGCAAAACATCTTTGGTTACTTTCATGGATCAAATACAAAAGGTCTTTAACGTTGAACATATCCACTATCCCACATTCACACCAAAGTTATTATAATGAGTAAATTTTACTTTATCATACCATTAAACATAACCTACACGTATTTTCTTCATTTCTATGTATTTATAAACAGCTGAATTGCATATTGGTGGAGATTGTTAATTGGATTCGGCATATGTTACTTTTCAATTAAATTTTGCTGTTTTTCCCTGTTTTTCTGTTCTTTTTTATACCTTAATGCATGCGATTGTGGTCCATTAGATCATTATGACGGGTCCATTATTGCAATGTGTTATTGTTCAAATGACAGTGACCGTAATGTATACGGTTGTATGGTATTTTTGATACTGAGTAATAGGCAGGCTATTGGGCTACATTTCCTTTTTAGGGTATCGTACCTCATCCGGTCCGGATCACGTTGTTGTCCGTCTGTCTTTCAAGACCCTTTTTCTCAAAAACGCGAGGTATCAAGCTGACATTCATGTCAAATACTCAGGTCTACTGTCCCTTGAAACTGTGAAAAATATCAAGCCAACTCTCAACTCCCAATCAACTTCTAAACCAACGCAATCAAAATGTACAGCTGTTACTGCCGCAAATTTTTGATACTCGCAAAGCAATCAAAACCTACTCATTACTTTTTTCAAATCTTTTTTTAATATGTTATGGATTTCATTTAGTAATCGCAAAAGCCTACGACAAAATCTTATCGGATCTCGCTTGAGTATGAGCTTGTATAGCGCTGTTCACATTTATCGGATGCCCGACCCAACAAAACAAACAATACAGTCTCTAAATCTTTGAAGTATGTACTTCAAAGATACTGTATTATAGAGACTGTATTGTTCCAGCACAAGTTTCAGGAAGCTTAAGACATGTGTCTTAAGCTTCCTGAAACTCGTGCTGGTAGATCTTTACATGTAGTTTTTGGACATCTAAAGTAATTTTAAAACTTCCATATGTCACTTCTCAAATCAGTGATTAACGTTTGAAGAATTCTGTCTCTGTCCCTCAGGTTTGATGACACCCTAAATGTTCTTTAACTCGTTCCTTCGTTTTTTTTTGCTTAAGATAATTTACCACAGCAAATACTTAGTTGCCATCCATTGTATAGAATATTTTCGCGTAATATCAAAAAATTGCCTCGGCATCGATCAGGTCTTAAATTGAAATGGTGTGAACAGACGCGGCAACATCCAATGAAAACCGCAAACTTGGGCGTAGTTTTTATAACTATAGTAAGTTTTTTTAACTAATAGTATCCGTTTTCCAAATACTCACACTCATTTTCAAATTACTTTCGTTTCTTCTAGGTAAGCGTGCTCCATCTTAGCCCACATACATTCTTAGCATCAGGCAGGGTGTGTTCCAACGCCAACATATCAGGAATAAAAAAAAACTACCCAAGAATTTGGAACGTTTTGAAACAGTTCCTTCGTTTAGTAATTAAACAACTTTAAACTGTTTAAATCACGTATATTTATCATTACTTTTGTCCCGACGTTTCAAACACTTTGCAAAGATCGTGGTCACGGGGTGACCATGATTACATCACTGCGTCGGGAGAAAAATAATGATAAATATACGCGATATAAACCGTTTCAAGTTGTTTAATTCTTAAGAACGAAGGAACTTTTTAGGTTTTCGCGATTATTACACATAGTAATTAAACAACTTTAAACGGTTTAAATCGCGTATATTTATCATTATTTTTGTCCCGACGTTTCAAACACTTTGCAGTGATCGTGGTCACGGGGTTACCTCGATCACATCACTGCGTCGGGACAAAAATAATGAAATATATATATGCGATTTGAACCGTTTAAAGTTGTTTAATAATCGCGATAACCTATAAAGCTCCTACGTTATTAAGTTTTACAAATTAACATTAAGTTTACGAATTAACAGTGTTCAGTATTAATTTACAGGACCATATGAACAAAATCAATCAAAGTTACAACACATTTTTAGAAAAGGTCTAAGAAGAAAACGCTGTGTTGGGTGTTACGCTAAGTTACGACTTTCATTGAGCGCTACACTTGCTGGAAAGAGAACAAAAAAGATTATGTCAAGTTGTTCTGCATGCAATCAAGCTTTATGCTTACCGTGTTTTAATCAAAAGCATTTTGATTTGTGATAAAGTGATGAGATGGTTGTGAATAAGACCCCAAAAAAACAAACGTATTATAGTATAATATATGTATATATATAGTAACTATTTATGTAAATAAAATAGTTTGATCGCAAATTCTCCGAAATTAGGTTTGGAAATCACTGATAACTGGCAATTTTGCAAAAGCAATTTGTGTAAGTAATAATAAACAATATGAAGCAATTATTTAAAAAAAAATCCCATTGAAAAAGTCTTGGTCAGGGGTTACACCTTCTTTGAAAGTTCACAATTGTACTAAACTAAATACTGGTTGTGATCAAGAAATTTATTAAAAGCCAGATATCTAGATTAGCCTGAACGATATCTTCGACCATAGATCACTTAACATTAAGTGAGATAGTGTTCAAAAGCCCCCTAGCAATAAAAAGACACATTTCATGGATCGCCGAGACATGTGACTTCTTATTGCTGAATTTAGTTATATTGTTATAGTTATTTATAGGGTATATTACTAAATAAATTTTGGTGAGAGTAAGTGGATCAAAAGTGAGGATGGCTGGTCAGACTGGATGTCTTCCCGTCAGAGAATTTTCGTTTAGCAGAGTCGAAACGATGGGTGCTAGTTTTGGGGAAAAAATGCTCCTATACTTATGTAGTGTATCATATAATATGCACCAAATATCATGATAGGTATTATTATGTCGCATTGAAGTACCTCTGAAAGGAAATTTTTCCGCAGTGATAAAATATCACGATGGGTATATCTTGACAAGAGAAAACTAAAAATCTCTGTCTGTATGAAGTCTTTTCTTATTTATATAGAATCATGGTAATTGACTGCAACGGTTTATAGAAAAAGCTGGAAAAGGATAAAATAAAAAATTATATCCCTTTCCTCAATCTTTATTTTTTAACATTTGTTTACGTTTATATTCTAATCTTTATTTTTGTGTATGTGAAGATGGTGGGTGTATTATTTAATGTTGATATCAATTGTCTGTAATAAATGAACCTAAAATTCACTATTAAGTACCTATCATTAATTTTATAGTACCTATTTCAACACCGAGACATCACAATATCAAAGCTGGACGCCATTCTGATATCAGAATATCAGAACATTTCAATGCTGGGCACGCTGCCAACTGGTAGTGGGCTAGAGCATTTGGACTGCCTAAGAGTCCAAATACTTTTATTGTAGTAGCTGTAGTGATGTATATAGCTCGTAGTATTTTGTTAATAAAGACATACCGCCGGTAAAAAAAAGAAAAATTCAACAGCATGATTACCATACAAACGTAACTGCGTACATTATCTAACTCTGCATAATTTTCTTTCTATATTTTAACTCATCGCAATTTACGGTTCAGTATTGGCTGTCGCTTAGAGCAAGCATAACGTTAGCAAATTAAATGCTAAATAATGTAATAATTAATAAAGAAACAAAATAGAACTGAAATTAATTAGTCGTACTTTCAAGATACCTCGTTTACCACAAACAACTATAACAACTGTATAGTAATAAAATAATACGTTTATACAAGTACTTTTGTAACAAATAACTGAGAGTCAAATTACGAGAAGTAAATGTGATAAGAGGCATGTTTTATAGCGATGCCAAATCTCAACTTACTGTTAGAATTAATATCTCATCAAGCGTTTAAAGTTATAAATTAAACAATTGAAACACACGTACATACATATTCTCAGGCCCGCTTTTCGTAGAGACTTCATTGCGCTTACAAAAATACTCACATGCATTGTCTTTATATCAAAAAGTCTCATTTCCTATTCGATTAAAGAATTGAAATGTTTTGTGTACGGTTAATCGATCATTTTACTCTGTACTGTCATTTCTCAGTTGGTGATAAATAAAATTATTCTCTAAATTGCCCTCCTGATCTTTCGGAAATGAAGTAGACACATTTTCTGTGATTAATTATTTATACCAGTGCTAATCCAGCAAAAAACTATTTACGCTAAGTGATGAGAAATATTGAAGCTGATTAGAATTATACTTCGAATCAATTTTTATATTTGTATATTGAAATCATTACTTTAAAACTCAAATTGATGTGTCACAATTTTATGTATAAATAACAAAGTTAACTGGTTTAAGCCATTTCATTGATCTTGTTGACTCGAACTTATGATTCAAGTATACAGAGTTTTTGTAAAATGCTAATGCAAAATTTTGAGGTGAGATATATATTTTTTTTGTATTTCCGTGCCTACTCCAAGCCTAGAGCGCCCGCCGCGGCAATACTGGGCCGCGCCGTGGTCCCTTTGAATAGTGTTTTGAATATGTACATCGAACAAAGTAATAAAAATATAAAATAATAAATTACAGGCACAACAGACTTTTGACATCAGGTGGTCCTCGTGCTTATTCAGTCAAAAATAAAAAAAAAAAAATTTTTTTAAACAAAATAAAAATATAATGTTTGTTAGGACTAGCAAAAGTCAACCCTAAGAAGTTGTTACCATTTTACCAATAACCCTGTATAATGGAACTAATATTAAATTATTACGAAATATCTAACGTTTAAATATTCCTGTAATCATGATAATTTGGAGGATTTTACATTATATTGTCATAATTGTTAATAAGCTAATATATAAAGATTCAAATTATCGTGGAAATAATTTATGAACGTCGATTTTTCATGTTTCCAGTGACGTTGGAAAAGAACATTCGTGGTCAAGACATTTTAGCCATCGACGGGTACACGTTCTACCGCAAAAAGGTTCAGAAAAGTACGGACTACTGGCAGTGCAGAACCAACGCCACGTGCAAAGCGCACGTGCTCGCCGACAAGCACGGGTACATCGTCCGGGTTCAGAATAATCACAACCATACAAAGAATGCAATGCGCATTTTACGGCGCAGTCTATCATAAACTACTTTACTAATATTTTAATGACTGTTGAATTGATATTTTTTGATTTTAATGTATTTTGATTTTTATTTAATTTTATAATTTTCTGAATGTACATATTATGGTTTAATTACTGAAATAAAATTATTATTATTATTATTATTATTATAAACTTTTTGAAAAGTGATTAAAACTCAAAATAATTTATTCATCGTATATTTGTGATTTTGTAAAATAATTTATTCAATTTTGGCGTTTACAAGGCTCTTGTGAAGGTCAATAAAAAAGGTTACTTAAAAGATTTTTTTAAAGATAATTCATAAAATGTATACTCTTATCTCTTAATATTCTGATTGACGAGAAAGTAGTTCCGTAAAAAGCTAGAAAAATATGGAGTTCGAAGCTATCCTCTAAATCTAATAAAATCATATCTCTAAAATAGATATCAAGTTAAAAGACTCAAGTTAGTAAATTTTGCATGAAATAAAAAACGGAAAAGTCATACTCTTCCGATGCTAAGTTGGTTCGATTTCGTGTTCCCCAAGGCAGCGTTCTTGGGCCTCTGCTTTTTTTTTGGTGTACGTAAATGATAGCCTAATCCTATGGTCCTGTTTTCTGACGATAGCACAATTATATTTATTGGTGATAAAGATAATAGTCTTGACTTATGAATCAATATGACTTTAAATAATGTAGTAAGCCGGTTGACATGTAATAATCTCATAAGTAATAAAAAAAAACAAAAATAATGACATTTTAACAAGATTGTAATAGGAATTTGAAATCAAAACTTAATTATTTAACGTTGGAAAAGAACATTCGTGGTCAAGACATTTTAGCCATCGACGGGTACACGTTCTACCGCAAAAAGGTTCAGAAAAGTACGGACTACTGGCAGTGCAGAACCAACGCCACGTGCAAAGCGCACGTGCTCGCCGACAAGCACGGGTACATCGTCCGGGTTCAGAATAATCACAACCATACAAAGAATGCAATGCGCATTTTACGGCGCAGTCTATCATAAACTACTTTACTAATATTTTAATGACTGTTGAATTGATATTTTTTGATTTTAATGTATTTTGATTTTTATTTAATTTTATAATTTTCTGAATGTACATATTATGGTTTAATTACTGAAATAAAATTATTATTATTATTATTATTATTATAAACTTTTTGAAAAGTGATTAAAACTCAAAATAATTTATTCATCGTATATTTGTGATTTTGTAAAATAATTTATTCAATTTTGGCGTTTACAAGGCTCTTGTGAAGGTCAATAAAAAAGGTTACTTAAAAGATTTTTTTAAAGATAATTCATAAAATGTATACTCTTATCTCTTAATATTCTGATTGACGAGAAAGTAGTTCCGTAAAAAGCTAGAAAAATATGGAGTTCGAAGCTATCCTCTAAATCTAATAAAATCATATCTCTAAAATAGATATCAAGTTAAAAGAATCAAGTTAGTAAATTTTGCATGAAATAAAAAACGGAAAAGTCATACTCTTCCGATGCTAAGTTGGTTCGATTTCGTGTTCCCCAAGGCAGCGTTCTTGGGCCTCTGCTTTTTTTTTGGTGTACGTAAATGATAGCCTAATCCTATGGTCCTGTTTTCTGACGATAGCACAATTATATTTATTGGTGATAAAGATAATAGTCTTGACTTATGAATCAATATGACTTTAAATAATGTAGTAAGCCGGTTGACATGTAATAATCTCATAAGTAATAAAAAAAAACAAAAATAATGTCATTTTAACAAGATTGTAATAGGAATTTGAAATCAAAACTTAATTATTTAAATTAAAATATTGACGACATTTCTGTCACAAACTTTTTAAGATATGATTCTAATATAAAATGGAAAACACATACAGACTCAGTTTGTACAAAACTGAATAATTCTCATTTTTTTTATGTTATTGTGACGGAACAAGCCCGAGGCCCACCTGATTTTAAGTGGACTAACCTCTGCCTACAACAGACGCATTTCGTCAACGACGAATTGCACTGTGCCCGTCACACTGAGACGTCCAGTTGTTAGGTCTCATTAGCCTGTAATTTTTCTGGCTCTCAAGGACTGCTGCCGGAACACACCGTTAGGTGCTTGGCGACAAATTTTCTACTTGAGGGTGGTCGCTAGCCAGGCAGGCATTTGCAAAATGCCCTTCCACCATGCGGTGAAGCTCAAGCTCTGGGCGGGTTTCGAACCATGGACCTGCTGCGCGGCAATCCATAGCCAATGCCACTGAGCCATCACTGCTTCAAAACGTCATATGTTTTATTTATGTTGTGGAAAACTGTAATTATGGGAACTGTGCTAATATCTTATCATGTAACATCATTCCGTAGCGGACTACGGTATAATATCTTGGGGAAACTGTGTCGAACTTAAAAAGGTCAAAAAATATTTTTAAGATCATTACGTCATATTACATCCACAACATCCAAACTCAAAAAAAAATTGCCGTTCCACGTTTATACATATTCGAAATTGTACCTTTTACCGTCGTACCTGTATAAATTATTTAATATGTTTAAAAGTCAACACTACAAGTATAAAGTTTATATACCAGGTCATAAATCTGCACTATCTGATTAAACTGATTTTAATTCTTTATTAGAATCCGAATAACCATCATTATTTAATCGGAAATGATTTGATTTTCTTCTTAATAAATGCCATTATTCTGTAACAGAGTATTTCAAAGATCAATATACATAATTTAGTTCGTATTAGTATACATTATTGTTATTTATTACAGATAAGAAGTTGTCAACTTTGTAAAGTTTCATAATTGTTGACGCTAGAAATTTGACATTTGATTAAATGACATTTAAGTGAACTGAATGAATGGTTCTTAAATAATTTTAAATGACATTAATGTGGGTAGATCTTTCTGTTATGATTTCTTAATTTTTGTAAATGTTTAATTGAGAAAGATTGATGATGCGACATTTTGTTAATTATTTTAATATTATGAACAAGAAAAAAATTTAATACTTGTAGATACTCTGTATGAGCGCTGGTAGTTTATATAAGTAGATACATAATCTAGTTTATAAGCAAGGCGTGGACCTGTAGTTTTCCATATCAGACATAGTGGAATGTGAAGATCTGTTCCAGTTAACTTATAACTTTACTGTATTGTATGAATACTTACTCATATTCTTGCAAATAAATTGAATTTGAATTTAAAGAATCAACTGCTGCATTCCGCAACAAAAGAGTACAGAGCCACTGCCAGAAGATTACTCGTATTTATGAAACAGCACCCACACAATACGCTGCGCAAGCGTGCACAGGCAGCTCTGCGGGATAGGACGAAAGTATATCTTCTTATAGGAATATCTTCGTTTGGAAGTCACGATTGTACACAGCGTCAAGCAATGGCGTCGAGAAGGTTGCTCTGTAACTTTCAAACTCAAAATTCTTCCGTGTGAACTGCCATACGGCTATTTTATCAAAGCCGATTTAGTGTCTTGTGCCTGGAATTTGGGAATGCTCTTCTACTGTCGACCTCACGGTATCCATGTTTAGGACGACGGACGATATATATATTTCAGGCTAAGCTTTAGAACAAATTAATACAAAAATGTTATTACCCAGTTAAAGAATTTCTTGAAGACAAAAGCGTAACAAACTCACGATGATTTACATAGGAAAAATATAAAATTTTAATTTTCATTTATAATTTATTTTGTAAATTGTGTGTTTTTCTAAATATTATGTCAAATATATATAATATTTATACTCTTTTGCTACACCCTAACAGGGTTATGTAATTGATGTGACATGTCAACATATTACATAGTGCAATAAAATAAATAAATAAATATATATATCTGCAGTCACTCTGGTTGAATCATTGCGTTGAGTTCTGGTTGAAATATTGCCTATATACGATTGACCGCAGTCGCATGGGATCGTGTACACTCCAGGATAGTTAGGAGTGTCCTTTTCCTTAAGAGACCGAAAAAAATATTGCAGCTTTCCGGTTTGACGTAATATAACTTTTATGTAGAACTTATGTTTCAGGTAGGGCCTGATTTGGTCAGTCACCATCATCACGAAAGACGGTAAATAGGAGAATGTTCCGACTTTCAAAACTATCAGGATCTGCTAGGTTTCTTTCCAGTTAATATAACGCGAGTCTTGTCCGGTTCCTAGTAAGTTCATACATATGGATAAAACTCACAATAGTTTTCAAAGTGAAAATACAAAGGACATAATTGCAAATATGTTTGGCATCGGTTTTATGGCCAGCCATCAGCCTGATGACAATCCTCTTTGAGAATACTATCGTTGGCATTTTAATCAGACATTAGAATGGTATCCTTACCTATGTAGCAACACTCCACTCGCGTTGACGCAAGGGTGACATGCTGCTCATTTGGCACTTTCATTCTTTCAGTCGCCTTTTATTACACCCAACAGGAGGACTGAATTGAATTACCATAATAAATAAATAAATAAATACAAAATTTATTGATTACAACCCCTTAACCTTAGTTTTGAACGGATATTCTCCGGTTGAAGGGATATTCTTAAGGCGAGATTTTAATAAGCCAGGGCAAAAACCCAACGCCGCTCACGCTGAATAACATAGATCACTATATACATGTGTTTTTTACATTTCAGATCCGGTAATTATCAAATCTGAAACAGGCACCCTGAGGCTTATATATGACGGTCAAACATTTACACGGCACTACGCTCGGGACAGTGGTCGCATGAGGTGGCGCTGCTCTAATCGAAGAAGAGGATGCATTGCCACCATCATGACAAAAAACGGACGATTTATTTTCATCAGGAATAATCACAATCATTAGCAGAAAAGTTAAGCTTGACGGAACATAATTTTATTATTACCAATCAATAGTTATAACCTGTAAAATAACATTTGCTCCTAGAAAGTTTCAAAATGACTTGCGCTATAAAATCAGTTAGAGAAATATTTTGGCCTGGCGCAGTGACTATAATAAAGCTGAGTTCCTCAAATGACGTAAACCAGCTAATCTAGGTAGTGTTTACACATGTTATTATATATAAGCGTTTTGCAAAAGTATCAATATAATAGTAACAATTGGGCACTGATTATATGTTCCGAACCATTTGCACGTCAAACGCTCGCCTTATTGATACGTAAAATTAAATCCGGAACGCACCTAACTGTCTCCATTTGTAGTTGTCAAATTTTGCTTTGAATTGTCACGTGGTGATTTTGTGCCTTACTGTACCTTTGATAAAATTGATGTGAAAAATGAGGAACTTTGATCTACTATAGAAAATATGTCGTCGGTCTTTTGAAAATAATTTACGTGTATGTGAAGACTGTTGTTTGCTATCGCTCTCGAACGGCTTATAAACCTCGAAACCTAAGAAGCGAAGGATTCAGAAGACGGAAGTCTTCATGCTGGCGTTGTTCAGTGAGGCTACGTTTATCTATTAGTAATTCAGGCCATTGTGAAATAGTTAGTTATTCGTGTTCTTGATCATCCTTACAGCGTCGTCATCAGTTCTCATGAGTGAGTACCCAAATTTCTAGTATAAGCATGTTTAGATCCGCGAAACGCGGACAAGTTACGTTCGATTGCAACCTGTTCAGTGCAGAGATGGTTTTCTTCCACTGTACCTAGTTTCCTGCAGTAATCAGGCCTGGATGATAAAAATATAATAGGCTCATTTAGGCCGGGAGCACAGCAACAAAACGCGTTCAAACATAATATATGTAATAAGATAACTATATACGAATGTATTACACTTACGATAATACGTGCCATTTAACGAACGATGCAAATTTTGATGATAAATATTATATTGTTTTAGTTTTCATTTGCCATATACCAAGTTGATATTTATAGCTTTACGCTTGATTTAAGTAACCCTTGGTAGATGAAACTGCGAGCAAACACAGGCGAATGCTCATCTTGTATTGATAAAATTGTGTTAAGTTGTACACAAATTACACACAGTACACTTTCCCAAAATCTTATCCCTGGAACAACTAATATATGCGTTCTGAAATTTCACAGGGAGTCTTTCAAGACATAAAGTAGACTTTCCCTTTGATTTGAAGCCATAACTCGATGTTACGTAAAGTCGACGTTATTAATTAAAGCCTGTTTCCATAAATAAGAAACATTGTGATCTTTATCGTATGTTTTCTGAAGGTCTTGTTTTTATTACAAGTACGAATAAAATCTTAGCATCGGTATCACTGATACATGAATTATTCTTTCTTCCTCATCTTTATTGCCCAGCTTTCACATCTATAACGACAGTTTTATCACGTTTCAAATTATCATCTTTATCCTCTTGGGCATTCTTATACTTGGTCGCTATTCGATCTACATAACAGTCATTAAATCTTCACTTGGAATTGTAAATCTATTGTTTCAGTTCCATGTTTCACCACGTCTCGGCGTGGAAATCCTATGGTTTCCTTAGGTGGCTACAGATACCACAAGCAACATAGGTGTAAAGGTACTAGAGTGAGTTGGCGCTGTTCAGAAAAGAATAGTGGCTGCAAAGCTTACCTTTTAACTATACAAAATAAAATATTAACCGTGAAAAATCATCACATTCACTGACAACGAGAAGAGAATTCAGCGTAATTGTTATTATTTGCAGCCAACTTTGCTTTTATTACTTTATTATATAAGTACTTACTTTCAATTAAAGTTATACAAACTATATTGTTGCTCTTTGCTTAATGCGTTCTTAAATAAAACCGTGACACAAGCGCTATTTAGGACATGTTCTCTTCTTTCTTTCTGACGTTTAATAGATTCTTCTGGTTTATTTATGTACTTTTCTAATTATTTTTATTTTCTATCATGTTTAAATTTTATGTTGCCATGTTTATGTATATTTTAAAGATCTTTTTTTGTTATATCTGAATTTTACTTTTCTGAATACATGACTTTCTGTCACGTAACCGTGCGCGACTTCACCTATCGGTCTCAACGGAAGACAACCGCTGGTCGTTTACGACTACGGTCGTTGGGGCCGATTTGTGGCAGAGGACTGCAAGAACTTGTTCTTATCTTTTATTTGTTTTTAATTTGGTTTATTTTTATTATATTTTTTAAAGTTTTTTGTCATAAATAAAGTTTATTTATTCCTTTCTTTTGTTACTAAAGAAATATCTTCGTAGTCTACTAGTGTGGGGTGCAGGGATTCCCAAGGGTACTAACTCAACAATATGTAATATTATACTGTAATATACCAACTCCGATATTATTAAGCTTTTGTACCAACAACTGTTTTTTGAGCTAGGAATAAATTATTATTATTATATATACTTATAAAAAGATAATCAAACCAGTTAAATATTTATTTACAGGTTTGATTCTGATACGATGAATTATAAAGCATAAAAGAGTTCATAATTTTGATTATTTTTGTAGTAATGTATCGGCCCGATTGTCCACTACTGAGCTTTCACAATTAAGGGAGGAGATGCCATAATCCCCACGCTTGTCAGGCGACTTGGGGATCGCAGTGTAAGATAGAATTTTCTCAGAAGGCGATACTGCCCAGCTTTCAGTATTTTTCCCTCAATAGCTCCTAAGACAAGCAGTTGATATTTAAACCAAGTTGATATTCCCAGGTGACATTCTTGCCCAACGCCCTACGATGATTTTTGTATTTTTTTATGCCTGATTGGTTAGCATTAGACCACTATCTCACCTGATGGTAAGTGATGATGTTGTCGAAGATGCTGTTCAGTCTAACCTATAATTGCTATTCACCTTCAAGGAGACAGATTTTCTACTTGGGCATTCGAAAATGCCCTACCACCATGCTATAACGACTGCCATCCTAAGACAACATCTGGTACCGACGGCTTAACGTGCCGGTATGCACGGAAGCGCTCAGTAGTAATGTCATTAGCGGTCACCTGATTGGTTAAGAACAGCTAAGCAAACTTCGCTACGAGCGCTTTATTTATATTAATGACTAAAATTTACATTTCAGAAATCGCTTTCATAATGTCTAGTCGAGGCAATCCTATGATAAGGTGCGGTGGTTACACCTTCTCCAACCGTAATACTAGGGGCTTAAAGAGCAGATGGACATGTTCAAGTAACCCTCACAAAGGTTGTAAAGCTTTCGTTCGCACTTGTGGTGAAAGAGTGGTAAAAGTTTACAATGTGCATAATCACGCTCCCACTCTTAAAGAATAATTCTAAAATAAATATTCGATAATTGTAAGTGTTTACTATGATTATGTTCGTTGTTACACGACAGCACAAAAGAGTGCTACGTCTGCAGGGTTAATGTATGTATTTTTAATATTGTTATGTTTGCAATAACGCCTGCTGTGCGGATTACATTAGAAAATTACAAATATACGATATATTTTCTTCCGCACATGGCTTTAATTTTTCTTATCGTACGAGTATATTTGTGATTTCATGTATGTATGTTTGTGAGTTTCTTTATTCGACCATAACTAATAAACGGCTCAACCGATTTTAATGTATGAGATACCGTTAGATTTGTCTTAATAGCGCAAGTGACACTAGGTACATAAAAAAAATCAAAATAACAATCTGGCGGGTTTAAGACATCATATAGTAAGAAAAAAAAAATTTTTTTCTCCCAAACCCATCGAGTTTCATAATTATATATATAACTTACCGTTTTAATTTCAATGAAACTATATAACGCCTAACGAAAATAAATAATTTGCAGTCTGATTTTCACCTTTCTAATTAACTTATACTTGCTTATATATTCTTTATACGAAATTATTTTTCGATTCCTTATCATTCGGAGGTAAGAGTAAATTTGGGCCTTAAAATACACGAAAATAATTTTCTTTTCTTTAGCTTTCATGATCTATACATTTTTGGTTGACGTTTTTGATTTTTAATGCTTACTAATATTCAGAGTAGTAAGTAGTACTAAAAACTATTCGAAATCTGTATATGAAAGCTCCACTGTAATTATAACTACTTTAACTACACATGGATCTGTAGGAAAGGATAATAAGTTTAATTCAAATTTTGTATTGATAAATGTAAATACAACAGCCCACTTGAGATAAGCGTGATTTTAAGTTAATGTTAGTAAATGTAATAGGGTTGCCACTAAAAAAATAAACCAGTGTTGTCAACGTTAAACAAAAGTGTTTTTTTTATTGGGATCATATAGGATATATAATTATTTTGTTTTATATAAAAGGGGAAGATGCAGTATAGAGAGAACTTTATTTGTCTATGAAATGTGATCAGCCTGATGTAAAATTATTTATAGAGGGCATCTGCGTTTCCTCTTTCTCTCCCTTGTTGCAAACGACTTGCCGACATACTTATAAAACTGTAAATAATATAATAAAGGCAATAACTTCACCGCGGTGTCCCATAAAATTGTTACATAATGAATTTCAAAATTTCATAAGGAACAGCACCAGCAACGATATAAAACAAAATATTTGTTATTAAAAGTTTAAAACGGATTATACAAACTGCAAGAAGGATTTCGAACAATTCAATTTTAAGGTCATATACCTAATCTTTAAAATACTTTAAAGAGCATGAAGAAAGAATACCTTGTTATGTGCTTGGCGATAGATGTTTTATTTGAGAGTGATCGTGGATATGTGTGAATTTTACTATCAACAATAAGTAATGTATGAAGCTATATAACAATTTATTAATAAGTGCATTATATGTTACAGTAAAACAACAGCAGTACATAAAGAAAGAGATGCCAGAATGCTCTGTAAAGACTGAAATGACAGGTACCATACACCAAGAGCTTAAAACTTCAAAGGGCGGTATCAAACTAAACATCGACGGCTTCATTTATGTGAAAAACCGAATGTGCGGTAATAAATGTTACTGGGTATGTGAAATGAAATATAATAAAATAATTTACTGTAGAACTACAGTTGCCACAATTTTAGACAAAGAAAGTGGTAAGCATGTGCGTGTAAATGATAATTATTTGAAGCACACCCATAAACCTGATGCAATGAAAATTCAAACTGATGACGCCATACAAAAAATTAAAGAAATTGCGGCCAATGACTTGCGGAAAAAACCAGATCAAATAATACAGCAAGTTCTTAAGTCTACTCCTGGTATTAATTTACCTTCAAAACGTAGTCTTCACCAAATTATACATAGAAGAAGAAAACGCGCGATGAAAGAAATACAAAGTAGCATGATGAATTCTTTTAAAAAACACGACAATGATGACGAAGAAGACTAACATTTTTATTACGTTAGAATTGAAGCTCCATATATTAAATAGAAAATATAATACATAGATAATTATAAAAATATTTTTATACACTTTCAACTTTTAAGAGTATAATAATTAAAAGCTATGGCACTTTGAATAAAGAATGTTCTTTGTTAGTTATAGTTACTAATATAAATGTAAGAGTTGATTAGAAATATATTTTAATTTTGTTTTACTTTGTTAAAGTACATTCCTGTAATGTTTGTAAATACCTTGTAAATCGAGCGGCGTAAACTGTCGAGTAGGGATCTCACGAGTTTGAGTTCATTGTCAGACATAGCTTTAAATCTACTAACTAATCTCTGACTACAAATATGCTTGTCCTTTCTTTATATTTGGCATTAGCTAATGTTGGTGTCCTATGGGGACACTCAGCAGTGATAATATGCTATGAATATATATTACAAAATGAATAAGTATAGTATTTCAATGAATGGTACAGAAATTACCTTTATAAGCCAGATACTCGTAGCGTCAACCATATCCAATGATAGTTTTTTCTATGAAATATGTTTTTTTTTATCTTAGGACTTTTGAACAACACGTTTATGTAGCCGTCTAGTGACCTAATAATAATATACAAACACAAGGAAAAAACAAAAGTGCGCTCAGTACCTTACACACAACTATATTTCTATAATGTACTTATAGTTAATTTTACAGGTGAGATTGTGGTTAAAGACTTACCTATCCACAATAAAAAAATGCACCTTGTGAGCCTATTCACTCGGATTATATTGGCTCAAATAAAACTGCATGATCAGAATCTTATCTTTGCTAACCACATCCAATATGTTGGTAACAGGGCGGCCTATGTAACGGGTAGCCCTAATCCCTTAGTTCGCAAAGAGAGTAAATTGTCTAGTGGAAATAAGTGGACACCTTACACTTTACACTATGTGCATCCGTCTGATCCAATCCGATTTACCTATGCCTCAGTAATGGTCGGTCATGGTAATGAACTCCGTACAAACTCCAAATAATCCTATACGGCACTGCAGCGGATCTATCGACCTTAGTAGTCGTATACAATTATTTTGTATAGGACTGTAAATAGCATTTAATATATACATTTTGAAGATATCGGCCTTATCAATTAAATATGCACCTTCTTTTTAAACATTACACCCATTCTACTCGTAATGGGGTTGGTAACTGTCAAAGTGGCGCTAGCATAGCTTGCACCATTCCTATCAGAATTTTGACAGTATGACATTTGTATAATTGATATATTTGGCGTATTCCGAAACAAACAGTCAAATATAAATTTGGTACAAGCTATACTGGCGCCATCTGTAAAAATTTTATATCGGCCAACCCTATTTCTCATTCGGGAACTAGGGTCTGATTAGGACAAAGAGTAAGTATAAGTAGTAGGTGTAGTAATTTGGAACTTTTTCAAGGTGCTGTATACGTCTCAGTGGGATTACGAAATACCAGAATGCTGATCTATAAAGGTCACAGGTTTTCCAAGAACTACCAAAACGACAAAAGGGTGTCGTGGAGGTGCAACAGAGGTGGATGTAACGCTCGTCTTACAACAGTATGTGATGTTATAGTGGGAGCACTAAACCAGCACACACATCAGTGAACAAATAAATAAAGGTTACGAAAATGAACTTAAAGGTTACTAGCTTAAAGGTTACGAAAAAAAACAGCAGTTGATATATAGGCAACTTTTGCTTGTTTGAACCTTATGGGACAAGAATTGTCATGTTGAAATGTCTGCATTGTCAATGTAAAAGTAACAGTATAATATCCATACTGGTATATAATGTTATTTAGTGGTCATTCTGTATACTACCATCCTCAAGTAGAAAATCTGTCGCTGTACATATATTGAATGTAGATCTAATTTATCTGTGAATCCCTCATAATCTTAGTGATAAAACTGTATGTTCTAGTAGTTGATCCCAAACAGTGATTTATTGGCTTCCTGAGTAACAGCCTTTTCACATTCAACTAAACCTTATTCGGTACGAATGATGTATACTAAAACCATATTAATACCAGAAACAAAGTAGACAAAGTAAACAAAGTAGTTTGATTGGAGGCCCGTAGGAGATTTAAGTGGCTGCTCAAGTCTGGCTACGCAGGGTTTCCATATCTCCAAGTTTTATAGGTGGCTATGTAATATGTATAGGTATACTATAGCAAATCAATTCATAGCAACCTACAAACACGATTTTATGATTGTTAATAATATTATATTATTACAATAAAAATGAAAATATCTCTGAAAATCTGTCGCAAAGCACCTAAGGGCAGCTGTCCGTCAGCTGTCTTTGAGAACCAACACCTTCGACCACATCATCAGGTGAGGTTGTGGTCAAAGACTTACCTTTCAAGCAGTGATAGCTCAGTGGCAAGCACCTAACGGTTTGTTCCGGCAGTTGTCCTTGAGAGCCAGTAAAATGACAGGCACATGAGACTCAACAGCTGTATGTCTCAGGGTGACGGGCGCAGTGCAATTCGTCACTCGCATGTGATGAAATGCATCTGTTATAGGCAGTGGTTACCACTTAACATCAGGTGGGCCTCGTGCTTTTTCAGTCACAATAACATAAAAAAAAACCTATCAGCAATAAAAAAAAACAACGCCCTCTAGACACGCTAGTTATTTGGCATAGTGTGCATGCTATGTCACGTGCGTCTGGCTGCGCGCACGTACATTTTAGCCCCATGAAGTAGAAGTACTTGTCTGGTTTTAAACTAGAACGTTGATTTTCTTTCTGCTTAGTAACGATAATTTGTAACTAGTTAAAAATGAAAACAAGGTCACGCTTGATGTGATTTCTGGTGCAAAACCTGCAATATTTTGCACTTATTTGTGTATATATTATTATATATATCATAATAAACCTAGCTTTCTTCAGAAGCTATCTACGAAACATATTAACCATCGAATTTAAATTGAAAACGAAACGAAAAGCATAAAACTACTAACATGGTGTTTATCTAACATTTTAAAAATGATAACATTGTTGCTCCGTAAACGTCTTTAAATATTTTTTTCATAGATGCTGACCTTACACCATTGTTCTCAAAGTCTCGCTATGGGAAGCCCGTAATCACAATTGGACCATATCGCTTTAACATGAGCTCTCAGTACAAGGGGCCGCGCGCAAGATTTGTTTGCGGCAAAGTTAATCATGGCTGCAAAGCAACACTCTTCACTTACGAAAATACAATTGTTAAAACCAGCCATGAACATAATCACTAGTACGTTTGTTTAATAAATAGTTGATGAAGGGAGTTTGTACTTTTATTATAGGGAGAAAAACCTTTTCACTTATTATTTCTTTACACACTTGCAATGCTATAAAACACACCCTACTTGTAATTTTCACTTGACTGACAATTTTTTTTTATGCCTGATAGGTTAGCCTTTGACCACTATCTCACCTGATGGTATGTGATGATGTGGTCGAAGATGTTGTTCAGGCTAACCTAGAAGTTTCCCCTACCTAATTGTATGAAATGAGAGGTAAAAGTGCTATTTTGAACAGTAATGATATAATAAATACCTATTCACGCGTTTTATAATCACTGCTCAAATTAAAGTAAACAATAATAATCCATTCAGTAGGTACTCTTTGGTTGATAAATCTCTGTAGCCTGTCTTTAAATACTTGTTATCACACATCCTGATAACGACGTTAATTGACACTGTTTATAGGAAACCCGAATGCAGAGAATGGTATCTCCCATCACTAAACATATTAGTTGACTACCGTAGGAAAATCTTCTTGAAAGAGCACATGGAATCTGTATCACTATCCAGTACCTAACGATGAGGGTAACTGTACTTGAGAGACACACCAATGTATGTGTCGCCCATTTTACATAGCAGAACCACATAGTCACTCACTAAGGTTCTTAAAAGCATCTCAAAGTTGAGAGAGCCCTAGTGAGTGACAATGTGGTTGTATTATGTAAAATGGGCGAAACATAATATTGATGTTACTCTCAAGTATGAGCCTTAGAGTCAATGGGTAGCTTATCAGAACTAAAAAGGTAGACCGTATTATCTATTATTATTTACAATAAAATGAATTATTTAGATGGTATGGTTTATAATGATGAACAATTGTTACATGTTTGACTAACATTAGCAAAAAAATTTAGGTACCACAATAATTACTTTAGGTATTTTATGTTTGAAATCACGGGTCTTTGAGCGTGAAACAACTTACTGTCACGTTTCACACATTGTGAAACGTGACGCGACCGCGGTGGACGTACCACGCCCAACATCCTGAGGAAGGCTTCCGGTAGAAGCCGAAACATTGTCGTTAGTCATATCGACTCACAGTAAGTTGTTCCACGCTCAAACACCCGTGATTTCAAACATAAAATATAAATATGAGCATAAGTTTTTATAATACTTTAGGTATATTACTAAAAACTGTTATAAAATTTATGTTTGATAATATATACCTATAAGTATTTTTCCAGAATAACAATTTATTATGCATGAAAAGTTCTTACACGATATTTGTGTTTTCCACAAAAATAATTTTGACAAACCACATTCGGAACTAATTTATCACAATATATTTTTTGTTTTAGGTGAAATTAGGTTCATACAACTAAAATCTGGCAATCATCTTCTTAAAATCGGCAACTATACATACAATACTAGCAATGCAAAGAGTCAGCCTTGCTCTTGGTATTGCTCGAAGAGATCAAGGAAGAAGTGCATCGCTAGGGTGAGAACAGTCAACGGACAAATATTTCACTGGTCAGGAGAGCATAATCATTAAAGGGGCTTGTCAACGCATCAGAGGCCGGCCGAGCCGACCCGACGCGATGCCGAGACCCACGCCTCAGGGGGATGAGAGAAGGAAGCAGTGGAGGAGCACTCCACGAACCGCACTTACGTCCCCCTCTAGTTTAAACACTCGCTCACAGCACGACCCGCTTTCTCGACCGCAAGCCTTCAGCGCTTTCCTCTCCCCTTCATTGTAATATTAAGTACTAATTTATATTAAAAAATTACAAATATACGATAGGAAACATTTAAGTCATGTGCGGGATTCAAACCCGCGTCCATCCACCACCCCTTTAGCCGGGGTATGCTCTAACCAATTGAGCTAACATGATATGACGTCATAACTCAAATCTTTCCTATCGTTCTTTAACCATCGTATTGGGATGGAGCGACATCTTTAGTGCAACTCACGCTTGTACTACAAACAGGACCAATTTTGCAATTGGTTTAATACTTGTAAATGATGACGCAACCTTTTAATTTTAATATTATTATGTTTAGGTTAAAGAACGATAGGAAAGATTGGAGTTATGACGTCATGTCATGTTAGCTCAATTGGTTAGAGCATACCCCGGCTAAAGGGGTGGATGGACGCGGGTTCGAATCCCGCACATGACTTAAATTTTTTCTATCGTATATTTGTGATTTTGTAATGTAATCCGCATAGCAGACGTTATTGCAAACCTAACAATATTAAAACTGTATTGTAATTTGATATAACATACAATTGTGTACATGTGTACACATCTACATGATATTATTGTAGTAGATGTAGTGTTGTATATAGTTCGTAGTATTTTATTAATAAAGGCACGCAGGTAAAAAAAAATGTGTAAATAATGTCCATTAAATAATTACTGATGAACTATAAACATTTTACTGTATTTCTAGTTTGAATTATGAAATATTTATATATCTCAATGTGGGCTTTATGACGGTGAAAAGCTCTGGTCTGTGCCTAAGGAGCAGCAAAACCATACCCATATCTACGTGAATTGTGACATGACGATTTTTCAGTGCATTGTTTATTGTTGTCTTAGTGGCCTTTTATGACATGCAAGAAGAATATATGGAATAGTCCTTAAATTCTACCAAAACTTTCAATGTATCAATTTTATATCCAGATACACCTTTGACTGTGAAAAAATAACTGTGGTTTAGCACTCAACGCTGGAGGTGCACCAATGGTAGAAGATGCTGCGCGAGCTTTACCGTAACTAACAACGGATAAAAGAAAAAAAAATGAATACTATTCACACGCATGGTCCTTGTAGCTTAAAAAACTGTTAATGGTGTATATATCCCGTGGGGTGCCGGGCTAGAATGTCACTCACGTAAGAGGCGACTAAGGCTAACAACACCAGAAAGTGAGCTGCAGTGCTTTCTGAGGAAGTGATATCTCACACTGCGATCCCCAAGACGCCTGCCAAGCGTGGGGATTATGGCAAACTCCCCCATATTTGGGGAGGGCAGTGGACAATCTGGTTGAAACAGAAATATCCGGATATAAAATTTATACGTTGAAAAGTTTGAGGACTATTCCATATATTATTCTAGCATGTCGTTAAAGGCGACTAATACAACAATAAACAATGCACTGAAAAAGCAGCATGTCACGATTCACGTAGATATTGTTATGTATGCAATATTTTAGTACCTACCTTACAACGTTATTATTTCTTTGGTATATCTATCTTTTTCAAAAAAAACCAGTCTCGACAAAATGGCGATTTGATTAGTGCTCCACATCCTGTTAAATCCAAGATAAATCAGATATAAGTATAGTTTTGCTGCTCATTAGGCATATACCACAGCTTTTTACCATCATAAAGCCCACATTAACCGAAAGGTAGCGGTTACCAAACTGTAGCCACAATGTAGTTTAGAATTAGCGAAAACATATTTTCTAAGGTATTCTTGTTTTGACGATTCTGTAGTTACATAAGAAATATTGTACCGAGATTCACTCACAACAAAAATTATGTTATTAATTCATTAGTATCTGTAGTAATATGTTGAAATATATAATTAAAATAAAATTAATATTATTTAAAAGTTAGTTTTCTATAAGTTGGATCGTCCCATCTCCAGTACCCGCCGGTAGGTCGTCCCAGCTAAATGCTGTAAAGACGAGTCCGCGGGACGACAGACATTCAGAACTATTTTTGAATTTTATGTTTTTCCAACATTGAACCCTTCACCTAAACATCCCTGAAGCAGCAAATTATGAAAAATGCATAATGTTCAATTTGAGTTGGCTATTTTATTTCCATTTGTATAATTTCGACCCCTTTTGTAATGCTTTAAGTGTAGTATTTTCTATTTAATTCAAAATGCAAATAAAATATTTCATTATTTTAAAAGACCACACTGGACTTGCAAGCTTCTAAAATCCTATCGAACAGAGCAAGAATTGTCCAGATTTGTTTATTACTTTTTTTTTATGTTATTGTGATGGAACAAGCGCGAGGCCCACCTGATGTTAAGCGGTATCCTCTGCCTATAACAGATGCATTTCATCAAGTGAGGAACTGCACTGCGCCCATCACCTTGAGACATCACTTGAGTCTCATTTTGCCTGTTATTTAACTGGCTCTCAAGGACTGCTGCCGGAACACACCGTTGGGTGCTTGGCGACAGATTTTCTACTTGAGGGTGGTCGCTAGCCAGGCGGGCATTCGCAAAATGCCCTTCCACCATGCGGTGAAGCTCAAGCTCTGGGCGGGATTCGAACCATGGACCTGCTGCGCGGCAATCCATAGCCAATGCCACTGAGCCATCACTGCTTCAAAGTGATACATTCACTTACAGAGATATATTTTTTATGTGTTTCTTAGGAAGAAGAGTTTTAAACCGACGATCCAATTTTCAGGTAAAATTCACTGTTCACGAATAAGAATGTCTAGAAGAAAGCCGGGAGCCAGAGCATATAAATCTTATAGCGATAGACACATGGAGCTTTGCTTAGCTGACATAAAAAACAAGATCCTCAGTCAACGAGAAGCTGCAGCAAAATATAAAATCCCGCGAAGTACCATAAATTTGAAACTTAACGCCATTAAAAACAGTCTAAACAGGCCATTTGGCCAGAGACAGACAGCACAAAGCTACAACCCAAAAAAATCTAGCAGAAAAGTAACAGTCCTACCTTTATCTCGTCTTATTTTTTATATCAAAATATTGTGAGTTGATGCTTCTTTATTTATTTAATAATTATTAAATAATATAAAAAAGCCACATAATTTTTTTTTTTTGATAATTAACAATTTCTCACAACTTTCAGAAAATTTTCAGTTTAACGAAAAGATTACAGATGAAATAAACGCTAGAATATCTTTTTAAGTATTATTAAACTAATATGCTCTCTAATTAACTATTAACATTGATGTTTAACATTGCAAAGTTGAGATTTTTGTGTAGTGAGATTATCTTTTTATTGGGTGGTTATTGCCGCCAAGCCGTCCAGATCCCCCACCCAGTCAGACCTAGGCGGGACCCTGTTCGGCTCGGCGATCACCGCCACCTTTATCAATCGCTCCACCATGCACTGCAGGAGAAGATCCTGAGCACCGGCGCAGTGATTGATATTCGCCTGGAGGAAAGTTAGGGCCATCACTAACTTACCTCCATGCGATCCGCCTGCCTTTTTTCTGGGTCAGGCGGCTGCATCTTGGCCTTAGCCTCAGACGCAGCAGCCTTGCGCTTTGCCCTTTGTTTAGCCGGGGGCTTGGTACAAACCTTGCCCCCAGAGAGGTGGTCTGCCGCCTTTCCGGCTGCAGCACAGAGGGTGTTATTTCATTTAATTTAATTTTATTTTATTCCCATTTTTGCGATTACGAACACATATAGTATGTAATAGTTAAATTATGTTACCACGTACGTGACAAATTTGTCTTTAATGGTAATAAAATGATTCTTTAAACCGAAACCGGAACCGATAAAGCTTGTTCTATCGGGAAAATTTAACCAACTGTGTAGAGGCAGGTCTAGGGGAAAAGACCACGCGGTCGTTCACCTACCCGGTGGTCAGACCTAATCAAGACGATTATGAGCCTGCCATTAAGACCGCCGAGGACAGAGCCACGTGGAAGAGCATAGTGCATCGATCTGTCAAATCAGACTAGACACGACCTTCAGTAATGAAGATGCTGACTAAGAATAAGTAGAGGCAAAGTTGAGTACGAGTGAAGCCTCAATATTACTTAACCAACGTTTAGTTGACAAAAGTGATCGACAGCTTTCTAAATCTGCTTGTTCTTATATTTGGCTATCATCGACTTTTTTCATTATATTCTGGCGCAATGTTTATGCAATAACATTGTCATAACAAAATATGAAATTGATAGGTCTGTAATGTAATTACTCTTCACGTTTAAATCACATTCCTATTATGATGGCCGTGAGTGTCGTAAGAGGCGACTAAGGGAACACACCAGAAGGTGGGCAGCAGCGCTTTCTGAGGAACTGATATCTCACACTGCGATCCCCAAGACGCCTGCCAAGCATAGGGACTATAGCAAACCGAAGCAGTGATGGCTCAGTGGCATTGGCTTTGGACTGCCGCGCAGCAGGTCCATGGTTCGAATCCCGCCCAGAGCTTGAGCTGCACCGCATGGTGGAAGGGCTTTTTGTGAATGCCCGCCTGGCTAGCGACCACCCTCAAGTAGAAAATCTGTCGCCAAGCACCTAACGGTGTGTTCCGGCAGCAGTCCTTGAGAGCCAGAAAAATTACAAGCTAATGAGACCTAACAACTGGACGTCTCAGTGTGACGGGCACAGTGCAATTCGTCGCTGACGAAATGCGACTGTTATAGGCAGAGGTTAGTCCACTTAACATCAGGTGGGCCTCGGGCTTGTTCCGTCAAAATAACACAAAAAATTAAAAAAAAAAAAAATGACACATTAATGGGGGAGGCTGTGTTCAGCAGAGGACTATGCGGCTGATACAGTATTTTTATTTCTATATTTTAGCCATTATAGAAATAATCAACTCGCAGCAATTTGTACGAGTATATTAAGAAGCCACGTCTGGCCACATCCATTTAAAAACTATTATTGGGTCTGACGTTCTTGCGTTACTAATAATATTTTAATCTTTCAGTGTCGTATAAAACGTCAAAAAATGGAAAGTTGCTTCTCTGTGTGAATGGATACACGTATTACAAACACAAAACAGATGGATTGCGGACTGGTTGGGCTTGCTCTACTCATAACAGTAAAAAATGCAATGCACGACTGAGTATGTGCGAAAATATGATTTATAAAATGAATAATGAACATAACCACGGTCCCGTGTACGATTATTGATACTAGCTGCGCCCCGCGGTTACACCCGCGTGGTGAGAGATGAAGATGATAAAAAGTATCATGTGTTAATCCAGCGCGTCATCTGCCTCCATACAAAATTTCATCAAAATTGGTGCAGCCGTTTGAGCCTGAAGAAGTAACAAACATACAAACACACTCACAAACGTTCGCCTTTATATTATTATGTAGTTTGATAAGGATCAATTTGTTACAACCGCATATGCATTAGAAATAAATTATATTTTTTATGGTATTTATGGTTTACTATTTTAGCGATAATGATAAACACATAAGCGATAGCTATACGTTGTCGCGGATTTTTGTTTAGGATAATTTAAGATAAACATTTCCGTTATACATTATGCACGTTTGATACTAAAGGTTTTAAAGGTTTGCAGCGCATGCCAGAATAGCCCGCACATGGGAGATTTTTTTCCTACTTGAAACTTATCGTTATATATTGGACAATTCACATAACATCTTCAAAAATTATAGCATTTATGTTATTCTAATGAGTAAGCTATATACTGTAAAGTTTCAGTAAAATCCATTCAGTAGTTTTTGCGTGAAAGAGTAACACACATCCATACATACATACATAGTTACAAACTTCCGCGTTTATAATGTTTGTAAGGAAGTGTATTGAAGAAAGCGGTGCTGCTACTAACTGTGCATCGTGCACAATAAAGTTGTTCCTTAGTGGAAACTATTATTGGTAATTGGTAATTAGAGTACTATTGAACTAAAAATTTAAAGTACTGAGATAAGGCCCGTGGGGTGCCGGGCTAGAATATCACCTCCCCATCTCTTCCCATGGGTGTCGTAAGAGGCGATCATGGGCAACACATCAAAAGGTTGGCAGCAGCACTTTCTGAGGAACTGATTTCACACTGCAATCCACAAACCGCCTGCCAAGCGTGGGGATTATGGCAAACCCCCCATATTGGAGGAGGCTGTGTTCAACAGTGGACTATCCGGCTGATACAGTACTGTGATAAAATGAAGGTGAACAGAGTGGAGGAAGAATACAATATGTATCCTCAACCTCCACTTAATGCGGGACAGGGACAAAACACAGAGATATAAGGACATTTAACAAACGGTATATAGAGCCCTGCCTGATGATTTATTCAATGAAAGCAGTGTCCTTCTAAAAGTTGTAACTGTTACAACAAAATGTACCTAGATAATACTCCCTACGCTATGATTTTTCTATTAAGACTGCCGCGCGCTCGAATTAGGCAGTTACTGCGATCGCCGAAGGATGTGATAATTGTGATGACGCGATGAAGCATTGTGATGATGTCTAGATGGGTGCTTTAGAAAGTACCACACAACGTACACTTTCAGGAGGCACTACACTTCTTAGAATTTTAATGTTTACTGTATATAGATATAAGTATTTAAAGGAACTTAATCGCGATGAAAACAAGTGCATTATTTACCATAATATTACACAATTTGTGACATGTATGTCACGTATTGGAATAATTTTTTGTTTTTTTCTCTAAATTGGATACGTTTGGGAGGTTATTAAATAACTGGGTCTCTATGTATTATAATATTGTTATATTAAAAATAAGTAAAATAAAATGAATAACACAATTGAAAAATTAAAAAGTATGTTAGTTACTCTAAAGTGTAAATTAGCTTGGTAAATAATAAAGAGTATTTGTATTTGTATTGTTATTGTTATACCCATAGGCTTAGGATGTACAGCGAAAAAATCCTAGGTCTGTGGTTATACCATACCATACATGTTACCATATAATAATTATTGAACATAATGATTTTTATAAAATATCTATAGCGCGGCATAATATCCCCGCATGGGAAATAATGAATAGATTCAGGGCGTTACTTTGCGGAAATCCATAATTAATAATGAAATATATTTTAAGAAAACATTAAATTCATATTTTAATAAAACACTTAAAAAATAATATAAAATACATCTAGTGACGTCAATGATGAAAATACATTTGCTCAGCCGACGCGAGGTCAGCACCTCGTAGCCAAACCGGATAAAATTCGACGCGTTTCGATTCTACAGAAAGTTTTCTCAGGAGGTTTGACTCTTCGAGCGCACGATCGAGAAATCGATATTTTTAAAGTATTTCATCAAAATATGTATTAAATATTTCTAAATATGATTACAAGCACTATCGCGTGCTAAGCGAAAATCTAATCTGTGAAAGAACACAAAATGTTATTCCCGGGCGGAAATCGAACCCGCGTCCTCCGATTTTGCTGCACCGTCCCCTAAGACGTTTAAAGTACTATTACTTTCTTTCTTTTTTAATCGGAACACGAAATTTCGGCTCGAAAGAGCGTACCTAGGTGGCCGAGTAGTTTAGGCATCCGGCACCATTGCGTTTAGGCATTTCCGGATTGGATTTTATTAATCTTCTTATCAATAAAATTGAAAATGTAATATATATGCAAATTGAACATCCACTGAAGAAAATGGATGCTGTATGACTGTTGATAATTCTTCATAACTGTTATTTTAGTGGCTAAAATGATGTGTGAAAATATATAAGAAAAAAAAATGTTGCCGTCTTCCATAACTGAAAAGTATGAAATAACTTGTTGAAGTCAATACCATGCTGATTCAAAACACTAAGCTCACATTATCATCGTCCGATTTCATCAGGCTATGCCTTACTTCTCAGTGTTATACGTCACATGCATTCTTTTATATTTCCTATTATACTCTTTTTATTGACGCATACTGTTTGATCATTCACTCGTCTAAAATACTGTTCAACTTCGAGAGTAGTTTCAATTAACAATGATCATCCAGGACCCATGTATGCAAACCATTGTTTAGTCCATTGACTATAACATTAAAAGATTTCAACTGATTTTAATAAAATTTATATTGGACCAACTTGGAGGTATACCCCAAATTAAAATAATCATCAAAATTAATCCCTATTTGGCGGAGTAATTCAACCCTTGATAACCCCTTATTAAAGACTGTTTTCAATTTGTAATATGTTGTACATTGTGTAATTAATATAAGTGGTCTTTTGTGCCGTTTTAATTATTTATAAATAAATAAATATACCGTCCGTCTTTGCAAATCAGTTACGTCTTACATTTTAAAACCCTAAAGCATCTTGGCGTTGCACACGTTATTGTTGCAAAGCTCCTTAACCCATTGGCATCGGCGATAATGATAACAATAGAACTTCATTTTTAACTAGGACATAGTGGTCCTGACGATGCCAACTTATCAAATCATAGTGGTTGTGATTCCATTTTCTGTTTGGGTGCCAGCCATGCAAGGTGAGCAGCTGCGCTTTTGAGTACGTAAACCTAAAAACATTGAAGCAAATGATATATATTCTATTTATGAACGCAAAAAAGACTGTGCTGTTTTACCTCCGATTTAAAACTAGAATTCAGCAAAGTTGGTACAGAGATAAATAAGTCCTTATTTATCTCTGTACCAACTTTGCTATTTATCTCTGTACCAACTTTTTGACTCAGACTTTACGTCGATGCTATGTTTAAAATAGATTTTTATTATGTACATTATATGTGACAAATTTTAGTTTATTACTTCTTACTTTATATAGGAGTATAATTAATAATGTTTTGTTAAGATAATAATATGTATGTGAATATTATACTTAGTGCTTAAACTAATAACTTATTCCGAACTTTTAGGACTTATGTATACAATGGAATGGAATTGTATAGTCTGATTGAACAGAAGCTTTTATGTTTCTTCTGTTAATTTTCGGAGTAAAAAGGAAGTGATTTAATTCGATAACGCATAAGTATACTTGTTAATGCGTATTCATATATTTCCAGATGCTTTGTTTATCAAAACAGGAATACAAACTAGGATGTTGAAGTATAAAGGATACAATTATTCGAGAAATTACCAGAATAATAACAGGATATCGTGGAAGTGCAACAAATACGGCTGCATCGCTCGGATAATCACAATCGATGACGTCATAGTTGGAGCAAAGAACGAACACCTACATGATTAATCTTTGTAGTGTAGACATGGGCTATTTGTCTTTTGCGTATCCACTTGGGTGGCTGCTGTATTTTTTTTTTTTTATAACACAAAGGTGGCAAACAAGCATTCGGCCCGCCTGAATATTGATTTATGATGTATTGATTTAATTGTATAAGGAAGTAAGCGCCATACCTTTTGTGAAACATTGGACGTTTTCTTGAATGTATATGTATGCGCGATAGACGCGTCAGTTATTTGGCATTGCGTTTAATTTTTTTTTTTATAAATTTGCGACGGTTCAAACACGAAGTCCACCCGATGTTAAGCGGACTAACCTCTGCCTATAACAGATGCATTTCGTCACAAGCCACGAATTGCATTGCGCCCGTCACCTTGAGACATAGTTGTTAAGTCTCATGTGCCTGTAATTTCACTGGCTCTCATGGACTGAACACACCGTTAGGTGTTGGGCGTGGTGTTTTGAGGGTGGTCGCTAGCCAGGCGGGCATTCGCGAAATGCCCTTCCACCATGCGGTGAAGCTCAAGCCCGCGGCGGGATATATTTTATGTCGCACATTAAAAACTGTACTATTAAGATTTATAATTAGTGCGGATAAAATGTTAAAGTATCATATTTTGAAGCGCTCGTTGCGAAGTTTGCTTAGCTGTTCTTAATCGATCACTAAGTTAAGCAACGTCCGTCGCGGTCAGGAGTTGGATGGGTGACCGCTAGTGACATTACTACTAAGCGCTTACTTGCTTCGGAGGACACGTTAAGCCGTCGGTCCCGGTTGTTATCTTAGGGTGGCAGTTATAGCATGGTGGTAGGGCGTTTTGCGAATGCCCACCTGGCTAGCTACCACCCTCAAGTAGAAAATCTGTCGCCAAAAGTCGCCGTGTGTGTTCTGACAGCTGTCCTTGAGAGCCAGTAATTCTAGGTTAGTCTGAACAATATCTTCGACCACATCACTTACCATCAGGTGAGATAGTGGTCAAAGGCTAACCTAACAGGCATAAAAAAAAGTCGCACATTCAAAACTGTACAATTAAGATTTATAATAAGTGCGAATAAAATGTTAAAGAAACATGTAGAAATATCATTCAAATCGTAATTAAATTGGCATTTTTTTTGTAGAATGTTTTAATTTCTAGTTGTCGATTCTTCGGCAAACTCTTAGGCCCACACGCAACTAAGACGCAAAACATAGGTTGCCTATTGGTGTACCTTATCAACTTGGTTTCCACACACGACTCTACGTTGATTCGACTATATTTTTTGTTCTTCTTGAGCCATAAATACATTGCATTTTATAGAGTAAATTTTATTTAAGCCGAAATACATCTGAAAACTTGCAAATAAATACAATGACAAGGTTCTTGAAGAACTGAAATTAAGACGTTCTTCTTTATATATCCTAAGAATAGAAAAAAACGCAAATGTTGGGTGCACCTTAATATTACATCTAGGTTAGCCTGTACAACATCTTCGACCACATCATCACTTACCATGAGGTGAGATAGTGGGCAAAGACTAAGCTATCAGGCATAAAAAAAACCCTAATATTGACAAAATTGAGAGAAACATGAAACGTAGAAAATTCGTCGCTGCTAAAGACCTACATGATTCAGCACTGGCAAATAAATTATATAATTGTAGGCAAATGATGAATGTACCATGTAAATTAAAGAGTAATTGAGATGTAGGTATGTTTTAAGATAACTATTTAAACGGGCCTGTATTTTTTAGTACTTTTTATAAGGAACAGAAGAGGACACGTAGGTGCGTTGGTTAACGGCTTCAGATTTACGAAGCAGGCAGGGTACAAGGAGAAATCTTATTGGTACTGCTTGAAAAAGAGGAAAGGATGTAGCGCGAGGCTTACACTTAGAAACAACGTATTGGAACGCTCGATTTTGTTGCATAACCATTTTGAGTAGATAATCACACATTCAGATTCAGAACAAACAGATTAAACTATTTTGGTGTTATGATTCCACGAGAAAGGACAATGGCTGTTGCTCCAAACTTATAACACCCCTTTAAAGGCCTTTGGAGATAAGGCTTGAAAAAGAAGAAAGGATGTAGCGCGAGGCTTACACTTAGAAACAACGTATTGGAACGCTCGATTTTGTTGCATAACCATTTTGAGTAGATAATCACACATTCAGATTCAGAACAAACAGATTAAACTATTTTGGTGTTATGATTCCACGAGAAAGGACAATGGCTGTTGCTCCAAACTTATAACACCCCTCTAAAGGCCTTAGGAGATAAGGCTTAGTAGCTTAGATATACGCCGGAGGTTTTACCCAGTACAATTTTTTTTTATTAACGGCAGTTTATTTTGTGTGTTTTAACCCCATCAGCACAGTTATTGAGAAAATCTGTTTGTGCTGTAATTGTTAGAAAATAAGGATGTTTAACATAGATAAAAAGTGACATATTATCAGTTTTTGTTAAAGTGAAATTATGAGCGGATTAATTATAAAATAATTGAAAAATTTCATTTTGAATAATTTTAATGACGACGGTTTTTTATCGATTAAAAATATATTCTTCAAACAATAAAAATATAAAAACGATTTGTTATTTTTATTAATTTGATATTATTTTACTATTTTCTCTATTGTCACTGTAATGATACGGAAAATAGTTAAAAAACTATACGAATAAATTTATTCGTAAATAAAACAGAAGAAATATATGTTAGTAAATAAAATTTTTGGAATGATCTTGGTCTCCTTCCGAAGCAAAGGCGCAGAATTATTTTCAAGCACTTGTTTTATTATCAATCAAAGCCTAGTGTGTATCATTTGACATTTATAAATGAATATATTGTCTTAAATATAAATATACCCATAAATGAAAATATTTTTATATCTTAACGACTGATTAATTTAAGAGAACGGAAAATATTGAAAAACCGTCCTACTCGTAGGTTATGAATTAGCTGTTTTCCAAAAATACTTTAGCACCATAGACTACATTTATGCGCTCCGCCAGATTATACAGATGACTGGGGCGATTACTAGATCACTGTGCCTAGCGTTTGTGGATAATAAGAGAGCCTCTAATTCAATCGAAACCTAGAAAATATCAAATCTACAATAAAAATATCGAAGTGTTTATATAGAAACTCCACATGTCCAATGAAATCAAATCAAATGAAAAAGAACTATCCTACTACCTTTTGAAGCGCTCGTAGCGAAGTTTGATTAGCTGTTCTTAACCGATCAGCAAAGTTAAGCAACCTTCGCCGCGGTCATGAGTTGTACGGGTGACCGCTACTAGATAGTGATTACTACTGAGCGTTTCCGTGCTTCAGAGGGCACGTTAAACCATCGGTCCCGGTTGTCATCTTAGGATAGCAGTCGTTATAGCATGGTGGTAGGGCATTTTGCTAATGCCCGCTTGGCTAGCTACCACCCTTAAGTAGAAAATCTGTAGCCAAGCACCTGACGGTGTGTTCCGGCAGCTGTCCTTGAGAGCCAGTAATTCTAGGTTAGCCTGAACAACATCTTCGACCACATCATCACTTACCATCAGGTGAGTTACGCGCTGAGGCCCGTGCTCGTCGCTTCGCGCAATCGTGACTCCCAGACGAAGGACTTCAAAACAGTCCGAAACTGGTCGGAATCTTTCCGGTAAATATAACGCGGGTCCTAGCCGGTTCCTAATAAGTTAATAAGGTGAGATAGTGGCCAAAGGCTAACCTATCAAGCAAAAAAAAAGCTTTAACGCAATGCTAGACTTTGTATTAATATAAAAAGTGTTTAGTAATACATACATACATTTGCACTCTACTTTAAATGTTTAAGGAGACTTACATTCAATTAGACTGCCTGTGAGTCTGCAATGACTTATGGGTATCTAAATGTTTTTATTGTAGTAGCTGTAGTGTTGTATATAGTTCGTGGTATTTTGAGTCAATATTTTTAACAAAATATCAGCTTTTTAGGTTTGTTACTCATACTGTTTACGAGCTAGAAGTAAACGTACAAACGGACAGACAACCAGCTGTTATAAATAGGGTTCCGTTTTGCCCTCTGGAAACGGATTCCTGACTATATTGAATATATATATATATATTATATTCGAATTTCATTGTAATATTTTTTTTACTTTCAGCAATATTTATTAAAACTGCCAGAGGTCACGATCAAATAATATTTAACGGGTACAAATTTTACAAGGAATATGGTGCGATTGATTCGAACAAGAACACTAGATGGCGCTGCACCAAACGGAAATGCAAAGCATACATCATGACCAACAATAATTTGATAATACAGGGCTATGCGGAACATTATCATGATATTTATTAATTATATTTAAGGTGTTATCAGCAAAATTAATAATTCCACAAATAGTATTATTGCTCAGAAAATAAAAGGAGGCCTGCAATTCATGTTCGTATCAAAGACGATGTATTAGTTTGTATTACCACCTACTAAGGTGCGCATTCAAAACATCAGGTTATGTATTTTATATTTAAAATAGAAACCGGCCAAGTGCGACTAGGACACACGCACCGAGGGTTATTTAATTTAATTATTTACTTTATACTTTGTTTAAAGAGAACATAAAACTAAATATTCTGAGAATGGTCAAAGCGTCTACCTGTCACCGTTATTAGTATCGAGAAAAATCAAGTTTGTTGTATGGGAGCCCCCCCCTTATATATTTAGTTTATTTTATTTTTAGTACTTTTTGTTATAGCGGCAATAGAAATACATCATCTATGAACGTACGGTACGGAACCCTAAAAATAACTAGGTTTTGGTTCACCTTGGAACTGTGTTTTTACAATTTTTTTTACATTTGGATTTATGATAAAAATGTAAAATATAACGCAAGGATTTTATTTCAAATGTTATTAGTGCGATTTAAAATGTATAAATTGTGTTAAAGTCGCGAAAACTGAAGAAATTATTATTATATCAAATTTTATGTGATTTTATTTATGGTTTTCTTTAATTCACTTTAATTATTAAATGCACAATTGTGATTTGAATCCATTCGTTCTGAATCCGAATGAGACATGCTCATGAAATCATCACGCAATCAGCATGCAATGGGATCAAAAGACTCTTCTACAAGCGAACAAAAATTGTGATCGGCACATAAAATTTTCCTATTTACACTTAGAGTTTTCCTGAGCTTCCGCTTCTGATCCACGCCTGACGACTGACTCTGATGTGAGAAAAAGTCATCGTATATCAACGCAAATAGATTCTCACACTGGAGCCTGCCGAAGAAACCAAAAGGATTAATATCATCATCATCAGCAGCCGGAAGACGTCCACTGCTGAACAAAGGCCATATACCCATAAAACGCCACAAAGAACGCCTACTAGCCGCTTGTAATCATTGGCTACCCGTGACTTTAACGATGTCGTCAGTCCACCTAGTGGGGGGCCTACCAACTATGCGTCTTCCGGTGTAGTGTGGTAACCACTCGAGAACTTTTCTTCCCCATCGGTTATCAGTTTGTCGAGCAATGTGGCCCATTGCCACTTCAACTTACAAATTCTGAGAGCTATGTCGGTGACTTTGGTTCTCTGGCGAATATCCACGTTCCGGATTTTATCGCGCAAAGAAACTCCCAAGTAAATAGTTTTAAATAAATAGTTTTGATTGCACACGTAGGTACGGCGTATGACGACCGGGTAGCTATTATGAAGCATTACTAGAAGTATGCATACTTCAGAAGCGTCTTTAGCTTGTTTCTGTAGATAGCGGTATAAACAGCTACATAGAAACACACCACAGATGTGGTTGTGAGCCAAAACAGGCTGGCAGTTTAGTGTGATCTTCATTTATTTCGACTTCAAAATGGAGGAGGTACTCAATTCGTCTGCATTTTTTTTTATATTTGTTACTGCCGAACTTTTGATCGATTTTGATGATTCTTCTTTTATTTGAAAGCTGATGCTTGCCGTGTGATCCCATTTAAATTTCATCATAATCGGTCGAGCAGTTTTTTAGTAACACTCCAATAATTGAAAAGTATTTTCCTATCTTGATGATATAGTCATTGACAGTGAATGACAATCGATCCCATATGTAGCAATGGTCACTAAAAAGGGTGAATTTATTTTTTTACAATACATGGAACCACTCAACACTTAAATATGTGTAATAACTTGTCGAAGTTGGTACCATGCGCACAATATTGTGATAATAGGTACTTTTGAACCATCATGATCAACAAGTTATTTCACACATTTGACTGTTGAAGTCGGTTCTGTTTTTTTGTATATTTTTTATTTCTATGCTCTATTCACTATTAATCGATCAATTGTGTACTTTCAGACCCAGTTTTCACGATGTCTCGCTATGGAAATCCAATGATTAAATTGCAAGGTAACATCTACAGTAAACAGCGCTCAGTGAGCGGTAAAACTCGGTGGAGGTGCTCGCAGAATCGAACAGGGTGCCAGGGTTACCTCTATACTTTGGAACACAGTTTAGTTATTGTAAGACATTATAATATACATAATCATTGATGTTTAACTAAGATTGATTTTTATTTCAATAAGATTTTTTTGTATTTTTCATATTATAGAACAACGCCCAAATCGGAATGCAATGAGGCGTTTGAGTGAAGATATGTATCTAAAAATTATTTTTCTTATTAATTACCGCTCGGCCATCATTGCCTCAAAAACGCTTTAATAAGATAAAATAAATTCAATTGACTGGACCTTACTAACATCTAGTCATGTGTGTGGGCCATATTATGACTGGATGCAATTAATATGGCCTATCAGCAAAACTTTTACCGTGAAATGCAGCCCGCGTACCTAGTGTATGCGAAGATGGTATAGTTATATTCTGTCGTCTCCTGTGAAAGTACGGCGGGTGCGAGAGGTGGGGGAGGCCACTTGCTCGGCGACCGCGCGTACAGGCGGACGGTGGAAGCGATTACGGTGCATTTCGTAAGGACCCGATATAATAGAACTGCGGCGAAGGACTAGGAAGGCTACTATACGAACAAGGTGACATTTTGAATTAATACATGTTTTTAAAGACTGAAGAAAAAAGCAGTGATGGCACAGTGGCATTGGCTATGGACATGGTGGAAGGGCATTTTGTGAATGCCCGCCTGGCTAGCGACCACCTTCAAGTAGAAAATCTGTCGCCAAGCACCTAACAGTGTGCTTCGGCAGCTGTTCTTGGGAGCCAGTAATTGTAGGTTAAGCCTGTAAACACATCGTCAGGTTACCACCAGGTGAGATTGTGGTCAAAGGCTTACCTATCTGCAATAAAATAACATGATGTGCATTTGCTTTGTTAACAGTGTATTCAAAAACAATACGTAATAAAGACAAATAACATTTTATAAGTCACTAACTTCAACGAAACTCCCTGATTGGCAACCAGATATATTTCAATCTGTTACTACCAAGCTACTGCTAATAAGCGAGAATAAAATACGGAACATACTTTTAGTTTTAGGGCCTGTTTCAGAATGTTCGAGTAAGTTCCGGTTATACTACCAAGAACATATTTAATAAATAAAACACTATCTTTGCGTTTCAGTCATAGATTTACCCTATCCATCGGTTAAAGCTTGAAACGCGCTGCATGTTAACTGTAATTTTTATAATTCAGTTATTTTATGTTCTGGGTAGTTTAACCGGAACTTACTCGAACATTCTGAAACAGGTCCTTGAAGTGGTAATGGTACCGGAATGTTTTCATAACTTTAATCTAATTTTAATTACCGCCGCAGACGTCGACAACGAATGGCAAGCCATTTTTTGAATTTGATTAGTTATTTTTTACGTAGGGAGTATATAGTAATACTGTGGTACTTAATACTGTTTTTTTATGTTATTGTGACGGAACAAGCCATCTAGTAGAGCAAGGCGTAAACCGATCTATCCGTCGTGTTGTTTATCACTTCTAATAGTAGCAATGCCATAGGCATTAGGTCATTTTAATGGAATGTGATCACGAAAAGGATTTCGTGGAATGAATCCGAGATATCAAACATAGAGGTGTCGAAATACAATATGCATAAGTACGTTTCTTACTTATTATTTCAAGCGCTCGTAGCGAAGTTCGCTCAGCTATTCCCAACCGATCAGCAAATATAAGCAACGCCCGTCGTGGTTATGAGTTGGATGGGTGACCGCTAGTAACATTACTACCGAGCGCTTCCGTGCTTCGGAGGATCCCGGTTGTCGTCTTAGGATGGCAGTCGTTATATCATGGTGGTATCACCTTCAAGTAGCAAATCTAACACTAAGCACCTAACGGTGCAAACGGGTCGCGTTTTTACCCTTTGGGTACGGAACCCTAAAAATATTTGTTATACCAAGTAAATGCGTTACAATGAGGTTTGTTATATAGAAGTTAGATAGGAATGCGATTCGTATAAGGTAAGAGAACTTGTTATACTTATCTTCAACATTACGTTTGTTGTGAGATCTGTGGTAATACACATCTGCTTATAGTACCACCAACTTAACTGTGCAGTTTTCGAGGGCGCTACTGGTCATGGAAATCAACTACAAACTGTCACAATTTGAAGGAATGTTGTAGTTCTTTTTTCTGCCACCTGAACAGATAAGTTGGCGGGTCTGTACACTGTTAACGTGTCTGACCTGTCAAGACATGGTTTGTTGTGGAATTAAGTGGAATGATGGATAGGATACTTTATATAAAGGTTGTAAGTTGAAAATATTCATTAATATGAAAAATAATATTTTTAATGTATATATTTATGAAATAACGCATGCTCTGCGGATTCCACACATGGCTATTTTTCCATACACATTTCTCATAATTTTTCCACACGTAAATTAATAATTTTGTAATTTAAATAATTATTTCTATTCATATTATGCAATTTTAAACAAATTCGTTAAAAAGAGATTTTTATTAAATGTATTCGTAATATAAAGTGTGTATTTTGCATAAGCTTTTGTGGGCAGTTCTATGGCGTTTTTTTTTGTTAAATAGAGTTATTTGTTATATGGAGGTTAGTTATAGTATGGATATACTTTTTTTAGTAAATAATACGGGATAACTCACGTGAATAAGTCAGATAGACTTTAGTTTTAACCACATCCGGTGGTCTGAAAAAGACCGGTTTAATAACTTTGTTCCTTTTCCGATTTTTGTTACGGTGGTCTGAAGGAGACTTAATAACTTTGTTTCAAACATTGAGATATGAAACTACGTCTCGATGGTTTCAAAGTGACAAAGGGCGCAGTGCAATTAGTGAGTTGTGATGAAATGCATCTGTTATAGGCAGAGGTTAGTCCGCTTAACATAAGGTGGTCCTCGTGCTTATTCCGTGAAATACACATAAACAAACTAAAATAGGTATATATAATAAAAAAAACAGCTCAATATGTGTGGTAGGGCTAGCAGAAATCAGCCCTAAGAGGTTGTTAGCATTTTTCCAATAATCCTGTATAGTTTTGGGCAGTGACAGTGCGTTTGAACGTATTGACCCGCCCTGCGTTAATTGCCTTATTATGTCATTATAAGCGCTTTGTCTCGACAACCCATGTCGAGGCCACTTGTGATCGCACACTGAGTGAGTCTGAGTGTTTTTATTCGACATGAGTTTTCGAAAGGAATTGTCGTTGGTTTAGGGTTTCATCAAGTTGTGAAACAGCTGTTTATAACAGTGTACCGTTTGTTTAGATTGAATGTTGATCAAATTTCAACAATAATTTTGGGCAGTGACAGTATTTTAATATTGTTAGGTTTGCAATAACGCCTGCTATGCGGGTTACATTACAAAATCACAAATATACGATAGGACTTTTTTTATTTTTTTTCATCCCAATACGATGGTTAAAGAACGATAGGAAGGATTTGAGTTATGACGTCATTGCCATGTTAGCTCAATTGATTAGAGCATACCCCGGCTCAAGGGGTGGATGGACGCGGGTTCGTATCCCGCACATGACTTAATTTTTTCCTATCGTATATTTATGATTTTGTAAAGTATTTTAACAGTTAGGGTTTCATCAAGTCGTGAAATATATGTTTATAACAGTATAACGGTTGTGTAGATTTAATGTTGATATGTCAACAATAATTTTGTGACGGGTACAAAGCAGACCTGAGTATTTTTGAGATTATTGTATTTATAAAGGATAAAATTTAAAAATTAATGCGATGACATATCTCTGTGATGTTTTAAATCGGTTAACCTATTCATTCTACACTTTCAGAAATGGTTTCCAGACTAAATATATTTGTTTATGGCTGTAAACAAATATATTTAGTTTGTAAAACTATATAATATAGTATATTTTAACATAAGCGCCTGGCGGTAGTTTCCTGCCATATTTTCTTTGAATACCGGAGGGAAAATAAGTTTTATTCTAGTAGTAAATTTAAATATTTTGATATATATTTGACCTGTAACTGTTCTTAAAGAATTTTTCTTCAATAATAAAAGTTGATTTAATTCTTTACGTGGTAATTACTATAATATTTGATATATTTCATACCACGAAAATATTCACAGATCGGAAACATAAGTACTAATGTAATATCACTGTTTTATAGGAAATCAGTTATAAATTATATTTAGATGTTACATCTATTCTCAAATAGCAAAAGTAGCAATAAAATTTTAATAAAACTTAAATAATTTATTACCTACACTGACGATTTATTTTTCTATCCCCAACAAATAATATAGTGTATAATATGGCAGGGGAGGAGGCTCGAGCGGTGAAGGGAGCAAGCAATGCATCATAAAGGAGCCCTGGGTTGCAAGTTGCAGGCCCCTCTGGCCTCTTCCTCTGCAACGCTAAGGACCCGGCACCCGCACGGTGAATCCATGGAATGCTAAAAAATTCGTATCGTCTCAAGATACTTTCAGCGGAATCAAGTTAACATCAAAGTCAATTGATTGATGAGATTAGTTACTAGTAAGAAGAAGACGTATAGATTTTGAGAGCGCATCGCTGAATATTTTGCTTGGGTGGGTACTTCAGTTCCCAAAGGGCACTCTGTGGGTTTTTTCGCTCTAGAACTGAGTATCCCAAATAGCATATCAGCGGGTATGATCTTGGGAACGATGACCCATAGATGGTAGCCCAACCAACGACTACAATTGAATAGAAGCTATGAGAATATTCGTTTTCATAGGCAGATGAAGCTCGTGTGTTTTACCTGTGTTTATTTTATACACATACGTAGACGTAATTTGTAATTGAATTGGATGTTATAAAACAATAGTTTTATTAAGTAAGTACTAATTATATTATCATTATTGTTTCAGTGACATACACGACATCAAAGAGAGGCAAATTACTGCTATGCATTAATGGATACACATTTTATACCCAAAGAACCCAAAATTCTAGGACAAGATGGCTTTGCTCTACTCATTATAGCTCTAGAAAATGTAGAGCTTCTGTTATAACTATGGGTGAAAGGATTTGTAAGATCAATAACATTCATAATCACAATGTTATTTACTTAAAATAATTAGTTTAAGTAGTAATAGCTAGCACGTTTGATATGCATTATAGGCTTTTAGTTTTGATTATATTTTATTGGTAAAAGGAATAAATATTTCAGATACTTTATTTATTTCAATATTTTTATGTATGTTTAGATGTCACGAACAGTATATATATGAACATATATGTCAACTTTTTATTTTTTATTGTTTAAGATAGTTAGCGTGTTGGTTTTTACTGTAAGCTTACTATTGTAAATTGAATGAATAAATAAATAAATGTTAAGAAATTCGTCGACGAGTTCAACGAGTTTTTCTAATAAATAATAATAAATTTGTTTATTGATCATCAAATTACATTGCTAAAACACTAATTATAAATATATATATATTAGATACTATGTACTGTTTGATAAATTAAGTAGGTAACTTACTAGGTACATTTAACTATTTCAGAGGTACATACATTTGCTTACTTTAGACCTTATATTATATTTATAATTGTTGCCAATCATATTTCGTAAGTGATTATTATGTACTTGAAATATTATGCTTGTGTAATGGATCTCAATAAAATTATACAATTTCAATATAACTGTAACACATTTAATACTTATATTTTAATAAAATTATTTGTCTTTTATTTACCTTGTAGGTATATGTAGTATAAAGTACTGTAACATATTTCACAAATTATTGGAGCACAAAATTTTATGCTCCGGGCGGGAATTGAACCCGCGTCCTCCAATTTCGTGCCGGACGCCTAAACTGCTCGGCCACCTAGGCACGATATTTTTAGCCGAAATTTCGTGCTCCAATTATATTATTTTAACCGATTCCGCCCGCCGGGCTCAATTCCCGCCCGGGGCATACAATTTTGTGCCCCAATAATTAGTGAAATATGATTTTCGCTTCGCACGCGACAGTGTTTGTAATCATATTAAGAAAAACTGTAATATCCCAAAGAAAGTGCGATACTTGTGTTCATGTATATAGGGACCACTGTTTAATTATTATTTTTTGTGTTTAGGGACGATCTCCTACTCTAAGTCGGGGCGACCAATCATGGACGTCGGCGGTTCTAGGTACTACAAGAACCATCGCACACGTGGGCGCAAGGCCACTTGGTACTGCAACAGAAACCAGTACGGGTGTCGGGCTTCACTTGTTACTCTCGACAATAACATAGTAAGCTTTAAGAAGAAGCACAATCATAAAATCATTAAGAAGTAAAATTTATGTTATTTGTGATATAACAGTATAAAGAGTAAGAAATATATTTGGATGGACGAGTGTGTCTTTTTATGCAATTAACAGATATGGTTGAAATTAATTCGTGTTTTTATTCTAACTTTAAGACTTGACTAATTGTCTCCTAAGAACTAAATAGACTGATAAAAGCGTCATATTCGAGCGTAACGAGCAGAGTACAAACACATTAGTCAAGAAAATTGTACGTGAGATCTTTTTAAAATATATGTTCGCGTCTAAAATAGAATAAAACAACAAAATGATTGTCTAAATTGTGTAGTAAAAAAGGTTCTGTCAACAAACTCAGACACGATTTTATAGATATATAATAATAAAGTTATATTTTTGAAATTAAATTCTCGTGAGTTTCATTCAAATAAATACTGTGTCAATACTGTGTGCTTGATTTGTCCCTCATTCCCCGGTGAGTGTACAGAATGTACACAACGTTGTATGAAAAACCACAAAGCATAAGTGTTAAAAATACTTCATTATTAATTTAGAGCATAATAATCCTTTCATTTGGATAGCTTGCTAAGGCTGTCTGAAACGATCAACTATATTGTTAAATTATTAATTTTACCCACAAAAAATGCCAATTGGATCGATGCCAGTAATTTTACTGATGTTAAGCGGTTTACCCTTTGCCTTTATCAAATGCATTTCGTCATGTGACGAATTTCACCCGTCACACTGAGACATACCATTGTTAAGTGTCATGTGCCTGTAATTTTCTGGCTCTGAAGGACTGCTGTTGGTACACTGTTAGTTTCTTGGCGACAGATTTTCTACTTGAGGGTGGTAGCTAGCCAGGCGAGCATTTGCAAAATGCCCTTCCACCATGCGGTGAAGCTCAAACCGGCGGTGGGGATCGAACCATGGACCTGCGGCTTTGCAGTCCATAGCTATTACCGCCCGTCTATCATTGCCTTATCTGACAACGAATAAGAATATTCTAACTATCCAATCACAGTAAAATTTTTTAATATTTTTTGAGGTCATAGCAGATCACTCGGCCTGCGAAGATAGATATCGTAGGCGAATAGTTACTTCGACTAACAGCATGACCATAACATACTTTGAATAAGACCGCGTGCCAGCCATCAAAATGCGCGCTGTCATAATTTTGACATTTCACCCACGGGTGTAAATACATTTTCGTCTCTCCTGCTTACTGCATGGCCTGCAGAAATCTCAAATCATTACATGGCAGTGAAAGTCTAAAGGGTCTACTCCGTAATCACGGAATTGACAGGTTTTTTTTCATACCTGATAGGTTAGCCTTTGACCACTATCTCACCTAGTCATGTGATCGAAGATGTTGTTTAGGCTAAACTTACTGGCTAGCTACTAACCTAAAATTACTGGCTATCAAGGACAGCTGCCGGAACACACCGTCAGGTGCTTCGCGGTGGTAGCTAGCCAGGCGGGCATTCGCAAAATGCTCTGCCACCATACTTTAACGACTGCCATCCTAAGACAGCAACCAGGACATATGGCTTAAAGTACCCTCCGAAGCAAAGAAACAATCGGTAGTAATGTCACTAGCAGTAACCGATCCCAGTCATGACCGGTGCAGACTTGCTTAACTTAGCTGATTGGTCAAGAACATAGTAATTAAACAACTTTAAACTGCTTAAATCGCGTATATTTATCATTATATTTGAACGACCGCCGTCGGTACAAAAATAATAATAAATATACGCGATTTAAACCGTTTAAAGTTGATCAAGAACATCTAAGCAAACTTCGCTACGAGCGCTTGAAAGTTTCGGCAAATCTTGGACGGGAAAAGATTCAACAAGGGAAGTGACAGCAGACGCACTGGAGGCCGCTAGGTTTTCGTTAGGAAATACAGAATGTAGAGCTAGTGCGATCAGATCATTGAACAATTGATCATGTGAACAATGAAATCATGAAAATACTGCCTTATCTATTAAGTGATAAGAATGGATATGGGAGTCTTTTTTTTCTTGTAATCGAAAAACAATAAAAACTATATACAACCAATTGTACCCCGCGGCTCCCCGCGTGGTGATGAATGATGATGTTGAAAAGTATCTTATGTGTTAACCCAGTGCCTCATCTACCTCCATACCATATTTTATCAACATTGGTCGTCATCAACATAGCCGTTTGATCGTGAAGAAGTAACAAACATACAAACACAGTAACAAATGTTCGTCCCTATAATACTGATGTGAAGCGCTCGTAGCGAAATTTACTTAGCTGTTCTTAACCGATCAGCAAAGTTAAGCAACGTCTGCCGCGGTCATGAGTTGGATGGGTGACCGCAAGTGACATTACTACTGAGCGCTTCCGTGTTTCGCAGGGCACGTTAAGCCGTCCGTCCCGGTTGTCATCTTAGGATGGCAGTCGTTATAGCATTGTGGTAGGGCATTTTGCGAATGCTCGCCTGGCTAGCTACCACCCTGAAGTAGAAAATTTGTCGCCAAGCACTTAACAGTGTGTTCCGGCAGCTGTCCTTGAGAGCCAGTAATTCTAGGTTAACCTGAACAACATCTTCGACCTCATCATTTACCATCAGGTGAGATAGTGGTCAAAGGTTTACCTATCAATGATACTACAGCTAAGGCATTAAAGCATTCTAAAGACCATCACAGGCCCGCATGCATGCGGCATAGCATGCGCTATGGATGGAGTACTGTACCCATATTGCTTTGAATCCTAAACATTAAAAAAACTCTAATGACTAGTATAATATATATATATATATATATATATACCTATATATAGTGTGTTCGATTTGCACGCTGTGCACGCAGCACTTTTCATACCAACGTAGTTTCGTTATATTTTAAATACCAAGTGTCTCAACAAAATGTTGTATGGATATTACTGAGCTTAGTAACTTAAGTAAATAAGTAACTTCGATTTATTATATATTTTATCTTTAAATGTCAAAATAACAATGCCCATACAAAACGATTTTTGGAGTTTATTTTGAAAAAACTAAATTTACCAAAAATCTGGCTAGAACATAGGCTTAGGATGTACAAGACCAACAGTGACGGATGAATGGTGTAACAAAAAATGAAATGTAAATGTGTGAGTGACATAGTGTTGTCATGACGCGAGCGTAATACTATCGACAGTATTACTTGTTGAATCTTAGGACACATTCGTTTGAAATTATGCCCTACATAGATCATTGAGACTATTGTAATGATCGTAAACAACACTGAAATCACAGAAATGCAATATATGCAATTTCATTAACTTGAACAACTTATATTTCAAGTTATTATGATTTAAAAACCAAACTACTTAACTAATGATGATGAAATTTCAAAGGGATGAATCTTAAAGTATATCTTTTCAAACAAAATACGATGTTTTCAAATGAAAGTCAAACCAAATATCATAACATGAATACAACCTTATTGAGAACCTGCTCCCTTTTTGATCTGTTAAAAATAAAACTCATTCAAAGTTGAAGTCAAATGCATTTATTGTAGGTCTAAAATGGTACAGCACTTTTAAAAGTAAACTACTATAACTTCATCGTAACAAGATGAAATAAAACTTACCATTACTAAGTATTATGATTACCATTAACAAAATCATTAAGCTGCAAATATACAGGTACTGTAAATTATTAAATTACATTTATCTGAATACCATTTGCGTAAAGCATTCACATGTGGTAAGCAAAGGTCGAATTTGTCCCTTGTGTAAACATAGCTCATTGGGCTGTAGAAATGACGCTGTGTACATAATTTCGATGATGTTTACTAACTGGCCTACAAAACATATAATTCTTTAAAGTCGGCTTTTAAGTCTAAAAGCCGTTATATCATTATTATTGTTTCAGCTTTTAAACTTCTTAACCCATTGGCATCGGCGATAATGATAACAATAGAATTTCATTCATAACTAGGCCATAGTGGTCCAGGACGATGCCAACTTATTAAGAGCTAATTTTTTTCTGTAATTTTTGTCACAATTTAGAACATTAGTTAATAAGTTTTTTGCCTTGGAGACAGTACTTGATTTGGAGGGCAGGTAATGGCTAACGGTGGTAATATATCTCTATTTAAGTAAGGTCAGGGCCGTCTTATTTTCAATTTGATCTGAAAGGAAAAATAAAAATTATTTTGTGTCAGGATAGCCATAGATATTCAGCGCTGCAATGAAGCGAGTATTGTAGATTTTATTGCACCAGGGACGCTAAGGGAAGGGTTACTAGATTGACTCAACATATCCTACAGTCTTAACATGAAAAAAAATATTTGACCATGTATTTTACTACAAATTAAACTTTACGTTACTTGTGTCATCATTTCCTAAAGCTATTGACTACCATTTCCACAGCTTTATGCATTCAGGGACATTAAAGTTGGTATTGAGTCTTTCATTAGTATACATCGATGTTTTCTTTGTATGAAGCATTTTGATTCAGAGTTTACTACAAACTGTAGAGTTTTTATTTAGATTGCGTCAATAATCCGAACCCACTGAATCACATGCTGAAAATTTGTTGGTAATCTGTAAGAACACAAACATTATTATACGCGTGCATATAGTTATTTCAAATTCTGTTCAATAGCCATTTGTATAAAGATACTAATATTTTATGATAGAAGTAAGAGATATTTCCAATTATTTATTGAGAGTTAGGGGAACTTTTCACAGAAAACATCATAATATATTTAGAATAATATATCTTGTGATAATATTTGCTCCCTTATTCGTAAATACTCAATAAGCTATAAACTGATCTGTCAACTTCTCGCTAATTATTATGTAATTATATTATTTTTAAACAAATTTATGGTTAAACTAACTACCGGTTATTTTTGAGGTTCAAATATGTACCCGAGCATTCACGTCGAAGCTACAGGTCAGATATAAACTATCGACTTTATCGATACTTGTGACGTCAGGACTTTGTCAAGCCCTATCGTAAACAAATGTTTTTGTATTTTTCGTAAAATACCAACCAATTCTTCATTTAGCAATGTAATTTGATGATAAGTATGAAGAGAAACCTATTATCTAATATTTCCATAGTTCATATAACTAATTTTAAAACAAAATGACAAAATAATGATTATCCAAAAAGCAGTACAAATAAACATAAATTACCTGTGAAACGTGTATATTTATACATATATTCGGGTTACTGTGTCTTGTAACCTCACATTCACTCACTGAACAAGACACCATGCTTGCAGAATACATATTTTATATTATAATCGTAAGATATTTGAGCAAATACACAAAATTCGCGCCGACTTGGAAGAGGCCGGGACGCTATGGCCTCTTACTCGAGTAAAAAATGACATACCGTCTTCTTGTTTCACTATCTCTTTTTTTCTCGCGACGGTTTGTAGCAGCTTAGGACCTCTCACTCACACACTTCGTAGGTCTATTGAGCGTAGCGAAAAAATCCTAGGTCTGTGGGCTAGAAGCACAGATATTAGGCACAAGGGCATACATGCAAAGTTTCACCGATTTTGAACACTTAGTATTTAAAATATGACGAAACTACGTTTGTATGGAAAGCGGTCCGTAAACTCTACTCTTAAAATCCACGTAAGATGAGACAGCACCCATTATTTACAATATACATACAATTTTGAAGCAGTGATGGCTCAGTGGCATTGGCTATGGACTGCCACGAAGCAGGTCCATGGTTCGAATCCCGCCGCGGCATGAGCTTCACGCGCATGGTGGAAGGGCATTTTGCGAATGCCCGCCTGGCTAGCGACCACCCTCAAGTAGAAAATCTGTCGCCAAGCACCTAACGGTGTGTTCCGGCAGCAGTCCTTGAGTGCCAGTGAAATTAGTGGGCCTCGAGCTTGTTCCGCCACAATAACATAAAAAAAACAACCAAAATATATTAATGCTTAGACACGCAATACACCACTTTTTTAATTAACAGATTGTTTTATGTCTAGATCTGGCACTGGCTGAGATGACACCTAAGTTCATAAACTCTCTTCGTGGTTTCCCAGCGGTGGAGCTCGGAGGATACAGATACAACAAGAGGGTTGAGCGTCCTGGGCCAAGGGAGTACTGGCGCTGCTCTAAGAGACGTGACAAAAAATGTAACGCTTCCATCGTCACCTTTGGCGATGAAGTTCTCGAGATAAAGCGTTGCCACAATCATTGATGCTTACAATAAAGATTAGGAGAGGAATAGGAGTAAATCTGTTATGCACAAAAACTGAAATATTAAAGTTCTTCTTCTTCTCTTCTTTTCTTATTTTTTCCTTATTCTTCTTCTTAAAAGACCGGGAGCTCATCATTTTTTCCAAAACTTATCAGAGCGCTTGGTCGGTGCGACGCGTGATCAAATTGCTGGCACCTATTTGGCTCAAAGAATAAGCAATGCAATTCAACGGGGCAATGCTGCCACCATGCTGCGCACGCTGCCAACTGGTAGTGAGCTAGAGCATTTTTACTGCCTATGAGTCTGCAATGACTTATAGGGATCTAAATGGTTTTATTGTAGTAGCTGTAGTGTTGTATATAGTTCGTAGTATTTTGTTAATAAAGGTATACCGCCGGTATAAAAAAAAAAGAAAAAAAAAAGTTCTTATAATGTAACTAAACATTTAAAAATATAATTCTCAAATAAAATTTTTGAAGCAAGCGTAGCTAAGTTTCCTTAGCCGTTCTTAACCGATCAGCTAAGTTAAGCAACGTCCGCCACGGTCAAGACTTGGATGGGTGACCGTTAGTGACATTACTACTAACTTCTTCCATGCAATGGAGGGCTGGTTAAACTGTTGGTCCCGGTTGTTGTCTCAGGATGGCAATCGTTAAAGCTTGGTGGTAGGGTATTTTGCGAATGCTCGCCTAGCTAGCTACGACCCTCTAGTAGAAAATCTGTCGGCAAACACATAACGATGTGTTCCGGCAGCTGTCCTTGAAAGCCAGTAATTGTAAGTTAGCCTGAACAACTTCGACCACATCATCACTTACCATCCGGTGAGATAGTAGTCAAAAGATAGCCTATCATTAATAGAAATAGGTATATGTAAGATTATCATTCTTATGTGTTATTTTAATTTTGATTTTAACATAAAAAAGAATAAGAACGTTTGTATACTAAATTAATACTGTGTCATCACGAACAGTTATGGTCCTTTTCAAGCAAGTTCCAGAGAATTCTTGAAACGAATAATAACCAAGTTTAAAATAAGTTTCCTTTTGCGCATCAATAACATATATAAACCTTGACTGTGGCCCTTGGTCCTTGTGTGGCCCTTATGGACAAGCTCAGGGTCGCTCAACGAGCTATTGATAGAGCTATATATTTTTTTGTGTGGCAATAAACGAAAATTGATTGTTTTTTTTTTATACATTTCTTTGGGCTCATCAACGTTCGGCCGTACATATATAAATATATATTTTATGGTGTTCGACGAATAGTATTTTATTGATTAATATCCTTCCAAATAATTATTTCTTTGTGCGTGTATTTGCAGCCACCACATACATCATTTCGCAGTGCAAAGTACCTATGAGCACTTAAGTACTCGGATTACTGATCAAGCAAACACTACACTTCGGAGAACTCGATGTTGCTACATTTGCACTATACAAGGAACTGCAAGGCTTCTATCTATACCGGTTTTGATAAAATTATCAGAATAAGCAATTGTCATAATCATTCTGTAATACAATAAATATTTAAGGTTATCTTTTGCCTTGATGTCGCATATGCTGGAAGTCTTGTAATTGATGAATTTCATCACAAGTCACGAATTGCACTGCGTGCCTTGAGACGTAGTTGTTAAGTATCATGTGCTCGTAATGTCACTGGCTCTCAAGGACTGCTGCCGGAAAACACCGTTTGGTGCTTGGCGACAGATTTCTACTTGAGGGTGGTCGCTAGCCAGTCGGGCATTCGCAAAATGCTCTTCCACCATGCGGTGAAGCTCAAGCCCGCGGCAGGATTCGAACCAAGGACCTGCTGCGCGGCAGTCCATAGCGAATGCCACTGAGCCATCACTGCTTAAACTATTACACACAATTTAAAAAACATTAAAAGTATCTAATCAAAAACTTTTAAGATAGGTATATAACTTTTATTTTAACCAAATACAATTAAGAAAACAAGTATTTTGAACTCTAATGAAAGAAATGTGATCTCAAACATTTTGATTCACGATGAATCTATTACTTTCTGCATAAAATTGAAAAATGCATTTCATCGCTAGTTGCCTAGACATAGACATGTCTTAGTCTGCAAAATAAGTAAAAAGTAATGCTTTTTAGAAATAAGTGTTAATTGAAGCACATTGCATCGTTTAATCAGTTGATGACTTATAAAAATATGGCTCTAACTTCAGTGATTATGGTCAAATCAATACATCTGCTTAAAATACCCAAAATTGCACAGAATACATATTTTGAATTACAAAATTACAAATATACGAGAGGAAAAATTTAAGTCATGTGCAGGATTCGAACCCGCGTCCATCCACCCCGTTAGCCGGGGTATGCTCTAACCAATTGAGCTAACATGACAATGACGTCATAACTCATTTTTTTCCTATCGTTCTTCAACCATCGTATTGGGATGGAGCGACATCTATAGTACCACTTGCGTTGTACTACAAACAAGACCAATTTTGCAATTGGTTTTATACTTGTAAATGATGACGCAACCTTATACATTTAATATTGTTATGTTTGCCTGCTTTGCGGATTAAATTACAAAATTACACAAATATACGATAGGAAAAAGTTAAGTCATGTGCAGGATTCGAACCCGCGTCCATCCACCCCTTCAGCCGGGGTATGGTCTAACCAATTGAGCTAACATGACAATGACGTCATAGCACACATGACTTAAAAAAAAACCTCTCGTGTAATTTTAATTTTGTAATGTAATCTGCATAGCAAGCGTTATTGCAAACATAACAATATTAAAACATACTATCAAGTTAATTTTAAGATTGTATTTTTCGCGTGTTACACAAATCATTGTATTTTACTTCAGTTAAGTTTAGATAGATAGATGGATAATTCTTTATTGTACACACCTCTAAATTACAATATAATAAAATAAGAAGGCTTACCATCAAGTGTTACAATGGGCGGCATTATCACTAACAGCGATCTTTAGTTTGAGTTTAAATATTATCTAGATTTTTTATGTAATAGCACCATTCAAAATTACTTGTTTTTTTTTAAATTAGCGTATAACTATTGGCTTAGAAGTAAAACTCTTAAGTAAAGTAACATGATCTTCTCTTTGTTTCAGGTTGCATCTAGTTCAATAGGGACCAGGAAATCATCTGCATATCAATTATATGTAAGTCATTTATATATCTTTACTCAATCATCTATCACATTCACAAACACTAACAGAATACATTGATTTATTATTTATTTATTGATTATAACGGACATACCATTTACAATAATTAATCATAATTAAACTTACATGGTCACAAAATATACATTAATAGTCATTTAGTCAACAGATTATAAATTACAATATTAAATATACATAATACAACATTTGTCAATAATCATTTGGTATTCAAATTATATAATTTACATATCTACACTAAGAATAATATACTAATAATAAATATAAAAATGTATTTTATTCTTAACTTAGAATTTATGAATTACTTTAGGTACGACAAAAAATAAAGTACGTGTTAAAAATAATCCACGTGATCTAATTCACAATAAATTTAAAGTTACATCTTAAAATTGCACTAGTAAATGAGAATATTTTTTGTTGCTTATAGGTAAGCATTTGACCACAATCTCACCTGATGGTAAGTGTCGATGTGGTCGAAGGTGTTAACAGGCTTAGGGCCTGTTTCAGAATATTCGAGTAAGTTCCGGTTATACTACCCAGAGCATAAATATGACAGATAAAAATGACAGTTAACATGCAGCGCGTTTCAAGCTTTAACCAATGGATATGCTAAATCGATGACTGTAAAACGCAAAGATAGTGTTTTATTTATTAAATATGTTTTGGGTAGTATAACCGGAACTTGCTCGAACATTCTGAAACAGGCCCATAATCTAGTATAACCGGCTCTCAAACACAGCAACAACACCTAACGGAACACACCGTTAGGTGCTTAGCGACAGATTTTCTACTTGAGGGTGGTCGCTAGCCAGGCGGGCATTCGAAAAATGCCCTTTCACCACACGGTGAAGCTTAAGCCCGCGGTGGGATTCGAACCATGGACCTGCTACCCGGCAGTCCATAGCCAATGTCACTAAGCCACCGAAATTAATGCTTCGAAATTATTATTATTTAGTAAAATGCATTTGTAAATAGCCAAAAAAAGCCAGCAAAGCAAACGTTAATTGTGTGGCCATAGACTACTTATATAGTTAGGCAGATAGATTTCTACTTGAAGGTTGCCTCCCTCAAAAACACGCCTCCCAGATATACTCGAATAATCTATTTTTCTACTCGAATAATGAAATTCCTTAAAAACAATGTAGTAACGGGCGCTAGTGCTTGCTAGGGAATATAGTTTTCTAGATACTAGGAAGCTGACTGATTGCTCCATCCTTTGGTATTCGTATTATAGAAGAAAAGACAGCGCTGATTTCAGACACAAGAAATGCCATTCTTATGCAGATACTGTGCAGTTGTGCACCCTTATCTATTTTGTCCAAATAAGGAATGAAGATGGAGAATCAAATCGTGCAATTCCAATAAATACTCTCAAGCTGCTCCAGGCTTAGGCGCCACAACGGGTAAGTTTGTAATCTCTCTATATACATAAAAGGGAAAGGTCACTCACTTACTAAGCACGAAATTTCGCAGACTTTGATCTATAATATCAACATTTGGCAAGTAGTTTGGTAACTTGTGTCTATGATTCCAACTTCCTCAATTGAAATTAATATGCCAAATTTTTAAGTATATTGAGTTTATTGGCCACGAAAATTTTGAGTTGGTATTCATAAACAATTAAAAATTTTCGTGGCCAATAAATACACTTCGATGCTACGTGTTATAGTGTTTTAGCTAACGTTATGGTACTCAAGCTGACATGCTATATGTGCGACACTGCTGAAGATAAGGTTGGTATACTATAGCCAGGAATTTAGACCATAATTTGTGCCAGTGGCACTAAACATTTGATGCGTTCTACTAGAAAACTATATGGAGTAATGAGCCGATTTAAACGTCTTTGCTGGAGACACATCTGCACATCTGTATCTCCTGAACGAATGGGCCTAAGACTTTGTTGAATATACTATAATTTAGAGCATAATTTGTGGCATATGCACAAAAACTGTCAAATCCCTAGCTGTGAAAGTTTTTGAGCTGAAATCAACGGGTACCAGCTAGCACATGCCGTATAGCTCAAACGGAAAAAGCTAGATTACTATTTAATAGTTTAAAATGTAACTTGTGCCATTGGCACCAAAAATTTCAAAACAATGGGCCTCTTAGTAGTAAGCAAAAGCGTTTCTTCCAAAGTAAGTACAAGTGCCAAAGTATTTAAACATTTGGTTTTGGTTGTGTATAAAATGACGTCCCGTTCACTGAAGATGCAAACTGTTTTGAACCTTATTTCTATGATGTTTGAATTTATTTTTTTGAACATGATTGTTTGCCACTATTTACAAAATATATTAGTATTTTTCTCTCTAAATGTTATCCTATAAACAAGATCTGTATAACATCCGCTTTGACCGAGATATAGCACTGTAATCTAATTTGTCCACACTTTCCATCTATAAGTGATTATTGATTACGAATATCCTTACTGTAATTTTATAATTGAAAAGAAGAAATATTACTGTGCTTAATTAATTATGTTATACACCACAAACTAAACTAAAGTGAAGAAAAATATAAAAGTTCATAAGTTGTTTGCAGAAGTCGAAGTGGTATTATAACATTTACAAATTATAAACCTATAGCTTTGATTATTTACTTCTCTAGATAGACTGTAGCGCTGCAATCGCAACCAAAACAACCAGGCCACATGTGAGGCGCGTGTGTGCGTATCACCCACACATTATGCCAAGCTACTATGCTTTTTACAAGTGCGCTGCGTCACTGATAGCGATGACATGTTTAGTGATACCAGCTTTTGAAAATTTCCCATATAAGAAGGGGAAATATATGTTTTGATTTTGGGTCACCAATAACATTTTATAAATTTATGTGAATAACTTTTTTTACATAGGAGGTTGTGCAATGCAATGACTGATGGGCTGTTTTACATTTAACTTGTGTTTTTTACCCAAGAACTGAAGGTAAAATTTAAATGAATTAAAAAAAAATAAGATTATTTATTTCTGATATTCTATTCTAGTTCAGAACTTTTAAGTTTAGCTTACGAACCATTTTACCACAGTATTACTATTAATAAGGAACATGCATTTACATATTTTGTATTCACTGTTTACACTGTTATAACATAGTTAAAGCATTGGTTGGAATTGTTGTATTATTTTTATATAATGTCTAAAATATCTAACTAAGACGATTGAAGAGATTAGCAAAAAAAAATTAACCAAATCTGAATCACATGCATGTAAATATAACTTATTGGATTCGAAACAAACATTTGTAATATGCTACGATGTTTTTTAACTTTTGGAATCGTTGTAACTCTATTCAATTTATGTTTACTATCAAAATAACAGAATCAAGAGGAACTATTTGCTTTACCGCCTTTTTTTTCGCCTGTGTCGTAAAGTTTTAATGCATGTGTGGCTATTTATACCAAGATCGATGAAAGAAATCTAAACTCAAATATCACCCCAACGTGCCTGCAATTAATTTCCATACAATATTGCGAGCACATTTTTTGTTCCATATCAAAAAACGCACTGGCAATGAATTTGAGTGTTCGGTATATGTAAAAACGATACTTCGCATGTTCTTAATTCAAATTGATGGCATAAGTTTTGCGCATGTTTGAGAAATAGTATTACGATAATAATATCGTAAGGGCAAATTGCCTTTAAAAAAGGTTGTTTTATATACGTTCATATTTAACGTTTCAGAGCCCAAGTTCAACTTGTCACAACGTGGCAACTTGGTCATCCAGATTGGGGAGTGGCGCTTCAATAAGCACGCAAGTTGGGGCTCTAGAGTACGGTGGGTCTGCATCAAAAAGAAAAGCGGCTGCAATGCTGCAATTACAACGGAAGACAACATCATTGTCAGAACTTTGGGCAAACACAACCACTAAAATAAGATATCTGATATAAATAAGAAGGCAAACGCATCTTATATAATAATGGAAAAAATACCACGTCTTTTTCAAATGAAATTCTCGTGAGTTTCACATATATTTAAATATTATAAAATAAACCGGCAAAAACACTCACGTTGAGGATCGAATACGTCGACCCGGGTTTCGAGCGTATCAGATGCTCAGCACACGTACCGTACAAAATACGTGATGATGATGATGATGACATGCGATCACAGACGACGAAGTAGGCCCACCGTCTTCAGCCGGGCATGCTAGGACTTCATCACCTAACACCAGCAGCGCGGGACTCGCTTCGCCCCCACACAGCTCCCCGCTGCCGCCGCCGGCGCCGGTATCGGGCCGAGCCGCAGTCCCCGCCGGGAGCTCGCAGACGCAACTGCGCACTCGCCCCGATGATGAGCATCTGATATGCTCGAAACCCGGGTCGACGTATTCGATCCTATACGTGAGTGTTTTTTGCCGGTTTCATTTATAATATTTGAATAAATACCACGTTATTACTGATAATATCAATCTAACGTGATATTTTCTAGTTACTCAGTATTTTAAGATTATTAACATAATAGAAAATAAAATAATTATAGTTCAATGTTTTATGTCCGAGAATAAATTCTAGTCTTAACAACTGCTAAATTAGAATTCCATGGATGAAGTAGAATTGTATTAATTCATAAGTTTTCAATCATAGTATTATGGTAGCACACTGTTTTAATCAGGTGTTTATCGGATTCACTGGAATCACTAGAATCTTAAAATAAGTTGACATAATCCAACTTCACTTTTGGATTGATAAGAAGATAAAAGTACAGTATACGAAAAGTACTGTACTTTTATCTTCTATATTATTGTTTGATAAATTTAGATGTAAATTTAAAAGTAGGGAGATGCGCAGTAAACGCCCAGGCATCATTACTTAGAGGTCCCTCAATTTCCCAAGATTTAATTCTTCCATAAGTTGACTTACTCATGTATACTGCCACGCCTGTATTCCCCGAAGGCCTGTTTTCCATTATATTCCCATAGATATGTTTCAATCCTATGTAATATGTGGCATACTGTCAACTATCATATCATCATGTACTGGGCACAGTTTCCGATTATGGACTGCTTCTAGAAATATCTCTGTCAGAAGACCCAATAACTTATCTGAACCGGAGATCGAACTCAGAACCTTGAGTTTCCAAAATGTTGTCCCTTTCACATACATCAGCGAAGCATCTTGAGAGTGTTTCATAAAACAAATAATAAATGTATTCCATCTACTCAATGTGCAGTGTTTCTTTTATAATGCCAGCCTAGGATAACTCTTCTTCTCTCTCGTAGCGAAGTTTACTTAGCTTTTCACAACCGATCAGCAAAGTTAAGCAACGTCGCACGCGGTCATGAGTTGCATGGGTGACCGCTAGTGATATTACTACTGAGCGCTTCCGTGCTTCGGAGGGCACGTTAAGCCGTCGGTTCCGGTTGTTGTCTTTGGATGGCAATCGTTATAGCATGGTGGTAGGGCATTTTGCGAATGCCCGCCTGGCTAGCTACCACCCTCAAGTAGAAAATCTGTCGCCAAGCACCTAACGGTGTGTTCCGGCAGCTGTCCTTGAGAGCCAGTACATCTAGGTTAGCCTGAACAACATCTCCGACCACATCATCACTTACCATCAGGTGATATAATAGTCAAAGGCTAACCTATAAGGCATAAAAAAAAAAAAAAAACCACACCCTACGCTTGGCAGGCGCCTTGGTGATCGCAGTAGAACTTATCAGCTCTTCAGAAGGCGCTGCTTCCCCACCTTCTCGTATTTTTTCTTACCCTACTTACAAAACCCACGGGAAGAAATGAGGGGTAACATTTTAACCCGGCGCTTATAATATTGAGTCAGATAAAATTTAACTAAGTCTTTTATTCACACAACAAATTTTAGTTCATCTACTAATAATAATTTCAGTCAAACTGTTTAAAATATTAAGCAGACACCAGGGAAGTATATACATAGCATTGTACCTCCAAAATTAAATTACTTTCCTGGCAAAATACTTGAAATAGACTGGTTCTTGCATGGTTAAATATCCTTTTGATATATTATGTTTCACTTAAATGTGGCAAATACAATGTTATTCAATGGCAGTAGAAGCGAGCTTACCCATAGCAATTTAGTTGTATACATAAAAACTTTTTGATTCGTGACAAAGAATGGAGAGTAGCGTAGAATTTCCTTGAAATATCTGACAAATACAGAGCCCAACTTTGCTCAGAATCCATAGTAATATCAAGGTTTTTGACTATTGGGTAGAGAGAAGAACAGCATGTTGGTAAATACTGAAAATAACAAGGGAGATAATATGCTGCGGTACACCGGCGCCTAACTCGTACCATTCACTAGAGATGGTCTGGCCTGCATGTATTTCTTGTACACTTTAGGTACCTAGGAAGAAAACCAAGACAACTGTTGCATTTTTTATATTTCAAATCATAAAAGAAAATCATACTATCTCTGTATTAACTAGAGCTCGGAGAAAACGGATGGATCGAAGGAGAGACAATTATGAAAATGATTTAAGCAAATCTACAGTTGATAAGATTACCACAGCCGATTGGACTGTCTTCAGTTGATCACCCAAAATTCTTGGGATCACGATGATTTTTAGCATTAGCTGTTTCTTGTTTCACTCTTGTCGCATATTATTTTTTAATCTCAGATTTTTTCTCGTCTTCGAGATGGTGACGGTTGTTTTATTAAAAAACCTCAAGCGCTCGCATTTATTTGAAAATGGCCCACTTGACTTTTACGCATGCAAAATACATATACAATATAACAAATTATTATATTATTTGTAGACATAATATATTGTTATCGCAGCCCGCGATGTACGAGTCCAACGAGCACTTGGCTGGTTTCTTGTTTTATATTTCTAATGTTTCAATCGTATACGAAATTAATTTAATGTTTACAGAAAATGGTAAAGAGACTCCTACCGGAAGTTCCCGAAGAAGTATATTAAATTCTTTGTTGACTTCGAACGCCTCTGCGCCCACTGGACAGAAAACCGCAATCGAAAACCGAATAATAACGAAAGGTTCCAATGACACGACCAGAGTTATCAGTCAATCCTTAGCTGGTACGCCGAAATCTGATCAAACGGAGTCGCCATCCGTTAAACCGACAGGAAACCCGCCAAAAATCAGTTGGCAGAAAGTTAATAATGGCGGCAGACGGCAGGATCTCTGTCAGAGGTCTGCTACCCGGACAGCAGCTGATGCAGATGGCAGACGGAAAACTGCTTATCGTGCAGCGTCAGCAGGGAGTTGATAGTTGGACGCCGCCTGTCCGCCACAAAAAAGTGGTGATGTCAACGCCACGCTAGCCGAAACAAAGACGACTTAAGTAGCAAACTCAGAATACAGAAAACACTTTTTTCTGTATTGTGAGGTAGCAAAAACCGCGCAGCGTGCCGCTCAGGCGAACCAACAGATCTAGTCGTCCATCAGTTATTGTATTTTAAGGTTAGCAGTGTGTTTATTAGTAAGGACTGTATGATAGAAATAACTTTTCAATTATAACGCTTTCCTACTTCAGTCTGACGAGATTGAAAGGAATTACATGAGTTTTCATCGAAATGAGCACTTTAATTCACATTTGTTGCTTTATAATACCTTACATCTATGGACTCTTGTAACAAACCGAACCAAGTCTAGGGTAAAACCACACAATATTAAAGGTCGCGTCTCGCCTTTCTGGTATATTCCCTTTCTCCGTCCTTCTCACAAAACATATCCTTGTCATACTAATTTATGATGCGCGTCACATTTCGAGATAAAAATATTAAAGTACATGGGGAATGTCTCTGAACCGTGCCCGGGCTTTGCTACTAGAGGATAAGTGCCTATTTACCTCCTATGTACCGTTTCTTTACCATTATTAAAGTTATTTGGTAAAACAGATACCTATATAAATGTTAAGGTGATTGGCGCAGTGCAGTCTACGTACCACTAGTGACGAACTGCATCTTTACAGATTTTCATCTTTAGCATAGGCAGAGTTCACCGCTGAACTCAAGGTGGGCTTTATGCTTGTTTAAATTATTGTTTTTTGTTTCAATACATAATAATCTCAATTACTGTAATTTGTAATTAAAAAGATAGTACAAGTTGGTAGGCCCCCCATTAGGTGAACTGACGACATCATAAAAGTCTAGTAGCCGTTCTTTGTGGCGCTCTATGGGGGAGGCGCCTTTGTTCAACAGTGGACGTCTTCCGACTGATGATGATGATGATTTCGGTATTTAATATGGAAAACATCATTGAATAAAATAGTTTTCTGTGATTATTATTTATCACATTATTTTATGACAAATACTAAATCTTTATGTTATCATAATTTATTCTGATTCCTTTTGGTCCTGTTTTTTTAACTGACTTCAAAAATGGAGTAGCTCCTTAATTCTACTGTATTTTTTTTATGGGTCCCCCTTAATGTTTTTACAGGGTGTACAGTACTGATGATTTTTTTATATTCAAAAGCTGGTGCTTGTCATGTGGTTCCATTAAAATTTGAGTGAGATCTGACTAGTAGTATTTTATTTCCTCTTTTAGTCCCTAATATTTAATTGGCTTCGAAAACATTGATAATGCTCATTTTCACTTGTCGATGTAAAATGAAAAAAAAGCTATGATTGATGATGATGATAATTGATTTCGTTTATTTACGTTTTAGTGTATTTTTTGTTATAGAATATTTTCTGTTTGATGTAATTTTTTTTTGTTATGCGTCAACATATTTTTTTGGTTTTAGATCTGACTTACTTCATGTCCCGTCGCGGGAAAGTGATGATAAATTGTAAAGGTTACCATTTTACGAAGTGCTACGATAAAGGTCCTAAAACTAGATGGCAGTGTTCAACAAGGAGCAATAGATTCTGCAACGCTTCTATAATGATATGCGAAGGAATTATTCTAAAACTTAATAATAAGCACACTCATCCACCGCATGAAATGAAAAAGCAAGAATTGCACAATGCATTATTGTAGTTACGAAACTCTTGAAACTGCCTAAGAGCTTATCCAACATCAATAAAAAAAAAATAGAAAATTAAATTAAATATTTAATAATTTTTTATATTTTTTATTGATGTTGGATAAGCCTGAATCTCATCTGGTAGTAAGTAATGATGTGGTTGAAGGTGTTAACAGGCTTAATTACTGGCTATCAAGGAAGCTGCGCCGCTTGAGCTGCTCGGCGTACTTCGACGTGGTGGTGGTGGCAACCCCCACGTTTGTTTCAGAAAGATGTAACGGTGCTAAAGTGCCACATAATGTAGCCACATTAAGACTGGAGGGAAGTCTCGAATTTTTATACAAAAAGAGAAAACGTTTCTACCCCCCTAAACAATCACCCATTTTGATGATTTTTGGAAATGTTATAGTTGTTATCAATATCCAGGTTTATAGGTTTTGATTTTTATTATGATATTAAAGGAATTTGAATTAATAGGTATTTAAATATCGATATTTTTTCAAAACTTGTATCTCTAGTTTGTGAAATATTTAAAGGAAAAATAATGTTAAATAAAGAAAAAGGAAAACTTATAAACCTAGTTTATTCTGTCAGTTATAAAATAAGTCCAAAATATTTAGATTTGATTAATGTTTACTATAGAAGAAAAGTTTTCTCCCAGAACGCAAATTATGCGGAAATTCTTAGTCAAAACTTGAAGAAGCTGCAATTGTCCTTTTCGCACAATTCTGTTCGGGCGTTTAGCAGCGAGACAGCATCACTTTGTTAAAATACCTACTTTTCTGTAGGAGCTTCTCTTCCCGTTCCTCTTAATGAAGAACGGCACGGAATGAATGCTTCACTATTATACACACATACTGACAAAACGCGCGTACAGAACCGGTTTAAACAAGCTCAGAAAGCGAGCAGGTTTTGGCGTTTTTGTAGGTTTCATTCTGTTCATTTTTAATTCATGTGATGTAGCGTCGCATACTAATAGATGTCCTATCATCCTCATTTAATACTACATCACATCAATACCTGTTATAAATCCTCTGTTGAACAAAGGCCTCCCCTTACAGGTGATATATATATAATCTCCATGCTTGTGAGTAAGATGGTAGATCTTCAGAATGAATTGCTTCTCTCCTACAGTAATTTATGTGAAATGCACCCTATGGGGATATATATATGTAATATATTATGTAAAAAATAAACCTAACCCAAACTTGAGCAATGATAGCCGAGCGGAAATAGCTATGGACTACCACGCCGCAGGTCCATGGTTCGATACCTTCATGCGGCTTGAGCTTCACCAGATGGTGGAAGGGAATTTTGCGAATATCATATATCTTTTATGTAATTATAAAAATTATATTTATAAATTATAATTTGGCTTAGACAAAATTAAATATACGAAGACAAAAAGTAGTAGTAATATTAGAAAATTATACAATGACAAGCTTCTATTGATTTTATTTATTTAATTTTTTAGGTCCTGTTTTCTGCACATCAAAACGTGGGAATTTGATGGTGAAATTTGATGGTTACCATTTTTGCAAAGATTATACAACAGCTGGGAAAACAAGATGGCAATGTTCCAACAGGGGAGGAAACTCTTGCAAGGCACATATTTTTACCTACGAAGAAGTCGTATTAAAAGTAAATAATGTACACACTCATCCGCCAGTAGAAGATATATATGGAATTTAATAAAATTAAACAAACAACATAAATGAAGTGTTTTCCGAAAACTGCCATCCAATTCCTACTCTAGGATGCTTATAGTATTAGCAGAATTCTCCACTTTTGAACTCAGCCTAACCCATGGGGGACGGGTTTGCATTATCCCCACACTTGGTAGACATCTTGGGGACCAAGGTGTGAGATATCAGTTCCTCAGAAAGCTGCCCATCTTCGGGTGTGTTATTAGTCGCCTCATTCGACACCCACGGATAAAGATGGCGAGGTGACATAGACCGGCACCTCACTAAAAGCTTGTTTATAACTTCGATAACATTATATCACTACTTACTATTAGGTGAGATTGTGAAACCTATAGGATTGCATTCACTATAATTTACCCATACGGGTACGGGTAGAGATGGATATGGCATTCTAGCCCGGTACCTCACTAATATTATAGGCCTGCTGATGTGTTTGCAAACCCAATTGTACCGGGATTAAGCAAGTCATAAATAACAGCAGTTATTACGTTTTCCATCGTGGTAGGGCATTTTGCGAATGGGCATGCGCAAAATGCCCTACCTCATGCTTGGCTACTTACCACGCTCACGTAAATAATCTGTCGCCAAGCTCCTGTCGTGTGTTTTAGGCAGCTGTATTTGAGAGCTAGTAATTCTAGGTTAGCCTGAACAACATCTTCGACCACATCATCACTTACCATCGTGTAAGACAAAGGCAAGCCTATCAGCTATATAAAAAAAAAGCAGAATCAGTTTAAGTATATATATATAACATGGAGATATTCACTCATAGGGTTTTGTTTTACGGCCTGGAAAACTCGATGGCAGTTTGGTCTGAAAACTACATATGTATAATGACATGTAATACTTTTATATGTTAAAACGAAACCGATTACTAATTTTGAAAAGCATGAAATAACTTGTAATCAGTAACTCACTAATTCAAATCAATCTGAACTTCTTAATTACGTTAAATATCGTAAAAATGGACTAGGATTAATATATCAGCACGCCTACGTGAGCATAGGGTATTTCTTCACTAGGCACACAATCACAAATCAAACAAATTTAATTGACTTCAAATATGACTGAATGCTTTTTACCTAAAAATAGTAAAAGGCATTAATTTGACAGGTATTCATTTATTTCTAAACCTTGGTTAATCTCCCTAAATATATTTATCTTAAATTTAAAGGTTACTTATATTATAACACGAAAAAAAAACATATATTTACTTCGTGAACACAAACATATTTTTACTTCGTTGTTTTATAATCAGGAAAATATTGACAAAAACTGTATTTTTTAGACAATCTAAAGGTAGCAAACCTATTGGTAGAGCTAGACATTAGTTCAAGACGCAAATACAGTGCTATAAACAAAACCAAAGTACATGGATCAAGATCAAGCTCGAATGATGAAGAACCACGAGAGCACTGGCCTGAAATGATGCCCACTATTAAAGGATCCACAAGAAAATTTAAATATTTAAATTGTATCCACTGCAAAAGGAATAAACGGCGTAAAGAAACAAGATATAGGTGCAAAGGATGTAAATATAATACACCTCTTTGTCCGTCTTGTTTCGAGGAATGGCATTCAAAGTATTAAAATGATAGTAAGGAAGTACTTTGAGTTTATTTTTAAGCCTCTTTGTTACTGATTTGTGATAATGATTCTATTAAATATATTGAATTGGTATATATCAAAACTTCTTTGTGACCCAGTTTAATATTGCAATTCAATATTTATTCAAATTTTACTTGTAAATTACTCCCGAATGACTTCGCTTTCTTTCACACGTTATCTATTTTCGTGAAGTATTTCATTAAAATTCGACGAGATCAGTCAATTAAACCTCCGTCTGCTTCAAATGGGACCACTGCACACAACGTTATCGTTCTCGTATCTCTGTTGATCTCTTATAGAAATCAACAGGTATCTGTGGAAAGCTTGGAATAAAAAAATATACTTGACGAGTTGAGAGAACCTTCCATCTTGTTTTCGGAAGTCAATTAAAGAACATTGAAGAAGCAGCCAGTGCGGCTCTTTGAAATGGAGTCTTGGCATTGGACCCAAGATCTAGAGATTTAAAATAGGTGCTTTTACATACCATATAGGTAATTAACCTTTATTATATGAGTAATTAACGCCCAAGAACACATATAAACTAATAAATTAAAATAAGCCCTTTATCGAATCGAAAACTTGGAGAATCTTTAAAAAAAACCTTGAAGGGCTAAGAGTGAGTTTTATGATTACAAAGGGATTTTCACATAAAGTTGAATAAGCGATAAGTCGCTTATTCAACTTTATGTGAAAATCCCTCCCAAGAATAACATATAATATAGATTTTTAATACCCGTTTCATGTTTCAGATCTAGTTATTACCACTTCTCGTTTCGGAAATCCAATGATTGAGATCCTGGGCTACAAGTTTATCAAACATCGTTCTTCAAGAGGAAAAACTCGATGGAAATGTTCAAGTTTTCATCAGCACTGCAAAGCATTTATTTATACTTTAGTCGACAATCATATGATTATTAAAGTGCACAATATACATAATCATCAATCAAGTTTGTATCGGTAATTTTAACCAGTTTGGGACTAAATAGTCCTTAACATTTCGTCATGTGGGTTTCATGTATAATTTCAATTCAGTTATTAATATTAAAATCATTACAAACAATGCCTTTTTTCTTGATTTTTTTTGTAACCTTGATAAGAATATGTTCTCTATATGTTATCATTATAATCTCTCTTTATATTTTTTTCATATGAATTCTATCAGCTATGTCATCTTGTTTATGTTATTTTATGATGTAAATGAATAGGTGTAATAGTATTAAGCTTTACGCACAATAAAAGCAGTGAGGTTCGTGAAGTAAAGTTATTTAGTAATTTCTTTGTTTTTAATTATTTTTCAGCTTCATTATTAAGTTACTCAGCAAGAGGATACCCTATTATGACTATAGGAGGATATAAATTTGGGAAGAAAAGGAAATCGGGAATTAAAATACACTGGCAATGCGCAACTAGCCGACGATGTCGAGCCATACTACACACGCTTCAAAATCATACCGTATTGAAATGTTATAATAAACACAATCACTGAATATAACGTATTGTACCACTACGTCCTAGTTATAAATGAAATTCTATTGTTGTCATTATCGCCGATGCCAATGGGTTAAACTACTTTAAATGGTTTAAATCGCGTATATATATCATTATTATTGTCCTGACGTTTCAAGCACTTTGCAGTGATCGTGGTCACGGGCTGACGTGTCACGGGGTCACGTGACCACGATGAGAGACTGTTATGACATTTAATAATAACATGTGGTAAGTTTTAGGAACATAGAAAGTTACGACTACATCAAATATTCTTGAGGCAACAAAAGTAAATATATGATCTTAATTTACTTTAAGAAATCATTTTGCGAACTGTACGTATCTTGTTTGTAATCTGTATTGAATTGTATTGCTATTTGATGCACATTTATACATGCATGTATGTATATATATATCTGTTCAAGGCAATCTCATTAACCTATTATCTGGCTCCTGATTTAGTAAGCACTGAAGACTAGGTGGTAGGATCGGTACTGAAGACTAGGTGGTAGTGCGCCATAAGTAACTGACGTGTCGCACTATTAAGAGTACAAAAAAAAATTATGAAATGTAAAACGACCTTAATTATTATTTACATACCTATATGCTATAGGTTGGCCCGTGGGGTGCCGGGTTAGAATTGCACCTCCCTATATCATCCTATGGGTGTCGTAAGAGGCGACTAAGGGAACAATACTGGAAGGTGGGCAGCAGCGCCTTCTAAAGAACTGCTATCTTACACTGCGATCCCCAAGCCGCCTGCCAAGTGGGGATTATGGCAAATACCCCCTTAATAGGGGAGGCTGCAGTGGACGATCCAGCTGATACAGTACAGTACAGTATGCTGTATGTTGAGGGCGCCCACATTAGCAATGACAGATAAATTAACATATAGAAAATACAAGGGTACAGACAGGAGATCTGGATTCATAGCATAGGTTAGAATCCTACTAGTGATAATTATATTCCCATCAAACAGAATTTTTATATTCTCGTTCAACATACGTATATTGTATTAAAAGTAATTTTCAATAAAAAAATAGGCTTATTTGTACAAGAAAGTGTCATAAATTACTAATCCTAAGGTGAAGCAATGATAGCTGAGCGGTTGTAGATATGGACTGCGGTGCCGCAGGTCCATGGTTCGAATCCCACCGCCTAAGAATTATGGGTCTAGAAAAAAAAACCATAGGTGTGTTTACCCACATTCATGACCAATATTGCGTTTCAGTACAATGGGTAACCAATAAGGGCGGTAAGACATTGGCCATGCTGCACGGCTATACTTTCTATTGCAACAGAGGCCCAAGGAACACCCGTCGGTGGCGATGCACTGTGACCCCGAAATGTCCCGCGGAGTTCACACTGGCTCTGGACGGTACAACTATCAGAGCGCATACAATGCACACTCACACCCCACCCATTTATAGAATAATTAATGGAATTTATCATAAATTCTAAATAATTCCTACACTGAGAAAAATCTTAAGTCAAAAGCGCCCTAATGACGGCCAATTTATATGGTATGTAGGCAAAAAACCGACCAAACGTAAATACGTACAAAAACGCCTGCCAACTAGAAGGCGTTAAACGAGGTCAGTGACGGCGAATGTTTCTTTTCGTCTTCATTTAAGGTGTATTTTGTGGTCTTTCTTAAATATTGACTTTTCGATGAGGCTGATTAAGTCGTACGTTATAGTGATAATCACCGTATATAAACCGCCGTAAAAGTAAGGTATATTTTATGGTCAATACTGCAATTATTATCGTATAACAAGTTCAATTCAGAAAATAATTTACGGAAGGCGTTTTTTGACGGTTGTGTTTATTATAAAACATGGTACATTTTTATTGATTTCGCTTTGCATGGTGAAAATCATGTTAAGAGTTGTGAATTCACCTTGCGTAGATACAATTCAACGGTAAAAGGTCAAATTTGATTTAAGCTCTAAAGTCGTTTTTCTCAGTGTACTGAGGGTGGGAGGGTGTTGTTACCAGTAGTTGTGGTGGTGATGCGGTGAAGGTGATGGTTGGTTGATGATAATCCAAATAAATTATCGGTACACTTCTCAGTCACCAATACCATACCAATGAGTGAGAAATGTAACTCACACAGTTTATAGGAAATCCTGGTGATTTTGTATAATGATTTTAATAAAATACTTATTATTATTGCAAGATATTTTTGGATCACTTATGTTCTTCACTTAAATAATATTAACATATATAAAACAGTTACTCTGTTTATGGCAACTATTTTATTGACATCGGAATCCTAACAACGCAGGAGGCTCTTAATTCAAGTGATTTTTAGTAAATAATGTTTACAGTAAATAACTATTATCTTTAATTATCTATGTCTTCCTTGTCTCAAGTTATGTAGGCTGCGTAACATAGTACTTAAATCACATTATAAATTATTGTGGTACATTTTTTTTGTTCCGGTGGGAATCGAACTCATGACCTTCGATTTCGCGCTGGATGCCTTTTTAATTTACCGGAGGAAGCGGGTTCAATTTCCGTCCGGAACAAAAAAATATTATAAATGTTATTTTCGCCATTAATTTGTGAATATGATTTTCGCTTAGCACGCGGTAGTGCTTGTTTGTTTATATTTAGAAATATAGTTAGTAAATCATTAAATATAGAATAAAGAATGGAAAAATTTGATAAAATTTCTACATATACAGGGTTATTGAAAAAATGTTAACAACCTCTTAGGGTTGACTTCTGCTAGTTATGACCAACATTTTGAGATGTTTTTTTATTTTATATATTTTTTGTGTTTGTTTACGTGTATTTGCGGAATAAGCACGAAGACCACCCGATGTTAAAAATCTCTTGTGCCTGTTATTTATTATTTCATATATTTTTTTACTTTGCTCGATGTAAATATTCAAAACTCCGTTGAACTGAGTGCGCGGCGCGATGGGAGCTTTTGGCTCGGAGTAGGCATTGTCTTTTACTGAATAGAGTTATTTATAAGAGTAGAATATTTATAGCGAGCAAAGTATTAAAAATATGAAATCATAAATTACAGGCATAAGAGACTTTTAATATCAGACGGTCCTCGTATTTATTCCGTCAAATACACAGAAAAAAAAAACATAAAATGTAATCCAAAATTACATTAGGTACATTTAGATCAAAGATACATTTAGGTCTACCAGAAGTCAACCCTGAGAGGTTGTTAGCATTTTTCCAATAACCAATAAAATGTATATACGTCAATGCTTGCAGGTTGTATCATTATTATAGGCCACTTAGATGAATTTTTGTTTTTCAGTAATATATGCCACCAATACTAAGGGAAAAGAAATGGCTATTTTCAATGAGTTTCCATTTATACTGAAATTTGAATCTCAAACTACTCGCATGTGGTACTGCATAAAGTCCAGAACATGTAGAGCGCGGTTTATTCAGACTCTTGATGGGCGAATGAAGAAAACGGAGCTATGGCACAACCACGACGCTCCTATATACAAAATTGTCGATGGAATTTATTTCAAAACAAGAAAATAATAACATTATTTTAAAAATGCATAACAGTATAATACTATTATGCTTGTTTAATCGCTCACTAATTAAGGTTCAGTTTTTAAATCATCATATAAAAATATATGACTGATAAAATGTTAACCTACCAGTTTTAAAACGAATTAAATTTTCTTAACCAAGATTCGTTTTTTTACATTGGTTTGTAAATACTTATTAATTTCGCAAAATAGCCAACAATTCTTATATGTTTGCGTCGTGTACTCGTAGTAGGACAGTAATAATAGTAGGTAGGGAGGTACTTATAAAATACAGAATAATATGTACTAAAGTAAATGTAATGCAAATCGTACAACCAATCATAGTTTCCTCCAATACCTTTTTTTGAATTTCCGCTAGATTTCGTTATGCATAAGTAATTAATAATTATTATTCATATGTTTTCCCACAACGCCTGCAATGCGAATAAGACCTTCTGGCAAGGTTTATTGAATTCACAAACGTTATTGCTTTAGTTCAGAATCAAAGCCGTCATTGACCTCGGTTGGTCAGTACTGTAACAACTTATAGGTACTCATATTACTTACTGTTTCCAAACCTAAGTTTAATTTCACAGAAATGACTTTTAAGGTGGATGCACACGTCTTTGCCAGGAAAATGTTTTTTTTTTGCCATTTGTATTAAATTGAATATGTATTTTTTTTTGATGCAATGATGGCCAAGCGGTAACAGCTATGGACTGCCGTGCCGCAGTACCCTGGTTCAATCCCCACCGCCGGCTTGAGCTTCACCGCATGGTGGAAGGGCATTTTGCGATTGCCCGCCTGGCTAGCTACCACCCTCAAGTAGAAAGTCTGTCGCCAAGCACCGAAAGGTGTGTTCCGGCAGTAGTCCTTGAGAGCCAGTGAAATTACAGGCACAATAAGACTTAACAAATATGTGTCAATGTGACGGGCGCAGTGCTATTCGTGAGTTGTCATGAATTGCAACTGTCATAGGCAGAGGTTAGTCCACTTAACATCAGGTGGGCCTCGAGCTTGGTAGGTCAAAATAACATTAAAAAAAAAAAAAAAAAAATGTTTGATCGCGTAAAACGGAAGATTTGGAGAATTTTTTAATGCTAATGCGTTTCTGCAATACTTATTGAATTTATTAGTATTTGTCACGGGAAAACATTATCAACATTTTGACCTCAAGGGTCACAGAAACCTTTCTATTTCGATAAGTTTTCAAACTGTATGTTTTTTACGTATAAATTAAACACGTTGTTACTTGTTCATGGTTAGTTTTATTTTATATCAACCATGATACATATGACAAGTTAAGTTCACTTCTACCTACTGGAGGTAATGGGATGCAATTGGCGTTTCAATAAGAAAATTCTCGTTTTATTTAATGTCTACAATACTTGTCAATGTATTAAGGCTGTACATGGCTGGAAGAAAGTGCAAGGCGCGGTTTCTCTCTCATGGCGAATAAAGTATATTAAGAGCAATAACAGAACATAACCCTCAACTCTGCTTAAAAAATCATAACGAACATTTAATATAACCATTAAAACTAGTAAAGTATACTGTTATATGCTGATGACTAAGATGCTGTTGTAATACAATAAATGATGCTATAAGTATAAGTCATCACTTATGGTGACCGTTATATAGTGGCATTTCGCTTCTAAGCCTGCCGTCGGTCCTGGTTGTCTTTGGATGGCAATCATTATGGCACATAACTTGCCTCAACCACCCTCAAGCTTAAGCACAAAATCTGTTACTAAGCACCTAACGTTGTTTCTGTAGCTGTCTGTGGGTGTCAGTAACTACAGGTTACCTTGAAGAACATCTTCGACCGCATTTGCACTTACCATCAGGGGAGAGAGTGATCAAAGGCCACCATCTATAAATAAACCATTTATATGTTTAATGTTTCAGGGTTGCTAATGAACTATATAAGTAATTATTATGTTAATCATCACATCAATACTTAGAAAAATACTGTTCGTTTTAAAGCGCTCGCAATGAAGCTTGTCTAGAGTCGTTCTTAACCGATCTACTAGATAAGCAACGTCAGATGCGGTTATTACTTGGATGGGTGACCGCTAGTGGCAAAATAATTAATTTTGGCGCCGCCGTGCTTTGAGGGCACGTTGCCGGTGGTCTCGGTTGCTGTCTTAAGATGGCAGTCGTTATATCATGGTGGTGAGGCATTCTGCAAAGGCTGGCCTGGCTTGCAGCTACCCTCAAATTTCAGCAGAAAATCATCTCTACACGATTATGTTTTCCAAATTGATTAGTGTTGCAGGTGTTGTTTTAGTGACGGTGTAATAATTTCAGTTTGAATGCGTTAAAATTGTCTCAGTTTTAACCAGCAAACATTAAGAGTGCGCCCAAAGCCAGGAAAAAAACAGTTTTTACCCCCACTTCTTCCATCGCCCACTCGAGTGCGAAATACAACCACAGCCAGGCGGCAGCGTCACGATCGCAAACAGCCCTGCGCCGCGCTCGCTCAAGCCCCTGACGTTGAGCGCAGTATATGCGTTACAGTCAGATAAATTAAATCTATACCACTAAAACTAGGACTGGGTATTATTCATGAATACTTAAAAAACGACGGCTACTATTGCTCAAAAGTACTTTATTTGCATGACATAGGTATTGTTCCAGTTGTGTGGATTTTGAAAAACCATACTAGCGGAACTATTTTGATAAAACTCATAAGAAAGAATCATCAAAATCAATTCGTATATGGTGGATTATTCCACCATATACGAATTGATTTTGACGTAAAATACATAAAAAGTACTGTCATTAAAACACTTCCTACTTTTTGATATTGGTTAAAAATATTATTTAATTTGTTTTTTACTATTAAAATAGCTTAACGGATATTAACGATATTTAGAATAGAGATGAATCAAAATTAACATTAAATTTAATTGCAAAAATAAGGTTAGATTGGGAGACAATCAGATAATATTAAAGGATTATTGAATAAACATACTTCCAAAAAGACATAGAATTTATTTCTAAATCAGTATTCAACAATCGACAAAATATGTTTTTCATTTGTGTAATGTAATAATCCAGGAAAAGCTGAACCTGTAGATATATCGGGACAGAATTACACGCATGGTAATTTTTAGGATCCAGGTTCAGATGGTTCTGGAAGGTGATGTTTTCAATTTTTTTCCAACCGCAGCTGCCATAAATCTCGCGTTCATCGTATTTATGACCTCCTGTTTTGATTGAAAAGGTTGGCCAGTATCGTCTCTAATAAGATCTATGAAGTCAGTATTAGATACATTACATTTTCCTTTTTGTTGGTTTATCACATTATATTTTGAGGTATTTCTACTACTTTCTATCAGTCTGGTGCAGAATTTAGATCTTTCTTGATTGATCATAGTATCATAGTTGTTATTTAAACTGTGCAACATATTGTTTATTAAATCATGGTCAGAATACTTATTACTAATATCAGTAACGTCAATTAACAGTTTTCTAAAATGTTCTATGTCATTAGATACCCACGACTGGTATATTCTTTTCTGGTAAAATTTCTTGAGAATTCTTTTTCTCTGGTCTAATGGATACTTCGTATCTTTACTGACGGAGACCAATTTATTGCACATATTGCGTAGTATGTGATTTTTGGACTCACCTTTCCCACACAATTATGTCTTTGTAATGACTTACTTCTAAAATTCTTGCATATGCACACGAATCGCCATCCGCTATGAAGCGTCCATATATGACATACATATCAATAGAATATCCTTTTAACTCTAAATTTATAGGATATTCGTAGAAATTCGAGCTATGGAGATTACACAGCTGTTATACGTAACGTTACGTGACGTTCCTTTCTTGAGCTACTAATTGAGCTTGAGTTGCAACATTGTCCAAAACTGTCAACAAATTTCTGAAAGTAATTGAAGTAAATAAAATGTATGAAATAATGAATAATGAATAGATTCAGGCGTTACTTTGCGGAAATCCATTTTTAATAATAACAAATACTTTTAAAATATTTTAAGAAAACAACAAATTAATATTTTAATAAAACACTTAAAAAATATAAAAATATATCTAGTGACAATTCCGCTTAATTTTCCTGCTAAGCCGACGCGACGTCACAAACGCCACGCAGCCAAACCGGAAGAATTTTCGACGCGTTTCGTTTCTACACGAATTCTTAAAATTCTCGATCGTGCGCTCGTAGAGTCAAGACCTCCTGAGGATGCTTCGTGTAGAAGCGAAACGCGTCGAAAATTCTTCCGGTTTGGCTGCGTGGCGTTTTTTTTTTTTTTTATGTGGTAGGAGGGCAAACGAGCAGGCGGCTCACCTGGTGGTAAGTGATCACAGTCGCCCACGAACATCCGCAACACCAGAGGTATCGAGGATGCGTTGCCGGCCTTTGAGGAGGGAATATGCTCTCTTCTTGAAGGCCCCTAAGTCGTATCCGTTCGGAAATACTGCACCTGGCAGCTGGTTCCACATTGTGGCAGTGCGAGGTAGAAAATGCCGTGAAAATCGCAAAGTTGTGGACTTCCAGACGTCGACATGAAATTGATGAAACATCATGCTTTGTCTGGACGTCCGATGGCGAAATTGAGCTGCAGGTAGTAAATCGAACAGTTCCTCAGAACACGTCGCGTCGGCTTAGCAGGAAAATTAAGCGGAATTGTCACTAGATATATTTTTATATTTTTTAAGTGTTTCATTAAAATATTAATTTGATGTTTTCTTAAAATATTCCAAAAGTATTTGTTATTATTAAAAATGTATGAAAATGAAAATTGCTAGAACTAAACAAGAGTTCAAACCTATTTGTAGGGATTTCAAATTAAGAAGTATTTTGTAAAGTTCCTAGAAATCCCAAACGGGTGTTGCGGCCGAGTAATCGCACAAAAGGTCCTTCTGTTGTTTACCTCACAAACTCACAAATTTCAATCTATTGTTTACCTCACAAATCAGCAAAGCATAATTATTTTCCTGTGAAGTAGGTATGTTTCACTTCCATTTGACCCAGATGTAACGTTGTTACAACCAAAAAAATAAATAGTTATAAATAAAATATACACATGTTTATATTATGAGAGATACCTACTCATTACTAATTAGCTCTGCAAAGGTACCAGGTTGGTCAATATCTGAATCAGTTTTGCGCTTCTTTGACCTAAAAAATAAATTCAGTAAATGACAAAGATTATATAACGTCAATTAGCATTGGTAGTACTAACGTATGGCTATCTTAAATACATGGAAATTAATTTGTAATACGAATCATGAATTTATGTGACACGAGTAACTGTTGTCGACTATACATACAATGATTTATAAACATTTTTGGATATACTGTGTAGATAACGTAGAACGCGGCACGGCCCGGCCGCATCTGAGCGTTATCCCAAATTACGATGGCACTAAGTATTATCAAATGTAGACTCAATTTGAAGGAGAATAGGGTGCTACCGTAAAATTTTAACTCGAAGTATGTTTGTCAACGTAGTGGAGACTAGCAACTAGCCATTTCTTCTCTGTTCTACGTTGTCAAGCAATTTTGGTGTTTAGTTCAATAGCAAGTAGGCTTTATTCCTAAGATTATATAGTGCAGCCGTTCATTTTATCTGAAAGGCCAGTTCTTCTTTATCAGTGAATAAACATAATGTAAATTGCATTTAGCTGGAATGGGGCCTAAATAATATGCATTATAAATTTGTGATTGAATTTAATTATACATATTATATATAACAAAATCAGATAAGTATAAGTTGATATTTATATTCAATACAAAACTCAACTTACCCGAACATTCCATTATGTTTTATAGTTCTTTTTTTCGCAAAAAAAATATATCTTGTATTTTGTCCTTTCTCCCCATTTTCAAAATAATATTTACAGGCTTATAACTTCACACACAACAAAATAAAGTACAACTTATTATTTAAAAATATTTTATTAGCACAGTTATACAAGTTTATAAACTTAACATATAATACAGGCTATGTAACAGTTCTTATTCACAAAATAAACAACCTATTTCCCAAAAAAAATTACGCGCTGTATTGCCAGACAGAGCGGCCGGAACCAACCTTTCACGTCGAGCGCTGCCCGACAACTAACCGGAATGCTGTACTCTATTTTTTGTCTAAATAGCTTCGTTTAAAGTCGAAAATTGCACGATTCAGTTGATGATGGTAATGGTTTTGAGGTTTGGGGTACAGTTTTGGTGGAGTTTTATTTAATTGTTCTAAATATAAACAAGTAATAAAAAATTTAATCGATTATTCGACTAGAACATTAGTCTAGCAATTATATTTATAAAAAATAAAGTGGGGTTGTCGCTGATAATTCTGAGCATTTGAATTAAAACAGTTTTTTTTAGCGCGGTATCTGTTATTTTTTTACAGTGCAATGAGGTTTTATTTCAAAATTCTATTCGATTACTGTACTTCTTCAAGATTATCCCCTGCCTCCTATATTTTTTTTATTGGAATATTTGCGTTCGTTACCATCAAAAAGTGTGTTAGAAAATACTCCTTTTGCGTAATTTTGGCATTGGGCCCAGCCTTAATGCGGTATCGTAACGCCATACTTCGTGCTTTGCGTGTTGAAGTGCGCTTTATTGCTTTGTAACTAGGGTCGCTAATTTATTAGAATGGCTTTGCGGAGAGATGCTACTGGTCCTTTTTATTCTGTGATAACGCATATAGATGTTAACGCTTCACCGTTTTAAAAATAGTAGTATTTCTAAGAACAATATACCTTGTCTATACATGGTTAATAAAAAAAAGCTAAAAACTTCTTAGGGTTAACTTCTAATAGTCCTAACAAACATTTCGAGATGTTTTTTTATCCATGCAACTATCCTAGAAAAATATCGATAAAAATAAAAATGCATGAAAATTTACTGAGTATGCTATTATTGTTATACTACATATTGTTCCATATTTGGAACAATATGCAGTATAACTAGAACTAGATAGATATTTTAATACGATAGCTGCATGGATAAAAAAAATGTTCCATATTTGGAACAATATGAAGTAAGAAACAAGGCATTTATTTGTGATGAAAGAAAAAATTATTGAACCTTGGAATAATTATGAATAATGTAACTTTGAGTAAAATCATAGTTATTTTACAGTAAAATACGTAACGTCACAGCGAGGAAACACTATGGTCAGCGTTGAAGGATTCACATTCTACGCCAAAAATACTTTTGGACCGAAGACGCGGTGGATTTGCTCTACTCATAAAAGGTGTAGAGCCGTGGTCCATACTATTGATGATAAAATAATAAAATTAAAGAATAATCATAACCATGTGTGAAAGTTTCAGTAATTTTTCGATGTTATCAAACTCTTACTGATGATTTACCGTTTTTACTGTTCGTTACCGATGGTTATACTGTTTTTTACTGTTCGTTGGTGTTTTTAGGTTTTAAGTTTTGAAGTTGACTCTGTTATCGAGGTGTTAGTCAATGTCAGTTTTGGAAAAGATTTGTAAAGAATAATAATACAATAATCAGTGTCTGCCATCACGTTTTAATATTCATAACATACCAACTTAACAAAATTATGACTAAGCGTAACTTGCGGCATAATGACAAAATGTCCAGGTGTCAAATGTCAAATCTGACTGTCATGATTAAAATATAGTGCTTGTTCGGTAATATTAAGAAAAACATTAAATAAATTGACTGCCATTGTATTTGATTATCTTTAGGTGTTTTAATGCTTTCGTTACGGTTATCTAGATGTTTAGATGTTAATAGCTAGATAAAACATAATTACTTTATTTTAAATATAATGGCAAATCGATGAAAAATAATTTATTCACATTAATAATCATCTTTATTTTTGCAAGTAAAATTTTAAGATGATAACTTATGTGAATTTCTATTTTGTTAATATTTTTGCCTACAAATATATTTAATTACCTTGTTCAAAAAATGTGATTCTGTCCGTGTTCATATTTTCTTGTTAATTTTGACTTTTCACTGTATTTTAAGGACATAAAAGAAATACATTATGTATGTAATGCCTTTCGTAGATATATAAGATATGATTTATTTAATTATTTGGTTATTAAATCTATTTTTCAGTGTAATTAATTGTAAGTTAATTACAAACGGAGATGGTCGTGTCTCTACGAAATATTAGCCCAATCTCAAGAGATATGTTATGAGTAACATATACTGTTTGACAGCCGGACTTTAGGTTAAACGTCCATCGATTTCTCGGTAATAATACAAAAAAATTAAGAAACATCTCATTGTACTGATTTGATTGTTGTACTCACTGCTCAGACTTTTCTTCCTCACCTTTTCACTTTAAAACGCTTATTCATCATTCACGCAACCCGATTTGACCGTATTGTACCTTTAAGAGAGACGTGTACGGTAATCTGTGCGTGTAAGAAGAATATTATAATATTGAAGCGTGAAGTAGAAATCTGTGAATTTTGCCTACAACTTAATAAAATAATAATTAAGTAACACTGTTACTGATTATGGTAAACAAGAACTATGAGAAAACTTAAAACATTTTTATCAGTATTACTTTACCATTCTTCAAATTCTAAGCCACACAATAACCCTACTATATAATTAAGTTTTCGTCTTCTGGAATTCCGTTTTCTAGTCTATAATGATAAAATTGTAAATGGATGCTCGAAATGAAAGCACGTCTTCTAATAGATATATTGTTTTTGAACATCTTATTCAAAATATATTTAATAATTTCAGGTCCAATGTTCAAGATGTCTAGAAAAGGCAAACCTGTGATTGAATGGAATGGGCACCGCTACAACAAATACATAAGGTGCAAAGGGCCCAAGGCACAGTGGCGTTGCACGAAGATTGGAATGGGCTGTAAGGCCATCATCAAATCCTATAACAATGAAATAATAGAGTACAGAAATGAACATAACCATTAAGCTGTAATGACTTGGTATTACGAAGTATTTTTATATAAAAACTGTTATAATGTCAACACATTCGAAGCAAATACACCTAGATTGGTCTATATTTACTTATATAATACCATACTGATAAACAGAAAGAACTGTATGTCGACAAAAAAAATCACAAGTGTAAAACAATGAAGGATGTACTTAACTACCATATTTTCAAGGGTTGTTTACTACTACACGATTTGAAAATCCAGTTATTGAATTTAATGGTTATAGATAAAATAAATAGTATTCTTGTGTTGGTACTAAAGTCAGATGGACGTGCACAAGAAGAGGATCTTGTAACGTATACCTGCTCACTGTCAACGACGAAATCGTGTCAATGGTTGGACAACATACCCACTCAATGATTCTTAATTCATGCCCTGCACCATAATAGTAGATTATGATACAAGTGAGCTAAGTTGCTCATTATACACGAGGCTGTGTGTTGCAGCCCGAGCCGTAGGCATAAATCAGCCGAGTGTATAATGAGCAAGTTGCTCATGAGTTTCATACGCACTTTTTCAACACAATTGCGAGGAAAAAAAATATAAATTGCACAAATGCGATACAAACAACATACGAAAATTATGGAAAATACCGCGCAAGTTTTTTTTTATGCGCTCGGCAAATGTATGATCTTTGATTACATATAAACCTCTTTGATGTTACAAATCTGTATTACCCGGTTAAGTTGAAAATGTTCTGTTTACTCGCATATAATTTGCAGTTACTAGGTACTAACTTAACTTTGTATAGATAATTCTGTTACGCACTAGTGTATAATATTATTGTGCACGAGGGTGTTATAGTTCGGTTTATGGCCCGAAGAACGATATAATAAAGCTCACTTTACGAGCGAGGGTGTTGAAAAATTACCTAAACTGTGCATATGTCCAAATTAAAAGTATCAAAAAAAGACATAAACTGGCATGTACTCGTACTAGCCAGTCGTCAAATATAAGGGCTCGGGTGTGTCTTAGCGCACTTGTACATTAATAGATACTGCATTGTGGGGTTGTTTATTTCTAGCACAGAATAGTACCATAGCAGAGTCTTGACCGAAATAGCAATAAACTCTCTCACTTAATCAATGGGGGCAGCAAGCGCCTCATCATTTTAAACTGACTTCGGAAGTACTCGGCTTTGCCTAATCCTTCCAATATGACTCGGAACAAATTAGGTTAATTTAGATAATATTTATTTTTTATATTTGCGCTGTTGTAAAAACTATTAAGTATATACACAGAAGCGTTCAACTTAGTACAATTATAGTAAAAAATCTAAAGTTAATCTAGTAATCTATCTAGTAATTAAAAACGGTGAAGGGTGACAAATTATGTTAAATTTTTTCGTTAATATGAAACTCAACTTGCTTCCCGCGGTTCCACCCTTGTATGAAACGATGGAAAATGATGTTGATGAGAATCTTTTGTGTTAATTCAAGACATAAACGTTCTTTATTCCTGATTTCATGTAAATATGTTGAGCCGTTTTTGCAAACACACATTTGTAGTGATTATTTACTGAGTACATATGCGGACGAGGCTCGGAGCGCCCGTACTTAACGATGAAGTGACTCGAAACCGGTCGAGATCAAACTACTCAGCTGTTTTAACGTAAATTGAACACATACGCCGCGACATCTCAAACGAGGATAGTCGACCAGTGCAGGTATGCCGGCCGGCCTACTCTCCCCCACACACAGCTGGCACTCGTAGAGATTACACGCGCTTTACGTTCGAAAATTGTGTTTTCAAAATACACTTTGAATAACAGTATATATAGGTCAATAAAATTAAAATAGTTTCAAAATTGTTTGAAGTAATTTAGTGGTCTGGAATCCACGGTTTGAGCGTCTAACTCGCTCTTGGCCGCATCTTATCGTATTTTTCGTGCTTAAGTGTCTCATGTGTGTTTTTGAATAAATGAATAAGTCTGTGTGTAAATTTTTTATTTTGTTTTAACGAGAACGGGAGAAAGTAACAAGATTACAGAATCACATCGAATGGAAAAATAAGAAAGACGAGAATTCATTATGGGTAAACTTAAATATGGACAATGTAATTACAAGAAATGAAAAAAATATATAGGGCTGGGGATTAACAAGTAGTTTGCCAGAAAAACCTGTTAATCCCACTTGGATTTATAAGGAGATGCTAAATTATAAAAGTATATAGTTTTTTATGGGTTTTTACGTTAGCCTTTGACCACTATCTCTACTGATGGTAAGTGATGATGTGGTCGAAGATGTTGTTCATACTAAACAAGAATTACTGGCTCTCAAGGACAGCTGCCGGAACACACCGTCAAGTGCTTGGCGACAGATTTTCTACTCGAGGGTGGTAGGTAGCCAGACGGGCATTCGCAAAATGCTCTACCACCATGCTATAATGACTGCCATCCTAAGACGGACGTTGCTTAACTTTGCTGATCAGTTAAGAACAGCTAGCAAACTTCGCTACGAGTGCTTCAAATTGTGACGAAACACGCAGGATGGAAGCTCTCCCGATGTTAAGCGGAAACCTGTGATGTTGAACATACAACAGATTCATTTCGTCACAAGTAACGAACTGCACTGCGCTCATATCCTAAAACATGCAGTACAGTAGCTTATTTTTTAGAATGGCTTTGCGGAGATATCCTTCTGATCCTTTTTGTTCTGTGGTAGGTGAGCCAGAATGTAAAACATATAAATCTTCCTAATAAATATTTATTAATTATAGTTGAAACATGAGTATCTACTAGAAGAAATATATGTTTTTTTTGTACTGTGTAAAATTAACTGTCTTGTAATATAAAATGTAATGGATACGTACATATTTTAGATAATGTTTAATTATAGTGATTGGATTGTGTGTTGTATTGTGGTGAATATACAAATTCATTCCGAAAGATGTAATTTATGTACCTATTCATATTATGTACCCTGCCCGTTGCCCGTAGGTTGCCGGGCTAGAATGTCACCCCTCAATCTATTCCCGTAAGTCGTAAGAGGCGACTAAAGGTAAAATACGAGAAGGTGGGCAGCAGCGCCTTCTGAGGAACTGCTATCTTACACTGCGATCCCCAAGACCCCTGTTGAGCGTGGCGATTATGGCAAAACTCCTCCCCTCTAATGCTCAGCAGAGGGCGATCCGGCTGATACAGTACAGTAAGTGCTTAGACAACAACGCGGGCATTCCAAGCTCTCCCTGAAAAATACCACTGATTTTGTTTGAAACTATAGCAGGATATATCTGCCTTATTCATGTGTATTATCTCGTATTAGTTACTATTTATTATACACTTTTTTTTATCCGGCGGAATCCTTTATAAACAAAATACTACAAACTATATACAACACTACAGCTACTACAATAAAAGCATTTAGATCCCTATAAGTCCCGTTGAATTGCAATGCTTATTCTTTGAGCCAAGTAGGTGCCAGCATTTCGATCACGCGTCGCATCGACCAAGCGCTCTGATAAGTTTTAGAAAATACGATGAGCTCCCGGTCCCCACGGACCCAACGTCACTACACCAAACGGCTCAAATATGTAACCCAAACTGAGGTTAGCATACTTGCGCCGCTTGAGTTAATCCGCCGAAGTAGCCTCGCCGCCAGCCCTAACGTTGGTTTCAGTAAGATGTGATGGCGCTTAAGTGTCTACGCATGTAGCGTCCCACACTAAGGGCCGTCCTAAATTCTATGGAACCATCGTCACGCATCAGACCGTTCGGTCGAGAACAGCATTTATACACTTATTTTCTTATATTATATCCTTTAAGTACACTGTTATTTTGTTTAGAAGCTGCTTTAAAACTTTCATTAATTTATTGATGATTGATTTTACAATGTTGAAATGCAGAACTGTAGGTGGTAATCAATGAAATTAAAGTTTGTATTCAAAATCAAATATTAATGTTTTTATTTATATTTCAGCTGTTAACTTTAGCACATCGCGCAATGGCAACCCTGTGATAGAATGGAACGGTTATCGGTATAACAAGGTCATTTCTTGTAAGGGGCCTACTGGTCGGTGGCGCTGCACCAAGGTTGCCACGGGCTGTAAGGCCATTATAAAAACCTATAATAATCAAGTGATGGAACATAGGACTGAACATAACCACCGGAGAAGGGGTTTATTGTTTGTAACTACCTATGACAATAAAATGAGATGATTGAATTAAGTAAAATGTAATATTGTTGTATGTGTAATTTCCTGATTTTTGGTGTCAATAAAGTGTTTTATAAACTCTCTGTGACATAAAATAAGGTAATAGATCAGGAACCTACTACCTCATTTTACTCGTGGTATCATATGATGACACGGGTATGACTCAAAATAACACATAGGCTTCAAAATATTACCCCTGATTGCTGTTGGTTGTTGAAAATGATTTATGCGACATAAAATCTCGGTTAAGAAGACGGATAAATTGATATAATGTGGTTTTTAAATTGCATATTCAGCTGCTAATTTAATTGTCTCTTTTATTTACTTGCCATTATTACTGCATTTCTAAGTTTCGGATAACAACTTTTTTTAGGATACTAATAAGGCTGTTGTTGTTAATTAATATTAAGAGTAGAGTTCACGAAGAGCTTTCCACACATAGGCAGTTTCGTCATATTTAAAATAATAAAAGTTCAAACTCGGTGTAACTTCGTAGGTATATCCTTGAGCCTAATATCTGTGCTTCTGATTTGTCAGATTTCCGTAAGAGAAAGTATTTTGAGAAATAATTCGAAATCTCGTTTTGTATGGGAATTGTTATTATGACATTTAGGGATATAATAAATAATAAATCGAAAAACTGGCAAACCAGAAGCATAGATATTAGGCTCAGTAATATGCGTATTAAATTTCACTGAGTTTGAAGATTTGGTGCCTAAAATATGACGAAACTACGTTTGTATGGAGAGCGCTCCTTGCACTGTACTCATTACAAAAAAGTTTCTTTTTTTAATTTTGCTTACTATTTTTCTATATCTTTTAGATCTTGGTAATGAAATTGTTTTATCGGAGTTGATTTGAATGAGTAAAATTGATATACATACACATCTTTAAGTTTACTATTAAGTTCATAAAGTACATGCTTCAAAACTGAAATCTCTTTTTATTTCTCTCATTAGGGGATTATTTGGTTGCTCTTACCATAACAAGTCCTTGCTGAGGTATAAGGCAACCATCACCTTTAGTAATAAAATCATTAAGATATATTGAGCATAATTGATTATAAACCTGAAAGATCAGATACATACTTATGCAGCAACATAATTATGTTGCCTACGTAAGTGACACTGATATTGACATTGACATCACAGTAAACATAAGCAACTTTACCGATCGCCTTAACAATGTTTATCGTGTATAAATAGACATCATGTTAAAATCGACCGAGGTCATTTAAAATAAAGCTCCGGCAATATCCACTTAGCTCACTATATTACATGTACCAATACGTCTGCACTGTACGAGAGATTAGTCTAGACTGCTATGTTCCCGAGTAGAATCTACCCTCACAACTCCCGACGAAAAGTGAAGTCAGTTTAGCTACTAGAATAAATTGGAAATGGACTCGAGTCAATTGACTACCACTTAAACATCAGTGATATGTCGTGGAAGGCAATTAAATTATGGTCATAAATCGCTAAAGGAAATAGTCGTAGACTTGGGAACATATTGACTAATCACAAATTGCTTAAGTGGAGAATTGATCATAAAATAATACCTAATGATATAGTTATTAACTAAATTATCACAATAGATAACAATGTCAAGGTAGAATTTTGAAACATCCAGTTGCTACAGTTTCTGACTTACTTTTCTTACATAAACAGTTGTCAGTTTGAAAACTATCGCATTGTTCATGTGGCTGGTTTTTTGAAATTACTACATAGTAATATATTGTTACGGAAGCATATTTAAGATGGGTATCGGAAGATATTGATGTTATATTTTATTTTTAGGTGCAGAATTTATAGTTAATCCGAGTGGAAAACTTGCGATAATATACCAAGGTTTCCGGTTCAACCAACACAGCTCCAGTAGAGATCACAAGGGACGCTTCGTGTGCTACCGCGCCCGTTATGGTTGCAAAGCACGCATCATGACTATCTACAGAAAAATTATATTCATGAAAATAGAGCATAACCATGAGTGACTCCAAAATGTTTCAATAAAAAATCTGCCCCACAACTACTAGACACATTCACGTTATTTTCATTATCTGAGTTTACTGTCACTACATTATCTGCTCATGCTGTTTCTGATATCTTTATCTTCAAAAGTAGGTGGGTGTTATTATGTATTGATTTGTTATAAATCTCGTACGAGCTTCTTCTGAATATTATAATATTGAGTGTGGTTTTACTTCCAAGTAAATGTGGTGTTGCTGACAATGGAGGTGTGGATATTGCTAGATTTTTAATAATTGTAAATATATTTGAAATATTACAAATAAGCACATTAACTGAATAAAAATATCATTTTGTAAAACAATAACTGAAATTGAAATCTAGTGAAACCGGACTATATTAAATATAGTATTTTTTTACATATTAGAAGTAGTAATAAAAAGGGTAAATAAAGGATGTCTGACAGAAATTAGTAATAGCGAAAGCAAGCTTGTGAAAACCCAAGACAGCTTGTTAAAAACCGTCACCATGAATGTTATTTTTTTTGTTTTATTTATATCAATTCCTTTGGTTATGGCTGGACTACGTATGTTGTTTAATTTCTTTTTAGATTTGTGAAAAAACTGGCTTAACATGTAGCTGGAGGTGTTTAATGTATATTCATTTAACTCTTCAACATAAATGAAGTGGCAAAAATATCATTTCCTAAAACTGTGTTCATAATATCTTAATTTCTTCTATAATTTAAACAATTATGAAACCAATTTCACTTACGTTAAAACAGCCGAGTAGTTCGATCTCGACCGGTTTCGCGACCTTCAGAGTCGCTTCATCATGGAGTACGTACGCTCCCGACCGCGTCCGCGCATGCACTCTTACTTCTTCTACAATTACCAAAAAAATGGCATCAGAATGTTATATACTCCTTTATATGACATTCTGTCATGAAGCAGTGATGTCTCAGTGGCATTGGCTATGGACTGCCGCGCAGCAGGTCCATGGTTCGAATCCCGCCCAGAGCTTGAGCTTCACCGCATGGTGGAAGGGCATTTTGCGATTGCCCGCCTGGCTAGCGACCACCCTCACGTAGAAAATCTGTCGCCAAGCACCTAACGGTGTGTTCCGGCAGCAGTCCTTGAGAGCCAGTGAAATAACAGGCAAAATGAGACTTAACAGATATGTCTCAAGGTGATGGGCGCAGTGCAGTTCGTCACTTGTGATGAAATGCATCTGTTATAGGCAGAGGTTACCGCTTAACATCAGGTGGGCCTCGCGCATGTTCCTTCACAATAACATAAAAAAAAAAAAAAAAATTTGGTCATATGTAACGTTTTGAGTTTTTTGACCTTTACACTACCTAGATAAAATTTTGTAATAATTATTCTACATTTTAATTTATTGTTTTTAGAGAAAATAATCTACTCTAAATCAGGGCGACCAATCATGGTGGTGTGCGGCTTCAGGTACTACAAGAACAACCGCTCGCAGGGACTGAAGGCCACTTGGTACTGCTATAGGAGCAATCTTGGATGTACCGCATCACTCATCACCTACAATAATAGTATAATGTGCTTCAAAAACGAGCATACCCATTAACTGGATACAATTTATATAATAACAATAAATTTGGCTAAGGTATTGGCTATCACTGCTTCAAAAAAAAATAGTAAATAAAATTATTATCACTTATTTGTCAAATAAACAATCCGATCATGCAAATTAATGACTTCATTAAGATTAAGGAAAGTGTGCAAGTAGCGCTTTTAATATAAACGTACTTTCGTCATATTTTAAATACCTGCCAAGTCTACAATTAACATTTGTTCAAACTTGAAGCAGTGATGGCTCAGTGGCATTGGCTATGGACTGCCGTGCAGCAGGTCCATGGTTCGAATCCCGCCCAGAGCTTGAGCTTCACCGCATGGTGGAAGGGCATTTTGCGAATGCCCGCCTGGCTAGCGACCACCCTCAAGTAGAAAATCTGTCGCCAAGCACCTAACGGTGTGTTCCGGCAGCAGTCCTTGAGAGCCAGTGAAATAACAGGTAAAATGAGACTTAACAGCTGGTATGTCTCAAGGTGATGGGCGCAGTGCAGTTCGTCACTTGTGATGAAATGCATCTGTTATAGGCAGAGGATACCGCTTAACATCAGGTGGGCCTCGCGCTTGTTCCTTCACAATAACATAAAAAAAAGAAACTCGGTGAAATTTGGTGAGCATATCCTCTGAGCCTTAACTCTTATTCTAATTATACATTTTTTGGGTTATTATTGTTTATGGTTTTAGATTTTCACAGAGTTTGAACTATTTATAATCTGACGAACCTACGTTTGTATGGGAAGCGCTACATGCACTTAAGGATGCAAGATTTATATTGTTTTTAGTTATGTCAGTTTACAAGCCTACGTTCAATATTATTATTTAGTTGGCATCGTCCTGGACCACTATGGCCTATTTATGAATGAAATTCTATTGTTATCATTATCGCTGATGCCACTGGGTTAAACAACATAGGTGTTGATGATGATACTATTTAAGTTTGTCTGAATTATTTAGATCTATATAATCACTTGTATTATAATTGATCGCTTTTCTTTCTTAACCGTCTTCTGTCAGGGAATTATTGTGCGATGGCTAGAGAATAATGTTATTAAGTTATGATTTTTCATTAGATCTCATATTTTTTAAAATAAATATGTTATTTTGATACCAATTAAACAAACAAAATTGTTATAATTGGTATTTTTTAATGAAGGCCGTAGAAGTTATGGACTCTATGAAATATGGTATGTGCGTATAAGACGTAAGTGCTTTATGATAACACGTAATATAACAGAAATAGCATAAGCATAAACATGCGGTGCTGCCCAATGTAGCTTGAGGATTTGACTGAAAGAAGATGTCATTCATATAACTAGGTAATAATTCTATGTCATGGTGACTTTTTTTCCTATGGCGAAGTCAAGTTAGAAAGAAAAGGAAGTCAATGGTCAAAAATTTAAAATGAAGTTTTAATATTATAACGTTTTATTTTTTACATCTTCTAGCTATAGTAGGTGGACGGTGGTAACTTCTAGGTTAGCCTGAACAACATCTTCGACCACATCATCACTTACCATCAGGTGAGATAGTGGTGAAAGGCTAACCTACCAGGCATAAAAAAAAAGGTACTTGATCTGGTGAAACACGAGGTTCAGAGAAGAGTTTTTAGATAATAAAAAAAAATTATACAGTTTATTCAATTTGTGACGTTCGTAATGGGTAATCATGTGTTTTTATATTTTTGATGGTATTAGGGGTAATTGAACACCATTGTGCAATGGTAATGCCATATACCATTGTATAATGGTGTTCAATAACTGTTGAAAATCTAACAAGCAAGCTCCCGAATAACACGGTCATGTAGAATGGTCACGCCACAAACGAAATTTTAAATTTCTGTCTCTGTTTTTATGTGTATATATATATTTTTTCAGTAACATGGTTTACGACCAGCAGAGGCACTCAAAACCTCATCCATGGCTCGTTCCGGTTCTGCAAAGCATACGTGATGGGGTGCAAGACGCGGTGGCAGTGTACCACCAGGTCTCGAACCAAGTGCTCCGCATACATCATCTCCATGGACACCATGATTTTGAGGTCTAATCTTGTACATAATCATGATTCGTGATGAATGAAGTGTCTAAATAGAAAGTCATGTACTAAAATAATTTCCCTCATTTCAATTCGGTATTCAAATTTAGTATTATAATATGGTTTCGTATGGCATCACCAATGACAACAATAAAACAAAGACTTGGTTTGTACATCTATGTACACTTTTATAATTTGTCCATGGCGGCACGTTAGTGAATGCCTTTAGCAATTTTTTTTTAAGTCTGTGAATAATTAAATAAACATATTTTTATGATTATCAGCATAATAAAATATATTGGCACAGTAAAACTGTGACGAAATGAGTTAACTGTCTGTCAGTTAACTCACATTAATTAATTAAAAGCAACGGAAATAAATAAAAATCCTAGTGGTTGTCCAATTACAAATTAATCTAGAATGAGCAAGCTTCGCAACTTAATTTGGTGGTTACGTATTACATTCACTGTGCCAATATGTTTTACTGTGCAAATTTTTTATAAAACTGAGTTTATTTTATTTCACAGACTAAAAAAATATATTACTAAATTCCATTGAGCTAACGTATAATCTTGAAGTACTAAAACAGGGATGTCTTGTTATATTTGTATATGTCATATTTACAAACAAATTTATTATGGAATAAATTTCACTGACTTTACCTACAGTATGTAAACATTTAAAAACTTAATTAGTTTTGCGATGGGTAATGCTACTAAAATTACACAACGGTCAAAGTTCGATGAAATTAGGTTCATCATTTCTTGGGGCTTGGATATAAAATAAAATATTATTTGCTATATTTTCTGCAAATTTTAAAGGAGCGTGGTCTAAACACAAAAGCTGCTAAAGCTAGTAAATGTATTATAGCTACTGTATCAGCCGTATCGTCCACTGCTGTACAAAGCCTCCCCTATTCAGGGGGTATTTGCCATAATCCCCACGCTTGGCAGGCGGCTTGAGGATCGCAGTTTAAGATGCCAGTTCTTTAGAAGGCGCTGCTGCCCCTTCCAGTATTTTTCCCTTAGTCGCCTCGTACGACACCCACGGGAAGATATGGGTAGGTGCAATTCTAACCCAGCACCCCACGGGGAATTATATTATAGCTACAATATACTATAATAATTGTAAAAATGTGATATATTATTTATTAAAGCTAGTAGCCTAGCCCTTGTCCACTATCACACTAGGCTTAGAATTACATAGAATGTTATTTAAATGTGTTTTATATGCTTATGTAAGACTCCGTCCACTAAATAAATCAAATTATATAACATGAGTTTTACTTGGTGCACATTTTAATTATTTTATTCCTCTGACACATATACTCGCATGCATTCGCCAGGCAATAAATATAATAAGTAATTCGTTTGATACGCTGACGCTGATGAGTATTTTCAATCACTAGAACAAGTAATTATAATATTTAAATTCTTTTTGTGAATAAATAAAATAAGTGTTTTAATATATTGAAGTTTTATTTAATATTATTACAACTATAACTAATGCAAACTGCTTTCAATTCAAACAAAAAATCAATCAAATCTTTCCTCTTTATTATATAAGTTTAGATTAGACTTTTGATCACGCGTCGCATCGACCAAGCACTCTGATAAGTTTTGGAAAATACGATGAGCACCCGGTCCCCACGGACCCAACGTCTCTACACCAAACGGCTCAAATATGTAACCCATACTGAGGTTAGCATACTTGCGCCGCTTAAGTTGCTCCGCCGAAGTAGCAGCGGCGCCAGCACTCGCGTTGGTTTCAGAAAGATGTGATGCGTCCCACACTAAGAGCCGTCCTAACTTCCATGGAACCAGAGTCATGCCTTCAGATCTTTTACCATCGTCACGCATCAGACCTTTCGGTTCGAGAACAGCTGCAACATTGGCGCTGGTAAAAGCCCGGCGAATGATATCGTTAAGGCTGGCGTGGCGGGAAATTCGACAAGCACTTGAGCAGGAGAGGCTATGGTGACCGAGTTGGTCAACTGCACTACCACACTGGCAGTGATGGGCAACACAACACCTTGCACCCAAGGGTAAGCTAATAGCGAGACGAAAAGCGGAATGATCTATAAGGCTACCAGTTTTGTAAGAAGGAATGGCTTGTAACCAAAGACCAGATTCCCATACAGAAACAGCGAGAATAAGAGCACGATCTGCGATACTAGGATACGTATTTAAAAGATCTTTCCTTGCTAGCTCGCACAAGGGTCGATCCCACTGTTTCTGAGATGACAACATTTTTTGGGAATTCAGTATTTGGACAAGCCAGTCCCCATGTGGTTTTGGCCTCAGCCAGATATGCTACATCAAAAGAGCCTAAAGATGGCACAAGATTTTTTCTACTAATTTGTGTGTACTGTGCATACAGAAGACAAAAAAGCTGGGACTTAATTGCGATAAAATATGTATAAATGTATTTACCTCGACGTTGTCAGTGTGGATGTTGTCAGTGTTGTGTGTCGAGACGATACATTTCTAAATCACATGCGGGTAGTTGGAGAAAATACCCGTCCTTCAAGAAGTTGACACCTGCCTCTTCAGTCCGCTCGTGACCACGACTTTGACGTTTCGACCAAGTTGCATTAACTTGGTCGAAATGTCGAGGTCAATAAATTTATACATGTTTTATCACTGGTTGATGTGATGATAATGATTGACGTCGAGTCTTTGTCCCAATTTATATGAAGATTAATTTAATTTCAAAAGGTTTTTTAACTGAACGGCCTTCCTATTAAATTATTATTTTTATATTAATTTCCTTATATATCTATTGAACTTTTATTTCTACCATTAATTTATTCACAATAATCAATTGTATTTCAAATCGGTCCAGTAGTTTTTAAGCATATTCATTGCATACAAAAATACAAATCTCCTCTATATGATATTAGATAGATATACTGAAAATAGTTTATAATCTTCTTAACCTGAAACTCAAATCCAACGTCATAGGTAATATAACTACAAGAACTGAAAGAACAGTGAGTTTTCAAGACATAATTGTTTCAGTGAACCAGTGCTCTACTATATTTTCAGGTCCATATTTCTGCAGATCCCGTCAAGGTGGAATTATGGTGAAATACAATGGTTTCCATTTTAGTAAGAACTCCAGTTCTGGAGATAAGATGAGATGGCGATGTACACGAAGTTACCTGGGATGCAAAGCTCATGTGTATTCCTTCGGTGACCAGTTTGTGAAAATTATAAATAATCATAATCACGATCGACAATGAAAAGTAAACATACTTTAATAATTAAATACATTTGTATCTTATTACCTTAAAAGTTGCGTGAGTTAAGTGGCTGGCCATTAAACCGATACCAAAAATTTTGATATTTTTATTTACATGTGTGAACTGCTGGATAGAAGTCGCATAAAACCTTCTCAATAATTAATTATACTAATAAATTATAATAATATAATAATTTATTATATTATGAATAAATTTTGAAGCTCTCGTAGCGAAGTTCACTTAGCTGTTCTCAACCGATCAGCAAAGTTAAGCAACGCCACCCGCGGTCATGAGATGGATGGGTGTACGCTAGTGACATTACTACTGATCGTTTCCGTGCTTCGGAGGGCACGTTAAGCCGTCGGTCCCGGTTGTCGTCTTAGGATGGCAGTCGTTATAACATGGTGGTAGGGCATTTTGCGAATGCCCTCCTGGCTACCTACCGCCCTCAAGTAGAAAATCTGTCGCCAAGCACCTAACGGTGTGTTCCGGCAGCTGTCCTTGAGAGCCAATACTTCTAGTTTAGCCTGAACAACATCTTCGACCACGTCATCACTTACCATCAGGTGAGCTAGTGGTCAAAGGTTAACCTATAAAGCATAAAAAAAAATATTTAATTCTTAAATTTGATAAAGTCGAGAACCGATGGCGCCTCTAAGTGTTAACTGTATGAAGAGTGCAACAGTATTTTACTTACCATCAGGCGGGCCGTATGCTTGTTTGCCAACTTTGTGGTATATTAAAAATAGTATAAAAGAACTCTATGTGTTTTTAGTCTAGATATATTTTTTAACTTTCAGTTTCAGTTCTTTTATAGCCGGTTTTGCTTTAAATTTACTTGTTATAGGGCAATTATTACTCCATCCTATAACATTTTTGTAAAGTGATTATCCTCCATCTAAAAAGTTTTTTGTTTAACATGGACACGTGGAGTGTCGTCTTTTTAGAGCGTATATAATAGAGTTTAGATACATATTTACAGTTTTTTAGATAAAAAATTATGTAATGTGCGGCCGTCGTTGTAAATTTTAAAACATTTGTATCAAGTTTCAAAAAAGGAAAAGTTCTTAAATCTACGATATTTCTTTGTGTACTCCCACACAACATAAAAATAGGTCGCCTTCATAACTTTTTACTTTAATATTTTTGGGTGTACTGAATATGGTGTTTTTTTTTCTATATGTGGTCCCATTTAAATTTCAGTGAAATATGGCGTTGTACTGGATCAAAAATTCATAAATACGTGCTATTATTTCTAAAGGAAATTCTTAGTAGTGTTCCAAATGGAAAAACTGTATCTGATTAATTGCTTGCCTTATGTCACGTGAAATAAAACCCTAAAAAAATATATACACAACTGCCAGCTGGTTTCCAGGTGGTAGTAAAAATTATGTTCTTACGTTGCAGATCCTGTTTTCGTAACATCTTGTAGAGGAAATACCATGGTGAGATGTGGAGGCTTCAGCTTCAGCAAACAGAATTCGTACGGCTCAAGAATCAGATGGATATGTTCTACCAACCATCACAAAGGCTGTCGAGCTTTTATACGTACATTTGATCAAGTTATCATAAAAATTTATAATGAACACAACCATCCTTGCAGAAAATGATTTATGGTTGTGTTTAGCGGTGCCCATCACCGCAGTTTTTGACCCATACTGTTGCCTTTTCTTTATCTTTGATTGTTTTTGTTGTAAAAGTATACGTAAATAACAAAATAGCTCCGACTGAGAACACGTCATGGATCTCTGGCGCTCGAGAAACGACTGTTTGGTACGCCAATGGATCACTCAAGTGAGTCAACATCCCATTGTATATATACTCATGGTATAAACTTTATATATATAGTTAATCAGGATCCATTTGTGAGCCTCTAATGAGACTCACAAATGGATCCTGATTAAAGTGAGTGGTTCACCGGTTAATTATTTAAATTTAAATATGTGTGAAACTTATGAAAAAAACCGGCCAAGTGCGAGTGGGACTCGCACACGAAGGGTTCCGTACCATTATCTCGTTTTCATTAGAAAATAAACGGTGAAACTCTCTTTTATTGTATGGGAGCCCCCTTAATTATTTATTTTATTTTAATTAATTATATTTAAAGAGAACATAAAACTAAATATTCTGTGAATAGTTAAACCGTCTACCTGTCACCATTATTAGTATCGAGCAAGAAACGGTAAAAAAATCAAGTTTGTTGTATGGGAGCCCCCCATAAATATATATTTTATTTTATTTTTAGTATTTGTTGTTATAGCGGCAATAGAGATACATAACCTATGAAAATTTCAACTGTCTAGCTATCACCGTTCTTGAGATACAGTCTGGTGACAGACGGACGGACAGCCCCGTTACCCTTTGGGTACGGAACCCTAAAAAGGGAATATTGTAACCCAAAGCTAGTCTATGTCATGATATAGAAAGATGGACGCATAATTAGCACTTTGTGTAACTATGTAAAAATATAATCATGAGCGCATAAATCTTAATCTTCTAACCTAACCTAGAGAAGGTGTATGATCGTGGGGTTTTTTCATAACGCCTTCTACAGTGAAATTACAAAATCTACACTAGTACCTACAGTCATATTTTGACACTTTTTCAAATGATGTATCAGTTTTATTTCAGTTTAACTCTAATTTTTCGTTGTTATTGCGTTACAACGAAATTGCATTCACTGAAAAATCGTAATATTTGTAACATTAACACCGATGTTTATCACGAAGTTTCTCATGTTCTGAAAACTTGTTATATTTAATCAGCTTAGTCCTCAGTAATGGGGCGCGTTCCTGCAAGGCCGGGCCAAATGTTGGTCGAGCTACATTTACTCCAAAGTACCTGGAACGACCTATAAACCTACTCTCAAAATCTGAAATTGATAGCGATGTTTTAGGTGGTAAAATATTTTCTGCGTGGTTTGGATATCGAACTCGTTACGTAGTTATACAATAGTAATTTAGTAATCATTAATCCTTGGCTTAGCTTGTACAGAATTTATTGTAGAATGTGTCACATTTGACAGCTAGCCAAGATTTGGCCGATTCAAGGGGGTAGGTCTTGGCTAGCTCTCAAATGTGACAGATATAATAACTTTTGGCTAGACTGAGCATAAATAGCTGTGACAGGTCGCCCTGAACGGGAATGATCAACTCTTGTCTGGATCAAATTAAGCTCGATTGGAGTGCTGTAACGGCATGTATCCGCGTTTGGACCAAAATTTGTCTTGGCCGAAGGCTTGCAGGAACGCACCTCTGTATGTGGGAGAAAATAAAATCAACAGGAAATATACAAGTTTCTCATATCAATGACTTTTATATTTACTTAAATATTAAGTCATAACGGCTACTCAACCTTTTTAAAATGTTTCTTAGCGTGTAATGTGTAGAATAATTTGCTTTAATAATGAAAGACATTTCAACAGGCCCTTTTTTCTCCAAATCTAGACGCGGGAAACCGATGATCAAGTACGGAGGTTATCACTTTAGCATACAATACTCAAAAAGTGGAAAAACTCGATGGTGGTGCTCCACGAATAGCAACAAAGGATGCAGAGCTTACATGTTCACTTTTGACAATGAAATATTAAGAATGAGCAATGATCATAATCACGAATCGCTCCCAAATTAATCTCATAGAATTTGAAATAAAGTTTAGAGTAACTCAGTGATATTTTTTTTTGTTCCTGATAGGTTAGCCTTTGGACACTATCTCACCTGATAGTAAGTGATGCTGTGGTCGAAGATGTTGTTCAGGCTAACCTAGAATGACTGACTCTCAAGTACAGCTGCCGGAACACGCCGTTATGTGCTTGGATCTTATTAACAAGAACATAATAAAAGCTTGTTTTTAAAAGTTTTTTTTATAGCGTCAAGCTTGTTAATATTTAGCTTACGGAAACAGTACTTTAAACTCACCAACTAACTCTAGGGTCGTTGTTATTCAACGACCAGAACACTTCAAAAGGCAGTCGGCAATTTTCACCGTAGCTTTATGTCTCAAGCATCGTTAAAGCCTTGAACTTTTGAAGATTTTTAAGTCATCTAGTGTAATTATATTTATATAAATAAAGCCAAAGTCATATTCAATTAGTTTCTGTATTATGTCCCATTTGCTTTCAAAGGCGTTTATTTTAATGAATAAGTTCACATTGCAGTCATTTATGGCCAATACCGGTCTATCACACTAGTTCCATAACTGTCCCATGACATGATGGGACAACTGACACCATTTATTACCATAAATACATGGAACAAGTGATAACATTATATTGGTTCCACAAGTCCCATTACCATTATTGCTATATACTATTTTTTCCTGTATATCTTTGGCATAATAAGACAATTATTTACTCGTCTCTAAACAGTGTCACTTAAAAAATAATGTATACTTAACTGGGCGAAACAGCGTAACAGAAAAAGAAACTGTATAAAATGAGGGTAGTCGGAACTATTTCAACTAAAATAATGTATCACTAGTCACATGAATCTTCTGGGATGAAGAATGTTAGTTGATCCAATAATAGGATAACACGATGGGGTTAGGTCGGCTATTATTGTGCCAAGTGCAGTATTGTATGTGATATTCTATGTGCGTTTTCATGACTTTATTTTTTAACGTTTCTATCCTCATATAGTACGTGCTGCTCTCAAAGTGCTAATGTATCTTCCTCGCAGGCACCCTACTACTGAAGTCTATAAGCAAGCGAATGTACTATCCGTGCGAAAACTATTTATTTATGAAAGTTTGCGACGCTACCATAACCGTACCCTTACTACCAACAGTTTCAAAGAGGCTGGACAACTGTCCGATCCCCAGAGTATCTAGTAGGTTTGCACAAAAGCAGTATAAGGTAATGGTTCCACATCTTTATAATGTCCTAAATAAGAAGGTCAAATTGAAAAACAAGTCTAATAACGAGATTAAGGCGACTATAGTGACTTGGCTGAAGAATTTCAATTATGAAAGTATTGAGGATATGCTATCACACTTTTATTCCTAATGTTAAAATATGCTTATTTAAATATTTATTTATTCATTCAATATTCAAAACTACTCACACCCCAAAACATACATTCACTACACTTCAATCTACACTCTACACTCACAACACACATACCGTTTTTAATTATTTAATTTTCCATGTAATATTTATTTATTTTGGTATTAACTATCTTACTTAATATGATAAAATATAAAAAAAAAAAAAAAAATGTATATTGTTAAGAAGTTGAAAATGGGAGAGGCCACTGGTTCCTGAAACACAGTTATACACTAGTTCGGGAACCTATGGGTTCATTAATAAGTACTGTGATCAATTATGCCAACAAAAATATATTTGTTTGTTTGTTTGTTTGTATAGTCCCACCAACTTATCTGTTCAGGCGGCAAAAAAAAGAACTACAACATTCCTTCAAATTGTGACAGTTTGTAGTTGATTTCCTTGACCAGTAGCGCCCTCGAGAACTGCACAGTTAAGTTGGTGGTACTATATAGTAACAGATACCACAAGACAGAACGTGACCGCGCATTATATTGAAGGACGATTTTTTGCTGGTCTTAATAATCACTCTTCAAGTTCGTGTTATTGTCTCCAAGAAATATCAATTGAGTGTTAGTAAGTGTTTTAAGCATTCTATCGATTTCCAACCAAACTTTCGCTCTCTGTTCATCCTTTCGTCCGTCAGTTTGACTTATAAATGCCTGTAATATTTAGTTGAGAATTTTTTCTTAAATATGTGTTAAAATGGTCTGGTACGTACTGTTAGGATAGCGCGCTGTGGGTCCTTTTTAAAAAAACACTTAATTGGCTGAAAACTAATTTAATTACACTGCATTACTTATATAAAAAGTTAGGAAATTACATTAATCGGTATAGGTGTTGACCGGACAAAAGTTAAGGTTCGACTACTTTAATAAATCTGGAAAACAGTTTTATATAACTTATATATTGCTTACATAGCATTTACTGGGAAACTAGTCCGTTCATACCAGTACCTACAAATAATAATAATATTAAAAAACATTAAATATATACAATTTTATATATTTTGTTTATTAATATTATTAAATTATTATTTATTTATTTCGTACACAACACAAATTACAATCATAACAAAATACATAAACATTTAAGGTTCAGAACTAGATCATAATCCAAAACATGTGTTCACAAGGAAAGAACGATTTGTGGGAACTTTGAGGTAAATAGTAAATAATTGTATTACACAAAGAAATTGTAAAAACTTGCAGACTATCATTGGTATGCTTATGCCATTCCTTAAGGTTGAACTGGCCGGTCACTTCTCCATACAAACGTCGTAGGGTCATCACTCCCTTATTTGTGATTTTAGATCCAGACTTAAGCATAATACCGATTGATATCGTCATTATCTAGGCTTGTATGATTAAATTTATTGATAAAATTTTAAAAAGAGAATTGAGATTTGAGCCTCAAAAACTTTATATGAAAATGTTTCGAGGCTCATAATTCTCAAGTTAATTATTTTATTAAAATTTCGGCATCATACAAGCCTAGATAATGACGAGATCAATATTATGCTTTATTTTGGACCTAAATCCTTAAATAAGAGAGTGATCACCCTACGACGTTTGTATGGAGAACGGGTCGGCCAGTTCACCCTTAACCTGTGTTTGGAGCAACCAAACTCAACCCAGAGGTTGAGGCTGATTTAAGGGATTTAGTAAAGAGAATATCTTTGACCGTTCTAATATACAATGAGAATTATGGAGTAAATATATCTATTTCTATCCTAACACCAATGTTTTTTTTTATTTTTTTTATGTTTTTGTGACGGAACAAGCCCGAGGCCCACCTGATGTTATGTGAAATAACCTCTGCCTATAACAGACGCATTTCTTCAACGACGAATTGCACTGTGCCCGTCACACTGAGACGTTTGAAGCGCTCGTAGCGAAGTTTACTTAGCTGTTCTCAACCGATCAGCAAAGTTAAGCAACGTCGCGCGCGGTCATGAGTTGGATGGGTGACTGCTAGTGACATTACTACTGAGCGTTTCCGTGCTTCGGAGATAGTGGTCAAAGGCTAACCTACCAGGCATAAAACAAAAAAAAAAGTCCAGTTGTTAGGTCTTATTAGCCTGTAATTTTTCTGGCTCTCAAAGGACTGCTGCCGGAACACACTGTGAGGTGCTTGGCGACAGATTTGCTACTTGAGGGTGGTCGCTAGCCACTATTATACTGACGAGCCATTCTTACTACCGGATTATAGAAGGAAGAGTTATTTTTGTAAGTTTGTATTATTATTAGAGTACCAACTATCCTGTTAAAATTCGTATTTAACATAACTTTGTGATTTCAGGACACGGAATAAAATATACTAGCACAAAACGAGGCAACCGTTTACTCCTATTGGGGAAGTACAGATTCAATTTAAAGAATAAATATGATGAATCTAGACTCTACTGGGTTTGCAATCAAGTTCGAAATGGATGCAAAGCCGTGATTAAAACGTACCGAGATGAGATTTTAAATATCACGGAACATAATCACTAATATAATATATTAATGAAGCAATGATGGCCGAGCGGTAATAGCTATGGACTGCCGTGCCGCAGTACCCTGGTTCGATCCCCACCGCCGGCTTGAGCTTCACCGCATGGTGGAAGGACATTTTGCGATTGCCCGCCTGGCGAGCTACCACCCTCAAGTAGAAAGTCTGTCGCCAAGGACCAAAAGGTGTGTTCCGGCAGTAGTCTTTGAGAGCCAGTGAAATTACAGGCACAATGAGACTTAACAAATACGTCTCAATCTGACGGGCGCAGTGCAATTCGTGATTTGTGATGAATTGCAACTGTTATAGGCAGAGGTTAGTCCACTTAACATCAGATGGGCCTCGAGCTTGTTCCATCACAATAACATAAAAAAAATATATATTATAATAGTGACATTTATATAATATAAATATATTTAGTTCCCCTGCACGCATCAACATAAGGTTTGTAGAACTAATGCCAGGGGAGTTTTTTTTTTTTGTTTTTGTGACGGAACAAGCACGATGTCTATCTTATGTAAAGCGGTAACCAGTGCCTATCACATATGCCTTTCATCACAAGTGACGAACTGCACTGCGCCCGTCACGACATACAGTTGTTGAGTCTCATGTGCCTGTAATTTTACTGGCTCTCAAGGACAGCTGCCGGAACACATCATTAGGTGCTTGGCGACAGATTTTCTACTTGAGGGTGGTCGCTAACCAGGCAGGCGTTCGCAAAATGCCTTTCCATCATGCGGTAAAGCTCAATCTCGTGGTGGGAGTCGAACCATGGACCTGCTGCGCGGCAGTCCATAGCCAATGCCACTGAGCCATCACTGCTTCAAAAGGGTGCCAAAATCTCCGCGCTTAGCTGTGTCTGGGGATCTGGGGGTCGCAGTTTAAGATGACTCTTCTTCAGAAGGCGCTGCTGACCATCTTCTGTTGGTTTTTTTCTTTTGGCCCTCTTATGACTCCCCACAAGAAGTAGATGGGGGGATGTTAATCGGTGTTGGGTTCTAATTTCATACGTTACTTATTTTTTTCCTTTCGTTGTAATTTTATAAGCTTCCCTATTTGCTTAGAGCGTTAGAGCAACTGTTACAACATGAGCGATATATTATTTTTGTAATTTAATTATTATAAGTAGAATTAATTTACTTTTTTTATGTAATAAAGTACTTTGCATTATATTCCTATCATTATTTCTTCCATTTATTGGATTTGAATTTGCATGGATTTGATGACACTGTCCTTGTTTATAGAGATAGGACTAAACTATGTTATTATTACAAACTAACTATTCAAGTATTCTGTGAGGTATGATTACCACAAAGTAATCCCAAAATGCTCGTGGGGTGCCGGGCTAGAATGTCACTCCACCATTGCTACCTGTGCGTGTCGTAAGAGGCGACTAAAGGTAAAATACCGGAAGGTGGGCAGCAGCGCCTTCTGCTGAATTGATATCTTATACTGCGATCCCTAAGACGCCTGTCAAGCTTGGGGCTTATATACCGTACCTATGTCGGTTATGGCGCAAAACCATTAACCTCTTTTTGCGCATTTGGATAGAAACTATCCTATATCCGTCCCCGGGTCTCAAACATTTTTATACCAAATTTCATCCAAATCAGTCCAGTACTTTTTAAGTTTAATAGTTGTTTTATAATATTAGTGTCCATTATATTTTGCGTTATAATCTTTTTTTTTTCATTAAAAATCAAAAACAGAATTGATTTCCAACACTGAAAAGACTGAAATTTCTTGTTGAAGGCGAAATATACTGATTCATAACACTCTGAGCTCACAGTTTGATGGTACTATTTGGATCACATGCACCCGAATTCGGGCATAAACTAAGGAATCAATTTCAATTGTTATCATTATCTTTGATACAAGTGCGGCTGCCGTAACATGTGGTGGTTGGCGACAGATTTTCTTCTTGAGTTTAGTAACTAGCCAGGCGGGCATCCGCAAAATGGCCATACGTAAAAGCCAACCTTGGCAAATTTAAAATACTGCAACATCATTACACGTCTGTGGTGACAAGGATCTATTAAATTTTGTTGGTTAGAGAGATTAAATCTGCCTGGCCCAAGTTGCCAAATTGGCCCAAGTGTTATAAGCTTGAAGTGCTATTTAAAACAATATCATATATCGTCGTATTATGGTATGCCTTTATTAACAAAATACTACGAACTATATACAACACTACAGCTACTACAATAAAAGTATTTAGATACCCATAAGTCATTGCAGACTAATGAATAGATTCAGGCGTTACTTTGCGGAAATCCATTTTTAATAATAACAAATATTTTTAAATATTGGTCCTTACATATGAAATTGGCGTTTTTCGTACTGGCCACTTTAATCACGAATTTCTCCTCTTTGGTAAGGAATTCCAAATACAAATTTGTACAGCTATAGACTCATGTATTTGTGCTTCGATGATCGTCATTCATTTGTTTTTTTTCTTCTGTTTTTTTCTGTTTGCGTCACTCATTTTACAAAATGGAAAACCTTAAATATCGCATTATTTACGAGTACGAGTTCCGCCGTGGCACTAGTGCTGCGGAAACAACTCGAAGGGTGAATGATGTGTATGGCGGTCGTGTTGCAAAAGAAAACACAGTTCGTTTTTGGTTCCAACGTTTTCGTTCTGGAAATTTCGACCTGCAGAACAAGCCCCGTGGACGGCCTGAGACTCAAGTTGATAATGAAGAGTTGAAGGCTATTGTGGAAGCGGATCCATCGCAAACCACGTCCGAGTTAGCTGCAGGCTGCAATGTTAGTGATAAAACTGTTTTAATTCACTTGAAGCAAATTGGGAAGATTAAAAAGCTTGAAAGGTGGGTACCTCACGAATTGACTGAAACAAACCGGCAAACGCGCGTCGACTGCTGCGTTACATTACTAAACCGGCACAATAATGAAGGTATTTTAAACCGAATCATTATTTGTGATGAAAAATGGGTTCTTTACGATAATCGGAAGCGCTCAGCGCAATGGTTAGATCCTGGCCAGCCAGCCAAATCCTGCCCCAAGCGAAAATTAACCCCAAAAAAGTTACTTGTAAGCGTTTGGTGGACTAGTGCCGGTATTGTTCATTACAGTTTTTTCAAATCAGGCCAGACTATTACGGCTGATGTCTATTGTCAGGAATTGCAAACCATGATGGAAAAGCTAGCGGCTAAACAACCTAGGCTGGTCAATCGCTCCACGCCACTGCTGCTTCACGACAACGCTAGACCACACACTGCGCTACAGACGGCTACTAAATTAGAAGAGCTTCAATTGGAAAGTCTAAAACATCCTCCGTACTCCCCGGACCTTGCTCCAACAGATTACCATTTTTTTCGAAATTTGGATAACTTCTTGCAAGGGAAAAAATTCAACTCCGATGGGGCAGTCCAAATCGCCTTCAAAGATTTTATTGATTCCCGTCCGACTGGTTTTTTTAGTAAAGGGATCAATGAACTACCTATGAGATGGCAAAAGTGCATAGAAAATAATGGTTCATACTTTGATTAATTAAATATATTATATTAAAAAATATTCGACTTTTTGTTCCTCCCATACAAAACGCCAATTTCATATGTAAGGACCTAATATTTTAAGAAAACATCAAATTAATATTTTAATAAAACACTTAAAAATATATCTAGTGACAATTCCCACTTAGGCGGAATTGTCACTAGATATATTTTTATATCTTTTAAGTGTTTTATTAAAATATTAATTTGAAGTTTCCTAAAATATAAAAAAAAAATGTTTTTATTATCATTGCAGACTCATAGGCAGTTCAAATGCTCTAGTCCAATACCAGTTGGCAGCGTGCCCAGCATGCTGGCATCATTGCCCCGTTGAATTTCAATGCTTATTCTATTATTATTATTTTATTTATTTATAATGGTAATCCTTTGAAAAATTATCGTATGATTGTTTTAATATCAATAAAATATAAAGAACTTTCCGAAATTGCATATAAAAATAACCAAATAAATAAGTTATTTAAATTTAATTTGACAGAACTGCAACCTAGAACATTGATGTCACGCCAGAAACGCCACGAAACCCAGCTAAACAGTTGATATGTTTATTTCGATATGTTATACGAGTGCGTGAAGCATTTTAAGGAGTTGTTGACTCGGCGAGCGCTCGATGGAAACTATTTTTTAACGACTGTTGAAGCACTCGTAGCGAAGTTTGCTTAGCTTTTCTTAACCGATCAGCAAAGTTAAGCAACGTCCGCCGCGGTCATGATTTGGATGGGTGACTGCTAGTGACATTCGCGTCCGTGCTTCGGAGGTCACATTAAGCCGTCGGTCCCGGTTGTCGTCTTCTTACGATGGCAGTCGTTATAGCATGGTGGTAGGCCATTTTGCAAATGCCCGCCTGGCTAGCTACCACCCTCAAGTAGAAAATCTTTCGCCAAGCTTCTAACAGTGTGTTCCGGCAGCTGTCTTTGAGAGCCAGTAATTCTACGTTAGCCTGAACAATATCTTCGACCACGTCATCATCAGCGTAAAATGATTCACCACTATGAGCACAAGCCCGCGACATGATTCAAACACCGTAGTCTTTATCCATTGCCATCATCATCAACTTTAAACTGTGCATCGTAAGTTAAGGTTTAACTGCGGCCGGTCACTTCTCCATACAAACGTCGTAGGGTGATGACTCCCTTATTTGAGATTTTAGGTCCAGATTTAAGCATAATACCGATTGATATCGTCATTATCTAGGCTTGTATGATGCCAAAATTTTAAAATATTATTAATTTGTAAGTTATGAGCCTCGAAAACTTTATATGAAAATGTTTCGAGGCTCATAATTCTCAAGTTAATAATTTTATTAACGTTTCGGCATCATACAAGCCTAGATAATGACGAGATCAATCGGTATTATGCTTTATTTTGGACCTAAATCCTCAAATAAGGGAGTGATCACCCTACGACGTTTGTATGGAGAACGGGCCGGCCAATTCACCCTTAACAAAACATTTGTAAAGAGCTGCATTAGAGGGGCTCATGCAAGTCCAGGGTGATCTCCACGAGTGCCGTAGCATTCATAGCACACAATCATGAACGACCTAAATTTGTCATAGAAAACGATCTTTGAATAAAATGTTCAGATGAAAGTATTTAAAGTTTTTCAAAAAAGCAGTCAAAGTTCGATTAGTTACTATATAAGATTATGTGAATGTTATATTTTTAATATCATCATCATATGAACCAGAACGTCCACCGTTGAACGAGGTCTTCCCCATTGGGGGATTTGCCATAACCCATGCTTTTCTGGCGTGTTGGGGATTGTAGTAGAAGTAGTTCGTTTTTCAGAAGGCACTGCTTTCTTTTATCCGTGATGGCTTAAGCCTTTGACCACTATCTCACCTGATGGCAAGTGATAATGTGGTCGAAGATGTTGTTCAGGCTAACCTAGAATTACTGGCTCGCAAGTACAGCTACGGAACACGCCGTTAGGTACTTGGCGACAGATATTCTACTTGAGGGTGGTAGCTAGCCGCAGAGGCGGGAATTCGCAAAATACCCTTCCACCATGCGGTGAAGCTCAAGCCGGCGGTGGGGATCGAACCAGGGTACTGCGGCACGGCTGTCCATAGTTATTACCGCTCGACCATCATTGCTTCTTAGGGTCACTTCGTACGACACTCGCGGGAAGAAATGAGGGGTGACGGTTCGAGTTTCTTGTCCGTTCTTCTCGCAGTGGCTCTATAATCTGGCTAATCTATAATGTGGCAGTACAATATAGAATATTTCAATACTAAAATTTGTAATTGACCTTCATAAGTGCCTCGTAGACGCCTAAATTGAATAAATGATTTTGACTTTGATATAGTTTCTTAAGACTTATATACGTATTGATTTTTCGTGTAATATATTCTGGTGAATGATTCGTGTCCACTAAAATTCCAAGTCAATTTCAACTATAGGATTGAAACGGTAGCTATATACCAAATTAAGCCATATAAACTTCCCCAGCAATGTTACATTTTTTTTTAAATATCTATGAAAACAAACTATAATATAAATACACAGAAGCAAAAACAGATTTTGCTGCGAGTTTAAGTACGCTGTCTTTTCGTCAAAAACAAATCATCATCAAAACAAAATTTAATGAAACTTAGGGTTGACATTGTGGGAGCTTTGGCGATAGCCCATAAAAGAGTCAAATTTAGTAATGAAGTAGTAAATTTTTAATATATCTTATATATTTTTCCGTACTTAATCTCAAAACATATATTTAATTATTTCTTTAGAATCACGTATTGTCTTGTTTCGGGTGAGGTACCAGGGGGTAGGGGACAGCCCCCGCTTCCCCTCTTTATCTCCATGCCAAAAGGAACTACATTTTCACTTCAAGGATGACCGTGTAAAGTGTCCTGACCCTGTTTTCAGATTTTCAATAATTCCTTGATGTCCCAGCGTTACTTGTCCAGTTCATACACTACTTTGAAAATCTAGGAAAAAAGGAAGCCTGAGCATGCGTGCGTTGTATGTTGTCAGGGTCAAGAGTCGTATTAAGGGCGGTAGCCGGATATTTACAAGGCACTTCCTGCTTCACCATCATCTGGCCTGCTTTTGGGCCCAGGAATAAAGGAGCTGCTATTGGAGGCAAAAGGTAGTAGGCGCAGAGAGATATTTTAGCCTCTACACATGCAATAATTATTTTCCCTATATTCAAATGAAAATTCAGATCACAAAAGATTTTCGACACAAAAATGCAGTTATGTTTTCCACTTGGAAGGAATTGCAAAGAATACCTCTTTTTTGTTTCCAGTATTGTAACTTATATTTTCAGTTTTACATAGGTATATATACAATGTATTAAAATATTATACACAATAATGACTGCTGTGATTAACTCTATAGTAGGTGTTTTTGTGTAAACTGTATATAACCTATATTTTCGCAACTAAGTCTTTCCTGTTTCAGTTTATTTTGAAGATGTGAATGGAAAACTTTACGTTTGGTGCAATGGATTTAAGTTTCGAAGAAATAAATCACAAGGAAATAAAACTTGGTGGCTTTGCAGTAAACGAGAATCTCAGAACTGTAAAGCGTCGTTAGTTTGTTTTGAAGAAATCATTATAAAAGCCAAGCTACATCACACACATAGTTGAACGTAGTTCACCGAAGTGTGCTGTTTTCAAAATTATATTTGTCATTTGTGTAAATGAACACGTATGTGCGTATATGTTAATTAAGTTCCATTCACCTTGGTATCAGCTAAAAAGGCTTCCTGAAATAATGCATAGGCACATAATAATATCTTTGGATAAGTTTTATTTAAGTAAGTCATAATAACTCAGTGGTACCAGCATAAAGGCGCGATATTAAAATTCCGCGCAAAAAAAAAAACGCAGTTACGCGATAAACGGTTTCTGTAATTTACTAAAAAATACTTATTCTACATAGAATTTTCACGCTTATGAAAAAACCTCACATACATAAAGTAAGTTGAAAACTAAATGAAGTACCTCAGTACTCCACGTACCTAAACCATAGATAAGATATTAGTATCTGAGTAATTGTATAGATTAGTTAGATATAATTTGGCCGAAACCTACCGCAAAGCAACAGCTAGTCTACTGCGCCGCTCCTCTGCATGTTCCTCTGTATATCATAAACTTATAGTAGTAACTACAAGTAGATAACCTAATCTGTGCCGCAGGTTCCTAAACCAAAGATAAGATATTAGTATCTGAGTACAACAGCTAGTCTTCTGCGCCACTCCTCTGCTTTTATAGTTCATGAAGGTATGGTAGTAACTCACAAGTAGATCACCTAATCTGTGCCGCAGGTTCCTAAACCAAAGATAAGATATTAGTATCTGAGTAATATATAGATTAGTTAGGTATATAATAATATCTTTAAACAGAAAATAAATGTGTATTGATGTGATTGCAGCGAATTATATAAGGTCGCAACGTGGAACAGCACTGCTTAGCTTGGAGGGGTACACATTCTGTGTCCAATCATCATCCGGGCCTAGGAAGCGATGGATTTGTACAAAACACAACAGTAAGAAATGTCGAGCGGTCGTCCATACATATCAAGACCAGATAATAAAGATGAATAATGTGCATAATCACTAGCGAATTATTTACGTTTCAAACATACAAAACAATCCAAAAATAATTTGACAATAACGCGTTCCATATACATATGTGTAATCCAATAATTTGAGTAGGTACAACTTATCATTTATCATTACACAAACTAATAAATTGTAAACATAGTTAAATAAATGTTTTATTCTTCATCAATTAAATCATTATTACCATCGTCATACTTTGCAAATCGTGTGATGTCGGTACAATAGGTAGTGATTTTCTACTTTCGTGGGTAATACCATCTAAGACAACAGCGACGTAATAGTCAGCTTTAGCTTCGAATCGGTTTTTTTAGTAAATACTACACACTACAGAATTTATATTTTGATTATTATTATTATTTTTGTTACATTTAATCATTTTAAACTTAGAGCTCATTCTCCAACTTATCAATATTCTTCCTGAAGGGAAGTTAACCTAGTATTAGTTAAAATATCTTGTAGCCAAAGTGAGTCCATACTTATATTTTTTTTTCTCCTTATATCTAGTTGCTTAATTTATTACGTTGTACATTTACCGATTCAGTTTGTCGTTGAAGGGCCGACCGATTACGGCGATGCCCTTGTTTTTTTAATTAGAGCCTCCACGACCTCTTCGGGGTCTTAATCGGGTTTATGTTAGAACAGTCCGCTTGCCTGATATACCAGTCCTCCATTGAGATTTATTTCGTTTATTGCAGACTCACTATCTATCGATTGCAACTAGTACATTTTTTGGCTAAGCGTTAGTCAAGAATTTCATTCGTTTGTTAATTTGTTCAGAACTAATAAATCATTTAAACGAGGTAAGTTATTAACTGGTGGAAATCAATTAAGAATTCTAAAATGTTAATAACTTAGCGTATTACTTCGGAATAGATACCAGTTACATAATAATAAGCTTAACAAGATGGACGTATCGTTTGGCGATGTTAATTAGGGTTGGTTGTTGAAGATCTGCAAAACTACGAATATAAAGCACAATGGGCTGATTACACAAGAAAAAATCTTTTGTTATTTGCTAACTCTAAACTTTGACATTAAGTAATCAATATGCAAGCTGTTGCAGGTTTTTCAAGCATGAAGTGGTCACTGTACGATATCAGAAAAAGCTCGAGGTTTATATCATCATTCATCAGCCAAAAGGCGCCCACTGTTAGAACTGTTAACTGTTGCTCATTGAACGACGCAATTGATGACTGTTTGCCATTTATATTAGATACTGCTGGTAAGCCGCCAGCTTATACGTAACCGGCCTATTTCTAACAAAAATATAGATCTCATCAATATCTTTATGTTGGATGATAATATTTTTATAATATTACATATAAACGGCGACGTCTTGTCAACTATTTATTCACCTGCATTAAACCTCATAGTAATTATATGATAGAATTATGCTCTTGGTTTTAAGAAAAGTTTAAATTAAGAAACTTTTATGTTAGTATGCGTTTTAGTCGAACATAAAAAAAATGTTTTGACTATGCACCTTATATTTTCGACGGCGTTCATGATACCTTGAATGACTGAATATAACTAAATATATTACAGTTCATTCGTAAATGAATTTAGTTGATATACTTCTTTGTCATCAAATAAACAAAGTATTTTTTACAAGCTTTCGGCTTTGCGTTAGTTGTAAGTTTAACCAGTCTGTCTTTTATTTTTCAGCAAGTATAAGTCGGTTAAATGAAGCAACTTTCAGTGATGCGAATCAATTCAGCATTCTAAGAAATCCACAGGGTTGCGTATTAATCCGCAACGGATACCAGTTTCACAAGAAAAAGCAAAATAAAAATGGCTCCATTATTTGGATTTGTGCTAATTTAAAAAGAAAGGGTTGTCGAGGTACTGTTATTACCTACAGCAGATTCATAACCAAAGAAAGATCGCATTCATGTAACTCCGACTTTATTAAAGTAGAAATAAAACGAGAACTGACAATTTGTAAGGAACGAGCGGCTACAGAACTCACACCCATACAAACGTTATATGCTGAGTTTATAAATACCTTGAGATCAAAGGGAATACATTCGCAAGCAATTCCAGTTTTTTCAAGCGTGAAATCGACATTGTACAACATTAGAAAAAAAGCTCGAGGTTTGCAATAAAAATAATAAATGAAATACACATTACATTGCATATATTTTGATTACTTATCATCAAAAGATTACCCAAAGATGTATTAGTAGTATAAGATAACATTTGAGGTATAAAGAATTCGTAATATTCCTAGTGAATATTGAAATTAAATTGAATCCGTAATCCGTGGCTGTTATTTTTGCTTCTCTCAGATAGATAAGAAGTCGAAAAGTTCTATAACAATATAAAATACAAAATACTTTATCGCATAATAAAATATAAAATAATATGGCTTAAATTTAAAAGAGCTTGCTCTTTTAAATTTAAGCCATATTATCCATATTTTCGTTTTTGGTTTCAACTCCTAAGTTTAGTCACTACTTATGATGACATAATGATTAAAGGGAGTTCATACTCATTGTATTTAATTAACTAGCACTACTTTACTACACGACCCCGTGGGTTCTCAGAATTGAATCCCACATAATATCTTCCTGTACGCTACGACTTATTTCACGCCACTCGCACTGGATAGTAAGTTTAGTTTATCGGACTGCGATTGTGTCATCTAAGGAAATCAGCCGCAATGAAGATGGTACCTCATAGCCTGAATCGAAGTCGCAGCGTTGCATGGTTCCCGCCGCCGATGCTGTCGGCTCGAGCACATTGAGCTGCCGCCCGCAGCGAGAAACGTGACGCGACTGTGTCGGACGTACTACACTCAAGATGCTGAAGAAGGGTTCCAAAACAATTGTCGATTATGATATCGACCCTTAGTAAGTTTAATGCTTCAATAGCCGTGTTTTTGCAATCATTAAATCAACTTCTTCCTGCCATCATTCAACGTATGGGGGGTTGATGTGATATAGTTTCACTAAGTTTAACAACACAAAACAGTCGGCTCTAGACCATATTGTAGAAAGTTTTGGCGTCAGTTTTGTTCCTGCCACTTGCATGAAGAATAACGCTCCTGTCAAATAATATTCGCTACTTATTGTTTATTTCTTACAGTGTCCAGTTTGTCGTTTACTAAAACACGTAATGGGAAGCGAGTGCTGATTTACAATGGATACAAATATCGTTTGATTCGTGACGGTTCACGGGCGTACTGGTACTGCAATCATTCAAATAAAGGATGCAAAGCATCAGTTTCTACTTATGATGATACAATAATCAAAGTAAAAGGAGATCATAATCATTAATATAAATGTAAGAACACAATTCAAAGATTTCAAAGGAAGCATTTACTTTTGTATTTACTTAAATATACTGACTACGCACTACATAAGGACGATGTAATTATAGTTTTTCCTATTTTGAATTAAAATAAATTTAGCATATATTTCTGGCACATGCTACTTTTATTTTCATTAATTTTTATTTTATTTGATCTATTGTTCATAAAAATAGTGTTAAAGTGCAAAATATAATTTCCTCCCTCCCTCCTCGGAACCTCTAGTCCTATCTGACCAAATACAGCCTGGTTGTTCCTTTCATTCTGAAGGTGGAACCGAAATAAAGTGCACCACAAACAGCAGTTTTCAGACTATACCCGATATACACAGAAAGGGAAAATTATATAGATAGTAAAATATCTATGTATTTCATTTTCCGCGCTGTTAATATATAGAAATAGTTATTCCCCATTGTACACACTTGTTCGTACAACCATGGTATAGATGATCCTCCCGATCATAGGGGAGTATTTATCCTCATACAGATCCCATAAAGAGAAAATATAAACGTTGTTATATTCTGAAATATGTGATATAATGTTTTTAAAATTAATGGATAGACATGACTTTGTATTGAACAGGATGTATGGCGTCAGATACACGTTTTCTGTTCTGCTTCCGAGGACACGTTAAGCCGTCAGTCCCGGTTGTCGTCTTAGGATGGCAGTCGTCATAGCATGGTGGTAGGGCATTTTGCGAATGCCCGCCTGGCTAGCTACCCTCAAGGGGAAAATCTGTCGCCAAGCAACTAATGGTGTGTTCTGGCAGCTGTCCTTGAGAGCCAGTAATTCTAGTTTAGCCTCAACAACATCTTCGACCACATCATCACTTACCATTAGTTGAGATAGTGGTGAAAGGCTAACCTATCAGAGATAAAAAAAATTGGATGTTATCTCTTGTCCGTGCTATACTTCGTGTAAAGAGTTTATTTCAATCATTTCAAAATAAAATGTTATTTTCCTAGAAAAGGTTGGTATGTCGTTTAACCTCATATAAATTAATTTCACCACAAATAAAAAAAGCGTTAATTTTAATATTGTTACAGTCAAATACGTTAAGTCGAAGCGTGGGAACAAATTGCTCAGCATTGACGGCTTCACATTCTGCGTTAAAAGCTTTTGTGGAAGCAAGACGCGTTGGATTTGCTCAACTCACAACAACAGGAGATGTAAAGCAGTAGCACACACTATTGATAGCAATATTGTAAAATTGAACAATGAACATAATCATGCGCGGAGCTTACAACACCTTTATGATGCATAATTTAAATTTGAAAAAATAATTATATTGTACTGTATTAGCCGGATTGTCCATTGCTGAAATTGGCCTCCCTCCTAAAAGGGGGTGTGTTATAATCCTCACGATTGGCAGGCGTCTTGTTTACACAGTTCCTTAGAAGGCGCTGCTGAACACCTTCAGGTATTTTACCTGTAGTCGCATTTTACGACACCCGCAGGTAGCAATAGGGGGACATTCTAGCCCGGCACACCAAAGGAAAAAAATACCTCGCTAAATTATCTGTTAAACTGCGAGAAGAAAAAGATCATGAGTCGATACTGTGGGATTAAACGCCGTTAACGCGAATTACCTAGAAATAATACATAATTTCTAGGTGATCTATAATCATGCTATAACGTTGCATTTTTACAAATAATCATCTATTTAACTTGTAGACATGCCCGCAGCAGAACCTGCTGGCAAATCAATACATTGCTTTACTGTTTTACAGCAGGTATATATAATCATTATGCACCTACATTATATGTGGGTACAAACGTATTATTAGGGTGGCATGAACATACTACTTTGTTTATTTAAACATATCTGTTTTTATAGTTAATAATTTAAAACGCTTCCAAAGTAACGTTTTTTGGCAATGACTTCAAAAATCTTCGTTTTTTTCTAGTATAAACATAATAAGTATATTAATAAATAGAGTAATCAAGATCTTTCTGCAATATATCACTTATCACACCTTAGTTATGGTCGGAACAATACGTTATCTCTAACAACGCAGAATATTAAAAAAAAATGGAATTTTATAATGTAATCCGCAGAGCATGCGTTATTGCAAAAATAAAAATATAAAAATTATACGCTTGCGTCATCATTAACAAGTTTAAAGCTAATTGCAAAATAAGTCTTGTTTGTAGTACAACGTAAGTTGAAATATAGGTGTCGCTCCATCCCCATTCGATGGTTGAAGAATGAGAGGAAAAACTAGTGTTATGAGTCAAGTGTCATGGTAGCTTAAATGGTCAGAGCGTGCCCCGGCTATAAGGGTGGATGGCGTGGGTTCAAATCCTGCACATGAATATAATTTTTGTCTAGTAAATTTGTAATGTAATCCGCAAAGCATGCGTTATTACAATAATAAAAGTACTAGAATCCAGAATACGCAACACAAAAACATATATTTAGTGTTCCTTAAGAAAACATTTGTATTTTTAATATGTTCCTGAGTTACGTATTGTGTGTTGTTAAACAAAGGATAATATTTCGACGCTACATATGGTATAAAGCCATAAAACCGAAGCCAATACATTACCATCAGACAATAAACTTATGTTAGTTAGTTTCTTGTCTGATGGCAATGTATTAGCAGGTTCTTCAATAATCTGATCTGCATGGGATGAAACGTGCTGAGAAGGAGTTTCAGATTGGTCTAGCATTCGTGGTCTTACCGGCAAAATATATTACAGAAATTGAAGATGGCTGGATTGCTAAGGGATTATGTTCTTCTTGTACACGGAGGTAAAAGTTTCTATGGTCGAGTCCCCGCAAATTATAAAACGGTGAGAAAACTGTTTCCCTGGGTTTCCGCTACGATCGAACTTGACCCTCTTGTTTCGGATTGGTTCGATTGACTCGAAGAAAATAATAATCCGAAAATATAAAAAAAAAACACATTTTGGCCCCAACGACCGTCTGTTATGCGTACTATGTGACATGTCTACTGCCACTTCAGCTCGCGAAACCGTCGTGTTATGTCGGTAGCTTTCATTCGTCTACCATTCCTGATTGGATTCTCATAGAGAATCGCTGAGTATGGCCCTCTCCATAGCTCGTTGTGAGACTTTTCTCAACTCATTTACACTTGAGTTTCGGTCGGCACGATTTTTATTGCCTTGCTGATAATTTGACGTGTATTTCAATTTATTATCACCCTATTATATACCGATACAATTGGTTGGTTATTATGAAGGAATTTAATTGATTAAACTACGTAGAACCTAAGTAGCCCTGTTCATTGAAATTTGAAAAGTGCTGCATGAGTATTTGCATTATGGATGATAACATCCATCTTTCTCTTGTTCGCGCTGTTTCAGTTTTTTTTCTTTTTTACACGAACAACGTGTTCTAGCGAATTAAATATTTAAGCAAATCATTTCAAAATAAAAATATAATTTTACCAGGAAAAAAATATTGTTGTTTTACCTAGCATAAATTAATTTAACGACAAAGAAAACAATATTGCATTAATTTTAATTTTATGTCTATATTATTGTTGTTACAGCCAAATTCATTGTGTCGAAGAAAGGGAAGAAAATGCTCATCGTGGAGGGATTTACATTCTGCGTTAAAAGTTTGTGTGGAAGGAAGACGCGCTGGATTTGCTCAACTCACAGCAACAGGAAGTGTAAAGCAATAATCCATACTGTTGATGGCTATATTACAAAATTAAACAATGAACATAATCATGCGCGGAGATTAAAATACAATAACATACAATTATAATGCGTAATAAAAAATTACCTTGCTTCATTAACTGTGAGTATCAAAACAATCAAGAGTCCGCCTGGCTCGCTACCACCCAAGTAGAAATTAACAATACCAATATATTTAAATTAGTAAACAATTACAGTATATTTAAATTAATAAACAATTACATTATATTTAAATTAGTAAACAATTATAATACCTTTGAAGCAATGATGGCTCAGTGGCATTGGCTATGGACTGCCGCGCTGCAGGTCCAAGGTTCAAATCCCGCCCAGAGCTTGAGCTTCACCGCATGGTGGAAGGGCATTTTGCGAATGCCCGCCTGGCTAGCGACCACCCTCAAGTAGAAAATCTGTTGCCAAGCACCTAACGGTGTGTTCCGGCAGCAGTCCTTGAGAGCCAGTGAAATAACAGGCAAAATGAGACTTAACAGGTCTCAAGGTGTTGGGCGCAGTGCAGTTCGTCACTTGTGATGAAAATGCATCTGTTATAGGCAGAGGATACCGCTTTACATCAGTTGGGCCTCGCGCTTGTTCCTTCACAATAACATAAAAAATAAAATAAAAAAACCTCAATTAGAAAATCTGTCGCCAAGCACCTAACGGTGTGTTCCGGCAGCTGTACCTGAGAGCCAGTAATTCTAGGTTAGGCTGAACAACATCTTCGACCACATCGTCACCTACCAACAAGTGAGATAGTGGTCAGAGGCTAACCTATGAGGCATAAAAAAACATTTTGGATGTTCTCTCTTATCCGTGTGTCTAAAGGTTTTGTTTTAAATATTTTCATGCACAATCTTATTTTTAATAGCAATAACGAATAATAGATTTTACCAAATTATTACAAAAGAAAATGTAATTATTGTAGAAAAAGTAGAAGGTGGTATGTTGGTTTACCTCATATAAATTAATATTACCACAAATAAAAAAATTGTTCTAATTTTAATATTGTTGTTACAGTCAAATACGTTAAGTCGAAGCGTGGGAACAAATTGCTCAGCATTGACGGATTCACATTCTGCGTTAAAAGTTTTTGTGGAAGCAAGACGCGTTGGATTTGCTCAACTCACAGCAACAGGAAGTGTAGAGCATTAGTACATACTCTTGATGGCTATATTACAAAATTAAACAATAAACATAATCATGCGGGGAGATTAAAATACTATAACATACAATTATAATTCCTGATTACAAATTAAAAAAAGTTACGTTGCTTAATTAACTGAGTATCACAACAATCAAGAGTCGATACTGCGGAATTTAAAGGCCGTCTATCTTTTGCATAGTGGTAAGGCGTTTTGCGAATGCCCGCCTGGCTAGGTACCACCCTGAAGTAGAAAATCTGTCGCCAAGCACCTAACGAATCAGTAATTCTAGGTGAAGCCTGTTAACACCTTCGACCACGTCATCACTTACCGTCAGGTGAGATAGTGGTCAGAAGCTAACCTATCAGGAATAAAAAAAATCTATTTCGCCTTAAATTAATCTATGAAGATTAATTTAACACATATATACGCTGTATACTCACACATATATATATGTGTAAACGCAATAAGCGTTTACACATATATACACTTTCATGCTGATAGCATGGTTTTTTTCAGTAATGTAAGTATGTATTTACTAATGTCATATGAGACGAATTACTTAGCATTCCATAGATTCACCGTGCGGGTCACGGATCCACAGCGTTGTATTCTTAGCATAACTTACGTAACTCAATGTAAGTATTCATCTACTCCTCCAGTAAACAGTCTTGAAGTTATATATAAATACAAATACAAATAAATTTATTTCATCCTTATAGTGATACATTTATGATGAGTCTCTGACTCTTAAACTAGGCTAGTGGCCTGTATTTCAAGAGCCAGGTCCTTCCTTTCATATATATTGGTATATCCTGTATCGCAGAAGTCACGGGCCTATGAGTATTTAAAACTGGTTGCCTGTATTCAAGAGCCAGGTCCTTCCTTTCATATGTATTGGTATATCCTGTATCGCAGAAGTCACGGGCCTATGAGTATTTAAAAGATAATTATTTAACAAGCAAACTAGCAACCTGCCCCGACTTCGAACGGGTGCAATGCTGATACTAAATATACTACAAAATGTCTATATATACAACATAAACAGCTTTTATGTCATTCATTAGACAATACAGACATGTTTTATTAAGAGATTACTCTTGAAAGATTTTAGGTTATTCTTGACATCACATTAGAGACCTCTAAAATTATCAGCGTTTCTGTAGTATATTATGCATGTATCATACATATAAATCCGTTGCGTACTTTTACATATACATAGAGACAGACAGCGGGAAGCGACTTTGTTTTATTTTCATATTACAACGCTCACAGAAGGTTAATTCAAGTTGCACGTGAAAAACATATTGATTAAAAATCCTACTACACAGTTTCTGATTACTTAAACGACAAAAATGCCTGGACAATTCCGCCTCTGCCAAGCTATTGCCTGTCACCTACATAATTTAAACAATTATTGTAATAACTTTATTATTTAGTAAGTATGTAACACATTGTTATATTGTTAAAAGATGTTTAAAAGAATGGCTCCATCTTTTTTTGCCCGTTCTTCTCGCAGTGGCTCTAAACAATTTATTTGCTGAACGTGGGAGTACAATGTAGAATATTTCAATACTAAAATTTGTAATTGAACTTCATAAGAGCATCGTAGACGCCTAAATTTAATAAATGATATTAACTTTGATTTTGACTTTTATACTATGTACTCTACTATGTACTATGACTTTTATACTTTATACTATGCCTCTTTCATGACATGAGTTATTTTTACTTCCTAGTTAAAGTTACTCGCCTATTAAAAGTTACAATTATGGTTTTTCAGTTTCAAAATAGCAGACGAACTTCTGATTAACAATTCGATGGTTACTTGAAGTATCTTCGAAGTCAATTCAAATATCCGTTCCTAATCTGTCAACAACGTCACATACATTCATACGTCGAAAATAGTTTTAATCAAGAAGTTTTTGCCCAATATGGAGTTTGCAATACCAACCTTTATTTGAAATCTGTATAAATGATAGACAGATGAACCAAGAAGTAAGTTAGTGGTCACTTTAACTGTGGGTTAGTACTACTGAGCCATTGTGAAATTCGTATGAACGGTTACTTGTGACTTAAAACGGCAATTAGCCTACTCGAGACTTTATTTGAAGTTCGTGAAAGAGGCCCGTAGTGATATGTAATGTCCAAGTTGCTACTCAAATAATACTTATATTTCAGGTCCAATATTTACAGTATCTCGTTATGGCAACCCAATGATCATGATCCAGGGGTTCGGCTTCAGTAAACATCGGACAGCGGGAGGCAAAACTCGGTGGAGATGCACACGGAACGTTGGGTGTCTAGCGGACCTCTATACTAAGGACAACAATATTATTAAGTATTATAACGTACATAAACACTGACACGATACAACTACAAAGAAATAACTTCATCTGTTTTTGCATGGTGGTAGAGCATTATGGGAATGCCCGCCTGGCTAGCGACCACCCTCAAGTAGACAATCTGTCGCCAAGTACTTAAGTGTAAGTAACACAGTGTGTGTTCCGGCAGCTGTCCTTGAGAGCCAGTAATTCTAGGTTAATTCTGTTAAAACCTTCGACCACATCATAATAATAATAATGTTTATTTGACATATTTCTTAGGTGGTAGGTACTTACAAAACATTAGACTTTGGGTTGTACTATTTGTACAAATATGGACATGAAACATTTCTTAGTCAGATCGTTGATGCCTGTTGTAGTATTAAAACTGTAGTACAGACAACAACGCCCTCCGATTTTAGCAAGACGTAACTAAACTATAACTAGGGATTTCGGTATGTAAGTAATCTATTTTACCGTATCACATTTCGAAATTAATAATATGTAAATGGTGGTATACTTATTTAAAATATGTGCCAGCCCACTAGGCTGGAGCATTTGGGCCACCTGTAGTCCTGCAATGGCCCCCCGGGGTTGCCCAAACGCTCCCGCTGTAGTGGCTGCATGGTTTTGTTTATAAAGGCATACCACAGATAAAATTAAATGAAAATAAAAGAATATAAAATAATTATGTTAAACAAACATGCGCGAGTTATTTAAAAGTGTGTGTGCGAGTGTGTTAGTGTGTAAGGGTGTGTGTGTGTGTGCGAGTGTGTTTGTGTGTGTGTGTGTGTGTGTGTGATGGTTTGTTGTGTAGTGAGCTGATACTGTCTAGAGTAAAGATTTAATGAGATTTTCTGTTTTATTATAGTCTAAATTATGCAAATAAGACGTTAATTTGTGTTTCACTTCGTATTGTGAAAGAGGGTATATGTGAAGATGTTGGTTAAGTCTATTATATAAGCGGCTGCTGAGTTTTTCGTAATGTCTACTAGCTAGCAAAAGACGAGTGGGTTTAATTTCACATACACGACCTCTTCTGCGTGTGATGTCGTCTAATTTTTTGTCATATGGAAGAGATCTATGCTTCCGTAATACATTGCTTGAGATAAATAGTTGTCTGACAGTGAGAACATTTAATTGTTGGTACAGGAGTGTTGTAGGAAATCGAATAGGTTTTTTGGTCATGACTTTGAGAATTGCTCTCTGTGCTCGCTCTGCCTGTAACATAATTGTTGGAGATGTCCCACCCCAAGCCGTGGAGCAGTAAGAGAAGAGGGATTGTGCTAATGAGTAGTATATAAGTTTTTGAGTCTCTAAGTCAGCAATACCATTTAATTTTTTGAAAATATACATAAGTTTTCTGGAGCGTGCTCTTAGTGAGTCAATTTGTACCTTCCAATTAAGTGAACCATCTATGTAAACTCCAAGGTATTTGATCTGGTCAGTTTTTTCGAGGGCTGGGTAACTAATTGACGAGCATAATGTAGTGCATTTGTGGGCGACTATGGTGAAAGAGGCATCGGGATGTAAAGATGACTTTGGTGCAAATGTAATGTACTTAGTTTTTTTAACGTTAAGGGTCAGCAAATTTGATGTTAACCATTTCATGACAGCGCTGAGTGCCTCCTCTCCATTACGCTTCGCCTCATTCCACGTTTTCCCATGAACTATGAGAGCTGTATCATCCGCATAGGTAAATATACTACAGTTAGGTAGTTGGAGATTACATAAATCATTCACGTACAAAAGAAATAGCACTGGGCCCAGGATGCTACCCTGAGGGACTCCAAAATTAAGGTATTCATCATCGCTAACGAAATCCTCAATCTTAACGCACTGCTTTCGATTTGTAAGGTAGTCGCGAAAAATTTCAAGAGCTAAACCACGTATTCCTAGGTATTCCATCTTCAAGAGTAGCGTAGGTATAGAGACAGTGTCAAATGCCTTAGAAAGGTCTAGGAATATACCTACCGTTTTAAATTTATTATCTAGTTTCTGAACTATTGTATCTGTAAGATCCATTACGGCATCTTCAGTAGAAATTCCTTTGCGAAATCCATATTGTCTATTTGATAGTATACGATTTTTTTCTATGTATTTTGTGAGCCGGTGGTTTAATAGTTTTTCAAGAATTTTGGATAGTGACGATAAAACAGAAATGGGTCTATAATTTTCTACATTGTCTCTATCACCACTCTTGAATATGGGGTGAACAAGGGCTTTTTTAAAAGCATTTGGGAAAACACCACTTGATAGACACAGGTTAAAAACATGTTTTAAAGGTGGAACGAGAATTGAACGGCCATCTCTAAGAATTTTAGCTGGTATGCCATCCCAGCCGACAGCACAGTTAGATCTGAGACTCATAATGATGCGCTCTACCTCTTCACAGTCAGTTTCATAAATGGCCATGGAATCCGCAACAGAGATAGCAGAGAAAGTTGAAGCATTTGAAAATGTATTTTCAGTTGCGATTAAATCTGCTAAATTCTTTCCTACACCAGCAAAGAAATTATTTACTATGTCAGTGGAGATCTTAGGATCTACATGACAGTTCAAGAGGTTTTTAGCAGTAGACGTTTTTTGTGTGTTCATGTTTCCGAGTTTTTTTACAGCATTCCATATAGCTTTTGAATTGCCCCTAGCTTTCCTGAGTTCGTTTTTTTCGTATTCGCGTTTAAGACGTTTCAAAAGATTGTTACAAAAATTTCGATAGCGCAAGTATACGATCTTATTACTTAAATTATCTGAATTATTTTTATACTTTTTATATAGTTTATCCCGGTTTTTGATACATTTTAGAAGACCAGGAGTAATCCATGGCTTAAGGATTCTAAGCCTGCAAGGTATTTTAGTGATATTTGTATTGGTTTTTATTAAATTTCTAATTATAGTTACAAGTGTTTCAGCTGCTATGTTGGCATCTTTAATAGTCAATAATGGTGAGAAGTCTATATCCTTGAGTTGAGAGTTAACAGCAGTGTAATTAATGTGAGAGACATATTTGTCAGGTTTAGGGATTGTACTACGCAATGAAGTACATAAAAGTACTGGGGCGTGATCTGTAACAGTGCTGTCAAGGACAAGCGTAATCGCTTCAGAATTTGTTTTTAGCATCACGTGATCCAAACAGTTGGTTACGTGTGTAGGGAAGATATGAGCTGGGAGTATTCCGTGAAAAGCAGTTTTATCTAAATAATCTTTTAAGTTGCGATCGTTGCTACCTGGAGATATATTAATATTTATATCCCCAATGACAGCGACCGTTTTATATCTAGAGAGCGAGTACAATATCTCGTGTAAGCTATCTATGAAGTTTTGGGCGTTGGGCTCAGACGGTGATCGGTAGATTGCTAGAATAGCGATTGAGTCGCGGTGGGTAAAAAGTAAAGAACTAGCGTCCGAGATAATTGGTTCTGTTATCCGGTATTGCAAACGAGAATTTACATACACAGTTACACCGTCGTTTTGATTTTTAAATCCTGATCTGTGACCTGTATAACCGTCAAGTATTGGTATATTTATAGATTTGCTAAGCCAACACTCAGTAAATATAACGACATCACAATGAAATTGCAATCTAGACAAGAGAATTTTTGCCCCGTCAATATTGCATTCAATGCTGCGAATGTTAAGCTGCAGAACTTTAAAACAAGTTTTGTAGTGACTCACCATATGCAAACAATCCTCAGGCGTACATTGATAAGACAATGAATCCGATAATGATTCTATTTCATTTTTTACATGGTTTTGTTCATCCATTATTAAGGTTAGTATATATATTAGACATATAATTTAAGTGGTCTGTGTTATACTCTACATAGTTATTACTATAAAAGCAGAAAAAGTGTAGTGACAATCTTATAAGGACATTCCCTACGAAGGAACAAAGAATTGTTATTTCACATAATTGTTTTTCAACTACCAAACATATCGGTCGATAATTAAATACCCACTGTTGTAGTAATATGTTATTTGTATATATAAATTTCAAGTTAGCAAGTTGTGTATGTAGTTTTTGTTTCGAAATATTGTAGTAATAGTGTAGAACGTAATGTGAGTGTAGTGTAGTTAATTTTTTTGAGTAGTATTTTTTACTAAGAAGTATTTTGCGCGCGGTACTTATAAAAAATACAAAAATCTTAAGCGTTGGACATACCAATAATATAACAAACATTATATCTGAGAGACATAAATTACTTAAAACACTGGAAACATATAGTCAATATTTTGTTCTCAAATTATCTAAATCTCTTTCTCCGTTAATTCGGATTGCCGGTGAATTTTCTTTTGCTCGAAGATAGATTTTACCATGGGCTATCCAGCAAAAAGAGTAGGAGTAGGTCTTGGCGTACTCCCGTGCCATAAAATGTAGTTTTTTCATTCTTGGTGTCAGAAATTCCGAAATATAAATGGCCGTTTTTGGACACTCCATTTGCAAGTTTGTACTATTAAACCGGTTTTCCTTGTGTCTCCTATTATAAAATTTTGACGCTGTGATGAATTTTTCTTTTTTAATCACACTGGCAAAGTCCGCTATGATAGGTTTACTAAACCCCGGTTTTGATCCAATGCGGTACACGTCTCTTATATCGCATGGCTGAATATCCAAATCAAAGGTCTTGCCCGCTTTTATAACAAGATTCAGAAGTTGATCTTTGGACTCAGATTTATCTGCCGGCGGCGACGGCACATTTCGGAACTCTATACACGACGATTTGTTGGAATAGTCCAATTTTTCTAATTTACTTTCCAGGTCTTGGTTCTGAGATTTAAGTAAATTGTTTTCTTTTCGTAGCTCGTTATATTTTAGCTTTAGGTCTTCATGTTGGCTACACATGAACTCAAGTGAGGTTTTTATATGGCTATTGCTTTCGTTTAACTTTTCAAATAATTTCTCAAACTTGTCAAACTTTTGGCCTTGTTCATCACACTCGTTGACATCATCACTTACCATCAGGTGAGATTGTAGTCAAAGGCTTACCTATCAGCAATAAATAAATAAAAAAAATTAAACGTATCGCACTGATTTCGTAATATAACAATTTTGGCATTAAATTTAGGTAGATGTATGTTTACATATATTCCCTAATTAAAATCGATACAGATCTCAAGTTTAAATTTGTGTAAGTAGTGTATGTGAATATAATTCAAATTAAAATAATAATGTGTAGATAGGTGTGAGATGGATTGTATAAAATTCTTGTGACATCATATTGTCTGATTCTCTACATATGTTGCAGATGATATTGAGAATTGAAGAAAAATATATTGAGTTCAGTCTTAGGCAGACCGTTCTGTACTGTACTGTATCAGCCAGATTGTCCACTGCTGAACACAGCCTCCCTCATTATGGGCGGTTTTGCCATAATCCCCACGCTAGGCAGACGTCTTGGAGATTGCAGTAGGTATATAATACAACAGTTCCTCAGAAAGCGCAGCTGCCCACCATCCGGTATTTTCCCCCTAGTCGCTTCTTACGACATCCACGACGTCCTTAGGCACACAATGAAGAAAAATGGTGAATATTTGTTACATATATAAAAATTAGATGTTACTCATCACGATAACAGATCCTATTTAATTTTTTTTTATATATCATTTATTTTATGCAAGCATTCATGGTGCATACAACCTCTAGCTTGGCCAGGGGATGATGCGCGCCTGCCACAATTAGAAATGTGGAACAGGATAATTTGCTGGTTCGCCGAAATTCTAGATGTTACTGATGAGTAAATGACGTTGCTATTCCAACATACCAGAAAACCATGAAGAGAGCTACTGACTTTTGTAGAAGAATCCACCATGTCTCTGGAGGGTGTCCACCGTCGAAGGTTTATCTGGTCCATCCAGTAACTGATCAGTTATATTATGGTGCACTGCACTGCACAACCACTCTTCACAGATGTTTTATGTATGAAGGAAAGTTTATAAACTATGTACTACGTGAGCAATATCGTTTGTTGACCGCGAAGGGGAGGGCCCATTCAATACCAGTTCCCACAGCAGACTGCCCGGCGCAGGGAGGCGCGGGCGAGAAGCCGGTGACACGACGAGAACAGGTTTCATCGTCGTACAAATATAAGTAACTCCCCTTGTATGGTCCGTGGTAGTTGAAGTAAACAACGTCATATTATTGCGATATATAATTCAATATTTAAACTATAAATATTGGCGTAACCATTTCCCCCGGCTTGAAAGGTCCTACTTTCGAAACGCTAAAAGGAAAATGATTAAATTGCATATCGTCTCAAACTTCTCTAAATTAATGGATCTAAGACTTTACTAATTTTAACATTATTGTTAATTACAGATATAAGGTTATCTAACTACACTGCGATGCGAATTAAAACTAAATCTTACGCTAAGAAGAAAGGGCAAATAATATTTTTTTATTGAGTTGGCAGAGGGCACAACTTCACAACAGGCCGACTATGCAAAATCCCACCTTTCGTCTTAACCGAAGCGACTCTACAGACCCCCTTTTTGTCCGGAAAGATTTCAGTGATTAAACCTAACAGCCAATGTAGGGCCATAGAACTAGCGAGAGGGCCACCAATATGAATGAGACCATTATGAAGAAAAGGGCTCCATTTCTGAACTTGCTTTGAAAATAGTTTATATTTATATATATTACGAGACAGACGATCAAGATCGGATTCGAAATGAAATCGCTGAACCGATCGCCACACCTTTGATTCAGCAAATTCTAAATCGGATGCGGTAATAGGTCCTTTAAGCAGCCATTTCAAGAGCCATTTGAACACGAAGCAAATGATTTTCAAATATTTCATCCAGGATGAAAACCTGGAATCGCGGTCATTCAAAATGTCTTCAGAAGGTAGTTTTCTGTTCGAGCATTTTAGCGAAATAGCAGGTAAAGCAATAGGCTTCATTTCAAGAAGTTCTATCGCTTCACTGGTGCCAAATGGTTTGACAGACCATTCGGTGCGAGAAAGCCTAAGCCATGGTGGTCCATTCAGCCATACAGGATAAAAAACAAGCTGGGCTGGCGTTAATCCGCGTGAGAGACAGTAACAAGGGTTCTCAGATCCTTTGACATTAAAGAAATGTTCAGCTGATAAATTCTCTTGAATTTTGGCGATGCGATTGGCGACATAAGTGTGCCAGCGATGCGGTGCGGAGTGAATCCAACTCAAAGTTACAGTTGAATCAGAAAAAGCTACAAAAGCCTCAATGGCATGCCGAGCTGCGAAGAGGTCAAAAACTCGCTTTATCAAGGTTGATAAAAGTAGTGCGGCACATAACTCTAGGCGAGCAAGTGATACCATCTTCAGGGGTGCTACTTTAGACTTCGCACAAACCAGCGAGACGACGATGTTACCGTCTGGCTTGACCACGTGAGCATACACCATCCCGCCGTAAGCCTTCTCGCTAGCGTCAGCGTAACCGACCAGAGATAGCCTACAGGTTTCTTCCACCCCAATATGGCGAGGGAATCTCATATGCGAAATAAGAGGCAGTTCCGTCTGAAATTGGTCCCATAGACGAACGATGCGAATTGGTGGAACATCATCCCAGCCAATCTTGACAAGCCAAGGCTTTTTTATAAGAAGCTTGGCGTATAAAATCATAGGTACAACTAGACCTAAAACATCGAAAAGACGTGCGATAGATGATAGAATATTTCTTTTCGTGCAGGGACGATCATCAGGATTTACTTGAAATGCGGAACAATCATCTTCCGGAAACCAACGGAGCCCTAAAATTTTCTGCGTTGTATCCTTGCAAAAATCTACACTGTGTGAGAGTCGTAATGACTCAGGGATAGCCTGAAGAACCTCATTACGGTTACTAGACCACTTAGTCAGCTGAAAGTCTCCTAGTGAAAATAACTTTATGAGTTGCTGAGCGCAGTTTATAGCAAGCGCTGTGGTAGGTATAGAACTGACTATATCATCCATATATATATCCCTATGTTTAATCTCACTCGCGAGAGAAAGGTTTTGACCTTCGTCTTGAACCAGTTGCTGAACAGTGCGGATGGCGATGAATGGCGAACATTTGAGCCCAAAAGGAAGAACGGAGAATTCAAAACACTGAAGTTCTTCATCTTCGTGAAAGTGGTATAGAATACGTTGGAGCGGACGGTCCTCAGGACGTATGCCTATTCTGAGATACATAGCCTTCACGTCAGCCGTGATGGCTACAATGAAAAGCCTGAAGTTCAGCAAAATATTGAAAAGGTCAGTCTGAAGGGCTGGGCCTGCGTACAGGATATCATTTAGTGAGACGCCACTGTCCGTCTTCGCGCTTGCGTCCAAAACGACACGAAGCTTCGTGGTGGTTTTATCTTCGCGGATGACGGCGTGGTGCGGAATATAATACGCAACTTCTCGATTGTGAGAAACGCTTTGAGTGAAGTCTCTTTGCAAAACAGATATGTAGTTTTGCTCAATGTAATCTTTGATGACGTCATCATACAACAATTTTACATTAGGGTTCGCCTTAAGTTTACGCTCTAAGCTAAAAAACCTGCGACGCGCTATTTTAAGAGAATTTCCCAGTGCTGTTGCATTCGTTTTTAGGGGCAAAGCTGCCACATATTTACCCGATTGCGTACGAGTAGTAGTGGAACAATAAAATTGTTCACAATGTGTGTCATCTTTATTCACTATTAGGGGACGTTGCTACTTCCTCAATCTCCCAAAATTTGCGAAGGTCGCAGCACTGAGGTGAGGAAAATGCACAGAATGACAGCGTAGCTGTATCAGGTTCCAAGATGGGCGCGTCACCCATAAGAATGTAACCGAGTACAGTTTCTAGCGCGTCGGGACATCCTGGAGTACTAGTCACGTGACCTGGTCGCAACAACTTAGCAAACAGTTTTACACCCAACAGAATGTCTATGTTACCCGGCACACCCCAAGTATCGTCAGCAAGTAGTTTGGGATCAATGTGACATAAATCAGTGATATTTATTGAACAAAGCGGAAGCTGATCTGTTATCTGATCTAATACTAATGCATCGATATTATACTTCGGCTGTGCCCGAAACCGAGAACAAAATGTAACGTCAACTGAACCTCGTACTGGTTGAGAGGTACCACCAATACCCTTAACGGTATTAATTGTGTGCTCGCGCATAGTTAAACCGAGCTTATGACAACAGCGAGTAGTTATATAGTTCTTCTGCGAGCCGGGGTCCAAGAGGCACCTAACTACGGTGTCCTTTCCCTTTTTATTTACCACTAGCACCTTAGCAGTAGCGAGCACCTCTGTAGTTCGAGTGGGCTGCTGAACTGATGCAGAATGCGTACATAAGGCCACTCGTTCTTTCGTAGCCATGTCTACAGAGTCAAACACAGGGGCCGCGACGGGGGCGGAAGGTGAACACATTGCGGAAGTTTCCGGCTTTGCAGGCGGCTGCTCGAAATGCAATAAGCTATGATTTTTACCGTTACATTTCTTACATGTTGTCTTAGACTGACATTTAGATACGGTATGCTGACTACTTAGACAGTTACCGCATATGTGATTGTCCTATATAAATTTAAATCTGTCGCTTGCGTTCAGTTTCTGAAAAGCACTACACTTAAATAGATGCGTGTGCGAAGATTGACAGAGTGAACACTTAGATGCAGTAGCTACATACACCTGCGACACCTTGGAGGGCGCGGAGGCGGACGTGGTATTACTTCCGGCGGGCCGTGGCTCGGAGCGCTGCGGCGCCGTGCGGTACATAATTTTGACTTGTTCACGAACAAACTTCACGAAATAATCGTAATCTACAGTCTGTGGATCCTTCTGAGTACGAAGAGACATTTCGTAGTGTTTTGCGATATCGGAGTCTATTAACTTAAGACCCAGATGCGTAAAAATAAAATCATCTAAGTTTTCTATTTTTAATTGTTTAAGTCCGGCAATAGTCGCGGTGAACCTATCGAAAACCCTTTCAATATTGGCGGGCGAAGAACCGGAAGATTTTAAACAAAATAACTGGTTCAGATAATTCACGGCCAGCGCGCGATTGTCTAGGTATTTAGCAATAAGCGCATCCCAAACAACGCGATAATTGTCAGCGGAAGGAGATATACCGGCGGCAACATTTTTTGCCTTGCCTTTCAGACAACTCAGCAAATAATGAATGCGATCAGAATCTGACAATTCCGAATTTGTGTGAATCACCCTTTTAAACGTCTCATAAAAATATGGAAACGTTTGAATGTCACCATCAAAACTTGGCAATTCAATCTTAGGTATCTTAATATGATGAGCATTACAACTGGAACCCGAATTCATTACGTTTGGCGTTGGCTCAGTAAGCGAACAGACAGTCTCCTTTATTTCGCATGCCAAGTCATCGAAGGCATTTAAAGCGTTATAACTGATTTCATATGAAGGATCTAATTTCAGACTTAACGCGTTCACATTGTCCAAAATGTTACAGAATTCACTTCTTATCGTATCAATTTGTTTCGCTTGCGCAATAAAACTTTTCCGTGTCCTTTCAGTAGATAACGTTTTCATGGAATCATATATACTTTGAATCCGAGCAAAGTAAGTCGCACGCTTACTTTCATAAAGCCTTAGCTTTGTTTTATCGTCCATCGTGAACAGAAAACAAAACAATTAAAATCCCAACAATTTTATTTTTACACTACGGAACCACTTAATATGCAATGCGGTACCCAAACGTAACGTACCTATGCAGCGTAAGAATGCTAAGCTGATATTAAAATAACGCGATAAAATATATACGAAAATATAAAATCAGTAAGTATATTATATCAAGTAAATATCAGTCGTACAGAACCTCGTTTAATTCTATGATGCAGACGGAACCCTAAATGTAAGGTCTGCCCTTAATGCGATTTAAATATTTGTAATTGGCAAATTCAAACCTTCCTAATAAAAAGGTAATTAAGTACTTTAGTACTAGCAAATTACAATTAACTAACGAATATTTTACGCTAGTGCGATGTGAGTTATAAATATCTAACACGAAAAGCGTTCCGTAACTCGCGCGGAACCCTAAACAAATAAGATGCGATGCGACATTCAATTAAATGCAAATCAATTGCGTATATAAGCGAATGTTCAGAACGTATAGAACCTGAATAAAGCAACTACCAGGTAATCTTAGATACAAATAAAATAACTTGTTAAATGTATCAAACCAATTTCAAGAACTCGGAAATACCTCATCAATTCGATAGATATACCTACGCACTTTATGAATAAGTATATGAACGTTCGGTGCGGTGCGGTGTAGATTATAAACTATAATATACGAGTAATGTAGGTAACTACGTAAACGGCTGGTTCCTAATGATATATCAGTCGTAACGTAAAGTTAAGCCTGCCTACGAGTAGGTTACGTAGGTAGATATGATTTCAATATCTAAAATTTCCCTGTCAATAATTCAAGGGTTATTTAAGATATAAATCACAAGCGATGCGAATAAGATGACTAAATTATATTAATCTAGCCAAATGCGGTGAGTCTGTGTGTCATAAATACTCGTATAAATTATTTTTTATGACGATTCGATATGAAGCGAATACTATTCAATTAACCAGTTGCTACGCGCGGTACATAAACAACACTGAATAGGCTCGCTGAAACATATGAATGGAAATACCCAAAACCTAGGTCGTACCTACTGCACTACTCACTACCCACTTAATGCGTACGGCAAATAAATATGCGAGTTTATCGATATTAAGTAGTTAGAATAATAGACTTTAAATACGCTGCAATAAGAGTGAAATTTGAATGGCGATATGCAATAACTTTCAGTTAAATCTAGAAACTTCGACTTGAATTTTAAGTTAGGTATTCAAAAGGATTCAAAATTCAAAATATCTGCGTTCGAAGGACCAAAATGGTGCATACAACCTCTAGCTTGGCCAGGGGATGATGCGCGCCTGCCACAATTAGAAATGTGGAACAGGATAATTTGCTGGTTCGCCGAAATTCTAGATGTTACTGATGAGTAAATGACGTTGCTATTCCAACATACCAGAAAACCATGAAGAGAGCTACTGACTTTTGTAGAAGAATCCACCATGTCCACCGTCGAAGGTTTATCTGGTCCATCCAGTAACTGATCAGTTATATTATGGTGCACTGCACTGCACAACCACTCTTCACAGATGTTTTATGTATGAAGGAAAGTTTATAAACTATGTACTACGTGAGCAATATCGTTTGTTGACCGCGAAGGGGAGGGCCCATTCAATACCAGTTCCCACAGCAGACTGCCCGGCGCAGGGAGGCGCGGGCGAGAAGCCGGTGACACGACGAGAACAGGTTTCATCGTCGTACAAATATAAGTAACTCCCCTTGTATGGTCCGTGGTAGTTGAAGTAAACAACGTCATATTATTGCGATATATAATTCAATATTTAAACTATAAATATTGGCGTAACCAATTCATCTAAAGTTGCATTTTTATTCTGCAGGTAATTACAGATTTGACATGCATCGTGGTGGGACCCGTCTCATATACCAAGACTACACATTCCACAAGGTTAACAAGATTAGCAAGAACTGGATTTGCTCCAGAAGACTCTCAAAGGGGTGCTCTGCTAAAGTGAAAATTTACAATGACCTTTTGATTGTCATCGGACCAGAACACACACACCCTCCGCCATACTTAGACGTTATTACATAACTTGTACTGTAACAGCCGACTCGTCGACTGCTGAACACAGCCTCCCCTATTAAGAGGGTATTTGCCATAATCCCCACGCTTGGCAGGCGGCTTGACTACATAACTTGTAACTGTATCTAATCCACAATAAGCCAATGTGAGCCAAATTTCGTGAATTGTTGACCTGGCATATGGCTCACCTACCACCTCTTGAAAACTATTATAGAAAATAAACGTCATTATTTCAAGCTTAAAATATTAATACTGAGATCCGTACCATGGCCGTCACGGTACAATAGTTCAGTGTCATCTTTATAGCAAAAATGACTAGATTGCGCCTAGCCCGCTCTAACGTTGAAGTGATGATGTCAGTTTACTTTAATGATATCTGGCGGTACGAAGTAAAATTGTAAATATATATATATATATATATTTGAGCGGGAAACTGCGATGCAAAATGAACACGGTGAAGTTTTCCATGCATAAGTCTAATATATGCTCCAGGATTTCCAGTTTTCTGTAAAGTAATTAATATTTAAAGTTAATCGGTAAACTCGTTTTATATGGGAATACTTATTTTCACAATTAGTGATAAAATAAATAGTAAAAAGATAAACCTGTAAACCACAGACATAAATGATATACATGCAAAATTCACCGTGTTTGAAGGCTTGATATTTAAAATAGGGCGAAACTACGTTTGTACGGAAAGCGATATGAAGACTCTAACCTTAAGATTTAGTCAATTTTCACTTCCTAAATTAAATTCGGTTTACATCATAAAATACGGCCTGACAAATATGGAAATGCAATGACCTGTTCTTACATTTAAATTAGCATGCCACGTGCCTGCCATAAATTTATGATATATATTTATTATTATATATATATTATTAAATAATCACGATGAAGGTTTGACTCGAAGGGAATAATCAGTAAGGTAAGTCATAAGTCTACGGACTTTAAAACTCATTATCTGGATAACGTTACAAAACTCCTGCGTTGAGTAGGTGCCATAATCAAATCCTTCAGCGGCCTTCAGCTTCACACCATGTACGAATTGTAAGAGATCTATTTCAAATACCGCATCATAAGTAAAAATGTGTCGCCATAAACAAAACGGTTTGTTTATGACGACATATTTAGTTATGTCATATTAGGTTTAGCCTGGTTAGATCATCTAATAAATAAGTAAGATATTGGTCAGCGAAGAATACAATCCGAATCCGCCGAGATCAAACAATTTTTAGATAATAAATACACATAATTAACACGAGTAATTGTATTTGGTTCATTAATGAATTATCGTGCCATTCTTCGTACACTTCTGATAAATTAGCGTTAAGTTGAAATATTTCAAAGAAAACTAAACACTGAACAATGGTTCTATTCTAAGAATAGCATGTTGTACCTGATACTTATAGAATTTACTAAGCTTGAATTAAAGTTCAGCTCTATGATTTAATACGAGTTTTGAATCGATTTTTTAGTTTGTGACCCAGAAGGGCTCGGGAGTATATCAGTCGAATACAGCTTACTAGTTTCCAAAATAACTAAAGAGACTCTCTGACAGATAGTCTTTTTACCCTACCTTATCTTACCTTAAAATCCCTATTAAAAGAAATTAAAAAGTTTTAAACCTGGAATTTTATGTTTTGACTCAAACATGAATATTGAACTAAAAATTCAAATAAATTGTTTTTCAGGGCGGCTCTAATACATCAGAAGTAACAATGTTTCCACCCTAGCAACCTTCGCATGTGGTGTGTCAAGAGCTTATTGATTAGAGTACAACCATTATTATTTGTAATAATAACAAATATTTTTATCAAATTATTGGAGTACAAAATTTTATGCCCAAGACGGGAATTGAACCCGCGTCCTCCGATATCGCGTCGGATGCCTATACCCCTCGGCCACTTGGACACGGCAATTGTAGCCGAAATTTCATACACCAATCGTATTACTTTAACCGTCATAGGGGACGGTGCCCGGCCATCAACCAGACTACTAGACTTCATCTGATCGAAAGAAGTGTTTTTTCAAACACTTAACTCTCTATGATGTCGCTACCCTTCTATATTTCTAAATATAATTACAAGCACTATCGCGTGCTAAGCGAGGCCCGACTAGCAATTGCCTAGTTTTTTGTTTTTCTATGAATACCGACATTACCAGTTTAATTAGACAATCAGCCCCCTGATGCATAACCGTAAATTGGATGCAGAATCTGAAATGATACTTTCCTATTGCAGTTCAAAACACTTACAAGTTTGATGTCAAACGCGGTGGCACACGTCTAATTTATCAGGATTATACATTCCACCAGTCTAACAAATCAAGCAAGACCTGGACATGCTCCAGTAGGAAAACCAAGGGATGCGCTGCTAAAGTGAAACTCTGTGATACTTATTTGCTAGTAATGGAATCGGAACATACACATCCTCCGCCACTATTATAAAATTAAGGTATTGTCAAATTTATGTCAAAAAAAAAAAAAGTACAAACTACGTTTCTATTCGCCGTGTAAGGTATTACTTTAATCTAATCGGCAAGTGATCAAAATTTGAGTTGCAGGATTTAATCTGGTACTACAGACAGATAGACAAACAAGAAAACAACTTAACAATCTACAGTCATCGAGTTGCGAGCAGCCCTGAAACTTTCAGCCGGATAGTTATCGGAAAGTGACTTAATAAACCCGGAACGACAGAATGTTCAACAAGAATGTGACTTAATTAAAACGTGGGAAATAAAAATAGCCATATTTTTTTTATTAACCACATGCGTAATATATAACATAAGCTTGATCGCAATTATTTATTATTTTAGAGCATGAATATCTTACCTGGTGGGAACCGAACCAACGTCTCCCAGTTGTTTCGCACCTAGTGTATTGCCCCTAGTCTATCGCGATGATGTAAGGTTGCGAATTTTTATTTTCGGGTCTTATTTATAGTTTATATTCAGAAATTATAGAGACTTTGTATATTTGTATAATTTTTTTCACATCTGTTCGTAAGATTTCATTTAAGTTAGTTAATAATACGGATTAATTACATGAATTGAAGCAGTGTTGGCTCAGTATCATTGGCTATGGACTGCCGCGCAGCAGGTCCATGGTTCGAATCCCGCCGCAAGCTTGAGCTTCACCGCATGGTGGAAGGGCATTTTGCGAATGCCCGTCTCGCAAGCTACCACCATTGTCGCCAAGCACCTAAAGATGTGTCCCGGCAGCAGTCCTTGAGAGCCAGTGAAATTACAGGCACATGAGACTTAACAACTATTTCTCAAAGTGACGAACGCAGTGCATTTCGTTACTTGTGATGAAATGCAACTGTTATAGGCAGAGGTCCGCTTAACATCAGGTGGGCCTCCAGCTTGTTCCATCACAATGACATAAAAAAAAAAAAAAAAAAAAAGAATAAGTCTGATAACTCCGACTATAGTTTCGACGGCCCACTCGGGACGCTCGTGTTGGCTACCCGCTTTACGCTGCGGACGGCAGCTCGTAGTGCAGGTGACGTCATAAATTGGTGCAAGGGATAGATAATAGTTGGTCGTGTTGGAGTATCCTGATGTGTCCTCTTCAAGTCTGGTGTAATACTGGCGAGCGTTTCTAAATATGGGGAACGTCCCAGCAAAAACAACTCACTACATCCTACTGTCCTTAGCGTCGAAATAAGTTCCATGAAGACACGGCTTCCAAATTGGTGAAAAGAACCATCCTCCGACTTTATAGAAATTTAGACGCTTTTTAATTTCAATTTTTTTTCGTAACATACTAGGCATGTAGAACTTTTCTCTCGACAAGACCCGAGCTTTGTCGAAGAGGGTATAGTGTCATGCATTAGATAGCAGAGAATGTTCTGCCACGGCTGAGCTTTTGATGTCCTGATTCTTCATGGCGCATATATGCATATGCTCCATGAAATACATATGCTCCATGAAGAACCAGTAGTGTTCCGTATGTCTAGTGGAAAAGTTTCATGAAATTTTCACGTGGAAACAGTTACCACACTCACAGGAAATCAGGTCGACACCAGGGACTCACAATGGGTCTCTATTATATCTTTGGAAGAGCGAAGCAGCTGTTTAGTTGTCTTGATGGTGTACCTTCAGCATAACACGTCCAGTATCCATCTTATTAACAAATATTAGTGCAACCCGTTAGATTTTAATATGAAGGATTTCGTTTGGTTGAATTCTAGTTATAATTGTTGCCGTATTCAAATTATGAAACCTATACATGAACATTAATTACAAATCCAATACTTTAATCGCAGTGCAATTCGTGAAGCAGAAATCTGGGAAGGTACGCGCGATATGGAAAAATTATACATATTATTGCGGGACAAGAACTAAGAGTACGAATCTCTGGCAGTGTACTTTGTATCCAAAGTGCAGAGCACGGTTCATTCTGAATCTCAAAGGAGAAATGATTAAGGCGATAATGGATCACACTCATGCGCCCTCTAGTTATAGAATCATAGATGGTGTATTTATAAAATTGTGATTAAATAATTAAAGAGTAAGTGTTTTGATTGTTCAGTTTTATTAACTTTAATTGAACATGTTTTGCTTAAAATAAAAATATTTGTGTAATTGTGTATATATCGTTTTCACATCTGTTACTGCTGCGCCCGCGACTATTCAGATTTAATTTGTATTTCGTTAACTTGGGAAGTACTTTATAAATTGAGAAAGCTCCATAGTTAATAATGCTAGTGCTTTGCTTTAGTGATTGATTACTTCGCTTTTAAATACACGGGCACACTAAATTTTTGCACTTCTAGCTATTCAGAAGTATTTGAATTTCGAATGTTATATTTTTTTAAACGACTTGCAACCTTTTTTGCGGCGCGAAATTATTTGTCAATTATATATATATATATATAATTGTTTTGATAGCGTTCAATCAGCACGTAGAAAACATGCCTTCAGATCTGTGGTCCTCCTGTTTTAAAAAATGGTTCGATCGCATGAAAAAACGTTTAAAATGTAAAGGAGAGTATTTTTAAAAGGAAACATAATATTTTGTTTATAACATGTTGTTTTTTTTAAGTTACGCAAAACTTTTAGTGTGACCTACGTATAACAGGAAACACTTGAAATTATCGTATTTTTTATGTATGACCACGCAGAAGTTTTTGTTGGAATATCCGATCTTGATATATATTGTTGGATAAAATATATTTCCACCAAGTGCGACCATTATTGGAAATAAGTGACACAATGGATTCTAATGAACCTTAATAATATTACTTATGGATACATAATAAACTCATCATTCCCAAAACAAAGCGTTGGTTGGTTGATGCATCACGTGATAAAAATGCTATCACTTATTTGACTCAACGAATAAGCATTGCAATCTAACAAGGCGAGCTTCTAGCATGCTTGGCATGCTGCCAATTGGTAGTGGGCTAGGGGCTTTTGACAGCATGTGGGTTTGCAATGGCCTTTAAATTGACTAAATGTTTCCGTTGTAGTAGCTGTGGAGTTGGATTTTATTGTGTTATGTTATTTTAACTCTTCAACAGCAATTATTAAGTCGGTAAAAATAATTATAAAAGCATTGAAAATTGTTAGTAAACAAATTGTTTAATGTTACTGAACGAGGGCTAAGCAAAATGTTTTACTAAAAACTAAATCTGTATTTAAAAAACTAAATACACATTAAAATTGCCAACTTGGGTGTATACATGCAATTTCATTTCAAAGATAGCGTAGAGATGCGTTATGATTCAAAATATATCCGTCATTCTCATCAACATATTCTCATCATTAAATCGTCTTGAAGGGACTCAATGTAGGTATGAGCGGGGACACACTCAATGTTGATGGACCTACAAAGACTATTTATTTAATTAGCTTTAAACGTGTGAATATAAAAATACATATTCTAACCGCTTGACATATTTTGCTTTTCTGTAGATTTGTTTTCAGAATTTAGCCATGGGAAATGGATAAACATTTTTATTTAATATTTTAAACACAAATCAAGTGGCTACTGGCGAAGTCTGATGGTTAACCGGAAATAATATGGCGCGATTTGTTACTTCGTTTGGTGGACTTGTGACATTCAAATTAAGAACACAATAGAATAAGCATTGCGATTCAACGGGGCAATGCTGCCAGCACGCTGGGCACGCTGCCAACTGGTAGTGGGCTAGAGCATTTGGACTGCCTATGAGTCCAAATGCTTTTATTGTAGTAGCTGTAGTGTTGTATATAGTTCGTAGTATTTTATTAATAAAGGCATACCGCTGGTAAAAACAAAGAACACAATCATTATCTTCCTAGTTTTAAAAATATACTTAAACGGGATGTCCGATCATTGTTTTGTGTTCCAGCACAATGGATAAGCAACAAGGCTGACAAAACTCTGGTTATATTCAACGGATATACTTTCTACTGGAATAGACACAAGAACAATATGAGTAGATGGCGGTGCACTTTGACCCCCAAATGCACTGCAGAGTTTACGATGGCCATTGACGGTACTACAACCAAGACTTCTTTAGTGCACACTCACGAGCCCCCCGCGTATATGATAACCAATGGAATTTACCATAAAATCTAAACATTCATTTTAATTTATTTAAGCTTATTTAAAATTAAAATTATATATCATATTATATGATATAATTATATTTTTTTTTTTAATTAAGTACTAATCAAAATGTCCATTATTTGTCATGCAAACCTATTCTAAAGTAAGTAAAGGTACCTGGACTGAGCCAGGCTATAATGTTATAACGTCAATGTTTTATGAGGTTGATGTATTTTATTACCTGTTGATTGATAATTTATAAGAAATTTTTATTATAGATATCGATTTAATTTGCAGAGAATTGCGTACACTGTAATGTAAGCGGTGGTGGCGGCTAAGTTATTTAGAACGCCTTATGATAAGAGAAAAATTGGCTAGAACTTTGTCGTTTGGGTTATTTTCGCGATGTGAACTAACATAACAATTTCAACAGTAATTAATGTGTCATTCAGTCAGTGACAACATAATAATATATAAATAATCCGTCAACGAGTATATTGACCTTGAGTTACCTTTGCAAAAAATAAAAATACAGCGCACTTGATATATTCAGTACGCGCAGCTATTTGAAAACACTGGTACTTTAATAGCAATAATTATAAAATTACAATAAAGAGGTCAAACTTTTACAGATATAGAATCACATAATATATGGTAGAATACTATAATACCTATAAAAATCGTGCGACATTACCTTGACACATAAAAGTACTTACCAACCAGTTGCCAAAGTATATTCCTCCAATTACCAAGTAATTTTAAAATGACTGTTCATCTTACTCTTAAGATCGAGAGTGCGAATTTGCAAACGTGTTGCTAGTACATCTACTTCCAGGTCAAACTCGCAAGCTCGATTCAGGTCCTGCATCAACATATAAATGTTAATGAATTAAATGAGTCCACGATATAAGCCCCGTGGCTTCGGGAAAGTGCTAGTTTTTATATTAGTATATTTAAACTCCGTTATTGCTGGCACTAGGTAAAATAAAATGTATACATTTAATATGATATAAAATGTATGCAAGACCCGACCAATACTCGGTGCCTCTCCTATGTGGACTAGTAGTAGTAAGTCGTGTAAAATACTTAATAAGTACTTCTAGGTTAGCCTGAACAACATCTTCGACCACATCATCACTTATCATCAGGTGAGATAGTGGTCAAAGGCTAGCCTATATGCCATAAAAAAAAAGAATACACTCCAACTGCAAGTCAAATTGATTAAAATTTTGATATCAATAAAAAGCTTTTTCTGATGCTAAATTTATTTTTCACCCATTGACAAGGTAATGGATAGATTCAGTCGTTACTTTGCGGAAATCCGTATTTATTAATAACAAATATTCAAAACGTATTCTAAGAAAAAACGAAATCAATATATTAATAAAACACTTAAAAAATATATCTAGTGACAATTCCGCCTAATTCGAGCACGATCGAGACTGTCTCGATCGTATGGAGTCAAGACCTCATGAGGATGCTTCGTGTAGAATCGCAAACCGTCGAAATTCTTCCTGTTTGAATGTATGGCGTTTGTGACGTTGGCTTAACAGGAAAATTAGGCGTAATTGACACTAGATATTTATTTTTAGGTGTTTTATTAAACAATTGATTTAATTTATAATTTTTTTCTTGTTTCTTATTTTAAGTTTCTACTTAGATATAATCTTAGATGCACAACATTGTCTCTTCAAAGAATTTTTATTTTACAGTTGCATTCGTTGTGTCCCGCGGAAGGAGACTGCTCAACGTTGAAGGATACACATTCTGTGTTAAAAACAACTGTGGGATTAAAACGCGATGGAGATGTTCTACACACAACAATAAGAAATGTCGAGCAATTGTCCACACATATGGAGACCAAATCATAAAGATTAAAAATATTCATAATCATAAACGAAGAGAATATTTACCAATAGGATAGGCTGATGGACTTTGCATGGTGGTAGGGCATTTTGCGAATGCCCACCGACATTACCACTAAGCACTCCCGTGCTTCGAAGGGCACGTTAAGCCGTTGGTCCCGGTTGTTATAGCATGATGGAATGGCATTTTGCGAATGCCCGCCTGGCAAGCTACCACCCTCAAGTAGAAAATCTGTCGCCAAGCACCTAACGGTGTGTTCCGGCGGCTGTCCTTGAGAGCCAGTAATTTTAGGTTAGCCTGAAAAAATCTTCGACTACTTCATCACTTACCCTCAGGTGACATATGGTCAAAGGCTAACCTATCAAGCATATAAAAGCATATAAAAACCTGTAATAATGCTTTAGATTGAGTGATGTATATGTTTAGGGTATTAGGTTTAGGTAAATTTCGAAGCAATGATGTCCGAGCGGTAATAGCTATGGACTGCCGGGCCGTAGTACCCTGGTTCGAACCCCACCGCCGGTTTGAGCTTCACCGCATGGTGGAAGTGCAATTTGCGATCTACCACCCTCAAGTAAAAAATCTGCCGCCAAGCAACTAACAGTGTGTTCCGGCAGCTGTCCTTGAGAGCCAGTGAAAATACAGGCACATGAGACTTAACAACTATGTCTCAAAGTGACAGGCGCAGTGCAATTTGTCACTTATTATGAAATGCATCTGTTATAGGCACTGGTTAGTCCGCTTAATATCAAGTGTACTACGAAAGTTTAAATCAAATGTTGTTTGTTGCTGATATTTTAGCCTTTGGCCATAATCTTACCCGATAGTAAGTGATGATGTGGTCGAAGATTTTTTTCAGGCTTTTGGCTCGAAAGGATAGTTGCTGGGACATACTGGTAACATTTTTTTATTTAAGGATGGTTGTAGCTAGCCAGGTGGTCCGCAAAATGCCATAACACCATGCAAAAGTCGATAAGTAGTTGAAGATGTATACATATTATCAATTAAATCTGTAGTTCTTTATCACATTTACTACTAAAAAATAATATTCCTTTTTCTTCTAGACTACGTATTTTAGATAGGTAAGTTCGCTTTCGTGTACTTAGATCATAATATTATTAAACATCTAAAACATGGAATATGCGGCCTGCAAAAACTTCAGCGGTAGATATTCATGAATACACTGAAAAATAAAGGAAATCCCAATGATATGATTTTTTTTATGCCTGATAGGTTAGCCTTTGACCACTATCTCACCTGATGGTAAGTGATGATATGGTCGAAGATGTTCTTCAGGCTAACCTAGAAGTACTGGCTCTCATAAATATATATCTATACTCAGCAATCAATAATGTTGCTGAGTAGGTATGTTGTTTTTTTTACGACAGTCAATAATTGAATAGGAACCATCAAATATTTTTATTCTTTTGTTCCAAAACCTTTAGAATCAGGAGAAATATATATACGAATATTTATGATAAGTGTCAAGAGAACTAGTCTCAAGAATTATATAAAATTTCAGTAATTTGGGTTTGCATGGTCAGTAAATGGAACTACCCGGGATTTATTTAAAAATGAAACTTCTATAGTAAGACAGTAACTCCACAGAAGCTCAAATTTTGTTGTATGATAAAATATCTGGTCTGGAAATTTTTATTTTTATTCTTTAATTATGTTCTTGGCGTAGACATGGATATAAAGATGAGTTCCTCAGTAAATTTCTTAGCGAATCTATATGTTAGAACATAGTTTTATAGTTCCATTCTGCTTTACGGTTTTCATGAGATCCTCCGGTCTATCGCAATGGGGAGCCCGGTTAGCTGACATAAGATTTTATTTCTTAGTTATTTTTGTACTCGTCTGATTCATATAACTCAAGTAGTTTGATAACGAACTCACGATGTGGCTACACTCTGGTAAAATGTTATGCTTCTGTGATAAAATTGGTTACGCCGGGAACCAAACCCATAATAATATTCTCATCCTTACTTCTAAACTTAATAAACTAAGAAGCTATTATACTATATATTATATACTGTTTATGTATAGATCGGTACTGTATCAGCGTCCACCACTAATTAATCTTCCATTTCTCTAATATCAATAATTAGAAGGTATTTCTAAAATACAATATTATTATCTGAATTGGAGACTGTTTTGTCTATGTATTTTTCTTGCCTTGTGACTCAATGTAATCCTAAATTGATTTGGCTATCTTCAATATAGATATTTATTTTATTGCTAAACAAACTGCTGTTTTAAAATGTTACAACATTAACAGACGTAGCTATATAAGTAAGTAAGATTCTTTATAAAATACTTTCAGTCGTAATAATATGGATTTGCCATTAGAGTTATTTTTTATTGCCAATTTTGTACAAAACATTAACAGACGTAGCTATATAAGTAAGTAAGATTCTTTATAAAATACTTTCAGTCGTAATAATATGGATTTGCCATTAGAGTTATTTTTTATTGCCAATTTTGTACAAAACATTTAGCGATTAACCGAACGACCCAAACTTGGAGGTAAGAAACAATGATTTCAAATCTGTTTTCATAGTTCTTCATCCTGCGTTCGTTTTTCAGAGTCCTCAACATTTCAAAGTAGTACAAGCACTGCACAAGATGTTCAAATCTTCAAATCTCAAAAAGGCAAAGATAAGATGGCACGTCTTGGCTACCAATACACCCAACGATATACAAACAAAGATGGTTCTAGTGGTTGGCGATGCTCAAACAGGACTTGCCATGGAAGCCTCACCTATCACAATGGTATAGTAACAAAAGAAAAAGCACACTCTTGCTCATCTAGTAATGTTTTAAAAAAGTTGAAAATAACACAGCAATTTGCAAGGCAAGTGTGATCAATTAAGTCTTTCTTACTTTTAAGTACTTATTGAGTTTCTTGAATGTTTTCAACAAAGAGGTATTTCTTAAACTAATAGGGCGTCAAGTCTTTAGATTATTTGATGTTAGTGGTATACGCACAGGAATAAATCAAAAAAAAACATTTTGTGCTTCGATTCTTCGATTTTAGATCAATCTTGTCGTTTGTAGAGGCATACAAAATCAAAAATATTGTTGAGTAAAAACGAAGTTATAGTTTTTTGTTAATAATATATGTGTATATAAGTCTTAAGAAAAAAAAAATATCCCACTAATCCTACTAGTGTGGTAAACGCATAATTGTGTGTTCATCTGTTAATTTGGTATCTACTTACCTGGAAACAGTTTAATGATAATATAACACATTTTTAATACTGATATATTTAGTGCTGTTTCCAAGATTGCGATATATATGTACTGTATATAGTTATTTTAGTAATTGAAACATTTATTTGACTACATTATTTTATTTGGGTTAATTCTGTAAGAATAGTTGAATAAATTAACTAAAATTTTGACGCTGGCACATTATATACGTGTATTGAAGCGCTAGTAGCAAAGTTTGCTTAGCCGTTCTTAATCGATCAACTAAGTTTAGCAACGCCCGCCGCGGTTAGGAGTTGGATGGGTGACCGCTAGTGCCATTACTACTGAGCGATTCCTTGCTTTGGAGGGCACGTTAAGCCGTCGGTCCCGGTTGTTGTCTTACGATGGCAGTCGTTACAGCATGGTGGTAGGGCATTTTGCGAATGACCACCTGGCTAGCTACCACCTTCAGAAAACCTGTCGCCAAGCACCTAACGGTGTTGTCTGGCATCTGTCTTTGAGAGCCAGTAATTCTAGCTAACATCTTCGACCACATCATCGCTTACCACCAGGTGAGATAGTGATCAAATGCTAACCTACAAGCTATATAAAAAAATCCTAGCAAAATAACTGAAACCAGACAATATTGGGTTTACGAAGTAAATTACTTTGGTATGCTAGAAATCGTTATGTTTGAATACAATACAATATCAAGAAACATTTAGTAATTTAGCTAGTAAAAAGGTAAATCAGTACTGGTAAAATTTAAGTGACTTTTTATCCAGTAAAACGAAACTAAAAGTGAATTAAATTCTCCAACGCAGGGTAGTTCATCTCGACGCCAGAAATATTTATTTTTCTGAGTCGAGATATCAACGGATTTAAAATAAATTTAAAGTGGGTACCTGGCCAAGCCCCAGCCTAGTACTAGTTACATTATAATGGGGAAACTGCGGGTCATCATAACTTCCTTGTATCATAATTATCCATACCCCGTTAGGTATGGTTAATTATCCATACCCCGCTACAAGGAAGGATATGATTTCGGATATTTTTATTATAAGTATATCAATCGATGAAAGACTAACTAATATATAAACACTCCTAACAATTTGACAGGAGAAAAAATAGGTTCAAATTCATATTCAAATATTTCGATATTTGTATATCACGTGACTATAAGGTCTTAAACATAAAATTGTAGTCTGTTTATATCCTGTACTGCAACTTACGAGAGGGTACATCAAAACTATGATTTTAATAATATTATACTGTAGCTATAAAATACAACTTAAAATCAATGTTTATATATTATTTGTTACATACGCATATATAATTTCTATATACAGGGTGGAAACTTTCAGCTTCAACTTCAGTATTTTGTGTAAAATTGGCAATTTTTTTGCTAACTGTATTTTTTTTAAACTGTTAATGGGTATCAAAATTCCATAAAAAATATGTACTCAATACTCAATTGTTTATTGCAACATATGTAGCTACATGCAGGTCTTATTTAACATGTTTGTGTGTGTTATACATATGACCCTATAAGGGTATGGCAATGGTAGGAACGGAACGATCTATTTATATACCATTGAATTTATCGTTGAAGAATTCGTCTAAGGTATAGTAACATTTAGATTCAGGTAAAGATTTTAGGTTTTTTATAAAACCTTTCTAGAAGACATTGAAAAGTCAATATCTTTTAGCGTATTAGGCAGCATATTATATATCTATAGCCATTGAGTTTGGGCCGGATCTGTACATTTCTAGATTGGACTTTGGTTTTATCAATTTATGTCTATATTGAGATCGAATATCACGTCGTTGATCGGTATATTTTTGGAATAATGATGGGTATCTTTTTTTTAATTTGCAATATTCTGGAATATAAATAGATACTAAGGATAGAATTTTAAATTTTATAAAATATGGTTTGTGAAATAATGTAAAGTGAAATAATGTATAGTCTCCTAAGACCATTTCCGAGTAGCTGCAACGGATAAGGTACTTCCCCTTACTGCCCCGCTTAAAGTTTCCATCCTCTATATAGAAATTATATATGCGTATGTTAACAAATAATTTATAAACATTGATTTTAAGTTGTATTTCATACATATCCAAGCGCTTATGTTGTAATGTAGGTTAGTGTTTGTTGTTATTACGTATTTAATTTGTATGTTGTGATGTAATAAGGTATTTAAAGTTTATCTAGTGTTTGTTGTACTACAATTTATCATTCATATCCATCAACTGTATAGTAAGCATTTCATATGTAATAAAAGTTTTAATTTGTTAATAAAATCTTTGTCTTTGTATTATATTTAAAAAAAATATAATCATCTCCAGCGGTCCATACGATACCAGTTCCAGTTGGGAAGGTGCACTGAGAAAACCGACTTAAAGGCTTAAATCAAATTTGACCTTTTACCGTTGAATTGTAACTACGTAAGATGAATTCACAACTCTTAAGATGATTTTCACCAATCAATAAAAATGTACCATGTTTTATAATAAACACAACCGTCAAAAACGCCTTCCGTAAAGTATTTTCAGAATTGCAACTTGTTATACGATAATAATTGCAGTATTGACCATAAAATATACCTTACTTTTACGGCGGTTTATATACGGTGATTATCACTATAACGTACGACTTAATCAGCCTTATCAAAAGTCAATATTTAAGTAAGACCACAAAATACACCTTAAATGAAGACGAAAAGAAACATTTGCCTTCACTGACCTCGTTTAACGCCTTCTAGTTGGAAGGCGTTTTTGTACGTATTTACGTTTGGTCGGTTTTTCGCCTTATACCATATAAATTGGCCGTCATTAGGGCGCTTTTGACTTTAGATCTTTCTCAGTGTGGTACTAGTTGTAGATTAGAGGATTTAGAGGTGAGGCACAATTTGTCGTGGCATAGTAGTCATGGGGTAAGGAATCGTGCTTAGTAAACTGACATCAAGAATAAAATAAAATGACCCTAAAATTGATTATTACACAATTGGATGGTTTTATGGGTTAGTTTGCTGTTGATATTTTTTATGTGATTATGGCAGAACACGCACGAGGCCAACCTGGTTTTAAGCCTTAACCTCTGACTGTAAGATTTACATTTCTTGACAAGTAACGAAGTGCACTGCGACCATCACCCTGAGGCAAACAGTTGTTAAGTCTCATGTGCCTGTAATTTTTTACTGGCTCTCAAGGACTGCTGCCGGAACATTGGGCTTCCATCATTGCTTCTTGTAATCTTATCTGTATTTTAACAATAAAATGTTGAGATTAAAATATCTGTACTGTATCAGCCGGATCGTCCATTGCTGAACACAGCCTCCCCTATTAAGGGGGTGTTTGCCACAATCTCCGCGCTTGGCAGGTGGCTTGCGGATCGCAGTGTAATATGGCAGTTCTGTATAAGGTGCTGCTGCCCACCTTCCAGTATCATAATCCCTTAGTCGCCTTTTACGACACCTTCGGGTTGATATGGGCAATTCTAACCCGGCAACCCACGTTTCTACCTACTTAGATATAATTGTCCCTGTTAAACAATATTCCCTCATCAAAGTTTATGTATATTATTATTGTTACAGCTAAATTCATTTTACACCGCGGAAGGAGATTGCTTCAGGTTGAAGAATACACATTCTGCGTTAGAAACGTCCGCGGAATGAAGACGCGATGGAGATGCTCTACACATAGCAATAAGAAGTGTCAAGCAATAGCCCACACGTATGGAGACATGATTATAAAGATTAAAAATATTCATAATCATAAGGGAAGAAAATATTTACTTATGGATAGGACGGAGGATTTATAATATTGAATACATTCTGCAAATAGAATTAACGTCTTATTAACTTGATCTGCTTTTATTTATTGGTGATAGGATAACCTTTAACCACAATCTCACCTGATGATAAGTAATGATGTGAAAGAAGGTGTTAACAGGTTCCACCAGGCTTGGCTCAATCCGCATTTTGTGTACTACAGATAAACCGGTGTATGTATTCTACTGTGCGTGCCGCGTTAGAAGAGATCGGAGTTATGAAAGTATAGAAAGAGAGACGCCTTGTAGGTATATAAATGCTTTGCGAGCTGAAATGCACTTTATTGATTCGTAACTAGAGTCGCTTATTAAATGGAATGGGTTTGCGGTGTGATAGTCCTGGTCCTTTTTATTCTGTCGTTCAACTTAGATTAACTGACTCTCAAGGATATTGTTGGGACATATCGGCAACAAATTTTCTTCATGAGGATGGTAGCTAGACTGGTGCATTCGCAAAATGTCCCATCACTATCCGAGTCAATAAATAGTTTTTGTTTTATAGTTCGTATTTGATAAGTATGTGATTTTCATAATCTTCTTTAAAATGGCTTACATATTAAAGCTAGATGAGATTGTTTAGGTGTACTAACACAGTATGTACCTACTATAAAATAGTTAATTCTTAAAAACAGATTGAGATCCTTAAGTAGGCGCCTGACTAGCATTTGGCCCAATTTTATTTGTTGCAATGCATTAGATATTGCACTATCATCATACCAGGTTTGACGTTTGTATGTATTACCGTTTTTACGATAAGGCATAAAAGTATATTTAATGTAAGGATAAACCATTCATTTAAAACTTTTTATTATTAATATTACTTATTAGGCATGCCAACATTATGTGCCGACCCTGCCAACTATAGGCCTATCTCAGTCACGTCCAGTCTTTGTAAGACAATGGAACGGGTACTGAACAAAAAGCTCCTTGGCTATCTTGAAGCGAATGACCTCTTGACTGACCCGCAATATGGATTTCGGAAGAACCGGTCAACTGGAGACCTTCTAGTAGCCTTTCATATATAGAGCGAGGCCTTGGAAAAAAATGGTGAAGCGCTTGCAGTCTCACTGGATATTTCTAAGGCCTTCGACAAGGTTTGCCACGATAGCCTTACTGGTAAACTTACAGCATATGGTTTACCTCCCAGATGCGTGGATTAAAGACTTCTTGAGGGAACGTTCGCTACGCGTAGTTGTTAATGGCTGCTCATCTGAACTAATGACAATAAATGCCGGGGTACCTCAAGGATCAGTTCTTTCGGCAACACTATTTTTACTCCACAAAAACAAAAAAAAAACGCCTCTCAAAATGTTTGTTACGACTAGCAGACCCTAAAAGGTTGTTAGCATTTTACCAATAACCCTGTATACTCGTATATAGCGCTTCCGTGCTTAATCTTAACCTTCTGACATAATTTTTTTAAATGGTTTATAAAAAATATGTTAAAGAATATTGACAATAATGATTAAATATAAGTGAGTGCGGCCCTGCACACTCTAGCCCCGTCACATAATACTCGTATCTTTCTGAAACTCAATGTGAGGGCTGGCGCCGCGGCTACTTACTCGGTGGAAAAGCTCAAGCGGCGCAAGTATGCTAACCTCGATAGTGGTTACATATTTGAGCCGTTTGGTATAAAGACGTTGGGTCAGGGAACCGTGAGCTCATAGTGTTTTCCAAAATTTATCAGAGTGCTTGGTCGATCCGACGCGTGATCAATATGCTGGATTCAATTCAACGGGGCAACTGCTAGCATGCTGGGTACGTTGCCAATTGGTACTGGGCTGGAGCATTTGGACTGCTGTCTGCAATTACACTATACAATACACCGAGTCTGCAATGACTTATGGGTTGTCTTTATGCTTTAATTGTAGTAGCTGTAGTGTTGTATATAGTTCGTAGTATTTTGTTAAGAAAAGCATACCGCCGAAATAACAACCGCTTTATACATAATTAGTATTTTGTTAGTGGCTTCAAAATTAGTATGATTATTTTAAAGTATGTGATATTTCACAAAAACGATGTATATATTAAATGTTTACAGTAAGGAATTCTTTTATATCCAATAAGATTCCTTATGACTACAGATTTTATGACATCAAATATAGAACCGAGCATCACATACTAATATTTATATATACATTCACAGATCATTGGTATCGACCAATGTACCGCGAACAAGTTCGGCACAGAATAGCAAAACGTGATGGTCTCGCTAAAGCAGCACGGCGCACATGCAGGGAATGTTACAGAGAAAATAAACTGTACAGGGGAATCCCTTACGCTAAGAACAAAACAGTAAAGGTCACTACTTACTGCGAAGACTGCCCAGGAAAACCACACTTTTGTCTGAATTGTTTTAATAAATTACATTGTTGAATATTCTTGACGTGTGTATTAAACATTGTTATTAAATTCAGTAATATAGCTCGCTGGTAAAAATCATATTGAATAACTCTCCAATCTCCCGTGACGTTAGTAAAATTTTCAGGGTCTATTTAATTTATTCATGCTTGGAAACAACTGTAAAGCTACCTAGCAAATAAACACTCTTTTCTAAATGGGTTTCATAAATACGCTGTTACCGCTCAGTCAGTTCGATTAAGTCAAAGCTCATATATTTACACGAAAATAATAATAATAATGATTTTTATCACCGGCTAAATTATGCTGCATGTTATAATTTAACTATATATAATTGTATAATAAACAATGATAATACATTTAAAACTTCCTAGGAGCATCATATAAGTCAAAATTAAATAAATGATTTTGACATAAATATTTCAAATTGTAATTAGTATGAACAAATTTCTTTTTTACAGTATAGTGACAATAAACAATAATAATTAAATATCGTTTTATACATTACTTTTTAGTAAGAAGCTTCAAAATTAGTATCATCCTTTAAAAGTATGTGATATTTTATAAAATAGATGTATACATTAAATATCAACAGTAATGATCTATTTTATACCATATAATTTTTTATGACAATAAATTTTGTGACATACTATGTAGAACTAAATATCACATAATAATATTTGTATATAAATTCACAGATCATTGGTATCGACCAATGTACCGCGAACAAGTTCGGCACAGGATCGCAAAACGAGATGGTCTCGCTAAAGCAGCACGGCGCACATGCAGGGAATGTTACAGAGAAAACAAACTCTACAGGGGAATCCCTTACGCTAAGAACAAAACAGTAAAGGTCACTACTTACTGCGAAGACTGCCCAGGAAAACCACACTTTTGTCTGAATTGTTTTAATAAGTTGCATTGTTGAATATTTTTGACTTGTGTATTGAACATTGTTATTAGATTAAGCACTATAGATATTTGATTTGAGCAATATAATTAAATATTTGTCCAACCTCCTGTGACAATATTGATAAACATTTTAAGGGCTATTTAATTCATTCAAACTTGGAAACAACTGTAAATGCTGCCTAGCAAATACATACATTTTTTTTAATTAACTTAATTTGGTTATATATTACGCTGTTATGGCTCAGTCAGTTGGTTCACTGACCAAGAAAAATGTTTAGCCTTTGAGCTAGTGCTCACCCACCTAATGGTAAGTGATGATGTGGTCGAAGATGTTGTTCAGGTTTTGGGGAAGGTAGTAGGTAAGTTAATGTTATTGTCATTAGAACTGTTTTGAATTTATTTTATGTCTGTATGCCAAACGGGTAAAACTAGCGACCTATGAAAAATATATTGTAATATAGTTTTTATGTAGGTACCTAGGTTCGCAGACTAATATGTAATTAATAGGCTTTTTATTGTATACCTAGATAAACTCGTATCAAGGATTCTTAATTGAACTTAGATATGCGGAAATTTTAACTCCCTTGATAAATTAATTAGGTTAGAAAATACAGTGTAAACTCTATTTAAGAGCCATTTCACAAAATCACGCTACTGAAGTTTAGGTAAATGCCAGCGCATCGCATACACAAGCGAAAGAAGTGACGACGGAATAGCGTGACTGTGAGTAACATATTTTGATACTAGCACTCATTAATAAAGAAATATAAGTAGCGAATTTAAAAATTGTGTGATTGGCATGAGTAAATAATCAATTTCTTGTCGATTACTTGCTAATGTTATAGAAAAGAAGTAGGCATGTACATTAAATAGTCAACCTACATCGTCAATCGTATATTTACATATCATCCTTCATGAATAAAAAATAGATATGTTTGAATCATTTATTGTAACAATAAACTTAAATGATTATACGGCTTAAATTATATAAATATTTGACGTAACGGCATTGATTAAAAGCTGCGGACAAAAAGCTCTTTCTTTTAAATTTTCCCAAAATTCCTATTTTCCTCGTTCACACTCTACACAGTATCTATATCCAGTCGTTAACACTGTCTGCCATAATGACCATGCATAGGATTGAGGTTTATTTTTCTGTGCATCCGGAAAACAACTCAGTACCAACCACAAACGTCCCATGACGTTTTTGGTTTTCCATTACTTAAACATGTCACCCTCATATTGCCATACCACAATATATCACCTATACCTTTAAAAAAATAACATTTTCATCCATTTAGTTTGAGTAGACTAAACAGCGAAATGTAAATATATATTTACAGATTTTGAGGTTTTTTTGTTTTTAAATCGAATATCTTTGATGCAATCTATAATCAACATATATACTTCTTGGTACCAATGCAATCCTCACTCTTATGCTCACTATTTCCTCTATGGAAAATAAATGATAATACACCTTTTTATAGAAAAAAATACTGGAAATGGGGTTTGAACACACGACAAAAATGGTGGGAAATAGTAATTTTATTGCTATTTTTATATTTTCGTAACTAACTCACCTAGAACTTCGATTCTTCTTTTAATATGATAATTTACTGTTGTTCTTTAGCCATGAATTGTTACAAGTTTTTGCGCCAGTAACAAGATTAAAACAACCCAATTGTTTTAAGAACTTTGGCGGGAAAACTGTATTAGAGAGCAATATTTTTTTCTGAAAAACTATACCACCTACGGCTTTGGTCCTTCTTTGATATTATTATTTACATATAATTTATACACTTGTATCATTTCAGATTTTTTGGTTTAGAAGTTTAAAATTAGTTACGAGATTATTTAATACGCAAATTTGCATCGGTAAGTGTTTGCGTTGCAAAAAGTATCGAGTGAAAAATGACTTATACATATGCAAAATTGCGATTTTCTAGGTTTATAACTGTTGACGTAGTTACGAGATTAATATGAAATGACGTAATATTTTGTTTATGTAATCCTGTTACCTGAAATAAAGAGATATTATTATTATTATTATTTTGGGGCCAAAATGTAATTTGTGCTGGTTTCATATTTCATCAAAATATTCAAAATACTTCCGTTATCTCAGAAAAATATGGTTTCTTTCTTGTATGGGCAAGGATGCATCCTTTCGAAAACCATTTGGATTATGAAAGTCGGACTTTTTATTTTTTTATTTTTTTATGTCATTGTGATGGAACAAGCGCGAGGCCCACCTGATGTTAAGCGGTATCTTCTGCCTATAACAGATGCATTTCATCACAAGTGACGAACTGCACTCCGCCCATCACCTTGAGACATACCTGTTAAGTCTCATTTTTGCCTGTTATTTCACTAGCTCTCAAGGACTGCTGCCGGAACTCACCGTTAGGTGCTTGGCGACAGATTTTCTACTAGAGGGTGGTCGCTAAGCTCAAGCTCTGGGCGGGATTCGAACCATGGACCTGCTGCGCGGCAGTCCATAGCCAATGCCACTGAGCCATCACTGCTTCAAAACTTAAACTTACGCAGAAAACACTTACGCAGATTTTATGGTAAATTTGTAAATACGACTATCGACCGCTAACTGGTATCCCGGTTTGTACAAATAATGGAAAAGCCGGGAGGCCGTTTTGTACAAATTAGGAAGGTAGTTTAATTTCCTGCTGAAGTTATCGCTGTGTTCACTTATAGACATTAACTGAATCCAAAAATATTGGAAATCAATTATTCGCCTGTCATCTTATCCTTCTAAAACAAAAGTTATTGTGAGTTACTAATTTAAACTAGAATAATATAAAAACTAGCAGACCAAAAAGAAGAAGTCAACACTCTGAGGTTGTTAGCATTTTTCCAATAACGCTGTATAAAACTGCATAATTGTAACGTTTCCTTTTTTTAACACAATGGATGAACAGAAACTAAAGATGTAGTTACTGAACAAGACAACAATACTTATATTATGGACAACAAAAATAAAGTATAGTTTGTTACTTAAAAAAATAAAGACATGATCAAAACTCTGTGGTCGCACTATAAACTTGCGTCTAAGCTTTCCGCGTACGAAACGTCAGAGCAAGGCAAAACGAACACAGGTCCTACCTCGATGAGCGCTCGCGCGGTACTGATCGCCTCGCGCTTGTACATTTCAATTTATGAGCATTTCGAGTTATGTTAAATATTTTTTCTTGTCTAACAAAACAGAGTTAATATCACAATTTATCAAAGATCAGATTAATTAAAGAATGAACTTTCTTTTCATATAATATTTGTTTGGAATCACACTTTATTAAACGCAATATATCGTGGTAAACTGCTGATATAATACGTGGAAATTGGCGCAAGATCTTTAATTTTTTTTTTACAATGACGAATAATTATCGATATTCTAGTACACTATGTGTCAACAGGATTATATGCCTGATGAACAGTTTTTTTTTTTAGTTAATTTGATGAATCTTTATACAAGAGATAGAACTCTGAAGTTGGCTATGTGTACTTTAATTCGTAAAACAAGGTGCGGGAGATTGGTCACTACAAAATAATTAATGTTATGTTTGTAAATCTGGTACATTAACTGAAAAGAGAACAGATTATTATATTTTTATCAATTATTAAACAACTTGTAGATATTTCCTATGATAGTAAATTAAGCGCTTAAAATCTTCGTATACCGCATTAAAATGTAAAATGCCTCTTAACGACACAAAAGGGACCGTGTATTTCATGGCGTTATAGAGAGTTGTCGTTAAATAAAGAGAAGAAAATTTGTGAGCAACTAAGAATATGATAACGTATAGATAATCCATGGCTCCTACTTATTAGTCATGGGCAACATCAGTCTACACGTGCAAGCAATCCCAATTTGTAAGCAAAAGAACGAATTTCTTAGAAAGTTCGGTATGCATGATGCCGACAGTCGATTTTATTAATTGTCTATTTTATTATTTTATATTAAGCCACAAAAGAATGTACACAGATGCGGAGTTTTAACTGAGTACCTATGGCAACACATAAGGTACTTCTTATTTTTATTAGGTGCTTAATTGTTGCCGTTATTGTGAATGGGTTTAATGCTATATAAAGTCTATCATTGTATGGAAGACAAGCTAAACCAACCAAAGCCAAGTGATTTCGACGCTTTAGGGAGTCGTTTAATCGAGTGACGTTTCATGGAGTTTACTCTGAACTGATTTTCAAACGTATCTACTATGTAAATTATTACTTATAATTAACGAGCGAAAATAGATTTCAAATCACATGCTTATAGTTTTTTTTAGATATATGTATTATTGTTTATTTGCTCATTATCGATAAGTAATTACATTAATTATTATTTGAACTTAAGTAGGTTTTAAGTAAATTTATTTCGCTATAACCGTTTTACATATTAAAATTTGCAGGGATAATACATCCTTTTTTGTAAGTTATATTTTAATAAGATTACTTTTATGGGCTTACATATCAATAAAGGGTTTTAGAATATATTTATATTTTTTATACCTGATAGTCTATCCTTTAACCACTATCTCTCCTGATAGTAAGTGATGATTTCGAAGATGTTGTTCAGACTAACCTAGAATTATTGGCTAACAAAGACAACTGCCAGAACATACCGTTCGGTGCTTGGTGACAGATTTTCTACTTGAAAGTGGCAGCTAGCCATTCGTATAATTTCTTACCACCATGTCATAACGACTGCCATCCTAAAACAAAAACCGGGACTGACGGCTTTTAACGTGCCCTCCGAAGCACGGAAGCGCTCATTAGTAATGCCACTAGCGGTCACCCATCCAACTCACGACCGCAGCGGACGTTGGTTTAACATTAACTTAGCTGATCTGTTAAGAACGGTTAAGAAAACTACGCTACGAGTCTACTATATTGTAGTCGATGAGCTGTTTCGTTTGTAAGGTATATTATTTCCGCGTAAGACTTCTCAAACTTAAAACCGGATTCCATCTAGCCAAGTATATACTACAACTAGATTTCATTTTTCAGTAAGTTTCATGATGCAAGATTCTGGAAAAGTAAGAGCAATATGGAACGATTACACATATTTTTGCGGAAGACAAACTAAGAGTACAATCAAATGGCAGTGCACAAAGTACCCGAAATGTACTGCTCGGTTCTTCATGAACCTCGAAGGAAAAATGATCAAGTCGAACACATATCATACCCACCCGCCCAAATATTAGAATACTGGATGGTGTACTGAGAATTTAAAAATGTATACCTAATGAGCTAACGATATCAAATCATAAATTTGAAGAAATAATGTATTATTCATGTTGTAAAATACTTTCAATTCTTTATAGTTCTTTAACAGCTTCAAAAGACCTATTCAATAAATTTTTTTTTAATTATTTATGCACTTTATACTAACTAAATCCTCCGTGGGGTGCCGGGTTAGAATTGCACCTGCCCATATCATCCCGTGGGTGTCGTAAGAGGCGACTAATGGATAAATACTGGAAGGTGGGCAGCAGCACCTTCTAAAAAACTGCCATCTTACACTGCGATCCCCATGCCGCCGGCAAGCGTGGGGATTATGGCAATTAATAGGGAAGGCTGTGTTCAGCAGTGGACGAGCCGGGCTAGAATGTTACCCCTTTATTGCTACCTGAGGGTGTCGTAAGAGGTGACTAAAGGTAAAATACCGGAAGGTGGGCAGCAGCGCGTCAGAGAAACTGATATCTTAACCACGCTTAATGGAGTGTTCAGCAGTGGACAAAAGGTACGTCTGATACAGTAATGAGTAAATCCGATCGAAACCATTTGTTTATCGTCATACATGTAATTAAATTAGGTAATAGAGCAATTTCTGTCAAAACCTAATCAATAAATATAGACCTACATATGTAAGTGTGCCTGCCTGGCACATTGATATGAGCTACGGGTGTCAAATGGAATACTTCTCAAAATCTTGGTAAAATTTAGTGCATGTAAGAAAAATCTTAATTGTGGGCCTTGTGGACAAGCTCACAGTCGCTCAACGAGCTATGGAGAGAGCTATAATCGAAACTTCTTTACGCAATAAAATCCGGAACCTGTATATTCACCAAAGAACCAGAGACTCCGACATAGCTTTCAGAATTTGTAAGTTGAAATAACATAAAACAATGAGCTTCCTCGACTAACTGATAACCGACGACGGGCAAGATAGGCTCTCGAATGGTTACCACATTACACTGGATGACGAAGAGTTGGTAGGCCCCCAATAGGTGGACTGACGACATCGTAAAGGTCGCGGGTAGCAAATTGTTACAAGCGACTAATAGCCGTTCTTTGTATCGTTCTACGGGGGAGGCGTTTGTTCAACAGTGGACTACTTCTTGCTGATGAAGAAATATCAAAATGACTGAAACAAATTAGTCTCACGGTAAATATCCGTACTTGCATATACTACACTAGTTTTAATAACAAAAAAAACGTTAATTATTACAGCGATACCTTTAGTGTGGCACCGACTTAAAAATTTATCATACAGTGGAATCTCTGAAGCTCGAACCTCGTTAAGTCGAAATCCCCAGTAAGTCTAAAAAAATGCCATTCCCTTCCGCTGAACCCCTAAATACGCGGTATCTCGAATTATTTAGACTTTGTAACTCGAACAAATAGTTATTTCCCTACGAAGTATTGATAATACATATTTATACTCCATAACTCAAATTTCAAAAAGGAGACTCCGTAAGTTGTAGTTAGTAAAATACAATGACTTCTTACTTTGAATTCCCCGAAATATGTAATAGCAATAAAATCCAGGATACGGGGCTTTTATCTATTGTGTTTGTCTTGTACGCGTAGAATAAATGAATACATTCATTAAGCTTTCTAAGTAACACAGCTGTGAACGTTATGTTTATCCCTTTTTTGCATGGTGGTAGGGCATTTTGCGAATGCTCGCCTGGCTAGCTACCACCCTCAAGTAGACAATCTGTCGCCAAGCACCTAACGGTGTGTTCCGGCAGCTGTCCTTGAGAGCCAGTAACTCCAGGTTAGCCTGAACAACATCTTCGACCACATCATCACTTACCATCAGGTGAGATAGTGGTCAAAGGCTAACCTGTCAGGAATAAAAAAAAAAAAAACACACTCTTGTTTCAATGATGACAAAATCTTGATACAAAAATCTCCAAATTGTTAAAATCAAAAGACAGTAACGGGGTTTATAGGGTAGAATTTACTTCACTTATATGTAATTAATTTTAATGTGTAAAAAATAAATATGTACTATAAAACTTAAGTTGAAATGTTTTTCAAATTTGCTTTACAATTCAAAAATTAAACTTAGAAATAGCGCCTTTGTAACTCGAAATTTCAGCAGTTAAATCATCTATCTCGAAGTTCTTGTTAAGTCAAAAACTCGTTTCACTTTAGAAGGTTTACATTTTAAGTTTATGATCTTTCTATCCTTATCCCACGTATGTGATTTTGTTATACTATGTCTTCTTCAACAACATAGATGACAATGTTTAGCAATATTTATATTAATTTGCTAGTTGTTATATGACAGAGAAGCTATTCCGGGCCTAGAAAACATCACTTTGATTCAAGTCGAAGATACATTATCATGCTAATTGCTAAGATAATGATGTATAAATAACCTATAAGCTTTTTTCAAACCACATATTATTTTATTTATACCGAGATATGAAATTTAAACCATATAAAATTGAAAATTACACCTCATGAAAGTAATTTTATCTCGAAGTATTATTGATTGCTAACATTAACACTGCCTTAAGAACTACGTACTGAAATAATCAAAATAAAAGGATCTAAGTTATAGGTGGATTCAACTTTATAAAAAAAAAATTGCTGTTTTCCAGTTGAGTGGTCACAACACACTTTACACGCAGGACACACTCACTTATTTAAATTTAATTTTATTGGTACGGTAAAAGCCGACTCGTCCACTGCTGAACACAGCCTCCCCTATTAAGGGGGTATTTGCCATGATCCCCACGCTTGGCAGGCGGCTTGGGGATCGCAGTGTAAGATGGTAGTTCTTTAGAAGGTGCTGCTGCCCACTTTCCAGTATTTTCCCCTTAGTCGCCTCTTACGACACCCAAGGGATGATATGGGGAGGTGCAATTCTAACCCGGCACCCCACGGGGGTTAACACCCCAATTTTATTGGTAATAATTTTTAATTTTATTGGTAATTGGTTGGAGTATAAGGCTTGTACGCGTGTAAAGAATTCATAAATATGCATATTTTAAACGTATTGGTGGGATTCAAGAGCAATCCATCATTGTTAGAAAGCATTCCTATTGCAGCCCCTAGTAACTACTTTGAGACCTCGATGACATAACTTGTTTGAAGTACCGCGCTCCAATTCTGAACTAGGACGTCAATCGCCTCTTCTACGTGCGCTGCGCTTGCATAACAATATTACTCATCATTATCAGAATTTAGATTTATTTCACTGTACATAGAGGGAATTTCTAAGAAAGGCACAAGTGTATTTGGAGTTATTCCCATCTAGATAAATGTATAATTTTAGCATAATGTTAGCATTGTCTTTACTATTATATTAAGCTTTGAGTGGGCGAATTGGGAAACTATAATGCCCACCCAAAAGTCATGTATTTAAATATATATATATATAAATATAAAATAAAGGAGGTTATGTGAATTTACTAATTTCATTTTGTTTGTTTTAGGAGAACTTATACACTTCATAAAACTACCAACAGGCCGACATCTACTGGTGATTGGACAGCACACATTCAACGCCAATTCCTGCCATGAGGGCAAGCGCTTAACTTGGTACTGTTCTAAGAGGCAAAGTAAGAAATGTAACGCTAAAGTAACGACTTTTAAAGGAGAGATCATACAAAAATGGTGTGAACATTCTCACTGATGATGTCAAAAATATGGTTTATTTATCTAGGGAACTGGTAAAAATTTAGTGATTATGAAACCATTATGTAGTTTAATGTGCCTGTCACATGTTTTTTTTTCGTAATATTTAGTGAACTGAAATATAATAGACAGTATATTACATAATGTGTAACAAAATAACCTTGTTTTATTTATCTTTTACATTTGTGGCCGTCCCAGACTTGCGTGTATATTTTGTAAGCGACTGGCGATGTAATATTAGATCAACTGACATGTTTTGTGGTTTGAAAACACTTCCAAAAATTATGGGTTTCTTAAGGGAAGTGTGCAACTAGCGCTTTACATACAATCGTAGTTTTGTCATATTTTATATACCAAATGTTCAAATTCGGTAAAATTTAGCATGCGTAGCCCTGAGCTTAATATCTATGCTTCTGATTTGCAAGGGAAAATGAAGTAAGTATTGTTAAAAAAAAACTAAATTCTTATTTTAACATTTAGGCATATAATAAATGATGAATCGATAAATTGGCAAACCAAAAGCATACATATTAGGCTCAGGGATATACATATATATGATATACCTATGTATGATATGATATCAACATAAAATTAGTCTTATTCAAACTTTAAAAGATCTCTCTATCGATACTCACAGAGACTTGATATTATTGGCATTACAGACTAAAAAAAATTAGAAAGCATATATTTTTTCAAAAATACAATGCATTTTTTTGCATCTTCTGACTTACTGCAAAAACTATTCCGTTAAGTTGTATGTTTTGAATGCTGTGCTGACAGCTGTTAATGTACTCTACAAAACGACATTAAACTTGTTACCCTAAGTACTTTACTTTAAGTATTAACATCGTCTGAACATGACCCTTGCGCGAGCCCTTCGGATTCAATAGGAGCTGGACCCCAAATTCTTAGAGCGAGCAGGTAGAATAGAGAAAACAGTTTAACAACGGAGCGGAACAACATATGTCAAAAGGTCCCGTGATCCCGTCGACACTCGCCAGTCAATTCAAGTAGTTGCTAGTTGTCCTTCGCTACGTGCTGTGGTCATACTTCAAACACATACACTTTATTTGTTGTTTTGAGTGTCCGGAACCGATATGTGACATTGAACTTTTAATACCTTTTTGATAACAGCATGGAAAATCACCCCGGACATGAATATCCATGTCAGCATGTTGCCAACATGGTATTTGTCTACGGCTATTGCAACGGAAATGGCGCGGCTGCTGTTAGAGAATGTCGAAGGAGATTTCCCAACCGAAGGACGCCAAATGTTCGTACTGTTGTGTTTTCATATTTGTGACTGCTTGAGCTTGAACTGCACCTGCGACTTCGTTCGCGATTGCCATACATGCAGACTAATTATTCACATTTGCGCACTGTTTATCTCAAATTAGGCAACGCTGTGGTCTGCTGTGAAGCACTCTTAGTAAAGCATACCTCAGAAAGGAGCTTTTTACTTTGGATTTTAAAACTCCCAGGTTGTATTTTCCAGAAGTACCTAGTAAGGTAACTCAGAGAGTTCCTTCGCGGTTCGCACAATAAATGTTGAAGCAAAGTACTTTGTGTGTGCGTTTCTTTGTAATTTCGATTTTAAAATGGCGTATATTCGCTGAACTTCCCCTTGTTTGGCAGTAGAACGAAAATGTATTAGATTGTGCACTTCCATTGCGCAGTCTCCGAAAAGTATTTTTTCGAATTTTGGCGAATGTTCCAGATTTTAGAATTTTATCTTAGCAAGCATGCACAACTAAATAAGGGTGCTGGGCTGCCCGTGGGGTGCCAGGCTGCCCGTGGGGCGCCGGGTTGCCCGTGGGATGCTGAGCTACACGTGGGGTGCCAGGCGACTAAGGGTAATACTACAGAGGGTGGGCAGCAGCGCTTTCTGAGGAACTGATATCTCACACTGAGATCCCCAAGACGCCTGACAAGCGTGGGGATTATGGCAAACCCGTTTTTGTTGCTCTCCTTGATGCCAATCCTGGGGGGGATTGGCAGCCATCTTGATGAGTCAGATCCAGCAGGTCACTGGAAGGGGTGGATTTTCGATAAAAATCGTCTAATTTTAGACTATTTTAACGAAAAATCCCCTCAAGTAACGGTAATCCATAACCAGACAGATTGTATATATACTAGATCATCTATAGTGATGCTTATATTCTCATCCGACCCATACACTCATCCGACCCATACTTCAAACCTCCCCATCGCCGGCCACGGCAAGTATTGGACGACCCGGATGACCCCATCGCAGCCATTACGTTGGCAGCTTTAGCGTTGTCCGCAAGTCGTCTCGGTAACATCCCCAGGTGTGCGGTAATTAGAGGTTACACCATCAAACACCGAGCTCGCCGGCGAGCTCGAGGCAAAAATAAAGTCCCGATTAGTGTCTCTCCAAATAGTCACAGAGCAATATTCAGTAGGGCCCATTCCCAACGGTACAACACTGCAGTTGTACCGGGGCATTTAGTTCCGATTCCCCCATTGTCTCTCGACAGCGAGACAAGCCGAGGTCCGAACCACAGTGGTGCCCTTGAGCTCGCTGTCACTCCTCCCGATAGTAGCGAGGCGTTTTCGGCGCCCGCAGGAGACGGAGGTATAAGGCGCTTTTCGCCTTATACGCCCGTCTCAGAAGAAGTGCCTTCGGCACTTCTTCCTCATGGGCTATAGAGGGCCTTCCCTCGCCCAAAAGCTGGACGTCCGTATAGCGGTAGTCAGCATCTATGTCCTCCATAAAAAAAAAAGTGATGCTTATAACCAGTGCGTAATTCTCATCATATTAACAACTAACACCTATAGTGAATTTAGATTCAATTTCCATTAAAATATTAAAAATAAATTTTGTTGAAATTCCATGATCGAAGCAATCCTATCTAATAGAAACACCTCTAAAATTGTTGACTTTGGGATCTTGGCTAAGCGTTATAATCTAGCAGTTTATGTCCTGGTTCTCCAAGACTCATCTATATCATCTTCCTATTGGGATTTTGTAACAGACAACTAAGTGAAAACTACGCTGACTGAGCAGCACACCTATACTGCTCAGCTGCACATTAGGCGCATAACAAGGACCTATACTTATTAATGAGTTGGTAGCGAGTATAATATGTACCTACTTATGAAGATTCCTGTGGAGGATTGGCATTAGAATAGCTGTACATCTTTCTATGAAGCCTAATTAATCAATGCGATCGGCTGCAGTAGCGGGGCGCAGGCATTAGGTTTATCATTATTACTAAATATTCTACATGCCATATCTCAAACAAAATTTGAGGTTATGATAAATTTTTTAGGCCAACCCTTGCATACTTTCAGTTGTAAGAAGATATGCTTGTAAGAATTGTGCACTATTGGAAAGTACTGACTCACTAGTATTTTTTTTTTTATGTAATGGGTTGGCAAACAAGCAGACGGCCCACCTGATGGTAAGCGTTTACCGTCGCCTATGGACATTTGCAACACCAGGGGCGTCACCAATGCGTTGCCGACCCTGTAAGACTCTTTTAACACCTTTTTTGAAGAAATCCATACTGTAGCCCTGCGGAAAAACGCTAGATGGAAGATCATTCCACATTTTGCAAGTATGCGGTAAGAAGGAGCGCATAAATCGGGCTGTGTGAGACTTCCAGGACTCGATTATGTGTGGATGAGCTTTTATCGTGATGCCGGTATAAGCTCAAACAGCTCTTGGGAGCATTCCCCGTTATAGAGCCTGTAGAGTATACAGAGCGAGCCGATGTCTCTACGGAGGCTCAGTGGCTCAAGGCGGTCAGAGAGCTCGGGGTCATCGACAATTCTTACCGCTCGACGCTGAATAGCATCGAGAGACTGGAGTTGGTACTTTGGTGCGCCATTCCAGAGGTGAGAGCAGTACTCCATGTGAGGGTGAACTTGTGCTTTATAAAGCAGAAGTCGCTGGCTCGACGTGAAGTACCGCTTTGCCTTATTAAGCACACCAAGTTTCTTGGAAGCCAATCCAGCCTTACTCGCGATGTGACAGCGGAACTGGACATCTTTAGAAATGTCGACGCCAAGAACTCCAATACTCTCTGCGATTTCTAGGGGAACACCCTGAAATTACGGAGCGATGATGAAGGGGGTAGTAGAAATATTATTGCACATATGCTTCGGTCAAGCAGTTTGTCAAAGATACCAAATGATCAAAACAATTACTAAACTAATAATTAATGGGGGTGAATAATTACTATACATACACTACACATAACTAAGTTGAAAACCATTGATCGCAAACGCAACTGTGTTATCAGTAGTCCTGTCGGCAAACTCCCATCTCTTAATTCAGTCTTATTTTAACCTTACATTAATAATTTTAATTTGCACTACCACATGTCACTATAGTAAACTTACATTAGAACTTCAACGTGAGAGCAGGCTGCATGCATTGAATCAAGTCATTTGTGCGATAGAGATAGCGCTATATGAACATTATTGTTTCGTGGCGGCCTTGGTATCACCTTAGTATTAATATTTTAAGTTTGAAATAGTGATGTTGGTTTTCCATAATAGTTTTTAAAAGGTGGGAGTTGGGCGACTGGTAAAACACAAAACATTATGTTAGGTTATTAAGATTTTTATTGATTTCAGATAATATGGTAACTGAAATCATCTATGCACCGAACATGACTGGACAACATGTAGCTGTCGTGAATGGTTACTCCTTCACCCGTAGTTTTACGCAATACAAAAGCACGACTCTTTGGCGATGCACGTCTTACTGGAAATGTAGCGCGCGATTTACAACACTATCGAAAGATCGTCGAGTCGTTACCAAGGCTTTTTTAGTTCATAATCATAAACCTACCCCATACAAAATTATAAATGGCATTTATCGTACTAGTAAACTAATATGGTATAAGAAATAAACTATAAGAACAAGGTATACTATTATTTAGAACCTTTCATTTTTATAAGCGATTTAATTTACAGTTTTTGGTTGGTATAAGGTGAATTGTATTTTTAAATGTGATAGACCAGCTTTTGACCACCATCTCACCTGTTGTCGAGTATAATAAAAAGGGTTAATCTTAAATGGAAACTAGCTTACAATAACAGCTGCCGCAACACTCTGTAAGGTGCTTGGCCACAGCCTTACTACTGAATTTAACTTTGACCACCCTTAGGTCAATGACATTTATTATATATATTGGCGTTTACGAAAGTCAGTTATGAAAGTCAGTTACAAAAATGTACTATGAACATCTAAGGTTATCACTTATTTTGAGATATAATATAAGGACAGCATTTCTAAAACTGTATTTCTTTCTGCCCTAAGTAAACTTGCATACGGCATTGGTAAAATATTGACATACCTTGTGTTAACGTTTAAGTAAAGATTGTTATGCTCTTCTTCAGTGTCAGTTCTTCAATAATCGTCATCGGGATTGAAACAAAACTAAATTTACGTAGTGCGTAGTACATTAATTGTCAGTCTCAGTAAGTTTTTAGTTATTTCCATAATATCGTTCGAACATCTTATACCTATTAAAGTAACATATTTAATACATTTTGCATATTATATTAAATTCAAACAAATACTATGTTAATTTTATATGGAATATTTTTATTAATCTAATAGATATCTGTCCGTAAAAAAATAAACCACATAATACTTATAGAACGTGTACCGTGAGACAATTAAAATAAGACAAATAGAAATACCAAAAATGGTTAAGTACTCAATAGGTGTAGACTTGGATCAAGGGTAGTAAAGGGTCCATTCAACCCTCTTTCCTGGAATGCAAGTCGCGATTATGACTTGAGCCTGTTCCTCTGCAATGATGCCAATGGGTAAAGTAACTCAGTAATGGACCTGGCATACGCCCGATGAAACAAAATACTAAGTACTAGTAATTTTCTATAATTCAAGATAAAACACTATACATATTTTATAGTGCAGTTAAAAGTGTTAGAAGTCATGGCACGAAAAGTATTTAAACTTATGTTTGGCCATCTTATATAAGTGTTTTGATTTAACTTTTTGTATGTAGGACTAATGAAATAAGTTCTGATCACGGATAAAGGATCCGTGGTTCTGACCTTTTTTTACTTGCAGTATTTTATTCAGGCACGAGCTAATTCATATATGAGACAACTCGATTTGGGAATCACATCAGCACTGGTGCAACGTGTGGAGTGAATCCAAAGGACCCCGAGCGCGGTGGACTTGTGTCAAGAACCAGCAGGGTTGCTGCGCTACTATTATCACTGCTGACAACTGTATTGGAAGAAAGAATACATACAATGAAATAATATTCTACTAAAATTGTAAACATCTAGTTGCGTCGGTTTTACCATGATGAAACCGGTGCAACTAGATGTGAAGATGTGGGGCGGTTGAGGTGATAACTGAATGAATCAATCGCTAGGCATACAATATCTTTAGTCTTGATATCATCAGGGATTTAATCAAAATCAGGTAAGCTGATAACCTTTAGTCTCACCTAAACGTTTCCAGTTTACTACCGTCTCGTAAGAGCAGGGTACGTTAGGTGTCAGATCAGGGCCTAGTTCCAGTATGATCGTCGGAGAACGGTTCGTGAAGCACACTTTTGAGGGTATTTGGAGGATTACACATTTAAAAAGTACCATGACTAGTATGTCAGGTCGATAGCGTATATGTTATTAGGATGGGCTCAGTAGGGGCAATAACGATTAGGGCTTCTAGTACTCTAACGTTAGTGTTATTGGTTCCAAAATTCCAGATAATGTATTTACTGTTGAATTAATTGATCAGAATGACAGTGCTTCCGAAAGAAAACAGAGTTACTAAGTCGGATTGGGTGATGCTTTTGCTACCAGGATGGTATCAGACTAGGAGGGAACAATAGGCTTCCATAGTATTAGTAAGGGACGGAGTGGTAATTGGGATGCAGTGTAGGGAGCTTTTGTAAAAAATTAGAGTGCCTCCCTTAACGGAAGATTATCTATCATCACGAACCATTCGGTAATGAGAGAACCTCAAGTTTGCCCTATGCGATTTTAGAAAGGTTTCTTGTGTTAATATGTCAATCAGATGGGTCAGAAAGCCGCTAACGAAAGAGAGCGCGGTTGAGGGGGGTAAAACGCAGCAAAATGCCAAGGAGGTTCCTGTACTCAAGGAAATGTGGATATGAACAGAACGATTTTTGTGCGCTAGTATATAAAAAACTGAGGCATCTAAATCATGGGCATTGTAGGGGTGCTACGGAATGGGGGCGCGGGGGCTCATAGACAGGCTCCTGCTGCGCGGACTTTGGCCGCTGGAACAGGGCAGAAGCGATTGCGCGGGCGAGGGCAGTGGTCTTAACCAGGCTAGATGGCCTCGACAGTGTGGCTGGTACTACGATCAGCTTAGGGCTGACCCTCTGGTAGTGGGTGTTAGTGGGACGGAGAGGAGGTTTCCTCTCATGAGCCACCTTACTGATAGTGCGCAGTGCTTTAAGACAGTCACGACATTAGAAGACTAAGCCTAAGGTCCTATTTGGTGAGTCCTATCGTTTATGAACGAAGCCGGCATCGGGTCGATGTAGATGGGAAGCGATTTCCCAGAGGGGAAAAGGAGGGTCCTCGAAACACAACACACTGGTCAGCGTTAAGTCCGAGTATTCTATATAATCTTTACATTTATATATGTAGTATCGATAGTTGGTTGTCATTTATGAGAATATATGTGTGAGATTTAAAATGTTTAATTTGTAGTCATTGCCGTTCCTCGTGTGTACTTATGATGATTTATTGAATAAGTCCGATTTAAAATATGCTTTAAGTTGAAATATGTTTAAGGATGTCTTAATTCTAAAATATTATTTCATAATGCATGCTAGCTTAAATCTTTGTTTAAACTAGAAACTCATAAAAATAGAGTGTCACAATAATTATCTGAATCAAGGAAAGATGTTTCATTATCTCATTGGTCTAACTAGTTACAAATGTTCCTAGAATACTTATATTCATAATTTTCTTAATGATATGAAAGTATCAGCATTCTAACTCCAATTTCTGTAATCTGTAATAAATATTGCTTTCAGAATCATTTATTGTATCCGATATTTTGGAAGTAAGCATGGAAAACCCAAATCAGAGACGTAAAACGGAAGAAAACATGTTTGGAACCTTTAAAAATACCATAGCAGATTGTACCTTAGACTTTGGGCATATAATTATACAAAGATGTTGTGGATTTTGCCCAAGAAATAAAGACCGAAAGAGTAAGACTAGGTGCCCGAAGTGTGCAATTCCAATTTGCTCTGCACACCAGATTAAAATATGCCCGAGTTGCAGTTTAAAACTTCCTAAATAACAGTATTTGTTTTTATACAGTAGTATTAACATTTTTAGATAATAGTTTTTTAAACATATGAATAACCTCACTAGTCATTCTATATTGCTTATGAATAAAAATGATTAATGGCTAGATAGTATACGCACTCCGAAGGCTGTGGTGACCCCAGAGCTTGATCCTTTTTGTTTTATCAATATTTTATTTTTCCATAAACGAAAAAAAATAAGCGGTAGGAAATCGGATGTTTCTGTTGATGATTTACAGTTTTATTTACATGCTTTTTATAAGCCTACATGAAAGAAAATTATGCTAATTTGCCATGGATTATGTTGGTTCCGTTCTTTATTACAACAAAACCGCACTCTTTTAGCGACCTATGTAATGTAGCATTTAGTATCTGTGCGATAGCATGTCCCAGAGGGGGAATGGAGAGTGTCCGTGAGGTAGACACGCTCTTCCATCGAAAGTAAACGCTGGTGGTCAGCGTTAAGTCCGGGTATTCTATATAAAAATATCTTTACATTTATATAATGTAGTATAAATAGTTGGTTGTCATTTATGAGAATAATAAATATGCGAGATTTAAAATGTTTCATTTGTAGTCATTGCCGTTTTTCATGTGTGCTTAAGATGCTTGATTGAATAGGTCCTATTTAAAATATGCTTTAAGTTGAATTATGTCTAAGGATGTCTTAATTCTAAAATATTATTTTATAATGCATGCTAGCTTAAATCTTTGTTTAAACTAGAAACTCATAAAAATACAGTGTCACAATAATTATAAGATTTTCTGAATGAAGGAAAGATGTTTCATTATCTCATCGGTCTCACTAGATACAAATATTCCCTAAATAATGCCTAGAATACTTATATTCATAATTTTCTAAATTATATAAAAGTATCAGCATTCTAACTCTAATGTCTGTAATCTGTAATAAATATTGCTTTCAGAATCATTTATTGGATCCAACCTTTTGGAAGTGAGCATGGAAAACCCAAATCTGAGACGTAATACGGAGGAGAACATGTTTGGAACCTTTCAAAATACCATAACAGATTGTACCTTAGACTTAGGGCATATAATTATACAAAGACGTTGTGGATTTTGCCCAAGAAATAAAGACCGAAAGAGTAAGACTAGGTGCCCGAAGTGTACAATTCCAATTTGCTCTGCACATCAAATTAAAATATGCCCGAATTGCAGTTTAAAACTTCCTAAATAACAGTATTTAATTCTTTTAGATAATAGTTTTTAAACATTATGAATAACCTCACTATGCATTCTATATTGCTTATTAAATAAAATGTTTAATCGATAGCTATGGTACACGCACTCTGAAGGCTATGGTGACCTCAAGCTTGACCCTTTTTGTTTTGTCAAGTTTTTTTTTATCCATAAACGGAAAAAAATAAACGGTAGGATAACGTTCCGTTGATGATTTACATGCTTTTTATAAGCCTAAATGAAAGAAAAGTACGCTAATTTGCCACGGATAGTGTTGGTTCCGTTCTTTATTACAACAAAACGGTCTTTTAGCAACGTATGTAATGTAGCATTAAGTATCTGTGCGATAGCGATGTCCCAGAGGCGGAATGGAGGGTGGCCGTGAGGCAGACACGCTCTTCCATCGAAAGTGAACGCTGGTGTCAGCATTAAGTCCGGGTATTCTATATATAAATATCTTTACATTTATATATGTAGTATCGATAGTTGGTTGTCATTTATGAGAATAATTAATGTGTGAGATTTAAAATGTTTAATTTGTAGTCATTGCCGTTTTTCATGTGTGCTTAAGATGCTTGATTGAATAAGTCCTATTTAAAATATGCTTTAAGTTGAATTATGTCTAAGGATGTCTTAATTCTAAAATATTATTTTATAATGCATGCTAGCTTAAATCTTTGTTTAAACTAGAAACTCATAAAAATACAGTGTCACAATAATTATAAGATTTTCTGAATGAAGGAAAGATGTTTCATTATCTCATAGGTCTAACTAGTTACAAATACTCCCTAAATAATACCTAGAATACTTATATTCATAATTTTCTAAATTATATAAAAGCATCAGCATTCTAACTCTAATGTCTGTAATTTGTAATAAATATTGCTTTCAGAATCATTTATTGGATCCAACCTTTTGGAAGTAAGCATGGAAAACCCAAATCTGAGACGTAATACGGATGAAAACATGTTTGGAACCTTTAAAAATACCATAACAGATTGTACCTTAGACTTTGGGCATATAATTATACAAAGACGTTGTGGATTTTGCCCTAGAAATAAAGATCGAAAGAGTAAGACTAGGTGCCCGAAGTGTACAATTCCAATTTGCTCTGCACACCAAATTAAAATATGCCCGAATTGCAGTTTAAAACTTCCTAAATAACAGTATGTAATTCTTTCAGATATTCCCTTTAAGTCCGGGTATTCTATATATAAACTTCTTTACATTTATATATTTAGCATCGATACTTGGTAGTCATATATGGGAATAATTAATGTGTGAGATTTAAAATGTTTAATTTGTATTCATTGCCGTTTTCCGTGTGTGCTTATGATGCTTTATTGAATAAGTCCGATTTAAAATATGCTTTAAGTTGAATTATGTCTAAGAATGTCTTAACTCTGAAATATTACTTCATAATGTATGTCAGCTTAAATCTTTGTTTAAACTCATAAAAATAGAGTGTCACAATAATTATAACATTTTCTGAATCAAGGAAAGATGTTTCATTATCTCATCGCTCTAACTAGTTAGAAATTGGAGCAAAATTATACTAGCCAAATATTCAAAACTACTACTCGACCTCAGCAATAATAACTTCGAACACATATTTCAAAGCGGGTAGCCTAACAGTATACCAAAATTGTAAGACAAATAAAAATATTGTAATTTTGAAGCATAAAACAGTTATTTGCTATAGAGTTATTTGGGTATAAAATTTTAATATACTAACCAAGTGTATTTTTGTTGCTAATTAGTGATGCGCAGCCGAAGCCATATGTTTCGGTATATCACAAGCAACGTTACAAAGCGATTTTTTTAACTGTATGGGGAGTGTTCCCCCCTTACAATGGAAGGTTTTTTTTTATTCTTAATGGGTTAGCTTTTGACCACCTATCTAATGATAAGTGATGATGTGGTCGAAGGTGTTGTTCAGGCTAACCTAGGTTTACTGGCTCTCAAGGACAGCTGCCGTAACACACTGTTAAGTGCTTGGCGAATTGTTTTCTACTTGAGGGTGGTAGCTAACCAGGCGGGCATTCGAGTTCAATTTTTACTAATATTTCCGTCGTTTGCCCTGAAACAAACAAGTGATCGGGAATTGCGACCCGCATGTATTGAATTATGAAAGTACAGAAATAATTTTTAAATTAATTTATTATTAACCAAAATGTAAAAAAAAAACATTGTATCAATAACTTTTCGGTTTTACTAAAAAAGAAAGAGCAGCTGTAATTCATATTGGTTCAGCCACTGAAGCTCATATATGTTCTATCATATCAAGCTCAGAACCAATTTAGTAAGGAGTACTGCTACCATCTTTGTATTGACTCAGCTAAAACTTGCTTTAAGGCTCGGTATCATATAATCGAGCAAAGAAGCTCAGTAAAAACAAGACGTCGGTAAAGTTTTAGGCTCCAGTTCCAAAAAGATATGCTCAAATTTCTCAGTTTATTGCTTTTGAAAAGGTTGTATTCCGAAGAATGAGCCATCGATCAACACAACCCTATACCTGCAACTAGGAATATAATATTATGTATATATATATATATATATATAAGAATAAATATATTACATTACCTATAAGTGTTTAAGTACAGCACTTTGTAGTTAGTCTCTAAAAATGTAGAGATTAAGTTTTGTAAACATCTTTTTTTATTATTTATTGACTAAATATTACTTAAGGGTGAACTGGCCGGTCACTTCTTCATACAATCGTCGTAGGGTCACTCCCTTATTTGTGGATTAAGGTCCAAAATAAAGCATGATATCGATTGATCTCTTTATTATGTAGGCTTGTACCGTAACATTTTTTTAATCAGAAAATAACTTGAGAGGTATGAGCCTCGAAACATTTTCATATAAAGTTTTCGAGGCACAAAACATTCAAATATTATTTTTAAAATTTCGTTACGATACAAGCCTAGATAATGACGAGATCAATCGAGATAATGCTTAATTCTGGACCTAAAATCTCAAATAAGGGAGTGATCACCCTACGAAGTGTGTATGGAGAAGCGACCGGCCAGTTCAACCTTAAAGGGTAATGACGCAAGCGAACGCATTGTAATTATTTCAGATGTAAATGAAATAAGTCCCGCGTCCGTTCCAACGTTATCTCTTTCTAGCCGAATTATTACTATGTTTTCGATTAACATGCTTCAATTATCTCTAAATTAAATCAATTTAATAAACAGCGTCATCAAATTAGAGTAGAGATTTGATGTAATATAGTTTTTGAACCGATCGTAGTGGATTTTGCAAAGCCACCGGGACCGATGGCTTAACGCGCCCTCCGAAGCAAGGGAATACTCAGAAGTAATGCTGCTAGCGGTCACTCTGCTCAGATACTCTGTCAGCTGATCGGTTAAGTACTTTAAACGATCAGCACTCTGTCAGCTAGCAGCATTACTTCTTAGTATTCCCTTGCTTCGGAGGGCGCGTTAAGTCATCGGTCCCGGTTGTTGTCTTACGATGGCAGTCGAATATAGCATGGGGGTGGGTCATTTTACGAATGCCCGCCTGGTACCACCTTTCAAGTAGAAAATCTGTCGCCTAGCTCCTAACAGTGTGTTCCGGCAGCAGTCCTTGAGAGCCAGTAAAAATAAATTACAGGCACACACGGGACTCAACAACTGTATCTACGTCTCAGTGTGACGGGCGCAGTGAAGTTCGTCTTAACATCAAGGGGGCCTCATTCTTGATCCGTCACAATATCATAAAAAAATCTAACAGCCTAAATAGACAATTTCATGCTATTTGAGTAGATGTGGCCCGCTGGAAGCTTTATCTTTTTCGTATCATTTTATGGATATTCAAAATGTAAAACAGCTGCTTTTCAATGCTTGCTTTAATAATCTTAATATGTTTCAGTCCAATTTATAAGATCTAAGAGAGGCAAGCTGCTGTTAGTACAAGACGGGTACACTTACAACGCAACTTCTGAACGCAAGTTAAATCGCAAAGTAAGGTGGAGATGTTCTACTCACAACCCTTTTGGCTGCAGAGCTACTGTGCATACATTCAATGACTATGTGATTCCTGGAAAATTTCAACACATTCATCCACCTAAGAGTTTTTTTACCGAATAAACTTTAGTCATATTTGTCCTTCTTTATGTTAGGGCTCAATTCACACCGAAGAGCGGTTACTACAATGCATAGTATCGGTTGAAAGACTTGCGTAAGCGAACAAAATTAGCTTATTACCGTCAATTCTTTCATCTTATACTAAACATAAAAAAAAGATAAATTCACATTAAGACTGCTTGCAATTCGCGCATCGGCCTAAATTGAGCCTAATAAAATTATAAATTAATTAAATACAAGCATGATTCTTGGAATAATATTATTTTGATGGAATTTATGAACTTTACGTATTATTTAATTTCAATACAACCATGGATTTTATTCGTGTTTTGTATTACTAAGATAAACTATGACGCTTCCATCCATATTGCTGTGTCGTTTTAAATGTACCTACATAATATTACACACAGCTTGTTATCGATATTAAATTTATTTTTTTAGACAATAATGTTAATAAACAACATTGACGGATTAATTTGTTTATATTTTGTATTCTTTTAATTCCTTTTTTTTGAACACTGTTTATAGCTATGATATTTCGTTGCCTATCTTGAGCAGAATTTGGGCTCTTTAGAAATGACAACAATGCTACTTTTAGTGTTTATTGGCACAGAACTAGGTCAACTATTCTAAAGCTGTTTATATGTCAATAATTAACTTAATATTTTCAATGTTTGTATTATTCTGAATCGCAAGAAATGACAAAGAGAACCCATCCCACGTGTCTGATTTTATGAACTTGTTTTATTTGAGGGTAGTAGCAAATCACGGGCACGGTAGCGCACGAGTGAAGTTTCAATTTTTTCGTACCAGACCAAGTATTTGATTTAGCTGTGTCGACGGTCAAACGTTTAATATATCGCCTGATTACTGACAGACTCAAGTGTGACAGAAAAAAAACTAATGTCTCAAGCAGCTACGATGGAACTCATCCGGGTAATGAAAGCTCTACTACTCGTAAATCGCCAAACAAAAATGAGATTAGTACGCAATAGGTTTGCTCGATTTTTTTGTGTATTGTATCACCAGAAATAGTGAAAAGCAGACCAATTATTGGCATATTTGAGATGTGGAGTGTAGGTGCATAATCAGAGATGGATAGCCTGCAGACAGACCTACATATTTTAAACAAATACAGCATATAAACGTAAATAATTACTTAAGGTCGACAGTAAAAAGCCTCGCGGATAATGTCTCCAAAAATGGACATAACATGTTAAGACTGGCTTTCACATTCCTGAAGCTGAACACGGTATGTGATAGTGCGAGAAGCTAACCAAGAAAACGAATAATAGAAATAATCCTCATAAAACAGTACCTAGTACAGCTGTTATATACTGTACTGTATCAGCCGGATCTTGCACTACTGAACACAGCCTCCCCCATTAAGGAGGGTATTGTCATAACCCCACGCTTGGCAGACGTTTTGGGGATCGCAGTGTGAGATATCAGATCCTCAGAAGGCGCTGCTGTCCACCTTCCGGTATTTTACCTTTAGTCGCCTCTGACGACAACCACAGGTAGCAAAGGGGGAGAGGGTGACATTCTAACCCCACGGGCAGCTGTTATAAATTTTAAATATTATTTAATGATATTAGAAAAATGCTTTGTTATTATTAGACAGGACTAGCATAATAATATGTGAAGCATTTGTCAGTTAATAATGAAAGTACTCGTTAATTAAAAATAATAATGATAATGACAATTTAAATAGATAGATAGGTAAGATAAGATAATTTTACTGCCAAAAAAGATTTTTAAGTGAATACAATCGTTAACTTAGATTCTAGAATAATTAAAATTCTTATTGAGTAATAGATTGACAGCGAGCCCCAAACTAAGCACTAAGCCTGTATCTTGGGGATAGAGTGCGGTTTTCAAAAAGTTTGTTGTGTTGTTTATGACAAAATAAAAATAGATACAGTGGCAATGTAAAATTAAGTTTAAATTAATGTACAATGCGTTGCAATACCAAAGTTAAAGAAATTTTTGATGATTAAATGACATTGCATAATATAATAATGTGCCCGTTATCTTCAAGTAAGTGAATAAGAATTTCCTTGAAGCGGTTTACACGTAATAATTTTAATTTGCTAAGTACTTATAATATAGATGTAAAGTGTGGAATGCATGTGTGTTGTATGATGTGTGTAAGAGAGTGTATATGAGAGAGTGAGAGGCTGTGCGCGTATGTGCCTGAAGAGTATATTATTACAAGCACGATCGCGTTCATTAAACTTTTATGATTAAAAGTATATTAGTGCTACTTTAAGTAACTGACTGCTTCACAGTAAGCAAATTCAGGCTACTCCAGCTATATTTTGTTCAGTGCATATGCCTAAAATATCACTATTACTATTTTTAGGTAAATTACTTTCTATTACAGAACCACTTTTTGTTAAAACCCCGAGAGGTGGACTGGTAATCATCATAGGAGGGTACAGATTCAACCGACAATGTGCCATTTCTGATTCCAAGATCCGCTGGCAGTGCACCAGCCACAACTCGCATGGGTGTAAGGCTTATCTACACACTTTAATAGAAGATAATTTAATTATAAAAATTAATAATATACACACTCATTAGCTGATGCTTGTATACACGCCATAACGGACTGAAGTTGAAGTTCTTATATTTTATTTTACCATGGATTCTTTGTTTGTATAGAGCCGAAAAAATATCTTTTAACTTGAATGAAGAAGACCACTAAGAAGTAACGTCTGATTTTATACACTCATTTATTTTTTGATTTATTTTTTAGTGTTCAATACAATACAGTTTGAGATTTACATATCTTTTCTTTACTAACAATTTTTCTTGCTGAAATATAACTTTTCAGCTGTACCTAAGTAATCGTCGACACATAATAAAATCGGCAGATAAGTACTATGAAGTATTCTATGGTGATCGAAGGTATGGAGTACTAAGTATTATTTATTCTAGGACGCAGAGATGAGGTGAGATGAAATCGGGTTCTTTGCGAGACGAAAACGGATTGAGTATTATTTTTTTTATGAAAAAGTGAGATGAAAACGAACACACCCAAAAACGTGATAGGCATTATTTATTATTATATTTTGAACCGTGTTTAATACAAAATACCTTTATTTATTTTATTTTTTATGCCTGATGAGGTTAGCCTTTGACCACAATCCCACCTGCTGGTAAGTTATGATGTGGTTGAAGATGTTGTTTAGGCTAACTTAGAATTACTGGCTCTAACTGACAGCTGCCGGAACACACCGTTAGGTGCTTGGCGACAGATTTTCTACTTAAGGGTGGTAGCTAGCCAGGCGGTCATTCGCAAAATGCACTACCAAAAGAGAACCTATAAAAACCTATGATACAAATGTATATTTTAGAGGATATCATACACAATTATAATTCATAATACACAATTACAGATAAAATATAAAAAGTTAAAAGAAAATATCCGATCCAATCCGTACTTGAGTCCAACTTTTATATGGCTGGTTTTAATTGACTATAAATGGAGTACTATACTGTCCCCCGCTTTTTTCCCACTGCTTAACAAAGTTCCTTAACATCTAGTGAGTAGTGGGTAATACCAACGGCTCAGCTGGTACCCTGTGATCTACCCACTGCTCATCTAGATTGCTCGAATAGTCTGGTCTTCTTCTTAGTCGCTACACTCTTGACAGAGTGGTCGTGGTCGTCACATCAGGAGTGGTGACACGCCTCACAATCCGTCGCCATTCCTCTCGCACCGCTGTCATCCTGGTACACTCGTGGAGTGGACGATCTAGAGCAGCCTTCACTTGGTCCGTCCAACGCATGGGTGATTTGCCGCGGGCTCTTTTGCCATCCACTTTTCCCTGCACTACAAGCCGTTCCACAGACATGGCTCAGTCTGGTCTAATTAGACAAAAAATGAACATGAATAGTCATAGGATTACCTTTGATCTTGAACCTAATTGAGAGACATACTGAAGCAGGTATGGATGGACTGGTAAGAGTGATATGTTGAGAGAGATGTGAATACTGAGATAGCAAGTAACGGAACAAATTGGATGAAGAATAAACACTGTGTCGACTCCACCTAGGTTTGGACGAAGACAGGAAAAATGAAACTCTTAATAAATAGATAAGAAAAAAGTCTTACTGATTGCTATACAATTACATAATACCTACCTATTTGTATGTCTGTGTAGTTGTTACCACTGATTTACGAAACAGGCTGTTAAAATTTCTAGGTTAGCCTGAACAACATCTTCGACCACATCATCACTTACCATCAGGTGAGATAGTGGTCAAAGGCTAACCTATCAGGCATAAAAAAAATAATAAAAAAAAAAAAAAATTACTCAGCATTGTTATAACCGATTTCCATACGGTTAAAGTTGCTGGGTGAAGCTAGGTAGTATATATTTGAATTTGTTATTACTTTTATATATACGAATATGAATAAAAAATATATGTATAGGTACCATATTTATAAGTAAGTAATGCTCAAATAGGTGACCACCTTGGTGCGGCAACTAGTAAACACGTCTCGATATTTGTTCGCATTGTAATAATTATTTCCGATACAAAAAAGTCCCCAACCAGCGTTGTAAGTAGTAACAATCGTTTTCAAAAGCAGTAATTATAATTATGTCAGTGTTTATTGTGCAAAAAACAGTGTAATTTGAGTGAATATTGTGATTCTCGATCGAAAGAAATACAATTAGCCAGCGATTTATTCGCACGGCTACCCTACATCGTCGAGTTATTATATCGTGTATCCGCTCTGACTTCACTCTGGACCTACATATTGGCTGACTCAAGTGGCCGTAGCGTAGCGTAATTTCGACACATCTGGCACCGGCCGTCTGGCGCATCTTGTAAGGGCAGTACTGACTGATCTAGCGGACGGAGGTTCGATCCCCAGTGACTGTATATCTTTTTGCATCTGGATTTTTATTTGTCAATATCCCATACCTGCTGTTTATATTTTATTTCGCTTCCCGATTATTATTTCTCGATACTATGGCTCAGAATTGCAGTGGATGCGGAAAACCTATTCAGTCTCTGGACTTCTTAGAATGCAGTGGCTGTCAAGAAACTTACGATCTTCTATGCTTGGGAATGGATTCTGAAGCCTTCAAAAACATGAGCCAACAATTGAAAGATCACTGGGTATGTCCGCTATGCACCAGCTCTCGGCCGAAAGGGGACAACAGCCACACCCCGATAGGCAGTCCAGCGTGCTCTCTAAACAGTACCTACAACACTTCAGACCGTGCCAACACTACTCTGGATCGTGTAAATAGCCTTCGGGGGTCTCGCAGACAGATGACAACTTCAGCGCTCAATAGTGGGTCAAACTCCGACATTTCTCAGCTCATTACAGAAATTAGGCAGCTTAGGGAAGAAATACAAGAAATGAAAGAGCAAAACAAAGAAATCGCTCTACTGCGACAGGATGTCCACCTTTTAAAAGACCAACTTGTGTCCATACCTATGACACTTGCGACCAACCTAGACGTCTACGAGAAAAGAATTGCTGCTCAAGACGCTGAGATAATTGCACTCAAAGGATCTCTCAGTTGTATACAATCATTGCTCAACTCTCACGAACAGAGTACCCTACGGAACGAATTAGAAATTTCTGGAATTCCAGAGGCCGATAATGAAAACCTGCAACACATAGTACTTGTGTCAACAACTTTACTGGGCGTTGAGCTGTCTGCCGCGGATATTGACAGTGTCGTGAGAGCAGGCCCAAAACGACCTCCAAGTAGTACAAACAAGTCGTGGATGCCCCGGCCTGTGGTTGTGAAACTCTTGCGCCGTACAAAACGCGATGAAATTCTTCAGTCAGCGAAGACCAGGCGTAACCTTACATCAGAATCAGTAGTACCTGGCACATCACAAAAGCTCTACTTCAACGAAAGGCTCACTAAATCAAATCGAGCCCTGTTCAAAGAGGCAAGAGAACGCACACGACTTCATAATTTTAGTTTCTGCTGGTTACGGAATGGATCTATTTACGCCAGACAGTCTGAAAAACAGCCAGCAATACATATACAATCTTACCTTGACCTCGACAAGCGCATCGGCCTCTCTTGCGGAGCAGCCTCAACCTCCGAAACGGGTTAATGCTTATAGTTTCATTAGCAATTTAATCTCTTCTATAATTTTGATTATATACAGTTTTATGTTAGTTCTAATCCTTAGATATGTATACATCAATCTAATACTAAACAGCACTCCATTCATTGAAACAAACAACACTCACACATCAGTATCACATTCAAACACACAAACTTTGCAAATCATAAATAATACACACACGGTAGCAACACAGTCAGACTCACAAATTTCAGTAACACAGTCACACACACAAAGGTCAGAAACACAATCAAACACAATCAATCAACCACTATACCAATATACTGTCCCAGACACAAAACAAATCAACTCATTCCTAGATACTGTAAACGACATTGAGAATACAATTTCTATCGATTGTCAGACATGCGACCAGCTAGAAAATTGCAAAGAAATACTTATTAATACATACAATTTTAAAATTCTCTCGTTGAACATACGTAGCATACGAAAAAACTTTGATAAGTTCCTAGTGGCGTTCCAACGTCTTAAAATGAATATAGATATAGTGGTGCTTACAGAGTGTTGGCTCGGGAGTGAACCCCCAATAGGCCAAATTACAGGTTATAACAGTTTCAGCACGAAAAAAATTCATAACAAAGCTGGTGGTGTAGTAGTTTATGTAAAAGACACTTGGAATGCCACAGTAAGTGAACCAGAATTTAAAGAGTCTGAATGTTTAAAAATTGATTTCCCCGAAACTGCCACAGTTTTTGCTATTTACCGTTCTCCATCATTCAAAAATATAGAAAAATTCTGCAACTCACTTAGTTATGCAATTGAAGAGCTTAAAAACGATGTTTCCGTCATCGTAGCAGGAGATGCAAACATAAACATAATAAGCCCACTAGATGAAGCAGCCAGCGAATACCTCTGCATGATGACAGAGTTAAAACTGCAACCAGCTATTACAGAAACCACTAGAGAATATTCTTGCTTAGACCACATCTTTATTAGAACCAAAGCTCAAGACATGGTAGGAGTAATCGGTAAAACCGATGTGACTGACCATTCTATTGTACTTTTAGGAGTAACTCTGACAAATGTAGCCCCAAAACAACAAAGAGACAGATCAATATTGAAAACAGACTACAAAGCAGTAGCGAGAGAGCTTCAACAGATAGATTGGTCAACTATACTTCAAATTCAGAATGTCGACGATGCGGTTGACGAATTCAACAACATCCTAACGCTAATGATCAATAAGCACACGTCAAAAAAAAGAGTGTCTAGATCCCAATTTTCTCTGAAACCGTGGATCACTCCTGGCCTTATCCGGTGCATGAAACACCGTGATAAACTTCACGCAGAACTAAAAAACCATCCAATTGGTTCTCCACGAAAACTGGTCTACCACAGGTACAGGAACTTCTTTAACGATTTACTTCACAAACTTAAGCATGACTATGAAAACCGAGAACTTGAGGCCAATAAGAACTGCCCGAAGGCCCTCTGGAAGACTATTAAAACAATAATTGACTTACCAAGGAAACAGTCGTCAGCTACCGAACTTCTCAAATGTAAATCAAACAGTCAGGACTCCGCAAACCACTGCAATCATTACTTCGCAAATGCTGGAGCTCAGCTTGCCAGTAATCTGCTTAAATCCACTAACAAAACCGAAGCAGAACTGGCAGCAGACTCCAACAGCTGCTCTGAGCACCTGCAATTTTCTGACTCTTTCTTCTTACAGCCAACCGATGAAGTGGAAGTAGGCAAACTCATCGACAGGCTCAAAAGGGACAGCGCTCCCGGTCTTGATGGAATAAAACCTGCTCTAGTTAAAGCCATTAAAACTGAGATTTTAACACCACTCACACACATCTTTAACATCAGTTTATCAACTGGCACATTCCCATACCAATGGAAGCTGGCAAGTGTCATACCAGTACATAAAAGTGGCTCCAAAAATCTTCCTGAGAACTACAGACCGATCTCCCTTCTAGCTACGTTCTCTAAAATACTCGAAAGAATAGTAAATCTTCGTCTAGTTGCGTTTTTAGAGAAACGTAATTTACTAGCAAAACAGCAGTATGGATTCAGAAGAGGAAAATCCACAGAGGACGCAGTCGAACTAATGGTCAGGAAAGTAGCTTCAAGCCTAGATAAAAGGCAAAAAACTATTGGTGTCTTTCTTGATCTTGCCAGGGCCTTTGACACCATTTCGGTGACAATCCTAATTAAGAAGCTTGGAAACTTAGGTATCAGAGGCTTGCCACTGAAATGGTTTCAAAGCTACCTTGGAGAAAGAAGCCAATGCATCAAAATAGGTGATAGCATCAGTGACACTCTTCCCATCAGATTTGGCGTACCTCAGGGTAGCGTACTGGGCCCTACCTTTTTCATCTTATATATGAATGATATTCACACAGCATGTCACGCGAACACAGACCTGATCTGCTATGCAGATGACACTGTGGCTCTCTTCCATGGCAGAACCTGGAAATCAGCATTTCAAAACGCAGAAACCGGCATGGCATACATCAAACACTGGCTGGATTCAAATCTCTTAACATTAAATCTAAATAAAACTAAATACCTTTGTTTTCACAAGACTATAATATCTGAACCTGACTCCCGATTATGTCTTAAAATTCACTCAGCTTGCAGTATGCCCTCCTGTAAATGTGAGGTGATCTCCCGGTCCCCCTCAATTAAATACTTAGGAGTCATAGTGGACGAACGTTTGTCATTTAGAGAACACATATCCACCCTAGGTAAAAGAACTCGCAAGCTTATTCATATCATGAGATCTCTTCGAAATGCCGCTAGTGAGCGTGTTCTTCGACTAGTTTACGTGTCTCTCTGTGAATCAGTTCTGTCCTACTGCATAACAGTCTGGGGGGGCGCCGGGAGCACTACTATGATAGAAGTGGAAAGAGCGCAGCGTGCAGTGCTCAAAGTCATGCTCAAACTGCCCTACCGTCATCCAACTACAGATTTGTACAAAAAAGTAGGAGTACCAACTGTGCGCCAATTGTACATACAGAGAGTCACCCTCGCAGTCCACCATAAATACCCCTACCTAATAAGCACCAGTTCACCAAAGAGACGATCTCCACGTGCCACACAACCTCGCGTTAAAACTACCTTTGCACAACGTCTCCCAGAATTCAGATTCCCTTACATTTATAACAAAATTGATAAAACATGCAAAATTCGAAACAAACGGTTAAAAGAATGTAAAGCTATAATAAGTAAATACTTATGCACACTCACACATGACGACACAGAGAATTTGCTGAAATTTGACAATTAGCATCTATCACCAATGCTTTTGGGTACTTGTTGAAATACATTCTCACACACACCCCATACAAAACACACTGATGAATATATTTTACCTTATACTCACTGTTATGGACCACACCTTAAACACACTATTCACATACATACTACTCACATGCATACTTATAAATCTATTACACTCATTCACACCATACATTCTCTCATACACCAAACACGATTACACACACGCTGTTCCAATCCTCTCTCGATCATTCAATAATTCGATTATTATTCTCAAAGCAATCTCGCTTAATGTTTTTACCGCACCATAAATATTTAAACACTAGTTAACGCAACCATCGCGGGTCCTGCGATACAGGTTAGCCTAGTGCAGGACTCTCAAGCACTCTGTTAACCTTCCTAAATAAGTATTTTTTAAGACTTTTGTTACACTTTGTTTACTTTATTTATTAAGGTTAAGTATGTATTATTTTTGGTAATAAAAACTATTTCTATTTCTATTTCTATTTCTAAATGCTATATACTGGTTGTACCAGTGGAAGTTGAAGAGTACCAGTTTGCATGGTATTTCGCGAATACTCGCTTGGTTAGCTACCACCCTCAATTAGAAAATCTGTCACCAAGCACCTAACAGGCTGACAGCAGTCCTTGAGAGCCAGAAAAAATACAGGCACATGAGACTTACCAGTCAGTCAGTAACAGAGTATGTCTCAGTGTGACGGGCGCAGTGCAATTCGTCACATGACGAAATGCATCTCTTATAGACAGAGGTTATTTTTTTTTCTTGCGCTTGTCTTCATTTGGGTATCGTGCTTATTTCAAATCAAATCAATCATTTATTTACAAGAATACATAGTCATAAATAATCAACAATAATCTTAAACACTATGGCGATTCGTTCTTGTATTCTTCCTGCATGCAGGCGTGCAAATATTAAAAAGTATTTTTGTCACTTAGGTCTATAAACTCTTTTAAACTATAAAAACATTTACATAATAGCCAGTCACATAATCTATTTTTAAATAAATCACCTTTCATAATTTTGATTTCTTCGGGAATCCTATTATAAATATTAATACAATTATTATATAATTTTTTTTTGTATATATCTTTACGACATGGAGGTTGATATAATAAGTTTGCGAACTTGGCTCGTTTTTGCCGTGAATATACTTCGCTTCGCATTTTGAAGTGTTCTGGATGGTCTTTAACAAATAGACAAACGTCAGTTTGTCATTGTGATGAAATTGTTTTTGTTAACGATTTCATCACAATGACATAAAAAAACCTCTAATAACACGTATCATTTCATTTTTGTAGTTCCAGTGTTTACCATATCACGCTGTGGCAAGCCTGTAGTGGAGATTGGACCTTATCGATTCAATAAGAAATACGAGTACAGAGGTCCAAGAGCGCGGTGGAGGTGCACTCGGACTGCTAAAGGATGTAAAGCTCACATTATCACTATAAATGACGAAATCATGACTATTATGAATGTACATAATCATTGAAATTTGATGTGATTTTGTATAGTAATATAATTTTGAAAATAAATATAATATAATTAAAGTAAACTTCACTTTTAAAACTTAAATATTTTTATACGTATTTTCAAATTTAAAGATTAGTAAATTATCCGAAAACTGATTCGCGTAAAGTCTGATTATATGAAGGCTACACTGAAAGTTTTACGTAACTCTAAAATAAAAAAAATTACACCTAAATTCTCAATCACATCTTGAACACTATTGCATTCGTTCAGACTATTTGAAAACATGAGGATAACTATTCTCAGGGCATGTTTTTCACGCGCTGAAAGCTGACACAACCTCTTCCGTTTTCCTGTTGCCCGTAGGGTGCCGGGTTAGAGTGCCGTAAGAGGCGACTGAGGGAAAAATACCGGACGGTAGGAAACATAGCCATCTGAAGAATTGACAACTTCTACTGCGATCCCCAAGACGCCTGCCAAGCGTGGGGCAATGGCAAATAACCCCAATGTGGGAGACCTTGCTCAATGGTGGAACGTCCACGGTTAATATGCTGATTTTCCTGTGGGAGTCGTAGAGGCAGCGATAGCTAATATACCAGAAGGTGAGCAGCTGCTACTTCTCAAGAACTGCCATCTTAAACTAGTAGAAAATACTGTAAAGACTCTGTATTTCGTTGGGACACATCATCGTAGACTGATGACTTAAAGGTTCCTTGGATATGAATCAACTGTTTCACTAATAAAGTTTTATAAGGTTTTTGGCGAAGACACGAGAGTAATATATATCATACCTTGTTTCAGTAGTAGCACTTTTTTTATTTTCACGTAAAATCCGTTTATTTAGAAAAAATATGTAAAGTCTTCAGTGAAATTTTATCAAATTATAACGCGTAAAAACAATAAATGAGCAAAAGGCAAGTAAATTTTGCGGTCAAATAATTGTAGTTTTGTTTTTCCATAGTTTAATTACCCCGTTTAGCATCCGCCTATTGTGGCTAATCAGACATGCATCAGAATGCTAACCGGGGTAATAAAACTATGGAAAAACAAAACCTGGCATGGCCAATCAAGATGATTTGCCATCGGAGTTTTGGTTTTTCCATTTTATTATAACCAATTAAATGCCAATGATTTTTTTTAAACCACCGGTATGCCTTTATTATCAATACACTACGAACCATATACAACACCACAGCTACTACTATAAAAGTATTTAGACAACATACAAGTAATTTCAGACTCACAGGCAGTTCAAATACTCCAGCCCTCCACCAGTTGGCAGCGTGCCCAGCATGCTGGCATTGCCCCAATGAGTTGCAATGTCAATGATTATATTTTCCACAGTTGATTGGGCCAAGTCCCTTGCTGGTGCAAAGATTGCAATTGTCAACGGGTTCACCTTCTATCGAAATGGAGGAACGCGGCATAAAGAGTATCACCGGTGCACCTCCGGAGACAAGTGTAAGGCGCACTTCACATCCTTAAATTCAGGAGAAATCATCATTTCGAATTTGAAGCACCAACATGAGCGACCGAAATTCGTCGTCCAGGATGGAATTTTCTTAAGTTTTTAGATAACATATTATTCAATTATTTTTTCTTTAACATGTTAATCACTTTATTGTTTTATGGTAGTATATTTTTTGCATATCAAAATAACTTTATTAAAAATGTATTTCATAATTATTTTAACTTTATATAATACATTTTTTTTATTAATTAGTGGGCCTAGTATCAGTTTTACTCGTGTTACGCTGTGACGCTTTTTTTAATGGGATAGTTGGGCAAACTAGCAGTCGGCTCTCCTGGCGGTAAGTGATCACCATCGCCCTCGAACATCTGCAACACCAGAGGTTTCGAATATGCGTTGCCGGCCTTTTTGGAGGGAACATGCTCTTTTCTTGAAGTCTCCTAAGTCGTATCTGTTCGGAAATACTTCACTTGGCAGCTGGTTCTAGTGCTGGCTGACTCTGGCATGGTTGGCGTTGATTTCTTAGGATCTGCTTCCACGACTTCTTTTAATTCTTCATGATAAACTAAGGTAGGCAGGCGAATGCTTTTTATTAGGGAATTCAACGTATCAGATGTGAAAGGGGCGATTGTATCACTCGAAAACAAGATGCGTGCCGCGTTTTTAATGTCACCTTCATTAATTTTGTTTTCTACTATTTTAATAGTAGCTGAATCGACATTAAGTATTTGTTTTTGTATTCCGTCGCAGTGGCGGAATTATTAAAGTTGAGCCAAAAGATTGCTCTTCGCGTGCCCTGTATTTCACGCAGTTTTCCTTTACTCTAGTTGTAAGAAATTTTTTATTAGAAGGATCAAAATTTAAGTAAAATGCGTGGTACGCGAATGCTAAAAGATGCTCCCAGGCTTGCGTAGTATTAGTAGCCAAAACGTTTTTAATCGAACAAGATAACGATTGGGCAACATAAATTCTTCAACAGAAAAGGAATATTATTTTTGTACGAGCTTAAAATCTCCCAAAACGGTTTGGCAGGGGTAGCAGGGCTCGCAACACTGCTACTACTTACGGTTTGATTATTTATTGGTCCCGAAAGGGGAATTTCCGAATTTTTATGACACCTTTTTTGGTGAATTTTGAGGCCTATTTGACTTTTAAAATATCGAGTCTGGGGGCACTGCGGACACAACATCTGGCTGTCTTGCGATACGAGTACAAGGTCCCAACTACTGCATTCATTGTTTGGGTACAAAGCATTGCTTACAAAATAAATCAAAGCTTATCTTAGAATCTCTAGGGTGACGTCTCGACCCGGATGTAGTCTCGCGTCAACAACGTCGTCGTAGTCCGTAGTGCGTAGGTGTCGAAATGTCAAAAAGCTATCGTATAATAATAAGCTAGTGAAACTAACTACAGAGGCCCACAGGAGCCCTACAAACCTCGCAAAATTCCAATAGGAAGAATGCGGTTGATGGGCAGATAATGCCTATCTACTATCTTAAAATAAAATTAATAATTTATTGTAAACAAATCTGAAATTTACTGACCTGTCAGTTCGATTGATCATAGACAACCGTCTGATGCATCTCATTGAACTGTTGTAGAATTGTTACAGGACCAAAATATGTACTCAATTCTCGCGGCTACAGAGTATTATCCATTGGTAACTATTTATACACGATGGATTACAAAACGGGAGAAAAAGTACGGTGGCGGTGCGTCAAGAAAAATATGAAATGTAAAGCCTCAGTGATGACCGTTCAGGATATCATCATCAGAACAGCCGGATCTCATAATCATATTTAATACACTTTCATTTTGATGCGCTCGTAGTAGAGCTTGCAGTCGTTCTGAACACACTAAACGTGGATACGATTTCTATGTACTTAGTATTTTTTGGTATATAGAAAGGAGAATCTAAATAAATTTCATAACACAGAGGTGATAATATTCTATCTCTTTTTTTTTTTTATTCCTGTTAGTTTACCCTTTGACCACTATCTCACCTGATGGTAAGTGATGATGTGGTCGAAGATGTTGTTCAGGCTAACCTAGAAGTACTGGATCTCAAGGACAGCTGCCGGAACACACCGTTAGGTGCTTGGCGACAGATTTTCTACTTGCGGGTGGTAGCTAGCCAGGCGGGCATAAGCAAAATGCCCTTCCACCATGCTATAACGACAACCGGGACACATCCTTAGACGACAACCGGGACCGACCTCCGAAGCACGGAAGCGCTCAGTATAGTAATGTCACTAGCGGTCACCCATCCAACTCATGACCGCGCGCGACTTTGCTTAACTTTGCCGATCGGTTGAGAACAGCTAAGTAAACTTCGTTACGAGCGCTTCATAATCTACCCCCTAGATACCCCTAATCATATTTGTGCCTCATACGTATCAAAATTACAGTGTATTGATAGGTATTTTAAGCTTCAAAAACATTTGAGTGTTATATTTTTAGAATAAGATATGAGGCAATGCATTACATTTTTTAGTTTAAGTATTGCTCCAAAGGGCACCGGAGATCACGTGCCGCTAGATGAGCTGCCTCATCGTTTGTCATTGTATCCCATTAAAAAAAATTCAGGACAAAATCACATTAAACATTAATTATATTATTATGATATAGTTGTTAAGTTTCATGCCATAGCCATATATTTATTGTGTATGTACCTAAGTAATCAAGTGAACATTCCGTTAAATAAAATAAGTAAATAATAGTGCTTTTTAATTTCATGTCATATAATGTAACTTTAAATGTCATGCTCCACAAAAATTAAAAATATAGCACTTGTATAAAAACTTTGCGCCCCAATTTTATTTCCTGAATTCAGCCCTGTTGTAAAACTCGTTCTTAGCTGACTATCTACTTGCCTAGTCATTGAGTGAACGAAAAGGCCTCCATTTTATATGCTAGATAAATAGTAGAAACCGATAACGTTCAGATATAACAAATTTTTTATTAATTAAAGTAGCAAAATTTTTGACGGCCTCGTGTAAAACTACGCAAATATGCTAAATGCTATCGGTGGTAAATATATATATTCTTGAAAGAAAACATATTGTACCTTTATGTTTTAACAGCTCGTTAATTCATAATATAATATAATATAAATATATTATAATAATATATAAAGATTTCTAAGTAAATTTTGAATATTTTTTTTTTCATTTAATTATCAAAATTAACAATTGTTTTACAAAAGATTTGTTAACAATAGCATAGAAAAAACCCACTACGGTTTGAAGAGACAATGCTATATGATTCAGTATACATCAATAAGTATAAGATAGAAATAATAATAAAGTAGGTAATAATAGTAGAATTACAATGGTTCCGTTTGAAAAAGTCAGTAGAACTAGGTAAGTGCATAATTATACAACTTGATACTTTTCTAAATTTGCTAAAAAATAAGATTTTAGTTTCCAAGATTTATATTGCCCGATTAGTATTTATTACCTAGACGATAAGGTTTCGAAGTACGAGTATATAATATTTAACCATGAGAATTAAAAAAACATACAGCAAAGTAAATATTATTAAACCAAAAACTCACTATTTTTGAAGCAGTGATAGCTCAGTGGCATTGGCTATGGACTGCCGTGCAGCAGGTCCATGGTTCGAATCCCGCCCAGAGCTTGAGCTTCACCGCATGGTGGAAGGGCATTTTGTGAATGCCCGTCTGGCTAGCGACCACCCTCAAGTAGAAAATCTGTCGCCAAGCATCTAACAGTGTGTTCCGGCAGCAGTCCTTGAGAGCCAGAAAAATTACAAGCTAATGAGACCTAACAACTGGACGTCTCAGTGTGACGGGCACAGTGCAATTCGTCGCTGACGAAATGCGTCTGTTATAGGCAGAGGTTAGTCCACTTAACATCAGGTGGGCCTCGGGCTTGTTCCGTCACACTAACATAAAAAAAAAACAGAATAGCAAATACAATGTTTTTTTAAAAGTGGCCTAGAGACATATTTCACATATACAATATTATTTTAATTAATGTACTTTTATAGGAGGTACGCTTTTATTCGAAAATCTCTACAAATTATAAACAACACCAATGAAAAATTAACATGTGTGCAATCAAATCCAGCTAAAATTTTATTTATATCTAAGAACAATAATTTATTTCTTAAAATTATTTATTATAAGAAAAAACTCTCTAGTCAGACTATTGCTTGGACCATCTTAATGCTCTTTTCTTGAAGGTTCCTAAGTCGTATCTGTTCGGAAATAGGTACTTCACGTGGCAGCTGGTTCTAGTGCTGGCTGACTCTGACGTGGTTTGCGTTGTTTTCTTGGGATCCGCTTCCACGACCACTTTTAACTCTTCATGGTAAACTAGGGTCTCCGGTCGTCTACGGGGTTTGTTCTGTAGGTCTAAATTTCCATATCGAAAACGTAGGAACCAAAAACTTACCGTGTTTTCTTTAACGGTAGCTTCCCTATACGCATCCTTAATTCTTTCATTTATTTATATTCGATTCAGTGGAACTAGCATTCATAAATAATCCTTATTTTAAGTTTTCCATATTGAGAACAAAACGATGGCAAAGAAAAATCAAATGGCGCACAAATGAATCGCTAAATTGGAAACACATATTTGTGTTGCCAATTTAGCGTTTCATTTGTGTATTCACAAGCCTAAATATGAAATAAAATTGAATTTAGAATTTCTTACCAAACGCCAGATATTTGAGATATCAACGTACCCAGCTTGATAAAACGCCAATTTATCTGTAAGGACCATATGAATTATCAAGGTTTCCTAAGTGTTTCCAAAATGTGTGTTGGGTTTTAGTATTCAGGTTCAAAAATAAAGAGTCCGATGAAGTAAAACATATCCATAAGAAATCTCATTTTGATATTAGGGCACATCTCATTTAATGTAAACTGTTAGGACAAGAATTTTTTTATAGCCGATTGCTAATAAATATAACAAATGTATGCCTACTAACTAGTCATTACAATTATTTGTTTGTTAGTTTACGACAAAGTATGATAAGTTCATAGGTATTTTATAATATTACAAATATAGTTGACCTGAATGCATATCATTGAACCTAAATATTGATTTGTTACAGAACCAAAATATGTTCTCAATTCTCGCGGCTACAGAGTATTATCCATCGGGAACTATATATACACGGTGGGTTACAAAACAGGAGATAAAGTACGGTGGCGGTGCGTCAAGAAAAATTTGAAATGTAAAGCCTCAGTGATGACCATTCAGGATATCATCATAAGAACAGCTGGATCTCATAATCATTTTTAATGCAGTTTCATTTTGATGCGCTCATAGTAGAGCTTGCAGTCGTTGACGTGGATACGATTTCTATGTACTTAGATTTTTTTGGTATCTAGAAAGGATAATTGATAATTAAATTATTGAATTCGATTGGCCAGCAACCTATTCCATACCATAATTGGAAATTCATTATGGGGTTACGGGTGTATCCTCATAATACCGTCAAATCCCGCTGGAAGTTATCTTTTTCATCCAAATTGTCTACGTTTTTTTATATGAAGCCAAGATTCCAATCTTCTTGTTTTTTTTAAATTATTTTATAACGATTCCTTACACACACAGTCACAGTAATATTATAAAGGCCGTTCTTGTGTTTCGTCCAGTGTGTTAGAGAAAATATTTTGTATGATCCTGAAACAGTGCTCGGTGAATGGCAATAGGTCCGCCCCCTATTACATGGGGCCAAAACCCAATTGGTGAAACGTGGGTGTTTACACACTTCTGCCTACCCCTTCGGGGAATAGAGGCGTGATTATATGTATGTATGTATGTATGTACGTAGAAAATATAAATAAACTTCATACCACAGAGGTGATAAACTTCTATCTACCCCCTAGTTACCCTTATCATATCTGTGCCTCATACGTATCAAAATTACAGTGCATTGATAGGTAGTTTTAGCCTCAAAAACATTTGAGTGTTATTTTTTAGGGTTCCGTGCCCAAATGGTAAAAACGGGACCCTATTACTGAGACTTCGCTGTCCGTCTGTCCGTCCGTCTGACACCAGGCTGTATCTCAAGAACGGTGATAGCTAGACAGTTGAAATTTTCACAGATGATGTATTTCTATTGCCGCTATAACACGGATACTAAAATAAAATAAATATTTCAGGGAGACTCCCATACAGCAAACTTGTTATTTTTTTACCGTTCCTTGCTCGATACTAATAACGGTAACAGGCAGACGCTTTCACTATTCACAGAATATTTAGTTTTATGTTCTCTTTAAATATAATTAATTAAAATAATATAAAACAAATAATTAGGGGGCTCCCATACAATAAATTATTAGTGAAAATTTAAATGGCGAGTTAGACTTGGAAAGGGAGCGGAGGGGGTTGACGGTGAGAGCTAATGTTGGTGCGTAGGTTTGCTCATTGTTCAAGGTAAAAATCACTCTGTTCAAGTCATACTGCTAGACTTTCTATACGAGTAGCCTATAGACTACGTACACTAAAAATCCATTAACACCCTTCGTGTCCAGTATAATAATGCATTTAGGATGATGTTGGGACTCCCGCGGTTCTGCAGTGCATCTCACATGTTTGCCGAAGCACGCGTTGACGGGTTCCATGCTTGCATGCGTAAAAAAGTAGCATCACTGTTATGTCGGCTATGCTCGAGTACTAACACCATCCTAAGTACAATTGCATTGCATTCGTGTACTGGTGGAGTAGCTATTTATACCTACTACCCAGGGCCGAGGACAATGTCCTCATTTATTAGTCTTTCTTATATTTATAACGTAACAAACACATAGCATAAGTTTACTAACATTTTTGTTTGAAAGTTCCCGCGCCTCCACTCTCGCGCCGCGCAGAACGAGCAGTTGCGCGGAGTCGTCGCCGCGATTTAGACGCGTGAACTCACCTGATGAAGGGCATCGGACATGCCCGAAACCTAGGTCGACAATCTCGACCAATACGCGTGAGTACAGCCGGTTATTGAAAACATTAATTTACTAACATTGTATGGATCTTAGTTATCTGAAATAAAAACATTATTATTATTATTATAAAAGAGGTTTTCGCCGTACCTACCTAGCTCAATCGGAACCTGCGAAAAATGTCTGTCACTTGTAAGATTAGGTTACAGGTAATAGTACGGAACCCTTCGTGCGCGAGTCCCACTTGCACTTGCCGGTTGTTTAGAATAAGATATGAGGCACTGCAATACATTTTTGTGTTCAAGTATTGCTCCAAGGGCAATGGAGATCACGTGCCGCCAGGTGAGCTGGCTCATCGTTTGTCATTGTATCCCATTAAAAATACAGGACAACATTACATTAAACACTAATTATATTATTATTAAATAGTTATTAAGTTTACTTCCATAGCCATATATTTATTGTATTGTACCTTATGTAATAAAGTGAACGTTCCGTTAAATAAAAATCAAATATAAAAAAATTAAGTTTGTTTTTGCTTTGAAGAGAGCACATTGATAAATCAGTATAAATTAATAAAAAAATTAAAAACTCGACAGCATTTTTTTTATTTTCTTTACACGTTTTGGAGCGGTTCGTCTGTGCAACAAAACCTAGCTATCTCAAAATAAAAACAACAGATAAACAGTTTCTTTTACCGGCGATATGCCTTTATTAACAAAATACTACGATCTATATAAAACACTACAGCTACTATAATGAAAGCATGTAGACAACCTACAAGTCACTGCAGACTCACAGGCAGTCCAAATTATCCAGCACGCTACCAGTTGGCCGCGTGCCCAGCATGCTAGCAGCATTGCTTCGTTGAATTGCAATGCTTATTCGTTGAACCAAATAGATGCCAGCATTTTATTCACGCGTCGCATAGACGAAGCACTCTTAAAAGATTTGGAAAATACGATGAGCTCCCTGTTTCCACGGACCCAACGTCTCCACACCAATATATTAGTTATTCAACATGAACTTTAAAATTACTGTATACCTGTTTATAAAATAATTTTTGTAGCACTTTCAATATCACAAGATTTAATTTTTACTTTCTAATGCGCTTATTTGATAAATTGTACACTAAAAGGAACGAATTGCGACAAGGTGCGCCATCTATACGTATATTAGAGAACCGAAGGTCCTCTTTGCCAAAGCACGGCATCTATAGGGAGACGTTCAACCATACAATGCTGAATTCCATCACTGAGAGAGTGTCATCTATATGCTGACTATGAAACTACGAAAACGGACCTTAGTAATTTATTAATTAGTACTAGAGCAAGATACCAGGTGTCTACAATTTTAATATTAAGTAAAGTAAAATATAAGAAAATCTAAAAACTTAACTCGCAAAAAATTTGTAACATTTTGTGAGGCATTTTGCTAATGCCCGCCTGGCTAGCTACCACTCTCAAGTAGAAAATCTGTCGCCAAGCACCTAACGGTGTGTTCCGGCAGCAGTCCTTGAGAGCCAGTGAAATTACAGGCAAATGAGACATAACAAGTATGTCTCAAGGTGGGCGCAGTGCAGTTCGTCACTTGTGATGAAATGCTTCTGTTTTAGGCAGAGGATACCGCTTCACATCAGGTGGGCCTCGTGCTTGTTCCGTCACAATAAAATAACAAAAAAAATATGTTGTTTCATTGACATATGTATATCTCCCGCCAAGCAATTATGCTCATTGCCGTCTTCCAGTTAGAAAGGTTTAATTAGTATTAAATTAGAAAGGTATAAATAGCATTAGTAATAATAGGTACCGGTAAAATTAGGTACATGCACTTGAGGCTTAAAACATTGTCTTATGTGGATGTGGGTGATGGGCGTTGTGCAGTTTGCCAGTTGTGACGAAGCCGTTTTTGAGTCCAATAACTGAAAAGTATTTTCCTATCTTGATGATATAGTCATTGACAGTGAATGACAATCGATCCCATAAGTAGCAAGGGTGTGTGCAATATTGTGATAATAGGTACTTATGAACTATTATGGCACAGCTAGTTATTTCACGGTTCCATTTTTTGTTAAATTATTTTATTATTTTTATTATAGGACTGTTGATAATGTATTTAAATGTTTTCAGTTGAAATAATAATGTCTCGGAAGGGCAAACCGCTGCTGAAACTAGGTGGATATTTTTATTACGTGGAGCGTAGCTACAATATAAGACTAAAAACCAGATGGAGGTGTTCTAGTCACAGAACTTTTGGATGCAAGGCGTCTGTGTCGACCGTGGATGATATCGTGGTTGCGGTGAACTCTGAACACAACCATCCGCCTAGAAAGTATCTACTCAACTGAAGTTTTGCCGCAAGGGCATTTTGCAACTACTCTCAAGTAGAAAATCTGTATCAAGCACCTAACGGTGTGTTCCAACAGCAGTCTTTGAGAGCCAGTGAAATTACAGGCACACTAGACTTAACAACTATGTCTCAAAGTGACGGGCGCAGTGCATTTTGTGACTTGTGATGAAACTCATACAGATGCGTTTCATCATATATGCAGAGTTTAGTCCGCTTGACATGAGGTGGGCCTTGAGCTTGTACTGTCACAATAACAAAAAAAAGTATTATAGATACAATATTAAAAGTCATTGAAAAACATTTTTAATTATCATTATGGCTTTCGCCTGGGAAACAAAAAGCCAATTTATTTTATTTAATTACTTCTAACGTGTGGTACGGTCAGCAACAAAAGTAGACGAGTGAAATTATTTTCGTCTCATACAGTTTTCATTATAATTCCGATTTTGTCATTGTTTAATATTTGAACTACAGTTATAGGTACCTATTTTAACTAAATGTGTTATATTTATCAAGTCATTGCGCTCAGCTTTTTCTATCACTGAAGGACAATAAACAATTAAGGCTGTGTTGCAACATCTCTGGTTAGCGGCAAATCGCTGGTCAATTTAATTATTCTGTCGGAATAAGGTTGAATATGGAACGTTTTTTGCGGATTTAACCATCATCAAATTTGGTGCAACTCATCCTAAGATTGAAGTAATAAAATGTTTATAGTGCCACCAACTTAACTGTGCAGTTCTCGAGGGCGCTACTGGTCAAGGAAATCAACTACAAACTGTCACAATTTGAAGGAATGTTGTAGTTTTTTTTTGCCGCCTGAACAGATAAGTTGGTGGGACTATATACTACAGTCAATTGTTTTCTTTAAATGTATGGAAATATTTTTGTGTGTTTAGTACTATTTATAATGTATGAGAAAACTTGTTTTGTTTACTTGTGAAGAATGGTTTAACTAAGCTTAAATAAAAAAATAGCATGATTCATTAATTAGAAAATATAAATGATTATCATATTATTATGTTTCATTCGTTATCATATTATTATGATATATTCATGAGCTAAAGATTAGTCATATTAAACGATCTCAGATATTTGTCCAAGACAGAAGATGTGTATCAGCTGATTTCGCTGATAAAAAATACCAAAGGAATTGAAGCGGAACTACAGAATGTGTTTGTATTTAAACTTATGAAATATTTTTCCACAAAATTTGCTGAGTTCCGCTTTCATTCAGCTCTAGTGGAAATTAAGACATTAAGGTTGAACTGGCCGGTCAGTTCTCTATACAAACGCTGTAGGGTGATCACTCCCTTATTTGAGATTTTAGGTCCAGATATAAGTATAATATCGATTGAACTCGTCATTATCTAGGTTTGTATCGTAATGAAATTTTAAAAAGATAATTAAGTTGAAAGTTATTGGCCTTGAAAACTTTATATGAAAATGTTTCGAGGCTCATAACTCTCAACTTAATTATCTTTTTAAAATTTCGTTACGATACAAACCTAGATAATGACGAGTTCAATCGATATCATGCTTTGTTTTGGACCTAAATCCTCAAATAAGGGAGTGATCACTCTACGACGTTTGTATGGAGAACTGACCGGCCAGTTCACCCTTAATGCATACAATTAACATTTTGAATTATACAGGAATAAGTTTTGAATTTCTGCCACTATTATTGTTTGTAATTTTTAATATTGGTGAATAAAAATCTTCACAAATATTTCTTATTTGCTTAAGAGTAGAGTTCACGGAGCGCTTTCCATACAAACGTAGTTTCGTCATATTTTATACACTAAGTGTTCAAACTCGGTGAAATTTTGTGTGCATATTGCTGAGTGCAATGTATACAGTGATTTCATTATTTATATTAACTATTTATTCTGAAATTTTTACAGTTCAAATGATAATTTCTCAAAAAGGCAAACCGCTGTTAAAACTAGATGGATATACATATTATGCGGTGACTAGAAGCATTTCAAGTCCTAAGACCAGATGGAGATGTTCTACTCATATCCGCTACGGATGCAAGGCAACTGTTTATACTCTTGACAGCAAAGTGATTTCGACGAACTATGAGCACATTCATCCACCAAGGAAATTCAATATTTTGAACTACAATTTCTTGAAGTGACGATTGCACTGAGAAAAACGACTTAAAAGCTTAAATCAAATTTGACCTTTTACCGTTGAATTTTAAATACGTAAGATGAATTCACAACTCTTAAGATGATTTTCACCAATCAATAAAAATGTACAATGTTTTATAATAAACACAACCGTCAAAAAACGCCTTCCGTAAAATATTTTCAGAATTGAACTTGTTATACGATAATAATTGCAGTATTGACCATAAAATATACCTTACTTTTACGGCGTTTTATATACGGTGATTATCACTATAACGTACGACTTAATCAGTCTCATCGAAAAGTCAATATTTAGGAAAGACCACAAAATACACCTTAAATGAAGAAGAAAAGAAACATTCGCCTTCACTGACCTCGTTTAACGCCTTCTAGTTGGAAATTGGCCGTCATTAATGCGCTTTTGACTTTAGATTTTTCTCAGTGCATCGTTGAGTTACACGCAGCTTACCGGCATACGCAAATCTGACTCTCGGTCTAAGGACTTTGGAGTTGACATAAATTGGTCGGTGAAACCTTCCGAAAAATATCACGCGAGGTATTGCCTCAGAACAATTGTAAATTACATTAATTATAATAAATAATATGCCATACCATAGTTCAGAGTCACATATCAAATTATGTTGCTTATACAACTTGCTTAAGTTTATATGTGTGTTATTATTATAGTGTTGTTATTAGTACTGTTGTTAGTCAGCCCAGTGGGACTATGGAATGGCATATTATATTAAATAATATGCCATTCCATAGTTCAGAGTCACATATCAAATTATGTTGCTTATCCAACTTGCTTAAGTTTATATGTGTGTTATTATTATAGTGTTATTATTAGTACTGTTGTTAGTCAGCCCAGTGGGGTGTCGGGGTCCCGTGGGGTGCCGGGTTATAAAGTCGTAAGAGGCGACTAAAGGTAAAATACCGTAAGATGGGGAGCAGCGCCTTCTGAGGAACTGATATCTTAAACTGCGATCCCCAAGACGCCTGTCAAGCGTGGGGATTGTGGCAAACCCCACCTAAATGTGGGAGGCTGTGTTCAGCAGTGGACAACCCAGCTGATAGAGTAGTCAGTATTTATTGAAAAACCCCTTCTAAGGTCTCTTCCAACTTCTTTCATGACTTTCTAGCTTTGCCTAAGTTAATCCAGTTGCTCCTCGTCGTGTATATTATCAGCGTCATATTATTGGTCATTTCTTTTTCTTTGGCCCTTTCCATTGTGTGTTTTCTATGGTCCATCTTTAGTAGCGTGAGATGTGTCTTCACTAGGCAACCCTACTGGTGTAAATACTAAAACTGGAAGCCATATAATATGCATTACTGCTAACCAACATATATACAGTATGATAGCCCATTTTTTTAAGCTTAGTTGCATTTATCGGTGTATACTTGTTATTATTCTTTCATATATATATCAACTATTTAAATAACTTTTGTAATAATGACCTATGTCTAACTCACGAAAAAATAACTTAATGGTGGTCAACGATGTTGGTCTCACAATTATTATTATAAATAAGAATACATTAAGAAAGTATTATGACTGGCCCATTTCCATTAAAGTATGAGAGCTTCGTTTATTTTTAGTTGTTTGTTTGTATCTATTTATATATAGTAAACTACTGTTTTAATTTATTTGTGAATACCCAAATTTGGCAACCGTACGGTAAGAATGGTAAAAGGCATTTACAATATCTATCAAGTGCATATTACTTCCTTTTAAAATTTCTCAAAATCACCAAAATGTATTTCAGTTTACATTAATTCTCCTCGTTACATCTTCTTTGTTACTGTAAATGACAGCTACTTTACCAAATATACAGGTGCTATAATCATTATCATGTTGTTTCTTTGTATTAAGATTATTTACGTTTAATTCTAAGCCGATTTTTGACCTTTCATGATCAAGTGATTTCATAATTACCTCCAAGTCCCTGAAAGTTTCAGCTAGTATGAATATGTCGTAAGCGAATCTGAGATTGTTTAAATAATATACAATTATTTGTTCGCCTTTGCTAAACCAGTCTTAATTCTGAGAAATATTATCAAGTAATGCTACGGTGTCAGGGGGTCTTCCTATCTGACTTTTTTTCTTATCCTCTCTGTTGTTTCTACTTTGCTTGTAGGTACCTACTATGTGTGTAAATATATTTTAAGATATTAATAGTCAATGTTTAACGTTGCAGAGCATACAATTAAAATTCGTGTGAAAATTGCGCATTGTGGTTTATTATAATTAATAACACTTATTAATAATTTACTGCAAATTATCACACTGTCTGTTGCTAGTAATAAGTTTGAAAAAAATGAGGCGGGATTGCCATATATTATATACTGTATATAGCATATAATATATACTGTGTATCCGCCGTATTATCCACTGCTGAACATATTCTCCCCATATTTTATCACCCAAAAATATCGCTTATTCATCTCTTCCCAAGAGTGTCTATTAAACTACCTAAAAGATAACACGACAATACAAGACAATACAGTAATTTATGTTGCTACAGTGCCCTTCAAGCCTAAACACAGGAATTAAATATACCCTACTGCTTGGAGACACAATACCTGGACCTATGGTAGTTCTTAGATTTTATTTACATACTTAAAATTGTAAAATTTTTATACCTAAAAATGGAAGCCGGTACCATGATAGTTGAAAAGTACCTTTTATGACAATATTGTGTGCATGGCACCGACTTCGACAAGTTATTTCACACTTTTGAGGGTTGATGTCGGTTCCATTTCAGATTAAAAAAATATTTCACCCTTTTTAGTGCCTTTTGCTACTTACGAGATCGAAAACGAATCGATACGAGATGAGAGAGAGAGAGACAAATCATTTAACAGAGTGTAACTCAAAAAAGTATAATTTTTGATGCCTTTCGATTCTACAAGAAGCATTCAGGAGGTCTTGGTTCTTTGAGCTCAAGATCGAGATAATTGTTTTTAAAATTTTCAAGTGTTTTCGTATAGTATTCATTTATGATTTTCATAATATATATTATGTATAGATTTCTACAAAGTAACGCCTGACCTACTAATTACCTAATTGAGAAGGTACCTAAACGAAGGAAAATCATTTTTATATTCTAGCTTGTATATCATAGTCTAGAACTCAATAAAGATTTTATATATCTTATGTTTAATGCATTATTTTAATTTTCTAGACGCAGTATTCAAAACATCTCGTTTTGGCAAACCTGTAATGGAGCTCGGTGGCTACAGGTACAACAAGCATGTCACATCTAAAGGTGCCCGAAGTAGATGGATATGCTCTCGGGGACCCTCATGCAAAGCTGGTCTGATCAGTATCGATAATGAGATTGTAAGAGTGATTCATAGCCATAATCACTAAACGTCTTCCTACCCACAAATTCATATAACATATTGAATTGTGCACATTTTGTATGTATCACGCGATCTTGTCATTAAAATAATAAACATTAGAGAGGATTACAACGTTTAGCAACATTTTAGTTGAAAAACTATAATGGACGTTTATAACTCATGTATGAAGTTTGTAGGTACGCTTAGTTTCATGTGTAAAAAGAATAAAAACGAAAAGAATAAAAACGAAAAAAAAGGGTTACACAGCAATAAGAAATTTGTAAAGATAAAATTTAATTCTAACTTGTATCTAACTTCCAATATTATATTTAATAAAAAAATTTACTTGGAATCTGTTTCGGCCTATTTTATATACTGACTTTTAAATTATAGAGCATTATTTCCAAGAAAGTTTTACAATCTTCTGAAAAAAAAATGCATGCGTAACCATAAATATATTTTATTGAAAAGCATGTAACAAAATGAATACACAAAAAATCTTACATATTGTGGCATAACGCTATTCACGCGTCTCTAAAGCTTGGACTGCACCACAATGGCGCGGCGCGGCGCGCTTGGTGAGCGACCGTCTTTACCTAACGCATTTAAGGGTGCGCAGAGCAATGCTGCAGCGAAGCGGCGCGGGGGCTCGACTCTTTCGTTCACAATAGCAATGCGGCGTAGCAAAACGGTTCTTCCAACTCATTGCAAAATTCGAAATAGATGAAATCTTAGACGGAGAAATATTTAATCAGAAATACAAAGAGGCAGATATAGCTGCAAAAAATAATAAGCGTTCTATTTATGTGAAGGATACACCAAATTTTCGTTTGAAAAAAACTCTTTTTCACGACTCTACAGAGATAATAATCGATTTCACACAAATTTAAGACTGTAAAAAGAGGTTCTATGAATTGTTGAAACATGAACTGATGGGGTAATATATTGCGCCGCGTCCCTCCTGCTGTGCCGCAACATAAAAAGCACTTACGGCAGCGGCGCGGCGCGGCTTTTACGTGGAATTACCTTCGGAGACAACTCTGTAGCTCCGCGCCGCGCCTTTCCAAACCCCCAACTCTATAGTGCAGTTTACAGCATTAATAAATCCAAACAAATTATATTTATCGAGCCGCGCCGCTTCGCTGCCACGCTTTGCCGCAGTAGTGCGGTATGGTCTTTTAAGGCAATGACGGCGGTGACAACATCACCTGGACGCGACCAATCAGATGCGCTCACTTCTAAGCGCCAGATCAATTAACTAATCCAATTGAATTTAGAATATTATGCGAGTTTTATTATTTTTGAATACGATGAGTACGAAATCAAAGCGGTCACTGTAAGATTTACACCTACGAATAAATATGAAAAGAAATGTAATTCGAGCTCAAAAACAACAGAACGCAAACTATACCGCAGCGGGCGTGGCTTAAAAAGTGTACCGCGCGGCCCTGTCAGTTCGCCGCGTGGGCTCGAGTCATGCGGTTGTACCGCGGGAATTTTCAACTGAATTTATCAATGTTCTTCTGCGTTGTTTAATTCCGCAAAAATACTATAGTGTGTAATAAAATGGTGGAGAATTCATACGGATATAAAAAAATCGGGAATACCTTTTATAAACGAGTTAATAACCATATTTTGGAAACCCATACTTGACTACCCTGGATAGTTTCATGCAACATGAATTTTACATTGAATCAAAAATAACTATGGAACATTGTTAGTCTTAGAACATTTTATATGAAAACAATTCCCATTATTTTTGTATTCTTCATTTTTGATGTCAAACATGTGCTAGAAATGTTATAAAAAATACTTTGAAAAAGGTCCTTAATTTTAATTTAGTATTTGTGCTACTAATGACATAAAAATATCCTAGAAGTAGGGCTTAGGTCTGACAACTGTCAATTGTTGTCGTATTTTTCAGTATTAATTTAATTTTTGGGATTCAAAGGACATAAACATTACAATTAATTGATCTTAGATCTTATAGCTGTCATACGTAAGAGTAATTTCTAGGCACTTTTTATGTCATTTTAATCAAAAATATGAATAGAAATGGAAAAAGATGACACTAACAACAGTACTATACCTATATATGGAAAACTACAATAATAGTTCCGGGCATGCTGGGCACGCTGCCAACTGGTACAGGGCTGGAGTGTTTAGACTGCCTGCAAGCCTGCAATGGCAGCCAGGTTGACTAAATGCTTTCGTTGTAGTAGCTAAAAGTATTTATTATACACACTTCAAAAGTGCCTAGAGATGAAGTACGTTTTCGAGTATTGTCGCTGTAAAGGATTTTATTCGTGAGGTTTTCTGACGAGTCTCGTTTTGGTATGCAGCCTGATGCAAGACGTACTCAAGTTGGGATTGGAGAAGCTCTGGACGTCAAGAACGTTTAAAATTCTGTAAAGAAGTTCACCCATATGGAGGGGGAGCAATAATGGTTGCGCCCGGTATTTGGATCGGCGGAAGAACAGATCTCATTTGGATCAGGGGTAACCTCAATGCTCAGATTTATGCGGAGAGAATTGTCTCAGAAGTGAACATCCCTTTGCGAAGCCGTTTGGGTAATTCGTTTCGTCTAATGCACGATAATACACGTCCACACACGGCTACAGTCGTAACTCGTACTCTTGCCGATGCTGGCATATACGTTCTGCCGTGGCCTGCTCAATCGCCAGACTTCAACCCTATTGAACATTGGGGTTGCATGGGATATGCTACAAAGAAGAGCTCTGCCATGTTTGTTATCAAAAAGCTGTTGTGGGGTATGCACGGCATTGATGCCGCGTATACCCCGCAACAGCTTTTTGATTTGTTACAAAGGACGTGGGCGGCCATTCCTCAAAGTGATTTTGATGAATTTATATTAAGCATGCCAAATCGCTGTGCTTATGTGATTAGTGTAAATAGTAAAAACAACGATCATAATTAATATAATGTTACAATAAATATAGCATAAATCCTGTCACAAAAACGAAATAAAAAAACTTTTTCTGCCATTTGATTGACGACATTAACTTTACATTATTTCAAAGTGCAAAAAAAAAATATTTTTCGTTATTCATACATAATATAGGGATTCGTTGTTAACTTAAAAATAGGAATTCAATAAAAAAACTAGTCTGGATAATTAGATTTGGTAAAAATTTATTAAATATTTTTGTATAGTTCAAAATATACATGATCACTAGGCACTTTTAATGTGTGTAGTTTGCAGCATTTTGTTAACAAAAAAAACCTTGATGTACTTATTAATGTAACACACGCAATAAAAACTTTTTAAAATTAAAATTTCATTCTCAGTTACTTCTACTATCAATATTAACATGAATAAAAAAGTTTACTTGAAATCCATTTCTTCTTTTTCAGCGCATTATATATACCGACTTTTAAATTAAAGAATATTATTTCCAAAAAAGTTAGTCCAATCTACTGAAATAAATTGCATGAAAAACCATAAAACTATGTTGTTCAAAAAACGTGTAATGGAAAATTAATACGTCAACAAGCTTACATATGGCATAACGGCATCCACGTGTCTCTAAAACTGGGACCGCACTACAGAGGTGCGGTATCTGAGCGACCGTTACTACCTAATGCATTTATGGCACGACTTTTTCGTTTACAATAGAAATGCGGCGTAGCGGAACGGTTCTTTCAACTAATGGCAAACATTAGAAATAATCGTGGTTACTTCCAAAGAGGCAGATAGAATTTTTTTTTTTATTTTATTTATTTATTTCACACATATTTCAGATAATCAATCCATATAGTATTAGTAATACAAACATAATAATGTAAGTTTCTAAATTACTAATTCATTACAAAAAAAAATCTTTAAAATTATTTTATATTAAATTTAGATATCGGCGCATGTATCTCATTCCAATAACGCACTATTGGACAGTCAGATCTCCACAGTATGGTATTTAAGAGACTGTTGCTACTATCCCTCACGCGATGCATCAGTGAGGACGTACGTTTTCGAATTATTGTTTTAAAACAACCCGTATGAGCCTGGGAGAACATGGCTGATGCACCACAAAATCGAGACAATTTCAACATACAAAAATATGTTTATTTTTAATATTGTTAGGTTTGCAATAACGCCTGCTATGCGGATTACATTACAAAAATATAGTGCCGTTTATAAGTATTCTATTGGGGTAAAAGATGTAACTAATTTTCGTTTGAAAATATCACTCTTCCACGACTCTTCAGAGATAATAATCGATTTCACACAAATTTTAGAACGTAAAATGAGGTCTTGAATTGTTGAAAGCTAGGTGGAACGTGAAATGACTGGATAATTTAATGCACCACATCTCTCCGGTGCCGCAAGGTAAGCACTTGCGGCAGCAGCGCGGCGGCGCGGCGAGGCACAGCCGTGACGCAGAGTTGCCTTCGGAGAGATCTCTGTAGCGCTGCGCCGTGCCTCTCTGTAGCCGCAACACTATAGTGCCGTTAACGCCATAAATAAATATAAATCTATATTTTGAAGCGGTCGTAGCGAAGTTGACTTAGCTGTTCTTAACCAATCAGGAAAGTTAAGAAACGTCGCCCGCGGTATTGAGTTGGATGGGAGCCGCTAGTTACATTACTACTGAGCGCTTCCGTGCTTCGGAGGGCACGTTAAGCCGCCGGTCCCAGTTGTTGTCTAAAGATAGCAGTCGCTATAGCATGATGGTAGGGCATTTTGCGCCCACTCGCTAGCTACCACCCTCAAGTAGAAAATCTGTCGCCAATCACCTAATGGTGTGTTCTGGCAGCTGTCCTTGAGAGCTAGTACTTCTAGGTTAGCCTGAACAACATCTTCGACCACATCATCACTTACCGTCATGTGAGATAGTGGTCAAAGGATAACCTATCAGGAATAAATATATATATATATATATAAATTAATATTACACGAGCCGCGCCGCTTCGCTGTCATGGTTTGCCGCAGTAGTGCGGTTTGGCCTTAGGCAATGACGGCTGTGACAACATCACCTTGACACGACCAATCAGATGCGATCATTTCTAAGTGCCAAATCAATTCACCAATCCAATTGAATTTGGAAAATTGTGCGTGTTTTGTTACTTGTGAACTTGATGAGGCCGAAATCAAAGCGGTTACTGTATCAGAGTTATACTTCTTTACATTATTTATTCGTAGATTTACACTTAATTTTTATTCGTAGGTAACCATATCAAGCAACAAGTTAGATAGATAGTAGATAGTTAGTAAGATAAGTATTTGAGTCCATGAGCTGATGACGGCCGATGTACCCAAGTTTTAGAATCAATTGAACTTTTACACGATTTAATTGTACATAATTTAAACTATTAAAACTAATTTACTGAATCCATTACTGATATTGTGAATAAGAAATATTTTTTTATACTTGCCACTGTTTCCTTGTATCCCTTTTTTATCCTTATTTACTTCATTCGTTTCTTTTGCAACATCGTCGGGGGTCTCTATGGGTCGTGGGCTTCTCTTTCAAATACCTCCCAACAGATTTTCCGCCTCCTCAGAAGAGCGACTCCTCTACTTGGGAGGTTCTTGAAAGTGAGCATTACTAATCGGTACTCCAATAACAGGTAGGTAATCACTTGTTGTGTCGGAGGCGTCCTAATCTCATTAAGGATGGCAATGTCTAGGATGTCCATTATCCCGTTGCCTTCATAGTGCGTCTGTTCCTTGGGGCCTACGACGTCATAATTATGGTCCATCGAGTCTTGGTACAGAGTTTTAAGTGGTTGTAATAGTTTTATCGTTGCGCTAGAAGAGAATGCGCAGTGCGACGGGTGATTACTCGCCCATTCCTTTGGGGCGGCAGAGCCTACTAGCACAGCCTGGACACTCAACTCATTCTCTACACAAAAGCCGCGTTCTAACTACCTATTACACAGACACTACACAAATGTTGTTTTCGTACACGCTTAAATGTGTGCGTGAACTCTAAGGTTGTCATCGTATGATTAATTGTTGTACTTACCTACCTAACAATCTTTTGATGCTGGTATTATGAATTATCAGATTTCGTAGGTTATGCGTACCTTACCTACCTTCAGAAACATGTACAAGCACAACAATCCAACTCCATGTACGACGAACAGTTGACAATAAATATATTCTGATTCTGATTCTGATTCTGACGTAGGAATATGCAACACAACTGAGTAGGTAACATTACTTCACAATTCACTCCATTACTTATACAAAAAGTATCATTCCAAGTTCACATTTTATACAAGTAATGATAATAATTACAATCACAATAATAATTTATGTTCTTCTCGTATAATAAACAATCATGCAGTGTGCCAACCGTAGCGAAAGTCGGTATGTGTGTTGCTTTTCTCTACGGCAGGTAGGAATAGGTCTAGGTATAGATTACACTTGTTTCGCTGCAAACGAAGTCGATATCCACGGATATTATATTGCAAACGAAAAACTTCTAAAATAATCATTATTTGAATAGCAGTTTGAATAAAATACAAAGATAAGGTATTCATCATCATCATCATATTATAAGTTACCTACTGTATAACTGAAGAACGACAAATAGGTAGGTACCTAGTGTATAGGTTACCAAGAATGACTTACCTCGTTTTATCCTTAGGAAATCTATAAAAACTCCTCTCCTTTTCTCGTTTAGTTGATAAGCAACCGTAAACAGCACAAGAGTACCACATCCTCAACTTTTAAAATACTCGTACAATCGTCACGCTTCGTCGTCACGTCATCTTGCGCGAGTTGCGCGTCCTGTATTCAAGTCAGCTCAGCGACAGCTCAGAATCAGAGGCGGGGTGAGGTAGGCTCGTTTTGGTGGGGGAAGAGGAGTGTCCATTCTATACGTAGTATTATTATATGTTCTATGCTACTAGTAAGTATGCGTATCTCACATAAATCTTAACAGTGGTTCGTATCCTAAAAAATCCCTTGGGCCAGTTTTAGCTATCACCCAGTGGATCTTGAGGCTGTATTGTGGTATTGCGAACATAACTAATAAAGTAACATTTTCAGATTTAACACCGTGCCCGGAGGATATGTCAAGGCAGCTCGATGTCCAACCGAACAAATTAAAACTACGCCAAGTACACGCACTCAGTCAGTTAGGGTTTTCTGTGACCCAAATCGCGAAATATTTAAGCATTACTGTGAGTATGTGGCAGTTGCGAATTAAGTTTAATTATTGAATAAATGATAATGTAGTCTAATTTGATCAAAATACTTTTTTTGCAGCCAAATACGGCGTACATTTGGATTAAGCAAAGCACTGACAAACAATAATGAATTATATGTTACTACTGACTAATGGCCAAAGTGCTGTTACACCTAGTTTAAGCCGGTAATATTTAGGGCCAGTATAAGGTAGTTAAACTTAGATGTATCTATGTTGAAGTCTTATATAGGAGAAGACAAGCGAAACGAGGAGGAGCGTTACATTATTAGTGACCATGAAGTGTGGGCCGAACAAGCGAAGCGAGCATTTCGCGTATTGCAACTCGGAAACGAATGAAGAACTTGAAATCCGTGACGTCTCTCGAGCTCCGTTGGTATGACAAATATATTAGCGGTTCTCTTTGCTATAGATTACGAAATTCCTACAATGTCATTGTATGAAATGGCTTTTGTTGTCAGTCAGCGTTGGATGTCACAAACATCTGATATAAATATTGATATAAAGCCTTTTATCATCGAGCTGTCGACAACAATATTATGATTTTGTGTATACATTTGACCTCTAAATTTGCTGCGTCAAATAAATGTTTAATTAGTTTTATTACATTTAGTGTATTATTAAAAATTAAGGTGCATCAAAGAATATCAAAGCAATAAAAAATTGCATTAGAGGTTTGTCATAAGCCCCACGCTTGGTTGGCGTCTTGGGCATTACAGTGTAAAATTGTATTGTACAGTAGGAGCAGCAGCCCGACTTCTGGTATTTTTCTCTTCTTCCTCTCTTACAACATCCGCAGGATGATATGGGGTGGTGCTGTTCTAGGCCGGCAGCCCTCAGTGGTCTTTTCTTTCTTTTCTACAAGGTATAAGTTGTAAACTAAGGTTTCATATATAGATATTCACCATACTCTTACTATAACTGTATACCTACAACTATTATTCTAGCCGTAGAGAGTAGATCCCAAAGTGGGCCAAAATCGTTCACATGCCTTAAGACGTAACTGTATAACTAATTCAACCTTGAAATAATCACCATGAAGAATGAACATAATTATATTTAGTTCACATTTTTTATCTATTTCGCTATTTGGCAATAGTAGGGTGAATAAGTAGAAACTTAGAAAATGTTTACAAATAATTGGATTTTTTTTTAAATTTTTATAATGTTTTATTTCTTATATCATCCTTGTATCATATTATATGATTATATAATTGTATAAGTTTTACCTGTGGTTTCTATTAGTCGCTATATTATTATCAGTAATGTAAGTAGAAGTGAAAGATATCAAAATTATAACGCTTTTTGAATTTTTCGTTAAATGACGCATAAATAAACGTGAAAAAATTTGGCCAAATGTAATTTCATAGGACCTAGATAACCCATGTATTTTAAAATTTTTCATTTTATAGAAGGTAATGGTCGATACTGGAATACCCATATTTTTTCCTAATCCGTAGTAGGTAAAACTTTAGCCTCTCTGACTCGAAAATCATCATAATATTTATTTTATATGAGCCATACATAAGTTAAGACGCATAATTCACAATTATTTATTTCGCATGATGTATATCGAGAACAGGTGTCTATTATTAATACCCAGTATATATACCCAGTTTGGGCGTTGCATATTTATTATATAGGTACGTACTTAGTTACATATACAATCAACCTTGGTACTCATAAAATATATATTTTTAAAGCTAGAACAGTGTTCATAAAAAAAAACAATTATTATTATTATTTCGAAACATAATACAATTACCATGTGAGAGATATAAATTAATTAAAGTAATAACCGGTCCCTAGAATTGTATTCTACTGTTATTTTACAGCAGACGAACGCCGATTCATGTATTTTTTGTTTGTTGTCTTCATTACTATGTTAATAAAGAAAAACAACACGAATGTATGGGAGATATTTTGTATGCTTTTCAGTTCCACATTTTACCACGTCACGTTTTGGTAAACCCGTTATTGAGCTGGGCGGCTACAGATACAACAGATATCATCGATGCAAGGGAGTTAAAGCTACGTGGTACTGTACAAAAGCTCGCTGTGGATGCAAAGCTTACCTTATCACTGTTGGAAATACAATACTTGCTATGAAACATGAACATTATCACTGATCACTCATAATAGAGTTGTTGTTTTTTTTACTTACGAGTACTACTTTCTTGTTATTTTCTTATTTAATAAAACAAAAAAATATATAAGTATATTATTTATTTCATCACATTGTTCATAACTAGTTGTTTGTTATACAAGCTAGTTTTATAATGTAAGTAATAAAATTAGTATTATAATTACGTAAGATATTTAGTGACATTAGTGGAATAATTTCATTACCGTAGCCTTTCTTCCTTTAACAAACATTATGTTTGTAAAACAAGTTTGAAGCGCTCTTAGCGAAGTTTACTAAGCTGTTCTCAACCGATCAGCAAAGTTAAGCAACGTCGCCCGCGGTCATGAGTTGGATGGGTGACCGCTAGTGACATTACTACTGAGCGTTTCCGTGCTTCGGAGGGCACGTTAAGCCGTCGGTCCCGATTGATGTCTTAGGATGGCAGTCGTTATAGCATGGTGGTAGGGCATTTTACAAATGCCCGCCTGGCTAGCTACCACCCTCAAGTAGAAAATCTGTCGCCAAGCACTTAACAGTGTGTTCCGGCAGTTGTCCTTGAGAGCCAGTACTTCTAGGTTAGCCTGAACAACATCTTTGACCACATCATCAAATACCATCTGGTGAGATAGTGGTCAAAGGCATCTATAAGGCATAAAAAAAAAAAGTTTCATCCAAATCTGTTCAGTCGTTTCAGGGTGTAGAAGTAACATGCATACAAATACACTTTGGTACTCACACACTCACAAACGTTTTTATTTAAAACATTAGTGGAATACTATCATTACCGTTGCCTTTCACACAATATTTTTTTCTTATTTCAATTTTTCTTTCTCTTTTCTTCTTCTAATCTGGAGGTTTTGTCAATAATTGACCATGTCACCCCGTAAGTCTCACATAATGTTAATAACTAATTACTTTAACTAGGACTTGTTCCTCCGTAAAGAAACAAGTATAATCTTAGTAGAACTCTGGACTTTCAAACATTATGTTTGGTAGATAAAGAAAGGCAACGATAATGAAAGTGTTTTCTATCTTCTCCATTTGTACACCACCTTTAGAGAACAGAGGATCTCTAAGAGTTCATGTCCAAGCTCTTAATTTTGTATATGTGGCTGAATAATGCAATTTGTAAAAAAAAATGTTTTCCGTATCTCATTAGATGACGAGATGATCAAAATTACGAAATGTATTTTTTTTAATATTGTTAATTTTTGCAATAACATAACAATATTAAATTCGCCTGCTTGGCAAATTACATTAGTAAATTACAAATTTATGAGATAAAAAAATATATAAAAAATATATTATATACAAATATATATCCCGGATATGACTATAATTTTTCTCTCGTAAATTTGTAATTGTGTAATGATTATTTATATTATTTCAACATATTTTTTTTACCTGTACTAGCAGTGGACAGTTCTATTTTTACACGACTGTCCAAAAAAAGGAGTATTATGTTTTCAGGGTTCATGTATGTTTGTAAGTTTATTCCAACGTAACTTCTAAACGGCTTCACCGATTATAATGTATGAGATATCGTTACATTCGTCTTGACAGCGAAAGTGACATTGGATGTATAAAAAAAATCAATAATTAAACAGGCGGAGACCCCAAATTGTGTTTTAAAATATATTTATTTTACCAAACCCATCGATTGGAATATCAAAATAAAGGGCTTTAAAAAAAGGATTTCATTAATATGTATAACTTCCAGTTTAAATTTCAATAGAACGATAAAACGTTTAACAGAAAATAATAACTTGTTTGCAAACAAGTATAAATTAATTTAAAAAGTAAAAAACCTGTTTCTAAGACATATTGGTAATGATCAATCAAAAAATATGAAATTTGGGTACATACTTTACACATATTAGCATCGGATCTTCTTAAAAACTGTAACATAAGTGTAAAGGAAGTTATACGTACATATTAACATTAAGTAACATGTCAAATGGCATTTTTTTTAAAATCTCGACTTGTCATATTATTTTGATTACAGGTGTTCGTAATGAAGCATTTTATATTGTAAAATCCAAAATGAATCGAAATATATTAGTTAAAAATGGGCGCCGCTATAATGAACGCAGGAGAAACAGGAACGGAACTACTGCCTGGCGTTGTGTTGCTAGAACCTGCACTGGATCTGTCATTACTCGCAAAGAAGTAATAATATATGAAAAAAAGCATTCATGTACACCCTTAGACCCTACACAAGAAGTCATCATGAGAGAACTATCAATATTCAAAAAGCGAGCGGAAAATGAAACAATACCCATTCCTGCACTTTACGCTGAATTTCTTCAGGTTTTGAAAGGTAAAGGTATACCTCAAGAAGCAATACGGAATGTAAAAAAAACAAGAGCAGCATTATATACTAGTCGTCATAAAGTCAATTCTAAAATTTCGAATCGAAAGAAAAGAAATTAACAAATCTAAATTCATAGTCAGATATTTTTATTGTAAAACTGTGTTACATGAAAGATCTTACAGATTATTATTTAGTCACAACAGCTTGGTCCATCATATTGAACATACAATAATATAAGTTACTCAGATTTAATAATAACAATTAACATTTTTATGTCAACAATACATTAATATTAATGAAAAAACAAATTAACAAAAAATAATAACAATTTAAATTATAAGTCAACAATACAATAATATTAATACAAGTCCATTTCATTTCCAATACATAATAATGGTTATACATTCAATAGTCATTGTATCAAGATTTTATATGTCATATCCCAAACAGTGATAGCTCAGTGGCCTTGGCTATGGACTGCCGTGCAGCAGGTCCATGGTTCGAATCCCCGCCCAGAGCTTGAGCTTCGTCGCATGGTGGAAGGGCATTTTGTGAATGCCCGCCTGGCTAGCGACCACCCTCAAGTAGAAAATGTGTCGCCAAGCACCTAACAGTGTGTTCCGGCAGCAGTCCTTGAGAGCCAGAAAAATTACAGGCTAATGAGACCTAACAACTGGACGTCTCAGTGTGACGGGCACAGTGCAATTCGTCGCTGACGAAATGCGTCTGTTATAGGCAGAGGTTAGTCCACTTAACATTAGGTGTGCTTCGGGCTTGTTCCGTCACAATAACATTAAAAAAAAAAAAAACTATTTTTTTGTCTTCTAAAAAATCATATAATATTGTTTCGTTATTAAAAAAAAAAATACTTTAAATGCCGATAGGCTTTCCGATTCCAGTATAATTTTGGGTAAATGCAAGCTAGACTAAACACCGTTCGCTCTGCCATCTATTGGCAATGTGAATGAATTAACAAAATAAGTGTTTTATTGCTTCCGAAGGTAGGTAATTGCTCCTGGTTGGTCAGTGTTGTCAATATGTCTAGCAGTTTAAATATCTTTAAGTTTCTTCTTTGTGACGCAGAATGTTTAAAATTCATTAGATTGCTTTCATTTAGACGTAACTTAGTACAACTAAGTAATCAAGTTGCATTAAAAAAATATCACTTACCCACAACATATCTCACTACCGCTATACTTCTATCGAGTTAATATCGAAATCTTATGAAGTTTTTTTTATTATTTGATTGTGACGGAACAAGCTCGAGGCCCGCCTGATGTTAATCGGACTTACCTCTGCCCAGAACAGATACATTTCATCACAAGTTACGAATTGCACTGAGCCCGTCACCTTGAGAAATAGTAGTTAAGTATCATATGCCTGTAATTTCACTGGCTCTCAAGGACTGCTGCCGGAACACCGTTAGGTGCTCGGCGACATATTTCCTACTAGAGGGTGGTAGCTAGACAGGCGGGAAATCACAGAATGCCATTCCACCATGCAACATTTTTATAATTACGTTGTTCTTGCTGCATTAAGTACTCGAATATTATGAGTCTTAATTCATTGACCACTGTGTATATTTGATCTAGGTTTAATTTTCAATATAATTTTACAAAAACAATTGTAATTAATATAAGTAATCTTCGGTAATATGTTCATTTTGGTGGAAATAAATGATCTTGGTAAATAAATGTTTGTGTTTTTCGTATCAAAAACAATACAAAAAATATCACCCTAGATCTGAGGATCTAGGGTGATATATATATATATATATATATATATATATATATAGGAGTTTGACGTTATGGGAACACTTCTTAATTTGTCTTTTTCTTGGCGTGACTATTCTGGATTCGACCACTTCGTTATAAGGCTAAGAAGTACCATTTCTGCTTTTGACCACCATTTTAGTGAATATATATATACGGTATTATTTTATCAGGTAATTAATAGGTCCCATGGAAATGAAAAAGAAATTTGCAAATAAGCAATAGGTAGTGCTTGTCGACCCCGGAAATCGAAACCGTAATTTAGCTATTGCCACTGCACCAATAATTTCTTGGGGGGCCTTTCAGTGTAAGTAAAATTTAAAAGTAGGTAATGTTGTTTATTTCCTTACTTGTATAAGAGAACCTTAGCAAATTTGACGCCTGAATAAGGCGTTACTTTGCGGAAATCCGTATTAAAAAGTAACAAATATATATTATAGTACAAAAATACTTAAAAAAAAAATATACATCTATTAGTAACTGTCGAAAAATTCCTCGATCGTGCGCTCGAAGAGTCAAAACCTCCTAACAGTGTAGAATCGAAACGCGTCGAAAATTCTTTCCGTTTTACATGGCATTTATGACGTCACGTAGGCTTAACAGGAAAATTAGGTTAACTTTCCCTACTTAGATATATTTTTTATGTTTTTTTTAAATATTGTTAAAATTTATGAATGCAAGTTTTCTTGTCACTATAATCAATGGCTGAGATCATGAGATCGTTGCATGTCTTATAGTTTCAGACTTGCACATACTGACTCATTTAAATTCCCGACCATGTATATATTTTTACTATTATTAGTACTGATTATGATGGCAATTTTATTCATAGTTACTCTGATCAAAACCGACTGGGTAAGCTAAGCCCTCAATGTTTTTATTGCCAGTATACGTTTTACTGACACTCCGATAACAGGCGTGTAAGGACAAGTTCACAGTTACCCTCAATAAATGAAATAGTGAAAGCATTCACAGAACATTACCTCGTAGTACCGAAATATAAAATCATCAAAGGGATATAATAACATGTGAAGTTTTTAATATCGATATATAGGTAGCCAGTAATTCTAGGTTAGTCTGAACAACATCTTCTACCACATCATCACTTACCATCAGGTGAGATAGTGGTCGAAGGCTAGCTTATCAGCAATAAAACATATATATATACATATATATATGTATGTGTGCACAATTGTCATATAGCTTATTTAGACTGTTAAATTAAGGTTGATTAAGATAGATTTATTTTATACTACCTAATGTATAATGTTATGAAATTTCCTAAATTAGTGATTGCATGTTAATTCAAACTACAGAGATCTGTCCTAATAGTATGTTGTGTAATGTATATTCGTAATGCCTAATTAATTATAATCTATAAATTAATGTATATTACATGATTGTTCTTCCCTTTTTTTACATTTAGCTATTTTAATATTGATTAACTAAGACACAAGATAAATTAAATCAAAAATAAATTTTAATATTTTTTTATAGTGTTATTGTAAAGGCATGCTTGCCCATAAAATTGCCTACTGCTTATTATAGCCTCTCCCATAAATAAAGTTTGCTATAATCCACCTTCCGGTATTTTACGCTACGGGAACAGATGGAGGGGATAACATTCTAGCCCGGCACCCGACAAGGCATGCTTACCGTTGCCTACAATAGTACCACATATACCTAAAGTAAAGAAATTTTGATAAAAAATCAACTAAAATTAAGAGCAGACAAGGGTTTTAATTCTTTAATGACTTACAGTGAAATTCGCGATGCAGGCGTCTGGAAAGCAGGTGGCTATAGTCAATGGTTACACATTCTACTGTCAAAGTACAACTCGGACCACGGCCAGGTGGTGGTGCAGCAAAGGGGGGACGTGTCACGCCAGGTTTACCTTATATCTTAATGGTCAAATGAAGAAAGCGCACATCGCACACAATCATGCACCACCGACTTACAGAATAGAAAACGGAATCCTTGAAAGAATTTCCAAACATCAAATCATTTTCTAAAACACGAATGCTGCTGTAGTTATAATCCATTTGTGTGTTAAAAGATATTATTTATTGCTTGGTTTGTTTAATTTGTATTCGTGTTATGTACAATTAGCATACATCTATGGTACCTATGTGATAAACTTACATAATAAGCTTACCTACATTAGGAGATAGTTCAAAAGTGTTTCGATACCATCACTCAATTTAGGATATGTGTTTGAAAAATAAAACAGGTGCCATATGTACCTATTAAAAGCTACACGTCTGTGTCTGAATCCGAATGTTTATTCATAATTTTAACAACCTTTGTTACAATAGTTAAGTCATTTAAATACATAACACACGTAATACATAAAATTTGTAATACGACGATCAACAGATGAATACACACCCTAAAAATATCACAATAATAACTGTATTACATATTAATACAGTTATAGGTAGGTATACCTAGTCAATTGACTTACTATAGAGTATAGACAATCTAAACGTAGCTTTTTGTAATAATTGGAACAATAATAATATTATTTTATCATTATCGAAATATATTGTGACATATTTAATGGTAATGAAAATTAAATCACCTTAATGGTGTCTTGCATTTAGTCACTGAAAAGGATATCTCAGACCACGAGTGCCCTTAAGGTTGATTGTCAATTAATCTACAGTGTTCTAAGTTAACTAAGCTAGAGTGGTCGAAAGAAAGCGTATGCCAATAATTATCCATACAAATTCTAATTGCAAAGTAGTCAAAATCCACGATGTCAAATACATTTCTGCCATATATTTAATTAAGAAGATTATTTTAATCTTTCCGATAAAACTATGTGGACTTGGACTCCACGAACAGTGTGAAAACATTAGGTACTGATCCTCTGAGAGAAAAATTATATGTGGTTTAAATAAAAAGTGGTAATCAGTTGGGGCCAGTAAGTACGGAGATGACGGATGGTTTCTAACTCCAATCCTTGTAGTGATAAAACAGTTTCACAAGCAGTGTGAGCTCTAGCGTTTAATGGAACAATAATGTTGAAAACCGATTAATGAGACAATTTAAGAGTTACGCTATCATGTGGAGTTGCCGGTCGACATATGCTGTTATTGTTAGAGTAAATTTGAGGAAACTATGTTTTGGGGTCACTTAAGACGCTGACAAGTGCTAAATAGCTTTACTTGAACAAATTTTTACTAAAATGTATTTAGGTTGTTGCAGTAAGATAATTCTATGTTAATTTTGATCACATTATCTAAGGCCAACAAAAGTCCAAAACACGTTTCCTTCAAACTTTCTCGACAGAATAAAATTGTAAAGTTGGCTCTAAATTACGCTTGTAACGTAAATATCTTGTTTATTTAAACATGAATAACTATTAATATATATTGATAAAATAGCAAAACCTCATTAAGAGGGACAAGAAAAAAAAACATTTTCGATTTACGTTACTAGTTTTGTGTTATTAAACGTACTTTTGGATTTTACCTTAACTGATCGCGATTTCACCATCGCTGCCTCTTTTTCACTCCTACGCAGTCCGATAGTGACAAAATTTCAGCATTTTATTGCATGTTAAACAAATTACCCCAAAACACCATCACTTTTCTGTACGTAAGTTTCACTTTATGGCATTGTCTAGGTATTTTACGTGCCTCAGCAGCTCCTGATGTCTTCTCCCCTGGTGTTAAGATACAGGCCAATCAGTGCGTCAGCTATCCCGGTTCACTGTCAATGACAGCGCTGGGATATTTCAGCGTCGGCCTGACTGGAATGGATATTCTCCGAATCTCGCTTATAACGCGTATCAGACCCTATCATTTGCATACAATCGAACAATAATGAATAACATATGCCACTATAGTCTGCATTATTTTAAAGTTTACATAATTAAATTGAACAATCGTTGAATTATATCGGAGTAGAGATAAGAGTATAATTATTATATCAGCTGTCGTAAAATTAATAGAAGGTATAAGTATAAATAGTATGTTTTAGTAATAGTAAGTATAAGATGATTGAGTTGAAGATTATACTATTACATTTTTCATAGTTGTATTTCCTGTTTCAGAACTAATATTTACAACTTCTCGTTTCGGAAAACCGGTACTGGTATGGAATGGGTACAGATACAATAAGTATTGCAATTCAAAAGGTCCTCGAGTGAGGTGGATTTGTTCAAGTGCTACAGCACGGGCTTGCAAGGCGTACCTTATCACTATAGACAACGTTGTTATCACCATGAAACATGGACATACCCATTGATATAAAATATGTTTATTAGTTTTGCGCCGAGGTTTAGTTTATCGTCCTTGAATGAGAAATTAAATCACGATTTTTATATTATATTATAAATAATATGTATTTGAGGATGTTAGCACTGACGTTTCAACGGATGATTATGAATGTTATCATTATTTATATTGTATATATTTGTTATATTATGTTGCAAATGGATATGATATTAAAATTTAAATTGAGGATAAATTTTCTTAATATTGCAAATGAAATAGTGCTCTAAAGGGCTGAAGCATACTTAGTATAATTTAAATATAATTTAATTTTTACTGAATAATTATAAGTTATATGTGTCATCTGATATTATATGTTTCAATGTGTAGGTATTAAAATTGATAATAATTAATGTAATTGGTGTAAACCGTTTTAATTGTAAATAAATAAATAAATTAGATAGAGTACCGCAAAGCACATTTGCGATGGTATTAAAAGATCCTCCGACCCAGTAATTGCTTATTTCATACAAAAACGGACTCACCTTGATAAAAGTTACAGCTGCTCGGACGTGCAACACCGCCGCAATGTCCATAGAACTCAGTTTATTTGCAGTTAATTAAGCCTTTGTTCTATGTATAATCCAAATTGAATTTGAGCGTAAGCGTTACACCTAGTAAGTCACGTTGTTTGATTATCGAAACAGACGTAACCCATATAAATCCACTAAAATATTAAAAATTTAAAAAAATGGAGAAAATAACAATAGACAACAACAGATATTCAATGTGATTATGTAACAAATATTCAGTTTAGTTGTAAGATTTCTTTGTATATGTATTGTTTAATGCAGCCAGCCACATATACAGGGTAGTAAAATAAGCTCGAGGACCACCTGATGTTAAAATTTTCTTGTGACAGTAATATACTATTCCATATGTTTTATTACTTAGCTCGATGTAAATATTCAAAACTCTATTCAAAGGGAGCCCGGCGCGGTCCAGTGTTGCCGCGGCGGGCGCTCTTGCCTCAGAGAGACAACCTAAAGCAATAAGTTCTTCTAGTACCATCTGACACTTTAAGTTCTGTGTCTCATAGTAAAAGACAATACCTAATCCGGGCTAAGAGCGCCCGCTGTGGCAACACTGGACCGCGCTGCGCTCCCTTGGAATAGAGTTTTGAATATTTACATCGAGCTAAGTAATAAAAAGAATGAAATATTACATTACAGCCACAAGAGACTTTTAACATCAGGTGGTACTCGTGCTTATTCCGCAAATACATTTCTCAAAAAAAAACATCTCTAAATTTTTGTTAGCGCTAGAAGAAGTCAACCCTAAGAGATTGTAATCATTTTACCAATAACACTGTATATGTATTGACGATCATAAATAGTCATTATAATTAAAAAATAATTAAATTAATTGAATTGATATAAGTTAATTGAAATAAATGAAGTTTAAGTAGAGGCTCTATTGTACAAGTATCAAGCATAATATTATAATAATATAGTATATTTACAAATGTATTATTTAATTTTATAATCCTTCAAAATAAAAATATTTTATAATCTTTCTGCTATTATACAACAAAGTGCAGATAAGAAACAAAGAAAAAGGGAGCTGGGAGTAAAAATTAACGAGACAAAGAAAGAGAAATCAAGAATAACATTCAATAAAGTTGTTATATATAAGTTTTTTATTTTTTTATTGCTCATTAATTTCATTGATTATATTATTATCACAGATAAATAAATTTTACTTCGTAGCAATAGGTGCGTGAACAAATCAGGAAAATTATTTGTTACAAAGCTATAAACGAATTTTTACAGCATTTCTTTTGATTTTTGAGAGTTTTCTATATTGATAGTGATTATTGCGCCCATACATACCTTCATATTGATGTTTCTATATGAACATTGTTTTTGATCGCTATATGTATACACTATTGGGTATATATTTCATACATAAACGCATGTGGACAGTAGAATCAATATATAGCCTATTTAAATTGAATTAAATCCTTTATTACCCGTTTTACCGGGTTAGAATGTCACCTCCCCATTTCAATAGACGACTAAGGGAAAAGTGCGCCAAATGAGCAGCATGCCACTTCTCGCGGTGATGTGAGCAGGCTGTTGTGTGCATTAGACACAAAACAGGGTTGTATACCATCTAAGTGCCCTGCCAGGGTTTCATTTTTTTTTTTTTATTCGTTATAGGTTCGCGTTTGACCACATCCTGCCTGATGTTAAGCATTGATGTGGTCTAGGATGGAGCACGCTTACCTAGAAGAAACCTATTTACTCTCGATTTGAAGACACCCATATTGTATTCATCGGGAAAGACTGACCACGGTAAGGAGTTCCACTCTTTCGCAGTACGCACGAGAAAAGTGGACGAAATGTATCCGGTAAAAGACCGATAGACAAGCGACTTTACGGCGTCGCTCAAGGCTTTGCAGCCGAGAATACTTCAGAAAGTCGCTGCCTATTAACCTCCTGGCGCGTCTCTCAATCGACTCCAGTGCCTCAAGTTGGTATTTGGCAGAGCCGTCCCAGAGGTGAGAGCAGTACTCAACACAGGACCTTACTTGCGCTTTGTACAAAGTTAGCATCTGTTCCGGTGTGAAGTACCGTCTCACCTTTGAGAGGATACCAAGTTTCTTGGCGGCTAACTGAGCCTTTGACTCGATATACGAGCCAAAGTTTAGAGTCGATGATAGAGTGACACCGAGGAGGTCTAGGTGGTCTGTGACGGGCACAGATACATCTCGGAAAGTTGGAGACAGTTGAAATGGTCTCCTTTTAGCGGAGAACAAACACGCCTGGGTCTTATTGGCATTGAACTTAACCAGGTTGGCATCGCCCCAGTCAGAGACTGCCTTAAGGGATAAGTTCAAGCGTTCGACCATAGCTTCTCTGAGTCTCTGGATTTCTGGCTCACTGGTTCGTGCGGTAGATGTATAGCTCTCTACAACCGTGCTGCCGTCTGCATACCCAAAGGTACCGGGCTTTAACAGATCGTTGATATGCAGCAGGAAGAGCGTCGCAGAAAGCACTGACCCCTGGGGAACACCGGCATTGATACCCATTTGATCAGACGAGCAGCCGTCAACGACTTCTCGTAATGATCGATCCCTCAGGAAGTCCGATATCCACGCACAAAAACCAGTAGGCAGGCCGTATGCAGGAAGCTTGCTAATAAGGGCGTCATGCCAGACCCTGTCAAAGGCCTTAGAGATGTCAAGGGAGACGGCAAGCGCTTCCCCTTGTTTCTCAATGGCTTCACTCCAGATATACGTGGCATACGCTAGAAGATCCCCAGTGGACCGATTTCGGCGGAACCCGTATTGATGGTCACTGAGGAGATCATTCACTTCTAGGTATGCCAGGAGCCGGCAGTTGAGAACACGCTCCATACTCTTACAGAGTATAGACGTGATAGAGATGGGTCTATAGTTAGCAGGGTCGGCATGACTACCTTTTTTAGGCACGGGTTGCACGTTAGCAAGCTTCCATGATTTGGGCACTTTACCAGTGTCAAGAGACAGCCGAAAAAGGCGTGTTAGTACAGGAGACAACTCAGGCGCACAAGTTTTTAATACTATTGCAGGTATACCATCAGGACCACTGGCTTTATTCACGTCCAGATTGCATAGTGTCTTACGAACATCCGTTTGGCGAATATGTATGTCATTCATGACAATTTCGCTTCGAGGTAGAATTGGAGGAGTCGCAGTACCAGAATCAAGACGTGAAGACTCCGCAAACAGAGAAGCAAACAGGTTTGCTTTCTCTTCAGCGGTGTGAGCCAGCGTTCCATCAGGTTTCTGCAGTGGAGGCAGTGAGGGGCGGCAGAAGTTCGATTCAACCGATTTAGCTAGGGACCAAAACGCTTTACTACCCGTAGGGTATGAAGCAAGCTTGTTCCCTATTCGGCCAATGTGGTCAAAACGAGCCTTCTGTAAGACCTTTTTGCTGGCTTTGGCAGCCTTGTTAAAAGCTCTCTTCTTTAAGTGAATATCCTTTGCCTTGTGCTTACGAGCATCAACCCAGGCTAAGTATGCTTGATGTTTTAGCGCCTCAGCGCGTCCACATTCAGGACTGAACCATGGGCGAGCTTTGCCGGACAGTGGTACGTCAGAGAATGGAATGAAGTATTCCATTGCTAAACGCAACACATCTGTCACGGCGTTTGCACAGGCGGTAGTATCACCAGAAGAGAAGCATACAGGCTGCCACGGATAAGATGCGAAGAAAGACCGCATCTCATCCCAATCTGCTGATTTGTATCGCCACATCCGCCGGGTGCCTCGAGGGCTGGAATCGGGCGGAGAGTAGACGGATACAGATTTCACCAAACAATGGTCGGACTTACCTAACGGTGGACAAATCGACACCGAGTAACGGTCTGGATCAGTTGTCAGCAGAAGGTCCAGGCAATAGGCTGTGTGAGACTCAACATCAGGTACCCTCGTGGCTCCTTGGACCAGCTGGGTGAGATTTAACGCTAAAGCAAGCTTTCGCGTCTCTCTATCTGCATGGTTGGTGTCCTGGTATGGGTATAGCCAATCCTGGTGATGGCCATTAAAATCCCCCAGAAACACCAATTGGGCAGTAGGGTACCTCTGTTGAGCTGCGTCCGCCACCTCACTGAGGTATTCGGTGAGCCTGGTCGTCTCCTAATCTCCACTATGAGAGCGGTAAACACAAGCGTAGAGAATCTTCTCAACACCTGTGTCCACCAGCGCCCAAAGCACAGAGAACATGGGGTCTTCAAATTTTCGGAGACGCCGAATGCAGATGTCATCCCGGGCATATACACATACGCCCGCGTGTGATTTAAAGTTGTGCTTCAGGGTGTACCCTGGATAAGTAAGGTACGACACGTCGGATGGACAACCAATCTGCGTCTCCGTGAGAAACAAAAGGTGAGGTTTATCTGTCTCCAGGTGGTAATGGACAGGAACGAGATTAGAGTGCAAGCCTCTTATATTGCAGAGGTGCACTTTCAGTGAGAGGGAGTGCAGCCGCTGTCTAAACTTTCTCATATTTTTGTTTCTGTGCATGGTGAGTTTGGGAGTAAAAAGGTTGAAAGTCGGCAGTAGAACGAGGCATCACGCCCAGTAGATCCTGCAAAACAAAACGAAACTGCACACATCGTCGGGGGACTAGTCTGGAGACTTCGGGGACGCCCGAGCCCCCCCAGAAATGTCCATCGCGTCCTCTCTCCCGGTTGCCGACCGGCGTGATGGCGCATCTCTGGGATTTTTCACAGTTGGCGGGACAGCCTTTCATAATAATAATAATAAATAATAATAAATCTTTTATTTTATCTGAACATTTTTACAAATTTGAGGTGGGGACTACCTTTTAAGTATAGAATACCTGTGCCAGGTAGATCCGCTCTTCCTTATCTTAACATTAAGATTTATACATATATATTTAATTTAATATTTAGGTTACAATTTATATAAAACAATCTAGTATATACCAACTTTATATATAACAAATAAACAGGAGGTATACTTAGGTATAACGTCTAACTAAATTTAAATACAGTATAACTTAAATGGTTTCTAACAAATCAAACTGTGTAAAAGAAGGTAGTTATTTGTTAACAAGCCAAATATTTTATCTTCCTACGTAACTTATTTTAGAACAAATATAACCGAGGGGATAAATAATATTATGTTTATAAAGTCTAGGGTGGATATAATAAACAAAGGCAGGTAGGCGACGATTACTTACAAAAATGCAGAGTACAAAATGTACGTAAACTAAAAAAAAAAACAGGTACAGAATAGGTTGGCGGAATGATGTGTGGTACAAGTAATAAACGTTCATCCATTTAATTATGAGTGATGAGATGATGATTTCATGAGTGGCTAAGTCACAATTGGGTCCCCTACTGACTGCGGTCGGCCAGCGGTGCACCGTGCCTCGGATCCCGCTACCCTCCGCGACTAGTCGCCCAATGCGGCCGAACGTTGTGCCTCTTATTCAGGCTACTTAGGATGCTACTGTTCTGACCCGACTTTCATACGGCGTCACTGGACAACACGCCGGAACACGACTAGGTCGTTTGGCGGCGTGACTTTGTCCAGTAGGTGGTCACTAGCCCCGGCCGAAGCCTACCACCAGTATATCATCTGTTTAGCACCACCCGGGGACCACGTGTAGGGATTCGCTCTAGGGTACTCTCCTACGGACGCGGATGACTCAGCCCCCAAAACATACAATATGTTCTCGTGTTCCTGTTTTATATGTTGTTAGCGCAAACATATTATTCGTAAAATGTTCTTGTGTTTCGTCCAGTGTTAGAGAAAACATTTTATATAACTCTGAAACTGTGCCCGGTGAATGGCATTAGGCTCGCCCCTTAATACATGTATGCGTGTAAATCGTGAGTTGTTTGTAGTTATATTCGTGTATTATAGGAATCTTTGTCATCACTCAAGCTGGGAAGAAGATGTGCATAGTGAATAATTATAGTTTCTTTTGTGCATCTGAGGCCATGAAGACTATAATGTGGAGGTGCACGAGATGGGGTCGCTGCAAGTCCAGGGTCATCACCACGCACTCTGGACAGTTTAAATCAGTACTACTGGAACACAATCATGAGCCGCCGAAGTACATAATACGGAACGGGGTGTATTATAGGTAGGATAAAATATTGAAAAGCATTCGCTTTAGTGAATGATCTCTAATAAATATATGGATGGTTATATATTTTTATTTTATTTATTTATTTAAAGACGACACACGCACCTACAACTTATTCAATAAACATTGAAGGCAATATATGGACACTTGTTATTATTGGGTAGGTGAATAAATCATTTATAGGTACGTATAACGCTTTCTGAGAACTAATATGTAGTATTATACATATGTAGATGACTTATATACCTAATTTTCATTCTTTACATTACATAATATTTAGAAGAAGTGATGCCTTAGTGGCATTGGCTATGGACAGCAGGTCCATGGGTGGAATTCCACCGCGAGGTTGAGCTTCACCGCATGGTGGTAGGGCATTTTGCGAATGCCCACCTGGCTAGCGACCACCCTCAAGTAGAAAATCTGTCGCCAAACACGTTAACGGTGTGTTCCGGCAGCTGTCGTTCATGAACAGTAATTCTAGGTCAAGCCTTTTAACATCTTCGACCGCATCATCACTTACCATCAGGTGAGATTGTAGTCAGAGGCTAACCTATCAGCAATAAAAAAAACATAAAAAGATGAGAAAATAAACTTAAATTAAAAGACAGAGAGAGAGATATATAAATCATATAATATTTACCATATCTTAATATATCTAAACATTAAGATTTGGAAACAGCTTTGCGACACTCATTTTTGTAATATGGACTTTGCCTATTAACTATTAATTTACTCGTACTAGCGGAACCACTCAAGGCTTTGAACCATGACCTGCTGGGACAGAACTTTATTTAGCTAAAAACGTTTTAAAAATGGTCGCAATAATATAGGGTCACGCGGATGTAAAATTATCATAAAACCTGCAAAAAATTAATAATCGAAATGAAAATGCACCAAATCACCATTCTAACATATACTTTTCACCACCGATACTTGAAAAATACATCGTACCTGGTCCGAAATTCAAGAAGTGAATTTAATATCCCAGTCAGGGTGGATGCCTTTTTTGGACTTTCAGACATTTTTCAGATTTCAGCTGGTGTACATATTCGCACAATAATATCATTTTTACAAATACAAAATACAAATATTTATTGCTTAAAAATCGCACAGTAGATACATTTATATTCTACATACATTATAATATTATTATCTAAATAGTACATCATTTAATATACAGATATTTATTTACTATGTTTTTTTTTTCTGCAAGATTAAAATTATTATTATGTTTAGATCAATTTTATTTTAGTATATATGTTAATAAATTCCTATATGACTGACAAAAACATAAAATGATTGCCTGACCGTCTGTTCCGTATTACCATTAGCATTTGTCAAGCCTTATGGATAAGTAGCATCTAGCTTCTCTTAATCCTGTTAGCGCAAACAATACAATACTCATTATCTTTAATAATTTAAAATGGAAATGTATTGGGTCATAAACTTGAAGCATCCGCACTATCTTCAGGCGGTATACGCTCCCAGCAGCCACAAGTGCTGCCACCTATCACATTAGAAACAAAACACTCTTACGACGTCCGTCTTCCCAGCAACATCTCGTTCGCTGACTTTTTCGCGTGTGACACAAACCGCGGAGGAATATAATACTATCTTCTCCAAATATTTTAAGTGCTTGTGAAATTAGCATAAGGAACATACACGAGTCGCCAGAACCTGCAAAACCTTTCTGGAATCAAACCCGGGCCCGGTAACAGGAGCTATCGCCACGCGGCACTGGGTAAGTGATTCAATACATTTTCCTCTCATCAGCTAAAAATTCTATTTACGCAACATAATTTTGGACCTTCGAACCGAATAGCAAATGGTCTTGTGTATTGTTTGTGCTAATTGTCTCTGAGAACTAACAAAATTCCAATAATTTACGAACCCCACGCGTCGGTTCTAATTACGAAATATAATCTCAGGCAGCGATTGTACTAAAACAATCCACTGAGTATTGTACTTATCTGTTGTCATATTACGTATTTCAATAGTTTAGTTATAGTTAAATAGCCAAAATATTCGAAATTTTGCCACTTTAACATTTTTTTCTCTCCGAGGGTAGATAGTGTTCACACACAAACGCAGTTTACTCGAAGCGGTGCACGAATGCTGGAGCGCCACTGCAAGCGCGCGATAGCAAAAGCGATAAGCCTCTAAAGTATATGTATATATATATACCTATATGCACTTTAGTTATTTAGCTGTATCTGTTTACGACAATACACACCATACGTACTATAGTATTACGTACATAGTACATCACATACACTAATTAATAAACATCTAATAATTTGCCAATACTTGTCAATTACTATTATAGTATTGCGATAGTCGCACTAGCGTTACGCACTGGTCACTATCCCTAAAACATTCTTTACGTTACGCGTGAGAATGTTTTAATCTATTAATAGCCTTATTCTTAAATATTAACATCCAAAGTCTTACAATCAAACTACATACTACATATTAATAAATACCTATACTCGTATCTATTTCAATATAACATATACTTTAACGTATCAATCACCGCAAGTTCTTCGTAATATTCGTACTTCTATTACTGGTTTACCTACTTTCTTAGCAGAATCATGGAATACGAACAACTTACTTTCGAAAGAGATTTATGTATTTCAAGTCTTCGGCGTATGATTGATTGTTCCGAAGATGAAGCCGAATTTCGTGTCCGTGTAAAAGAATTAAATTTAATTAAAAAGCAATTCATAGCAGTTTAACTTAAAATCGAAAAATATGCAGCAAAAAACGGTGAATTCAAAAAAGAGGAACATTTAGCCATTCGCGAACAATTTGATAATTTATACTACAAAATTCAAGTCGTTCTGGATGAAACGAAAGAAATCAAACGTAAACAAAGCATTGCAAATGCATCAGCTGTTTGCGCGCACACATCGCCACAGCAACCGGTTCACCATCGCCTGCCTGTGTTATCTTTGCCTACATTCAACGGCAGTCTTACAGAATGGAATGCGTTTTACGATTTATATAAATCGTTAGTACATGATAATTCAAGTTTATCAAACGTTGAACGTTTTCGATATTTGTTGTTGTCGTTACGCGGTGAACCACTTAATTTAATCAAATCAATACCTATAACTGAAGTTAATTACGAAAATGCCTTGCAAGTATTACTGAATCGTTATGAAAACAAGCGCATTATTGCTACTAAACACTTAGATAAAATAATAGACGTTCAACCCATGAATGAAAGAAACACAGAACAAAGCTTACGTCATATTCTTAACGTTTATCATGAGAATTTAACCGCATTAAAATCTTTAGATCTACCGGTTCAACATTGGAGTTTTATACTTTTAAATATTTTGTTACGCAAAATTACCCCTGAAATTCGCAAACGTTTTGAAATTTCTCTGACGTCATCAAGTGAAATACCTTCTGTGGATATATTACTAGAGTTCCTCGATAAGGAGTTATCGGCCTCGGAAGTTATGTCATCCTCAGTACAGAGCCGTGCGATGAATGCCGTTCGATACGCGCCGTCGCTCGCGCATCCCGCGCGCTCCACGGGCTCGGCCACCGCGGGTTCCGCCGCCGCCGCCGCCGCCGCGCGCTCCGTCATCGCCCGCTCCTACTCAGATCAGCAGCGCTCGGCCACACCAGCGCGTCACACCAGCGCCGTGAACATTCATGCTGCTACTTATACTAATGATAACTCGCCGAAAGTAAAATGTACCTTTTGCAAGAATTCTTCACATACTTTATATCGATGCGAACATTTTAATAAACTGACTTTAACTGAAAGAAAACAATTTATTTCGTTAAACAAAATATGCATTAATTGTTTATGTGCTGGTCATAGTTTAAACGAGTGCAAATCAAAGCACAACTGTCGTGTTTGCTCACAGCGGCACCACACTTCTATACATAATGACACAGATTCAGATAAGAACGTATCTAATGTGACGTTTTCGAATCAACACTCATTTATTCCCCAATCCCCCAGTTTGGTAGCGGATATCTACTCCCCTAAACATAGGGACTTGGTAGCAAAAACCTCTACGCCTGCCTCAGGCTTAGCAGCGGATTCATTTTCCCCTAAACCAGCATTTGCTTTAGAAGCGGAATCTTCCCCTGAGCATGCCAGCTTGGTAGCGGAAACATCGAATGCGCTCGCGCCCTCGCATGTATCTTCGGGGCATCACAACAATTGTACGGTTTTACTCACTACCGCGCTCGTTAACGTCCGTCCGTCAGATTCAAGTACCTACACCCCACGACCCGTGCGTGCCCTTGTGGACCAGGGTTCGCAGGCTACTCTTATCACGGAATCATGTGTTCAGCGCTTAGGCCTGCCGCGATTTCACACGCATGTTAGCACAACAGTATCGGGAATAGGGGATAGAAGCGAGCAGCCGCGTGGGTTTGTCATCGTTGAAGTTACGCCTCATGACAAGACGGAACCGAAACTTTTAGTTGAAGCACTGATCTTACCAAAGATTACGTCGTATGTCCCCTCCATTCCAAGTACTTTCGAACAAATATCGCACTTACAAAATTTGCCTCTTGCGGACCCTGAATTACGTTCGGCACGTCCCGTTGAGCTACTAATTGGTTCTGACTACACGGACCGCATTTTACTAAATGACAATATTAAAGGTCCACACAATACACCAGTAGCAATCAATAGCATATTTGGCTATTTATTAAATGGTAAAATCGCACACTCAATTCCTGTTCAAGTGCATACAAACCTAAGCACTTGTCAGCTGGACCTGCAGCTTATGAAGTTCTGGGAATTCGAGTCAGTTTCTGAACACAAACTAATGACTAAAGAGGAAGAACTATGTGAGAAGATTTTCGTTGAAACTCACAGCCGTGATGAAACCGGAAAATATATAGTTGCACTTCCATTCAAAAGTGATGCTCCCCCTCTCGGGGATTCTCGCGATATCGCTTTGTCTCGTTTACACAAACCCGAGAAACGACTTGAGCATGACCCTGCTTTACGAGCAGAGTATACCCAGTGTTTTCAGGAATATTTAGATATGGGTCATATGGAGACAGTCCCAGATCCTTTAAACTGCGAAAAAACGCCTTACTATATACCGCACCATTGCGTAGTAAGAAAAAACGCGGCTACCACTAAAGTGAGGATAGTTTTCGATGCGTCATGCAAGACTACGTCCGGACGCTCTCTCAATGACAATTTACTAATTGGTGAAAAACTTCACCAAGATATAACAGAAGTTCTTTTGAAATTCCGATTAAACAAAATTGTTTTTACTGCAGATATCAAAATGATGTATCGCTTCATTAACCTACGCGTACAAGACCGTGATTTTCAACGGATTCTTTGGCGAAAACTTCCCACTGATCCTGTCCAAGAATACCGCCTATGCACGGTGGCATTCGGTGTTGCCAGTTCACCTTTCCTTGCATTGCGCGTTCTACGCCAATTAGCCCTGGATGAGGCAGCTTTATATCCACTTGCTTCTCGAGTACTTCTAAACTCAGTTTTTGTTGATGATTGTGTTTCTGGGGCGCAGACTCTAGAAGATGCTCTTTCTCTTCAACGCGAACTCACTGCTATATGCAAAGCAGGCTCTTTCGAGTTACGAAAATGGACAAGCAATAGTTCTGAATTTTTATCTGCTGTTCATAACGATGAATGTAACAAAGACGACTCGCACATTTTATCAGCACTTGACTCTGATTCTTCAGTGAAAGTACTAGGTCTCAAATGGAGTCCCCATTCAGATTGCTTTTCCTACAAAGTTCAATCTACAACTCAAACATGTACAAAACGCATCATGCTTTCGGAAATTTCTAAGATATATGATCCTTTAGGATTTCTAAGTCCGATCATATTACTAGCAAAACATTTGATTCAACTTCTATGGGTTGCTGGAACAGGCTGGGACGAAGCCCCACCCCAAGGAATAAGCGAGCTTTGGCTCAAGTTCATATCTGAACTTCACTTACTACAGACGATTTCAATACCGCGATATGTACTTCCGGCCAGTACTGAAGTCCAAATACATGGTTTTTCAGATGCATCAGAGAAGGCAATTTCAGGATGCGTCTATTTTCGTATCATTGATGCATGTGGTACTATACAAGTATACTTACTACTGGCAAAAACGAAACTTGCCCCGTTACGACGGGTCAGTCTTCCACGACTAGAGCTAGCAGGTGCCCTTCTCCTATCTAAATTGATAGAAAAGATTCTAAACACTTATAGTGACATTATATCTATTAAAGACGTTTACGCCTGGAGTGATTCAGCAGTCACTTTGGCTTGGTTACGGTCACCACCGCATGAGTGGCGTACCTACGTTTCTAATCGCATAACTGAGACAACATCACGTGTTCCTGCTGCACACTGGGGTCACGTGAGATCCGAAGATAACCCAGCGGATATATCGTCCCGCGGTGTCTTACCTTCACAGTTAAATCAACAGCACTGGTTCCATGGCCCTTCTTGGCTTGCTGATGACCAAACGAAGTGGCCAGTTATAAAAGTTGACCTTAATACCGATGAAGAACGTCGTAAAAACTTACTTGCGTTTGTTTCTACGTCAGCTTCCGAACCTGAATTTTTGACACAATTCATCGAGCGATTTTCGTCGCTAACCAAGCTTCTACGGGTATTCTCTCTATTTATGCGCATAGCTCAAAAATGTCATAAGATTACGATATCATTATCTTTACCAATTACAGTCCACGAAACAAAAACAGCTCTCCATAAAATAATTTACCTTGTTCAACAACAAGAATTTGCGGACGATATATCGCGCATTTCTAATGGCGATAACTGCTCTAACCGTATTCAAAAACTCAGGCCTTTTCTAGATCAAGCCGGTCTTCTTAGGGTCGGCGGCCGAATCCAACATTGCCACCTTCCTTACGATGCTAAGCATCAGATCATTTTACCTCAGCGACATGCAATAACAAAACTTTTAATAAATTATTACCACTTGACTCATCTACATGTAGGTCCGCAAACCTTACAGTTTTTAATATCTCAGAAATACTGGATATTGTCAGCGCGCCGCGCTATTCGCTCACAAACCCGACTTTGCGTGCGATGCTTTCGCACTCGGCCTATTGCGCCGCAGCCTATTATGGCGCCTCTTCCCTCTGCAAGAGTACGTGCTCTTCGCCCGTTTTTGCACGTAGCCGTTGATTTTGCCGGCCATTTTTACCTTAAATCTAGTCCGCAACGTAATGCTAAAGTTATAAAAGCATACGTCAGTGTCTTTGTTTGTACGTCAACAAAAGCACTGCATTTGGAAGTCGTACCTGACTTATCCACTGAATCGTTTCTCAATGCTTTACGACGCCTTATTTCCCGGCGTGGGTTATGCACAGATATATATTCTGACTGTGGTCGCAACTTTGTTGGATGCAACAGATATCTCAAGGAACTCTACACTTTTCTTAATAACGCAACCAATCAAACGGAACTTACCCATAAACTCAATCAACTTTCTATTACGTGGCATTTCAATCCACCATACGCAAGCCATTTTGGTTCAATTTTCGAAGCCGGGGTCAAAAGCATGAAGACCCATTTACATCACGTCGCAGGCAATCTAACTTTAAATTATGACGAGTTTAATACACTTCTATGTCAAATAGAGGCCGTTTTAAACTCTAGACCTATAACTCTTCAAAGTAACGATCCTATTGATCCTTTACCACTAACACCCGGACATTTTCTCATCGGGGAACCATTAACTTCACTTCCAGAAGTGAATTATGAATTAGAAAATATATCACACCTTGCTCGCTGGCAAGTTATACAACAAGCAGTGCAACATTTTTGGAAACGCTGGAGCGTAGAATACCTACATCAGCTTTCCCAACGAAGTAAATGGTTCCGCGAGTCATCTCACACACCCCTCACCGAGGGTACAGTAGTGGTGCTGGTAGACAACTCGCTGCCGCCCTTGCAGTGGCGTCTGGCACGTGTGCACAAGTTACATCCCGGAACCGACGGTGTTACTCGTGTAGTCACAGTGCGCATGGGTAATTCCCTTACAAAGAGACCTGTCGTGAAGGTCTGTCCTCTACCCCTCGAATAGGTAGATATTATCCTATTTACAATAGATATTCTAGTTGTAGTTTTAGATGTAGTTAGTAGTAGTACCTATTTAGTTAAAATACGTACATATTTTAAGGTCGGCGGCATGTTCCGTATTACCATTAGCATTTGTCAAGCCTTATGGATAAGTAGCATCTAGCTTCTCTTAATCCTGTTAGCGCAAACAATACAATACTCATTATCTTTAATAATTTAAAATGGAAATGTATTGGGTCATAAACTTGAAGCATCCGCACTATCTTCAGGCGGTATACGCTCCCAGCAGCCACAAGTGCTGCCACCTATCACATTAGAAACAAAACACTCTTACGACGTCCGTCTTCCCAGCAACATCTCGTTCGCTGACTTTTTCGCGTGTGACACAAACCGCGGAGGAATATAATACTATCTTCTCCAAATATTTTAAGTGCTTGTGAAATTAGCATAAGGAACATACACGAGTCGCCAGAACCTGCAAAACCTTTCTGGAATCAAACCCGGGCCCGGTAACAGGAGCTATCGCCACGCGGCACTGGGTAAGTGATTCAATACATTTTCCTCTCATCAGCTAAAAATTCTATTTACGCAACACCGTCTATTGAATTATATCTTTAGTTTTCATTTTCTAAGTATGCATTATTTTTCAGGTCATGCACTTCATGAGTATATTGACATAGAGTTACCAAATACAGAAGAACCCTCCACAAGCAGTCAGAGTGATTTTCACATATATAATTCTCAAAGAGGTGGCAAAGTTTTAAACTATCAAGGCCATCAGTACAACCTACAAAGGAAAAATAAAAACGATACTAGTTCTTGGCTATGTACAAACAGATTACGTACATCTTGTCCTGGTTCTTTAAGACTGTGCAAAGGACTAGCTGAGGCAGTAAAACCGCACTCTTGTTCTTCGAATTTAATCATAGCAGTAGTAAAAGCAGAATTGTCAAAGTGTAAGGAACGTGCAGCTAAGGAACTGTCGACGCCTTTACATACTATATACGAGGAATTTCTTCATTCATTGGAAATAAAAGGAATATCTTACTTCAAGGCAGCACCAAGTTATGAAAAAGTAAGAATGTCTTTGTGCCGAAGTAGGAAAGGAGAAACATCGTGGTCTAAGACCCCTTGAGAAGAATATAGTTAAAGTTGAATAACTTTTTTTAACTTTGTCCTTGCAGATTTGGATAATTTAGCATATTTACCAATATTATACTTACATCATTATTACCTACGTTGTCTATCTAATATTTACGGTTGGGTAATAAACAATTGAGATGTATTTCTCTGTTTTTCAATATAAATATACCATTGCATCAATCAGTCGAGTTTATATAGCTTATAGTATAAGCTTAAAATTAAAAATAGCTTAAAATTATACATGACTTTTGGTCGCATTTTTTACATTTTAATCAAAATATATTGATATCTTTAATTTAAAGCTTATATTATAAGCTATTTTTTTAATATCTACACGTTTGTTTGATGCATTGGTATGCTATTATTGAAAAAACAGAGAAATATAACTCAATTGTTTATTACCCAACTGTAAATGTTAAATAGACTTATTTTTAATCATTTTTCTTTTCAAGTCTTAGTCAGGTCCTTTATTGAAGTTAGAGTGAACCTGAAACCAGCCTTAGGGTATGTTTTATTCATAATACAATGAAAATATTTGGAAGGGAGACTTAAAAGTGTATACAAATATAACAAATAAATAGAGTTGTAGTTGATAGTAATACGGAACGGGCTTTGAAGTAAGAGACCCGCAAGTTTCTGTCTCGTCCGAAAGTCTTGGCAATGGCAAATGGCGACTTGCCATTGATAAGAACTTTCAGATAAGTTTCAAATAGTGTCTATATGACTGCAGGTTAACAAATGCGTTGAACTTTTTATATTATTATTACCAAGATGGGGAAATCAAATTTCCCTAGTTTTTACTTTACATGTGTGTAATGTAAATATGTTAATAATAATTAAATCAGGTAATTTATTTAAATTAGTTTATAATTTTTACTTACTAAAATCTAAATAATAATTTTAAATCTTTATGTTATCTATCGACTTCTTATTTAAGGTGCGCAGATAATGCTTTTGTCTCTATTTTTTTCTCTCCATATAATTGATTGAAATCCAGATTATATTCAGCTAATGTTGTGTTATGTTTCATTGACTTAAGTGTTATTGATACCTATATAATTTTTTAGTTTTAATATGGTACAAACATCATGTTTATAAAATAATATGTGTATCAACTGTAGTTCAATTAAAATTGTTTATTTCCCTTTTCTGATTACTTTTTTTTTTTTTAGATTGATAAAAGGCTTTGATTTTTTCATTATGAAACAACGATCTCACAAAACTCACATATACAAGTTGAATAACGCAACAAATATACAAAAGAAGTAAATCAGAATCCCTAAGCACCTAACGGTATGTTCCGGCAGCAGTCCTTGAGAGCCAGTGAAATTACAGGCACATGAGACTTAATAACTATGTCTCAAAGTGACAGGCGCAGTGCAATTCGTGACTTGTGATGCAATGCACCTGTTATAGGCAGAGGTTAGTCCGCTTAACATCAGGTGGGTGTCTCAAGCTTGTTCCGTTCCACAATAACATAAAAAAAATCAAGAGAGACAGCGAGACGTCGAAGTTACACATTAGGAGCTGTGTTCAGCAGTGGATAATCTGGATGATATAGTACAGTACAATAAACGGTTTAAATCGCGTATTTTTTTTTGTTTGAAACGTCGGGAAAAGATAATGATAAATATACGCGATTGAAACCGTTTAAACTTATTTTATTACCAAAAACTACGCACTGCTTAAAAAGGTTGAGCGATTTTTTAAAAATTTATTTATATAAAATTGAGCTGTTTAAAACGGAAATAGCTTTCCTATGCCAATCCAAACCGTCTGTCAGTATTCTTATTCCATTCTAAATGTAACAAAACTCTAACAATGTTTCCTACATTGTGTAACGCTGGGCGTTATGGCTGTTATGGTGATAATGCTGTAGATTCTGGAACTGTGACCAGTGATATTTCGAGCGATCCTGATAGATAAGATATATATTAATTACTACCTATATCAAATTCGATATAGCAATATCAAAATCCGTTTAAAGTTGTTTAAGTACTATGTGTAATAATCGCGAAAACCTAAGACTATATGTAATACGTATATTAGTTTAAGACATTATTCATTTGATTTGCGATTCAAGTTGCATGTTTGGTAATTTAAACAGTAAAGAAATTAAAAAATACACATATGCGTATTTCATCTTAATAATGAATTTAGAACGAAAATCGGCAAATTCGTTTTTACCATGAAATTCGTCAAATTCTATAAAAGAAATAAAATTAGGTTAATTTGGAAAAGGTACTTCTTAAATCATTTATAAACACAGTACCTAACATTTTATAATTACACTTCTTGGTTGTCTGGAAGAAATCGGTATAAGCGATAAGGCCACTATTTTGCACTAGTGTATTTCTGTTTAAGTTTTTATTTTCATGTAAATTTTAAGTTCTTGTGCAAATAAAGTGTTTTCTATCTTCTATCTTGAATTTCAGTACACCTGGGAAACTCAGTTCCACCGATACAAAGACGTGGCAGAGCATTAATAGCTTTACCAAGTAAAGATATGATTAGTACACAGGAAGCCAAACATATGCCTTATATGGGTGAAAAAGTAGGTGAATGCCGCCACTGTCACGATAACAGAACATTGTTCAAATGCCGCACATGCAAACTTAGTTTGTGCCTCACTAAACAAAGAAATTGCTTTAGAAATTTTCATGAGATGAATTAATAATTTGCAATTTTTCTATACATGTGATAAATATGTCTGTGAAATTTAAGAGGTTTGAAATAGGAATGAAAGGACGAATTTGAGCTATGACACACTAACTACGATAGCTCAAATGGCGGAATGGCTATAGGTTGTGAGATCGAATTTCACTCGTTTAGTTTATTTTTTGTAATTTTGTGATTTTGATGAAACTTGAAATGTAGATGTGGAGGATACTTTTTTTTTGTAATTTTGTGATTTTGATGAATCTTGACACGTAGATGAAGAGATAAATTTTTGTTTGTAATTTTGTGATTTTTAAGAAACTTAAAATATAAATGTAGAGTTTTTTTGTAATTTTGTGATTTTGATGAAATTTGAAATGTAATTAACTTATTACATACGCAGCATTTTTTCGATTGGAAAAAAATTACTTAAAGCTGAAGTTGAGAACTCGCTACCCCAGAACTGTCTTGGTGCATTTCTAATTATGATATGGAAGCAATTTCAAAAAATAACTGACTTAAAAAAATCACAGTACATTATTAGACAAAGCTTACTTTTATATATTTGACTTTTTATCAGACTATTTAAAAAATATCTCTTTTACTTTTTATTATTATTTACGTGACATGTTTGTTTAATTTGAACTAAAACTTATGTTGAAACATTATTGATTTGTTAAACTTATATTTTTATAATTCTTAGTAATCGTACTTACATTATTATAAAATATATTTGCATTCTGAAAAACTCGAAATATAAATTGTTCATAAGTTAATTTAAACTATGAATAAATTAATTAAATTGAAATTTTATTCATTAGAACTTTGCGCATTTCTTTTGCCATTTTTTACACGCTGCCCAAAATAAGAAATGTTATGTTTCAGGGTAGTATGTATGTTTAAGAGTTTATTTATTCCACCATAATTTATAAACGCCCTAACCGATTTTAATGTATGATGGTATCATTTAATTGGTCTTGATAGCGCAATCGACACTAAGGCCATAAAAACTAAAAAGAAAACAATCTGGCAGATTTAAACGCTATATTGTTCCGCCTTATCCATCGAGTTGGTCGTCAAAATGAAGAAATTAATAACTATTCCATAAATATATATAACTTGCAGTTGTAATTTCAATGGAACGATAAAAACGCTTTACGAAAATAAAAAAACGGTTTACAAAAATAAAAAACGCTTTACGAAAAAACTTTTTTGATTAATTTATACTAGTTATTAGATGTAATTGCCAAAAACTTTAACTTCCTCTGAAAGCAGTGACCTACATGAACAATTAACTAGTTTACTAGAAAGGACTTTGTAATAGTAAAAAAATAAAGATGGTGACTTTATACGTAAAAAACCAGTACGAGTTGGACTCAGGTTCAGTTTATATGGTATGGTATTTTTGAAATGATATTCTCGTCAGTTTCAAACCACCGGGAGCTCGCAGACGCTGCAGCGCTGTCGCTCTGATGATGAAACCCGGGTCCACGTATACCATCACTGACTTGGTTGAAGCAATGATGGCCGAACGGTAATAGCTATGGATTACCGTGCCGCGGTACCCTGGTTCGATCCCCACCGCCGGCTTGAGCTTCAACGCATGGTGGAAGGGCATTTTGCGATTGCCCGCCTGTCTAGCTACCACCCTCAAGTAGAAAATCTATCGCCAAGCACCTAAAGGTGTGTTCCGGCAGCAGTCCTTGAGAGCCAGTGAAATTACAGGCACATGAGACTCAACAACTATATCTCAAAGTGACGAACGCAGTGCAATTAGTGACTTGTGATGAAATGCATCTGTTATAGGCAGGGGATACTGCTTAACATCAAGTGGGCGTCGAGCTTATTCCGTCACTATTATAAAAAAAATACTTGAGTATTTTGCCGAGCAATTCATAATATATAAATATTTTTCAAAAAATTCGGTATTAACATTCCAATCCGTACATTACTACTGGTCTTATGAAGCAATGAAAGTCGAGCGGTAATAGCTACGGTCTGTCTTGCCGCAGGTCCATGGTTCGCCACCTTTCATACCACCGCCGTATCAAGCTTCGCCGCAACATGGAAGGGCATTATGCGAATGCTCGACTGGCTAGCTACCACTCTCAAGTAGAAAATATGTGGCTAGCCTAGCTGTAAAAAAACTTGCTTCCTTAAGTATTATCAGTCGTAGGTATATGTTTCCAGAAATCTGTGGCCATTTTAACCATCCTGATTTATCATGTTCCTGACGTCCCGGTCAATGCGGCCATCATTTGCTATCATCATTTAAGGGTATTCATCGTTTACACGAGCAGGAAAAGTGGGGCCCGATTCTCTTAGCTATTGAAGGGCGTTAACGCAACTTAATTGCATGAAAATTGTAGTTTTTGACAGTATCCATAGTCTGCCCGCTATTTAGGTTCGATCGCAAGTCAATGGCTTGCTATCAATAGTTTTTGATATATTTGGTATTCTGTAAGCTATTTTGTTGCGATTGCGTTACTAGAGTGGTATAGAAGGCATAGCATAGATTTTAGATAGAAAAATAGCTACTTGATTTAAATATATTTATTTAATGTATTGTTTGCTAGAAAACCACTGTATTTATGTTTTGACTGATGCTTGATTGATAGAAATATCATTTTCACTTTTATACGATAGCGACGTGATTGCTATAGATAGATAGATATAACTCTTTATTGAAACACCACAGTACAGATCTATGATGAATTTACAAAACACTGCGATTAGAAGCTAGAATTAGCAGACCGAATTTGACATTAACAGCAGTTCGATCGCAGAAGCGTCGCAGTAGTGTGGCGTTTGGTCAATAGCTAAGAGAATTGGGGCCCTGGAGTAGCGCTTTATAGTCGCAGGACAGGTGTTCAGCTTCCGTTCTGCTAATGCTTAGTCCGACACTTTAATTTGTTTCTCGTATATATGTACAGTATAATTCGTAAAACAGAAATAAAAAATATCACGATGTCTACACTTAGATGGTTAAAGATAAATATAAATTGCAAAGGGTGAATTCGAATGTCAGAAGATAACAGAAATTGCCGTAGAAAGGTAAATTACTAAGTAAATGTATTTATGTTGTTCCTTCTAAAGAAATTGAACTTGTTTTAATATTGTTATGTTTGCAATAACGCCTGCTATGCGGATTACATTACAAAATTACAAATATACGATAGGAAAAGTTTAAGTCATGTACGTGATTCGAATTTTGAACTCCGTGCGTGGATGGACGCGGGTTAAAATTTTTCATATCGTATATTTGTAATTTTGTAATAAAATTTAACTTGTATTGTCAATCATCAGTATTTCTTAGTATCGGTAACAACATTTCCTTTGAAATTCTTTTAGGTCCAGTGTTCTTAAAATCACGACGAGGCAATGTCATGGTGCGATACGGTCGCTACAGGTTCACCAAACATTATGCGACCGGTCCGAAGACCAGGTGGATCTGTACGAGCCGTAATAAAGGCTGCAAAGCTTTTGTGTTCTCCGTGGGAAAGGAATTTGTTAAAATAAATAATAATCATAATCACGAGCCGCCGACTAGAGATATTTAATGATCGAAATAGTTACACTCTTGAATTATAATTGCGTCGTTATCTACCGACAAAATTCGACTTCTTCCTCTTCCGGTCATCATCACAGACCAAATATATTTGGCACAACTGTACATTCGACATATATTTGGCACAACTGTACATTTGACCACACTCCGACGAAATATCCGTATTAAGTTTGTGAATCAAATATAATCGTAAATAAAAATGTTCATTAAAAATCAAGTTTTAAATATTTTTTACTGTGGAAGTCACTTTGATACTGTTTGATGAATGAGACCATATCTTCATCGATTGTAATTTGTATAGTTTTTTTGTTCTTGTCTTTCTATTTCTGTCTTTGTCTGATGCAAAGTGCTGTTAAAAAACTTAAATAAAACCTTATAACATTAAACATTTTTTTTGTAGAGTAATTCCTGGAATCACATAGTTTATTGTCACCAGATGTCCAGATTTACGGTTATGCAACACTGTCCCCCGTGGGGTACCGGGTTAGAATTGCACCTCACCATATCATCTCGTGGGTGTCGTTAGAGGCGACTGAAGGAAAAATACTGGAAGGTGGCAGCAGCGCCTTCTAAAGAACTTTCACTGCGACACCCAAGACGCCTGCCAAGCGTGGTGATTATGGCCTGCCAATGTGTTCAGCAGTGGACAATCCGGCTGAAACAGTAAAACTGTAACATTGTATAAGCTCATCCCCGTGAGGTGCCGGGTTAGAATTGCACCTCCCCATATCATCCCGTGGGTGTCGTAAGAGGCGACTAAGGGAAAAATACTGAAAGGTGGGCAGCAGCACCTTCTAAAGAACTGCCATCTTACACTGCGATCCCCAAGCCGCCTGCCAAGCGTGGGGATACCCCCTTAATAGGGGAGGCTGTGTTCAGCAGTGGACGAGTCGGCTGTTACAGTAAGCAGCGACGAGCCTTATTCATTGTCTTAGGCACTGCTGAAAAGTGTAATTAATTGTCTACAAGCTTCTGAATTATTTATTTTTTATTTTATTTATAGCGAATAGGCTGGCCTTTGACCACTCTCTCACCTAATGGTAAGTGATTATGTGGTCAAAGATGTTGTACAGGCTAACCTAGAATTACCGGCTCTCAATAAAAAGTGCTGGAACACACCATTAGGTGTGGTTCCTTAATTATGTTGTTCCTTCAAAAGAATTTGAACTTGTATTGTCAATAATCAATATTTCTTAGTATCTGTAACAAATTTTCTTTTAGGTCCAGTGTTCTTAAAATCACGACGAGGCAATGTCATGGTGCAATGCGGTGGCTATCGGTTCTCCAAACATTATTCAAACGGTGTGAAGACCAGGTGGATCTGTACGAGCACTAATATGGGCTGCAAAGCTGTTATGTTCTCCGTGGGGGAGGAATTTGTAAAAATTAATAATAATCATAACCACAATCCGCCAACTAGAGATATTTAATGATCGAAATAGTTACACCCTTGAATTATATTTGTTTTAATACTGACTTTTGTACAGTAATGTCATCAAATGTTACAATTAAATCAGGAACTATCTGACCGTTTATTGCAATTCGATGAAGATAGGCTATTTATTTTTACAAATGTGACTAACTTGCCACTAGAGGTTTAATTGTGTCGTTATATACCGACTAAATTCGACTTTTCCTTGTCCCGGTCATCATCTCACGGTAAGTATATTTGGCACAACTATACGTTCAACCACACTCCGACGAATTATTCGTATTAAATTTGTGAATTAAATAAAAACGAAAATAAAAATTCAATTCTTCATTAGAAATCAAGTTCCAAATAATTTTTATTGTGAAAGTCACTTTGGTACTGTTTGATGAATGAGACCATATCTTCATCGATTGTAATAGGTATAGTTTTTTGTTCTTGTCTTCTTATTTCTGTCTTTCTCTGATGCAGTGTTTTTACAAAACTTAAATAAAACCTGACTATAGTCAGGTTTTAGGTCCTTATCACAATAAAATAGTTTTTGTATAATAGTCCCTGGAATCACATTATTGTCACCAGGTGTTCAGATTTACAGTAATGCAACACTTACAATGTAAAAGCTCATCTTAACAAACTTAACTTAAAATTGATCCCTGTGGTACTCCCATTTTTACCAATGACCCGGAAGAAGTATTGCCATTTATTCCAACCTTCTTTAGCCTGTCTGACAGATATCACTCTATAAGATTCAAATGTTTTCCACGAATACCATACTGTGAAAGTTTACGAATCAGAGTACAGTGCTCTACACAGTCGAATGCCTTGGAAAGATCACAAAATACGCCAATAGCATCATGTGAACTCTCCCAGGCTTCCAGTTTATGCGACATCAATTGAACACCTGCATCCGTTGTGGATTTGCTCTTTGTGAAACCAAACTGATTCTCATTCAATAAATTATGCTCATTAAAATGGGATAGAAGTTGTTTGAGCATAATTTTTTCGAATACTTTACCCAGAACAGGTAAGATGGAAATAGGTCTATAATTGCAAGGGTCGGATGTAGACCCCGACTTTAAAATTGGAGTGATTTTACTTTGTTTCATTAAGTCGGGGAAGTTTTCTCTATCGACACAAAGATTGAATATTGTTTCTAAATATGGCGCAATAGTGCAAATTATAGACTCTACCACTTTTACTGACATACCCCACAAGTCTTCGGTACTCTTTATGTTTTAACTTCGTCCGTCAGTCACCAGGCTGTATCTCAAGAACGGTGATATCTAGACAGTTGAAATTTATACAGATGATGTATTTCTGTTGCTGCTATAACAGCAAATACTAAAAATAAAATAAAATAAATATTTAAAGGGGACTCCCATACAACAAACTTGTTTTTTTTTTACCGTTTCTTGCTCGATACGAATAACGGTGATAGGTAGACGCTTTAACTATTCACACAATATTTAGTTTTATGTTCTCTTTAAATAAAATAAATTAAATTAAAATAAATAATTAAGGGGGCTCCCATACAATAAAAGAGGTTTTCGCCGTACCTACCCAGCTCAATCGGACACTGCGAAAAGTGTTTGTAACTTGCAAAATTAGGTAACATATAATGGTACAAAACCCTTCATGCGCGAGTCCCACTCGCACTTGGCCGGTTTTATTAAATCACTGTTTTGTTTTCCAGGTTATGTTTTTACCACTTCGCGTTTCGGAAATCCAATGATTGAGATTCTGGGCTATAAGTTTATCAAGCATCGATCGTTAATGGGAAAAATTCGTTGGAAATGTTCAAGCATAAGCATTCCCATAAGCACTGCAAAGCATTCATTTTTACTTTAATCGACAATAATATGGTTATTAAAATATACAATATACATAATCATTAAAGTTAATAGCGGTCAATATATCCAGTTAAAATAGTATTTTCTGGAACAAATACATATTGTTGTAGCTTTTTAAAATATCAATTTGTATTCTTAACCTTTTATGATTATATCCTTTTATAATAATATTTATAATCTCGTCGTTTTATTGATACATATTAACTCAAACTTTATTTCGCTAATGTAATTGTATAGTTTGACTATGATGAACAAATTTTAACATATTTAGTTATTATCATTTTAAATACACTATTATTGATGTTAATTTTAAAATTGATATGTTGTAATTGTATTCATTTAATTTTATAAATTTTAAATAGATTTTTATTTACAACAGAATTAATTTATTAATGCCACCACATTCACATGTCGAGTAACGGCAAAATAGGAAAGCTTAATTTAAAATATCTAAGACCTATGTAGTATTTATATTATATATAAATGTAGTATTCATATATAATATATTATAATCCCTATTTTAGTAAATTATATTATGTTCATTTCATTTATTGATTGAAATATGTTTTCAAAAAGCTTATATTTTATAAAAAGTTTTTAATAAAAAAGATAACTAAAGACTGCACGTCAACAAGCAACTTTTATAAACTAAGTCATAATATTCGATTTCGTAACTCCCTAAAGAAAAACGAGAAGGTCTCATTATTTTTTTTTCTTTTGTAAATTACTTTCTAACCTCGAATTTTTCCGTCGTCTCCCTTGTATACCTGATTAGTTCAACCGTTGAACTAGTGAGACTTTTTTGACCCAGTAGTTCAACTACGTATACATTCTTCTAGCAGTTGAACTACAAAGACTATATGACTGAACTCATTCTGTTAATTAAGGTAATAAAAAAAATGGCGTCAAGAAGTTTGTAGGCCATTTTAAGCCATCCACTAAAAACTTTTACAATACATGCTTGTTGTAATGCTTCAGGGCTTTACCAAAATGTACGAGAAGTTTCAATATTCTAAACGACTTCCTTAGGTTTAAGATTGAAAGTAACTACAGCAAGTGAGATAACTGGGTAAACAAAATAAATCCAATATCTGTGTTTTTTTTTTATGCTTGATATATTAGCCTTTGACTATTATGTAACCTGATGGTAAGTGTAGATGTGGTCGAAGATGTTGTTCAGGCTAACCTAGAATTACTGGCACTCAAGGACAGCTGCCGGAACGGTCAAGACATCACAGGAATTGTACAAAAGCGTGGTAGGGAACAACGAAGGCCGGCCTGTACCAACCTTCAATACAGCTCTTTGAGCGAGTTCTAAGGGAAGTAACGTTGTTTTAGGTGCGCCACCCCACGAAGAAATGCAGTAATTTATCAAAGACTGGCATACAGCTATGTAAACTTGTCGAATCAGCTCAGGTGTAGCTATTGGTTTCAGTTTCTTTAAAATATACATTACTTTACGAACCCTTCCACAAAGATTGTTGATGTGATTTTTGAAATTCATGTTTTTATCTATTATTATTCCTAAATATGTAACTGAATTTGTAAAATTTAAGGTTTTACAAGAACAGTTTTTCAAGTTAGTTGAGATGCATGAATTTTTATGTGCATAAATTTGTAGGTCAACATCTTGTGAATTATTGTCGTATAATGTAAACTTCTTTTTGAGTATTGTTAATTTATCTGTTATTTTAATACTTTGAATGTAATTTTGTATACTTATAAAATGTTAATCCGTTTTTGGTTATAAGTTTATATATTTTCCAAAATATTCGTAATTTTAAGAGCTGTGGATTATCAAAACAAAATAATTAAAAAATAAAAAGGTATAAATGTGTGGATATATATTATTATTAAGTGACCCCAATTAGCGAGTCATTGACATTGCTTACTGTGCGGTAACCCGTAGAAAATATTAATAACTTCTTCTTTGGTCCTTATCCCACGCTAAGTGGGGTCGCCATTTATTTTTATTTTTACTCCCCTTTATTTTGTTGTTCTTACTCTTACATCTATTAACTTTTGCAGACGTATCCTCTTTCACGTCCATCCAGACCTCTTTATACTTTTCTTTACACGTATATCTGACTGCATTCATACTCAATACTCATCAAATAAAATAGCTATTACTCGTCAATATGTGTCACTTGTATTATTTCTTCTCCGTTCCGTTACACCAAGCATCTATCTTAACATTCGCATTTCTGCCCACGAACTTTTCTTTCATCTATCTGCCTCCTTTATTGCCTAACATTCTGATTCATACATAACGACAATTCTTATGTCAGTCTTATAATTTTTTCTCTTAAGCTGCATAAGCATTCGCAGGCATATGGTTCCAGGGACTTGTATTTATCCTGTTTCTCAGGTCATAATTTAAAAGTAATGAAATATAATTCCCTTGACCGTTATGGAGATGATCAAAACAATATACCTTGTCAGCTTAATGCTAGCACGGAATTATTTGCAGTAATCTAGAGTTAAACTGTGTTTTTTTGGTTTACAGCACATTTATTTGAATGGAACGAAGTGCCATTAAATGATGCAAATCAATTCAGCATTCTGAATAATCCAAAGGGTTGTGTATTAATTCGCAATGGGTACCAGTTCCACAAACAAAAGATGAACAAAAATGGATCTATTATTTGGCGTTGTGTTAATTGGAAACGGATTGGTTGTCGAGGCAAAGTTATAAGCTACAACGCATTGATCACAAAAGAAAAATCGCATTTTTGCAACTCAGATGTCACTAAAGAGGAAGTCATGAGAGAATTGTCAATTTTCAAGAAACGAGCGGCCATGGAGCCCACTCCTATACAAGCGTTGTATACCGAGTTTGTTAATAATTTGACATTAAAAGGGATCAATCCGGAAGCTGTTTCGGGTTTTTCAAGCGTGAAAACTACATTGTATAAAATTAGACAAAAATGTCGTAGATTCCAATAAAAAAAATAATAATAACTGATATTACAAGTAACTGATTGAAGAACTGTTTATTTTATTCGGAACCATTAAAAAATTTAGAAAAATCCTCTTGTGGGTTTATTTTTTTGTGCTCATCTCAAAAATTATTTTTAAAAAAGCGGAGGTGACTTTCATCCATGAAAAGTACGTATGTAAGTATTAGGTTTCTGTTGTCATGCTTGAAATTTACCTCCATTCTGTATCATAGTAATGTTTCTCATACACTAACAATACGAATAAAATATTGTTGTTTTTTTTAGTTATTAATCCCATTTGTATAATATTATCGCTACCTGTTTGCAGATTTAAAATTCTGCACAACACAACAAGGCAACCAAATGATAAAATACGGCGGATTCAACTACAGCATTCAATACAAGAAGGGTTCAAAAATCAGATGGTTTTGCTCCACACACCACAACAAAGGCTGTAGAGGATGTATTTTAACATATGAGGAGGAAATTATTAAAATTCACAGTGAGCACAATCATCCACCACGCAACGGGTGATGGAACAACGTAAATGAAACAAATTGGGAGATATTATAAAAGACGTTTTACATCATGCTTTTTATATTATTTTTCAATTTATCGATTTATTTGTGGCGGTGGGCTCAGATAAATCAAGAAGTTCAGATAGAATACGCCTCACGATATAACTACATTTCTGGTTGCCTCGATCTTCTTAGTCTCGAAGAAGTGTGAAAAGTAGAATATTCTGATCAGATCTAAATCTATTATAACCTCTCCCTGGAAATGTAATTATTCTAGCCTTTAACTCCCTTGCTACTTTCGAAAACTCTAAAACCATTTGTTTCGATCGGAAATCAATATGATATAAGATACTGCTTTATCTTGTATATTATCTGTAATAAATATTAATAAATTATTTGTACGTGATAATAGAAGCTTGTACAAATTAGGTCATTAGATATTTATAATAGAATACCGAAAATCATTAAACAAGATACACATATTTCATAAAAATTAAAATAATTCTTAATGAGACATATTTCATAAAAATTAAAATAATTCTTAATAGAAAAGGCGTACTATTCTGTAATATACTTTGAAAAAGACGTGACGATGATGACGGTATATACATATACATATATACATATATATATATATATATATATATATATATATATAATTCTTTAATTATCTATCTGTTAGTTAGTAAGTGATTAATTTGTGACAACCTTACAGGGTAAATGTATTTACCTAATGCTATCTAAAAGACCTTTATATTTTGATGAAATGTACATTTGGATAAAATAAACGAATGCTGAATACCTACAATTAATTATATAATATCCATAAGTTTTCGTGTAATATGTTACTCTGTTGCCACTCTCCTCAGAAATGCCAGTTTCCTAGTCATCATTGTTTTCATCATCTACCACTGAGACATCCACCATTGAACACTCGCCTCTCCCATCAGGGAAAAGAGTTGCTATAATCCCCACGCTTGGCAGTCATCTTGAGGATCGCAGTGTAGGATGGAAGTTCTTCAAAGAAACTGCTGCCCAATTTCTGATACCTTGTTCCATTCCTCTTAACCTTTTTCCGTTTTACGACTTCAACAGAAAGATACGCAATTCTAGCCCGGCACCTCATAGGTTGGTTACCAAGGGCGCGTTATAAAGTTAAGCTAGTATACAAGTAAAGTCATTTTATAATTAGACATAAAAAAATTCACCTTATTTTGTTTATGAAAATTTCAACCCTTATAAGCATCGATTTAAATAAAAAGGGAAGATAGGGATAGGGTGCGATCTAAGATCTCGACAATATATTGTACAGAAAAAATTATACAAGCATTAAATATAATATAAATGCATTGCACACAACTACACAGTTCCATTATATATGAATTGGACGGTTCAGCTGATACAGTACTGAAGGCAGACTAGGTTTATCTCCTATAGTTAAGTAAGGTCATTATCAAAAGTATTCTAGAAACCCCTATGAGATTGATTCCTTTAATTGACGACAATAAACACTGAAAAAATGACTCTACACAAAATGTTTTAAAATAAATTGGTAATAATGTTGTTTTTTTTCTAACAGGACCAGTTTTCTCTAAGTCACGACGCGGAAACCCGATGATCAAGTATGGAGGCTACACCTTTAGTATACAGTACACAAAAGCAAGTAAAACAAGATGGTGGTGCTCCACAAATAACAGCAAAGGATGCAAGGCTTTCTGTTCACTTTTGACAATGAAATAATGAGAATAAGTAATAATCATAATCACTCACCTAGTCAGTATATTGCCCTCGGAACTTAAAAGAAAGTTCAAAATAACGCTAGAAACACACGTAATTAAACTATTTAACGTAATAATACCGTGAAACATATTCGTCGTTAATGTGTAATTTGGTTATAAGCAAACTTGAACCATTTTTATACACGATTTAGGGCACTGCATCTAGTTTTGCAAATATTTAATAAACTTTTTTTACTACAAAAAAGAAGGAGGTTCTAACTAACTCTGTACAGGGTGAAATTATTTTAATTTTTTTTTTACATTCTAAAGCTGGTGCTTGCCATGTGTTCTTATTTAAATTTGAGTGAGAACTGACGAGTATTACAAAATCACAAATATACGATAGGAAAAATTTAAGTCATGTGCGGGATTCGAACCCGCGTCCATCCACTCCTTGAGCCAGATGGAGGTGTCCTATCGTATATTTGTGATTTTGTAATGTAATCCGCATAGCAGGCGTTATTGCAAACCAAACAATATTAAAACTGACGAGTAGTTTTTGAACTATATATTATATTTATAAATATTTAATTACAACCCTTATTCTCATCTTAATTTTAAGTCGTGTACATTGATATTTCATTCTATTGAAAAGATTGATTGTAAATTTACCATAATAATGATAACTTCGTTAGTGATGTTGTGACGGTTAGCAAAATAAATAAGTTGAGGCGTATAACTTCTATAATTGGAAGAAGATTAGTGACAAGAGAATTAAGTCCTAACCTTTTTGGCCGAACGGACTCTGTGCCGTGGTCCTGTGTTTCTGTTATTTTCAGATCAGATCAAGACTGTGAAATATTAGGAAAGGCACCGTGCGCAACAAATATAGCGCCATCTAGCAGCCCGACACTTATTGGACCTATAAACCTGACAAAATGTCTTCTTAATAGGCTTATTAAAAATAAAATAAATGATTTAAGCCGGCTGGCTTAAATCATTTATTTCATTGAAATACTATCCGTCATTATTAATGTTAAGTTTCTTACTGTTTCTATCTTAAACATAAGAATCTTAAAACAAACATGCGGATTTAATTTTAATTTAATGATCCCATACTTAAAACGCCAACTTCATTATATAAGCCCTATAATATATTATTTTTATTCATTCTATTTTTTATTTCTAGATCAAAAGGCTTTCTTTTCTACAACGAAGTTTGGGGGCCACTACGTCATTCTAGATGGATACAAGTTTACGAAACATAAGCCCTCAGGGCAGAAGACCAGATGGAGATGTCGCAATTATCAGATTACCCGATGCAAAGCACACTTATACACCCTGAATAATAGCATCGTTATCCATAAAGATAATCATAACCATCTGAAATCAAAATGTTGTCACTAAACTGTGTTATGAAATGTAATTCTCGTGAGTTTCTCACATTTTAAAATATTATAAATTAAATTAGCTTGCACTCGCCCTGATGATGAGCATCTGATATGCTCGAAACCCGGTCGACGTATTCGATCCTCAACATGATTGTTTTTGCCGGTTAATTTATAATGTTTAAAAACTAGTTAGACTAAGTTTTATGATACTAAACCTCTATTGATAATTATAAGGTACTCCGTGCTTTATGAGCTGATATGCACTTTATTGTTTCGTACCTAGAGTTGCTTATTTATTGGATTAGCTTTGCGGAGTGATCCTTCTGGTCTTTTTTATTCTATAGTATTATACTATGACTAAAGAGACAATAATATGTATAATAATATATATTAATACTGTTATATCTAGCGCCTAACAATATAATGAAAATCATATCACTTAAATCATAATAACAGCCGGAACGTTTATTATTGAAATTGTTAGAGCATTTGGATAATAACGCGATTAGAATAATTAAATAATGAAATAAACAAACGTTATATATAAAAAATATCGCATATCTGTATAGTATATGTAAATTTCTTTATGTAATAGCACCATAACCACTTTGTTTTTAACCATATTATTAAAATGTTATGTAACAATGTTTTTGGTAAGGTATGTCATATATTTTATTCTCTGTTTCAGATTTGCGTGAGCCTCTCCTCATACCTATGAACATCTCGATATCATCATTGAAGGTAAGTATGTAGGAAGCATATCCGCTTGGAGTGCCAGGCTTGGATTGCCCCTCACACCCATATAAATAAATAAATAATAATTTATTTCCAAAGACACTGTACAATAATTAATTTATATCAATAGACTTCCCACTAGGATTCCCTGTTTTGAGAAGTCTATTTACTTCCTAATATACAAATTTATATGATTAATATTGCATCTATACAAGACAAAAATTAAAATAAGATCATCATAAATCATTCAGAACTATTAATTACATTCAATTTACATTAAAATTACAATTTTATAATAATTATTAAATACTTTAGTAAATTAAATTTCACAATAATAATAAATAAAAAAATAATTGAATTATTTTATATACAAGAAAAATAAATATATCTTTCTATGGGAGTCATGAATATAGAATTTGCATGGTGGAAAGGCATTTTGCGATTGCCCGCCTGGCTAGCGACCACCCTCAAGTAGAAAAATCAGTCGCAAAGCACCTAACGGTGTGTTCCGGCAGCTGTCCTTGAGAGCCAGTAATTCTAGCTTAAGCCTGTTAACACCTTCGAGCACATCATCACTTACCATCAGGTGAGACTCTAGTCAAAGGCTTACCTAAAAAAGGGAGAAAGTATAACAACTTGATACTTTTACGGCGCTCTATTTGACGCAACTTGGTTGATTCTGACTTGGCTCTTGATATCAAGATGAAATGATGGGTGAGATTTTTATAGTTGCTATTTTAAAGTTGTATGGAATACGAGGCAAACCCGCCTGTCTTAACTTATTTTCAATATATTTTCTACTTGAAGGCGCTTTGGATGTAAGAATGAAAGCCATACCATCATACTCTATCTTTCAAAACAACAATATGATTCTCAAACCGCCAATCGGCATTTAAGCTTACTAGTTACCCCAGACCATCGTATGATTCAAAAATATTATATTAATACTTATAATAAAACTGTGACAGGTCCAATTATGTACACTGCAGATATTTTGAAAATAATCGGTATGCACTCTGTAGCTGATACTGATGCTAAAACTGTATCTTTTTTATTTTTGTCTGTCAGCATGTCTGTATCCCAGCCGCACATTACTCCAAAACTACTGAAGGGAATTCAATGGAACTTAGCACGATTTGAGTTCATACTACGAAGAAGGACATTGTATACTTTTTATCCCGAAATTCAGCACGGTTCCCTCGGGAAAGGAGATGAAAGGCAAAACTACGCGTTAATAAATCACAACAAAGTGTATTTGTTGTGATTTATTAACGCGTAGTCTGATTTCAATAATTCTTTTTTTGGTAGAATAATTGCACCCCACGGGCAGAGCGGCACCCCACTGGCAACTCAGCACCCCACGGGCAGCTCGGCACCCCAAGGGCAGCTAGGGGCTCTATTATAAGTTATAACTATACTTATAGAGTAGTGTGGCATGCAACAACTAGGTCCAACAATAGACAGCAACGAGATACTCATATCTTGGATGACCATTTAACAAGATTAATCTGACCAAATATGGTTCTATTTTGAAACATATGTACATTACTAAAAATGATAAGATTCTTTTCTGATGTTGTGACGAAACACGCATGAAACCTACCTAATCTTAAGCGTTAAACTATAGCAGAAACATTTGAACTGTTGGCCTAGTGTATTTACTTACGAAACGCCGCGAACATTAGCTCAAATTTGTGTAGCAAAAGCACAGCGCCCCTGGCGTCGCGTTAATGAATCAAGCATCTTGCCATACAAAATCGCGCTTACTCCCTCGCGGCGGTCTGTCACGTGTAATACTCACACTAGGTACAAAGCACTGCGCCCATCACCCTAAGAGACATACAGCTTTTAAGTCTCATGTGCCTGTAATTTCATAATGCTTTTATAATGCTGGCTCTCAAGGACTGGTGCCGGGACACACTGTTAGGTGCTTGTTGGCAGATTTTCTACTTTAGCTTGGCAGCTAATCACGCATTCGCAAAATGTCCTTCACCATGCCGTTAAGCTCAAGTCAGTAGAGGGGATCGAACCACTATTGATACACTTATATGTTGCTTAGACAGTATTTTAATTATCGTATGTAGAAGTAAAGACTATATGAAATGAGTGAAAAAGTAAATAATAATAATAATATTTTATTTACCAGATCAGTTACATACTTTAAAATCTAACATGAGGTAACTTAATTATATTTACTTAGTATAAATTTATTACAATTGACCAATGGCCCTCGAACTAGGCAAAACCTGTATCGTGGTAACCCAGGTTTTAAAATTAGATTTTAAAAAATATCGCGCGTTTAATATAGAATTGAAAAGTTATTACCTACCCATTTAATATAAATTTATATAAAGCTTGTTAGTACTATTTTAGCCTCTGTGAATTAAATCTTATTTAATGAGGCACAACAGGATGACCTAGTTAAGTGCCTTTTTGCAGTTCTTGAGTAATTTCACCCAGATCAGTTTTTTTTTTACCATAAGACTGCCCTACTAGTAAAAAATGCTACAAGGACTAACAGTTTCATAATATCTAAATGAAAAACCTTGTATCTAGTGTATGTTCTAGTAAGCGCAAAATAGTGTTTACTAGGATCATGAAATCCCATTTTCGTAGATAAATAATTGTCTATATTTGGTGGAGTGGTGAAAGCGTTACTTCGAAATTTTGAGGTCTTTAGGCCCAAAAGTTATAAAGTTCCCGAAGAGAAAAAATAATTAAAAACTATTTTGATTATAAGCCTGACTGCACACAGCGTTTTCAGAGCTACTGCCTCCTCCTTTCATGCCAGCTCCTTTCAAGCCAAGGTTCATTAAAACCACGCGTGGATTCCTGGCGATGGTGCTAAATGGGCACAGATACACGAAGAGGATTGACCGCCCTGGGATCAAGGAGTACTGGCGCTGCTCCAAGAAACGGTCGAGGTGCAAAGCTACCGTCATCACCATCGGTGAAGATATCATTGATATGAAAAACCCCCATAATCATTGATACCAGTAAATTTCAGTTTTATTTATTGAACATAGACATACATTATATTTACGCAGCAATTGCAGCATGTTAACGAAATATTCATGATTTCACTACGCAAAAATAAATACTACTGTAACAAGGTCGAACAAGTTTCATTGCTGAATTTGTAAAAAAATATCATAACTTGGTAAGAGATATAAAATAAACTTAAGATAGTGAATGATATGTCTCGATCGTGCGTTCGTAGAGTCAAGATATCCTGTGGAGTCTTCGTGTAGAAGCGACATGCGACGAAAAATTCTTCCGGTTTGACTGAGTGGCGTTTGTGACGTCACGTACAATAGACATTTAAATTTTGTAAGTAAAGCTATTTTTAGAAAATGTAATACAATTGATTGATTAAAAAAAGTTTATGATTTATTTCTCAATGACAAACTAAGCCACCATATCTTTTTATTTAAGTTACTCGGCTGAAGAATTTAAGGTCTGTGAGAATGTTGTGTGTGTTGAAGGTCGCAAAAATACACCTATAGTCGAATTTTCAATCAGACGGAGTAAAATGACAGATCGAAATGTCACATTTCAAATTAAAGTTGCCAACTTCAAATCATAGTGATGTTTCTAGTTCAGTTTTTATGAGCGGAACTATGAGTGTGTTTGACATTTCAATAAAATAATTGAAATAATTGTTTGAACTTTGTAACTAATGAATTAACAAGTAGAAGAAAAGCATTCAATTATTTAACAAGTATAAATTAATTAAAGAAGTAAAAATGTTTCTTTTTAAATTAATTTATATTTTGTTGTCGAAATTTTTACTTTTTAATTTATATTTATGTTTTTGTTAAATTGTGAATCATGTAAAATTATACACCTCACTGAAGTGACGAAATGAAAGAACTAAGTAAATCATTTTACCACAGCACTATTTTTGTATCGTCAAAAAGTAGCAACACTCGTAATGTCACTTTACTCCGTCTGATTAAATATCCGACTATAAATAAAAGTTACCACTCGCGTCGATGTGAGCGAGATGTTGCTGCACAATGCGCACAACAGGGCCGATTCTCTTAGCTATTGAAAGGCGTTAACGCAACTTAATTGCATGAACATTGTTGTTTTTGACAGTATCCGTAGTCTGCCCGCTGTTTAGGTTCAATCTCAAGTCAGTGGCTTGCTATCAATAGTTTTTGACATATTTGGTATGCTGTAAGCTATTTTGTTGCTATTGCGTTGCTATCAGTGGCATACAATATTTTGGAGGATTTTAGATAGAAAAATAGCTAAATGATTTAAATACATTTATTTAATGTATTGGCAACATCAGTGGCAACATTTGTAAGCCATAGCACAGCCATACGATAGCGACACGATTGCTATACAACTGCGATTATGAGCTAGAATTAGCAGATTACCGAATTTGACTTTAACAGCAGTTCGATCGCAGAAGCACCGTAGTAGTGTGGCGTTTGGTCAATAGCTAAGAAAATTGAGGCCCAGAAGTCCGGAACATCTTGATGTCCTGATCATTATCATACATAAATTGCATCATCATTCAATTATGAAACAAATAATTTAATGTGACTGCTGTATGCTGTACTTTATAAGAATGTCCAAGATATTTGAGGCCTTATCGACATAATTCGATGATATATATCGACATAATATTTAATGATCAAATATGATAGAAGCTATTTACAAAAAAATAATAAAATCAAAACTCAGATGTGTACCACGATCAATATTATTATGATTGTTAATTTTGTAGAGCTTTTATCCATTCTATGTAAGTTGGTAATTAATAACTTTAAGTGTTTCCTTTCTTATAGGACCACACTTCACTATTAATAGGAACGGCAAACCAACAATACTTTATGGGGGGTACCTGTTCCACCAGCACAGCTCCAGCCACAGGCCCAGCGGCAAAGGATACTTCGTCTGTGCGCGATCTCGTAAGGGGTGCACAGCTGGCATACGAACTTACGGAAACGTAATTATTAGTATGAAAACTATACATAATCATTAAAATAATAATATGTTCGATCTCACGCTGTTGGTAGGGTAAAAAAATATTTGAGAACCTAAATTTTTTTGCATGTAATAATGCATTATGGTAAGACAAACAGCAAAACGAGAGGGGAGTATCCATTCGCTGCGTTCTCCTCTGTTAACGTACATTTATACCCAAGTCGGTATGTTTGAACAACACGAAAACCTTCTTTGTAAGAAAACTTAGCTCGATGACGGTTAAGTTTTTTTTGTAACAATAATAAAGTATCCTATATCTTCCAGGTATATCAATTAAAAAAATAAATTAACTTACAATTTTCTGACTGTACTATGTCACGGAGAAGGTTTTCGGGTTACTTAAACGTACCCGACAATCGAATATTAAAACTACCTAGCCGGCATTTATATTGCATAGTAATAATATAGTGCCTTTGTAAAGTGTGTAAATAAATTATATATCATTTTTGCACAAACGTATGAGGGTAACAACACAGGCCAATATATTAACTCTGTCAAGTTATCGTAATTTGGGTAACAACTCTGTCAAGTTAATATATTGGCCTGTGTTGTTACCCATATTACGATAACTCTATTTTGTAATCTGTTTTGTAATTGTTTAATATATTGACAGGATAGTGAAATAAAAAAGGTTTGATTTGCGTAATTTTTCAATCAGGTGCAAAATAAACACAAGACAACCACTTAAAAAAAATACAATGACTTCACATTTTTATACGTAACAGACAAAAATATTAAAAACATGCACGCTTTTCGATTGATTCCTACACTACTGTAAATTTTCAAACAAAAGTTTGAAATTTTACAACGAAAGTTTACTGTAAATGTTTGTTAGAGGGAAAACCTTTGACAAACACTTAGTAAAGCCTCAATTACACAATCTTGAAAGAGAATATTGTATAAAACATGCCTGAGCAGTATAAAAAAGTGGATATAATGTCGTTTGTATGTAACAAAGAAAATAGTACCGCAAAGCATAAATCTGAGTATATAATAAATCATTCAAAGCACTTAAACTTATAATCATACGAATAGTAATTTGAACTATTGTTTTATATTGCAGATGAGCAGATTGGTCCAAAATTTACTGTATCCAGCCACGGAAACCCAATGGTACGATATCAGGGCTTCAACTACAGCAAACACAAGTTGCTTAAAAAGTCACGCTTGAGGCGATGGAAATGCACCGGTAGTAGACATTATGCGTGTACAGCCTGCATCATGACAAGAAATAACAAGTTTGTGAAAATAATTGGATATCACACCCACACGTCGCAAAGTCGATATTTCAAACATAGAAAATCGTGAATTTATGTGGTAACAGTTTATCAAGATTGTTTATATCGGTTAAAGCACCAATGATAAAGATGCTAACATTATTAAGTCAATGAAAGCAAAACTCAAAAAATTACTTACACATAAAACGTTATTGTGTTTCAGTTTATATGCCCGATTTCCACGCGTAAAAGGTTGCGGGGTACCTCACACATTTTTCTATATATTTTTTTCTTACACTAAAATAATTTAAGGATGCTTCGTAATTAAAAAGATGAGTTTATGGTAAGCCATGTATTTATGTAATTCAAGTTCAAAGTGAGCGAAGATCGATAGGAGCCATTCTCATTCAGGGTTGGATAAAATAAAGAAGCTTCTCCCACTACAAACTACCTGCCTATCTAAAAAGGGCAATAATGTGCACATATAAAACAATGAGATTTCAATAAATGTTTTGAATATGTTTTATTAAAAACACCTTACCACATGGTATTGATAAATTGATGGTATATTAACTAGGATCCCTTGTCAGCATCGGGAACAGGTATTATTTACCTACTTAATTGTAAATATTTGTGTGTCAGGAACGTAGACCCAGATAGATTTGTTAATATAAATTTATATTATTTAAGGATACAAAAAAGTACAACAGTTTGCTCAGTCAAATTCTAGTATCCAGGGTCTTTGTTCGTGGGTCGCTAGGGTTGCAAGTAAGTTCCACGTTAAGTAATAATGTAAGAAGTGTCTGAATGAAGTGTGAATCACCCGGTCATATAAAGCCAGGAAAAGATATAAATACCGGAACGGTGTGACGATTAACAGCAGGAGACAGCGGGACTTCTGCATAAGCGACGCAGAGCAGAACTGCTCAGCATAGACACAGTTTAGGCTATATTTTCATAAAAACTAACGTGAGTTGACATAATTATTTACTGATAATGAGCATCTTTACTGCTCGAACACCGGTCGGAAATTATGACCAAACACCGTGAGTGCTAGCCGGTATATTCAGTAAATGACAGTTTAGGCTGTTCACTAGTCGAGCCCTGTATTATTGTCAGGTACAGATCTGCTGAAGGACGACTGATCAAAAAATCAAAGGCAAAAGTGGGCCAGTTTCAAACGAGGAATAGGATAAGTTGCCCTTAGTGAAGTTTTTATTAGACACCACGAAGTGAATGTCGCGGGTAGCAACATATTACATTGTTTATAATAATATTTATATACAACATTTCACATGATAATTCGTTTATCACTAAAATATGACAGAGATATAATTTGCACATTTCACATGAGTCGAATGAAATAGAATCGAGATGCATGTGTGAGATTTTTCAAGATAAAGAGCATTTATTTCAGCTATAATATTAGCTCATTAGGCTCATTAACTTATTAGATGTTTCGCAGCCGGTAATGCCATACTCTAGTTAAGTTTTACAAAGAACGTTTACTGTAAATGTTTGTTAGGGGGGAAAACCTTTGACAAAAATGTACAGTAAAGCCTCAATTACACAATCATGAGAGAGAATATTGTGGAAATCATGGCTGAGCAGTATAAAAAAAACGTGGGTAGGTATATATGTCGATTGTATGTAATAAAGAAAATAGTACTGAAAAGCATAAATCTGACTCTATAATAAATCATTTAGAGCACTAAAACTTATAATCATATTTGTAACAATTAAACTATTGTTTTATATTTCAGATGATCAGATTGCTCCAATATTTATTGTATCCAGCCACGGAAACCCAATGGTACGATATCAAGGCTTCAATTACAGCAAACACAAGTTGCTTAAAAAGTCACGCTTGAGGCGATGGAAATGCACCGGTAGTAGTCATTATGCGTGTACAGCCTGCATCATGACAAAAGATAACAAGTTTGTGAAAATAATTGGACATCACACTCACAAACGTCGCAAAGTCGATACATAAAAAAACATGAATTAATATAGCTACAGTTAATCAAGGATGTTTATATTATTTAAGAGTAGAGTTTACGGAGCGCTTTCTATAAAAACGTAGTTTCGTCATTTTTTTTTTAGTTTAAACCGACAGCAACATATCATTTTATAAAAAGTACTTAGAAAACATGAAGTCAATTAAAGGTCCTCACGGCTAGGTAATACAATAGTTATAAATAATGTGAACATGAAAGACCACAACGTAGTATTGGTTAATTATAACATAATATTATTCAAGAACTTGTTTGCTTACTAGTCGCTTAGTCGACGTTATGCTTGTACAGCTATAGCTAGTACAGTTTAAATACTAAGGCCTACTTCCGCCAACTAGTACGTCCTCTCAGCTTCTAAAAGGCCAAAATATTTACTTGATGATACCAACACAACTTTTAGTATGTTAGTAAACATTGTGTTTTCTCCTTAACACCGTCGGGACACACGCTGTAAACTGCCTGGATCCGAAGCTATGACGTCATCAACATTACATGTTCTAGAATATTATTCTTAAATAACACCATATGACTAGTAGAGCTATAATATTCTAGAACATATTATAAGTGTTAATTTGACACCCCACACATATACCTATAATATATATTATAGACTGTTAATTATATAATTAACAGTTTTCAGAACGATCATAGCCGCCATTTGGATGACGTCATAGCTTCGGATCCAGGCTTTTTACAGTTTGCTCCCGATGTTTTTTTTGAGTAAACACTATGTTTATTAACATACTAGAAGTTGGTGGTATCACAAAGAGAAATATTTTTATGCTAAGAGAAGGGACTAAACGAGGATACTCCAGTTAAACTTGAATTAAGCGTAAATTACCAAACAAAAACCAAGTTAACCCGACTTTGACTCTCAAATTAATGTTGGCGCAATAAGCACTGATACCCACTTGCGCCAACGAGAAAACGCGAGTCAAACTCGAATTAAGTGTAAATTTCTATAAAAAAAAACCAAGTTAACCCGACCTTAACTCTCGAATTTACGTTGGCACAATAAGCACTTAGTGTTCAAACTCGGTGAAACTTTGCATGTATATTCTTGAGCTTAATATCTATGCTTCTGGTTTGCCAGATTTCCGTAAAATTAAGTATTTTCAAAAATAATTCGGTTAATCTTTTTGTATGAGAATTGTTATTTTGACATTTAGGGATATACTTAATAATAAATCGAAAAACGGGTAAACCAGAAGCATATATATTAGTCTCAGCAATATGTATACAAAATTTCACCGAGTTTCAACACTTGGTATTTAATATATGACGATACTACGTTTGTATGGAATGCGCTGCGTGCACTCTATTCCTAAAGCACCAATGATAAAGCTGCTAACATTCATAAGTTATTAAATACAAGAAATAAAAATAAATTACACATAAAATGTTTCAGTTTGTATACCCGGTTTCCACACGTACGAGGCTACGGGCAATTTTTTTAATGCAAATATAAATGAGTTAAACTTATTTTTATTTGCACTAAAATAATTTAAGAATACTACTTAATGGAATAGAGAAATATGTGCTAAGACATGTATTTATGTAAGCCAGGTTGGTTCATTCTGGAACAAGTTTGCGAAAGAACATGGGTTAAACAGGATATAAAACCTTGGTTAATTTGAGAACCACTAGAGCTTCCGACGAGGGTCCTTGCAATGAAAGTGATGATAAGTGAGATGTTTATAAGTACTGTACTGTATCAGCCACTACTGAACACAGCCTCCCCCAATATGTGGGGTTTGCCATAATCCCCTCGCTTGGCAGGCGGCTTCCCAAGGCAGGAATCCCCAAGACATCTGCCAAATGTGGGGATTATGCCAAACCCCGCCCATAATATATATCTGCGAATCAATTTGATTATATCTGTAATTTGTAATCGCATTTATTTTCGTTTTCAGTAACCTTTGTGCAGCAGCGTTTTGGCAAAAAGGAACTAACCCTTCTCGAAGGGTATACCTTTTACTGTGAGAAAGTAACTAAAAGCACTCAAATTTGGAGGTGCACTACTACAAGAGGATGCTACGCGAGATTTACCTTAACTAACGATGGTCAAACGATGAAAAAACTGAATATAGTACACACCCATGATCCTCCTACGTATAAAATGGTAAACGGTATTTATATACGGACATAAAAACTAGACATTGAAAAACATCCGGTTATAAGACCTAAAGGTAAATACATCACCAAACATAAGCAGCTAGTATAAAAGTATGTCTGGCTTAAAATAATTATAGTAAAGTAAAGTAATATTTATTGCAAAACTGTCAGTACAATACTTAAAGATAAACAATATAAGTTTGAAATCGAGCTAGTGACAGTTTACTCATATCGAGCATGCAATATTAAGTTCTAGACACATAATGAAAATTATACAATTGATATTATTTTAAACTAGACAACAAATTAATGGGATTGAATTCATGATGCCGGTTTATGTTTTAAAATTTAAAAACTCCTTAACATCATAAAACACATGCTCAAGAAGCCACGATTTTAACTTTTTCTTAAACATATGTCCATTCAGTTCTTTGATGAACAGCGGTAAATGATTATACACTCTGATGCTAGTTACATATGTACTTTTATCATATATAAATAAATATAGGTATTCTTACTATGTTATTTCTGTAGTTAGATAAGAAATATGATAACACGCTGACTCCGGTTGTATTTGGGGCAGTAAAATTCCTTATAGTAAAACAGTTACTAATCTTGGAGTTATTTTTGACCAATGCCTAACATGGATCCCGCAAATCGAAGCCGTCAGTCGCAAGACATCTGCCTGCAGGATCTCTCAGAAGAATAAGAAATATTTTACCAACTGCTACTAAAGTTGCGCTTGCACAGTCACTCTTACTTAGACCTCAGGGAGGACCTTTGAAATAAACTTGAGCGTCTTCAAAACTTCTCAATACGGTTTATATTTGGCTTGCGCAATTCGACCATGTCTCTGAATATCGCACTAAGCTCAAGTGGCTACCCATTCGTCATCGCCGGAATACTCATATTATCTCTCTTCTGTATAACGTTTTATTCAATCCTACATCAATTACCTTCAAAAGCGTTTCGAATATTGCAGCACCTCTCTTGTGCGTAATCTTAGGTCATCGGAAAATCTTATGCTCAATATGTCCTCACACAACAGTTCGTTTTATGATCCTCCTTCACTGTTGAAACCGTTAGACTATGGAATGCACTGTCTCTTGAAATTAAGCGTGCTCAGTCACTAGCTGTATTTAAAAGCGTGTGAAATCCTTTTATCTAGAAACTCGTTCGCTCCCTATAATTTATTTTTATAATCGTTGTTTCATTGTTAATACTAATGAAAACATCATTCATATTTATATAGTTTATTGTTTAAGATGTATGTAATTATGTATGTTTATATAAAATTTGTTATGGTTATGTATTTATTATTATTAATGTGTATACTTAAATGTAGTTTTCTCTTCAGTTATGTCTCTTCTTCAAATGATTGAGATTGCTTTATGTGGACTAATCTCTGTCTATAACAGATGCATTTCGTCATCGAATTAAAATGAGCCTGTCACTTTGAGACATAGTTGTTAAGTCTCATGTGCCTGTAATTTACCTTATTTTTAATCGTGTTTCTGTTTTAACTATTTTTATACTTAAGTTGTTTCAATAAAGTGCTTCTATCTATCTGTCTAATATTCACTCACAACCAATATGATGTCATTATTTCTTTAGTATCTGTAGTTAAATATTATACATTTGAAATATCAGGTAAAGTCACAATCGATTTCGTTTTATTACATATTATAAATCTCCGTGGGGTGCCGGGTTAGAATTGTACCTCCCCATATCATCCCGTGGGTGTTGTAAGAGGCGACTAACGGAAAAATATTGGAAGGTGGGTAGCAGCGCCTTCTAAAGAACTGCCAACTTTTACTGCGATCCCCAGGCCGCCTGCCAAGCATGGGGATTTTGGCATAAGCCCCCTTAATAGGGGAGGCTGTGTTCAGCAGTGGACGATCCGGCTGACGATTATAAAAGAAAGTAAAACATATTTAGAATATATTAGTGGGTGTTACTCACGCCTAGAAGTTTCGTCAGTGCCCAATGAGAACGAAGTGCGAGCATCTACATATTCAAATTAATGTTACCTCACATAGTAACTATTGGACAATCAAGATGTTTCCAACGATATCTCATTTGTCAAAGTATGGTAAGTAGTTCAGAAGTTCTGAGGCAACATTTGACGATACATACTTGTCAGTCACAATCATAAACATCCGATTTGCTTTGACAATTCCGTCATTGCCAAGCTATCGCCTGTCACCTACGTAATATAAACAAATATTAGCACAAACAATACAATACTCATTATGTTTAATAATTTTAAAATGGAAATGTATTGGGTCATAAACTTGAAGCATCCGCACTATCTTCAGGCGGTATACGCTCGCAGCAGCCTCAAGTGCTGCTACCTATCACATTAGAAACAAAACACTTTTACGGTGTCTGTCTTCCCAGCAGCATCTACGTTCGCTGGCTTGTGCGCTTGTGACACAAACCGCGGAGGAATATAACACTATCTTCTCCAAATATTTAATTGCATGTGAAATTAGCATAAGGAAACATACACGAGTCGCCAGAACCTACAAAACCTTTTTTTGGAATAAACATCTCAAAATGTTTGTTAGGACTAGCAGAAGTCAACTCTAAGAGGTTGTTAGCATTTTACCAATTACCCTGTATATTCTTGGGTTTATTTTTAAATACAGATATTTGACAGTCTTTGTGATCATTAGGTAACTGGTTATAAGATGGTGCTCCTTCATTTTAACGAGTTACATAAGAATATACGGGGTAATTGGTAAAATGCTAACAACCTCTTAGGGTTGACTTCTGCTAGTCCTCACAAACATTTTGAGATGTTTTTTTTTATATGTTCCGATTAACATACATTTTGGTCATTGGAGGTTTTGTCTTTAAATTGTTTAAATTTTCTTCAGTTGTAAGTAAATGTTCTTTATGTATATTTTATTTCGACACGTAATTTTTGTGATATTTTATTAATATACATGTATTTTATTTGTAAAGTTGCTTATTACATTAGGTTAACTTCAAGCAATAGAACAGCCAAAAAACAGAAAAACCAAACTTTTTACAATTCAGACATGGGGTTGTCTTGTGTTGCTAGCAAACGTATATTAATTTTTATATGTTCTTGCGTTGTTCAAGAAGAAATATTATATTCATGTTGGGTTGACATGAATGGGATAAGGGCAAGAATATGAGGGATGTATACAGTAATAAGTTAAATTATAAGGTTTACCCAGAGCAAAGAGAAAGGATACCACTGTATAATTATGACTATTTGGTTGCGTTTCAGGTCCATATTTTACCACCTCACGTTATGGAAACCCTGTTATTGAGTTGGGCGGCTACAGATACAACAAGTATATTCGAAGTAAAGGAGCGAAAGTGAGGTGGAATTGTACATTAAGGTCCAGCGGAGTAGATTGCAAAGCTTACCTCATCACTGTTGGAAATGAATTACTGGCCATGAAAAATAATCATAATCACCGATCGTTTAAATAAAAAAAGGAAGATTGGGGACTCTAACGTCACGACAATCTAATGTGGCTAAAATTTTACACTTTCATTGAACACTTCATATACATTGTATACTTCATATACGTTGTATACTTCATATACGTTGTATACTTCATATACGTTGTATACTTTATATACGTTTTACTTTATTAAAACGTATCATATAAAGTATAGCTGTGTGCATTGCTTGCGTACAATTTCTCTCTACACTATATTGTCGTGTTACTAGAGTGTATCCTATCTTCCTTTCTTTATTAAATCGATGTAAAAAAAATAAATAGATACGTCGCCTAATTTGAAATTGCCATGTTCGAGATACGGGCGCTGCTACTCTCATTTATTATAAGTTCAATGATAATCACTGATTATATTATTTTTTATTCTAGTCATTACAGGGTTTTAAGAACCGTTACTTTTTACGATAAAGGGGACTGTTGTACTCAGAAATATTTTGCCATACATACTCGTATTTAAGTACAAATAAACAAAATATTATTTACATATCGGTATATTACATTAAATAAATTGCATACTTAAGTCTTCGCCATTTAACAAATGTATGTTTACATTTTGTAATACTGAAATAGCTATGTATTAAAGGATACCATTAATATCCAACTACTCATTAAAGTAAATTTAATTAAACCATTCCATTTATATGTATTTGATTTGTTTTCAAAATAAAATAATATTCTGAAGTTATTTTTTTATTGAAAAGCTGGTGCTCTTTTATGTCTGACTTGTATTGTAACCTATCATCCATCTATATCAGCTAGATCGTCATTTTAAAAGGCGCTGCTGCCCGCCTTCTGATACTTTTACCTTTGTCTCATTGTACTCAAGTACAAGGTTCTTACGATTCTCCGATTTTTTTGTTACGATTCCCACAATTCCATTAGTACTTATAGGGTTCAAGGGGAAAGTAATATTTTTCTACCTCCTATGGTTTTCTGATTGCTCTGTACATACGAGATCAACAAACACCCAATTCTAATTACAGGACTTTTAACCAGAATAAGTACAATTTTATCTCTGAAATTTTACTTTAAAAATGTTCCAAGCGGGACACCATGTCCAATAAAATTCAGACCAAATCTTCTCAGGACAATGTAAACTACCCGAAAAAAACAATTGCAAAAACCATGATTGTCGTTATACCAATTTTAAAGAGTTACAACTTACAAAGATCTAAATGTGATTCGTCGACTCGAAGAAGAAGAAGAACTTGCAAAGGTTAGCGATAGTTTGGTGGTGCTGAAACAAATATTTCAGTAACCAATAAGGGTCAGTCGGTGGCGATAATAAAAATCAAGATAGTGAATCTAAAACGCAAATTGAAAGACTTAATACTCGGAAAACGTAAGAGATAGTGTAGTATACCTAAATCAAGCAAGCAACAAAAAATATGTGCTGCGTAAAATGAAACCCGATCATAAGTTTGTCTATTATAGCAGCTATGAATTGCGGGTTCACTGGATATATCGTAATAATTTTTTTTTTACTAAAAAATGGATTCGACTTCAACACTCAAATGTGTGAAATAACTTGTTGAAGTCGGTACCATGATGGTTCAAAAGTACCTTTTATCAAAATATTGTGGTACCGACTTCGACATGTTATTTCACACATTTGAGTGCTGAGCCGGTTCCAAATTTGTTAAAAAAAAAAACACCATTGTTAGTGACCCTTGCTACTTATGGGATCGATTGTCATTCACTGTCCATGACTATATCATCAAGATAGTAAAATACTTTTCGTTATGTAACTCAAAAACGGCTTGACCAAATTTGATGAAATTAAAATTATTTTTATTTTTATTTATTTATATTATCGTACACATAATTACATCCAGGTTAATCAATACCGTCTTAAAATCTAAGTTAGATTTGTCTAGACAGTAGCGCTCTCGAGATGTCATCAGGATAACAATATATATATAACTATATCTATTGTAGTAAGTAATTACCATACGAGTAAAACAGCACATCGTCGCGTCGGCCACGCGCATAAAAACGTTCAGTTAAAACAACAACAAAATAAATGGGAGCATCAGCTTAATAAATAAAATAAGAATCATCGAAATCGGTTCACCCAGTTAAAAGTTCTGAATGACTAAACATAAAAAAACAGACGAATTAAGTACCTCCTCTTTTTTTAAGTCCTTAAAAAATACAACAATTGAATATCAGTGACATAAAAGTCACCTATGATCTTTTAGTCACCAGTGGATCCGAAATCAACAATAAGATTAAAAAATCGCACCCCTGAATCCGTTTAGAATTATAAATTTAATATTTTACTATTTTGATGAATTGGCTAAACAAGGAAACAATTGAAAAGGCACACTAAATTTATCCCACAAAATAAAATGTCGGTCTACAATAAAACTAGCTATTTCGAATATTTCCATGGTTGTGGTGTAACTATACACTAAATAACAGTAGTACAACGTAGTAATCTAGTATTGATACAATAAAGAAACATTATAAACTAAAAAAAAGGTTTTTGTACAGTACCGTGGTTTGATGCCCTAAAGCTATTTTTCGAGAATGTAAAACAGATGATTGATTAAAAAATTATATGATTTATTTCTTATAATTAATTAAGTAATTATTAAAAATATTAAGCAATAATATTTTTAATAATTACTCGTCTCAAGAATGTAAAGTCTGTAAGAATTTTGTGTGTTGTTTTTAAAAATACAGTATATTTAATATTTTTGTTCGTAAAAATACACCTGAATAAAAGTCACCACTCGCGGCGATATATGTTGCTACACAATGCGCACAACAGAAGTCAGAAACATCTTGATGTCCTGATCATTACTATGTATAAATATCATCATCATTCAATTATTAAACAAAATTTTTGATGTCCTGATCACCCACTAGGTAGCTATTATGATTGTCGCCCATATTAGGTGCATTTTACGAACTGGACCCGTTTGGATAAAAAACGCAGACGAGGAAGGCCATATAAAAGGTGGGACGATGATATTGCGCTTGATGCTGGGAAACTATGGGCAAGAGTTGCGAGAAAAAGGGAAGAATGGAAAAGTTTGGAGGAGGCTTTTATCGCAACAGGCGGTCCTTACATTAATTCAAAAGATAGTTAGAATAATTGAGTAAATAATGTACCTAAGTGTTAAGTTATAAGTTGTAAATGTATTATATTAGTAAGAAGTATTAGTTTAAAAAAAATGGATAGATAAGTATATGGTAATTTTTAGTCATATTTTGTAAGGAAGAAATAAAAGCTTTTTATTTTTTATTTTATTTTATTTTTATTATTATTAGGTGCATTCCCAAATATGGTTGTCAACAAGACAACGAACGGCCATAAAACAGATGCCCGAACTTTTTACAGTTCGGCCTTGTTAGAGAATCCAAATGTATAATATATTCTTTTGTTGTCACTGAAGAAAAATTGTAACGACCCCACGTCATTATGATTAATTACTTGGTTGCGTTTCAGGTCCATATTTCACCACGTCTCGTTATGGAAACCCTGTAATTGTGCTGGGTGGCTACAGGTACAACAAGTATCATCGATGTAAAGGAATGAAAGTGACGTGGAATTGTACCTTAAGGTCCAATGGAGCAGGTTGCAAGGCTTACCTCATCACTGTTGGAAATGAAGTACTGGCCATGAAAAATGACCATACTCACTGATTATTTCATTGTTTACGTATTTAATAATTATTAAGAAAATATAGACTTATGTTTAGAGAAAAAAATGTACGTGCTACAAAGAAGTTAAATATTGTTATTTACATTTGCAGCTAAAGGGATTTTATTATCATAAGTCTGCTTTGTGAGGTTGTTGGACTCTTGTGTTTAGTGTTACTATTTGATTGCGAATGACTTAAATACTGTCGCGATCGTATGAAGTTTTGAAGCAATAAACTTTCGTTACAAATACTAATTATTAAGGTGTTAACAGGCTTACCCTAGAATTACTGGCTCTCAAGGATAACTGCCGTAACACACCGCTAAGTGCTTGGCGACAGATTTTCTACTTGACTACTAGCGACCACCCGGTCGCTAGCCAGGCGGGCATTCGCAAAATGCCCAGCCACCATGCAGTGAAGCTCAAGCCCGCGGCGGGATTCGAACCATGGACCTGCTGCGCGGCAGTCCATAGCCAATGCCACTGAGCCATCACCGCTTCATCTGATTTCGATAATTCGATTAGTATAAAACGCCAAAATGTAGAATTTGTGGTTTATTGGAGTTTGGAATACAGATTTGGTCAGACTAGGGTGTCCTCTTAGGTAGTGTCCCGGACGCGGACGACGATTCATGAGGTTAATTTTGCATATACTGTTACCAGTTTTACTTAGATTGTCTGTTTTGGATCACTGCATTGTAGTTAGAGTTTTTCTATTTTTTCAAATAATCATAAGTTACATAATATTAATTAAAACCGTACTAGTATTCTCGACCACAGTGTAACAAACATCGAACAAGTAAGTAAACATTGTAAATAAAAATGCTGTTAGCTAGTTTTTTTTTTGTGCCTGATAGGTTAGCCTTTGACCACTGTCTCACCTGATGGTAAGTGATGATGTGGTCGAAGATGTTGTTCAGGCTAACCTAGAAGTATGCATTTCTTTCGAAAGTCGTCACTTTCACTGCGCCCGGTTATAGTATTCAAACCTATGGACAAACTAACATACTTATTATATAAACAGAAGTATCAAGTCTAAATGAGATTACTGGTATTGCAAAATTTTTGCTGGCCTTGTTAGCTACCACTCTCAAATAGAACATTTGTAGCCAAGTACCACACAGTTTCTGGCAGCTAAACCTAAAATGTTCACAACATTTTAGGTATCGCTTGCATAAACCTACCAAAAATAAATTAAAATCGGTTGCCATGCAAGCGCCACATTGTATTGCTGTTGTATAAGTAACTGCACATTTTAGTTAATACGTGGTGGCAGGGTAATTTTCAGGTCATCAGGGTCATGTCGTAAGTTTTAATTGTAATGCTCTCTCGGAAATCAACTACGATTAAGTCAAAATCGGTCGCCAAGCAACAGGTAGGTATTGCTCCTGCCACTGTCCGTAAGTATTAGCGAGTATTTTAAGTATTACTTGTGTTAGGGAATTTTGATAAAAAGGCTCGAAAAGCTGCTACTATCAGGAAAAAAAATGTCGTGAAGCAACGTATAATATTTCAGCAGCCGCCCTCAAAGACCGGAGAACGTCTTGAGTATAATATGAAGATGGAACTTTTGCCAAATGCTCACCTTAAAAGCTACCGCCCTCATGTATTCATCTGTCACCAAGCACCATAGTAAGCAGACCTCGTCGATGTGTACGACGACCGATTTTTCCACTTGGTAGCTTGCTTGTGGAGAATGAATGGAATAAAGAAGTATGTATCACGACGAATTTTTATTTTACTGTCACGTATGATATCAGGAGACACCCAACATATATTGACTGAAAAACATCACTTCCCGAGAAGGCAACGAAAATTAAATGTTGACAATATACAGGGATATTGGTAAAATGCTAACAACCTCTTAGGGTTGACTTCTGCTAGTCCTAACCAACATTTTAAGATGTTTTTGTAATTTTTTTGTGTTCTAATCCGAGCCAATAGCGTCCGCCGCGGCAACACTGGACCGCGCCGTGGTCCTTTTGAATAGAGTTTTGAATATTTACGTCGAGCAAAGTAATAGAAAATATGAAATAATACATTACAGGCACAAAATACTTTTGACATCAGGTGGTCCTCGTGCTTATCCAGTCAAAGACATATAAAAAAACACAAAAGAATATGAAAAATAAAAACTAAAAAAAATTAAACAGAAAAATACATCTCAAATTACATCAAATTACATTCTTAGGACTAGTAGAAGTCAACCCTAATAGGTTGTAAGCATTTTACCAATAACCCTATATAGATAACTATTTCTACTATCATTCTTACGCGAAGATGATCATGTAAAATCTTGTGAACGCTTTCTGATCCAATCTTTATGATTCATATTATATTTTCTTCGATAACATTTTTAACTGCGGACACGTTGTCTTCTGTAACAACTTTCAAAGGGCAACCACATCTACGACTTACCTAGACTAATTCGCTGGTACGCAGTTGTCTAAGAAGAGCCTTAACCCACAAATGCAATTTGGAGTCTGTTAGATTCTTATGCTTTTAGGTCACGTTTGAGATCGTAAGATATCGAATAAAAATAAGCTCGAGGAAGTTCAATTTTTCTAGGAGACACGAGAACATCTTTTGCTCGTAATAAAATGTGGGTATGAATTGTACCATAGTGTCAGTTTTTTTTTATTGCTGATAGGGAAACTTCTGACCACAATCTCACCTTAAGAATTACTGGCTCTCAAGGACAGCTGCCGGAACACACCGGTGCTTGGCGACAGATTTTCTACTCGAGGGTAGTATATATTTATATTTTTCTGAGTGAAACTAGCCCCCGAGCTATAGAAATATTAATTAAAATATAATGAATAGATGCAGGCGTTACTTTACGAAGAATATATCTAATGAATTTTTTAAAATATCGATTTTTCGATCGTGCGCTCGAATAGATAAGACCTCCTGAAGATGCTTCGTGAAGAATCGAAACACGTTGAAAATTCGCAGTTTGGCTGTGGTTTACGACGTCTAGGCAACAGAAAAATACATCTCAAATTACATCAACATCTCTTTCTTAGGACTAGTAGAAGTCAACCCTAATAGGTTGTAAGCATTTTACCAATAACCCTATATAGATAACTATTTCTACTATCATTCTTACGCGAAGATGATCATGTAAAATCTTGTGAACGCTTTCTGATCCAATCTTTATGATTCATATTATATTTTCTTCGATAACATTTTTAACTGCGGACACGTTGTCTTCTGTAACAACTTTCAAAGGGCAACCACATCTACGACTTACCTAGACTAATTCGCTGGTACGCAGTTGTCTAAGAAGAGCCTTAACCCACAAATGCAATTTGGAGTCTGTTAGATTCTTATGCTTTTAGGTCACGTTTGAGATCGTAAGATATCGAATAAAAATAAGCTCGAGGAAGTTCAATTTTTCTAGGAGACACGAGAACATCTTTTGCTCGTAATAAAATGTGGGTATGAATTGTACCATAGTGTCAGTTTTTTTTTATTGCTGATAGGGAAACTTCTGACCACAATCTCACCTTAAGAGTTACTGGCTCTCAAGGACAGCTGCCGGAACACACCGGTGCTTGGCGACAGATTTTCTACTCGAGGGTAGTATATATTTATATTTTTCTGAGTGAAACTAGCCCCCGAGCTATAGAAATATTAATTAAAATATAATGAATAGATGCAGGCGTTACTTTACGAAGAATATATCTAATGAATATTTTAAAATATCGATTTTTCGATCGTGCGCTCGAATAGATAAGACCTCCTGAAGATGCTTCGTGAAGAATCGAAACACGTTGAAAATTCGAAGTTTGGCTGTGGTTTACGACGTCTAGGCCACTTAACAAAAAAATTAGGCCGAATTGTCACTAGATATATTTCCATATTTTTAAGTGTATTTCTAAAATTTTTTTTTTTTTATTTATATTTTTATTTTCAAGTAATACAGCTTTATTTTCAGGTGGGCTATTGGTACAGGAATATCTCACTACTCGGGGTACGTCAATGCTGCTCGTCGACGAGTATCGCTTCACTAAGGAAACTATTCGGGGGACAAAGACAAAGTGGACTTGTACTAAGTCTATGAATATGTGCAAAGCCTTCGTCACGACTGTCGACAAGGATGTAGTGGGATACAACTTGAAGCACAACCATCGTCTTGCAACTGATCACTCTTATTAACGCAGTTTTGGTACCCATGCAAAATCGATGTTTGATCTTATGTAGTTTGACTATTACTTACCCTACTTTTCACGAATTATAAAACACCTACAACTATCATGCGCTAAAATTTGAAACTTTAAACGCAAGTAAGTAACAACTTAGCTAAATGGAATAGACAACGTGGACTAAACAATTTGGTACGCTAGATATTTTAGTAAGTGAGAAATGCCTATTGTCCTATGTTAGTTAGTCCTTATGGTATTTGACATAATAAAGTACTGTACTCCATAGCATACTAGATATTCTACGATATAGACAATATCAGCCTCAACAAATTTACAACAAAAGTAAAAAAGTCAACCACGAGCGGGAAAAAAGTCCTATTATGACCGCCTGAATTTTCGAAAATAAGGAAATAAAAAAATTAAACTGTTCCAGTTTTTGAGCTTATTTTATTATTATTTTTTTAACCGTTTTTTCGAAGCAGTGATTGCTCAGTGGCATTGGCTATGGACTGCCGCGCAGCAGGTCCATGGTTCGAATCTCGCCGCGAGCTTGAGCTTCACCGCATGGTGGAAGGGCATTTTGCGAATCGTGGTGGTCGCGAGTAGAAAACCTGTCGCCAAGCACCTAACGGTGTGTTCCGGCAGCAGTCCTTGAGACCCAGTGAAATTACAGGCACATGAAACTTAACAACGGTGACGGGCGCAGTGCAATTCGTGACTTGTGACGAAATGCATCTGTTTTAGGTAGAGGTTAGTCCATTTAACATCAGGTGGACCTCGAGCTTGTTCCGTCACAATAACAAAAAAGTGAACTAAAATAATTCTTTCTGCATTTTTCACATACCTGAGTCTCGAAGGGAATAGAAAGTGAACGTGGAAATGTTCTGTATTTTTACGAAGACCATACAGGACCAATGAAAATTGTACATTTCAGAACCCTCTATTATAAAATCTCGTCAAGGCAATCCTATGGTAAAATGTGGAGGATATACCTTCTCCAACCGGAACACCAGAGGACTAAAGAGCAGATGGACATGTTCAAGCAATCACCACAAAGGCTGTAAAGCATTCATACGCACGTTTGGAAGAACTGTGGTAAAAATTCACAACGTACACAATCACCTTCCTGTAATGAAAAAATAACAACAAAATAAATATATTTTAAAATTATTTTCTCTTTTTAATTGGATGATAACCATTTATGGACTTTTTTCTATACTGCTTTATATTTGAATTTACTGTATCAGCCGGATAGTCCACTGAACACAGCCTCCCCCAATTTGGGGGGGTTTGCTATAATCCCCACACTTGGCAGGCGGCTTGGGGATCGCAGTGTGACATATCAGTTCATCAGAAAGTGCTGCTGCCTACCTTTGGGTGTTTTTCCCTTAGTCGCCTCTTACGACATCTACAGGTAGAGATGGGCGGGGATGACGGCATACCGTATCATTTACCAAAAAAAATCATTTTAAAATTTCAATTTTAATATTATTGTTTAATTGGATAAAACTATTTATGGACTTTCAATATATTTATTTATAATAATATATTTCGCATACGTAGTGTTTTGTTATTTGAACTCATGATACAAAGTTATAAAACAAATAACTTTATAACAAGAAGGAAGTATGTTGATGCAAAAAAATATTATATACAGACAAATATTACATATACTCTGTTAAGATACCAGATTGCCCAGGCAGGGATTGTTTAGCAGAGAGGCTTCCACCTGGACAATCTGTATTGAATGCTTAACAACCGGCGATTCACCGGGAAGGCTGAAAAGGACAAGGTAAAAAATATGGTATCAATTACATACAGTGTGATGGGTTTTCTCCGCTCCTTCCTTGAACCCAGCCTAGCCCTTCACCACGAATATAAAATTGGCCAATTATTATATACGAAGATTACTCACTGCTATGGCTGGGCTTCCGTTCTTCTTGAGATTGTCCAACGGTACGGCACAGCACTATCACAAATTCAAAAATCGAAAATATCGCGTAGAACAAATATAATATAAAACAAATATGTACGCGCAAGCAAATTAAACTACAAATTCAAAAATCAATGACGACAAAAAAGTACAAGAAGGAGAATGATTTGCAAAAAGTTTAAAGTTAATTTTACGTACAAAAATCCACAGATTAAAAATGGACGACTAGCAAAGGGGTGCGTTCCAATTGCCCGAGAAGTTGATCGGTCCGAACATACTCGTATATTCAAATTGATAATTGTTCTTGTAATGTATATTACAAGTACCATAATATGGATGTTCAGAAAGGCAACTGACAAACTTTTAAAGAGTTCTCAGGACATATAAAAAAAATATGAATTTATTTGATCGGAACGATCTGTTAATACATTTACTGGCTACTTAAAATAAAACTGGCTGGAATCAGCAAACTAAGGTCTATTGATTCCAGCCAGTTTTAGTAGTGATATTTTGGATATAAATTAGAATGAAACTAATTTATATTCAAAATATTTTTATATTTCGTTCTATTGCTATTTAAAAAGTAATGAATAGATAATGAATAGAAGCAGGCGTTATATTGCGGAAATCCATATTTAATAATAACAAATATTTTAAAAGTATTTTAAGAAAACATCAAAATTAATAATTTAATGAAAAACTTAAAAAATCTTTATATAAATTTCATATATCTAGTGACAATACCGCCTAATTTCCTGTTAAGCCGATGTGACGTCACAAACGCCACGCAGCCAAACCGGAAGAGTATTCGACGCGTTTCGCTTCTAAACGAAGCATCCTCAGGAGATCTTGACTCTACGAGCGCACGATCCAGACATTTGAAAAGTGCCTTGTCGAGGGTAAATTAGCTTCAAACTCTTTTTTTTTAGATCTGGGACAAGCACTTATTTTCAGCTGATGTTACATATGTAATAAAGTTACTAATGAAACATCCTGCGTTCTATAACCTGCTGGTATAGGTGATTTCATTCACAAACAAAGTGCTTTATTTCTACAAATATTTCTATCTTTATTATTTTTTTCTATCTTTATTTTTTACTTTATTCTATCTTTATTTCTACAATTATTATAAGTCAAGGCTCGAGAGCCTTGACTTATAATTTGTCATGACCTGCTCAATGTTACCCTAATTATTTGCGTTCTTAATTGATACATTAACACATGACGTTGATATTACCAACTGTTACTTCTGTTTTAATAAACAAATAATAATAAAAATTATAACATGATTTTAATATTGTTATGTTTGCAATAACGCCTGCTATGTGGATTACATTACAAATATACGATAGGAAAAAAAATAAGTCATGTGCGGGATTCGATTGGGATGGAGCGACATCTATAGTACCACTTACGTTGAACTACAAACACTGTCGCTCCATCCCAATACGATGGTTAAAGAACGTTAGGAAAGATTTGCGTTATGACGTCATGTCATGTTAGCTCAATTGGTTAGAGCATACCCCGGCTAAAGGGGTGGATGGACGGGGGTTCGAATCCCGCACATGACTAAAATTTTTCCTATCGTATATTTGTAATTTTGTAATTATAACATGACCTTTAATCATATTTTTTTCTATTTATATTTGTATTGTTTCCCAGACAAGTTAAAAGAAGTTTTTTATTACAGGATTAGTAATGTACCTGCCTAACCGAAATGGGAAGCAATTGGCTATTGTAGGAGGGTTCTCGTTTTATTTATTTCGTAAAAACGTATCAACATATGAATGGAAGTGTACAGCTGGAAAAAAGTGCAAGGCGCGGTTCATAACACTCTCTCATGGCGAATACAACATATTGAAGACAAACATAGAACATGATCACAAGCCTCCTATTTACAAAATCATGAATAACATATATTATAAGCTTTAGAATAGAATAGAATAGAATTAAGTGATGATACTAAAGGAAAAAACAAATTATGAAACAATAAAACTTATATTTATTTATCATTAAAAAAAATATTATGTAGTGATGATACTAAAGGAAAAAAGAAATTATGAAACAAAAAAAAGTTATATTTATTTATCATATAAAAAAAATATTACGTAACAAAGACACTATGGATATATGAATAATTATTAGGTTAAGTACCACATCACAATTATAATTCTCTTTTTCCACCCTCAAGGAGAAGATCTGTAGCCAAGTACATAACGGTGTGTTCCAGCGTCTTTACTTGAGAACCAGTTATTTCTAGGTTAATAAGTTGGCATTGTCAGGACCACTATGTCCTAGTTATGAATGAAATTCTATTGTTATCATTATCGCCGATGCCAATGTGTTAAGCCTACCGCCCAACTACCGATCTAATAGGCAATTCAACTGAATGTATTTTAAGTGAAGTATTTAATGAACCATAGATGGTGAATGGTTCATTATTATGTCTCCTTATATTTATGATGAATATTGCTTACACTTGTATACTCTTTTTATTCTCGGCTGTATACCACTGTACCACCAACTTAAACGTGCAGTTTTCGAGGGCGCTACTGGTCAAGGAAATCAACTACAAACTGTCACAATTTGAAGGAATGTTGTAGTTCTTTTTTTTTTCCGCCTGAAATGATAAGTTGGTGGGACTGTACAGGGTTTTTTCGACTTTACAAAATATGTATGAAGCATATCATTACCAAATGTTTTGAGTTTTGGAAAATAATATTATAAATTGTTTTAAGGTATATTTGTGACCAACCAAGCGGGGAAGCAGATATGTATAGTGGATAATTACGCTTTCTATTGTGCATCTCAAGCTAAGAACACAGTTGTGTGGAGGTGCACCAGATGGGGCTCTTGCAAGTCTAGGATAATTTCCACACGTGCTGGAGAATTCATACAGCAAAAACTGGAACACAATCATATGTCATCTAAATACATAATCCAAAATGGCGTATATTACAAAATCTAAAAAATCAAATATTATATATTATTTGTTTAGAAAACAAGAATATATTTCAGAATAGATTTTTAAGTTTGTCAAGCTGCCATATGTGACTTGTTACCGTTTTAATTCGTTCACTTATAGTAACAATAATTATGTAATTACAGGAATTGTTTTATTGTTAATACATATACCTGTGTATGAATTCTACTGAAAATACTCTGTATGAAAGAATAAAATGTAATTAGATGTACTTATTAAAATTGTGTTATTGAAATGGCTTACCTAGCGTTATTGCTTTTATTTTTTTTATGTTATTGTGACGAAACAAGCTTGAGGCCCACCTGATGTTAAGCGGACTAACCAGTTTCTGCCTATAACAGGTGCATTTCATCACAAGTGACGAATTGCACTGCGTCCGTCATTTGAGACATAGTTGTCAAGTCTCATGTGCCTGTAATTTCACTGGCTCTCAAGGACTGCTGCCGGAACACACTGTTAGGTGCTTGGGGACAGATTTTCTACTTGGATTTCCTATTAAAGGAATGATGTCGTCATTACATGAAAAACTATCTTACAGCTTAGGAACAACATGGAGTGGCTGATTATGGTATCTTTGTTATCGAGAATGAGAGAAGTTGCATTCTCTATCGTGCCTCTACAATTTTCTCAAAAACAAGGTTGGCTTGCAGTTCTGTAGCAATCAAAATTTACTATTTTGTGGCACAATATTCACATACCCAACTCCTTATGGAACAAAACATGTTTCAATTTTTGCCTCCATTTATTGCTTGCCGATGCTTTATTACTCTGCTGTCACCAGACCCATTCAAGACTTCTTTTTAATGAAATGAAATGAGGAGACAAACACTTTGCTCATTCGCATTGTGGACAATGGGCAAAGTGTTCGTCTCGTAACCGTCACGCCTGTCCATCACAGTTGCATCAGAAGTCATCCTCATTCTGCATAAAACTGCACTGCGTTCTGTTCTTCGAGTCGTTATGAATGGAAGAATGGTAGCTATGCGTTTATTTACTATTTACGCTAAATGAGGCAGGCCCGCGCTGTGCGCAAATCGCGGTAATACCATGGTGTACGTCAATCAGAGATAGCAATGTTTAGGCCAAATTTTTCACCCGCCTCGATAATATTATATTATTTTTGAAGCAATGATGGTCTAGTGACAATTGCTAAGGAACTCCGATCATAACTCTCTTCATAGCTCGTTTATTGACTGTGAGCTTGTCCATAAGCGCCACAGTTAATGACCACGTCTCAGTGACGTAAGTAATCACTGGCAACACAGACTGGTTCAATACTTTGGTCTTCACGCTCTGCGGGACGTTCGACTAGAAGATGTCGCGTAACTTCCCAAACGCTGCCTATTCGAGGGATTGTTCATTCCCAGTTGGAAGTTGGACCTACTTAGGTACTATTTATTAAATTTACATCGAAACTAGATAGAAACAAATATTCCAATTAATATTTCAATTACAAATAAATCGTCTGAGTATAATCATTGACAATGTAATTATCAAACATTATTTGTGAAACTTTCTTATCAGTAAGATACGCCATAAATTTAATTGTAAAAATGCCTGCAATGGTGACTATTTTATGTACCTTTATCATATACATCGATATTATGTAGGTATCCACGATACGGGCCTAGAGCCTAGTGTGGAACCGTTGTTCTTAAGTTATAGTAAATTGTATAATTTTAGTTCTAATTAGTCATATAATTTTTTAAGTATCTTGTGTACATTCTAATTTTGGCAAATAAATATATTATATTATTATATTATAGGTGGACAATCTGTCCCAAGTAAATATAATGGTCAACAACTTCCCACGAGAGAGTATCGTTCCGAACAATTACTGGTACGGGTGACAAATGGACATAAGACATCATTTTGGTCGTGGCCATCTTCATTTTAAGACCCACTGGGAAACACTACTGAAGTTCCTCAAAAGACTCTGCTATCTAATCTTGTTTTTTAATTTTATTTCAGAGGTTTTAGAATGAAGTTAGATAAACTTATCAAGCATAAAAAGTAACTATATTTAACATAACGTCCTTTTTATTCTGTGACATTACTAACATTTCAATATATCTTAATATAGAAAATAAAATTAACTGTTTCAGGACCAATCTTCACAGTGAACAAGAAAGGCTTTCCAATTATTCTGTACGAAGGACAACAGTTTAACAAGCATAGTAACAGCAAAGGTCGAAGAGGGTACTTCGTATGTGCTAAGTTGCGTAGAGGATGCAAAGCTCAAATTAGAACTTATGATAACGAGATAATAGCAATGAAGACAGAACATAACCATATCGAATAAATCGTATATGATCGAAAAACTGTATACCTTAAAAATCCAGGTCTAATATGAAATGCATGATTTTTTTTTTTATTGCTTATAGGTTAGTTTTTGACCACAAAGTAGTTAGTTTTTTGAAGCGCTCGTAGCGAAGTTTATTTAGCTGTTCTTAACCGATCAGCAAAGTTAAGCAACGTCGCCCGCGGTCATGAGTTAGATGGGTGACCGTTAGTGACATTACTACTGAGCGCTTCCGTGCTTCGGAGGGCACGTTAAGCCGTCGGTCCCGGTTGTTGTCTTAGGATGGCAGTCGTTACAGCATGGTGGTAGGGTATTTTGCGAATGCCCGCCTGGCCAGCTACCACCCTCAAGTAGAAAATCTGTCGCCAAGCACCTAACGGTGTGTTCCGGCAGCTGTCCTTGAGAGCCAGTACTTCTAGGTTAGCCTATACAACATCTTCGACCACATCATCACTTGCCATCAGGTGAGATAGCGGTCAGAGGCTAATCAAAAAAAAAAAAACAATCTCACTTGATGGTATGTGAGGATGTGATTATATGCGAAGGTGTTAACAGGCTTAACCTAGAATTACTGGCTCTCAAATACAGTGACCGGAACTCACGGAGGTGCTTGGTGACAGATTTTCTACTTGATTGTGGTCATCAAGCGGGCATTCGCAAAATGCCCTTCCACCATGCGGTGAAGATCAAGCTCAGTGGCAGGATCCAAACCATGGACCTGCTGCGCGGCAGTCCATAGCCAATGCCACTGAGCCATCACTGCTTCTAAAATAATATTTAGAATAGACTAAATTACCAACGGGTATAAGGTAAAAACTTAAGTTTAAGAAGCTAATTGAGTTGTAGTAACGTACACTACGCTATCTATAAAATTTTCTAAAATTTATAAATTAATACTTGTTACATTGACTCGAATGCTATATTCACAAAAACTTCAATAATTGGTTGGATTTTATGATGTATTTTTAAACGAAGGTCTTCACTTTGGAAACTATCGCGAGTTATATCCATATTAAATTATTAGGGACCGGCTAGGCACACCGGTCCTAGCCAATCCATAAGTTAACATTAACCCGGTATACATTTAAATATCTGTCATCAGGTTTACCTTTCTTAATATTAATATAATAATAGCGTCTACGGTTAAAAGCTTTTTTCGTATCTGACTTATTTTCAACGTGAGTCTGAGTCTCTATCACTGAGATTCTGTGATGAATAAATGTCTCATCAAGTATATTATTATTGTTACCGCTAAATTCATTCTATACCGCGGAAGAAGATTGCTTAACGTTGACGGATATACATACTGCGTCAAAAACGACCACGGAATGAAGACGCGATGGAGATGCACTTCACACAGCAGTAAGAAGTGTTGAGCAATCACCCACTTATGAAGACAAATTCTTAAAGATTAAAAATGTTCATAACATTACACAAAGACCATTTGACATTTTACACACTTGACATAATAATAATATTTAATAATACAATTTATAATATGAATAAATGATTTAATCTGCGCGAATTAACTATATATTTATGTATGAATTCTAGTATATATCTGTATGTATACTTATTGTAACCCGTATTGCAATATATATTCTTGAATCTTGATGAACATATAATATTGAATACATCGTGTAAGTATAAATTAATTTAAGTTATTTTATTTTTTGGAACATTTTTGTTTATGCTCCGGGCGGTAATCGAACCCGCGTCTTCCGATTTCGCGCCGGATGCCTAAACTATTCGGCCACCTAGGCACGCTATTTCTAGCCGAAATTTCGTGCTCCCATTGTATTACTTTAACCGTCATAGGGGACAGTACGCGGCCATCAACCAGACTACTATACATCATCTGATCGATAGATGTGCTTTTTAAAACTCTTAACTCTCGAAATGATGTCGCTACCCTTCTATATTTCTATATATTTTCATATGAGACTTAACAACTATGTCTCAAGGTGACGGGCGCAGTGCAATTCGTGAGTTGTGACATATCGATAGAGTACTCAGCCGCAGAGCTGAAATTGTCTCTGATATACTTAGCTTCATAAGATAAAATCGCAAATTCTTGCCAATTAGCAGTGGCTAATTGGCTACATGGCTGACAATCTCTTAACGGACATTCATTGTCCTTTCCTGAGCGCCATAGAATAAATAAAGCAGGGATTGAAAGTTGAAAGCTGCGTTCAGCAAGTTAAGTAAAAATCAATTTAGGCGTTTACGGCGCTCTTATGAAGATCAATTACAAATGTTAATATTGAAATATCCTTCAAAGTACTGCCAAAACATATACAAAACATATATAGAGACACAGCAAGAAGAACAGGCAAGAAACTCGGGGCCATTATTTTAAACGTCTTTTTAAAATGTGTTACATACTATGTAATAAACAAATATTGTAATAAATAATTATTACAATATTTGTTTACATTACGTATTTGATAGGGATAGCTAGGCACAGGCGGAGTTGTCCAAGCGTTTTTGTCGTTTAAGTAATCAGAAAATGTGTAGTATGATTTCTTAATCAAAATGTTTTTCACATGCATCTTGAATTTTCCTTCTATGAGCATTGTAATATGTTTGGGAACTTTATTGTAAAACCGCACACAATTACCAAAGAAGAACCATTTATTTGTCTTTGCTTATCTAAAACCTGGTACCGCTACTTTATCTTTATTCCTAGTGTTGTAATCCTGATTTACACTGTTTAATTTAAAATTATTCAATTATTACGAACATACATAATATTTTCAAATACATACAGGCTCAGAAAAGTTAAAATATCAATTTCTATAATAAGATCCCTCAGAGATTGATTTCATCGCTTAAGTAACCTCGTTCCAAGCTCAGTGGTGATGCACCACGTGATTGGTCGCGGAACACTATAGGTACTCGAGTTGCCTATCATACTCGACGCGCGACGGACGTCTCATTTGAATTCCGATGCTTAGTGCGTAGCGTTCTATCCATGCTTTGTAAAACAAATTTGTAATTATAACATTAATATCTAACTGATTTAGAAAATTAATAATTGTACAAAGATACAATAATATTATATTTTTTTATAATAAAGTATTATTAGTAAGCTAGTTTTTATTTTCTTTTTTTATTAATTGTTTTAATTTCAAGTGTCGGCCTATTACGGTTCAAAAAATACATCAATATGTCAGATGGACGAACAGGCCGAACGCCAGAGGTTTAGATTCAGGTGACCAACTTTTCTCCCCATTTTCACTCCTTCTAATCAACCCTAGCAAAAAATATAATTGTGGCATGATTTGTTTTAAATAGTCTATCCAGATACAAATTTTCAGCACTATCACTTTCAAAACAACCTTCCCATACAAAGTTTCATCCCCAATTTCACCGCCTGAAGATATCCGTGTCAAAAAAAATTTCAACACGTCATTTTATATTTTATATGATATATCCGAATACTATTTCTAAGAACTGTTAAAAAAACAAAAGACTTTCATAAAAACGTTTCACCCATTTTTACCCCCTTAGGGGTTAAATTTCAAAAAATCCTTTCTTAGTACACCCATTATGCATGAAGACGAATACACCCTCCAAATTTAAAGTTTCTGCGACCAGCGGTTTAGGCTGTGCGTTGTCTGTCAGTCAGTGAGTCGGGACTTTGATTCTTATATATATATATATATAGAATATGAAATTTCTCATGACGATAGACGATACATTAACCTGAATCTAAATATAAAACCGAGTATCACATACTAATATTTATATATACATTCACAGATCATTGGTATCGACCAATGTACCGCGAACACGTTCGGCACAGGATAGCAAAACGAGATGGTCTCGTTAAAGCAGCACGGCGCACATGCAGGGAATGTTACAGAGAAAATAAACTGTACAGGGGAATCCCTTACGCTAAGAACAAAACAGTAAAGGTCACTACTTACTGCGAAGACTGCCCAGGACACCCACACCTTTGTCTGAATTGTTTTAATAAATTACATTGTTGAATATGTCTGACGTATGTATTGAACTTTGTTATTAAATGCAGCAATAAAGCTCATATAAAGGCAGTGACGATGTTAAGGCTCTTCATAGCGCTCTCTATACAAACGTAGTTTCGTCATATTTTAAAAAACATGTATAGGTAGGTACAAACTCGTTGACATTTTCCATGCATATCCTTGAAACTAATGTCTATGCTTCTAGTTTGGAAATTTTTCATAAAATGTGTATTTTTCAATATTTAATCGTTAAATTCGTGTTGTAAGGGAATTCTTATTTTCACAATGGAATAAATAAACAATAACACAAAAAAAACTAAAGCAAAAGCATACATTTAAGGCTTAAGGACATGCATGCAAAACTTCAACGAGTTAGAACACTTGGTTTTTAAATAAAATATGACAAAACTACGTTTGTATGGAATGAGCTACAAAGGCACTCGCCCTAATTAAATTAATAAGTATAATTTATTTCACGCTTGGGAACAACTGTAAAGGCTGCCTAGGAAATCCACACTTTTTTCTTAATTGTTTACAATGTTGTTTTTTGTCGTATACGTATCAAGTACCTTATCTTCCTTTTATCAAGTTAATTCTGGCAACTTAATACACTTGATACTTCAGAAAATCTTCTGAATTGATTTCCAAACGTATCTATGTTGTATTTTCGTTCGGAAGATTTCCCGATGATGTTAATTTTCAAGAGTTGTTAAAGTAACTCAAAGAAAAGCATTCCGAATCACATATCAATAAATTTTTTCGACATATTATAAAAGAGTATTCAAGTAAAGTTTATTTTTAATTAGGTACTTATTATATTTTATTTGCTAAGATAGATTAGAGAGACAAATTGAAATGGTATATTTTTTTCTAGCTTACCTATGAATAAAGAGTTTTTGCATATACCTGATATACCTACCAATATCCTGAATTTGGTAATTATAACTGTGTGGAGAGAATAGACTATTAATTATATGAAAACATAATGATCATTTCAGACTCAGTAGGAATATAATCTTGGACGTTTAATAGTTAAATAAAGGTTTTTTCAACAAGAACATTGTTTTTTCAATTGGGGCAACACCAACAGCTTGACAGTTTTGATATTTTGTTTTTTTGACGTTATAATCACTTTGTTGCAACAAAAGGTCATAAGTAGTCCTAATTTATCATGCGAGTAGCGGGTGGAAGACGCTGCTTTCTACCTTACAGCGGCAAAGACTCATATTAATTCCTTCCCTCTATAGGGCGGGAATGTTTTGGAGGTTGATTTGTAATCAACTACACCCTGGTACAATATATCTATGGTACTTGTAGCCATGGTAAACATTGATGTAAACAAAATATATAAGTTTTTTCGTTTTAAAATACTCTCCTGTAATAAAACAAATAATTATAACTACGCTTGTGTTTATTACTAAACGCTTAATTAACTAGTTAATAACAGAATGAACGTGAGGTTCCCAAGTTACAGTAAATACGAAAATTTTAGTTTTATCACTTTTTCTGTTTATTAATGTAAATTTTGATTTTAAAAAATACGGGATGGCTCGCGATGTGGTCAGAACATAAGAAAATATGTATATTCACTGAACAAAATTATGGCTACTCAAATTTTAACTAAAATTTGCTTTGTGTTAATCAAAGTGCAATTAAAATCAACTGTTTTTTTCTAAAAACCACAAACCAGTTCATCTATTCGGAATTTTAATATTCCTAGATTTCTTTAAGAAGTAGTAGTAAAAAAATGTTTAATGAACTCAATCAGGTACTTTAGCATTTTCTGATTATATAGACATTTTTTTGAAGTATTGTTATGCTTAGAGTTCAGTCAAACATATTCAATCACTAATTTCATGGCGAAGTGAGTAAAAAACATCAAACTTTAGATACTTCCTGCTGATAAACTTTAGCTCCGGTCAAGTTCTCTCCAGTCAGCTCGACCCCATAGCACTGCGTAGAGATGTTGGATCACTCTGCATCTTTTGCCGTATCTATCACGGGGAGTGTTCTGAGGAACTGTTCGATTTACTGCCTGCCTGCCCTACCTGCAGCTCAATTTCGCCATCGGACGTCCCGACAAAGCATGATGTTTCATCAATTTCATGTGCGACGTCTGGAAGTCCACATTGCGATTTTCACGGCATATCCTACCTCGTACTGCCACAATTTGGAACCAGCTGCCTGGTGAAATATTTCCGAACAGATACGACTTAGGTGTCTTCAAGAAGAGAGCATACAAATATTGTAGAATGGACAAGATAAGGAATTACTTCAGCAGAGGAAATCGGTATACTTTCCGATGGCCCTACTGGGCCAGAGAAAGAAAGAGGGAGGAAAGTCATTTAACTTAAAGAAACGGTAAAGGAGGAATGGATAGACTTCGGGAAAAGTGATAAGTGTTTGAGCGATGTGAATACTGTGAGATGGTAAGTAATAGAACAAATTAGAAGAAGAATACATATTGTGCTTACCCACGTGGATGAAGGATAGAAAAAAGAAGATTCTTAATAATCAAATAAATCCGAAAAATTTTAAATGTTTGTTAGTTACAATTAAACTACTTAAGTTAGTTTCTTTTACAAAATTTAACTACGCTGAGAAGTGTTTATACAAACCTAACCAATTTCAAGCAAGCTGGTCAGAAGTTATTTGTAAATCTTATCACTTTTGAATATACGTAGAAAAATTATATGAGTAAAAGAAACGTACATAAATAATTATATAGGAATAGGAAAGGCTCAACTGATAAAGGCTGTATTACCTAAATGACTTTATCTTATTTTAGATAATCCAGTGTTAACTACGTCGCGCTTTGGCAAACCTGCAGTGCAGATTGGACCCTATCGATTCAATAAAAATAACAGATGCAGAGGTTCTAGAGTGCGGTTTAGATGCACTCGAAATGCCACTGGATGCAAAGCCTACGTCATCACTGTAAATAACAAAATCTTTACCATTAGGAATGTACATAATCATTGAAATAGGATTTGATTATGTCAATATTCTATTTTGCTAACTTAAACTGCAATCTGCCCCCCCGTAGGTTACTGAGCTAGAATTTCACCCTCAAATATCTTCCCAAAGGGACAAAGGGTAAAATACAAGACACTGTTTCGAAAGAACTGCTATCTTACCTACACTGCGATCACCAATATGCCTGCCAAGCGTTTTGCCATAATTATATTTCGTATAAGATAATTCGCTCTTCTTTTAATAAGTCACCTTTTTTAAAGAGCAGTACCATTACACTCCCTGCTTCACACTTCTTCACTTCTGGCATCTTATCGGTTTTCCACCCGCTCTTAGAAATTTCGTTTAAGGGCCGCGAATACCATTTGGTGATCCTGAGTAGAAGGTACGCTACCCTGCTCGATACATTTTCGTTCAGTTTTTCCTTCAGCTCAACAATCTTGTGGTCCTCCCTAAGCATGCGTATGTTATGTGTTGCCTAGGTCGTTATATTTGAGGGCGATAGCCAGGCATCTTCTGGGGATTCTTCGCACCCCTGCACCACCGTTACCAGGACCTGCTACCAGGGCTGGGATAATAGAGCTGCCGGGGACTAGGGACCGAGTGTGTTACTTGTGCTTATCATTAAAAAGTGATTTGCGATAATCCCCACGCTGCGCAGACATCTTGGGATCGCAGTTGTGAATTTCTCTGAAGGAGCTGCTGCCTACTTTCAGGTATTTTTTCCTTAGTCGCCTCTTAGGACACACATAGGAAGAGATGGGGGGTGACATTCTAGCCCGGCAACCCACGTGGAATGGTTACAAGGTGCTTATAGCAATTCATTGTCGAGTTCTATGTGGCTTTGTTCAATAGTGAACGTCTTCTAGATGATGATGCTGACGAAGATGAACGTGGTTTGTCAAATCCATATTAAGTGTGGTCATTATACTTTTTAAAATATTAATTCTTTTTATATCTAAATGATGTAGCGCTATATTTATGGACAGCACTTTTTTAAATTTAAGCTGGTTGTCTCAAAATAAATTATTTTTGAAATTGTACTAAAAAAATAGTTAAACATTTTGTATCACATGTCCATCGATATTTTATAGGAAAGTAAATAAAATGAATTCAAACGAAATATATTTAGTCAATTTGTTGTCCATCGCGTTAATGTTCGGGTATGGGAAACCGAGTAATTAAACTATGGAATAACAAAAACTGATGTATTTTGTCAATTAAGTTTTTGTTTTTCGATAACATTTTTGAAGCGGTGGTAGCGTAGGTTGCTTAACCGTTCTTAACTGATCAACTAACTTAACTTCCATGCTTCCGAGATTACGTTAAGCCGTCGGTCCCGGTTGTTGTCTTAGGATGGCAGTCGTTACAGCATGGTGGTAGGGCACTTTGCGAATGCCCGGCTGGCTAGCTACAACCCTCAAGAAAATCTGTCGCCAAACACTGTGTGTTCCGGCAGCTGTCCTTGAGAGCCAGTAATTCTTGTTTAGCCTGAACAACATCTTCAACCACATCATCACTTACCGTCAGGTGAGATAGTGGTCAAAGGCAAACATATAAATAAATTAAAATAAGCGGTCAAGCAAGTCAACGTGTCGGGCCACGCGTAATGTAGGGTTCCGTAGTAGCCCGTTATAATAATATAGAATAGTTCTGTTGTTCTTTTTCTTTTTATCTCTCTACCAATAACTTTCTAAGCAATTTGTTCTTTTGTTTATAAATTGTGATTGCTTGCACGTGTAAACTGTTGTTGACCGTGACTATTAAGTTGGAATATACGTTTCTTAGTTCCTCACAAACTTTTTTCTTCTCTCCATTTATTCAAGAACCAACAAACAGAGTCACAATATTTTCCTAGTGAAAAATTATTCTTATTTATAATAATAATTATGAGACGGCAAGGATGAGGTCTAAAAAGTACCTTATAGCGAAGCTAATCGATCAACTCTGTACAGTCATATCTGTTATGACTTATGATACAGGTCATACAGAAGCATTATATCTAATTGGTGCCTTCTAGAGTTTAATTGCAATAAATTATATTTATTTAGCAGCTCTTCATAATGGTTTAATATTATGCAATAAATACGTTAATTCGTTATTGAAGTTACTAGAAGACCTTATTACAAAATTAAATATTTTTAAACCACGTGTTATTATTATATTTTGAATATTTACAAGAACGACTAATTTACTATTAATATTATTACTTAATCCGTTATGACTTGAACTTCATCAAAGTTAGAATCCCATAACACATATGTAAAATTACACATTACAAATCACATACCCTTCACGTGCACGTATACTCAAACATTCAGAAACACGCACCGACACATACACCTTTCAAATTCCTTACAAACATTCACTTAAACTTGTACACCAATACTACACCACAGAATAATGACTACACGTAAATATTAATTATTAAAAATATACAAAATGACGTTAATTTCGAATAAAAACATTTCGTTAAATATTTTTCCTATATGTATATATGTTTCAATGTATTTGTTCAATTTTGAATTATTACTAAATAGTATATATAAAAGAAAATATATAGATGTGTTACAGATTCTCTAAAGCCAGGAAGAACCTGGCTCTTGAGATACAGGCCACCAGCCTAGTTTTAGAGTCATAGACTCATCATAAATGTATCACAGTAAGGAAGAATAAAATTAATTTGTATTTGTATTAAATTATTTGTTTTTCGTCTTAGGAGTAAAATTATATTTAATAAAATACAATAAAAATCTGCCCAGATCCTTTTGGAATTTTAAGTGGTCTTGATAAGTATTTATAGAATGATACATTTTTAGGTCATCGGCAAGTAATAGCAATTTAAAAAACTTTAAATATTTTTTAGTAAACACACTGTTTGTTTGTTTGTTATTGTCTACGTCTTAAATATTTCAGTAAAGCTTCGATAAGGCGGGAAAAATTGAGATTGGGCGATAGTTTTCTACAACTTTTAATAATCCTTAGGTTGAATATATGCTGGACTGGAAAACAAATGGTGTCAGCGGTGTATTTAAGAACTTATGGTGAAACATTATTAACTCCAGCGCCCTTAGTTGGATCGAGCCTATGTAGTTCCGATTTGATAAACATTTGAGTATAGTAAAACAAACATCACTGATAGTAGTGGCGAAGTACATTTATTAGGTCTATCCGACCATGAAACTGGCCAAACACTCACAGTTACTCTCAAAGAAAATCGACAGATATACAAACACTGGTTTGAATATAAAAGAGATTATTGTGCTGAAAATATAATCAAATTCATTGACTGCCTTAGCGCTTTAAGTTTTGACGAAGTTTATACTCAAAACGATACAAATATATCATTCAATAATTTTCATGACACATTTAAACTATTCTACGGATTGTGTTTCCCAATAATAAAAGTTAAGATTAGTAATAGACCGTTTAAATCCAAGTGGATAACACGAGGTCTTAAGATATGTAGTAAAATAAAACGTAATCTCTATATCAAGTACATCAAATCATCTAAACAAGACAAGGCTTTGAAAAAAATACAGTACAATAAATACTCTAAGATATTTAAGCGATGTATATATCAAAGTCAAAAATCTTCGAACCAGAAGTACATTAACTCATCCTTAAACAAATGCAAGGCTAGCTGGGATATTATAAACAACAACTTGAATAAAGTTTTAACTAAAAGAGAAATAAAATCAATCAAAGTTAATGACGTTATCTATAATGATCCACATGACATTTGTAAATATTTTAATGATTATTTTATTGAATCAATTGAACAAAACATTAAATTTAAAAGTAATTCTAATGACATAAACAATATTAATATAAATGACAAAACAATATTTTTGACGCCTGTGAATAGTAAAGATATATTAAAAATTATTATGAATCTTAAAAATACACACTCTGTAGGTTACGATGAGATAAGTACTAAAATATTAAAAACGGTTGGAAATATTATTTCACAGCCATTGGCTCACATAATTAACCTTTCATTAGAACACGGCGAATTCCCATATAAACTCAAAACATCTATTGTAAAACCTTTATTTAAAAAAGGCGACAGACTAGATCCTAACAACTACAGACCAATAACACTAATCCCGGTCCTTTCAAAAGTTTTTGAAAAGACTATGTATAGTAAATTAAATAGTTTTATAAAAAGGTTCGATTTATTAAAACGAGAACAGTTTGGGTTTAGAAAGGGCAGTTCTACCTCTCTAGCATGCTTTACATTAATGAAAAAAATAATAGAGAACATTAAAGAAAAGATCCCGACTGCAGTAGCGTTTCTCGATATGTCAAAAGCATTTGACTTTGTCAATCATGATATACTTCTTTGCAAACTTAATAAATATGGCATAAGAGGAAAAGCTCATGACTGGATCCAAAGCTACCTCAAGGACAGAAAGCAGTATGTCGAAGTTATAAGTATTGAAAATTTTGTTCAACAAAAGTATCAATCTGACCTCAGATGCAACCATTACGGCGTCCCTCAGGGTAGTATTTTGGGCCCTCTTCTGTTTTTACTGTATATAAATGACCTGCCAAATAATTTGAATCATGATTGTATCCTATTCGCTGACGATACCACTCTCGTTGTAGAAAGTAAAAACAAAAATACATTAAGTAGCGATATTACGCACGCCTTAGAGATGACTGTAAAATGGCTAGACAATAATAATCTTAAAATTAATGTAAACAAAACCAAACTAATGCAATTTCGTACCTATCAGGCTACTCCGTTTAATATAAATGTTTTTCTAAACGGACAAACAGTGGAAGATGTAAACACCTGTGTTTTCCTAGGAATTACAATAGATCAACACTGTTCATGGAAACAACACGTAGCATCAGTTTGCTGTAAAGTCAATAAATTCGTGTATGCTATCAAACGCATCCGACAGATAGTTTCGCAAAAAGCAGCCCTCTCAGCTTATCACGGCTATGTTGGTTCTACTCTAAGATACGGATTGATTTTATGGGGAAACTCGGTAGAAAATGAAAGAGCTTTCAAAAGTCAAAAAAAATGTATACGGGCTTTATGCTCAGCACGACGTAGATACACATGTAGGCCTTTGTTTAAACAATTAAAGATACTACCTCTTCCATGTCTCTATATAGAAGAAATGTGTCTTTTTGTTAAACAAAACCCATATTTTTTCGATATAAAAGGTGATGTTCAACGATCCACGCGCTATCGGAAAGATCTGGTAATGCCTATCTCCAGTCTAGCACTATTTAAAAACAATTCCTATTGTATGGCGATAAAAATTTACAACAAAATTCCAATTGACTTAAGAAACTTGCCGTTTAATAAATTTAAATTTAAATTGCATGATTGGCTTTTGCAGAATTCCTTTTATTCCCTTGACGATTTTTTTAAGTATAAAACTAAAGTAATTACTAATTTACAATCTGACATGTAATGACATACTTTTAACTTCTAATAGTATAATTTATGTAATATTGTTTATAGTAATGTAATAATTTTTTGACATTGTAGTAATTTTTATCGATCTGTTATTTTATTAATGTAATATTTTTTGACATTGTAGTAATTTTTATCGATCTATTATTTTATTTTCAAACAAAATCTCCAGTTTTTAATATTAAGCCTGACCTTTAATTATGTTCTAAGGTAACCCTTTAAAAATAATATTGTGTAATTTTCAAACAATTGATATATTTTATATACATACTTCAAAATTTGTACGCCGCAAGGCAGAACATGCTGGAACTTAAAAACCACTTTATAACATCTTATATAATTATTGTGTACCCATGTTTTTGACAAATAAACTATCATTTCATCATTTCATTTAGTTAAATCTGGCTTGTGGTTCACGTGCATCATCTTCAGAAATATAAAATGTATTATCTGCATTATAACAGTCGGTAACAGTTGAGGGTTCAAATACTGATTGGAAGTGATTCGAGAAAATGTTACTAATATCTAATGGGTCACTTGCTGTTTTTGGAGCCCCCATCTTTGTAGCAGTCTTGTCTGCCCTACCCCTACAGTGTTTTTTATAAGCCCGAGACGCGGAGAGGGAGAGGATTAATTATTTTCATGAAGAAGAAGCTTATTTTGGGAAATTTCGTTAGTATTTAAAAAAACTATAGGTTTCTGTAACCCCCCCTCCCATCAACGGGGAATATTCCGCCCTCACTCCCCCTCCCCATTGCACAAAATATGTACATATACCATATCTAAAGTCCTTCCAATGTATGTAGATACACATATTTTTTTAATATTATTATTATTAAAAATAAATCGTTTCCGTAATCCCCAACCCCCCCGGGGGGATGCTACAAACCCCCTCTCCCCCCTCCAGCCCTTCTTATAGTATATAAGTATGTATATCGATTCTAAAGTCCTTCCACTACTTCATCTTAGTAACTTTAAAGGATTTATTCTAAGAATTTTGTATTTGGTACAAAATTATCTAACACCCAAGTTCAACGACTATTGCTGCTAAAGTAATAAAGTTATCTTAATCGCTATAATTTTCCTTGAAAGTTCATGAACTGCACTATCATCATGATTTTTTTCAGATTTTTCTAGCCAGCAGTTTAGGTTTTAGAGGGGGGGGGACGCCCTACTGGAACAAAAATTTGCACTTTAAAGTTGAATATTTCGTAAATGAAGCATTAAATCGTAAAATGGTATTTGCAACCCTTAAGTCATTTCAAAATACCTATTCAATGATACCCCACTCGATGGGATAGACGACGAAAAAAAAATTCATAACCACATCACTTGTATGGGAGCTACCACAAAAAAATTTTTTTTTCAAAATTTTATTTTACCATTTTGTCGGCGTGGTAAGTTTACATATCCGTACAAAATTTCAGCTTTCTAGTACAAACGGTCTCTTAGCAAAACCTCGGACAGACGGACAGACAGACGGACATGACGAAACTATAAGGGTTCCTTGTAGGTACTACGGAACCCTAAAAATAACCAATTAATCCAATACCAATGTTTTATTTTCAACAGTTAACTGGACCAAGAACATAGCTGGTAAAAATATTGCAATCGTCAACGGGTTTACTTTCTGTCGTGATGGAGGAACGCTGCTCAAAGAGTACCACCGGTGCACTTTCGGGAACAAGTGTACGGCGCGATTTATATCCTTAAATTCAGGAAAAATCATCAAATCAAATTTGGAGCACCAACATGAGCCACCGAAATTCGTCATCCAGGATGGAATTTACTTATGATTTTAGATGAAATTATTCAAGATATATTTCCTTATAATGTTGATCACTGTATTATTTTATTTATACAATATATAAATAGTATTGATATACAAATACAATTTATTAGGGAGAGCAAAGTGAGCCCTTGAACACTTTGTGGCACACTTTACTGAAAAACTATCACGCCTATAGATTTGTGCTGTAACTTAGGCATTAAACTTCATATCCAGATGTGTGATCTTTAGAAAAGATATAATTTTATAATCATCAACAAAATGAACATTAACAATTTTGTATTCATTGGATAGACTACTAACGCCATCTGTTAGAAAACCATACAAATAACATCGCTGCAACAGAACTAAACACAATACATAAATACATCGTAGTTAATCTACTTAATACTTGATGACAAAACTAAATAAGGTTGTAAAATAAACAGGAGCCCTCACAAAGCTCAGCTTTTTACTAGTATATTACAATATTGCTGTATCAGATCAGCCGGGTGGTCCACTGGTGAACACAGCGTCCTCCCATTAAGGTGACATTTGCCGTAATCCCCACAATTGGTAGGCATCCTGGCGATCGCGGCGTAAGATGGCAGTTCTTAAAGAGGAACCGCCGTCCTTCTAGTATTATCTTCGCCTCTTACGACTCCATGGGAAGGTATGGGGGTGCAGTTTTAGCTGGGCACCCCACAGCGTAATTCACAGTAGTTTTTATCATTCCAATGTTGATGCGGTCGAAGATGTTGATCAGCCTAACCTGGCTTTCAAGGACAGCTGCCGGAAGACGCTATTAGATATAAGCGACAGATTTAGTACTTGAGGTTTTTTTATGCCTGATAGTTTAACCATTAACTACTATCTCATCTGATGGTAAGTGATGATGTGGTCGAAGATGTTGTTAAGGCTAACCTACAAGTGGATGGTAGTTACCCAGGTGGGAATTCGCAAAACACCCAACCGCCTGGTTTGGCAACCAACCAAGGTCATGTTCAACCGTTGGCCTTGGTTGGTGAAGCTCTGAAGTTGGTGAAGGTCTGAAGCACAGAAACGCTCAGAAGTAAATGGCGCTAGCAACGGTAACCCACCCAAGTAATGACCGCAGTAAACTAAGCTTAATCCAGATTATCGGTTAAGAATGACTAGGCAACCTCAATGTTTGTCATTCGGTCTATACAATAATGACGCTCTGACGCAAACAGAAATCCATAAACATGCATTTCCATAAAACTTTTCCCGCCGCACATTTATAAGGGAGAAATGACGAACTTTATAACCCGTTTTTGAACGTGCAATGAGACACTTTCTGAGTGGGTGTGGTATAAATATATTTTCAATTAACGTTGGGAAATTTTCAGGATTGCAATTTACAACATCTCGTTTCGGCCAACCCGTAGTCGAGTGGAACGGATTCAGATACAACAAACACCACAGTTACCACGGCCTTAAAGTGAGATGGGTGTGCACGAGTAGACGTGGTTGTAAGGCGCATCTCGTTACCTTGGGCAATGAAATTATTAACGTAAAAGGTGTACATAACCACTGATTTTATTTATGTTGTCAAATTAATTAAATTTGTAAATAATAATAAATAGATTCAGGCGTTACTTTGCGGAAATCCATATTTAATAATAACAAATATTTTTAAAATATTTAATGAAAACATCAAATTAATATATTAATAAAACACTTAAAAAATACAAAAATATATCCAATGACAATTCCGCCTAATTTAAAAAAATCCGCCAAATTAGGCGGAATTGTCACTAGATATATTTTTGTATTTTTTAAGTGTTTTATTAAAATATGAATTTGATGTTTTCATAAAATATTTTAAAAATATTTATTATTATTTGTAAATAATATTTGTACATTACTGTGGTAATTTTATATATTGATTACTTATAAAATGTTCATGAAAATGAGTATACTCGTACCTTCAGTGAAATTATTTGTATTAATTTGCATACACATTTTGTAATAATGAATAGATGATGATGAGACGAACGCCTGTTACTTTGCGGAAATCCACATTTAATAATAACTAATATTCAGAATAAGAAATTTAAGAAAACATTATATGAATATTTATGTCCTGTATCAGCCGGATTGTCCACTGCTTAACACAGCCTCCCCCAATAAGGGGGGGTTTGCCATTGCCGTAGAAATGGGGGAGTGACATATTAACCCGGCACCCAACGCACGGGGTTGTATATTTACATACCTAGTGACAACCCAATCTAATTTTCCTGCTAAGGTGACAAGACGTTTTAGTGTTTTTCTTAATTTCTTCTCATATAATATTTTCTTTAAATATTTTTAAAATATTTGTTATTATTACATTTTACAATACAATACAATACAATACAAAACTCTTTATTGCACAGCGAATATACATTTAAATAATCTTATAAATATAGTACTCTTAGACTACGGTTGTGCAATGGGCGGTCTTATCGCATATAGCAATTTCTTCCAGACAACCTTTGTATGGACAGTATCACATTTCAAGTAACACGGTGGTGAAAACAAATTATTATACATTTTTAGATATCATCTTACCAATAAAAACATTACTTAAAAACAAGTTTTGTACATTCATACTATATTATAATACATAGATATCCTACACGTTATTGATATACGTAAAATATATATAAATATTTACATACGAATAGGTGCAATATATAATACTGATAAATAACAACTACATATATAATACTTATATAATATGTACCTACTATGTAGTTGGTATACATACAAATATATATATATAAATAAATATACACATAATGATATACATACATATTAGTGTAACACATATTATAAATATAACACATTTTAGACAGTGTTACGTAAATGATAAATAGTGATTCTTTACCATTGTTTTGAATATTGCTAAAGATTTAGCACGTCTAATGCTAATTGGTAATGCATTCCATAGCCGTACAGCCTGCAGTGTAAACGACTTGCTATAATACTGGGAAGTATGGGGAGGTATTGTAATCGTTAGTATTAGTGTATTAGAAGACCGTAGGGACAGATCGTGAGTGAGATGTCGAAACTGAAAACGTTGTTTCAAATACAGAGGGGTGCTAGGGACAAAAAGGATATTGTAAAGGAAATGAAGAATGTGAGCATTCCGGCGGAAACGAATGGGCAACCACTTCAGCTTTTTGCGATATTCGGAAATATGGTCATATTTACGTAAACCAAATATGAACCTGATACAGAAATTTTGTAGGCGTTCAAGCTTATCGAGCTGCTCTTGGGTTAAATCTAGATAAGATATGTCGGCATAGTCGAGTATGGGGAGTAAAAGACATTGCGTGAGCGCAATTTTAGTGGTAATTGGTAGAAAGTTCCGCAGCCTCCTGAGGCACGAAGCGGAAGCAAAGATTTTGCGACTGGTTTCAGCTAGTTGAGGGATCCATGATAATTGGTTATCCATGATGATGCCTAGATTTTTGACTGTGGTGCTGAATTCTATGACTTTTTGATCAAAGATTACTTGCGGAAGGTGAAACCAATCAATCAAGGATATCATTCTAGAGCTGCCAATTATTATAGTTTGAGTTTTGGCTGGGTTCACTGTCAGACCATATAATTTACTTCAGTTGGAAATTCTTCGTAAATCACTGTTAATGGTTTCAATCGCTGCTGGCAGCTCTTTAAGGGAAGCTTGTGTGTAGATTTGCAAATCATCTGCGTAAAGGTGGTAGAAAGAAGAGAGTTGATGTGAAATAGAATTTATGAAAATTGAGAAGAGGAGAGGTGATAGAACGCCGCCCTGAGGTACGCCAGCAGACGTAGTACACCATGAAGAGAAAGTATCATCGATGCGTATACGTTGCCGACGTCCATACAGGTAACTACGAAACCATGCAATAACCGTTGGAGATATGTTAAGAGAGCACAAAAAACCTAGTAATACATCAAAATCCACGTTATTAAATGCATTACTGAAATCAAGTAAAGCTAAAACTGACAGTTGCTTGTCCGCCATACCATGCCTGATGTCGTCTGTAATCTTTACTAATGCTGAGACAGTGCTGTGACCTGGACGAAATCCTGACTGAAAGTGATTAAAAAGGTTGTTGCGAAGAAGGAAAGAGGTAAGTTGTTGGTGTATAAGACGTTCTAGGACCTTAGAAAGGAAAGGAAGTATAGAAATTGGTCCATATTCACTGAAAGTAGAGGGGTTGAGTTTTTTTGGCAACGGAGTTATTTGAGCTTCCTTCCATATGGAAGGAAACGTACTAGTAGTGATGGAATAATTTAGGATGAATTCGATAACAGACAGAATCTCGTCGAGTATCAGCACTATCATTTTTCGAGTAATACAGTCACTTCCAACAGCATTGGATGAAATGGTTTCTATACTTCTCTTAACATCACAATCGGTAAATTGTTTAAAAATAAATGGCGGATAGTTAGGAGTTGGAATCAAAGAAAGATGTTGCAGCGCTGCGGCTTTTGTAGGCCCATGAAAGTTTGTAGAAGAACAGAAATGCTTATTGAGTTCATCAATGTTTAAATCATTAGGAATATTACTATCACGAGATTTACCAACTCCTAACGTTCTTAGAAACTTCCACACTTTTGAAGGATCGTCGTTGTCTACGGAACTATGGATATGTCGGCGTTGAGCGTTTCTACACTCCTTATTGCAGTGATTGCGGCGTTCCGTATATTTTTCTTTATTCTCCTCAGTTGGGTTATATTTATATTTGGCCTTGGCTATTACCTTTTTATTCATAACTAGTCTAATGGCAGGAGTTAGCCAAGGTGCAGGTTGGTGATTTAATTTCACTGGTCTTAGAGGGGCATGTTTATCATATAGATTGATTATAATGTTATTTAAGTTAGTAACTTTTTCTTCTATCGTGGGAGGATTTAAAACATTGGACCAGTCTAAGTCACGTGCATCTGCTTTCAACAGTTCCAAGTTAATACCACCAAAATTACGCTGCAGCAGAAGTTTGGGCTTAGCTTTGGGGGAGCGGATTTTGTATGAGAGATAAATTAAATCGTGAAAAGAGAAGGCATCCGCCGCGCACTGACCGTGTTTTTTTACGAGACTGAGGGAAGATACAAGCTCTTAATCAAGAAGGGAAGGAGTACAATTGGGAACAATATGGGTAGCATTTAATGGGAGAATAGTCAGATTGCTAGCCTTAGTAATTGATTCAAAGTTAAGTGTTCGAGAGTCCTGCTTTAATAAACACGTATTAAAATCACCCATAATAATGGTGTGTTCATAGGCAGGGGTGAGGTCTTCTAAAAGCTTTTCGAAAGAATGAAAAAAGTTTATCCGATTTGAAGAAGAATAAAATACTCCAAGTAATACCTTAGTGTGTGAGAGAGTGACTTCGATAAATAGATGCTCACCTGCGTTTAGAGGTGGTCGTTGTGTTGACATACTCAGCATGGAAAAGGGGATATGTGTGCGTAGATATATTGCAACACCTCCACCACGACTACCGGTTTGGTCATTACGGATGAGTTTGAAACCTGGTAATAAGTACAATTTAGACGCAAGGCATGGTTTCAACCAGGTTTCAGAAACCAGGATTGCATGAATATTAGGGTGCTCAAATGATGCCAACATATCAGGAAAGTGCGCTGGAATGCTTTGGGCGTTAATGTGAAAAACATTAAAGTTTTATAATGTTTTAATATAAAATGTAATTGAAGAGATTGATTTTGACTTGAAGAGGCGTAACGAAAATTAAAACACTAGTAGGTTTGTTGACCATATGAAAAAAACGGTACAGAATGAAAGCTTCACGCACAGCTATATGTGCGTAACTATATAGTCACTGACAGTACGTGCGGGGGTTGCAGCGGCCACAGCGGCGCCCCCTCGTGTTCAAAACCGGTTTGAATCAGCTCAGTAAGCTCAGCTCAGTAAGCGGACAAATTTGTCGTATCTTTCATTCTGTTCCTTTCTTTGTTCATTTGAACTGTGCCAACTAGATGACAATAACCCCACTCCCTATTACGGGATTGAAACATATCTCAACACTGTGGCAGTTTAGTCACGTTTATCTTCCTCTTTGCGGATATAAATTCGTGCTCTTTATAAAGTAGGTGTGTATAATGTATTTTTTAATTTTTTTAGACGCTGTATTCAAAACATCTCGTTTTGGCAAACCAGTAATAGAGCTCGGTGGCTACAGGTACAACAAGCATTGCACCTCCAAAGGTGCCCGTGGTAGATGGATATGCTCTCGGGGACCCGCATGCAAAGCTGTTTTAATCACTATCGAAGATGAGGTTATACACATTATTAAAAACCATAATCACTAAGCATTCCTAACTTAATAAAAAGTTTACCTTTTTCTATCACCCGTCCTTTTCATTTACCTACTTAAAAACATTCGAGAGCGCGAGAACTTTTCTTTCTGGACTTTTGATTACGTAAAATTATGCTTGCTCAATATTTACTATTAAAATTTATTGCCAGTTAAGTAAGTATAGACTTAATAAAATAAAAATAATCTGTGATTACATTACAAAATTAGAACGAAAGGAAAAATTATAGTCCCGGGATAGCCGTGCGAGTGTAGTAAAAATTTCCCGCATATGACTATAATTTTTCTTCTCATTGCAATTTTGTAATGATTATTTCATATGTTTTATTTTTATTACCAACAGCTTAAAACTGCGCTTACTTACACCAGATTACCATACAGCACATTATTTCTGATCCGTAATTATAATATCTTCCACAGGTCCATTCTTCGTTACATCACGTCAAGGTAATCGGATGGTGAAATACGGCGGCTATACCTTCAGTAGACAGTATTGTAAAAACGAAAAGACCAGATGGCAATGCTCAGTGGGAAAACAAGGAGGCTGCAGGGCTTATATGTTCAGTATCGAAAGTGAATTTGTTCACATAAACAATAATCATAATCATTCATCACTATAAGACCATTAGGTAATACTAAGCTAACTATTATCTATCCAAGTAGAAAAAAATATGGTTTTGTTTTTTTTCGGTAGGTTTCAATAGGTTCGTAGTCTAACAAAAATATAAATGTGGGTGAAGATACCCTTATCTAATTACCCTTCGGGGAAAATACTGACGATGGTATTTCTAATGAATGGGTCTACTGCTTATTGAAGTCCATAGTATGTTTATATAGTTTTTACATACCAGTTTACTCAGCCACTGCGTCACGGGGCAGTACGCCGCATGATGAAATTTGGCTGCAATATTGATAACTTGCCGTTTAGCTAGATGGCAAGAGTACCTCTCTATTTTTTTATAAGCTGTCCCAAATAACCTCTGGGCTATTAGAGTTCGCTATAATTTTCTTTTTTATATGATATTTTTCTATTGACTCACACTACACAGTTGTAGTAGTGATTATTAGAACACTTTATTTTTTCCTAAATATAAATAACTTCAGGATGTTATTTGAAACGGCTACATTATATGATTTACTTTTGCGCGATATTTTTCGGTTGACTGCAATCGCACAATCCTAGCGATATTTATGACGCTTTCTTAGTGTCCCAAATAACCCCAGTGCTGGGATTATTTGAGATGATTATAGTAGACTATAGTTTTGCTCCAGTTTTGTATGATGCTTTGCTGTTGACTCCAGTCGCCCAATGCACAATATTTAGGACACTTTTAAATTGTCCCATATAACCTCAGAGCTGGGATATTTGAGACAGCTATATTTTTTTGCTTCAGTTTAGTATGATAATTTACTGTTGACTCCAATCGCACAGTTCTAGCGATATTTATGACAGTTTTAGAGTGTCCCAAATAACCTCAGGGTTGGGATATTTGATACAGCTATATTTTTGCTTCAGTTTATCATATTATACTGTTGACTACAATCGCACAGCCCTAGCGATATTTACGACACTTTTAGAGTGTCCCAAATAACCCGGGGGCTGGGATATTTGAGACGGCTCTATTTTTGTTCCAGTTTTCTATGATATTTTACTTGTAACTACAATTGCACAGTACTAACTATATTAAAGACTTGTGTACTTAAAAAACTAATGTTTTATTTTTAATTTTAGATTGCCTTCAACTGTGATGAAATATTGATTTAATTACAAACTACGGTAATCAGACCTTGCCACAATATTTTGAAAAAAAAAAATGACTTAAGACCAAAATTATGACACATTCAATGACATCGGGTCACACATTGAGGATATTTTTTGTAACTTCGAAGTAAACGCGGGCTCATTGAGAAAACTTTTCAGCTATTATGACCCCCTATAGATACAATTCCAAGAACAGTAGAACACTATTGAACATCATGGGTATTAGACTCAACCTACAGTTTTGCTTTTGCTCTCAGTGAGGATTCAGTATTTACTGTGAGTGGTGGTTAGTACCTACAGAACCCTCCAACTCATTTTTTTTTATATTTTCAAACAAACTCAAAATAAAAAGCAACAACATGACGTGTAAATTTTTAATATACTGAAAATAGATCTTGAATAGCACCGAGGGGCAAAACATACTAAACATATGAGTATAGGTTATTTTTTTTTGGTTTGAAAATGCTCTTAAATTTATAGAAACCCCGCATTTTGTTGATAAAATAAAAAACTTACTAAGCGCTGGTCTCGATATTTTAGTAAGAATTACTTTTCAACAGTCCGTAAAACGAAATCTAAATTTATTGGTATTGATAACAACTTCCAAAACAACATTGGCAACAAACATAAATTGGCGTTATCAGTATTTATTGGTCATAAGCTATACTTATGTTAGGTATATAATATACCGTAACTCGGAATTCCTATCTAGATTTTTTTTTTCAGATAGAACCCTTATAATGTGGAATAAAATGCACAACTTTGACACATATATTTAATCACATAAAATATATATTATATAAAATATGTTATTTTACTGTAGCACAAACGACGAGATATCACACGTGAACATACAAAAATGTTTTTTTTTTATTTTCGGCTACCCTATAACTACCTCCTATTAATATTTTAGTCTTCTGAAAAATAATATTAATTAAATTTCAAACACTAAGTACCTATAATATCTTAATTTTAGATTTGTTACTAACTCTGTCTACCCTTGATGTACTGATGGACGACAAACAGACAGCTAGGGCTCCGTTTTTTTGGATGTTTCCGTTTCCATATTTGCACTTGCAGAACTAAAAAACAGTTAAGTAAAAAAAATACTTGTGGAAGTCAATAAATCAAACTTTCATGGTCCAAAATCAAGTTAAAATTAATTTATTGGTCAGAATACAGGTTTATCACATTGTAATATAATTAAAAAGGTCCAAGTACATTCTCACCTATATAAGAAATGCAAATATTATCATCACAAAATATGGTTCGTTATTCACAATAAAGGTTTCTTAAAATTATACAAAAAAATAATAAATAAGTCAGAATTACAATCAGAACAAATGTGTCAGAATTACAATGAAAATAAATGATTTTGAATTACAATATAATGCCATGATTTTATATTTAGATTTTTTTATCACTTAAGAAAAAAATTATACTATAGTAACATTTGTCATTATGTGACAATATCTTCGAAATGTTCTTAAATTTAGATATAATATACACGTTTTTAAGGCTTCCTTCCGGTATTTATTATAAGAGTGCATAAGCGTATTACTATTCTAATGTTTTTTTTTACATTTTTATTATTTCAATAACGCATGCTCCACAGATTATTTTGTCATTTTGTAATATTCTAATACAAAGATGACATTTATTTCGCAAGGTACAGTTATGTTTATCACTTATCGAAAGTAGTCTAAGGTTTTGACATGAATACGTCTATAAATTACTTCCATAGGGAAACAATAAAAAAAAACTAATGATAACAAAATCGGGGGATACAGTTTATTGATGTAACTACATATCTATCATCCCCATCCAAATTTCAATTACACCACTGGACAGCTAAATAATCAGAGAATTGAAAAATCTGAACACAACTGCTCATTGCTTTGTGTATAATTGGTAGGATTTGCCTGTAAAATTGCACTCTAAAGATAAAGATATGTTTATTGTCCAAAACATGGGTACATGATACATAAAATGAAATTGAAGCACATGGAATGTATGTAAAGATTTAGTCCCACCATGTTTTGCCTATGTAGGCGTACAATTTAAGAGATGGAGCGACCAAATTATATAGAAAATTGTGAATTAGATTAATTTTCAACATTTATATTATTAAAGCATTATCACTTAAATCACATCTGAATGATGAACCTTATTTTCAATATAATCATACATTTATATGAATGTCATTTACAGTAATATTTTAATTAAATAAGATAATATACATAAATATACTAGTTACATGCAACAAAAATAACACTGTCATGGAACATAAATTATAATACAAATTTGTCATTTAAAAAGAGATGGATATCTATAGTAACATTTATCAAGCAGAATTAAAACACACTTAACTCCCTCAAGGACTTTGGAATTTAATTATAAATACGTGGTGCCATGCAGATCTCTCGCAGACTTTTAGTCTCAAAATACAGGTTCTCGCCTAGTTTGAGACTCACTGTTAACATAAGTAGATTAATGAATAGATTCAGGCGTTACTTTGCGGAAATCCATTTTTAATAATAACAAATATTTTAAAAGTATTTTAAGAAAACATTTATTTAATTATTTAATAAAACACCTAAAAAATCTTTATAAAAATGATATATATCTAGTGACAATTCCGCCTAATTTCCTATTAAGCCGACGTGACTCACAAACGCCACGCAGCCAAACCGGAAGAGTATTCGACGCGTTTCTCTTCTAAACGAAGCATCCTCAGGAGGTCTTGACTCTACGAGCGCACGATCGAGACGTCTCGAAGTGTTCCGGCAGCTATCTTTGAGAACCAGTAATTATAGGTTAGCCTGAACAACATCTTCGACCACATCATCACTTACCATCAGGTGAGATAGTGGTCAAAGGCTAACCTATCAAACATATAAATAGACATATTTAGAGTAAGTATATAAAAAAATATTTTACCTAAAACTGGAACCGATACACAAAAGTGTGTAATAACTTGTCGAAGTTGGTACCATGCGCACAATATTGTGATAATAGGTACTTTTGAACCTATCATGGTACCATCATTTTTTTCACCCTCTTTAGTGAAGCCCTTCCCTTGCTACTTTCGGGATCGATTGTCATTCACTGTCAATAACTAACATCAAGATAGGAAAAAAAAATAAGTTATTGGAGTGTAACTCAAAAACAGCTGGACTGATTTTGATGAAATTTAAATGTGACCACACAGAAAGCATCAAGTTTCAAATAAAAAAGAATCATCAAAATCGGTTCATCCAGTCAAAAGTTCTGAGATAACAAACATTGACTATATCATCAAGATAGGGAAACTCTTTTCCGTTATTGGAGTGTAACTCAAAAACGGCTGAACTGATTTTAATGAAATTTAAATGGGACCACAAAGAAAGCACCAGGTCTCAAATAAAATAGAATCATCAAAATCGGTTCATCCAGTCAAAAGTTCTGAGGTAACAAACATAAAAATAAAAGTACAGTTTAGGATTACTTACCTACCTACTCCTTTTTCCTAAGTCTATCAAAAAACCGATATGCGGAGATTTTTAAACACTAGGCTAACTAATCCTTGTTTTAGGACTGTCTTATGGGACTACATCTAGAGGTGGATTAGTGATTATATTGGAAGGATACAGGTTTTCCCGACAAAGGTCTTCAGGACACAAGCTCCGGTGGCAGTGCACCAGTCACGATAGCCAAGGGTGCAAAGCTTACCTTTATACTTTGATAGAAAACCACAAAATTATTAAAGTCTATAATGAACATACTCATTTTATACCTAAATAGAATATATTACAAAAAATTTAAACGATATGTTTGAAATTAATGTTTGTTTTATTTGTTGTATCACGATTATATCGTGAAGGTTTTCAGTATAAATAATTAATTTTATATTCATATAATTAATTATTTATACTAGTCTATTCAGACTCAGGCGTTACTTTGCGGAAATCCATATTTAATAATAACAAATATTACAAAAGTATTTAAAGAAAACATCATTTTAATTATTTAATAAAACACTTAAAAATGTTTATAAAAATTATATATATCTAGTGACAATGCCGCCTAATTTCAATATAAATAAATATAATAATTTCAATATATAGTAATTTCAATATAAATAAATTAGGCGGAATTGTCACTAGATACGAGTATATAATTTTTTTATAAAGATTTTTAAGTGTTTTATTAAATAATTAAATTGATATTTTCTTAAAATACTTTTAAATTATTTGTTATTATTAATTAATTTTATATATATATGAGATTGTTACTTGTTAGTTAAACACTTATTTTGAAAATCTGTCGCCAAGCACATACGGTGTGTTCCGGCAGCAGTCCTTGAGAGCCAGTGAAATTACAGGCACATGAGACTTAACAACTGTCTCTAGGTGACGGGCGCAGTGCAATTTGTGACTTGTGACGAAATGCATCTGCTATATGCAGAGGTTAGTCCGCTTAACATCAGGTGGGCCTCTAGCTTGTTCCGTCACAATAACAAAAAAAACTTATGTAAATTACTAAAACTTATGTAAAGTCGTTCAAAATGTTATGCTTTTAAACAGTTTCATAAAATGAGGCAAATATGAACGTGAACAAATTTAGGTGCAGTAATTTCTTGCCTGCCATCTGGTACTGCGATCCCCAAGCCGCCTGCCAAGCGTGGGGATTGTAGCAAATATCTCCTTTATAGGGGAGGCTGTGTTCAGTGGACGATCCGGCTGATACAGTGCAGTATAATTTTTTGGACTAAAATAATATGACCATATGTTTAAAATTTTAAGTTTCTATTAAAATCTTAGTACACTTATCCTCATTAGTCATCAGGGGGATACCTATAATTTGTCTCTTATCATAATAAATATATTCAGACGTTACTTTGCGGAAATCCATATTAAATAATATATTTTTAAATATTGTATGAAAATATCATATTAATATTTTAATAAAACACTTAAAAAATACAAAAATATATCTAGTGACAATTCCGCCTAATTTTACTGCTAAGCCGACGTGACGTCACAAACGTCACGCAGTCAAACCGGAAGAATTTTCGACGCGTTTAGATTCTACACGAACCATCCTCAGGAGGTCTTGACTCTACGAGCGCACGATCGAGATTTCTCGATGTGGCGTTTGTGACGTCACGTCGGCTTAACAGGAAAATTAGGCGGAATTGTCACTAGATATATTTTTTATTTTTTAAGTGTTTTATTAAAATATTATTTGATGTTTTCTTTGTTATTATTGTCTCTTACCTGTAGATCAATTTACACCACACTTAGATTTATTCTGGGTCTTACATAAATTAGGACTCCTGCAATTGTATTTTACTACTGTTCTTTTACCATGCAGGACGAACGCCGGTTCAATTATTTGTTTTTAGTTTGTGGTTTTTTAGTCTTATGTAAACTTAACAAGATAATGTATGGGAGATATTTTGTATACTTTTCAGTTCCACATTTTGATCACGTCACGTTTTGGTAAACCCGTTATTGAGCTGGGCGGCTACAGATACAACAGATATCATCGATGTAAGGGAGTTAAAGCTACTTGGTACTGTACAAAAGCTCGCTGTGGATGCAAAGCTTACCTTATCACTGTTGGAAATACAATACTTGCCATGAAACATGAACATAATCACTGACTACTACACCTGTTAAAGGTGTTAGGATTATTTTATTGAAAAATGTATTTAATTCTCTTTTTACTTAGAACTAAAATATTGTTGTATTTTTAATATGAATATTCAGACTTAGATTAAATAAAAGAATATGAATAAAATCTTAGTACTGACGAACCCATCACGCCTCTCACTGAGCACTTTTTTGATTGAAGCGATTGATAGATTGAAGCGCTCGTAGCGAAGTTTACTTAGCTGTTCTTAACCGATTAGCAAAGTTAAGCAACGTCGCGCGCGGTCATGAGTCGGATGGGTGACCGCTAGTGACATTACTACTGAGCGTTTCCGTGCTTCGGAGGGCACGTTAAGCCGTCGGTCCCGGTTGTTGTCCTAGGATGGCAGTCGTTATACCATGTAGGTAGGGCATTTTGCGAATGCCCGCCTGGCTAGCTACCACCCTCAAGTAGAAAATCTGTCGCCAAGCACCTAACGGTGTGTTCCGGCAGCTGTCCTAGAGAGCCAATACTTCTAGGTTAGCCTGAACAACATCTTCGACCACATCATCACTGCCCATCAGGTGAGATAGTGGTCAAAGGCTAACCTATCAGGCATAAAAAAAAATTGTACAGTGTCAAAAGCCTGGAAGCTGGCTAATGTCCAGCCTGGGCCTCAAAGAAAATATTTCCAAATATACGGTGTTTTTCTTGCGTGTGCCACATCTGAAGCGAGGCTAAAGCGAGATTGGTGAGGTGTAGTCGTTTCTTTTCAAAGTACCAGTCAACATTATTGATTAAATGAAGGCTACAAAATTCCATATCGATATACCGACATACTACAGCTCCTGCTGGGGAAAATCTTACTAGGATTTATTTTAGGTGAATAGAATACTGGTACGAGTACATAACTTGGTGCGCAGAGTACGTGCCAGCTCCAACACCCTCCTGGCGATGATAGCAGACAGATCAGAATGTCCATATGCTCAGCATTGCTGCGACAGACACGTTGTGCCAATATATGAGTAATAATGTATTAATCATTATTCTTTAGTTCTAATAATATTTTGTTTTGTATATGGGTGTATGCCTGAAATAAATGTCTTTAATTTTATTATTTATTTATAACTAAAATCATTAATGAAAATAGGTGATGAATGTATACGAATTCCATTCGTTTTAATAATTTTACATTAAATTTATAGTGAAAACCGGTGCTTGGTATTTGTTATGAAAATTATAACGAAAATCTGTTGAGGTCAATAGTATACTTATTTTACTTTGTCGAGAGTTCCGTCCATTATCGGCTTTGTGTTAGCAATATTTTCGGAAATGGGGTCCCGGGTTAGTATGGCACCCTGAGGTTAAGGGGAAAAATACTGGAAGGTGAGAAGCAGCGCCTTCTGGAGAATCTATAACTTCTACTGCGGTCCCCAACACTCCTGCCTATCGTGGGGATTTTATTACTTGCAGCATGATATTCTAAACAACATATCCGCTTTGTTATTATAAATAACATAATACATATATAAAATGTGAAGGTTAACAACGTACCCAAGAAGATATAGATTTGAAAAGACAATAAACAGAGGCGATAAGGGTCCGCAACGCATTGACTGTACTAATGGTATTGCCGCTTATGATATTAAAAAGATAACTCATTCAAGTAGATATATACTATACAAAGATAAATAATTACAGTAAAGATACTGAAACATACAAGTACAAGTACAGAAGTGAAATCACCAACACACGCATACACACACACACACATACACACTCCCTCTCACACACACACACCCTCACACACTCACACACTGTCTCCCTCACACACAGAATACACACACACTAATATATCCTTACATACACATATAGAATAATGTTATTTTTTTTAATAGAGATTATTCTGACCAACATTAAAAATATATTTTTTGAAACTAAATTGATGTCTTCGCTGTAGATTGAAATGGTGTCCTCGAAGGAAGCAAACGCTCACGACACAAGATTTATTCTTAGTGTGGGCTATGCACGACATTCATACAGTAAAAACCATTAAAACTTCATTTGTATATTTTTTAACCTTTGTTTTTTTTTCTTTAAAATGTGTTACTATTACAAATTTACTGATGTGTATTTTATGAGTACTGAGGAATAAACATTATTATTATTATAATTACTACATTAAAATGAAATGATGAAAAACGCTGCGATGTGTGGTAATTATTTTAGTTACAGCAACCTGGTGCATGTGTCTTATTACTATTGAGATCCACTACCTTATAATCATCTTCTTCCTTCCATTGTTCCACTTATGCAGGGATATACCACATATGATTATCTAAGTTTAACTACACAAAACGGATTGCTGAAGACCATAATGTAGAAACTTTTGGCTGCAGTTTTGTCTGGCCGTTTACTTAACTCCAACCATACCATATAATTACAAAATTACAAATAAACGATAGGTAAAATTTTAGTCATGTGCGGGATTCGAACCCGCGTCCATCCATATTGGGATTGATCATCGTATTGGGATGGAGGTAAACAACGATAGGAAAGACTTGAGTTATGATGTTATGTCATGTTAGCTCAATTGGTTAGAGCATACCCCGGCTAAAGGGGTGGATGGACGCGGGTTCGAATCCCGCACATGATTAAAATTTTTCCTATCATGTATTTGTAACTTTGTAATGTAATCCGCATAGCAGGCGTTATTGCAAACATAACAATATTAAAAATATATGTTATTTATAGTATATATAATGATACTGTTCAAGAATATTAGCTACGTTTTCGTTTATTTTATTTCAGAATCCAGTTTGGAGTTTTCTAAATCACGCAGTGGGAAGCGTGTGCTGATTTACAATGGAAAAAAATATCGTTTGATTAATGATTCTGGATCCCGAGCATACTGGTACTGCAATTATTCAAATAGTGGATGCAAAGCTTCAATTTCTACTTATGATGACGTAATAATCAAAGTGAAAGGAGCTCATACTCATTAAAAAAAAGGAAAAAAATATAAATCACGCCCCTTAAAAATCATTCATTTTTAAGTTAAGTACTTTTATATAATAACTACGCACAACATTAGAATGTTATGTAATTCTTGTTTTTATAAAATAAGATTTACGGACACCTTTTTTTTTTGTACTTTCATTCATTTTAATTTTGTTTGATAATATAAAACTACTAATAAAAAGTTATTAATTTGCATAATATAGTTTTTTAATAATGAAAATGAGTTACTTATACCCATATAATAATGCGAGAGAAAATTTCTGAATGTATAAGGATTATTATATTTTAATCCAAAATTATCAAAATGAGGATCTCTAGGTTTTTAGCGAAGTTTATCTGTAGAATATAGGCACAACTGTCATATCTTATGCATACTGTCGGAAGTAAACAAGCTAAATTCGTTACTGGCAATCATTTGAACATATATCCTTATTGACTGTTTCTATCAGGCTATATAATAACATAATACAAACGATATTTGAAAAAAGTTGTAGGTATACGGGAATTAAATCTGAATCAAAATAACTAAGTGTAAACACGAAAAAGATAATAAATATTTATACCTTACAATACAATATTATTATGTTGTATATTGTTTATATATTTTGTTTATATATATTTTTTATATATAGAACTCCAATTTTTATCTGCTGACTGTACGAAAATAACCAATATAGTTAGTTTACAATAGTTCAATATAATATGTGGCGAATTACATATGTATATGAATAAAAGGATAATAAGCTATGGCGAGATTACAAATACTTTTATCGTGGCGAATTTACATTGTGGCGAACAATTGCCATTTTAAATTTTCTAGTACAAACTTGTTTTAATAGCGAACAATAAATATCAAGATTATTGTTAAAAATAAACCCATAACACATTTTTTATCTCTAATTCTCCTCTCTTTACTCTACTCTCTCTTCACTCTTATTTCTTTTTCAGATGTATTTTTGGTAACATTGAAGGCGGGTACAGTTTTAGTAGACTATGCTCACAGCTCTAACTTTAGGGCTCTTTTTGAAACTTTAGACAATAAGATAATAAAAATACTATAATTAATCAGAACAGTGAAATAATTATTTTGAAACACTTACCCTCTATTACATAGAACCTACAAACAGCTGGTGAAACGTGGGTGTTTATTATACGTCTGCCACCCTAGGCGGGACGATGATATATTTGTTTGTTTTGGTAAGTATATCATTGTGTTATTTTAGTATATTTATATTGTTTTATAATATAAAAAAACTATGACGCAAAGAAGTTAAAATACAGAAGAAGTGATATAAGGAACATTGAAGGCGAAGCCAGCCAAAATGGTTTACGTATTGTCATATTTTGGTGATAATACTTAAACTATTTTATATGATATTGTCAAGTAGACTACCGAAAACTTCGTAGTGATTATGTAATCAAAAGAAAAGCGGAGTGGATACACTGGATCCAAATGTGTTCCTTATTGTCCTGTAATAGGAAAACGAATTGATGGTCCACGTCTTCATTCTATGGAATCATAAACATTGCTTGTATAAATGTTTATGTTATTCAATGTCGTAATTTTTGAGAAAAGTTGATGTCTCCAAGTTCAAAGGAATTATGACAAACCGTAGCATTTTTTTTTTATGCATGATATGTTAGCCTTTGACCACTATCTCACCTGATGGTAAGTGATGATGTGGTCCAAGATGTTGTTCAGGCTAACCTACGCATGGCTCTAATATCACCTTTTATAAGCAAACGATAGGAAACCCTTATATTCAAGAGATGTTTCTGCGAAAGGGACGAAGGCAAGGCATTTAGCGAATGCCCGCCTGGCTAGTTACCACCATCAAGTATAAAATCTGTCGCCAAGCACGTAACGGTGTGCCGACAGCTGTCCTTGAGAGCCAGTAATTCTAGGTTAGCCTGAACAACATCTTCAACAACTCCTTCACATACCATCAGGTAAGATAGCAGTCAAAGGCTACGTGACGTAATAAACGCCACGTAGCATAACTTGAAGAATTTTCGATGAGTTGCGCTCCTATACAAAGCATCATCAGGGATCTTGACTCTTCGAGAAATCTCTATCAAGAGAATGCTCGATATCTAAATAGCGAATATCTCGAAAAATCCTACCGATGTAATTTTATGTAGAAGCAAAACACGTCGAAAATTCTTAAGGTTGCGCTACGTAGCGTTTATGACGTCACGTCGACTTCGCGGAGAACAACAGGCGGATTTCTCACTTGATTATTTTTTTAAGTGTTTACGGCACTTGTGTAACTAATAACTGTTTTTTAATGTCACTATTCTTTAATGTTATAATTTTTTAGCACCGATGTCACATCTAGAACTATATAAGGTACAGATAGATTTACGTAAGTCAAACTTCAATTGATTCTACATGGGGCAAAGTTTTTAGAGTTCAAAATAATAACGAACATTCGTAAGTCACTGATAAACGCAGACGCGACGGCACAATTGAATAAATGATTTTGACTTTGACCTAGTCTACAATAATTGTGTAGTCATTGTTATATTCAGTGTTGATCAAGTCACTCTGATGTACAGTCATGGAGTAGATATCGCAATTTAAGAACTCGTTAAACACAACGTACACAAGACTACTTATGTAAGTTATTTCTTTATATTCAACAGTTAAATATCCTCTAAGCCTGAGGAGTACAAACCTTACCGGGTGTATTCTAATCTACCGGGTTATTGGTAAAATGCTAACAACCTCTTAGGGTTGACTTCTGCTAGTCCTATGAAACATTTTGAGATGTTTTTTTTTGTTTTAAAAAATAAAAATGTTTTTTTTTTGTGTTAAAACACAAAAATGCCTACTGCGGGCCTAGAGCGCCCGCCGCGGCAACACTAGACCGCGCCGTGGTTCCTTTGAATAGAGTTTTGAATATTTACATCGAGCAAGTAATAAAAAAATGAAATAATACATTACAGGCACACGGGACTTTTGACATAAATTTAAAAATTAAAAAAAAAAAATGTTTCTTAGAACTAGCAGAAGGCAACCCTAAGAGGTTGTTAGCATTTTACCAATAACTCTGTATATAATTCTCCTCTCTTTACAGTCTGGAGGTAAGTTACTTAAGTAACTGACCTCCAGTGCCCAGTAAACAGAATATATGTGGCAACACACATAATCAAATCACATATTGATAAGAACCGTTCATCTATTTAGCCGTGAAACCGCCTACAGAATTACTTTCAATTGATATATTATTGTGAATATGTTAATTATGTAAAGAAATAAGGAATTAACCAACAATCACACATGTTTTACGAAAACATTGTAGTAGTATTAGGAGGAATTTTCACTAGATATAGTTTTATATTTTTTAAGTGATGTTCTATAAAATTAATTAAATGTTTTCTTACATTTTTTTTTATATTTATTGTTGTTATTATTAAACATTTATTGCCGCAAAGTAACGCCTGAATCTATTCTAAAATTAACCAATGCTAGTTCTTGACGTACAGCGTCTTGTGGTTCTGATTCAAATAAAATGATATACCTATAAATTGGGTAATTTTTGTAGTGGTCGTTACGTATCGGACAAGTACTTTGGTGAGAATCATTTCAGAGGTCTTGTATTTTGCAATTGTTTAAAGGGAAACATACCGGTTCAATAGTGGTTATCTATCAGCAAAAAATATTCAACGATACATGATTTTCGGAAATAAAATCTTCATTTTATATCCGAAAATAGGTACTTCTTCAGCTTCGTTACAATGTTTAGATTAAATTCCAAACATGTTTCTATCGTAATATTTTTTAATTATTACTTTAAATAATTGTAATGTCTTGTCCCTGAATAAATGTTATATGGGAGAAACTAGTCAACCCACAACACAGGGTATCCTAGTGTGGGGGCTAGTGTGATGTAAGACAACCTTCATGTTATGTATATTATTATACAGACATAGTCTTTAGATAAATTCTACTCATGTAATGTTAAATTCCTTATTCGTGTCTGATCTACGGGTATGTATCTGTTTTTTGCACAATAAACATTATTATTAAAGTTTTAATTTTCTTGGCTTTAAGCCGGTTTTAACTGTAATTACGGGGCTTGGTCAAGTAAATTGCAGCTTGTAATTTGTAGAAGTTAAGGTGGGTGTGTTATTTCATTTTCCTCCAACTGCATAAACTTTCTTACTAACCGGCAAGCTTTTTGTAATTTTATTATTATATTATCTTTTACATCTATGAGTTTTAGGCTTTGGTGAATATGATTTGGTACTACTACTCCGGTGGTAGAAATCACTATGGGGACTATATAAATTTTTCTTGTGTCCAGATTCTTAATAATTCTTCTTTTAGTTCAGCATATTTACTAATTTTCTCTGATATGGTCTCCTGTAATTATTATTATTATTACATCTGATACAATCCGGCAACCAAGATCTCCTGAACCGATAGTAAATGATTCCAGAATACTTCAGCGAAACGTATTCATTTAACGTTAATAATGTGGTTAGACACTTCTGCTCTGCGATTGTTTCACAGGCGTGATATACTAATGAATGAAGTTCAAATTATTGATCGACCTTTGATGAAATAAATATTTATATATGCTAATTAGTAATAAACTGTTATTAATTATAAAACGATGTTTAATTGTTCTACACTACCTTTTGATATGTAGATTTCATATCGTAGTTTTAATATTACAATTTACTTCCCTAAGGGCCTGTTTCAGAATGTTCGAGTAAGTTCCGGTTATACTACCCAGAACATAAAAGAACTAAATTATAAAAATTACATGTTAACATGCAGCGCGTTTCAAGCCTTAACCGATGGATAGGCTAAATCGATGAGTGAAACGCAAAGATAGTGTTTTATTTATTAAACATGTTCTGGGTAGTATAACAAAACTTACTCGAACATTCTGAAACAGAACCTCACACTTTTATATTGTTGTAGTTAATTTATGAATTATAACTGGCACACACGAATCTAAATTGATTATAATTGAAATTTTAATTTCAGGTCTGACATACATATTGTCTCGTCGCGGTAAAGTAATGTTATATTACGAAGGTTATCATTTCACCAAGTGCTACGACAAGGGTCCTAAGACCAGATGGCAGTGCTCAACGAGGAGCAATAGATTCTGCAACGCCTCCATACTGACATGCGACGGTAACATTCGGAAACTGAACAATGTACATACTCATCCACCGCATCAAATGAAGAAAGAAAAGAAGGAGGAACCTTACAACGCTTACTTGTAATTAGTCAAAAAAACTTGGAATTCTGTCTGTGTAGGAAAACATAATCATCACATACAATGTTAACATACTTAATAATACAAGGTTTTCATACTGGAGAGTACGGTACAAACCAATCTATTATTTAATGAATAGATTCAGGCGTTACTTTGCGGAAATCCATATTTAATAATAACAAATATTTTTAAAATATTTTACGAAAACCTCAAATTAATATTTTAATAAAACACTTAAAAATACAAAAATATATCTAGTGACAATTCCGCCCAATTTTCCTGCTAAGCCGACGTGACGTCACAAACGCAAACCGCCAACACACAGGCCACAGCCAAACCGGAAGAACCTTCGACGCGTTTCGCTTCTACACGAAGCATCCTCAGGAGGTCTTGACTCTTCGAGCGCACGATCGAGAACTCTCGATCGTTACTATTCTCGATCGTGCGCTCGAAGAGGCTTAGCAGGAAAATTGGGCGGAATTGTCACTAGATATATTTTTGTATTTTTAAGTGTTTTATTACAATATTAATTTGATGTTTTGGTAAAATATTTTAAAAATATTTGTTATTATTAATCTATTATTTATTTATGTAAAATCTTGAAAGTTGTTACTGACTAGTCTTTGCAAGACACTCCTTGGTCCATTTATTTAAGCGCGTATGCGTGAAAACCACGCACACATTATTTGAAATTTCTTGGTTCTGATACCGATTTACACATTCCAAACGTATAAGCACGATTGGTGATTATCATTGTGATCAGTGATAATGACTAAAAATGAGTTCAGGTTGAGTTTGGAAATAGATCTGCCACCGGCTGTGGAAGATGCAGCAAGCACTCAATCTAGAGTTATGTACTTACATTATCATCATAATCGTTTTGAAAAACGTCGTGTAACACACGTGCCTAAAATTAATTGTTATTTTTTTCACACTGGTATCACAATGTGGACGTACCCTGTATATATTAAGTGTGATAGGATATTACAAAATCACAACTAGAGCATACATTTTGGACCACGAGTTCAAATTCGATGGCTTCGAACACACGACCGATTTCATGCCCCCTCAAGTACATGCTATACCAATAAAAATAAGGTGTCATGGTGATAGGCCATAGCTCAAATTTGTTCTTTCGATCTTATTACCAAACCGTCGTCGTAAGGACAGGGTAAACGGTACTCACGCATCAAGAAAGTTTTTATTTAAACCATTGTTAGTTATTATTATTTTTTTAATGTAATTGTGACGGAATAAGCTCGAGACCCACCTGATGTTAAGTGGACTAACCTCTGCCTATAACAGACGCATTTCGTCAACGACGAATTGCACTGAGACGTACAGTTGTTAGGTCTCATGTATCTGTAATTTTTCTGGCTCTCAAGGACTGCTGCCGGAACACAGTTAAGTGCTTGGCGACAGATTTTCTACTTGAGGGTCGCTAGCCAGGCGGGCATTCGCAAAAAGCCCTTCCACCATGCGGTGAAGCTCAAGCCCGCGGCGGGATTCGAACCGTGGACCAACTGCACGGCAGTCCATACCCAATGCCACTGAGCCATCACTGCTTCATTAAATAGCTTGTGTAGTTTTAGTTTTAATTTTTTAATTAGAGGCAAAGTATGTTGTAAAAAATTAATAATAATGTACGAATATAGTTTATGAGATTAGAATAATTAAGTTGTATTTTATACTGAATAGATTCAGGCGTTACCTTGCGGAAATCCAAACAACAAATATTTTTCTCAGCATCATCAAGAGGTCTTGACTCTTCTAGCGCACGATCGAAAGATTCTCAAACCTTCGTGTAGAAGCGAATCGCGTCGAAAATGCTTCCGGTTTGGCTGCGTGGCGTTTATGGCGTCACGTAGGCTTAACAGATAAAATTGCGCAACGGTCACTAGCTATTTTTGTAATATATTTTTAGCGTTTAAGTGTTTTATTAATTTATTGTTTTCTTAAAATAATTTTATAATATTTGTTATAACTGTATTTTATATGGAACATTAATTTAGATTTTGAAAGAAAATATAATAGTATAATGATATGTTATCAATATATTCATGTTTTTAATTAACCCTATTGCCATTTTCTGATATAAACTAAGTTTCCACAATTATCTAACACAAAATGCATTACAAGATTGGCAACGTACGCGATTTTTCTTATCTAAAGCTAGATAAGGAAATTCGCTAAATTTACATCGTGTTCTCTTTACAGAGATTTTTTTAATTTGTATTTATTAAAGGTTTCTAATTTCATTTCATTCATGGGAATTAGAAATCCTTTTTTTAAAGCTGCCATTGACCGCTAATTCACCTGATGGAAGTGATGATGTGAACGAAGATGTAGTTCAAGCTATAGGAGAATTACTGGCTCTCAAGGACAGCTGCCGGAACACACCTTTAGGTGCTTAGCGACAGATTTTCTATTTGATGGTGGTAGCTAGACCATTACAAAGACTAAACTCCAAAATATTACCATATAAACTGGCATGCGGGTAATAACAAGTAATACAACTAAAATGAAGACATACACATAATAAAAACGAAACATAAAATATGATTCTAATGAATTGTCAATTAATGAAAAACCTTTCTTAGGTAGATATTACATTAAACTAGGAAAAAGCTGAGCTTTGTGAGGGCTCACGTTTATTTTACATCCTGATTCTAGGGGTGTCATCTAGTATTGAGTAGATTAACTACGATGCATTTAAGTATTGAGTTTAGTTCTGTGGTTTACTAACAGATGTCGTTAATGGTACAATAACATTCTTTCTTTCTAATGAATAGAAAATTGTTAGTGTTCATTTTTTCAATGGTCATAAAGTTATATTTTTTTGACAGATAACACATCTAGATATGAAGTTAAATTACTATGTTAAAATACAAATCTATAGGCGTGATAGTTTTTCAGTAAAAGGGGCCATAAAATGTACAAGTTGTGGGATAGTGATCGCTTCGCTGACCCTAATTGTTGATAAAGGAAAATACACACAGTTCACAATACCCACTCTTTATTAACATTTTATTTTTCTTATGGAACTAGGTGTCTAACAGTAACAGTAAGAGAATGTCTCATCAGATATAGATAGGTAGGAGTGTAAACAAACAAAGGATCTAAGGTAGTATAGGGTAAGTGCCGGAACACACATTCAGGTGCTCGGCGACAGATTTCCTACTTGTTGGGTAGTAGCTAGCCAGGCGTAAATGACCTAAAACCATGCTGTAACGACTCCCATCCTAAGACAACAACAGGGACCGACCCCGATGCAAGAATGCGCTCAGTAGAAAATTACACTTGTCACCCATCCAAGTCATGATTTAGAAGCATAGATTTTAGGCACAAGGCATGGCAATTTTCAACAAATTTGAACACTTGGTATTTAAAATATGACGAAACTACGTTTTTATGGAAAGAGCTATGGAGGCTCTACTAGCCTTATTTAAGGAATATTAACACTTCAGTGCGTGAGGAGCCAGGCTAGAATTGTACCTTCTCATATCTAAGAAGTCGCAAGACACGAAGAAGGGAAAAATACCCGGTGGTAGCGCCTTATAATCCTCTTAGTGAGGATATGGAAGAATTAGGTGGCAGTGTTCTTCAATGTTTGGATGCATAGCTGTCATATACAGCTACGAAAATATGTTAATAAAAGTATCTAACTACCATAACCACATTCCACCCAATATTAGGTATATCAAGTATCTGTTGTGCAAATACCAAGATGATTTAGTTATAGACAGGGCTCCTCTGTCTATATAACAACCAAACAGTGGACATTAACTAACTAATTAAATCCTTTATAAAATGTACAAAAGTTTGATAGAAACTTTACTACTTTAATTGTTTTCTTATTCATTATCTCGTTTAAGGGCTGGTTCACCATCGGCGGTAACTTTCACTTGCAATTTCCTTGAGATAATCAAGCAGGTTCATTGTCAACAAATATAGGTTCCTCTTTGAGGTCCGATTTGTTAGAACATTAGTTTGATTGATCCAACAATCTATTCAAAGAACCTCAGTTGCAGCACAGGGTTGCCGATACATAATATTGAGTGCTGCCTTATTCAAATGTAGTTTGATTTCGTGTAAAGTTTCTATTGTTTCTGACAATTTTACTCCATGATGTCACGGTATACAATACAGGGTTACATTTGTAATCAAATCCGTTATCGATTTATAAATGGGCTCATTAAAAGCTACATTCAAGTGAATCAAACTACATTGAATAGTCGAACACTAAGTGAAGGCCTACAGGTACTTATCCTGTAAGAAAGGAATGAAACAAATATCTCATGTTATTTGCTTAATTTAATATTACAAAATGACGAGAGGATTAATTATAGTCACGTGCTGGTTCGAATCCCGCACATGACCATAATTTTTCCTCTTTTAGTAATTTGTAATGAAATCTGCAGAGTATGCATGATTAGACGTGGTGGTAGGGTATTTTGCCATTACCCGTCTGGCTAGCGACTACCCTCAAGTAGAAAATCTGTACCAAGTACCTAACGGTGTGTTCCGGCAGCTGTCCTTGAGAGCCAGTAATTCTAGGTTAAACCTGTTAACACCTTCGACCACATCATCACTTCCCATCAGGAGAGATTGTGGTCAATGGCAGGAATAACAAAAATAAATATGATCGCAAAAATAAAAATGTTAAAATAATTTTATATTAGTTTATTAAAAAATTATTAAATCTAGTACTTCACCGACGTGAAGAAAATTAAATTACAGGGTCACAACGAATTAAAAATTCAACCATGAACAGGATTGTTAAATTTTTCCTTCCTTTGTCATTTTGTAAGCTTTACTGAATCATTATTTATGATATATACTCTTTTATTGACTCTTACGATGGTATTAATAAATGCATCTCAAAGTTGAGATCGATCATATGATTCAGTTTTGACGTTTAATGTATGGAACATTTGTCAGAAACAGCATCTTAAGATCTCATTCTTGAGATGAAATTAATACGAGCCTGAGGAACGGTTTTACAATCAAACCATGAAAAAAACTGACTGGTGATGTTAACCGACCAAATTTAAAACAATGAAACTTTTATTTTAAACAACCAATATGCGTTCCTTTCATATTGGTTTTATATACATTTATTCTTATAAGTAGTTACTATCTAATGTTTAAAAACGTTTATAATTGAACCAAAAATATTTGTTGAAGGCATAGAACAAATTGGGACGTACATTTGTGTCGGTTTACTGTCAAGAACTTAAATAAAATAAATCCTTTTTGTATCATATTTGTAAACATAAACCAACCTAAATTAACGTAATTTATCATGATGGCATATGAAATACTTCCCAATCATTCCCAACCAAGTCATTACAGCTCAATGGTTATGTTCATTTCTATACTCAATTATTTCATTATTATAAGATATGATGATGGCCTTACAGCCCATTCCAATCTTCGTGCAACGCCACTGTGCCTTAGGCCCTTTGCACCTTATGTATTTGTTGTAGCGGTGCCCATTCCATTCAATCACAGGTTTTCCTTTTCTAGACATCCCAAATATTGGACCTGAAATTATTTTATACCTTTTTTATTTTACTAATTCATATATAAAAAAACGTACACAAATTAGTAAGTATAGTATAGTATTAGTAAGGCTAGAATACGAAATTTCTTTACACGAAAACTTATAGAAAAATTATTTAGTAGGGTTAAGATGTGTGAGATTCATCGTCAGATTGACAGAGGTTCTCACCGATATGGTTGTTTCGGGAGAGATACCTGTGTGACTTAGCCTGATGGTAGCCGTGGTGTGGCTATGAGATATTAGATGTATAAATGCTACCGTGGTCCGGGGCCTCCAGCGAGGTAGTAGAGTGTAGTGTTTCCTAGTGAATGGGCATGATTAAGCGGATATCGTCGTCGATGTGGTCTGCGGCTGAATGCGCGAGAGATCGTGTGACCATAACGAAGTGGTCGAATCCAGAACTAGTAACACCAAGAAAAATACAAATAAAGAAGTGGGTCCCAAACGTCAAACTCCCTCCCGCCAGCCTACGTCGGTGGTACACCATGGGGTTTTAGTTGGTATTGGGGCTTATTAGCCCTTAGCCCGATATAACCAACTTGCTCCCAAGCAGCGTTTGCGTAAATGAATTTTCGCCATGCCAAAAATAGGGTATGTAAGTTTTGAATTGAAAGAAAAGTAAATTACTTTACTAATATTATATCAAGTAGTAGCGGATACCATGGATTCCCACTTGACACAACCCAGGTTTTTTCACTCTTATAACATTCTACGTACCCGTATATATACGTGTATGTCAAAGGTAGTGCTAATTAAAGATCTGGCATTATTCCAATTCGATCAAAACGGGGTGCGTGGACAGTAAATAAGTACCTTGATTAAAAATAACATCTTAGAGCATTGAATACAACAATTATATATGTACAATGATGTTTTTTATTTTATTCATAACTTAGTTTGATCGACGAAGGTTTATACAATCCGGCTGACAAACAATAAGTTACTCTTAAATTATATTCTGTATGAGAGTGGTTTGACCTTGGGACTGTGCTAAATTGATAATAATGTTAATTTATGACAATGTTAACGGGAAATCAGCTGTAGTTATAGTTTATTTAAAATTTGAATATAAATCCCAGGTCCATTTGTCCTTTTCTGATCATACACATTTTACATTCGCTAGAGATTAGGCTAAACTTTTGATTGTCAGACATGATTCTCTACATTCATTATGATATACTGTTATAAAAACACTTATTATAAATACGAAAGTGTGTTTGTCAGTTAGTTGGTTTATTTGTTTCTTTTTCTTTTACGCTGCGACGGAGCAACGATCGACCGGGTTTTTGGCAAAGATATAGTTTTGAGAGGAAATTAAACGAGTACTTTTGCCATAATTGTATTTTATTCCTCTCCATTCCAATTACACCAAATTAAATTTCTAATAACTATGGCAAATTCCCCCAACGGAAGAGCCTTTGTTTGACGGTGGTGGTTGATATGATGAGTGACGATGATAAATGGTACAATTACTTAGGTACTGCACTGAGAAAATCTAAAGTCAAAAGCGCCCTAATGACGGCCAATTTATATGGTATAAGGCAAAAAACCGACCAAACGTAAATACGTACAAAAACGCCTTCCAACTAGAAGGCGTTAAACGAGGTCAGTGAAGGCGAATGTTTCTTTTCGTCTTAATTTAAGGTGTATTTTGTGGTCTTTCTTAAATATTGACTTTTCGATGAGGCTGATTAAGTCGTACGTTATAGTAATAATCACCATATATAAACCGCCGTAAAAGTAAGGTATATTTTATGGTCAATACTACAATTATTATCGTATAACAAATTCAATTCTGAAAATACTTTACGGAAGGCGTTTTTGACGGTTGTGTTTATTATAAAACATGGTACATTTTTATTGATTGGTGAAAATCATCTTAAGAGTTGTGAATTCATCTTACGTAGTTACAATTCAACGGTAAATGGTCAAATTTGATTTAAGCCTTTAAGTCGTTTTTCTCAGTGTGTCTATTTATTTTATACTCAACAGATATATTTTTATAAAAAAATTCAGGATAGCTTGTTCTGCTATCAATAATTAAAAACGGTATAGGTCCTCAACATCTATCATGATATCGTCGTCCTTTCCCTAAACAAACTATAATTTTGTGCCCTACCTAGTAAAATCTATGTTATGTAATAATTTTGTTGAGTTGTTCAGTGAGAACGATTCAGGCATAAACTGTTTACCCCTAAGTTTAGACTATTAAGCAACATGGGCATGGGAAGCATTTTCAGCATGTCTGTGAGAGTGTATAACAACCAGGAAAGTTGTTATACAGAGATAACCGCTGGGTTATCTCTGTACCTTTACCAAAATTAAAAAAACAGTTGTTTTCATGGCTTTTGGGGAAAAGTTTTTACGATTTAAAAGTTTTTAATGAATATGTAATGAAATATAATATTAACCATACTTTGACATCTCATAATATACAATTTTTATTTTAATGTACGTATTTTTACACAATTATTTAAAGGTTTAAACGTTAACATAATAAATGAAATTAACAAGAATATTTCCGTAATAATTATAACATTGAATTGTATTAATGCATGTGGATTTTGATATTTAACTCTATAAATAATTAAGCTGAACACTCGTAAGAGTAAATTGTACTTGAAAACTCATTTATGTATTACATCTAATGTATCTGCAATTAAGACAGCAATAAATGGTTTAAAATATTGTTTATAATTTAGAAATTATACAACGCGTCTCTTGTCATCCGGAATAGTTATGAGTCTGGTGATCTTCTTGGTTATTATATTGTTCGTCATTTCCTTGAATATTATGATGGTTGTCATGTTCTTGGTTATTACATTCTTGGTTATCTCCAGTCAGTATTATAATTTGTTGCTGAAAAAGAATCTTAATAATAAGGTTCTATAACAGATGCATTTTGTCACAAGTCACGAATTGCATTGCGCCCGTCACCTTGAGCCATAGTTATTAAGTCTCAGTGTGCCTGTAATTTCACTGGCTCTCAAGGACTGCTGCCGCGACACACCGTTAGGTGCTTGGCGACAGATTTTGTACTTGAGGGTGGTCGCTAACCAGCGCCGTCGATCCTGGTTCATCTCTAAGGATGACAATCGTTATAGCACAGTGTTAGGGCAATTTCTGAATGCCCACCTGGCTAGCCACCGCCCTCCACAAGAAAATCTGTCGCCATACACCTAATGGTGTGTTCCAGCAGCTATTCTTCAGAGCCAGTAACTATAGGTTAGCCTGAACAACATCTTCGACCACATCACTCACTATTAGGTGAGATAATGGTCTAAGGCTAGCCTATTCGCTATAAATAAAATATAAAGTAGGTAAATAAATAAGGTAGCTTAGACGTAGACAATTAATTCCACTTTTCAGCAGTGCGCATGACAAAGAATAAAGCTCGTCGCTGCTTATGATGAGCTTTTACAATGTTACAGGGTTGTATTACCGTAAATCTGGCCATCTGATTACAATAAACTATGTGATTCCTGGGACTACTAAACAAAAATATATTTTATTGTTATAAGGTATTATTTTATTTTTGTAACAACACTTTGCTTCAGATAAAGACAGGAATAAGAAGACAAAGAACAAAACAGCTATACCTATTACAATCAATGAAGATATTGTCTTATTCATCAAACAGTATCAAAATGACATTCACACTTAAATGATTTTAAACTTGATTTCTAATGAGGATAATTTTTACAAAATCACTAATATACGATAGGAAAAATTTAAGTCATGTGCGGGATCCGCGTCCATCCACCCCTTGAGCCGGGGTATGCTCTAACCAATTGAGCTAACATGACATGACGTCATAACATCTTTCCTATCGTTTTTTAACCATCGTATTGGGATGGATCCCGCACATGACTTAAATTTTTCCTATCGTATATTTGTGATTTTGTAATGTAATCCGCATAGCAGGCGTTATTGCAAACAAAACAATGTTAAAAGAGGAAAATTTTTATTTACGATTATATTTCATTAAAAAACTTTATACGAATAATTCGTCGAAGTGTGAGCGTGAGATGATGACCGGGAGAGGAAGAAGTCGAATTTTGTCGGATAACGATAAAATCGAACCTCCAGTGGCAAGTAAGTCACATTTGTAAAAATAAAATAGCCTATCTTCATCGAATTGCAATCAACAGTCAGATTGTTCCCGATTCAATTTTAACTTATGATGACATTACTGTACAAAGGTCAGTATTAAAACAAATGTAATTCAAGGGTGTAACTATTTAGATCATTAAATATCTCTATTCGGCGGATTATGGTTATGATTATTATTTATTTTTACAAATTCCTCCCCCACGGAGAACACAACAGCTTTGCAGTTCATATTATTTCTCGTACAGATCCACCTGGTCTTCACACCGTTTGAATAATGTTTGGAGAACCGATAGCCACCGCATTGCACCATGACATTGCCTCGTCGTGATTTTAAGAACACTGGACCTAAAAAAAATTGCAGAGTTAAAACTAAATAAAACTCAAATAATGTTTGAGAAAAAACATTATTTACTACATTTGGTAATAACTTACCTTTTTATAACCATGAAAAGGTAAGTTTTAACCAATAACAGTAAAAAAAATATTTTTGTCCAGCATGAAATAAAAAAACTAAAAATTTTATTATTTGAATTTTTCATATAAATTTTAAGGTGAAGTGAAAAAAGTATTAATATAAAAGTTATTTTATATTAATACTTTTTTAATTGTTATCTTGTAATTTAATTTTTTCCATAGGACTTATAGTTAGTTAGTCACTTTCTCGTTTATTAGGAGATTTGAATAATTGACTAGATGACCAAACGAACTCCTGAGTGAAATTCGATCACTATTATATGAATCGCTTCATTCTAATTTTCCTACTCCTATCCCATATATATACATGTATGTTCCGCGATTTTTCGTATTTTCGGAGTTATGACTTTTTTTTAATTTTTCACCTATCGCCGAGTACAATGAGATTTTTATTTATGGTGACATGAATGATTGTGGTAGATCCTTGATTTTTTTTGTGTGCTAAGCTGATAGATGAGCCAATTTAGTATGGTAACATTTACTATCGTTAGATCTTTGAATGGAATAAAACAAAATTAAATGCAAAGAAAGATAAATTACCCCTTTTTTTAATGGCCCTTGATGTCCACAACATCAAGGGCCATTAAAAAAATAAAATCACAAAAAATTAAAATACCGTTTGGCTTTTAAAAACTTGCTCTATCTATCAGGTAGCTACCCTAAAAAATTCATTTTATTATTCATAAGGCTTTAATCAAATTAGGAAGGCCCTTAGTGCGTAGACACTTTAGCGCCGTCACATCTTTCTAAAACCAACGTGAGGGCTGGCGCCGCGGCTACTTCGGCAGAGCAACTCAACCGGCGCAAGTATGCTAACCTCGGTATGGGTTACATATTTGAGCCGTTTGGTGTAGAGACGTTGGGTCCGTGGGGACCAGGAGCTCATCGTATTTTCCAAAAATTATCAAAGCGCTTGGTCGATGCGACACGTAATCAATTTTGATCACGTGTCGCATCATTTGCTGGCACCTATTTGGCGCAAAGAATAAGCATTGCAATTCAACGGGGCAATGCTGCCAGCATGCTAGGCACGCTGCCAACTGGTAGTGGGCTAGAGCATTTGGACTGCATATGAGTCCAAATGCTTTTATTGCAGTAGCTGTTGTGTTGTGTATAGTTCGTAGTATTTTGTTAATAAAGGCATACAGCCGGTAAAAAAAAAACTCGCCGGTAAAAATGCAACAACACAATTACAACGATGAATAGATATGAGAAACAAATATTTATTTTAAAAATTCCTAGGTTTTTTTTTTTTTAAGTTATTGTGATGGAACAAGCGCGAGGTCCACCTGATGTTAAGCGGTATCCTCTGCCTATAACAGATGCATTTCATCACAAGTGACAAACTGCACTGCGTCCATCACCTTGAGACATAGTTGTTAAGTCTCATTTTGCCTGTTATTTCACTGGCTCTCAAGGACTGCTGCCGGAACACACCGTTAGGTGCTTGGCGACAGATTTTCTACTTGAGGGTGGTCGCTAGCCAGGCGGGCATTTGCAAAATGCCCTTCCACCATGCGGTGAAGCTCAAGCTCTGGGCGGGATTCGATCCATGGACCTGCTGCGCGGCTGTCCATAGCCAATGCCACTGAGCCATCACTGCTTCAAAAAATAAAGAAAACCGGATAAAAAAGGTTTTTAATGAAATTATAACAATATTCTTTACAAAAAAATAATTGTAAGTAGGAATTATATGTCAGTACGTAATAATTAATTACAATACGAAATTATCTAGATCATACAGAATATTTTAATATAAAGTTGTGAGCAGTGTTCTCTGTTCACTAAAAGGTACAATTTTTAGAATAGAATAGAATAGAATAATTATTTATTGCTACAGAAAAGAAAATAAATGACATACAATTTCTTACAAATAATATACAACTTATATAATTATATAGCAAAAGGAATACACTCAGTTTGAGTTATAGCCACACCTGTCAAGGAGCTACCATAACACTGATTTTCAGTGCATTCCTGAACTCGGGCTAAGGTGTTCGCCGAGAAAGAAAGAGTATAAAAAAGCGAGTTCAAGAATTACCAATGAACCTTAATAAAACACAGACAAAACAGCAATCTATTAGTAGGACTTTTTCATATACGATCGATTAAATGACATCATGAATAATAATTGAAAATAATTATGCGATCTATATATTAAATATTTTTGTGTAATAGGATTAAAAATTATATACTAAATGAACTTGCGCAAGTAACAACAATGTGGGTGCCGATGCCAGTTTTTTTAATGTGTAAGTAGATGTGTGCTGGGGAACTGTTGTGTGTGTACGTGCGGGTGTGTATGTGTTTGCTTACTATGCTTAGACTAATCTATGGTGTGAACTGTGGATTCTAAAGGTTGCCTCGAAGTTATGTCTTTGGCGGACTAACAAATTTAATTTAACCCGTGTCTTGAATATTACACTACAACGTATTAATCGCAAAGGTGGCGGTAGATCGTTCCAAATTTTAGCGGCTCTTAACTTGAAGCAACCCTTAAAACCTGGTTTTTTGAACAATGGGATAGCTAAAGTGTTACTGTGCTTAGAACGAGTATAAGCCTGATGAATATATTTCGACCATGAGAATTTTTCGAATAAATATTCCGGTTTTTTGTTGTAGAGCACTTTTTGGGTAACACACGCAAGATGAAGTTCTCTGCGTGACTTCATATTCAAAATATATTTTTTTACTAAATAAGGCGTGACATGATCTCTCCTGGGTATGTTAAAACAAAAACGCGCGCATGCGTTTTGAACACGTTGTATTGCGTTTTCCGTCTTAATCCATATTCTCGGTCCATATACGGCACTGCAGTAATTAAATGGAGAGAGCACTAAATGGTCACAAAGTAAACCTCTTACCTCTTCAGAAATGTATTTTCTTATGGGATATAAAGCTTTTAATTTGTAAAATGCATTCTTTATTTTATCGTTCACATGTTTCTCATATCTAAGTGCACTATCCATTATCATCCCTAAATTCCTTACCTCTGTTTCCAAAGCTATTTGTGTATTATTAATTGCAAGCCTAGGATCATTACCAAGGACTTTACTGATTTGCGTTTTAGTACCTATAATCATAAATTTGGATTTCAATGGATTTAAAACCAAGGAGTTGCGCTGAGCCCATTCGTAGATTTCATTTAAGTCTTTGTTTATACGTTGTATGGCATCCTTGGTATGCTCAGGTTCAAAACTATGATAAATTTGCGTATCATCCGCATACAGATGGTAATTGCAAACTTTTATAAGTTCCGATAGGTCTGCTGTAAATAATGAGAACAAAATGGGACTCAAAATAGAGCCCTGTGGCGTGCCTCTTAGTACACTTTCGACTGAAGAAACAATTTTGCTACCTTTACCGTTCTCCAGCTCTACATATTGCTCTCTACCAATGAGGTAACTTTTGAACCATTCGCATGTTTCTGATGAAAAACCATAATATGAAAGCTTCGCAACTAGAAGATAAGGGTTTAAACATTCAAATGCACGTGAGAAGTCTAACAGTACAAGAACGCTAGCCATACCAGAGTCCGAGGCTGATAACAAATCATCAGTGACTTTCAGAAGGGCTGTTTCTGTTCCGTGACTCTTACGAAAACCAGACTGATGTTTAGGTAAAATGTGTTCCTGGTTAATAAACTTTTCCATTTGCATATAAACTACCTTCTCCAAAACTTTGATATCACGGGCAAAATACTGATTGGACGAAGGTCTTTAAGTTCTTCTACAGAATTGCATTTAGGTATCGGTTTCACCACTGAACGCTTCCAAGCAGAAGGAAAAACACCCGACAGAATGGAAGAGTTAATTATATTTGTAATGAGTGTCAGACTCTCTGGAAGTGTAAGTTGTATCATTTCCGAATTTATGCCGTCACAACCTGAAGCTTTTGTCTTAATTTTTAATAATATTTTACCAACAGTTTCTTCAGACACCGTGCTAAGAGAAAAAACGTTTTGAGATCGTTTATTACACTGAAAAAATGCTATTAGTTTGTTATCAACTACTCCATCGCCGGGTACATTAAGAAAATGATTGTTTATACTATTGGAGTCCATTAAATGATCAGGAATAGACGTCATAGCACTATTATTCAATGTCTTAAGATTTTTTCAATATTTCCACATTTTTTTAGGCTGTTTTAAATTGTTATTAATGTAATGTGTGATAAAAGCAGATTTTTCACGTTCTACTGACGCTGTTACAAAATTTCTTAAATTTTTATAATATAATTTTGCGGAATCAGTTTTCTTGGTTAATGCTTTGAGTAGAGCTTCGTCCCTTAAAGTCATCATTAGTCTAATATTGCAAGTTATCCATGGCTTAGAGGAGTCTTGAACCCGACGCCTTTTTAAAGGGGCGTGTTTATTAAAAAGCATAATGATTGTTTCATTAAATATTTCTACTTTAGACTGAACATCTTGAAACTCCATTATATCATCCCATGGTATGAATTTCAAATCATTTTGGAATGAATCAAAATTAATACCTGTCAATGATCGTGACTCTAAAAAACGTTTAACGGGTTTCTGTTTTCTTATAAAAAAAATTAAAATCGCCCAGAACAAGACCGTGATCGCTTAGCTCTCTATTGTGTATGATGGTGATTTTTTTACATTTATCAGGCACGTTTGTTATAATGAGATCCAATAAAGTCGCTGTAGAGTACGTAATTCTAGTCGGTTCTGCTACTACTTGAACAAGATTTTGATGAAGACAAAATGTTGCTAGACCCCGAGAATGTCTTTGATCCGTTTTCAATACATCAATATTAAAATCAGTCAGCAGACATACATACTCACAATAGGCAAAAGTACTCAGTGACTCGCTTAAAGTCTCAAGACCCACCTCTACTTTAGTGGTCTCTGACCTATATGCAGTACCTACTGACATACGTGAACCTGGTAGTGAAACTTCCAACCACAATTGCTCTAGTTTCGACTCTGGATGGGTACGAACTCTTGCTTTTAACCCTTTTTTAATGTAAAAACCCACTCCACCACCGCGTAGTACCTTACGGGATTTTAATTTAAGAACGTACCCTGGAAGTACTGGGGCAATAATATCTTGACCCTCTTTGATCCAAGTCTCATTGAGGGCCAATACATCAGGCTTATATGTCTCAATACTTGCTTCAAGCTCATCTCTCCCAGTATTGAGTGACCGAACGTTCAATAGACCTAGTCTCAAACTTTGTTTATTTTTTGGCGTATTATCATTTGGCATTTTGAGCTTCAGCCTTGAAGTACCAAATGTATTGCAACGGGCGGTGGAAAATTGTTCCAGCGCCTAACGAGCTAACGAGCAACATAACGAAAATCACCTTTAAAGGCCGTTGTACGATGCCTTCGAATAACTAATTATGTTGACCCATGCCATGCAATTTACAAAACGATTTTATTATTATTACGATTAACGCGACGATGGTAAAAGACCTGACGGCATGATTCTGGTTCCATGGACGTTAGGACGGCCCTTAGTGTGGGACGCTACATGCGTAGACACTTCAGCGCCGTCACATGTTTCTGAAACCAACGTGAGGGCTGGCGCCGCGGCTACTTCGGCGGAGCAACTCCAGCGGCCCAAGTATGCTAACCTCGGTATGGGTTACATATTTGAGCCGTTTGGTGTAGAGATGTTCGGTCCGTGGGGACCGGGAGCTCATCGTATTTTCCATAACTTATCAGAGAGCTTGGTCAATGCGACGCGTGTTGCGAATCATCATCTTCATTCATCATCGAAGTGTTGTAATATATTCACGACACTTCGACGATTATTCGTATGTAAAAGTAACTCAACTTGCCACCTGAGGTCATATATATATATATGACCGCAGGTGGCAAGTTGAGTTATTTTTACTAAAATAAATATTATTCAAGAGTGTAACTTTTAGGATCATTGAACAACTCTATTTGGCGGCTCGTGGTTATGATTATTATTTACTTTTACAAATTGCTTCCGTACGGAGAACACAACAGCTTTGCAGCACTTATTACTGCTCGTACATATCCATCTGGTCTTCTCACCGTTTGAATATTGTTTAGTGAACCGATAGTCACCGCATTTCACCATGACACTGCCCCGTAGTGATATGAATAACATAGGATCTAAAATAATTTCCAAGAAAATGTTTAAGATACCAAGGAATATCGATTTCTGTAAGTTGTTTATGTTCAATTTCTGTAGAAGGAAAATGCTAAATTCTTTTTTTTTATGTTGTTGTGACGGATCGAGCACGAGACCCACCTGATGTTAAGCGGACTAACCTCTGCATAGGCAGAGGTTAGTCCGCTTAACATCAATCATCAATCTGTTATAGAACAGATGCAATTCGTCACAAGTCACGAATTGCACTGCTCCCGTCACCTTTATTGATTGACCTGACATAGTTGTTAGGTCACATGTGCCTATAATTTCACTGGCTCTCAAGGACTGCTGCCGGAACACACCGTTAGGTGCTTGGCGACAGATTTTCTACTTGCGGATGGTCGCTAGCCAGGCGGGCATTCGCAAAATGCCCTTCCACCATGCGGTGAAGCTCAAGCCCGCGACGGGATTCGAACCTGGATGGACCTGCGGCAAGGCAGTCCATAGCCAATGCCACTGAGTCATCACTGCTTCAAAATTTATTGATTACTTACCTTCCTAACGTGATGTACAGTTCCCTACGGGTAGGAAGTTGAGTTCACCCTTTGAAATTTAAATTAACCTTAACCATCTAGCGCAGGCTATTGTGATGCCAGTGATTCCTATTTTCCGAATGCCTCCGTTATTAAGCGGCCATACATTCTTTAGTGTCATGTACTTACTCTCTGGTGGAGAACTTCCACCTCTATCAGTACCGGTGTATTTTATCACTCTATGGCCAGGACGCACTGTGCACTCGACCAGTACGTGCTTTTAAGAATTTAACAGGTAAAAATATACTACAAGTAACGTCTGCTCGTCTAATTAAATGTGTATCAATGCCGGTGTTCTCTAGGGGACAGTGCTCAACTTTATTCATATCAACGATCTGCTAAATGAAGCCCGGTACCTTTACACAGCTGTACATCTACCGCTCGAGCCAGTGAGCCAGTCATACAAATTCATTCTTAAATATATGAAAAGAATGCTTTCAATATAAAGATATTTAAAAGATAATTTGGCCAAGTTCTTACAAAAGTTTAGCTTTATTGAAACATTAAATCATAATATAGGATCATGATTGTGTACATTATGTAATTTAGTAATTTGTTCACCAACAGTATGTACTATTGCTCGACAATTTCTTTTGCTGTGTGTAGAGCAAGCCCATCGCGTCTTCCCTCCAACTGCCGTCTTTACACAGAAAGTGAACCCTTCAAGGCTTAGCAATTTCCTCCCTCTTCTTCTCGAATTTATGAATTTCACTACAAAATAATAAGTAATACGTGTTATTAGCCAAGTCACATGTCCTTATGTGAAATACGTTTCATTTCAAAGGCTTCTTAAACAGCTTTTGATTATGTACATTACATACAAGACAAAATTATTTAGAATACACCATCAAATTTGTACTAAGTAATGCAATTAAATATTCTTATACTTATTTCAAAACATTGAAAGCTGTTTTATTATGTGACGTAAGGAGTCGCTTTTGAATATCGTGGTCTTTGGTTTGATTCTTGTCAGACAGTAATTATTCTTATGACCGGTTTCCGAAGAAAAGGAGGAAAGTGCTCAAGTCTACGCATCATTTTATTAGATCAGCCAATCTTTTCTCCACTCCACCCTACCTCGCCACGGCAGGGTCGTTTGTTCTTTTCCTTGATCCTTCCGAAAGCGGAAGCGCTGACCGCACGCGCCGAAGATGCTCCATCGAAGTGAGTCACGCCGTGATTGATAACTATCACGATGGCTTATCAATTATCACCTCGCGAATACAATGGCCGCTAGCATATTTCCAAGGATTGTGCTTTCAACAGGAGGGCGCTCCACCTTACTATCGAGAACTAGCAAGCGGTGCGGGAATACTTACATTAACAGTACGGAAGACTTTGGATTGGTCACGATGTGATTGACTAGTAGCGTGGCCGCCACGGATCACCGGATGTAACGTCTACTAGATACAGTTGCATTCAAGTGAAAGTATTAAAGCAGTATATTATCGACGTATCTGATGAAGTGAAAAACCTAAACGTTATGCTATCACGAAATAATCTTATAAAACGTACACGAGTGAGGTCCTATCCTATTGATGACCTAGCCCCAACTGAGCGTGGATCTTAAGGATGCACTGGCCGACGGCTCGAACTTATCAGCGGGCGAGGCCACAAAGCATGCTATTTCACCTATACCTTTGTGGGAAAGGGTAAGACTCCGTGATGAGTAGTACGAAGATAGTGATCGCGCATCACACACCCGTATTGCATCTACGCTAATTACGCACACTTGTTTGCGATATATCAATGAAAGCCGAACCATGCCGAACGAATTACGATGTGTGACGACGGACGGAGATACTTAGTGTCTCAAGCTACGTCACGACGTGTGTAGGTATTTCTTATAAAATAATATTATATATTCACAGAGGAATACATTTTGGTTCGGACAGTAGGTACCTGTTGTTATAATTTTCGTTCGTTTTATAATAACATACTGATGTTATTTCACCTATAGTAGGTAAATATTTAGTAAGTAGGTACAATGATTTGTAGGTACATAGTAAATGTATTAGTTTGTTCTTTTCATATTGATGTAGTAAATATTTACCTACAATAATTATTTATTACATAATTAGCAAGTTACTGCTTTTACTACAACATATTTTGTAAAGCAGTGACGGCTCAGTGGCATAGGTTATGGACTTCCGCGCAGCAGGTCCATGGTTCGAATCCCGTCGCGGGCTTAATCTTCACCGCGTGGTAGAAGAGCATTATACGAATGCCCGCCTGGATAGCTACTACCCTCAAGTAAAAAATCGGTCGCCAAGCACCTAAAGGGAAGCAGTGATGGCTCAGTGGCATTGGTTATGGACTGCTGCGCATCAGGTCCATAGTTTGAATCCCGCCGCGATATTAAGCTTCACCGCGTGGTGGAGAGTTCGTAGCGAAGTTAACTTAGCTGTTCTCAACCGATCAGCAAAGTTTAGCACCGTCGCGCGCGGTCATGAGTTGGATGGGTGACCGCTAGGACAATACTACTGAGCGCTTCCGTGCTTCGGAGGGCACGTTAAGCCGTTGGTCCCGGTTGTGGTCTTAGGATGGCAGTCGTTATAGCATGGAGGTAGGGCATTTTGCGAATGCCCGCCTGTATAGCTACCACCCTCAAGTAGAAAATCTGTCGCCAAGCACCTAACGGTGTGTTCCGGCAGCTGTCCTTGAGAGCCAGTACTTCTAGGTTAGCCTGAACAACATCTTCGACCACATCATCACTTACCATCAGGTGAGATAGTGGTCAAAGGCTAACCTATCAGGCATAAAAAAAGAGAATTTTGCGAATGCTCGCCGGGATAGCTACCCAAGTAGAAAATCTGTCACCATGCAACTAACGTGAACTCAGTGGCATTAGCTATGGACTGCCTCGCAGCATGTTTATGGTTCGAATCCCGCTGCGGGCTCAAGCTTCACCGCTTGGTGGAAGGGCATAGGGCATTTTGCGAATGTTCGCCTGGCTAGCCACCATCCTCAAGCAGAAAATCTGTCAGTAAGCGCCTAACGGGAAGCAGTGATGGGCCAGTGGCATTAGCTAGTGACTGCCGCGCAGCAGGTCCATGGTTCGAATCCAGCCGCGATATTGAGCTTCCCTGCGTTGGTGAAGAGCATTTTGCGAATGCTCGCCTGGATAGCTACCACCTTCAAGTAGAAAATCTGTCAGAAAGCACCTAACGGGAAGCAGTGATGGCTCAGTGGCATTAGCTTTGGACTGCCACGCAGCAGGTCTATGGTTCGAATCCCGCCGCGGGCTTGAAATTCACCGCTTGGTAGAAGGGCATTTTGCGAATGCTCGCTTGGCTAGCTACCACCCTCAAGTAGAAATTCTGTCACTAAACACTTAACGGGAAGCAGTGATGGCTCTTAGCAATGGACTGCCGCGCAACAGGTCTATGGGTCGAATCCCGCCGCGGGCATGAACTTCACCGCATGGTGGAAGGTTGTTTTGCGAATGCTCGCCCGGCTAGCGAGCTTTGAGATGAGAGTGTGTCGTACCGATTTCAAAATCTGTCTCTAAGCGGTAATGTACGATGGCATCATGGATCTACCAATCCTGGTAGAACACATTTGGAATAAAAATTCTCTTCCTACCCGTAACTGATTTAAATTATTTCCAATAAAAATCAATAACTAATCATAGGTTATTTTTGATTAGGTAAGTGCCTACAATCACCGCTAAGTTTACCATATAAACTTTCGTACTACCTTAGGTATAAGTACCTACTACAAATATACATACTTATTCTACTAATTTACGTAGGTAGATACATAGTACTAACTTTATTATTTGTTGTGATCTTATAGCTATGCAGATAAGTATGCAATGTAATGCGCGCCCGCGAATGTCGATTTGACATCGCTGACAGTTGCGTGCCTAGGCAGGCCTATATGATAAATGATAATTATATCGTAGATAGGTAGGTATCTTCCATTGAGCTTCTAATTCTAACCCTTTACTACTTTGTGTTAGGTAGGTACTTTCTCGAAGTTATATTACTGCTTAGACTATATTCTAAAAAGAATGCGGACTACCTACGTCCATACCATATCTAACCAAATGCAGCTTTTTATATTGTCTAAGTGTTGCTAAAATGATTAGGTACTCACCATAGCTATCATGACCTGCGTATTGACTAATACCTACTAGGTACTAACTTAGGTGAGAGTAGGTGAGTACCTAGACATAGTTACGTATTTATATTACCCAAGTACCTATCTATATGGATTATGGCGTCCGACACTTACTATCACGAACAAACTAATCAAATGCGAAAGAAAATCCGGTCCCCAACTCCCAACATATGTAAATGTATATATATATATATATATATATAAGTACGTAGGTAGGCATAGGCACTACATATTGGTAGTGTATACATACGTGCACACCAAAAAGCAACAGGGCATTCCTACAATATAATATTATGTTCTAAGATCGCGGCGCGGTGCACGTGACTTTTGGTAGTGTGCGTTTTGTTAATTATATATTAGTGTGCTGCGCATGAGACCCGCCCGCCCGCTTCCCTCACCGCGGAATGGAAGTATTGACATGAGATGCCCAATATTTTGAACGAAAAACTAGCGCGCAAAACTATGTGTGCCGACCTTTGGCTCTAGGATGTTTATGATTATACTACTGGATGTATTTGTTTTCCAAAATGTTATCTAAAATGATCATGAACTGAGCTATGCTTCTATGTAAATAATTTTAGGGATTTCATGCTCTATAAGTCGTTTATTTACGACTAAACATGCGCTAAAATTCGTGATATTACAGGGATGTTTCGAGGCTTATAACTATCATGTGAAGATTTTTTTTACAAATCGGTGCCAAGACAAGCCTAGGTAATGTAGAGATAAATCGATATCATGCTTAGTTGTGGACCTAAAACCTCAAATAAGGGAGTGATCATCCTACGGCGTTTGTATGGAAAAGTTACCGGCCAGTTCAACCTTAAGGTGTTACATCCTTACGGAATGTAATCTGTGTCTTAGGCGCAAATCCCGCCACCCCTCAACAGCGCGCGTGCGCAGCAATACTAAATAATAACTGATTCTAACTTTTTAAATACGCCAAAGTTACTTTACATTGCTTTAAGTAGGTATGTACTTAAGAACCAGATACCTATTGTGTTTTAAATCAAAAAGAATCCAATACCTACTTAACAAATAAAGTAATTTTGCCGGTCCTAAGCCCATAAAAGTATGAAGGGAAAGTTAGAATTATAATAGTATTTCTTTTATTGCTCCTAAAACCAACCTACATTATTCTGAGACCCGAACCCGAACCTAACGCACGGGGTATGGGATATAAGGAGAAATTATGTTTTACTTCTGCGCATCATGTCTATTTTTATTAGTTGTTTCAATATATGTATGTATTAGTTTTCTTTACATGTTGTCCATACTTTTAGAAGAAATTTTCCAATATATTAGGTCCTTACATATGAAATTGGCGTTTTTCGTACTGGCCACTTTAATCACGAATTTCTCCTCTTTGGTAAGGAATTCCAAATTCAAATTTGTACAGCTATAGACTCATGTATTTGTGCTTCGATGATCGTCATTCATTTGTTTTTTTCTTCTGTTTTTTTCTGTTTGCGTCACTCATTTTACAAAATGGAAAACCTTAAATATCGCATTATTTACGAGTACGAGTTCCGCCGTGGCACTAGTGCTGCGGAAACAACTCGAAGGGTGAATGATGTGTATGGCGGTCGTGTTGCAAAAGAAAACACAGTTCGTTTTTGGTTCCAACGTTTTCGTTCTGGAAATTTCGACCTGCAGAACAAGCCCCGTGGACGGCCTGAGACTCAAGTTGATAATGAAGAGTTGAAGGCTATTGTGGAAGCGGATCCATCGCAAACCACGTCCGAGTTAGCTGCAGACTGCGATGTTAGTGATAAAACTGTTTTAATTTACTTGAAGCAAATTGGGAAGATTAAAAAGCTTGAAAGGTGGGTACCTCACGAATTGACTGAAACAAACCGGCAAACGCGCGTCGACTGCTGCGTTACATTACTAAACCGGCACAATAATGAAGGTATTTTAAACCGAATCATTACCTGTGATGAAAAATGGGTTCTTTACGATAATCGGAAGCGCTCAGCGCAATGGTTAGATCCTGGCCAGCCAGCCAAATCCTGCCCCAAGCGAAAATTAACCCCAAAAAAGTTACTTGTAAGCGTTTGGTGGACTAGTGCCGGTATTGTTCATTACAGTTTTTTCAAATCTGGCCAGACTATTACGGCTGATGTCTATTGTCAGGAATTGCAAACCATGATGGAAAAGCTAGCGGCTAAACAACCTAGGCTGGTCAATCGCTCCACGCCACTGCTGCTTCACGACAACGCTAGACCACACACTGCGCTACAGACGGCTACTAAATTAGAAGAGCTTCAATTGGAAAGTCTAAGACATCCTCCGTACTCCCCGGACCTTGCTCCAACAGATTACCATTTTTTTTCGAAATTTGGATAACTTCTTGCAAGGGAAAAAATTCAACTCCGATGGGGCAGTCCAAATCGCCTTCAAAGATTTTATTGATTCCCGTCCGACTGGTTTTTTTAGTAAAGGGATCAATGAACTACCTATGAGATGGCAAAAGTGCATAGAAAATAATGGTTCATACTTTGATTAATTAAATATATTATATTAAAAAATATTCGACTTTTTGTTCCTCCCATACAAAACGCCAATTTCATATGTAAGGACCTAATATCAAATATTAATACATTCCCTTTAATAGCTCTATAAAGAGTCTTGGAATAACAATGGATCGCTATATGAGGTGGGATCAACAGTTACAAATTACCAGTCGTAAGCTATTTGCCGCAGCAGGATCCTTAAAAAGGTTGCGCAACTTTCTTCCAACAGCCACTAAAATTGCATTATCTCTATCTCTTTTACTTCTGATTCTTGACTACACTGATGCCTGCTAACTAGATCTTACGGAGGAACAGCCAGATAAACTTGGGCGTCTAGCACTTGCGTTGATCAAAATTTTTGTATTAGATTCATATTTGGTTTACGCTAATATGATCACGTCTCTCAGTTTCGTTTTAAGCTCAATTGACTGACAATACGCTTTCGCCGGAATATTCATATTCTTAGTCTCCTTTACAATATATTGTTCAATCCTACATCCCCGCGCTATCTCAAGGAACGCTTTGACTTTACACTACATTTTTTTTACACTACATTTTTGTCAATGTCTAGGCAATATATGAGATAATATTATAATATGTATGTATTTCTAGTATATAATTTACATATTATTTATATTACGTATATATCATTATCTATATATATATATATGTATGTTGGTATGTAAATACACATATATATATATTTATAATTGTATTTATTTAATTACTATAAAAAACTTACAAGTATTCTATTTTTAGATATTTGTTTGGGAATTACACACTTTTAAAAAAAATTTTCATTGCTAATTTTTGGACAACACCCTCCCCAATTGTTTTGTTCGTTCAACTCCATGCTAAGGTTCCCTGATGAGGTCACTTTTAGTGATAAGGCCGCCCATTGTAACACTATGTTATCATTATTTAATATGTAAACTTTAATATTTTAACAGTGGTGTCACAATAAAGACTTTTCTATCTATCTATCTAATAACTTTATTACTCTTAAGTACTTATATTGAAAATTACTTAGTCATTTACATTTACATATGACGATAAGCTTGAACATCGTCTAGTAATACATGCCACTAATGGTTCATCTCTCGCTATGTTCTATACTTTAATTAAACAAGCTAATGTTATAATATTGTTATGTTTGCAATAACGCCTGCTCGGCGGATTACATTACAAAACTAATAACACCTAATAGTAACAGTAGTTGGTACACCCTCATATTTTAAAATTAAAAGTCCATATCTTGAAACTACTGAACCGATTTTGATAAAAATTACAATGACTCCAAAGTTGAGAGATACTTTAGTCAAGAAAACAAAAATGTGTAGAATACAATTTCTAGTTTCTGCGTAACACGTGGACAAACATACAAATATACTAACACACAAACATACATACACTCATGAAATTGGCACAAATGTTTAGAAGCCGTAATATTTGTGTATATGAATTTTTTGACTTGTAAATTGTTTTGGTAAAACTATTTACATGTCGAAAAATATACGTGACCTACGACCTTAGTCAATTATTTATTGTTCTAGAGAACGTAAACTACAGAATATCAGAAACAAATTGTTAACCATTAAATTAAATAATAATAAAATCATGAGAAATAATTTCGTCCGCAAAAACATGATTCCTAGCTTTAACAAATATTAAAGCTCGGAATCATGTTTTTGCGGACGAAATTATTATGTAAAGCAATAGGAGCTCAAATATCCCGGAAATGTTGATATAAGAAGGCAAATATATGGCAAAATTAAGGTAATTTTGATATTTTTATTCATCAAACAAAATTGAACAAATCAAAATCTGTTTTGGCGCTTTTATACAAAATAAAATGAAATAATTTCGTCTGCGAATACATGATTCCTAGCATTAATATTTGTAAAGCAATGTCCCGGGTGGGGAATGATTATGCTCACTACGAATTTTAATGATTTTGTCATCATATGTTAAAATGCATGCCTTACACCCTCTGCTATTGTGGGTTGAACAGAACCACCTGATTTTTGAACCACTCCTGTATTGCGTGCTGTAGTTGTATCCGCCGTATTTAATCATTCGTTTGCCACGTTGTGTTGTGCAGAATTGGAAACCTGAAACAGACGGGGATCATTACAAAATGTGTATCATAATAAGAAACAATAAATGTATGCCATAAAAACTAACTTGAGTAGATATAATTAAACTAAATAATATTCCGGCTAGCACTCACGGTGCTCAATCGTAGTATCCGAACGAAGTTCAGGCAGTAAAGATGCTAAATGAGCTGATGAAGCTTCGAGAAATGCGGGCAGTATAGCAACCGGCTAACCTTTGACCCAAGGACTGGAAAATATTTTTATGGAATGGTTTGAGAATACAGCATTATCAAATGCTGCCACTAAGCCATGAATCTGGTGGTGATATATTGACGTGTTTCAGAATGGAAACAGACTTAAGGTTTGAAATCTGTTGGGAACTGAATGTTAGAACTGTCCCTGGAGAAGTACCGAACAATAAATGAATGGATTGCAAGAAAAATAATGTGCATTTAAAATTATGTACCCAGATAAATGCTGATGATTTTGGTAAGAAGATTAATATAGCAAACTAATACACATAAATCGGACTCAAAATATAGCAGAACGTGTTCAATATTTTAAGATAGGCGTGTGTTGAAAATGTACAGTTTATTGTTTGAAATAAAATTGCACAATATAGGTATCAACCGAAGTCACCTAGTTTATATAAAATTTTACTTTGTATTCTGTAAATTAGAATATGGCGACGTAATTAAATAACAATATATAAAGAGAGTATACTGAATACAATAGAACTGGGTTTAATGGTGACGTAATTAAATAACAATATAAAAGAGCACTTAAAATAGAGAATAGAATAAAGATATAAAATAGAGCGGGCCACGCTGCGCGCGAGCCTTTATACTACTCGTTAGGTGATGTTTACTATATAATAGAATGGGATGTTTCTGATTATAGGTATATGGAGAGTTACTCCTCTAAATCTCATCACATTGCTAGAATCAAGAAAATATATTTCAACATTAAGGTAATTTTGATATTTTTATTCACCAAACAAAATTGAACAAATCCAAATCTGTTTTGACGCTTTTATACAAAATGAAAGGAAATAATTTCGTCTGCGAATACACGATTCCTAGCTTTAATATTAGTAAAGCAGTAGGAGCTCATATATCCCGGAAATGTTGGTATTTATGAAACAGCAGCCTTAGTGACAAACCAGAAAATAATTTATTCGGGCAATGAAGAACTATTTATTTGAATACATTGTAAAAATCATCTTAGTCAATAATTACAATAGTCATAAGCTCAGCGAAACAGGAAGAAATAGGGATTTTGTTTTGCAGTGCCGTTTGATTTAGGTACCATATTTTAAATGAAATTACATCGTCACGTAAAGTTTTAACAAAAAGGTAGCAGCAGCACCCATCGCTACATGTAGACCAGTCAATTCACACATAAATGTATCCTGAATAATTATTAGAGAGCTATATAATTCAAAAGTACCGTTTTATTTTGTAATAAAAAACATATTCGAAGTAGATTGTCCCTTAAGTCAGACAGAAAACTGTTCTGGACAATTTTTTATTTTTTATTTTTTTTATGCCTCATAGGTTAGGCCTTTGACCACTATCTCACCTGATGGTAAGTGATGACGTGGTCGAAGATGTTGTTTAGGCTAACCTAGAAGTACTGGCTCTCAAGGACAGCTGCCGGAATACACCGTTAGGTGCTTGGCGACAGATTTTCTACTTGGTAGCTAGCCAGGCGGGCATTCGCAAAATGCCCTACCACCATGCTATAACGACTGCCATCCTAAGACGACAACCGGGACCGACGGCTTAACGTGCCCTCCGAAGCACGGAAACGCTCAGTAGTTATGTCACTAGCGGTCACCCATCCAACTCATGACCGCGTGCGACGTTGCTTAACTTTGCTGATCGGTTGAGAACAGCTAAGTAAACTTCGCTACGAGCGCTTCAATTTACAATTTCGTTTCATTTTCAGGCCAGTTGCAAGGTTAAGAAAATGTCCCAATTTGTTCACCGTAGTGTAGTAGTAATTACGCATGTACTTATGTTGTTCCACCACCGGGTGGGGGATGATTATGCTCACTACGAAATTTAATGATTTCGTCATCATATGTTATAATACGTGCCTTACAACCTTTGCGGGTGGAACAGAACCATCTGATTTTTGAACCACTCCTGTATTGCGTACTGTAGTTGTATCCGCCGTATTTAATCATTTGTTTGCCTCGTTGTGTTGTGCAGAATTGGAAACCTGAAACAGACGGGTAGGGACCATTACAAAATGTGTATCATAATTAGAAACAATAAAATGTATGCCAAAAAAAACTAAGGTGAGTAGACATATTTAAACTTAATAATATTCCGGCTAGCACTCACGGTGCTCAGTCGTAGTATCCGACCGAAGTTCAGGCAGTAAAGATGCCGAGCTTCGAGAAATGCGGGCAGTGTAGCAATCGGCTTACCTATAGCTCGAGTACTGGAAAATATTTTCATGAAATGGTTTGAGACTACAGCATTATCAACAGCTGTCATTAAGCCATGAATCTGGTGGTTATATATTGACGTGTTTCAGAACGGATACAGATTTTAGGTTTAAAATCTGTTGGGACCAAAATGTTATAACTGGCCCTGGAGAATTACCAAATAATAAATAAATGGATTGCATGAAAAATAATGTGCATTTAAAATTATCTACCCAGATAAATGCTGATGATTTTGGTAAGAAGATTAATACTTATAGCAAACTAATACACATAAATCGGACTTGTGTTGAAAACCTACAGTTTGTTGTTTGAAATAAAATTGCACAATACCTGTATTAGACAACCAACTAATTCACCAAGTTTATATATAATAATTTTACCTTGTATTCTGTAAATAAAGTAGGATGAAAAAGAAAGTGGACTGAATACAATAGAACTGGGTTTAATGGTGAAACGTAATTAAATAACAATGTAAACGAGCACTTAAAATAGAGAATAGAATAGAGATATAAAATAGAGAATAATAGAGAAGAATTGAGATATGAAATCAAAGGTCTAGATTTCATTATAGCTTCTATTTGAGTGATGCAAGTACTAATCTCTTCGTAAGTGAGATGAGTGAGATTAATAACTCTTCTTGGGTGATGTTAACCGCAGCTTCTGCTATCTCATTGAAATTAGGTGAAGAGGGAGGGCTCTGGAAAAACAGGATGCCCTCGTTTATCGATATCCAAATGATTATTAGAAGAGGAAATAAAAGAGTTTATTTCATTACATACTCCAATAAAACATGTAGCGTTATCAGATGTAATTGACATCGGTTTCTCTTTACGAGAAGTAAATCGTACGACCTTCAGGTGTTAACGCGAAGCAAACAAAGATGCACCGGTAAGACTTGCTTAATTTACAACCTCTACCTTTTTTATCAGCTATCATAACTGGCACGGCGGAGTCTACTGAACAATTAAGAAAAACAAAAAGCAATTTCTTACAACAAGTTAAGCTAAATTTTTGCCACCTAATGTCCAATACATGTGACCTATGTTAGCCAATAGAAGTACCGGGCTACCAGGTCTTTCAAAAATAAGTTTCTTTAGGAGATGTTTACTACATAATATAATGGGATGTTTCTGATTATAGGTATATGGAGAGTTATCAATCCTACCTTTGAGTCTCATCACATTGTTAGATACAAGAAAAAGGAGTTAAAGATGATAATATATTTTGGGACGTAATGCCTTTCCTGATAAAAGAATTGAATATTATTTTGGGAACATTTCGCATTGAGCATGTGTTAATATGAAGTTAAGTGCACCTTGTAGTTGGTCATAAGTGAGGCTCCCAGTGATTTTATTCTGCTTATCTTTACAATTTAAAATAAATCTGCGTATGTATGTTACTACGTGTAATAGTTTATTGTAGTTAGAGTATTTCTGAATTAATGATGAGATTAGATTATTTGTACCATTGTTGGTGTCTGATATGGTGACATAGTACATCTGCCAGATTCTTTTCCACGCATGGGTTTAGGAAATGATTATAAATATTATTTAGGCATTTTAGGAAATGATTCTTCACTCTCTTGTAAAAATGGAGGCCCGGACCACCACAGCTCGGCGCTGACAAGGTCAGTCTTCCCCGGCGAGTTAAAAGATCTGCTGAATTTAAATGCGATGGCACGAAGCTCGACGAGTATCCAGCTGTAGTTTCGTTTATCTCATTGACACGGTTAGGGACAAATTGTTTTAATCTGTTCACGGGTGTGGACAGCCAGCCCAATACAATAGTGAAGTCACACCAGAACCAGCACTTAGCCTGCAATGTTAACTTAAACTTAACAAGAGAGAGCTTAACAGTCTTTCACCGAGTAATGCAATAGCTCTAGCCTTGGTATTGTCATTGGTTTAGCTGGGGCAACCATATTCTTGGAGGCTATAAGTTGAGTCTGTATAGTAGTGTATATTTTTATCACGTTAGCTGTGATAAAAATACACGATCCAGAAACGAGCTCCAATAAATATGTGAATATGAGCAATTCTATTTTTTTTAATTGTATTGGAGTACCTATCTTGGAATTTTAACTTTATTTAATGGTGACAATTTACTTGTAAATGAAGTCCCTTGATTTTTTATGTTTTCGGGAACTCCAGTCGATTTTTTAAATCCATAATTGTTGCATTATTGTTTTAGCAAGTTTGTTAGTTTTTTTGGCAAGTTGTCAATTTTACTTTCAAGAATCTCATCTAAAATTTCGGGTTAATTTGATTTAAACTTTCTGAGGTTAAATTTAGCACCTGATATGTTAAATTTTTAGAAGAATCGTCAGAGATTTGAATAATACCGTGATGCGGTGCGTAGTAGTGAACTTCATTGTCATCATGACTCACTCTGAATATGTTTTTGGTCATGTGACCTAATTTCTCGTATTCTGACATAAACTCAATATACATATGTTTGAATAATGGATCTCGTTGGAATCTGCGTTCGAGGGAGAGAAAACGGCATTTTGCCATTGCATATGAATCTCGCAACTCAGTAGTATCTCTTTTTTGAAGCATAGTGACAATAAAGCGTCAATCCTTATTTCTGTAGGTATTTTTGCGCAAATTTTCTTCACAAGCTTTTTCTTCTACAGTTAAAGAGTGTGGAATGCTGTCTAATTCCTAGAATCTGGTAAGGTTTTCTTCTTGATTGGTTTGATGACAGTGATAAGAATATTATTTATTGGATGATGAGGGGCCGGATGGGCAGGATATTAACCACCCCAGTTTAGTTTCGTATAATTTGGCTCGGTTATTTCCTGCCAATGGAATATTTACAAATGATGCTCCAATACGTCTCGGTATACTTGTATGTCGATAGCTGATGCCACATTGAATGAAGGGTCAGAGAGGAAGACACCAGTAGGTATCGAAATATGATTTATGCTGATCAATTTTGATCAAATTTTACTATACTAGAGACAACACTAGACAATTTAAATTAAGTTTGAAGTGATTGAATGGTAACATTGCAAGACCGTGTACTAGTGATGGCTTGGTGACAGATACCTGATACCGTGGAGCTCGTGCTGCGTCGCACCAGCCGTAACCGGGTACAGTAGTCCTGTGAAGCCAAGTTGACTGTGCTCCCGTTGTCGAGCTGGATTTTGGCCGCATGTGATTTGTCTTCGCTGTCATAGGCTTTCACCAATGCTGTGGATAGAAATATATGGGAAGAGGCAGTATGTTGGCGGGTGACGTCGATAGGGTGGTTTGATCATTTGTGATCATAGTGCTACACTCTTAGTAGATGATTGTGTCGATTTACGTTTACGTTTCTCTAAATGTAGAAGGGTGTTATGTTTGAGTTGGCAATAACGACATTTAGAACTGTCACAATTATAATATGAATGTCCAGCGCTGAGGCAGTTTAAACAAACATTTAGTCTTTTACCCTTACTTATGCGAGCTTCTATAGAAAGGATTCTGAATTTTTCACAAGCAAACAATAAGTGGTCATTTTTGCAAATAGGATATTTTTTTTAGATTTGTGTTCGATTTTGAACCATTGTTGCTTGAAACTACTGTGAAACTTTTAGACTTATTTTTTTTTTTCTAAAGTTTCCAGTAAGTCTGCACAATTACTAAGAATTTTAGAATATTCTGTCAAAATTGGAGGTTCAGTTAAGGTATTTCTGTAGTCCTCCCAGTGACGTAATATGACGGAATCTAATTTTGATGTGTATGATTAATGTATCCCAATTTTAAGTTGGTTGTTTTAATATGGTTAGAGTTCTTATGTTTCTATTAGTTACATCTAATAGCAATCTTATGGATTTGCTTGATTCTTTGAAAAAAGCTTCAAATTTAAATAGAGATTTTAAGTACATGGTTGTTTACATGTAATTTAGGATTGTCGTATCGGCCGCATAGTAAACTCCATGCGGTTCTGTAGTTTTTTTTCTCGTAAAGTCAATGTTTTTGACTACAATTGCAGCACTTCCTCTGAGGGAAGGCGCGGAGGTAATGAAATTTGCTAATGTTGTCAAGATTTTCGTAGTCATTTACCATAGAAATGAAAGTGTCTCTAAACTCGAGCCAATTATGAAAGCTACCTTCAAAAAACGGAATGTTTATTTTAGGCAGTGAAAAATTATTATTATGTTTGCAAGTCCCACCTGTTTTGGCCTCGTTTAAGCTGGATACCGAACATGACCTTTGCCGACCATCCTAATTGGAGCACGTCACGAGAAGATGGCGAACGGCAGACACAAGCGCGTAGTACTGGTTCTCGTAGGCTCGCTCTGTATACTGCTCGTCAGGGTTTTCAGACAGAAGCTCCAATTTATTCTGTAACTGGACAAAGTTATTATGTAATTTCTCAATAGCAAACGGGCGATGTTCGAGCTCTGTTGTATGAAGGGCCTTAAGGGAATCATGGCTTTTTGCTGTGTTCAGATATATTGGAAATTGTGTTAGCTTGGCTTTCATGCTAGCTCTCGATCTGTATGCACTTCATTGCTTCCTTAGCCATGATGTTACTGAAACGCTCGTAGCGAAGTTTACTTAGCTGTTCTCAACCGATCAGCAAAGTTAAGCAACGTCGCGCGCGGTCAGGAGCTGGATGGGTGACCGTTAGTGACATTACTACTGAGCGTTTCCGTGCTTCGGAGGGCACGTTAAGCTGTCGGTCCCGGTTGTTGTCTTAGGATGGCAGTCGTTATAGCATGGTGGTAGGGCATTTTGCGAATGCCCGCCTGGCTAGCTACCACCCTCAAGTAGAAAAACTGTCGCCAAGCACCTAACGGTGTGTTCCGGCAGCTGTCCTTGAGAGCCAGTACTTCTAGGTTAGCCTGAACAACATCTTCGACCACATCATCACTTACCATCAGGTGAGATAGTGGTCAAAGGCTAACCTATCAAGCTCAAAAAAAAAAAAGTAAAAGTAGAGTTAAACTGAACTTGAAAATGACTGATTGGATAAACACCTTTGTGTTACATTATAAATTACGAAAGGGTAATGCACTGACTGCGGTAACATGCGGCGGCGGCGACGTCACTGAGTTATCGTGCTTTTGATCTGTGCATCTCGGATTTCGAAGCGCTCGTAGCAAAGTTTACTAGGCTATTCTTAACCGATCAGCAAAGTTAAGCAACGTCGCCCGCGGTCATGAGTTGGATGGGTGACCGCTAGTGACATTACTACTAAGCGCTTCAGTGCTTCGGAGGGCACGTTGTCGGTCCCGGTTATTATCTAAGGATGGCAGTCGTTATAGCATAGTGATAGGGCATTTTGCGATTGCCCGCTTGGCTAGCTACCACCCTCTAGTAGAAAATCTGTCGCCAAGCTCCTAACGGTGTGTTCCGGCAGCTGTCCTTGACAGCCAGTACTTCTAGATTAGCCTGAACAACATCTTCGACCACATCATCACTTACCATCAGGTGAAATACAGGTCAAAGGCTGACTGAGGAATAAAAAATAAAATAAATAAAAACTGACTGAAGAGTTAGCTAATGTTCAAAAGGTCCTGGTTGGCATTTGGTGAAGAGCACGTTACATTATACAAGAAATTATAGAAACCACCAAATATTGAACTTTCAAACGTCAAGATGGCCTAAGGTTTTCTAACACGCGGAACAGTCTTGAACTTAATAAAGAACAATGCGCGGCCTACCGACTCTGAAAAACGTGGTGATACAGTCAGTATATTTTGAGGTGAGTACCAATCGAATTGGAATAGTGAAAGTTACAACAAGCAAAGAGGGTAGATATATACGTCTGCTCATAATTTTACATCCATAAGTAACACAAAATGGATTAACAACCTTATGGTCATCGTTTTCTTTAATTGAAGGTATCTATTTCTAAGTAAAGTTACTTCAAATAATCTTACCGGTATTTGACGTTGAAAATTTCACTTTAAAACTTGACATATACATATTGATAATGAGATTTTTGTTTAAGCAAAACCAAATCTAAACAAAGCCTGCATCATTATGGCAAATTAAAAAAAAACTGCTTCATTATGGCAAATTCATATTTTTTCCAACCTCTTTTAGAAAACATCACACTGAAACATATTACAGAAGAAAGACAAAAGTCAACGTACACCATTTGTTCAACACACTTGCTCGTAACGGGCCTTTACATGCACCGATTTTAGTGTCATAATATAGTCTATTGCGCACTCGTGATTATTTTTACTTTACCGCACTAATGTTTTCAATAGAAAAAAAACAACGTTTCCACACTTCTCACCAAGGAGATTGTAGTTTGTTTCGTTCGTTTTTTCACATAAAAACGAACCAAAGAGTTTTTACCTATTGAAGTAGAACTTTAGAAGATTTAATTATAAACCTTCTTAATCAGATTATTATTGCTATCAAAAAGATCAAAATAATATATTCGTATCGAAATTTTCGTATTCGTTCCTCGCAAGTATCTTGAAAAACATCGTATGAAACTCGTGCGCGTTGTTTATTACAATCTCTACTCGATTTAGGACTTCGATCTTCGATCTCAGGCTATAAGTTGGCATCGTCAGGACCACTACGTCCTAGTTATGAATGAAATTCTATTGTTATCATTATCGTCGATGCCAATGGGTTGAAACTCGTCTCGTCGGAATACACAACTTCGCGCACTTGTTGCATAATGTACTATTATATAATCTCATTCGGTAATATTCTAATTATAAAATGAAATACAGACTTTTATTGGCATATTTTAATTACATACTTCTTTAAGAAAATTAATAAGTTAAATCAAAGCATTATTCTCCCAACAAAACAATGCTTTAAAACATTTTTTAAATTAAGTTTAAAGTACAATGTGTCCCGACCAAGGAGGTTTCAATTCAATTTAAGTACACATTATCTGTGGTGAGCGCGCTGGTTCCGAGCCATAGATCAATAACAGACTTTTTCCATTTTGGCGCTATTTCGTACATACGAATTTGAGTAATATTTGTTGGATAAAAAAAATATTTAATGTAGCTACCTATAGCCATGAGATTAAATCAAGTAGTGTATGCAACTGCATATAATTAGGTATTAAAACACTCGTGTAATCAAATAAATGTAATTTCAAAATACATTTATTTACTACACTCATTTATTAATACCCTCTATTATATATGACAGTTGCATAAACTACTATTCTTTGATACGAGTATTTCATAATGTCATTCAGTGTATAAACAGTTTTTATTAGAATTAATGCAAAATTGGATTCTTGCGTGTCTTTATTTGTGCTATCATACAGAAGCTAAAATATTTTCGGAATAAAAAATAGCCTATTTTACTCTGTGGTCTCTCTTACAAACAATATCTCTGCCAAAAATCAGGCCAATTCGTTGCTCCGTCATCTCCGCGTGAAAGTAGGAACAATCAATCAATCAACAATCAACAAACCGTCAAACACTTGCATTTTTGATAGGTATGGGGATGAGGGGATACCAACCTTAAAGCGTGATACGACTAAAGAAGAAGATGGTTTCTTCTTTTTGCAGTCCACTAGAAACTAAATATAACATAGGCATTTAATAAAACTACTATTGATATCGTAGTTTAACTCTTAAACTATGCAGCTGCAGTTTGTAAGGTACATGATACAAATAAGTCCTGCCTTCTTTCAAATCGATTTATATACTTTTTACGTCCTAATAAGTATCTCATTACGACTGCAAGTGTTGATTCTTACAAATTTAAACTCACTTTAAAATAATTACATCTATTTTTGCACAGTAAAATAATAAGTTATTATTCAAACAAAATAATGGCCTTGCGTAGTCTATTTAGGCCTGGATTGTTTTTTAAGGCCTCAGCTTCTCGAAAAACTATGCTAACAATATAAATAATATTCTAAGTGCATTACTGTATATACTCAACAATTTATACATAGTTAGGTATATTTTAAAATACTTATATCACATCTGCAATAATTAACTTTTGCAACATAAAAACAGGCTTTATTACAAGATGCCTTATAAACATTACTTTTTAACATGTTTAATATGATAAGAAATAATAAAGATACAATTCTTAGATTTAATTTTTCTTTCTTTATGTCCTCTATAATACCCAAAGCATTAACACTATGGTCAGTCCATTGTTTTTGCTAGAGGCCTTATTACGTTGTAGGCCTTATTTGTATCACATACTTTAATTATTTAAATTTTAAAGTAAATTCCATTGATTATCTTGTATGTGGGTGGTTTGTGAGTGTGCACAAAATTTGTCCTGATTGTAGAACCGTCGAGAGCCAAGGTGAATCCTGCGGTGCATTTAAACCCCATTGTGCACCGCCACCGACACGTGTTGGACGCGCCTTTATTGCAGTAGAAAGTGTATCCGTTGAGTATGGCTAGCGTTTTCCCAGCTTTGTTTTTTACCCAGTGTACTGAAACGAAAATACATTCCTTAGTAATAATAATAAAAAGTAACCATCAGATATTATTAAGGTTACAAGTATAGATATTTTGAGTACAACAGACTGGTGTTGATATTAAGATTTAGTGTTCTTATGTAAATGTTATAAATAAACATTATACCGTGGGTAACAAAATTGACACTAGTTACTCTGAGCCTCTCTTTAGATAGGTACTCTTTAGATAGTTCATGTTAACACCTATCTAAATTAGATATATATCAAATATAGTTCGGTTTTCAAACGTGCACACATAGGAAAGGTCAGCTCAAAGGTGAACGTTAACAAACGTAGCTACTGCTAGGCTAGTTTATTTTGCGTACTTTCACAGTATAATGTCGTACGGTGTATTGCTGTGGGGAAAAATTATATTCATGTGCGGGATTCAAACCCGCGCTCTATCCCGATACGATGGTTGAAGAACGAGAGCAAAAATTAGAGTTATGAGTCATTGTGACATGTTAGCTCAATTGGTTAGAGCACTATCGGCTAAAGGGGTGGATGGACGCGGGTTCGAATCCCGCACGTGACTATATTTTTATCTCATGTAAAATTTGTAATTTTATAAGGTGAAATTATACCTATGTAACAATTCATCAGAAGGACGTCCTTAACCGCCGAGAATCGGCTGAGAAAAAATTAACTGTTTTTTTTGTATGGGTTACATATTTGAGCCGTTTGGTGTAGACTGTAGAGACGGAAGCTCATCGTATTTTCCAAAACTTATCAGAGCGCTTGGTCGATGCGACGCGTGATTAAAATGCTGGCACCTATTTGGCTCAACGAATAAGGATACAATAATTTTCTATTATTCTGAATTAGATACTGATATATAAGGGTTAATAAAACCCTTAATCTGTGGCGTAATAATATATTACAATTTCATAAGATTTAATGAGGTACTAACCTGTCTAACAAGTGGCCACTTGGTACTTATATAAAGTCAAATCTTTGGATTATTATCTTATTTAATCTTTGGATCACTATCATAGTATATATATATATATAGTAATACATTTATAGCTTTTATTTATTTATAGCTGATAGGCTAGTCTTTGGCCGCTATCTCACCTGATGGTGCGTGATGATGTGGTCGAAGATGTTGTTCAGGTTAACCTAGAATTACTGGCTCTCAAGGACAGCTGCCGGAACACATCGTTAGGTGCTTAGCGACAGATTTTCTAATTTAGGATAGTAGCTAGCCAGGCGGGTATTCGGAAAATGCCATACCTCCATGAATAATATAAAATCATGTAAATATATGTAGGGCACTAACACTTCATAGCACAATGATGTTCCTGGCATACATAATCTATAAGATAATGTTAAAAATTATTTCGGATGGAAAAATATAACTTCCAGCGGGACTTGAGCCCGCAACCTCAGAATACCGTCCTGGTGCATTTTTAATTATGCATGCGTCAATTACATATGTTTTAAATAATACTGGTTAGGATATTGTTACTCATATTAGCATTTACCGCTACTACAATTTTGTATCTTTATTGAAACGTTTTCTAAATAGTATTTTTTTCTAGCGTCGCCGGGAGCTGGGTGATTATGTTCGTTAACAATTTTTATAAATCGATTCATATGAGTTCGAATGTGAGCTTTACAGTTCCTATTGTTAGAACATATCCATCTGGTCCTCTCACTGGTCGAATACTGTTTGGTAAAATTGTATTTTCCACATTTTACCATCACTGTACCACGCTGCGAGGTAAAGAAGACTGGATCTGTGAAGTATTGTTGAAGTTGAAGATTAGTATTTCTGTGTTCTTACAATAAAAAAATAATTTTGACTCTTACCTCCTAATCTCGTAATGAAGACAATTGCCACAATCTTTTTTGTACTGTACCAATAAGCAATACAAATAGAACACTATTTTTTCTATAGAGCACACGGTAAGATACTACCCAAGTAACATGGTATATTTATAACAATTTAAAAACCATTTTCTTCACACATTAAGTATTACTATGTTTTTAAATATAATTGATTAAACCGGCAAAAACGCACTCACATCGAATACGCTCGAATATGCTCGAAACCCGGGTCGACGTATTCGATCCTCAACGTGAGTGTTTTTGCCGGATTAACCCATTGGCATCAGCGATAATGATAACAATAGAATTTCATTCATAACTTGGCCATAGTGGTCCAGTACGATGCCAACTTACCTATAATATTTAAATATGTGTGAAACTCAGGAGAATCTCATTATTATGTTTGTTTAAAAGCATACGAAATATCAGACTGTTGTATTTTAAATGATAACTATTTTGAGGATTACAATTCGGTAAGATAGATTATTGCTGTGATAATCGGCATTTATTAAAAAATCTGTATAAAAGGAAGCAAATGACGTTTTAACAGCCACTATTCAACCTATAGAATTTAATAATGCTATAATCAGCAAAGAAGAATTTGAAGCAGCACCAAATTTTATACATTGTAATTATTTTTTATTTTAATGCTTAGAGTTGAGTTAAAGTTGTACCAATCTTGAAAATTCAGCAGATAGCAGTAGCTGATTATAACCGCTCAGTACGGGATATATACAGCACATGTCTTTGATATAGAATATATTATTATAATTTGAACCAATTTAAAGTTCTTCGAGTAGACGGTATATCGTCTTACACGAAGATAAGCAATAAAGGTTAGAGTTAAAGAGCATTAAATAGAGACTAGCATTAAAACTAGAGATTTCAGTTCATAAGTATGTGTTGCTACTTCACTACTGTAATTTGAAATGATAACGAAAATTATTTAGCAAATTTTATTTAATATATATAATTTAGATAATAACCTATATTTGTATTCCTATATGAGCAAACATTCACTATTCAATATATATATATAATATACACAAAGTGGGGCAAAAGTAGGTGATCACCCTATTAGAAAACCCTATAACTTTTGCAAATGCCGCCAAATGTCAATTCTGTTTTGACATTTATAAAGTAAATAAAGGAATACGAGTACAAATCGACAAGCCATGAATCGTTTTACTCCGCAAGAACGTGGAATAATTGTTTCTATTTTTTTGTTTAACTTTTCGTGTTGGCGCAGTCGTTAGTTCGTCGCAGAATTCCTGTCCGTCTGACACCAACTAGACAAACACTGCGGCGTTTCATTCTTCCAGGCTCATTCCATCTCAGCGGTTGCGTGAATAAACAAATTAATCGTTTCTGGAGCACCGTAAATCCGTCACCAACGAAGAACCATTAGTAACTTTGTCTTGGTGTACCACCCACTCAAAGTTACTAATGTTTACCCAATTTTTTCTTCCTCAATTTTATGAATTTGAAGTGGAGAACATGTGGTTCCAATAGGACGGTGCAATGGCGCACACTGTTTCAGCCACAACCGATATTCTGAAGGAAGCATTTCCAGGTCGCTTAATCTCTCATTTTGGTGATATGCACTGGCCGGCCAGTTCACCCGATTTAACCGTTCCAGACTTCTTTTTATATATACACTTAATTACTTTTATGGTTAGTTAAGCAATGTAACGCATTTATACCTCATGAGAAATAAAACGTCACTTTACTTTTTTGGGTATTTTGAAGTCGCGGGTTTACGTCCACAAGCCTTGGAGCCCTTAAGGAGAATATTTGCCAAGAATGCAAGAACCTGTCGCCCAAAGTTCTGGCAAGAGTGATGGAACACATTCTAATAAATTAAATAAAGACATTTCACGGGAATAAATAAGTTACAGCAAAAGAACTTAGGGTGAATACTTTTGTCCCACCTAGTATATACTGTTTTGTTTTCCGAATAAAATGATGAATTAAGGTACCATATCGATTTCAAATGTACACCATCAAAAATAACATATATATACTTAATTAAAGGAAGGATTTGTATGTGTATGTTTGTTGTTAATTTTAATAAGCCTGTGATCTTCGATTAAGGTATAAAGGTGAGCTTTGCATCCATGACTGAAGTGGCTGGTGCACTGCCATCGGAGCTTTTGTCCTGAAGACATTTGTCGACTAAATCTGTATCCATCCAATACGATTACTAATCCGCCTCTAGACGTCGTGACATAAGACAGTCCTAAAATTAAAAAAAATATTATAAATGTGTGAAAATAATTGTAAATGTTTAATAATCACCACTTATCTTAATTGTTATCGAATAACTTAAAAAATAAACATAAAAATTAAACCTTACTTGGTGTAACCAACCCCCTTTTTATATGCGTGTGTTTAATCCATGCGCATCATAGATATTGAGAACAATAGATTTCATTCATAAATAGACCCATATTTTCCTCATGATGCCATGGAGTTAAGTGTGTGTGAGAATATACCTAACTACCCTTTTTATATATTAAAAATTGATTTCCTATTATTGCAAAGCATCATTATTACCTTAGATCATTCGCCCTAATAATTTACCTATTGTTTGATTGTTAAGTGGAAAGTATAATAATAATTTCCTTCAATTTAATATTATGAAGTTGAGATTATACCAACTCATATAATCAATAACTAACCCTACGTTTGTTTGCTACGTCTTCTATCTAAAAGTTGATCTCATTTATTGTGTAATGAATTAAACATATCTGAAACTATGAAGATCTATCTTAGTTAATTTCAAGCAGTAATAGTAATAAAATCCTGATATTGTTACTATTACTGCTTGTGATCGTCTATTATTACCTTTCTAATAATTAAGTTTACTTCTTCTTTATGTGGCTTCTGCGGGCTTGCTACAATTTCGCCAATGTCGCGTGGATAGAGAAAAAACAGAATTATAGTCATTTTAACTATGTCTCAATGTGACGGGCGCAGTGCAATTCGTGAATTGTGATGAATTGCAACTGTTATAGGTAGAGGTTAGTCCACTTAACATCAGGTGGGCCTCGAGCTTATTCCATCACAATAACATTAAAAAAAAATGAGCCCCATTTATGCGAAAATGTCATCCAAAATTGGCCCACAAGGATACACCACCTACAGAGGAGTCGCGGCGGCCATTTGGCTGAAATTATATTCCATACACAATGTCAGCAAATATGCTTTAAAATAAAATAAAAATTATGGCAATATCACTTGAACAGGTTTTCTTATTTTATTTTTAAGTTCGAGCGCTCTTAATGAAAAACTCTCTAGATACAATGGATTAATATAATAGCTATATAATTATTGAAATATAAACCAAAACTATTTATTCAATTTTACGCTTGAATATTCTAGGTCCGTGATTGTGGGCATCAACTATCTGGAATGTGTTATCTTTTGTAAATATGTGGCATAAACATCTATAATTCCTGCTTCCTGTGCATTGCCACCGTGTCGTCGACTGTTTAATTTTGTGTTTACTGAAGTTGTAGCCTTTATAAGTCAACATTGGGTTTCCATGGCTGGATGTTATGAGACGAGGTATGTCACCATCTGAAATAAATATATATGTTTACAAAATTACAAATTGACGAGAGAGAAAAATATTGTCATGTGCGGGATTCGAATCCGCGACCATCCACCCCTACAGCCGGGGTTTTGTCTGACCGCTTGAGCCAACATGACAATATTTTTTTCTTTCGTAAATTTTTAATTTTGTAATTAATTTCGCCGAGCAGGCGTTATTGCAAACATAACAATATTAAAATCATACATGTTTCTCATTAATATATTGTTGTCAATTGATTGGGCTGTATTTTTTTTTGTACACTGAGGTATAAATCACGTTACTGGTCAGACAAATTTCTGAAATCATTTATCATTTCCGAATATATATTTAACGGGCCGACATATTTATGTATATATGTTCGCCATACATATACACTCGAGAGCAATGAATCCGGGTCACTTAAAGAATCCTAAAAATCTCGGAAACTAAAAATGCTAGGTTAATGCAATAAATTGTATTTAATAGACAATGTAATACTCCTTAAATGAAGGTATTAAAACTTCTTAGTTATTGTAAAGTTATATCATAAAAAAATCAAATTTGAAAAAGGGCCACTTTCGAAGATGGAACTACGAAATTACAGCATTTGGTTTTGCTTTTGTTTGTAATCTGTCATTTATGTGGGTACATAAACCATGTTGATAGTGCTCTATATTCATTATTCAAGCTGAAATTATGTCGCTTACGCCTGAAGAATGCACCAGAATACTTACAATGCTGGAAACCGGCCGGAGTCAGCGCGATACAGCCAGGACTGTCGGTGTGTCGCTGTCAACAGTACAAAGAGTTCTCCGACGTTACGAAGAAACTGGTTCTAACCTACGCAGACCAGGAACGGGCAGAACCAGGTGTACCACAGCACGAGAAGACCGATACTTGGTGAACACCATGCTTCGAAATCGCTTTCTCACAGGAACTGAACTCACCAATCAGTTTCGACGCCTCGGAGGAAGTAACCCAAGTGCATGGACAGTAAGACGTCGGCTTGCTGAATCTAACTTAAAACCCCTTAGACCTGCAAACGGCCCTAAACTGGAGCGTGGGCATCGTATTTCGAGACTAAGATATGCCCAGAGCCACGTAAATTGGAGTATTGAAGATTGGTCAAAAGTTATGTTCTCCGACGAATCAAAATTTATGCTCTACAAGCACGATGGAAGACACAGAGTGTATCGAAGACCAGGGGAAAGATTCAAGCAAGCATGCATCGAAGAAAAAGTAGCCTACGGTGGTGGGTCTGTACTTGTGTGGGCCGGAATTTCTTCTGAAAGTCGCACAGAGCTGGTGATCATAGAAAACGGCTCTTTAACTAGCGTAAGATATGTGGAAGAAATCCTCAATGATCACGTTGGTCCATTTATGGTCAATTTAGGTGAGGATGCTATATTTATGCATGACAATGCCCGACCTCATACAGGTAGGATTGTGAATGACTACCTTCAAGAGATGAACATTACTCGTATGGAGTGGCCAGCGCGCAGCCCGGATATCAACCCGATCGAGCATGCTTGGGACGAGCTAGGCAGATGCGTAAAACAACGAAACCCTCCCCCAATCACGCTTCGTGAGCTCAAAATTGCTCTCACAGAGGAATGGGAGAATATTCCCCAAAATCGTATAAGGAACTTGGTGTACAGCATGCCAAACCGCGTAAACGCAGTAATGGAAGCACGAGGAGGCAATACGAAGTATTAAAATTCAAGAAAATCGTAATAAAGTTCAAAAATTTCATGTTTCCTATTTTTGTTTTAAGGAGAGATCAGCAGTTTTTTTCTTTATGTAATTTTGTGTTAATAAAATGTATGGTGACTCATATTTTTTTTACTTTCATTTAAGGAGTATTACATTGTCTATTAAATACAATTTATTGCATTAACCTATCATTTTTAGTTTCCGAGATTTTTAACATTCTTTAAGTGACCCGGATTCATTGCTCTCGAGTGTATATATGTTTTTTTTATGTTATTGTGATGGAACAAGCGCGAGGCCCACCTGATGTTAAGCGGTATCCTCTGCCTACAACAGATGCATTTCATCACAAGTGACGAACTGCACTGCGCTGCCGCTGCCGCTGCCGGAACACACCGTTAGGTGCTTGGCGACAGATTTTCTACTTGAGGGTGGTCGCTAGCCAGGCGGGCATTCGCAAAATGCCCTTCCACCATGCGGTGAAGCTCAATCTCTGGGCGGGATTCGAACCATGGACCTGCTGCGCGGCAGTCCATAGCCAATGCCACTGAGCCATCACTGCGAATGTTCGCCGTACATATATATATATATGTTTATGTTTGCTTCAGCATCGATGCACGAAATATAAAAAGTCTATTATCTATTATTTTTACAGTGACCCACAAATATGTCACGGTAACAAAATCTGAAATTACCTTTTGAGAATTCCATTTACAATGAACATTTTCACCGTTGCATTAACCATCATCGCTACTTAATTCCATCTTCGCTTCTCATAAAGTCATTTTAATGAACCACTATAAAAAATTTAAAGAAACAAATACACTCGAGAGCAATGAATCCGGGTCACTTAAAGAATCCTAAAAATCTCGGAAACTAAAAATGCTAGGTTAATGCAATAAATTGTATTTAATAGACAATGTAATACTCCTTAAATGAAGGTATTAAAACTTCTTAGTTATTGTAAAGTTATATCATAAAAAAATCAAATTTGAAAAAGGGCCACTTTCGAAGATGGAACTACGAAATTACAGCATTTGGTTTTGCTTTTGTTTGTAATCTGTCATTTATGTGGGTACATAAACCATGTTGATAGTGCTCTATATTCATTATTCAAGCTGAAATTATGTCGCTTACGCCTGAAGAATGCACCAGAATACTTACAATGCTGGAAACCGGCCGGAGTCAGCGCGATACAGCCAGGACTGTCGGTGTGTCGCTGTCAACAGTACAAAGAGTTCTCCGACGTTACGAAGAAACTGGTTCTAACCTACGCAGACCAGGAACGGGCAGAACCAGGTGTACCACAGCACGAGAAGACCGATACTTGGTGAACACCATGCTTCGAAATCGCTTTCTCACAGGAACTGAACTCACCAATCAGTTTCGACGCCTCGGAGGAAGTAACCCAAGTGCATGGACAGTAAGACGTCGGCTTGCTGAATCTAACTTAAAACCCCTTAGACCTGCAAACGGCCCTAAACTGGAGCGTGGGCATCGTATTTCGAGACTAAGATATGCCCAGAGCCACGTAAATTGGAGTATTGAAGATTGGTCAAAAGTTATGTTCTCCGACGAATCAAAATTTATGCTCTACAAGCACGATGGAAGACACAGAGTGTATCGAAGACCAGGGGAAAGATTCAAGCAAGCATGCATCGAAGAAAAAGTAGCCTACGGTGGTGGGTCTGTACTTGTGTGGGCCGGAATTTCTTCTGAAAGTCGCACAGAGCTGGTGATCATAGAAAACGGCTCTTTAACTAGCGTAAGATATGTGGAAGAAATCCTCAATGATCACGTTGGTCCATTTATGGTCAATTTAGGTGAGGATGCTATATTTATGCATGACAATGCCCGACCTCATACAGGTAGGATTGTGAATGACTACCTTCAAGAGATGAACATTACTCGTATGGAGTGGCCAGCGCGCAGCCCGGATATCAACCCGATCGAGCATGCTTGGGACGAGCTAGGCAGATGCGTAAAACAACGAAACCCTCCCCCAATCACGCTTCGTAAGCTCAAAATTGCTCTCACAGAGGAATGGGAGAATATTCCCCAAAATCGTATAAGGAACTTGGTGTACAGCATGCCAAACCGCGTAAACGCAGTAATGGAAGCACGAGGAGGCAATACGAAGTATTAAAATTCAAGAAAATCGTAATAAAGTTCAAAAATTTCATGTTTCCTATTTTTGTTTTAAGGAGAGATCAGCAGTTTTTTTCTTTATGTAATTTTGTGTTAATAAAATGTATGGTGACTCATATTTTTTTTACTTTCATTTAAGGAGTATTACATTGTCTATTAAATACAATTTATTGCATTAACCTATCATTTTTAGTTTCCGAGATTTTTAACATTCTTTAAGTGACCCGGATTCATTGCTCTCGAGTGTATATTACAGTCCCACAAACTTATCTGTTCAGGCGGCAAAAAAAAGAACTACAACATTCCTTCAAATTGTGACAGTTTGTAGTTGATCTCCTTGACCAGTAGCGCCCTCGAAAACTGCACAGTTAATTTGGTGGTATTATACACACAATCGCACTAAAATTTTATGTTATCAAAGGTGAAAATGTTCATTATAAATGGGATTCTCAAAAGGCATTTTGAGCTTGCGTCCATGACATTATTGTGGGTCTCTGTAAAAAGAGTAGATTATTAATTCTCTTTATAAAATGCGATTCCAATTAGTAGCTGCGCTAATCGCCGCTAGTTTATTAATAGGCTATAAGTTATTATTATCAGGATCTACAACCATCGCAGTACGTTTAAAAAAGAAGAAAAACTAAGTTGTTTGGTGTTTTATTTAAGGATAATAAAAATCCACATAATTATTTACTGTACTGTATCAGCCGTATCGTCCACTGCTGAACATAGCCTCCCCTATTAAGGGGGTATTTGCCATAATCCCCACGCTTGGCAGGCGGCATGGGGATCGCAGTGTAAGATAGTAGTTCTTTAGAAGGCGCTGCTGCCCACCTTCCAGTATAATTATTCCCTTAGTAATTAGTCCCTAAGTAACTTAATTATTTATTTTACTAAAATTGTAAATGGACTCATAAGCCTTTTACAATTTTAGTTAGTTTTTTAACGTCCACTAAATTAAGTGTGTGCTTTATGTCACGGATGTTACAACTGTGGGTTACGGACAGCAAAGATGACTACTTCCTATTTTGATTTACTGAGAAGTTCTCGAAGAAACGCTATATATTCAATTTGCAAGCTGGTGATACCGCAAGCGTAAGATTGTTTATCTAATATATAAAATTCTCGTGTCACAGTTTTCGTTGCCATACTCCTCCGAAACGGCTTGACCGATTTTGATGAAATTTTTTGTGCTTATCCGGTATCTATGAGAATCAACATCTATTTTTCATCCCCCTAAATGTTAGGGGTAGTCCACCCCTAAATTTTATTTTTTATTTTTTAGACAAAATTTTTAATTTCTATTTTTTTATGATACAACATACAAAAATACATACAGTCCTCAATTTTCACCCTTCTACGATTAACCTTTATTTTTTAATAGCCATTTAATTATTTATATGGCAAAACAACGTTTGCCGGGTCAGCTAGTAATAATATATGATTATATGGATCACTGCCCATGATTACAGAAATCATCATCATTATCAGCCGGAAGGCATCCACTGTTGAACAAAAGCCTCCTCCATAGAAATTGGCTACTCGCGACTTTTACGATGTAGTTAGACCACTTAGTGGGGGGTGATGGGGATTACAGATATACCATCAGCAAAACAGCATGGCTAGCAACCACATTTATGTAAGGGAGCTCGGGCAAGAAGCATAGTGTGGGTAAAAAGAATATCTTAGCTTTCCACAAATCTTTGATAGGTAGCGACCGGTGACGCCATTGCAATTTAAACACAACAGATTAATGCATAGATTCAGGCGTTACTTTGCGGAAATCCATATTTAATAATAACAAATACTTTAAGAAAATATCAAAATAATATTTTAATAAAACACTTAAAAAATATAAAAATATATCTAGTGCGAGAATTTCTCGATCGTGCGCTCGTAGTCAGCCTCCTGAGGATGCTTCGTGTAGAAGCGAAACGCGTCGAAAATTCTTCCGGTTTGGCTGCGTGGCGTTTGTGACGTCACGTCGGCTTAACAGGAAAATTAGGCGGAATTGTCACTAGATATATTTTTTAAGTGTTTTATTGAAATATTAATTTGATGTTTTCTTAAAAATTTTAAAAATATTTGTTATTATTACACAAAAGATTACATTTTTTGTGGAGATAGGAAAAAAGAGTTTCTTTTTTTCTTTTCATTTAGGTACGACACATAAAAACAAGAGTTTTGTATAGGATTGTATACATTACCAATCAGTTACACAAATACATTTATGTTAGGTTGCCTTACACAAACATCCAATACATAACACACAAATGATAGGTGCACACACCCTCTCACACTCACACACTCATAAATTCATTTATACAAAGAGAGGCACAGTCTCACAAAATAGTTTAAGAAATCATTTGTATGAGTTTTATAAATTTAAAATACGAAAGTAGAGGCTAGTAGCAGTCCTATATAAGGGGAGGAGCGCTGTATGCTGAAATACAGGTGATGAGCCTAGTTCAGCAGCAGATACTCTAGCTTAAAATGTACAAATTTTCTAGCCAATTGATATACTTGTATTATATACCTACACTATATCTAACCTGAAGAAATATTGTATGTGCAATTTCTTTGAATAAACTATTATTATTATTATCTATGATTAAGTTCTGTGCATTAAATTGTATGATTGATAATGTATAAAGTGTAATTGTCACTATTACATTATTTGTTATGAACTGCCCATGTCTTGAATCTTTCTTATAAATGGTGTAGTTACCCCGTGACCACAATCTCTGCAAAGTGTTTGAAACGCCGGGACAAAAATAATGATAAATATACGCGATTTAAACCGTTTCATGTTGTTTAATTACTATGTGTAATAATCGCGAAAACCTAAGACAACATTTCGTTTACAAGTTAGGGACCCGAGACGTACGGTAGGATACACATATTAAGCGGAAAGTCATTATCAGGGCTCAGTTTTGCCCTTTCGAATTGGAGCTCAAAAGGTATTTTTTTATATTTATGCTAAACCTCACTTTTAATGAAGATCACAACGAAAAAAAGGGCGTGAAGAGATTTCTTCAGGGTCGGCAACGCGCGAGTGATACCCCTGGTGTTGCAAGCCTCCATAGGCTACGGCAACTGCTTACCATAAGGCGGGCCGTATGCTTGTTTGCCAACTTAGTGGTCTGAAAAAAAAAACCGACAGAACGGAAGCACCCCAAATTGGGCACGTATAATGAGCGGCGAAAAGACTCGTTTAACACCTGGGCTGCGGCAAGTAAAATCATAAACTTTCCTCCGGTGCGGCGGCGGGTCGAAATGCGCCTATGCGTGACAGGTCTTCCTCGACCCAACAACACTAGGGTAGATTAACTAAAATGCGAACTTTGCAAAAATATGATGTATATTTTTTTTTTGTCCCGGTATCAACCAAACAGTCAATGAGAAATAAACCGGGGAAAGCGGCAGGATTTTGACCTGAACCGCACTTAAAGTATTTTTAGTAGTGATGGGACATACAAAGATAAGGGGATATCTAAAATAAAACAGAATTATCGTATGTGAAATGAAAAAACTTTTTATTTATATATGTCTGTTTTTAAAACATGGCACGCAAAGATTTTTATTACACTGCCTGCAATATTTTTTTATTTTTTTAACTTTTTTTTTGCTTCCACACTGTTAAATGTTCTCCGCAGTCTCTCGTAGCACCCTGCACAATTCCTTCGATTGGCACTTATCTCAAGGACATGATCGTTCTCCTTAGGTTTTTCTTGATTTTCTGTAATGTTTTTTTTTTATCATGTGTGTTTTTTTTACCATATGAGTACCACAGGGTTTACTATTGGGAACTAATAAGGTTGAGACTAATTAAGTTAGATAGATAGAACAACACTAAATGGCGGGGCGCGCTCTATGTGCGGCATCGGGTTGGTGGCTGCCTGTTGGGACAGCGCTGCAATGAGCGGATGTATTTCACCGCCAGTGTGTGGTGGTAGGCCGAAAAGGGCTTGCTGTGATGTTTTGATGGAGAACAGCTACAATTTTGACTACAAGCTGAAATATATATTTGTCTTTGTTGAACTCTTACAAACACCTGAGATAATCGTTCCGCACAAGCGAGAGGGACATAGTTCTCTTCGTCCGCAATAGTTGAAGTACGCAGCAGGCCGATATGGGCCTGTTCCGCAGTGAAGGTGTCAAGAATAGAGTTCACGGAGTGCTTTCCATACAAACGTAGTTTCGTCATATTTTAAATACTAAGTGTTTAAATTAGGTGAAACTTTGCTTGACATATTAATTTACTTGAGCCTAATATCTATGCTGCTGGTTTGCCAGATTTCTGTAAACTTAAGTAACTATATTCCAAAACACTCCAAAAATTTTTTTTGTATGGGAATTGTTATTTTGACATTTAGAGATATAATAAATAATCAATCGAAAAACTCGCAAACCAGACGCACAGATATTAGGCTCAGCAATATATGTACAAAGTTTCACCGAGTTTGAACTCTTCAGCATAAAATATGACAAAGCGAAATAAACTTAGGCACTAGACCAAAAAAATCCAGGGGGCAGCTGCTCTCGCCTGCCCTCCCCTTAGGGTACGCCATATTTAATATAAAAGTTTTCAAAATTTTAATAGTATTTCCTAAAGATTATTAAAAATCCCAAACAATGCAAATTAAAAATACAATGACTTCAATTGATTATTTGGTTGTAATTTTATTTAAACTTTCCCTTAACATATTTGGCTTGCAAGGGCTTCCCCTACGCATAATGTGGGTCCAGATGGAAGAGCTTAAATTAAAATATGCACCTTGTATAGATATATAACTTTATTGTGTTGTGAAGATATCTAACATAAAAAATAGTAACTAAATGTAACAAATTGATGTCTTATTACTTAGAGCGATCTTCTTTTACATTTACTACATTAGTACTAAAAATATACATGTGGTCTTTATTTAATCTTTACTTTTATGTTGTTTTTGTATACTAGTTGTGTAACTAGGTATACATTTTATTCAATGTTTAATTGTATTTAATTTTATATAATTGCGAATGTTATTAATGTAAAAATTATGAATTAAGATATTATGTATTATATGATTAATGATATATCTAGTATAACGTACCATTGTTATAAGGTAAATAAAGAATCTGAATCATGTCATTATGATTACAAATATATTATATTATAAAATGATTAAGTCAAATTTAAAACTAGCCGTATCAAACAACCCAACCCTGATCGTTCCCGGTGCAATGGTGCCCATAACACTTGCAGCGTTTCCTCGCTGAATGGCAAATAAAGAATTACTCATCTATCTATCTTTATAATCAAAACAAAATTATTACCTAGAAAGCATCTCAAATATGTTCATTTTATAAAAAGGAAACTAATTGAAAATATAAAGTTTCAACAAGATTCATTTATCTATCTTTATAATCAAAACAAAATTATTACATATAAAGCATCAAAATCATTATAAAAAGGAAACTAACTGAAATTATAAGGTTTCAATAAGATTAATTTATGCTACAATAATAATATATGCATGTACATATAGCTACATACATACTATATTTAGACATAACATAGATACATAAATCAGAAGTGTAAACAGCTATAAAGAAAATGTATTCGTGAAATAATGAATTCGTAAATGACCTATATATATATATATATATATTAGACGCGCCATCTCAAACTTTCGAAAATTGTGTATTCAAAATACACAATTTCCGAACGTAATGCGCGTGTACTTAATCTCTACGAGTGTCCAGCTGCATGTGGGGGAGAGTATGCCAGCCGGCATACCTGCACTGGTCCACTATCCTTGTTTGAGATGTCGCGTCTAGTACATATAGGTCAATGAAATGTCCTTATTTCTTTACACGATAGTATTTAGCGATAATGATCAGGATCACTTATAAAAATAGCTCCTGTGTAAAGTCCTAAAACTTTTCAACTAATAATTTTGGTGGCGTGTGATTATGAACGTTGTTAATTTTGGTAATCTGCTCGCCGGAAGAGAACATCGCAGCTCTGCACCCTCTATAGCTCTGTGTACATTGCCATCTCGTCTTACCTCCTGAAGTGTAGCATTTACTAAAACGGAAGCCATCGCATTGGATCATGATTCCACCTTGACGTGACCTGCAGAAACATGCGCCTGTAAAAAAAAATAGAACAGAATAAGTGAATGTTAAGTTCGTCAATTTATGTTTGTGATATAGAATACGGTGCCTATTATCAGAGCATCTTTAGGTACTAATTAAATATACTTTTACAAAATTACAAATACACGATAGAAAAAATGTAAGTCATGTGCGGATTTTTTTTTTCTATCGTATATTTGTAATTTTGTAATGTAATCCGCGTAACAGGCGTTATTGCAAACATAATAATATAAAAAAGTACCTATACTTTTGTTTCAAATCATCACCGAATTCTATGAAATGAATTCCATAAGCCCAAAATTAAATTCTTATAAATTATTGTATGTATGATGAATGAATGATGAATACCATACCAAACCATACCATGATTTTCATATAATTAGATTCATATTAATTTTTAAGAAAAAAAAAAATAAGACCGGAATACTTATAATTAGGTATGATGTAAATAAACTCTTGTGGATTGAAAATATCATTGTATATTCAATACGCCACACAAAAAAACATGGCGGGCACTTTATGCAGCGATTACATTGCAGCCACTCAATATTTTAGTTTTGTTACTTGTCGTAGCTAAACTCCCTGGAAGAGTTAGTGAGTAGTGGACGTTTAATAGCAAACGAATCACAAGTAGGTATCACGAAACACTAAGCTCGGGCTTTGATTTCGATTTCAGTGACAGCTGATCGAAGTCTAAATGCGCGGAAAAAACCAGTTGGAGTACGAGTGACACTCAAATCAGTGAGTTCAACCCACAACTGTTCCAGAAATACTGACGAGGGTACACAATAAATTGTACAATTAGTTTATTGACTGCTTCAGGTCGAAAACATGTAACCTTTATTAAGACAAGCGCCTATGCTTCATCTTTCTAATAATAATAAATACATATTTAAATGAATTTTAATAACATTATATTTTTTGTTAGACAGTGAACGTAAGTGTTAGAAGGGGAAGACCTATGCGAACGTTCCGAAATGATATTGAAGACGTTAAACCGAAAAAAGGCCAGGTCAAGAGTACCCTATACCGACGCTTACGTATGAAAGGATTGATGAGTGTAGCTGAAGCGAAAGGGATATATAAGGATCGTAGTAAGTGGAAATCCGTGGTCTCGGCCTATTCCTACGGGAAAGAGGCGTGATTTTATGTATGTATGTACATATTTAAATATTTTTAGTAGAAAACATTTAATTAATATTTTATATATTATCTTTCATCTAATGTAACAAATATTTAACACAATGTGTTTTTAAACGCCTGAATCCATCAATTATTTGATTATTCTTTTACAAATGTAGGCGTTGGTTTATTCAGTTTCGATATGAACGCTTTGCTTTATACCGACTATTATAGAGGATTGTTCGTATTCTTTTGATTTTCGGTATCGCTCCTTGAGGGATTCCTTTGTCTTTTAAAACCTGAACAAACTCATCATACAGTGTAGACACTGTTGTCGATTCATTGCCTGCTTTTTCTTTCAACAGCGCTAATTCCCTCATTATAACTTCCTTTATTGGGTCCATCGGTGAACATGAATGTTTTTTTTCCCATACTATTTGTCCGTTGCGACTAATGATTGATCCAGTGCAGGTTCTGTTTGCACAACGCCAGACTATAGATCCATTACTGTTTACTTTGATTTTATTGAAGCGACGTCCACTTTTTGTTAATATTTCTCGACCTCTTATAGATTTTGTTATATAATATTCTCTTGCAGTATATGGACCTGGAATAAAAGGGTTTTCGTAATACGAAAATTTGTATTCTAGTTTTAATATTTTTATTTTCATAATAACAAAGAGAAATAAGAGGTACATAATATAATGATTTCGGGGTCGTTCCGTATAATAGAGCATTAAGAGTTTGAAGGTGATATTACTGAAGTTTTTTATACAAACATTTTATAAAAATATTTTATTTATTACTTTTGTAGTCTTAACTGCACATTGATATGACTGTTTGACATGTGTAGTCGGATTAAGAAAATAATATTTTTCAGATAACTATTTTAAGAATTTAATTTAGTATAAAACAATAGCAAACACAAAGTACGTAATGCTGAAGGGTCATAATTATTATATTATGGCAGTAGGTAAAGTATGTAGATTTAACGACGATTATATATAAAAAACTAGGAATAATTCACATGGTTTATAAGTTTACAACTGCGGTCTAAGACAACATAAATGCAACTGCAATATTTTTTGGATTGATTTGTTAACTACCGTCACTATTTTTCAATGATTGTGATCATGGTTAAATTTAATTATTTCGTTTATATAAGTGACCATGGTGGCTCGACAGCCATTAACCTTCTTCGAGCAGGTCCACCGCGCGCGCTCTTTCCCCTTACTGCCCGACCACATGTTGTACCGATACCCGCCGACCATGATCACTGGCTGTCCGCACCGTGATGTTGTAAAAACAGGTGTTCGATCATCTAAAAAAAAATTTGAAATTTTTGAGATTTTCCTAAAATAATAGAATTATAGTCATGGAATTCAGGAACGACCTTAGAGACTTATTGAGAGACGAATTACTTAGCATTCCATGAATTCATCGTGCGGGTGCCGAGTCCAAGGAAGAGGCCAAGTCACAGGCACTTGAGACTGCAACCCAGGGTGTAGGGTTAAGAAGCCCCTTTACGATGTCATCAATGCTCCCTTCCATTGTTCAAGCCTCCTCTCCTGCCTATTTTTATTTGGTAAGATTCTACCAATGCTGCCTTCGATAGGTACACGTTCTAGGATAGAAGTTACGGTTGTTCTTGACAGGCCAAGGTCTTTTTGTAGGTTATAAAAGGATTTCTCTAGTATACTCTTTGCTCCGACTTCTACAGCACACTTATAAATTAACTATATAACTGGTTTTGGTTAATTAATTTCTTAAGTCATACAATTTGTTTCTTTTTATTGTGTGGTTTTTAGGTATGTTTGTTTCCCACGGCACAGTACGTTTTATAACTACTATGCGTTTTAAATTTTTTGAGTATAGAAATATATGTGATCTGGATGACAAAACAATGGCCTCAGGAATTATAGTGTTTTTTATTATAGTGTTTTCATACGTGTCCATCGAGAGAATCCAATCGGGAGCTGCGCCTAAGTTATTAAAAATTTCTTCCTAACCGTCACATCAGTGTGACAGAGCAGTGCGAAGATGAATGGGCTGACTTACCTGACACACTGTACCAGTGTACAGTGTAATTTGAAGCGCTCGTAGTGATATTTTCTAGCTGTTCTTAACCGATCAACGTCTGCCGCGGTCATGAGTTGGATGGGTGACCGCTAGTGACATTACTACTGAGCGCTTCCGTGCTTCGGAGGGCACGTTACGTTAAGTTATAGCATGGTGGTAGGCCCTTTTTCAAACTTTGGCAAACGACTAGCGCGTCAATTTTATCCTCCATCATCATCGGCGTAAATCCCTAAATGCTTCAAAAATTTATTTAATAAAGTGAAATGGTGAGAACTGATTTCTTTTTACTGTTGATAAGCTTGCTTTTGACGTGATCTTGGCTGATGGTGAGTGATGATGTGGTTAAACGTGAACACCAGCCTTTGGCTCTCGAGGACTTCTAATCTGTGACGGAACTCCACTGATTGTAAAGATAAATAGTTACATCAAACAATTTAGTTTTATTATGTCTTTACATAATACAACAATATTATAGGATTTATAGGTAAAATCCTTCTAAAAATATACACTTTCTTATAGAGAAAATACTTTATATCCTGATTTTAATTACCTAGTTTTTCTGAAGAATGCTTTTATTAACTGAATAGGGTCCTGATGTTTCCCTAATAAATGAAACAATCTGTCGGATATTTAGGCTTTAATATTAAAAGTTATATATGCTTCCACTTGGAGGATGCGTGTGATTATTATTTACTTTCAACACGACTTCTTCATATGTGAACAGATGAGCTTTGCAAGAGTTACCCCATCTTTTGGAACATTGCCATCTTGTTTTACCGGCCTTTGTATAATCCTTACAAAAATGATAACCACCCAACTTGACCATAACATTTCCACGTTTCGACGTGCAGAAAACAGGACCTAAAACATTTCAGTATTGATAGAAATTTATATATATTAATTACACTACGTCTATTAAAACACCTTTTTTTGTAATTAAACTATTCTGCTTCTAACTATCCTTATAAGCTATATATAAGGATCAGTACGTTAATAACAACAAATATTTTTAAAATATTTTAACAAAACATCATATTAATATTTTAATAAAACACTTAAAAAAGATATCTAGTGACAATTCCGCCTAATTTTCCTGTTAAGCCGACGTGACGTCACAAACGCCACGCAGCCAAACCGGAAGAATTTTCGACGCGTTTCGCTTCTCGTCGGCTTAACAGGAAAATTAGGCGGAATTTTCACTAGAGTCAACTATATTTTTTAAGTGTTTTATTAAAATATTAATTTGATGTTTTCTTAAAATATTTAAAAAATATTTGTTAGTATTAAATATGGATTAATATATGGATTTCCATTTCAAAGTAGCGCCTGAATCTATTCATTATCTTAAGGATCAGTACATTATTTATTCTTCTATCTTCTATTACCTGTTATCATTGTTTTATACCTATACTCGCACCTTTCACATATATAATTATATATATACATATCTTATTAATCATTATCACTATTCTATCAATACCTTCTGCTAGCTTATTTGTGCCTTATGTCCGTCCACATTCATAATCAATTACATCAAGATTTTTTTTTATTTACTTTTGCTATACTACACCTTTATATTAAAAACTACCTTTACATATCACACTTCACGCTAATATTATAAAGGCGAGTTTGTGAGTGTGTGTGTATGTTTGTTACTTCTCCACGCTGCTTGACCAATTCGATGAAATTTGGTATGGAGGATGGATTAACACATAGGATACTTTTCATCATTATTATCATCCATCATAGCGGGTATAACCGCGGAGCGTAGCTAGTAGGTATATAAACATTTTATATAATCATTTCATTTCTTATTTTGTCTGTGACACTTCATAATGTGGATCTTAATATTCACAACTCAACACAAAATGCAATCTTCTTTCATCCGGCTACGACATGTATGCAAATGCCATGACAAATTAATCTATTACAAAATTACAAATGTACGATAGGAAAAATTTAAGTAACATGTGGGATTTGATGAGGAAAAAAATTTCCTATGGTATATTTGTAATTTTGTAATGTAATCCGCATAGCGGGCGTTATTGCAAACATAACAATATTAAAACAAATTATTCTATTTGGTGTTTACGGTTAAATAGACATAGTAAGGTAATATTTAATATATTTATCTAAATTATCATTAAGGAGTATTTAGAATAAGAACAGCGGAAATAAATAAATAATCACGATTAAAAGTGCCTACGTTCACTAAAACAATTTAAACAAGTGAAAATGGGCCTTCTTACACACGAAGGAATCTCTTTCCCTCATGTTCTTGCAACATTTCGTGATTATAGGTCACCGTGAAGGAAGTCGATGAGGATCAAATATATGACAAATGAAATTATTGCGTTGAATTTATTTACAAATACAAGAAACTGTGACTGTTCTATAACACTTCGTATTAGATAATAATGTCAACTTGTAACCAAAAGGGAGAAGTAAACCAAAGTTAAAAGTTAAGAGTAAACCAAAGCGCTTCTGCTTATATCTGATTTTTCTTTTTGAGGGACGATACTTAGGGACTTTTAAAACATATTACCTGACATGATCTAGAAAACAAAGATATCGAAAAGTTACTGAAATACAATTCCATGCATGGGTAAATATTGTCTTCGTTCATGATTATGAAAATTGTTAATTTTTATGATCCGGTCCCCGTATGTGTGGACGACCGCTGTGCACTTCTTATTGCTGTGCGTAGAGCATCTCCATCGCGTTTTGTTCTTATAACAATTTCTAACACAGTATTTGAATCCTTCAACGATTAGTAATCTCTTTCCGCGGTATGTGACGAATTGAACTGAAAATAAAAATAACATTTCATTTAAGTTTCGTTTAGGACAGATTTCATCGAAATAAGTAGGTAATTCAGTTTTCAAGTGGATTCGAATCCCGTACATGAATATAAGTTTTCCTTTCCGTGTAATTTTGTAATTAAATCAGCAGAACAAGCGTAATTGCAAATAATATATATAAGGTTGCGTTATCGTTAACAATTTAAAGCTAATTCTAAAAAATATTCTTGTTTGTACAACGTAAGATGACCTCTAAGTGTCACTCCATCCTCATACGATGTTTTGACTTTTGACTACCAAATAAGGGATATTCGACATAGGTACATATCAAATAAAAAATAAGATATATTAAATGGTACTGATACATTTAAAATAATTAAAACAAGTAATGAAGAGTATTATGAACTATATTCGGTAATACAATCATTTGACAAGAATTATTGTAAGTCTATGTTCTATAATGCCTAATTACTCTTATTTTTTTAAGTTGACATGGCATATCTACATATGATGATCTACATGATTTATTAGTCTTTCGATTGTTATTTTTACTTCTACTTTTATACCCTGGAAAGGTTCTCTGGAACATTTTAGGTATCATCACTTTGAAAACTATCGCGAGTTTTATCCATATTAACTTATTAGAAACCGGCTAGGACCCGCGTTATATTTATATTATCTTTCCGGTAAATATAACGCAGGTCGTAGCCGGTTCCTAATAAGTTAATTTTAGGTATCATATTATAAGAAACGGGTTAGGACTGGCGTTATATTTACAGGAAAGATTCCGATCAGTTCGGACGGTTTTGAAGTCCTTCGTCTGGTAGTCACGATTGCGAAGCGTGTGAAGCGACGAGCACGGGCTTCTCTGAGCCGAGCTCAACGGGCACTAAGATAATATAACGCGGGACCTAGCCGGTTTAGTTGTCAAAGTCACTAGGTGGCGCTGGCGTCCCGGATACGACTATTGCGACATGTAAATAATATAATTATAAAACAAGTGCCTGTAATATCACAGCTGACACAAGCAACACAGTAACGTTGTTCATAGTACTGTTGCTTGGCGGTTGAAGCAATAGCTGTGGTAATCCTCCAGTCTGTCGTTTTCCTCACTAATTATTCTACCACCTCGTATAACAATTTGTACAAATCACGAATTAGCTTTATAAAATAAATAAGTACTTATGTCTACATTGGATTCATAGCACGGCAACGATATCTACTTATAAGTATAACACAGCAATCTTTTATGTTCTCTTGGGTATATTGGAAGCTTGTTAAATAGGTAATGGAACGGAAACCCTCAATAGAAGGGTAAGCATTAAACAGGGCTATAAAACTGAAATTAAAAGTTTCACTAAAAAGGAAGACCTTATCTTGAAGATAATTAGAGGCAAATATGTGGACTTTTTTGCAATGTTAATTTTTGCTCTAATAAATTTGTTGATATGATTTTTCTGGTGATTACAGAAATAGTTTTTAAAAAGTACGTACAATATTTACCCCTAAAATCAAGAAACAATACTCGTACATCTTTAAGGTAATTGTAAAAAAGTATTGAATTTACCAATTCTCCGAGAAAGTTACATCATACTTAGGTAGCCAATTTTTTTTCGTCTTAAGTTTAGACCAATTTGGATTTTAATTTAAACAGCATCAGGAAATTAGTTTGTAAACCATAACTTAATATTTTTCACTATATGTACACATACATATTGATCTACAGTGCGAAAATTGTCCTTTTTGTCAGTAACTTTAGATTTATCAAATTAAATACAATAACTTTAGAATAACACTCAAATTAACTACAGGCATATTCATTTTGTAAACAAAATAGGAATTAAAAATCAATAAACTTTTTTTCGAGATTTTATTATATTAAAATGAATTAAAATATGCCACTTGCCGAAAAGACATACATATTGATCAAGAAATAAGTGAGTAGCTATGAGGAATACGCAAAAATATTGAGAAATGTTAGACATTTTAATTCTCGCAGGGCCGTAAGGGACCGACCACATTGGCATTATGTTTTACTGGACACGGTATCACTAGGGCTTCCATATAATATCAGCTTAACGCGCCACTATTAGATTCAAATTGAAAAAAGTCACGGCACAAATTATTTTCTCTATTAAAAATGTGTGACCGCTACTGACAATTACTACTGAACGCTTCCGTGCTTCGGAGGGCACGTTAAGCCGTCGGTCCCGGTTGTCGTCTGTCGTTATAGCATTAAGTCGTTATAGCATGGTGGTAGGGCATTTTGCGATGTCCGCCTGGTTAGCTAAAATCTGTCGCCAAGCACCTAACGGTGTGTTCCGGCAGCTGCCCTTGAGAGACAGTAATTCTAGGTTAGCCTGAACAACATCTTCGACCACATCATCACATAACATTAGGTGAGATAGTGGTCAAAGGCTAACCTATCATACAAAAAAAATCCTCTTGTACATCTCTTGCTCCGTTTTGAGCTACAACAACTGGCTGTTTTTTTTTCATCCATATCATAGAGGCGATCTAAATGGTTAACGATATAGTGATCATCATAAATTTTATTTATTTCTTAGAGGTTACAAAGGGCTTATTACCTTTTTACTTCCTAGGTAGCTTTTCAATATTAGCACTTCGCTGTAATATATCTGGATGTCTCTTGATAAAATATCTGAGCCAATATTTTCCCGCTAGCCGTGTTTTCTTATTGAAATTGTGTTTAATATTATGATTCTCACAAAACACATATGCTTCTTGACGAACGGCTAATGGCGTCATTGGAACGCCTACGGAAGCAAGTCTTTTGATCCTTGCTGCCAAATCAATGTCTTGTTCTTCAGTCAGTACTGTCCGCCTGCCCAATTTTTTCTCGACTTTTCCTGTTTTTAAATGATCGTTTAATGTCCTTGGAGGAATGTTAAACTGTATAGCCGCTTTACGTTCTGATAACAGGCTATTTTGAACAGCTACCATTGCACCTCTTAATTGGTCGATTGTCCAAATTCCACGACGTTTCTTTGGTGCTGTTTTCATTTTTAACGCTGTTGAAAATGTTAAGTACTTAGATATCATAAAATTTATATTTAGCAAAAGATGAAAGAAATTATATATGAGACTAAATATAATATCTACCAATAAATTTCATATTTATTCGTAGTATCATATACAAAGTTATGAATATATGCATGTGTTATTTTATTTATTGTAAATTTGTTAATTTCTAGCTCTTTGCTGCCACGCAATTGACCGCTAAATACTCAAACGCAGTTTTTTTTTATAAAATTATAAAACTTCTGTTGGATTCCGTGAATAAAGTTGTGAAATCATGTTTAAAGAAAATTAAAATATATAGATATCACAAAACTTTTAGCGCCTGAATGTTGATCAGATTTTTGATTTAATTTTGATTCACCACTGGTCGCTCTTATTACTTATACTGCGCGATTATTATTAAACAATGTTATTTAGAAATTAAAAATACCAACAAAACCATAACATTTGCATATTTTGACCAGTTTATAATAACGCCAGAGCATATTTCTCAAATACAGTATTTTAGTTATATTATGAACTCAAAAATAAACGAATAATTAATAAAAACTAGTGAAGTGCGGTGCGGTGAAGAAGCGGGTTCCTTAGGAAGGAACCCGAACTAAAGTATAAATTAAGTACTTTTGTCATATGTAGTTCACTTTCCTTTAAACTTTCGTGAACTAAACTGATGTTTCTAAATCATAAACGGATCTATTCACGCACGAATTAACATCAAAATAAAATATTATTATTATTATTTTGACTAACCTCGACGTTTCGATCAAGTTGCATTGAGCGTAAACACGAATAGACTGAAGAAACGGGTGTCATCGTCTTGAGGAGCGGCGGGGTAGATTTAAATCGCTCCCGCCGCGCCACTCCTCAAGTGCGTGAATAGACCCGTTTATGATTTAGAAGCGTGATATGTACTTATCTCTGAAAATATAACTAAGTTGTGTTGGAACGAACCCTGGTTGTCCAAGGCCTAGTCGTACTTAGCCGGCTTTATAAGTTATGGGGAAAAAACAATACATATTTACAAAGTCATGGCTCTTGACAGACTACTCAATCTAAACGTCTTTATGTAAATTTAGAAGAACTTTTCTTGAAGATAATTAGAGGCAAATATGTGGACTTTTTTGCGAATAAATTTTTGCTCTTTAATAAATTTGTTATTGTCGATATAATTATTATAGTTCGTACAGAAATAGTTTCTGGAAATCTTTGTTACTAATGTGTATGTAGAAAACTTCAACTTTTTCCGTCTTAAGTGTTAAGCCAATTTGGATTTTAATTTAAATAACATAAGGAATTTGGTGTGTAAACCATAACATACTATTTTTTCCCTATATGTACACATAAATCTTGATCTATAATAATTTTGCTCAGTAACTTTAGATTAACACTTAATTTAACTTCAGGCATATTAATTTGTAAACAAAATAGGAATTAAAAATCAATAAACTTTTTTTCGAGATTTTATTATATTAACATGAATTAAAATATAAGCCACTAGCCGAAAAGACATACCTACATATTGATCAAGAAATAGGTGAGTAGATATGCGGAATACGCAAAAATATAAGGAAATGTTTGACTTCTTAGTTCTCGCAGGGCCGTAAGTGACCGACCACATTGGCATTAAGTTTTACTGGACACGGTATCACTAGGGATTCTATATAATGTCAGCCAACCCAAACAAATTTTTCTCCATTAAAAAAATTATGTATCTTCACATCTTTTGCTCCGTTTTGAGCTACAGCAACTGGCTGTTTTTTTATTGTGAACCGGCATTTATTTTCATCCATATCATAAAGGCGATCTAAATAGTTAACGATATCGTGATCATCATAAATTTTATTTATTTCTTAGAGGTTACAAAGGGCTTATTTACTTTTTACTTCACAGGTAGCTTTTAAATATTAGCCCTTCGCTGTGAAATATCTGGATGTCTCTTGATAAAAAGTCTGAGCCAATCTTTTCCTGCTAGCCGTGTTTTCTTATTGAAATTATGTTTAATATTGTGATTTTCACAAAACACATATGCTTCTTGACGAACGGCTAATGGCGTCATTGGAACGCCTACGGAAGCAAGTCGTTTGATCCTTGCAGCCAAATCTATTTCTTGTTCATCAGTCAGTATTGTCTGCCTGCCCAATTTTTTCTCGACTTTTCCTGATTTTAAATGATTGTTTAATGTCCTTCGAGGAATGTTAAACTGTCTAGCCGCTTCACGTTCTGATAGTAAGCTATTTTGAACAGCTACCATTGCACCTCCTAATTGGTCGACTGTCCAAAGTCCACGACGTTTCTTTGGTGCTGTTGTCATTTTTGAGGCTGTTGAAAATGTTAAGTACTTAGGTATTATATCATTTTTATGTAGCAAAATAAAATTATATATGGAACAAAATATACTTTACAAAATTATGCATGTGTAATTTTTTTATTGTAAATTTGTCATTACCTAGCTCTTTGCTGCAACGCGATTGACTTCTAAATGTTCGAATGCAGTAGTTTTTTTTTTATCAAAAAATTTCAAAATAACTCTTGATATCTGTTAATAAATGTGTGAAATCATGTTTATAGAAAATTTTAATGTATAGATATCACATAACCTTAAAGGCCTGAGTGGATCAGATTTTTGATTGAATTTTGACCGGCTTATAATAACGCGAGAGTTTCATATTTAATATAAACGACAAAAATGCCTGGACAATTCCGCCTCTGCCAAGCTATTGCATATCACCTACATAATTTAAACAAATATTGTAATAACTCTATTATATAGTAAGTATGTAACACATTGTTAAAATAATGGCCCCGAGTTTCTTGCCCGTTCTTCTCGCAGTGGCTCTATACAATTTATTTGCGGTATTTTGGTTATATCATGCACTCAAAAATAAACGAATAATTAATAAAAACCAGTGAACTGCCAGTCAGACTCGCGCTAAGGAACCCGAACTAAACTATAAATTAAGAATTTTTGTAATATATGAATACTTCACTTTTCTTTAAACTTTCGTGAACTAAACTCATGATCCTAAATCATTAACGGATCTATTCACGCACGAATTAAAATCATAATAATGATATTTTGACTAACGTCGACGTTCCGATCAAGTTGCATTGACCGTGGTCACGAGAAGACTGAAGAAGCGGGTGTCATCGTCTTGACGAGCGGCGAGGGTAGATTTAAATCGCTCCCACCGCTTATCAAGTGCGTGAATCGACCCGTTTATGATTTAGAAACGTGATATATGTACTTATCTATGAAAACATAACTAAGCTGTGTTGGAACGGAACCCTGGTTGTCCAAGGCCTACTCGTACTTAGCCGGCTTTATAAGTTATGGGGAAAAAACAATACATTTTTACAAAGTCATGGCTCTTGCCAGACTACTCAATCTAAACGTCTTTATGTAAATTTAAGGTTGAGGTAAGTTTAATGAGGTAATAATAATTTCAAGTTGAGTCTATATCTAGTAGGACTACACTCTACTGAAAATGTAACCCATACTATAAGTATGTTTCAACATACTTATTTTGGCAAATATTAAGGAATCAATACGATAAATGTTAATTTTCATATTTTTTTTAGCTCGTTGTGAAGTTTGCTTATTTGTTCTTAACTGATCAGCAAAGTTATGCAACGTCCGCCGCGGTCATGACTTGGATCTCCGGGTTTGGTGACCGCTAGTACCTTAAGACGCGTAAAATTTATGAAAACATATTTAATTAAGAGTAGAGTGCACGGTGCTATCCATAAAAACGTAGTTTCGTCATAATTTAAGTAAGTACCAACTGTTAAAACTCTGTGAAATTATCTATGCATATTGCCTGTTGCCGTATTGAGAGCATAACACCTATGCTTCGGTTTGCCAGTTTTTGGATTTATTATTTATTTTATCAATGAATGTCAAAATAACAATTATTTAATATTAAATAAATGTCAAAATAACAATTCCCATACAAAACGATATTTCGAATTATTTTTGAAAATACTTAATTTTATGGAAATCTGTCAAACTAGAAGCATAGATCAGTACATACGTCATGCACAGTTTCACCGACTTTGAACACTTATTTAAAAAAATACGTTTTTATGGAAAGCGCCATGAGCACTTAGTAATTTAACATTAGCAACTTCGAAGAACCTGAAATTGGTAAAAAAAAATACTAATAAAGTACAGACAAAAATTATTTTAGTGTTAATTTACAAACGTAATTAATTGGACAACATAAATAATTCAGTGGTTATGCACATCATTTACGGCGATAATTTCATTGACAAAGGTAACAAGATGCGCCTTACAACCGCGTCCATTCGTGCACACCCATCTCTTTTTAGGGCCGTTGTAACTGTGGTGTTTGTTGTATCTGAATCCGTTCCACTCGACTACGGGTTGGCCGAAACGAGATGTTGTAAATTGCAATACTAAAAATTTCCATGAGTTAATAGAACATTTTTGTAAAATGCTTATACATTGTTAATAATTTCTCCCTTTGCTCACGTTCTAACATTTATTATAGATTACAAGTATTGAATATTTTTATGCTTAAATAAAAACATAATATTCTGACACATGTAAAAATTAATAAACCACAAAATTTTGTCCTGAGTGGAAATCGAACTCGGGTCCCTGGACATCGAGTACCTCAACCACTTGGAGGAATCATGTGTGCTCTAAATCGACTAGTGCTCTAATAACTTTATAAATGTGATTTTCGTTAGCATGCAATAGTGCTCGTGATCATATTTAGAAATATTATATTTTATATTGTGTGTACCAGCATTAAACTAAAAAATAGTAATTAGTTTAGATCAGCCCAAAAAAAAATTGTTGAATATGATCAGAATTATAAAACTGTTTTTTCAGTATTTGTTGGTTAAATAGTCATATGACATTGCATATATATATATATAAATTTCAGATTCGTAACTGATTTTTCATTTTCGAGATTGACCCAATAACAAAATTATCGTTTTTGAAGCAGTGATGGCTCAGTGGCATTGGCTATGGACTGCCGCGCAGCAGGTCTAAGGTTCAAATCCCGCCACGGGCTTGAGCTTCACCGCATGGTGGAAGGTCATTTTGCGAATGTCCGCCTAGCTAGCGACCACCCTCAAGTAGAAAATCTATCGCCAAGCATCTAACGGTGTGTTTCGACAGCTGTCCTTGAGAGGCCAGTAATTCTAGGTTAAGCCTGTTAACACCTTCGACCACATAATCACTTACCATCAGGTGAGATTGTGGTCAAAGGCTTACATATAAGCAATAAAAAAAACTATTATTCATAACTTTCACAGCACCCCCGTTAGTTCCTTCACATAAAAAATATAATAATATAATATGTGTATTTTAGTGAATGAGTTCTAGACGATGTCTTTCTCGATCGTGCGCTCGTAGAGTCAAGACCTCCTGAGGATGCTTCGTGTTGAAGCGAACGCGTCGGAAATTCTTTCTCGAGAAAAAAGGTTTGGCTGCGTGGCGTTTGTGACGTCACGTCTGCTTAACAGGAAAATTAGGCGGAATTGTCACTAGATATATTTTTGTATTTTTTAAGTGTTTCATTAAAATATAAATTTGATGTTTTCATAAAATATTTTAAAAATATTTGTTATTACTAGACGATGTTATTGCGAAGAAGCAAATTGACAGTTGACAGATGTCTTAAGGACGGCAGCTAATCGGTACAGTCCCACCAACTTATCTGTTCAGGCGGCAAAAAAAAGAACTACAACATTCCTTCAAATTGTGACAGTTTGTAGTTGATTTGTTTGACCAGTAGCGCCCTCGAAAACTGCACAGTTAAGTTGGTGGTACTATACAAACAGTGAATATTTCTTTGATCTATGATGCATTCTCGTATTTATTTGATGAACAAAGCGTTTGCAATGTATGCAACGAAAACAGTGCTTGCACGATTTAAACTATAGTGCAAGTATCACGACGTCGAAAACAAATTGCAGCCTCAAATAACGTAAGCTTCAAACTGTCAGGCGGCTGTAGTGCTGCGCCACTAAACACCACTTCTGCTATAGAACCGATTACGTGTTGAAGTGGTAGATGGCGCTGTTTATGTTCACACTCCGACTTATGATCACGCATATCTTTTTACAGACCCACCAACTTATCTGTTCAGGTGGCAGAAAAAAGAACTATTGCATTCCTTCAAACTGTGACAGTTTGTAGTTGATCTCCATGACCAGTAGCGCCCTCGAAAACTGCACAGTTAAGTTGGTGGTACTATACTGGATCATCCAACCTTGATGATTCTCTTTTGTTGGGTTTTTATATAAGGTTGGTCCTATTTAAATTTTACAAAATCGATAGAGTACTTCTTGAAAATTAACTAAGGAAAGTGCCCCTCCGAAATGGACCTCGCTCTTTTAGGATTCGGCATTGCAACATAATTATAAAAGAAATTGTTGATTTTAATCACAGGTTTAAAGCAATGCTACAAACCAGAATGTTTAGTATTTGTAGGTTTAGAAGAGAATACGGTATATGCCGAAGTTTCAGAATCCTACCTAATTCGTTTGGTTTTTGAGAAACACCCGCCAAAAGTTTTATAAACTTTCTTGGCTTTTATTTACTATGGTAAATAATATAAATATATTTTTTAATCTACATAATGAGCCCAACCCCACTTTCCTATGCGTTAGATCCACCTGAAAAATAATTTGTTTGGATTTTTAGTTCAATTTAGCTTTGGTAAAAAAACTACAGAAAACATCAAAATTTGTGAATAATTCTGTTTACGAGCTAGATACCTGTGACATACGAACAGACGGGCAGACATGCAGACAACGGAGAATCATTAATATGGTTTTGTTTTGTCCTTTGGGAAGGAATCCTAAAAGTATTTGTTAATAGACATATGCCTGGATAACTCAATACCGGTACCAATCGATAAGCAGTATGTGCATCGCGTAAAGAGAAAATCAATCCAAAAAACGGAACTGACTTATAACACTGAAAAGTTTAGTATTAAACAATTTTTGTTGACATCGGACCATGAAAATGTGAGCTCAGATTGCTTTGAACCATCATGTTACCGACTTCTACAAGTTATTTCATACATTTCAGTGGTGGGAGTCAATTTCATTTTCGTAAAATACTTTTCTAGGATAAGGATTGAAAGAACAAGGCAGTATAAATAAATAACGAGCAACGAGGTACTACTGTCCGTGGTATGGCAGGCTAGATCTCGCGTCCCCTCTCTTGTTCAAAGAGAGTCGTACGTAGTGACTTAGAAAGACAATAATTATCTTTCTATGTCGTTTACGTACAGACCCACCAACTTATCTGTTCAGGTGGCAGAAAAAAGAACTACAACATTCCTTCAAATTGTGACAGTTTGTAGTTGATTGCCATGACCAGTAGCGCCCTCGAAAACTGCACAGTTAAGTTGGTGGTACTATACGTTTTTAACCTTAACATATTATGCATGAGCGTGTTATGAGAACAAACACGCGCCATCCAGTCATAGCTGTTTTTTTTATTACTTATTTGTTTTCTAATATAGAAGGGTGGGTAGATGAAAATCAGTTTTATTTCCGGGTATAACAGTTTGTAATTAAAATATATTTTATTACTTAACATACACTTAGGTAGCTAAAATAAGTAATTGACGTTTATACGACGACGTCTGTTTTTGGTCGTTATCGCTTAGCATCTTGCCACAATCCTTTATAAAATAGATATGAAGGGGATACATTTATTGAACGTCTTAAAATGACATCATCGACTTTTTGTGACATTGAGACGTCAAGTTACTAAAGTCAGACACGTCAAGAATTTCCGTGATAAGACGTCGATAAGTCAACGTCAAATTACTACCTGGACAATGATGTAGTTTGGAAAATCATTTCACATATAACTTAGTTATATGCCGGAGGTTTGTGGTTGTGTATGTTATTAATTTTGAGGATTTGCTGCTCTATGGTGACGATGGAAGCTCTGCAGCCCCTGTTATTATGACTGGAATATTTCCATCTAATTTTTGTATTAGAAAACGATTTTTGTATATTGATACAAGGAAGGTGCTTGCAGAAATAATACCCAGCACAGCATAAGTTATCATTTCCACGTTTCGATTTACAGAAGATAACATCTGAAATAGAAAAAATACCTTTTTACTCCCTACACTGAAAAGTATGAAATTATGATAGGAAATAGTACCGTTTTTTCCCCTCTTTTTAGTGATAAAGGCTTTACTTATCATTCACTCGCCACTGCCATGCAGAATAATGGCACGAGAACCACCTGATCATAAAAAGCCTGTAATATATTATTTCATATTTTATTACTTTACTCAATGAAAATATTCAAAACTCTAATCAAAGAGAGCGCGGCGCGGTCCAGTGTTACCGCGACGCGGGCGCTCTTGGCTCGGAGTAGGCATTGTCTTTTCCATTCATTAATTTAATCGTAAGTGCCGTCACGTCACTTACAAAAATCAATATGTTTTCAAAAATATTCATTAATATGTTTTTGAAAACATATTAGATATTAGTCACTTTAAGACTTTTGCGACTCGAACATAAATAGTTATAAGTAATTAAACAACATGGCTCCTTGGAACATACTGTATTATAGAAACCCCACACACACGGACAGGTATTTGAACGCTACATTTTATCATCACTCCAGACAATTACAATCTATAGACAGATCTTTAAGCACATGGAAGCAGAAATAGCACAAGTTCGGGAGACACTAAAGCAATCTGAAAAATCATGCATCTACAAAAATAACAGACAAGGCAGTCCTCGTAAATTTTTTTTCGAAATTATGTTCTATGACAGTGTTATTTTATCGCATGTAACTAGTACCTATATATATTATCTAATTTTATTTAAATATAATTGTTTTTATATTATACCTACTTATAATGATATCACAATATAAATATTGAAAATTTATAAGAATAATTTATAATTTTCTTCTTAATTTGGTAGTTACATCTCTAAAATTGTACGACTACATAGGCAAAACATGGTGGGACTAATGCACAAACAGCGTGTTTTACCTTCATTAAAACCTGTGGATGTTGTCAGCGTTGTGTATCGAGACGAAACATAATATATCTGGGTCTTATGCGGGTAGTTGGAGAAAATACCCACCTTTCAAGACGTTGACACCAGCCTCTTCAGTATAGTACCACCAACTTAACTCTGCAGTTTTCGAGGGCGCTACTGGTCATGGAAATCAACTACAAACTGTCACAATTTGAAGGAATGTTGTAGTTCTTTTTTCTGCCACCTGAACAGATAAGTTGTTGGGTCTGTACACACGTGACCACGACTACTGCAACTTGGTTAAAATGTCGAGGTAAATATTAGAAATAGATTAAACATGTTTTATCCCGATTAAAGGCCTTTAAGTACTTATCATTATACTAGAGCTTTCTAACTATATTAGTGTTAAATTCAAATTGATAATAATGAGAAATTGAAACATCGCTGAATAAGGACGTAGACATACTGCGCGGTAGTCATAGTTAATGCCAACTATTACCACTAGGTCATCTTATCTATAAAGAAACACTACAATATTATGACACTACAAGTTTATTTTTATATTCTTGAAATGTTTATCTCAGCTTGACCGGAATGACACTGCTACGTTGGGTAAAGTGGCATCAGTGTCACATTCAGTCCACTAAATTTCGAGACGGCCACCTTATATATTGCACTATGACCGGTAGTGTCAGTTTCTTTGGCGAATGGAATAAAAAGGCTTGCAAAATCATAACGGTAAACATTGTAATAATATTTCAATTGAATTCTTTCTTGCCAAGTTTTTCATTGCTACTGTAGTACTACAATTTCTAATATGTTTTGATCAGAAATTAGTGCTTTAGAAGTTTTCAATGGTTTACAACATAGTTCTAAAGGGTTTTTCATCAAGAACTTTTTTTTCTAAAACAAAATAAATCAAAGAATTAAGATGAAGATGATTCGAATTTTTATTGTATTACGAAGAGAAAAGTTTGGCAATTATGAATGAAAAAGGATATCTGGCAAAGGTCCACCACGAGCACGCTGACAGATATCGGTTCTTTCATCAAATAATCAATTTAATAACTTTTTGGCAAATGACCGGTCCATTTATTTAATCACATGACGGATTGTGAGTTTTAAGCCTGCAATTGATTCGATTGGTTTCGTTTAGACTCTGCCCGTACCATAGCCCCACAAAAAATATCCAGTGGTGTTAAATCACACGATCTGGCTGGCAACTTAATCGCTGAATGTCGTGAAATTATGCGATCGGGAAATTTCGTTTGGAATATATTGATCATTTTATTGGCTGTGTGACATGTGGCACCGTCCTGTTTAAACCAGTGATATCCACGTCAACAATAATAGGCCAAAATTAAGTTACGATTATGCAGTCAGAAAATATCACGAATTTTACGAAATGTAACTTTAACAGAACCACCATTTTCATAGTGGATTTTAATTATTTTAATGCGATTTTCGAGCGAAATTGCATTCATTGTAACAATTGCCAAAGCATTTACTACGAATACGTCAAAAAACTAAATGTTAAAACAGTAATGCTGTTGGCGTTGCCCCAATTGAAAAACAAAGTTCTTGTGGAAAACCCTTTTATCTCTTATTGCAACTTTCTGCATCTTGAGAAGGATGTTTATGTTTTGATTCACTTATTGTCATTAGTGTTAGGTCGGGGTTGGTTTTTGTTTTTACCGTCGCATAGCAGGAGCCACTTTTAATACATCTCCATAATTCTGTCCCATCCTTATTTTTTCTTCTAAAATGGTATTCGTATCCTGCTCGACGAATGAGACGACCTCCTCTTTGTGTGGTTTTAACTACGATCAATTCACTATTATGGGAATCACACGTAGTTGTTTCTGCATCATCTTGACACATTGTGCTTGACTCATTACGATATGCTTAAACAAGAAACGAAACACTTATTCGCTTTAGGTTGATTTTCAGAATTAGTATATTCATAAACCGGATTGGTAACAAATTATCAGGGATATTTTAAGTTTAAACTAGAAAAGCTGAATTTCCGAATGAAGTTTTTTTTTTTTGAATTATTGAGACTAACAAGCTCGAGGCCCACTTAATGTTAAGCGGACTAACCTCTGTCTATAACAGATGCATTTCAGTCACAAATTGCACTGCGCCCGCCACTTTGAGACATAGTTCTTAAGTCTCATGTGCCTGTAATTTCACGGGCTCTCAAGGACTGCTGCCGAATCACACCGTTAGGTGCTTGGCGACAGATTTTCTACTTGAGGTGGTCGCTAGCCAGGCAAATTTTTATTCGCAAAACGCCCTTCCACCATGCGGTGAAGCTCAAGTCCGCGGCGGGATTCGATCCATGGACCTGAAGAGGTAGAGAATACAAAAAGTTTCACTCAGTATTTTTATTATATTTTATATATTTAATAATTATTCTAAAACTATAATATCGCGGTGATAATAGTAGTACTAGTACGTAGGTATTGACTGACGTGCCGATGGATGGCAATAGCTTGTAAATAAATGTTGAAACTTGTAAAGAAGACCATATATAATAAAGGGACTGGAATGAAATTCTACGTGCAATGTCAAAAGGATTTTCTACTATATTTACAAGCAAAAAGCGTATGGCTGAACACAGGTGGTTACGATAACTATAATGACCTAGGGCGAAGCTCACCCATTGTTTCGTAATAGTTATATAGATAGGCACAATTTACTTAATCTTTTTGAGATTCCATATATTTCAAACGGCAAAGGAAGAGAAATAACCCCAACTCGTCATTTGATCTTCACCACTATTGCTTCATGATAACGTAAGATCTTACCGTGCTCTACAAACTATTTTAACATTACATATCGTGCACCGACTGCAAAGGTAACTTTGTAATCCTATATATTTATATGGGATAACAAAGTTATTTATGCAGTCGGTTTATCTAGAAAACTGGAACGATATACAAATTATTTTAGTATTTTTTTTATTTATACACTAAACACTAATTGCGTTCTAAATTTGAAGCTGCCAAGTCTGCTGCTAGAAGTGCCTTAGATGATGATCGGTCAGTCAGTGAGTGACAAAATGAAGAAACTTTTACTAGTTATAATTTTTAAACAACTTATTTACGTTTAGTAAAATTTGAAATATGCCGTGTTTATACAATGTCTGCTTGGTTACTGAAAGTTCAGGCTTCTAGTTTTACCCAGAGAAGTTAAGGGGGCGAAAATGGCCTGAACTGTTTCGGAAAAAAGAAGGTACGCCCGTGTCGCTTTTTTCCTCGTGTTGTCAGGGTATGCCGTGCCCCTAGATAAATAACCTTTTTCAGAATTAAAAACACGTATTGTTGTCGCCACCTATAACAATCATTAATATCCCAGAGAAAAACTGCATCACTGCCGCCATGTATCTGGCACTTAGGGACAAATATATACTTAAAAGTATGGATTTGGTTAGAAACTACCACTAGCGTCAACGACTTGCTTCTGATAGTCTTACTCTATAACAACATAACACGTAATATCCGCACAGGGAATGAGTCGTTGATGCTAACAGTTCCGCTCACTTTTGACTTGGCGTTCAGCGAGAACAGACGTTTAGCTTATAGCTATATTATATTAAGTTAACGAATAAAGAAGCTAACAGTATGAAGATTAAAATGTTATATTTTATACAGCATGTTAATATTATAACAATTTATATATAAAATACAAAAATGGTATTTATGTAGACAGCAGCTATATTTGAATGAATCTTCGAATGAACGTTCACATTATTACGATTATAACCGAATAAACTAAATCTTATGATAAACATTATTTATAATTCGAAAATACGGAGGCTTATGATTGTGTAGTAGATATGTTTTAGTTACTTTATAGTCATCTCCAGGGAGCGTTTTAAATTGCGCTTTACATATCTTAGTATTAGTACATCGCCACGATGTAGTAGTTTTGTTCTGACGATCTGAGTAAAAGGAATATCCGTCCATTATAGCTATTATTTTTCCTTTCAGGTTAGGTGCATACATTAATGATAATTCTGTAATTACGAAAATATTGAATTATTAAGAAAATATTAATTTACAAATGTACGTAATAAATGAAAACCCGATCGTATTAGAACATATGAAGCGCTCGTAGCGAAGTTTACTTAGCTGTTCTCAACCGATTAGCAAAGTTAAGCAACGTCGCGCGCGGTCAGGAGTTGGATGGGTGACCGCTAGTGACATTACTACTGAGCGTTTCCGTGCTTCGGAGGGCACGTTAAGCCGTCGGTCCCAGTTGTTGTCTTAGGATGGCAGTCGTTATAGCATGGTGGTAGGGCATTTTGCGAATGCCCGCCTGGCTAGCTACCACCCTCAAGTAGAAAATCTGTCGCCAAGCACCTAACGGTGTGTTCCGGCAGCTGTCCTTGAGAGCCAGTACTTCTAGGTTAGCCTGAACAACATCTTCGACCACATCATCACTTACCATCAGGTGAGATAGTGGTCAAAGGCTAAAATATCAGAAATAAAAAAAATAAATAAAAAAAAAATGAAAATCTTAGACCAATTAAGAAGTTTTAATGGTCTGAGTTCACAATTCTTTTTCTAACGTTATGTGCTTAGTTTTTACTAGCTGCTGCTTACTAGCTGTAATAGTAATATGTGGCTTAAATACATTACGCCTATAAGCGTTTTATGTTAGTAAAAAGAAGGCAGCCTTTTTTTATTTTATTTTTATGTTATTGTGACGGAACAAGCTCGAGGGCCACCTGATGATAAAGATAGATAAAGATAAAGAAGTTTTATTAGCCCTTATGTAAATTATTTACAGGCAAGTCAAGGTACATTTAATACATATTTATACTACTTAATCATATTAAATTCTAATTACGTTTATATAAATAATTGATTAAAATTTAATTATCATATTTTTTTATACATAATACAGTTAAATAAAATTTACAGTTATCACGTTTGCACTTGTCCTAAGAACAAAGATTCTAAAAGCTGCATTGACATGAATTCTTTTAATGTGTAGAAGGAATTGTTTTCAAAAAAGTTCTTAAGTTTTAGTTTGAACAAACTATATTTTAAGGTGGTCACACCTTTTGGCAATTTATCATACATTAGTATTTTCGAATAACGACCTTGTTTCTGTACTTTAGCTAATCTCATTTTTGGTATAACCCGAATTTCATTATGTTTTATAATTCGCTTTTCATTATTACGCAGATTGAAGGTAAAACTTTTTCCTGTTTTTCTGGAATATCCCTATCCTCATGAATTTCTAATAAACAATTATAGATGTAAAGAGAAACAACTGTCATAATTTTGTCTTTCTTAAAGTGCTCTTGCGGGGCTACGCTTTTTCAGCCCATTAATTGATGTTAAGCGGACTAACCCCTGCCTATAACAGATGCATTTCATCACAATAAATTGCACTGCGCCCGTCACTCGAGACATAGTTGTTAAGTCTCATGTGCCTGTAATTTCACTGGCTCTCAAGGACAGCTGCCGGAACACACCGTTAGGTGTTTGCGACAGATTTTCTACTTGAGGGTGGTCGCTAACTACTGCGTGGCAGTCCATAGCCAATGCCGCTGAGCAATCACTGCTTCAAAAATGCTTTCAAGACCTTCATAACTCATATAAAAACTGACCATTTTAATACGTAATTTTAGTTCGCCGTCCATCTCCCTTGCTGTTAAGTGATGCTGTGATCAATGACGCAATGACTATTGTACATATACAGGTTGAAACTAGAATGAGAACTGCATCATATCTTTTTTACTTGGGGGTAGCTAGCCAAAATGCCCTATCACCATCCGCTGTAACTGCGGGACTCGAGCTATGGACCGCCTGCGAGGCTGTTTACTGCTATTTTCACAGACTCATCCCAGTATCGGCAATTTTGAAATGTACTACACGCTGACATTATGTAAGGCTCAAATCAGACCCAAGTGGCAGCGGCCGTAAAACTTGACAGTAAAACTGCCACATCGGTGTGAATCAAGCCATAAATGTTGTGGTTGGCGTACAGTCCACATTGCATCTTACCGGCATCGCTTCAACCAGGACAAGATCGCTATAGTAACTATACTATAATGTGAAGTCATTTTTCAGTACATGTTTACTAAAACATGTACTGAAAAATTGAATTTTGAGGTAATTTAAAATAATCGTCACGTTATTACGACAATAGGTGCATTGTTGTATATTAAGGAGATAATAGGTCAAATTTACGCTTTTATCAAAACGTGTGTAATCGAATTGTTTGGGTATACATATAAGTCATCATAAAATTCGGTCATTTAAGATAATATTTCTTAGAGATATTTAACTTCGTAAAATAACAGTTTGTGACAAAAATAAATCACTATACGGATGTTGTCTTATTAATAAGATTATAGTTATAAAACAAGTGTTACCCTATCTTTTAATAAACTTCATATTATAGAAAAAGAAATATCTCTAAAAAATACATTAAACCATATGATTGTATCAATAAAAGGACGAAAAGATTTGCATTATCTGTAATAAATGCATACACAATTACTTTTACAATATACCCAGGTTGCATACCTATAAGGTATCTTACAATCCTACTAAATACATGTGAAACTGATTTAATTATTAATGGTAGTAAAATAGTGGGACGAGGCCTGTGTTTATCAAAAATTTTTAATTGACCTTATTTTATTTTTATTTACCGGTAGTAACATTACTACAAATTATTACATAATTAACAAAAGTATGCTATTTAAAATAAACATATAAGGAATTTAAAATACGATCACGATCACAATTATAATTACAATTACAGGCACATGAGACTTAACAACTGTCTCAAGGTGACGGGCGCAGTGCAATTCGTGACTTGTTACGAAATGCATCTGTTATAGGCAGAGTTTAGTCCGCTTAACATCAGGTGGGCCGCGAGCTTGTTTCGTCACAATTATAAAAAAAACACATGTATAACCCTAATAGAAAGGGGAAAATCTATTTAAACTTAGCTCTTGATAACAAACCTGAGCACAATGAATTGGCAAAAAATATTTAAAACTCGCCTTTTTAAAAAGTAGGGCAGGCAGATACTTCATTTCTCGTGTTAACAACTTGTTAAAAATTTGATCATGAAGAACAAAATGATGAAAAATTATATACTTCAGAAAACTATCCAAAAGCAATCCTTGTTAAAATAAGAAAATTCCTGATTAAACTCTATTTACAGTAAATTCACAATAAATAGCACATTTACAAATAAAATTAAAAAAATAATCCTATATTAATAACTCAAATATATGTACATACAGAAAGATGACCCAAAGATGAAATCGATCAATTTTACAACATTGAAGCTGTTCTTCCTAAAAAAGTTGTACTTGTAATGAGAGGAGACTTAAATGCTAAAATAGGCTGCCTAAAAACAGATCACTACCCGGCAATGGGACAATATGGAGTCGAAGAACGCAGTGAAAAAGTTGACGGTCTGGTAAATTATTAGATCTGGTAGATATCTTAAACCATATCAAAAGCTTAGAAACAAACAAAGAAAATGCTGAAAGAGAATCAACTGATATTCAAACCTACTCCAACCTCCTAGAAAAAAGCATAAAGTACGATTATGTAATTGAAAGTTCAATGACAATGAAGTGTACTTTATGCTAACTCAAATTGAACAACATAAAATATTCAATAGATACACATAAAAAAAAAATGCGCACCAAATTGCTACTAGCAAAAAACAAACCAGAGATATTAAAAATGAACTTAGTAAATTATTTATGGAAAACAACACATCAATCAGGAAGGAATACAGCAACCAAACACATAAAATCACAACTTGAAATAATTGGAATTTTACAAGCTTTAATTAAAAAATATTTTCATTCTATCATGATGGAACAAGCACGAGATCCACTCAGTGTTAAGCTATAATCTTTGACTATTATAGATGCAGTTCGTCATTAGTGGCGAACCCTCAAAAAACAAAAAAAAAAAAACAAAGAGACCTTGCACAATCGTCGCTCTTATTATAGTTAATATTAACAGTTCAAAATATCGAATTTATTTTGGTGGGTGTATGTGCTCATAGTTCATTGAAATCACTTTGCTGTCAAGAGTATAGACAGTTGCCTTGCATCCGTAGCGGATATGAGTAGAACATCTCCACCTGGTCTTCAAACTTGAAATGCTTCCAGTCGCCGAAGAGTAAGTATATCCATCTAGTATTAGCTGCGGTTTACCTCTTTGGGATACGAATATTTCAACTGCAAAGATTTCAGAATATTAAGTTAATATCAGATTACCTAATGAAGTCTATATTATAAGTATGCCTTAATTAAAGGTAAATTTTATGGCCAAAAACGATGATATGTTCCTGTATAATTGAAAATGTATCTAATCAAGGCTTAATTCCCACTAGTGCTGAATCAAAGCAAAACTCTTCAAATGTTTGTAGAATTTTATTGCATAAATTAAAAATACAAAGTTTTTTTTTTTTTAATGCCTGATAGGTTAGCCTTTGACCACTATCTCACCTGATGGTAAGTGATGATGTGGTCGAAGATGTTGTTCAGGCTAACCTAGAAGTACTGGCTCTCAAGGACAGCTGCCGGAACACACCGTTAGGTGCTTGGCGACAGATTTTCTACTTGAGGGTGGTAGCTAGCCAGGCGGGCATTTGCAAAATGCCCTACCACCATGCTATAACGACTGCCATCCTAGGACAACAACCGGGACTGACGGCTTAACGTGCCCTCCAAAGCACGGAAACGCTCAGTAGTAATGTCACTAGCGGTCACCCATCCAATTCATGACCGCGGGCGACGTTGCTTAACTTTGCTGATCGGTTGAGAACAGCTAAGTAAGCTCGTAGCGAAGTTTCGCTTTAATTTCCTTTATCAAATAATAGTCGGCTGATAAACAACTTCCATCTTGAATAAAAGTGTAAGATTGTTTAATATGGCAAATCTTTAGCTCATTAATAAAGTATAAATGACCTGTAAATATATTGTTTACAAGTAATTTTTACTTTCTAAGGAATGAAGTTATAGAACTTATTGGTTATTTAAGTTAAGCTTAATGTTTAAACATACTTCACAAGAAAATAATTCTTGATTTGTCTAAAAGTATTAATATTTCAAAACACACAAAAATATTAGAATACATTTAAAGAAAAGATTTATTGTTTACCTACAAACATAATCATACTTAATATGTACTACGCTGTCAAGAAAGTACCGGGAAAGTGATCAATAATACACAAAATGTTAGTTATTCATCCAAATTTATTTAAGCACCTTCAAAGTTAAGCTCCTTTAACGATACACTTATGCCAACGAATAATCAAATCATCAAAACGTTTCTAAACGCTTTTTCCGGAATTGAGTTCAGTTCAACAACTTTGCAAAGTCTGGCCTTTAGGTACAAAGCTAGTACATCGGCGTATCATTTTTTTTAGGGAGGATATAGATGCTGACTATCGCTATGCGGACGTCCAGCTCCACCGGGTTTTGGGCGAGGGAAGGCCATCTTATAGCCCGGGAGGGAGAAGAGCCGAAGGCACTTCTCCCGAGACGGGCGTATAAGGCGAAAAGCGCCTTATACCTCCGTCTCCTGCGGGCGCCGAAAACGCCCCGCTACTGTCGGGAGGGGTGACAGCGAGCTCAAGGACACCACTGTGGTTCGGACCTCGGCTTGTCTCGCTGCCGAGAGACAGAGGGGGAATCGGAACTAAATGCCCTGGTACAACTGCAGTGTAGTACCTACCGTTGAGAATGGGCCCCACTGAATATTACTCTGTTACTATTTGGAGAGACACTAATCGGGACTTTATTTTTGCCTCGAGCTAGCACATTGTTATTTGTTGCAGGTTATAGTCTGGAATAAACTGTGGTTGGTAGGTTTCATACTTAATTTAGCAAAAAAAGAAAAAGGAAGGTTACCTAGATTATATATTATAACAATATCCGCTGATAGTTCAACCAAAACAATATCATTTAAAACTAATAAAAACAGAAAGGCATCCCTAATAAATATATTATTGTAAAGCAGATAGGTACGTAAATGGGAAGTTTCTAGGCACAAAATATCCAAAATTAATAATGCATCATCATTACGCTGCGATCGTCTTCATCGAGTCACTCATTTATTCACGAACTTTACACTATGTGTACCTATCATTGTTAACACCGAACGCAACGAACATCAAGCGTTTGGTAGCCATTATATTAATATATATTTTATTAAGAACGGTTGTATATATTATTAAATGATTAGGAAAAGCCTTCAGAAACATGAATTGAAAACTCGTGCGAATACGATGACGAGTCACTGAAACTCAAATATATTCGGCCATTATATTAAAATATTTACTTTTTTCGTGATTATGAACATTATTTATCTTAACAATCTGGTCATTGACAGTGTGGATCATAGCACGACACTTTTTATGGTTGTGTGTTGAGCAAATCCATCGTGTCTTCTTATTGTCCGCAGATCGAATACAAAAGGTAAACCCCTCCATACAGAGCAAGATTTTCCCACGTTGTGACTTCACGTACTTAACTGCAACAAAAAAAAAATTATTATTATTAGGGCCTGTTTCGGAATGTTCGAGTAAGTTCCGGTTATACTACCCAGAACATATTTAATATATAAAATACTATCTTTGCGTTTTACAGTCATCGATTTAGCCTAGCCATCGGTTTAAGCTGGGCTTGACTGTCATTTCTATCATTCAGTTATTTTATGTTCTGGGTAGTTTAACCGGAACTTACTCGAACATTCTGAAACAGGCTTTTAGAAAAGCTACCTAATCCACAGAGCAGGCGTTATTGCAAACATAACAATATTAAAATTATAAGGTTGCGTTATCATTTACAAGTTTAAAACCAATTGCAAAATTGGTCTTGTTTGTACAACAACGTAAGTTGAACTATAGGTGTCACTGTATCCCCATACGATGGTTGAAGAACGAGAGCAAGAATTAGAGTTATGAGCCATAGTGTCATGTTAGCTCAGTTGGTCAGAGCATATCCCAGCTATAGGGGTGGATGGACGCCGGTTCAAACCCCGCACATGACTATAATATTTTCTCCTCTATATTTGTAATTTTCTCATACAAATACCACTCTTAAAAGAATTTGACTAAAAATATGAAGTTAATCTTTTTTGTACTTTGTTGTGTACTTACGAACACAGGTTCGTAAGTACAGTACAGTACAGTACTGATAACAGTATCAGTTATAATAAAATACGCCTACGAATAATATATATAATATATAAAGATATATAAGTCAAGCTCAAAAACTGCAGAACGCAAACCTTACCGCGGCGGGCGTGGTTTAAAGAGTGTGTACCGTGCGTCACAACAATATTACCTTGACGCGACCAATCGGATACCATCATTTCTACGCGCCAAATCAAGTAACCAATCATAGAATTTGGAAGATTGTGTGTTCTGTGAATTGTGAACTGGATGAGTCCGAAGTCAAAGCAGTAACTGTACTTTTTACTTTTATACATATTTATTCGTAGTATATATCGCTATCATCTAAGATCACATGACCTCTTAACAGCATGTGAAAGACTGTTGAGCTAGCCTACTCGATAAAATAATTCCGTCTTGGTTTATAAAAAAAAGTTAAAATACTTCAAAGACAGGTGTTTTATTAGTGCGATAAATTCAGTTCGAGCGTCGCAAATTTACTTCTCACGTTACTTATTCAACAATGATACTGACTCATAAAACGTTATATAACATTAATATTTATTTCAAAAAGCTGTCACACTGAGAAAAATCTAAAGTCAAAAGCGCCCTAATGACGGCCAATTTATATGGTATGAAGGCAAAAAACCGACCAAACGTAAATACGTACAAAAACGCCTTCCAACTAGAAGGCGTCAGCGAAGGCGAATGTTTCTTTTCGTCTTCATTTAAGGTGTATTTTGTGGTCTTTCTTAAATATTGACTTTTCGATGAGGCTGATTAAGTCGTACGTTATAGTGATAATCACCGTATATAAACCACCGTAAAAGTAAGATATATTTTATGGTCAATACTGCAACTGTTATCGTATAACAAGTTCAATACTGAAAATACATTACGGAAGGTGTTTTTTGACGGTTTTGTTTATTATAAAACATGGTACATTTTTATTGATTGGTGAAAATCATCTTAAGACTTGTGAATTCACCTTGCGTAGTTACACTTCAACGGTAAAAGGTCAAATTTGATTTAAGCTCCAAAGTCATTTTTCGCAGTGCATATGTCATTATTATTTCTTGATATTTCAATTATGTTTTATCAGACAATATATAATGGACTAGTCCGATAAATAAATAAAACAAAACACACACATAATACAATTTAATGAATATTAAATTCATAATATTATAACCTATTATAAAAATAGAACCTAGACCACAAAATATATGTCAAGTGTTCAAATAAAAACAATGATTTAATACTAGAACCTACTAACTACTCTTTAGTAATTGAAACCGTCACAATAAAATAAAATATATCTGCAATTAGCTAATGCTGTGTTCTAGGTTAGCCTGAACAACATCTTCGACCACATGATCACCTTAAGTTAAGCGGACTAACCTCTGCCTATAACAGATGCATTTCATCACAAGTCACGAATTGCACTGCGCCCGTCACTTTGATACATAGTTGTTAAGTCTCATGTGCCTGTAATTTCACTGGCTCTCAAGGACTGCTGCTGGAACACACCATTAGGTGCTTGGCGACAGATTTTCTACTTGAGAGTGGTAGCTAGCCAGGCGGGCAATCGCAAAATGCCCTTCCATCATGCGGTGAAGCCCAAGCCGGCGGTGGTGATCGAACCAGGGACCTGCGGCATGGCAGTCCGCTATTACCGCTCGGCCAAAAACAAAATCGATGTCAATATATGAATCAGACTCTGCCGTCTCAATGGTCAAGGGCCAAGTGCCCGGTGCGTATACAATCCGGGAGACGTGGGTTTGATTTCAACATCACCCTACATACAATTGGGCTCTAAAAATTTGTAAATGGAATAGTATTTGAAATCGTATCTAAATAATACTAGTCATTATCGCGTAATAAGCGAAAAAAATGTTAGAAAACATATTTAAAATTATGATATTAGATATTTTTGAAGGAATGATAGCCGAGCTGTTATAGCTAAGGACAGCAGGTCCATGGTTTGTTCCTAACCACCGGCTTGAGCTTCAAAGTATGGAGTAAGGGCATTTTGCGAATGGCACCTGGCTAGCTACCACCCTTAAATAGAGAATCTGTCGCCAAGTACCTAACGGTGGGATCCGGCAGCTGTCCTTGAGAGCCAGTGAAGTTACAGGCACGTGAGACTAAACAACTATGTCACGGCCGCAGTAGTGTAAGTGACGGCCGCAGTGCGATTGGCGACTTGTGTGAAATGCATGTGTTATAAGCAGAGGTTAGTCCGCTTGACATCAGTGCCTCGAGCTTGTTCCGTCACAAAAACATAAAAAAATTGCCTTCATAGGGTTTTTTCTGTGACCACTCTCACTCCTGATGGTAAGTGATAATGTGGTCAGGTGAGATTATGGCCAAAGGCTTACCTATCAGCAATAAAAAAATAAAATAACATAAAATTTTGCTGAGTAGTTAAGTACGTTATTTTACAAATTAAAGTAAACACCATCTTTTATTAGGTACTGCCTCTTGGGATGATTATGAGTATTCAAAATCTTCAGGATGTTTCTGCGCTTGTCAGTTTGCACGTGCGCTCTGCAAAGGGCACTGTGGTTGCATTTCCAGTAGTCCGTTTCTTTTTGTATCTTACTCCGGTAGAATGGATATCTGTCCACGATCAAAATGTCTTTACCACGGCAGTTCTTTACGAACGTCACTAAAATAGAAACACGATAATCAGAACGTATCCTCCTCAAATTATTAATACATGTATTTATATTTTTAAAGTATAGGTATACCTTCACACAAAAAAAATATTCTTCTCAAAATGTTTGTCAGGACTAGCAGAAGTCAACCCTAAGAGGTTGTTTGCATTTTACCAATAACCCTGTATAATAAACTAGTCGGAGTTATAAATAAAACAATACACACCCGTAATACAATTTAATGATAATTAAATTCATAATATTACACCCAATGATAAAAATAGACATTAGACCACAAAATATATGTCAAAGCAATGAAACCGCATAGTGAAGTAAGGGCATATTGCGAATCCCTGCCTGGCTGGCTACCACCCTCAAGTAGAAAATCTGTCGCCAAGCACCTAGCGATTTGAACCGGCAGCTGTTAACACCTTCGACCACATCATTACTTACCTTCAAGTCACATTATCTATTTTGGCCAAAGGTTTACATATCAGCAATAGTAAAGTAATATTAGTCCTTAATTTTGCGAGTAGGTAAGTATGCTATTTTACAGATTGAAGTAAACACCAGCTTGTATCACGTACTTCCTCTTGGGATGATAATGAGTATTCAAAATCTTGAGGAAGTTTCCGCGCTTGTCAGTAAGCACGTGCGCTTTGCATTTGCCGTTGTGGGTGCATTTCCAGTAGTCCGTTTCTATTTGTACCTTCTTCCGGTAGAATGGATATCCATCCACGATCAAAATGTCTTTACCGCGGCAGTTCTTTGCGAACGTCACTAAAAACAGAAACACGATAATCAGAACGTATCCTCCTCATATTATTCATCTATACTATATATCTATATAAACAGGTAAGATTATTTTTTTTTTGTATGCAATGAAAAACCTAAAAACTGCTAGACGGATTTGAAAAAAAAAAATAAAAAAAAAAAAATCTTTCACCTTTAAAATCCTACACTATCCCTGATGAACATAGGCTATAGAATATTTTCAAAACCTTAGGGATCCGCATGAAAACTTCAATAGAGTAATTGAACGTGTGAAAAAAAAAAAAAAAAAAAAAAAAAACCTTATATCGCGTACGTTGCGGAAATTGTTGACAATAGAGAAAAGTGATGTACTACAATTTTATAGAGAACATCAATATATACAATAAAGTTATGAATACTATATGTCTAATTGTTACAGTTATGTCACAATAACTACTCTTTATGTTTTTACCGGCGGTATGCCTTTATTAACAAAATACTACGAACCATATACAACACTACAGCTACTACAATAAAAGCATTTTGACAACCTATAGGTCATTGCAGACTCACAGGCAGTCCTAATATTCCAGCCTACTACCAGTTGGCAGCGTGCCTAGCATGCTGTCAGTATTGCCCCGTTGAATTGCAATGCTAATTCGTTGAGCCAAATAGTATATAAAAATGCTGGCACCATTTCGATCACGCGTCGCATCGACCAACAAAGCGCTGTGATAAGTTTTAGAAAATTCGAAGAGCTCCCGGTCCCCACGGACCCAACGCCTCTACACCAAACGGTTCAAATATGTAACCACTACCAAGGTTGGAATACTTGCGACGCTTGCCTCACAACCGCCCTGAGAACCAAAACCGAATTGAAGTGGTTGAAAAAGATTACCTGTCTACTTAAAAAGCAACCTTTTTCCTACAACCGCATTTTGGCTTTGAGGCGACGATAACACCATCTTTTTTTTTAAGGACATATATTCGCATCGCACCGTACAGAACTTCATTGCTGACCTGACCCGATAACAGCAAATTAACCAAAGCCGGCATCCCTTAAAAGTGTCTCTCCTACCTCACCAGAACTAAAATATAAAATATGTTTTAAGTGCTGATCTGTGAGATCATCTAGACCACCAGCTAAGCCACTTAGAAAAGATGCCACGGCTGCAGAAACATCCTGTGGGGTCACCTCAACAATGTCATTATTTTGTTAAGAGATTCGGGAAGGTGGAAACCTGCAGCTGCAGCCGGATGCTTTTCTAAATTAAATCAAACAATGGTTTATTTGCAAGAACACAGTCATAAAATGTCTTAAACGTGCACGTTTTATTAAATATATTAATGTGACTTATTATCATTATTATTAATTAATTATCTTAAGCTATAGAAACATTTAGATTAAGGCTATTAGGGAGTTCAACATATCAGATGTAAAAGGTGCGATTGTATCACTCGAAAATAACATGCGTGCTGCCTTTTTAATGTCAGTTTTTATGGGTTTCAATTAATATTTTTGTTACATACCCGTGCGACGCCGGGGCGGGCCGCTAGTATAATATATGAATATAGTATATACATTAACCTAAAATTTATACTAATTCAATGTGTAAAGGAAAACGCCTGGCTAGCCAACAACCTCAAATAGAAAATCTGTCACCAAGCACCGAACAGTTTATTCCGGCAACAGCCCTTGAGAGCCACTAAAATTACAGGCACATGCGACTTAACAACTGTATGTGTCAGGGTGACACAGTGCAATTCGTCACTTGTGATGAAATGCATCTGTCATAAGCAGAGGTCAGTCCGCTTAATATCAGGTGGGACTTGTGCTTGTTCCGTCCCAATAACATAAAAAGCAAGTTTCCCCATAAGTTTATATGTAGTAAATTTGTATAATTCCATCATGGGATAAATCCAAAGGCTGCCTTTTTCTTAACTAAATATCCTTATGCTGCTAGGTGGTAATGTGCAAATTTTTCTTATATATTACCTTCAACTAGAAATTCCCTGACTACCTGTCCTCCAAGTAAGAAAATCAGCGTAGCGGCTTAATGAGCGTTCTAATAAATAATCATAAAAGTATGAAAAATATCTCGTAAACAAATAAAACAGGCTACATACAAAGTGTTATGTTGTATGAGCAATACCTATCAAATTTGGCATGAACACATATTTAGCTGTGACATTTCACCATGGAACGCTACACACTTCAACAACGCGTTGAAATTGTCAAAATCAGTGCTCTATTCACATAACGTTCCGTGTATTGCGTCCAATTTATGGCGTTCAGGGCCGTGCGGCAGAGTCCACAATCCATTGTTTAATGAAGAAATTTGAGACAACCGGGCCGGGTCGGTGATAGATGAAGCAGTGCCTGTACGTCGAAGAAACGCAAGATCGTTGGAGAATATTGTTGCATCCATACAAAGTTCAATTAGCTCAAGAGCTGAAACCCAACGACCACAGACAGCGCCATGTATTCGCTGATTGGGCTTTAGAGCATTTGGCGGCTGACCCCGCTTTAGGGAAAAAAAAATCTTCTGTGATGAGGCTCATTTCTGGTTGAGTGGATTTGTTAACAAACAAAATTACCGGATTTAGAGCGACGAAAATCCACGAGAGATTCATCAGGTCCTCAACACTCCGAAAAAGTCACTGTTTGGTGTGGATTTTGGTTCGGCGGTATCATCGCCCCTTATTTCTTCGAAGATGCGCAAGGAGACGCGCTCACTGTCATGGCGACCGATATCAGACGATGATAACAATTTTTATATTGCCTAGGTTACATGATATGGATCTCACAAACATGTGGTTCCAACAGGACGGTGCCTCTTGCCATACAGCACGGAAAACATTTAATTTATTGGATGAGAAATTCGAAGGCTTGGGCATCTCGCGGGGTGGCGACATCAACAGGCCACCAAGATCGTGTGACTGAACACCGCTCGACTAAGTAGTCGAGCGGTGTTCTGTGGGGTTACGTGAAGACTATAGTCTATGCAGAAACGGTATCCACCGCACATCACCATCACATTGCCCGATGTACATGATACGAATTTGGGTTCTAAAAATATACAATAAATTTAATTGGTTTTCAAATGAAATTAAGTAAAATATTAGAGTTGAACCCGATTATTCAGATAATACACTCGGCACATTCCTTCGTTGGTATATTGTTGCAGATCTAATTCAGGTAGATGTTGGTTTCGTAAAACCATATTCAACCATGAAGTTACCACTTCAAAAAGGGCGTCGTTACATTTCAGAAACCTATTTCAAGGATGTTAAGAGTCAAATTAGTAAAATTTTCGAGAATGATAATAAAGTGCGAGGCACATAACACTAAGTCAACATTGTAATTGTTCAAAATAATTCAGACTATGAGATAGGTTTTCAGGCCAATCTTTGAAAAGGTGAACGCGCACCTAATCACACCGCAGGAGCTGTACGCGCCGCAGTCATCTAATTTTATAAATGTTACTCCTTATCCGCGCCGAACTACCCGCATTTCAGTAAAATGCTGCAGGTGTACAGATTCCACCAGCGCACACGGATCATGTTATGAAGTTCGGTGCGTTCGATTATTGCAGTACGGCGTGAATGACGTCAGCCACATTTTGTCGTTAGACAACACTGATCATTCGTTGCATAGGCCGCGGCGTTTGCGGCTCAAGTTACGCGTGCGGCGACGCTTTTGACGATTCGAAAATGCAATGACTGCGACGCGTGCGTTCAACTTGATTCTTAATCAACTAACGTACGTAGTAACGTGCCGACGTAACCCATAACACAGTATATTTTCTATTTTTTTTTAAATCTCTTCCATGTGCGTTTTTCCTTTAGCCACACTGGTAACATATCGTTCGGATATCCTATGCCAACCGTACTTACGGTAAGAGACTTGTGAATTTATATGATACTGTGTCTATGAAGAAAACCATATCTTTTCAATAACTAGACATATCGATAGAGACATATTAGGTTATATAACCAGGATCAGACTTTGTAAGAGAAAATTTGTGATCTTTGCTCACGCCTCTGGAAGACTGGCATGATTTAATGTTTGTTGACCCAGATATTCATAATCACACATTGTCATAATCCCCACGATTAGTAGGCGTCTTAGGGGATTGCAGTAAAAGATCCAGATTGCAGTTGGTGCTATACCTTCTGTTATTTTTCTCTTCGTCTCATCTTGCGACTCCTATACAAGAAGATAGGGTACAAATCTTGCCCGGCACCCCAATTATTGTCTATCACATTGGAAGCACGTAGCAGAGTTTCCTTAGTGCTCTTTAATCAATCAAAAATGCTAAGCGATGTCCATTGCAGTCATTACTTGGAAGAGCGACTGAATGCATATACAGTTTATTTTTTGTTATATACAGTATTTAAAACCTTTTTTTTTATTTCTTTTTAATGCTGATAGGTAAGCCTTTGACCACATTTTCACCTGATGGTGATGTGGCCGAAGCCACCTCAAGCCTGGCCATAATCCCTACGCTTGGCAGACGGCATTGTAAGATAGCAGTTCCTCAGCGCTTGTACACGAGTGCCCAAAAAAAAATTTATGTTTTCAGGGTTCATGTATGTGAGTTATGTTCAGAGTATGTTTGTGAGTTTCTTTACTACACCATAACTTCTGAACGGCTCAACCGATTTTAATGTGTAAGTGTAAAAATAGATTCGTCTTGGTATTGCAGGTGGCACTAGGTACCTACATAAAAAAAGTTTAAAAAAAAACAAAGTAACTTTAAGACGCCATGAGGTGAGAATTTTTTTTTCTCTGTGTGTAAAGTATCAAAATGAAAGGCTTTAAGAAACAATTGTCTTAATATTTATAGAGCTTGCAGTTTTTATTTCAATGGAACGATAAAACGCTTAACGAAACTAAATATTTTGCAGTCAGGTTTTTTTTATTATTAATTAATTTATACTTGTATCCTTAGTCACCTTAGTGTACATACAGTAACTCAATAAAATGTTAAATATGATCGTTTTGGTAGGCAGTGGTATTTGCAACTATATTCAAAAATATGGAGGGGCGCACCTTCATAAGTGGAAAGGGATTTACCGGTTTATATACAGTGATTATTAATTACTATAAAGTACGACTTAATCAGCCTCACCGAAAAGTCAATATTTAAGAAAGACCACAAAATACACCTTAAATGAAGACGAAAAGAAACATTCGCCTTCACTGACCTCGTTTAACGCCTTCTAGTTGGAAGGCGTTTTTAAACGTATTAACGTTTGGTCGGTTTTTTGCCTTCATAGCATATAAATTGGCCGTCATTAGGGCGCTTTTGACTTTAGATTTTTCTCAGTGCACAGGCACATGCGACTTAACAACTGTATGACTCAGGGTGACAGGCACAGTGCAATTCGTCACTTGTGATGTAATGTTCCGTCCCAATAACATAAAAAAGGCAAGTTTCCCCCTAAGTTTATATGTACTCAATTTGTATAGGTAATTCCATCACGGGATAAATCCAAAGGCCGCCTTTTTCTTAACTACATTTCCTTATACTACTAGGTGGTAATGTGAACATTTTTCTTATATACCTTCAACTAGAAATTCCTGACTACCTGTCCTCCAAGTAAGAAAATCAGTGCTTCACTCCTGCGTAGCGGCTTAATGAGCGTTCTAATAAATTATCGTAAAAAAGTATGAAAAAAATCTCGTAAAGAAATAAAACAGCCATCAAATAACATAACACTTTGTATTTAAAGGGTTTTTCAATAGGGGCGCGCGAACTTTGACAGCGCATAGCGGCCGTCTTGGTAAACCAATAGCTGTCAAATTTGGCATGAACACATATTTAGCCGTGACATTTCACCATGGAACGCTACACGCTTCAACAACGCGTAGAAATTGTTAAAATGTATTATCAAAAACAGTGCTCTATTCGCATAACGTTTCGTGTATTGCGTCCAATTTATGGCGTTCAGGGCCGTCCTGCAGAGTCCACAATCCATTGTTTAATGAAGAAATTTGAGACAACCGGGTCGGTAATAGATGAAGCAGTGCCTGTACGTCAAAGAAACGCAAGATCGTTGGAGAATATTATTGCATCTATACAAAGTTCAATTAGCTCAAGAGATAAAACCCAACGACCACAGACAGCGCCATGTATTCGCTGATTGGGCTTTAGAGCATTTGGCGGCAGACCCTGCTTATGGGAAAAAAAAATCTTCAGTGATGAGGCTCATTTCTGGTTGAGTGGATTTGTTAACAAACAAAATTGCCGGATTTAGAGCGACGAAAATTCACGAGAGATTCATCAGGTCCTCAACACTCCGAAAAAGTCACTGTTTGGTGTGGATTTTGGTTCGGCGGTATCATCGCCCCTTATTTCTTCGAAGATGCGCAAGGAGACGCGCTCACTGTCATTGCGACCGATATCGGACCATGATAACAAATTTTTTATTGCCTACGTTAGATGGTAAGGATCTCACAAACATGTGGTTTCAACAGAACGGCGCCACTTGTCATACGGCACGGGAAACATTATATTTATTGGATAAGAAATTCGAGGCTTCGTCATCTCGCGTGGTGGTGACATCAACTGGCCACCAAGATCGTGTGTAAGTCACACGATCTTGGTGGCCACACCGCTCGACTACTTTTTGTGGGGTTACGTGAAGTCTCTAATCTATGCAGACAAACCACAGTCAATTGCCGCCCTGAAGGCCGACATAACTCGCGCTCTTCATGAAATTGAGCCCCATATATGCGAAAATGTCATCCAAGTCGCGGCGGCTATTTAGCTGAAATTATATTCTATACATAATGTCAGCAAATATCCTTTAATATAAAATAAAAATTGGGGCCACCACTTCAACAGGTTTTTTTATTTCATTTTTAAGTTCTAGCGCTCTTAATGAAAAACCTTTTATAACAGATATATGATATTATTTGGGAGGGTCGTGGTTATGATAGTTAGATACTTTTATAAACATATTTTCGTAGCTGTGTATGACAGCTTTGCATCTAAACATTTTGTTCGAAGAGCATTGCCATCTGATCCTCTTGGAATTTTGACGATGTTTGCAGAAACGGTATCCACCGCACATCACCATCACATTGCCCGATGTACATGACACGAATTTGGGTTCTAAAAACATACAATAAATTTCAATGGTTTGTAAATGAAATTAAGTGAAATATTAGAGTAGTACAATAAATAGTAGAGAACCCATTCAGATAATCCACTCGGCACATTCCTTCGTTGGTATTGTTGCAGATCGAATTCAGGTAGATGTTGGTTTCGTAAAACCATATTCAACCATTACCACTTCAAAAAGGGCGTCGTTACAGTTCAGAAACCTATTTCAAGGATGTTAAGAGTCAAATTAGTTAAATTTTCGAGAATGATAATAAAGTGCGAGGCACACAACACTAAGTCAATAGTGTAATTGTTCAAAATAATTCAGACTATGAGATAGGTTTCCAGGCCAATCTTTAAAAAGGTGAACGCGCACCTAATCACACCGCAGGACCTGTACGCACCGCAGTGATCGAATTATAAAAATCTTACTGCTTATCCGCGCAGAACTACCCGCATTTCAGTAAAATGCTGCAGGTATACTGGATACAGGATTCCGCCAGCGCACGTAGATGACGTTATGAAGTTCGATGCGTTCGATGCGTTTGATGCTTGCAGTTCGTCGTGGATGACCTAATCCACATTATGTCGTAAGACAACAATGATCATTCGGTGCATAGGCCGCGGTGTTTGCTGCTCATGTTGCGCGTACGGCGACGCTTTCGACGATTTGAGAATGCAAGGACTGCGGCGGGTGCGGCTCCTGCGACGCGTGCGTTCAACTTGATTCTTAATCAACTAACGTACGTAGTAACGTGCCAACGTAACCCATAATACAGTATATTTTCTAGTTTTTCTTTTTAATCCCTTCCATGTGCGTTTTTCCTTTAGCCACACTGGTAACATATCGTTTGGATATCCTATGCCAACCGTACTTACGGTAAGAGACTTGTGAATTTATATGATACTGTGTCTATGAAGAAAACCATATCTTTTCAATAACTAGACATATCGATAGAGACATATTAGATTATTGAAAGATATAACCAGGATCAGACTTTGTAAGAGAAAATTTGTGATCTTTGCTCACGCCTCTGGAAGACTGGCATGATTTAATGTTTGTTGACCCAGATATTCATAATCACACATTGTCATAATCCCCACGATTAGAAGGCGTCTTAGGGGATTGCAGTAAAAGATCCAGATTGCAGTTGGTGCTACCTTCTGTTATTTTTCTCTTCGTCTCATCTTGCGACTCCTATACAAGAAGATAGGGCACAAATCTTGCCCGGCACCCCAATTATTGTCTATCACATTGGAAGCACGTAGCAGAGTTTCCTTAGTGGTCTTTAATCAATCAAAAATGCTAAGCGATGTCCATTGCAGTCATTACTTGGAAGAGCGACTAAATGCATATACAGTTTATTTTTTATTATATACAGTATTTAAAACCTTTTTTTTTATTTCTTTTTAATGCTGATAGGTAAGCCTTTGACCACATTTTCACCTGATGGTGATGTGGCCGAAGCCACCTCAAGCCTGGCCATAATCCCCACGCTTGGCAGACGTCTTGGGCATTGTAAGATAGCAGTTCCTCAGCGCTTGTACACGAGTGCCCAAAAAAAATGTTAAAAAATGTTATGTTTTCAGGGTTCATGTATGTATGTTTGTGAGTTTCTTTACTACACCATAACTTCTGAACGGCTCAACCGATTTTAATGTGTAAGTGTAAAAATAGATTCGTCTTGGTATCGCAGGTGGCACTTGGTACCTACATAAAAAAGTTTAAAAAAAAACAAAGTAACTTTAAGACGCCATGAGGTGAGAATTTTTTTTTCTCTGTGTGTAAAGTATCAAAATGAAAGGCTTTAAGAAATACTTCTCTAAATATTTATAGAGCTTGCAGTTTTTATTTCAATGGAACGATAAAACGCTTAACAAAAGTAAATATTTTGCAGTCAGGTTTTTTTATTAATTTATACTTGTATCCTTAGTCACCTTAGTGTACATACAGTAACACAATAAAATGTAAAATATGATCGTTTTGGTACGCAGTGGTATTTGCAACTATACTCAAAAATATGGAGGGGCGCACCTTCATAAGTGGAACGGGATTTACCGTAGCATGCGTGATTATATTGTAATATGTTTCATGATAATATTTTCGTACACAAGACAATTTCGCAGGCTTTTCGACTTACTACAAGTATGCATTGTACGGTTCTTCTTTCTTCATTTGATGCGGTAGATGAGTATGTACATTGTTCAGTTTCCGGATCTTGCCGTCGCATGTCAGTATAGAGGCGTTGCAGAATCTATTGCTCCTCGTAGAACACTGCCATCTGGTCTTAGGACCCTTGTCGTAGCACTTGGTGAAATGATAACCTTCGTAATTTAACATCACTTTACCGCGACGAGACAAGATGTATGTCAGACCTGAAAATTAAAAAAAAGGACCATTGTAAATCTTGGATATTGGACTTGATTCAATCAGTGTACTCCAACGTAACTGATTAAATAACTATTGCAATATAAAAAAGATAGGTCAGTTAGTAAAATTATTATAACTATGACATGAAAAGTATATCAAGTGTTTCAAATAAACATCAGTTCAATATTAATTAATATTACTTATCTTCTAAGTAGTCAAGAATTTAGCGAACATTTTTGACAGAGTGGTCGTGGTCGTCACATCAGGAATAGTGACACGCCTCACAATCCGTCGCCATTCCTCTCGCACCGCTGCCTTCCTGGAACACTCGTGGAGTGGACGATCTAGAGCAGCCTTCACTTCGTCCGCCCAACTCATGGGTGATCTGCCACGAGCTCTTTTGCCGTCCACTTTTCCCTGCACTACAAGGCGTTCCACACACTTGGCTCCTTGCCGCGAAACATGTCCAAAGAAACTGAGAATTTTACCCTACCCTGTACTGTTATTACTAGTAAGCGCATTCCTCTCGCACCGCTGCCTTCCTGGTACACTCGTGGAGTAGATAATGTAGACCAGCCTTCACTTGGTCCGTCCAACGCATGGGTGACCCACGAGCTCTTTTGCCGTCCACTTTTCCCTGCACTACAAGGCGTTCCACAGACATGGCCCCTTGCCACGAAACATGTCCAAAGAAACCGAGAATTCTACCCTATACTGTTAGTGCTAATAAGCGTATACAAATATTAATTTCATTAAATCTCGATCATGAAAATAAGTCAGACCTATTTCATTTATATTTATTTAATCATGTTGTCAGTCTGTCAGACTGCATACGTACCGACTACTAGAAAGATTACCAAAAATATCTAATTTTCATTACAAGTCGATCAGACCCAGGCCATACAATTTGAGAACTATAAAACTTACACTTACTGTACTGTATCAGCCGGATTGTCCACTGCTGAATACAGCCTCCCCCGTTATGGGCGGGTTTGCCATAATCCTCACCCTTGGCAGGCGGCTTGAGGATCGCAGTGTGAGATATCAGTTCCACGGCAAGTGCTGCCTACCTTCTGGTGTGTTACCCTTAGTCGCTTCTTACGACACCCACGGATAGAGATGGGTTGGTTACATTCTAGCCCGGCACCCCACGGGCACTTACTCTTGGCTTATTTTTAAAACAACAACTTTATTTCATGCAGCTGTCCTTGATAACCCGTTCCCAAAGTTCTCAGAAATTAACTACCCTATGTAATGAAAATATATTCATCTTGACTAACATTTATAACCATTAGTAGGCATCTACCTGTCTATTCACACTAATATTGAATTGAAAGTAACTCTGACTCTTTGTTTGTAGACGTATGTGTGTAATATGCAGCATAAATTATGATTACTAAGCACTAGAGGTCAGTTACTTACTGGTGCATACAATCTCTAGATTTGACCAGGTGATCATGCCACAATTAGCAATGTGGAACAGGATAATTTTCACCTGGTTCACCGAAATCCTAGATATTACTGCTAAGTAAATGACGTTACTGGCCCAGCAGACCAGAAAACTATTGCAGGAGTTTGCAGAAGAGTCCACCACGTCTCTGGAGGATGTCAATTCGCCAATATATCTAGTCCATCCAGTAACTGACCACAGATATCATATGGTACACTGCACTGCACAATTACTCTTCACCGCCTTCATCGATAAATAGGTACGCGGATGAGCAATATCGTTCATTGACCGCGATGGCTCATTCAATATAAGTTCCCACAGCAGACAGTCCGGTGTTTCGGCGTAGGCGAGTTGCCGGTGGCACGACCAGAACAGGTGTCATCATCGTGCAAATATAAGTAACTCCCCTTGTATGTTCCATGGGAGTTGAACTAAACAATATTGGCGTTACCACTTACCTTATAGTAAAATGAAACCGGCATTGACAAACGATGATTGGAACATCCCTGTTGGGCTTAGTTTAATTAGGCTTAGAGCGGAAATCAGGAAGGAGTGTACCTGTACCATGACTGTGACTGAGAGTGAATTGATTAACACTGAATATAAAAATGACTGCTACGAAATTATTGTAAACTAGGTCAAAGTCATTTATGCAATTGCGCCGTCGCGTCGGCATTTATCCGTGACTTACGAATGTTCCTTATTAATGTGAATTCTAAAAAACCTTGCCACATGATCTCATCAATTAAAGTATAAGTAACAAGAATCAATTGATAATATTCTGGGAGATATTACATTTTGAAGAAAGAAAGAAAGGAAAATATTTATTTGCTACAAATAAATAATAATAGCAAGATGTAATACAATTAAATTTTAAAGAAACATACTTCTCCTTGTCGCAAAACGGCCTCAACTCAGCGTTATGCTGGTCGTTCTACCAGTGCTGGTCTTCCGTTAAAGCCGTTTGGGTGACATCACTGACAATCTACTTAAGTTAGATATAGTTAAGATCCTTCTGCGAAGCAGTCATGGATGTCCATGCTGCTCCGCTCCGGTGCAGACGAACCGGGACGAGGAGGCGGCAAGTCACCCGCCTCCTCCCTTCTCCGTAGTAAGGTCACTGGTGGAGAGTCGGGGGATTTTCCACCACGGCACGGCCCTACACGTTTGGGGGGCGGTCTTGGTGAGTAAGGTCGCCTCCCCCAAAGGCCTAGAAGCCCGATTGAGTTCGGACCTACTGCTGGGGCAAGATGGTGAATGCTAACGCAACCCTATCTTGCCCCACCTAAGCGGAGGACTGCTCACGGGGGGTTTTAGTGGGTTCAAGTCCCACACAACCCCCTCCACTACCCCCGTGGTAGAGATGGAGTGCGAAGGCATTCCCTTCAAAAAGGTATAGTTAAGATATAACAATTGTTGATTCGTAAATTACTAACATATATTGTTTATGTATTGAAATATATAGATATATATAAAGCAAAAAAGTTATCAACATTTTGCAGCCAAATATAATTGAAAATTTATCAACTAAAATCTTAAGAAAATCCCATCCTGGATGACAAATTTCGGTGGCTCATGTTGGTGCTCCAAATTTGATTTGATGATTTTTCCTGAACTTAAGGATATAAATCGCGCCTTACACTTGTTCCCGAAAGTGCACCGGTGGTACTCTTTGTGCAGCGTTCCTCCATTACGACAGAAAGTAAACCCGTTGACGATTGCAATCTTTTTACCAGCTATATTCTTAGTCCAGTTAACTGTTGGAAATAAAACAATCTCTTTTGGAGTGATTGGGTACATTAATATAAAAAAACTAAAACAAAGATCGACGAAAGACCTCTAAATACCAGAGCTACACTTTTATTACGATTTGATCGAGCTAATCGAAATAAAAAAATAATTCATGGCAAAAGATTTTTTAAATATTGTGCTGTAATATATATGTAACTTTAAAACAATTCAAACTTTACCGTGCTTAAATAAGGTAGACCTATTCCACACATTACTATTTATTAATGATTGTGATCATTCTTAAATTTAATAATTTCATTTTCGACGGTGATGATGGAAGCACGACAGTTCTCAGCTATCTTCACGCAATTCCAACGCGCGCGCAGCTTCCCCTTGCTGCCCGACCACATGTTGTACCGATACTTTCCGACCATTATCACTGGTTTTCCGTATCGCGATGTCGTGAATACTGGTGTTGGATCGACTACAAAAAAAGGTTAAGGTACCAATTGTGATATCGATAGGATCAACAAACTTTCATAGGCAGTCTTGTGCTTCATATAGTATTTGTAGTAGTTATTAGACCGATTCCATGTACTGTGGGGTGCCGTCTGTCGACATCGTAAGAGGTAACTTAAGGTAAAATACCGGAACGTGGGCAGCAGCGCCTGAGGAACTGATACCTTAAACTGCGATCCCCAAGACGCCTGCCAAGCGTAGGGATTATGGCAAATCCCCGCTTAATGAGGGAGGCTGGGTTCAGCAGTGGACAATCCGGATGATAATAATATAAGCTTTTTATTTTCTTACACTCTTCTTACTTAAGTAACATTGTTCTAACTTTTTTCTTAATTCTACAATACAATACATTTTAATAAAAAATCCTAATCTAAAGTGTAAGTACCGCTTTGAGCGGTGAAAGCCTCCTCCATCTGCCTCCATCTCTCCCTATCTCTCGCTGCCCGGCTCCAAGTAATACCGGCTGTTTTGGCGATGTCATCGCACCACCTTTTACACGGTCTTCCTGGTCGTCTCTTTTTATCCATGGGGTACCAGTTAGTTGTTGTTTGCGACCACCTTCCGTCTGTTACCCGTTGTAAGTGTCCCGCCCATTTCCATTTTAGCTGAAGGACTTTTCTCACTGCGTCTTTTGCCTTCGTCTTCTTCCTTATAGTGCTGTTTTTTATTTTATCTTTCAGCTTGTGGCCTGTGTAACTTCTCTCGATTCCTCTTTGACACACTCTTATTTGATCGACTGTCTTCTTCGTGAGTGGCCATGTCTGGCATGCATATGTGAGGCATGGTAACAAACACATTTCCATTGCTTTCGTTTTTAATTTTATTGGTAAGTTGTTTTTGAAAATATCTTTCATACTCCAGTATTTATTCCACGTGGTTTTTGTCCTTCGCAAAATTTCTTTTTCAGTGCAGTTTTTGAAGGTGATCAGATGTCCTAAGTATATATAGTCCTCTACAAAATCCAAATATGTGTTTTGAATTTCTATGGGTACCTTTTGTCTGTTGGTCATTATTTTTGTCTTATCTTCGTTGACTTCTAGTCCTACTTTCTTGCTTTCTTCACAGAGCGACTCTAGCATGGTTTGTAGTTCTTGTGGGTCTTCTGAAAGCAACACAATGTCGTCAGCGAAGCGTAAATGTGATAAGTACTTTCCGTGTATTTTTAAGCCTTTTCTCTCCCACTCTACTTTCCTGAAGACTTGTTCAAGTACAGCTATGAAAAGCTTTGGAGAGAGGGGGTCACCTTGTTTCACACCTCTTTGTATTCTGAAGGGGGGTCCACGTTTTTCTAAAGAAATTTGTGAGGTGCTGTTCTTGTAAATTTCTTTTACCAGGTCTAAGTAATCTTTATTTACTCCTTGTGTTGATAAGGCTTCCCATATAGAGTCGTGATATACTGAGTCGAAAGCTTTCCGATAATCAATAAATATGATATATAAAGGTTTATCATATTCATTATATCTTTCTATTATCATTTTCAGGGTATGAATGTGGTCTACTGTTGAAAAGTTTTTCACAAATCCAGCCTGCTCTACCGGTTGGTTTTCATCTATAATTTTTGTCAGGCGTCTCAGAAGAGTTGTAGAGAACAGTTTATACAAGCATGATGTTAGGCTTATTGGCCTGTAGTTCGAAATTTGGTTTGCGTCACCTTTCTTGTAGAGTAGTACTATGTGTGAGTTAGTCCATTGCTTTGGTATTTGTTTCGTAATAAGTATCTGATTAAAGAGGTTGGTTAGCGGTGCTACCAGGATGTCTTTACCTGCTATAACCATTTCATTTGTTATGCCGTCCGGCCCTGGGCTTTTTTCAGTCTTCAGTTTCTTGATTGATTGTAATATTTCGTTTTCCTGGAATTCTGGTACATGTTCATTATTTTTAGGGACTAAATTAATATGTCGATTGTGAAGTATGGAATCTTCCATCGAATAAAGTTTTCTGTAAAAATCAGTTGCTATTTTCATTATCCCTTCTCTGTTTGTGACAATTTCTCCTGCTGTATTTTTGAGTTGCCCCATCAACTGTTTTGAGTTGTTTAGATGTTTATAGGCTCTTTTAACAGCACCAGAGTGTTCTAGATACTTTTCTATAGTATTCATTCTATATTTCTTAGTATTATATTTTATATATTTATGAATCTTTCCGTATAATTTACTCAGTCGATCTTTTTCATCTTTTGTTTTATTTTGTTTCATTTGCAGTTTGTGTTTTTCTTCTTTCAGTTCTATGATTTTATCTGTCATTATCTCCAGGTTTTTAATACTTTTTTGGGGTATGCGGGCAGAGCTACAACTTTGAATAATGTTTTTCTCTATACTGTCATAAAAATCTTGTACCGGTTTATGTTCTACATTGTCATAGTCGCCTTTATGTAATTCCGTGTTGTATTTTTGGGTATCTATATTCTTCTGAGGTTTTGTTGAGTAGTGGTAAGCTCTCGTATGATTTTTGCTTTTTATATTCAGTGTTGCTCTAACCATTCGGTGGTCACTTGGATGCTTCAGATTACTGATGACACAGCAGTCTTCTAATAATCTTGGGATATTGGTGGCAATGTAGTCGATCTCATTCATTACTTTACCATCAGGTGACCTCCACGTCCATCTTTGCTTAGGACTTTTCTTAAACATTGTGTTCGCTATTTTGAGAATTTTTTGGAGGCAAAACTGTACAAACATTTCCCCTCTTTTATTTCTCTTTCCATATCCATATTTCCCAAGTGCTCTGTTTTCTTCTTCCTTCGGATCTCCTATTTTTGCATTCATGTCTCCTAGAAAGAGAAGCCTTGACGAACTGTGCTCTAAAGTTGTTTCTAGTGAAATGTAAAACTCTTCTATTTCTTTTTGATCCGAGCTTGAGGTTGGGGCATATGCTTGAACTATTGTAAATTCTTTATCATATATACTTATTTTGATCAATGCTGCTCTACCTGATATCCCTTTAAAATCGAGTACTGTTATATTAGTTTGTTTTCTGACCAGAAAGCCTATGCCATTCCTTCCTTTTGTTTCACCATGAAAGTAGAGTCGGTAATTGTTTCTATCTTCTATTATATTGCATCCTTGCCTTCTGGTTTCGCTTATACCTATTATATCCCACTTTAATTGTGATATTGCATATTCTAGTTCGGTTATTCGTGTTTCATTGGCTAGAGATCTAACGTTAAATGTTGCTATGTATATTTTGTTACATTTTGCATTTGGAGGGTTTCGGTCTACTACCCCCGTGCTGACCGGGCATATTGGGGGAGGTTTTTCACAATAAGTTCTTTCTTTGTTTTTCTGTTTCATGCTAGAGTTTGCGGCGGCAGTGTGAGAGGCAGTTGATTGCTATTCGAAGGCGATAACTTCATCCGCGGTAGCCGCGGGCGACGTCGGTTTTGGGTTTTCCTGGCGTTTTCGCACGTAGTTTGTAATGGTGCTCTGGTTGCTCTTGAAGTATACTTTATTCTTCTTTGAAGCTTGATATTTAGTATTATCGTCTGGATTAGATGATGAGCTTCTTGCCTGGTTGGGAGGAGTGATCGCTAACTCTCTCTTTTTTGAGTTTGAAATGTAGGGTTCATTCCGTTTTCCGTGACTCTGGTTCTGCTCTCGTACTATAATTTTATCATACCTTAGATACGCCATTTTTCCTTCTTTTCTCTCTTTTTGTAGCTGTGCCTGGAGTGATTTTCTAATTTCAAGGATTTTTGGTGCAAAATCTTCTTTTATATAGATTTTTGATTGGTCTAATTTCTTCTTATTTTTCAAAATAGATATTTTCTTTCCATATGTGGTGAGAGTAAGGTTTACTGGGCGTATGTTCTCATCTTTAAGTTTTCCCATTCTTCTCACTACTTGGATTTCATTTTTATGGCACTCTATATTCATTTTTCTTAAAACAGTTATTACCTTTTCTTCCAGCTCTACATAAGACTTCTCGCCTTCGTCGATACCGAAGAAAATTATATTTCTTTCTCTTACTTGTTTCTCTATTTGATCTATTCTTCTCTCTTGGTCTGCATTTGTTTGGTTGATTTTTTCTATCTCTTTATTTATGTAATCGAATTTCTGATCAATATTTTCGTTGATTTTTGAAGTTACACGTTCTTCATGTTCGCTCATTGCGATATTTATATCACTTTTAATCTGGATTCTGAGATCGTAAAGTAATTTTTCCATAATTTGTTTTTATTTTTGTTGTTAGCTACAGCTGGTGCCCTCTGGTGTCGATTTCGTGTACTTGGGTATAGAATAATTGGTTGCTACAGCTTATGACCCCTAGTGGCGATTATACGTACTTGTACTGAAAAATACTTGAAGTTGAGTTCTTGAGTGTTGTCGCTACTCGCCGCTAGGTGACAGTCTGGGTCGTGCAGTGCCCTCTAGTTCGTTTTGGCTGAACTAAATATTGAACCAAATATTAGTTTGTCCACTTCCACACAGATGGCGCTATACTAATATATTGAGATTTCGAACAAGTAGATTGTTGATAACGGTTTTTGAGGTTATGTTTTCGAAATAAAAACACTGATCTTTCACTGAGTCACTCGTGTTGTAGGTAGTGTATGTAGCGCACTTGCACAGTCTGGGGAATTAAGTATTTACTTCGTTCTGTCCACTCGTTTCACTATGTTTTATCGAAAAGTTCGCTACGTTTTCCACGCTTTATTGCACTTCACAGAACGTTTTTTGAACACTGTCTACACTGTTGCACCAGTAAAGCGAGTTCTTCTTCCTAATTCTTCTATTTGTTGCTTGAAATATGAAGTATTTTCCGATGAATCGTAATTTAATTTGGAGGCCGTACAAAACAATGTTATCTATACTGCGCCCTCTAGCGGATATATAGTGCTGAAATGTACTATAGTATTTTTAATATTTTTATTTTTGCAATAACGCATGATCTGCGGATTACATTTATGCGGGTTCGTATCCCGCACATGACTATAATTTTTCCCTCGTAAATTTGTAATTGTGTAATGTACTTTGGTAACTAAGTTTATTGTTGGCTGCTGACGATTGGGCTCATTATGGACCTTATTCCATTTTTATCCCTTTTTACAAAAATTGCCGGACCAATAGTGTGAACAAGACGGTCAGGCATAAAACCTTTGATGTGGTCGTTATATTGAAGACAATTTTAATTAACTCGGATTAATGTTTTCAAAGTGTCCGTGGTAAAATGAATAAGAATATTAACTTTAGTTCGTGTTATCTACTACTTGTTGAAATATTATAGTGTATATTAACAAGCCTCAGCTAATGATTACCTATATTTTTTTATAGTATTATATTCGATCAAAGTACTAAGTCTTGCACCCATGCTAGTTGTGTCTGGTGCAATGCCAGCGGATCCTGGAATCAGAAATAACACATTGTCGGTTGAATCTGTCCCTTCTATGATGACTATCAGTCCACCTCCCGAGCTTTTCAGAACTGTTATAATAACAGGAAATAATTTACCAATAAATTGTAATAGATTTATTACAAAATCACAAATATACGATAGGAAAAATTTAAGTCATGTGCGGGATGTAATAGATTTATTTTTGTGTGATGAAAAGCTGGCTATGGACACTCTCATGTAGTAAAAAAAGACCTGACTCATAAGTAGCTTCAAATCATAAATAGTTATTGAACATACACAAATTGTCTCATTTCTGACTGACCTATTATGGCTAATAATAACATATCCGATTATCAATAAATTAAATGTGAACATAGAACTGTACTAACCATATCTTTATGAAGATTGTTTCTATTATTCAATAACTCGTTTCGCTTCTTGAACTATCAAATACCAGGTATATTTTAATATGATCTAAGCTTCAGAAATTTGAAAGCTGGTCTTAACGTTGTGTGTCAACTTTGTGATACATTTTCCACAAGGTCTCTTACCGGTGGCCTGTTCTACTACCATAAGCTCCAAGTTGTTAGGACTTCTCCAGGCGTCTTGCTCTATGTAATTAAAGAGATTCCGATAATACTCAGAAGGAAGTCTCGTTTTTATGCAATGTTTTTTTTAATATTTTGACACATTAGTTCTGCAGGCTATCCATCTTTCATCATATACCTCCACTCTCTTATATATTAATCATAAATTATAATATCTCTTTCAAATATGACAATACGCGGTCTACTTGTAACTCTTTAACTCTTTCTGATAGTTCATGACTAGAGCCACACGATCAAGACAACGAGCACGAGCAAGAACAAGAGAAAAACGAGCAGACCAGTTTGCATACTAATCTTATCTTTGGTTAGCGAAATAATACAGCTTTCAATCAATCAATCATTTATTTGCTAAATACAATACGTTCACAATTACAATAAGATAATCTTATATTTGTATCGACAATTGTGTGCAAATAACAACTAATCTAAGTTTAAGATTATACATAGTAAAACAAATATAAAATAATAAAGTCAAAATACAAATACAAAGTAGTGTAAATAATGTCCAAGTCAGCGTTTCAAATATTCAGACACAGTATAAAAACATTTGTCTAGCAGCTAATAAGTCAATTTAGTTTGAAATAAATTGTCCTGTGAAGTTTTATCTCATTTCGTAGTTTGTTATATGTTATGATGCACGTGTTATTGTAAGTGCGTGCCGCGCATTTCCTATAACTATCACTGTCCCACGCAGTGAACATTTTGTGGCACACTTTACTGAAAAACTATCACGACTATAGATTTGTGCTTTAACATAGTAATTTAACTTCATATCTAGATGTGTTATCTGTTTTCTTATTTCCTATTTTATTACATGGAGGATGATACAATAGGTTCTCATATTTAGTCCTTTTCTGCCGTGTGAAGACTTCACTGCGTTTTTGAAACAAGAAGCATATATTATATATAATATGTTTTAGTAAAAAGACATAATTCTCGAATATACATACGGGTGGTGTAGGAATTATTTTTTTAGGAATGGCTCCATGCCTTGTTAATAAATAGGATGCACCTTTTTTGTAGTTTAAAGGCTACATCCGAATCAACAGAGTTTCCCCACATAATAAGGCTATAGCTGAGAACTGATGATCCATAGCCATGATAAGCTGCTAGAGCTGTTTCTGCAGAAACTGTCTGCCTCTGTTTCTTTTGAGTGCAAACAAAACGGCATAGTTTTTTACAACCTGTATTTACATGAAGTTTCCAATTGAGGTGTCTATCTAATATTAATTCCAAAATGTAATAGATTCAACTTAGTCAACTTTCTGATCTTTAATTATGCAGTTTCATTGGACTAGTATTATATGAATTTAAGAGAATTATTTTTGTTTTATTGATGTTAATACGCAAATTAATATTTTCCGTCTAATTCATTGTGTCAAGTAGTGTTTGTCTTAAGACTTGTTGCACTGATTCATGTTTATTACATTTACCAGAGATGTAGTGTCGTCTGCAAAGAGTATGCAATTCTGTGAAGTCACTTCAGGTCATTTATATAAATCAGAAATAGTAAAGACTAACCAAAACTCCTCTGTAATTATAAATGTGTTTGGAACAACTTTTATTCTTTAATAAGGTACAAGTATTTTTTTAATGTATTCATTGCCTGAGTCGGTGTCATCATAGCGGCTTTAGATAGTTATATATTTGTTTATTTTTACACTATGTGAAGAGCAGCAATTAGGTGAGATAATACAATATTGACTCTGAACACGGCTATATCAAAATACTTAACATTCTATGCAACTAAGTCGGGCACAAGAAACTTGAAACTTCACTCGTACGCTATGGCCCTGAGAAAGAGCAAGTTCATTAAATCAAACACCTGTGTTGTATATATACAAATGAAGTTTTGTGGGTTCTCTTTGTGGGCAATTTAAAACAATGTTACAAATATTTAGAAAATTAGGGCTATGCTAACACAAACACTGATACGATAGTTGAAGTAGTTCTAAGTATGTAAGTCCTAAAAAGCTCATTTTTATAGGGCCAGCAACGCGTTCTCGAGATCTCTGGTAATGCGGATGTTCGTGGGCGACGGTGATCATCTATTACCAGGTATTCCGCTTGCTCATTTGCGCCCCTATCCCATACAAAAAGATATGCTGAGGATGAGCTACAAAAATACTGTATTTTTGACATTGAACGACCCCACAATGGTTTTGCATAAGTTTGTCTAAAAATTCAATAGCTTGATACTACTAGATACTGATACGTTTACTTTTAAGATCAGAAGAGTGAGAAACGCAGCAAATTATTAAGCTTTGTCACCATCAATTAAATTTAAATATTATTTTATTCTGTTTATATATTTACTTTAATTGCTAACAATTAAAGTAAATATATGAACAGAATTAAATAATATTTAAATCTGTAGATTTGAATTAGAATTGACGTCTCATCCTATTAATCCTTAATTGACTCTGATTTTTAAAAAAGTTTTAAAAAATTGAGAATAAAATAGTAAACATTAATACTAATTCCTTCTAAATATGACTAGGTACAGGGACTGTCGCATCTTAAACTAAAATCACATTTACAAATTACCTACCATGATAACTAGCTCTCTAAGATAGCTACTGGAACACACTGCTACGAGGAGGTGCTCAGCAAGAGATTCTCTTACAAAATTACAAATTTACGAGAGGAATAATTATAGTCATGTGCAGAATTCGATTCCCGCCTCATCCTCCCGTATAGCCGGGGTATGCTCTGACCGACTGAGCTAACATGACATATGACTCATAAGTCAAATTTTTTCATTTTTTTTTTCATCATATAGGAATAAAAAAAAGAGATACTCTACTTGAATGTAGTAGATAGCCAGACGAAATGTTACAAAATGTCCTAACTTTATATAAATATATAGCACTAAAATACTTTAATATAGTTACTTTAAATTAAGTGTTATACATTTGAGATTTCAATGACATATTATGCTGTATCGAGATTATAGTTTATAATATTTAACGAGTATAATACAAACCTAGTCTCTAATCATGTAAGAGCAAGTTGACTTACCTTTTAAACAGTTAATTAAATACTGCAACCAGAAATCAAGTATCTGTTTTCTTGATAAACGTAGGTGTTACATTGACCTATATAAACTAGACGCGACATCTCAAACGAGGATAGTCGACTAGTGCAAGTATGCCGGCCGGCATACTCTCCCCCACACGCAGCTGCAAAGTCGTAGAGATTTACGTTCTAATATTATCAATTGTGTATTTTGAATACACAATTTTCGAAAGTAAAGCGCGTGTAATCTCTACCAGTGCCCAGCTACGTGTGGGGGAGAGTATGCCGGCCGGCATACTTGCACTGATCGACTATCTTCGTTTGGGATGTCACGTCTAGTATACATAGGTCAATGAGGTATTATACAGGGCGTCCCACGGATATGCCACATGGAGGGAAAGTACCTTGAATATTGTACATGGAATATTTTTACTGAAAGAAGACATTATTTGTAATTTTCTATTTAATTACTCGATTATCATTATTTATACCTTAATTAATTATATCTAATAAAACTAAGCTAGTAAGTTTAGAGAACGCAGCAATTTTTAGAGGTATTGCTTATGTGCAACGACACAGCCTTTTACTTATTTATTCAATTTTAATGGTTTTTTTTTGTTGGGCGTGGTATATCTCCAAGTTTATTTTATCTAGCAGTTAGGTATTCAGTTATACTTAAATGACTGAAAAGTATTCTAAGCGATTTATTGCTGAGGTCGAGTATTAATTTAGAGTAATTCACATCACTGAATGAATTGTAATAAAGAACGCTACAATATTATTTGGTGGCAAAAACAAAATTTATATTGTTTGATTGAGGCTAATAATGCTCGTGTAATATAACATTATGCGGCTGAGGTAAATTAAATATTTTTTATTCTTTGAAAAAAGTTAAGCTGAAGATAAGGGTTACCATAGCCTTATGGGAATATGATATTTTCATATTTTTTTTTTTAATAAACTAGTTATTCCTAAAAGTATAGTGAGGTATCTATTCCAAAAGCTTAAAACCTGTTATATGAGAAATATAAAATACTGTTATATTATAAAAACTAACGCCCATATTTATATTTTATGTTTGAAAACACGGGTGTTTGAGCGTGAAACACCCCCGCCGCCAGCGCCGTCGGCTCGAGCACAGCGAGCTGCCGCCCGCAGTGTGAAACGTGACGCGACCGCGGCGGACGTACCACACACAATATCCTGAGGAAGGCTTCCGGTAGAAGCCGAAACATTGTCGTTAGTCATATCGACTCACAGTAAGTTGTTTCACGCTCAAACACCCGTGTTTTCAAACATAAAATACAAAATACTGTTAAATGTCATTCATAGAATCATTCTTCCAATTTCAAACTGCATCTCTGGCATATTTTGATTTGGTGTTCAGAGCAAATTGGAACATCACACTTCGGGCACCTGGTCTTACTCTTTCGATCTTTAGTTCTTGGACAGAATCCACAACGTCTCTGTATCATTTTATGCCCAAAGTCTGCTCCATAGTCTGTTATGATAGTTTTGAAAGGTCCAATAATATTATTTTCTTCCATAAGACTTCTCAAATTTGGCTTTTCCATGCGTACTTTCAAGAATTCGGATCCGGATTCAATTTTTGATTCTGAAAGCAACATTAGTGTTAGAATGCGGATACGTCCATACATTTTGGATACTGCGCAATGGAAGTGCGCAATCTAATATATATTCGTTCTACCGCCAAACAAGGAAAACCTCGGCAAAAAAAAAACGTTTTGAAATCGAAATTCTAAAGAAACGTACAAAGTGCTTTGCTTCAACATTTATTGTGCGAACCGCGAAGGAACTCTCTGAGTAACTTAACTGCTGTCTTCTGGAAAATGCAACCCGGGAATTTTCAAACTCAAAGTAAAAAGCTCCTTTCTGAGGTATGCTGCACCAAGAGTGCTTCACCGCAGACCACAGCGTTGCTTAATATGAGATAAACGGTGCTCAAGTGTGAATAATTAATCGGCAGGTACGGCAATCACGAACGAAGTCGCAGGTACAGCTAGTTTTCAATAAAACTAGTTGATGCAAACTACTTATTACATATTTATTATTTAATCACAATTTTATAAATACACCATTTATGATTCTATAGTTTGAGGGCGCATGACTATGATCCATTATCGTCTTAATCATTACACCCTTGAGATCCAAAATAAACCGTGCCCTGCACTTGGGATACATAGTACACTGCCAGAGATTCGTACTTTTAGTTCTTCTCCTGCAAAAATATGTATAATCGTTCCATATCGCGCGTTCCTTTCCATTTCTCTGTCTCACATAGTGAACTAGAATGAAAGTAAATTTTGGAAATAATTTACACAAATATACAAGTAATTTCATATCTTTTGAATGGAGACTATATATATATATATGTATATATATGACCAAAAAATTCGCAACCTTTTATCATCCCAGTGGGTTTAATACTCTCTGTGCGTATAACCGGGAACCGAACAACATTGGTTCGGTTCTCTCCAGGAGAAATTTCCTGGTGAAAACCAGGTTTGGCTATGCGGCGTTTATGAGGTTACTGGCTTAGCAATGTTATTTTTGTATGGTTGATGTTTAGGCGGAATCGGCACTAGATATATTTTATATATCTTTAAGTGTTTATCAAAAATATGAATTTATTGTTTTCTTCACTTTTGTTCAAATATTTGTTATTATTAAATGACAGATAAACCAAATACGGGACGAGCAAGGAAAGAAACACTTATATTGAAGTTTTAGGTACAATTAACAATATTAGAATACGACCTCTATAACGTAAAACTTATTGAATCAAAAGTCTGAACAAACATCAAAACTTTGTTCTTGATCTAATAAGCTTTTCCTAGAGTTGAACCGTCATCAAGCGCTTAGTTTTATTTTTAAATTAATTTATCAGAAGGGTTATGAAACGATCAATAGATCTTATACAATTTCTCATAGTATTGGTGCGCATCTATTAATCTATTAGATAATCATTTGATTGATATCGACATAGAAAGTAAACACCAAGACAGATTCAATCAAATCTGTAACTGGTCACACATACAATTACAAAATATCGTTTAATGATCTGCTTCCTTAGTCTTTTAAGTCTTAGCGCATATTGCAATAAGGTAGCCAATTATTACATAATTATTTAAATCTTTAATAAACTTGTCACCTTGCTGAAAGGTGCACCAAATATATTTAAATAAATAATAATATTAAATAAATAATAATTACATAATAAAGTTAACTAACAAGAACAATGCAATCTACTCAGTTATTACTAAACTATAATATGGAATATCTATTGGGTCTCAACGCAATGCCTGTGCTGAAAAGCAAGGTGACAGACCGTTGATTTCTACTATTTCATATGAGTTATATCAATATGCTGCATGATTGTGATTATTGCTCACTTTGATGACTTCATCGTCGTAAGTTTGTATAAAAGCCCTACAGTAACAGCCCCCTTGCGAGCATTGCCATCTGGTTTTCTTGTTTCTGGAATATTGTCTACTAAATGTATAGCCACCGTATTTCACCATAGGGTTACCTTTTCGCGATAATATGAAAACTGGACCTGCAAATGGAATAAAATATAATAATATAATAATAAAAATCTGTATTTGGAACCATAACAATATTATACTAATAACATATGAGAATCGATGACACCTGCAGAAGTGTGACAACTGTGTCGCAGATGTCAACGCCAAAGTTCCTTACTAAAAACATTGAACAAAGTATTATTTAAATTTAAAGCTTAATTCGTAGATAAAATAGGATTCGAAAACAATGAATATACAATGAAATAGAATGGGGAAAGTACAAGCAGAAAAAAATGCCTGAATAAGTGTGTATTAGTGTGAGTTAAAAATAAATGAGGGTGTGTGTGTGTTTGTGTGTATGTGTGTGTGTGTGTTTATGTGAGGGATTGTGTGTATGTGAGGAAGTGTGGGTGAAGCGACTATATATAGTGTTGCAAAATGTGTGAGAGATTATTTTGTTAATTTATAATTTCGTACTAATTTTATATTCTACGTACAAACAATTATTGTTATCATGCCTGTGCCATGTTACTTAAAAAAACATTTAAATCAATATGAATACTTAATATTTTGAATAGATATTGCGCAAAAAAAACATATGTTTATGCTTACGGATGTTCTTCGAGAATCTTGTAAGAAGTGAAGAAACTCAACAACACTGAAATCATTTAGGCAACCCAAAGGCCATTGCAAGCCTGCAGGTAGTACAAATACTCAAGGCAAACCAAGCGGGAAATTTCATTTGCAATAAATTGATCGTTTAATTGGCTGTGTGACACGTGGCACCGTCCAGTTGAAACCACATGTGATATCAATAATAGGCCCAAATTGAGTCAAAATGTGATTACAAACGTTGATGAAAGAATCGACAGCTGTCAGCGTGCTCGTGGTGGACATTTGCCAGATATCATTTTTCATTAATAATTGCCAAACTTTTCTCTTCGTAATACAATAAAAATTTGAATCATCTGCATCTAAATTCATTGTTTTATTTTGTTGTAGAAAACAAAGTTCTCGTTGAAAACTCCTTTATTATGCGCAAAGACATACATACATACAAAGTTTCACCGAGTGGACACTTAGTATTTAATATATGACGAAACTACGTTTGTATCGAAAGCGCCACGAGCACTCTAACCCCGGTGTTACGAACTGCACAATGTTACAACTCACTATATTTCTGAATCAATGTATAATTTTTAGGTTTTATACTTAAATATCGCAACACAAATATTAAAATCACACAGTAGCGCACATAATAATAATGTTACAAAATATTATGTCAACAAAGACATCATAAATTAATATCAAATCTCATAAATAAATTAACAATACGCATAAATTATTATGTCTATCAGGCCAATGAAGCACCAATTACGTAAAACGTAGGTTTTTGTTTATCTGTTAATAGTAGATTATGATACAAGTGAGCTAAGTTGCTCTTTATACACGAGGCTGCGTGTTGCAGCCCAAGCTATAGGCGAGGGCGTAAATCAGCCGAGTGTATAATGAGCAAGTTGCTCACGAGTTTCATACGCACTTATTCAACACCCTTGCGAGGAAAAAAAAATATATTGCACAAATGCGATACAAACAACATACGAAAATTATGGAAAATAGCGCGAAAGTTTATTTTTTCTCGCAGCAAATGTATGATGGTTGATTACATATAAACCTCTTCGATGTTACAAATCTGTATTACCCGGTTAAATTGAAAATGCTCTGTTTACTCGCATATAATTTGCAGTTAGGTACTTATTTAACTTTGTAGGGATAAATTACCCGATTAAACTGTATTACCCGGTTAGATGGAAAATGCTCTGTTTACTAATTCTATTACGGGTGTTATAGTTCGGTTTATGGCCGTAAAAACGATATAATACGGTCACTTTACGAGCAAGGATGTTGAAAACTTTATTAACATACATTTAATGGATCAGCGCTCAAGTAAGTGCAACATTGATCATGTTCTTGATAATCGACTATTTTATTGTTAACCGTAACGATACGGCCTTTACAACCGTGGTTTTTTCTTACACATCTCCAGAATATCTTGTCGGTGCAATCTGCAGCTACGCGGCCCTTGCAATAGCGACATCCTCGGAAAACGAGCACCAAGTTCCCTCTCCAATTGGTTTCAAACTGAACTTCTAAAAAGTATAAATTCTTGTAACACTATATTTTTAATAGGTAAGCTTTGTTTAAATTTATTTATTTTATTATTTTATGCCTGATAGGTTAGCCTTTGACCACTATCTCACCTGATGGTAAGTGATGATGTGGTCGAAGATGTGGTTCAGGCTAACCTAGAAGTACTGGCTCTCAAGGACAGCTGCCGGAACACACCGTTAGTTGCTTGGCGACAGATTTTCTACTTGAGGGTGGTAGCTAGCCAGGCGGGCATTCGCAAAATACCCTACCACCATGCTATAACGACTGCCATCCTAAGACGACAACCGGGACCGACGGCTTAACGTGCCCTCCGAAGCACGGAAACGCTCAGTAGTAATGTCACTAGCGGTCACGCATCCAACTCATGACCGCGTGCGACGTTGCTTAACTTTGCTGATCGTTTGAGAACAGGTAAGTCAACTTCGCTACGAGCGCTTCAAATACTTCATATATCTTATTTTTTGGTTTGCTTCACATGCTACGTATAATTATATTATTTATAATAACAATGATGTTGCAAATAATAACATTAGTACATACACTCATATATGTATTTTGATATTAGTTTTTTTTTGGTGCTGCTGTCCATTTCATCAAATCCAAGAATATGGCATAATAACAAATATTTTAAGAAACCCTTGAAAAATATAAAAAGAAATATATCTAGTGACAATTTCGCCTAATTTTCCTGTTAAGCCAACGTGACGTCACAAATGCCACGCAGCCAAACCGGAAGAGTATTCTACGAGTGTCGCTTCTACACGAAGCATTCTCCAGTTATTAAATATGGATTTGGACCATGTCTACTTTTTCAATAATGCGCTAATTGAGTTTAAACTTCCTCATCGTGGTTTACTTACAATCAAAACGCGGCAAATGCGGCAATTCGTGGGGTTTCTAGCGTCATTTCATTATCTCCGTCTCCATCGCCAGCCAGTACTTCGGAGCTAGTTACACTGAAAGTCATTCAAAAGGAAATTAAAAGCTTAAAAACTCAGCTAGCCAGCATACCAACTCTCACCGCTGATGTGAAGGCAACCAAGGATGAATTATCTGAACTCAAAGCCTCCAATGACTTCAAAAGCGAAAGAATCGCATACAAATCGAGTCTCCAGTTTGGACTCTAAAATATGTGATTTTGAGTTGTGGGAACTGGAGACTGGCAGCCACCAAACTGAAATCATCCCTTGTAAGACACAACTATTGTCCCATAAATAAAAATACCGTCTTAATAACACAAATATTAAAAGAATTCCAATTAAATAAAGATGAAAATCTTTTCTGGTGGAGATGGAGGCTATACTGCTCCTTCTCAGACCCAAATTAACTACCTCCATCGTGTTCCTGTGCACAAGCTGAGAGTCAAAAATGTAATTCTGAGTTTTATTATCAACTGTTAGATACGCATCGAAAAGGAATAAGTTGCAGCTGCGCGAGCTTCTAAAACGTTCTCAGCAATGGACATTGGATTTGAAAGCACGCAGAAAATCTTTTTTAATGACCAATGGAGAAATGACGAACCAGCTGAATAATACTATTGAAGCAGTGATGGCTCAGTGGCATTGGCTATGGACTGCCGCGCAGCAGGTCCATGGTTCGAATCCCGCCCAGAGCTTGAGCTTCACCGCAAGGTGGAAGGGCATTTTGCGAATGCCCGCCTGGCTAGCGACCACCCTCAAGTAGAAAATCTGTCGCCAAGCACCTAACGGTGTGTTTCGGCAGCAGTCCTTGAGAGCCAGTGAAATTACAGGCACATGAGACTTAATAACTATGTCTCAAGGTGACGGGCGCACTGCAATTCGTGACTTGTGACGAAATGCATCTGTAATAGGCAGAGGTTAGTCCGCTTAACATCAGGTGGGCCTCGAGCTTGTTCCGTCACAATAACATAAAAAAAAAAAAAAAAAAAAAACTAAGGTGTTTCCAAAAATTTGTTAATCTCCTTAACCATTTTGTTGTGTAGACATAAAACCTTTTATCGAACTCCTTTGACTATACACATATACGGGTATGAGTAGATGTTCTGGCTCATATTTTTTTAAAATACAGATTTTAACCTGTAGTGTGCCGGGCTAGAATTGCACATTTTTTTACATATGTTACTGTGACGGAACAAGTTCGAGGCCCACCTGATGTTAAGCGGACTAACCTCTGCCTAGAACAGATGCATTTCATCACAAGTGACGAATTGTACTGCGCCAGTCACTATTGTTAAGTCTCATGTGCCTGTAATTTCACTGGCTCTCAAGGACAGCTGCCGGAGACACCATTAGGTGCTTCGCGACAGATTTTCTACTTGATAGTGGTAGTTGGATATAAGGCGACGAAAGGAAAATACCAGAAGGTGGATAGTAGCACTTCCTGAAGAGCTGCTATATTATATTGCATTGCCAGGCCACCGGCCAAACGTGGGGATTGATGGCTACCCCACTATAGGGATGAAAATTGCCGGCATTATTGCCAAAGTTGCCAAATCTGCCACGAATGTTTCTCAATTTGCCGGTAACATTTATCTTCGCGAATTATCATTATTAATTATACATTTACGGCAATAAGTACTATATTCGACAGGCTTAGTAAAGACAAGTACAAATACAAATAACATAACTAACTTCCATTAAGAAACCGCTATGTAGTCTAGCAATTTTGGGAAGTTTCGAGCAATATTGCGCAATATTACCGGCAGTATTGGAAAGATTTCTAGTAAGATTCGTAGACATTCGGCAGTTTTCAAATTCAAATAAATTATTTGCCAGAATACATTCATTTCATATTACATTTTGAGTTTTTGTACAAATGTGCCGCATTAGTATTCAGTCTGCAAGCAGACGTGCCAAGTCCAATTAATTATTACTAAAACTAAACATTGTCAGTAAACATAAATAAATTCCTTGAAATTCTAAATACTCTTTTAAACTATAAAAGCAATTATCTAATAGCAACTTATTAAGCCTCTTTCCTAAGATTTGTCCATCTAATTGTTTCAAAGCATCAGGTAACCTAATAAAATTCACATATCATATTATACACATTTCTTCTTTAAATGTCCTTATAGCACCGAGGTTGACATAATAAGTTTTTATATTGATTACGTTTTTGTGTTGGGTAAACTGCACTGCGTGTCTTGGAATATGATGGATAACGTTTTACAAAAATACACACTTCTCTAATGTATAAGCATGGAAGCGGTAAGATGTTATTTTTTTTAAATAAAGATTGACATGTATCTAAGTATCACAAATTCAATTTTTTTTTATGCCTGATAGGTTAGGCATTGACCACTATCTCACCTGATGGTAAGTGATGATGTGGTCGGAGATGTTGTTGAGGCTAACCTAGAGGTACTGGCTCTCAAGGACAGCTGCCGGAACACACCGTTAGGTGCTTGGCGACAGATTTTCTACTTGAGGGTGGTAGCTAGCCAGGCGGGCATTCGCTAAATGGCCTTGTGTGTGGACTGCCATCCTAAGACAACAACCGAGATCGACGGCTTAACGTGCCCTCCGAAGCACGGAAACACTCAGTAGTAATGTCACTAGTGGTCACTCATCCAACTCATGACCGCGCGCGACGTTGCTTCGGTAGGCGCGGCTTGCGTTCTGATCGGTTGAGAACAGCTAAGTAAGCTTCGCTACGAGCAATGCACCGTTAATGCTAATTACACGAATGCACCGTTTCTGCACTTTAAAATCATTCATCTCTATATCCCCCCCCCTGATAAGGTAAGCTGTGTTCAGTAGAGTACAATCCGACTGATACATAGTACAGTACAGTTATATAACCAGAGTTCAGCTGCCGCCGATACTAATAAAATTATACTCAAGATTATTTAGCATATGTTGTTAATTACATTTATATAAGGTTTAAACTACGGTAAATTTTTAAGTCAATTATTTATTGTATTTCTTGTGTGTAATAATAATAATAAAACTACGTAAATTATTTATATAATTAGCAGCATTGTTCCTTCGCTTGTTAGAAAATAGTCTGATTTATAAGAAATAAGATAAAAAAAAACAGACAAAATATTAAATTCCATGTCCGAGTAATAATTCCACCACACTAGCATGTCGTTTTAAGTAATAAAAGCCATGTTGCAAACCAGTGTGTATCTGCTCTACTTTCTTTTTTATGTGATTGTGACGGAACAAGTGCGAGGCCCACCTGAAGTTAACCGATAACCTCCACTTATAAGTGGAGGTTATCGGTTAACTTGCAGATGCATTTCGATAAGTGACGAACTGCACTGCGCCCGTCTCCCAGAGACATATAGTTGTTGAGTCGCATGTGCCTGTAATTTTACTGGCTCTCAAGGACTGCTGCCGGAACACACCGTTAGGTGCTTGGTGGTAGATTTTATACTTGAGGGTGGTAGCGAGGCGGGCATTCGCAAAAAGCCCTTCCACCACGCGGTGAAATTCAAGCCAGCAATGGGGATCGAACCAGAGTACTGCAGCACGGCAGTCCATAGCTATTACGGCTCAGCCATCATTGTTCCTTAGTTTTTAAGAAATTAGTCTGATTTATAAGATATCACAAAAAAAACAGTCAAAATATCAAATTCCATATCTGAGTAATAATTCCACCTCACTGTCGCATTTCGATTTAACCTCCTGCCAACCTGCGTCCTATACATAGGACATTGACTTGCCTAAAATATATCCCAATAAGAATCAAAATTAGTGTCTCTTGTAGGCAGGAGGTTAAGTAATAAATGCCATGTTGCAACCACTCTCTACTTGCTCCATTTTGAACAGAATCCTGTGTCTGAGTTGCTACAGGGCCCGGAACGTCGAGATCATCGATCGTTTTCCAAAGAAAATATGTTAAAAAAAAAAGATGCTCCAGGCTCCAGTTTTCAAAGAAAAAGATACTCCATTTAGCTTGAGCAAAGGCTTAACGAATTTCGATGCGAAGACTGTTGCTGAAGAAGATAATCATTTTGATTTTATTTTGAAGGTTTGAAAATAAAACAAACAATTTTAATCATAATATTGTCTTAGGTTTTCGCGATTATTACACATAGTAATTAAACAGCTTTAAACGGTTTAAATCGCGTATATTTATCACTATTTTCGTCCCGACGTTTCAAACACTTTGCAGTGATCGTATTCAGGGGGTGACTCACCCGCATTAAAACCGTTTAAAGTTGTTTAATTTTAATCACGTTTACATAATTTTGTATTAAATAATAATAAATAAAATGGTATTCCAATATAATATTTTTATTTTTGCTGTTTACTGCGACGGCAAAAATGGGCAGCAAAAAAAATATACCGCCCATTGATACATGTATTCTAACAACTGTCACATTAATGGTTATGATCTGGTTTTTCTCTTATAATCAAGTCATCAATAGTAGTGATACTAGCTTTACACCCAGTACTGACCCTGCAACAGGTCCAAAGGGATTTAGGCCCTTTTGTTCTATTGTTCTTGTTATATCGATATATTCCCTTCTGAATTGCCGGTTTTCCGAAACGAGTCAGTGTAAAATGCAGATCTGAAAAATTAAGTTTCGCTTAGTATTTAGAGCCCTTCTGATTCTGGTCCCAAGAATAAGTTGGTATTGTTCATCTTTCATCATGGCATCATTGGAGATTTGACCATATCTGAATGAACAAGTCTATGCGTATTATTAAAAGCCATCATAAGAGTATGTCGCAATATTGCAAGAAATACTGAAAACGCCTATTAATAATGTAGATAGTTTTTAAAGTCTGATCAAAACTAAAAATCTTCTTTGTTTCAATGTGGAACCCTTAAACAGCAAGATCCGAATTGTACTTGGCCAGTTGTTTTCTATTACATTTAGCCTATCTAAGTTCTATTAATATTTATTTCCTGTTACAAAGTTACACATGTTAATGTACAAACCATACGAATCTAACAATTTAAAAAAAATATGGTACATAAAATAATGGATAGATGGCGATGGTAACGCGCGAACAAAATTCTGAATCGCGGTATCGTTTAATCGCACACCAAACGGTACGAGTGGAGGAAATTCATATTTGTCCCCTTAAACCTTACTCCTATGGGAGTATATTTTTTGGTAAGAGTTGACTAAATTTTAGTTAACCTTCAATATTTGAGGTACATAATCATTCTAACAAAGTTTATTAAGCACAATATCATGTGATCTCCGAAAGTTGGATTATCAAGCTCGCGTCGCGCGTCTGTCGTTAATAAGCGCTTGGGGCTTGCTTGGGGCCAACTCCTTACGTCCAACCAACCTTTTACGAAACCATCAAATAAAAGGAGCGTTTTATCGCAGACACGAGCTATCACCGACCCACAATCGCAGCAAGCAAATAATATTGTTTTGATCCTACAGAAATATGTGACACGGATATGCAAGCGAAATACAAAATGTTTATGATATAGCGTTATCCCGCTCGCACTGTTCCAAACTACGATGTAGAACGGTTTAGGTAGGGCTATAGTTTTACGGCGAGAGAGAAAACATTGGAATTATATTTCCTACTAGACAAGTATCTCTTGTTATAACTTCACTTATTGTTTAATCCTAGAACATTTTCCGATTATATCGCTGTATTGAAACGCCCCATTTTCTAAATCTAGTTACACAGTTCTTAGTTAAAGTTTGGTAGTAAACATACGATGTGATTAAAATTCTAAACAAACTTTTGCTTTATACCTACATTCAATACTCAGTAGGGCTCAGTATAATTTTATGTGATTGAAGCACTTGGCTTGACATACGAGAGTGTTAGAACTAATTATTGAAAATGAAATCGGTGTATGTTTTGCTCTGCATAGATTGCTTAATAGAAAACAAGCATTTGAAAATGTTATTAGATACTTTAAGTTTTCTTAAATTAGTGTGTTATTTTTTTATGTGATTATGACGGAACAAGCACGAGGTGCAGCTGACGTTAAGCGGACTAACCTCTGGAATAAGACTGACAGATGCATTTCATAACAAATGACGTTTCACGTTTTACGATTTCGTTTCATTTACCCGAACGAAACGATTTGCGTCCTCGTTCATCATACGAACCGCCAGGGAATGGAACACCCTGCCTGAGTCTGTGTTTCCGGTTAAGTACAATATGGGGGTCTTCAAGAAGCGAGTGAATAGATACCTTCTGGGTAAGCACGCTCCATCATCGATCGCATCATCACTTACCATCAGGTGAGATAGTGGTCAAGAGCTACCCAGTTCTGTATAAAAAAAAATGACGCATTGCGTTGCGCCCGTCACCCTGAGACATACAGTTGTTAACTCTCGTGTGCCTGTAATTTAACTGGCTCTCAAGGACTGCGTCCGTAACACACTGTTGGTCCTTGGCGAAAGATTTTCTACTAAAATGTTATTAGGTACTCTAAGTTTTGCTATTTAGATAGCTGCACTGCAGTGAGCTTCAAACAATATTTGTTTAAATCTGAGTAAACGTTAATATTCACTGTCTATTAAGATTGTAACGCGGAAAAGCAATCTGTAGTATTATATATTATGTTTATCTAATCTCATGTACGAATATAACCTCTGCCCATCACAGATATACATTTCGTCACAAGTGACGAATTGCACTACGCCCATCACCCATAAGACATACATTGGATAGGTCTCATGAGCCTGTAATTTTACTGGCTCTCAAGGGCTGCTGCCGAAACACAGTGTTAGGTGCTTGGCGACCAATTTTTCTACTTGTAGCTGGTAGCTAGCCAGTTGTGCATTCGCAAAATGCCCTTTCACGATACGGTGAAGCCAAGCCGGAGGTGGGAATCGAACCATGGAGCTGCGGCACGGCAGTCCATAGCTATTTCCGCTCGGTCGCCATTGCTTCAAATTTAAAAATAAGTCTGTTACCGTTCACGATACAATGATATAATTTAAAATATTTTCTAATAGCACACCACACCTTTCCCTCATCGATGTATTTATTATAAATCTTTGATATTTAAATAGCCTCTTAGGCTTTTAATAAGTTATATTCATGACTTTCAATTCAAATATTCGAGGGTAAGCGCATACTATTATAGTATAGTACCACCAACTTAACTGTGCAGTTTTCGAGGGCGCTACTAGTCATGGAAATCAACTACAAACTGTCACAATTTGAAGGTATGTTGTAGTTCTTTTTTCTGCCGCCTGAACAGATAAGTTGGTGGGTCTGTACGCAACTGGTTAGAGACAATAATAATTTTACACTATTAGTTGCGCTCCGCAGTTTCACCCGCATACAATGATGAAAGTGATGAATATGAAAAGTAACCTATGTGTTAATTCAGGACCTAATATCAGTCAGTATAATCAGTGTCATTCAAATCAGTGCTGCCGTTTCAGCGTTAAGGAGTAACAACCATACACACTCATATATACGCGATTGCATTCAAAATTAAATCAAGGTGGTTGATGATTGATGAGTGTTTCACATAAACGCTTAATTATTTTTGTAATATTAGTTATTAACTCTATATTAGCTATTAACTCGATATAAGCTATTAACTCTACATTAGCTATTAACTCTATATTAGCTATTAACTCTATATTAGCTATTAACTCTATATTAGCTATTAACTCTATATTAGCTATGAACTCTATATTTCAATGCAAATTTCAGACTCATATTATACGCAATTGTATTCAAAATTAAATCAAGGTGGTTGATGATTGATGAGTGTTTCCCTTAAATGCTTAATTATTATTGTTATATTAGTTATTAACTCTATATTAGCTATTAAATCTATATTTCAATGCAAATTTCAGATTTTCATGTATGTGGATTTACTTACTCAAGTTAATACCGTTCTGGACAACCTCTCAATTTACATTATCAGGATGTCTGCCATTTACACAAAAGGAGGATAGATAAATTAGAAATTAGAAGGGACATCAATAATAAGATGGAATTTCCATTTCAAGAAGCCGTTGGTGTAGCAATTGGTCCTCGAGTACCTAAATAAAGTATTGTATAAATATATGACGATATGTACCTTCGAAACAAAACAATATTGGATTTTATATAAACATTCTTTACTGAACAATATTAATGTGATATTTCAATATAGTTGCTAGGTGAATAAGTTTATATTATAATCAAAACTAGAATGTTCTGGTATAATATAACTAACCTATAATTAACAAAAACATTGGTAGGCTTAGCAAACATAGATAGATAGATAATTCTTTATTGGGACTCCATTAAGATATTTATGAAGATAACACAAAAAACAAAAAAAAAGCAACGTCGCGCGCGGTCAGGAGTTGGATGGGTGACCGCTAGTGACATTACTACTGAGCGTTTCCGTGCTTCGGAGGGCACGTTAAGCCGTCGGTCCCGGTTGTCGTCTTAGGATGGCAGTCGTTATAGCATGGTGGTAGGGCATATCGAATGCCCGCCTGGCTAGCTACCACCCTCAACTAGAAAATCTGTCGCCAAGCACCTAACGGTGTGTTCCGGCAGCTGTCCTTGAGAGCCAGTACTTCTAGGTTAGCCTGAACAACATCTTCGACCACATCCTCACTTACCATCAGGTGAGATAGTGGTCAACGGCTAAACTAACAGGCATAAAAAAAAAAGTGTAACAATAATTCTTGTCGCTTAGAGCGATCTCTTCCAGACAACCTAATTATATATAAAAATTACAACAATATAATGTTATTAGAGGCCACATCTATTTATAACAGTGTTAGTGTATTTTATTGTGCTCACTCGGTTGACTCATAAGTAAAAATCAGTCTCAAGCACTTAAGGGTGCGCTCCGGAAGCTGACCTTAAGTGTCAGTTCATTTTAGGCCTGTTATTCATCTCCGAACACATCATTAATTGCCATTACATGAAATTATTAATACATAATTAGCAAATATTAATATAACAGTATAATAATAACATAATTTGTAAATTATTTTATTACAAAGCCTGCTCTGTCCGACCATCCGTCTGTCCTTTAAAGGGCCTGTATCTTTGGAACGGTAATATCTAACAAATAATTATAATAACATAAAATCTAATAAAAATGGTCCCTCATACAAGAAACGTGATTTTAATTTTTTTTGTATCGTAAAAACATACATACATGCAAGCCTCAAATTTGATATTATTATAGTGCAATATCTAACGTACAAAAACCAATTGAAAAAACCGACCAAGTGCGTGTCTGAACCTAATAGTAAGGATGAAAACTTGAACTGAGTTTAAAAATTAAAACTTAACAGAGCGCTTGGTCGATGCGACGCGTGATTAAAATGTTGGCATCTGTTTGGCGCAACGAATAAGCATTGCAATACAACAGGGCAATGCTGCCAGCATGCTGGGCATGCTGCCTGGTAGTGGGCTGGAGCATTTGGACTGCCTGTGAGTCTACAATTACTTGCGGGTTGTTTAAAAGCTTTCATTGTAGTTGCTGTAGTGTTGTATATAGTTATATTCTGTTAAAGGCATACCGATGGTATATAAATGTATTAAACAGATGAGGTACATTTATGGATATTCTGCAATATATTAGTAGTAGGAAATAGTATTTGTTATGTACTGTTCAAATCCATATTTTTTATAACTAACATAATTTTAAGTTTTAATTTTAGTTTCATTGTGTAATTACTAACAACTGGGTTTTGTTACCTGATTTAATAATTTTATTATTATTATTCTTATAAATATTAAAAATTGGTTTTGTGGTACATTCCGTGTACGGAACCTTGCGAGTCCAAGTCGCACTTGGTCGGTTTTGTTTTTAAGTGCTGAAATGTTAATGATTATGATTATTTTTGTAACATATGATTTGTCCATTGATAGTGGTGATCGATGCTCTGCATTGTCGAGCTGACGACTGGCAACAAAGCCATAGCACCTTAGGCTTGTTGTCGTAGTATCGCGGTCTGTAGTAACGGTAGTTACCGATCTCGATAATAGGCTTCCCCTGGCGAGACATCACTATCTTTGGAACTGAAATAACGGATTAAATGCATTTGAAACAGCTTTTTAGTTTTTTGTTAAGGCAGGGCTGTCGCACACCGCGATTAACACATGCACCTCGCAGAAAATTATAAAAATAGGATTTGACGATATGGTCCACTGTAGATGCTCAAATGCTGCACTGAGGTCAAAGTACAAAGGTGCAGTTCTGATGCTCATTAAAGAGATAATTTATTTCATGGACATGCGTCTCACGGAAACTTCATTCTTGTAAAAGATGATTTTTAATATCTAAATATATTACAATTTATTATTAATTGCTATTGTAAACAAGACTTACTATGTTAGATTTATAAATGTAATTGTTTTATGGTCTTAAAAAATATATATTTGTGTATTGAACCAATTTCTTACAGTGTATTAATTATCATTTTGTATGAATTGTTATAAAAAAAAACCGTGGCGTGCCGGGCTAGAATGTCACCTCCCCATCTCTACCCGTGGGTGTCGTAAGAGGCGACTCAGGGTTACACACCAGAAGGTGGGCAGCAGCGCTCTCTGAGGAACTGATATCTCACACTGTGATCCCCAAGACGCCTGCCAAGCGTGAGGATTATGGCAAAACCCCCCATAATGGGGGAGGCCGTGTTCAGCAGTGGACAATATGGCTGATACAGTACAGTATATATTGTTTTACCTTTTGCTTTTACTTACTTAATTACTCATTTTAGGAATATTTTATGATTATGATACCTACTTACATTCCAAAATTACAAATTTACGAGAAAAAAAAATTTAGTCACCCGCGTCCATCCACCCTTATAGCCGGGGTATGCTCTGACCGACTGAGCTAATATGACATTATGACTCATAACTATAATGTATGCTCTAGTTCTTTGAGCATCGTATAGGATGAGAATTTTCTGACGTACATTTTCTAATTTTTCAATGTAATCCGCAGAGCAGGCGCTATTGCAAACATAAAAATGTTAAAACCTACCAACATATTTTATTGCTGTTTTGTATTTAGTAACAACTTAGATTAATATTAGGTACGTATGCAAAATTGTGATCCTTGCGCAGTACGACAATCAATGTTATAAGGTCAATAAATATATCTTATTCTATTTTGCGATGATACTGAAAAGTATATATGTAGTACTAATAAGAGAAGAACTCAACCCATTGATCTATAGATGATTTTTCGCACCCAGGCATACTAAGGTATGCAATGTAGCATCCTTTTTCCTTTATCATTCGAGTTTAGATTCTACACATTATATCAAAATTTCAAATATGTTTCACTTCCAGCTACAGACCAGTAACGTACTGCCAAACAGTCAAACAGCAGAGTACCACGTATTTATCTTTGAGAATGATACCCTAAAACGCTATAAAATTTACCTTTTTCTTTCTTTGAGTATTTCTTTTTTTTAATTTTTTGGTGAGAAAATTATACAACACCATCAATATATTTTGAAATGATTATGCTCAGATTTCATAGTCGTTATCACCCCGTTGTATGTTCTGATACAGGCTCTGCAGCCAGAAGACCAGCGACTGCACACGAACAGTCCCCTGGCACCGCCACTGGAGCTGTGCTGGTTGAACCGGTAACTATTGAACAATATAACTGGCTTCCCATTTCGGTTCACAGAAAATATCGGCCCTGCAAAAAACAATCAAAGAAACAGAATATAATGAAACTTGTTTCATTCAATATTTTCTACAAGTAGCATTTTACTGGGTCTCTCAAACATGAGTGTCTCTTTAGTAAATAATACGAGATAACTCACGTGAGGCCCCCCCACTAGGTGGACTGACGACATCGTGAAAGTCGCGGGTAGCCAATGGTTACAAGCGGCTAATAGGCGTTCTTTGTGGCGCTCTATGGGGGAGGCCTTTGTTCAACAGTGGACGTCTTCCGGCTGATGATGATGAAGAACTCACGTGAATAAGTCAGATAGCTCAAAATGACCACCGAATGTGGTTGAAACTACAGTCGAAGCTATCTGACTTATTCACGTGAGTTCTCCCGTATTGTTTACGAAAATGAGTGAAAACCACGTTCGTTTTTATAATAGGAAAAGTCTGTCTTGGTCGCTACTACCGCAGTATCAGATGTTCTTCATCAAATCAACAGTAAGCAAGACAGAACTATAAACAATTGATTGTTTTTCGTCAAGTTATACCAATTTTTTTACTAATAACACATCATTTAAACAACTAAGTACCTATTACTTGCGTCAGTAAAGATTCGGTTTCAAAATGGCTGATATTTTCATGCTGTTCCAATAGTGGCTCAACACACAAAATAAGATCGGTCATAACGCGCGTGAACGGCATACTCTGCGTGCATTAACATTTACATCTCTTGTGGTCTCTACCATGAAATAATAATAATACATATTAATCATTATTTATTTTTCCTTCACCAATTGTTCTTACTTGCTAAACTAATTAGTACATAAAACAGTTTTTTATCTTAAGAACAGCGATGGGAAGGAACAGGAGTCCAAACTAGGTAGAGCCTGTGCTATGGAAACCCTGGCCTCGAACCTTTAATCAACATTATACAATATTAAAAACAAAATGTTCGCTTTGAAAAAGTTGCTTGCACATTTACAAAATGTTTTTCACACTTTTTAGTAGACACTGAGCTTACTTAATTATATGATTCAAAATTATTGATTAACAGACACTGGTCGCAATTCTGTTGGCAAAAAACTAACTAAAATTTAGTTAAATTAAATTTAGAAATGTCAAAAGAACATTCCTTATTCTGTTGGCGCCATAGTTTAGTTAATTTGCTGTAAAATAATTAAAGTTAATAAACTTAGTAAAATTTGCATATTTGCTATTCTGTTGTACCATAATTTAGTCATATTAGGTGGAATCATAGATAAGTAAACCTAAAATTAATCAACATGTAAATTGGTGTTGACTAATGCTGTCATATTCTCCAATTAATGTATTTTGGCGGATTTTATCATAATCACGGCTTTCTTAGTCGGATAAACAATGGAGCATGGTAGTATATGGTTGCTAGACTTGTGGGTTCTCCTGAAAGGATTGAATTTTTCGGTAATTCTAAAGTTATTATTTTTTCGTAAGCAGAGAAATAAGCTTGTCTTAAAGTTTACATAACTTGGATTTATAAAATCTTTGCACACCTGTGATAGGTTGTCTTTAAATACCCACTTTAAATCGAATCTATATAGATCATTAAGCAGGTGGAGTAACCTTCGATATGCTTCAGACAGCTATGTGCATTTGATTTTTATTTTGAATGAAAACACCAGTATATCCTGATACTGAACCTAGGCATTCGAGATTGCGAAGCGACCTGTTGAAGCTGCACTCTGCCAAGCAACGTTTCAAAATCATTATTTTTCGGCTTTAGCACTGAATTTGAATGTAAACAAAGTTCCATAGGTAAAATACATGTATCACAGACTAAACATTTTTACAAAACCACTTGAATCGTGCGCCATCTAGCGTAGAGTAGCGGCAAAGTGAATTATATTTAGTGTTGTTAATTTGCTGTTTTAAATTACCTTAACAGAAGGATTAATTTAAGAAATCCTAAAACTAAAATTAGGATTTTTTTATTAGTATAGTTAGTGAGCGTACAACAGAATTGCTGCCACTGTCAAGGACTAAATAACTAAAAAAATACACCGCCTACCGCGCTGTTAAATATTTTTAAAGTACCTAATAGTAATTTAAACTAATTTTATCCGCAACATAATTGGCATAAGTGCAATGCATGGTGTTTCAGGATACCAAGTGCACTCCACGGAACGAAACGGAAAATTGTAAGTCACTTTCCGGTATCTCTCACTACGTAGATAGAAAGAGCACCATTTTCGTCACACGGCGCACCTACGTATTCATTCAACGGCTACCTTATATTTTGTTGTATGTTTTCTCCATCAATACAACAGTAAGGTAACTCTTAATCACATTTCTATTTAAGCTTAATGAATTGTTTATCATCAGAACTGTAAAACATACAAGAACTCCCCCGCATCTCTTTTGAGAGCTACAAGTTTTGAATAGTTAATAGATTCAGGCGATACTTTGCGGAAATCCATATTTAATAATAACAAATATTTTTAATTATTTTAAGAAAACATCAAATTCATATTTTAATAAAACACTTAAAATATATAAAAAATATATCTGGTGACAATTCCGCCTAATTTTCCTGTTAAGCCGACGTGACGTCACAAATGCCACGCAGCCAAACCGGAAGAATTTTCGACGCGTTTCGCTTCTACACGAAGCATCCTCAGGAGGTCTTGACTCTACGAGCGCACGAGCGAATTTTTTTTGATCGTGCGCTCGTAGAGTTACAGCGTTTAGCAAGAAAATTAGGCGGAATGGTCACTAGATATATTTTTATATTTTTTAAGTGTTTTATTAAAATATTAACTTGATATTTTCTTAAAATATTTTAAAAATATTTATTATTATTAAAAATGGATTTCCGCAAAGTAACGCTTGAATCTATTCATTGGCTACCTTATCTTTTGTTGTATGTATTCTCCATCAATACAATAGTAAGGTAACTCTAAATCACATTTCTATTTAAGCTTAATGAATTGTTTGTTTATCATCAGAACTATAAAACGTACAAGAACTCCCCCGCATCTCCTTTGAGAGCTACAAGTTCTGAATAGTGAATAGATTCAGGCGTTACTTTGCGGAAATCTAAATTGAAATATAACAAATATTTTTAATCCAATTAATATTTTAATAAAACACTTAAAATATATCTAGTGACAATTCCGCCTAATTTTCCTGTTAAGCCGACGTGACGTCACAAACGCCACGCAGCCAAACCTGAAGAATTTTCGACGCGTTTTGATTCTACACGAAGCATCCTCAGGTGGTCTTGACTCTACGAGCGCACGATCGAGAAAGTTTAGTTTTAGAGAAAGTTTTAGTTACTAGATATATTTTTAAGTGTTTTATTAAAATATTATTTTGATGAGATTTAAGAGAGGTTTTGATTTTTTCTTAAAATAATTATAAATATTTGTTATTATTAGCTACAAGTTCTGTTACAAGCATGGCGCCACTTAGAGACACCGATGAAAGAACTTAGATGATCAAAGCAAGGAGTAAGAGGAAGCGGGATGACTATATGACCTTGCCGCGGGTTTCGCAGAATGAAAAGAATGTTCCAGGAGTGGTGCGATGAACAAGGCCAAAATTTGGACAAGTTGGAGAAATTATTTGATAAATTAAACGACAACGATGGCTATATTAAAACCATGGTTAAGTTCCTGTGTAGCCAACATGAAGAACTAAAGCGGGGACCTAAAATATACGCCACAAAAATAAAACGATTAACTTAGAGCTCAGAACCAAGACCTGGAAATTAAATTAGAAAAACTGGACTATTACAACAAATCGTCGTGTATCGAGATTCGGAATGTGCTGACGCCGCCGGCAGACGAAAAATCAACTTCTGAGTCTTTTTATAAAGGCATGCAAGGACTTTGTATTGGATCTTCAGCCAACCGATTTAAGAGACGAGGGCTTTGAGTCAGTTTGACTCACAGCCAGAAATTACTCAACCCATCATAGCGGACTTCAGAAGTGTTATTAAAACATAAAAACGCATCGCATTATGAAAATTTTACAATAAGAGACACAAGGAAAATTGGTATAAGTTGGCATCGTCAGGACCACTGTGTCCTAGTTATGAATAAAATTCTATTGTTATGATTATCGCCGATGCCAATGGGCAAAAACACACATATACAAACTTGCAAATGGAGTACGCTAAAAAAGGCTATTTATAATTCGGAATTTGTCACACAAAGAATGTAAAAGGTATAAAAAAAAATCAGTAAAAAAATCATCGTCAATCCGAATCAACGTAGGAAAAGAATGAGATTATTTGAGAAAACATGTATTAATTAAAAAAGTAAAAAAACCCGACTGCAAATTATTTATTTTAGTTATACGCTTTCTTTTCATTGAAATTAAAAGTGCAAGTTATATATACGTATTAGAATCTTTTTTAAAGCCCTTCATTTTGAGACCCAACTGGATGGGTTTGAAAGATTATTTTTCTCTCAACCATATTGTGTCTAAAAACCGCAAGTTTGTTTTTTATTACTTTTTCATGTACCTAGTGTCACTTGCGCTATCAAGACAAATTTAAAGATATCTTAATTTAACTTTATTTAAATTGGTTAAGTTATGGTGAAATTAAGAAATTAAAAATATACATTCATGAACCCTGAAACCAGTCGTGGAAAAATATTGACTATTTCAATATATTCAGATGTTTTTAATGCTTCAAATAATTTATATTTCTTTAATATAACATATGTTATGTGATTAGTATATCTTTCGCCTAAGATTTTCAAATTTTTTATAGGTACTGCAGGTAAACCATAAAGTAAATTAAAAAAAAACTACATAAACTATACTACTCAAACAAACTTACTACACTACACTCACACTACGATCTGGACTACTACTACATTATTTCTAAACAAAAAATGCCTATTCAGCTTGCAACCGTAAGAGTAAAATACACATTTAAGGCTAGAGTGCTCAAAGCGTTCTCCACGAAAACATACTTTCGTTATATTTTATATACCAAGTGTGCAAACTCTGTGAAATTTTGCATGTATATCCCTGAGCCTAAAATCAATGCTTCTGGCAAATGTGAAAATAAGAATATCCAATCAGCAGCAATGATGGGTCAGTGCCATGAGCCATGGACTGCGCAGCAGGTCCATGATTCGAATCCCGGCGCGCGCTTGAGCTTCAACGCATGGTGGAAGGGGATTTTGTGAATGCCCGCCTGGCTAGCGAACACCGGCAAGTAGATAATCTGTCGCCAAGCACCTTACGGTGTATTCAGTCCTTAACAGCCAGTGAAATTACAGGCACATGAGATCTAACAAATATGTCTCAAGGTGACGGGCGCAGTGCAATTCGTAACTTGTGGTGAAATGCATCTGTTATAGGCAGAGGTTAGTCCAATTATCCCCCTCCATCAGGTGGCAAAATTATTTTTCCGAATATTTTAGAAAATAGTAAATTTTATGGAAAACTACCAAACCAGAAACATTGATATTAGGCTATGCTAAATTTCACTGAGTCTGAACATATGTATTTGAAACACGATAAAACTACGTTTGTATAGAATGCCCTACGTGCACCCTAGCCTTAATATGTTATTACAACAGTGGGTAATTAACTGTCAATCGTTTTGATTTATGCGAAAAAAAAGTTTGATATTTTAGATAATATCTCTTTTCGATGATTACGAGGAAATTTCTACTTTTACATTCATTATATTAAACTAGCGCCCACTTGTGCAGTGCTATTTCTTTTATAATTAATTTTTTTATTTAACACCAAACTACCTAACAGTAATATATTCACTTATGGGAACGATACACCTCCCATAATTTCATGGGAAACATTCATGGGAAAACGTGGAATGAGACGAAGCGTAATGGATAGGAGGCACTCAGCGCTGTCATGATGGTCATCATCAAATTTGCACGTAGAGTGCACGAAGCGCTTTCCATGCAAACTTAGTTCTTTTTTTTATTGCTGATAGGTAAGCCTTTGATTACAATCTCACCTGATGATAAGTGATGATGTGGTCGAGGGTGTTAACAGGCTTTACCTAGAATTACTGGCTCTCAAGGACAGCCGCCGCAACGCACCGTTAGGTGCTTGGCGACAGATTTTCTGCTTGAGGGTGGTCGCTATCCAGGCAGGTATTCGCAAAATGCCCTTCCACCATGCAGTGAAGCTCAAGCCCGCGGCGAGATTCGAACCATGGAACTGCTGCGCGGCAGCCCATAGCCAATGCCACTGAGTCATCACTGCTTAAAAAAGTGATAAGTAATAGTTTCGTCATATTTTAAATACCAATTGTTCAAACTCTGTGCAATTTCTTATGCATATTGCTGAGCCTAATATCTATGCTTCTGGTTTGCTAGATTTTTGATTTATTCTTTATTTTATTCCTAAATGTCAATGTATTAATATATTCCCATACAAAACGATTTATCGAATTATTTTTGAAAATACTTAATTTTACGTGAATCTGGCAAACCACAAGCATAGATATTAGGCTCAAGGACAAACATACAAAATATCACCGAGTTTGAACACATTTAAAATATAACGAAACTAAGTTTGTATGGAGAGCGCCACGAGCACCCTAGCCTTAACTAATTTTATTTATACATAAGAAATTTGTACGAAATATATCAGCAATTATTTTGACTGCAACGGTTTGCAAGTTTTTATAGCACAATTTAATAACACTACAATTATATCGAAAAAATAAGAGAGAATGAAAGACTAACTACATATTCATCAGCGTCTGAGTATCAAGCGGATCGTGGTTATGATCTGCGACAAAGGCGACGACGGCGTCTTTATCAGTAATCAACTTCGCTCGACAACGCTCCTTGGCTCTTTCCTTAAAGCACACCCAGCTCCGCCTGGTGGACTGCGAGCGAGAGTAAACAAGGAGGTAACAATGCTCTTTAAAAACCAACGCCTGCCTGCCTCCAACTGATTTCAGCAACGGTCCTGGAAATTGCGAGAAAACAGTTAATACGGAAAAAAATACTGTAAATATTATTTTATCAAAAAAGGTATGTAATGTTGCCATAACATCTCTAAAAAGTATCCAGAAAGTAAACTCTGCCGGAGACTTAATCACAACTGTCCAGTAAGAAGCGAGATTTTAAATTTGGAATCTCCTACTGTCCAGTAAGTAAGTAATTTACTTACCCGACAGTAGGTCATGCTCTTTAGATCTGCTTAGAAAAAAAAACATAGTACCAGACACAGATTAGAGTTTTTTTCTTGCCATTATAACATGGTCATAGGAGGGCTTCAAATTTATATCTATCTCTCTTTTTGGTATGACATTTTAAGAGATAGATATATTTTGCAGCCATTTTATAGCCTTAACGCGACGCAGAAAAAGTTTTCTGCGTCGCGTTAAATATCACAATAAATGCCACCGGTAAATCAATCACAGTATCTATCAGTAATTGCCCTAATAGGAATGTAACCTTCAATATTAATAAAACTAATTTGTTGGTAAACTTTTTTTCATTATTGAGAAAAGCATTATACAAGCCTCAACCAGTAAGAAAGCCATCCTGGCCTCGTATATAACCGGACATCACCTGCAATTCGGACCGGTTAACTCATACTTGGCCAGGAAGGCTTACTTACTGGATTCTCCAGTAATGTACTAATTTTAAACATGCAATGTCACATAATTAATTCCTTTTGCTAGAGCGTTTGCATGTGAGTATACATCTGTTTATACATTTGAATTCATAGTGAAAAAACAAGTAACATTGTAACATCGTTCTATGTATACATGTAGGCTATAGTCATTATTTGTATGATAAATTTACTAGCTTATGTTAGCGTCTTTAATTGCGTGAAATTTGAAAAAATATTTGAAAGAAATTACTTGAAGTGTCCCTAAAACTAAAATCTCGCATACCAAAGGAATCGTAACAGCAAACAAATATTTGTGGTTGGATTTATCAAAAACAAAATGCAAAACCAAAATTATATCATCTTTATTGAATTTAAGTTTATTAAAATTAAAAAGCAAGCAATTTAGTTATTAAACAACTTTATATGGTTGAAATCGCATATATTTATCATTATTTTTGTCCCGACGACGTTTCAAACACTTTGCAGTGATCGTGGTCACGGGGAGACTGCAAAGTGTTTGAAACGTCGGGACAAAAATATGTATAAATATACACCATTTAACTGTTTTAAGTTGTTTAATTACTATGTGTAATAATCGCGAAAACCTAATAAAACATTAAGCAAGAAATTTACCTAAGTCAAAAATATCAAGTAAAAGAATCACAACGAGTCTTAAAAATACAGACTCAGAGTACAGATCTTTAAAATATTTCCTATAAAGAAAAGAAGCAAAAATACAGTATATCAGAATAATTTTAGACAGATATACATTTTATTTATTCTTAGACGCGGCTTTTCAATAATTAACATACAAATAATTATATTTAATGTTATTTTTTACGCCACGAACGTCGGAGTTCGCCTTAAACAATCAGAATTCGTTCCTTTGTTATTCGACATAAAAATAATGTTATTCTTAAATTTTAATCTTATTTTTTCAGTAGATAGTAGTAGACCGTAGATTTGAGAACAATCCACCAATTCATTGTAGCTTAATGGTTATGTTTATTTCTATAATCTATTATTTCATTGTTATAGGATATGACGAGGGCCTTACAGCCCATTCCAATCTTCGTGCAGCGCCACTGTGCCTTGGGCCCTTTGCACCGGATGTATTTGTTGTAGCGGTGCCCATTCCATTCAATCACAGGTTTGCCTTTTCTAGACATGGTGAAAATTGGACCTGAAATAGTTATACAGTGTTATTCTGGATACAGTCGACAAACGAAAAGGGTACTATATATATAAGGGTACGGTCATTTTTCAATAATTTTCTAAATTCTTAAAACAACATACATTGGAGTTTGATTTAAATCATCAAAAGTGTAGTTTAACCTACACTTTTAATAATTTAAATTAAACTTCATCTTATTACTTCTCAAACAACAAAAAATCACCAGTCAGTTTACCGCACAATATCTCAAATGTCAATCATCTTGGAGAAGCTATAGATAGAACTTTTCCAAAGACTCCTCAATAAGTCTTTACAATACTTCGGACATATTAATACTAATTAATGATTTATTGCCAAAACAAATTAAGGGTTAGTTATTAAAATTTGTTGTTTATTATATTGTTTAAACTATTTTAAGTGACATGCGAAGGTTTGATTATTGGACACAAGGATTGTATATAAGAACCTGTGTCGCCTGAGCTAGTATTTAAACTGTGTTACAGGCGACAAAGCCCTCCGTTTGTAAAAAACTGATATTTAATATTATTTGTCCTAATTGAGGTTTTAGGAGGTAATATCTAAACGTTAATAATAATTAACTTGCATATGCTTTTAGTTTGTGTTAAAAACAGTATTGCGCGTAGAAGCTAATAGAGAATAATCGTGAATTTCGGATGGTAACTGGCAAAATTGAAGGGGAAAACGCCAAAAAGACGAAGTCCCAGTGGACGAAGCAGTTATCGGAAAAACTAGAGGTAACTAGCCCAATAAAGCTGTCCATTAGGCAAGTCATAGAAATAGATTGTGAGAAACCGTTAACAAAATGCATCGTATTAGTCTCGATCCTAAGTAAGGAGGAAACGATTGAGGAGCAGGCGGTTTATACTGTTGAAAAGCAATACCGTAAAAATAAAAAAACACATCAATGATGTATTAAAAATTATTTCATTTTATTTTGAGGCATATTCTGCTAAAGTCTTTGAATCAATACATACCAACAAGATAACAAGAAGTAGGTCAACATTTTGATGAACATGGGAACAGGAAAAGGAAACTGAGTCTTAACTTATTTGTATAATATTGGCGGAGGATGTGTGTGTTCTGCTTCGATCACTATTAAAAGTTTGTTATAAAGCCTCACTTTAGCAGAGCAACCTTTGGTGAGTCTTCTGGAACAAGTCCAGTTGTTGCTTAATTTGTTAGCCTTGTGAAATGTGTAGTCTTGATATATAAGACGGGTCCCACCGCGAAACTTGTCGAAGCAAAAACTATAACCTGCAGAATTCAAATGCAATATAAAAGGCTGCTGGAATAAAAGAAGAATATAGCTTGTGCAACTCCACTTAGCGAGGGATAAAAGCAGGCATAAAGAAGATAATTGACATAGCTGCCAGCAATTTTTTATTGATTTTGATACGATTTGTATAAACTTCCCGTTAATTTGCATTATGGAGTTGAGTAGTGACATATAAACAGTTAGGGTGCATACCATTTGAAGTTAGATTCGCTAAAAACGCTAAAAACGATCACACTCCCAAAAAGTTGTTCCACATGGGTCTTGGCGTTATTTTCGCCATAAACGCTATGAGGCTACTGGAACAGTTTGAATTCCCTACATCTAATGTCAAAAGTGACAGAAGTGGCAAATTTTAGTGGCATTCTTAGCGTTCTTATCCTAAATGGAACAGGGGATGACAGTTACAAACGATCACAGTGATCACAACCACAGACGCAGAATGTGATCAAAATTATCGAAATTAACGTTCTTAGCGACTAATGGAACACGCCCTTACAAAACCTTTTAGAACGACACGAGTTTCGAAAATATTCCACTTAATTACTGTCTTCTATTTTAAAAATATTTTATCTATCTGATTTTTTTATCCCTGATAGGTAAGCCTTTACCCACTATTTCACCTGATGGTAAGTGATGTGATCGAAGATTTTAATATTGTTGCAATAACGCCTGCATGGCGAATTACATAACAAAAGTACAAATTTACGAGAGAAAAAATATATTTTCATAAAAACTAACGTGAATTGACATAATTATTTATTAAATATACCGGCTAGCACTCACTGTGTTTGGTCGCAATCACCGACCGGTGTTCGAGCAGTAAAAATTATAGTCATGTGCGGGATTCAAACCTGCGTCCATCCACCGCTTTAGCCGGGGTATGCTCTAACCAATTGAGCTAACATGACACAATGACTCTGATTAATAAGACGGCTTAACGTGCCCTCCGAAGCGCTCATTATAGTAATGCTACTAGCGGTCACCCATCCAAGTCATGACCGCGGCGGACGTTGCTTAACTTTGCTTATAGGTTAAGAACGGCTAAGCAAACTTCTCTATACGAGCGCTTGAACTTCGCTACGAGCGCTTGAACTTCACTACGAGCGCTAATTTAAAAAATATGCGTGCTAAGCGAAAACACATTTCCAATTTAAATAGTACCGCAAAAAAAATCTCAATTCGAATGGGAATGCTTGCCTGGCTAGCTACCACCTTCGAGTAGAACATATCTTGTGAAGCACTGTCAATAGTGTGTTCCGCTAGCTGTTCTTAAAAGCCAAATCTCAAAATTATTACAAATCGGTAATACAACTTTCAGTTCAGTGCTCAGCGAGACGTCAACGCGGGCGTCCCGAGCTCTCCTTGAAAAGGACCACCGGATGTGGTTGAAACTATAGTCGGAGCTATCTGACTTATTCACGTGAGTTATCCCGTATTCTTAACTAAAATACAACTTTGTTCAGTTGAAATTGAAGCAAGAAAATGTTGAAAGTATAATTAGCAGCTTATATTATAAAGATAATTAGTATGATGTGATGGTCTACTTAGTAATTATACATGTATTTCATAAGCGTCTTTGTTTTTAACTGAAAAACAAGCTTTTTATAACAAGCTTTTATTATGTCGTTGTTAATAAAAGCAACAAAAATTAAAAAAAAAAACTTGTCAAGACTATTCAAATGATCCCAAACTCGATGAGGTTGTGTCGTTTCAATTCGAAGTTCCATTGGCCACCTACCAGCTCCATAATCAGATCAGCACCATGTCATCATAATCTTGCATTGTCACGCGATTTCCACACGTATGCCAAATTACAGCTCAATCGGTAACCGGGAAGTGGATCAAATTCAATTTGCCAGATTTCATGACAAACATCGGCACAGGTGAAACTAAATAAAAGCTTATAATAATTATGACTTTTAAAGTAGATGTTATTTTATTTGATGACCGTCTTCACAAGTTTTATAGCTTATAATAAATGTTCTTTATAATTTTGTAAGCAGGAGGCTTGTGATTATGTTCTATGTTTGCCTTCAGTATGCTGTATTCACCATGAGAGAGTGTTATGAACCTCGCCTTGCACTTTCTTCCAGCCGTGCACTGCCATTCATAAGTCGACAAGTTTTGACGAAATAAATAAAATGAGAAACCTGCTATGATAGCCAATTGCTTCCCATTCTTGTTTGGCAGGTACATTACTAAACCTGTAATAAATATCTAGTTTTAATTTGGTTTACGTTTTTTTTTTTTTATACCACTAAGTTGGCAAACAAGCATACGGCCCGCCTGATGGTAAGCAGTTACCGTAGCCTATGGACGCTTGCAACACCAGGGGTATCACTCGCGCGTTGCCGACCCTGAAGAAATCTCTTCACGCCCTTTTTGAAGAACCCCATGCTGTACTCCATCGGGAAAACCTCGGCGGGGAGCTCGTTCCACAACCTGAGCGTCCGCGGAAGGAAGCTCCTTTGAGCCCTTGAGTATGTGTGGGAATACAAATAAAGCACATGCACATGTTAGCGTGTTAATGTTATGTATATTTTCAAATAGAAAAATATAATTACTGTTTGGTATGTCAATGCTATGCCTAACATTAAAATTACTTAATAATAGAAATATTAATAGGAGTAAATCAATCGAAAAAAATACAATATTAAACATGGAAGCACTGACGACGTCGTAAAAGTCGCGTGTAGCCAATGGTTACAAGCGGCTAAATGAAAGCGCTAAGCGCTTTGTGGCGTTTTATAATATAATAATAATAATAATTGTTTATTTCTTGAAAAAGGCAATTTTACAAAATAAGTTTAATAGAAACTCCTGATTCCTAAACTAGGTTCTCGAGAACCCGTAAAATAGGTACCAGGACTTCTTTCGTCCGAGTACTGATTTGTTGTTTGCCTTAGCAGTATTCATACAATATATATAGTACATTTATAAGTAATAATTATAGAAAATACAAAAAACATTTTGGATTACAATTTCACAATACTTTACTGTGTGTGTGTGTGTGTGTGTGTGTGTGTGTGTGTTAGTGTGTGTGTGTGTGTGTGTGTGTGTGTGCGCGTGCGTGCGTGTGTGTGTGTGTGTTTCAATTCAAAGCACTGGTGTGATCAACTGTTCGGTTTGTTCATAATTCATTTTGATTAGTTTGTAATCAAAAGTTTTTTGACTTCATACTCTGATTTTGAATATATTTTATCACTTTTGTGTGTCTCGTTATATAGGTAAGGTCCCAGAAAGGTAATAGATTTCTTAGCGAATGTAGTGCTCACTATTGGTACTGTAACAACGTTGTGGGAAGCACGTTTTATTGCAATTTTTTGTCGAATTTGCTTGACCTGTGTTGACGTAGTACAGCTTGTTGCACAAATAGTTGCCGTACAGTAAGCACTTGACATTCTCTATGAAGGTTTTTATGGGAGAGAGCAGTGAACGTCTTCCGGCTGATGATGATGATGATGAAACATGTTAGTTATTAATTGCAACACATATCAAACTGTCTTTTAAAACGATAGCAAAATTAAAACATTTCATGCAATATGTTAACACTGCTTTGTACTGATTAAAATACTTTACATGTTGTTTTTTTTTAGTATAATTGTATGGTTCGGAGATCGATAGTTGTACTACAAGTGTGACGTTTGTACGACTTTGCTAATTATCAAGGCGTGGTAGAAAAATGATATTTCCTTCGGACATTGGTAACCAGTAACCTCTAAAATTCACACATATTTAAATATTATAAAATAACAGGCAAATCACTTATGTTGGGGATCGAATGTATATAATTTTGGTAAATATTTCAACTCACAGCCAGTTTAAAGGATACAACCCTCAGAAGCTTTACGCCAAACTTCCACCATACCGTATTAGTATTATGATCCGAATAAACTCATAAACTTTCATCGTGCTTTATTTTGTCTGAAACGATGTTTAGCTATCATATACAAGTAGTATTTAATAATAACAAATATTTTTAAAATATTTAATGAAAACATCAAATTAATATTTTAATAATAAACTTAAAAAATACAAAAATATATCTAGTGACAATTCCGCCTAATTATAATATAATATAGTAAGGCGGAATTGTCACTAGATATATTTTTGTTTAAAATAATTTAACAAAAAAAATAAAATAAAAAATATTATTTTTAAATATGGGTTTCCAAAGTAAGCCTGAATCTATTTATTATCAAAAGTAGTATTTATAATTTAATGTAAATTCCATTGATTATCCTATAAGAGGGTGGGTTGTGGGTGTGCAAGAGATGCGATCTGAGCGTAGCTCCGTCCAGTGTCAAGGTGAACTCCGCAGAGCACTTGCGGGTGCTAGTGCACCGCCACCGACAGGTGTTCCTCGCGCCCTTGTTACAATAGAAAGTGTAGCCATGCAGCATGGCCAATGTCTTACCATCCTTATTGGTAACCCATTGTACTGAAACACAATATAATCATGAATGTGGATAAACATTCATTCAACAACAACAAACATTTTGCCAGTGAAATAACAGGCAAAATGAGACTTAACAGGTATGTCTCAAGGTGATGGCCGCAGTGCAGTTCGTCACTTGTGATGAAATGCATCTGTTATCGGCAGAGGATACCGCTTAACATCAGGTGGGCCACGCGCTTGTTCCTTCACAATAACATAAAAAAAAAAAACGATTTAGATTTTTGATCCAAACCCATACTCAATTCAAGGTATTTAAATTGTATATTTATATCGAACGATAATTGGATCTGAAATATATTTTATTTATAAATAAAATCTGATTAAGATACTGAAGCGCTGCGTAACGCAGCACCGGAGGAGACATAGGAGCTATAGAATTACTTCAATTCTAATAAAAGGTTTGTTTTAAACCCCAACTTAACCTTATTAAGTTAAGTGGTCAATTAAGTGGTCTTGTACTTAATTGGTCAATGTGTGATGTATTTACAATCTTTCCTGGTCTAATGTATGTAACATCTACATGTATGTTAATTTTGGATGTGCATTATTGGTTATACATTCTGAATACCTACACAGAAAAAAAGATATCTTGAAATAAAAACCCAATACCTCTCAACGGTTGTATCTTGACCTCAAATATTAATGCCTTCAATGAAGATAATGACGCTAACGTGTCAAAAGTGGCAAGTTTTTAGAATTCAAATGTAAATATTTTGTGTCAATAGTTTTAATATCTTGAAATAAGACGTTTTAGACTTCCTTATATCGAAAACCCATCCGTTCTTAAGTCAAATAATATTTCTTGTCTGAAGAGTTTTTTTTTCTGTGTAAAACTAAACGCTATTAGTAGAATAGCGCCATTTTGTTGTTGACGTTTTCGAGCTTGTGATTTACCTGAAGAAGACGAAGAAGATAAAATTTCTCAATGTTACCTAAATTGAGAAATTTTATTGATCAAAAAGTTATCAGTTTCCGTAGCGCAATCAGTACAATTTACTATATAGCCACAAAACTAGACTAAGAAGATTTTAGAGTTTATTTTATTTTTATGTTATTGTGACAGAACAAGCTCGAGGGCCACCTGATGTTAAGCGGACTAACCTCTGCCTATAACAGATGAATTTTCGTCACCATTCACGAATTGCACTGCGCCCGTCACCTTGAGACATAGCTGTTAAGTCTCATGTGCCTGTAATTTGTTGTATCTTGGAGAAATATATAGAATCTTATTTTCAGATCAGGCGTAGTTTTTGTCATATCCTCTAGAGTATTATATAGTTTAATCATATCTGTCAAACGTATACACTCTTTCTAAGAAACATCTTAAACATTTTCTATTTAAAACTCACTTGCTCGTGACCTCTTAGCATCCGCAATGGACGACATCGTCCATTTGTATTGTTATTATTAACTATGATGACCATGGGTTAGTGCTAGTTGCCGTCAACATTCATCCACCTCCTTTGTTGACACACAGGTCCTTGAATCTTGACGGGTCACTACTGCTCATTATGAATTACCAGAAATTTATTACCAAAAATACTGCATTTTTTTATTTATACATTTTTGTCTCTTATATACACACTTTATACCACACCTATTCTCATAGTCCCCCTTTTCACACATTTATACCAGACAGTAACAATTTAGAACGTTAATAATATATTGATTCGAATTTAATTATATGTAATTTATTTTAATGGTTTTAATTACTTCTTTTTCTTAATTTTTATTTGTATTCTTTCAAAACTCAACATAAATTACAAAGTTTCAGCTAGGATCAAAAACAACTGTAAAATTTTTAATATTATTTTAATTTATATTTGTACTAGCTTAACCACACTTTCTATTACATTTGAGTAGGCCGCGCGATAAACCAAGCCTTAGACAATCAGTATGTTATAGCAGGCTGCATGGGAAACACACTATTGGCACCATTACAGGTATCTCCAATCCAATGTCATGATGTATTTGCATACCTGAAGTGTGTTTCCCAAGTGGTCATACGGGCCCCCAAGATAGCCGAGTTTGGGGCCCACTGATAATAGAAAGTGTGTGCTACATAATTATTATATTAGATTTATAATTATCGTCTAAATTACTCTTAGGGTTAGTTAAGCAACTGTAATGTAACATACATTTATAATTTGCATGGTGGTAGGGCATTTTGCGAATGCCCGCCTGGCTAGCTATCACCCTCAAGTAGAAAATCTGTCGCCAAGCACCTACCGGTGTGTTCCGGCAGCTGTCCTTGAGAGCCAGTACTTCTAGGTTAGCCTGAACAACATCTTCGACCACATCATCACTTACCATCAGGTGAGATAGTGGTCAAAGGCTAACCTATCAAACATAAAAAAAAAACTTTCTGTGAAATAATTTTACTTTATATAATACTAATTAAGTTTTAATTTTATTCATACTGACAAAAAAATATATATTGTAATTATTTAGTAATACGGGATAGCTCACGTTAATAAGTCAGATAGCTCCGACTATAGTTTCAACCATATTCGGTGGTCTTTTTCAAGAAGAACTCGGGACACGCGTTGTTACTGGCTTAGAACTAAGCGATACGTCAACATACGACTATAGTCGGAGCGATCTGACTTATTCACGTGAGTTATTCCGTATTATTTACTAAAATTAGTGAAAACCACGTTAGTTTTTACAATAAAATATTATAAGACAACACATGCATCAATTTGAGATAAATAAAAAAAAAACTTTAGTCACTCCACAACAGTACCAGGATGGTTATGTTCTCCACTCACATATATAATGCGATCTTTAAAAGTTAGTAAATAAGCTTTACAAAACTTAGAAGTACACATGGTACATCGCCATCTTATTTCATTACGATTATTCACATAATGTCGACTGAAATTATATCCACCATATAGTAACATCAATGTGCCTCTAGATGTTTTGAAGAACATAGCTGAAAAATAAAAATTAATACACTTTAATATTTACTTTCAGATGGGAATAAACTTATAGACAAATTCAATAAGTCAATAAAATTGAAGAGGATTACACTATGACATCAATTATGCATTATTGTTGTCTCGTCCTCGATGAAGATTTACTTAGTAGTATGTGTCCAGTCACTACGCACCACAACATGAATTTAAAGCTAAAATAAGAAATAATCCTGAACGCTTCTCTATCTGTGCATCTATTATCTCTGACATCTTAATTACGTCATTCGTGTTTCATGTCACATAAAACGCGCCTAAATTATTTTCAGTAATTTTTGTTATTTTCGAAAGTATTCGCAAATAGTCAACAATAGTTATTTAACATGACTCGTAAAAGAAAGATACGTTTTAAACTTAAGAAACTTTTAGAAAAACTTCAAAAAATTTAACATAAAATCGAAGTGCTCTCCGATTCATCGGATTCTGAAATGGTTTTCTTGGAAGGTATGCCTCGATAGCCGCGTCGCCGGTTTTTTATAATATTCATTTTGAAAAGTTTGGAAGACGACAATATTGTCGTTTGTTCAAGTTGCAAGTATATACCTGCAGAGATTCGACACGTGGATGAAAGATAACCCTAAAGATGGCGTGTTTTTTCACAACAGGCCATGTTTTTTAGGTGGCTATCACATCTTATTAGTGTTAAATATCAAACTCCTTAACAGGGCAATACATAGGGATTGCCGTGGAGATTGAATGTTTGCAATGACCTTAACAGGGCGTCACAAGAGGGGACGCCGTGGTTTATTGCTTAAATGAGGCACTGTACACTAACATAGTGGCTACTCTCCGCTTCTGCATAGGTATACCCAAGTGAAGTAGTGCTTACCTGTATTTTGCAGATGCAGAAAGTGAAAGTTCTAGTCCTCTTCAACATACTGGTATAGAAGAGGAGGACATTGCCTTACTTTCCCAGAAAGGAGATGACTTTGCACAGGCGAATGATAGACCTCTGTAGATTTTAGATCAAGAGAGAAAAAGTGACGACACCACACAGGTAATGAATGTTACCGTGGAAGTCGAAGAAGTATTAGAACCTAAGGACTTGGGTATTCTGGTAACAGCACCACCCAAGGAACAAGACAATATTTCTCTGCACTCGGAGATAAGTACACGCCAAAAAGACATACTAAAAAGGGCATAACTCGAGATGAGTGACAAGATATTATGAAGGAAAACACACATTTAAAAATTTAAAATGCCTCCATATCTGAATCCAGAGGTAAAAGCTGCATTGACAGAAATTGGGAATAAAAAGAGAAAGTGATGGAAACCAGACAGATGCAGCTCAGTACAATCTTGTCTTGTGTAGGTTCAGCTCTACAAACTCTGATAAATAATAAAGAGAAACCGGATACAAAACTAGCAGTTATTAAAATATTAAATGAAGCGTCAAGACTAATATGTCATAGTATTTATATTGAATCAAGGTTTAAAAGATCTCTTATCTTATCATCAGTGAACAATAAAGGTATGAGGGACTACATTTCCAAAAATGAAACTGATGGTTACCTATTTCGAGAAAATTTATCAGAGCAAATAAAGATAGCAAAATTGTTTATTAAATCAGCTGAAGTATTAGGGGCCAGCAAGAAGCCAACTGTCAGACAGGCCCCTCAAGCCAATGTCAAGAAAACTTTAAACTGGCGGGGCCCTCCTCGTCCAAAGCATGGTGCTCTCATGGTGCCTCGTGCAAAGGTGAGGCGTCCCGAAGCAGGAGGGCCACCTTTTCAAATGGGAGAAAATAGGAGACTTGCTTATCAGCCACCCCAGCCCAAGTCATCTCATAACATGAAAGACAAGTCCAAGAAGTATTATTACCAGAACCGGAAATAAATGTTCAGGTAGGCAGACTACAATATTTTTTTTTTCTAAATGGACACAGATTACCCAGGACCCGGTTATCCTGAGTTGGATCAGAGGGTATGAAATACCTTTTGAAAATATCCCATATCAAAATTGTATACCTAAAAATAACTCTTTCTCTAAATCAGAACAGATACATGTAAAATTTGAAATAGAGACATTGTTATCTAAAAAAGCTTTTGAAAATTGCAAACCACAAAAGGTTCAATTTCGCTTGCCAATATTTTTAGTACAAAAACCTAATGGCAAATACAGATTTATCCTTAATCTTAAAAAATTAAATACCTTTATCAAAACTGAACATTTCAAGCTAGATTATAGAACAGTATGTAATCTGGTACAACCACATAGTTACCTAGTCTTCAGTTGATCTTCAAGATGCATACTATATGGTGAGTATTGGTATCAACAGTGGAAAATACTTAAGAAAAAACAGACTTTACGTAAGAGCGGATATATATCTGTGGTATACCTTGATGATTACCTCTGTATCAGTGACAGTTACAATGAATGTAATAATAATATGTAATCAACAGTCCATCTTTTACATTCCTTAGGTTTCATTATAAATGAAAACAAAAGTGATTTCAACCCAAAACAGAACTGTATGTTTCTAGGCTTTATATTTAATACATTGGACATGTCTTTAAGTATTTCACAGGAAAAAAGAGAGAATTGTTTAAAAGTATTGAATCAATTAATACAACAAAGAGTGGTAAAGGTCAGATTTCTAGCAACAGTAATAGGAAAACTTATTTCAATTTGTCCAGCTATAAAATATGGTATGCTTTACACCAAGGAGTTAGAAAGAACAACATTTTTAGCACTAAAACATAATGGGAATAATTTTGAGAAATACAAAATATACCTTCATCATACAATGATATCAGAAAGAATAACTTTGTTTCTGAGATATTCATCAAGTGGGATGGGGTTGTTCATGGAACTCTAGCGGTCTGTGGACTAAGGATGAGTCAAAAAAAAAAAAAAAAAAACACATCAATTCACTTGAATTGATTGCTGCATTTTTTGGTCTTAAATGTTTTTTGCCAAAGATAATAAGAATTGTCAAATATTATTCAGAATCGATAACATTACAGCAGTGTCTTATATAAACAGACAAGGAGGTATTCAGTACCGTCACTTGCATAAGATAGCAAACAATTTGGTAATGGTGCGAAGCACGCAATATATGGATTGTAGCATCATACATAAACACCAAGGATAATGTTATAGGATATTTTTAATCCAGAAAAAGCTTGATAACATAGATTTGGAGTTAGGTCATGACTATTATAAGCAATTAACACAAATTTTTGGTCGTCATTCTGTACATTTATTTGTTTCTAGAACAAATTCTAAATGTTATCAATATATATTGTGGCATCCAGATCCAGATGCTATAGCAGTAGACGCTTTTACAGTTACATGGTCCAAACATTTTTTTTTCAATGCTTTCCCTCCATTTTGTATGGTTCTTAAAACCTTACAAAAAATAATAACTGATAAAGCAACAGGTATAGTTGTACCATACTGGACAGCTCAGCCTTGGTTTCCAATTTTTAATAAGCTATTAGTAGGAAGAGCTATCATTTTTAACCCATCTGAAGAGTTACTAACATTACACAATTCCAGAATATGTCATCCTCTTCACTAGAAGCTAACCATAATGGTAGGGAGATTATCAGGACAGTTTTTAGCCACTCGGGAATCAATGAAGAAGCAATAGAAATGATGTTAGCTTCTATATAAGACAACACACTAAAGCAATACGTACCTTGTATTGTTAACTTAACAGAGAGCACAAACAATGGCCCTTATTGATATTCGAAATATAAGTGTCAAAGATGATGTAGTTAACATTAGGAATGATAAATTAATAAAGACCTCAGCCCCTAACAAAATGCAACCATTTTTAACACTACCATTTTTTGTAGAAAGACCAGAAGTTTGTCCAGCAAAAGCTGTCATAAATTATTTAGACTTAACAAAAAGATCTCAGATGTACAAATAATTTAATTGTTTCAATGAAAAAACCCCATCAGGGTGTGTCTGCAAGTACAATCAGCCGTTGGATAAAGAAAGTAATGGCAGAAAGCGGTCTTGATGTATCTGTTTTTACCGCTCATAGCACAAGACATGCTTGAACATCAGCTGCATGTATGCGAGGTGACAATATAGATGACATCCGTAGAACGGCTGGTTGGACTGGGGAATTAGATATTTTTTGGAAGGTTCTACAATAGGCCTATTGTAAACAATGTAAGCTTTGCTAGAGCGGTATTGAGTTCCTAGATATTAAAGATTTAATATGCTATTACTTATATTTTTGTAATTACTTATTAATAAATAATGAGAACTCCTAGTGATATCACATAATAATGCTTAACTTAACTATTGATATGAAGAAAACTATTATCTTCATAAGCCTAAATTAGGGGCAATAATTATAATTTGATGATAAATTACATGTGAATAAATTTACTGATTTTACGAAGTCTTTGAACATCTACTAAGTAAATCTTCATCGAGGACGAGACAACAATAATGCATAATTGAATAGTCAAACGAACTTACCTGTAAGTGAAGTTCGACTGATATTATGCAGTATTGTTGTCTCGTCCGAAGATGAAGAGTCCCACCCTACCCTAATACTATTTTTACAATAGCTAACCCTATATGTAAAATCAGGAATAAACAGGGTAGCTTTTAACTAAATGACGTAATTAAGATGTCAGAGATAATAGATGCACAGATAGAGAAGCGTTCAGGATTATTTCTTATTTTAGCTTTAAATTCATGTTGTGGTGCGTAGTGACTGGACACATACTACTAAGTAAATCTTCATCTTCGGACGAGACAACAATACTGCATAATATCAGTCGAACTTCACTTACAGGTAAGTTCGTTTGACTATTCAATTAACTGGAGAATGCAAACGCTATGAACTGTTAAGAGTAGAGTTCACGGAGCGCAGTCCATGCAAACGTAGATTCGTCATTTTTAATAATCTATACCTAATATCTATGCTTCTTCTTCTCTCTCTTTTACGGAAATCTGGCATCTGGTTTGCCAGAGTTCCGTAAAATTAAGTATTTTCAAAAATAATATGAAAAATTGTTTTGTATGGGAATTGTTATCTAAACATTTAGGGATAAAATAAATAATACATCGAAAAACTGGCCAAACAAAAAAATATTAGGCTCAGCTATATGCATACAAAATTTCACCGAGTTTGAACACTTGGTATTTCAAATATGACGAAACTACGTTTGTATGGAAAGCGCTTTTATCCAAGTAAAGATAAGTTACAAAAATAAAGTCCGTTTCGCGAGATCATAGGATCGATATCCGGACAAAATGGTCAAAAATGGTTTTTGTAAAAAAATCAGCAACAGTGCGGACTATGGAGCTGGGCCCGATATTTAGATTACTATAATTATACTACCAGTCATCGCTTGAGCTATAATGACTTAGTTTTATGCACTCATTGTGAAATCTACTATTTATTACATTTTATTTTTCCATGACAGGAAAATGATTGTGCACGTTCTTAATTTTTACCACAGTTCATCCAAACGTGCGTCTGAATGCTTTACAGCCTTTGTGGTGGATGCTTAAACATGTCCACCTACTCTTTAAACTAGGATTATCAACTACGGAACACAGCCTCTCCCATTATGGAGGAGTTTGCAATAATCACCACGCTGGGCAGGCTTCTTGGGGATCGGAGTGTGTGATATCAGTTCCTCAGAAAACGCTGCTTGCCACCTTCTGGTTTATTACCCTTAGTCGCCTCTTACGACACCCTCAGGTAGAGATGGGGGGGGATGTGACATTTTAGCCCGGCACCCCACGGACCGGAAGCGCTCGTAGCGAAGTTTACTTAGCTGTTCTCAACGGATCAGCAAAGTTAAGCAACGTCGCCCGCGGTCATGAGTTGGATGGGTGACCGCTAGTGACATTACTACTGAGCGTTTCCGTGCTTCGGAGGGCACGTTAAGCCGTCGGTCCCGGTTGTTGCCTTAGGATGGCAGTCGTTATAGCATGGTGGTAGGGCATTTTTCGAATGCCCACCTGGCTAACTACCGCCCTCAAGTAGAAAATCTGTCGCCAAGCACCTAACGGTGTGTTCCGGCAGCTGTCCTTGAGAGCCAGTTCTTTTAGGTTAACCTGAACAACATCTTCGACCACATCATCACTTACCATTAGGTGAGATAGTGGTCAAAGGATAACCTATCTGGTATAAAAAAAATTATACTCTTAGGTCCGTAATAATAAATCGATCTAACTTGTGGTCTCAAAACTAATGTCAGTTGGTTACGGTCCCTAGGTTATAGTCTCATATCAACAGCATCTTAGAAAATGCCGCACGATTGGTTTGTCCCACTACCCGAAACCCACTCCGTTCAATGTCCCATTCCTCGGGCGAGGACGACCAAGTACCTCGAAGTTATATTTAATCGGCATCTCACCTTTGCCGACCTAAGATACATAATAATCTAACTAGCCCTAACATATTTGAGGTAACAATTATACAGGAATATCTCAAATAAATTCTATATTTTCTCTTAAGTATACACATTTTGAACTTTGATAACTGCATCAGAAAAAGTGCGTACGTAAGCCTTACAACATTTGCGGTGATTACAAAAGTTTAGTGGTTGTGTTTGCCCAAAGTTTTTATAATGATGTTGTCTTCCGTTGTAATTGCAGCATTGCAGCCGCTTTTCCTTTTAATGCAGACCCACCGTACTCTAGAGCCCCAACTTCCGTGCTTGTTGAAGCGCCACTTCCCAATCTGGATCACCAAGTTTCCACGTTGTGACAAGTTGAATTTTGGTTCTGAAATTTAAAAATATTCATATTTCAATAACGCCATTATAGTAACAACAATTAGGTTTTTATTTGCATTTTTTCACTTCACGCTGGGTAAATACTATAAAAGCTACTATAAAATATACTGTAAAAGTTAAAGCAAACAATTTTAATAATAGAAAATATGTAATATATAGCAGAAGTATGTATCTTAATCAGGCTCATTTATGTACATCTACAGCTTGGCTTGATTATTTCAGGTATTTTTACAACAATATCATATATTATGGTGTATTTTTGTGGGAAGACGCAACTCATATAGATACTATAATTATTAGCATCTTACTTTGACAAAAGCGTGAAATTGTGCTTTAATCGTCATGGATCCTTGCCATTTTTAATTGATTCAAATAGGATTCAATATATCTGTGTAATAAGGAAAACTAATAAAACTGATAACATTTTAACCAATACAAAAAGGAGGAGGATATCAATTAGACTGTATGTTTTTTTTTGTATATATTTGATGAACCTTTTTCGGTAGGCCGTACTTCAAAGGGTTCCCGTTAAAATTTCATCAATATCCGTCATCATCAGTTTTTACAGGGTTTCAGAGGAGGATTGGTATCTGGAAGGCAGCCAGCCATAAAACCGAAATTCAAACTTTCTTACTGCACGTTTTTTTTTTTCCTCTGTGCTAGAATACTGCGTTCAAAAGCGTTCCACCAGCTGCACCGCAGCACAGAAAGCAGGCTGGGCAGAAGCACGCTGCGCGTTCGCGCCGTTGGGCCAATAAAGATGTCCACACACACCAGGTATCGCCAATCAGTGTACGCAAAAACTGCCTTCAGACGTGCGCCGTGCAGCCTGGCAGGCACCCCAGGAAGAAGCCAGGTCAGCGTCGGCGGGCCGAGCAAGCTCATTTACTTACGACTAAAAGCATAAATAGCTTGCTCCGTTGTCTATTGTTGCCATCACATGCCGGGCTGCTTGCCGCAGCATGAGAGAAAATACGTATAGTAGATGATAATTTCGAGGCCTTAAATATTAATTACACAACAGCTGAACACATATATTTATCCTCTAGCTTTTATTAGTTTACCCTCTTTAATTTTCTCAATCTGTATATGACCTCTGCTGGTGTGCTTCAGGCTGGCGTCTTATCTCTTCTTCGCTTCTAAATATTTCTAAATTCATATTTCCTCGTCCTACCTACCTTCTCTACACGGATGACTTTTAGTTATACTCTAAAGCATCACTACTTGAATTGCCTTAATCAATAGAAGCGACTAATAACGATCTCTCGCAAATATTGGAATATAGCAAAAAGCTTTCTGGTTTAATAGTCTGTCCCCTTTATATCCAAGTTATCAAGAAGTTTCTGCTTGATATCAAGAGTTAACTGGGCATTATTGTCGCAAGTGGTGATAGATATAATTTCCTTTGTTTTAAGTGAATGTGCATAAAAAACTAGATATAACCATTGACCGAAGCCTGATAGGGGAACTTTGACCGTAACGTGTCGTAAAATGTTTGCGTTTGCATAGATTGTGCTACAACGTATTGTTGATTATGCTGACGTCTGCTATCTTTACCCCGCGTAAGAAAAACGAACGAATTAACTTGAGCGTCTATGGATTTTTAGTAAATGTTCATAATAATATGATCATGTCTCTAAATTTCATACCAAGTTCAAGTTCCTCTCCGCGATGTCTCAAGGAACGTTACAATTTCCTTCATACTACCCATTCTTTGTCTTTACGGTCATCAGTTAAAATCAATTTATTATTACAGTCACGTGCAATTAGAAACACTTTGTGACTGAAATCCTTTACTGCTCCAAGTAAGGAGAGATATCTCAAATCTCACATTTACTTCAGAAGCAGAGATATGCTTTTTTGAGGTGCACTAAAAGGGAAATGTGGGGAATGAAATTAAAACTGCAGTGTGTATGCTAGTTTAGAAATAAAGTGTGGGCGCATATGTTCTCGTTCCAGCAGTTGGCAAATGGTTGTGATTATTCTGTATTGTTATAACTTTAGCCTCTTCTGTAACAATAAAAGCGGGACAGCCGCGAGGCCTACCAGTTGAACAATACCACCTCTTTTTTCGAAGGAACTGGTACGTAGCAGGGAGGAAGAAACTGTAACCATTGCAGCAGAGCAGTGTTTTACCTTTCTGCGATTGTGTCACTTTGATTGCTGTAAAAGATTCAACATATAAGAACATACCTATGTAAATTTTTAGTAGAGCAAAATACGACATAATATTTATATATAAGAGTTAATTATTGATGCACATATATGCAATAAATGTTATAAATTCTTGTTTTAAGGGCTTTGGGAAGGGTGTACGTACCAATTTTGTTTATTAACAGGAAAATGTGGTTATCTTGAAAAACCACACAAAATTATACTTTGCGGAAATCAGCAGTTTTTGAGAAACAAATTATTAATTATAATAATTTTACACATCATCTCTAAATTTTACACTACGTTACCCATTTAAAAAATAATGAGAACGAAACACCAAATATTATACATTTTTAGAATCGAAGTATATTATGAGAATTTAGAATTCGTTCATGTAGTTTACGACTAGGCGATATATTTCAATTTATATTAAGTACATACAATCAAAATATAATAGACAATACGTCACATCTGGCTTTTATAGAAACCACAGAAAATACGAACACATTAAGTGAGCATATTGATACTAAGATTACGCAATAAAAAAAACGGAAATCAATGTACAAGGTAGCCGTTTAGCACAATATAATACCTGTGGTCAAAATAATCATTTAGACCCACATTTCTTAAAATATTTCCCATAGGAGGACAGTCATGACGTCATATTGGTTACAGGAAGAAACTAATTTATAATCCCGCACATGACTTGAATTTTTCCTATCGTATATTTGTGATTTTGTAATGTAATCCGCATAGCAGGCGTTATTGCAAACCTAACAATATTAAAACTAATTTATTCTCGAAATGTTTATTTCTATTGATTTAAATCGATTGACGGATATATTATGATATAGTATAGTTTTAGAATTGGTTCAGAAAACCCTTTAAATAGATAATCCAACGTTAGGATTCAGAGTTAAAACTTTTCATACAAAAAGAGACGACGTCATAAATGTCCTGCTAAGATAGTTTGACCTCAAGTGTTGTTACTCTGCATATCCATTTGCAGTTTTTCTTTGATATTCGGCTCATAAGCCGGCAACTATTTATGTATCTAATATTAAATCTAGGATGGCGGTACAGAAAGTTTCTAAAAGTACATATTTTATGACTAGATTAAATTTGCCCTTTAAAGGAAATATCGTATAACGTTTTTTATGTTTGAAAACACGGGTGTTTGAGCGTGAAACAACTTACTGTGAGTCGATATGACTATCGACAATGTTTCGGCTTCTACCGGAAGCCTTCCTCATGATATTGAGTGTGGTACGTCCGCCGCGGTCGCGACTCACAGTAAGTTGTTTCACGCTCAAACACCCGTGTTTTCAAACATAAAAAGTAAATATGAGCGTAAGTTTTTATAATATGATATCGTATAACGTATGACTTTAGGTACAAAGCTACAGGTACATCGGTGTATTCGGCCGGACGGGATTATTCTACGGTGGGTATCGCGTCAGAAGAGATCAGAGCTATGCGTGGCTATGCTTTAGAAAGAGCCTTGTAGGTGAATATAAATATTAGGTACACCGTGCTTTGCGAGCAGAATTGAACTTTATTGCTTCGTAGCTAGAGTCGCTTATTCATTGGAATGGCTTTGCGGAGTGATCCTTCTGAGCGTTTTTATTCTGTGGTATTGGAGGTATTTAACTATTTTCCTGATTAGTTGGATAGGAAATATTATCTATTATTGCTAAGATGATTAAACTAGAAAATCTGTTGAAGTATTAAGATAGGTGCGGTTACATTCAGTTACCGATTCGAAACCACTCTTCAATATTCTTGAAACCATAATATTGTGAAATATTACAACTTTATTACCGTAATAAAGACGTGAAGAAACGTTTTTGTACAGAGTGTATACAATATTATAATATGCCAGACTATTCTCAAATTATTGTACTTAATAATCTATGAAACAATATCCTGATGGTATAGATACATTGGTAACGTTTAATAAACTGTTCATTCTTATACTGCTTTGCGGGTTTACCTAATCGGCGCGATCCTAATGAACTGTTATTATTTCGAACTCAGAAATAATATAAAATAATCTTCTTACCCTTATCCTTCTTATGTAGGTTGGGTATAATATAATCTAAACAATAAACAGGACAGCACAAAGAATAGTAAAAAAATGCTTCAATTTGGCAGCTTGCCTTGCTGTTACTTGGCCTTATAACGCTACGCTACCTTTCTGGTAATCAGGCGTCAAGATAGTAAGGACCTCAGTTGTGGCCCCAATGTTCAGCAACACCATATCATCGACGTAAGTGTCAGCGAATTTCACCCTTTATTCCCATCTTTTTCGACATTTTACTGGAGGAAATGTCAGTCTTTTTTTCTTGAGCCGATATAAGTAACTAATATTCAATTAACCATGATTGTGCTTTCCACTTTCTTTCAACAAAGCGTCGTTCAAAGTAGAAACAGCCATTTTGCAACCCAGCCTGTACTTGCTGCAGGACCAGTAACGTCGAGATCCACGACAGTTCTTCAAAAAGAAGCTATGTCCATTTAGCGTGAGTAAAGGCTTTACGAATTTTGATGCTGATGCTGAAAAAGATAATAGATAAGTTTTGCATTTGCCTCTCGCTTTGAAATAATAAACTGCGGTGTGTAGGATATTGTATTTCGAAACCTATTAATTAAATGTATTACAAAATAGACAAACATATTTTTCAACAGGTATTTTAAATGGAGGTGGTAGCTTTCCAGACGTAGCGCTGTTACTATGTAATACTAAAAATGTTTAATAGTTTAATATAACAGCTGCCGGAACACCATGTAGTGCTTAGTGGCAGATCTGTATGTTTGATGGCGAATGCTCTTTTAGATAACCCTACAAGGTTATCTTAACGAGCATTCGCCAAAAAGCTTACAAAATAACACCTAAGATGTTCACTTGCTCACCGGACAGCTGCCGGTACACTGTTATTGATGCTTGGTGACAGATTTTTTACTTGATGATGGTAACTTTCTAGACGTTCATAACAAAATTCCTTAACACCATGTTATAACAAAAATGTTAATTCGATTAAAGACAGTTGCCGGAACGCTATATCCTTTGATATGATATCTTTTTTTTATGTTATGGTGTCGGAACAAGCTCGAGGCCCACCTGATATTAAGCGGACTAACCTCTGCCTATTACAGATGCATTTCATCACATGTCACAAATTGCACTGCGCCCGTCTCTTTGAGACAGTTGTTAAGTCTCATGTGCCTGTAATTTCACTGACTATCAAGGATTGCTGCCGGAACACTCGCTTAGATGCTTGGCGACAGGTTTTCTACTTGACGGTGATCGCTAGCCAGGCGGGCAATCGCAAAATACCCCACCCACCACGCGGTGAAGCTCAAGCCTGCGGCGAGATTCGAACCATGGACCTTCTTATATTATATATATAAATTGTATGTACCTGTAGTAAAGTAAGGATGTATGAACAAAAACTCATTGTGTTCTTAACACATTTGATTTTTTACATAAGTGCTGTAATGGCTTACATAAACAATGAAATAATCAGTGATTATGCTTATTTTTCTTGGCCAGTACTTCATTTCCAACAGTGGTGAGGTAAGCTTTGCAACCTACTCCACCGGACCTTAAGGTACAATACCACGTCCCTTTCATTCCTTTACATCGATGATACTTGTTGTACCTGTAGCCCCCTAGCTCAATTACAGGTTTTCCATAACGAGACTTGGTGAAATATGGATCTGAAATGCAACCAAGTAATTACTATTAATACAAAGACATTGACATTTGAAGCGCTCGTAGCGAAGTTTACTTAGCTGTTCTCAACCGATCAGCAAAGTTAAGCAACGTCGCGCGCGGTCAGGAGTTGGATGGGTGACCGCTAGTGAATTACTACTGAGCGTTTCCGTGCTTCGGAGGGCACGTTAAGCCGTCGGTCCCGGTTGTTGTCTTAGGATGGCAGTCGTTATAGCATGGTGGTAGGGTATTTTGCGAATGCCCGCCTGGCTAGCTACCACCCTCAAGTAGAAAAACTGTCGCCAAGCACCTAACGGTGTGTTCCGGCAGCTGTCCATGAGAGCCAGTACTTCTAGGTTAGCCTGAACAACATCTTCGACCACATCATCACTTACCATCAGGTGAGATAGTGGTCAAAGGCTAACCTATCATGCATAAAAAAAAAAAAACATTCTTTCTCTGGGGTCTTGGTAAACTTCACTTTGGAAACTATCGCGAGTTTTATCCATATTAACTTATTAGGAACCGGCTAGGACCCACGTTATAATAACCGGAAAGATTCCATCCATTTCAGCTACGCGCTGAGGCCCGTGCTCGTCGCTTTGCGCAATCGTGACTCCCAGACGAAGGACTTCAAAACAGTCCGAAACTGGTCGGAATCTTTCCGGTAAATATAACGCGGGTCCTAGCCGGTTCCTAATAAGTTAGTCTTGGTAAACCTTTTTAAGATATCCCACTCATGTGAGGTCGTTGCAATATTTCTTCTTTAATGCTAATTTCTTCGTAGCTCTTTAAAACAAGTGTAGTTTCGTGTTATTTTAAATACCAAGTGTTCTAACTTGTTGAAATTTCCCGTTTCCTTGAAAGCCTAAATTATATAGTTCTGGCTTTCATTTTTTTGTTTTATTATTTATTTTACTTTTAAATGTGGAAATAAAAATTCCCATACTAAGAGATTTTTGCAAACAATTTTGAAAAGACACATTTTAACAATATTTAGTTAAACGTTTTCCCTAAACATTAATGACATAAATAAAGAGTAAGTCATGTTACTAAATTGTTGTAGGTATAATATTTTAAAATCTTAATTTACGTCGCGCATCGACGGATTGGCTGTATATGAGTTGGTGACAAAACATGGCTTGCATAGTTTTTAATTTTAATGACACCAGGGAACAACGAAAAGTTTTCATCCCCTTGATCATGCAACTTCAAGAATACTATTGAAGCAGTGATGGCTCAGTGGCATTGGTCATGGACTGCCGCGCGGCAGGTCCACAACACAATCGTCAATTATTTTTTTTATTAGGAAAGTAAACAGGTCTTCAAACTACAAAAACTGTCCACTATAATATCGGAAGACTATGTGTAAGGAATTGTGTAGCAAAGAGATGAATCAGTTAAAGAGGCAAAGTTTACTTTTGATTTTTACTAAATAACGTACCAATCTGTGAATGTATTGAAGTATTTTTTCAACGACAATTCCTAACATTTGTTTGAACGGGTGCTCAACGAAACAAACACCAAAAAATCATGCCAGTGTACGCCATTGCATATTTTTTATTAAAAACTCAACTTTTTTTTTATTTTGCATAATAGGTTAGCCTTAGATCACTATCTCAACTGATGGTAAGTGATGATATGGTCCAAGATGTTGTTCAGGCTAACCTAGAAGTACTGGCTCTCAAGGACATAGCTGCCGGAACACACCATTACGTGCTTGGCGACAGATTTTCTACTTGAAGGTGGTACCTAGCCAGGCGGGCATTCGCAAAATGCCCTACCACCATGCCCTACAACTATACACAATCGTTTTTTTAACCATAAAATTTCATTCAAGATAGTACGGTTCGTGATTATGGGCGACTCCATTATGGACCATGATGTTGTTGAAAATTTTAATCCGACCTCTGCACTTTGTCCTGCCCTGTTGGTTGCATCTCCATCTTTTTATCACCCCATTGCAGTATTGCAGGTAATAACGGAACCCGTTCACTTGCAATATATCAGTTCCTTTTTTGGAAGATGTGATATGATAGTTATCTAAAAAAGTATTATATATCGTTAGAGTAACATAACTAATAAATAAGCTTGATGCAATACACGCTAATATTGTTTCATTGTTTGAACACTTGCTTTTTTTATTTCCTCGGACACTATCTGCTTATTAAATAAACGCATAATATAATATATGTGTGTTCTAAAACTTACACATTTCATCACTCTTCCGGTTTGGCTGCGTGGCCTTTGGGACGTCACGTCGGCTTAACAGGAAATTAGGCGGAATTGTCACTAGATATATAAAAATTTTTAAGTGTTTTATTAAATAATTAAATTGATGTTTTCTTAAAATACTTTAAAAATATTTGTTATTATTAACTATAAACGACTATCTAAACAGCCCCTAAACCGCGCGGTGGGATTTATTTTGAGGATTTTTTTTTTCACTAGAAAAACTAACCAAACTCAATATTCATATCACCATGCTCACCGTATGATATTTTTACAATAATCAATCAATGAAAAAATAGAAACAGTGTTGGATATAATGGATTTTACTTTTTAAGGATATCATTTTTGTAATAATAAAATGCTATAAATAATATATTTGTAGCCATTAATTCTTTATTCGTGGGGTGCCGGGCTAGAATGTGACTGCTTCATCTTTACGTGTGTCGTAAGAGGCGAGTAAGTGTAACATACCGGAAGGGCAGCAGCGCCTTCTGAGGAACTGCCGTTTAAAGAGACTCAAATTCAAATATGTTTATTTTTTAGAATGTAGAGTAACAAGGTGGTAAAATTAACAAAATAGTTCTTATACATTCTTACAATTAAGGCATGCAAATTTTTCTAGTTACATAACAAAGACATAGTATTGTCATCAATAGAAGCCAATATTTCGCATATTGAAGTTATAGATATCATTGAATGTAGGGAAGTACCTGATGTTGATCCTCACAAACAACGCCACTTAATAAATATGAAGTGGCTATGATGGGTCAGTGGCATTGGCTATGGACTGCCGTGCACCAGGTCTATGGTTCGAATCCCGTCGCGGGTTTTTTTTTTTTATGCCTGATAGGTTAGCCTTTGATCACTATCACACCTGATGGTAAGTGATGATGTGGTCGAAGATGTTGTTCAGGCTAACCTAGAAGGTTTGATCTTCACCGCATGGTGGAAAGGCATTTTGCGAATGCCCGCCTGGCTAGCTACCACCCTCAAGTAGAAAATCTGTCGCCAAGCACCTAACAGTGTGTTCCGGCAGCAGTCCTTGAGAGCCAGTGAAATTTCAAGCACATGAGACCTAACAACTGTACGTCTCGGTGTGACGGGCGCAGTGCAATTCGTGACTTGTGACGAAATGCATCTGTTATAGGCAGAGGTTAGTCCATTTAACATCAGGTGGGTCTCGCGCTTCCTTCCGTCACAATAACATAAAAAAATGGTAATAAATCAAAATATGATTAAGTATTTAATATTTCAGATATTTATCAGCAAATTAACTTAAAAAATAAGGATATCATTGTTGTGAGTAAATATTGTTACAATATTTCTTACTTTACTACAGAAATAACTTAACAAGAATACCTATTAAAAAATATGTTTTTGATAACGATTAGTTACCTACGTTTTTGCTTATATAGTAAAACCTTTCCCTTTACCTTTCAGTCCTTAAGAGTGAACTGGCCGGTCAGTTCTCCAAACAAACGTCGTAAGATGATGACCCTTATTTGAGGATTTAGGTCCAAAACAACGCATGATATCGATTGAACTCGTCCTTATCAAGGTTTGTATCGTAACGAATTTTTTATTAAATAATTAAGTTGAGAGTTATGAGCCTCGAAACATTTTCATATAAAGTTTTCAAGGCTCGTAACTTTCAACTTAATAATCTTTTAAAAATTTTGTTACGATACAAACCTAGATAATAACGAGTTCAATCGATATTATGTTTAATTTTATATCTAAAATCTCAAATATAGGAGTGATCACCCTACGGCGTTTGTATGGAGAACTGTACGACCAGTTCAACCTTAAATTCTTAAGTCTGAAGCTTTTCGATGACTGGATTTTATATCCGGACATAGATACCGTTTAAAATTTTATAGGAAGGAGGATCGTGAGTGTGTACTATATTCAGTTTTTTCATCGTTTGTCCATCGTTAGTTAAGGTAAATCTTGCGTAGCATCCTCTGTTGCTAGTGCACCTCCAGAGCTGAGTGCTTTTAGTTACTTTCTCACGGTAAAAGGTATACCCTTGGACAATGGCAAGTTCCTTTCTGCCAAAACTCTGCTGCACGTAAGTCACTGAAATTTAAAATAAACATTACAAATGACCGCCATAATCAAATTGATTCACAGAGGTCGTCATTACGATGCCTGCACACTCTGCACAGTCTTTGAATTGTGGGGAATAAAATTTAAATATTATAGAATCCCCCTTTTTAATAACATTGCTGATTTATCAAATGTTATTTAGTTCTGTTAATACGAATTTGGCATCGATACCTACTTAACGACGTTAAAACAATCACAAGTAAGGTTGCGTGTGTGTGTTTTTTTGCCGCTTACCTCGAAAACAGTTGCACAGTTATGATGAAACTTGGTACATACATATATTTCTCAGTCTCATAACATTTAGAGAATAATAACAAATATTTTTAAAATGTTTAAAGAAAACATCAAATTAATATTTTAATAAAACACTTAAAAAATATAAAAATAATATATCTGTGCTCAGCGAGACGTCACCGCGGGCGTCCCGAGCTCTCCTTGAAAAAGACCACCGGATGCGGTTGAAACTATAGTCGGAGCTATCTGACTTATTTACGTGAGTTATCCCGTATTATTTACTAAAATAATATATCTAGCGACAATACCGCCTAATTTTCCTGCTAAGCCGACGTTTTATTTCAATATTATGATTTCTTGAAAAATTTTAAATGTTTGTTATTATTAAATATGGATTTCCGTAAAGTAACGCCTGAATCTACATTAACATTTAGAGACATGGAACTCCATTTTGTTACTGTCAATTCATTCATAAATAGCGTCTATATCTTATAGCCTTAAACAGACCTCTATCATTTTTATATCTAAATAAAATTTCAAGCCCGGCATGCAACTGACATTGTTGCGGGCGAATCATGATGACCTCATCATTATTATAAAATGGTCCACTCCGTACCGCGTGTGGTAGGGCAGCGACTCGTATAGACCAAGTCGGACATACTGCCGGCAAACGCGAAAGTAATCTGCAATGAAACGGAGAAGGCCTGGGGTGATTCCCAAAGCACTAGGTGTTCCAACAGTATGTCATTGTTGTCCCTATCGAACACCCTCCGGAAGTCAATGCACAAGACGTCGAAGAAAGTACCTGAAGTTGACGATCCAGACTGGTAGAAATGTAATCAACAAGGGATAAAATGGTGCTTACAAACCTCTTACATTAGACCTCAAGCTGCATCACACAAAAAAGGCCCAATCTGTTAATATAAATTTTGTGGATAATATGTTTGAATACTTTGGCTATTGGGCTGTATTAGTCTACGATAATTTTATCGGTGCTGGTAGATAATTTCCATGCATGTGGGTAAACAAATAACAGAGGGGAGGTATCATAATTTTTTTACCCTCTTTAAGTAGCCGTGGTGAAATGTTGTCTAGGAATGGAGCTACTGATTTTGAGCTATTGAATGCCCGCGGCCACATCACTAGGAGATATTTCGATATATGGACATAGTGCGAGACTTATCTCCCTGCGCAATAGCAATTCCATCTAGCGTAGGTTGGTCTGAGGACAGTTATAAATACCTTTTGATACTTTTATATTCGCGTTCGAAACCACCCATGGGCTGTAAACTCGATACGTGACTCCAGTATCCTCGTCGGTTAGTTCTAATGTTTCGCTCTATAGTGGCGACATGCTAATTATAAGGAGGTAACACTAAAAACAAATTTTAGGAATTTACTTGGACTAGGGTTGATTTGTAAATAGGAAAAAACATAAGTAAGATTATCTAGCGCACCACTGATATGCCGCTACTTACTTCCACGTTCTTTTTATCTAAAAGAAGGAGGAATTAAAGCCACAATTGTTTTTCGAATAAAGTTTTAATGGAAAAACATAGATCAGAGTGTCTCAATCACTGACTCATAATATTATGAAAGTTTTTTATATAGAATGCATGTTAAGAATCTGATTTTACTGCAATTTTCGAGATTTTCGTCTAATTTTATACAGTGATGTTTTCACACTTTTAAAGCCTGGAATTGCTTCCAGGTGGATCCCTTTTAATGTCAAGGCATTAACAAACTCGTCATACAATGTTTGTATCGGAGTGCGCTCCATGGCCGCTCGTTTTTTAAAACTTGACAATTCTCTTATTATTTCCACTTTAGTGACATCTGAGCTGCATAAATGTGATTTTTCTTCTGTAATCAATCCGTCGCAGCTTACAATTTTGCCTCGACAAGCCATCCGTTTCCATTTTGCACAACGCCAAGTGATAGATCCATTTTTGTTTATCTTTTGTTTGTGGAACTGGTAACCATTACGAATTAATACGCAACCCTTTGGATTATTTAGGATGATAAATTCGTCAGCTGTGAAACAACAGAAATATAGTTAAAATCTAGACTAACGCTATGAACTCCGTATTAACGCCAAGCCGACAGGCACAGCGACGAGCACGGGCCTCAGCGCGTGACTAAACGTGAAACTGAACCAGTTGCGCGCTGAGGCCCGTGCTCGTCGCTTCGCGCAATCGTGACTCCCAGACGAAGGACTTCAAAACAGTCCGAAACTGGTCGGAATCTATCCGATAAATATAACCCGGGTCCTAGCCGGTTCCTAATAAGTTAATTCTATTATGCACTAGTGTATAATATTATTATGCACGAGGGTGTTATAGTTCGGTTTATGGCCCTAAGAACGAAATAATAAAGCTCACTTTACGAGCAAGGGTGTTGGAAACATATATATTATGCCTTCCGTAGCACGGAAACACTCAGTAGGATATAGTAATATCTATAATATCCTAGTAATATCACTAGCGGTTACCCATCCAAGTAATGACAGCGGCGGACGTTGCTTAACTTAGCTGATCGGTTAAGAACGGCTAAGGAAACTACGCTACGAGCGCTTCAAAAAACTTATTAGCCTTAACGAATAGGTAAACATTACAATCCAACAGGACAATGCTGTCGGCGTGCTGGGCACGCTGCCGACTGGTATTGATCTAGATTTTTTGTACTGCCTATGGTGTGGACCGGAAATGAACTTTGGGTTGCGTAAATGGTTTCCTTGTGGTAGCTGTAGTGTTGTAGTGTTTTGATAATATATTCTAGGTAATAAAAAACATCATTGTTTTTCACCATGACAGATGACTTTATTTATTTATTCATTTTTATTTTTATAAATTTGGTACAAAAACATTTAACAAATTAAAGAAACTTATATATGTAAACTTGGATTTAAAACTAACATGTTAAATTTGTAAAACTAAATATTGAACACATCTTTGCAGTTAATTAAAGTAGGTAATTTAAAGGTATACAAGGTATATATATATTGAATAATGACGTATATATATTATTATATTATATATATTATATTTTATATATTGACATCATTACTTAAAACCTATGAATAATGCCGTTAACTATTTTATAGTTTGGAGGTACATGATTATGTATGATGTTCGCGCTCTTCATTTTACCGTTTAGCTCCAATGTGAACCTGGCTTTACATGTTCCACCTTTGGTGCACCACCATCTGGCCGTGCTCAACGACTTCTTCTGACAGTAGAACGTGTACCCTTCGATGAGAGCCAACTGTTTTCCAGAAGACTGTGTCACGTAACTTACTAAAAAAATGAAACTTCCGTTTAATATAGGTTTGAAGAATGGATTACCACTACATTGAATTTTTTCAAGCGATTATCCCAAAACTTTAATGATCCCTATATGCTTGCCTATATTTACCGCACACTGAAAAATAACACATACACAATTTGCCGATTTTTGTTCCTTATCCTCATATTGTGTTAGTGTTTTATTAAAATATTAATGTAATGTTTTCTTAAAATAGTTTTTATCATTAAGAGGATTATAACTGTAAAGACTTTTAGGTAACTACGTAAAAATCGTTAATATGCAGTAACAATTTTTGACCTTTAAGCTTTATGAACGCTAGTGGTGGTAGTCATACTGTTCCACAACCGCAACTGTTGATTGCATACTGACAGGTGGAAGCGAATCCAACGCCATACAATAGTCACCTAGATTGTACCTTTAATTGTCACATTTGCAAATTACCCTGAAAATGAAAACTGATTACAGAAAAAAGACCTTAATTATTTAAGCAGACGTTTATTTATGAACCACTAAGGTCCAATTTCAGCAGGGTTAAAGTAATACGCGAAAAAGTATACAGTTAGTATACTTTAAACTCATAGGACATTAAACTTAGATGCATATTTTAAATATGTTGGATTCTTATCTTAGAAAAAGATAACTGTTTGGCTTATATGTCATGTGATATAAAACATAGAAATAGGTATGCATTATCAGCTGTAGAAAAGTAGCCATATTTGATTTTAGTTTATGGAACTGTACCACCAAATTCAACGGTATATTTTTTTAATCTTGAATAAGATTGTTTCCTTTGCTACTCCTTTGCAGTCTGCCTGATTTCAAATTTAATAAAAGTCAATACCCTGACAAATTTAAAATAATACAAACATTAATGAACGCTTATGTACAAGGGTCCATTATATTTTGTTTGTTAAAGAGATTAAAGTAATTCTCGTTAAGTTTAATCCTAGTTTGGTGAAATTGGCCCTAAGAAATATTAATTAATTAAACTAATGGTTAATACGTATAAGAGAATAAGGTAATTCTAAAATGAAGACCAACCAACGAACATTACTTAGACCTTAAGAAACTAATTCACTGTAACATTATAGCATAAAACTCCCAAATTCAAAGAAATACAGATTTCTTAACATTTTCTAAATATTTATGTCCCTGTTATTAACGTCATAACTATAAGTGAGTACTGTACTGTACTGTAACAGCCGATTCGTCCACTGCTGAACACAGCCTCCCCTATTAAGGGGGTATTTGCCATAATCCCCACGCTTGGCAGGCGTCTTGGGGATCGCAGTGTAAGATGGCAGTTCTATAGAAGGTGCTGCTGCCCACCTTCCAGTATTTTTCCCTTAGTCGCCTCTTACGACACCCACGGGATGATATGGGGAGGTGCAATTCTAACCCGGCACCCCACGGGGTATGCCTAAGTATAAGTGCCTGTATGTATAAGTGAGTACATAGCATTAAAGTACAACTATTAAAATGTAAACACGTGATATATGAATAAGATGGTAAATATATTCGTTATAATAATTTTGTTTTTAAGTATTAATATAGTAATAAGTTTTGAAGCTACGCAAATTAGCTGACGAAATCACAACAACAGGAACATTTTTAACAATGAGCGGGATTCCTTTACTGGAGCAAATTGTCATTTTTAACAATGAGCGGGATTCCTTTACTGGAGCAAATTGTCATTTTTAACAACGAGCGGGATTCCTTTACTGGTGCAAATTGGGATATCGTAGTAATTATTAATGAGTCATGGTTCGTATAAAGTTTTTAGTTTCTATTATTAAACCATCGTAAGCTATCAAAGCTATCATATTATTAATTAGATACAAACTTTTTTCGAGGAAACAAACTTATATTTCTAATATTGTATTTTTGTGAAATGGCAGCAAAGCGAATTAGCTGACAAAATCAAAGCAAAAGAAAAAAGCATTAATTTGAACCATAACTGGGATTCGAATCCACAATCAATCTATCCTCGGGTCAAAGCATCCTTCAGCTATTAATTAGTAAGCTTTAGTTAAATAGTAACCTTAAATATAATCTAACATCGCATATTCAATCTGTGTGGCCAAAATCTCTGTTAATATTTATCACACACAATTCAAATATAGCTACAAAATTCACAGCAGGTGACCACTGACCTACGTGAAACGATACGCAGGAGTCTTGTAATAAATACCATCTACAATTCTATGATTAGGAGGTTCGTGAGTGTGCTCTGACTTCACTTTCTTCATGAATTTCCTATTGTCATTCAGAGTAAACCTGGCATGGCACCGTTTGTTTGTAGTGCACCTCCACACTTCAGTGCGTCTCAACACGGAGTTTCTCGAACGGTAGTCGCAATAATATGTGTAGCCTTTGAGAATAGCCAATTCTTTTCCGGCCTTCGTCTTCACGAATACCACTGGAACATTATACAAGTTAAATTATAGCAGAGAAGAAATAAATTCTAGTCTTCTAATAAGCTTTTTAAATGTATATAGACTATATATGGAATATACGGGGTTATTGTAAAAATGCTAACAACCTATTAGGGTTGACTTCTGCTAGTCCTAACAAACATTTAGGTTGATAGCATTTTTCCTATAACTCTGTATAATAATAATGACCCTGTAAATATGAAGTTAATTACAACGTATTGTGTATTCCGTCTTTGATGGAATCATGCAAGGAATACTAATTGTTTGTTGGAACCGTATCTTTTACTAACTTGACTGTCTATAACCAGGCCTGGCGCACTCCACACTTTAGGTACAAAGCTACAAGTACAACATTTTCAAAGAACACTTCATCATAACGCTACGAACAGCTACTCTACGAACGCTACAGCAAGGCTACGAGGCCTACGGTAGTAATAGATGCCTACATTTCGGCTTGAATAGAAAAAAGTGTTTACACAGTTTCTATTGAAGAAATATCATTCAACGTAAAAGAGAACAAGTTTAAACTCACATCAGAAGAAATAATTCGAAATATGTGTAACTTTGATGTCGCGCTGTCTCTCTAAATAATAACAATACTCTACCCGTGGACAGTGACCTAAGCTCTGTTTTCTACTTATGATTGCCTCCTAGTAGAAAATATAGCTTACAATTTTTATGTATAAAATTTTTAGGTCATAAATTTGGTTACATTATTTTATTATTTTTGTGTTGATTTTCGTTTATATAATTTACACTGCTAAATAAAAATGTAATGTTTAATTGGTGAGGTATTAAATCTTCGTAGGTACATTTGGATATGGTACTCTCTGATAATTATGCACTAGAGAGTGTGGAAGCAGACTACTTTCGATAATTGAAGGAAAAAATGGTTTACACAGTTTTTATTGAAAAAATATCATTCAAAGTAAAAGGGAACAAGAGTTACAACTCACATCAAAAGAAATAACTCGAAAAATTTGTAACTTTGATGTCACGCTGTCTCTCTGAATAATAACAATAGTAATATGATTTACAACTTTTGTATTTTCATGTTGAATTTTGTAAAAACATTCTTTAGTAACTAAGCATTGAAAATTTGAGCATGTTTTATGTATCCCTTGTGTACATTGTTATATATAATTGAGACGTGATTTCACATCAGTGATGCATACAGCTTACACGATCATACACTCGCCTTAAATCCCCTTTACCTTGAACAAGACTTGCAATTACCATTAAATCGTCCAGGTGTGCAAACACATTTATAGTTAATTCACTATAAATTAATTATTTTATCTTACTGAGTTATCAATTTCTGCATAAACAAAGTTTAAAAAGTTATTCAGTTCTAACTAGATTCTTATCAAAGTCTTTTGATCGCCATGTTTCGCCTTTCCTACATCGGTACAAAGACTTCCTCACTGTTTCATAACTTGGTGCTGCCCTGAAGAAGGACATTCCTTTTATTTTCAATGAATGAAGAAATTCCTTGTATAGAGTATGTATAGGCGTCGATAGTTCCTTAGCCGCACGTTCCTTACACTTTGACAATTCTGCTTTTACCACTGCTATTATTGAATTCGAAGAACAAGAGTGCGGTTTTACTGGCAGAGCTAGTTCTTTGCACAGTCTTATAGAGCCAGGACAGGAAGTACGCAATCTGTTTATACATAGCCAGTAACTAGTATCATTTCTATTCTTCCTTTTTATGTGGTACTGATGACCTTGATAATTTAAAACTTCACCACCCCTTTGAGATTTAAAAATGTGTAGATCGCTCTGACTACTATTGGATGATTCTTCCAAATTTGGTAGTTCTTTACACTCATGAAGTTTAAGCCCTGAAATATTATGCATACTTAGAAAATCATATAATTATTAATTAAAAAATAACAAAATAAAAAGATATTAATCATAGAATATAATATAATAAACGTTTTGGCAATGATGTATACGATTACTTTTAACAATTATCTGGAATATTACCTACATTAATTCCAAAATAAAATTGACGGATTTAAAGCACTCGTAGCGTAGCTTACTTAGCCGTTCTTAACAGATCAACTAAGTTAAGCAACGTCCGCTGGGGCATTAATTGGATGGGTGACCGCTAGTAACGTTACTACTGAGCGCTTCCGTGCTTCGGAGGGCAAGTTAAGCCCTTGCGTCGGTCCCGGTTCTTGTCTTAGGATGACAGCCGTTACAGCATGACTGCCCTCCTAAGACAAAAACAAGGACCGGTCTTAACGTGCACCCCAAAGCACGAAAACGCTTTGGAGTAATGCCAATAGAGGTCACCTATCCAAGTCATTGGCCGAAGCGGACGTTGCTCAAAACGAAGGAAGTCACAAAAAGGCCAATTTTAAGCATGTTTTTTACAAAGAGTCTACGCCTTACAGATAAGAATAAAATATATAATATTTTAGAGGATATGACAAATACTTTGCCTGATCTGAATTGTGAATACACGATTCGATATATTTCACATCATAGAAAAAAATCATGAACAGATCTAAAATTTCGCTTAATCAAGTTTTGTGTCTATATACTCAATTATATCATCACAAATTTAATTGTATTTCTTTTTTTATGTAACAACCATGTGAACTGTGAACTACTTCCTGAAAGAATTTTTCCTGTTTTTCAAAAACTCAATTTTATAATAATTTATTTAAAAAAAAAAAACTCGTTCACTCTATTTAAATATCACGTAGTTATTTTTCACTCACTCACGTGCGAAATGAGGTCTCTCTATCCTCTGTTCCTAAGAACACTTCGTCCTAACGCTACGAGCGCTACAGTAAGGTTACGAGCCTTTCGATAGTTATAGGTGCCTACATTTCGGCTTTGATAGAAAAAAGTGTTTATACAGTTTCTATTGAAGAAATATCATTCAACGTAATAACAAGAGTAACAACTCACATCAGAAGAAATAACTCGACATATGTGTAACTTTGAAGTCAAGCTGTAATAACAATACTCTACCCGTGGTCAGTGACCCGGCTAGCATGCGCGCCGCGAGTAAATTTTGTCTACCCTTTATCTCGTGTAAAATAGACATATCGCACTATGTCTACGAGTTCTAACATAGCAGGGCAAAGAACTCGTCCGTGTTTACCTACCTGTGGCAACTTGTCCACCAACACTAACATGCGCGTGTTAGAATCATATATTTGTTAAGCTTAGATTATCTTAAGTAAATAAGTAACAAGAAGTTACTCATTATGTAATCCTAGAATATCCTAAAACTTGTTGATATTTTACATTTTTAATAACCGCCACACTGAAATCATGCTTATATCTGTGTTCATTCTGAACTAGCCAATGATGAAACATCCTGTCTTATTTCGGATTGGCTGATGCGTTGTGGAGGGAACTTTCATGTATCTGATTGGTTGTGGTAAATATGGCGGGAACTTTAATGTATATGCAACAGACACTTGGCGCCAGTCATGGCTATAAAACCAAGGTCTCAACTTACTGAGTCTCTTTTTATTCTTTACAAGTGACTGCCGCATCGAGACTTATTGAGTTAAGTACTGTACTATATAATTTTATTTAATGTAACGTAATTGATATTCACGTGTTGTGTGTGGGTCTGTTTGATGGCTTCCCAAAATGGTTTGCCCTTTATATAATATTATCGTTGTGGAATGTGACTATACAATATTATCTTTGAAGTAATCTATGTGACCCTAATAATGTATTATTCTTATTAAAGTGTCGTTTGTGTTCCTATAAATGTTGTGTCTTTTGAGATTTCCCTATGATGGTTTTCTACGCAAAGTGATTTGCGTAGAAAACCTAGTAAGTTTGATAGTTAAGTACTGAACTAGTAGTACTTATTTACTTTACAATAAGCTAAGACTAGATTATGGCATTACCGTATAACAAACATCTTATATGTTAATGAGCCTATATTATAGCTTAAACAAATGCTCTCTATCTTGACAAATCTCACACGCGCCTCAGTTTAATCGATTTTTAATACTTATCTGCGAGTATTTGCGTGAATTTTCTCTTCCTACTTTTTGAGGACGAGATAAATCGGTAGCTTTACGTTGAATTATATTTCTTGAATATAAACTGTGTAAACACTTTTTTTCTTCAACTGTCGAAAGTAGTCTACTCCATATTCCCTAGTGAATAATTATCAGAAAATTTCTTAAATTTAACATGTCAAATGTATCTACGGACGTCCAAACATTACATGTTTATTTACCTGTATAAATTATATAAAATAGAAAAACAACCTCGATAAATCGGTACTTTATCTCGCGCGATGCTAGGACGCGTTTTTCGATAATTATTCACTAGGGAATATGGAGTAGACTAGACTAGAGAGAAATATAATCCAACGTAAAAGAGAACAAGAGTTACAACTCGCATCAGAAGAAGTAACTCGAGAAATATGTAACTTTGATGTCGCGCTGTCTCTCTAAATAATAAAAATAGTAATATGATTTATAAATTTTGTATTTTTATCTTGAAATTTGTAAAAACATTCTACAGTAACTAAGCATTGAGAATTTGTACATGTTTCATGTTTCCTTGTGTACATCTTATATATAAAATTCTCGTGTCACAGTTTTCGTTGCCATACTCCTCCGAAACGGCTTGACCGATTTTGATGAATTTTTTTGTGCTTATCCGGTATCTATGAGAATCGGCCAACATCTATTTTTCATCCCCCTAAATGTTGAACAACATTTGCCGGGTCAGCTAGTTTTTATATATAATTGAGACATGATTTCACATGAGTGATGCATACAGCTTACAAGATTATACACTCGCCTTAAATCCCCTTTACCTTGAATAAGAGTTGCAATTACCATTAAATCGTCCAGGTGTGGAAACACATTTACAGTTAATTCACTATAAATTAATTATTTTATATTTTTATATAAGTTATCAATTTCTGCATAGACAAGGTTAAAAAAGTTATTCAATTCTAACTACATTCATAGCAAAGTCTTCTGATCGCCGTGTTTCTCCCTTCCTACATCGGAACAAAGACTTCCTCACTGTTTCATAACTTGGTGCTACCTTGGAGTAGGACATTCCTTTTATTTGCAATGAATGAAGAAATTCCTTGTATATAGTTTGTATAGGCGTTGACAGTTCCATAGCTGCACGTTCCTTACACTTTGACAATTCTGCTTTTACTACTGCTATTATTGAATTCGAAGAACAAGAGTGCGGTTTAACTGGCACAGCTAGTCCTTCGCACAGTTTTATAGAACCAGGACAGGACGTACGTAATCTGTTTATACATAGCCAAGAACTAATACCATTTATATTCTTCCTGTTCATGTGGTACTGATGGCCTTGATAATTTAAAACTTTACCACCCCTTTGAGATTTAAAAATGTATAAATCGCTCTGATTGCTCTTAGATGATTCTTCCCAATTTGGCAGATCTTCGTCAATACACTCATGAAGTTTAAACCCTGAAATATAATGCATACTTAGAAAATGAATTCTATGGATAGAATGAAATAAACAATTAGGCAATAATATACAGAGTTTTTTTTTCCATATTCTGAAATTTACTAACATATATTCCAAAATAAAATTGATGGATTCGAAGTACTCGTAGCGTAGCTTACTTAGCCGCAACGTCCGCCACGGTCATGACTTGGATGGGTGACCGCTAGTGGCATTACTACTGAGCGCTTCCGTGCTTCGGAGGGCCAGTTGTAGTCTTAGGATGACAGCCGTTACAGCATGGTAAAACATTTTGCGAATATTCGCCTGAGTAGCTACCATCCTCAAGTATAAAATCTATTGCCAAGCAACCAAAGGTGTGTTCCGGCAGCTGTCCATGGGAGCCAGTAATTTTAAGTTGGCCTGAACAACATCGTCGACCAAATCATCACGTACCATCTGGCTAAAACAAAAATAATTTTAGTATTATTGCGTAAATAGTTACACCTGTCTACATCAGAGACTCCTTAGGATTCCCTGTCTTCGGGTAGATATGTGTTTTCCCATATTGTGAAAAATAGAATACATATTTCCGCATATACATTTTATTCAGCATATAAAATATACCAGTTCAGAACCAGTCTATGAATTCGTCCCTTTTGCCGTGGAGTCGTTGGGTCCCTGGGGCTCCGAAGCTAAACAATTAGTCCAGAACCTCGACCGCCGTTTAAGAGAGAGAGGGCGCGATCCCGATCTGGTTGGTTCTCGAGTCAACAGATCTCCTCGATACAGCGGGGTAATGCGGCGAGTGTGCTGGGTACATTTGAACTAAGTGTCAAGTGCGAGACTCAAGTATCAATTCGACTCAGAGTTTATAACGAAGCTATGTTTTAATTGATTTTTAATATTTATATTATATGTGTATAAACCTTGTATTTTATTCAGTGATAGATATAATAATACACGTAATCAATGTGATATTATGTTTTGTTTTATTTTTGTGACTTTTATTCCAGATATTATAAATTACAAGATACTTAAATAATATTTAAAAATCAAAGAGGTAACTCATGTTATTTAAGTACTCAATTTATACCGACTTATTTAGTGCAATTAATCCAGATCTATATTATTATTATTCTACTATCCGTACCTATCTCAATAATTCCCATCTTGTACAACTTATTACTTTCCAATAATATTTAATAAATTTATATTACACAATTAATATTACACATCTACATATTCCTTATCTTAATGTGTCTATAGAAAAGGGTCCAAAAGATGAAAAGAGGTGTTTAAAAACTGAATTTAATATTAAAGACTGGACATAGATTGGCACAATATTATCAAGATATTTGATATAACTAATATCAAATATCTTGATAATATTGTGCCAATCTATGTCCAGTTTTGAATTAGCAAGAATACGCAACAGGCCATAACACTGTTTCTTGATAAATTTAATCACAGGTTTATCATTTAATGCTAGTTTTTATGCAATTTTAATAAGAATAATGTATGCGTTCAGCTCTTATCAGATATGTTTGCATAATAATTACTTATTTATTATACTTAGACACATTCCAGTACGTACGTTTTAAAACATCATGATGAACTCTACGATTTCTCCTAAAAAAAAATCATCCGTTATTAAGTACCCAGTTTCGTAACCTGTTTAAAACTCTTTGTGGCCCCTGTTCAGCTGCTTTGAAAACTTCTCAAAACAAAAATTGGTTTTTGAAATTGTTTTAAGCTATGAAATAAATATGATTTTTTATGAGCAAAACAGACGGACAGCTAGTTAGTGCCTACATAGATTGCTTATTCTATTTTTTTAAATGTGGAAGCAACTTCCAACCCAGAAAATTGTGTGTTGAAGTCGGTACTATGCTGATTAAAATCACTGACCTCACTTTATCATGGTCCACGTTCTATAAGTTAAGTTCGTTCTTTTCAAAGTTGGAAGAAAATTCCGTCTTCTTTAAAAAAAAACACCATTTCAAGTGCTGCGTACTGCTTCAAAGATCATTGCCTAAAATACTGTTCACCATCGCATCGGCAAGATATGCAATTACCATTAAATTATACAGGTGTGAAATCACTTTTTTCAGTTATTTGACTGTTACTTAAAGACTACTTTACCGATATTCATTTGTTTTGACCGGCGGTATGCCCTTATTAACAAAATACTACGAACTATATACACACTACAGCTACTACAATAAAAGCATTTAGACAACCTATAAGTCATTAAAGACTCACAGGCAGTTCAAATGCTCCAGACACTACCAGTTGGCAGCATTGCCACGTTGAATTGCAATGCTTATATTATAATGATTAAATTATAAATTGGAGTATTTCGAAGGTGTATTCTACCCAAAAAAACATCAACATCACTTCGTAATTGGCAAATTGGGAACCACCTCCTTTTTTCGGAAGTCAGTTGTAAATTGAATTACATTTCAAGATGTTATTTTTGTCAGAAACATAAAAGTCTTGCTTCTATTACTATCATCATCATCATCAGCCGGAAGACGTCCACTGTTGAACAAAGGCCTCCCCCAATGTCAAGTGTCTATTACTATACTTGTATATATTTTCACGGCGTAGAACCATCTGCATGGTATTCAGTTGGCACAATTGAATTTATAAGAAGTGCTGTGTTGGTTCATATAATACACAACTTGATCGTTTATTGTATGAACAACAGCACTGCATCCGTATTTAGTGTGCGTTGTACAGCGCCATCTAGTTTTAACTTGATTATTCGGACTGCTTTGTCTGAATTTAAATCCATCTAGGAAAAGGATGTTAGTCCCTCTGGGGCCCACACATATCTGAGCAATTAAACCTGCAAAATTAATAATTATATTAATAACTTATCTAAATCATTGATCAGGTAAACTAATCTAAAAGTTTTAGATATATAGTACATGAATTGTACAAAACAGAAACTGATACAACCAAGAAAAAATGTTATGTAGGGTCTTCTTTAAAGTCTTCTGGTAGTTGCACAATATATGGAATATAATTTATTGGGATGTAGATCTTAAAACACAGTACCTATATAAAGCATATAGCTATTAAATCACAAATATACGATAGGAAAAATTAAAGTCATGTGCGGGATTCGAACCCGCGTCCATCCACTCCTTGAGCCGGAGTATGCTCTAACCAATTGAGCTAACATGACATGACGTCATGACTCGAATCTTTCCTATCCTTCTTTAACCATCGTATTGGGATGGAGCGAAATCTATAGTACCACTTGCGTTGTACTACAAACAAGACCAATTTTGCAATTGGTTTTATACTTGGAAATGATGACGCAACCTTATAATTTTAATATTGTTAGGTTTGCAATAACGCCTGCTATGCGGATTACATTACAAAATCACAAATATACGATAGGAAAAATTTAAGTCATGTGCGGGATTCGAACCCGCGAAAATTGGTCTTGTTTGTAGTACAACGCAAGTGGTACTATAGATTTCGCTCCATCCCAATACGATGGTTAAAGAAGGATAGGAAAGATTCGAGTCATTACGTCATGTCATGTTAGCTCAATTGGTTAGAGCATACTCCGGCTCAAGGAGTGGATGGACGCGGGTTCGAATCCCGCACATGACTTAAATTTTACCTATCGTATATTTGTGATTTTGTAATGTAATCCGCATAGCAGGCGTTATTGCAAACCTAACAATATTAAAATTATAAGGTTGCGTCATCATTTCCAAGTTTAAAACCAATTGCAAAATTGGTCTTGTTTGTAGTACAACGCAAGTGGTACTATAGATTTCGCTCCATCCCAATACGATGGTTAAAGAAGGATAGGAAAGATTCGAGTCATTACGTCATGTCATGTTAGCTGAATTGGTTAGAGCATACTCCGGCTCAAGAAGTGGATGGACGCGGGTTCGAATCCCGCACATGACTTAAATTTCTCCTATCGTATATTTGTGATTTTGTAATGTAATCCGCATAGCAGGCGTTATTGCAAACCTAACAATATTAAAAAAATATAGCTATTATTCAAGTCCTTAAGGGTGGTACTTTGGTAGAAAATCGTCTCGCAAATCTCACATTACCTAGACCCAGAAAAAAAATCAATAGGTACATTATCTAATGAAGATCTTTAATACTACAATTAATTTTAGGCCAGAAAACGTTTTTTTTTTTGTTGGCCTAGAAATTAATTATACAATTCATTACGTGCATTAACGTGTAATGTCGGCAACATAATTTTAAAAAACCTTTAAAATTATTTTGCCTGTTAAAACACTCCTAGTTAATTACCAGAAGTAAAATAATGTTGCCCCATGATCACACTGAGGACTATGTGCGTCAATATTGACATTTAACTTTCTTTAAAAATTATGGGAAAAGACTATTTACGATTGTGTACACAGTTTTGTATATGACAACATTAAACAACACACATATGCATTAAAAGTGGCTACACGTCCAACACAGCAGGATTACGTCTATACTTTTTATCTATTCTTTGTTCAAGCAGTTTATATTGTTTTTATTCAAGCAGCATTCTACGTAATTTTTATATTGTCTTTTTTCTAGGTATGACAGTCAGCAAATATAATATTGCCCCATGATCACACTGAGTACTACGCGCATCGATATTGACTTTTTATTTTCCTTAAAAACAGTGGGTAAAAACTGTTTACTATCATGTAAACAGTCTATTCTATTTTAGATATTATTAACATAATGTTGTAGCCCCCTAAGGCTATCATCAGCAAATATAAGAAGCTTGCTACTAAACAGTGGTCAGCCAATACGAAAACTGTGCTATTTTTTAAAATAAGTCTATCAGCGAGATCGCTTACGACAAACCCTCTACGCATAATGCGTGAAAATGAAAGAAAATAATAATTTTAATAATATAACATCAGTGCAATTACATAACTCCGTTTTTTAATATATTTTGGTCGATGAGCGAAATTGCCAAGCAATCAGATAATAGGAACTGCTGGGAACGGCGAAGAAACGCATGATGACTCAGAACAGGTGGCGCTCGTTGAAGCGAAGATTTATGGAGGAAGTTGTAGAATTTTTCCCTGCAAAGATATCCCCCGTGGGGTGCCGGGTTAGAATTGCACCTCCCCATATCATCCCGAGGGTGTCGTAAGAAGCGACTAAGGGAAAAATACTAGAAGGTGGGCAGCAGCGCCTTCTTAAGAACTGCAATCTTATACTGCGATCCCCAAGTCGCCTGCCAAGCGTGGGGATTATGGCAAATACCCCTTTAATAGGGGAGGCTGTGTTCAGCAGTGGACGAGTCGGCTGTTACAGTACAGTACAGTAAAGATATCACACATAAGACATAAGGAAGGAGCTAAAATTATCCATGCAAAACTGAAATCAAATCAAATAGTTTACCTATTTGCAAGAATACAAGTATAGAAGATCTTAAAAATGTCATTACACACAGTTGTACTCTGTCTGCAACACGTGCAAATATTTCATGCATTGCAATTTAAATTAGTCATATTATTTATATAATTTTATTTATACATTTATATTCTTTGAATTCCTTAACACTATGAAAACAATTATTTAGCAGCGATGCAGTAAATTTTTTTATATTTTTTTCCAGCCAAATAATAATGGAAAGAAACAGAAAAGCATGAGAAGAAGAACAAGGTAAAAAAACAGACAAATCACATAGAAGCATAAATTTTATAATACACTCCGTTGACTATTCTATAATTAGGGGGCTCATGGTTGTGTTCCATTATCATCCGCTTCATGACACCGTCCCAATTTAGAGTAAAGCGCGCTTTACATTTCGGCCCGGAGGTACGCCGTTATGCTGCGTCCACCAAACGCTTGGTGGAGCATAACCGTTGTTGTAAAACGTATACCCATTTACTATCGCCAGTTTCTTTCCATTATTATTTTGCACCCACTGCACAACTGCAAATGGAAGATATATCAGTCGCGGTTAGAAATGTATAGTTTAGAATATCTACCTTACATCTTAATTTAAAAGTATTGTTAACAATTTTAAAGGCATTAGGAATGCAATGAACGTCATTAGTATTGACGATAATACTGTTTATAGTGACCAGCGAAGTCTATTTTATAGTCTGTGATACTTAACGCGACGCAGAAAAAGTATACACGTTGCGTTTTGTACTTATTAATGTTGATTGTTTATAGTGTGATGATCGTTGTTGTTTATAGTGTGGGATTTTATATTTGTATTTAGAAATTTCTGTTTATAAATCATGTTGGATTAAAATTTTCCATTCTTAAATTAACATGGAGTTTCAAAAACATATTTTTTATACTAAAACATTTATGTAATGTAAAAATAGAACAATGATCAAAACTAAACGCAAGCTTTTTAGTGAAAAATAACAACGACTGGCGGGATTTCACATTCAATTGCGATAATTGTGTGTTTTTGTTAAACTTTATCTCATTTTTGAGAAAAGTATTATACAAGCCTCAACCAGTAAGAAAGCCATCCTGGCCTCGTATATAACCGGACCTAACCGCAGGTGAGTCGTTGTTATTTTTCACTAAAAAGCTTGCGTTTAGTTTTGATCATTGTTCTATTTTTACATTACATAAATGTTTTAGTAAAAAAAAAATATTGCCAGTAATTTTAGGTTGGCTTGAAAAACATCGTCAACCACATCATCACGTACCATCTGGCTAAAAACAAAAATAATTTTGTTATTATTGCGTAAATAGTTACATCAGAGACTCCTTAATACTCCCTGTCTTCGGGTAGTTATGTTTTCCCATATTTGTGAAAAATAGAATACATCTCGCATTTTAATTTTATTCAGCATATAAAATATGCCAGTTTAGAACCAGTATATGAATTCGCCCTTTTGCCGTGGAGACGTTGGGTCCCTGGGGCTCCGAAGCTAAACAACTAGTGGAGTCGATCTGGTTCGTTTTCGGGCACACAGGTCGCCCTGATACAGCAGGGTAATGCGGCGAGTGGGCTGGGTACTGTTGGACCGAGTGTCAAGTGCGGGACTCAAGTATCAATAAGACTCAGACTTTATGTCGAAGCTATGTTTTAATTGATTTTTATTTTTTATATTGTATGTGTATAAACCTTGTATTTTATTCAGTGATATATATGGTAATACACGTAATCAATGTTCATAGATGTGCTGGTAATATATTCACAGTAAAATAGTTCAAGTAGATTGTCCAGATAATGTGACATTATGTTTTTTTTATTAAAAGTATAATATTACATATTAAATTAAACATAATAAAAGTTTCATTATGTTTTGTTTTATTTTCGTGACTTTTATTCCAGATATTATAAATTACAAGATACCTAAATATTATTTTAAAAGTCAGAGGTAACTAATTTTACTTAAGTACTAAATTTATACCAATTTATTAAGTGCAATTAATTGAGATCTATATTATCATTATTATTCTATTATCCGTACTTATTTCAATAATTCGTATCTTGTACAACTTATTACTTTCCACTAATATTTAATAAATAGGATATGATACATCTACATATTCTTTATCTACTTAATGTTTCTATAGAAAAGGGTCCCAAAATAAGTTATGTTTAAAAACTGAATTTGATATTAAAGATATCCATATAAAATGTTGTGCCAATCTATGTCCAGTTTTGAATTAGCAAGAATACGCAATAGGCCATAACACTGTTTCTTGATAAATTTAATCACAGGTTTATCATTTCATGCTAGTTTTTATGCAATTTTAATAAGAATAATGTGCGTTCAGCTCTTATCAGATATGTTTGCATACTTATCTAAACTAATATAATAAAGAGGAATAAGGATTTGATTGTTTGTTTGTTTGCATTGAATAGGCTCTGAAACTACTAGACCGATTAGGATGAAATTTGGTATGGAAATAGTTTGAGACACGGGGAAGGACATAGGATAGTTTTTATCCAACTGCGCAAAAAGAGGTTAATGGTTTTGCGCCATAACTGAATTTGGTATGGAAATAGTTGGAGACACGGGAAAGGACATAGGGTAGTTTTTATCCAACTGCGCAAAAAGAGGTTAATGGTTTTGTGCGATAACCGATATACCCGCGAGCGAAGTCGCGGCAGGAGAGCTAGTTTATTATACTTCGACATATTCCGGTACGTAATTTTTAAAACATCATGAATAACTCTATAATTTCTCCAAAAAAAAATGCATCCGTTATTAAGTACTCAGTTTCGTAACCTGTTTAAAATCCTTTGTGGGCCCTGTTCAGCTTCTTTGAAAACTTTTCAAGACAGAAATTGGTTCGTGTAAATGTTTTAAGCTATGAAATAAAATGTTTCTTCAACTAAACGTCATTGGTGATGTTCTTCAAAGGGAGCGGACATCACTCTAACCATCACGTCGTAACGTCAATCGATATAAACCATCGAATCCCAATGATGGTGGTTTGTTTTTCGTACTTGCCCGCAACGGACAAAACAGACGGACGGACTGCTAGATTGGTGACTACATAGTTTGCTTATTATTTTTTATGGGCAAAACAGACGGACTGCTATTTGGTGCCCATATAGTTTCCTTATTATGTTTTTTTTTAATGTGGAAACAGTTTCAAAAGCAGAAAAGTCCATGCTGATTCAAAACACTGACCACACTTTATCATGGTCCGCGTTCCATAAGTTAAGTTCGTTCTTTTCAAAGTTGAAAGTTCCGTCTTCTCTAAAAAAAAACACTACTTCAAGTGCTGCGTACTGCTTCAAATGTCATTTCCTAAAATACTGTTTACCAACGCATCGGCAAGATTTGCATTACCATTAAATTATACAGGTGTGAAAACACTTTCTTCAGTTAATTGACTGCTACTTAAAGACTACTTTACGATAATAACAAATATTACTAAAATATTTTAAGAAAACGTCAAATTAATATTTTAATAAAATACTCATAAAATATAAGAATATATCTAGTGACAATTCCGCCTACTAGATTTACCTACTAGAATTCTCGAGAATTCTCGTGCGCTAGTAGAGTCAAGACCTCCTGAGGATGCTACGTGTAGAATCGAAACGCGTCGAAAATTCTTCCGGTTTGACTGAGTGGCGTTTGTGACGTCAAGTTGGCTTAACAGGAAAAATAGGCGGAATTGTCACTATATATAATTTTATATTTTTTAAGTGTTTTATTTAAATATTATCTTGATGTTTTCTTAAAATATTTAAAAAATATTTGTTTATATTAAATATGGATTTCCGCAAATTAACGTCTGAATCTATTAATTACTACTTTACGATATTAATTTGTTTTGACCGGTACTGGCGCTAATCCTTTATTAATAAAATACTACGAACTATATACAACACTACAACTACTACAATAAAGACAACCTATAAGTTATTGAAGACTCACAGGCAATTAAAATTGAAATGGGAGTATTTCGAAGGTACACCTACCATTCTACCCAAAAATAATCTCCGAATCTCCTTTTTTCGGAAGTCAGTTATAAATTGAATTACATTTCAAGATGTGTATTTTTGTCAGAAACATAAAGGTCTTGCTTATATTATTATACTCGTATATATTTTCACGGCGTAGAACCATCTGCATGGTATTCAATATTGGCACAGTTGAATTTATAAGAAGTGCTGTGTTGGTTCATATAATACACAACTTGATCGTTTATAGTATGAACAACAGCACTGCATCCGTATTTAGCGTGCGTTGTACAGCGCCATCTAGTTTTAACTTGATTATTTGGACTGCTTTGTCTGAATTTAAATCCATCTAGGAAAAGGATGTTAGTCCCTCTGGGGCCCACACATATCTGAGCAATTAAACCTGCAAAATATTTATTATATTAATAACTTATCTAAATCAATGACAGCGAAGTATAAACGTTAAGACAGGTATAAACGTTCAGGTATATTGTATTGTAATGTTTCTTGTTAAGAAGTACCTAAGTAAAAATACCAAAAAAAATTATAATATTTTAAGAAAAAATCACATTAATATTTTAATAAAACACTTAAAAAAAATATATATATAGTGACAATTCCGCCTAATTTTCCTGCTAAGCCAAAGTGACGTCACATACGCCACGCAGCCAAACCGGAAGAATTTTCGACGCTTTTCGCTTCTACACGATGGGTGGCGGTCTTGACCCTACAAGCGCACGATCGAGAAATAATTGTGACGTCATGTTGGCTTAACAGGAAAATTAGGCGGAATGGTCACTAGATATATTTTTATATTTTTTAAGTGTTTTATTATAATATTAATTTGATGTTGTCTTAAAATATTTAAAAAATATTTGTTATTATTACATATGGATTTCCACAAAGTAATGCCTGAATCTATTAATTAAGTACCTAAGTACACGAAGTGTACAAAACAAAAACTGATACAAAGAATAAAAATTATTATGTAGAGTCTTCTTTAAAGTCTTCTGGTAGTTGCACAATATATGGAAGATAATTTGTTAGGGTATAGATCTAAAAACACAGCATATAAAGCATATAGCTATTATTCAAGTCCTTAAGGTGGTACTTTGGTAGAAAATCGTCTCGCAAATCTCACATTACCTAAAGCCAGAAAAAAAAAACAATAGGTACATTATCTAATGAAGATCTTTAATACTACAATTAGTTTTAGGCGGGATAAAGTTTTTTTTTGTTGGACTAGAAATTAATTAAACTATTTGTTACGTGCATTAACGTGTAAAGGTTTTTAAAATTATGTCGGCAACATTATTTTGCTCCTGGTTAATTACCAGGAGTAAAATAATGTTGCCTCATGATCACACTGAGTACTACGCGCTTCGATAATGACTTTTTATTTTCCTTTAAAATAGTGGGTAAAGACTGATTAGTATTATGTAAACAATCTATTCTATTTTAGACATTATTAACATAACGCTGTAGCCGCCTACGGCTATCATCAGCAAATATAAGCAGGTTGCTAGGAAACAGTGGTCCGCCAATACGAAAACTGTGCTATTTTTTTTTAAAAACCCCGCCACCCTCAAGTCGAAAATCTGTCGCTAAGCACCTAACGGTGTGTTCCGGCAGCTGTCCTTGAGAGCCAGTGAAATTACAGGCACAGGAGACTTAACAACTATGTCTCATAGTGACGGGCGCAGTGCAATTCATGAATTGTGATTAAATGCATCTGTTATAGGCAGAGGTTAGTCCGCTTAACATCAGATGGGCCTCGACCTTGTTCCGTCACAATAACATAAAAAAATAGATCTTAATAATATTATTACACACAGTTGTACTCTGTCTGCAAGCAGACGTGCGAATATTTCATGCAGTTACATTGCAATTTAAATTTGTCTTATATTTTACATAATTTTGTTTATACATTTTATATATATTTTATTATTCTTTGAATTCCTTAACACTATAAAAACAAATATTTAACAGCCATGCAGTCAATAATTTTATATAAATAATTTTCAAACAAATAATAATGGAAAGAAACTGAAAAGAAAGGAGAAGAAGAACAGTATGTAAAAAAAAACAATTAAATTACATAGAAGCATAAATTTTATAATACACTCCGTTGACTATTCTGTAATTAGGGGGCTCATGGTTGTGTTCCATTATCATCCGCTTCATGACACCGTCCCAGTTTAAAGTAAAGCGCGCTTTACATTTCGGCCCGGAGGTACACACCAAACGCTTGGTGGACGCAGCATAACCGTTGTTGTAAAACGTATACCCATTTACTATCGCCAGTTTCTTTCCATTATTATTTTGCACCCACTGCACTACTGCAAATACAAGATTTATAAGTTAAAAATGTATAGTTTAGAATATCTATCTTACATCTTAATTTAAAAATATTGTTAACAATTTTAAAGGCATTAGGAATGCAATGAACGTCAGTAGTATTACCGATAATACTGTTTATAGTGACCGCCGAAGTATATTTTATAGTCTGTGACACTTAACGCGACGCAGAAAAAGTATGCACGTTGCGTTTTGTACTTAGTAATGTTGATGTTTATAGTGTTATGATCGTTGTTGTTTATAGTGTGGGATTTTATGTTTGTATTTAGAAATTTCAGTTTATATTAAAATTTTCCATTCTAAAATTAACATGGCTTTTCAAATTTTTTTTTTTTACTAAAACATTTATGTAATGTAAAAATAAAACAATGATCAAAACTAAACGCTTTTAGTGAAAAATAACATCGACTGGCGGGATTTCACATTCAATTGCGATACTTGTGTATGTGTTTTTGTTAAACTTTCTCTCATTTTTGAGAAAAGTGTTATACAAGCCTCAACCAGTAAGAAAGCCATCCTGGCCACGTATATAACCGGATCTCACCTGCGGTTCGGTCCAGTTAACTCATACTTGGCCAGGAAGGCTTACTTACTGGATTCTGCAGTAATGTACTAATAACTATGTGTCCTACATTTGTGCAGTTGCTTCTTCGCGCTAGATCTGTTGCAATTCCTGATGAGCAACCTGGTGTGCGTGAAGTATTTGTGCACGCCGATATAATTATTCGTAGACTCGTTGGAGAACTTGGCGTGAAGTAACGACCTAATAAATATTGGCACTATATTTTAGTCATCTACTTACGGTCATTACGTGAATGCAATTAACTCTCAGAAGAGTTCTCAGGTTGTGGTTTTAATACCAATTGGACGATGCAATATAGATTTAACAGATATTGTTGGCGTATCTGACGGTGATGGCGTGGCTGGTGGGATATTTTATATATCCTTTATATCCCGGAAATGGACATGTATGGTGTATATACATATGTTGTATGGTGATGATATTTAATTATTTTAGATATGGAACAATTGTTATCTAAAATAATAAATTTTAATAAATAAATTTTATGTTTGTTATTATGAGTATTGACTATATATATACTTATTATATCAAATATTTTAACATGCATCAGCTTAAAGAATTATTAAGCGCTCCGCTTATGTTCTTACTAGTTTTCACCATCTCCTAGCTTGTCTAGTACTTAGGTTGTAAATAACAAGCAATTTTAATAAATGTTGCAGAGTAGAAATATTTATTACATTTTTTAGAATTTAAAATTATTTAACTCTCGTTAATTTGATTCTAAAGAAAAACATATCATTACACAAAAGGTAAAATACAAAAATTAATATAATTTTTATTATTTTTACTTACTTAGTGATATCTAAGTACCAAACCTTCTTATGTCTTATTGTGGTTCTTATTTTTTAAAGGTTATTCCAACCTTTCTATATCATATTTCGTAAGGTCGAAATAACTTCTAAAAATTGAATAATATATGAATACTATTTACTGCATTTTCGATGACTCCAAATTATTATTTTTTTATTTTATATTTTTGCTATTGTGACTGAGCTAGCCTGAGGCCCACCTAATGTTAAGTGGACTAACCTCTGCCTATAACAGATCCATTTCGTCAACGACGAATTGCACTGTGCCCGTTACACTGTTGTATATGTTACCCGGTGCAGTTGTTAGGTCTCATGTGCCTGAAATTTTACTGGCTCTCAAGGACTGCTGCCGGAACACACTGTTAGGTGCTTGGCGACAGATTCTCTACTATATATAGGGTGGTAGCTAGCCAGGCGGGTATTCGCATAAAGCCCTTCCACCTACCAGCGAAGCTCAAGCCAGCGGCGGGATTCGAACCATGGATCTGCTGCACGGCAGTACATAGCCAATGCCACTGAGCCATCATTGCTTCATTCTATTAGGTATATATATATTATTATTCTACTAGAATGAACTCAGTCTGACGCAGGTTATACATTGTGATTTTTATATGGTCTCATATCATTGATAAGTTTTAATGATATAACGCTCGGAAGATAATTTAGGTTCAGTTATGATTGTGTTCATAATTAAAACCTAAAATTTGATCTTGCAATGTAACAATACTTGCTTTGCATCCTAGAGCTGTTCTTTTACTGCATCTCCAGGTACTCTTGAGACTTTCGTGGAGCTTTTTATCTTTGTGAAACTTGAAGTCATTTATGATCAAAACTCTTTGACCACGACGGGAATAGTCAAAGTGCGCCCCTTTGCCTGAAATCATCGTCAGAAAATAATGTTTTACGATAGTCAAGTAAATATTTTATAATATAATAATCCAGAAGTGAAAGAATACATTGTTTAAATAAGAACATATAAATTAATTTGTGATATTATTAGATACAAACTTATTTTAGGATATGTATAATTCAAGAATCATTTACGATTTAATTTGAATTCTCCAATGCTGATGGTAACAAAAATACTATCATACACCAATACAATACGACTTATATTTGCAATTGAATGTGTAATATATTATATTTTTTATGCAGCATTTTACTAGGAATATGATAATATGTTTCTTTTAGAAACATATTCTAAAACTATAATTTTAGAACACTGCACACTGCATAATTTCTAGCACATGCTTGGGTGCAAAACATATTATTTTAGGCTTTCTTTTCATATATTGAGCCACCCTGAAAATAATTTTATTGCATTACAAAATTACAAATATATGATAGGAATTATGTAATCCGCATAGCCAGCGTTATTGCAAACATAACAATATTAAAATTTTATTGCATTTCGCCAAACAGTAATGTTCACATTCACATTACTTTGTTTTAGTTTTTTTGAGGCTATGGGTGCCATTGAAATTACAGGCACATAAACCTTAACAACTTTGTGTCTCAGGGTGATGGACGCATAGCAGGTCACCACTTGAGATTTTTTTTCATGGCTCCAGGTTAGCCTTTGACCACTATCTCACCTGATTGTAAGTGGTGATGTGGTCGAAGATGTTGTCCATCCTAACCTAGAAATGCTGTCTCTCAAGGACAGCTACCGGAACACACCGTTAGGTGCTTGGCGACAGATTTTCTTTTTGAGGGTGGTAGCTAGCCAGGCAGGCATTCGCCAAATGCCCCAACAATATGCTATAACGACTGCTGTCCTAAGACAACAACCGGGACCGACGGCATAACGTGCTGTCCGAAGCACGAAAGCGCTCAGTAGTAATGTCACTAGCGGTCACCCATCCAACTCATGACCGCGGCGGACGTTGCTTAACTTTGTTGATCGGTAAGGAACACTTAAGCAAACTTCTCTACGAGCGCTTCGAAAACTTCATCTGATATAGGCAGATGTTACCGCTTAACACCAGGTAGGCCTCGTGCTTGTTCCATCATGATAGCATTAAACAAAAAGGAAAACTATAATAATAACTCTTTATTTCAGGTAACAGGATTAAATAATCACAGACCCATAGAAATATATACCTTACAGACTAACATAAATAATATAATAAAAACACTTTTACACAGATTTGGGATTGATTTTCGGTCTCGCCTCCCTGTAGCGCCTGTATACTATGCCCTCCGGCCAGAAGTCGGGAACTAGGAACGCATCCTTATTCTTCGCTGGAACCCGAAGCACGTATGATTTAAAAGTTTTCACACGGCTAGATTCCAGCCGTTGTAACGTCACTTCAAACGGTACGCGACGTCTTTCACACCTCTCTTTAATGTATTGAAGGACATCGTTCCCGGATGTTGTTGGGTCCAAACGAGAGAGATATAAAGAGATGGTCGGCTCCACAGCATGAAGTACAGTCTTCTCTGCTGTAGGCGTAGCTGTGCCACGGTTATTGCGCGTCGGTCTAACTCTTGATTTCTTCTTAACGAGAGTGAATCCTTCCTTATCGATATTAGTGGTGGGCCTCCCCATAACCTCATTCTTGGTAAGTGGTAGAGTACACTGATTACGATTTGCCGCTTGTGCATATGATTTCTTCTGCTTCCTGGATATAAATCCATAAAAAGTTTTTAAAAGAGTGAACCAATTACCTTTATATTTTTTTGGGATTTGTTTTACAAAGTAGTATTTATTAGGAAAATAAAATAAATATTTATCTATGAAAACTATCGTGAATTTTATCCATACTAACTTATAACGGGCTCGGACCCACGTTATATTTACCGGAAAGATTTCGACCAGTTTCGGACTGTTTTGAAGTCCATCGTCTGCGAGTAACGATTGTGCGAAGCGACGAGCACGGGCTTCAGCGCGTAACTGACGTTGGATCGTGAGTCTGATACAGTTAGTGTGGTGTATCATCAACCCTATTTTACCAATGACAGTGACAGTGAGACAAACGGGCTGAGGCCCATGCTCGTCGCAGTCGTGACTTCCAGACGAAAGACTTCAAAACAGTCCGAAACTAGTCGGAATTTTTCCGGTAAATATAACGGGGACCCTCCGGTTCCTAATAAGTTAAAATAAATATGTAAAAAAAACGTTGTTATTAGAATATGGCATTCGTTAGGAATGTATCATTTAATTAAGTAGAGTTACTTACCTAAGGTAAAGAATACTGAAGCCTGATATGAAATAAATAGTTGTGGACTTCAAAATAACGTGATTGCAAAACACACCGGATTTGTGTTCTGAAAAATAAATGACGATCTCTGGAAATAAAAAGAATGGTAGAAAAAAATACATTTTAAAAAGTATAATGTATTAAAATAACATGACTTAAATGTATACACTAAATTTAACAAAGTCAGATTAAACAATTTGTCAAAAGTTACGGATTTAAAATGTACTTTGTTTTGTGATGAATTTACCCCAATGCCATATATCAAAGTTAGCAAAATAATGTTGCAAGAAGTATGTATGTACAAATTTTCGGTTCAGTGATTGTGCCGACCAACAACTGAAATTATCCGATCATTAAAAGATATGATATGTGCCTTGCAATTATAGCTCGTTCTTTTGTTGCAGAGCCATCTAGCTCTTAGTCCTAAGCACTTGTAGTATTTGTTGAAGCGGTACCGCCCGATCTCCAAGACAGGCTTCCCGTAGCGAGACGTTGTGAATGCTGGCGTTAGATTCATGTCTGGAAGTAAAATTTGGATATATGTGTGGGTAATGTATTTTTTCAGTGTATGATTATTACAAAAAAATTAATACCACAACGGCCCTCTTAGTGCTTGAGGGGTGAAAATAAATATTAATTGTTAGCTCTAAAACTTTAACTTATGAACTCTATTGCTATCATTTTTCTTGAATTTATTGTCTTGAAGCAGTGATGGCTCAGTGGCATTGGCTATGGACTGCCGCGCAGCAGGTCCATGGTTCGAATCCAGCCGCGGGCCCGAGCTTCACAGGTGGAAGGGCATTTTTCGAATGCCCGCCTGGCGAGCAACCACCCTCAAGTAGAAAATCTGTCGCCAAACACCTAACGGTGTGTTCCGGCAGCTGTCCTTGAGAGCCAGTAATTCTAGATTTAAATGCGGGGAGTAATGAGTAATTTGCTGGTGTTGCGGCGCTGGTCGAGATGAACTTGTCTTTTTTACCCACCCGCTCGCGTGGCGCTAGTGTCGCCGTATTAGATGCATATGCCAATAGCATTCGTGAATAGAAAATATTTTAACAGTGAGCTTATATGGCACGTCTAATATGCTTATATTGTTTATGAATATTTTATTAGAAGCAGTAATAGCAGAGTTGTAATAGCTATGGACACGGCAGCCGCAGGTCCGTGGTTCGATCCCCACCGCAGAGCACAGCATGAGCTTCACGGCATGGTGGGAGGGCATTTTGCGAATGCTCACCTGGCTAGCTACCACCCTCAAAATTTGTCACCAAGCACCTAATAGCGTGTTCCTGCAGCAGTCCTTGGGAGCCAGTAAAATTACAGGCACAAGAGACTCAACAACTGCGCATGTATCAGGGCGCAGGCAAAGGTTACCGCTTATCACCAGGTTGTTCTATAGTGCAAGTTCTGCCAAAGACCACAAAAAAGTGTTTCAATTCAATGAATAATATCTACAGCTGCAGTGCGGCCATCATTATCCTAGCGCTTACTCAGGCTCCTGTGGGACTTCAAATAAAAAAAGACGATATTTTCGCACTTTCGTGCACTTTGATTGAAAGCACAAGCAATATTTTATGTATTTGAGATCTTCTACATTACATATACAAAAGCTCTATAAAGATAACCACTACAATCATGAATTGTATAATATATTGGTAGATACGCATAATACTAATGGTTGTAATAACAAATATTGTAAAGTATACTAAGAAAAAACTAAATCAACGTTTTAATAAAACACTTAAAACAAAATAAAATAATATAATAATAAGGGAAACGCGTCGAAAATTCTTCCGGTTTGGCTGCGTGGCGTTTGTGACGTCACGTCGGCTTAACAGGAAAATTAGGCGGAATTGTCAGTAAATATATTTTTATATTTTTAAATGTTTTATAAAAATATTAATTTGATGTTTTCTTAAAATATTTTGAAAATATTTGTTATTATTAAATATGGATTTCCGCAAACACCTGAATCTATTCATTAAAAAATAATATCTAGTGACAATTTCGCCTAATTTTCCTTTTAATCCAACGTGACGTCACAAACGTCACGCAGTCAAACCGGAAGAATTATCGACGCGTATCGCTTCTACACGAAGCATCCTCAGGAGGTCTTGACTCTACGAGCGCACGATCGAGATATTATAAAATATGGATTTCCGTTAAGTAACGCCTAAATCTATTCATTAACTAATGGTTATGTTTGTTGTTGTGCACGAGGATTTCATCATCATAGGTGATGATGGTGGCTCGGCAGCCAGAACCGGTCTTGACGCAGACCCAGCGCACTTTGGGCCCTTTGCAGGTCAGCACTCGATTGTACCGGTATCCTTGCAGTAGGATCACTGGGTTGCCATTCCTGGTCATGCTGTAGATTGGACCTGCAAGTAAAAGGAATCTGTAGTGCTGTTTTTATATCATACTTTATAAAGACTGGGGGTCAAGTCTGCTAATTATATGTTCATATTCAGCATGGATTCATTTAAGATTCATATAAGACCGGGTCGATAGTCTGCTGATCTCTTGCAAATATATGAATCTATGATGAATCTAGGCTGGTTTGACGATATTGCCAACAAAAAATAAAAAGAGAAGAGTAAGGTAATTCAGAAAACAATTTCTTTATCATTTATTATTATTTCATTATTTCGTTTTGTTTTCATATGAAACCGAGATTGAATCAATATTGACACAATATAAACGATATTAAGTTAGTAGACTACCAAAACTGTCAAAATTGACCAGGCCGAGTCTATTATAGATTCATATTGATTAGCAGACTTGACGCCCTGAGCTAGCTGTTGTTAAACGAATTGTCTTCCAATATTTTACTTTGAAAGTTCTTGTGAGTATGAGACATATTAATGTGTTAAATAACCAGCTGTACTCACGCGTATTGGTCGAGATTGTCAACCCAGGTTTCGTGCATATCCGATGCGCTTATTCAGGTGAGTTCACGCGTCTAAATCGCGGCGGCGATTTCTCGCAACTGGTCGTTCTGCCAATACGCGTGAGTAATGCCGATTATTTAATACATTAAATATATCTCTTGTATTTAAATATCTTGATTTCCAATTTAAGCACACAATAAAAACTAGAAAAAAGCTAAGCTTTGTGAGCGCTAGTCGCACGCAGCGCGCATCTAGTAGTAAGTAGATTTACTACGATGTATTTAAGTATTGTTTGGTTTTCTAACAGATGACGTTAGTAGTACAATAAAATTATATTCAATGAATGCAAAATTTTCAGATAATGTTCAATTTTTTAATGGTTATATAACTATGTTATTTTATTTGACAGATATCACATCTATACACTGAGAAAAATCTAAAGTCAAAAGCGCCCTAATGACAGCCAATTTATATGGTATAAGGCGAAAAACCGACCAAACGTAAATACGTACAAAAACGCCTTCCAACTAGAATGCGTTAAACGAGGTCAGTGAAGGCGAATGTTTCTTTTTGTCTACATTTAAGGTGTTTTGTGGTCATTCTTAAATACTGACTTTTCTATAAGGCTGATTAAGTCGTACGTTATAGTGATAATCACCGTATATAAACCGCCGTAAAAGTAAGGTATATTTTATGGTCAATACTGCAATTATTATCGTATAACAAGTTCAATTCTGAAAATACTTTACAGAAGGCGTTTTTGACGGTTGTGTTTATTATAAAACATGGTACATTTTTATTGATTCGTGAAAATCATCTTAAGAGTTGTGAATTCATCTTACGTATTTACAATTCAACGGTAAAAGGTCAAATTTAAGCCTTTAAGTCGTTTTTCTCAGTGTATGGATATGAAGTTATATTACTATGTTAACACACAAATAAATAGGCGTGATAGGTTTTGCAGTAAACCTCACTATGTTTAAGTTATGGGATAGTGATAATATAATAACAATTAAAAAATTATTAAAAATTAATAGTCAGTATATCTATTAGAAGTACATTTGACTACATAATCCACCCTAAAGGGCTAATTTTAAAATTGTATAAAATAAGAATTAGGCAAAAAAATTGTTAAGAATTATAGAATCAAAATATAGAAAATACAATAAAGTCATAGTTTATGGAGCTATTTTTTGGAGCTAAAGCAATAACTTGACTAGGCCGTATCCTTAAATTCATTGACAAATGACTGTCAGAGCGCTATAGGGCCTATAGGGTTACTAAATCGGAATAAATGAAAATGTTCCTTACCTATTTCTAAAGTTGTTTCCTCAAAAGTTTCAGCTAGTACGAGTAAATGAATAATTAGGAGTATTTTTTAATTGGCATTGTGACGGAACACGCCCATCTGATATAAAGCTTTATCAGATGCATTTCTTCAAAAGTGACGGGACCAATCACCCTAAGACATACAATTGTTAAATCTCATGTATCTGTATTTAATGATAACTTACTGGCTCTCAAGGACTGCTGCCAGAACACACTGTTAGATGCTTGGCGGCAGGTTATTTACTTGAGGGTGTTAGTTAGCTACTCAGGCATCTCTTTCCACCACGCGATGAAATTCAAGCTGTTGGTGGGGATCGAACGACAGTGAGACTGTCCGACCTGCGGCACGTCATAGGTATTACCGTTCGGCTATCATTGCTTATAAAATTAAGTACATATATTACAAATCCATATATATAATGAAGATTAGAGACTAAAGCGAATGCTTTTCAATATTTTGTCCTATGATACACCCCGTTCCGTATTATGTACTTCGGTGGATAATGATTGTGTTCAAGTAGTGCCGATTTGAACTGTCCAGAGTGCGTGGTGATGACCCTGGACTTGCAGCGACCCCATCTCGTGCACCTCCACATTATAGTCTTCATAGCCTCAGATGCACAAAAGAAACTATAATTATTCACTATGCACATCTTCTTCCCCGCTTCACTGATGACGAACAGTCCTAAAATAAACAAATATTACTACAAACTACTCTAGTACCTCATTGTTATATAATGACATAAAGCATTAAGGCTAGAGTGCTCGTGGCACTCTCCAACCAAACGTAGTATCGTCATAGTTTAAATTCTAAGTGTTCAAACTAGGTGAAAGTCTGCACCAACGCATATTGCTGAGCTTAATATCTATGCTTCTGTATTACCAGTTTTTCGATTTATTATATCCCTAAATGTCAAATAACAATTCCCATAGAAAATTATTTTTGAAAATACTTAATTTTACTGGCAACCAGAAGCATAGATATTAGGCTCAGCAATATGCATACACAATTTCACCGAGTTTGAACACTTGTTGTTTAAAATATGAGGAAACTACGTTTGAATGGAAAGCGCTCCGTGCACTCACTCTTAAGTGATTCAATTTAAATAAGCTTTATTATAGGCATTTCTTAATTCTACTGGCAAGATGCGTTTATGTATGAATTTTATAACTTATCGTGTTCTGATTGATTTACTTATAGCGATAAAATACATTATAAGTTTATACAGGCAGGTACATAAATATGAAGGTTATTGTGATTATAACAATATAAATTTGTTTAATTTATATTGTTATAATCGCGATAACCTTCAAATTTAATTTTATAATATATGTTTATATTAGATTTGGCTACAATAGTCTTAAACTGCGTCTCCATTCATTGAATATAACTAACTAAGTAAACTAATACCATCCTGTAATCAAGATTCATTAAAAAGCTAAAAATATTATAAAAAAAACTACCTAATTATTATCGTCAAGATAATATGTTGGCTGGCTGCATTTAATAAAACATGCAAAAAAAATCTTTTAACTAAACTGAATATTTGTCGTTGTCAATATGCAATTAATCACTTTTTATAGTTTTACATAGATGGAAATAAAATTTTGGGTAAAATTTTAAATAATTTTTTTTATAATTTAATTTTAATATATGTTTAAGTCTGGTTCATAATCAAGTGTGGTTGATTATCGCTAAGTATAACGCTTACGCTTAAATTAAATTTTGGGTTATTTATACATTGAACAAGGAGCTAAATTAAATGGAAACAAACTGGGAGTTATGTGGACGTTGCGGCGGTATTACACGTCGGGACAGCTTTATCCAGCTTCATTAAGTAGGTATTACACGATAGTTTACTTTAGTATGAGCAGAATAAGAACTACCATAGTTTAGAGAATTTGAAATTTACAAGTAGAAAATCTGTCGCCAAGCACCTAACAGTGCGTTCCGACAGCAGTTTTTGAGAACCAGTAAAATTACAGGCACGTGATGAGACTTAACAACTGTACGTCTCAAGGGGACGGGCGCAGTGCATTTCGTCGTTCTGAGATGAAATGCATCTGTTATAGGCGTAAAAAAAAAATTAAAGAGATTTTTTGTGGTATCGCCATCATTTATATTCTGATATATTCTCCATTTGCAACATAGTACTTCGTCGGTTTATGATTATGATATACAAGAACTCGCACTATTGTGCCATCTTCAAAACGCTTGACTTTAGCAGGACAGTTTCTAGCAAGCTTCGATGAACAGTACCAATGCACACTGTGATTCTTTTGGCTAAATGTGTATCCGTCCAGTATTAGAAGCTGCTTCTTGCCTCTACGAGATGGTATCAAAATGCCATTATCTGTAAATGAGTACGGATTTTATTACATTACAGACAGACCTAGAAATGTGTGAAAAATAAATTTTATTTCAAGTCTTTGTTCCGAAATAAGGAACAAAATTGTCTCACAAACTAGGACCACGCGCCACGAAAACGATGCTCGATGATAATGCATGATTGACGTCAATAAAACGTAGTCGGCACGAAGTGCAACTATGTATTTTTCATAGCGGTACCACACATAACAAGGGTGCAAATATTTTTGTAATAGTAAACATACATTAAATAAATTAATATAAACATTTTTATATGCAAGTTTCCGCGCACGTCTGAAGTAAGCAATATAGTTTTGGGTAAAGGACACATATAAAAACAAAAAAGGTCGGTAACATGGTACCTTTGGTGTCACATTTTCGAAAAATTTGGGGGTAAAAATTACGATATGAAACAACGTTTAAAAATTCAAAAATTATATGTTATTCGTATTCGACTGTAGTCAAATAATAGTACCTAGATTGATTTAACTATTTATTAGATGGCAATATTAATATCTGCATAATTAGGTAGTATTCATGGAGGATGGAGGGGGAGAGGAGGGGCTGATCACAAATTATCGGTATTATACCTAGTATATTTTAAAAACATTTACATGTGAAATGTAATGCCATCGGCTACATTTGTCAGTTGATCAGAACTATTTTTCTAAGATAAAATGCAACACTTCATCTTTGCGACATGAATTCGACGAAAATGTATAGTCACGATATTTTAATGTACGGGATTCGAACCCGCGCCATCCACCCCTATAGCCAGGGCATGCTCTGACCATTTAAGCTAACATGGCATTATGACACGAGACTGCACAAACTGTCTCCATGAAAGTAAAAGCCAAAATAACTTGTCCTGAATGGTTTGAAACTAGAAGCGACTATTCGAAAGAAAAATTGAAAAGTTTTGTGAATTAATTGCTGCATTAAAATTTTCTGATAGTCATATGGATCAAGTGTGCGCATTTAAACTTTGAGGTTTCAAAAGCTCGACAATTATTTGTAGAATGAAACAAAACTGTGTTAAATAGTAAGACTGTTTATTTGTAATCAACTAAGACACATTGATAGTATTGTCAGTAGATTATATTTTAAGAAACAATAGAAAACAAAGACGTTCCATTCGCGCACACTTACCCCAGTATAGGGTTAAGTGTACCCCACAATGAGGGTAAGTGAACGCAACAAAAATAAAATGAAATATTAAGCTAATATATTTTTAGAACGTTAACTATATTATATAATTATTAAAATTTTCATTACAGATACTTAAAGTAATCAACATAATAGTCATCTTAAATCAAAGTATGAGATCAAGTTGAACTTAGAAATCCTCATTTACTTTGTCATACATCTAGTATCTATATCTATATATCTATACTTATAATAAAACTGTAACAGGTCAAATTCTGTACATAAAAGATATTTTGAAAAAAAAAATTGAGAGCACTCTGTAGCTGATACTGATGCGAAAACTGTATTTTTTATAGTTTTTGTCTGTCTGTCTGTCTGTCTGTCTGTATCCCGGCCGCGCATCACTCCAAAACTACTGAATGGAATTCAATGAAACTTAACACAATTTGAGTTCATACTACGAAGAAGGTTATTGTAAACTTTTTATCCCGAAATTCAGCATGGTTCCCTCGGGAAAGGGGATGAAAGTCAAAATGTACACTTAGTTGTAATTTACTAACGCGTAGTCCGATTTCAAAGATTCTTTTTTGTTAGAATAGTGATGAGTGAGCTCGGAACCCCATAGGCAACCCGGCACCCCACGGGCAGCCCAGCACCCCATGGGCTACTGAATGGAATTCAATGAAACTTAACACGATTTGAGTTCATACCACGAAGAAGGTTATTGTATACTGTTTATCCCGAAATTCAGCACGGTTCCCTCGGGAAAGGGGATGAAAGTCAAAATGTACACTTAGTTGTGAATTATTAACGCGTAGACCGATTTCAATTATTCTTTTTTTGTTAGAATAGTGACAAGTGAACTCGGAAGCTTACGGGCAGCTCGGCACCCCACGGGCCACCCGGCACCTCAAGGGCAGCCCGGCACCCCACGGGCATTCCGGCACCTCATGGGCATACTGGCACCCCACGGGCAGCCTGGCACCCCACGGGCAGCCCAGCACTCCATGGGAAGCTCGGCTCCCCACGGGCATCTTGGCATCCTTATTTAAATTTGCCAGCTAGCTAAGATAAAACTCTAAAATCTGAAACATTCGCCACAATATTTTTTTTAAAAAATAGATGGTTAATCTATTTTTTGCCGGATACATTTTGGAGACTGCGCAATGGAAGTGTACAGTCTAATATATTTTTGTTCTACCGCCAAACAAGGAGAACCTCGGCAAAAAGATACCGTTTTATAATCGAAATTCCAAAGAAACGCACAAAGTACCTATTTTGGTTCAACAATTTTATTGTGCGAACCGCGAAGGAACTCTCTGAGTTACATAACTACTGTCTTCTGGAAAAACAAGCTGGGAGTTATCAAACCCAAAGCTCCTTTCTGAGCTATGCTTTACTAAGAGTGCTTCACCACAGACCACAGCGTTGCTTAATATAAGATAAACAGTGCTCAAATGTGAATAATTAGTTTGCAGGTACGGCAATCGGGAACGAAGTCGAAGGAATGAAGGAAACGAAGCTGGTGCACTGTTCGTGCCACCAGGCTCCACAAAGGTTACATTCAATCCAGTTATGTAGTAGTATCCAGTTGGTGTATGAGTATACTTTTCGCCACATAAGGGGCAGTAATACTCATTTTGGTCATTTTCTGGTTTCTTCTTTTTAAGTCTTATTTTTGTCAGTCCCAGATGATTTTGTACTAGTTTTCTTAGTTTTTAGCCTTTCTTTTAAGTAAATCTAGTCGTATTTTATTAATGATTTCTCTTCTTCCTCTTTTTTCATAGTTTCTAACTCTGGTTTAAATGGACTATCAGTAGCAATTATTGACTTTTTGCCTTTTCGTCTTCGATTTTGTGATGTTGCTTTCGGCAGAGCTTATATATATAGACGAAAATGTTATGAATTATTTGCTGGTTGAAGCTACACATGTTGATGAAAATGCAGTGGTGCCTGAACTTGTCACAGTTGTGTTTGTCGCTGAACATGATTGGGAGATTTCTAAGAAGTTTTCTTGTGTTTGCTTGTCAGCGTTTGATGATGTCAATGTTTGCTCAGTAGTCAACAGCAGATCTTGTACAGCTTGACTGAATGATGTGGTAGCTGTAAAGCTACGCAAAGAGTCTTGCTTTGGCATAGACATATTACGTAACATCGAAGGTGAAGTCCACTTTCCAAAACTTCTTGTGTTGGCTGTGTAGAATAGGTGGACGCTACTAAGTTTATCAAATGATGTGCTCGTGATGGATTTGAATCTTCTTGGAAAGATTACTGTAATGCTGTAGATGGCAACATATCTTCTAAATGTTGGGCAGGAACCATGTTTGTTACAGAAGCTGCCGCGAAATCTTCCTCCGAAAAAATGTCTCTGTCTATTGGCCAGATTCCAGAAACTTTGAAACCTGAAACTGCATCGCTAGTCGAAGCTGCTTTTTGGAAGGCCTCATTCACCAATTGAGCTATTTCTTTTGGTCCAATCAAGCGACCTGGATGGTGGCTTAGCCATTTATCACATGCGTAAGCGAATTTTGATTTTAGAGACCCAAAAAACCCACGATTTAAGGGCTGCATCTTGTGGCTACTGTGAGGTGGGAGAGTAAGCATGTAAATGCCATTATCACGACAAAACAGTATAGCATCCAGAGATATATAGCTGCTACGGTTGTCCAAAATTAACAATACCGGGTTATCTTTGGTTGGCTGAACATTGTCTTTAAAATGGCGTAGGTATTCTAGAAACAGGCCCGTATTCATGAATCCTGAATCAGAAACCATTCCAATACTACCTTCGGGTGCATTATTAAGCAGATAACCTTGCATTCTCTTCCGGGGAAAAATAAATGCTGGAGGAACATAGTTTCCAGTTGCACTCATTGCGCAAACTAGTGTAATCGTTTGGCCTCTTTCAGCAGAAACTATTTTTCCCACCAGCTTTTTTCCTTTTACCGATATTACTTTTGGTATTTTCTTTGGTACTGTATTCACTCCACTTTCATCCGTATTATATATACAGTTAGGTGCAATTTTGTGTTTGTTGTAGAGGCTCTGCAAGTTATCATAAAATCTTTGTACTTGAGTTTTATTAAATCTCATTGCTCTGGCAATACCAGTTGGGACTGGCTGTCGCAATTTCAATTCAGGAAACCTTTTGAGAAATCTATATACACAGTCTCGGCCAGCTAATTTAGAGGATGTGTTGAATCTATGCGTAATTTTATTTACTTCAGCATACTCATAAATCAACTTCTGGAGGTTCTGCATAGTGAGACCATAATACAGATCATCACTTTGTTTAATATATTTGTATATATCAGTCTCTTGCTCCTTGGTGAATGTCGAAGAAAATCTTCCCATGCTGATTGCTGTTTTCCCAGCTTTTAAACGTTTTCGCAGAGTGCTTTCCTTAAGTCCGACTTGATATGCAGCTTTTCTTTTACTGGCACCCTTTGAAATTAATAATTTGGCGGCTTCCAGCTGTTCATCTGTGACGATGCTTCTACCCGGAGCTTTCCTCAAATAAACTCGAGGCATTTTGAATTTATATTTGAATTCTGAAACAAAAAAATAGCAACACATGTAAAAAGCTTTGCAAGCGGGACAAGTGTTCGCATGCGCACTCTTACACGACAGGCTCCTGGGCACACTTAACCAAAACCATCGGTTGCGTAATCATAACAACTCAAACACTGGCAATTATAAAACTAGATATTTATTGCACCCGATGGCAAATAACATATTTTCAAAAAGATAACATGACTACAAAAGATTACACGTCAAATGTGACAAAATATCGTCAATATTTTAGCAAATATCTTCATTTACCTGTCAAATTAAAATGGCGCGCGAGTAGCCGATGTAACACGAGCCCTTCACAGGACGTCCCGCGGGGCACTGGAGGGGGGGTTGCCGTTCTGTATATTTTTGCATTGTTTTTTTTATTGTCCTTTATATAAATGCTATTCAAATAGTATAGCCGCTTTCGTACACATGACTTTTTAATCCCTTTTGTCATCAATTGAAATTTACAACAATTCAAACAGTATATAAAGTATTTACTTAAGTATATAGTTTTCGAGATATTTTGAATGCGCACACTTAGACCATGGTAATATTATCTATAGTTAATATTACCGTGCTTTGACGCTGCGCACACTTGACCCACATGACTCTATATTATGAACCAACTACTCTCAACGAAGCATTTAATTGATCTCATTCTATGATTTCACTGTTTAATGATTTATGTTTTCCGGTTTACAAAATAAAACATTAAAATAATAGCTTTCATAAATTTCAATAGATGACAAAAGGAATTAAAAAGTCATGTGTACGAAAGCGGCTATACTATTTAAATAGCATTTACATAGAGGACCATAAAAACAATGCAAAAATATACAAGACAAGATAGATGCATAGTTTAGGCATCAAAATATACTTCAATAAATATTTATAAAATAATACCTGTGGACATACAAAAATATACGACCAAATTTAAGCAAACATTACCTATACACCTGGTTGCTAAGAAATTATTTCTACGGCGTTGTGGAATATTTTAAATTTAAATAGTTAAACATTAAAAAATACTTTGTACATAAGTAAATGGATTGTGAAAATGTGTAAAAAATTACGTTGTCTGTAATTATTGAACTTTTATCATTTGAATTGTGTTTTATTACTTATGACAACTATCAATTGCATAAATTTGACTACCTCACTGATTTTTCTTATTATATACATAAAATTAATTTCGTTTCGTTAATTAATGTCATGATTATGAATATAATGAAATAATGTAATTATATAATAATTATCAATTAAATAACGTAAAATAAAATAATACATAAATTAAACTGTTTCTACAATTCAGAGGCGTTTGAAAATGTATAGGAATTTCTTGAATATGTTGCACACCTCTTTATGAGTTAGATTGTGTATGGTAAATTTTAACAAGAATTTTAACAAGTCATATGCAATAAATGAATTGTAATTTGAGAGGAAAAATTATAGTTTTGTGTGGGAATTGTACCCGGGCCATCCACCCATATAGCCGGGCTCCATCCCCATACAATGGTTTAGAACGAGAGGACAAATTAGATTTATGAGTCATTTGTAATGTTAGCTTAACGGTAAATATAATACACCATCCCCCGACTATAGGGGTGGATGGTGCGGGTTCGAATCCAGCACATGATTATAATTTTTCCTCTCGTAATTTTGTAAAAAATATGTATAAATATATTTATTTCTATGAATAAAAATCCGTCCAAACACAGTTCTAACATCCTTATACATATATTTTCTAAAATACGGGTAATAGTAAAAATCGCGATAGTTATGATGGACGGACATGACGAAATCTAATTAATATATTTTGTATCAATGGGTATGTCCATGTTTCAAAGTGATAACTACATTATCTATAGTGACAAGGCACGCCTTGCAAGCCCGTGCTGTAGCACTTGAACAAATCCACCGTACTCGAGGACCTTTTGAATTGCAATACTTATTGTATCTGTACCCATTCCACACCAGTACCGGTTTACCGAAACGAGACGTTGTAAATATTAGTTCTGAAACGGGAAATACAACTGACAATATAATTGAATATATTTAACTTTAAGTATATGAATACTTTTATGTGAATATCTGTAAAATACTATTTCTACTTTTATCACACGTATTCGGCTCTGTCATAAAATCCTCGATATTGTGAATTTGAGATTAAGAAAGGAGATAGGAGGTTAAGTTGGTTTAGTCTAAAGTACTCGATAATTTCCAGTAATAATTCCATTATCTGCACGACAGAAAAGGCTGGGAGAATAATATATATAGTTAGGTATAAGTTTACTATTTTACATACACGTACATTTTACATACACGTGCATTAAATGACTAAAATTAATTATGTAGACTATGTTAAGCTTGTATATGTATGGTATCTAGCAGTTTCTGAACCAATCACTTCTTTTATGCCGGATAGGTCAGTCTTTGACCACTATCTCACCTGATGGTAAGTGATGAAGTGGTCGAAAATGCAGCTCAGGCTAACCTAGAATTACTGGCTCTCAAGGACAGCTGCCGGAACACACCGTTAGGTAGGTACTTGGCGACAGATTTTCTACTTGAGGGTGGTAGCTAGCCAGGCGGGCATGCGCAAAATGCCCTACCACCATGCTGTAACGACTGCCATCCTAATACGGCTTAACGTGCCCTCCGAAGCACGGAAGCGCTCAGTAGTAATGTAACTAGCGGTCACCCATCCAAGTCATGACCGCGGCGGACGTTGCTTAACTTGCTGATCGGTTGAAAACAGCTAAGTAACTTCGCTACGAGAATCATATTATCATCTGAAGAGTTATTGTCCTTTTTTCACGGTCCACCGCCCCTGCCGCGGTGGACCGACGACACTGGTGGACGACTCGACGCCTTAGAAAATTACTATTGGGTAACAGAAATGTATAAAATAATATATAATAAATGTATGCGTAGTGTGGAAGTATTGAAGACGGCTGATAGAGTGGAGTGGAATTTAAATACATGTGATGCCACTTAGCGTGGGCTCTGGGGAAGTATATGGATCGTGTCGTACTATAGTGTCTTCGAAGTGCGTTCCATACAAACGTAGTTTCTCGATATTTCAGATACCAAGTGTTCAAACTCAGTAAAATTGTGCATGCCTGTGAAACCTGTACACTTTTATTCAAAATTATATATATATATTCCAAAAAAAGTTTTGTATGGGTATTCTTCTGTTCAAATTTAGTGGCAAAATAAATAATAAATCGAACAACTGGCAAACCAGAAGCATAGATATTAGACTCAGGGATAAGCAAGCGAAATTTCACGTTTTATTTATGTAGTTCTCCTAGGTTAGTTCCAATATATAAAGTTACTTTATGGTTAGTTCCTCGATGGTTAGTTGCGAGATGAGAGAGCGAGACATCTATACTTATTTAATGTGGCAATATTAAACACTATAGACGTTTATTAATTTATCAGTCAAAAACTGTATCGTAAGGGTTGCTAACAGCTGTAACAGCTGCCGGAACACCTTAAGGTGCTTGGCGACATTTTCTACTCGACGGTGGTCGCTAGCCCGGCGGGCATTCGCAAAATGCCCTTCCACCATGCGGTGAAGCTCAAGCCCACGGTGGGATTCGAACCATGCTGCGCGGCAGTCCGTAGCTAATGCCACTGAGCCATCATTGCTTCTAATGATGCATTTATTATTACGAGCCCTGATAGTGTATGGTTTAGAACAGAAAAGTTACCAAATTCAAAAAAAATAAAACAGGCTAATAAAATGTCATATCAGTTAACATGGTTGAAAGGTTGAAGACTGTTGCAAATACGACCGCTTTTCATTTTTCGGCGGTAGGTAGTACGTTGTTCGACAAAGTAGTTCGTCATTTAGTGATTGCTTTTCAGGCTAGCTTACTCCGTCAAATGTATAATCTTTCATCAAGCACCTAACAGTGTATTCTTTGAGAGGCAGTTCTGATGTGTGGCTTGTTTACCATCCTTGGCTTCATCAGCACTTACCATAAGGTGAGATAGGCCAGGGTAAGTGCAATAAACAAAAAACTTTTGGTCAATGTTACGAGAGTTTCAGCAGGTTCATCACCAATTCTTTATAAAGAAACTTACGTGGGTTTTCAAACAAAATTGCTGACATGACATAAATCTTGTCTGTTGTACCAAATTTTGCTCTGCATGTAGTTCTGAACAATATAGGCTCACGCCATACATTGCTATACAAAAATGTGCCTATAGAACGTGATACTTTTACCTCATTTCATTTCGTATCAATGGCTAATGGAATCTTCAATAATGTTTGCCAAATGGGAGGCCACCTCCACGACCCTGGAAGATGCATATATGCATATACTATTACCTGTACATCGTTTTTTACCCGCAGACCATGTTTGCGGAATCTCAGTTGGTTCAGCTCACTGCGAAAAATCTAAAGTCAAAAGCGCGCAAATGACGGCCAATTTATATGGTATAAGGCGAAAAACCGACCAAACGTAAATACGTACAAAAACGCCTTCTAAATAGCAGGCGTTAAACGAGGTCAGTGAAGGCGAATGTTTCTTTTCGTCTTCATTTAAGGTGTATTTTGTGGGTCTTTCTTAAATATTGACTTTCGATGAGGCTGATTAAGTCGTACAGATAGTGATAATCACCGTGTATAAACCACCGTAAAAGTAAGGTATATTTTATGGTCAATACTGCAATTATTATCGTATAACAAGTTCTACGTTACTGAAAATACTTTACGGAAGGCGTTTTTGACGGCTGTGTTTATTAAAAAACATGGTACATTTTTATTAATTGGTGAAAATCATCTTAAGAGTTGTGAATTCATCTTACGTATTTACAATTCAACGGTAAAAGGTCAAACTTGATTTAAGCCTTAAAGTCGTTTTTCTCAGTGCTTGTACGAGTAAATGAATGGTAAAAACGAAAAAATAAGCACTTATTTATTCAAGTTATATAATTTTAATGAAGATCAATGACTAATACATTTATAGTTATTAATTGTTAAATCTTATAGTACACTCCGTTCCGTATTATGTACTTGGGTGGATCATGATTGTGTTCCAACATTGCCGATTTAATTTCTCCAGTGTGCGCGGTGATGACCCTGGATCTGCAGCGGCCCCACCTTGTACACCACCATCTTACAGTAGTTTTACCTTGAGATGCATAGAAGAAACTGTAATTATTCACTATGCACATCTTCTTCCCCGCTTGAGTGAAGACGAAAATTCCTAAAAAGTTAAAAATATGATAATAATAATTATACCCACGTATCTCCATTCCGATAATTAAATGATTGTTTTCAATCAACGCTGACATCTATGGCGGCATATACAATTAATTATTGTTTAATTGGAGCTAGATACGATAGCTTATTTTTTCTCCTCTACATTGAGAGGAATTCGCATCGCACGTTGTGCATTTGCCAGAGTCGTGTATTTTGTGTTCAAGTTTTCAGATGCTCGCGCCAAGTCGAACGTTTCCTGCGCTTTTTTCATAGCTATTGTTAGACATGTGATTATGTGATACGGGAGATTCGGAGAAAATTCATTTAGGTCAGGTCGACGCTGAAATATCTCTGTGTCGTCCTTGGCAGCAAATGAAGAGGGCAGCTGCTGCTACTGGTGAGATGCCAAGACAATGCATCAAGGCGAAGCTTACCCACAGCAAAGCGATGGTAACTTACTGTTTAATGGCCACTTCAGGGCGTAATTAATTACAGCTTACTGAAATCTAGTCATGCAATAAGAGCTGATATCTACTACAAACTTCGAATAAAGATAGCGAAACTCTCAAAAAAAACAGCCCCAACTCATCAGTCGGTCTTCGATATAATAGCTCCTTGATAGCTCTAGACCTCACACTGCTTGTGAAACTGTTTTAGCTCTATAAGAACTGCAGTTAAGACTTACAGTTAATGATTATGATCACTAGTTATTTTACCTTGTCCTGCATCCTCCAGACCTCTTCAGACAGCGTCCTTGCACGGTGCAAGGACGCTGTCTGAAGTCTTGCACGGTGCAAGGATGCTGAACCTGCAATATAGGGGAAGTAAGGCTTGCGTGCAAGTGCACACCCGGTAGTAGCGGTACGGCCCGAGTGGCACGGGATTGCCGAAGTAAGACGTTGTGAACTTAGGTATCATGCCTGGTTATTAATTAATAGTAAATTGTACAACGAGTGCATAAAACAAGTAATTTTTGTTGTCGTTTAGTTGATATTTAGGTGGAGGCTAAAATAGGTTTTATGCACAAGTCATACACACGGATTTTCACTTCAATTGCAAGAAAATTAAATAATGTTACTATAAGTATTAAATGTTTTAACAAAATGAAACCTGATATTTGAATATAGTTTATTTTGAGTGTCAATGTTTCGTCACAATATATGTCTGAATCTTTAATAATAGCCCTGGTATATGAGTATGGTATATTTTATTAAAGACCCAGGAAAACTACTTACATGAAACATATTACGAACTGAACCTCGTTGAACATTTCTAACCAAGTCGAATTCAACGGCGAGTCAATCTAGTTTTCTAGAAAAATAATAATGAATGTTATAAGTTATAAATATAGGTTTTTCCACGACGCAAGCTCCATATGGGTACTGTAGTAAGTAATTAAAACCCGACCAAGTGCAACTACGATTTGCAATTCGCACAACAGTGGGTTCCGGCAGCACTCCTTGAGACCCAATAACACTGTATTTTTCAGCGTGATGGGCGCAGTGACTGCTCACTTGTGACGAAATGCATCTGTTATAGGCAGAGGTTAGTCCACTTAACATTAGGTGGACATCGCCGCTTGTTTCGCCACAATTACATAAAAAAATTCCGTACCAAAAAGAAATATATTTTGTTACTAATAATTTAATTGTTGTTTAGACAGAATTCCGTCTTCTTAGCGTGATTACGCACTTTTTTTATTTGATTGAGAGTTTTAAGCACGAGGCCCACCTGATGTTAAGCGGACTAATCTCTGCCTATAACCCAAATTGCACTGCGCCGGTCACCTCGAGACATAGTTGTTAAGTCTCATGTGCCTGTAATTTCACTGGCTATCAAGGACTGCTGCCGGAACACACCGTTAGGTGCTTGGCGACAGATTTTCTACTTGAGGGTGGTCGCTAGCCAGGCGGGCATTCGTAAAATGCCCTTCCACCATGCAAAAGCACCATCTGTTGCTTCAGGTCTTGATTAATATATTTAACCATTGTCTACCGTTATAGTATTGTACCAGGTACTTAGTATCAATTCGTATATTTTGTTCTTCTCCTTATGTATGTTAGATATGTCGATTGATAACTGTCATCTCTTCCCATGGGTATAGTAAGAGGCCACTAGGGGTAAAATATAATACAGGAAGTTGAGCAGCAACGCCTTCTGCAGAACTGCTATCGGATATACGGGAGCGACTGTGTTCAGCTATGGGCAATGCAGCTGATACAGGTGCGGCACCTTAAATTTTCATATCATTCACAAATTGCCGGCTGAATTTCCTTAGTTATATGTATAAAAAGGTAAGGATAGCTCTTGTTCTAGGTATAATAACAAGAACTACCCTTAATTTTTATCGTACATTGTATCGTATACTCGTGAGTCTTCGAAGAAATTGTGGTGCAGTGGCACTCTCTATATTCTAGGACGTCGCGTCGCTAGCTTTGATTCCCGGCGTCGAAAAGCGCTTCAATACGTATTTCTAAGATCTAATTATCATCATTTTGAAACGTCCGGCGAAGTTTCACCGTTCTTAACCGAACAGCTAAGTTAAGCAACGTCCGCCGAAGTCATGAGTTGGATGGGTGACCGCTAGTGACATTACTACTGAGCGCTTCGTCGGCACGTTTAGCCGTCGTTCCTGTTTGTGGTCTTACGATGGCAGACCTTACACCATGGTGGTAGGATATTTTGCGAATACCTGTAGTTATCACGCTCAAGTAGAAAATCTAACGCCAAGCACCTAACGATACACCGTTATGTCTGGCTACTAAAGCACTGTCAGTGTAAAGTAAGTTAGTAAAGTGGCAGTGTAAAGTACCGGAATGTATTCCGGCAACTATCTTTGAAAGCCAGTAATTCCAGGTCAGCCTGAACAACATTTTCGACCACATCATCACTTACCATCAGGTGAGATAGTGGTCAAAGGCCAACGTGTCCGGCATAATAAAAAATATCTAACTGATTTGAATAAACTGCTTTCATTTAAATTCTGTGTGATATTTTCCATAAATGTTGATTCAGAAATTGATGCAGTAACTCCTCACATATTATAAGATTTTCCTCAACAAGATTTCTTAAATAACGCTTTTGATGTGATTTATCAACCTATTTTTTCTAAATTTATATAGATTTCCATTAATTTAATTATTAATTCTTGCAAACATATACACATGCCATTACACAACAAAGTAACTACTAGATTTTCCATTTTAGTCCATCAGAAGGACATACTAAATATAACCACTAGTTTGTAGCGCAATAACATATTTTAATTTCATAAGATTCAATGTGGTACTACTGGTACAGAATTAAAAGGACTTGTATAACCTGTCTAGCTCCTGGGCATTTTTTTTTTATTTTTTTTTATGCATGATAGATTAGCCTTTGACCACTATCTCACCTGATGGTAAGTGATGATGTGGTCGAAGATGTTGTTCAGGCTAACCTAGAAGTACTGGCTCTCAAGGACAGCTGCCGGAACACACCGTTAGGTGCTTGGCGATATAACGACTGCCATCCTAAGATAACAACCGGGACCGACGGCTTAACGTGCCCTCCGAAGCACGGAAACGCTCAGTAAGTAATGTCACTAGCGGTCACCCATCCAACTCATGACCGCTGGCGACGTTGCTTAACTTTGCTGATCGGTTAAGAACAGCTAAGTAAACTTCGCTACGAGCGCTTCAGATAGTATATGATATGTCGAAATCAAATTAACTTTTATGTACCTACCTGATGTAATGCATCTGAAATAAATAGTACTATATTTAACATATTTTAAAGTATGGAATTAACGCTTGTTAATAAAGTTAATATAAACTTGTTAGTAACCGGCTAGGACCCGCGTTATATTTATCGGAAAGATTCCGACCAGTTTCGGACTGTTTTGAAGTCCTTCGTCTGGGAGTCACGATTGCGCGAAGCGACGAGCACGGGCGTCAGCGCGTAACTGGTCGTCAGTTTCCAACGCTTGGTTTATAGTTCACAAGGATTTTGTATTTATCTATATAAAAACAACACTACGTTAGAATGTTGAAAGTAGTTCCAGGCTATGTTGGCGCTTGTGGTAGAATTATTAAATATGAGCATCTACTATCCGGCTTAGGTTTAGATTATAAAACATCGAGTTGGCGGTTAGTTTTTTTTTTTAGTAGTTTATAATAAGGTAAGCCCGCACATAATATATTTACTTGCGAAAACAAATAGTTTTCTAGAAATAATTAATTGAAATACAGTTCGACCAACTTATCTGTTCAGGCGGCAGAAAAAAGAACTACAAAATTCCCTCAAATTGTGACAGTTTGTAGTTGATTTCCTTGACCAATAGCGCCCTCTAGAACTGCACAGTTAAGTTGGTGGTACTATACGTAAATAATTTCGCGAAGTTTGGCACTTTGACAGGACATCTTGTCAGGAAATGTTCCGTTTCACTTAGTACTGACGCGTGACCGTGTTTCGTTTCACAAAATTCGTATATATAATTAGTTTATTTTTTAAAGAAATAAGTGATATAATAATTAAGTAGGTAGATAATGTAATTTCCAAACCCTAGGTTATAAGTGTATTGGATTGGGTTAGGTTCAAAGTGAGTCACAGATCGGACACAGAGCACACCAATTCCACCTGGTCTTGTGGTCCCTTCCCCTAGTGTATGAAAAAAATGCGGAGCCAGAAGCTCGCTATGGAGACCCCCCCGCACCCCGCACCTCCCTTAAATCGATCTTTTGTAAACTAAACCGTAACTTACTATCCATATTAACATTTCTCACCAATATCATTTTGTATCGTTTGCTAAAAATTAAGTACGTTTTAACGCCTACGGGAGCTGAGTCGGTATGTTCGCTGTATTTTTTTATAAATTCATGCATGAGACTTCGAATGCGACCTTTGCAGATCCTATTAGTACAACATATCCATCTGGTCCTCTCACAAGTCGAGTAGGTTTACCTACCATTGACCTACTATTATAGAAAACTAGGTCTCCAGCCGCTGCTCCGCCCGCGGGTATATCGGTTATCGCACAAAACCATTAACCTCTTTTTGCGCAGTTGGATAAAAACTATCCTATGTCCTTCCCCGTGTCTCAAACACGGGGAAGGACTTAGAATACATAATATATACAAACTAAATTTCATCCTAATCTGTCCAGTAGTTTCAGAGCCTATTCAATGCAAACAAACAATCAAATCTTTCCTCTTTATTATATTCGTTTTGATATATACCTACTATATTTTACCTACTAAGAATGGTCTATGAAGGTACTATAAATGGTGAATGTGTATTTACCACATCTTACCATAACTGTAAAATGGGTTCTGTGAAGTATTAATTAGCTTTACTGTTTTTAGGATTCCATACCCAAAGGGTAAACACGGGACCCTATTACTGAGATTTCGCTGTCCGTCCGTCTGTCACCAGGCTATATCTCAAGAACAGTGATAGCTATACAGTTAAAATTTTCACAGATGATGTATTTCTATTGCCGCTATAACAACAAGTACTAAAAATAAAATATAATAAATATTTAAGGGAGGCTCCCATATAATAAAAGAGGTTTTCGCCGTACCTACCCAGCTCAAAAGTGTCTGTAACTTGCAAGATTAGGTTACAGATAATAGTACGGAACCCTTCGTGCGCGAGTTCCACTCGCACTTGGCCGGTTTTTCAGAATAGAACTTATTTTTTTATTTATTCTAGTTTCAATATGAGGAATTGTCAAGGTATATATTTTTTAAACTGTGCTAATAAGTAACATACTTCAATATATATATATAATATATATACACCCTGTATATATTCAATATATACAGGGTGTTACGCAGATTGTTGTACATCATAAACGAAATAGGCGGCAAAGGAAGTCATTGGCGACTTGTTCTATAACTTAGAGTTCGCCTCCCCATTAAGGGGATTTTTTTTTTACATTATTAGTAAATATTCCGAAATTCATGCTTTGAACAAAAAATTCGTTGCTAATTAATAACCGCTAAAACAATACTTTGTGTATGTTAACTGTAGTCATGTTGTACTTAAATATAGGTATCAACTAAAAAAAAATACAAGCTATCAAAGTTTCTAAAAGAGCTATAAAAATAAGTTGAATTAAATAAATTCTATTTTAATTCCCTGGTTGGGGGCCGGATCACAATGTCACCACTACATTTCAACCTGTGGGTATCGTAAGAGGCTGGCGACTATAGGTAAAATGCCGGAAGGTGGGCAGCAGCGCCTTCTGAGGAACTGATATCTTCAACAAGACGCCTGCCAAGCGTGGGGATTCTGGCAAACCCCTCCTAAATGGGGGAGGCTGTGTTCAACAGTGGACAATCCGGCTGATAGGTACAGTACATAAATTCTAAGTTCAACTTTACATTACTATAAATGGGGAAATGAAATCTTCAAAAAACTTCTCTTATTCGTACTCTTTTCAAACGTCTGTCATTTGCATTACAAACCTATTAATTCCCAAATTTAACCAACCCGGGCGAAAACAATAAAATAACGACTTAAATAAACGACGATATTTAGTACCTATACAAATTGTTTTGTACCAGTTATTTTGAAGTTATGAAAATTAAAACCAACTTAGCCTTTTACTTTTTATTTATGTTATTGTGACGGATCAAGCCAGAGGCGCACCTGATGTTAAGCTGTCTAACCTCTGCCTATAACAGATGCATTTTGTCACAAGTCACGAATTGTACTGCGCCCGTCACATTGAGACATGGTTGTTAAGGCTCATGTGCCTGTAATTTCACTGGCTCTCAAGGACTGCTGCCGGAACACACCGTTAGGTGCTTGGCGACAGATTTTCTACTTGAGGGTGGTCGCTAGCCAGGCGGGCATTCGCAAAATGCCCTTCCACCATGCGGTGAAGCTCAAGCCCGCGGCGGGATTCGAACCATGGACCTGCGGCACGGCAGTCCATAGCCACTGAGCCATCACTGCTTAGTAACACACAAAGCGCACGTTCAATCATTTATATTTTTTACTCAACTTTTTTAACTTTAAGTAACTCTTATTAAAGTAAACTTTTAAAAACGGATAAAATCTTTCAATAATTTTATTACATGGTTGCGACATAATATATAAAAATAAAATTTGTATTGATACGATTTACCATATAGACACAAAATTGGATTAAGCGAAATGTTAGAATTCTACATTTCAAATTTCAATGCTGGTTTTACGCACCGACTCTCCATCGATGGATGGAAAGAGATGCAAATATAAAGAGCTTCAAGCTCTAAAACATTATCATTCTAACAGTGACAGGGCACTGTGGGACTTTTAACCAGACTGTACTGTATCAGCCAGATTGTCCACTGCTGAATACAGCCTCTCCCTTTAATCCCCACGCTTAGCAGGCGTCTTGGAGATCGCAGTTAAAGATATCAGTTCCTCAGAAGGCACTGCTGCCCACCTTCCCGTATTTTACCTTTAGCCGCCTCTTACGACACCCACAGATAGCATGTGTGGGCAAGCTTTAACCGATGGAGAGGCTAAATCGATGACTGTGAAACGCAAAGATTGTGTTTTATTTATTAAATATGTTCTGGGAAATATAACCGGAACACACTCGAACATTCTGAAACAGGCCCTTAGTATAATAATAATTCGTAGACAAATGTAAGTAATTATCTATTCGTAGTTGTTTCTCATATATTTCTAATTATGCGTTTTGACGTCACGTTTCCACTCAACTGGAAATTTAGGCTGTATTTTCTACCTATTTTTATAATAGTATTATGTTACTTGCAGTCTTACTTATAAACGCTACTTAAATTTTAAGCATTACTTAGCCGCTGTTTAGCAAAATTTCTTACTCATAAACGCTACATAATTTTATCGAGTACCTATGTAAGTACTGCTTAAATCAGCTGTAAATATAAACACCGTCCCACCCTTGTTTAAAATTTTAAAGATGGCGCCCATATTTCTGATCAGCAGATTTAGTTATTATTGAGGTTATTGTTGAGGAGGCAGGAGGTTGTAAAAAATGTATCAAGCAGACAACGAATAGTAATTATTTTACATTTTAATTTCAAGATATTTAGCACAAGATACATGTTTTTTGGCAATTTGGGCAACATCATACATTTTAGTTGTAATGCAATAGATACAATAGCTCAATATTTAAGATTGAAATATTTGGACAACAATTTATTTCTTTTTACGCTTAAATATTCTTGGTTCGTGGTTGTGGTCGTTAACTATTGTGAATGTGTTGTCCTTTGCCAAGATGTACGACAAACATCCATAAGCCCAGCTTCCGGTGCATTTCCACCGGTCCGAACATTTAGTTTTGCTTTTGCTATAGTTATATCCTTTGTAGGTGAACATTGGGTTTCCATGGCTGGATGTAATCATACGAGGTAAATCATCTTGCTCTGAAAAAAAAACATAAGTATATAGACTTGATCGAAGTATTTTTTGTACACTTAAGACTCGTAATATCACATTACTGGTCAGTCCAACTTTCGAAATCGTACCTCACTTCTAAATTCATCGTCTGCTGTAACGAACTAATAAATACATCAGTCCTCAGCATCTGGCTTATTCCACTAATTTTTGCTGTTGACTCTACCAAAACTGTTTTGGGGTTGAAGTGGAATTGAAGTATAGAAATATTTCTTGATTCAATTTGATACCTAAACTCGCTTTGGGGTTCAAGGTGGAATGAGTGTATGGACCGCAGAGTTTTGAGAACAATGGCTTTGGGGTTTAGTGGCATAAGCCCAGCATCTATGCACAAAATTAATAAGAGACGTGTCAATAATGTATCCCACGTATTCAGAGTGATCCACGAATATGTCATTGACGCACAAGGTCAATACTTGTCCAGGAAATACGGCCTTCCCGTAGAACCTATAGACAACATCTTTAATTTTCTTGAAAACATAACATGAAATTGCGTTAATATCACCTGTTTCTTGCACGTTACATAGAAGCTCTACATATTTATTAAAATATGAAAATAAGCGCGTAATTATTAGTTTCGACAATAGTAACAGTGTTTTCAAAAAAAACGTGGTCAATTATTATTTTATTCGTGAAGTCCGTAAACCACAGGCGTGAGTACTAACCTACGCCTGTGGTTATCAATGTCCAATCATATGCCGTTTTATATTCCTAAATCATCTGTTTCTTGCACGTTACATAGAAGCTCGTTAGTAATAAGCATGAAAATAAGCGCGCAATTATCAGGTTCGAGAATCGTAACAGTGGGTTTGCAATAAAAAAGAAAGTGTGGTCAATTAGTATTTTATTAATGAAGTCCGTATAGGAAATCAAAAGGCATATGATTGGACATTGATAGCCACAGGCGTGAGTACCCTGCGTGGCTAATGGCTATCAATGCTTACTGTGACACAACAGATATACGATTGTTTTATAAATTTTTATATATATTTCTAAAAACATGTTTTGATGTCACGTTTGCTCACCAGTAAATTTAGGCGGTATTTTTACTAGATATATTTAGTTTTTTTATAATAATACAATGTCACTTATTATTTTATTAATTTATTTAATATATATTGTATTATATGATTCCCGCAAATGAACCTCGTAATATAAATTTGTACGAAATCAAATAAAATTGAGTTTGAATAAGTAATGCTTTTATTGTCTTGTACAGTTAGTTTCAGTTAGATCTGGTCAACGAAGGTCATACAGTCTGCAATGCAATAGATACAATAGGTCAACATTTAAGATTGAAATATTTTCACAACAATTTTTTTCTTTTATGCTTGAATATTCTTGGTTCATGGTTGTGGCCGTCAACAATAGTAAATGTGTTTCCTCTTGTCAAGATATACGACAAACATCCATAAGTCCTGCCTCCGGTGCATTGCCACCGGGTCGAGTATTTAGTTTTGCTTTTGCTGTAGTGATAACCTTTGTAGGTCAACATAGGGTTTCCATGACTGGATGTAATCATACGAGGTATATCATCTTGCTCTGAAAAAAAATAACAAATATAGTTCTCAATAAGATATTATAGTCAACTGATCGCAGTTTTTTGTACACTTAAGCATAATATCGCATAACAAGTCAGTCAAATTTCCGGAATCACCCCTCACTTCTAAATAAATCTTCTGCTCTAGTGGACTGATATGTACAACTATACATCAGTCCACCTAAGCACATATCACAAAATCAAAGAGAATAGAGAATATATTTTAGACGTGACATGTTTGTTGATCAATGTTAATACGGGAAATAGATTATCCCGTGTTCACAGTGATCCATAAATTATCAGGTTCGACAATCGTCGCAGTGTGTTTAAAAAAAACAAAAGAATATGTGGTAAATGAGTATTTTATTGAAGAAAATCCGTATTGGAAATTAAACAGCACTTGATTGGACATTGATAGTGACAGGCGTGGGTACTAACCTGCGTGGCTAATGTCTATCAATGCTTATTGTGGACATGACAAAACCGTGTACCTATAGATTATATTTCCTGCACTTAAAAAAGATTGTCAATAAAAAAGTTCAGATAAACCCATTACAAAATCTGATGACGTTTTATGAAATTTACTTTATACATACTATATTATATATCCTATATATATTGTATTCCATATAATTTATGTATACGTAAACATACTTAAACAACGGCTGTTTATTGTGCATAAAAACTATTATTAATCACATTTTTTTTTATTCTTCAAAGAAGTACACTTTATTAAATTCTGTTTTATATAAGCTTTGCTTTTTAACAGCTACAGGATTGTTTCTGGTACTGATTCTTGAGGGATTTCTTTGCTTTCAAAACCCGAACAAACTCAGCATACAGTGTAGATACTATTGTCGACTCATCGGCTGCTTTATAAGTTCTTTTATTGGGTCTATAGGTGAAAATGAATTATTTTTTTCTCATACTACTTTTCCGTTGCAACTAATGATTGATCCAGTGCAGGTTCTATCAGTACAACGCTAGACTACAGACCCTGTTTTCCTTGCTTTTATTGAAGCAACGCCCATTTCTTTTTAATATATCTCGACTTATATAGCCGCAAGCCAAATAGAAGAGAAGTAAAACTAGAGCACGTCGTCGCAGACAGGGCGAGGAGGTGACGTCAAAATATCGTTTCCTATTCATAACAATAGTATTTAAATCCGCTGGTATCCAAATAGATAATAAAATTACAAATTTACGAGAGGAAAACTTATAGTAATGTGCGGGCTTCGAACCCGCGCCATCCACCCCTATAGCCGGGGCATGCTCTGACCATTTAAGCGAACATGACATTATGACTCATAACTATAATTTAAAAGTAATCTAGATGTATAATGATTTTATTATTATAACAAAAAAACAATAGCAAAAAAAATGCCAATATTTAACATTTCGATGTAACAGCTTTTTTATAAGACGATACAGGATAAAAGCTTAAAAATTTAATACATGTAGGTATTTTGTGCAAACACTTGGACTACCATGTAATAAATAGTTAAATCAACTTAGGCTATATATGTATATTATATATATACAATGGCATACGTATACACGCGTAATTAACGCATTTTTAATATTGTTTAGTTCTCATAAGGCTATCTGTAAATATTTCGTAAACGTGACACTTTAGGGTACCATGTTACTAAACATGTTTTATTTTTTAAAGTGTCATCTACCTATATATATAATACACATTCATAGTGTACGGAAATTTGTTTGAAAACTTTTGCTACTTTAATAATAATGCATGTACACCTAACCCGATTTAAAAAAGAAGCGAGATACATAGAATCGGAAATCGCGCCGGTAAACCTTACTCGCACACTATAGACAGCAATAGTGTGGCAGTGAAAGGATTAGTTTCTGTATAAATCCATGCGCATCATAAATAATGATAGCAATTGAATTTCATTTATAAATGGACGATATCGGCTCCGCATGATAAAGACCGGTGTATACTTAATATTACGATTTATATTTTATAGTAAACTTCTTTGATTATTCGTTATCTATGTGGGTAGAGGGCGAGTGTGCACTAAATGAGTTCTGATCGTAGCACCGTCTAGAGCCAGTGTGCCCTCCGTAGAGCACTTCTTTTTACAATATGTTACATACTATATAATAAAATTATTACAATACTCGTTTAAATTACGTAGGTGACAGGGGATAGTTTGGCAGAGACGGCATTGTCCAAGCATTTTTGTCGTTCAAGCCATTGGCATCGGCGATAATTATAACAATAGAATTTCATTCATAAATTGGCCATAGTGGTCCAGTCCGATGCCAACTTATTAAGTAATCAACTATGTAGTAAGATTTCTTAATCAAGATGTTTTTCACGTGCAACTTGAACATTTTTCATTCCGTGAGCGTTGTAATGTTTGGTAACTTTATCATAAGACCGCACAAAATTACCCAAGGATTATATTAGTCTTTGCTAATCTAAAACCTGGCACCGCTATTTTATCTTTATTCCTAGTGTTGAAATTGTCATTGTTAATTTAAATTTACTCAAATTTAACATACATAATATTTTCAAATATATACAGACTGGTTAAGTTAAAACATCAATTTATTTAAAAGGTTTTATAAGTACCTATCATTTAAAAAGCAACAAAATGAAGTTATATTCGTTAAATTTTACTGTTAACTTTATCAGTCAGACAGTAATTTATGGTGTATCAAAGAGATGTTCTCCCTGCTTTCTCCTGCACCTATACCACGAACTCTTAATGCTCTTAAAACTTGGCGCCGCTTTCACATAAGACATTCCTTTTTGTTGCAAAGATTCAAGGAAATCATTGTAAATAGTACTATAAGGTGTATCCTCATTGATCACTCGTTGTCTGCAGATGGATAACTCCCTTTTTATTTCAGCCTTAATAATATTATTAGACGAGCAAGAGTGTGCTCTTTCTTTTGTTACATCGCCATTGCGATAGATAAGGCTTCCTGGACATGTTCTAACTGAACATCGCCACCCACTAGATCCATCTTTGTTTCTATTTCGTTGAGTGTATTGATAGCCGTTACGAGACATCATGTCGTTTCCTCTTTGAGACTTGAAGATTTGAACATCTTGGGTACTGCTTGTGTAAATTGTTTGAAAACATGTGGAATCTGAAAATAAAATACATTATGAAACTTTGAGTGCATTGCCATTGGATACCTGACTACAAAGTTCAGCCCGTGGTTTAGAACTCACCAAGATTGCTTACAAACAACATGAAAAAACAATTGATCTAGAACAAAGAGTAATAATGTCCTTATATATACATTGGTAAGGCGTTCCGTAGCCTTACTAATGTAAATAAAAAAGCTACGTCTAAGCTACAAAATAAGCGAGTTAGTTCGTAACTTTTTTTTTATGTAAGATTTAGTAAATTTTCCGTAGAATCCAGGGTCCGTGCCATTTAACACTACAAGGGTTCCGTACCAACACAGCATATACCATAAAATCGTTGGCAAGAATTTCCCAATTTTTTTTTATATAAAGGAGGAGGCAGATGCTCTATTCATCTGTTTTTTTTGTTTGTTACCTCAGTACTTTGGACTAGTTGAACCGATTTTGATAATTCTTTTTGTATTTGAAAGCAGATGCTTGCCGTGTGGTCCCATTTAAATTTCATCAAAATCGGTCAAGCCGTTTTTGAGTAACACTCCAATAACTGAAAAGCATTTTTCTATCTCGTTGACATAGTCATTGACAGTGAATGATAATCGATCCCGTAAGTAGCAAGGGTCAGAAAAAGGGTAAAAAAATTTTTTTTACCTAAAAATGGAACTGACATCAACACTCAAATGTGTGTAATAACTTATCGAAGTTAATATTGTGATATTAGGTTTTTACTTTAGGACCATCATGGTACCGACTTCAACAAGTTATTTCACACAATTAATGAAGTCATTCAATTTTTTGGTATTTTTTTTATTATACGTTAGATATGAGTCTATAATCATACCAAGTTTAACGCTTGTATGTATAATCGTTATAACGATAGAGCAAAAACGAAAGACGATTAAAATACACGTTTCTTTTATCTTCAAGTGGGTGTCGTAAAAGAGATTAGGGGTAAAATATCGGAAGGCGGGCAGCAGCACCTTCTAAAGCTGTTCAATTTTGCAGCCCCTACCAAGCGTGGGGATTATAACAAACCACTCATTAATATTGTGTTTAGCAGTGGACAATCCAGCTGATCCAGTATAGAGTCAATGTGGTACGATTGCAACGTAATTCCGGAAAGGGAGTATGTGTGTCTTGACACCCACATTTTACATGTTTTGGTCATAAGTAGAGCAATCTTCTAGCCATCTACCGGTCTTAGTTGTGACTTCAGACTGAAGAAAGCCCCTATAACTATATGAACAGGGAATTGAACCTAGGACCTATAGCTCTCAAAGCGACGCTTTACGCTACTCGATCTACAAGCCTGGCTGCCTTTGAAATCAAACATACATTTGATCTCAAAGGCAGCCAGGCTTTTTTTAATACACCTAAAATACTTTAGGTGTATTAAAAAAAGCAAATAAGTAAAGTTTGAGATTGATTATAAGATGCAGTTTTTGCCAGATGTCCCACACATTAAACGTCACAACTGCATCTTAAGATCGGTCTCAACCTTTAGATGCACATATAATACCAGTAGTACGTATTTCGATGATTCTACTTATTATTTCTTTGTCAGATTTGAATTGTCTTTCAAAAAGTTCTCTTTGGTTCTCTCTACGGTCGTTTCTTCATTGCTGAAGGTAGTGGTCACTCTTCTAAGTCTTCTAAGTAAGGTCTAAGTAGGATCGGACAAACTTTTTCCACTGATTTCGGTCCGTGGCCTTCAAAAAGTTAGTGAAACACAAACGCACACCAATCCCGAACTCAGTTATTGTATACTATTATACAAAAAGATTTTAGGGTTTTAGGTTCTCCCCAAATGCAGGAGTTTTCCGCACCCTTTTAAGGTGTAGTGAGTCTCCAGCAGGCAAACTTCGAACATGTTTTTTAGAAAGAAAATATGAATAAAATGGATTATATTCTAGATAATATGACAAATACTATGCCTGAGCCGATAACACGCTTCAATATAATGTTGTCTTAGGTATTCGCGATTATTACACATAGTAATTAAACAACTTTAAACGGTTTAAAGTTGTTTAATTACTGCGCTTCAATATATTTCGTTTAATCAAGTTTTGTGCAATCAAAATGGTAATGTACTTATCAATACAAATTTTAATTCTAATCATTATGTAGCAACTATGTTGCAGTACCTGATTTATTTTTCAGTTTTTAAAAGCTCAATTTAATATTTTAAAAATTTCGCTCACGCTCTACGAATAACAATAGAACTACGCCATATAAATATAGCGTAGTTCTATTTCACTCACTCGCATGCGAAACGAGGTCTCTCCGTCCTACGCACTCTGACATTTTACACGCTCTACGAATAACAACAGAACTACGCTTTATAAATATAGCGTAGTTCTATTTCGGTTGAAGATTGATTGATGTTAACGAAATAAAACTACGCTATATAAATATAGCGTAGTTCTGTTTGCTCAATCGCATTCGAAACGAGGTCTCACCGTCATACGCACTCAGTAATTTTTCAAAGACGTCTTAAGCAACATACGTATAATTTTCCGATAAAAATAACGATAAATTGGACAACAGTGTTTACAACCTAGCCTAGCAACACCTTACTTTTTTTTTTATTTCTATATACAGTTTTCATCTCGGAACTAGCTTCACTCTATACACATCTATAAACTCGGACGAATTTATGAATTACGGACTTCACGGGTTTCAATGTCAGGTAATACGTATGGTCTTTTTTTGCTGATATTTGCAATGCCTCTGGTGATAAGTCTGCATAGAGCACCAATATTTAAAGGAGCGCATGAAGAAGTCATGTCAAGGTCACGATTCATTTTTCCTATATCGCCTTGATGTTTGCTTTCTAATCCTCCAAACCAACCTAGCATAGTGGTTTTCTTTCGGCGTCAAATCTTTGACAAGCTTTTTGTTCAAGTGGTAACTCTCCCTCTTTTTTCTTTTGTACTCTTCATATTTCTCAGCATTTTTTCGAATCTTTTCTTTGTAACGCCTTTGTTTCTCAGCACCTGACAATGGCCTTTTAGCTGAAATAAATACTTTATATACAAAAATAATTTAAAAAAAGTATTAAATAAATCATAAAATTATTAAGTAAATTAAATTTTGAAGACACGACGTATTCAATTATAACAAAATTATGATGATTCTATTTTTTTATTTTTCTCATTATAATTTTGTTTCCGCATCCTCCTCTCTTTTAATTTGCTGTGCCCGACGGGGTCCATACATAGTCTCAAGTAGAAAATCTGTCGCCAAGCACCTAACGGTGTGTTCCGGAAGAAGCCCTTGAGAGCCAGTGAAATTACAGGCACATGAGACTTGTCTCAAGGTGACGGCGCAGTGCAATTCGTCACTTGTGATTAAATGCATCTGTTCTAGGCAGAGGTTAGTCCCCTTAACATCAAGGTCGAGGTCTTGTATGGCTAGTTCTATGAAGAAATAATACGGGAAGTTTTTATGTCCCATAATATTTTATTTTCTAAATTTAATATGCAAAGTGGCCAGAGGTCAACGTTTAATAAGCTAAAGTTTTGTGGGTCAGTCAAAATATTGGTAAATAATGAAAATATAGGCCTTTTAAAAATTTAAGACAGGCAAGTGAAATACGGCACAGGAAAATGAAAACTTACTTTAAAAATGTATAAAAATTCATAATAAGTGACGTGTACATACTTGACTGATCTAAAGAGATCATATAATCAACAAACTCAATGGGTTCCATGAATCGTATACTTAAGTACAACAATAAACAGCAGCCGAGATGTTGGGTCATCAGCCATTTGAGACATCTTCGAGTTTGGAGTTAGTAGTTTCTTAAGATTAATTTTCTGTTGAATATCTTCCGGTATTGATTCAGTTCAGTTTGCAGTTTTGTAACTTGCGTCTTTGTATAACTAAAATCTGGGATGACGATGGTTCTCAAATGAAATCTTCACTACATTAGCTTGACGGAGTGTTCGCTCTTATAAAATCTGTAGCCCTCTTTTTAGCAGCACATTTTTCTTATAGTATTTACTAGATTTTGCCCGCCACAACTTCCTGCAGTGCCTTTTTTCATGTTCTGTCATTTCAGATATTGTTTTTATTTTCCATGTAGTTCTTGCCTTTAAATAATACTGTTTTTTCTTTTCTTTTAAAGTTGCTAACTTGTATGGATCATTTTTCATTTGTTCATAACGTTTTCTTTCATTTTCTCGCTTTTGTGCTAATACTTCTTCCCTGGTCTTTGTTTTCTTAGGTTGTGGTATTTTTGTTTCTGTGGAAAAAACGCCTCAATGGGTTAATAATGCATATAATATTAAGAGGAAATTAAGTGAATGTTTATCACATTCCTGTATTGTTATCTCTTCCCGGTTTAAATGGATCCAGACAAGTGATAAATAGGAAAGTGATAATTTTTTTAATAAAAAAACACAAAAAACGCTGTATTTCAAAGAGATGTTAATGCTTTGTGGTATATTTACAGTAGGTATATTAATCAAAACAATAAACAATATTTAAGAAATCCAAATATTGTTTACGAGACAAGTGAGAAGTTGTCTGATCCGAACGCGTCTGCGGTTGACGAGATCTTATTGGTGACTGTCTGATTGGCTGTTAGGCGGAACTTTAAACAGCAGTGACCTTTTTTACCATGTACTTTGCCTCGAAAATCTGGCAACAGAGCGTATTATTAAATTTATTGGTATTCTTCACATGTATTTAGCTGACAGTAATGTGATACACAATTTGTGCCTCCCCTATTCTATGATGAAAAATCGACTAAAATTAGGGAGTCACGCCACTTTTTTTACGTTTTAGCAAAGTTTTATCGATTGTTACTGTGATTAGATATGATCTCTTAGATTTATGTGTCTTACTTAACGTATTGTCGGTAGAAACTTGCGTTTTGTAAAATCCCCCCACAGGAAAGTGACAGTTTTGCTCATGTTTAGGCATTTTATACAACAATATATTTTCAACCTAACTGAATTTCAGTGCCCATATGAAGCCAATTAGTTCCTTAATCCAGATTAAAAAATAAATCAGAAGTATTAAAAAAGCTATGATTTGATCGCACCAAAATTCCTTTACTATAAGAACTAGCCATATACTCGTATTAATATGAATTAATTTTATTACTTGCTGAAAATACATAAATAATTGACGAGAGAAAAAGTTGTTCATTAAGTTAATTAAGACCAGTTCCATAAAAAAACGGGTGGAATGCCGACTTTAGGTCCTAAGTCTACCTTATTGAAAATTTGACCACTATGACACCGGGGCGAATTGCCTACATTCGAAATTCGACCACATCATGACTTGTCTTTAGACGAGCTGGTGGACAAATGCTTGTCTAGGGTCACTGCCCTAAGGATAGGCAGAGACCACAGATTTCCATTTGCTACGATCCTTACAAATATCTTTCCTTCATCTACACTCATCGATCTTTTCATACATAAGCGTCGGTTTAGGGTACTCCTGACCTGGCCGTTTTTCAGAACGTCATCAATCTGATTTCGAGGTCTTCCCCTTCCAACGCTTCCGTTCACATGTTTCAACATGTGAACGGAAGCCTAAATGGCATCTGATGTGTCTTATTATTCATAATAAGACACATTAGACTTGTTCTCCCTTTTGAGCGGACACAACTGATTCTACATTAATAATAATTGTAAATAAATAATAATAATAAACAAATAATAAATGGTCGTGCATGGTGAGACGGCGTCTCTTTTCATCCATATTATACAGTCTGTATGGATGGTTAACTATATCGAGTCAGTCATAAATTAACCTTATATTTTTAATTTACCTTAATTTCCCTTAAAAGTGTTGTCACAACGGGCTTGTTTAATTTCTTTGTTCTAACTAGGTTTAAAATCTAAGCCTTTTGCTTTGATATATCCGGATGTCTCATCATAAAAAGTTTTAGCCATTTTTGTCCTGCTCGCTGTGCTTTTTTGTTGAAATTGTGTTTGATATTGTTTTTTTCACAATACTCATATGCTCGCTGACGAACGGCCATTGGAGTAATTGGGACGCCGGCGGAAGCAAGTCGTTTGATCCTTGCAACTAAATCATTTTCTTGTTCTTTTGTCAGTATTGTCTGTCTGCCAAATACTTTTTCTACTTTTCCTGTTTTTAAATGATTGTTTAATGTCTTTCGAGGTATGTTAAACTGTATAGCCGCTTCACGTTCTGATAGTAAGCTATTTTGAACAGCTACCATTGCACCGCTCAATTGGTCGACTGTCCAAAGACCACGACGTTTCTTTTGTTGTGTTTTCACTTTTATAGCTGTTGAAAATGTTTGAAATGTTACAAAATTTATATGAAGCAAAAACAAATTTATAAAAGCTAATAACAAGAACTATTTTTCTCCTTGTTATGTAACAATCATTACAAAACAAGTTTTGATATAATAATGCTATTTTAGAAATCATACAATTTTAAATGCCTACGAGGAACAGCTTTTATGTTGCGGGCCTAGCATATACTGGAGATGAAATTTTATCGCCAGTTTTCATCCACTTTCGAGAGACAAAATCATCTACTGTGGAACGTATACCTATCTCCTTTTGAAATTTTCATAGAATGTGGATAATATGGTCTCCGTTAGACATAATAAAGGGAAAGTTATCCATTGTTCCATGAATTTAATTATAACTAATTGAATAATTTAATGTTGCGTGCATATTGTAATTTGTATTATATTTATGTCCTATACACTTAGTACCTTCGACAACTTCATCCGTTACCATTAGGTGATATAGAGGTCAAAAGCTAGTTCAATAAGCAAAAATGACAATATTGATATATGTTAAGTAGGTAGTTTTATTTTATATTGTTATGTATGACAAATAATAGAAAGAAAGGATTTTTCTCGGAGAGTAGATGACAATTTAAAGGTGGTTTTAAAAGGTATTCTCTGCATATATGGTATTATATTTGGAACTCATAGTTTTTTGTCGCATTAGCTTAATATTGGAGTGATCACTAGCGGCTGCCTTGAGAAACATATTGCGGCTGGGAATATGACAGCAGCATGATGCGGCTTTTGTAAATAAAACTACTGATTTTCCTACCCCGGCACTTAGGTTAGGCAGGTACTTGGGTCATCATACATATATAAAAGTCCCAACAATAAAAAAACAGTCAATTGCCAGTCAACCGCACGCTAAAGATTACAAAATAAATATGATTGTTATAGTTTACGTATATATGAAAAAATAATTAGTGATGGAACGGAACCTTGGTTTCCCGACTCCTAATCGTACGCCGGCTTCATTAGTCTATGACGAAACAAAAAATACAATAGACGTCTACAAAGTCATGACTCATGCCATACCCCTGAATCTAAATGTCTAATGTAAATTCAACGAAGTATGTGCCATGGAGTCATGGGGTATTATTTTAAGATATTTACTGAAATTATACGCCATAATTATACATATTTTACTAAAGAAAGGGTATTCAGGGTGCAACACAAAATATCAAAGATCTACAAAGATTTTTATAAACATTCAGTCACTTACTTACTTACCGGTAATTCGGTTATGGTATTCGGTTATTCGGCAAGACTCAACAAGTACAGCGCGTCCAAAATCCATGTTGCTGGTACTGTCGTAATGTTCCTCCAAGAAACCATATTACTCCCATCTTAAACAATGCTTCCATATTCAATATGGAATCTCGTAGAGAGCTGCATTCAGCGGGACTTGTCTTCGACGTTGTAAAGTTTAAAAACCCTGAGTACATGCATGCGAAGATTGAGTTCGTTAATCAAAACTCTAGAAAGCTCCTAAGGTCTATAAGGTCGGAACTCCTATATCAGTCATAAAACCGCGGCATTTACTGGCATTTTCTGATATTTGGCGACGAAGTGTTGGAATAACATCCCTCCACCCATAAGAAATCTTAATACAAAATTCACTTACAAATTTAATCTACCATCTTATCTCCTATGAAACCAAAAATTAGGCATTCCCAAACACTTCGTATGCCAACTATAAGGTACTTAATATGCCGTTTGTTTAATCACAAGACAACTTACACATAATAGGGCACTTAGGGCGGGCAATACTTAGGCATATTGCCCGCCCTAAGTGATAAGAGCGCACACACACTCTTAGTCCTCTGCACATATCATATTTTATATTTTCTTTCATCTGACTTGCATTAAGTGTTCTAACTTTTAAACTCAGTTACACAAAATATACATATTATTTTCTATTTTATTTAAGGAACATAGATTGTTGTTTTGAGCTCGTTTCGTCTCGCCATCTTGAGGCTGATAGCTGAAAATCAGTGTTTGCTCTTTGAGCAATATTATTGGCTGAGCTATGACCTGTTTGTTGCTGCAACACACACGTACTTTTATTTTTTTACAATATTATTTTGTATTAGGAATTAGTTAAGAGTTACGTTGTCTGTAAGCTTTATTTGATCTATCTTACTGCAAAAACTTAAATTGAGGAAGTTATTAAAAAAACACTGAATGCCTATGGAGTGTTCACCCCAGAAATACTATATGATAAGTTATATAAGAATAATGTATTAGTGTTTATTACTTCACCGTCAAATCTGGATTCACATTTTGTATCCCAAGCTGGTAGCATCGTGCAAAATATAATGTAATTGCTCTTCATCTTTTCCAGATCAATAGTAACAGAAGCATTTCAATTGCAATTTCCGTAAATTCCATCAAGTCCTCCAAATATATCCATGTAACTTCGGCAAGGCACGCCCTTAAGGTGATGATATAATCTGGCGCTTTCTCGTTATCACCTGAGATACCTAGGTTACAACAAACTAAAAATAAAACACATTAAACCACAAAAAAATTTACAAAATCAGTGCCTAGCTTAAGCGATGCGCGACAGGGATGCTGGTACTTACTCGGCTTAATCAATAGCTTACCTTGACCAAAGAACCAATGAAGCTAGCATGCTGGTCACGTTGCGAAACGCTAGCAGACTGCTAGAGCTGTCTCTCTGTGAATAGCTAGTAGTTATTTTGTTCTGTTTTACTCTTTAGGGAGCTTTTTTTATTACCAGCGGTATGCCTTTATAAACAAAATACTACGAACTATATACAACACTACAGCTACAACAATAAAAGCATTTAGGCAACCTATAAATCATTGCAGACTCACAGGCAGTCTAAATGCTCCAGCCCACTACCAGCGTGCCCAGCATGCTGGCAGCATTGCCCTGTTGAATTGCAATGCTTATTCGATAGGTTATTAGCTTATTATTAGATATTTTTATTAGATAGTTGAATATCTATCTATATGAGCCATGCTCTGCGGGGAGATAATGTTACAGTGGTGGTCTCCTTCTGCGAAGCGGTGATGGAGCAGGAAGCCATGGAGCCTGGGGGCATCCTTGTCTAATTCAAATGGCTACAAAATACCAATTTAAATTCAGATATATTCATTAATGAAAATGTAAAATTAAGTTAATCTCCATTACCATTTTAATACATAATAGGGCCCCGGGTCATGGAGTAAGAGGTCTGAGCCACCCTGCTAGCAAAAAATCCATCAATAAGATCGCTGCGCTGACGGAGGCTCAGAAAATGAAGCTGTCCTATTGGTGGATTATTTCTTCGCACACCGCTCATCTTCCTCGCACATCTCTTATAGATACGCGGTCTTACTCCGGGCCTACAGCCGAGGCAAGATAGTAAACGCTAACGGGACCCTATCTTGCCCCACCTCGGCGGAAGACTGCTCACGGGGGAGTTTTGGTGGGTTCAAGTCCCAAACATGCCCTTGCGCCAAACCACGGTGGAAAGAGCGATCGCATTTCCCGCCATTAAAAATATAAAAAAGGCGTGTACCTTCACGTTGAATTCATAATTTAAATGTAGCTACATGTCAGCAGACGAGAGAGAGTAGCTAACTACTAAGGTCAAGCCTATCTGACTACCAGGGTTTACTCTTACCGAATATAGAATAGGGTTATATGTATATCTGAAATAATGTAAAATAGGTACAAGGGTGATGAATACACAATAAAACAATAAGATAAGGAATGCCATCGCAGAAAAACTTTATTCTGTGCTTTTATACTCGCTTAGTGTTGAAGTTCTTAGTTCTTAAAAGTTAATTAAATCTAATTAAAAAGCTAAGGAGCATTTGTATGGATTGGAGGTGTGGATCTGGTGAAATGTGGGGAAAGGAGCAAAATTTATTTTATTGAGCAGCCCAGGAGAATTAAAATATAACTATTTATGGAAGAAATGTAATGTTCTGGTGATGATGTACCGCGGCTCGTCGTGCAGGCGGCACAACTAAACGTCCCCGCTTCAGGAAACATCACCTTCATTGCACTCAAGATGTGTGTTTTCACATGGCATCCATCTCAACATAGCCTTTCAAACGCATTGGCGTTGTATACAACTTGACAAAATCCTCCTCAATCTTGTGTGCACCATGACATAGCACCTCCTGGAACGTGCCAGGATGTATGACAAAGCTCTATAAAGAATCAATAAGGGGAGCAGAGCTGACTCTTCTACAAACTGAAATAAGTATCATGGTGGGGAAAGACATAACCATGATGATGGTAAGTACAAAAATTTCACGAGGTGCTAGGATCACAATCCTCAGTTTCACGTTATCCTCTTTTTTCACAATCACAAAAGATAGAATATATAAATATGGAAGTAGAAAAGTTAAAGAAACATCCATACCTTTCGGAAGTGCTGATCAGCTGGCAGCTGTGGTAAATTCCAAGCCTCCTCCGGAGTTCTAATGTTGTCTTAAGAGTTTGTTCCATGTTTAAACACAACCACCTGACAAGGTAATAAGCCACATATATGCCGTTGAATTAAACCTGCAACAAAAGACATGAATCTGTCACAAAATAATGTCTATATTTTTATTGTATCTTAAGGTTGAACTGGCCGGTCACTTTTCCATACAAACGTCGTAGGGTGATCACTCCCTTATTTGAGATTTTAAGTCCAGACTTAGGCATAATACCGATTGATATCGTCATTATCTAGGCTTGTATGATGCCAAAATTTAAAAAAGATAATTAAGTTGTAAGTTATGAGCCTTCAAAACTTTATATGAAAATGTTTCGAGGCTCATAATTCTCAAGTTAATTATTTTATTAAAATTTCGGCATCATACAATCATAGATAATGACGAGATCAATCGGTATTACGCTTTGTTTTGGACCTAAATCCTCAAATAAGGGAGTGATCACCCTACGACGTTTGTATGGACAACTGACCGGCCAGTTCACCCTTAATCTGCTGCATCATAGCTTCAGCTTTCTACCAGGTAGGGTCTCTTCAGGTAAAATCCGTCTTGGTGGGTACCACTGCAATGCCAGATATTCTGTCTCAAAGCAAAGAGTGAAAACACTAAGTTAAATTACTAGGCAAACAAAACGTAAGAACTATCTTCTGAGTGAACAAGTGACAAATGCAGTGCAGTCTCAAGCAGCAAGAGGTTGGTGACACTGCATTCTGTAATGAACAGGTGCGAGTGACAGCAAATTGTCATAACAAATAAAGGCATTTTATATTATAAATCATATATAAATAAGTTGATCCTATATATAATATAAGTACATCATAATCTAGGATTTGGACACCATGACAGCGGCAAGAATGTTGCACCGTTACAGCGATGGACATTTTATAAAGTAAGTTTTGAATTATAAATATACATAAGCTAGATAAAGTTTCCTCATCCTAGCAGGATAATAAGATTACACTTCTGGTAGCAATACAGACACGAATCAAACTTTTTGAGTCAATCATTTATGTATATTATATACTCTTCAATTAATTCAAGCTATGTTACCTGTGTTATTATAGTGTATTAACACTATAATATATATATCCTTAAAACCAGACTAGGATCAGAAACAGTAATTGGAAAACACATGTTTTTTAAGTGTTTTATAAGTTTAACATTCCAAAATTGTGTAATAGGTCATTGAACTAAAAAAATTAATTCACACACTGACTACAGCCCCCCATTAACTGCTGAGCAAGTTCAGTTGTGTAATCAATTGTGTTCAGTTATGTAAATTCAGTATCGAAAATACTAATCAAGTATATATTCAACCACATCACCGCCACAGCAGTAAAAAAAACCCTTAAATGTATGCAATTGGCTCTGCCAAAGTTGCACTCAAGTTACAGTTTTTTACTGACCATACTAATACTTGTAGGTAGTCAGTAAATATGGAATAACTTGAAGAAAACATTATTTATTTATATTTATTGAAGATTTATACATATATATATATATATTGAGATAATATAGTGGTAAGATGTACAATTTATTTAAATTCTAAACAAATATAATTAAACCTGGATCAACCCCTGATATTTAAGATTCATCTAACTTATTGATTCATCAGCATCATAGTAACAAGAACAGAGAAATAGATCATCACTCATTCATAATAGGACCAATTGTTCATTCCATAATGTTGGAAAAAGTTAGTCAATGGGTCAATAAATTAGGTTGCAAGCATGATGTGGAAAAGATTCCATATTAGATATACACAAGAATAAATGAAAATATCTACATGTGTAACAAACAATACTAATTTTTCAACATATCTAGAGGTTTTATATATGGGAATGAATTGATTTGCCATAACACTACTGATATATATGGCATAGTAATTGGTTGGCAAAGTGAATACGGAGAAGTGTAGAAATACTCACTTATATATCTCCTTTGGCTGTCTATGTAAGGTTAGCTCCCTAAGCAGTGAATAATTTTGAAAAAAAATATAATTTGACGAAATTAGTCTCATACAAAGAATTACAGTTATTTTTTTTATATAAAACCATGGTTCCTTAAAATGAATTTATTTATATCCTTTATCAAATGGTTTGTTATTAAATAAACAAAACCAATAAATTAACTTCTAACGAGAATGTAATGTTTTATCCTAAGTCGACAACAAACTTTTAATCTATCCTAATAACACTTATGTAGAATAATAGGTTCAATCTCGCCTGTCATTGGAATAATTCCATGACATGGCAATTAACTTCTGTGTTTCATACTTGATAACTACATAAATACACTAAAAGCCCAAACAGTCCTATTCATAAACCTGGCCAATTCTAAATCTCAATCTCAATCTAGAACACCGAATCAGTCACAGTTATACTGAACCCGAGTAACTTTCCTTACTTGACAAATATAATGAAAGGCTAGAAATCTGATATCTGTAGTTAACAAAATGTAAATCTTGGAATAATACGTCAGATGCTATTATTATTTTTCTTTAAAGTTTATAACCTTGATAGTACTATAACTGATTGTTATTTTTAGAGGTTAGGTACAATACTTAGTAAGATTATATTAATACCTAGTAAGAAGTTATATGTACGTATTATGAAACTAAGAAACCTAATTATATCTTATAAATAGTTGGTAAAACGGGACACAATTAAACAGAAGAATTATGTACAAGAAATGTTTGTTTACCTGCAGAAGTTGGCACTACATTTCACAATATTCCATAACTAAACACAGTTGTCATTTGATACATAATATTCTGGTAATCATTAGAATACAGAATTCTGAATATTGTGCCAAATACATTTTCTTTTTGAATCGTTTGTTCCACTTTTTTGTTTGTTGGTGGTTTCACTGAGCAAGTGTTGTTTGTTGCACTGGGGTACGTTCAGAACCTCAGTTACTCGGAATGCAATTTTCACAATAACGTCGTTCACAACCTTAGAGTAAAGCTGACATGACTTTGACATTTTATTCACGATAGAATTATAGCACTCATTTGAATTTTGCAGGTGGCGGTGGTATAATTATTCTCAAATACCATAAAACATCAACAAACTGCATAACAAGGATATATATATTGTAAGGTTCTCGGAAATGTTATCTGATATCATGCCGCACGTCACCTATTTAGGTTTATATGTGCGCCCTTATTTCTTCACTTTCTAATAGAAAGGGTAATAAAAGTACTACATTTTGGTGATTACCATTATTTATTGTCCATCTGAATGACATAAAGATGGATGGCCAGAACGTACCTCGCTAGATCCAGACGGTGTCTTAAAATAAAAGCATGTTGAAAAAATATGACGCTTTTTTCTGTATAAGATAGAACAAACGTTATTCCAAGAGAAGCCCTAGTAAAAAAGAAAATCCTTTTCTTGCAAAATGATTTCGTACACCGATTAAAACTACACAAACATTCCGAACGCACTATTTATTTTTAAATACGTTCCTTTTTGCATATTCTAAACTTCATCGATGTATTATTTTTGTACCGCAATTGTAAAAACAATGTTATAATAGTGTACAGTACGTGCTTAATCGTATACATAAGTATTAAAGTGACATTTTACATTGAAAACATATTAAACTACAAACTATATGCAGAATGGACCGTAAAAAACCTACTGTTTAAGAACGTATTCCATTTGAGTTATATCCGATAATTTTGACCACATTTTACGTCTATGGATCCATGTTTAATATGAACCATAGACGCAATGTGATCAAAATTATCGAAAATAACGAATTTACCGTCAAATGGTATACGCCCCTAGTCATATTCTCTATGTCATCTGTGGCGGTCGGACGATTTCCTTCACAGATTATAGTACCACCAACTTAACTGTGCGGTTGGCGAGTGCGCTGCTGATCAAGGAAATCAACTACAAACTGTCACAATTTGAAGGAATGTTGTAGTTCTTTTTTCTGCCACCTGAACAGATAAGTTGGTGGGTCTGTATCTTGTGCTTGCTACAATAACCCATACTCTGTTTTTGATTTCTTGATTTATTTGACCATTGCATACTTAAATGACGCTTGTCGCTTGTGCTGATTGCCTATCATTTCATAAACCTTGTGACCTTGATTCTAGCTACATTTGTTGAAATATCTACCTGTGAAAAAAAAAATCCTTCGAGCATATACCTACTATAGGGCAGGAGTATCAGGCAAGTTTTAAAATAATTAAGTCGGTATCTGTACAGCATTAAATTGTATTTCTAATTCAATATCTGCATGTGATAAGACGTAAGTAGTTAGACATTTGAATATTGATGTAAATCCTAACCTCAATCACATTTCTTTATTAAGTATTTAATAATGTGGCCCTTAGTCAGAAATATAAATATTGGATGGTTTTTTATATACTTTAACACAACAAAAGAACTAATAATAATGCCAAGAAAAAGATTTTTCCTGTCAGGTCCAGATCAGTATAGAAAGTGACCGACATTCTTTAGATACATATAAGGTAACATTAATGAGGTGGGTGAAGTACGTACGCTAGGTATAAACGCAGGGGGGCAAATGAGCGCATGAGGCGACTTTTGCAATATTAACAAATTGCGCGTTTGTGACTTTTTTTTTTATTTTTCACCTATGGGGGGGTGATTCATATAGCCCTCTAGGTCCTCTACCTCCCAGCGTCAGTATACCACTACTTCTTGGGACAATACATGGTTATTAGTAATACCTGAGCTAAAAGTCTAACGCTTCCCTCAGGTATACTTCCTTGGACGATGTCCAGCCAACTTCGAGTGAATGTATCTGCAGGCCCAGCTTTACAATATCATTCTCCAATCATCATCACTTACTATTTACACTTAGATGGTGGTTAGTAAATAAGGTGTTATATCCTAAAAACTAAATGAGTCCACATATATATATATATATATATATATATATATACACCGTGTCCCAAAATTCAACGATAAGCCGGCATCGGTGCATGGACCTACTCATGACTACTCGGGAAAAAATAAAAAAAAAATTATAACTCTTTTTTTTTTTAATTACAGAGACTTTTATAAAGTTGCGCCAACTTTTAATAAAACTTGCCATGGTAGTGTCCATACTTTTTTTTTTAACCCAGACTATAGAAAGTGCATAGAATGTTAAAATCTATGAAAATTATAAGAAAAAATTTTTTTTTTACTGATTTTTGTAAAATAATTACAGACTTTCTGTAATTTTAAAGGATTGTGGTAGATAGCCGTCCTTCATAGGTTGCTAATGCACAAAAAATATCAAAAATATGTCAAAAATTGTGGTCATGGTAGTTGAAAATAGCATAATGGGTATCGAATATCGATGAAATTTATAAGTCTCTGTAATTAATAAAAAAAAACAGTTATAATTTTTTTTTTTTTCCGAGGAGTCATGAGTAGGTCCATGCTCCGATGCCGGCTTATCGTTGAATTTTGGGACACGCTGTATATATATATATATATGGACTCATTTAGTTTTATCCTTTATTATGTATGTTTTTGTAAACAAAACTGTTTTTATCCTTTATTATTTTATAATTCGTTTAGTTGCTTAGTTCATAACATGCTTAATCCTAATTGATTCCTAAATTAACACAAAAGAAAATTTATTTAACATTTGTCATTTTTATTTTTTATTCCTGCCACTGACTCCGGGATCATTTTTCTGTTTACCAATTTCTCCACGACTTCTTCATTACGATCATTTAAAGCCATTTTCAAGCAAGTTATATTTTTTTTTGTTGTTGTTGTATGCATGGAAGTAATAAGTACTACGTACAACTAGTATTTATTACTTCCATGGTTGTATGTTATTTGTGAAACAAAGAGTATATAGTATAGAAACTTACCATAGACAATCCAGATTTTTTTCAATGCAATTTAAGCCCTAGACACACCTAACGCGGGGCGGTAGCGTGGCGTGGCGGGCGCGGGGCGTGAGCAGTGCTGTGGCCTTCACACCGAATGCCAAAATGGCGGCGCGTGTGACGTGCGGGCCCGCCGCCTGCGTTGCCATATATACATATTTTACCATATTTATACAGATTTTCGATGTGCGATATAGATTAGCTTGGGATACAGATTTTATATATTTTTATTATAGGGCTATAGCTATATATATATATATAAGGCATATACGAGAATTTTCACATGCTAGTGAACTAATTTCCGCAATCTGCTTAAAAATAGAACATAATATGAAAATAAATTACTTACTCAAATGCCGCCCGTAATAATAATGCTTATGACTTTTGAAATAAATAAATATTGTATTGTTTTGTAATATTATTAAATGTTGTTTACAATATCTATTCTTTATGGTGAATTTATTTAATAAACAATTATTTTTACCTAATTCTAGTGCTGGCTTAGAGAGAATCTTATTCCTATACATTTTATGAAGACAGAACAATGCTATAGACTTAATACAATTACTATTGAAGGTCTTTTGCATGGAAAGCAACTGATTGCTGTGTTATTTATGCTGTTTTTGAAGCGCTTTTCAGGGAAGTTTCCTTATTCACTTTTAACTGATTAGCCAAGTTAAAAAACTTTCGGCGCCCTCATGACTTGGATGGGTGACCGCTATTGACATTATTATTGAGCGCTTCGGAGGGCAGGTTAACAGTGGGTACAATATTGTGATAATATGCACTTTTGGCCGTGGTACCAACTTTAACAAGTTATTTCACACTTTTGAGTGTTGAATTTGGTAATATTTTTTTTCGCCCTTTTAGTTTCCCTTTCTACTTATGGGTGAATTGTCATTCACTGTCAATGAATATATCATCAAGATAGGAAAATATTTTTAGTTATTGGAGTGCAACTCAAAAGAAAAACCAAAGTCATTAAAATCCAAACAATATCAATCTTCAAATCAGTATGAAACGTTGTCCATAAAGAAAAGCTAAAGTTGGTTGGTAGTTAAAACCCAAGTGTAACCTGCTCCAAAATATTCTTAAAATAGACACAATAATCAAACACTTTCGACATAAATTTTTCCATATGGCAGATATACGATTATTTTAAAGTTTTAGAACCCCATATCTCTATCATTTTGAAGAGATTATAAAAACTGTCTAGACAAAAATAATCAATATATATATATCAAACCTGCTCACAAAATTTCATGAGAATTGGTTGAGAAATACACCCTGTAGAGGAGAACAAAGGGACATACGAAATAATTTTTGTGTAAGCTGGATCAGAGACGCTACGCTCCCGTTTGGTGCTGGCTCGATCAACTAGAATCTATACTTCTACACAACTATTTAAAAGTAATAAGCCTTAGGTTAAATATTTCAGACGATACCACACGCTGTAATGAATTAGGTTTGAAAACTGATTACGAACTTTTAATACCGCAACCACACGAATACAAATTTGTACAGAGCAGAGCTTCCAAAAAGCAACTTAGGGTATGTTCCATTAGTGGCTAAGAACGTTAATTTCGATAATTTTGATCACATTCTGCGTCTGTGGTTGTGATCACTGATCGTTAGTAACTGTCATCCCCTGTTCCATTTAGGATAAGAACGCTAAGAATGCCACTAAAATTTGCCACTTCTGTCACTTTTGACATTAGTTGTAGGGAATTCAAACTGTTCCAGTAGCCTCATAGCGTTTATGGCGAAAATAACGCCAAGACCCATGTGGAACAACTTTTTGGGAGTGTGATCGTTTTTAGCGTTTTTAGCGAATCTAACTTCAAATGGTATGCACCCTTAGTCATTAAAATTTAAATAGTAGTTCTTTGATTTTATACTCATGAAAACACCAGATCCATAAACAAAACTAGTAACACCGAAGGAGCACGTGACCCACGCGGGTGCGAAGCTCTTGTCGACGCGGGTGGCGTGCGCGGTGGCGCGCGGCGCGGGCCCAGCGCGGGTGCTCGGTGTGAAGGCTTCCATACAATCCCTTACATTACAGATTGCACGGGACCGCCAACCACGCACGCCCCGCGTCCGGTTTACAGAGGGCTTTATCTTGAATACAATGGAGAGTAGACTAGCAAGGATCTTGAATATGTCCATGTAGGGCCTATTCCATTTGACGCTAATTTCGTTGTGTTCGATAATTTTGATCACATTCTGCGGCTATGGTTGTGATCACTGTGATCGTTTGTAACTGTTCTCCCCTGTTCCATTTAGGATATGAACGCTAAGAATGCCACTAAAATTTGCCACTTCTGTCACTTTTGACATTAGATCTAGGTAATTCAAACTGTTCCTGTAGCTTCATAGCGTTCATGGCGAAATAATGCCAAGACCCAATCGGAACAACTTTTTGGGAGTGTGATCGTTTTTATCGTTTTTGGCGAATTTAACTCCAAATGGTACTTACCCGTAGAGTGATCATTTGCAACTCTTAACATTATCCTATATCAATGTCAATCTATAGTACCACCAACTTAACTGTGCAGTTCGCGAGGGCGCTGCTGGTCAAGGAAATCAACTACAAACTGTCACAATTTGAAGGAATGTTGTAGTTATTTTTTCTGCCGCCTGAACAGATAAGTTGGTGGGACTGTACAAGTCCAAGTAGGAAAACAGATTAAATTAGATTAGATGGTGCGATAAAACTAGTTGTCCTCGGATTTCTGACTACTAATCGAAATTCTGGTCCAGTTAGAGGACCTAGTCCAGTCGCGTATTGTGTTACTAGTTCACAATTACTTTACTAGCATGCTTTTTATTTTGCTGTGACCACTATCGCACTTGATGGTAAGTGATGATGCGGTTGACGAGTTATATTGAATGGGCATAACAATACCATTAGAATAAATGATAGCAGAATAGACTGCTAGCTGAGCCCCCATTTATCTATCTACTTCCCGTTCACGTCATTTATTCTTCTGCCTACACTCAAGGCTGCCTAAACTCAGCGATAGGAACTTGGCGTGTAACGTATTAGCTCACTGACTTGGCGAAAGTTTTCAATTTGAGCTAGTTAGCCATGCAGGCATTCGAAAAATGCAATTCAAACAGTGCCAAAGTTTCTGCTATTCTAAGATACCAACCGTGACCTTACGTGCCCTTTGAAGCAAAAAACTATCAGGTAGGTGCTAAATATCACTAGCTGTCACCTAACTAAGGAATGGCCGCAGCAGACGTTGCTTAACTTAGTCAATCGGCTAAAGTTCGATTATGGTTCGAGAACGGTAAATATAAATAATTCACTGTAATGCTGCCAGCCCTTGACAAACAGGGACCGGACCGATGACTGCTTATCGTGTCCTTCAAAAAAAGAAGCTCTTAACTGTATATACCACTAGGAAAAAGCTGAACTTTGTGAGGGTGTATTTTACAACCTGATTCTAGTGGTGTAATAATATATTAAGTAGATTAACGATGTATTTAAGTATTAAGTTAAGTTTTGTTGCAGCGATGTTAACTCTTTGGTTTTCTAACAGATGGCGTCAGTACTACAATAACATTCTATCCAATGAATACAAAATTTCTTAATGTTCACTTTTTTAATGGTTATAATATTTTTTTTACATATAACAGCTATATGAAGTTAAATCACAAATCTATAGGCGTGATAGTTTTTCAGTAAAGTGGGCCACAAAATGTTCAAGTTGTGGGATAGTGTTAACTAATTTGCGGTCACCCATCGAATTACTAACCGCAGAGGATGTTGCTTTAAATAGTTGATCGCAATATCTCGGAACAACTAGTTCTACAATTATGTCTATATATTCGTACGTAGCCCCTCACCAAATATGCGTATTAGAGACGCCACGAAGTAGTTTAAATTTGGGTTGAAGAACAAATAGTAGGTCAAAGTTGTATGTAAAAATAAAGAACAACATGATAGGAACTCTGCAGTAAAATACATGATCATGTCTCCGTCAGAATAAATTCTTAACACGTGTACTTTATAAGCTTAGTTCTAGTTAAAATGCCTATTAGCTATCTAATATAGCTATTTTACTGCAGAGTTCTTATCATGTTGGTCCATAAGTATCTTAATATGTTTTCTTTTAAACCTTCATTATAAAATCGTCACTCGCTACATTAACCACGAATTCGTCACTTTCGTACCTTCTAATAGTTCTCTAATTTCTAAATTCAAAGCATTCTGAATTATTATTTCACCGAATCACATTTGATAAGATCACCGTCTTCTAACAAATTATTATTATTTTTTTAGTTTTTCCGGAGAAGAACTGTCACCGTGTCTAATTATTTTTACCGCCATGCAGTAATGGTCACATTGCTGTGCTGCGGTTTGAAGGTTACGGGTGCCGGTAAAATTACTGGCACGTGAGACTTAACAACTTTGTCTGAGGGCGATGGAAACTTTTAGCTCACCACATGTGACGAACTGCATCTGTTATAGGTAGAGGTTACCCCTTAACACCAAGTAGGCCTGGTGCTTGTACATTAGAATTGATTATTACATTGGTTAGGATCCTAACAAGTGTATTATATTCAACTCGTAAGTTGGGTTATAAATTATAGAAACTGAGACGCGATGGGCTTGGCAATTAGGTTTCTCTTATCAATAAACATTGATTACTGCTAATTTCTTTGATGATTTGAATTTTAACGGGGCAATGCTGCCATCACGTTGAGCGCACTGACAGCAACATTTGGACTGCCAGTGAGTCTGAAATGACTTGTAGACTGTTTTATATATTTCTTCAATAAGTCAAATCCGATTAGTCTGTCGTACCACATAGTAAACGAACAACTTGTGAGGGAAATCTCTAAAAAGCTTTTAAAAGTTTATAGCAACTGGATATAGACACTTCATTGTGCACGCTCTGAGCATGCGTACTTACAACGTAAATGGTTCATAATATTTATAATGACTAAAATCTTTTCAACTATTTCAGGCCTTAGCGCAGTCTGACTATGCTAAAGCCAATATGGACATATGGCATTGAGCTGTGGGGCGCAGCTTTGTACAGCAAACATAAATTAAAACAGCGCTTTCAAAACTGCCTGTTGAAAACAATCTGCAGCGCTCCTTGGTTCATTAGAAACAGTGAATTATATAGCATCCTGAAAGTATGCATGTAATATTCTGATTGCATATTCCCTCCTCAAAAGCCGACAAGGCATCTTCGAGACCTCTGGTGTTGCGGATGTTCGTGCTCGACGGTGATCACTTACCACAGATGACCAGCATTTCGTCCTATCACATAAAAAAAGTGAACATTGCCTTTGAGGAGATTAACCAAACTGCCAATAAATACAAATTGAAGCTGGAAAAACAGCCGAACACCTTGGCAACTCAACTGTTGACACCAAGCTACACACCAAGACTGAAAAAGAAACACACCTTAACCCTTGAAGAGGGTAACAGTGCAAAATGAGCAGGTGTTCTCAGGGGAAGACTTGTTCATCAATAACTAAAAAAAAACTTTAAACAAATCTACTAAAAGTGAAACCATTGATTGTAGATAATAAAACAAAAAAAAGACCACTAGAAGAAAACCTTGTCGATAAGAAACTTTGAATAGATCTCAGGGATCTTAATGTGCGTTAACTTAAGGCTACTGCTACAATAGTTTAAGTTAATTATCGAGTTGTGTTTTTTGAGGCTGTTTCCTGAAAAATATTCGTATCGTGCACTTAAATTACGGGTTCAAAATCGACATCATTCTACATGTAGTGATAATCTTTTATCGGCTGTGATACTACCAACATACTCCTTATACGTCTATTAAATTCTGGTCATAAGTTATTTCAGAGTCACATCGGAATAACTTGGTTCTGTAATATTATTTAAGTAGTTACATATCACACTTTATCTTACTGGAGCCTTATGTATTATTAAACGTCAGACTCCTGTATTCTACCTGGAGTTGGATGTTGGTTGGCACCAACATCAGACTCGGAATGCCGATTTTAAATTGGTTAGGGTTCGCGTGAGGTTGATTCTGAATACCGAACTTATAAACTTATTGCTGAGGTATCCCATTATCCATACCTAAGTCCATTATGTTGTAAGGGCGTGCGCGGTTGTCGCAACGGTGGCAAACCAAAATTACGTTGTATGAAAAAGGGATTTTCGAAGTACATACTACTTCGAAAATCCCTTTTTCAGAATTTATTAGAAAATCCAAACGTAATTAATTTTTCGGCGATTTTAATCAGTTTTTTTACAAAAATCTTTTTGACCTACTTCCAAAAAATTAGGAGCTTCTCAATTCGACTTTACGTTATGCAAGTTAAATAAGCAATAAGTCAGTTATATACGCAATCAATTTGCCAGCGATTTAATAAGTTTACGTAGTTTTTAACCTACCTCTATAAAAGGAGGAGGTTAAAATTCAACTGTGTATTTTATTTAATAATGCGCGATAGCAAAGCCAATAGGCCGTTGACAGTTATTGCCAGAGAAAATTATTTTATTACCTATATTAAAATAAAAGAAAAACAGATTGCTGCGAATATACTTATATTTTTGAACGATATACAAGTACCCTATTATTTACTGGACATCATGTATTTTTGTAAACTTATTATCTTAATCAAATATTTATTTTTCCACTTCCGTGTACATACATGGACGACGGTAAAAACGTCAAATAAATGTGAGAACAATTATCCTAGGTGTTAAGGCGTCCAGTGCGTAAAACCGAGAGACTTGATTCTCGCCCAAGACGCATATATGTAGTCTTATTTTGAGGTAGCCTTGTTTTGAGCAAATTCAACTGCATCAATTTCTCCATGAGCTGCGATAAAACGTACTTCAGGCTCCAACAAGACGTCGAATTTATCAGCGACGCGTTGTTGCACCGCTTGTGCCAGACTAAAGATCTCCAAGCCGGTAGCTGCACCACCATTGATCAGCACCAGTGCCTGCTTTTCATGCACTGACGCACCACCAATACGAAAACCTTTTAAACCACACTGTTCAATCAACCATCCAGCTGCAAGCTTGACATCGCCTGTCTTCTGAGGGTAATGTACTATACCCGGGAACTTTGATCTGAGTTCAGCAGCCTTTTCAGCAGCGACGAGGGGATTCTTGAAGAAACTTCCAGCGTTTCCAATTTCTTTTGGGTCTGGTAACTTTTTCTGGCGTATTAAACATACCATATCAAATATTTGCTGAGGAGTAACAGTTACTGGATTTAACGCGTTAAGATCACCATATGTAAGTACTGGTTGCCAGGTTTTTGGAAGGCGCAACCCGACAGCTACAATTGCATAGCATTCTCGGTAACTATGTTTGAATATGCTGTCACGGTAACCAAACTCGCATTCTCTTGCCATTAAACGTGTCAGTTTACTATTGGGAAGATAAACCACATCAACATATAGACAAAAATTTGCCAGCTCGACACCGTAAGCACCTATATTTTGTATTGGAGCCGATCCGACACATCCTGGGATCAGTGCCAGATTTTCTAGACCTGGAATTCCGTTTCTTACTGTGTACTCTACCAGCTGATGCCAGTTTTCTCCCGCTCCCACATTAAGTACCCAGCTATCGGTATTATCATCAATCTTGATGCCTTTTATTCGATTTATAATTACATGACCGCAGAAGTTCTCAAGAAAAAGTATGTTACTGCCTTCACCTAGTAGCAGTGTTGGTTGGTTAAGAGAAGAGCTTTCCAACCAAAGTTTACATAATGTAACAATGTCTTCTGCTACAGATATTCGTGCTGCATAATATTCAAGGCAAAAAGTATTCCAAGGCTTCAATGCATTGTGTGGGTGACTGTAACAACTTACTGGTGTTGCATTTGCATTCCCATTGGCTTCCAAGTGACTCTTTGCACATATTTTATCTTCAGTGTGTACTAAAAAAATACAACATACACATTTATGCAAAATCATGTAATATATTGATTAAGACTAAAAATATTAACTAAAATAAGTTATTAAAAAACATAATTCATTCACATAAAACATAATCCTATTATAATATTATAAACGCGAAAGTTTGTAAGTGTGGATGTTTGTTACTCTTTCACGCTCAAACAGCTGGACGGATTTGGATGAAATTTGGTATGTAGATACTTCAGATCCTGGAATAACACATAGACTACATTTCATCATCGTCATCATCATCATCAACCATCAACACGCGGGTAAAACCGCGGGTCGCAGCTTAATATAGTATTGTAATAGGAACCTAAGTTGCTTGTCTGTAAGTATTTATTTTTCACGCTTACAGAGATTGCAGCTTTTGTCAATGGTACACAGTATTAAAATACAGATGATTGTTACTCTCCTTCAGGAGAGTTCTTGTAAGCTACTGCTTCAATATGAATCACAAAATTCAATCCTGTTTAGTAACTGGTATACAGTAGTAAACCGGAAACGCGAAAAAAAAAGTTTAAAAACCGACCCAACTTGTTACACAAAAATATGATCTAACTTGTGGAAGTCAGACCATGACAATCCGAGGTCAGTATTTGAAACAGCATGGTACTGACTTAATCATTCTTTTTTACTTATAAGTGACGGAATCCGGTTTCGTTTTTTAAATTAATAAAAATATTTTAACATTGAATGTGTTTACATCCGGCAGCTGTAGAAAGCCGGCGATGCTATCAACTTTAAATTCAAATTCAAAATTATTTATTTGCTTGAACATGGGTATATGTACAAGGTATTACAGAAAATAGGTAGTGCTCCACATTCCACCATAATGGCATGCAAAATCAAGGAATTTGTTCAATTAGGAGAATAATTACAAAATTTCAAAATTTAAATGTTTTCATTCACTTTACATACGATTACAATCATAAATATGTAAGTAACTAACCTTTTTTCTTGTCCTCAATGTTCTTCGTTTGAGACATCATAACAAGAAACGTTTGCGTGATATCTATTTTATTTAAACTATCCTATATTTTTCTGAGGGTGCTCACACAATGCACACGCACACGATATTAATTGGTTCGACGTTTGCGTCGGTACTCCAAATGCATTTGTCAATGGGCTTATAATGTTTAATGTATACTACAGTTGTATCAGTGCCGCCACTCGTAGCATCGCCACCGCGTCACTAACATTGCCGCGCGCCGATACGTGTTTAAGCCAGACGGACTCTAAATAAACTATTATTATATATCATTCTGTTACGTAATAGCAAGGCTGTGATGCTCATTTATTCACTAATGTGATATAACTTTATTGTGCATCTTTATTGTTGTTGTTGTGTGCGAATTATTCTCCAAGAGTTTAACATACAATGAATGCCATTACCTACCACTTGTCTTACACTGAGAAAAAAAATAACTTTTGATGTTAAAAATAAATCGTGACGTTAATACATATGAAACACTTTTAGTTAAATGTTTTTTTTTTTAATTGTAATTTATTGGAAAAATGTTTTGACGCTGGTGACATACGAGTTAAATGTTTTTTTACAAGCCTGTTACTATACAAATCTAGATAATGATGACATAAATATTAGGTCCTTACATATGAAATTGGCGTTTTTCGTACTGGCCACTTTAATCACGAATTTCTCCTCTTTGGTAAGGAATTCCAAATTCAAATTTGTACAGCTATAGACTCATGTATTTGTGCTTCGATGATCGTCATTCATTTGTTTTTTTTCTTCTGTTTTTTTCTGTTTGCGTCACTCATTTTACAAAATGGAAAACCTTAAATATCGCATTATTTACGAATACGTGTTCCGCCGTGGCACTAGTGCTGCGGAAACAACTCGAAGGGTGAATGATGTGTATGGCGGTCGTGTTGCAAAAGAAAACACAGTTCGTTTTTGGTTCCAACGTTTTCGTTCTGGAAATTTCGACCTGCAGAACAAGCCCCGTGGACGGCCTGAGACTCAAGTTGATAATGAAGAGTTGAAGGCTATTGTGGAAGCGGATCCATCGCAAACCACGTCCGAGTTAGCTGCAGGCTGCGATGTTAGTGATAAAACTGTTTTAATTCACTTGAAGCAAATTGGGAAGATTAAAAAGCTTGAAAGGTGGGTACCTCACGAATTGACTGAAACAAACCGGCAAACGCGCGTCGACTGCTGCGTTACATTACTAAACCGGCACAATAATGAAGGTATTTTAAACCGAATCATTACCTGTGATGAAAAATGGGTTCTTTACGATAATCGGAAGCGCTCAGCGCAATGGTTAGATCCTGGCCAGCCAGCCAAATCCTGCCCCAAGCGAAAATTAACCCCAAAAAAGTTACTTGTAAGCGTTTGGTGGACTAGTGCCGGTATTGTTCATTACAGTTTTATCAAATCTGGCCAGACTATTACGGCTGATGTCTATTGTCAGGAATTGCAAACCATGATGGAAAAGCTAGCGGCTAAACAACCTAGGCTGGTCAATCGCTCCACGCCACTGCTGCTTCACGACAACGCTAGACCACACACTGCGCTACAGACGGCTACTAAATTAGAAGAGCTTCAATTGGAAAGTCTAAGACATCCTCCGTACTCCCCGGACCTTGCTCCAACAGATTACCATTTTTTTCGAAATTTGGATAACTTCTTGCAAGGGAAAAAATTCAACTCCGATGGGGCAGTCCAAATCGTCTTCAAAGATTTTATTGATTCCCGTCCGACTGGTTTTTTTAGTAAAGGGATCAATGAACTACCTATGAGATGGCAAAAGTGCATAGAAAATAATGGTTCATACAATGCGATTAAAATAAGAATAGGATCGGCCTAGCGCCATGCTGTGACGTCAAAAGTAGAACTCGGTACAGTGTGCAAAAAAGAAATGATAAAACATGTATAAACTAATAAAGAAAATAAAAAACCTGACTGCAAATAATTTATTTTCATTAAGCGTTTTATCGATCCATTGAAATAAAAACTGTAAGATAATATATTTATGGAATCGTTTTTTGAAGCCCTTCATTTTGATACCCAACACGATGGAAGAAAAAATAAATTGTTTTTCTCACTATATGGCTTCTAAAACCACCAGTTCGTTTTTTTATTTTTTTATGTACATAGTGTCACTTGAGCTATCAAGGTAAATCTAACGATATCTCGTAAATTAAAATCGGTTAAGCCGTTAGCCGTTTAGAAGTTATGGTGAAATAAATAAACTCACAAACACAAATATATACATGAAACCTGAAAACTTAACACACGTTTATGTGGGCAGTCGTGTAAAAAAACAAGTAGTCATAGGTGGGTAGGTAAACGAAGTTGTAGGTGACTGTAGGTACAGCAAACACAGAAATAATTTGAACTGATTTTATTTGTTAGCAATATATTGTATTTTGGTATCTTAATTTGAATCGCTTAGCTCTTCGATGCCGCATGTCCTAATGGCCAACTGAGTCAAACTCATCGTTATCATCGTATCGTGTGTAACAAAAACAAATATAACAATCACAAAAAACATATTAAACAGTCAACAACAACAAATTAAAAAGTCAAAAATTAAACGAGAAGATCAATAAACACTCGGAAACGTGTTGCGTAGTACACTGTCGGAGAAATAAGAACCTGACGCCCGCGTTGTCATCAAACAAAGATGGCGTCTGTGCTGTCAACCTTAAAAATATGAATTTATTAAAATTAACAATTTACTCTCAAGGATCTCAGGGTCGAGGGTCACTCATTTAAAATGACGTATAAATATATGGCACGGCTCTATTTTTAAGTTTGTTCTGCTGATCATACTTATTAGAGTGAATATGAGTGAAGTTAGCCGAGAGCCCGTCCTATTCTTATTTTAATCGCATTGTACTTTGATTAATTAAATATATTAAATTAAAAAATATTCGACTTTTTGTTCCTCCCATACAAAACGCCAATTTCATATGTAAGGACCTAATAGATATCATACTAATTTTTGCACAAAATATATTAAAATAAAGATGTAATCAATTAATTTGGTTATAAAACAATAATATGATACAAGTCATAAAAATCGGTCATCATTAGCTTCGTATAACTGTACTTATATACTGTACTTATGTAACGGAAAATAAATCAATTACCTATTAATTTGGATGATAGCCAATATATAACATGATATTTATTATTATTATTTTTTTTTTTTTTTTTTATGCTTGATAGGTTAGCCTTTGACCACTATCTCACCTGATGGTAAGTGATGATGTGGTCGACGATGTTGTTCAGGCTAACCTAGAAGTACTGGCTCTCAAGGACAGCTGCCGGAACACACCGTTAGGTGCTTGGCGACAGATTTTCTACTTGAGGGTGGTAGCTAGCCAGGCGGGCATTCGCAAAATGCCCTACCACCAAGCAATAACGACTGTCATCCTAAGATGACAACCGGGACCGACGGCTTAACGTGCCCTCCGAAGCACGTAAACACTCAGTAGTAATGTCACTAGCGGTCACCCATCCAACTCATGACCGCGCGCGACGTTGCTTAACTTTGCTGATCGGTTGAGAACAGCTAAGTAAACTTCGTTACGAGCGCTTCGAAAAAATTCAACATAGGGAAAGTGTCAACGTATCTTAATATGAAAAGCACTCAACGTGCAATGCAAAATCGAATGTTGTAACGGCCATATTGATCTATATTAAATGCACAATGTATTTAAGGTAGTCCTTCATTAAGCGTGTCCTATTTTTAAATTTAAATAAAACAAAGTGTGTGTGAGATATTATCAAAATTATTTATTTATTTTAAAGGTGTAGTGATGCCATTATGTGTGGAATATGACATCATTCAAATGTCCGCCACGGCTTCTCTGGGTGGAGCGCATGCGAGATATCCAATTTTCCATGACTTTTGAGCATAAATCAGGCCGCCAGCCCAAAACCCACAACAAACTGTAACTTTTTCGGAATGCATTGGACGCTCAAATCAAATCATTTATTTGTTCACATACAATTCGACACAAGATCTTAAAATAATTTACGTCCGTGTATTCAGCCTGCAAGCAGGCGTGACAATATTATATTTAAAAAAAATATATATATCTAAAATTAATTACACTGATAACATTACAATCGCATTGAAACGACATTAAAATTACATTTAAATGACATTAAAATTACATTCAAATAACATTATAATTACATTGCAATTAAAATAATATAAAAATTCAGATATTCATAAACACTTTAAAAACAATTGTCCAGCAACCAGTCTTTCAATTTTAACTTAAAGTTATAGCCTTGTAAAAGTTTGAAGTTTTGTGGTAATTTATTATAAATAATTATGCACATGTTGTAAACGTTTTTTTAAATAGATCTATGTATGGCAGGTTGGCTGGTAAATTTGATTATTAAATTTAACTCTTTTTTGCCTTACATAAATTTCGTTATACTTATGAAAATATTTGGGATGAGTTCTGTCAAAAACACATGCGTCCCTAATATACATACAAGGAAGTAGAAGTATATTACATTTCTTAATTAATGGCTTCTAGAAACCACGCCTTGTTCAAAACTCTGAAACACCTTTTTTGAATGTTGAATAATCTCTCTGAGTCTACAGAGTTTCCCCACATTATTAGGCCGTAACTCAGAACAGATGACACGTCTGAAAAAATCTGAACCATGGGTCGTAGAACACCCGAAAACCGTAGGTGTTCCACGGGAGATTTTTTTTCCCCGTGGAACACCTAGGTGTTCTACGAGGTTTTCCACGGGCAAGTACCGGTCTGTAGCCGTGATATGCAGTTAGTGCAGCTTCCGCAGAAACAGTTTGCCTCACCCTTTTTAATGCGAAAACAAAACGACTCAACTTCTGACAAACATTATTTACGTGTCGTAACATCATTTTCCAATTAAGCTTATGATCTAAATGTATTCCTAAGAATTTAAAAGAGTCCACTTCTTATATTTTTTCATTGTTATAGCCAATGTCAAGTGGTATCCGTTCTGTATTACAGGAATTAAATTAAATTAATTTTGTTTTATTTATATTTATGTTTGTATTTTTTTTCCGTCCAATTTATAATATCCGCTAGAGCTTCGTTTATAATATGTGGAATTGATTCATTTTTATTAGATTTTATAACTACAGTTGTGTCATCTGCAAATAATATGCATTTATGCGGAGTCATAATTATGCAGCTCTTGGATCTCATGTGGATTGGTATCGCCCCAAATTCGACAATTTTGTTTATTTACGTACCCATTTATCCAGAAATGGGCCTCATCGCTGAAGATAATTTTTCTGTGAAAATTACGGTCTGTTGCTAACTGTTCCAGTGCCCATTCAGCGAACACACGCTGTGTCTATGGTCGTTTACCTTCAATTCCTGGGTGAGTTGATTTTTATACGGGTGCAGGCCCAAGTCACGACGCAAATTCGCCAAGTTGTGGTCTGTGAAAGAGCGAGTTCTTGTGAGCGACACAAAATCGACTGCCTCGGATTCTCCTGCACACTCTCGCGGACAGCGGCAATGTTTTCGGCAGACCTTGCGTTTCGTTGACGTACGTTTGGCGGTTAAAATAGGTTCTAAATGTTCAATAATTAGTAAAAATATAGAATACTAGCAGCCAGCCCCGGCTTCACACGGGTATTAAAAAAAAATATTATACACTCACATAAACCCTTCTATTTGGGTCAGATTACTAAGAAAAGAAAATAATAAAGAATGTTTGAATATAATTATTTTAAGATAAGAACTTTTTTTTTCTTTGTTCCTATGTTATTTTTTTATCGCGCAAAATCATCAACCTCTTTTTGTTTTAAAACGCAGTTGGATAAAAACTATTTTATGTCCTTCCCCGTGTCTCAAACTTTTTCCATACCAAAGGACATTGTCCACTTGTATGGACCTTTTGGCCAACAATGAACAGACACTATAGGTATATACCTATATGATATAAGTTTAGTAGCTTATACCTGTTAAAATAACAATATCATAGATATATTGTATCAGGATGATAGAAAAGCCCTTGTTCACCATGGTCTACTTAAATAGTTTTTGGAATAAAAAAACTTATATATTACAATTTTTTTATTATAACTCATTATCATAACCTAACAGAACATTATCTAGAAACTGGGTAGATGGATTTACATTTACCTGATACCTTGCCCAGCTCAAAAACCAAATTATTGACATGTGCGCAGCAACCCACTGTCCTTCGGCCTACAATGCAATTACAGCAATATTGCTTTATGGATTTCATGTAATATGTAAACATAATACACTTTTCGGCTTATGTGCCTGCTCTTTATTTTCCCTCGCAACAATCTAGTTTATGGCTGAAGGAAAATCTTCCATCGTTCAAGCCGTGGTTGTAGCCTTTTCATGAAGTTCATCATGAAAAGTTTCAGTATCCACAGGCAGGCCAGGGTCATCGTGAGGAGAAGTATCAGTAATCGTAGGCGAGCCGATTTCAGCGTGATCGTGAGGAGAATCGGTATCCATTAGCAAGCCAGCAGCGCAAGTACCGTAGTTACCGATCGCTAAATTGGACATTCAAAATCGTCTAAATTCGATAAAACTGGTTGTATCGGTGTTTTGTCGATGTTGCAAGTATGAAACCTACTTAAACGATCGGTACCTAATTAAATTTAGAAAACGTTCATATAAAATTAACAAATTTTGACGATAACCCTAGCATGGAAGTTTAAAATTAAGTCTAAGATCGTCTATTTTGTTGATTTTAACGATTGTTTTTTCAGGTCCAAAAAGAAGGTCGATATAACTGCGACAAATCTTTAAATGAACTTTTGGGCCCTTTTATTATCAAAAGAAGAGCGGTGGGCTTATAGAAATAGCCAAATGCTGCAGAGAAGAAGTTGACGAATGCCAACGACCCTACCTATCGAAATTTTGGAAGATTGTTCCAGGAATCTATTCCGAATATAGAAATAAATCGTACTCGTCGTATACCTACTACCTATTAGATAGAATTATTGATATGGTTAATTTCCTTTACCTAAAGGAATAGTATAGGCAGGTGCTTAACTAAGTACTTAAACTATCATCCGTAACTAAATCAGTTTTCTCATGTCCTCACAAAATTTTCCTTTTTACATCTTCAAATTTTTCACTGGCACTTGTCATCGTGATTGTATATTCCTTCTGCAGCAGAGGGCGAATTTTGAGATCATTGGTTTCATTATTATTCAGCGAATATGCTGAACAAAAATACAAACAATTATATAAAAACCTATTTTTATCCACCACGTAGTCACATCTCTGGAAAATAACTTCAGTCCGTTGTCTACCATTATTTTCTCTTTGAAAAAAAGACCTCATTTATATACTGAGAAATTTTAATTATTAATTTTTGTTACTATTTCTTTAATTTGTTGTATTCATCAAACACACGCTGTAATTATCCGTTTTACAAAAAAGAAATGCTTTGATCACAATTACTTTCAGAAAAACGAATTTCCCCATATTTTAATTATCTGTGCAAAAGCAGTCTAGTTTCGAAGTTGCAATGTCGTAATAATCGACATAGTCTCCAATTTCACGATCGTAAGCCGTTGATAAGAGTTATCGACAAAAGCTCCATACTTGCAATGGGCGAAACGATTGTTAAATTTATCGATCATAGCGATTCGATTGTTTGACGAGCCATACTACGGTACTTGCACTGCTGGGTCGTCGTGGGAGGAAAAACCACCGAAAAACAATAGAAAAACGAAGATTCCAAAAAATCAAACTATTGAAAGCGGTTATTCACAACACCGGGAAAGCAAAGTCACTGAGCAAGTAATACAGACCCACCAACTTATCTGTTCAGGTGGCAGAAAAAAGAACTACAACATTCCTTCAAATTGTGACAGTTTGTAGTTGATTTCCTTGACCAATAGCGCCCTCGAGAACTGCACAGTTAAGTTGGAAGTACTATAAATCGATCGATTTCTTCACAATAGTTTTTATTTTTCTATGGATAGACTTGTGTGGTTTGTACACTCGCCATTCATCAATTTAGTTGAATCGTGTTAAATATGAAACTATATACTAGATACAAGTCACAGGAGTCAAGTTTTGGTAATTAGAGTCTAGCCACAGTCATTACGCATTCATATTTCACCATGACTTGATTTTTTGTAGTAAGTTTTTTTTTTTTTTTTTTTTTTTTATGGGATAGGAGGGCAAACGAGCAGGCGGCTCACCTGGTGGTAAGTGATCACCGTCGCCCACGATCATCCGCAATACCAGAGGTATCGAGGATGCGTTGCCGGCCTTTGAGGAGGGAATATGCTCTCTTCTTGAAGGCCCCTAAGTCGTATCCGTTCGGAAATACTGCACCTGGCAGCTGGTTCCATATTGTGGCAGTGCGAGGTAGAAAATGCCGTGAAAATCGCAAAGTTGTGGACTTCCAGACATCGACATGAAATTTATGAAACATCATGCTTTGTCGGGAAGTCCGATGGCGAAATTGAGCTGCAGGTAGTAAATCGAACAGTTCCTCAGAACACTCCCCGTGATAGATGCGGTAGAAGATGCAGAGTGATCCAACATCTCTACGTAGTGCCAAAGGGTCGAGCCGGTCAGAGAGAACTTGATCGTCAACGATTCGAGTCGCTCTGCGTTGTATGCGGTCAAATGGAAGAAGCTGGTATTGGGGAGCTCCCGCCCAGAGATGAGAGCAGTACTCCATGTGAGGCCGAACCTGAGCCTTATAAAGTTGCAGGCGATGGGCCGACGTGAAGTACCGCCTCGCCTTTCCAAGCACACCAAGCTTTTTAGAGGCTAATTTAGCCTTCTCTTCCAAGTGACAGCGAAATTGAACGACGCTCGATATGTCGACGCCAAGTATTCCGATGCTAGTTGATAGGGCAAGGGGAGTGTCGTCAAAACGGAGGGATACGACAAAGGGGGATAATTTAGCGGTAAACGCACAAACTTGTGTCTTCTTGGGGTTAAATTGAACTAAGTTCAGTCGGCCCCACTTCGAAACATTAGACAACATGGTCTCGACTTCAGACACAAGTTTGTTCCGACTCTCCACAACGTTTTCCCGAGAAATTTTAGCACGGCCGGTGTAAGAGGCATCTCCGGTACTGTCATCCGCATAACAATGAATATTGCTGAGCTGCAGCATGTCATTGATGTGCAAGAGAAATAGTGTCGGAGATAGCACACAGCCTTGCGGAACGCCAGCGTTAATTGGCTTCAAGTCGGAGCATGCACCGTCGACAACGACCTTGATGCTCCGATCTGCCAAAAAACTGGAGATCCACTCGCACAATTTCTCGGAAAGCCCATAGGAAGGAAGCTTCGAAAGAAGCGCTTTATGCCACACCCGATCAAAGGCCTTCGCTATGTCCAAACTAGCCGCCAACGCCTCACCCTTGGAATCCACCACCTCCGCCCATCGATGCGTAAGGTATACTAGAAGATCACCAGCTGAGCGACCGCGACGAAAACCGTACTGGCGATCGCTAATCAGCTGGTGCTCCTCTAGATACTGCAAGAGCTGGTTGTTGATAATGGATTCCATTATCTTGGAGAACAAAGACGTTATGGCTATAGGGCGGTAGTTGGACGGATCTGAGCGATCACCTTTTTTAGGGATCGGGTGCACCAAGGCCGTCTTCCATGTTTTTGGGACAACGCCTGATGTGTAGCAGAGCCGGAAAAGACGCGTAAGAACCGGAGTCAATTCTGGAGCACATGTCCGCAGCACTATCGGAGAGATGCCATCAGGCCCACTCGACTTATGAATATCCAAGGAGAACAGTGCTTTACGTACAGCACTTTGCCGGAAATTTATATCTGGCATCGAGGTATCACACCGTGGTATAGTCGGTGGTGAGCTCCCTTGGTCATCCAAAGTCGAGTTTGACGCAAAGAGAGTGCCCAGAAGATCGGCTTTCTCCTTTGCGGTGTGGGCCAGTGTGTCATTCTCTCTGTGCAGGGGCGGTAGAGATGACTGACAAAAATTCCCCTGGACAGCCCTGGCGAGAGACCAGAACGCACGTGTTCCCGAAGGAAGGCGGGCTAGTCTCTCGCCAATTCTGCCGATATGCTCCGACTTCGCTCTTGCGATTACTCTTTTGAAGGACCTGGAGGCAAAATTATATTCCTTTTTGCGATCGCTGGTATTTAAATCCTTAGATGCCACTGAGTTGGCCCAAGCTTGGTAACGCTCTCGTTTTTGGCCAGAGGCCATTTTACAAGTACGACCAAACCAGGGCTGGGACCTGCCACCGATGGGCACTGCAGAATATGGAATAAAGAGTTCCATACCCTGAAGCACTACATCAGCAACATAGTCGGCAGTGACATGACTTGCTGGATCATCCGGCAAGAAACAAACTTGCCCCCATGGGTAGGATGCAAAAAAAGACCGCATCCCGTCCCAATCTGCAGACCTATAGTGCCACACGCGACGACAACCTACAAAACGGGGTCGAGTTGGGCGTGTAACCGGCACTGAACTCCGGATCAGGCAGTGGTCCGACGAACCGAGCGGAGCGTTCACGGATACTGAGTAGTTGTCCGGGTGAGAGGTCAGCAGAAGGTCCAACAGGGAAGGTGTATGGTCATCCACATCTGGGATACGCGTAGGCGAGGTGACCAGTTGTGTAAGATCATATGCCAAAGCGAAGTCGTGAACAGATCTCCCCGCATGATCGGTGGTGCGCGAACCAAGCCATTCGGTATGGTGGGCGTTGAAATCGCCAAGTATCACGATCTCTGCGGTGGGGATCTGCTCAAGCACGGAATCTGTAGCCATCTGTATGTGCTCCATGAACTGATCTATTTCGGCATTACCGTTGCTATGGGACCTATAAAGGCACGCGTAGATTCGCGGATGGTCATCGCAGTCTACGCGCAACCAAATGTCAGATAGGCCCCGTCCTTCAAGGCTACTGAGACGACGAGCACAGATATCCTCTCTGACGTAAAGACACACCCCCGCCCGCGGCAAAAAGGAATGCTCCAGTTTGTACCCTGGGTATGTGAGGAATGAGGTGTCTGTCGGAGAGCATATCTGTGTTTCGGTTAAAAAGAGCAAGGCCGGCTTAGCAGTCTCCAGGTGGTAATGGACATCGTTCAGGTTAGAACGGAGACCCCGTATGTTGCAAAAGTCCACGGCTAGCGTGGTGTGGGGTGACTTAAGCCGCCTGCTTCGTTTGCCTCGAGCAGCAGAAATAGGTTTGAGCACTGTTTTGCCCCCTCCAGAATACGCAGGGCAGCCCGAGCATCCACCTTCAGGTTCAGGTCCTGGAGGTGGATGCCCGGAGAGGGATTCTCCAGCGCTTTCGCGGCTGGTACCCTCCTGGAGTACTGTCTCTTTAAACTGTGCTGCCATATTCCTTTGGGGGGGGGGGGGGGATTGGGCCTCCGGAACTCCCACAAATCGATCGAAACGCAATGGCAAGCCACTACTTCACGTCGATATCATGTGGGAGAGTGTTACTTCCCCGGTCGTGCCGGCCCATGCAGCTGTAACCTGAAAAGCTACAGCGTGGCACTACCACTTAAAAAGTATAATACTTTACCGTATTTAGTTGTTGGCAACACTGTTTTTTGAAAGACCGATGTATATGTGTGGATATTATCAGATCATAGGTTTAAGTTGATACAAAGGTAAATCACAAAAATTAATTTTAAATGCAATCTGATTTATTGAGAAATTTACTTTTTTCCGGGCACCTTGTTCACGCAAAGCCGAAAATGGACATTCCTCTATCATCCTAATCGGTTGAGTAGATCGGTTATTGCGCAAAACCATTAACCTCTTTTAGCGCACTTGGATAAAAACTATCCTATGGAAATAGTTTGAGACACGGGGAAGTCTCAAACAATTTCCATTTTGCGAATGCCCGCCTGGCTACCACCCTCAAGTAGAAAATCTGTCGTCAAGTACCTACAGATGTGTTCCGGCAGCTGTCCTTGAGAGCCAGTACTAGGTTAGTCTGAACCACATCTTCGGCCACATCATCACTTACCATCAGGTGAGATAGTGGTCAAAGGCTAACCTATCCGGCAAAAAATAAATAAAAAGAAACCTTAGATCCCGTAGAAGTAAGATTTTATAAGGAATGTGACTGTCTTAGTAAATGGCAAAATCGATAATTTCTGATTAAAAGAAAGAGAGGGTAGAGAGGGCTTTAGCTACCTTTAGGAGACCACATGAGTTAAATCAGAATCAAAAGTATCAAGGATGTCAGGATGATGACGGAGAAGATTTTGAATTTGGCATGGAAAGTCATTAATCTGACAGATGTCGAAATGTTTCGAAGACATCATATTTGTCTTGTCACCCACAGAATTACAAGGGTCTGACGTACTGTCAAATGCGTAGTCCGTTAAATTTGAGTTAGCTGATTTAAAAGATTCGTCATTGCATATTGTGGGAGGCTGTGTTCAGCAGTGTACTCCGGCTGATACAGTACAGTACTATTAAATATATAGTATTAGGCACCTCCTTTCCCGTGGGGTGCAGGGCTAGAATGTCACCCCTCCCCATCTCTATCCGTGGGTGTCGTAAGAGGCGACCAAGGGTAACACACCAGATAGTGGGCAGCAGCGATTTCTGAGGAACTGATATCTTTCTCTGCGATTCTCATGACGTCTGCCAATCGTGAGGATTACGGCAAAACATTGTAGAATTGACAGCTTCAATCACAAAACAAATTAGACTGTGTTGTCTGTGTGGAAACGAGTGATTTCTCATCATTCATCATCAGTCGATCAACGTCATGTAAAACGGTACTCGTTTCCGAACAAGCATCGAGTAACTAGTAGTTATAATTACTTTCCGTCCTATGCCTATATATTTTCACAATATCCCATGGAAAATAATAAACACAAGCAAAATAGGTACACGCTTTTAATTCAAGCATATATTTTATCAATATATATGTATTTTTTTATAAATAATTAAAATAATATAGAATCAATTATGTAAGTCTCATATGACAAATGACTAACATTTGCCTAACAGGTGAACATTATTTTGCATGGGGTGAACTATAACTTGTTTTCTCGATTAGCCGAGACAACATACGGGCATGGAACATATAATAATATGATTCGGGTAAATTTTTAAATTCATCCAACAGCTATTTCTGAACGCGCCTTTAATGTCAAATATTGACAAGAAGCAGACAACTCCTAAAAGTATCCTCCGGCCTGCCGGATTTACCTTATGTGTCCCAACCGGCCTGCCGGTGAGCGGTCATAGTCGTGATTACATATTCACCATAAAATCTGGGTAAGTTCGATTTTCATAATTCAAACGGTTTTAGTGAGGATGGATCCTTGGCTATACGAGAAAAAATTTTAGTGGCATTCTTAGCGTTCTTATCCTAAATGGAACAGGGGATGACAGTTACAAACGATCACAGTGATCACAACCACAGACGCAGAATGTGATCAAAATTAACGAAAATAACGTTCTTAGCGACAAATGGAATATACCCTTTGAAGTTAAATTCGCCAAAAACGATAAAACTCCCAAATAGTTGTCCCACTTGGGTCTTGGCATTATTTTCGCCATAAACGCTACGAGCCTACTGGAACAGTTTGAATTACCTACATCTAATGTCAAAAGTGACAGAAGTGGCACATCACCAGGGTGCGTTCCGAACCTTGGTTAGAGCGCACTCGGAGTGTAACTTTTCACTCTAACGTCGTTCACAACCTTCGAGTAGAGCGTTCGGTTGTCACAACTGGACCGTTCCAAACCTTTGAAGGTTGCAACTTTTTAACCATAAAACGCGTAACATGAAATGACTTTGACGTTTATATCGGAATCTATCTGATGCGCTCACCCATAAATCTCAAAAAATATAAATACTAATATCATTTCTCAAAATATAAAACTTAAATAAAAATGGAAAACGAATTTGTGATAGTGTTAAATAGCAATTATTATTACGATAATGATGTAAGTCTGTCAATGTCACAATTTGTTTGAGGTTATAAAACAACCGGTCGTTCCAAACCTCAGGGTAAGTTGCAAAACAACCAAACAACTACACTCTGAGCCTCGGAACGCACTCCCACCCAGCCAGACTGTCGTCTGTCAGTCAAATTGTGTTGTGTTGTGACTTGTGTGATTTGTTCTAAGTCCAAGTCCATGAGTGTAACGCATGACGTTAAATTGTGTTAAATCAAACAAAATATCGAATTTTTAGTATGACAGAATTGACAGAGAACGAAAGTAGTAACTTTAATACTGCCTTTTAACCAAGAGAAGATATGAAGAATAGCAAATACAGCGAAGCCAAACATGGCGAAAGGGGCATCGCATCACTTCTTCCTGCTTCTGCTCTAACTGGGGTGGATAGCCCGGCGATTACAGGACTCCGGCCGGGAGACCTCCTTCGGTGCTTGGGATGAGCTGCCTGGCGTGGGAAAATTGGCCATCAGTTTGTCTAACTCCAGCGTAGACAAAATTCTCCTGCGTTCGTTGTTGGGAAGTTTGACAAAATTTATGCTACCATCATGAGTCCAACAGTGAGTGTTGCCAAAATATTTGCGTCCAGTGGAAATAAAGCATATCGAAGCCTGGTTAGAAACTCGCAGATAACCGTCGAAGAATTGTGAGTAGAATAATAGAAAGCAATTTTTCGTCCGCCACACCGAGTCGCGCATATGGATACTAGTAAAATGAGGCGGTTATTGTCACTCTTCCGAACACGCAAGTGAGTACAGGAATAGCTGCTATACAATCTTCATTGTCACATTCTTTGATGCCATTAGACAACAGCGCATTATGTTGTTGTTGATTGTCAAAATTATCTACATATGAAGTCAGTGTGAATTAGAGAGCTCATTAGTGATAACATTGTAGTAGTGAACTATTTGAAGTCATCATACTCCTGTGCACTTACCCAAGTCAGGCTTACTGTCCTGAGCTGCCAATGACTGTAGTTTGTTTCCAACATTTTACTGCAATTTTAGATAACATGGTACCTTCTATTTGTATCAGGAAGTTTGTCACTTCTTGTACATGTGACATTATTATAGGGCAAATGTGAACTGTAGGTCAGGATACAATCAGCCAGCCGGTGGGTACCATTTATTCAATTATTACACTAAGAAACTGTATACAATCCTTGAAACATATAAAAGCACTTTTTATGTAAATTTAATTGAATTAAATGTATGTAGCAAAGACTCTGTTGTTTAACTTGTGAAGCCTATCTTTGAAATAGCCCCTGGTGTAAACATCATACCTACATACATACATATCATCTCCATCGGGTGCTGTGCTAGAGTGTCACCCCCCATTGCTACCCTTGGGTGCTTTAAGTGGTAACTAAGAATAACAAACGGGACTTGACAATACTGCTGTCTTAAGGGTGAACTGGCCGGCCCGTTTCCATACAAACGCCGTTGGGTGATAACTCCCTTATTTGAGGATTTAGGTCCAAAATAAAGCATAATACCAATTGATCTCCTCATTATCTAGGCTTGTATGATGCCAAAATGTTAAAAAGATAATTAAGTTGTTAGTTAGGAGCCTCGAAAACTTTATATGAAAATGTTTCGAGGCTCATAATTCTCAGGTTAATTATTTTATTAAAATTTCGTCATCATACAAGCCTAGATAATGACGAGATCAATCGGTATTATGCTTTATTTTGGACCTAAATCCTCAAATAAGGGAGTGATCACCCAACGGCGTTTGTATGGAGAACGGGCCGGCCAGTTCACCCTTAAACTGCAATCCCCAAGACGCCAGTCAGGCTTAGGGACTATGGCATACCCTCCTTTAATGAGGGAGGCTGTGTACAGCAGTGACTATCGAGCAGATAGAGGTTTGATTAATCTTTTTGCTATCATAGAAAATGATAACAATTGAATTTTATTCATAAATGCATGAAACATCAGGGTTAAATCACACCATCATACTAATAATTTGATTCCAAAATTTGGTGTATAAGTGACATGTGATTATGTTTGAAATAAAGTATCTGTATCAACATGGATGAAATTTTATATATATCCCATCCCAGGTCCCCAATCTACATCTCCTTGGCAGTTACCTCTAATAAGTCTTCGCTATTCAGTTAAAAAACCATTTGGATAGAAAGAGTAGGCTTAGACTATTTATACTAAAAACTCTTAATGCTCTATAATATATATTCTAGGTTACTATCTCAATAGTGGTCATAGGCTTGGATTATCAGCTATAAAAAAAAACTCATGTCATATACACATAAAACAGGACACTAAATAAACCAAAATAAGAGTAAACTGTGGAAATTGGTGCCTTGGTGATTTAAATATATTGAGCTCACATTCGCATGGTCCGACTTCAACAAGATTTGTTAGTCTTTTTTTTTAAATTTTGAGTTTATTTCTGTTTAAAGTAAATTAGATTTTTTAAATATTTTTTTTATTGCTGACCATAATCTCACCTGATGGTAAGTGATGATGTGGTCAAAGGAGTTAACAGGCTTAACCTTGAATTACTGGCTCTCAAGGACAGTTGCCGCAACACACCGTTAGCTGCTTGGCGACAGATTTTCTACTTGAAAATCTGTCGCCAAGCACCTGTGGCTAGTCAGGCGGGCATTCGCATAATGCCTTTCTACCATGCAGTGAAGCTCAACCCCACGATGGGATTTGACCTGCTGAGGTCCATAGCCAATGCCACTGAGCCATCACTGCTTTGTTAATTTTATATCCTCAATTTTAGTTGATGTAGATATTTAAAGATAATTAATTGTAAGCATTTATAGTTTTTTTTTGGGATATAACACTAGGATTTTTACTGTCCGGCCAGGTTTTGGTCTTATTCATTATTCTTACATGTACCAGTATTTGGTCTAGGTTTAACATGATGAGAGACACCATCATGCTTATGCATACTTAGTCCATGTCTTGAAAACTACTGAACCGATTTGATGAATCTTACTTAGGGTAGGTTGAAGAATATGTAAGCCGATAAAAAAAAATCTAAGTCCAATTATAAGTTCCCAGCAAACAAATATACAAAAATGCTTATATACACCCAAAAATGTTGTATATTTGCTTAAACCAAATTTTTTTATTATTTGCTTACCCAAAAATGTTGTATATATATATATATTCATACTGGGTTATTGGTAAAATGCTAACTACCTCTTAGGGTTGACTTCTGCTAGTCCTAACAAACACTTTAAAATGTTTTTTTTTTGTGTTTTTAAAGTGTATTTGACGGAATAAGCACTAGGACCACCTGATGTCAAAAGTTTCTTGTGCCTGTAATTTAATATTTTTCATTACTTAGCTCAATGTATATTCAAAACTCTATTGATTTAAATTTTTAATTATGAATTGAGTGTATATTTTTTCTTGTGTCTATGGATCTTGTAATGATGATCTGTGTGCAATAAAGAATTGTTACAAAAAAAACAAATTTCCTCTCATAATGTTTGTTAGGACTAGCAGAAGTCAATCCTAAGAGGTTGTTAGCATTTTACCAATAACCCTGTCTATACATATATTATGTGAACATTGCAGTTCTAATACGAGTAATATTATATACATATCAGTGATTCCCTCCTGTTTTTAATAGACCGACAGTGTTACAAAAACTTTAAGTGTTTCTTAGGGAGACTTACGGCATTCTAAGGATACACGGCGGGGGTGCCAGGTCCATTACTTTGCAGGGAAAGCAGAGACCCAAGTCACAGGCACCTGGGACTTGCAACCCAGGAGATAAGGTTAAGAGGCCCCTTTACATTGTCTTCAATACTTAGTCCACCGCCGAAGTATTCAAATTTGGTAAGATCCTACTAATGCCGCCTTGGACATACATTCTAGTATGGAAGTTATGGTTGTTTTTGACAGACCTACTCCTAGGTACTTTAGTAAGTTATAAAAGGATTTCACTGGTATACCCCTTGCTCTGACTTCTACCGCATATAAATTAAGTACACATCCGTTTTTTGTTTTTTTTCTTAAGTCGTAATATTTGTTTGTTATATAGTGTGGTCTTTTGGTATGTTTGTTCCCCACGGCACAGTAAGTTCTGTAAGTAATATGTGTTTTAGATTTGTTTAGTATAGAAATAAATATCATGTCTGGATGATGAAACACCAACATCCTCATGTACTTGGACATGGACTGCACACGAATGAAACCGCTATAACATTCCTATGTTATAGTTTTTCATACATGTCCATCAAAAGAGTCCAATCGGAAGCACCTAAGATGGAGTAACCCTTGGATTTAGATTTCGTAGATGACCCTTCTTCTACAAAATCAATGTGTCTTTTGTTAGTGGTTAAACTAAGTGGGGTCAGTACAATCTGTACTCTTCTTCCGCTCTGTTCTGTTATTAACATACTGGCCCTCTCAGGACCACAGACTGTACTCACACCTTTCAAACATAATTCTTTGAGCAGTTCATCCATACTTCCTAAAGGCTAACTCTGGCACTATGTCCATCCATATTAATATTTACTCTTGAAGATAAATGTTTTCATCTCACTCCATGACATGCACATACCAAACCAATCTGCTATTCTAATTTTTTTATATTACTAGTGCTTCTTTCAAGCATTCTCTGATATATTCATTTCTGACATTGTTCATTTTAGTTACACCACGAACCTTGTAAGCTTTGTATTTCACACTCTTTTTACTCTTTTGAGACCCAATATTCAGATCCATACATTATGACGAGTCTTATTATGGTTTTATATTAAGAGCCCTTTTACATTATGCAGCCATCTCACTCGCACTTTTAAAGATAATTTCAAATAGCAACAATATGGTTTATATTTTTTAAAATGTGGTCAATCATTATTTCGCTGCATGCAACTATAGATGTTCTCTACTAATTTTCATTTTGATATCTGTAATGGGGGATCCAAAACGTTTAATTTAGTTATTTTAATTTTTTGGCCTCTAATTCTAATTGGACTCAACATGTAACAAAGTAAAAATATGTTGAGAACATCTATAGTTGCATGCAGCGAAATAATGATCGACCACATTTTAAAAAATATAAACCATATTGTTGCTATTTAAAATTATCTTTAAAAGTGCGAGTGAGAGGGCTGCATAATGTAAAAGGGCTCTTAAATTCCTTTAAACTTCAAAGCATTTGTTGGTTAAATGTGGTCCTAGAGACATGTTACCTTGTCACCAACCTCACGTTTATCTAGATATATGCATTAGTACCAATCTCATTATACTCCTTCAAGGCGTCCTGCGTTGAAATTGCGCCAAAAATAGCAGGTGGGCAGCAGCGTCTTCTGAAGAACTGACATCTTATACTGCGACCCCTAAGATACCTGTCAACCCGTACTAATGGTCTAATTAATTGGCATCGTCAGGACCACTATGTCTTAGTTATGAATGAAATTCTATTGTTATCATTATCGCCGATGCCAATGGGTAAACATGGGAGGCATTTGTTCAACAGTGGACGTTATGACTGTTATGATGATGATGATGATACTTTCTGGTACTTTGATCATTGACATTTCGACCGATCCGTTGATTAGGAAACCGTGATACTGAAATGATATTAAAAGGATTTGATTAATTGATATGAAATATATCAATTAATGCTTTTTTTATGTTATTGTGACGGAACAAGCTCGAGGCCCACCTGATGTTAAGCGGACTAACCTCTGCCTAATTTCATCACAAGTCCCGAACTGCACTGCGCCCGTCACTTTGAGACAGTTGTTAAGTCTAAAGTGCCTGTAATTTCACTGGCTCTCAAGGACAGCTGCCGGAACACACCGATAAGTGTTGGCCATTTTTCTACTTGAGGGTGGTCATTAACAAATTGTGTGTGTTCTATGATCTAATTCGTCTAATTGTAGAAAAACATCAAATTATATGATTAATTTGGAAAAAGTGCAACGTAAAATGTAGTTTTTATAATCATACTTCAATTTCAACAGACCTTGAAAACTCAGTTCCATCGACACAATGACGTGGCAGAGCGCTAATTCTACCAAGTAAAGATATTCGTAGACACGTAGCACAAATTATAGTACCACCAACTTAACTGTGCAGTTTTCGAGGGCGATACTACATGGAAATCAACTACAGACTGTCACAATTTGAGGGAAAGTTTAGTTCTTTTTTCTGCCACCTGAACAGATAAGTTGGTGGGTCTGTACCTACGTTATGAATACGGAAATTCTTGACATGAATCCAAACATATGTTATATTATATGGGTAGAAATGTAAGGAGATGCCGCCACTGTCACTATAATAAAACAAATATTTACACACCTGCAAAATAAGCTTGTGCCTCGCTCTACAAAGAAATTTTCATGGGATCAATGAATAAACTGCCGTTGGCGCAAATTACCACTGTTGATTTTCATCAATATCTAAAATTAATCTTTTGGGTAATTTATAATTAAATGTTATTAAATAAATATACTGGTAGTCAATACGAGATTATTGATACTCTCACGGCCATTTTATTAAGATAGTTTTATTTTATTGTAAGGAGCCACGGGGTTCGCCAACGGTATGCCAAGGTTTAGTGGCTCATAGATCAACTTCTGTGTCACGTAATTATATTTTCATACTTACATTTTCAGTCATAGGAAGTTATTATATTTTTGAGTTATGGCGTTAATGGCTGCTTCCTTGATGTAGTTTCGCATGTTTTCTAATATCGATCACGTGGATGACACAAACCAATTCAAAGTACGTCTTCCTATCTCAACAGATAGAAAAAAACTACGTTATTTCTCTGTGCGCGGTAAACAACGGACACCAATCATGTTTTGTGTTATATAGCTTGAAAAAATGTAATGTAGTAAAAATGCATTCTACAGAGACATTAAACAATACTTTTATTTTTTAGTTAGTTTCGTGACACAGTCCACCGGAAAACAGTTGGCTCTCATCGAAGGGTACACGTTCTACTGTCAGAAGAAGTCGTTGAGCACGGCCAGATGGTGGTGCACCAGAAGTGGAACATGTAAAGCCAGGTTCACATTGGAGCTAAACGGTAAAATGAAGAGCGCGAACATCATACATAATCATGTTCCTCCAAACTATAAAATAGTTAACGGCATTATTCATAGGTTTTAAATGTTCATGTTTGAATTTATACTTTGTATGCTTTTACCGCCGTCTGACATAGTGAGAAACGACGATGATGTTGAATCTGAAACTTGTCTTAAGGGTGAACTGGCCGACCCGTTCTCCATACAAACGTCGTAGGGTGATCACTCCCTTATTTGAGGATTTAGGTCCAAAATAATGCATAATACCGATTGATCTCGTCATTATCAAGGCTTGTATGATACCGAAATTTTAATAAAATAATAACCTTGAGAATTATGAGCCTCGAAACATTTTCATATAAAGTTTTCGAGGCTCGTAACTTACAACTTAATTATCTTTTTAAAATTTTAGCATCATACAAGCCTAGATAATGACGATATCAATCGGTATTATGCTTAAGTCTCGACTTAAAATCGCAAATAAGGGAGTGATCACCCTACGACGTTTGTATGGAGAAGTGACCGGCCAGTTCAACCTTAACAGATCTAATTCACTCTGTTCCAGACTTCTAGAGTACATTGATCTTGAAACCAACACAGTGCGAATAGGGACTTTGAACAGATGCCGCATCTCCGTGCGTCCAGGGGGCCAACTCTGACCTCTTATAGTAATAATAACTTAATCTAACTGATACATTTTATACCTCCACGTCAATTAAGCAAGCTTACAATCGGTAATGGAGTCGCTCAACGTTTTGATGACGTCAAAACAAATTGTTCACTGTATTCGCGAACTCCGACGTTACATTTAATACCGTAGTATTACTGTTCCAACGACAAATCCGTCATGTTTATCCATCATAAAAAAAATACTTTCTAGCAGCGGATTTAAACTTGATTCTGACTATTTCACGATAAAAATGGGTTTAATTAATGTGTAATAAGTACAATGCTTTTAATTCTATTATACTTTAAAACAAATGCAGTTGCAAATTATTTGATGAGTGAAACTATAAAAAGCTACAGACAGTTGCTGTGCAGCAGACAATAAAATAGCGTAAAACTATGGTATACACCGTTCCATAACACCGTAGTTCGGAGCAGTGCGAGCGGGATAACGCTATATTATAAACATCTTGTATCTAACTTGCATATCCGTGATACATATTTCATTCGTTCCTTGAGTAGGATCAAACCAATATTGCTTGACGCGATTGTGGGTCGGTGACAGTTCGTGACTGCGAATGATTATTTTAAGCATGAAACAAAACGCTCCTTTTTTATGATGGTGTCTTAAAAGGTGTGAGTGGCCCGTAGTTATCTAATAAGAAGGAGGGATGAGATTGTGTTGGTAGAGTGATTAGTGGTCCATCGTTGTGAATCCTGCCATAAGCTTCAGATTCATCGATCGGTGGTAGGGCACGTTCCGGATGCTCGAATAGCCTCCACCTTCAATTGTAAAAAATCTGTCGCCTAGTACCCAATGCTGTGAAACCTGTCCTTTAAAGCTAAACCAACAGGATATTATGGTCAAAGGGTCACATAATAATAAAAAAAATATCGGTCACACTTTCTCCGAATACCGTAAAATACCGATAAACTTAACCGCTACTAATAATACTTGAACAATTGTTGTGACTGGTATTTCAGACGTCAGGTAAACGTGTATAGATAAAATATTAGGTGAACATGTAAATTACCGAACTACAGAAATATAAGTAGCATTTATCATCAGTTAAATGTATTTGAACTGTAATAAATACGTTGATTATTCAGTTTCTGTTAGATTGTTTAACCGATTTGCCAAAAAGAAGCAGTAAAGTTTGTCGAGGCAATGTATAGAATTTAAACATGCAACTAATGAAAAATAAATAATAGTCTTTCATATTAGTATGTAAGCTGGTTTAAAGATAATAAGATAGAATTTAGGTCGGCATATAATATATTTTTATAGCAGTTTAGTTAGGTGCGTATACGCAGTGCTACCAGTGCGAAACTAAGGCCGTAATAATTAAATTATCTATGTAATTGTTTTCGTTTTATTTATATATATACATAGGGTATCCTATCCCAGAAGGTGGCAATAGCAGTATAAGATTTGGATGGTTTATCTTGGACGGTTAACTATAATTTACATACATTTTTCGGAATCTTAACGATTAACGAAGTTTTGTATTAACGAACTTTTTTATAACGCGTCAACGATTAATCGATTAAACTTTTGGATTGCCCTTTCCCTCTTTTTAAGTGCGAGCGGCTAACATGCATACTTCCCGCCTGATGGTAAGCGGCTACCGTTGCCTACAGACATCTGCAATAGGTACTATTAGTACTGTGAATGAGTTGCCGACCCATAAGGACTCTATTAATCCCCTTTTAAAATGACCCAATGTCATATTTATGAGGAAAGACCGAAGAAGGAAGTATACCTGGAATCGCAATTTCGATTCTGTTTTGTACTGTCCTAAATTCAAGTTGTTTGCTCACATTTGATTACTATTATAAATATTAATAACAATTACTTTTTTTTTTCTCTGGATGGGTCTTGGTCCCGGTTGTTACCCAGATGAAGTATCTGAGTCTCATTCTGCAAGGCAGGTGGGCTTTTGGGGCACACTTTCCCCGGTTGGCCACAAAAGTCATGTGAGCCGCAGCCGCCTTAGAAAGGTTGCTCCCCAACGTCGATGTCCGCGACGTTCAATAATTTAAAAAGGTTGAGGCAATACCGGACCATTTCCTAGACAGCAGCCGGCATGTTGGCCGGTTATCCCCCTTGAGATCTCCGAGCAGAGATCCAAAGTTACATTAATATTTTGTTAAATTTTAATTTATAATATAATTAGTAAGTAATAAGATATTAATATTCTACTTCTTATATTCCAGATATGATAACCGAATTGATATATGCAACTGACATGAAAAGCAAACATAAAGCCATTGTAAATGGATACTCATTCACGCGTTATTACGCGAGAAACAAAGTCACGACTGTCTGGCGATGCTGTAATTATAAATGTAAAGCACGGTTCTCATCACTAACAGAAGATCATCGGATTGTAATCAAGGCTTTTTTGGAACACGGCCACAGTGCCCCTCGTTACAAAATTGTCAATGGCATTTATCATGAAATAGTTGTTTGAGTGATTATTATCATCAACAGCTGGAAGACGTTGAAATGAACCTCACAAATGGCGATTAGCCATTTTCATCCATCGGCTCTCTGTGACCTTTTCTAAGTCGTTAGTCCATGCATAGCTCTCTTATTTTATTTTATAAATCTACACTCCGCAGACTCCAGGGTCCGTGACTTTTTAAATTATGACCATATTTTATTTAAAGACTAGATACTTACAATAAATAGGAAACATGCAACATTCCAAAAGAGAACAGTGTTAAAAGATAAGTTTTTTTTTCGATAAAAGTCATTAGCACTTGCATCCAGAGCAGACCAGTGTCCTCTAGTAGCACCCGTTCACGAATTGTCCATGCATAGCTTGGCATGGTGTATCTCTATGATCTACTTTAAAACCGCTTCAATTACTAAAATCTACGTCGCATACCGTAACACTGTACACAAACACTGGTTTGAAAACTTTAGTCTTAAGGTTCTACGGGATGTTTAACGAGAAGATTTCACATAGTTTCCCGTACGCTGCCCATCCGAGTTGTATCCTTCGTCTAACCTCTAATTCGAAGTTGGATCAGCCACATTGAACAGTCTGTTCTGGGTATAAATAGTAACCTCGGGAGTATCGTTTCCAACCACAACCGGTACGGGTTTAACCGAACTTCTCAGGACCTCTGTCGTGATTCGGTCATCACATGATGCATTGCTGATACTTGTTGCTTAATGCTGGTCATTAAGAGCCATTCGAATCTTGTACATGTAATTTCCGAGAAGTCTTCAGTTTAGCTCTTTTGCTCGGAGCCCTATTGTCAACAGTGTTTTGTGTCGCGGCATATCACTGTCCAAAAAACTTTTCGATCTCTCGGAATCTCCAGCTTTGATTAGATGTTACTGGTGTTATCGACCTTTAGCTTCGTCATTTGGTTTGCCATATTCCAGACGAATTGTTTGCAAACCTTGTTTCGCTCGATTGCGACCCTAATACGTTAAGTATTATATGTGCTTAAGCCGTGTCTCAATTAGTTAGCAATCCGTCTATTAAGCTGGCCATATTGTGATATCTCAACTGAAAATTGCAGTCTGGTTCTCGTCTATCAGATCAGATCCCATCCCTTTCTTTTATCAACTTAATGGAGTTCTTTGTGAGTTTTATAGGTTACTTTCGCAGGGCTAATCCGGAGCGTGGACTTTATCAGACATCTAACATTACGAGTATGAGGCTGATTCACGTTCACTGCCTTGATGGTCGCATCTTGAAGTAGGAGTTCATCGAAAAGAGTTTTCGTAAAGTCGACCAGCCGCTGGCCCGTTGCTCATTTCTATAAGGCCCCACTTCGTGTGCATATATTTGAGTTGAAGTCTCCAGTAACAACTGTCAAGTATGTCTTATGGGTATTTCCTCTTCGTACATAGCACCTTATAAATACATCATAATCGGATATCTTTTCATCGTCTGTGCCTGCCGGCCTTATGGTGGATATCTCCCGCCCACCTATTTAAATTTCATCTTCATTCATCACACATTTCATCAGCTTCAAAAGAGGCGTGAATAGAGTCCTTTCTTTTAATGGTAGGCAACGCACCAGTAATGCTGCGGGTATTACAGGTGTTCACAGGCGGCGGTGACAACTTACCATCAGGTGGACCGTCTGGTTTGTCACCTTTTGTATAAAAAAAGAAATAGAAATACGTTTTCCATACAATCGTATAGCTTTATTCTAACAGCGTTAGGTAGCAAAAGTATCATGTTAACATTTAAGTAATTGATGTAATTAAACAACTTTAAACGGTTTAAATCGCGTATATTATTTTTGTCCCGACGTTTCAAACACTTTACAGTGATCGTGGTCACGGGGTGACTGTGGTGTACCACGATCACTGCAAAGTGTTTGAAACGTCGGGACAAAAATAATGATAAATATACGCGATTTACACCGTTTAAAGTTGTTTAATTACTATGTGTAATAATCGCGAAAACCTAAGACAACATTATTTAAGTAATTGCCTTAACTTATTCTTGACAGAGTAATAAATAGACTCATAAGCATATGGACAAAGCCTACTAATGTATAGTTAACTTTTTATCTTGTAATGATGTGAGTTAAATTGTATATTAAATTTAAATTTTAATTATTACTTCAATTTACCTAAATGGAAATTAATTTGTTACACTTTGAAATTTTTTATTATATTATTATATTTGCGATTGTTATTAACCGTACTTATATTGGTTTAAATTTACGCGAGTAATTGCAAATGCAGGAAACCTGGTAATGGAATTCGCTCATTAGTTATTAGAAACATTTTGTTAGCAAGGATTGTTTTAATAGTCTGAAATTATTGACGTTACACAATACGAAAAAAATATTAGCCAAGCGCGAGTCGATCTCAGGTTCAGTTACTGAAGTAGATGTAGTACCTATTTATGAAATGAAATATTTATTATAAAAAAAATCACGCCGCCCGGGAGCTCGCAAACCCTGCTGCGCTGCCGTGTCGCCTTGTTGATAAGCATCTGACATGCTATAAACCAGTATTTTCTAAATAAGTCGGTATTGTTTCTTTCAGTTCAGTATCCAGTGAACCGTCTCGCAATTGGCTGGTTTTTCTTATGCATGTTTTACTTCAGTTGTACTATAATGATAACAAGTTTGATGCTTGTATATGTATTACTGTTTTTAAGATATAGTAAAATAAATAACCCAAAAATAACAGTGTTTATTTTATTGGGCACCCAATTATTTTGGCTATTACGTTATAATAAGATATCCACCGCAGTAACGAGTAGTCTGTGAAATTTACTCGTTCTCCTACGATAGAACAAAGCAATAATATTATTTAAATTATATAATTTATAAAAGTGAAGTGCGCTACGTTCGTAGAATTTTGCAAATCTTTACATATTTTCTCAGCAATGGTACCTAATACTACCTATAATAATGTAGTAACAATCAAGAAACACAGGAGCTAAGTTCATTAGTTAGAAACTCGTGTGTGAAACTTCGTGGACGAACATCAACTCTTTGGTTATGATCACCTATCTCTAAGACCTACTCAACCTTAAGAGGTTGTTAGCATTTTACCAATAACCCTGTATTCATATACAGGTTTTATAAATACGGGGTTATGGGTTTATTTTTTAATGAATAATAAATAATAATAGACATGATGCGCGGATGTGATAAATTAATGTCTCTTTCTTATTTCCCCTACCCGGTGCGTTCGGTTCGGGTTCGGGTCTCAGAATAATGTAGATAGCTATTTGTAGCAATAAAAGAAAGATCATTAATTCTAACTTTCCCTTCATACTTTTACGGGCTTAGGACCGGCAAAATTACTCTATTTATTAAGTAGGTATTAAATTAACCTACTTATAGCTAAATAAAGTAATTAAGGCGTATTTAAAAAGTTAGAATCAGTTATTATAAATTACACCAGCGCTAACGTGCGCTGGTAACTAACCGGGACGGCGCGGCAATCGCCTAGATCATATACACAATGGTGTACGTTTCATAAGATAATTTTGTAATGTAGGTACGGTTTAGGCTTTTCACTTCATCAGGAGCGTCAGTAATTCACTGTTTAACTCTTCCCCCGTGTCTAGGTCACTGATATATACACGTCGTTCTTTTTATTTTATCCCATAGAAACAAATGCATAGGCGTTACATCCGTTGTGTCCACGCTACTGGTCCACCACGCCACGACCAACGTCTTCCGAACTGGTAATTTAGGTTCGTTCCACTAAACTATCACCGTTCGGTGATTCTGTACTGGAACGTCCTCCTGTTGGAATCATAATCCTTGGAAATATTCTAGCGGTACATCGTATTCGCGAGGTGCAATACGATAAGCTATCGTGGCGGTTATCAAATCGCGGCGCGTCTCACTTTACTATGTATGACGCATTCTCGGCGCGTACAGTCACCACTTTCGCTTTCGAAAGGAACATGGAAAGGAACGCTATTGACAAAGCGACAGTCTTCCTGGGAATCAAAATGGGTTCTACTTTACACTGGGATCCACATATACATGATCTCTCCGGAAGACTTAGTTCTGCTGCATATGCAGTTCTTAGGATAAGACAGTTAACAGACGTAGCTACTGCTCGCCTAGTTTATTTCGCGTACTTCCACAGTATTATGTCGTATGGTGTATTGCTGTCGGGAACTGCTGCTGAGATAGAGACAATCTTTATCATACAAAAGCGTGCAATTCGAGCCATATATAAAATGGGTCCTAGGGAATCTGTGAGGGATCTTTTTAAAGAAATTGATATTTTAACTTTACCAAGTCTGTATATACTTGAAAATATTATGTATGTTCGTAAAAATTTTAGTAAATTTAAATGAAACAGTGACAATCACGATTACAATACTAGGAATAAAGATAAAATAGCGGTGCCAGGTTTTAGATAAGCAAAGACAAATAAAAGGTCCTTCTTAGGTAATTGTGTGCGGTTTTATAATAAAGTTCCCAAACATATTAAAACGCTCACAGAAGGGAAATTCAAGTTGCATGTGAAAAACATATTGGTTAAAAAATCCTACTACACAGTTTCTGATTACATAAACGACAAAAATGCCTGGACAATTCCGCCTCCGCCAAGCTATTGCCTGTCACCTACATAATTTAAACACATATTGTAATAACTCTATTATATAGTAAGTATGTAACACATTGTTAAAAGATGTTTAAAAGAATGGCCCCGAGTTTCTTGCCCGTTCTTCTCGCAGTGGCTCTATACAATTTATTTGCTGAACGTGGCAATACAATGTAGAATATTTCAATACTATAATTTGTAATTGACCTTCATAAGAGCGTCGTAGACGCCGTAATTGAATAAATGATTTTGACTTTGACTTTGAACAAAGTATGCTGCGATACGCGAACAGGCGGGCAGGGTGGAGAAGAGATTGGCTGATCCAGTAAATTGTCAGAATCAGAATATTTATTCACCATTATAATAATGTTCAATGACGTCCAGAACATCAACATGTCAAAAACGTAAATTTCAAACCGAAAACAAAACATTATTATCTATAAAAATATAATAATTATTAGTTATTATATAATTCTACACCATTATTATTATTAACATTTACGAAACATCCGATGTCATATATAAAAATACAATCACTGTAAAATAATACGAAGAAAATAAAATACAAAATGTCAATAAAATCAATTTAACATACAATTTAACCGACTTCGAAAAAGGAGTGTTCTTAATACGTTTTCTTATGTGTTAGTTACCTCATAACTTTTTACATGGTATACCGATTTAGATGATTTTTTTATACTCTAAAGCTGGTGCTTGTCATATGGTCCCGTTTAAATTTGATTCAAATCTGAGGAGTTTTATTTGAGCTATGCCTAATAATAATATTACGACGACGGCGCGCCGGCACGGCGCTTATATACAAATTGCCAATTTGGTATTGTAATATTATGTATTAGTCTAATACATAATATTACTAGTATTGTAATATTATGTATTAGTCTAATACATAATATTACAATAGCAATAATAATTGTTAAACGTTTAGCAGGCTTAGTACCACTTGGTGGAGTCACATTGTAAAATAAAAGTGTTTGAGGGTAGGATATAAATCATATTATAAATGACAGCAGGTATTAAACTTGCGTATTTTACATTTGTCAAGCCTATGTAATCAATATTTTTTCTAGTATAAACATTCTTACTTATTTCTCCTGCGTTTTTTTTTCTGTGTAGTGATCTACACAGAAATCGATATAAGTAAACTACGTATAATTTAGATGATAATTCGTTTTTTATAAGTAAGATATACTTATTATACTCCATAATCGATATTTATTTTATAGTTGCATAAATGGCTGATTTACATACAACCGGTAACGATAGCGATAGGAGTATAAATTTGACAGCTACAACCTCGCAAAGAGGTGGACACATTCTGATGCATAATGGCTACAGATACACTAAACACCCAACAAAAGCAAATGGCTTACAAGTATGGCGCTGTAGTAAGAAAAAAAATTGTAATGCATCCATGGTTAGTAATGGAAACATTACGAGAATATATCAACAAGAAATACATAAATGTGAGGTCAGTGAAATAGAATATGAGGTTAAAAATAAAATAAAAAAATGTATAGAGAGAGCAAAAACAGAAACAACACCCGTTCCTACAATATACAAAGAAGTCGTAGAGGAATTTAACAGACAAGGTTTAGACGTAATAAAAAAAAATGCCTACATACGATATTCTAAAAGAAACTTTATACAAACACAGACTGAAAGCTTTACAAGGAAAAAAACTAGCCTTATTTCACAGGAAGAAGTAGAATTTCTTGTGGTTTTCTAGAAGATCGATACCGTTAAATCTATATTTGTATCCCCAAATGGTAGAGAGAAGGCTGCTACACACTTTTTTGGTGACGTCATAATTTAAAGCGCTCCACGTCTTTTCAGTCAACTGTATGGTGTTCATGTTTCACGCAGACTCGGGAGCACAGACGCGACAAAGTATTGTTGCCGTAAGTTACGCCATATTTCCCAACAAGACGACTACGGAATACATTTTCAGTAGATAATTTTATTATCAGCCAAAACCCTGAAGTGGATCCAAACATTTCTACGGGTTATAAAACAAGTGACATACAAGCCGTTATAACCATTTTTCAAATGCCACGCAGAGATGTGATCTTTTTCACTCTACTCGCGCTTTTTGGAGAAAAGCTGATAAGCTGGACCTGAAGAACTAAACATGCCATTATTCTCGCATATCTGCATAATAAGATGGTTATAGATGGATAGCCAATTTAAAACCAACATGGTTTTGAAATATCTATTGTTTTTGTAGAAAATTAGAAAATAGTGTTTCTTTACGACAATAGATCCAACAATGCCACGACAACAGATCCAACAATGGCAATGAGGCTTGGAATTGCAGGCCCGATACAAGAATATTACAGTGAAGCTAAAAATTGACGCACTTTTAAAGCAAAAAAAGGCCTGCATATGATAAGAGGCTGAGTGAATTGTTAGCAACTTTTATTACAGTAAACATATTGGAGGTCACTAGACGGTTTTTTTAATGTATACATTTATTTCTTAAAGTAAGCATATAATTATATCCTATAGCATAGTCGTTTTTGAAGCAGTGATGGTTCAGTGGCATTGGCTATGGACTTTCGCGCAGCAGGTCCATGGTTCGAATCCCGCCCAGAGCTTGAGCTTCATCGCATGGTGGAAGGGCATTTTGCGAATGCCAAGTAGAAAATCTGTCGCCAAGCCCCTAACGGTGTGTTCCGGCAGCAGTCCTTGAGAGCCAGAAAAATTACAGGCTAATGAGACCTAACAACTGGACGTCTCAGTGTGACGGGCACAGTGCAATTCGTCGCTGACGAAATGCGTCTGTTATAGGCAGAGGTTAGTCCACTTAACATCAGGTGGGTCTCGGGCTTGTTCTGGCACAATAACATAAAAAAAAAAAAAAAAAAAAAAAAAAAAACGATGCCATTTCTTATTTTTTGAAATATAATTAATGTATTCTCCTTGCTTGAAAAGACTACCGGATGAGTGAGTGACGGGAGTTATCCCGTTTTAATAACTAAATTATGTCAAAATCACGTTAATTTTATATTAATAATGTTTGTTTTTAAAATAGGATTTAATTAAGGAATAAAATGATATTATACAACCCATTTGTATTCTTTTTTAATTACAAATCGTGGTTTATATTAATCGGCGCGGCTTGTTGCTACTGGTGGGTTAATAGTTTTTTCTTGCCATCTATTCGAAAAGGACGACTTGGTTCGACTTTAAGTGCCACCCAAAAGTGGTGTTTTCTATAAGAAACTTTTAGCGGGCCGTAATGAGTTATTAATCCTCCTTACAAGTGTTGTTCTTGCCGCGCACTTTTTGAATTTGGAACATAGTGTTCAGCGCCAATTTCCACCGATTGTTTAAATTCATGATTTAGTTTTGAATAATGAGTTCTTCAAGTGACAGTGAAAGTATAGAATACACTCCTGAAAGTATAAGAACTGACGCAATAAATATGATGGATAATTATATATATAAGAACTGACGCAAGAAATATGATGGATATTACCTGCAAAATCTCGGGAGAAATATATGAAAGCCTATGTTAATTTTATTGAATAGAGAAATGCATGCAAGAGGCGCCAAGAATTTTTTAGAATCTGTGTTTTTGGCCTACGTCCAGTACTTAGCCAAAACTAAACAACCTTCCACTCTTTAGAGTACCTACTCAGTGCTAAAATCAACGTTCAGTTCTAACAACGACGTGAAACTGGACACATATTCAAAATTAATAGCGTCAAGAGGATGTCTGATGGATTTAAACCTAAAAAAATCCAGTGTCTCAGTCAAAAACGGCGGGACTTTCCTTAATGAGGCACCCGACAAAATATTTCTCGCCCTAAAAGTAAGTAACAATTTATATGGTGGATTATTAAAGTATTACCATAGCGTTTTAAAATGCGCATTTTATTGTAACCTGTACTTCGATATACACTTCTCTTATTCACATTCGGTTTTGTTACAGGCGCCTTTTATTTTCTCACAGTGGGTGATGAAAAGTAGTTATCACTCGAGCGCAATATATATTTTTGTCTCGAGCGACGTACTTTGAATCCCTCGCTACGTTCAAGATTCTACTAAAGAATCCCTCACTTCACTCTGGATTCAAAAAAGCGCCCTCGCCGTAAAAATATTATTTTATTACCTTATACGATAATTACGAGAAGGTTATTCGTCACAGTAGTACCTATATATGAATTTGTCATGTGGATTTTAAAATAAGGAGATTTATGTCGAGTCGAGGCTAAAATTAATAATACCTACCGCTCATATCTTCTTGCCATTAATAATTATGTGCGTATCAAAGATTATATTTTTGAAATTTGTTCAAAGATTTTAGTTTATAATACATTTTATATAGGAAGTTTCCCTGGATCTTTCATAAAACGAATAAATCAGATCACGGGTATTATTAAACTAGATCAGACATAAAATTATAGAAACAATAACACTCAAAATGTTCAAATAACAATTTTTTTTACTGATATTAATTACATAAACTTTTTTTTATTTTCTCCCAATTCAAGTTAGTTAAAATTACTTGATTTACGCACTCGTTGTACAATCTACTATTTATGCAGACTCCTAACATGAACTAAGTATAAAAATAAAACACATACTATGTCCTATGCGATTTTAGTATTGACCTTTTTTCCAGTGGAAGCGACATAACTAGTAGTATATATGACTTCTTAAAACTTCTGCCCTCCTGGTACTTTGAAAATTAGGTACAAAATATTATATATTGTGAAATTGTAAATTTATCTTGCAAACCGTACTTGATTAAGTGCCTGAATATATTAAAGTGTAGGTGGGATCAGAACGGAATAGTAAAATAATTAAAAATAAACTGATCCCACTCTAAATTATAAGTGGGATCAGAACGGAATAAAAACTTAATAGAAAATAAAACTGATACCATGTGGTATCTCTTCGTGGGATCGGAACGGAATACACCCTAGTTATGGTACTTAATTACAAAAGCAGATTTTTTACATATTATTATTATTATATAAAAAAAATCTGCTTTATATTATTTAATATTATTTAAACCGCCACAAACATTGATATTCGATGTTAAATATTTCCCGATATAACCAAATTTTTGCCGGTTCATCCCCATTTTCCTTGCAGCTTTCTACATATAGTTCGTAAAGTTTTAAAAGAGTTGGGTGGCTACCCAAATACTCTCTTTTGTTTTTTTCTGGCCTGTAGTGACTGTCGATTTTGGGAATTCTTCAATAAGTTTTCTAATTTTATATTTGATCTCTTATTTTATTTGGTGGTTCTTTTTTGACTCTTCTATCTTCCAAAGTCATTCCACAATTAGCCTTTTTTTAATTTGTTTGGAAGCCCTATTAGATTTTGTGAACATATTACAGCTTACCTCCTGTTATGAAGTCAGCAATACGCGGGTCTTCAAATTACTTCGAAATAAAAACAAACAAAACAGTATAAAACAATAATTATTTATTCATAAAAGGCACTAACTACACATGATAAACTAAAAGATGACTGATTTTACTGTAGGTAACCATTGCAGTAAATATTGTGAGGTACATAATCTGAAGTTACAAGTAATTTGACTTACAACTCAAATCAAAGCATTACTAAGCTTAAAATAAGAAAAAATAGATACTTGTACCTCAAGGTAATAAGGCCCTTATTTATTTCAGATAATCTTAAGGGAAAATTTATTAAGCCAGTTAACACCTTTGGTGCGCGAAGGTGTGAACAGGCTTAACCTAGATTTCTATCTTCACTTACCATCAGGTAAGATTGTGGTCAACCCCAAATACCTATCAGCAATAAAAAAATGCCTAAGCCAACCTAGAAAAAATACCTACATACTTTGGTCACACCTGAAAAAATCAAAATAAATTTTTTGGCCTTTTATTTGTACTTAGGATCTATTTTTAAAAGACGGTATTTAAGCCTCGGTTCGGTATTTTAAAAATGTCACATGATAGATAATTTCACGCTAAATCCAACGATACCCATAACTCATTAAGTGAAAAAAATCAATAATAACAAATACTTTTAAAATATTTTAAGAAAACATCAAATTAATATTTTAATAAAACACTTAAAAAATATAAAAATATATCTAGTGACAGGTCTTGACTCTACGAGCGCACGATCGAGCGCTCGTAGAGTCAAGACCTCCTGAGGATGCTTCGTGTAGAAGCGAAATGCGTCGAAAATTCTTCCGGTTTGGCTGCGTGGCGTTTGTGACGTCACCTCGGCTTAGCAGGAAAATTAAGCGGAATTGTCACTAGATATATTTTTATATTTTTAAGTGTTTTATTAAAATATAAATTTGATGTTTTCTTAAAATATTTTAAAAGTATTTGTTATTATTAAAAATGGATTTCCGCAAAGTAATGCCTGAATCTATTCATTATCTGAAAAAAATCAGTTAAACCCTTGATCTCAACCCTTCAATTATGTAAAGTAAACAGCTAAAACACGTTACGTATATTTTCTAGTACCATTTTCTTTTCTCGGTATTTTGCACTATATTGTTTCCATTGGAATCTTTTGAGTCTTTTCTCTCTATCTGTTAAATCTGAAATAGCCTTTATTTTACCCCTTTGTTTATTTTCTGCATAATATTGTTTCTTTTTGTCTTGGATACTTTTAAGTCTTTCATGGTCTTCTTTTATACGAAGGTATCTTTTCTTTTCCATCATTCTTTTTCTTTCAAGAACTTCTTCGCGCGTCTTTTTGGTCTTAAGCCTTTATGTTTACTTATAATACAAGGTAATATTACTTTTAATAATAAAGTTATCTTGACGACATATTGACGCGGTTTGTATGACAATCCGCAATAATAATAAAAAAAATTACCAAAAAAATAGAACCGACTTCAACACTCAAATGTGTGAAATAACTTGTTGAAGTCGGTACCATGACGGTTCAAAAGTACCTATCATCACAATATTGTGCGCATGGTACCGACTTCGACAAGTTATTTCACACATTTGAGTGTTGAAGTTGGTTCTATTTTTTTGGTAAAAATTTTTATTTCGCCCTTTTTAGTGACCCTTGCTACTTATGGGCTTATGTTTAACTTACCACCAGATATAGTCACATATAACAGACTTAAATTATCAAAATAAGACTTGCTTGCAGCATAATACACGTTTTATCTTCCTATCCAAAATTTTATTTCTATCTTATACCGTTGAGGAAATATTACTGTGTTACCACCAAATTTGAGCTTCGATGAGAATTCATCATGATAGGAAAATACTTATTGGGTATTAATAGTTATTGGGGTGTAACTCAAAAACGGCTTGTCCGATTTTGATGAAATTTAAATGGGACTACACGGCAAGCATCAGCTTTAAAATAAAAACAAGGTTATCAAAATCGGTTCACCCAGTCAAAAGTTCTAAGGTAACAAACATTGATTATAATATCAGGACAGGAAAACACTTTTTCAGTTTTTGGAGTGTAACTCAAAAACGGCTAAATCGATTTTGATGAAATTTAAATGGGACCACACGGCAAGCATCAGCTATCAAATAAAAAAAGAATTATTAAAATCAGTTTACCCAGTCAGAAGATATGAGGTAACAAACATAAAGAAAAAAAAAAAAAATACAGACGAATTGAGTACCTCCTCCTTTTTTGAAGTCGGTAGAAAATAAGTTGTGTTATGATCTAGTCGGCGTAGTCGCCGACATGAGTAATAGGTAGGTACTTAAAAACGACTTTCTACTAAATGTAACTACGTGTTGAAGTGAGTAGGGGAGAGGTGGAACACAAAGGGACAATTGCAAAATTCAACAAACTAAAAACAATTTCCGATCAAAACAATTTTTATTGTATGGCAACTCTGATGCAAGTTCGTTCGATAATCATTACAAAAATGGCGAAAATGTGATTGTGTAGATCTTGACGTCGCAAAGTTAGTTTATTTAATAATGCAAAACGTTTTGTTATGTGCTATGATTGGTTATTTGGTTCTTAACATAGCCCAGAGAGATAGGTAGATACGGAAACAGCAGTGTAAGTGTTGTAAATATTGTGCTTATATTAACCAATACAGTATGACATTTTTGAAAGGGAGATACATCAACAATCAGAAAGGGACAACATGTCCCTTTCTGACTGAGATATATCTTAATTTCGTACAAGATCCAAGAGGCTGCCTGCCTATTTGTATTCGCCGGGATACTCACATACTATCTCTTCTTTACAACATTTTATTTAATCCCTTTACCGCCTCTATTTGAAGGAACGTTTTAAGTTTTGCATTGCTCCAACTCGTGTTCCCTCAGATCATTTGAAAATCTTACGCTGAATTTGCTTACCCATCGAGTGACTTCTATGGCAGGTCCTTTTCTGTTGAGGCTACGCGACTTTGATATCAGTTGCCGGTTAGCAGTAGCACATGAATAAATAACCGAACAGTCCCACCAACTTATCTGTTCAGGCGGCAGAAAAAAAAAACTACAACATTCCTTCAAATTGTGACAGTTTGTAGTTGATTTCCTTGACCAGCAGCGCCCTCGCGAACTGCACAGTTAAGTTGGTGGTACTATACAGAAGGAAAGCTTCACCACTACACGCACAGCTGTATGTGTGCACCTTGTCGCGACAAGACGCGCGGGGGTTGCAGAGGCATCCGCTCGGGTACAAAACCGGATTGAACCAGCTCAGTCAGGGGACAAGGTTAAGGTGTGCCACAAAGCAATACGACGCCGACGATTATGTTGTTTGATTTATCACAGTATTAATATTGGATTGTAAAACCAGACCAGAATAGATACAGACAAGTAGTTTTTGTTACTTTTTTATGTTATTGTGGCAGAACAAGCTCGAGGCCCACCTAATGTTAATCGGACTAACCTCTGCCTATAACAGATGCATTTCGTCACAAGTCATGAATTGCACTGCGTCCACCACCGAGTTTTGAACTTTTTGTGATAAATGTATTATTAGATATTTTGATATAAGTTAATACTGCATAACGATGTCGTCTGCCAACTGAAGAAAGTTGCTCCGATTTGGCTGAAAATCGATATCTAGATAGTTCTGGACGTCCATATTACGAATTTGGAATTTATTTCTCGATGACGTCTACCAAGTGAAAAATGTTACTCCAATTTGGCTGAAAATCGATGTCTAGGTTGTTCTGCACGTCTTCATTCCGAATACTGAACTCTTTTTTCGATGACGTCTGCCAAAAGACAAAAGTTACTCTGATTTGGCTGAAAATCGATATTTAGGTAGTTCTGGACGTCCATATTACGAATTTGGAATTTGTTTTTCGATGACGTCTGCAAAGTGAAAAAACTTACGCCAATTGTCTAAAAATCGATATATAGGTTGTTATGGACGTCGTTATTCTGAATACGTATTTTTTATGAAATTGATATCGAGAAATATAAATAAAAGAAAAATCAAAATATAAACTCTAAATTGATAAATTTGTCGTCAAGTGTCACTTTGAGAACAACCAACCTTTGCAACCCAAATATTCAATGAACTCAAAATCGAGATATATTACAAGTGTCAATATGACATCTGTCACATCTAAGAACTATGGCCCATATTTTTTAGGATATTTGGTATACAAATATTAAACTAAAATCTACGAATACGCCATCAACTGTCATTTCGACATCTGTCATGTCTGCCCATCATTCTGTACGTTAATTTGCTCGTATGTGCTGATTGCTGAATCCCACCCACATTTGCCCAGTTTTTAATTTTCCATGTACTTGTGACAGCCCTATGAAAAAAGGTTATAATTTTGGACTTTGACAGCTTTTCTTCTGTACGGTTATTTATTCAGGTGGCAGTAGGTAAGCTCAGGGCCTTTTTCACGACGCTCAAGTAAAGTCTCGAGTAGGCTATTTGCCGGTTTAAGTCACAAGAAACCGTGCATAAGAATTTTACAATGGTCGAGTGGTACTAACCCACTGTTAAAGTGACCACTAACTTACTTCTTGGTTCATCTGTACATCAATTATACAGATTTAAAAAAAGATTGGTACATATTGCAAATTCCATATTACACAATAAAACTTAGTGATTAAAATTATTTTCGACGTATGAATCATTGACGTTGTTGACAGATTATGAACGGATATTTGAATTTACGTCAAACATCCTTCAAGTAACCATCGAGTTGTTAATCAGAAGTCTGTTTTCTATTGTGAAACTGATAAACCATAATTGTAACTTTTATTAGGCGAGTAATTTTAACTAGGAAGTAAAGAAATGACACTTTAATTTAAGGTCATAAAACAGGCACTCAGTCTATTGCTGTATTTAAAACTCAAAGACCATTATATGTTCACTTTACCATCTCATGGTTTAATCTTACAATCATTCGCTTGCTTAGGTTGCAATACAAGCACTCGTGCCAAATAATAACTTTGCAGGCTTGCTTAGCAAATAACTATTATAGTTCCAAAACATAAAAAGTTGCCTAAAAATAGTTTTTGCTCCCTGCACAGAAAAAAAAGACTTCTTTAGCCAAGAATATATATTGTCTTAATAAATTCAAGACAATGCTGTATTACAACAAGAATATACTCTGAACTGAAAAATAATCGAGTCTTGATATTACACTCGAATATTCTTATGAATATTGTTTTGACCCAAAAAATATTTCTTCACATTAAGTATTCAAATTATTATTTCAAGATAAACGAAAATATTCTTCTAACAATAATACAGGAATTCTTCTGTTAACATTTTATTCTCTAAATAAAGTTTCTATATTCTTTCTTGAAATATTTTTAAATAATCTTGTTGAATGTAATTAAAGTGCTTCACTTACGAAAATTTATGGTAAGATTCTTGGATTCAAAACGAACCATATTCTGATTTAAACACTTTAACGATTTCTCCAAAGAAGAATGCAATATATACTTTGATTCAAGAATATATTCCTGAGAATATTGTGTTCTGTTTTCAAGAATATATTGTTTTCAATATATATGAATCACAAATATTCTTGAATAAAAACACACTGCGTTGGCTCAAGTATTCCTTTATTTCTGTGTGGCATGTGCGGCGCCATAGATAACATTGAGTAGAGCAGAAAAATATTTTTTATCTAAAGAAAAAGAATCAATCATATTATGTGGAACACTACCGAGTGGACCAGCGGCTTTATTTAAAAGCTTGAAGCTTTTGTTGAGTTCCATTTCTGTTTCACAGTGAAATCGATTTTGATCTTTGTCAAGAAATTAAATGTCCTTCGTGTTCGTATGATTTTCGCCATTCGGTTAGCTGTTGAGTCCGGCTTTGTGATAGGGATTATTTTAAACGAAAGGTACATAAAGACTAATTTAAACGTTTTCCATTAGACATGAAAATGCTCAACCCCTATAAAGTTTTAATAGTCTTAATATGTACATATGTATACCCTTACGATAAATAACCAGAAAATATGCATTAACAATCAAGCATCGTCTGGATAAGTGAAGGATATTAAGCGCTCGAAATGGGCAAACTGTTGGCACCAGTTTTGTAAAACCCTTTATTTTATTTCTTACACTGTTATGACAGTAAATAATATTCTGAATCTGTTTTTTTTATGCAAATACTGACTAAATAATATTTGCATTTAAACGAAAAAATGTAAACAACATTTGCGAACAACTGTTTAATTCAAGAGGTTTAAAAATAAACAATAATTATTATAGTAACAATTGTAAACTTACCCGTAGCTCGGTTAAAAAGTTACTCATAAATGTAATTTTTATATGAAATTATTGCATACACATACAAATTGATTGAAATACAGTTTTTCAAAAATATACAATATATTTCCTTTTATAAAAGAGGTATTTATCAATTAACAATTAGTAATGAACATGGAATGCAGCAATATATATTGTAGGTAATCTTAATTGGGGCCTAATTATACACCATCATTTTGGTAAGTGAAGTTTTTGCTCCAATACTTCTCGTTTTACGAGAAAGTATTAGGCAAATTAAACACAATACCTAGGTACTTATATACTAACGATATCTTATATACGCGTCGAGTCAATACCTAGGTACTTAACCTAGGTATTGACTCGACGCGTATATATTAAAATCAGATACCTAGGTATATTAGGTATCTGATTTTAGTATATAAGCGTCGAGTCGCCTATATACTAAAATCAGATAGCATAGGTCTACTGATATTATACAATTATATTGTTATATGAAGTATATGCATCTTATATTACATAAAACTTTTGAGTAAGTATACAAAAAATATATAATATATAAACGATACCAAAAAGTCGTAAAATTTTTTCAAATATAAAAATAACTCTCATTTCAAAATACAATGTGAAGCTTAAGAATTATTTCGTGTCTTGATAACAAATCGTACCTATCTATAGTATATTTTCGGAAGCTAACAGCCCGAGAGTATATCTTAAAAAATAATGAGTAAAGAATCTCACATCTCTAAGGGCCTGTTTCAGAATGTTCGAGTAAGTTCCGGTTATACTACCCAGAACATATTTAATAAATAAAACACTATCTTTGCGTTTCACAGTTATCGATTTAGCCTATCCATCGGGCTTGAAACGCGCTGCATGTTGCCTGTCATTTTTATCATTCAGTTATTTTATGTTCTGGGTAGTATAACCGGAACTTACTCGAACATTCTGAAACAGGCCCTAAGTCTAATAATAACAAATATTTTAAGAAAACTTGAAATAAATATTTTAGAAAAACCTGTACAATATATTTAGTGACAATTCCTTCTATTTTTCTGCTAAGCCGCGACGAGACGTCATAGATGTCACGTAGCCAGACCGAAGAGAATCAATCGAGAATGTTTCCTCGAAGAGTCAAATGATACTTCATGTAGCAGCATAACGCGTCGAAAATTCTTCCAGTTTGGCGACGCGGCGATTATGACTTTACGATTAATAGGAAAATAGGCGGAATTGCCACAAGATATTTATAATTATTGAGTGTTTTTCTAAAATTTTATTTTAGTTTTCTTAAAATATTTGTTATTATTTTATAGATCACACTAACGCTTACTAAATTCCACAAAGTAACGCCTGAATTTATTAATTATCTCTAAATGGATGTAAGAGATAAATAAGAAGACTTACCGGAATATTTTTGTAGTCTACAAGTCATTTTGTATCCATTTATTGCATAGTCGTCTTATAAGTAAAATAACTTTGGTGTTTTGTCTATGAATAAGAAATAAAAGTAGTACCTACTTAGTCAAAATGAGATGATTACTTTCTTGCATTTGTAAACTTTAATAAAAATAAATCAGTATAGTAGATTAATATTCCACATTTGATTTTAACTCATTTAAAACCAGATATTTTATTATATAACTAAACCTTATCAGGTCAATTTCAACAACTTATAATATAGGTAGTCATCTTTGATATACTTAATAACGTTAAAGAAAATTTCATGCTCGGATAAAATAATATTCTAAAAGATCTATCACATTTTATACTAAACAGTAACTTTTAGACAGCTTCATCTATTAGTTATACTTTACTTATTAATACATATTATATAGATCTAAAATTGGGTACTATGAAATTAGTAACATTAAAATATAATACTTATTGTATATCTATTCGGATTTCCAGACTATGCCAAGCACCAAGCACCTAACAGTGTGTTTCGGCAGCAGTCCTTGAGAGCCAGTAAAATTACAGGCACATGAGACCTAACAACTGTACGTATCAGTGTGACGGGCGCAGTGAAATTCGTCGTTGACGAAATGCGTCTGTTATAGGCAGAGGTTAGTCCACTTAATATCAGGTGGAGCTCGGGCTTGTTCCGTCACAATAACATAAAAAAAAAACAATTCTACTGTGGTATAGTCCGAATATATGATACATACTAAATACAATATGAGACAGCTAAATAAAAAAAAATTATAATATAATGCCGTGTCAAAAATCTAAGTACTAAATGTTATCTAGCTCTCCTGCTGCCACTGTGTTCATGAACATTATTTATTTTTATAATGGCATCGTTCAGAGTCGTCAGCTTTGCCTTACATCCTTTGTCGCATTTGTTGCATACCCAGTGCACCTCCTGTTTTTGATTCAGATGTTTCGATCGCTTCTTGAACCTATGTTCTCCTAGTATAATTATCGCATTGCCGTGCCTGGACCAGCTGTAGCGAGGGACGAGTCCATCTGTAAAATAAGTAAGAATTTTAAGTCTTCAATTTGTAGAACGAGAGATTCTAAATTAAAGGTTTCTGCTGACAACCTTATTAGGCTTAAGCTGGACATATTATAACCATCCAGGCGTTTTTTAACATATTAAAATAGTGGTCATAATTACTCGCATCCCACATCCCGAGGCGAAGTTCCAGTTCCAGAAAGTAAGTAGAAATCTTTAAAAGCCATGTTTAATTATAATTTCCATATAACTTAGACTTACCAAAAATACCTATTTTACAACCAAAACTTTCGAACATCTACCACAAATGACCACCAAAATAAAGTTGACCCCTAAATGTGACATGGTCGAGACTGTCAAGACTGGCTATCGCGTTGCATGGCAAGGTTCTATATCTCGTCGATGAAATTTGTCTAAACTCGTCCACTCGTTCCTCCCTGCAGGACAACTACCACTTTCCATACATTTGGTAGTTTTTTTCTATTTTGGCATACACTTCACTTTTTTTGAGTGTTGAAGTCGTTCCATTTTGATGGCATTTTTTTTAATCAAACAAATTGAAGTTAAATACGATCTTGCAATAAATGACAAATATTCACAAAAAGTTAAGTGTATCCCAAAATGGAAAAATGTTTTTTCACCCATCAATTGTCATTCACTCTCAATGATTATATCATTAAAATAGGAAAACACTTTTCAGTTATTGAAGTGTAGTCAAAAAACGGCTTGAACAATTTTTATGAAATTTAACACACGGGAAGCACCAGCTTTCAAATAAAAAAGAATCATCAAAATCGGTTCACGCAGTCGAAAGTTATCAGGAAACATGCATATAAAAAAACGAATAGAGAACCTCCACCTTTTTTTGAACTCGGTTAAAAAGATTTTTATTCTGCTCGGTGAGGTCAGATTCGGTGAATATGTTTTTTATGTGTGAAATTGTAGCCACCCTTTTTTTCACTATAGAAAAAAAACAAATATTGTTCACATTACAATATTATGGACCATATGTATAAAAAGCCATATTTATATTTCTATAAATTATTTATTTCTCTACATATAAAATCATGTACTTAAGTACCTATACAATTCATCACCATGTATATTTATGTAACACAATATAATTAAGTATTTTTGTACATAGTGTTATTTGTATATCGTATATTTTCATAACCTAAAGAATATTTAGTCTTTTAGTACATATGTTACCGGCAATCTGTATAATTCAGGTGTTCTATACAATACCTAGGCAATGTATGGAATACCTGGGGCGTCCAGGCAATGTATGATATATTGTGAATACTATTGTCCATTACATACTTTACCTAGGTAATGTGTAAAATAAATAGATGTTGGTATATATTTATCAATGTTAACCAGCCTACAAAATGACGGACAAATGAAACATGTCCTATTACATAAAATCAACTTTATTAAAATTAACAATTAGGGTGCTCCCTAAAAATAATCTTTATGAAAAGGTTAAAATTCTTATGAAAGTATCTTTCTATTAATACAGTAAAAAATCAAAATAAAATGAACGTGAAAATTAAAAATTTGTTGCCTGCCGCCAGCACTTCCCCTCCTTTCTTGCTCTCGTCTTTTACATATATTACCGGATGCATAGTCGGTATTGTATAAAATACATGGGCAAACTATAAAATAAATAATATTTCATACATTACCTACACGTTTTAGGTATTCTATACATTACCTAGGTATTGTATAGAATGGATTATACAGATTGCCGGTAGCATATATACTCAAAGATGCAGAAAACAAAAATAAAACAGTGGACGTAATTCTGTTATGCACCTCAAACTAAACTTATAAGAAGTAATAAACAAAAGTTACGATAATTCTATAATTAAAACTATTCTTAGTAATTAAACAACTTTAAACGGTTTAAATCGCGTATATTTATCATTATTTTTGCCAACGTTTCAAACATTTTTATGTGATCGTGGTCACGGGGTGTTTGAAACGTTGGGACAAAAATTGAAGTTGTTTAATTACTATGTGTAATAATCGCGAAAACCTATTCTATTTAATTGCAGGTAATTTTAAGCGATTTAGTCGTCATTGAAATAAGTGGTGCTATCTTAACTTAAAACTGAATGGACAGATTAAATTTTTTGTTAGTTTGTGGTGGACAGCAGAATTACGATCTTTAGCGTGCTAAGAATCTTCTACCCATCATCTCTTACCATCAGGCTACAAGTAGTGATAGAAGACTTATCGGTAACAACAGACGCGGTTTTTATTCTCCAATAAACGCAACTTTCAGGCATTTACAACAGCTGCCTATATTTACAACAATTATTAAAATTTAAGTACACAAATTTAAAAACAGAACCTAATTTATTTCTTTGAATAAAATAATCACTCTCGCATATAATTTAGAAAAATTTACATAGACTACGACTACGACCTACGACTTGTTAATCGTCAATATACAGGGTTATTGGTAAATGGCATTTAACTTCAGGTGGTCCTCGTGCTCATTCCGTCTAAAACACATTAAAAAATATATATTTAAATAACATGTCAAAATGTTTGTTAGGACTAGCAGAAGTCGAGTTTGTTAGCCATTTACCGATAACCCTGCATTTACCCGTAATCATCTGAACAATATATCTTTCGCTTAAAAACAAAAAAAAAACTACCTGAGAAGGTAGATAGCGGGTAACTACTAGGCACTCATCAATCAATATAGTTAATTCTATTTAGGTATGGAATGGAACATTTCCAATGATTACTTATCGGGTACCAGATTCGCAGTTGACCACTGAAGCAAATACCCATATTCTCTATAGGTAAATGACCAGAGACCCGATTGAACATAATATTCCGAATTCGCTAATGACCAGATGTAGGGTGACGTGACCCGTTACGCGACCGGCACCCCTTTGCGACCGTATATCATATTTTCCTTTAATATAAGGAAAGTATCCGAACGCGGTTTATGAATTTAATGTTTATTGAAGCGTACGAACTTCACTTCATTATTATGACAGTTCAGGCCTCCAAACTGCCGTACCGTATTTTTAGTCGCCATTGGAAGATCTAGTTGTGTGCTAATTTTTTACGGAAAAAATAACTGCCGAAGACTTTTATGGGTAAGAATTTATACCTAGACCATGATTTAATACCAATCTAGTTTGGTGCTGATATGAATCCATTGTCTAATTTTAATATTTTACTAAGAAAATTATAAAAACTATGATTTTTATATTAATTTTCGAGGGGTCGTCAAACGGGTTCATGTTTTGTAGCCAAGACTCGTTTACGACCACGTGGTCGCAATCTGGTTTAATACTGACTATTCTAGATGGCATTTATCTAAAGGTATGTTTCAAGGTTACTTAATATAAATATCCGTAGCAACTTCATCTAACTTACTACCGAATTCCGGCCACCAAAATATACTCAAATTTAAAGTAATAGTGTTTCAAAATAATTTCTTTGAAAGCGGCCGTAAATCGGTTTTAGAATCACCTGTTTACGGCCATTTATATTTTTAGGAAAAGTAAATGTAGATTCATAAATTATTTTGATGTTCACTGTAAAAAAATCTGGCGGTAGCTCAAATAATTTTCTCATGACATAAGTGACACATAAAATCCATTAGTCACCCCGTGATCATGATCACTTAAAAGTGTTCGCAACGTCTGGACAAAAATGATGTTAAATTATATAAGATTTAAACCGTTTAAAGTTGTTTTATTATGTATCGCAAGAACTTAAAATTTGATTCCAAAATATTAGCAGTTTTATTTAATTACAATATATATACTTTATGGCATTGTAAATGAGACTTATATTCCTTGTCTATAGTAGTGGTCGACATTGGTATATCTGTGGACGTAAAGTAGGCAAAATGGCCGAAAACGCGTCACTCTTTTTTATTCATCACTCACTGAATCATTCTTTTTATTAATTTATTCTTTAAAATTATTTAGCTAGTTAAAACGCTATGTTTTAGTTTTTATTTTGATGGTACGAAATTTGTTCTAAAAGTACAACATGTTTTTTTACACTAATTAATGTTGCTTCTAAAAATAATATGAAGTTAAATTTCGTATTGGCGTAAACTGGTTGTGAAGGGGTCACTTCACCCTACGTGATTTAACTTAACCCATCATGGTATAATCGCATCTCTGTGCCCTGTAGGTACCTACGCCACGCTACAAATTCATATTAAATTTTTATATAAAGTACTTAGATGTTACAAAATAGTATCTGAAAGAAAGAAGTATGTCCTACATTCGATTATCTGTCTCCTTGCTTGGGTAGTATAACTAATATTATCCATAAATAAAATAAGATTTTAAATTTATTATCGAGTCATTATTATGCATACATTTGCCGTATAATTACACTTCTGGACTCATCTATTGGCCCACCTTGTATATTCAGTTTCGTTTGGTCCTAGCTAAAATTTTATATTAGGTCGAGCAAAAAGTTTTTATGCAGTTTTGAACCTGGCACATTTTACCATCTTTTTCGATCGTATTGTTTTAAATTTGAATTCAGAATACCATACGACATGGAGCTACGCCTAACAAGTCGGATATGCGCCTTGTTAAAGGCAATTGATTTTTGAATAAAAAACATGTTTTATCAAATAAAGGTTTAATTTAATAACGCGTGTTGCCTCCATGGGCATCTACCACAGCTCTCATACGATTAGGCATAGAGTTTATCAACCGCTCTATGAAATTTTGAGGGATCATCTCCCATTCCTCTTCTATGGCAGTTTTCAACTCCTGCATCGTCTGGGAAACTGGCTGACGAGCCCTAACACGTCTTTTTAGCTCGTCCCACATGTGCTCAATAGGGTTCATGTCTGGGCTTCTGGCTGGCCAGTCCAAACTGTGATGTTCACATCCCGAAGATATTCCCTGACGATGCCGGCCGCATGGGCTCTTGCATTATCATGCATAAAAAGGAAATTTGGGCCCACATAGTCCGCGTATGGTATCACGTGAGGTTCTAAGCACTCACGAATGTACCTTTCAGCATTTAATGTTGGCAGCCGTGGTCCTGTAACAACCTCAAGTTGAGTTTTGCCGCTCGCGGATATACCGCCCCAGACAGTCCATGAGCCACCGCCATAAGCAACCCTCTCTTCAAAGCAGCATTGTGCGAAACGCTCTCCCTTACGTCGGTAGACCTTCTTCCTTCCATCATTGCCATGTAACACAATTTTAGACTCATCAGAAAAGAGTACACGGCTCCAATCTTGCTGTGTCCAATTTAAATGACTGCGTGCGAAATGAAGGCGCGCTGTTCGGTGGGCTCGCGTTAGTTTGGGCCCATTAGCTGGCTTGTGTGGTACCATATCGCGTTCTTTTAACCTTCTCCGAACAGTTCGAGCGCTCACAGATACTCCGTGGAAGTCGCGAAGTTGGTTTTGTATCTCAATGGAGGTAAGGTGACGATTTCTCAAGCTGGTCGTCACGATGAATCGATCCTGCCTTTCAGTTGTGACCCGAGATCGTGGCCTTCCTTGGCGACGAACAAAGCCGCCAGTCTCTAGGTACCTCCGATAAACATTTCGGACCGCAGATCGACTTAAATTAAGTTGAGCACTCACGTTTCTTTGGCTGTGTCCGGCCTGAATAAGTGCCACAGCTTGGGCGGCGGCTTCAGGTGAAGTATCCATAGATTATTGATAGAACCTCACCTTAATGTTAAGAATAAGTAATGTTTGTTGCAAAACCAAAGATATCAATCACTTTTTCAAGAATTAAATCCAAGTAAACCAATAAAACCAAGTTTTCTTAGTATTCGATTGTTTGATATCAACAAACAGGCTCCAAATTGTCTTTTGTTTCTTTAAATTCTGTGTTCGAAATTCAAAAAAAGACTATTGAATGAAATTGTGAATGTGCCAGGTTCAAAACTGCATAAAAACTTTTTGCTCGACCTAATATAAAATTTTAGCTAGGACCAAACGAAACTGAAAATACAAGGTGGGCCAATAGATGAGTCCAGAAGTGTATTTGTATAGCTGACCTTCACCTTCCATCAGTCAACCTAACTAAAATAAAAACTGTCGATTACATTTAAGACTCTTACTTATTTATGTCGCATTGATATTGTAAAGCCGTTGTATTGAGATGTCACTAGTAAAATTATAATTGCACTGACATTTTGTCTATTGCCTCCAATTCATAGTGTTGATTTCTCTGGATCAATTGCAGTAATTTAATTTTCATTGTAATTTGACTGCTTACAATCAGTGATTCCGCAAAAAGGTATCTCAGTTACATAGTGAAAAAATTATTGGTCCCATTTTTGGAAATAAAATAACCTTAAACCCAATTTCGAATCATAACCGACATGGATAGGTTGTTTAGTTCTTTTTATTTGGCAGTGTCTGCACACTGTTATATGTTACCGTAAAAAATATAATACCACGCTTTTTACAGCTACGAAACGTATCACATTTAGACTTAACTCACTATTATTTAAGTATTTACCTTCAAAAAGAAATTATTGCTAACACATATTAAAGTACCTGAATATGATAAGAAACTTCTAAAAATTTTAGTTCAACACGATGTAACAAACATGTATAGTAATTCCTCCCGCTTGTTATCATTCCGATCAAAAATCTAACCAGTCCCAGCAAAATGTATTAATGATATTCCATCTTAACTATTTTCGCAGGTGACATTCCTACAGACAAACATTTCATATATCTGCAATATCTACAAATAGTGCGCGATTTTAATGATACATTGCAATTCGATTTACCTCTGACGCATGTATATTTGTCGATCTTGTTTTGTATTACACTTCTTTTGAAGAAAGACTTGCAAGACTCACATGTGTAAACGCCGTAGTGTATCCCGCTGACTGTGTCATTGCAGATCGGACATGGTTCGTAACGGTTTGCTGTATAAACTGAAATAATAAAACATATATAACATAACGTAATGTAATATCGATGAAGCAGTTGATTTGGTTCCAACTCTAGTGCAGTTGGTGGAGGGGGAAACTTGAATTCCCCGTCCACCCACCAGTGGGAAAGTCCAGTGGGTGGACGGGGCATCGGCCATGTTTACACACCTAACAAACTTGGGAAGAAAGTTACACAAATACACAAGACTCATATAAGATGTCTGAAATGTATACTATTTTATCAAGAATTTCACACTTACATTGTGAAATTAATTGATGATGGATAGATAAGCCAGCGTAACCTTTCCTTGAGGTCTCTTATAAGCAGAAGTTGTAACTTGCTCGAATGATTTACATTAAGATTTACCAAGGAAATGTTGAACTGCAACCCGACTTGCTCGAATGATGGCGCGTCGCATACCAAAGAAATGTTGATGAACAACAGTTATTTTTTGCTGGATTTGATGATTTATCGTTCTTTTAACCATGATCATCATCAGCCGGATCACGTCCACTGTTGAACAAAAGCCTTCCCCATAGATGAACAGCTATTAGCCACTTGTAAACATTGTCTACCCGCGTTTACGATATCGTCAGCCCACTTAGTGGGGCGCCTACCAACTCAGCGTCTTCCAGCCTAATGTGGTCTCCAGAGAACCTTTCTCGTTTCTGAACTCGAATCCTGAAGTAACCAACCTACGTAATTATTTAATAAAATAAAACAAATCTTCAAGATTAAGTCAATTTGACTAATTTATTAAACTACAAAACTTATTATAGCACTGATAAATTGTTGATCAACTACCTTAATTTTGAATTCATCATTTCACAGCATAGTATTAGACTAGATTTTACAAAGATCATCACTACAATAAACTATCAATACCAAATTTACAGGGTACACTGTAGATATTTCAGACACTATCTGGTGTGTTTTATGTGATCGCGTGTTCTATTATTAGGATATTTTTACATTTTAAGTATTATTAGCATTATTAAACAAAAGGTGGCTGAGCAAAATATGGCTCAACTCTAACTCAATTCAACTTAGTCTGCTCGTGACCGTAATTAATGAAACATGACCAAAATATCCAAGCTAGCAAAAGTGAAATTTTGATTATTATATACGATCGAAATACCTGAAATATTTAAAACTAATTCTTTAGGAACTAATCCGAATAAAATAATTTAATTAATGAATAGGAACCGACTTCTTGGGAGTATCTTGGGAGTAATTAATGAAATGAAGTTATTTGATATACGACGCTGATTTATATAGCTGCATGCGTGATTTTACTCAGCAATTTAAAAAAATCGAAACTTTCTTGGTACAATAACAAGATTTTTTTTAAAACAACCGATTTCATACATAACATTCGCATTATAACTCAAATACTAGTCAGATTACCCTCAAATTTAAATGGGACCACAAGACAAGCACCAGCTTTCGAATATAAAAATAACTTCAAAATCAGTACACCTCGTAAAGAGTTATGAGGTAACACTCACAACAAAAAGACATTCGAATGATATCCACCTGCTTTTTTGAAGTCGGTTAAAAAGTGACTTAACTTGTGGAGGGTACGATCATGAATACTTATAACTCATTTACTTCCATAAGTTAGGTACAATAAGTCATGTTATACAGTGTTCAAGTTATTTTCATTATTTTTCTTTACTCGTATTTTAAAAAAAAAATAGATAAATGATGCAGTATGCAGCACACATCGCTGTGTGCTGCATACTGCATCATTTATCTATTTTTTTTTTCCAAAAAAGGGTAATGCTGATTCGGGTTTCGTAGGTTTAGTATCAGCAATCATCACTATTAAGTCATCTAGATTTAGGTAAGTAATTTTGGCAAATACTTTTTGCCAGTTAATGAAGTATAACTAAAGGACAGCTTGAGCGGAGTTGATGAAATTTAAATGGGTTCAACTAAGTGGTGTCGTAAGTATACTACATTCAACAAATATTTACTTAATCATAACAATCAGAACATCCAGATAAGAAGCGTGATGCCTAAGAACATCATTCAAACTTTCAAAAATGGCGACGGAGAACTTCCGTTTTTGGAAGTCCTTCATAAAGTAACGACTCATTTTAGTAGCAAGTTTACATGTATATATTGCACAACACTTGTATATTAATGCTATATTATATAACTATAAAATAAAAAATCGTAACTAAATGATATGATATGTTACAGTCTCTAAATAATAGCTACCTATCACAACCAAAGTCACGAATGAAATAAAAAAAAGTAGAATCTTAATGTAAATATCTTTAAGAGAAGAGAGAACGACATTATAATCATATCAACGAGGGCTGAGAAAGGTCGTTAAATAAGTTGGCATCGTCAGGACCACATGTCCTAGTTATGAATGAAATTCTATTGTTATCTATTGGGTCCCCAGGAAGTAAACATACTGAATCCTGAGTGTTGGAGCGGACCTGGACGGCCTGACATTTTGACTTTTTTTGAATATTCGTTCTTTAACGATACTTTTATAACTAGAGATAGTAACTTGTTTGAATGTTGACAAAATTTCCAACAATTTTTATTTTGACAAAAGATTTGTATATAGACCGTTACCGCGTGCTTCTGAAAATCACCTATTTCTGAAAAAACAGATATTCCATTCTTACACCCCTCACATGTGGGACTATTAATATATCCCTTTCTCATCCACTTTTGTATTGGGCAGTACAATAGTAATAAGGAACAGTACTTCGTGTCGTAGATCCTTCATTCTGATGAATTTAGGAAATACATAATACTTCTGAAGGCTGCGGAGGTGGTATATCACATGACAGCATACAAAAAGAGAACATTATCTAACCCTAGCTGCGGCAGCAGTTGATTAGAGTTTGTCATATTCTTTTCCTCTGCCGAAGGTCACCGTTTTCCGGAAATATGTGATTATCAGAAGCAAATAACTCATAAATTATAAGATTTCTGATTTAAACTGTAAGGTTGGAAGTTTTAACAGCAAGAGGTTAGTTTTGTTTACGAGTTACAAACGAAGAACTAGAAAAGTTAAAGTTTAAGGCTTTCCAGGTGTGAGAAGTGAGCTAGCTTATCTCTCGGGTTCGGGTAATGCTTGCCTCCTAAGGACCCTAAAACCAATCCCTGAAGTCAAAAATTGTTCCCCCTGCATGCGTTATAATAATTCGTTGAATATTTGTATTAATAACCTAAATTGCACACCTACCTGTACAAACGACATTTTACCTATTTTTATTTATATTCGAATACGCTGTACTGCTACAACAATGATATAATAATTACATTTATACTTTAAATCATTTCAAATAATTATTCAACTTAAAGGTAGTAGCGAGCCAGGCAGATATTCACAAAATACTTTTCCACTATGCGGTGAAGCTCAAGCCCGCGGCGGGAATCAAACTATGGACCTTCTGAGCGGCAGTACATAGCCTTCATTGAGTCAAAAAATAACCTAAACCGTGTTTTAGAATGATGCAATTATTATTATCTCAATATGCACTCTGTCTACATATTAAGTTCTTTTTTGGTTTTATTAGAGCAAAATATTTTTTTGTTAATCATAAAAAGGAACATATTTGAGTGAATTAAATTTTTGTGATGACAATTGACTCGGTCAGAAAAAATTGTTCAGTGGAACTCTGCGACATTAGAATAATAGGAGCAATAATATATATAATATAAGTAATAATAGGAACTAAGAATTAAATTAAATAAAAAATCATCTACATCTTAATATACACTTACAACTATTTCTTACAGAAATTTTAACTACGACTAGAATAGCCCGATAATAACATCGGGGATAGAAGGAACTTATGCCATATAAATAATAAAAAAAGGTTTCATAAGTATGTAAATAGAGATATTAACATTTTACAATTTTAGATTGAACATTTTAATAGATACAACCAAAACAATTAAATATAAGATGATAAATAAGTGAGAAGTAATATATGAACATTATAATATAGTTATTTTTCGTATTCTTTGATACACACTAAACAACCACACTTTCATCAATCTAGAGAGGAAGAATAATATCTACAAAAGAAAAAACAAATTCAATAACATCTAACATTGCAGATCATTTTAAGACATAGGTATCTACTATTTCCCTATAAAGATCTATAACTGAGATCGTAACCTTTTACTGTAATCTTTAATGAGACTTTTTCATATCACCCAAGCAATAAATAAACGTATTAGTACTTTTTCATCTACATAACTATCCAATCGATGGGCCTTAAAGCTGCGCACATCTATGGTCCTATAGATGTGCGAGGACGATTAGCGGTTAAAGAGAAAAAAATACCAATAGTAGCTTCGTTTTCCTAGCCTCGCTGAGCGCAGCGATCCTATTGGCTGTGCTATTGGTGGAATATTTTTCTCTTCAATCGCTCATCCTCGCCGAAAATCTATAGCGCCATAGATGATCAGCCTTAAGGCCCAACGATTGGATAGTTATCTAGATGAAAAAGTACTAACACGTTTATTCATTGCGAAAGTTATGTGCCTCTTACACTGCTCATTTTCTTCGCACATTAAAAGATGCGTGCGATGGATTACAAGAAACTTCACGAGATCGACACTTCGTATTCCCTCATTTCCCCTCATAAACCGAGCCGAACAATATTTCTTTTGCATTGACACTTTAAGGAAGAGTATATTTTCTTCTACTATTTTCTATTATGTTAAAAACTTTTCAAATTTATATGGTGGTCAGAGGACCATGCCACGTCATGATTAGAGGATCACGGCGCTTTTTCTTTTTTCTATAGAGCAGGTCCCGACTCTTGATTTTATTTAAAAAAATATTGCTCTAGAGGCATTATCCGAGACGAAGATTGAGGAATACATTTGTATGGAGAATTATACACTAATTTTCTTCAAAATCGATATTATGATTTAACTACATCATAATTTTGTCGATTTAAAATGTATGTAGTCTTCGGTGCGTTACGTTGAAGACGCTGGTTCATGATCAGACGATTTCTCTGAAATGATATCTGCCAAAGATTCAAAGGAACAAGAATTTATAAACGGTTTCCCTCTATTGATCAGAAGCTGGGAAGCGTCATGATTGTGGTACCCCTTGACTTCGATGATGTGGGTTCCTTTTGTCTTCACAACGGCTTTGCAGCATTTGTAGGAATGCGTGGAGCAAGTCCATCGTACTATACCATTGCGGATTGAGTGTCTGCAGTACGTGTATTCGTTGTAAACAATTAAAGGTTTCCCTCTTAACGATTGAATAAAGAATGCTTCACCTTTTCGTTTGCGTCCTGGAAGCAAAACATATGTCAGATTATAAAACAAATAACAAAAAAATGTAGAATAAATAACATGCTTTCATGCTAAGCCAACGAACGCTGTTTTAATAAACTTCTGATTGTTTAGATTTCTACTGAAAATATTATGATTGTAATGAATGTTTCTAATTTAGCGTTTTACTAATTTCATAATTTGATTGTTCTTAGAATTAGGTGTATATTTTAATATATATTAAGGAGACGAGACTCGTCAACTTAAATGTAACAAAAAGTAAATACTGCAGTTGCAAATTTTAGATGCTAAGCAAATAATCTTACATAATCAGAACCAAAAGAGAAAGTATTCAGCTCGTTCAAGTTTCTCTTTTCGAATTGATTATGAAATACGTAGACAATTGAAAGTTCCTGTAAATTAAATTACCATCACAGATTTATATACCATTTATTAAAAATATAGTGAGCTATCGAACACAAATGCATAATACTGAAAAATATGCCGCTATGTTACTAAATGAATTAACAAATATAATTGGCAAGGATACACAAAAGAGAGATCAATAAAAGTTATTATCACAATTTATAGCACCTATTAAGTTACCTTACCAGTTAGCACAAAGTCTTACTATGAATAAGCATACGCAAACAATTACATCTTCCGGTCAAATAACCTTTAATTAAGTACTATATTATTTGATATCGTTATTTAAAATATGTAACTCAAAGTACACATTGAATTTAAGATTAAAAACAACTGTTATACTGCCAGTAGGGATTGTATTAATAAGAATAATAGACTGTGGCTTTCTTTTATAAATCTGTAGTATCGGTTTCCTTCTAGTTTGGCCTACTTACTCATAACCTGCACTAGTTACATCACATTTATTTAAGATCTATTTAAACTATTTATTTACATTTAAGCGGTTTTATTTATACTAAGGTAATACAAATATACTCGTAAGTCGAAGTAATGCCCGTGTTAACAAATTCAATACCTCCGATATTACTATGAAAAATAAAAATATCAAAATCGAGAGAACGGATGGGAACCTCGCGAAAATTAGATATTATTATATTGAAGATACTGAAATGTACTCAACGGAATCATTATTTTAGTATAGAAAATAAAACTGTGTTCACGGCTTTCTATATAAAGATTACCTGAGCCTGGAAATAGCGTTTTTCTCCGGGTCGGTAGTGTTCTGCACGCAAGAACCCATTGGCTGAACGACTCTAGTGTTTTCAGTGACAAGTGTTTTTGGTACTCGACGCAGACGTAGTAGTACATTAAACGGAAAATTGGGTTTATAAACAAAAAATAATTTTACTTTTTACTTCAATTTGCATAGTTCAGTCGAATATGTAAAAGATATAATAAGGTGCTGCAGCTAATGGGACTGCTATAGTTCACAAGCGTAGGCTCAGTAAAATACAAATCGAATTTCTATAAAAACCAATTATTAGATAAGCCTAGAGTCAGACAAAAAACTCCGTCGGTGGATGATTATGCACATTCTTTGCGTAGACAACTTTGGTCATTTCCGTATACACTTTAGCAGGACATCCGTGGTTGTTGTGCGTGTAGCAGGACCAGTAACAACTGTTGCCGTTGTAAAAATCTCCGGTAAACGTGAAGTCTCCCAGTTTCATCAGCCTTTCGCCGCCTCGAGACGTCATAAAATGCACTGCAAAAATATAACAATACATTTACCAGCCTGCGACACTTACCTTTTGGAAATTCCGTGTATGAGTGACTAGAGAGACTAGAGACAGGTAATTCAATTTCTGAGTAATATATGAGTTGAACCTTTGCACTAACATTTTTAGTTATAAAAACTTCAAATTACCTTCATATAACAACAGAATATGCATACCAAATCTCAACTTTATTCATGGCTGCCATAACTTTTGATTTTGTGTCTGTCACTCTATATGATCAAATTTAAATCCTCTTTATTTTTTAAGTAAAAATATAGCTTCTTCTTGTAGGTGTTTTCTTTTACTTATGGGCTAACCTTAAACCACTACCTATATCGCATGTTGGAAAGTGAATGTGTAGTCGATAATGGTAAATAAATAAAGAAAAACGTCACATAGAAATGGTAAAATCAAACAATTGATCAAATGCAGGGTAATAACAAATAGTCAAGTAAGTTTTATCATTGGTTATATCCATTCACAGTTTTCGTTATTTATTTACACGACTGTAAACTCTGTGTGTGTAAAGGTATGTATGTATGTTTCTTTATTCCACCATAACTTCTAAACGGCTTGACCGATTTTAATGTTTAAGGGTGAACTGGCCGGCCCGTTCTCCCTACAAACGTCGTAGGGTGATCACTCCCTTATTTGAGGACTTAGGTCCAAAACAAAGCATGATATCGATTGAACTCGTTATTTCGTAGTATTAAATTTCGTTACGATACAAACCTAGATAATGACGAGTTCAATCGATATTACGCTTAATTCTATACCTAAAATCTCAAATAAGGGAGTGATCACTCAACGCTGTTTGTATGGAGAACTGTACGGCCAGTTCAACCTTAATATATCTTGTGATATATGCAGATTCGTCTTACAATAAATATAAAAACAGACCTGGCGGATTTACGACATAAAAAAAACCATACACACAGAGTGCTGTAGTATCAAAATCAAGGGCTTTAAAAACGATTCCATAAATATATATAACTTTTAGTTTTAATTTGAATGGAGCGATAAAACGTTTAACAAGAACAAATAATTACCAGTCGGGTTATTTACCTTTTTTTAATTAATTTTATACTTGTTGATTTATTTTCTTTCCGTATATCAAAATTATTATTACTCATTTAAATGTCTGTTTTTTATATCTAAATATTCTTCTACAACTGACATATCTTATCGTGACGTCATAAATTGTGCATATCGAAACATGTTGAGTCGTTAACACAACTGTTTACAGTTTTCACATTTTAATTACATGGTATGAATTTTCAGTAGTAATTCATGTAGACTGCAAAAGGCTTTTGTCAATCACTAACCACCCCTTTGAAAATAAACCTACATGAGCGTCTCTATCTACGAGTTCTTTTCGTTTTCTTCTTAATCTTTCTATAACCTCTCGACTCTAATGGAATGATTCCCTTTGGAGAACATTTCTTTTTAATAACCATATTAACAAACCCACTGCTCTCTGCGAAGGTTCTGCAAAAGCATTCTTTACAAATTGGATGCTCCTCATCATTAATCACTAATTTGTAATTGCAGGAGCACTCTCTTTTAATCTCTTTACTTGGCTTGGCTTGCTTTTTGTGATTTTTTTGGTAATATAGTAATCAAGCTTGCCATATAACTGACTCTACGGTCTCTGGTTCCCAAGGCCCAATATTGGTCAAAACACCATTTCCTGTCTTTTTCAGAAAATCTTTGTTTACAATTACGTCTACAAGGTACTAATGGTTTAAGACGTCGTTCAGGAACGTATTTACCTTTAGCTAATATGTAACTTTGGCCGCTATTTCTTAATATTTTACATGCTTCTCTTTCTTTCCTAGTTCTTTTTAAACTCTTTCCAAAGTCAGCATCAACTCTTGCGCTTCGTGTCTCTAGATCGGGCCAGCTATCGTCAGAATGGGATGAATCTGAAAAAAATGTATTATCATTCTGCATGCAGCATTTTTGTAAGCATGCACCAATATGAAAGTAAGCACTTAACTATCTAATAATTATGTTTCATACAGAACAGATAATAAAGAGTCTACAACGAAATAAATGGAGAATTGAAATTAATAGAATAAGTTTTGTATAAAATTCACAATCTATAAATGTTTAACCAATAATATAATGTGTAATACATTATTTTCTCTAACACTACAAGAACAAAAATAGTACAAAAACACTAGAGGAAAGTAACATTTTTAAAAGCTTTGACGTCAGTTGTTTGGATTCCCGCCTGCTTCAACTTCTCAGGACTTGTCGTGTAGGTGGTATACTCGCTACCACTTGTACCTTGAGATGGTAAAGAGCCCTGAGCATTGTCCACTACTCACGTCTACAGGAGTAGGGTGTTGCTCTAATGCGTCTTGCCAATAGGAGGATATCTTACAGTTCTTATATTCTTTAGCCGAGGACTTTAATACAATTATTTGAATAAGTCATAAGTCATGTAGTTTACTTAGTAGTATCCTTTATTTAAATTCATATTAAGATTACAATCTATCTGCTACATTACATACTTACTTAACAACAAATAACTACTAACACTCAGAGTAATCTATCACTTCCTAAATTCTAGTTAATAACGCGGCGTTGCATTTTACCTAACTGAATTAAGTGGAATGATAAGCGATTAACATTCCTAAGAAATTTTAAGAAAATAATATGTGTATTCAATTAAGTACTAATTTAAATAAATGCATCGTTTCAGACACGTTAATGTGCAACATCCATTGAACACCTATTTTAAAAATAAAAGTAGTGCCACATTTAAACTAAAGTTCACATTGCAAATCTATATGTACATTTTGAAAGACCGCATCATGCTAAATTCATGTTTTAAGCTGATGAGTCACACACCCGCACAATTCTAATATCGTTTTTGAACTCCCTGGCTCCTGTCAGTTAATGCAAATTATTGTTTATTGTCGACGATAGATATGTCTTCGTGATAGCACTAGTTATATACAATAGAGCCATCATTATCGAGACGAAGTAACAAAACACTTATTTCTATTAAGTTTGGAACTAACTTAAGAACTACAAAAAATCTATTCCAATGAGATTTATGAGATAAGGTAAGTAAAGCTAAAAGACCCAAACTTGCAAAATGCTTCACCTGTCTTGTAATATAACAGGAAACCCTCAAGTGGAGTTTTGCTAAATGCTAATCACCGAACCTTCGTCGAGAGTGAATCAACCCCCATAAATTTGCACAGTACGAAACAATTAAATTCCACGTATGCTATTTAAGAAAATAAACAATCAGCGAATCGTTTATATATAGTTGCCTCGTAAAATTTATGTTAGTTTATAGTTACCAATGAACTTGTATTGGGAATCGGGTAGAACAGACTCAGGCTTTATTATATGCCTTTCATAACTTATTTCCCTGATAAACAATTCCGACGCTGAAAGTTCAGCCACCCTCAGTTATATACGGGCTTCCAGAATTCTCTTGCAATAAATTTTATTATTTCACGGAAATAGATGTTTGTTTCACTGTGAAAGTGTATAGAGTTTGTTGTTGACGCAGCATTATGCTAGGTTACCTTGGACAATGACTAACTAATTGTCATAATAATCAATTTACCGACAAAATAATTTTCTACCAAATCACAATGCATTTTGAGATGAGTGTTTTAAGCCCAGCGGAACTATTTATTTTGAATAGCTTTCTTTTTTTCCAATGCAACACTGTAAACAAACTCTTTGGTAACACCGAACGTGTTGCAAAAACATTCAATACAAATTGGATGATCTTTCTTATTAATCACAAGTTTATATTTGCATTTCCATTGCATATTCTCGGTTTGTTTTATATTTATCAGTTGGGCAAGGTACATTGTTTTTAGATCTTTTGTTCCAAAGCTCCAATATGTTTCGAAGAACCTTTTTCTGTCTCTTTCGGTGAATCTTTCTGCACATCCGAGTTTGCAGGGTCCTAAAGGTGTGAACAGCCGTTCATGTTTAGGTGCAATTTTAAGAGTTATAGTTGTTGGGCCGAAATTTCTTAGATTTTCTTCACTTTCTTTGTCTCGTTTTACTTCGCTTATTTTCTCATTATCTGTATCAACATTGATGACACGTGGCTTAGGTTTGTTATTGCGGTCGCCGATTACATATAAAACACATAAATCTGAAAAAATAAATAGACCTCCAGATAAGATGTTCGTTGCAAGTTTTAATCTATGACAAAAACAAATGCCTGTGTTTAGGTAAAACTAGGTATATCTAAACACAAAGATTTTGTTGGAGGGTATACCTCGTATGATATAATAGAAAAGTGTTAAATTGTAAGTATGCACATTATAAAAACTTGAACAATTTTCATATAATCATTTCTCCAAGGAAACGTGCGGTACACATTTGTTAGCGGGACGTAGCGGACTGCGATTGTTTCTTACGAGCACGTAAGATATATAAGTATATATATTTAAGATACTAGATATGATCAAAACATAACATATGTTATCATCAAGATCATACTGAGAAGAGTGTTGTTAGTATCGCTCGTATGTCAATGTTATAGATGTCGCAAGATGCGGTGATATTATAATTTTACTATGACACTGAAATTTTGTTATAGATTCATCTATTGACGTTACGTACGTCTATTAAAGTAGTCTGTGCAATCACGGGATACAGATACAATGGAAGGTAAATAACTCAAATACGGCATTAATGGTCCACGGTTTATTTTCGGTAACTAATTACTCAAATTAAATCAAAATCAAAACAACTTGGCTCGGGGTGAACATTCTTTTGATCTATGTTTATTTATTGTCACTGATAGTATACCTAATTTGACTGAGATTGATAATTGACATTGTGGGTATTTTTAACAATACCTCATTGAAAATACGTAACTTGTGAGATTGTTATACAAAAAACTGTAACATAGTTATTTAGTTACAATACAGTCTTTAAATATAAAATAAAAAAGTAATCAGAAATACAAATTGGTAGCTTTTGTTGTGATATAATTACAGATTAACATATGTAACTAAAAAAAAAAAAAACTTAAAATTAGCTAAAAAAGAAGAAACTAATCCAATGTTCCGCTACCATTAGGCAGTGTCCCCAAAATGCTGGCCGCATTGCCACGTTGTATGGCAATGCTTATCCTCTGTGCAAAGTATATGCCAGCATTTTGGTCACAAGTAGCGTCGACCAGACGTTTTGAGACGTCTTTGAATAATAATTTGGCGCTCGGTCCCCACGGTCCCAGCGTTTCGACCCCAAAAGGCACAAACATGTAACAACTACTGAGATTACTACTTACTTTGCGCCTTTTGAGGCTACTGCTAGTTCAGCCGCCGCGCCGGCCACTATTTAGTTATATTATTTTTTTAGTTATATTTTTTTTGTTAAGTGTAAAATATATCAATTTCACAGTTTGAGCTTACTTCTCATGTCAATATTTATGTAACGTTTTTAATATTTATCAACCCTACATTTATACAATTTTAATTATTAAATAAAAAATATTTTACCTGCTTAAAATTCAATAAAGTGAACGTAAATAAATCAAAATATTCATTAATTCTTTGTTTTACATCAGTAGCTTATTATATATTTATATAGTTTACGATCATATCAATGAAAAAGGGAGCTCCCACTATTTTGCTTACATTACAACTGAAAATTATCAGTCCTAAAATAAAGGCACATCCTTTTTATGAGAAGATTCATTAAAAAAATTACAGCCATTTCATTATTATTTCTATTACAACTTTGAAAGAACCAGTAATCTTAGCAAATAGGTAAATATCTATAGCATAAAACTGATAAAAATATACAGATAGTGTTAGCTAGAAAGCCGATCTCTACAAACTTTGCAACAAATCAAAAATATCCTAATCGCTTCTTTGGACACATTACAATATTTGGTTTTCAATTCTTTATCCATTGTGTCTTTACAAGCATGGTTAAAAAGTAAATGCATTGTATGTAATACACTAAACAACTCATCAACATGCACATAAAATTTGATATCAGGATTTGTGTCTGATTTGGGCTGTATGAGGCGTTCCGTTACACCCATTTTAAGTATATCATAATTAGCTAACATTTTGAAGTCATCAAAATCTTTGTTCCACTTTGCTTTAGTTTCCTTTACTTCGGCCACTATGTCTTGGTATCTTGAGTAAGATATCAGGTATGCGCTGTTGCTTTTCTTCCTTTTCATCAATGTATCTAATTTTTGATAGAACTCTTGTTTCATAATTTCTACATGATTTCCTCGGAACAATTCTTTTAGATCTGCAAATTAATTTAATTATTTTCATATTACTAATTTTACTGATTTAACTTTGTTATTTTGGGGTAACAATATTTCAACTGGTACTAAAAAAAAAAAAAACAGTTGAACTAATTGGTTGTACTAGTGGGAGGTACCCAGATAATGGTATTCTTCTTGTTCTTATTCTTATGGGGACAGCACGACATGTATTTTACCTCAACTCTGTTGCTTATCAGTCACACCTTTCGTACATATGTTCTTCTCGCAGTCCATCCATATCTTTATGGCATCCCTCAGCTGTAAACTGATAGATATCCGTTTAAATTCATACTTAACATTTTCTAATCATATTTTATCAGTACCGCATTCATATCTTTTCCCATTATTGTTCCGTCCCTCCCCATCACTTGCCTATACACGCTCTTCTTGAACTTTTCCATCAGTAGTGCTTCATTACAAGCTTCCTCTCTCCTTAACTTGTCCATTCTTACATTCTTTTAACATTCACATCTGACATATACATTCTTCTTTCATCCGCCTCTTTCGTTGCAAATCCTTCAGTTCATATTTTTTACAATAATCGGTTCATAATATAGATAGTTAATGGTATAATTTCAACGGACAAGGAGTAAATAAAATACATGGTACAATTTGGATATCAGTAATTATTGATCTAGAGCAATACATCCTTAGATTATAAACACATTTTCTATTTAGACACATTGTTAAATTTAGATTTTAATTACTTACTATTTTATTACATTAGATACTAAATCCTGGGAAATATAAAACTCTACAAGATACCCTGCAGTTAGTGAGATCTACAGATGTATTTATAGGTCTATACGGCTACGTTGTGATAAATACAAACAGACAAAATAAAATTTTTGTTTAAAAAAGCCGTCCGATATGACCTTACACTACTAAATACAAATTTTAAGGCTATTTTTGTTACAGTGCTGTATCAGCCGGATTGTCCACAGCTGAACACAGCCTCTAGCCTTCTCCACAGGGAAAATTTGCCATAGTCCCCGCACTTGGCAGGCGCCATGGGGATTGCGGTGTGAGATAGCAGTTCCGCGGAAGGCGCTGTTGCACACCTTCCGGTAGTTTACCCTTAGTCGACTCTAACGACACCCACGGTTACGGTTCTTTATTCATGTGAAAAAATGAATAAAGCAGGGTACAGAATGAAACCTTCACTACTACCCGCATAGCTATGTGTGCGTAACTAGTCGCTGACAAAACGCTTGGAGTCTTTTGGTTTTTCTACTTGAGGGTGGTAGCTAAAAATGCACTTCCACCATGCGGTGAAGCTCAAGCCCGCGGCGGGATTCAAACCATGGACCTGCTGCGCGGCAGTCCATAGCCAATGCCACTGAGCCATCACTGATGGCGATGGATACGTGAGTTTAACCAACATACATATTAGACATAAGTAAAACATTGAAAAAAATAAATAACTCACATATGCGTTGATGAAGGCACTGTGCAAAACTCCCTAACTATACAAACACATACATGCCTTGCCAGCCGTCAACGCTTTGATGGAACTAGAATCAGCGTTATTCCTTATTGTTATGTTAGCACTATTAGTGACGCATTTTAGATCTATTCATGAAATAACTATATAAACGTTTAATAGGCTATGTCACTATTACGAGCCTAATATTTGTTATGCAAGGCTTCAAAGTAGATATTTTGCGCGAGTACTCATGAAGTCAAAATCATTTATTCAATTTAAGCGTCTACGATGCTCTTATGAAGGTCAATAACAAATTTTAATGTTGAAATATTCTACATTGTACTGCCAAGTTCAGCAAAAAAATGTGTATAGAGCCTAAAAAAAAGTATAGAGCTACGAATAAATAATGTAAAGAAGTATAACTCTGATACAGTGACCGCTTTGATTTCGGACTCATCAACTTCACAAGTAACAAAACACGCACTATTTTCCAAATTCAATTTGATTGGTTAATTGATTTGGCGCTTAGAAATGATCGCATCTGATTGGTCGCGTCAAGGTGATGTTGTCACCGCCGTCATTGCCTAGGGCCAAACCGCACTACTGCGGCACAGCATCGCAGCGAAGCGGCGCGGCTCGAGAAATATTAATTTGTATGGATTTATTAATGGCGTAAACCGCACTATATCTTGCGGTACCACCAGAGAGACGCGGTGTAATAAATTATCATCATTTCACGGTCCACCTACGTTTCAACAATTCAAAAGATTATTTATTTGTAATTTTGAAATTCATAAGACCTTATTTTACGTTCAAACATTTGTGTGAAATCGATTATTATCTCTGAAGAGTCGTGGAAAATAGTTTTTTTACAAACGAGAATTAGGTTTCTTTCACCCAAATAGAACTATTTTTAATTTTTCAGCTCTATTTGCCTTATTGCAAAACACCACGATTATTTCTCCTTCGACGACTTCACCTACTTGGAATTTTTGCCATTAGTTGAAAGAACCGTCCTTCTACGCTGCATTGCTATAGTGAACAAAAAAGGCGCATTGTTTTTAATTTATTATCCAAAAAATTATAATAACATGATGCTTTTTGTCAGTAATGTCGTAAAACCTATGTTAGGTTTGTCTAGACATTGAACTCTCGATAAAAATAGGTATATATTATCACACTATATCTTACAATGTGTTATGTACACAGCCAAATAACGAACAAAATAACAAAACTAAACAAAACAGTAAAAAGATAGATTTTATATAGACTTAGATTTTAGAGTCAAGCATGACTTTTGCTTACACAAATAGCTGTTATCTCAGGCGCTCAATGAGTTATTTTATTGTATGTGCAGTAAGCAGCTACCCACTGAGCATACAACTAATACGAACCAGGGCCCCCTTCTCTAATTTGTCGAAGTATCGAACTTCGGGTCCGAAAGAAAGGTATCCGTAAAACACGTATTGGCTTACATAAGTTTAACTTCGTTCGTAGCATAGACTTGCAAGCATTTACCTGTGTAGATTTTAAATATCCTTTTTTTGATTGCATTCGTATGATTTGTACATTTTTCAAATATAAAATAATATAAATGTAATTTATTCGTTTGCCTATAAGTCGAGTTCTAAATATGCAGAATGAACACAATTAATAATGAGGATATAAATACCTATGGAGAACCTAGTGCAGCCGAAGCCACGCCGTTTCTAGAACATAAGCTTAAATCCTAAATATCTAACCTGTATTTACTAGAACAGTAGCGACACCTCTCGCTGATCCATAACTAGGACTCTCAGACTCTTACCTTGTGAAAATGTTCTTTAACTTCTCTGTTTTAAGACTTAAAATTGATTGAGGCATGCATACCAGCGTTTTCAGAGTATTATGGGAGATCCCATAGCGGGCAAGGTTTGTGTGGAACGTTGCGGTCCACCATTGACTATATCAAGCAACAAACTTCGTAACGCATATTAAATTTTCGTTGTATAAAGTGTCGCTCGAAACAAGAAAAACGAAACTTTGTCGAATTGTTGCGCCCAGTTGTGTGACGGCTGTGTGATGTGTATCAGTGAAATTGATTTTGTTTGCGCTTACGCACTACAAAGGATGTTCCATTTTACATAGCTATAAAATTATGTTACTAAATATTTTTTTAGAATATATTTAATATTTTTCTGTGATTTTATCTTTAATTGTACACGGCAGATTATTAATGAGGTGAGAAATTATGAATTGAGAGATTCTTTTGCCGTATACGTTATTGTCTCTAGGTGCAAGTACCTAGTTTTCTATTTTTATGCTTCTGGTGAATTTAGAATGACTTATAGAAGATGGATTTCTGTTCGGAAGTATTATTGTTCGAGTAGTATATTTAATTGAACTTTTTTACGTTTTGTACGTTACTTATACTTCGCTACTTGGACGAACGCAGTACTTATACTTCGCTGCGGCATTAGGTAGTGATGGTCGCTCAGATACCACGTCGCGCCGCACCTTTGTAGTGCGGTCCCAGCTTTAGAGTCGCGTGGATGGCGTTATGCCACAATATATTAGCTTGTTTACGTATTCATTTTCTATTACATCTATTTTCAATAAAATTGATTTATGGTTTTTCATGCAATTTATTTCAGTAGATTGGAATACTACTAAAATACTTTTTTGAAAATAATATTCTATAATTTAAAAGTCGGTATATATAATGCGCTAAAAGAGTAGAAATGGATTTCAAGTAAATTTTTTTAGTCAAGTTGATATTGATCTGGATATAATTTACAATTAAATTTGAATTTAAAAAAATCTTATTGCGTGTATTACATTAATAAGTACATCAAGTTTTTTTTGGCGGTATGTATTTTCACAAAATGCTGCAATCTATAGTAAATAGTTTTAGCTACCACAACGAAAGCATTTAGTCAACCTAGCTGTCATTGCAGGCTTGCAGGCAGTGTAAACACTCCAGCCCTCTACCAGTTGGCAGCGTGCCCAGCATGCTCAGATCTATTATTCTAGTATTCCATTGTACCAAATGAAGTAGTTGGATTATATATACCTATTGGAACTAACAATACCGCAGCCATAGGTGTGACAACTATCAATGTGACAGTTGATGTCGTATTTATCTGTTATAATTTTATATTTTGGCTACAAATGATAAAATAGTTATCTAGAAACAGATCTTTAGCATGACAGTTATAAGACCTAAATCAATAAAAGTAAATAATCAACTTATTTGTAATTTTTATGTCGTTTGTATCCCCAAAATGAAATCAATACTGAAAAACACGACATCAATTGACACTGTGACAGTTGTCAGACCTAAGCCCTACTTCTAGGATATTTTTATATCATTAGTAGCACAAATAGTAAATTAGAATTGAGGACCTTTTTCAAAGTATTTTATGACATTTCTAGCACATGTTTGACATACAAAATTAAGAATATAAAAAAAAATTGGGAATTGTTTTCATATAAAATGTTCTAAGACTAACAATGTTCCAAAGTAATTTTTTGATTTAATGTAAAATTCATGTTGCATAAAACTATCTGGGGTAGTCATGTATGGGTTTCGAAAATGTTGTGTTTTTTACTCGTTTATAAAAGGTATTCCTGTTTTTTTATATCCGTATGGCTTCTCAACCATTTTATTTTAAACTACGGTATTTTTGCAGAATTAAACAACGCAGAAGAACATTTATAAATTCAGTTCAAAATTCCCGCGGTACAACCGCAAGACTCGAGCCCACGCGGCGAACTGACAGGGCCGCACGGTACACTTTTTAAGCCACGCCCGCTGCGGTATAGTTTACGTTCTGTTGTTTTTGAACTTGAATTACATTTCTTTCCATTATTATTCGTAGGTATAGAGATACTTTTATTGCACCCCGAGAAAGCGAACGATTCTAGGATTTAAACATGAGCGCAGCTCGTTCGTTCAAAGGCACGAGACGCAAAATGAAGTTGTAGAGCGACACAATTTTTTCACCTCACTCCAGCGAGGAAAATGATAAGTGCAAAAAAAACCTCAATAAATTATAGTAAATTAGTGTAAAAAGTGGGGAGAATAATATATAAGACGAAATAATTATCGAGATAAAATTTTCGCATGTCACATTCGGCCCAAAATCCCATCATTTCTGTACCGGTTAACAAGACAAAGCAAGCGTGCAGCTCTTTGCTTATCAGTCAATTTGAGGCAGCCATATTTAAAGATTTTAATTTTACAGCTTTACTGTAAATAAATCAATATTTTGGGTATGCTAACGTTAAACCATGATATTTATTGTGGCAGCGATAGCCGAGCATAACTACGGACTGCCGTACCGCAGGTCCATGCTTCGATTCCCCGCCGGCGCCGGCTTGAGCTTCATCGCATGGTGGAAGTGCATTTTGCGATAAGAGGCCTTTTACATTTTGCAGCCCTCTCACTCGTACTTTTAAAGATAATTTCAAATAGAAACAATTTGTTTATGATTTTTTTAATGTGATCTGACATTATTTTGCTTTTTGGGACTATAGATGGTCTCAACATATCTTTATTTTGTAACATCCAACTTAGAGGCCCAAAATGTTAAATAACTTATATTACGCGTTTTCGTTCCCCCATTACAAAAACCAACATTAAAATTAGTCGAGAACATCTATAGTCGCATGCAGCGAAATAATGTCAGACCTCATTTTAAAAAATCAATACCATATTGTTGCTATTTGAAATCATGTCTAAAAGTGCGAGTGACAGGGCTGCAAAATGTAAAAGGCCTCTAACAGTGTGTTCCCGCAGACAGTCTTTGAGAGCCAGTAAAATCGAAGACACATGACACTTTAAATTGTTTGTCTAAAGGTGTGGCACAGTGCAGTTCGTCATTTGTGTCTAAATACATCTGTTATAGGCAGAGCTTACCGCTTAACATCAGGTGGCAATGGTACTTGTTTTGTCACAAAAAGATATTAAAAAAAAGTCGATTTGACAAAAAAATATTTAACAATATATTATTTAACATTTGTATTTTTTTTCTATTAATTTTTATGTTATTGTGACGGAACAAGCTCGAGGCCCACCTGCTGTTAAGTGGACTAACCTCTGCCTACAACAGATGCATTTCGTCAACACGAATTGCACTGCGCCCGTCACCTTCAGATATAGTTGTTAAGTCTCAAGTGCCTGTAATTTTAATGGCTTGACTGCTGCCGGAACACACTGTCAGGTGCTTGGCGACAAATTTTCTACTTGAGGTCGCTAGCCAGGCGGGCATTCGCAAAATGCACTTCCACCATGCGGCGAAAGCTCAAGCCCGTGGCGGGATTCCAACCACGGACCTGCTGCACGGCAGTCCATAGCCAATGCCACTGAGCCATCACTGCTTCCAAAAAAAATGTAAGAATATATTTTTTTATAAATGTAAGTAAACAATGTAGCATGGTAATTATTAAATAACAAAGAAAACATTGAAATTAATAAGATTTTATTGTATATTTAATTTTATTTATGAAACATTTCAAAACAAGGGAAAACACACAGAGGCACCTTGCAAACTTTGCACATATATTTGCTGCGCTGTTCCTTTTTGCGAGTGCTGCACAATCTGCATCTACGGAATGTGGACAATTCAGGCATGTGCAAGCCAACATCTGCTTTTCGTAACTCTTCAGGTACTGAACTGAAACCTTTTTTTTTGAAGTAAAAAGGTTTGTGAGGCGGTTCCTTTTCACTTTCATTACATAAAAGTGCAGAAAAAACTGTTTCTGAATTGTTAGAAATTTCTGAAATGTAAGATGTATCTTACAACCGTCTGTTAACATATTAATTAATGTTTTTTTTTTCCAATTGAAGGAAGTTCAAAGGTGAAGGAATTTATGATATATTAGTGTAATTCTGTCTAGAAAGCAGCACCTTTACCCTTCAGCTGACAACTTTTCCTTTTAAGGGTGAACTGGCCGGTCCGTTCTCCATACAAACGTCGTAGGGTGATCACTGCCTTATTTGAGGATTAAGGTCCAAAACAAAGCATAATACCGATTGATCTCGTCATTATCTAGGCTTGTATGATGCCGAAATTTTAATAAGATAATTAACTTGATAGTTATGAGCTTCGAAACATTTTCATATAACATTTTCGAGGCCCATAACTTTCACATTCATTATCTTTTTTAAATTTCGGCATCATACAAGCCTAGATACTGACGAGATAAATCGGTATTATGCTTAATTCTGGACCTAAAATCTCAAGGGAGTGATCACCCTACGGCGTTTGTATGGAGAAGCGACTGGCCAGTTCAACCTTAAATACGATGATCAGCCTTAATCCAAATGGTATCTAATTCGGCACCACATAGCAGTAGGTACATACAGAGCAAATTTATTAGGGCCAAGGCAAATACCCACCTATACAAAAAAATTATATCAATATCATAATGCAGGCTTAGTTAATATCAGCCAATTTAAACCACATAACTGTTTTTGCTTAATTCATTTATTAAGTCATAATATTTCATTCAGTATTTTTTAGACCTCATAATGAAATTGGGCTAAAACTAACAACTTTGACTATCTTCTCTATAAAAAAAATATATAATTCAACTATAACATATTATTTAATATACATTTCAATTGCTGGCACCTATTTGGCTCAAAGAATAAGGATTGCAATTCAACAGGGCAATGCTGCCAGTATGCTGGGCACGCTGCCAACTGGTAGTGGCTAGAGCATTTGCACTGCCTATGAGTCTGCAATGACTTATATGGGTGTAAATGCTTTTATTGTAGTAGCTGTAGTGTTGTATATAGTTCGTAGTATTGTATGCCTTTATTAACAAAATACTGCCGGTAAAAAATATACATTTAATGTATGTATATTACATACAAACCTATTATTTATTTTATCTGGTAAAGAAATTATAAAAATTATATTTGTACTCTACTCCATTTAGGAATGAAATTCTATACTTTTCATTATCTAGGATGTTCATGGATTAATGAGCTCTAGATGATGACACCCATAATAGACATGATGGGGTGCAAAAACAATATATTTATATTACAGCTTTTCAACTCATTCTATTATCAGCTAGCAACCTGTTACATACAGATGGACGAACAGACAGACAGTGGGGTCTTGTTAATAGGGGTCTATTGTAAACCCATTGGGTATGGCATTCTTAAAATGTTTACTGATAGTTAACTATTACGCACACATACAGAACTTATGTCCAATTTTTTTTATTGCTTGTACTTTATTAAGAACAATTTAAATTATTCATTATGCTACTATGCGTTTGAACTTACTAGTGACAAGAAAATGTGAAATTGTCCTCGCTAACTACTTCCTTCTAGTAGGAAATCTGTCACATAGCACATTATGGTATTTTCCAAGCCATGTTGTTGAGTCGATTTTCATGCTAGATCTAGCATTCCACTAGTTTCAACCCTATTAACAGCTGATATTATTACCTATAGAGCGATCTAACATCTAGGAAAGAGAATATGCGGATCACCACATAGGTAAATTTCTACAGGATTTATTATAAATTTTAAAAAGCACTCTAGTTACATACAAAGATAAAGTTTTTAATTATTTAGATCATTGTACTATCTTCTAAAGGGTTGTCTACTTGCTAACATAAACTAATAATCTAAGCGACATCATTATTCAATATTACAAATCGAATAAGTTTCATCCTGATGGTGATCATCTGTAAAATGGTATATTGAAGGCACTTACCAGGTTATGTTTACCACAAAACAATAAACAAAAATATTACTCACTGCACTTCTCACGACTACTCACGACTTGGTAAGTAATAATAATCACGTTGTAGCACTTCGTGGATATAAAAGCCAACACTTCGAATAATTTAAATGATTTACTCGAGATGAAATTCTATATACATTAGAGGTTATGATTGGAAGTCACTTTTTTCACTGTGGAACTGATGGAATCGATTGATTTTTTCTCTAGGCACTGAAAGTCACTGAATGTATGATATAGGTTTTATTGCAAATCTTTCTTTTATTTGTTAGGGTTCGTAAAAAAACATTATCAAAGTTTTGTTGTTGATATAGCACAGCTGTCACTGTATTAGTGTTGCCAGTTCTGCTAGCCAAAAAAGTATGAAAGAATTACAAAATCTGTCAATACAATAAGATTTACAATCTATATCGATATCACATTGACATTGAAACTCGCACCTGTGGGTCCGTATTTTTTACATCAATATTATAAATGACTTTATTTTACAAGTATTTTAAATGAAATATGTATCATAATGCCGAGAATGTGCCTCTATATTCAGTAAATATTGAGCAATCAAATGTATGTGCACTGTAAATGCCTCAAAAGAGAACATAAAATTATTTATTAATAAAACCGATTAAGTTCGAGTTGCACTCCTACAACGAGGGTTCCGTACCAACACAGACTACCAAAAAATTGTTACGTTTTTCATACAGATCGATATTCTTAGCGGGAGTCCACACAACACCTGGCAACTATTTAGTATTTCTGCCACCCAAAAATGAGAAGGACGTATCTAACAAAAAGAAAATCGGAGAAAAAATTTATAAGTTTGAAAAATGGGAAAATTAATGCTGTGATTTAGTTATTGCGTTTATCGAAATTGTACGAGTATACAATTTTTAGGCATGTATTCCCTCTTAATTTAGTATTTTAATAATAATAACAAATTAAGTATATTTAAAAATATATAAAAAAATGCTTGAAATATCTGGAAGAATAACTATAACTAAATTAAAACACCATATGCGTCAATTTAGCTTTCAATTGTGGCTTCCGCTTGAGTCTTGCGTCTATGAACTTTTTTTGAGTAAAAACAGAGCAACTAAAATAAAGTTCCTTAAATTTAGCATAAATCGGACCTGTGGTTTCAGAAAGGTAAGTAGGCTTTAGTTTAACTCAGAGACTACTTAAGTCAGAGAGTTAAGGAGGTATTTGCTTTTATTCCCATAATTCGTTTTAACGTAACACAACATTGTCTCTAGGTAAGGTAGTTAAGCGCCCCGGCCACTGAGAATGTGATGAAAGGTGGTTATCGAAGCTCGATTTAATAGTACATCTTTAATTTGAATCGGCTACCTAACCGTTCAAAAGATGTTTGCCGGACAGATGGACGAGGTCAGAGGGCAGGGTCTCGTATTCTAGTACGGAACCCTAAAAACGATCTAAAAAGTCAGGATCATCGATACACTATGGAGCTAAGTCTGCAATACCGTTATGTTGCTCAAAAGCTTTAATAGTAGTAGCTGTCCTATTGTAAATAGTTTGTAGAAAGTGTATAAAAGTTAAAAGATCATATATATTAGATCTATAAATTATATTTAATAAAAACAAAATATATTTTTACCTTATTTAATTGGATTCTTAGTTATTAAAATACAATCGTAAGTTACATTCTACAATAAGTACTACCTTATGTTCATTAGCATAGAAGTATGTACGTACAATATATTGGGATATTTAATACTAATTTTATAATGAATACGACACGACTTTCTAAGGTGTAATGAAAGTACACAATGAAAGCCTCGAACGACAAATGGTACAAACCATGCGAGTCCAATAGCAAACTAAAAAAATACAGTCAGAGGCGATTAACAATCACGTTGCTACGATTTCTCGCTAGATGGTGCTACTCATACATTCAGTTAACACTAATGATTATTACAGTCCCACCAACTTATCTGTTCAGGCGGCAGAAAAAAGAACTACAACATTCCTTCAAATTGTGACAGTTTGTAGTTGATTTCCTTGACCAGCAGCGCCCTCGCGAACTGCACAGTTAAGTTGGTGGTACTATACACCTTTCTTTACACGACTACTCTATATCTAGTATATAATAATATATCAATTATTGTTAAGCCACCCAAAAAAGAAGTTGAAGTTGAATCAATTATTGTTTATACAGGCTACAACTACTACAATTTTGTTGATTCTAAAATATTACTTGCTTAGTGGTTGATGCTGTCAAGGCTACGATGCGATACCGACATGGTCCTGATTTAAATACTCAACAGTGTGAAATACAACAATATAATATATAATGTTGTCTTAGGTTTTCGCGATTATTACACATAGTAATTAAACAAGTCACCCCGTGACCACGATCACTGCAAAGTGTTTGAAACGTCGCGTCGGGACAAAAATAATGATAAATATACGCGATTTAAACCGTTTAAAGTTGTTTAATTACCAAATATAATATATAGTTTTATTCGTTAAATCGTGTGCACTTTTCATATGTTCTGGTATTTTGGTTTGATACTGATATATGCTTTTTCAATTCCAAGTAACCCCTCTTGAAGGTGGTGGATGGTTATGGCCCCAGTTAAGGTATTGTCTCAAAATTTCTTTATCGATGACCATCAATCTAGCCCGGCACTTGTTTTTTGATGCTGAAGAGCACCTCCAAATCTGACGAGAGATCTGACGGTAAGTGTAACTGTTGTGGAGAATCATAGTGTGTCCTTTACGGGAGAGAACGTAAGAATATTCTGAAACAAATAACGTAAATTTATAAAATAACTGAAAAATATATATATATATGTATGTATATATAATATTTATATACATAGGATAGAAAATACCTAATTAGTTTCAAGAAATAATTTAAAAAAAATAGAACTCGGTTTAACATTTATATATATAACTATTTTATTTAATTATTTCTTGTAATTAATTATTTTCGATCCTATGTGCCTATTCGTAATTGTTTGCCCCCAATTCCGTTATCTCGCTGGACCTTTCTATTTAGACGTAACCGTCTGCTAAAGCGAGCGCCAAAGCTTTACCGATTTAGGTAGGTTTACTGTTAGGGCCCTAACAGCTGCTAAATTAACAGTTCGCTGTCAGCGAGTACGAAAATCAAGGGTGGCATTCTAGCCCGGCACCAGACGGGGCTGTTTATCAGTATATTGAGTTAAAAATACAGTCGTGTCCGTGGTTTTAGCTCGTGATCCCACTGCGATGGGACTACGGTCCCATTGTGAAAAAGTGCTGGCACTACGGACGCTTCATCGACGTAAATACTACAAATATAAATAACCAGGGCATACGGTTAGGTTAATTACCTACTTGGTTTGCTGTTTAGCGAGGACTTAGATGTTGGCTACCGTTGTCGGCCGTCCAAAATGATTTTTTTATTACTAAAATGGTTGCAAGTCGTCACAAAAAATATAACAATCGAAATTCAAATAGTTCCGATTAGCTAGAAGTGCAAAACTTTTAGTGTGCCCCATGTATAATATTTAAATGTAGGTAAATGTAAGTATATATATGTATACTGAAATTATGATATGCAATGTTTCGGTATATTTTTTGATAATTGTGTGGTATTGCAAAACTTATGTATCAAACATTGTTATAATGGTGAATAAATAAAAAATCTGAAAAAATAAATACTCTGATTCTGTTTCTAACTCCACCGGAACTTGGGCGAGGGAAGTACGTGCTTGGCGACAGATTGTCTACTTTCGAAAATATTGACCTATACAAGTATATTATTAAATTCTAAGTCTCTTGATACGAACTTGATGGGCTGACGAGAAGAATGACAAGACCATTTCACTAAGAGACTAATCAGCACAATCGATTTTTAATCAGATTGTGCTGATTAGTCCTTCATGGGTTGAATAAAAGCAATAAATTAATTCAAATATGTTATTCTTTATCTAATTAAGAGTACATATGTACACTGTCTAAACAACAATGTCTGAAATGTTATTATAGCACAGATAATAATAATAAAATAATTATTATTAGTTGTATATTTGTCAAATACATCATTCATATCATAGAATTATCAATGTCTATTGTTTACACTCCTGAACTAATCGAATTATTTTCCCAACTATGACTATAAGTCATTTATTAAACATTTTGATCATTTGTGATTTTTCATTTATTAAACATTTTGATCACTAACATGCGCAAAGTTTTATGGTCAATGAAATATTAATTTCCTAATTTAAGTATATTTTTATTAATATCCGTGAATAAAATTAAGTATATTACAATGTTTGCTAAGAAGAGCATTAAGGAAGTCAATATCATAGACTAAAATTCAAAAGGGGTCCAGAATAGTACCACGTGGACGTTATATTAGGTCCTTACATATGAAATTGGCGTTTTGTATGGGAGGAACAAAAAGTCGAATATTTTTTAATATAATATATTTAATTAATCAAAGTATGAACCATTATTTTCTATGCACTTTTGCCATCTCATAGGTAGTTCATTGATCCCTTTACTAAAAAAACCAGTCGGACGGGAATCAATAAAATCTTTGAAGGCGATTTGGACTGCCCCATCGGAGTTGAATTTTTTCCCTTGCAAGAAGTTATCCAAATTTCGAAAAAAATGGTAATCTGTTGGAGCAAGGTCCGGGGAGTACGGAGGATGTCTTAGACTTTCCAATTGAAGCTCTTCTAATTTAGTAGCTGTCTGTAGCGCAGTGTGTGGTCTAGCGTTGTCGTGAAGCAGCAGTGGCGTGGAGCGATTGACCAGCCTAGGTTGTTTAGCCGCTAGCTTTTCCATCATGGTTTGCAATTCCTGACAATAGACATCAGCCGTAATAGTCTGGCCAGATTTGAAAAAACTGTAATGAACAATACCGGCACTAGTCCACCAAACGCTTACAAGTAACTTTTTTGGGGTTAATTTTCGCTTGGGGCAGGATTTGGCTGGCTGGCCAGGATCTAACCATTGCGCTGAGCGCTTCCGATTATCGTAAAGAACCCATTTTTCATCACAGGTAATGATTCGGTTTAAAATACCTTCATTATTGTGCCGGTTTAGTAATGTAACGCAGCAGTCGACGCGCGTTTGCCGGTTTGTTTCAGTCAATTCGTGAGGTACCCACCTTTCAAGCTTTTTAATCTTCCCAATTTGCTTCAAGTGAATTAAAACAGTTTTATCACTAACATTGCAGCCTGCAGCTAACTCGGACGTGGTTTGCGATGGATCCGCTTCCACAATAGCCTTCAACTCTTCATTATCAACTTGAGTCTCAGGCCGTCCACGGGGCTTGTTCTGCAGGTCGAAATTACCAGAACGAAAACGTTGGAACCAAAAACGAACTGTGTTTTCTTTTGCAACACGACCGCCATACACATCATTCACCCTTCGAGTTGTTTCCGCAGCACTAGTGCCACGGCGGAACTCGTACTCGTAAATAATGCGATATTTAAGGTTTTCCATTTTGTAAAATGAGTGACGCAAACAGAAAAAAACAGAAGAAAAAAAACAAATGAATGACGATCATCGAAGCACAAATACATGAGTCTATAGCTGTACAAATTTGAATTTGGAATTCCTTACCAAAGAGGAAAAATTCGTGATTAAAGTGGCCAGTACGAAAAACGCCAATTTCATATGTAAGGACCTAATATTTCATTGCAATCAATCTTTGCCTTACCGACATATTTATTAGTTAACAGTGTTAAAATAATGTAGCTAGTAATAATATACTTTACTATTGATTACTCTAATATGTTTTCTCTATGAATTCTTAAATTAAAGAAATAGTTACTCACATAGCGCTACACAAACGTAATCCTGAAACATTTTAAATACCAAGTGTTTACACTAAGCTTAATTTGATGTAGGAGTCTGATATTGGTATGTCATAAGGATCCACCTCATCCGATATCCTTTTAGGAATTGCTCCAAGTTTCTTTCCCATTATATTCGAAAGCGTGCGGTTTTAAGGTAGTCATTGTAAATTTTACGTACATAGAGCAGAGTAGACGCCCTAATTGAAAAAATAATTGTAAGTACATGTTGTAATATGGCTAAGGTGCAAAAGGATTAAGCCCCAACTCACCTTTCCGGGAGCAGGCCGATTCTTATTAAGAATAAGGCTACCTGGAGGCTATAGAATTCACTACAATATGTACTAGTATAGTAAGCAAGACGTGTCCGCTACGTGCTAACGCACACAGTCCGCTTACAACCTGATCCGGTTTCCCCGACGTCAGTGCATTCTCAACTTTATGATTTTTCCAAACGCGACAATTAGGGTTCCGTATCGAAAGGGTAAAAACGGGATCCTATTACTGAGGCTTCGCTGTCCGTCCGTCTGTCACCAGGCTGTATCTCAAGAACGGTAAAAGACTCAAGACAGTTGAAATTTTCACAGATGATGTATTTCTATTGCCGCTATAACAACAAATACTAAAAATAAGATAAAATAAATATTTAAGGGGGCTCCCATACAATAAACTTGTTTTTTTTTTTACCTTTTTTGCTCGATACTAATAACGGTGACAGGAAGACGCTTTAAATATTCACAGAATGTTTAGTTATGGAACCCTTCGTGCGCGGGTCCCGCTCGCAATTGGCCGTTATTTTTTTACTTAGTGTCTCGATTCATATTAAAATGTTGGACACGGAAATTTTGAATAATAAATGTAATTATATATAAGTGTGAACTAAATATTTACGAACATAGTATTTATGAAAGCATTTCTTTCTCTTTTAAACTAAAATAACAGTACTTTACACATAAATTCTCGTCCATATCGCACGACCTCTAACTGCTGACGCGTTTAGGCACTGGCCACGCTTCCGCGTGCTCGTAGCTTGTTGACCGGGCAGAATCGGGCGTGTATAAACCGAGCAGTATTGTATTTTTTTGTATTGGATTCTGGCTATAACTAATTCTTAGTAATAATCGGCCTTGATCGCAAGATCAGTTCAGTCTAAGGCGGCAACCCGATTCGAATCCTAACTAGTAAGATTAAGAACCTGCCCAGGATATGTTGCTTGAAGCAATGATGGCCTATCGGTAATAGCTATAGACTGCCGTGCCGCAGGGCCTGGTTTGATCCCCACCGCCGGATTGACCTTCACCGCATGGTGGAAGGGCATTTTGCGATTGCCCGCATGGCTAGCTACCACCCTCAAGTAGAAAATCTGTCGCCAAGCACCTAACGGTGTGTTCCGGCAGCAGTCCTTGAGAGCCAGTGAAATTACAGGCACTTGAGACTTAACAACTATGTGACGTGTGCAGTGCAATTCGTGACTTGTGATCAAATGCATCTATTATAGTAAATTTTTTTTATTTTTTTTATGTTATTGTGATGGAACAAGCTCGAGGCCCACCTGATGTTAAGTGGACTAAACTCTGCCTATGACAGTTGCAATTCATGACAACTCACGAATTGCACTGCGCCCGTCACATTGAGACACAGTTGTTAAGTCTCATTGTGCCTGTAATTTCACTGGCTCTCAAGGACTACTGCCGGAACACACCTTATAATAATACGCAATGTAAATATTTAAGGACTTTCTTTAAGATATGTGTTAATAGAAGGACTAAAGAATATTTGAAGCGCTCGTAGCGAAGTTTACTTAGCTGTTCTCAACCGATCAGAAAAGTTAAGCAACGTCGCCCGCGGTCATGAGTTGGATGGGTAACCGCTAGTGACATTACTACTGAGCCAGTACTTCTAGGTTAACCTGAACAACATTTTCGACCACAGCATCACTTACCATCAGGTGAGATAGTGGTCAAAGGCTAACCTATCAGGCATAAAAAATATGTATATATATATACTCGTATATATTGAAGAAAGTTTTTGCTTCGGTTTTATAGCTGACCGCTTTTCTATCGGAAAATGAGAGCGTTCAGATGTATGTATAAGAGCTCTGTTGGTCGCCTTATGTGTGTATCAATGAATATACTACTCTCTACCGATAAGATGAAATTAGATAAAGTGGTAGCCCTAATCAGTGGCGTGCTGTTTTTTTTTCCTTGGATTTAACAGTAACTAAAACCGGAACCAAAGCGGCAGACAATGGTTTTTTTTAATCTAAAAATCCTGTAATTGACTATCTAACCCTATATTTATCAGTGTAGTTTGGCCCATTCCTAAATTTTTGTCAATTCTCCTCCTGGTAACTGACCAATACTTGGTGGTAGATGGTTGTGCGTTTGCTTAGGATAGTACTGTATTTTCCCTTCTTTCATGCAGATCTTGGCAGGGCAGCTGATGCTCGGTGCAGAAGATGAACATCTCCAGCTGTATCGGGAATGTTTCCAGTACGTATAACCTTCGAAGAGCACCAAGTAATTGCCGTTTCCTCGCCGAGATGGTACGATCTCATAGTGGAATTCTGTAAAATGAATTTATATTGCATACGATTAGTAAGAAGGCTTTGGCGCCGGCATTTCCACGCGAAAGTCTGGCCACGTAGATTACGTTGTTTTATACAAAAACTCACGCTTGCAAAAGGCAACACTTGTATCACGTAAGGAGAATCAAGTATAAATTAAAGCAGAAGTAAGCCTAGGCACATGAATAAAGATTTATTCATGTGTCCTATGTATGATATACGTATCTTTTTTTTTTGATCATCGTACCTAGTATATAATGATTACATAAACCTATGCAAAAAATGATACAGTGAATTTTATTTCGAAGTTTATTTTTATTTTAACATGCACATCTAATGTTTTATTCTGAAAATTAATTAGTAATGGTCCATTAAAATTTCTTATTACTACTTTATACTAAAATACACATAATCCTTAATACGAGAGTGCGTTAACATACATATCAACTAGTCAACAACGATCTTTTAAGGCTTTTATGGGTATTGCAAAGGTAGATAAAAATATCTCGTACTCGGAAGATGATCCAAGACATCATTACAAGTTCAAACAATTAGTTTTTGTCTATGGTAACACCAGAAAAATTAAAAGCACGCGATTTATAAAATATAACTGATGAGAAAACTCTCTTTTGAGGGTTCCGTACCTCAAAAGGAAAAAACGGAACTCTTATAGGATCACTTTGTGTCCGTCTATCTGTAGGTAAAGACCTTTTTTCACAGCAACGCGTGGAGGTGTCCAGCTAAAATTCATATCAAATACTCAAGTCTACTATCCCTTAGAGCTGTGAAAGCCAACGCAATCAAAAGATACAGCCATTTATACCGTAAATTTTCGACACTCTCATTGTAATCAAAACTAACAGGTTACTTCACGTGAACTCAGGATCTTGAAAATCTTTTGGTACGAAGCAACTTATTTTAGCACAGATAAAGGAAAAATTGCTAAAATCATACAGTTTTAGTTACATCCATAATTAAAATATTTTTAATAATTTTAGCAATAAAAAAAACCATAACTTTTACTTATATACCTACAGGTTTATACGGAACCCTCGGTGCGCGAGTCCGAATCGCACTTGGCCGTTTATTTTCTTTCGAACTTGTTTTTGGTTTATCGAAGTTTTTGTCCAATATCTTCATTTATAATAGACAATAGACAAATATTTCATTTGCAGCAAAAAACATAATGTTAAGTTATAGTTACGTTTTTATTAACACACCCTTGTACAATACTGTGCTATAATGGATAACATGTGTAAAATTATATACTATGCTTAAAAGTAAGTAGGTATACGGTATGTGTAAGTACCACTTTTATATGCCTATCTATATATTAGTGCCATATATATAGGTAATAATATGGAAAAATCTAGCCTAATATACATAAGCAGGCGTAGATGTTCTTAAGCTTGGCATTTTAAATGCAAACCATCGCTCGTAGCGTGAAGCACTCGTGGCGTTGCTTGCTTAATCGTTCTTAACCGATCAACTATGTTAAGCAACGTCCAGTGTGCTCATGACTTGGATGGGTGACCGCTAATGGAATTACGCTTCCGTGCTGCGAAGGACACGTTAAGGTTGAACTGGCCGGTCGCTTCTCCATACAAATGCCGTAGGATGATCACTCCCGTATTTGAGACTTTAGGTCCAGAATTAAGCATAATACCGATTGATCTCGTCATTATCTAGGCTTGTATGATGCCGAAATTTTAAAATAATAATTAAGTTGAAAGTTATGAGCCTAGAAAATGTTATATGAAAATGTTTCGAAGCTCATTACTCTCAAGTTAATTATCTTATTAAAATTTCGGCATCATACAAGCCTAGGTAATGACGAGATCAATCGGTATTATGCTTTGTTTTGGACCTAAATCCGCAAATATGGCAGTGATCACCCTACGGCGTTTGTATGGAGAACGGCCCGGCCAGTTCACCCTTAAGTCGTCAGTCCCGGTTGTTGTCTTAAGGTGGCATTTGTTATAGCTTTGTGATAAGGCTTCGTGCGAATACACACCTGGATAAAAAAAAAATCTATCACCACACCTTACGGTGTGTTCCGACAGCTATATTACCACTATCTCACCTGATCTTAAGTGATAATGACGACAAAGATATTGTTCAGGCTAACCTAAGCGTACTGGCTCTCTAGGACACTTGCCGGCACACACCGTTAGGTGCTTGACTACAGATTTTCTGCTTGAGGGTAGTAGCTAGCCAGGCCGGCATTCGCAAAAAGCTGTCACATGCTGTCACGACTGCCATCCTAAGACGACAACCGGGACCGACGGCTTAACGTGCCCTCCGAAGCACGGAAACGCTCAGTAGTAATGTCACTAGCGGCCACCCATCCAAGTCATGACCGCGGCAGACGTTGCTTATCTTAGCTGATCAGTTAAGAATGGATAAGCAAACTTCGCTACGAATGCTTTAAAATGCTATATTTAATAAATCTACTACGTCATTCTCCATTCACCGTTGTAATAATATGTCGTCGGTTCGTGATTGTGTATGTCAGACACAAGTATTAAGTTTTCATGGTCGTCAAGTTTAACTTTGGCGGTGCAATTCTTTGATGTTCGAGAGGAACAGTACCAAAGCTTGCAATACTTATTGTTTTTTGTAAATTTATAATTCCGATACACGAGGCAGCGTCCACGACCACGACGGGAATCGGTGAATGTGTATGCATGTCCTGAAAATCACAATGGCGTAAGTTTGACGTTGATCGGAGATGTCGACGGAATTTGGGAGCGGCACCCTACTCGTGGGTGTCGTAAGAGGCGACTAAGGGGCAGACCAGAAGGGGGGAGCAGCACTTTCTGAGGGACTGATATCTCACACTGCGATCCCCAAGCCTGCCAAGCGTGGGGATTATGGCAATATGAAATCCCCCATATTGAGGGAGGATGTGTTCAGCAGTGCCTTTAAGTACACCTCACTTTTTAATGGTTACGCTTCTATAAAAATACATGAAAACATTAAAAAGGCAAGATGTTGAATTAACTAATTTTATTACAAATTTACAACGAGTATGAAATTTTTTTGTTAGGTTTTTAGTTCCAAACCAGCGGCATCCACCCCTATGGCCGGGGTATGCTCTGACCGCTAAGCCAACATGATATATGACTCATAACTCTAATTTGTCATCTCGTTGTAATTGTGTAATGTAAGCAAAGCATGCATCATTGCGAAAATAAAAAAAATAAAAATTAATTTATGAAATTGATTACTGTAGTGGTCATTAGTTTATTTTAATATAAAGTTACATTTGTTTGTTTTTTTGCAGTTACGTTGAAACCGTATAAAATATCGCAATAAATATAGACTGTCAGACCATAAAATCCCCCGTGAGGTGACGGGACAGAATGTTACAACCTTCCATCGCAGCGCCTCCTGAGGAACTGCTACTTGATACTTACTGCGATCCCCAAGACGCCTGGGGATAATCCTGTTTGGCAGGCGTCTTGGCAAACCCCTCCATAATTGGGGAGGCTGTGTTCAACAGTACAGTGCAGACAATAAAATAGCACATGTTAAATCTATTCCATTTATTCAATGTAAATTGTTAAGGTTTTTTTTTTTTTTTTTATTTTTCCCGTAATACATTGCTCTACAGACTCATGGTCCGTACTCTTTTTAGACTATATTTATTTTTATCCGATTACAGTTCATTACTTATATCATACTCCATGCATCACATTATGACTTACAACTATTTTGCCTTAAAAACTAAAGTGAGTCCATATATATATATATTTTTTTTGTTCCCGCAAAAAAAAATGTTAAATTGTTAAGGTTTGAAATTTTGAAGCGCTCGTAGCGAAGTTTACTTAGCTGTTCTCAACCGATCAGCAAAGTTAAGCAACGTCGCGCGCGGTCAGGAGTTGGATGGGTGACCGCTAGTGACATTACTACTGAGCGTTTCCGTGCTTCGGAGGGCACGTTAAGCCGTCGGTCCCGGTTGTTGTCTTAGGATGGCAGTCGTTATAGCATGGTGGTAGGGCATTTTGCGAATGCCCGCCTGGCTAGCTACCACCCTCAAGTAGAAAATCTGTCGCCAAGCACCTAACGGTGTGTTCCGGCAGCTGTCCTTGAGAGCCAGTACTTCTAGGTTAGCCTGAACAACATCTTCGACAACATCATCACTTACCATCAGGTGAGATAGTGGTCAAAGGCTAATCTATCAAGCATAAAAAAAAACTGATGGAAGTGTATATGTTTCTTTATTATTGGTACTTACATATTAATATATATGTAATATAGATGCATCACAAAATATGAATTTATTTTTTGCTACTATCATTGCACCTGCAACGGAACCGTGAAATGTCAAGAACTAAAAATTATTCATGGTAAATGTCTTCAAATTAATATTAAATTAGTAAATAATACGGGGTTACTCACGTGAATATATCAGACAGCTTCGACTTTAGTTTTAACCACTTCCGGTGGTGTTTTTCAAGGTCCCCGCACGGTATGCGGGATACACTGTTTGCCGAAACATTTTTTTTTATTCAAAATCGAATATTGGCTTATTAGATTAAGGTAGATATGTAAAATTTTTATAAAAAAAACTAGATTTTATTCAGTAATATTCAATTTTTCGGCGACCCGTGCTCTCTGCGAGGAAATCGGTAAGCGGTACAGAGCCTTCTTATCTCGGAGATAAGGAGCATTTTAGATAAACAGGAGTAATCCCGTATTATTAGTAAAATAAGTGAAAACCACGTTAGTTTTTTTAATACAAAAAATAAATAAAAGATAAGTACTATTTCGGATAATTTCGATAGAAAACATGAGAGTATACAATTGACAATAATTAGCGATTGAAAAATACTACACCTAGTATTTTAAAGATATGTTAATAATAGGCAATGTAAATTGTAAATAACAGGCAAGCCAAATACCCTCAAAATGAAAAAAATAATTAAAGAGTTGAAAATTCTCTTTACAGAATGTTTCTGCACCCATGCTGCGCTGGTAGTGTTTTTTACAATAAATACACAGAGGAGCATAACCTTAGTTAAAGTAAGTAAGCACATTTAGTAAAAGTTTTTGGAAGCAGTGATGGCTCAGTGGCATTGGCTATGGACTGCCGCGCAGCAGGTCCATGGTTCGAATCTCGGCGGGCTTGAGCTTCACCGAGTGGTGGATGGGCACTTTGCGAATGCCCGCCTGGGTAGCTACCACCCTCAAGTAGAAAATCTTTCACCAAGCAACTAACGGTGTGGTGCTGTCCTTGAGAGCCAGTAATACTTGGTTAAGCCTGTTACCACCTTTGACCACACCATCACTTACCAGAGATTGTGGTCTTACCTATAAGTATAAGAGCACCCAGCAATAAAAAAAACTGACACCTACAAGTTTTGGGGCAACTTATACTCTGTGAAATCAGATGACACATGATTGTGTTCAGCTCGAACCACTATGACAGTGTTGCCGTAAAACTTTAAACTTGCTGTACAGCGTTTGGATTTTTTGCAGGAGCAGTGCCACACTGGAGAAGTCTTGTGGTTCCTTGTATATTTGTAGTTTTTGTAGATGTAACAGGGGCCGCCTCGGTTGTTGGTCACAAATTTTCCTAAAACTGTAAAGGAGTTAACTGTTTTTTTTCGTAGCAAAAGGAAAAGCTGTTTTTTAATTGATTTAGCTTAAACAAGTAATAAAATAAATTTTAAGAAAAAAAATTAGGAAAATATAAAGTATATCTAGTGACAATTCCGCCTAATTTTCCTGTTAAGCCGACGTGAACCATTAAACGCCACACAGTCTATCCGGAAGAATTTTCGAATTGTCAGTATTGTGTGTCGAGACGATACATTTCTAAATCAAATGCGGGTAGTTGGAGAAAATACCTACACTTCAACACGTTGACACCCGCCTCTTCTGTGCGCTTGTGACCTCGACCAATGCAATTTGAAACGTCGAGGTAAATAATATACGTTTTTATCGCAATTAACTTTAACATATTGGTATCTAATTCATATAAATAGAAAATTATTGTTATTTTGCAAACATATTCGCAGCATTTTTTTTTATTGTCATGCGGAAATGCATTTACGCATACGCACCCGCCGGGGAGCAGGTGGTTATATCGGGCTCAGGGTCAATATACTGACCCACAATACCCACTACCTACCGACTTTAAACCTCATGGTGTTTCACATCATGACATCCACACCTCATGAGGACCTAACCCTGATGGGAGGTGCTGACTGTCACAGCCTATCCCTAGCGGTTAAGTCCCGTTAAATACTGACAACTAACGTATTATTAAATATGGATTTCCCCAAAGTAAAGTCTGAGTCTATTAATTATCTTAAACCCTACGCTCAGGTCTATTTTCGCTCAAAATGTTGGGCCCGCATTTTGACCCCCTAAATCTTCAAATCTATAATAATCAAAATTTTACCTAATGCGACTATTTTTTTTATTAGATTGAGCAAGGATACATGTATATCAGTAATGAGTTAGAGGTATCACTTGAAGGATTAAAGTCGTAAAAAATTACAGTACAAAATGACGAGAGGAAAAAATATAGCCATGTGCGGGATACGAACCCGCGCCATCCTTAGAGCCCTATAGCCGAGGTATTGTCTGACCGCTACGTTAACATGACATATGACTCATAACTCTAATTTTTTGAAAATACTGGCGGATTTTAGACGCCATGTCGTATGAAATAAAAACTTCCCATCGGTATCAAAATGAAGGGTTTTACCCTGAAACGATTCTTTAAATGTTTATAACTTGCAGTTTTAATTTCAATGAAAATATAATACTTTTAACAAAATTAAATAATTTGCAGTCGATGATTTTAAATTAATTTTAACTCATTCCTCTCGTGATTTTGTTATGTTGTGATGTAATGCGCGGAGTAAGCTTAATTACAAAAATAAAAATCCATGCGCATTATAGATAATGATAAAAATTTAATTTTATTCATAAATGGATGATATCGGCTCCGCGTGATACATAAGGGTAAGTTAAGTTGATTACTGTGCAGACTTCGATATACTCGTAAGTACGAACTGCATATATCTTCTATACAGGGTTATATGAAAAATGCTAACAACTCCATAGGGTTGACTTCTGCTAGCTTAGTAATTGACAATGCCCACTCCGAGCTAAGAGCGCCCGCCGCGCGCCACGGCAACACTAGACCGCATCGCGCTCCCTTTGAATAGAGTTTTGAATATTTACATCAAGCTAAGTAATAATTCACAAGGAAGCCAGGGCATATTGCCATTTAAATGTAAATAATAAAACCAGTTTAACAAACAAAATTAAATATATTCGATTTAATCAATATAATTAAAAATTAATTAAATATTAAAGTATAGGGAGGCACTTTATCATTAGATAACTATAACTATACCATGAAGGTGTGTTAATATTTATTTAAACATAAAGTCAATATAAACAATGATTAGATTACAAAATTCATAGTCAAATTTAATTTCAATTTAAATAAAAATATATATGTATATTTATATAATTCCTAAAATTAACTAAATAATCCACCCCTTACGGCACCAGGTGCAAAGGTACCCATAACGCTGGTGGCATTGCCGCGTTGTATGGCAATAGCCAATCTTTGTATCAGGTACGATCCGGAGCGGGAGTCACCCGTCTTCTCTCTCAATCTGCGCTCTATTTAGCCTATCAGAGCCCTGGCTTCAGTCCCCCAACACCCCATGGTCTCCACAGCGATGGGAACAAACAAGTGGTTGGGCTCCATCGCTGCGTATTTCTGACGCTTAGCGGCATCTTCTGCAGCAGCCGCCGGTAAGTGGACGGTGCGACAAAGGTGACTGGCGGCATCAGTGCTGACGCACGTGGCGTCCCGCACTAGGCACTTGGCTTTTTGCCAGGGTACCAAGGTCAGCCCGTCCGGCCTCTTGCACTTTATATTTTTACATCTTCAAGGATCATATCGGGTGGAGGATGATTGTGTTCAGCACGAACCACTACAACTGTTTTGTCGAAAATTCGTAGACTAGCAGAACAGCGTTTAGAGACCCTGCTGGCGCACTCCCATACTGCAGAAATCTTGTTGTCTCTCTTTTTGGTATATTTGTAGTGTTGGTAGATGAAAGTGCGGCCGCCTCGAATGTTTGTGATGTATTTTCCTTGCGCTGAGAATAAAAATAAGGTTATCCAACAGGCCGGTGATTGCTTTTGGCAAGGAGGTTGGATTTACGTCATTACTGTAGTATGTACACTGAGAGAAATCCGCTTTGTATTTCTAACAAGTTCGACATGTTAAGTGGTTATCTGTTTGAAATAAAATTATGTTTGTAATAAGAAACCAATAAAATATTGTTTTCACAAGTAGATTTTGTACAGGGAACAAGGAAAAAATTGTTCACAGGTATAGGATTGAAACAATCAAACATATGTTCAAAACAACAAGCTTAACATTAATTCAATATGATCGACAAGTAATAACAATCAAAAGATAAACTTGTAGCAGGAAATAGTTATTATCTTGTAAAACTAACTAAATGGTGTGATTATCACAATAGTATATCGGGATGAAACAACATTGAGGTACTCTAGAAATTATATCTTGTTAAAACAAAATTACAACGTTAAAGTTTTGACAGTATCTTGTACAGTCAACTAAATGGTGTAATTACCACAATAGTATGTTGGGTTGAGACAACATTGTGTTTTACTGTAAATTATATCTTGTTAAAATAAATTTACAACGATAAAGTTGTCACAGTAATTAGTCAGTATTAAGTACAGCTTCCCCGTGAGGTGCCGGGTTAGAATTGCACCTCCCCATATCATCCCGTGGGTGTCGTGAGGCGACTAAGGAAAAAATACTGGAAGGTGGGCAGCAGCTCCTTCTAAAGAACTGTCATCTTACACTGCGATCTCCAGGCCGCTTGCCAAGCGTGGGGATTATGGCAAATACCCCCTAAATATGGGAGGCTGTGTTCAGCAGTGGACGATCCGGCCTGATACAGTAAGTACAGCTAACTAAATGGTGTAGTTTTCACAATCGTATATTGGGTTAAGAAAATACTGTGTTTATATATAAATAATATCGTATTAAAACAAAGTTACATCGATTCAAAGAATTGCATTATAAATAAAAAAAACAACGGGATAACATAACAAGGTGACTGTAGATACTACAAGTATTTCATATACATTTAATAAGACATCATAACAAGCAAACCTTTGAATGAACAAACTGAGCTTGTCAAAATAATAGTGTGCAGCTTGTTAAAGTGATATGCTAAACACGTAACATAGCGGAATGTTGAAATAAAATGATGAGGAGCTTATTGCTTCAACTTGACAGACTTAACAAGATTTACCTTATAGCTACAATGTTACAGCATATAGGCGCTATTTTAACCAGAAAATTTGTTCTTTTAACTTGAAATCTGGTTAAAATTTCTCTCAGTGTACTCTTGGAGGAGGTTCCTCCTTGATTTTAATGTCCAATTCGACTTTTGGATAATATTTTTAAAACAACAACCTGTGGCGTGGCTTTAAGTAGAGACAGCAATCTAGTATTTATTTTAGTTTTTTTTGTCCGAAACCAATGATTGAAAGAAAGAAATTTAGTATTTTTTCTGCGACTTTAAAATAGCAGAAATCATGTGATGAAAATATAAAATTAAATAAATTATTAACATATAAGGGAATAGACAAATATGAGTTAGCAGTAAAAAAATGTAAATAACTGAAAAGAAGCAAAATTTACTGCACTTTTAAAATAATTGAGATCACTATTGAAAGCTAAAGTAAAAACATTCGTTGGTTGTGAAATCGCAGAAAAAATATTTTTACACTTTTTCCACCTTTTAGTTCACGACGTAAGTTCCTACACTCAACAACAACATGAGTTAAAACTATTATAAACCTCTTTCAGCCTTATTATAGAAACCAGAAATAAAACATAAAAATATATGTAAATAAATAACAACAAGTTTATATATTTCACAGCCTAGAAAAAAAAAACTTTCGAAACATAATAGACTGTTACGCAAGGCTACACTATGCAAAGAGCCGCGTAAGCGATGGCCTAGATAAACATCGCACCACGCCAGGCGCACCGTCAGCGGAACGTGTCAGCGATTGACGTCAATCCGAACCTTCGAGGAAGCACGATTGCAACACGCCGCATTCTTGGTCTTGCATCGATCATTTATCGTACTCTAGATTAACTTAGAATTATTTTATATTGTAATTTTTATAATTAAATTTATTAAAATAAAATCATTTTTTTTGCATCCTCCGATCGCTGCCCACGTAATTGGCGCAGTCGGTAGGATAGCTGTAAAGTAAAATCAGTGAATCGATCACGGCCCTGCAGTTATCACGAACCTACTGGGAGCAGCAATCAGGACGAAATCAAGACATAGATTCGGCAGAAAAAATGATGTAAGTACCCTGAAACTTTCTCGGTCCTTACCTTCCTAGCGCTAATCCTTTTATATCGTATTTTACCATTATTTCAACTTTTGTGTAACTGTGTATTTTAAGTGACTAGTTTTCTGTCAATTTTTTTTTTCTTTTTACTTGAAATTGTTAGCATAAATCTTCCAAAATTTTCCATCCGAGAGAATCGCGGAACGTTAGGTTAGGCAGTAGCAGTAGATCTAGTAATAGTCGACTTAGTGTTATAGACGAAAATAGAAACTTAGATCAGACAATGGCCTCCGATATTGATACAATTTATAAATCACTTAGGTCACTGCCAGAATTCGACGGTAATCCGCACATATTAACGCGATTTATAAATTTATGTGATCAGATAGTACTGACTCACTTTCATACTGAACCAGGGAACGAGTTAGGAAACTTGGCTCTGATAAATGGTATCTTAAATAAAGTAACTGGCCCCGCGGCTAGGCTAATTAACTCGAATGGTATCCCTGAGAACTGGCAGGGTATCAGGAATGCTTTAGTTAATAACTTTGCTGACCATCGAGACGAGACCGCGTTGTACAGTGACTTATCTCTTCAAACTCAGTGCTCTAGTACACCGCAGGAGTTTTATGAACGGTGCCAGAATCTTTTTAGCACGATAATGACTTTCATCTCACTACACGAAACTGTTGGTACGACCATTGAAGCGAAACGCGCTCTCTATGCTAAGCTTACACTTCAAGCATATTTGCGAGGTTTGAAAGATCCATTCGGATACAGAATTCGCTGCATGCGCCCCGCGACAATGGAAAAAGCGTTAGAATTTGTACAGGAAGAGCTCAATACCTTGTACTTACAACAACGAAATGAAAGTGGCTCTAATAGAAAAGATTTACAACCAGCCGCGCAGAACCATATTCTGCCTTTGAATAATTTTGTACCGAAGTTAGGTGTGGGTCCCATAAGACAACCATTATTTGATATGCCTGGTCCATCACGGCCTCAGCCATTACATCCTCAGCATATTCAGGGATGGAGACTACCCTTTCCATCACCAATGCAACCACCGCGAGGACCAACGCGTACTCAGCAGATAATGCGCGCGCCTCCACAGAACTATAACCCTAATCATAATACATTTAGAATGCCTAACCAGCCGCAGCAATCTTTCAAATTTAGTGACAATAGGCCCACCCCAATGAGTGGCGTTAGCCATTTTGTACCGCGTACTTTACCACCAACACCGATTTTGCATGATTGGCGAAAATCTGGAAACCCACCCCCAAGCAATTATTTTAAAACTCGTGAAGTAAATTTTAACGAATTTGACGGCGATTATAATTACTATTACGATTACGGCTATGACTATTCAGACTATGACCAGCCCTATTATACTTATGAGTACCCTGAATATTATTACCAAGAGCCACATCCTTATTCAGAACCTGCAATCGTAGAAGAGGTAAATCAGGCAACCACCAGTGCCACCCCTTCGAACGAGGTAAATTTTCGGAAAAATTCCGATTCAGAAAAGCCAAAATAGAGGTTAACCTTCACATACAGCGACAGCTGGGGTACATTCAAATAACTAACCCCCCTTTAAAGTTATTGATTGATACAGGCGCTAATCAGTCTTTTATTAGCCCTGAAGCTGTCGAAAAATATTTCAGTCACATCGCACTTAACTACGACCCATTTGAAGTAACGAACGTTCACGCTACTAGTAAGAATAATTATTCAATCACGTTGCCATGCTTCCCTGAATTTTGTGAACCAGGTGACGTAACATTGTTCGTGTACAAGTTTCATAACTACTTCGACGGACTATTAGGCCTTGACTTGTTAGACGTATGGGGTTCTAATATAGACCTTAGAAACAGATTACTAATGACACGTAACGCGCGCGTTCCTATCCAGATGTATGACTCACGAAACGCGAACCTTTATGAAGATATCATCCCAGCTAACACATCTAAGTTACTTAGGTTGCCAGTGAATACCCAAGATGGAGATTTGATAGTGGAAACTCAAGCTATCTGTAACTGTCTTATTACCGAATGTCTAACAAATAGCGTGAATAACCGCGGTTGGGTTGAAGTTACAAACCCTACATCAAATGACGTCATTTTTTCTATGGATAGACCGGTTGAAGCCGAACTTTTTAACTTAGAAACGGAATGTACTGAAATTTTATCGGACCGTGCTAGCGAAGTAGTTTCTCGCCTTCGGACTGAACATTTGAATGCGGAAGAACGCGCTAATTTGACACGGCTCTGCGCGAACTATGCTGACGTCTTTTATCTTGAAGGTGAACCTTTAACATTCACTAACAAGATAAAACACAAAATAAGAACAACTGATGAAATTCCAGTACATACAAAAACTTATAGATATCCTCATGTTCATCGACAAGAGGTCAGAGATCAAATAAATAAGATGCTTGAACAAAATATAATTAGACCTTCTGACTCAGCATGGAGCTCCCCGATTTGGATTGTACCCAAAAAGGCGGATGCCTCAGGCAAGATCAAATGGCGCCTTGTCGTTGATTTTAGAAAGGTGAACGAGAAAACAATTGATGACAAGTACCCCATCCCTAATATAACTGACGTTCTTGATAAACTGGGTAGGTGTCAGTACTTCTCGACCCTCGATTTGGCTAGTGGATTTTATCAGGTCGAAATGGATCCTGAGGATATACATAAAACCGGGTTCAATGTCGAAAATGGTCATTATGAATTTTTGAGGATGCCCATGGGGCTCAAGAATTCACCATCAACTTTTCAACGTGTGATGGACAACGTTCTCAAAGATCTGCAGAACGAAGTATGTCTAGTATACTTGGATGACATCATCGTCTTCAGCACTTCTTTACAAGAGCATATATTGAACCTAGAAAAAGTCTTTAAAAAATTGCGTGAGTCCAACTTCAAAATTCAAATGGATAAGTCCGAGTTCTTGAGGTTGGAAACCGAATTTCTAGGCCATGTAATATGTCGCGATGGTGTTAAACCGAACCCTAATAAAATCCAAGCTATCCAAAGCTACCCGTTGCCCAAGACCCCAACTGAAATCAAACGTTTTCTCGGTCTACTTGGCTATTATAGGAAATTTGTCCCCGACTTTGCACGTGTGACTAAACCACTTACACAATGCTTAAAGAAAGGTTCAAAAATCGTTCTAGATAAAAAATACACTGAATGTTTCGAACATTGCAAAACGCTGTTAACCAACGATCCTATCTTACAGTACCCAGACTTTACGAAGGAGTTTATACTCACTACTGACGCGTCTAACGTTGCTATTGGTGCTATATTATCACAAGGCACCGTAGGCTCGGATAAACCGATCGCCTATGCTTCAAGAACTCTAAATTCAAGTGAGTGCAATTATAGCACCATTGAAAAAGAGCTTCTAGCAATCGTTTGGGCCACCAAATATTTTAGGCCTTACCTATTTGGACGTAAATTTAAGATCATCACTGATCATAAGCCATTACAGTGGGTTATGAATCTTAAGGAACCTAATTCGCGACTTACAAGGTGGCGTTTAAAGCTTAGCGAGTATGATTTTACAGTTGTCTATAAGCAAGGTAAATTCAATACCAATGCTGACGCACTATCGAGGATCGAGGTTAACAACGAGGAGCTTATGTCGATTGTAGTTAATACATCCGAAAAAGCACTCACACTAGATGATTCTAGGACTCTCACGGCAGCAGAAGACGATTCTAGAACCGCCACTGTTCATACCAATCAAGAAAACCCTATCTTGGAGGTTCCAATTTCAGACGATCCCCTCAATAGGTTTACTAAGCAACTTATCTTTAACGTTGTTGGCGACATCAAAGGTAGACCAGTTGTCACAAAGCCATTTGAAAATAACACTCGAATATCTGTTCAAATATCGGAAAATAACTTAGAGGAAGATGTCATTAATGCCATCAAGGAATACGTTCACCCCAAAATTAAAACAGGCTTACTAATCAACCCACCCTTAGCTATGTACAACATCATTCCCATCATTCAGAGAACCTTTAAAATTCCTCTATGAACTTATTACTTACTAAAAAGGAAGTAGAAAATGTCAGAGAATATCTTAGACAGCAAGAAATAATTAACAAATATCATGACGGGAAAACTAATCACAGGGGTATTAATGAATGTTACCTGGCTTTGTCCCATAAATACTATTGGCCGAAAATGAGAGAGAATATTGCAAAATTTATAAATGAATGTACGATATGTGGACAAGCTAAGTACGATCGTAATCCAATAAAACAGCAATTGAAAATCGTGCCACCTGCTACTAAGCCATTTGAGTTAGTTCATTTAGACTTACTAACCATTCAAGGCGAAAAGTTCATAACAATAGTAGATGCATTTTCTAAGTACGCACAAGCTTATCACCTGAGAGATGGCACGGCAGTTAGCGTAGTCCAAGCACTGCTAACTTTCAGCACTCATCATTCCATACCCATCACTATAGTTACCGACAACGGCACCGAATTTACTAATCAACTAATTGCAGAATTTGTAAGAGTCCATAAAATAATACATCACAGGGTAGCCCCTCATGCACCTAATGAAAACGGGATAGTTGAAAGGTTCCATTCAACCATACTTGAACACCTCCGTATATTGAAGCTCAGTCATAAATCTGAATCAGTCATTAACTTGATGCCTTACGCTCTGCTAGCTTACAATAGCAGCATCCACAGTCTTACTAAATGCAAACCCATCGATTTGGTAACCGGACATTTTGATCCCCGCGATCCGTTTGACATTGATATCTCAGCTCAACTATTACAACAGTACACGATAAATCATAAAGATAAGATGACTTTAGCTTATAATGCCATTCACGAACTTTCTAACGCCTATCGTAAAGACCTTGTAGACAATTTAAATAAGAGCCGGGAACCCGAGGTTGAGTATTCTCCTGAGCAACAGATTTTCGTTAAAAATCCGTTGGCTTCGCGTCAGAAACTAGCTCCCCGGTATACGCATGATGTTATAATGGCTGATCTCCCTATTCATATATATACTAAGAAAAAGAGAGGTCCCATTGCCAAAAATAGGCTTAAGAGAGTCCCTAAGTCAGCCACATTGTTACAGAATGTTCCTGATGTTCCACCTTCTCCTGCAACCAGCTCTCATGCAAGAGATAAGACTTGAGAGTCTAGACGACGGACCTGGAATCTTACCATTCAAATTAGGACCAGCGAAAATCGTCTCTCATTACCATTCCTTCTTACAGCACATTAATCTTATAGATATAAGATATCAAATCAACTCAATTAGCTTGCAGTTAGACAGTATTAGCCCTAACCTCCATAATAAAACTAATTCATTATTTGAACCTCACATAAGCTACCTCAGAAATAAGCTTGACAGTGTATTAGAGCAGTTAGAGACATTTGAAAGTCATCGTGTTAAAAGAGGACTCGTTGATGGTATTGGCTCCGTGATAAAAAGCATAACGGGTAACCTTGACTACACCGATGCATTACATTACAATCAAGCGTTGAAATCACTTTATAGTAACGAAGATAAATTGCTTACTGAATTAAACAGTCACGTTAGTCTATCTAAGGATTGGATGGGTCAATACTCAAAGGTAATAGACAACATCGTTGAAAATCAGAATAAAATATTAGCCCTCGTCAATAAAATTAATGAGAGTGAGGCTACTAGAGATAACGATTTAATAAAATACGCACACCTATTTCAGATCCTCATGATATTGAGTGATAATGTAGATTCCATCTCACAGGAATTAGTTAAACTACAAAATGTTTTAGCATTTATAAGAGCATCCACTACGCATCATTCGGTATTAAACCTGTACGCGATACGCACTATGATTAACAAATTAAGCACACTATATGGTAGAGACAGAGTATTAGACTTAGATACTAGAGAATATTTTGATGTACTAAAACTAGGTTCTTATTATGTAGGTAATGAGATAGTAGTAGTCTATAAATTTCCTATAATCCTATCTTCCGTATACGATTTATATAAATTATCTATTGTTCCGAACAAAAACCAAGAGATCCTATCTCCTCCATATCCCTTCCTAGCCCTACACGAGAAAGATTTCAGGTACATAGTGGCAGAATGCCCGAAGACCATTAAATGGTACCTCTGTGTGGAGGAACAGAGCTTTCAAAGCCGAACGTCCGAAGACTGCATACAACAGCTCATAACCACGCAGCGAAGAAGCGCCGCCTGCAGCCCTACTTCAGTAACGCTGACTAAACCTGCCTACGAAGAACTTGACGAGAGACATTACACTCTCAGTTTTCCTGCTCCAACAAAGGTTCACCTATCCTGCGGACAAGACCTATATAAAATATTACAAGGTAGCTACCTCGCCATAATGCCACATCAATGCTATCTTGAAACATTGCATTTTACGATCTCCAACACCAACGATCGTTTAAGAGGACAGGCCATGAAACTAATGGACCTACTTAATGTCACCGCCGTCACTCGCCCTACAGTCCCAACTATGAAGCTGAACTCGATTAACCTTAGTAATCTGCACGCAATCAATACTAAGATTTCTCAGCAACAGCCGTTGAATCTAAACGAAGAGGTCGACTACAGCTTATATCATACCACCATCCCGATGTACGTGATCATATTAAGTGCATGCGCACTAGCCAGTGCCTTGTACTACCGCAAATACCACCAGAAATCAACGGAGAAATCACCAGTAATCTCGGGAGACGAGCAGCCGGAATTACAAGCAGTCTACGCCTTACCAGAACCGACTACTAGAAGGGTTGATTCCGACCAACCCCCAGCTCAATTTACGACCAAGGTCTTCAATAGTCGCTGTTCTACGGGGGGAGGTGTTACGCAAGGCTACACTATGCAAAGAGCCGCGTAAGCGATGGCCTAGATAAACATCGCACCACGCCAGGCGCACCGTCAGCGGAACGTGTCAGCGATTGACGTCAATCCGAACCTTCGAGGAAGCACGATTGCAACACGCCGCATTCTTGGTCTTGCATCGATCATTTATCGTACTCTAGATTAACTTAGAATTATTTTATATTGTAATTTTTATAATTAAATTTATTAAAATAAAATCATTTTTTTTGCATCCTCCGATCGCTGCCCACGTAATTAGACAAACATTTAAAAAAATAATATTATTAAGGTGCAATTCTCAACACCAAAACGTAAAAATAACTCCATTTACATTCAATTAGCTGCTATCTATATTTCGTAATTATACGTTCCAGTTTCATAAGTTTTCACATTGTATTAGACCATGGTTAAATTTATTTATTTATCTATTTATGATATTACCTATTTCGTCGACTTGTTTTTTTTACAAAGGTGATGAGTGCCCATTAAATTATCAATTTATTGGAACATTGTGTACATTTTTTGCATGGTGGTAGGCGTTTTGCGAATGCCCGCCTGGCTTGCTACCACCCTCAATAGAAAACGCCAAACACCTAACGGTGTGTTCCGGCAGCTGCCCTTGAGAGCCAGTAATTCTAGGTTAGCCTTAACAACACCTTCGACCACATCATCACTTAGCATCAGGTGAGATAGTGGTCAAAGGCTAACCCATGAGGCATAAAAAAACACATCACAATTGACGAACTGCATTACGACCGTCACCCTGATGCATACCTACGCATGAGCCTGTAATTTTACTGGCTCTGAAGCACTGCTGCCGCAACACGCTGTTAAATGCTTGGCCCCAGGTAAGTAAGTAGGATATGTAGGTTACGACGTATGTATGTACCTAAACGAGGAACACAGGGATGATAAAAAATGCACAATATTTAAGCCCGCAATTCACAGGCGCACGAATCTGCATGTGTGTTTTTTTATGCTTGTTAGGTTAACCTTTGACCATTATTTCTACGATGGTATGTGATGGTCGAAGATGTTCTTCAGGCTAACCTAGAATTAATGAATGTTATGGTTTGCGGTGCAATAAATATATAGGATTGCGGCTTGCGGACAAATCCCTGGTTCGCGGTAGCGCCGCCTCGCACCCTTGTCGCGCGTTATCAATGCGTGCATGTGAGTGCACTTAAGGATTGACGGCGTACTATACATTTGTTTTCAGTGATACAAATGTAATGCGGAAGAATGATTTAAATATAAATAAATACGTTAAAAATAGGCGGAATTGTTACTAGATGCATTTTTATGTATTACTAAAACATTAATCTTAAATTTCATTTTCATTCTTCATTTCATTCATTCATTCAAATATTATATACAATTCTTACGATAACTTGGGTTAAGAATATTTGGCTAAAAATCTTATTAAAATGTTAATCTTAAATCATGTTATGAATTGTATATTTAAGGTGGATATTAATATATCAACAATACTGCGGGCGGTGGCGTGGAATCGTTAACTGAATGTGTTCCACTCAAATTTAATTTTCACATACATCAAATCAGTACTAACCTTTATCTAAGCAGTGGCGTGTTGCCTTGAAGCATGATAGCGAAAACCGCGGTTTACTTCATTAAAACACGTACAAACGCTACGCGAAGTCAATAAGACGCTTTCCCTATGACGAACCACTTGTTTTTTTTTTTTTTTTTTTTTTTTTTTTTATGCCTGATAGGTTAGCCTTTGACCACTATCTCACCTGATGGTAAGTGATGATGTGGTCGAAGATGTTGTTCAGGATAACCTAGAATTACTGGCTCTCAAGGACAGCTGCCGGAACACACCGGTAGGTGCTTGGCGACAGATTTTCTACTTGAGGGTGGTGGCTAGCCAGGCGGGCATTCGCAAAATGCCCTACCACCATGCAATGCCCTACCACCATGTTTTGCGTACCGATTCTGACCGAGCAACGGATGCGTTACCGGTCAATCTAACTAACCTGCCAAATGCCTTGCTTGATCGGCAATCGATTCTCTACCCCTGTGTGTGCAATCAATACCTACCTACTCCAATCAGAAAACATAATTAGAAATAGGTAGGCCGTATTGTGTTAAGCCGCTACCGCGTCGAGAGCTTTCATAGACCGACCAGAGCAGAATAAGTACACGAAACAGCTGTTTTGTTGTGCCACATTGCCGTTCATTGGCGTCACGTAAAATTCGTGTGTGTGTATGTGATATGTTACCGTTTTATTGTACTAACCGTTAGTTTATAATAAATCTAGTTAGATTATAAACTGTCGATAGATTGTAAATGGAAACTAAAGTTTACAATCTAACGTTTAAATTTTCGTAAGATTATAAACTGACCATGTCCAGCCGTCAAATTGTAATTATGTGGATCAACAACAATTTACCATAGATCTACGAAAGTATTACAGTGGCCATAAGCAAAATACGTAGGTACAGGTTTTTGATGTATTATTTTTTGGCTTATGTTTACCTCCAGATATAGTAGAGTAACATTTAACAGATAAAAATAGTAAATGATCACCAAAATTAAACCCGCATTTTAATGTAATCTCATAACCAAAGTTTTAACATCTCGCTATCCTATCCTCGCAAAATTACTCAAAACAAATCATTGTTAACCCAAAAGTAGTAAATGATCACCAAAAGTAGTATATGATCACCAAAATTAAATTCTTGTGGCGCATCGCCGGCCGCTGCCGCGGCACGCTCGCTCGGTTCGCGCGTTGTTGTTGTCACAAGTAACCTAACGCTCCTCCTCGCTTCGCTCGTCGTCACGCCTAAATATGACTTTGCCCTAGACTAAATGATATTTAACCCCTCGCTAAAACATAGTGATTATTTACTACATTTGGTGTCCGATTAAACTTTTTGGTAAAAGAACTAAGGGTATACATTTTTTTTATGGTGGTCATTATTTTAAATCCCTTAGTTTTTTAATGTACAAACTCGAAATGAATATGTTTTTTTTTGTCTGACTATTATTTTTGTTCTTAACTCTATGAAATGAACTCATGGCACCAATAACGGCGACCAATCAGAGGACGGTTCACAATTTCGCGGGCGATTATAGATCGTTAGATTATAAACTGCCAGCTAGACATGGTCAGTTTATAATCAATCACGAAAATGTAAGCGTTAGATTGTAAATTTTAATGTTCGTTCACAATCTATCGACAGCTTACAATTTCACTAGAATTTTTATAAACTAACGTACCGTGCAATTATCCGGTGACTGATACCCCGTTCGTAGACCGCGGTTGTAGTCGCTATTATTCTAATTGCTAACGTACCACAGCTTAGGCAATACTTACTACAGTACTACTTGGCGGTACTGATTTTGTGTATGTGAAAATTAAACATGAGTGGAACACATTCAGTTATCTATTCATCACCACCCCCCGCAGTATTGTTGATATATTAATATCCATCTTATATATATAAAGTTTTAATTGATTTAATAAACTTAATTAGTTAAAAAGCAAAAATATTACTCATATTTTTATGTATTGGTACTTCATATTATTTTATACCAACGAGTATATAATTAATAGTAATAACTTGCTTCATTCTATGCCGTATATAGTATATATATTTATATTATGATACCTACTAATATTTATAATACGATACTTATAAATATCTGTGTGGAAAAGCAACTTCGCGCGTTTTGAAAGCATCGCTGACATGGCGATTAACGACGTGGAAGGCTCACCTAGGTTCACAAGCAACTGTGGGCTCGTGTAGTGTGGGCGACGAGACGACGGATTCACTAACGGATTGGTGCAATTGAGTGCAGCGCGAGGCTCGTGGAATGAATGGTGGGCTTTAGACTATATTCTCGTCACCAAACTAGAACTGTAGTAGATCAGTAGGTGGTTCATGATTGTGTTCAGCCGATATCACTATAAATGTTTCGTCGAACAACCTCAACCTGGCCGTACAGCGTTTTGAAAGTCTGTTGGAACAGTACCAGATCCTGGAGCTTTTGTTGTTTTTAGAAAATGTGTAGTTCTGATAAAAGAAACAGCGACCACCTCGGCGGTTGTTGAAGAATTTTCCATGCACTGTAAAAACAAATAAATTAAAATTAAACAACGAAAAAATAAACAAATAACCGCTGACTAATGAAATGAGGATTGAACAAGATCACAAGCAGTAGTGGTCTTTTGTGTCGTAGGCTAAGACTTAGACCTTAGATTTTGTGCCATTGGAATAAGAATGTTTTCTTGCAAAAAATATAATTACTTCGTATTATGCAGACTTTAAACCGTATAGCCCATCAAAATTTTATGTTTTATGGTTGAAAGGCCCACGGTTCTTCTATGCAAAATTACAGAAAGTTAATATTGAACGTCACTTCGTTGAATCATAGCGAATACCATTATATGGTCAGCTCTCTCCAAACACTACAAGGGAAGTATTAGTTTTAATTTCAAATAAAATTAAATAGATATGCAATAAATATGATTTGTAATCATAAGGCGCATCTTAAAATGATGATTATATATCACTGAGAGGTTATGATTATTAATTGTAAAATATTAAGATATTAATTGTAAAACATGAATTAAATGAAACGTATTACAGAAGCGATCAAATATTTATGGATACAAAGTTCAAAGAGCACCATGTCTTTCTTCAGGCACAGCATGTCCACATTGACAGACCCCAGGCCTCTAGGAACATTGCGATATGTACAATGACTTTGTTATTGTTTTCTACATTAACATACATCAGCAACATATGTAGACCAATCTATACGTCATATTACGAGTATCATACAGGGAACAAATCTATAGAGGGGAATTACTTTTTGTTTAATAAATTTCCTTTGATTTCCCCTAATTACTTGCATTTAACTTCGCGATTTCCTCCGTATCGTCTCTGTTAATGCACAATATACTTTTCGCAATTCCGAAGAAGTTGGTTACGTTTAATTAAAATTCTAATAAAAACTCTAGCAACCTATATAGTGGCGAATATCTTACACTACAAAGCGACAGTTGAAAGCAATTCGAGACAGAAGAGATAAAGAATACAAAACAGATTATTGTTAATGATACTATAGAAAATGTCTCAATCGACGTCAACTACGTAAACAATAATGTGTTTTGTATTTTTTACGGTGTAAAGTATACTGTATTACCATGAACGGTGCAGTGGTGGAAACATGTCACGCACACAACCATCCACCGAAAATGTCTCAAACGACGTCAACTACGTATGACGTCGATTGAGAGATTTTCGTTCATATTATACAGTATACTTTACATCGTAAGGAATACAAAACAGATTATTGTTTACGTAGTTGACGTCGATTGAGACATTTTCGGTAGATGGTTGTGTGCGTGACATGTTTCCACCACTGCACCGTGCATGGTTATACAGTATACTGTACAGATTACACAGTACAGTGTATACTTTACATCGTAAATAATACAAAACAGATTATTGTTTACGTAGTTGACGTGGATTGTGACCTTTTCGGTGGATGGTTGTGTGCGTGACATGTTTCTACCACTGCACCGTTAATGGTTATACTCGTACAGTATACTACATTACATCGTAAAAAATACAAAACAGATTATTGTTTACGTAGTTGACGTCGAAAGAAACATTTTCGGTGGATGGTTGTATGCGTTACATGTTTCCACCACTGCACCGTTAATGGTTATACAGTATACTGTACAGATTACACAATACAGTGTATACTTTACATCGTAAAGAATACAAAACAGATTATTGTTTACGTAGTTGACTTCGATTGTGACATTTTCGGTAGATGGTTGTGTGCGTGACATGTTTCCACCACTGCACCGTTAATGGTTATACAGTATACTGTACAGATTACACAATACAGTGTATACTTTACATCGTAAAGAATACAAAACAGATTATTGTTTACGTAGTTGACTTCGATTGTGACATTTTGGGTGGATGGTTGTGTGCGTGACATGTTTCCACCACTGCACCGTGCATGGTTATACAGTATACTTTACATCGCTTATGGCTCATAGAACACACCCAACGAGTTTTATGTTTGGACGTTTTTTGGATTGTATGTGTGTATCCGGATATTAAAAGCATAGGTTTCCCGTGACTCGATATGATGATCTCTGCAACTGTAAAAGTATTTATAGCATCGTCGTAAAGTCGTGTGGTTTCAAAGATTACCTACGACATATCTACACTCTACATTAAGGTACACACGCCTAATTTTAATACTCAACACTATAATTTTTCCAAAGTAATTATCTTCTGAATAGATGATTTTGATAGGAAGTGACTGTTGCAATTGACAGAAATACAATTTTTTGCGAGTGACCCTTTAATTTTATATAATTATATGACTGTTGTTTTATAATGAAACTCAAAAAAAAGTTTTGTAGGTATTTCCGATGGAGCCATTAATCTTGTTTTTACAAGCTTATATTACATTTTTCATGTTCTTGTTTATAGTATATCTAGCAGCCAAATGTTTTCTTGTTTTTATGTGATTTACTATAAAAATAATAAATGCGACGTACTGATATGTCCAATGTTGCACAAAAAAATGTTTTGCAGACTCGAACCTTTTCCTCGAGTCTTGGTAAAAAATACTGAAATGAAAACGTTCTCCTACTTTTCTCATTCTGAGTTCTCTTTCGGCTTGTAGTCTTCTTTATTGAAAAGTTCCTATGAAATTCATTTTTCTCAGTGTCAGTCACACTATAAAAATCTTTCTTTATTTGTACCCTTTGTTCAAAACTAAAGTTAAAAGAACAATTATGTATGCAGTTGAAGTTACATCCGGGTTTTACAGTTCTTGCTGGTTTGATATTTCCTCTTGAATCAATGTATTCCTCGCCAGCTTCCCTTTTTCTCTTCAGAATGTTTCTTTTCCATTTTTCCGGGCATCTTTTTCTGTTTTGTTCCCGTTCTGAATGCAGACTGTCATCAGATTCTGAAATTATGCTTATTTACGTATATAAAGGCTCTTCCGTAGTTTTCTTACCCGTTCTTAACTGACCAGCAAAGTTGCGGTCAGGAGTTGGATGGGTGATCGGTAGTGGCATTACTACTGAGCGCACTATATATATATATATAGTGCGCTCAGTAGTAATGCCATATGCTTGATAGGTTAACCTTTGACCACTATCTCGTCTGATGGTAAGTGATGATGTGGTCGAAGATGTTGTTCAGGCTAACCTAGAATTACTGGCCCTCATGGACAGCTGCCGGAACACACCGTTAGGAACTTGGCGACAGATTTTCTACTTGAGGGTAGCTAGCCAGGCGGGCATTCGCAAAATGCCCACCATGCTATAACGACTGCCATCCTAAGATGACAATCGGGACCGACGGCTTAACGTGCCCTCCGAAGCACGGGAAAGGCTCAGTAGTAATGTCACTTAGCCGTCACCCATCTAACTAATGACCGTGGCGGACGTTGCTTAACTTTGCTGCTCGGTTAAGAACAGCTAAGCAAACTTCGCTACGAGTGCTTCAACTAAAAAAAATCTTTACAGTCTCAGCATATTAAAATAAATTTGGTGACAGTTTTAATAACAATATGCATGATATAAGTAATAATGATCGCAATTATAGAAAAAAACAATTGTATTTGTATAAAATTACGATTTCACATTAAACAGTGTAACATATTTAGTTTGTAAGACGCCGTCGTCATTGGTGAACAAAACTGGCGGCTCATGGTTGTGGTCATCTGATATAACTTGAAGTCCCACACGTTTTTTCCACCTCAGCTTTGCGTTGCAGTTTTTGGACTTCCTACAAGAACAGCACCAAACCCAGCCTCCCGAACTACATTTTGAGTAGGAGAAGCCTTGATATATGATTCTTCTACCACCCCTACCGGAGTCTATGAGCGTGAAGGTGTCTTCATCACCTGAAAATACGTCATTCTTCGACTATATATACATACAAAGCGTTTTTGTTTCCCTATAAAATAATAAAGACCTCAGCAAGTACGCGTACCTTTAACAACCATAGCGCTATAAATAAAGGAAAAATTCCCTTTTTCTTTTTTTTTTGGTTTTTTTTTTAATGCCTGATAGGTTAATGACTATCTCACCTGATGGTAAGTGACGATGTTGTCGAAGATGTTGTTCAGGCTAACCTAGAAGTACTGGCTCTCAAGGACAGCTGCAGGAACACACCGTTAGGTGCTTGGCACAGTTTTCTACTTGAGGGTGGTAGCTAGCCAGGCGGGCATTCGAAAAATGCCCTACCACCATGCTATAACGACTGCCATCCTAAGACAACAACCGGGACCGACGGCTTAACGTGCCCTCCGAAGCATGGAAACGCTTAGTAGTAATGTCAGTAGCGGTCACCCATCCAACTCATGACCGCGCGCGACGTTGCTTAACTTTGCTGATCGGTTGTGAACAGCTAAGTAAACTTCGCTACGAGCGTTTCAAAACGTGTATTATTTAAAATACGAGTTATTATTTAATAATGTTGGTGAATAAAGAATTTCATAGTCAACAATCCTATACCTGTCAAAACGACGGTGACAATCACAGTGATAGTGACCGAAGTGACAGTTCGGACGGAGGAATTCTGACTTTGACAGCTGCGGCGCAACCGTCTCAGCGCCAATTATAGTACCACCAACTTAACTGTGCAGTTTTCGAGGGCGCTACTGGTCATGGAAATCAACTACAAACTGTCACAATTTGAAGGAATGTTGTAGGTCTTTTTTCTGCCACCTGAACAGATAAGTTGGTGGGACTTTACGAGCTGAGGCCCGCGCTCGCCGCTGTGCACAATCGTGACTCCCAGACGAAGAACTTCAAATAAGTTCGAAACTGATCGGAGCAATATCCGGTAAATATTACGCGAGTCCTAGCCGGTTACTAAATAATAATTATGGACAAAACTCACGAAAGTTTTTTAGCTCAATAAAGAATTTTGTATGGTATTGTATTGTATATACATATAAAAATATATATTTGTTTGGAAATCAATATGTAGATATTTTAGTTTCAATAATATTAAATAATTATAATATTTTCTGCGGATCACATTGACAAAATGATAAAATTTAACGAAAGGAAAATTATAGTCATGTGCGGGAGCCGATGCTCTATCCCAATACGATGCTTAAAAAAGAACGATGGGAAAAATTGGAGTTATGAGTCATTGTCATATTAGCTCAGTCGGTCAGAGCGGCTATAGGGGTGGATGACGCGGGTATCCCGCATATAACTACAATTTTTCCTCTTGTACAATTTTGTCATTTTGTAAATATTAGATACTTTTTTTTTCTGGGTCGGTCAAAGAGCTAGTTTAAAAAAAAACAACAATTGAAATTCTTAAATTCAACATTTGATATTATTTTCGACACCACATAAAATATAACTTTGAGTCGATATGTTTTCCTAAAAATCGTAATATATACAGTTTATTTACGAAAGTAGTAATGTACAGTTTATTTACGAAAGTACAAACGAGCTTTTTCTTATCTATTCAATTCATGTTTTGGTATCGCAGTTGGGGTCCAGATGAACGACTTGCACTGTCACACCATCATAATACAATTTAGATCTACATCCTTTGATCTTTTTCGTGCAATAAAACATTTTCTTATTGTATCCTTGTACCAGGAACCCTTCGTCGTTTATGAAAATATATGGATTTCTGGTCCTTGTTTGAGTTATTACCATATTCCGAGCTGCAAATAAACACGGACAGTTGTTTTTTTTTTAAATTAAAATGTTACTTCTGATGTGCATAATTTTGCAAACAATGGCTCATAAATTAAAAAAAAATATAATATACGCCCGTGCCGTAACATCCCGTGGGGTGCCGGGCTAGAATGTCACCCCGCCAATAGGACACCCACGGATAGAGATCGCCATCTGACGTGGTGTCCTATGACTAAGGGTAACACACCACAAGGTGGGCAGCAGCGCTTTCTGAGGAACTGATATCTCACACTGCGATCCCCAAGCCGCCTGCCAAGCGTGGGAATTATGGTAAACCTGGTGGGGGAGGCTACGTTCAGCAGTGGACTATCCGGCTGATACAGTATAGTACACGTACGTACGGGACAGGACAGTACTCGTAATAACTTTTGGGCCGAAATGCTCTACCAATCTCTAATGGAACCGAATGATAGTGAACAATTATTTTATATAAACCTTAATATATGAATATCATAAAAAATTAAACCATTTCAAAAAATTCACCACATGCTGATTGTCTGGAATAAAATAATACTTGTACTTATTTAATAATAACAAATATTTTTAAAATATTTTATGAAAACATCAAATTAATATTTTAGTAAAACACTTAAAAAATACAAAAATATATCTAGTGACAATTCCGCCTAATTTTCCTGTTAAGCCGACGTGAAGTCACAAACGCCACGCAGCCAAACCGGAAGAATTTTCGACGCGTTTCGCTTCTACACGAAGCATCCTCAGGAGGTCTTGACTCTACGAGCGCACGATCGAGAATGAGCCGCCGGCCTAGATATATTTTGTATTTTTTAAGTGTTTTATTAAAATATTAATTTGATGTTTACATAAAATATTTTTAAAATATTTGTTATTATTAAATATGGATTTCCGCAAAGTAACTCCTGAATCTATTTATTATTTTAATACTTGTATTGTTTCTATTGCCTAAAGCAGCCTCAGAAGTTCCTTCCGAATCTTATAGGTTTGGATCTTTCTGAAGCATTTTTGTGTAATTGCGCACGGAAGCTCAAGGTAATGGGAATGAATATCCCTTCAATGGCGAGCAGAGCAGTGAAAGAACTGCTTTGGCATCAAATCAAACTGTTCCTCTGAACACAAGTTTAACACATATTTCTGCATTAGGTACTATATTCCTGTTTGAAGGGCACTAGAACCCAGCCGGTGAAATTGCAGGCACATGAGACTTAACAACATTATGTCTCAGGGTGATGAGCGCAGTGCAGTTCGTCATTGTGACGAAATGCATTTGGCAGAGGTTACCGCTTTATAGGTGGTTCGCGGCTTGTTCTTTCAAAATTACATTTTTTTTTATATGCTTTTTTTATGCCTGATAGGTTGGCCTTTGACCACAATCTCACCTGATGGTAAGTGATTATGTGGTCGAAGGTGTTATTCAGTCTAACCTAGAATCACTGGCTCTCAAGGACAGCTGCCGGAACATACCGTTAGGTACCTGGCGACAGATTTTCTACTTGAGGGTGGTAGCTAGCCAGGCGGGTATTCGCCAAATGGCCACCTATCATGCAAAATGTCCTACCACCACGCAAATTTCGGATTTTTGCATGTGGTATGGTCCGTATAACGTCAGAATTTAGGTGTTAATATATTAAATTAAAGAATTATAAGTCGATACATGATACAGACAAACGTTTTATTTTATACCTACGCCTTAAAAATACAATTACACTTAGATTTAAAAATAAATAGTATGACACAAATACTATTTTTTACTTATTTATTTATTTAAATCATTTACAAAAACAAAACAAAAATAAGCATACCAAAAACCACAGAGATTTGTTTTGTTGTGTGTGTATGCGTAAGGTACTAAGGGCCAATTTCATCAAACTAAGGTATAACTAAACCGAGGATAACTTTAAACTCTATAACCAAAAAAATATGATAGACTTTTGTCAACATTGAGGTCTAATAATGTTACAGTATTAAGAATAATGTCATGGTATTCATATTTATACAATTTGACATCTGGCAGACAACTGTAACAAAAGAAAAAATCTAATCCGAGCTTAAAAAATTATGGCATCCAATTTGGCGGTATAGATTCAGGCGGTATAAACTAAATACAAATAAGGCCACTTTGCAACAGCTGACAATAGTGACAATACATACTATGTCTACGATGCTCTTACATGTCATAAAATTCGAATTAAGAAGTTTTCTTCTACAACAAACTTTCTATCTGTCACGTAGGTTGGACTTTTTATTATAGTAAAAGAATATCCCGTTCAAATGGTTTATGGTATAAAGTTATGCGAGATCAATTTAACCTAATATTGGTGAAATTTGGGCCTAATTAATTTTAATATTTGTAATTTTTCCAGTACTTATGTCTCTAGGAATTCACATTTTACTTTACTACTAGGTACATATACTCGTACCTAAGTACGAGTAGGTAAGTACTTGTTATTTTTGTAATCTTTCCATCAAATTTTCCCATTATGACTGAGAGATTCCGACAATCTACGCTTTGGTATCTAGCAGAAGATCTACAACTACTATTTATATTATTTTGAATTTAAATTTTAAATGTTTCTCCTTTCAGAATTTGAGGCGGTTGTGTCATTAACAACCAATCCCTTTATTCTAAGCCTAATACTAATATAATCCAACTAATCTAAGGCCTAGCTCACAGTAGCGAACTTTCAACGACGATTTTTGTTCCTTGCGGTTTATATAGCGTTATGAGTATTAACCTATACATACAGCGAATAAAATTCCAGGCGATTTTTTATCTATTCAGTTCTTGGACAAGATACTTAAATGGACAAATTAAGTTACATGTTGATTTGACTGTTATTACGGCGTGTTACGTTTTTACACCATAAAAGAGGTAATATGAAACGATTATTTCTATATAAACGAAACTGAAAACCGCAACATAAACTGTCACTTTGACAGTTGTCACGTCTAAGGCCTTTCTTCAGAGTAGTAGTAATCAAATAGCAAAAGTATTATTTGTAATATCGATGAAGCAGTTGATTTGGTTCCAACTCTAGTGCAGTGGGTGGAGGGGGAAACTTGAATTCCCCGTCCACTCACCAGTGGGAAAGTCCAGTGGGTGGACGGGGCATCGCCCAAAATATCGACACTTTTCGGAATGGACTAAAAATCATTTTACTGAAAATATTAATTTTTACACGTGGTCAAATGTCTACAACTTCACAGTGCATAAAATATTCTCGCGAAGGTAAATAGAGCCGCGACGTGGTGGATTCTGCGGCAAAACACAGACAATTATTTCACGAGCGTGTGCAGCATCCTACTGTCATTTTGTATTTCCTATGTCACATAACTCTGCAGGTGTAATCGCGACGGGAATTTCCTCTACACGGAATTAAGCAGTTGTGGCTCAGTGGCATTGGCTATGGACTGCCGTGCCGCAGGTCCATGGTTCGTATCCCGCCGCGGGCTTGATCTTGACCACATGGTGGAAGGGCATTTTGCGAATGCCCGTCTGGCTAGCGACCACCCTCTGCAGAAAATCTGTCGCCAAGCACCTAACGGTGTGTTCCGGCAGCAGTCCTTGAGAGCCAGTGAAATTACAGGCACATGAGACTTAACAACTATGTCTCAAGGTGATGGGCGCAGTGCGATTCGTGACTTGTGACAAAATGCATCTGTTATATAGACAGAGGTTAGTCCGCTTAGCATCAGGTGGGCCTCTTGCTTGATCCGTCACAGTAACATAAAAAAAACCGGGCCGGCTTACAGGCTGTGCAGTAAACAGTGTAAACGACGTTAGTGTGCCAAATTACACTTCGAATATAGTACCACCAACTTAACTGTGCAGTTTTCGAGGGCGCTACTGGTCAAGGAAATCAACTACAAACTGTCACAATTTGAAGGAATGTTGTAGTTCTTTTTTTTGCCGCCTGAACAGATAAGTTGGTGGGACTGTACACGCTAACGTAGATACCAACGAGTTCCTGCAACGAAACTTTAATACGCTATACGAATATATTTATTGTCTCCCATCTTATGTAAGCTCGGTGGTGGATGATTATGTTCCGTAAAGGCTTTCTTCATGTTCCCCGTCTTGTCAAACGCCATCTTGGCTTTGCATCCCACTGACAGTTTTTTCGAGCAGTAGAAGTATTGACATCCGGTACTTTCAGTTCTCCCTTGCTTGGAATACGTGAATCCCTCGAAGAGCATCACTTTTTTCCCTCCCACTTGTACGAGTTCAGGAGGTGTGATTTCTTAAAATAAATAATTAGTTTTTAAATTATAGTTATATTAATGGGTAACCAAATTAACATGTTTCTTATCATGCCATGTTTACGAGGAAGAGACTGAACCTCACGACACAGGTCATCCTAGTGTGAGGTTATAATTTCTTATATTCTTATACCCACAAACTGATAAGTACAGACCCACCAACTTATCTGTTCAGGTGGCAGAAAAAAGAACTAAAACATTCCCTCAAATTGTGACAGTAGTTGTTGCTGTAGTTGATTTCCATGACCAGTAGCGCCCTCGAAAACTGCACAGTTAAGTTGGTGGTACTATAACCATCAGTTCATGTAAAGAAATATTATTATTATTATTAGTTGTAGGCAACAAAATATCGAGGCATTGCTAGTAGACACAACAATAAATACGACACAACCAAATTGTAATTAAATTTATTTTTATAGCTCCAGGTTTACTGAGGACACACGCAGATTCTGATCACAAAAATAATATACGCTATTTAAAAATTTCACTTACCAAAATTATTTTCTGGTTTCAGGCGTAATTTTGAGCATATTAAATGTTAAGAAATATTTCAAAATATATTTAGTGATAATTTCGTACTTAACTCTTTTGAGCGCATTATCGGGAATTTCCTATGGTGTTTATATAGAACCAAACATGTCAAAAATAGCTGGGTTACGTGGCCTTTATGACGTAACGTCCGTGTACCTCAGCAGGGAATTTTGGTATAAGTAATTATTACTAAATTTATATTTATAACACTTTTTTTTATGCCTGATAGGTTAGCCTTTGACCACTATCTCACCTGATGGTAAGTGATGATGTGGTCGAAGATGTTGTTCAAGCTAACCTAGAGGTACTGGCTCTCAAGGACAGCTGCCGGAACACACCGTTAGGTGCTTGGCGACTGATTTTCTACTTGAGGGTGGTAGCTAGCCAGGCAGCATTCGCAAAATGCCCTACCACCATGCTATAACGACTGCCATCCTAAGACAACAACCGGGACCGACGGCTTAACGTGCCCTCCGAAGCACGGAAACGCTCAGTAGTAATGTCACTAGCGGTCACCCATCCAACTCATGACCGCGAGCGACGTTGCTTAACTTTGCTGATCGGTTGAGTACAGCTAAGTAAACTTCGCTACGAGCGCTTCAAAATACATTTGCTCGTAAAGGGCCTCTTATTTCACCAATTTCAATATCGTATTGTATCTCATTACGTACTTGTGCGTTATTGTAATGTAAAACGCACGAGTTTCTTTTTAATATGGTAAAACGCACGGTTTATCAAGATGCTCCGTCTAAAACGTTTTAAAATCTTAACAAAGAGTTTTTAAGTCAGAAAAGTGGTCAAAATTTTATGAATAAAATCAACTTTGGGGGATGAGATATACCAAATAAACATTTAATTCTTTAAATTAATTAATTTTGACCATAAATTACAACCATTTATCTGTAACAAAACACATAAATATTTATTACAAAATCACAAATATACGATGGGAAAAATTTAAGTCATGTGCGGGATTCGAACCCGCGTCCATCCACCCCTTGAGCCGGTGTATGCTCTAACCAATGGAGCTAACATGACATGACGTCATAACTCAAATCTTTCCTATCGTTCTTTAACCATCGTATTGGGATGGAGCGACATCTATAGTACCACTTGCGTTGTATTACAAACAAGACCAATTTTGCAATTGTTTTATACTTGTAAATGATGACGCAACCTTATAATTTTAATATTGTTATGTTTGCAATAACTCGTATATTTGTGATTTTGTAATGTAATCCGCATAGCAGGCATAACAATATAAAAAAAAAAACAAATATTTACTTTATTAGTAATAGTGTTTTTGTGCCTTTGCCAACTTATACCAACTGGCAACGAAATAATCAATTTTACAAATTGTTCAAATTTTCCAACTGCTTTAACAAGTGATTAAAGATTTATTCGTTTAAGAAAGTCCGAGTTTTATTTATTTCCTCGCAAATATGTTATAAAACATCGCATGACATATTGATAATGATAATTATCAGTAAATGATAATTATGAATAATTAAATAATGCTTTGATAATTACAGCCTCTGCTTTCTTGTAGCAATATCGCCTCGGCTGTAATTTTCAAATAACGCACTTATATCGTAATGTACTATTATATAGGTAAATGCTATATGTATAATGCTCATGAGCATTCATGGTACACGAGCATATTTATTATTAGCCATCTTGTGTAAGCTCGGTGGTGGGTGGTTATGTTGGGTAAAAGCTTTCTTAATGTTTCCCGCCTTGTCGAACGCCATTTTGGCTTTGCATCCTTGTGATTGTTTCCTCGAGCAGTAATAATAATGACCTTCAGCTCTCCCTTGTTTTGAATACGTATATCTATCGTAGAGCAATAAAAGTTTTCCTCCTACATCTATAAGCTCAGGGTTCATGGTTCCTTAAAACAAATATTTAAACACAATAAATCCATGATATATATCTGTACTGCACTGTACTGTATCAGCTAGATCGTCCACTGTTGAACACAGCCTCTCCCAGGGGAGGTTCGACATAATCCCACGCTGGACAGGCGTCTTGGGATCAACACATATACTTAGATAAAAATATAGCAGTAATGTTTTCCGACGCACTTGAATACATTGTTAAAACATACCGCATAACTATAGTATTACAATAGTATGTACAAAACAAATTAGCCTAACTGAGTATGTTCCTACGGTTGTGTCGGTGCAAGAAGTGTGTCTGTATTAATTTATTTCATTATATTAATTTGCGTACATTCCTCACATATAACGTCAAAACGGGCATTGAGCTCCGCTTAATCTGTGGGTGTACCTAGTACTGTACTGTACTGTCACAGCCAACTCGTCCACTGCTGAACACATCCTCCCCTATATATGTATTATTTGCCATAATCCCCACGCTTGGCAGGCGGCTTGGGGATCGCAGTGTTAGTTGACAGTTCTTTAGAAGGTGCTGCAATTCTAACCCGGCACTCCACGGGGGGTGGGGGTGGGTTTAGTTCAGACAGTGAAATACATAGAGTAGTTATATCCGTACACCACTGCTATAAAAACTGGAATTCACCTTTCTACATACCTACGCACATGTATGGAGGTTTTACTGACAAGGAAAGAATATTCAAATATTATACGTCATATCTATTGTTAGAAAGAGTTATTAAGCAATGTATGTTACCACCGCACCGCCACGAGACGTTCCGAATAGTTCCGATCACCATTACGCTGCGATCTCTTTCACTCTTACACAAAACGATCCACACATCTCGCCTATGCGACTGTTGTCCCAATGAAATGGATGCAAAGGTAAAACAAAATGACGATCTTTTGTATTTCAATAATGTAATAATGTGTAGCACGAGAATAATCTAAACTACAGACACAGCCTGGACACTCAACTCATTCTCTATACAAAAGCCGCGTTCTAACTGCCTATTACACAGACACTACACAAATGTTGTTTTTGTACACGCGTAATAGTGTGCGTGTAGTCAAAGGTTGTCACCGTATGAATAATTATTGTACGTACATTACATACCTAACAATGTTTTGATACTTTTATTAGTCGTATTAGATATCGTAAATTATGCATAGGTATAGGTATACCTGCAAAAACATTTAAAAGCACAACAATCTAACTCCATGTACGACGTAGGAATATGCAACACACAACCGAGTAGGTAACACTACTTTACATTTCACTCCATTACTTATACAATAATAGATACCTCCAGTATACAAAAGTATCATTCCAAGTTCACATTTTATACAAGTAATGATAATAATTACAATCACAATTATAATTTATGTTCTTCTCGTATCGCCGTCGAATAAACAATCATTATTCACAACAAACAATCCTTTTCTCGTTTAGTTGTTAGGCAACCGTAAACAGCACAAGAGAGTATTAATATATGTTATATGCTACAGATATCTTATTAGATATCTACGTGAGCTATCCTTATAGGTTACTTAATAAAATGAGTGAGAATCATCTTAGTTTTTATAATTAAGACATCCTGCATTCTCTTTCTCAATGAGTAGGTACATTCCGTAGGTGCTTTATCCGATATATATCTTGTATTTCGGGTTATCTATTACCGTAGCCGAGTCAGGGGTGATAAAAATTGTCACAAACATACATTTAGATATTTATGAAATTCTTATTTTAATTTTAATGAGTCTTATGGCTTTGTAGCAGACTAACAAATACCTACTGGGTTCCATGCACCAGCAATATGACGAGCAATATATTTCAATCAACTTTATGAAAAAATGTTTTACTTACCTAAAAATGGAACCGACTTCAACACTCAAAAGTGTGAAATAACTTGTTGAAGTCGTTACCATGATAGTTCAAAAGTACCTATTATCACAATATTATGTCCATGGTACCGACTTCGACAAGCTATTTCACACGTTTGAGTGTTGAAGTCAGTTTCATTTTGTGGTAAAAAAAATGTTCACCCTCTTTAGTGACCCTTTGCTACTCACGGGACCGATTGTCATTCACTGTCAATGACTATATCATCAAGATAGGAAAACAAAAACTTTTCAGTTATTGGAGTGTAACTCAAAAACGGCACGGCGGACCACACGGCAGCATCAGCTTTCAAATAAAAATGATTCATCAAAATCGATTCACTCAGTCAAAAATTCTGAGGTAACAAACATTAAAAAAAGCAATTGAATTGAGTACCTCCTTTTTTTTGTAGTCGGTCAAAAAGGAGGAGGTTATCAATTCGATCAAATTGATTGATTTCTCGCACTCCGTCTCCGCTCAGAGGACCTGGGGCGTTGGTTGTGGGGACAGCCGCCGCCCCCCATCAGGATTAGGTCGTCACGAAGTGTGGATGTCCCCCTTAGTTCCGAGGCATTCCGAGCTGGGACAGGGGCATATTCCCCAGAGGCTGGTCCTGGCTAATCGGGCAGCGACGTCGGTGGGGGCTGCGGAAGAGTGCTCAAGCGACCCCGCGGTCCCTGCTACTTGTCGGCGAAACACCATGGGTTTTTAGTCGGTAGTGGGGCTCCATCAACCCCGAGCCCACAACTCCCCAGCCCCGGCTCCTTTACGCATACCCAACCGCTACCCCGCCGGTTGGGTATGCGTAAAGGCATTTTCCACATGCCAAAAAAAAAGCCCGAGTTTAAAGTCGCAGCCCGTACGCTGCGATTGAAATTTGGATGAATGGAGCTAAGCAGGCGAGCCAGCACTCTCAAGTTTAAAGTCTGTCACTAAGCACCTACCTGACTAAAAGCTATTTGTTTTGTTGTACACAACCAGTAATTCTAGGTTAACTAGAACAACATCTTCAACAGCATCATCACTTACCATCAGGTGAGATTGTGGTCAAAGGCGAGCCTATAGGCAAAAAAGTAGTCTCTGACGTCACGTTGTCGGATTGTCTAAGCAGGGATTTTTTTGAAGGTTATCAAAAAGAATGTTTTATATTTAATTCAATATTTGTTACTTTATAATCTCTATTTTTTATGTATATAGCGAGCATTTAAGCTACACGAGCATACTTATTGTAAGCAATTTTATGTAAGTTCGGTGGTGGGTGGTGATGTTCGGTAAGTGCTTTCTTTATGTTCCCTGACGTATCAAACGTCATTATGGCTTTGCATCCTAGCGACTTTTTCTTCGAGCAGTAATAATATTGACTTGTAACTCTCCCTTGTTTGGAATACGTGTATCCATCATAGAGCAATAATTGTCTCCCTTCAACATATATAAACTGAATGTTCGTGATTTCTGAAAACATGGTTAGTAAGTTAGGCATATATATTAAAGTGGAATCGGTTCGCGAAATCAGTAAAATGGTAAATCGAAAAACGTCGAAAACTACGAACATAACATATATTTATATATATTTAAAAGTAGAGACTCTTAAAAATATTTTCTGTTCTCGGAGCGCTTTCCATGCAAACTTTGTTTCATCATATTTTAAATACAAAGGGCTGAAACTCGGTGAAACTTTGCATGTATATCCACACTATTCCTACAGAGATATCTGACACAGACAAGGGAAACCGAACACGTCGTAAAAGGCACCATAAAATAACAATTACGACAGGAGATAAATAAACCCTGATTAAAGCAAGAGCAGCACTAGAATAGAAGCAGAAAGAGGACATCGATGAAAGATGACTCACTCTATTGTTTAAGCTTTTTGAGATCATAATATGAGGGTAAAAGAAAACCCCAAAAGGATGGTACATGGATGGTTAGTTTATTTGGTTTGTAATTATCATTTATGTTTCTTTTGTAATTTTTATGACATTTTATAATTGCATTATCTATCATTACTATCATTATTACTATGATAGTCGTTTTAGTTTTAGAAAAAAGGTCAGTTACATTAATTGATTGCCTAATTTGTTTAAAAGTGATTGGATATTTTAATGGCGGATGTCTGTATAAAGTTAACATAAATAATGCTACTTTTATAAATATTATTTTTGTTACTTTTAGGTTTTTGTTGTTTAATTAACAAAAGATCCTATATATCCGGATATTCAGATAGTAAAGTTTACTACTATTTACTTTATCCGGATACCAAACGTGATATACAATGCAAGCCCTACTCGATTTGCCATCCAAGTATAGCATAGGTATTTTTTCCAGTTATTTAAATATAAGAAAAACAATCTACTGATCCGATTTTCATAATATTTACATAGGACCACGCCTGAAAAATTATATACCAAACAAGGAAATAATTATCAATTATATTATATTATTATCATTTATAATTGGCAGAGTAATTGGGCAACAAGCTACAAGACATACAGTTGAATAGAGAACATCCTCCATTTATGAAGTAGGGCAAAAAAAGAAGAGAAAAAAAGAAAAAGACTAAAGAGTCCAGCATACAGCAGGCATCCGCTTTATTCATATCTTATACCTTACATATTATGTCAACGTGTATAAATCTTACAAGCAGATCTACAGTATGAGGCCTATGCCTCATAGAAGTTATCTAATAAAATTATACAAACACACTAGTGTTTTATATACGCAGAAGATGTTTATATCAATAAATGGTTAATGTGTACCTATTCTATTGAGTTATTTATAACTTAAACTAACATGGTGACAGTCACAGTGATAGTGACCGAAGTGACAGTTCGGACGGAGGAATTCTGACTTTTTCTGACAGCTACAGCGTAACCGTCTCAATGCCAGTTACGTGCTGAGGCCCGCGCTCGACGCCGTGCACAATCGTGACACCCAGACGAAGAACTTCAAATAAGTTCGAAACTGGTCGGAGCAATATCCGGTAAATATAACGCGAGTCCTAGCCTGTTACTAAATAATAATTATAAACTAACATGGTTGCCAGTCTTGCTGCTATATCGAGACGAAGACCACAATACCAAGACCAGATGTATTGACACAAACCAAGACTAGCTGCATCTCATCTTAGTCTTGAATTTAGACAACACTATTTTTAAACGCGAATCAAATTCATATTGTAAGAGGGATTCTAAGATTAAAGGATCTATTCGCACACAAAATTATAACAAAATATAGTTGTACTAACACCCTGTTTATTGACTTAGATATACTTTAAATATTCTCCATTTGAAGTCCTAATAAATTTAGGCGGGGCATGGTTATGTTCGGAAAACGCTCTTTTTATTATCCCACATTTTGTAAGAGATACTCTGGCTTGGCATTTCGAAGAAAGTCTTTTTGAGCAGTAGTAATTGACGCCAGCTCCTTGCCTCGAAAATGTATTTTCTTTATACAACAATAATGATTTTCCTTTCACTTTGATAAATTTGTACGTTTCTATACCTGAAAATACGATAATGATATTTGATATTGAAAATTCGGGTAGGTACATATATCATTATTGCCGGGATTGAAAAACGTTTCGTTAACAGTTTCAATGTCAGAGCCATCATAATTTGGGCGTACATGTATCGTGGAAATGAGAAGGCACTACATCATTGCTGTAAGTATTTAACGGAACGTAATCGTGATAAAACCATGTATTTTCGAAACTTCGAGGTACATAATATACATGTTTTTGTTCAATCCATATTTAAAAATAACAATTATTTTTAAAATATTTTACAAAAACATTAATGTATATTTTAATAAAATACTTTAAAAATATAAAAAATATATCTAGTAACAATTCACAAAGGCCACGCAGCCAAACCGGAAGAATTTTCGACGCGTTTCGATTCTACACGAAGCATCCTCAGGAGGCCTTGACTCTACGAGCGCACGATCGAGATTTCTCTGAATTGTGCGTGGAAATTTTTTCCGGTTTGGCTGCGTGGCGTTTGTGACGCCACGTCGGCTTAACAGGAAAATTAGGCGGACTTGTCACTAAATATATATTTTAAGTGTTTTATTAATATTTATTTAATGTTCTCTAAATTTTTTTTATGTTTAATAATTTATATGATTAATAAGATGTAATAATATCAAATTACTAAAACATGTAATTTGGTATTATAACATGTTTTTGTCGCGAATAAGTCCCGTTCAACACTTATAACTATGTGTTAAAGTCGTAAGTCTTAAAGTTACCACAAAATCATTATAACAACACTTATTTGGCTTATTATTAATCCACTGGCTATGGGGGATATTTCGGGGATAACCCGAAATAGGGTAGTTGACACAGTCTAAAATAAAATACAGTGTAACGTTAACATGATAGTAGTTGGAGCACATAACTCGATGAAATTAACAAATTATTTATTCTGCATTGGATTACCTTTATTTTGAATAAACAAAATGTGTTTAAATTTTCTTTAAGTCACGTGATCTCAAACGGAAGTAAAGGCAGAAATGATGTCATAAGGACAAAAACAAAGCCACAGAATAGGTAATAGTAATCATGATAGTTTGCTTCCAAAGGTTTTGACAGTGACAATTGACATTAGTAATTGCTAATAGCAAGCAACCTACAAAATGTCGCATCACTATCGATTTACTACTTAGGCCCCTATTTCACTATCAAATCCATTGGATCCCATATATTTAATAGTGTAATACGTACATTTGACTCATTTATCTTTGATCATATTTCGCCGTGAGATTTGATCAAAGATCAGCATAGATAATAAAACCCAAACTAGGAACAAGAATCTATGGAAACATTTTGCAATTATTACTCATAGTAATACAACAACTTTAAACAGTTGGAAAAGCTTATGTTTACAATTATATTTATTCCGATGTCACTGCACGCCATTGTCTCGATCACTAGAAAGTGTTTACATTTCGGAATTACAAAAATGTTCAATAAAATAGTGATTTTGAACCGATTAAAGTTGTTTAATTACCATGTATGAAAAATAATTGATAATGCTGCCACTCATGTATCCGTGCTTCAAACTGTGTTGGTTCTGTGATTGTTTTATTCAGTCAACATACACCCCTACACTATGGTACACGTTCTGCCGAACAACCTGTATAATCGATTACGCACGACACTACAACAAGCAAGCAAAACGTATTACATTTCAGCACTATTTGTTTTTGCCCTAGTGACGTCATAAGCATACAGGCCGCCATTGAATGATGTTTTAGCGCCAATTTTAAAAGTTGAAATAAAAAGATGGATTTCTAGTATTTCAGGACTCCTAAAAAAAATAATTAAAAATACTAGGTGTATATTTCAGTGTTCTAAATAATTTAACATACTTTAAAAAAACAAGTCAACAACCCTATTGCCTCTATCTTCCACATCTTCGTCTTGTATTACCGATCTCACTCTTCACTCCTTCTCATGACTCATCATCACTGCGGTACGCCATAACATATCATCATATCAACTTTACAGTTTGCTGCTCTTGAAACTGTTATCACCTTGCATCACTACGATCATGCATGAAAAATCGAATTATTGAATCTAAATGTACGTATTTACTTTAATTAAACATTTTCAACGAAATAACGGAACTGTTCGTGCGCAAGTTTCACTCGCACTCTGCCAATTTTTATTTAAATATAAACTACTAGCATACAGGCCACGGGCCCGCCCGTATGTCTGTTATCGCGCAAAACCATTAACCCCTTTTACCGCAGTTGGATAAAAACTATCCTATGTCCTTCCCCGTGTCTCAAACTATTTCCATACCAAATTTCATCCTAATCGGTCCTGTAGTTTCAGAGCCTATTCAATGCAAACAAACAAAAAAACAAAGAAATAATTAAATCTTTCCTCTTTATTATATTAGTGTAGACAATCTAATATTATACCTAAGGCATGCAATATTTTATTCTTAATGTCCCCATAAGGTGCCGGGCTAGAATGTCACCACTCTAGCCGTGGGTGTCTAAGGATAACACACCAGAAGGTGGGCAGCAGCGCTTTCTGAGGAAATGATATCTCACACTGTGATCCCCAAGCCGCCTGTCGAGTGTGGAGATTATGGCAAAACCCCCCATAATGCCCCCCCTTAATATCTTGTATATTCTCCATTTGCAGCTTTATACATTTGAGGTGGAGCATGGTTATGATCTGAAATTACGCATTTCAACTCGCCGTTCCTTCCGAATGATATTTTAGCTCTGCAGTTCATGGTGGTTTTCTTGGAACAATAGAAATTATTGGACGTCATGCCGTGTCTGGAAAATGTATGGCTTTGGTACAGGAGCAATGATTTCCCGTTAACCTGAATCATCTCGTATGTTTCTTGACCTGAAACTTTTTAAAAGTCGTTAATTTATCCATTTTATTATGTAAATACAGTATCTTTCTTGTTTTGGTCTATTACTGCCAGTGAATAAGTTTATAAGTAATGAAACATCAATTTTCTTCCTGCTCTAAGTTGGATCGACTAACTTATATTCTCTTTTTCCAGGTTTTCTGATTATTTATTGCTTTACCATAAATTCTTCATTATGCACATTATTATGGTTTTGTGTGATTACAATTAAATATCCTTTCAAAAACATTACATTATAACGCAAGTAAAAATAATAACAAAGAGCATGACTTTCGTTTAAAATTATATATCTTTGCGAAGTATATTACATCACAAGGAAGGAAAAAATATTAATAAACAATAATATAAATCAAATCTCTAGGGACTTAATGAGACTCAGAATGTTAAAAAATATTGTGTATCTATTCAGATAAACAATAATTTTCAATATCGGCTACTAAAATTTTGACGAATTACGATTGACGAAAATAAATTGTTCGAGGAAGATGGGTATGTTCGGAAACAACTTTTCTTATTTCGCCAGATTTTCCAAGTGATACTTTTGCTTTGCAATGAGAAGATTTCTTTCTTGAACAGTAATAATTGGTACCGCCTCCTTGCTTCGAAAATGTGTAATCTTGATAGAAAAGTATAGTTTTACCCCTTACGTTGATAAGTTGATACATTGCTTTGCCTGAAAACATACAAATATATACACTAAAATTTAAAATAAATAAGAAAATAATGCTTAATTAAAAAATAAAGATAAATAATTACGTAATTTTAGTAAATGAGACTATGAAATGAAATATATTTATTTGTAAGAAACACGGTATTTACATATTAGTCAGGTCAAATTTAAAAAGTAGCGCAGTGTGTTTCACTATTACTGGCATACAAAAATACATATATAAACGAAGCAAAAAATATATATATACCTTTACAAATACGTGGAACTTCTTACAATTTTCAAATGAATTGTGAACAAACTCATTATACAATTAAAATTACATTACAAGAGATAAAATTAAAGTCAGATAATTATAAAACAAACAGATTCGAATAATATATAAGGTAAAAGCACTAATGCTAGACACATTAAGAAAAAATCAAACTTCATTCTCAAAAATCAAATGTATTTATCAAAAAATTACAGTTACAATGTTTTTTAACTGTTAGAGCAACATTTAGAAATTCCCTTTATCATATTAAATACTTTAAGACTGTAGTATTATTAACAAAGAATTAAATTTTTCGTAGGTTTGCCGTACACACTAAAAGATGACAGCATCAAAAATCAAATCTACCAAAAATAGACATCAATTGGCACTTATTGTAGACATGACTATAACATCACATTAATATTATGTTTTATCAAAACAAATCAATAAAAAATACTTTAAAATGACAACCAAGCGAGAGACAACCTTGTGTTGTAAGATTACAAATTAAGTAACAAAATATAATCAAATTAAATATCATAAAAAAAATTGTTAGAAAATCAGTATTTATTGCTTGTTAAATGTAATAAGTTTTTGACATTTTAAGTACTCTAAACGATTCAATACTTAAACATAATTATCACATCAAGTTACCGCTAACATTTAATGGAAAAACAAATTTATACTTAATCCTATCACCTGCAACAATCATTTTTGGCGCATTGAGAACTTCCACTATTTGAGATTAACTTACTATACTAATATCTTTTAAATTTTCTTTATATACAGTTTTGTTTTTAACACAGCTTACCATTGCCATCACTCCAATTTCTTTGCCCGATATTTTTTGGACAATGCAAATAAATTTGTTAAACTTCTTTTTTCCAGGAAAGTTAATTATGGTAATTTTCTTCATCTGTATATAAATATTCTTCTTCATTGTCAATCTCACGCTCATCAGTTATATCACCTAAGCTATCTCTGGAGATAGCTTAGATGATATAACTAATGAGCGTGAGGGTTCTATCCATTCCTCTTCAGTACTTGAGCCACTACAGATATCAGTCTTATTAGTTTTCTTTATCACAACGTTTTGACTTTTCTTAGCTAATTTCTGAGCAGCCTTAAGTTTTCTTTCTTCTTCATTCTTCTGTTTTTTCTTCTTTCTTTCTTCTAATTTCCTTTTCTTCGTTTCCTTCATTTCATTATTTTTTTCCCTTGTTTTCGTTATGTTGTTGCCATTGCCTGGAAGACACTACAGAGGGTATTTTTGATTTTTTTTCCTTTTTTTTAGAATTTTCTTTTGGTGTTGGCCAAAACAAAGCTCTTTTAAAGGGACTAGGAATGATTTCACCCATATTATGCCAGAGACTTTGTGGAAATTGCGACGGAGTATCGAAACATCTGACACTTTACTGGCGGCATCGTAATTGAACCTTAATCTGAAATACTAATAGTTGACACCTAGTATACCCTAATAGTTGACACTGTCTTCTTTTAGTTAGGCTAGTGAAAAACAAACGAAACTTAGACAGAACTTTATTTTTACAACATAAAGGCTAAATTTGCAATAAAATAAGCTAACAAATTCAGTTCGATGTTACCCTAGTAGAAGACACATGTGTCATCTATTAGGTTTTGATTAATTTCTAGTACCAATAGTAAACACCACTTAAAATTTATACAAAAACTAGCTAAAATAACAAGGAAATGGTCTTAATAGATCAATAATTTCACACATTTATAATATTGAAACCAACAGTAACCAATAATCATATATATATAAGATAAAATCATACCTGATAAAAGTCGGTTGCCTTAAGAAAATCACTAAGAATTACGCGCATAACGTCAACCTGCTCCCATTGTTTGTTTCAAACTGACACCATATAAAAATTTGCTTCGGACAATGACTTAAGCTTTTGAGCACGTATCATAGACGGCACAAGGTGTCTTTAACATCAGTGGCAATGTTATTTAAATGATTAGTTTTCTTATTAGAAACGATTTTTGTCGAAAATGTCAACTTTTAGTTCAATGTCGGGCATTAGTGCTTTTACCTTATATAATATAATAATAAACTGCTCATCACTGAGCAAGTAATATTTTCTTACTCCATTAATTTTTAACAATATCAATGGTCCTTTATGTCAAAAAATTCTTTCATGTCATAAAAACAGTGATTCGTTAGCCATTGATGCAATTTAATTTTAAAATAATTTAGAGGGAGCTCGCTTATTCTTTCTTGAATTTTGAAGCAGTGGTGGCTCAGTAGCATTGGCTATGGACTGCCGCGCAGCAGGCCCATGGTTCGAATACCGCCCAGAGCTTGAGCTTCACCGCATGGTGGAAGGGCTGCCGCCTGGCTAGCGACCACCCTCAAGTAGAAAATCTGTCGCAAAGCACCTAATGGTGTGTTCCGGCAGCTGTCCTTGAGAGCCAGTGAAATAACAGGCAAAATGAAACTTAACAGGTATGTCTCAAGGTGATGGGCGCAGTGCAGTTCGTCACTTGTGATGAAATGCATCTGTTATAGGCAGAGGATACCGCTTAACATCAGGTGGGCCTCGCACTTGTTCCTTCACAATATCATAAAAAAAAAAAAAAAATTGTATACCTTAATAATCATAATTTGAAAGTTCTTGTATATAACGAAGTGCCGCATTTTAATGTAGGCATTTGTAGACGGGTCGGGTATCTGCCCACACCTTCGAAATAGTCATTTTCGTGAAGTTTAGCGTATAAATGCGAGTTTTCTTTTACAAATAAACCAATCTGCATTATGGAAAGACCTGCCAATGTGAAAAGTCTGAGCGTTTTGGATACAGGTCTGCAAGATACTAAAGGTCCAATTCCACAAATACTATCCAACTACTTACCTTAACCTACTAGAACTTTAGAAGCACTCGTAGCGAAGTTTACTTAGCTGTTCTCAACCGATCAGCGAAGTTAAGCTACGTCGCCCGTGGTCATGAGTTGGACGGGTGACCGCTAGTGACATTACTACTGAGCGTTTCCGTGCTTCGGAGGGCACGTTAAGCCGTCGGTCCCGGTTGTCGTCTTGGGATGGCAGTCGTTATGGCATGGTCATAGTTTGGCCTAAACAACACCTTCGACCACATCATCACTCAATTAGACATTTTTACAAAGGCTAACCAATCAGGCATAAAAAAAAACTAACTCGTTGAAAAACAACTGGAAGTAGTCGAAACTGTAGTCTGAGCTATGTGAATCTTATCTAACAGAAGTTAACCCTAAGGTGTTGTTAGCATTTTAGCACTGAAGCAATGATGGCATTGAATGTGGACTGCCACGCAGCAGGTCCATGGTTCGAATCCCGCCGCCGGCTTCTGTACTTCGTGTAGTTTCCTTTTTGCAAACTTAACCTATTTATTCACCCCTTGATGCACATACTCTCAAACACCATCGCTGGATGAGTGATAGATATATTTTTTGTGCAATAAAGTATTTAATTAATAAATAAATAAAAATGATGGTGCTATATAATATTTTAATTATTACAATATTTAGACACCTAAAACTAACCTAAAACCTCTAAAGTCTTTCCTATTATTGCCATACTCTTGCATATTATTTTTTAAATATTCTTAAATATTCTCCATTTCCAGTATTGAAAAGTTTTGGTGGGGGGTGGTTATGTCCGTAGACATGTCTTTTAATTTCGCCAGAGTTTCCAATTGATAATCTACCTCTGCATTTTCCACTGAGTCTTCTGGAGCAGTAATAGTTGGCATAACGGCCTTGCCTCGAATAAGTGTGGCCTTCGAACAAAAGTACTAATTTACTATTCACTTTGATGAATTCGTACTTTCTGTTGTCTGAAAACATAACAGTAATCTTATATATAAGTAGATCACAAAATGAAATATCGTTATATATAACCGAACCGATAAAATATATTTTCTACGACTTATAATATTATAATTATAATATATTATAATATATTATTATAATTATAATATATTATAATATAATTATAATAATGTTAATCGATGTGCTGTAGAAGCTAGAGCAAGGGGTATACCAGTGAAATCTCTATATAACCTACTAAAAGACCTTGGCCTGTCAAAAAAACCGTAACTTCCATCCTGGAACGTGTATCCAAGGCGGCATTAGCAGGATCTTACCAAATTTGGATAGGCAGGGGAAGAGGCTCGAGCGGTGAAAGAAAGCATTGATGACATTGTAAATGGGCCCCTTAACCCTACTCCCAGGGTTGTCAGCCCCTGGCACGCGACTTAGGCCTCTTCCTCTGCAACGCTATGGACCCGGCACCTGCACGGTGAATCCATGGAATGCTAAGTAATTCGTCTCTCTTTAACAAGACTTAATCGCGATAAAAACATCTATATAATTGATTTCTACATTTCAACCAAGCTACATTGGTCGTGATTACTGACTACGTCGGGCTAATTTGAGAAAATACCCACCTTCAAGAAATGTATACCCCCATGCCTTTCAGCCTCGTTACCACGACAAATTTGACTTAGTCGAAACGTTGAGGTATGTAATACAGTTATTATCGCCATTAAACCAGTTTTGAGCAATATAATAAGTAACAAAGCAAATAAAACACGTTAAATAGTAAGAAGCACTCATTTTATTATTCAAAAGAAAACAGAAAACTACAAGCTATTATTTTTAAACCGACATACATCTTGTTAATAAAAAGAACAGCACACATTTAATTCATAAAAAGAAGACACAGAATACGAAAAGAAATTATTTTAACCGATTTTTAAACCAACACCAATTACATAAACCTATTACAGCAACTATTACTAAAGAAATACCTGGCTTACACGTAAAAACATATTGATTAAAAAATCCTACTACACAGTTTCTGATTACTTAAACGACAAAAATGCCTGGACAGTTCCGCCTCCGCCAAGCTATTGCCATTCACCTACATAATTTAAGCAAATATTGTAATAACTCTATTATATAGTAAGTATGTAACACATTGTTAAAAGATGTTTAAACGAATGGCCCTGAGTTTCTTGCCCGTTCTTCTCGCAGTGGCTCTATACAATTTATTTGCTGAACGAGGCAGTACAATGTAAAATATTTCAATACTAAAATTTGTAATTGACCTTCATAAAAGTGTCGTAGACGCCTAAATTGAATAAATGATTTTGACTTTGAATTTGAATTTGACACTTTATACATATTAATTTTAGATTATAGGCCTATCTCACCAAACTATAGTATAACTATACCAACTAGTATAACTTTAATCAACGATATACTATAGTATAAACCTATGTCACCATGGAAGTCTTATGACTTCGCGGTATTTTTTGTATGAAATTTTAAGAATTACTTTTGAAACATTAAACAATCTTTGATAAGATAATTTCCGGTGCTAAAACCGTCTGCCTAATGTCAAACATATTTTGTTTCTTTTTATAGAGTCACAAAATTCTATCGTATAGTGTAAAGCATAAAACTATTCCATATTAATGGTTGACCGCATAAAATTATTCGTGTATTAATTAAAATCTATAAAAATCAAATTGGGCCTAACTACAATTTATTAGTGTCGTTTAAAGCAATCTTAAAAGAATACAGTTATGAATTATTTAATTAAAATATAAGTTTATCAGATAATATTTTAACTAATAGTACATTCCAACTTGTGGGTGTATATGAACACCTCTTTCTCCTTATTGTAGCAAATTCATTCTAATATATTCGCCATTACCCGTACTAAAGAGTTTTGGCGGGGGGTGGTTATGATCTAAGGAAACTATTTTAATTTCGCCAGATTTTTCAAGTGTTAGTCTAGCTTTACACTTCCCGCTATTTCTTCTCGAGCAGTAATAGTGGGAGTAACGTCCTTGCCTCGAAAAAGTGAAGTTATCGAATAGAAGTACTGATTTTCCACTCACTTTGATTAACTCGTACGAGTATGATCCATCGCCTGAAAACAACAATAAACAATTAGCAAAGAAGAAATATACATTTATTGTTATAATACATAATAAAATTAAACTTATCGTTTTGGACACTAAGCTTAGTATTACAAAACATAACCAAAATTGGGCCAAACATAGCAAATAAAACTCAGAATATAATAGTATATAAACATTTTATCCAGAAAACCGTAAGTAATAATACAAATACAAATACAAATATTTATTTTACAAAAATCACATGGTACATTTTTAACTATACATTAATTACAATAACTATGTTTTTATGGTATATGATCTAATTGTATAGTACAGTTATTGACATTGACAACTGTGCTATAATGTTTAACAGGGAAAATAATTGTTATCATAAAGTACTAAATAACTATCTGATTCACAGATGATAAGTACCTACAATTAATTTGATACAAGTATTTTAGGTTTTTTAACTTCTTCACGCTTGCAAGTCAAAATATTGGACAAAGTCTAGAAGACTTAGGGCTTGTTTCAGAATGTTCGAGTGAATTCCGGTTATACTACCCAGAACATATTTAATAAATAAAACATTAATTCACATCTTTGCTATTCACAGTTACGATTTAGCCTATCCATCGGTTAAAGCTTGAAACGCGCTGCGTGTTAACTGTAATTTTTTATCATTCAGTTATTTTATGTTCTGGGTAGTATAACCGGAACTTACTCGAACATTCTGAAACAGGCCCTTCGCCTTACACGTAGGTTAAATAGATCAGGCAACACTACCGCCATTTTGCATGGTGGAAGGGCATTTAGCGAATGCCCGCCTGGCTAGCGACCACCCTCAAGTAGAAAATTTGTCGCCAAGCACCTAACGGTGTGTTCCGGCAGCAGTCCTTGAGAGCCAGTGAAATAACAGGCAAAATGAGACTTAACAGGTATGTCTCAAGGTGATGGGCGCAGTGCAGTTCGTCACTTGTGATGAAATGCTTCTGTTATAGGCAGAGGATACCGCTTAACATCAGGTGGGCCTCGCGCTTGTACCTTCAGAATAACATAAAAAAAAAAATGTAATCCGTATTGCTGAACGGAGTACTCAATAAGAGCCATAACAAGCATAATAATATGCTTTCGCGAGTGAATTAAAAAGGCAGAGTCCCATGGTCGTAGAAGCAGATTAGAAAAGATAATTTAATAGGAGTAATACATGAGTCAGTCAACTCTGAATTTTAAAATGAACAAAAGCTGGTATATCTGCACCATTTTCAAAGATATTCAAGGTAAGAGTATGTAACAAGTGGCGGTCGATGGAAATATACTCAGAAAGAGATGTGTCCTGGTTACCAAGTCATTACAGAACACCAAAGGTTAGGTCTGCCTAGTTGATTGCTTTCCTTCTTTTGAAGATGCATAAGATCAATACGGTTAAAAAATAATTTTAGCCCTAAATTCTCGCCTCTGTCCCGACTTCGATAGTCAAGACATGAACATATTATATTTAAACTTAAAAATTGAAAGAATTATTATTGTTATGAACTGGAAATATAATCAAATGAGTCTTATGTATTCGCCCTCTCCAGTCTTATAAAGTTTTGGCGGGGAATGATTATGTTGGGTGAAGACTCTCTTTATTTCACCAGATTTTGCAAGTGACACTTTGGCTTTACATTTGCCTACATGTTTTCTGGAGCAGTAATAATTGGGTAAACCTCCATGCCTCGAAAAAGTGTGATCTTGATAGAATAGTAATGTTTTGCCATTCACATGGATAAATTCGTACGTTCCATCGTCTGAAATCACAAGAATATCATAGAACGGAAAAAGCAACCGGATATGAAACAAATCTCAAGAGCAAATAGCTTAACTTATCAAGCTCAAATATTATATTACAAAATCACAAATATACGATAGGAAAAATTTAAGTCATGTGCGAGATTAGAACCCGCGTCCATCCACCCTTGAGACGGGGTATGTTATAACCAATTGAGCTAACATGACATGACGTCATAACTCAAATCTTTCCTATCGTTCTTTAACCATCGTATTGGGATGGATTTTGTAATGTAATCCGCATAGCAGGCGTCATTGCAAACCTAACAATATTCAATTTTAATACAAAGCCAAAAACATAACTAAAAAAGGAAATTAAATAAATAAAATACTACAATATACGTGTATATATATTATACAAAATATTATTACAACTTAAATAACACTGATTTTGAAAGCAACGCCAATACTTTAAGAAGGGGCTGGCTGACACGTGACAAAATTAGTTTTAGAAATAATGTATTTTTATTTTTGTTCGATGTAATTTATTCTTGGTATTAAATCAAATAGTTTGTTTACTCCGTACTAAATGACATAGAAATATTTACAAATGCTCTTTGTGACGTTCTGTTGTTTTACCTGATATTTTCATTGCTTTCGCCTTTTGATAGATGACCTTTCAGGTCTATTTATCTATCAGCAGACGTAACTTGCCGATTCATCTTTGAATTCTGATATTTCAAATTGCGCTATAGCACATGTTAGAATCCAAAAAAATACTCGATATATTTTGATTGTTAACGCAGTCATAATTTAATATAAAATACGGAAGCTACTACAAGGCAAATATCTAAATAAATATACAATTATAAGTAGATGTTACGTAAACTTACACAAGACGATTGAAAAGACTCTAAACTCACATTCTCATTTTTTTTATGTTATTGTGACGGGACAAGCCCGAGGCCCACCTGATGTTAAGTGGACTAACCTCTGCCTATAACAGACGCATTTCGTCAGCGACGAATTGCACTGTGCCCGTCACACTGAGACGTCCAGTTGTTAGGTCTCATTAACCTGTAATTTTTCTGGCTCTCAAGGACTGCTGCCGGAACACACTGTTAGGTGCTTGGCGACAGATTTTCTACTTGAGGGTGGTCGCTAGCCAGGCGGGCATTCACAAAATGCCCTTCCACCATGCGGTGAAGCTCAAGCTTTGGGCGGGATTCGAACCATGGACCTGCTGCACGGCAGTCCATAGCCAATGCCGCTGAGCCATCACTGCTTCAAACACATCACACACAACAATGTGGTTAAGAATAAAACCATCGATTAAGGCTTATGATAACGCTAATAACCTTAAACGTCTAGTAATGCATGAGAGGCACTACCCGCTCGTCCCTTGCACCGCGCAAGGGCTTTGCACTGTTGCTTGGAAGTAAGTCGTAAGCGCCAAAACTATACCTTTTAATTTAGAGAGTACCGTTCCAGTAAACCCTTTTTTGTCTTGGCGAAACTGTAGCATTTTATTTGATATATTCTTCAATGTCAGTATCAAGTAAATAAGTCAAATTGGTTCAGAGTAGAAGGAATTAAGATATTTTTGATATTTTTATTCATCAAACAAAAATTAACACATCAAAAAATTATCTTGGCGCCATGTACTTTAATATTTGAAAAGCAGTAACAGCTCAAATATCCCGGGAATGTTGTAAGTTTTAAAAAGTTTTTTTTTTTTTATAGCCTTAAGCAGCCGATTACACAAAAAGTGTATTGATTACAATAACACGCGGTAGGAGAATGAATTTTAATTGTCTTTGCAAATACGCGGTTCCTCGTAAACCTTAGGAAACAAGTTTCCTGTTAATAATAACCTGGGAGTCTTCAAGTCTACTGTACGCAGGTACCTCTTAGGCAAGCATGTTCCGTATACATCCACATAATGCCTTCTCATCCCCATCAGGTGAGATCGTCTTATATAGCTCGAATGGGAGCTGGCTTACAAGTACTTCATTAAGTACTTGACAACAGCTTTCCTATGGGCAAGCATTTGCAGAATGCCCTACTACCTGCAGTGAATCTTAAACCAGCGCAGCGAGATTCAAACCACGGCTCTTTTGCACTGCAGTCCATAGTCAGTGCCCACGGGTCATAACTGCTTCAAAGGTTTACCAGCATTGGAAATAATACACTTTAACTGTTAATAATTATTATATATTACATTGAAATAAAGCATTCTGCATACATTACAAAATGACAAAAAAAAGAACAATTTAATACCAACACCAATTATAACTACGTTTAACTTAGATATCAGCTGGCTCCGATCAGGTCTTACATGGATCTTTTCCAATAAGTTTCGGATTACGCTTGAAAAACTTATGAGACTGATGATTGTGCGGAGCGGATATCACGTCCTAACGCGTACCTCAATGCCAAAGTAAAAATTATCTATTTTAAAGTAATCTACGAAGACTTAATTATGAATATGAAACACTACTGCGGCGTCCAGTATCAAGCCTCAAAGAATGAGAGGACTATAATACCCCGTCCACATCTACGCCGCAAAACCGTAGCAACGAATTCGGTGGTTTCTCCATCATTTGTAATTGTATATGAAATCGAAAACAGAAACGATAGGGCCTGTTTTTTCTTATTCCCAACTGATTTCATTACGACGTCCCGGTTTGAGTACCTCAAATTTATGCATATATTTTGCCATTTCACTTGAAAGAAATGTTTATTTGCAACAAATAGATAATGTCAAGACAATAAAAAATAAATATAAACTATGTGTCGCAAAACCGACCTCAACTTAGCGTTACGCTGGTCGTTTAGCTAGCGCTGGTTTTTCATTGAATCCGTTCCGTCGAACACTATCTGATTATGTAACAAAAGCGCTTTTAACACGCTTCTTCAAAATATAAATACATTTATAAAGTTTATTTATTATATAAAGTCAGTACATTTATAAACTGACACGAAAAGTTTCTACCTTTTAGAACATAAATAGTAAATTCCGGTTGATAGATACAAAATTGAAGGTACATCGAACTTTTATTTGAAATACTTGTCTATAAAATGTAAATAAATTTTTGATGTCAAATTTCTAGTAGCATATTTCGCTTCATACACTTTTTGGTGGCTAGCGTACTAATCATTTATGACTAGGTAAAAAAAACTAGAGCAAGGTATGTGATCGTGGCGTCATATTAGCGAGTCGTGAGCTTATTCACCGAAGCTTATTGGGAAAGATCGTGTAACAATGCCGCTTTCTACAATAAGTGACGATAATTTTAATTACAAAAGTAGATGAAGAAATCCATTTCACATTTTAACAATAAAATTCAACTAACTAATCAAATACTTTTATGTATTCCCCATTCGCAGTTCTAAATATTTTTGGTGGCCCATGATTATGTTCAGAATTAACTCTTCGAATTTCGCCAGTGTTCACAATTAGTGATACCCTAGCCTCGCAATGCAACGAAGTTTTTTTAGAACAATAAAAATTGGCGCCTGCTCCTTTTCTTGAGAATGTGTAGTCTCGGTACATGAGTAAAGATTTGCCATTAATTTGGATCATTTTGTACGGTTGATTTTCTGAAAATGTGTCAAATTTAGTACTTTGAAATAAAACAAACTTCTCCCAATAACTTTCGCATCCTTTAACCAATATATCTATTGGGACGTCGTGCCTTTTAAGGGTATTACCTTAACCCTATATTCTAAAGTACCTACTAAGCACTTACGGATTGGCTTACTTGCGCTGCTCGTTTCTGATGGCAGAAGCACGGTGTCACTTGTACAGTCAGTTACATTTTACCTTTAATGATAAATCGGAGCCTGTGTTCAATAATGATAATATATCTTTGTTTTAATTCAGGTTACTATTTTTTCATATTTTTATCAATTTAAATTAAATTTATTATTACATATTTTGTATTACTTTGCTCGATATAAATATTCACAACTCTACAGGCACAAGAGACTTTTAACATCAGGCGTCTCTCGTGATAATTCCGTCATATAAACATATATAAACACAAAAAATATGTTTTAAATTACAAAATATAAAAATTCTTCAAAAAAAATCAATATGTTTTTTTTTTGAAGAATTCAAAGATACATCTATCATTATTATCAATATGTTTGTTAGGACTAGCAGAAGTCAACCCTAAGAGCTTGTTAGCATTTTACGCTGTGTTCGGTGAATGGAACGGCTCACGGCAGCTGAGTGTGAGCCGTCAATGCGCAATTCCTCGGCCTGATACCTGACGCCAGGTATCAGGCCGAGGAAGCGTCGGAACTCCATCATTAAATGTCCCTTCCCATAGGTGTCGTAAAAGGCCACTGAAGTTAAATACCGGAAGGTGGGCAGCAGCGCCTTCTGTTGAACTGCTATCTCATACTGCGATCCCTGAGATGATCAATCGTGGGGATTATGACAGACCCCGCCTTAATGGGAGAGCTATGTTCATCAAAGGACAATCCGGCTGATGCAGCAAATATGTCACCACAATAATGACACATTCAAAAAAATTTAAAAATTATAAAAAAATTAAGGCATAACATATTATGTTCTGCATAGACACTAAAAAAATGTATATAACTGAAAAGGACAACAAACCTTAAAGTAAACTCAGTTCATATACTTCTCTGAAAATTTAAAACACCTCACCATTATTATTTTGATTCCACCGTTGAAACGTGCTGTTATTTTTTCGAGACTTATTAAAATAATTGCGGAATAATTCTATCATTATATTTTGTGTAACGAGAAGATATGGTAAAACAAATATAATGAAACATACAATTATTTATTTCATGAAATGTGGACAAGTTACACTTTTTCTTCTACTGGTTCATGAAACACAAAGAAACAATTTCTATCTTTATTGATGCAAAGGTACGTCCTGCATTTAAAGCATCGTATAAAAGTTCGCTTGCCGCATTTGCGACAATTCTGTCGGCTATTTATCCAGTCTGGAAAATGGCAATATCCATCTTCTGCTATTTCTCTTGAGGGCATTTTAATTTTCAGTTTTCCTTTTTTAGGAAGTGCTAATCGATTGACGTCGTGAGAGACTGATCCATATCGCGTACGTAATTTAAACGTATGAGAGTGTTTTTGTCTTAAGATCTCGGTGATAGTTTGATTGAGATCTAAAAATGACCATAAAGTTAATGAAGAGAGTTTTTTTTTTGGAAGCCCAGGAGCCGTGGAAATTAAATCAACCCTGATTAAGAACATCTTCGAACTGGCTTTAATCCTGTAATATCCTAGCTAAAAACAAAGTAATTCGCCGCACTGGCTAAAATTCATATCATAACAGACATTTTTATATTTATTTTTCAAAGTGACCTCAGATACACTAATCGTCCAAGTATATTTTCGTGTATCAGTACTTCTGGTAACAGTAACGAAAATAAAAATATAAAAAAGAAATGCCCTGATGAGACAAGATGCAGAATGGTATGATTATCGTAGACAAAAGACCAATAAATATATATAAATCTACAGAAATTTTGAGAATTCATCTATGTTGTACCTACCTAATAATCGAGGTGAACTTTAACTTTACTACCAGACATGGAGCTATCAAGCATGCTATGGAGCAGAGTGGGTAGAAAAGGTTTAAAAACGACGTAGAAAAAGAGTTATATTCAAATCATATATAATGACTGCAATTTTTGGCAGGCAGTTCTTAGATGTTCAAACTACTGTCAAAAACGAAAAAGTGAAGCTCCGTCATGTTTTAATGCTCCATTGTAGACACGCAGTTGGTAGAAAAGGTTAAAAAACAAAGTTATATTCAAATCACACTGTATTTTCCCAAGACAAAAAAATAATCACTATTTAATTTATAAAAAAATCACTAAAATACAGAACTAGTTAGAGGCAGTTATACTTTCAAACTCTCAGTCGAAAAGGAAAAAGTGAAGCTCCGTCATCTTTTAATGCTCCATTGTAGACACACAGTTGGTAAAAAAGGTTAAAAAACGAAGTTATATTCAAATCACAATTGTATTCACTAGTCAAAAAAAAAAAACTTGTCATACAGGACTAGTTAGAGGCAGTTATATTCAAATTACAATTGTATTCACTAGTCAAAAAAAAAAACTTGTCATACAGGACTAGTTAGAGGCAGTTCTGAGACGTTCAAACTACAACTAAACAGTGAAGCTCCGTCATATTTTAATACTCCATTGTAGAAATACCACTACGTGGTGTTGGCGGTCCGTTTAGTCGGCTAGTCTTCAAAACAACCGTATTGAAGAGTGTTTAGACGTACTTAGGAACTCCTCAAAAAAGGGACCAGTGAAAAAATTAAGACACCCGGGGTGATCTCAAAATCATATTTTCTTTATTAAGTTACAGAATTTGTATGGGGAGATACATACGAGTACAGTCCCTTTGCTTCTTTCTGTAGTTTAGGCGGAGGGTGATTATGTGATAGTTTACCTAATTTCACAATTGAATACTTAGTAAAGCTTATTCTAGCTGGACAGTATGACCGGCTTCTATCAGCGCAGTAATGATACTGCAAAGTTGGCAGTGGTTTTTTAAACAGATATTTCTTATAATACAACATCTTTTCTCCATTGACTTTTATCATGACGTGTTCGTCCACTGGAAGATCTGAAAATCAACCATATCTATAGATTTAAATTCTTTACATCTGAAGATGTTATATCTATCCATAGTTAAAATGGGATGGTAATAGGAAAGGAATTAGGTTACTATTATATAATATTATACAATGGTAGCATCTTAAATCATTTATATATATGCTATACTTAGTGGTAACAAAAACAATAATAATATAAAAACAATACACAAGAGCACGAAGATAGATAAATAAACACAAAAACTAGGTCAAATAGCATAAAAAATATCATGAAAATGTGTGCTAACGAATCTTTAGGTACCTAATGTAATTATACCGACGAAAATATGAAAATTTCTCCCATGGGGTGCCGGGTTAGAATGTCATCCTCCCATTGCTAACTGTGGGTGTCGTAAGAGAGACTTAAGTCATAAAATACTGGAAGGTAAGCAGCGCCTTTTCAGGAACTGATATCTTAAACTGCGATCCCAAAGACTCCTGCAAAGCGTGGAGTAACAAACCCCCCGTTCATGGGTGAGGCTGTGTTTGGACAATCCAGCTGATAAAGTATGTCGTATAGAGAGGTCAAGGGTTTGGGCACAAGATCGAGAGCAAAGACAGATACGCCATCGAGCATGGCTCTTAAATATAGAAGAAGTAAAAATAAAGACAGAATTTCCAGCAAAGGTGTTCTGATGTGATGTCAGAAAACTCATGTTACTGTTTTGGTCTGTCACCATTCCAATTTCATGTACTGTTTAGGACCTTTTTGGTATAGTTTAGGTGGAAGATGGTTATGATTGTTGTAAACAAATCTTATTTTCATATCTTTGTTTAGAAAAACTTTCGCGCTACATTTTAAAGTAGATATTTTTGAACAGTAATAATTAGATGGTCCTTTTTTTGAGTACGTATGGTTTTTGTACAGAAGTACCGGTCTTTGATCCACTTGTACCAGCTCGTATTCATCGTCCGCATTTTCTGTAAAACAAATAATATAAATATTTTAGCCTATTTATGTCGAATATTGCTTCTTTGATCCATTGGCGTGCATGAATATCATCTTCTTACCTATGTTGGGATTAAAGCGGCATAATTTCCGTACATCATCATTTGAAGCAGTGATGGCTCAGTGGCATTGGCTATGGACTGCCGTGCAGCAGGTCCATGGTTCGAATCCCGCCGCGGGCTTGAGCTTTACCGCATGGTGGAAGGGCATTTTGTGAATGCCCGCCTGGCTAGCGACCACCCTCAATTAGAAAATCTGTCGCCAAGCACCTAACAGTGTGTTCCGGCAGTAACTAGTCCTTGAGAGCCAGAAAATTTACAGCAACCAACAAACAACTGGACGTCTCAGTGTGACGGGCACAGTGCAATTCGTCGTTGACGAAATGCGTCTGTTATAGGCAGAGGTTAGTCCACTTAACATCAAGTGGGCCTCGGGCTTGTTCCGTCACAATAACATAAAAAAAAAAAAAAAAAAATAATAGTGTCCCTAAAAAGTATTTTCTATATCACTATCCCACAACTTGAAAATTTTGTGGCACACTTTACTGAAAAACTATCACGCCTATAGATTTGTGCTTCAACATAGTAATTTAACTTAATATCTAGATGTGTTCTGTCAAAAACAATATAATTTTATAACCATTAAAAATTAACATTACCAATTTTGTATTCATTGGATAGATTGTTATGGTACTAATAACGCCATCTTTTAGAAAACCAAAGAGTAGTAAACTGCAACATCACTGCAACATCGCTGCAACAGAACTAAACTTATTACTTGTACTTACTTGAATTCATCTATAATAAACCCAAAATACAAAAATAAACGCGAGCCCTCACAAAGCTCAGCTGTTCCTAGTTTATATTACACATATTGTTTACATTACACACATTGTGCACTGTATTGGAAGTCACATAGGCATTCGTCGTGTACATGCCAGGCTAGTTTATTTTGTGTAGTTCCACAGTATCATGTCATAAAATATGGTGTATTGCTGTGGGGAGCTGCTGATATAGAGACAATCATAATCTTACAAAATCATGCAATACGAGCCATTTATGAAATGGGTCCAAGTGAACCTCAAACAGACTTTTTTCGAAAAAAAATGATATTTAAACTTTTCAAGTCTCTATTTATTTGAAAATATTAAGTGTGTTCGTAAAAAAATATATATAAAACAGTGACAATCACGGATATACCACTAGGAATAATGATAAAATAGTGGTATGGTATTTTAGATTAGTGAAGACAAATAAAAAGTGCTTCTAAAGAGTTCATGTGCGAATTTATAATACAGTTTCTAAGATATTACAATGCTCACAGAAATAATTCAAGATGCATGTAAAAACTTTTGTGGTTAGAGATTTTTATTTTCTCATTAAAAAATAATTCACTTAAGTCATGTGAAATATACTTATATGCTAGTGTTGACGTACAAAACAGATACAAATTATGATAAATTTGAACTTTTGGAGGGTAGTCTATACCTACTTAAAACACCCAGTCGCATTATATTGATAAGATCGGTCTGGCGTGACCGCACACCACTGAGCTAATAGCCGGCATCCAGCGACCGGTTTCAGTATAGCATGCACACATAACAAGTACATTTATATCCTCCTGGCTATGTCCGACTCCACCAGTTGCCTGACGACCTACGGACTAAAACCGTCCTCCCTCTGTCTTACACTGTGGCTGTTTGTAATGCAACATCTTTCTAAGCTGAGGTTTTTTACAAAGAAATTGAACACTTTTTATTTTTATTTTTGGTTATCAACTGGTTTGTCCACTCCTGAACACAGCCTGCCCCTTATGAGGGGTTTGCTATAATCCGCACACTTGGCAGGCGGCTTGGGGATCGCAGTTTAAGATAGCAGTTTCTCAAAAGGCGCTGCTGCCAACCTCCCGGTATTTTACATTAAGTCGCCTCTTATACGAGTATAACGACACCCCCGATAGCCATGGGGGGTGACATTCTAGCCCGGCACCCCACATGACCTAAACAGTATATAATTATTTAAACAACAAAAATTCTCGGACAATTCCGAAGAACCTAACCTTATAAATAAATATTATAATACATTTATAATCTATTTTGTAACACGTTTAAAAAGAATAAGCCCTACTGTAGTACCTGCAGTAGCTGTATATATTTTTTATTGCTGATGGGTTAGCCTTTGATCCCATCTCACCTGATGGTAAGTGAGGATGTGGTCGAAGATGTTGTTCAGGCCAATCTAGAATTACTGGCTCTCGAGGACAGCTGTCGGAACACACCGTTAGGTGCATGACGACAGATTTCCTACCATCCTAAGACAACAACCGGGACCGACGGCTTAACGTGCTCTCCGAAGCACGGAAGCGCTCAGTAGTAGTGTCACTAGCGGTCACCCATCCACCTCATGTCTGCGACGGACGCTGCTTAACTTTGCTAATCGGTTAAGAACAGCTAAACAAACTTCGCTACGAGTAAAATAGTATATAGCTTTGCGGTGTCGTATAGCGCCCTAGCACTTTGCAGTCTCGCAGTTTTTATACCGCCAAGAGGCCTCCATCATAGCCTTACAACTACTATCTTTAAGATAACAACCGGCAATGCTTTCCGAAGAACAGAAGCGCTCAGCACTCAAGAACGACGTACACAAACTTAGCTACTAGCGCTTCAAATGGTATTGGTAATATCGAGACTGGTTGTGCATACGCTTTGAAAACTATCGCGTGTTTTATTCATATTAACTTATTAGGAACCGGGTTTCCGGTAAATATAATGCGGTCGCTAGCCGGTTCCTAGTAAGTTAATATGGTTGTTCATAATACAAAATTTGGACCAAAACCCAATTAGCGAAACGTGGTTGCTTACACACCTCTGTCTACCTCTTCGGGGAATACGAGTACAGGCGTGATCATATGTATGTATGTTCATAACCATATATAACGAACGTGTATAACATTTAGCGTGTTTTGTAATTTAGCGTGTTCTATTATTTCAAAACATTTTTGCATTACGATGCAGCAAATATAACAATTAACTTTTTTTTGTGAGCAAATCGTTTTTATTGGGCGTTATTCTAACCAGCACCTTTCGGAAACACACACTGAACTCTTGGCCATAGAGATGGTAGAAAAAGGTGCAAATATTGCGCTTTTATTTAAATAAGATCGTATTATTTGCACCTTTTTCTATATGAGAAGCGCTAGTAGCGGAACTAGTCAATCAACTTGGTTATGCAATGTCTGCTGCGGTCACACCTTGCATTTGGACCGTCGCTGGCATTTACTAAGTACAAAACGCTCGCGTACGTCGGCGGGCACGTTAAGGCCTCTCGGTCCCGATTATACCAGACATTATAGGTAGCATGGTGGTAATTTATTTTAGGAATGCCCGCCTGGGTAGCTACCAACCACACGTAGAAAATCTGTCGCCAAGCACCTAACTGTATGTTCCAGCAGCTGACCTTGAGAGCCTCTAATTTTAGGTTAGCCTGAACAACATCTTATACCGCATCATCACCATGATGTGAGATAGTTAAGGAGAGCATATTAGAAAAAAAAATATAAGCATAGCACGTGGGATCGATTCCCGCCCAAATAACTTTGTAAAATGATTCGTTATTTTATTTTCTATCTATTTTTGCGTCCTTGCATTAAAATAATTATATAAATCAGTATTCAATCTTAGCGAATTGCTTAGGACCTTTCTGGTATAGTTTCGGCGGAGGGTGATTATGATAATTCTTAACTGATTTGATTTTCATGTTTTTATCTAAACATACTTTAGCGTTGCAGTTAAACATTCCATACTTTGAACAGTAGTAATAACGGTAACATGGCGGTCCTCTCTTGGAATAGGTATAGTTCTTGTATAGAAGTAAATCTCTTCCATTCACTTGAATTATGTCGTATCTGTCTTCCTCTGTAAAATATAACACAAATATCACATAGAGCTTTGGGCGCTATACGAAGAAGGAGCTTAAATTTAACACAAAACTTACGAATAAATTTTCATTTTATTTCTTATACTTGGAAAGGGAACGCTTGAAGTAGTCTGATCACAGGGTTGAAAACTGTACTTTTCGTTCCTGGGAAACGATTTTTCCTGTTGTCTGTCTGAGCTTTTTATTCAGAAATCCTGTTAAATCGCGTCGTGTAATTTCAACAAAATAATATTATCAAGAAATGTTTATACCTATAATTTACTTTACTAATAAAACGTTTCAAGAAAAAAAATTGTACGCATAATTTTTTTAAGATATTTATTTACTTTCCTCATATTCGAATTGAAAAGCAGAGTGTTTACCTCGGGTGAGAGTATGTAGGCTCTAATACTATTGGAATTTGATTAAATCTCTCGCCTAAACTGGTCAATTTCATACATTACAATCTATACTCAAGTGATATAATTACGCACTGCAGACAGAGACCAGTTAGAATTTACGTCCAGTTAATTAATTTTCTTATAAGAACATATTCCACTAACAAAACAAACGTCAAGGACATGCATTTTACAAGTTTTGTACAATTTACAGTAAAGTTTTGGTTTCATTTTTACGTCCGGCCACATGTTTGACGCGTTTGACATGTTTGACCTTTCTTCGAAATGCTTTCGTTTGTAGGTCGAGTATTCAACATAAATATAAATTTCCTTGTTATTAAACCGCTGTAGGGGTGCCGGGCTAGAATGTCAGTGTAGCCCCCCCCCCCCCCATCTCTTACCTTGGGTGTCGTAAGAGATGACGAAACTACACTGAGAGAAACGACTTAAAGGCTTAAATCAAATTTGACCTTTTACCGTTGAATTGTATCTACGTAAGATGAATTCACAAATCTTAAGATGATTTTCACCAATCAATAAAAATGTACCATGTTTTATAATAAACACAACCGTCAAAAACGCCTTTTTTAAAGTATTTTCAAAATTGAACTTATTATACGATAATAATTGCAGTATTGACCATAAAATATACCTTACTTTTACAGCGGTTTATATACGGTGATTATCACTATAACGTACGACTTAATCAGCCTCATCGAAAAGTCAATATTTAAGAAAGACAAAATACACCTTAAATAAAGACGAAAAGAAACATTCGCCTTCACCTACCTCGTTTAACGCCTTCTAGTTGGAAGGCGTTTTTGTACGTATTTACGTTTGGTCGGTTTTTCGCCTTATACCATATAAATTGGCCGTCATTAGGGCGCTTTTGACTTTAGATTTTTTCAGTGTACGTATCTATGGAAAGCGTTACGAACTTACTAGCCGTAAAATTTTCAATTACAGTTTACAACTCTGTGTAAAATCAAATTATACATTTTTTTATGCCTGACAGGTTAGCCTTAGACCACTATATCACCTGATGGTAAGTGACGATGATTTTGTTCAGGCTAACCTAGAACTATAAATTATACACTAAAAGTTTTTTGGATCCGTGAAGCCGAATGAAGTTAACGCCTAAATCCATCTTTCATAACAGCACTGAAACATGGTCGTTAAAAAACGTAGACCGGAGACCGAGCCGACGCCTTCGAAATGTGGTGATGGAGAATAATTCACAAATACTCAGCTCAGGATCCGAATTAAATGGGTTTTAATGTGTACTCCAAACGCAAAATTATTAGTCAACGCTTACTTAAAGAACGATAAGAAGCCAAGCTCCCCCTACGATAAGAAGACGTGACGATATCTTTCTCATCGATCGTACAAAATATTTATATATGCGACTAAGGCACACAATTCTCTCATACTTCAACTTACTCATACATTATTATATCGTAAAGGCAACTTTGGATAAAAGTACGAGACCATGGTCTTCATTAGTAGTGAATCTCGTTGCCACCGGTCATTAAACTGGATGCGCTTGCACAGGCCAAAAGTAAAAATTTGACTTGCTTATTAGGACTGTTCACCGTTCACTTGACTGGATGCACTTGCACAGGCCAAAAGTTAAAATTTGACGTACTTATTAGGACTGTTCACCGGTCACTTGACTGGATGCACTTGCACAGGCCAAAAGTTAAAATTTGACTTGCTTATTAGGACTGTTCACCGGTCACTTGACTGGATGCACTTGCACAGGCCAAAAGTTAAAATTTGACGTACTTATTAGGACTGTTCAGGTACAAGTTAGGCGGAGGATGATTGTGAACATTATCAGCGAATCTTATTTTCATATTCTTGTCTAGAAATATTCTAGCGCCACAGTTCCTGCCAGATCTTTTTGAACAGTAGTAGTTAAACTTTCCTTTTTTTGAATACGTTTGATTTTTGTACAAAAGTACTGGTTTTGCGTTCACTTCTACAAACTGGCATTCTCCGTAATGATTTTCTGTAATATATGAAATAAATATTCATTCACCTTCATATAAAAATATAAAAACAGATAAATTGTGTACGCATAAATACATAAACGAAATATAATTAAACAAAAGCATAAACAATAAATGCATTTATTTAGAAAGACTGTTCAATTTTACTACAATTTTACACAATACTAGCAGGAATGTTCCATTATACAGTAATGTTGGTCATTATTGGAAAAATGATAACAACCTCTTGACTTCTGCTAGTCCTAATAAACATTTTGTGTTTTTTTTTTTGTTTATTTATGTGTATTAGACGAAATAAACACGAGGACCACCTGACGTTAAAAGTCTCTTATGCCTGTAATTTAATATTTTATACTTAGCTCGATGTAAATATTGAATCATATATTACGGGCGAGTAAAAGATGACATGTACCAAAAGAGCAATATAAACCTTCATGTTGACGAGATGTTGTTTTGTGTATATATATAGTTGCTATCAATGATTTTACATTAGGCGTACAACAGGGAATTACTAATCGTAATAACCAACCACACTGACCAAGAAGCAACAGTGAACTACCAACGTGGATTTCCAAGGAAGTTAGACAATGTTGGTTTATTGGTGACACACACAATTCCACTCAACACCGTCTAACACGAACCGGTTTGTTTCATTATAAAACGTCAAAATGCCTCGCAACGCTATCTGTTCGATGTGCTTTTATGCACATAAGAAAGCCTACTAACAGTACTAACTTAATGAAAATGTATACGTTTCTGTTTTATCTATGATTTATTGAATTCATTCGCATTATTGGAATACCAATAATTTGAAGCGCTCGTAGCGAAGTTTGTTTAGCTGTTCTTAACCGATCAGCAAAGTTAAGCAACGTCGGTCATCAGTTGGATGGGTGACCGCTAGTGACATTACTACTGAGCGCTTCCGTGCTTCGGAGGGCATGTTAAGCCGTTGTTATCCAAGGATGGCAGTCGTTATAGCATGGTGTAGGGCATTTTGCGAATTCCCGCCTGGCTAGCTACTACCCACAAGTTGAAAATCTGTCGCCAAGCACCTAACGGTGTGTTCCGGCAGCTGTCCTTGAGAGCGAGTAATTCTAGATTACTCCGAACAACATCTTCGACCACATCATCACTTACCATCAGATGAGTTAGTGGTCAAAGGTTAACCTCTATGGCATAAAAACGTTCCTATACCTAACCCATTGTATCACTGGACTGTTATCCTTCGTATTTTGTTTTATTGTAATGTAGTGGTGTGTATAGCAAAGAGTTATCTATCTATCTATACATTCAACATCTTATATTGTGATGCATTTCACCAAGACGCCTTGCGTGACAAACTGCTTAGGACCTTTCTGATACAATATGGGCGGAGGGTGGTTGTGATCGTTATTAGCCAATTCGATTTTCATATTCGTACCCAGAAACACTGTAGCTCGGCAGTTCAAAGAACATTTTTTCATACAATAATAATTACGAAATAACGATGGTCCATCTCTGTAAAATATGTAGTGTTTGTACAGAAGTAAAGGTTCTTCATCTACCTGGACCAGCTCATATCCTTCATCTGCTGTTTCTGTAAATAAATGTAGTACTGTTGCGTCAATAAGAAGAATACAGCATAACACCTGACAAGTTAATAAGTAAACACTGGCTAGCAAGCACGGTGTTAGTTAAGTACCAAAAACAGTAGAGACGTTGGGTCCGTGGGGACCGGGAGCTCATCGTATTTGCCAAAACTTATCAGAGCGCTTGGTCGATGCGACGCATGATCAAAATACTGGCACTTATTTGGATCAACGAATACCTAAGCATTGCAATTCAACGGGGCTAAGCTCCCAGCATGCTGGGCACACTGCCACCTGGTAGTGGGCTGGAGCTTTTGGACTGCCTATGGGTGTGCAATCACTTATAGGTTGTCTCAATGCTTTTATTGTAGTAGATGTAGTGTTGTATTTTTTTAATGAAGGCATACCGTTGGTTAAAAATAAAAAAATCAAAAACATCTTATTAATAGGCTTTTACTTAACATGGTTCGATAAATATAAATGTGTTTTGGAATAAAATAAGAAATATATGATTTTCAGTTTTATTTACGGTTATTATAATGTAATTAAGAGATCCATAGTCATAAATGCAATTAATATTCCAATCTTTTCCTGAAGTATTATATGACTTATAAAACATTCTGAACACATATCGTATTTTTAAATGTATGATCTATATATACTTATACATACTTTTTAGTAATCTACGACTATGTACTATTATAGTTAGATAATAAGACCCATGTCTTGATAAATCTTCCTTTATACTTGTCATCCGAAGATGAAACGGAGTATATTATACAGTTGTCTGGAAGAAATCCCTACACAGCGATAAGACCGCCCATTGTACTACCTTAGAAAATTATGTTAGTTACTTTAAAGTGTAAATTAGCTTGGTATACAATAAAGAGTATTTGTATTGTATTGTATTGTATATTTTAGACTTTTCTATAGCTACGTTCCTTTAAGAACAGTTTCGTTACTTTACACTTTAAGAAACTCATTGTCACCAATTTTATGCAATATCGGCGGAGGATGATTATGCTCCATCACAGCGAATTTGATTTTCATATTCTTTTCCATAGACAATTTGGCTCCACAGTGTTGCCTTTTTTTCTTCGAACAATAATATACCCAACAGTTAGACGAAGCTTTGGAGTAGGTATAGTGTTTGTAGAGAATAACTGGTTTGCCACCGACTTGTATGAAATCGTATTCATCACACTGAAACTCTGAAATGAAATAAAAAGCTAATAAACAACTAATTTCCAAAATTAATCGGAGCGCTTGGTCAACAAGAACAATACAGTATAACTGACAAGTTAATTAGTAAACACTGGCTAGCAAGCACGGGAGATGTTAGTTAAGTACCAAAAACAGTAGAGATTTTGGGTCCGTGGGGACCGGGAGCTCATCGTATTTTCCAAAGGTTATCAGAGCACTTGATCGATGCGACGCATGTTGAAAATGCTGGCACTTATTTGGATAAACGAATAAACATTGCAATTAAACAATGCAATGCTGCCAGCATGCTGGGCCCGCTGCCAACTGGTAGTGGGCTGGAGCATTTGGACTGCCTGTGGGTCTGCAATGACTTGTAAGGTTCTCAGAATTGTTATCTGATGTCGCACGTCACCTATCAAGGTGATATGTGCGCCCTTATTTCTTCCATATGCGTGTTCTTGACTGTCTACTGGGATGGGTAAATAAAAGTTCTACATTTCGGTGATCACCATTAATTGTTATCCGGCAGAATTACTATTTTAGTTACATAAAAGGTTGTACTAATGAGGTGGGCTGAAGTACGGACGCTCGGTACAAACTTGGGGGGCATCTGAGCGCATGAGGCGACTTTTGCAATATCAGAAATTTGCGCTCACGTTGCATGTGTCCCTAGAGACTTAAAGGTTGCTTTTATTGTAGTAGATGTAGTGTTGTATATAGTCCGTAGTATTTTTTTAATTAAGGCATACCGTTGGTTATAAATCATAAAAATCAAAAACATCTTGTTTTACAAATCAAATTCATTTGTTTATCTTATATATAAAATTCTCGTGTCACAGTTTTCGTTGCCATACTCCTCCGAAACGGCTTGACCGATATTGATGAAATTTTTTGTGCTTATCCAGTATCTATGAGAATCGGCCAACATCTATTTTTCATCCCCCTAAATGTTAGGGGTAGTCCACCCCTAAATTTTATTTTTTTATTTTTTAGACAAAATTTTTAATTTCTATTTTTTTATGATACAACATACAAAAATACATACAATCCTCAATTTTCACCCTTCTACGATCAACCCTTATTTTATAATAGCCAAAATTATTTATATGGCAAAGCAACGTTTGCCGGGTCAGCAGTTTTGTTATAAATTCTAACACGGTTTTCACTCATTTTAGTAAATAATACGGGATAACGGACGTAAATAAGTCAGATAGCTCCAACTTTAGTTTCAACCACATTCGGTGGTTTTCTATCATTCATATGTTTATTGTGACTTACTTCGAAATGGGAAAATTGAACAACTTCCAGTTATAAATGTATCTTTGCTAGAAAAAATCACACATCACATCAACAGTCATGACGTTGGCCGTTGAACAAAGGTCCTCCCTATTAGGGAAGGTTTGCCATAGTAACCACGCTTGACAAGCTGGGGATCGCAGTGCATGATGACAATCAAGTGTTGTATATGTAATAGTTCGTAGTATTTTGCTATTAAAGGCATAAACAACTAATTTGTAGAAGAGGATTCAGAGCAATTGTCTTCATATGATTACTTTGATTATCATTCTTCTTTGGGTTTGGTTCCCAAATGTCAAAAAGGAAACCTATTAATGAGATTCCGCTGTTCGTGTCTGTCTGTACCTACCTACGTAGGTATGTCTCGAATCTCCAGAATTTTAGCTGTTATGGAAAACGTTGATCTAAAGATGACTGTATAATTTTCATTGTGGACCCCAATAAAAAAAATAAAAAAATTGGGGTTCCTTCGCCTAGAACTTATTGAGTACCTACGCACAATACAATTTATATATATATATATATATATATATATATATATATATATGTATATGAATATGTATATGAATTTATGGGATTGTGTTGAAACAAGCACGAGGCCCACCTTAGGTATGTTACGCGGACTAACCTCTGCCTATGACAGATGAATTTGTTATGTGACGAATTGTATGTGCCTGTAATTTGGCTCTCAAGGTCTGCTGCGACACACCGCTGGAACTGTTAGGTGCTTGGCGACAGATTTCAACTTGAGTGTGGTATATAGACAGGCAAGCATTCGCACAATGTCCTTCCACCATGCGGTGAAGCTCAAGCTGGCGATGGGGAACCAGCTAATTAATAAATGGGGACCGTCAAAGTTGTAAATTTTAGATTATTTGAACTCAAAGGTGATATTTGAGGCAATACAACAAAAATATATATGACGTTGAAAATAGATTTGGGCGGGGCACACGGCTATAACGAGCGACAACAGGTTTAACGAGGGCGTGTTGCACTCTTATCCGCGCGATAAGCACCGCCTACTATTCTGTCTGTGCTGTATATTGGCGAAAGACATCACAGCTAATGCATCAAAAATGTGGCCATACCTAGCATATCAGGGTGATTCTTCAAGATCTTCGTGTTGTGTAGCTTTGGGCGGGGCAGACGGCTATAACGAGCGACAACAGGTTTAACGAGGGCGTGTTGCACTCTTATCCGCGCGATAAGCACCGCCCACTATTCTGTCTGTGCTGTCTATTAGCGAAAGACATCACAGCTAAAGCATCCAAAATGTGGCCATGCCTAGCATATCAGGGTGATTCTTCAAGATCTTCGTGTTGTGTAGCTTTGGGCGGGGCACACGGCTATAACGAGCGACATCAGGTTTAACGAGGGCATGTTGCACTCTTATCCGCGCGATAAGCACCGCCCACTATTCTGTCTGTGCTGTCTATTGGCGAAAGACATCACAGCTAATGCATCCAAAATGTGGCCATGCCTAGCATATCAGGGTGATTCTTCAAGATCTTCGTGCTGTGTCGCGGCGTAATGTTTTGTACTATTTGTCTAGTTACTATATATTCCCATAGAAGTAGGTGCACCAGAAAACAAGTATGGCAGAGTCACTCCTGATCATAAAACCGTTAAAAAGTTGTTCAAGTTTATTTTCGTGTCCCGAGGACTCAGCACGAAATTTGAATATGAAAGCAAAATATTGGGGGTATTTTAATCAATATTGGTCAAATAGATTACAAAATATCTAAGTGTTTCCAGTATTTTTTTTATTCAATCGACAAATTATTTAAGAAAGTACTTATAGTCGTACTTAGGTATAATAATTATGACGAAAATAATAAATCAATGTTAGCGATAATCATATTGTATTCCGAAGTGTGTGTGTGCGTAATATTAAAATTTGTAGTTGACCTTCATAAGAGCGTCGGAAACGCCTAAATTGAATAAATTATTTAAATAAGACTTTTGGCCATGGCCATGTAAGCTTATTAGTTAACTTATCAAAATAGATAACTAATAAATCATATTTTTTGGAACGAGTTTTTATTTTATTATTACTAACTTTTATTTATTATTACCAACATATATTTAATATAATAGCACGATGTACACTATTCGGTACATAATAAAAAAAACAATTAAAATGGTGAGCCCAACACCTTGATATATGCTATGGCAATACTTAAGGCAGACCACACATTCGTTCTTCTTCTTCATTAAAGTATAACATAAGTTATACTTTAATGAAGAATACCATTTGTGTTTTTTATTTATTATCTTACATAACTAATAAAAAACTCACTCAGACAAAAACTTATTCATCCACCATATTTCCTCCATAAAATATTTAATACTGTATAATAAATTAAATACCATAATGCTTTTTCTACCAAGACGTATTTAAATTTTTAATGAAGACATTATAGGTACCTTATATTTCAGACTGTCTGGTAACATGTTATAGATCTGGAATCAATGATACCGATGGCTGTTTCTAAACATTTCTAGTCTAAATGACGGTATGATTACTTTGTTTTATGGCATTCATTTGAATCAAACCTACTTGATGTTTTTTGCGGATGAATGGGCTAATTCATGGATATAATGAATAAATGGCACAGCTAGAACTTTTTATTTCACGAAACGTGGTTTCCGACTTTTTATCCGACGAATAGTAATATTAATATAAAGGCATTTTTCCATGGTAAATAAGCCCACAGCCCCAGTATAGAACCCTACACGATGACCTTTTTTTTTATGCCAGATAGTTTAGCCTTTGACCACTATCTCACCTGATGATAAGTGATGATGTGGTGTAAGATGATGTTCAGGCTAACCTAGAGGTACTGGCTCTCAAGGACAGCTGCCGGAACACACCGTTAGGTGCTTGGCGATCTCTTAGCGGAGACAAAGCATAGCGATACACGGTTAGAGCACTCTCTTTCTTTGTATTCGTTTTAAGTAAACTGAGCCCTTAGGTAAACTGAGATAATTTCGATTTGATTTTCATTGACATTTTTCCAATTTACGTTTTCATCACATTTCTCTTACATTATAAGCCTAACATGTTAAAATCATTTATTATTTCAATATTAAAAGTTTTAGAGTTTGTGTTTATGTTAAGTTGTTATTGATGGGGTTTGAATTGAATTCATTCTGATTCTTTAGAGTTGCTTACCAAGATCACAGCCAGTATTTGCCTATACTGTGTTGAATGTGTTATTGATAAGGGAGTAATTATATTATTGGCTGTTGGCGGAACGTTTAAAGAGCAAAGTGTCTAGGTGTGGCTCTACACTGAGAAAAACGACTTAAAGGCTTAAATCAAATTTGACCTTTTACCGTTGAATTGTTACTACGTAAGATGAATTCACAACTCTTAAGATGATTTTCACCAATCAATAAAAATGTACCATGTTTTATACTAAACACAACCGTCAAAAACGCCTTCCGTAAAGTATTTTCTGAATTGAACTTGTTATACGATAATAATTGCAGTATTGACCATAAAATATACCTTACTTTTACGGCGGTTTATATACGGTGATTATCACTATAACGTAGGTACGACTTAATCAGCCTCATCGAAAAGTCAATATTTAAGAAAGACCACAAAATACACCTTAAATGAAGACGAAAAGAAACATTCGCCTTCACTGACCTCGTTTAACGCCTTCTAGTTTGAAGGCGTTTTTGTACGTATTTACGCTTGGTCGGTTTTTTGCCTTATACCATATAAATTGGCCGTCATTAGGGCGCTTTTGACTTTAGATTTTTCTCAGTGTAGTTATGTGTATTGATGTGCTATTATAACGACTTTGAGGTAATTTAAGTGATGAAACTCCAATACAATGTGGTGTCGGTAGATTCAAGTTTTCTAGTGAGCTAGGCAATGCAACTTCAGGAAATCGTGTTGATCACAAATAAAAAGAAATGACAATTTACTTATGTACCTACTTAACTTTCATTTACTATTTCTTCTTCAGACTTCTCAAACTGATAAAGTTTTTTCAATATTTTTTTTGCATACCACCTCCTTGAACTTTGTCTGCTTTTTTGCCTGGCAATTTTTTTTCTTTTAATGTCATCTTATGCACAGGAACAATGATCCCTCGCTCCTTCTTCCTTAAGTAGCTTTCTCTTTGTTTTGCTTTCCACAAAGCATACTGCTCCGGATTATTTCTTATTTTCTCCATCCTGAGGCGATCTGAGATTTTTTCTTCTCCTTCCTTTCGTTTACGTTTAGTTTTTTTCGTGGTGTGAAATCTACAATAGAACAAACCTCATTTAACTTAATCGCAACAGATATTTTAAACAAGATACCTACTGACTCCCTACCAACAGCGAAGCTCATATCGAATAAGACACACGTCCAATCGTTGTTATTTCATATTGTTTTTTGCCTATCTGGCCCAAGACTATTTGAATATAATTGCTCAAAATAGTTTAGATTGAAAATAATTGTGCTGACCTTTTAACTGTTTGTTTGCATGATTTTATTCAGATACTAGCTGAAATCGCAGCTTCGTTTTCGTGAACCTTCGCTAACCTTCAGTAAAAGTCCCATTAAAATAAGTTTTTTTTTCAATTAAAACTAGTCACTCCTGGTATTTGCCATTAAGAGTCCCGCCAAATTAGTCCAGACGAAGGTTTCAGAAATCTTTACCTAATTTACTTTAATTGAATTTGTATGTATTTCGATGATGGTAGATGATTTATACACATTTTTTATAAACGGCGAGGGAGAAGTTGTATTATATTTAAATAAAGAAAAGGACAACCTGATAAAGTTACTGATCTATCAACGCAGAGCCCTAACTAGATGACTGATATTGAATAAACTTGGCAAGGCAGTATTCCTATAAATTAATGTATATTATTTATAACACACCCACTCAGAAAAGGTCTCATTACTCGTTCAAAAACATGTTATAAAGTTCGTCATTTTTCCCTTATAAATGTACGGCGGGGAAAGTTATATGGATTTTCATTCCTTCACTCCGTAGCAGTGAAGGAATGTTGTATGAAAATCCATACCTGCCCTGGTAGCGTTGTTTTGTTTTTAGCTGCTTACATATAAAAAATCAATCTCAAAAAGGTTTTATATCAAATACTTAGAAAAAAGAGGTGTGATTTTTATTTGTACTCGGTTTTCAGTGAAAGGAGGTTGGCAACCTTCTTTTGCACTAAGAGAAAAAAAGCGCTGCAATTTGTTATGTTTGGTTAAATTTTGTTTTTAATAAATTGATATTTTAACAGTACGCTTTTAATTATTCTAAATAATTTTCCAAAATGTCATCAAATGACATCAATGTCATGAAAGTGACGATTTTATAATGATGACGCCACCAGAAATAAGAAATGCAGCTCAAGAAGTCATATAGAACTTACTGCCTGAGAAGTCTCGAGGAAAGTACGAGAAAACGTATAATGATTTTATTTTCCTCGTAGGTGTAGTATAAAGCACTATGTATTACTCGGGAGAAAGTTCTATTTCTGTTCTCGAGTTGCCTTTAAACAAACTCTCGAACAGGAATAGATCGTTTTCTCCCCTCGATGTACAATGTACTATTATCATAACTAACAATGTAGCACAGTCCCAAAGTCAAATCCCAAGTCCACTTTCTTGCTTAACATGCTCTAGTTTATAATGAAGTCTTAATTTCCATAGTGCCCTGTATCATACCTTCGAAATTTTTTCGTACCTAAAATCGGCCTTGTTACTGGCCCGATAAAGTTTACGCTGAGGATGGTAAATGGAATAAAGACCTTTTTGGTTCTCATATTGTTCATTAAAAGTAAGTGTATACATTTCATTCTCAATTTATTTTCATGTCTGTGGACTGCTCAAATTCTTCATCGATTTTTTTCAGGTCACATTATAAAAAAATATGAAGTAAAATACTTTGGTTTTTAACATTGTTTAAAAATATTTAGGTGTTTAGATATTAATACTACTGCATCCGTTCGTTCTTAAAGGAGTGCAATAACATTGCTACATACTTATTTAAACAGATGTAGAAGCTAATCCATAAAATGGTCTCTTTGATCATGCCCAAAATAAGACACATAGCTTAACTGCTGCAACTCTGCTTCAAGTAAATTATAGGACGAAAAGAATATTATATATTTTTATTCATACTCTCATAGTTAAGAACATAAAAAAAGAAAACCCGAAAACCAAAATTGTTAACTCAACAGAAAAAAATTGATGTAATATAATATATTATATAATATTATATTACATATGATATATACGTATACAACATAATTATTTACATTATACCATTTATTACATACTAAATCATTCGCACCTTAGAGGATTGTGATCATTGTTCCCCAATTTGCTTTTACATTCAAGTCAAAAACAATAATTTTAACTTGTCCCGTTTTCGGGATTCATGTCATTTTATCGACATAAGAGTTTCATGGTGGGAGCGTTTCAGTTGTCTCAAATGAATGGGTGTTTTTGAAGCTGACTTTTTCTTTGATGTCCTTTATCAGTTGTTCAATACAACTTGCTCTCTAACCCTTGAATTCAATCACCTCGTACCCTTTATTACATTTTCAAACGGTACAGAAACACTGGTTTGCCGTCAACACGTAGGAACTCATAGTCTTTGTGCAACGCTGAAAAGATATTGCACACAAATTAATGCCAAAATCACAGCTTGGTAATCAATTAAGCGACTACTAAAACAAAACCTGTCTAAAGAATAATATATAAAAAGAGATACAAATTTACGATTCGGTATCAAATTATATATGTATCATGCTCATTTTCAAGATAAGACTCATAAACTAGCTTCACTGACTTGTTCATATCATCGTAGATTGTTATGTGAGGGATGAAAGAAGGAACCTATTAAGGCACGAGATGCTTTGGTCGTGGCCAATAAAGCAAGTGCCTGAATAGGTCTTACGAGGTAAACACTCTGCTTTTCACTTCAAAGATCAGGAGTAAATAAAAACCCTTATGAGCGTTAAAAAGAATGCATTAAAACATCAACTATGTAAATAATAAGTATTGTCACGTCACAAATTATAGATACTACTTTTTTATTACTATTTTACGCTCCAATTTAACATATTTATATGCTAGGCTTTATAAAAAGTTGGGACATGGTTTGTATTTAAATTTTATGACAGAATGGAAAAATCCTTCCCCAGGGACGAAAAGTAATTTTTTCATCCCTCTGATCAGGTAACTTCAATCGTAGTTTCTAAGTATGAGAAATGTAAAATTACAACTTCACATAAGCAATCAGGCTAAAATAAAATGACAAAAAATATGTGATATTGATATTTATTAATTTCTTAAGCTTTTTATGTTATTGTGACGGAATAAGCTGGAGGCCCACCTGATGTTAACTGGACCAACCTCTGTCTATAACAGATGCATTTCATCACAAGTCACGAATTGCACTGCGCCCGTTACATATGTAGTTGTTAAGTATCGTGTATCGTGTGTGTGGCAGGGCATTTTGCGATTTCTCGCCTGGCTAGCTACCACCCTCAAGTAGAAAATCTGTCGCCAAGCACCTAAGGGTGTGTTCCGGCAGCTGTCCTTGAGAGGCTCTAGTTTAAGCCTGTTAACACCTTCGCCCACATCATCACTTACCATCATGTGAGATTGTGGTCGAAGGCTTACCTATCAGCTTTAAAAAAAAATTAGGCATTATTTTTATATTAAATACTATTTTAGTAAGTTTCGATAACTTCAGATTAGTATTTGTACATCAGAGACACAAGTGAAATAGGTCGAACTTATAAGTTTCGTCTTGGCAGACTACCTAGGTGTAGATTTATTAGGTTGCAAGTAATCGACCACAACAGATTTCAATAGACTCTAAAACGACGTTTTCTTTAGTAATTGGTATTTCACAGTATTTAGATAATAAAAAATCCGATTATTTAAATATAAACAATATTCCAAAATACATAAGTTTTTATGTAAAGTACAACATTTTTTTTTGAGAATTTTGCCCTCGTTGTTTTTAGTATTACTGAGGAACTTTAGCTTAGCAAATCTTATTATGTAACTTTGTAAAAACAGATAAGTCGTACAAATTGACTTTCTCTATGTAACAAACTCATAGCGCCATCTGGGTGGAACTGACTAATTAAATAAATTAATAAACTAATTAACCGTGGGCTTCCACATTCCATAACTTTATTAAGGCAACATGTCCTAATTACTTTAAATAAATACTCTAAGGTGAATGATTTATTTTTGGAGTAAGTGTACTTTTTGTACAGAACAACTCGACTATTATTAAAATATATTAAGATTACATAGTTATCTTTTTCATTTTCGGCTTCTGAAAACGATTAAAAATGTACTCTAGCTTCTTATTACTTATATTTTTGTCAATAACATTTTTATACGAAGTTTTAGACTACGTGTAACTGTGACCGTAAAAGTTTTGTAGATAAATCAGATGGTCTTTTCAAAATAAAAGACGGCATATACACTGTTAAAACAAATTAGGCAGTGAAGAGAAGAAAGAGTGTGTTTTGAAATTCATAGCACAATAAAGGAAAAGTCTCAATATAGGTAAAGACCGAAAGAACATAAAACTATAAACCGATTAGAGTGATTCTTTTCATATAAGAAAGTGTGCAAATAACAATAACATTGCTACATACTTATTTAAACAGATGTAGAAGCTAATCCATAAAATGGGCTCTTTGATCATGCCGAAAATAAGACACATAGCTTAACTGCTGCAACTCTGCTTCAAGTAAATTATAGGACGAAAAGAATATTATATATTTTTATTCATACTCTCATAGTTAAGAACATAAAAAAAGAAAACCCGAAAACCAAAATTGCTAACTCAACAGACAAAAATTGATGTAATATAATATTATATATTATATAATATTATATTACATATGATATATACGTATACAACATAATTATTTACATTATACCATTTATTACATACTAAATCATTCGCACATTAGAGGATTGTGATCATTGTTCCCCAATTTGCTTTTACATTCAAGTCAAAAACAATAATTGTAACTTGTCCCGTTTTCGGGATTCATGTCATTTTATCGACATAAGGGTTTTCATGGTTGGAGCGTTTTAGTTGTCTCAAATGAATGGGTGTTTTTGAAGCTGACTTTTTCTTTGATGTCCTTTATCAGTTGTTCAATACAACTTGCTCTCTAACCCTTGAATTCAATCACCTCGTACCCTTTATTACATTTTCAAACGGTACAGAAACACTGGTTTGCCGTCAACACGTAGGAACTCATAGTCTTTGTGCAACGCTGAAAAGATATTGCACACAAATTAATGCCAAAATCACAGCTTGGTAATAAATTAAGCGACTACTAAAACTAAACATGTCTAAAGAATAATATATAAAAAGAGATACAAATTTACGATTCGGTATCAAATTATATATGTATCATGCTCATTTTCAAGATAAAACTTATGAACTAGCTTCACTGACTTGGTTATATCAAGATTGTTATGTGAGGGATGAAAGAAGGAAGCTATTAAGGCACGAGATGCTTTGGTCGTGGCTTATGATCAAGTGCCTGAATAGGTCTTTCACCCGAGGTAAACACTCTGCTTTTCACATCGAATATCAGGAAAGTAAATCAAAACACTTATGAACGTTAAAAAAATCATATTTTATTAAAACATTAACTATGTAAATAATAAGTATTGTCACGTCACCAACTGTCGATACTATTTTTATTGCTATTTTACGCTCCAATTGAACAGGGTGGCTTTATAAATAGTTGGGACATGGCTGGTATATAGTTTTTAAATTTTACTTTCCAAGTATGAGAAATGAAAGTAAAATTACAACTTCATAACCAATCAGGCTAAAATAAAATGATGGTGATGATGATGAATTTTATCAATTCTAGTTACATCACATTTTTTCGCATTGCAATCATCTTCTTCTTATTCGCAATTCTCCAACTCTTACTAGTCTCGTTTTAGCCTCAGAGAAAATTATCGTCGAGAAATTGTAGGCTCGTACTACCCTGCGGAATAAAGAATTTATGTTTATTTTTTATTTCAGACTTTGAATATGAGGTCTCATACATTGCTGAGAGGTACTCTATTCTTTCTTAAACTTTTCATAAGTGCCGAATTATCGTACTCCGCAAAAATACGTATTTTAAGTAATCACATACTTCGCAAATTTTAAAATGCATATTGCTTTAACTGGGTTGATTACTGAATACTATTTCAGAGATGGCGCTATGTGTTTGTTATCTGGCAGAAGTCTAGCTAACAATCTGACCTTGATTTTTTCTTTACCTGTCTTAGATTTCAAGCAACGTTAGACCAGCGATTAAATGTACGCCATGCCGCTGACCTGGATTAAAAACCTTCTGGGAAGGAAAACTAATCTATTCGAAAGGACATAATCCATAGGTTAACTTTGATGAAGCAGTGATGGCTCAGTGGCATTGGCTATGGACTGCCGCGCAGCAGGTCCATTATTCAAATCCCGTCGCGGGATTGAGCTTCACCGCATGGCATTGTCCGCCGTGCTTGCCCGCCCGCCTGGCTTGCGACCACCCTCAAGTAGGAAATCCGTCGCCAAGCATATAACGGTGTGTTCCGGCAGCTGTGCTTGAGAGGCTCTAGGTTAAGCCTGTTAACACCTTCGACCACATAATCAATTACCATCATTTGAGATTTAAAAAAAAAAATTGTATTTGTATATGTAATAGGTTACATATACAATTCTTTTCAGCTTTAAAAAATAATTGTATTTATTTAAACTATTTGAGTAAGATTCGATAACTTCAAATTTGTTTTTTGTACATCAAAGACGTACGTGAAATAGGTCGAACTTGTAAGTTTCGTCTTCGCAGACTACCTAGGTGTAGATTTATTAGGTTGCAAGTAATCGACCACAACAGATTTCAATAGACTCTAAAACGACGTTTTCTTTAGTAATTGGTATTTCACAGTATTAAGATAATAAAAATTCTCGCGATTTAATTATAAATAAAGTTCAAATACATAAGTTTTTAAATAAACTACAACATTTTTAGGGTCCGTACCCAAAGGGTAAAAACGGGACCCTATTACTGAAACTTCCCTGTCCGTCCGTCCGTCCGTCCATCCGTCTGTCACCAGGCTGTATCTCAAGAACAGTGATAGCTAGACAGTTGAAATTTCCACAGATGGTGTGTTTCTATTGCCACTATAACAACAAATACTAAAAATAAAATAAATATTTAAGGGGGGCTCCCATACAACAAACTTGATTTTTTTACCGTTTCTTGCTCGATGCTAATAACAGTGACAGGCTTTTACTATTCACAGAATATTTAGTTTTATGTTCTCTTTAAATATAATTAATTAAAATAAATAATTAAGGGGGCTTATACAATAAAACTGTTTTCGCCGTTTATTTGTTAAAAATAATAATGATGAAAACGAGATAATGCTACGGAATCCTTCGTGCGCGAGTCCCACTCACACTTGGCCAGTTTTTTTGAGAATTTGGCCCTCTTTCTTCTTTTACTGGGGAAATTGTAAACATTCCATTTCTCGACAATGAGGTCTTGCAGCAAACCTTATTATTTAACTTTGTAAAATCAAAATAAAAAACAAATAAGCCGTACAAATTGACTTTTTCTATATATAACAAACACATAGCGCCATCTGGGTGGAACTAACTTAACCATGGGCTTACCCATTCCATAACTTTATTAAGGCAACATGCCTTTGTTAATTTAAATAAATACTCTAATGTGAATAATTTCTTTCTGGAGTAAGAGTTCATTTTCGGGTTCTGAAAACGAGTAAAAAATTTAATCTAGCTTCTTATTATTTATATATTGTCAATTACATTTTTATATGAAGTTTTAGACTACGTAAAAGTTTTGTTGAGAAATAAGGTGGTCTTTCAAAATAAAATACGACATATACACTGTCCAAACAAATTAGGCAGTGTTTTTTTAAATTAACAGCACATTAAAGGAAAAGTCGCAGTATAGGTACATAAGAACGAAAAAACGAAAAACTATAAACCGATTAAAATTATTCTTTTCATTTAAGAAAGTGTATATGTGTACCTAAACATAACTATAAAAATGAAATCATAAATTAAGCTCCCAAAGGAGTAAAAATGGGTTCAAATAACAGAAAAAAATATACTCAGAACGGATTTGTTAACGCATGCATCTGATAAGTTTTGAATCGATACATGTAAGTTTTATTTATTGTAATAAGTTTTTGGTACTTACTATCTTCAATATAATAATTGAGGGTTATTGTGACCAGTGAATATGGCAAAACTAACTCTGATCGCTTTTCAAACACTTTGCAGTGATCGTGCTCACGGGAGTCAGTCACCCCGTGACCACGATCACTGCAAAGTGTTTGGAACGTCGGGACAAAAATAATGATTAATATACGCGATTTTCACAGTGATTTATTTATTTTACATTACATAATAAACATATAAATAATATAATATCAGCCAGTAAAATTTTGGGTTCAGTTTTCATACCTGACACCCACTTGGCAAGCGAATCCTCGATGACAGGAATCCAACTTAATGCCCCGTTACCTTACGAGTATATGTCAGAAAAAATACTATTGCGAACAAAAGGTACCAAATTGTAGTTCTATTCCATGTAACCAGTAATTTCTAACTAATACGCAATTTACCCATACAATCATTATCATCAACAGCCGGAAACGTCCCCCGTTAAAAAAAGGTTTTTCCCTTTAGGGGAACGCTTAAGGTTTACCATTATACCTTAGGCCCTGCCCAAACTTAAAATATCTCCACCTAATTTACCTTTTTAAATGATTCAGCGAGATGGCAATAAATATTCCTGATTTAAAATATTATTTGTAATTCTTGGTTTATTTATAATATTTTCATTCATGGTATTTTTAAGACCTTGGCGATTCGAACGCATAATTATAAGTAATGAAAAATCTCCAGGTGAAATATCTGTAAAATATCTGATGGATTCCAAACCTGATTACCGGATTGAACTCCACGACCAAAAATCCTTTCAAAGCGGCATTACCATTTCTTAGAAGCACGGGAAGCTATTGAAATAAGGAAATATCACAATTCAATCAAGATGAAAGTATCTAGTTAGCTGCATCCTGGAATCGAGTCCTGCGAAAATGCACATTACGCGTTTTACCTTCATCAAAAGCTGTAGATGTTGTACAATGTTTTCAATGAAAAATACATGTACAGATCAAATGCGGGTAGTTGGATAAAATACCTGCTTAAAGACGTTGACAACTACCTCTCACTACCACTATCCATTGGCATCATCAGGACCATGTCTATTTATGAATGAAATTCTATTGTTCTCATTATCGATGATGCCAATGAATTAATCCGCTCGTCACCTTGCCCAATGCAACTTGGCAGAAACCAGGCCTGGGTCACTCCCCACTTTAGGTACAAAGTCACATCGGCGTATCCGTCCAAACGGGATTATTCTACGGTGCGTGCCGCGTCAGAAGAGATCAGAGCTATGCGATAGACAGAGATACGTCTTGTAGGTGAATATACATTTTAGGTATTCCGTGATTTGCGAGCTGAAGTGCACTTTATTGCTTCGTAGCTAGAGTCGTTTATTTATTGGAATGGCTTTGCGAAGTGATGTTTCTGGTCCTTTATATTCTGTGCCGGAATGTCACGCCGAGGTATCACACTAATGTTACTTCATCACGGTAAAACGGCTTGGGATGAAATTTGGCATACTGATAGTTTATAATCTGGAATAACACACAGGACACATTTTATCTCAACCCGCGGGAACAACGCGGGGCGCAGCATACATTTTTAATCGCGATTAAGTTCCGTTAAATACTTATAATTATATTTATTCATGTTTATATAGGTATACGTTTACATAAAATTGTTGTGAATATAAATATTGAACTACAATTTAAAAACTATGATATAAGATATGAAAAGTACGATATATAAGAAGAAAACTATGATATAGACATGTAAGTTCGTTGAGTTTTTCCTATCAAGACGTACAAATGTTAGAGACATAGCAATTAGAAAAATGTAACCTATATTAATTCGGTAGTGAACACTCATACAATACATTACATGCAATCTAATATTACCTTTGTATATATATATGTCAGAGAATATCGTAATTTTTTCGTTAATAGCTTGACCTAAAAAGTTGGAAAGATTAGCGATTATTATCAGTCAAAAACTCGTTTACACTTGGTTAGAAAATTTTTCTTTAGCTTAATTTTGATTAGGTTCTTATTTATCTCTCATTGATTTGGGTAACCTATTGTCAATTCTATTTCCCAGGAAATGCTATTTCACATTAACGTATTTATGGCTGTGTAGTATATATTTTACACGTCTGTTGCGTTCAGTTGTGACAAATAAAGGTGGGAAATGGTACCTGTTACATGTAGCACACTAAAAGTGCTGCGGTCCTGGCCGCTCATAAATGTTTGAATTACGAATGTTATATTTTTAACATAAGAAACTCATTAATTGATAAAAAATATTTTTGGGCGGGAAGTCGCATGTCAATAGTTTTTATTACAAGTTCTTCGTCCGTAGCAAATATCGAATTATAGTTAAAATATTGAAATACTTGAGATTGACGAAGTTTTTTTTTATTATTTCAAAAGTTTACGGACTCCGCAAGACTGCACTGCTCGTCTTCGAGTGTAAAGAAAGGCAAAACCGTTAGACCGTTGGTTTCAAACGGTCCCTATCAGAAACCGTTAGCCGTTGTCTTAAAATAAATCCGCAGACCATAAAAAAGAACTAGCGGGACCTATTTTTAAATCATATTACTTTACAATCTATGTCAGACGAAGGCCCAATAATAAACCTAATGTTTTACAAATTTTTGGATCCTAATAAACGGTGCTAACGGAACATCCAACCTGTGCCGTCCTAACATTTGCAACGGTGCTTTTAACGGCTACATTTTCACACCTTATTACGAACTTAGTACTATCTTACACGTATTTTATTTTAGTTATTATCTTAGTACTTACTAACTTAAGTTGTTACGACTACTACAAAATATGTTAAAAAGTGCTAAGCTCCTTTACACATACTTTCACAAAGTTGGGTATTATTGTTATGCCACTCAATTTATTTGATATTTCCTATCAAATTACGCCCTTTTACAAAGGCGTATGAGGAGCGGAAAATTAACCAACATACAGGCTTCAAGATAAGATGTAATTACTTTTCCCGCAGTTTCAACTGCGTTAACTATGGCCTTCTTTATATTTCATTTTGAATTGTATTTTTTTACTAATATTACATTTATGTTAAGGTTATCTTGCCCTAAATTTTGAATTGCCGGCCTTTCATAAAACCAGTTCTTAGCTGATCTCTCTTATATATATAAACTGCCTACCTGCCAAATTTCAGACTTTCAATTTATTTACCATTTTTGTCCCTTGATTCGTCCCTATCATAAAAATCTCAGTACAGAACTTATTTCTGTGATGTAATTAACTTCATACTAAATTTCATGCACTTTACATTAAAAATTCGGACTTTTACTTAACAATTCACCTCCAATTTTACCGCTTTAATCCTGCCCGTTCATAAAACATGTTCTTAGCGGACTTCTCCTACTTAAAAAACTACGTACCTATTGATGTCCTTTAATTCGTCTCTGTCACGAAAATCTTGGCACGTAAATTTTAATTTTATGTCACATACGTATTACTAAATTTCATGTTTTTAATTATTGAAACATAGAACTTTCATACAAAATTCAAACCCCGATTTGATTCCCTTAATCCTGCAATTTCATAAAATCCGTTGAGAGCTGACGTCTCCAACGTATAAATTACATACCAAATTTCAGCTTTATATGTCAAGTAATTTTTGAGATTTCTCCCCACCTTCTTTTTTTTCTATAACTTTATCCTTTTTATCCTGACCTTTCCTATTTTTTAACTGATGTCCCCCGAATTATGTCTCTTAATTCGTCCTTAAATTAAAAATCTTAGTAAAGTACTTTTTTTATTTTAAATTCCTTACTTCAAAAACAAAGAAAATTTATAGAAACTTTCACCCCCAATCAAGAGGTTTACCTCTTAACATAAGACTTCCCCTATTTGTAAAATTTTAAGTGCAACAATTTTTCATGTTATTATAAAACGTTATAATGAATTTCATACTCCTAACTTCAAAAACTTACATAAAACTATTATATAGATTGTAAGCCCCAATTTGAACCCCTTAATTCGGCTCTGTTGTAAAACCCGTTCCTGAAATCTCCTACCTATAAAACTACCTACCTCCCGAGTTTCAGGCTTCTAACTTCAAGAATTAATTTAAGCTTGACGAACAGCGTCGCATTTTAACTCAAAGCTGTGGAAAAATCACCGATTCATGCCGCCCAGCCATGCGAGATAAGCATATTTCAAAGACTTAGGGCTCGTTTCAGAATGTCCTAATAAAGTTTCGGGTTGCTAACCAACACATAAAATAACTGAATGATAAAAATGACAGTTGACATGCAGCGCGTTTTAAGCTTTAACCGATGGATAGGCTAAACCGATGACTGTGAAACGCAAAGATAGTGTTTTATTTATAATATGTTCTGGGAAGTATAACTGGAACTTACTCGAACATTCTGAAACAGGCTCTAAATATAAGGTTTAATGCACTGAGTTCATTGAATCCATAACTCTTTTAAAAAATCAACTTAGGAACCAAATTCTTCTGTGTACATGTCGATTTATAGAATGACGAATAAAATAGAATAAGAATGTGTGCATGTGTATGTTGCCACTCATTTGCGGAACAATTGAACGGTTTTTTAATAAAGCCTTTGGATCTTGGACTAGGTTATTTTATACTCACACCGTACCCCATAACGGTTAAACTAGTCTTATTAGAGCACTCAAATCGCATCTGTCTAGTCTCCAAAGCCCAGCGGTTAAGGGAGCGATGCAGATCAATTAGGAGCTTGTCACGGAAAATAAAACAAAATATGAATTAATCAAAGTTCAATCTCAATGCGCGCTTCGCGTGGCGGCTACGTCTACTACTTTTCTTTGTCAAAAAAGCGCAAAATTAGGTAAAATAATACTTTTAAAATTGTGTGATCTAGAAGCACAAGTCATGAATGGGACTTGCTTAGTGTACTGTTAAGGGGCCCCCTTTATGATGAACATCAAAGTCGTTTTTTTCCGTCTTACTGGGACACAAAACCTACTTCTACCTACTAACTAATAAACTCTAACCTACTTTTACTTTCTACTTATTTTTAGCCCGATTTTATTATTCGTCAGTCAGGGTTTGCCATCGCACAGCAGTTTACGTACCTGTAATATTCCTTACCACCGGCGTGATACATTTCGCGCGGTAGATGATTATGAGACGTAAGGTTTAAGATTTTCATGATTATATTTAATTTAAGCTTCGCACTTACTGCCACTTCTCGTCGAACTCAAAACGCCATGGTAACTGGGATTTGGTGTAAGTGTACTGTTTGGAATGTACTTCTTTTTCATTTTCGTCTTCAACTTCTTTCTTTATATCACTTTCACACAACATAGTTTCTGAAATGAGAAGATATCCATTTATAATTGTTCAAGGTAGATGATGAAACATTGGGTCCGTGGGGACCGGGAGCTCATCTTATTCCCAAAACTTATCAGATCGCTTGGTAGATGCAACACGTGATCAAAATACTGGCACTAATTTGGCTCAACCAATAAGCAAGAACGTTTATTTACAAAAATAAAATTTATTATTGACAAAGCAACATGACCAATATTGTTATATATATATATATGTTATAAAATACTAATATTTTTTTGTTATCGGGGATTAAGATTGAAGTCCCGCCAAGCAAGCTCCGGCTTGTATAAATAAAACATAACGAAACATGTTCTACTTTATTAATGTTTTCAATAACCGGCTGTACTCAAGCGTATTGGTCGAGATTTTCGACCTAGGTTTCGGGCATCTCCGATGCCCTTCATCAGGTAAGTTAAGAAACCTAGGTCGACAATCTCGACCAACACGCGTGAGTACAGCCGGTTATTGAAAACATTACTATGTCTCATACTCACGGGAACTTTAAAACAAAAATGTTCTACTTTAATATTTTGCGCCCTTTGCAAAAGAAGACCGAATAGAACGAATTGTATCATGTTAAAATAAATAAGGATTGTTTTAATTCAAACACTACGTGTTAAAATAAACGTTAAGATTAGTCTAATCGCAAATACTGCTTAGGACCTCTCTTGTACAGTTTCGGCGGAGGATGGTTGTGATCATTCTTCGCCAATTTAATTTTCATATTCGAGTGTAGAGACACCCTAGCGCCGCAGTTCAAATTCGTTTTCCTCGAACAATAATAATTATGATACGCTGCCGGTCCTTTCTTGGAAAATGTGTAGTTATTGTAGAGGAGTAAAGGTTTATCATTCACAATGACCATCGCGTACGTCTCTTCATGATCTGTAAAATTTGAAACATTCAGATTGTTACAGGAAAAACTATAATATTACTTCGTATGCTTCATTGTAAAATATGCTTCATTCCCCTGAAAAAAGACTTCACTTTTTTGTTAACGGTATGTAAAACTGCATTCACGGTCTTTTTTTAAATTGGCTGCTTCAAACAGAAATTGAATCTGCCCGAAATTTAAATGGAGATATCTTATCACAAGATACATAATCGTATATTTTGTGAATGTAAATCTCCAACTCGGATCCACAATGCCCTCCGTTGTAGTGCAGCGCTCCACAAGATGTTGGTGTCCAGGTTACTAAGCAGGAAAACCAAGATCCACATATTCCAAACTGTCATAAGACCGTTACTGATGTTCGGATGCGAGGCCTGGACACTGACCCTCAAAGAAGAGAACCAACTTCTAGTGGCGGAGAGGAAGATTATGCACAAGATTCTCAGCCCGGTCTAACGTGGCAGCTAGCGTTCGCGCAAGAACCAGAAGATCGAAGAACTGATTGCCGAACCCAACATCATGGGAGAGACCAAAGCCCAAAGGCTCCGCTGGGTGGGCCACGTACAGAGAATGGGGTAGGATCGCAATGTCAAGAAAGCATGTCTTGGAGTTCCGAGTGACCGCCGACCCATCGGCAGGCCCAGATATCGCTGGATTGACGCTGTGGAGTCGGATCTGCGAGTGCTCCGCAAGAGGCAGCGTGGGACCGAGACCGATAGCGTTCTCTTGTATCAGAGGCCAAGACCCACTTTGGGTCGCTGCGCCAGAGAAGTACTCAGTAAGTTGTGATAAGATAACGGAGTTAATCATAAGGATTATTTTTTCCAAAATAACATAACATCTTTAATAAAATGAAGACCTTAATTTTACACTTATTCCTTATATTTCCGTCAAACTAAAACTTACAAACATCATTTATCAAATGCTGAATTTCGTGGTCTTCCTTTTATTTAAAATGATTTGTTTTTGGGAAGAAATTATCCTTATGATAAATCCTATCAACCGATATCATAAAATACATCTTTCTCTTTACACGTCAAGATGGCATGATTAATGTTTAAGGCAGACGATATTTAAAAAATCGGTGAATGCAAATGGAAAGGGAAATATTCTATCTTCAATATTAAAGTAGTTCCCTTCGGTGGTAGCTGTGGGACGATGTATTTTTCCGTGTTCTATGGCCACGTTTCATATACTTATAGTTATGTAGAAATAAATATCAATTATTAACAGGGAAGTATTAATTATCAGCAGAAAATATATAGTTTTAGTATAGAACCTTCCCTTTAAGTGAAATAACTCATGTTTGTCATACCGAGTTGCTGAAAAGATAGTAGAACGCGGAGGTAAAATATACAAGTTAATCGAACACAAGAACGAGGATGGCGTGCAAAGCGGACCCATAAGCCTGAGGATGTAATTTATAACATACACAAAGTATAACAATTTTTATTTTTTAACTTTAGATGCATTGAAATATGAAAAACAACTTTTTGCAACTATATTTTTTATCCACCCGGCAATAATATCGAAAATCGAAATATATTTGAATGTCGTTCTAATAATCATATGCCAAAATACATAGTTCAATTTTATAAACTGTCACAGTCCCGTTTAAGGCTATTGAACCTCTTCAAACCTTTTGAATGTGCTTCGCATGAATTAGTTGGACTAGGTCAGTACCTACGTTGTTAAGATATTATTGAAATGATTTCTTTTTAATTGCAAAGTTAATTTTCTTGAATGGGATAAGTTCAGCTACCACCGTAAATTGACTCAATAAGAAGAAATATCACAATATTGCGGTTATTTCCTTAAAGAAAATCAACTAAATTTTGCTTCCAAAAATTATAATTAGCATTTTGAAATCTATCATGATTTGCAGATATATCAAAATCGTGTTCGATTAATTTGTAAATTGAATTCTATAGAAGTTTATTTTACATTTGCAAACCATGTCGCAACGCTATCTCGTAAACTAATTTCATCATTTCATATTTGGTAAATCCTTTCGCAGCTTTTTTCATTTCCTTTATTTCTTGGACAAACTCTTCTCGAATGTCCAGCGGTAGAGTCATTTTGATGTCTTCAATTTTATCTAAGGTTATTTCTTCACGTAGATTGCGAGAATTCAGCTTTTCTATCAATGTGAGCTCTGGTAGGCCTAACACCGCAGCATTTTTAAGAACCGAGCTTCTAGAGGCAACACTATCAATAGCTTGTTTGATAGGACATGTGTCCCAAGAAGGAGCTTTCACAAAATTTGCGTCAACATCTTCAAGATATACTTCACAAAATGGTTTTTGATCATCTGAAATTAAATGTGTGGGATTGTGTGAATGTGTAGACCTCTGACTTTTTCATAGAAACAGCATAAGTATCGTATTTGTACAGTGATCATTACCTTGAAATGGATTGAGCCCTTGAAAATTCGATACTAAATCACTAGCCGAAACGGTGGGTTTGCATCGCGTGTGGTGGTTATGCATTTTCGAGGGCTCAAGCAGTTTGGTTGGAATATCAATTTAAAAACAAATTCATAATTCCCGCTCTAAATTAGTTTAGGGGCACTACAGAGGTGGTGCTAGTTCATTCTTCGGTAGTGGTACTTCTTAGGTTCGTACTATCTCGCATGTCGTCTGTAACAGTACGTACAGTATCAGCCAGATAGTCCACTGCTGAACACAGCCTCTCCCAATACGGGGGGTAAGCCATAATCCCCACGCTTGGCAGGCGGCTTGGGACCACAGTGTGAGATATCAGTTCTCAGAAAGCGCTGCTGCCCACCTTCTGGTATGTTACCCTTAGTCACCTCTTACGACACCCACGGGTACAGATGGGGGTGTGCCATTCTAACACGGCACCCTATGGGATAGTACGAATGCACGTAATAGTACGAACAATACCTACGTAAAATACACTAAAAAAACACTCGAAAAAAATATTGTCATATATGAAAATTGGAGGGAAATGAATCAATGATTTACATTAATAACTTAATACAATATAAATAAAACTACCAGGTATATAAGACGATTTAATTTTGTTTTACAATTATTGGCCATAATCCGACGCAGTTTTTCATCAGTTGCGTTAAACATGTTATATGTACGCTAAAGATAATGAATAGATTCAGGCGTTACTTTGCGAAAATCCATATTTAATAATAACAAATATTATTAAAATATTTTACGAAAACATCAAATTAATATTTCAATAAAACACTTAAAAAATATAAAAATATATCTAGTGACAATTCCGCCTAATTTTCCTGCTAAGCCGACGTGACGTCACAAACGCCACGCAGCCAAACCGGAAGAATCTTCAAACTTTTTCGATGTACGCTAAAATAATAGCAAGTGCTACCGTCAGGGCTGCTGAAAAACGAGTGCTTCCTTCTAGGGCTGCATTTGTGCTGACCCCATCTGCAGTTGAAAAAGTGAAAAAAATTATGTGAAAGGATGAGGTTTTATTGGATTGGAAGTTGGTGTCCGTTAGAGAGGCTAAGGACAACCTAGACGAGGAAGTAAAACTTATTATAATTACGTTGTTTTCATTACATGTTTTTACAGTTGTTTTCTTTTTGGAAACAATGTACAAATATAATTTACAATGTTATGTAAAGATGTATGTATTACTTACCATATCATTGTTTAATTGCAGTTGAAATAAAATACCTTGATTTATATCAGCCCTGGCCTTAGGCTTGAGCTATTGAATTTCTCGGCTTAAATGACTTATTTTATGCAGTCGTTGTAAAATCTACTGTTCCACTTCTCATGCTCTTAAAGTTTTGTTTATGTCCTTTGAAAGCGGACTAAAATGGACAAATACCTAGTCAATAAATATTAAGAAACCGTTTTAGCCCACTAGATTCTAGTCCATAAAAGCCTGTTTTTTAGGAGCACAAGTGCATTTTTTTTATATATTAGGAGGGCAAGCGTGCAGGCTATATATATTTGCTCTCTTCTTGAAGGCCCCTAGTAGTGTAGTAGTCTGGTTCCAAATTTTGGCAGTGCGAGGTAGGAAATGCCGTGAAAATCGCAAGGTTGTGGACTTCCAGCCATCGACATGAAATTGATGATACATCATGCTTTATCGGGACAACCGATGGGGACATTGAGCTGCAGGTAGTAAATCGAACAGTTCCTCGGAATACTCCCCGTGACACAAACGGTAAAAGATAATTATGGAATAATTATATTATTTAGAATTGTTCATAGAGTTTCAGTTCGTAATGTATTTCACGTGAGGGGTCCCCTGACAACAATAAGGTTATATTTAAACTAAGATTTATTTCTTACATTAACATTGTTTTATTTCATCGTAATTGAAGAGAAAGTCCGAGTGTATAACTCGACCATTAAACCTCGACTTAAGTTAAAAGTATCACCTAAAACGACTTGTTATATGCACTCGTTGTACACTACTATATTGTATAATATCACGAATAAAAAAGCTTAATCTACCCAAAGATAGGAGGTTTCTAAAAAAACAGTTGCTGTCACACTACAAGTAAAATGACAGCGGTTTCTACGGTGGCAGTACTTAATGAATAATATTAATTCTTATTAATAATTCCATCTAGGTACAAAACTAAATGTCTATACTAATATTACAAAGAGGAAAGATTTGTATTTTTGTATGTAACGAATAAACTTAAAAAGTACTGTACCGAATTGAAAAATTATTTCACTACTACACAACTTAGAGATCCGTATAAAACTTCGATAAAACCCTACGTGTGATAAATATACCAAACAATCGTTATATCGCTTACTCTGCGGAAATTGTTGACAATAGAGCAAAGTGATGTACTACAATTTTATACAGGACATCAATATCTACAAAAAATCCGCAATACTATACATATATTTCAATTTATATTTTTTGTGAAATACCCGTGCAAGGCAGGGGCGAGTCGCTGGTAACAAATATTTTGAAAAAACATTAAATTATTATTTTAATAAAACACTTCAAAGGTATATAATACCTTAATATTTGAAGCAGTGATGGCTCAATAGCATTGGCTATGGACTGCCGCGCAGCAGGTCCATGGTTCGAATCCCGCCGCGGGTTTGAGCTTCACCGCATGGATGGTGGAAGGGCATTTTGCGAATGCTCGCCTGGCAAACTACCACTCTCAAGTACGAAATCTGTCGCCGAGCACCTTAAAATGTGTTCCGGAAGCTGTCCTTGAGGGCCAGTAATTGTGCTGAACCGCCAGCTGTTCATCTCCTCCGATCCCTACTTCAATCTTTGCTGTAGCTCTCAATTGAAAAGTTATACGTATATAATATCAAAACTGGTTTTACATTGTTTAAAAACTAAATTATATATTAATTTAATGTTTTCTTAAAATATTTGTTATTTTTTTTTTTTTTATTAAATCTTTTATGTTTTTACATAATTATTTTCAGATATTTTATACAATTGAACGGGCGGGTGATTGTGGATACTGTTTCCTTTTACTATATTTCCCATTTTGTCTAGCGTTAGTTTTGCTGAACACTGCGTAGATAGTCTTTTCGAGCAATAGAGGTACTGCTTCTTATGTTTTGGCCCTAAGAAAGAGTATGTATGATTATCAAAGTAAGCCACAGACCGTCCGTTGATTTTAATCATTTTACATTGCCCATACTGTTCTGAAAAAAATATGGATTGTCAATTAATATACATATAAAAATCTACAGTACGGATAAGCTTTTGTAGTTGACAAAGAAAACTTATTTAGTGTTCTTTCCGGCTTATGATTCAAGTCATTATATTGAGTTAGTTTCTTATTAGTTAGTCATAGGAAAAACTTTTAAGGATACCTTGTTATATCATTAAACATAATGATCAGTTACTTAAAAGGTTTTCCTATACTTACTTGTGCTTTGCAAATAGCTTTGTTAGTAGAGTTACGAGTTAAAGGGCAGAATACGCAACTTACTACTATAAACTTTTTAAGCAATACTTACCATAAGGTAATAATATACATAAAAACGTTTTGTACAATCTATATATTCAGGGTCTTATTCATAATCGCTCCATAATTTTATAGTAGGTTTATAAAACGTCATTAGTACTGCGCAAAAGAGTTTTCCTTTGCGCAGTACTAATGACGTTTTATAAACCTATCGTAAATAAGGGGGTCAATCTATAAGTGTACATTTAGGATCATAATAAAAGTTTTTATGGTATAGAACATTGATTTATGGAAATGTAGTTACATGATATGTACTGATAACAATATTCTTTACATTTTTGGTACAATTAAGAAAAACTCATATTATGATAAAATTTATTGTGATTTAAATAGAATGTCTACAAATATATATTCCAAAATGAAAGAATAGTATACTTTAATACAAACACTTACTTATTTATAAATTATCGCCATTAAAAAAACATAAATGTTTACGACTTAATATTAGAAATCAAACATAATTCTCAATCAGACATTTATTCTACAAACTTTGGATACTTCGTTCAAGTACACCAGTATTGAACATGATAATATAATTTACAACTGAAATTTAATTAAAAACTGTTAAACTGTATATACCCTTATTTTTTCTTGATTTTATATTAAAAATCTTAATTATACAATGTCTATCTCAAATAGTTTCCACAAAACCCTCATATACCTATCGTAATCAAGTAGGTACAATAGTTAACTTACATAGCAACAAATATAGAAAACGGTTGATTTACGTTTTGTCGCTAGATAAGCCAGTTAGTATACAGTATTGTACATTTTTATTGATAAAAACAATACACCATCAAATAAGATAGTGCTCAAAGGCCTTTGACCACTATCTCACTTTCGTAGGTGGATAGTAAGTGATGATGTAGTAGAAAATGTTGTTCAGACTAACCTAGAATTACTGGCTCTCAAGAACAGCTGCCGGAACACACCGTTAGGTGCTTGGCGACAGATTTTCTAATAGACAACTTGTACCTATGCTTGAATATTTATAATAAAATCATGTATAAAAAAATACACACAAATATACTGAAGTGATTGGTCACTCAGTTACCAGCTAGACACGAACCCGAATCTGAGAAAGATTCGGTGCCCGACCGGCCGGATACACTGCGATTCCCAAGACGCCTGCCAAGCGTAGGGACTATGGCAACCTATGGGGAGGCTATGTTCAGCAGCGCACAATTCGGCTGATACAGCAACTCCCCAGCAGACGCGCCCTCATTTATGAGACACCTTTCTAATAATGCATACATTATTTTGCTGCGTGACATTTTTTTTTAAATAGATGTCATAAATGTAAATTAAGACCTAACCTACTTATGTATATCTAATTTTCTTATTACTATTATCTCCTTACCTAAATGTTATAACTAATTATCTAATTGTTAAGTATATACTGAGTACGCGTAGTTGCTCTTTCTTTTATCATATATTTTATATTTTAATCAGCTATCACGTAAATTACGTACCATTTTGTTGGAGGCATGTTATTACTTAATATACTGTATATTTTATAGTTTAGTTTAAGACTGGTTTTTACTGTTATATATTATATAAGATCTAAGTAAACGTGGTCCCTAGCTGTGGCCATTATGGACAAGCTCAGAGTCAACAACAAGTCAACGAGCTATGGAGAGAGCTATGCTCGGAGTTTCTTTGCGCGATAATATCCGGAACGTGGATATTCGGCAAAGAACCAAAGACACCGACATAGCTCTCAGAATTTGCAAGTTGAAGTGGCAATGGGCGGGCCACATTGCTCGACGAACTGATAACCGATGGGGAAGAAAGGTTCTCCAGTGTTTACCACACTACACCGGTAGGCCCCCCACTAGGTGGACTGATGACATCGTGAAAGTCGCGGGTAGCCAATGGTTACAAGCGGCTAATAGCCGTTCCTTGTGGCGCTCTATGGGGGAGACATTTGTTGTTCAACAGTGGACGTCTTCCGGCTGATGATGATATTAGATAAGCCTTTATAGTTAAAGAAGTGTCTTTTTAACCCTTTCCATTCAAACGTAGTTTCTCCATACCAAGTGTTGAAAACTGAGTATTTGCCGAATTTTGCATATACGTCCTAAAGTCTAAGCTTCAGGGGTTATAGTTTACCAGTTTTCCGTAAATTTGTGTATTTTCAAAATAACTCCGAAATATCGTTTTGTATGTGAATTCTTATTTTGACATTTTAAGATTACGTAAATAATTTAACTAATGACTAGCAAACTAGAAGCATATATGTTAGGCTCAGCAATATGGATATAAAATTTCACCGAGTTTGAACACTTGGTATTTAAAATATGACGAAACTGCGTTTGTACAGAAGGCGCTATGAAGACACGTTCTTTAATAAATATAATTCATTTAATCTAAGTTATGGAATGTTGCAACAGTACCCTGTTACCCGATTTATAAGAAGTATGACTGAAATTAACAAGCACTACAAAAACTTTGAAGAAATAAAGCTAATGGCAAATAATAATTCAGGAGAAAGCCATAGAAAAAGTTATGAGAAAGTATAAATTTAACAACGTTATCGCCCACGATTCACTCGATATATTTTAGCCATATGCTATATGAAGCGAAGCCTTCTACCAAGCAGTTTCTTTTTGCAGAAAATTTCTTATATTGAATTAATAAATGACAGGCGTCTTTGTTTTAAAATTTTGCCGTAATTATCGGGCTCTAAGCATATACAGTGCACGATTATGTTGGTCAATGTCTCCAATGCAGTAGCACTTTGCAAACGCTTGTAATCACAAATTAGGGATTGATCACAGTTGGTAGGCCCCCTATTGGGTGGACTAACGACATCGTAAAAGTCGCGAGTAGCCAATGGTTACAAGCGGGTAATAGCCGTTCTTTGTGGCATTCTATTTGGGGAGGCTTTGTTAAACAGTTGACATCTTCCGGCTGATAATGACGACCAATCACGAACGGTTATTAATAAAATTATAGGCTCGCCATACACGCGGAAAACATCAATAATAATTTGGTATGATCAAAATCTAAATTTTTATATAAAGTCCTTCTTCAGTACGTATATATTTAGGAGGAGGATGGGTATGCGATCCAAATACTATTTCCAATAACTTTCCATTTTTGTCTACGTTCATGGTCACTGGGCATTTCATTGATTTCCTGCTCGAACAGCACAGCTTTCTCTTATTGGCATTTTTAAATGAGTACGTGTAATCCTTGTACATTATGCATTCTCTGTTGTTGACCAGAGGTATTATTGTCACTGAAAACATAAGAAACATACCGTTGTAGGATTATTTTGTAATGACTTAAACATTGTTCATTTAAAGCAGGAATACAAGGGGAAGGGGGAAGAAATAATGATTGAAATTAATAGTCTGGACCATCTCCAAATTTATTAAAAAAATATATACATAGGTCATTTATTTTTAATTTTAAAATTGAAAGTATGAAATAACTTGTTGAAGTCGGTATCATACTGATTCATATCACTTTGAGCTCCCATTTTTATAGTCCAACTTCCACAAGTTATTTCATACTTTTGAGTGTTTTATGTCAGTTTTGTTTTAAACAAAAAAAACATCAAATCAATGCATACTTGGCGGAGTAATCGCGTAACAAACATACCGGATTTTTTAGAGGCAGTTAAAAATAATCATACAATTATTCCACCAAATCAATACTTAAATGTTCAACTTTGATCATAGTAATTAATACTAATCTATTTTAAAAAAATTATATTATATTAACACATTTAAAACGTCTGACTTTAAACACAGATTGATAAACAGGGTCAAAATAAAGCTATATTTTATGTAGTAATAAAGTTATTTTAAGTCGAGAAAGGTACCTATTCAAAGATAGTTTTGACATGTGCAAAAGATGGACAAAGCAAACGCATAATAAAGACCAAACTCTTTACTCTCATCAAATAAATAATATACAAACGATGCATACGTTTAGAAGGTAACCTTAGTTTGTCCAATAAGCACGCTTATCGTGTACAGCGATCTCTTTCAGATAACAGTAAGATGCTAAGAAGTAAACTAAAAAAAAAGTATGGTGCGTGGTGTATCTCTCCGAGCCAACTAGTTTAATCAACCGTTCAATTAACATCGTAGCCTTTTTAAGATTTGTTAAATGGTGCCGTTTTACTAGCGACTTGAATGATATAGAATCATATTCAGCCATTTAATCAAACAGCTAGGCAAATGACTTAGATCAACAAAGTTTAACTAAGTACTTGCTTTTTCACCTTTTATAAAGGCTTAATATTCACATTCGAAGAAAAACTATCGGATCTATGCACGCAGATAATTTCTTAAAAGTTAAATTCTCACTAACCTCTAGTTTGATATAATCAGTTCATTCCTTCAGTCCAATTGCGACCACGTTGATGCAAATCGATCGAAACGACGAGCTTAGTCAAAAATCTATATGGATTTATTTATCTGCGCAAAAAGACCCTTTTCGCATATTTTTTTATGCCTGATATGTTATCCTTTGACCACTATCTCACCTGATGGTAAGTGATGATGTGATCGAAGATGTTGTTCAGGCTAACCTAGAATTTTATTTATATTGTCCGACCAAATTAAAAATTATTGATCTTTTCTTTTAAACAACCACCTTTCCTTCTTTTTATATATGTTGTGTTTACATTTATTCCTCTGAATAATAACTATCTAATCATTGAATAACCGGAACTGAATAGTTAGATAGATCCGACTATAGCTTCGACCAAACCCGGTGGTGTATTTAATAATGCGTAGCGGCGGGCATTATTCGGCTGAACGAAGTTGTCGAATCGAAACTATAGGAACGCGGGCATCGTTACGCTGAATGAATTGGTCGAAACTATAGGACGGCGGGCATCGTTACACTTATTGAATTGGTCGAAACTGTAAGACGGCTTTATCTAACTTACTGACGTGAGTTATCTCACATTATTAAATTTTTATCAAAACATATATTGCTCCGAGATAAGAATCAAATTTGGTGTCTGTCAGTGACATGTGTCACTGACAGACACAGTCAACTCACTATTTGCGTATTGAAATAAATTTTACCTAACAAATAAAAAGATTTTAATATTGTTATGTTTGCAATAACGCCTGCTATGCGGATTACATTACAAAATTGCCAATATACGATAGAAAAAATTTAAGTCATTTGCGGGATTCGAACCCGCGTCCATACACTTTAGCCACATCCATAGTACCACTTACGTTGTACTACAAACAAGACCAATTTTGCAATTGGTTTTACACTTGTAAATGATGACGCAACCTTATAATTTTAATATTTTTATGTTTGCAATAACGCCTGCTGTTAATATTTTTATGTTTGAATAATCCGGATTACAACGTAAGTGGTACTATAGATGTCGCTTCATCCCAATACGATGGTTAAAGAACGATAGGAAAGATTTGAGTTATGACGTCATGAATGTTAGCTCAATTGATTAGAGCATACCCAGGCTAAAGGGGTGGATGGACGCGGGTCGAATCCCGCACATGACTTAAACTTGTTCTGTCGTATATTTAAAATTTTGTAAAATAAAAAGATGTGAATATTAAAATATGTAATATTTGTCTAGCTAAATAATGTAAAGAAAAACGTTTATTATAACTTCTCATAAAATCCACAAGGCGTTATCACAAACTTCGGCGGTGGATGATTGTGGACCAGTACCGAATCTAACACCTCTCCAGTATCGGGATTTACACGAAGCTTGGCTGGACATTGCCCTCGTGTCTTCCTGGAACAACGCAAGTACCTCTTGGTTTTCCCGAGAAAAGAAAAGGAGTAGTTCCTGTAGAGTGCCACAGTTGTGCTGTTTGACGTTTTTAGAACCGTGATGTATAAGTCTGTAAATATTTATTACTATTAAAAGGCTGATTTAAAAAGAGTACATTTTAAATTACATCCTAACAGCGGATTTAAGCAATTATAAACCTACATACTTTATACAAAATAAAAGTTTCCACTAGACTTACGGAGTACATACGCTTGATTGCCATGAAGAATCAGGATATCAACACCTCAGCCGCGACAGATCATTTTTAAATCCAGGGGAAAGGCCACGTAACAATATTCCTCGGATTTCCACTTGCTACTACTAACTTTCATTTACATTGTTTATATAAATTTACATTAATTTAAGTACGTTATACATATTACCTAAATGGTTTCTTACGATTTGACTGAACCAATTTTAACATCGTTGTCTAGCATCGTCCCTCTATTGGCTGGCGATTTCCTTTCAGTGAAGCAGTGATGGCTAAGTGGCATTGACTATGGACTGCCGCACAGCAGGTCCATGCTTCGAATCCCGCCGTGGGCTTGGGCTTCATCGCTTGGTGGTAGGGCATTTTGCCTGGCTAGTGACCACACTCAAGTAGAAAATCTGTCGCCAAGCACCTAACGGTACAGGCAGCTGTAATGAGAGCCAGTAATTCTAGGTTAAGACTGTTTAACACCTTCGACCACATCATCACTTACCATCAGGTGAGATTGTGGTCAAAAGCCTAAAAAAACATTACCTAATTGGCTTGCAATTTCCTTTTATTGTAATTTTCTAAGCTTATTTACTAAGCAGGCGTTAATGCAAAAATTACAATGTTAGTGTAGTTATTTCTTGATTATTAATTTATTATGTTCCTAAGACTGATATTGTTAAGTCGATATAGTTCTTTGGATACAGACCACATGCCACTACCAGCTATACATAGTGTTATTCAATCACAAGTCGTATAAAAATCCCAAAATCCAATAAACTATGTCAAGCACTTTATTTGATTTTCTAAAGGCACTAGGATATTTTTCAAAACTATGCCATAGTACTATATACAAAAACAATACTTACAGTTACATACATTATAGGTATAATATAATTTTTATACATTTTTGGTTCCCTTACAGCGAACTCGCGACATCCCCTGACAACTAATAATTTTTCGACAGTCATAAAACTCTTCCATGGTGGGATACCTAATATTTCTTACAGCCATATAGTAACCAGTATATCCAATCAGTTGTGTATTTGATGAACCTGCTTATCTCTTCCGTAATGACTCTGGTTTCATTACGGAAGAGATAAGCAGGTTCATCAAATACACAACTAGTGCCCAATAGGAATCAGAAACCTCTGCCATGGAAGTATAAATTAACTTAATGAACTTTCGCATTATGTCAAAAGCTCCAAACCAGTATAATAATCGCCCTAAAGCGTTTCTTTTTCTATGACGTCTATACAATGCATCTTTAGCTCTTTGGTATTTACTTAATAAAAACACATCATCACGCATGTATTTCCCGAGGAGTAGAGGGGTTTGGGCTTAGTAGTTTAGACACCAACGATACGTTTGATTCTTTTGATATCAATATAATCTTTGTCTGATCAACAAGAACGTTCCAAATATCAGTATCAAAAGAAAAAAATGACAGATCAGATATTTTAGCGTCTTTGGTCTAACCTATTCACCTGGTAAACGTTGAGAGATCTGGTTCTTAATGTATTGAACGCTTACTGTATTTAGTGCCATCTTGAGATTGATACGAAGCGAATGTCGACAGGGGCGGATTTACATTATCTTTCCCTTCGTCTTATTACATATTAGACTTGTGAGGAATTCCATTGGTGCATCTTATTCCACAAATTCTTCCACTTACTTTTGCAGAAATCGTAGTCATCCTTGGTCAATCTCGAGATTTATATTCGTTACGGATAAATATCGGGGTTTTCGAACAAATACATTTTCTAGTCAAGGACTGTGTCCGGTAGATCGCAATATTCTCGTCTACGATGAAATAAAAACATATCAGGTAAGATGTAGGTGTTAAGATACTTTAGGGAAATAAAGGCTTGATGATATGTTTACTACAAAAACAGTTTTTTTTATGACTGATAAGTTAGCCTTTGACCACTATCTCATCTGATGATGTGGTCGAAGATGTTGTACAGGCTAACCTAGAAGTACTGGCTCTCAAGGACAGCTGCCGGAACACACCGTTAGGGCGCTTGCCGACAGCTTTTCTACTTGAGGGTGGTAGCTAGCCAGGCGAATGCCCATTCGCAAAATGCCCTACCACTATGTATAATTTTAACCTTAATTTAATAACATACACTTAATAAATTATCTTCCACAAACGATCGTGCGGGCCATTGGTGTAGCCCCCAACTTAATCCATGATTTGTTCAAACGTCTTAGCGTCACGATGAGAGTCAGTACGCTACTACCGGAATTCATATTTGAGAAAGGTTGAGATAAGGTGGACCTATTCTTTAAACTACCATTTGGGTTTCCGGCTACCGCTGGGTTTCATAATTAGCCCGCGCATCCACTGTATTGTTAAGTTAAATTATAATAAATACAAATATAAATAACCATAATTCAATATGATATGATCTTTACATATTTGTTTGATGACATCTTTACTACATAAACTGTACCGTATTAACCTCAATTAAACTTTAAGCAAATTATCTTCCACAAACGCTTGCGCGTCAGGCTACAAATGTAGCCCACCTTTATTGTTTCAATTAATTACCGAACTATGGAGAGATTTAAGGGTGAACTGGCAGGCCCGTTCTCCATACAAACGCCGCTGGGTAATCACTCCCTTATTTGAGGATTAAGGTCTAAAATAAAGCATAATACCGATTGATCTCGTCATTATCGAGGCTTGTATGATGGCAAAATTTTAAAAAGATAATTAATTTGTAAGTTATGAGCGTCGAAAACTTTAGATGAAAATGTTTCGAGGCTCAAAATTCTCAGGTTAATTATTTTATTAAAATTTCGGCATCATACAAGCCTAGATAATGACGAGATCAATCGGTATTATGCTTTATTTTGGATCTAAATCCTCAAATAAGGGAGTGATCACCCAACGGCGTTTGTATGGAGAACGGCCCGGCCAGTTCACCCTTAAGGTATACAATATGTAAAGTATATTAGGTAATATTCTTCGAATTATTATTGACGTTCCTGGATATGAGAAAGAATCCGTGCGTTTGTTTTCAATGAAGCCTTTTCATAAAATCCATATGAATTGATTGAGAAAACTGGCGGTGGATGATTGTGGACAAAGTCTCCGAACAACACTTCACCAGTATCCGGCTCCAATCGGATCTTCGCCGTACATTTACTTCTCAACCTTTTGGAACATCTCAAGTACCTCTTATTTTTGTGAACAAAGGAATAGGAATAGTTCTTATAGAGTATCACACTTGTATTTGGAGATGTTTGCAGAACCGTGATGTATTTTTCTGTAATTAGTAATCATATATTTTATTGGAGTGACAAAAGGGGTACGATAGATTGGATAATTAATTATAAAATAAGTTCTAAAACAGTAATTCTAAGAAGTAATAGCTTGTAACTACAATAGCTATGGACTCCCGCACAAAGAGTCCTTGATTCGAATTACGCCCCGGATTCCTCTCGGAACTCCATGACGTGGTGGTAACGCATTTTGAAAACTTTTGAATACTCGGCTAGATTAGGTAATCAAGTAGAAAATATTCCCCAAATAGTTTTTTCGACAATCACCTTTAGGTTAAATATGTTTAGCTATCTTGATCACATCATCACAAGCACAGACAAATATATATTGGTGTCTGTGATCTCAAGTAATATTTTCAAAATCTTACCTATGAAAAATAAACTAATTTTAAAACAGAGAAGCAAAACCTTTTATTGTAAAAAACAGGGATGTTATTTGCAACACTCATTTTGCAAATAACATCCCTGCTTAGGTTATTTTTAGTACATAGTAATCATGTGGACGTAGAATTCGATAATAAAATAGATGGATTATATGAAAGATGTAGATACTTCCAAATATCAGAAACTGGAACGACAGTGGTATCAACGATAAACCAGATGATATGTGAGATTTTTTTTGCCTCGGAGAATAAAGGCACTGAGGCAATCTACTAACTGGGAAAACGAGGTAAAATTACTTATGTCTCTTATTCACGAGAGCAGTACAATGTCGCGCTGAAGCTAAATCTGCAACTGTAATCTTATTTGTTCTATTTATCATGTATTAGATATATGTATCTGAATTGAATAATCATTTTTTTATGAGATAGGAGGGCAAATGTTCAGGCGGCTCACCTGGTGGTAAGTGATCACCGTCGCCCACGAACATCCGCAACACCAGAGGTCTCGAGGATGCGTTGCCGGCCTTTGAGGAGGGAATATGCTCTCTTCTTGAAGGCGAAGTCGTATCTGTTCCGAAATACTTCACCAGGCAGCTGGTTCCAAATTGTGACAGTGCGAGGTAGGAAATGCCGTGAAAATAGCAAGGTTGTGGACTTCTAGACAACGACATAAAATTTATGAAACATCATGCTTTGTCGGGACGTCCGATGGTGAAATTGAGCTGCAGGTAGTAAATCGAACAGTTCCTTGGAACACTCCCCGTGAAACTATCTTAATATTGTATTGAATGAACAGGCGTAACGTATTGGGTCACTTGTCAGTTTTGCCACTTCACATCAAAAGACTCGACCCCTTTTCCAATAGGCGTCGAATTTATTATGCATCTACGGAACAGTCTAATTTTAGGAGAAAGTGTGAAGGAAAAAAAAAAAAATTTGCCGAGACCGCAAATCAAACACAGAACTAACAAAGCAGTCTTACATATAATGCACTCGAATATACAGCGAACTTTCTAAACTCTTAACCTTTCATAAAATCCTTCAGGCGATATCACAAATTTCGGTGGCAGATGATTGTGGATCAGAACTCCATCCAGGACCTCTCCGGATTCAGGGTTCACTCGAAGTTTTGCTTGACAGTTTCCTCGTTTCCTCCTTGAGCACCGTAAGTATCTCATGGATTTGTCAATATACGAATAGGTGTGCTCCATATATAGCACCACAGTGTTATTCCCTGATGTCTGGAGAACTGTGATGTATCTGTCTGGAAGTATTATATCTTAGTATACTAACTGGGTACATCTCAGCATTTTTTTTGTATGTTCGGGTTTCTACATAGAAATCAAATAACAAAAGTTAAGTGAAAATGTACTAATTAAGAATATAGTTTACGTTTTAATATTTTAAATCATCGGAATTCGTTAACCCGTTCTATTATACCATTTCTTTCATTTAATATATATACATATATAATATTATACCATTCATTTAAATAACTGTCTTTCAATTATATAGTATAGGTATGATAGTGTACTTAACAAAAAAGCGAAGCTCGCCAAGCTGTTGAGATAAAGTTTTAAAAGACAGTATTTCATATAAATATGGACCTCGGGGGTAACCATATCGAAATCATAATTATTATAACAAAGGGGATATTTACCGTGTTTTTGATTTCTTTTGAGCTCTCTATGTTTCGGCACTGTTGCAAGCGCCATGATCACGAGTAAACTGAAGTCTATGCGAGTGGCTGGTGGGCACTAAGAGCAGACGAACCGGTCTACCCTCTTTCTTGTACGTTTTTACTCTACTTACTTTACTTACTACTTACCTTACTTGCTATAATAATTATAGTGTTAATGAACGTGACAGTTTAAAAACTCATATCTTTCCAATAGTAAATAACAGATAATACTACACGACAAATAAGTGCTAGTCTATTAACAATAATTTTGAATATTTTACATTTGGTAGATTTTAGGTGAAGCGTAAAAGATAGTTCCCGAGTCAATAAACTTATGTATATAATAATATAGGTACATAAATAATTGATATCTGATGTATTCTTTATGAGCTTGAAGTTTGAGTCCAGCCACATGGGAGAGCATCCTAATAAAATAAACCAAACGCGCATTGCAGTTACAATGCAATAATATACTCGTACAAGTCAGTTAAAAATCAGTCTAAGAGAAATACCTAAATTAAACAAATTAAACTATCGCATCATCTGTAATTTTATATATTTTTTTTATTATTATTACCTTTACACTACAGACTCTGAGTCCGTACTCTTTTTAGATCTTCCTTTTTCTAATCAGTTTAATACAGTTTACTAAGTAATCACTGTCTCCAATACATCAGTCTTCCTGAAGAGAAGGGTGTTACTTTGTTATAATCTTAACACTAAAGTGAGTCAATATTTTTTATATTTTTATTTGTATACAATTTTTTTTACTTATATCTAGTTTGTTAGCAGGTGAAACATTAAAATTGATATTTACAGTATTTTTATTATCCTAAGTTGAAGGGCGGGCCACTGGTTCCGGCGCTGCCCTTGTGATTGTAGATGAGCCTTTGCGACCCCTTCGTCCCGGTTTTTTATGGCCATTTTTAAGTTGCAGTCACTTATTACAAAATCACAAATATACGTAGTAGAATTTATGTAGTCGACACTTAATTTTATATTAACAAGAAAACGATGCTCTTAAATACAATAGACCCTCAGAGTGAATTAGGCATTGATCCTTAATACTTTGAGGGATGAGGTTGGAAACGAAATCATACGATAGAACCTGAGTTCGGATCACGATTTCAGACGCAATGTTGGAGGCTTTGTGATTACAAGGAGTGAAAATCCTTAGGGGAACAGAACTACCGAAAAGAAGTCACAGATTGAGCTCACATTAAAGAAGCATTTATAAAGTACGATTAGGGAAAGATTTGCACAATGTACGTATGCATTCATATTACAAGATTCAAGTTGCTATTTTACCGCAAAACCAGCTATATTTGGTGTTAAACATATATTTTATTGGATTAATTTAATTGAGCATCAAATCCCATCATTCACTATACTACTACTCACATCATTATACTCTTACTCACATACTCTCCACCCTCCTAACACACAATTACACAAGCAACTTACAACTACACACTCGCATACTCACATTCTAATATATATATACATACACTGTCTCACACTCCACATATACAAAAAAAACATGCATATACTTAACCTAATATAAAAGTATAACATATATATATATACCTTAATTTTTAATATTATTTGATTGTAACTAGCATTTTTTCACATACTAATTTTAATACCTATGTAATTTATTACTTAATCACAATTACCTTAATACGTAAGAGCGAGAGCCTCTAACACAGGTATGTCAATACTTAAAAGAGAGTCTCAAATATATAAAATGTAAATTAGATTAAGTTTACCGAAACAAATATTTTGTATTTGTATTTGTATCTAAACGCGAAAGAAAATCAAGTACTTAGTAATGTGTTCTCATAACTTTTCATATAAACCTGCAGAGGTTATTACATAGTTTGGCGGCGCATGATTGTGAATTAGCATGCTAGCTATAACTTCTCCAGTATACTCGTTCACTCGAAGTTTTGCCGGACATTTGCCTCGCACCCTTCTTGAGCAATACAAGCTACTCTTTCTATTTAAGTTCATATAAGAGTAGGAGTACTCCTTATATACTACTACAGTGTTGTTTGAATTTGTTTTCAGAACGGAGATGTATCTGTCTGTAAATAATAAGTACATTACTGAGTGATATTTGTATTATTTTCGAATTAATAAAAATAGTAAAATAAACTGTAATGGAGATATTGTGGTCTGTGGTGGATGACGCGAGGCGCCTTATCTATGGTGAACGAGTGAGTGAGTGAGCGAGTGGGGATGCAAATCGGCACTTTTTGGCCAGACGGGCGGCACGAGTGGTCGTGTGGTGAAATATTATTATAAAGAGATCTTTTCCATAAGCATACAAGAATTATTGTAATAAAGCAGAGAGTGGATTGCTTAATCTTACTTTTACAGAAAATCTGTCGCCAAGCACCTAACGGTGTGTTCCGGCAGCTGCCCTTGAGAGTCAGTACTTCTAGGTAAGCCTGAACAACATCTTCGAACACATCATCACTTACCGTCAGGTGAGATAGTGGTCAAAGGCTAACCTATCAAGCATAAAAAAACAGTTACTTTATAATTTATCCAGGAGATATTATGAACTACCAAAAAATATTAAGAGCTAGGTAGCACTTCCATTATATAAAATCATAAATTTCGGGTCAAAATTAATAAAAACTGGTGTTGTATTTAGAACCTAGACATGTCAATTAAATAAAAAAAATATATTTAATTTGTTTAATTTATTAGAGAATATACTGATTACATTTTTGTCTCAAAAGACTTAGACTAGTCTTGAATAAAGATAATTTTCGCTACTGCCTGAATTATAAAAGTAGGTATAATGAACTTAATAACAACAATTAGAAAATATCTAAATCAGAAATATGTACATATATGTTCTAGAACTTACAGTAGTTTCATACTCTTTCTTAAAATATTATGTAGGTAAAGAAGAAAATATCGGTTTATTAAGGTATTTTCGTTTTAAAATCTCGAGGTGAGTTCGATACCCATAAGATAATTGTTGGATTTATCTTTTAATGAAATTATCAGAATCTGTCCTGACTTCACATTTGAGAAACCCTGCCCGGTTATATGACTCGCATTACAAAGCTTTTAGGGGCATATCTGCCTATTCCTTTCGAAATGAAGGGCGTACAGATGTGTTTTCTTGTCAAAACATCATGAGATCATATCTCAACTGTGGAATATTGATGCTGATGATGGAGAATAAACCGCGAGACATATAATAGAGAAATAAAACCGGCCAAGTGCGAGTGGGACTCGCGCACGAAGAGTTCCGTAACTAAATATTGTATGAATAGTAAAAGCGTCTACCTGTCACCGTTAATAGACACGGTAAAAAAATCAAGTTTGTTGTTTGGGAGCCCCCTTAAATATTTATTTTACTTTTAGTATTTGTTGTTACAGCGGCAATATAAATACATCTGTGAAAATTTCAACTGTCTAGTTATCACCGTTCTGGAGATACAGCCTGGTGACAGACGGACGGACGGACAGCCAAGTCTCAGTAATAGGGTCCTGTTTTTACACTTTGGGTACGGAACCCTGAAAAACGATTACGTTACTACTATGATTTAGGTATGAAATCTAAAAAATCACATTTTTGAAATGTGAAAATATTATCTATGTTTACCTCGTTTTTATAAAACAAAAAAATCCTAATAACGTACATAACGTGTAAAGAATGAAGATTCATTTTTTTCGTTTCTTATCAAGTATAGAGCCTAGAAGACTGCTGACTCTACCAACGGGGTCCTCAATCTCCTCATTTTCCTCCTCTTCAGGCTCGTTAATAACGAAACGTTCCGGATATGTGGTTCTGTATTGACGATAATACTTGAGGAATTCGGGGATTTCTTCTGAAAAATATAATTATTGAAACATGTTAGTGAATAAGAATAACAGTATTTAACGTCTCAGTATTGATAATATCGTATAAGCATTACAATTCAACGGGGCAATGCTGCCAGCATGCTGGGCACGCTGGTAGTGGGCTGGAGCATTTGGACTGCCTGTGAGTCTGCAATGACTTATAGGTTGTCTAAATGCTTTTATAGTAGTAGCTGCAGTGTTGTATATAGTTCGTAGTATTTTGTTGATAAAGGCACGTCTCAGTTATGCTTTATGTTCTTAGCTATGTAAGTTATTACCTTTATACGAGCATATATAGTATATATAGGATAATACTTAATAACTATGGGGTGATTCCAAAGACGTAGACATAACTGTATTTGGAAGTACCGTGCACTTTATAGAATTTGAGTTATTTACTTATTGGCCTATCGTATTTTCCGATGTGATAAAAAAAAACAATATGTTATAAAACTAAATGATCATTGAAAAAAAATGTGGGACAAGATCTTGCGCCTTAGTAAATTTCTTTTACTTACAAATAGTCAAAATATGCAAAACGGTGCTAAAAATAAAAAGCTTAATATGCTTTCATTTTGTTTCATTCAAAATCAAGCTGGCACACCTTCTCTTTTACATAACCCAATATCACGATACTTGATTGAGAGTTACCAAGTATTCGAAAATGAAATACACAAAATTATAAAACAAATTAGAAAATAGTAAAAATAAATCATTATAACACCATAAGTACACTGAGAAAAATCTAAAGTCAAAAGCGCCCTAATGACGGCCAATTTATATGGTATAAGGCGAAAAACCGACCAAACGTAAATACGTACAAAAACGCCTTCCAACTAGAAGGCGTTAAACGAGGTCAGTGAAGGCGAATGTTTCTTTTCGTCTTCATTTAAGGTGTATTTTGTGGTCTTACTTAAATATTGACTTTTCGATAAGGCTGATTAAGTCGTACCTTATAGTGATAATCACCGTATATAAACCGCCGTAAAAGTAAGGTATATTTTATGGTCAATACTGCAATTATTATCGTATAACAAGTTGCAATTCTGAAAATACTTTACGGAAGGCGTTTTTGACGGTTGTGTTTATTATAAAACATGGTACATTTTTATTGATTGGTGAAAATCATCTTAAGAGTTGTGAATTCATCTTACGTAGTTACAATTCAACGGTAAAAGGTCAAATTTGATTTAAGCCTTTAAGTCGGTTTTCTCAGTGTAGCATGCAATTACGTAATGACTATGGTATCCGTTTCGTGTTCAATATCAAAACATGGTACACAAAAATGTGGCTGATTAGGACAAAGCCTACAATAGGTGGTCACTTTTTTAGCAAACTTCATCGCATATTCCAATCCGTTGCTCCTCTCATAATTCTTAAAACATCCATGGCAGTGCTGTTTTCGTTCGTTCACTGGGCCAGTTCTTTTTTCAATTTGATGTTTCTCTTCTTTTCTGTTATTTTCAACTTTAGGAGGCTCGTTTACCGGTTTAGTATTTTCTTTTTTGTTGTCAGTATCTTCTGGTTTTCTAACTACTTTAATATCATCAGAATCTTCTAAAATAATCACTTTGGGAGGTTGACTTGAAATTTTGATGGGCATCTGAGCTTCTTCAATGTGATATTGGCTTAGTATTTTTTTTCTATAATCATCTATGCCTGAAATAGAACACCTTAAAGTAAGTTCCAAACTATGTTCTAAACCGTCTTAAAATTATTTAACCTTTGTTTATGTCATGCAAATGAATTACTCACAGCATATGAAATTCTAATAAACATTATGTTATTTTTATTCACACGTATAAATCTTTATCGTGTTACAGCTTCATACAAGAAATATACCGTCCTATATATAACTAGATACCATATTCAATACACTGTTGGATTGGAGGTAAATAACACTTTAAAATCTGCCCCACTGTGAAAATGTGCGGTTCTATTCATAGAACTCCCAGCATTTACACAGCTAATGTAGCCCTTGACTCAGAGTATTCAGTATATATTTGATTATTAAGGTTTGATAAATGTGGTACTGAAAGGTTTCTGTTCAGGATGAACTAGAAGAGCCTCCTAGCATGCTTGATGTAAAAGGAATAAAATAAAACATATTTCATTAATAGGTACAAATTTTATTATGCTAACAATAATATTAGTTGCAATTACTTTCGAAAAACATGTTTTTTTTTTTAGAATCTCATACATATGTTACAGCCAAAGTAACAAATCTGGATATTATATATACTGTCTAGCCATTATATATAATGTCTACTTAATTTAGATAAAGTGATAATTGACACAAAATTTTGATATTATTCAAGAGACTCATATTTCTATTGGTCACGGAGGGTGCACCAGAATGGTTAAAGAGCTTAAAATAAATATAAGAATAGTAGTAATTTATGTGGCGCATCGCCGGCCGCTGCCGCGGCACGCTCGCTTCGCTCGCTCGGCTCGCGCGTTGTTGTAGTCACAAGTAACCTAACGCTCCTCCTCGCTTCGCTCGTCGTCGCACCTAAATATGACTTTGCCCTAGACTAAATGATATTTAACCCCTTTTTATAACTTTTACCAATATGTGTCGTGAATTATTAATAATTACTACTAAAAGTAATACATTTCGATCGTTTATTCACATTTACCAAAACAATTTTGTGTCAATTATCACTTTATCTAAATTGAGTAGACATTATATATAATGGCTAGACAGTATATATAATATCCAGATTTATTACTTTGGCTGTGACACATATATTATCAGTAATGCTTACAAATCTAACTAAATTTTACGGATTAACATATTTAACTAAAAAAAACTTAAAATTAACTAAAAAAAAAACTAATCCAATATTCCGCTACCATTAGGCAGTGTCCCCAAAATGCTGGCCGCATTGCCACGTTGTATGGCAATGCTTATCCTTAGTGCAAAGTATATGCCAGCATTTTGGTCACAAGTAGCGTCGACCAGACGTTTTGAGATGTCTGGTTGTTATTAATTGTTATTTAATGTTTATTAAATGAAAATACACACAAACAAAATAAAAATATAATGAAAATACACGCAACGACTGTCAAGTTGTTGGAATAAGTTGCATTTTAGTTCCGATTTTTATTGGTGATTACGCATTATTAGCATTTTTTGTTCTTTTCATGGTTCACGGCCATTTCGTCAACCATTATACCTCTACTAATACGGAAAGTAATTGTAGAGTTGCGCTTTCATCCAGGGGAGTTTGCTATAATCCACACGCTTGGCAGGCGTCACAAGGATCACAGTAGACTGTTCTTCAAAAGTCACATCTTACTACTCCCACAGGAACACACATTGGGTTGGGGAGGGGGTTAAAGTAGTTAAAGTAGTTGTGTGATGAGAGAACTTACAAACACAAACATTTATTAAACAATATCTATAACATTTACTGTTTAAAATAGTATAAGAATGAGATATATTTGAGAGCCAATAATTCAAGGCTAGCCTGAACAACATCTTCGACCTCATCATCACTTACTGAGATAGTGGTCAAAGGCTAGACTATCAGCTATAAAAAAAACATTATACTAATAGAGAAGAAAGACACTTTAAAAATTAAAATATGGCGTGTCATTTCCACTTAATTTTCCTGTTATTTAGCCGACGTATTCACATTGGCAACAGGAAAATTTGTCGGAATCGTCACTAGAAATATTTTATGTTTTTCTAAAATTTTAATTTATAGTTTACGCAATATTTTTGTTATTCTTAAAAATGAATTTGCGCAAACGCCTAAATCTATTTATTTTGTAGTAATTAAGAATCGGTAATAACTTTAAACAAAACATACTGATTCTTCCTCAATTTTGTAGCTGTAGTATCAATTAAACAGTTATAGAATTAGAACACATTTGATCCTTTTCTAATATCTGCTACTAACCAGAAAATTCACAGACTACTTTTGAAATATTTTTTTACAATATTTTTTACAATAGAGGTGCCATAACCTCCAGCAAACTGCACACTATATATATTACATACACACCTGACTGAAATACCAGAATGTCTAAATTACACTTTCGGGTCTATTCGCGCACACACTAAGGTTATAATAGTATTTTTCGACTAATTTCATCGAGACGTTTCGATCAAGTTGCATCGATCGTGATCACGATCTGAATGATGAAGCGGGTGTCATCTTCTTGAAGCGGAGCAGATGCCATCTTCGTCTACCCGCACATGTTTTTAATGTTTGTTTTGGTCACTTTTACCTCGACACACAACACTGACCGTTTCGCAAGTTACGTGATATAAATTGCGACCCAGCACCTAGGTATCGCCGGATTTCACGGTACAGAAAGCTTGTACCCATCCTCCAAATTGCGATTTGGAAACTACTTGATTTCTATCTCTTCACGTACAATTCTAAGTATTCGGAGTAATGTCATTTCACGAAATTGTGCGCGAATAGACCCGAAATTGTAATTTAAAATGAATATTTAGTTACCATGGAAACTTAGAAATACCAATAACAGAATATATTCGGATTTACAGATAATTTCACTCGGACTATCTAATTGATACATAGTGGCGCAAAGAATCGCTTCAGCCAATCACTCACCAGTTCAATGTTTGGAGCTATGTCCGGTAGATGGCGTTAAACGTGGTAATAAGCCTGCAATAATGCAATATACACTTCGAAATTTTCAAAATAATGTGATGTCGCTAAATTACTGAATTATTGAAGTTAATATAAACATGAGTAAAAATATTAAAATTATTCTTTGATTTTAAGATACTTCTGTGTGTATTAAGGGAAACAGAAGATTTTGGCACGATTTTGAAAATTACGAAGTGTATACTTCTTATTGCAGGCGACTGTACAGGCTGTTTAAATACCTCTGCGTAACGGTTTGGGAATAAAAAAACGTGACCACATTTATGTGTCTGGAGGTAAGGTTTTAGACCCGCAAAATTTCACCAGTAGGCATCGTGTACAGCTTGATATTAGATGGTGGATGACCATGGCTGCCAAGCATTATGTCTATCTCTCCACTTGCAGTCGTGAGAATCTTCGCTTTGCAGCCAACGGCTTTTTTTGAACAGTACCACCGGTTTTTGCTTGTCATACGGGAGTAAAGATAACCGTTATATAACAGTTGTAAGCCTTTCCTTTTGCTCGGTATGTATTGGACTATCTCGCTTTGACCTGGAGAGCAGATTTAACAAACCTTATTTTCAAAGTCATTAAAAATAAAAAGCATGCAATTCACAGCTTCAAAATTCATAAATACAGTATCAACACACACAACTATAATCATGTTTACACGTTCAATGCGCTCAGTAATAATGTCACTAGCGGTCACCCATCCAAGTCATGACCGCGGCGGACGTTGCTTAACTTTGCCGATCGGTAAAGAGCTAATGATTAGCTCTTTACCTTCGCTAAGAGCGCTTCAAATGTTTGATGATATTACCTTGTTGATCGAGTGGCGTAAAGTACCTTTTTAGAATCATAAGATCCTGGTATTGACAGACTGATATTGAGTGAAATATCTTATACCAGTCCGGTGTTCGGTACTATGTCCGGTAGACGGCAAATAACTGGCCGCCCTTTTATATGGGGTCATAACATATTTGGGGAAAAGTGTAGTTTTTAGATGGGTTGGCAAAAGAAAAGTGCAGTTTTTTGATATGGACTGCCGCGCAGCAGGTCCATGGTTCGAATACCGCCGCGGGCTTGAGCTTCACCCGCAGGTGGAAGGGCATTTTGCGAATTTCAAGTAGATAATCTGTCGCCAAGCACCTAACGGTGTGTTCCGGCAGCAGTCCTTGAGAGCCAGTGAAATTACAGGCACATGAGACCTAACAACTACGTCTCAAGGTGACGGGCGCAGTGCAATTCGATTGGTGACGATATCTGTTATAGGCAGAGGTCAGTCCGCTTCACATCAGGTGCGCCTCGAGCTTGTTCCACCACAAAAACATAAAAAAGGTAACCTTTATACGAAAGTTGCTGGCTCTTCCTTTTGCCTGCTATGTATTTGACTTTTTCGCTTAGACCTGTGTTGCAAATTAAAGGTTTTATTCAACGTACTTAAGAAAAAAGGCACGAGATCTAAGCTGAAAAATTCATACATACTTATTAAGCTCAAAAATTGTTTAAAAGTACACTTACGAACATTTATTACTCTCAAATAAATACAAGGAATCTGTATATATTCAGTCAATTTATTTCGTGTTATAAAATTATATAAAAATTTGTTGTTTCGTATATAGATAGATAGATAGATAGAAACACTTTATTGAAACACCTTAAATATAAAAAATAGTTAAAACAGAAACACAATGCAAAATAAGGTAACAATTGGCGGTCTTATCGCTGAAAGCGATCTCTTCCAGACAACCATTTGAGGAAGAGACATAACTGAAGAGAACCAAGGGATGGCGTTTATCTAGATTATAATATAGTACTCACAATGACACATAATTTCTAAAATACTACAAACATTAAATTAGATAAAATAATATATATAAGTATATAAATATATCTAATATATACACGTATAAAACATATATACATTTAAGTATACACAATAATAAATACATAAGCATATAAAATATTATATATATAATAAACATACATAATTACATACAACTTAATCAATAAACATAATATATAATATATAAATAATGAATGATGTTATCATTAGTATAAGACTCATATTAACAATGGAACAACGAATTTTAAAATTAAAATAAATAAATTATAGGGAGCTAACGAGTTTCAAGATAAAAGGCTTTCACACGCTCTTTAAAAACAGCTAGTGACTGAGCACGCTTAATTTCAAGAGGCAGTGCGTTCCATAGTCTAACGGCTTCAACAGTGAAGGAGTGATCATAAAACGAACTGTAGTGTGAGGGCATATTGAGCATAAGATTTTCCGATGACCTAAGATTACGAACATGAGAGGTGCTGCAATATTCGAAACGCTCTTGAAGGTAATGGGGGGATGTGGGATTGAATAAAACGTTATACAGAAGAGAGAGAATATGAGTATTCCGGCGATGACGAATGGGTAGCCACTTGAGCTTAGTGCGAAATTCAGAAACATGGTCGTATTTGCGCAAGCCAAATATAAACCGTATTGAGAAGTTTTGAAGGCGCTCAAGTTTATTTAAAAGGTCCTCCCTGAGGTCTAAGTAACAGGCGTCTGCATAATCTAAAATAGGGAGTAAGAGTGACTGTGCAAGCGCAACTTTAGTAGCAGTTGGTAAGAAATTTCTTATTCTTCTCAGAGATCCTGCAGAGGCAAATGTCTTGCGACTGACGGCTTCGATTTGCGGGATCCATGTTAGGCATTGGTCAAAAATAACTCCAAAATTAGTGACTGTTTTACTATAAGGAATTTGTACTCCCTCAAATACAACTGGAGTCAGAGTGTTCCAGTCTATGTTACAGATGGTTCGTGAACTACCGATAATTATAAGTTGTGTTTTTAGTGGATTTACTTTTAGACCATAGGCTTTGCTCCAGTCTGATATGAGTTGTAGGTCATTATTAATGGCATCAACGGCTTCTGCTAAATTATTCAGTGAGGCCTGCGAGTATATTTGGAGATCGTCTGCATAGAGATGGTAGGAAGAAGTAATACTTTGGGATATTGAATTTATAAAAATTGCAAAAAGAAGAGGAGATAATACGCCGCCTTGAGGTACGCCAGCAGTTATGTTGCACCAAGAAGAAAATTTCTCATCCAGGCGAACCCGCTGCCGGCGCCCTGACAGATAACTGTGAAACCAGTCAATAGCCGTTGGAGATATGTTAGTAGAGCGAAGTATGGCCAAAAGGATATCGGAGTCAATGGTATTAAATGCGTTGCTAAAATCAAGCAGTGACAACACAGTCAATTTTCCGTTTTCCATTCCGAAACGGATATCATCTGTTATTTTTACGAGAGCAGTTGTTGTACTGTGACCTGGCCGAAATCCAGACTGGAAAGGATTAAGTAGATGGTTAGTGACAAGGAAGGAGTTTAATTGTTTGTGGACAAGACGCTCAAGGACTTTGGAGAGAAAAGGAAGAATGGATATGGGTCTATACTCAGAAAAAGATTTAGGATTGTGTTTTTTTGGAAGTGGAATGATTTGTGCATCCTTCCATAATGATGGAAATGCACTATTTGAAATGGAATAGTTAAGAATAAAGCAAAGAATAGGAAGAATTATGTCCAGAATAGGGATATATATTGATATTTCAGCACCATTGACATCCAGATACAACAAAATCTTGGTCACATCCCATCAATACGTTTGGAACTCATTAAATTATTAATTTGTGGGTCTAAGCCACTCGACATTACGTTATTTTTATAGTAGTTTGCATGTGCTTTGCAAGACGAAATGTTGAATTTGGATTGAATTGAATTTTTACATCCCTAATTAAATTTTTAAAAGGGTAATAACCTGCCTTATTAGAAATGCGCTTGCAGGGTAATAAACATAGAATTATATATAAATAAGAGAGATTGCGATCAAAGGATACTCTAGCTGCAACAAAAATTGTATAATGCAAGTAGCATTCGTACAATATGTGCTGGTACTGAAACAAAAATTAACCCCTACCAAATTTTAAGGAAATGTTTTGTCGTAATTCGGCCAAAATTGTTCCCGATGAAAGTGCAACGAAAAATTCATAATTCGCTTCTTTACGAAGTATTGCCAGGACCTTCCCAAAGTGGTTTCTCCAAGCCCGTGCACCAAACAAAAAGAGGATTTAATGAGAATGATCAAATAATATTCAATAATAAGGCACTTCTACAAAAGTTATACTCGTGAAAATTAATGTATATATCTAAATGCCTGGAAGAACTTTTTTGTCGTGATCTACAGTCTCGATAAAATCGATTTTCCTAATCGGCTTTGGCGCTACTTTATACATAGCATATAGTGAGAAACTGGGAAATATTGGTGATTTAACACGTGGCCTTACTTTGGATATATTAACGTTAAACATTTAGAAGGTTACCTTCTGTTTTTTACATAGATAATTTTCTCATCGAAATGTTAGTTTACGAGACGATCCGAGATTTTTAAGGGTGATTATGAATTCCTAATTCTTGCAAAAACCTCCTGTCTTTAGTCGTGATAATCCTAGCATCACATTTGAAAAAAGGCCTTTTTGCGCAGTACCACCTAGTTTTACCATGCATGAGGACGTATGTGTTCCCTCTATAGTAAAGCGAGGCTTTTCCTTTATTCGTCGGGATGAATTCCAGTTCCAATTCAGGAAAGTCTGAAAAAGAAGAACACAAACTTGTATCGCTTTCCTTCAAGTTACATCATTTCCCAAAACACTATCTACTGGTGCATTAATACAGGAGTGTTATTTTTTACAAAGTCTACAAGTCTAATTGCTAGTTTATCTAGTTATTTTTGTAAATAAGCACTTTGAGTTTTTATTTATATACTACTTAGTCATTTTTTAGTGAATTTTACACATATCCTGATTGATTTGCAAAGGATTTAACTTCGAGGGCCTTTATAAAATGATCCTTAATGTCAATCTTATTGATTCAACGACGTGGTAGATTTAACGGCTCTATTCCCCATACATTACTTCACACAGTATCCTCATTTATTTCATACATACTAATATAATATATTACCAGGATTCCAAATACTCCAATTTTGTTATATACATTTTCAATGAGATTTATTATTTCTATAGCAAAAATCTATCATTATTATATTGAATAGATTCAGGCGTTACTTCCATATTTAATAATAACAAATATTTTAAAAATATTTTATGAAAACAACAAATTAATATTTTAATAAAACACTTAAAAATATAAAAATATATCTAACGACAATTCCGCCCAATTTTCCTGCTAAGCCGACGTGACGTCACAAACGCCACGCAGCCAAACCGGAAGAACCTTCGACGCGTTTCGCTTCTACACGAAGCATCCTCAGGAGGTAGACGCGTCGAAGGTTCTTCCGGTTTGGCTGCGTGGCGTTTGTGACGTCACGTCGGCTTAGCAGGAAAATTGGGCGGAATTGTCACTAGATATATTAACTGTATATATTATATACAGTTAATAAAAGAAAATCCAAACAATCATTTATAACACATGTGAAATAAGAATTCTAATCTGTTGACTAGACAAATCGTAATTAGTAAATAAACAATTTATAGTAGATTATGATACAAGTGAGCTAAGTTGCTCATTATACACGAGGCTGTGTGTTGCAGCCCGAGCCGTAGGCGAGGGCGTAAATCAGCCGAGTGTATAATGAGCAAGTTGCTCACGAGTTTCATACGCACTTTTTCAACACCCTTGCGAGGAAAAAAATATATATTGCACAAATGCGATACAAACAACATACGAAAATTATGGAATATAGTACGCAAGTTTTTTTTTGCGCGCGGCAAATGTTTGCTGCAAATGTGAGGTTGATTACATATAAACCTCTTTGATATTACAAATCTGTATTACCCGGTTAAATTGAAAATTCTCTGTTTACTCCCATAAAATTTGCAGTTAGGTACTAACTTAACTTTGTAGGGATAATTCTATTACGCACTAGTATATAATATTATTATGCACGAGGGTGTTACAGTTCGGTTTATGGCCCTAAGAACGATATAATAAAGCTCACTTTACGAGCAAGGGTGTTGAAAAATATTATTATGTTTAAGTAAGTCTTTACAAATCTTGCCCTGAAGGCGTATGGTTATGAGTGTTTATTTCGTACATAAGCTTCTTATCTTCTGTCGTAATTAATTTTGCGGTACACTTCGAAGTCCACCATTTTGAACAGAACCAGCGAGTTTTGTTCATCAAAGACGTGTATGTGTACTTCTTGTAGAGTAATAGTACTTTGTCAGATTTCGTTGTGATGTATTTCAGTTTCATATCTGTTAATATATTGTAATTTTCAGAGGTTTGTAAACGCAAGAATTAAAATTGTGCGTTGAATTCGTTATTACCCAAAATCTACTAAAAAATTACTACAGGCACAACATATTAATTCTAATTCCAACGTATTCTGCCATAGCAAGAATATTTGTTGTTTTTGCGCCAATGTAAGGTATTCGTATCCCTCAGTCAACAAATGAAACTGACTACAAAATATAACTGTACATGATTGATATAAATAAAGTACGTTCTCATGGGTTTATTGTACGTTGAATGTAATTAGTGTACATAGGTATTATAGGCGCGACAGTATAGATCAAGCGTTTATAGGAAATTGGTAAGTTACATACATATATATAATCACACCTGTATTCCCCGAAGGGGTAGGCAGAGGTGTGTAAACACCCACGTTTTGCCAATTCGGTTTTGACCCCATGTAAAAGGGGAGCCTATTGCCATTCACCGGGCACAGTTACAGGGTTATACAAAATGTTTTCTCTAACACACTGGATGAAACACAAGAGCATAACGAATAATATATTTTGTGGTGAACAATACTGTAATGCGTCTAATGCACACAAGACCCTACTCACATTCCACGTGAGAAGTGGTATGCTGCTGATTTGGCGGACTTTTCCCTTAGTCGCCTCTTACGACACCCACGGGATGAAATGGGGAGGTGACATTCTAACCCGGCACCCCACGGGTATTTGGTAAGTTGTATCTTCTATAATAGATTATGGGGGAATGACGTGCGGGGGCGGGTGCATCGCAGGCGCAGAATGGCATCCTCTCCGCACCCCCGCGCAGTTCCGGTTTTACGGTATGCATATTTGGTGGTGGCGTGAACACAAACAAATTATTGTACCTACCAATTTTTTTAGCTCGCTTTTGCAGTTGTTTCAGTGAACGTTATGATTAGTTTTCCAAAATAATAAATCTCGTCTGAGACTGTGTATCGAAAATGACAAACAAGTATAAATTAATATGAAAATTAAATAATCCGACTATAAATTATTTTGTTTTGTTTAACATTTTATCGTTTAACGTTCCATTGAAATTAAAATTGCAACTGCATTTATGGAATTGTTTTTTAAAGCCCTTCATTTTGACTACTTTCGTCATTTTACTACCCCACTCGATGGGTTTGGAAGTTTATTTTCATATCTAAAATCCGCTAGTTTGTTATTAATTTTTTTCATGTATCTATGTGTCACTTGCGCTATCAAGACGCATCTAACGATATTTCATAAATTAAAATCGGTTAAGCCGTTTAGAAGTTATGGTGAAATAAAGAAACTCACAAACATACATACATGAACCCTGAAAACATAACATTCCTTTTTTTGGGCAGTCGTGTAATTAAGGTGTAGCGTCATGTAAAGTCAATTTACTTTTTTTTTTGAAGCAGTACAAAGTTTGAAGCAGTGATGGCTCAGTGGCATTGGCTATGGACTGCCATGCCGCAGGTCAATGGTTCGAATTCCGCCGCGGGCTTGAGCTTCACCGCATGGTGGAAGGGCATTTTGCGAATGCCCGCCTGGCTAGCGACCACCCTCATGTAGAAAATCTGTCGCCAGCTGTAAAATAATCACTCGAGCCATTGAGAGCGTATAAGCAAACGTGACCCAGCATTTTGGAATGAATACGATGACTTGGCGTGTGCAGCTCCTGCGCCGTGTCTAGGTGCGCATAGACGCGCTGCATCTAGTATCTACCACGCGTTCGTCTATGTGGTGCATAATTTAATACACTGGCATACACTTATTTTCGATTAATTTATTTGTATAATGTATAATAAAAATAGAGCATGACAATAAATAATGACTATTCAGTAGTTAAAGTTGATATAACATTAGAATACCAAGTTGATCATAATTATGTATAGGTACAATGAATAAAAAAAAAATCCTTGAAAAAAATTTAATCGTCACTACAAGAAAGTGTCGATGGTTCCAAAGTGCTGATCGTCCGCATATTTGATGAAACTCGAAAATGCTTTCGTTTCTTATCGAAAATAGGGAGGTGTACGTTACAATATAATAAGCTGAATTATTACCATAATCTCGAAATCCTATATTTGATTCCCGGTTCCAACTGATGACTATTGGAATTTTCCAGAAAAAAAACAATCTTGTTCGGTATTTCTCTGGATTACTACTATGCCCTATAGAGGCTATTGTCTCGCCCCTTATTACAGGAGGAATAATACATAACTGACCATATTTGGGTGTTTGAGCCCCATCTGCAACTCTTTCGGGGATATACGGTGAAAGTATGTTTTATGGGACAGAACCGTTTGACTCAACAAGGTATACGTATATAGGAGACAGGAGTGTATCATATACTAGATCAAGCTAGACTTCCAATTACGGTGTCAGAAAATAAATATTTCTATACATTTTAAAATTTTCTCAGGGAATAACAAGATTTGTTTTAATAGAGTAGTCGTGTTTCATACACGCTTCTAACTTTAAAAAGAGGCGAACTTTTATGTCATTTACGAAGCTTCTTAGATATATATTCTATAGTCTTCCAATGCGATAAAGTTTGTATCGTTGCCGTTGTTCAGAACGCGCCTTGCCTCTATACTCTTTGGAAAGGATAAAATCAAGACAGCTGTCACATCATTTCAATTGATTTTCACATATTTCCCATCTCTTGTTTGGTTATAAACCGGTGGGGGGTGATTATGATTACTACACACAAACGTGACATTGCCAAACTTGTCCACTTTAAACCTGGCTTCACACCCTACGGTGGCTCTCCTTGAACACCGCAAGTATCTCTGTGTTTTGTCGCTGTAGGAATATGTGTAGTTTCTGAACATAACCACTGATCTGCCACGGGATAGCTCGATAAGGTGGAATGCTGGAATGTCAAAAACATATTAGTACAATAATATGGATCTGGAAACTGTTTGAACATGTGACATCTGTTTTGTATTAAGGGTGAACTGGCCGGTCAGTTCTCCATACAAACGTAGTAGGGTGATCACTCCCTTATTTGAAGATTTAGGGCCAAAACAAAGCATGATATCGATGAAACTCGTCATTATCTAGGTTTGTATCGTAACGAAATTTGGAAAAGATAATTAAGTTGAGAGTTATGAGCCTTGAAACATTTTCATATAAAGTTTTCAAGGCTCATAACATTCAACTTAATTATCTTTTTAAAATTTCGTTACCATACAGACCTAGATAATGACGAATTCAATCGATATCATGCTTTGTTTTGGACCTAAATCTTCAAATAAGGGAGTGATCACCCTACTACACTTGTATGGAGAACTGACCGGCCAGTTCACCCTTAAGTAGTCATACATGCGAATAACAGACCGATCCCGCTTGATGTGAAGTTATTGTCCTTTGCTTTATAGTGGGAAATGAAAATAGTTTTTTCTTTACTTTACTAACTCTGTTATTTTTATATATTATAAAAACGGTTTACCTACTCGATCTTCCACTACTGTTTAAAAAACATTTAAAAAGGACACAGTCACTCAAATGCTAGTAAGGCAATTTTCGAATGCGTCGTTGTTAGCTACCAGTCTCAAAGTTATTCCATCCATATCTATTGCCTTTAGAATTAGTAATGGTATGAAGCTCTGAAATTAGGGCAGTTTTTTATTTATTAAAAGTTCAAATTATAGTATTAAATAGCTCCTACATGGTGGTGTCGTGTAAAACAAAACTCAGATAAACTGTGTTTAAGAATTGACAATTCATACTTAACTACTCAAGGTCAATATAGTGTAAGTAAATAAATTCCTATTACCCTAAAAAACCTCACAGAGTTTACCTCCCAATACACAGTATACAGACAGTAGTATGCGTATATCGATTTCCATACAAACGAAACAACGCAACCTCACTTTTGAAATACCAAGTGTTCAAACTCGTTGAAATTTTGTAATCATTGTCTTGGGCCTAATTTCTATGCTGCCAGATTTCCCTAAAATAATGTAATCACTTATAAACATGTTCTATGGAAAAACCTTATTTTAATATTGTTATGTTTGCGCATGCTATGGCTATGCTATGGATGGACCCGGGTTAGAATCCCGCACATGACTGGATTTTTTCCTATCGTATATTTGTAATTTTGTAATGTAATCCGCATAGCAGGCGTTATTGCAAACATGAGAATAATAAAATTATAAGGTTGCGTCATCATTTACAAGTATAAAACCAATTGCAAAGTTGGTCTTGTATGTAGTACAACGTAAATTGTACTATAGATGTCGCTCCATCCCATTACGATGGTTCAAGAACGATAGGAAAGATTTGAGTTATGACGTCATGTCATGTTAGCTCAATTGGTTAGAGCATGCCCCGGCTAAAGGGGTGGATGGACGCGGGTTCGAATCCCGCACATGACTTAAATTTTTCCTATCGTATATTTGTAATTTCGTAACATTCTTTTTTTATAGTTATTTACATACGACGTAACTACATTTGTATGGAAAGCACGTCGTATTATCTAACCTTAAGGTAAGTGTCTTTTCATACATAAGTATTGCCATCATATTTTAAATACCAAGTATTCAAACTCGGATAAATTTTGCATGCATGTTCTTGAACTTCTTGAATCTAAAATGTATGCTTCTGGTTTATAAGTTTTCCTAAAATATGTGTATTTTGAAAATTATTTGGAAAAACGTTTTGTTATGGAATTATTATACCTACTAAGAGATAAAATAAATAATGTAACGAAAAACTGACAAACCAGAATCATAAATAGGCTCAAGCTGCATGCAAAATTTCAACAGTCTGTATTTAAAATATGACGAAATGTCGTCTGTATGGTAAGAGCTACGAAGATACTAAACCACGCACTGTACGTTCAAAGCGTAAATTGCAGATTTACATAAAAAAAATAGCAAATTGTAGGAAAATTCAAATTACCCTTTGAAATAAATACTGGCATCATTACTAAAGATAGGTCGGATCATGTATATGCTCTACATCAGCGTATATTATCCTCCCCTCATCCAACCAGATTCTTGCCTTGCACCCCATCTTCTTCCTAGAGCAGTACCAGTGCCGGTCAGAATGCTGCATAGAGAAGGTGTAGCCTCTGAAAAGGAGCAGCTTGTTCTTGTGGTTCGATGGTATGAAACTGTATTCTGAAATTCATAAGTATAATAATTAACTTCCTATTGCTAAATTGTCACAAATATACGATAGGAAAAATTTAAGTCATGCTCATTTCGAACCCGCGTCCATCCACCCCTTGAGCCGGGGTATGCTCTAACCAATTGAGCTAACATGACATGACGTCATAACTCAAATCTTTCCTATCGGACGCGGGTTCGAATCCCGCACATGTTTTAATTTTTTTTCCTATCGTATATTTGTGATTTTGTAATGTAATCCGCATAGCAGGCGTTATTGCAAACCTAACAATATAAAAAAATACTACATTGTGGTCTTTCATCTTCACATTATTTAACTTTCCTTATTTCTGAACCATTTGTTAAGAGTAGAGTTCACGGAGCGCTTTCCATATACAAACGTAGTTTCGTCATATTTTAAATAACAAGTCTTCAAACTAAGTGAAATTGTGTACGCATATTGCTGAGCCTAATGTCTATGCTTCTGGTTTGCCAGTTTTTCGATGTATTATTTATTTTATCCCTAAATGTCAAAATAAAAATTCTCCTACAAACTATTTGTCGAATTATTTTTGAAAATACTAAATTTTACATTAAATTGGCAAACCAGAAGCATAGATATTAGCTTCAAGGACATACACGCAAAGTTTCACCGAGTTTAACGCTTGGTATTTAAAATATGACTAAACTACGTTTGAATGGAAATCGCTCCGTGAACTCTACTCTTAAAACCTTTCCTCTATGATCTATCTAACATCCACCCCTTACATTATAATAACTTATTAAAAGTCACTCAGCAACTCTCAGCGCTCAGTACAAGATTTTTGTTTTGCGCTGTTCAGCAACGATTATATATATTAGGACTGTTGATAGCCTCTTTTGCGCTCTGTTCCCTCGCTGCTTTGCCATTTGTATTATTTTTATTCACTATTCGGTAGCTATCTTCAGCAAGAGTTTATTATGGTGGGTACCATAGCAGTGTCAGATAAACTAGTCAACGCAGTACTGTGCAAACACTGCTGTGTTTTATAAAGTGAAATTACTGGGCAAACGAGAGATAAGAACTAACGTATCGGAGTAACGTGCACAGTGCAGTGTCATAAAGAACGAGGATGCTGAAACTGCAGGTGTAATTTACAGGCTTGACGCTTACCATCTCACTTGAGAGTCTCCTCACTTCATAATATAAAAATACTTAAATATCATAAATATCGATATAAATCATAATAACTTACAACATACAATTAACCAAATAAAAAAATAATAAGCTTATAGTTACCAACAATATAATTATTCATATTTTAGCACCAAATTTACATCATAGGCATACTTTTACAAATTTAACAACATTTTTTATTTTAGTAATGATATTACAAATGAATAAATGAAGTAAAATTTAAATTTTTCATTTGCCATCAAAAGTCTCGGAAGAAATCGCCTATGGCCACAGGTGTTTTTTTCGAGTGTTGCTCTAGGTGTTTGTTTTAAGAATGAAAGTTCTTAAAACAAGGTTTCAAGCAAAGAGGTACTTGACACAAAGTACACTCGAAGTAAGTCCTTCTTTCAGATCGGCTTATGGTGCTGCAGTACCGACATCGCAACCTGCCAGGGTGCCTCACACAACGATGTTTGCGTTTTGAGAGCCTAATCTCATCGGGAACACCGTATTCTCCTCTTTTTCTGATTATTCTTTCGTATTCAAAATAAATTCCTGAAATAATAAAGGCAGCTAAAATTTTAAAGCCAACAAGACAATTCGATAAACTGTTCGATGGTTACTATGAAACTATTTATGTCTCAACAAATTGCTGTTTTGTGTCTTTTTTTAAAGTTAAATAAGCCGCCTTAAATATTGCCCGCTGTCTCTCGGTCAAATGTTTGCGGTAGAGACGCTGGTAGGGTGTTCCATTCTTCGGCCGTACGCATTATAAAGCTGGATTTATAACGCTTTGCGCGTAATTTTGGTATATCGACCATGTATGTATGCCATGTTCCTGTGCATCTTGTTGTCCGATTAAAGAAAGAGCAGACGGAATGAGGTTATGTAAATCGATCGCACATTCTCCTAAGTGAAGCCTGTTAAATACCGGTGTAGGCAACTTTGCGTCTATGCTCGAGGCTTTGGAGTCTAGTCAATACTCCTACCGTTTACATTTTAACAGCGGCTTGTCTATATCTATATCTATACTTATAATAAAACTGTAACCGGTCCAATTCTGTACATAAGAGATATTATGCAAAAAAAAATTTTAGAGCACTCTGTAGCTGATACTGATGCCAAAACTATATTTTTTTTTATTTTTGTCTGTCTGTCTGTCTGTCTGTATCCCGACCGCGCATCACTCCAAAACTACTGAACGGAATTTAATGAAACTTAACACGATTTGAGTTCATACTACGAAGAAGGTTATTGTATACTTTTTATCCCGAAATTCAGCACGGTTCCCTCGGGAAAGGGGATGAAAGTCAAAATGTTACTTAGTTGTAATTAATGAACGCGTAGTCCGATTTCAATTATTCTTTTTTGTTAGAATAGTGATGAGTGAGCCCGGAACCCCATGGGCAGCCTGGCACCCCACGGGCAGCCCAGCACCCCATGGGCTACTGAATGGAATTCAATGAAACTTAACACGATTTGAGTTCATACTACGAAGAAGGTTATTGTATACTTTTTATCCCGAAATTCAGCACGGTTCCCTCGGGAAAGGGGGTGAAAGTCAAAATGTTACTTAGTTGTGATTTATTAACGCGTAGTCCGATTTCAATTATTCTTTTTCGTTAGAATAATGATTAGTGAGCCCGGAACACCATGGGCAGCCCCGCACCCCACGGGCAGCCCAGCACCCCATGGGCTACTGAATGGAATTCAATGAAACTTAACACGATCTGAGTTCATACCACGAAGAACGTTATTGTATACTTTTTATCCCGAAATTCAGCACGGTTCCCTCGGGAAAGGGGATGAAAGTCAAAATGTTACTTAGTTGTTATTAATGAACGCGTAGTCCGATTTCAATTATTCTTTTTTGTTAGAATAGTGATGAGTGAGCCCGGAACCCCATGGGCAGCCCGACACCCCACGGGCAGCCCAGCACCCCATGGGCTACTGAATGGAATTCAATGAAACTTAACACGATTTGAGTTCATACTACGAAGAAGGTTATTGTATACTTTTTATCCCGAAATTCAGCACGGTTCCCTCGGGAAAAGGGATGAAAGTCAAAATGTTACTTAGTTGTAATTTATGAACGCGTAGTCCAATTTCAATTATTCTTTTTTGTTAAAATAGTAATGAGTGAGCTTGGAACCCCATGGGCAGCCCGACACCCCACGGGCAGCCCAGCACCCCATGGGCTACTGAATGAAATTCAATGAAACTTAATACGATTTGAGTTCTTACCACGAAGAACGTTATTGTATACTTTTTATCCCGAAATTCAATACTATTCCCTCGGGAAAGGTGATGAAAGTCAAAATGTACACTTAGTTGTAATTTAGTAACGCGTAGTCCGATTTCAATTATTCTTTTTCGTTAGAATAATGATGAGTGAGCCCGGAACCCCATGGGCAGCCTGGCACCCCACGGGCAGCCCAGCACCCCATGGGCTACTGAATGGAATTCAATGAAACTTAACACGATCTGAGTTCATACCACGAAGAACGTTATTGTATACTTTTTTATCCCGAAATTCAGCACGGTTCCCTCGGGAAAGGTGATGAAAGTCAAAATGTTACTTAGTTGTTATTAATGAACGCGTAGTCCGATTTCAATTATTCTTTTTTGTTAGAATAGTGATGAGTGAGCCCGGAACCCCATGGGCAGCCTGGCACCCCACGGGCAGCCCAGCACCCCATGGGCTACTGAATGGAATTCAATGAAACTTAACACGATTTGAGTTCATACTACGAAGAAGGTTATTGTATACTTTTTATCCCGAAATTCAGCACGGTTCCCTCGGGAAAGGGGATGAAAGTCAAAATGTTACTTGGTTGTAATTTATGAACGCGTAGTCCAATTTCAATTATTCTTTTTTGTTAGAATAGTAATGAGTGAGCTTGGAACACCATGGGCAGCCCGGCACCCCACGGGCAGCCCAGCACCCCATGGGCTACTGAATGAAATTCAATGAAACTTAATACGATTTGAGTTCATACCACGAAGAACGTTATTGTATACTTTTTATCCCGAAATTCAGCACTATTCCCTCGGGAAAGGGGATGAAAGTCAAAATGTACACTTAGTTGTAATTTATTAACGCGTAGTCCGATTTCAATTATTCTTTTTCGTTAGAATAATGATGAGTGAGCCCGGAACCCCATGGGCAGCCCCGCACCCCACGGGCAGCCCAGCACCCCATGGGCTACTAAATCGAATTCAATGAAACTTAACACGATCTGAGTTTATACCACACAGAACGTTATTGTATACTTTTTATCCCGAAATTTAGCACGGTTCCCTCGGCAAAGGGGATGAAAGTCAAAATGTTACTTAGTTGTACTTTATGAACGCGTAATCCAATTTCAATTATTCTTTTTTTGTTAGAATAGTGACGACCGAGCTCGGAACCCCACGGGCAGCCCGGCACCCCACGGGCCACCTGGCACCCCAAGGGCAGCCCGGCACCCACGGGCATCCCGACACCCCACGGGCATCCCGGCACCCCACGGGAAGCCCAGCACCCCATGGGCAGCTCGGCACCCCACGGGTATCTTGGCATCCTTCTTTAGATTTGCCAGCTTGCTAAGATAACACTCTAAAATCTGGAACATTTGCCACAATCAATTTTGTTAACTATCTATCTTTTGCCGGATACATTTTAGGGACTGCGCAATGGAAGTGTACAATCTAATATATTTTTGTTCTACCGCCAAACAAGGAGAACCTCGGCAAAAAGATATCGTTTTATAATCGAAATTCCAAAGAAACGCACAAAGTACCTACTTTGCTTCAACAATTATTGTGCGAACCGCGAAGGAACTCTCTGAGTTACTTAACTACTGTCTTCTGGAAAAACAAGCTAGGAGTTATCAAACCCAAAGTAAAAAGCTCCTTTCTGAGCTATGCTTTACTAAGAGTGGTTCACCACAGACCACAACGTTGCTTAATATGAGATAAACAGTGCTCAAATGTGAATAATTAGTTTGCAGGTACGGCAATCGCGTACGAAGTCGCGGGTACGGCTAGTCTGTAATAAATAAATAATTACGAACTATATATAACAAACACTACAGCTAAGTATTATAAAGAAAACACTATGGTAACCAAACGGTAGCTGCAGGCCCACAGGCACTCCAAATTGACTGAATTTCCAGCATGCTGGCCTTCAGTTTATCGAACGGCGATTAAAATACTTATACGTTAAACCAAATCATTGCCAGCATTTTGGTCACACAAAGCATTCAGGTGCTTTGATACATTTTGAAAGATATTTAATATATAAACAAAAACTGTATACGTTTTTAGCATCGCAGATCATGCTAGTATCGCAGTTTCTGTTTCAGAATCTAGTCTTTCATTATAAGATATCCATTATTTTAATACTGATAGAATCTCTCTGAGTTTTCTTTCGCTATTAGCTTAGCGTTAGATGTAAGGTATTATATTGCCCATCACTGTCAGTGTAGTACTGCAATTGATCGACCAAGTAACCTAAGCAGCGTCTCTTCTCAAAGTGCTGCTGAATTTCTAGTCACGCCAGATTTAACCATATTAATAATAATATCGTTAAATCTGGCAGATTATAAAATCTGCCGGTTTTCTCGCATCAATGTTGCAGCTGTTGTTAAACCGAAGGGTCTAATAGCGATACTAAAAGATCTTGCTGAATGATTTTTCATTCATTATTCAGTCATTATCAACTTGGTTCTAAATTATAATAACATTTTAAAGGTTCCTGTCGTCGTAGCTATTTCCATACAAAAGTAGTTTCGTCATATTTTAAATGCGAATTATTCAAACTAGCTTTAAATTAATTTCTTTAAGTTTAATATAATATGCCTGTGGTTTATCGGTTATTCATTTTACTATTAATTTTATGTCTAAATATAAAAATAAGTATTGACATACAAAACTAATATTCTGAATAATTATGAAAATAGATAATTTTACGGAAAGCTGGCAAACCAGAAGCATATATATTTGGCTCATCATATGCAAAATTTCTAGGAATTTGAGCAATCTTGTATTTATATTTTCCTGGTGTATATAAAATTACAAATGCCCATGGCATAACATAGCGCAATACCGCCAACAAAGGATATTATTCTCTCAATCATACCTTTAACTCAGAAGGTAAGTAGCTCCTTCGTTTGTTTTTGCAAGTAAATAAATAAAACACAAAAATATACTAAGTGTTTAATTGCAACTAAACAATGAGATGAAGCAACCAAATTTCACGATATATCCGAAACAGGTAACGCCTATGTAATAAAGCTGCTGTGCGCAAATGTATCGCAAAATTGATTATGAAATGTTGATGGTAGAAATTTCGATGATGGCTGGTGAGTGTGGAAGTTATTAGCATATGTGATTGTTTTGTTTATCGGATCCACTTCTAGTTTAGCGCGACAGCCCCAACTTTTAGTACTGGAACAGTACCAATGTCGTTTTCTATTCGACTGCCAAAAAGTATATCCTTCGTACAGTATGAGGTGCTTATTATATTTCGTTGGGACTAATCGATATGAATACCCTGTAAAATAAATATTTTTATGTAAAAATTTAATTTTGTACACTACAAACTATTCTTGCCCTCGCAGATATTCTCTTGGGTACAATATTGTTCTATTAGCATGTCGACGGGGCATTTTTTTATACTTTTTTTTTATATCTGACACGTTAGCCTTTGACCACCATCTCACTTGATGATAAGTGATGATGTGACCAAAGATGTTGTTCAGGCTAACCTGGAATTACTGGCTCTCAATGACAGCTGCCGGAACACACCGTTAGGGGCTTGGCAACAGATTTTCTACTTGAGGATGGTAGCTAGCCAGGCGGGCATTCGCAAAATGCCCTACGGTGGTAGGGCATTTTGCGAATTAGTTGATTACAATTCTATGTTAAGTCAGATAACGGTGACATTAATTACAATATTATCCATCACTAACGAATAGTAAAGATATGAGTCAAAGGTACTTTTAAAAAACTTTTAAAAAGCCATGTTTTAAGGGATTTTTCAATGCTTGAGAACATATACTGTGGTAAATAACTTAGTTTTTAATATACCGTAGCTACTGTAAACTCTCGCAAAACGTCTCACTATGTCACAGGCATTAACAAACACTCAGTTACTGGCTCACAACACTACGTTGCGCTGTGTTTTGGATCATATTTTTAAATGAGGGTAGATATTATAACATATTGTTACTATTTTGTTCTGTATAATGGGCATGTCTTAGACATTTGATTTGTTCTAAAATGGTATTGATGATTAAATATATTCCAATCATCAATGTAGGCTTATCTAGATAAGAGTAGTCTAGGCATGTCTACTTGGTGAGTGAGGAGTGAGAATTTGAATTGTATTTTTTTTTTCCTTTTTTTTTATATAAATAACGTATATAAGTAACTGTTATAGATATATTATTAAGTTACTATTTTATTTCGTGTGCAATCCGGTATTTAAATTTTACTTTGTTTTTAATGTGTTTCTCTGTAAGTGAATATTGATATTCTTAAGAGAAATAAAATTCTTAAATCACAGGTAACCTCTGATATCAAAATACAATCATATTATAAATTAGCATGCAGAAATAACAAACCGATACTCAGTAAAAAACGAAAGAGGTTTACCCGTTGTAGATTAGGCCAACTCCCGCCGCATTGCCATACTTACCGTCAGGTGTGCTTGTAGCCAAAGATTACCTAATAAGGTCATAAAAAGAGATCGTATAATATTTTATATAACTAGCAAGGTAGTGCAGATATCAAAGCCTCATTTATAAGCTTAAATAGTTTTGTATATATATGCTTTATTACCGGCCGTTTCTTTCTATTTGGTGGACATGTCATACATCCTTTTAGAGTTTCCTACATTCTATTTAAAATGGAACCCAAGGATCTTTTGCATGTTTGTCTGTCCGTCAGTCACAGTATAATTGTCTCCGAATATGCTGGACGTCATAAGATAAAATGTTGATACATATATCGAGTTAAGTGACCAATCGCGAGGTTCCGCTTCGAAAGTTCAAAGGTTCTATTAAAGTTTGTGTGTATGTGTTTGTCCAACTCACCTGAGAAACGGCTGCACAGACTATGACAAAATTTTGAAAAAATACTTTTAATTCCTTTACTGAGCGGAAACTTAAACCGGCACAGTATCCTCGAGACCTCTGTTGTTGTGTTGCGGATGTTCGTAGGCAACGGTGATCACTTACCACCAGGTGAGCCGCCTGCTCGTTTGTCCTCCATAAAAAAAACCTACGTTTTAAATGTAAGTTTTAACCAAAAATTGTTTTAGGATCATATGTAATTATGAAGTTTATTTTTGCATACAATAAGCAATAAAACAAGAGTTTTTTCAGTCATACAAAGTGTGTTTTAACATAAGACGTTTTTCGATGAAATGAACTGAATATCATATAATGATAGTTGCTATCGAGGTTTCGAAACAATCTTTCGGTATTTTTTATTCTTTCGGTTTCCGGCTTAATACTCTATCCATTCTCTCGTTGGACAGTCGTGAAATAAAAAGTTTTTTTTTATGTTATTGTGAAGGAACAAGCGCGAGGCCCACCTGATGTTAAGCGGTATCCTCTGCCTATAACAGATGCATTTCATCACAAGTGACGAACTGCACTGCGCCCAACGCCTTGAGGCATATACCTGTTAAGTCTCATTTTGCCTGTTATTTCACTGGCTCTCAAGGACTGCTGCCGGAACACACCGTTAGGTGCTTGGCGACAGATTTTCTACTTCAGGTTGGTCGCTAGCCAGGCGGGCATTCGCGAAATGCCCTTCCACCATGCGGTGAAGCTCAAGCTCTGGGCGGGATTCGAACCATGGACCTGCTGCGCGGCAGTCCATAGCCAATGCCACTGAGCCATCACTGCTTCATAAATAAAGTAAGTATAAAATAAAGGTAAATAATACAATAATATTGCCGCACTTGTGGCGGTTAAAGAAAACTTAATATGCTAACACCACAGTGGAGTCAGAATGTGTGGGGCCCACACATATAAGAGATAAAAGTAGGAAGACCGCGTTAACAGAACTTTTGTTTTTTCTCTTCCTAGAAAATAAAAGAATCGTTGAAGGAATTACTATAATTTATAATGGATATAAATATTTACCTAATGAATACTGAACTTGCATTAATTACATTGATGATTATTTTACACAATTTTCGGTAACTAAAATACTTTATACTGTATTGTAGATAGACATTTTGAGGGTGGTTGGTGAGTGTGGAGGTTGAATGCGTATGTAATCGTTTTGCTTGTCGGATCCACCTCTAGTTTGGCGCGACAGGCACAACTTTTAGTACTGGAGCAGTACCAATGACGTTTACTGTTTGACTGCCAGAAGGTATATCCTTCATACAGTATTAGATACTTGTTGTTTCTGGACGGTATCAATTGATATGAACAACCTGTAATAAATTCACATTTCATAACAAAACTTTCGGAATATTAAGTACACTACAAGCTTCTGTGCAAGTCCAATCCGAATCAAATAAAAAGATGTTCCTTTACAACTACCGTATAAAAATGTGTTATATTCTGAAAGTCTCCATCACATTCAGCCATTTTCAACAAAGAACAACAAATCAATACAGAGGTTTTCATTTGTATTGAAAATGTGTAAAATAAGGGTGTTAAATATTTACGTGTCGGCTTTGTGCATAGTATAGGCATGTATAATTAGTTGAAGTAAATCAAGTGACTGGAATAAGACCTTGCAAAAGTAAGTAAGGGCAATGTGTCACCACATTGCATTATTGTTTAATTATTGCTAACGCATGCACTTCACAAAATATTATTGCTAACGCATGCACTTCACATTAAATTTAAATTTTCAGGTATTGTGATTAGTTGTTTGTGTCTTTTGTTTTCGTCTCCTAGGGCAACCTCTGTTGTCTTTCCTAATACCGAATCCATCAAACTTTTGCCAAGCTGTAGTTATCATACTCGTTCTTACAGAAAGTGTATTCATAAACATAGTTTTACATACAGGAAATATTTTCTTTTGACGTTTTTCAGAGTTCAATGTCAAGGGCAGGTAATATTTGTAGGTATATTTGCGTTTATTATCTATATTAGAAGACCTGCATCTACTTTTATTAAGTTTTTTTGTGTGTTTTACGACAAAAGCCCATTGCTTTTCTAATTTACCGAAGCTCCAGAACTTTTCGAAACAATCAGTCCTTTGTCGTGGTGTCATTTTATTAAAGCATTTGTTGCGGCACAAGCACGGCGGGCCCATCACTTTTTCACCAAAAAGTACACCACTTCTTGACACGTATGTTTTACCTAAATATTTGAGACGTTTATTTTTTGCTTGCAGCCGTTATGATTCTTTTAAATTTGTTAGAGGATTTTGTTCGTCATCGCTTGAATAATCTGTGTTGCTGTTCACTGAGTCATGATGTGCTGCGGTAATTGGAAGTAAATTAGTTGCGTTGACTAATTCAAAATCCAATATTTCAACGTTCTCGGTATAAGGAGAATCAAGCCATTCTATTCCAAACTCTGAAAACAATAGAACAAATATAACTTTTATTAATTGCTTATAATAAAAAATCTACCTTTAATATTACCTCTTTATACAGCCGTTTTTGAATTACACTTCAATAACTGGTAAGTATCGTGATGATAGTATAGTCATTGACAGTGAATGACAACCGATTCCATAAGTAGAAAATGTCACTAAAAAGGGTAAAAAAAAATTTGTAGCATAAAATGGAATGCTCACAATATTGTGATAATAGGTACTTTTGAACCATCATGGTACCGACTTCAACACAAATTTGAGTGTTGAAGTCGGTTCAATTTTTTGGTAAAACATATTGACCTTTTTATTAATCGATTTAATGAAATTTAAATGGGACCACACGGCAAGCATCAGCTTTCAAATAAAAAAAGAATCACCAAAATCGGTTCACCACCGTCTCAAAAGATCTGAGGTAACAAACATAAAAATAAAAATAATAAACGCACAGGCGAATTGAGTACCTCCTCCTTTATTTGTAGTCTGTAAAAAGTTAGTAATGTATAGTTCTAAATTACGAGAAGTAAAATTATAGTCATGTGCGGGATTCGAACCCTCGCCATCCACTCCTATATCCGGGGTATGCTCTGACCGCTAAGCCAACATGCTCTGGGGATTACATTACAAAATTACAAATGAAAGAGAGAAAAAAATTCAAAAATCCCGCAAATGTTATTGTGACGTAACAAGCTCGAGGCCCACCTGATGTTAAGCTGACTAACCTGTGCCTATAAAAGATGCATTTCGTCACAAGTCACGATTGCACTGCGCCGGTCACCTTGAGACATATTTTATTTTATTTTTTTAAATACATAGTTAGTTATTAAGGCTCATGTGCCTATAATTTCACTGGCTCTCAAAGACTGCTGCCGGAACACACCGTTAGGTGCTTGGCGACAGATTTTCTACTTGAGGGTGGTCGCTAGCCAGGCGGGCGTTCGCAAAATGCCCTTCCACCATGCGGTGAAGCTCAAGCTCGCGGCGGGATTCGAAACATGGACCTGCTGCGCGGCAGTCCATAGCCAATGCAACTGAGCCATCACTGCTTCTATTACTTAAATTTTTCCTCCCGTATATTTGTAATTTTGTAATATATTTGACATTTTTAAGAAACTCTAATGTAAATGCCTTGTACTGTCTTCATATACACAGGAGGTTCGTGATTATGACAATTATTAACGAAGGTCGCTCTGGATTCATCGTCCGTGAGAAACACTCTGGCTTTGCATCCTTTGCTTTTTTTGGAGCAGTAGTAATGCCCTTTTGAAGTCGGGGCGAAGGTGTAACTGTTCACCATAAGAAGACGTTTGTTAGAAGCCAGCTTGATAAATTGTATATCTGGAAGTTTAATTTTTATATTATTCACTTAGCCTAGTGAAGATTTTTGTGACCCTATGAACATTTCGATCTCGGCTGTTACACTTATTCAAGAATAAGTATCAAATGTTTACATCTATTATTTATACAAAAAAAAAAAAAAAACTAAAATCTTACACATTTAAACCTGAATTGTTCATTTCGGAACTACCACTGGTTTATTTTTTATAGTCACTAGGTTAGCCTTTGACCACTATCTCACCTAATGTTAAGTGATTATGTGGTCGTAAGCTAAAGAGAACTATGCAATATATAAATAGCGTGAGCGAATTTTAGTATATAAAATTCATAAAAATAAGTTTTTAAGAACGAAAATTATCTTTAGATACTATACTAGACTCAAAATACGAGACTATCCTAGGTTGCTACAGAAAAATCTTTTTTTTAAATTGATACGATTACTTTATGGACACAAAACTTGCTCAAGCGAAATTTTAGGTATGGATTCATGATTTTTTTTCTATCGAGGGAAATATGAGAAATCATGTTTCTGGATCAGGTATAATAATTGACATATCCTCTAGAATATTATATACTTATTTTATTAATATCTAAAAAAGACTCAAAAAACATGCTGTAAATTTGCCTTTTCGAGACTATTCATCTTTAGGAAAGCTGCCCGAGCACACCGTGCTTGGAAACAGATATTATACAAGAAGGTGGTTATTCTCAAAATGTGCAAACCCGGTGCACGTAGTGATGTAGTTCACATCGAAGATATAGGGTCAATGTTAAAGATCGATTTTAGAATGGCGTTTGTTGGGCAGACCATGTCTGTACTGTTCTGCGTCAGGTGGCATTATCCACTATTGAACACAGCCTCTCACAGTAAGGGGGGTTTTGCCATAATCCCCATGCGTGGCAGGCGTCTTGGGGATCGCAGTTTAAGATATCAGTTTCTCAGAAGGCGCTGCTGCCCACCTTCCGGTATTAAACCTTTAGTCGCCTCTTACGACACCCACAGGTAGCAGTGGGTGACATTCTAGGCCGGCACCCCACGGGACATGTCCATCTACCTCATTTACATAGAATATAAAAAAATGTGAATTTAATATGAGTTCATTTCCAAAGCGTGCATATTAGGCCAAAAGGAACTTACAATATTTTATCGAAATAAATGTTTAATATCAATATCAGCGTATTACAATGCATTAAACATAGAATAATGAAAACACACAAAAATCAAATCAAATCAAATATAAATATCCTATACTTTGGTAGTAAATGCAGTACCTAAACCAATACATAAGTAAGACAGCGTCCCTCTATATCGATAATCTTGGTTACGGTTTGTGTATTTTAACCAAAATATATACTAATAATAAAACTGTAACAAGTCCAAGTCTGTACAAAAATACATTGAAAAAAAATTTAAAGCAACCTGTAGCTTATACTGATGCCAAAACTGTTTTTATTTTTTAATTTTGTCTGTCTGTCTGTATCCCGGCTGCACATCACGCCAAAACTACTTATTGAATTTCAATGAAACTTAGCATGATTGCAGTTCATACTACGAGGTAGGACATTATATACTTTTTATCCCAAAATTCAGTACGGTTCCCTTAGGAAAGGGGATGCAAGTCAAAATGTACACTTAGTTGTAATTTACTAACGCGTAGTCCGATTTCATAAATTTTTTTTTGTTGGAATAGTGGTACTTTAAAGATTTCCGTAAATTTTTCAGTCTTTTTTTTATTTCTTATTGCTCCTAAACTTTTGACCACGATCTCACCCGGTGGTAAGTGGCGATGTGGTCAACGGTGTTAACAGGCTTAACCTAGAATTACTGGCACTCAAGGACAGCTGCCGAAACACACCGTTAAGAGCTTGGCGACGGATTTTTTTACGTGAGGGTGGTAGCTAGCTAGGCCGGAATCCGCAGTATGCCCTACCACCATGAGCAATTGATAATTATGAAGATATGTTGATGATTATAAAGTTAGATGTCTCTTGTCATCAAATTCTCACGTAACTGCCGTTAGATAGCTTTCTATAATGTTTAGGCTCGTGGTTGTGATCTAGTACACTCTTTATTATTTGGTTATTCTCGTTTAAAGTCAGTCTGCCTCGACAATAGTTCTTCTTGTAAGAGCAAATCCACAGATTACTCTTTGACCTCCCTTGATAATGATGCGTGTACGTATATCCTCCGATAAGAATTAAAGTGTTCCCTTTTTGCGATCTTATTAAGTCGTACTGAATATCTGTAAAGCAAACATTTCGTATGTAATTAGTTTTGGTTTACCACAATATTTGACATGGTAAGATTTATTGAAGCACTTTTTGACATCATGTAACTCTACAACAAATCTATAACTATACAACATTGTATTTACACACAATTAACCAAAATATTTGACTATTTCCCAGGGAAATATTTATTTGTACCCTAGCATTTAGGGTTTCATCGCCGAGACATTAAAATACCTTATTATTTAAAAAATAATGAACCGGTCTAAAACTGACAACTATGTGTCAGTTTTAGACCATATTTGGTTACGGGTCTATGTCGAAAAATAAACTAGTGGGGATTTGAGATTTATGTATGTTATGCATCATATATATTTTTATATCAAATAATAAGAACCGTTCAAATGTGACGGTCGGACTTGCACTAAGGAACCTATATTAAACAAAATAAGGCTCAATAACATCTTTATTTCGTTGGTTATCGATTGATGGGTATAAAATGACATAAAAATGTTTTATATTTATATTCTGCGGTGGCAAGGACACCTCGGCGACAAACACTTGGCCGGTTTAATAATTTATCAAACATTTCATACATTTTTTTAAGCCTAGCATAGCAAATGTACTACTTAACTCCCTTGCCTAATTCAAATTATACTTCAGTCTCACATGTTTGTGGTCGTTCAATTCAATTATAATCTTTTACCAATAAAATGCAACAACATTTCTGAAAGAGTCTCTAAATCTATTCGTGGGTCAGGGTACCGTCGCTGGTGGTCATAAATCATCCAGGGGGTAAAAGATCAACTCATCAGGACAATTTTAAAACCATCTTAAAGCTACGTCCTCTTTTTCGTGATTCGCTTCATTGCGCCCTTATAAAAAAAATTCCCTTGCTTATCCTGCGCAAATTTCCTAGGAGGATGGTTATGCACATTGTTTATGTATGTGATCTTCTTCTGATCATCCAACTTCAATTTGGCCTTGCAATCTCGTACCTTGAGGGAGCAATTCCACCAGTACGGCCGAAGCTCAGAGAATGTATAACCATCGACGAGTATCAGGTATCTTCCTCTCTGTGACGTGACGATGTCATATGGGACGTAACTGAGTTCTAAAATTTCATAATTATCATTTTAATCCAACGTATAACAACATAAATAACGCCAAACTGGTACTTTAGTAGCAGTGGAACTCTTAGTGCGAGTTCGTCCGAGGAAGTAGTACCACCGTACCTATTTCTGCTGTATCAGTCGGTTCGTCCACTGCTGAACACAGCCTCCCCTATTTAGGGGGTATTTGCCATAATCTCCACGCTTGGCTGGCGGCTTGAGGATCGCAGGATGTAAGGTGGCAGTTCTTTAGAAGGCGCTGCTGCCCACCTTCTAGTATTTTTCCCTTAGTCGCCTTTTAAGAAACCCACGGGAAGGCATGGGGAGGTGTAATTCTAACCCGGCACCCCATTTATGTCTACCGCCAAGCAATAGTGTGCACATTACTGTGTTCCGGTTTTATAGGTATGTGTGCGGGTAAAAAAGATATGAGGCTTTACAATTTTATGTGGGTGGGCATAATGCTTGTTCCATCATGTTAATTTCAGGTAAACCTAGATGGCAAAATAAAAAAAAAATATATATATCTGGAGGAGTCCAAAAAATTAGGAGATTTTAAATTTGATTGATTTTTGTACTTTTTATTTTATTTATTTATAAAAAATACATTAGCAATAAGCACACTATAAATCACCGAGATTCGTACAGAGAAAAGTTGAGATTATTTACAAAGAACAAATGGTTTACGAAAACGAAATGCATAGGGAGACTTTACGCGAACTGATTTTGATGTTTTTTTGTTGGGTAGAGTAAGTATTCTTTCACGTTGTCAAGTTTCATTTAAATATCATCAAAATCGTATAAATACTTAATTTACAATTAAAAAAAGTCAATTAAGTAAAAAATTATTTGCATGCCTGGGTGATTTTATGGTTATCTCTTGCAGATGGTAAAAAGTACTTTAGGCGGATGAATGATCTTGCAAAAAGCAAGATTGCACAAAGCAGTGTGCACTAGATACATTTTTTTTAATACGTCACCGACTCACGTCCCTAAAAAGTATGAAATAGTTTGTGGAAGTCAGACCATGATAAATTGAGTTTTAAAAATTACATACATATTTTTTTTGAGTTGAAAGTAAGTTCTGCTTTATTTATTTATTTTTTGTAAAGTAGTCTTTCCTTAACCACTCGACTGCATAATTGTTGCCTACTTACTTATATTACTACTTATATACTACATACTTACGATGTTAAAAGTAGGTATACTTACAATATGTCCGGGTATTATTATTTCGTCACGTCAATATGAGATATAATTATTATTTTTATTAAATACCTACTTAAAATAATAATCTTCATAAAGTCGTTCCTTACCACACGAATGCATAATTGTTACCTACTAACTTATATACTACATACTTACGATGTTAAAACTATGTACAGACAATATGCCGGGTATTATATTTCGTCACTTCAATATTGGATATAATTATTTTTTTATGTTATTGTGACGGAACAAGCTCGCGGCTCACCTGATGTTAGGCGGACTAATCTCTGCCTATAACAGATGCATTTCGTTACATGTCACGAATTGCACTGTGCCCGTCACGTTGAGACATGGTTGTTAAGGTCTCATGTGCCTGTAATTTCATTGGCTCTCAAGAACTGCTGCCGGAACACACCGTTAGGTGCTTAGCGATATATTTTCTACTTGAGGGTGGTCGCTAGCCAGACGGGCATTCGCAAAATGCCCTTCCACCATGCGATGAAGCTCAAGCCCGTGGTATATAATAGTTAATACTGGTGGCCTGGATGCGATTGTCATGGGACTTGAAAATAGGACCATGTTATTTTGGCTTCACCTTTATCGTACGGCGGATTCGATTTGTATCAGAACGTCTTTATTTATCTAGACGACAAAATATAACATAAAGCGATTCCGACACCCATACAATATTATAATATATTTAAGCTATGCTATTGATATGTACGTCCTTTTTAACTGTTTTCTACCACATTATGTGAACGAAGTTGAAAACGAAGTTTATGCCTTTGCTACAGATTCTTCTTTTACCTCTGAGATACCTCTGTGTTTCCAAAGATAAGTAATGTCAATACAAGATTTTCTTGATTTTATTACCTGCTGGCTTCACAATACGAATTAATTCTCTTATTTTGAACATGATTTCGATAGAAGAATTTTTTCCATTAATGAAACAGTTTTCGAAACTTAATTTCCAGTCCGACCGAAGGGGCCACAACGTCAATACAAATATTTGAGCCAAATCTTGTCGGGCCACAACATAAACTACCTGGTTTTTTGCGTGGTGATTTTATTAAATATTGTGGTATAGATTCTTTAGGCTCCTGGCATGAAGTAGGATCCATTATTCATGGTCCCGGGATAACACCATATTCCTACTTCGTATACCTAACAGAAAGAGCGCGACACGCTAAATCAGACGTGCGTGTAGCCACTGCCAGAATGTACTATAGTATAAGTTCTTTTTAGGGTTCTGTTCTACAACGGGAGCCTATTACTTAGTCTGTACTTGGGCTGTATCTTTAGAACTAGAAGGTAATTGGTAGCCGGTTGTTTTTTTACAGAATATGTGTTAGTATAGAGGATCACCTAACAAATAATAATAATAAGAAAAATTTTAAAAAGGGAATAACCATAAAATAAACATGTTTTTTTAACGTTTTTTGTTTTTGCTCTATCGTAAAAACTGTAAAACATACAAGCATCAAACTTGGTACGATTATTAACTAAGAGTCTAGTGTACAAAAATAAATAGTTATAGATATAATAAGATTATACAAAAAAATAGTAATAGTAATTAAGGATCTCAAAATCTATTTAAACAAGTATAAATTAATTAACATAGTAAAAACCCCGACTGCAAATTATTTATTTTCGTTAAGACTAGAGGGAAGTATCCAATTTTCATACAAAAAGACAAAAACGGAGAAATCGTTCCATTGGAATGAAAACTGCAAGTTATAAATATTTATGGAATCGTTTTTAAAGCCCTTCATTTATCTAAATAACAATACATACAGGAACCCTGAAACATAACACTCCTTTTTTGGGCAGTCGTGTAAAAAGTTATGTTTAGTCTGGAGATACATTCATATTTCAAAAGTTCTGGGGATTTCATTCAGGATACGAGTATATGGGTCCAGCACTTCACACATGCTAACAAGCACATACATTCTTATATTAAATATGATATAAATCAGATACGAATTACAGTAGAGCCTCGCTAGTCCGGAACCCCGCTCTTTCGGTGATCGCGATTATAAGGACCACAGTAAAACAGGACAAGTAGTTTGACTTCAAAGAGCGGTAAAAACGCGACTCGTACGTGGGTACACCCGTACACACGTATCATAGCACGCACACTACGACAAATATCAAGCGTATCCAGAGTGCACTAGTTGCGTTCGCCGTGTGTATCCGACTTGTGTTCATTTACTGCACAGATCAGTACCGCCCTTTCCGTTTGTTTTTATAGGTTCTGTCCAAAAAATGTCGACATCTGTACCTAGCAGTTTCTATACTTATCTGAGTATCTATTTCTAAGCGTAAAAATCATTATAATATATTGAACTTTGTAAAATAGGTACCTCATGGATAATTTGAACTCATAGGTATACCTAGTTATAAAGTTATCTATACTTGTTTCTTACTATGTTGTTTATTCAATTAAACAGTAAGATAGGTTTTGATTGTAGAATAGGTAAACCCGAGATCTTTTACCGATTCGTCAATAATCGCTGCCGCTGTGAATATTGATTTATCTATGTAAAATATAATTATTATCTATATTAAAAATAGTATCTATGTTTAGCTACGATTTAATTTTTATAATATGCATATTACGTACCTACTTACTTAGCTATAAATCCCTACCTAGAAGGCATTGAATCTCCTACGGGCCTCCTGTCAAACTACTTTTGTGGTTTTACTATGTCCAGAGAGGTTTGCGGAGAAAGCAGTAGATATTTTAAGTGCCACGAGCCTCCCTGCTGCCTGCCTCGGGGACTTAAATGTTAAATATAATAACTTTAAGACTACGCGACTAAACACATAGATATAAGTATTTAACGAGACTTAATCACGATAAAAACATGAATATTATTTATCTCAACGTTTCTACCAAGTTGCATTGGTTATGGTCACGAGCGGACTGAAGACGCGGGTGTCAACTTCTTGAAGGTTGGGTATTTTCTTGAACTACCCACATTTAGTCTATATATGTAATGTCGCGACGCACAGTTTTAAAACGGTTAAGTCTTGTTAGATACTTATAACTACACTACTAAATATAGTTATTCACTAGTGTATATTATGATCTTATATCTTTTAAAAAATAAGTAATAAGGTATATATTCCGCGGGTTCTCGAGAACCTAGCATATAAACTATGATGACTTTTCTTATTAATTTTAACTCATAAAATATTGCAAACATATGCAATTTTATAAAGAAAAATAATTGCGATAAAAAATATATGTAGTAATAAATAAAATTTACATTGATTTAGTAAAAAAAATATAAACATAAAACTTACGATAATCATGACACCTTGTTAATCCTCCAAGGGCCTATTTTTGCCTGTCCGGATAAGCGTGGCCCTATTGTATTTCCCCTAAATGATTTATATACACTTGTTTAGGGTAATGGGTATGATTATCATTAATACGTCCAACTATACCACAGACAAACCTAAGGTTAGCCTTACAGTTCGGAGATCTTGTGCACTTCCAGTAGTTCCGATAGCTACGAGCATATGTATATCCGTTTATTAGAATCAAATCGTTGCCCCTTCTAGATTTTATCATTCGATAAAAAGCTGTAAAGTAATGATAATGTTAGTATGTGTTAGTGGATTAGTAGGTGAGTTTTAGCCAGCATTAGTAAATTAGTAACTTACATATATAATAAATGTTATAAATATATAATGATGGGATTCTAATGCGTATTTGTAAAGCCCTTGTTAAAGGAGGGTGCAGATGGCAGCGTGAATGTCCAGCATACTTACGTGTAAGGCTCTTTTGAAATGGCAGCGGCCGGTAGCTTCTAGTTCAAAAAGTGGTGATGCGCCGCGCGACTTATATAAGTTTTTCAACCGATACTATGTACTGTAGTGATAGAGACAAAGTTCAAAATGGTTTGACAGTAAAACTGCCTGCCGCTGCGCTACCGGTAACTGCCACTTCAGTGAGAATTGAACCTTAGTCTGTTTAGTAATAATAAAATCACAAGCAATGTTAGTACAGTCCGTTTACTGTTATTTTACCCCTGATAATTCTATTTGTATCATAGAATAAAAAAAACTTAGTTTCCGTGGAGCATTACACGCTTTTAAGTACTTCAGTTGTGTTGAAAAGCTTCTAAGATATGTTTGTTATATCGATGATTATTCATATCTGAATATTCCAAATAGGATTCAAAGTAGCGCCATAGATCATTTTAAAACTAGATGTAAAATAACATGGACGAACTGCACTTGAAATGCCACAATATATCTATACTAATAATCTCTTTTATATATATCAATTTACTTAATAGTATTTATTACTTTCTAATATTTAAAATCACCGTCTTTGACGTCGGTCCTTTACCAGTCAATTTTTGTTCAAACAATGGCTCACCATAGGTTATTTTACTACATTAAATGTACAGAAATTGAAGAGAAGGTAACTTTCCAGATGATAAATGAAAGAAAGGCTAAGATTAATAATTTGATATGTGTAAGTATACCACACTAGTTACATGAACTGGTTACTGGTCTGAGATACTCAGTACCGCCAGAGTCTGCCATTGAGTTGGTCTTAAAACTGCCTGAGCAAATTAATAAGATTGTATGCGAGAATGAAAGATGAATCAATGAAAGATCATGTGGGTGAGAGTAAAAGTTATGATTGATTTTATACCCTATTGTCGTGTGATGCATGTTAATGCATCAGTGTCGTTAGTTCAGAAAGGAATGCTGATGGTTCGTACACGTAGAAAGTATGAAAAATCATGTATACAAGCCGAGTGTGCTTGGAACAATTGAATGTAGGGACTTCCCATGCAACCTCGACGAACGCATTCTGCCCTGGATCCGCATTCGCTATGACAAGAGATTCCTTGCAAATAACGCGTCACATGATAACGTGCAGCAACTATTTTTATTATTTATATTATATAAACGTTTCATAACCTGCTAATAGACAAGAATCCCCAAACGGTATTCTGTATGCAACAAGGTAAATTGCCATAACAAAACCTCTTCCTCATGTTATCATAGTAGATAGTATCTACATCTTTATCACTTAATATTTCATCGAATAATGTCATAAGAGCAAAGGAAGCAAGAGATTATTGTAGCATCAATAGTTCAAGACTCAATATTTATAATAACACTTTTGAAACAAAATATATAGAGATTTATAATTTAACAAAAGTAAATAAGTTTCTTGTATGTACACGTGCATTACTGATGATAAGTACATGTGGTAAACTTTCAAGAGCTGCACAAAGTGTACGCACTTGACAGTTGGTACTAGTGTGCTAACATGAAAAACATAACAAGCAATAGTCCATATCAGTATAGTTGCCAACAGTATTTCAATATCGGACATATTTCCCACCCAAGGCCACACAATATTTCTTAGGAAAATGGTTATGCTCCTCATATACATCAACCAATTGCCGTTTCCCTCCTAGCTTGATCTTAGCTTTACAATGTTTAGTCGTGGAACATTTCCAAATATGTGCACTTCTCTGAGAATATGTGTATCCATTGTACAGGATCAGATCTCTGTCACGCTGTGATTTTATGAGCTCGTATCCCATATCTGGAAATAGGTAATATTATTAGATGATAAGCTAATGTCACTATTAATTAATGTTATCAATGACATTACGATTGAACTGTACTCAGTGGAACTAGTGTAAGACAGTAAATTCATTGTCTACAGGTATTCAAAAGAAGTTGTAAATGTGAATGTCTTTTCAAAATATTTTATTCATAGAAAACAATTGACTTTCTTATACCTATACACACATTTTAACAGCAGACTTGCTTTGCAAATGGCTTTAAACTGCTATGTATTGACCTGATGTTGTGACATAAAACTTTCTTGGAGCATGATTGTGGCTTTCGTTCATGTCTTCAATTTCTCCAGTGGGTGACAGTCTGATCTTCGCCTTACATCCCGGGTGGCTCGTGGAACACTTCCATGTTAAGGCAGTCCATTTTGAGTACGTATAGCCGTTGAAGAGAATTATGTCTTTCCCTTTCCGCGATTTTATAATCTTGTATTCTCTTCCTTAGAAACAAAAAACTTAGTAACTAAAACTGTACTTCACAAAAAAAAATTTCACAATGTTAACAGAAACAAAAGATCATTATAGTATTTATACGTGCAACCCAATAGTCCAAGGAGCGGTTTAGTTTAAAGAAAAGCTAAAATAACTATGTATTTATTTTACATATAACTGAAACAACATTCTTACGTATAAATAACATTTCTTAAATCACAAAATTATAATCTTTAGTGTTACAATTAATGCTTCAAGGACGACTTAAATATCCAATCTTAATTCTATGCTCAACAATATTTTTAAAATAATAACAAATTTTTTATAATTTTAAAATCGCATATTTACCTAAGCTGGGAATGTTGGTAAATTTGTAACAAAACTATATGAATTCTTTGATTTGATTCCCGCTTTACCGGAACCAAGATTTAAACTTTTTATCAATAGTCCAATATGAGTACTTACGAAAATTACAACTTTGACTATAAATTAATTGTTCAAATAATAGTAGAAGCAAAATGAGAAACATATACTGATAGCAAAGTATTCCTGAATTAAAGCAATATTTTATGAAATTAGGTAATAGTTTTGAACTTCAAACTGTCACTTATATAGGAACTCATTCGAATATTTTATACCATTACTTATATCCTAAACACTGTAGTTATGTTTATTGCACACGAGGTTTAAAGGCACCTAGGTTTAAAGGTTGTCTTATATCTATCATAGGCTTTAAAAATACCTTTCATATATTAAAATATTCTAAAACTAGCAGTATCAATATTACATTAAGTCCCCAGGTGATTGGATTCCTTGTTAAGAAGATGGCTTGGTAACCGTTACTACACACTTCTGTTCATTACACATTGCTATAGTTATATAATCCATTAGGACTGAAGTAAAATGGAACGTATCTAGGTACAATTTATTACAGGTGATACTTGCAAAGCGCCAATACGTCTGTTGATTAGTTTACGTTGTGGCCCGGAAAGGTTAGGGCCAAAATTTCGTTTTGACATAGTGACTTGTAAATTTTGTAACACTGTGGCCCAAAAGTATTTTTCATTCAAAATGACCATTAGATAACACTGTGTAAAATGTCAAGAGATAAACCTGTTTTATAAGTACCACTTTAAGGATTGAAATTTAGATCTGGTTGCAAATCTTGTTTTAGTCAGTGCTATTAATATGAGTTTATGTTCGACTTTCGAAAAAGTAAAGTACAATAGACTTTAGGAACACGCGTTTCTTTTATATATTTATAAAGCAAAATGAAGCTTTCCTGAAGTTTTAAAAAATTGATAAATCCATCAACTGAACCCACTGAACTAATTAATAAAATGTAACGACCACTAGATATGTTAGTATACAAATTTATACATCTGGCTAGATACATATTTGTTTGGATATCCATCAGGCTTATTTATTGATTTATTAAAGTTTAATTTTCGTTGTAAATTTGTAATAACTTAAACTCTAACTATTTCACCACTTGAAGTAACAATAAATTTCTTAGCTTCGTGAGTGTGGTATCCAGTCAGACTTTCAACTTCTCCCTTTGTGGTTAACTTGAGTTTGGCCTTGCACGTCGGGTAGTGAGCAGAACATGCCCAGGTTCTAGTAGTCCACCTCTTGTACGTGAATCCATCGAGCAATATCAAGTCTCTTCCTCTCTGAGACTTCACGATCATATAACTTTTACCTTGAACAAAGAAACTTTCATAATCACAAAAATAACAGTTTTGAAAGAACTGACTTATGATTGAAATTCGGCCAAATGTGTATCGCACTCTGAAACTGCTGGTTCGGTGTCAACAAGCTATATATTTGCAAATTTTTTTTCTTATAATTCCCGATCTTTACCACTAGTCCGACTTGCTCGTGCTATTTTTATTTAAGAGTGGTAGGTTGTAATAAGCATATCAAGTTTAATGCTTGTACTTATAACCGTTTTAACAATAGAGCCAAAACAAAAACACTATGTAAAAAAAAAACATCTTATGTGTGGGGAAACATATATCTTTTTTACTTTTTTATTGGCCTTAAGATTTCCTACGATATTCGCTACTAAATCTTTTGTGAAAATTTCAACCACTAATTACGGGTCAAAAGCTACAGTCTAGTGCAGGGAGAACGGACGGACCAACGCAGGACCCTGTTCAAACGCATATAGCTTTTGAACAGGGTCCTGCATTCACGGACGGAAGCTTGAAAAATCAAAAGGGTTCTAGTTCGAAGAAACCCTTTTTCCAATAGTAAAATTGAGTTGTTGTATTAGAAAAAACTCCTTACTACATAATCGAAATACCTTTAATACACACAACTATTACAGAAGAACTAGAAAACATCTATCTTAATTGTAGTTTTTACAGTTAAATTCTAACTATATCACCAGAATTCAACACAATCACCTGTTTAGCTTCGTGATTGTGATATTCGTATATTTCTTTAATCTCACCCGTTTTAGTCAATTTAAGCTTTGCTTTACAATTATGACGATGATGCGTAGAACACGACCAGGCATTTGCATACCAATTGTTGTACGTATATCCGTTGATATAAATCAAGTCCTTTCCTCTCCTTGACTTGATGACTTGGTAGGTTAGACCTTTAACATAAAGAAAATTAAAATATACGTATGTTTTATTATAAAAACTAACGTGGTTTTCACTCATTTTAGTAAATAATACGGGATAACTCACGCGAATAAGTCAGATAGCTCCGACTATAGTTTCAACCACATCCGGTGGTCTTTTACAAGAAGAGCTCGGGACGCCCGCGTTTACGTCTCGCTTAGCACGAATGTGGTTGAAACTATAGTCGGAGCTATCTGACTTATTCACGTGAGTTACCCCGTATTATTTACTAAAATATACGTATGTTACAGGTTACTTATTGTTTTTACTATCTCGCATGGTTGTGCAGTTACATAAAGCCCGCACGCGTATGAAAAATCTGGAATATCCCTTAGACGCCAGATTTTTAAGATTCGTACAAACAGTTCGTTCAAACAGATTCGGAGCGGTGTATATACAAGTGGTGTGCTAGAGGCAGCATACCTACTCATAGCTTAGGTATATATTTTGAAAGAACATGAGGGCAAGTGGACCGATCTTAAAAACTATGGACATGCCTGCGCAGCGTGTAAATGGTTAAATGCTTAGACGCAAACATAAGTTCAAAGCAAAAATATACCTATATCCTTCAAATGACGTTTGTTATCATTTAATGTCTCCAGCTTAAGTAGTGTGGCCTCGTATAAGGATGCACATCCACCAGTTATTTTTTTGTTATTGTCGCAGAACAAGCTCGAGGACCACCTGATGTTAAGCGCAGTAACCTTTGCCTATAATAGATGCATTTCATCACAAGTTACGAATTGCACTGCGCCCGTCACCTTGAGACTTAGTTGTTAAGTCCCATGTGCCTGTGATTTCACTGGCTCTCTCTGCGGTGAAGCTCAAGCCGGCGGTGGGGATCAAACTTATTATATTAGATAGATAGATTATTTTCCTATCGTGTATTTCTAATTTTGTAATACCTACAATCCTACATATATACTTTTGATATTACTGTTACTAAAGGAAGACTGGTCATGTTCTCTCCAAATGAACGCCGGAAATCCAACAAACGGAAAACACTACTCCACATGAGCGGCATTCCACTTTTTGTCTATAGTATTGGTCGATATAGTAGGTAGTATGCTATTTTTAGGCATGCACAAAGTTATCATCCTTTGCACTTTTACTAGCCTATTACGGGTATACTATTTATATGATCGTTAATTCCGACGAAAGACTGCCCCCTCAATTCAAGTTGAATTCAAAGCAATTACTATGTGTTATTTTAGAGAAAGACAATATAGTACCGGTCCCACATCAGTCAAATAGGGATTAGCAAAATGAAATATTTTTAATATTGTCATTGTGTATTAAAATTTTACTTTGGATAGATTGAAACTTTACTTCAATAATACACTTATCCTTTTTCTTTCGAGATTAGTTCTGTGGACTATTTTAGGCATGTGGTTGTGACAATCCACCAAGATCGCATCCCCTTCAAACGTCAGCTTAAGTTTTGCTTTGAACATGGGATAGTTGGTAGAACACCTCCAACTCCGAAGGGTTACCTTCGATACCTTGGCGTAGGTGTAATTGTTGATCAGGATTAAATCGTTACCCCGCACTGATTTAACAACTTGGCAAGTCTCTCCTTGAACAAAAAATATTATTTATTAAATCACACTAATAAGGCCCGTACAAATTTTAAAGCACATATTGCTTCACTTTATCAGACTGCTGATCTTCCACTGCTGAACACAGCCTCCCCTATAAAGGGGGTATTTGCCATAATCCCCACGCTTGGCAGGCGGCTTGGGGATCGCAGTGTAAGATGGCAGTTCTTAAGAAGGCGCTGCTGCCCACCTTCCAGTATTTTTCCCTTAGTCGCCTTTTACGACACCCACGAGATGTTATGGGGAGGTGCAATTCTAACCCGGCACCCCACGGGGACATATTGCTTACCAAATATTAATTATCACAATACAAAACCTAGTAAAATACTTATGCCTGGGCCTTTGAATATATATACCTTATCCTGCAGTTTTTCAGTAAGTTCCTTTGCCTCTGTGACGCCTAAATCAGTTGTTTCAACGTATTTAGTATTTGTCCATGCATAGTGGCATCCATATTTAAAAACAACTAATAATAAATTTACGAATCAACTTTCAGACACAATAAACCCCACATAATATATACCCATAAGGGCACTAAAAGACTGCCACTTTTGCCACTTTTAATGGCAATAGTTTTGCTATTGACTGGCGGCATTGCGGCAAACAAACAAGAACAGCGTATAGCATCTTCATTTATTTACTACTTATATCTTACATTGAAAATGTCGGTCTTCACGTACGAGTAGTTACGTTTAATCTTGTGGTTATGACAATCTTGAAGACGCAGTATTTCCCCATTTGGCGTGAATATGACTTTAGCTTTGCAAGAAGGGTATGAACTACATCTTCAGGTCTGAGGAGACCTCTTAGCGTATGCGTAACCATTGATCACGATGAGGTCGTGGCCGCGTTGTGACTGTACAACATGGTAATTAAGTCCTTGAAGAAAAACATTTGTTATAATGAGATGGATGCCGCTTACTACTGAAGTAGTATTTGTGCCTGTTTTAGGGTCCAAGCCTCACATCCGTATAGAAATATGGATGATGGCTTGGACCATTATCAGATTATCAGACACAAACAGCGCGTCTTAGTGTAGAAGCATTTAAAATGTGGGTCTACAGACTCATGATGGCAATATATTGGACTGAAAAGTGACCAATAACGAAATTCTAAGAAGAATAGGAAGAAAACGTTTTTTTTTATAGCTGATAGGCTAGCCCTTGACCACTATCTCACCTGATGGTAAGTGAATATGTGGTCGAAGATGTTGTACAGGCTAACCTAGAAATACTGGCTCTCAAGGACTGCTGCCGGAACATACCGTTAGGTGCTTGGCGACAAATTTTCTACTTGAGGGTGATAGCTAGCCAGGCGGGGATTCGCAATATGCCCTACCACCATACTATAACGACTGCCATCCTAAAACAACAACCGGGACCGTCGGCTTAACGTGCTCTCCGAAGCACGGATCGTTCAGTAGTAATGTTACTAGCGGTCACCCATCCAACTCATGACCTCGGCGGACGTTGCTTAACTTTGCTGATCGGTTGAGAACAGCTAAGTAAACTTCGCTACGAGCGATTCAAAATTGAACTCTTGATTGATTTCTCTTGAACACCGACAAGCAGAGGAAAGTTTCTTATCTAAGCCATTTATAACGAAAGTTTTACAACTGATAACAATGGGGAAAGCCACAGGGAAAAGAAAAGCCGGTTGTAGGAGAAAGTCTTGGCTGGACATGAAGGAGTGGACTGGTATCAAGGATGCCGCAGACCTGTGTCACCTTGCGAGAGACAGAAATAAATGTAAAGAGCTGATCGCCAACGTTCAGTAATTGGAGATTGACTGTCAGAAGAGAAGAAGATGCTGCTTACAAGTTAGTAATTCATCTCTATATCTGGTCGTATCTCTTATAAGATTCACAGATACAGGCTGATGAGATGTAATATAATGTTGAGTGATAAACGAAGCACAAGTCGCAGTAAACGTGCAATTTTGTTTTAATTAAGACATCAACCAACATATAAAAACATACAAGTCGTTGGAGAGCCTCCTATTTTTTGGGAGACGGTTAACGCAAATCATTTAAGAGTTCTGGCAAAAAACTTACACAGCAAGTTTCTATTCTAGAAAACAAATTATTATCTTCTATTACATACTACTAACCACCAACAGATAAGACAAATCAAACTTGATATGGCTAGCCAATCAATTATAAAAAAAACAATCATTAATAAGGAATAGAAACAAAACACACTGTGGTATTTATTCACAGAAGAAAACAACATAAGAAACTTTTTTAATAATTGTTAAATTATATTGTTACACTATGTTGTTAATCTTTAAAAATTTGATAATTATCTCAAACTTTTAAAGATTATTGAAACTTAACTTTAAGAAATTAACGCTTAAAATAGTATAACCAAAGTAATGGAATAGTACCGAAAGATTAGACAAGGACCATGTCGCGTGAGAGGAACAGAGAAAGAGAAGATTCTAGATCAGTGCAAAAGAGCATAAAAACAAGTGAGAAAAAGCGATATTAAATAGCTAGGGTCAATCTCTACATTTGGGAGGCAGGTTTTACTTCGAGAAAAATAATTTAGTTATGTACAAATATTGTACGATTTTACCTGAGTCATGGTTCGGTGTGCTCTCAGCTCTCGAAGAAGAAACAGCTAGAAATGGTAAGCAACAAGTAAAAGTGTATGTAACAAATATATAAGTATATGTGACAAGTATATTACCCCATTGGCATCGGCGATAATGATAACAATACAATTTCATTCATTACTAGGACGTAGTGGTCCTGACTATGCCAACTTATTACAAGAAGCTTTTCTCTATTTAAGTGAAAGTAGTGCATATTTATTTTATACCGCCAGGCTAGTTATAGTGTGTTATGGGTAATTATATACAGTCCACTCAAGAGCAAAAAAAGTCTATTCGTTTCGTCGTCTGTCGCCGAAATAAAGCTGTCCGCTATCTCAAGTCAAACGGTTCCATAGCTTAACCCTTACAACTTTGCCGTCAGTATCTACGAAGACTTTGTTTAACGGGTGACTATGAACAGAATCACATTTTACAATTACATTCTGTTTTCTAGTTAACCTAGCTCTGCATTCTGGGTAGTTCGTCGAACAATGCCAAGTGTTAGTACTGGTTTGCGAGTATGTTGCTCCTCGAAAAAGTATTAAATCCTTCTCCTTTCGCGATTTTACCATTTGATACTGCATTACTGTAAAAAAGCATAGGTTTTATGTCACGATCTATACTTGTTGCTGTACAGCAGGTCAACGCAATGTTTTTTATAGAATTTTGTTCATAGAACACCAGTGCATCTTAAGCATCATAAAAATGACGAATATTTCGATAATTCTAGGAGAGAATTCTAGGTTAGCCTGAACAACATCTGCGACCACATCATCACTTACCATCAGGTGAGATAGTGGTCAAGGGCTATACTATCAGTAAAAAAAAAAACTTTGTATCGGTTACCAACAAACTTGGTTATCGTTATAGAAAGTGTAAGTACCGTTGTAATCACTGAAAACTCAAAATCGGTATTTTCGTTTATATGATAGCTGAAATATAACGGTACTTGAACAATAACAGCACTAATTCAAAAAACATTCCGTAATTTTTTTGAATAAACTTCTGTTTGTAACACTCTTTCAGTATGTTCATTTTTATTTAAAACAAGCTACGTATTAAAATCAAGTCTCGGTAATCCAATTTGCTTTAATTGAAATAAAATCTAAAAATAAACCTACTTCCTGTAGTTCTTTTTCTAGATTTTTCTTGTATCGTTTAAATTAGAATAAAGGGAAATATTTTTTACCACAATCGGATTCAATTGATTTTCTTTCATCCTTCCATCGTGAAGGTCTCGGTTCCATTCGACCCCATCAATTTCGACAAAACCGGCCCTCAAAGATTTAGACATAGCCCCTTGCAAAATAACTTATGTATATTAACTACTTATAGATATTAAACTTGGTACGTAAGCTTTATCATAAAATATAAAAAGGGCATCAATGCAAAAATAAAACGATTATAAATAGTTTTAGGAATACAGAGAATAATAAAGCATATGATTTAATTTGTGTATAACATTTATTTTTACGAAATATATTATTTTGCCAGATATGGAGTTTAATTAAATCATAGACACAGGTAATATAACCATGAAGTATTTTTGGACTTAATTTTCATATATTATTTACATCGTCCAACCTAACGAAGATTCCACTATCAGTAACACGATACTTCAATGGTGCGTGTGAATGGACTCCCTCGATTCTTTCCACCTTTCCACTTATGTCCAGTATAAGCTTCGATTTGCAATTCTTGGAATTACGAAGTTGACATCTCCAATATCTTTTCATGTGTAAAGTGTAGATATTGTCTTCCAAAAGGATCATAGTTAAACCTCTACATGACTTCACAATACGGTACTGTAAACCTAGGAGACAAGAAATAAAGAATAATTAAGAATCCATAAAAAAATGTTTACAAAAAACGTAACCGACTTCAACACTCAAAAGTGTGAACAACATGTCGAACTCATGATATTTCAAAAGTACTTATTATCACAATATTGTGCGCGTGGTACCGACTTCGACAAGTTATTTCACACTTTTGAGTGTTGAAGTCAATTTAATTTATTATTAAACTTATTATTTAGTAAAAAAAACACCGTTTTTAGTGACCCTTACTACTAACGGGATCTATTGTCATTCACTGTCAATGACTATATATCGGCAATATAGGAAATCACTTATTGGATCAGTTATTGGAGTGTTACTCGAAACGGCTTGACCGATTTTGATGAAATTTAAACGGGGCCAAACGTGAGGCACCAGCTTTCAAATAACAAAAGAATCATTATAATAGGTTCACCCAGTTGGAAGATCTGAGGTAACAAACACTAAAAAATAAGGATATACGCATCTACATTGAGTACCAAAGTTTTTGGAAGGCGGTTAAAAAAAACACCAAGTTAAGTGAATAATATCCCTTAGCCGATAATAACCCTAAGCCAAATCGACAACACGAACAAGAGGAGCCGATACTTTCTGACTAGCTATTTCTAAGCAAATCCGTGAATACGTGAAAAGTTTGCTCATTTTGTTGGTATTGGTAACATAATAAGCAAACTTTCCACGTATTATTTCAACGAAGGATTATCAGCAACATAGGTTACACAAATTTTATTACTAAATTTCTCACAAGAAACCAAATATCATATATAGTATAATATTATAAATAGTTCCCCTTGAAAAGGTTTTTAGTATAATATATTCGTATTTAATTTGTATCAGTAAGAAAATTATATGTTATTCTCTAAGGCCAAGTTATTTGCGATATACGTTTTTTTAATATTTACTTCGGTTCTCGCGATTATTACGCATATTAATCAAATATCGCCTATTATTTGTATCCCCACGCACGTACGTTTCAAGCACCTTGCAGTGATGAAATTTCAACCTTTGTCAGTGGCTTCAATACTATTAAAATAATTATACAAAGGAAACTATTAGCTAAATTAACAACACAAAAAATTGCTTAAAATTCTTATGATATAAAGAAAAAGGATTGATAAAAATGAAAGTGTAATTTCACAAAATAGTAATGACTACGCATGATTTGAAAACCATTGAAATATAATAGCGTATCACGTTGTTTTTTATACAAACGGGTTACACAAAGTGAATTTGCCACACTTTTGTATATTTAAGACATTGAAAATAAATTTCGTCAGAGGTATGTGAGGGTTATTGAAATTCGTCACAAGTGAATACTAAGTTTCCCATAGGCGACCAAATTTTATATACAATTGAAATAATTCAATGATGAGAAACTAATCTAATAACACAAAACATTGCTATAAGCAAGTTTTGTAACAGTAAAAAATTTATTAAATAATAAAACTGTTTGGTGAAATTACACTAAGATTTTTCTGATTATAATTTCATGAGACAGTTATGTATGCATGAACAGAAAACAATTTCAATGTTATGGTCAAAAACATCATGTCGTCTTCTATAAAATTAGTTAAATACAAGTTTGTCTTCTACCATACGAGTACATTTACTCATATGTTTATATTTTCATAACATACCCGCTCTCAGTTACAATATACTTCAATGGCAAATGCGTATGATTGCCTTCGATCTTTACGTTCTTTCCAATTTCATCTATCATCAGCTTCGCTGTACAATTTCTTGCGGTACGAAGGGCACATCTCCACTGCTTATTAATATCTAATGTGTAAGTGTAATCATCAAGCAGTATCATTTCAAGACCTTTTTGCGATTTCACCTTGCGATATTGACGACCTGCAGATAAATAGTATATCATAAAGCTACCTGATTAAAAAAGAAAGGATTCTAGCTATTTCAACCAGTAAAACCACTTACTACACTTTAAACTTTAGTTTTACTAGGTGGTACGTAGGGCTCCGTGAGGTGCCAGGCTAGAATGTCACAATGTCACAACAGCAGCAGCGCCTTTTGAGGAACTGTTATCTTATACTACGATCGCCAAGACGCCTGCCAAGCGTGGGGGTTATGGCAAATCTTCCCTTAATGAGGGAGGTTGTGTTCAGCTCTGGGCAATCCGGCTGATATAGTGCAGTACGTCCTTAAGCAAGAGTCCGTCTTGATGGGCTATACTGCAGTGTCAGATACTCCACGTAGTAGCAGTATCAAACATTATACTATGTGTGGGTAATAATACAATTATTGGCCGAACGAGACATTAGACCTAAGTAACGACGAGGAGAGACAAGCGCAGTGCAGCGTCAAGCACAACGAGAGCTGTGACTGTGCAGCTGTAATGGATAGGCGTGACCTTATAATCATGCAAGAACGTAGCAAGTATTACAATCCTTAAAGTTGTGAAATGAATGTACTTGCATAGAATAACGGAGGAGTTCTCTCGGAGAGTCAACATCAATAAGTTTGTCTATTCGGGCTTTTAGTTCAGACGCGAACATATTTTTGAACGAATATTACGGTAAATGTTGAAGATGAATGTTATGTGTTTACTATTATACATTATGCTCTATTTAATACCTTTGTTCTTTCTTATGAAGGTAAAGAAGAAGAAAAACTTCAAGAAGTGTTGTAAAAATATGTAAAATCGGAATTATTTATTGTAGGCATTAAATACGAATGACAGAATTAGTTGGTATGTAGGTTCATTCATCACACATAAGCATCACATCGCGGTGACATATCCTAGATAATTTTAATTGCTGATAGGTTAGCCCTTAATCACAATCTCACACGATGGTAAGTGATTATGTGGTAGGCGGTGTCAACTATACATTACAGAATGTTGTCTTAGGTTTTCCGCGATTATTACACACAATAATTAAACAACTTTAAACGGTTTAAATCGCGTATATTTATCATTATTTTTGTCCCGACGTTTCAAACACTTTGCAGTGATCGTGGTCACGGGGTGACAAATACACCCGTTTAAAGTTGTTTAATTACTATATACATTACAGAGTTAGATTTAATACTAGAAAACTGAAAACATCAAAAGATAGAGATACCTGACGCATTCTTTTTATTTTTTTTATATCTAGCGCGTGTAAATGTTTGTATTTGACCATGTGACACATTGAATAATTTCTTGTATAATATTTTTGAGACGTCTTTAAGGGTTACGTAAATTATAATAATGTTCCTTAGGGCTCAATAACATTTTATAATATTATAGTCAATGTGGTGAATTCTGTGATATGATATGATCATGTACTACAATAGTTACCAAAACTAGCTACAAAAACTAAAACTGGTTGTTTTTTTTATTTTCCGCCATCGACATGCGTATTCGCCTGTAAATAACTGATTATATATTATAAATCACATTGATTTACTTTCCAAACATGCATCCACACATCCACGACATGACAACGTGGTACCTAAACATACAGTGGTGTCACCCGATATCAAAGCCGTTTCACTACTGTACGGATTATTATGTAATACTGAGGTGATAGGATAACTAGCGAAGCACTGCCTGGCTAGGTTCCACCTTCAAGTAGAAAATCTGTCACCACGCACTTAACGGTGTGTTCCGGCAGCAGTCCTTAAGAGCCAGTAATCTAGGACAGTCACCAACAAGTGAGACAGTAGACAAACGGTATATAAGATTATTATTGTTACCCCTTATTATACTGTAACAGCCGACTCGTCCACTGCTGAACATAGCCTCCCCTATTAAGGGGGTATTTGGCATAATCCCCACGCTTGGCAGGCGGCTTGGGGAACGCAGTGTCAGATGGCAGTTCTTCAGAAGATGCTGCTGCCCACCTTCCAGTATTTTTCCCTTAGTCGCCTCTTACAACACCCATGGGATGATATGGGGAGGTGCAATTCTAACCCGGAATCCCACGGGGGCACCCCTTACTGTATATTACATATTTCTATAAAAACTGCAATACCACTGTCTAGGCCATTATTAATATTAATTTAAAAAAAGAAAGCCAGCTGCGTTCTAATCGGTAACTGCGGCTACTTCAACGTATAGATATAATCACTTCACCAACTTGGTCTTACATTCAGTTTTAGAGTAGTAATAACGTAGGAAATGAGAAATGCATGTAATTTTAGTTTGAAAGGCGAATATGGATTATAGATACAATTTCCGAGGCAAGAAAACCAGAATATGCAGTCATTTTAATTGACAATAATTGACGGCATGAAAAATATCTGCGTAAAGTATTCATAGATATTATTTGAAATTATATCATATACATTTAACCAGCATGCGTTCAACCTTCACACGCCAACATAGATTATAGAGCCATTGAGACCTTGCGATATGCGGTAATCGCCAGTAAAACAGCTTACCCGTTTAAAAAGGATTTTTTTGTATAAGAAAAAATACATGTATAGAGTTCTATTATTCTGGTTTTTTAAATTTTGAGGTTAATTCGCCGGTTGGAAAACGCACGAACATTCAAGGTGGTCCCTACCACCTCGCATTTGTTTTTACATTTGAGTAACTATTCAGGGCTAACCTAGGTGGCAGAATAAAATTGCTTGCTTATGTACAACGAGGCCCTAGCTTTAGTTCTTGTAACTTGGCCGTTAGTATCGACGAAGAGCTTGGTTAATGGGTGACTATGAACTGAATCACATTTTACTATTACATTCTGTTTTCTAGTTAACCTAGCTCTACATTCTGGATAGTTCGTCGAACAACACCAAGTATTGGTACTGGTTTGGGAGTATGTTGCTCCTTCAAAAAGTATTAAATCCTTGTTCCTCTGCGATTTTACCATTTGATACTGCAACACTGAAAAAAATACCATAGACTTACATCACTATCTTTATTTGTTGTATGCTTTTATAGCAGCTTCGAGCGGGTGTTACTTTTATTTAAACAAATTTTTTTTTTATTTCCTGACTGTAGCTATTTTGTATACTAAATCAACTTTCTACGAACCTACGAGTAATGATGTGGTCGAAGATTTTGTGCAGGTTAGCCTAGAATCTCAAGGAAAGCTGCCAGAACACACTGTTAGGTTCTTGGCGACAATATTTCTACTTGAGCTAGCCAGGCGGGCATTCGCAATATTGGCCCTACCACCATCCCGGTTGTTGTCTTAGGACGTTAGTCGCTATAGGACTGCCAACCATAACAACCGGGACCGACGCGGACGCGACGGCTTAAGGTTGAACTGGCCGTACAGTTCTCCATACAAACGCCGTAGGGTGATCACTCCCTTATTTGAGATTTTAGGTATAGAATTGAGCATAATATCGATTGAACTCGTCATTATCTATTGCAAGTTATGAGCCTTGAAAACTTTATATGAAAATGTTTCGAGGATCATAACTCTCAAGTTAATTATCCTAGATAATGACGAGTTCAATCGATATCATGCTTTGTTTTAGACCTAAATCCTCAAATAAGAGAGTAATCACCTTACGACGTTTGTATGGAGAACTGACCGGCCAGTTCACCCTTAACGTGCCCTCCGAAGCACGGAAGCGCTCAGTAGTAATGTCACTAGCGGTCACCTATCCAACTCTAGACCGCGGCGGACGTTGCTTAACTTTGCTGATCAGTTAAGAACAGCTAAGCAAACTTCGCTACCAGCGCTTAATCTAATGTAATAGGTAACACAAAACTTTGCTTAAAAATAGAAAAGACAATTTAGAAAAATATAAATTCTAGAAATAGATAAAAAGGATTAATAATCAAACTGTTTTATGAAAATAGCACTCAGATTTTTCTGATTGTCTGATCTGAATTTCACGAATCAGTAATGAGTAATTATGCACGAATTGATCCACGTCGTTGTCCACACAATTAATTAATGTATATACTCATATGTTTATATTTTCATAATAAATCCCCTTTCAGTTACAATATAATTATGTACTTCAAAGGCAAATGCGTAATAAAATAAAATTATTGATATTATAGAGTTGCGTCATTATTAACAAGTTTAAAGCCAATTGCAAGTTCAGTCTTATTTGTAGTACAACGTAAGGTTGTCGCTTCATCCCCATACGATGGATAAAAGAACGAGAGGAAAAATATAGTTATGTTAGCACAGTCGGTCAGAGCATACCCTGGCTATAGGGGTGGATGTCGCGGGTTCGAATGCCGCACACGACTATAATTATTCCTCTCGTAAATTTCTAATTTTGTAATTATAGATTCAAATTTAAATCAAATAGGTTTATTACAAAAAAACAACAACGAAAGGATTTTTTTTCCTAAGAGCGGGATTGTACCAGCGATCATCGTAGTGAGTGAGTCATAAGGGGGTGGAAGCAAGTAGCCTCCCCGCCAGGTGTTACATGATCGGAGATTTTGATTGCGCACAACACCTGGCCCAACCTGGACCCCGGTGCAGACTGACGAATCCTTGCAACACGAGGATTCGCAACGTTCGTTCTTAGGACCACCACACAACGACCCTTCTCAGGGCCTCTCAACGGTGTTTCTCAGCGCAAACCCAAACGGCACTTCTTAGCGCCAATCCACTTAACAACCCAGCTCTTAAGGTTACTTCGATAAATATAGAAGGATTCTGCTACAGCCCAGTACTGGCAGTCATCCAACTAAATGTGAGAGCTCAAATTTATCCCTTCAGCGCTGTGTAACCGTCTTAATGGGACAAAGCGACACCAGCCAAATTGAGTTGAACTACATATAAGACTAATTTTGCAATCAAGCAGGTGTGTTTAAAAATAATCATTAGGAATCCGCAAAACTAAAACACGTGTGCCCTTTTTAAATCTTGTTTTTTAACATTTAAAAGTACCATTTTACAAAAATAGGAAGCAAAATTCATCTAAGCCGAATATACTGTCCGTCGTTAGTTATTACATATTTGTTGGGTAGATGTCCATGTACACCATCAACCTTATCAACTTCTCCGTATTCATTCAAGATTAATTTCGCCCTGCAGTGGACTTTGGACGAACACCTCCAATACCTGTTCAGATGTAAAGAATAGGTATAGCCGTTGTGAAGAATCATGTCGTTGCCTTTTTGCGATTTCACCATTTGATAGCTGAAGCCTGCGATACAAACTTCACAATTAATGGTGATATAAATATAGCTTTGATAAATATAGGTGATAAGGCATAAGCACCCGATTATGTATAAAAAAATATCGATATAAAATACTTTATATTTTGTATCGATATTTCATCAACTTTCAATTGATTGAATTTAAGACTAGATCGCACGAAGCGCTTTCCATACAATCGTAGTTTCGACATATTTTAAATACTGGGTGTTCAAACTCGGTGAAACTATGCATGTACTCCTATGTCCTAGAGCCTAATATCTATGCTTCTGATTTGCCAGATTTCCGTGAAATTAAGTATTTTCAAAAATAATTTGGAACATCGTTTTGGATGGGAATTGGTATTTTGACATTTAGGGATAAAATAAATAATAAATCGAAAAACTGGCAAACCAGAAGCATAGATATTAGGCCCTGCAATATGCGTACAAAATTTCACCGAGTTGAATATTGGTATTTAAAATTTGACGAAACAACGTTTTTAAGGAAAGCACTCCGTGCACTGTACTCTTAACATGCGCACATAAAGAAAAGTCGCAGTGGTGATCCCAGCATACAGTTAACGAGAAGTTTATACATTATTTTCTGTCGGTATATTTAAACCAGCGGATGCTGATATAGCCAAGCAGCCCACGGGAAGATCCCCGTGGAGTACCAGCCTATAATTGCAACCAAAACAACTTCCTGTAGGAGTCCTTAGAGGCGACGAAGGGAAAAAATCCAGAAGGTGAGCAGCAGCGCCTTCTGAAGAACTGCCATCTTACACTGCGGGCCCCAAGACGCCTGCCAAGCGTGAGGATGAGGGAAAACTTTTGGCTTTACTTTTTGGTTCAATGGTGGACAAAATCGTTTTTTTAAATATATATAGATAAAACTCAACACATTCAAAGACTTATAATATACAGGAATAAAATTTTAAAATGCTTGCTTAGTTACATTTATTTATTTTTACTTGTAAAGTGTTTATTTTTTTATTATTTGTGTAACAATTATCTAGTAAACTATTTAAAAGATATTTAAGAAATAACCTTTGTCAGAAGGTTTTGGTAAGAAATAATCACAATTTAAGTACTGGTAATGTAAGTATACTTTTTAAAGGTATAGATAGATATTAGACTATAGATACGTAGATACATATTAGACTCAAGCTTGCAATTTCAAGTTTGATCACTTTGTTATTAAAATATATACGAAACTACGTTGGTATTTTGCGTGCACGTACACCCTTTTAAAATAAATATTGATCCCTCATTAATTCGTAAAATCCTATTATGCATTTAAATGCAGTACCTTAATGACATACTCTTACTATATTTAAGTAAGTACGCCTACTCGATTATATAAAAAATGGAAATATATTTACTCGTAGCACTGGAAACGTGGAAGGTAAATTCAATTTTCCTCTCTAGAGAAGTAAATAATTATGAAAATGTAATAACAGCCCGCGCATAAAATTTTAAATATTATTTCGGTCATAAGGTAATAATGAATTACAACACTTTCAGTAATGACAAAAAATTTAGAATTGATCAAGTGACAGATAATAGTTTCGAGTCTGAGATCTCAGCAATCAAACTCCTCAATTATAACTTGAGCTTGATGATGCTTTTGAGTTTGCAAAGTTGGGTTAAATTGTAGGTTCAAAGTTCTGGTGAGTATAACATATTAAAATGTTTTATCACAAACGGGTCTATTCACGCACGAATTAAATGCAAAATAATAATGTTGTTATCTAAGGTTTTCGCGATTATTACACATAGTAATTAAACAACTTTAAACGGATTAAATCGCATATATTTATCATTATTTATGTCCCGACGTTTGCAGTGATCGTGGTCGCAGGGTGAAGAATTGGTTTTATATGTCACACGAGTTATTAAGAAATTATTTGTACTACCGTTTGTACCCGCCATGCGATTTAATTAATTTGATAACAGGATCCCAAGCAGGTGGGACTTGACAACCATCATCTCTATTGAAATTTGAGTACTTTTTGATTTCAATAGCCTCGCGTAACATTCTTGGCATAAAACGAGTCTCTCTGGCGAGGATTTGTGGATTGTCGAACCGCATGTAGTGTTAGGTTTGTCCTGGGCATGTTCACAAACCGCAGACTTAGTCGAGCGTACACATTGCTGACGTGAAGAACAGACTCTGATGTCTTTATCACTGTCACCTCGACACACTACACTATGCAATTTAATGTGTTAAGCATATGATGCCCTTCGTCAAGTGAGGTCGCGGTGCTAAATCGCGGCGACGACAGAATTGTTTTAGTCGACAATCTCGATGGATACGCGCGAGTGCAGCTGGCTATTTAACGCATTCACAGGATTATATTTTTATTAATTATATTTGTTTGTGTATCGGTCTTTACAACACAAAAATATGGTTTCTAAATTCGTATATGGACTGAGAACATAATAGCATATTTGGTGACATTAATACTTATTTATTTCCTATAAGTTTGTTTAGTGGCATTAGCTTTAATGGCATTAGCCACGACTCTCCTTCATCGCCTAGTCTGTGGCATGGGAATCCCCGCTACAGATCCCAGAGACGAAGCCGTGGAGGAAAGGGTCGCAGCCAATGAATTGGTCGTGCTGAATCGCGGAACAAAAAACACTTGTGTCTGGATGCTGGGCGGGTCAATAGTGAACGTCTCGTTTGCATGCCCTGGCAAGCCATGTTCAGAGCTGGACAGTATTAAGAGACTCTGTTGGATCACCGATATATTCGGAGTAATCTGACTATATATATTTATCCGGGTATACGAGTACAAACCTCTTTTCACTCTTTTAGGAGTTGAATTTAAGATTATTGTTTATATGTTTCCAACAATAATACACTTTCTAATCAAGAATCGAAATGTAAATAATCATCTTAATGGTGTTTTGTTGCTATACGAATGGACCCCAATATCACCCATAAAATTACGAATCATATTATGAACAATGTCTAATACAACAAAACAACTTTTTTTTAGTAAGTTTTTTTCTTATATGATTTCACTACTATAATGAGTATATTCTAAAATAATTTAATACAACTACACGCACCGTAGCATACAAACGGGTTCACAAATTACAGAGATATCATGATAAAAATATAAAAAAGTGCGTCGCATTGAGGAGCTCCTCTTTTCAGAAGTGGGTTTAGAAGAATCACTCTCTTGGCTTTCATTTATATTTGAAAGATATTTTTTTATGACATTAACCATAAACATTACCTTAAGAACATGACAAAATAGAAAATAAATAACAGCAATATTATTGGTAAATAAAAATATAAGATGTAAATAGTAAATTAAGTTACGATACGCTACTATTGCAGGAGCGTAGCAAGGGTGTTAAACGCCGTGCTTGATTATATTACTTAAGTCACTGAGAAGCATTAATTAGGTGTTGGTTAGGCCACACAATGCTGTTAAAAAAGTTATAAAAACAAGACATTTCACATTTCTTAATCTTAACCAAAGAAGGTATAGTTTATAAATACACCATGTGCATGATTTGGCACGAATGCTTTTTCCATAACAACGACTCGAGTGAATATTTTTATGTAAATTTAATTTATATAACTTAGTACGTGTACTTGATGGATGGCAAAAGTACAAACAATACGAGACTAACTTAAAGCTGAAAAAAAAAAGAGATAACTAGTTTATTGGCGGATGCAAATGATTTCCATTGACACAAAGGATTTGTCCATTTATTACGATCAGCTTTGCTCTACAGCGCTTGCGGCTGTGTTGACAGCACCTCCAATATTTTTTTAAATGCAACGAGTACTTGTAACCTCTATATAGTATTATATTGAACCCTCTTCTGGACTTGATCACTTTGTAGGATCCTAAATAAATAAGAACAAAACCATTAAAATACTTCATCAAATTAACTATCATCTACAAGCCTAGTAACAGTCATACTGTGATGATTATGACGAGTTATTTGAATTTATTATGACAAAGTACATTTATACATATAACAAAGGGTCATACATATTTTTAGTTAAAACCAGTGCGGCTATGGGATGTCGTGAATTGGCTCTCTGCTCGCCAAGATAGCTACTGCTCTAGTACCTAACTCAACATCTATCGCTACGCACTTACCAGCGCCCAGTGTTGGCTGTGCTTAGCTCCTTTAGTAGCGGTGCGTTTTCGGCGCCCGTAGGACACGGAGGCAGAAGGCGCTTTTCGCTTTCTGCACCCGACTATAAGAGGGCCTTCCCTCCTCAAAACCCTGAAGAGATCCAGGGCTGAACGACCAACAGCGGTAGTCAGCATCTAAGTCCTCCAAAAAAACAAGCTGTGCTTAGTCTGTTCTACATCTAAGTCTAACTTATCACTTACCAGCAAGTGAACTAGTGGTCATCAGGTAGTCTATCGGGCAATACAAAGTACACCGAGATAGAATTTTAAGTATAGAAAACTACCACAAAATATTTTTCGTTAGAATTAGTGTTAAAATCGATTAAATTAAAATCGTAAAAGTGCTTATAAGAAATATTTATTCAAAAATTCTCAATTACAAAAATAATTTGTTGTTAATTTTTACATGTATGGTCTTAACTATGTGATCCATCGTAATATTTTAATAGCAATGCGTAGGTTTCAAATAAATTGAAAATATTATAAAAATAATGAAATAAAATTAAATTGGCGGAATTGTGCCGCACAAAGAAACGCTAGTTAGCGTTATAATGTCAAAATCAGAACAAAAGTGAACGTTTTAATGGAAATTTAAATTTATTTGATGTCTCTAAGTGGGGCAGTAAGACGTGCTTGATGTAGAAAGTACATCTGATACAATAGGTAGTGCTTTTTTATCATAACTCATAGGTACATTTGTTATGGGTAAACGTAATTTTGAATATATCAGACAGCTTATCGGGTCGGTAAGGAACATATAATATTAGTATTAAATGAGTTATATATTTTTTTAATGTTAATTTGACGGAACAAGCTCGAGGCCCACCTGATGTTAAGAGAAACCTCTGCCTATAACAGATGCATTTTATTACAAGTGACGAAATGCACTGCGCCCGTCACTTTGAGACATAGTTGTTAAGTCTCATGTGCCTGTAATTTCACTGGCTCTCAGGGACTGCTGCCGGAACACACCATAATGGCAACAATATTTTTATAATGCACTGAATTTTGTGTAGAGTATCTTGTCGACTCTTGTAACTAAGTTGCCTAACACATATCAAAAAGCTTTAAGTTTTGATATTTCGTCTATGATGTTGTACTTCGAATAGAATAATTATTGTACATGAAGTAGTAAGTACTTCAAAGTAACATACCAAAACATAATTACCATAACTTAGGAGGAAATAAAAATATTTTTGAATTAAATTTAATTAAAACTAAGTAACTACTTACTAAACGTATGCAACAGTATATGGCTCCATAACATATTTAGCCAACGAGTAAAAGCAACTAAACAAAAACCCAAGGAGGCTTACAGTAGGCTACCGGCTAATACAACTAAACTATATACTAGACTATACAATTACCCGTGTTCTGCCGGGCTAGATTGCAGTCCCCTATATCATCCTGTGGGGGTAGTAATCGGCAACGATAGGGACAATACCAGATCGCAGGCCGCACCTTCTGATGAACTGCTATCATATACTGCGACACCAAGACGCCTGCCAAGCGTGGGGATTATGGCAAACCGCCCCATCAAACGGTGGACGTCATGGATATTACGAAGGTATTAAAGAAACAAAGCCAAATGCCCATGTTTTTATGCTAGCGACACATCGACCTCGCTTCATTGCTTGGATACACCGTTGTTACATTTAGAATTTTTGGGCGCCTTTTAGGCTTATATGATAGTGAATATTCACCAACGAGATTTAAAGGGGCAGTAGTATCAAAAAGTTCTTATTTTTACACGACTGCCGAAAAAAACCGAGTGTTATGTTTTCAGGATTCATGTATGTATGTTTGTAAGTTTCTTTATTCCACCATAACTTCTAAAAACGGCTTACTTAATCGATTTTAATGTAGGTATGAGATATCGTTAGATTCGTTTTGATAGCTCTGGTGACACATAAAAAGAATTAAAAAAAACGAACTGGTTGATTTTAGACGCCATATTGTGAGATAAAATTTTTTTTTCCTCTTTTAGCATCGATTGTGGTAACAAAATAAAGGACTTTAAAAAAGATTTCATTAATATATATAACATGCAGTTTTAATTTCAATGGATCGATAAAACGTTTAACGAAAATAAATAATTTGCAGTCCAGTTTTTTACTCTTTTAATTAATTAATACTTGTGACCTTTATTTTTTAGACGTAGAAGAATCCCCCATATAATTGAGTTGGTATACGATTAAGAAGACGAGGATGATGTAAAACACGACTGCACTGCCAAGAAACGAACTCAAAAGTAAAAACCAAGTTGTGTTATCTTTGCTGTGCTCTTGGGGGCCCTTCTGTGGAACACTTTTTCATCTAAGAGGAGCTTCGACAAAGATTTCAAATATTGTGTTTCTGGATGATATAAGGATTCTAATGATACCTCCAATACAACCAAATCTGTTCAAATTTTTTAAAGATATAATGGAATGAAGAAATTCTCATGGGGAATGTAGCTACATACATTCCTATATGAACTTGAAACATTACACTCCTCAGTAATTGAAATTTTTAATTAATAAATTCAGCCAAATGTATTTGATATTCACACTTCGCACTAATATTATATAGGCGAATGTTTGTGAGTATTTGTATGTTTGTTACATCTTCACGCTCAAACAGCTGAACCAATTTTGATGAAATTTGGTATGGAGGTAGATGCGCCGTTGAATTACTTTTTATCATAGGATACTTTTTATCATCATCATCCATCACCACGCGGATATGACAGCAAGGCGTAACTACTATAAAAAAAATCTTGATACTGAGCTCGAACAGTCAAGACCTCCCAAGGGCGCTTCGTGTAGAAGCGAAACACGTCGAAAATGTGCTACGTGAAATTTACGTCACGTGGGCTTAACAGGAAAATTTGCGGAATTGTCTCTAGATATATTTTTATGCGTTTTTCTTAAATACAAATTTAAAGTTTTCTTAAAATATTTAAAACATTTTTGTTTATATTATTGCAATTTTACATAACCGCCTACTAAGTGCTAAGCTTATAAATTGAAAGGAATCCCGCTCGTGGTTAAAATTTTTCCTTTCGTTGTAGTTTTGTAAGATTCACTTATTTTTGGGCAGTCGTATTAGATTCATCATTAGCTTCCCTTATCCCACACATAAGGTAGTCGATATTTCGCTAACAAAAAACATGTGCATATTATGTTGTTAGTACAAGAACTGTATTTAGTGGCTTTATTTTTTTTATTAATATTAGATTTAAAGTTTTATTTTGTACTTGGTTCTTCAGGAGTGTTTATAAAGAATTTCTGTGGCTTATGTTTATGCTTCCCGTGTACTCTGACGGATTTTTTAATTTGGTCGATTTGGAGTCGTACGTTACACTTTCTGGTTAAAGAACATCTCCAGTATTTATTTTTGCTCAGGGAGTATGTGTAGTTCTTGAATAGTATCATCTTGTGGTCTGCTTTCGACATCACAAATCGATAAGGTGCTGTAATAATAAGTACAAATTAATATAACACAAGGTTAGAATAAAACGAACTTAATGTACGACCTACCAGCAGTAAATTGTTAAAATATGTGATGGGTAAAATTTTGATAATGTTTAACATATATGCATATTTTTTACAGATATTGCATATTTTTTTTAATATTGCACGTCAAAAAATTACAAATTTCAAGGTATAAATATATATTATATAAATTATATATTATATAATTTTCCCCTTAAAACATTTGTAGTTAGATTATATATATATAATAATTTTTCCTCTCGAATATTTGTAATGTCATGAAAACCGCAGAGCATGCGTTAATGCTAAAATATAAATATTAAAAATATTGCAAATATTCACAATTAACTAGCTCTTAATTTCAAAATATTACTTATATTTCACGAATGTTAATAAAATAAGCAATCAAATAATCTGTTAAGTATGTATTTTACTGAAAGTACATTTCCATTAGTAAGTTTTAATAATAGCATAAACGGATAAAATAATGGTCATGCTATATGTTACTTTTAAATACTTATATAAACTACTTGATAATACAATATGTGATGATAGTAAATCCTAAACCTCAACTACTTCCTCTTGGCAGCTTAGTTCCTGTTTCTGAAATGGTTCTTTCTCTCTCTTAATCTAATAAAATCTAAATGATTGTTATGACTTATAACTATGGATAACTTAGCCGAAATGGCGTTCTAAGAAAATCGTAAAATTATGGCATTTTATTATGATACATTTCATCCCACTTCTTTTAAGTCTTGTTCGCAGATAAGTGCGAACTAAGTAGGTTTTTTCTAGACTTTATGCAGTAATGAGTTAGAATTAAAAAAAAATGTTCTAAGAGATCAAACAATGATATAATAATGATATAGAGAAAATATGTTTCTGGCCTATAAGTAAGATGAAGCGCAGACTGTATAACGAACTACTCTTACTCCCGGAAATTATACGGGTGTTCGATGCCTAAAAGGAACGACAACACCGTGTATGTAATTTTAATATTTGTAATCAGTTACAATAGTTTCCAAAAATTTGTTCATAAAGTATATGAAGCTCCTTAGTAATATAATTTACTATTGTAGAACTGCGACTAACAACCAGTGTTTTGTATTAAATTTGTTATTTACTCATACGATACGAAGTTCATTGCTGATAGGCTAGCCTTTGACCACTATCTCACCTGATGGTATATAAGTGATGACGTGGTTGAAGATGTTGTTCAGGCTAACCTTAAATAACTGGCTCTCAAGGACAGCTGCTGGAACACACCGTTAGGTGCTTGGCGACAGATTTTCTAATTGAGGGTGGTAGCTAGCCAGGCGGGAATTCGCAAAATGCCCTACCACCATGCTGTGACGACTGCCATCCTTAAACAACCGGGACCCACGGCTTAACGTGCCCTCCGAAGCACGGAAACGCTCTGTAGTAATACCACTAGCGGTCACCTAACCAACTCATGACCGCGACGGATGTTGCTTAACTTAGCTGATCGGTTAAGAATTGCTAAGCAAACTTCGCTACGAGCGCTTCAAAAGTAAATGCTTTTGTAACTACGTAAGTGTTTTTAATGTCATTCAGATCGTTTTTGTGTTATATTTACTGAAAGCATTTCACAATCTTCACAAGTTCCTTCTGGTAACTTGAATGTCAAATTAAACCTTGTCTTAAATATTTTCCGATATAACCATGATTTTGCAATTTTGGATATAGGAACATTATTCTTTATATTGCTGCTTTTGTATAGATTATACATACGCTTGACATTTAAATCTGAACCTAAAAACAATCTCTTCAATTCCTCGTGATTATGATGACACTCATATTTCGGAAAAGATGCTATGTGTGACATAACAGATTCTATAGTTTTGGGATCTGTTTTGTTAGGTGGTTCATATGTCTCTCCTCCGTCTCTTTCAACGCCTCCACTTTGACGCTTTGGAAATTTAGATTTCCCATTGAGTATATCTGACAAAGCAGTCTTGACTTCTTGGACAGAAATACTCAAAGTATTTAAGAACATTGTCTTACAAACTGCAGTTGGTATACCATCAACAATAAAAGAATACACAAAAGTATGTGATCTTGACCTAGATTCCTTTACTGTTCTCGGTCTGTGTCTTGCAGTATGTTTCATGTGTACACACGATACTATGAATGTCCTCCTATCTTTATAGTCCATTTCTTCATTCCAATAAAAATCAAAAATCTCTTCTCTTTCCGCCTCAGATATTTTAGTAATGCATTTCATCCGGCATTCTATTCCACAAGACGCTTTCATTTTCTTGGAAGACACGTTTTCAACACATTTATTTGTATGAGCTCTTTTACTTAAACTGTTTGTCTTCTTCATTTTAACTTTCCAACGTGGAACATTATTTTTCCTTTGTTTCCTTATATGTTCCGTGTTTTTCTTCAACGTTTTTGTGTCCATCAATTGAACGCTACAATTTTGTTGTGTGTCTTGAATGCTTGTGAACGTAAATGTTTCTGAAAAATTAAACGTGTTAGTAAATTAATGCTATATAAAGATATGCTACTTAAACTAAATCATCAGTTTCTTCGTATATACTGTATTTTTACTAGAAGTGACCGAAATCTTTATTATACAAGAATGTGCAATTTTAATATACATATGTGTTATATTGAGATAAAGCAGTACTTCATTTTATGAGCATTTCAAGTGGCTTGCATAAGGGAAGACGTATAATAAGTTTCGATATCAAAAATGGCATGATCATCGCAGTTGAGGAAAATTTTATGAAACTTAGTTGCTTTATGTGACGGAACAAGTGCGATGCCCATTCGATGTATGGCAATTACTTCTGCCTTTCAATTATTTTTTAACAAATGCATCTCACCAACCTTTTGAAGCAATGATGGCCGAGCGGTAATAGCTATGGACTGCCGTGCCGCAGGTCCCTGGTTCGATCCCCACCGCCAGCTTGAGCTTCATCGCATGGTGGAAGGGCATTTTGCGATTGCCCGTCTGGCTAGCTACCACCCTCAAGTAGAAAATCTGTCGCCAAGCACCTAACGGTGTGTTCCGGCAGCAGTCCTTGAGAGTCAGTGAAATTACAGGCACATGAGACTTAACAACTATGTCTCAAGGTGACGGGCGCAGTGCAATTCGTCACTTGTGAAATGCACCTGTTCTAGGCAGAGGTTAGTCCGCTTAACATCAGGTGGGCCTACGGAGCTTGTTCCGTCACAATAACATACAAATAAAATAAAAAAACAAGTGACGAACTACACTGCGCCCATCACCCTGAGGCATACAATTGTTAAGTATATGTGCCTGTAATTCCATAATTACTTACTGGCTCTCAAAGTCTGTTGCCTGAACACACTGTTAGGTGTTTGGCGACAGATCTTACGGAATACGGCGAGGCCAAACTGTCACTTGGCCGTTTTTGATCATTTAACAGTTTTAATACAAATACCTCAAAGGAACTTATTATACAATATAGACGATTATAGACTAACAAACAAATAGTAGTTCACACTGTACTGAGCAAGTTCAAAGTTTGAGCATTTCGACCAGGATTTCGACGCTTACAACCGTTCATTCTTATGCTCTATGGGTAGGCTTTTGTTCAACAGTGGACGACTTCCAGCTGACGATGATGTTTCTATGTATGTAAGTCTGTTCAACGCAACGGTAACTTTTATCTATTTTTTGTAAAATTTGTTAGAAAAAAAATTACATACTTTCTGCTTTTTAAAAGTTTTATTTCAATTTCAATATTTTACGTATTCGAAAAATACATATCACAAAATATTTATGGAAAAATAAAGATATTATGTCTTTTCCAAGTAAAAGTGTCAATTATTCATTAGACAAGTTAGTCTTCACACAACTAAATATGCGTACAACATACCTACTACTGAACAAATATGTCAAATTTATGGACGTTCATTCATAAGCGTTTTATCATTTTTGGATTTAAGTATGTACGTGCTACCATATTTAAAAAAATCTTAAACTTAACTATAAACGATACGGTGTTATTCAAGGTTTTTATCACAAATACATACATACATAAAAATCACCCTTTCCCGTTGCGCTAGGTAGAGACCACAGATTTCCACTTACTACGATCCTTACATATCTCTTTCGCTTCATATGCACTCATCAATCCTTTCATACATGAGCGTGGGTTTAGGGTACTCCTGACCTGGCCGTTTTTCAGAACGTCTTCAATCTGATTTCGGAAAGTTTGCCTAGATCTTCCCCCTCCAACACTTCCGTTCACTTGTCCCATGTATACCTGTTTAGTCATTCTCATTTCATTTATTCTATCCATATGTTAAAACCATCTTAACATACCTATCTCGATTTTTGTCACCACATCCTTATTCACACTATATCGTTCCCTTATCACACTATTCCTTATCCTGTCACTCGGTTTGATTCCAATTATGCTTCTCAATGCTGATGAAAAAATGATTTTTCTGCCATACCCAACTTTCACTACCATATATTAGTGTCGAAATAATATTTTGACTAAGCCCGACGTTTCGATCAAGTTGCATTGACCGTGGTCACGAGTAGACAAAGCGTCGAGGTTAGTCAAAATATAATTATTTTGATGTTTATTCGTGCGTGAAGACCCGTTTAGGAATTAGAAACATGAGCTTAGTTCACGAAAGTTTAAAGAAAAGTATTAGTGTCGGAACCAACACTATCATAAATTAACATATTAACTAAACCATAGAGTACCACACGTTCGTTGTAACTAAGTATTTACTTATACGTTGCAACGAACGTATTCTCCGGTAGCCATTACAATATATTTGTGAGGTTTATGTGTGTGTATTCCATTTACTCTGATGATTCTTCCATTTTGGTCAAGTCGGAGCCTTGCGGAACATTTGCTGGTTATGGAACATCTCCAGTTGTTGTTCGTTAACTTACAGTAGGTATGGTCCTTGTAGAGTATCATGACACGACCTTTCTGCGACTTAACATAGGAGTAAGAGTCTGTGGACAAAAGCTTAAATTAAACAAATCATTATATTACAGCCGATTAATGTTTGAACCGCATGACTGAATAATGAATGTCCACTTTGAAGTTTTTTAAATAAAGTTACGTTTAAAAATGTAACTAATTATTATTACTAAGCAAACGTTATTAATCTATTGTTTTTATTGAGTTAGAAAAATAACTCTCGGCTCATTCCTCTTTTCAGCGTTTCGTCACTTTGTCACTACAACACTTTAATCATTAAACTTTGTACATTTTGACACTTACGCAATTAAACCACTTGAACTTTCAGTCATATGAAATGTCATATCCCAAAAGAGATACAACAATGCGTTACTGTAACTATCAGCTTTAGAGCAGTAGTACACACATTTTGTTTTAATTTAAAACAAACTTAATTGTTGTGTAAAGTGCATTGGATTACTTAGAAAAATATACAGCTCGCCGAATGCTACATAAAAATACCTTATTTTTACACCCTTATTCTAGCCTTATAAGCTTTAATTTGGATCTTTAGGTTCTTACATATTGGCCACGATTTCGAACAGCGCTGAAGATTTTTTAACAATATCGAGAAAAAGCATTTGTTTCATTTGTTTGATGTGCTTAATTTTTTTCTAAAATCATAACTTCTAAGTTTACTGATTATTACAAGAAAAATTAATAGCAGAAAGTTATTTGGAACAGACTCCAACTTTCCTTTCTCCAAATCTACCTGAATGGTGCGTAGACTTACTTTAGAACCATAGGAAAAAGAGGAGTGTGTATAAGGGACACATTGCTATTTATGATATTATTGCATAGAGGAAATAAGAATAAAATATTGATTTTAATTTGTATTTTATACTTGATATACTTTAGATTTGCACTTAATCTTTGATTTGCAATTAAATTTCAATGTTTTAAACTAAAAAATATGCAAACAAATTATCTAGGTAATGATCGAACATAACCAATAATTATATGATGTTGCTAAAAATAAGTATTACACTAACATCATATAATTATTAAGGAAAAATATACCACTAGGCTGTCCTTTTAATTCTATAAATTCCAACAGGCATTTAATAGTTTAGTTACAAACGTTGCAAGGATACAATATAAATTTAAGAGTTCAGTTATAAACGTTGCATGGACAGAATATGAATTTCTAAGTTCAGCTACAAAGACTACATGTTTACAATATGAATTTAAAAGTTCAGTTAGAAAAATTGGATGGATACAAAATGAATTTAAAAGTTCAGTTACAAACATTGGATGGATACAATATGAATTCAAAAGTTCAGTTGCAAACATTGGACGAATAGAACATGAATTTCAAACTTCAGGCACAAATACTGCATGGATACAATATGAATTTAAGAGTTCAGTAACAAACATTGAATGAATACAATATTAATTAAAAAGTTTAGTTACACACATTAGATCGATATAATATGAATTTAAGAGTTCAGTGACAAACATTGGATGGATACAATATACATTCAAGAGTTCAGTTACAAACATTGGAAGAATATATTATGAATCTAAGAGTTCAGCTACAAACATAGCTGTATACAATATGAATTTAAGAGTATACCTACAAACGAATATACTGTCCGGAAGCCGTTACAGTATATTTGTGAGGGTTATGTGTATGCTTTCCTTCCAATTTAATAACTCCAGTGTTCTGATCAAGAAAAAGTCGAACATTACAACGGCTGGTTAACGAACATCTCCAGTATTTATTCATTTGCATGCAGTATGTATAATGCTTGTAAAGTATCATCGCGTTACCTCTTTGCGATTTAACAAATCTGTAGCAATCTGAGGACAGAAGCTTAAATTAAACAAAACACAGAGGTCTCCCTGCCTTACATCATAATGTTATCACTGTTAGTCCTAATGATAAACCTATATTTAATCAGAGCTAGCATAGACGTTTTACTATAAAGATAATACATAGATTCAGGTGTTACTGTGCGGAAATCTATATTTAATAATAATAAATATTTCTAAAATATTTTAAGATAATATTATATTAATATTTTTCAATAATAATTAAAATGTTTCAAAAACATATCTAGTGTCGTTTAAGTGTTTTCCTAAAATTATTAATATAATATTTTCTTTAAATATTTTTAAAATAATTGTTATAACCATAAAAAGATTTCAACGCGAAAGTAGATAAACATATTTATTGAAAATATCTATGTTAACTCATTCCAGTAGTAACTCATACCAAAGTACCAGCACTTTTCCTGTCCTACTATAATACTCGAGCTAAACACAAAATATGTAATATTATAAATGCGTGTGTGTGCGTGTGTGTGTGTGTGTGTGAGGGTGCGTGTGTAAGAGGGTGTGTGTGTGTATTAATAACTGCTCAACTCGAAACTAGCTGAACGTTAGACGCAGTTTGATACACGTTATGTATTTATTTTGTCTTGTAACATTTTGCGAATGCCCGCCTCGCTGGTGACTACCCCACCAGCGAGGCGGGCATTCGCAAAATGCCCATCCACCATGCGGTGAAGCTCAAGCCCGCGGTGGGATTCGAACCATATACCTGCTGCGCGTCAGTCCATAGACAATGCCACTGAGCCATCACTGCTTCAAAATAGATTCGCGTCTGACCACATCCTGCCTGATTTAAAGCATTGACGTGGTCTAAGATAGAGCACGCTTACCTACTAGAAACCTATTTACTCTCGATTTGAAGACACCCATCTTGTATCCATCGGGAAAAACTGACGATGGTAAGGAGTTCAACTCTTTCGCAGTACGCACTAGAAAAATGAATGCGAACCGTTTTGTACAATCGAGTAGCTGTTCTCAACCGATCGACAAAGTTAAGCAACGTAGCGCGCGGTCATGAGTTGGATGGGTGACTGCTAGTGACTACTGAGCGCTTCCGTGCTTCGGAGGGCACGTTAAGCCGTCGGTCCCGGTTGTTGTCTTAGGATGGCAGTCGTAATAACATGGTGGTAGGTGCGAATGCCCGCCTGACTAGCTACCACCCTCAAGTAGAAAATCTGTCGCAAAGCACCTAATGGTGTGTTCCGGCAGCTATCCTTCAGAGCCAGTACTTCTAGGCTAGCTTGAACAACATCTTTGACCACATCATCACTTACCATCAGGTGTGATAGTGGTCAAAGGCTAACCTATCAGGAATAAAAATAATAATAATAATAAAACAGCAAAACCTTATCAAGATGGACAAGAAAAATTACATTTTCGTTTTGTATAATTAAGCTTTCTTTCGGATTTACCTAAACTGATCGCGATTTCACCATCGCTGCCTCTCTTTCACTCCTACGCAGTTCGATAGTGACAAAATTTCAGCATTTGACAGCGTAAGTTAAATAATAATTACAATGTATTATTTTACATTTAAAATAAGACTAATACTTAGTTTAATTTAATGTTTGCATTAAATACAGCATACTATTATTGGAATTACATTTGATGTAATGTTTTGTAACTTGTAACAATATTTGTATTCGTCCTTGTACAAAAATCTATTTTGAATAATATTTAAATACCACATCATCACTTATCATCAGGCGAGATTGTGTTTAAAGGCTATTAAACACAATCTCGCCTGAGTAGACTTAGCAGCAGTAATTATTAAATTTATATATAAAAAATATATTTTATATATAAATTTAATCAAAATTTGACGTCACATTGAAAAGAAAAACCTTATCAGGGTGGAACTTCGACCTGGGTTTTGGGCATATTCGATACCCTTCATCGGGTGAGTTTACGAGTCTAAGCCGCGACGACTAATCTTTCTTTTACTCACTTTTCATTAAGAGTAGAGTTCACGGAGCGCTTTCAAAACGTAGTTTCGTCATATATTAAATACTATGTGTTCAAACTCGGTGAAACTTTGCATGTATGTCCTTGAGCTTAATATATACGCTTCTAGTTTAATAGATTTCCGTAAAATTAGTATTTTCAAAAATAATTTGAAACATCGTTTTGTATGGGAATTATTAGTTTGACATTTAGGGATATAATAAATCTAAAAACTGGTAAACCAGAAGCATAGGTATTAGGCTCAGCAATATGTTATATCCCAAAAGTACGCGTTTGTATGGAAAGCGCTCCGTGCACTCTACCCTTAAAGATATGACTCAAATCTTTCAGGTTAATATTAATAACTACAAACGATTTTTAGTAAATAATACGGGAGAACTCACGTGAATAAGTCAGATAGCTCCGACTATAGTTTCAAGCATATTCGGTGGTCTTTTTCAAGAAAAGCACGGGACGCCCGCGTTGACCTCGCGTCAACGTCAACGCGGGCGCCCCGATCTCTCCTTAAAAAGACCACCGAATATGGTTTAAACTATAGTCGGAGTTATCTGACTTATTCACGTGAGTTATCCCGTATTATTAACTAAAATGAGTGAAACCCACGTTAGTTTCTATAATAAAACTACAAACGAATATAATTTCCAGTTTCTGTTATAGTATATCTGTGAGGTTTATGTGTGTGCGTCCCTTCCACTCTAATGCCTTCGTTTTGGTCAAACACAAGTCGAACGCTACAACGACTTGTTAGGGAACATCTCCAGAATTTTTTCCTTTTCATACAGTACGTATAGTGTTTGTAGAGTATCATCATGTGGCCTTTTTGCGACTTCACATATCTGTAGCAATCTGTAGACAGAGGCACATATTAAACTAAATAAATTTCTGTTCATAAAGTTTTTAATCGATAAAAAGGTAAACATTTGTTTTAAAACCCGCAACGTAATTGTATAATAATAATAAATTGCGACAAGAAATAATAATTAATTACTTTTAAGTTATGCATAAATAGGATTATTATTTCCATATACATGTGAAGCATTTATATCACACCACCATCAAGAGATAATCTGCCGCCAAGCGCCGTACGGTGTGTTCCAGAAGCTGTCCTTTGAAAGCCAGTACTTCTAGGTTAGCCTGAACAACATCTTCGACCACATTATCATTTACCATCAGGTGAGATAGTGGTCAAAGGCTATCAGATATAAAAATAATGACTACTACTACTAAATAAAATACTAGTTCCAATTTCAGACAATTTTAATAATAACCTGCTACACCTTACATAATTCGGTATCTATATTAGGCGATATTAATAAATTATTTACTAGAATTATCCGGAAAGTATCTGTATACCTGATACTTTCCGGATAATCACAAAAATGAAAATTTTAAAAAAATATCGACATTTTGAATAGGGCTAGTGATTAAACAAAAGCCAAAACTTTCTACAAGAGTAATACATTATGTTCTTATGTCATTATATATTAAAAAACAACATTATCTAAATATTATACTGAGCATCCACATAGGGTTAAGGAAGGACGACGCTGATTATATTTTTATTTCAAATGTTTTATTCCTAAAGTGTTGTGTAAATAACATTATTATGTGTTTTTTATAATAATCTTCATTCAATTCCTAGTTTATTTTTTATTTTTTAAAATGTTATTGTGACGGATCAAGCCCGAGGCCCACCTGATGTTAAGTGGACTAACCTCTGCCTATAACAGACGCATTTCGTCAACGGCGAATTGCACTGTGCCCGTCACACTGAGACGTCCAGTAGTTAGGTCTCATTAGTCTGTAATTTTTCTGGCTCTCAAGGACTGCTGCCGGAACACACCCTTAGGTGCTTGGCGACAGATTTTCTACTTGAGGGTGGTCGCTAGCCAGGCGGGCATTCGCAAAATGCCCTTCCACCATGCGGTGAAGCTCAAGCTCTGGGCGGGATTCGAACCATGGACCTGCTGCGCGGCAGTCCATAGCCAATGCCACTGAGCCATCACTGCTTCTATAATTGATATATGAAAAGTAAATATGGTATAAAATAAAACACGTCTTAGGGCCTGTATCAGAATGTTCGATTGTTATACTACCCAGACCATAATATTTAATAAATATAACACTATCTTTGCGTTTCACAGTCATCGATTTAGCCTATCCATCGGTTAAAGCTTAAAACGGGCAGCGTATTGTGAAGTGTCATTTTTATCATTCAGTTATTTTATGTTCTGGGTAGTATGACCGGAACTTACTTGGAAATTTTGAAACAGGCCCTTAGTGTAATTGACTTTAAACATCAGTGATGACGAAGCAATTTTAAAGCATTGACAGCCTATTGACAAGCACATGTACTGATGCGGAGGGATTTATAAATCGAATTCTGTTGCAAGCCTAAGTTTCATCGCATGGTGGTAGAAAATTTTGCAATCTTTTGGTGATCTGCCTCATCTGCATCATCATCATCATTTATCATCTCATCCTCATCTGCCATCTGCCTCTTGTCTTTCGCCATGCTCATCTATTAGGACAGCTGTTCTTCAGAGACAGATCCAATCCTTTTTTAAACCTGTTCAATACCATAAATCACATTACTGTATCGCCGGATTGTCCACTGCTGAACACAGCCTTCCCCATTAGAAGGAAGGTGCTGCTGCCCACCTTCCGGTATTTTAACTTTAGTCGCCTACGATACCTACAGGTGGCAATGGGGGGATGATATTTTAGCCCGGCACCCCACTGAGCTAAAATCACATTACGAAATTACAGGCACATGAGACTTAAGAACTATGTCTCAAGGTGACGGGCGCAGTACAATTCGTCACTTGTGATGAAATGCATCTGTTATAGGCAGAGGTTAGTCCGCTTAACATCAGGTGGGCCTCGAGCTGGTCCCGTCACAATAACATTAAAAAAAAAACGTAGTAGTAAATATCATCAATAGCCTATAAGCCTAGAATGTATAAGCCATACAAACAAACCACTATCTGCATAATGCATCTTGTGACAAATCACAGTTAGCACAAACACATTATGGAGTTAGTTTAAAGTACATTTATACACGAATATAATGTCCAGAAACCGTGATAACATATTTGTGAGGTTCATGTGTGTGTGTGCCATCCACTCTTACATATTGTTGGCTTTTGTCAAATTTAAGTCGAGCATAACAGCGGCTGCTTAGAGAACATCTCCAGTGTTTTTTTCTATACAATGTGTATGTATAGTCCTGGTGCAGAACCATCTCGTGACCTTTCTGCGACTTCACAAATCTATAAGAACCTGAAAACAAAAGCGCAAATGAAAAAAATAATTTAAACACAAGTATAACCAATCCAATCATAAATGTATAAAACAAATACATAATTATAATCAAATATGTACTTTTGTGCAAAACTACCGTCACTCTTTAAAATAAATTTAGAAATATTTGAACATAATACGTTGTTGACAAGGATAAACTACAAGATTAAGAAGGTCCTCCAAGCTCGCGAGAACAAGCAACAAGTCGCAGCAATCTGTTGCGACTTCTCACGCGCCTTTGACACGGCAGACCGCAGCCTGATACGGGCTAAACTCGAGCACTACGGTGTGAGAGGGCCAGCCCTAAATTTAATGATGGATTTCGTGCACGAGAGATGTCAAAGTGTATTTGGCGACTCAGGCAACGTCAGATCCGAGAAGGGTTTTCCGGACCTGGGCGTTCCCCAGGGATCTCGTCTATCAAACACAACGTTTTCACTGCTCATGAACGATTTGCCGGCGACATGGTGCCGGTACATGTTTGCGGACGATGTGGCGGCCCCGGTGACTGCACCGAACCTGCCCCTACTCAAGCAGTATCTCTCAGATGTTGCATCTCGGCTCCACGAGAGTCCACTATAAACGGTTTCGTTCTCAATCTGACGAAAACCTGCTACATTCACTTCGATCTCTCGAACAGACATCAAAAACCATATATATTACAGTTCAGAACGCCGTTGTACAGCAAGTACCGTCGGTGAAGCTACTTGGCTTTCATGTGGATCGAGCTTTAAAATGGCTCCTGCACATAGACGCACTGTGTGTGCGACTCACCCAAGCTTGTTTTGCTTTGAGACGGCTGGCGACATCAGCGCCCCGGCACGCCGTGCTCGGCTGCTACTTTGCCACGGTCCACTCCTTACTTATGTACGGAACTGAGCTGTGGGGAGACGCGGCCGAGTCGGAGCGCCCGCTGATCCTACAGAAGCGCGCCGTCCGCGCAATTGTTGGGGTGAAATGGGATGTGTCAGCAAAACCCTATTTCAAGGAACTTGGGATAATGACACTACCGTCCATCCACATATACCAGGTGTGTCTCTTTGTTCGGAACAACCCCGAATACTTTAGCCCACTAGGACTCTCCCACAGCTATGCAACGAGGTCAAGGGACAGACTGCGGACACCCGCCCACTCCCTCGCGAAATCGGTGAAGTCCGTGTATGCAGGCGGTCCGAACTTATACAACCACCTTCCTGTAGATATAAGAAGTGCAGCTTCCGCAAATATATATAAACAAAAACTAAAAATACTACTAATTAGTAAAGCTTATTATGACGTCAGAGAATTTTTTAAAGATGACTTTACCACTACCGCTCGCGGTAATTTATAAAATTGTTTATGCTATTGTATTTATGACATGTAAATCTATTTTTACCAATAAAATATTTGTATTTGTCTTTGTATTACAAATTTACGAGAGGAAAAAATTATTTCCCCTCGTAAATTTGTTGGATTTTCTTTGGATTCGAACCCGCGTCCATCCACCCCTTTAGCCGGGGTATGCTCTAACCAATTGAGCTAGCATGACAATGAGTCATAACTCAAATTTTTCCTATCGTTATTTTACCATCGTATTGGGATGGAGCGACATCTATAGTTCAACGAAAGTTGAACTATAGATGATAAAAAAGGATAAATTAGTTGAAGAACTACTTAAAAACATACTATATACACCTCCCCCCACTTCATATTTATAAGAATTTTCCCAAAATGTTTCAATGTGAAACAGAAAACTGTATGTTTACTAAAAAGCTAAAATTATCTCTATTCTGTGAAAGTTACTAATTACTAACTGGCCGCTCGCTTCTCCATACAAGCGTCGCAGGGTGATCACTCTCTTATTTCAGATTTTAGGTCCAGACTTTTAAACATAATACTACCTGTTTTTTAGTTTACGTACATTTTGTACTCTGCATTTTTGTAAGTAATCGTTGCCTACCTGCCTTTGTTTATTATATCCACCCTAGACTTTATAAACATAATATTATTTATCCCCTCGGTTATATTTGTTCTAAAATAAGTTACGTAGGAAGATAAAATATTTGGCTTGTAAACAAATAACTACCTTCTTTTACACAGTTTGATTTGTTAGAAACCATTTAAGTAATACTGTATTTAAATTTAGTTAGACGTTATACCTAAGTATACCTCCTGTTTATTTGTTATATATAAAGTTGGTATATACTAGATTGTTTTATATAAATTGTAACCTAAATATTAAATTAAATATATATGTATAAATCTTAATGTTAAGATAAGGAAGAGCGGGTCTACCTGGCACAGGTATTCTATACTTAAAAGGTAGTCCCCACCTCAAATTTGTAAAAATGTTCAGATAAAATAAAAGATTTATTATTATTATTATTATATTAATACCGATTGATAGGGTTGTATGATGCCATAATTTTAAAAAGATAATTAAGTTGTAAGTTATGAGCCTCGAAAACTTTATATGAAAATCTTTCGAGGCTCATAATTCTCAATTTAATTATTTATTAAAATTTCGGCATCATACAAGCCTAAATAGTGACGAGATCAATATCGGTATTAAGCTTTATTTTGGACCTAAATCCTCAAATAAGAGAGTGATCACCCTACGACGTTTGTATGGAGAAGGAGCCGGCCAGTTCACCCTTAAAGAATGTTATTCTATTCAAGAGTACGCCCGGAATAAATCTAAAACATAAACTGTTCTAAACCAATAGTCTTAAACTACTGATATATATACGGCAGTGATGAATGAAATGTTTTGATCAAAATAATTTGAACATAATTTTGTAATCAAAATGTGAATGTAGTTCACCATTCTTAATGAAACGCAGATCCAATATGTCCAAATTATAATTTATTTATTATAACTTATAATAGGATAAACTACAAAATTACAAATTTACGTTACAAATTATACGCTACATTTATCATCTCATCCTCATCCACATCTGCCATCTGCCTCTTGTCTTTCGCCAAGCTCATCTATCAGGACAGCTGCCCTTCAGAGACAGATCCTATTCTTTTTTAAACCTGTTTAATACCATAGATCACATTACTGTCTCGCCGGATTGTCCACTGCTGAACACAGCTTCTCCCATTAGAAGGAAGCTGCTGCCCACGTTGCGGTATTTTACTTTTAGTCGCCTCTTACGATACCTACAGGTAACAATGGGGGGATGATATTTTAGCCCGACTGGGCTAAAATCACATTACGTAGTAGTAAATATCATCAGAAGCCTATAGAATATATAAGCATACAAACAAACCCCAGTGCAATCTTGTGACAAATCACAGTTTGCACAAACACGTTATGGAGTTAGTTTAAAGTACATTTATACACGAATATAATGTCCAGAAACCGTGATAACATATTTATGAGGTTCATGTGTGTGTGTGCCATCCACTTTTACATATTGTTGGCTTTTGTCAAATTTAAGTTGAGCAAAACAGCGGCTGGTTAGAGAACATCTCCAGTGTTTTTTTCTATGCAATGTGTATGTATAGTCCTGGTGCAGAACCATCTCGTAACCTTTCCGCGACCTGACAAATCTATAAGAATCTGAAAACAAAAGCGCAAATGAAAAAATAAATATTATATATATTCTGTTCATAACACAAGTGTAATGAACAGAATATATATAATATTTATATTCTGTTCACTGGTGGTCGTCTCAAGAATGCCCCACTCCTCCGCTCTTCACTTCGTGTCAACACTCGTTTTAGCGGGAAATCACTCTGCCAATCACAGAGCGTCTCGTATGTTTTATCCCATCAAATGGTGGCGATACTGTCGCTTTGGTGTTGCCATTACCAACATCCGCCAACTGATCAGTATTAAATATTTATTTCCGTTCAATAAAACCATAATCGGACATCGGACATCGTGCAGACTCCGGCGCACGAAAAATAAAGCACCTACGCTAGATTGTCAAAAAGAAGAAAATAATATACAATAAAGGGAGACCAACAAGGACGAAGGTTGTTGATAGATGACCCAAAAACATAATGATGTCCAATGACATTAAACTGATTTTTGTTTATCATTATATTATTTATGTCATTGAATTTTATTTTAATAATTGATTTTTGAAATTTCATATTCATTGATTATGTGTTTGGTGTACCTACAGGTACATAAGTAGCTGTATATTGCCGGTTCTGGACCACAACTCTGGCTCACAACTTGAAACTAGATGGCGCTAGTAGTATGAAAATAGTATGGTGAATGTTTCCGTGGCGATGAGCGGAACTATTAGCGGGGGTTGGTTAAGGTTGTATTGAGGGTTGCTGTGACGTCACCAGGTTTCTCCCTCCCGGATGTATGTCATGGTTCTATATATGAATGGGGGTTGTAATTATGTGGGCGGGCGGGGGGATGCCTGCTCTGAATCTGGCGGGCGGGCGGCGGCGGCGGGCTTTTGTTCTATTTATATACTATGGATAGTAGTAACTACACGTTAAGCTCTGGCGGGCGGGCGGCGGCGGCGGGCTTTTGTTCTATTTATATACTATGGATAGTAGTAACTACACGTTAAGCTCTGGCGGGCGGGCGGCGGCGGCGGGCTTTTATTCTATTGATATACCATGGATAGTAGTAACTATGCGTTAAGCTGTGATAGGTTAAAATGCGAGCAAATTACATATTGACCGGATGAGGACGAATGATAACAGCTAACCGCAACGTTTATATAGAGTTCATTCTAAATCACTATCATTGCGCGGTATATATATAAATGGATGGTTCTAGACTGTTCAGTATATTATACCTAGTATTGAATCTGTAGTCAACCTGAAGGGGAGGAGAGGGTAGGTGGAAGGTTATAGGGGAGGTGTGGGGTTAGAAGGCTGTGTTGACCCAGAGAGGTGTTTGGATATGGGGGTGGAAGGTTTGTTATCAACTCTGTGATTGGTTAAAAGTCATTGAGAGGTTTTTTAGGGATGAAAGGTTGTATTGGGTTGAAGGGTGCACATTTGCGGACCCCTACTGAACTCGAAGGATGTATGATTCATGTTTAGACTTGTTTGATTACACTGTTTTGAATTGCAGGATGTGATTGTGTGAAATAAGTAGCAAATTTATCAATTTATGCTAGGATTTTTTTCGATAGAGCGTGGTGTGAGGAGGGCTCGGGGGGACTATGCATGACAGGATGTTGAATTGATATTAGAAATGGTATAAAAGGGCTTTCTCTTCAATCGGCGTTTAATTATTTCAATAATGTTGTGGACTAGTATACTTCCGTGGATCGTATTATTCCGTTTGCAAAATGCAAACAATACTGAGTTTGTGCAAAGAAATGTTTCATTGTTGGAGCAAGGTGATATATCTTCATCAAAACTTTGTGATAAATTGTGGGTTTTGAAGAGTGTAGACTTGGTGGATGAGAAAGGTGTTTTGGTAAGAGATTGGACAATGAGATTTTATTTTAACGATTCGTCGTTTACCACCGACAACATGTACTACAACAATGATGAAGAACCGAAAATATTTCACAAAGGGAGAAATTTGAATATGCAGTTATGTAGTAATGCTCATAAGTTATTGTTGTATAAAATTGAGATAATCAGAACATACAACGAACGTCGTTCTAGAAGAAGTCCTGTTAAAAATGTTATGCAGCAAACATGGACACAAGAAACGTTTGAGCAGGTGTATGCAGATAATGGTGGTTTGGAGATCAGAGTGAAGTTGCCGAGACGTGATGATAAATCCACTCTTGCTACTGAGAAAGATAAATCATCATCATCAACATCATCACCACCATCTATTACTACTGCAACGGCACCACCACCACCAACATCAAAATTAACATCCACAACTACTACTACGACTGAGACAACATCAACAACGCCGTATCCTTTGAGTGAAACCTGTACTCATTACAAGACGGCGGTAGAAGGTGTAATTCATTGGGGAAATGAACAGTTGAAGAAATTAAAAACTGAAAAGTTCTCGGATAGTAGCTGTATGATTGTTTTTCCTGGAATTTCCAATAAAATGGAATAACATTATGATATTTTCATACCTACAAACACATATATTTCGTAACATCATATTTCACACAATCGTTGGAAAACATCCAAATTAATTTTATGGTTTCCGTTTCACAGAGAAAATTAACGTTCAAAAGAAAGCCACAAGAGTGATAAAAACTTCCGTCATCACACACGATAATTAACAAAGTTGTGGTTTTTCTTTTTAAAAGTGTATTTAATTTATATAATTAATTTATATTTGTGGTATGAGAACAAAACGATAAACAATTTCGCATTGCAAAATGGTGATAGTAGTCTAGTATAAATAGACGTCTAACACAGCTTCAATATACATTCAACCAGTGGTGGTATTGTTTGCAAGTATACACTGCATAAGAAATAAATTTATTACAACTTCGAAAATATACAAGGTCTCTCTGAAAAAGTGAATTAGAAACGTGGTGAGATTTTTTAAATTTATTATTGATTGCAACATGTCAGCTGAAGATAAAATGTTAGAGGAGATGAGCTCTACCTCTAAGAAATGGATAAAAACATCTGAAATGGAAATCAATAAGTCCTATAAAATTATTGATGTGATTAGAGCTAAATCCAAGTTTGAACCCACTAAATTGCAAACGGTTGTAACACTTGAAGATAATTTTCTACTCACATTACCTTCAAGATATAACGATTTGAATCAAGCAAAATTTGATGTGCTTAAAAGTGGGGTTTATATAAAAAACAAAGGGCCAGATGGTAAATCATGGCTAATTGATTTTTCAAAAGAGCCATCCCCTTAAAAGGATTTTTTCTTCATTACAGCGTTGGAGCTTTATTCAAGATGAATGGTTTAATTAATCTATTTGATATAATGCAGAATGAATGTAAACATGATTGGATCAATTTTATTGGAAAAAACAAACTACTACGATTTTGGACACGCTCGCTACCACTTGCTAGACTACATGGAGATGTCACTAGATTGTTACATATGCTTTATCAAGAAAGTAATTTCAGTGATTGTGAGGTATATAACGTGTTACAGATTTGGGACAATCTATCGTCTCACCAGGAAGACGTGGTGGGAGACATTAATGTGAATAGAAACGAGTGGATTGCTATTTTGAAAAATACACCGTCAGAGTGTTTTTCTCACAGAGTGTTTAGTGAAGAAATCGGTAATATTCTAATAAATGTTTTGATTTTGTGTATTAGCGAAGGTGTAGTTTTTTAAATATTTATCAAGTGTAAAAATGGAGAAAGTATCAAATGTTAGATTTATAATAGATATTGACGGTTTCCCTGTGAAAAAATCTAATATGGTTTGGTATAAAGAAGTGGCAATTTTTGATATATCTACAAATGAGTGTTGTTTGTATCATATTCGTATACCTTTAACACAAATTAAACAAGGGCGAACGAAAGAGATTTGGTACTGTGAAAAAAAAATTCACGGCTTACCGTTTCACAACCGGTTGACTGATATTCATTATGACGATCTACTATACAATATGAGGCAAATGGATAAAAACCGTCAATATACATGGGCTTACAAAGGGGGAATCATTGAAAATAATCTTTTAAATTCTTTAGGGTTTTCATGTATAAATTTAGAACAATTGGGCTGTCCTAAAATGGAGAAAATTATGGAACAATATGACTTATATCACTTTAGAAATTGTCCTAGACATATATATTTTAATAACAAATCTCGCATCTGCCATTGTTCTGGTGTTGAAGTTCGTGTATTTGCTGTATGGTTTGAAAACTACACAAAAAATCTTAAAAAACAAACGTGTAGTACATAATAATAATATGTGTATGCGTACGGAATACTGTAATGTAAAGAAAAAAACAACTCTTGTATAACTACGAGTATAATTAAGACATCAATAATATTGTACTAATTAATAGTGTAACTAATGTTAGAAATGTATACCTTCTGTCTGTTTGTATTGTATTACCTAAGAGAATAAATACTTGTACCTAGCATAATATGTACTCAATTATTGTAATAAAAAATAAAACACATTATTATTCAACCACATTTTCTTTATTTATCCAACTCTTAGAATTCATACCCAGCCATTTAACTAATACTTTATCACCTTTTCTTTTCAACACTTTTTCCACCAAATACACATCGGGATACTTTGCTTTCTGCAATTCTTGTTCATAAAAGGCTCCCAAGATTGGTTGTTTTTTTTCATCATGTAACTGATAAGTGATAGGGTTAGTATTATTAATTTTCACCACTTGAAAAATTTCCGTACTCCAATTTCCAGTGTAACCCTTTGAAAAAACACTCTTATATTTACTGATACGAACATAATCACCGCACGCGTACTTGGGTTTTGACCTAATTTTAATATGATTGTACACAGTAGATAGGAGGTTGTTGGCGTTGATGTGATTCACGCTTGCTGGGGATACTCCGATAGTGCGATGTACTTTGTTGTTATATTTATTCATGACGTTGTTTAGGTGCTCCCCGACCCATTTGTAGGAACCTTTGTAGGTGAACAGCTGCCAGAGCCAATTTTTTATAGTTCTTATAAATCTCTCAATGATAGAGGCTTTCATCACACTATAGGTGCAGTAATGATTTATATTGAAAGTTTTCATCAATACCTTAAATTTTGTATTGAAAAACTCAGTTCCCGAGTCACTTTGAATGTTTTTCGGTCTTCGATTGAGGTTATTATTTAAAATGAGAGACATGGCACGTGCAACATCTTCAGCTGATTTTCTTTTCACCGGTTGAGCCCAAGTATATTTTGAAAACGTATCAATACACACAAGTATATATTTATATCCTTTATTGATCTTGGAGTAATTTTGCATATCAATTAAATCAATTTGCCAGGTGTCATCGAGTCCCTTTTGAATAAAACGACGTCTTGGAAATTTTTTACGTGCATTTTTATGGAGCTCTTGTACAACCTGCCACTTGCTCATCTTGATAATGATGATAATGATGACTATGACAATAGTTTTAAAGACTTTTTTTCTTAGGAACTGTAGTTATAGTACTAGAGCTCTCGAAAACTCTTATGTATGACTTTCACTACAATTACATATTACCAAAATACGGCGAAAATGCACCCCTTTTATACACAGACACAGACTCTTTTATATACAATATATCGACCGATGATTTTTATGCAGACATCAAACCAGACGTAGAAAAACGCTTTGATACTTCAGACTTCCCCTCTAGCAATACGTATAATCTACCTCTAGTCAATAAGAAAGTGGTGGGGATGTTCAAGGATGAATGTGCAGGTGAAATGATTAGAGAATTTATAGGTATACGATCCAAATGCTACTTTATAAAAAAAGAAGATAATCAGGAGATAAAAAAAATCAAAGGGGTAAAAAGAAATGTGGTAGTGGATGATGTGAATAGAGATGACTTTTTCAACTGCGCAACCAATACAGATGTAGTGCAATATCGTACTATGCATGTGATATGTAGTAAGACTCATTTGCTATACTCTCAAGCTCTCAATAAGATAGTCCTGAAAAATTCCGATGATAAGAGGTTTTCCATACCCAATGAACCTTATAAAACCTTAGCATGGGGTCATTTTACCATAGAATAAATTTTATAATAAAAATTGTAAATTATTTATTTAGTTAGATATTTGTGTAGAATTGTAAATAGAATAGTGTAAATAAGATATCTTTAGCAACTATTTAGGGGATCTCACGCTGTATTAGAAGCTCAGCAAAGCCCCTCTAACGATACGAATCTATTTCTATGAATTATATACCTAAGATGCTTTATTAATATAATTATTTCCTAAATTATGTAAAATAAAAATCATAAATGTATTAAATATGTTTAAGAGCCCTCTACCCTATCAGCGGGAGTACCTAATATGAGTACAAGTACTATGTATAGTTAATAATTATTATTATCATTATTAATTAGTATTCGCTAAGTATGTTAAGTCTAAAGTATTGTATAAAAGTAATAAATTATATTGAAAAAATTTTTTTTCATTTTATTGGATAATCCCTACCCCCACCCCAGTTCTAAATAGTACAACGGCAGACCCTCTTCAACTTTTACATCGACTCGCTATATATCAGACCTATTCAAACCTGATCAGATCACCTGTTCAATACCTGCTCAAACCTGTTCAATACCTGATCAATACCTGTTCAGACCTGTTCAATACCTGATCAATACCTGTTCAGACCTGATCAATACCTGTTCAGACCGGTCCAATACCTGATCAATACCTGATCAATACTTGATCAATACCTGTTCAGACCTGTTCAATACCTAATCAATACTTGATCAATACCTGTTCAATACCTGATCAATACCTGTTCAGACCTGTTCAAAAACCCATTCAAAACCTGTTCAGAGCAGATCGTACCACTTAATCAGACCTGGTCAAAGCAGCTCATATCACCTATACAACTCTTATCTGATCTTATTCGATTATAATGTAAAAATCACTCACTCTCATACTGAGACTTGATCTGATAACGTTAGATCTATCAAAATCAGATTTAGATGTTATTGTATATATAGTAAATATACTTATCTTACTATGTATAAATTGATGAGTATTAACAGTAAATGCACTTAGAATATTATTTATTATGCCAGTCGAAAAGCTGAGGCTTTCAAAAACAATCTAGACCTAATAGAACTTTGCAAAACTATTATTTTATTTAAAATATTAATAAGATCTAAAGTGTATAAAGAGATATTTAATTTAAGCATGTTTTTAATTGGTTGGAAGGAATACTTGCAAACGTATTGAGATAATTACATATAGATGTTAGTAGCATATAATGTACGTTCTGGTTCATTTACCATATATTTTTTACAAATTATTTTGCGGTTGTAATTAATACTTTAGTATGGCTAAAGTATATGTCTGTGCGTTTTTGGACCGCAAAGGATAAGTTGGTAAAAGAGTTAAGGAAACAGTGTAAGTAGAGCTCTGAAGTGGTGTTGTTGTTGTTCTGTGAGGGTGAATGTTACGCTGGTCGTGTGTTAACTATAATAGTATCTGCAGTCTATCACGAGAGATGTTTGGGGGGTGTGAAGGTTGTATTGGTGGTGGGAAGGTTGTATCGGGCGGTGGGTGGGGTTGTACAATATTGTCGGTTTTCAAAACTAGACTTGAAAACAAGTCAACTAGATGGCGTTAGTAGTTATATAGTAGTATATTCAGCGCTGATGCCTCCTAATAGTGACTGTTATTGAATCTGTGACATAATTGGAAGTCACGGGTGTTTGGGCGGGGGAAGGTTATGGTTGGCGGGGTGCGGGCGGCGGCGGCGGCGGCGGCGGGTTTTGTTCTAGTACCTATTTACATACGTATGTATGAATACCTTGGTGACTATTCGTTAAACTGTGAGAGGTTAAAAATGCTCTATATTGTGAACATTACACACGTTATCTCGTATAGGTATCGCTCGTTTTGCTGCGGTTAGCAGTTATCGCCCGCTCACATCCTGTCTACGCATGTAATATTCCCAACCCCGTTTTTAGAACAAATCAAGTATAATATCTAAATAATACAAAGTATATTGTTACATTAAATTCGGTTTTTTATAATATTTCATTTAAAATATATATGTATATAATAGAGACTAAGATTTTATGCGGAAGAATTCTATACTTGAGTAATGATGACCACGAAATGTATTCACCCATACGTATGTAAATAGGTACTAGAACAAAACCCGCCGCCGCCGCCGCCGCCGCCCGCACCCCGCCAACCATAACCTTCCCCCGCCCAAACACCCGTGACTTCCAATTATGTCACAGATTCAATAACAGTCACTATTAGGAGGCATCAGCGCTGAATATACTACTATATAACTACTAACGCCATCTAGTTGACTTGTTTTCAAGTCTAGTTTTGAAAACCGACAATATTGTACAACCCCACCCACCGCCCGATACAACCTTCCCACCACCAATACAACCTTCACACCCCCCAAACATCTCTCGTGATAGACTGCAGATACTATTATAGTTAACACACGACCAGCGTAACATTCACCCTCACAGAACAACAACAACACCACTTCAGAGCTCTACTTACACTGTTTCCTTAACTCTTTTACCAACTTATCCTTTGCGGTCCAAAAACGCACAGACATATACTTTAGCCATACTAAAGTATTAATTACAACCGCAAAATAATTTGTAAAAAATATATGGTAAATGAACCAGAACGTACATTATATGCTACTAACATCTATATGTAATTATCTCAATACGTTTGCAAGTATTCCTTCCAACCAATTAAAAACATGCTTAAATTAAATATCTCTTTATACACTTTAGATCTTATTAATATTTTAAATAAAATAATAGTTTTGCAAAGTTCTATTAGGTCTAGATTGTTTTTGAAAGCCTCAGCTTTTCGACTGGCATAATAAATAATATTCTAAGTGCATTTACTGTTAATACTCATCAATTTATACATAGTAAGATAAGTATATTTACTATATATACAATAACATCTAAATCTGATTTTGATAGATCTAACGTTATCAGATCAAGTCTCAGTATGAGAGTGAGTGATTTTTACATTATAATCGAATAAGATCAGATAAGAGTTGTATAGGTGATATGAGCTGCTTTGACCAGGTCTGATTAAGTGGTACGATCTGCTCTGAACAGGTTTTGAATGGGTTTTTGAACAGGTCTGAACAGGTATTGATCAGGTATTGAACAGGTATTGATCAAGTATTGATTAGGTATTGAACAGGTCTGAACAGGTATTGATCAAGTATTGATCAGGTATTGATCAGGTATTGGACCGGTCTGAACAGGTATTGATCAGGTCTGAACAGGTATTGATCAGGTATTGAACAGGTCTGAACAGGTATTGATCAGGTATTGAACAGGTTTGAGCAGGTATTGAACAGGTGATCTGATCAGGTTTGAATAGGTCTGATATATAGCGAGTCGATGTAAAAGTTGAAGAGGGTCTGCCGTTGTACTATTTAGAACTGGGGTGGGGGTAGGGATTATCCAATAAAATGAAAAAAAATTTTTTCAATATAATTTATTACTTTTATACAATACTTTAGACTTAACATACTTAGCGAATACTAATTAATAATGATAATAATAATTATTAACTATACATAGTACTTGTACTCATATTAGGTACTCCCGCTGATAGGGTAGAGGGCTCTTAAACATATTTAATACATTTATGATTTTTATTTTACATAATTTAGGAAATAATTATATTAATAAAGCATCTTAGGTATATAATTCATAGAAATAGATTCGTATCGTTAGAGGGGCTTTGCTGAGCTTCTAATACAGCGTGAGATCCCCTAAATAGTTGCTAAAGATATCTTATTTACACTATTCTATTTACAATTCTACACAAATATCTAACTAAATAAATAATTTACAATTTTTATTATAAAATTTATTCTATGGTAAAATGACCCCATGCTAAGGTTTTATAAGGTTCATTGGGTATGGAAAACCTCTTATCATCGGAATTTTTCAGGACTATCTTATTGAGAGCTTGAGAGTATAGCAAATGAGTCTTACTACATATCACATGCATAGTACGATATTGCACTACATCTGTATTGGTTGCGCAGTTGAAAAAGTCATCTCTATTCACATCATCCACTACCACATTTCTTTTTACCCCTTTGATTTTTTTTATCTCCTGATTATCTTCTTTTTTTATAAAGTAGCATTTGGATCGTATACCTATAAATTCTCTAATCATTTCACCTGCACATTCATCCTTGAACATCCCCACCACTTTCTTATTGACTAGAGGTAGATTATACGTATTGCTAGAGGGGAAGTCTGAAGTATCAAAGCGTTTTTCTACGTCTGGTTTGATGTCTGCATAAAAATCATCGGTCGATATATTGTATATAAAAGAGTCTGTGTCTGTGTATAAAAGGGGTGCATTTTCGCCGTATTTTGGTAATATGTAATTGTAGTGAAAGTCATACATAAGAGTTTTCGAGAGCTCTAGTACTATAACTACAGTTCCTAAGAAAAAAAGTCTTTAAAACTATTGTCATAGTCATCATTATCATCATTATCAAGATGAGCAAGTGGCAGGTTGTACAAGAGCTCCATAAAAATGCACGTAAAAAATTTCCAAGACGTCGTTTTATTCAAAAGGGACTCGATGACACCTGGCAAATTGATTTAATTGATATGCAAAATTACTCCAAGATCAATAAAGGATATAAATATATACTTGTGTGTATTGATACGTTTTCAAAATATACTTGGGCTCAACCGGTGAAAAGAAAATCAGCTGAAGATGTTGCACGTGCCATGTCTCTCATTTTAAATAATAACCTCAATCGAAGACCGAAAAACATTCAAAGTGACTCGGGAACTGAGTTTTTCAATACAAAATTTAAGGTATTGATGAAAACTTTCAATATAAATCATTACTGCACCTATAGTGTGATGAAAGCCTCTATCATTGAGAGATTTATAAGAACTATAAAAAATTGGCTCTGGCAGCTGTTCACCTACAAAGGTTCCTACAAATGGGTCGGGGAGCACCTAAACAACGTCATGAATAAATATAACAACAAAGTACATCGCACTATCGGAGTATCCCCAGCAAGCGTGAATCACATCAACGCCAACAACCTCCTATCTACTGTGTACAATCATATTAAAATTAGGTCAAAACCCAAGTACGCGTGCGGTGATTATGTTCGTATCAGTAAATATAAGAGTGTTTTTTCAAAGGGTTACACTGGAAATTGGAGTACGGAAATTTTTCAAGTGGTGAAAATTAATAATACTAACCCTATCACTTATCAGTTACATGATGAAAAAAAACAACCAATCTTGGGAGCCTTTTATGAACAAGAATTGCAGAAAGCAAAGTATCCCGATGTGTATTTGGTGGAAAAAGTGTTGAAAAGAAAAGGTGATAAAGTATTAGTTAAATGGCTGGGTATGAATTCTAAGAGTTGGATAAATAAAGAAAATGTGGTTGAATAATAATGTGTTTTATTTTTTATTACAATAATTGAGTACATATTATGCTAGGTACAAGTATTTATTCTCTTAGGTAATACAATACAAACAGACAGAAGGTATACATTTCTAACATTAGTTACACTATTAATTAGTACAATATTATTGATGTCTTAATTATACTCGTAGTTATACAAGAGTTGTTTTTTTCTTTACATTACAGTATTCCGTACGCATACACATATTATTATTATGTACTACACGTTTGTTTTTTAAGATTTTTTGTGTAGTTTTCAAACCATACAGCAAATACACGAACTTCAACACCAGAACAATGGCAGATGCGAGATTTGTTATTAAAATATATATGTCTAGGACAATTTCTAAAGTGATATAAGTCATATTGTTCCATAATTTTCTCCATTTTAGGACAGCCCAATTGTTCTAAATTTATACATGAAAACCCTAAAGAATTTAAAAGATTATTTTCAATGATTCCCCCTTTGTAAGCCCATGTATATTGACGGTTTTTATCCATTTGCCTCATATTGTATAGTAGATCGTCATAATGAATATCAGTCAACCGGTTGTGAAACGGTAAGCCGTGAATTTTTTTTTCACAGTACCAAATCTCTTTCGTTCGCCCTTGTTTAATTTGTGTTAAAGGTATACGAATATGATACAAACAACACTCATTTGTAGATATATCAAAAATTGCCACTTCTTTATACCAAACCATATTAGATTTTTTCACAGGGAAACCGTCAATATCTATTATAAATCTAACATTTGATACTTTCTCCATTTTTACACTTGATAAATATTTAAAAAACTACACCTTCGCTAATACACAAAATCAAAACATTTATTAGAATATTACCGATTTCTTCACTAAACACTCTGTGAGAAAAACACTCTGACGGTGTATTTTTCAAAATAGCAATCCACTCGTTTCTATTCACATTAATGTCTCCCACCACGTCTTCCTGGTGAGACGATAGATTGTCCCAAATCTGTAACACGTTATATACCTCACAATCACTGAAATTACTTTCTTGATAAAGCATATGTAACAATCTAGTGACATCTCCATGTAGTCTAGCAAGTGGTAGCGAGCGTGTCCAAAATCGTAGTAGTTTGTTTTTTCCAATAAAATTGATCCAATCATGTTTACATTCATTCTGCATTATATCAAATAGATTAATTAAACCATTCATCTTGAATAAAGCTCCAACGCTGTAATGAAGAAAAAATCCTTTTAAGGGGATGGCTCTTTTGAAAAATCAATTAGCCATGATTTACCATCTGGCCCTTTGTTTTTTATATAAACCCCACTTTTAAGCACATCAAATTTTGCTTGATTCAAATCGTTATATCTTGAAGGTAATGTGAGTAGAAAATTATCTTCAAGTGTTACAACCGTTTGCAATTTAGTGGGTTCAAACTTGGATTTAGCTCTAATCACATCAATAATTTTATAGGACTTATTGATTTCCATTTCAGATGTTTTTATCCATTTCTTAGAGGTAGAGCTCATCTCCTCTAACATTTTATCTTCAGCTGACATGTTGCAATCAATAATAAATTTAAAAAATCTCACCACGTTTCTAATTCACTTTTTCAGAGAGACCTTGTATATTTTCGAAGTTGTAATAAATTTATTTCTTATGCAGTGTATACTTGCAAACAATACCACCACTGGTTGAATGTATATTGAAGCTGTGTTAGACGTCTATTTATACTAGACTACTATCACCATTTTGCAATGCGAAATTGTTTATCGTTTTGTTCTCATACCACAAATATAAATTAATTATATAAATTAAATACACTTTTAAAAAGAAAAACCACAACTTTGTTAATTATCGTGTGTGATGACGGAAGTTTTTATCACTCTTGTGGCTTTCTTTTGAACGTTAATTTTCTCTGTGAAACGGAAACCATAAAATTAATTTGGATGTTTTCCAACGATTGTGTGAAATATGATGTTACGAAATATATGTGTTTGTAGGTATGAAAATATCATAATGTTATTCCATTTTATTGGAAATTCCAGGAAAAACAATCATACAGCTACTATCCGAGAACTTTTCAGTTTTTAATTTCTTCAACTGTTCATTTCCCCAATGAATTACACCTTCTACCGCCGTCTTGTAATGAGTACAGGTTTCACTCAAAGGATACGGCGTTGTTGATGTTGTCTCAGTCGTAGTAGTAGTTGTGGATGTTAATTTTGATGTTGGTGGTGGTGGTGCCGTTGCAGTAGTAATAGATGGTGGTGATGATGTTGATGATGATGATTTATCTTTCTCAGTAGCAAGAGTGGATTTATCATCACGTCTCGGCAACTTCACTCTGATCTCCAAACCACCATTATCTGCATACACCTGCTCAAACGTTTCTTGTGTCCATGTTTGCTGCATAACATTTTTAACAGGACTTCTTCTAGAACGACGTTCGTTGTATGTTCTGATTATCTCAATTTTATACAACAATAACTTATGAGCATTACTACATAACTGCATATTCAAATTTCTCCCTTTGTGAAATATTTTCGGTTCTTCATCATTGTTGTAGTACATGTTGTCGGTGGTAAACGACGAATCGTTAAAATAAAATCTCATTGTCCAATCTCTTACCAAAACACCTTTCTCATCCACCAAGTCTACACTCTTCAAAACCCACAATTTATCACAAAGTTTTGATGAAGATATATCACCTTGCTCCAACAATGAAACATTTCTTTGCACAAACTCAGTATTGTTTGCATTTTGCAAACGGAATAATACGATCCACGGAAGTATACTAGTCCACAACATTATTGAAATAATTAAACGCCGATTGAAGAGAAAGCCCTTTTATACCATTTCTAATATCAATTCAACATCCTGTCATGCATAGTCCCCCCGAGCCCTCCTCACACCACGCTCTATCGAAAAAAATCCTAGCATAAATTGATAAATTTGCTACTTATTTCACACAATCACATCCTGCAATTCAAAACAGTGTAATCAAACAAGTCTAAACATGAATCATACATCCTTCGAGTTCAGTAGGGGTCCGCAAATGTGCACCCTTCAACCCAATACAACCTTTCATCCCTAAAAAACCTCTCAATGACTTTTAACCAATCACAGAGTTGATAACAAACCTTCCACCCCCATATCCAAACACCTCTCTGGGTCAACACAGCCTTCTAACCCCACACCTCCCCTATAACCTTCCACCTACCCTCTCCTCCCCTTCAGGTTGACTACAGATTCAATACTAGGTATAATATACTGAACAGTCTAGAACCATCCATTTATATATATACCGCGCAATGATAGTGATTTAGAATGAACTCTATATAAACGTTGCGGTTAGCTGTTATCATTCGTCCTCATCCGGTCAATATGTAATTTGCTCGCATTTTAACCTATCACAGCTTAACGCATAGTTACTACTATCCATGGTATATCAATAGAATAAAAGCCCGCCGCCGCCGCCCGCCCGCCAGAGCTTAACGTGTAGTTACTACTATCCATAGTATATAAATAGAACAAAAGCCCGCCGCCGCCGCCCGCCCGCCAGAGCTTAACGTGTAGTTACTACTATCCATAGTATATAAATAGAACAAAAGCCCGCCGCCGCCGCCCGCCCGCCAGATTCAGAGCAGGCATCCCCCCGCCCGCCCACATAATTACAACCCCCATTCATATATAGAACCATGACATACATCCGGGAGGGAGAAACCTGGTGACGTCACAGCAACCCTCAATACAACCTTAACCAACCCCCGCTAATAGTTCCGCTCATCGCCACGGAAACATTCACCATACTATTTTCATACTACTAGCGCCATCTAGTTTCAAGTTGTGAGCCAGAGTTGTGGTCCAGAACCGGCAATATACAGCTACTTACATATTATTTTTTAATGTAATCCATCTATGCAAAAAAACAACAACTGAACATAACACAAGTATGACCAATCCTCAATTTATAAAACAAATACATAATAATAATCAAAAATGTACTTTTGTACAAAACCACCCTTTAAAATAAATTTAGAAATAGTTGAACATAATACTTTGTTGACAAGGATAAACTACAAATTTACGAGAGGAAAAATTTAAGTCAAGTGTGGGATTCGAACCCGCGTCCATCCACCCCTTTAGCCGGGGTCTGCTCTACCCTATTGAGCTAACATGACAATGAATCATAACGCAAATTTTTCCTATCGTTCTTTTACCATCGTATTGGGATAGAGCGACATCTATAGTTAAACTTTCGTTGAACTATTGATGATAAAAAAAAGGTAAAATAGTTGAAAAGCTACTTAAAAAACCACATGCTATATACACCTTCACACTTCATATTTATAAGAATTTTCCCAAAATGTTTCAATGTGAAACAGAAAACTGTATGTTTACTATAGAGCTAAAATACTAATTATTATTAAATAATGTTATTCTATTCAAGAGTACGCCCGGAATAAATCTAAAACATAAACTGTTCTAAACCAATAGTCTTAAACTACTGATATATATACGGCAGTGATGAATGAAATGTTTTGATCAAATTAATTTGAACATAATTTTGTAATCATAATGTGAATGTAGTTCACCATTCTTAATAAAACGCAGATCCAAATGTCCAAATTATAATTTATTTATTATAACTTATAATAGGATAAACTACAAAATTACAAATTTAGGAGAGGAAGAAAAATTTAAATTAAACCGTGACCATCACGATTACAACACTAGAAATAAAGATAAAATAGCGGTGCCAGGTTTCAGATTAGCAAAGACAGATAAAGGGTCCTTCTTAGGCAATTGTGTACGGTTTTATAATAAAGTTCCCAAACATATTAAAACGCTCACAGAAAGGAAATTCAAGTTGCACGTGAAAACATATTAATTAAGAAATCCTACTACACAGTTTATGATTACCCAAACAACAACAATGCCTGGACAATTCCGCCTCTGCCAAGCTATCGCCTGTCATCTACATATATTGTAATAACACAAATATTGTAATAACTTTATTATGTAGCAAGTATGTAACATATTTTTAAAAGACTTTTTTTTTGCCTGATAGGTTAGCCTTTGACCACTATCTCACCTGATGGTAAGTGATGATGTGGTAGAAGATGTTGTTCAGGCTAACCTAGAAGTACTGGCTCTCAAGGACAGCTGCCGAAAAACACCGTTAGGTGCTTGGCAACAGATTTTCTACTTGAGGGTGGTAGCTAGCCAGGCGGACATTCGCAAACAGCCCTACCACCATGCTATAACGACTAACGTTTAAAAGAATGGCCCCGAGTTTCTTGCCCGTTCTTCCCGCAGTGGCTCTATACAATTTTTTTGCTGAACGTGGCAGTACAATGTATAATATTTCAATAAAAATTGTAATAGACCTTCATAAGAGCGTCGTAGACGTCTAAATTGAATAAATGATTTTGACTTTGACAAAAAAAAATCATCTCAAAATTTTTATTAGGACTAGCAGAAGTCAACCCTAAGAGGTTGTTAGCATTTTACCAATAATCCTGAATATTAAACTTTACAAAGACTAAAATTTTTTTTTTTTTAGTGATTTACTTTCAAAACCAATTGAATGCTAAAAAAATGAAAATTTAATGCCTATAGTCTGGTTTTTAATTCGAGATCAAAAATGTAAACAAAGAAATGTCAATATATTATGTCATTGTCAAACTGATAGGTCAGGGTGTTCAATAGTTTTTCGTCAAAAATATTCTCACAAGTGTGGCTATTAAAAACAAAAAAATCTTACACTAATTTTTTCAGGCTTGAATATATGCGTAAATATTTACGCGCATATAAAAGTGTTTTATTGTTTCATAATAATGCAATATATTATAGCATTAAATATATTTTTTACTTTAAATGCTCCATCCGTTCCCAAAATTAGAAAAATTACCAAGTACTTGTATTTTTTTTGCACGGTTAACACCTTTGTTTACATTTTTGATCTCGAATTAAAAATCAGAGTATAAAATGTTTAAAGCATTGTGGCTCCTTTTCAACCACATAGACTGCCGTGCAAGAGTTCAAGAATCAAATCCAGCCGCGGGCAGCTTCATAGCATGGTGGAAGGGCATTTTGCAAATGTCCGCCAGACTAGCTTCCACCGTTTATCTCTTGTCTGTCAGCAAGCACCCTAACGATTTGACAGCTATCTTTCAGACACTGATCCCATTCTAGGTTAAGTGTGTCCAATGCCTTCGATAGATAGCATACCAGCAATATAACAGAAACCCACAGTGCATTTCAAGATACCACGATAAAGTTAAGTTGTTGTAGTATTAATGTTAGTTTTTAGTGCAACTAAATACGTATATAATATCCACCACCCGTTACAATGTGTTTGTAAGGTTTATGTGTGTGTGTTCCGTCGACTCCGATAATCTGTTTATTTTGGTCAAATTTAAGTCGAGCATAACAGCGGCTGCTCAAAGAACACCTCCATTGTTTTTGTTTATTCCAGCTATATGTATAGTCTTTGTGTAGAATCATCTGATTACATCTCTGCGTCTTGACAAATCTATAACCTAAGGAAAAAATTTAAAAAAAATTATAAAAGTATTGGTGGCGCGCGTGCCGGTTATTAAAACCAATGGTTAACAATATAATTTTCACATGCTTATAAAATGTTTATAAAAAATGCTGTTTATAAAATGCCCGGTGTAGGCGTTTAGCGGCTAACTAAAAGGCTTTTTATGTTCTAGTGCACAAAAACCTGTATTTTACACACAAGTGTATATAACGGTTATGTTTTTTTCAATTTGTAATAAAGAGGTTCACTTTGTCACATATTTCAAGTAAGAAGTTTACCCGGGTCTTTAATAATACCCATAGATCAGAGATATTAAAGACCCTGGTATGTTTTTTACGAAATAATGGCACCCAAAGTAGAACCTTATTCAAATATAAATTTCAATAAAAGATATTTGTATTACAAAATGTGTATTATAACGATATCATTGTTTATTTTATTCGTAATTAAAGTGAAATTCCGAGTGTATACTCCTGCATAAAACCTATTTTAGCATTTACTTAAATTAAGACTAAGGCCCACTTGAGCCAACGAGAAAACGCGAGTTAAACTCGAGTTAAGTGTAAATTGTCATACAAAAACCAAAGTTAACCCGACTTTAACTCTCGAATTAGCGTTGGCGCAATAAGCACTTAATATAGTTAAAGGTCTCGGCTGAAATTATTTGTTTCATGCTCGTTGTACAAACTATATCTATACTTATGATAAAACGGTAACAGGAAAAATTCTGTATAATTAGTAATTTTTGAGAGCATTCTGTAGCTGATATTGATGCTAAAACTGTTTTTTATTTTTGTCTGTCTGTCTGTCTGTATCATGGCCGCGCATCACGCCAAAACTACTGAATGAATTTCAATGAAACTTAGCACGATTTGAGTTCATACTAAAATTAAAATTTCAAAGAAACGCACATTGTACTGTACTTCAACATTTATTGTGCGAACCACAAAGGAATTCCCTGAGATTTTTTTTTATGTTTTTGTGACGGAACAAGCTCGAGGCCCACCAGATATTAAGCGGACTAACCTCTGCCTATAACAGATGCATTTCGTCACAGATCACGAATTGCACTGCGCCCGTCACCTTGAGACATAGTAATTAAGTCTCATGTGCCTGCAATTTCACTGGCTCTCGAGGACTGCTGCCGGAACACACCGTTAGGTGCTTGGCGACAGACTTTCTACTTGAGGGTGGTAGTTAACCAGGCGGGCAATCGCAAAATGCCCTTCCACCATGCGGTGAAGCTCAAGCCCGCGGCGGGATTCGAACCATGGACCTGCTGCGCGGCAGTCCATAGCCAATGCCACTGAGCCATCACTGCTTCAAAACCTACCTACTGTCTTCTGGAAAATACAACCTGGGAGTTTTCAAATCCAAAGTTTAAAACTCTTTTCTCAGATGTGCTTTACTAAGAGTGCTTCACCGCAGACCACAACGTCTCAAATGTGAATAATTAGTCTGCAGGTACGGCAATCGCGAACGAAGTCTCAGATACAGCTAGTCTAATATAAATTTTGGTTCATTACTTGGTAATTCACTAAACTGCTCGGTTAAAAATTACTGCATGCCTGGTGCTTCTTATGCACAGATTGAGGAGAAAATTATGGCTTCTGAAATTGATAAAAATACCATAGTTATTGTGTACTTAGGCCAAAGTTTGGGTATTGACAGGAAACAGTTAATAGCAAGTATAACTTCATTGTTAAATCTTGATGCGTATCAAATCATGTTATGTGCATTTCCCTATTCAGATGCACTGACTCAAAGCCAGAATGAGCATATTCACTCATTAAATACAATTTTATATAATATGACATGTCGTCATGGAGACAAACTTTTATTTTTTGACTGTAATAAATTTATTACTCACTTTATGTTGACTCAGGATAGGATGTACCTACCTAAGAAATATAAAAATTTAATTGCTACTTTGGTAGCTTATAATATTGAGTCGGTTATAGGAAATATAACTAAGTCTAGTTTTGACGCTACAGATTTTAGTACATGTACTAATGTTCAGTCAAACAGTTTAAACTTTTAAGAGAGACAACAGGGAAGTGTTCTGATATAGCACTATACTACCAAAATATAAATCGCTTCCCTGGCAAAATACTTGAAATTGAAATATTCTTAGATAAATATCCATTTGACATATTATGTTTCACTGAAACTTGGCTTAGAGCAGATAAAATGTTATTTAATGTTAAGAATTTTAGTGTGGGTAGTGCGTTTAACAGATCATCTGCAGAAGGAGGAGGGTGTATTATACTAGTAAAAAATAATTTAAAATTTAAAGAACGCCGTGACCTGGTCAGATGTTCTGTCGAACGTGTCTGTGAGGTTGCTTGTGTGGAGGTGGACAGGCATCTCGTGTTGTGCGTATATCGACCACCAACAGATGAAGGTCGTGCTCACAATTTTACAGAATTTTTATCCACTTTGGAAAATATACTACAGACAATTTCAAAATGCAAAAAACCCATATTTGTATGTGGTGATTTTAATATAGATATTTTATTGAATACTAAAAATAAGACCGATCTTATTTCATTGTTTAAGTCATTTAATTTGAAATTTCTATTCTGTGAGCCCACTAGGATATCAGACACTTCAGCTACCTGTATAGACAATATATACTCAAACTGTAAGACTAAAGAAAAGTCAATAATGAAGGGTGTTAGATCTGATCATAAGGGCCTAGCGATAAAATTTGATGGAATCAGAAAAACAGAGAGGTATGAAATTGAACATAGACCATTAACATCTAGTAGGCTGGAAATACTCAGTACCAACATAGAAGCTAAGCTTGGCATTACAAGTTTTTCTCATAGTGACCCGAATGACATTTATAATAGCTTATTTTCTTTAGTGAACACTGAGTTTCAAAAAGTATGTCCAAAAATAAAAAAACAAATAGATGGAAAGTTGAAGTTCGGTGATTGGGCCACAACAGGTATTCGAAAAAGTAGAGATTATTTGTTTGATCTCTATCGCAGGAAAAATTTAACATCTTGCAAACAGTTTCATGATTATGTTAGGAAGTATTCAAAAATGTTCAAGTCTGTTTGCTTGTGTGCTAAATCTCTTTTTATTAGAAACAAAATTAGCAAGTCTAAAAATAAAATAAAAACCATTTGGAAGACTATAAATAGTGAAACTGGTAAAAATAAACCTAGAGATTCAACATATGTCTTAACTATTGATAATAATCAAATCTCTGATTCAATACAGGTGGCGAATATATTTGAAAATTTTTTCTCTACCTTGCCCCTAGAAGCCACTAAGTCATTGGATTCTTGTCCCAATGTAGCAGAAACTCTGTTAAAACATAATTTTCCAAGCAAATCACCGGACTTTTCTTTCAGACACACCACAAGATTTGAAATTATAAAAACATTTCAAAGTTTAAACATAAAGAGTACTGAAGACTTGTGGGGTATGTCAGTAAAAGTGGTAGAGTCTATAATTTACATTATTGCACCATATTTAGAAACAATATTCAATCTGTGTGTCGATAGTGGAAACTTCCCCGATTTAATGAAACAAAGTAAAATCACTCCAATTTTAAAGTCGGGGTCTACATCTGACCCTTGCAATTATAGACCTATTTCCATCTTACCTGTTCTCAGTAAAGTATTCGAAAAAATTATGCTCAAACAACTACTATCCCATTTTAACAAGCATAATTTATTAAATGAGAATCAGTTTGGTTTCACCAAGAGCAAATCCACAACAGATGCAGGTGTTCAATTGATGTCGCATATACTGGAAGCCTGGGAGAGTTCACATGATGCTATTGGCGTATTTTGTGATCTTTCCAAGGCATTCGACTGTGTAGAGCACTGCACTCTGATTCGTAAACTTTGCCACTATGGTATTCGTGGAAAAGCTCTGAATCTTATAGAGTCATATCTGTCAGACAGGCTACAGAGGGTTGGAATAAGTGGCAATACATCTTCCGGGTCATTGGTAAAAATGGGAGTACCACAGGGATCAATTTTGGGACCTTTTCTGTTTCTAACATATATTAATGATCTGCCTTACATGGTCAAAGATTTCTGTGATATTGTTTTATTCGCAGATGATACCTCTCTGATTTTTAAAGTAGACAGGAAAGACAGTGAACTGACGCATGTAAATAATGTATTATCTAAGATTTGTAAATGGTTCGCCGCTAATAATCTTCTCCTAAATTCAAAAAAGACGAAATGTTTAAAGTTTTCTTTACCAAATGTTCCTTATGTTGAACCAAACATAAAGCTTGGCCCAGATAAACTCCCTATTGACAAAGCGACAGTCTTCCTGGGAATCAAAATGGATTCCACTTTACAATGGGATCCACATATACATGATCTCTCCGGAAGACTTAGTTCTGCAGCATATGCAGTTCTTAGGATAAGACAGTTAACAGACGTAGCTACTGCTCGCCTAGTTTATTTCGCGTACTTCCACAGTATTATGTCGTATGGCGTATTGCTGTGGGGAACTGCTGCTGAGATAGAGACAATCTTTATCATACAAAAGCGTGCAATTCGAGCCATATATAAAATGGGTCCTAGGGAATCTGTGAGGGATCTTTTTAAAGAAATTGATATTTTAACTTTACCAAGTCTGTATATATTTGAAAATATTATGTATGTTCGTAAAAATTTGAGTAAATTTAAATTAAACAGTGACAATCACGATTACAATACTAGGAATAAAGATAAAATAGCGGTGCCAGGTTTTAGATTAGCAAAGACAAATAAAAGGTCCTTCTTAGGTAATTGTGTGCGGTTTTATAATAAAGTTCCTAAACATATTACAACGTTCACAGAAGGGAAATTCAAGTTGCATGTGAAAAACATATTGATTAAAAAATCCTACTACACAGTTTCTGATTACATAAACGACAAAAATGCCTGGACAATTCCGCCTCCGCCAAGCTATTGCCTGTCACCTACATAATTTAAACAAATATTGTAATAACTCTATTATATAGTATGTATGTAACACATTGTTAAAAGATGTTTAAAAGAATGGCCCCGAGTTTCTTGCCCGTTCTTCTCGCAGTGGCTCTATACACTTTATTTGCTGAACGTGGCAGTACAATGTAGAATATTTCAATACTAAAATTTGTAATTGACCTTCATAAGAGCGTCATAGACGCCTAAATTGAATAAATGATTTTGACTTTGACTTTTTAAAATCGTTATTGTTTTATTCAGTTCAGGATTCTTAGCATTTTTCCAATTTGGATTTGGTAGATACTTATTATATATTGTTTTTCTTTACAGTTTATAAATCACACCTAGTTTGACGTTTATGTATAAAACACGATTCTAAAATTTTTATTTTACTATTCTTTTTGATGTAATCCGCCTTCATAATACATAGTGACTGAAATTATAACACCGATAAATTCAATTGACTTCCAGTCACGGCTCAAAAAGTACAGGCCTTTGAAGAAAGGTCATACGGTCAGAGGTACGGGCATCGTAGACTTAAAAATAAGGTCCATTTTCATTTATCAACACACGCTGCAAAGAGAATTGTATTTTTCAATATATCAATTTGTTGCGGTAAAAATTGTCTATATATGGCATAACGGAATTATTTTACAAAACAAGAACCTGACTAATTAAGTATATCTGCTGCTAAAATGGATACCATCTTTATCTTAAGACGCTGACAAGTGCTAAATAGCTGTACTTGAACAGCTTTTTAGCTAAATGTATTTAGTTTGTGGCAGTAAGAAAATTTTATATTAATCTTGATCACATTATCTAAGGCCAAGAAAAGTCCGAAACAAGTTTCCTTAAAATTTTCTCGATAAAATAAAATAGCAAAGTTGACTCTAAATAAAGCTTCTAATGTAAATATCTTAATTATTTACGAACGAATGTGTATGAAACTATATTAATAAAATAGCAAAACTTTATCAAAAGAGACAAGAAACGTGACATTTTCGATTTACGTTTCTAGTTTTGTGTTATCAAGCTTTCTTTCGGATTTTACCTAAACTGATCGCGATTTTACCATCGCTGTCTCTCTTTCACTACAACGCAATCCGATAGTGACAAAAATTCAGCATTTGACAGCGTCTTAAGAAACCGGTGTAATTCATACCATATGTTATATGGATACTTGGATATCGTCAAGGGTTTTTTTATAAGCCCGTATACGTCACTTTACCGAGCTCATGTATTTTTAAAGAATAATTCACTAACGACCCGCTCTGACTATTAAAAAAACCGGCCAAGTTCGAGTTGGACTCGCGTACCGAGGGTTCCTTATAAACCTGTAGGTATACAGGGTTATTGGAAAAATGCTAACAACCTCTTAGTGTTAGCTGCTAGTCTTAACAAACATTTTGAGTTTTTTTTTATATGTTTTTGGAGGAATAAGCACGAAGACCACCTTTGTAAAAGACAAGGCCTACTCCGAGCCAAGAGCGCGCGCCCCGGCAGCAGTGGACCGCACCGCGCTCTTTTTGAATAGAGTTTTGAATATATACATCGAGAAAAGTAATAAAATATTAGAAATAATAAATTACAGGCACAAGAGACTTTTAAGATCAGGTGGTCTTCGTGCTTATACCGTAACAACACAAAAAATAATTTAATAAAGCACCAGAAGTCAACTCTAAGAGGTTGTTAGCATTTTTTTAATAACCCTGTATAAGTAAAAGTTATGATATTTTTATTCCTAAATTAAATCCATAACATTAAAAAAAAATGTTTTATTATATGATGTAACTAAAAATGTATGCGTTTCGGAATTTTTCCTTTATCTGTATAAGACGTTGCTTACTACCAAATTTCAAGATTCTGAGTACACGGAAAGTACCCTGTAGTGTTTGATTCTCTTGCAAGTCTCGAAAATTCGGGGCAGTATCTTTTGATTGCGTTGGCTTAGAAGTTTATTTTTTCACAGATTTAAGCGACAGTAGACCTGAGTATTTGATATGAATTTCAGCTTGATACCTCTACGCGTTCCTGAGAAAAAGTGTCTTGACAGACCGTCAACAAAGTGATCCTAAAAGGGCCTTTTTCCTTTTAAGGTAACCCTTAAAACCGTATCAAGATCCGTTGCGTAGTTTTAAAGATCTAAGCATACATAGGGACAGAAAGCGGGAAACGACTTTGACGACGAGACACATTCCATGGATTCACCGGGTTCATAGCGTTGCAGAAGAAGAGGTGTCAAGGTGCCTGGGCCTTGCAACCCAGGGAGTAAGGTTAAGGGGCCCTTTATGATGCATCAATGCTCCCTTTCACCGTTCAAGCCTCCTCTCCTGCCCAACCAAATTTGGTACAGTCCGCGAGGTATAAGCTGAGCTTTGCATTTGTGTGAGTGTACATGGATAGTGTAGGTGTGACAACCGGCCTTAGGCGCGGCGCCATTTTCGCCCGGTAAAAACCTGATTTTGGGTAACCGGCCTGAGGCGCGGCGCCATTCTGTCTCGCCGCGCTCCTGCCGATTGGTCCGATTGGTGATCACTCACACTAATGCTAAGCTCAGCTTATGCCTCGCGGACTGTAAGATCCTACTAATGCCGCCTTGGATACACGTTCAATACGTTGAATACACGTTATACTATGTAATGAAATCGTATATTAACGTAAAATTACAATTAAACAGCAACTACCACTTTTTAAAGCAGTTTTAGCTATGGACTGCCGTGCCGCAGTTCTTCAGGTTCGATCCCCACCGCCGGCTTGAGTTTCACCACATGGTGGAAGGGTTTTGCGAATGCTCGTCTGGCTAGCTGCCACCCTCAAGTAGAGGGTGTTACGGCATAAAACTACAGGCACATAACACTTAACAACAACTATATGTCTCAGAGTGATGGGCGCATTGGAGTAAGTCACTTGTGACGAAATGGATCTGTTATAGGCAGAGGTGACCGCCTTACTTCAGGTGGGCATCGTACGTGTTCCGATACAAACAAATAAGAAAAAAAAAATGACAACCTACTACCCAAGAAATACGGCTAAGATTGTTAAGCTTTAACTACAGGAGATTTACAAATATACAAGGCTTGTGTGAATGTAATAGTTTTAAGGGGATGTCTTGGGCGCGTATTTTGACCAATTGTACAAGTTTTGGAAGAAAGCCAGGTCAAAAGCACCTTTAACAGATTAGAGTGAACAAAAGCAATAAGAGAGAGTGTGAGTTAAGTGAGGTCATCGTATTTTCCAAAACTTATCTGAGCGCTTAGTCGATGCGTCACCACAGATTTGGCTCAACGAAAGAGCATTTGGACTGCCTGTGAGTCTGCAATGACTTATAGGTGTCTAAATGCTTTTATTGTAATAACTGTAGTGTTGTATATAGTACGTAGTATTTTGTTTATAAAGGCATAAAGCCGGTGTACATAAAAATTAGAAGTAACAGAGATTAATTACAATTTTTATTTAACGTCATAATTTAGTCAATGTTGTAATGAAATTTTGATATGCTAATAAAGCAAAACATGACTGTACTTCTCCTAATTGTCATCATATGTTTTATGAAATAAATGAATATGAGCATGAGAAAGTACTGTAAAATCCCGAGTCTCAATCATCGCTCCAAGGCGTAACCAATATATTTGTGCACAATTTATGGAAAACTAACTGCTAACCAGGAGGATTTATGCAAAATTACACCCATTTCTTTATTGATACGGGTGCTCCTCAACTACTTTAACACAACATACTGTCCACATTGAGTTATCAAATATTTGTAGGGATTGTGAGAGTGTGGTCCAATGGCTTGAATAATTTTCCCAGACGCATCTAAATATATACGAGCACTGCAGTTGTTTATCTTGTTAGAACACCTCCAGTATTTCATCCGGTCCAATGAGTAGGTATAGTCGTTGTAGAGGATCATATCTCTTCCTTTTCGAGATTTTACTATTCTGTATATATCTGAAAAAGAAATCAATGACATTCCTTGAATCGATAATACATAATCTCGCTGACGTCTACTAATACTCATTATAATGCGCATGCGCGCGTTTTTTTTTCGTTTTTCCAATTTATGCTTACCTTTGAAATGCAATGTATTATCTAAAGTTTTCAATAAGTTTCGACTCCGCGACTTGGGCATTAAGCCTTTATTTTTTTTTAACGTGTGAAAAATGCATTTACGCATTCCCGTCCAACCCGGGGAAGGTGGCCGGGATATGTCGGGCTCGACACCAACTACTCCCACAGCAGCAAGTGTAAGATAAAGTACCGACTAAATAACAAACGGTGTTCCATCTCTACCGCTTCTAGGCGGTTTCGCAGGGACGCTTTAGCATTCAACCACGAACCCGCCAAGGTTGTCCGTTGCCGGACCCCTCCTGGGGTACTACCCCTCACGACGCACCAGAACTCATGGCACGTCGCTACCACCCGGGATCAAGCCCGCAAATGGGCGTGAGACGACCCCGCTTCCGACGCCCAAGGTCCCCCTGCGACGGGTCAGATGAGTAGCCCCGTCGCCTGCTACTTCGGCCGCAGAGAGAGAGCGGCGCCTCGCTATACCAACACTCGTCCTCCCCTGCGGTCCCTCCGCGTCCGCCATCCAACGGTGGCGGCCCCGCCGTGGCCACGGAAGGTAGGGAGAGCGGCGCACCGTGATACCGGCACTCCTCTCCCACCGTGGTCCCTCACCGTCAGCTGTGGTGTCGCCCATACAACACCACAGCCCGCCTCAGATGCGGTGCTGCCCATACAGCACCGCAGCCTACCCGATGCCGCTCCAGTCTGGACTTAGAGGCAAAGCCCAGTGGAGCGGCCCCTCTGGGCCGGCCGACTGCCCAAGCCAACACGGCCCCTGGTTCCTCTTCGCTTCACCGTGGGTGACGAAACGAAGAAGTTGTATGTCTGATGTTATGCTGCCGTTTTTGACCATAACCAATACATGCCATTATTTACTGGACGTTGTCTACCCATTTTTGTCTTTTCATCGGCATATAAGATCAGACCTATATCTTAAGTGTATGTGCTTCAATTGCTTTCATGCTGAAACTTTGCAACTAAAACATATAATGCAACACGGTTAAAATGTCCACAAATTTGATCAAAGTGGTGTAGTAATAGGATATAAAGAAATAGAAAACAATCTTACATTCTACTCCCTCATTTTTAAACATAAATAAACAGTCTCAAAATCGAATTAGGCTAAGCGTTATAGGAAGGTAAACTAGTTCCATGCTTTGTAATCATTATAATAAATCAATATATATACCTAAAATATACTTAGAAATGCATTACCAAGAAATTATGAGCATACAACACTAAATAAAGAGGCACAGGAAAATATAAACATAAACAACCAATTACATTATAACGGTTACCTTAAAAACGTTACAAAATTGAAAAGTGTATTTAGTTACTAAACATTTTTGTATGGAGGACGAGATAAAATTTTTCGTCAATACATTATTTGGAATGTAAGGGTAAGGAGAGGCGTGCAATTGTATAATGAAATATCTGTACCCACGCAAAAAAAAATTGTTACATACAATTAGGATCTGTCATATTATGTAGTAGAAAGTAAAGTGCATCTGTGTAAAGAGTCTGTAGAACCTTAATTACATTGTAGCGTTTCTTTATATCTTCTTCTTGGTCGTGTGTAATTTCGTCGTCTATCGCATTATCTTAAGCTTTGCTTATCTCTTTTCACCTAATCTTAAGCTTCAGTGATTTACGCCAGTGGGCAATGAAGGTCTTAACTTAGGATGGTAAAGAAAAGTTACTTTAACTGAACCTGGTTACAAATGTTTCATTAAAACTAGAAATCGGTGTAACATCCGAAGTCGCTATAGCCAAACTATTTACCTCCATAAGTATACTTTAAATTCAAGGTAAATTCTTACGTCACTATAACCGAAACGTCGTTACAACCAAGGTACATGAACTCTACTGTATTCTACAATCGTATTATTTGTCCCGATGTGGAAATGAAATAACTATAGGGTGCATGATAATGTTGCCCGTCGGCTCTTATGATTTCTCCGTTATTATTTAAATGTATACGTGCCTTACAGTTTTTTCCTGTTAAGGAACACCTCCAGTATTTATTCTTATCCAGGGAGTATGTATAATCATTATAAAGGATCATGTCTTTGCCTCTTTTCGACTTCACAAATTGATACGTTCCTGGAGAAATGGAAATATATATAAAAATACACGTATACGTAGCATCATGGTACATATTTGTCCTGATTATGGTATAAATGAAAATGTTTTTATATACAAACCGTGGGTGAGAGAATTTAAATATTGTTACCACGAATACTGACTTTCATGAGTTTCAAGTACGATAATATGAATAAAATAAAACAACACTAAAGATATTGATAATGTTATATTGCATTTTTTTTCTAGAGATTTGGTTAAACATTAGTCCAAATAGGTATATCGCTTGCACATATTACATTATTTTTTTGTTTACAATCCTAGTGGCTTTATTTATTTCAAATTAGAACAGCATTTACACACGAATTGCACCAATGATATATAAATATAATACAATCATAAAAAAGTCAAAATAAAAATATATATAAACAGATGACAAAAATATAAATACGAAAATGATTAAAAAGGTCACTGAGAATATTCATCAATGAATAAATATTCACGTCATATGCTACTGGTTATAGTCGAAATTGTCTTTTCTCTTTCGAAGTAGTCTCGCTGTAACTTAAACTCTGCATCAAGATATCTTGCCACTTGCCGTCAAAGAGATCATACTCAGGTTTTGCTTCAACAAGAGCATTGAGCGAAGCTAGGGATCGCAGTGTCGGGGAAACTGCATGCACTACAGTTCTACACTTCGGGACAGTCAGCAGTTTATGTATCCTGCCCGGATTGTAACTGTCAGGGACGAACAATCGACAAAGCTGATTGTGGAGATTCGTTGCATCAACTTCCCCTCGAAAAATGTTGCTCATCATCTTTAGATAGTTCTCTTAATGGATCTCTTAACTTTAAGTGCATAGTACCTTAAGGCGTCGAGCAGGAAATCCCTAGGATACATAAAATGACTGTACCCAAATTTACGTTTGTAAGTATATCTCTGAGAAAGGCATTTTAAAACTTCTCCAACATTAAGGTGTATTTGTCCTCATGCGGATACTATACACAAGCACTGGCCTCAAGCTTATTCCTCACTAGAGCGCTGAATATTATTTATTTATGTCTGGAAGGCTGACTTTTGACCGCTAGTTAGATATGTAAATCAGCTGTTGGTAAGGGAGCTTCTTGGACAACTGTCGGAGCACACATAGATATGTTGCAAAATTTTTACCTTGTAGTAGTAGTAGCTAGTCAGACATGCACTGTATTATTGATCAACCAGCGCGCTTCCGCTATTCTATACTTAGAATTCTGTGATTCTAAGTATAGAATAGCGAAATTCGCTATTCTATACCTAATTCGAGAATTCGAATAGAATATAGAATTCTATTCGAATCAGCAACCACCTGATCAGCACCAATACTCACCACTTCACTGAGCTATCACCAGTTCAAAAAGTTCACTTAATTTTAATTAGTTATTAAAAGTTCACTTAAATTAACTGTTTCACATCCATGCTTTTAATATTTATTTTTCTTTCTTTTTCGACTTATATTTTCTCCATTTCCTTCTCTGTTTTTCTTGATCTGCTTTTGAAAGATCTGCTATCTTTTTTCTTTGGTATGAACTCATTTTTTCTGCAATTTTTCTTCTGTATTCTTCATACTTTGCTGGGTCTTTCTTTAATCTTTCTCTGTACCTTTTTGCCCTTTCTGCTGTTGTCAAAGGCTTTCTATGCCCTGAAAGAAACAAAATACCATATATTATACATGAATATAAATTAATGGTTTATACTTCGGAAAATTGTGTTGTGAAGTACGATATGTATTTCACAACACAATTTTAGTAGTTGTGAAATACATATCGTACGTTTAGTCCAAATAGGCTTATATTGTAACAACCAGGTCGTCAAATTTAGTGATAGAGAAGACTTTTTTTTTATTCCTGGTAGGTAAGCCTTTGTCCACAATTTCACCTGCTGGTAAGTGATGCTGTGGTCGAAGGTGTTAACAGGCTTAACGTAAAATTACTGGCCATCAAGGATAGCTGCCGGAACACACCGACTCAAATTGAAAGATGCACAACGCCTCAAACCGACGCAGCGAAATAATACAGCTAACTAATAACCAAAACTCGTAAATAGACAGAGTATGTATTCAGTAATACATTTCTAAGTCCGCGGTGTTAGTAGCTGAAGAAGACTGCTGTCCATCTTATTGTTAGTCCTTCCTCAGTTGGTTTTACGACTGATAATCTTATTCTAACATAGTGAAGTATACAGGAAGCATTATAGCAGTGCATCGACTCTCAGCGTGCTCAGTCGCGTGGATTGCTTAGCTAGAATCATCGGTAAGCTTTCCTTTAAGTTCTAGAAATATAGATTAATACACAAAACTACGGTGTTTGCAATAGTATAATTTGACAACTTGTTCAAACAATGAAGAAGAAGAATGTAAATATATACAAATTAAATTATCATGCTTCCCGCCGATTGAAAACATTTTTTAATAATTTGTATACGTACAAGTACACCTCAAAAGGTGCTAATGCCTACCTTCCGGTACTTTACTGTCTATTGACATTAACGAAACAACGGGTAAATACTTGAAGATGGGAATCAGCGCCTTCTGAAGAACTGACAACTTCTGCTGCGATCCCTAAGACGCCTGCCAAGCGTGGTGATTATAGTTAATACCCCATTGGGGGAAACCTTGTTCAACGGTAGACATTCCAGTTGATGTGATGATGTTTGTTATTCCTTTACGCCGAAATGGCTGAACCAATTAGGATGAAAATTTTAATATAATCACCTTGTTTAGAAGACATGGAATACTTTTGATTATAATCATTACCACTTTCCGTCAGTCTACGTGTGTGGAACCGCGGAATGCATGTTAGGTTTTAATATGTTCTTGTGCAGTAAGTACTTTATGTTGTTAGAGAAGATATAGTAATATGGTTTCGACTCTACATGGGCAGGATAAGAGTAAGAAGTGGAGGACTTATAATTTTACTTTCTTATTCTTCCTCCATTCATTAGATAATCTCTATTGCATTCCGTATTTGTTGTTCTTCTGAAAGTTCTGCTATGTTCTTTCTGCTTAATCTAACTGGCTCTGCGTGTCTTTTCCTGTACTGCTCATATTTCTTTGGATCCTTTTTAAGTCTCTCTCTGAACTTTCTTGCTCTCTCTTTTGCTCGCCCTTCTAATTACTAAAACTAATCATAATGAACTGACATTACATGAAGTATCAATAAAACCAGCCAGCACTCGATATTTTTATAAACAAATATATTTATCATTCAGTTAGCACTAGTCCGACCGCCGGATTTAAGTACCGAACTAAGTCAGTATTGGCAAGCTTCATCTAGTGCATATTGCCGATTCAAGGCGACGACGTAGCGTGGAAATATCTCGCTGTTATTAACGCAGTCTTAATTTGCCATGTTGCAGGACGACAAAATCGGTTGCTCGAAATCCAGAGCAACAAAGTAGTTTTGTCGATCGCCACATGCTGTCAATATGTCCAAGTTGGACTCTGAAAATGGTAAGTAGTCTAGATTGCTTTATCAAAACAATTAATTTAAAATGTATATTTGCAAAGCAACAAGACGAAAACGTGAACGAGTACAACACATGTGAAGAAAAGAATTTATTGAATTTCACTACCTTTAATACTTCTAAGCTACGAGAAGACAACCATATAATCTGGAATATAGGCATAAATATTTGATTTATTCTGTCTTTATTAGCTCCAACAAACTAACACTGAATGAAGTTGATGCGACCAACATGAAAATTACAAACCAATCAAACTCACTGACTAAGAAATGCGATGTTGCATGACTGTGAAAGGCATGTAAAGACGAAGTGGAACGACGTTGAAGTTTTGTCAATTATGACTTGTCTATGATTAGGACATATACCCCGCTGTTCAAGGCACGCAAATATGCACTATTTGCACTGTATTCACGCAAACGTTTGATTCATAACGTGCTAAACAGATACCACGTTGTCATTATGACGTCGTCTATGACATCACCCCCGGCTGCATACAACGCTCATAGAGAAGTGTTAGTGCAGCGTGTACACAAACGTCAAACTCAAATTTTGACAGGTACGAGAATATTTTACTATTCTTGTTGTTGTAGTTGGACTTTTATACGTAAAACCATATTGTTCACAAAAGAATGCCTCGAAATGCTATACTTCTAATGTCAAAAATTGAGGTAATGTTTTTTTTTATGCCTGATAGGGTAGCCTTTGACCTAGTGGTCAAAGGCTACTCACCTGACGGTAAGTGACGATGTGGTCGAAGATGTTGTTCAGGCTAAACTATAAGTACTGGCTCTTAAGGGCAGCTGCCGGAACACACCGTTAAGTGCTTGGCGACAGATTTTCTACTTAAGGGTGGTAGCTAGCCAGGCGGGCATTCGCAAAATGCCCTACCGCCATGCAGGTTATTTTGGATTAATTGCGAAGAAGCAAATTGACAGTTAGCAGATGTTATAAGCGCGGCTGCTAATCGGTTCACATCGTTTGCGCGCAAACAGTGCATATTCTCGTTTTAAATTATGAACCGAGCGTTTGCAATGTATTCAGTGACTGCAGTGTTTGAGTGATTTAAACCGTAGTGATGTGTTTGAATTTAAGTCGCGTGAGCCAGTAGGACAACAGATGTCGTATTGCGACAGCTAATAAGAACATAACGTAAGACGGTTATATACAGGGTTATTGGTAAAATGCTAATAACCTCTTAGGGTTGACTTCTGCTAGTCCTAAGAAACATTTTCAGTTTTTTTTTTGTTTTTTTTTTGGCATTTTAATGCCTACTCCGAGCCAAGAGCGCCCCGGACCGCGTCGTGGTCCCTTTGAATAGAGTTTTGAATACAATAAGTAGTACGGTACTTCAGCTTGGCAGATCATAAACCGATCGCGGGTTTAAATCGCGATTGCGTTTTAAATGTTTGCTTTCTTTGTAATTCTCTGTACAATATTTCACCTATTTAGTGCATAATTATGATTGTTTATGATGTTTGATTAAAATTTACAAGTATGTGAATACACGGGACCAATTCAATCAATTCAAAAAACTTGCATTTAATAGTAATAAATATATTTAGTACGTTCATTGCTTGTAAAACAATTTGTCAGCACATAAATTAGGCTACTACCAATTTTATTTTATTTATTGCTGATAGGCTAGCCAATATATCTCTGATGGTAAGTGATGATGCGGTCAAAGATTATATTAAAAAAAAACTAAAATTAGTCTATTTGTATGTATAAAATGTATCACCTATACTTATAATATGTATTTTACTTTCTGTTTCCATCCGTTTATATTTTCTCCACCGCATTCTCTATTTTTATTGCTCTGCTTTTAATAGCTCTCTTTTTCTGGCTTTTCATTACTTGTTCTAAGCGCTTCTTCTTAAACTCTGCATATTTCTTTGGATCCTTCTTTAATCGTTCTCTATATTTTCTAGTTCTTTCAGCTGTCGTCATCGGTTTTCTACGCCCTTAAATTAATCAAAGTAATTGACAATAGATCAAATACATATAAATATTAAAAAAAATATTAAAATACTAGCTGTACCTGCGACTTAGCTCACGATTGCCGTACCTGCAAACTTATTATTCACATTTGAGCACTGTTTATATCACGCAACGCTGAGGTCTGCGGTGAAGAACTCCTAGTAAAGCAGAGCTCAGAAATTAGCTTTTTACTTTGGGTTTGAAACTCAAAACGGCGTGTTTTTGCCGAGATTCTCCTTGTTTGGCGGTAGAACGAAAATATATTAGGTATAGACTGTGCACTTCCATTGCGCAGTCTCCAAAATGTATCCGGCAAATGATAGATAGTTAAAAAAACTGATTGTGGCGAATGTTCCAGATTTTAGAATTTTATCGTAGCAAGATTGCAAAATTAAATGATGGCCGCGCTGCCCATGGCGTGCCGGGCTGCCCGTAGGGTGCTGGGCTGCCCGTGGCGTGCCGGGCTGCCCATGGCGTGCCGGGCTGCCCATGGCGTGCCGGGCTGGCCGTGGGGTGCCGAGCTGCCCGTGGGGTGCCGGGCTTACTTGTCACAATTATAACAAAAAAAAAGAATAATTTAAATCGGACGCGTTAATAAATTCCCATCCCATCCCCTTTCCCGAAGGTACCGTGCTAAATTTAGTTTTTTTTTAATTTTATTAATTTAAAGCCCGGCACCCCACGGGTAGCTCGGCACCCTTATTTAGTTTTGCAAACTTGCTAAGATAAAACTCTAAAATCTGTAACATTCGCCACAATCAGTTTTTTTAACTATGTACCTTTTGCCGGATACATTTTGGAGACTGCGCAATGCAAATGCACATAATTATTAGTATAGGCCCGATTATTATGAAGAATCGAGCCGGACCGAAGTGTGAGTTCGAGCTAAAACAGGGACGACTCTACTACAGTAAGTATATTCCTTGGTGTAGTCTATGAGGTATAATGTGCAATTATTTTCAATGAGTCTTTAATTACTTACATGACAAAAAAATGATTTTATTCGCATTGTCCCTCAATGAACACAGAGAATCTCTGAATCATAAGATGCCATCAGCCAGTTTAGTCGTTAAAACGCATACGAACAGACAGAGAGATAGAATTGCTTCCACTTTTATAATATTAATGTGGATGATGTATGTGTCCTTCGGCAGGAATTGTCCTGATAACCTACTCACGAAACAGAATCATATTGCTGGATCAGGACTAGGAGTATAATGTTCATTTTAGCAGATACGGAGCTGTATATCTTTTAATTATTCATGTAATGCATGTGTATAAAAATATAACAATAAAATTGCAAAACCTTATCACAAGGGACAAGTTAAGTAGCATTTTCGATTTAAGTTATTAGTGTGAATAAGCTTTAATTTTAAATTTTTCACACAATTTTTCAACGAATGCCCTGCCTCTCTTTCACTTCTATGCAGCCCTATATAGTGATACAGTTTCAGAATTTGTTTGCATCTTAATAATTCTTAGGCAATTTGTTTGTACAAAATCTAGACTACTACCATTCCATTACTATTTATAACATTTGGCACCTATACTTATAATCTTTCTTTTACTTTCTGTTTTCATCTGTTTATATTTTCTCCAGCGCATTCTCTGTTTTTCTTGCTCTGCTTTAGATAGGTCTGCTATCTTTTTTTGGCTTTTCATTACTCGTTCTAATTGCCTTTTTTTATGCTGTTCGTACTTTTTTGGATCCTTCTTTAGTCTCTCTCTATAGTTTCTTGATCTCTCTTTCCCTGACATCGGCTTAGAACGCCCTAAAATGAAACTAAATTATTTAAAAATTTTGTGATTAAATATAAAAAAAAAACTCATGAATATTTTTTTAGCTCTTATAACCTTTAACCACTATCTCATTTGATGGTAAATTATGATGTGATAATACACATGTATTTCTGGTTACCTTTGAACTACAGGCTCTCGGACAGCTGCCAGAACCTTTAAGTACTTGGCAATAGAATTTCTACTTGAAGGTGGTAGCAAGTCACCATGCGGTGAAGCTCAAGCCCGCGGCGGGATTCAAGCCATTGACCTGCTGCGCGGCAGTCCATAGCCAATGCCACTGAGCCGTCACTGCTTCGTACACAAGAGACAAGAGAATAAACCCAGGTAGACGTAAAAAAGAGATGAGATCAAATAGCTGAATCAGAAGAGGTATGATGCCAATGATTCTCCACCAGCTTGCACGGCCCCACACGTCTGGGGGGCGGCCTTGGTGAGCAAGGTTGCTCCTCCACAGGGCGGAGGCCCGGTTGGGTTCGGGCCTACCGTCGGGGTGAGATAGTGAATGCTAATGCGACTCCATCTTGCCCCACCTCAGCGGAGGACTGCTCACTGGGTGGTTTTAGTGCGTTTAAGTCTCACACATACCCTTTCGCCACCCCTATGGAGGCAGGGAAGTGTGAAGGTATTTCCCCCAATCAAAAATAAATAATTATTTTATTTTATTTTATTTTATTTTACTTGTATTCGGGTGGCTTACAGCTTTCATTACAAAGTAATAGTGAAACAGACAGACAAAAGCCATTTACAATTATGAAGCCATTTAGAAACATTAATTACAGGCTACGTTTTTGTTACTATCTCACTGGTTCCTGAGTGTTGGTTGTTGTTACTTAATTAAATTTAATAAACTATTCATAAATGTATACGTAAAATCGCCCAACCATTATTGAAAAAACTGGATAAATATGCTAGTACCTATTAAATTCAACTCTCAACGAGTAACCATTGCAATTGTACGGGGCAATGCTCCCAGTATGCTGAGCACGCTGCCAACCACGCTGACTAGTAGGTTGTCTAAATGCTTTTATAGTAGTAGCTGTATTGTTGAATATAGTACGTAGTATTTTTTTTATTAATAAAGGCAAAAACATAGATTTTTAAATGTTAAGTGCGGAAACATATGTGTATTGTGTATACGTATTTTTCCCCTTGCATGCGGAAGGCTGCTCGACTTTTGATTAAACTAGGTATTTATATTTCAACAGTCCTGGGCACACCAAAGTGAAAGACTGCACGGATTATTGGATGGATTAATAGGTTTATATATGCCAGCAGTCCGGGATAGGAACAAGATATATTATTTATTCCAATTTACTAAGTAGTACCCGGGGATCGTAATATTTCCGATTATTTTTGAAGCAGTGATGGCTCAGTGGCACTGGCTATGGACTGCCGCGCAGGAGGTCCATGGTTCAAATCCCGCGACGGGCTTGAGCTTCACCGCATGGTGGAAGGGCATTTTGCGAATGCCCGCCTGGCTAGCGACCACCCTCAAGTAAAAAAACTGCTGCCAAGCACCTAACGGTGTGTTCCGGCAGCAGTCCTTAAGAGCCAGTGAAATTACAGGCACATGAGACTTAACAACTACGTCTCAAGGTGACGGACGCAGTGCAATTCGTGACTTGTGACGAAATGCATCTGTTATAGGCAGAGGTTAGTCCGCTCAACGTCAGGTGGGCCTCGAGCTTGTTCCGTCACAATAAAAAAAAACATGGGCCTTTGCCCCTGTCTTTACAAGGGCGGAATCAAAAACATAATTTAATTACGAACCGATTTACCAGCACATAAAATTATATATTACCACTTAACACCTATACTGATAATCTTTCTTTTACTTGCTCTTTGCATCCGCTTATGTTCTCTCCATAGCTTTCTTTGTATTTCTTTTTCCACTTTTGAAAGTTCTGCTACCTTTTTTCGGCTTGTCCTCACTTTTTCTGCGTGTTTTCTTCTATACTCTTCGTACCTTATTGGGTCCTTCTTTAATCTTTCTCTATACTTTCTTACTCTTTCTGCTGCTGTCAACGCCTTTCTACGCCCTGGAATTAAACAAACCGAATTGACAGTAGCTTTATTACGAAAATTGGTCCATGGTCAAATTTGTGAGAATGAGATAAATGGTGTTGTACACGGCGGCATAAACATTAATTAAATATCAATTCAGAACAATGTAGATTATGGAAGAAAGAGAATGAATAGAGAAGAGTCAGCTGATATGCACATTATTTTGAGTTTTGAGTCTGCAACACTTACGAGATGTTGCTATTTCAAGTCTTTAAGCGATTGAAGATTTCACTTAAGAAGATTCCAGACGGATACTTATTTTGAACCCGTGTGGGTGCCGGGTTAGAATGTCATTTGAGCTTCAACGCATGGTAGGGCATTTTGCGAATACCCGCCTGGCTAGCTACCACCCTCAAGTATAGAAAATCTGTCGCCAAGCACCTAACGGTGTGTTCCGGCAGCTGTCATTGAGAGCCAGAATTCTAGGATAGCCTGAACAACTTCTTCTTCACTTATCATCATCAGGTGAGATAGTGGTCAAAGGCTAGACTATCAGCAATAAAAAATTTTTAGTCCGCAACACATCCTCTCACCGCTCAGCTACACACCATTCCACAGCTTTCCTACTCATCCTCCTGCCGCTTAACTTCTTCGACCATCTATGGTGGAAAAAGTCCAGTAGAACTCTGTGCGAGATTTACCGGGGGATATACTGCCACCATACCAATTTCTATCGCCACGCAGTATTATTTACATTACTGTGTCCCGGTTTGAAGTGTATGGGTGCCGGTAATTTATTTATTTATTTTATTTTATACTTTGTAGGGTAGCCTTTGACTACTATTTCACCTGATTATAAGTGATGTTGTGGTCAAAGATGTTAATTACAGGCACATCAGACTTAAAAATTTTATTTCTCAGGGTAATGGGCGCAGTGCACTTCACCACTTGTGATATGCAGCCAAATAAGCAATGACATAAAACATTGTCATTATTGCTACGTCGTCGGTCAGAAAAAAATGTTTTCAACGCCCTAGCTCGTAAAGTGAGCTTTATTATATCGTTCTTAGGGCCATAAACTGAACTATAACACCCTCGTGCATAATAATATTATACACTAGTGCGTAATAGAATTATCCCTACAGAGTTAAGTTAGTACCTAACTGCAAATTATATGCGAGTAAACAGAGCATTTTAAATTTAACCGGGTAATACAGATTTGTAACATCAAAGAGGTTTATATGTAATCAACCACCATTAATACATTTGCCGCACGCAAAAACAAAACTTGCTTGCTAGTTTCCATAATTTTCGTATGTTGTTTGTATCGCATTTGTGCTATATATATATTTTCCACAAAAAGTGCGTATGAAACTCGTGAGCAATTTGCTCATTATATACTGGGCTGATTTACGCCCTCGCCTACCGCTCGGACAACAACACACAGCCTCGTGTATATTGAGCAACTTAGCTCACTGGTATCATAATCTACTATTTCGCCGTCTATAGAGGGATAGGTATATAAGTAGTTTCGATCTCATAAATGATATAGACTTTATATATCCTTTCTAATTCTTTTATTACGTGGAATATAATTTCAAATCAATTCGATACTACAGAACTTTCGTAATATATGACACACTATTATATAACCACAATTGACTAACTAGAAAGACAAACTTCATGATTGTATGACACTTATATATTTATATTAGTAATAGAAGAGCAAACAAAAACTTTAACATTAACAATATTTTGCCTAATCTAAACTTATGATATAGTTGAAGCGACAGTTTTCACAGTTTACAACATGAAGGCGCGCCCTGAGGGCCAACTCCCATCTCTTAATTCAGTCTTATTTTAACCTTACATTAACAATTTTAATTTGCACTACCACATGTCATTATAGTAAACTTACGTTAGAACTTCAATGTGAGAGCGGGCTCCATGCATTGAATCAAGACATTTGTGCGATAGAGATAGCGCTATATGAACATTATTGTTTCGTGACGGCCGTGGTACGAAACTTGGTATCAATATTTTAAGTTTGAAATAAAGTTGTTGGTTTTCTATAATAGTTTTTAAAAGGTGAGAGTTGGGCCCCAGTAAACTAATATTTCGCTTTTGTACGTGTACGCCTCGTTTGTACATGATGTCATGGTGTGGGTGTATATGTTAATGGTACATACAGTAACAATAAAATGTTCAATATGATCGCTTGGGTGCCTACACACAAATAATTGCAACTACAGTTAAAAAATATGGAGCTGCGCGCCTTTGTAAGTGGTAAGGTCTGTATTGGCTATCCAACCGCATCATATGTTATGGTATGTTATATGTAACACTAAGTATATAATGGGGGGTATAAGTATATAATACATATAATTATATATATATATATATATATATATATATATATATATAGTATTGCCCGTTATATATATATAACGGGCAATGCTGCCAGCATGCTGGGCACGCTGCCAACTTGTAGTGTGCCAGAGCATTTGGACTGCCTATGAGTCCAAATGCTATTATTGTAGTAGCCGTAGTGTTGTATATAGTTTGTAGTATTTTATTAATAAAGGCATACCGCCCCGGTTAAAAAAAAAGTACTTATATACAAACTGAATTTATACAATATCAAATTCTTCTTTTTATTTATCAAGTAGAACTTTATATAATTTCAGAATTATTCTAAATGCCGACATGGTAAAAATGACGTAATAAAAATGCTATTTATAACATATTTATAACTGGTATATATTATATGCTTAAAATACTTCGAGACTTAATCTTAACATATTAAATAAAATATGATTTATTTAACAATTAATTAGACTCATCTCATGAGCCAGAATGTAAATAACTTTTTGGTATGAATAGTGAAAATTGCGTTAGGGGTCAAAATTATGGAGCTGGAATATTTTATTTCCCATAAAATATAAATAGAAAACAAACTGGCGGATTTTAGAAGCGATAAGTATTGTAATATAAAAAAAAACTTCTAAACCCATCGACTGGGGTATCAAAATGAAGAGCTTTTAAGGACGATTCCATAAATATATATAACTTGCAGTTTTAATTTCAAAACGTTTAAGGAAAATAAATAATATGCAGTAAGTTTTTTATTTTTTTAATTAATTTATACTTGTTAACTGTGCAAATATTAGAATAAACGAAAAATTGTTTATTTAAAAATTTTACTGTCATTACTGTTTTGTTATTTATAATATAATATATAATATAATAAGTATAAATTGTAACATTATAAAAAGGTTACGTACTAAATTATTATAATTAATTTACTTTAAAAATAAAATGATACAACTTTATTTAGCATATTGATGTTTATTTTTCGAAACAATTATTATGTTAAGTATTTCTATTAAAATTAGATTTTTTCTCAGACATTAGCTATAAAAAAGGAGGTAGGAACTTCAAAAAGTTTAAAATCTTCCATTTAAAAATTACGATCACTGAATATTATAAATGTGTATATTTAAAAAGAAAGTAACTTAAAGCATACAATTATGTATTTAACTTGAAAAATAAATAACATTTCATATATGTCGACATCATCAGTGAAACAATGGTAGTGGCAACTTTCTTTCATTATGAACTTGTATTCAGGTAGAACTTTATATTATTTTCTAATTCTAACTATACAATGTTTGTATTAATGCCTGCTTAGAGAACAACCTCACTTTTATAATTTATTTATAACAGACATATCACACATTTTTATAATCAACCGCAAACGTTATAGCATCAGTACCCGTAAATTTTCAAAAGTAACCTTCGTTTCAGCTTTAACTCAAATATTGTATCAGCTAGGACAGCATAAGCGTTATTATTTTTATTTTCAATTCGTACTTCAAATAAAATAACTAAAGGTTTTAGGGTGGATTAAATTTGGTTACAATCATGACAACGTCTTCGTTGCAATGATTGTGGAGTATAGTACTACATACTCTATTTTCAAAATGATTGCGTAAAATTATCTCGCAGACGGGCAGAAAAAGTTTATAAGTCTTTGTCACCAGATCTACTTGGTCCGTACTCTGCCTGGGAGAAGTAGTACTCAATATTAGTAAATTACTTGGTATTTCTTCAGAGTCCGAACATACAGAAGATGCCACCAACATTATGTCAAGCTCATCACTTGATTTTAAGACCTTTCTAAGTTTCTGAGAAGTTATTTCACTACAAACAGCTTTTTCCCATGTGATTTTGGTAATGCCATTACGACGTATCGTATCTATATTCTCCGAATCAACATTTTCATTTCTTCATTATCACAACTGGATATCTGAAGAACCTCAACAGTTAAAATTAAAAACAGGTTAGCAAAATCTTCAGCTATTATCATGTTTTGTTCATCCTAGCTTGTATGGAAGGCATGCGTTTAAGCACTCCACCTGTTCCGTTTACCCTTTACCTGGTGACCTGGCTCACTAAAAGTCCAGGTTGTCTTTGTTTGGATTTTATTGGTCATTGTTTTAAGTCATAAGTGGATATTCTTTCAATTTCGATATTGACTAGTAGGTCCGTCATTGTACACACAGCACATGCCCCGTGGGATGCTGGCATATAGTTGCATACCGACAAATGGATTTTTTCCTTATTGATGGTATTAATGCTTTATAAATGCACTTTCATATCTGGAATAGATGCACCTAATGCCATTTTAAGATTTTTTACTATAGGTACTTGTGACCAATATCTTCTTTGTGATACCTATAACTTTGCTTTCTCTTTTTGCATTTCCACTGCCATTGCTTGTGTCTTCATTGCCACCAGATATAATATCAATATTATTGCACAGGAGACACAAGACTTAATATGCAGTCGTCAGTTATTTTAACTTGTTGAGTTTGGTACCCAAAAACTCAATATTTTCATGTCTTATGCAAACGCATGTTTCACGATCTCTTCAAGAAGGTTGTAGTACCTACAATGGCTTGTCTCAACATTTTTGCATAGGATAATTTAATTCCGGTTTGCTTGACAAAGTTAATTGAATGTGAAAAAACCAAAAAGATTTCCATTCAATGAAAAATTTAATGCAAATCAGTAACATTATCTCGAAGAATACGTTTTTGTTTTTTGGTAACATAATCCTTCTTTCCCGGACGCACGCGACTTACTTCATCACTTACATAATATTCAGTTATTTTTGAGATTTATTACTTCCCTCTCGTTTTTTTTCCTCTGGCGACTTTATGCTAGCTTTGTTCAGCTTTTTTGTTGATACTGAACCGGAGTTAGAAAGATTTTTCATTTTATGAGGCGAGAGGTGTATTATTAAGTGTGTTAGCTAATGACCTTTTCCTTTGTCTGTATGTAATTGAATTCTTTTTCCATAGTTGCCTTTGTTTCATTTTTTCTCTCTCTGACATATCCGATATTGATCTTTTTTCACTCTTCTTTTTCAGGTAATATTCTCTGTCTTTGGCTCTCTTTATGGCTTTTTGTTCTGCAGTCATATTATTTAAAAACTTGCGTTTCCTTGCTTTAGCTTTCTCTTTTTTTCTACTATCAGCAGAACATTTATTTTTATTTGCTTTATTTTTAGACTCCATCTTCCAATTTAGTTCTGAAAAGTTAAAATAAAGCATTTGTGTAGAATTCTGACTTAGGCTACACACAAACAACTCAGCAGGGGTGAGTGGCAGAAACTCAAACACATACTGTTCTATTTGTTGCTCACTAATTACATCTCATAGGCATTGCTATTTAAACACTTGGTACACTCTTTATCTTTTTTCGTGAACGCGCCCGCTACAGCGAACACCATCTACTTGAACAGGCATAGAGAATACTAAAATTCTGCTAACAGAGTAATTTCAAGCATCAACCTACAAGATCATTGCAAGACGGTACGTCCGAGAACATTTGCGAAATGATCGTTCCCGAAATAATGTTACCGCCATTAGTGTGTATTTTTTTTGTACAATAGACCAAATCTGTTGTGCATACACCAACTATACCTTTCCTAAATTTTTCGCTACTCGACGCTAGACACCATTCAAATTGTTTTGTAAGACTATTAAGGATGTGGTTATTCTTTTTTTTTACTTATTGGCCCGAGGCCCACCTGATGTTAAGTGGACTAACCTCTGCCTATAACAGATGCATTTCTATATTACGAATTGCACTGTGCCCGTCACACTGAGACGTACAATTGTTAGGTCTCATGTGTTTGTAATTTTACTGGCTCTCAAGGACTGCTGCCGGAACACACCGTTAGGTGCTTGGTGACAGATTTTTCTACTTTATTTTTCTTACTCATGGCTTGTTTTATTTATAGCTGATAGGCTAGCCTTTGACCACTATCTCACCTGATGGTAAGTGATAGATAGATGGTTAACACTTTATTGCACTTTTAAAATTATTAATACTAAATACAAGATTTAAAAAATATCTTAAAAATAGTACAATCGGCGGCCTTATTGCTAGGCAGCAATCTCTTCCAGGCAACCGTAGGCTGAATTGAAACATATTAATTTAGATGGAGGTATAGGCTAAAGTGCATTATGAATAAATCATAGTTATTACTACTCAACATATTTAAACTAGATAAAACATACGTTAATAAATATGCGATATATAATTCTTTATAATATAAATAAACATAATAGATAAACTTGGTACATTAAAATACAAATATAAATAAAAAAAAATAGATACATTATGCCAAATTGTAGTTGTAATATATATTGAATATATATATATATATATATATATATATACATAAACAACAATACTAATAATATAAATAAAAATTATGCTTGCAAAGTTGGATTGTTAATCATTATGAATTGAAGAGAGGTAATATTTCTTAACTTGACTTTTTAAAGGAGCGATGTGATCTTTGTGATGAGTGATGATGTCATCGAAGATGTTGTTCAGGCTAACCTAGAATAAAAGATCCTGTCGCTTCCTAGACGGTTACAATATTAAAACGAACACTAGATGTGGTCACTCTAAATATATTCTAAAACTTAGTTCTAGAATATATTATATATTCAAGAACTAAGTTCTTGAATATATTTAGTGACCACTTCAGCTCAGCCAATTTAAACTGGTCGGAGAGAGATTTTTTTTGTGATAGTGCTTAAAATAATGACTTAGCGTCGTTGGCGAAGCGGCATTAACAATCACTTCGCCATCTCTAGGTCATATAATAGATGAACTCATTCTTGCAACATCAAGCTTGTAATTGTAAAAAATATTATAACTAATTATCTGATGCCACTAAGTGAAACAAGGTGCAATCATATTACTCAAAGCGATCTCTTCCAGATAGTCCAACACTATTGAATATTTTATTAGCACATGGACAAAATTGAATTTAATTAATTCCAATAATATGAATTATATTTTAGGCATATACGATATAAGTTCCATAGATTCCCAAAGTCGGAAAGCGATTATATAACAAAAAAATATCACAAAGCAGTTCAAAGTCTGGCACGGCACCCAGTCGATGGGACAGATTCGCCCCCTATTATTTGAGAACTAAACACATCCGGTGAAAAGTGGATGTTTGAACACCTCTGCGTCTGCTTTAGGAAGTACAGACGTGACAACGTTAATAATGATTTTATAAATACAGGTTTGGTATTTACCTGCCTAAAAAGCTTTATTCTCTAAAATGACCGAAAAATACAACCCTTTCCGGAGAATCCACATGTTTAACCACCACATACTACATAACTCATTCAACTGAGACGGCCGTTATTAAGATAAATAGGTAAAATCATTTAATAATAGATAATATTAACTAATTTTAGTTTAAATCTTCTACGCTTTCACCTAATCTGCCTTAATTCAGATTTTACCATGTTTAGCAACTAAATAACTATAGAGCTAAATTAACTTGCGCCAACAGAATATGGAATGCTCGTCCAACGTTTTTAATTCTAATTATACAAAATTTAACTAAGTTTGTACCAACAGAATTGCGACCAATGTAAAACTAATTCATTTTGAGGTTATGTAATTGTTACCGCAACATCTTATCTTAATATTATAAAAATAGATGATTTTAACCAAAATACCTTCTACACCAGCGTTCTCGTAATGACGCTGAATTCATGTATGCTATCAACACTATGCATTTTAATACATTTACATTATATTACATAAAATTAACACTTAACTTAACTAGCAGCGCCACCTGGCATCTACAATGAAAAAGGTATTGTCGTTTTATAGTTGCATTTACGAAATGACAAAATTTTCTTCGGACAACTTATTAATAATGTAGTCATACGTTTATCAATTAAGTATTTCTATACCATGAAATAATTATAAAAACCAACTGTATCGAAGTAATATTAAGGAGACGTTACAGAAATTGAATCCATATTGATGTCTTTCTTGTTAATTTAAATGTTTCTTAATGGATTATGGCAATGTTCTCAAAAGGATTTTTCACGTATCTTAGATGGTACATATTAAATGAAAATAATAACGCATTTTAATAAAGTCATTAAGCATGTCGTTGTTGTAAATAATCGTTACATGCGAGAAAATTGTGAAATTACTGCAGTTTTAATTGTGAAACTATCCAGCTGAAATTTTCCAATTCCATGATTTTTACCCTTATTCACATCAATAATTACAGGACAACATCAATAAATGACACGTCGAATGATTGGAATATTTTAGGTTTGACCCATACAAATTATATATTATAAAATATGCAGTGGCACGAAACCCCGTCTATTACATTACAGTCAGAAAATTTACGAAATTATAAATCGCCTACACTTTTGTGACACAGTTTCATGAATCCTTCTTTTCAAGTAAATTTAGCTAGATATATAAAGAAATAATTGTCCAACGTTTATGCATTCTTTGAGGAACATTGCGCTGCGTTTCGGATCATATTTTTAAATGAGGGTAGATATTATAACATATTATCTATTCCGTTCTTTATATTAGGAACGTCTTAGACATTGATTTGTTCTAAAAGGTATTGATGATTAAATACATTCCAATCATCAATGTAGGCTTATATAGATAAGTACAGTCTAGGGATATCTACTTGCTGAGTGAGGAGTGAGCGTTTGAATTGTATTTTATTTTTTTATTGTACATGAATAACGTATATAAGTAACTGTTATAGATATATTATTAAGTACCTATTTTATTTCGTGTACACTGTGCAATCCGGTATTTAAATTTTACTTTGTTTTTAAAGTGTTTCTCTGTAAGTGAATATTGTTATTCTTAAGAGAAATAAATTCTTAAACCACAGCATTAAATAAGACAATCTTTTCAGCATGAATTTATTTTCATAATACTGATTTTATGGGTCAGGTGGATAAATTTTCATTCAGACCGGACCTTTACGTAAACATATTAAAACAATATTCAGGTACCTTGAGAACTATTCATACAGGTTAATCTTAAATCACTATGGTTAATTCTTACCATACCAAATAATAATAATAATTCTTTATTGCAGACACAATATCCATAGACACAAGATCAAACATACAATAATTTATACTTACATATTAAAATAATATAAACAATAAAAATAAATATACAATAAATATTTTTTATTAGTACTAGTTTTTTTTTCATTTCGCTAAAGTTTTTAGCCGTCCGCGTCGTCCATACATCGGCGTCAAAAATATTCTATCTGAGAGACTCTATATAATAGATTTTTTAATTTTAATTTTTCAATTTTTAAAGCGTCAATGTAATAAATGCTTACACATAGATCAATGAGCTTGCCAATAGATAATGCTATTAGTCCTAGAAATATAATAAATAAGGAAGCTTATAATAAGAAAGTCTATATCCAGAAAGCATAGTCTTGATTGACTTCAGTATTTTAATAATTTTATTTTTGCAATACTGCATGTTCTGCGGATTACATTACATAATTACTTGTTTATCGCGCACATGACTATAATTTTTCCTCTCGTGAATTTGTTATTTCATAATGCAAACCCAGAGTTATTGCGTTATTGCAAAAATATTAAAATTATACGGTTGCGTCATCACTAACAAGTTTAAAGCTAATTGCAAAATTAGTCTTGTACAACGTAAGTTGAACTATAGGTGTCGCTCCATCCCCATACGATGGTTAAAGAACGAAAGGAAAAAATAAAGTTATGAGTCATATGTCATTTTAGCTCAGCTGGTCAGAGTACGAGTACACCCCGGCTATAGAGGTGGATGACGCGGTTCGTATCCCGCAAATTACTATAATTTTTCTTCTCGTAAACTAGTAATTTTGTAATTACTTCAAGTTTCGAAAGATGAGCTGTGCTTTTATATTGCTTTCATATTTTATAAGAGTTGACTAGTAACTTATTATTAGCTAAGTGCAAATGACTAGAATTTAAAAGTGATTTTGGTCATCTTTTATAAGTGCAAATGACTAGAATTTAAAAGATATTGTGATCATCTTTCATAAGTGCAAATGACTAGAATTTAGAAGAGATTTTGATCATCTTTTATAAGTGCAAATGACTAGAATTTAAAAGATATTGTGATCATCTTTCATAAGTGCAAATGACTAGAATTTAAAAGATGTTGCGATCATCTTTCATAAGTGCAAATGACTAGAATTTAAAAGAAATTTTGATCATCTTTTATAATATAAATATCTTGAATAATATCATATTCCTACACACCCCACCACAGGAAGTGTCCAACATTAGATATAAGATATTTGCTCCCTTCGTGTGTATGTTTACCTTCTACCCTTACAACGGATTTGTCATTGTCGTCCTTTAAAAACAACTTGGCTAATTGCGAAGTTAGTCTTGTTTAAAGTACAACATAAGTTGAACTATAGGCGCTCCATTCCCATACGACGGTTAAAGAACGAGAGGAAAAAATAGAGTTATGAGTCATATGTCATGTTAGCTCAGTCGGTCAGAGTATACCCCGGCTATATAGGGGTGGATGACACGATTCGTTTCCCGCAAATTACTATAATTTTTCCTCTCGTTTACTTGTAATTTTGTTATTACTCCAAGTATTCGAAAGATGAGCTGTGATTTTATATTTAATAACTTATTATTAGCTAAGTGCAAATGACTAGAATTTAAAAGTGATCTTGATCATCTTTCATAAGTGCAAATGACTAGAATTTAAAATAGATTTTGACCATCTTTTATAATATCAAATATTATTCTCATATTCCTACACACCCCACCACAGGAAGTGTCCAACATTCAATATAAGATATTTGCTCCCTTCGTGTGTATGTTTACCTTCTACCCTTACAGCGGATTTGTCATTGTCGTCCTTTAAAAACAACTTTGCTTTGCAATCTTTGTCCTTATACATCGTACATCTAAAACCTTTACCCTGGCAGTTGGAGTAAGTATAATCATCAAACAAAATCATACCGTGACCATCCTTTGACACCAGAAGCATGTATTTCTTAGATTCTTTATCTGAAAAAAGTAATATATGTCAATTGAAAGCAAAAATTATTAACTGACATCAAATTTGACGACACGGCAGCATATAAAAAAAGTCTTGTATAACAAAAAATAATAATTTGAAAACATATTTTTTTAGTAAATAGTTAGAGCAATTCACGAAAATTTTCTTTTACACATACCAAGCACTCATACCTGAAGCCTACCATAGCCACCATACATATTAATTAGGTATATAATTTGTAGGATTAAGGTTTTACTACGTATTATAAATAAAAACTTTATTATTTCTAATATTATTTCCAAAATGAATTAGAATGTAGAATTATGAATAAGACAAATGCAATTTTAAATTTGATTTATTTTTGGGAATGTAGAAACAGTACGTTTTTTTTTACATATTCTTAACTTTTATATAAGTTCCTCTCGAAGTTAAAACATAATTAGGAGTTGAGTGTCTGTGGATTCCTTTTAAATCCATTATTTTTCCAGTTTCATCCAAATAAAGTTTCCCGTTGCAGGTTTTTACAGTACATACCCAGTATTTATTTCTGTGTAATCTGTAAGTATATCCTTGGCACAGTATTAAAATGTGTCCTGGTACTCTAGACTCCACCATACGGTAAGTTAATTCTGTTATAAAAAAATTATAATAAGTGTTACTAAGTAGCAAATTTACGAGAGGTTACATTATAGTCATGAGCGGGATTCGATCCCGCGTACATCCACCCCTATAGCCGAGGTATGCTCTGATCGCTTGAGCTAATATGACGCGCTAATAGGTCGCGGGTTCGAATCCCGCCCATGACTATAATTTTTTCTCTCCTAAATTTGTAATGAGAAGGCGTTATTGCAAACATAACATTATTAAAATAGTAATAAGTGCTTTAATCATGATATCACATTTTAATGACTTCCGTAGCCCATATAATATAACGAACGGTATCAAATTGAAAATCTGACAATAGAGAAGAAGCATTCGTTTTTTTAGTACATAGGCTAGCCTTTACCCATTAGATATCTCAGGTTAATGATGATGTGGTCGAAGGTGTTATTCGCATAACCTAAAATTACTAGCTCTCAAGCACAGATGCCGGAACACACCAATATGCGCTTGGCGACATATTTTCTACTTAAAGTGGTAGTTAACCAGGTGGGCAATTTTATATTTTTGTGTTTTTCTAAAATATTAATTTAGTACTTTACTAAAATATTTTTTAATCTTTGTAAGTATTACGTACATATAAGTACTATGACTGAAAACTTCAATTCTAAAAAATAAATGAATTGGCTCAGTTTTGGAAGCAAAAAGAGCGTAATACGTCACGTCAATCTCGTGTGGTACCTACTTCAAATTCATAATAGGCCTCGTTTGCTCTTAATGAAAAGGAATGGTAGAGACAAGTAAGTAAACTAATTCGAGTAGCAGCTCAAGCGGAACCACGTCAGTGCCAGAAATATTGGGTCCAAATTGAAGCGCTCGTAGCGAAGTTTACTTAGCTGTTCTCAACCGATCAGCAAAGTTAAGCAGCGTCGCGCGCGGTCAGGAGTTGGATGGGTGACCGCTAGTGATATTACTACTGAGCGTTTCCGTGCTTCGGAGGGCACGTTAAGCCGTCGGTCCCGGTTGTCTTCTTAGGATGACAGTCGTTATAGCATGGTGGTAGGGCATTTTGCGAATGCCCGCCTGGCTAGCTACCACCCTCAAGTAGAAAGTCTGTCGCCAAGCACCTAACAGTGTGTTCCGGCAGCTGTCCTTGAGAGCCAGTACTTCTAGGTTAGCCTGAACAACATCTTCGACCACATCAACACTTACCATCAGGTGAGATAGTGGTCAAAGGCTAACCTATCAGGCATAAAAAAAAATAAAAAAATAATAGGTTTGCGATTTAGCAGCCACTCTCTTTCCATCCAGATAATAAGCAGTGACAGTGAGTAAGTAATGAATGATGAATGTTGCGGCTTAGGTGTTAAAGTATTGAATATACCCTGGTACTTCCAGACGTACTTCAAAGTCGTCAATTAACTTTTATTTAGCATTTATTCACCCTTGTTATTTTTTACCACCTTTTTGACAATATTTAATGCTAATTGGCGTTCCCAAGTACGGCATTAGTGTGGTAGTTTAAAAAAGCGTCGAGTTTAGTAAAACATATATTTTCGTAGATTAAAGCTATCGTGAAATACATTTTGATTTATGAGCAATATGAACTTCATAAGGCTTCAACACAAAAAAATAAAAAGATCTTCTATATATATATTTTTTTACATTTTTTAAACAATAGTAAGCAAGATTTGCTGATACTTTCTGTATACAATACAAATAATAATATCCTTAAAATCTACAAAATAAATATAATTACAATATTGAATGTTTCTACTAACGATTACACAATAATCAAAATTACTATTATACGATAATATTTTTTTATTTTCAAAATACATTTTCATGCCAAAAATTCAACTATCTAGCAAACAAGAAACGTGACATTTCTATTCAGACCATCCAAGGTTAGAATGTGTGATTATTCATTGTGATCAATAACTTCAATATATTATTCGTTCATAACTCTGGAAGGATAGCGAATATGTATAATTATACATATAAACCTAACATTACAAAGTTACAACAAGAGAAATAAGTATAGAAAGTGCGGGATTTGAACCCGCGCCATCCATCCCTATAGCCGGGGTATTTTCTGACCGCTAAGCCATCATGACGTGTGACACATAACTCAAATTTTTCCTCTGATTCATAACCATCGTATGGGGATGAAAATTCACTTATAGTTCCACCTACGTTGTATTACAAACAAGACTAATTTTTCCTATTAGCTTTAAACTTGTTACGAAGACGCAACCGTAAAGTTTCTTTTTTTTGCTATGGCGCATGCTCAGCTGATTACATTACAAATTTAGTAGTAGTAGTACAACGTAAGTTGAACTATAGATGTCGCTCCCCATCCGATGAAGGAGAACGAGAGGATAAATTAGAGTTATGAGTCATATGTGACGTTGGCTTAGCAGCACACCCCGGCTATAGTGGTGGATGGCGCGGGTTCGAATCACGCACATGACTATAATTTTTACTCTCTTAATTTTTAAATGTAACGCGGGGCATGCGTCATTGCAAAAATAAAAATATTAAAACCTCAGATTCCTTAATCTTTATATATATCTTATGCAATTTGGGGCGTAATATAAGTCAATTGGAAGCAAAAAAATATTAACTGATATCAAATTTGACAATACGTCAGCATAATGAAAAAAGTCTTATATACTAAAAAAATAGTTCGAAAACACATTGTTTTTTTAAATAGTAAATAGTTTGTCCAAGTCACGAAAATTTTCCTTTGCACATACTCTTACATGAAGTCTATAGTTGAACATGGATAAAATGGTAAAACTGATTACCATAACATATGTACATATTAATTATATAATTGGTACGATCAAGGTTTTAATGCGTGTAAATAAAACTTGTTTATATTATTTCCAAAGTGAGTGTTATGAACAACACAAATGATATTTTAAATTTGATTTATTTTTGGGAATGTAGAAACAGTACGTACTTTTTTACATATTCTTAACTTTAATATATGTTCCTCTCGTAGTTAAAACATAATTAGGAGATGAGTGCTCATGGATTCCTTTTAAATCCGTTATTTTTCCAGTTTCATCCATGCGTGCCTATTATACATCACGGCACTCTGTAAAACTTCAGACTATAACTGAGGAAGTCGATCAGGGAAAACAAATAACACCTTGGTCGACCCAGGGGTTGACCCAGATGCTAAGTGATTTGAACATGACGCTCACGCCACGAGGATGTCACCAAATCATCTACATAAAGTGATGACACATTATTTCATCCAGATGGTAATATTTAAATAAGTCCAAATCTATTCTTACATCTGTGTCTTCTCGCCTGTGTTGTTTTTATCACGTTTTTTTTCTATTTTGATCTTCGACGAGTCATTCTGTAGAAGATTTCGTTGGCTATTCGTTCATCACTTTTGTGAATAAGATTGCTTCTGCATTTTGGCAAACTTGTAGATGAGGTATGAACTTACCACTTCTCACCAATCTCTCTTCTTTGCCTCTATAATTAACAAAAAACACCACGTATTTAAACAGCGTTCGTTAGATATACGTCGAATATAAACATGTTTATTTTATGCCTTTTAGGTTAATCTTTGTTTTTTGTTTTTATGCTATTGTGACGGAACAAGCTCGAGGCCCGCCTGATGTTAAACGGACTAACCTCTGCCTATAACAGATGCATTTCGCCACAAGTCACGAATTGCACTGCGCCCGTCACTTTGAGACATAGTTGTTAAGTCTCATGTGCCTCTAATTTCGCTGGCTTTCAAGGACTATTGCCGGAACACACCGTTAGGTGCTTGGCGACAGATTTTTCTACTTGAGGGTGGTAGCTAGCCAGGGGGGCAATCGCAAAATGCCCTTCCACCATGCGGTGAAGCTCAAGCCGGCGGTGGGGATCGAACCAGGGTACTGCGGCGCGGCAGTCCATAGCTATTACCGCTCGGCCATCATTGCTAAAATAGTCTTTGACCACTATCTCACCAGATAGTAAGTGATGATATGGTCGAAGATGTTGTTCAGGCTAACTAGAATTGTTGTGAATTATTATTTTTTGTGTTGATATATAATTTTGTAAATTATTGCCAACTTACATGGTATAATATTTGTGATATTTTAATAAGTCAGTAATGTATTATTTTTAGGCTCATGGATTAATGCATGCTAAATGGCCAAATATGGCAGAAGTATTATACATACTAAACGGCTGTAATGCCTATATTTGCAGTAAACGATTTGATTTGATTTGTCACATTAGATGACTAAATCGCGTTCTCAATAACGCCTAGAACGTTTTTCATAAAGTTTAAGTTTAACGTGCTTTGTGTTGTTAGAAGACATATTGTACCGATCCCACATGAGTGGGTGATGATTATGATGATGGTGATGATCGGTACTTTCCACTGAGAGTTATAAGTTACTAAGTTAAAGATAAGTTATTAATTGACGTTAAAACAACGCGGTAGAAAATTCGACATTCACGAGTACAGCCTGGGCCTAAGTGTGAGTGTAAAGCGTTTCACAGACGACACACTGAGAAAAATCTAAAGGCAAAAGCGCCCTAATGACGGCCAATTTATATGGTATAAAGCAAAAAACCGACAAAACGTAAATACGTACAAAAACGCCTTCCAACTAGAAGGCGTTAAACGAGGTCAGTGAAGGCGAATGTTTCTTTTCGTCTTCATTTAAGGTGTATTTTGTGGTCTTTCTTAAATATTGACTTTTCGATGAGGCTGATTAAGTCGTACGTTATAATGATAATCACCGTATATAAACCGCCGTAAAAGTAAGGTATATTTTATGGTCAATACTGCAATTATTATCGTATAACAAGTTCAATTCTGAAAATACATTACGGAAGGCGTTTTTGACGGTTGTGTTTATTATAAAACATGGTACATTTTTATTGATTGGTGAAAATCATCTTAGGAGTTGTGAATTCATCTTACGTAGTTACAATTCAACGGTAAAAGGTCAAATTTGATTTAAGCCTTTAAGTCGTTTTTCTCAGTTCAGCTATAATATAAAGCTATATATTATAGCTCGATATATTTCAATACATCTCAACACATTTTCCATAGAAATTGACAAGTGACAACACACGGCTCAAAATGCTTGATTCACTAAAGCACCACTAGGGCCGCTGTGATGCTGCCACACTTCAGACTTCCATTTTCGTTCGCGGAGTTTCGTGAGAAAAACTCGCAATAGACCAAGTATTCACCTTACAAAAGATTTATATATCAGTTCAGCGCTAAAATTATTTAACAAAATGTATTCAACGGGATATAAAAACAAAATTAAGAGTACTTATGTTTGTACCTTACTTTTTGAAGCGCTCGTAGCGAAGTTTACTTGGCTGTTCTTAACCGATCAGCAAAGTTAAGCAACGTCGCGCGCGGTCAGGAGTTGGATGGGTGACCGCTAGTGACATTACCACTGAGCGCTTCCGTGCTTCGGAGGGCACGTAAAGCCGTCGGTCCCGGTTGTCGTCTTAGGATGGCAGTCGTTATAGCATGGTGGTAGGGCATTTTGCGAATGCCCGCCTGGCTAGCTACCACCCTCAAGTAGAAAATCTGTCGCCAAGCACCTAGCGGTGTGTTCCGGCAGCTGTCCTTGAGAGCCAGTAATTCTAGGTTAGCCTGAACAACATCTTCGACCACATCATCACTTACCATCAGGTGAGATAGTGGTCAAAGACTAACCTAACATGCATAAAAAAAAAAAACTTAGTAGTAAGTAGCATTTAATAAATATTATATAGATATATCCCATTGATAGTTAATTGAATCAGGCGCTTCTTTGCAAAATATTTAATACTAGCTTTCCAGCCGTGTTTCCTCACCAGTACTGTTTAAGTTTATTCGTTGCATACAAAAATATAAATCGTTCCTCTTTTTAATATTAGTATAAAAGAAACATATTTTTATTCAGTGACGAAACATGGTGTTTCAGACGCCACGGCGGCATTGAGCCTGATCTGGAAAGTTTGACGGAATGACCACTGACTATTTATCTAAGGTATTAAACTTGAATATCCGCAAACCGCACCTGAATCTATTTCAACGGGACATATATATACCATTTACTATATGGAGCAACTTTTATTTAGTATATTGAAGGTCAATTTCTCAAAATGTTCCCACATACCTTTTCCGTCTTAATCGTTGCCCGCTATGCTTGATAGCACTGCTTTGTATAAAGCAATCAACCTCATATTTTGTGCACGTACGATCAGCCAACTTGAAAACTTTGTACAGCAATTCTCTGGTCTTTACGTATCTGATGAATGGAGTTTTTGTACACCGTTTGATTCCTTTCCAGGTACATTGGTATAGGAACTCATCTTTAAAAACGTATTTAATGAGCAGTAATCCAATTTTGGTAAATTTAAATCTTCCACTTGTTCCACAAATTTTCGAAAACTTCTCTATCTGAAATTAGATGTTCGTAAAGTCCATAAAGAATTTTAGGAAAATAACATTTTTATATATGAAAATTACGTGTCACGTTGTTTGTCCGCGATGGACTCCTAAACTACTGAACCGATTTTAAATTTGATTTGCACACCGTGTGCAATTTGATCCAAATTGAAACATAGGATAGCTTTCATCTCCTATTTATAGTCGCAACATTTTTTTATTGCATTTACAGTCACCATTATCTGTTAGCTCCAAACGATTCTAACAGATGGGGATATCTGTTGACTGGATTGAGTAAGTATTCAATAGATGGCGCCATGTTCAAATACAAACGTTTCAAAGATACAATTTTATAGTCTGCAATGACTTATAGGTATCTAAATAAGATCTGCAAACACTGTCAATAGACTGGACAACTATCCCGAATTCGATCTATTTAATTCGCCTCCAAATGTGGTAAGAAATAAAATTTCTAATAATTGGTTTGGCGTTAATACTTAACTGTCTTGTAATTATTTCACAACAAAAGCTACCAATTTGTATTTCTGATTACTTTTTTTTTATTTTATATTTAATGACTGTATTATAACGCAAGCAAGTTTAAATAGTTTCTATATGCGAAAACGTTCTTAAATGGTGTATAGATATTTATATTGAATGTAAAACTGCTATGTAAACACTGTATGTTTTCCGAATAAAATAAAATAAAATAAATGCTTTTATTGTACGAGTAGTAGCTGTAGTGTTGTATATAGTTCGTAGTATATTGTTAACAAAGGCATACCAACGTTAAAAAAAATAATGATAGCTTTAATTTATATGGAAAAATAACGTTTGCCGGGTCAGCTAGTATGTGTATAAAATAAAATTGTATTAGTTACCAGAGCACATTCCAGGCTATGATCATTAAGTTTTCGTTCTAGATTGTCTAGATCTTCTTTGCGTTCGATGGGAAATTTGAAATTTAATGAATCTCCGTCAATTGTAACAGGTGTGTGTTCCATACACGTAGTTGTCGGTTGCATGAAGTCAACTAATGTTTCAGATTTTATTTCAACGATTTGTAAGGTGTTTGCTTTACTTTCATCTGAAAATAATATTAAATTATTTAATATCTAGTATCTTAAACAAGGAATGTCAATATGAGTAAGGTTTTATTTACATTACAAATTTTACTAGCGATTTTTGCCACCATTTTTATAGCATGGATGCTGACCTTTCGGAGCTTTCTTAAGGGTACTAATTTAATAAAAATAACTTCACCTATTAAGTATTTTAACCACGAGTACGAAAGGAGGGGGTAGATGGGTTCAATGTGGACCAATCCGACCCACGTTCATTTTATTTTATAGTATATATAGTATAGATGGTTGTTACTTTTTCTGAAAATTCATGGCTTTTTTTATTTCGTAAGTAACAAACATTTTTACTTACCTATTGGCGGATAGTCGCTCATGTGCCATGGGGAAAGATTGGCACGCCAGAAAGATGGTGCGAGTCTGGCTGCCCAGGGCACGCCGGAAGTTGATAATGAAAACGTCACAGGGGGCGGCTCTTTTCTTGCACCACATTATACACAACTCAGACACCAGCTGTGAATGTAGGGAACCTCTGCAGACCATGTCACACCGTATGACAGTTTAATACAGCAGTAGAACTCTTTGTGCGAATTCATCCGGGGTAGTACCGCCAAGCATTTCACACTATTGTGTTCTGGTTTGAAGGCTATGGGTGCACTGAGAAAAATCTAAAGTTAAAAGCGCCCTAATGACGACAAATGTATATGGTATGAAGGCCGACCAAACGTAAATACGTACAAAAACGCCTTCCAACTAGAAGGCGTTAAACGAGGTCAGTGAAGGCGAATGTTTCTTTTCGTCTTCATTTAAGGTGTATTTTGTGGTATTTCTTAAATATTGACTTTTCGATGAGGCTGATTAAGTCGTACGTTATAGTGATAACCACCGTATATAAACCGCCGTAAAAGTAAGGTATATTTTATGGTCAATACTGCAATTATTATAACAAGTTCAATTCTGAAAATACTTTACGGAAGGCGTTTTTTGACGGTTTTGTTTATTGTGAAACATGGTACATTTTTATTGATTGGTGAAAATCATCTTAAGAGTTGTGAATTCATCTTGCGTAGTTACAATTCAACGGTAAAAGGTCAAATTTGATTTAAGCTCCAAAGTCGTTTTTCTCAGTGTGTCCGTGATATTAAAGGCACATGAGACTTAACAAATCTGTCTCAGGCTGATGGGCGCAGTGTAGTTCGCCACTTATGTCCAACTTCGTGACGAACTACAACTGTTATAGGCAAAGGTTACTGATTAAAACCAGGTAGTCAGTAGATAAGTCAGATGAATCTGAATGAACCTGATATATTTGATGATTTTTTTTTGTCCCTATATTCATGAAATAAATGATTTTGGATTTGAAGTGAATCTAATGTTTTGGCTACATTCGGTGGTATTTTCAAGGAGTGTTGTTCGCGCCATCTAACGCGAACGTTCCTGAATAATAATATATGTTCCGACATATCGAGCATCGTTCAATTTCGCTGTCACTTGGAAGATAAAGCTTAATTAGCCTCTAAAAAGCTTGGTGTGCTTGGAAAGGCGAGGCGGTACTTCCCGTCGGCCCATCGCCTGCAACTTTATAAGGCTCAGGAGTATATCATCACGAATGATGAGATACTCCAATCCGCGTGAGTAAGTCTTTGATTGTCAAATTCACAACTGACCTTTTACTTTTAATAACAAAATTAAACATCTCTATTTTATAAGTTCTAATAATATTATTTTATTATTTGACAAAGAATAAATATTTCTTATTTACAACTAATAATTATTGTTTATTTTACAACTAATCCTATGTCTAATAATTTAAAATAACAGATTCGTTACATAAAACTATAATAATTGAATACTAGAACAAAATTTCTGTAGTTTTAAGTTTAAATCGGTATATAATGAATAAATATACATATCGTATACATATCGTACATATCGTAACGCTTGAATCTATTGATTATAATAATTAATTCCACCATAACTTCTAAACGGCATAACCGATTTCAATTTATAAGATATCATCAGATTCGTCTTGATAGCGCAGTTGACACTAAGTACATAAAGAGGACAGATTTCAGACACCATATTATATTACAAAAAAAAACTTCCAATTACATCGAGTCAAAATGAAGGGCTTTAAAAAGCGATTCAATAAATATATATAACTTGCAGTTTAAATTTCAATGGAGCGAAAAAAGTCTAAGAATAATAAAAGAATTTGCAGTCGGGTTTTTTTTGTTTTCTAATTATATTTATACTTGTTATTTGTACTATTGCATTTTTTATACAATTATACACACGAATACAGAAGTTGAAACAGAGGACAGCGCGCGAGAAGAGTTAAACCAACATAAAGCAACAAGGGACTTCACAACTCCCTTGTTGGTTTTTGGAAGCCAAAGATAACCTTACTCACTTCAACTTTTTCATTTACGCGCACATCTATAACGAACGTGAAAGGGACAGATTGAGAGTAGCACGTTAATTTTTGACTTCATTTCTGTTCCACGCTGCTTCGTCTAAACTTCTTTATTAGTCTTAGGGCCTGTTTCAGAATGTTCGAGTAAGTTCCGGTTATACTAACCAGAACATACAATAACTGAATGATAAAAATGACAGTTAACATGCAGCGCGTTTCAAGCTTTAACCGATGGATCGGCTAAATCGATGACTGTGAAACGCAAAGATGTTTGAAAGAGTGTTTTATTTCTTAAATATGTTCTGGGTAGTATAACCAGAATTTACTCGAACATTCTGACACAGGCCCTTAGAATGGTACATCGTTTTTATATTTAGCCAGGTCAATAAATACATTATTAAAGAAACAGATTCAAGCGTCCACATTTAATAATAACGTATATTTTAAAAATATTTTAACAAAACATTCAATTAATAGAAAAAAAAATACTTAAAAATATATCTAGTGACAATCCCGCCTCATTTTCCTGCAAAGCCGGCGTGACATCATAAACGCCAAGTAGCCGAACCGGAACAGTTTTCGACGCAATTCGATTCTGCATGAAGCATCTACAGGTTTACGAGCGCACGATCGATAAAGAGATTTTGCGTGTCTCGATCGTGCGCTTGAAGAGACGAGACCTCCTGAATCGTACCAGTCACCATCGAAGTCGTAAAATATGTGTTATATCCAATACCTACACTATACATATCCACAAGGTTATTGGTAAAATGCTAACAACCTCTTAGGGTTGACTTCTGCTAGTCCTACATTCTGCTAGACAAACATTTTGAGCTGTTTTTTTTATATTTTTTTTAATATATTTGTCTTAATATTTTCTGCGAGCCAGAGCACCCGCCGCGGCAACACTAGACCGCGCCGAGGTCCCTTTGAATAGAGTTTTGAATATTTACATGGAGCAAAGTAATAAAATATATGAAATAATACATTACTAAGACATTACAACAGTAAAAGCATTTGGACTCATAGGGAGTCCAAATGCTCTAACCCACTGTCAGTTGGCAGCGTGCCCAGCATGCTGGCAGCATTGCCCCGTTGAATTGCAATGCTTATTCTTTGAGCCAAATAGGTGCCAGCATTTTGATCACGCGTCGCATCGACCAAGCGCTCTGATAGATTTTGGAAAATACGATGAGCTCCCGGTCCCCACGGACCCAACGTCTCTACACCAAACGGCTCAAATATGTAACCCATACCCAGGTTAGCATATTTGCGCCGCTTGAGTTGCTCCGCCGAAGTAGCCGCGGCGCCAGCCCTCACGTGGGTTTCAGAAAGGTGTGACGGCGCTAAAGTGTCTACGCATGTAGCGTCCCACACTAAGGGCCGTCCTAACTTCCATGGAACCAGAGTCATGCCGTCAGGTCTTTTACTGTAGTAGCTGTAGTATTGTAGTAGCTGTACTGTTGTTTATAGTTTGTAGTATTTGTTTAATAAAGGCATACCGCCAGTATAAAAAAAAGACATTACATTATAAGAGACTTTTGTCATCAGGTGGTCCTAGTGCTTATTCAGTCAAAAACATACAAAAAAAACAATAAAATATAAGAAAATTTCAAAAAAAAAATACAAAATAAAATATTTATTTAAAAAAAAAAATATCTCAAAATGTTTGTTAGGACTAGCAGAAGTCAACCATGAGAGGTTGTTAGCATTTTACGAATAACCCTGTATAGTGACAGATACGATCACAAACGGACATATTTTCCTTCATTCGTGATGATATACGGTTTCGCTGGATGAAAATGTTCCCGTTCCAACATATCAACTTTATAATTTTGCATTCTCAATCTTGCTTTACATTCTGTTTTGGTAGAACACACCCAATAACCATTCTTCGGATTCTTCACTCTATATGTATATCCGTCGATAAGTAGAAGTTCTTTTCCTCTGATTGACGTGACTATGCTATATTTCACATCTGAAAACAAATATCACTTATTACTTTGTATGCGCGTGAATTTATATGTAGATTTTATTTATTTACTGTACTTGAACCAACGAATACATATGTAAAGAAGTGTAACGGTCATACAGGTACCGATTTGATAAGACATTCCTTGACGCGGTCATTTCTAACCGCCTAAGCAATTAACCAATTCAATTTCATTTGGCACATGGTGCGTGATTTGTTAATTCTGAATGTGCGAAATGAAATTTAATTGGTTAATTTATTTGGCGGTTAGAAATGATCGCGTCAAGGTAATGATGTTGCGCCGCATGCTACACTTTTTAAACTACGCTCGCCTCGGTAAGTTTTGCATTCCGCTGTTTTTTTAGCTTGACTTAATTTTTTACACATATAGTTTAAACATTATATTGAACTATTACACTCGTATAAATAAAATAAAATTTAAGGAGCAACACACACGGATGTCCATTATTTAAAAAAAAAATATCTTTAAGAAACTAAAAAAACGAGTTACGTGAAAATCTGTCCTTTTAAACCATTCGCAGATCTTAAAAACTACGTTCTAATTACACTAAAGCAAGCTTGGTCTCTGTAGTAAATAAACTATAAACTGACATACATTGACACCAACTACAATATAGAATTTATTGATCACAATCAGATATTAACTTATCCAATAATTTCCTAACGACTTTTGATACAGAAAATTAAAATATTATTTTTGCTCTACTCTACTCAATATGGGATAAAGTTGGTAAAAAGTTGTTTTCTGTAAGTACATATCTTAGACATATGGGTTAACATAACTAACAAACTTTAGCAAAGGAAGGGAAGAGGAAATTACTCTAACATTTTTCTCGATATCGAAAATAAAACAAACAATTCTTTATTTTTAATTAAATCTCACAAAATGTCATCAGTTTACAACAATCAGTACGCCGAATCACATCTAGAATATAAATCGATCCTCCATACGACTCTCTTAAAGTGTGTTGCAAAACCTTACACAAAGATTGTCATCTACGAAGGGTAACTCAATTATGTTATGAGAATGATTTGTAGATTGAATTCCATTTTCCTTTATTTTGAATAATATATTCAGGCATTATTTTGGGGCAACCAATTAAAATAACTTATAAAAGTTGGAAGACGCCCCGGGAACTTTATAATGAAGTCACGTTCATTTGCAGACTATTGGCCAATCACGAAGGCGCGACCTTTCATGTTTTATTGTAGTTGCTACTACTACCTGCCTACCCAAGCGATCATATTTCACATTTTATAGTTTTCTGTGTAGTTAGCATTTACTCTTACACTATGACGAAGTATATAAACAAGGCATACCCGTATAACAACGGGCAACGCCATCTACTTGAACAAGTCTAGACCAATCACTCGTACAGTACGAGTCGTACTGGACAGACGTATTATGTAGATATTGTCGGAGTGTTATCTGTACCTTTATTCATGTATTTATTCCTCTCACACTTATAGTAATTTTAATATAATTACGAAAACCGTACGTTCGTATCCACCCGTAACATGTCGTTATCATACAGAAAGAGACAGAAAACATAAGTGACGTCATTTAAACGTACTTTTCTGATTTCAATCGTTTAAATTTTAATCTCCAGTGATGTATAAACTTCATGATCATTCTCATTACTTATTGAGTACCCCACGTATTTGGCAGTAAAAACTCACAAACACACACAACAAAATCACAGCAAACTACACTTTACGTTGAGCAACAGAATATATTAAACCTATAATTATTTATACATACATTTGAAAATCGTTTCAAAACGTGTGTTTAGAGCGTTTGCTCGCTGCGTAGGTACCTAAAACGCAGTTTACCTAAATCGCATTAGGACTAAATGTTATTTCGCTTCAACGTTCGTACTAAGTAGCTATTCTTCTACGACGCTTTAGGTCTACTTCTTACTTGTCCATTACGCTATATGACTATTTCGTTATTGGTCTATTTCTTAAATGCTCACATCGCGCTATGACTATGCGATATAACTATTGGTCTATTTATCTTACATATGATTTTAACCTGATTGTAGTTATGTTACTAATTCATTCCAAACTCTTTTTTAATAATTGTCTTAATAATATTACGTAAATTATTGTCTCTGAATTTCATCATGCGGGAAACCCCAGAATATAGCTAATTTAATAAACAGTAAATAAAGTCGTAATATATTCGTATATACGTTAATATGTTGGAATGGTACGTACCTTTATACATTTATGTGTTCCTCTCATACTTATTGTAACTTTAATATAATTACGAAAACTTTACGCACGTATCCGTAACAGGTAGTCATCGTACAGAATGAGGGAGAAAACATAATTGACGTCATTTAAAGGTACGTTTCTGATTACAATGCATCGTTTAAATTTTAATCTCCGGTGCTATGTATAAACTTCTTGATCATTCTCCTTACTTATTGAACACCCCGCTTACTGACAGTAAAAACTCACAAACACACGCAGTTAAATCACAACACACATTTTAGGCTGAGCAACAGAATAAATTAAACATTTACATATTAATTTTAAAATTGTTTCAAAACGTTTGTTTAGAGCGTTTGCTCGCTGCGTAGGTACCTAAAAGGCAGTTTACCTAAATCGCGTTAGGACTAAATGTTATTTCGCTTCAACGTTCGTACTAAGTAGCTATTCGTCTACGTCACTTTAGGTCTACTTCTTAATTGTCCATTACGCTATATGACTATTTCGCTATTGGTCTATTTCTTAAATGCTCACATCGCGCTATGACTATGCGGTATCACTATTGGTCTATTTATCTTACATATGATTTTAACCTGATTGGGGTTATGTTAAACTAATTAATTACAAACTCTTTTTTAATCCTTTGGCATCGGCTGACCCACTATAGCCAATTTATGAATGAAATTCTATTGTTATCATTATCGCAGATATCAATAGGTTAATAATTGTCTTAATAATATTACGTAAATTATTGTCTCTGAATTTCATCATGCGGGAAACCCCAGAATATAGCTAATTTAATAAACAATAAATTAAGTCGTAATATATTCGTATATACGTTAATATGTTGGAATGGTACGTACCTTTATACATTTATGTGATCCTCTCATACTTATTGTAACTTTAATATAATTACGAAAACTTTACGCACGAATCCGTAACACGTCGTCATCGTACAGAATGAGGGAGAAAACATAAGTGACGTCATTTAAAGCTACGTTTCTAATTTCAATGCATCGTTTAAATATTAATCTCCAGTGCTATGTATAAACTTCTTGATCATTCTCATTACTTATCGAACACCCCACTTACTGACAGTAAAAACTCACAAACACACGCAATTAAATCACAACACACTAAATTATAGGTTGAGCAACGGAATAAATTAAACATTTATATATTAATTTTAAAATTGTTTCAAAATGTTTGTTTAGAGCGTTTGCTCGCTGCGTAGGTACCTAAAACGCAGTTTACCTAAATCGCGTTATGCCTAAATGTTATTTCGCTTCAACGTTCGTACTAAGTAGCTATTCTTCTACGACGCTTTAGGTCTACTTCTTACTTGTCCATTACGCGATATGACTATTTCGTTATTGGTCTATTCCTTAAATGCCCATGTCGTGATATAACTATTTCACTATTGGTCTATTTTTACATATGATTTTAACCTGATTGGCGTTATGTCAAACGAATTCATTACAAACTCTTTTTTATATCACGAAAATTATTGTCTTTGAATTTCATCATGCGGAATATAGCTAGTTTAATAAAGTAAAAAGTTAATAAATTCGTATATTGCTCTTAGACTAAAACTCAATGGACCCTAAGTATCTCTGGATCTACCTCGTTCTAACTAAATCAATTCAATGAACCTAAGTCTCAATATGCCTACTTCTCGTTTAGTTTTAGGCATAACGTGATTAGGTACTGCGATTTAGGTATTCAGCGAGCAAACGACCTTACGTTGAGTTTAAGGCATAACGCGATTAGTTAGGCAGACTGCCTTTTAAGTACTCAGCTAGCGAAAAACCTCTCGTTTTAGCCATACTACGATTAGGAACACTGAATTTAGGTATTTAGCAAGCAAACAAGTTCTGGTTGAGTTTTAGGTATAACGCGATTAGGCACACTGCTTTTTAGGGACTCAGAAAACAAACGTCAGACCCTTTTACTAAGTCCATTATTGTAATATTAATATCAGAAGTATCCGATTATTATACTTGAACAACATTGCAATATTTGCAGGTATAAAAATTAGCGCTATACTTATTATTATTTATCAACTATAATAATAGCTGATTAAAATCTCTGCCTACCCTTCAGGAAAATAAATCAGGCGTGACGTATGTATCTTTACATATATTATTAACATAGGAAAACAGTGCAGTGCATCATCATTTCGAGACTATTTTAAGGCAGTTCGAATTAGATTAATTCGGTCCCAGCAGGATATAACATCTAGACATTACTACAACAGTTCAACTGGTTTTTTTTATACATTGCCTGACCCTATTTGACTCTTTGCTCTCTTTGATCTTACCTGATGGTAAGTGATAATACCGTCGCAAATTTTGTTAAGGCTAAACTATAATTTCATCTATATCTATATAATATCAGTATTAATTGCTGCGAGTAGCGGCGACCCATTCAATGAATGACCATAAAATATATTGACTAGAATGTAGTTAATTTATTCCGATCGACTAGACAAGCTCTACTAAAAACGTAAAAGTCTTATCAATAGAAAATATAAATTTAATAAAAACGGAGAGATAATTATTGCGAGAAAACGCGAGTATGATACCTGCAAGAGAAAAAAAATCTCTCGAAAAATGTATAAATAGATATAGTACTAACGAATAGTTATTATACCTGTATTATGTGCTTTATATACATACATTTTTTTAAATAATTAAAACATAAGCTAGCGGGACATTGACCTGCAACCCCAGGATACCGTCCTGGGGGCCAACTCTTACCTCTTATAGTAGTAATAACTTAATCTTACTATTAAATTGTATACCTCCACGTCATTTAAGCAAGCTTACTATCGATAATGGATTCGCTTGACGTTTTGATGACGTCACAACAATATGTTCAATCTTTCCGCGTACTCTGACTTAACATTTAATGCGAAGTATTACTGTTCCAACGACTAATCCGTCATATATATTATAAAAGTTACTTTCTATAAACATCTTGTATCTTGCTAGCACATCCGTGATACATATTTCATTCGTTCTTTAAGTAGGATCAAAGCAATATTACTTGACGTGATTGTGGTTCGGTGATAGTTCATGTCTATACGAATGATTATTTAAAGCATAAAACAAAATGCTCCTGTTTTATGATGGTTTGGTGAAAGGTGGGAGTTGGCCCCCTGATGATAAATAATCTTTTCCATGCGAAAAATTTATATTATTTCGCTTAGCAATACTTAGCATACTGTTTAGATAATACGAAATACATTGTTAAGCTAATACTATATATTAGGAACGGGGGCTATACTTCCAACAAGCTTCCGTGCCGAAAAGTATACATCAATCGAAAATTAGCGTCGTTTAACACTTTGGGTTTCAATGAAACATATCCACGAATTGTTCGATGACCTCATGAAAGTTAACCCGTCTACAACTATGTAGTCCTTGCCCATTTCCGACTTCATAACAGCATAACCATTATCTGCAAAAAAACTTATTTCTTTAATGGTTTTTGATGCTAGTATACCTTTAACTATAGTGCGCGCGGAAATAGTTGGCCGCGCCTTAGGCATGTGAGCGGTGGAGAGGCGGGGGCGCTTGCTTTGGATCTCATGTGCGCAGTATTCAAACCCGCCCCTCACCGCCCCTGTCGCCACCCATGGCGCGGCATTACGGGTTAGATTTCATTTAAGATATAAATAAAAAACATTTCTTTATAAACTTATATGGAATTTATGAATAAGAAAATTATTACGCGCGCCGAATCACTTACATACATTTACAGACTTATTTACAAATACAATTATTATCTACATTATATTACGACGTGGTCTGATTTTTTTTTTTCTGATTAGCTAAGCTAGCATTTGAAAACTGATGCGGGATAGATACCCAGCAGACATTGATATGCAAATAACGAACAACAGTAGTTCTGCTGTTGTTCGTTATTTGCAAGGCAATGTCTATCATTTATACAGATTTCAAAAAAAGGTTGGTATTGCAAACCCCATATTGGGTAAAAACTTCTTGATTAAAATTATTTGCGACGTTTGAATGAGTGACGTTGTTGACAGATTATGAACGGTTATTTGAATTTACTGCAAAGATCATTCAAGTAACCATCGAGTTGTTAATCAGAAGTCTGTTTTTTATTGTGAAACTGAAAATAAGACTTCTAGTTTCAAGCGAACAAAATCTTATTAAATCATCAAGGTTTGCAAAGATTTTTTTTCAGTTTTACAGAATTTAACTTAAAAACTACTCAACTATGGGACCTATATGGAGGTATAACTCTGCTCAAAAAAAAAAAACATAAAAATCTGTTTACAATTAGCAAAGTAATTACGTAACAAACTAAAAAAACAACATAGAGTCGAATTGAGTACCTAATAATTAAAAATGAGATATCATTAGGTCATTAAAAAATACGAAGGAGTAATACTTAAATAATTAACACCGATGCCTTCATAATCCTAACCAGAACGCATTGCACGTCATGATCATTCATATATTATGAATATTTTATTCATAAGCGTATATACTTCCCATTGATCAGAATCAGTTTCTTCGGATGACAGTGCTCGTTATATAGAGATTCAATTGTGTTGTTTGTATCCAGTCTTAGCTTGGCCTTGCAGTTTGGATTCCTCGTGGAGCACGTCCATATATGCTTCGACATCTTCGCGAATGAGTAACCGTCGATTACGATGAGATCTTTGCCCATTTGTGATTTAATCACTGAATAGCTGTAATCTATACAGAAAAAGAAATGTTAGATGTTTCCCTGTTGCGTTATTAGATAATTAAGGAAGTGTATACGCAGCTCATTTCAAACAAATATAGTTTTATCAATTTCAAGTAACAATGTTTAACAAATTATTGGAGTACAATATTTTATGCCTGAGGCGGGAATCGCACCCGCGTCCTCCGATATCGCGACGGATGCCTAAACCTCCTCGGCGATTCCCGCCTTGGGCATAACATTTTGTACTCCAATAATTAGTTAAATATATTTTCGCTTTGCACGCGATAGTGCTTGTAATCATATTCAGAAAAAAAAATGTTTAAATTTTGCGAACGTTTACAAACATGTTCTTGAGCTTAATTTTTTTCCTCCTAGTTTTTATATGTTAAAAAAATATGTATTCCCATACAACATTAATTTTCAGAATTATTTTCAATATACATTACTATTAGAGCCCATGGCTATCGAAGTATATAATATGTATATTGAAATTGATTCTCATTACAACTATTATTGAAGAAAGGCCTTTCACAATAAGGGATTAGCCAAATGTCCCACGCTTGATTAAGGGATTGCAGTGTAAGATGGCGGATCTTCAGAAGGCACTGGTGTCCTGGTATTTTCCCCTTATTCGACTCTTATGACTCGCGCAGGAAGTTATGCGGGGGAGTTCAATTCTTGTTCGGCTTCCCCGTGTCTATTTAATAAAGGAAATTGATGAAACCGAGGCCTAGATATTGTCAGCAAAGTATGAAATAGTATGTAAGTATAACAAATGCTCAGATGTGGTGCGTGATAGTCTGACATAGATAGACATAATAAGCAAGGAGGATCAGTTCCAGGCCTCCTCTGGAGGAGGTTTCTCCTGTATAGGTCGTTCAGCAGATCCACCACTTGCATTGGTGTAGAGGAAGCAGAGAGAGCAGTGAAGCCCACTATATACGAGAAGTAGATGGTCACTTGTTCGAATGTTTCCCCTACTACTGACTGGCCGTTGATCAGCTGTGATGCTACAGACCTGCCAATGAAAAAGTTAGATGAGAACACCAGATTTTTTATTGTTTATTGTTATTGTTTTTTAGTGTATTTTTAATAGCGTTTATATTGGTCAAACTGGCCGTAATTTTGATATCAGATATAAAGAACATAAATCCGCATTTAGGAACGACCATCCCGAACAGTCTCACTTTGCAAAACATTTGATTGAAAGCGGTCATCAACTTCTTGATAGTAATACATTTAAAATCTTATATTGTTGTGATAAGGGGTTTAGATTGTGTGTATTGGAACAGTTAGAAATATTAAAACATAGTGTAAGCGTTTCACTGCTGAATGAACAGACTCATTTGGTTTCATCCCCACTGTTACGTATTTTTAGTGATAATTTGCCGCCACAAACTAGTTAAATATGTTTTTGTAATTTTTCGGTTATTATTTTTTCATAACGTGCCGAGCCAAGCTACCCACCGAGCTAGCAACCAGTGATGACATCACTCTGCGAGTCAAGCCACTCACCGTGTCATCCCCACGTGCCTCAAGAATCTGCAAACTGGTCCTGTGACTGGTTCAACGTGGAAGCCGCCAACTTGCCGAGCCAAGCTACCCGCCGAACCAGCAACCAGTGATGACGTCACCCTGCCAGCCAAGCCACTCACCGTGTCATCCCTACGTGTCCCGAAAAGCTGCAAACTGATCCTGTGACTGACTCATCGTGCAAGCCGCCGTTCTGTGCATAATATTAAGTTAAGAACTAGTTTTTTAATGTTGTTTACTATATTATTCAATATTTCACATGTTTACAAACACGACTCATACCATATATACCTTAAAAATAATACTTAAACAATTCGCAAACCATTTTTATGTAATTGTCACTTTAAAAACGTATATCTTTTTAATTGTAAGCTACAACAAAGAGCCGTGATTCATGATCGTCCATATATAAAGGCGTGTTTAATCGCCGGCCGTTTAGTCTCGATCGTGCGCTCGTAGAGTCAAGACCTCCTGAGGATGCTTCGTTTAGAAGCGAAACGCGTCGAATACTCTTCAGGTTTGGCTGCGTGGCGTTGTGACGTCACGTCGGCTTAATAGGAAATTAGGCGGAATTGTCACTAGATATATATCATTTTTATAAAGATTTTTTAAGTGTTTTATTAAATAATTAATTAAATGTTTTCTTAAAATACTTTTAAAATATTTGTTATTATTAAATCTACGTACCTTATTTGTAAAATGTAAATAATTATTCATATTAAACCTTAGCCATAAACTACCTACTAATCGTACGCACAATCTTATAAAAATTGTAGTGCGAATTTATCACGCTTCTAAGGACGCGTTAGAATTACTTAACTTAATGGTTTAAATCAAGCGGAATGTTAAGATAGAATAATATAATCTGTATTAGAATTATAGATATAACTAAATGTCATCTTCCAACAAATATTCCCTTAGTCGAAGGATGTTAGAGCATATTTGATTCACATTTTAGGGCCCTGTTATTGAATCTTTGGGTAATCTTACAGGTTGATCATGCATTATCTTGTTGAAGTCGCTACCATGCAGATTTAAAACACTGACCTCATATTATCATGCTCCGACTTCCACAAGTTATTTCATACTTTATCGTGCTGGAAATCAATTTTGTTGTTTTTAGGCATTTTTTTCCCTCTCTTTTGTGATGATTAGGTACTGCTTATGAGATTATTCACTTTCTTATTATACTATTCGCGATCGCCAAGAGTTACAATTACCATTAAATAATCCAGGTATGCAAATTCATTTTTTAGTGTCATATCACTAAAAAACGCCTCTACCGATTTTGATAAAATTTTAATGATACTAATTTGGAAGTATACTCTATCCAACAAAAAAGAATCATCGAAATCAGTTTCATGTTTAGCGGATCGCATCGTATACAAAAAAAAGCTTACAGTCGAATTGAGAACTATCTCCTTTTTTTTCTCCGGAGGTCGGATAAAAAATAAGACGATCTTAAGATAATGAATAGTCTAGTATCGATCGTGCGCTCGTAGAGTCAAGACCTCCTGAGGTTGCTTCGTTTAGAAGCGAAACGCGTCGAATACTCTTCTGGTTTGGCTGCGTGGCGTTTGTGACGTCACGTCGCCTTAACAGGAAATTAGGCGGAATTGTCACTTGATATATATCATTTTTATAAAGATTTTTTAAGGGTTTTATTAAATAATTAATTTAATGTTTTCCTAAAATACTTTTAAAATATTTGTTATTATTAAGAAGATCTTGTTGCTATAAGAATTTATATATATTAGATATTTTGATATGGCTAGGCAGGGTCCAGAGTAGACGATACGCATTTTATAGTAGAACCATAAATTTACACAGCGGTAGCAACCCCAGGTTCTCTGAATTCCTTTCATTACAGCATGATGGAACTGGCACTCATTCAATGAATCCGTGGAATTTTAGTAATTAATAATAATAATAATAGTTTATTGTACCAGAAAAAATATTTTACAATATTGTTTATAATGTACAAGTAGCTACTTCACTAGGATTCCCAGTATCGGAGTAGTTATTTTTTCTTCCCATATCTGTGCATAACATATAACTCAATGTTGGTCCGTACATACACAGTAATGAATAAGGTTTCACTTTGGAAACTATCGCGAGTTTTATCCATATTAACTTATTAGGAACCGGCTAGGACCCGCGTTATATTGAGATACGTGACAGTTCTGACGGCGACTTGACAAATACAGCTGAGCCGGCCCGGGGCCGACAGCGCCGTCGCAACGTCAGTTACGCGCTGAGGCCCGTGCTCGTCGCTTCGCGCAATCGTGACTCCCAGACGAACGACTTCATAACAGTCCGAAACTAGTCGGAATCTTTCCGGTAAATATAACGCGGGTCCTTGCCGGTTCCTAATAAGTTAATATGAATAAGGTTGAAACAATAATTATCAATATTTTGTTGAATAGTACTATGTAGGTAGGTATGTGCTGTATTTTTTATTGATATTTCAAATTTCATTACATGATTTATATATCACTATATTGTTTTGTTGCTATTTTAATTATACGTGATATGTATATACTAATTTAAATAATATAATTTATATCGTGTAACTTTACAAACGAATATACTCTCCAGTAGATTCCAGGTATACAATTTTTCTACTAGCATGACAGTGATCATTGCTAAGAGACACAATTCTTTTATTCAAGTCCATCCTTAATTGAGCCTTGCATTTTGGATAGGTTGTGGAACATGTCCAAAGGTATGCTGACTTTTTAGAGAAGGTGTATCCATCTACCAAAACAAGGTCTTTTCCCATTTGCGATTTTATCATAGCATACCCTGATCCTGTAATTTAAATAAGTAAACACGGTTAAAGTGAAATATAAATTATAATGTACAAATTATCTGTACATTATATATTATATAACAATATTCTAATGTAGCTAAGGTCTATAATCCGAATAAGTTCGGTGCGTGTTAACAATTATTGTAACGACGCGCCTAGCGCCGTTACTTCAATGTATACTAGTATTATTAGTAATATTAAACAATATATATACTAAAAATATATTAATAAAATTCCTTACCTAACTTACATATTACTTAATATTATGATAATATTACTCATTATTATAAATAATTACATGCGGTGCCCATGGGGGGCTGGGCTAGAATGTCACCCCTCCATCTCTACCCGTGGGTGTCGTAAGAGGCGACTAAGGGTAATACACCAGAAGGTGGGCAGCAGCGCTTTTTGAGAAATTGATATCTCACACTGCGATCCCCAAGACGCCTGCCAAGCGTGGGGATTACGGCAAATCCCCCCATAATGGGGGAGGCTGTGTTCAGCAGTGGACAATCCGGCTGATACAGTACAGTACAGTACATGCGGTACCCTCGACTATTGTAAATTTATAAGTGTTTTCGCTAATGCTTCTAAAACTAGTCAAGGATCACTTGGAGGCAGTTAGCTCAACGTACTATGTCTGTGGCAAGCATTCATTCTGCTATGCAATTAGCACAGAACACTCGTCTTGTGCAAAATAAATACATTACACACTTTCTTTAATTGTCATACTATCTGCCGACAATAATGTACGGTAATGAAAGTTATTTATGGCAGAAATAGCATGAAAGTAGAATAAATGCAGTGGAGATGAGAGCATTAAGGGGCATGATTGAAGTCAAACAGAGTGACAGGATAAGGAATAGTGTATAAAGGGAACAATGTGGCTTTAATGAGGATGTAGTGACAAAAATCGAGAAAGGTATATTAATATGGTTTTGACATGTAGAGAGAATGAATGAAATGGAAGGGGAAGACCTAGACTTACGTTCCGAAATCAAATTGAAGACGTTCTGAAAAAAGGTCAGGTTGGGAGTATCCTAAACCGACGCTTATGTATGAAAGGATTGATGAGTATAAAGCGAAAGAGATATGCAAGATAGATTTAAACACAGATTACCCCTATATAGGGGTAGATTTAAAATATGTGCTACCAAAGACATTAGCCAAACGAACATGCAAAATTACCTATATTTATTTTGTGGAGTTTGTGGTAGGATTCGGACCCATATAACCATCTTATTGTACCATATACACATTGCCAAGGCTTCAGTTATATTTTTCACAGTTAATGCTAATTCTTAATTTTGATGAGCTGTACCTAGTTATAAAAAAAAGGAAAACGAACGCTGTCACTTTGTCGAAAACTTCATATGAAGTAACGAAACCAAATATAGAAAAGAAAAGTTAATCAATAAGTACTAAAATGTATTGCGCCATTATTTATACCAATGGTAAAAGCTACGAAATAAATAACGTTTATTCGTAGGGTAAAAGAAATAAATGAAAATGCATATATATTTACGATAAAATTTTATTTTACTCAGTAATAACAGAGAATTGGAATACAAAAATCTGAGAGCAATAATAATTTTGTGAGTTAATTCAGCATTTTTTTTCCTATACGCGTACGTATCTTCCGGCAGATTCCACATATATCATTTTTTTCCGAGGATGACAATGTTCATTGTTGAGGGACACAACAATATTATTTATATCCATTTTCAAATTGGCTTTACAATTTGGATTCCTCGTGGAACACGACCAGATGTACTTCGACTTCTTCGCGAATGTGTATCCATCTACAACGACGAGGTCCTTCCCCATTTGCGATTTCATTACAGAGTATTCGATACCTGTAGAAGAATGAATCTTTTGTAATTTTTTAAATAATAATAATACACAATAACTGACGCTGACGAAGACCCACCATGTACCACCATCTTATCAACCACGACCACTCTGTCAAGAGTGCCCGACTGAGAAGAAGAACTGACGCTACCGGAACATTCGTGATTCGAGAAAATATATGCATAATATTTCATCGTATAAGTGACGTATGCAGGCATACAAAAGTGCTTCATATTAGATATCTGATAAGCTTGCAAAAAAAATCATAGGTACAGTCGCCTGCAATAATAAGTATACACTTCGTAATATTCATAATAATGTGATGTCACTAAATACTTAGTGATTGAAGTTAATATACACATAAGTTAAACAATTCAAATTATTGTTTGATTTTAAGATACTTCTGTGTACTTAGAGATACACATAAGTCTTTGCAACAATTTTGAAAATTAAAATGTATACCTATTATTGCAGGCGACTGTACTCAAATTTAATATAATCTATTTAGACGCGTAGATAAAATTAGTGACATCATTCAATTAAAATTTTAATACAGTAGATACACATTATAAATGATTTAACTTAAACGGTAAATAGGTAAAATAAAAAATCAATATGAGTGTGTTAATTTTATTAAAAGCATTTTGCTTAGTTTATAACTTTATCTTAAAATAGTATATATATATCTGACAAGGTAACCCAGGCAAACATTTTATCATATAAGCTCAACCCTATTACCATAGTTCTGAAACAACAATACAGTAAAATTATAAATATAGGTAGGTACATATAGAAATAATTCTTACAATATTTTAACTATAACAAAGACATATAACCAACGTTTGCACCAACTATACAAATGGGTACTTAAACTTCAAACTCGGTAAAATTTTGCATGCATGTGAATCTTCTATATCTATATTTAGGCTATTGGTTTGCCAGTTTTACGTTTTATTACTTATTGTATCAATAAATGTTAAAATAATAATTGCCATACGAAACTATTTTATGAATCATTTTGGAAAAAGTTCATAATTTTACGGCTGGCATACCAGAACTATAGAGATATCAGGCCCAAAGACTTGGATGCAACATTTCATCGAGTTTGAACACTTGATATATAAACGAATTGGGGTGACGATTGTAGATGATGATTAGGGTTGACTTCTGCTAGTGCTAACAAAAATTAATATTTTTAGTCTTTAATAGAAAAAAAACGAAACATCTCAAAATATTTCTTATACTAGCAGAAGTCAACCCTAAGAAGTTGTTAGCGGTTTACCAATAACCATGTAAATACATAAGAAGAAGCCACTTAATAGCCTCCGCAAATGACAACGATATTAGATGAGTATAAAATATATAAATAGCAGGTACGTTATACACTTATATAAGCTAACAATTAAAGTAATGTCCAGGGCAGGTTCAGGTCCTAGATAACACTGTGTTTGTTGACGCCACGGTACTTGTGAATAGATCAATGGAGGGGTGTAGTTCAAGAGTATTGTTAAAAGCAGTTGCAGAACGTAATAGAAAAGAGTTAGGAGTGAGAAGCAAATCTCTGGTTTGACGGGTCTGGAATCTTGACGGAACATATAATGACAGTTTAGATACTAATTCAAGACAATCAACTTTTGACTGAGCCAGTTTAATTAGATAACGTATGTCAGATGTCCACGACATTTTAGTGGTAGCAAATGAAAGCGTTTACACCGTTCATTATAAGTTAATTTAGGTGTTTTGAATTTAAGAGCAAGATACCTAGTAAACTTTCTCTGAGACGTTCTAATCTATTTGAGTGAACAGCATAATTAGGGTTCCATATTTGGCTAGCGTAATCCAGATGGCTACGGACATATGCACAATATAATATTATTAAGGTTTTCATTTTATGTAACGATTTTGAATCATGGATGAGAAGTCCATAGTGCTGCAAAGTCTTTTTTTTCAATATGGTCAATATGATGATCCTAAGAGAGTTAGTTATTAACAAAACTACCCAGATCCTTGATAACATTTGTACGATAAGAGTTGGTTATGTACTGAATAGTCGTGCATGATAGCATCTAGTTTCCGAGTTAAACTGATTACAAACATTTCGATAGATTTAGGGCAAGATTAATAATCTGACAATACTCTACTACTAGCAATAGGTCTTCTTGTAACAGATAAGCATCGGCTAGGGTTTTAATTGGGCTGTAAACTTTTATGTCATCAGCAAAGAGTAGGTATTATTATTAATACACGGATAACTTTATAGTTTATACACTAAACCATTTAACTGCGATATGCTTTTGCGACCATACAACCGTCTAACCTAGAGGCTTTTAAATCTTGATGTATTGTCCATTTACAACAGCAAAATTAGGCGGTTTATGATTATGTTCATCGAAACTGGCCTTTATTTGTCCATCAGGATAAAGACTCACTCGAGCCTTGCATTGCGATGCTGACGTTCTCTTGGTACAATAATATATGTTGCATTCTGCATGAGCTTTACCATATGTAAATCCTTTATATAACATTTGTTTCTTTCCCCGCATTGTAGTTATCATCTTGTAGGGAAAATCCACTCCTGTTTCGAAAAAAATTTATTAAAAACTTATTTGCATGTTGACCAAATTAATGCAGTGTGACCGTTTAATATTTATGAGTTTTTTTTATATATTTCTGTTTGAAGGTAAATATCATACAAAATATTTGTTATTATTATATATGGGTTAGCGCAATGTCACCCCTGTCAATTCATTATTTGCCAATCTATTCATTATTTGCAGACCTACATTGAAGATAAAGAGACCATGAGATCTCTTAATAAAAATTACCGTTACATACATTAAGTGCATATCATTGAACTTATAAAAAAAACGGAGAAATCGGCACCCGTTCCTCGAACACGGCAAAGTCATATCAGGCGATGTCTTCTGATCGAGTCTGTGTAGTGTGGGTATGTACGTCTGCTACATGCTTGTCTTCCTGTCTTAGTCATTCTTTAAAACCTATCATACGCAATAGAAGTGTACTATGAGCATAATGCTTGAGTTAAATGTTTCTACATAAAATTGACGATATATTAGATTATTAGACATTGAGGCATCATAAAGGGAGGAGCTCCTTTACAAAACCCTACTCCTGGGTTGCAAGTCCCAGGCCCCTCAAGCCTCTTCCTCTGCTGTGGACCCGGCACCCGCACGTTGAATCTATGGAATGCTAGGAAATTCGTCGCTCTGTGCCCTACCTTCCCGGTTTTAGTTAAATTTTTATTAATTGAAATGGCCGTAGGATAAAAAATATATAAGAAAAAGCCCAAACTGTAAGTTCGCTGCGAACAGAAATATAAATATCATACATAAGATAATAACATATAAATAAAAAAAAACACATTACATTACTTAAAATGTGTAAATTTATTTTCTCATTCATTACATACAACTTCGATCAAAATGAACTAAAATAAATATGGAGATTCACTCTTACCAAAAACCACTGAATGTCTATTCCTAAAATCATGATTCATGATCTTACTTTAACTGTATTATGTTTAATGAAGCTCACTGAAACCGATTTCATGAAAAAATAGCAAAGGCGGATTTCACCGATCAACTGGAACTCCGTTTAGGACTAAAAAAGGGTGTTCAAGCGATTTACGGTCTTCAAATCTCCAGTTTGAATTTCACCAACATGAATTGAACCTAGTTGAAGATAAACTAAGATTAACTTCTATGAATGCCCTATTTTCGACGTTTAACTCGACCGAAAGCGTTCAAGGACTTTCACTGTCATAAGTAAATTGCAGCCCATCGCATACGAGATAAATTCCACCAATCACAATAACCGTTGCGGAAAATAAACTCTTTCAAAATATTGCTGGTGAAATCGGTTTGACGTGAACCGAGATCCAAGGTCGATAAACGCTATTAGGAATAGGACAATGAAATCGGCACAAAGTCGGTTCCAGGTACATTACAATGTGTTAAACTGATGAGAACTGTCAAACAAAACCAATTTTGAATGGGAAGAACACAAGTCCCATAATTTGTATCTCCCTCTTTTCACATAAATAGGTATCACGCATATTTTGGTTATTTGATTGCTGTTGTTACAAAAAACTGCACCCAATGTCGAAATTCTCAATGGCCAGCGACGTATCCTCGACACTTCTGGGGTGATGGTGATCACTTGCCATATGAGCAGCCTGTTCGTTTGCCCACATATCCGATTAAATAATAAAACTGCTCCCAATATAAGCCAAAGCAAGGAATAGGGAACACAGGATTAACTATCTTCATCTCCAACATAATTTACTAATGTCGCATATTTTCTAGGTCCTCTAGGTTTCTGCAGCTGCCGAGGTACATGACAGTGCTCTCGGTGGAACTTCACAATTTTCCCGTTAATCAACTGGAATCTAGCTTTACAATACTTGCTTTTCTTTGAGCACACCCAATAACGACCGAGAGAAGTACCCACAGTAGAAAACGTGTAACCTTCCACCAGTAGGACAGTTCCACCCATTTGAGACTTAGCATATTCATAAGGTATATCTGTAAGGAAACATATGTATTAGTGTTAGTAATCTCACAATGGCAACTGTAGCAGCCGAAACGTGGATATGGACTGTAACAGCTGCCACACATAGATATCAAATGTGATCTGACCGATACAATCGCACGGAATGAATCGATCGCATTGTGTTTGTTGGAGATCGATGAGATTTTTCTAAACTGTTCTGTCAAACGGAGTATTCAAAATCGAATAAATAAATAGAATCGGAGGTTTTTTTTTTATGTTATTGTGACGGATCAAGAGATTAAATTAATCAATTAGATCAAGTTATATACCTTCTAAAATTGTCACGCCAACACAGAAATACCCTCCTTGGTTTAAAAAACCACTTATTAAAATATTAAAAGAGAAATATAAATATCACGGAAAGTACAAAACTTACGGTAATCGGTCTGCCCACCAATCCTTTGTCATTTTAAGGGATCGTGCTAAATCATTGGAGAATCAGATGTTTGACGATTTTATATCTAGCATTGAATTAAGTATTTCTAAAAATCCCAAAGCGTTTTGGTCTTATGTCAAAATTAAAAATCAAAATAACTCTTACCCCGCGCTATTACGTTTCGGTCAGCGCGCATCTGATTCCGGGGAGGAGATATGCAATATGTTTAGTGAATATTTTAATTCTACATTTTTAGATAGCACCGATACGGATTGCTCACTGGATGATTCCGTGAACAATATGACATCAACGGACATAGCGGATATCGAGTTTGACTGCTCAGAAATCTGCAAGTTGTTGGAGTCCTTGGACTGAAACAAATCTGCGGGTCCTGACAACATTCCGGCAATATTTATTGTTAAATGCGCTAAAAGCTTATCGGCTCCTCTAGCCCTTCTTTTTAGACGATCTGTAACAGAGGGCGTTATGCCTACGATCTGGAAATCAGCGTACGTCACACCGATACATAAAAAAGGACCTAAAAACTTAATTGAAAACTATAGACCTATCTCCAAATTATGCCTGTTTGCCAAAATTCTAGAAAAAGTGATATATAAGCAACTTTATGGTGCATTAAAACATTCGCTCAGCTCACAGCAGCATGGTTTTCTAAAAAGTAGGTCTACCACATCAAACTTGATCGTCTGTAGTGAATACTTGACGCTGCATATGTCCAAACCTTCTCAAGTCGACGTCATATACACAGACTACAATAAATGTTTCGACCGTATCGATCACACAGTACTTCTTCGTAAGCTGCAATCCGTAGGCATTCGAGGTAACTTGTACAGGTGGTTTACGTCGTACGTACGGAACAGGTGCCAGACAGTAGTACTTAGTGGATATACGTCATCACCTATGCATGTCCCCTCAGGAGTTCCTCAAGGATCTCTATTGGGTCCACTTTTGTTTAATATTATAGTCAATGATGTTTATTCATGCTTCAAATACTCTTAAGTTATTCTATATGCTGATGACATGAAGATACTTTGTCCAATTGACTCGCAAGAAAGTGCGCTCGTTCTTCAAGACGATCTCGATCGATTTAACAATTATTGTCTATTGAACAAATTGGACCTAAATGTATCTAAATGTTTCCTATGCACATTCACTCGTAAGCCACAACCTCTCGTATTCACTTATAAACTCAAAAATACCTGCATTACAAGAGTCCATTCAATTCGCGACTTAGGCATAATTTTTGATACAAAGTTACTTTTTGAGGAGCACATCAATAACATTATAAACAAGGCATCGAGAGCGCTTGGGTTTGTCTTGCGTTTATCGACTGAGTTTAAATCTATAAAAACTCTCAAAATTCTTTATTGTGCCTATGTACGTAGTCATTTAGAATATGCTTCACAAATTTGGAACCCCATGTATGACGTTTACATCACGCGCATTGAGCGCATTCAGAGGCGGTTTCTCCGTCATCTTCAGTTTAAAATCAAAAGATATCTCCCAGACTACAACCAGCGCTGTAATAAATTTCACATTCTTCCTTTAGATATAAGACGACAAATTGCTGATGTAGTATACTTAATTAAGATAGCGAACGGTACAGTTGACTGTCCTGAGTTGCTTAACTTAGTGGGAGTGAAGGTGTCAGCTGATCCTACTAGGAGACCGTGTAAACTATACACCCCACCAGTTAACTCTAATTACAGGAGAAATAGCTACTTGATAAGAGCAAGCCGTTGTTTCAATGACGTAGCATCTCGGCATGACCTTGATATTTTTAATACGTCTGTCGAGCAAGTTAAGAGGGTATTGTCTAATGCATTTTTCAATTAATTCTATTCTTGTGCAAGTGTTGTATAATATTATTTTGATTTTCTCTATGTTTTAGTCTACTCGATAAGAATAATTCTCTTAATTTATTAGTGGAATCTTTTAAATGGCCTTCAGCACCTACATAGATTTTTAAGCTATACCTAGCTGTAAGAATCCCTAAATTGTAAAAATAAATAAAATAAAATATAGGTGGGGAGATCGCATATGCTTACCATCCCGGAAAAGGCGTGAGGTTATGTATATATGAAAAAGTTAAGATGTAAAATGCTATTTATTTCTGTTGCCAAGATTTAACTAAAATTAACGTAAGTATACAAATACTTGTGTCAGAAGATCTAGCTCTTCCATATCTTTAAATAGTTACAGATATAAGTACTATAAAAATTACAAAGTTATTAAAGTTATATACTTAATTATACTTAATATACATTTTATAGGTAGGTGAATATTATCTCTAATACTCGTACAATAAACTTTACGTAGTTATGTGGAATGTGTGTTTTATGCATATGAGGGTGTTTATATGTGAGTTTGTCTCTGTGTGTGTGTGTGTGTGTGTGTGTGTATGGGAGTGTGTGAGAGAGTGAGTGTGTGTGAAGATGTTATAATTAGGTGGGTTTTGTATTATATCCATGAGGCAAGAATGCGATTTCCAGTAAATGTAGATAAGTTTTTAGTAAATAAGTTATTTATGTATGTTATAGATGTAAAAAATAATAAACAACCAAACATTTTGGCATTCATCTATTTTAATATCTCACTATTCATACTTTTATGTACTTACTACTAACTAAATTTTGATATAAATTCCTTTAGAAATTATATATCTTGGTGGTTGATGTTCATGAATATTTATGCAATTCTTTACTGTTCCATCTGGATACAGGTATACTCGTGCCTTACAACCGGACTTTTTCATAGTGCAATAATATATATTTGAACCATGGCATCTGTTAAAAGTAAAGCCTCCACACAACATTGCTTTACCGCGCGCAGTAGTTATCAATGTATAAGGACGATCAGCATCTGAAATGTATTTCAAAAGATAAAGACGATATGATACACGCTTAATCTTACTCCCCGCACTTCAAAGGCACGTTAAAAAAATACCATGCACGTATATATTGTATAGTTTACCAAAACATTTTTTTTTTCGTATATATATTTAGTAGTTTTTAAATGATGTCATTTATTACTAATACGCTGGCGTTCGCACAATGGAAGGTATTATTAAATTGAAAATATTATTTTAATATACTCTAAATCATTTTTTTGCCTTTGTTAACAAAACACTACGAACTATATACAATACTTATTATTTAGTAACCGGCTAGGACTCGCGTTATATTGTGCACAATCGTGACTCCCAGACGAAGAACTTCAAATAAGTTCGAAACTGGTCGGAGCAATATCCGGTAAATATAACGCGAGTCCTAGCCGGTTACTAAATAATAATTATATACAATACTACAGCTACTACAATAATAGCATTTAGACAACCTATAAGTCATTGCAAACAGTCCAAATGGACTGCCTGTGACTGAGTGTGAGCAGCATTTGCTCCAGCTCAGTACCAGTTGGCAGCGTGCCCAGCAGGCTGTTGAAGTTGGATTTTAAACTCGAATGTGTAATCACATATAAATATAGAATGTGACTTAGAAGTCAAACTGTATTTACAAAGGTATTTTTCGTTTGTTATGGAATGGCAAACATGCCGACGGCTCGCATGATGGTAAGCAGTTACCGTCGCCTATGGAAATTTGCAACACCAGGGGCGTTACCAATGCGTTGTCGACGGAAAAACGCTAGATGCAACGATCATTCCACATTTTGCAAGTACGCGGTAGGAAGGAGCGCATAATTCGAGGTGTGTGAGACTTGATAGAATCGCGATGCCGGTATAAAATCAAACAGCTCTTGAGAGTATTCCCCGTTATAGAGCCTGTAGAATATACAGAGCGAACCGATGTCTGTACGGAGGCTTAAGGGTGAACTGGCCGGCCCGTTCTCCATACAAACGCCGTTGGGTGATCCCTCCCTTATTTGAGGATTTAGGTCCAGAATAAAGCATAATACCGCTTGATCTCGTCATTATCTAGGCTTGTATGATGCCGAAATTTTAAAAAGATAATTAAGTTGTAAGTTATGAAGCTCGAAAACTTTATATGAAAATGTTTCGAGCCTCATAATTCTCAGGTTAATTATTTTATTAAAATTTCGGCATCATACAAGCCTAGATAATGACGAGATCAATCGGTATTATGCTTTATTTTTTACCTAAATTCTCAAATAAGGGAGTGATCACCCAACGGCGTTTGTATGGAGAACGGGCCGGCCAGTTCACCCTTAATGGCTCAACGTGGTCAGAGAGCATGGGATCGTTGACAATTCGGACCGCTCGACGCTGAACAGCACCGAGAGACTGGATAGATTATTTGCATACATATAAGCCGTGAGATCGCTATATACTTAAAACGGCGTGATGATATATGTATGTTATAGAAAATCAATGATTTCATTTAAAAATTATAATGCATAAAAAAGGCGATAAAATCATTTTCATAATTATACTAGTGTAGAGACGTTGGGTCCGTGGGGACCGGGAGCTCATCGTATTTTACAAAACTTATCGGAGCGCTTGGTCGATGCGACGCGTGATCAAAATGCTGGCACCTATTTGGCTCAAAGAATAAGCATTGCAATTCAACGGGGCAATGCTGCCAGCATGCTGGGCACGCTGCCAACTGGTAGTGGGTTAGAGCATTTGGACTGCCTATGAGTCCAAATGCTTTTATTGTAGTAGCTGTAGTGTTGTATATAGTTCGTAGTATTTTGTTAATAAAGGCATACTGCCGGTAAAAAAACAAATATATTAATAAATAACTTAAATCTTGAATTCATATTTTGGCACAAATGTATTCTAATAGCTTACAATACATATTATGTACTTCCTATATTTTGATATAAATTCCGTTTGAAACAATATATCTCGGTGGTTGATGTTCATGAAAATTCATGCATTTTTTTACTGCTCCATCTGAATACAGGTGTACTCGGGCCTTGCAGCCGGTGTTTTTCATCGTACAATAAAATATATTTGTCCCATAACATTTGTGAAAAGTGTAATCTCCATACATCATTAATTTTCCTCGCGCAGTTGTTATAATTTTATAAGGGAGATCTGCAACTGTAAAGTAATTAGATAATAAATAGATAATAATTTTTCGATCGTGCGCTCGTAGAGTCTCTTGACTCCTGAGGATGCTTCGTGTAGAAGCGAAACGCGTCGAAAATTCTTCCGGTTTGGCTGCGTGGCGTTTGTGACATCACGTCGGCTTAACAGGAAAATTAGGCGGAATTGTCACTATATATATATATATTTTTGTATTTTTTAAGTGTTTTATTAAAGTATTAATTTGATGTTTTCATAAAATATTTTAAAAATATTTGTTATTATTAAAGTAATTAGAGTTTGAAAACCACCCCCAGTCTTTTTCTATACCGGTAAAGAATATATCTAGCGTGGTATTTATTGATCGGAAAACTACGTATAAAGATAAAGATGACAAAATAAAGGCTAAATAATTTACATGACACTTAACAACTATGTCTCAAGGTGACGGGCGCTGTGCAATTCGTCACTTGTGATGAAATGCATCTGTTCTAGGCAAAGGTTAGTCCGCTTAAGACCAGGTGGGCCTAGAGCTTGATCCGTCACAATTACATAAAAAAAATTGGAGTATAAGTGTATAATAATATAATGTATATATCTATCTATGTATCAACATCTATGTATAAGGCATATTAAATATTTTGAACATGGAGTATTTCACACGTATTGTTAAAATTTTTACAAATAATTATTACGTAAATTTCTATAACGTCATTTATTACTGAAAATCTCATTTTCTAAGGAGAAGTTGATCTAATCAATGCGTAATGAATCTATATAAATTACAGCTAAGTTTTTTTTCAATTTATAGACAGACACATTTTAATTTTAATGACAAGTTGTAAACAGTAAGGCCAAATGTATACTTTATACTTAATTTACTGGGAAATTTATTTATCCACATTATTATAGAAAAATAAGTACAGTAAAAATCAAAAAGTCATGGCAAAGGTGGTAAAGAATTTTTTGAAGACCTTTATTTTTCTGAACTTGTACTTATACCTAAAATAATTATTTTAAATTTGTAATAATCCTTAAGAGGCCTTTTACATTTTGCAGCCCTCTCACTCGCACTTTTAAAGATAATTTCAAATAGCAACAATATGATTTATATTTCTTAAAATGTGGTCAATCATTATTTCGCTGCATGCAACTATAGATGTTCTCTACTAATTTTCATTTTGATATCTGTAATGGGGGATCCAAAACGCGTAATTTAGTTATTTTAAATTTTGGGCCTCTTATTCTAATTGGACTCAACATGTAACAAAGTAAAAATACGTTGAGAACATCTATAGTTGCATGCAGCGAAATAATGATTGACCACATTTTAAAAAATATAAACCATATTGTTGCTATTTGAAATTATCTTTAAAAGTGCGAGTGAGAGGGGTGCAAAATGTCAAAGGAAGAAAGGTGAGATTAATTAATTTTTACAATTAAAATGATATTAAATAACTTTATCACTCTAAAGAACCATCGTATGCTTCAGGCTCCGTTCAGACGAAGCCGCGACCACGCCGCAAGCATCGCGGTTGGAGCGCGGTTCACGTGCGGTGCTGGCACGGCGGACACGCGGTCGTAGCGTAGCGCAGCGGCTACACTGTTGCAGCGCGGCCAAATCTGCTCGCCCCAGCTTCATGCACACGGGAGAGCGCCGCGACCCCGTCGCGCCCGAACCGCGATCAAACCGCGGTGCTTGCGGCGCGACCAACGGCATCGTCTGAACGGAGCCTTATTGCAAGTATACCCAGATTTTGTTAATTTCAATATTTGAAATATAGGTCAGCTTAATTCCATTGTGTAACAACTTTTCTATTCCACTAAGCCACGAATGGACAGAATGTATTATACTTACTGTATCAGCCGGATCGTCCATTGCTGAACACAGCCTCCCCTATTAAGGGGGTATTCGCCATAATCCACACGCTTGGCAGGCGTCTTGGGGATCGCAGTTCTTTAGAAGGCGCTGCTGCCCACTTACCAGTATTTTTTCCCTTAGTCGCCTATTACTTACGACACCCACGGGATGATATGGGTAGGTGCAATTCTAACCCGGCACACCACGGGGGTAATTACTCGTATACTTACTGGACTTTAACTAATCACAATATATTTAGCCATAGATTCGTTAATTTCTTAAGCAAGAAATCGAATTAGATAACTAGTTTATTTCTTATACTTTTATGTACACTCCCTTTGAAACGATATATTTCGGTGGTTCATGCGTATGAACATTCATACAATCCTTAAGCGTTCCATCAGAATTTAGGACTACTCGAGCTTTGCATCCAGTTCTTACCCTAGTGCAATAATATCTGTTAGATTCATTACTTCTGTTAAAAGTAAAATCTCTATACAGTAACGACTTGCCTCGCAAAGTGTTTATTAATTTATATGGAAGTTCTGCATCTGAAAATTATTTTAAAAGTAAGACAAGATTCATACAAAAACTTCACAAGAAGGAGGTCAGTCTTTAATTTCTTTCATTTTTTTTTCTTTTTTCTCTTTTTGGGTGTTTGACCCCATTAGTATGTATTTCAAAACATAACTTATATAGGCAGTAAGTACTATTTCTTTCACTTGTACTAGCAAAAAAAAATAGCAAAAACTGGAACCGACTTCTATCACTGAAAAGTATGAAGTAACTTGTTTAATTCGGCCCCATGCTGTTACAAAACACTCTGAGATCACATTTTCATGGTCTGACTTCAACAAGTTATTTATACTTTTCAGTGATACGAGTCGGTTGTAACTTTCGTAAAAAATTTATTACTGGTTAAACGATTGATTTTCACTCACCTACAATACTAATGAATAGATTCAGGCGTTACTTTTCGGAAATCCATATTTAATAATAACAAATGTTTTAATAATATTTTATACATAATACGATCGCGAAAGATCATCATTCTCGACCGTGCGCTCGTAGAGTCAAGACCTCCTGAGGATCCTTCGTGTGGAATCGAAACGCGTCAAAAACTCTTCCGGTTTGGCTGCGTGGCGTTTGTGACGTCACGTCGACTTAACAGGAAAATTAGGCGGAATTGTCACTAGATATATTTTTATATTTTTTAAGTGTTTTATTAAAATATTAATTTAATGTTTTCTTAAAATATTTTAAAAATATTTGTTATTATTACCTACAATACTGGTCACCATCGACAAGACTTGAAATTACATTCTAACCTAGATATGTCAAGCATTTCCAGTTAGGTTAGTGTAACTTAAAAACTACCCGACCGATTTTGATAAAATTTATATGGGACCATTACAGAGTATACCTCTGCAGTGGTCCCATTTATATAATTTTTAGTGGTCCAACTTTGATAATTCATTTTTTATTGAAAAGGTTCGATAAAAAATAATTATCAAAATCGGACTACTCTGTAAAAAATAACGCGTCATACAAAATAAAAATATTCGCGTCGACTTGAAAACCTGCACCTTGTTTCAAGGGAAGTCAGTAAAAAAGTCGACTTAAGGTGGTTTTCAGGCCGCGTCGGTACATGCCCTTTATTTGTAACTTTTTTCATAATACGTGAAGTGACGAAACGATAATTGTAATCTTCAACCGTTCTCATTACAGTCTGCGGTGCCAGACAGCGACTCTGCACTGCGCTCGTCACTCCCAGATACTTTAGTAGTTATGTCTCATTCGCGAAGTATTTTTACAGTATCAGTGATACCTAAACACAGTGGTGTTTGCACACTACTGCTTTGGGACAGAATGACTGTGACTTCACCATTCACCAAGACGATCTAATTTTTTTTTATTTTTTTTATGCCTGATAGGTAAGCCCTTGACCACTATCTCACCTGATAGTAAGTGATGATGTGGTCGAAGATGTTATTCAGGCTAACCTAGAAGTACTGGCTCTCAAGGACAGCTGCCGGAACACACCGTTAGGTGCTTGGCGACAGATTTTCTACTTGAGGGTGGTAGCTAGCCAGGCGGGCATTCGCAAAATGCCCTACCACCATGCTATAACGACTGCCATCCTAAGACAACAACCGGGACCGACGGCTTAACGTGCCCTCCGAAGCACGGAAGCGCTCAGTAGTAATGTCACTAGCGGTCACCTATCTAACTCATGACCGCGGGCGACGTTGCTTAACTTTGCTGATCGGTTGAGAACAGCTAAGTAAACTGCGCTACGAGCGCTTCGAAACTATTAATGAAAAGGCCACCAGTGTTAATTTAGATAACGCCATTTGGTATTGCATGAAGATATTTGTATGAGAGGTGTTACTAAGATTCCAGGTAGTAATCTATATCTATACTTATAATAAAACTGTAACAGGTCCAATTCTGTACATTGAAGATAATTTGCAAAAAAAAAATTGAGTGCACTCTGTAGCTGATACTGATGCCAAAACTGTATTTTTTTTTATTTTTGTCTGTCTGTCTGTCTGTCTGTCTGTCTGTCTGTCTGTCTGTCTGTCTGTATCCCGACCGCGCATCACTCCAAAACTACTGAATGGAATTCAATGAAACTTAACACGATTTGAGTTCATACTACGAAGAAGGTTATTGTATACTTTTTATCCCGAAATTCAGCACGGTTCCCTCGGGAAAGGGGATGAAAGTCAAAATGTACACTTAGTTGTAATTTACCAACGCGTAGTCCGATTTCAAAGATTCTTTTTTGTTAGAATAGTGATGAGTGAGCTCGGAACCCCATGGGCAGCCCGGCACCCCACGGGCAGCCCAGCACCCCATGGGCTACTGAATGGAATTCAATGAAACTTAACACGATTTGAGTTCATACCACGAAGAAGGTTACTGTATACTGTTTATCCCGAAATTCAGCACGGTTCCCTCGGGAAAAGGGATAAAAGTCAAAATGTATACTTAGTTGTAATTAATGAACGCGTAGTCCGATTTCAATTATTCTTTTTTGTTAGAATAGTGATGAGTGAGCCCGGAACTCCATGGGCAGCCTGGCACCCCACGGGCAGCCCAGCACCCCATGGGCTACTGAATGGAATTCAATGAAACTTAACACGATTTGAGTACATACTACGAAGAAGGTTATTGTATACTTTTTATCCCGAAATTCAGCACGGTTCCCTCAGGAAAGGGGATGAAAGTTAAAATGTTACTTAGTTGTAATTTATGAACGCGTAGTCCGATTTTAATTATTCTTTTTTGTTAGAATAGTGATGAGTGAGCCCGGAACTCCATGGGCAGCCTGGCACCCCACGGGCAGCCCAGCACCCCATGGGCTACTGAATGGAATTCAATGAAACTTAACACGATTTGAGTACATACTACGAAGAAGGTTATTGTATACTTTTTATCCCGAAATTCAGCACGGTTCCCTCAGGAAAGGGGATGAAAGTTAAAATGTTACTTAGTTGTAATTTATGAACGCGTAGTCCGATTTTAATTATTCTTTTTTGTTAGAATAGTGATGAATGAGCCCGGAACCCCATGGGCAGCCTGGCACCCCACGGGCAGCCCAGCACCCCATGGGCTACTGAATGGAATTCAATGAAACTTAACACGATTTGAGTACATACTACGAATAAGGTTATTGTATACTTTTTATCCCGAAATTCAGCACGGTTCCCTCAGGAAAGGGGATGAAAGTCAAAATGTTACTTAGTTGTAATTTATGAACGCGTAGTCCGATTTTAATTATTCTTTTTTGTTAGAATAGTGATGAGTGAGCCCGGAACCCCATGGGCAGCCTGGCACCCCACGGGCAGCCCAGCACCCCATGGGCTACTGAATGGAATTCAATGAAACTTAACACGATTTGAGTACATACTACGAAGAAGGTTATTGTATACTTTTTATCCCGAAATTCAGCACGGTTCCCTCGGGAAAGGGGATGAAAGTTAAAATGTTACTTAGTTGTAATTAATGAACGTGTAGTCCGATTTCAATTATTCTTTTTTGTTAGAATAGTGATGAGTGAGCCCGGAACCCCATGGGCAGCCCGGCACCCCAAGGGCAGCCCAGCACCCCTTGGGCTACTGAATGAAATTCAATGAAACTTAACACGATTTGAGTTCATACAACGAAGAACGTTATTGTATACTTTTTATCGCGAAATTCAGCACGGTTCCCTCAGGAAAGGGGATGCAAGTTAAAATGTTACTTAGTTGTAATTTATGAACGCGTAGTCCGATTTTAATTATTCTTTTTTGTTAGAATAGTGATGAATGAGCCCGGAACCCCATGGGCAGCCTGGCACCCCACGGGCAGCCCAGCACCCCATGGGCTACTGAATTGAATTCAATGAAACTTAACACGATTTGAGTACATACTACGAAGAAGGTTATTGTATACTTTTTATCCCGAAATTCAGCACGGTTCCCTCAGGAAAGGGGATGAAAGTCAAAATGTTACTTAGTTGTAATTTATGAACGCGTAGTCCGATTTTAATTATTCTTTTTTGTTAGAATAGTGATGAGTGAGCCCGAAACCCCATGGGCAGCCTGGCACCCCACGGGCAGCCCAGCACCCCATGGGCTACTGAATGGAATTCAATGAAACTTAACACGATTTGAGTACATACTACGAAGAAGGTTATTGTATACTTTTTATCCCGAAATTTAGCACGGTTCCCTCGGAAAAGGGGATGAAAGTCAAAATGTTACTTAGTTGTACTTTATGAACGCGTATTCCAATTTCAACTATTCTTTTTTTGTTAGAATAGTGATGAACGAGCTCGGAACCCCATGGGCAGCCCGGCACCCCATGGGCATCCCGGCACCCCACGGGCAGCCCAGTACCCCATGGACAGCTCGGCACCTCACGGGCATCTCGGCATCCTTATTTAGATTTGCCAGCTTGCTAAGATAAAACTCTAAAATCTTGAACATTCGCCACAATCTATTTTTTTAACTATCTATCTTTTGCCGGATACATTTTGGAGACTGCGCAATGGAAGTGTACAATCTAATATATTTTTGTTCTACCGCCAAACAAGGACAACCTCGGCAAAAAGATATCGTTTTATAATCGAAATTCCAAAGAAACGCACAAAGTACCTACTTTGCTTCAACATTTATTGTGCGAACCGCGAAGGAACTCTCTGAGTTACTTAACTACTGTCTTCGGTCGGAAAAACAAGCTAACAAGGGGGGCTATCAAACCCAGAGTAAAAAGCTCCTTTCTGAGCTATGCTTTACTAAGAGTGCTTCACCACAGACCACAACGTTGCTTAGTATGAGATAAACAGTGCTCAAATGTGAATAATTAGTTTGCGGGTACAGCAATCGCGTACGAAGTCGCGGGTACAGCTAGTAAAGAATAAGAAAAACAATGATGGCCGAGCGGTAATATAATAGCTATAACCGCTTGGTTATTATTGCTTCAAAAGATAAATGAAAGGGAGGAAGACATGGAGTTGTACAAAAATTATCTTCACATAATATAGAATCTACCCCGTGGGGTGCCCGGTTAGAATGTCACCCCCCATTTCTAACTATGGGTGTCGTAAAAGGAGACTAAAATACCGGAAGGTAGACAGCAGCGCCATCTTAGGAATTGATATTTTAAACTACGATTCCCCAGACGCCTTCCAAGCGTGAGGATTTTGGAAATCCCCCCTAAATGGGGGAGACTTTGCTCAGCAGTAGACAATCCGGCTGATACAGTAATATAGAGTCTAACATTTATTTTACAAAATCTTCATTATCACTTTCATACCTTTACCTACTCGTGGGAGTGTAGAGTTGACACAATATGTCTTCCTAACTACGCAAAGCAAAAAACAAGAACATAATAAAATATACTTTACTTAAACTAACTTACTTAACTTATTTTGAAGCAGTGATGGCTCAGTGGCATTGGCTATGGACTGCCGCGCAGCAGGTCCATGGTTCGAATCCCGCCCAGAGCTTGAGCTTCACCGCATGGTGGAAGGGCATTTTGCGAATGCCCGCCTGGCTAGCGACCACCCTTAAGTAGAAAATCTGTCGCCAAGCACCTAACGGTGTGTTCCGGCAGCAGTCCTTGAGAGCCAGTGAAATAACAGGCAAAATGAGACTTAACACGTATGTCTCAAGGTGATGGGCGCAGTGCAGTTCGTCACTTGTGATGAAATGCATCTGTTATAGGCAGAGGATACCGCTCAACATCAGGTGGGCCTCGCGCTTGTTCCGTCACAAAAACATAAAAAAAAAAACTTTCACTAACAACATACAATTATAATATAGAAATAAGATAAGATTGTAATGGTACCTCCTAATAATTACAGGTAGGATAGCTCACCGGCCGGGCATCTGTGCCCGGACAGAAAAAAAAACAACATGCTATTACCAATTTGTTGTTGTTTATTCTTCTCTATATAATCGTATTCACTAAACATAAAACCTTGGTAATAACAAATTTTTTTTAAATATTTTATGAAAACATCAAATTAATATTTTAATAAAACACTTAAAATATATAAAAATATATCTAGTGACAATTCCGCCTAATTTTCCCGTTAAGCCAACGTGACGTCACAAAAGCCACGCAGCCAAACCGGAAGAATTTTCCACGCATTTCGATTCTACACGAAGCATCCTAAGGAGGTCTTGACTCTACGAGCGCACGATCGAGAAACTTCTCGATCGTGTGCTCGTAGAATGTTTTTTAAGTGTTTGATTAAAATATTAATTTGATGTTGTCATAAAATATTTTTAAAATATTTGTTATTATTAAATATGTATTTCCGCAAAGTAACGCCTGAATCTATTTATTTATTATAAAACCTTGGGATAGTTATTTGCGTAAAGTCAAAGTACAAATTAACAAATTCGAATAAAGCGCTCAAAATCAATAAATTTTTAAACGAGAAACCATTTTTATTACTTAAATTTTGATATACACTCCTTTTGCAACAATATATTTCGGTGGTTGATGAATGTGAATATTTAAACAATCTCTTACAGTTCCATCAGCATACAGGTTCACCCGAGCTTTGCAGCCGGAATTCCTCATAGTGCAGTAATAGTTATTCGACTGATGAAGTCTGTTAAAAGTATAATCTTCAAATAACATTGATTTTCCCCGCGATGTCGTTATTAATTTATAAGGAAGTTCTGCACCTGGAATCAATATCAAATTGTCAAATAAACTAATATATTGATTATAGTATATGTATTATCAATAGTGTATTATTTTTAAGCAGTAGAAATCTTTATGTGAGTTTGTCTGGGGATGTACTGCCACCATACTTATTTCTACCGCCAAGCACTCATAGCAAAGCGCTTAGTGCGAAGTTTGCTTAGCTGTTCTTAACCGATCAGCAAAGTTAAGCAACGTCCGCCGCGGTCATGAGTTGGACCGCTAGTGACATTACTATACACTGACCGCTTCCGTGCTTCGGAGGGCACGTTAAGCCGTCGGTCCCGGTTGTTGTCTTAGAACGACAGTCGTTATAGCATTGTGGTAGGGCATTTTGCGAATGTCCGCCTGGCTAGCTACCACCCTCAAGTAGAAAATCTGCCGCCAAGCACCTAACAGTGTGTTCCGGCAGCTGTTCTTGAGAGCCAGTAATTCTAGGTTAGTCTGAACAAGATCTTCGACTACATCATCACTTACCATTAGTTGAGATAGTGGTCAAAGGCTAGACTATCAGGCATAAAAAAACAGTAATGTTCGCATTTCTGTTTCGGTTTAAAGGGTATGAATGCAGGTGAAATTACAGGCAAATTACTTAACAATTGTATGTCTCAGGGTGATGGGCGCAGTGCAGTTCGCCACTTGTGACAGACTACATCTGTTATAGATAGAGATGACCGCTGAACCACGATCACTTAAAAATTATCTTAGATTGTGATATAACATAACTATACTAATGAAAAATTTTCAATACTGTGGAATCATCTATTATAATATAACAAAGTTTTCATAATAATAGTATAGTATGTATAGTAACGTATAAAGATTATTGATAGATTCAGATAATTTATTAATCAATTATTCAAGGATATCCATATTTACTAATGACAAATATTTTAATAAAACATTAAATTCTCGGGACGAATTTTGACGCGGTTTACTTCTTCGCAAAGCTTCATCAAGACGTCTTGACTGTTCGAGTGCACGATTGAAAATGAGCGTCCGGCGGCGGCTAAGCACGCCATATTATTATAGTAATAATTAGTTGTAAAAAAAAATTAAATGACAGGGGCGCGCTAATAGCAGGCCTAAATTTTATGTAAAAATATATTGCTTCAGGAAAACATTTTGTATCAGACACAATTTTGTACAGAATCGCAGGCCGACCTCCATCTTAACAGTACTATACTATTTCAATTTCTTTATTTTCTCGATGACAGCTGCTGTGTGTTTCTCTGACTCTGTGATAACCATGTACGTGCGTAAACGTCATATTTTTATAAAAGAATGCATACATAATGTAAAAAAGAACGCTCGTTCAAGTTTTCACAGGAGCTGCCATCGAGAAAATAAAGAAATGGACATAGTATAGTATATACATAATTTCCGGCAACAAACATAACAGTCCATACCCATTATTGATCTAACCACAACAGCATTGCATTAAGCCAAAGGTATATGATATTTCCTGAATAAATAAAATAAAATAAAAAAATTTAATATATTTTTGAACATCCTTTTCTTGAATATTTTTTTTTTCTTAAACTATGACGTGCACTCCATTTATAACAATATACTTCTGTGGTTCATGAGTATGCATATTGTAACTATCTTTAACAGTTCCATCTGGGTACAAGTTCACTCGGGCTTTGCATCCGGAATTCTTCCTCGAACAATAATAGTTATTGCTACTTATCCGGTTATGTTTGTTAAATGTATATTCTCCATATAACATGGATGTTCCTCGTAAAGTTCTTATTATTTCATATGGCAGTGCTGCATCTAGAAGATGTATGGAAGCAGATTAAATTAAAATAAACGCTCAGACACGTAGTGGCTAAGTATATGCCACCAGGTGAAAAAACATACAACCGGAACCCAGTTATCACATGAATAAATTGGCACCTTAATAAATTACCGTTATTTATTCATGTGCCAGTATACTATGATACTGTGTTTGTGCGTTGCGGGTTAAAGTCCCGCTGAAAGTCTTTTTCTTCCTATACAGTTTGTTTTATATTCGCTTAGCATGCGACTATGCTGTTGAAAGCAGTGAGTTTTGAAGCAGTGATGGCTCAGTGGCATTTGCTATGGACTGCCACGAAGCAGGTCTATGGTTCGAATCCCGCCGCGGGCTTGAGCTTCACCGCATGGTCGAAGGGCATTTTGCGAATGCCCGCCTGGCTAGCGACCTGTTAACGGCTTGTTAACACTTTCGACCACATCATCACTTACCATCGGGTGAGATTGTGGTCAAAGGCTAACCCACAGGCAATAAAAAAAAGTAAGTATAAAAATAATTTAAATATCTGATTTTTTGAACAGCTTAGGCTAGCCCTTGACCACCATCTCATCTGTTGGTAAGTGAAATTTGTCTGCTTGTGACTGCTGCCTGAACACTGTTAGGTTGGAGACAGATCTTCCACTTGAGAGTGAAAGATAGCCGGCCAATCATTAAATAATAATAAATAAAAAATATTTTAATATAACATCAAATTAATATTTTAATAAAACACTTAAAAAATGTAAATGTGAAGTTTGCTTAAAATATTTTTAAAATATTTGTTATTATTAAATATGGATTTCCGCAAAGTAACGCCTGAATCTATTCATCAGCCAATCATTCTCAAAATGCCCTTCCACTATGCAGTCCCGTGAAAGTCAAGCCGGGCGGCGTTGGCGATCGAATCAAGGACCTACGGCACGGCATTCTTTTGCTATCAGTTACCTCTCAGCTATCGCTGCTTCAAAATCTTGTAAGGTTATTAAATTAAACATTATAATAAATATTTTTTTATGTAAATTTTCAGATACTATAATTTAAAAATGCGGAAAAAAAATCATAGAATTTCACATCTTGACAGGAAATTCTATGAAATCTCTGCATTAAGTAGTTTAAGCAAATGCCACCATGTTTTTCTTTATCTAATTTATTGAGTCAAAAGTCCTGAATCTAATTTATTATTTACTCATTTTATTAATGAACACATAACGAATTGTGAAATGGCTCTAGGTACAAAACAAGCTTCGGTTGATTTGCGCCTCAAAAGCCACAATTTCGTGTATTTCAAACCACACCTTAACATTTATATAGCTAGAATATACTATAGTTAGTAAACATACTTCTAAGATTACAATATGATAGTTCAAATCTACTGCGTACCATAGAGTATTATTATACATCTTTCTTGTCAGTATTATTATGCGTCTCCGGTAGAGCAGCACGACTGAATAATAATAATAAACTGCTACTATACATATATTTTACACCCTACAGCAAGAAAACAATTTTTGCTTCAATTTTACAGTAGATTTTAGAACACCTATGCTTCAAGGAACACAGCAAATAAAAGTATTAGTTTCCAAAAGAAGTATATGAAAGAATAAACATATTGCTTACAGTTTTATAAGATAATATATTTATCAATGTTTATTAATTATACTTTGATATATATTCCATTTGCAATAATATATTTAGGTGGTTGATGAGTATGCACAGTCATACAATATTTTACAGTTCCATCGGCATACAGGGTCACTCGAGCTTTGCATCCGGAGTTTTTCATACTGCAGTAATAGTTAAAGCTATTCACTCGGCAATTTTTTTTAAAACTGTAATCTCCATATAACATTACTTGGCCACGCGACGTAGTAATTAATTTATAAGGTACTCCTGTACCTGTAAATAAAACGTCAAATATTAGTAAGTTTAACATGAATTTAGGGACCGTTTGACATCTTCCTGTAATATGTACTCATAGTTAAAGGCAACTATGGGAAAACATGCGCCCAATAGCAGAATGATACCACTCATTCGATGAATTGCATTGGGCATACAAAAATACTCCGTAATATCTTATAGATAGCCCTGATTATCCAAAATGTAGCGAATATACAACGAAGGCAAGAAATACTCAAAGATGATTGCATTTACGTATTTAGTCAGTCTTAAAACCGAAGTCAAATCTTTTAACAATTTCAAACTTGTGTAAACCTGCGAGGCGGTAATATATATTTAATCTTATGGTGCCCTTTGCGTCTTTAGGGAAGTTAAATTGTACCCATTCTACATAAGTGGGCTAGCGCAATAACAGTTGTCATAGAAAGAAATAAAATATACGATAACGTCTATTTCAAATTACAATTGACTGAGGTCATTTAAATAAAACTCCGGCAATATCCAATTAGCTCACTATATTTCATTTACCAATACGTCTATATTTTACGAGTGATTAGACTAGACTGCTATGTTCCCAAGTAGAATCTAACCTCACAACTCCCGCCGAAATATGAAGTGAGCTTAGCTACTAGAATAAATTGGAAATGGCCTGAGTCAATTGACTACCGCGTAAAAATCAATGATGCGCGCGGAAGTCAAATTAATTATTGTAAAAAATAGTTAACGGAAATAGTTTTAGACTTGGGAACAAATTGACAAATAATAAATTACATTAACAACGTGGAGAATGAATTATTAAATAATACTTAATGATCTCAGAGAAATGAATAAGAAAGAGGGAGTCTAATGAAAATAAAAAATGAAGCATCAAATTCGGCCAATTTTATGTAAGACACAACTCACTCACACAAACGTATCCAAATTCAGCCAATTTTGTCCTCATTCACGATAGACCGTCGCACATTACGCAAGTCACACATAACGGAATTAATGAATTAAAACCCGACTTGAGTATTAAAACACACGTAGATATTGAATACCATGTATTTTTTTATAATATACAACGCAATTTAGGTTATAATTTCGAGTAAAAATGTAAACAAAAGTGTTGCCAGACATACAGTTTAGGTTGTTTCCAAAAGTGTGCAGTTTTTGCATGTTCCCGTGGGTGTCGTAAGAGGCATTAAGGGAAAAATACTGGTAGGTGGGCAGCAGCGCCTTGAGAACTGCCAACTTACACTGTGATCCCCAAGTCGCCTGCCAAGCGTAAGAATTATGGCACATCCCCCTAAATAGGGGAGGCTGTGTTCAGCAGTGGGCGATCCGGCTGATACTGTATATCTTGAATTCTACTGAACCGATTTCGATAAAAATGACAGTAACTCCTAAGTTGTAAGTCTTTTATTAAATGAAATAAGAATTTTTGCAATACAATTTCTAGTTTCTGCGAAATACGTGGACGAACATACATATGTAGTAACATACATCCAACTACGTGGCGAATAGTTTTTTTTTCAACTACGGCACCTGCGACCAACCATACCATATACGTAACCTGACACGCCCTCAATTATTTATTGTCCTAGAGAACGTAAAGTCTAGAATGTCTTAAAAAAAAATTGCGAAACATATTAAACAATAATCGTGAAGATTGTGCAATATTATAATAATATTGCGCAATATAAATAATATTATGTAATTGCGAAGTATTCTTACGAACAGATTTTGCTGTATATTTATATCGTTAAAAAATTTTCTCGTATAAATTAGTTATTTTTGCTTTCATATGGCAACACTTCTATCGCACACATGTATAAAAGTGTGGCTTCAGTTTGTTGTTTTACGAGCCTCCGTCTTTTCTTCTATTTTGTCAGAGTTATAATATGGTTATTAACTAAATTATCACAATAGCTAACAAAATTATCCTGAAAAATCGATTAGTTCTTAAGCTTTTAAATACACTCCATCTAAAATAATAAATTTCGGTGGTTCATGACTATGAATATTCTTGAAATATTTTATTGTTCCATTGGAATACAGGTTCACTCGAGCTTTGCAACCGAAAGTCTTCCTGGAGCAATAATAATTATTGCTATTTACACGACAATGTCTGTTATATGTATAATCTTCAAATAACATGGCTTTTCCTCGTGAAGTTGTTATTATTTTATATGGCAGTACTGCATCTGAAAGATGTTTAGAAACAAAACAAAATAAACGCACAGACACAGCTTTGTTATATTTTTCGACAGTAGAGAAATTGAAACGCCATACGTATCCTTCTTAGTGTAGTAGGTATTATTTTAAATATTCATTATTTAATTTACCTAAAAAATGTTTAAATTCCGAAATTTAGTTCTGATAAGTCCGCAATTTAATTAATAATTAATGTTAATATTTAATTAATAAAAATAGTAATATAAGATTAACCAACACAAAAGCAAGTCTGCATTTTCAGGTATGAGACTGAGCGGAAAAAAAGGATCGTAGAATTTCTCAACATGACAGGCGAGTTACGAGAATATTTTCAGTAACTAGTCTAAGTTTTTTTTATACCACGATGTTTCTCTTTCTACAAGTCATAATTATGATTTATTATTCATATATATTAATCAACATCTAACCTTGCAAATAAAATCATCTGTATGTTGAAAACCTACAGATATATTGTGTAGTGATAAGTGTCTTTAACCATGATCTTGTCCGCTTACAAACTTGGTCTGACAGATTTGGTATAATAGTTAACTACTTTATTTATTCGAAGTAGTTAACCCTAATAAAAGTCAAGCTTTCGTTATTTCCGGCAGTTCACGCCAGCTAGCTGATATTAATTTAGCCGTATCTTACACCAGTATATCTTACTTACTCTCTTATATATAACTTACTTAGCTCTTACTTTCTATCCTTAGCTTCATTTCAGTTTATTGCTGGAATTAAAAAAATTCTGGCATTGAAATTAAACAATCTCTCTATAACTCCTACCTACGAATTTTGTTCGAATATCGAGCTTATCTCCGATATTCGAGCAAAATTAAAAGGTTGCCGATTCGGAAACGCAGAAGTGATGCACTAAGCCTTTTGTACACAATCCTAAAAAATATCTGAAAGAAAATTTCATTACAAAAACTTTTCTTTCTTCATTATTGAATTTCTTTCTCAGACAACTTTTTTTCAGTTGCTCTTGTCAGGCTGTGGAACGCATTACCAATTTATCTTGGAAAAGCTACGTCCAACTAGTATATAAAATGTTATATTTATTCCGTGGCTTTGTCATAATTAGAATTACTAAGATATTTCTGCACACGGAAGTAATTTTATAGTTTTAATAAATTGTATACTCAAATAATATTTTATAGTTTCATCGGATTACAGATTAACTCAGGCTTTGCACCCGTCATTCTTCTTTGCAATAATAGTTATTACTGCTTATGTGATTGTTTCTGAAATATATAATCCCTATAGAACATGGCTGTTCCTCGTAACGTTCGTATTATTTTATAAGGCAGTGTTGCATCTATCATAACAAGTCGCACACGACTTGTTTTTCTATCCTTTTACGGACCGCTGCTCAACACATTTGCATGGTATGGAACAATAATATATGGTTTGCATGGTACAACTAAACAACCCCGTGAACTCCCAAAATACCCCGTGGGGTGCCTGGTTAGAATTGCTCCTCATATCATCCCGTGGGTATCGTAAGAGTCAACTAAGGGAAATATACTGGAAGGTGGGCAGCAGCGCCTTCTAAAAATCTGCCATCTTACTCTGCGATCCCCAAGCCGCCTGCCAAGCGTGGGGATTATGGTATATACCCCCTTAATAGGGGAGGTTGTGTTCAGCAGTGGACGATGCGGCTGAGACAGATGGAACAAATAAACAAACGAAGCGGGGGCGGTAATGGCCGGTGCGTTGAGCGCGTGGCCTAGTGTAGCCCCAACTAACTCAATAGAAACACTCGATATTTAACATAGTGTGAATGCTGTGGTCCGTTGCGGTGATCGCCTAAGACGGTATTTCTTATTTCATATCTTATTTTATATTTTCCAATTTTTTTTTGTCATTTACTAAACATACAATCTGAAACAGTCTAGTATTCACGTTTATTACTTAAACTTTGAAATACACTCCATTTGAGACGACATATTTCGGTGCTTGGTGAATATGAGTATTCATATAATACTTGATAGTTCCATCAGCATACAAGCTCACTCGGGCTTTGCACCCAGCATTCCTCATTGTGCAATAATAGTTATTTGATTGTCGATGGAGTCTGTTAAAAGTAAAACCTTCAAACAACATTGATGTAGCTCGCAAGGTAGTAATGAACTTATATGGTTTGTCAGCATCTGAAATATAAACAACATACAAATTTTAACTTCTTAAATTCATTGTATGGAATTACAAGTCAGTATAATGTTCCCCGTGGGGTGCCGGGTTAGGATTGCACCTCCCCATATCTTACCGTGGGTGTAGAGGCGACTAAAGGAAAAATACTGGAATGTGGGCAGCAGCTCCCCTAAATAGGGGAGGCTGTGTTCAGCAGTGGACGATCCGGCTGATACAGTATAATGTAAGATCATGGGCATTCATACTTATATTTATCATCTAAACAAAGTTTCATTTATTTCATAACACATATTACATTCACTATTACAATACAAATACAGTAAGTTTATTTCTTAAGGGTGAACTGGACGGTCAGTCCTCCGTACAAACGTCGTAGCGTGATCACTCCCTCATTTGAGGCTTTAGGTCCAAAACAAAGCATGATATCGATTAATCTCTTTATTATCTAGGTTTGTATCATAATTAATGATAAAATAGACTAACTTACTTACTAATAGTCAGGTCTAGTAAAAATTATGCGTGTATAACTACATAAAATTGGTTTAATCGCTATGATCGATAAATTTAACGAATCGTATTGCCCATCGCAAGTATGGAACTGTTGTCGATAACTCTTATCGATGGCTTACGATCGTGAAATTGTGGACTGTATGTCGATTATTACGAAATGGCAACATCGAAACTAGACTGTTTTCCACAGATTATTAAAATCGTACATGCACTGAGGAAATGAGTTTTTCTGAATATAATTATAATTAAAGCATATATATTTTTATAAGATATATAATTACAGTGTGTTTTGATGAATGCAACAAATCACTAAATTGTAAAAAAATATAAAATTTCTTACTATAGGGAAGAAGTTAAATCAAGGAGAAAATATTGGTTATGCTTATGACAGCTGACTGAATTAAAAAAAGAAAGTTTTTGAAATAATCATTGTTATGAATATTTGTTCAGCATATTCGTGAACCAATAAATCATCTCAAAATGGATTTATTGGTTCACGAATATGCTGAACAAATATTCATAACAATGATTATTTCAAAAACTTTCTTTTTTTAATTCAGTCAGCTGTCATAATTTTGTAACAATGTGGTAATTCACATCGAATTGGGTTGCAATGGATGTTCCTCGAGAGGCCGCCGGCGACAGAAACCATTCAGTGTCACATATGTACAAGACAGAGGAAAGAGATGAGGTCCTAGAGATGTCAGATAGTTCAGAAACAGTTAAAATAAACCACCGATTACTACAAAATTCCGATTATTTTAATACATTTTGCAGATAATAAACTATTTATAAATAAATATTCTTATTGTTCTTTAGAAAGAAAACTTTTACATCATACTATAGTTAATAACTAGGTATTTTCTAAATAATTTAGAAGGCAAGAACTTTAGTACAAGCTCGGGGTAGAATGCGTCAAAAATGTAAGAGCTTCAAATAATGAAGGTGCTGAGAAATCTTTTAAGTTAAAATTACATAAAAGTATGAAGAATTGATGTGGAAAATATGAAATAATATTTTGACGAAAGAGATGACAAGGTAATTGATACATGACAAGGTCAAATCAGATTCTATTTTTCGACGAAAAAAAATTACATTGGCCGCTTTTTTGTGTATTTGTGAGTACCAGTTTTTTTATTTCGCTCACTGTACAAAGCAGATTTGATGCGTCTGAATGATGGAAACTTTTCCAAAATATTTGAGTCACATTCGTCGCTGAGCGTTGCCGTGAAGTTTTTATAAATTATTGGTATTGGTGATAAGTCAGATAATACTTTTTCCCGGCATTCGTCTAACATCTGTAAAACTCTGTTGTCAGTTTCATTAGGCTTGCAGCGATGATTAACTTCCCTTACAATTTGGTTACCCTTAAATAAAAAAAAGATTCAGTAACTTATATACGAATACATATTAGATTCTTATTGAATTAGATTTAGATTGAATGAATACATCGCTGACAGTTTCTTTTTTAAGCGCTCGTAGCGAAGTTTGATTGGCTGTTCTTAACCGATCAACAATGTTAAGAAACGTCCGCTGCGGTCATGAGTTGGATGGGTGACCGCTAGCGACATTACTACTGAGTACTTCCAAGCTTCGGAGGGCACGTTAAGCCGACGATCCCGGTTATTTTATTAGGATGGCAGTCGTTATAGCATGGTAGTAGGGCATTTGCGAATGCCCGCCTGGCTAGCTACCACCGTCAAGTAGAAAATCTGTCGCCAAACACCTAACGGTATGTTCCGGCAGCTGTCCTGGAGAGCCAGTAACTCTAAGTTAGCCTGAACAACATCTTCGACCACATCGTCACTTACCACCAGGTGAGATAATGGTCAAAGGCTAACCTATAAAGAATGAAAAAAAAACATATCCTTATGGCTTTGACTTCTGCATTCTGTATGTAAGTGATAATATTGACGTTTATGATAGCAAATCTAGAACGGGAGCTGGCTGATTTAACCAAGAAATTTAAAATCTAATTAATTTTTTGTAACATCTTTATATAAACATATACACAGAGTATTTGCTCGTAACTTACCTTTACACTCAAAGACCCGGGGCAAGAAAACCGCCATTTGACACACCTCCATATACTACTTCCGTTTCTGTTTTGCCGGTTCTTTGTGTACTGGTAACCAGCTCTTAGTAATACCACACCCCCATTTCTTTTCGCGAACGAAAATTTTTCTAAATCTATTGTGGGACTGAACTTAATTTCCATTTCACTGATTTCTGAAAAATGGAAGAAGGAATAATTCCATTATTTGGGGATCTATACATAAACACATTACGGGTTCAAAACAAAGACGCCGTGCAATGCAACGCTACTTTATTCTGGGGCAATACAACGAATATAAAAAGTTGAACGCGGGTTCGTTTTCTGACTGATAGAAGCCTAACTTTGAATGATATGTTCTCCTAAAGAGCATTTTTTTTCAATAATATCAATACAATACAAATAAATAAAAATAAACAAAATTTTGTTGCAACATGTTTTGTTTTCATTGTAGGTACACATAATTCAAATCACGCAATATGACAGAAGAATTTTTATGTATTTAGATGACGGAACCTTAAGAGGCGATGCGAACACGGTATTGAATGACTTGCGAGTACTTATAGACGATTTTCGCCTTATTGGCCTTGAACAAAATTTTTCCAAATGTGAACTTTTTGTTTGTGATACTTGTCCGGATAAAGTTTCGATTATTGAAAAATTCAACTTACTTGCGCCTAATATAAAATTAGTAGAAAAAAGTTCGCTCCACCTTTTGGGTTCACCGATTCTTGACGAATCTTTGTCACCATTTGTCGTAGAACAAATTCAAAAGTTTAGAAATGCTTCTAGCAGATTATTCAAAATTAATGCCCATATGGCTTTTACTATTATTAGATTTTGCCTTTTCGTTCCTAAATTTACATACTTTTTGAGATGTTGTCAGCTGTGGAAACACAGTGAGCTTCTTTTAAGCTTAGACATTTTATTTAAAGATACGTTAATTTCGGTTTTGAATGTTGAGATGGATGATAGGGCTTGGGTGCAAGCTTCCCTCCCTGTGAGGTTGGGGGGCATAGGGATACGCAAAATTTCTAGTGTGGCATTACCAGCTTTTTTGTCTTCTGTACACAGTACACACAAATTAGTAGAAAAAATTCTTGCACCATCTTTAGGCTCTTTTGATGTAGCATATCTGGCTGAGGCCAAAACCACATGGGGACTGGCTTGTCCAAATACTGAGTTCCCAAAAATTTTGCCATCTCAGAAACAGTGGGATCGGCCCCTATGCGAGCTAGCACGGAAAGATCTTTTAAATACGTGCCCTAGTATCGCAGATCGTGCTCGTATTCTCGCTGTTTCTGTGTGGGAATCAGGTCTTTGGTTACAAGCCATTCCTTCTTACAAAACTGGTAGCCTTATAGATCCTTCCGCTTTTCGTCTCGCTATTAGCTTACGCTTGGGTGCAAGGTGTTGTGTTGCACATCACTGCCAGTGTGGTACTGCAGTTGACCAACTCGGTCACCATGGCCTCTCCTGCTCTCGAAGTGCTGGTCGAATTTCCCGCCACGCCAGCCTTAACGATATCATTCGCCGGGCTTATACCAGCGCCAATGTTCCAGCTGTTCTCGAACCGAACGGTCTGATGCGTGACGATAGTAAAAGACCTGACGGCATGACTCTGGTTCCATGGAAGTTAGGACGGCCCTTAGTGTGGGACGCTACATGCGTAGACACTTTAGCGCCGTCACATCTTTCTGAAACCCACGTGAGGGCTGGCGCTGCGGCTACTTCGGCAGAGCGACTCAAGCGGCGCAAGTATGCTAACCTCGGTATGGGTTACATATTTAAGCCGTTTGGTGTAGAGACATTGGGGCCGTGGGGACCGGGAGCTCATCGTATTTTCCAAAATTTATCAGAGCGCTTGGTCGATGCGACACGTGATCAAAATGCTGGCACCTATTTGGCTCAAAGAATAAGCATTGCAATTCAACGGGGCAATGCTGCCAGCATGCTGGGCACGCTGCCAACTGATAGTGGGCTAGAGCATTTGGACTGCCTATGAGTCCAAATGCTTTTATTGTAGTAGCTGTAGTGTTGTATATAGTTTGTAGTATTTGTTTAATAAAGACAGAAGAATTAATTATCATGGCCTCTACATTCCTGAATAGACATCTGTATACTTGAACTTTAATAGCATATAAACAGTCAAAAAAAATAGTCCAAAAATACAAGTAGTAAGATATTACCACAGTCCCATAATCTGGGCTGCCAGGTACCATAACCTGAACTGCCAAGTACTAAATTCCCATAATCTTGGCTGCCACACTGAGGAAAATCTAAAGTCAAAAGCGCCCTAATGACGGCCAATTTATATGGTATAAGGCAAAAAACCGACCAAACGTAAATACGTACAAAAACGCCTTCCAACTAGAAGGCGTTAAACGAGGTCAGTGAAGGCGAATGTTTCTTTTCGTCTTCATCTAAGGTGTATTTTGTGGTCTTTCTTAAATATTGACTTTCGATGAGGCTGATTAAGTAGTACGTTATAGTGATAATCACCGTATATAAACCGCCGTAAAAGTAAGGTATATTTTATGGTCAATACTGCAATTATTATCGTATAACAAGTTCAATTCTGAAAATACTTTACGGAAGGCGTTTTTGACGGTTGTGTTTATTATAAAACATGTTACATTTTTATTGATTGGTGAAAATCATCTTAAGAGTTGTGAATTCATCTTACGTAGTTACAATTCAACGGTAAAAGGTCAAATTTGATTTAAGCCTTTAAGTCGTTTTTCTCAGTGCAGGTATCGTTATCTTGACTGCCACTTTGCAAGAAGAATCAATACCACACGTCCGATTTTTATTGGTATCTGACGATCTGAGATTATGGCCGCGACACAGTTAGCAAAAAAGTTATACAAACAACCTGACAACTTTAAACTTGCAACCGTTGGGGGATCTTGATAGAAATCGGTTAGTAATGTTTTATTATTTTGTTGTCACTCAATATTTTTCATTGACTATACTTTGTCTATTTCTTTCACCAAGGCGATAATAGATATTTTTATAAAACCCTAAACTTTGATGTACATTCCTCTTGAAAACACATATCGGGGAGGGTCATGGGTATGTTCATTCATAAAGGATCGAACTGCTCCGCCGGGATGTAGGTTCACACGAGCTCTGCATCCTGAATTCCTCATCGTACAATAATAATTATTTGTATAACAATGCTTAGTAAAGGTGAAGCCTCTGAATAACATAGAACTCCCTCTTTTCGTTACGACCATTTTGTACCCAAATTCCGTTCCTGAAAGATGAAGAAAGGACAGGATATTCACAAAATTTTCTCGATATGGGAACGTGCCATTTTATTGATTTCGCATAAAAATACTTTTGGAGTATTACTCAGATGTACTTATTACTCAGACATAAAGAAATACCATGGCATTGCTGTGTTCAAGAACAAATTGCCAACAAAATTATTGACACACATCTTCGTCATTTTAGTATCTAATCGTATCTATTTATAAATCTTCACGCAGATTTCATCTTTCGGGATTCTGCTGACCCCTTTCATCATTTTTGTTTGAAAGGTTCCCGTGAGTATAAGGTATTAATGTTTTCAATAACCGGCTGTACTCACGCGTATTGGTCGGGATTGTCGACCTAGGTTCCGGGCATGTCCGATGCCCTTCATCAGGTGAGTTCACGCGTCTAAATCGCGGCGACGACTCCGCGCAACTGCTCGTTCTGCGCGGCGCGGGAGTGGAGGCGCGGGCGCGGGGGCGGCCAGTGGGCTGGGGGAGCGCCCCGCGCACCGCTGTGCTGATGGTAGTGCATCCTCTTCGTCACTGAGCTCTTCGTCGAAAACACCAACAAAAAACACTGCTGACTGTATCACACTCTTAGACTGCTAGCTGCCTAGCACTTTTCGCATTGAGGTAGCATCAAGAATAGGTGTCCAGGCTGGTGGGATCCATCACGCCATCCACGATCTCTGTTGAAATCGGGGTGACGGGTGATCTCGATAGCCGCACTTACATTTCGAGGTAGAAAGAAGTTTACTCTTGCTGATTTAATTGTGACCATATTCTTAATGCTCCTAATGTGTTCAGCAAGTCTAGTTGCGATCCCTTTATATTTGTAAAACGATTTCTAAACGTTGCAAAAATTACTCGTGAAAGACATAGAAAGCAAAGAATCAGATAAATACATATTGATGATTTATTTATAAGTCTACAATTTACAACTGACTTGGTACATATGCTTAACAAATTATGTATTACATGCTAAACATATTTTAATTTTCAAGAGTACTTATGTGCCAGACAAAAAATGTTATCCCCCGCATCTACTAACCTAGAATCTAATTATAATACCTTATCTACAGTCAAATAAGACACGTTAATTTGTGCAGAACGGAATCATCGAGGTAGCCAAGGAGAAAATAAATTTAGAATTGATCCGGCACGCATCGACTCTTCTATACTGGATGCCACAACATTCATCTTATTTGCTTTCTACAAAACATATACTGTCTGATCCTACTTACTGATAAGTAGTACAGTGTATGTTATTAAAATTTTACGATCTGATTAAGGTTCTAACTTCAATCACACATCTTTACTAGATTAAAAATAATTGCTGTTTTAACGTTGCCAACATTAATAAGAGCACAAATAAATGTGTGCTCTTATTATTTTTACGATACAAAAACAGCTAACAAATTAGTCATAAGCAAGGTGGGCCTATGAAATGTGAATAAATAACTTTGTTTGTTTTGTTCACAACTCAAAATTCTCACTGAATCTTTATATACGCTTAGACATTGTTAAAAATCCGGGTATACACTATTCTTTACTCTGTGATGTATTCCATTTACAACATTATATTTCTGTGGCAGATGATAGTGTTCATTAAGTACAGCATTTATTGTCCCATCTGGATTCATCTTCAACCGACATTTGCAATCAGCTGCTTTCGATTTCGATCGCATCGTGCAATAAAACACATATTTAGAATTCCTTTTATCGAACGTAAATCCCTTATATAACATTAGTTGCCCTCGGACAGTCTTAATCATTTTGTATGTACCTTCATCATCTGGAAGAGACAAAGATACTGATTTAATATTTTCACTGCCATTTTTATTTTGTCAACCTGCATTTCCTCTTATCAGTAAGAAGAGCTAGGTTCAATCACAAAAATATTATACGTCACACAAATTATACTTAATGATTAGGCGCTGTAACTCTAAAGTTGATTTTGGCTCCCAAAAACAAAAGGCACGGCGCTGCACCACTTCTCGGCAATCGAGTTCGCGTAGGTTACTCCAGCAGTTCTTGAGAGCGACCTAGTACTAAATTACCTATTACCCCCAGACAGATCACCAAATGGATCCAAGGGAATCTCGGAGGGATCTTTTTAAAGAAATTGATATTTTAACTTTACCAAGTCTGTATATATATGTCGCTACCCTTATTTCTAAATAAGATTACAAGCACTATAGCGTCAAAACTCATATTTTACAAATTATTGGAGCACAAAATTGTATGCTCCGGGCGGGAATCGAACCCGCGACCTCCGATTTCGCCCCGGATGCTTGTTCAAAAACGTCTTTATTATATCATTACCGCGACGGCCCGTATAAAGCGCATCGCGCAACTTTCCAAGAATGCCAAGGTAGCTCCAGGGATCACCGATAATTGTTCAAAAATAACAACGTCATAAGTCAAAAGCTATAATTGTGTCATAGTTGTTCCGAATAAACATGTACATTTAGTTATATAGACAGTAGTATACAGAACATTTCATATTCATATACTAACTAAATCAGTAATTGATAATATTTCGAAATCTTTTTTCGTTCGCAGCCGCGCATCGCTAGTGTGCATAACATTTAGGTGTGGAAAAAAGGAAAAACAACGATATATTGTCGTACGTATTATCTATAGTTCAAAACCAGTAGTAATGTAATATTCTACGACTGGTAACACTATGTTAAGTTTTTTGTAATAAATAAGTACTTCTGTTCTGTAATGGTGGCTGTTGTGAATGTGCATTAACAATAATATAGTTTACTCTGGGATAACAAGATTTTCATCAATATTCGTACATATTAATTTACTATAGGTAGCTATTCCTTTTTATATTAGACGATTCACAAATCCTCAAACTGGCATCAGGATTCCTCTGCAGAAAATTCCGAAACCAATAATTGCTGGCTGAATTATTTTTTAACCAACTGTCAGGGAATTTCTTCGAATTAGTCCTGGCGAACTCAAATGATAATTTCATTACATCTTTGCGAGTAAGTCCACGTTTAATTTTACTACGCTTGACGAGACGTTCCACCAACATTTTTTCTTCTTGAATTGTAAATATTTGACTACGTTTATACTGACTCCCTTTATCATCGAAAGCCTGTAGTTTTGCTTCATTGAGTTTATATCGGCGCAGAGTTGTCCTGTCAATGTTATATTTCAGTGCTGCTTTTCGTAGTGAAGCACCATCTTTAACTGCTTTAATGGCATTTTCTAAATCTTGTTTCGTATATTTTTTTCTAGTTGAACTTGCTTTTTTGTTATGTTGAATCGGCCTATGAGTACCTTAAAGCAAACAAGCAAAATATGCAATCTAAAATCTTCTAGGTTAGCCTGAACAACATCTTCGACCACATCATCACTTACCATCAGGTGAGATAGGTCAAAAGGCTAAGCTATCAAGCATAAAAAAAAAAAAAAGAGACACTTAGGGCCTGTTTCAGAATGTTCGAGTAAGTTCCGGTGGGTGTGGGTATAAGAACATAAAATAATTGAATCATAAAAATTACAGTTAAAATGTAAGTGCGTTTCAAGCTTTAACCGAAGCTAAATCGATGACTGTGAAACGGAAAGATAGTGTTCTATTTATTAAATATGTTCTGGGTAGTATAACCGGAACTTTCTCGAACATTCTAAAACAGACCCATAATATATATCCGCAAATATAAGAAGTGATGACTTAGTAGTATCTTAATAATTGTTTTGTAAAATACGCTGTAAACGGGTAATAGCTGTATCTTTGAATATTACATTACTAATTATATCAGAAACTGGTTTAAATTAACGCAGATTAACGTGCGGATATCCTAACAAATATTTATCAAAACAATAAGTAAAAAATTAAGAAGTCCGTTAGAGGCAAGGGGTCTTTAATACAAAGTTTTTGGTTTTTGCTATCTTATAAAAATGGTAATATAATATCAAACTTGGCGTGAAAAAAAAACAAATAATAGTCGGACACGCGCTTTAAATCCAAAACAGAAAAAATAAAATAGTAAATATTATTTTTGTTTCCTATCTAAAAACAAATTATTTATTTTGGAAAATATTTTCATCATAATGCTTTCATGTAACACCAAGAAATAACATATTGTATCAACCTCACATAAGTATAAAAAGAGTAAGAGAAGATGATCGTGTACATAAATTTGGTATTGTTTCATATCTGAAACGCAGTAACTAAATTGAAACTTTTATAATACACAATGTGTGAAATTATTTAAATCGTGACTAGAGATATAAAATATAACGAAACTACGTTTGTATAGAAAGCGCTATGAAGACTAGCTTTAAGATATAGCCTCGCCTAAACTTTGATGTATAGCCCATTTGAAACTACGTATTTCGGGGGCTGATGATGATGTTTATCAATGCAGTCTTTTATTGTTCCATCAGGGAAGAGTTTCACCCTGGCCTTGCATCCAGCCCCTTTCATCGTGCAGTAATAGCTGTTCACAGAACCATGCTTGTTGTATGTATATCCTCGATACAACATCGCTTTCCCTCTTGCAGTGGTAATCAGCTTGTAAGGGAGTTCTGCAACATTTAAGTATTTAAGATAAATATCTAAAATATATTTAGTACATAAATTAATAATAATAATGTTTTTCTACACGTTCAAAGTTATAATAAAAAAATGTATTTGAATGATGCAGAGGACATAAAATTTCAAAATAAAGAAATAATATATAATACCAATGTATAAAAATCATGTAATTATATTTAGTTAACATTATAATATATGCAATTTTATTGCTGTTTGAATATAATCAATACCAAATGAAATATAGGACACTATGGAAATTACACATATTAACAGAACCCATGTATAAAGACCGCCACTCATAGGAATAAAATAAATAACAGGAATTATATCCAAATTTGAATATTCAGACAATTAATTAAACAGCATATGCGCTTTAGCTATAAGGCAACGTTGTATACACTTTACAATTAGGAAAATATAATGAAATGTTAAAAATAATTACATACAAAATATTAAATTCAAATTCAAATTAAGAAGGAGTTTGATGGGAAGTTCCAATGGAGCCCCGTGGAGCTATCGGCCGGCAAATGGGAACTCCTCGACCTCACAGATGACGAAAGCTCAGGGTGGAATGTATTAAAAACGTAAGAAAGAGATGCGGTGATTGTTTTAAATTTGAATTTCATACGGAAGTATAAATAATATATGTGGACTGTGGTAAAATGTAAAATAAGGTCTTAATGCAATGAAAGAGGATAACTTCGCCACAAGTTTAAAACTTAGAAATCAGAAAGTTTTACCGTCATATACTTTCAAATTACATAAAAAACATAAATTATAATAAAAAGAGATTAGACACATTTTGAATAATCAGAAGTAAAATGCATGCGCTTCATATAAGAAAAAACTTGGCACATAATCAAATTTTCAAAAACTTCCCGTTTGAGACGACATACTTCGGTGGTGGATGAGTGTGATCATTCATATAATCTTTAATTGAACCATCCGGATATAGGTTCACACGAGCTCTGCACCGATTATTCTTCACAGTGCAGTAGTAGTTATTTGTAAATCCCTGTTTTGTAAACGTGTATCCTTTAAATAAAATGTAAGGAGTCCCTCGCAAGTTTTGCATAAGTTTGTATGAACATTCTGAAGAGTAAGATTAGTTTGTTATAATTTTCGATATACCTTTAAAACAGATCAGCTCAAAACATAGTCAGGAATTCATTGGGCAATAATAATACTCTATGGATATGAGAACACGTCATATACTTTTAAATCATCACAATTAACAGGAAAACTGTATAGAATTAGATTCTAACTTTAATAGTTCAGATAGTACTTCAAATCTTAAAAAATAAACCATTTGAGACGACATACTTCGGGGGTTGATGGGTGTGATCACTTATATAGTCTCTTATTGAACCATTCTCATTCAGGTTCACGCGAGCCCTGCAACCACTGTTCTTCATTGTGCAATAAAAGTTATTTTTGTACCCTTTCGAAAATGTGTGCCCCTTAAATAACATGTTAGCAGTCCCGCGCAAGTTTTGCATAATTTTGTAGGAATTTTCTGGAGAACAAGATTATATTTCTTTTAAACAGACAATTTCAATTCGATATCTTCGATTAAATAAAAGTCTTAATAACATCTATTTATATTAAAAAGACCAAGATATTAAAGAATTTTACTAATCTAATGATAAACTTCTTTAGCAGTACTGTTACTTCGTTTCAAAATATGCTTACGCGTATCAAAACCTATTATTTATTCGCTTTCTTTGCAATTAAAATATAGTAAAATTTAGTACAAAGTGACGATGGCATGAGACCTGACGGGATGTCGTTGATCCCATAGAGTCGAGGTATAGCGATGGTGTGGGACACAATATGTGTTGACACACTGACACCCATTGTGTCAACACATGTTGCGTCTCACGTTAACACCACTTCCGTGGCGGCTTGTGAGTCGGCAAAAGCTGCAGAAAATCTCAAGCAAAGGAAATATGCGTCTATCGGTGACAGATACACGTTTCTTCCGTTTAAGGGGACCTTGGTATCCAGGTGCACGCCAAGTTTATTTTAAAGAATTGTCCAAAGGTTTAGTTAAAGCAACAAGTTACCAAAAAGCTGGCACCTACCTCGGTCAACGCATAAGTTTGGCCATTCAACGATGTAACGTCGCTTTTTGGGCACTTGACTTGCAAATGGCGGCAACGTAAATGGAGTTTTTTATAGTATTTTTTTATATAGTTTTTATATACTTAGTGCATATTCTGATTTGATAAGTTTTATTCCAATATTGTTTGTATATGTCTCACTATTCTATAGTAAAGTACATGTGTCTATTAACAATTGAAGAAACATTATAATATATTATAGATTAACTATGTACATAAAAGTTAAACTATTATCTATAGCTAGATCATTGGGTTGCATTTCATACAGTACAAGGAAGTATTTTTTTTTAGCTAAATACCATCTACTTCAAACATAAAATACGGATTATTAGGGATAACTCAAATACTACTCGTCTGATTGCACTCATTTAAATGGTAAATAATCAACTACATGAGAATCACCAGCTTTCGAATGTAAAAAATAACATCAAAATCGGTACACCCTGTAAAGAAAAATGGAGCAGACACGAAAAAAAGTCGTACCCCCTTATTTTTGACCAATTTCAAAAAAGGAGGAGGTACTCAATTCGACTTTTTTCTATGTTTGTTACCTCAGAACTTTTGACTGGGTGAACCGATTTTGATGATTCTTTTTTTATTTGAAAGCTAATGCTTCCCGTGTTCCCATTTAAATTTCATTAAAATCGGTCCAGTTTTTAATTACACTCCAATAACTGAAAAGTGTTTTCCTTACTTGATGATATAGTCATTGACAGTGAATGACAATCGATCCTGTAAGTAGCAAAGGTCGTTAAAAAGGGTGAATATTTTTTTTATCTAAATTAGGGAACCGATTTCAACACTCAAAAGTGTAAAATAACTTGTCGAAGTCGGTGCCATGCGCACAATATTATGATAATAGGTACATTTGAGCTATCGCGGTAGGTACCGACTTCAACAAGTTATTTCACACATTTGAGTGTTGAAGTCGGTTCCATTTCTAAGTTTATTTTAAGTTCGTTAACAAGTACAGTTTTCACTTAAATTGCAAATAAAAACAGAAATAAACATACATAATGAGAAATGCATACAGAATATATACTCTAAATTACATTTCTAAATATACTATCACGAGCTACGCGAAAATCATATTTTACAATTATTGGATCACAAATCGCACCATGACGGTAAAGTAAAACAATTGGAGCACGAAATTTCGGCTAGAAATAGCGTGCCCAGGTGGCCGAGCATCCGGCGCGAAACCGGAGGACGCGGGTTCGATTCCTGTCCGGAGGATACAAATTTTGTGCTCCAATAATTTCTAAAATACATTTTGTATATGACGTAAAGATTGAGGCTCGTGTGAATGTTCATTCATGTAATCTATAACGGTCCCATCTACAGCGAGCTTGACTCGCGCGCGGCAAAAGTTTCTTCTCGTGCAATAGTAATTATTTGTAGTACCTTGTTTATTAAATAAGTATCCACGAAATATCATGCAGAAGCTGCCACGTTTTGTAGGCATTATTTGATATGTTACTTTACAAATGTCGGAGACCGAATCTGTAAGCAATAAGGTTAAACATTACTATTAATGATATGCACTAAACAAAACATTTGTGAAGATTTTCTGTTTTTGATGTTCAGACAACAACCAAAATATTTTAGATGACAAATAAAACTGTCCATCCCGCCATGAAGATTTTCCATTCTTCTGTATTCGTAGAATTAATTGCATTATCAAAGCCATTTATTTACGTGTACGCAAGTTGCATTTAATGTTTTGTTTGAAGCGCTCGTAGCGAAATCTGCTTAGCTGTTCTTTGGCGGACGTTGCTTAACTTTGCTGATCGGTTACAGCAAAGTTAAGCAACGTCCGCCGCGGTCATGAGTTGGATGGGGGACCGCTAGTGACATTACTAGTGAGCGCTTCTGTGCTTCGGAGGGCACGTTAATCCGTCGGTACCGGTGGTTGTCTGCAGTCGTTATAGCAAGGTGGTAGGACATTTTGCGATTGCCCGTCTGGCTAGATACCCTCAAGTAGAAAGTCTGTCGCCAAGCACCTAACGGTGTGTTCCGGCAGCTGTCCTTGAGAGCCAGTAACTCTAGGTTAGCCTGAACAAGATCTTCGATCACATCATCACTTACCATCACGTGAGATAGTAGTCAAAGGCAAACCTATCAAAATAAGAAAAAAAAAATTCTACTCCAATGGAGACATACGCTTCAACCAACATACAGGTCTTTTAAAATAACAAATTTACGACAGGGTAAAATTATAGTCATGTGTGGGATATATTTATTATACGGGATTATAATGTTTCCTCTAGTAAATTTGTAATTTTGTAAAGTAATCCATAGAGCATGCGTTATTGCAATAATATATAAAAAAACCCGGCCGAGTGCGAGTGGGACTCGCGCACGAAGGGTTCCGTACCATTATCTGCAACCTAATCTTGCAAGTTAAAGACACTTTTCGCAGTGTCCGATTAAGCTGGCTAGGTACGGCGAAAACCTCTTTAATGTATGGAAGCTCCCTTAACTATTTATTTTATTTTAATTAATTATATTTAAAGAGAACATAAAAATAAATATTCTGTGAATATTTAAAGCGTCTACCTGTCACCGTTATTAGTATCGAGTAAAAAACGGTAAAAAAACAAGTTTGTTGTATGGGAGCCCCCTCTTAATTTTTATTTATTTTGTTTTTAGTATTTATTGTTATAGCAGCAATAGAAATACATCATCTGTGAAAATGTCAACTGTCTAGCTATCACCGTTCTTGAGATACGACCTGGTGATAGACGGACGGACGGACGGACAGCGAACATTGAGAGAAATCCGCTTTGTATTTCTAACAAGTTCGACATGTTACGTGGTTATCTGTTTGAAATAAAATTATATTTGTAATAAGAAACGAATAAAATATTGTTTTCACAAGTATATTTTGTACAGGGAACAAGGAACAAATTGTTCACAGGTATATGATTGAAACAATCAAACATATGTTCAAAACAACAAGCTTAACATTAATTCAATATGATCGACAAGTAATAACAATCAAAAGATAAAGTTGTAGCAGGAAATAGTTATTATATTGTAAAACTAACTAAATGGTGTGATAATCACAATAGTATATCGGGATGAAACAACATTGAGTTACTATAGAAATCATATCTTGTTAAAACAAAATTACAACGTTAAAGTTTTGACAGTATCTTGTACAGTCAACTAAATGGTGTAATTGCCACAATCGTATGTTGGGTTGAAACAACATTGTGTTTTAATTTAAAGTATATCTTGTTAAAATAAAGTTACAACCATAAAGTTGTCACAGTCATTAGTCAGTATTAAGTACAGCTTCCCCGTGAGGTGCCGGGTTAGAATTGCACCTCCCCATATCATCCCGTGGGGTCGTGAGGCGACTTAGGGAAAAATACTGGAAGGTGGGCAGCAGTTCCTTCTAAAGAAGTGTCATCTTACACTGCGATCCCCAGGCCGCTTGCCAAGCGTGAGGATTATGGCAAATACCCCCTAAATAGGGGAGGCTGTGTTCAGCAGTGGACGATCCGGCCTGATACAGTAAGTACAGCTAAGTAAATGGTTTAATTTTCACAATCGTATATTGCTTTGGGTACGGTACCCTAAAAAAGCTATTTTAAAGTTTTACATAATGTCCAGTTTTAGTAATAGCATAAGACGGCGGTGGGTGTATGTGATCCGAAGGGAAGCCTATTATCCTCCCCTGCCCGTCCAGCTTGACGCGCGCCTTGCAGCCATTGTTCTTCTTAGAACAATAGTAATTGTTGCTCAATCTGTGTTTGGAGAACGTGAAGCCTTTATACATAAGTAGTTGCCGCCCACTGCGAGTCGGTATTAACGTGTAGGAGACATCTGAGAATAATAATAATAATTAACTTTAGACTCAGTTTAAATAATACGGATTAACTCACGTGAATAAGTCAGATAGCACCTTTGAAGTCTCGCTTAGCATTGAGAGACAGCAGTGACGACAACGCGGGCGTCCCGAGCTCTTCTTGTAAAAGACCACCGGATGTGGTTGAAACTATAGTCGGAGCTATCTGACTTATTCACGTGAGTTATCCCGTATTATTTACTAAAAACAAGTGAAAACATACATACATAAAATCACGCCTCTTTCCTGTAGGGGTACATATCTCTTTCGCTTCATCTACACTCATCAATCCTTTCATACATAAGCGTCGGTTTAGGGTACTATTGACCAGGCCTTATTTCAGAACGTCGTCGTGAAAACAACGTTAGTTTTTGTAATACAATAATTTTAGATATCTATAAAAAAACATTATCAGTTTTATATACTTTCTTAGGGTTCCGTACAGAAAGGACTTTAAATACCAAGCCCCAAGTTTAGTTCATCTCTATTGAAGAAGCCGTAATTAATAGCCATCTGTTCAAAGAATATGTGTTAGTAATCTGAATTGCGTAACGATACTAAAATAATAATAATTCCAATAGTTAAAATTTAATGAAACGACTAACAACTAATGGTACAAAAGTTTAGTTTTTACAGTGATAGCCGAGCGATAATAGTTGTGGACTGCCGTGCCGCAGGTCTATGCTTCAATCCCCACCGCTGGCTTGAGCCTTACCGAATGGTGGAAGGGCATTTAACGAATGCTCGCCTGGCTACTACCCTCAAGTAAAAAAGCAGTCGGTAAGCAAATTATAGTGTGTTCCGGCAGCAGTTCTTGATAGACAGAATTAAGAATTGTATGTCTCAGGGTGATGGAAGCAGCGCAGTTTGTCACTTGTGACAAGCAGTGGTAGAGGTTATCGTTTAACATCAGGTGGGGTGGGGCCCTGTGAGAAATCCGTTATAATACTTATAATCACATTACAAAAATTACAACAGTGTAACGAAGCATCTGTTATAGGCAGAGGTTAATTCACATATGAGCGCAGCGCTTTTTAGGAATTCGCATATGTGTGCGTGAGTAAGGCACGCCGCCAGCATCCGTCCCCGTCCGACGGCCGAAGCTGTGCTAAAAGGGGACAGGGACAAAACATCCGGCTCTGGCTAAAATGGGCGGAACATGCGTGAATTTAGCTATTTCCTTCGTATAATAAAAACAAATACCTATTTGAAAAAATTTATGTGTATACGTTCTAGAAAACACGTTGTTTTTTTATTATTCAAAAACTGATGGCTTTCCGTGAAGTATTTACGCAGTACTAAGGGTTTATTTAATTGTTTAGATATAACTTTGGATTTTTTTTCTATAGAGAAAACTTTAAGTAATTGTGTTTCTAAAGTGTATGATAAATCATACACTTTAGAAACCTTAAATATCATATATATTAATTGCATAACTCAAAATTAAGAAATAAACATACAGCAAGGGATCAAACGAACGTAAGTAATCACAATTGCCTCGGTGCAGGCTTAACATCAGGTCGGCCGCGAGAGTGTTCCACTCCTCAGTCCTTTTCAAACCTATAAAGAACAACCTTTCCAAGAAACGTGTTCTTATTAACGTTTTTTCTTTTGCTCTATCGTAAAATTGGTAATACGAACAAGCGTCAGATCTGGAATGACTATATTAATATAACAACAATTTATAAAACGTAATGCTGTTAGGACTCCCGCTGACAATCTCGTGCTCAAAAAGTAACGAAACCCTCAGTGTACGAGCCCAACTCTAGCAATTGGCCGACTTTACTATTTTTCTAGAGCGCGATAATTAACTGGGCTGGATTCACAATTTATAAAACGTAATGCTGTTAGGACTCCCGCTGACAATCTCGTGCTCAAAAAGTAACGAAACCCTCAGTGTACGAGCCCAACTCTAGCAATTGGCCGACTTTACTATTTTTCTAGAGCGCGATAATTAACTGGGCTGGATTCTTATCTAGGTTTCTTAACCTCCAACCGCCCAATCAGCCTCTCTAATCCCCAGGCGGAAACCTATATGTGCATTGTTTGTGTTACAGAAAGACGTGCGGACTCATCTTCTTAGATGGGGTAAGAGTAAGATGATTATTATCTGAAAAGATGTAGAGTCACAATATTGTATGAATACTTCATCCATCATCTTGCTTGCTTATTTTCATTAATGTGGAATCATGTTATGTTTTTTTTTAATATAAGTAAGTATCGGTGACATATTTTTATCCTATATCCACTAGCTAAATATGTCACCAATAATCAAATTATGTTTGTTTTAACAGCTATCCTTACAGTTTTCCATTCTAGAGTATTATGCATTACATTTAAGACAGTGGGCACAGAATATCATATCAGAAATAAATAAAAAAACATAAATAAACCAAAAATTTATATTGTATATTATGACTAGAGAGCTGGTTAAATACGTAGTAGATATTAGAATAGTTCTACAACAAACAAACGTAAAATAATTAAAAAAAAGGTTAATACATTCATTGTACACTACACGCGATATTTGAGGGCAAAAGCGTTATGCTCAAATCGTTAACTGTTATAATATAACACGAAATACAAAAGTCACAAAAACATTACATAACATCTCGCCTGTATAACAGCGAAGCGGCAGCTAGAGGCGTCACTAGACAGGCTATAGGAAGCACTTTCTTATATCATATATGACAATAGGTATTTGTTCTGCAAGGCTGCAAACTGTTTTTTGAATACTTTTATTGAAGGAGCGAGAAAACGAAAGATTTTAGGATTCCAAATTTATAATCCTAAGCGTACCGAAGGTTTCAAAGGTACGAGACGCAATATGACTTAGCTGCCGAGCGTAATACACACATTTTCACCTAACTAACTGGAAAGTGCGGCGGTATTTCACATCGGGACAGCTTCTAAACCTATATCAAACTCAAATCCGGTCTTGCATGGAATACTGCAGCCATCTCTGGAATGGTTCGGCAAAGTACCAGCTCGAAGCTTTGAACTCGATAGATAACCGAGGTAAGAAGCTCATTGGTGACGATGCGTTGGTGGAGGCTAGACTCCAAAGCCTCGAGCATAGACGCAAAGTTGCCAGTTGATCGGTTTTTTTACAGGCGGAATAGGTCATGAGTTGGATGGGTGACCGCTAGTGACATTACTACTGAGCGTTTCCGTGCTTCGGAGGGCACGTTAAACCGTCGGTCCCGGTTGTTGTCTTAAGATGGCAGTCGTTATAGCATGGTGGTAAGGCATTTTGCGAATGCCCGCCTGGCTAGCTACCACCCTCAAGTAGAAAATCTGTCGCCAAGCACACAACGGTGTGTTCCGGCAGCTGTCCTTGAGAGCCAGTACTTCTAGGTTAGCCTGAACAACATCTTCGACCACATCATCACTTACCATCAGGTGAGATAGTGGTCAAAGGCAAACCTATAAAGTACAAAAAAAACAAAAACCTATCTGAATAGCTTAAATAATATTGTACAATAGCGTCAAAAGTGTTGTTAATCCTTCAAAATCTTTGTGCAAAACTGCTTTTTATCAAATACCGTGAAAAAGGTTTTAATATTTGAACCACTTTTTACACACTACTTTTTTTTATTTAATATTGCTGATAGGTAACCTTTTCACCACAATCTCACCTGATGGTAAGTTATAATGTGGTCCAAGGCGTTAACAGATAAAAAAGTACAAAAAAATACTTCAATAGTAGAAATTGTAGCAATGTTACATTTAATTTTTATATGATTATTAAACACTGTTAACTGTAATATTTAATAAATTTGCATCTTGCATTTTGCACGCTGTAGTAAGATGAGATAAAATGTGTGTCTTGCTCGACAGCAATGTTATTTTGCGTCTAATACGAGTAAGTACCTTTGAAAACTTCGCTCAGGATTCTATATTTTGGAACACTCGCATCGCACGTGGTTCAACCCTAGAGTCGCTTCTTCAGGATTTAATACATGTACACGCTCTAAATAACAACTTTGCAGACTTGCATAACGAATAACTACTTATTTCAGTAGTAGACTGCTTTAAACTTATTTCGTCATAAAAACCTAATAATTGACGTTGGGTCAAATCTCCACCCGGAGATCAAACCCAAAACCTCGAAATTCCAAAGAAACTTTGGCCACTTGACTAACAAAGCAGTCAACAATGACAAAAACTGTTAATATTTGACTAAATTGCCACTGGGCGTGGTAAGATAGTTAGGCCTTAAATGATTATGGGCATCGTATATCATTTTAACCACGCCATCGTTCATTTTAAGACGGGCTCTGCACCCAGCGTCTTTCTTCGAGCAGTAGTAGTTGTTAGGTCCAGTGCGCAGAGAGTACGTATAGCCGTCTACCATCACCAGGCAGCGACCGCTTCTCAAAGGTATCAGTGAATATGGAGGCCCTGAAAACATTAACACATACGTTAATATGACTATGTGAGTACAAGATTTGACGACTCTATCGGATGTTTCGACATCTAAAGATATCTATTTACTTATTTTGAAATATACTTGGACTCTATTACTACTAAGCTGGGTCTAGCATTACTTTATACTATGTACTTAATACGCCGAGTAATTCGGCTGATGCCGCTGTGCTGAACTGCTATTGTTTTAGTCTATACTTTAATTCCACTGGCTCCACTAAGCAAAAAATTTATTAATATTTGCAGTAGATCGTTTTACAGCAATTGTGTACCGTTAGTCATACTATTTATTATAGCAGATAATATGTTTCTTTATCCATACAAAGTTTACTCTGTATAGGTAAAGAAACACTTCACACAAAGGATCACTTGTTTTGTTTCCCTTTTTATAATTGTTTTTGCAATCTTTCAGGTACCTGCTTTCAATGATGTTAGTATTTCCTTGTAGACTTGAGTTTCTTATGTCAGCTTAATATAAGTATATTAAATAAAAATAAAATTGCTTTTAATAGTGAAACAATGACTTTTATTTCCTGAAATAAAACATCATTTTATGAAATAAATGCTAATCTACTCTTTTCAGCCCGCAGCCCAAAATGCTGAAATAAGAAATGTTACTGAAAACATGCAAGTATTGATACAAAATTATTTTCAAGTTCTACATAAACCTAACATTTACACATTCGATATAGCACTAACATTAACGTGTTGCAGCGAAAGCTTTAAATATTTTTTTAGTCTTCTCCTTTGACGATAACGAGTTTTCTCATCAAATTTTCGCTAACCGCACCCTACTACCAGTCTACTTGAGTACTGATACATGAGCTGCTCAGTCAGCGCATTTCGCACGTTACTTGTCAAAACGAACGTCCTATGTGTCCTGTCATTGGACAATAGAAAGTGACGAGCAGCCGAGTTGACTTATTAATAAAACAGATTATATAATAGGAATAATAGTATTATTACATATAACTTTAAAATGCATATTATATTATACTTGGTACACAATATAAATAAAATTTACTTGTTGTTACATAATGTCAGTATTTGTATGGTGCAATGCTACTGCTAAAGAGATACTTAGTAGCCAGATGCAGCTATAAAGTTTGATAAAAACAGCAAAAAGGTTTCTAACGATCCCTCATAATCTAAGAAAGTACGTAAGTGACCTACGCAGGTCATAATGTAATACAGTGGGAACAAACGAGTTGTATTTTGGAATCTATTTAAGTGGCTAAGATATACGTACTTACTATAAATAAATTAAGCAACAACATCTTCGTAAAATGGCTTCAAATATTTCACGAAGATACCTTTACATAGGTCCCCCAAGCTGAGATCGCAATTTTCGGCGCAGGGTGGTCATGCACTTGTTTTCCATAAGCGTACCTGACTTTTCCATCCGGATGCATTTTGACCCTGACCTTGCAGCCATTCTCCTTTTTGGAACAGTAGTACATATAGGCGCTTTGTTTAGAATACGTGTGCCCTTCGAACATTAGCAATGGACGACTTCTGCGGGAGTCTATAAAGCAGTGGTTTGGAGACTCTGGAATCAGTTATTTTTTATAATTAGTAAAAAATTAAAACTTTTACACAATATAGACATAGACAAATTAAATTGACCCACCGAAATCTGAGCCTGTTGGTAGTAGCACAAGCTTAGTGAACATTCTTATGCCTAACAAATTCCTCTTGGATATTTTTCTTTTGACTGTGGCGTCTTGTCAGATCTCCTGGAGTGTTTGTTACTTGTAGTGTAAATAATATGACTACAATATATCAAACAAACAGTTGGTTCGGATGAATTTCACCCTCTTCCTGTTTATAAACGAAACTGAAAGGCTATTATTAATACATGATTTGAAACAATCATTTTGACCCGCAGTTCCCAAAAATATATCTCATAAGAGTGGGGTTACGTCATCATTTTTGTATGATATTGATCGAATATCGAAATGTCGGAATTACGCGTTGAGATGGGTGCTTTTGGTGGTACAACGTAAACAGAAAACTTTTTTTTATGCTTGATAGATTAGCCTTTCTAAAGCCGAGAGCCTACTGGCTCTCAAGGACAGCGGCCATCCTAAGACGACAGCCTGGACGTACGGCATAACGTGCCCTCCGAAGCACGGAAGCGCTCAATATTAATGTCAACTCATGACCGCGGAGGACGTTGCTTAACTTTGCTGATAGGTTAAAAACAGCTAAGAAAACTTTGCTACGACCGCTTCAAAACAATGTGCAATGAGCGAGGATAAAGTGAAGTTAATTGTGGTTTGGACATGTAGATATAGGGAAAATGGAAGAAAGGAGATTTACAATTTTAAAAATATTAAGTTTATAAGGCGACCGTGCAAGGAAAAATTGGAAGAGGCCGACCTCGGCGAATGCACCTTATTCTCTAACTACAATAGTAATTGCGCCTTCCTGTCACCATCAGTTCTCGGGAATCTTAATTGGTTACAAACACAGATTTCCTTACACCAATGTAAAAACACTTGTCTTAAGGTTTGTTTTGGTCGTCCGTATTTTGTAAACTTCCGCTGATTAAATATGCATTTTGTTAAAGTATCTTAAATATACAGGGTGCCCGGTAATGAATGGATAACCTTAAATTAGGTATTTGTATATCTAATGGCCATTCAGAAAAAAAACAGAACAAAAAAAAATCAAGTAGTACCAAAGTTATGGTCTTTTTAATAAACAAACATATTCATTTTGCCAAAGTTTAAGCATCCATAGCGTTTTTTTTTTTTTTTTTTTTTTTTTTGTGTTCTGTTTTTTTTTCTGAATGGCCATTAGATATACAAATACCTAATTTAAGGTTATCCATTCATTACCGGGCACCCTGTATATACGCATAGCCGACGCTTGTATATAGGGTCAGGTTGACCACATGCTGGGGACACGTGTCACGCTCCCATGCTATACCCCTCGATGTCCGTAGTTACCACCAATACCCACTACATTGGTAAGAACGTTATTGTAGTAAAGAGCTATGTGACTATATGCCTGAGCTGTGTGTTAATGGGTTATTACGAACGTCCTATGTGCACTACCATTAGAAATTAGAAAGCAACGAGCTTAGTTGAATAAATAATAGAACAGATTACACATAGAAAAGGAAGTATTTATTACTCATATAACATCATAATGCATATTATCTAGGAACACAATATGAATAAAATATACTTATATGAATATAAGTACATGCATTTACAATAGATGATACATTCTTGGATTACTTTGCGAAAATCCTTAATTAATACAACAAGCATTTAAATCCATTTTAAAAAATCTTCAAATTAATGTTTTAGGAAATCATTAAAATAAAATCTGAATACTGTAGTATATTATATGTGGCGTTTAAACGCCACGACGGCTTAGCATGAAAATTAGGCGAATTTGTCACATTTTTCTAATTTATTTTAAACGTTTTTCATATATATTATTTTAATGATTTCTTTAAATATTTTGTAAATATTTGTAATTATTACTTGTCGTGACATTATTTGTATGGTAGAATATTAGAGGCAAAAAGGTACTAAGTAAACAGTTTCAGATTCCACATGTTTCAGATTACGGACAAAAAAATCTTTCTAACACTTCCTCAAAATTGGAGATCAGAGGTTGTATAAGAGAACTTACGTTATTTAACTAAGACTAAACCTAACATGAATACAGTGGAGACTAGTTGTATTATTATTTATTTGAGTAGTTTACATTAAATAAATGAAGTCACTACAGTAAAATTGAATTGATATCTTACAATATTGGCTTCAGATATTTTACGAAGATATTTTGACGTAGGTCCCCGACGCTGATATTGCATACTTCGGCGTAGGGTGGTTATGGACTTCTTGTGCTCCATAAGCGTACCTGACGTTACCATCCGGATGCATTTTGACTCTGACCTTGCAGCCATGCTCCTTTTTGGAACAGTAGTACATATATGTGCTTTGTTTGGAGTACGTGTAACCTTCGAACAGCAGCAATGTACGCCCTCTGCCGGTGTCTATAAAGCAGTGATTGGGATACACTGAAATATTTATTTATTTATTAGTAAAAATATAAAACTTGTATGTAGACTCAGTACTAATTAATCAATGATACCTCAGCCTAATTGGTAATAACTCAGTCTACAGAAGTCAGGATTCCATATTTTAACCCAGACCGGGATAAAAATTAGAATACATAGCAGTTCTCGGATCTGGGAAGCTTTTGCAATTAAGCCCTGATAGATTCTGGTGAAGTAATGAGTATTACAGTAAGTCACAATAAGTTGCCTTATTTTTTTATGTTAAAATAATATTGTAATATTTTTATAGTGATGATATGGCGTCGGCTTGATGTTAAGCATCACGACTTTCCGTTACAGTTGCAGTGTCACCATTTCCATTCTGCTTAACATTGCACTGTATATACAGTAGTCATTGCACACTACTGCTCTGAGGCGAAACGTAGAAGTTTGCTTAGTAGGAGATGCATAATATACATTTTAAGAACAGCAAAACCTGATCATAAATAAAAATCAGCAATAAAAGGTATAAATGATTATGGTAATAAACATTACACAAATTTAAAAACAGGTTAGCCTGAACAGCATCTTTGACCGCAACATCAACTACCATCGGATGAGATAGTGGATATAGGTTAAGCAACAAAGTCCCGCTAAAATTTATGTCAATTAATTTCCTAATAACCTAATAAGTTGAGTAGGTAACAATAGCAAAGATAAATTGTAAATTGCATGTAATAAAATATATTTTAAAAAGGCAAGTACTAAAATTAGTATTTATGTATACGTAAAATGTTACTAAATAAAAGAAGCCAAAACCATCACCAAACTATTTTATTGAAATAAAAAGAACAAAGCTACATATTATTTGTTATTACATTTTCAAAATACAATGAAAACCAAATAGATAATCAGTAACTAGGATAAGCAAAAAAAATAACATTAATACATCTCGCCTGCCGTACTGTGACGTCAATTAACTAGCATTAAGTCATTATTTTTCACTGCGTCTGATAAGATTTAATGCTAATTAGAGTTAGTTGGTACCTATTTCTGAGTGTGGAAACCAATACCTAAATAAACGGACATACGCCGACGAAGACGTAGTCAAGGGCAAAAGGAATAAAAAGCTAGAACAAGGTAAGAAAACACACATCATGATCATGGTACACTTACACTTATTAATTGTTAAAAATACACAAAGAAAACATTTTATTAATATTTTAGAAACATACTTAAAGAATACTAAAAATGTATCAAGGGACACGTATCTAACAGCCATAACCTATGAAAAAATCCTCCCTAGGCAATTTCACCTAAGCTTCCTTTTAAGCCAAAACGTCAGAGATGCCACATAGCCTTCGGTGCGCTCGAAGAGCCAAGAGCACATGTAGGTACTTCGTGTAGAAGCGAATACCGCCGAGAATTATTCCGGCCAGGATACTTGGTACACTTACACTTAACAATTGTTAAAAAATACACAAAGGAAACATTTTATTAATATTTTAGAAACATACTTAAAGAATACCAAAAATATCTAGCAGCAATAACCTATGAAAAAATCCTCCCTAGGCAATTTCACCTAAGCTTCCTATTAAGCCAAAACTTCAGAGATGCCACATAGCCTTCGGTGCGCTCGAAAGGTCAAGAGCACATGTAGGTACTTCGTGTAGAATCGAAATGCGCCGAGAATTATTTCGGCCAGGATACTTGGTACACTTACACTTAACAATTGTTAAAAATACACAAAGGAAACATTTTATTAATATTTTAGAAACATACTTAAAGAATACCAAAAATGTATCCAGTGACACATATCTAACAGCCATAACCTATGAAAAAAATCCTCCCTAGGTAATTTCACCTAAGCTTCCTTTTAAGCCAAAACGTCCGAGATGCCACATAGCCTTCGGTGTCCTCGAAAGGTCAAGAGCACATTTAGGTAATTCGTGTACAAACGAATGCGCCGAGAATTATTCCGGCCAGGATACTTGGCGATTCTATAGTCACTTAGCCTTAGCAGCAAATTTAGGTGAAATTAATACCTAATTTTAATATATGTAATATCTAATTTTAAGAAACAAATACATATCTACGTTATAGATAGTGCTTCTGAAGAGCTGTTATATAACACTGCGATCCCCGAGATGCTAAGCGGAGGGATTATGCCAAAAGCCCCTGTCCAATGGGCAACAGTGGACGTCTCCAGTTTGTTGATGTGTAATTTTATGTGATTTATTTTGCATCAACTTACATTTGAAAGATGACTATAAAAAATAACCTAAGAAGTTAACCAAATCTAGACTATTGCCTATTGACGGCAACAATACTCCTTACTTCTAATGAACAAACGAATATAGTAATTACTCAAATTAGCCGATAATGCGTCAACATGGACACAAAACCATTGAAATTTGCTGTATATCCTTAATTGCAATTTGAACCTCACTTCTTCCGATTGGACATTACTATTGTAGGTTCTTCCGAACAATATGTTATTTTCTCAGGGTGATGTTCATTTAGATGATCGAAGAACAACTGTTCACTATTCACGCCGGTTAGCGTGATATCACAACGTTTGCACTTGAAACCGTTTTTCAAAATTTGGAAGTCCTTTTTGTCGTAAGACACCCTGAAATTATCTGCAATAAAATAAAAATTACATTGTTATTGTATACAGCATAAAATTACATTCTAGAACGTGTATCCAAGGCGGCATTAGTAGGATATTACCAAATTTTGTTGGGAAGGAGAGGAGGCTCGATGCTTCATAAAGGGACCCCTTAACCTTACTCACTGGATTGCATATCCCAGGCACCTTAACTTGGGCGTCTTCCTCTGCAACGCTATGGAACCGGCACTCGCACGGTAAATCCAGCGGTGAAAGGGAGGATTGATGCATAATAAAGGGGCCCCTTAACCTTACGCACTGGGTTGCAAGTCCCAGGCACTTTGACTTGGGCCTTTTTCTCTGTAACGCTATGGACCCGGCACCCGCACGGGGAATCCATGGAATGCTTAGTAATACGTCTCTTTCTCAATTGGCCAACAATTTCTTATATATTGGGACTGTTCCATGTCTTTTATCTACCTTTCGCTCGCCTGCCGTGGGTTTATCTAGTATATTGTGACGGATCAAGCACGAGGCCCACCTGAAGTTAAGCGAAGTAACCTCTGCTATAAAAAGCTATAAAAGATGCATTTCATCACAAGTCACGAATTGCACTGCGCCCGTCACCTCGAGCCATATTTGATAAGTCTCATGTGCCTATAATTTCACTGGCTCTTAAGGACTGCTGCCGGAACACACTGTTAGGTGCTTGGCGACAGGTTTTCTACTTGAGGGTGGTCGCTGGCACTGGGCTCGAAAAAAAATAAGAAAGAAACTGTACATGAATGCTCTAATAGTATCGCATGCACGCCGAGGCAGCTGTTTGCTAATCGTTTTCAAGATCATTAACACATTTATGAACAGTATCTTTATATCCCTTCCTATTAATTGAATAGTTTTCGAGATTGTGGGATATAACCAATATCCATACAGAAACCTATTTACTTCAGATAAAGCGGTGTGCGTAAGTTGGAAATCCATGCGCATCATAGATAATGGTAACAATTGAATTTAATTCATAAATGTCCGATATCGGCTCTGCGTGATACGTAAGTGTAATAAGAAAATCGTAAAATGTCATACCTTAAATCCTCTGCATTCTCATCTTTAGAGTCATATTTAAGTATGAGGTCGAACATCCTAGGGTGCTTCTTTCTGACATGTCGCTTTAGGCCCGCTACGGTCTTGGAGAAAATCGTAGTGTGTGTACGACAAAACGAGCAATCATACCCATATTGACGGACTTTTTTGAAAAATAGCCAGAAATGTGATCGAACTTTGGTTCCTGGAATGAATACATTATTACAATTATTAGATAATATACATACTAATACTAGGTAGTAAGATTTAGTTTCCTTTTTCACTTATCAGATTCACTGCTAAAGAGCGAAACATTTACTTAATTCTTTGTTGTCTGAGGCATATAATCAAGGAGGCTAAAGTGAACAGGCGATTGGGTATCACCGTCAGCTTCATCGTCTCTTAACATCAGGTTCAAACGCAACTTATTGAATCGAAACAACTTTTCCAGAAAACTGGCACGATGAAATTGTAAATACTTACCAACATATATCATTTGACACATCTTTTTTATCTTCATTTCAATATCAGGATCAGACGTGTCGATTTTTTCGAAAGTTTGTAAAGTTAAGTCAATGCCGTCATTGTCATTATCATCGCTATCACAGTTTGTGCTGTCAGAATGTCTTCTGGTGCGACTTGATGTAGCTGATTCTTGTGCAATCGTTATTTCTTCCAATGATTCATCTGCGTCCATGTATTCTATCGCAAAATTATGTTCACGATGTTCTATTTCATCGTCTTCAGATAACCTTGAAGCATCTGATGCTCTAACATCTAGAAGCATATCCTCATTTGATTTATTTTTATCTTGATCTTTTGCAATACTGATGCGCTCATAGCCACTTTCTATTTGCTCTACAACATGGGGATGTTTACCACGGATATGACGTATCATATTCCCGAAGTGTTTATCGGGCATTCTAAGTACGATGCTACAGATTTTGCATTGGTATATGCCGGAACTGATTTTGTTACAGTGTTGTCTAACCCAGGGGTTTCTTTGAGAAGGTCCGCTTCTATAAATTTTCCCTGTTTTTGTATCCTTAAGAAATTCAGTTGTAGTTAACAACACAGCGGGCTTATTTTGTAACCGCTGTAGGGATGCATAAGTAAGAGGATGTTGCAGACGCAAATGTATTTGCTTATCCTCTTTAACTACTTTTTTACACACCTTGCATACGTGTTTATCGTTACCAAGGTCAACGAAGTAATACCATATTAAATTACGTTTTTTCTTTTTTTTCTTTCTCGAGGTGGTGTTCGATTCCGGATCAAATCCTAAAATTGAAAACAAATTTAAATTACTTGATTATTCTATCACATACATCAGACGATTTCATCACATGCACATTCAGTTCGCAGAAACAAAACAAATCAGCAGATAGGATATAAAATCAGTAATAAAACCAACTCTTAAGTGCTTTATTATCTTTATGTAATATATATATTTTTACAGACTTATTAACTACAAAATTAGTGTGATGCGATTTTATTAACTCATAGCTTGGTTTACGAAATGGCATCACTTTCCAGACTTTGATCCAGATTAGAAAACGAAATCAACGGACAATCAGAATAAAATGATATAAAATTCAATAGGAATCAAATAATATATCAAGTAATTAATTAATTAAGAGATTCAGGCGTTACTGTGCGTAACACCATTATTAATAGTAACAAATATTTTAAGAAAACATAAGAAAAACATATTCTGTGATTGAATTATCCTGGACCCCGACCTTTCATTGTATCGAATTACAAATAAAGGCAATGTAAAAAAAATGCTACTTTATTCACCTCAAAACAAAAGCTTAATAGTTAAGTTATGTTAACTATTAAGCTTTTGTATAATAGCTACTTATTATATTTTGTAAAATATAATAAGTAGCTATGACAGAGGACAGTGTTTCACGTCCTGCCTATATATACAGGGTTATAGGTAAAATGCTAACAACCTCTTAGGGTTGACATCTGCTAGTCCTATGAAACTGTTATAACACCAATTACAATTTGTTACAATAAATTGTTATAACACTAATTTCTGTACAGCTTACGCAATAAACGATTCTGATTCTAAAAAAAAAATTTTGATGAACTTCTTTTTGTTTTGAGTTTTTTTATTTTATTTTTTAAATTTTCTTTTGCGTTTTTTTATATGTTTTTGACTAAGCAATGATGTCAAAAGTATCTTGTGCCTGTAATGTATTATTTCATGTATTTTATTACTTTGCTCGATGTAAATATTCAAAACTCTATTCACGGCGCGGTCCAATGTAGCCGCGGCGGGCGCTCTTGGCTCAAAGTAGGCATTAAAATACAAAAAAAAAAAAAATACATCTCAAAATGTTTCTTATGACAAGCAGAAGTCAACCCTAAGAGGGTGTTAGCATTTTACCAATAACCTGAATATACATATATATTGGCATGTTGAGTACCTACGTCACCGCTCTTGGGTTATATATGGGTAGTAGGGTTGGTTATGGAGGGAAGTCCGGTCACGTCGTGAGAAATTTTGGCGAAATGGTGTCACTAGATTTATTTTATATAATACTTAAATATTTTTCATAAATAAGAATTTTATGTTTGTTTACACGAGTGCCCAAGAAAGGAGTGTTATGTTTTCAGAGCTCATGTATGTATGTTTGATTATTTTTTATTTATTTTCTTTATTCCACCATAACTATTTTAATGTACGAGATACCTTTAAATTTGTCTTGATAGCTCAAGTGACACTAGGTAAAAAAAAGCCGGGTTTTATATGTATTTACTTCTAGTGAGGTATAAAAATAAAGGGCTTTAAAAAACGCTTCCATAAATATATATACAATATAACTTGCAGTTTTATTCCAAGGGAACAATGTTGACAAATTTGCAGTCGTGGTTTTTACTTCTTCAATTCATTTATACTTGTATTTCAAATATTTGCTCTATAACACTGAAAATATAAAAAAATCGCTTCCACCGTGGATTTGATTTAGCAATCTGCACAGTCTAGCAATACCGGTTTAACTTCACTTTCACGTATTTTTTTCCTGAAATTAAAAGTTTTTTTCGGCAACGGGTGTATATTTCCTGAAAATTAAATAATCAAAACAACCTTAATAAATAACAAATCGTTTAATCATATTTTATTATCAGTAAACGACTCCATTTAAATCTAAAAGTCATAAATACCTGGCCGACCTGTCTAGTTTGATATGAAAATTGCTTTATATTTTTCATAAACTTAAAGAAAATTGTTTCGGGTAAAATACAACTAAACAAAAAAAAAATGCACCTGATAAGCAAATAACTGCTAGTGGTAATATGTTACCTTATATTTCATGAAGAATCACGCACCATATACAGCGACATTGTTTTTTCAAACATGGTTAGTGAAGTTGTCCGTAATATAATAACATAATATCATTGACAGTATACAATAAACTGATATTAATTCTACTATTTAGACAGAAGTATAAAAAACGTAAAGCATATTGTATTTGTAGACTATAATGTAGGTAATTTCATTTCATATTTATTTAATTCTGTTTCCACAATGTACAAAATACAGATCTTAATAAGAAAAAAATATTGTGAGTTAACAATGTGGACCTTGGTGGGCGCTACAGAATTTTTATTATTTCATTTCTTATTTATTTAAATACGCAAAACAAATATAGATTTAACATTATACATACAGGTACAAATAATATTTGAATATCAAGATATAACCTATGAATATATTTTAAATGTACTTACAATATTACAACGAAAATAAACATTTTCCTAGACCATGCTCCAGGGACCAAATCGCGGATTTTAAGTCCGCTCATGGTTAAAATTTTTCCTTTCTTTGTAATTTTGAAGCATATTCGCTTAGGAAGCGTAAAGAATATGTGTATCCTAGTGCACAGAGCGCTTTAAATCCAAACGTAGTTTCTACATATTTTAAATACCAAGTTTTCAAACTCGGTGTAATTTTGTATGCATATTGCTGAGCTTAATATCTAAGCTTCTAGTTTCAAATTTTTCGTTTTATTATTTATTTCAGCCCTAAATATTCAAAAAACAATACCCGTACAAAATGACTACGTTTTATTTTTGAAAAAGCTTAAAATTAAATCTGGCAAACCAGAAGCATAGATATTAAGCTCAAGGATATACATGCTCCCCGTGGTTCATTGGTAATGTAGGTAGAAAACTTATTGTTACTGCACACAGACTGCGATCCGGACACATTCCACTTAGGAAATTCGCATTTATGATGGGTAAAGTATTGTCACCTAATTGTGAGGTGTGTGATAAACCTGAGGATGCTTACCACATATTGATGGAGTGTGTCCGGAACCAAACTGAAAGGGGTAAAATATTTAGGGAAATTAATGTGAGTGAGGCCAATATCGGTGCAGTGTTTAACTTATTGTCCAGGCCAACTTCTCGTGAGGCTGGTATGATTTATGAATTAGTGGCTCCTTGCCTTAATTCATAAATCAAACTAACGTCACTAATTGTAGTATTTTAATTTATGTATTTTTATAACTTATAAGGCTATGATGGGACTGACATAAACTAAATGTTTAAAAAGTCCCTAAATAAAATAAGAATAAAAAAAAAAAAAAAAAAAAGGATATACATGCAAAGTTTCACCCAATTTGAACACCTAGTATTTAAAATATGACAAAACTACGTTTGTGTGGTAAGCGCCACGAGTCTTAAATAACAATAAAAGCAAAAGATGGAAACATTTTACATTAATATTAAAGTCTGGTCACTAGATCCATGTATAGTTATGTGCGATTATACGAACTTAAATTTGGTTAATAGATTAGTTCCGAATAACATTAGTCGTTTATGGTCCCATTTATTTCAGTTCTTAATACCTGAGATGCCATACAATTCAAGTGGACTAAGCCACAAGCGGGAGGTAGGTCACACAAAAAATCTAATCATTATAAACTAAAAATATTGCATATTTCATTCATCGATGATTGTTTAAACGTCAATGTCGAACCCTGATTCTTCTGGGCTGTAAACTACTGTCAGGATGACAACCCCTGATATGGTCATACATAATTTGTTCGTTTTCTAGACCGGTCACAGGTTTTGCATTTGAATCCATTTTATAAGACTTCGAATATCTGGGCAGATTGCAGGGTCATACCTATAAAGAACATAGTTACAAATTATCATTTAGTACTCATACAATACACTGCTCCGAAGTTATATAAAGTTCTCTGTGGAACAGCAACTCCTGCGTTCACAGTAGTTCAATTATTACTCCAATTGACCGCACTAATACGCGGTTCAGGATAATTTGAAACAGTGACTCACGAAAATCTATAAGACCAGACATGAGACTTGTCGGGAATCATTAATCCCAACATCTGAATGATGGATAAGGGAAGAGAATAAAGAAAGTACAAAGCATATGGTAGAGATGATAAGAATTAAAAGGGTTACTAAAATGAACAGGAATGAGTAAATAAGAGGAATCATGAAATTATTGCCCTAGTGACCACAAAACTTGAAGAGTAATACTCGCGTGAATTGAACATCAGGAGGGATGAAAAACATAAATACTCAAATAATTTTTATATGAAATTAGGACAGACGTTTAAGTAGCGAACGCCCAAAGAAGATAGATTGCGTGTAGAAGAATATATTTATAATAAGTATGAATATAATGCGATGACTTGCAGACCCCACGCGCGTGGAATATGAACAGGAAAGCACGTGACAATAAATAAATGAACTGCTCCGAATTTCGAGGACATTTTGTAATTTTTTTGACTTGCTACTTATCGCCCTCACGATATTTTTACCAAGATGCAAAATGATGGCAAAGTGTTAATCAGCTGCAGGGTAAGAGATTCATAGCTACGTTCATGAAACCATGATTCGAACCAGTCTAGAGCTTAAGCTTCACCGAATGCTAGTAGGCTACAACATCAGAACCAAAAGAAAACCTGTTCTTGATATATAACATTTTTGGACTGAACTCCAAATTGAATAGCAAATAATGAAAAATATATGAAGGTTTTAGAAAATTAATTACCTCTCTCCAAATTATTGCTGCTATCCTATCTTTTCTCTATTTACTTTTATTAGTATCATACTCGTGAAGATATTTCAGTATTAACTTGAATGCTTTTTCGTGCTTTCTCTTCATGTGCCGCGTGAGGTTTGATACCCTTTCTGGGGAAGTTTTTAAGTTTTGACCACAAAACAAACACATAAAGTAATTTTTTTCGACAGATTTAAAGAAATTCCAGAAGCACGTTTTGTTTTTGACACCTGTAAATATGAGATATTTAGAACAAGTACGAGTAGTATAAGCAATTTTAACACTTATTAGTATGAAAGAATAAACTCACGCTTTCCGCCAGGTCCATTATGGCAAAGATCTCGAATATTTGCCTCAATATTTGGATCAGACATGTTCAACATTTCGCCATCAATAAACTCTGTCACTTGATTTTGTATTTTAATTTCACAATCTGTGGAATCAGAATCTATAAAAACATTTTCCGTAATAACGTCATTAAAGGAGTCAGAAGCTTCTTCTTCCAAAACATATTCAACTACATATTTATCTACATCCTCTTCATTAAAATCTTCGTTTGTATTGGAAGTTTCTTTAAAATAAATGTACGGATGTTTTTTTTCAATGTGACGTTTCATATTAGAGTAAGTACCATCCGCTATTTTCAGATTAGCGTTACAAATGTCGCATTGTTGAACACCTGCTTTTATTCTGTTCATATATTTTTTAACCCAGGCGCGTTTTGTACCTATATTCCTTTTACGTAGATAGAGCCCTTTATTTTCACTCTCATCTCGTTCTGATACTAAAACAATAATTAAAAAATATATTAAATACAAAATAGAATGTAATTATATGACCAAAACACTATCAATAATAAAAGATATGAAAATTGCTACTAACTTCAGAATTACAATAATAATACCATGACATGAAAATATTTTGCTCTTATTAAATATCGTAGTAGTCTTGAAGCGTATCAATCTTGAGTCAACACGTCTTGTACCCTACCATTATTCCACTCGTATTCGGTTGGTAAGATATGTCTGCTCTTACCACAAAAAAGAATCCACAAGTCTTATAACAAAAACATATGATATCGCTAATTCAAAAAAATTGTTTCAGCAGAAGTTGTCAGTACTTTAGAAGGCGCTGAATAATAAAAGGGAGTCCCTATATATGTAAAACAAAAACGTGTTTTGTTAACATATTTTCTGTTTTACTATACTTCTGATTATATACATTCTGATATTGAACGTACAAGCACTAATACTAAAAATTTGCTAAATGCGGGTCGGCCAAGGGTTTAGACATGTATGAAAAAACTAACTTTTTTGTTTACACTGTATCTTTGAATCGGTACTTAATAGGTAGCGGAATTAAATGTTCACTAAAAATATGCATTAACATTTTTATCAAGAAACGAGATATATTTAATAACATTGTACATATAATGTGTACATAGAGGTTAAAGTCATTAAAATAATATAATTATGTGTACTTAGAATAATAAATTCGCCCGTGTGGTGCCGGGCTAGAATGTCACCTCCATCACTTCCCATGGGTAGTCGAAGAGAATGCTTTAACATTTAACATAATAATTTATGACTAAAAAATACTTTTTTTAACAATTTACAAACAAGTTTTTATCTACTCAGTATGTAACGTTATACTTAATAATACTCCTAATTTTCACGTTGAAAGCATTCATTCGAAATAAAAATATCAAATTACTATATTTATATTTTTATATACTGGCCAGTGGTGGTCTTCACATATTTAGGAGGCGAATGGCTATGCTCCCCTTCTGCTCTTATTATCTTTGCATGATCATCTAATTTAAGACGAGCCTTGCATGTGTGTTTTGAACAGTAATATCTCGGACCGTGGTTTTGTTGAGCGTATGTGAAGCCATTCCACATCAGGAGATGTTTACCTTTTGGAGTAGGTATCAGTTCATATTCTGCAAATTATCGATGGTTGGATTACTATTACAAAGCACGTTTGGATACAAACACATTGTACATGCACATGTCCTATTTATTCATTTTATTGTTTATTATTTTATCTTATTTTGTATCTTATTTGGTCTTATTTTGTACTGGTGGGATATATTTACTTATAATCGTAGTTATCATTGCTATGTAAATATTTTTTACGACCAAAGAACTAATTTTGTTTTATAAGATAATAAATATATATGAAAGAGTCACCATACATGACCTTTTGACAAAACTTACCATTTGGAGTAGGTATCAGTAATATCTAGTATGGCAAAGCAAACATACAACGAACTTCTGGAATAAAATGATTTTTACAAACTATTGTACAAACTATTTTGAAATAATTAATAATTAATTTTTAAATATTTTAAGAAAACGTTAAATTAATATTATAGATAAACACTGAAACATTATAAAATATATTTAGTGACAATCCCGCCTAATTTTCCTGTCAAGCCGACATGACGCCATAAACGCCACGTTGCCAAACCGGAAGAATTTTCGAGGCGTTCCGATTCTTTACGATGCATCCTCAGGAGGTCTTGACTCTTCGACCACATGATCATGAATTATATATTTCTATATTTTAAAGTGTTTTTGCTATGATATTAATCAAATGTTTTCTGTTCAAAATATTTCTTATTATCAAATATGGATTTCGGCAAAATAGCGACGGAATCTATTCATTATTTTATATTACTGTTTTGACTCAACGTAATACAAACCATTATAATTATCCCAAAGCTCAGAAAACTATTAATTCTTAAAACCTAAGTATTTTTCCTTATTATTCTACTTGGCAATCTCTTTATGAACAGAAACAATAATCCGCTGTCATAAAATATCTAAACAACAAAATTAACATGGTTAGAAGATTTAGTCTAAGGATGTGTTGGAACAAAAAACGCATTCCAAATTAAATTACTATAATATAAAATTTTGTACGTTTCAGTACCCTCTAACCATGACAATTTATCACACACGTTAAATTATAATTCGTTTCTGATGATTTAAATATCAAATACTTTTTATAATTTTATGTAATTCCCATTAGCCATTTTCATATATTTAGGTGGCTCATGTAGATGCTGTCCGTCAGTTCTTTGAATGTTGCCATGTTCATCTAGCTTCAGCCGCGCCTTACATCCTGACATTTGCTTGGAGCAGTAGTATCTCGTGCTGCGGTGATGCTGAGAATACGTGAAGCCCCTCCACATAAGAAGATGCTTGCCTTTAGGTGTTGGTATGAATATGTAATCTACAAAAAATACAAGCATTATTTTAAAGTGTGCCCAAATTTCCCGTGGGGTGCCGGGCTAGATTGACCCCCCCCCCCCCCCCCAAAGCTACCTGTGGGTGTCATGGTGGTAGGGCACTATGCAAATGCCCGCCTGGCTAGCTACCTTCAAGTAGAAAATCTGTGGCCAAGTACCTAACGGTAAGTTCCGGCAGCTGTCCTTGAGAGCCAGTAATTCTATGTTAGCCTGAACAGCGTCTTCGACCACATCATCACTTATCATCAGGTGAGATAGTGAACAAAGGCTAACATATCAGGCATAAAAAAGCAGATAGGCAGCAGCGCCTTCTAAGGAATTGAAATCTCAAACTGTGATCCCCAAGACGTCTACCAAGCGTGGGGATTGTGGCAAACCCCACATAATGGGATGATGGCTTGTAGAAAATCCGGCTGATTTAGTATACAGTACTTACACTGCCCAAATAATACATTTACAAACACACATTGACTGAAAATTATTTGTTGCAGAAATAAAACAGAAAGTAAACTAAGTAGTATTGTAAAAAAAATATATATTATACTGATTTTCTCACTCACAAGTATATACATATATCACCAATAAAGAATGCTTGTTTACCTTGGATATATTAATTAACTTAAGCTACATTTTACAAAAAAATAAGAGTATTTTATTGTGTCCCTAAATTTATATATAATTAATTGTTCTTCAAGAATTATAATTCGTTGCAGACATAATTATAACAGCAAGTAATAGTATTATGAAAAATTTTGATTTATTATACCGATTTTCCGTACTCAAGGAAGTACCATTTCATCATTCACAAGTACATACATATATCACCAATGAAGAATGCTTGTTTACCTTGGAGACATTAACTATCTTAAGCAAACTTCTTTTCTAAAAAAATATGAGTATTATTTTGTTGTGTCCCTAAATTTAAATGTAATTAATTGTTCTTCAATGAACAATTAATTGTATTCGTTGCAGACATAATGATAACAGAAAGTAAATAGTATTATGAAACATTTTGATTTATTATACCGATTTTCCGTACTCAAGGAAGTACCATTTCATCATTCACAAGTACATACATATATCACCAATGAAGAATGCTTGTTTACCTTGGAGACATTAACTATCTTAAGCAAACTTCTTTTCTAAAAAAATATGAGTATTATTTTGTTGTGTCCCTAAATTTAAATGTAATTAATTGTTCTTCAATGAACAATTAATTGTATTCGTTGCAGACATAATGATAACAGAAAGTAAATAGTATTATGAAACATTTTGATATATTATACCGATTTTCCGTACTCAAGGACCATTTCATCATTCTCAAGTACATACATATATCACCAATGAAGAATGCTTGTTTACCTTAAGATATTAATTATATTAACCTATATTTTACAAAAAATAGGCGTATTATTTTAGTGTGTCCCTAAATTTAAATAATAAATTGTTCTTCAGGAAGTGTTATCATCACACTCTCAAGTAACGATGCATACTAATGTGTTGTTGTTCATGTTGCTGATGAGGAATGATTAATCACCACGGAGTTAAAATTATTAGTTAGAATATAGCTTAGGTAGTTAAGCTATATTCTAGTATAACTACTTACTAATAATACTGTTAAAAATCACCTTGGAGTGTGAAGTCAGTCCTAGTAACTGATTATTGGAGTACGGTGTACCCAATTTGACAAAGTAAATCCTCTTTCAGTTTTCCAACAACAATTTCAGTTTTCCAAATTCACATAAAAAATCCTCAAAACGTCATTAGCGATAATATTAACTATCATAATTGTTAAAATTGCTGGTTTGTCATAACAATTGTTTTCCATAATCAGTCATCAGTAATAAATTTTAAAATTATATTATAATAGACATCGGACTTAAGATCGGAAATGGTTTTAATATTAATATCATATCTCTTGCAATTTCGATCTTGTACAAAACTAAGGAACTACGATACGCCTTACCAACTGTACTTAGTTCAACATTTAACTTCTATGCCTGTTTGGTTAGGACTTTACGTGTATCAGTGCAGTTTCAGAGTACATATCTATAATAGTACATTGTACTCTGAGGGGAGAAAACGATCTTCTGTTCGAGAGTATGCTTATAGGAAACTCGAGAACAGAAATAGAACTTTCTCCCGAGTGATACATAGTGCTTTATACTAAGTGTAGTATAGAGGAACATAAAATCATTATAAGTTTTCTCGTATTTGCCCGAGACTTCTCAGGAAGTAAGTTCTTTATGACTTCTTGAGCTGTATTTTTTTATTTCTGGAGGCGTCATCATTATAAAATGTCACTTTCACTATCAGATGACATTTTGGAAAATTATTTGGAATAAATTAAAACGAACTATTAAATTAACAATAAAGTAAAAAAAAAATTGTAGCGCTTTTTTGTTCTTTGTGCAGAAAAAGATTGCCAACCTCTTTTGATTGAAAATCGAACGCAAAAAATCCCACGTATTTTTCCTAATTATTGGATATAAAATCTTTTTGAGATTTGACAATTGTATTTTTTTAAGTTCGCAGCCAAAATAAAAAAGAACGCTAGATGGGCAAGTATGGATTTACATACAACAATCCTTCAGTGCTACGGAGGGCAGGAACGAAATTCCATAACTTTTCCCACCATTCATAAGAGACATATTTTAGATTTTATTGTTTTACTGTGTGCACCTTCCATTTGCTACACCCACACTAAGACGTCGTGTACAAACGAGGCTTACCCTACAAATGCGCATCAACCATTTACTTTGGAGAGACGCACTATCTTGAGTGAACAGGGTATATGTACCGAAAAACTTGTTTTGTAAACTGCATTGATAGCGGAGTTGTAAAAGCGACGTTCTGACATATCTCAGCCCCGAGTCGGAAGTTATTAAGTTTTCCTGACAGAGGAATTCCTTATGGCAGTCCATACATGTCAAATGTAGCAATGACTTTACAATTGTTTGGTTATTGTTATTATAATGCATCTCGGCTTCGTACTTTGACGTACGCTCCTTTAACTTTCTTATACTTCGGTTTTTTGTGCATGTGTATTCCTTGAGCGTTTACAATAGCCCCACAATTGTCCAATTTAAGTTTCGCCCTGCAACCGCCTCTTGACTTCGAACAGTAAAACCGAAGACCGTTGTGATCTTGCAAGTACGAAAAGCCTCTGTACAAAATGATATATTTGCCTGATTTCGTAGGACCGATCAGGTCATAGTCTGGAAAACATTAACAATCATTAATTATTATGAAACAACATTGTAATTTTTGCATGCAAAAATAACCAGCAATATACAAAATTAATAACAACCACACAAAAATAATAACAATTTTAACCACGAGCGGAAATCGAACTCCTGAACATCCGCACTTCGGGCGGATATTTTGTTTTTATATTGTAAAGGAACAAGCACGTAGCCAACCTGATGCTTAGCGGTAACCTCTGCCTATAACAGATGCATTTCGTCACAAGTAACGAACTACTAATACAGTTGTTGAGTCTCATGTGCCTATAATATTTTCTTTTGTTTTTTATATGATTTATTAGGTTTTCCACAGACTCCAGGGCTCGTGCCATTTTTCAAGTTAACTTAGAAATGTATTAATTTATTACATTACTATGGGGAGCATTCTTACATACTTAGGGGGGGAATACAGTTATAAGGGATGCTAATTATACAGACCTATTATTATATATACTATTACAAAAGAGTTAAAAACAGGTTTCGAACGGACCAGTGTCCTCAAGCACCACTCGTTCACGAGTTGACCCGCGTGCCAGCCATCATCCTCCTCAACCATTTGTGAGGGAAGAAGGCGACCGGACACACGATGCCGTCGCTTGCCTACACATTTTCGTGAGCATGACCGTTGCGAATGCCCGCGCCAATCCGCTTGCCAAAGGGAGTGCCTATAATTTTACTGGCTCTCAAGGACTGCTGCCCTAACACACTATTAGTTGCTTGGCGACAGATTTTGTGGTAGCAAGTCAGGCGAGCATTCGCATGATGTCTTCCCACGATGTGGTGAAGCTCAAGCTCGCAGTGGGGATTGAACCATGGATCTGCGGCACCGCAGTCCATAGATATATAACCTCGGCTATCACTGCTTCAACATGCTCCCAATTTGAGATATCGTGGTGACCTACTAACATTTAGGTTTTCATTTCACAAATAGGTTGTTCGAACTTACCCCTCCATCTCTCTCTCTTGTTTTTTCACCGTCTTAAAGGGACGGAGCGACATCTATGGTCAAAGTCAGTAGTAGTAGTCAGTCAGTAATTGTGTTTGCTTATTTGCTTAGCATGTGTTCATGCGAATATTATGCAGTTCTATAAAAAAAAAAAAAACATTTATATTTGAGAATTGGTAGAAATTAGAAGTTGTTTTGCACAAATCAATATCATTCACCTGTACACCGCCTGTAATATCTTCTTAATATCCATAAAGGGATATTTGAAACACATAATAATAGTAGGTATGTTTTTTATTGTACCACTGAAATGGGTAATCGTATGACAAAACTTTTAATAACGTCACAATTCTAAACGCTCCTTGGCACACATTTTTTACTCAACAATTTAAAAAGTAAATCAACTAATTGTAAACAAGTACAGTATTGATAGTAAAAAAAGCAACTGAACATTTAGTAATTAAACAACTGTAAACGGTTTAAATCGCGTATATTTATCATTATTTTTGTCCCGACGTTTCAAACACTTTGCAGTGATCGTGGTCACGGGGTGACTGTCACCCCAAGTTGTTTAATTACTATGTGTAATAATCGCGAAAACCTAAGACAACAACTGAACATTTAGTATAAATAATTAAATATTAAGACCAAATCTAAATACACCATCACAACAACTCATTCAATCAGACGATATGTTAATCAATGTGATCTGCTGGCCTATTATATTAATTTGTTAAGAGTAGAGTGCACGGAGCCGTTTCCATACAAACTTAGTTTCGTCATATTTTAAATACCAAGTGTTCAAAATCGGTGAAATTTTCTAAGCATATTTCTGAGCTTGATATCTATGCTTCGGGATTGCCAGTATTTCAATTTATTATATCCCTAAATGTCAAAATAACAATTCCCATACAAAACTATTTTTTGAATTATTTTTGTAAATACTTAATTTTACGAAAATCTGGCAAACCAGAACCATAGATATTAGGCTAAAGGATATAAATGCAAAGTTTCACCGAGTTTGAACACTTACAGCCTTACTTATAAACGCTACTTAAATTTTAAACATTACTTAGCCGCTGATTAGCAAAATTTCTTACTCATAAACGCTACATAACTTTATCCAGTACCTAGATACTGCTTAAATCAGCTGTCAATTTAAACACCGTCTCACCCTTGTTTAAATTTTAAGTAACAAGATGGCGCCCATATTTCTGATCAGCTGATTTAGTTACAGACCCACCAACTTATCTGTTCAGGTGGCAGAAAAAAGAACTACAACATTCCTTCAAATTGTGACAGTTCGTAGTTGATTTCCTTGACCAGTAGCGCCCTCGAAAACTGCACGGTTAAGTTGGTGGTATTATACAAAGAAAAGTATTATATTTACTTTTTAATTTCAAGATATTTAGCACTAGATACATGCTATTTGGCCATTTAGGTCATTCATAATACTTTTTAGTACAATGTTGTCAGTTTAAAATACGTTCGACCTCATTATCCATTGCTTAGCTAAACAGGTGCTATGTAGCGTTTATAAGTAAGAAATATTTAAGCATTACTTAAACACTGTTTAGTTATCCATTACTTAGCAACTACATAGCGATGTTTTTATAAGTAAGGGGGTTAGTGTTTAAAATTGACGAAGCTACGTTTGTATGGAAAGCGCTCGGTGAACTCTACCCTTAATAACAAAATCTGATTGAAATCACAAAAAAATGGCAGTTTCGCGATTAAGTATGCACTTAAGTTACTAACCAAAGCTGTTAATAACTGAATCTATTTTTGACATTCAGTGTCACTAACATTCAAAACAATTTGTAAGAAAATGCGATTACACGCCAATTTCAATTATTTAATAGTCGGTGAATGTAAAGGGATCAGTGTTGCCAATGCTATCCATATTTTTTTACCACATATTTTAAATATATTTACTATTGATACAGCGTGTAATCTTTCTCTCGAAGGAATAAAAAAAAAATTAAACATGCCATACTGTTAGCACACTGTAAATTCAAGAAATAATTTAGGGATACACAATCTATCCAGACAAACGGCTCAGAATTCTAGGTTAAGCCTGTTAACACGTTAGACCACATCATCACTTACTATCATGAGAGATGGTGGTCAAAAGCCTCCCGAAAAGCAATAAAAAAAACGATTGCGGTGGTTGAAATGAAAGATTAATTAATTTATACAAAATGTTACCTAAGTAGTTTGAATCACCTCACATATAAGAAATAAATTAACCTTGCAGTTGTGCGCGATTTACTGTTTTTTTTTTGTATTTTTCTTCATCAATAACTGGCAACATTGACGTTTGTAATCTATACTTATAATAAAACTGTAACAGGTCCAATTCTGTACATTGAAGATAATTTGCAAAAAAAAATTGAGTGCACTCTGTAGCTGATACTGATGCCAAAACTGTATTTTTTTTAATTTTTTGTCTGTCTGTCTGTCTGTCTGTCTGTATCCCGACCGCGCATCACTCCAAAACTACTGAATGGAATTCAATGAAACTTAACACGATTTGAGTTCATACTACGAAGAAGGTTATTGTATACTTTTTATCCCGAAATTCAGCACGGTTCCCTCGGGAAAGGGGATGAAAGTCAAAATGTACACTTAGTTGTAATTTACTAACGCGTAGTCCGATTTCAAAGATTCTTTTTTGTTAGAATAGTGATGAGTGAGCTCGGAACCCCATGGGCAGCCCGGCACCCCACGGGCAGCCCAGCACCCCATGGGATACTGAATGGAATTCAATGAAACTTAACACGATTTGAGTTCATACCACGAAGAAGGTTACTGTATACTGTTTATCCCGAAATTCAGCACGGTTCCCTCGGGAAAGGGGATGAAAGTCAAAATGTTACTTATTTATAATTTATGAACGCGTAGTCCGATTTCAATTATTATTTTTTTGTTAGAATAGTGACAAGTGAACTCGGAAGCCTACGGGGAGCCCGGCACCCCAAGGGCACCCCGGCACCGCACGGGCTACTGAATGGAATTCAATGAAACTTAACACGATTTGAGTACATACTACGAAGAAGGTTATTGTATACTTTTTATCCCGAAATTCAGCACGATTCCCTTGGGAAAGGGGATGAAAGTCAAAATGTTACTTAGTTGTAATTAATGAACGCGTAGTCCGATGTCAATTATTATTTTTTGTAAGAATAGTGATGAGTGAGCCCGGAACCCCATGGGCAGCCTGGCACCCCACGGGCAGCCCAGCACCCCATGGGCTACTGAATGGAATTCAATGAAACTTAACACGATTTGAGTACATACTACGAAGAAGGCTATTGTATACTTTTTATCCCGAAATTCAGCACGGTTCCCTCAGGGAAGGGGATGAAAGTCAAAATGTTACTTAGTTGTAATTTATGAACGCGTAGTCCGATTTTAATTATTCTTTTTTGTTAGAATAGTGATGAGTGAGCCCGGAACCCCATGGGCAGCCTGGCACCCCACGGGCAGCCCAGCACCCCATGGGCTACTGAATGGAATTCAATGAAACTTAACACGATTTGAGTACATACTACGAAGAAGGTTATTATATACTTTTTATCCCGAAATTCAGCACGGTTCCCTCAGGGAAGGGGATGAAAGTCAAAATGTTACTTAGTTGTAATTTATGAACGCGTAGTCCGATTTCAATTATTCTTTTTTGTTACAATAGTGATGAGTGAGCCCAGAACTCCATGGGCAGCCTGGCACCCCACGGGCAGCCCAGCACCCCATGGGCTACTGAATGAAATTCAATGAATCTTAACACGATTTGAGTACATACTACGAAGAAGGTTATTGTATACTTTTTATCCCGAAATTCAACACGGTTCAATCGGGAAAGGGGATGAAAGTTGAAATGTTACTTAGTTGTAATTAATGAACGTGTAGTCCGATTTCAATTATTCTTTTTTGTTAGAATAGTGATGAGTGAGCCCGGAACCCCATGGGCAGCCTGGCACCCCACGGGCAGCCCAGCACCCCATGGGCTACTGAATGGAATTCAATGAAACTTAACACGATTTGAGTACATACTACGAAGAAGGGTATTGTATACTTTTTATCCCGAAATTCAGCACGGTTCCCTCAGGAAAGGGGATGAAAGTCAAAATGTTACTTAGTTGTAATTTATGAACGCGTAGTCCGATTTTAATTATTCTTTTTTTTTAGAATAGTGATGGGTGAGCCCGGAACCCCATGGGCAGCCCGGAACCCCAAGGGCAGCCCAGCACCCCTTGGGCTACTGAATGAAATTCAATGAAACTTAACACGATTTGAGTTCATACAACGAAGAACGTTATTGTATACTTTTTATTCCGAAATTTAGCACGGTTCCCTCGGAAAAGGGGATGAAAGTCAAAATGTTACTTAGTTGTACTTTATGAACGCGTAATCCAATTTCAACTATTCTTTTTTTGTTAGAATAGTGATGAGCGAGCTTGGAACCCCACGGGCAGCCCGGCACTCCATGAGCATATCCCGGCACCCTACGGGCAGCCCAGCACCCCATGGGCAGCTTGGCACCCCACGGGCATCTCGGCATCCTTATTTAGATTTGCCAGCTTGCTAATAAAACTCTAAAATGTTGAACATTCTATTTTTTTAACTATCTATCTTTTGTCGGATACATTTTGGAGACTGCGCAATGGAAGTGTACAATCTAATATATTTTAGTTCTACCGCCAAACAAGGAGAACCTCGGCAAAAAGATATCGTTTTATAATCGAAATTCCAAAGAAACGCACAAAGTACCTACTTTGCTTCAACATTTATGTGCGAACCGCGAAGGAACTCTCTGAGTTACTTAACTACTGTCTTCTGGAAAAACAAGCTAGGAGTTATCAAACCCAAAGTAAAAAGCTCCTTTTTGAGCTATGCTTTACTAAGAGTGCTTCACCACAGACCACAACGTTGCTTAATATGAGATAAACAGTGCTCAAATGTGAATAATTAGTTTGCGGGTACGGCAATCGCGTACGAAGTCGCGGGTACAGCTAGTCACCAATAATAGCCTATAGCAGAGTATGCGACCGATTTGAAAAGAGCAGTTGGTTGGTTAGTAAGCGCTTACAAAACATTTTTTCACAATAAGTTCGATTACAGCAATCAAAACACATTGAAAATCTGTCACTGAACGCTCAATTCTATTGCAGAAAACTTATGCTCATCACAATATTTGGCTAATAACAGAAATACGATAAGCTTGTTTAAAATATATGAAATTAAAGCGTTTCCGCCAAATAATTAATCTCTTAGAAAATATAAATATAATTGTTTTTAAGAGACCTTTAGGTATCTCCCGTTTAATCTCATATATTGGGGTTGCACGTGGTTGTGTTGTCCATCAGCTTTCAATATTTTTCTGTCGTCTGGACTGAGTTTCACCTTTGCTTTGCAACCGTTCATCTTCCTTGAACAATAATATCGTAGCGAAGTACTGTCTTGGGAATAAGTATACCCCCTCCACATCAACAGCTGTTTGCCTTTTGGTGTCGGTATGAACACGTACTCTATAAGTAAATAATACTATTGTATTGAGGGAAGTCCAGAATTTTCATACATAAGAGAAAATGTTTTTACCCCCCTAAACAATCACCGATTTTGATGATATTTGAAAATGTTATAGATGTTATCAATAATGAAGTTTTTCGGTTGATTTTTAACATTATATTAAAGTAATTTGAACTAATGTATTTACTTGTTATTTTGTTGCATTTACACGTATCACAATAATAATCTTAAAATTAAGCTTTTAAATTTTCATTTTCGAAGTCAAGCAGTTTTAATGTACCGGGTTGCAGCAAGCTAAGGTAACTACATTATAATATAATGAAGGGATCATTTCAAACCAATTTTTTACTGATGTGCAAGAAATTACTTACGTTCGTTTTACTTAATATTACAAATAATACTAAGCTTACAGTGTGACAGCTTACATCTTAAAGTTTAATGTAATTTCGTTTCGTTTAACATTTCGGGGCGGAGGGTGATTGTGTTGTCTATCAGCATTCATTATTTTTCCATTATTAGGACAGAGTTTTGCTCTAGCTTTGCAACCATTTAATCTCAATAGTAAAAACAAAAGCAAAAGTTTTTTTTTTTGTAGTAGTTGTTTACCTTTATGTGTCGGTATGTACTCATACTCTAAAATTGAATGAAATTACATAAAACAAACAATATTATTGCAAACATAACAATATTAAAATTACAAGGTTGCGTCATCATTCAAAGTTCAAATTAATTGCAAAATTCGTCTTGTTTGTAGTACAACGTAAGTTGAACTATAGGTGTCGCTCCATCCCCATACGAATACGAAAAATTGGAATTATGAATCGTTCTCATGTTAGCTAGTCGGTCAGAGCATACCCCGGCTATAGGGGTGGATGGACACGGGTTCGAATCCTGCACATGACTATAATTTTTTCCCTCGTAAATTTGTAATTTTGTAATGTAATCCGCAAATCAGGCGTTATTGCAAACATAATATTTAAAAAAAAATAACTTGTTTAAAAACTTTTATTAATTCAAGATTATCTTTTCATTTGTTACTGTCATTGTAATCAATTTTTACAACTTAATATAATTTCCTTTCAGTTTTATATATTCGGGTGGTGTATGATTGTGCTGTCCCTCGGCATCTATTATTTTCTTACTTTTGGGACAAAGTGTGACTCTTGCTTTGCAACCCATCAACCTCTTCGAGCAGTAGTATCTGTGGGAGTTCATGTTATGAGAGTAAGTATACCCTCTCCACATCAATAGCTTCTTGCCCTTCGGTGTCGGTATGAAGTCGTACTCTACAAATAACAATAATATATACTTAGAGTACTGTACTGTATCAGCCGGATAGACCACTGCTGAACGCAGCCTCCCCCATTGTGGGGGGGTTTGCCACAATCCCCACGCTTGGCAGGCGTCTTGGGGATCACAGTGTGAGATATCAGTTCCTCAGAAAGCGCTGCTGCCCACCTTCTGGTGTGTTACCCTTAGTCGCCTCTTACTACACCCATGGGCAGAGATGGGGGGGTGACTAGAATGTCACACTACAATGCCCGGTACCCCACGGGCTTAGAGTAGTATATTTAAAAACTGTACTAATCGAACTCAACAATTTATCTTCTTAGACACTACTATAATTTCTACCAAACTAATAAATTGTCTTACATAGCTTGATAGAAAACGATTCTCATAAATAAGTTGGAATATAATGATCAGCAACTTGAACTTTAATACATTTATTTTATTTATTACAATAAAGGAAATATATTGGTTATATGGTATATTACTTAAAAAAATATTCCCAAGTACCTAAAACGGTGAGATTCCACGGTAATTCTATATTAAACCTGTTAATCTTGTACCATATCATCACTTAGCAGACCAATTAGCACATGAGATTACTTATAATCAAGTTTTCATAGTATAATTATTCTTTATTTCTTTAAACTTTTAAACCGTAACATATTTTTCATTACATTTTTGATATTCGGTGGCTCATGATGGTGCTCTCCATCAGCATACACTACCGTTCCATCCGTGCGTAGTTTCACCCTTGCTTTACAACCTGCATTTCTTCGTGAACAATAATATCTCAGCGAATTACTGTCTTGGAAATAGGAATACCATCTCCACATCAATAGCCTTTGCCCTTTTCGTGCCGGTACCAACTCGTGCTCTATAAATAAAGAAATAATGAAGTGTATATATCAACGTTACAACTAATACATTACACGTGTTAATAATTTTATACCACACCCACTCAAAAAACGTCTCATTACTCGTTCAAAAACATGTTATAAAGTTCGTCATTTCTCCCTTATAAATGTACGGCGTGGAAAGTTATATGGATTTTCATTCCTTCACTCCGTAGCAGTGAAGGAATGTTGTATGAATATTTTCCCTGCCCTGGTAGCGTTCTTTTGTTTTTAGATGCTTACATAAAAAAATTCAATCTCAAAAAGGTTTTATATCAAATAATTAGAAAAAAGAGGTGTGATTTTTATTTGTACTCGATTTTCAAGAAAGGAGGTTGGCAACCTTTTTATGCACTAGTAGAAAAAAGCACGGCAATTTGTTATGTTTGGTTAAATTTTGTTTTTATTAAATTGATATTATAACAGTACGCTTTTAATTATACTAAATAATTTTCCAAAATGTCATCTGATAGTGAAAGTGACGATTTTATAATGATGACGCCACCAGAAATAAGAAATGCAGCTCAAGAAGTCATAAAGAACTTACTGCCTGAGAAGTCTCGAGGTAAGTACGAGAAAACGTATAATGATTTTATTTTCCTCGTAGGTGTAGTATAAAGCACTATGTATCACTCGGGAGAAAGTTCTATTTCTGTTCTCGAGTTGCCTTTAAGCAAACTCTCGAACAGAAATAGATCGTTTTCTCCCCTCATGTACAATGTACTATTACATTATAATACCCCTTTACGTTTATCAGGTAAAAATAATATACTTAAACATAAACATAATAATACAGATATGTATGAAATGTTTAATTGTTATAATCATGAAAATATCATGTAATAATTCATAATGACAATCATGTTATGAAAAAATATTTAAAAGTGAATAAAATATGAATTTAGTCACAGTATAAAAAGGAACAGAAGGATCTCTCCGCAACGTTTAAAAAAATAAGCAATTCTGCTGCGACGCAATAAAGAGCAATTTAGATCGCACACCGGTGAGTACCTAACTTTTATATTCACATAGAATACAAGGTGCCTCTCTTTCTATCGCGTAGCTCATAATGACATATCTCTTCTGACGCGGTACGTGGGTTAGGGTTGTGATCTTGTGCTCACATGCTATATACGTACATATAGTACCTATAAAACTATTAAATACATTCCAAATATAAGGTATCTAGTATTAGCAAACAACTATTTTAGTATGCACCTATGTACTTGTATATCTAAATGCATTTAAGTAATGTTTATTTGATCTGTTTGAACTTGTACCTAAGTTTAATTAATCTGGATTGACTTTTTATTTACTTGTAGCTGATAAGCTAACCTTTGAATACTATATCACCTGATAGTAAGTGATGATGTGGTCGAAGATGTTGTTCAGGCAAATCTAGACTTACTTACTGACTCTCAAGAACAACTGTCGGAACACACCGTTGGGTGCTTGTCTCCATTACAAATAGTTTATTTCCAATATCTTAGCCTATAACAATTAATTAATTAACTTTAATATGTTATATTAATCACTACATACCTAGCTATTCCTTAAATTAGTTGAAAGTCATTAAAACACAACTGGCACTACATAGGTATATATGGGAAACTAATAATGGTTTTCTCTTGTAGATTCATGGAACACCAGTGCACATAATGAAACCTTTTTTTATGCAAAAATTCACTTAAAGTGAAGGCTGACGTCTGTCTGGAAATTAATTTACGATATCCATATAATTTTGGCAATAATTATTGAATTGCTCACATCTGTAACGGGTAAACGTATGTTTAATATTTTTGACGGTTTTATTATGTGCATTGGAGTAAATTTTCCAAGATCAAACGATACTTAACTTAAATCTCAAATAAAATATAAATAAAGAAGAAAAAAACATCGATTATAATACACAAAATTTATAATAATTTTATTAATAACTTGCAACACCCACCGGGTAAAATATACGTGCCTTTTATACAGCTTTACAACCATTACAAGTACTAGTAACTTTAAGACTTTCGCGACTTGAACACATATTTATAAGTATTTAACGGGATTTAAGTCCCGTTAACTTAATCGCGATCGCGACCAAGCTGCATTGGTCGACCACGACCAATGCAGCTTGGTCGAAACGTCGAGGTAAATAAATATATATAAATGTTTTTATCGCGATTAAGTCCCGTTAACTTAATCGCGATCGCGACCAAGTTGCATTGGTCGACCAAGACCAATGCAACTTGTTCGAAACGTCGAGGTAAATAAATTTATAAATGTTTTTATCGCGATTAAGTCCCGTTAACTTAATCGCGATCGCGACCAAGTTGCATTGGTCGACCAAGACCAATGCAACTTGGTCGAAACGTCGAGGTAAATAAATTTATAAATGTTTTTATCGCGATTAAGTCCCGTTAAATACTTATAAATACATTATACGATTCATGTACTAAAATTTAAAAAGATATATTTAGCTCAGAATTGTCGACATTTCTGCTTAATCTTATAAGCCGAGAATAGTAGCATTAGGTTATCCTTTCCGAATATGGTATATTAGGTTGAATGTGCCTATAATTTGATTCTATTCCAATTATACCTCTAAGACTTTCGCGACCTGAACGTGTATTTAACTAAACGTTAGTTTATTTAACGGGACTTAATCAAGATGTTGTCAGATGCCGCCTCTTCAGTCCGCTCGTACCCACGACCAATGAAACTTAGTCGAAACGTCGAGGCCAATAATACATATATGCTTTTATCGCAAAAACATGTATACAACAAACAAACAGTATAATAACAAACTCAACTATTTGAACGGTTGATAGCTGCATCATGGTTTTGAATTACTTAGCTTTTCCCTATTAGTGTTGTATCTAAATAATGAAGTTCTTCATGAATTAAGGAAACACATTGCTTTCAGCATTCTTTTATAGGATAGGAGGGAAAACGAGCTGGCCGCTCACCTGGTGGTAAGTGATCACCATAGCCCACGAACATCCGCAACACCAGATGTCTCGAGGTTGCGTGGCCGGCCTTTGTATATTGCCCATATTGACTAATGACCTAGACTTAAAATTAAAATTACTCTAAGCTCTTAAATTCTAATTACAAATTAACTTCAAAGAAAAATAACTATTTTAAAAAAGTATACAAAAGAGTCTACAAGTGGATGTTGGCCACAAGGTTTCAATTATTATTAAAAGTGAATCGGGTCAGGTTAATTTTCGAATTAACGAAAAGAAGAACTAGATGTACGTACTGAAAATAACAACATTTCCTATATTACAGTTTTATATAACTACCATTCCGTTTTAGATATCGAGGTTTTTCATGATTGTGTTCTCCGTCAGCTTGCATTATTTTTCCATTATCAGGACAAAGTTTCACCTTTGCTTTGCAACCGCTCATCTTTCTCGAACAATAATATCTTAGCGAAGTCAGGTTCTGGGAATAAGTATACCCTCTCCACATCAATAGTTGTTTGCCTTTTGGTGTCGGTATCAACTCGTACTCTATAAGTAAATGATGGATTCTATTGTATAAATCAAGCTTTCTTAATATGTCCTTATGTATACACTTTGACATTTATACACCCAGATTAGACATTTTGATAGAAAGGGACTAAAATTACCTACTTTATTTCATAACCCTGTAGAAATGTCCTCTTTTATACTTAGTTAATACTTGTTTTCCACTGCTCTGCTCCATATCTCACGACATAGATTTTAGGTACAAATATCCTTCTTCATAAAGTTCTTCTCACTGTCTGAATATATACTTACCTGCCAAGCTTTTAGCAATGAGGTATTGTAACATTTTCATAGCATTCAACTTTCTTGGTATTATAAAATGTTTATCATCTGATGGTAAATTATCAATCGAGGTTATATGTTATACAGGCTAACCTAAAGTGATTGGCTTTCAAGGAGAGCTGCTGGAATGGAACACATAGTTACGCGCTTGGCGATAAATTATCTATGACTATGACTATGGGTGGTGGCTAGCAAAGCGGGCATTCGCAAAATGCCCTAATACCATGCTGTAACTACTGCCTGATTCGAACTATAATTTAACTAATGTTAAAATTCATGGTCTTCCATTGATTTCTGACACTATATTATTTAGCAAAAAATAATCCTTATGATGATGATGAAGCTTCGATCGGTATGATAAAGCTACAGGCTAATATTTTTTCTCGTGTAACGGGTACGATTTCCGGTTCAACCATGTAATTATTTAAATATCTATGAATGCAGTTTAAACTGTTTTTTGAATTCAAATAATTTCTTCATTCAGTAAAATGTTCCATCTACAATATTCAAGGTACTTTCCCTCCATGTGGTATATCCGTGGGATGTCCTGTATATAAGAATCAAAGTCCTGACTTACTCTAGACAACGCACAGCCTAAACAGTTGGTCGCAGAGACTTGAAATTTGGAGGGTGTACTCGTGTTGATGCGTAGAGGTGTACAATAAAAGGAATTTTTGAAATTCAACCCCTAAGGCAGTAAAAATGGTGGTGTAATGGGCGGAGCAAGTATATAACTATGTTTTCGCACTGTACCAGAATGAAGGTCGACCTTTAAAACGATTAACGGGGTCAATATAAAAAGATTAAAAAGAATGAAAATGTAACCTATTAATATATGACACGTTTTAAAAATGGCTCTCAAAAACCGGTAGCAGGATAGTCCACGCGGGCGAAGCCGCGGGTAAAGCTAATTAAAACATAGAACGAATGGGGCATATTAGGGACCTCTCCTTTATGGTATGCTTACAATTCTCAAAGTTTTGTGTCATTTCCATTTCTTTTAATATATCGAGGTTGCGGGTGGTTGTGTTCTCTATCAGCATTCATTATTTTTCCATTATTAGGACAGTTTTACCCAAGCTTTGCGACCTTATAATATCTTCGAACAGCTTAGCGAAGTCTTATCTTGGGAGTACATATATTAATATATCGTCTATTAAATAATTGTTGTAATAATAAACTGTACCAATCAAACTCATAACATTCGTTATGTTTCGACACTTACAAAACTGTTATTATTTCTACCAAAATCATAGATTGGTAGACATTTTTATGCAGTTTAACAGAAAATGAGTTTTTCAATAGGTCAGAATTAAAAAACCGTGTTTTATAAATTATTCTTTCGTAGTACATGTACCCGTGTACTACGTGTGTGTGTCCGTGGGGGTGCCGGATTAGAATTGCACCTCCCTATGTCATCCCGTGGGTGTCGTAAAAGGCGACTAAGGGAAAAATACTGGAAGGTGGGCAGCAGCACCTTCTAAAGAACTGCCATCTTACAGGCATCTTACACTGCGATCCCCAAGCCGCCTGCCAATCGTGGGGATTATGGCATATACCCCCTTAATAGGGGAGGCTGTGCTCAGCAGTGGACGAGTCGGCTGTTACAGCAGTACATGTACCTACTCAATTTATTACAATCGAAAATACAAACAGACTACATGGTATATTAATTAGAAAATATAACGCTAAGCACCTAACGGTGACTTTTGGAAGCTGCCCTTAATAAATTGTAAACCTGTTTGCCATCTTCGAACCAAATCATCACTGACCAACAGGTAAAATACGAGTAGTGGTCAGTCTGTAAAAAATGTTCATAATATTTATGTACGTATACAAAAACGCTTTCATACTTTTATTGTTCTTTTTTTTAATATCCAATTTACAATTATTACTTTAATTATAACTGAGTTTAACATATTTTCCATTACATTTCACATATCTCGGTGGCTCATGATGATGCTCTCCATCAGCATTCAATATCGTTCCATCCGTGCGTAGTTTCACCCTTGTTTTACAACCTGCATCTTTTCGTGAACAATAATATCGTAGCGAAGTTCCGTGTTGAGAATAAGTATATCCTCTCCACATCAACAGTTGTTTACCTTTTGGTGTCGGTATGAACTCGTACTCTGGAAGTAAATTATGGATACTATTGGTTAAATCATGCTTACTCAATATTTACAGATTGGACAAATTTTGATAGTTAATGCCACGCCTAATTTCAATATTCCTGTAGAAAGGAGATCTAGAATTTTTCCACTACTGTGCTCGATATATCACGACTTAGATTTTCGCATACTTTACCTTCTTCATGCAGTTCTCTCTACCTCTACAGAGGTAGCCCCTTTCTTGCTTTTAGTGATACGGCCACCCATCATAACATATAGCAATCAACTTTTTCTTATGTATTTTTCTGGGCTTTTCCAGCATACAGTTATGTCTTAGCTAAGTCTATCTTGGTAGGTTGACCGGTTTACCCTCACCTTGAGAATAGTTGTTTGCCTTTTGGGGACAGTCTGAATTCATACTAAAAAGTTAAATGTTATCATATATAAATTTTACTTATAATAATTAATTGATTATAACTAATCAGTACTTTAATTTATATTTTAGCAATGTTTTTTTTATACAAATAAAAGAAAATACGACAGGCCGTTTTCAGGACATTTTGTAACAGTATTTGCCCTATAAACTGAGTGTTATATATTATGCATCTTCACCTTCACATTAAACCTAATATATACACCTATAAACACAACATATATACTTAACTTATACTGTATTACTTATACTCTATGAAAGTTACTTAATCCTTTTATTCAACATATTACAAGTAATAATTAAATAACTTGAAATGGTTTTAATCGCGTATATCTATAATTTTATTATTTTAATCCCGACGTTTCAAACCGCTTTAAGGGGACAGAGCGACATCTGCAGCCAAACTAAATTGAACTACAAATATGATTTACTTTTCGATAAACTTTAAACTTGTTTACGATGACGGAACCGCATAATAACAATGTTAGAAATATTGTAATTTTTGCACTAATTTGCTAAGTATAAGATTATTAAATATTTAAAATGCTTAAAAAACATTTCCATTCGTTGTAATTTTGTAAGCTTATTTGTATATTGTTGTAATTTTGTAAGACGTTAGTGCAAAAAGTACAAGGTTAGAAAAAATATAATTTGTATCAAATTATATATTGTCTTACTACAGTTTAATAGAACATGTTTCTTATAAATAGGTCAGAATTACATAAACATTTATTTTCTCAAGAATAAATATAGGTCACATGATATTTTTCTTCATTTTAATTTAAATTTCTATACTTATAGTTATGCAATGTTTATATAGTGTTAACTACACAACATGTTATATATATATATATATATATTATGTATCCCACTGTTGCAAATAAATATATGTATATATTTATATTATATAATATTATTTAAAAAAAATTATGAAAAATTGTCGCTAAGGCGTCGGAGAGTTTTGGTAGCTGTTTTTTCACTTCACTCTTTCAAAACTGTACAATTTATTGAAAATCTGATGCACCACAAACCTAGATATTAGGATAGTGATTACGGAGGTAAAAAATCATTTGGTTTAATTCGCTATTATTAAAATGAGATTGGAACTACGTTTGTATGGGACGCGTTCGTCTAAAATATACCCTTAATTCTATCTCAGATCTGTTTGCCATCTTCGACCACATCAACACTTAGTAACAATTGAAATAGTGGTCAAAGACTAAAAAAAATTTACACAAGGTTTCAAACTTAAGAAATATTCTTCTTATTCTTAAATATGCAGTTTATTATAATCAAAATTTCCCCTGACTCTTACATATTTTCCATTAAGTAAAAGATATCCTGGTGGCTCGTGATGATGCTCTCCATCAGCATTCAATATCGTTCCATCTGTGCGTAGTTTCACCCTCGCTTTACAACCTCCATCTTTTCGTGAACAATAGTATCGTAGGGAATTACTGGATTGGGAATAAGTATACCCTCTCCACATCAATAGTCGTTTGCCTTTTGGTGTCGGTATCAACTCGTACTCTATAAATAAATGATGGATTCTATTGTATAAATCAAGTTTACTTAATATGGCTTTATTTACACAAATTCACATTCATATATTTGTATAATATTGGACATTTTGATAGAAAGTAACTTTTTATCTTTTGAGGTGATGGCTCTGTGGCATTGGCTATGGACTGCCGCGCAGCAAGTCCATGATTCGAAACCTACAGCAGGATTGAGCTTCAGCGAATGGTGGAAGGGCATTTTGTGAATGCCCGCCTGGCTAGCGACCACCCTCAAGTAGAAAATAAAAAAAGGTAAGTAGGACTCAGACTATATCTCTGAATATGAAATTTAAATATTGGCTTAGCCGACGCTTGGCTAAGACTGGTCTTTGACTGTCTTATACAAATGTCTCAGAATCTCAGCCTTAGACACCGCGCCTCGATGTGGCGGCGGCGTCTTGATGTGGTAAGATAATCGGTTTTCTCTGCAGCGGGTACCGCGCGTTTTTTTTAATGTTATTTTGACGGAACAAGCTCGAGGCCCACCTGATATTAAGCGGACTAACCTCTGCCTTTAACAGATGCATTTCATCACGAGTCACAAATTGCACTGCGCCCGTCACCTTGAGACATAATTGTTAAGTCTCGTGTGCCTGTAATTTTACTGGCTCTCAAGGACTGCTGCCGGAACACACCGTTAGGTGCTTGGCGACAGATTTTCTACTTGATGGTCGCTAGCCAGGTGGGCATTCGCAAAATGCCCTTCCACCATACGGTGAAGCTCAAGCCCGCGGCGGGATTCGAACCATGGACCTGCTGCGCGGCAGTCCATAGCCAATGCCACTGAGCTTTCACTGCGTGTTTTCAAAACTAATTGTTTTGTTAGTTCTTCTAAACGTCATACAGTATTGTGTATCATTATGACACTGGTCCAGCTAAAAACATTTAAGTATTTTTTTATTTTCTATTTTTATTGTCGCGAAATAGATACCCATCACGTCGCATTATAAGCATAAACTTTGTATACCTACAGGACGATGAAAATTTTAGGTCAGAATTATATTAATAAATTAGTAGAGTACAAAATCTCTTATCACGCGATAACTGCTTGTTATCATATTTAGAAGAAAGGTTGTTTGAAATGAGCATGGTCCTGACTTCTACAGGTTATGTTGGCTAATGTCGTGTATAAGGACAAAAATAGCACTAACATTTATAATTTTGATTGAATTTCATTTTTTGAAGTACATTAATTATTATTTTTCTCTTAATTTGCTCTGATTTCCATTTTTATGGGAATAAAAGTTATCAGATCAAATATGTCTATATTTATATTATATGCAGTTATCTATATTCTGTCTATCTAGTCTATATTATTCATATATTTCAACTACTAACTTACTATAATAAATTAAGAGATTAGAACTAAGGGTTTCATTTCATTCAAACAAACCATATTCCATCCCAATACGATGGTTAGAGCACGATAGGAAAGATTTGAGTCATGACGTCATGTCATGTTAGCTCAATTGGTTAGAGCATATCCCGGCTCAAGGGGTGGATGGACGCGGGTTCGAATCCCGCACATGACTTAAATTTTTCCTATCGTATATTTGTGATTTTGTAATGTAATCCGCATAGCAGGCGTTATTGCAAACCTAACAATATTACAACCATATTTGTTTTTAAATGCACTATATTACAAGGTCTGCTCTTATTATTTAATATTTCAACACAATCGTATGTCACAAAACACACACTTTGTAAAGTTTTATCTCTTAATGAGTATCATGCTTATATTAACACTGTCTTACACCTTTAAGTTTTATAAAACTTGCATTTCGAGTGATTGTGTTCTATTTCAATATTTCTCCATTATTGAAACAGTTTAACTCTATATAGCTTTGCAACCTTAACCTTTGAATAGTTATGTTTTAGCGAAGTCTTGTCTTAGGAGTATGTTTACCCTCTCTATATTAATAGTTGTTTGCTTTTGTGTCTTTATGTGTTCTTAAATGTAATGTTACCAGCTCATTAAATTTACTTTTACATAAAGAATAGTTAATAGGGAACAAAAAAATGTAGATTTTTAACATAGTACGATTTCCATTAAATTTTATCTATGAGGATGGTGTACTTGGTATCCAATTTTTTCCAATTTTTTAGGACAAAGTGTGACTCTGCCTTTGTAACCTCTTTTAGCAGTAACTTAATATATAATTAATCTTTGCGAGTTCAGGTTAAGAGGGTAAGTGTTACCTACATCAATTGCTGCTTGGTTTCGGTATGAATTTGTACTTGACAAGTTTTTTTTTTTTTTTTTTTTTTATGCCTGATATGTTAGCCTTTGACCACTATCTCATCTGATGGTAAGTGATTATGTGGTCGAAGATGTTGTACAGGCTAACCTAGAAGTACTGGCTCTCAAGGACAGCTGCCGGAACACACCGTTAGGTGCTTGGCGACAGATTTTCTACTTGAGGGTGGTAGCTAGCCAGGCGGGCATTCGCAAAATACCCTACCACCATGCTATAACGACTGCCATCCTAAGACAACAACCAGGACCGACGGCTTAACGTGCCCTCCGAAGCACGGAAACGCTCAGTAGTAATGTCACTAGCGGTCACCCATCCAACTCATGACCGCGCGCGACGTTGCTTAACTTTGCTGATCGGTTGAGAACAGCTAAGAAAACTTCGCTACGAGCGCTTCGAAACAACAATTAATTATCAATAAGTACGAATGCATAATCATGTAAAACCTTTAGTAGGTATATTTACAAATATGGCATCCTATGCCGCATGTTATTTGTTATCTCAGTACTTGCGGGATCGGCGACTTTCAATCCCGCAAGATCTCGGAATTTGCGGGATTTCGCAAATCTCAAACAATGCAAAACGGGAAAAACTCAAAATAAAAGTTAAACTAACTGAAATCGTTTGTCTTCGCTAGCGTCATTAGATAAATGGACGAATGCACGACTGATGCAAGTATTTACTTTTTACAGTCAACAAAGTCAACCAAACATCTTGTAAATCCCACAAATCCTACGGATCCCGCACAGGTAATCCGCTCCTAGCGGGACGGAAGTATGATGTAGGATATCCAACATCATATTCATCTGTATTTCGAAATCTGAGAATACCAAGGTTGGATTCCCTATTTACAAACTATAGTGTTCGGAATCAGTAACATTCTTTCGGTTTGGGCAATTACTAAACTAGTATCATTTTTAACAAAATGGATTGTTTTATATATTTTCACATAAAACATTTCTTATAAATGAGTCAGAATAGAAAAATTGTGTCTGTTTTCTTTCGAACGGTAACACTCTTTATTTTATTTATTACATTCAAGGAAACATGGTTTCATGGTATATAAATTGGAAAGCCTGTCGCTAAGTACCTAAGGGTAAGTTTTGAGAGCTGTTCTTGAGAGCCCTTTCTTAGAAATTAAGCCTATTTGCCATCTTCTACCACGTCGTTACTAACAAACAAATTAAAAATGCATTTTATAATTATTACAATTATTCCTGACTCTTACATATTTTCCATTACGTATTACATATTGTGGTGGCTCATGATGATGCTCTCCATCAGCATTCAAGATCTTTCCATCAATGCGTAGTTTCACCCTTGCTTTACAACCTGCATCTTTACGTGAACAATAATATCGTAGCGAATTACTGTCTTGGGAATAGGTATACCCTCTCCACATCAATAGTCGTTTGCCTTTTAATGTCGGTATAAGATCATACTCTGTAATTATAAACACAGGTTTTATTTATGAAAGAAAGAAAGGTAATAAGTTTATTCTATACTATAAAAATATTCCAACAAGTATATCATTGTATAAAGCGTGTTAAACTTGGTAGTACCTTAACCCATTGGCATCGGTGATAATGATAACAATAGAATTTGATTAATAACTAGGACGTAGTGGTCCTGACGATGCCAAGTTATAAATCCTATAAAGTTGTAATAAACAATTTTCCTTTATAATTATAACAGTAGCGAGATGTCCAAGTATTGAACTGGTCACGTGATGCTTTTTATCTAAGACAAAAGCGCTGAAGGCAGCCAAGACCCTAAGGCTGAAATTATATTGTGTAAAAGTTCTGGCTAGTTACTAAGTTTACTTAGGGCCTGTTTCAGAATGTTCGAGTAAGTTCCGGTTATACCTACTACCCAGAATATAAAATAACTGAATGATAAAAATGACAGTTAACATGCAGCGCGTTTCAAGCTTTAACCGATGGATGGATAATTGGAACTTACTCGAACATTCTGAAACAAGCCCTTACTATAATATATACAATAATTATTAATATGTCGTAGTATGAGAACAGACTGCAACACATCATGTTAAGCCATCAAGAATGTTACGTTCAGGAACGTCAAGCGTAGATGGATCGAGTTTGCTACAGAGCTCGAAACACTAGATTGGTACAGTTGGTACATTGACAGTTCGAAAATGGTTGGACAACACGATAGAGATGCCGCAATTCAGCATAAGCAATGTGACAGTTAACATCGGAAGGGGGACCGTGAACTAATCAGTCTACATTAGTGCTATCGTGATACCATTTTGTTACATTAGAAGATATTGGGCACAGGCTTAGACTTGCGTGAGGTGATCTTACTTCAATCATTGTTCCGTGGTTCGTTGTCACGTTATCTTAACCATGGTGAAATTGATGTAAAATGGCAGCTATTTCTGGAACAGCAAAACATGGTGGATGCACCACAGTGATGATGAGTTAACCTAACCATTGATATGCAAAAGCAGACGTGCTAGACCGTTTCTGCAAGGTGAGGATTGGAGCACCTTAAGGCATCTAATTTTCAACTCAACGAAAACCTATTTTTATCTATTATCTAATGATTTTATCCATTGAGACCTGTCGAAATCGCTAGTATAGATCCCATCTACTCCTAGAGAATTTTGAATATCTATCGAATCAAAAATCATTTAGCCAACCAATTTTTTGCATACCACTATAGAATCTATTATTTTTAATGTCGAAGACATGAATGTGTTTAAAGTAAAGTTAAGTAAGAAAATTAAAACTAATCATAAGAGTTCATGATTATTTGCCATACACACATCTTAGAAAACATTTGAACACAAGTCTGTTCGAGAGCCATCTTTTAAAAATCGTGAGATTGGATTTCGAAGTAGCTACATGCAGAACACCCGCACCCGTGGGGTGCGGAGCTAGAATGTCACCTCCCCATTACTAACCGTGGGTGTCGTAAGAGGCGACTAATAGTATCAGGCCAGAAGATAAGCAGCAGTACTTTCTGAGGAACTGATATCTCACACTGCGATCTCCAAGACGCCTGCCAAGCGTGGGGATTTTGGCAAATCCCCCATAATGGGGAAGGCTGTGATCAGCAGTGGGCAATCCGGCTGATACAGTACATTACGGTACAGGAAGAATATAAACAGTTACATGCTACAAGCATAGTAGAAAGGTCTATGTCATAAGTCTTTCTACTATGCTACAAGTTTCTGATTATTATAAGGTGAACAAAAAACTGAAGGAATACTAAGGGATTTATTATTGGTACCTAATGGAATCATACATCTGAATACAAATGCACATTAAATATATAATTCAAACCTTAATTTCTTCTCAATTTAACATATGTCCCGTTCAATTTTACATATGCCGGAGGCGGATGGGTATGTACACGTTCTGCTTTTAATATTTCACCATTGGGGCTTAGTTTAAGCTTCGCCTTACATCCTGAGTGATTTTTGGAACAATAGAACCTCGGCGAGTGATTATCTTGATAATATGTGAATCTATTCCACATCAACAGCTGTTTGCCTTTCGAAGTTGGTATGAATTCATATTCTGTATACCCTGTAATATAGTTTTGAAAATGTAAAATGGAAACAAAATTTGACAATTACCAAAGTGATGCGAAAATCTTATTATTTCGTTTTGATTTCTTAATCGGTCTTGTAACTAACCTTGTGATTTCTGATATGAAAGCTGATATTTTTGTGTTTCGATTTCATATACATATATGCCATTTCTTTTTTTTTACTGTCGGTATGCCTTTATTAACAAAATACCACAGCTATTGCTAAAAAGCTTAAGACAGCCTATAAGTCATTGCAGACTAAATGCGCGGGCCCACTACCAGTTGGCAGCGTGCCCAGCATGCTGGCAGCATTACCCCGTTGAATTGCAATGATAATTATCAACAAAAAAAGCCATGTTAAATGACAAAATCGGGTATATTCGCGCGGAAAATAAAGTCAAAATAGCATACATTTCTTAAGAAACTGTTTAAATGCGATTGAACATAATAATTTATGCACTTTTTACATTTTCACCTATAATCTGCGGATTGGGGGCCCTGGTGACTTGTAATATAGGTTTTTAAACCTAACTCAGGCACCAGTCTCTCACAACACAGGTACACGTGTAAAGGAATATAAGTATCACATAATCTTTAATAAATTAAGATACCTTTGTGGAGATAAGTATAAAGAATATTGTATTGTATTTTTTAAACGTGAAAGTTTTTTTATGCTATGCTATCATGATGGAACAAGCACGACGCCCACCTGGTGTGAAGCAGTGACCTCAGCCTATAACAAATGAAGAACTGTCCCTCACCCTGAGACAAAGTTGTTAAGTATCATGTGCCTTTATAATTTCACCGGAACCCATACCTTTCAAACTGGAACACAGTAATGCGAACAATACTTTTTTTTTAATACTTATTCCTTATTGGCTAGTCTTTGACCACTATCTCACCTGATGGTTAGTGATGATTTGGTCGAAGATGTTGTTCAGACTAACCTAGAAGTACTGACTCTCAAGGACAGCTGCCGTAACACACCGTTAGGTGCTTGGCGACAGATTTTCTACTTGAGGGTGGTAGCTAGCCAGGCGGGCATTCGCAAAATGCCCTACCACCATGCTATAACGACTGCCATCCTAAGACAACAACCCCGGTTGTTGTCTTAGGATGGGCGTCGCCGACGGCTTAACGTGCCCTCCGAAGCACGGAAACACTCAGTAGTAATGTCACTAGCGGTCACCCATCCAACTCATGACCGCGCTCGACGTTGCTTAACTTTGCTGATCGGTTGAGAACAGCTAAGTAAACTTCTCTACGAGCTCTTCAAGATGGTATTGATTTAACATCATCCCTCACCATCAGGTAATATTTGGATCAAAAGCTAGCCTATTGAAATAAAGAAAGTGTTTAATATATTATATTGCTGTTTATGATTTCAGGTTATGAGATGATACAAAGTAGTAGGGGCAAAAAAATCATGATATACCATGGATTCAAGTACCATCAGCATTGTGACACTCGTAGATTTTACTGTGCAAGAAAAACGAATAGTTGCGGCGCTAAAGTTTATTTAGATATGCAAGGTGATGGTATGTGATTTTTACTTACCATCAGGTGAGATAGTGGTCAAAGGCTAACCTATCAGGCTTCAGTGTGAGTTCCAATTGAATTGATAGTTCTTTAATAACCGTATTTATAATATTTGTTTTGTTAAAAACTGCTTCACAGGCATTCATTGATAACCCACCTGTTTTAGAACCACTTTAATTTTATACAGTTTACCTTCATTTTTAAAGTTCCGTGACATCTTTGCCAGCTAATGTAATTCTCCACAAACTACTGTCATTTTATTGATTCTTCTTTGTGTACTGGTAACCAGCTTTTTTAATAGATTTCATTCCATTTTTATTAATAAAATAAATAGCAGTTCCGAGGTTTTAATAAAACACAAGTTTCATTTATAACTTCAATAAAACAATATAACCTTTTTTATTTTTAAAATTGCGATGTAAACATCTATATTTTATTTATTGGTAGTGTGTTCCAATAGAATGGATGGTTGTTTTGTATCTGTAGTTTATTTGAATGTGCTTCTTTGTAAGCCGCATAATCAGGCATGCACTGGTGATCCACCTGTTTTAAAACCACTTCACCCTAGAAAGAGATAATTGGGGCAAATGTAAATTTAGATCTACAGGAGTGTACACTGAGAAAAATGTCTTTGGAGCTCAAATCAAATTTGACCTTTTACCGTTGAATTATAACTAAGATGAATTCACAACTCTTTAGATGATTTTCACCACGCAAATCGAAATCAATAAAAATGTACCATGTTTTATAATAAACACAACCGTCAAAATACGCCTTCCGTAAAGTATTTTCAGAATTGAACGTTATACGAGAATAATTGCAGTACCATAAAATATACCTTACGTTTACGGCGGTTTATATACGGTGATTATCACTATAACGTACGACTTGATCAGCCTCATCGAAAAGTGAATGGAAGACCACAAAATACACCTTAAATGATGACGAAAAGAAACATTCGCCTACACTGTACCTCGTTTAACGCCTTCTCATTGGAAGGCGTTTTTACGTTTGGTCGGTTTTTTGCCTTCATACCATATAAATTGGCCGTCATCAGGGCGCTTTTGACTTGATATTTTTCTCAGTGTATTGTAATTTGTTTTAATTCTTAATTGTTTACCATCATTGTTAAAGTCCCGTGACAACATCTGCGCCAGTTGATACATCTCCACATAGTACTCCCATTTTTATTCTGTTTTTTCCTTGTGTACTGGTAACCAGCTCTTAAAATAACTTTTCCTCCATTTCTTCTAATACAAATAACAGTCCGTGTATCGAGAGGTTTCGATAGATTGTCAATGTCAAACCACCCTGCAAAATGTATTACCATTTTATTAGATAACGAAGTGCGATTGGCATACATTAGCCAATTTCGACTTTTAAATATGTATATCTCATTAGCCTAGTACTGATGTCAGAGCAACAAAGTTGCGTTTTAAACTTTTTTTTCACGTCTAGAAGAGAGCATATTCCGTCCTCAAAGGCCGGCAACGCATCCTCGAGACCTCTGGTGTTGCGGATGTTCGTGGGTGACGTTGATTACTTACCACCAGGTGAGCCGCCTGCTCGTTTGCCTTCCTATCAAATAAAAAGAAAAAACAATGTCCAGACTTGTAATATAAGTGTATTGTAACAATTATAATCGAAAAATAAAATTATTGTACCTAGAATATTTGTTTCTTCGCAGAAGTTATAGCTCTCAGTAGGATCTTCTTTTCGAATGACAGCTGTAAAGAGACAACTAAAATGGGCTCTATCTCAGAGAGTATTAATTTAATTCTACTAGTTAATCAATTACTAGTTTATTAATAGAAGTAATAGCTCTCATTGTGACTTTAATTTTGACAGCTGTTACTCGAACAGCTGTAAAAAAGGCGAACATCTCGAACCCCGTTGAACGTAGATAGGTAGGTCCTCTATAGATGTTAAAGCTCTTATTAGGTACTTATGGTGAATACTATTTTTATATGGAGGTTCTTCATGGCATCGAGTCATACTTATCATCAACGTACCATTGTAGAATTACAACCGCGACAATGCAGGAGAAGATTCCTTCACCCACTTCGTCGCGGCCATCGTCCACGTTCAAGAGTTGGAAATACGAGTAGAACGCAGTGCGTGGTTATCCTACGAAGTGGTATTTAAACAAAACAATAGTGGTATGTAATTTTTTTTAATTTTGCTTTTTATAATAACACAAACGAGTTTTATACCATAGTAAGTGAAATAGTGAGCTTTACTTATTTCCGTAATCATGACACAGTATCCAGATAATTAAGTACTTAATAAAATTACAGGTTTTGTATGTTAGTAGGTACATTCAAACTACGCTTTATTTTGTAGTATATGTATTAGTACATATCTTTAAATTTTAACATACTCTCCATTCACATAAATATATTGGGGAGGTTCATGCAAATGTTCGCCTTCGGCTCGCATTATTTTCCCATCCGTGTCCAATTTCAATTTAGCTTTGCATCCTGACATCTTTTTAGAACAATAATACCTTAGAGTATGGTCTCTTTGGGCGTACGTATACCTTTTCCACATCAGGAGGCACTTGCCTCTTGCAGTTGGTATTAACTGATAGTCTGCAATCATAAGAATAGAAGAAGAAAATCAAATAATATGATAGATATACCCAAAATAATACAAAAAAAATTAAATAGCAAAAAAGAGACCTCCACAATTTGCATGTCATATTAATTAAAAAGTAGTTTATCCAAACATATATTTGTAGAGAAAGCTACTGGACATTATATTGAATATGCAAAAACCTAGCTTATTTTGACTCAGACTGATCGTGTTTGACATTATTGTGTATGACCAAGTGCAGTTTGTTTTTAGCAACGTTGGACTCTGACATTGTTGAATTCATATACATTTCCGTTGTATATTAGAATTACAAATTAAAATTAGAAACATTTCTGAACAACACTTAGATCAATAACAACACTAAACCTATCATCACTTTTCATGATATTCTTTATAGCAATTTCACTTTGCAAGTGGCATTGACGTTTAGCTTTAGTAGACTTGCATCCTGGTAACCTGCACCGGTTTTGGGATTCAAGAACAAGAGGTAGATAATGTACGTTTTTTAGTTCTGATAAAATCAAACGGAGGTTTTGTTCTAACCCGCTTTCTTTGACTTGGAATATTATACGCGTTCTGTTTTTTTTTTTGCTTATTGTTAAGCCTTTGACCACAATCTCACCTGATGGTAAATGATGCCATGGTCCAAGGTGTTAACAGGCTTAACCTAGGTTTACTGTATCTCAAGGACAGCTGCCGGAACACACCGTTAAATGTTTGGCGACAGATTTTCTACTTGAGGGTGGTCGCTAGCCAAGCGGGCTTTCGAAAAATGCAATCATCAAGCACCATGCGGTGGAGCTCAAGCCCGCGGCGGGATTTGAACCATGGACCTGCTGCGTGGCAGTCCATAGCCAATGCCACTGAGCCATCACGCCTTCAAAATATACTTTATTTATTTAATTATTGATATTTCACTATCCTGTCGTCAGAAACCAGTTTAAATTTAGCTTAATAGCTCAGCGAATGTTGTGGCAATAATATATCTGGCTATACCTAATCACATTTAGTAGGTATATGAATATTCTCTTCATGATAAGGGTAGTTTCCCCCATTTTGTACGTGTAAGTTCGTGAACCGACAATATAATTATGAAGTAATATTAGTGTACTATTAGTTAGATAACTATATGAGAATATACTTGTGGAGAGTGAAAAATGTGTTACATTAATCTAAATGGGCATGGAGTCATAATCATGAATCGTCATCAAAGAATGAATGGCAATACCAGATTATTTATTATTATTTTCGCGTGCATCCCGACGTCTATCCATGCATACAAAGACAATCTTACTCCTTTAAATTGAGGCCACCAGAATCAGAGTGACCCAATCTACAATTATGTGGATATGTGCCAAAATAGTTAAGGTGAAATTTTAAGTAAATGTAATTAAAAAAAAACATAGAAACAGTGTTTAAAATTTGTATAATATGATATTAGTTACTGATAAAATTTAGATGAATTATAACAATTGTCAATATTTTTGTTATTTGTATTATTTTTTTGCATATAGGCCACTATGGCACTTGGCATTGACAATATATTTATAAACAGTGTATAAATATTAGGCCAATATGTAAACCTTATCACCTTTTTTATTACTTAAAATGCAAATTGCCTTTTTTCAACTTAAATAGTACAAATTGAACTTAGAACTAGCCATTACTAGTGTGTAATTTTTATTAATTGAATTTAAATTTTATTTTGATTTTATTAATTAATTGAATTGAAATTAGAATAATAACAATTGTCAATATTTTTGTTATTTGTATTATTTTCTTTGCATATAGGCCACTATGGCACTTGGCATTGACAATATATTTATAAACAGTGTATAAATATTAGGCCAATATGTAAACCTTATCACCTTTTTTATTACTTAAAATGCAAATTGCCTTTTTTCAACTTAAATAGTACAAATTGAACTTAGAACTAGCTTCTATACTAGTGTGTAATTTTTATTAAACTTTTGTTTTATCGTTAACTCATACATTATACATTTATTATAGTTTTTATTTCAACTTAAGACTATCTTAGGCATAATATGACAAAGTATTAGCCAGTCAGTTACTCAGTAGAAGAATCACTGATTGCACCATCTAGTTCGTTCCCCGCATTTGAGGAGACTTTGAGTTATTGGTAAAAAGGGTGATAGATAGGTGGAACATATTCCAAAAGGCATAGAAGGTGTTTTTTTTTCTCATGACTGATTTTTCTTCCCTCTGGAAATAAAATCTCTAATTCAAAATTTGAAGTATTTTGGGATGACCTCTTGCTGAAATTGACCTCCGTGAAAAGAACTTCTGGCTCATTGGAGTATTTGAAGAACATCGAGAATGGATGGCATTTATTGTACAAAATCCACTGTATTTTAAGCCATTCAACTTTACTTCGATCAACGCCGATCTTCCTGTTTGTGATATTAGTTTCCAAGGCTTTGGTGGATATAAAGTCGTCTCGTTTCATTTCCACAACTTTGAAAGGTTTCTTTTTTCTAGCTGCTTGTATCACATTGTTCCAATGTTCGGGAACGAATATGTCTGGGAAATATTTCTTTTGTTTTTCCACCAAGCCAAAAGCCCGGTCGCAAGATGAAGATGAATTCCCGCTGACTGTAAATTTGTGATCTATATTTTCCACTGTAAATTGAGGACTAGAAACAATATGCATACATAACGCTGCAACTTTTATGTTGCGGTTTTGCCCGCCACACTGGTCAGAGTACATTATTAGCCTCTTTGTATGTACATGTTCTCTGATAAATTTTAGGAGGCATGAATCTATTTCTTGTGGTCCCCTGGATGCTGTTGATTCATCCCAGACATACATAAACATTTCGTCTGTACCATCATTGTGAATGCCCAAACAGTAGGTCCACAACTGACGCTTTTAGTAGCAAATACCAGTTGAAATTACTGGTGTTGGGAGAGTTTTCATCAAGTCAAAGATTATAACGGTAATATCGTTATCCTGCTTCGCATTTTGCATGACAAGTTTTAAATTTTTCATCGCTGATTCTGCTTTTCGTAAATGAAGTTATTTGGTGGTAGTGAGCTCATTTTTTTTAGAAATATCGTTGTTATCGCAAGCGTCAATTTTTATTTTGAAATTGTCACATTGCTTACATGAGTCAGTTACTGGAGCATGAAATGTGAGGTTGAAATTTTCATTAAATATTTTTTCAAATATGTATTTTGAAACTGGTCCTTCAACCTTAGATTTGTATTCAGAATACATTATTGACAAATTTAAGTGAGGAGGCAAGTACAGTCTTGTTTCACTTTTGTGTCTTGTGTAGTGAGAATCATATTTCGGAAAAGTATTGATGAAATCCTTTACTTCGTTTACTTTTGTTTCTGAAGTTTTATTCGACGGAATGTGCCTGCCTCTTTTATCAATGGGAGCGGGATCGCCAAGAGGCTTATTTTTCAGAACCCTTGTAAGGCGTCCGTCTGATACTTTAAAAACTTCCTTAAAAAATGACTTACACACGCGAATATGTTTTCCATTTGCCTCTGGTAAGTGATACAATCTAGAAAACTCCTTGGGCTTCGATGTGATGTTTCCAGATACCCGATCCGATGTGGTATCTCTAACTCTCACATAAGACCTTGCTTTTATCACGACATGTATGAGAGAATATAGGTATGCACTTTGCAAATCAAAATTTGCTAAGGCATAAAACTTTGAAAAAAGTTGTTTTTGTCTGTCATGTACAATTTTCTCATGGCATTTTTGATTACAGGTGCAATGAAAACCTGTATCTATTTGTTTAGCGGGAATGAGAACGCCTTTAGTATTTACGTATGCCTCACCTCTAGCTCGTTTATTTTTTCTCACATTCTTTTTCCATAAATTTTCTTTGCACATACGCTTCCTTGTATCTTTGTTTGTAGAAACAGATGACTGTCCCTCTTCATTGTCTTCAGTAGACGAGTCCCCAAGAATGTCTTGTAAACTCCTCGATGAGCTCCTGCTACGTTGTTCTGGGACATACTCAGAACCCGAATCCTCATAGGGCTCCACCGGACTCAAACCAAATATATCTGGAAAACAAATGTAAATATATAAATATATAATATATAAGCTAAATATACAACTAAGAAAAGTAAGTACCAATTTACCTAATAAAAACTTAATATTTAACATTCTTCTTTTATTGTGATGGAACAAGCGCGAGGCCCACCTGGTGTTAAGCGGTATCCTCTGCCTATAACAGATGCATTTCATCACAAGTGACGAACTGCACTGCGCTCATCACCTTGAGACATACCAGCTGTTAAGTCTCATTTTCACTTTATTTCACTGGCTCTTCTCATAAGTACCCTCAATTTTTTCAAAAGATATATGCAAGAACGCCTTCCTACCTCAATATACTAATATTTGGGAAAAAAATACACATTGTTTTACTACAGAACTCTAGAAACGTAAGCTTACCACGTAAGTCAACTGCAATGTTTTCAGTAGCTTCATTCTCAGTTGCACTCATTCTTGCTGCTGCTGGATCTGGCCCAAACAAATATAGTCAATAAAAGTACATTAAAAAAATAAATATAAATCTAACGAAAATTCAACATTTAAAACTTACCTAGTATGTCATCTTCAATGTTTTCAGCAGCTTCATTCTCACTTTTACTCATCGTACCTCCTGCTAGATCTGTCCAAAACAAAAGTAGTAAAATAAAAAATAGAAAAGTTAATTTGTTATTACGCACGACACGAATTTATTGATGACGAGAAAACAAGACCACATATCTAACTAATAATAGGTATTCTTACCTATTCAATATTAAATATTAAATAAATTAAATATTTTTAATATTTAATATTAAAAATACTAGTTTTGTAACCGCAAATACAAAAATGTTTACACGTAAGTATCAAAAACCAAAGTGGCCCAAGTCACATGAGCCGTAATGGCAGCATAGTGACCCAAGTGATCTGGGCCACTATGATCTAAGTATATTGTTTTAAGAATCAAAATGCCACAACATTTTTTTACGCCGTCTATGATGGTTTACTGAAATTACCTTCGAGCCACTCTGGCTATGAAATTTGGGGTTTAAAAAGAGTCATTGCCGTGGTCAACTAATATTATCACAAATTGTGGTTTGGGCCGCTCTGGTTCTGGTGGCCTCAATTGATGTACACACATAATGCCAATCCAATCAGAATATTCAAATAGTCTGCAGTCAGTTAAATAGGTGCAGTCAGTGAAGTGCATTTTATCATATTATATTAAATTAATTGATTAGGACAGGTGATTCACGTGATATTTAACACTTATGTGTTGTCGATGTAAGGATCGAAAATAGTTTCGGCTTCATAAGGAAGCCATATTCAGGATCTGGAGTGTCGTTCACGTGAATAACCTGTCCTAATCAATTAATAAAAAATGTGTGTGAGTTTCAATAATATTATATTCAATTTTATAACATTGATGTAATTAACCGATACATTTTTTATGAAAAACTTGACATCTATAGCAAGGTCATGCTCGTTTCTTAACAACCAGTAACACAATAAAAAAAATACACATACTAAGGCACGACTTTTTATTTATCGATCATTAATTCACCTCAATAACAAAGTTTTTTTGTATTTTTATAGGTGTACAATTATACAAAGTGACAATAAAAAACAATATACTATATTACGATTTCTAATGTTTTAAACTAGATAATACTTCAAAGATGTGTACGCAGCATGTCGTCGGTCAAAATCTGTACCGGCACATTACCAAAAACACGTGTTTTGGGTTAAATATGCAGAATGGCAGAAAATCCAGCACTCTTTCTAAGTCAGTCATATTACAAAGCATAATCATTAAAACAAAATTACTGGCACGCCATAGACCAGTTTAGCAAATAATCATTTTCATTAACAGCCTATTTCAAAATGTTCCATTCAAGCACCAAAAACACGATTTGTATATTGATAATTTTGTGTAAACTTTCAGCGCTATGAACGTGAAACATGCTAGTTGGGAGTAGCACAGTGATTTGAAACAAAACTATAAAAATATTTAAGTCCGCTTACGTAGTTATTTCTATACAACTTGTAATTGTATTACGTCAACTTGAGCTTTGGATGCAAATACTTTAGTCAGCAGTATATTAAAATACAGTTAATACATAACATGCACAATACTACCGCGTAATTATTACAATCTCGGCTTAATCTATAACTATTAGACTGCTTGGGCTGGTACTGTCATAGCCTCGATGGGCTTTCCGCATCATAATGTTTATACAATATTATTACACAACAATATTTTCCCAGGCAAGAGTGTTGGAATAGATCGTAAGAAACATTACACTCGAGGCTGCTTTAAGAGCGAACTCGTATCAGCTCCGAGACCGTCAAGAACATCAAGAGTAAGAATGTGTTGCCACTAAGGCTCTTAATAAATGCACCACAAAGTTGAGATCGATCTTAACATGCAGTTTTGTCATTTAATGTATTGAACATCTGTCAAAAACTGCATCATAAAACCGATCTCAATATCGATCCATTTATTAAAACGAGCCTAAGACCAGTGACCAACACAGCCCACTTGTAAACGTTTTTATGTAACTGACAAGCTAGCTTGTCTTAGACCACTAGATCACCTATTGATTATATGATAATACATATAAGTAGTAGGAACAGTCCTAGAGTGAAAACTGGCTCTCGAAGACAGCTGCCGGAATATACCAACACATATTCTAACATATTAGTAATCAACAGATAAGGTAGTGGTCAAATGCTAAGGGCCTCTTTCACGACCTTCAAGTAAAGTCTAGAGTAGGCAAATTGCCGGTTTAAGTCACAAGTAACCGTGCATATGAATTTCACAATGGCTGAGTAGTACTAACCCACAGTTAAAGTGACCACTAACTTACTTCTTTGTTCATCTGTCTATCATTTATACAGATTTCAAAAAAGGTTGGTGTATTGGGTAAAAAAGTTTTAATTAAAATTATTTTCGAGTGACGTTGGTTGACAGATTATTGACGGATATTTGAATTTACTTTAAAGATCCTTCAAATAACCATCGAGTTGTTAATCAGACGTCTGTTTTCTATTGTGAAACTGAAAAACCATAATTGTAACCTTTACTAGGCGAGTAACTTTAACTAGAAAGTAAATAATTGACACTTGAAGATCATGAAAGAGGCTCTAAGGCTGAGTTGCAGTTTTAATTATTCCCTCGAAATAAGTTTCAATATGGGACGTTTTTTACGACATTGACCATCGTGAAATTTGGTGCAACCCAGCCTTATTACAATTATATAAGCACAATAATCCATCACTCCACTAGCGGTGGGTGTGTGTGTAGTTGGTCCGCTCTCAGTATGACCCCATCAAATAGTTTCAATTTTGCCCTACAGCCGTGCGATTGCTTCACACAATAATATCTCGGGCTGTCGTATCTCTGAACGTACGCGTATCCTTTCCAAATCAAATGTGATTTTCCCTTGCGCGACTGTATTAGCTGGTAGCCTGTGAATATTAATAAAAAGTAATATAAATGTTGGAAGGGGAAGACCTTGGCGAAAGTTCCGAAATCAGATTGAACACGTTCTGAAAAATGGAAAGGTCAGGAGTACCCTAAACCGACCCTCATGTATGAAAGGATTGATGAGTGCAGATGAAGCCAAAGAGATATGTAAGGATCGTAGTAAGTGGAAATCTGTGGTCTCTGCCTACCCCAAAGGGAAAGAGGCGTGATTTTTATGTATGTATGTCTGTATAAATATGTGGGAGCTTTTGATGGACATATACATAGTATAGTTTATAATATAATCTCATGAATCAATCCCCAATTAAAAATCGAATCAACACTCAATAAAAAGTAATATTAGAAAATATTGTATTTCGGACCTAGCTCTGTATAATTCATTCAAGGCACACGAGATACACTCGTGTGTCGTATTAAGGGTTCAAAACATAGTGCTGCTGTTTTTATAATGATAATAATCTGCCTTTTTCGTAAATTTATTATTTTTAACCATAACAAATATATTTAATACGTTCGTTAAAAATAAAAATAAAAAAAACTAGACACTAAACCGATTTTGTCTTTGATTTGTCCGTATTAAGAATTGAAGTTTTTAGAGTGGTTTTCTTTAACTTTGACCAGTCACATATAATTATGCTCCTTTTTGCACGTGTGATAAATGATAGTTTGACTGGAACAATGACAGTTCTATCGTGAAGTATTGACCTGGATGTTGTAATTCTGCCTTTTTAAGATGATGCCATGGTTTAATGGTAAAGGAGCCTGTCTAAAATCAAAAGCACTTAGTTATCAAAGCTCGCTCTTACATGACTTTCATTTAAAAATGTATTAATCACCTATACAATCCAGATGTTGTATTCAACTTTACTCTTGTGCCACGCCCAATGTGCGAGTTGGAGCTTCGCCTAACAATTCCAGCTTTATCAATTTTCTTAGATATCACGGCGGTATAAAATATCCATTTGCATATTAACTTATTAGGAACCGGCTAGGACGCGCGTTATATTTACCGAAAATGTTCCGACCAGTTTCGGACTGTTTTGAACTTCTTCGTCTGGACGATTGCGCGAAGTGATGTGAACGAGCTTTAGCGAGTAACTGACGTTGCAACGGCGCTGTCTGCGCCGGTTCAGCTGCATTTGTCAAGTCGCCGTCAGAACTGTCACTGTCACTGCTATTGGTAAAATAGGATTGTTGACACACCACTCACGTCTCACGATGCACGTTAATATTGATAAAACCCGCGATAGTTTTCAAAGTGAAATATTACTCATGAAACAAACAAATAGCACAATGAGAATTCTTTTCAGCGTTGGTAAAACTCACAACCGGATTCCGCCCTGTGGTATCAAACACTTCTAAGGGTATTTGCACTGTTGACAGCGCTGACTCATCTATATTTTAGAGCCTGTGCGGAAGAATGTTGAGTTCTATACAATGTCTTCATTTTGTGAAAAATTGGGCTCTTGCAGCAAAGATTTCTTCCGTTTTCTTATAGATACATCCGGATTTTTTTATTGCGTTTAAACCAGCCAACCATTCAGAACCTGCCATTTTCGTCTGGTTATTAAAATTGAGACGTATTTGATTACCTTCTGCAAACTGGTAGGCTAATTCAAGAACTTCCTTGCGAGTAATGCCCAAGTGTCTCATTTCTGCAAGCTTGATTTGATCCACTTACTCTTGTTCCATTTCAGTACTGAAGACGATGAACGACGAAGTATAATTTTTAAATTATTAATACGATTACGGTTAACACGATTCACACACTCCTGTGACCAAACTCGAGTGGTTGTGGTCGACTGTGCAGATAAATTTGTTTTCCCTGGAAGATATAAAATTATTTATTATGTATCCTTGTATCTTTTTTTTCCATTTGAAGTCCTTATGGGTAAGTATAGGTATTTATTTAAATTATAATCGCACATATTTTAAACTGCATTACCCATAAAAACGATTTAGTACCCTGTAGACAGCAGTAGGACCGATATATTCTCGTTATTTAAATAATAGTAGTAATTAATGTACTTCTGACAAGTAAGAATTATAAATAACGCAAGCCTATAAAATATATCTAAGACTACCATACCGTATATAATGACTTATCGATTTCAATTTATTAATCAAGTTCTTTCTGTTGCGTCAGGTATCCGACCACAAAACGCCGGAATTTCACACCAAATTCATCTTTCATGAATATCTGGAGCTCACGAGGCGGCACTCACACCACACAAATGACTGAAAGGGTTACCGCTCTTATTCTGAAAGGTGTTTCTTCTTCTTTTTCCACTCTACTATTGTGAACCAGTCCTTGTCACACTGGCTGAAGGCCGTCTTTGAAGCATTGATAAAGACGGTTCACAAAAGTCCAGTATGAAATTACAGGTTAAAAGTTCTATTATCAATAACAGACATATATTCAGTCTATTTATCGACAGAATTATTAAATTTAGACAGTATTTTTGTCAACAAGTTAAACCTCATCTGTCATGTGTCCGCAACATAAAGTTTATACAAGAAGTAGCGAACAAAAATTCCCATGCGGTATCAAAACGGCCAAAATAATATGGTTATATAGAAAATTCATTAAAAATCATACAGCTGCACACCCTCGCATTTATAATATTTTATTTAATAAATAACATTCTAACGATGTACTTTAGGATATTCAGATTAGTAATAATATACCTTACTATTCTTACATTATAGTTATGAAAAACATTCTAAAAACAAGACGGTAAAACGTCACCACGTCACAAAATAAAAGTACCCAACTTGTTTCCAATAATCCGGTACCGAATCGACATCATCACCGTAACTCAAATAATTCCCTGTTTCTTGTATGAAACTACATACTACAATGCACACTAATCAAAGCCATATTATCATCGCCTTGACTCGAAACAAGCTTCCTTCAAGGTTTCAAACCGAGGCGATAAGTCTACACTGCCCAGGGATAGAAGTCAGTCAATCAGTTAGACAATCGATTCAAAGTGCGGGTGCCGGGTCGTGAGCGTTGTAGAGGAAGTGAATGCCTGCCAAATACAATTCCTGGACTTGCACTCTAGAGAATACGATTAAGGCGCCCCTTTACGATGTCATCAATGCTGACCTCAACACCTAAAGCCTCTTCCCCTGCCTGACTAAGTATCGTAAAAGTCTACTAAAGGTACGCGTCCATTGGCCCGCGCCACACGCACCGCACGCACGACACGCAACGGATTTTAGTTTGCTTTGTATGATTTCACATAGCGCTGCATCCACTATCCACACTGCCCGCATCGGAAGCCGGCATTTATGAACGAAAAATCCGTTTCGTGCCGTGCGTGCGGTGCGTCCGGCGCGGGCCAATGGACACGTACCTTTATACGCATACACGTTCTAGGATGTAATAAAGTACAATATAAGTATTAAGTACGTCAAAAAAGACTAAAAGTTATATTTATATCATGTCTAGCGCACACCTGTAAAACAATACTGCTACATTTTACCATCTCAATTTCAAATTTCAAAAATAATTTACATTTGTACTGGCGAATGATTATGGTTTTCATCTACTACAAAGACGATTCCATCAAAGAGTTTCAGCTTTGCTCGACAACCGAACGTTTGCCGCACGCAGTAGTACCTTTGACTGTTATATTGCTGTACGTATGTATATCCGTTCTTTATTAGATGTAATTTTCCTTTGCGAGAGTATACTAGCTTGTGACCTGCAAAATATTATAAGTATATACCTCATTTTAGTAAATAATACGGGATAACTCACGTGAATAAGTCAGATAGCTCCGGCTATAGTTTCAACCACATCCGGTGGTCTTTTGTCTTTTCCGAGGAGAGCTCGGGACGCCCGTAAGAGACGTCGACGCGGGCGTTTTTAGTAGGCGTCTTTAGCAAACTAGATTTATTTTGTTGTGTTCTGAGAACACACTTTATATTTTATCTGAGCACAGAGAGACGTCAACGCGGGCGTCCCGAAAGAGTATTATTTACTAAAAATGAGTGAAAACCACGTTAGTTTTAAAACAATAAAGTATATATACCTATACGTAATAAAATATAAAGTGTATTCTCAGAGCACAAGAAAAATAAATATAGCTTGCTTGCCTAATGCGACATCATCGTCACTTACCCATAGGTGAAATAACAGGCAGAGGCTTCCATAGATAACCCACGGGTTATAAAAAAACATTCCGCTGTTAGAAGTTCAGATGGAGCACTGCGCACGATACAAGTAAACCCATTTCTATACAGTACTGTATCAGCCGGATTGTCGCTGAACACAGCCTCCCCCGTTATGGAGGGGGTTGTCATAATCCCCACGCTTGGCAGGCGTCTTGGGGATCGCAGTGTAAGATATCAGTTCCTCAGAAAGTGCTGCTGCCCACCTTCGCAAGTGTTTACCCTTAGTCACCTTTTACGACACCCACGCGTAGCGATGTGGGAGTGTCATTCTAGCCCTGCACCCCCCTGGTATAATAAAGCCATCGCTATTTCTTTATCTGGTAAGGTTGGGTTCGCTGCAAATCAAGACAGCCAAACCTTTTAAGTCTACGACGGGTAACTATTGAACTTGATCGTGTAATTCCGGAGTTTAGTAAGTAATCTCCACGTTATTTAATTAAGATTTTAATTCTTTTGCAATTTTAAATTTGTGATGTACCGAATATTCACCCTCGCTTTCGCAAATATTTGCATATTCTTTCGTCATTCGTATTCGTAAGAAACAGTGCGAATGTTTAGCAAATGTATTTTACAAACAAAAAAAGATCATAGGACACACATATATAGGATGGATATAGTTATTATATTACTATGTATATTTTAGTAATATAAAATATAATTTTTAATATACAATGGTGATGATGAAAGTCTTGAGGTAGGCAATTAAATTAAAAACACTTTCTTTTGAAACTCAAAATCCAAAATAATTGTGTACTAATAATAATTGTACATTAAAATAGTATCAAATTCTAAATCAAAATAGCAGATGTCTTCATAGGCAACCTAAATCTGGCTTTCATTAATAAAATTTATTTGTAGTCATTACAAAAAATAATTATAAAAATTCGATTATTTTAGTTTGAAAGATTATTGAGTATGACACATTTTAATGTATTGAATACCGTTTGTGACACGCGTACAGGTTTTGGGTAGGTATATTTGACGTTGCCCACTGCAACTACGACGACTGCAAGTTCCATAGCTGAATGCAGTCGGCCGCAGCGGCACTACTGGTTTGAATAAATTTCTATGAAATGACTTCCGTAACGGTACGAGTCCAAGATGGGCTGCAGACTGCAAGGCAGGCGAATTGCGGCTAGCGGCTGCAGTTGACCGCGTTGCTGCCTGCGGCCGCGGTTGCTTCTATTTCCAATCACAGCGGCACGCCGCGGCTGCTGCCTCAGTCATTCCAGTACCTCTGTGCGAGACAGAATCTCAAACAACTCTACCGATAGTTTATATAGTCTAATGTGTCTTTTGTTAGAAGAGGAAGATGATCAACTTATTGGTACTTCATCATCTTCCAAAAAAGTCGTCATTTAGGTAGGAGAGACGTGTGAAATCTCTGCGGTTCGCGACACCACTGATGCTGCAGCCTACGGTCGCTGCGGGCTACGGCCGCAGTCTGCAGTGATGCCGCGCTTGGAATAAATTTCAAAGAGATGCATAGAAACCAGTAGTGTCGCTTGCAGCCTGCAGTTACAGTTTGCGGCCTGCGGTCCATCTTGGAATCATACCTTACTAAGCCGCGGCAGCTGCAAATGCAGTTGCAGTCCCACGGCGCAGGCGCGTCGTACTGCCCCATCCTCAGTTGCAGTTAGAAGCGTTAATCGCAAAAGAAGAAAATGGTAACGGTGGTAAACTTAATTTTACTATTTCCCTTTGAAAAAGATGCCCATTATGGAGCTCGAATATCGAACTCAAGATCATTTTCACTACCAATCGAATTAGACAATGAGGCCTCAGACGTAGTGCATCGGATATGCGGGATATGCCCGAGACCTAAATCATAGATTATCTAATAAGTCGTCAATCTTAACCAATTCTCGTTACTACATACAGCTGGTGACTCAACTCATTAAGGACATACGTGTAATCTAGAAGCAGCCAGCAGCAATATTGATTATCACATGTCTTTTGGCGAATGGTTGTGTCCTTCATCTAAATTGAAAACAAGTCCATTAATATATTTCAGCTTTGCTCTACAAGCGCGTGCCTGCTTCACGCAGTAGTATCTACGGCTGTTACCTTGCTGAACATAGGTATACCCATTCCATAACAAATGTGATTTTCCTTTGCGAGAATGTATTAACTTGTAACCTGTAAATAACATAATTATTATTTTACTATTGTAACATTTGATTATAAATACGCAAAGGATAGGTCAGGATAAGATCTCGATCCAGGCTTTGGTACTATTTTTGACAGTATCAATGTTCCAAAATAAGTAAAAAAAGTGGAAAATCCTTTTGGGTAACAGACCAATACTGAAAGTAGTAAGTATGTATTTTTTATTTTACTTGACGGTTCTCGTGAGTATGCGACATATAAATGTGTTCAATAGCTTTGTGTACTCAAACGTATAGCTCCAAATGCTCGACTCGATACAATTCAGGCATTTTGAAGCAGTGATATGATAACAGAGTAATAGTTATTATATCATATAGTTATAACAGAGTAATTAGCAGTGCCGCAGGTCCATGATTCGAACCCCACCGCGCCGGCTTAAGCTTCACCGCATGGTGGAAGGGCATTTTGCGAATGCTCACCTGGCCAGCTATCGTCCTTAAGTAGATCGTCACCAAGCACCAGTATGTTTCGCCAGCAATCCTTGAGAACCACTACATGCGGGACAGAGGCTACAAACTGTTCTCTGTCCCGCAATGCAGAACGGTTGCTCATAGAGTGTCACCGATACCGCGCTCCCTTGCCGCACTCAATGCACTTCATGACGCGAGTCCAGAGACTGATATATTTGACGGTTGTTGGAGAAACCTTCTGACAGAATGTTTACGATATTGTGAGATAACATTCACAAGGGATTCGAAAATACAATAATGTTGTAAATATTTTGACATCTTAATTTTTTTTGACCAGATTAATCTTATTTTAGTAATTTTGTAGACATTATGTAGTAATTTCTTTAATTGACTTGTCATTTAAATTTTGTTTTTCAATTTGACATTTAAATTTTGATAAGATACATTTTATTATAGTAATTATTATTTCAATTGACTGACTGTAATATGTGCTAGTTTTTAAGTGTTTTACTATCATTAGTGTAACTCGCTCTGTAGCGGTACTAATTTTGAATAAACTAAATAAATAAAATAAATAAATAACAGGCATATGAGACTTAATAACCGTATGTCTCAGGATGATGGGCGCAGTGTAGAAATGCATCTGTTGTAGGCGGAGGTTAACGCTTAACACGTAGGACTAGAGCATGTTCAGTCACAAGCCACAATCTAAGTTAAAGTATTAAAAAATATACTTATATAAACAAATTATACAAGTATATTTTTTAATACTTTAACTAGGCTACGTTACTTACGCAGTGGTCGATGTAGCACTGTCTACGTGCGTGCGTAAGTATTTATCTAATCATTTTTTTTAAACAAGGTTTTTAGTAAATAATACAGTACAACTTACAATACTATTGTGAATAGTCACATCGACTATAATTTCAGCCATGTCCGTGGCCTTTATCAACGCGGGCTTCTCGAGCTCTTCTACTCACAAGTTTTAAATGGCTGTAAGCTAAACGGTCCGCAGAGTGTAGGTCAATATTAAGCGGTACATTAAAGCTGTTGACGGTGATTTTGGGAGAGCAGTAAAATAAGAACTACGACGGTAAAAATCATTTTAATTTTAACTGTCTTCTTACGACTATTAAGTATTAACGTCTATAATACAATTGGAAAAATAAAGTAATACAATTGGAGCACGAAATTTCGGCTCGAAAGAGCATGCTCAGGTGGCCGACTGGTTTAGGCATACAGCGCGAAATCGGAGGACGCGGGTTCAATTCCCGCCCGGGGCATAACATTTTGTGCTCGAATAATTTGTAAAATATGATTTTCGCTTAGCAAGCAATAGAAATCTGCTTGAAATCATATTTAGAATTAAAATTAAATACTTCATACTTTAACATAATTTCCATCAATGTTTAGGTAATAAGGTGGTTCATGATTGTGTTCCACTACAGCTGACATTATGGATCCGTCATAATTTAACTTGAGTTTGGCACGACATCCCCTTAGTTCCTTAGAGCAATAATACCTCCGAGAATTGTGCTGCTGCTTATAGGTGTTCCCCTTCCACATCAGTAGAAACTTGTTTCTTTTTGTTGGTATTAACGCGTAATCTATAAGTAAAACAAAAATCAGAAACCCTTAAAAAGGAAACGTTATAACACTACTTACTGTGCCACCAACTTATCTGTTCAGGCGGCTAAAAAAGAACTACAACATTCCTTTGTGACAGTTTGTAGTTGATTTCCTTGACCAGTAGCGCCCTCGAAACCTGCACAGTTAAGTTGGTGGTACTATACTGTTTAGTTACATGTAATATGTACCTATAATCCTTCATTAAGGGCCTGTTTCAGATTGTTCGAGTATGTTCCGGTTATACTACCCAGAACATATTTAATAAATAAAAGACTATCTTTGCGTTTCACAGTCATCGATTTAGCCTATCCATTGGTTAAAGCTTGAAACGCGCTGCATGTTAACTGTCATTTTTATCATTCAGTTATTTTATATTCTGGGTAGTAAACCCGGAACTTACTCGAACATTCTGAAACAGGCCCTAATTGTATTAACAAGCGAATAAGCTAACAAAATCACAGTAAAGGTATTTTGTTGTTTACTGCGTCATCGTAAGGAAGTTAAAGAAATTTTATTATTCTTGTTTGCAGATCATAACACCTGTAGGTGAAAGAAGAATAGTAAAATTTCTCCGTCCAATCCAATAGTGTTGCGTCCAAAAAGCCTATTGCCAAATAGGAACTAAGGTATATACATTCGAATTATGACTCTTCAACACGGTAGCTCTTTTTGGAATATCGTGTGACGTGGCGCAGAGATTCCGCTGGTGCTCGGTACGTTGTCACCTACCAACCAAACACTATGCTTGACGGTCAAGACGCAAACAAGGATCTCTATATATTATCATCTGAAAGTTGTATTGTTATTATTGATAGAGTTGACTTAAAACCATGCCATTTGAGCAAAATAATACTTTAATGGTCTTATAGTCTTAGTTACTACTATCTACAAATAAAACTATTCGATTCAAAACTGACAGGGTGTCCATTTAATAAAAGTCAATTATATAGACCATATTTTGTTGTGTATTTCCTGCTTTAATCATAACAATCGTTTTGTGCCGTGAGTTCAGTTCCAATCAAGGCTTTATAATACAATACTATATATATACTATATATAGTCTAGGTATATTCTAGTTGCAGGAATGTTTATGATACTTTAGTTAAAATATACCAGAAAAGAAAGAAACATATATAAAAATATACAACGCCTCCTTGAGACAGTACTCATAACAACATATAAGAATACCTACGAGTAGATATATGCTTCTGATTACTCCTCTCTGCTTCGTATTGCTTTAGTCTAGTCCTGCAATAGCTATACATTATGGCATTTTATATCCTCACATTTGATAAAACAAATATTTTAAAAGTATTTTAAGAAAACATTAATTTAATTATTTAATAAAACACTTAAAAAATCTTAATAAAAATTATATATATTTAGTAATAATTCCGCTTAATTTCCTGTTAAGCCAACGTGACGTCACAAACGCCACGCAGCCAAACCGGAAGAGTATTCGACGCGTTTCGCTTCTAAACGAAGCATCCTCAGGAGGTCTTGACTCTACGAGCGCACGATCGAGTCTCGATATTTTATTTTTTTCTCTTTATTGAATAATTAAATTGATGTTTTCTTAAAATACTTTTAAAATATTTGTTTTATTAAATATGGATTTCCGCAAAGTAACGCCTGGATCTATTAATTATCCTCACATTTGTTTTGTTACATTAGTTATGTATATATCTACATTTAGAATTGTTTTTTCATTTCATTAACCAACTTTAATATATTGCCCTGTACTAGTTTTAATATAGCTTGGTGGATTATGATTGTGGTGAAATTCTTCTTTAACAATATTTCCGGATCTGTCGAGTTTCAACCGAGCTTTGCATTGGGTGTTATGCCTGTTAGAACAGTAATGTTTTCCTTTTATATCGTAAAACGTGAATCCATTCCACATTAATAGATACCTGCCTCTACTGGTAGGAATATATTGATAGCCTGAAAAATGAAAACGACTCAACAAAACTCAAACTATACGAGTTATATAACGAAGTACAAAACTGAGCCGTATAAATATTTTTTTGCATTAAAATTAAAATAAAGTGTATAAGTAAGTGTGTATGTAGGTTCTTACCATTTTCTTTTATATTATAAACATTTCAAATTTGTCTGGTAGGTTTATCTCTGATCATGGCGCTAAAACAGGGCATTTTTGTGATTTTCAGCGTCACATTTAGTTTGGTAATAATTATAAGCTATAAAAATTAAATGGCAGGAGCGTGTGTATAGCTGGCAAAAACATATTGCCGTAGGGGCATTATGCAGGACGAAAATAGGGGAATACAGTTGTATCGAGAATCGCACGCAACCGTTTTTTGCCTAAAAATTGACCAAACCGACACTCAAAAATATGAAATAACTTGTTGAAGTCGGTACCATGATAGTTCAAAAGTACCTATTATCACAATAATGTGCACATGGTACCGAATTCGACAAGTTATTTCAAACTTTTGAGTGTTGCAGTCGGTTCCATTATTCACTCACACTTTTTAGTGACTTTTGACTTGACTGTGACTTAGTGACTTACGGAATCGATTTTTATTCACTGTCAATGGCTATATCATAAAGATAGGAAAACACTTCAGTTATTAGAGTGTACTTAACTGAATAACGGCGGGACCGGACGGGGCTTGAAATGGGACCACACGAGAATCATCATCTTTAAAATAAAAAAGAATCATCAAAATCGGTTCACCCAATCAAAAGTTATGAGATAACAAACATTAAAAATAAATACAGTCTGATTGAGTACGTCCTTTTTTTGAAGTCAGTCACCACACAAGCACACCAGCTCCACACTATACAAAAACCTAATCGATCAAAGATTTATCATAATTGATTCACAGCATAGAGATTAAAGGTTACATACATAAAACAAACAACATATAAAAAAAAACAAACATATAGAACATAATGTTTAATCAGTTACATCTGGATCTAAACAAGAATCACATACATAATCTATGGACATTTGATTGTCACTACAATCTAAACAGAACCAATTCTTACAACTCATGCACTTGGCTATACAGTTAAGTCTTAGGGGTTGTCTGCAAAGATTGCAATGGAACTGACGTCTAACGTATGTTCTCAGTGATTTCCCATTACAAGAGTCTCTAAGTTGAGTTCGTTTAGGTTTATTATAAACAATACCATTAGCAGCATGTTTTTTTGAATATATATGGGCTGGATAGTCAGCTATTGCTCGATGTTGTCGCATCCTTTTCTCACTCATATCAATAGGTGTAACATATACACTTGCACCGATGGTATCTTTGCTGTCGTTACCGTTATTAACTCTTCCACATGAGCCTGAAACACGTTTAAAAAATTTACCAATTAAGATCCTTTTCAAAAAGTTGTTACTTTTTGATTTTTGATTGACATTTAGTTTAAGATTCTTTTCAAAAAGTTGTTACTCATTAATGTTATAAACAGATATGCCAGAGTTATTGGTACCTATTTTGTGTGACATGTTTGTTAAACAGATATTTCGTATGCAATAAAATGTTTATACATATTCTGAGCATATTTAGTAAAGCTATACAAAGTAGTTTAGTAAAAACAAATATTTTAAAAGTATTTTAAGAAAACATCAATTTAATTATTTAATAAAACACTTAAAAAATATTTATAAAAATTATATATATCTAGTAATAATTCCACCTAATTTCCTGTTAAGCCAACGTGACGTCACAAACGCCACGCAGCCAAAACGGAAGAGTATTCGACGCGTTTCGCTTCTAAACGAAGCATCCTCAGGAGGTCTGTACTCTACGAGCGCACGATCGAGACTTATTAAAGTGTTTTATTAAATAATTAAATTGATGTTTTCTTAAAATAATTTTAAAGTATTTGTTTTTATTAAATATGGTTTTCCGCAAAGTAAGCCTGAATCTATTCATTAACAAAGTAGTTTGGTTAGCAGCATTATAAAAAAAATAGTGAAGTAAACTAATATTAAGTTTAGTAGTACGTTCCGAACTGAAACCTCATGAAATATTAAGGCCACGTCTTTGTTTGCATATTGTACAACTTAGACGGTAAAGGTAGCCATGGATAATGCTAACTACTAGTGCAATATAAAAATGTAATGGACATGTTTCCATAGACCAACCAGCCATTACAGTACAGTTTGAATTAGATTTGGTAGATTAGTTATGGACAATACTGCCGAAATCAAAAACCATCTCAAATTATCCATGAACGCACTGCGCCTGAGGCCTGAGGGATTGATCACGTCATGGGTTCGAATTCTATTGACTTATGTCGATCTCCTGGCCTGATCTAATTTTACGAATCCAAGACAAATCGTTATCTATCTTATTAAGTTCACACACAAGAACAAATTCATCATAGGGTTCGGTGGTCCAGCAAACAAAACTTCCAAAACAAGTGTTTTGTAAACCTACGATAATCGGCTCAGATGGCAAGTGATGATGTCGTCAAAAATAGTAATCAGACTTTACGTAGAACTAGCAATCAAGTAGCTACAATACCACACGATTTGAAGTTTTACGGTGGATCTCCTACTTGAGGGTGTTGCTATAGGATGATATACCAAAACTCAAGCTCGTTCCGAAGTAAGGGCCACTTGCAAGACAGTCTAATTGCCAAATGGGTCATCAAACCTTCAAAAATGTAGATATCAGTCGTTCTTATTACATAAACTCTATAACAGAACTAATATAAGCAATTTCCAGAAGTAATTGGTTTGTTTCTGTTTCTTGTAATACCTATTGTATTGAAAATTAGCCGTTATGTCAGCTCCTTACTCTGTTTCACACGTCGCTATATTTTTCTTGCTGATGTTTTTAATCGGTGTCGAAGTTTACTATTTCGCCAGTTCCCTCTGTTTTGACTTTTGAATTTAATTTAGTTCCCAGATGGTTTTTTGGTTTTTTTTATTTGTTTCTCTATTCTTTTATTTCAAATTTGAAATTTATTTTATTGTCAGACATCATAGAAGGTCCATTAATCCTTTTGCATCGGCTGACACACTATGGCCAATTTATGAATGAAATTCTATTGTTATCATTATCGCAGATATCAATAGGTTAATAATAATAATACATGTACACTATAAACAAAATTACAAATATAGTACAGTACAGTATAGTAATATTTTTTCTCTAGAACCATTTCACTTTTACTTACGAAATAACTTAGTAGTATTCTGGGTATTAGGCATACAAAATATCAAGTCTGTGGATTAAATAACCTTTCAGTTAAAAGTTCTTTTAAGAATCAACAACAATACATTTTTTATCTCACCAGTTCAAATATTCGGCTTTTGCTGCTGGAAAACAGTGAGCGAAATGTGATTTTGATCACGCGAGAGTTAGGCAACGTGATTTGAACTTAGAATACCATGAAAACCAAATAACGAAGTTCGAAAACGCATATTATAGGTAACCTTATAATATAAAAATAATCAGAGTGATTTTAAATTTGTAATGTTCTTTCGGAAACATTTATGGATATGAAAGCTTACAAAGTATTTATCGTACATCATTAGGTATTTATAGTTATACTAATCTGTAACATCGATATAGAATATCACGGTAGCAGTTTCGGAACGCACCTTTAAATAATTAAAATTTAAACAAAAAATTAAAAACTGACTTCTATAATTAAATACGCATTATTACGGATAACTCAAACACTGCTCGTCAGATCTCACTCAAAGTTAAAAAAAAACATAATCGGTACACCCTGTAAAGAGTTACGACGTAACACATCTAAAAAAAACAGTCGAGCTGAGAACTTCATCCTTTATATTGAAGTCGGATAAAAAGTAGCAGGAATTGAAATGTCATGGAGGGAATCAAACTTATAAAAACAATTTACAAAGTATGAGTGAGTCCAGTGACGAAGACAGCAATTTAACACCTGAGGAATTGAAACAAAAAATTAACAATAATCTACTAAAATTCCTTCCAGAAAAGTCACGTGAGAAATAAGTATTTAAAAGCCCTACCTTGATATTAAGATCTCACTGCTGAGTAATAGTTGTAGGAGCAGAAATGTCCAAAATGTACTGTATCACCCGGATCCTCCACTGCTGAACACAGCCTCCCCTATTTAGGGGGTATTTGCCATAATCCCCACGCTTGGCAAGCGTCTTGGGGATCGCAGTGTAAGATGGCAGTCCGTTAGAAGGCGCTGCTGCCTAATATTTTTACCTTAGTCGCCTTTTACGACACCTACGGGAAGAGATGGGGAGATGCAATTCTAACCCGGCACCACACGGGGGTTCTAAATGTATTTGTAATTATTTATAATAAATCACAAAGAAACAATATTCCATTTCAATTAATTTTATTTATTTAAACTTGGTATTCGAAAATCTCGAGGATTTAAATAGACACAGCACAAATATCAAGTAAGTTGAAATTAATAGTTCTAAAGTAATTAAACATCTTTAAACGGGTTAAGTCGCGTATATTTATCGTTATTTTTGTCCCGATGGTCACGGGCTGACCACGATCACTACATGTGTTTGAAACGTCGGGACAAATATAATGTATATATATATACGCGATTTAAACCGTTTAAAGTTCCTTAATTACTATGTGTGATAATCGCGAAAACATAACACAACATTATTTTTCAACAAGAACCTTTAGTTCTTGTTATGCAGGGCTGCAAAGTTATTATATGACGCGAGTACTTTTATTGAAATCTGAGGAAGCGAAGGGTCTAGAACAATGGTTCCGAACCTGGGGGTAATTACCCCTGCGGGGGTAAAATAGATATTCTATAGGGGTAACAGAGGTGGTGCCTAAAATAGATGAATAGACAGAAATAAAATATGATTAAAATAAAATGATACCGCTAGCAGGAAAAAAAACAAATATTATTAACAAAGTGGTATTGTCAGTGTGCATTTATATGAATAAAGATATTTTACTTAGTTGTATTTTTTACTTATATAATTTTGAATTAGGGCCAATGCCAATATCAGTTTCTTTAACAAGCAGTAGGGGTAACAATTCCGATAAGGTTAGGAACCAATGGTCTAGAATATAACCACAAGGGAAGTGAGTTATTAAAAAAATAGAATCCTGAGCGTAGCGTTAGTTCCTAAAGTTCGAGTCGCAAAATAACTTTGCTGCAGAACGAAACACACAATTTTTCGCCCAGCGAGGAAAATGCAAGGTGCAAAATAAAACTTAAATAAAGTAGTCAATTAGTGTTAATAACATTAACCAATAAAAATAAAATTACTACCAATGATAATATTGAAATAAAATTCATTTTTCTGGACTTGTTATCAAGGGTCGAATTTCAAAAACCTATTCCACGATAGCAGATTCCAAATGATAAACATCCCCTTTCCGTGCTTGTGAGGTGAAAATATCTTTTGAGTTATGGACACGTCGAAAGTGTTTGCAAATAGTACGTGTATATACGCAGTTGATTGAGTCTCCATCGCTATTGAAATTGGCGCACGACCTGCCCACGAGATAGTTTCATATAGTGTCCGGTATTTGTCTTAAAATAATTTGGTGGATCATGATTGTGGTAATACTGCGGATTCGTTATAGAGCCGGATTTGTCCAATTTTAACCGAGCTTTGCACTGGCTCGAAATTCTACTGCAACAATAATATTTCCCTTTTATATCATAATATGTATATTTTCTCCACATCAAGAGGCTTCTGTTTTTGACTCTTGAAGACGGGATGAATTCGTATTCTGAAAACAAAAATTAAAAATAAGTCGTATTAACTCAAATATTTATGCGAACAAGTAAATAAAGTACAGACGTAAATGTAAAACCGGGAAACAATAGCGCTATGTATACGTGCCAATTCACATCTCTAGAACTAACTAGAAGGTGCTAGATTGATTCGCTAGACTACAGCTAAGCCGCCAGCTGTTGTATACTCTGGATGCCAAAACCGAGCTTATTAGGTATTCACGTATGTGTGCGTGAAGCATGTGTGCGTGCGTGCGTAAGGCACGCCGCCGCCAGCATCCGTCCTCGTCCGACGGCCGAAGCAGTACTAAAAGGGGACCGGGAGAAAGCATCGCGGCACTGGCTAAAATGGGCGGAACGTGCGTGAGTTTAGCTATTTCCTTCGTATAATAAAACCAAATAACTATTTGAAAAATGTAATGTGTAAATGGTATAAAAACAGGTTGTTTTTTTATTATTCAAAGACTGATGACATTCCGTTAATTATTTACGCCATACGGGTTTATTTAATTGTTTAGATAAAACTTTGGATTTTTTTTCTATCGAGGAAATTTTAAGTAATCGTGTTTCTAAAAAGTATGATTTATGGAATGATTGCTTAAATATCATATTTATTAATTGCATAACTCAAAATTAAGAAATAAGGATACAGCAAGGGACCAAGCGAACGTAAGTATTTCACAATTGCCTCGGTGCACCGGCTTAAGGGCCGGGAAAGCGGTATAAAACCATTGTCTAACAGTCAATTTGATATTAGAAGCGACGTCATATCGCTTTTTCTCGTATAGGCCGTAAACTTCAAAACTCACAATATTAAGTGTGGTGATATGTGTAATATCTATAATCACCTACTTAAAAAAACTTACGTTATAGCTCCAAAAGTTCGAAGAAATTAAACTGTAAACTCTTTAATTAAGTAGCACCGGTCCCTGCCAAAATAATCAAAGAAGAAATTAATTTTTATCACAATTCTAATTGTAAGGTGTTTTCAAGACGTATATGAGAGTCGGGGGCGTGGGAATATATATCGTACGAATAGTTTCTTAGTACATAGAATGCAATTATAGATTTTCAAGTCATTTTTATTATAATTTAATTATTTTTATAGCTATAGTGCAATTTACAATGTTATTTTTTTATATATTACACTCGTTCAATTCTTACTTATTATTTTATACTAAACATAAATAATTGTAGACTTCTTAGGTGTTTGCGCTAATGACAAAAATATACTAGGAACATTATATGTTAAGGTCAATTACATAATCACCAGTTCACCATATTGGATAATTATAAACGCCCTACAAAGAAAAATAATCCAAATGAGCAGAATACCTTTGACATGAGAAGAATGTTGCTGCAAATTAGGCGCACAAACGGGCCAGCCATAAAACCATTTACATAACTACTATACTTACTATTAACTTAACACATCACATGGGCAATGTATTCAAATGAAGCCTAAACAGTTACAGATAAATTTATTCAGAAAAGAAATATTTCTATAAACAATAACTTTTTGAAACTGAAGTAGGTTTTCAACGCTTACTTTTTACATTATTGATCGTGCTAAGCAAGGTTTCAGTGGTAAATTGTCCTAATACAATTTATATGAAATTTGTAAGAAATATAACTAGCATAAATAACATTTTTAATTGTGTATCTAAGCTAAATCGATCGGGGTTGCGGTGGTAATAGGTCTTAAAAGATTGTTGACATTTTCAATCCAACTATTTGTCATAGATATTTTAGCATTACGGAAAAATAAGTTTTATTCAGTATAGTAAGTAATTACTGGTTTCAGACGTTGAGACAAAAATAATGTTACATATTTAAAATAATATACGTAATTATACTAGATATGTGTAATAATCGTTAAACTTAAGACAGTATTGTCTTAATTTTTTACTTATTCTGCGATTCGACATAGAATCACTTCTATGGCTTCCATGGCGGATTAAATATAGCTAACACCGATGATCGAACGAATGCGCACACGCCGATCTTAAATTGGTTAACATGTAATTTAATAATAATTTAATATTAGGCTTGGGCTACGTATCCACTTGACATGTAATGTAAAATGAGTTTGCCCTGGAATGCAATTTCATCAGTACACACACAGTAAACTCGAACTTCCGACTCCATGTCAAAAAAATCCTGAACATTCAAAAGGAGTAGAGAGCGGGTAGCGAGCTCCATCCGCTATATATATTCATCCAAGTTTCACATATTTCCCTTGTGTTTTAAAATATCTAGGAGGAGCGTGGAAATGTTGTCCCTCAATTTTTATAATCCTGTTATCCTTGCCCAACTTCAGCCGCGCCTTGCAGTTTGAGGTCGTCCTACTTGAACAGTAGTATTTACCGGTGATTTCTGAATACGTGTATCCATTCCACATCAAGAGATGCTTGCCTCGTGGAGTCGGTATAAATTCAAAGTCTAAAACATAATTTACCATTTTGAATTGTCACAAATGTAGTAGTTGAGATAAGAAATTATGACTTTTTATAATAAAACTGAGAGCCTCGTTGGAGTGTATTTGCCGTTTTGAATCCCAAAGTCCTGGATTCGATCGCCGGGTCTGATAAGTTATTGAGTATTTGACCAAGAAATGTTCAATTACAGTTCGGAGTCAGGAACTGCGCTTAAGGCGTATTGCGAAAGACGCAAGCGATGATTTGTACATAAAAAGCACTTTTTTCAATATCTTTTATAGTTCACTATTAATAATACTGAACATTAATGTAACATTGCAATACAGAAAGATTTAATACAGATATTAAAATTATTGTATTATACTTATTATAAATCGTATGTACCATAGAGATCGGTAAAATTAACCTCAAAAGCCCTACAAATAAAAATCGAATCGATCAAAAAGCCACCAGCATGGTTAAGTCGGCAGCAGCTCCTTTTAAACAACTTCCGTCGCGTGCCCCGATGGCCAAAACACACGTGGGTATTATGGCAATCCCCTCCCTACTTAGGGGAGAAGCCTTAGTTTAACGGTGGGCTTTATGTCTGTTGATCATGATGAACTACTTTGTGATGATGTCACTGTTATTTTTGTAAAGAGCTGTAAATTTGAATAAACTAATATACCACTTCACTAATTTAATAACGTTATTTTTGTTTTCGCCATAGTTAGTCAACATTAAATTAAATTTCATGGCGTTCTAAGTGATGTTATCCGTGGGAACACGGGTGAAAACAATTTACAAAAAATCAAAATGATACCTCCCATTTCGAGTGGAACGCAAAATGTAGAAAAATGTAACAAAAGCAACATACGACTGAAAAGGAACAAAATTACATTTGACACTAGACACCCGCTCCAAACATGAAGACGGCGATTATAAATTATATTATTGGCCATGTCTATCGTAGTTTATTAATTCTGCCAACACGTTCAGTTGGTAGGGTTCATCATACTTGTATAAGATAAAAAAAATCGTTATGTTCCCATCTTTAGTCTTTCTCAAAGTGCCTAGTGTTTCTGGAACAGCTCCTTCTAGACACGATGACTTTCACTTGACAATTCGTTTTATTCCTACTATTGAACCGTTGTTGTTAACACTTAATAAAACTAAACACTTAACTAATCTTGTTGTTATATGCTTTTAATACTGGCTGAAACTACTTCTGAAGAAGTAGCTCGGTAAGCATATTTTGGCCATGTTTTTCGTATACTCAGTTATGGTTTCATTTATTGGGAGAATGTTAGGTCTACTTTTATTCTGCAAAACAAGTGTCTACGTATTACGTGTCACTTCGGCAGTTTTAAAGGAAAAATATTTTTACTCTCAGTGGTATTTATATACTAGAGCTTTGTCTATTTGTGAAACATAATATAGAATATTATGCTTAGGGCAGAATTCCGTAATAAGTTATGTAGTAAATACATAGATATATTTTTACCAAAAATTGTACTTCTAACTATATATATACATAAATAATATAATATTTCTCCTAGTCACGCTATATCTTGAGAACGACTTTACCGATTTCATTCATCTTTTTTTTTAAATGTTTTCTAATATTTCGTAGAAGGTTATTAAATTAAAAAAGTAAGAAAAAGAAAAAAACTCTTTTCGCCGAAACTTAGAAAACTTAAGGACTACTTATTATTATAAACTTTTTTAATGTAATCTTAGTCCCAGCCTTATACACTCTTTGGTAAGCACTTTGAAATATTTGTCAATATTACTTGCTCCGTGTTTGTCACTAGTTTGACAGTTGTATACATTATTGTAGTTTTTGATTTTATGTTATGTTTTATCTATTTTGCGAAACATTAAGAGAAACCGTACGAAGACACGTACCTCTTCTAAATCAGCCACAAAAATTTGAATACGATACACTCATGCAAGTCGTGAGCAATGGAACTGGCGGAATTGTTTTCTTAGATGCGCCCTGTTGAACTGGAAAAACATTCTTGATATCATTGATTCTGGCAACGATTCGATCGCAAAACGGTGCACTTTCATTATCAGGTATGTAAGTAACGTTATTGGAAGGCGGTCGAACAGCTCAACCAGCACTCAAATTGCCGTTGACTATGCAAGTACTTGCAACCTTTCGAGAAGTTCTGCAATGGCCAGTGTTGCAGCAAAGCAGATTAATCGTTTGGGATGAATGCACGATGGCACGTATAAAGCTTTGGAGGCATTAGACCGCATAATGAAAAATTTACGAAACAAACAAAACCGGTGGAGCGATGATTGTATTGGCAGTAATTTTCGACAAACATAGCAAGTAATGCCTCGATCAACGCCAGCCTACAAAAATCATGTTTGGTTAAGTGGTTTAGTGTTATATTGGCTGCAAAAAACTTAATCATGCATGTCAATAAAATGAATTTTCAAATTCAAAGTACGATGATATCGTATATATATGTATTTTATTAAAACGAAGACCATGGATTGTGTTTGGCCCAGCAGCGGCCATTTTTCGCGATATTATTCATATTCAAAAACACATTGCTGCTGCTTAGGATGCTTCGTGTAGAAGCGAAACGCGTCGAAAAGTCTTCCGGTTTGGCTGCGTGGCGTTTATGACAACACGTCGGCTTAACAGGAAAATTAGGCGGAATTGACACTAGATATATTTTTGTATTTTTAAGTGTTTTATTAAAATATTAATTTGATGTTTTCATAAAATATTTTAAAAAATATTTGTTATTATTACATAAACAAACACAAAAACAAAAAATAAACTCAAAATGTTTGTCAGGACTAGCAGAAGTCAACCCTAAGAGGTTGTAAGCATTTTACCAATAACCCTGTATAAATTGGTCAGCCTTCCCGTACAGATTCTGTGAGTAGAATTACGAACTTTTCTGTCTCAGGGTGATGAGCGCAGTGCTATCGTCACTTGTGGTGAAACCATAAGCAGAGGTTACCGTTTAACACCAGTTGGGCCTCGTGTTAGTACCATCACATTCGCATAAAAAAACCTACAACTGTAACTGGTGAAATGGACTGAAAACTAATTTCTGCCTTAAGAGTGAACTGGCCGGCCCGTTTTCCATACTTACGTCGCTGATCACTCCCTTATTTGAGGATTTAGGTCCAAAATAAAGCATAGTACCGGTTGATCTCGTCATTAATTCTAGGCTTGTATGATGCCGAAATTTTAAAAAGATAATTAAGTTGTAAGTTATGTGCCTCGAAAACTTTATATGAAAATGTTTCGAGGCTGATAATTCTCAAGTTAATTGTTTTATTAAAATTTCGGCATCATACAAGCCTAGATAATGACGAGATCAATCGGTACTATGCTTAAGTCTGGACTTAAAATCTCAAATAAGGGAGTGATCACCCTACGACGTTTGTATGGAGAAGTGACCGGCCAGTTCAACCTTAAATACATTCAACAAGAGACTATAATTGATAATCATGTGACAATATTTGCATGAAACAACAACAGTATGTATATACATACATACAGGTATACGAATTATTTGAAATGTTTACAAAATGTTTCTTTTTTATTTCTATGCGACGCGTGATCAAGTTGCTGGCACCTATTTGCCTCAAAGAATAAGCATTGCAATTCAATGGGGCAATGCTGCGGCATGCTGCCAACTGGTAGTGGGCTGGAGCATTTGGACTGCCTGTGAGTCTGCAATATCTTATGGGTATCTAAATGCTTTTACTGTAGTAGCTGTAGTGTAGTATATAGTTCGTAATATTTTGTTAACAAAGGCATACTGACGGTAAAATAAAAGTTTACATAGTTTCACAAGCGAGAATCAGAATAACAAAAGTCGAATACAGAGTTTATTTATTGCATAACTTTTCGCTTTGGCAATTTTTTTTTTATGCCTGATAGGTAAGCCTTTGACCACTATCTCACCTGATGGTAAGTGATGATGTGGTCGAAGATGTTGTTCAGGCAATCAGAAGATTTTTTTTCATTCAACATTCAACATTGTCCATTTGTAGATACGATGACCAGCTATGATGAAAAATTTACAAGACTTAGCAGAATGTTGCTTTTTCGAAGTTGAACTATCGCGCTCTTAATTAATTTGTTGTTTTTATTATATGAAATTCTGGTAAGTGGCGCTATATAAGTTAATCGATTCTGGTTGGAAATTAAATTAAATTTAATAAGTTAGTTCAAAAGTGAGCAAAATTTCAGTTTAATGTTTATTACTACTCCGCAAAGTACTTCTGATATTTGTAAGGAAGTCTTGTGGAGCCTAGCACTATTAAGTAAATATAATTCAAAACAAAACTTTTAATGTCTTTTTAGGGTTCCGTACCCAACGGGTAAAAACGGGACCCTATTACTGAGACTTCGCTGTCCGTCCGTCCGTCCGTCTGTCACCAGACTGTATCTCAAGAACGGTGATAGCTAGACAGTTGAAATTTTCACAGATGATGTATTCCTATTGCCGCTATAACAACAAATACTAAAAATAAAATAAAATAAATGTTTAAGGGGGGCTCCCATACAACAAACTTGATTTTTTTACCGTTTCTTGCTCGATACTAATAAAGGTGACAGGTACACGCTTTGAAAACTAAATATTCTGTGAATAGTTATTCACAGAATATTTAGTTTTATGTTCTCTTTAAATATACTTAGTTAAAATAAAATAAATTATAAAGGAGGATCCCACACAATCACAGAGGTTTTCGCCGTACCTACCCAGCTCAATCGGACACTGCGAAAAGTGTCTGTAACTTGCAAGATTAGGTTACAGATAATGGTACGGAACCCTTCGTGAGTCCCACTCGCACTTGGTCGGTTTTTATTTTTATGCTTGATAGGTTATTTTGTTTTGTGTTTAATAAGTCTTTGACCTCTATCTCACCTGATGGTAAGTGATGATGTGGTCGAAGATGTTGCTCAGGCTAACCTAGAATTACTGGCTCTCAAGGACAGCTGCCAGAACACACCGTCTTATATGTCTTGGGACACATACTTGTATTTTTTCATGCTATGTGTGCCTGAACTGCACACAGTAACAATAGGTATGAATAATGAAGAGGTAAAGATCTTTCTTTGTGCATCTGACTTATATGAAACTAAAATAAAAACAAGAAATAAGCATTATACTGTTTATTTCACTTCATTCACTTTCGCATTCTATTATATGTTTTACACCGTAGGTTCTACACAAACATATTTCTTATAATATTATATATGTACAATATCCATGTCGTTTACGTTCGACGTTACGAGAAGAAAATGTTTATTCGCTTATGGTTGAATCCGAAGGTATATTTTAAATCACATAAGACAGATATACTGTATTAACCGGATTGTCCACCGCTGAACACACCTCCTTCATTAAGGGGGGGTTGTCATAATCTCCACGCTTGGCGGACGTCTTAAGTATCGCAGTTTAAGTTATCAGTTCCTCAGAGGGCGCGTCTGCCCACCATCCGGTATTTTACCTTTAGTCGCCCCATTGCCTCGCCTACATAACCCACAGGTAGCAACGTGGTGACATTCTAGCCCGGCACCCCACAGGGGCCATAAGACAGCTAGTTACTTATTATTGCTACTTAATTTAATATATTGGCCTGATGGAGACTTGTAGTACGTAGGTGTATTGTGATTATGTTCGCCTTCAACTTTCGAGATTCTTCCGATTTTGTCTAGTTTAATGCTTGCATTACACCCTGTTGATCTTCTACTTGAACAATAGAATTTTCCATGTTGCTCATTAAATGTATAACCATTCCACATTAAAAGTTGTTTGCCCCTTCCGGTCGGTATAAAATCATAACCTGCAAAAGATCAAGAATTTTATTTCGAAATGTACTTTTTCATATCACACATCTGTGAGGACTTTCCAGACTTATAAGTTATAAAGACAAATTAATCTTTACAATTTAGAACATTTACATAGTATATGTGTGATTTTTATAACTTGTTTTTAGAAACACATTTCGAATAAAGATAAAATAAAACTTAAGTCGCAGTAGTTGTGAAAGATCTAAACGAGCCTCATCAATACAAAATAAGTATGGGTATCGTCCTTGAGCAACAACATGAATGCTTCCGAAATAACTGCTTACCTCTTAAAGGGAACTTAGGGATTTTTTTGTACTGCTAACAAAACTCAATAGACTAAGATAGCTCATTTGGTATAGAGCATGTCTCGGCTATAGGGGCGGATGTTCGCAGGTTCGATTCTCGCTCGTACTTCAAAAGTTATAACGAAAGGTCGTTGTATGTATTTTATAAGTTGCTCATTTTATTTTGTCAATATTAATATGATATTACTTTATTCATATTTATGAAAAATGAACAGTCTTCTACATTTTAATATTTTTATTTTTGCATGACGCATGCTCCGCGCTTTACATTACAAAATTACAAAGAGATGAAAATCCCGCACATGACTATAATTTTTCCTCTAGGTGTAATTTTGTAGAGACTATATTATTTGTTTACATGGCATTAAGTACATTTAACTATATTTAAAAAGTTAAATTAACATAAATACGACACTTATGCTAGGAGAGTGTTAGCGCAGTATTAGGCTGTAAGCAATTCGAAATGCGGAAGGTATTTTTTTATTTCTAGTAGGAGTTAGGATTGGGAATTCATCGAGGGAATTAAGTAATAAGATTTTAATAAAACATTATATCAAGGCATACAAGGAGTCAAAATCAAATCACGTCCTATGTAGGTCACATCAATAAATCACAATCTTCGCACAGCCTTGTCTTAGTCACACTGTGGATACGAGTAGTTACATTACTTAAACTTCGTAAATTACTCTATAATAGTATTACAAAATCTTGGTACAGTACTAAACGCTACAATTACCGACATTTGTATCCATAATCCTACCGCTTGACGCTAGGATGTCCATTAAAGTTGATATGAAATTATTGTTAGGATAAATAAAGAAAAACACAATTATGTTTATTAATTTTACTCAGAAACGCATTAAGTTTTTTTTATTTTGAACGTTTTATAATTTTTCGTCAAACTGTTTTTTACAACTACCACTAAAATACTGTACTGTATACTGTGCCCGATCATCCACTTTTGAACACATCCTCCACCATTAGGGAGGTGGGGGGAGTTTACTTGCCGTAATACCCACGCTTGATTACTCACGCCAAGCTAGTCTCTCTTTAGGTGTTCTGACCGCCAAGCGAGCATTACTGACCGACATTGATCCTTGATGGCTCTTGTCGCTTTAACTAACTAGTGGACAAAGAGTTCTCGCCGGCAGTGTGAACATTCAGCTATCAACTATTAGTATATCTATATCTTTTAATGATACGGGATCTGGATCTTTTGTACGTTTCTTCAGCGACAAAACAGTCGATGGCTAGTCGCTTCTTCCTCGGCAGTGGTCAAAGTACCCAATGACAGCTATTCTAAGACAACAAGCGGGACTTAAAGCACGGAAGCACTCAGTAGTTAATTTCACGCGAGGCGAGCCCTATCAATATCCCACAACTTGAACATTTTGTGGCCCCTTTTACTGAAAAACTGTCGCGCCTATAGATTTGTGTTTTAACATAGTAATTTAACATCATATCTAGTTGTGTTATCTGTCAAAAAATATATAATTTTATAACTATTAACAAAATGAACATTAACAATTTTGTATTCATTGGATAGAGTACTACTAACGCCATCTGTTAGAAAACCAAAAAGTTAACATCGCTGCAACAGAACTAAACTCAATACTTAAATACATCCTAGTTAATCTAGATACTATATGACACCACTAGAATCAGGTTGTAAAATAAAGTTTTACTAGTTTATTTTAATTTAACATACTGCCCAAGAGACGTTTTAATATATCTTGGTGGGTCGTGGAAGTGACCGCCTTCAGATTTCATAATTCTGCCATCTTTTCCTAACTTGACTCGGGCTTTACATCCTAATAATTTGCTGGAACAGTAAAATTTTCCTCCCATATCACAATAGGTATATCCTTTCCACATGAGAAGATTCTTGCCTCTACGGGTGGGTATGAATTCGTACTCTGTAACACATGTATGCTAAGCAATTTTTAGGAAATGCATAGGCCAACTTTTCGCATATTTAACAAATCTAATGTAAATAGATATCTACTTGGTATAATATAAATCTTGAGCAACTATTTTTGGGGGACTATGTCAGCGGATTAAGTAAATTAAAAACACCATTTTTGCACTAGCTTTTATTTAAAATACATTAACAAATTTTGGTGTTTTGTAATTAAATATTTGAACGATAATATTCAATAAACTCTCTAATTTATACAATATTTTTCCGATGTTCGTGGTTGAGATAAATGAGATACATGGCATGACCACATTATCTGTCGTATACCGGTTCATTACTTTTTGATGCTTTTTTCTTACCGCGATAGTTCCTGCTTTTCTCTCTCCACTTCTTTTTTGCTTCTCGGTGTTCTCGTGGAGTCATATCCTTAACGAGTTTTCTAATCCCTTTTTCTTTTTTCTTAAGATATTTACAACGTTCCTTCTCTCTTATTTCTTCCCATTTCTGCGGATCGCTTTTATAACGCTCATATCTCTTTCGCTGGTCCTCTTTTTTACGTCGTAATATCTCTTCTCGAGAGCGGTTTTTCTTTTTTGGTGTCATGTTCATAATAATTGTGTACGTATCTAAAACAATGACAAGATATGACTAATATATTTATGGATACCTAGTCTTTTGGAGGTTCCAATAGTCTCCAGTCTTGATATGATGCCAGGGATTTTTTTGCCTTATTCCACCTAACGAATTTTACTCTCGCATGTCTCGCTTGACACCGTTTTAATACTGACCCTACACATTTTGCATCTTTGCCCGTCTCACGCCGTCCGCCGTTTCAATCGTTGATTTCTGCCACGTACCGTTAAAATGAGGGCCGACCTTCCTTCATCGCTCTTGTCCTCATACTTTCAACATGTCTTTAAAAATGAATCAATAGTCCTATTAATGGTATTGCAGATGTCCATAGGCGACGGTACCCGCTGACTATCAGGCGGGCCGTATACTTATTTGCCAAAGAAATGGGGATGGTGGCAGTGAATTGATTAATTTTATTTAATTGTAAGATAGTCAGTAATTCTAGGTTTGTCTGAACACCTTTGATAACATCATCACTTACCATCAGGTGAGATAGTGGTCAAAAGCTAACCTACAAGGAACAAAAAATATTACAAAATCTAATGAAGTACCTAATGGTTTTTTCTGTTTACATGAAATATTTATATATTCTGAAATAATGTGTCAAGGCTATAAATAAAATACATTAAAAACGATTCTTAAGAGAGAACTGTTTGTTCCTAGACACGACGCCGCAGAACCTTAGAAGCACGCTCGTGTATTTATATTCTTTTCTATTTGGGGGGCGATAATGTCCCGAAGTGACGTTCCGCATAGGGTGTTTTGTTTATTTTTTTGCGGAGTCTTTGAATCGCTGGCATAGCTGCGTAACTGTCGAATATTTTCGTGATGAAGATTGATGATTTTCAAGTCATATACGAGTACTGTATAGGAAGTATTTTTTCCAGATAGTAGGCTTTTTAATGTCAAAAATAATTTCAGATAACGCGGTGGCACAGTATCAGAAATTCTGTCTCGAACCAGTATTGTGCAAACCCTAATAGATGAGCGGCAAATGTATATCCGAAGGTGATCACTTTTATATTGCTTTATAAAATCATCTTCAGGTTTTATATTGCTTTCATCTTTCCCAAATTTGAATGTAGCTTACGTAATTACATGCATTATCGTTTGCTTGAACCGTGAAATTTTCCTCATATGTTACAATACTTTCCATTTAAGAAGGTTCTTGGCTCTACAAGATATTATGAATTCGTACTCAGTACCTTTATCATCTTAGTTTTTTAATACAAAGGGTAAAGTACTTCTATCAATTCGTCCATTATCAAGCCATTCTTGATGTCTAACAAGTACACGAAACCTAGCAACACCCGTAGGTTTATCCCAAATTATGTGGCAACACCAAACCAAGCGTAATTGAATTACGCCGAAATCCTCACAAAGCAATGTTAGTGTTGTGATAGTAAAGAAATAACTTTTAATAGGTTAAAAAGCTTATATTTAACATTGCGTTTTTATATCATTATTGTTTAATTAAATAGGTACTATGTGTATTTAAAGCGAAGACCTAAAATAACATAAAGGCGTAACGTATATAGTACATGTTTTTGACGCCGAAAATAATGTGATTCATGCTACAAGTTCCATAATACATGTTACAATAAATTAACCTAGTTTGATGTATGTTCCTTTTGACTTAATATATTTTGGTGGTCCATGGACATGTTGGCCATCGGCCTTAACAATGGTCCCGTCTTTGCCCAACTTGACTTTCGCTTTGCATCCAGATTGTTTGCTCGAGCAGTAGAAGTTGCCGTTTATCTCAGAATAGGTATAATTTCTCCACATGAGCAGATGCTTGCCTTTTCGAGTTGGTATGAATTCATAATCTGCAATCATATGATATTTGATGTAGTGTTAAAGCAGAAGTTTAATCGTTTTAAATCAATATAAATAACTTATAGACAAATATATTGAGATATGTTTGAAAATATCTTAAATGACTAAATGGGGTTAATGTTTTAATCGAATACAACTATAAGTATGATAAAATAGTTTAATGAAATTAAAATTATACGACCTTTCTCGTATAACGCGTTCGATTCCCGGTTCAACCATGTAATTATTTAAATATCTATGGATGCAGTTTAAATTGTTTTTTAAATTTAAATAATGTCTTCTTTCAGTAAAATGTTCTATCTACAATATTCAAGGTACTTTCCCTCCATTTGGCATCGCCGTGGACGCCCTGTATTCTATATACTAGTATATTGCGGTGGATTGTGAAAATGATGCCCTTCAGCTCTTTGAATGGTTCCATCTTTGTCCAACTTGATTCTAGCTTTGCATCCTACTCTTAGTCTACTTGAGCAGTAGAATGTGTTACTTGATCCATAATAGGTATATTTATTCCACAAGAGAAGATTGCGACTTCCTGTACGTGTTGGTATGAATTCATAACCTGAAATATTTTGTTTGTTGAGCACAATTATACATGAAAAACATTACATAGGAAGTATAATAAGGGCACGGCAGAATAGTAAATTGTATAACAAGTGCATAAAACAAGTTAATTAAAGAGACTATTTACCCGAGCCAAAGGTGAGGGCTGATATTGTACAGGACAAAATGGGTTTTAGTCCCGACTTATACACTCTACTTTGCATTTCAATTGGGACTCAACTGTAACTGTGAGATTCGAACGATTTTCTATTTGGTGTTTGATTTAGTCTATGACAAAAGTTATGTCTAGATTTTTTATTGATACCCTGATCTTTGAGTATTGTAGAAGACCCAGGTTAACTTCCTACACGAAATAGGTATATAGTGTTTACATTTTTACACAATCAATTGATTATTTTTATGCTCTCGCGACTTTAATGCATTAGAGAATAAAAAGTTTTTTCAACGAGCATAAACAAGAACTTTACGAGGGTGAGATGTAAATAACATATGTTCGCTAAATGTTTTTGTGGCGTCCCTTATCTTATTAGATAAAATACTTTTATTTAACCGACCTCATATACCAAGGCTTAGTACAAAATCATAAATTTCAAAGAACTATCGCAGCTTTGTTAATATCACCAGTAATATTAATAATAATATCACTAATTAATTGAAATAAAATATATAAGTAAATTATTTATATATTTTTTAAGCGTAATACGAGTATATTCGTCACCCCGGGCGTTCGTACTTGTTTTTATAAGCACAGAGCGCGTTTACATTTCCATTACCGAGAACGATAACAGAGGTATACAGTTTATAAAATTTGATTTTTAAACCGTCATAGGCAACGGTATGTATGAAAGGATTGATGAGTGTAGATGAAGTGACAGAGATATGTAAGGATCGTAGCAAGAGAAAATCTGTGGTCTCTGCCTACCCCTACGGGAAAGTGGCGTGATTTTATGTATTTTTTGAAGCAGTGATGGCTCAGTGGCATTGGCTATGGACTGCCGCGCAGCAGGTCCATGGTTCGAATCCCGCCCAGAGCTTGAGCTTCACCGCATGGTGGAAGGGCATTTTTGCGAATGCCCGCCTGGCTAGCTACCACCCTCAAGTAGAAAATCTGTCGCCAAGCACCTAACGGTGTGTTCCGGCAGCTGGCCTTGAGAGCCAGTACTTCTAGGTTAGCCTGAACAACATCTTCGACCACATCATCACTTACCACCAGGTGAGATAATGGTCAAAGGCTAACCTAAGAGGCATAAAAAAAAAAAAAAAAAAATGTATAGGCAACGGTACGAAAATTATACTTTCCATATTACTTTTTGGAGATTCCTACATATATGCAAATTAATTAAAGAACAGTGTGGTAAAAAATAACAGTAGGTATATTTCTTACCTAAGTTTCCTGATACTGGCTTCGTATACCTCGGCGGCTCGTGTGCATGGTGGCCTTCTGCTTTAACGATTTTTCCATATTTATCCAGTTTTAATGAAGCTCTACATCCAAGCTTTAATCTTGAAGAACAGTAGCAGTGGCCATCATTATTAGAATATGTATGGCCTTTCCATAATATCAGATGTTTTCCCTTTCTTGTCGGTATTAGTTCGTATTCTGGAAATAAATATCTGGTAAACAAGTATTTTACTATATGTATACAATACTCTTTTGTTTTAGTTTACCTGTTAAAATGTTTTTTTATAGCAATCCCGTTACGAATTTTACGAAAATATAGGTTTACAGTTCACTCCAAGCTTTGCCTCTTATTATTGTAACGCTATATATAGCGCATACTTAAAAAAGAATCGGCGGTATCGTGAATCGGCTGTATATACACCGTGTCCCAAAATTCAACGATAAGCCGGCATCGGTGCATGGACCTACTCATGACTACTCGGGAAAAAATAAAAAAAAAATTATAACTTTTTTTTTTTTTAATTACAGAGACTTTTATAAAGTTGCGCCAACTTTTAATAAAACTTGCCATGGTAGTGTCCATACTTTTTTTTTTAACCCAGACTATAGAAAGTGCATAGAATGTTAAAATCTATGAAAATTATAAGAAAAAAATTTTTTTTACTGATTTTTGTAAAATAACTACAGACTTTCTGTAATTTTAAAGGATTGTGGTAGATAGCCGTCCTTCTTAGGTTGCTGATGCACAAAAAATATCAAAAATATGTCAAAAATTGTGGTCATGGTAGTTGAAAATAGCATAATGGGTATCGAATATCGATGAAATTTATAATGTCTAAATAAAATATGTCTCTGTAATTAATAAAAAAAAACAGTTATAATTTTTTTTTTTTTTTTTTCCGAGGAGTCGTGAGTAGGTCCATGCACCGATGCCGGCTTATCGTTGAATTTTGGGACACGGTGTATAATTGTTGAAGAAAATCAAGGGATAATATTGATTAAACACTGTTTCAATAAATTTTTACGGTTATTTGCATTGTTAATAATTTCACATACAGAATACAGTCCGTGGTAAATCAGGATATCACGGACTTTATCCCGTAAGTGAAATTACCAATAATATTTGACTGTCTATTTTTAGTCTAGTCAACAAGTTCAAAAACGTGAAAATATATAGATAAAGGTCCACATGAGCGATAGCTCATTGCATTCGGAATCACCTCTAGAAAAATGTTTTTGAAGGATTTTGGTGCAGGTAAAAAATTGCATTTGTTATTAACAAAATAAGATGAAAAAAAAAAAGTTTTTCGTTAATATCTCGAAAAATATTAATATTTAAGGAAATTGGAAAAAAGTTCGTTAAAGAGGAGGAAATTTCCGATAAAAAAGTCCGTACTCCCGGAACTCTATCTCTATTATTTATAATTTTAACTTGACGTTGAAAATAGGGCTCCGCGTGGCGACATGCGCGCGCCACTGCTAAAAAGAATTCATCAGTAAACATATTATTTTTATAACATAAAATGTCATTTTAAAAAATTGAAAAAAATCTAGTATCTTCTTAACACTTGAAAGAATCGAGCTCAGTTAGAAAAAAAGTTTTATCCCCATTTTTCAAAAAGTTAATTAATTGTTTACTAACACATTTTTCCTAATCTCCGTTGGCATAAAAAATGGGATAAAAGTTATAAATATTTTTTAGGCATAGCTAAAAATAAACACACATAAAATTTATGAAGTTTGAATTTGTGGTTCCCTTATGAAACCACCTCTAAGGTAGGTATAGTTCTAGACTCTACTACTGAGAAGTGTTAGCAAAATGCCCATTGCCCATAACATTGTCCATACACTACTTGGGGATCAAACCCAGTATCTCCAGATTCATAAGCGGAATTCCACTTTAAAATACAATTTTAACTGATTAATAGCGATTTATTCATAAACGAAGCAACATATTTTTTTTTGGTGGCTTAATCAAAAATATTCACTTCTTTAACAAAGAACCTTAACAATTCAATAAAACCAAGTCGATAAAATAAGTTATAAAGTATAATGACACAAATATTTAATAACTACATCGTGTTAGTATTAAATAAGTTATCTAAATGCCTTAAATTAATATTGATAATACTTCGAAAACAAAATCTACCGTTTTATTACTACATTAAATTTTAATCAAGTACCACACAGGTATAAATATTTTTAAAATACATTTTAACAATGTTTTACTTTATAAATACACTAGACACATTACAATTACACACATCTGATCATTTACTTAAGAAACCAATTTATAAGAAACACCGCTTTTTTTTTTTTTTTATGTGTTTCTGACGTTACAAGCACGAGGCCCACCTGATGATAACATATGCATTTCGTAACAAGTGACAAATTGAACTTCGCCCGTCACCTTGAGACATAGTTCTTAAGTCTCATGTGCCTGTAATTTCACTGGCTCTCAAGGACTGCTGCCGGAACACACCGTTAGGTGCTTGGCGACAGATTTTCTACTTGAGGGTGGTCGCTAGCCAGGCGGGCATTCACAAAATGCCCTTCCACCATGCTTTGAAGCTCAATCCCGCGGCGGGATTCGAACCATGGACCTGCGGCACGGCAGTCCATAGCCAATGTCACTGAGCCATCACTGCTTCAATTGTAATTCAATAGTCTATCGCATGCATAGCTTAATAGGTACAGTTTTTAGAATGCAAACTTTTACTAAAATAATCACGAAATAGGTACAGTTTTTAGAATGCAAACTTTTACTAAAATAATCACGAAATAGGTACAGTTTTTAGAATGCAAACTTTTACTAAAATAATCACGAAATAGGTACAGTTTTTAGAATGCAAAATTTTACTAAAATAATTACTAAATAGGTACAGTTTTTAGAATGCAAAATTTTAATAAAATGATTACTAAATAGGTACAGTTTTTAGAATTCAAAATTTTACTAAAATAATTACTAAATAGGTACAGTTTTTAGAATGCAAAATTTTAATAAAATGATTACTAAATAGGTACAGTTTTTAGAATTCAAAATTTTACTAAAATAATTACTAAATAGGTACAGTTTTAAGAATGCAAAATTTTAATAAAATGATTACTAAATAGGTACAGTTTTTAGAATGCAAAATTTGACTGAAATAATTACTAAATAGGTACAGTTTTTAGAATGCAATATTTTACTAAAACTCAATTAAAGCATAAGACATCGTTGATCAGCAGTGTTAATTGTTCACTTTGTAAATTCTAGTTAGGACCCGCAGTGTTAAATTGTTAACTTAATTTATTTGGGTGGGTACCCGCAGTAGTCAATTGTTCACTCCAAAAATTCTTATATATAAGTAACGTAACAGTGGGTATAGTTGACATTGAGGTAGTAGTTGACACTTTCAACTTTGAAGACATATAAAGACAGTTTTTTCATAGTACAGGTCATGTGAACGCATCCCATTGATAGGAAACATATCCCGACTCATTATTTTTTTCATTTTGACAACATTGATTCTACCCTTTAGTAATGTCGTGTGTTTTTCTGTGTGGGTGTCGGTAAAAAATGATTATTATAATATTTCTAGCAAAATTACGAGAGGTGTGTGAATTTACATTAAGTCACTTTTTTGTATTGCTATGTCAAATAGCTCACTTAGCTTATGTATAATGTTGTTAATAGTTTAGTGCTCATCACCCGGATTGCACTACTAACCTGGTGGATGCAACGGGTTCCGTTACTTTGTGTGTGTCAACTACTAGTTACGCATTTTTCAGCATTAAGTAGTAATTGACACCCAAGTTAAGTACTGGTTTTCTAGGTGTAAGTCAAGTTTGCATTATGTCAGTGATCAGTGTAAGGTGACAATCATTTAGTATTTAGTGAGTCTAGTTCCTATCACTAAAACCAATACTTGATAGGGATGTCAACTACACATGCATACGGTGTCAAGTACTGAGTTTTTTTTTTAAATTGAAAACAATGCCCCCAATCTAGAGCAGGGTACCAGCCGCGAAAACATTGGAAAATCCCTATCCGGTCATCTACCTCCAGGACCTGAACCTGAAGGTCGATGCTTGGGCTGCACTGCTTATTCTGGAGGGAGTAAAACCGTGCTCATACCTATTTCTGCTGCTCGAGGCAAACGAAGCTTTTGCAACATACGGGGTCTCCTTTCTAACCTGAACGATGTCCACTACCACCTGGAAACTGCTAAGCTGGCCTTGCTCTTTTTGACCAAAACACAGATATGTTCTCCAACAGACACCTCATACCTCACATACCCAGGGTACAAACTGGAGCATTTCTTTTTGCCGCGGGTGGGGGTGTCTTTATGTCAGAGAGGATATCTGTGCTCGTCGTCTCAGCAGCCTTGAAGGACGGGGCCTTTCTGACATTTGGTTGCGCGTAGACTGCGATGACGAAATGGTAATGCCGAAATAGATAGATTCGAGATCGTGATACTTGACGATTTCAACGCCCACCATGGCGAATGGCTTAGTCCGCGCACCATCGATCATGCGGGGAGATCTGTTCACGATTTCGCATACACCTTCCCTGTTGGACCTTCTGCTGACCTCTCACACGGACAACTACTCATCCATAACGCTCCTCTAGGGTCGTCGGGCCACTGCCTGATCCGGAATTCAGTGCTGGTTACACGCCCAACTCGACCCCGTTTCATAGGTTGTCGTTGCGTGTGGCACTATAGGTCTGCAGATTTGGACGGGATGCGGTCCTTTTTTGCATCCTACCCATGGGGGCAAGTTTGCTTCTTGCCGGATGATCCAGATGTCACTGCCGATTTTGTTGCTGATGTAGTGCTTCAAGGTATGGAACTCTTTATTTCATATTCTGCAGGGCCCATCAGAGAGAAACATGAAAACACCGAAAAGGAGAAGACCGATCTTCTGGGCTCTCTCTTTGCGTCTAACTCGACTTAGGATGACCAAGGGAACTCACCACCGAACATACCACAGTGTGATACCTCGATGCCGGATATAATTTTCTGGCAAAGTGCAGTACGTAACGCACTGTTCTCCTTGGACATTCATAAATCAGGTGGGTCTGATGGCATCCCACCGATTGTGCTGCGTACTTGTGCTCCAGGTAGAAACCGGTTCTAACTCGTCTTTTCCGGTTCTGCTACACATCAAGCGTTGTCCCAAAAACATGGGAGACGCCTTTGGTGCACCTGATCCCTTAAAAAGGTGACCGCTCAGATCCGTCCGATCCAATTACCGCCATATAGCCATAACGTCTCTGTACTCCAAGATAATGGAATCTATTATCAACAACCAGCTTTTGCAGTATCTAGAGGAGCACCAGTTGATTAGCGATCGCCAGTACGGTTTTCGTCGCGGTTGCCCAGCTGGTGATCTTTTAGTATACCTTACTCATCGATGGGCGGCGGCGGTGGATTACAAGCCGGTGGTGGAAAGGCGAGACGGAACTTCACGTCGGTCTATCGCCTGCAACTTTATAAGGCTCAGGGTCGGCCTCACATGGAGTACTGCTCTCACCTCTGGGCGAGAGCTCCCAGTACCAGCTTCTTCCATTTGATCGCATTCAACGCAAAACGACGCGAATCGTTGACGATCAAGTTCTCTCCGACCGGCTCAACCCTTTGGCACTGCGTAGAGATCTTGGATGCATCTACATCTTTTACCGTATCTATCACGGGGAGTCTACTGAGAAAATGTTCGATTTTGATGTTTGCTCAAGCGTTCTGAACCAATCAGCAAACTTAAGCAACGTTCGCCGCGGTCATGAGTTGGATGGGTGACCGCTGATGACATTAATTTACTATTGAGCGCTTCCCGTGCTTCGGAGGGCACGTTAAGCCGTCGGTCCCAGTGTTGTCTTAGGATTGCAGTTGTTACAGCATGGTGGAAGAGCATTTTGCGAATGCCCGCCTGGCTAGCTACCACCTCAGCTCAAGTGGAAAATCTGTCGCCAAGCACCGATCGGTGTGTTACGGCAGCTGTCCTTAAAAGTCAGTAATTGTAGATTAGCCTGAACAACATATTCGACCACATCATCACTTACCGTCAAGTGAGATAGTGGTCTAAGGCTGATTTATCAGGGATAAAAAAAATGTTGCCAGTTTGTCTGCAGCTCAATATCGCCATCGGACATCCCGACAAAGCATGATGTTTCATCAATTTCATGTCGACGTCTGGAATTCCACGACCTTGCGATTTTTAACTCATTTTGAACCTCGCACTGCCATAATTTTGAACCAGCTGTCTGGTGTAGTAAGCCCAGTATTTCCGAACAGATACGACTTAAGGGCCTTCAAGAAGAGAGCATATTCCTTCCTCAAAGACCGGCAACGCATCCTCGAGACCTATGGTGTTATGGATGTTAGTGGGCGACGGTGATCACTTACCACCAGGTGAGCCGCCTGCTCATTTGCCCTCTTATCCAATAAAAAAAGTATGTTCGCTTGTCCTTAACAGGATATTCTTACAAGCTATTTAAAATGTAAATAGAGGGATTTCGGTTGCTACAGCAATAAACATAATGTACCCAGAGTTATATAGATGTATTGAAGAAACTCAAGATCCATCCAATGAAGATCCAATAAATGTTTCATCATCTGAAAATAGGGAGTCCTTAGAGATGTGTTGTGTTTTGGCGATCCGATTTAGAACAAAAACGTTGGAAAAGTTACTGACAATATTTTTTTATTTTATTTAAGGTTGAAAGTTTGAAGATTTAACTTTAATTTTTGAAGTAGGTTGTAGATATGTATTATAGTAACTTTAACCGGCCCGTTATTAAAGACAAGTCCTATTATGATCATAATGATATACCTTTGTTGATGGTTTAAATTAATAAGCCCTCATTAAAGTATTCATTATAAATAAATGATTTTTCTTTGTTTGATGTCAACTACTGAATCAACTATGTCAACTACCCAAACAAATCAATTTTTAGCATGTCAAGCATGGGTGCATGTGATACTTTATATTCATGTATTTTTCATTTTTTATCGGTTACTCTTATGAGTTAAGTGAATAATATGCAATAATGTACATAAAACCCTTTGTTTTAGAATATATTATTCACTATTACATTAAAACATTTTGGTCTCCCTACACTGTTTTTAAGGTGAATATTCCGACCTATGTGTCAACTACTCCCCCATTTACCTTATATATATTTATGACATTGTATACGAGTATTAGTTTGAGTATTCTTAGCAAGCTAAAAATATCCCAATTTGATGACAAGTTTATGTAAGTGTGACTTCGTAAAATCAATTATGTATTTTGATAAACTTCCCCTGGGCCAGTCTCATATATTTTGGTGGTTCATGGTCATGTACACCTTCAACTTTTTCTATTCTGCCATCGAAACCCAGTTTAAGGCGAGCCCTACAACGAGTCGACGTATGTTTGGAACAGTAGTAATGTCGAGATTCATTTATTTGATAATAAGTGTATTCTTTCCACATCAATAGCCTCTTTCCTCTTGGTGATGGTATCCAAGTATATTCTGAAAAAAAAAAACTAGAATTTACACAATGTCACCAGCATAAAAACTGTTATAATCAGATACTAACTATTAATTTTAAATTTTATTTTAATATTTTGCGAATAGATATTAACGTTACCTTTGTTAGAACAGGGCTTACTCCATACTTACTGAATGTAAACTTATGTAGTAAAATTGTGTTGTACCTATAGTATAGTAATAATGACTGTGTATAATGTGTGTAATGACTGTCAATAGCGTCAAGTGACATTAAGAGCCATTTATGAAGAAGAAGAAGAACTATGTATATATTTTGAAGTTGCCTAATTTCAAGTTGTCATTATTGCTCTCTATCCACTGCTAACGAACATTGTATTTAATTAATCACCTGCTTAATTAATTCACGTTTATAGCATCTAACTATAATAGGGTTATTTTTCACGATACGATTAATTTCTTAAAATGAACATCAATCTACCATAGAAGTTAATTTACAACCACCAGGAACCACAATACCAAGTCCCTTTTTTATCTGCTTCTTACTGTATTACCGTAGTAAAACCAGACGGCTTCCAGTCAAAAGTAGTTTGACTGGAATCCGTAGGAGATTCAAATGCCTTCTCTATTCTTCATATATCTATGTTTTATAGGTGCGTATGTAATATGTAGGTATATATACTAAAACAAATCAATACGTAGAGCTATCTACAGCGACGATTTTTATGACTGTAAACAATTATATTCTTTAAGTATGTAAATCAATATTCATAGCGGCAGCAGGTACAGTCTACGACCCAATAATCTCTGCTTTACTTACACTATGAAAAAGTCCTAAGTAAGACGAAAAGTGCTAAGCGAAACGTTACCGCGAGCGTCCAGGGCCCCATTTCTCTTAGCTATTGACTAAACGCCACACTACTGCGATGTTTCTGCGATCGAACTGCTGTTGATGTCAAATTCGGTAATCTGCTAATTCTAGCTCCTAATCGCAGTTGTATAGCAATCGCGTTGCTATCGTATGGCTGTGCTATGGCTTGCAAATACTGACTACTGAATTAATAATGAAAACTTCTATCGATCAAGCATCAGTCAAAACATAAATACAGTGGTTTTGATAGCAAACAATACATTAAATACATATATCTAAATCATTTAGCTGTTTTTCTATCTAAAATCTATGCTATGCTATCTATGCCACTGTAGCAACGCAATCGCAACAAAATAGCTTACAGCATACCATTAATAGCAAGCCACCGACTTGCGATCGAATCTAAATAGCGGGCTGACTACGGATACTGTCAAAAAATACAATTTTCATGCAATTAAGTTGCGTTAACGCCGTTCAATAGCTAAGAGAATCGGGCCTCCGAACACTCCTAGCAATAGACCATAGACCATGTTGTCGAAACTATATTCGGATTTATCTGGATTATCAAGCTCAGCAATTCCGTATTTTTCTTTATAAATAACTTCAAACTGTAGCCACTCACGAATTTCTCATCGATTGTCTATGAATTAAACTGAAACTCGCTAGACAGAAAGTTTGGGGACTGTTCTTTGGAACAGTTTGGGAACAGAGCTTAGACTGAACAGTTAATTATTGGTCTGAGTTCTTAGTTATTTCCTGTCACATCATTGATTTCAAAATTGCGATTTAAATGAGAAATGTAATGAAAATAAACAATGATAGAGATTCATGTAATTTGTTGCAGCAAGTAAATAGATAAGCATTCTGAATTAAGAGTGACTAAAATGAAACTTACTGTATGTAATGAGTTAAAATTATATAAATAAAAAAGTGTTTAATTATAGATTTATTTTATGCTTGAAAGGTTAGCCTTTTACCTCTATCTCACCTGATGTTAAGTGAAGATATGGTCAGTATTATTTTATAGGAGCATTGACGCATGCTAAGCGAAAACAGAGAAATGACGGATGGAAAAAGATAACTTCTTAAAAATAATACTAGTAAAAAATTTAAAACGGTTTCATCGATTTGGTGTTCAGTGTTGATCGTATATCAACCTACCAGCCTAAGTAAATAGTCCTCTGCTATTTGGATAGATGTCGCCAAAGTCAAAAAGACGTGTATTCAAACGGATGGAGAATTTTCGACTGTCCAGCACCCGCTTCCATAGCATAATTGGTAATGCACCAAGACGGTATTCTAGGGGTTGCGGGTTCAAGTCCCGCTGGAAGTTATCTTTTTCCATCCGTAATAATTTCGAAGATATGGTCGAAAATGTTGTTCAGGTTAACCTAGAATTTCTGGCTCTCAATGACAGCTGCCGGAACACACCGTTAGGTGCTTGGCGACAGAGTTTCTACTTGAGGGTGGTAGCTAGCCAGGCGGGCATTCGCATAATGCCCTACCACCATGCTATAACGAATACCATCCTTAGACAACAACCGGGATCGACGGCATCGGCGATAATGATAACAATAGAATTTCATTCATAACTAGGACATAGTGGTCCTGACAATGCCAACTTATTAACGTGCCCTCCGAAGCACGGAACCGCTTAGTAGTAATGTCAACAGCGGTCACCCATCCAACGGCGGACGTTGCTTAACTTTGCTGATCGGTTAAAAACAGCTAAACAAACTTCGCAGCGAGCACTTTAACTTATATACATTATTGATACGAACAAATTTACAGTAATCATTCGTCATACTTCATGTATTTTCCCGACACACACTAAACTAACTTAAAGTTAGTATAGCGCAGCGTGCCGAATTAACTTTCTCAACCCTATAATTATAGATAATTATAGAGTTAATAACTATAGTGTTAAATTATAACAGACCCTGTTGAAACCTTGTTGACTCCTGTGGGCAGTTACAGTCACTTTAGTTAACAATCAAAATAATTTCATTCAATTTACACGCCTATGGAACGAACCACAGATCAGAGAAATAGAGAGATTTGCCTTCTGTCCATCTTTATTCACATTTAAAAGTGACGCCGCGTCTCTCACACACATTTCACTCTCGCATCAATAATATGAATAAGTATGGCACACATACGCACATTTTGCCACGCACACCATGCTGCAATTTCCGCTGCAATCTAATACACTAACTAATCGTACACATGCAAAAATGGGTTGCGCTTCAGCCTGTAGCTACGGCCATTAGTTACACACACATATACAGCTATTAAAACACTGATCAATTGCGTCATCGGAAGAACTGATTCGTTTGTTGATTTGTACTAAGCGCGCAATGGTTTTCTTACAAACAAGCCTGATTTAGGCCAGATGCGTTCGCACGTGCCATGCTTCCATTACCTATCTCCCTTGTTTCCTGATCTGAGGAACGAACACTGATAAGATTCCATTGTCGCTTTCAGCAAAAAGGAAATACCACCACTGCGAAAAGAACGAACAAGAAAATCGTGGCCATTGTTATTAAAGTTTTTATTCTTTGTACAAATTGTAACATATCTTATAATAACTATATACTACAGTATTTATTTACATTACCATAGATGAAATACCCTGGCAGGGTTGTATTTTCAAAGCAATTTATTAATAATAACCAACTATTTTGTAGAATTTTCGATTAAAATATATTCACATAACTACTGATTGAATTTTCGGGGGATTTTTTAGTTTTGTTAGGTTTCTCGTTCAAGGGCCCAGAGTGATCTTAGCCTTATCCTGCTCAAGTGGAGTCGGTACAATATGTCTCCTAACCGCAGAGGACAAGAACATTAAAACAATATTTTTCGACATGGCACGGAATAGTTTTCGCTACACACGATGTAACTAGTACTTAATTGCAACAAATTTTCACTCTGGTATTATGGTAATTGCTTCGCAAAATGGAACGAGTGAGCCATGATTTTGGCCTTAAAATCAACCACAGCAAGACGAAGATGATGATTGTCGACCGAGCAAATGAAAACTCGCCCGAAGTTACCAAAATTGCGAATTGCGACGTCGTTCAATCATACATATACCTTGGAGCACTGGTTTCTAACAACGGTGGATGCGCAGAAGAAATTAAACGACGCATGGCTATCACAAGGTCCGCTATGGATAGGCTCGGGAAAATATGGCGAAACAGGAACATCACAAAAGCCACAAAAAAGCGACTTGTTAGGGCATTTGTGTTTCCTATATTTCTTTACGGTGCTGAGACATGGACGCTTAGAGAAACTGAGAAAAAAAAAGTAGACGCTCTGGAAATGTGGTGTTGGAGAAAAATGCTTAACATATCATGGACTCAACATCGAACCAACATTTCCATACTTGACGAACTCAATGTCATACAACGCCTTTCTTTCATCGTACAGAGTCGAATTCTCAGTTTCTTTGGACATGTTTCGCGGCAAGGAGCCATGTCTGTGGAACGGCTTGTAGTGCAGGGAAAAGTGGATGGCAAAAGAGCTCTCGGAAGATCACCCATGCGTTGGACGGACCAAGTGAAGGCTGCTCTAGATCGTCCACTCCACGAGTGAACCAGGAAGACAGCGGTGCGAGAGGAATGGCGACGGATTGTGAGGCGTGTCACCACTCCTGATGTGACGACCACGACCACTCTGTCAAGAGTGTAGCGACTAAGAAGAATGTCATGAGTATACAATATACATAGAAACTAGACCCTTGCGACGGTTCACCGTGCATGTGTGTTACATGATAATCAGGAATACGCAGTACTTAATGATGTTGAAAGAGATGTCGACGGATGATGCAGGAACGATGAAGAAGATGGAAAACCACGGTAATATGTACAAAATCTGCGTTAATTTTTATTTTAACCTTGAAAAACGGCTGAGGTTCTCAACCGCTTGTAATTTGTCACGCAATTACTCTGTCAATTATGAACTGATTTAGACGATTATTTTTTTGTAGGCTAGAGTATATTTTTAGGTTGTGCTCATCAAATTTTGGTCAATCAAAATCGGTGATTACCTAGTATATAATATATATAAGTATATGTCAATAATAAATCAATAATAATCAATTAACTGAATAAAATTGTATACTTGGACCATTTATTATATTGGAACTGGTCGGAATCTTAATCTATAAACAAATAGTACTAGCTGGTTTCTAATAAGTTTACATGACATCAAAGACGCAATAACAAAGACAACCCATGATGGTATGCAAGCATTTACTAAGTCATAAACCCTCCTTATGCACTTTATACTTTAATCAAAGTCCCATTTAAATCCAGAACATATTTTTCACGGTCGTGATCATGTTCGCTTAAAATTTGTCTGATGTGTAGGCCATCAGGGAAGAGCCTCAGTCGTGCCTTGCAGCCACCAGCGACGCGCCTCGAGCAATACCAACAAGTAGTACTTGACTTGCTGTATGTGAACCCATCTAGCAATATAATCTGTCCGTTCCGGTGCTTTACGAATCTTGCCTCTGAAATATATTTGGCTTTACTTAACCCGCTTCTGATTCCGATAGTTATAATATCGCTAATGATAAGCATTTTTTAAAAGGCAATACAATTCTGTGGGACGACGGACATGAGATTATATATATACATATCATCTGTAAGGTGGAAAAGGCATGCCTTTTCTACAAGTAGAAAATCTGTCGCCAAGCACCTAACGGTATGTTCCGGCAGCTGTCATGAAGTGAGATAGTGGTCAAAGGCTAGCCTATAAGCTATAAAAAAAAAAATGAATATTCCTTTTCAATCTTACAGGCATTGAATATGCAATATTGCTATGTGGTACTCTAGTCCTTTGGGAAAGGATTCAAGACACATAACGAGCTATAATGATATTCATGTTTAGAGTACCTTGGCACGTTGATAGCCAAAACGATGAAATTTTTCCGAAAAACCAGGGTCACCATCACAGCTCTTAGTATTTTTGGTCAGTGGGACAAAGTGGAACATTGCTCGCAAAACCAACAACCGATGGCAAAGATAAGTTATACAGTGGCGATTATAACGTGCTCGTCAGGTAGAGCAGACTGACGAAAACAAGATACGAGGAAATTCTCCGAAGAACCTGAGATACAGGAATAGCTCTCTGAATGTTCAAGTGTAAGTGGCAACCACACAACGCTGGACAAACCCATAACCGATGGGGAAGAAATAAGTGCGTACTACATACACATCGGGAGGCAAAGTATAGGCAGCCCTTGGCAGCCCTCAACTGTGAATAGATTTATCTACGACAGCGATGACGACGATGACGTGAGAGACGCGAGAGCCAATGGAAGAAAATGACTAACATCCATTATACTGGCGGTCAAAGGAGGGATGGAGGGCGATTCTGTTCATCAGTGGACGTGTTTTAGTGACCCGGTCGCCTTACTAAATGTATAGTGCAACACACGATTAAATAGCATGGACGCAAAAACGAATCCTACCAAAATAAGTAGGTATTGAGAGAAAAAAGTTGTATATTTATAAACCCAATTTTAATACCCAGTGCATTCTATTAAACTTTAATGAAAGTCCCATTTGGAGCAACGACATATTTTTCACGTTCGTGATCATGTTCGCCTAAACTTTGTTTGATGTGTAGTCCATCAGGGAAGAGCCTCAGTCGTGCCTTGCAGCCACCAGCGACGCGCCTCGAGCAATACCAACAAGTAGTACTTGACTTGCTGTATGTGAACCCATCTAGGAGGATGATCCGTCCATTCCGGTACTTTAGAAAACATGCCTCTGAAATATTAGAAACTTTTAGAAATAATGCCTCTAAAATTTAGATGAAAAATAATATTATGGGCATATAATATAAAAAAAAATAACACAGTTCCGTTATCACCACGGGCATGACACTACCCCCATACGTGTGCGATCGCGCGACATTGACCTTGAGCCGACGCGTTTAACCAATAGGGTTGGTACTAGGCACCATCAAAGTTCTGATGCAATATATGTGTAATACGATTTATGACAATGTCCAATGGCTTCGGCATTTATTTTATTTACGTCACTTGATGGGGTGTGCCTCTTCTAAATTTTGAGTGGCTAAATACTTTTGGGAATTATTTTCTAAAAATAATATAACCTAATGCATAAAAAGAACATGTATAATTTGCGCAAAAGCATGTTTAATTAGTTGTAATTGGTTTATAAGGGCGTAAGATTGTAGGTATATAAAAGAAAAAACAAACGTAATGCCTAATACATCACTTATTATTTTAACACTTAAATTATATACTTAGAAACAATTTTTAAATTTTTACAGTTCTGTACCTTACTCTAAAAAATAAAAACATGAGTAACCTTGAGTTACAAAAGTATTTTTTATAAATTTACATAACTAGCCTTGCGAAACGAGCAAGCGAAAACCATTAATTTGAGGTACATCTAAAGGTGCTAATATATATCATATAATTAGGGCTGGCATACGTCCCGTGTATACGGAACTGTCACCGTATTTGACCATCCTGTCCCGTCTTTCGACAAAATACAGAAATAGAAGTGAGAGGCACGGGCACCCACTCGGATCACACTCTCAGTCAGTGCTGGCTGCACGATAATAAGAGACAGAAAAGAAGAGTTGCAAACGTAAAATCAACTTAAAAATATGACTGGGCGATAAAGTAATTAAGTAAGTTAAAAGATGTTAATTTTAAGTAAACAATTATAAGCATGTAACATTTCTAATAAAACTTTGATATTATGATGTATTTAATTAATTTTGTACTTTGTTAGTTACTATGGTTGAGATCACAGGGTATCTGAAAATATATAGTTTGTCACATGCATGCTACTTGTATGTACGGTTTAGTTGAAAAGATGCGTGTCGGTGTGGAATGTGTTGATCTTTGGGCATCGGATAACACATTGTACTGTACATTGAATCCTACAAGTTATGGCAATCCTACATTTACTAAAAAGTAAGTTTTTTTTTTAATATTACATGCTATAGAATATAGATACACTGTTAAAGTGAAGTAAATAATAGCCTTTTTATTTGGTTTCCACATAGACTTGTTCCTCAAGGTGAATACCAAAATCAGCCTTTAACCAAATGGTACAAGGCCAGGCATTAACTTCAGGTATGCACTGACAAAATGCTTGTAAGACATTATATAACAACAAGAGAACTCCGTCACAAAAGGCTCACTTTTGAATTAAAAACCCTCACAACACATCATGGAAAAAAATTATGCCTTTATTACATTTTCGTTTATATCTATATTGTTTATATACATGAAGCTTATAAGCAGTACAAAATCTAAAATCAGGAAATTCATTGAAGAACCTGTACTAACTCATGGTATAGTCATATGATAGTTCTTAATATATGTGTTAAATTGGCAATGGGTAAGCAACATTGCTTGAAAAAACAATAAATGATGGAAATTTTGAAGCGCTCGTAGCGAAGTTTACTAAGCTGTTCTTAACCGATCAGCAAAGTTAAGCAACGTCGCGCGCGGTCAGGAGTTGGATGGGTGACCGCTAGTGACATTACTACTGAGCGTTTTCGTGCTTCGGAGGGCACGTTAAGCCGTCGGTCCCGGTTGTCGTCTTAGGATGGCAGTCATTATAGCATGGTGGTAGGGCATTTTGTGAATGCCCGCCTGGCTAGCTACCACCCTCAAGTAGAAAATCTGTCGCCAAGCACCTAACGGTGTGTTCCGGCAGCTGTCCTTGAGAGCCAGTACTTCTAGGTCAGCCTAAACAACATCTTCGACCACATCATCACTTACCATCAGGTGAGATAGTGGTCAAAAGCTAACCAATCAGGCATAAAAAAAAAAAAAAAAAAAAAGTTTTAATCTGGCTTGTATGAAACATATATTATTTAGACACAATTGACACACAAGACCGACAAGCAAGTTTTAGCAGTAAATATCAATCCAATAGCGATTTGGAGTAGTTAATGATACACAAGACTGACAAGCAAGTTTTAGCAGTAAATATACTGCATCCAATAGCAATTTTGAGTTGTTAATTTTTTTTGACTAGCATGTCCTAAAACATGTTGAGATTGTTAAAGTTTTTTCTGTGCTTTGGCACTAATCTATTGTATCCATCCCCTTAAAAACAAAATGTTGACTTGCACTTGCATTGAAATTGTAAGTCAAACCTTTTGTCTATCTGTACCAACAAAGATCCCTGTTGATGATAGCATAGTTTTCAAAAGCTACCTGTGGCTAGCTGGAATAAATAAGTCTGATTCTAGTAAAACATGGTGATAAATGACCAAAATTTTTATGTTTCAATGTTTACATTGATTGCCCAAAACAGTATGCTGTGGAACCATTTAGCGTTTTGGCGGGAAATCTTCCATATTACAATCTTATTTATTCTAGGGCGCTGTAATTTTTTTTTGTATAAGCAACAATTTAGTAATAAGTTTTTCAATAAAAAAAAATAGTAATGTTAAATTATTTAATAAACAATACAATAACAAAAAAAGTTGATTAATAAATGTGAGATTTTTGTCATGTTTAAAAAGTCTTTTTCAGTCAATTACGTATGAAAGTGTTATAATGATACACAAGAGTCTGAAGATAATATAAAAATACACATAAACTGGTTTTCTTGTAATAATATTGTGACATGTTTTAATTTATATAATTTTTCTTTACTGACTGATGCTGATTTGATGGCGCTGCTGACCTAGGATCAAACTAGAAAATATAAGAAACTCAAAACAGTAATAGTGAAATGAATCAATTCTTAAATTGTATGTTAAGGCTGAAACGAAAAGAGATTATTCACCTAAAAATTAATACATAACAACAAATTATATATAAGTATAGGTACCAACTTAATAGACAACGGACATATATATAACAAAATTTACAAAGTACATCAACTGTAACTTTAGCAGTCCTAAATTTTGTAACATGCAAAGTTAACATTAATATTTTATTAATTTATTCATTTCATCACAACTTACAACTAATCAAAGGCGGGAAAGAGTTATTGTTACAGTGTACCACCAGTCTTCTTTGAAAACAAAATAGAATAGTATCGAAGAAAATCTAAAATTTGATGCTATAATGGATACATAGAGATTATCTGTAGCACATTCGCGAGAAAGCTTTTTACAGAAAAGTAGGAACATTATGAAAAAAACTATCAGTGTTAACAAACTTTTTACTTTCTATTACTCACCGCTTTCTCGAACCGCCAGCGACAGGAGCACGCTTTTAAATTCAAGCACACACGTAAATCACTCTTTTAGCACTTAAAAACCACAGTAAATCACAGTTAAAACACTACAAACACATCAAAATAGTAGCAAGATTTTGGAGGTTATAATTATTTGTTGTTATTTGTTTTCACACAACAATACACATATTAGCGGCTCAGTAACACACACACATTAAATTTCAACAAGTAACATGAATAATAACGCGGTTCTATGAACCAAATCGCGAATTTTGGCCCAACAAAACAAGTATTTTGTCAAATTTGACATTTCTAATGTTTACAAGGCAATAGATAAGGCACAGCACACACCAAGCTGGTGTTATGAGCTATCAGTCATCCATCAAACCCGAAATTCAATTGAGCATATAAATTCGCTTGCACTTTGGCATTAGAAATTATGAGTTGGTTTTTTGGTAACCGTACCCAAAAGGCAAAACAGAACCCTAACGAGAGTACGCTGACTATCGGTCGGAAACACGGAATGCGTTACAAATAGTTTTTTTTAGATTTGGTGTTTTACTAGAATTTTAATTAAATAATTGTTCGGAGATCTACTTTTAAAAAAAAACAATTTTGGACCCCAGCATGTGTGTAAAAATCGTCAACACCTCAGCCCTCATTTAGTAGAAAACATAATTATAATGTTTTTATGAAACGTCAATTCACGGCCATAACTTGCAAAAAGCTGGGAGCCAAGCCAAGTCTCACCTCATATAGTAAAAATAATTTAATCTTACTGATCAATTTTGTACCTCTACGTCAATCATCTCAGCAATCTTACAAACAGTAGGTAATATAATCGTTCGTGGTTTTGATGACGTTACAAGAAATTGATCACTCTTTTCGCCAAATCTGACGTACGAACTATTATTGTTCCAGTGACAAATCCGTCATGTTTAACCATCTTAAAAAAGTAACTCTTTAGCAGCGGATTTAAACTTGATTTAGGGTATTTTACGATAAAAATGTGTTAAATTAGGTGGGAGTTGGCGGGCCAACTCTCACCTCTTATAGTAATAATAACTTAAGCATACTGCTAAATTTTATACCTCCACGTCAATTAAGCGAGCTTACAATAGGTAATGGAATGGCTCAGCGTTTTGATGGCGTCACAACAAATTGTTCACTCTCTTCGCGAACTCTGACGTACGAAGTATTACTGTTCCAACGACAAATCCCTCATGTTTAAAAAAGTACCTTCTTTAGATTCACTGATTATATAATTTTGTTGCATTTATTTTAAGGAATAATAGAAATTGAAACCATTCACGTATTTTACACATTATTTAAACCCATTTTTATCGTCAAATACCCAAAATCAAGTTTAAATCCGCTAACAGAAAATCACTTTTTTAACATGGATAAACATGACGGATTTGTCGCTGGAACAGTAATACTTTGTATTGAATATCACATCAGAGTTCGCAAAAAGAGTGAACAATATGTTGTGACGTCATCAAAACGACGTGCAATAAATATCATGATGCGAAGTATGAGAAGTATAGATTATTTTATGGTACTGTAAGGTCATTCCTCCTAAATTACTACATTAATTAGATATAAACCTTTGTTACTATTGATTTTGTAATTAAACTGTCAAAATATTGCGTTATTAATATATTGAGTTAGTTAAGTTGTCATCTTGAAATCTGTTACGATTAGTCAGTGAACAACCTTTTTACATTATTTTGCGGTCTTATATTTTTTGTACTATGTTTAAAAGCCTCAGTAACAGTATAAAATACTAATATTAATTTAACAGTACTTGCGACATTCGATTTCTTTATGTATGGCTTATTTTTTAAACTTGTTAATTTTGGTTAATGTTGGCAATATTAAATGATGGGCGCAGCAAACAACGCCATGCCATCCGCCACGCAGTGAAGGAAAACGAAAGATCAAGAGCTAATTACAGAACTTATCTGTTCAGGTGGCAGAAAAAAGAACTAAAACTTTCCTTCAAATTGTAACAGTCTGTAGTCGATTTCCATGACCAGTAGCGCCCTCGAAAACTGCACAGTTAAGTTGGTGGTACTATACATTCGTGACTTTTTGAAAAAGTAGGACGTGTACATCTGATTGTATCTCGGTTATTATATATTTATGGTAATATGTGTTATAGAGTCTGATATTATAGTGTAATCGATCTGTATCGTTGGCGTTTTCAATTCCACCTGACCTTTCCCAAAAGTACGTTCATAGTATATTGACGACTAGGTACTTGCAATCAAAACTGTAATTATTCTGTACCTTTTTATAGGATTTAATGACCCTTTCAACTAGATGACTTCATACCTACGAATAACTAATGTAAAGAAGTATAACTCTGATACAGTGACCGCTTTGATTTCGGACTCATCAAGTTCACAAGTAACAAAACACGCACAATTTTCCAAATTCAATTTGATGGGTTATTGATTTGGCGCATGACTGGATGATGAGGGTATTGTTCATCAGGTGAGTTGGCCTTACAGCCCATCTTAAAATGGAGTTTCTTTAAGACTTAATATAACACTCCTTGAGAAAGTTATCATAATTCATTGATATCAATAAAAACGTTATAATTTGAAGAGATCAACTCTTAAGATCCCAGGCATTTAACTTGCACTTTATTTTTTTAAGTATACACGTTTATTTTATAGGTAACCTTAACTTCTTTTTTGGGCGGCTTCTGTGGTGCTCCCACAATTTCGCCAATGACGAGTCGCACGGATAGAGTGGAAACAAACAAAATAGACTGATCGGTATTAATAAAAAGTGATCGGTTGCTTGATCTTTCAGGATAACTTGTAATATAAAATAGGACAACATATGACATACGATGAAACTTAAATAATACAATTTTATAGATATATCCAGTCCATAGATATTATATCCATGGATGGTATATTGATATTGAATGATAGTGACATTTATGTGTTATTTTATCGATTTAGCATCGCACGTATTGTGCATTTTCAAGTCTTAAAGATTATGGGTATGTTCCATTAGTCGCTAAGAACGTTATTTTCGATAATGTTGATCACATTCTGCGTCTATGGTTGTGATCACGTGATCGTTTGTAACTGTCATCCCCGTTCCATTTTTGGACAAGAACGCTAAGAATGCCACTAAAATTTGCCACTTCTGTCACTTTTGACATTAGATGTAAAGGCGAAAATAACGCTAAGACCTATGTGGAAAACTTTTTGGGAGTGTGATCGTTTTTAGCGAATTTCACTCAAATGGTACGCAGCCTGTATTTAAAATATGACACATCAAAGGGCGTATTCCATTTGACCCCAATTTCGTTATTTTCGATCATTTTGACCACATTTGCGTCTATGGTTGTAATCACTGTGATCATTTGTAATAACTGTTATCCCCTGTACCATTTAGGATAAAAACGCTAAGAATGCCACTAAAATTTTCCACTTCTGTCACTTTTGATATTAGATGTAGGTACTACAAATTGTTAAAATACAAAAACTATACAAAACATAGACACCTAACAAAACATTTCATCTTGGCTTAGGTATTTAAAAATATAAGTAAGTAATATAACAAAGTACATATTACAACTAATATAGACAAAATAAAATATTTTCGAAAGATAGACTATACATATATTGATCACTAGCTCTCATACTAGGATTCTCTGTGTTGTGAGGGCTAGTGCTCCCAATCTTGTAATATTAAATGATTAGATAGCAATAGTACAGTGAGTATTAAAATGTAGACCTTGTTAACGTGTTCATTAATGTGGAGTTTGTAATAGCAGTAAAAAATAAGTATCTACGTTTGCAATCATATTTAAATAGTATAATAAATTAAGTTAATTAATCTAAACTAAATATTATAAGTTGACAATATAGCAAAGAGAAGTACTACAATTTTATAGAGGACATCAATTACATCTACAAAAAAGTCTACTATACCTTAAGCCAGTAATTCCCAAAGTGGTACAGGTGGACCCCCAGGGGTCCACGGAAAACTTAACAGGGGTCTACGTTGGGTGTGACAAAAAATGGGGGTCCACAATCGTAAGCGGGGGTCCATGAGAATTTATTTGGTTTGATAGTGAAGAACTAAAATGTGGGCTTGACTTCTCCTATTAATATAGGCAGTTAATATTTTAAGGAGCTCAACGACTATTACTGGTAAAACCTTGCATATTCCATATTCAGTACAACGCGTTGCCGTGCCGGCCGCCGTCCCGTCCGCAGCGCTTGTTCAGTGAAAATTAATACTTGTGGTGTATGTGCTTGCAATCTTGCATGAACATGTTTGATTCTTCACCAATATAAATACAGACAAATACAAATACAATATAGATGTAATTGATGTCCTCTATTAAATTGTAGTACTTCTCTTTGCTATATTGTCAACTTATAATATTTAGTTTAGATTAATTAACTTAATTTATTATACTATTTAAATATGATTGCAAACGTAGATACTTATTTTTTACTGCTATTACAAACTCCACATTAATGAACACGTTAACAAGGTCTACATTTTAATACTCACTGTACTATTGCTATCTAATCATTTAATATTACAAGATTGGGAGCACTAGCCCTCACAACACAGAGAATCCTAGTATGAGAGCTAGTGATCAATATATGTATAGTCTATCTTTCGAAAATATTTTATTTTGTCTATATTAGTTGTAATATGTACTTTGTTATATTACTTACTTATATTTTTAAATACCTAAGCCAAGATGAAATGTTTTGTTAGGTGTCTATGTTTTGTATAGTTTTTGTATTTTAACAATTTGTAGTACCTACATCTAATATCAAAAGTGACAGAAGTGGAAAATTTTAGTGGCATTCTTAGCGTTTTTATCCTAAATGGTACAGGGGATAACAGTTATTACAAATGATCACAGTGATTACAACCATAGACGCAAATGTGGTCAAAATGATCGAAAATAACGAAATTGGGGTCAAATGGAATACGCCCTTTGATGTGTCATATTTTAAATACAGGCTGCGTACCATTTGAGTGAAATTCGCTAAAAACGATCACACTCCCAAAAAGTTTTCCACATAGGTCTTAGCGTTATTTTCGCCTTTACATCTAATGTCAAAAGTGACAGAAGTGGCAAATTTTAGTGGCATTCTTAGCGTTCTTGTCCAAAAATGGAACGGGGATGACAGTTACAAACGATCACGTGATCACAACCATAGACGCAGAATGTGATCAACATTATCGAAAATAACGTTCTTAGCGACTAATGGAACATACCCATAATCTTTAAGACTTGAAAATGCACAATACGTGCGATGCTAAATCGATAAAATAACACATAAATGTCACTATCATTCAATATCAATATACCATCCATGGATATAATATCTATGGACTGGATATATCTATAAAATTGTATTATTTAAGTTTCATCGTATGTCGTATGTTGTCCTATTTTATATTACAAGTTATCCTGAAAGATCAAGCAACCGATCACTTTTTATTAATACCGATCAGTCTATTTTGTTTGTTTCCACTCTATCCGTGCGACTCGTCATTGGCGAAATTGTGGGAGCACCACAGAAGCAGCCCAAAAAAGAAGTTAAGGTTACCTATAAAATAAACGTGTATACTTAAAAAAATAAAGTGCAAGTTAAATGCCTGGGATCTTAAGAGTTGATCTCTTCAAATTATAACGTTTTTATTGATATCAATGAATTATGATAACTTTCTCAAGGAGTGTTATATTAAGTCTTAAAGAAACTCCATTTTAAGATGGGCTGTAAGGCCAACTCACCTGATGAACAATACCCTCATCATCCAGTCATGCGCCAAATCAATAACCCATCAAATTGAATTTGGAAAATTGTGCGTGTTTTGTTACTTGTGAACTTGATGAGTCCGAAATCAAAGCGGTCACTGTATCAGAGTTATACTTCTTTACATTAGTTATTCGTAGGTATGAAGTCATCTAGTTGAAAGGGTCATTAAATCCTATAAAAAGGTACAGAATAATTACAGTTTTGATTGCAAGTACCTAGTCGTCAATATACTATGAACGTACTTTTGGGAAAGGTCAGGTGGAATTGAAAACGCCAACGATACAGATCGATTACACTATAATATCAGACTCTATAACACATATTACCATAAATATATAATAACCGAGATACAATCAGATGTACACGTCCTACTTTTTCAAAAAGTCACGAATGTATAGTACCACCAACTTAACTGTGCAGTTTTCGAGGGCGCTACTGGTCATGGAAATCGACTACAGACTGTTACAATTTGAAGGAAAGTTTTAGTTCTTTTTTCTGCCACCTGAACAGATAAGTTGGTGGGTCTGTAATTAGCTCTTGATCTTTCGTTTTCCTTCACTGCGTGGCGGATGGCATGGCGTTGTTTGCTGCGCCCATCATTTAATATTGCCAACATTAACCAAAATTAACAAGTTTAAAAAATAAGCCATACATAAAGAAATCGAATGTCGCAAGTACTGTTAAATTAATATTAGTATTTTATACTGTTACTGAGGCTTTTAAACATAGTACAAAAAATATAAGACCGCAAAATAATGTAAAAAGGTTGTTCACTGACTAATCGTAACAGATTTCAAGATGACAACTTAACTAACTCAATATATTAATAACGCAATATTTTGACAGTTTAATTACAAAATCAATAGTAACAAAGGTTTATATCTAATTAATGTAGTAATTTAGGAGGAATGACCTTACAGTACCATAAAATAATCTATACTTCTCATACTTCGCATCATGATATTTATTGCACGTCGTTTTGATGACGTCACAACATATTGTTCACTCTTTTTGCGAACTCTGATGTGATATTCAATACAAAGTATTACTGTTCCAGCGACAAATCCGTCATGTTTATCCATGTTAAAAAAGTGATTTTCTGTTAGCGGATTTAAACTTGATTTTGGGTATTTGACGATAAAAATGGGTTTAAATAATGTGTAAAATTTGTTATATGCATATACCTGCCAATTTGTTATATGCATATAGTTTTATTTTTAGGGTCCCGTACCCAAAGGGTAAAAACTGGACCCTATTACTGAGACTTCGCTGTCCGTCCATCCGTCCGTCCGTCTGTCACCACGCTGTATTTCAAGAACGGTGATAGCTAAACAGTTGAAATTTTCACTGATGATATATTTCTATTGCCGCTATAACAACAAATACTAAAAATAATAAATATTGAAGGCAACTTAATTACGGCAAAAAAATCAAGTTTGTTGTATGGGAGCCTCTCCCATACAACAAACTTGATTTTTTTGCCGTTTCTTGCTTGATGCTAATAACTCATTCGGACACTGCGAAAAGTGTCTGTAACTTATAAGATTAGGTTACAGATAATGGTACACAACCCTACGCGAGTCCCACTCGCACTTGGCCGGTTTTATATATTACTTAGCCGACCCGGCCACGCGTTGGCTTTGTGACTGTCAAATAATTACCTGTATATAAATATATTTTACAATTCATTTTCAACAAAAAATGGATATTAAATGGAAAGAAATCTCTTCCAACCAACCTGCTATATGAGATAGGTATATTGATAATACATTATTTTATGGAAGTATGTAAGTAAGTTCAGTATTTAATTTTTACTATGAACCTACTACACGCAAACATTACAAATACATTACTTACTACAATACAAATTTTGTATTGTAATAAGTATATTATGTATAATACTGAACTTACATATATAGATAAAATAACGGAAAGCTGAGACAGATTGAACTTATTGTCCCTACTTTATTTTTATTACCTATCTAATTTATTTAACTACTGCAGAATTTTGATAACAAAATATTGTTTAAAAGTTTCTATAGAATTTACAGAAATATGTTAAAATATAATAAATGAATTAATAATTTTATAACTATATCATAAAACTATATTAAATGGCGCAATTGTAAAAAGCCCGTCCGAGACGCAGAAGGTTGCTGGTTCGATCCCCGCACGGAACAAATATGTTTGCATGATTTTCAGACATTTGTTCCGGGTCTGGATGTTTTTCTATCTATAGTATGTATATATACAAGTAGTTTATCAGTCATCTCGTTACCATAATACAAGCATTAACTTGGGACTAGATGACGTTGTGTGAAATGACCAGCGATATTTATTTATATTATTTATATTTATATTATGGATCTTAGCGTTTTATGGCTTTTAATAATTGGAATTAGTTTGCCGCCGAAACTTTGTTTATTTTATAATATAAATAATAATTGATTGATCATATTCTGTTAAAATAGCAATATCCTTAAGTTAAGTAAGATCGCCTTGAGATTACTAAATATTTTTTTTTATATTTATTTACAGGTATGTAATTGAAACGAAACATGGCCGAATCTAAAAAAAGTGTCGTCAGTACAGCACTCGTATTGAATATTTAAAATTTGGTTTTCTTCCATTAAAGGCAGACAAACGATTGCCCGCATGCCTTTTATGCAACAAAGTTTTGAGCAATGACTCTATGAAACCAATCAAAGCTAGAAGATCATCTAAGAAGGTGTCATCCTGATAAAATAGTTAAAGATTTGAAATATTTCCAAACATTGTAGGAAAAATATGAAAAGAGACCCACCGTGCACAGTATGTTCTCTTCAACGTCTGAAAGCAACGATGATGGCTTGCGGGCATCTTACAATATCTCATTACTTATAGCAAAATCTGTCAAATCAAAACCGCAAACCATTGGAAAACAGTTAATTTTACCTGCTGTTGAAGAGGTTTTAAAAACTGTTCTGCTCAAGCAATCATCTGCTTCATTTGACATACTCAAAAGAATTTTTTTGAGTGACAACACTGTACAAAGACGTATTCATAAAATGAGCTCTGATGTTGAAAGTTCTATGTGTGATTATCTGCAAACAACTCATTTTTCTATTCAACTGGACGAGTCAACTTTACCTGGCAATGAATCATTATTATTGGCATATGTTAGATTTGCTATGGGCGAAGAAACTCATGAAGAGCTACTATTCGCGAAAACTTTGAAGACGGACACTAAAGGTGAATCAATATTTAATATCCTGAGTGACTTTTTTTAAGGAAAAATCGATTCCATTCACAAACGTTATTTCAGTGGCAACAGATGGAGCTCCTGCCATGGTCGGGCGAAATCGTGGGTTTATAAGCCATCTTAAAAGAATTATACCAGAGGTTATTCCAATTCACTGTGTTATCCACCGACAAAATCTAGTAGCGAAAAATTTGAGTGATAGATTGCACCAATCGCTTCAATTAGCGATGAAAATGATGAAGACTTCCAACGATTTTTGTTACATACTGAAGTACGCTGGTGGTCGAAAGGTGCATGTTTGTCAAGATTTCATTTACTTTTTGACACAGTTTTAGAGTTTCTGGAGTGTAAAGATCCTGATTTAAAAAAAAAAATTTGACCAATTTTTAGGCAGACATCGCGTATTTAACAGATTCGTTCAAAAAGTTTAATGACGTCAACTTACAATTACAAGGGGACAGCCTCAATTTAATAAAAACAAAGAGTGTAATTTCAGCTTTTCTTGGTAAATTGAAATTTATGAAGGAAAATATTGGTCAGCGCGAATTTTTACAGTTTTCAAACTTGTCGCAGGTAGAATGCCTTGATGGAGATATTCAGACATACGTTCAACATTTGATTGCCCTGCATGATGATTTTAAAATCAGATTTGAAGATATTCTGTCGATGCCACCATGGATCATAAATTCATTTGATGAAACGAAAGTGGAGAATGTGATATTATAGAGGAGATACTCGAGCTTAGCACTGATGAGAAGCTGAAAGTGACATTTAAAAGAGGGTGTAAAAAATTTTGGCTGCAGGCAGAAATACCCGAAAAATATCCTCGACTGTAGGGAATTGTGCAAAAGCTTCTAATAGCGTTTCCCTCATCATATCTTGTCGAAAAAAGTTTAAATGCCGTTACAAACTTATTAACAAAAAAAAGAAGCACATTGAATATCACAGATCGGGCAGATTTGCGGTTATTCCTTACAAAACTCAATCAAAATATTGATAATTTGCTGTCAATCCATCAAATACATTCCTTTCATAATTTTTTTTTATAATTACCATTGTAGAAGTTACATTACGTTACAAGTGTTTAATTTTGATTAGTATATTACGACTGTTATAACAATAATAATCAATAATGTTATAATTTATATATTTGAATAAATAAATACAACACAAGATAATTTACTAAATTTCTTTTTACTACTCCGAATGGGAAGTTTTCTAAATAAAATTTGTGATAATTGATTGGTTCTTGTGCTTTGAGTCACTACACACAGTAGATTTCAAATAAGTAAAGTTGGATGGAGTCACTTGTTCAATTGGCAACTTTGTTTTTTTGACATCCACTCACAGCACAATCAATCAAAATTGAATTGAAAATTTGTCAAGTCAATTTTATTATCAAATAATTAACCCTATCAAGCAATCAATTCTAACTTTTTTTAGAAAACTATTAATTCGGGTTTGACGCCTGGCCTCAACTCAAGTTCCCATAGATAAAACTATTACTAACTTCATTTAGAGATTTAGAAATTGGTGGTAAGTAATGTAACTGCAGGGGGTCCATCGGATTCAGCAAAATTTTGAAAGTGGTCTATGAAACAAAAGAGAACGGGAACCTCTGCCTTAAGAGCCCTTTTACATTTTGCAGCCTTCTCACTCGCACTTTTAAAGATAATTTCAAATAGCAACAATATGGTTTATATATTTTAAAATGTGATCAATCATTATTTTGCTGCATGCAACTGTAGATGTTCTCTACTAATTTTCATTTTGATATCTGTTATGGGGGATCCAAAACGCGTAATTTAGTTATTTTAAATTTTGGGCCTCTAATTCTAATTGGACTCAACATGTAACAAAGTAAAAATATGTTGAGAACATCTATAGTTGCATGCAGCGAAATAATGATTGACTACATTTTAAAAAATATAAACCATATTGTTGCTATTTGAAATAATCTTTAAAAGTGCGAGTGAGAGGGCTGCAAAATGTAGAAGGCCTCTTAAGCAATACTATTACAGTTGTGTCACAATAACTACTTTATATGTGTTTCAATTATTATTTTTTTGTTAAATACCCGTGCAAAACCGGGGTGGACCGCTAGTTAATAATATAGGGAAACAAAGTTATGACATGTTCAAGTAAACAAAAATAATTAATAGAACAATATGTAGATTTTTTCTGTTTGTGTGTAATTTACTGTTAACCATCCTGTTACTTTTCTTTTACAAATATATAATGCCAAGACCCAATTGGAATACTTTTTTGGAAGTGTAATCGTTTTTATCCTTTTTGGCATAGGCTTAGGATGTACAAGACCAACAGTGATGGATGAATGTTGGATGAGTGTAACAAAAAATAAAATGTAAATGTGTGAGTGACATAGTGTTGTCATGACGCGAGCGTAATACTATCGACAGTTTTATCTACTGGTTGAATCTTAGGGCACATTCGTTTGAAATTATGCCCTATATAGTTCATTGAGACTATTGTAATTATCGTAAACAACACTGAAATCACAGAAATGCAAAATATGCAATTTAAAAAACATACAAACTACTTAACTGATTATGATGAAATTTCAATGGGATGAATCTTATAGTATACCCTTTCAAACAAAATACAATGTTTTCAAATGAATATCAAACCAAATATCATAACATGAATACACCTTATTGAGAACCTGCTCCCTGCTTTGATCAGTTAAAAATAAAACCCATTCAAAGTTGAAGTCAAATGCATTTATTGTAGGTAGAGACTTATTGAGTTAAGTGCTGTACTATTTTATTTAATGTAACATAACTGATATTCACGTGTTGTGTGTGGGTCTATGTTTGTTGGCTTCCAAAATGGTTTGCCCTGTTTATTATATTATCGTTGTGGAATGTGACTATACAATATTACCTTTGAAGTAATCTATGTGACCCTAATGATGTATTATTCTTATTAAAGTGTTGTATGTGTTTCTATAAATGTTGTCTTTTGAGATTTCCTGATGATTCCCTTTTGCATAGAAAACCTAGTAAGTCAAATAGTTAAGTACTGAACTAGTAGTACTTATTTACTTTACATTAAGCTAAGACTAGATTATGGCATCACCGCCTGACAAACATCTTATAATTAATCTTATAAAAGTTAATGAACCTATATTATAGCTTAAATAAATGCTCTCTATCTAGACAAATCTCACACGTGCATATAGTTATTTCAAATTCTGTTAAACAGCCATTTGTATAAAAATACTTATATTTTAAGACAGAAGTAAGAGATAATTCCAATCATTTATTGAGTTAGGGGAACTTTTCACATAAAATATCATACAAAAATTTGGATTATATATCTTGTGATAATATTTACTCACTTATTCGTAAATACTCAATAAGCTATAAACTGATCTGTCAACTTCTCGCTAATTATTATGTAATTGTATTATTTTTCAAACTAATTTATGATTAAACTAACTACCGGTTATTTTTGAGGTTTGAATATGTACCCGAGCAGTCACTTCGAACCCACAGGTCAGACAAAAACTATCGACTTTATCGATACTTTTGACGTCAGGACTTTTTCAAGCCCTATCGTAAACAAATGTTTTTATAGTGTTTCGTAAAATGCCGACCGATTCTTCATTTAGCAATGTAATTTGATGATAAGTATGAAGAGAAACCTATTATCTAATATTTCCAAAGTTCTTATAACTCATTTAAAAAAAATGTCGAAGTAATGGTTATCAAAAAAGCAGTACAAATAAACATAAATTACCTGTGAAACGTGTATATATTCTGGTTACTGTGTCTTCTAACCTCACATTCACTCACTGAACAAGACACCATGCTTGCAGAATACATATTTTATATAATAATCGTAAGATAATTAATAATTATAATTATATAATAATTTTTTTTACGCATGTACGGTCTGCATAAGTGTTTTCCAAATTACAATTTTGTGTGAGTAAAACATCGCTTCGTTCGAAAGGACCCTATCTGTTATTTATGTAGACTTGGGAAGTCTAATCTTTTTTTTTAAGTCATTGTGGCGGTTTAATATGATATAGTAGATTTCTTTTATGTTATTGTGACGAAACATGCTCGAAGCCCACCTGATGTTAAGTGGACTAACCTCTGCCTATAACAGACGCATTTCATCAACGACGAATTGCACTGCGCCCGTCACACTGAGACGTACAGTTGTTAGGTCTCAGGTGCCTGTAATATTTCTGACTCTCAAGTATTGCTGCCGGAACACAGTTAGGTGTTTGGCGACAGATTTTCTACTAGAGGGTGGTCGGCTAGGCATTCGCAAAAAAAATTGATACCTACCACTTATTTAAGCATAATATGTATGTTGAACAAGAATCAGTTTTGTTTCAAGCGTTCCCCATTTCGATAGAGATACGGAACACGGATGGTCCGTCTTGGACGTCAGTTATGCCAGTGTCAACTGTCAAGATCAAGTCAACGCTGGCAACATTAGTAGTAGACGCGAAACATAACCTCTAAAAATAGTTTTTTAATTTTATTTAAATTTCCGTTTTTGTTTTTCATTATAATTTGTGTACATCTTTTCTTTTTATTTTCTACAAAATGTGTGATATTTCTTATGCCATAGTGATGTGTCTAAATTCTTACTTAGTGTTTAATCCAATATGCAGACGTGATGTTATTGTCTGATTATTTTTGGGATTATTAAATACTTTTGCTGTAAAAATCACAGCAATTTAAAGGTTTAATCCATTATAATATTAAACACTCGTAAGTGATGTGTAAATGTTATAAATTATTGCTATAGTGGTTATACAAGCGATAGTGTATAGTGGCGGCAAAAAAAACAATTTTCAACTATAATATGAAGAAAGCGAAGGTAAACATTAATTTATTTATTTGTAAAAGGTATGTAGGTATATAGTGTATTGCTATACGTTGTATTTATGTCGTAAGGAATACAAGCGCCTCATCTTACTCCTCTTAGGATATACAGGGACAATGATGTTGTTATCCTAGGTTGTATAGTTTAATGTTACTGTATCAGCTGGATTGTCCACTGCTGAACACAGCCTCCCTCATTATTGGGAGGGTATGATTGCCATTCCCCACGCTTGGCAGGCGTCTTGGGAATAGCAGAGCGAGATATCAGTTCCTCAGAAAGTGCTTCTGCTTACCTTCTGTTTTGTTACCCTTAGTCGCATCTAACAAGTTCTATGGGGAGAGATGGGGGTGATATTCTAGCCTGGCACCCCAGAGGTGTGTTTCTATTACAATTGTATTGCACCTAAAATAAGTTACTCATTTAAAAACATATTAGTACTAAGTTCAGTCTCAATGCATTATGTGTACAAGTTATGCTAATGAGTGTATATTATTATTATATATTCTTTTAATGTTATTGTGACGGAACAAGCTTCAGGCCCACCTGATGTTAAGCAGACTAACCTTTGCCTATAACAGATTCATTTCATCACAAGTCACGAATTGCACTGGACCGGTCACTTTGAGACATAGTTGTTAAGTCTCAAGTGCCTGTAATTTCACTGGCTCTCAAGGACAGCTGCCGGAACACACCGTTAGGTGCTTGGCGACAGATTTTGTACTTGAGGGTGGTCGCTAGCCAGGAGGGCCATTTGTAAATAGTCCTTCCACCATGAGGTGCAGCTCAAACCCGCGGCGGGATTCGAACCATGGACCTGCTGCGTGGCAGTCCATAGCCAATGCCACTGAGCCATCACTGCTTCAAAATATATTATGAAGATATACAACAACTAAGCTATGCTTCAAATGTTCAACTACAACTGAAAGTCATCTTTACATGATAAAAATAAATTTTAATTTGTCCTTACAGTATCTTATATATTATTGTTTTTAGTTTATATATGGTTTTATTAACAACCTGTGTAACTTTTTATAAGGCAAGAATTCTCAGTTTTGCAGTGTATACAGTTTGAATTTATTAAGAAAGTTGTGGCCCTATTTCAGGCTGCACAATCTGGTTTTGATTTGGTAAACATTTAGTGGGTGTATAACAATAATCTGAGTCTTAAGTAATGTGTGAAAAACCAAAATTCTTTATAAACTCTTAAAAACTAAGATCCTCCGGAAATAGGAGGGGGTGACATTCCAACCCGGTGCCCCACGGAGTAATGAGATGGTCATTTTCAAGGAGTGTTTGTTTTTCACACTCGATTTTGCTGTAGAATATTTGAATACTTTCAAGTTTTCTCTGATATGCTCATTCCTTATCAAGTCAATTCTAGCTACACCACGCATCCATCTTAATTTTTAGAGTTCTGTTCTAGAAAATTTACTACTAAGGACTCTATTAGGGATGGGCCGAATATTCGTTTTATACTCGGTATTCGGCATATTCGGCAGGTTTGCCGAATATTTGTATTTGGCCAAATATTTGGTTAAATCACTGAATATTCGGCAAAGGGGTACTCAGTTTTCACGGTATTAAGCCATGTATGATTGACAATGAGTTGAGTGTTAATAAGTTGGCAACGTCAGGACCACTATGTCCTAGTACCTATAGAATGAGATGAATTTACTTAGCATTCCATGGATTCACCGTGTGGGTGCCGGGTCCATAGCGTTGCAGAGGAATCCAGTCAAGGTGCCTGGGACTTGCAACCCAGTGAGTAAGGTTAAGGGGCCCCTTTAAACCTTTTTTTGCTCTAGCTACCGAGAGACTCGCCGCTTCACGTATGATTTCGAGGACTCTATCGTGGCGACGGGAATAATGACCCCTGTCAAGGAGCACCTTGCATCCTACCAATAAGTGCCTTGCTGTACCTATGGCCTCCCGACAAATACCGCAAGACTTTTCGGTGGCTTTCCCCCATCTTACTAAATTACTTTGATCTGAAAGGCGTTAAGATAGAATTTTAATAAGGCAGGTGACCAATCGTATATCAAGGTGCGCCACTTTAATGCCAGAGGGATACAAAATTCACCTATGGTTAGCCACTCACTTTGCATTTCCAAGCTCATTGCATGCACTTTATAGCTATCATTTTCGTCTTGTTGTAGAAAAGATTTTACCACGTCTTTATCCTCACTTTTCTTCCTCGACCCAAAACCCGCTTTGCTGGACTGTGCACCTATCATAAATCGTTTATGGAATTGAAGCCTTGAATCAAGATCCGAGGCACTTTTGTCTTTTGGGAGAGATGCGACTATATCGTCTTGAGATTTTAGTAAGACGTGCGTTTTGGTAACTCTTAGGTGTTTATAGAGCTCCGATGGTTTCTTTAATTTCATCACAAAATTATTTTGATCCCTAAATAAAGTAGATGGGTCTGCCGAAAAGCCCCTACTATGACTTCAATGTTCTATTGTTATCATTATTGCCGATGCCAATGGGTTAAATGTGTCCTATATTTTATTTTAATATGGTAAGTAATTTGTAGTGCAGCTTTATGTTTATGTCGACACTGTAGCTTTATTTCAAATAACAGCAGATAAAAAAGATGGTTATTAAATACATTTTTTTAATATGTAGCTGTTTTTGTGTTAAGCTACTGTGAAATGTTTAAAATAATATAACGTTATTATAATCAGATAATTATTGTGAAAAATTAAGGGTGAACTGGCCGGCCTGTTTCCCATACAAACGTCGTAGGGTGATCACTCCCTTATTTGAGGATTTAGGTCCAAAATAAAGCATAATACCGATTGATCTCGTCATTATCTAGGCTTATATGATGCCGAAATTTTAATAAAATAATTAACTTGAGAATTATGAGCCTCGAAACATTTTCATATAAAGTTTTCGAGGCCCATAACTTACAACGTAATTTTCTTTTTAAAATTTTGGCATCATAAAAGCCTAGATAATGACGATATCAATCGGTATTATGCTTTATTTTCTAAATCCTTAAATAAGGCAGTGATCACGCGACGTTTGTATGGAGAAATGACCGGCCAGTTCAACCTTAAGCAAGTTTTTTTTATTTACTTCAAGAAAGAGTTACATGATTAAGTTACAATATTTCCGCAGAGTATGAATCTTATTTCTAGTTTGTCCTTGAAGCGTACACACAAATAATATGATTTATTTATTTCTATCATATGAGAGATCCATCAATTACTGGGGAGCGGGCGGGACGGTGCCTCACTCGCCCACGCGCTTTGCGTAAACAAGCTCACACCTGTATTGTTAATGTAAAGAAATCAATTATGCTGAATATTGGGCCGAATATTCGGTTTGGTAAAAGTTTCACCAACATTCTGCCGAATTCGTATTCGGTGAAACCCATGTTCGGCCCATCTCTACACTCTATTACTAACTACACTAAACCTCGGCTTTCAGTCTGTCCAACCTTAAAAGGGGTAATCTCATCTCAAATAATTATAATAACAAAAAAAAGGTAAAAATAGAGGGGGTACCAGACAAGGAACATACATTTTTTTAAAGGCTAGTGTTTTCATAGCGATAGTTTTGTCATATCTTAAATAAGAAGTATTCTCAAACTCGGTGAAATTGTTCTTCAGCCTAATATCTGTGTCTGATTTGCCAGTTTTTATTTTTTTTATTATTTGCAATACTCGTTTTGTTATACTTATTTCACATGTAGAGATAAAATAAATAATAAAACAGCAAACCACAGGTATGGATATCAAGCTAAATGACAAGCCTGCAAAATTTCACCATGTTTGTACACTTGGTGCTTAAAATACGACGAAACTACGTTTGTATGGTAAGCTACGCTGACTGACCTTAGTTTTTAGGGCTCCATACCTCAAAAGGAAAAACGGAACCCTTATAGGATATTTGAGCTATAATTAATATTTAGTATCCTTAAAGGTTTTTTTTTTGAATTTTTGCTCAATTGTATAATCTAAGTACATACAAGCATCAAAGTTGGTATGATTATATTTATAGTCCAATGTCTAAAGTACAACAACAAATAATTAAGTGGGCCAAATGTGGATCATACTCCCTATTTTAGATCTCGAACTGCATTTAAAAACTAAAAATATTCTAGTACAATGTTCTCTGTTGATATGGAATCCTCAGTGTGCAAGTCCTAGTCGCACTTAAGGCCGGTGTTATTGCTCTGTCATAAAAATGCTTATTCTAACTCTAAAGCTCCATAGTTTAAACTATTAACTACTTTTGCGAATGCCCGCCTGGCTAGCTACCACCCTCAAGTAGAACCTATCAGGCATAAAAAAAGCCTTATTGGCATTTATTTTTGTGAGAGTAACTTAAAAACTACTCGACCAACGTTGATAAAATTTCAATGGTCACTAACTTGCAGGTATATTCTCTGTACTGTACTGTATCAGCCGGATCGTCCACTGCTGAACACGGCCTCCCCCATTAAGGGGAGGTTTGCCGTAATCCCCACGCTTGGCAGGCGTTGGGGTTCGCAGTGAGATATCAGTTTCTCAGAAAGCGCTGCTGGCCTTTTACTACACCCACGGGTAGAAATGGGGGAGTGACAATCTAGCCCGGCACCCCACGGGCCATCTATCGATATTCTCTACCCAACAAAAAAAGAATCATCAAAATTGGATGATCCCATGAAAAGGTATGCATGCGACGGCATACATAAAAAAACAATTAAGAAAATATACGCGCCTCGTCTCGAGAAACTTCTTCCTATTTTTGGGAGGCGGTTTAAAAGAAATATTTTATTATGCAGTAACTCTATCATTACGGTGTTAATATTGTTTTTTTAATGATGCATATTGATAACAGCAATACAATGATATTGCTGTTCTTTCAATGATTGACCCTTTGTCCACTGACAAAACTATACAGTTTCTCCTCGATGTGCTGGTAGCGGAGCTTGCCTAGTCGTTGTTAACTGGCCCACTAGCTTAAACAACGTGCACTGCGGTACTACTACTTGGTGACCGCTAGTAGCATGTGTACTGAGCACTTCCGTGCTTCGGAGGGCACGTTAAGTTATCGTCGGTCCTGGTTGTAGTCTTAGGATGCCAGTAATTATAGCATGGTGGTAGGCTCTGTTCGAATGCCCGTCTGGCTTGCTACCACCCTCAAGTAGAAAATCTGTCACTAAGCACCTAACAGACAGTTCCAGCAGATGTCCTTGAAAGCCCGTAATTCAATACTTACTATCAAGTGAGGTACTGATCAAAGGCTGGCCTTACAGCAATAAAAAACTAACAGCAATAAAAATAATAAAAAAAAATGTTATTTTTTACAGGTAAGCTTAGTGGTCAATGTGACCAGCCTCAGGTGAGTTATTTTATTTTTATACTAAGACAACATAATTTGGCTGCTGTACGAGTACAGCTGAACTTCTCGAAGCGATCAATATCTTAGTATTTTGAAATAAAAAACTGCAATTTTGTGCCAAAATTAATAATTTACGAGTCGCATTTAAGCATAGTAATCAGTTCATATAATATATGAACTGATTACTATGCTCTATATAAAACTTCAGGATATGCAAGCTGTGTAGAAGCTATACATAAGGCACAGAGGTCTTTGAAGGCAAAAGCCTAGACATATGACCAATATAAAATAATAATAGTTGTAGTATCCATATTATTGTTTGTTCGTATGACAGTTATATTGAATATTTACTCAGGTTTATATAAACTTTTGCTTTCTCTAATCTTAACTTCACTTTTTGCTGTTTTGATAGAAATGATAATTATAACATGTAAATAACTACTTTGTTGTCGCCGATCATTTTGTGTTGTATGAAATACCCAAACTTAACGAAGCCTGTATATTCGTGACCATTTCATGAAATCAAAATTATATTGCACAGAATGGTTGAGATTTAAAGCCTTAGTATAAATCATCAATCGATGAAATGTTATAACTTTATAGTTTGGTCTTATGCAATAAGACTAATGAGTGATTCTAGTTTGTATTGGCAATGGTTAGTATTGATCTAAAAGCTTTTGAATAAAAAAAGTATACATTGTTTCATTGGTCAACAGATCAAAGTATTTGTTAAAAGCCATTAAAGTTGATGTTTTCACTGTTTAAACTAGAAAGACACAGAAACATAGGAAAAGTCACGATGTTACCTAGGTTAAAAAAGATTGCCGCAATTAGATCAAAAAAGCGCAGTGTCAGGGCAGCATCTAGATTTTTCAATGTACCAAGAACAATACATCAGGATAGACTTTACGGAAGAACACATGAAGATTGCCACAGACGAGAAAATAAACCCCCATTAACAGAAGCTGAAACACAAAACCTTGTTGATTGGTTCAAGTCACTTCGTTTGCAAACAATGGGATCGGGGAATCCAATCTCGAGTATCATCCCAGGGATAATGATAATGATACTCGACTGTAACGACTTATAAATAAGTAAGGTGCATAAAAATATTGAATATATTTAAACATCAACGTCCTGTAAAAAAAGAAATATGACCATTTACCAGAAAATATATATAGCGAAACAATTCTTAAATTATGAAGGTTGATGATAAGTTATTTATGTGGAAAGTAAAATTTTGTAAACGGAAATAACTTATACGTTAGATGTAGAATGTGAGTGTGGTGCCCCTGAGCAAAATACGGCACACTTACTGACATGTCCCCAGTGCCCGATCACAAGATGCACACACGATGACCTAAAGTATGCATCTTACAGGGCCGTGGAGATGCCTCCCATTGGACAAAAATTATCTAAGAGTCAATTAGCCATTGATACGAAATGAATGAATTAACGGAAATAACTATTACTTAAGTCTAACTATTACTATTAACTGTATACTTAAAGTCAATTCATTTACCTACTTTTACTGTTCTCATGACCATTTGTAAATTTTTGTAAACGGCAATAACTCTTTTGTTATAGGGGTAATATGAATTATCTACACATATAAATTTAAACTGTATATGTGTATAGTAATAAAACAACTTTAAACGGTTTAAATCGCGTATATTTATCATTATTTTTGTCCCGACGTCAAACACTTTGCAGTGATCGTGGTCACGGGGTGACTCAATAATGATAAATATACGCGATTTAAACCGTTTAAAGTTGTTTAATTACCATGTGTAATAATCGCGAAAACCTAAGACAACATTGTATATGTGTAGTTAATTCATTTACCTATTTTTATTGTGTTCATATACATATATGTATTTTTTTTGTAAAAGGAAATAAGCCATTTCTAAAAGAGATACTTAATGTAATTGTAAATGTATAGGCAATTAATTTACATACCTTTATTGTGTTCATGTACATAAGTTAATTTTACGACGTGGGTCGCGTTTATTATAAATACGTTAAAATTGAATTCATACATGAGTAATTCTATAAATTTACAAAATAAATCACTAATTTATTTATATAATTATATAACTGTTTTATTAATATAATAAATGTAAATATACCTCGTGTGATGTTGCATGAATAGTAGCCGGTATTAGCAATTTATAAGTTAGTATTAATTATATATTTGTATATGTTTGAAAGTGTTTTTAAATGCATTATTAACCATATTTGGATATTTACAGCAAGATACGTAACAACGAGACGTGGAGCCCAGCTTTTGCTATTCAACAATTTTGTGTTCCGCCACCAGAATCATGTCACAAAAGAAGGCTTCAAGAATTGGTACTGTGTTATGTACGTCAATACACAATGCAAGGCTATACTGACCACTGACTCGCTGGAGCATATTGTTCAAATACGAGGGGTTCATAACCATACAGCACCGCGTATTGTAAACACGCCTGATGGTATCATTCACCAACATATGAAGAGGAAACGCAGGAGAGCTAAATCTTTAGCTAAGAGAGACGACTCTGAAGATGAAGATAATGTTACCTTCTTACCTTAACAATTCGTTTTATTTGTTTTTGACATTTTACTTATGGTTGAACTGACCTGACCTGTTTCCAACTTTACATAGGGTTGAAATTACCATTACTTTTTGTTAACCAAGATAACTTTTATGTTCTTTTTTTAATTAATGTGATTTTGAAATTGGGATGAGACGCGATATTATCTTACGTAGCTGAATATTTACAGCCGAATGCGATTGTGAGGATGAGGACGGCCATGAGCCAAAATGGTTACGTCGTATCTCAATTATTTTTCTCTTGTTTTTGAGACTTTACATTTTAGAGGAGGCTGCTCTGCTTTTATTTTTGGGGTCCAAATCGGGTAGGGTAGACTAGACGCAATTATTTGTGAACGAACATGCTATGCTCACTGCAGAACTGAAAGTGGTTTTAAGCAAAAAAAAAAAAAACGATTTCATCGTCTCTCTTTTGGCTGTAATTTAATAGGTAACTTTTAAATACGAAATAACAACACTCGGCCCCTAAAGCATTGCTGACCTAATCTTGCCAGCTTGCTGTCTGCTAGGTTGGAAACTACTTTATTAAAATATTTATCGTTTTTAACTATGATATAATACGTTTTGTTGCTTCGTGAAGCAGAATGTGTTTTTCTCCTTAGCAAATAGCTTGTGATCCGCATTTCTTTTACTTTTTAACCTTAACTTCTTCAGTTTATTTATGTATTTTGTTCAGTCTTCATTAACCTCCTGCCGACCTGCGTCCTATACATAGGACATTGACTTGCCTAAAATATATCCCAATAAGAATCAAAATAAGTGTCTCTTGGAGGCAGGAGGTTAAATATAATTTTAATACTAATAAAACAAGTATTGTAACAAAAATAATATCACTAGCTTTGAGTAGAATTTAAATTATTTTAAGTGACGTGCATAGTATAGTTACGTATTTTAGAAATTAAATTTACAAGTAATTTTATGTAAACATTATGACAGCTAGCTGTCTGTGTCATTAATTGTGGCACAGCAACGTCGAAAGGCGAACTATGGCCTTTAGGTAGAGTAATTTTCTATAGTCATTATCAGCTGGAAAACTATTTAACATAGTGGAGGTTCCATTGAATCCCATAATGAACGATTGTAAACCATTAGCATCCTTGGGCTTCCGTGACTGACGATGTCGTCGGCCAGCAATGGATGTAAAACAATTTTACTTACTCTAGTTCTTTTATTTTAATTTTATAAATGTATTGGAATTGCTTTAATTTTTAAACTAAAATTAGAGTAAGTTTTCTGTTTTACTAGTATTAAGAATGTCATTTTAACCCTGCTATGTTTTAATTAATGAATCTGAGAATTATGATGTATCTCTGTTGATGAATATCATACATTTATTTATATGTTTCTAGTAGTTAATATTTTTTACTACGCGAGTAATATGGAAAATAGATTGTACTTTGTATTTTCATACAATTAAGATTGAATTTTGTCTAGTCGGTACCTGTTTTAAGGATTTAAACAATTACATTTCAATTTCAAAAATTACACGATATATGAAAAGTACCTAATTAATGTAATTATGAATGTTGTAACGTTTTGAACAAATTTATACTAATTTCAAGTAAATAAGTAGTTTTAGATTGCAACTATTATTGTATTGACGTAAAGTAATAAAAGTGACGCTTTAATCGTACCTATATCTTTATTTCTTTAATTTATTTAAGTAATATTTACACTAGCTTGATAATATTTTTCATTTGATATACTTAATTCAAAATCGTAGTGTTCACTCCATATATGTAGTTGAACAACTCCAATAATAATCGAAGATCATGCGAAACCTACAACACAGTCAGTATCACACTCAATCTGTGGTATTTATTTTATAATATACAATTTGCCATAGGTACGAGTATGTAACTCTTGCCATGAAAGAATGGTGTGTACGAAAGGTACTGCGAGTATAGAGAGGAATAAAATACATGTTGTGCCTACCCAGCCTTGTGTGGGATATGGGGGGATAACTATCTACCTGATAATTAATCTTATAACAAATAACACAACACGGTAATTATGAACTGAATTTAAATTTGATCTAGTCGCGGACATGTTTTTTATAGCAAATATCATCTTGATTATAACCTTGACTATTCATAACGTTTTTTGAAATTCATTTCTCGGGAAACGTCAAGGTGACTCAGAGTTATTAAGGTACTTATTTGATTGTGTTTCTATCAAAATATGTTTGTCTAATATCACCCGTATTATAAACCAAGAATACAGTTAAAATAAGGTATGGAAGGTAAAAATATTATACATTAAATAAATATTTTAATAAAACACTTAAAAAATATAAAAATATATTCAGTGACAATTCCGCCTAATTTTCCTGCTAAGCCGACGTGACGTCACAATCGCCACGCAGAGTTTTAAGTCAAGAGCTCCTGAGGATGCTTCGTGTTGAAGCGAAACGCGTCGAAAATTCTTCCGATTTGGCTGCGTGGCGTTTGTGATGTCACGTCAGCTTAGCAGGAAAATTAGGCGGAATTGTCACTAGATATATATTATACATTGTTTGAAAAGCGTGAGTTTTTCATGATGTAATCCAATTTCAGGGTGTCAGTCTGAAGCAATCCTTTTACCTTCAGGTGGACGGGACCATGGTATGATATTCTTCAGAGGGTATACGTACTCCTGGAGGTACTCGACGAAGGCAGGAAATTATTGGACTTGTTCCACTCGTGCGAAACAAGGATGTCGAGCTTATATTTATACGAATATCACGGAGAGTTTTTTTACTATCTCCGATTATTGCACGGATCATGACCATTGTCCGGGTCCAAAGGCGAGAAAATTGAAAATTAAAATTAAAGAGCGAAACGACAAAATGTTGAGAGTTTTAACATTAAGCAATAAAACTTAATAAAAAACAAAGTAGTGTGATGGTAATCGTCAAAGTTACGAGTATGTTGAGATGATCGGGCCATGAAGAAATGATAGCCTATGAAATTATGAAAGCCACATATATACTGAATCTTAAAAAAACATTATTGTTGTAAATAATATCTCATGACCAAGTCTCAAGAAATATGTAAAACATACATGTTATTACGTTATCATATATTTCTTGCCATACTCATTTAATTTTCACTACAGTATTTATAATATTAAGTGGATGATCGACGGACGAGTAAGACCGCGGTTTTGTGGCTTGTTGGTAAAACTCGCCGTAATAATGCATTAGCGTGTTTTAAAGACCGACGAGGCTGTGCTGGCTCGTCAGTGTTGTTTTATTTTTTACTCTGCTCATCGCGTAAGGCTACAATTGCCACACATTACTGTTTTGCTCGCTAGTCAATCAACACCAACAGCCGCGAGTAAAACCGTCTTTCTAAACCCGCGGTATAACGACTCGCCCACTTTAAAGTAAGTATTTGTTTGTAAAATGTTGTAATATAAGAGCTTTAGTATGGCTATTGATATGACTAAGAATGATAAGGATATAATATCATAGTACTTTTTATCTTCGTTTTACCCAATAGTATTGTATGAGGGTAACTATTGTGTTGTGTTTAAAAATATTTTTTTCACAGAAATTGACTTCATAACATCACAAAAAGGCTACAAGCTGCTAGTATACGAAAAGTATACGTTCGCCAAGAACTGCAAAAGTAAGAACAAGATATCGTGGACTTGTTCATCTCGCTGCTCCAAAAAGTGTGCTGCTCAAGTGATACTTAGAAAAAATGGCGAGTTCTTGGTGGTGAACGGAGAGCACACGCATCCACCTCCGGTGTTCTATGTCAATGACCTGGGGCAGTATGTAAGGGTCTCTGAAAAACATCTACCGAAACATGAAAATAAATTAACCCCAATAACTGAGGCAGATAAACATGTTACAGAATATGAAACAATGGAGGAAACTGTACAAGACTAGTAACATTAAAATGACTGATAAAAAAACTAATTCCATTATGTAGGCATTCACTATGACATCATCATCCACTCACTATAGACGAGTGTGTGAAAATAAGTTTGTATAGGGTATATATGTGTGTAAAAATAATTCACCTTCCTGGCCGATTCACACAATTTTGCTTGCGCTCAACCGATGCCGATATTACGTCCTAGATAATCATGCCTAACACCATTAATGGATAAATCTTCTAAAGTTACGGCAAGGAGTTTCTGGAATGAACTTAAGAGGGCTTAATATTAAAAAATCTCATTTAATAGACACTTTTTAAAAACTGGACCGCACCTATAAAAAAATGACCAATCAGGTCTTAGATAATGTTTTTGAATTCTGCATTATTATTACTCCTTTATCGACAATAGTATAAAATTTATCTTTTTAATTTTTGCTACATATTTTAGGACCAATCTATATTCATATTTTATATACAAGGTGTCCCAAGAAGTAGTGATATACTGAAGCTCGGCTAGGTCCTCTACCTCCCGGTAGAGGACCTAGAGGGCTATCTGAATTACCCCCCGTGTATGTTCCGCGATTTTTATTCTTGCTTTAAAACATTTAAATTTTTTTTAATTATTATACCCTGTATTAAAGTGAATAATACAATTATTTTTCAAATTATGTTGTGATATTATTTGATAGAGATTGGAGAAAGAAAAATAACATAGAATATTGATACAAATAACAGATTGAGAAAGTATGATTACTTATTTCATAAATACATATAAGTAAGAAATAACTTCTTATTCATGTTTTTTTTTCAATTACTATGGTTGACTTCTATATAACGAATAACAAAGTTATTATGATAGAGGCCTTAGTTCACTTGAAAATAAGTTGCTAAAAAGCTTATACGCTACTATACTGTCGTGTTTAGAAATTCCAATACCTGTTGTGTTTGTCTGACAGAGTTCTTCTTCCTTTCTTATCCCACGCCAGGCGGGTCGGTATAACATGTGTCTCCTTTACACTGTTCTGCTACTCATCATCGCAGGCATCCTATTGAAAGAATGTGTGAGTAGTAAGAGAAACTACTACACACATGTATTATTTAAGATATGATAATATGATCCTGATCTGGGGCTGGGCCTGGATACGTTTGTAGGTAGAGTTTAGAGATCTCTTAATGTCTCTCAGCTGTCGGTCTGTCTGTATGTATGTAGCTGGTATCTACCACGTTAACGAAATGATTAAACACAAACCTCAAAGGATGGATATTAGAGTTAAAATATCGATGAAATAATTTTTCAGGAGGATCTTTCGTGTAGGGACAGCCGAAAGGTTTTTGTACTCCATATTACATTACAGTTAAAAACTACTTATATGTATATTAATATTTTGTAATAAAAAAATGTGTTGTCAGAGTTGACAGTTTTAGCCCACTTTTGTAAAGGGTCTACTAGAAGAGTCTGAAGAAGTAAATCGGTTACGAATGTACATGTATTTGATGATCCTTAGTACAGTACACAGTATTTTAACAACAAATGTTAAAAATCCAAGTGTGAATAGGACTCACAGCAAAGGATCCCAAATTGAATAAAGAGAAAACGCGTTTATATAAAGAATATAATAACAGTGATAGTTCAATTTAAATAAAAAAGGAATATAGGTTACGCTTTAATATCACCACAATATAATGTGGAGAAATATAAACATAAGCATGTAATGCACACAGCTACACTTACTTACATTATATATGAAACGTTTCAATTAATAAAGCATTCAGTAGATGCATATACGCACACTACTAAGACTCAGTCAGGAGACGTTAAAAAATTGCCATTTCCCACGTGCCATTTATCCCATTTTTACAAGTTCAATGGTTCGCACCTATGATATTACTAGATAATAACATCGGGGAGCATGAAACCGACTGCGCTTGATTGTTTCTTTTTTTATTTCCGGTAATCAACTGCGGGCTTTTCATCATGAATTCTTGTTGAAGAAATGATTTTTGATTATAGGAATTATTACTATGTCATCACGTGGCGAGAAAATGTTACTGTACCAAAATTATGGCTACAACCAAAGTTATACCTCAAGCAAAGGTACCGTGATTAACTGGTACTGTTCTTCAAGGAATTCAAGGAAGTGTAAAGTCCGAGTCATTACCAGCCCCCATGGCCACGTGTTTCAGAAGTTAGGAGCACATACACACGATGTGCAGTATGCAGCTGAGGACAACGGCGGGTTCCGAAAACATAGATATTTTTGAATTGTGTAAACATATATACTTAAGTATAAGCTTTTGTACATTGATTTAACTTATTTGTTATTGATCTCAAAAAAGTCATTAATTTAAATGTTGTGTCATAATCGGCGACTAAGGGAAAAATACCGGAAGGTGGAAAGCAGCGCCTTCTGAAGAACTGACAACTTCTACTGCGATCCCAAAGAGGCCTGCCATGCGTCTTTTATATACGATTATGGTAAATCCCTCCCATGGGACCTTGTTCAACGGTGGACGTACCGGTTGATGTGATGAGATTAGTGAAATTGGGCCCTAGTAAATTTATTGAATTGAGGGTTGATCAAAACATACTAACGAGGACTTATAAATAATATTCTAACGTAGTACTTACTGTGTGCATAGTGTATTTAATACCCTGAGAATTTCGATGTAGATACTGTAATTAGTTGGTACTGTATAGTAGATATAATATATATATCATGATGTTAGCTTATATAAGGTTCGCGTCGATTGTTATACGGCGCGCGGCGCGGCGCGAAGCTTAATTATTCACTTTTCTGATGAGAGGTGAACTGCTGAATGTAAATCTCTGATTATACCGTTTGCTTCTATGCTGGTCTAGTCCTTTGTATAAAATTTATTCGTGCCGTATAATACTCATACTCAATTATGATTAACTTAATAAAATATAAGTACGAAGTCATTAACCTGTACCAGTTCATTTCATTAGAACATACTTAGTTTAATGTGTTAAAAAATATCAAGATTTGACAATATGCTGCCATTCGCTTTAATTATGTTTAATCTATGGCACTAGTGCAATTTACGAAGCGGCAACAATATATTTCATTATGTGGCAACACTAGCCCCTTCCATTGTTTTTGTTTACCTATAGCAAAAGCCAGCTCTACCATTCGATAGCTGACAAGCGCAGAGCGAACAACTAATTTATTTTATGGTTGATACCATAAGTATATTTCCGATGTGAACATAAATTCTGAGTGTATGAATGATTTAGTAATTTCAAATAAATTGTGAATATGGAGTGATCTGAAGACAATGAAGTTCTTTCTTTTATTCGAAGTTACAAGTGTAAGAAGCATTAATCGTTAAAATACTTGTTCTATGTTTCAGAATTATAAGATAAATAATTTTGTTTACATTTTTTGTTTTTACAATCTTTAATTTTTGAACATTTCTTTTTTCTTACGACATCTTAATAATCTGCGTATATCATACATGATATTCAATTGTTCTTGCAAGGTTTACAGCTATGCCAGAAATGTCTGAAATGATTTACCTGGCTTGCCGTAACATTTAAATTAAGCCATACGTTGTGGTATACATAATCTTGTACTATTAGAAAATGCGTTGAACTCCCGCTTTCTATGGAAGTCCAAATAGTTTCGTTCGAAGGTGAACTTCACCACACTCCATCTAAATTACCCACATGAAACAACCGCAGCGAAAGACCAACTCAAATCTCCAATGTCTTAATTATATGCTGCTATTTCACTTAAATATTTACCTAAGCTCATTAGTAAGCAATTTTTTAAATTCAATCTTCTGCGCCTTTACAGGTCCGATACTTCTTAAGCCCGACAAGAAGAATAAGTACGTACTCCTCTACCAAGGAAATACTTACAGACGCTGCACCAAATCAAAAAAAGGTATAATATGGAAATGCACAAGCAGTAAGAGCGACGATTGCAAAGCTACTATCACAACGGCCGCTGAAGATGTTCTAACAGTCGTCATTGAAAAACGCAGTCACAGTCACAAAAACAATATGTCCACTTCGGAGGATAAACCTAAACATATTTATTTTACAACGGATTGATTTATATTAACAAGTATGATTAAATTAACATTTCTTTTAGTAGATTCTTTACATGGCATTGTTGAATTTGCAATTTTTATTATCATACATTAATACTTTGAATGTAGAGAATATGATATCTGATTTAAGAAAGAAATGAATCTAAAATGGCGCTAAATTTTTAAAATGTCGTCGCTAATTACCTCTCTCATATTCATCCTTCATGCTGTCTATAGAGTGAGTGAGAGGGAATGACTAGCGACGCCATTTTTGATTCGTTTCTTTATTTAATCGGGTTATAAGGGAGGCCATAGTGCTGGTTAATATACGTACTCATATATCAAAATCACCCTCAAATAAATTTGTGTATAATGTTACATTGATTGTTAAATGTATTTTTTGTATACCTATGAAAATGCAGCTACTGATTAGGGTGTTGCTGGATCTACTCCTGTATTTAAGTTTAAGTAAATAAGAGTGTATCTTTTTAAATTTATGATAACATAATTAGATGTACCTATTGAAATAAGTGTGTTAAAGGTACAAGTTATGACATAAGTGCCTAACCATTAAAATTTGTATTTCAACCTTATACAGTGGCAGTGCTAACATTTTAAGTTAATAGTATTTGTTCAGTGCCATACAGCTTAGAATGCAGGCTCTTAATAATTAAACAATTTTGATAGATTTTTTTTTCTATTATTTATTAGTAATATACAAAATTGCTTTCATGAATATTTTATTAAATAACGTAACAGTGGGTATAGTTGACATTGAGGTAATAGTTGACACTTTCAACTTTGAAGACATATAAAGACAGTTTTTTCATAGAACAGACCATGTGAATGCATCCTATTGATAGGAAATATATCCAGACACATTATTTTTTTTATTTTGGCAAAATTGGATCAGCCATTTTGTAATAGCGTGTGTTTAACTGCGCGCGTGTCCATGAATTATATTTTTTTAAATATATCTAACAGAATTTAAAGAGGTGAGTAAATTTACATTTATTAAAATTTTTTCATTGCTTTTCCTGATATCCACATAGGTGATGTATAATGTTGTTATTAGTTCACTGCTTATTACCCGAACTCCACTCCTAACCTCGTGTGTGTAATGGCGCCAATTATTTCGTGTGTGTCAATTACTACTTACGCCTTTTTCAATGTTGACCAGTAATTGACATCCCTGTTAACTACTGATTTTTTAGGTGTATATTAAGTTTGCATTATGTGAGTGATTAGTGTAAGGTGACAATCGTTTCAGTATATAATGAGGATAGTTCCTATTACTAGAACCAATACTTGACAGGGATGTCAACTACACATGCATACAGTGTCAAGTACTGAGCACATATATTTTTTCCTTCCTTTGGAAAACAATTAAAAGCACCGCACTTATATCTTAAAAACAGTACTGAATTTCTTGTGTCAGACTGCTTGTTATTTTTTTATAAGTACTTTAAATGATGTCGGATTTTTATAGTCTGCAATAAATATGACGTATGAATTGTAACTAAATACTGTTTTCTTAGATTAGCTAGACTGATATTTATAAGTGTAAAGTATGATTATGATAATAATAAGATACTCTTTGTTGATGGTTTAAATTAATAATCCCTTATTCAAATATTCCGTAGCTCGCGGGGCGGAAAGCGTCCCAAGGGGATCCGCTTTGCTAAGTTCAATGTAAGAGTTGGAATGGACACTATGAAGTATGCCAGACGATAGATGCAATAATTTGTTGTATTTTAAAAATTATAGTTCGGATCGTGCTAAAAAAAAAACACGAAACGATCGGAAATAGCGGTCCGCGTGTAATGATGCGTAGAACTTTTGAAAATTTTAAAAAATGAAATGAATACAAACAAAAAAAATTACAAAATATGATCAAGTATGAATCCGTCAGCCCAAGACTTCTCTGGGTAAGCCTTAGAGTTGGGCTTACTCGATGTTTTGGGGCGGGTGTCTATGCGCCGACGGACCTGGGTTCGTGAAGGTCCCCAAAAGCACAAAAAGAAAGAAAGGAGTTTTGGGACAGTATGCACAATACTTTAAAAATGTGTAAAGGTAATGAAAGGATTGTATTGATGGATGGGTAAGAAGAAAGCGAGATGGATATGAAAGGGTTCCTGGTGCTTTTGGGGATGAATGAGCGAATGAGAATGGACTAAGTTTGCTTGATTTGTGTCTGGAATGGAGTCTTTGCGTCACAAACAAAAAAGGGTTGACCACAAAAAGATCCATTTGTTTACAAGGGAAGGTGATTCAAGAAGTATGATTGACTTTATTACTGTGGATGAAAAGCTGAGGACGAAAGTATTGGATACTCGGGCGTACCGCGGAGTTGGCATCGATACAGACCACTACCTGGTGGTGAGACGTTTAAGTGGTCTTTTCAACCGATGGTGACACCGAGCGCGTGCATGTAAACTACAAGTGTGAACTGTTCGGAACGAGTGAATGTTAAAAAATTGCAAGAGAAGGATGTTAAAAATGATTATTTTAATAAGTTGAACTTGATGGTTTAGAAGAGATAAGTGAAATTAAAGAAATGTGGATAAAATTGAAGCAAGGGATGGTAGACGTTGCCATCAATGTGTGCGGGTCTTCTAAAAAGCGAAAAGGACAAATGCTAAAGAATGCGTAGATGGATCAAGATGTACAAAAGGCTGTGAATAAAAACAAAATAACATGTTTGGATTAGTTAGCCACAAAAGCTAACCAAAATGTATAAATTGCAACACATAACGATATACGTTACGTGTCACAAGAAAGGATTATAAGAGATTAAAAAAGATAGCTATAGAAGTTGTAAGCAGAAAAAAAGCTGAGTGAAAAGATTTCTGAAGATTTCCAGTCAAATGTAAAGTTTTTCTGGAAATCCATAAGAACTGCTCGAGGAAAACATAACCTGAGATCGTCAAATCAGAAGTCATGATGGAAGCATTATAAAAGGAGAAGAATATGTGTTGAAAAGATGGAAAGAGTATTTTGAAAGTTTATTTGAAAGAGAGGGAACACTGGACTAGGTTTCAGGAACCTACATGTACACATACAAGCGATAATGAAAACGAAATAAGTATGGAACAGATTTTGAAAGCGTTAATGTGTATGAAGTTAGGTAAGAATCCAGGATATGATAAAATCGAGATGCTGGGCGAGGCATAGTTGTTAGTCTGTTACACCGCTTTTTTAATTAGGATTGGAGGAGGATTACAAAAGATGGAGAGTGTGAAAGTAACATAGAAAGAGAGGGGATGCTGGCTGTAAACATGGTGAACGGAGCATTGCACCCGTTTATGAACAGTACGAAGCGCTCGTAGCGAAGTTTACTTAGCTGTTCTTAGCCGATCGGCAAAGTTAAGCAACGTCGCCCGCGGTCATCATGAGTGGGATGGGTGACCGCTAGTGACATTACTACTGAGCGCTTCCGTGCTTAGGAGAGCACGTTAAGCCGTCGGTCCCGGTAGTTGTCTTAGGAGGGCAGTCGTTATAGCATGGTGGTAGAGCATTTTGCGAATGCCCGCCTGGCTAGCTACCACTCTAAAGTAGAAAATCTGTCGCCAAGTACCTAACGGTGTGTTCCGGCAGCTGTCCTTGAGAGAGTCCTTGAGAGCCAGTACTTCTAGGTTAGCCTGTACAACATCTTCGACCACATCATCACTTACCATCAGGTAAGATAGTGGTCAATGGTTAACCTATCAGGCATAAAAAAATAAAAAAAAATATGTCTAAGAAGGCTTATCCGGCTGTTCATGTAGGAGTGTTGCTTCCACCAAAAAATTGGTTGGTTCAAACAAAAAGTAAATGTATTGTATTGAAAGTTGGGTATAGCAGAAAAAGCATGAAAGTAGAATAAATACAGTGGAGATGAGAGCATTGAGAAGCATAATTAGAGTCAAACGGAGTGACAGGATAAGGAATAGGGGAATGACGTGGTGTAAATAAGGATGTAGTAGTGGCTAAAATCGAGAAAGGAATGTTCGTTCAGGTGGTTTGGACATATAGAGAGAATGAATGAAATAAGAATGACTAAACAGGTTTACATGGGACAAGTGAACGGGCGTTTTGGAAGGGGAAGACCTAGACGAACGTTCCGAAATCAAATTGAAGACGTTCTGAAAAATGGTCATGTCAGGAGAACCCTAAACCGACGCTTATGTATGAAAGGATGATGAATGTAGATGAATCGAAAGAGATATCTAAGGATCGTAGCAAGTCGAAATCTATAGTCTCTGCCTACCCCTACGGGAAATAGGCGTGATTTTATGAATGTTTATATGTATTAGAGTATTCATTATTAATAAATTAGTTTAATTATTTGATGTCAACTATTGGATCAACTAATGTCAACTACCCAAACAAATCTATTTTTAGCATGTCAACTATGGGTGCATTTGATACTTTGAAATCATGTATTTTACATTTTTTATTGCTTGCTCTTATGAGATAATTGAATAACATGCAATAATCTACATGAAACCCTTTCTTTAAGAATATATAATTCACTTTTACATTAAAACATTTTAATCACCCTACACTGTTCTAAAGTTGACTATTCCGACCTATGTGTCAACTACTCCCCCATTTACCTTAACTCTGGTTTATATTGTGTATGTCTGTCTGTCTGGTATATGGGTAAATACTGGAAAATATATTTACTATAGTAGTTTATAATTAAAATAAATATTTTTAAGATAAGTTGTATGAAAATACTTGAGAATGCAGTGAATAATATTATGATCACATACTTAAATGTCGTAATATGTATGTGTATGGTAGGTAATGGGTAGTTTGTAATAAGTTTGTAAAATCTACCTCAAGCTTTTGTCGTTATTATTTAAATTTAAAGTAATTATTTTTAACCTTTCAACTGGTATGAAACAATACAACTTAATAATATGCAATATATTGTTATACTCTACCAAATTTAAATATCGCTTGATATGTACACAAACAACAATTTATTGCTTGTTTTAATTTTGGTCGCATTCAACTTTATTCAACATGATATGTGCTATTTGATGATTGAAAAACTGCCCTTAGATAAGTAAAAAAAAACTATTTCAATAAACATTTGAAAAATGTCATATATTAGTAATTATGGTTGATAAGTTGATGTTCTTGTATGTTTTAAATTTTATATTTTTTATAAATATAACAGTATATTTGAAAATAAGAAGAGGATGATTTCTTTTAACTGTTCTCATTTTTTTTTATTATATCTAGTGTCTATGCTTCAATATACTCAGAGTAATAAATCAGAACTTTAATTATTATAAGTAGACCACTGACTAACAGTGTGCCTGGAGATATAAGACAATTCGTTTTTCGGGATGGACACTAACAGTTTAAAAAACAACAAGAACACACATTTTATAGGTATAGTGAGCGGACTGTCGTTTGCACAGGCTGCTGGCTCGCTACATTTAAATTTGTGTCACATTGTTTACTGAAAACGACCGGTAATGTAGACTGCCAGTCACGGCCAGCCGATGAAAAACGGTCAGTGTAAAAAGATTGTTAGTTCAGATTCAGTCAGTAATAATCGCTAGTATTGAGTGGGTTATGTACACCTTGGCTGGCAAGTCAAAGATAGAGTCCGTGCGGTTATTTACTCCTGTGCATTCGTAACTACGACTGCTTAATCGATAGTTTACATTTTAATAGCAAAAGTCTGTATGAGAAACTTATGGCCCTTTCATGCAGCAGCAAGACGTGTAAGCAACTTTTTAACGGGGTAAATCACAACAAGGCGCGAAGGCTCGTATCAATGTGGCTGTTAATAATGAGCCAACATCTACATAACATTGTATATATACATAAGCATTACGCGTACAACCTCTGCCAAATAGATATATGATTAAAAGAAAGATGACAGTGAATTATAAAATTTTACCAAATAATATACTGTGTTTACACATCTCTGCCTACCCCTTCGGGAATACAGGCGTGATTATATCTATGTATGTAATCTACTATAAGCAGGAATATTTTGGAACCTCAAGCATTAGTGAGTCATAAAAATAAACTTAATTTTCACTGACGAAAGAGAACAGAACTTAATCGAGACCTACACCTCCAGTTTCATAATCATTACTGTTCACAGTGACTGTGGTCACCGCTATAGATGGGGCAACACTACTCATGCTGAATAGCTACGCGTTTATCGACCCTTCTCCCATGCCGAACGGCGAACGCTGGTACTGCTCTGGAAGACACAAGTGGAAGTGCCAGGTATGCCTCCATGTCAACGACGACTATGAGCTAGTTTGCATATCCAACGAACATACCCACAAGCCGCCTGTTTATGAAAAGACTGCCGGTGGTTTGTATGTGGAAACGGCGCCATGAGATGTGGTCTATTAAGGGTGAACTGGCCAGTCAGTTCTCCATACAAACGCCGTAGGGTGATCACTCCCTTATTTGAGGATTTAGGTCCAAAACAAAGCATGATATCGATTGAACTCGTCATTACCTAGGTTTGTATCGTAACGAAATTTTTAAAAGATAATTAAGTTGAGAGTTATGAGCCTCGAAACATTTTCATATAAAGTTTTCAAGGCCCATAACTTTCAAATTAATTATCTTTTTATAATTTCGTTACTATAGAAACCTAGATAATGAAAAGTTTTCAAGGCCCATAACTTTCAACTTAATTATCTTTTTAAAATTTCGTTACTATAGAAACCTAGATAATGACGAGTTCAATCGATAGTATGCCTAATTCTATACCTAAAACCTCAAATAAGGGAGTGAGCACCCTACGGCGTTTGTATGGAGAACTGAACGGCCAGTTCAACCTTAAGATGTGTTATAGGGTAAGGTATAGAAGGCTAGAGTTACGCGTTTCTACGGCTAATCTTACTTGGTTGAACTAGTGTAATAATTTACATAATTGGCCGTTATTAAATTTAAATATGATATAAGATGTATTCAACGAAAAACATAGTTGTATCTAAACTGATATAGACTTTAAAAACTGTGATGGAAAACTATTTGCAAAAGCTATGAATGCGCTGCTCTTATATGTACCTCTCTATACTTATCAGTAATGTATATTGAAGATTATTTATCCAGATGTATAATAATTTTATTGCAATAGTACTTAAGAGGAAACTACAGATTTATTCATGTTATTTGTAAACCACCACGTGTGTGAATTACACTCAATTTTATATTATGTGATAAATAAAATATTTATAGTTTTGTCATTTTTAAATAGCAAGTTTTCAATCTCGTTAAAATTTTGCATGGTTGTCCTTGAGCCTTAATAATTATGCTTCTGGTTTTTCAGTCTTTATTTAATTATTTATTTTGTCTCTTAATATTAAAATAAAATACTCTTTTTCTGATTTGTTTAAATACATAATTTTTCGACAAACTGTTAAACCAAACGCATTGATATTAAGCTTAAGTACATGCCTGCAAAATTTTACCGGGTTTGAACACTTGGTATTTAAAATATGTATGACAAAACAACGCTTGTTTGGAAAGCGCTTTGAAAACACTTCCTGTATTTAAGAGCGTAATGGACTATATTTTTATGAAATACCATTTTAAACAGGTATCAAAATATAATAATGTTAAAACTTTATTACGATTGTATCTTGAATACGTTATCATTGTACCAATAATTATATTCGTTTGATTTATTTGATCTCATTTATAAGTCTATTTACTAACTTTCAGTCATTCATCAGTAAAGCTAGACATGGCATGAAGGATAGCTAATATGGTATACATTATAATTAAATTATCTGCTAAAATTAAAATTAGTTTCTGATGTGAAAAAGTTAAACAACTTTATGTCTCAGGGTGATGTGTAAAGTTAAGTTCGTCAATTGTAACAGAATGCATCTGTTTTACCGCTTAACACCAGTTGGCCATCGGGCTTCTTCCGTTACAATCACATGCCAGCTATGAAACCAAATCCAAAACTTCTACAGTATTTAGTTTATTGATAATTGGACTGAGATAGTATTTATAAGGTCATTAACGAAAATAATTTACTTACAATAATTCGGTACTACATATTTTATTATTTCTTAGGTATCAAATAATGTATACATTAATCATAATAGAATTTACGTAATGATATACAATATATGTGTGCGGTCGTCAACATTGTATATAATATAAAATAAATGATAATCATAGGTATATTTTTATAGATATAATGCAGGCATTTAAACTAATAAGCATTGAAATAATATTCTAAAGATTGTGGTGGTTAAGCTATATAAAAAAGTTATGTTAATAAATTTGTACAGCTATACATAACTTTATTCTCAGTATTTGGTTTTATTACTTTTCCATGTTCTAAGTTTAATTTGTATAACATGTTTTTAATCGTAATCACCAGCTTTCTTCCCAGGTTCAGACATTATAGAAACACACAGGCTCTGCCGTATGCGCAAACCAGGAGCGACGAAAGGCAAAGCGGTTCGAAGACGATGCTCAAACTGCTATAAGTTCCACGCTTTGCGATATGGAAGCCAGACAGCTATGAATATAACCAAGAAAATATCAACGTATTGTGAACGCTGCCCCGGCCAACCTTTTGTGTGCATCCCGTGCTTTCACAAAAGTCATGGAACAAATAATGTTAAGAAGGAAGAGATCTAGCTTCGGACATAAATGAACGATATGTTGACCTCCGCCTTAGTTTTATCTTGGTTATAGGTTAGGGAAATATTTAATACGAATATCATGTCGCAAATAATTAGTCAAATGTTAATCTCATGATATATAATGAACTGGCAGACTTAGATTTGGGTGCCATAATGTTAGGTGACACAGACTGTAATTAGATAGTAATTATGCAACGATTCCGCCTAAAAGTAGGTTTAGTAGAATAATACAAATTATATTTTAAACTAGTCACAATCCAAAGGCTTAGAGTTACGATTTAAATAAATCACAATTTTACATCTGCTCTCTTCGTTTATTTTTGTAAAACTTATTGCAAATATTTATGGCTTGTAGCAGATATTGCACGAAAAGAAAATTAGCGCTTATTATATGAATGAACGCTGAATACTTAAACATACCATTCTTGAACTTTGGTATACTTTAAAGTCCTAAGTAAATATGTGAGAATACTTCTTGATATTTCAGTTGAGTTTTTTTTATGTCAACGCCTACAGACGTTCTCTCGTTCCCATAAACTAACAAAAACATGATGGAGCGACTGCAGCTTACATTAACAAAAGATAAAAAGCTCCCGCGATACATGAAGGTTGTAAATAAAATGACAAATAAACCGAGGAGGAGGATAAATGGTAGAGATAGGGAATACTATCTAAAAGAAAAGCTAAGAAATTTTAAGTCGGATTTGAAATGACACCGATTGGGCATTATAAACAAAGAGAAATATGTTAAATATAACGTCCAACTTATTCATCAATTCATAGCAAAAACGAAAGGATTCGTATTATGAACGAAATGATAAAATTGAACTATGACTCTTCAACACGGTAGCTCAGGTTGGTAGAGTAGGTTCCGCATTGGGGAATAGTTGTGGGCTCTAAACTTTCTCTTGGTTCTTTTTTCTCCTTTCGTTGTAATTTTGTACATTTTATTTGGAAGACCGCAAAACTATTACTAACAAAAATATACCACTTATCAAACCATTCTTATAAAATAATGATCTAATCTAATAACTGATGGGATCTCTAAGGATTACTGTAAAATTTCTGATTCTCAGTCACTACTTACTTACTTTACATAAATAATTATATTCTGCACATTTTATATACTCTCCTTATTTAACTAGAATGCAATATAACTGTATCCTGTAAAGAACATTTTCTTAATATATTCAGTCTTATCTAATTGAATACGTGTTTGATGTTAATGCCAATTAATAAGGGCCAGTTTTTCAATCATCAGATAGTTACTATTCTTCAGAATAATGATATATAACCAATAATAAAAAAACTAATTTCGTGTTTAAATTTGGTCGGTTTATTTAATCAGTCTGTTAATTTTCATTTGATGTTTGAAGAACCAGGCCTGAACTAAGTATAGAGGTTGTCACTAATATCACGATTTTAGAATTAGATGTAATATATGTTAGAACTAACTCCGCTTTTATTTGTTCTGTTTTCTTTAGTTGCAGTAGTGACAATGTCGAATGGTCAAACGCTGCTCATAGTTAATGGGTATACGTTCAAAAGGGAAATTTGTGTGACTGATGGATCTAACACGAGATGGGGATGTAACGAACCGAGCCAGAGCAAATGTGACGTGTATTTGTACGTCAATGAAAAGTACGAGGTTGTCTTCAAAGCAAATGCACACACGCACGAACCTCTCCTATGCCGAGTTTTTCAAGATAAAATCATTTAAGTTGCATATCTTGTTCACTTTTACAGTTTTAAGTTGATTCTGTTTTTTTTATTCATTTAATACTTGTAGCGGTTTTATTCAATAAAATCTAAGATTTATTTTCAATACAATTTATAACTTGAGTTTTATTTGTTTTTTATTTAGTATGTAGAATGAAACTATATTTTATTAGCATAATAATAGCGATAACATCATACGTACTAGGAATTTGTAAACTTAAATAAAATGTATTTTTCACGAATACATCCTGTTTTACTAATGCGTATTTTTCTATCCAGCTCTTAAACTGGAAGATGTAGAAAGTGAAGCAGATTTCATCGAAGCTAATCTGGATGGAATTGAAGATTCTTCAGTTTGCGATAGTGAATTCGACGGCCGAAATATTGCAATATACGTCGAAACGAACCGGGGGAAACCTAGCCTATTGTTAAACGGTCATAAGTACAGAAAAGTTTACAAAACCAAACATGGGACACGATGGAATTGTTCGAGGAATAAAAATTGTGCGGCATTTTTGTATTTGAACGACAATGATGAAGTCACTATGTCATGCGAGGAGCATGACCACCCTGAGAGTGAAAAAATTGTGAAACAAGGAACTGATACATCGGGTAAGATCTGTTTTACGTCTCTTATGTCGCTTTTTTACATCTAAGTATCGTACATTTGAAGCGAACAATAAATAAAACAAAGAATTGGCAAGGAATGTAAATACTACTAATGGAAATTTACAGAAACCATTTTAAGAAATGTTGTCTGTTTTTTTCACTACTCTCTTGTGTAATTTATATTTAGATTTTAATATTGTTAGATTTGCAATAACGCCTGCTATGCGGATTACATTACAAAATCACAAATACACGATAGGAAAAATTTAAGTCATGTGCGGGATTCGAACCCGCGTCCATCCACCCCTTGAGCCGGGGTATGCTCTAACCAATTGAGCTAACATGACATGACGTCATAACTCAAATCTTTCCTATCGTTCTTTAACCATCGTATTGGGATGGAGCGACATCTATAGTACCACTTGCGTTGTACTACAAACAAGACCAATTTTGCAATTGGTTTTATACTTGTAAATTATGACGCAACCTTATAAATTTAATATTGTTAGATTTGCAATAACGCCTGCTATGCGGATTACATTACAAAATCACAAATATACGATAGAACATTTTTTTTACGTCATGTCCAGGATTCGAACCCGCGTCCATCCACCCCTTGAGCCGAGGTATGCTCTAACCAATTGAGCTAACATGACATGACGTCATAACTCGAATCTTTCCTATCGTTCTTTAACCATCGTATTAGGATGGAGCTACATGTATAGTACCACTTGCGTTGTACTATATACACTTGCGTTATACGTATATTTAGATGTTTCTTGCCAAGTCTCCTTTTTATATCCGCGCTTGTTTTGTTAGTGAAAACCTAATATTGTGTCCGCGCCACATATGTGAGCTAAAAGGCAGGAAGGTAATTGATGATATAGTTATATTGTTATTATATAACGATACACTAAATGCCCGCTTCTCAGAATTTTAAATACTCGTCATTTTTTTATTCACCATCTAAGATAACTATTTTATACTACCCCGTGTGCCTGGAATTTACTATCATGCCATTTCATTCAAAACAGGGCAATGGAAAACCACGTTTACGGTTTTTTTTTAAATATTTTGTAACCACTTATACTTTTAAATATTTTAGCCTTTTACCACTATCTCACCTGATGGTAAGTGATGATATGATCGAAGATGTTTGTTAGGCTGACCTACGTTTATTGGCTCTCAAAGACAGCTGTCGATACACACAGTTAGGGGCTAGTGATAGATTTTCTAGATAGAATTTTTTTTCACCCCCCGTGGGGTGCCGTGTCGGAAGAGGCGAATAAGGGAAAAAAAACTAGAGGGTGGGCAGCAGCGCCTTATAAGAACTGCCATCTTACACTGCGATCCCCAAGCCGTCTGCCAAATGTGGCGATTATGGCAAATACCCCCTTAATAGGGGAGGCTGTGTTCAGCAGTGGACGAGTTGGCTGTTACAGATAGATTTTCTACTTGAGTGTGGTATTTAGCCAGAGGGGCATTCACAAAGTGCCCTAACTATGACGCTATAACGAATGCTATTCTTAGTCAAAACCAAGAAGGTAAAAGTGCCCTCCAAAGCACGAAAGCAAAAGTAAAGCTCCTAGGATCACACATCCAAGTCAAAACCGCAGCGTACGTTGCTTCTTGATCGATCAAGATCGATTAAGGAAGCTACGAGCTCTTAAAACTGCAGTATATGCAAATATTCATCAATCAGTTCAAATAAGAATTTCTTGTCTTTCACAGACTCACATGCTGTTGTGATCACGTCACGCAAAGGCAAAGAGATGCTTCTCTACCATCAGTTCACTTACCGCAAACAATATACAAGAAACGACAAGATACGCTGGGTCTGCTCTACAACTAAGAACTGCCACGCATGCGTCTTTACTAACATGGATAATTACATCGTGTCTTGTTATGAAGAGCATTGTCATGAGCCCCCTAAGTACTATTTGAAGCCTGACCATGTGATCGAAGCTTTGCGACAACCTATCATACTTGAAACTGATGAGTGAGATGAGTTGTTCCTCATAGTCTAAATTTATATATATGTCTGAATTGTGTTAGCTACGGTTTCCTTATTTATTACGTTTTCTATGTATTCAATTCTTGTATCGTACGCTTAAGTTTTAAAATCTATGTAATTACAGCTTTGTCTCAACTCAATATGTTTGTGGACGAATGAAATGATGAATATTGTATTTTTTTCGTTTTAAAACAAAAATTAAATAATCAATTTTCAAACCTTGTTTTACATGCATACATATTAATTTAATGAATTACACATTCCAATGCTTGTAAAAATATGTGATTTATACTATTTTAATGCACTATAAACGTTCTAAGTAGCCTGATTTCGCATACTATCTTGTATTATTTCCATCTACTTGTTACTAGCTTTTGATTTAACTGAAATCAAAGAATAATATAAATGTTAAAATAATTGTTTATAATTAGGTAGTTTTTCTCTTTTATTTATAATGGTTTGTGCTATACTTGTTCTTCATAAGTACAGTTATTTCATATTCGCCTGTCGGATGTCCTAAAAAGCAACTAGTTCGCCGCTGCGAACTAGTTGCTTTTTAGGCCACCACTCACGGTGATCTGAACGGGGTGTTGCTGAACATAGGCGCACAACAGGGCTCCTTTCTATTGTAACGCCCTGCTTATCCGAAGGGTATTAGGTGTATACCTTCAACGGGGGGATTCCTGAAACCCTAAAGCTTGTAAAATCGTCAGATGATAATTGTGAAGACATGATATAAGCCTTCGTGCCCGCCAATGGATGGACCATTTTAAAGTACCAGTTTCAAATGTGAGTTCATTTCTAATATTATCAATTGCGTATGCATTGCAACAGTTGGCGTTCACTAGATATTTAGCCTATCTATAAAAGCTGTAATAATATGTGCTCGCAATATGTATTTCGACATTTTTATTGACGACACTTTAGTATAAATATTAGTCCGTTAAACAAAACTTTATAGAAATTCCTTGAAATTAAATAAATGTGCCTTTTGATGTAAGTACTTTATGGCTGTACATAATACTTAGTAGTTTTACAAGAAAAATAGTGGAGAATATTTCAAATTCAGGAGTGTTGCTGCAAGTTCAACAAAGCATTTTGTGAATGGCCGCCTGGCGCACTACCGACCTCAATTAGAAAATCTGTCGCCAAACACCTAACGGCGTGTACCGGCAGCTCTCCTTGGAACCAGTTCCTATTTTATGTTAAGCCTGTATTGACCTTAATCATAACTTCCACAGGCGAGTTTGTGGTCAATTCTCGCCTATCAGCAATAGAAACTGAATCTTAATGTAATGGTGAATATATTGAAGTATATCAAAGAATTTTCATAAGACCCTACAGCATGATGTTTAGCATAAACTCTTGTACAGTATCGATGTATAGTTTACCGTCAAAATCTTAAAAATGCAATGTTTTTCTGTATGATATGTATTATAACTTTGTTTCAAAGCTTTAATCACGAACAGTTAAATAACATATTATTTATGCTGCGGCCTATTAAACTAGAATAAAAAAACCAGAAATAGAAAAATTTAATGCGTAAACTCATCAAATCAACAGCTTTAAGATGTCCTCCATTGGACAAAGAGCTCTCCAATTGGGGTTTTCTATCCCCACACATGGCAGCCGACTTGGAGACCTTAGTGTAAGATGGTAGTGCTTCAAAGGCGCTGCTGCCCGCCTTCTCGTAATTTTTCCTTGGTCGCATTATACGGCTTCTACAGAAAGATATGGGTGAGTTCATGCGGCTGTGTCAAAGTCATCGCTATGTGAATAATGCATATTGCAAAGTGGACTTTTCAGTTACGGGGCAAAAATGCTGGGCGACGAGCAATTGCAGTTTTGAGTTGAAGATGACTACTCCTAAGGACGAAGTTATGAAACATAGAGCTGAAGATGCAACTAAAAAGCAGACTGGGAAATACAATCGGCTTCTTGAACATCATTTTGCTGCGCGTATTCCCGCTTCAAAAAACAAGGCAGCTCGATCGAGGGTATGTAAGGTGTGTGCAGACCGTATCAAGATTCAAACTGGCAAGCGAGGTCGCAAAGAGACTATTTTCTATTGTCCCGATTGCAATATACCCCTTTGTTTACCAGAATGCTTCAAGAAATACCACACTTTACAAGACTATACAGTCTAAAAACTTTATATTTGATTGTTAGACTTTGAGTCATTTTGAACCTTTTCATGTTAAAATAAAACAAAATCGGATTGGAAATGGTTTTCTTTATCATTGAACCTAAATTATCCGACTGCCAAAGAAGGGTTTTGTTTTTAATACGGTCGTAAACACAATTACATTGGAATTCCCAAGTTTCGAGCATACTCTAAAAGCACACAACTTTTTACTAACGAAGTGATTTTGAAATCCCGAGTTCATCAGAATCCGTGGTTCGACCGTTCGTTTTTTCTGACGTTCTGATAAAGCGTCTTCGGAAACTTGCCCCATTCGGAGCTGTGCAGGTTTGATGATGTTTTATATGATGAAGGTTGATACCAGGTACATAGAAATTTTGATCACCTTAGCTCGAGAGCTCAAATATACAAGCACACACCTAAATTAATTTCTAGTGCGTGCAATTAACACTAACAATTTCACCACCTTTGACCGCATCATCACTTACCTTTATTATACTTTGATATATATAGATTGTAAATAATGTTTATAAGTTTCCGTCATTTCTAGACGGGCACGACCTTCAGAAATGAAGAAAGCCTCATCGATGGGTAGTTACTAACATTACCTGAACTTTAGTTAATAAATGACCTACTTTCCGAGCGTTATTGATGCAAACATTATTTTGTGCCTACAGAACAAAACGTAGCATGTAATTTAGACAATAATAAATTATTACAAAATTACAAGAGTAAAAATTATAGTCATGTAGTATATCATCATCCGAGGTGCATGTGTTATTCAAAACTAAAAATAATAAGTTATACTTAAAATTGCCAGTGTAAAGAATGTAATTAAGTTGACTTCATAAAACAATATCTGTATTAGTAGATTTGATTGAAACCTCTGGATACACAAATAATGATTACTTCTGTTATTTTATATTTGTACAAGTGATATTCACGCATAGGAATGAGTAATGCGCACTATTGGACTATTTTTTACTGCCGTAGAGTAATAATTTCAACAGTTGATATCTACAAGAACTTATACAAAGTAATGTATATAGCAGATCGGATGTACCTATATAACGTTTTTGTTACAGATGATAATGATAACTACAGTATAGCTGTCATGGCAAACACAAAAAAAGGGATCGTTCTAAAACTCAATGGCTATGTATATCGAAAAGGTGCAAAGTGTAAAATTGGATATCGTTGGGTCTGCTTGAATCCTGGCTGCCCAGCGTTCCTTAAGTTGAAGGCAAATGATGAAATAGTTGTGACAAACGAGGAGCATAACCATCCACCGAGAAAGCAGACCGATGCTGTGAATATGATACAAACTGATGGACATGGTGAGTTTTTATTTTTATCAAAGATTTGGTGGCGAATAAAGTAACATAATCAAATTAAATGCAGGCTAGAGATCCAATGATAAGAATTTTAATCTTATGTATTGTTAAAAGCGGAAGGTAACTTGTTAAAATTACCAAGTGAGAAGATAATCCGAATACGACTTAGCGCAGGATGGAACCCTGGTTTGAGAATTTGTATTGTAGGATTGCTACGTTGCAGGACTACGGGTATCATCGATCTCCGGGTAGGACATTATAGGGTTTTGCAATTGGAACAAATTTCGTTAACTGTGTGTTATGAATGGCAATGTTATAAAGGTTACAACATGGGACCAAAACACCTCTGCTTACGCCTTCGGGGATCAAAGGTGACGATATTTTTACGATATATGTAGGTATATAGCGGCCGGTGGCCGCAAGTAACAGACCAAGGGTAGTGAGGGTTGACAGCCGATCAAACAGTCGTATATTTTAATCTTACCACCATTGAACTTATGGAAAACGGAGCGTACTCTATCTTCCTTTTTTATTTAAATCGATACCTCCACCGGTTCTAGATCCACGACATGTCGGAAGGGCATTTCTTTATGCCGGTCCGGTTAAATACCAACATCAAGTTTCTAACGATATCATAGACAGATGATGTCTAGCCTGCTGTCAATAATAGCACATAAACACTTAGTTATAACTTTTTTTCAATTGTCCTCAGCACAAGCCGTCCTAGTTCGCTCAAGAAACGGCAACGAAAACCTCCTGTACAAGCATTTCGCGTACCGGAAACAGTACGAAAAAGTCGGCAAGATCAGATGGGTCTGCTCCACTATGAAGTACTGTAGAGCCTGCGTGTTCTCTAATGAAAATTTGCAAGTCATATCGGCAAGCCAAGACCATTGTCACGAACCTCCGAGATATTACAATAGGGGAGACATCAGTGACGATATACTTAAGGTTTCCGTTACTGAAGGGGGTAGAGAAGAATGTCTTGAAGATGAGAATGAAAGGCTGAAGTATTGATTCTATTAGTTTTAAAAATATCTTTTCCGGATATTTATAATCCATCAATAGGGGGGTTGTCAAGTTAAAAGTAGCACCCTTGTACCTAATTATCACGAATACTCTATTAGAAAATAAAATAAACGATCTCAGTAAACTGATTAAAGTTACTTTAGTAATGTTTTATAAGAGTAATTTTTTTGTACATTTTTATGGCATACTTTTCACTAAGACTGTTTTTATCTACGAATATTATTTATATTTATTAATTTTAGTTATATTTATGTAACGAGCGTGTACCTCAATGTACATAACCTAAATAATGTTTAGGTTATGTTGTGTTAGAGGAGCGTATTTCGATCGATCTGACTTTTGTTGCCAACATGCTAATAGGTATTGTCAAAAATGGCAGATTGTACGAAAAGATGGTGAGGATTATGATAATATGAGTAATTATATATTACCTAAAACAGGTTACAACCATCTTAATACTATTATAAATTCAGTCTCAGTGCATTATTAAACATTTCGCTGTTGAGTTTGAAAGAAAATACGAAATGAATATCCTAGCTAGTACGGTATATTATGGTCTAGATCTCTTTGAGTAGATTTTACATTTATTTTTATACTACCTTGGCTTTAAAATTAAGAATAGACCGTCATAGTGATACTATCCCAAAAGCTAGGATTATTTACGTCGTCAAATTTGTGAATGACTCGCTTAGAAAACCTTGTGACCTGGAAGTATTTTTCATTTGAAACAAACTAGTTATAGGCATCTAGAATGTCTGTATCTTCTATTTAAACAACAAATACTGTAACGCCAATTCATAATATAGTTTTATGCAATGATTAAAACTATGTTTTTGTTAGAAGCGTAGTTTTAGTATTATATCCAGTCACAGACTACAGCAGTTAGCATTATATTTGTATAATCTATGAACCATTCATAAGCCGTACCTTAAAATTTTACGGAATGATGTCACCTTGTATTCCAGTGTTGTGATGTTTCTGATAACTATGGAAGTTTCAAAATCATACCTCACAGCTTAGTAGTGTTCCTTTAAAAGCGAGATGACTGTAAAACAATTTGATTGAGGAGAATCTTGCCTAAAACTGCGTCTTCAAATTCATTGGAAACTACTTGGAGGAATAGCCTGAACGGCTTCCAGTGTATGGGTACGTTGTTCTATATATAATATTATATAATTAGCATCCCTAATAACTGTGTTTCCCCTTAAGTATGAAAGAATGTTCCCCATAGGAATGTAATTGTTCAATTAATATCTCCTTTAGCCTAAAAAATGGCACGGACCCTGGAATCTGAGGAGAATCTATTCATTCCTAATTAAAAAAAATATGATTCCTAAAACACAGATTGCACTGTGTCTCTTGACTTTACTTGAAGGATAGACGGAAATATTTTTACGTTATTTTACTTTCTATTTTCAGCCAAGTTCATCGATGGCGAGCAAACTTTGAATTTGTCATGGGAAGGAGAACAGTCTGATTTCGATGACTTGGATAGTCATTCCAGACAAGATGACTTTGATAGTCTTGGTGTTGATAAGCTAGAGTCAGACCATCGAGAAAATATCTGTAACTCACATCGAGACGCGTTGACTTTCATAAGAACGGTCAGGGATCCGATAGAATATTTTTTCGACTATTTTGATGAAAGTTTCTATGAAATGGTAGCAAATTGTACTAACCTATACTATTATCGAAAAACAGGAAAAGAACTCAATACTACTAAAGTCGAAATCGCTATATTGGTTGGCCTTCATATAGTGATGGGTTGTATTCCATACCATATTCTCAAAAAGTATTGGCGATCAAAAAGTAGGTTAGCGTTAATTGCAATTAAAATTAGCTAGAATTCCTGGCAATTATTCTATTGGTCAGCTACTACTATCCGTACCGGGAAAAAGTAAACATATTGAAATACGAATGAACAAATCAGTATCAGAAAGTCTTAAACTAATAGTTGTAACGACAAGCCAGGGGTTGATGCTTGATTTTGCAATCTGCCATGGTGCAAGAACTATTTATAGTGACACAAACTTAGGGCTCGTCTCCTCTGTTACACGTCAATTGATCGAAAATGTCCTCCAAACAGCTGTATTTATCACGGCAAAAATCTAAACACCACACCGTATATAGAAGAGCTTGAGCTAGCAACAAAAAACGCGGGCGGTGCTGGCATTTTAGCTCAGCAAATAGAGTATTTTAGGACAAATGGATGTTGAAATTCTTTACCTATTTCTTAGACTTAGCCGTTGTGAATTCATGGCGGCTTTATAAAAACGACTGTGAAGCCAAGATCGGGAAAGAACCCATGCCGTTATTGGATTATAGAATGAACGTCGCTGATAATTTGTTAAATACTCTTAGTATGAGCAGAAGACCGGCGGTAAGCGACATTGTAGATGAAAGCGAATATCCCGTTAATAAGTATTACAGACAATCAAAGAAACCGTCTGAAGCAAAACGATATGACGGTTACGATCATTTTCCCACTTTCGATGAAATTAAAGCTCCCAGAACATGTCGATTTATAAATTGTCAAAGCCGTAGCAAAATACGCTGCGTAAAATGTGATGCTTACCTCTGCTTGTCGAGAGGCAAAAACTGTTTTCAGCTGTACCATAAGAAATCTTAATGTTTTTATACTAGTGTAAAAAGTTGCTGATTTCGTTAAATTTTGTACTATTTCGCTATAGTTGAATAGCAATCTATATAAATACACTAATACTAAATTATGTAATTTGATTTAACTGTATACTTACTAAAATAAAGATAGTACCATAACTATTTTTTTACATATGTTTTGAATCTTATTTCTAATAGTTGTATACCTATCATGGTGGTAACCTAAATGATTAATTTATAGAGCTGTACTTATTATTGAACTTTATAATATACCTACGTGTAAAACCTATCCACATTCCGGTTGCCTAGGCTAAAATAGGGCTGCCAATTAATTGTGAAACACCTTTATTGACATCACAAACGTTCACAGACTTAAAAAGAGAAGACGACGACGAAGTTGCTATAATACAGAGTGACGGAACCCTAAAGTTCAACGGATATAAATTTAGAAGAAGCAAAAGGAAATCGAAGTCGGGTGTTACGTGGGCTTGCTGTGTGAAGGCTTGTGGGGCTTACTTGGTGGTGAGCCCTGATGACGACATCGTTACCGCTGCAGATGACCACAACCACGGATCGAGATTGAACGTCAAGGATAGGATGAAAGTACCTCCTGGGAAACGTACGTGATATTTTATTCAGCTTAGTTATGCTAGAGTAATTTTTTTTGAAGTAGTGATGGCGCACTAGTGCCATGGTTCAAATCCCACCGCGGGCTTGAGCTTCACCTCATGGTTGAAGGACATTTTGATATTGCCCGTCTGGCTAGCTACCACCCTAACTTTCAAAATCTGTCGCTAAGCACCTTACGGTGTGTTCAGGCAGCTGTCTTTGAGAGCCAGTAATTCTAGGTTAAGCCTGTTAACATCTTCGACCACATCATCACTTACGATCAGGTGAGGTTGTGGTAAAAGGAATACCTATATCAGCAATAAAAAATCTAACTATGCTTTCTTTTCTAAATATGCTTGTTTTTCCAACTGCTAGATTTCGAACACAACTGCACATGTTGAAAAGTGATGTGTACTTAATATGATTAACGTATGCCTGTCTTTGTCTGATCCAGTATCAGAATGTGTGAGAAGCAGTGGCGTTAACGTTATCTCTCATTAAGTTACTACTTACTACTTAAATCGGATGGTAGAGCCAGTTAAGACTGGTAAAGCCAGTGAAGTGCTGAAATACATCAAATATATAACGACATTATTACGAAGGCAATGCAGCCATTCTGCTACTTTTTTTCTCATAAAGCTTTTCAATACTCATGTAAATAAGAAACAAATTCAAACCGGGAAATTCTTAGTTGGCCTCACACGCTGAGGGTAGGTACCGTACAAAGACACTATAGCACTCTCGGGCTTGACTTCCCCCTATCGGGTGGATAGATCTATCCGCTCCCTCAAAACTTGCGCCTATCACTGGGACCTCATATCTTCCTGCGGCAGTCATAAAAGGAGACGAAAGGAAAAAAATTGGGTGGGCAGCAGAGTTTTCTGAAGAACTGCGATCTTCAAGACGCCTGCCAAGCGCGGAGATTATGGCTAACCCCCTTAAATAGGCTACGGTAGACGTTATGGCATTTGATGTGATGTAATTTCAATTTCTCTTTCCAGCCAAAGGACTCCTGGTCACTTCTCGCCATGGCAACAAGAATCTACTTTACCGAGGGTTCTACTACAGACGGAAGTACAGTAGCAAAGGTGGCAAGATCCGGTGGGTCTGCTCCTCACTGAAGAACTGCCGAGCCTGTGCCATCACCACCGCTGATCTGGAGGTTGTCAAGATATTCCAAGAGCACTCGCATTCGGCGCCGGCGCCGGGGCGAGAATAAAAGAAATTAAATAGAAAACCATTTGTGATGTAAAATTTCGATGAAATGTTATCTAATAATTGTAGGTATGTAAATGTTTTATGCACAAATAGCACGTTACGGTTGTAGAAAAAACAATTGGTGCCGACCTTTTTTGTATGTTATAAGCGGACGGAGAAATTTTCTATAAATATCTCGCGAGTCTTGGCTATTTGCTTAATAATTATAATGGATAAACTCAAGATAATTTACGAGCTCAAAATGATTAAAAACTCTTGAGACCAATAATTTCCACAATATTTCACAAGGAGCTTTTATGGACTTCGATGAGTTTGAAATAAATTGTTTGCTAGACCTATCATATCAAAGCTGAGTTCTGAAACATCTACGTGAAACTAAGGTCATTCATGGTTAGTGACTTCGTTTGACTTTTACATACATACGTTTTTTTCTCATATTATACAGGGTTATTGGAAAAATGCTAACAACTTCTATATAAGAGTTGACTTATGTTAGTCCGTAGTGAAAGACAATGCCTCCTCCGAGCCAAGAGCGCCCGCCGCGGCAACATTGGACCGCGCCGCGCTCCCTTTGAATAGAGTTTTGAATATTTACATCGTGTAAAGTAATATAAAATATGAAATGAAAAACTACAGGCACAAGAGACTTAGAAGAGAAGAGGTAGTTCACTAGTGTATTCCGTCACAAATCTCAAAATGTTTGTTAGGACTAACGGAAGTCAACTCTAAGATGTTGGCATTTTTCCAATAACCCTGTATACCAAGTGTTCAAACTCTGTGGAATTTATAATGCATGTCCTTGAACCCATCATTTTATGCTTCTGGTTTGCCAGTTTTTAGTTTTAAGTAATTTTTATTTAACCTATCTATTTATATATCTGAAAATAAGAATATTGACAGTAACTTTGAAAATATATAATATTATCGAAAACTGACAAACCAGAAGTAAGAAGCAGAAGAAGTTTCAAGGATATACATAAAAATATTTCACAGAGTTTGAACAATTGGTAATTGAAATATGACTGAACTGCGTTTGTACGGAAAACACATCCTTTAGTAATTTATGTGGAAGTGAATTTTATTTCGTTTCTAATATAATGAATTGCGGAAGCTATTATATTTTATTTCAAAATACAATAATATGATTATTTCCATCGATTTTTTAAGTATTGCTTATACGTTTCATGTACATAATACGTACTTAACTTAGTAATGGGTTACTTAAATGTCTTTTCAATACCTTTATTAACAAAATACTACGAACTATATACAACACTACAGCTACTACAATAAAAGCATTTAGACAACCTATAAGTCATTGCTGACTCACAGGCAGTCCAAAAGCTCCAGCCCACTACCAATTCATACCTAATAATTGAAAAATTCTCATACCTCGTAATAATGACAATCAAGACCTCTCTATCGCGACTTGACATCGCGGAGGAAAATGTAAATATTTGGCCGATGCTAAGTATATAATCTTCTTTCTGTTATTCGTCGGTGTGGTCCCTGGGTTAGTTAAGTATAATAAACGTAGACATGTACTTATTTACGTAAATAGGAAAAACATAAATACTGATGCAACGATTTTATTTAAGGTATACCTTCTTAGTTTATATGGAAGTAAAAAAATAAGGTAATCATTATTTGTTACGTCGCGCCTATATGTAAATTAGTTTAATAAATATTTAATTATCATTTAAAACTTTCATAAAAAATGCAGGTCGTACTTATGGCTAAAATATAATTTACGAGCATTATATTTTTAAAGTATCGTAATGGTTTTATGTATAGTGGTTACTTTGAATACGGTACTTTCAAAATGCTTCTTCTAATTGGATCTCAAAATTTATCTTGTCTACTTTTAAGGCATAGGCATACAATGTAATTAATTGTTTTTATTTTATAGATAGTAAATAAAATAATTTAAACCTTCATCCTCATATCGAAAATCGAGATACACCTATGATTGTTTTATTTTATAAGTAGCCAAATATTGTACATAATTTATATCATATAAATACTATTTTGATAATTTAAATCATGGTAAATATCATATTACAATAAAAGTAAATGTGAAATGTCTAGTTTTAATAAAACTTACGATACCATACGTATACTCGTGGAAACAGACGACACACGTCCTCATGAAAGCTTCTGTATGAAGCCGATACAATTTGTCGACCGTTATATCAAATAACAATAATTAACAAATATATATATATATATATATATATATATGTATATATGTTTATATATATGTTAAATATTGTTATTACAATACACTATTTATTCGTTATTTTTGTTAGTTATTACAATAATTAACAAATATATATGTATATATATATATACCTACACAATATACAATAATACAATTTGTCGACCGTTATATCAAATAACAATAATTCAGCCACTAGGGTTTGGTTGGACTTAGTTCTACCCGAAAACAATTGGCTTATACTAGATTTAACCAAGAGTAGGTATATAGCCATTTGGCTATACCTAGTTCTAAGCGGCTAAAACTAGACGAGCCGCGCTTTCGGGTTCCAGCCGTAAAATATATATAAATCAATAAAATATATTAGTCTACGTTTTTATAAGGTTATAAGGCTGTTGTTGGAAAACTCTCGATATTTTTATGAACATGGTTTATATAAGCTTTTTTGTGTAAGTATTCATCGTACTACCTTTGTAATAGTGCATCCGCGGACGCGGTCGGGAGCGCACGTACTCCATGAAGAAGCGACTGAAATTCCCAAAACCGGTTGAGATCAAACTTCTTGGCTGAAAAACGTACGTAAAATCTGTACAAAATTGTTTGAATATTTGTACAACTTGCAAAATTTTTAATAAAATTTTAGTAATTATTATTAATAAAAATCAATACAAAAAACAAATTAGTAATGATACCGCTTAGAAGCGTAATTTCAATGCCAATTAGCCAAGCGGGCATTCATATATTATGATAGCAAATAAAAAGAAAATAGGAACAATACTATACTTTGAAGCGTAGTTTCACAGTTAGTTAGCCAGACAGGCTTTTCTCTGCGGAGGTAGATTACTGTATAACGAACATATTGTAGAAATTAGCTTTTATTAGGCGTAAGCGGGATTTGCCTTAATATAAACAAAGAACGTAGCAAATTACCAACGCAACGGCACTGTTTGGATCCAATAGAACTTATCTTGTAGCCCCGCCGCGCCGCCGCCATCCAAACGTGTGCTTTTTGTTTCGATACGTTCCTTTGTATAACAAGTGACTAAGCCATGTCAGCGCGCAGCCCTTTCACTATTGCAGGGCCGCTGTCCCCGTAAGGTGTGTCCTCGTCACGAGACTAAAGAACATCCGTAAATTTTCCTCTTTATCAGCCAACTAGCCTTTCAGTTAAGAGTCGCCGTGCAGCTAGTGGCCTGCACCTGCATGATATTCAGCCGATGCATTTAATACAATTTATTTAATGAACTGGCTGGATGAGACTTAGGCCATTCATACCATGAATAGTATAGAGTAAAATCAACTATAGACGAGTGAAGCTAGGAGCGGTGTCGGTTACTGGTTACCACAACTACGCATGAGTCGGACCAGCGAAGCCGAGCGTGCCGCGGCGGCGACTATGGCAATGCGCTAGAATACGAATTATATGGTTCCTCCTGGACACCTTAAAAATTGACTACGATAAACCAGTCCGTTCAAGATGGAACAGTTTTCCAGGCTGCGTTGAAAACTGTTATGTACTGTAGGTATACCATACGACAGATCCAGATCGATCTTCATTTCGTTACACGATGTCTTTGACGGACGACGTATTATCCGCTTAGCTAATGTGTAAGGGCTTACATAGTGCTCGCACTAAGGAAAAAGGTCACAAAAAAGAGGAATAAACGTAGTGTCTTGTAAAAGATTTGACTTTTTGTCACGGTTACCGGACATTTTTAACGTACGCGCACGATTGTAACAAAATAATGTAGGTATAAGATGAGCTGTGTGTGCGTCATGAACAAGCTGTTGGTCATAGAGGAGGAATCATGATGCCCGGACGGCCAGTTCGATTCGCTAACACACGCTTCGATTGATTTACGCTACAGTTCATCTTATTCCGATTTATTTATTAGATTTTTGATTCTACTCCATTCGACTTTACAGATTACAAATATCATACATAAATAGATCGATATTCCTTAACACGCGGTGCGATTGATCGATTTCGCTTGACTGTACAGTTCTGATCGTGATCGATTGCATATGCTGTGTAAGACCAATTAAGGCATTTCTTTAGTTTTACTATATTAACGAACACAATGGGAAGTATTTTTAATTATTTTATTATACCTACGTAGACACCAGATATACAACTCGCCGCGCTCTCAGCGTGTATAAGCTTTACAATGATGTGTGCAATAATCTATGATTTCAGCGCTTCCAATAAGATCTCAAAGAGGTCGAACTCTACTTCTCTTCAAACGTTACACATACTCGAAGCATACGTACAAACCTCTCAAGAATGGCTGGCGTTGGTACTGCTCAAGGATGAAGAATTGTCGTGCGAGCATCACCGCTAATGATAAGAACCAGGTGGAGTCCTGCTCAGGGGAACATAACCATCCGCCTTTGACGCAGGAATTGATTAATATGACTGTTAAAATGTCCAGTTTGTATAAAATGTCAACAAGTAAGCGAAAGTAAAATATTAATATACCTACCTATAATGATATAGGCGTTACTTTGCGGAAATCCATTTTTAATAATAACAAATACTTTTAAAATATTTTAAGAAAACATCAAATTAATATTTTAATAAAACACTTAAAAAATATAAAAATATATCTAGTGACAATTCCGCTTAATTTTCCTGCTAAGCCGACGTGACGTCACAAACGCCACGCAGCCAAACCGGAAGAATTTTCGACGCGTTTCGCTTCTACACGAAGCATCCTCAGGAGGTCTTGACTCTTCGAGCGCACGATCGAGATTTCTCGATGTTTTATTCAAATATTAATTTGATGTTTTCTTAAAATATTTTAAAAGTATTTGTTATTATACCTACCTATATTGTTTTTCTCAAAATCTAGTAGAACAATTTCCACCAAACGTTACCAACCTAAATAGGTTACTCCTATAGTAATAGCCACCAGGGATTGGTTGGATCTAGTTGCAGCCGGCTTGATATTGGCTAAACCTAGTATCAGCCACTCGGGTAGAACTAGGTCCAACCAAACCCTGTTGGACCTAGTTCTACCCGAAAACAATTGGCTTATACTAGATTTAACCAAGAGTAAATGGCTATACCTAGTTCTAAGCGGCTAAAACTAGACGAGCCGCGCTTTCGGGTTCTAGCCGTAAAATATATATAAATCAATAAAATATATTAGAGTCTACGTTTTTATAAGGTAATTAACTGTTGTTGGAAAACTCTCGATATTTTTATGAACATGGTTTATAAGCTATTTTGTGTAAGTATTCATCGTACTACCTTTGTAATAGTGCATCCGCGGACGCGGTCGGGAGCGCACGTACTCCATGAAGAAGTGACTGAAATTCCCAAAACCGGTTGAGATCAAACTTCTTGGCTGATAAACATACGTAAAATCTGTTCAAAATTGTTTGAATATTTGTACAACTTGCAAAAGTTTTAATAAAATGTTAGTAATTATTATTAATAAAAATCAATACAAAAAAAAACAAATTAGTAATGATACCGCTTAGAAGCGTAATTTCAATGCTAATTAGCCAAGCGGGCATTCATATATTATGATAGCATATTAATAAAATTAATAAGGACCAATACTATACTTTGAAGCGTAGTTTCACAGTTAGTTAGCCAGACAGGCTTTTCTCTGCGGAGGTAGATTACTGTATAACGAACATGTTGTAGAAATTAGCTTTTATTAGGCGTCAGCGGGATTTGCCTAAATATAAACAAAGAACGTAGCAAATTACCAACGCAACGGCACTGTTTGGATCCAATAGAACTTATAATGTAGCCCCGCCGCCGCGCCATACAAACGTGTGCTTTTGTTTCGATACGTTCCTTTGTATAACAAGTGACTAGGCCATGTCAGCGCGCAGCCTTTTCACTATTGCAGGGCTGCTGTCCCCGTAAGGTGTGTCCTCGTCACGAGGACTAAAGAACATCCGTAAATTTTCCTCTTTATCAGCCAACTAGCCTATCAGTTAAGAGTCGCCGTGCAACTAGTGGCCTGCACCTGCATGATATTCAGTCGGCCATTCATACCATGAATAGTTTATAGTAAAATCACTATAGACGAGCAAAGCTAGGAGCGGTTTCGGTTAATGGTTACCACAACTACGCATGAGTCGGACCAGCGAAGCCGAGCGTGCCGCGGCGGCGACTGGCAATGCGCTAGAATAAAAATTATATGGATCCTGGACACCTTAAAAAATCGACTACGATATAAACCAGTCCGTTCAAAACGGAACAGTTTTCCAGGCTTCACGGAAAACTGTTATGTACTGTAGGTATACCATACGACAGATCCAGATCGATCTTCATTTCGTTGCACGATGTCTATGACGGACGACGTATTATCCGCTTAGCTAATGTGTAAGGGCTTACATAGTGCTCGCACTAAGGAAAAAGGACACAATAAAAGAGGAATACACGTAGTGTCTTGTAAAAGATATGACATTTTGTCACGGTTACCGGACATTTTTAACGTACGCACACGATTGTAACAAAATAAGATAAGCTGCGTGTGCGTCATGATCAAGCTGTTGGTCATAGAGGAGGAATTATGATGCTGGGACGGCCAGTTCGATTCGCTAACACACGCTTCGATTGATTTACGCTACAGTTCATCTTATTCCGATTTATTTATTAGATTTTTGATTCTACTCCATTCGACTTTACAGATTACAAATATCGTACATAAATAGATCGATATTCCATAACACGCGGTGCGATTGATCGATTTCGTTTGACTGTACAGTTCTGATCGTGATCGATTGCATATGCTGTGTAAGACCAATTAAGGCATTTCTTTAGTTAGCTTTACAATGATATGTGCAAAATAATCTATGATTTCAGCGCTTCCAATAAGATCTCAAAAAGGTCGAACTCTACTTCTCTTCAAACGTTACACATACTCGAAGCATACGTACAAACCTCTCAAGAATGGCTGGCGTTGGTACTGCTCAAGGGTGAAGAATTGTCGTGCGAGTATCACCGCTAATGATAGGAACCAGGTGGAGTCCTGCTCAGGGGAACATACCCATCCGCCTTTGACGGAGGATTTTTTAAATATGACTGTTAAAATGTCCAGATTGCATGAAATGTCAGCAAGTAAACGGAAGTAAAATGTTTTACCTTTATTGTTTTTCTCAAATTGTGTTAATGGGCTCGAAGTACCACGAAAAAACATTGTTTTTTTTTAATACGAATGTGATGTATTAAATTTGTTAAGTGAGAATTTGACTGTACAAAGTTATGCCTAATTATACGAATTTGTTTGCTGAAATTCAACTTGGAAAGTACATGACCAAAACTTGGCAATCATCCTAGAACACCCAGGATCAAAACAAGACCTGAATAGCCAAGTAGACACTTTCCAAAACACTATTTATGACTACTTTTTAGAGCATTATCCACCACCAACTAATTATGCTCGTAAAAACAAAGAAAATACTTTTAAGTTGAAAATGCGGAGAAAGAAAAGAGAGTTAATAAAGCAACTAAGGAATGCCAAGGCCATGGGCGATAACCATCTAAGTCACCAACTGTCCAGGGCATTAAGATCAATTCTTAAATTAATTCAAGGAATATCCTTACAAGTAACAGAAAATCGCGATAACTTGAATAGAGCAAAACATGAAGTTAACTTTGATAAAAACCCTTTTCAATACTCAAAAAACATTTTCAATGAACAAAGTGGCAAGCTTCTCTTGACCAACGAACAGATTTACGACCATTTCAAAGACACATACGAAGTGCCCAAGCATGGGAGTACATATGAGGATCCGACACACCAAAGGCCACATGATCCTCATGTTGAGTTTAAAATCGACTCACCTACTTTGGAGGAAATAACCAATCAATTGAAAAAGAAAACATCTAAATCAGCTCCAGGTCCTGATGGTATCCCATATGTAGTATATAAAAAGTGTCCATCGGTTCGTAAACATCTGTTGAATATCTTCGTTAAGATCTGGTCAAGCAAGCAAATACCAGTGGCATTTGGAAAAGCCATTTTTGTCCTCATTCCAAAAAAAGATGAAGTTACTCATCCAAAAGATACTAGGCCGATCGCACTAACCAATACAATATCCAAAATATTTTTCTCAATTTTACAAACTAGAATGACACAATATATGATTAACAATAGGTATTTCAGGCCAAATCACCAGAAAGGGTTCTTGCCTGGAATTTCTGGATGCCTGGAACACAATACTCTACTAGCGGAAAGTTTAAAGGACGCCAGAACACATGAAAGGCAATTAACAGTTTGCTGGATAGACTTGGAGAACGCGTTTGGTTCTGTGCAGCACGAACTGCTGTTGTTCGCAATGAAATGGTATAACTTTCCACTTGTAGTCAGCGAAATCATCGCATCATATTACTCTCAATTAAAATTTGTTATATCATCCAAAAAGGGACATACTAACACCCTGCAATATAATGTGGGTTTGTTCCAAGGTTGCTGCTTGTCACCAATAGCGTTTAATATAGTAATTAATATTTTAATTGACAAGCTAATTAGTCATGAAAAAAAGTGGGGCTATCGGTTTAAGATAAATAACAGATACACAGAATCCATCTTAGCTTTTGCTGACGACCTTGCAATACTGACACGTAACCCAAAACAGTGTCAAGAACTTTTAAGAGAAGTGGATGAGTTCTGTGCATGGACTAAAGGATTGAGAACAAAACCTAGTAAATGCCACTGTCTGTGTCTGGGTAGACGGAACACCAAATTTACCTCTTACGATCCGGGACTGTTGATAGGAGGAAAATGTGTTTCCACAATTGCTGAATCTGTGCCATTTAAATTTCTTGGTAGGAAGATAGATTACAAAGGACGAACACCATCTCTAGATACTGTTGTTGATAGCTTTCTTAAAGATCTTAGTATGGTAGACCAACAACCAATAAGCAACATTAAAAAAGCTTGGATATACGACAACTACTAAACATCACGTCTGACTTGGCCTTTTCTAGTATACGACATTACTAAAGCCCTTTTAACAAAACTGGATGCAAACGTCATCAGGACACTGAAGTTATGGTTGGGGCTCGCTATTTCGGCAGATCCATCTACTTTATTTAGGGATCAAAATAATATTGGGATGAAATTAAAGAAACCATCGGAGCTCTATAAACACCTCAGAGTTACCAAAACGCACGTCTTACTAAAATCTCAAGACGATATAGTCGCATCTCTCCCAAAAGACAAAAGTGCCTCCGATCTTGATTCAAGGCTTCAATTCCATAAACGATTTATGATAGGTGCACAGGCCAGCAAAGCGGGTTTTGGGTCGAGTAAGAAAGTTGAGGATAAAGACGTTGTAAAATCTTTTCTACAACAAGACGAAAATGATAGCTATAAAGTGCATGCAATGAGCTTGGAAATTTGGCTAACCATAGGTGAATTTTGTATCCCTCTGGCATTAAAGTGGCGCACCTTGATATACGATTGGTCACCTGCCTTATTAAAATTCTATCTTAACGCCTTTCAGATGACCCTCCCAGACCAAAGTAATTTAGTAAGATGGGGGAAAGCCACCGAAAAGTCTTGCGATATTTGTCGGGAGGCCATAGGTACAGCACGGCACTTATTGGTAGGTTGCAAGGTGCTCCTCGATAGGGGTCATTATTCCCGTCGCCACGATAGAGTCCTCGAAATCATACGTGAAGCGGCGAGTCTCGCGGTAGCTAGAGCAAAAAAAGGTTTGACCACGAACAAGCGACACGTTGCTTTTGTAAAAGAAGGGTCATCTACAAAAACTAAATCCAAGCCTTACTCCATCTTAGGCGCAGCTCCCGATTGGACTCTTTTGATGGACACGTATGAAAAACATTACAAAATCCCTGAGGATGTTGGTGTTTCGTCATCCAGACCAGACATATTTCTATACTCAAAGAATCTAAAACGCATAGTACTTATAGAACTTACTGTGCCGTGGGAAACAAACATACCTAAAGACCACACAATAAAAACTAACAAATATTATGACCTAACAAATGAATTAATCAAAAACGGTTATGTGGTTAATTTATATGCTGTAGAAGTCGGAGCAAGGGGTATACTAGCAAAATCCCTATACAACCTACTAAAAGACCTTGGCCTGTCAAGAACAACCGTAACTTCCATCCTAGAACGTGTATCCAAGGCGGCATTAGTAGGATCTTACCAAATTTGGTTAGGCAGGGGAAGAGGCTCGAGCGGTGAAAGGGAGCATTGATGCATCATAAAGGGGCCCCTTAACCTTACTCACTGGGTTGCAAGTCCCAGGCACCTTGACTGGAGCCTCTTCCTCTGCAACGCTATGGACCCGGCACCCGCACGATGAATCCATGGAATGCTAAGTAAATTCGTCTTTAGTTATTTTGTAAGTGTATTTTTTACAACTTCGTATTTGCTGTTTCAAAGGACGTTAAAGAACAGGTTTGTAGGTACAACAAAAAACGGACCATGTGAGAGTTGGACTCGCACACCCGTATTTCTCTGGCACATAATATTATATGTGTATATGATGTCCATAAAATAGTTACTATTCAATAAGCTTTTTATATAAGGCACAATAGCATTTGTGCGGTTTTTATTATTTTGTTGTTTTGTTTTAGACATTGTACGAAGTTGACTCACACTAAGTTTGACACCTGTATATTATACATATTGGCAGTATGAAAAAAAATCGTAGAGATAAAAAGTAACGTGAATCAAAACGGGTTTATTATAAGGTACTTATAACGGAATCGTAGAAAATGGAACTGGTGCTCAACTATGTTTATATTTTTTGTCTTATAAGTTTCGTCAAATACAAAATCACTACGATAAACCTTGTGAATATTTCCATCGTTTTTTAAGTATTGCTTATACGTTTCATGTACATAACACGTACTTAACTTACTAAGCAATAGGTTACATAAATGTCTTTTCAATACTTATATTAACAAAATATACAACACCACCGCTACTACAATGAAAGCATTTAGACAACCTATAAGGTGACCTTATATGGTATGAATTGGTAGTGGGCTGGAGCATTTGGACTGCATGGAACTGGTGCTCAACTATGTTTATATTTTTTGTCTAATAAGTGTCGTCAAATACAAAATCACTACGATTAACCTTGTGAATATTTCCATCGTTTTTTTAAGTATTGCTTATACGTTTCATGTACATAATACGTACTTAACTTACTAAGTAATAGGTTACTTAAATGTTATTTCAATACTTATATTAACAAAATATACAACACCACCGCTACTACAATGAAAGCATTTAGACAACCTATAAGGTGACCTTGTGCAAAATATAAACATAGTTGAGCACCAGTTCCAGGCAGTCCAAATGCTCCAGCCCACTACTAATTCATACCTATTAATTGAAAAATCATACCTCGTAATAATGACAATCAAGATCTCTCTATCGCAATTTGACATCGCGGAGGAAAATGTAAATATTTGGCCGATGCTAAGTATATAATCTTCTTTCTCTTATTCATCGGTGTGGTCCGTATCAGCCACTAGGGTTTGTTTGGAGTTTGGATCTAGTTCTACCTGAAAACAATTGGCTTATACTAGATTTCACCAAGAGTAAATTGCTATACCTAGTTCTAAGCGGCTAAAACTAGAGGAGCCGCGCTTTCGGGTTCTAGCCGTAAAATATATATAAATCAATAAAATATATTAAAGTCTACGCTTTTATAAGGTAATTAACTGTTGTTGGAAAACTCTCGATATTTTTATAAACATGGTTTATAAGCTATTTTGTGTAAGTAGGTATTCATCGTACTACCTTTGTAATAGTGCATCCGCGGACGCGGTTGGGAGCGCACGTACTCCATGAAGAAGCGACTGGAAGTCGCAAAGCCGGTTGAGATCAAACTTCTTGGCTGATAAACGTACGTTATATCTGTACAAAATTGTTAGAATATTTGTACAACTTGCAAATGTAGAAATTAGCTTTTATTAGGCGTCAGCGGGATTTGCCTTAATATAAACAAAGAACGTAGCAAATTACCAACGCAACGGCACTGTTTGGATCCAATAGAACTTATCTTGTAGCCCCGCCGCGCCGCCGCCATCCAAACGTGTGCTTTTTGTTTCGATACGTTCCTTAGTATAACAAGTGCCTAGGCCATGTCAGCGCGCAGCCTTTTCACTATTGTAGGGCCGTTGTCTCCGTAAGGTGTATCCTCGTCACGAAGACTACAAAACATTCGTAAATTTTCCTCTTTTTCAGCCAATTTAGTGGTCTGCACCTGTATGATATTCAGCCGATGCATCTAATACAATTTATTTAACGATCTGGCTGGCTGAGACTTAGGCCATTCATACCATGAATAGTATAGAGTAAAGTCAACTATAGACGAGCGAAGCTAGGAGCGGTGTCGGTTACTGGTTACCACAACTACGCATGAGTCGGACCAGCGAAGCCGAGCGTGCCGCGGTGGCGACTGGCAATGCGCTAGAATAAGAATTATATGGTTCCTGGATACCTTAAAAAATCGACTACGATAAACCAGTCCGGTACAGTTTAGAAATATCGTACATAAATAGATCGATATTCCATAACACGCGGTGCGATTGATCGATTTCGTTTGACTGTACAGTTCTGATCGTGATCGATTGCATATGCTGTGTAAGACCAGTTAAGGGTATGTTCCATTAGTCGCTAAGAACGTTATTTTTGATAATTTTGATCACATTCTGCGTATAGACGCAATGTGATCAAAATTATCATAGGGTTCAACTTCAACTTTTAATTTAATGGCCTCTGCGGCTTTGCCACAATTTCGCCAATGACACGTTGGTTAAGTAGAAGATAAACGATGGAGATTGGTCGGTGCCAGGAAGGATGATCGGTGTTTTCAGCCAGGATCATCATAGGGTTGATCACAACCATAGGGTTGTGATCACGTGATCGTTTGTAACTGTCATCCCCAGTCCATTTTTGGATAAGAACGCTAAAAATGCCACTTCTGTCACTTTTGACATTAGATGTAGCGTTTAAGGCGAAAATAACGCCAAGACCCATGTGGAAAACTTTTTGGGAGTGTGATCGTTTTTAGCGAATCTCACGCTAATGGTACGCACCCTAAGGCATTTCTTTAGCTTTACTATATTAACGAAGACGATGGGAAGTATTTTTAATTATTTTATTATGCCTACGTAGACACCAGATATACAACTCGCCGCGCTCTCAGCGTGTATATAAGCTTTACAATGATATGTGCAATATAATCTATGATTTCAGCGCTTCCAATAAGATCTCAAAGAGGTCGAACTCTACTTCTCTTCAAACGTTACACATACTCGAAGCATCCGTATCCTCTCAAGAATGGCTGGCGTTGGTACTGCTCAAGGATGAAGAATTGTCGTGCGAACATCATCGCTAATTATAGGAACCAGGTGGAGTCCTGGTCAGGGGAACATACCCATCCGCCTTTGACGGAGGATTTTCTTAATATGACTGTTAAAATGTCGAGTTTGTATGAAATGTCCACAAGTAAACGGAAGTAAAATATTAATATACCTACCTATATAGTATTTCTCAAAATGTGTTGTTAATGGACTCGAAGTACCACGGAGAAACATAGTTTTTTTAATACGAATGTGATGTAGTAAATTTGTTAAGTGAGAATTTGAATTTTTTTGTTTAGTTATTTTGTAAGTGTTTTTTTTACAACTTCGTATTTGCTGTTTCAGAGGACGTTAAAGGACAGGTTTGTAGGTACAACAAAAAACGGACCATGTGAGACTTAGACTCGCACACCCGTATTTCTCTGGCACATAATATTATATGTGTATTTGATGTCCATAAAATAGTTATTATTCAATAAGCTTTTTATATAAGCCATTATCGCATTTGTGCGGTTTTTATTATTTTGCTTTAGACATTGTACGAAGTTGACTCACACTAAGTTTGACACCTGTATATTATACATATTGGCAGTATGAAAAAAAATCGTAGAGATAAAAAGTAACGTGAATCAAAACGGGTTTATTATAAGGTACCTATAACGGAATCGTAGAAAATGGAACTGGTGCTCAACTATGTTTATATTTTTTGTCTTATAAGTTTCGTCAAATACAAAATCAATACGATAAATCTTTTGAATATTGTTTTAATGAAAATTTAACTGTGTCCGGTTATTACATCAGGAACTAATAATTAAGAGTTGTATGTCGAAAATAAAAATTATTATAAATTATCGTTTCCTTTATTCTGTATTTAAGTAAGTATCTTCTTCATTAATAATAACAAATATTTGTAAAATATTTTAAGAAAACATCAAATTAGTACTTACTAAAACACTTAAAAATATAAAAATTATATCTAGTGACAATTCCGCCTAATTTACCTGTTAAGCCGACGTGACGTCACAAACGCCACGCAGCCAAACCGGAAGAATTTTCGACGCGTTTTGCTTCTACACGAAGCATCCTCAGAAGGTCTTGACTTTACGAGCGCACGATCGAGAGTGGCGTCACTAGCGATAGATGACTAGCGGGTCACTAGATATATTTTTTAAGTGTTTTATTAAAGTATTAATTTGATGTTTTCTTAAAATATTTTTAAAATATTTGTTAATATTAACTATAGATTTCCGCAAAGTAACGCCTGAATCTATTCATTATCGTCTTCCTTGTTAACAACAGGATGGTAGTGCATTTTAAAAACCTTGCTTCACTAGTTAAATCTCTTCTCCAACGAGTTTGTATACTAATATATCAACAATATTGCGAGGGCTCGTTTGAAATTAATAACTGAAGGTGTTCCAATCATATTAAATTTTTATATAACTCCAGAAAATTAGCACCACCTATTGTCTAAGCTGTGACGCGTATAGGTTATCGATTTCAAACCAACCCGCAGTGCTATTGATCTATTAATATTCGCCTTATAAAAATCAATTTATGGGCATTAGTATCGCAAATCCTCGATTATGGGTAAACTTTGTTTTTTATTTTGTTCGTACTGCGTTGGTGAAGAAAATGAGAAAAAAGCCATGGGACATGGAAAGAAAATTGAATGGGAGTTGCTAGTTCAGATTACTTGCAATAGATAGGCTCCATAGCGGACCTATCGTGTCGTGTGACTGCATGCTGTTTATCAAATAGGCTAAATTTGACTTAAGAATGAATTAGAAATAGGACTTGAATGTGACAGCTGCCATAGTGTAGTGTACTACCTTAACTAGCAATTGTAATAAACAAAATATGATTAATCAGGGATCTTTATATAACAACAATCAACATAATCGCTCCACCAATAATCAACAATTTCGCAACAACAGTTATAACAATCAACAATATCGGTTCAACAATAACAACAATAGTCAAACTAAATCATTTACAACTGCTACGCAAAAGCCAAGTGTGCACTTATGCATCATTTGTAGCGCTAATCACAAAATTTACGATTGCCAAATTTTCAAATCTAAAAACGTTCAAGATCGAATGTCTGACGTATCTAAATATAAATTATGTATTAATTGTCTTAGACAGGGTCATCCAGTAAGCGAATGTCGCATGGGGTCGTGTCGTGAGCGAGGTTGCAAAGAAAAACACAACTCGCTGTTGCACAATCCAGCTGAGGTGCAACAAACAGTAACAAATTTTTCTACAGAATGCAGTACCAACACAGGTACTATCCAAGCAATTTTATCTACAGCCATAATTAACGTAAAAAATCCTCATACTAATCAAAACGAAAGAGTACGCGCATTGTTAGATTGCGGGAGTCAATCATCATTTGTTACTAAATCACTACAGGAAAGATTGGCTCTAAAGTGCAATCCTCTTAATACTATTAATGTTATCGGAATTGGAAATAATTTAAATAACATGGTAACCGAAAGCTGTGTTGCTCAACTAAATTCAATGACCACACAGTATAGCGTCACCTTATCATGTTTTGTACTTGACGAACTGACTGGAGAAATACCAAAGTCTCCAATAAACATCAAGAATCTAAAAATACCACAATCAATAAGATTAGCTGACCCTGATTTCGATCTGCCTGGTCCCATCGATATTTTAATTGGCGCAGACCTATTTTGGGATATTCTTGGATGTGATCAGCGTTCTTTGGGACCCAATAATCCAAAACTTAGGTCATCAAAATTAGGCTGGTTAATAACTGGGCAAATACATTCGACAAAATCCAAATTACAAAATATAAACTGTAATCATGTAGTGGTGTCAGATCATCCTGCAAATCATAATTTTGACGAAATGCTAACCAAATTCTGGTCGCTTGAAGAGCTCCCACAAAAGTACTTTTTGAGCCCAGACGATAAGATGTGCGAAGAGCATTTTGTATCAACCACCTCACCAAATGTTAATTCTTTATCGAATTAATGAAGTATAGTTGCTTGATTTCGTAAATAAATACATTTTTGTACAGTTTTAGCGTTTAATAGCCATAAATAGAAATATTACAGTTTTAGGAACCGAACACGATCGGTGGCTTTTTGTGAAGAGAGTTAAAAAAGGCCTACCCTTTATTATATAAATATGAAACAAATTGTCACATGACACACTACGATATTTCTAGTTGCTATACGTTAAATAGTAGGCGCGCCAACATCTTGCCCCCCGTTGAAAATCCTGATTTTCAACCATGAAACTCTTCTTCGTCTTCGTTCATCAATGGGCAAAGACGGACAAGCGCTCTACGAAGACAGCCGCGGGTAGTATTGACGTCAGCAACACGATTTATTCCATCAGGTCCCGTATACAGTCTGGCTACTCTTCCTAGACGCCAGTTTAAAGCAGGAACATTGTCTTCGTGCAGTAAAACCAAATCGCCAACATTGAGACTGCTAGTATCAGTCTTCCATTTTTTACGAAGTTGCAACTCAGAAATATATTCTTTCTGCCACCTTTGCCAAAAATGCTGTCTTAGTCTTTCTACTCGATTATAACGTTGTAGATTTTCTTCTTTAAAATCCAATAAATTTGGGGTTGGCATTGCGGTCAACTGCCTACCAATTAAGAAATGCCCTGGTGAGAGGAAAAGGAAATCGTTTGGGGAGGAGGAGAGTGGACATAAAGGGCGACTATTTAAAATTGCTTCCACTTGCGTAAATAAAGTACCTATCTCTTCAAATGTTAAGTGTGTATTGCCCATTATTCTACGAATTAAATACTTTGCCGATTTAATGCCTGCCTCCCAAATACCGCCAAAATGAGGAGCGTAGCTGGGTGAGAAAATAAAATTAATGCCTTCCTGAGATGCAAGATCAGCAAGAGATTCCGAATTTAGTTTCAAAAAATTACCTAGCTCTTTAGCAGTCGCAATAAAATTACCTCCATTATCGCTGAAAATTTCAATGGGTTTACCCCGCCTCGCGACAAATCTACGCAGAGTCATCATAAATGCATTTTTAGACAGGTCAGATACAGCATCCAAATGAACACATTTAAATCTCAAGCATACAAATAAACACAAATAAGCCTTTTGTAGTTTGGCACCACGTCCTTTACGATTAACAATATGGATGGGACCAGCGTAGTCCACTCCCACTGAGATAAAAGGGAAATCAAGGTTTACACGTTGTGTGGGTAAATCACCCATTTTTGGTTGCAAGACTTTACCTTGCACGCGTCTGCATCGCACACATCGATGGACAATTTGGCGAGCAAGTCGACGCCCGTTGATAGGCCAGACATACTGACGAATAGAAGCTAAGAGCAGTTGAGGTCCAGCATGAAAAGTGCGTAGATGTTCTCGCTCAAATAAAAGTTTTGTTAGTTGATGGGACGAGTCAAGCACTATTGGGTGCTTGCTCTCATAAGAATAATTTGAGGAATTGATGCGTCCACCAACTCTGATTAAATCATGCTCATCCAGAAATGGAGACATAGACAACAACTTAGACTTGTGATTTAGAGAACTACCTTTAGAAAGTAATTTGTAATCACCAGGAAATGATTCCTTTTGCGCAACAGAGCACAAATAGTTAAATGATTCATTCAGCTCTTTTACAGTTAAATGACCAAATCTTTTAGTTTTGGGATTTTTTAGGTTGTATACAAACCTTTTCACAAAGGATAATATTCTTTGGATTCTATTGAGATTAGAATAGTCACAAAAATTTACTATAGGATCTACCATTGCTACAGGAACCGCTTTAATTTCAGGTAAGTCCTGATTATAAGTCTGATTTAGTATTGGCCATTTGGATTCATCATAATTTAAAAAATTGGGGCCTGACCACCACAACTCTAAATCGCGAAGTTGACTGGCATTTGCACCTCTAGATATAATGTCAGCAGGATTCTCTTTAGTAGGTACATATCGCCATGAGGCTTGAGATGAGATTTCAATGATTTCGCCAACTCTATTAGCTACAAAAGTTTTCAGCTTACTAGCGTCACTGGCAAGCCATGATAACACGACGCTAGAATCGCACCAGTGTACTATACGAGATGGTTTGAGCCTTATAGAGTCAACAACGCTCTTAGCTAGCCTGGCTGCAAGCAAAGCAGCGCAAAGCTCCAGACGAGGAATTGTTGTAGGTTTAAGTGGGCTTACTTTGGATTTAGAACATAACAGATTGACCATGACGTCATTATTTGCATCAACAGTGCGCATATAGCAACAGGCACCGTAAGCACTCAGCGCCGCATCACTGAAAACGTGCATTTCAAAATCTTTGGGTGATTTGCAAAGAACCTTCCTGGGGATCTGTAATGTTGAAAGAACAGACAAATTACTAGCAAACTCAACCCATGATTCCTTTATTTTTGGTGATACTGGCTCATCCCAATCTGTTTTAAGCTGCCATAGCTTTTGAAGCAATATTTTGGGTTGTATTATGCAAGGGCTCAATAATCCCAAAGGATCAAAAATTTTAAAGGAATTTGACAATATAAACCGTTTAGTTATAATATTGTCTATATTTTGAGGAGGCATTTCGAACGGGAAATGTAATGAATCACTAGCTGGATTCCAACCAAGACCAAGAGTGCTAGTGGATTCACTGAGCAACAGAGATTCATCATTACTTGATGAAATTTTTTTAAGCAGTTCTGGAGCATTCGTTTTAAATTTTCTTAATTTAAAACAAGCTGATTTTAGGGTTTCTGTTACGGAATTTAGAATAAATTGTAAATTTATTTCGTCATCACAGCCAGTGATCAAATCGTCAACATAAAAGTCATGTTGAATTATACCTTTTATTAATTGATCATCGCATTCTTCACCGACCTGCCAGAGGCATCTCGTGCTTAAATAGCTCGCACTTGTGGTACCATAAGTAAGAGTATTTAGTTGCAGAGTTTGAAGTGGCAACGACTCTTCTTCTCTCCATAAAATGAGCTGCAGGTTTCGGTCTTGATTCGTTGCAATATAAACTTGACGATAGAATTTATCTATATCACCCGTAAGCAAATATTGATACTGACGTGCTCGAATCAGAATGGAGAAAAGAGAGTCCTGTCACGGTCGCCAATGTTAATTCTTTATCGAATTAATGAAGTATAGTTGCTTGATTTCGTAAATAAATACATTTTTGTACAGTTTTAGCGTTTAATAGCCATAAATAGAAATATTACAGTTTTAGGAACCGAACACGATCGGTGGCTTTTTGTGAAGAGAGTTAAAAAAGGCCTACCCTTTATTATATAAATATGAAACAAATTGTCACATGACACACTACGATATTTCTAGTTGCTATACGTTAAATAGTAGGCGCGCCAACATCTTGCCCCCCGTTGAAAATCCTGATTTTCAACCATGAAACTCTTCTTCGTCTTCGTTCATCAATGGGCAAAGACGGACAAGCGCTCTACGAAGACAGCTGCGGGTAGTACTGACGTCAGCAACACGATTTATTCCATCAGGTCCCGTATACAGTCTGGCTACTCTTCCTAGACGCCAGTTTAAAGCAGGAACATTGTCTTCGTGCAGTAAAACCAAATCGCCAACATTGAGACTGCTAGTATCAGTCTTCCATTTTTTACGAAGTTGCAACTCAGAAATATATTCTTTCTGCCACCTTTGCCAAAAATGCTGTCTTAGTCTTTCTACTCGATTATAACGTTGTAGATTTTCTTCTTTAAAGTCCAATAAATTTGGGGTTGGCATTGCGGTCAACTGCCTACCAATTAAGAAATGCCCTGGTGAGAGGAAAAGGAAATCGTTTGGGGAGGAGGAGAGTGGACATAAAGGGCGACTATTTAAAATTGCTTCCACTTGCGTAAATAAAGTACCTATCTCTTCAAATGTTAAGTGTGTATTGCCCATTATTCTACGAATTAAATACTTTGCCGATTTAATGCCTGCCTCCCAAATACCGCCAAAATGAGGAGCGTAGCTGGGTGAGAAAATAAAATTAATGCCTTCCTGAGATGCAAGATCAGCAAGAGATTCCGAATTTAGTTTCAAAAAATTACCTAGCTCTTTAGCAGTCGCAATAAAATTACCTCCATTATCGCTGAAAATTTCAATGGGTTTACCCCGCCTCGCGACAAATCTACGCAGAGTCATCATAAATGCATTTTTAGACAGGTCAGATACAGCATCCAAATGAACACATTTAAATCTCAAGCATACAAATAAACACAAATAAGCCTTTTGTAGTTTGGCACCACGTCCTTTACGATTAACAATATGGATGGGACCAGCGTAGTCCACTCCCACTGAGATAAAAGGGAAATCAAGGTTTACACGTTGTGTGGGTAAATCACCCATTTTTGGTTGCAAGACTTTACCTTGCACGCGTCTGCATCGCACACATCGATGGACAATTTGGCGAGCAAGTCGACGCCCGTTGATAGGCCAGACATACTGACGAATAGAAGCTAAGAGCAGTTGAGGTCCAGCATGAAAAGTGCGTAGATGTTCTCGCTCAAATAAAAGTTTTGTTAGTTGATGGGACGAGTCAAGCACTATTGGGTGCTTGCTCTCATAAGAATAATTTGAGGAATTGATGCGTCCACCAACTCTGATTAAATCATGCTCATCCAGAAATGGAGACATAGACAACAACTTAGACTTGTGATTTAGAGAACTACCTTTAGAAAGTAATTTGTAATCACCAGGAAATGATTCCTTTTGCGCAACAGAGCACAAATAGTTAAATGATTCATTCAGCTCTTTTACAGTTAAATGACCAAATCTTTTAGTTTTGGGATTTTTTAGGTTGTATACAAACCTTTTCACAAAGGATAATATTCTTTGGATTCTATTGAGATTAGAATAGTCACAAAAATTTACTATAGGATCTACCATTGCTACAGGAACCGCTTTAATTTCAGGTAAGTCCTGATTATAAGTCTGATTTAGTATTGGCCATTTGGATTCATCATAATTTAAAAAATTGGGGCCTGACCACCACAACTCTAAATCGCGAAGTTGACTGGCATTTGCACCTCTAGATATAATGTCAGCAGGATTCTCTTTAGTAGGTACATATCGCCATGAGGCTTGAGATGAGATTTCAATGATTTCGCCAACTCTATTAGCTACAAAAGTTTTCAGCTTACTAGCGTCACTGGCAAGCCATGATAACACGACGCTAGAATCGCACCAGTGTACTATACGAGATGGTTTGAGCCTTATAGAGTCAACAACGCTCTTAGCTAGCCTGGCTGCAAGCAAAGCAGCGCAAAGCTCCAGACGAGGAATTGTTGTAGGTTTAAGTGGGCTTACTTTGGATTTAGAACATAACAGATTGACCATGACGTCATTATTTGCATCAACAGTGCGCATATAGCAACAGGCACCGTAAGCACTCAGCGCCGCATCACTGAAAACGTGCATTTCAAAATCTTTGGTGGCGCTGAGTGCTTACGGTGCCTGTTGCTATATGCGCACAAATTAATGCCTTCCTGAGATACAAAATCAAGCAACTATACTTCATTAATTCGATAAAGAATTAACATTGGCGACCGTTCGGAAGAAATCTGCAATCAAGAAATTTGCGGCGTCATTTAACGCTTCGGATATGTCTGATGTCCCTACGAAGGATCCGAAGAATTGTTTTTATTGAAGCCGTAACAATTTCCATCAAAGAATACCTAAATCCAGCATAAATAATTAACAAGGAATAAAAATCTGGAAAACAAAATTTGAAGGCGAAAGAACTAGTGATTGTCACCTTTGGACCCCGGAGGTTGGTTGATGCTGATGTGAAATTTAGTTGGAATTTGGACCTAACCGGAGAAAGCTGTGCATTTAATGTGTTTTGGAAGTCTACTGTATGTCTTTGGTCTAGTGGAGTACCTAAAACTTTCACACCGCAGGACAACAATTCAAGCAAGTTAAGTGCCCTTCCTTTACTTTATCCTTAAAATAACTACCAAGTTCTTTCCTATATCCTAAAAAATAATTTTTAACACTTTATCTAAACGTGTAACAATAATCCTTACCTACTTTAAATAATAAGTTTATCTAAAATATGTACTTACATTGCTAAATTGGTTTGAGTGTAAGCTATTTAATTCATCACCAAATTGCAGATGTAATTATCACCCAAAGATAATTATATCATATTAATATCGTAAGGTAAAGTACCTACCTACTTTAATAAATTATATAAATAACAAATTTAACCCCATAGTACTAAAACACTACACTTCATTATGTGTCATATATAAAAGTCATTACACATTAGCATAAATATCCACATATCATTAAAATATGCATCATAATCATAACACAATTTAAAACATACGTAAAATACTCTTATATTAACATTTGTAGATAAGTATCTACTTTAATTTTAGTAAGTAATCACTTACTTTAATCATTTTTGATTTTATTTGTTACAATTGAAATAAACAAGTATATTGTATTTTTCCGTTCTGAAGGATATTTGCCGATCAATTTCAGGAGTCGTGCAACCGCTAGGCGCATAGCGGATCGGAACATACCATTGAATTTACACGGGTTATCGTAATCGCTGCGGAACATTGACAATTAGCTGCCCGTTACGTGAAGTCGCCGGCTTCCGTGCTGTACTGCATTACATCAGATATCGCCAAGATAAGGAGCGTGAGAATACATATTTACTTTTTGATTAAAAATTCATCTGATTTGTCTTATTGTAAGCTTTGTTTAGTGATTAACTTATTGAGTTAGTCGCTTAGTGAGTACATACTTTCTTTCTAATATTTTAGTTCAATTTGTTACCTTTATTCTAGTTTCAAACCATACCATAAAAGTAATTATATAACCATATAAAGTAATTATAAAATGGACAACTTAAAAGCATTGATAACTAAACGAAGCTCAATAAAAGGCCAATTAACCAAGTTTAAGAAGTACCTGGATGAATTATTGAATAGAAAAAATGATTTAGAGCCTTTAGAGTACGCAGAATTAACTCTCAAACTAGGTAAACTCGAAATGTTGTCTTCTAAGTTTGAAGAGGTGCAAGGTGGGATTGAAATTTTGAATTGTGCATCGATTGATGATGAGATTGATGAACGTGACCTCATTGAGCGTGATATTATTCATCTAATGGCCAAAGCTAAAGATATGTTAAATGAAAACAAACTGAATTTAGAAGTGTCTCGTAGGGACTCACACGCTCACTGCAGTCACGACCATCAAGACCTAAGCATAAAGTTACCCAAGATTGAAATCGCGAGGTTCGATGGTTCATACTTTCGCTGGCTTGAGTTCCGCGACACATTTACATCTCTCGTACACAACAATGAACGTTTATCCTCAATACAAAAATTTCATTATTTAATTTCTTATCTCGAAGGTGATTCTTCTAGGATAATCTCTAATTTGGAAGTATCTTCTAATAATTACAAGATTGCTTGGAACTTATTGATGGACCGATACGACAATAAAAGATTGTTGGTAAACCATCATCTTAAATCACTGTTTAACGTTCAACCGATTAATCGCGAATCGGAAAACTCATTGCGTTTTCTTGTTGACCACGTGACAAAGAATTTACGAGCGTTGTCTAGTTTGGGGCAGCCTACTTCTCATTGGGACATAATAATTATTTACATGTTGTCTTCCAAATTGGACAGTCGTTCTCTTGAGAAGTGGGAAGAGATGCGCAATGGTCTTTCTGATCTTCCCACATTAGAGAATTTTAATAAATTTTTAACAGATCGGGCAGACGTGATTGAATCTTTGAATCGTACCAAAAACTATCATACAAAATCCTTAACTAGCAATTGTAATAAACAAAATATGATTAATCAGGGATCTTTATATAACAACAATCAACATAATCGCTCCACCAATAATCAACAATTTCGCAACAACAGTTATAACAATCAACAATATCGGTTCAACAATAACAACAATAGTCAAACTAAATCATTTACAACTGCTACGCAAAAGCCAAGTGTGCACTTATGCATCATTTGTAGCGCTAATCACAAAATTTACGATTGCCAAATTTTCAAATCTAAAAACGTTCAAGATCGAATGTCTGACGTATCTAAATATAAATTATGTATTAATTGTCTTAGACAGGGTCATCCAGTAAGCGAATGTCGCATGGGGTCGTGTCGTGAACGAGGTTGCAAAGAAAAACACAACTCGCTGTTGCACAATCCAGCTGAGGTGCAACAAACAGTAACAAATTTTTCTACAGAATGCAGTACCAACACAGGTACTATCCAAGCAATTTTATCTACAGCCATAATTAACGTAAAAAATCCTCATACTAATCAAAACGAAAGAGTACGCGCATTGTTAGATTGCGGGAGTCAATCATCATTTGTTACTAAATCACTACAGGAAAGATTGGCTCTAAAGTGCAATCCTCTTAATACTATTAATGTTATCGGAATTGGAAATAATTTAAATAACATGGTAACCGAAAGCTGTGTTGCTCAACTAAATTCAATGACCACACAGTATAGCGTCACCTTATCATGTTTTGTACTTGACGAACTGACTGGAGAAATACCAAAGTCTCCAATAAACATCAAGAATCTAAAAATACCACAATCAATAAGATTAGCTGACCCTGATTTCGATCTGCCTGGTCCCATCGATATTTTAATTGGCGCAGACCTATTTTGGGATATTCTTGGATGTGATCAGCGTTCTTTGGGACCCAATAATCCAAAACTTAGGTCATCAAAATTAGGCTGGTTAATAACTGGGCAAATACATTCGACAAAATCCAAATTACAAAATATAAACTGTAATCATGTAGTGGTGTCAGATCATCCTGCAAATCATAATTTTGACGAAATGCTAACCAAATTCTGGTCGCTTGAAGAGCTCCCACAAAAGTACTTTTTGAGCCCAGACGATAAGATGTGCGAAGAGCATTTTGTATCAACCACCTCTCGGTTAGAGTCAGGCAGATTCTGCGTGGAGTTGCCACTAAAGGACTCCCCGGACTGTCTCGGTGACTCATACACTTTGGCTAAAAAACGTTTTTTACATTTAGAAAAACGATTTCGAAAAAATCCCTTACTTAAATCAAAATATGTAGATTTTATCCGCGAATATGATCTACTAGGACATTTATCTGCATCACCAGTTAGTAAGCCGGAACAATCATATTTTTTATGCCATCACCCCGTAATAAAAGAATCCAGTGAGTCGACACGTCTTCGTGTTGTGTTCAGCGGTGCAGAACCCACGTCATCTGGATTCTCAGTGAACGACATTTTACTAAAAGGTCCGCATGTTCAGGACTCTCTTTTCTCTATTCTGATTCGAGCACGTCAGTATAAATATTTGCTTACGGGTGATATAGATAAATTCTATCGTCAAGTTTATATTGCAACGAATCAAGACCGAAACCTGCAGCTCATTTTATGGAGAGAAGAAGAGTCGTTGCCACTTCAAACTCTGCAACTAAATACTCTTACTTATGGTACCACAAGTGCGAGCTATTTAAGCACGAGATGCCTCTGGCAGGTCGGGGAAGAATGCGATGATCAATTAATTAAAGGTATAATTCAGCATGACTTTTATGTTGACGATTTGATCACTGGCTGTGATGACGAAATACATTTACAATTTATTCTAAATTCCGTAACAGAAAGCCTAAAATCAGCTTGTTTTAAATTAAGAAAATTTAAAACGAATGCTCCAGACTTGCTTAAAAAAATTTCATCAAGTAATGATGAATCTCTGTTGCTCAGTGAATCCACTAGCACTCTTGGTCTTGGTTGGAATCCAGCTAGTGATTCATTACATTTCCCGTTCGAAATGCCTCCTCAAAATATAGACAATATTATAACTAAACGGTTTATATTGTCAAATTCCTTTAAAATTTTTGATCCTTTGGGATTATTGAGCCCTTGCATAATACAACCCAAAATATTGCTTCAAAAGCTATGGCAGCTTAAAACAGATTGGGATGAGCCAGTATCACCAAAAATAAAGGAATCATGGGTTGAGTTTGCTAGTAATTTGTCTGTTCTTTCAACATTACAGATCCCCAGGAAGGTTCTTTGCAAATCACCCAAAGATTTTGAAATGCACGTTTTCAGTGATGCGGCGCTGAGTGCTTACGGTGCCTGTTGCTATATGCGCACTGTTGATGCAAATAATGACGTCATGGTCAATCTGTTATGTTCTTAATCCAAAGTAAGTCCACTTAAACCTACAACAATTCCTCGTCTGGAGCTTTGCGCGGCTTTGCTTGCAGCCAGGCTAGCTAAAAGCGTTGTTGACTCTATAAGGCTCAAACCATCTCGTATAGTACACTGGTGCGATTCTAGCGTCGTGTTATCATGGCTTGCCAGTGACGCTAGTAAGCTGAAAACTTTTGTAGCTAATAGAGTTGGCGAAATCATTGAAATCTCATCTCAAGCCTCATGGCGATATGTACCTACTAAAGAGAATCCTGCTGACATTATATCTAGAGGTGCAAATGCCAGTCAACTTCGCGATTTAGAGTTGTGGTGGTCAGGCCCCAATTTTTTAAATTATGATGAATCCAAATGGCCAATACTAAATCAGACTTATAATCAGGACTTACCTGAAATTAAAGCGGTTCCTGTAGCAATGGTAGATCCTATAGTAAATTTTTGTGACTATTCTAATCTCAATAGAATCCAAAGAATATTATCCTTTGTGAAAAGGTTTGTATACAACCTAAAAAATCCCAAAACTAAAAGATTTGGTCATTTAACTGTAAAAGAGCTGAATGAATCATTTAACTATTTGTGCTCTGTTGCGCAAAAGGAATCATTTCCTGGTGATTACAAATTACTTTCTAAAGGTAGTTCTCTAAATCACAAGTCTAAGTTGTTGTCTATGTCTCCATTTCTGGATGAGCATGATTTAATCAGAGTTGGTGGACGCATCAATTCCTCAAATTATTCTTATGAGAGCAAGCACCCAATAGTGCTTGACTCGTCCCATCAACTAACAAAACTTTTATTTGAGCGAGAACATCTACGCACTTTTCATGCTGGACCTCAACTGCTCTTAGCTTCTATTCGTCAGTATGTCTGGCCTATCAACGGGCGTCGACTTGCTCGCCAAATTGTCCATCGATGTGTGCGATGCAGACGCGTGCAAGGTAAAGTCTTGCAACCAAAAATGGGTGATTTACCCACACAACGTGTAAACCTTGATTTCCCTTTTATCTCAGTGGGAGTGGACTACGCTGGTCCCATCCATATTGTTAATCGTAAAGGACGTGGTGCCAAACTACAAAAGGCTTATTTGTGTTTATTTGTATGCTTGAGATTTAAATGTGTTCATTTGGATGCTGTATCTGACCTGTCTAAAAATGCATTTATGATGACTCTGCGTAGATTTGTCGCGAGGCGGGGTAAACCCATTGAAATTTTCAGCGATAATGGAGGTAATTTTATTGCGACTGCTAAAGAGCTAGGTAATTTTTTGAAACTAAATTCGGAATCTCTTGCTGATCTTGCATCTCAGGAAGGCATTAATTTTATTTTCTCACCCAGCTACGCTCCTCATTTTGGCGGTATTTGGGAGGCAGGCATTAAATCGGCAAAGTATTTAATTCGTAGAATAATGGGCAATACACACTTAACATTTGAAGAGATAGGTACTTTATTTACGCAAGTGGAAGCAATTTTAAATAGTCGCCCTTTATGTCCACTCTCCTCCTCCCCAAACGATTTCCTTTTCCTCTCACCAGGGCATTTCTTAATTGGTAGGCAGTTGACCGCAATGCCAACCCCAAATTTATTGGACTTTAAAGAAGAAAATCTACAACGTTATAATCGAGTAGAAAGACTAAGACAGCATTTTTGGCAAAGGTGGCAGAAAGAATATATTTCTGAGTTGCAACTTCGTAAAAAATGGAAGACTGATACTAGCAGTCTCAATGTTGGCGATTTGGTTTTACTGCACGAAGACAATGTTCCTGCTTTAAACTGGCGTCTAGGAAGAGTAGCCAGACTGTATACGGGACCTGATGGAATAAATCGTGTTGCTGACGTCAATACTACCCGCAGCTGTCTTCGTAGAGCGCTTGTCCGTCTTTGCCCATTGATGAACGAAGACGAAGAAGAGTTTCATGGTTGAAAATCAGGATTTTCAACGGGGGGCAAGATGTTGGCGCGCCTACTATTTAACGTATAGCAACTAGAAATGTCGTAGTGTGTCATGTGACAATTTGTTTCATATTTATATAGGGTAGGCCTTTTTTAACTCTCTTCACAAAAGCCACCGATCGTGTTCGGTTCCTAAAACTGTAATATTTCTATTTATGGCTATTAAAACGCTAAAACTGTACAAAACTGTATTTATTTACAAAATCAAGCAACTATACTTCATTAATTCGATAAAGAATTAACATTCTACTACCTGTCCTGTGTACCTGTGTTTATATAGCCATAAATAGAAATATTACAGTTTTAGGAACCGAACACGATCGGTGGCTTTTGTGAAGAGAGTTAAAAAAGGCCTACCCTATATAAATATGAAACAAATTGTCACATGACACACTACGACATTTCTAGTTGCTATACGTTAAATAGTAGGCGCGCCAACATCTTGCCCCCCGTTGAAAATCCTGATTTTCAACCATGAAACTCTTCTTCGTCTTCGTTCATCAATGGGCAAAGACGGACAAGCGCTCTACGAAGACAGCTGCGGGTAGTATTGACGTCAGCAACACGATTTATTCCATCAGGTCCCGTATACAGTCTGGCTACTCTTCCTAGACGCCAGTTTAAAGCAGGAACATTGTCTTCGTGCAGTAAAACCAAATCGCCAACATTGAGACTGCTAGTATCAGTCTTCCATTTTTTACGAAGTTGCAACTCAGAAATATATTCTTTCTGCCACCTTTGCCAAAAATGCTGTCTTAGTCTTTCTACTCGATTATAACGTTGTAGATTTTCTTCTTTAAAGTCCAATAAATTTGGGGTTGGCATTGCGGTCAACTGCCTACCAATTAAGAAATGCCCTGGTGAGAGGAAAAGGAAATCGTTTGGGGAGGAGGAGAGTGGACATAAAGGGCGACTATTTAAAATTGCTTCCACTTGCGTAAATAAAGTACCTATCTCTTCAAATGTTAAGTGTGTATTGCCCATTATTCTACGAATTAAATACTTTGCCGATTTAATGCCTGCCTCCCAAATACCGCCAAAATGAGGAGCGTAGCTTGGTGAGAAAATAAAATTAATGCCTTCCTGAGATGCAAGATCAGCAAGAGATTCCGAATTTAGTTTCAAAAAAATACCTAGCTCTTTAGCAGTCGCAATAAAATTACCTCCATTATCACTGAAAATTTCGATGGGTTTACCCCGCCTCGCGACAAATCTACGCAGAGTCATCATAAATGCATTTTTAGACAGGTCAGATACAGCATCCAAATGAACACATTTAAATCTCAAGCATACAAATAAACACAAATAAGCCTTTTGTAGTTTGGCACCACGTCCTTTACGATTAACAATATGGAAGGGACCGGCGTAGTCCACTCCCACTGAGATAAAAGGGAAATCAAGGTTTACACGTTGTGTGGGTAAATCACCCATTTTTGGTTGCAAGACTTTACCTTGCACGCGTCTGCATCGCACACATCGATGGACAATTTGGCGAGCAAGTCGACGCCCGTTGATAGGCCAGACATACTGACGAATAGAAGCTAAGAGTAGTTGAGGTCCAGCATGAAAAGTGCGTAGATGTTCTCGCTCAAATAAAAGTTTTGTTAGTTGATGGGACGAGTCAAGCACTATTGGATGCTTGCTCTCATAAGAATAATTTGAGGAATTGATGCGTCCACCAACTCTGATTAAATCATGCTCATCCAGGAATGGAGACATAGACAACAACTTAGACTTGTGATTTAGAGAACTACCTTTAGATAGTAATTTGTAATCACCAGGAAATGATTCCTTTTGCGCGACAGAGCACAAAAAGTTAAACGATTCATTCAGCTCGTTTACAGTTAAATGACCGAATCTTTTGGTTTTGGGATTTTTTAGGTTGTATACAAACCTTTTCACAAAGGAGAATATTCTTTGGATTCTATTGAGACTAGAATAGTCACAAAAATTTACTATAGGATCTACCATTGCTACAGGAACCGCTTTAATTTCAGGTAAGTCCTGATTATAAGTCTGATTTAGTATTGGCCATTTGGATTCATCATAATTTAAAAAATTGGGGCCTGACCACCACAACTCTAAATCGCGAAGTTGACTGGCATTTGCACCTCTAGATATAATGTCAGCAGGATTCTCTTTAGTAGGTACATATCGCCATGAGGCTTGAGATGAGATTTCAATGATTTCGCCAACTCTATTAGCTACAAAAGTTTTCAGCTTACTAGCGTCACTGGCAAGCCATGATAACACGACGCTAGAATCGCACCAGTGTACTATACGAGATGGTTTGAGCCTTATAGAGTCAACAACGCTCTTAGCTAGCCTGGCTGCAAGCAAAGCAGCGCAAAGCTCCAGACGAGGAATTGTTGTAGGTTTAAGTGGGCTTACTTTGGATTTAGAACATAACAGATTGACCATGACGTCATTATTTGCATCAACAGTGCGCATATAGCAACAGGCACCGTAAGCACTCAGCGCCGCATCACTGAAAACGTGCATTTCAAAATCTTTGGGTGATTTACAAAGAACCTTCCTGGGGATCTGTAATGTTGAAAGAACAGACAAATTACTAGCAAACTCAACCCATGATTCCTTTATTTTTGGTGATACTGGCTCATCCCAATCTGTTTTAAGCTGCCATAGCTTTTGAAGCAATATTTTGGGTTGTATTATGCAAGGGCTCAATAATCCCAAAGGATCAAAAATTTTAAAGGAATTTGACAATATAAACCGTTTAGTTATAATATTGTCTATATTTTGAGGAGGCATTTCGAACGGGAAATGTAATGAATCACTAGCTGGATTCCAACCAAGACCAAGAGTGCTAGTGGATTCACTGAGCAACAGAGATTCATCATTACTTGATGAAATTTTTTTAAGCAGTTCTGGAGAGTTCGTTTTAAATTTTCTTAAATTAAAACAAGCTGATTTTAGGGTTTCTGTTACGGAATTTAGAATAAATTGTAAATTTATTTCGTCATCACAGCCAGTGATCAAATCGTCAACATAAAAGTCATGTTGAATTATACCTTTTATTAATTGATCATCGCATTCTTCACCGACCTGCCAGAGGCATCTCGTGCTTAAATAGCTCGCACTTGTGGTACCATAAGTAAGAGTATTTAGTTGCAGAGTTTGAAGTGGCAACGACTCTTCTTCTCTCCATAAAATGAGCTGCAGGTTTCGGTCTTGATTCGTTGCAATATAAACTTGACGATAGAATTTATCTATATCACCCGTAAGCAAATATTGATACTGACGTGCTCGAATCAGAATGGAGAAAAGAGAGTCCTGAACATGCGGACCTTTTAGTAAAATGTCGTTCACTGAGAATCCAGATGACGTGGGTTCTGCACCGCTGAACACAACACGAAGACGTGTCGACTCACTGGATTCTTTAATTACGGGGTGATGGCATAAAAAATATGATTGTTCCGGCTTACTAACTGGTGATGCAGATAAATGTCCTAGTAGATCATATTCGCGGATAAAATCTACATATTTTGATTTAAGTAAGGGATTTTTTCGAAATCGTTTTTCTAAATGTAAAAAACGTTTTTTAGCCAAAGTGTATGAGTCACCGAGACAGTCCGGGGAGTCCTTTAGTGGCAACTCCACGCAGAATCTGCCTGACTCTAACCGAGAGGTGGTTGATACAAAATGCTCTTCGCACATCTTATCGTCTGGGCTCAAAAAGTACTTTTGTGGGAGCTCTTCAAGCGACCAGAATTTGGTTAGCATTTCGTCAAAATTATGATTTGCAGGATGATCTGACACCACTACATGATTACAGTTTATATTTTGTAATTTGGATTTTGTCGAATGTATTTGCCCAGTTATTAACCAGCCTAATTTTGATGACCTAAGTTTTGGATTATTGGGTCCCAAAGAACGCTGATCACATCCAAGAATATCCCAAAATAGGTCTGCGCCAATTAAAATATCGATGGGACCAGGCAGATCGAAATCAGGGTCAGCTAATCTTATTGATTGTGGTATTTTTAGATTCTTGATGTTTATTGGAGACTTTGGTATTTCTCCAGTCAGTTCGTCAAGTACAAAACATGATAAGGTGACGCTATACTGTGTGGTCATTGAATTTAGTTGAGCAACACAGCTTTCGGTTACCATGTTATTTAAATTATTTCCAATTCCGATAACATTAATAGTATTAAGAGGATTGCACTTTAGAGCCAATCTTTCCTGTAGTGATTTAGTAACAAATGATGATTGACTCCCGCAATCTAACAATGCGCGTACTCTTTCGTTTTGATTAGTATGAGGATTTTTTACGTTAATTATGGCTGTAGATAAAATTGCTTGGATAGTACCTGTGTTGGTACTGCATTCTGTAGAAAAATTTGTTACTGTTTGTTGCACCTCAGCTGGATTGTGCAACAGCGAGTTGTGTTTTTCTTTGCAACCTCGCTCACGACACGACCCCATGCGACATTCGCTTACTGGATGACCCTGTCTAAGACAATTAATACATAATTTATATTTAGAAACGTCAGCCATTCTATTCTATTTATGGTCCTGTCACGGTCGCCAATGTTAATTCTTTATCGAATTAATGAAGTATAGTTGCTTGATTTTGTAAATAAATACAGTTTTGTACAGTTTTAGCGTTTTAATAGCCATAAATAGAAATATTACAGTTTTAGGAACCGAACACGATCGGTGGCTTTTGTGAAGAGAGTTAAAAAAGGCCTACCCTTTATTATATAAATATGAAACAAATTGTCACATGACACATTACGATATTTCTAGTTGCTATACGTTAAATAGTAGGCGCGCCAACATCTTGCCCCCCGTTGAAAATCCTGATTTTCAACCATGAAACTCTTCTTCGTCTTCGTTCATCAATGGGCAAAGACGGACAAGCGCTCTACGAAGACAGCCGCGGGTAGTATTGACGTCAGCAACACGATTTATTCCATCAGGTCCCGTATACAGTCTGGCTACTCTTCCTAGACGCCAGTTTAAAGCAGGAACATTGTCTTCGTGCAGCAAAACCAAATCGCCAACATTGAGACTGCTAGTATCAGTCTTCCATTTTTTACGAAGTTGCAACTCAGAAATATATTCTTTCTGCCACCTTTGCCAAAAATGCTGTCTTAGTCTTTCTACTCGATTATAACGTTGTAGATTTTCTTCTTTAAAGTCCAATAAATTTGGGGTTGGCATTGCGGTCAACTGCCTACCAATTAAGAAATGCCCTGGTGAGAGGAAAAGGAAATCGTTTGGGGAGGAGGAGAGTGGACATAAAGGGCGACTATTTAAAATTGCTTCCACTTGCGTAAATAAAGTACCTATCTCTTCAAATGTTAAGTGTGTATTGCCCATTATTCTACGAATTAAATACTTTGCCGATTTAATGCCTGCCTCCCAAATACCGCCAAAATGAGGAGCGTAGCTGGGTGAGAAAATAAAATTAATGCCTTCCTGAGATGCAAGATCAGCAAGAGATTCCGAATTTAGTTTCAAAAAATTACCTAGCTCTTTAGCAGTCGCAATAAAATTACCTCCATTATCGCTGAAAATTTCGATGGGTTTACCCCGCCTCGCGACAAATCTACGCAGCGTCATCATAAATGCATTTTTAGACAGGTCAGATACAGCATCCAAATGAACACATTTAAATCTCAAGCACACAAATAAACACAAATAAGCCTTTTGTAGTTTGGCACCACGTCCTTTACGATTAACAATATGGAAGGGACCGGCGTAGTCCACTCCCACTGAGATAAAAGGGAAATCAAGGTTTACATGTTGTGTGGGTAAATCACCCATTTTTGGTTGCAAGACTTTACCTTGCACGCGTCTGCATCGCACACATCGATGGACAATTTGGCGAGCAAGTCGACGCCCGTTGATAGGCCAGACATACTGACGAATAGAAGCTAAGAGCAGTTGAGGTCCAGCATGAAAAGTGCGTAGATGTTCTCGCTCAAATAAAAGTTTTGTTAGTTGATGGGACGAGTCAAGCACTATTGGATGCTTGCTCTCATAAGAATAATTTGAGGAATTGATGCGTCCACCAACTCTGATTAAATCATGCTCATCCAGAAATGGAGACATAGACAACAACTTAGACTTGTGATTTAGAGAACTACCTTTAGATAGTAATTTGTAATCACCAGGAAATGATTCCTTTTGCGCGACAGAGCACAAAAAGTTAAACGATTCATTCAGCTCGTTTACAGTTAAATGACCAAATCTTTTAGTTTTGGGATTTTTTAGGTTGTATACAAACCTTTTCACAAAGGAGAATATTCTTTGGATTCTATTGAGATTAGAATAGTCACAAAAATTTACTATAGGATCTACCATTGCTACAGGAACCGCTTTAATTTCAGGTAAGTCCTGATTATAAGTCTGATTTAGTATTGGCCATTTGGATTCATCATAATTTAAAAAATTGGGGCCTGACCACCACAACTCTAAATCGCGAAGTTGACTGGCATTTGCACCTCTAGATATAATGTCAGCAGGATTCTCTTTAGTAGGTACATATCGCCATGAGGCTTGAGATGAGATTTCAATGATTTCGCCAACTCTATTAGCTACAAAAGTTTTCAGCTTACTAGCGTCACTGGCAAGCCATGATAACACGACGCTAGAATCGCACCAGTGTACTATACGAGATGGTTTGAGCCTTATAGAGTCAACAACGCTCTTAGCTAGCCTGGCTGCAAGCAAAGCAGCGCAAAGCTCCAGACGAGGAATTGTTGTAGGTTTAAGTGGGCTTACTTTGGATTTAGAACATAACAGATTGACCATGACGTCATTATTTGCATCAACAGTGCGCATATAGCAACAGGCACCGTAAGCACTCAGCGCCGCATCACTGAAAACGTGCATTTCAAAATCTTTGGGTGATTTGCAAAGAACCTTCCTGGGGATCTGTAATGTTGAAAGAACAGACAAATTACTAGCAAACTCAACCCATGATTCCTTTATTTTTGGTGATACTGGCTCATCCCAATCTGTTTTAAGCTGCCATAGCTTTTGAAGCAATATTTTGGGTTGTATTATGCAAGGGCTCAATAATCCCAAAGGATCAAAAATTTTAAAGGAATTTGACAATATAAACCGTTTAGTTATAATATTGTCTATATTTTGAGGAGGCATTTCGAACGGGAAATGTAATGAATCACTAGCTGGATTCCAACCAAGACCAAGAGTGCTAGTGGATTCACTGAGCAACAGAGATTCATCATTACTTGATGAAATTTTTTTAAGCAGTTCTGGAGCATTCGTTTTAAATTTTCTTAATTTAAAACAAGCTGATTTTAGGGTTTCTGTTACGGAATTTAGAATAAATTGTAAATTTATTTCGTCATCACAGCCAGTGATCAAATCGTCAACATAAAAGTCATGTTGAATTATACCTTTTATTAATTGATCATCGCATTCTTCACCGACCTGCCAGAGGCATCTCGTGCTTAAATAGCTCGCACTTGTGGTACCATAAGTAAGAGTATTTAGTTGCAGAGTTTGAAGTGGCAACGACTCTTCTTCTCTCCATAAAATGAGCTGCAGGTTTCGGTCTTGATTCGTTGCAATATAAACTTGACGATAGAATTTATCTATATCACCCGTAAGCAAATATTGATACTGACGTGCTCGAATCAGAATGGAGAAAAGAGAGTCCTGTCACGGTCGCCAATGTTAATTCTTTATCGAATTAATGAAGTATAGTTGCTTGATTTCGTAAATAAATACATTTTTGTACAGTTTTAGCGTTTAATAGCCATAAATAGAAATATTACAGTTTTAGGAACCGAACACGATCGGTGGCTTTTTGTGAAGAGAGTTAAAAAAGGCCTACCCTTTATTATATAAATATGAAACAAATTGTCACATGACACACTACGATATTTCTAGTTGCTATACGTTAAATAGTAGGCGCGCCAACATCTTGCCCCCCGTTGAAAATCCTGATTTTCAACCATGAAACTCTTCTTCGTCTTCGTTCATCAATGGGCAAAGACGGACAAGCGCTCTACGAAGACAGCTGCGGGTAGTATTGACGTCAGCAACACGATTTATTCCATCAGGTCCCGTATACAGTCTGGCTACTCTTCCTAGACGCCAGTTTAAAGCAGGAACATTGTCTTCGTGCAGTAAAACCAAATCGCCAACATTGAGACTGCTAGTATCAGTCTTCCATTTTTTACGAAGTTGCAACTCAGAAATATATTCTTTCTGCCACCTTTGCCAAAAATGCTGTCTTAGTCTTTCTACTCGATTATAACGTTGTAGATTTTCTTCTTTAAAGTCCAATAAATTTGGGGTTGGCATTGCGGTCAACTGCCTACCAATTAAGAAATGCCCTGGTGAGAGGAAAAGGAAATCGTTTGGGGAGGAGGAGAGTGGACATAAAGGGCGACTATTTAAAATTGCTTCCACTTGCGTAAATAAAGTACCTATCTCTTCAAATGTTAAGTGTGTATTGCCCATTATTCTACGAATTAAATACTTTGCCGATTTAATGCCTGCCTCCCAAATACCGCCAAAATGAGGAGCGTAGCTGGGTGAGAAAATAAAATTAATGCCTTCCTGAGATGCAAGATCAGCAAGAGATTCCGAATTTAGTTTCAAAAAATTACCTAGCTCTTTAGCAGTCGCAATAAAATTACCTCCATTATCGCTGAAAATTTCAATGGGTTTACCCCGCCTCGCGACAAATCTACGCAGAGTCATCATAAATGCATTTTTAGACAGGTCAGATACAGCATCCAAATGAACACATTTAAATCTCAAGCATACAAATAAACACAAATAAGCCTTTTGTAGTTTGGCACCACGTCCTTTACGATTAACAATATGGATGGGACCAGCGTAGTCCACTCCCACTGAGATAAAAGGGAAATCAAGGTTTACACGTTGTGTGGGTAAATCACCCATTTTTGGTTGCAAGACTTTACCTTGCACGCGTCTGCATCGCACACATCGATGGACAATTTGGCGAGCAAGTCGACGCCCGTTGATAGGCCAGACATACTGACGAATAGAAGCTAAGAGCAGTTGAGGTCCAGCATGAAAAGTGCGTAGATGTTCTCGCTCAAATAAAAGTTTTGTTAGTTGATGGGACGAGTCAAGCACTATTGGGTGCTTGCTCTCATAAGAATAATTTGAGGAATTGATGCGTCCACCAACTCTGATTAAATCATGCTCATCCAGAAATGGAGACATAGACAACAACTTAGACTTGTGATTTAGAGAACTACCTTTAGAAAGTAATTTGTAATCACCAGGAAATGATTCCTTTTGCGCAACAGAGCACAAATAGTTAAATGATTCATTCAGCTCTTTTACAGTTAAATGACCAAATCTTTTAGTTTTGGGATTTTTTAGGTTGTATACAAACCTTTTCACAAAGGATAATATTCTTTGGATTCTATTGAGATTAGAATAGTCACAAAAATTTACTATAGGATCTACCATTGCTACAGGAACCGCTTTAATTTCAGGTAAGTCCTGATTATAAGTCTGATTTAGTATTGGCCATTTGGATTCATCATAATTTAAAAAATTGGGGCCTGACCACCACAACTCTAAATCGCGAAGTTGACTGGCATTTGCACCTCTAGATATAATGTCAGCAGGATTCTCTTTAGTAGGTACATATCGCCATGAGGCTTGAGATGAGATTTCAATGATTTCGCCAACTCTATTAGCTACAAAAGTTTTCAGCTTACTAGCGTCACTGGCAAGCCATGATAACACGACGCTAGAATCGCACCAGTGTACTATACGAGATGGTTTGAGCCTTATAGAGTCAACAACGCTCTTAGCTAGCCTGGCTGCAAGCAAAGCAGCGCAAAGCTCCAGACGAGGAATTGTTGTAGGTTTAAGTGGGCTTACTTTGGATTTAGAACATAACAGATTGACCATGACGTCATTATTTGCATCAACAGTGCGCATATAGCAACAGGCACCGTAAGCACTCAGCGCCGCATCACTGAAAACGTGCATTTCAAAATCTTTGGTGGCGCTGAGTGCTTACGGTGCCTGTTGCTATATGCGCACAAATTAATGCCTTCCTGAGATACAAAATCAAGCAACTATACTTCATTAATTCGATAAAGAATTAACATTGGCGACCGTTCGGAAGAAATCTGCAATCAAGAAATTTGCGGCGTCATTTAACGCTTCGGATATGTCTGATGTCCCTACGAAGGATCCGAAGAATTGTTTTTATTGAAGCCGTAACAATTTCCATCAAAGAATACCTAAATCCAGCATAAATAATTAACAAGGAATAAAAATCTGGAAAACAAAATTTGAAGGCGAAAGAACTAGTGATTGTCACCTTTGGACCCCGGAGGTTGGTTGATGCTGATGTGAAATTTAGTTGGAATTTGGACCTAACCGGAGAAAGCTGTGCATTTAATGTGTTTTGGAAGTCTACTGTATGTCTTTGGTCTAGTGGAGTACCTAAAACTTTCACACCGCAGGACAACAATTCAAGCAAGTTAAGTGCCCTTCCTTTACTTTATCCTTAAAATAACTACCAAGTTCTTTCCTATATCCTAAAAAATAATATTTAACACTTTATCTAAACGTGTAACAATAATCCTTACCTACTTTAAATAATAAGTTTATCTAAAATATGTACTTACATTGCTAAATTGGTTTGAGTGTAAGCTATTTAATTCATCACCAAATTGCAGATGTAATTATCACCCAAAGATAATTATATCATATTAATATCGTAAGGTAAAGTACCTACCTACTTTAATAAATTATATAAATAACAAATTTAACCCCATAGTACTAAAACACTACACTTCATTATGTGTCATATATAAAAGTCATTACACATTAGCATAAATATCCACATATCATTAAAATATGCATCATAATCATAACACAATTTAAAACATACGTAAAATACTCTTATATTAACATTTGTAGATAAGTATCTACTTTAATTTTAGTAAGTAATCACTTACTTTAATCATTTTTGATTTTATTTGTTACAATTGAAATAAACAAGTATATTGTATTTTTCCGTTCTGAAGGATATTTGCCGATCAATTTCAGGAGTCGTGCAACCGCTAGGCGCATAGCGGATCGGAACATACCATTGAATTTACACGGGTTATCGTAATCGCTGCGGAACATTGACAATTAGCTGCCCGTTACGTGAAGTCGCCGGCTTCCGTGCTGTACTGCATTACATCAGATATCGCCAAGATAAGGAGCGTGAGAATACATATTTACTTTTTGATTAAAAATTCATCTGATTTGTCTTATTGTAAGCTTTGTTTAGTGATTAACTTATTGAGTTAGTCGCTTAGTGAGTACATACTTTCTTTCTAATATTTTAGTTCAATTTGTTACCTTTATTCTAGTTTCAAACCATACCATAAAAGTAATTATATAACCATATAAAGTAATTATAAAATGGACAACTTAAAAGCATTGATAACTAAACGAAGCTCAATAAAAGGCCAATTAACCAAGTTTAAGAAGTACCTGGATGAATTATTGAATAGAAAAAATGATTTAGAGCCTTTAGAGTACGCAGAATTAACTCTCAAACTAGGTAAACTCGAAATGTTGTCTTCTAAGTTTGAAGAGGTGCAAGGTGGGATTGAAATTTTGAATTGTGCATCGATTGATGATGAGATTGATGAACGTGACCTCATTGAGCGTGATATTATTCATCTAATGGCCAAAGCTAAAGATATGTTAAATGAAAACAAACTGAATTTAATCGCGAGGTTCGATGGTTCATACTTTCGCTGGCTTGAGTTCCGCGACACATTTACATCTCTCGTACACAACAATGAACGTTTATCCTCAATACAAAAATTTCATTATTTAATTTCTTATCTCGAAGGTGATTCTTCTAGGATAATCTCTAATTTGGAAGTATCTTCTAATAATTACAAGATTGCTTGGAACTTATTGATGGACCGATACGACAATAAAAGATTGTTGGTAAACCATCATCTTAAATCACTGTTTAACGTTCAACCGATTAATCGCGAATCGGAAAACTCATTGCGTTTTCTTGTTGACCACGTGACAAAGAATTTACGAGCGTTGTCTAGTTTGGGGCAGCCTACTTCTCATTGGGACATAATAATTATTTACATGTTGTCTTCCAAATTGGACAGTCGTTCTCTTGAGAAGTGGGAAGAGATGCGCAATGGTCTTTCTGATCTTCCCACATTAGAGAATTTTAATAAATTTTTAACAGATCGGGCAGACGTGATTGAATCTTTGAATCGTACCAAAAACTATAATACAAAATCCTTAACTAGCAATTGTAATAAACAAAACACGAATAATCAGGGATCTTTATATAACAACAATCAACAAAATCGCTCCACCAATAATCAACAATTTCGCAACAACAGTTATAACAATCAACAATATCGGGTCAACAATAACAACAATAGTCAAACTAAATCATTTACAACTGCTACGCAAAAGCCAAGTGTGCACTTATGCATCATTTGTAGCGCTAATCACAAAATTTACGATTGCCAAATTTTCAAATCTAAAAACGTTCATGATCGAATGGCTGACGTTTCTAAATATAAATTATGTATTAATTGTCTTAGACAGGGTCATCCAGTAAGCGAATGTCGCATGGGGTCGTGTCGTGAGCGAGGTTGCAAAGAAAAACACAACTCGCTGTTGCACAATCCAGCTGAGGTGCAACAAACAGTAACAAATTTTTCTACAGAATGCAGTACCAACACAGGTACTATCCAAGCAATTTTATCTACAGCCATAATTAACGTAAAAAATCCTCATACTAATCAAAACGAAAGAGTACGCGCATTGTTAGATTGCGGGAGTCAATCATCATTTGTTACTAAATCACTACAGGAAAGATTGGCTCTAAAGTGCAATCCTCTTAATACTATTAATGTTATCGGAATTGGAAATAATTTAAATAACATGGTAACCGAAAGCTGTGTTGCTCAACTAAATTCAATGACCACACAGTATAGCGTCACCTTATCATGTTTTGTACTTGACGAACTGACTGGAGAAATACCAAAGTCTCCAATAAACATCAAGAATCTAAAAATACCACAATCAATAAGATTAGCTGACCCTGATTTCGATCTGCCTGGTCCCATCGATATTTTAATTGGCGCAGACCTATTTTGGGATATTCTTGGATGTGATCAGCGTTCTTTGGGACCCAATAATCCAAAACTTAGGTCATCAAAATTAGGCTGGTTAATAACTGGGCAAATACATTCGACAAAATCCAAATTACAAAATATAAACTGTAATCATGTAGTGGTGTCAGATCATCCTGCAAATCATAATTTTGACGAAATGCTAACCAAATTCTGGTCGCTTGAAGAGCTCCCACAAAAGTACTTTTTGAGCCCAGACGATAAGATGTGCGAAGAGCATTTTGTATCAACCACCTCTCGGTTAGAGTCAGGCAGATTCTGCGTGGAGTTGCCACTAAAGGACTCCCCGGACTGTCTCGGTGACTCATACACTTTGGCTAAAAAACGTTTTTTACATTTAGAAAAACGATTTCGAAAAAATCCCTTACTTAAATCAAAATATGTAGATTTTATCCGCGAATATGATCTACTAGGACATTTATCTGCATCACCAGTTAGTAAGCCGGAACAATCATATTTTTTATGCCATCACCCCGTAATTAAAGAATCCAGTGAGTCGACACGTCTTCGTGTTGTGTTCAGCGGTGCAGAACCCACGTCATCTGGATTCTCAGTGAACGACATTTTACTAAAAGGTCCGCATGTTCAGGACTCTCTTTTCTCCATTCTGATTCGAGCACGTCAGTATCAATATTTGCTTACGGGTGATATAGATAAATTCTATCGTCAAGTTTATATTGCAACGAATCAAGACCGAAACCTGCAGCTCATTTTATGGAGAGAAGAAGAGTCGTTGCCACTTCAAACTCTGCAACTAAATACTCTTACTTATGGTACCACAAGTGCGAGCTATTTAAGCACGAGATGCCTCTGGCAGGTCGGTGAAGAATGCGATGATCAATTAATAAAAGGTATAATTCAACATGACTTTTATGTTGACGATTTGATCACTGGCTGTGATGACGAAATACATTTACAATTTATTCTAAATTCCGTAACAGAAAGCCTAAAATCAGCTTGTTTTAAATTAAGAAAATTTAAAACGAATGCTCCAGAACTGCTTAAAAAAATTTCATCAAGTAATGATGAATCTCTGTTGCTCAGTGAATCCACTAGCACTCTTGGTCTTGGTTGGAATCCAGCTAGTGATTCATTACATTTCCCGTTCGAAATGCCTCCTCAAAATATAGACAATATTATAACTAAACGGTTTATATTGTCAAATTCCTTTAAAATTTTTGATCCTTTGGGATTATTGAGCCCTTGCATAATACAACCCAAAATATTGCTTCAAAAGCTATGGCAGCTTAAAACAGATTGGGATGAGCCAGTATCACCAAAAATAAAGGAATCATGGGTTGAGTTTGCTAGTAATTTGTCTGTTCTTTCAACATTACAGATCCCCAGGAAGGTTCTTTGCAAATCACCCAAAGATTTTGAAATGCACGTTTTCAGTGATGCGGCGCTGAGTGCTTACGGTGCCTGTTGCTATATGCGCACTGTTGATGCAAATAATGACGTCATGGTCAATCTGTTATGTTCTAAATCCAAAGTAAGCCCACTTAAACCTACAACAATTCCTCGTCTGGAGCTTTGCGCTGCTTTGCTTGCAGCCAGGCTAGCTAAGAGCGTTGTTGACTCTATAAGGCTCAAACCATCTCGTATAGTACACTGGTGCGATTCTAGCGTCGTGTTATCATGGCTTGCCAGTGACGCTAGTAAGCTGAAAACTTTTGTAGCTAATAGAGTTGGCGAAATCATTGAAATCTCATCTCAAGCCTCATGGCGATATGTACCTACTAAAGAGAATCCTGCTGACATTATATCTAGAGGTGCAAATGCCAGTCAACTTCGCGATTTAGAGTTGTGGTGGTCAGGCCCCAATTTTTTAAATTATGATGAATCCAAATGGCCAATACTAAATCAGACTTATAATCAGGACTTACCTGAAATTAAAGCGGTTCCTGTAGCAATGGTAGATCCTATAGTAAATTTTTGTGACTATTCTAATCTCAATAGAATCCAAAGAATATTCTCCTTTGTGAAAAGGTTTGTATACAACCTAAAAAATCCCAAAACTAAAAGATTTGGTCATTTAACTGTAAACGAGCTGAATGAATCGTTTAACTTTTTGTGCTCTGTCGCGCAAAAGGAATCATTTCCTGGTGATTACAAATTACTATCTAAAGGTAGTTCTCTAAATCACAAGTCTAAGTTGTTGTCTATGTCTCCATTTCTGGATGAGCATGATTTAATCAGAGTTGGTGGACGCATCAATTCCTCAAATTATTCTTATGAGAGCAAGCATCCAATAGTGCTTGACTCGTCCCATCAACTAACAAAACTTTTATTTGAGCGAGAACATCTACGCACTTTTCATGCTGGACCTCAACTGCTCTTAGCTTCTATTCGTCAGTATGTCTGGCCTATCAACGGGCGTCGACTTGCTCGCCAAATTGTCCATCGATGTGTGCGATGCAGACGCGTGCAAGGTAAAGTCTTGCAACCAAAAATGGGTGATTTACCCACACAACATGTAAACCTTGATTTCCCTTTTATCTCAGTGGGAGTGGACTACGCCGGTCCCTTCCATATTGTTAATCGTAAAGGACGTGGTGCCAAACTACAAAAGGCTTATTTGTGTTTATTTGTGTGCTTGAGATTTAAATGTGTTCATTTGGATGCTGTATCTGACCTGTCTAAAAATGCATTTATGATGACGCTGCGTAGATTTGTCGCGAGGCGGGGTAAACCCATCGAAATTTTGAGCGATAATGGAGGTAATTTTATTGCGACTGCTAAAGAGCTAGGTAATTTTTTGAAACTAAATTCGGAATCTCTTGCTGATCTTGCATCTCAGGAAGGCATTAATTTTATTTTCTCACCCAGCTACGCTCCTCATTTTGGCGGTATTTGGGAGGCAGGCATTAAATCGGCAAAGTATTTAATTCGTAGAATAATGGGCAATACACACTTAACATTTGAAGAGATAGGTACTTTATTTACGCAAGTGGAAGCAATTTTAAATAGTCGCCCTTTATGTCCACTCTCCTCCTCCCCAAACGATTTCCTTTTCCTCTCACCAGGGCATTTCTTAATTGGTAGGCAGTTGACCGCAATGCCAACCCCAAATTTATTGGACTTTAAAGAAGAAAATCTACAACGTTATAATCGAGTAGAAAGACTAAGACAGCATTTTTGGCAAAGGTGGCAGAAAGAATATATTTCTGAGTTGCAACTTCGTAAAAAATGGAAGACTGATACTAGCAGTCTCAATGTTGGCGATTTGGTTTTGCTGCACGAAGACAATGTTCCTGCTTTAAACTGGCGTCTAGGAAGAGTAGCCAGACTGTATACGGGACCTGATGGAATAAATCGTGTTGCTGACGTCAATACTACCCGCGGCTGTCTTCGTAGAGCGCTTGTCCGTCTTTGCCCATTGATGAACGAAGACGAAGAAGAGTTTCATGGTTGAAAATCAGGATTTTCAACGGGGGGCAAGATGTTGGCGCGCCTACTATTTAACGTATAGCAACTAGAAATATCGTAATGTGTCATGTGACAATTTGTTTCATATTTATATAATAAAGGGTAGGCCTTTTTTAACTCTCTTCACAAAAGCCACCGATCGTGTTCGGTTCCTAAAACTGTAATATTTCTATTTATGGCTATTAAAACGCTAAAACTGTACAAAACTGTATTTATTTACAAAATCAAGCAACTATACTTCATTAATTCGATAAAGAATTAACATTGGCGACCGTGACAGGACCATAAATAGAATAGAATGGCTGACGTTTCTAAATATAAATTATGTATTAATTGTCTTAGACAGGGTCATCCAGTAAACGAATGTCGCATGGGGTCGTGTCGTGAGCGAGGTTGCAAAGAAAAACACAACTCGCTGTTGCACAATCCAGCTGAGGTGCAACAAACAGTAACAAATTTTTCTACAGAATGCAGTACCAACACAGGTACTATCCAAGCAATTTTATCTACAGCCATAATTAACGTAAAAAATCCTCATACTAATCAAAACGAAAGAGTACGCGCATTGTTAGATTGCGGGAGTCAATCATCATTTGTTACTAAATCACTACAGGAAAGATTGGCTCTAAAGTGCAATCCTCTTAATACTATTAATGTTATCGGAATTGGAAATAATTTAAATAACATGGTAACCGAAAGCTGTGTTGCTCAACTAAATTCAATGACCACACAGTATAGCGTCACCTTATCATGTTTTGTACTTGACGAACTGACTGGAGAAATACCAAAGTCTCCAATAAACATCAAGAATCTAAAAATACCACAATCAATAAGATTAGCTGACCCTGATTTCGATCTGCCTGGTCCCATCGATATTTTAATTGGCGCAGACCTATTTTGGGATATTCTTGGATGTGATCAGCGTTCTTTGGGACCCAATAATCCAAAACTTAGGTCATCAAAATTAGGCTGGTTAATAACTGGGCAAATACATTCGACAAAATCCAAATTACAAAATATAAACTGTAATCATGTAGTGGTGTCAGATCATCCTGCAAATCATAATTTTGACGAAATGCTAACCAAATTCTGGTCGCTTGAAGAGCTCCCACAAAAGTACTTTTTGAGCCCAGACGATAAGATGTGCGAAGAGCATTTTGTATCAACCACCTCTCGGTTAGAGTCAGGCAGATTCTGCGTGGAGTTGCCACTAAAGGACTCCCCGGACTGTCTCGGTGACTCATACACTTTGGCTAAAAAACGTTTTTTACATTTAGAAAAACGATTTCGAAAAAATCCCTTACTTAAATCAAAATATGTAGATTTTATCCGCGAATATGATCTACTAGGACATTTATCTGCATCACCAGTTAGTAAGCCGGAACAATCATATTTTTTATGCCATCACCCCGTAATTAAAGAATCCAGTGAGTCGACACGTCTTCGTGTTGTGTTCAGCGGTGCAGAACCCACGTCATCTGGATTCTCAGTGAACGACATTTTACTAAAAGGTCCGCATGTTCAGGACTCTCTTTTCTCCATTCTGATTCGAGCACGTCAGTATCAATATTTGCTTACGGGTGATATAGATAAATTCTATCGTCAAGTTTATATTGCAACGAATCAAGACCGAAACCTGCAGCTCATTTTATGGAGAGAAGAAGAGTCGTTGCCACTTCAAACTCTGCAACTAAATACTCTTACTTATGGTACCACAAGTGCGAGCTATTTAAGCACGAGATGCCTCTGGCAGGTCGGTGAAGAATGCGATGATCAATTAATAAAAGGTATAATTCAACATGACTTTTATGTTGACGATTTGATCACTGGCTGTGATGACGAAATAAATTTACAATTTATTCTAAATTCCGTAACAGAAACCCTAAAATCAGCTTGTTTTAATTTAAGAAAATTTAAAACGAACTCTCCAGAACTGCTTAAAAAAATTTCATCAAGTAATGATGAATCTCTGTTGCTCAGTGAATCCACTAGCACTCTTGGTCTTGGTTGGAATCCAGCTAGTGATTCATTACATTTCCCGTTCGAAATGCCTCCTCAAAATATAGACAATATTATAACTAAACGGTTTATATTGTCAAATTCCTTTAAAATTTTTGATCCTTTGGGATTATTGAGCCCTTGCATAATACAACCCAAAATATTGCTTCAAAAGCTATGGCAGCTTAAAACAGATTGGGATGAGCCAGTATCACCAAAAATAAAGGAATCATGGGTTGAGTTTGCTAGTAATTTGTCTGTTCTTTCAACATTACAGATCCCCAGGAAGGTTCTTTGTAAATCACCCAAAGATTTTGAAATGCACGTTTTCAGTGATGCGGCGCTGAGTGCTTACGGTGCCTGTTGCTATATGCGCACTGTTGATGCAAATAATGACGTCATGGTCAATCTGTTATGTTCTAAATCCAAAGTAAGCCCACTTAAACCTACAACAATTCCTCGTCTGGAGCTTTGCGCTGCTTTGCTTGCAGCCAGGCTAGCTAAGAGCGTTGTTGACTCTATAAGGCTCAAACCATCTCGTATAGTACACTGGTGCGATTCTAGCGTCGTGTTATCATGGCTTGCCAGTGACGCTAGTAAGCTGAAAACTTTTGTAGCTAATAGAGTTGGCGAAATCATTGAAATCTCATCTCAAGCCTCATGGCGATATGTACCTACTAAAGAGAATCCTGCTGACATTATATCTAGAGGTGCAAATGCCAGTCAACTTCGCGATTTAGAGTTGTGGTGGTCAGGCCCCAATTTTTTAAATTATGATGAATCCAAATGGCCAATACTAAATCAGACTTATAATCAGGACTTACCTGAAATTAAAGCGGTTCCTGTAGCAATGGTAGATCCTATAGTAAATTTTTGTGACTATTCTAATCTCAATAGAATCCAAAGAATATTCTCCTTTGTGAAAAGGTTTGTATACAACCTAAAAAATCCCAAAACCAAAAGATTCGGTCATTTAACTGTAAACGAGCTGAATGAATCGTTTAACTTTTTGTGCTCTGTCGCGCAAAAGGAATCATTTCCTGGTGATTACAAATTACTATCTAAAGGTAGTTCTCTAAATCACAAGTCTAAGTTGTTGTCTATGTCTCCATTTCTGGATGAGCATGATTTAATCAGAGTTGGTGGACGCATCAATTCCTCAAATTATTCTTATGAGAGCAAGCATCCAATAGTGCTTGACTCGTCCCATCAACTAACAAAACTTTTATTTGAGCGAGAACATCTACGCACTTTTCATGCTGGACCTCAACTACTCTTAGCTTCTATTCGTCAGTATGTCTGGCCTATCAACGGGCGTCGACTTGCTCGCCAAATTGTCCATCGATGTGTGCGATGCAGACGCGTGCAAGGTAAAGTCTTGCAACCAAAAATGGGTGATTTACCCACACAACGTGTAAACCTTGATTTCCCTTTTATCTCAGTGGGAGTGGACTACGCCGGTCCCTTCCATATTGTTAATCGTAAAGGACGTGGTGCCAAACTACAAAAGGCTTATTTGTGTTTATTTGTATGCTTGAGATTTAAATGTGTTCATTTGGATGCTGTATCTGACCTGTCTAAAAATGCATTTATGATGACTCTGCGTAGATTTGTCGCGAGGCGGGGTAAACCCATCGAAATTTTCAGTGATAATGGAGGTAATTTTATTGCGACTGCTAAAGAGCTAGGTATTTTTTTGAAACTAAATTCGGAATCTCTTGCTGATCTTGCATCTCAGGAAGGCATTAATTTTATTTTCTCACCAAGCTACGCTCCTCATTTTGGCGGTATTTGGGAGGCAGGCATTAAATCGGCAAAGTATTTAATTCGTAGAATAATGGGCAATACACACTTAACATTTGAAGAGATAGGTACTTTATTTACGCAAGTGGAAGCAATTTTAAATAGTCGCCCTTTATGTCCACTCTCCTCCTCCCCAAACGATTTCCTTTTCCTCTCACCAGGGCATTTCTTAATTGGTAGGCAGTTGACCGCAATGCCAACCCCAAATTTATTGGACTTTAAAGAAGAAAATCTACAACGTTATAATCGAGTAGAAAGACTAAGACAGCATTTTTGGCAAAGGTGGCAGAAAGAATATATTTCTGAGTTGCAACTTCGTAAAAAATGGAAGACTGATACTAGCAGTCTCAATGTTGGCGATTTGGTTTTACTGCACGAAGACAATGTTCCTGCTTTAAACTGGCGTCTAGGAAGAGTAGCCAGACTGTATACGGGACCTGATGGAATAAATCGTGTTGCTGACGTCAATACTACCCGCAGCTGTCTTCGTAGAGCGCTTGTCCGTCTTTGCCCATTGATGAACGAAGACGAAGAAGAGTTTCATGGTTGAAAATCAGGATTTTCAACGGGGGGCAAGATGTTGGCGCGCCTACTATTTAACGTATAGCAACTAGAAATGTCGTAGTGTGTCATGTGACAATTTGTTTCATATTTATATAGGGTAGGCCTTTTTTAACTCTCTTCACAAAAGCCACCGATCGTGTTCGGTTCCTAAAACTGTAATATTTCTATTTATGGCTATATAAACACAGGTACACAGGACAGGTAGTAGAATGTTAATTCTTTATCGAATTAATGAAGTATAGTTGCTTGATTTTGTAAATAAATACAGTTTTGTACAGTTTTAGCGTTTTAATAGCCATAAATAGAAATATTACAGTTTTAGGAACCGAACACGATCGGTGGCTTTTGTGAAGAGAGTTAAAAAAGGCCTACCCTATATAAATATGAAACAAATTGTCACATGACACACTACGACATTTCTAGTTGCTATACGTTAAATAGTAGGCGCGCCAACATCTTGCCCCCCGTTGAAAATCCTGATTTTCAACCATGAAACTCTTCTTCGTCTTCGTTCATCAATGGGCAAAGACGGACAAGCGCTCTACGAAGACAGCTGCGGGTAGTATTGACGTCAGCAACACGATTTATTCCATCAGGTCCCGTATACAGTCTGGCTACTCTTCCTAGATGCCAGTTTAAAGCAGGAACATTGTCTTCGTGCAGTAAAACCAAATCGCCAACATTGAGACTGCTAGTATCAGTCTTCCATTTTTACGAAGTTGCAACTCAGAAATATATTCTTTCTGCCACCTTTGCCAAAAATGCTGTCTTAGTCTTTCTACTCGATTATAACGTTGTAGATTTTCTTCTTTAAAGTCCAATAAATTTGGGGTTGGCATTGCGGTCAACTGCCTACCAATTAAGAAATGCCCTGGTGAGAGGAAAAGGAAATCGTTTGGGGAGGAGGAGAGTGGACATAAAGGGCGACTATTTAAAATTGCTTCCACTTGCGTAAATAAAGTACCTATCTCTTCAAATGTTAAGTGTGTATTGCCCATTATTCTACGAATTAAATACTTTGCCGATTTAATGCCTGCCTCCCAAATACCGCCAAAATGAGGAGCGTAGCTGGGTGAGAAAATAAAATTAATGCCTTCCTGAGATGCAAGATCAGCAAGAGATTCCGAATTTAGTTTCAAAAAATTACCTAGCTCTTTAGCAGTCGCAATAAAATTACCTCCATTATCGCTGAAAATTTCAATGGGTTTACCCCGCCTCGCGACAAATCTACGCAGAGTCATCATAAATGCATTTTTAGACAGGTCAGATACAGCATCCAAATGAACACATTTAAATCTCAAGCATACAAATAAACACAAATAAGCCTTTTGTAGTTTGGCACCACGTCCTTTACGATTAACAATATGGATGGGACCAGCGTAGTCCACTCCCACTGAGATAAAAGGGAAATCAAGGTTTACACGTTGTGTGGGTAAATCACCCATTTTTGGTTGCAAGACTTTACCTTGCACGCGTCTGCATCGCACACATCGATGGACAATTTGGCGAGCAAGTCGACGCCCGTTGATAGGCCAGACATACTGACGAATAGAAGCTAAGAGCAGTTGAGGTCCAGCATGAAAAGTGCGTAGATGTTCTCGCTCAAATAAAAGTTTTGTTAGTTGATGGGACGAGTCAAGCACTATTGGGTGCTTGCTCTCATAAGAATAATTTGAGGAATTGATGCGTCCACCAACTCTGATTAAATCATGCTCATCCAGAAATGGAGACATAGACAACAACTTAGACTTGTGATTTAGAGAACTACCTTTAGAAAGTAATTTGTAATCACCAGGAAATGATTCCTTTTGCGCAACAGAGCACAAATAGTTAAATGATTCATTCAGCTCTTTTACAGTTAAATGACCAAATCTTTTAGTTTTGGGATTTTTTAGGTTGTATACAAACCTTTTCACAAAGGATAATATTCTTTGGATTCTATTGAGATTAGAATAGTCACAAAAATTTACTATAGGATCTACCATTGCTACAGGAACCGCTTTAATTTCAGGTAAGTCCTGATTATAAGTCTGATTTAGTATTGGCCATTTGGATTCATCATAATTTAAAAAATTGGGGCCTGACCACCACAACTCTAAATCGCGAAGTTGACTGGCATTTGCACCTCTAGATATAATGTCAGCAGGATTCTCTTTAGTAGGTACATATCGCCATGAGGCTTGAGATGAGATTTCAATGATTTCGCCAACTCTATTAGCTACAAAAGTTTTCAGCTTACTAGCGTCACTGGCAAGCCATGATAACACGACGCTAGAATCGCACCAGTGTACTATACGAGATGGTTTGAGCCTTATAGAGTCAACAACGCTTTTAGCTAGCCTGGCTGCAAGCAAAGCCGCGCAAAGCTCCAGACGAGGAATTGTTGTAGGTTTAAGTGGACTTACTTTGGATTTAGAACATAACAGATTGACCATGACGTCATTATTTGCATCAACAGTGCGCATATAGCAACAGGCACCGTAAGCACTCAGCGCCGCATCACTGAAAACGTGCATTTCAAAATCTTTGGGTGATTTGCAAAGAACCTTCCTGGGGATCTGTAATGTTGAAAGAACAGACAAATTACTAGCAAACTCAACCCATGATTCCTTTATTTTTGGTGATACTGGCTCATCCCAATCTGTTTTAAGCTGCCATAGCTTTTGAAGCAATATTTTGGGTTGTATTATGCAAGGGCTCAATAATCCCAAAGGATCAAAAATTTTAAAGGAATTTGACAATATAAACCGTTTAGTTATAATATTGTCTATATTTTGAGGAGGCATTTCGAACGGGAAATGTAATGAATCACTAGCTGGATTCCAACCAAGACCAAGAGTGCTAGTGGATTCACTGAGCAACAGAGATTCATCATTACTTGATGAAATTTTTTTAAGCAGTTCTGGAGAGTTCGTTTTAAATTTTCTTAAATTAAAACAAGCTGATTTTAGGGTTTCTGTTACGGAATTTAGAATAAATTGTAAATTTATTTCGTCATCACAGCCAGTGATCAAATCGTCAACATAAAAGTCATGCTGAATTATACCTTTAATTAATTGATCATCGCATTCTTCCCCGACCTGCCAGAGGCATCTCGTGCTTAAATAGCTCGCACTTGTGGTACCATAAGTAAGAGTATTTAGTTGCAGAGTTTGAAGTGGCAACGACTCTTCTTCTCTCCATAAAATGAGCTGCAGGTTTCGGTCTTGATTCGTTGCAATATAAACTTGACGATAGAATTTATCTATATCACCCGTAAGCAAATATTTATACTGACGTGCTCGAATCAGAATAGAGAAAAGAGAGTCCTGAACATGCGGACCTTTTAGTAAAATGTCGTTCACTGAGAATCCAGATGACGTGGGTTCTGCACCGCTGAACACAACACGAAGACGTGTCGACTCACTGGATTCTTTTATTACGGGGTGATGGCATAAAAAATATGATTGTTCCGGCTTACTAACTGGTGATGCAGATAAATGTCCTAGTAGATCATATTCGCGGATAAAATCTACATATTTTGATTTAAGTAAGGGATTTTTTCGAAATCGTTTTTCTAAATGTAAAAAACGTTTTTTAGCCAAAGTGTATGAGTCACCGAGACAGTCCGGGGAGTCCTTTAGTGGCAACTCCACGCAGAATCTGCCTGACTCTAACCGAGAGGTGGTTGATACAAAATGCTCTTCGCACATCTTATCGTCTGGGCTCAAAAAGTACTTTTGTGGGAGCTCTTCAAGCGACCAGAATTTGGTTAGCATTTCGTCAAAATTATGATTTGCAGGATGATCTGACACCACTACATGATTACAGTTTATATTTTGTAATTTGGATTTTGTCGAATGTATTTGCCCAGTTATTAACCAGCCTAATTTTGATGACCTAAGTTTTGGATTATTGGGTCCCAAAGAACGCTGATCACATCCAAGAATATCCCAAAATAGGTCTGCGCCAATTAAAATATCGATGGGACCAGGCAGATCGAAATCAGGGTCAGCTAATCTTATTGATTGTGGTATTTTTAGATTCTTGATGTTTATTGGAGACTTTGGTATTTCTCCAGTCAGTTCGTCAAGTACAAAACATGATAAGGTGACGCTATACTGTGTGGTCATTGAATTTAGTTGAGCAACACAGCTTTCGGTTACCATGTTATTTAAATTATTTCCAATTCCGATAACATTAATAGTATTAAGAGGATTGCACTTTAGAGCCAATCTTTCCTGTAGTGATTTAGTAACAAATGATGATTGACTCCCGCAATCTAACAATGCGCGTACTCTTTCGTTTTGATTAGTATGAGGATTTTTTACGTTAATTATGGCTGTAGATAAAATTGCTTGGATAGTACCTGTGTTGGTACTGCATTCTGTAGAAAAATTTGTTACTGTTTGTTGCACCTCAGCTGGATTGTGCAACAGCGAGTTGTGTTTTTCTTTGCAACCTCGTTCACGACACGACCCCATGCGACATTCGCTTACTGGATGACCCTGTCTAAGACAATTAATACATAATTTATATTTAGATACGTCAGACATTCGATCTTGAACGTTTTTAGATTTGAAAATTTGGCAATCGTAAATTTTGTGATTAGCGCTACAAATGATGCATAAGTGCACACTTGGCTTTTGCGTAGCAGTTGTAAATGATTTAGTTTGACTATTGTTGTTATTGTTGAACCGATATTGTTGATTGTTATAACTGTTGTTGCGAAATTGTTGATTATTGGTGGAGCGATTATGTTGATTGTTGTTATATAAAGATCCCTGATTAATCATATTTTGTTTATTACAATTGCTAGTTAAGGATTTTGTATGATAGTTTTTGGTACGATTCAAAGATTCAATCACGTCTGCCCGATCTGTTAAAAATTTATTAAAATTCTCTAATGTGGGAAGATCAGAAAGACCATTGCGCATCTCTTCCCACTTCTCAAGAGAACGACTGTCCAATTTGGAAGACAACATGTAAATAATTATTATGTCCCAATGAGAAGTAGGCTGCCCCAAACTAGACAACGCTCGTAAATTCTTTGTCACGTGGTCAACAAGAAAACGCAATGAGTTTTCCGATTCGCGATTAATCGGTTGAACGTTAAACAGTGATTTAAGATGATGGTTTACCAACAATCTTTTATTGTCGTATCGGTCCATCAATAAGTTCCAAGCAATCTTGTAATTATTAGAAGATACTTCCAAATTAGAGATTATCCTAGAAGAATCACCTTCGAGATAAGAAATTAAATAATGAAATTTTTGTATTGAGGATAAACGTTCATTGTTGTGTACGAGAGATGTAAATGTGTCGCGGAACTCAAGCCAGCGAAAGTATGAACCATCGAACCTCGCGATTTCAATCTTGGGTAACTTTATGCTTAGGTCTTGATGGTCGTGACTGCAGTGAGCGTGTGAGTCCCTACGAGACACTTCTAAATTCAGTTTGTTTTCATTTAACATATCTTTAGCTTTGGCCATTAGATGAATAATATCATGCTCAAAGGTCACGTTCATCAATCTCATCATCAATCGATGCACAATTCAAAATTTCAATCCCACCTTGCACCTCTTCAAACTTAGAAGACAACATTTCGAGTTTACCTAGTTTGAGAGTTAATTCTGCGTACTCTAAAGGCTCTAAATCATTTTTTCTATTCAATAATTCATCCAGGTACTTCTTAAACTTGGTTAATTGGCCTTTTATTGAGCTTCGTTTAGTTATCAATGCTTTTAAGTTGTCCATTTTATAATTACTTTATATGGTTATATAATTACTTTTATGGTATGGTTTGAAACTAGAATAAAGGTAACAAATTGAACTAAAATATTAGAAAGAAAGTATGTACTCACTAAGCGACTAACTCAATAAGTTAATCACTAAACAAAGCTTACAATAAGACAAATCAGATGAATTTTTAATCAAAAAGTAAATATGTATTCTCACGCTCCTTATCTTGGCGATATCTGATGTAATGCAGTACAGCACGGAAGCCGGCGACTTCACGTAACGGGCAGCTAATTGTCAATGTTCCGCAGCGATTACGATAACCCGTGTAAATTCAATGGTATGTTCCGATCCGCTATGCGCCTAGCGGTTGCACGACTCCTGAAATTGATCGGCAAATATCCTTCAGAACGGAAAAATACAATATACTTGTTTATTTCAATTGTAACAAATAAAATCAAAAATGATTAAAGTAAGTGATTACTTACTAAAATTAAAGTAGATACTTATCTACAAATGTTAATATAAGAGTATTTTACGTATGTTTTAAATTGTGTTATGATTATGATGCATATTTTAATGATATGTGGATATTTATGCTAATGTGTAATGACTTTTATATATGACACATAATGAAGTGTAGTGTTTTAGTACTATGGGGTTAAATTTGTTATTTATATAATTTATTAAAGTAGGTAGGTACTTTACCTTACGATATTAATATGATATAATTATCTTTGGGTGATAATTACATCTGCAATTTGGTGATGAATTAAATAGCTTACACTCAAACCAATTTAGCAATGTAAGTACATATTTTAGATAAACTTATTATTTAAAGTAGGTAAGGATTATTGTTACACGTTTAGATAAAGTGTTAAATATTATTTTTTAGGATATAGGAAAGAACTTGGTAGTTATTTTAAGGATAAAGTAAAGGAAGGGCACTTAACTTGCTTGAATTGTTGTCCTGCGGTGTGAAAGTTTTAGGTACTCCACTAGACCAAAGACATACAGTAGACTTCCAAAACACATTAAATGCACAGCTTTCTCCGGTTAGGTCCAAATTCCAACTAAATTTCACATCAGCATCAACCAACCTCCGGGGTCCAAAGGTGACAATCACTAGTTCTTTCGCCTTCAAATTTTGTTTTCCAGATTTTTATTCCTTGTTAATTATTTATGCTGGATTTAGGTATTCTTTGATGGAAATTGTTACGGCTTCAATAAAAACAATTCTTCGGATCCTTCGTAGGGACATCAGACATATCCGAAGCGTTAAATGACGCCGCAAATTTCTTGATTGCAGATTTCTTCCGAACGGTCGCCAATGTTAATTCTTTATCGAATTAATGAAGTATAGTTGCTTGATTTTGTAAATAAATACAGTTTTGTACAGTTTTAGCGTTTTAATAGCCATAAATAGAAATATTACAGTTTTAGGAACCGAACACGATCGGTGGCTTTTGTGAAGAGAGTTAAAAAAGGCCTACCCTATATAAATATGAAACAAATTGTCACATGACACACTACGACATTTCTAGTTGCTATACGTTAAATAGTAGGCGCGCCAACAACTGTTGATGTCGTGTTTTACAGTTTCGATTTCATATTTAGGCTTAAAATGACTTAAATGATTCCTGAAAATAGGTCTTAGGTGTGACAGTTGTTGTTGTATTTTTCAGTTTTTTATTTTCATATGTAGGCTTCAAATGACTTAAAAATGACATAAAATAGGTAGAGCTGACAGCTTTGAAAGTGACAGACAGTTAAATATTTAGTTTATATACCTACATATTACAAGTTTGATGTGATTAAATTAACCCCTTTAAAGTAAAATCGACAAAAAATAAAAACCCGCAACTGATACATACAACATCAACTGTAACTTAGACAGCTATCTCATCTACGACCAAATTGTGACCCAACTATATTTATACGGGTTTATTATTTGTTGTCGATTTAACTTTAAAGGGGTTAATTTAATCATATCAAGTTTGTCTTAGGTATATGTGATTAATTTCCATTTTCAACATTTTGCTTTTAGCCAAACCAAAAAACGTTGATAAAACATCTTGTATGGGAATCCTTGTAATTATATAATAATAATTATACAATCCTTGCAAGCTACAATGAAACACAACGTTCTTATGTTATGACTATTTTAACCGACCTACCTATAACATTTTAAATTTACAGTTTACATGTGAGTACAGCCCTTTAAAGTTCTTCACACACTAAACTCGGTACATGCGTGGTTGACGATATAATCTTTTATTGGAGCAGACCAGATTCGTAGCCACCACCAGATGCCAGATTATCATAATACCAAACTAGGAAATTAACAGAATTTGTACCGTTACAAACAAAATTTTAATGTACAAAAATAAGAAGTTTTTTTTATTATTAGATATTATAATATGTAGGTACCTAATGCTCATAAAACTTGAATAATTGAATTATTTAGTACATCTTAGAATTTTACAAAAAGAAAACCATGAAGATGGTGAAAGGAGTAAATGCGTGCAAATAATATGACTGTGAACAATTTAATGAACAAACGAAACGTCGAAATATACAAGATTGCTAGAACGTAGAGGAATATTAGTACCGACATATAGTGAAAGTTGGGTACAGTTAAACTGTAAAAAAGCGTATGAAAATAGAATATATTTCTATAGAATAATTTTATGTCGCAGTGTCCCTGTGTTGTGCTAAATGGGCGAAAATATCTGGTGGCAGGCCGCGGCTTTTCACCACCCATAAATGGTATGATTGGATACTCAAATCCGATATGATTGGATACGCATAGATTCAGAAGGGTAGATATATATCCAATGCTCGGGCCAGCGATTTTCAATCCCAATGTCATATAGGCAATAGTCGAGAAAATAAATTTTGCCTCTAGAGGAAGTCCCCGAATGGGGTAATTAATGCCAATTTGATCAAATTCAATGCTTCGAAGACCATGGTGTGTCTATTTAGTGCTAAGCAGAGTCATTTCAATCTCGAGCCTGCGAAGTGTGCCTATTCCCATAACCGACCAACAGCAGCTGCTGAGTGTTAAGCTTACACCCAAACTAAATATTGGCTTATACGAGTCCAGGGCTAAATTAGCTGCGAAAAGGCTTTGAATCCTTTGTAAAGTGCGGCATTGGGTCAGCTTCTAAACCTATATCAATACTAAGGCCGTTCTTGTATGGAAAACTGTAGTCACCTCCGTGTTCGGCAAAACACCAGCTTTAAACCTCGGACTCCATAAATGATTGAATGAAGAAACTCATTGGCGAATGAGTTAGTTTAGTTAATTGGCTAGACTTCAAAGCCTTGAACAAAGACGCAAAATTGCCAGCTTATCGGTGTTTTACAGGTTTATATTAGGAAAATGTGCGATTGATCTACACAACATTATTATTTTCTTCTTTCATTCGACTGACAACAAAAAGCACGGTCATCCGTACATTAAAAAAATATGGAGGTCGAATACTCCGTAAATACGCAAGCAGCGCTCTTAATCGTCTCCATTTCCAAATAGATATAATCTTGACTTCCCGTACAGTCATGTGATCCCGATTGGGGCAAACAGGTAGTCCAACCCTAACCGGGCTTTGGTTATAATACGCTAGGCTGTACGTAGATGAGACGTGTAGCATGCACCCGACGAATAGCGGCGGTACAAACCATACGAGTCTAATTACAAGCTAAAAAAGTGTACGTCAGCCGCAGCCCGCACGTTCGCTCACTCAAAACTGTCAGCAGTGTTGCCAATTGGTTAACATATCTTACATTTTTCGTAATTTTTGACTTTCTCGTGTGACGAAAATATATGTAATTTAACCTAGACCTAAAACTGTATGGAGGCGGTTTTCGTAAATATTCAAAATACTGCCAAGCAGTAATATTGACGTTACTGTGTTCCGGTTTGAAATTTATGGTTGCCGGTGAAATTAAGGGACGTGAGACTTAGCAGCATATTTAGTTTCTTTTTAAAATTTTACAATTCTGTGATTTCTTACTTGGATTAAATAAAGACCGGATACGAATGGGATAAATGCAGTCTTCATGAAGTATATGATAGATTTTAAAGTGTTCTAACCGACATATATCGATGCTGGTAAAGTGACACAGCTAGGCGCGCAGTGATGCTCACATTAATTGCTTAGTTGTTTTACTTACATATACATTTCGAGAATCCTGAAATTCCCATCCCCAGAGCCGGGTTCATAAAATGAGGATAAGGATCTACATAAATGTAGAAGCGCCCAATTCCAGCTCCTGTTTTAGATAACATATTTTGAAAATCATGATAATTTTGTTATAATTTTCACTCACATAATATGCCATTTTTTATATTCTTATAATCCTTACAACAATACCTAATAAGACGCACTTTGATAAAACCACTAACTAAAAATATACTTTGAAAGACGTCAAAAAACGCGTTGTCTTGAGTACGTACTGTACTGAAATATTATATTTTATTCCATAACTATTTAAAAAAAAATGTGGGTTTGTTTTTTTTTTTATTTAATATCATTAATGACTTGTTATTGAAACACTAAAATACAGTTTCTTAAGTTAATAAGATTACAAGTAGTTTTAGAAATGTTATATCGCGAGACCCGCGGCCGTGATTGTAGCGACAAAAATGAAATTTCAACCCAATTGCCCTGGCATCACTGACTGTCCTGTCACTACTGTCGGGTGACACAATTCTAGTCCTACTGTCAATGTGTCAAGTCAATTCATCCCCTTTGACAAGTCCGTCTGCTCCGTTCGTGATGATTTTATGTTTTATTGATAAATTCCCAATGTTTCAGTTTTAATTCCAGTGTTTATTGAATTATGTTGTGATTTTCATGCCCTCTTTGAACTTGCTATTGAAAGATACTATAAATAAAGTGTTACTAAAGTAGTTCACAGTAGAGTTAGGAAAACAGTGACTGAAAAGTTTGGTGAAGTTTAACAAAGATGTTTAGTGATAAATTAGTATTTTCAAGGAAAACTTATGAAGCATCACATATATGGTTTCAATAATCTCATTTTTGTGTTTATTGATAACTGTTAAATACCATTCTTACTGTGATTGATTACTAGAAAAAAAAACATAAATAAAGTGTTTTCTAAACTGTCAACAATACTCTAACAAGTGCTCTTATTTGATTATTCTTACATTTAAGCCAATATACCTAAATTAACAGAAGTGCACTTATGATACTTAAATTGATTTGGAGACAAGCATAACAAACAATTTGTATGTAGGAACTAATGTTATATGGGTTATAAGGAAATTAAAAAATATATTGAAAGTTAATTAAAATTCAAGAATATGTTGTGGTATCTTTGAACTTTAGACCTTGGTCATATACCATATAGCTCAAAATGCTTAGCTGGTCATATATTATATAGCTCAAGTGCTTAGGTAAGCAATACGATTTTAATGGATAGCAATCAAATTAAAGTTTAATTACAAGCACATTATCACAAGTTAAGCTTAAGTATGAATTTGCACATGTTAAAAAACTCTGAAACTGAAAAGCACACTGATTATGAAATGACAGACGTTTGATCAATATGATTTTCTTTATGATAACTAATTTTAGGGACATCGAGAAATAGTATGTACCTCATATACACTAAGATGGCATATTTTATGAATAGGAAATAATGACAAACTTATTTTTCACATAGTCATTAGTCCACCATACTACAAATTACTAATTAAACTGTTTGAAATACAATGTGTTTTATTTAAAATCCTCTAAGTTCATTAGTATTACTGTGTGAACCACAATTAAATGGTAAATTAAAATAATAAACAAATTATCGAAATCAACTTTCAGGTATTTTCATAAACACGAGAGGGAATTCAAAGTTATTCATTTATCAGAACCACACATTCAGGTTCATGTACAAGAAGGCATATGGGAGTCAACTTTGGTACTGCTGGTACTTCTTCAGTCGGTGCTGTCCTGCAAAGCTCCGGATCAACAATGCAGGCCGAGTCACGGAAAGCATTGGAAGGCACAATCATGACCCACCGACATGCTGGATGACTCCAGACGGGAAGTCCTACAGTTTACCTCCACTCCCTCCTCCCGAAAAAAACATACCCGATAAAAACTCCTAATAACAAAATTAAAAAAAGTATTTTGGAACATTTTGTTTCACTGCCTTTACTATTTTGTTGTGAATAAACCAAACTGCCTCTGTATTTTCCATTGAGATTTTAATTGTAATACTAATTATTTGGCTTCCGTTGAAGCTATGTGTATGTTCTAATTTAATTTTTATGCATTTTTGAGTACTAAATTATTATTTGTACAAACTTATATTGAGTTTTATTTGTGTTATAAGTCGTATAAAGTTTATTCAACTATTTTTTGATATCTACTTAGTAATTTGTTTAATAACTGCATTTCTAGATTAAAGTAATTTTAAATTATGACTTTTAATTAATTGCCATTTTATTAAATTATAAGGCTAGGTATTTGTTATTAAAAGTGCATACAAAAATTTGAGAAATGTAATTGATATTAAGCTATGTTTTGTAAGCACATTAATGTACCACTTATGTAGGTATGTAATGTAAAATTAAAGTTGGTCAGATTGTTGTAAGAGTTGTGAAATGATTTTACTGCTGTTATTTTTTTTTTATTTGACAGTTCCTAATTTTTATTACCATAGGAAATTAAGTGAATTTGTCAATGTAATGTGTGTGTCTATTAATTTATAGTTTCACAATATGGTATTTAAATAAATTATCTTGCAAATGAAGTATTATAACTACTAACAGAATATTAAAAAAATATTACTAAAGATTAATTTCTATATATGGGACACCATGCATTTAGGTTGAATATTATAACTTATTTTTAATATGTATAAATTGACAAAATATATTATACAACCTACATTTTATATGTATTTTGTGTTTGTAAAATATAAAATACATGCTTCATAATTAAATATGAGGTTACTTTCTGTTTCCTATTAAACCTAAATAAGGCAATTGACACATGTCGTTTTCTGATCATCAGACAAGTGAGGTAGGTATCCATAGCAAAAATAACTTTTGCAGTCCCCAATGCTTTGTGTTTGTGTACCTGTACCTACCACTAATTTTAATGCCCAGAGACTGGAGTTTCTCGATGTTTCATGTCGGTCTTTAAGTAAATGGTGTTGTCGGTTCTATACAAATTGTCTCAGTTACGTTCGTACAACGCTTGCGAATGATATTATGGTAGTTCTTATTCTGTTCATGTTAAAGTTCAAATTCGTGTAACTCTTGCGGAAGTCAGTCCAAATGTCTTCCGCGCTAGACGTAAGCAATCTGTCGCCAAGCACCTAACGGTGTGTTCCGGCAGCTGTACACTTACGTACTATCAGGTGGGACAGTGCTCAAAGGCTGGCCTACCGGCTATATATGTAAATAGAGGCATAATATGTTTTTTTTTTATGCCTGATAGTTTAGCCTTTGACCACTATCTCACCTGATGGTAAGTGATGATGTGGTCGAAGATGTTGTTCAGGCTAAACTAGAAGTACTGGCTCTCAAGGACAGCTGCCGGAACACACCGTTAGGTGCTTGGCGACAGACTTTCTACTTGAGGGTGGTAGCTAGCCAGGCGGGCATTCGCAAAATGCCCTACCACCATGCTAATGCCATGTATTTTAATACATAACTTAATAGTTGGACTCCTCAAATTTTTAGTGCACCCGTCGTATGAAGCTTCAAGTTGGGAACCGGATAGATAGATAGCCCTTTGTCCTACCATGTTCTAATTACAGTTTGATGTAAAAAAAAACTGCCATATAAAAGCGTGGCGTTATTGATTGATTTAGGTAGAGAAGAGAAAGGTGATGTTGGTGTTTTATACCTAAGTAAAATATTGTACTGATTCGTAGAAGATAAGATTTAGTACATACGATTCGCAGTACTCAGTCACCTATGTTTTTTGTTATAAAATAGGAACCTAATAATCATATTGTTAACGGTAGCACTCAGTGCGGACACGAAACATAGTGCCTTTATAATGACTATGTAAAACCTAGTAATAGTCTTATGTAAAACCCATATTAAATAAAGGAAAATTAGTCAACTATGACACATTTGTTTTTTGGAATTTTGTCTTAGTTAGACGTAAATCCTCACTACTACAGCTATAGGACGTTTAGATACCTGGCTATAGTATATAATCACATCATCAGCCGTTTCGTATATACAGCATGTGTCAGCTGGAGATCATAACGTCAGCTAACACACTAATAATCACACGTAGCATCAAAGTTTATTTGGCACCTACATTTTGAATTGGTATTCTCTAAATAATAAATATGCTCTAAATAATGGCATATACAGAATTAAGAAATTTCAATGGAGTAAGCTGGAGACGTATGTCTGACACACTGATCACAACACTGAGACTACCTCTAAAAATTATAAAAAAAAATAATTTCTTATGAAGCCACTGACACATTATGCTCTAAATCCCTGGCTATAGTATATAATCACATCAATAGCCGTTTCGTATATACAGCATGTGTCAGCTGGAGATCATAACGTCAGCTAACACTAATAATCATACGTAGCATCGAGGTTTAATTGGCACGTACATTTTGAATTGGGGTTCATAATTGCACTAAACATGGCATATACAGAATTAAGAAATTTCAATTGAGTAAGCTGGAGATATACACATCACTGAGACTACCTCTAAAAATATTTTTAAAAAGTTATTTTTTATGAAGCCACTGACACAAATTATGCTCTAGATCCCTGGCTATAGTATATAATTATATCATCAGCCGTTTCGTATATACAGCATGTGTCAGCTGGAGATCATAACGTCAGCTAACACACTAATAATCACACGTAGCATCGAAGTTTATTTGGCACCTACATTTTGAATTGGTGTTCATAATTGCACTAAATATAGCATAATCGGACTACAGAATTAAGAAATTTCAATTGAGTAAGCTGGAGACATACTCACTTTTTAAAAATAATGTTCACCATCAAGCTTTGCAATTACCATTAAATGATCCAAGTGCAAATGCATTTTTAAGTTAATTGACTATGACTTAAAAACTAGTCAAACGATTTTGATGAAATTTAAATGGTATACCTACTTCGAAGTATATTCTACAGGTGGGTACCATTTGGAGTTAAATTCTATAAAAACGATCACACTCCCAAAAAGTTGTTATATTTGGGTCTTGGCATTATTTTCGCTATGAAGCTACTGGAACAGTTTGAATAACCTACATCTAATGTCAAAAGTGACAGAAGTGGCAAATTTTAGTGGCATTATTAGCGTTCTTATCCTAAATGGAACAGGGGAGAACAGTTACAAACGATCACAGTGATCACAACCACAGACGCAAAATGTGGTCAAAATTATCGAAATTAGCGTCAAATGGAATACGCCCTAAGAATTGATTGAATTGAGAACATCCTCCTTATTTTCGAAATCTGTTAAAATGTAGCTTAATGTGGAGTTAGCTCATGGACCGAGTCATGTTATATGCCTAGATAGATTAAACCCCTTTCCCGAGATCCGTGTGTTGTGTATATCCTAAGCTTATATTCTTATCAGAATAAACAACTAGGTGTACAGTCCCACCAACTTATCTGTTCAGGCGGCAGAAAAAAGAACTACAACATTCCTTCAAATTGTGACAGTTTGTAGTTGATTTCCTTGACCAGCAGCGCCCTCGCGAACTGCACAGTTAAGTTGGTGGTACTATACAGACCTTTACCCTGACGAAGGCGCGCTCCTCCATATTTTTTAGGTAGTAGTTGCAGCTACAATTTTCCAAGCGAGCATATTGTACATCTTATTGTTGCAGTAAAACAATGAAATGAACAAGCATTTACTTACCCATACGACGTAGTTGTAGTACAACTGTGTTGTACAAAGAGGCTTACCCGTACAAAGCGCGTCCATAACTTAAGGGTGAACTGGCCGGCCCGTTCTCCATACAAACGTCGCAGGGTGATCACTCCCGTATTTGAGGATTTAGGTCCAAAGTAAAGCATAGTACCGGTTGATCTCGTCATTATCTAGGCTTGTATGATGACGAAATTTTAATAAAATTATTAACTTGATAATTATGAGCCTCGAAACATTTTCATATAAAGTTTTCTAGGCTCATAACTTACAACATAATTATGCTTTTAAAATTTTAGCATCTTACAAGCCTCGATAATGACGATATCAATCGGTATTATGCTTAAGTCTGGACCTAAAATTTCAAATAAGGGAGTGATCACCCTACGACGTTTGTATGGAGAAGTGACCGGCCAGTTCAACCTTAAGACGCTGTCAAATCCTGAAATTTTGTCACTATCTGACTGCGTTGGAGTAAAAGAGAGGCAGCGATGTTGAAATCGTGATCAGTTTAGTTAAAATCCGAAAGTAAGCTTAATATAATAAATAACACAAAACTAGTAACGTAAATCTATAATGTAACTTTTGTTGTCTTTTGATAAGGTTTTGTTATTTTATTTTCATACGTAAATAATTAAGATACGTTACAAGCGTAATTTAGAGTCAACTTTACAATTTTATTTTAACTAGAAAATTTTAAGAAAACGATTTAATATTGTTATGTTTGCAATAACGCCTGCTATGCGGATTACTGATTTAATAGATACGAAAGATTTGAGTTATGACGTCATGTCATGTTAGCTCAATTAGTTACGTCATACCCCGGCTAAAGGGGGCTGATGGACGGGGGTTCGAATCCCGCACATGACTTCATTTTTTTCTATCGTATATTTGTAATTTTGTAAATTAAGAAAACGTGTTTTGTACTTTTCTTGGCCTTAGATAATGTGATCACGATTAAAATATAATTTTCTTACTGCAACAAACTAAATACATTTAGATAAAAATCTGTTCAAGTACAGCTATTAAGAACTTGTCAGGGTCTTAATGTTGAGAGGTGCACGGTGAGTCAATATTCTGTATAGTCCCACCAACTTATCTGTTCAGGCGGCAAAAAAAATAACTACAACATTCCTTCAAATTGTGACAGTTTGTAGTTGATTTCCTTGACCAGTAGCGCCCTCGAAAACTGCAGAGTTAAGTTGGTGGTACTATACCTTTGTTGCGTGTGAATTAATCCACAGTTCTGACTACGATGCTACGCTAATACTTTAAGGAATGGGTTACAACTGATTATTTATAATAAAGACATTATATAATGAGTAGGTATGAAGCCAAATCTTAATCAGCTCATATATATATATATAGCTATTCTAGAGGATATGAAACATACTATCTATTGCTGATCAAAAAACACGATTTGATATATTTCTCTCTAGAAAAAATATATATAAGAAGAGCTCTAAATTTCGCTGGATCAAGTTATTTGTCCTAAGGTTCTTTTTTTATTTTAACTCTGTGTCAATGTAAATCGTATCAATACAAATTTTATTGCTATTTATTACAAACATATCAAACATTAGACCATAAAGGTTTTTTCTGTTCCTAAAAAGCTGACATTAATATGAATTTACTAGCTGACCCGGCAAACGTTGCTTTGCCATATAAATAATTTTGGCTATTTAAAAATAAGGGTTGATCGTAGAAGGGTGAAAATTGAGGATTGTATGTATTTTTGTATGTTGTATCATAAAAAAATAGAAATTAAAAATTTTGCATAAAAAAATATTTAGGGGTGGACTACCCCTAACATTTAGGGGGATGAAAAATAGATGTTGGCCGATTCTCATAGATACCGGATAAGCACAAAAAATTTCATCAAAATCGGTCAAGCCGTTTCGGAGGAGTATGGCAACGAAAACTGTGACAACGAGAATTTTATATATAAGATTAAAAAAAAATCGCTCAATATGCGTAGTTTTGTTTCGCTCACTCGCATGCGAAACGAGGTCTCTCCGTCCTACGCTTTCAGTCGAAATTTGCTTAACCACTTTATCCTGCGAGCTTTGAATATAAACTACGTTTTTTTATTGCTGATATGTTAGCCTTTGGATACAATCTCACCTGATGGTAAGTGATTATGAGGTCGAAGCTGGTAACAGGCTTCACCTTCAGTTACTAGCTCTCAAGGACAGCTGCCGGACACACCGTAACGTGCTTGCCGACAGATATTCTACTTGAGGGTGGTCGCTAGCCAGGCGGGTATTCGCAAAATGCCCTTCCACCATGTGGTGAAGATCAAACCCGTGGCGGGACTCGAACAATGAACCTGCTGCGCGGCAGTCCATAGCCAATGCAACTGAGCCATCACTGCTTCAAAACTAGTTTATTATACAATGATTGTATGTACCTACTGCTAAATTTTATAACAATAAGTTGCCCACAAAGCAGTTTAGATGCTAGCTTTTTTATCTACTATATAGTACATTATATACATGAGTATCTATATGCATAACATGTACAGCTACAGAAACCTCCATCTATTTCTACGTGCAGTTTGAAAACGATATTCGAACTCTTGAATCAATTTGTCTGTACTCGCTATAACAATGGATCGATTAATCAATTCGAGACCAACCGTAATTGATAACGCGCGTTTCTGGTTTTCGAAAATTATTCCTTATCGCTTGCTACGTAAGTTCCAAATTGGGAACTTGGATCGATTGTTCTGATTCAGAATCAGCGTAACCGTGAACAGGAGAGATAAGAGTAAAACTGATAAAGTATATTTTTTATTCCATAAAGAATTTAGCACACATTAAATTCGTCGGTTTAAAATAAATAAAAAACTGGCCAAGTACGAGTGGGTCTCGCGAACGAATTCCTTAACTAAATATTCTGTGAATAGTCAAAGCGTCCACCTGTCACCGTTATTAATATCGACCACGGTAAAAAAAAAAACAAGATTGTTGTATGGTAGCCCCCCTTAAATATTTATTTTATTTTATTTTTAGTATTTGTTGTTATAGCGGCAATAGAAATACATCATCTGTGAATTTCAACTGTCTAGCTATCGCCGTTCTTGAGATACAGCCTGGTGACAGACGGACGGACGGACAGCGAAGTCTCAGTAAATAGGGTCCCGTTTTTACCCTTTGGGTACGGAACCCTAAAAAGGAAGATAGGGTACGCTCTAATATCGCGTCAATATAATGTGGACAAAATTCAACACAACATATACCTAATGCACAGATGCGCACACTACTAACACCAAAATAAATGAGACTCAGTCTGGAGACATCGTCTGATTTTATATTGCCATGTTTGAGGTATGGATGCCGCCACTTCTCCCTTTTTTTATAAGTTAAGTATATTTTTTATTTTTTAACCAGCTATCGCGCGGTGTTATTTGTGTCCTTGGGTTTGCCCCAAAGATAAGTTAACATACAGAGGTTTGTTAGTTATCTACAGACTTTTCGTATTTTATCTTCCCATATGTCAAAAGCGGTTAAGACGCTGTTAAGTGCTAAATAGCTTAACTTAAACAGATTTTTCGCAAAATGTATTTAGTTTGTAGCAGTAAGAAAATTATGTGTTAATCTTGATCACATTATCTAAGGCCAAGAAATGTAAGTTTCCTTAAAAAAATCTTGATAGAATAAAATTGCAAAGTTGACTCTAAATTACGGTTGTAACGTAAATATCTTAATTATTCACGTATGAAGGTGTATGAAAATATATTAATGAAATAGCAAAACCTTATCAAGAGGGACAAGAACTGTTTGCCACGCCAACTGATCTGCGCACTGTTCGTGGTAAGAATGCACCCACAGCTAGAGTAGTCACGTTGCTCAACGATATGTTAGCTCAACATCCAGAGATTGACATATTTTATGATACCTATTATATATTTCGACAGAATGTTATTAATTACCTGAGTAGTTTGTCTATGTAATGTGTTGGACTTCATGTCTGTGAATTACATGTGAGAATTAATAAATAAATAAATAAAAGAAAAGTTACATTTTCTATTTACGTTACTAGTTTTGTGTTATTAAGTTTATTTTCGGATTTTACATAAACTGATCGTGATTTTACCATCGCTGCATCTCTTACACTCTTATGCAGTCAGATAGTGACAAAATTTCAGTATTTGACAGCATCTTAACTAAGTACCTTTATAAATGATTTGACGTAATGTGGCAAAAACTGCAAGTGAAACAATTGTAACTTTGCTGCTTGGCGGCTGAATTGCATAATGCAAAATGGCGTTGGTCCAAACAGTAAAAAAAAGTAGTAGTGTCCAAACTTTACTGTTTGTAAGTGTGAAGAGACTGTAGCAAGTGAAATTACTGGGCGAACAAGACAGAATTAACGTGAGTGACGAGCACAGTGCAGAGTCATGAGCTGTAGTGGACAAGCGTGACGCTTCCCTTCAGGCGGGCGACTTGTTCACCTTTATTTATAACATTTAAAAAAGTACCTACTTACTACTTAAGGGTGGTGCGCACTGATCTATCCGGTACCGTTATCGGAAATCGCCACAATTTTAGCAGTTCAATATTGTTTGTGTGGAGCTCCATACTAAAACGCACACTATTCAACGATGAATCAGCAATCGGCATCGCTACGATTTGATACAGTCCCACCAACTTATCTGTTCAGGCAGCAGAAAAAAGAACTACAACATTCCCTCAAATTGTGACAGTTTGTAGTTGATTTCCTTGACCAGCAGCGCCCTCGCGAACTGCACAGTTAAGTTGGTGGTACTATAAAAGCTACCGCCCGAGCACAGACCTTTGGTCTTATAGTCAAACAAAGTGTTAATGGAGATTAACTTAACATTGTCCTTTGAAAACGAAGCCCATCATGGATTTCAAATATCAAAGAAAAGATTTTTTTTTTATGCTTTATAGCCTTTGATTATTATCACACCTTATGGTAAGTGATGACGTGGTCGAAGATGTTGTTCAGGCTAACCTAGAATTACTGGCTCTCAAGGACAGCTGCCGGAACACACCGTTAGGTGCTTGACGACAGATTTTCTCCTTGAGGGTGGTAGCTAGCCAGGAGGGCATTCGCAAAGTGCCCTACCACTAACCATTCAAATTAGACAATAACGCTCTTCATTCACGAATTAAGGGCCTAAATAAGTTAATTCACGAAGTCGCGCACCTCCAACGTAGTATTATTATTATATGTTCTATGCCTCCAAAGTAAATTTCTTGCTTTCTGAGGAACTGATATCTCACATTGCGACCCCCAAGACGCCTGCCAAGCGTGGGGAATATAGCAAACCCATAATGGGGAATTATTCGAAATTTTAAACACTATGAATGGTAGTTATGTCATTCATAGTGTTGTAAATTACGAATATTGTTTCGCAGAAAATGTCCGGACTGCTTATTGTTTTTATTTTTCTATTTTACTTAAACAGCGACTGTACCGTATCAGCCGGATTGTCCACTGCTGAACACAGCTTCCCCCATTTTGGGAGGGCCTGCCATAATCCCTACGCTTGGCAGGCGTCTTGAGGATCGCAGTGTGAGATATCAGCTACTCAGAACGCGCTGCTGCCCACCCTTAGTCGCCTTTTAAGACACCCACGGGTAGAGATGGAGGGGTGACATTCTAATCCGGCACCCCACGGGCAACAGCGACTTCTTGTATATAAAACATTTTATATAATTTTTTTTTTCAATTTACCTACCAATAAAAACTTGTAAAAACAATTACAGTATACCTACAGATATTCAGATTATTTAGTTTTTAAGTTAGTGTTTTCGTTTATTTTACCTAGATAAATATTTCCAAAGCCTGAATAGAAAAGAGCCTTATGGTATTTCTGGGAAATTACCCTAAAAACTACTTATCTGATAAATTAACGAAAATAAATTGTGCGTAAAAGAACTTTGGCATTCAAAAATGAACCAACCGTTTGCAGTCACTTAAATTGGGGCAAGAATAGTAGAAAGCAGTTTACCGTCCCGCTTAATTCAGAGAGAGGGTATACAGAGACCACCGAGTTTACAGTTTCCACGATACACTTCACATATCACGCCTGGCGACAAATATTATAATTGGTGCATTATAAAGATCGCCTACGCGATTGGCTGCCATTTGTTGATGACAGTATAATATGCTCTTGATTATACCTTTCGTTGGAATGGCCTCGAAAAATGTCAAATGGCTGTACTGTTCTTACCTAATTACCAAAAGGGTTTTGAATATCTTAATACAGCACAAAAGATGCTTAAGGCACAACATCACTGTCCCCATACAACTCTTTTTGACATTGACCCACGTCCTCTGTTTATTTTTAATATGGAGATCAATAACAATATATCAATCAATGATAATTGACAAATGTTGTATTATGTTTATTTAATATTGTTTATAATCTGTTGACTGAATGACTATTAATGTATATTTTGTGACCATGTATGTTTGATTATGATTAATTATTGTAAATGGTATGTCCGTTATAATTAATAAATAAATAAATAACACGATTTTGTAATTCATTTTTAATAAATTAATATAATTTCCTTTATTATATTTTGTGAGTCACATGATACTCATGAACGTACGACAGTAAATTTTCATTGCCACGTTCAAAGAGTCACATGTGTACACATTGGCGAGTTGACAGACGACCCTAAGTTGACAGTTTCACAAGTACAAGAACATCTAGTCTGATATTTACTTGTAACTGCAGGATCAACCACAGAAAATAATCTCCCTCAAAGATATTCAATCTCCTGTAGCTCTCCAAGATCTTCAATTGCTGCTTTGAGCAATTCTGGAGTTGGACATTGTCTTCAAGAAATTCCACGAAATGTACACAATAAGCTCGTACGAAAAAGATGCACTGGGTGCTATATCAAATTGAAAAATGAAGGATTATTGGCTAGAAAAGCCAAGCAAGTACGCACTGAGTGTAAAAGGTGTGAGAAGGCATTCTGTTTAGAATGTTACAATGAGAAACATGGTTGATTCTGATTCTGTTACATTTTTTATGAATATAACGTTACCTTTATTATTTGAGATAATTTTTTTATGATTACGTGATAATAATAAAAAAATCGCGTAGTTTTCTTTTTTTACCTTTAACATTAAGTTTTTTGATATACGTTCACTTACGATTTAAAAAAATATCACGTCACGTTCATACTGAAAAAAGTGCCCAAAGTTGTATAGAGAAATGAGTCACTCGTGACTCATGAACTTATTTCAATACGTTCTTGTGAGTCACATATGACTCACTGGACAGGGATGTTGTTAAGTCACCGTATGTCAAAGGGGATGTTTGTTCTGAGTAAAAATAAAAATTGGGAAATCCTGTGAAACTTCGTATGTCCATCGAGTCAATATAAAAAGAACCATACCGTCCGGGGTAAACTTCGAAACTAAGGCGAAACTGTTAATGCAGATTTTTTTCAGTATACCTATAACTACCTATATTCTTAGAGGACGGTGCTTCTTGTAGTCTCATCAAAATCAGTCAAGGAATATTAAAGGTGTATGACCCAATTTAGGTAAAACTGTGAATTCTACTATAAGTTTAACCTCAGAACATACCGGACCCTCGATGCAAAAGGCCCCATAATCTGGTTTGATGTTTAACAATACCAATTATTATTTTTCATTTAAAGTGGGCTTAGTGTATAAGCGTGGGATTGAAAATAATGATAGAAGAATGTATGGGGTACGGATAAGGGTGGAAGAAGCATTGTGTAATCAAGGTGAAGTGAATATTAATTGTAATAAGTATGAATGCAATATTAAAAATGTAAATGAATGTGAATATTGTTTGAAATATAATCATAGAAAAAAAAATACGCATAAGCAAAAAAAAAGCGAGGAAGAAGCCGTGTGCAAAATTTGGTATGTTGTAAATGATTGTGATGTTTCTTATATGAATATATAAGCTAATTGCAAATGCAATGTTAAAGTAACTTTCATTGTGATAGGGAACTGAATTTTGGTCTTGTTATAATTGCACTTCAATGGACGATATTATTTATTTCAGAAGCGACTATGAGTAAAATAAAGAAAAAACTTACGAAAGAAGAAAAATTAGCCAAAGATAGACTGAGAAAACAACTAAAATACCAAGAAATAAAAAATAACCCCCAGTTATATAAAATTCAGCAGGAAAAAGACAGACAACATTACCTTCTGAAAAAAGAACGAAAAAAGATTCGCAGTATCAATGATATGTCCAGTCGAGCACAAAGCGAACAAAGGGAACGATGGAGGAAAAATTCTACTAAGTATAAGGAAAGGAAGAAAAAATAAGGAAGCAAAATAAAGTAGAAGACATACAATGGTTAACGACGCCCTCTAAGTATCATAAGAAGTAAATACAAGTAATATTTTGCCTGAATTTCAAAACCCTAAGAAAAATCATTGTGAAACACTAGCCCATTACTTCTCGGCTTAGCGAGGAATTGAGAACTAAAATTTCTACAACATCTTCGTCATACTGAAAAGAAAGATATGAAAGGGCTAAAACCACTAAAACGTTGCAAAACGAAATTAATCAGTTGTATATATAAAGAAAAATAAACAAACAAAAATAAATAAATAAAAAAAAGACACAAAGTACGACTCAAATCACTAGATGGACAATTGAACAGGCAGAAAATACACAGTAAAAAGTTGACAGAAAATAAGGTTATCAAAGAAACAAACAGCGCCGAAACTAAAGAAGTTAAAAGAAACTCACATATAATTAGACAATAATATATCAAATAAAAATTTATGATAAAAGATTGGATAAGACCGAAAAAAGGTCTTCGCAAAAAGTAAAAAATTGCAAATGATGCAAGATTACTGAAGCAAAGGTACACTAATTGCAAAAGTTCCTTTTACTGTATGGGAAAAACATTTTTAAGACATTGTTCTAAAACAACAACAAGGGGACTTTCACACAATATTTTTATATGTATTAAAAAGTTAAAAAAAAGATTTATTTTACACTAATTGTACTTTTAAAAACTAACGTCGATAACCACCTACCAGAACTAAGTCTTCCGGTTAGTTCATGTATAGTATGTGGATCCCACCGTGAAGTTGAATCCATTTTGATTCTCAGGAAGACTGTCGCATTTTCTATCTACGCAAAGCCTAATGTTTGGTTTAACATAAGTAACATATGGCAAAGAAAACTTTAAAAAAATGTTGGTATTTTTGAATTTAAGAGAAGATTAACAGCGGTGTACCATTGAGAGATCATAGATAACACACTATTTACTTGAATTAGTTCACTATGGTTCTATCTACTTTAAAATCAGAGAGGTATCTGCGACTGAAACAAAATTGCAATAATTTTTGAGCATATATAATACCTTATCATGATCTACCGATCATGAATATATATACGCTAGAAACAGAAAAGGTTCAAGAATTGGTCCTTGTGGTACTCCTATTTTTACCAAAGACCCGGAATAAGCCATATTGCCATTTATTCCAACCTTCTGTAGCCTGTGTGACACATATGACTCAGAGCTTTCACTCGATCAAAAACAACCTGGAGCTCTGGATTCTTTCAGACATGTGAACTGAGTTTCGCTTGTTTTAACTGATCGCGTTCAGTTACTACTTTCAAACGGTGTAACCCACCCTAATTAAATAACCTACTTCTCTCAAATTCCACGAATCCAGTAGTACAAAATGGCGATTTTTCAATTACAGTTATAAAACTATGTATTGAAAAAAGGTTTTGTTCTGAGTAAACACCAATGGTAGGTAACCACAGAACAAATAATGTAATAATTAATATCCATCATCCGGTCATCCAGTCCTGACTTCCAGCCGGATTGAGAAGAGGATGAGGTAGGTACCTACTTGTACCTTTTTCTACCGATAAATTATCTTAATATAAATATGTACTTCGTGATTTCTACTCTTGAATAAACACAGAAAACTCGAAACGTACTTATTTACTTAACTGTCTTATTACGTGAAATTTATTCATATATATTTATATAGATTTATTCAAAATCGCTAGCTCCATTTTGATATCACATTTGATGTAGGTAGGTAGGAGTATATACATAACACAAAACATATTTGTAGGTAAGCTGAATGAATATTTCTTATTTCATTCCTGTAAGATATAAGGCCCTTTACGATATAAAGATATATTATATGTTAGTACAATTCGTCTTTGTAATTCGCCTAATTTAATTGGGGGACATGTCACCCAATTAAATTAGGGGATGAATGACGCAGTCAGGAAATATTTGTTTTTGTTAGTCCCCAATATTCGGTTCGGGCCTTCGGAGACAGACAGACATTTTAATTCTTGTTTGTCCCTTTGTAACGACAGACAAAAACAACTAATTCTCTGAGCCAAGGGAAGGGCCGTGAAGGGCTTTTCCGTCTTCAACGTAAGTTAGCTAATTAGGTATTTTTTTACTGCTGATGTTTTAGCCCTTAACCACAATCTCACCAGATAATGTGTGAACAGCTGCTGGAACACACGTTATTGTGACCGAACAAGCTCGAGGCCCATCTGGTGTTAAGCGGACTAACCTCTGCCTAGAACAGATGTATTTCATCACAAATGACGAATTGCACTGCGCCCATTACCTTGAGACATAGTTGTTGAGTCTCACGTACCTGTAATTTCACTGGCTCTCAAGGACTGCTGCCGGAACACACCTTTAGGCGCTTGGCGACAGATTTTCTACTTAAGGGTAGCTAACCAGGCGGGCAATCGCAAAATGCCCTTCCACCATACGGTGAAGCTCAAGCCGGCGGTGGGGATCGAACCAGGGACCCGCGGCACGGCAGTCTATAGCTATGACCGCTCGACCATCACCTTACCAACATTTAGTACGTTCATAAGTTCAAGTAACCAATTAAATAAGTAACGTGCCTAATAATTGCAATGAAAGTACGATGGGGCAAGGCTTAAGAGGCATTTTACATTTTAATGCGGTATACGAAGATTTTAAGCGCTTAATTTACTATCATAGGAAATATCTACAAGTTGTTTAATAATTGATAAAAATAGAATAATCTGTTCTCTTTTCAGTTAATGTACCAGATTTACAAACATAACATTAATTATTTTGTAGTGACCAATCTCCCGCACCTTGTTTTACGAATTAAAGTATACATAGCCAACTTCAGAGTTCTATCTCTTGTATAAAGATTCATCAAATTAACTAAAAAAAAAACTGTGCATCAGGCATATAATCTTGTTGACACATAGTGTACTAGAATATCGATAATTAATCGTCATTGTAGAAAAAAAAATAAAGATCTTGCGCTAATTTCCACGAATTATATCAGCAGTTTACCACGATATATTGCGTTTAATAAAGTGTAATTCCAAACAAATATTATATGAAAAGAAAGTTCATTCTTTAATTAATCTGATCTTTAATAAATTGTGCTATTAACTCTGTTTTGTTAGACAAGAAAAAATATTTAACATAACTCGAAATGCTTATAAATTGAAATGTACAAGCGCGAGGCGATCAGTACCGCGCGAGCGCTCATCGAGGTAGGACCTGCGTTCGTTTTGCCTTGCTCTGACGTCTCGTACACGGAACGCTTAGACGCAAGTTTATAGTGCGACCACAGAATTTTGATCATGTCTTTATTTTTTTTTAATAACAAACTATACTTTATTTTTGTTGTCCATAATATAATTATTGTTGTCTTGTTAAGTAACTACATCTTTAGTTTCTGTTCATCCATTGTGTTAAAAAAAGGAAACGTCACAATTATGCAGTCTTATACAGCGTTATTGGAAAAATGCTAACAACCTCAGAGGGTAGACTTCTTCTTTTTGGTCTGCTAGTTTTTGTATTATTCTAGTTTAAATTAGTAACTCACTATAACTTTTGTTTTAGAAGGATAAGATGACAGGCGAATAAATGATTTCCAATATTTTTGGATTCAGTTAATGTCTATAAGTGAACACAGCTTAGCATATATAGCAGCATAACTTCAGCAGGAAATTAAACTACCTTCCTAATTTGTACAAAACGGCCTCCCGGCTTTTCCATCATTTGTGCAAACCGGGATACCAGTTAGCGGTCGATAGTCGAATTTACAAATTTACCATAAAATCTAAGTAAGTGTTTTCTGCGTAAGTTTAAGTTTTGAAGCAGTGACGGCTCAGTGGCATTGGCTATGGACTGCCGCGCAGCAGGTCCATGGTTCGAATCCCGCCCAGAGTTTGAGCTTCACCGCATGGTGGAAGGGAATTTTGCGAATGCCCGCCTGGCTAGCGACCACCCTCTAGTAGAAAATCTGTCACCAAGCACCTAACGGTGAGTTCCGGCAGCAGTCCTTGAGAGCCAGTGAAATGACAGACAAAAATGAGACTTAACATGTATGTCTCAAGGTGATGGGCGCAGTGCAGTTCGTCACTTGTGATGAAATGCATCTGTTATAGGCAGAGGATACCGCTTAACATCAGGTGGGCCTCGCGCTTGTTCCATCACAATGACATAAAAAAATAAATAAAAAAAAGTCCGACTTTCATAATCCAAATGGTTTTCAAAAGGATGCATCCTTGCCCATACAAGAAAGAATCCATACTTATCTGAGATAACGGAAGTATTTTGAATATTTTGATGAAATCTGAAACCAGCACAAATTACATTTTGGCTCCAAAATATTACGTCATTTCATATTAATCTCGTAACTACGTCAACAGTTATAAACCTAGAAAAACGCAATTTTGCATATGTATGAATCATTTTTTGCTCGATACATTTTGCAACGCAAACACTTACCGATGCAAATTTGCGTATTAAATAATCTCGTAACTAATTTTAAACTTCTAAACCAAAAAATCTGAAATAATACAAGTGTATAAATTATATGTAAATAATAATATCAAAGAAGGACCAAAGCCGTAGGTGGTATAGTTTTTCAGAAAAAAATATTGCTCGCCAATACAGTTTTCCCGCTAAAGTTCTTAAAACAATTGGGTTGTTTTAATCTTGTTACTTTAAAATATTTGGCGTAAAAATCTGTAACAATTCATGGCTAAAGAACACTATTAAATTATCATATTAAAAGAAGAATCGAAGTTCTAGGTGAGTCTAGTTACGAAAAAATAAAAATAGCAATTAAATTACTATTTCCCACCATTTTTGTCGTGTGTTCAAACCCCATTTCCAGTATTTTTTTCTATAAAAAGGTGTATTATCATTTATTTTCCATAGAGGAAATAGTGAGCATAAGAGTATATAGTGAGGATTGCATTGGTACCAAGAAGTATATATGTTGATTATAGATTGCATCAAAGATATTCGATTTAAAAACAAAAAAACCTCAAAATGTGTAAATATATATTTACATTTCGCTGTTTGGGCTACTCAAACTAAATGGAAGAAAATGATATTTTTTTAAAGGTATAGGTGATATATTGTGGTATGGGAATATGAGGGTGACATGTTTAAGTAATGGAAAACCAAAAACGTCATGGGACGTTTGTGGTTGGTACTAAGTTGTTTTCCGGATGCACAGAAAAATAAACCTCAGTCCTATCTCAGCTCAGCATGGTCATTATGGAAGACAGTGTTAACGACTGGATATAGATACTGTGTAGAGTGTGAACGAGGAAAATAGCAATTTTTGGAAAATTTAAAAGAAAGAGCTTTTAGTCCGCAGCTTTTAATCAATGCCGTTACGTCAAATATTTATATAATTTTAAGCCGTATAATTATTTTATTATTTAAGTTTATTGTTACCATAAATGATTCAAACATATCTATTTTTATTCATCAAGGATGAAATGTAAATATACGATTCACGATGTAGGTTGACTATTTAATGTACACTACTTTTCTATAACATTAGTAAGTAATCGACAAGAAATTGATTATTTACTCATGCCAATCACACAATTTTTAAATTCGCAACTTACATTTCTTTATAAATGAGTGCTAGTATCAAAATATGTTACTCACAGTCACGCTATTCCGTCGTCACTTCCATCGCTTGTGTAAGCGATGCGCTGGCATTTACCTAAACTTCAGTAGCGTGATTTTGTGAAATGGCTCTTAAATAATCATAAAATAAATCTATTCCAAGTCCCACCAACTAATCAGTTTATTTCAACAATGTTATGATATCTACTTAAAACAATGAATCATTCAAATAATATATTGTTAGCTCGTTAAAAATGACCTTCAAGGTTCAAAGATCACACCGAAGACAGACTGTTACTATAGTACTAATTACGCATTTACTATAACAGTAAAAGTACCTACCTACTTATGCGAGCCTAGTATCAGTAGTCCGATAGTTTAGTCCGATAATCGGACTAACGTTACTATTTCGTCTCAGTAGTCCGGTGTTACAGAACATCGGACTACTGAGCTACCACCCTCAAGTAGAAAATATGTCGCCAAGCACCTAACGGTGTGTTCCGGCAGCTGTCCTTGAGAGCCAGTACTTCTAGGTTAGCCTGAACAACATCTTCGACCACATCATCACTTACCATCAAGTGAGATAGTGGTCAAAGGCTAATCTAAAAAGCACAAAAAAGAGAGAGAAAGACTGCTGCCCGAACACACTGTTAGGTGCTTGGCGACAGATTTTCTACTTGAGGGTGGTAGCTAGCCACGCGGGCATTCGCAAAATGCCCTACCACCATGCTATAACGACTGCCATCCTTAGACAACAACCGGGACCGACGGCTTAACGTGCCCTCCGAAGCACGGAAGCGCTCAGTAGTAATGTCACTCGCGGTCACCGATCCAACTCATGACCGCGCGTGACGTTGCTTAACTTTGCTGATCGGTTAAGAACAGCTAAGTAAACTTCGCTACGAGCGCTTCAAAAAAGGTACAGTGTAAGGAAAACCTTGTACTGTGGTATACAAATATAAATACAAATATTTATTTTATAAAAATCACATGGTACATTTTTAACTATACATTAATTACAATAACGTTGTTTTTATGGTATATGATCTAATTTTATAGTACAGTTATTGACATTGACAACTGTGCTAGGTCGTACCTGGGTTACAGTTGTCAATGTCTTCCTCCAGTGCAGTAACATTCTTGGGTATTTTAAATAGGCACATAAAACATGTTTTTTAATAAGCACAGTAACTAGTTATGTACTGTAACTAGGTTGTTGTATTACCATTTACCACTATGCTCGTTACTGATGCACTCTATAAGATTTATTGTGATATTATTACTGCATTTTAGTTTTTATAACACTGTAATTTTTGTAATAACGCCAGCTAATCGAATAAGGTTACAAAATTATAACGAAAGGAAAATTTGAACCCACGACTGTTCGTCCCAATGGCCTTTTTATTCTTTTATTTTTGGCCGGGATATGCTCTTCCAATTGGGCTATCGTAGTGAGTAAGTCATATCTCAAATTTATCCCTTACCTCTTATCGTTTAACCATCGGGGACGGAGCGACATCTGCAGCTAAACTGAACAAACGAGACTAATTCTTCAGTTAGTTTTAAACTTTACACAGTTCCAAAATTACGATATACGATAGAAAAAAATTAAGTCATGTCCGGGATTCGTACCCGCGTCCATCCACCCATTATATAGATACACTATAGATACAGGCTACATCTTTTCTATGCCCTTCGTGTATTCGCAACTTCGAATAAATTATTCGTATATTCGCAATTCACCTCATGTCATAATCATAGGTAGCACACACTCATAGGGTATCGTCATATGTTTACATGGAAACGTAACCTATTTTAATACAAAGATATTTGTTTAAAATATTATCCTTGTTTATTACAAAATGGACTTCGATCTGGTGCGGAATTTATTGTAAATACAGTCGTACGGAAACACATAGGTATTATATTGATATAAATAGTGCACAAATGCATAATACTTACATTTGTACATTGTTCATATAAATAGGTTTTCGAATACAGCTTAGAACACTTTTCCTCCTATATTCTATAGTAGGGTTAATATTTTAGTAGTCGGCAACTGACGGAGTCACCCCATTCGGTTAAGCTTTTAGTCATCTAATTAGTATCTCGACGAGACTTAGCAGATGTACTGTACTGTACTGTATCAGCCGGACCGTCCACTGCTGAACTCAGCCTCCCCCATTTAGGGGGGATATTAGGCATCTTTTGTTGTTTTTGTAGGAATGCATGTGACTAATAATAACTACTAATATACGCCGATTGACTATATGTAGGCAGGTACTTAATCAAATAAGAGCCTTAGTAGTTAGAAGTATACTTAGTAGATATAGTAATTACATATATAGGTACGTCCGGCATACCAATTATTTCTTTCGATTCTGATCAATTAGGAGCTTGAAATGAAACATAAAACGTAAATTAAATAAATTTCAATCGCAAAATAAAAAATAAGCATTTTTTAACGGTTAAGTACCTTTTGTTGCTATTGCTGTGCTTGTCAGTGGGACTCACTATATTAAAACAAGTTTTCAAACTTTATAAATCCAATTGTGTACTTATATTTATAACATAATATCTCTATTCCTCTTTTCTGTAGAGGTAAAACGGATATAAACGAATATGTACGAATATTATGTTAAATGTACTTAGCTATGTCCTTTTTAACTCTCGAAAGAAAAACCGCACAAGTAATACAATTGTAGCACAAAGTTTCGGCTCGAACGAGCAAGGTTCCGGGGACGAGAGGAAAAGGCAACCGGCGCGAAATCGGAGGACGAGGGTTCGATTACCGTATACAAATTATTATGCTCCAATAATTTGTAAATAAGTACCTATAACATAAGTATATATACGAATATTTAGTCATATAGGTTCGTTCGATTTAAAAATTGACACACCTCCCTAGGGCGATTTCGTCTACATTTCGATCTCACGGGGTCGGTAATCGATTTTACCCTAGGCACTTTTGAGTTCAGCAAGCACGTATAGTTTTCAGATTCCCAAGCGTATTGCATTTGTGATGTACTAAAGCGAATTTTTTTAGCGCTGTTGTATTATACTCGTATTGTCATATCCAAAAGACGTGTAGGCATGAATGTTGAATTTTTTTTTTTTTTTTTTTTTTGTATAGGCTTTGTCGCTAAGCGACCACATCGCCCAGTGAAGCTAAAATACAAACTTACCAACTAATTATTGTAAAGCTAACTCTGCTAATCTATACATTTGAACTGCACGGTCTGACATAGGACTTGCTAGTACACAATTACAGTATCCAACATCTGTTATACTTTTTCTATTAAAGCAAGATCTCCTATAGCTTTCATTCCGCACACACTCCATCAATACAAAATGTTGACATTGAACATGGAATTGATAAAATTGTAGCACTTTGGTTCATATTACGAGTTATCACACGCTCCCACAAACTTGTTCATATTTACGTAACTTCCTAGTCGCACCACTTGTATTATCTCGGTTACGGTGACGGCTTACTGCGTCATAGATAACAACAACAAAGCGCTGTAGTCCAAAGTCCGGTCATGTGGCGGCGGCGAAGGCCGAGGCGCGCAACAGACGTTTGGCAAAAAATAAAATCTAGAACACTGATTTCAAATATTTGTAAATGTCACTGATGTACAGTGTTCTTCTTCCTGCACTTAACCCGCGCGATGTGGGGTTGGTATAAAATGTAGGGTACTCTACCTCAGATTTTTCAGCTCATATCTTTCTTAGTCGTACAAATAATATTCTTCGCGCAGTCTACCGGGGATCGAGTGAAGATGCAGTTCTTCAGGCGTTGCTGCCACCGCTACCTTGTGGTATTTTAAGTGCAGTTTAAGTATTATGTATCTTGAAGAAATCTAATTATAATAAACTGAATTCTTTTATATTTTCTTTTGTCACCTTACATAGTTTTTAATTCTTCCTAATTCATTAAACATCGTCAACCTTTGTTGTCGTGCGCATGTCAGATGTTTAGGTAGGACATTCGTTGTAGGTTAGATACAGTACTGGATGAGACTGTGTTCCATTAGCTTTCTTTGAGAGCCAGTAACTCTAGGTTAGCCTTAACAACATCTTCGACCGCGTTTGCGAAAATATCAGTGAGTGAACATGTGAGTGTGTATGTTCGTTACTTGTCCACGCTGAAACTGCTGGACCGATGCGGATGAAACTTGGAATAAAGATAGATTAGGTCCTGAGTTAACACATAGGATACTTATCATCATCATCATCACTTATCATTATTGTCTAAGCGGGTGAAACTGTGATGACAATAATGAAGGTCTGCTAGTAAACTATAAAAAAGCCCACGGCGGGATTCTAACCATGGCTACCTATCACAAATTCAACCCCTAAACAGGTGAAAAGTGGGTGCAATCGCTCGATTTTTTTTTCTAAAAACTGAGTTTCAAAAATCAATTTTGTATAGGTTTATACATACATCATCTTCCTACCGTACTCCCACTCATGTGGGATCGGTACAATATGTGTACTCTAACTACATAAAGCTTCCACAAGAACATATTGATAAATATGTTTCAGTTTTTAACTTATAACACTTAGGACAACACGTCGACTTAGATGTAAAAAAAATGTTATAGTTTTATGGTACGTATTCCTGACCCCAACCCTCCTTGGGAATTCTCACAGACAAGGTAGTTTACCCGCTACCTCTCGGGAAATCGAGTGTATATATAGTAAGGAGCCCTATTATTGTGGGCCCAATGGTCAGCTACACCCCGGATCGGCGTGAGAGCATGGTGAACATCTGGCGCATTCTTTCCGTTATAGCAATCTTCAATACAAAAATAAGTATAATAGCCACGAGAGCAGGTACCTACATATATTGCGGAATAGAGCAATCATAACAATGTGACCACACAAGAGTAGCATTTTTACAAAAATTAATAACATTAATTTATTTAATATTTAAATAAAACTAACATTAATTTATTTTTCCAATGACGGCTAAAAACCTTTACTTACTTATAGTCAGAGCACAAATTTCGTGGCTTTGGTATCAGTCTCGGAAGCGAAATAGAAAGGTGTCCCGCGCATTAGGTATATAGTCGGAGGATCCGACCGGTCTGTTTCTATAGGTTATATATATATATATATATATAAAACTGAGAATCTGTTCTTTGATATGTATTATATACCTATATATATATATACCTATATATATAATACATGTCAAAGAACAGATTCTCAGTTTTCGATCTGTTGAACTTCAGTTAGACACTGTCCAATTTTCCCCAGGTTTCTCTGAACCTTGGTTGCAGTGTCTTCGACAAGACAACTCATCGTGTTCCATGTCCTCCTGTATATCCGATATCTGTGTATTGACCGTAAGTGGGACCAAATTAGGGCTTAAAGATCCTTACTGCAACCCTACAGGCAAAACTATCACCTAAGTATACTTACTTTAGTAGTGGCGACGAGACAGGGCTTTTAAAACCTTATTATTATATGTTTTGTTTTTTTATGTTATTGTGACGGAACAAGCTCGAGGCCCACCCGATGTTACGTGGACTAACCTCTGCCTATAACAGATGCATTTCATTCACGAATTGCACAACGCCCGTCACCTTGAGACATAGTTGTTAAGTCTCATGTGCCTGTAATTTCACTGGCTCTCAAGGACTACTGCCGGAACACACCGTTAGGTGCTTGGCGACAGATTTTCTACTTGAGGGTGGTAGCTAGCCAGGCGGGCAATCGCAAAATTCCTTCCACCATGCAAAAAAATAAAATGACAATCGTAAAATCAGGCAGTGGTCTAAAAACAGAGTTCCGTTATAAGACCTCGAGCAGTCGTACCAGCCCTAGGACGGAATAGTTAGGAAATTTCCACTTTGCACTCTTGTAGGATGGCTGTGATAATTAGAATAGCCAACAAATTAATCGTGATTGTACTTTTTGATATGGTGATATGGATAATTCTAGAAGGTCTATAGAAGATCAATTGATTTCCCATTCTGAATACTACTTCTTTGATCACGATTGGCTAACACTAACGTTGCTGTGAGCTATCTTCTATATACTTACATATAATTACTCTAACGAAATCGCTGGCACCCTGTAATTTTTTATTTATAATCTGTGTTTCGTGAGGACTAAAACGTCTGTATCAAACGTAACACGCAAAAACTTAAAACTGTACTTATTGAGATCAACCAATTGTCTTGTTTAAACCATTTTCTGAGAATATAGAGGTTTATGGTATTTGAAGCTTTATTTTGACCAACGCTCATAATATTTTTGTTTATTATTTCGTAGGTATCTTCAGCTTCCTCAACATAGAGGTTCCGATACTACCTACAAAACGTGCTACTTGGTCTGAAGAAAATTTGTGTGCTGCAATGACGGCAGTGCAGCGCAAAGAGTTGACTCAAGTCCAAGCCGCTAAATATTTTGGTATTCCAGAGCGGACACTGAGAAATCATTTAAAATCAGGCAGCAGGGTCAAGCGTCTAGGACGTCGAACTAGAAAGGAGGACATTTATTAAAATACTCCTGAGAATTGAAAAAGGGCAAAATACTTAAATACTACAAATATATTTTTATGTTACCGACTCCAGTGCTGTTTTTTTAATACTTTTATTATATATATACCATAGGACCTTCTGATTCGAAAGTGACGTTTTATGTCGCCTGACCAATGAGGGAATCTAGTGATAATATAATAATATAGTACCAACTGACTTACCTCATCGTGAAACTTATAGATAGGCAGTAGAAATCCAAAACGGAACAACGTTTTTTAAGTCTTCCTCGATAATTTGTCTGAAGATGTCGAATGTGATCGGCCATACTACATCTTTAAACAATTGTATTTTCAAGGTTTAAGGTTCTTTAAAACTATGAATTATATACCTACAGCTTTTGTTGCTTATAGGTTTATTCAAATTTCTAAGTTCAGTTTCACCACGACTACCTATGAAGCGTGCCTTGTGGTCCGAAGATAATCTTCGTGCAGCCATGATGGCAGTGGGGCTAGGGCAGTTAAGTCAGTGTCAAGCAGCCAAGATCTATAAGATCACTCTACGAACGTTGAGAAATCACCTAACTCCGGAAGCAAAGTAAAATGTTTGGGACGTCCGTGTCGCTCAAAAAAGGCAGAACTATTGAGTTGAAAGAATACTACGATACTTAAATAAATATATTTTTAAACAACTTACCAAACTCTTATTTCATATTTGAAAATAAAAATTCAATGGATAACCTTTATGTTCATTGAGATGTACCTACAAGCGTTGTAGGTACTGGGTAAACAAGATAAATTTATCTCATGCTATCAAATCCAGTGTTTATTTTAGTCATTTACTACTATAGGGTGTAACCTTTTTAGTGTAAAATATTTAGGATGTCGGCGTTTGGTTGGTTCAATCAATTTTATTAAGTACATAATAAATAAGCATGTAGCATTTAGGACTAATTATAAAAATTAAAAGTGAACCAGATAACTACATGATGCATTACGCCATCCAATTTTCCCAAGGCGGCGCGAGTTAATGGTCATTTTATAAAGCTACTTACGGTAAAGCCTATACTAGGTGTATGTGTGTGTAAGGAACAGCTGATAGAATTGATTCTAATTTTCCATCACACTTTATACAGGCTTTGGACTGTCAAATTAGTGTAAAAAAACCCCTAAGATTTGGTAAACATTAGCGGCCCTGGTTAAAACTACAAGTCGGTTTTCAATGTGCAAAAGAAAATCTTCTCAGGAAGGAGCAGCAAAATAAAGAAAACTTCACCATACAAAACAAAATCTTACGTTAAGTAGGTAGGTATTGTTCACAAAAAAAAAGTTACGGGATACCGCAACGTGACAAATAACCAGGAACACTAATAATTAACCAACTAGGTTTTAAATCAATTTACTAATTTGGCGTGTTTAAAAATTGGAATCACCTCACCATTATCTTCCTTTACATTATTTATAACTGAACTGGGTCCCGATTCTATTAGCTATTGACCAAACGCCACACTACTGCGATGCTTCAGCGATCGAACTGCTGTTAATGTCAAGTACGGCAATCGCGTCGCTATGCCACTGAAATAATAATGAAAACTTTTATCAATTAAGCACCATTAAAAACATCAATACAGGGGTTTTCTTGCAAACAATACATTAAATAAATATATTTAAATCATTAAGCTATTTTTCTATCTAAACTCTATGCTATGCTATCTATGCCACTGTAGCAAGGCATTCGAAACAAAATAGCTTACAGCATACCAAATATGTCAAAAACTATTGATAGCAAGCCACTGACTTGCGATCGAACCTAAATAGCGGGCAGACTACGAATACTGTCGAAAACTACAATTTTCATGCAATTAAGTTGCGTTAACGCCGTTCAATAGCTAAGAGAATCGGGCCCCTGCGCTCCCACACACTTCATGAGCAATCTACAGGTGCACCATCATGTTTCCCGCACAGTTGCAAAAGGCAGAACATCCAGCTTCATCTGGTAAGTCTCGCTATTTATTCGGTGCCTCAGCCGATAGTTTATTAGATGTTCTGTACAAATACCTATTCTATGAATGCTAGTATAATAAAACCATGGCAGAATTCCACCGTTCCTTGGTAAAAATCCAAGGTTACTGCACTTTTGTGAAACAAGTAGACATGCGCTGGACTGCTTTGAGGTTCAGGTCTAGGTCATAAACGAAATTATACAAATGTGACCTTGCGTTTTTGCTTAGTATAATGGTACCATAAAGATTACAGTACACGCCTAATGATCGACTACGACCCTTTTCATTCTGTGCTACGTCACCAAAAGTGCTTGCGTTGTACCACACACCACTTTTATGATACTGATAGTAGCGTTGCATACGTATATGTACCACCAATTACCTACATGTCGTAAAAGCAGAATAAGAAAATAATTAGCAAAACGAAAATCTTGCCATTCCTGATTGGTGCGAATTAGGCACGAATCAAGTCTTATAAGAAATTATAATTTTGAGCAATTTTTAATTGACTTGAAGCGGATTCAATGCTGTACCTAATGTCAGAATCGAGAACTCTAAGGAAGCGATTGCATAATGAAGACAGCCAGTTATAAAACCAAATACATAACTTTTAGAATGCAGCAGGCTTGTAAGACCCCATGTCGCTGATTACGTTTATGAAAGAAAACCCCTTATCAGGCTTAGGTTTACAATATGTACATACGAATCATTTATAAACAAAAGATATCCATATCAGCAGTGATAGGGATATATATTATCCATCGGTAGGTAGCTAATTATTGTTACATCGCACTGAGAAAAATGACTTCCGTCCTTCATTACTTATTGAGATGCAGAATTAATAATGCTGATACCTGAAATAATATCATGAGTATGATGAAATAGGACGAAGGCAGATATAATTCAAGTTTCATCACTACAAGTTTCAATTCTGATAACAAACAAAAGTCATGACAGCCTTTCATTTTTTTATTTTTTTTATTCCTAATATGTTAGCCTTTGACCACTATCTCACTTGATGGTAAGTGATGATGTGGTCGAAGATGTTGTTCAGGCTAACCTAGAAGTACTGGCTCTCAAGGACAGCTGCTGGAATACACCATTAGGTGCTTGGCGACAGATTTTCCACTTGAGGGTCGTAGCTAGCCAGGCGGGCATTCGCAAAATGCCCTACCACCATGCTATAACGACTGCCATCCTAAGACAACAACCGGGACCAACGGCTTAACGTGCCCTCCGAAGCACGGAAACGCTCCGTAGTAATGTCACTAGCGGTCATCCATCCAACTCATGACCGCGCGCGACGTTGCTCAACTTTTCTGATCGGTTGAGAACAGCTAAGTAATATTCGCTACGAGCGCTTCGAAATATTTTAACATAAAGTAACCGTTTACCGGTTGCAGTAGGTTTGTTTTGCTGTATCGTACTTACAGTTTTTGTAAATATAAGCGCCATACATGTATACATTGATGATTGATTGAGTGATTATAGATTGAACTCTAATTTAAAACAACAAATAATAAACACTGGGCCTATTGCGAGTAGGACTCGAACTAAGTATCCCGAAGAGATTGATAAAAAAACGTTTTTTTTTTTACGGAACCTTTGTTTAAGCAAACTAGCACTTCGGGCACAGAATAAAAAGGAGTATGTTTTTGTGTGCTTCGGGTATGTCTGTTTTACCTACATAAATTATTACTCGTGTAGGATTATGCTAGTGACAATGACAAGTGACTTACGTCACATCAATCTGTTCTCCTAATCAGTAACCGATAACAGTTTAATACAAGATCATTTTTATTCGAGACTTAATATTATACACATTATGTCTCGGATAGTTTGTCTGTTGCCACCGAAATGATGAACGAAGATGCGAATTTTGTGTTCTGCTTAGTAGGTATTAGCCGACGTCGTTATAGGGGAGGGTGCAATGCGGCCTTCAACCAGACTACTGGACTTTGTCTGAATGAAAGAAGTGCATTTCTGGATTCGGAATAATACACTTCTGGACTCATCTATTGGCCCACCTTGTATTTTCAGTTTCGTTTGGTCCTAGCTAAAATTTTATATTAGGTCGAGCAAAAAGTTTTTATGCAGTTTTGAACCTGGCACATTCACAATTTCATTCAATAGTCTTTTTTTGAATTTCGAACACAGAATTTAAAGAAACAAAAGACAATTTGGAGCCTGTTTGTTGATATCAAACAATCGAATACTAAGAAAACTTGGTTTTATTGGTTTACTTGGATTTAATTCTTGAAAAAGTGATTGATATCTTTGGTTTTGCAACAAACATTACTTATTCTTAACATTAAGGTGAGGTTCTATCAATAATCTATGGATACTTCACCTGAAGTCGCCGCCCAAGCTGTGGCACTTATTCAGGCCGGACACAGCCAAAGAAACGTGAGTGCTCAACTTAATTTAAATCGATCTGCGGTCCGAAATGTTTATCGGAGGTACCTAGAGACTGGCGGCTTTGTTCGTCGCCAAGGAAGGCCACGATCTCGGGTCACAACTGAAAGGCAGGATCGATTCATCGTGACGACCAGCTTGAGAAATCGTCACCTTACCTCCATTGAGATACAAAACCAACTTCGCGACTTCCACGGAGTATCTGTGAGCGCTCGAACTGTTCGGAGAAGGTTAAAAGAACGCGATATGGTACCACACAAGCCAGCTAATGGGCCCAAACTAACGCGAGCCCACCGAACAGCGCGCCTTCATTTCGCACGCAGTCATTTAAATTGGACACAGCAAGATTGGAGCCGTGTACTCTTTTCTGATGAGTCTAAAATTGTGTTACATGGCAATGATGGAAGGAAGAAGGTCTACCGACGTAAGGGAGAGCGTTTCGCACAATGCTGCTTTGAAGAGAGGGTTGCTTATGGCGGTGGCTCATGGACTGTCTGGGGCGGTATATCCGCGAGCGGCAAAACTCAACTTGAGGTTGTTACAGGACCACGGCTGCCAACATTAAATGCTGAAAGGTACATTCGTGAGTGCTTAGAACCTCACGTGATACCATACGCGGACTATGTGGGCCCAAATTTCCTTTTTATGCATGATAATGCAAGAGCCCATGCGGCCGGCATCGTCAGGGAATATCTTCGGGATGTGAACATCACAGTTATGGACTGGCCAGCCAGAAGCCCAGACATGAACCCTATTGAGCACATGTGGGACGAGCTAAAAAAACGTGTTAGGGCTCGTCAGCCAGTTGCCCAGACGATGCAGGAGTTGAAAACTGCCATAGAAGAGGAATGGGAGATGATCCCTCAAAATTTCATAGAGCGGTTGATAAACTCTATGCCTAATCGTATGAGAGCTGTGGTAGATGCCCATGGAGGCAACACGCGTTATTAAATTAAACCTTTATTTGATAAAACATGTTTTTTATTCAAAAATCAATTGCCTTTAACAAGGCGCATATCCGACTTGTTAGGCGTAGCTCCATGTCGTATGGTATTCTGAATTCAAATTTAAAACAATACGATCGAAAAAGATGGTAAAATGTATCAGGTTTAAAACTGCATCAACAGTTTTTGTTCAATCTAGCAATCATATTTCGGTAGGGGCCATCGAAACCTAAACTCTAAGGTGGGCCAATAGATGTGTCCAGAAGTGTATATACCCACTGATTTTTTATACCATTTGATTTATATTTTATTGCACCACCGGCTCGTTAATAATGGCCGTTCGACATAGTAATAAAGAACAACATTAGTACTAATTAAAGTTAAACAAAAAGCGTGTAAAAAACAAACGTAACTTTTTACAACCATCCCCCAGGTTAGTCAAGGAAACTCGAGGAAGGGTAGGTAGAGAAAGAAAGGTTTCGTTTAAAAATGAAGATATTGAAGAAAGTTGCATTCTAAGTTTGCGACACACCAATTTCGCTAACAATAACAGTTCCAATTGTAAAAATTAAAGAGGTTAAGGAGGTTAAAAGCATATCAACAATTGAGTTTCAAATCAAATAATTTCGAAATAAAATATCCCTAGACAATGTACGAGAAGGTGTGTTTCCTAAGTTTCAAGGCCTTTGAGTACATACTGACAAAATAATAATTAAAAATACACACATATAAATATAATACATAACAAAAATACAGCGGTCTAACATACTATCAAAGTCACAAATATACTATAGGAAAAATTTAAGTAATGTGCGGGATTTTTTCCTATCCAAAAATTTTTCATATTGTATATTTGTGATTTTGTAATTTAATCCGCATAGCAGGCGTTATTGCAAACCTAACAATATTAAAATACTATCAAAACTTCGGGTAGACATAGCATATGCTGGGTCTACACGAAGCTTTGATAGTCAAGTCGCCGTTCTTACGTATGTTACTTACATAAGACTAGACTAGGGCAAATACATATTTAGGTGCGAAGAAGAGCGAAGTAACGCAGACTCTTCCTTCTTGGGTGTAATAGGTTACTGGTGACCACAACAATGGACATGCTCTACCCATTTGACTTGACTATCTCTGACTATGTCTAGTAGCATACTGGCGTGTATAGGATCCGCCAATAGTTATAATCCTACCCCGGATTAGGTTTTCTGCGCAGTGGTAGGGCATTTAAGGCCCTTACAGTCCTCAAATTGGAATCCTTAAAGCTTGTTGTATGTAGCGTTAATGCAAAAATTACATAAAATTATGGAGTTCCGTCATCTTAAACAAATGTAAAGCTTATTGTAAAATTTGTCTCGTTTGTAGTGCAAATCACTTTGACAATAGATGTCGCTCCGTCTCCTTAAGGCAGTTAAACAATAAGAACGGAAGGATACATTCGAATTATGCTATGGCTCATCTTCACCAAGGTAGCTCAAATGGGTAGAGCATGTCCCGGATAGTGTGTACCTTACGGGACGCTAAGGGAAAAAAATGTTTGGGAGTACCAGGGTGGGGAACGACCATAAGGCACTACGGGTCATTGACCTTTGTGCTGTGATCACTAATAACGCAATACACATTATTGACAAAGCGACAGTCTTCCTGGGAATCAAAATGGATTCCACTTTACAATGGGATCCACATATACATGATCTCTCCGGAAGACTTAGTTCTACTGCATATGCAGTTCTTAGGATAAGACAGTTAACAGACGTAGCTACTGCTCGCCTAGTTTATTTCGCGTACTTCCACAGTATTATGTCGTATGGCGTATTGCTGTGGGGAACTGCTGCTGAGATAGAGACAATCTTTATCATACAAAAGCGTGCAATTCGAGCCATATATAAAATGGGTCCTAGGGAATCTGTGAGGGATCTTTTTAAAGAAATTGATATTTTAACTTTACCAAGTCTGTATATATTTGAAAATACTATGTATGTTCGTAAAAATTTTAGTAAATTTAAATTAAACAGTGACAATCACGATTACAATACTAGGAATAAAGATAAATAGCGGTACCAGGTTTTAGATTAGCAAAGACAAATAAAAGGTCCTTCTTAGGTAATTGTGTGCGGTTTTATAATAAAGTTCCTAAACATATTACAACGCTCACAGAAGGGAAATTCAAGTTGCATGTGAAAAACATATTGATTAAAAAATCCTACTACACAGTTTCTGATTACATAAACGACAAAAATGCCTGGACAATTCCGCCTCCGCCAAGCTATTGCCTGTCACCTACATAATTTAAACGAATATTGTAATAACTCTATTATATAGTATGTATGTAACACATTGTTAAAAGATGTTTAAAAGAATGGCCCCGAGTTTCTTGCCCGTTCTTCTCGCAGTGGCTACAATTACTACAATTTATTTGTTGAACGTGGCAGTACAATGTAGAATATTTCAATACTAAAATTTGTAATTGACCTTCATAAGAGCGTCGTAGACGCCTAAATTGAATAAATGATTTTGACTTTTGACTTTGACTCTCCCAGGAAGGAAGAGTCTTCCTCACTTCGCTCGTCGTCGCTCCTAAATATGTCTTTGCCCTAGACTAGTCATTACTAAGTTGTTTTTTCTTTAGCTTCCGTAAAGTACACCGTTGCCCCGGCCCAAGGGATGGTGAAGTAAGGTGCATACCTCGAATCCCGCTCGTAGTTCATACTATTCCTTTCGTTGCAATTTGTAAGCATGTAATGCAAAAACTGCAATAGTACCTATTTATTTTAAATAATGTTACTGCAACAGTACCTTAAATATGGTAAAAACTACATTTGTGTGGCTCCACAAACACTATTATTATATAGTATGAAGCGCTCGTAGCGAAGTTAACTTAGTTGTTCTCAACCGATCAGCAAAGTTAAGCAACGTCGCGCGCGGCGACTTGGATGGGTGACCGCTAGTGACATTACTACTGAGCGTTTCCGTGCTTCGGAGGGCACGTTAAGCCGTCGGTCCCGGTTGTTTGTCTTAGGATGGCAGTAGTTATAGCATGGTGGTAGGGCATTTTGCGAATGCCCGCCTGGCTAGCTACCACCCTCAAGTAGAAAATCTGTCGCCAAGCACGGTGTGTTCCGGCAGCTGTCCTTGAGAGGCAGTACTTCTAGGTTAGCCTGATCAACATCTTCGACCACATCATCGCTTACCATCACGTGAGATAGTGGTCAAAGACTAACCTATCAGACATAAAAAATACAATTAAAAAAAACTGAAACTTATCAAGATAACACACGTGCATTGCTCTACTAGAGGTCTAAATACCGAAATGAATACGTAACGTTACAATCTCAAGGCCGCGGGGGTCGAGTATCAAGAAACACGCGCCTTGTTAATGTTTTTTTCATTTTTGATTTACGTGTTATCATTATCTTAGCGATATGCGCTGTAATCTCTGTGTTTTCAATATTAAATATCTGACTGATCGCTTACTTACAAATATGTCACTGTTGATCACGGTAAATGATTAAAAGAAAAATATATTTTAAATTTAAGACGATGTGGGCTTTTAACAATGCCAGACCGAGGGTGCAGGTTCGGGAGACATCTTGTCGCAAACGAGTGGCCGAAACAGAATACCGAAACGCAATATATAAATAGCGTGAATAAAATAAATCCAAATAAAAGTCAACTTTTTAATAAAAGAAAAATCTTTTCGTTACTTTCTCACATGTTCGCTATAGTTACAATAATAAGGAATAAAATATTTATTGATACGATTTACTATAAAGACTTCCCCGTGGGTTGCCGGGATAGAATGTCATCCCTCCCCCTCCCCCCATTTCTTCACGTGGGTGTCGTAAAAGCGACCAAAAATGATAAAAGGTGGGAAGCAGCTCCCTCTGAAGAACTTACAACTTCTACTGTGACCCCCAAGATGCCTGCCAAGCGTGGGAATTATGGCCTATCCCCCCCCAGTGGAGGAGATCTCGTTCAACGTTGTACGTTACGGTTGGTGTGATGATGATGAATGTAAAGACTTGATTTAACTTTAAGAGAGTTCTAAATTTTGAGAAAATTTTGAGCTGTAGGTATTATTTTTTTATTTCTATCGAGATAAATATATGGAGTCCTGTTTTCAGATCAGGCAAAGTATTTTTAATATCCTTTAGAACATATATTTTATTCATATTTATAAAGCGTACGATCTTTCTGAAAACATGTTCTAAATTTTTTGGGACTCATTTAACCTTATCATCAAGTCTAATTTTGACAGGTACGGGTTAATACAGTCCCACCAACTTATCTGTTCAGGCAGCAAAAAAAAGAACTACAACATTCCTTCAAATTGTGACAGTTTGTAGTTGATTTCCTTGACCAGTAGCGCCCTCGAAAACTGCACAGTTAAGTTGGTGGTACTATACTTACAAAGAGTGGTTTTCATATATGTCAAATAACTTTATTTTTTTAGTTTGCGTCTTTTGCGTTTATCCTGTCCAGGATCCTTACTGTATAATTCCAATGAGTATTAGAATGAACGTCATTTTGTAATTAGTATTATGGGCATCGTTTTCAAACGAAGATGTCAAAGTTATTTGAAAGTTAAGTAATCTCCATTCTTACTGTAAATACACAATAATGCCCCTGGTCCTACTAATCTAAACCTTTAGCCTAAGGCCAGCTGTCTCACCTTATGTCAGGTGATGATGCGGTCGACGAAGCAGGCTCGCCTACAAGATAATTTATTCGCTTTAGCCTCATCATAAACATGTAGCTAGATATTAAGTACTAATACTTCCCAGGGAACAGACTCAGGCAATACAGTCCAGGGATACTGCTGATCGAAGTATGTTTAACATAAGGCCGGAAGAACAATTGACCAAATGAGATTTGCTTAGACGCCTTTTTTTCTTTTACCATTCATCGAATTAACGGTTTCCCGAAAATAATGCACATTTAAGCAGTTTACTGAATTTATTTATTGCTATGTTAGTGTCTGTAGTTTAATTAACTATAGACAATAACATAGCAATAAATAAAATTAACAGGGGTGCACAATTTTCAAGCGATCCAAATAATAACGGCACCACGGAAACTGCACCTCGAGAATGTCGACGTAATGAACTAAAGAATGATAGAACTAAATTATATAGATTATCAAAATTATTCGCAATAGTCATTTATATGAGAATTTTTATACTCATTTAAAAATAAAATAAATAGTAAAACGAAAAACTGGCTAACCAGAAGCATATATATTAGACTCAAGGACGTGCGTGAAAAATTTCACCGAGTTTTAACGCTTGGTATTTCAAATGTGACGAGACGTATGTTTTTATGGAAAGCGCAATGAGCACACTTACCTTAAAGAAGATATGTGAAAAATACAAGAAATAACTGATGAGAACCAAACAGAAGAATTGCTGAAATCGAAAAACTAGAATACAACCATAAATCTTAAGCTTATGACTAACTCTATAGACTTTTTTCTTGCTTTGCTTTCGTTATGAAAGCATTCAAAGCTACAAAGAGAATATTTTTACAAAGCTTACTTAAATTTGACAGTAAAGAAAAATATAAAAAAAAACATACTACGTGAAACGTTAGGAATAAACCGAGAATAGGACTGTCCAAAAATGCTACAGAAAATCTAGAAATGATTTTTTGTTTGATTAATTCAGTTATTTATAATCTAGAAATGATATTTAAATCTAGAAACGATGTATCCAGAGCAAGAGCAAGCAAAAGGGAAACGATGACGAAAAGCAGGCAAGTGCGAGTTGGACACACACACCGAGGTTTCTGCCCCAACACAGAATTACCCATATTTTTTATTACTTAATACTGTTCAAGTTCATAATCGGTAGTTCGAGCTATACTTGGCTTGTTTGATTATTTGTTATAGTAGATAATATAGTGCACCGTTACGATATCAAGTTTGAGGCTAAAATGTATTAATGTTGGTACGATAGAGCAAGAAGAAAAATAATAAGTTTGTAATAATAAAGTCTCTTATATGTTAATACACACTTCATGTTTACGGATTTCAGATTATTTCCTTTACAAGATATTGCTTCTTGCCAAATTTTATGATTCTATTTAACATAGAAAACTATCGCGAGTTTTGTCCATTATAAATAAATAGGTAGGTCGTAACGCGAGTCCCAGCCGGGTACCTATTTATTTATATTTTACATACTTCACGAATAGCAAATGTACGAACCATACGTATCTAAAACAAAAAAAACTGCTGATTTATGATTTCCATAATGTATTTCATATACATCATGGAAATCATAACTTTGTTAGCATAGTATTTAGGGTTCTGCTACAATAAACAGGATTCTTAAGGAACTGTAATAGGTATAAAGCGCCGCGCCGCGCCGGCTAAAATTTCTTTTAGAACTCTGTGGTATATGTGTAATTGTAATAAATAATATCTAATATATGTTCTTTATTGCCCAAACTATCCCAAAAATCATAGAAAATAACTATATTTTCTGCCACATTTACATTTTGACATTCCTACCTTAGACTTCCCAAAACTACTTCTTTATTATTAAATGCTTAGGGTACGAGAATTCAGGAATACTATTGCTATTGTTAATAAAATTTTAAATTTAGGTTTAGATGAATTCATATTTAACTCGTGTTATTTTTTTTAATATCTGTTTTTTTATAACATTGATACTGAACAAGCGTGTCGTTCACCAGATGTTATATAAGCGCACTTAACCTCTACCTATAACAGATGCATTTCATCCGAACGAATTGCACTGCGCCCATCACACTGACATACAGTTGTTAAGTCTCATGTGCTGTAATTTTTCTGGCAGTCACTGCTGCCGGAATACACTGTTGGCGACACTTTTTCTACTTGGCCGAGCATTCGGAAAATGCCCTTCCACCATGCGGTGAAGCTCAAGCCGGCGGTGGGGATCGAGCCATGGACCTGCGGCACAGCATAGCCTAATACCGCTAGGCCATCTATGCTTGTTTACCAGTTCATTGCATTTCAGGACTACAAACGCCATCTATTGTAAGTGACATTTGAAAAGTTGTAATGAATTATCGATTCCACGAAAACTAGCGCTACCAGCTACCTATTGCCACCATTACAAATTACTTGAAAGTTATATTTTAGCTTTAGACTCGAATAGTTTGTACATTTGCCATTCATCAAGTAATATTCACCCTAGTACTAAGGTAGGTTTGCTTTTATACATATTACATAATATTTACCCCCAGAACCTAATATTTTGATAAAGAAGAAGTCACATTTAAACGTTACGGCTGCACACTTCGCAACCGTATTATTTTTATCCTACTCCTTTAACGACTGCTGATGCCATCTAGTTCTGATAAAATTAGAAATGTTGTAGTTAAATACCTTGTTCACTACCAGGATCCAAGAGTGGCAACGCCATCTATCGAATCAGTCTCTCATCAATCTATCGAACTTATGTTTTTAAAAATATATGTAGTTCACTTTCAGTATCCGAACACAAAAGGTTTACGAAGACACTTGAGTTAATAGTAGTGCGCTAATAGTTAACGGATATAGAGCTTGAAACATTCAAAACAGCACGCTTTCGTCATTTCAAAATAATTATTCATTTATCGTCAATCAGTTGTTATCGTAAAAGTAATACATCACTAATACTTCACTTTAAATAGGTACATTAGTGCGAGATATAAGCCTAATGGCTAGCGCCTCTCCAAGCTTGTATCTCATATTTTTATGGACCATGACAAAAATATGTTTTAACTTTAGGAGCTTTTAGCTGACGCTCAAGATATAATTTAAGCGTTTATAGGCAACAATCTACACCCTACTCACACAGCCTTATGTATTATATTTTGGTACCTATATCTCACGTTAAACACAGATAGCCTTTGATTATAGTACATGTAATGCGTCAACGGTACGCTTGCATAGACAATAGTGGTAAATCCACCTAAATACGTACACCTAAAATAATGGCATCGATTACTTTCATTCGAATATGTTTTTCTTATTAAACGTTGAGGTACAATGTATTACTTTTATCGTACTAACTAGGTATCTTCGTAAACGTAGTGGCCAAAGTCAACCTCAACCAAGTTTTGTATCTCGCTCGCACTGGGCTACGTTCAGAGCTTCAGAGTGTAGTTGTTTGGTTGGTTTTCAACAGCATACGTACGGAACGACACGGTTGTTTTATATCATATTATAAAGCTCACAGAAGAAATATTCAAGTCGCACGTGTAAAATATTTTGATTAAGAAATCCACTCCACGGTATGTGATTACTTAAACGCCCGCCAAAAATCTATCTATATCTGCCAAGCTATCGCCTGTCACCTACGTAATATAAACAAATATTGTAATATTTTATTAAACAGTATTTGTTTAATATGCATTGTTAAAAGACGTTTTAAAGAATGGTCTCGAGTTTCTTGCCCGTTCTCCTCGCAGTGGCTCTATACATTTTTTGCTAAAATGGCAATACAATGTAGAATATTTCAATAGTAAAATATTATTTAATTGACCTTCATATGAAGATGTTCTTATTCGTCTAGATTGAATAAATGCCTAAATTTAATAAATTATTTTGAGTTGGCTTTGATAACCTCATTTAACGCTATTAGTATTGAAGTATCTATCTTTTTTATGATGTTTATTGTGTTTTCTCTTTTTGTGAGGAAGTAGCAAACAATTTAAACGATTTATTGTATTTGAAAAAGCATGATACCACTTTTATGTGCAAAATTGAAATGAGTGAGCCAGTACTATACCATCACCGTACGTGAAAGTCATGTAGGGTAAGGTGTAATCTTGTAAAAATGTTCCTTCAGAGGTTCGGAACGATCGAGTTGTCAACACCTGGGGGCAATTCTCAAAATTGGGATAAATTTATCGATTCCCGATATTTATCCCGTGTCACCTATAGACTATTAATATCCCAAAAATATCGACTTTTCACAAAAATGATATTCTCGCGAGTGGTAGATATAAAAATATGTCTACAGATGAACTTGTTCATTTGTATAGAAAGTATAATGATAATCCCGATATCACAATGTTGTGTGTCGATCGCTAGGGCTTGATATTTATCGATAGTGATATTGCGAGAATAACACAAAACTACACGACTCGATATTCGCCATGTTTTCTCGATATTTATCTACTATGATATTCATATCACTGCACGAGAATCGCCGTCCTGAACGCTCCACTCTAAGGCTGTGAACGACATTAGTGTGAAAAGGTGCACTCCGAGTACTCCCGAACTATGGTTCTGAACGTTCTCCTGTTGAATCGCGAACACACACACATCATTTTGATTTGACAGCTTCTTTCATTTTGTTGCGTCATTCATTTTGTTCGTTCCTTCGTTCTCGGTTTATTTTATTGTTTTCCCACGTTATTTTATTTGATAGCTTGAATCGGTATTGCATTTAAAAACTGTTTTTAAATTCGCTGCAAGCCCGTACCAAACGCTTGATCGCATCTCAAGTCTGGAATGTGATTCCATCCATGGAATGTGTCATGTTGGCAGTAAAGCTTGATTTAGTTCGGCGTATTCACAAAAGTTTTTGAGCGGGACTGCAAGTGTTTGTTTACAAGTTGATAATCGTATCAAAACATTGCAGGTTACGATGTTGTACAGTGCGTGCCTACAAGGAGGGGTCACCAAATACTTTATAAAAGTTATACGTATGTATTCAAGAGTAAGTTGCAATGTGGCGCGGAACAGTGGGTTTGCTCATTCCGACAGAAAACAGGTTGTATATCTGTTATAAACATGCAGACATTTGGTGTAGAAGTGGTCCGTGACTTCCATAACCATAAGAAGCCTATGTTTAATGAGTAAAACAGCATTTATTGTGTTGAAGAACACACAACTAAAGTACACAGTAGATAATGGTGTAAGTATTGTTTTAGTTCTATGTAAATTTTCAGTCTTGACTTTTTATACCAGTGACTGTATAAATATCTTAATTACATCAGTTTATGTAGATATTACATGCTATATGATAAAATTAAAAAACTTTGTTAGCAAAACTGTAGTTTTATTTTCCTCATAATATTGTGTGTGATAACTTCTATGTTTTTTTTTGTTTAATAAAGCTTGTGATGTAACATAATTAATCTTTTTTTTCTCCAAAATACCATATCAATTTAATAATACACTTACCTGTAGATCAACATTTTCACACCTGAGATATAGCAGTAGCAAAAATTATTACCGATACAATGTTAAATTGATTTCTTCATGAGTACAAGATGTACAAAGGTTAACATCTCACTGTTAAATGTTAATAACAGTCAGTTGTTAAGTACTCAGTTGTTAAATGTTAATATCAGTTTGGTTTGTGCAAAGATAACTTTAAAATAATGTGTTGCACATTGTTTAGCAGAAGAAGGTGTTCCGGAATGGGTGTCTATTTACTTCACAAACATGACAGACAAGGAAGCAATGAAATGTAACCTCTGCGATGTTGAGCTAGAAGTTTCTGTTAAGTCACCATCCTTACTAGAACACATGAGAGGAACTCATAAGGACATCTATGAACTTCACAAGGACAATCCCGAAGCTACAGTAGGGTTTCGTGTTGAGTTCTTGCATATGAATTTGTTGAAAGGCGTTGAAGGAGATGAGAAACAGCAATCAATGATCCTTGAGGAGGTGTGTGAAGTTCCAACAGAAATTGAGGCTGTTGATATCAGCCAGCAGGAAACGGAAGATAGTAATGTTATAAACATGCAGTATGTGATGCTGGACTCAGGTAGAAAGGAAAGGAAGTCAAGTGGACAGCGTAAGTTTCTTTAATATTTAACATATTATATTATATATCACAATACATTGGTTGACTATGTTTTGCCATAGTTTGCCATACGTCTATACTTCCAACACAAAATCCCAAGGTGGGTTAGGTAAAGGGACAATCACCCTTAAAACCAAACATACAATATTTTACAGTATTGTCCTTTATAAGTTGGCAATGACATAATATATAACAAAATATTATAGTGCATTTTTATTTTAATTATTTATTTTATGTTATTGTGACAGAAGAAGCCCAAGGCCCACCTGATGTTAAGTGGACTAACCTCTGCCTATAATAGATGCATTTCGTCAACGACGAATTGCGCTGTGTCCGTCACACTGAGACGTACATTTGTTAGGTGTCATGTGCCTGTAATTTTACTGGCTCTCAAGGACTGCTGCTAGAACACTCTATTATCTGCTTGGTGACAGTATTGTGCTATTTGCCTGCTATGCAGATAAGCTAACAAAATTACAATAAAAGGGAGATTGTTCAAATATTTCCTTTCATTGTAATTTAGTAAATAAATTTTTTGTTTGAAACTTACCTAGAGTTATAAGGGTCGAAATGTGATAAACAGCAAACAGACATGTTCCTTCCCTTGTTCTATATACAGCAAGCGATTGAGTAACGTGTGTATTCATCCAAGTCATTGCATACACACATACAGTGAGCACGGATCACAGAACCATAGACCAATTGCTGAATATAGATTTGCTAAGCATAGAACAATATCAAAATGCCCTACTACAATATATTTATAACCTGATAAATTCAGGAAGAAATGCATCTGGTGAGAATCATCAAAAAAATCTTTTCCTAAAGTCAGATGCAGCACACACTCACACAAATATTTTAAATAAAACCCCACTATCCTAGTGTTTTTTTTATATATCTATATAAATATATATAAATTCTAAACAGGTCGAGTGCCTTTAAATATTAGTGCAATCCCTCACACTACTGCTTAGCATAAAATATCTTGTAAAATAACCATATAAATCCTAAACCGACATTAAATCCACTGAAAATTATTAATTATTTATTTATTGCAGGGAACTCATTCTATCTCTATAGATGAAGTTTAAGCAGTACAGTAAGTTACTCTGTTTTATACCTTCCAGAGGCACGCAAAAGAAGCTGGATATGGAAGTACTTTGATCGTCTCAGCAACATTATATACCGCTGCAACCTCTGCGATGTTGTCCTATCCACCAAAGGCAGTAACACTAATAACTTGAACCGTCATATGCGGTCAAAACATCCTGACACATTCAGGACGGAGAAATTTGGAGAGGCTATGCTGAGGGAATCCTCGGCCATGGATTCGTCTAGAGACTCAGATACTCCATATGCTGTCAAAAAGGAGGAAATATATAGTGGTAAGTTGTTTCTTTTATAACTTTATGGTGTCAACTGGGCATGTCAAGGTTGTGGCAATGTCTGTCAGTTTTGGTTGTTGTCTTAGGATGGCAGTCGTTATAGCATGGTGGTAGGACATTTTACGAATTTACTCCAGGCTAGCTACAACTCTCAAGTATAAAATCAATCGTCAAACACCTAACAATGTGTTCCAGCAGCTGTCCTTCAGAGCTAGTAATTCTAGGTTAGCCTGAACAACATATTCAACCACATCATCACTTACCACCTGTGAGATAAGAATACATCCAGCATTGAACAAAAGCATCCCCCAGTATATGGGTTGCACTAATCCTCACATTTGACAGGTCTTGGTAATAAGTGTAAGGTGGCAGTTCTGCAGAGGGTGCTGAGACCCACAATCTGCTATTTTTTCTTTTGTTGCCTCTTATGACTTCCATAGGAGCAATTCTTGCCCAGCATCCCATGGGTTCATTATCATTAAAAGCTCATTCCAAAACTGGTTTAATTTATTGTATTATTAATTTTGTGCCATATCAAATATGGCTTGATGTCAGGAATACAAAAAAAAATTTTTTATAATTTTAAAATTGTTAGTTTCTAAGAAATTATAGGCTATATACAAAAGTTTTGCATTCCCATATATTTCTATAAAAACGACAAAAACAGAATGTTTGATCAATCTCATCTACTTAGTTGGTAGATGAGATTATTACTTAGGTTGTACTGGAAACAGAAAATATTTTCAAGAGGAAATGTGTTCAAAAAGTAATGAGTTCAAATCCATCTACTAGGACTAAAATTAGCTCAATTTGGTATACTGGTTACCATGCTAGCCTACTAATACAAAAGGGTAACTAATAATTTCTCTAACCGTCCTAAAAGAAGGTGGATTTGATGGATACTTTGAAAAATGTTATCTGATGTATCCGTAAAAAAGATTCGACAAATGAGCAGATATTTCTATAAAAACGACAAAAACAGAATGTTTGATCAATCTCATCTACTTAGTTGGTAGATGAGATTATTACTTAGGTTGTACTGGAAACAGAAAATATTTTCAAGAGGAAATGTGTTCAAAAAGTAATGAGTTCAAATCCATCTACTAGGACTAAAATTAGCTCAATTTGGTATACTGGTTACCATGCTAGCCTACTAATACAAAAGGGTAACTAATAATTTCTCTAACCGTCCTAAAAGAAGGTGGATTTGATGGATACTTTGAAAAATGTTATCTGATGTATCCGTAAAAAAGATTCGACAAATGAGCAGCATGCCGCCATTCCTCCCTGATTTAGCTTTACAGAGTTATTTACCATTTGACCACCTTCATTAACTGAAAGGAAGTGGGAATACAAGATTGAAATGTTAACAAGATTGTAATAAAGGAGGTGGTCAGGTAGCCGCCATTAAGCAGAAGCCAAACTTTCTATTGTGCCCTTGTGTTGTTGTTAAAGAAAACATTTTGTTCGGACCCCACATATATGAGATAGAAGTAGGAAAGATGTTAAAGACTTTTAACTTGCTATACTGAAAATTTTATATTTAATGAATATTATGTTTCATGTACACGCTGCATTAGAAATAGTATTAACTGGTACAGTTTAATTAATTTTCACATAATGTCCATTTGACTTAACATATTGAGGCGGTTCGTGAGAATGATTTTCATCTGCCTTTTTGATTGTGCCATTTTTGTCCAATTTGACCTTCGCTTTACAGCCACTTAGCCTGCTGGAACAGTAGTAGTTGCCATTTGTTTCACAATAGGTATATTTCTTCCACATGAGGAGGTACTTGCCTTTTCGCGTTGGTATAAATTCATAACCTGAAATGTTGTACATTCATAATAATTATTTCTTAGAGTTTGTACAATTTTACATTCAAGCTTTTTATTACTATGTCTTAAATAGTAATAATTAACTTGTTTATTTTATGCGCCAATTAAAATTTGGTTACAATAATGATTAATGAGGCACTGTATTTGTTATAAATGTTTTATTATCAGGAAATTTCCTGGTATCAACACCAGATATAAAAAATAAAATTATAGTAGTGACATAAAAAAAACATGAAAGGATAAATTTCTTATCAAAAACAGGTTATTTTTGTAGATCAAATTTTAAACAACTTCTTATGTATTTTATAATTAAATGTTACCTGAAAATCTGTAGCCAGGTGGAACTAGAGCTTTGTCTGAATCTTATCTTTTACTCCTAAATGTGTACCTACATACTTACATAGATTCAACAGAAATAACTCTTAGAATGACCTTAAAGATGCGAGGAGAGGTTTAGGGTTCCGTTCAGATGACGCGCGACGCCGCGGCCGCGCCCCAAGGATCGTGGTTCGAGTGCGGTTCATGCGCGGCGTCCACGCGGTCGTAGTACTTACGTACTTAGTAGAACTTACGGGCGGCGCGGCCGCGGGGCATCGCGCGTCGTCTAAACGGAGCCTAAAGTTAAACATTACATATGCTTTTATTATTATGAGACAGATACAAATGCAAAGAAATTAAAAATATAAAATAAATTTAAAAAAAGACTATTACTTATTATATTAATTTATTATATCTTAATACTAAAACACAAATCTACCAATCTTCAAACATTGTGGTTATTCCTAATGTTTTTTATTTCCCTTATGGTATCATGATACTTGGATTATTTATGAAATCTTAATGTATTGTCCAGAGTTAGTTTTCAAATACTTAGGTGGTTCGTGTGTATGGCCACCGTCTGCTCTAGAGATCTTCCCATGTTTATCTAACTTAATTGTAGCTCTGCACGAAAGCGTTATTTTAGAAGAACAGTAGTATTTTCCAGAATTAGCAGAATATGTATATCCTTTCCACAATATGAGATGTTTTCCCTTTCTTGTCGGTATAAGCTCGTATTCTAATAAAATAAAAATAAATTCCTTAAAGATTTCATTAAATTTATCCAAATATTCAGGGTTATTGGTAAAATGCTAACAACCTCTTAGGGTTGACTTCTGCTAGTCCTAACAAAAGTTTTAAGATGTTCTTTTTTTTGGTGTTTGTTTATGTGTGTGTCAGATAGTACTAGAAAAACTAATTGTTTTAAGTTTTGAGTCTCTCCAAGCCAAGAGCGCCCGCTGAGAATGCGAATCTCGCGAAATTTTATAAATCTCTATTGTTTTTGCTTAGCTCCATGGTAAAAACGGTATACAAACAAGTGTTAAACTTGCTATGGTTATTCAGCAAACGTACGAATGCTGATTCCGTTTTTTTTTTTATGTTATTGTGATGGAACAAGCGCGAGGCCCACCTGATGTTAAGCGGTATCCTCTGCCTATAACAGATGCATTTCATCACAAGTGACGAACTGCACTGCGCCCATCACCTTGAGACAGTTGCAGTGCTGCCGAAACACACCGTTAGTTGCTAGGCGACAGATTTTCTACTTGAGGGTGGTCGCTAGCCAGGCGGGCATTCGCAAAATGCCCTTCCACCATGCGGTGAAGCTCAAGCTCTGGGCGGGATTCGAACCATGGACCTGCTGCGCGGCAGTCCATAGCCAATGCCACTGAGCCATCACTGCTTCTTGACTTGCGTTGAGTATTCCGTACTGTAGGAAAAAAGTACATACAGCGTTGTTGTACAGATGTGTTGGTAGTGAAACCTGGAGTTCAGAGTCGCACAGCTCACAAAAAAATTATTAACTTACTACGTACATTACATATGGATGGACATTAGGTACATTAAAAATACCTGTAATCAGCTGTTTATGCTGCTTTATATCCAAATGAGTAGTGTGAGTACATGCAATAGTGTAAAAGCCGGATTGTAGCCTCAGGGGGATAGATGCCCCAGTTCTGAATAACTACACTGTTAGAGATGCCTGGCGTTAGAGATCTAATTAATTTTGCACAGCAGAAATTCTTTAGTAGTTGGTGCATTGAATATTATATTTTTCATGTAGGGAAAAATAACATTTTGTATTAGCATGGTTTATGTTAAAGATATAGAAGCTTTAAAAACCTTTTACCGTTGTTAATATGGGGATTAATATATACAAACTATTCAACATTCGCAGTTCTTTAGTGTCCGGGTTTTGAGTTGATTTAAACCGATCGACTTACATAATTTTGGTGTTAATAACTAGGCCCCTTTGATACTTTTTCAGAATCAGAATAATTTATTGCATAAGCTGTACAGAAAATGGTATTATAACAATGTTTCATTGAGTCTCAACAGTTTCGTCCTTTTCGGACATAAAATATTAAATTTAATCATTAAAAAAAGTTATTAATAATCACGCAAGTCTAACTTACTAAATTACTTTAATTACTTTAAAACGCGTGTAAATCAGTCCACAAAAATACAAACAAATAAAATAAAATGTCATTCGATACTCATAAAATATTATAAAAATGTCATACTACGGTTTATATATTTCTTATATACTTTCTAAGCGATGCAGCAGATTGTCCATGTCTTCCTCCGATGAAGCGAACAAGTAACGCCTACTTATAATATGTAAAACTCAAAGTAAGAAGCTTCAAGGCAACTTATTATAACTATTCATATTAAAATAGCGTTATATGTAAAACTTAACTAATGAATTGATTCAGGCGTTACTTTGCGAAAATCCAAATATTTTTAAAATATTTTAAGAAAACATCAAAATAATATTTAAAAAAAATATTACAAAGATTTCTCGATCGTGCGCTCGTAGAGTCAAGACCTCCTGAGGATGCTTCGTGTAGAAGCGAAACGCGTCGAAAAATCCTCCGGTTTGGCTGCGTGGCGTTTGTGACGTCACGTCGGCTTAGCAGGAAAATTGGGCGGAATTGTCACTAGATATATTTTTATATTTTTTAAGTAAGTGTTTTATTAAAATATTAATTTGATGTTTTCTTAAAATATTTTAAAAATATTTGTTATTATTAAAACTTAACTAATCTTAATATAATGTCCAGCGCTGGTCTTCATATATCTAGGGGGATCGTGTGCATGAGCGCCTTCCGCTTTAGAGATTCTTCCATTTTTATCCAATTTTAAAGCAGCTCTGCACCCATGAGTTATTTTAGAAGAACAGTAGTACTTTCCAGTAATATTATTATAAGTATATCCTCTCCACAATATTAGATGTTTCCCTCTTTTCGTCGGTATCAGCTCGTATTCTACTGACAGAAATAAGTTTATTTATTATGTTACCTTTACTTACATCGAAAACTACAACAATATAGCGACTACGCACTACGAATGCTCAGTCGGAAGAGTAATATACCTAGTTCTTACTATAAAATTAAATTTATTATAATAGTTGTACATTATCGGAACTAGTTTAGTTTGTTTGAATGAATTAAATTGAAACTCTTAACCAACATAAATTAATATATATTATACACTATTAATATTTTCATTTAGGATACAGAATGGCAATAATTGATGGGAACAAAATTACAACCAAGTTATTTATTGTGAGTTAACACTAAATAGCTAGTTGAACTTGTAGATTTTGTTACCGTGGAAGGTTAATTGATGTATATATGATAGGGTTCCGTACCAGTAAATGGCACTCTGTTTACAAAGCTTAGCCTGTCTTTCCTCCCGTACCACTTTTGAAGACCTGTGTCTTGAACCAGTAACCTATTATTTACTGGTTAAACTTTTCTCAGAATATGTCATTATGACGTTCTAGTATAAAAAGTAAAAAGAAACTATACAAGAAACGTATCGATACCGGCGACCAGCTGACTCTCGCCCCGTTTCCCCGCAGTCCGTACCCGCCTCGGTAGCTCATTGATTGGGAGCTGAGGCGGGAAAAATCCCTGACTCCTCTGTTCATATAGGATAAGGCAAAGTGGGATTATTTTTTGCTCCATCGTAAAAACAGTAATACAAACAAATGTCAAACTTGCTTTGATTATATAGCAAACAGTAAAGTAAAGCAGCGGGTAATAAAACCAGCCAGTTCCTATTCGGACTTGAGCTGCGTATTCCGAAATACTCGTACATACTACAAATATTTTATTGTGTTGGTAGGGAAAACTCCTGTGCTAGTCCGACTCGTGCTTGTCCGTTTTAACGTCTAGTTTTTCGCAAGCACAGCTCACTAAAAACTCATAAACTTACCCAGTACGTTACACATGGACATTTTAAATACGTTTTTAATACGTTACCTAATCACCCATAATCACCCTTAAGTAGAAAATCTGTCGCCAAGCACCTAACGGTGTGTTCCGGCAGCAGTCCTTAAGAGCCAGCGAAATAACAGGCAAAATGAGACTTAACAGCAATGTCTCAAGGTGATGGGCGCAGTGCAGTTCGTCACTTGATGAAATGCATCTGTTATAGGCAGAGGATACCGCTTAACATCAGGTGGGCCTCGCGCTTGTTCCATCACAAAATCAATAAATTTTATTGTTTGATATTTAGTGAGTACATGCAATAGGGTAAAAGCCATGTAGTTGCCACACTGGGATAGATGCCCTGGATTTGAATACACCATGTTAGAAATAAATCTGGCGCTAGCGACCTTCTTAAATTAAAATCGCTCCCGCCACAGGCTTCAGTGCCACGTAAGTCGTAGGAAAGAAAGCACTGGTTTTCTTGAGACCTCGACGAGCGTCGAAATTATATTTGTGTGCAATTTCTATTACATTTTATTTTTCATTGTGTTAAATATTGTGGATTCAGTAAACTCTTTTTTCTTAGCATGCACTGGAATTTATTTAACACGGCCTATACATTTTATTGTTAAATAGCTTTCAATTATTTAAAAAAAATAAGCGCAGGTACATAAGCGCACCCTTCTCGAAAAGGATAGTTTTTGCACATAGTCGCTCTAAGTGTAACTATTTTTTTTAACGATATGTGTTTGTTTTTGATTATTAACATACAGATTTTAATTATACTATATTACTTAGGTAGCATTATACATTTACCAATTTTTAGAGTACAAAATTTCACACTTCGAGTGGTAATCGTCCCCCGTTTCATTTCTGTTCTAATTTTACATGGGTAGAATTATTGTTTTATTGTTTTTGAGGAAATATTATTTAAATTATATGAGTAATGTTAAACATACGAAATGTTGTACTCTAAAAATCTGTATGTGTGACACTTCGTTTAGCACGCTATAGTGCTTGTAATTATATTTAGAAGCATATTACATAAGTATATATAATTCTTAAAAAATCTTAATATAATGTCCAGCGCTGCTCTTCATATATCTAGGTGGATCATGTGCATGGGCGCCTTCCGCTTTAGATATACATCCATTTTTATCCAATTTTAATGCAGCTCTGCACCGATTACTTACTTTAGAAGAACAGTAGTATTTACCATTCATATTATTATAAGTATATCCTCTCCATAATATTAGATGTTTCCCTCTTTTCGTCGGTATCAGCTCGTATTCTAGTAACAAAAATAAATTAACACATTAAATTCTATTATGAAATTTTATCTTTGCAATAAATGTTAGTCCCGACTTGAAGTTCCTGAGACGCGCGTTATAACAAAATTCCACGCAGTTAAAGTTGCGGGCAGAAGCGAGAATTAGTAATATTATCATTCAAGTTCTAGGATATCAATACTCTGTCTTTCGGTAATATTTTTATAATTATATAAACTAAAAGCTAATTATATTGTCATGGTGATTCCAGAGTCTCCATCGCAGAAGTTACGCCGCAGCTGGATCTGGTCATATTTCGATTACGTGTCATCTACTCAAGCGCAATGCAAGCTCTGCCAGCGGCTCATCAACCACGGCGGCAATGCTACCGGCAACATGAACCGGCATCTCAAAATGATACATCACAAGACAGCAACAGAACGTTAGTACCTACAATATTCAGTGTTGTTTACTATACCATTAAAGCTCAGATCAAATACTGGCCATGAAAGTATTTGCATCTTAAAATAAGTGCAGGTTACATTAGTGCAGTAAAGAATTCACTGGTGGTGTAACAATTTTTGAAGCAATGATGGAGGAGTGGTAAGTAAGTGGTAAAGCTATGGACTACCGTGCTGTAGGTCCCTGCTTTACCGCATCGTGGAAGGGCATTTTGCGATTGCCACTCTCAAGCTACCACTCTCAAGTAGAAAATCCGTCGCCAAGCACCTAACGGTGTGTTCCGGCAACAGTCCTTGAGAGCCAGTGAAATTACAGCACATGAGACTTAACAACTATGTCTCAAGATGACGGGCGCAGTGCAATTCGTGACTTGTGATGAAATGCATCTGTTATAGGCAGAGGTTAGTCCGCTTAACATCAGGTGGGCATCGAGCTTGTTTCGTCACAATAACATAAAAAAAAACAACGGCGCTGATGAATGTAAACGGCAATATGAACTAGTATCTCAGAGACGGCATCAGAAAGTGAGTAAACAGTCCCTTTTTTACTCTGCCTCTGAGACTGGCTCAAATCCTAATCAGGACATACGAAGCTTACTGCATGCCCGAGTAATATTCAACCGTGCTGGCGCAATCCAAGTTTTGCCGACGGCTTCTCAACCATAGAGACATTGCTACCGGCAATATGAACCGTCATGCGGCATCTCAACATGATAACACAAGACGGCAACAGAATGTTAGTACAATATTCAGTATTTTTACTATGCCTTTCAAGCTGTGGCCCAGATTGATATCCTGGCCAGGGAACCATTCGCGTGTTCAAATAAGCCTCGACGACGCTATTGTCGGTGCCAAATAGCACGGCAATAGAGGTCATTCGCTGGCCTTCACCACGACGTCACAAAATACATTGCGTCTATCGCTTATTCTATCGTTTACCATACAAACTATTGCTAAACTCGTATCGCTAGAGTTTCTTGGTACCGTTGCGTCCTTGTAGGCCCTGTACCACGAAATTCTAGCGATACGAGAGGTAGACCACTATATCACCGGTCGGTAAGTGCAAATATAGTCGAAGATGTTTACTTCCTTACTACTTAGAATAGGAGAGCCAGTGCTCGCAAGGACAACTGCCGCAGCACACCCTGAGGCAACATGTACTATAATGTCAGTTATATTTTATAGCTACGCTGGATCTTTGCCAGAAACGCAAAGAAAGTTTTAGCTGTCAGGAGTGCTAAGTGAATAATCTCACAAAATTACAAGAAAAGCATAAAATTTAACCACAAGCGGGATGCGAACCCGCGAGCAGCAGTACAGGGTCGAGACATGCTCTGCCGATTTTTATATGCCTGATAGGTTAGCCTTTGACCACTATCTCACCTGATGGTAAGTGATGTTGTCGAAGGTGTTGTTCAAGCTAACCTAGAATTACTGGCTCTCGAGGACAGCTGCCGAAACACACCGTTAGGTGCTTGGCGACAGATTTTCTACTTGAGAGTGGTAGCTAGCCAGGCGGGACGTTGCTTAGTAAAACTGATCGGTTAAGAACAGCTAAGCAAACTTTGCTACGAGCGTTCCGATTTGAGCTACCGTAGTGAAGGTGAGTAATAGTTCGAATGTATGCGTTCGTACTTGTCCATTTTTACAATTGGATGTAGTTACTGGAAAACGTTGCAATCCACAAACATAACATTTTGAGAAAATCGTGCTTCATGTGAGGTAGTGCATGTGGATTGGGCTACTAAGTCATGATTTCATATCAGAACAATAGTAGGGTGATCATATCTTGTCAGTCAGAAAATATGAATCACGTAATTAGTTTGGTATTCAGAACTCAATTTTTACATGATTGTGGTTTGGAACGTTTTTCAGGAACTACGTCCAAGTAGCGTTTAATTTTATTTGTTAACAATGAGGTAACCCCATAATTGTAACACCATTTCTTTGCATTTAATTGCTTAACGAATAAGCTTACAAAATTACCGGCCCCAGGGACGGAAGGTCGCGGGTTCGAATCCCTCCCGTGGTGTCTCTACTGCCGACACCTTCTGGAATTTAAAGACGTCATGCTTTTGTAATCTAAAGCCGTAAATTTGTACGAACACATCATTTCAAGTACACCACATAATTTTGCTTTAAATTACTAATAAAAGCATTACTTGTGTGAATGTATAGCAGCTACGTAATCTGTTACGTCATTCACAACGTTACGTACGATGTTTTATTTTGCCACTCATTAACAAGCATCGGTGGTTCAGTGGTAGAATGCTCGCCTGCCACGCGGGCGGCCCGGGTTCGATTCCCGGCCGATGCATCTCTTTTTGCTGTTTAAACTTTTTGTATTTATTCTAATTATTCAGATTCAATCAAAGAAGGAGTATATATTATGTTATTTCAACTAAAATTAATATTGTTCGAGTTAGCTAACAAACGCATGTGCTGATACTAAATGTGTATTCGTACTTTATGTTTTTATTTAATCGTCATAGGTTAGCCTTTCACCACTTTCTAAACTGATGGTAAGTGATGATGTGGTCGAAGATGTTGTTCAAGCTAACCTAGAATTACTGGAATTACTTACTAAGGACAGCTGCCGGAACACACTGTTAAGTGCTTGGCGACAAATTTTCTACTTGAGGGTGGTAGCTAGCCAGGCGGGCATTCGCAAAAAGGCCTATACCACCATGCAAAGTGCTACCTATTACCATGTAAAGAATGTGTGCATTCTTCTTATTATAAAGACAAACAGACAAAAGCTTCAAACTTGAAAACACCTCGATTCCGTCAGGGGTCCAAATAAAGTGTGCACTACAAATTCCAACCTGAAATTTCAAATAGAAACATCTTATCCTTTCAGAGGACATCACGTGGGTATGGAAAGTTTTCGAGAGGGAGTCCGGATACTACACCTGTAAGATCTGCCAGCATCAGCTCAACAAGAACAGCCCTGAGAGCGACATGTTGGCTATCTCCAACCACCTGAAGAAGGAACACGGGGTGGTCTCTGGAGACCAAATCATCACTGGATCAGAGTGTGATCTTGAGGAGAACTGACTTAAGTATCACATGGAGCAGAAGATCCTCTTAGATAGTAGGGAGAAAACTGCTTCTTGATCACCCTTCGATGCACACATTTGAAAATCTGAGATAAGAACTAGAACGAAAGTAATGCCTTTTTGGGTATGAACCTAGCCTTAGAGAGCCTAAAGTAAAGGTTAGATTTTTGTGGCTACTGAACACGGCTACTCAACAATGCGTCGATTTTTGCGTCCATTTATTGCAATATTTTTGTGTGTGTGGAACAATCTTTGAAATTTATAGAGAATAGGTATATTTATAAACAATTCAAAATCAAGTGATTTAAATATTGCAACAATCAAATTCTTAATGTTGACTAATGCATATAATTGTATAGCAATGCATATAATTGGTTAGTTTTAGTTTCCGTCATATGAAAGATTTTCTTTTAGATATCTGGCAATATTTTAAAATATATTGTAAACCTTGATGATTAAAAATCGTTTGTGCTGGTAGACTAAACACTAAGAGTCTTTCACAATTTGTGACATTCAAAATAGTCTGTTATATATTTTATATACCAATCGTCTGTATAGTACCACCAACTTAACTGTGCAGTTCGCGAGGGCGCTGCTGGTCAAGGAAATCAACTACAAACTGTCACAATTTCAAGGAATGTTGTAGTTCTTTTTGCTGCCGCCTGAACAGATAAGTTGGTGGGACTGTACACATTTATAACAAAAAAAAAGTATTTGCTTCGTAGTTTTATAATTTTAAGAGCTTCTACAACACCTTAATGAATAATCAGTCTGGCAATACGAGGATAGTTTGGACAACGACATATTCACAGACGTAAAGTTTATTGATATGATAGAGTTTTATCGCATTACTACTGCATTATATTGTATCTTTAATCTCAGCATCGAAAACTACAGCAGTCAGGTATGAACAGTTCAGATTCAGGTTAAGGTGAAACCTGACGTCTATGGCGGAATTTAAAAATTTCATTAGTTTTATCGCGCTTGTAGCTGGTAACCGCAAAAGATTTCTCGAGCTTGCGACGCGTCGAAAATTCTTTCGGCTTGGTTACTTTGGCGTTTATGACATCACGTTGGCTTAACAGGAAAATTATACGGAATTATCACTGAAAACCTATATTTTTATATATCTTTTTTACCAAAATAGGTATGAATTTTAAGTTTTCTCAAAATATTTGTTTACACCTAGAAGAGACAATAATAATAAAAAAATCCCATCATGAATTTCTAATCAATGCATTAAGTATACCAAATATAGATATTCAGAGTTATTGGTAAAATGCTAACAACCTCTTAGTGTTGACTTCCGAGATTTTGAGATGTTTTTTTTTCAATAAACACGAGGACCACCTAAAGTTTAAAGTCTCTTGTGCCTGTAAGTTATTATTTCATATTTTTTTATTAGTTTGCTCGATGTAAATATTCGTAACTATTCAAAATGAGCGCGGCGTGGTCCAGTGTTACCACGGCGGGCGTTCTTGGCTCGGAGTATGCGCTGTCTTATATCTCAAAATGTTTGTTAGGACTAGCAGAGAAAATCCTAAGAGGTTGTTAGTATTTTACCAATAACCCTGTATATCAGATATCGTAAAAACGAAAAATATTAATATTATTTTTTATTACCCGCCATAAACGACAGCGTTCACCTTTAGCCTAATATTAATGGTATTAACACATTTCGACTAGTCTAATATTTTTGAAATCATGTAGAAACAATTACTAACCTAATTGCATAATTGGCACCGTGTGGATAACACGTTTTGCCACGCGGGTGGTGGCACTGCTTTATTGGCAGGCAAACACTTGTTTCGGTGGGACGGTAGAGCATGCTTATATCACTTAGCGAGGCTCTAGATTAGTCGGTTATGTAAAATTAACATACTGCGCATGATCAAACTAAGACAAAGATCTGTTGGTACTGACCAATTTTAATATAACTTTTCAATCAACCCTCATAATAATAAACAAGTATGGAACATAAATGCAAGGGCGGCCTGTCAGTGCAGCCATCGTCGACTTACACAGTGTGTAAGTTCGCGCAGGCTCAGTGTAAGCTGGTAAGTTATACAAACGTAAGTGGCAACCAGTGAAAGTTGACTCAAGCGCATGAGGCTTTAGTTTCTCTGGTTGGTGTCCATATTTGTAAGAATTCACCAGTTGAAACTGAACCGTCCCGCTCGGCTTCCGTCACCGGCTATGCGTCGTGCTATGGTGGGTCATCCAAATATTTTATTACCACATTCTTCCTGTATAGAAGTCATAAAAGTCTTCCAGTTCTAGATTTGTTTCGTTCTAGATAAAGTGTGGATTACTTCTGTCTGATGCATAATACTTTTAGAAATAAAGTTAGTTAAATTTACTAATGATAAAAATAGTGCAATTGTTTCTGTAGTTACTCTGATAATATGTTTATGGAAGAAATTGTTTTCAATACCTATCGTTTTAAATTGTTAAGGGCTACAGTTCAGATCGTGGCAACATTTAGGAATAAATGAATTTGATTGGGTGGGACGAATTGCATTTAATCGTTTTGTAGCATTGTAACTACTGTTTGTGGTCATAATATTTGTGAAAATCGTTGAATATTTAATTATAAATGAGAAATGAAATACTACTTTTGATAGTGCATATCGCACGTTACCTACGCTGTGGTAACGTCAATTTCTTCAAGCGAAATGAGCGAAAATAATAGGTTTCTTACGGATTCCACAAAACAATACAAATTGTTATGATAGAATCAGGCGTTACTTTGCGGAAATCCATAAATAATTTAGTTCTCGATCGTGCGCTCGTAGAGTCAAGACCTGAGGATGCTTCGTGTAGAGGCAAAAAGTCGAAAATTCTTCCGGTTTGGCGGAGTGGCGTTTGTGACGTCACGTCGGCGTAACAGGAAAATTAGGCGGAATTGTCACTAGATATATTTTTTAAGTGTTAAAATATTAATTTAATGTTTTCTTAAAATATTCTTAGAATATTTGTTATTATTAAATACAAATTGTTAAATACGGTCACAATTTGTTACGCCGGTAAAGACACAAAATAAAAATATGTTGAGGTTATTTACCAGGACATCATAAATTACTGGAGATATCGATGGGTGCAGTCAATTTTAGCCTGAATTTTTTAGACGAGCAGAAATGTAAAGAGATTTCTTCATGTATACCTTCTATCAACAAGCAGCGCAAATCGACTAATATAGGTAGTAAAATGTTTGTGCTTTTCATGACGTGGTTGATTGAATGACCCTTGTGTGGGCAGGGATACAATTGTTTTCAAAAAATAAAAATGTATAAATGCAATACGTTCCTTCGCAAATTTTCGCTTCAGCTACAATATAAGAATATTTTTATAATAGTAGATTTTATAGTGAAAATACTAGTTTTTAATTAACATTGTTTTTGTGTTGGGCACTGTTGAGGTATAAATAATGTATGTCATAAGATTTTATGGAATAAATTATACTTACCTAAAACTAATCTATGTTGTTTGTAGTACAAGTTGTACTATAGATGTCGCTCCATCCCGATACGATGGGTGAAGAACGAGTGCAAATGTTAACTCAATTGGTTAGAGCATTTTAGCCCCGGCTAAAAGGGTTCGAATCCCGCACATGACTTAAATTTTTTCTCTCGTAAATTTGTAATTTTGTAATGTACATTGTTATATTATATGAACTAAGGTTTTAAAATTATAGGCACTATTGAATGCTTTGCGAATATCAATTTATGAAATGCATAATTTGGATTGATTGGGATTGAATCATCAATTTTTTAGGCGCAATTGGTTTATGGACTTTTAAGTCCATGAACTAATTGTGCCACTTTCATTAAGTTTACTAAATGAGAGACTCGGTTCAATATCCGTCTAACCGGGTAGTTTTGTACTTCATAAGGATATTGGTCTCTAAATTTAGTTACCGATGAAAATTTCCCTAGAACTTAAGCTGCGTATTGATTAGAAATTTTTCGTGAAAGATAAGCTGTGCGAGGAAAACTATAGTATCGCTGCGCTCAGTGAAGTTAGGAAAATGAGGCAATCCTATTGGTGGCTTTCTTCTGTTTTTTTTTATTCTACACTCCACAGAATCCACAGTCCGTGTTTTTTTTCAACTACGCCCATTTTTTATTTAAAGCAAGAAATGGGAAACATACAACAATCTAATGGGGAACAGTAAAGAAAGGTTATTTTATATATTTTTCTGGTTATCTCCATCATGTTTTTTAATTTTCTTTTTCTATGTTTTTATGTTAAGTTTACATTTTGTTAATATTATTATATTTCATAATCACTAGCATCCAGAGCAGACCAGTGTCCTCTAGCAGCACCCGTTTTCGCACACCGTTCACCTTTCTCGCACATCTAGAGAGATACGCCTTAGTGTCTCACGTTAAGTTCTAAGAGACAATAGACTTTTCTAGTGTCTCAATTTCATTGAGAACTTAGAATTTAACGTAAACAGTACATTACAAAATTACAAATTTACGAGAGAAAAAATTATAGTCATATAATTTTTTCTCTCGTAAATCCCGCATATCCCGGCTATAGGGGTGGATGGGATCGAATCCCGCACATGACTATATTATTTTCTCGTAAATTTGTAATTTTGTAATGTAATCCGCCGAGCAGCCGTTATTGCAAACATAACAATTAAAAGGAGACAATACATACTTTTGAATAGAGAAAACAAAACAGTTTCAAAATACTTAATTGTTTTTTCTTGTGTGCGAAATACAGGTTGTATCAAATCTCATTTCTTAGGTAAGACAATGAGGAAATAAGGATTGAGAAATTAAAACAAACAACGATTCATAATTATGACTAGTTTATTCTGATACACATTAAAATACACATCAAAATATCGATTCCTACACATACATTTGGCAAGTAAATATTCCTACTTCACTAACAAGTGTTACTTGAACACACAACCGACTGTTTTCATTATATGGTTATATATATGAGGTAGGCGTCTATATGTATACATGAAAATCTGATATAACAGTTACCAAAATACTTATTAGGTTACTTAATTATTCTGAATATGTTTATTTATAATATGTCACGTAGAAATGAAAAAAATATTAGATGTTCCATTTAACCAAGATGACATACCTATCCTGTTACTTGTAAATAATATGTAGCTCCACAACTTTATCGTCATGGGAGAATATGATAATGCGCTATTTTCCAAATTACGTTTCTTCACTTCAGTGTCTCTTACAACTGCCTTGGGAAGATATTAGGGAATTGTAGCCCAATAGGTTCCCGTGTGTTAACCCTGGGCTGGATTTGTATCTAGCCCGGCACCCTACGGGTAAGCAGTTGGTATAATAGCAAGAAATGTTCGGTGTTTTTGCCCAATCTCATTATGAACTTAACCGGAAGTTTAAGATGATATGCGGATTAGAAATCAGAAGAAACTACTTACTTGCCCCTAGATGTACCATTTTCAATGCAGACCCTACGGGTAAGCAGTTGGTATAATAGCAAGAAATGTTCGGTGTTTTTGCCCAATCTCATTATGAACTTAACCGGAAGTTTAAGATGATATGCGGATAAGGATAATTGAAATTAGAGGAAACTACTTGCTTGCCACTAGATGTACCATTTTCAATGCAGTCCCTACGCGCAAGCAGTTGGTATAATAGCAAGAAATGTTCGGTGTTTTTGCCCAATCTCATTATGAACTTAACCGGAAGTTTAAGATGATATGCGGATTAGGGTAATTGAAATTAGAGGAAACTACTTGCTCGCCACTAGATGTACCATTTTCAATGCAGACCCTACGGGTAAGCAGTTGGTACAATAACAAGAAATGTTCAGTGTTTTGCCCAGTCTCGTTATGAACTTAACCGGAAGTTTCAGATGATACGCGGATTAGGATAATTGAAATCAGAGGAAACTACTTGCTTGCCACTAGACGTACCATTTTCAATGCAGAGTATCAAAACTATGCCCCCGTTTTTTGTTTAGCTATTGCCCTTATCAATAACAAAGTACCGCCTAAAACATGGAAGTCTGCTCATTATTTTCCCTACAACCCGATATTGTACGTTTATTATATCCTCAATGAAATAAAAATAAATATATACACTTACATAAAAAAAAAAAATTACATAGAAGATTACACCATGTTTTCTTTAAATACTGTTTGTTTTAAAACAATTTGAAATCCTTGGTTAAATGGAACATAGACTTAGTTACAAATAGCTGGAGTAATATTATGATACTTTGGCAGAAACCTTACACATACGATATAAAATTACCAATGTAATTACTTTCCTAACACTAAATTTTTGAGAAAATTCAATGATTGCTTCGTGTTTACCCTGTATTATGATCCTATTATCAAAATGTATCTCGTAAAACATATTTGTACAATATTCCTTTTTAAGTCTAAAATGTACATAATATCTCCCTTGATAATAGTAATTAACTGTTACGTTACGAGATATTCTCACGAGACCATATTTCTTATCGGAAAAATCGAAAATCTTTACGAGGACTTTAATCATTGGTCTCGTATGAACGTGTTATTAAGTGTTGGCACAATTTCATTTTAAATTATATAGTTTTTTATAAAAACCCGCTCCATACAAACTAATAAACACGTTTGTACGATCTGTCATGGACGATTATTGTAGTATTTTATAGGTTCATTAATTACAATTTTAATTCGTTTTCTCTTCCATGTTACTTTTCCTGAAACCATGCTAACAGCGAAATTCTGGAAACTTACACTTGCTATCACATTCACAATTTATGAGGTATTCTTATTTACATTTTAATTATGCTTATTCATACATTTATTGTTAGACACACATTTTATTCCTAGACACGGGAAGGTAACTACTTCTAACATCACGAAAAATATAATAACTTACAATTAAGAAAACCATATCAATACAAAATATTTTATAAGTATATTAATTACTTCACGGTAACTACAAATATTTACATTAAAGTTCATATATTTTGTACTGATGTGTGCTATATTTAATATGTTAATGACATTCCGATAAATTTTCAGTTTTCGAAAAGTTTTAATAAAATATTATATTATTTTCGAACTACATCGACCTGGAGGTGCAAAATAACATTAAATAAAATGTAAAACATAACAAAATCAAACAATAAGTGTTCCTAATGAGCACGTTAGGAGGCCAAGGGTATTAAATTGGATTTATAAACTATGATGACCACTTTTAAATAACGGACTGCTACCGAAATAAAAACACCTAGGTATATTACTGGCGCAAGTCAATCATTCGGCAAGCCTTGCATATGGATTAGTTCCAACTAAACAACTAGCACGAATTTCAACCGAGCTATAAAATATCACCAGCAACTGAATAATCACTCTAGTTAAGGTGATCGCTGATGTCTATGTCGGAAAATTAATTTCTTTGTATTATATTTTTTATCCTTGACATAATACGAGAGATTCGGAGAAGATAATAAATTAAGTATTAATACATTTGCGGTTTAAAGATGTTTTATGGAATCATATCAAGATAATACGAGTAGTTTAAAAAAAAACTCTGAATAGATTATGTATCCGTGTGGTTAACAAATAGCTACAAGGGCGATAAAAGAGATTTATTATATTTAATTTCCCGCTATATACGTGAGCTTTCACCTTAAGGATACCGAATAGTCATTTAAAAAAAAGGATATTTTCTGATTCCGATCTCATTTTAAATTAATTAACTTCTGATTCCTGGGTAGGATTAGGATTTAGGAAGTAACAAGGTTACAGACGTACCGCAATTTGAGTCGGTTCTTGAAGTCCTAGAAGAGTGTTTCGTGTTGCACACATGTGTACACCCTTACATCTTCCCTCTGCTAACATAGGGTCAGATTCAGTTTAACGGTGGGCCTACATATAGTAATTAAACCGGTACCAACATCCACTAGGTTCTCAAAGAATTGGAGGCTTAGGGCCACAGTTGTGCGTGCTCTGGATATAAACAATTCTGCCCCTGAATGTGTGGAGGGCTGCTTTGCACCAGGGCCCTCTGGAACATCTCCACCTGATCTTGCCGTTACGTGCACATCCGTTGAACCTAAACCTGTAGCCGCCGACGTTGATGCCCATCTTCCCTTGTTTGCTGAGGCAGTAGTTCGCAAACGAGTCCATTCCAGTTCCGATGAGACCAAGAGCTGCAGCTGAAAGGAAATTATATTTTTAGACATCTGGTAAAAGGTATTTTTCGGTACTTGTTTTCCATAGGTAACTATTTGGTTTATTGAAAATAGTTGTTGTAAGGTAGAGAATAATACCATAAGGTAAAAATGTGAATTTTGAGGTATATCAAGGTAAAAAAAACTGGTGTTCATAATCAACTGCACGATGTCGACGTGCTGGAAGAAGAACTTCCTTGCCAGCAGCTGAGAAATCCTGGGAACTAATTAGGAGGCAGTAACATTAACATTTACAAGGATAAACATTACACAAGGGTTCAAGAACTTATCCAGATGATCGCCGACCTTCATAACGAACATCGCACCCCAAAGGAAGAAGAACAAACAAAAGTAGCGGTATAGAAAATATAATTGTAATCACATACTCGTAGACTTTTATAATGTATTCTGAGCGAGACTGTAGGCAGGCATACAGAAAAATTAAAAGAATTTCAACGTATACGATTAACCACCTGTTTTATTTTCAGTAAAGTTCGGACTGTCGTGTCGTGGGCATCCCGTGGTCCACGTTGGAGTCTACAAGTTCATCAAACACGAGAGTTACAAGAACAAGACCAGATGGACTTGCAGCAAAAGACTGCAGTTCGGATGCAGGGCCAATCTCACCACAACCTTCGAGAATAAAATGGTCAGACATTTTTTTGAGCATAACCATCCATAGCAATAGCGGTGCTGATATTGTTGGGATCCTGCTGATTGAAGTGAATGTGGGCAACACCATGTATAAGTTTTTTTTTAACCATCGGTATGCCTTTATTAACAAAATACTACGAACTATATACGGCTACAGCTACTACAATAAACGCATTTTAATACCCATAAGTCATTGCAGACTCACAGGCAGTCCAAATGCTCCAGCCCACTACCAGTTGGCAGCGTGCCCAGCATATATGTAAAAGTTGTGTAGAAGATATTTTTGTGAATATTTTACATGAATTTAGCTTTATACTTGTATAGATCCGCCACCAGAATATTTTATTTTGAATATTATATGCTCTTGTATACTTGAACTTAAGGTATCGCAGGGTATTGTTGGATAACTCTTTCCTAGCAGTAAGTAAAAAACATACTGCGAGCAACTAACATGACAATACATCATTAACTGTTACTACTTATCTTATCGTATATTTGTGATTTTGTAATGTTACTAGTTAGTTAAAAAAATTATATATTTCCCACTTCATATATTATTATAGACATTTTGTAAACCACTTATAACTAAAATGTATGTAACTGTACTACAATATGTTGCCCTCGATTACGTGTTTTTTTAGGTAGGATTATTACCGCCAAGAAGTAATTTTCGCACTACTGTGTCCCGGTTGTAATGGTAAGGGTGCCAGTGAATGTACAGGCACATGAGACATAACAACTGTATGCCTCAGAATGAAGGTTGCAGTGCAGTTCGTCGCTTATGACGAAATGGATGTTTTATTGGTAGCTTCTATCGCTTAACTTCAGGTGGCCATCACCATCGTGCTTGTTTCACCACAATCCCATAAGAAAAGATAGGACACCTACTTAAAATAACGATTCCATTTTTTCTAGAAATAATAAGTATGTTTACACTGTTTTCAATTGTACCTAAACCTGCCAAATTTCAAGCTCCTAACTTCAAAACCTTTCAGACTTGTCCCTGATCAGACCCCCTTAATTAGGCCCTGTTACAATATCAGTTCTGAAGTTTCGTAACGTATTTTATGAATAATTTGTAATGTTATACGTATTACATATAATAACAATTGTTTATAAATAGTTAAGTTTAATGTTATATCATTCCGGGTCGTTTTGTATGTTGATAAATACAGATAAGACTTTTAAATAATAAGTAAAATTTTAAATAATATGTATGTGCCTTTACAATTTTGTAATGCAACGAGTGCCTGTATTATGAATGCATTAAATGCGATCAATCATTTAGAACTTAAGGACCTATACTATTTTATTTTAAATACCTAGTTTATAAACATATTTAGTTTGTACAGAAAAATTACAATAAAATGTTAAAATAACTGATTTCTGATTATAAGTAAAATAAATGAAATTTTTTTATATTTCATAACTTGTATTTTTATTTCCATCATAAATTGTGTACGACACTGTTATATCTACACTTACTAAAAATCACAAATAATATTGCCATATAGATAAAATTTACAAAATGACTGCGTCTGATAACACTAATTATGTACATACATACCATATATTCTACTGACTTAGATATTATTCTTTAAACTCATTAAAATTAAGTACAAAATTATATTAGTATTTAACATCGATAAAAATAAAAAAGGTAGATAGGGTACGCTCTAATATCACTACAATATAATGTGGCGAATATTTTATGTGGGCAATAGCGCCGTCTGAGGAACTGATATCTTAAACTGCGATCCCCAAGACATGCCAAGCTTGCGAATTATGGAAAACCCCACCTAAATGGGGGAGGGTGTGTTCAGCAGTGGACAATCCGGCTGATACAGTACAGCATATAATGCACACAGCTACGTCGCCTCTTATGGCACCCACGGGAGTAGATGGGAGGGGCGAGGGGTATTAACTTAAATAAAAACGTAGGATAACGCGTGATTTAGGCGGAGACCACGGATTTCCACTTTAAAATGTTGGCATACCCCTCTCACTCTCATGACATTGTTTTAGTCTCAATTAAGACCAAGTGACATCGGCCAGCAGTTTCCTGTCGAACCATTTTAATTAAAAGAACATTATTGGTTAAAAGACTTGCATAAGTTGGCAACGCGACCTCAAGCGGCCCATCGCCAAAGCTTTCATCCTATAATATACATTATAGTAATACAGACTAAACCGAAAACGTTTTGACTGTAAAACTGCCGGCCGCTGCCACGTCAGTCTGATTTGAGTCTAATGCGCATGTCTGTTAGCTCTTCTACAGCTGTCTATTCGCAATCGCCTTTTATACCTGCTTTGTCAATCTCATCTCCTTCTTCCACACTTTCTACCTCAAACCATCTCAGCATTCTTCGACTAACGTCGAAAAATGTTCTCATTCTGATTCAGAACATTCTCATTCATCTCTCACTGCTCTCTAATCATGATGTCTTTCAAAACCATCACAATAATTCTCAAAGCTCTAATTTCAACTGAATTAAGTAAGTAGTTAAACTTAGACGCTTCGAGAAACGCCATACCTAACTATCACTACTAGGTAATGCATTTATATCAACACTAATATTCTTCTTTTGCATATACATATGTACATTAATAACGAAAATAATGGAAGACATGATAAGTATAATTATAATATCAAAGCTATAAATATACAGTAGGTAGTATCCAAACAAATATCCCATTTTGTACACACCATTCTGTTTCTCTGAGAATAAATTCTCATTAACAGCCTGGATTTAAACACCGCCTGGTATGTAGGCCAGTAAAAAATAAAATGGCTTACGAAATTAAAATACGCTTAAACCAAAGGATCTTGTCCTTTAAATGCTTCAAAATAAAATATTTTCGTGACTGACACCTACAAGTAAATGTTATATAATATTAACTGACAGGTATACCCACAATACCACCCATTCCTTGAATTTCAGAATATTTTTTTTTTTAATTAAACAGATCCTCGCATGGCTTCACAACAATTCTTTCATTAATCCTAGAGTATATGTCTTGGTTATCGTCTAGGCGCGATATCGCGAGTGCAGGAAGCACTTGAGCAGGCCGTGAAGTTTCAAAGGCAGATAAAAGAGTTGGGACAGCTTGGTGACTAGAATGTGAAGACTCGAACCTATCAAAGCTGCCTCGAGATTTACCTTTATAAAATTCATATGGTTCGTGGTTGTGTGTGTCATTAAGCTTAACGATTTGGTTGTCGTATGTAATGGCGATCGCCAGACACTTATTGAAAGACTTGCAACATCGCCAGCGAGTTCTGCCGCGCCGACTGGTATAGTGTCTCATGTACCGCTGGTTGTTCACCATGAGAACGCTGCGACCGTTCTGCTCGACGAAACGAGCTTCGAGTCCTACAAAGGAACCTTGATATAACACTATTGTTTTGACAGAAATGAAGAAATGAGTGACTTAACCGATAATGCGAACGTAAGTTCCCCAAGACACTATTAGTAGTGCCAGAGTGTTGATTGGTAAAAATGAAACAATTTCTTAGAATGCATTTGCTTATTTTTAATAAATGAAAAAGAACCAACTAAATAAAGAAAATAAGTATTCTTTTAAATTAATCTTAACTAAACTCACAAAAAAAAATACTGCAGCAGAGTCCTATACAGTAACTCTCTTATTACCGTTCGTAACAGTTTTCTGATGGTGGAAATTCGTAAGTAATTAAAAAGCTACGAACAGTATATTATCCCATGAGATCCTTTTTTTATAAGACATGTAAGAACCTTACTTTAGTAGTTTCAAAAAAGTTAAATAATATACAAGTGGAATATATGTTGCTACTCTTTTTCTTCATTCTCTGTCAGCACTCACTAAATCTCCTGTAAGGTTTTCTTTATCCGTCTTCTCTAATTTATCTTGAGGAATATCGTTAGATATTTCTTTGACGTTTTCCAGGATTTCTTTGGTAGCTTCAGACCCTTCAGACTCTATAGCTATTTTTGCATTAAATTCTGCTTCAGGGAGAATGTTTTCGATTAATGTGTCTGTTTGTTTTTGTAAAGAGCCCAGTGCGTCCAGGAGATCGGAGCAAAAACTACTTTGAGAATCGTTTTTAAGAGGATCTTCTATCGGATCCTTTGTTTTCTGAATTTCTTCAACATTCTCTTCAGCAGCGGTAAATTGAATATTTTCAATTACAATAGCTTTAAGTGCATCTTGCGACTGCTGTATTTGTATGTCAAGCTCTTCTCCGTCGGATAGTATTACGATAGGAGCTTCGTCTCTGACAACTTCTATGACGTCATCGTCTGAATTTTCTTGTGTATCTTGCGTTTGTGAAGACCCTTCCTGGTTCATATAACTGCTATCCACTGAGTCTGCTGTACAAAAAAAAGTTCCATAAGTACATTTGTAAAGCAAGTGTAAGTGACTACGCGCTCTTAAGTTATATTTAAGTAGTATCTAAAGTAAAAAAAAACTTCAAACAGAAATATTATGACGAATGCACTTTATTTGTCATCTAAAAGGATCAACATATCACTAAATCATGGCGAAATTAATAGAAGAAAGTAACATCGTATCTGTTTTTTTTTGTAATATTTATTACAAAAAAAAACAGATACGATGTACTCGATCTTATATATATATATATATATATATAGTACTATATCTAAAATATAGTTATTTTTACAAGATATACTAGTATATATATATCTTGTAAAAATAACTTCAAACAGAAATATTAAGCAGACATTTTATGTGTCATCGTATAGGACGAAAATATCACAAAAATCATGGCTTAAAAGTATACGAAATTAATAAATGAAAGAAACAAAATATTACAAACAAAATAAGATATGAAGTACTCGATCTTGCGAGACACTTTTTTATGATAGATAAACTATTTCTTAATTAAATAGGTACTCTTATGAATAATTATTAGGAACTCAAAAAATCGTAGGATTGCAACAAAATGTAAGTATATGCTTTATTTTGTATCGTAACTAAAGTTAGGTATTATATACCTACTCTATCTTGCGTTTAGAGACAATTTTAAAGTCATGGTTGTGTTTTTTTGACGATTCTACGATTCGTCCTTTGATCGTATTGACGGTGCACTTACATCCAAATTGGTTTTTCTTGGAGCATCGCCAGTGGCTTACTCTTTTGTTCCTATGATCGAAATTGAATTCGTGTCCTTTAAGAATTAATACTTACCTTAAAGTCTCTTTCCGAGTTGATAATCTTGAAATCTGTAAAAGTTGATTCTTATAGCTGCGCCCACAGCTCCTAAGCTTCAACAAGTTACTACTTAGTCACAAATATCAAGTAGGCGACACAAAAATGGCATTTTATGTGCACGAATTCTATCTATACTAATATTAAAACTTAATTACACTTAGGTACTAGACTTAGATACACTTAGATACTGGCTGGCAATACGATTTAAATCCAAATTCTTTCTTTATTTGTTTCATTAACAAGTGCAATGTTTAAAAATATACAACAGAAAACATATCTTACCTAAATCAAAGATTAAGTACATTTTACATATGAAACGATGCGTTGCTGTAATTAGAAACTAAATGTAAATACTTTTGTTCCTGGCTGTATTGTAAGTGTAGCTAATAAAAGTTACATATTTTGTACAGACAATTAAAGCATTGAAACTTTAATTTCTTTGGCGTAAATATGCTTAAATATAAATGAAATATGAATTATTGGGATTGGTGGCCATTATAAACAAGCTCAGGATCGCACAACCGCACAACGGGCCATGGAGAAACTATGCTTGAATGGGAGATTCGTTGCGCGATAAAATCAGAAACGTAGAAATTCACCGAAGAACCGACGTAGCTTTCAGAATTTTCAAGTTAAAGTGGAACCGATAACAAATGGGGAAAAAGTTCTCGTGTGAACCGGAAGACGAAAAGTATAGTTAAGCCCCCAACTATGTAGACTGACGACATAGAGAAAGTCGCGGGGGCCGATGGATGCTAATAACCTTTTTTTACGGCGTTCAATGGCAATTGTTTCAACGGTAGACGTCTTCCGGCGCTGATGATTGATGAATTATTGGTACAAAGTATAATTTCACATCTGTAAGGCAAGTTCTTCTTCGATCAAATAATATGATCGAAACGTATCTAAGAATATTGTTAGACATGCAGGCGCTCTTATCTAAGATTAGTAACAATAATATAAAAATTCACACTATTTATAATTAGAACATAGAAAATTTTGTACAGGGTACACTCCAAGCTCTCAGCTCGTAACTTAAAAAATAATGATTAAAATGAATAATGATTATGTTCCTTCAGCATAAATATTTCACCGCCAATCAATTTAACACTGCATTTGCAACCAAGCTGTCCTCGCTTGAAGCAACGCCAGTAGCTCTTAACTTCGTTGCCATATTCGCGGTTGAATCGATGACCATTAATAATTAATAATTTCCCTCCTTTTGTGGTATTGATAATCTGATATCCTGTAAAAACGAATAATATACTATCATTTTTAATTACAAAACCTTTCTACACGCACCTACACATTGTCTCAGTGTAGAAACAACTATTACTTGCCTATCCAAGCGATCAATTATTTTTGTTACCGAATATTTTATTAATATTTACACCCACTCTAATACCTCGTATACCCGTATTTGTACGGGTAGGCCTTGGTGGTCACTCGATATATATCGAGTCGTATTTTATGTATTTCCCCTTCGGGTGGCATAACCGTTTGATGCCCTGTATCTGTAATACTGTCTTCAAGTGATAGAATGCTGTAGCGGTCTTTGGTTATCATAGGCGCGTATATGCTAGACAAATCTCTCATCAGGATGAGAATTCAAAAATTCAGACATTCTCTTATAAAAATTTAATATCACCAACAGATTAATGATTATGACGGTTGTTGATACGAACTATCTCCTGTCCTAATGTACGAGCTATGGTTTTGCATGGGTTGTTAATGTTATAATACTCCGTGCAGTACCATTTATCACAAGGACCGCTGCAGTTTCTCTTGTGATAGGAGTACCGACCGTGGTGCATGATAACTCCACCTCTCTGAGAAGAAGTGAAGAAAACTTGGTCTGAAAATGTATTAGCAATATACTCATTAGGTTTATACATATCAGAATATCTTAAGCAGATGCACATTTTTTATTATGCCTTTGACCACCTCACACATCACATCTCACACCTGATGGTAAGTGATGATGTGGTCGAAGATGTTGTTCAGGCTAACCTAGAAGTATTGGTTCTCAAGGACAGCTGCAGGAACACACCGTTAGGTGCTTGGCGCCAGATTGTCTACTTGAGGGTGGTAGCTAGCTAGCCGGTCATTCGCAAAATGCCCTACCACCGTGCTATAATGACTGCCATCCTTAGACAACGACCGTGACCGACGGCTTAACGTGCCCTCCGAAGCACGGAAGCGCTCCGTAGTAATATCACTATCGGTCACCCATCCAACTCATGACCGCGGCGGACGTTGTTAACTTTGCTGATCGGTTAAGAACAGCTAAGTAAACTTCGCTACTAGCGCTTCAAAAACATACATACATAAGTAGTAATGTAGATTAAATTGTTAAAATCAAGTTTTTTTTGTATAAAGCACAGCATTGCCGTATGCTAAGCGAAAACTAATTTTTGAATAGGGTTGCCGGTTCAAGTCCCGCTGTAAGCTATCTTTTACCATCCGAAAAATCAAATATTTTTCTTTTTTCATCAACAGTTTATTAACACAATATTATGGGAGGTCTTATTAAAAATAATTACTAAGTGAAGGTTTCTCTTATTTGATCGCTTTAAATTTTCGTTCTTTTATTCTAAATGGTACAGTACAAAGAGTTAAATTACAGGTAGGTACATGACATTTAAGAACTTTATGTCTCAGGGTCATGGGCGCAGTGCATCTGTTATAGGCAGAGTTTACCGCTTTACGTACCTGATCCATCAGGATAGCATACAATCATTCAAATGGCTCTTGGTAAGTCTCTCAATAACCCTCTTGATGTCCAATCACGAGCTGATCGCATGAGTTATAAACAAATACAACAAAATAGATAGTACGTATGAAAATTAAAAAGAATCCCAACGCAAAAATGCGGATTACCTAATAAATCTCCAAACGAAAATGACGACTTATTCAGTTTTTTGGTGGAATTTTACGTCCGTGACGGGAATTTCGAAATTGTAAGCTTTTCGCGCTTAAAGCTATCGGGTTTGGTAACATTTCTACACAGTCGTGGTATTCGCCAGTTTTAAGCAATGTTGCTTGTATTAAGTAACTAGATTATCTTGAAATTGAAGACGAGAGTAACACATGATTCCATATATTTTTACACTTTAAAAAATAAATTTAATGGTAACAAATGTAATCAATTATTGAAGTGGAAAAAGTGAAGCATTAAAAAATCAATATTAGATATCGTAAATAATCTTCTCTGAATCTTTCGTATAAAAAAGATTTTAATTTGCCGCACTAACGTAATTTTTTTAAACTATTAATGTAGCTTGTTTTTTTTCTTTTGAGTATTATTATGCTTTTCTTATTTGTTTAGGACTAATTATAGCCTGAACAACATCTTCGACCACATCATTACTTACAATCAGGTGAGATGGTGGTCAAAGGCTAGCCTATCAGATATAAATAAAAATAAAGTTGTCTATGAAAATTCTAAACATAATAACGTATATCTTTAAAAAAATACTCGAAGTTAAATAGTTCAGGAGCATATTATCACAGTAGGTAGGCCAGGTAGGCAGGGACCTGAACACCCTCGTTTCGCCACATTTATGTATTTTGGGCCCTTGTAATGGCTGGTAAAGATTATTGCATTCTACTGGGCACACATATAGAATATTAATAAAAATAACTTTTTGAGAAAAAGTCAATGAAACAACTCAATGTTATTTAATGGGTATATTCAGTGATATTATTATAATACATAGTTTTATATACTTAAACTACACCACTAAAGCTACGTTGTCATATTGCTGTATATTTACCTATTTCAGGGTTTTACTAACTACTTATTTACCGTATTTAAACTTAAAAAATAGGAACTAATTCATGCAAATACAATTCTAAACGCAAATCATATATTTGTTTAAATATCTTCATCGAGCTTTCCATACAAACGTAGTTTGGTCACATTTTAAATACGTGTTCAATCTTGATCAATGCTTCTGGTTCGCTAGTTTTTCATTGAACACTTAGGGCCTGTTTCAGAATGTTCGAGTAAGTATATACCACCCAGAACATAAAATAACTGAATGATAAAAATGACAGTTAACATGCAGCGCGTTTCAAGCTTTAACCGATGGATATGCTAAATCGATGACTGTGAAACGCAAAGATAGTGTTTTATTTATTAAATATTTTCTTGGTACTTACTGGAACCGGAACTTACTGGAACATTCTGAATCAGGCCCTTAAATCTATTATTAATATTAAATAGTATTAAAATATGACGGAACTTCATTTGTATGGAAAACGATATGAAGACACAAACATTAGATATGTTTCCATAACATACATTTTCGAAGGAGTATACAGAGGAGGTTAAACACATCCTCGTTGGTCTCGTCTAGTGGAATGAGCATCACTTCTGAATTCGATATTAAAGCGATATCAAGTGACAAGATCGGATGTGGCCTACCCCAATTTGTATTGGTGTTATTTTTTTCGCTTACCTCACCGCTTCCTCGTACCCAGCTCTGGTGCAAACAACTTTAACGACATGGTTTTTGATTCATGTGTCTTAAACACCTACATTATTCATATGCCCTAAACACCCACATTCTTCATATGCCCTAAACACCCACATTATTCATATGCCCTAAACACCCACATTATTCAATATGCCCTAAACGCCCACATTATTCATATGCCCTAAACACCCACATTATTCATGTGTCAAAAACACCTACATCTCACTAGATATTGGGTTCCTTTCATGGCTGCAATTGTATTGTAATAACTAATAGACCCTCACTTTTTAATGAATATAACAGCGTGATGACTTCACCAGATACATATAGTCTAATGTGATAGGGGATCAGCTTATTGGTATATACGGATACATTTTCATACTCCAGACTATTAGTAAGATTAATTATGGAGTAAAAAAGTATAACACTGGTCCAAAATGAGAACTGAAACAGAATATCGCGATTTGGAGAAGACACACGAGACCAACGAGTTTCTATTACTATTACCTATATGCTCGGTTTCAAAACCCTTTTCGATGGGGATTACATACTCGCCAAATTTTTAAATGTAGAGTCAATGCAGTAAAGATTATTTCCAGATTTAATACTTACGAAACTATAGATACGAATATTTCTTATGATTATATTTATATAATGAATTGTAACCAATCAACTAAAGATATCACATGATTTTCATTGGTGAATAAAATTACGAAATCCGCAAACTATTCTAGCACATTATATTTCATTTAGGTACTAAGTAATTTAAAAGCATCTAGTATTTATTTCTATAAATAAAATGCGGCTATCATATTAATTTCTAAATTTACTGTTTACTGATCGCATTTTGTCTGCGAATCGAGAGTAACACAACTTTGTAGCTTTGTATAACACATAACTATTAAGGGTGTCTTTGTAGCTCTTTCCAAGTTTCCATACAAACGTAGTTTTGTTATTATATTCTAAATTGCAAGTGTTCAAACTCGTTGTAATATTGTATACATGTCTTTGACCCTAATATCTATGTTTACCAATTTTCCATAAAATTATGTGTTTTCAAAATTATTTGAGAAAATCGTTTTGTATGGGAATACTTATTTTTATATTAAGAGATTAAATCTAAACTAATATAATAAAGAAAGATTTCACTGTTTGTTTGTTTGCATTGAATAGTCTCTGAAACTACGGTACCGATTAGGATGAAATTTGGTATGGAAATAGTTTGACACACGGGGAAGGACATAGGATAGTTTTTATCCAACTGCGCAAAAAGAGGTCAATGTTTTTGCGCGATAGCCGGGTGGAGCCGCGGCCGGAAAGCTAGTAAACAATAAAACGAATAACTGGCAAACCACAACCATAGATGATAACCTTAAGATAGGCTCAAGAACAGACATGCAAATTTTCACCGAGCTTGAACACTTGGTATTCAAAATGTGACGATACTGCGTTTGTATGGAGAGAAATATGAAGACACTAAACTTAAAGACCTAAACCAATACTTTTGTGTATATTTAGTCAAAAAGCTTTTAATTTATATTAAAAGCAGCACTTTACATACTCGTATATACTTACATTAAATCGATTTGATTCTAATAATATATCTAAGCTTAGATTTGACTTACAATAAAAGCCTCTATGTGAGAACAACGCTTAATACATATAAAAAACCGATAATTTTACACAATGTTTCATCATACGTCGATGAGATAACGTTGATTTTATGATAAAATTGCTGTTTACTGACAATACAGAAAAATATCATTACATAAGGATCGCTACTTCGCGAAAATTAGTTCTACAGCACAAGTTTTCAATAAAACATTGCGCCTATTTAGTGTAATAATAATTTCATTATTATTATTAGTATATTACTAAACAAATGCTGCCACTGCCGATTTCATTTTTTATGTTTTATTCCTGATAAGTTAGCTTTTGACCACTATCTCACCTGATGGTAAGTGATGATGTGGTTGAAGATGTTGTTCAGGCTAACCTAGAATTACTGGCTCTCAACGACAGCTGCCGGAACACATTGTTTGCTGGGTGGTGGCGACAGATTTTCTACTTGAAGGCTGGCTGAGCTAGCCAGGCGGGCATCCGGAAAACGCACTACCACCATGCATTTTGAGAGTTCGCTGCAAAAGTACAGTCTTCTCTCTAGGTAATTTTAGTGCGTACCTAGGACGTATGAATTTAGCGGGATGTTCACTAACACATTTGTACCGTAAGTAATTATTTTAAGTATTTATATCTACTTTATATAATGATAGCAAATGTAGTATGGTAGCCGACTAATAGCGTCAACTCACACCGAAGTGTCAGCGACTGACAGCGGGCGGAAGTTTTACTGACAGATAATTATTGACTTCGTCTCTATCACTTCAGTTAGCATGAAAGACTTGTCCGCGAAAGGTCACAGACGGCCGCACGACTTAGAGTACCACCAACTTAACTGTGTAGTTCGCGAGGGCGCTGCTGGTCAAGGAAATCAACTACAAACTGTCACAATTTGAAGGAATGTTGTAGTTCTTTTTTCTGCCGCCTGAACAGATAAGTTGGTGGGACTGTATACAAGTCTTTCAAGCGGTACTATGCGTTGTAGTGAAACAAAGTCAAAAATGGTCTGACAGCCCCTGCCACTTCGGTGGGAACAAGCCTTACGCTACATAAAAGCCTTATTTTTATTAGTGATAGTGAAAAATATGAGCTACCACATTTATAAATAATCTTATTTTTACCTTGACAGTATGAAATTATAGATAGACTTGTATAATTGTCAGGAAGACAAGTTTATCTTTAGCAGTTGCTTGGGGACAGGACAACCCATTGCATACCATATTCTTTACTGTTTTACGTAGTTTTGTTTATTTTTTTCTTGGTATTCAATAAAGTGTTGTTGTAGGTGTTGTATTGTAATATAAATTACACCGAAATTTATCTATGTGTGTGATAGCGATGCGTTGAGTAGCTATAACTTAACACCTTTCACACACCTTACGAAATCGAATGTGTTTGAACTGCACGGTCGAACGGTTTCGATTTTCAAAACTGTGCAGTTGAACGAGGTAGTCAAATATCAAATGGAATAATATATAAACGGAGGAACTGTACAGTTAAATCGAAGCGTTTCGCCTCGACCTCGCACTGCTTGGTCGTATCGTACGTGAAGTTAAGCTACTAAAATATAAACATTGTTAGGTACGTTAAAAATAAAGTGTTACTCATTTTTATATATAATAACAATGTTTTTATATTACAAAATTACAAATTTACGAGAGAAAAAATTATAGTCATGTGCGGGATTCGAACCCGCGTCCATCCACCCCTTTAACCGGGGTATGCTTTGGCGTTATTGCAAACATAAAACAAAAAATGATTTTATTTATTTTCACGTCCGTTCCGTACCTGTAGTTTTTATATATTTTCCCTTAGCCGACTACAGATAATGGGTCGTCTGTCGAAGCATGGTGGATCTATATGTAAATCGTTCTCGATCTTTCCTAGTGTGTGATAGTAAGCAAACTGTGCGGTTTTAACGGAATCGTTCATAGTATTCAATTTCGTACGGTGTATGGGGCTCAGAACGCGGTACAATCTTCTTATTTTATAAGAGTCTAACGTAATAAATCAGGAGTCGGTCAACTCTTCCTTAGCTGATTTGGTGACCAAGCACACACAGTTTGATATCCAATGGATTTATATAATTATGGCCCAGGGGCAATGGCAAAATGGATATAGGCTGCGCGCGATGAGTGTTCATAGTTCAATACTTACTTACTCCCTAGTACCAATTCCCCGAGTCTTTTTCATTCTTCACAATAGGGTTCTTCGTTTCAAAAGCGGCCACGATGTGATGGTCGTTACTTCGAAGTTTGGGAGGTTCATGATCGTGAGACTTCTGGGTTAAAACCCTGGTTCCGATGCTGATTGCTGAAGCCCTGCAGCCTTTCAGTCTTCGGGAGCAGTACCAAGATATTCTTCCGTCTGCGTTTCGCTTCTGGTAACTGTAGGTATAACCGTAGAGGAGTAACAGAGGGTGCTTTCCTCCTCTGTTGGTCCAGAGAAATGTTCCTAGTGGAAAGGTGACTTGGTTATTATTTTCGAAGATTTATTGATAATTATTGAAATATTCATTGTATCACCCCATATCAATAAAAATGTAGTTCCATGCCTTACTTTATGTTTATAGAATAATTAGAACACTAAAACAATATGCTGTATGTATTATCCTATCTTATGTATACTCGTGCATGATAAAGTAGGTTGTAAATCAATAAAAAAATATTTTAGATTCAAAAATGTATCATTGAAAACTAGAAATCTTGTTCAATAATGATAAAAAAAAAAACAATTTCATTTCAAAAATGTTATTTTCTTTGGACTATTAAAATTTATTTAAGTAATACATATATAAAAAGGTCTAGTACATAATTTTCAGAAAATTCGAGAAAGTATTTAGCTTTTAACAATTCACTCGTTTTAACTTTCTACTTCACCAGAAATATATTTTCCAGTTTAAGCATATGCTAAAGTACACATAAATGATAAAATATGACTGAAAAGACAAATCATCACATCAACCGTAACGTCCACCGTTGAACGAGGTCTCCCCCATTGGGGATTTGCCATAATCCCCACGCTAGGCAGGCGTCTTGGATATCGCAGAAGGATCGGAATCGATCTCGATCGGAAGAAGGCGCTGCTTCCCACCTGGTGTTTTTCCCTTAGTCGCCTCTTACAACACCCACGGGAAGAAATGGGAATGTGATATTCTAACCCAGAACCCCACGGGTTAAAAGATCCAATAGCAGCGCTCAAGAGCTGCAACCTAACCTTTATGTGGTCTGAAACATAGAGGTAGGTTAGATACACTCATTGTCTATACTCTAAAGAACCCAGCAATTATGTTGGAAGTTGCAACTAGCATCGCATCTTACATAAAATTTTTATGATGGTAAAAAAGCAGGTGTGGCGCTTTTTTGGGGTTTTGTGAAACTGCGACATGTTCAGAGCGGAGGAGCAGCTTTAGTTGTTCCATATTTAATCGTGGTTAGAAGTAAAGGAATCAATTGAATATTTTGATATACAATGCAAATCCAAAGTATCCGTGGAGTGCCAAGCTACAAGTGCCGTAAGAACCGATATAAAAAACCCAGAAGAAGCGTCTGCGGAGATATCAACACCACTGATCACCAAAACATCTGAAAAGCGTGAGAATTGTACGACCTCTCTTCCCTTGGCTTACGTTCAGCAGACGATCCAACTGATACAGTGTAAGTCAAAGTTCCTCTTCATTGCTGAGATAATAAGAAAATACCGGAAAAGCCTACGCTCGTCTCTTCTTATATTGACTAATTGATGTCCATGATGAACACCTTGCCTGCAGAACAGCGTTATATTTTAACATGTCTTCCATCACCCATGACATGATACTTAGTTGGCAAGTGATTATGATGTCCTCGCTCTTCTAGCAAGGTACCGTCAGCAGCAACAGCGATATGACTCTTACAGCCACTTGTGCAACGCCATTTGGACGCCGAGCCAGGCTTGTGCCAGTAGCTGTACGTGTACTGCTTGTACATGTAATACTTCTTCCCGTTGACTTGTGTTATTTGCTTAAGATCTGCAATGTTTTAAACGATATACTCAATGTATCAATGTTTTAATCAAGTCATGCAGAAACCGTCAGTATTGATGATATAGTAACAAATTTACATTTATAACAAAATTTAAAATTGTTACATTTTTAATCATTGCATTTCAAATTAACAGTTTTCAGTGGTCATGCAAAATTTTGTATATTAAAATATCCTGGATAAGATTACAGTGTTTCCAATTAAATGATAAAATAAATAATGATACAAAGACATCCTAATAAATACTACTGCTATACTTAGTACTTGTGTAAACCTTATGATCAATAATAAGTATCTACGTCAATTGAGTATTTCATTATAACTAACCACCTTTCTTTCCAATTGCATCATTAATATTATGAAATATCATAGATGTCAATCAGAGCTACAATAGTGTTTTATATTATAAAGTATTTCTTATTGCTCCAACCAAGTACATACAGACCCGCCAACTTATCTGTTCAGGTGGCAGAAAAAAGAACTACAACATTCCTTCAAATTGTGACAGTTTGTAGTTGATTTCCATGACCAGTAGCGCCCTCGAAAACTGCACAGTTAAGTTGGTGGTACTATAAGACACTTCCTCCTATAAAGATTACTCACATCACAAGCTAAGAAAATATAAATATTTTTAGAGAGGGTATTTTAAGAGAGCCTTTTTTTTTAATGTTGGTGCGGACGCTATCTCGCACGTCTTGTACCTAATACTTGTACAACTATAGAATTTCTCGAATAAAATTTATTCAAAGAAATCAGCTATGAGGTTTATTCGTGCTACATCTTCTTTATAAAGTGATAATTTCTAAACATTCACGGTGACTAATTTAATAATTGTCTCGTAGATCTCGATTTGGTGAACCTGCCGTCTGGTCCCCTTTCGTAGACAGGTTTATTGTGATTTGCGTGGTTACCAAAAGCAGCCAAAAACTGTCCGCTGTGTGTGATCTTAACATACGCCCTGCAAACAGAAGTTGATGTACACCGCCATCTCTCGGCGTGAGTAGTAGTCGCGTGCAGGCAGTATGAGTAACCGTTGTAGTAAATCACTTGTCTACCATTGGTCAATGTTATCATAGTAGGCCATTCTGAAAATAAATCAAGATTATCTAAACATCTAGACTTTTTTTTAATTTTGACTATAACTGAAGCATTCGGAGCAACAAGGGCGTTCGGTACCTAAAGCTCGTTTTGATCAAAGCATGCAAAGCTCCATCTAGTTTCTTATGACAAAAACTGATTCCGATCTATTTCATATAGATTGAATGATAGAAATTTATTGAGATGGTTGCGCTTCGTATTTGTTGTATTGTTATGAATTTGCGTTTGAATTTAGACGACCTGCAACTTCATTATAACATTTTGCTAAAACGTTTAGAGACTATTGACAGTAGAACAATAAATAATTGAAATAGAATCCTTGCTTATGACATAATATTCACCCCAATCGGCTTCCAGCAATCCACGCCCATTGGCAAGCTACCTCATAGACGACTGGTACAAAAGTTTGCAGACCTTTTTGCCAAAACAAATCGTTTCGCTATTCAGTAATATGTAAAACTGGAGTTTAGCCCTGGAGGAAAAATAAAAACCTCTAGATATATGTATAAGGTCCAGGAATATGTCTTCAAAAAAACAGACTAGCCAGTGAGAAAAAACGATTTCAATTTGCAACTGGAAGAAAAGCCAGGAGTCAACGACGTCAAAGTTAAGTTTTTTCATTGACGCCTTATATGAAACCCGATAATGCTGAATGGCTAACACAGCTTTTGACCTTCCAAGAACGAGACCAAAAGGCACCTCGATCTGACCATCTAGGTCAGTGAGACCTACAGATGTCAACTCTGACGCTTCTTTTAGATCGAGTGAATTTTAGGAGAATTAAAACAGTGTCAAAACCTTAAACTAATTAATCAATAATTATTGTGATTTAGATTTAAATAAAACTAATTTCAAAATTACAAGTTTGCGAGGGAAAAAATTAAAGTCATGTGCGGGATTCAAACCCGCTTCCATCCACCCCTTTAGCAGGGGTATGCTCTAACCAATTGAGCTAACATGACACAATGACTCTAATTTTTGCTCTCGTTCTTCAACCATCGTATAGGGATGGAGCGACACCTATAGTTCAAACTGATTTACTTATGTCTCTAAAGATTTATAGATATAGGTATAGATAGATAATTCTTTATTGTTACACCAATAAAATACAAATTAACTTCTTAGAAAAAACTTTGACTAAAGTGTCTCAATATCCATGCAGGAACAAGGTCGGGGGAGTACATATGTTATAAAAACAATCATCCAGTTAAAGAAAATTTGGCTACCTTATAATCTAAAACACATAACTTAAAAGAAATTAAAACCTACAGTATATTTATTACTATACTAATATATATTAATGCTACGTTTATACATGATAGTATGTTTTTAAGTAACAATTATACTAGAATCTTGTAATTTAATCATGGTACAAATAGGGAGTGCATGAAATATAAGAAGTAATATACATAAAAAAACTTTAACTTTCATTATCTCTAAACTTACTTTTTTGAGTAACACCCTTGTTGCAGATATAAGATCGTTTTTAATGAACAAAATTTCCTTTACAAAAATGACTAGTAACTTTAATTTATAATAAAAACATAAGTACTTCAAAAATTATGTCGGAACCCCAGTAGATATAAGCAATAAAACATTTGAATCACATTTCATATACAGGGTTATTGGGAAAATGCTAACAACCTCTTAGAGTTGACTTCTTTTAGTCCTAACAAACATGTTAAGTCGAAAGTTTTTTGTATGTTTATTTATTTACCTGATGTTAAGTCTCATTTTCCAATTACCCTTTATATGGATTCAAAGTCTCACATATTTTCCCAGCTTCGTAATACTGAATCTTGGAGGCGCATGTGTGTGTTCTTTGGGTGATCTGACTACCCTGCCGTTTCTAAATATCCTGATTGCAGCCGAGCATTTAGATGAGTTGGAGCATCGCCACGACGAGAATAACAAATTTTCTGTACGATACGTATATGTGAACTGTTGGTACAAACTTAGTATAGTTCCGTTGATAAGTTCTATTGTGATCGCTGTATCTGTAGGTGGAAAACATTTAATTAACATTATTCCAGATCAGTTTCTATCAGGCATAATAAATATTGTCATTAATGAACTTTGTCCATGGTCACGATGCGGTTTCACAAGTGATGATTTCCGAATATGAAGCTCGGGAACAGTACCTGATCAAATAGTAGATTTTAAGTCTACAATACCCTACGAATTTGACAAACTTGCAGCCTGGTCGCTTTCGTGCTTACGAAACAACGAATGATATTGCTAATATTATGGACGCTTGTCCATAATATTAGCTATACCATTCGTTGGTAGTTACGTACGTATAATGGGATTGCTAATACGATACGGTTCATACCGCGTACCTATTCATATTCATATTCATTTATTCGTTCATAAGTTTCAGGTACAATTTAGAAATTAATAATAATAATAAGAATGTAGTTCCGCTAAAACTTGTCTTTACAGACGTATGAATACAATTGCAAATTAATTAATGTCAAGTTAAAATGTCAAGAAAATTCAATACAAATTATACCAATAAATGTCAATAAAATCTAAAATTATATATATACACATGTCATATGAAAGCTACTTATTTTAATCTTTATAATTTATAATCAAAAAATTCATTTAAACTATAGAAACATTTCTCAGCAAGCCACCGCGTCAATTGTGTTCTGAATCGATTAAATGTCAGGTCTTTGAAGCTATTAGGAATTTTATTATAAATTTTAATACACATTATGTAGCTATTATTTGAGCTGAGTGTTAATCTGGTGTATGGCCTATAGAGTGTGTGCCTGTATTATGAGCGTGTAGAATAACAGCTTAACGCGCTGTATTGCTGAAAAAGGTATTCATTTTTATACACAAACAGGCCTGCTTCTAAAACATACAATGAAGTGACTGTCAATATTTTATTATTTCTGAAAAACGGTCGACAGGAATCCGTTTGTTGTATGCCGTAAATAGCTCTTAAACAGCGTTTTTGAATTATAAAGAGTCGCCCAATATCTGTGCATCTACCCCAAATGACAATACCATAGCGTAAAATTGAGTTGACATACCCGTAATAAGCTGTAGTCGCTGCTTTTTTAAAAACAGTCTGTGCAATCTGTCTTAGTGGATAAACGAAGCTATTTAGTTTCGAGCATAGTTTCGCAACATGTTGTTTCCAATTACAAAAACAGTCAATGGTTAAGCCAAGAAATGTAACCAAATTGATTTCTTCTATTTGCTTGCAATTATATGATACTTGCAGTTGCAATTGCGTACTGTTTATAGTGCGTGGTTGTAAAATTTTAGTTTTATTCAATATTCAATATTCATAGTTCGATATTCAATATCGAACTAGAATCCTTTGGATTACAAGGAGTTTTTAATATATTTACCAGAAATGAAGTATATATTTGGAATCACACTTTGTTTTCGGCTAGGAACTTTTTGTAAAGTGTGAAAACTTTACAAAAAGATACTAAAGTTAAACGAGTAATAAAACTCTCATTTACGTTTGTTCAACTTCCAGAAAATATAGGTACATAATTACTAGGCAAAATTTGAGTAAGAACAGAAAATCTCGAATATAATGTTGTCTTAGGTTTTCGCGATTATTACACAAAGTAATTAATTTCAGAATTTGTGAGCGTCTTAGCACTTTTTAACGTAATACTTTTCAATGTCCACTTTAGTCATAACATCACCTACTGCTTTGATTGAAAATCAGCGATAAAGAGCTGAGGCAAGGGTTTTTGTCACAAAACTATGAATCATGTTCTTATTATTGTGTATGCTTTGATTTTAACTATGTTGTTTAAAGAAATGTTTTCCTTTCTGTAGTCTTTTCCTAATCATTGAAATCGCAAGCTTCGTTTGCAGCATCAATGTAATCTTTATTAGAAAAGGCTTGTCTGTTTAGTGGATATATGCCACCTACGCTGAATCCTGTGGCGGCAATTTCTTTCTGCTGACATTTCAAGTAGGCTTTTCCAAACAAGTCCATGATGTTGTCATGTGTCAGAGGTTTGTTATTTGCTCGGAACCACATCCCGATCTCTTTACTGTAGTATGCTTTAAGAGGACTCATAAAAGTTCTTTCCAGGGGTTGGATCAAGTGCGTGCAATGAGGTGGCATTGAAACTATTGTCACGTGCTCTCGTCTCGCAATGTCGACTACTTCAATATTTTTTGTGTGGCTGAAATGTCCATCTAGCAACAGCAGGACAGGTGAAGCCTCGCTAGGCCTGACAAATTTGACAAAATGTTCAAACCATTCGGTAAACAGGTATGTTTGAATACATCCCGAAGGATGAGCTCTTCCAATCGATCCATTAGGAGCCCCTCTCATTATAGTTTTCGTCACGTTTTTCCGTGGGAAAATGATCATGGGAGGCACAAATATCCCCGCCGGGCACATGCAAGTCACGATAGTTATTAGCGTCCCTCTTTCCGCTGCCGATATGGTACCAATCTTTTTTATTCCACGACGGGCAATGATTTTTGGAATTTTGCTTTTGACTATTGACAGTCCAGTTTCATCAACACTGAATATTCTGTCAGCGGTGAACTTTTTCTCATCATACACTTTTTCTAAGATATCATAAAAAGCGGTAATTTTTTCTTTAGTGAATGCACGTTTTCTTCCGAAGGATGTTTCTGATGGCGTCCTTATCAACAAGCGTCCCTTATTTCTGTTTAAGAAACCATTTAGCCAATTACGTCCAGCCATTTCATTTTTGAATCTATTTGGCATACATTTTATTTTGGCTAGTTGAAAGGCTAATCTTAGTATGTCAGTCTTACTCAGTTCATACATTGAATTTTCCATTTGAAGAGCATAGTCAACCAGCTCATTTTCAAATAGTGCATTATAAACTGGCTTTCGCCCAAGTTTTTTGTATGTAAGGGCATCAACAGACAAGTTTTTTTCTTTGGCAAGTCGATACAAAGTAGACCTTGGCACATTAAATGACTTGGAAGCCAATAAGTATCCCATTTTTTTTTCTCGAACCGCCGTCAACGCTGCTTTCATATCTTCTTTGTCGTACAGCTGTATCTTCTTATATGGAGCCATTATTCCTTAAAACAAAAACTATTTATTTATAATTTACACAGATCAGGAAATGAGGCAGATACGAAATGGAGGCTAAACCTTTGGGAACTAAAGAAATCTGGCTTAAATCAAGATTGTTTGTAAGTAAACCATTGCATGCTTAAATACAAATCAGTTCGTCCGACGACGCAATGTATCAGTGTTTTAACAGCTATGGGTGCTTACCATTTGAAGTTAAATTCGCCAAAAATGCTAAAAACGATCACACTCCCAAAAAGTTGTTCCAGATGGGTCTTGGCATTATTTTCGCCATAAACGCTATGAAGCTACTGGAACAGTTTGAATTACCTACATGTAATGTCAAATGTGACAGAAGTGGCATATTTTAGTGGCATTCTTAGCGTTCTTATCGTAAATGGAACAGGGGAGAACAGTTACAAACGATGACAGTGATCACAACCATAGACGCAGAATGTGATCAAAATTATCGAAAATAACGAAATTAGCGTCAAATGGAATATACCCATAGTAACTTGTGACCGTAGTAACTACAGGTTGAAGCGCAACCTATTTTACATGTATACGAATATATAGTACTATTTTGCAGCGGAAGTATTAGTGTGCGGGGCAAAATGTGCGTATATATGCCGTACTTGTTGTATGTGTGAGTGACACGAGTGGGAGAGGCTTGGCGAACTTTTTTTTTTTTTTTTATTTATTAATCTACACTCCACAGACTCCAGGGTCCGTGCCTTTTTTTTAATAGTGACATATTTTTTTTTAATTATTACTAGAATTAGAAAATATACACACAACATTCTAAGAGGGAACAGTGCTAAAAGAAATTTCTTTTTTTTTTCCGGTTAAGTCATTGGCACTAGCATTCAGAACAGACCGGTGTTCTCTAGCAGCACCCGCTCACGAGTTGACGCATGTGCCAGCCATCGCCTTCCTCAACCATTTCTGAGGGAAGATGGCGACCCGACACACAACACCGCCGCTAGACAACACCTTTATGTGAGCATGACCGCTCTGGATCAACGATTACAATTATTACACATATTTATAATTTGGGACTACAATAATATTATATACACCGTGTCCCAAAATTCAACGATAAGCCGGCATCGGTGCATGGACCTACTCATGACTACACGGGAAAAAATAAAAAAAAAATTATAACTCTTTTTTTTTTTAATTACAGAGACTTTTATAAAGTTGCGCCAACTTTTAATAAAACTTGCCATGGTAGTGTCCATACTTTTTTTTTTAACCCTGACTATAGAAAGTGCATAGAATGTTAAAATCTATGAAAATTATAAGAAAAAATTTTTTTTTTACTGATTTTTGTAAAATAACTACAGACTTTCTGTAATTTTAAAGGATTGTGGTAGATAGCCGTCCTTCTTAGGTTGCTAATGCATAAAAAATAACAAAAATATGTCAAAAATTGTGGTCATGGTAGTTGAAAATAGCATAATGGGTATCGAATATCGATGAAATTTATAAAAGTCTCTGTAATTAATAAAAAAAAACAGTTAAATTTTTTTTTTTTTTCCGAGGAGTCATGAGTAGGTCCATGCACCGATGCCGGTTTATCGTTGAATTTTGGGACACGGTGTATATGTAAATAACATACAAAAATTATAATTTTTTTTTTGTCATTCTCCCACGTCACATTTTAACAGGGTCTCCATTACCACGCTATTTCGATCTTTGATCGCCATTTTGAGGTTGTAATCATGGATAGCTTTTGGTGTCGCAACCATCGCCTTCCTAACGAACCGTCCTATGGCGTCTTCTTCGTCATCTGCGTAATATCTGAAGGTTCCAGTATGACGTGAAACTGCAACGACTGCGTGCGGGACGCTCTCGTGCAGCTTCATGCTGCTCTTGGTCTTGATGGCGATGACCGACTCGTATGTAAGTCCCTGAGCCTCGTGGATGGTAAGGGTGCGTGATCCCTTTCCCTCTCCGTAGCCCTGGCTTGTTAGGGCCTCCTTTTCTTAACCAGGAATAAGGTGTTCGGGAGGGATTTGGGGATTTTTGCACCCGTGTACCTTTCAACCTTTCACTTAATACGGGGAGCTGAGGAATATATACCAGAGTATATTTCCCTCAGTGCGTACGCGACATCCATTGGGTTCCGATGCGTGCATAACAACTCCTGGGTGATGTTTGTGACCAGGTTAGGGCGGTTGTACCTTAATACGAAGAGATTATCTCTATCGATGTAAGGCAGCTGATTGATATATCCGATGAGGACAAGTTCACCAACTCCAGCCAGCCTGGAAGCCATGACTATGGCTCCGAAATGGTTCATGAGAGCTTCATCCACTGTGAGGCGGCTGTAGCTCTCAGTCCTTTTAAAACCATTTACGAGGACTGAAGCCATTGTGCGCACCTTGGTTTTCACCAAGTCTCCGATTCGGTGCGCAAGCTTCTCCCTCAGGTCTTTCGCTGCTTCTGTGGTTGTTGTGATAATGATGTCCCTGTCCACATCGAATTGCCTTACCACCCAAGTTGTTTTGCCACATCCTGGAACTCCATTTACCCATTGTATTTTCGGTACTTCCCAGTGTTTCCAGAATGCTTCTATGTCCGATCCCCCCGCAATAGATTTAGCCATTTCGAGGATACGGTCATCTAACATTATTTTGGTGCACTGGGCCGTTACTACTATTGGGTCGTTTTGTGGTGTCGCGTATTTAGGCCTCCCTAGTCGCTCCGTTGCTCCCTCGTCCAGGGACACAAATCCGCCTGTTGCATTGTATGCCGCCATATACTTACCTGACATTTTCCCCTTGATGACCTGGGATGTGTCGTTGTTGTATATAGCGGCTTCTGCCTCTTCGAGTCTCACCTTTAGAAGGTTTTCATTTTCTAGCCTGAAGGACTGCAAGATGTTTTCGCAGTTTCTGTGGTTGACCTCTCTGGTTGCCCTTATAATGGCTAGAAACTCTAGGATGGCATTAGCTGCATGGCTCGTTGGTTTCTGTGCCGGGATATATCGGGGCGGACTGACCTGTCCCATGTCGGCTCTCGTCCTGGTAACCTTTGATGGTGCTTTGCCACGGGGTGGTGGTTTTGTGGGCATTGGGTTTCGGGGTTGGGATGGGTATCGGAATAAGCTTCCTACTGCTGTACCGAAAGCTGTCAGGAATGCGGCGAATCGCCCACTATTCTTTTTTGGGCTACATTCCTGGCTTCTTTCTGCCTCTGCTCTTTCTTGGAGCCTTTCTGAGCCAATTTTGGTAACTGAACTCGGGATCGGATGTCCCCAACAATCAGTTGCATTGTTGTGTATGGGTTTTTTGAGGTAACTAAGATTTTCTCCTCTGTCTTCATACACAACTACCTCATGGTGTTCTGAGGCTTTAATGCAACCAAGTTGGTCAGCAACTTCTCCCTTTAAGTGTTCTATTACCATTGCGTCTACGCTTATCACTCGGGCTCTGTCGGCATTTTCTGCAATACTTGAGAGCAACGAACATGCTTGAGCAAAGGGTGTCCTGTCCGTCCACTCGATTAGTACGACCGTCCTGTTTTTCAGTCGCAATAAACGACATGGATTTCCCATGACAACCTTCACAGGCATCGCGTTGTAGGTTTTACGCTTCATAGTTGTTTTAAAGCTGCTCCCATTCAGCAAGCAAGCGAGCCCGGGTGATAATCGGACGCGGCTCTTGGCTCCAGCATGACAGAAGCTTATTCCGAGTCTCTCTTTACTGCCTTCCATATAGAGAGCAACGCCTCGGATGCGAATCCCAGGCTCTCCTTGCTCTCCATATGCCAGCAGTTGGGAAATTTCTGTGTTTTTTGGATCGGGGATGTGTGGGGCTATGATCGGGGCAGGAAGGGTAAGAGGGGTACTAGAGCGGGGGGGTAGATTCGAGTTGCTCTTCACCGCTGTTTTGAAGGACCTCTCAACGAAAGACAGGAAGTGTGCTCTGCTATCTGTATCTGCTAAGATGGTGGGCAGATCAGATTCTAGCAGTTTCCTGCTAAGCAAGATTTCGAGGTCCTGTCTGGCAGTGGAAAAGCGGGGACATTCTAAAATTATGTGCCATACCGTCTCGGGGATGTTTGGATCGCACTCGCATCTTGGGCTGTCCTTCAGCTTGAACCTGTGGAGATATTCGGATATTCCCCCGTGTCCTGTCATCATTTGCACTGCAAGGGGTGACAGTTTCACAGTCCGCGTCAGTTGGTATGCCTTGGTGACATCCGGTAGAAGCTTTTTTGTGACTGCACCTGTGCTTGAGGTCTCATACCGATCTTGCCATTTCCGGATAGATTCCTCACGGATTTTTCTTCGGACATAAGACAGGGGGATTTTGTCATAGTCTTGGGAGGCATCTGCGAGTGCCGCTGATTTTGCAAGTTCGTCAGCTCTCTCGTTACCAGCGGTTCCCACATGGGCCCTCAACCAAAACATGCGAATATCTCTACCTTCAGCTTTAATCTTACCAATGTTCTCTTTTATGCTTTTTGCCAGGGGGTGACTCGTTTTGGGACTTTTGAGCAGATCTAGAGAGGATCTTGAATCACTAAGCACGTTGACTAGTGGATCTCTGCTCATTTTCACCTGTTGAGTTGCCCTGTAAAGAGCATAAAGTTCCGATTGGAAGACTGTGCATTCAGGATGGAGCCTGAACTTAGAAGAGCTGATCTCTTTTCCTTCCTCCCACCAGGTAAGGGCAGCACCTACTTTCCCCTCAATTTTGCTGCCGTCTGTGTAAATTTGGGGTCCGGTGATGTGGCTGGTGTCGGTTTCGAGAAGCTCGTACTCCACGGATGTTCTCGTGGACGGGTGGGGTTGGTCCATAAAGCGCACGCTTTGTTCGAGCTCCTTTTCCGGAGGGAGGTAGTCAAGTGAGAGGTTCTTTTTCGCTCGGTACAGGCTCGCTACTTCTTGGATTCTCAGGTCTATTGGAAGCAGACCTGAAAGGGCGAGTGCTGAGGTGAGAGAAACAGTACGGTAGGATTTGCATATCTTTTGGGCAAAACCTCTTTGTAGGGCAAATAGCTGGGATCTGTTCATTTCGAGGTCCACTGCCTGTGCCCACACATTTGCGGCATAAGTTATGATGGGTTCCACCACTGCGACATATATCGTTCTCGTAATTTCGCCGTTCAGTCCCCAAGTCACCTTCGCTGCACACGCCAATTGCTTGTATATGTCTGCTGCTTTTTTACACTGCGCGGAGACGTGTGCTTTGTAGGTGAGCTTTCGGTCGATCACAAGGCCTAGCAGTTTAATCTCCTCTACGAGGTTAAGTCTGACACCAGACATGAAGAGGTTCGGGATGTCGTACTTCAACTTCCTTGTCAAGAGCATCACGTTGGTCTTATGAGCTGCGAAGTTGAGTTTGTTAAGTAGACCCCATTCCGTTATCATATCCAGTGTCGTGTTGACTTTCTGCTCTAAGGTATCTGATTGGCCTGTAAATACGAGAACGACATCGTCAGCGAACGCTTGACAGTATACTTCCTCGCTATCCAGTTTCTGCAGCAACGAGTCTAGGATTATGTTCCAAAAGGTTGGACCTCCAATGGATCCTTGGATGCAACCTTTAGTGGTTTCCTTCTCGTGTGCTGCTCTGGCATAGTTGACCTTGATCTTACGGTCGCGGAGGTATGAGCATACCATCTCGTAGAGGTTTGATGGGCACCTCTTTTCCGCTAGCTGATGTTTTAGAGTGGGCCACCATGCATTGTCGAAGGCGCCCTCTATATCCAGGGAGATTAGGAGTACGATGTTTTTACTGTTTACTCCTTTTTTTGATTGGCGACACTTTTATCTGGTCAAATATGATCTGAAGAAAATCTTCCTTGTTTTTCTGTCGGTACACTTTCCATTTCAGAACAGATTAAAACGTTTGCTTTGTAATTTGCGCAAAACGGAATACACCCTTAGTTAGTATATATAAAATCTAAATATAAATTAATAGTCATTTTGACTTATGACTATCAAATTTCTTACCTATTTAAGTAAATAAAAAACTTGGTTAATTTCCCGATAAATTTGGATAAAAAGTAAAGTGAGATTGATTAAACTAATTACTGGATTCATTGAATGAATCCAGTAATTAGTTTAATCAATCTCGAAACAATACCTTACGCAATGTTAACATAATTATCTACTCCCAAGTATTTCATTCCTGCGGAAGTTACTCAGTAATATTAAATCGACAAACAATTAATCCTGTTTTATGAATGTCGTTAAACCTTAGATCTGTTATGTATGACGATTTTCATATCTGCCCAAGTGTTTTATAGGTTTCTCATTCATAATATTGGAATAGAATAAAAAGGACAGAAGGTTCACTTCGCCAAACCATTCCAATGAATAAGCGACTCTACCTGCGAAGCATTAAAGTGCACTTCAGCTCGCATAGCATGGAGTATCTCGAAATGTTTTAAGCTAAATATGTACTCACCTTTAAATACTCGTATTATCTACGAAAAACTATGTTAATTTGTCTTGTTAAGCTAAATTCTTATCTTATTTTTTTTAGTAAGTACTGTAGTAGATTGTGCTTCGTCGCTCTAGACTCTTGTGTAGCATTCATCACAAACCTTAGTGGATTTCGAATGCTTATTACTTAAATTTAATAATGTATTGATAATATGGTAATCATTAAAAAAAAAACTAATATTTATAATCACCTACAAAACCTTTTTCTATCGCACTGCTATGCATACCTCTGATCTCTTCTAACGCGGCACGCACCATAGAAAAATCCCGTACGGACGGACACGCCGCTGTGTCTGTAGCTTTGTACCTAAAGTGCGGAGTAGGCCAAGCCCGATATTGGCATGATGTGATGCTATAACAAAACAGATAGTTTTTTTTTTTATTGTGAAGGAACAAGGGCGAGGCCCAGCTGATGTTAAGCGGTATCCTCTGCCTATAACAGATGCATTTCATCACAAGTGACGAACTGCACTGCGCCCATCACCTTGAGACATACCTGTTAAGTCTCATTTTGCCTGCTATTTCACTGGCTAAATATAAATATATATAATAATAAATATACGCGATTTAAACCGTTTAGTTGTTTAATTACTATAAAATAAATATTTTAGAAAAACACTTAACAAATATGACATATATCTAGTGACAATTCCGCCTAATTTTCCTGTTAAGCCGACGTGACGTCATAAACGCCACGTAGAACGGGAATTTCGATGCGTTTTGCTTCTTATTCTTATCCTCGGGAGGTAATTACTGTTCCAGCGCACGATCGAGAAATGTACACATTTCTAAAAAACATTATCAAAATATTCTATTTTGAGACTTACTTCACCATAACTATTAATTTTGTTTTTAAACGACAAACAATTCATCCACTTAAAATTATGACAAACAAGCAGAGTCCAACACCTTTTTATTACACTGATACCTTGTTACACAATATGTAAAAGTATTTATTATGATTTTTTTGTACTATGGTTCATACTACTTGTTTACAACCTGGAGAAATCAATGCGCATCATAGATAATAATAACAAAATAATTTTATTCATAAGTGAATAATATTTAAAGGGTTACAGGCATATAGTATTTTATAACCCGATTTACTGAGTGATTCCGAGAGAAGACGATATAAAATTGAATAACAGACTGATAAAAATAATACAAATTAACATATTAATGTACTGTAATTTTAGGCGACAAACTGAAATTAATTTTACATTTACTTTTCCACGGTGCAATTAGAACATAACAACATAATAGTACATTAATTCTAACATTGTAATTCTTGCATTAACGCCTGCCAAGCGAATAAGCTTACAAAACTATAATGAAAGCAAAAAAAAAATAACCACGAACAGGGCCATGCTATGCCAATAATTAAGCTATCGTGGTATAAAAGTAGATTGGGATATCTTATATTTTAAGTGGCTTTGTTTCGACAAAACTCTTATGTATATGGTTATAAAATTTCAAACATACTAGAGAAAAAAATATAGTCATGTGCGGGATTCGAACCCACGTCCATCCTATAGTCGGGGTATGCTCTGACCGACTGAGGTAACATGATAGTATCGTCTTCAACCATCGTATGGGGATGGATTGATATGAGTCATACTGTCATGTTAGCTCAGTCAGTTAGAGCATACCCCGGCTATAGCAGTGGATGGACGCGGGTTCGAACTCCCGCACATGACTATATTTTTTTCTCGTGTATATTTGTAATTTTGTAATGTAATACGCAGAGCAGGCAAACATAACAATACTAAAATTATATATGGTTCTTTAATAACACCCCTAATCTATGGGTATTATGAAAGAACTTCAATCACAACAAAGTGAACCTCTTTAATGATATTAAACAAAATAATGATAATATGTGAATTCGTTATTATCTATAATGCGCAAGTATAAATTAGTATTTATTAGGACTTGTTAGCACAACAGCTTATTGATAGCCATCACCTTCGGGAACTTCCTCAACAATTTCATACATAATATAGTCAGTAGTAGCTATCGTTGGTTTTTTCAACTTCTTATATTTCCCGCTCTTGGTCTGAATGAAAATTACTGGATGGTGATTGTGCTTTCCCGTCTCCTTTTTAACTGAGAAGTCTGGACTCACAGTGATGGTGGTAAAGCATTTGTTTGTGTTAATGCATCTCCATTTGTTGTCACTGTAGGGCGTCCTGCTGTAATAGTGACCTCTGTATAGAAGTAGCAGTTTGTTGTTCATCGTCGTTATAAGTTGCACTGGAATCAAAGATATGCTTTCGTTAGCGATTTCAATTTTAGGTTAGGGTTTTAGGATCTACGGTCGTATTCCATTTGAGTTATTTTCGATAATTTTGACCACATTTTGCGTCTATGGATCCACATTTAATATGAACCTTAGACACAAAATGTGATCAAAATTATCGAAAATAACGAATTTAGCGTCAAATGGTATACGTCCTATATCTGTGGTAATAAATGATAAAGGCCGTATTCCACTTGAACGCCAATATCATTATTTTAGATAATTTTTACCACATTTTGCGTCAATGGATCCACATTTAATATGATCTATTGACACAAAATGTGATCAAAATTATCGAAAATAACGAAATTGGCATCAAGTGGAATACGCCCAAAGATATCAGAAGAGATATGCTACCAGCAGCGGCGATTCATTCGGGCTTTAGCGGTCAAGTGTCAAACCAAAAACATGATTAAATAATAGAGATATATACGATACAGAAGAAATTCACATAAACATAAGAATATATTAAATTGCGCAAAGTGTTCTTGAACAAGAGTGAGATATTTTTTTTTCTCAAAATCTTACATGCAGGACCACTCTAAAATAATACTTAAACACAAAATACTACATACATTTTATTTAATTATTCAACTTACGAAGACTGACCTTTGGCAGCAGAAATTAGTATTTTATGTCATGGCACATGTCAATTTTATAATTATTTAAGAAAACCGCAATATTAAAAAAATAGAGACCTTAATATTCAAAAGATTAGGGAAAGTTTTATCCAAAATATTTTAACGATATAGACACATAGCTGTATCGCAAACAATACATAATAAATTATTTAAAAATATGTCCCCAAGCACCTAATACTGTGTTTCGGCAGCTATTAATTCTAGCTAGTAATTCTAGGTCAGCCTGAACAACATCTTCAAACAATCATCACATACCATCAGGTGAGATAGTGGTCAAAGACTAACCTATCAGAAGAAAAAAATACATGTTTACGAAATATTTATAGTACCACCAACTTAACTGTGCAGTTTTCGAGGGAGCTACTGGTCAAGGAAATCAACTACAAACTGTCACAATTTGAAGGAATGTTGTAGTTATTTTTTTTGCCGCCTGAACAGATAAGTTGGTGGGACTGTATGCTCTCTGGACGCTAAGTCCATTTCTTAGAAGGTGGATGGCAATGTTCAAGATTCGCTGACACGAGGACTCCTTCTTCTGTGATGATGAGCTGCGCTTTACAACCAGTGGTGCATCGCCACCGCTGTCCGTGCCTGTTGTGTCCTCTATGACTGTATGTATAATTCTTGTATAGGTAATAGACTTTGCCATTGCTGCATTGAATCTGGATAGGAGTTATGTTGTTTTTTGTTCGGATAGCTGTGAAGACAAACTTGTTTTTTTATGGAGGAACTGAGCAAGTATTTTTTTTTCTTATTAAATCTTTACACTACATACTCCGTACAGTGGTCCGTACTCTTAATTGATTATAATTATTTTATTTGTTACTTACATTATATTATATTATTTTTAACTTTGGGTTCATTCTCCAACTCTTCAATATTCTTCCTGAAGGGAAGTTAGACTATTGTTACAAATTCACAAATATACGATAGGAAAAACATTTTTGGCTCTCAAGGACAGCTGCCCGAACACACTGTTAGGTGCTTGGCAACAGATTTTCTACTTGATTGTAGCTAGCTAGGCGGGCATTCCCAAGACGCCCCAAGCCAGTAATTCTAGGTTAGCCTGAACAACATCTTCGATCACATGGTAACCAGTTTGGTTTTCGTAAAGGCAAGACTACTACCTTAGCTATTTTTAAGATGTTCAAAGAAGTTTGGGATGCTATGAACAATAAAATACCCTGTGTTGGAATTTTTATCGATATGTCCATGGCATTTGATTGTGTGGTGCACAAAATATTGCTAAATAAAATGGAACATTTTGGAGTGCGTGGTGTAGCTCTTAAACTATTTAAATCATATTTACAAGATAGAGAACAAGCTACTCTTATTGACGGATATAATAAGGAGACAAAAACTGTAAGTGAAGTAAATTCAGGTTATGAGAAAGTTAAGTTAGGAGTCCCACAAGGGAGTATTTTGGGTCCACTTCTTTTCTTAATATACATAAACGATTTGCCAACAATAGCTGAACACCTATGTGTCATGTTTGCAGATGATGCAACGATTTTTTTATCAGCCAAAAACAATATGGATATAGTTACATTCGAGAGGGAAATAAATAATACATTAAGCAAAATTGCCGCTTGGTTGTTGTCAATAAATTTAAACATTAATAGAAATAAAACAAAATTCATGAAATTTAAAAATTATCAATCGCCTCATGTTTATCTTGATATACATGAATCTGGAATTAAAATTGAAGAAGTTAAAGATGTTAATTTTCTTGGCATTACAATCGATACTCACCTCAATTGGAAATCACATATCAATAAAATTAATTCTAAACTTTCATCTTCTTGTTATATGCTTTCAATACTTGCTGAAACTACTTCTGTAGAAGTAACTCGGAGAGCATATTTTGGCTATGTTTATCCTATACTTAGTTATGGTGTAATTTATTGGGGTAACTCTGTAAATGTTAAGTCTACTTTTATACTTCAAAAAAAGTGTCTACGTATTATGTACAGTATGTACAGTGACGAGTCACTAAGGACAGTTTTTAAAGAAAAAAACATTTTGGCCCTCACTGGTATTTATATACTAGAGCTTTGTTTGTTTGTGAAACATAATATGGAATATTATACACTTACGGCAAAATTCCGCAATAACTTACGTAGTAAATACATAAATGATATATTTTTACCAAAAATTTGTTCTAAAATATATGATAAAAGTACATATGTAACTAGCATCAGAGTGTATAATCATTTACCGCTGTTCATCAAAGAACTGAATGGATATATGTTTAAGAAAAAGTTAAAATTGTGGCTTCTTGAGCATGTGTTTTATGATGTTAAGGAGTTTTTAAATTTTAAAACATAAACCGGCATCATGAATTCAATCCAATTAATTTGTTGTCTAGATTTATATAATATCAATTGTATCATTTTCATTATGTGTCTAGAACTTAATATTGCATGCTCGATATGAGTAAACTGTTACTAGCTCGTTTTCAAACTTATATTGTTTATCTTTAAGTATTGTACTGACAGTTTTGCAATAAATATTACTTTACTTTACTTTACTTTACCTACCATCAGGTGAGATAGCGGTCAAAGGCTAATCTATCTATAAATAAATAAAAAAATGTCGTCATGTTGTCTTAGGTTTCGCGATTATTACACATAGTAATTAAACAACTTAAACAAAATCTGAAAGGATGCCTGGAGGGTACACAAAATGAGTTGGATAATACAATTTTGGAAAACATTGAACTAACGAGGAAAACAGATCAACTTCAACAGGAAATAGAAATTCTAAAACTCTTGTGCAAAACTCCTATAACGTCGCTGCGAAAAAAAATAACACTTAGTAAAAAAAGTGCCAAACGTCGAATAACAGACAGTTTCAGAGACAGTCCACTTTGTTATACTGAGTCAAAAAATAACAACCAGCAAGTAGAGCATGAACCGCACTTACTATTTCCCGAAGAAAACCCGTCTCAGAACCATCTAACTTAATCGCGTATTTTTATACCGACGACGTTTCAAACACTATGCAGTGATCGTGGTCACTGGGTGGCTGATAAATATACGCGATTTAATCCGTTTCAGGTTGTTTAATTCTATAAAATATCCTCATTTTACAGGGCTGTGGGTATCTTTTGAACCGTATTAGGTGTATGTGAAGAATAGGTATCATTTCACCGGATATCTTAACATTTTTTTTTTTTTTTTATGCTTGATAATAGATTTTTTATGCTTGATATAAGCCTTTGACCACTATCTCACCTGATGGTAAGTGATGATGTGGTCGACGATATTGTTCAGGCTAACCTAGAAGTACTGGATCTCAAGGACAGCTGCCGGAACACACCGTTAGGTGCTTGGCGACAGATTTCAAAATGAAAAATCAAAGTAATATATAAATATGGGTGGCTCATTAAAAAAAACATGTATATTTCAGCGTTTATTTCATTTTGCTTATTTCATACCAACGGCGCTTAATACATACTATACCTACTACTAATCAAACTTGAGGTGGTTATAATACAAATAACAAAAACCGGCCAAGCGCGAGTCAGACTCGCGGCAAGAAACTCGAACTTAAAGTAAATAAAGATTTTGGTAAATACATACAACCCGGTTTTTATTAAACCGGTAGACAAACGAATCCAAGATGGCGCTGCAAATCATTACATTTCAATTGCTAAGGCTAGAGTTGCTCTTGCGCTTTCAAAATTAAAATACTAAGAGTTCAAACTCGGTGGAATTGCATGTATGTCCTCGAGCCTAATTCCTCCAGATTTCCGTAAAATTAAGTATTTTCTAAAATAATTGGATGAATCTTTCTGTATGGGAATTGTTATTTTGATATTTAGGGTTTTATCCCAAAATGTTAATCCCTAAATATCAAAATAATAAATTTATACATAGGAAAACTGGAAAACCAGAAGCATAGATATTAGGCTCAGCTATATGCACACACAATTTCACCGAGTTTGAACAACATTCAAAATATGACGAAACTACGTTTGTATCGTAAGCGGCCCGTGCACTTTACTCTTGTCGGTGGAAAATCACAATTACTTACATGAATCTTAGTAGTGTTAGTGTTTTACTATGATAAGTGGAATTCATTTCAATTAAATGTTAGTTATTAATATGCATTTAAGCTTAGATATAAGTATCTTAGCAGATTACTTAAGAGTAATCTGCGTCATTATTTCTGTCGCTAAGCTTTCAAGTTAATAAAACCGAGTAATTATCATTCTGTGTTGACTTCTTCAACTTATCACAGCAATTGTAACAACAATAAGACATTGGTTGTCGCGGGCCGGATTGATGGCACTGGCGGGCTGGATGTGGCCCGCGGGCCGTAGTTTAGGTACCCCTGCACACACGGTCTATAGCTTGCATGTGAGATGTAATGATTTGTACCGTGTATTCGGATTATACTACCAAAAATTTTACGTTTGTACGGAACTTCCGGTGTACGACTCGCCCTTGGGGTTTTAATTTTTACAAATAGATTAAATATGAAACCATAGATAAAGGATAGAGTCCCGTATATAAAACATTACATAGTTTACGTCCCGATGTTACTTTTAAAATCAATACTCTTTTTAATCATTGTGGCATTGATCTTTTGTACAGACCTTTTCAATCACGAAGGCGTGCCCCTCCATAGTAAATTATTGATGCGGATTTGTACGAGAATCCGTCGTTTGTCATGTACACGACGTCTTAGTATATACTCCCTTCCGATACGAGCCAAAAGCGATTTTATCAATGCAATCTCCGTTCCGAAACGAAATCGCGTCAACGATAGCCCTTATGACGTCACCGATTACCTCATGTCAGATTTCAACGAACACACTACAAACTGAAATCACCGTGAGCGGTGCTGTCAAACTGACATTTTGTATATGTGTGAGTGTATACGTGCTGTAAATGTGTGCTTTGACGATGACCGAAACGAAAGTAACTATTAATTAATACATGGCCGTGTGGCCGTAAGCGGGATTATTGCCGTTCCGAATTGTTGGTAGCACTCGACCGCAGCGTAGATATGCTGCGGTCGAGTGCTACCAACACAAAGTTACTGCGTACAAAACTTGACAGTCAAAACCGCGATTTATGAAACGGAACGGATGATTGGTGGCTATAATCGATAAAATCGCTTTTGGTGTATATCGGAAGGCAGCCAAAGTAAATTAATAACATGTATAATATGATCACTTGGGTAGAGGCAAATATATACCTACTCAAAAATTACGAGGGGTCGCCGGACGCCTTCGTGACTGGAAACAAATTCTTGATGGAGATTCGTGGTAATGTAAATTACATATAGGTAACTCAATCCCTACACAAAAAATAATAATATTGTAACTACCTAAACATTATCAAAGTACTATCCACGAGAGAAAGAGAGAGAGAGAGAGCTTTGGAGATAACGTAACGATGGCATCATTAGAGCGTTAAAAGGCATCTTTGAGGTCATAATGTATACAAAATTTATCCGGCATCAAGTCAATAGATGCCTAGTAAAGGCCTTTACAAAGTTTATTTATTCTTGCTTTCCTAGCCGGCACATGATTGTGTTCGTGAGTCATTGGAGCGTTAACAAAGGCATCTATGACGTCATAATGTTAACAAAATGAATTCGGCATCAAGTCAATAGATGCCTAGTAAAGGCCTTTACAAAGTTAATTTATTCTTGCTTTCTTAGCCGGCACATGATTGTGTTCGTGAGTCATTGGAGCGTTAACAAATACATCTTTGAGGTCATAATGTTAACAAAATTAATTTGACATCAAGTCAATAGATGCCTAGTAAAGCCTTTTACAAAGTTTATTTATTCTTGCTTTTCTAGCCGGGACATGATTGTGTTCGTGAGTCATTGGAGCGTTAACAAATACATCTTTGAGGTCATAATGTAAACGAAATGAATTCGGCATCAAGCCAATAGATGCCTAGTAAAGGCCTTTACAAAGTTTATTTATTCTTGCTTTCTTAGCCGGCACATGATTGTGTTCGTGAGTAACACCGACCAGTCTCCCTTCCTTCGATATTGTAAGGAAAGCTTTGCATCCCTGAGTGCACCTCCACTTGCCGAGCTTGTTCTTCGACCTCTGGCTGTAGGTGTATTCGTTGTACATGTAGTATGACTTCCCGTTGCGCTTGTTCACGATATGGATGAGGCCGTCTGTGAATATGAACAAGCACCTTGCTTAATATGGTTATTTACATAAAAATCTTTATGGGCTGTTTAGTTTTCATCCTATATGTCCTCTTACCGTCATCAAGTATAATATTCTAAAGTCATACTACGGCCGTATTCCATTTGAGTTATTTTCGATAATTTTGACCACATTTTGCGACTATGGATTCACTTTTAATATGAACCATAGACACAAAATGTGATTAAAAATTATCGAAAATAACGAATTTAGCGTCAAATGGCCATAGGCTATATTAGAAATTTTCTTGACATTTACCAATTATTGGAGTATTTTTTTTGTTCCGGACTGGATAAATACCCGCCACCTCCTGTCCTTTGTGCTCCAATATTAAATGTTATTTTTGGTCAGCACGCGATAGTGTTTTTAATCATATTTAGAAATCATTTTTGTGATTCTAGATTATAGGGATTATTTTGAATGTCACCTATCAACTATAGAGTATTTACAAGTAACTTAAAGACTTTTGCGATTTGAAGACATAGTTGTATGTTTTTAACGGGACATGATCGCGATAAAAACACGTTTACTTCGACGTTTCGACTAAGTTGCGTTGGTCGTGGTCACGAGCGGTACTGATGAACACCGAGGTAAATAATGTTCATTGTATCGCGATTAATAAGTTGGCATCGTCAGGACCACTATGTCATAGTTGTGTAATGAAATTCTATTGTTATAATTATCGCCGATGCCAATGTGTTAAGTCGCATTAAATATAACGTTACGACTATTTACTGTTCTTAGTCCAGGACACAACTCCTATCTACGTTTTTTGTTTCAGAACAGTAGAAATGAGTGGACCTAAGCGTTATGAAATTAGTTATTCGCAGTAGTTTCTAGTTTTCGCGAAAATTACAAATATATATTAAACAAGTTTGACCTTAATCGCGTTTACTTTACATTATTTTTGTCCCGACATTTCAAACACTTCGCAGTGATTGTGGTCACGGCTACGAATAATAATGAATATTCGTAGGGTCACGGTTATTCTAAGGTGACAGTTGACTTTTGAATTGTTTGAGAGATTATTTGAAGAATATACTTGATTTATATAGTTAATTTCTAAATATGATTAGCACTATTGCGAGCTAACCTAAAATCTCATTCACAAATTATTAAAGCACAATAGTTTTTATCCCGGGGCGAAATCGGGGGACGCGGATTCGATTCCCGCCGGGAAAAAATTTTGTTCTCTAATAATTTGTAAATGTTATGTTAATATTTTTAGACCTCTCATATTCGGAGGGATTTAAGTATTATATATTCTTTGTAAATATTATGTATCGTTTTGACTACTTTTCCATAGTGAATATTCATCTTGAAGATATGAATGAAAGCCATAACTCGCTAAGTCAATATACTTTATTAAACTCTGCGTCAACATTAATAAAACTGGTCATCAATCATCACGTTTGTATATCCCGAAGAAGTAGACAAGATTTATGTCAAAACATCTGCCTTTCCCCAGGAATGTTTTGGTTTTAAGTAGTAGGAGGCGAGCTTAGTGACAACTACCAGTACAGTTCCAGACCCCGGACTTTTCAAGGTACGAGTGTCCAATTTGCGAATTGCACCCAGGATATCGAGATTCCACTGCAGCGCTTTCGCAAATTCACATGTCAGTCTATCAGTCGTGGTTCAGATAATAAAAGCATTTTCATACTTGGATGTACTTATATTTTAATCATGTATGGAATTAAATTAAATATAATGTAACAAAGTTACGTAACAAATATATGTCATCAGAAAATAAATATGTATTTTTAGAACATTGTGAACACCTCTTAGTGTAATGTGGATGTAATATTGTATGAAGTACTAATCACTAGTTACATTATTTTTATACAACGTATTCTCCACTAGGTAATCGGTGAAGGTTAGGGGCATGAGAATGCTCATTTATTTCTTCAATTACCATCAAATTTGAGTCAATTTTAATCGCAGCCTTGCATCTTGGATATGTAGTGCACGTCCAGTGCTTCAAAGAATTATCCTTTTTGTAAAATCGGTAGTTTCTGTACACTAACCTTTCCATGTTATTTGCCATAACGATAATTTGAGCTGAAAAGAAGGAATACGAACAGGTTAATGATCGACCTTATTGATTTCAATACAAGGGCTAAAATCGTGTAAGAAGAAATCAATACTTGTATTGATTAAAATTACTATGAGCTAAAATGACATTTTAAATAGATTTATATTTGTTGGTAGTCTTATCAGAGTCAGTAAGTTCGATCATTATATTTTAAAAAAGAAAATAATATTCAAAAAAAATAAACATTACCTACACCTTAAGGGTTTGTGCTAAATACGGGACCTTACTACTAAGCCTCGTCCGTCCGACCTTTATAAGTTGGCATCGTCAGGACCCCTATGTCCTAGTTATGAATGAAATTCTATTGTTATCATTATCACCGATGCCAATGGGTTAAAGGACTGGATCTTTAGAATAGTAATAGTTAGCCAATTGAAATTTTCACACAATATGTGTTGTGCATTCTGTGTTGGTACGGACCCTTCGGTGTACAAGTCCAACTTGCACTTGGCCGGTTTTATTCTTCTTCAATACTCCGCTGTTCGACAGAATCGACTTCATAAACTTTTCCTGTAGGTTTCACGCCGCTAAATATTTCCCATTAGACTATACGATTAACACTTTTCGTCCCATTTTTATTGTCGTTTCATTTTATGGTAGAATATATAGTTATTGTATAATAATTGTTTGCCAGTCACCGTTGTGATCAATTCGACTCAGAAAATAACAATGTTATAGCTAAATCTAATTTTCATTGAAAACAGAATGCAATGATCAGTGATCATTTTGGTAAACAATAATTAGATTATCATACTTATCTATATCTATTAATTATTCAGAAGAGGATCTGTAAAAGAAAAATAGCTGTTTTGCCATATTTTAGCAGTTGAGCAAAAAAGTGACATAGCTAATCTATACTTTAGTGCACTATATTTTAGTGCTTATTACTAACATTCGTCGATTCAACTACGTTAAAGTCACGGATTCAAGAGCTTCAAATATTAATTTTATAATGTTTGATTCCTACCTTAGATGCATTTCTATTATTATGTTGATTGGAAATACTTATTTGTTATGCCAGGTTGCAATGTTGTTATTTGAGCGCGAGTTCTTTTATTCAAACCTAAGGACCTTCGCTTCCTTGGATTCTAGGATTGAACCATGAGCGAAGCGAGTGATATCAAATATAGAATCGTTTGGTTTCAAAGGTACGAGACGCAAAATAAATTTGCCGAGCAATTTTTCACCTCACACCAGCAAGATAAATGCAGGTGCTATATAGTAAATTATTGTTAACTTATGTTAAAATTACAAGAACAACTACTGTAATCGGTAACATTGACGGTAAATTTATTTTAGTACTTGATAAACATGAATTAGGTAAGTACTAAAATTATTTTAGCGCTTACCTAGCAACCAATACAAACGTGACACATTTCAATCTTGTGTTCTCCACACATAGATTTTTTGCACTTAACGCAACAAGTCTTCGTCATCCTTCTCTTTGCAGAGGGACAAAAGGCACATATCTTTCTTTTTTTTGGTGCACTGGTTTCTCCAGTTTCCACGAAACTGAATCCGCTGTCTGGTACTTGGATATTAAGGATTTGCGTGATGGAGTTACGCACGTCGGTTTGAAGTGTTGGTTTCGTCAATCTTGACCGCATGTGTGGCTCAATCAATTTACTGTGAAGATGTTTCAGATAGCTACGTCGGGATAAAGGCTTTTTATTTGCTGCTGTAGTATTTGAGACATATATGACGTAACTATTGATGAATGCTATGTTAAGCATGCCATAAAAAACGCACAAAGGCCAGTACCTCGTTTTGCGATTGCAAGCAACCAAACATTTTTGATTAAATGCTTCTACATCTTTTTTTGTTTTGTCATATAACTCAAACATTGTAGGCGTATTAGTACTTGAATTAATTTTAATCTCTTCATGACACGTTGATAGTAAAAATATTAGTTTTTGTGGTGTAGCCTTATATGAAAGCAAAGTAAGTTCATCATCGTAGCAAAACATAGCTGTGCCAGTTTTTCTTGTCGGTTTATTTTGTAACTCGAGTGGAATCTCCTTTGCGTTTGTTTTTAAAGTTCCAAGTAAAGTCATCTTGTAAGGTTCTTTCAGTAAATCTTTTGCTAATGGCACTGATGTGAAAAAATCGTCCATAATAATGTTTCTATGACTTCCATAAATACTTCTAGTTATTCTTTTTACAAAGAATTCTCCTAATGGTTTACCGTCTGTTTGAGTACAAGAACCCAGATACGGCTCTGCATCTACCATATAATTTGTAGAATTATCCAACAGCTTTACAATTTTTATCCCATATTTGTTAGATGTTTTAGGAATATGAGTACGAAACGGGCATTTTCCTCTGAAGCTTAATAATTGTTCCTCAATGGTAAGATTACACCCAGGTTCATAGTTTTCTCGACACTGATTTATGAAAAGATTCCAAACATCTCGAAAAGCAGCAAAAGCATCAGTCTGTCGCCGTTCTTCTCGCGTAGCTTTGTCATCGAATCTTATGGAATTAAGTAAAAATTCAAACCTCTGTCTAGACATTGTACTGTTGTATCGATAGCTACAAAACGTCCTCTGAAACATTTCTTTAGTTGGCAAGTGGTTATTTTTCATTGCCGCACACAGGGCGAGTACTCCGATTAGAGCTCGAATTTCATTAGGATCTGTAGGGCTTTGAGTAGCTTTTAAATTTTGGTACTTTTCATGTTTCAGTTTAATTTCTACGTTGGTGTGAGTAACTATTGCTTCTATGATATCTTCTGTTATGAAAAATGTAAAGCAATTTTGAGGATTTAATTCAACTTTGCAAACTGTTGATGGCCCTGAGTTAACAGAAACAACGTTTCTTGAAGCCATACATTTTTTTTCGGAATACCACTTGTGGTTATTTTTACCACACAAAACGGGTCGCGATGGTCTCACAATTACGTCTTGCAATTGTGATGAAGTAACGGGCACTTTAAGTGTCTCCAACAAATCCGAAAGTGAATCAGAATTTCTTTGCATATCTTGAACTGCCGGTGATGATTCAGGTACCGAACAATGTATCTCATCGTATTCAGTTTCATAATCTGGATCACTTTCAACATTTTCTTCCTGCTCACTTCCAGATGACAGGTCACTGTACTCATCCCTCACTGACGTGTCTGAAATTACGTACAGTAATAATAAATACGATGAATAATGTAAATGTAACTCAAAAGAAATACATATTCTAGAACGCTGACATGTACAAAAAACTAATATTTTATCTTTCACTTTAGTTGTCCTGACAAATCCCTACTGAAGCAGGGATGTCTCAAATATTGACTTAGAACAAGCGCTCTCGTCAGTTACAATCGCGAATGAAAGTTTATTAGTGCCTTTCAAAAACTGTATCATCAATTTAAAGAAATCTTGCTTGAAAAACGTACCACCTTTAGTAGCAATCATTATTTTTTGATACGGTCGTATTTAAATATAATATCTTCGCTCGAGTTCTGATGCCCTTGATGGTATTGGTGCCCATGGTGATGTTGAATCTTGCTGTACAAAACATTATTATCGTCGTCCAGAAATATGAAGGATTTACACCTTGGGAAACTGGTGCACACCCATTTATATCCAACCCTGGTTTTGTACCGAAAGAAGAACTTATATCCTTCATAAACGAGCCCTTTTCGCCGAGCTGCAACATAAGCAAAGAAAATGAGCACATAATTATCAGGGTAAGAGCATACTACATAACTTAAAGAGAAATTGTAAAGAGTCATCATTCTAACCAGAAAGACGAAACTATAACTGCCAACGACCAAAATTCCCTTATTACTATGATATCACTCTATTCTATTATCTTTATTAACTTATTACCTTGACGAGCCAGGACTGCTAGTATTTTATACTGTAGGGATTAAAAAAAGAAGTTTTCTTAAGATTCGACCTAAGAGGTCCTGATACGGCGATGATTGTTGTAACCGACTGAAGCCTCGGTTCGGCAAGTTTCGGGAAAATAATGTAGCTTCGGCAGCAGTTTCACTTTGTATTCCTACTTGAACCCTCTAAAAGATACATTGTGCAGATTTCAAACGGCCCATCCGTTTGAATAAGGGTAGGTAGGAAGATTACTGTGAATCTTTATTTACATTCTTACTAACCACTGAAACTTACATAAAACATAGGCGCACACAATGTTATATAAAATTTTAGAGCCAAATTGACTGGTGTTTTTGTTTTTAAACCACACAAAATTTACATACATTAACATTCTTTGTAAAATAAATAGTCAAAATTACACCTTGATAGGTGTAATTTTGTTTTTAATAGATAGGGAATAGAGTTGAAATTGGTTAAAAACTTATGGTGTGGGTCATGTGATTTTACCTACTACTTGAATTCTATTTGGCAAATATTGAATCCGTGTTTTAAAAAAAAACAAAGTAATTATAATGAAGAATATGTTGAGTTGGAGTGAATATATTTATAACAGTCATTGGGCAAATTACGCAATGATTATAAAAAATAAAATAAAATGTTGTATGTTATATTATATTGGTGTATTCCGTTCTGATCCCACGAAGAGATACCACATGGTATCAGTTTTATTTTCTATTAAGTTTTTATTCCGTTCTGATCCCAGTTATAATTTAGAGTGGGATCCGTTTATTTTTAATTATTTTACTATTCCGTTCTGATCCCACCTACTTTTTAATATATTTAGGCACTTAATCAAGTACGGTTTGCAAGATAAATTTACAATTTCACAATATATAATATTTTGTAACTAATTTTCAAAGTACCAGGAGGGCAGAAGTTTTAAGAAGTCATATATACTACTGTGTATATATGCTAGAAAACCAATTTATAATAAAGCTTGTTCTCATGGTTCTTAACTAGTTACTTAGCTAACAAACCTATAAAAAAATTCAAATCCTCAAAGCAAATGTTCCAGAATGGCAGCCAGAAAATTATATAATCAGACTTTGAAATAGCAGCTAGGAATGCTATATCCAAGGTTTTACATCAGTTCGAGTAAAAGGATGTCACTTCAATTTCTCTCAGAGTGTGTGGAAGAAAGAAATGTCACTAAATTTAACAAAAGAGAAAGACACACGGAGGCATGTTGTACTATCAGCTTTATTGCCATTACTACTGCTCATTATTTAGAAGAGATGCAAACTTAAACTTATTGCGTAATAACCAATGTAACCTATTCCACAATTACTGAAGCGTAAGGTTTCAAAATCAATTTTCAGAAATAAATGGATTTGCCATGTTACACATCAACTGAAAATTGGTGAAATCACAGTAGGTTACTTTTTGGAAATGTTAAGATAGTTTAAATTTTATTGTTAAGTTTTGTATATTATAATGATATTCATTACTTTTTGTTAAACTTAATAGACGTTTGATTTGTAAATTTTAATTATTTTTTTACTTATTGTTTACTTTTGTATTTTTTTATGGATATACTATGTTTTATTTATATATATAATATGTATGTATTTGATTCCAAATGTTATTATAAATGTTTATTAACTTAAACGTTATCGCGTAAGCCTTTAAAATTTTTAAATAATCATTAGTTGTGTAACATGATGTATAACTGACTTCTAATTCGACTACATTTTATAAAACTGTATGACTTGTGATCATGAATTTTATACAATAATGCTTACATATCTGATTCTGAAAGAAGAAAATATAATTGGTTACTAGTAAGACATCAACCCGCAACTATAGGTACCTGTAGTAGTGAGTTCGTATCCCACTCCTAGCAACTATTTCCCATCTAAGATATATTTTATATTCATGTTAAACATGCATAAATGTGCTCATAGTGTTTTTTTATACTTAATTTCTTTAATTATTACTCCCAATACCTTAGTTTAATGTGTAAAATAAAGAGTGACTTGATTTTGAAGTAGATTATTTTATTTTTAGGTTAAATATATAAAAAAAATATAGCAGAAATGGTTGGTTTGCTTAATTAAGCTCAATGGAAAACTTAAGGTTTGTGCATTTTTTCGGTTTAATTTTAGGCAATATGTATAATTCATTTTGTAAATGTAGTTTTTCTATTACGAGATCTACAATATAATACTACTATGAACGTCTGTTTTTCTGGTACTTTGAGTTTATTAAATAAATAAATCATACAACATTCGATATTCTCATTCAAAGATAGCTGAAGTATGAAACTCCCATGAACTTTTGCTATCGTTGTAGTTTGAGAATTCATACATTGGTATTTATGCCATTGTGTGTTGTAGCGTTACGAAAACTTAAAATAAATGTCGTCCTTTTTTGCTGACGTACTTAAGGACTTTAACTATTATTAAATCAGGGCCATAAAACAATGTGTGGGATCAGAACGGAACGAAAAATAAGGATGGGATCAGAACGGAATTTTATTTTACAAATAAATCGTGTGGGATCCGTTTGTTGGATCAGAAAGGAATACACCATCTGACCTGATGGTAAGTGATGATGTGGTCGAAGATGTTGTTCAGGCTAACCTAGAAGTACTGGCTCTCAAGAACAGCTGCCGGATCACACCGTTAGGTGCTTGGCGACAGATTTTCTACTCGAGGGTGGTAGCTAGCTAGGCGGGCATTCGCAAAATGCCCTACCGCCATGCTATAACGACTGCCATCCTAAGACGACAACCGGGACCGACGGCTTAACGTGCCCTCCGAAGAACGGAAACGCTCAGTAGTAATGTCACTAGCGGTTACCCATCCAACTCATGACCGCGGGCGACGTTGCTTAACTTTGCTGATTGGTTGAGAACAGCTAAGTAAACTTCGCTACGAGCGCTTCATATTATTTCAATAAGTAAACACTTAACTAATCACTGCATCAGCAATCATTTTTGTTATTACCTTTGTCTTACATATTTTATTGGCCTTTTATTTAGTTGAAGTTCTTCATAATTTATAATGATTTTTCATAAATTATAAATTCAATAAGTAAACACTAGACTTATCACTGCATCAGCAATCATGCTTTTTATTACTTTTGTCTTACAATTAGCCTTTATTAAGTTGAAGTTCTTGACTCGTTGAGTTATTAACTCGAGTTCTTGAATGATGAGAATTATGTAAAAAAGAGGTTATATTTGATTTACATATGATTTTTTTACTTACGGTACATTGTTGTTGGATGAGATTTTGATTCAAACTACTCAACTAACTACCAGATTATTGTCAAATGTTTGTTCCAAGAAGTGTTACCATATTTGTTTTTTTTTTCGGGGAATGTTCCGAGGAGCTTTTTGAACTTATTCCTGCGTGAAAAGACCCAGCCCACATCCAGCATGTACGGACATCACACACTTTCGCTTTTGTCGCTCCTTTCTTCCGCGTACTTGTGGAATGTGGAACGACCTTCCTCCGACGATCTTTCCGCGAAGCTACGACATGGACCTTTTCAAGAGGGGTATCTACAAATTCCGCTCTGGGCAGGCAACGCATCGGCAGCGAAGCTATTGTTGCAGATGTCCATAGGCGGCGGGTACCGTAAACCATCAGCTATCGGTTTCAGAAGAAAATCCTGTTTCGGTTGAACACTAAATTGATTGATAGGACTATCTAATACATAATGAAATAAGCATAAAAAGTAGTGCGGCAGAATGGAAACTCGTCATATCTCATCGTATTTACATTATATTGAGATACAGTAAGCAAAAGCTTTCGTATTATTACCACGTGGTAGGTCACTTTAGCAAGAGTCCGTCTTGGTGGGTACCACACTTTTAGATATTCTGCATCGAGGACTAAAAGTTCAGGTGTAAAGAGCGCTGTAGCATGTGAAATTACTGGGTAAACGAGATAATAACTACCGTCCCGGTGTGAAGAGCGCAGTGCTAGTCAAGCAGATGGACGATTGTAACACCAAAACTGTAATGGACAGTTGTGACGCTTGCATCAGACGAGTGACTTCATGACATCAATAAATAATGAGATGTGAAAACTCCTGGGTTTTCTATACAAACAATAATTAAATGATAAAGATGTAATTTAATTTAACTATTACAATGTCACAATAGATACCAACAAAATAATTCATATCTATGTAACTATATACATGCCTAAAACAAACCTTACAATTCTATTAAAAATTATTATAACATCTTACTTAATCAAAATAAAAGTATCATCATCAGCCGGAAGACGTCCACTGCTGAACAAAGGCCACAAAGAACGGCTATAATCCACTTGTAACCACTGGCTACCCGCGACTTTCACGATGTCGTCATCCACCTAGTGGGGGGCCTACCAACTCTACGTCTTCCGGTGTGGTAACCACTAACGAAAACCTTTCTTCCCCATCGGTTATCAGTTCGTCGAGCAATGTAGCCCACCCATTGCCACTTCAACTTGCAAATTCTGAGAGCTATGTCGGTGACTTGGTTCTTTGGCCATCCACGTTCCGGATTTTATCGCGCAAAGAAACTCAAAAAAGTATATATGTACATCCAATTATAACAGTCATGAAATTGAGAAGTGCCTTCTTAGCGCTTTCCATACAAACGTAATCATGTAATTTTTGAAATACCAAGTTTTCCAATACGGTGAAATTTTGCACGCATGGTCTTGAGCCTAAAATCAATGCTTCTGGTTCGTCAGTTTTCCACAAAATTATTTGGAGCCCGCCCCGGTTTCTGCACGGGTATTCAACAAAAAAAATATAAATTGAAACACATAACGAGTAGTTATTGTGAAATAACTTAGTATTGCGGAAGTTTCTGTAGATATTGATGTCCCTCTATAAAATTGTTGTACATCGCTTTGCTCTATTTTCAACAGTTTCCGCAGCGTACGCGATATAACGATTTACTTGGCATTTATTTCACACATTGGGTTACATTATCGAAATTTTCATACGGATCCCTAAGTTTTTGAAAATATTTTATAGCTTATGCTCATCAGGGATAGTGTAGGATTCTAACGGTGAAAGAATTTTCTAAATCGGTCCAGCAGTTTTTGTTTATTCGTTACCTACAATAATACAAATCTTTTCTCTTTATAATATTATTATAGATAAACGATTCATACGGGAATTCTTATTTTAACATTTAGAGGTAAGATACATTTTAATAATAAAACTAAAAAGTAAAAAACCAAAAGTATAGTTATCGGCTCGAGTATATACATGAAAAGTTTCAAAGAGGTGTTTAAAATATAACTAACTTCGTTTGTGTGGAAATAGCTACGAAGACCATAGGTTTGGTACATCTTATACCTTAAGGTATAAGATGTACCAAAAACCCTTTTGTGTCAGTAGGTGCCTAGTCCAGTCAGCAATAATCACTGTTGCCATATTTTTATCATTACTTATTCCAACATTATCATTCATCTATCATTCTTCTTAATTAGTATAACATCTTACTCAAATATGTATATGTTACATCCAATTATAACAGTCATGAAGTTGATTACGGTATAAGATGTTGTACAAAAACAAAAAAACACTTTTGTGTCAGTAAGTGCCTAGTCAAGTCAGCATTTTTATCATTCGTTAGTCAATATAGGTCATGTCATTGATCAATTATTCTTCTAAATTAGGATAACAACAAAGTCAAAGTCAAAGTCAAAGATTTTTATTTGCAAGATGTAGGTAATACATGTTGTAACATTTATAATATTAAAAAGTGCCATATACATCCTTGCCATAATTAGCATGCAAATGAATACAAAAGGCAAAGTGATACATAATACAAAAATTAAAATATACAGATCTATGTCATGTTATGAAAAATAAAATTAATTAAACCAGTAATATAAAATATAAAGAAATGTCAGTAAATAAATAAATGTCAACGAAAATTTGCAAATAAGATTAAGTCAAAATTTAAAGTTATAATTCATAGATTTCATTGTCATTTAGATAATCAAATATATTGTAATAACATTTCTCCATAAGTATTTTCTTAACTTTTAATTTAAAGCTAGATGAATTACAATTTTTAATGTTTTCTGGTAATTTATTATAAATCCTTGGAGCCATACAATATACACTTTTATTTAGCAAAGCCGTACGAGATGGTAAGTTGCACAGTCTTGACTTGTGCCTAATGTTAAAATTACATACATCACCCATTGACTCAAAATAATGAAGATTATTTTTTACGAAAACAACAATCTCATATATATACAGGCATGGCAGTGTTAAGATATTGCACTCTTTAAAGTAAGGTTTACAACTGTCAGTAGATTTAAGGTGTGTTATCGCCCTAACGCATCTTTTCTGTGCTATGAATACATTTTGTTTGTTTGAACAATTTCCCCAAAATATAATACCATATCTTAACAAGGAAGCCACACTCCCATTATACGCTGTTAATGCAGTGTCACGATTAACTACCTTCGAGAGGTGATGTAGTGCGTAAGCCAAACTATTTAATCTTTTTATAATTGTGTCTGTATGGGCTTTCCATCTTAGTTGCCGGTCAATATTTATTCCTAAAAATTTTGTTATGTCAGTTTTGTAAATAATATGATTTTGATACATAATATCTATATTCAGGTCAGAGTCTCGTTGACTAAAATGCATTATCCTAGTTTTTGTCATATTAATTTTTAAATTATTGTCTTCCATCCAATTAATAACGTCGTGTATAGTATTATTGATATTAACAAAATATTCCTCATTTTGTTTTTCAACAATAACTGTACTGTCGTCAGCAAACAATGTCATGGGATGTTGAGTGCACCTTGGAAGATCATTGATGTAGCAAATAAAGAGTAAGGGACCTAAAACACTCCCCTGTGGAACACCGTAGATAACCCTGTGTGCATTAGATATAATATTTTCTTGGGATTTCTTTTTCAAATTCAATCTAACTATTTCGGTTTTTTGAAATCGATTGGATAAGTAAGATTTAATCAGTTCCAAAACGTTACCTCTAATACCATACCGTTGCAGTTTGTAAATTAAGATGTCATGGTCAACACAGTCAAAAGCTTTGCTCATGTCCATATAAATTGCAGATATTGGTATTCTTCGATCTACTTTTTGCATAATTAGTTTTAGAGACTCAAAGATAGCCATGTTGATCGATTTTCCCTTTCTAAATCCTTTTTGTTCCTTTGCAAGCATGTGGTTATTTTCGAGGAAATTATATAAGCTTTCATGAATTATTTTTTCCAATACTTTTGCAAATACTGGTATAATAGCGATTGGTCTATAATTAGTGATATCATTTTTGTCTCCTTTTTTATACAGTGGTTTAATTATTGATGTTTTTAACCCTTCGGGGAAGATTCCCTGTTCTATGCTTATGTTAAATATATGACTTAGGGGAAAGCAGATTATTTCTTTCACATATTTGGAGACTTTCGTGGATATCTCGTCAAAAACCGACACTGTTACTATTCTTCAAACAGTGTATTTTTTTGATTACATCGTCTGGTGTTGTTGGGGCAAGAAATAAGGAAGAACACTGATTCGGTAGTTTCTTCGCATGCTTTGAATTTTGGTAAGAAATAATATTTTTTGTCTTATTATCCTGAATATCGTTTGTGAAGTAATTGTTAAAAATATTTGAGATTGCACTTGATTCAGTAATTATTCTATTTTCATAATTTATTTCAGATATAAAGTGTTTTAAATTTGGTTTATCTTTATTTATAATCTGCCATGTTGCTTTTGATTTATTTGTAGCAGACTTGATATGATAATTGTTTTGAGCTTTTTTTGTAAGCCTTATAATTTTTTTGTAAAGTGCAGAGTATTTTTGCAAAGAAACTTTATTCAGATAAGTGGGTGACAATCGATATCGCCATAACAGTTGTCTTTTCTTACCACTACAAGTTTTTATACCTTTTGATAACCAATTTTTGCGTATTTCATTTCTAATAGTTATTCTTTTCCATGGAAAACAGAGATCGTAAAAAAATTTAAATGTTTCCATGAATATTTTATAGGCAACATTTGGATTTGATGCATTATACACTTCATAAAAGCTTAGACTATTTAAACATCTTTTAAAGATTACCATATTCTCGCTACTTAGGTCTCTCGTTAATAGGGTCTGTTGTATGTAGGTAGTTTGCTGTTTACTCGTTAATATTAGATGTGGGTACTAAAATAAAATCAGTTGTCATTACACGGCTGTATCATTGACCTCGCTCCTACTTACTACATGGTGTCAGGTGTGGCTAAGTAGCGTAAATTAGTGACAAAACGATACATTAATAGTGTTTTCATGGGGAAAATATGTCGGTGAAGCCGGAGACAACTCATGCGATGTCGATAGATACGATGTACACGGCGTTGCAACAGCCGGCCGCCATGAGCGAGGAAGGCAACATGGCTACAAATTGGCGTGAATGGAAGTGCGCATTTGATTATTATTTGATTGCGACCGGCAAGGAGAATGCAGCGTCTAGAGAGAAATGTGCGTTATTCCTGCATATTGTCGGAAAATTCGGCCGCGAGATACTGGAAGAATTGGATTTAGATGACGAAGGGAGAACGAATTACGACGTGTTGGTATCAAAGTTCAAGCGTCATTGCGACCCAACCCGGAATATTAACTATGAGCGGCATGTGTTCTTCGAAACGTATCAACGTGAGGATAGTTTCGATAAGTTTTTGAGTGCGCTGAAACTGCGGAGTAAATCGTGCGAGTTCGGGCAGTTACGTAGCAGTCTCATACTGACGCAGATCATCAGAGGGCTCAAAGATTCGAGTATGCGGGAGAGAATGTTAGCGAAAACGAAACTGGATCTAGAAGGAGCGGTATCGTGGTGCCGGGCAGTGGAGACTGCCGGCAGGCAGGCGGAGGCGTGCGCCGAGTCGGGCCGGGCCGCCGGTGGCGGCGCGCCCGCCGGCCCGCCGCTCGCGCTGGAGGCGGTGCGCGCCGCCGCGCCGCGCCCGCATGGCTGGGGCCGCGGCTCGTCCGCCGCCGCCGGCGGCGCCGCTCGCCAGCAGCATAAATCGCAACAGAATTTTCGTGGTCAGGCTGCGTGTGGGTATTGTGGACGTAAACACGGCGTCAATAGTCAGTGTTCGGCGCGGCAAGTGAAGTGTTTTAAATGCGACAGAGTAGGTCACTTCGCGCGAGTGTGTCGTGCTAAATTTGTCGGTGAGTTGGAAGACGACGAGGACACGGAGGACAGCGCCGAAATAAGTGAGTCATTGTTGTGTAGCTTGTCTATTGACGAAGTTAGCGGAGACTGTGAATCCTGGTTCGATGATGTGATGGTAAATAACGTTAAAATTAATTTTAAGTTAGATAGTGGAGCGGAAGCTTCCGTCATGTCCTTGAATGCATTTAGACAGGCAGGTTTTGATGAGAAATTGTTGAGGAAAAGTAAGCTTACGCTACGGGAAGTGAGTAAAAATAAATTACCCGTAGTCGGTTATTTCGAACCTATGTTAAGTCGCAATAAAAGACAAAGTCGTCAAAAAATCTATGTTTTGAATATAAATTGTAATAATTTACTCGGTATTAAAGCTTGTCGCGAACTTAAGTTGATTGTACGTAATGAGAAGGAGGCATCTGAGGTTGCGGAACTTAACATCGAGGAATCTATTTTTGAAGGGATAGGTTGTTTGCCGAACGTGTATAAAATTGAGGTGGATAAAACAGTCCGTCCTGTAATAAATGCGTCTAGAAAGGTTCCGATGAAAATTAGGCCGCGACTGAAACAAGAACTAAATAATTTGGTACAGTTAGGTATAATTGCAAAAGAAGACTCGCCGACCGACTGGGTTTCTAACATAGTTATAGTTGAACGACCTGGTAAGCTACGAATTTGTCTAGATCCGTATCACTTGAACAAAGCGGTGCGCCGTTGCCACTTTCAGCTCCCTACGCTGGAAGAGATCACGAGTAACCTGTCGGGGGCGACAGTATTTTCGAAACTAGACGCCAAAAATGGGTTTTGGATGCTTAAGCTCGACGAGGACAGTTCAATGCTGTGTACTTTCTCCACGCCATACGGGCGATATCGTTGGCTTCGAATGCCTTTTGGAATTAATTGTGCCCCGGAAATATTTCATAACGAGATGTACAAAATATTTTCCATGCCGGGGGTCGAAATTTTCGCTGATGACATCCTCGTATGGGGTAGAAATAGGACGGAACATGACAAGCGACTCGGGGAGGTAATCAGGAGGGCGGCTAAATATGGAGTCAAATTTAACAAACAAAAATGTGTGTTCCGCGCACCGGAAGTAAATTTCCTAGGTCACACATTGAACGGTTCAGGCATCAGTCCTACGTCCAGCCGTGTGAGCGCAATCAACAATATTGCAAAACCGATCGATAAAAAACAGCTGGAGCGTTTCTTGGGAATGACGAACTATTTGGCTAGATTCATACCGAACTATTCGGCGATGGCGGCTCCGTTACGCGCGTTGTTAAAGAAAGATATCGAGTTCGAATGGTTGCACGTGCACGATGAAGCGTTTGAGCAATTAAAGAAGGCAATAAGCGCAGCGCCCGTGCTGCGGTACTACTCCGCGCGGGAGCCGGTGACGCTGTCGGTGGACGCGAGCGCGCACGGGCTGGGCGCGTGCCTGCTGCAGGGCGGGCGGCCCGTCGCGTACGCGGCGCGCACTCTCACGCCTACCGAGACGCGGTGGGCGCAAATCGAGAAAGAAATGCTTGCTATATATTTTGGATGCGTAAGATTTCACCAATATATTTACGGCCACAGTGAAATAACGGTCGAAAGCGATCATAAACCGCTCGAGACGATTTTCCGAAAAGCGCTCAACGAAACGCCGCCGAGACTACAGCGTATGCTGTTAAAATTGCAAGCGCATCGGTTAAACGTTGTTTACAAGCCGGGCAAGTACATGCACATCGCGGACGCGCTGTCTCGCGCGGCGGTGGAGCGGGGCGCGCGCCGGGATGGCTGCGAAGAGGACGTCGCCGTGCACGTGAACGCTATGTATGAAAGTTTGGACGCGACTGATGAACGACTGGAGCGGATCAAGACAGAAACGCAAAAAGATACGGTGTTATCGGCTGTGGTGAACTATTATCACGAAGGGTGGCCCGAAGATAAAAATCGTGTGGTGTCGATCGCCCGACCTTACTGGACATTTAGGCATGAATTGTACGAAATTAACGGTATTTTGTTTCACAACAATCGTGTAGTGATTCCGAGTGGCTTGCGTAAAGATATGCTACACCGCATACATGAGGGGCATCTAGGAATAGAAAAGAGTAAAAGACGCGCTCGCTCGGCCGTCTGGTGGCCCGGGATGGGCGCTGAGATCAAAGAGTGCGTGCAGCGCTGCGAGCCGTGCCAGCGGCACCGCGCCGCGCCGCCGCGCGAGCCGCTCGCGCCGCACGCCGCGCCCGCGCTGCCATGGGACACGCTCGCGGCTGATATATTCGAGCTGAATAAGCTGCAGTATTTACTTGTCGTGGACTATTACTCGAAGTTTGTAGAGGTAGTTTATCTACCTAATATGAGAAGCGACACGGTGATTGCGAAAATGAAGAGTATGTTTTCTCGTTTTGGAATTCCGAGAAAACTGGTAACTGATAATGCAAAACAGTTTGTATCGACGGAATTTAGTCAGTTCGCAGAAAAATGGGAATTTAAACACGTGACCAGTTCCCCGCTGTATCCGCGCTCGAACGGACTAGCCGAGCGGAACGTCCAAACGGTCAAACGTTTGCTGAAGAAAGCCACCGAGGATAAAACAGAATGGCAATTAGCATTACTGAACTTTAGAAATACTCCCGTCACTGGCGAGGATTATTCCCCGGCGCAACTATTGATGGGTAGATCGCTCAATACAAGGCTACCGGTTATCCCTCAGGTATTGATACCCAAAACCATAGAACCTAAACAAGTACGTGACGTACGCCAGGGCAGAATAGATAAAATGAAGCGCTACTACGATAGAGGCACGAAGGTTTTACCTGCTCTTTCCCCAGGTGAGCAGGTCCATGTGAAAGATGGTAAGGTGTGGAACAAAGCTCGGGTAGTAAAGGGAGCCGATTGTGATCGCTCCTACTGGGTGGAAGTGGACAACGGTGGCACTTATAGACGTAATCGGTCACATATCTTAAAGCCAAACGTAAAAGCTAATCGCGTCTCAATAGATCCGCGGGATGGTTTATCTAACAATGTTGACTCACACCCAACGTCGGCAGGCGAGCCTGTAGCGGAGTCTCAGCCGAGAACTTCCCTGTATGCAGGGGAGGATGTAAGGGAGCCTACAGAGGCGGCTGCGCCCTCATCTGTAAAGGTGACCCGTAGTGGCAGGGCGGTTAGGCTTCCACAAAAGTTTGTATGTACTTAAAATAAAATGTTATATTATCTATAAAGTAAAGTAAGTTTTCAGTCAATTAAACTATAGTCTGTTGTCATTTTGTAATATTAAGTCTAGTTATACCTACCGTTCATAAATGTATTATGTAATGTGGAATGTATGTGTTAGCTTAATTGTTAATCACTATTTAGATTTAATTTCATTTAAGGAGAGGGAAGATGTTGTATGTAGGTAGTTTGCTGTTTACTCGTTAATATTAGATGTGGGTACTAAAATAAAATCAGTTGTCATTACACGGCTGTATCATTGACCTCGCTCCTACTTACTACAGGGTCCATGATTTAAGTTTGCATGTTTTTTTCACGGGACATTTAAATAGTTGAGCATAATGATCAGATAGAGCCATCTCAGTAATTTCACCTTGCCCTGCTCGTACATTAGAAATAATATTGTCAATACATGTCTTACTGCTAGGTCTTGTAACTTCATTAAATATGAATCTTAAATTATAACACCGTAATATATTTTCAAAATTTAAACTTAGATTGTTAGTCTTCAAAATGTCAATGTTAAAGTCACCACATAAAATAATTTTTTTGTTAGAGTTTTTTGTAATAAGTGTCAGTATGCGTTCTAATATTTCAAAGAATGTGTTAATGTGCTGCGGTTTTGGAACTCTGTATATTGCTACTACAATTACATTATGTTGTATTAGTTCTATAGCACAACATTCAACTATATTTTTAATTGAAAATTGTTTAACAATTGTAATATCGGTAAATTCGAGGTGGCTTCTAATTAAAATACACGATCCACCTCTCCTTTCTGTCCTAAAGTAACTTGATGCTAATTTATAGTTAGGTACATTTAAAACTAATTCATCTCCATCTTTCATGTTATGTTCAGTTACACATATTACGTCGACATGTTTGCCCGATTCATACAGGTCATTCAATGCAACAATTAACAAATCCAATTTATTGACTATACCTGAAATATTTTGATGCATCACAAGAATATGATCATAGACGAAAAAAATTGTCTTTTGAGGTTCTGTCATTATTCTGAATTTGATTTTGATGTGTATGGCCGGATGTGTCTTTTGTAATCCTATTTCGTGTCACGACCGGAAAATAGTCAGGTATGGTCTTTTTTATATCAACAGGCCTAATATGTTCCTCATTGATAGCATTAATTTTTTTGAAATAATATGGTATGGTACCTTTTTGAGGCCCATTTACATTTTTTATTTCAGTGCTACTTTTATTACATGTTTCAAAAATTTTATTTATGGTATTTACATATCGTGGCAAGTACTTAGTGTTATAATCATAAGTATCTATCCAATAGTTTATTCTTTGACACATATCTCTTTTTTTATTTCTAGCAGCCTTATCTATATCAATAAAAAAACAGTTTTGTATATTCTTAGTAAGGTTTTTAAGTAAATCATTTAGTTTCTGTTCATTTAGGTATTTGTTTCTTAAGATACTTAGTAGATAAATGCTAGGACCTATAAGTGTCTTCAAAGTGGCATATGTATCCAGTAAAATTTTTGTCGGATTTGTGTCTTCTTCTCCCAGACACAGTATTAGCTTGTCATCTTTGTTAAAGGTGATTGTCTTGCAAATCTCAAGAAGGCTCTCCGCCTTCGCTTCTGGCTTCAATATGGCTATGACTCTATATTTTTCATAAATATTATTGATGCGGCTAGAAATAAGATAGGACGCCAAATTTTTGCATTGTGCACCTCCAATGATTACAATTTTTTTCTCTACTGCGGTCTTGTTCTGTGTAGTGTATTGTCGATTTTGTACTATGTTACTGGTTTGAGGTTTAGTTGTGTGTTCGCCTTCTATATTTTCTTTATTCTCATTACATTGAATTTCATTAGATATAGGGTCATTTGTTTCTATTTTAGTTTTATTATTAATTATATATTTTTCATTTTTAATAGCTTTGTGATGTTTTTTTAGATTTAATTTAATTTTCTTCAACATTCGTCTTATCTTTTTCGACAACTTATTTTTCACATTAAATTTATCTTTGATTTGTTTATTTTTTTGCACAGAATGTTTCTTTTCTTTGTTTTCTTTGATTACTTTCGTTTTTTCTTTTTCTTCTTGTAGCCATTGTGATAATTGTAGAATTTTCTGTTGTAACTCAACTATAGTGTCAGCTTGTGTTTTAGAATTTGTACCAAGTGAAAGTCTCTGCTTTTTACGCTTTTGACCTGGTATAGGAGTACTGCAGCCATCCCCGAATTCAATTTTTTTATAAATTTCGTTTATTTCGTTAGCCTTTTGTAATTCTCTTTTTAGCTTTCCGATTTCGAGCAAAAGGTTTTCCACTTCATTGTTTGCTGCTAACAGATCTTTCTCTAAGTTTATAATTTTCTCCTGAAGTATTAGGCAAGATGAGTTTTGATCGAAATTCATTTGGGAGGTTCCGATTCTCGTTGATTCAAACATGGAAGAATCGCTCAATGTCCCCAGTGAATTTGCTCGTTGTCGTCGGTAATTTCGAAACGTAATATTGTCAGTATCCATATTTTCCATTTTATAAATTTAAAAATAATCTGGTTTCCGAACGCAGTTTTTCTTATTCAGTTGGCAAAACTGTATTTCCAAGACGTCAAAGTCAAGTCGTTTGGCATAAGTTGTCAGTTAAATCGAAAAACTGTCAACAGATATCACAACACAACAGAAAAAACTTCACACAAAGAAATGTATAAAAGACATGAATATTTGCCAAAATTTGAATCTTTGTCTGTGTGTGTAACAATCAACGTAATTTTAAAAACATTTACAATGATAAATTTTCAATATTGTTGCTCACCGATGTGTAAGAGTGTCATCAATCTGTTTATAGGTTATATACGCCGCTGCTAATCACTTTCACAATCCAAAAGGTACAGTATTTACATTTATTATTCAAATTTAAAACAGGAGCTCATTTAGTAGCAGTGCACATTAAGGGCACACATCTTCCTCAATATGTATTATGTATATACAATTATAACAGTCATGAACTTGATTAAGGGTATAAGATGTTGCCCCAAAGACATATTTTTCTATGAGGTGCCTAGTCCAGTCAGCGTTAATCACTGTTGCCATATTTAAATCATTCGTTAATGTCATGTCATTCATTAATTATTCCTCTAAATTAGGATAACATCTTACTCAATATGTATATTTACATCCAATTACAGCAGTCGTGAAATTAATTAAGATATTTTATCATTCGTTAATCAACTGTAGGTCATGCCATTGTTCAATAATTCTTCTAAATTAGGATTACATCTTACTCAATATGTATGTATACATCCAATTATAGCAGTTATGAAGTCATCAGTTATTCTTCTAAATTAGGATAACCTCTTACTCAATATGTATATTTACATCCAATTACAGCAGTCGTGAAATTAATTAAGGTATTTTATCATTCGTTAATCAACAGTAGGTCATGCAATTGATCAATAACTCTTCTAAATTAGGATTATATCTTACTCAATATCTATGCGTACATCTAATTATAGCAGTTATGAAGTCGATTGAGTAACAGATGTTGACACATAAAAATCTTTTTTGTTAGTGAGTTAGGTGCCTTTTTTAACTAGAGATTTGCTTTTACGGACATCCGCCTGCTGGGGGAAGCAGGCGGGTTATGTCGCGCTCGACATCTCTAAGGTAGGTGCCTAGTCTGGTCAGCATTAATCACTGTTGACCTCGTTTTATAATTCCTTATATAAGTCATATAATTGATCACTTAAAGTTTTTTGTTAATTTTCGGCCTTAAATTAATTGTGTTTCTTTTAAACTGTATTTTTTTATTATCCTATCCTATACAATTTATAAAACATCTCAAATATATAATAACTTAAGCTAAGTTTATTTAATTTCACGTGGTTATTTAAAATTCCAACCAGAAACAATGCGTCGCAACGTGTAACTAAATTATACAACCAAATAGAAAAAAATATATAACCCAATAATGCACTCACCTACATCATACGTTAAAATATTTTGTTACATACATATATACATCCGTATTTTTTTTAACAATTAAAATATATTGTTCAATAAATAATGTACAACTTTCTGACCGACGACTGTTATGATATTAATAATATTACAAGAGAAATGACCAGGTAACAGCAGAATCAATGTAACTACTTGAGTTGGTAAAAAAACAACTTTATTGCTGCCGATTATTAAAAATGTTCTATAAAGAATAAGCCGCAATGGTGTTTTGTTCACAAAACATGATAATCTTAGATAACATTAAAAATTTTGATATATCGACGCGATATTCGAGCAAATCTTGTTTGACAGAACAACAAGTTTATGGCGTGTTTTTTGGTACAGGGTTTGCCAGCGTTAAGTCCTTAGAGTATAAATTGTGCAGCTAGCTTTATAAGCTACGGAGTAGCTTACTGTTGTCTACTCTAAGGATAACTTATAAAGAATAGACAAATAAATAACTTAAATATCTTTGAACTAGAAACTAACCTTAGTGTTGCCAACTATTTACTTAAAATTAACGCGGTATGAGTTAGAATATTAGTATAAGCTATCTGTAGTATTAATGAACTGCTATCACTTCAGATAACGGAATTATTATTTTTAGTTATGACTTTCGGTTTTCGCAATAAACTTTTCGTCGATGCTATTTTTGGCATCTGACTCAAATCGTCAGCTTCAACCCTCATAACAGCCTTATTATTCTTCTTACGAACAGGTTCACTGTCAACACTATCTAAGCTAGGATTTATCATAAAAACTGGTGCAGTCGACGGATGGTTGTGATTGATGTTTTTCCCTACTATATGAGTATCCTTCATAATGATGTACCCAGGACATTTTCGGCTCTCTGCTTCGTCACAATTCCAAAAAACACCAGTTTTATTCGTCATATGCTCGTTATACTGATAGTTTCTGTAGATAAGAACCCTTTTGCCGTTAATTTCAAAAACACCGCCGACGACAAGCTGCTGCTGATTGTCTGTAAATAATAGTGTATCGTTATTGAAGTTCTATTCAAGTACATATTTACTAATAACAACGCTAGCTCAGAACAGTTTTCGTTGGTATTTCTTGTCTTTTTCTTTGTTAAATTACGATTTAAACAAGTTCAATGCTCAGTATTTTTTACCAAATACATTATCTATCTACTAATGGAAATAATACAATATACATAAAGCTATATCCTTATATGTAAGTTTATAGTAAAAATAAAGAAGCCGAATAATAATTGTATTTATTTATTTCCCAATAATGCTTAGTGACTAAACAGTAAGTCTTGATAAGAATATCCCCAAAATTTTAAACATTAGTAAACTAAACTATGATACAAATTCATAAAACTTAGTTATAAGTTTAATTTAGAGAGAACAAAGTAAGTATGCCTATGTGAAATTATACTTGAATTATATAAATTTATTGCTTAGGTAAAAAATATACATTATATTAATGAATATTGTTGTATTAAAAAAACAATAAAATAACGCTAGGATAATTCTACAAATCCCTACAAATGACTCAATATCGTGATAACCCATAATGATTTTCATTTCCTGTTGTTTACTTAGTAAAATATTATAATTAAAAACAATCATACAATGGATTTGTCTTATTGCTGAACATGTGGCACCTTTTCTACAAGTTGAAGTTAACGTATTTATTTCTAAGTACAAAGCAATAGCATCAACTCAACTGACTATTTTTAATGTGGCAACAATTGATATTTGCTTTTATGCACAATAATGAATCCTTGTTTATTAATGTTATACCCTGGTTTCTCGTGGCTATGGTTCATATCTCCTTTTATGATTGCGTTATCTTTAGAGACATGAACGAAGGCGTTGCAGTTCTTCGACACTCTGTTGGTGCAAGCGTACCGGAAACCTTGATCACGAATACGTCCGTTCTTGCTGAACAGATAACCGCTGAAAAGTAGCAGAGTCGTTCCTGAGCTGGTTTTGACGTACTGAGCTGAAACAAGAGTTATGTGTTATGTAAGCCTGCAAAGTTGTTACGTGGACTACTTGTATTGAAACCTAAGGAAGCAAAGGATTCTAAGATTTGTATAGAGAATAAGCGTCACGCACGCGGTTTTCAAAGGTCTGCCGCTGAGTGAAACACAATTTTTCATCTCACTCCAGTGAGGAAAATGGTAAGTACAAGAAAAACTGCTTAAATAATTCAGAAAATATTGTAAGTTTATTTTAAAAATCAAAAGTTTAATGTCTGGCATCGATATTATTAAAAGTATATGTATTCTTTGGAGCTGTTACAAACAGTTATCTTATTTTTATAACTATTTTACGCTAGCGGATAAAAAGCTATTTTCCTCGCAGATTTCGAATGATAAACCACACCTTTCATATCGTGTAATGTGAAAATCTGTTTTGCCCACCGAAGTCACTGCTCGTCTCTGCGAGCCCAAACTCTGGGGATTACACTCCTCTTCCGCCTCGCAGAATGCCCTGGAACCCTGATGGGGGGTGCCCCTACAACCAACAGGCCCAAATCCTATAGGTACTCGTATATATGTATAAAATTCTTTCATTTTGTTGATATTTGGTATCATCAAGATAATTAATTAAAATTATTTCTATTACTGTTTTATACATATACGATAAAAAATTGACGAAAAAAGTTTCCTTATAGATTTTCTTTTGGTTCAACACAATAACAAATTCTTCAGAAATTGTCGCCTTTTGTGTTCAAGACAAACTATCTATATCGTACTACCTTTCTACGCTAAAGGTATGGCAACCAACATTAAACGTCGGTCGGAAACAGTTTTGGAACATTTCGAAATAAGCAGATTTGAGTTATGGTAGAATTAAAATGTCAGGTTTTTAAAATATTTTTTAAACTATCTTGATAATTGTGTAGCTATTTATTTGTTAAATTAGTTTATCTTTTTTAGTTGTTTGATTTCTAGCACACAGTATTATTTCAGTTGTTTGATTTCTAGCACACGGTATTATAGTTCTTCTTGGCACGAAAACTGGACCATTGCTCAGTATTCGTGAATTTTCACTTTCTATAATGATGGAAGGCTATTACCTTCATTTTGTGTATGACCAACAATGAAATATTCATGGGTGATGGATTTCACACCCAACAACTGCATGGCGCGGCGTAATAACAATTTATGCTTATTATTCCAATGCACCCAGTCATTATTTACTTTATTTGGTTACGTTTATACCACAAGTTACGACGTGCCGAATTGTTATCTATCGTATAAAATGTATCTTTAAATAAATAGAGTGTCATTTCCCGGTGCAGTCTGCTACGCCCTGCATATCAAAACAACATATGACTTTTAGGTCGTGTTTTTGACACATTTGTATATTCAGTTCCTTTTTTTCTCTGTACAGTTATTTTTTTTGTTGGTGATCTTTATAACTTTTATCCATTTCTCTTTTTGGTCTATTGTTTCGTTATTGAAGGAACATGTTTGTTTAAATCGCATAAAAAAATATTTCAATTTTAGAAAACTTAACGGGTTTTACTGACTTATATAAAATTTGATCGTTCCAACTATAGTTTCAATCTCATGAGGTGGCTTTTTCAAGAAGTGTTCGGAACGTTCGCGCTCTCATCTCGCCTGCGGGCCGCAGCTCGTAACGCACGCTACGAAAGAATCTTGATGGGCACGGGGATGGTTTGTAGCGGCGGCGACGTTAATGTGTCAATGTGACGGAACTAGCACGGGAACCACCTGATCTTAAGCGGTAACATCTGCCTACAACAGGTGTACTGCGCCCATCTCCCTGAGACATACAGTTGCTGAGTCTCATGTGCCTATAATTTTACTGGCTCTCAAGGACTGCTGCCGGAACACACTGTTAGTTGCTTGGCGACAAATTTTATTCTTTAGGGTGGTCCAGTATACTTAGCCAGGCGAACATTCGTAAAATCTGCTCCCACCATGCGGTGATGCTCGAGCCAGCGGCGAGGATCGAACCATCGACCTGCGACACCGCTCGGCTGTCATTGCTGCCTCTTTGTTTCATTCCTCATGGCTGCTGTCTCCTTATCAACACCATCTGGAGAACCCAACAAATCGAGCCTACTGTTTCATTAACCATCATATTCAATCTGTTAAGTAGTACTTCATAAAGACAAGGTTTCCAGGTAAGTGGTAGGAAGCGTCCTCCTTCTCTGTTAAAGTTTCGACGTTTGCTTATCTCAATCGCTCCTCTGGTCTTGCTCGGAACAATGTTACTAACGAACGGATATGATGCAGTGCATCAGAAGACAGAGAGTGATCCGTCCCGTATACTCCCTGAACAAAACCACCTGATGTGTTTGAAACTATAGTTGCTAATTTTATATACACCCGTTAAGGTTTTCAAAATGAACAATTAAATTTATAACATATTTTGGAAACGTAAATATGTTCCTTAATTAAAACATGTTCCGTATTTAGCTTAAAACTTTCCTTCTTAATTATAGTGTAAACAAGACACCATTATTTACGTCTGTAGGTACATTATACTTAAATTTAATTCGCCGTCCAAATATGTTTATTGACGATGCTCTGCAACAGTGTGATTCTTGATAGGATACGAATTATATAATGTTCACGAACTGGATTTTTAATAGAACCATCTAAACATCTTTCATTCTATCATGTTTGCCTCTCAAGTCTTTAGCAACAATACACAGTGAAGAAGTTTTATATTGCCCAATATTTTAGAATGCCCAATATCCAAAGTAGCCATAAAGAAACGTTTACAAACTCTGGTTTTGTTAGAATCAATCGTGAAGTGGTAAGCTATGTTTAAAGATCTTTTACTTTGTTCATGATGCAAAGAATATTTTGGTTTTACTTCTTTCATGGAGTCCTTAACAAAATTTCGCTGTCTGTCTAAATCACACAACTCCCAAAATTTTTTGCGTTTGACCACACCCTGCCTGATGTTAAGCATTGATGTGGTCTAGGATGGAGCACGCTTACCTAGAAGAAACCTATTTACTCCCCATATTGTAATCATCGTTCCACTACTATTTCCAATCGAAGTGTTGTCTATACATACACGTCTCTATTCTTTGAAGGGACAGGCAGAGGTGTGTAATCTAAGCATACATATTGTCTATAACCTCATATAAATGCCTTTATCTGTATTTACTAGCCGATAACGTGGTTTATCGTGTCCATTGTGTTCTAGTTGCATTTTCAGGATGGTTGAATTGTCATCGGTTAATTTGACAAACGCTGGACATTTCTTCATTTTAGCTGAACATCGCCACCTGCTTTGTCCAGATAATGTGGCGCCCCTGTGAAAAGTGAATCCGTTCGCCATGAGGAGGACGGAACCGTCTAACAGTGTAATGAATTTAAATGTTTCTGTAACATAAACAAAAATAGGCATTTTTATTGTTATTACGTGTTTGAACCGAAGCTACGTCCAAACCAACGCGTTCAGCCGCTTTCGGATGGCGTTCAATGTGAGATTAGTCTTTATGTTTAATTTTTTTTGAGGGTACCTTAACGTACGAACATACAAAATAAACTGTAAAAAAAAGAAGAACCTAGAACACTAGCGCGGACGTAGAGGATACGCGTTAGGATGTGTTTTTAATGGGATTTGGCCGGAATAGGCAACAAGGCCAACCTGGTGTTAAGCGGTCTGCCCATATCAGATACAGTTATTCACAACTTGACAAGTAATGATCTTCAATGCGCCCATCACTCTAAGACATTGTTGTCCAGTCTCATGCCTGTAATTTCTCCGGGGGAATACCCTTCAAACCGGAATACAGTAAAGAGAAAATTATTACTTGGCGGTAGAAATGGGTACGGTTATGTAACTTTAATTATTATATATCACTATCCCACAACTTGATCATTTTGTGGCACACTTTACTGAAAAACTATCACGCCTGTAAATTTGTGGTTTAACATAGTAATTTAACTTCATATCTAGATGTGTTATATGTCAAAAAAAAGTATTTATGAACATAAAAAAAAATTTACATTAATAATTTTGTATTGGATAGTTAATGTTAATGTACTACTAACGCCATCTGTTAGAAAACCAAAGAATTAACATCGCTGCAATAAAACTAAACTCAATACTCAATACATCGTAGTTAATCTACTTAATACTAGATGAAACCACTAGAATCAGGTTGTAAATAAACGCGAGCCCTCACAAAGCTCAGCTTTTTGCTAGTGATACAATAATCGATGAAGCACTATTACTTTTTTACAATAAAATTCTAGTACAAATACTAGTATGTATGGTACATATCTTTAGATACATACTAGTTTGAGCTGTTTACCTATTTTGGAGACAAGGTTGACAAATAATATACATCTCACATTTTTATAAAAATTTAATATTTACCTATTTATGAAAATTGTCACTTGCCAACAAATTTGTACAAAAAGGCACACATACCTACCTAACTTTACCGTAGTTAGAAAAATTAGGCCTAGAAATATATAGTAAAAATATAAATTATGGATTATTCAAATGAATAAAATTACATTTTATTGATATAGTAATTAAATATATTTAAACGGTTTATATCGCATATACTCTCATTGTTTTTAACCCGACGTTTCACACACTTTGCACAGAACATTGTCATTATCAAAAGTGAACACGATCACTGCAATGTGTATAAAACATCGGTATAAAAATGACATTTTTTTATGTTATTGTGACGGAACAAGCTCAGGCCCACCTGATTTAAGTGGACTAACCTCTGCCTATAACAGATACATTTCTTCACAAATCATGAATTGCACTGCGCCCGTCACTTTGAGACGCAGTTGGTAAGTCTCATGTGCCTGAAATTTCACTGGCTCTCGAGGACTGCTGCCGGAACACACCGTTAGGTGCTTGGCGACAGATTTTCTACTTGAGGTTGTTAGCTAGCCAGGCGGGCAATCGCAAAATGCCCATCCACCGTGCGGTGAAGCTCAAGCCGGCGGTGGGGATCGAACCATGGACCTGCGGCACGGCAGTCCATAGCTATTACCGCTCGGCCATCATTGCTTAAAATTAAATATACGCGATTTAAACCGTTTAAACTTGCTTTATTACTATGCGAAAACCTAAGACAACATTTATAACTAAAAATTACACATGTATATTTATGGACGGCAAACATTTTGATTGTAATATTGTTAAGAAATTATTTTTCATCACATCTATTCGAAAAACGGCAATTGGTTTTAAGGGACAGCGAGACCAAATTTGTTCTTGAAGTATTTTAAGCTTTCTTTGTATATTTTGATCCGCGTTCGTGCTTCTGATAAAATAGATTTGTAAGGTAAAATATTTCAATGAATAATATGATAAGTAGTGTATTGTCATTATTGATTAATAATACTGTCTACACACACATTTCAAGTCCTATTTCCTTTCTCATAAACAGTGATGAAAAATAGTACGTAAGTATCCAAAATATATTGTTCTCGGTTGACGTTTATTGAACTCATCGCTACGCTCAGGATTTTACGTTTTAAATTCCTTCGCTTCGCCATGAATTCAAAATAGCGCCCTCTATGAACAAAATATTACTTTATAACCTTGTAACACAACTAAGGATTTTACGTTTTAAATTCCTTCGCTTCGCCATGAATTCAAAATAGCGCCCTCTATGAACAAAATATTACTTTGTATCCTTGTACCAACTATTAATCCATGATTGTTTCCTTGGTGACACTTCTCAAAATCTTTTACTTAGGCGTTGCCCTAAGAATAACAACAGTTCCAGAGCCAGTAAAATAGTACTTAGGTGGTTCATGGTTGTGATCCAGGGAATGTTTCATAATGACGTCATCTTTGCTCATATGCACGTACGCTGAACATTTTCTAGAAAGTCTGTTTGTGCACGCGAAACGGGATCCACCCATGCGAACTTTGCTATTTTTACTAAACATGTAATTATTTACTAGAAGCAGAACAGACCCAGTCTCCGTTCGGACGTATTGAGCTGAAAAATACAAAGTTATTCCAAATAAACAAAATATGAATCAACAATAGGTCTCTCTCAACTCTTTCAACAAAACGTGCATAAATCAACTATGTCACAGAGTAAGAAAAAAACATTTTTTTTAAATGTTATTGTGACGGAACAAGCTCGAAGCCCACCTTATGTTTAGTGGACTAACCTCTGCCTATAACAGATGCATTTCATCACAAGTCACGAATTACACTCCGCCCGTCACTTACATGAGACATAGTTATTAAGTCTCATGTGCCTGTAATTTCACTGGCTCTCAAGGACTGCTGCCGGAACACACCGTTAGGTGCTTGGCAACAGATTTTCTACTTGTAGAAGGGTGGTAGCTAGCTAGATGGGCAATCGCAAAATGCGGTGAAGCTCAAGCCGGCGGTGGGGTTCGAATCAAAAACCTGCGGCAAGGCAGTCCATAGCTATTACCGCCATCGTTTCTTCTTAAATTTTAATTCTTGTGATCTTGATATAAACAATTACATTAGCCAAAAACGTAATATGTATGTATATACTTCTGTACCGGCAATTTATCAAGTATGGTATAATGTAATCAGCTGCAATAATATTGAGTACAAGGTGATGCTAGGAATAGAACTCTATGATCATATCCCAAGTATAGCAACAAAAAGTTACCCTTTTGTGTAAAAGTGCCAAACAGTTTACCCGCGAATTAGACGAAATTGCAATAGAATGACTAAATACCGTGAGTGCTGCTAGGTGCTAGTGCTGCAGTGCTAGTCGGTATATTTAGTCAATAATTATGATAACTCACGTTATTTTTTTATGACAACAGTTCGTTTCGCTTTTTTTTTTCATCACATTTGATCACACATTTCATCACATTGACTTACACATTTTCCGCGCGCAAAGAATGATTAAAGGTCGCAAGTAATAAAGGGCGAGTGTATTGCCATCTAGTGGCCATAGTTACACGCTTCGTATAGCTACTAAGATCCTTTGTAGGAAATTATACATGATATTGCAATAGTAAAATATTTCTTCAGACCAAGACATCAAACACAGAAACCTGTAGCATATGATGGTCCAGCAACTGAGCCAATTTGAAGCGCTGGTAGCGAAGTTTGCTTAGCCGTTCTTAATCGATCAGCTAAGTTAAGCAACGTCTGCCGCGGTCATGACTTGGATGGGTGATCGCTAGTGACATTTATATATACTGAGAGCTTCCGTGCTTCGGAGGGCACGTTAAGTCGTCGCGTGGGTCCCGTTGTTGTCTTAGGATGGCAGTCGTTACAGCATAGTGGTAGGGCATTTTGCGAATGCCCACCTGCTACTACCCCCAAGAAGAAAAACTGTCGTCAAGCACCTACCGGTGTGTTCCGGCAGCTGTCCTTAAAAGCCAGTAGTCCTAAGTATAGCCTGAGCAATATCTTCCACCACATCTTCACTAACCATCAGGTGAGATAGTTGTCAAAGGCTAGCCTATCAGCTATCAATAAAAAATACCATCGAAACAGTCACGTGGAATATTAAATAAAACATCTCTACTGATTAAAGTAAATGTAAGTAAGTATCTATTCAAAATTAAACAAAACGTGTATACCGACCAGTAGAGCGGTGGGCGATGAAAGAACCGACCAATAGGATCGCTTCCTTTTTATAGCCACTCTAAGCGCAGCGATTCCATTGGTATATTTTTTCCTTGCACACTGCTCATCTTAATTCGCACATCTATGCTGGATACGAAGCCTTAGTGTATTCCAAACCGTAAAAATCAATCTTATCAAAAATCTCACACTATTCACAATAACAAGTATAAATAAACTTAAAAACTAAAAGACCTGACTGAAAATGTATGTTTTTTCGTTAACGTTTTACCGTTCCACTAAAATTAAATATATATATATATATACATATCTCTATGGAATCGTATTTAAAGACCTTCATTTTTAAAACCAACTTGACGGGTTTGGGAGAAAGCAAAATATATCACAATATGGCGTCTAAATTCCGCCATTTTGATTTTTTTGTGTACCTAGTGTCACTTGTGCTATCAAGACGAATCTAACGATATCTCTAACATTAAAATCGGTCCAGCCGTCTAGAAGTTATGGTGAAAAAAATAAACTCACAAACATACATACTTAATCCCTGAAAACATAATTCCCCTTTTTTGGGCAGTCGTGTACTAAATAAAGCGGAAGTGGAGTTGAATAAATTAATCCAAAGGTGCGTTCGTTTTGGCTCGATTGCGTTTGTAGCAGTTTCAAAAGTGGCATTTGTGTATTAGCGTTCGGATAGAAGCTTTTGCTATTTTTGACCACCAATTACTGCATGCTATCCAAACGGCTTAAAACATACTTTGACAACCGACAATATTGTAACAATTTTGCACAGTACGAAACATGGAATCAATCTCTAAAATTAACAAAACAAGTAGGTACCTACTACATGAAATATAAATACTATATAAAAACTTGTGAAACTCTTCAATCGCGCCAAATACAACTGTCAAACCAGCAGTTGTCAAAAAATGATCACAACGATCCCATGGTAAGACATGGGTCAAAAATATCACTTTTCTCTGTCATTTGTAGCGTTTTCAAAGCTATCCGAACGGTGAGCGAAAACGATATTTTTGCTCACGAAGTCCCAAATCGAACGGCCCGTGTGATCATTTTTAGCGGTTGTGAGTGTTATTTTTGGAACTGATAGGCTATACGAACGCCCCATAAGAGACTTGCTAAACTCGGTAGTGGCTTCTCTTGCCGAATTGTCGTTGTCATCTACCGATTGGTAAATGGATACAACCCCATTAATAGTAGAGTTCACGCACCGCTTTCCATACAATCGTAGTTTCGTCATATTTTAAATACTTAGGGCCTCTTTCAGAATGTTCGAGTAAGTTCCGGTTATACTACCCAGAACATAAAATATGATAAAAATGTAGCGCGTTTCAAGCTTTAACCGATGGATAGGCTAAATCGATGTCTGTAAACGCAAAGATAGTGTTTTTTTTATTAAATATGTTCTGGGTAGTATAACCGGAACTTACTCGAACATTCTGAAACAGGCCCTTAGTGTTCAAAGTCGGTGAAACTTTGCATGTTTATTCTTTATCCTAATATCTATGCCAGATTTCCGTAAAATTAAGTATTTTCAAAAATAATTCGTAAAATCGTTTTGTATAGGAATTGTTATTTTGACAATATTAACAAATATTTTATGAAAACATCAAATTAATATTTTAATAAAACACTTAAAAAATACAAAAATATATCTAGTGACAATTCCGCCTAATTTTCCGGTTAAGCCGACGTGACGTCACAAACGCCACGCAGCCAAACCGGAAGAATTTTCGACGCGTTTCGATTCTTCTTCGTGTAGATGTAAAATATTTGTTATTATTAAGTATGGATTTCCGCAAAGTAACGCCTGAATCTATTTATTATTTATTGTTATTTTGGCATTTAGTGATATAACAAATCGAAAAGCTGGCAAACCAGAAGCGTAGATATTAGGTTCAAGAACATACACGCAAAGTTTCGCCGTGTTTGAACACTTGGTATTTCAAATATGACGAAACTATGTTTATACCGCATATGGAAAGCGCTCTGTGAACTCTACTCTTAACACTTTCATACATCATCAACTGTGCTGGACAGGAGGGGGTGGGTGATAACCTTATTACAGCGGTAATTATAATTTTCATGACGTATTTTTTGACCTGCAAATACCATTCATCCCAAGCGTCATCTGCGACTGTTTCCCTAGCATCCGTAAGTAGCGTAATGATTGACCAATTTCCACTCATGCAATTCTTTTACAGTACTTAGGTAGCGTATTTATGTTAGTTACGCTGTCTGTGAAAGACATAATAGGTACCATTTGAAAGTATAATCTGTATAAACTCTGTTAATACCTTAGGAAAATGAATTACAAATTTACGAAAGAAAAAAATACAGCCATGTGCGGGATTCGAACCCGCGTCCGCGTTATAAGGTTGCGTCTTCATTTACAAGTTTAAAAGCAATTGCAAAATTGATCTTGTAGTACAACGTAAGTTGAACTATAGGTGTAGCCCCATCCCAATATGATGGTTAAATAAAGAATGAGAGGAAAAATTGGAGTTATGAGTCAGTGTTTCATGTTAGCTCAATTGGTTAGAGCATACCCCGGCTAAAGGGGTGGATGGACGCGGGTTCGAATCCCGCACATGACTATAATTTATTCTCTAGTAAATTTGTAATTTTGTATTAACCATTTGTGGTACCATTTTAATATCTGTTAATAACTTAGGAATCTGAAGTTAAATGATAGGCACTAATTGTGGGCGTGTTCGAAAACTCAAATATGCATTAGTATGTTCTTATAATTTTATTTTAGTATCAGAAGTGACGGCTTACCTTATGCAATATATAACAATGAGTACGTTTTTGTTTCCTTAATCGAACATAAATAAAATTACCTAACTCTATTGCAAAACTGACATATTCTTTTGTGAAGTAAATAATGATGCTAAATTACATACTTACTGTATCAGCCGTAAGTAATAATGCTAAATTACATATTTACCTTATCAGCCGGATAGTCCACTGCTGAACACAGCCTCCCCCAATATGGAGGGGTTTGCCATAATCCCCACGCTTGGCAGGCGGCTTGCGGATCGCAATGTGTGAGCTATCAGTTCCTCAGAAAGTGCATACTTACAACCAATTACATACTAGGTTGAAATATATATAATCGAAAACAGACTGGTGCGGTTGTTTTTTAAGAGTCCATAGAAGTTTATAAGTTACCATAATACCATATATCTAACTAGGAAAACTACATCGCATATTTTGTTCCTAAAGCCTTATATATCTGCCCCCCTTAGTACGCATGAACTTAGGTTGAATGTGGTTATGCTCTTCCTCAGCGTGGATGAGTTCACCTTTTTCTCCCATCAAGAGGTACGCCTTACAATACTTGTTGATGGAACACCTGCAGCGGTTTCCTGTCTTGTTACGATAAATCCAAGAATACGTAAATCCATTGTGCATGAAAAAACATTTTCCGTTGACCAAAGTTATACGTCTAGGTACATAAAATCCTGAAAAACAAAATAAAATTAATAACAAACTAACTTAATATATATAAATAAATTTATTTTTATGATCCCTGATAGGTTAGCCTTTGATCTCACGTGATGGTAAGTGATGATGTGGTCGAAGATGTTGTTCAGGCTAACCTAGAAGTACTGGCACTCAAGGACAGCTGTCGGAACACACCGTTAGGTGCTTGGCGACAGATTTTCTACTTGAGGGTGGTTGCTATCCAGGCGGGCATTCGCAAAATACCCTACCACCATGCAAAAAATACAATATTAAAACGCCAGTGCCAGCAATTGGTTTATATAGAGATGTTTCTTTTGTTTTATGACTTGTAAAACATGTCATTTATGAATGAAATTCAAATACGTATCACTCTGAGCCGATATCGTCCATGTATAAAAGAAATTCAATTGTTATCATTATCTACTAAAATCCGGTGGAGATGAACGACCGACAGCGGTAGTCAGCATCTATGTCCTCCCTAAAAAACATTATCTATGATGCGCATAGATTTATGTTCCTCTGTTCAAAGTTACACAAAGAAACATATGAAAAGGTCTTCTTCTTGGCCGTGTACTTCATTCCTGAAGGTCGTGTCCCTGAAAGGCCTTCATGGCTCTATGCACAATATTTCTACATTTGGTCGGTTTTCGGCTTTCCTTAAGGCGGTCGTAACAGAGAGTCCAGTGAGGGCGGTCACTTGGTCCGACCAACGGCTAGGTGATCGGCCGCGAGGTCTTTTTCCCTCTACTTTGCCGACCACAACCAGCTTCTCTAAATTGTCTGGTTGCCTACGGGCAACGTGATCAAAATACCTTAAAATCCTTTCGTAGCAGATTGAGGACAGTCTAGTTGTTGTGCGTAGTTGCTCAAGGATAGATTTATTTGTCCTCATAGCAGTCCATGCTATGCGGAGCATCCTACGCCAACACCACATCTCGAAGGCTTCTATCTTTTTCCGATCCTTTGCTCGAATTGTCCACGACTCTGAACCATAAAGAAATATGGAGAAAACCAACGTCCGGACTAGTATCATCTTAGTAGCATTGGAGACCTTTTTGGACTGCCAGATACGTGTTAGCTAGCTCATTGCAGCTTTGGGCATTTGTGCCCTTCTCCTTATTTCCTGTTCGCTTCCTCCCTGGTCAGTTAATAAAGATCCGAGATAGATATATGAAAAGGTAATTATACTAAATATCTTAGAGCGATAGAATTTAAAATCCATTCGAAATAACCATAGTCAGTGTCATAGCGCTGAAAATTTACAGAGTTTCAAGTGACAAAGAGCAGGCAACATCGCGCGAAAAATCGATAACAGATAAGGAAGTAAGGTTATCGGGTAATGCGACGGCGCACTTGGGAAATATTGTATGTATTGTGGTATGGTACTCCAGGACGCATAGACAGGACTGTGCAAATTCACGATACCCTGAGAATCGCGAAGAGCTCTGCGCCTATCTCTGTGATACGCTAGGAGAACGTAGACGCGATTTTCTATGGCAAGCTTGATTCACTAATGCTCTTCCAAGAGCTATACCGTCGCCAAAAGAAAATCATTAGCGCGCTCTCGGCAATGGTACAGTCGCCTGCAATAAGAAGTATACACATTGCAATTTTCAAAATTGTGGCAAAGAGTCCTGTTATTCTCTATGTAATCAGAAGTATCTTAAAATCAAAGAATAATTTGGATATATTTCATCATGTTAATGTTAACTTCGTTTATTAATAACTTAGCGACATAACATTATTTTGAAAATTACGAAGTGTATACTTCTTATTGCAGGCGACTGTACATATACCTGTAAACAACTTGAGCATGGTATGGTAGTGAAAGTTGGGTGTGGCAGAAAAAGCATGAAAGTAGAATAAATGCAGTGGAGATGAGAGCATTGAGGAGCATGATTGGAGTGAAACGGAGTGACAGGATAAGGAATAGTGTGATAAGGGAACGATGTAGTGTGAATGAGGATGTAGTGACAAAAATCGAGAAAGGTATGTTAAGATGGTTTGGACATGTGGAGAGAATGAATGAAATGAGAATGACTAAACAGGTATACATGGGACAAGTAAACGGAAGTGTTGGAAGGGTAAGACCTAGGCGAACGTTCCGAAACCAGATTAAAACCGTTCTGAAAAAAGGCCAGGTCAAAAGTACCCTAAACCGACGCTTATGTATGAAAGGATTGATGAGTATAGATGAAGCGAAAGAGATATGTAAGGATCGTAGTAAGTGGAAATCCGTGGTCTCTGCCTACCCCTACGGGAAAGAGGCGTGATTTTATGTATGTATGTAACTTGAGCATCAGTTGACGTAGTGCACACGTATCATTCATAGTGTTGTCCGAAACGCACCAACAGTACTAACGGGGCAAAGATTACTTACGCACTAGTATTTATAGATAAATTTATTCGATTCCTATCACCGTTATTTTGGTAATAGAAATAAATAAGGAACGTAATCGAATAAAGTTGTATTTCGTTGTGACCCTAATTACATGCTATTGGTAGCATCTTGGTCAGAGCTTCTGCTACCATTTCCAAAGTAGTTATCATGTCAGCCGTATTACGCTAGGTACATAATATTATAGTATAGTGGGTTGCCGGGTTAGAATTGCACCTCCCCATATCATCCCGTGGGTGTTGTAAGAGGCAACTAAGGGACAAATACTGGAAGGTGGCAGCAGGGCCTTGTAAAGAACTACTATACTGACCCCCAAGCGTGGGGATTATGGCAAATACCCCCTTAATAGGGGAGGCTGTGTTCAGCAGTGGACGATCCGGCTGATACAGTACAGTACAGTACAGTACAGTACAGTACATAATATTACACTATCTTAGTCACAGAAGAAGAAGATAACGAATATCTATCATAAAATAATTGACATATACTTAAAATGAAATAAAAATGTGTTACATAGACGTTTAATTAAACATGATACATATGCATTATGCATGGCTTTTGATTTCATGAGTAAGGTTTGTTGATAACTTCGTATTCATATGCTTTAAATTTTACTTTCAATCCTGCGATAATTTCGATATGGAAGTCTAGGAACCACGAAGTGATCCACTGCGACTACTTTATTTGTCTGCTTTAAGGACATTCAAAATAAAGAGGATCAACCTCGGAATATGAGATAATATCCAGTAAACATGTATTAACCTTTATTTTGTCATTTTAAATTAATCATACATTTTAGAAATGAAACGTTTTGTGAAATTAATGTAGTAATGAATAAACAATGCAAATTATTCATAACTTTGGATATTTTAGTGATGATGGTAGTTATTTACCGGGACTTACGGTTCTTTGATGCTATCTACGGCTAAGCGAAGTCCGCGATGTATCTTAACAACAGGGAAGCGTAGGTATAACAAAATGTTTGGAACCAAATCAGAGAACGTACAGAATATTATCCATTACAATTTTATAGCTGATGCAAATTTCATTATAACCATAGGACCCGAAACATAATCGTATATCTCACGACGCGGATACGAGATTTTACAATCCTTTTAGGACATGATAGGTTAGCCTTTGACCACTATCTCACCTGATGGTAAGTGATGATGTGGTCGAAGATGTTGTTCAGGCTAACCTAGAAGTGCTGGCTCTCAAGGACAGCTGCCGGAACACACCGTTAGGTGCTTGGCGACAGATTTTCTACTTGAGGGTGGTAGCTAGCCAGGCGGGCATTCGCAAAATGCCCTACCACCATGCTACGACTGCCATCCGAAGACGACAACCGGGACCGACGGCTTAACGTGCCCTCCGAAGCACGGAAACGCTCAGTAGTAATGTCACTAGCGGTCACCCATCCAACTCATGACCGCGCGCGACGTTGCTTAACTTTGCTGATCGGTTGAGAACAGCTAAGTAAACTTCGCTACGATTCTTCGTCATCGTTGACTTTAACATATTTCCCATTGTCCAACATTTTATATTTTTGTGGCCTGTGATTGTGCTGTGGACTCATTGCTGTTACCACATTATTGGCATCAACGTTAGCGAACGCCTTACACTTCTTCCAAAAGTTTGAGCACTTGAATCGAGCTCCCCCGCTTGCCTTATTCTTATCCTTGTAGAACGAATAACGGCCTATTATAAGCATAAGTGTATTTTTTCTATCCAGGGTGATGTATTGGGCGGATAATTCTGTGAACCAAATACACTTTATCACAATACGGACCTCAAGCCCAGTGTGCGAAACAGGTCTTCAACCCTTCCACTGAAACTGTACAATGCCTTACCAGAATAAACTTTGCCTTTTTCACTTTAATTTAAATAACAGCCAAATGTTTTGTTAGCCAGATAAACAATTTTACTAATATTTTGTTGATTAAAGACGTCGATGTAGTGAACAATAGTACATTATTGCAAAGGCCGTGAAATAGCCTGTTCCTGTAAGTATGTTTTATTTCCCTCTATTATTTTGAGAAAAGCGCTATATAGGCGAGGGCTTTTCTAATAGGAGACAGGCAATTGTCATTTCCGCCGAGGCATATATAGTCCCAAAATAATGCAGGGAAATAAAACATATTTTTTATATTATACATTTAATTTACCTTTGTCGCTTAATATGCAGGATGTTTTTAAGAGCTTATAACTTATAATAATACAAGCCAGAAATATTGTGAGAATGTTTTTTTTTATTATTACAATAAGGTAGATAATTTCATGCCATTTATTTTTTATGTATGATTTCCGGCATACGTCCGCCGCGGCTAGTTTAACATGGGTAATCAGTCCAATATTTCAGATGCTTTTCCATATAATCTAGCCGTATGGCGTCAATGGTGGCTTGAATATTGCCTTCCAATGCTACAAGAGTTGCTGGTTTGTCGGCGTAAATCAATGACTGAACATAGCTCCATAAAAAGTTGCCTATATGAGTTTTAAGTCGCACGAGCGAGGGGGGCAGTTAATAGGACCACTTCAGGCAATAAAGTTGTCAAGTTTTTTTTTCAATTAATTTAAATTGAGCTTTTAGACGGGAATAAAACATTTAGATACTTAATCTGTTACATAATTATTAGAAATTAAATTTGTATTGATACGATTTACTAAATAGACACAAAATTTGACTCAGCGTAATTTTCGAGCTGTATTTATGATTTTTTTCATAAATAAATATATAATGTATATATACATATATATACTTGTGCTCCAAGAATTTGTAAAAATATCATTTTCGCTTAGCACGCGACAGTGCTTGTAATCATATTTAGAAATGTACTACTATTATATTTTTTTTGACATACATTATAATATTATACATGATATTTTTTATATAATCTAATTAGTAATACAGGTATTTTTGAATGATAATTAATTGTGAACTTATTTATATTATGACTTAAGTTTGTTTGACATTGTTACTGTATCTTCAATTTTATATTAGGTAACTTCATTATAATGTATTGATTTCGCATGTTATGTTAATATTAATTTAATTTACTGATTACATTTTCACTAGTGTAATTGGTGTAGAGCCGTTCTAACTGAATAAATAAATAAAAATAAATGTATTTTATTCATATCAGTAACTCACTTGCCTTTTTGAGACTCACATTACCTTAAAAGCGGGGTTTTGCGCGCAATGGAGCCTCGAACTTGTCAGTATTAATTCTAGAACATTTCCAATGTCATTACGAAGCGCGGCTGCTCTGGTCTACTTGCGATTTTTATCTACTGTGTAAATGAGGACGATTCCTTTTTTTTTGTTATTATGACGGAACAAGCCCGAGGCCAACCTGATGTTAAGTGGACAACCCTCTGCCTATAAACAAATGCTTTTCAATCAACGACGAATTGCACTGTGCCCGTCCTACTGAGACGTACAGTTGGTAGGTCTCGTGTGTCTGTAATTTTACTGGCTCTCAAGGACTGCTGCCAGAACACGCTGTTAGGTGCTTGACGATAGATTTTCTACTAGATGGGTGGTCGCTAGCCAGGCGGGCATTCGCAAGATGCCGTTCCACCATGCGGCGAAACTCAAGCCCGCGGCGGGATTCGAACCATGGACCTGCTGCACGGCAGTCCACAGCCAATGCCACTGAGCCATCACTGCTTCTTCTGCGATTATTTAGAATCGATGCGAGCAATGACGAGCCCGTGTAAACGATAAATAAAGCAAATATAGTTACGAGTAAGTAGCAATAATTAAATGCGATGGCGAACAGTTGCATGGACCTATTCAGTTGTCTTAAAAAAAAAACTTAAGGACAAACGCACACATTTATTTTATTTGAAAAATAAAATTATTATATTTACATGATGACTTACAAGTTCCCGCAACTCACTTTTGCTACTTATAAAGAGATAGAGGTTCCACCTGAGGATATACTGGTACTGAGTCTGGTGACCCTTGGAGTTATCACAATATCTCTGAGCAATTAATTTTGGAAGTTTACATAGATAAATATACTGCTGACATCGCGTAAATAGGTTGGTGAGGGTTTCGAGCTTAGGTCAGCAATATATAAGGTGTAACCGAATGTAATACAATCCTGTATGATGAGAAGGAAACACTATATATTTCGTATTATTAGAGTAGAAAACAATATTTATTTGGCACATATCATGCATCACATATGCAGATTTATTTTCGGTATGAGTTTCTCCACATGTCTATATTTTATCTCAGCTCATTTACCCTACTTTTACATAAATGCCGGTTGCAGTTTTCATATATTTCGTGGGTTCATGAGTGTGATCAGCTTCACCAGATATGATTACGTCATTTGCATCTAAATGGATAAAAGCTTTACAGTTTGCACGTAATGATGCAGAACATCTAAATCTGTAGCCTCCGTTGCGATTTTTGCCGTGTTTGCAGAAACTATATCCGTTCAACATCAGGAGCCGTGTACCGCTGCTTAATGTGATGAACTCCGCTAGAATACAAATAATTGATATCTAGTCATACATGTTCTTTTATTAATTGAACTCGCAATAGTTTGCACATATAGTTTCTCAAGTAATGGTGTTACATATTAGGTTAAGTTGTATTTGCATTAAAAATAGTCACGATCAAGTACTAGTCTCGTAGAATTAATAGACTACTATAGCCTTTGATCACTATATGTGATGATGTGGTCGAAGATGTTGTTCAAGCTAAACTTGAATTACTGGCTCTTAAAAATCGCGGTTTTGTCAAAGTCAAGTCAATTTGAAAGTACAATTAAAGTTATGCCAGCGACCCAAAGTCCTTCTCAGCTACATCAAGGAGTTGGGATGGCTTAGGTTGAACCTGGCGGGGGAAATGCACAAAACACCCCAAGCGGGACGTCAGTGCAGGACATCGCCCCCAAAAAGTAAGAAAAAGAAGGTACGGCTATCAGACACATCAGTTGCTTTCTAGTTCTTGCAAAGTTAAAGATATGTTATGTGATATTGCTAACTAGTAGCAAATCGTTGTAATACAAATTAACTAGAAAAGTTTTTAAGACTTGGAAGAATGAGTCACACATAGATATTTAAAAGGAAAACTCTTTTGACGTTGATATATGGAACATACGTTCAGAAAATAACTAAAGTCATTATGATCCCCAAACCTGTATAGATAACTGAGGCAGTAAAGTGAAGACAAATCCAGCCAGAGGCGAGTTGAATATTCCGCACCGAGGGTTACGTAGGTGCCACCCCACAATAGTGCTAGCCTGACTCACACTTGACCGGTTTACTTTGGTCGTTATTTACTTTTGATCACTCCATGAAGTCACATAATACAAACCAATATATCTGCTGGCAATGATGCGACCACTGACTAACCGCACGGCTTTAGTCATCCATGTAAACACCTAAGAAGTAAAGCAACTAGTCGCGAGTTGCAACCTACGTATCTATGAGTTGTTAACGTACACGTAAGGAAATCCTGTATGAGGAGAAAGAAACACTGACTGAATTTCGTATTGAAAGAGAGCAAAAGATCAAATATTGCGCATCACATATAGGTACTTTTATTTTCGTAATGAGCTTGTCCACACACCTATGTCTATATTTTATCTCAGCTGATATATCCTACTTTTACGTAAGTGCCGGTTGCTGTTCTCATATATTTCGTGGGTTCATGAGTGTGATCGGCTTCACCAGATATCACTACATCATTTGCATCTAAATGGATAAAAGCTTTACAGTTTGCACGTTTTACTGCAGAACATCTAAATCTGTAGCCTCCGTTGCGATTTTTGCCGTGTTTGCAGAAACTATATCCGTCCAACATCAGGAGCCGTGTACCGCTGCTCAACGTGATGAACTCCGCTAGAATACAAATAATGGATATCTAGTCATACACGTTCTTTTATTAATTGAACTCGCAATATTTGCACATATCGTTTCTCATGTAATGGTTTTACATATTAAGTTAAGTTGTATTTGCATTAAAAATAGTCACGATCAAGTACTAGTCTCGTAGAATTAATAGACTACTATAGCCTTTGATCACTATATGTGATGATGTGGTCGAAGATGTTGTTCAAGCTAAACTTGAATTACTGGCTCTTAGAAATCGCAGTCTTGTCAAAGTCAAGTTAATTTAAAAGTACGATTAAAGTTATGCCAGCGACCCAAAGTCCTTCTCGGCTACATCAAGGAGTTGGGATGGCTTGGGTAGAAGCTGGCGCGGGAAATGCACAAAACACCCCAAGCGGGACGTCAGTGCAGGACATACCGCCCCCAAAAAGTAATAAAAAGAAGGTACGGCTATCAGATACATCAGTTGCTTTCTAGTTCTTGCAAAGTTAAAGATATGTTATGTGATATTGATAACTAGTAGCAAATCGTTGTAATACAAATTAACTAGAAAAGTTTTTAAGACTTGGAAGAATGAGTCACACATAGATATTTAAAAGGAAAACTCTTTTGACGTTGATATATGGTACATACGTTCAGAAAATAACTAAAGTCATTATGATCCCCAAACCTGTATAGATAACTGAGGCAGTAAAGTGAAGACAAATCCAGCCAGAGGCGAGTTGAATATCGCGCACCGAGGGTTACGTAGGTGCCACCCCACAATAGTGCTAGTCTGACTCACACTTGACCGGTTTACTTTGGTCGTTATTTACTTTTGATCACTCCATGAAGTCACATAATACAAACCAATATATCTGCTGGCAATGATGCGACCACTTACTAACCGCACGGCTTTAGTCACCCATGTAAACACCTAAGAAGTAAAGCAACTAGTCGCGAGTTGCAACCTACGTATCTATGAGTTGTTAACGTACACGTAAGGAAATCCTGTATGAGGAGAAAGAAACACTGACTGAATTTCGTATTGAAAGAGAGCAAAAGATCACATATTGCGCATCACATATAGGTACTTTTATATTCATAATGAGCTTGTCCACACACCGATGTCTATATTTTATCTCAGCTGATATATCCTACTTTTACGTAAGTGCCGGTTGCTGTTCTCATATATTTCGTGGGTTCATGAGTGTGATCAGCTTCACCAGATATTATTACGTCATTTGCATCTAAATGGATGAAGGCTTTACAGTTTGCACGTAATGATGCAGAACATCTAAATCTGTAGCCTCCGTTGCGATTTTTGCCGTGTTTGCAGAAACTATATCCGTTCAACATCAGGAGCCGTGTACCGCTGCTCAACGTGATGAACTCCGCTAGAATACAAATAATGGATATCTAGTCATACACGTTCTTTTATTAATTGAACTCGCAATAGTTTGCACATATCGTTTCTCAAGTAATGGTATTACATAATAAGTTAAGTTGTATTTGCATTAAAAATAGTCACGATCAAGTACTAGTCTCGTAGAATTGATAGACTACTATAGTCTTTGACCACTATCTCCTCTGATAGTATGTGATGATGTGGTCGAAGATGTTGTTCAAGATAAACTTGAATTACTGGCTCTTAAAAATCGCGGTTTTGTCAAAGTCAAGTCAATTTGAAAGTACAATTAAAGTTATGCCAGCGACCCAAATTCCTTCTCGGCTACATCAAGGAGTTGGGATGGCTTAGGTTGAACCTGGCGGGGGAAATGCACAAAACACCCCAAGCGGGACGTCAGTGCAGGACATACCGCCCCCAAAAAGTAAGAAAAAGAAGGTATACGGCTATCAGACACATCAGTTGCTTTCTAGTTCTTGCAAAGTTAAAGATATGTTGTGTGATATTGATAACGACGTGTTATCATGTAGCAAATCGTTGTAATGCAAATTAACTAGAACAGTTTTTAAGACTTGGAAGATATGAGTCACACATAGATGTTTAAAAGGAATACTCTTTTGACGTTGATATATGGTACATACGTTCAGAAAATAACTAAAGTCATTATGATCCCCAAACCTGTATAGATAACTGAGGCAGTAAAGTGAAGACAAATCAAGCCAGAAGCGAGTTGAATATCGCGCACCGAGGGTTACGTAGGTGCCACCCCACAATAGTGCTAGTCTGACTCACACTTGACCGGTTTACTTTGGTCGTTATTTACTTTTGATCACTCCATGAAGTCACATAATACAAACCAATATATCTGCTGGCAATGATGCGACCACTGACTAACCGCACGGCTTTAGTCATCCATGTAAACACCTAAGAAGTAAAGCAACTAGTCGCGAGTTGCAACCTACGTATCTACGAGTCGTTAACGAACGTAAGGAAATCCTGTATGAGGAGAAAGAAACACTGACTGTATTTCGTATTGAAAGAGAGCAAAAGATCGCGCATCACATATAGGTACTTTTATATTCATAATGAGCTGGTCCACACACCTATGTCTATATTTTATCTCAGCTGGTATATCCTACTTTTACGTAAGTGCCGGTTGCTGTTCTCATATATTTCGTGGGTTCATGAGTGTGATCAGCTTCACCAGATATTATTACGTCATTTGCATCTAAATGGATGAAGGCTTTACAGTTTGCACGTAATGATGCAGAACATTTAAATCTGTAGCCTCCGTTGCGATTTTTGCCGTGTTTGCAGAAACTAAATCCGTCCAACATCAGGAGCCATGTACCACTGCTTAATGTAATGAACTCCGCTAGAATACAAATAATGGATATCTAGTCATACATGTACTTTTCATAATTAAACTCGTATAGTTTGCACATGTCGTTTCTTAAGTAATTATGATATATATTAAGTTGCATTTCCATAAAAGTAGTCACGATCAAGTTTAAGTCAAGGCTAGTCTATCAAGTCGAATTGATTGGCTAGTCTTTGACTACTATCTCACCTGATGGTTAGTGATGATGTGGTCAAACATGTTGGTCAGGGTAATCTATAATTACTGGCTTTAAAAATCACAGTTTAGTCAACGTCATTTTTTTTTAAAGTAGGTACGTAATAGATACGTAAGTTGTTTTCTAGTTCTTGCAAAATTAAAGTTATGTTGTGTGATATTAACAACGACGTGTTAACATGTAGCAAATCGTTGTAATGCAGATGAACTAGAATAGTTTTGGAAGATATCAGTCATACTTAGGTATATGAAAAACACTTGATGTTGAAATATGGAATATACGTGCAGAAAATAACTGAAGTCTGAAGTAAACTGAAGACATATCCAGCCAAAGGCGAGTTGAATATTCCGCACCGATGGTTACGTAGGTGCCACCCCACAATAGTGCTAGCCCGACTCACACTTGACTGGTATATTCTGGTCATTGTTTACTTTGGAAAACTATATGAAGCCACATAATACAGATCAATATACATATCTGCTGCCAACGATGGGAGCAGTGACCAGCCGCAAGGATTTAGTCACACGTGTAAACCCCAAATAAGTAAGGCAATGAGACGCGTGTTACAATTACCTACGGCAGCAAACGTAATGGAATTATGTATGAGGAGAACGTAACTGTATTTTGTATTAATTGAGATCAAAAGTTGCAAAAAATATTTATTTGGCACATATTTCACATTATTTTCTAGTCATACACGTTCTTTTATTAATTAAACTCGTATAGTTTATACATGTCAAGGCTACTCTATCAAGTCTCGTAGAATTGATAGGCCAGCCTTTGACCACTATCTCAGCTGTTGGTAAGTGATGAAGTGTTTAAAATATCGCAGTTTTGTCAAAGTTTTAAAGTGGATACTTACCAGACACGCAAGTTGTTTTCTAGTTCGTGCAAAGTTAAAGTTATGTTGTGTGACATTTACAAAGTCGTGTTAACATGTAGCAAATCGATTAACTAGAACAGTTTTTATAGATAATACACATAGATATATGAAAAACACTTGATATTGAAATATGGAATATACGTGCAGAAAATAACTGAAGTCTGAAGTAAACTGAAGACAAATCCAGCCAGAGGTGAGTTGAATATTCCGCACCGATGGTTACGTAGGTGCCACCCCACAATAGTGCTAGCCCGACTCACACTTGACTGGTATATTCTGGTCATTGTTTACTTTGGAAAACTATATGAAGTCACATAATACAGATCAATATACATATCTGCTGCCAACGATGGGACCAGTGACGAGCCGCACGGATTTAGTCAACCGTGTATACCCCAAATAAGTAAAGCTACTACAACAATCCTGTATGAGGAGAAGGAATCATTGACTGTATTTTGTATTAATTAAGATCAAAAGTTGATATAAATATTTATTTGACCCATATTCCACATTGGTTTTATTTTCGTCTTTTGCTTCTACACAAAACTATGTCTTTTAATTATCCCAGCTGATTAACTTTGCTTTTACATAAGTGCCGGTGGCTGTTCTCATATATTTCGTGGGTTCATGAGTGTGATCAGCTTTAACAGATATTATTACGTTATTTACATCTAAATGGATAAAGGCTTTACATTTTGCACGTTTTGCTGCAGAACATCTATATCGGTAGCTTCCGTTGCGATTTTTGCCGTGTTTGCAGAAACTATATCCATCCAACATCAGGAGCCGTGTACCGCTGCTTAACGTGATGAATTTCGCTAGAACAAACGTAATTTATATCTAGTAATTCTCGTGCCTTTATTTATATAAGTTTTAAATTGATGTCGTATGGTTTGAACATTTGCCATTCGTTATGAAATTACATAGCATTATTTATATTTCCATAATAGTCACGATCGCGTTCTAGTCACTAATTCGCAGTCTTGTCAAAGTCAATGAATTAATGGTACGACTATCGACCCCAGTTTCTAAGATGTAAGTCAAAATCTTGATAAGTTAATTGACTAAATACGTAACAATCGTCATTGGTCACCTATCGCGTCATAGATTGGTATATTACTAGTATTATTTTTTGAATTAATATACGTGTTGAAGGCATTATGATCCTCAAACTTATAAAATAACTTGTAGAAAATAATGTAGTAGAGACAAATCTACCGGAAGGCGAGTTGAATATCACGTACCTGAGGTTCCGCACCACCCCACAACAGTGCTAGCCTTACTAACAATGGCCAATTCCTTTCCCTCATTGTTAACTTGGGCAACTCCATGAAGTGAGTATATAACCGAATTTATCTGCTGCCAACGGTTGTCCAAATAATACTAAAATTGACTTCTAAGACGCCTTTAGACAGGAATAGAAGAATCTAATACTTGAATTACCCCTTTAAAGGGCAACTACCAGAAAGAATAAGAGCCCGTGGGGGGTTTCCCACGGGCAATTCAAGAAGCTGTGTTCTGCAGTGGACAAACCAGTTGATACAACACAGTAATACTTTAATATCAATTTGGTTTCAGCGAGAAACATTCCATGATAGATCTGTGATCGGTCACCAAATAGCAGAAAACAAGTGTTTACTATAATTTTCCTAGACATAACACAAGCTTTTGACCTACGAATAACTTTGACACAGTGTTGCGTAAAGATCATAATTTAATGTAAATAAAAAGATACCAAAACAACAAAAAAGAACTTGGCGTTGAATCTAATGCATTGCAACAAGAGAATTAATTAGAAATTCAAGGCCTAAACTCACAGAGTACAGAACCCAAAACAAAGTAAAAAGCAGCTAATGAATGTGATATAAAAATATTTAGAATGTATGAATTAAAAATACTATCGAATCTTGTCATTATAATAGTAATTTTTTTTATTTATTGTTATAATTCAATATTTTTTGTTATAATTCATTGGAGGGGAAAGACTACATTTTAGTCAATGATTTCTTAGTTTCAACATATTCATACATCGGAGTTTTAGTTTCAGCCTCAGGAGAACCTGTGTTGTAGGAGATATAGTATTTTTTGTGCTTACAGTTCTTGTATTAGTTAAAAATGTGAAGCCCTCATAGCTAAGTTTGCTTAGCAAATGTAAGTAAAGCAACGTCCGCCGCGGTCATGAGTTGGATGGGTGACAGCAGACATTACTACACTGAGAAAAACGACTTAAAGGCTTAAATCAAATTTGACCTTTTACCGTTGAATTGTAACTACGTAAGATTTTCACCAATCAATAAAAATGTACCATGTTTTATAATAAACATAACCGTCAAAAACGCCTTCCGTAAAGTATTTTTCAGAATTGAACTTGTTATACAATTATAATTGCAGTATTGACCATAAAATATACCTTACTTTTACGGCGGTTTATATACGGTGATTATCACTATAACGTACGACTTAATCAGCCTCATCGAAAAGTCAATATTTAAGAAAGACCACAAATTACACCTTAAATGAAGACGAAAAGAAACATTCGCCTTCACTGACCTCGTTTAACGCCTTCTAGTTGGAAGGCGTTTTTGTTCGTATTTACGTTTGGTCGGTTTTTCGCCTTATACCATATAAATTGGCCGTCATGAGGGCGCTTTTGACTTTAGATTTTTCTCAGTGTGTTGAGCGTTTCCGCGATTCGGAGGGAATAATATATATTTATTCGTAAAGTGAACCCCATTGTGAAAAGAACCCCAAATCACAAATCTTGATTTCCAGTACTCTTTAAATATACTGCATAATATGTATTATGATTTAAATCAATACACGGGGAAGACCTCTCTATGTTCCATCATAGATAGCATCGTCCACTCACATTTAATGACATATATGATAAAAAAAGGAAATATATGTTTAAAAATGTATTGAGATAAATAAAAAGCAGTTTTAACTTTCCTTCATCAATATGTTTATTATACAAGTTCGAGTATTTAAAGAATCATAATTAATCTACAATCTTCTACTACAGGCCACATTAATATTTTGTTAGCAAAATAAGTAATAACACAGTCATAATATTGCAGGTACGAGTCTTCAGTTTTCGACCAGCCCTCAGCCTTGTTGGGAAATTTTCCAATAAATCCCCGTTATCCGTAGGCTATTAATAGGCACAAAAGATGGTAATAGGCTCTGTTGTGAACAGAGATGTAACTCCACAGATTAGAGAAACAAGGGAGATTTGCCTTCAGTACGTGTTTGTTCACATAAAAGTGTCTCCACGTCTCTCCCATCCATTTCACTCTCAAATCAATAAAAATAATAAGTATGGCGTCTATACGCACATTTTTCCACGCACACCAAGACTTCCGCTACAAACTAATACACTAACTAATCGTACACATGGAAAAATGGGATGCGCTTCAGCCTGAAGCTACGGTCTCTAGTTACACACACAGACTCAGCTATTCAAACACTGATCCATTGCGTCGTCGGAACAACTGATTCGTTTGTTGATTTGTACTAACCAGCAATAGTTTTCTTACAATCAAGCCTGATTTAGGCCAGATGCGTTCGCACGTGCCACGCCTCCATTACCTATCTCCCTTGTTTTACTGATCTGAGTGTAACTCCTTACTAACGCGTCAAGCAAGAAATAAGCCGGAATATGTATACTAACCGCATTTTATTGCCAAGTTGACTCAACTGGGACTTCATTCACAACATCCACGTGGGATATGGTTATTTAAATTTTAGATTACATTTTCTATCGCAATAAGCATTATCTGTCTTAGCAAAATGTTCTATATTATTTGACCAACTGCATCGGAAGCAGTACCCTGCGGCAGTTAAGTCATTCTCACGTCTATTTTTTTTTCAAAATTTTTGGCCCCATTCTACAATTTTAAATTTACAAAAAATTTTATTATTTATAGTTATTTTTACTACGTTAGTAATATTTTTTTTTCTAATTTGACTGAGCTAGGATATATATATTCAGGTACTGAGGGAAACGGTTTTTTTATGTTATTGTGACGGAACAAGCTCGAGGCCCACCTGATGTTAAGCGGACTAACCTCTGCCTATAACAGATGCATTTCATCACAAAGTCACGAATTGCACTGCGCCCGTCACCTTGAGACATAGTTGTTAAGTCTCATGTGCTTGTAATTTCACTGGCTCTCAAGGACTACTGCCGGAACACACCGTTCCACCATGCGATGAAGCTCAAGCCGGCGGTGGGGATCTAACCAGGGTACTGCAGCGCGGCAGTCCATAGCTATTTCCGCTCGACCATCATTGTATAACTTATATCAGTATATAACTTACGATGTACCGATTTTGATGATTTTTTTAGATTCAAAAGCTGGTGATTTAAATTTCAGTGAGATCTAACGAGTAGTACAATCCGCGAGGCATAAGCTGAGCTTTGCATTAGTGTGAGTGATCACCAATCGGCAGGAGCGCGGCGAGACAGAATGGCGCCGCGCCTCAGGCCGGTTACCCAAAATCAGGTTTTTACCGGGCGAAAATGGCGCCGCGCCTAAGGCCGGTTGTCACACCTACACTATCCATGTACACTCACACAAATGCAAAGCTCAGCTTATACCTCGCGGACTGTACCAACTTGAGTTATCCCTAAAATGCGTATTTTATTGGCTTCGACTACACCTACCTGTTACCTCTTAATAAATTGCGAATGGTACGTATGGCTAAATTTGTAGTGGATAACTCAACGTTGCTTCAGCACTAACATGGAGACAAACACAGACAAATATAAACATATATGGAAGGACAATAACTACCTAATCACTATTTCAACAAACCCATATTTCACGAGTAATAACATATTACATATAAACATTGCAATCATTGACCTATATATACTAGACGCGACATCACAAACGAGGATAGTCGACCAGTGCAAGTATGCCGGCCGGCATACTCTCCCCCACACGCAGCAGGGCACTCGTAGAGATAACACGCGCTTTACGTTAGAAAATTGTGTATTATCAATTATGTATTTTGAAGCTGCGTGTGAGGGAGAGTATGCCGTATCTGCACTGGTCGACTATCCTCGTTTGAGATGTCGCGTGTAGTATATAGGTCAATGACTGCAATACGAATGTAGAAGATCGCTCAGTCTAAAAATGCACGCCCCTCCAATGTCGTTACCAATACATGTAAAATAGTGTACCTATATACGCCTACATGCTAGCTAGACAATACCATTGGTTTATCAGTAATCGTGGTGTGTGTGCGATCTGCGCAAACGTGTCTGAGTTCACAATAAAATCGCTGCAATCACGTTCAGTGGAGGTGCGTGCTTTTTGGGGTTCCGTATCCTTAGGGTAAAAACGGGACACTATTACTGAGACTTCACTGTACGTCCGTCTATCACCAGGCTGTATCTCAAGAACGGTGATAGCTAGACAGTTGAAAGTTTCACGGATGATGAAATAAAATACATATTTAAGGGGGGCTCCCATACAACAAACTTGTTTTTTTTTACCGTTTCTTGCTCCTATAACGGTATAACGATAATAATAACGGTGACCGGTAGACGCTTTAACTATTCAGAGAATATTTAGTTACGGAACCCTTCGTGCGCGAGTCCCACTCGCACTTGGCCGGTTTTTTTAGACTGATTAATCTCTACTCGTATTACCTATCATACATACTACATACATGAGTTAAGAACATTTTTCACGTAAGAAAAGTTTAAAGCCATATTTTTAGATCTCATTCAATAACAACAGATGCATTCACAGTTGGTAGTAATAGAACCTAGTACTATTTGTTTACAATTTACCAACGCGGTTGAGGGTGATTGTGTTTTTCACGTGACCGTACAATTTTGTTGTCAATAGTATTTATACGAGCTCTGCATCCGGCTGAGTGTGAGGTACAATACCACACAGCTACGCTACCTTGCATAACGTATTTGAAGAATAAATAAGCTTTGTAGATCATCACGGCATCGGCTGTAACACCTCTCGTTGCGCGCGAAGAATCAGGTACTGAAACTAGTAAAAAAATATTATGTACATCGCGGTATACGACATATATATTATACATACATCTATTTATAAGTATTTAACGGGACTTAATTGCGATAAAAACATGTATAAATCCATGTACGTTTTTTTCTGATTCTGAAAGAAAACTCTTGTTAACTCTTAGTTACAACACTATTGTGTGATAAAAAAAAAGCATTACGTATGTAATGCTTTTTTTTTATCACATCTATTCTAAAATAGCTAGTTTATTCTTCGTAACAGGGATTAAAATAGCTTTGTAATCCCTGGGGGACAAAAAGTGATTTGAATTTAGAATGTGGATATTTTTAGTAAAGTTCCAATTACCAAAGAGATTAATCACACACATTGTATGTACAAGTTACTGGCTGTTTTTTTTTAGGTTTTTTAATTAAATATTATTTACATGTTTAATTTTTTTAAACCTAAAAAATAATATAGTTTCCTAAAAATTATATCCAGAGACGATGTTTTCTGAGGCAATTTTTTATTATCAAGCTGTAAATAAATCGATAACTGTAACGGATGGTAGTGGTAAAATTGTTACGATGCACTTCCATAATTATTCAAATATAAACATTAGCCTGTAACTATTTCTATGCTATGTCTTATTTTTTCTAATTATATCTAAATAAATAAACGTAATAAACACCTCTTTTATTGAGTGGTATCGGGGCCTTTATTCTCTTTACAACATCTTCAGAGTCGTACGGTAGGATATCGTCTTATTCTGACTATCGCCAATTAACACAGTCAGTCATTTACAATACAATACAAATAATTACAAGTAATTCTGTCTAAGCCACTCATAATTATAGTCTATACATCATACATGACTTTAGACACTTCAGTGATAAGACCTGGGAAATTTTCACCCTCGTATTTTACAACTACGTATTCTCCAGTTAAGAAAGGTCTCCTTAGAAGTTATTTTGTTCTTTTTTATTGCCTCTGTAATTTTTCAGGCTCTTACGATTGTGCTGCTTCAGAATGGCACGTCTTTTTACTTTTAGTTTCTTACTCTTCTTTTATATTCGTTTCGGAATCTGTATCTTTCTTTTTATTTAATTTAGCTGTAGTCGTTAATTTACCTAAAGCTTTCTCCTCACGTTTTTTCTTTCGAAGCTCAGCTTTCTAAATGTTTTCTTTTTTGTCTTGATCTAGGCGCCGCTGGTACTCTATGTACTCTGTAGAAGTAGCAATCGTGGAAATTGATGATATTTTTACTCTTTTCTTTGTGTTTTTAGTGATATATGTTTCAGGCCATGAGAAAGAGTTTTTGAAGGGAGTTGGGCACGGTAATTTCTTTGGGTTACAGGAGTCTAGGAGAACGATCATCTTTCAAGCCTGTTACTGATTGACTTGCTTGTGAGTTTATATTTAAACACTATTGATAAAACCTTTAGAACGTAGATTCTCTTTCGTGTCACAGGACTTTTGTGTTGGAAGAGTTGTACAACTTGACGAAAAAGATGTGACCGGAGATTTTGTAGACAATGTTTTCTGTGGTGGAGTCAAGTTTTCATGCTCAGAGGACTTCACGGGTGCTGTAATCTCTGGTACTTTTTTGGTATATAAACACATTATATTGTCTTCAGGTAGTATATTATTGTTTGCTGCACAAGACTGTTGTGCCGTAGGGGTGGAAGAGTTTGACAAACATGTTTGGACCAGACTTTTTATGGATTAAGTTGTCTGTGGTGGAGTCAAATTTTCATGCAACTTTCATGCTTTAACAGGTGCTGAAACCCCTGGTGCTATTTTGGATTTTGTAGTTGGTGTGGAAGTATCCAGCATTAAAATTATTATTACGTAAATTATCATCATAACTCTCATTTGGCTCGCTCGCGGTGAACAGGAAGACTTTTCAAAGCAGATTGCAGTACGTTCAGTTGATAGAGTCAGTGAGCAAGGCTAAGTGGGATGTTAGTGTCACTGTTACCTGCATCCTGAACAACACCGTATAATATATTACACTCGCGTTGTAGTTAATGCTTGACATACCCTTGAAGTCACATCAAAGTTTCTTTTCAAAAATCCTTCATAGCAGTGTCTTCCTGGAATTCCATCCTTTAATGGATTGGGTCTATTGAGTTCTTTCACCAATTTACAAACAGAATGCAGTAACTGCTTCTTTGTGACGGAAAAATCAATCTCTGCCATATGGTGAATCCATTTGACTAATAATTCTTCTTCTTCTTCCTTCCTGACATCTGTCGCATGCCCAGAAGCATTTGTATGCATTTTTTTAAATTTATCCAATAATTTTTGCTAAGGCACTTTATACGACTTTGAAGCCTTCTAGGCTGTCATTTCGCCATACCTAACTGATACTAAAGCATGGTCTAAATCTTCGGTACCATAACTTTTGTACGGCATTCTGTACTTGCATATCCCTGAATGATAAAAATACCCGATCTTTAAGTATATTTTGAACAAGCTAAGATACCTATGGTGAATTTCGGTCATTCACTGGAGCACATACCATACCTAATAATAAACAGAAAAGATAGAGAAATAAAATAGGTACCAAATCCAGTCAGTCTTAATACCTACCACTGGATTTATTTTATTTATTTCTTAATATAACTATTTATTCCACAAAAATAATACACTAACTTAAGGAAAAGTAATAAAATAGAATCCATTGTCTCATGTTATAGATTTTTCGAAATTCCTGCACTCAAGTCTGTAAATTATGTTTTAATTATATATATTGACCATTATGTATCCAATATATACAAAAATAAAAATAAAAACGCATGACAATCAAAATTACGCGGGTAGTGCATATTATGCAAATTTACATAAAAAATTACATTTATATTATCTTAATTATTATACAATTACACAAGCAACAAAAATGTATCTAGCATATTATCCCTGATTCGTTAGGGACACATGGAAAATGAAATGACCGCTATTTCGTGAGCCAAGTGAATGTAATTATAAAGAAATTATATGTTAATATATATTTTTTTCCTAAGCAAATCAATTGCTAATGAAAATAAAAAAACACTATTAAAGGTTTTATTCAAACGGACTTACCTTCGCCTTCACACGAGCTTAAGAAGTACGAGCGCCAACCTTACGGTTTCAAGGAACACACGCACGCCGCCCTGATGTTCTTGACAGACTGAGTGTTTCGAGACTTTCGAGAGTAGCTTTGCTCTCAGTTTATCACCTAAATGTTGGTACTTGATTTTGTAGACAGTTTAAAAGATAAAGATTTAGTACTAATGGTTAATTTAAGCAAATATTATTTAAATTGCTTGTTTTTATCGAAATGACGTACTAGCACGAACTAGGGGCCCATTACCTTATAAACTTTAATTTTTGTGAAAGTTTACAAAACATAGATTATTTTTATTAAGGCATAAGTTCATCCTACATTTGGTGCATTGTATTGTAGAGTACCCTTTGCATTGTGGATATTTGCACCGCAGAGAACGCCCTACTCGTGGCCAATGATCAATACCATCTTTCCTGATATTTTTTGGAGGAACAACAACAGCAGGGCCTTTCTTCCTCTTTGCCTGCAATTTATGCTCTAATGAACTGGTACGTAAACGTCTTCTCTTGACCTTTATGTTGGCACCTGTGGATTATAGAACTGATCGTATATGAAATCATAGATAGGTCCGTAACCCTGATCGCGTGTCGCAACCCCTAATGTTACCAAATGAAGACTGTACACACTTCTACGTTTATGATCACATCATCATACGTACTGTTTTGTAATCTAGATGGAGTCACCCGTGCGTTGTGGTGGAATTTTAAACATTAAGAGCTAGAATCCAGGCCTGTGGTATCCAGGCAGAGATAACAAACAACTTCTTCTAACCCTATTTAAAAAAAATCGTATTTCCATTGATTTCTATTACTTCACGTATATTTTCACAAAAATCTTTTCTTTCATTGATATGGAGGGTTTATCGAAATGAATGTGTTATTAGAGTCCGAAAGATAAGCATGTTCCACGAGGGCCGAATCCGTACACAATGTCCATTACTAAAGTTCCTAAAGTGCTCGGTCAGTCAAAATACGATGTTGCGTTGCATCTAGTGATCTCTCCCATTTCAATCTCATGACTACGTGTCAATATTAATTGAATCTGTTCAGGCACAAAGAAACTAAAAATGCAATGTTATTGTTTTATAGTATCAGCCGGATTGTCCACTACTGGACACAGTCTACTCCATTAGGGAGGGTTTGTCATAATGCTCACACTTGGCAGTCTTGGGGATCATGTAATTGATTTAAATATTATTAATAAACCAGCCTCGTTCGCCAGCCCAGCATTAAGGTTAGTTTACGTCGCCTCGGAATTCGAGCATATCAGATGCTCATCAGGGTGAATGCGCAGCAGCGCGGCGTGTTTGAACCCATGTGGAGCACTGAGTGCTTGGACGGTTTTTTGATATGCTATGATGTCACGAGAGGGACAGGTCGCACGCCTGTTGGTAAGCATCACGGCTTTCCATTGTAGTAGCAGTGTCATCATCTTCATTCTTCTTGCCCCAGAACTATTTATGTCACTCCAAGAGCTTAGTTCTTATGTCTCGTTTGCTCAGTAGTTACACTTGCCACAGTGCTCTTAACGCCTAAACTAATAGAAGTACTTGCACACTTCTGTTTCGAGGCATACTGTCTGACACTGCGATGGTACCCATCAAGACGGACTCGTGTTGAGGAGACTACCATCTGATAAAAATAATTAATAATACATATCTGTGAGTAACTCACGAGTTAAAAATGAGGTGATTAAGGTGATAACCGAAACAAATAACAACAAGAAAGAATAACACATGAAGTTTTAATTGGTATGATTAGCTTAAATAAAAATAAAACTAGTACATTAAGGTTGACTTTTATCAAAACTAATTCACTAGACTCATAATAAAGGTGCTTATCAATTGGTGGTTTTAACTGCTCCTGAAAGTACGAGTATGTATGCGTATACGCATCCAGAGTACATTATTTTTTGTGAAATTCATCCTTAGTTAAAATAAATCAAAATTTCGTTTTAAAATACTATTATGGTGTTTACTTGGAGCCGGACGTAGCATAACATTAATAAGCCATATAAATTAATAAAATAAAATAATTATTAAATTATCATTTAAGTAATTTTATTTTTAATGAAATAAAAATATTTTTATTTAAAGTAAAGTAAAGTAATATTAGTACTTAGAGTAAAGTAATATTTATTGCAAAACTGTCAGTACAATACTTAAAGATAAACCACATAAGTTTGAAATCGAGCTAGTAACAGTTTACTCATATCGAGCATGCAATATTAAGTTCTAGACACATAATGAAAATGATACAATTGATATTATATAAATCTAGACAACAAATTAATTGGATTGAATTCATGATGCCGGTTTATGTTTTAAAATTTAAAAACTCCTTATCATTATAAAACACATGCTCAAGAAGCCACGATTTTAACTTTTTCTTAAACATATGTCCATTCAGTTCTTTGATGAACAGCGGTAAATGATTATACACTCTGATGCTAGTTACATATGTACTTTTATCATATATTTTAGTACAAATTTTTGGTAAAAATATATCATTTATGTATTTACTACGTAAGTTATTGCGGAATTTTGCCGTAAGTGTATAATATTCCATATTATGTTTCACAAACAAACAAAGCTCTAGTATATAAATACCAGCGAGAGTCAAAGTGTTTTTTTCTTTAAAAACTGTCCTTAGTGACTCGTTACTGTACATACTGTACATAATACGTAGACACTTTTTTTGAAGAATAAAAGTAGACTTAACATTTACAGAGTTACCCCAATAAATTACACCATAACTAAGTATAGGATAAACATAGCCAAAATATGCTCTCTGAGTTACTTCTACAGAAGTAGTTTCAGCAAGTATTGAAAGCATATAACAAGAAGATGAAAGTTTAGAATTAATTTAATACTAAGCCGCGATTGTGTATCCAACTTAAATATTTGTAAAAGTGCCCGATACTCCCGAGAATTCGCGAGTATGAGATCTAAATCGATATCTCGGTAATAATCTACATAATAAATTGCAAATAGTATTACCATATGAACTTGTTCGTGATATGAAGGGCAATATTTAAATAATTACTAGTACATGATAAAAAATAGGTGAACACAAGTCGCAATATAATTATAAACCATTGACCTATATATACTAAACGCGACATCCCAAACGCAGATAGTCGACCATTCAAAATGCACAATTGATAATACATAATTTTCGAACGTAAAGCGCGTGTAATCTCTACGAGTGCCCAGCTGCGTGGGGGGGAGAGTATGCCGGCCGGCATACTTGCACTGGTCGACTATTCTCGTTTGAGATGTCGTGTCTAGTATATATAGGTCAATGTTAAATGCTTATATTTTAATTTTTAAATAATTTAATATTTATTAATTTATTTTAAAAAATATAATCTTTTTATTAGAATAATTTAAAGGTTGATGATTATGAATGTTGTTCCTGGAAATAATATTGCCTTTTCCATCTACGAGCGCAACCGCAGTGCATCCTCTACTATACGCTGCAGAACACTTATACTGGAAGCCAGCGCGACCGTATCTGACATGTCTTGAGAACCTATATCCATCCAGCACAAGGAACTTGGTACCATTTTTTAAGGTGATGAACTGCGCTGAAAGAATTAATACTTATTAGTCCAAATTACTGTTGTACTCAACAGTAGATATCGCGCTCGTGTCAAAAAATAAAATGATTACAAATGACAGCCTGGTATCATTCGAAATCTGTCGTTCAATTACGTAAGTGTGTAGCAATGGGCCATTTGTTTACGTTTATGACACATCATCATACGTACTGTTTTGTAATCTAGATGGAGTCACCCGTGCGTTGTGGTGGAATTTTAAACATTAAGAGCTAGAATCCAGGCCTGTGGTATCCAGGCAGAGATAACAAACAACCTCTTCTGACCCTATTTAAATAAAATCGTATTTCCATTGATTTCTATTACTTCACGTATATTTTCACAAAAATCTTTTCTTTCATTTATATGGAGAGTTTATCGAAATGAATGTGTTATTAGAGTCCGAAAGATAAGCATGTTCCACGAGGGCCGAATCCGTACACAGTCCATTAATAAAGTTCCTAAAGTGCTCGGTCAGTCAAAATACGATGTTGCGTTGCATCTAGTGATCTCTCCCATTTCAATCTCATGACTACGTGTCAATATTAATTGAATCTGTTCAGGCACAGAAAAACTAAAAATGCAATGTTATTGTTTTATAGTATCAGCCGGATTGTCCACTACTGGACACAGTCTACTCCAATAGGGAGGGTTTGTCATAATGCTCACGCTTGGCAGTCTTGGGGATCATGTTATTGATTTAAATATTATTAATAAACCAGCCTCGTTCGCCAGCCCAGCAATAAGGATAGTTTACGTCGCCTCGAAATTCGAGCATATCAGATGCTCATCAGGGTGAATGCGCAGCAGCGCGGCGTGTTTGAACCCATGTGGAGCACTGAGTGTTTGGACGGTTTTTTGATATGCTATGATGTCACGAGAGGGACAGGTCGCACGCCTGTTGGTAAGCATCACGGCTTTCCATTGTAGTAGCAGTGTCATCATCCTCATTCTTCTTGCCCCAGAACTATTTATGTCACTCCAAGAGCTTAGTTCTTATGTCTCGTTTGCTCAGTAATTCCACTTGCCACAATGCTCTTAACGCCTAAACTAATAGAAGTACTTGCACACTTCTGTTTCGAGGCATACTGTCTGACACTGCGATGGTACCCATCAAGACGGACTCGTGTTGAGGAGACTACCATCTGATAAAAATAATTAATAATACATATCTGTGAGTAACTCACAAGTTAAAAATGAGGTGATTAAGGTGATAACCGAAACAAATAACAACAAGAAAGAATAACACATGAAGTTTTAATTTGTATGATTAGCTTAAATAAAAATAAAACTAGTACATTAAGGTTAACTTTTATCAAAACTAATTCACTAGACTCATAATAAAGGTGCTTATCAATTGGTGGTTTTAACTACTCCTGAAAGTACGAGTATGTGCGTATACGCATCCGGAGTACATTATTTTTTGTGAAATTCATCCTTAGCTAAAATAAATCAGCATTTCGTTTTAAAATACTATTATGGTGTTTACTAGTAACTTGGAGCCGGACGTAGCATAACATTAATGAGCCATATAAATTATTAAAATAAAATAATTATTCAATTATCATTTAAGTAATTTTATTATTAATGAAATAAAAATATTTTTTATTTAAAGTAAAGTAAAGTAATATTAGTAAAGTAAAGTAATATTTATTGCAAAACTGTCAGTACAATACTTAAAGATAAACCACATAAGTTTGAAATCGAGCTAGTAACAGTTTACTCATATCGAGCATGCAATATTAAGTTTAGACACATAATGAAAATAATACAATTGATATTATATAAATCTAGACAACAAATTAATTGGATTGAATTCATGATGCCGGTTTATGTTTTATAATTTAAAAACTCCTTAACATCATAAAACACATGCTCAAGAAGCCACGATTTTAACTTTTTCTTAAACATATGTTCATTCAGTTCTTTGATGAACAGCGGTAAATGATTATACACTCTGATGCTAGTTACATATGTACTTTTATCATATATTTTAGTACAAATTTTTGGTAAAAATATATAATTTATGTATTTACTACGTAAGTTATTGCGGAATTTTGCCGTAAGTGTATAATATTCCATATTATGTTTCACAAACAAACAAAGCTCTAGTATATAAATACCAGCGAGAGTCAAAATGTTTTTTTCTTTAAAAACTGTCCTTAGTGACTCGTTACTGTACATACTGTACATAATACGTAGACACTTTTTTTGAAGAATAAAAGTAGACTTAACATTTACAGAGTTACCCCAATAAATTACACCATAACTAAGTATAGGATAAACATAGCCAAAATATGCTCTCCGAGTTACTTCTACAGAAGTAGTTTCAGCAAGTATTGAAAGCATATAACAAGAAGATGAAAGTTTAGAATTAATTTAATGTTAAGCCGCGATTGTGTATCCAACTTAAATATTTGTAAAACTGCCCGATACTCCCGAGAATTCGCGAGTATGAGATTTAAATCGATATCTCGGTAATAAGTAGATTATTACCGAGATATCGATTTAAATTTCTCCCGAGAATTCGCGAGTATGAGATTTAAATCGATATCTCGGTAATAAGTAGATTATTACCGAGATATCGATTTAAATCTCATACTCGCGAATTCTCGGGAGTATCGGGCAGTTTTACAAATATTTAAGTTGGATACACAATCGCGGCTTAACATTAAATTGCAAATAGTAGTACCATATAAACTTGTTCGTGATATGAAGGGCAATATTTAAATAATTACTAGTATATGATAAAAAAAAGGTGAACACAAGTCGCAAAATAATTGTAAACCATTGACCTATATATACTAGACGCGACATCCCAAACGCAGATAGTCGACCATTCAAAATGCACAATTGATAATACATAATTTTCGAACGTAAAGCGCGTGTAATCTCTACGAGTGCCCAGCTGCGTGTGGGGGAGAGTATGCCGGCCGGCATACTTGCACTGGTCGACTATCCTCGTTTGAGATGTCGTGTCTAGTATATATAGGTCAATGTTATAAGCAATAATGCTTATATTTTAACTTTTAAATAATTTAATATTTATTAATTTATTTTAAAATAAATGATTTTTTTATTAAAATAATTTAAAGGTTGATGATTATGAATGTTGTTCCTGGAAATAATATTGCCTTTTCCATCTACGAGCACAACCGCAGTGCATCCTCTACTATACGCTGCAGAACACTTATACTGGAAGCCAGCGCGACCGTATCTGACATGTCTTGAGAACCTATATCCATCCAGCACAAGGAACTTGGTACCATTTTTTAAGGTGATGAACTGCGCTGAAAGAATAAATACTTATTAGTCCAAATTACTGTTGTACTCAAAAGTAGAGATCGCGTTCGTGTCAAAAAATAAAATGATTACAAATGACAGCCTGGTATCATTCGAAATTTGTCGTCCAATTACGTAAGTGTGTAGCAATGGGCCATTTGCGGCTATCAAAATTCAAATTCAAATATTTAATTGGCCTTATAACTGAGATTGTTACATTGGGCAAGTCATGATTACATTAATCAATTAATTTTAAATTAAATCATTGCAATTAGAGCCTACTGGCTCTCTTCTAGTACTGGCTCTAATAGCAACAGTGTCTGTCGATGATTTAATTTAAAATTAATTGATTAATGTAATCATGACTTGCCCAATGTAACAATCTCAGTTATAAGGCCAATAAAATATTTGAATTTGAATTTTCAAAAGATGATTATGATTGAAAAGGACGAATGTGTTTTTTTATAATCGAATAATTCATTTGCGATAGGTATGAGTCTTTTAAAGCGTTAAGCTTTGACTTTGGCCTACTAAGTAATTTGGATAAAATCTAACTAATATAATAAGAGCTGGGAAACTATTGGCATTGATATTAATAATATTGAAGATTTTTGGAACATCAGAGAAATGATCAGCAAGATCATCACATAAACTCGCGTCACTAGAAAGAGTGGTAGCATCATCAGATACACAAAACGAGACATTTTTGTCATCGTCTCTATTGGTATTATACATTAATAAAATATAGGAATACAAATAAATATAAAGAACACGATTACTCAATAAAAATCAATGTATATTTAGATTAAAACAATAAAACAAATACAAAAAAGAAAATCTGTCGCCAAGCATCTAACGGTGTGTTCCGGCAGCTGTCCTTGAGAGCCAGTAAAATTACAGGCACATGACACACCTGTACGTTCAGTGTGACGGGCGCAGTACAATTCGTCGTTGACGAAATGCATCTGTTATAGGCAGAGGTTAGTACACTTAACATCAGGTGGGCTTAGGGCTTGTTCCATCACCATGACATAAAAAAAAAATTGCCGGTAACACTCTATTTGCCGGCTGTGTACAATGAAGGTACTTTCACAGTAACATAATACAACACTAGAAAAGGTTTTCAGTGAGTACATACAACTAGTTTTTTTAACTTAGTAAAAAAATTTTAAACACAGGATGTGCCATAATTTATTCTTCGCCAGTAAATTCGTTCCAATTGGAGATAAAACAGAATTTTACACTCGAATGTAAGTGCCATTCGGTAGTTTGTGATATTTGATGGGGTCGTGATTGTGGGGAGCAGGTTTGTTCAATATTGTATCTGTTCCATTTAATAGTACATCCGATTTGCAGCTTGTTCTCCGAGAAGTTGTACACTTGTACCGGATGCCACCTCTGCGGAGCTTCGTTCTTCTAGTATAACTGTGCCCATCGAACATTAGAATCTTCGTGCCATTGCTCATAGTAATGTACTGTGCTGGAAATTTTATACAACACTATTAATATATACTTATAATAAAACTGTGACAGATCCAATGCTGTACAAGGCAGATATTTTGAAGAAAAAAAAATTGAGAGCACTCTGTAGCTGGCACTGATGCCAAAACTGTATTTTTTTTTTGTCTGTCTGTCTGTATCCCGGCCGCGCATAACTCCAAAACTGCTGAATGGAATTCAATGAAACTTAACACGTTCGAGTTCATACTACTAAGGAGATTTTATACTTTTTATCCCGAAATTCTGCAGGGTTCCCTCGGGAAAGGCGATGAAAGTTAAAATGTACACTTAGTTGTAATTTATTAATGCGTAGTCCGATTTCAATTATTCTGATTTTGTTAGAATAATTACAAGTGAGCCCGGCACCCCACGGGAAGCCCAGCACCCCACGGGCAGCCCGGCACACCACGGGCAGCCCAGCACCCTTATTTAGTTTTGCAAGCTTGCTAAGATAAAACTTCGCCACTATCAGTTTTTTTAACTATCTATCTTTTGCCGGATACATTTTGGAGACTGCGCAACAGAAGTGCACAATCTAATATATTTTCGTTCCACCGCCAAACAAGGAAAACCTCGGCAAAAATATGCCGTTTAAAATCGAAATTCCAAAGAAACGCACAAAGTACTTTGGTTCACATTGTGCGAACCGCGAAGAAATTCTCTGAGTTACTTAACTACTGTTTTCTGGAAAATACAACCCGGAAGTTTTCAAACCCAAAGTAAAAAGTTCCTTTCTGAGCTATGCTTTACTAAGAGTGCTACACCGCAGACCACAGCGTTGCTTAATATGAGATAAATAGTGCTCAAATGAATGAATAATTAGTCTGCACGTACGCCAATCGCGAACAAAGTCGCAGGTACAGCTAGTTTCTAAATATGATTACAAGCACTATCGCGTGCTGAGCGACAATAACATTATCACACTATTGGTGTACAAATGTTTTTGTTCCGGACAGGAATCAGCAGGTTGCGCTGTATCTGACAAACTTTTTTTTTGCTTGTTTGTTTTTTTTATGTTATTGTGGCGGAACAAGCCTGAGGCCTACCTGATGTTAAGTGGACTAACCTCTGCCTATAACAGACGCATTTCGTCAACGACGAATTGCACTGTGCCCATCACACTGAGACTCCAGTTGTTAGGTCAATTTTTCTGGCTCTCAAGGACTGCTGCCGGAACACACTGTTAGGTGCTTGGCGACAGATTTTCTACTTGAGGAGGGTCGCTAGCCAGGCGGGCATTCACAAAATGCCCTTCCACCATGCAGTGAAGCTCAAGACCGCGGCGGGATTCGAACTATGGACCTGCTGCACGGCAGTCCATAGCCAATGCCACTGAGCCATCACTGCTTCTTTGACCACTATTCCACCTGATGGTAAGTGATGATGTGGTCGAAGATGTTGATCAAACTAACCTAGAAGTACTGGCTCTCAAGGAAAGCTGCCGGAACACACCGTTAGGTGCTTGGCGACAGATTTTCTACTTGAGGTTGGTAGCTAGCCAGGCGGGCATTCGCAAATTGCCCTACCACCATGCTATAACGACTGCCATCCTAAGACAACAACCTGGAACGACGGCTTAATGTGCCCTCCGAAGCACGGAAGCGCTCAGTAGTAAAGTCACTAGCGGTCACCCATCCAACTCATGACCGCGGTTAGTTAATTAAAAAAGGGGATGAAGCTTTCGTGACACGTTTTGATTGAGGCGAGTAAGTTACTTGTGTCAGTCAGTCAATATATACATCGCCACTATTAGAACTGGTAGAATTCACCACTGTAGCAGAGTTGAGGGCGAATAGATCTTACTTAGAATAAGTGAACGGTTAAGCCTTTTTCTACTGCTGTAGATAAATAAAAGATTATTCTTTAACTTTTACGACGGCATATTTATTTCGCACTCTGACATAATATTTATATCAAAACATACGTTTTTCTTTTTGAATGACAACACTATTAAATGAGTTTGTATTTTTACCGAAGTAGGTTTAGTTCAATACTCCCTCTAATACAATACTTCATATTAATGCCGATCTTAATATTTGGAATCGAGGCTTAGGTAAGGCCTTAGTCATAATATCAGCTACTTGTTCTTCTGTGCCGATTCTTTCCACTTCTATTTCGTTATTCATGACAGCTTCTCTGACAAAGAAATGACGAATACGAATATGTTTCGTTCTTTTGTGGAATTCAGGATTATGAGCAAGTTTCACTGCAGCTTCATTATCCACGAATAGTAATGGAGACTTTTCCATGTCTAGTAGACTGCTAAATATTCTTTTAAGCCATACAAGTTCTCTTGTAGCATCACTAGCAGCTACTATTTCTGCTTCAGTTGTTGACATTGAAACTGAGCCTTGTCTTTGGCTTTGCCAGGATACTGGTCCTCCTCCATAGTAACATACTATTCCTGTTGTAGACCTCCCTGTCATAGTACATCCACCATGATCCGCATCACTGTATGCAATTATACGGCTATTGTCAGCTGTGCGTCCATAGGTTACTCCAAAAGTCGTTGTCCCTTTTAGATAACGCATGATGCGTTTAACGCGAAGCCAATCTGTCTTTGTTGGATTTTCCAAGGATCTGGATACGATGCCAACTGCATACGCGATATCTGGTCTAGTAGCAACCATCAAGTAGGCTAATGATCCGACCGCTTCTCGATACGGAAATGCGCTCTCACTTGATTTATCTACCGTGTTATCTTCACCTTTTGTGTCAGCTTTCTCAATTGGCGTTCCAATCGGCTTACATTCTGACATCCCAAAACGTTTTAATACTTTCTCAGTATAGGACCTCTGATGGATAAGTATTGTTCCATCCTTTCGTTCGATTTCTATCCCCAAGTAGAAACTTGCAGGTTTAGTCGTAATCTTAAGCGTCTCCCCTAATTCCTGTAAAAATTGGTTCGCCAGTTCCTTGTCTGTTGCTGCTACGAGCCCATCGTCAACATACAAAGCTATAAGGATTTTCTTATTTTCAATCTTCTTTGTATACAGGCAACAGTCTGCTGGATTTTGCTCAAAACCTCTTTGCAATAATATTTCTACAAAGCAAGAATTCCAACATCTGGGAGATTGCTTAAGTCCATATAGACTTTTCTTTAGTCGACATACATTTGAGGTATTATCACTAAAGCCATCTGGCTGCTGCATGTAAATTTCCTCTGTCAACTTGCCGTTTAGAAATGCAGTCGAAACATCAAATTGCATTAAATATAAGTTTTCTTTGGCAGCGACACTTATTAAAGCTCGAACTGTGGCCATTCTTGCAACTGGACTAAACGTCTGATTATAGTCTATTCCTTTTTGTTGCTTAAATCCTTTAACAACCAACCTTGCTTTATATTTTTCAATACTACCATCAGGGTTTTGTTTTATACGAAAAACCCACTTACAAGGAAGTGCTTTCTTGTGCTTGGGTAACTCGCAGAGCGTCCAGACGTCATTTTGCTTAAGAGAGTTCATTTCGCTCGCCATTGCATTTAACCAGTTAGCTCTGTCATCCCTTTCAACAGCTTCCTTATATGTTTCGGGGCAAACCAATGTGTCGACGAAACACACATAATCTTTAAATTTTTCAGGACGTGAGAGATTAGCTCGATCGCGTAAGTTGTATCTTGGCGTTTCATTCAACAACGCAGGTTCTACAACCTCCAACTGCTCATCAGCGTCAACGAACTCTTCGTTCGCACTCTCGTCGCCTCTCATTTCGTTTTCATCACCCGAAACCTCTTCACGAATTAAATTATATTGCGAAACCCTTTCATGAACTTGATCTTGGCTTATTATATCTCCCTCTAGAGCATGTTCATGACTAGTGTCCGGCTCTATGAAATTTTCTGGCATAGCTTCTTGCATTTGAAATGGGTTATCTCCCTCTGACCTTAATGGCATCTGTGTGGATATCCGGAACTCAATATCAGATTGAAACGTGATGTCCCTTGATCGCAACGTTTTGTTTCCGTCCCAAATACGATAACCATCGTCATTTTCGTAGCCTATAAGCTTGCCTTTTATAGCTTTTTTGTTAAGCTTCTTACGTTTTTGCTTTGGAATATGAGCAAAGCATTCACTCCCGATAATTCTCAAGTGACTTATCTTGGGCTTATTTCCATGCCAGAGTTCGTAAGGCACCTTACCATCAACTCTAGTTGGACCTGTCCTGTTCAGCACGTATGCGGCTGTGTTGATAAGTTCCGCCCAAAGCATTTGCGGTAATTCTCCTCTAGTATGTAGTATAGATCTCGCAGCTTCAACCAAGGTACGGTTTTCTCGCTCACTACATCCGTTTTGTTCTGGAGTGTAAGGCATCGTCAGCCGTTGTTGAACACCATATTTTTGAAGAATATTACGTACTTCTCTATTGTCAAATTCGCCTCCGTTGTCGCTAAGAATTGTCTTTATGTCATATCCGGCGGTCTTGGCTTCTTGCAGCATTTGAAGAAGTTTATCTTTAACCTCAAATTTGTTACGGATGAAGTAGACCATGCGATATCCAGAGTAGTCATCTTTGAAAAGTACATAGTATTTAAATTTGGAGATACTATCTACAAAGGGGCCGCAAACATCGGTATGAATCAGCTCTCCGACAGCTGTTGCTCTTTCCCTTGTTCCAAACTGCTTTCTGTGTGACTTCCCGTAAATACAGCCTTCACATTTTACGTTATCAGGACTTAGCTGTATCCCAAGTTCTCTCTTTACAAGGCGGATAACATGTCTCTTGTCCTGATGAGCAAAACGCTCATGATATAGCTGTAGCAAATTAGAGCCTGTCACAGCATTGACCTCTATGGTCCTTGGTTTCATTGGAATGATCGTCTTCATGTCCAATTTATACAGTCCTCCATATTGGACTCTCTTTCCGACAACTTTAGTTGTGCCATAAATATCCAACTTGCACTCTGTAGTTGTGGAGCTAAAGAAACTATTCTGCATCCTGTCTTGTGCAGCAAGCGGTGAGAAGAGATTCTTTGTTAGTGATGGTACTAACCACACATTGTTGAGTGTTATTCGCTCTGTCTTGCCACTGACATTTGATTCAACTTCAACAGTGCCTTTCCCCAGAGCGGGAATGATGCTACCGTCCGCAGTCGAAATGGTGTGATCTGAATCAAATTCGTGAAACTCCTGAAAGATATCACTCCTAACTGCAATGTGAGTTGTTGCTCCATTATCGACAAACCAGCTCTCTCTGTCTTGACTTTGTCCTTTGGAACAAGCATTTACCATCAATGAAATGTGTTGCACTTGCTTTGATGTTGAAGCAGCTGCTGATGTGCCTGGTGTGGGTTTGGGCGGCCTCCCGTCCTTAATCCACTTTTTGCACTTCCGCACTATGTGTCCTTTACCGGAGCAGTAGTTACAGATCAGCTGTCTCTCATTGCTTTGCTTTACATTCCTCTGTTCAGTGCGTGTTGCCGCTAAAGCCTCTTGCTTAGAGTCTTTATTACCTAGTGCTCTCTCAAATGCACATAGGTGGCTCGTCAAGTTATTAACCGTCCTTTCACCTGAATTCAGTAATAGCCAACTCGATTTAAACGCAAAATATCGTTCATCTAGTGTGTCCAGGATTTTGCAGATCAGAAATAAGTCAGGCAACTTTACAGTAGCATCCTTCTTTGTGATTTCTTCATTCAGATTGTCCCAAATATTTTTAAGTTTTGACATATGAGTGGATACATCATCTTCCTTATTGTATTGGAAACTGAAAAATTCAGCGCACAAATTGTATGCTCTATCATCTGACTGACCATCAAATAATCTGTGCAATTCCTGCCAGACTTCTACTGCTGTCTTAAATCTCATTACTTTCTTCAGAGTTTCTTCAGATATATTGGTGGTAATTATGAGCAGAGCGCTACATTCGGTCTTCCTATACTTGGCCATAGCTAAATTATAGTTGCCGACTTCAGCGTCACCAGCTCCTCTGGCAGGGGCAACGGGCTCGATGAGTGTACCTTCGGCAGCTTCCATAGCACCTTCTACACCTCTCAGCATAATGGAAATTTTGTATCTCCATGTAGCCCAGTTTTCTCTTCCCTCCAGATTACCTATCTGCAACTTGGTTGTGAAATTTTCCATCTTCGTAAAATTATTTCAGTAACCCTCCGCTGGCCTCATGACCTATTAGAACTGGTAGAATTCACCACTGTAGCAGAGTTGAGGGCGAATAGATCTTACTTAGAATAAGTGAACGGTTAAGCCTTTTTCTACTGCTGTAGATAAATAAAAGATTATTCTTTAACTTTTACGACGGCATATTTATTTCGCACTCTGACATAATATTTATATCAAAACATACGTTTTTCTTTTTGAATGACAACACTATTAAATGAGTTTGTATTTTTACCGAAGTAGGTTTACTTCAATAGCCACTTCATTATTCAATATAGTTATTACTTTTATTTATCACGAAGTCCCTTTAATCTACGGACAACATACCATGCTTTCTTAAGATTCAAATAAATAATAGAATGTTAATCGAGTTCTGTCGTTGGGATAGTGCGATACTTCTTGGTCAGCCATGTCTGTGTTCCTATTTTTTTTCGTGTTAGACAACGAGTGCTATTTCGCTAGAAAGTATGTTGAAACGAAGTGCCGCAGGAAAATTACCGCGTTACACTTCAAAATAAGGAAAATACAAGAACAAGTACAAAAAAACGCCGCATAAGGCGGGTTTTGGATTAATTAGATGTCGGAATTGTACAAGGTTAGTTTGTACCAATTACATTGAAGTGCATTGGCACTAGCATCGGGATTGACTGCGAGTAAATTGCGACAGTGTGGCTAGCGAGCTCCTCGCGAGTCATATAATGACGAAACTATACAAAGTTATTACTAGCTCAATGATAGCGTGGATAATTGCGAGTTACCCGTAAACATAGTTAAGATATAATGCTATCATTTTAAGTACTTATATCGCGATCATATGCGCGTCCATCTCTATAACTAGAGTTATTCCAGATAAAAAAAAATCGTTTAAAGAAGCTTTTAACTGAAAATAATCGTACACATACGAGTCATCATCATCATCAGCCGGAAGACGTCCACTGTTGAACAAAGGCCTCCCCCATAGAACGCCACAAAGAACGGCTATTAGCCGCTTGTAACCATTGGCTACCCGCGACTTTAACGATGTCGTCAGTCCACCTAGTGGGGGGCCTACCAACTCTACGTCTTCCGGTGTATTGTGGTAACCACTCGAGAACCTTTCTTCCCCATCGGTTATCAGTTCTTCGAGCAATGTGGCCCGCCCATTGCCACTTCAACTTGCATATTCTGAGAGCTATGTCGGTGACTTTGGTTCTTTAGCGAATATCCACGTTCCGGATTTTATCACGCAAAGAAACTCCGAGGATAGCTCTCTCCATAGCTCGTTGAGCGACCCTGAGCTTGTCCATAAGGGCCACAGTCAAGGACCACACATACGAGTACCATTTTATATTGCCATAATTCTTAAACACCAATAAGGCTCGACCTGATGATATAGTCACCGTCTGACAAGTAAAACAACGTAACAGGGACTTATGGTGGCATTTTTGTAAGTTCAAAAATAATGACGTAATTAATGATACAAAACCATTTGTGTTATTCTTAATTGAAGATCTTGTCACCTTAAATAGGTAACAATATCTTCAATGTGACAAACCATCTAATTCAGGACCCTATAAAATCAAGCTTAACTTTCCTAAATATTTCTCAACCTGGCATCTCGCAGAGACTCTATATTAATTATCTAATGAGTACGAGTATATAAACTTAGAAGTAAATAATAAAATCCTCACAGAGAAGCCGGTGAAGCTTTTACCCTGTGCAAAGCGCAAAAAGTTCTGACGGCCATTGATCAAAGTTGGAGCGTTCTCCACATTACAAATACAATATATTGTTTTATTTTTTGTACAATAAATTGTTTTTTTTTTTGGGCTGGAGCATTTGAATTGCTTGTGAGTCTGCAATGACTTATAACTTGTCTAAATGATTTGATTGTTGTAGCTGTTATGTTGTATATAGTTCGTAGTAATCTATACTTATAATAAAACTGTAACAGGTCCAATTCTGTACATAAGAGATATTATGCAAAAAAAAATTTGAGAGCACTCTGTAGCTGATACTGATGCCAAAACTATATTTTTTTTTATTTTTGTCTGTCTGTCTGTCTGTCTGTCTGTCTGTCTGTATCCCGACCGCGCATCACTCCAAAACTACTGAACGGAATTTAATGAAACTTAACACGATTTGAGTTCATACTACGAAGAAGGTTATTGTATACTTTTTATCCCGAAATTCAGCACGGTTCCCTCGGGAAAGGGGATGAAAGTCAAAATGTTACTTAGTTGTAATTAATGAACGCGTAGTCCGATTTCAATTATTCTTTTTTGTTAGAATAGTGATGAGTGAGCCCGGAAGCCCATGGGCAGCCTGGCACCCCACGGGCAGCCCAGCACCCCATGGGCTACTGAATGGAATTCAATGAAACTTAACACGATTTGAGTTCATACTACGAAGAAGGTTATTGTATACTTTTTATCCCGAAATTCAGCACGGTTCCCTCGGGAAAAGGGATGAAAGTCAAAATGTTACTTAGTTGTAATTTATGAACGCGTAGTCCAATTTCAATTATTCTTTTTTGTTAAAATAGTAATGAGTGAGCTTGGAACCCCGTGGGCAGCCCGGCACCCCACGGGCAGCCCAGCACCCCATGGGCTACTGAATGAAATTCAATGAAACTTAATACGATTTGAGTTCTTACTACGAAGAACGTTATTGTATACTTTTTATCCCGAAATTCAGCACTATTCCCTCGGGAAAGGGGATGAAAGTCAAAATGTACACTTAGTTGTAATTTATTAACGCGTAGTCCGATTTCAATTATTCTTTTTCGTTAGAATAATGATGAGTGAGCCCGGAACCCCATGGGCAGCCCCGCACCCCACGGGCAGCCCAGCACCCCATGGGCTACTAAATCGAATTCAATGAAACTTAACACGATCTGAGTTTATACCACGAAGAACGTTATTGTATACTTTTTATCCCGAAATTTAGCACGGTTCCCTCGGCAAAGGGGATGAAAGTCAAAATGTTACTTAGTTGTACTTTATGAACGCGTAATCCAATTTCAATTATTCTTTTTTTGTTAGAATAGTGACGAGCGAGCTCGGAACCCCACGGGCAGCCCGGCACCCCACGGGCCACCTGGCACCCCAAGGGCAGCCCGGCACCCACGGGCATCCCGACACCCCACGGGCATCCCGGCACCCCACGGGAAGCCCAGCACCCCATGGGCAGCTCGGCACCCCATGGGTATCTTGGCATCCTTCTTTAGATTTGCCAGCTTGCAAAGATAACACTCTAAAATCTGGAACATTCGCCACAATCAATTTTGTTAACTATCTATCTTTTGCCGGATACATTTTAGGGACTGCGCAATGGAAGTGTACAATCTAATATATTTTTGTTCTACCGCCAAACAAGGAGAACCTCGGCAAAAAGATATCGTTTTATAATCGAAATTCCAAAGAAACGCACAAAGTACCTACTTTGCTTAAAATCTAAATAAGGATGCCGAGATGCCCGTGGAGTGCCGAGCTGCCCATGGGGTGCTGGGCTGCCCGTGGGGTGCCGAGATGCCCGTGGGGCGTCGGGATGCCCGTGGGTGCCGGGTTGCCCTTGGGGTGCCGGGTGGCCCGTGGGGTGCCGGGCTGCCCGTGGGGTTCCGAGCTCGCTCGTCACTATTCTAACACAAAAAGAATAATTGAAATTGGATTACGCGTTCATAAAGTACAACTAAGTAACATTTTGACTTTCATCCCCTTTGCCGAGGGAACCGTGCTAAATTTCGGGATAAAAAGTATACAATAACGTTCTTCGTGGTATGAACTCAGATCGTGTTAAGTTTCATTGAATTCCATTCAGTAGCCCATGGGGTGCGGGGCTGCCCGTGGGGTGCCGGGCTGCCCATGGGGTTCCGGGCTCACTCATCATTATTCTAACGAAAAAGAATAATTGAAATCGGACAACGCGTTAATAAATTACAACTAAGTGTACATTTTGACTTTCATCCCCTTTCCCGAGGGAACCGTGCTGAATTTCGGGATAAAAAGTATACAATAACCTTTTTCGTAGTATGTACTCAAATCGTGTTAAGTTTCATTGAATTCCATTCAGTAGCCCTTGGGGTGCTGGGCTGCCCGTGGGGTGCCAGGCTGCCCATGGGGTTCCGGGCTCACTCATCACTATTCTAACAAAAAAGAATAATTGAAATCGGACTACGCCTTCATTAATTACAACTAAGTAACATTTTGACTTTCATCCCCTTTCCCGAGGGAACCGTGCTGAATTTCGGGATAAAAAGTATACAATAACCTTCTTCGTAGTATGAACTCAAATCGTGTTAAGTTTCATTGAATTCCATTCAGTAGTTTTGGAGTGATGCGCGGCCGGGATACAGACAGACAGACAGACAGACAGACAGAAAGACAGACAGACAGACAAAAATAAAAAAAAATACAGTTTTGGCATCAGTACCAGCTACACAGTGCTCTCAAATTTTTTTTTGCAAAATATCTCTTATGTACAGAATTGGACCTGTTACAGTTTTATTATAAGTATAGATAAGGCAAAAAACCAACCAAACGTAAATACGTACAAAAACGCCTTCCAACTAGAAGGCGTCAGTGAAGAGGCTGATTAAGTCGTACATTATAGTGATAATCACCGTATATAAACCGCCGTAAAAGTCAGGTATATTTTATGGTTAATACTGCAATTATTATCGTATAACAAGTTCAATTCTGAAAATACTTTACGGAAGGCGTTTTTGACGGTTGTGTTTATTATAAAACATGGTACATTTTTATTGATTGGTGAAAATCATCTTAAGAGTTGTGAATTCATCTTACGTAGTTACAATTCAACGGTAAAAGGTCAAATTTGATTTAAGCCTTTAAGTCGTTTTTCTCAGTGTACACAGTATAATAAAACTTAAAACAAACAAATACCAATTATTTATTTAAGAATTATATTTCATATTTAAGTCATTCGTAATATTTTATTTACTCTTCTAGCTATATGTACATAAAACACATTAAATAAATACCCTTCACAAATTAATATTGTCCGATTACAAAAAAAATAACTCTTTATATTATCACATCGAGTTGTTTCTTTTCGATAAATCAGGACAGAACCTTATTACCTATGAGATCTTAAATTGCATGATTTGAAGATCAAAACTCTGATAAAGTAAAAGTGAAAGTAAAACTATAACAAATAAGAAAAACTCAAAATAAATAACACATTGACGGCTGTAGGTGGATGGACGCGGGTTCGAATCCGCACGCACGACTTTATTTTTTCTCTCGTAAATATATATTGCAAACATAACAATATTAAAAAAGACATGGAAAATTCATTTTAACATATATAATTTGATGACTTCAACTATTTAAAATGTATACAATCAATTTTAATACATATTTACCTCCTTTCATATTTTTATGTAAGTACCCTCAGGCAATTTCATGTATCGTATTGGGAAGTGATTGTGGTCAAAAGCACCAGCAATGATGACGTCATTTTCATCCAAATGGATAAACGCTTTGCAGTGTTTTCGTCTGGACCCAGAGCACCTGTAACGAAAGCCACCTCTGCGATTGGTTGTGTGCTTACAGAAGCTGTACCCATTCAGCATCAGAAGCCTGAGACCGTTCTCCAGAGTAATGAACTGTGCTGAAAGGAAAATAAAGAACAAGACATGAATGCCACGTTTTTTTAGTACTTTATATTTCGCCTGATGTCATATACAGGGTTATTGCAGAAATACTAACAACCTATTATGGGATACTTCTGTGACTTATAAATCATGAAGTTATTCTAGTACTGTTTGTCACTTTTTAGTTCTTTGATTTGTAGTACACGAAATAGCACCAATGCCTCACGCGAACTGCATAGCTCGTAGTTTTCTAGCAAAGTTAGATAAGTACCTATTATTAGAACTTAAGACTCTCGTTGGTACAGCTGATGCAAAGTATCTCTATGTAATGTATGTTTAAATCAGATGTAAAGGTAAAGCTAAAGATTTTTGTTAGGATTGTTAGAAGGTAACCTTACCTTGTAAGATTGTAACTTACCTTTAACCTTAGGCTAACCATAGAAGGTTATTAGAATTTTACCCATGACCCTGTATAAAATTCCCACATGAGTCAGTCCTTGATAATGTAACTTAACGATGTAAGTATATAAGTGTGTTGGAGTCACGGCCGTGGTGTTAGAGGGCTAAAAAAAATTGTGGCGCATCTAGGGCGGTGCTTGCGAGATATGAGGGTAGACCCCACGGTCAGGAGAGTAACGTATTACAATGACAATACAGCGGGGGAACGGGGCTAGCTTAACGGGCATGTTTGGGCTAGTGTATATATGCTGGTTTTAACTTAATTATAATTATTATGACATATGTATTATATTAACTTATTATATGTAAAAATAATGTTGTATAAGATATACCTTTTTTAAGGAAAACTGTACATATATTTTTTTATGAAATATCAGTTCACTTTTCTTCATTTTATACTACTAAAAACGGTAAATCTCACTAATATTTAACGCTTATCTACATACTTACTCGTTATTAACTACAACTGAAAAACGAGTTTTCCTAAAGTAGGAGCTATAATTCTGATGTATCAATATGTTCAAGAAATTGGTGAATAAACGATTATATATTATTATTATTACTTGTGTGTGTTTGTAACAACTCAAGTCATGACGGAGCCGTTATTTTGGTCTGCTGAATCAAACGATGTGAAGATAATTAATTCTTTTAAGCTACATTAATAATATTTCTCTACACCACCTACTCGAAAATTTTGAATTACGTACTGCAAACCTAACCTTAAGTAGGTCGTTAGTTATAGCTCTATGGGCTGAGCCAGGCTATTATGTTGGCCTGAATAATAAATTCGATGCTCTTTGATAACATTTTCATTTGGTACCTAAAAATATAAAAGTATTGTGAAAATACTCTAACATTAATCTATAACGCATTCGACATTGTTATCGACATCTAAAATAAGTGAATGCAAACATACGCGCCTGCGTCACATATGCGCCTGAACTAGTGTTTGAGGCGTTACAAAAGAAATCCATACAGCGTTAGTATTGTAGGTGTACCAAGTTATTGGATTTTTTAAAGCATACGTTGAAAAGTCGTGCATTAAATATCAACTATTCATTAAGTGACTATACTTGTTATGCATAAATTAGTACTGTTTGCTTTCTATTTACTAGCAGAAAGTGTGAAAGGATTTTATCTCGGGATTGACCCCTAAAGAAATACAAAGGGGCTTCCAATTATCAGAACAAATAACGTACTACAAATACTGTGTCTATTGATTTCATTTCTGAGATTTATGTAGTTTGAATCTAGGGTCCATACAGGATTGCCATAAAATTTTATAAACTTCTAGCTCAATTTTAAAACTATATTTAATAAAAGGTATAATCACCCTTGAGAACTGACTTTAATGTGAAATTATACCCCAATGCATAGTAAACAGGAAGTATAAACGCTTGGTTACCTGATTAATCTTCAAGCGATGTAGATACATGACTAGATGTCATATCTAGATGTTGTCATACAGCTTTGAACTTGTCATGCGTAGATTATTTAAACGTATAAAGAAAATATGTAACAGAAACGCAAGCTTTTGCCTCAGTATCACCTATATAGAACCTACGGAGTATCAACGCTAGAAATACTTATAGCTTGAAAACCACCACATCTCTTTCGGTTTAATGCTTAGATTAGTATGAATTTCACGCGAATCCAAAACCTTGATGCAGGCAGCTGGTACCAGCTGCGCAGTGTTTGGAAGTAGATAATCACGAACAAGATATGCTCATTCAAATATTCCCATAATAAATTAATATATTTATTACTTCAGTTTTACATAAGTACCTCTTAGTGTTCGTAAATATTTCGGAGGATTGTGATTATGTTCAAAAACTCCCGAAACAATGGTCTCAACTGGACCCAAATTAATATGTGCTTTGCAGCCTTTGCGCACAGCGCCAGAGCATCTATACCTGTAGCCCCCTGCACGATTCCGAAATTGTTTGCAGAAAGAGAAGCCTTCGATCATCAGAAGCTTGGAACCTCGCTCTAAAGTTATGAAATTAACTGTAACAAAAAAATATACTATAAAACAATAGAATATTTCTATACTAGTCTACTTTATTAATATTAGAACATACTGGGGGACACAAATAACGAAACATAACTGTTTTATTGAATAATTTGCGTACGAGACTATACAGGCTTTAATGACATTTTATACTTGAGGATTGTAGCTAGCCAGTCGGGCAGTCGCAAAATGACCTGCCACCACGAAAACTGTCAGAGACTGACGGCGCTCCGTAGTAAACGCCACTAATGGTCGCCCATCCAAGTAGTGATAGCGCTAGGCTAACATTGCTTAACCATCACGATTAATGCGTACAAATAGTGTAGTAGCCCGTGGGGTGCCGGGCTAGAATGTCACCCCCCCATCTCAACCCGTGGGTGTCGCAAACCGCGACTAAGTGTAACACACCAGAGGGTGCAGCAGGACTTTCTGAGGAACTGTTATCTCCCACTGCGATCCCCAACCCGTCTGCCAAGCATGGGGATTATGACAAAACCCCCAAATTGGGGGACGCTGTATTCAGCAGTGGACTTTCCCGCTGATACAGTACTAGTGTAGTGTGGAAAACGGTTATACCTTAACTGCCCGCTTTGTGAACAGTATAAAAACGCAGTTACGTACCAAAATATTATTATATTTAGTCTTATAATATTGTATGTATTTAGCGTCTATGGTCAATGTTCCAAGATGATAGAGTTTGATAATAAACACTACACTACGTTCGCTCAAAATACGATTAAGGTGACAAAGAGAATTCTTTGTCCAAAACTTGGTAATCACTTAAAGTTTAATATAATACCCCATCGCTGTCTTTAGATAACGTGTGGGTTTATGATTGTGGTTAGAGTTCGAAGAAACAATGACCTCGTTGGCATTTAAGTTGGCGTACGCTTTGCAACCTTTACTTATGGTTGCCGAGCATTTGTACCGGTAACCATACCGGTTATGTTTGCAAAAACTGTAACCGTTCACCATCAAGAGTCTTGTACCTCGTTCTAGCGTTATAAACTGAACTGAAACATTTACAATGTTTAATTACACGATCAAATTTGTTATTTATTGGCCAAGATGACATAATTTGAATATAAACACTACACTAAATTCGCTCAAAATACGATTAAGGTGACAAAGAGAATCCTTTGTCCAAAACTTAGTAATCACTTAAAGTTTAATATAATACCCCATCGCTGTCTTTAGATAACGTGTGGGTTTATGATTGTGGTTAGAGTTCGAAGAAACAATGACCTCATTGTCATTTAAGTTGGCGTACGCTTTGCAACCTTTACTTTTGGTTGCCGAGCATTTGTACCGGTAACCATACCGTTTATGTTTGCAAAAACTGTAACCGTTCACCATCAAGAGTCTTGTACCTCGTTCTAGCGTTATAAACTGAACTGAAACAGTTACAATATTTAATTACACGATCAAATTTGTTATTTATTGACCAAGATGACATAATTTGAAAATAAAACACTACACTAAATTCGCTCAAAATACGATCAAGGTGACAAAGAGAATGCTTTGTCCAAAACTTAGTAATCACTTAAAGTTTAATATAATACCCCATCGCTGTCTTTAGATAACGTGTGGGTTTATGATTGTGGTTAGAGTTCGAAGAAACAATGACCTCATTGTCATTTAAGTTGGCGTACGCTTTGCAACCTTTACTTTTGGTTGCCGAGCATTTGTACCGGTAACCATACCGATTATGTTTGCAAAAACTGTAACCGTTCACCATCAAGAGTCTTGTACCTCGTTCTAGCGTTATAAACTGAACTGAAACAATTACAATGTTTAATTACTCGATCTAATTTGTTGCATAGAAATTATACGTTGAAATGAGACAAACAATTAGTTCGCCTTGAATTGAAGCTTTGCGATTTAAATAAAATACAGTTAGTGATAGTAAGTAGGTAGTAAAGTTAGAGTATTAGTAACGCTTTCCAAAGAAAAGCAGTGTCGTCATATATTTAATACTAAGTGTTCATACTTGTAGATACGATCATGCACATGCTTCTAAATTTATAATTTTTCGTGAACTGATTATGGCTAAAGATCCTGCATTCAAAATTTAACAGAGATTGAAACTTGGTATTTAAAAATTTACGAAACAACGTTTCTATCTATCGTATATATAGCACTACGAAGCTGCATACAATTACATTAGTGATTCAACAGTGTTTTGCAATAAAGTAAGTAGTTCCCGGTCCTTAATCGGGAATCGAACCTGCTCAGTCGAGCGTTAAACGTTAGCTTTGTATTTAAAAATTTACGAAACAACGTTTGTATGAAAAGCACTACGAAGCTGCATACAATAACATACATACTTTAGTTGATGAGTCAACAGTGTTTTGCAAAGTAATTTCTGGTCCTTAATCGGGAATCGAACCTGCTCAGTCGAGCGGGTTCCGATAGTCTAGAGTAGAGGTCAGGACACTCGACGCGAAGCCGAGGGACATGATTTATTGGCGCTCGGGCCAAATATTGTGCTATATTTGATGTGGTTTTCGCTTATCATGAGATACTACTTGTAATCATATTTAGAAATACTGGTATCACGTTAATAGGACGTATTTGTTATTGAATAATAAAAAAATTTATCAAAAATATTTTAAGAAAACATCAAATTAATATTAGCGCACGATCGAGACAATTTTCTCAATCATGCGCTCGTAGAGTCAAGACCTCCTGAGGATGCTCCGTGTAGAAGCGAAACGCGTCGGAAAATCTTCCGATTTGGCTGCGTGGCGGTTGTGACGTAACGTCGGCTTAACCAGAAAATTAGGTGGAATTGTCACTAGATATATTTTTTAATGTATTTTATTAAAACATTAATTTGTTGTTTTCTTAAAATATTTTAAAAATATTGGTTGCTATGAAATATGGATTTCCGCAAAGTAACGCCTGAATCTATTCATTATCTTACTTGTTATTGCTTTACGTAGTTCTGCCGGTATATAATTTTAAATTGGGGAGATATTCATACATACATTTCTCAATTGAAATATGTTGCATTAGGGCTATCTAAACGCTTAACGGGGTTTAAACCCATTACCTACCCGTGCCAAGAAATGAATAAATAGCATTTCCATCGTATCAATTCTCAAATCTTATCTATACAAGAATTGATGACGTGCTATTTAGTAAAATATTGAACGTGTTCTTTCGTTCTTGATCGACATATATTAGGTCCTTACATATGAAATTGGCGTTTTGTATGGGAGGAACAAAAAGTCGAATATTTTTTAATATAATATATTTAATTAATCAAAGTATGAACCATTATTTTCTATGCACTTTTGCCATCTCATAGGTAGTTCATTGATCCCTTTACTAAAAAAACCAGTCGGACGGGAATCAATAAAATCTTTGAAGGCGATTTGGACTGCCCCATCGGAGTTGAATTTTTTCCCTTGCAAGAAGTTATCCAAATTTCGAAAAAAATGGTAATCTGTTGGAACAAGGTCCGGGGAGTACGGAGGATGTCTTAGACTTTCCAATTGAAGCTCTTCTAATTTAGTAGCCGTCTGTAGCGCAGTGTGTGGTCTAGCGTTGTCGTGAAGCAGCAGTGGCGTGGAGCGATTGACCAGCCTAGGTTGTTTAGCCGCTAGCTTTTCCATCATGGTTTGCAATTCCTGACAATAGACATCAGCCGTAATAGTCTGGCCAGATTTGAAAAAACTGTAATGAACAATACCGGCACTAGTCCACCAAACGCTTACAAGTAACTTTTTTGGGGTTAATTTTCGCTTGGGGCAGGATTTGGCTGGCTGGCCAGGATCTAACCATTGCGCTGAGCGCTTCCGATTATCGTAAAGAACCCATTTTTCATCACAGGTAATGATTCGGTTTAAAATACCTTCATTATTGTGCCGGTTTAGTAATGTAACGCAGCAGTCGACGCGCGTTTGCCGGTTTGTTTCAGTCAATTCGTGAGGTACCCACCTTTCAAGCTTTTTAATCTTCCCAATTTGCTTCAAGTGAATTAAAACAGTTTTATCACTAACATCGCAGCCTGCAGCTAACTCGGACGTGGTTTGCGATGGATCCGCTTCCACAATAGCCTTCAACTCTTCATTATCAACTTGAGTCTCAGGCCGTCCACGGGGCTTGTTCTGCAGGTCGAAATTTCCAGAACGAAAACGTTGGAACCAAAAACGAACTGTGTTTTCTTTTGCAACACGACCGCCATACACATCATTCACCCTTCGAGTTGTTTCCGCAGCACTAGTGCCACGGCGGAACTCGTACTCGTAAATAATGCGATATTTAAGGTTTTCCATTTTGTAAAATGAGTGACGCAAACAGAAAAAAACAGAAGAAAAAAAACAAATGAATGACGATCATCGAAGCACAAATCTATAGCTGTACAAATTTGAATTTGGAATTCCTTACCAAAGAGGAGAAATTCGTGATTAAAGTGGCCAGTACGAAAAACGACAATTTCATATGTAAGGACCTAATATATTCAATGTGAATTAGGCTACAAAAGGCTTATCCAATAAACTTACAAACTAGTTAACGATAATGAAACCCAATAATAAAAATCCTTCAATTTTTTCATGAGGGTAAATGCCGAATACTCTTTGTTGCACCACTTTATTAATTATATCTATTTACAATATGTTCCGTATATATTAAAACATTGGACTAGTGGGATAAAATAGTAATAGAACTGACTGTGCGAGTTCGTCCGAGGAGGTACTGCCACCATGCCATACCTATTTCTACTACCAACATTGACCTAATAGGTCAATGACCGCCAAGCAGTAATGTTGCGCATTACTGTGTTCCGGTTTGAAGGGTGCCGTTGAAATTACAGGCACGTGATTAACTTAATGTCTCAGGGCACAGTGCAGTAGACCATTAGTGACGAACTACATCTGTAATAGGCAGAGGTTACCGCGTAACACCAGGTGTGCTTCGTGCTTGTTCCATCACAGTTCAGTAAAAAAACAAAAAATAGCTGTGTTGACATTTTGAATTTTTAGCTGGTTCACTTCCCAGTTCAGGGTTCTCTTTTCTAGAAATCTGTGAATTCAGGTTTGTTGTTCTTTTTAAATAAAGGAATGTTTAATTTTAGTAAAATAATCTATATTAAGGATTTTAAGTGCTTTCCCTTCAGTGCCCATGATTTTTATCACCTTTTACACCATGTAAATCTCTACCTTCGTATATTCAAAAACCAGGGCATTTATCACGCTGAGGGAGCTATCCAGCTCTCACTAACGCGTGCTAAGCAAATAAGCTTACAAAATCTCTCGTGTGATCTACTACTGTTTGAAATATTTGTTATGTTCATCGAAACCTACTAACGTTTCTAATGCCTCTATCTAGCTTATTTTTTATCTTTTATGACCTCTTCTCGTTTGACGATGACGTTTTATACACTTTTCGCAAATCTTTATATCGGCGCTGTACACGGGCGGCGAGCAAGTTTTGAGCATGGATCAGATAAAAATAAAAAACAATTATTTTATGGATCTTAGAATAGAAACTGAGTTTATATAATTTGTTTTAGGAAAATCATTAACTGGACCTTACTTTGAGGTCTATAGTTTTACATAATATCCCACGGTTGTCTTCACATACCGCGTTGGTTTATGATTGTGGTCCGAGTTTCCAGACGCTACGATTTCATTTTGATCTAAGTTGACATAGGCCTTGCAGCCTTTACGCTTGTTTGCCGAGCATCTGTACCGGTAACCATCACAGTACCGATTGTGTTTGCAATAACTGTAGCCGTTTACCATCAAGAGTCTTGTACCCCGCTCTAGCTTTATAAACTGAACTGAAACAGACAATATTTTATTATTTGATAAATTGTAGCCCTAAATTCGTGAAATAATTGTTATTTTTCATTTGTATCTCCATACTACCACAATAGTTTAAAGGACATCTGCCTATGCCTATGCCCGAAACCTAGGTCGACAATCTCAACCAATACGCGTGAGTAAAGCCGGTTATTTAAAATGTGAAAAAAAATAGTTTCTCAAATCTTACTTTATAGTTAATACTCGTAGTTTAATATAATATCCTTTCCTTATCTTCTTATAACGTGTTGGTGTATGATTGTGGTTAGTGTTGCCAGAAACAACGATCTCATTGGCATCTAAATTCGCGTAAGCCTTGCACCTTTTACTCTGGGTTGACGAGTATCTGTACCGCTAACCTTCACAGTACCGGTTGTGTTTGCAAAAACTGTAACCGTTAATCATCAAAAGTCTTGTACCGCGTTCTAGTGTTAAAACTGAACTGAAACCGGTGATGTTAATATTATAATAAAATTGTTAAAATATGAAAAGCTGCCGGTATACACGGTTAGGTGTTAGGTGCTGCACACTGCTAGCTAGCCAGGCGGGCATTCGCAAACTGCCAGACACAATGCAAAATTATCGGAAGGTAGAACTAAAAATACACTATATTCGATCGAATTTGAGTGTAATAAAAAGGAAAATTATGCTGAATATACTTTTTAACTTGATATTTTAATATAACATCCGTTCGCTGTCTTCATATAACGCGTTGGTTCATGATTGTGCTCAGTGTTCCCGGAGACTATGATCTCATTGGCATCTAAGTTAGCGAACGCCTTGCACCCTTTACTCTGATTTGCCGAGCATCTGTACCGGTAACCACCAGAGTACCGATTGTGTATACAAAAACTGAAACCGTTTATCATCAAAAGCCTTGAACCTCGTTCTAGCACTATAAACTGATCTGAAACAGACAATATTGTATTGTGTCATTTTTTTTTACTTTTTTCAAAATATTTGTGTTTGTTATATTTATAAAATATAAAAGAGACTTATTCTGGAATAAAACGAGGAAGAAACATTACTTAGACAGTGAATAATAATAATGATAATATATAGAAGAGAAGCAAAAGATATTTAAGGCCTCTGCCACAAATCGGCATCAACTCAACATAGTGTTAGTAGTTGATCTTCCGTTGGGTCCGGTAGGTAACGTTGCGCGAGGTTGCACTTGCAGTTTTTCTACCTCGCACTGCCACAATATGGAACCAGCTGCCAGGTGAGGTTTTAAAGGCCGGCAACGCATTTCCGAAATTAGGGGCCTTCAAGAAGAGAGCATATTCCCTCCTCAAAGCCGGCAACGCATCCTCGAGACCTCTGGTGTTGCGGATGTTCGTGGGCGACAGTGATCGCCTCCAATCCAATAAAAATAAAAATGTTACTAGATAAAAAGGCACTGGTTCTGCACTTTGTATCAAGTACAGCATTTATTTTTCATTAAATTTTCAAGGATGCTTTCAGTGCTTATATAAATCATCTTTTGTGTTAACTGAATCGTCACAGTTCTCTAGTTGTTGCAAATCCTAACAAAGTTGAAGACATTGCAAGGAGTAAAACACATCGTAAATGATGCTCGTGCTTTCATTTGCGGAGGACCAAGATTGTAAACCATTGGGAAATGTCAACTGGTTATTTATTATAATAAAAAAAAAACAATGATGGGCGAGCGGTAATAGCCATGGACTGCCGTGCCGCAGGTCCCTGATTCGATCCCCACCGCCGGCTTGAGCTTCACCGCATGGTGGAAGGACATTTTGCGATTGCCCGCCTGGCTAGCTACCACCCTCAAGTAGAAAATAGAATATATAAAAGAGCCAGTGAAATTACAGACACACGTGAGACTTAACAACTATGTCTCAAAGTGACCGGGCGCAGTGCAATTCGTAACTTGTGATGAAATGCGTCAGTTATAGGCAGAGGTTAGTCAGCTTAACATCAGGTGGGCCTCGAGCTTGTTCCGTCACAATAACATAAAAAAAAACATGCACGCTATAGTCGCGAACAGCACAGAACGTTCCTTAGAATCGGATTCCCACGAATGTGGGTACGGTTTATTCTATTACAGTCCCACCAACTTATCTGTTCAGGCGGCAGAAAAAAGAACTACAACATTCCATCAAATTGTGACAGTTTGTAGTTGATTTCCTTAACCAGTAGCGCCCTCGAGAACTGCACAGTTAAGTTGGTGGTACTATAGTATACGCCGTTGGAAGGGGGACTTTTGTACGCGATGATGTGAATTGCAATACTAAGCCATGTCCTATTTAATATTAATTTCTCCCCTCATCTTTTCTTGTTGCCAGGTGTAGCTGAATATAATAATAAAATGGCCGTTGTTAAAATCTAGAAACTGTTGGTTTATGCAATTTAGGCACATTGTTTTTGAGCACTGTAAACAGATGGGATCGTTTGCGAGACCCGCATGTATATTGTGTTTTTATGTTTTTATTACATATTATAAATAAATACAATATGTATTTTCTATTGAATTGAATTCAAATTTCTCCTTTCGATGTATTTTTTTAAGCTTAGCACGCCTTAATGAAAAATATTGAATTATGGGGATGCGTCATCTTTAACAAGTATAGAGATAATTGTAGAATTAGTATTGTTTGTATACTCTGGTTTTTAATTCGAGATCAAAAAGGTAAACAAAGGGGTTAACCGTGCAAAAAATTACATGTACTTAGTAATTATACTCATTTCGGAAAGCGATGAAGCATTTAACATAAAAAAATATTTTAAGCAATAATTGATCAATTTAGTATTCATTAATAAAACACTTTTTTTATGCGCGTACATATTTACGCATATATTCAAGAAAAAAATAGTGTAAGATTGTTTTGTTTATAATTGCCACACTGGCGGGATCGTCGACATTTTCCAGCTGACGCCATTGTTGCTTGTTCGTAAATCGTATTTAGATTCGGAATGTGATTCTCGCCCATATTTTTTCTTGTTATTATGAATTTCCTTGTTATTTATTATTGTTTTTATCGTTTATAGTTATTTTTAGAGAGTTGTGTTCAGTTTTGTTAATTGTTACGAATTATTTATTTTCGTATTATGGAGGCTCCCAGCCAAAGCTCTAACCGGGCCCTTCAACAACGAAAGATATTGTATCTCCTGTTAAGAAACGTGTTCGCAAATTTTAGAGTGCTTCCGAAAAGTTGATGGTGATGAAGGCGTATAAACACACGTCTATTGCGTGGCCAAAAGACGAGTATAGATCTTTTTTTTATGTTATTGTGTCAGAACAATCTCGAGGCCCACCTGATATTAACTATCTAGGACTAGGACTAACCTCTGTTTATACAGTCTCATGTGCCTGTAATTTCATTGGCTCTCAAGGACTGCTGCCGGAAAACACTGTTAGATGCTTAGCGACCGATTTTCATTAGTTTTAGAGTTATTATAGATTGTGGTTAGTATCGGCCGTAGCAATCATATCTTCGGTTATCCACGACAGCTTTGCAACCTTTGCTTGCCCTACAAGAGCATTTGTACCGACGACGGCGGCCGCTCACGTGGGTGTAATATTTCCAAAATGAATAACCGCTATGGATAAGACGATCCTCGACTTAAGGATAACCTTAAGTCGATCACCAACCCCGATGTAGCAGTACAACTGATATCAAGACATGTTTTTCAGCTGTCGCTAAATACTTATGGGTAAGTAACTTCGATCATTAGGTCGAAGGATCGAAGTTACTTACCCATAAGTATTTAGCGACAGCTGAAAAACATGTCTTGATATCAGTTGTACTGCTACATCGGGGTTGGTGATGTATCAGAACATAGCGTCAACATTCCGTCTTTGTTAAAGAAGAAGAAAGAGGCGATAGTCGTGCGATTAAAGACGGGGCCTCAAGAATCAAAATCAGAAAGAAATGATAATAGTTGCGCTCGAAAAAAAATGTGGTGGTCGTTTAACATGTTATGGTGCTTGAATATTAAAAAGAAAAAAAGACGTACGATATTTCGGACATAATGCACACCGCTTTATGTACATACATCAAAAGTGCCAAGGGATCAAACAAGTACGTTTCCGAGTATTGCCGTTCGTTTTGTCATTTTCACTTCTCATTCGTGTGCTTTTCTGACGAGTCTCGTTTCGGTATGCGGCCTGATACAAAAAGTACTCGAGTTTGGAGGAGCTTTGGACGTCAAGAAAGACTATACGCTTAAAACCTAGGAAGGATTCCTGTCGAAATAGGAACAAAGAAACTTCATAGGGATTGCTCTCATAGGAATCTAGAGACCGAAAAATTACCTTGGGTTTTATTATCTAAATATCCTTTCAATTATCCTTTGAAAATGGAAGCTTATTATGGAGTAGCTCTGGATGGCTCAGCGTGGTATTTCGTGCGAACCCACAACGCTTATTTTTTGCAAAGACTTAAGTGTTGCGACAATCCTAACAATATATAAAAAAAAATCGTAGATACATGCGCGCTGGCGATGTTGTATTTCTCTATTGACTGGCCTAATATAAATGTATAACGAAATAAAAATATAAGCAACTCTAAAATTAAAAAAAAAATACAAATCTTACAAATAAGAAGAACAGGGTCGTGGGTGATGTGCCTAAAGTGTCGCTTAAGATCCTATATACAATCAAGTCAAACAGATTAGGACACAACAGGTTTTTCTGAAAAATTAGTTATCCTAGCATATCGCTAGGTACCGCTAGATAGCCGTAGATGGCATTAGAATCACATTCATTACATAGAATCAAAACTTGGTCTTAAGAAACAAAAGAGGGTGGTCAGAAACTTCTTCCAACCTGTTCATATTCTCAATCGTGAAGATATGGTATGTAGAATCAAAGAGAAAAATAGTGCACAATAAAAGAATTTTATAAAAATACATTTTTATGCGATTTAGTACGAAAAAAACTAATCAAGAAGTGCTCGAAAAATTGCAACATTCCACCCGGAACGACAGACATACAAACAAAAATGTGATTCAAAACTGCTTGGGCTGCCCTGAAAGTTTCAACCGGATAGATAGTCGGAACGTATACGTTATCGGAAAGTGTAACTAAGTACAGACTAATGAATCATTGTACCAAAAAAGTACTCGAATTTTGAGTTAGACGAAGGTAGACAGAAAAACAAGAAAGCTTTTCAAAAACATTGTAAACATACAAACTGCAGTTGAAGAAAGAATCGATTTGTAAACATAACTTTTTATTGTTTTATTACTTATACGGTCAGTCATCGAAAACTCTGCCTACTTTACTATTTTTATGAGTTATATATACTTAATCAAAATACAGTTAACATATTATATTTTTTAAATTTAATCGTTTCATTTGTTATGTGAATTGTCAGGTACAATCTTTATAAAGTTTAATCAAAAATAATTGCTTTAATCCTGCTGAATTTGGCGTTTGGGACAAGCCACTTACAGCAAAAAGATTCAATATACATATCTCATTGAAACACGTTGCTTGAAGTATACAATATTAATACTAAGAAGAATAATACGAAGGTTTAACCCATTGGCTTCGGCGATAATGATAACAATATAATTTGAACTGACGATGCCAACTTAATAAGGATAAGTCGTTCGTTACATTAAACACTTTCAACCGATTAAATCGCTTTAATTTTATATTACTTTTATTAATACGTCTCCTCTCACATTTAACAATAATACTGTCACATACTGCACCTTAAGTCACGTGTACGAATGAAGGCAAATGATACAATAAATATTACGTTGTTAAAGATAGCTTAATAAAATCGGAAGTAGTTTGTTAAATTAAACAATTTCAACCGATTAAATCGCTTTAATTTTACATTACTTTTATTGATACGTCTCCTGTCACATTTTACAATAATACTGTCACATACTGCACCTTAAGTAACGTGTACGTATGAAGGCAAATGATATAATAAATAGAACGTAGATACAGATAGTTTAGAAAATCGTAAATCGTTCGTTAAATTAAACAATTTCAACGGATTAAAATCGCTATAATTTTACATTACTTTTAATGAGACGTTTCCTGTCACATTTTACAACAATACTGTCACATACTGTACCTTAAGTCACGTGTACGAATGAAGGCAAATGATATAATAAATAGTACGTGGGTACAGATAAATTAAGAAGTCATAAGTCGTTCGTTAAATTAAACAATTTCAACCGATTAAATCGCTTTAATTTTACATTACTTTTATTGATACGTCTCTTGTCACATTTTACAATGATACTGTCACATACTACACCTTAAGTCAGGTGTACGAATGAAGGCCAATTATATAATAAATAGTACGTAGGAACAGATAGCTTAAGAAAATCGTAAGGCGTTCGTTAAATTAAACAATTTCAACCGATTAAATCGCTTTAATTTTACATTACTTTTATTGATACGTCTCCTGATACATTTTACAATAATACTGTCACATACTGCACCTTAAGTCACGTGTACGAATGAAGGCAAATGATATAATAAATATTACGTAGGTAAAGGTAGCTTAAGAAAATCGTAAGTCGTTCGTTAAATTAAGCAATTTCAACCGATTAATTTTATATTACTTTTAATGAGACGTTTCCTGTCAAATTTTAAAATATTACTGTCACATACTGTACTTAAAGTCACGAGTACAAATGATACAATAAACAAAACCATCTTTCTGGCTCAACCTTCTTTTATGAGTTAGCTTTACTAAAACATGACTGTGACTCGACTTATGATTTAAAAGTACATACATACATAAAATCACGCCTCTTTCCCGAAGGGTTAGGCAGAGACCACAGATTTCCATTTACTACGATCCTTACATATCTCTTTCGCTTCATCTACACTCATCAATCCTTGCATACATAAGCGTACGTTTAGGGTACTCCTGACCTGGCCTTTTTCAGTCTTCAATCTGATTTCGGAACGTTCGTCTAAGGCTTCCCCTTCCAACACTTCCATTCACTTGTCCCAATAATAATAAGAATGTATTATATAAAAGTAAAACTATCTGAGCTAGTGAGCTACTAGCTCAGATAGTTTTACCATTCGATACTAATATAGCTCACAATGGATCGGTAGCAAAGTTCAAACTCGTGATTTTAGAATTGGGACATAATATTAGATATTTTATAAATAATTTAATGCAATAACTTTTATACCATATAACTTGACAATTATTTAATGTACAAACAACACAATTCAATATAAATAATAAAAAAAATACTGTACCTCATAATAGTCATACAATTTTATATTTTAGTGTATGTTCCATCGGCTGTCATCACGTAATGTATGGGATAGTGATTGTGGTTGGTATCCGCTGAAGCGATCATTTCATCTGCAGTAACATCGACAACGGCTTTACAGCCTTTACTTGTCGAACTGGAGCATTTGTACCGGCGGCCACCGTCTTTATGATGATAATGTTTCCAAAACGAATAACCTCTGTACATTAGTAACGTTGATCCTCGACTTAAGGTTATGTATTCAGCAAAATCTGAAAATAGTGTCTAGCTATCAATTGTACTTCTACTGTACACACGTATCAGCAAATATCGCTTAAATGCTACTTACGTCAACACAGCTAACTAAATCACATAAGCTAAATAACAGGATATAGATCTTCTAGTATAAAAATGCACGTCCGTCTACAAAACATTTTTTTATTGTGTGTTTTATACTCTATTTTATACTCCGCACAAACCGCGATAACTCAAGATATAGAGAAGGCAATGAATGAAGAAATGATATTGACGAGATATTGACGAGGTTGTTTGTATGTAGAGATGTAACATTGGCGAGGCGAGCATTTTTAGACTGATTGATTTCTAGCAAACATATGCATACTCGTGGTTCAGATTCGGAATTATATTGTGAGGCAGAAGTCTATTATAGACCAGAAAAAAAAGATGTATATCTTTGTCATGCAGCATCAATGCGCCCAATAATAGTTAATTACACTTTTTCACGCTATTCACGATATACAATTTCAAACACTTTCGTTAATTTACATATTAGAAAGTTTGAAAATTCATCAAAAATTAAACGTTCCTAATTATTTTTTCACGTGTTTTCTAGTGTAATAATTCGGAACCAAATTTGTAATAACAAATATAAAAAATAACTTAGTGAATAATAATACTCGCACAAATGTATACGGCATTCAATGTTAACCAATTTTTACAATGCCCATAAAGTATCGCTTAGATTTTGGCTTATACTATATTTAGCATCGCTTAGGCGACAAGTCTAGGGTGTCCATCGCAAAAACTTAAAAGTTAAATTACCAAACCTGCACAATAAAATACTTAACGAACGCATTTGTATTTGATATGTATGAGAGAGTGAAAATGTGGCAATAATATCACATACATATTGCATTGTTTTTTTCTATTACCTTCCGGGCAATTAAATAAGGTCGTGCCCGCTGCGTTCCCGTCCTGGGATTTGGGAGTGTTCTGCGAACGCTGATCTCACGATATCCCAGTTCTCCGTTCTCAGGAACCGCGAGAACGACGCAACAACTGCATTGTGTCAACAACTTACACGGCAGTGACAGTAACACTGGTAGTGACAGTTCGTCTGAAAGCATTGTGACAGATACATCGTAACTGTCACAGCGCCAGGAACGTGCTGAGGCCCGTGCACGACACTTTGTTTAATTGTGAGTACCAGGCATAGAACTCCAAAATATGTGCGAAACTGGTCGTAGAAATTTCCGTTAAATATTACGCGATTCCTAGCCGGTTGTTTAATATGGAAAAAACTCGCGAAAGTTTTCCAATTCAAATTACGTTATTAACTTTGATAATAATGTATTTTGTTATAAGAAAGAAATAAATGGATTTTGTTATAAGTTTGAATAGTTAATTAAAGCTCTGGAGTATTTTATGCAGATTCGAGCAAATAATGTTGCAATCCTTTTTCTTTCAGCGCTCCAACAGTGGGTGCTGCGTCTCCTCATAGTATTTGTTATTTGAGCCACTACCTGATTTCTTTATACTATGTATCCTATTTCTTACTGGCATTAGTGATCCTGAGGACATGTCAGGTTCTATTATTGATTTTATTGTATGTATGTATATTATATGCAAATACATCTGCGCTTTATAAATATTATTAAAACCCCAACGACATACAGCATAGCGTGTCGTCAGAATCCGCCAGAAAATTAAACCTACACAACATATGATATAAGAAAACGTCTATACGTTTGAAAAACTAACGATATAATAAAAATTCGGCTGATACAGTTATTCAGGTAAATATTTGAAGGAATAAAGTACTGTGCTGAAACAGCCGCCAGGTTGTCCACTGTTGAACATGGAATCTCTTATTATGGAGGAGTTTGCTTTATTAGGAATAAAGTACCTACTTTGTGAGTTACTGATAAGTTTTTTAAATATTTTTTTTTACAATTTCGGGATTCTTACATCTACACATATATCATAGCTTAAAACTTCATGTAGGTGCTGAAGGCCTTTTAAATGGTATAGTTTTGATGTAATTTTGGTTGTTTTATATCTTCCTCATTCTATTAGAATGTGTTTAAAGTAGGTATGGTTCGATCCCCACCAACAGCTTGAGCTTCACCGCATGGTGGAAGGGCATTCTGCGAATGCTCGCCTGGCTAACTAACACCCTCAAGTAGAAATTTAATAGTGTATACCGGCAGCAGTCAATGAGAGACAGTAAGTCATTATGAAATTACAGGCACATGAGACTTAACAACTATATTACTCAGATTTAAATGTTATAAATTAAACCGGCAAAAAACACTCACGTTGAGGATCGAATACGTCGACCCGGGTTTCGAGCATATCAGATGCTTATCATCAGGGCGAGTGCGCAGCTGCGTCTGCGAGCTCCTTTGCCGGTTTAATTTATAACATTTAAATATGTGTGAAACTCACGAGAATTTCAATTTAAATATATTACTCAGAGTTAAGGGCACAGACCATTTCGTCACTGATGTAGGCAGAGGTTACTTGCTTTACATCAGGGAGGCCTCGCGCGGGTTCCGTCACAATCACATAAAAAAAGAAACCTTTTAATAAGCTGATCTCAATTTAATGACCTCGATGACTTTGACAATATCTCGATTAGGTATAATAACCGCTAATTTATCTGACGAATGATTGACATCAAAGCTATTCGTGTTAAATCTTGATGTATTTTCCATTAGGTGTCTTCAAATACTTTATAGGTTCATGTGTGTGGGTGATGTCACCTCCAAGGATAACATCATCGATGCTGACTTCTATGAAGGCTTTACATGCTTTGCTTGCCGAGTTGGAGCATCTGTATCGATGTCCGTTATGGTTACGGTGATGTTTCCAGAATGTATAACCGTCGTACATCAGCAACTTTGCACCGCGGTCTAATGTTATGTATTTTGCTAAAATTATATAAATATTTTATGAGGCCACAGAATTTGGCAAAAAAAGGGATGTGTAACACAATGCTTTTTGTATCTACAGTTCTTAGACTGTAACACACCAAGTATTCAAACTTGCATGTGCAAGAAAATGTTCTACGAGTTTGAATACTTTAAACTTTAAGCCTTATATCTATGCTTCTTGTTTGCCAGTTTTTCGTCATACTATTATTTCATCTCTAAATGCGATAAAAATAATTCCCATAAAAAATATTTACAAATAATTTAGAAACAAAATAGTTGTACTAAAATCTGAATAACTAGAAGCTAGATAGATTTTACGCTCAACGACATGGTTTTAAGATTTTCACTGAGGTCGATCACTTGGTATTTAAAGTATGACGAATCTACTTTTGTATGGAAAGCGCTTCGAAAATACTATAAAACCTTAAAATTCTTCCCAAAGATTTTTTAATCCTTTCTAGTTACTCCAATCATTTATTTTAACACACGCACAACCGCGGCATTGAGTCTCTATCACGAATATTATCTAATTGATTAAACTAAAATTACTCTTAGTAATGATGAGTCAATTAAACTTTACATAAAACGTTTAATCGTATTTTCAATCGATATTTACCTATAAAAAGCTTTCTTAATACATTTTGATGTATGTTCCAGAATCAGTTTATGGTATTTGGGCCCTAAATGGTGGTGGACGGTAACGACTTGAAGGTTTCGGCCGGCGCACACATGCGCGTATGCTTTGCATCCAGTACTGATGGTTTTGGAACAAGCATAGCGCGAGCCACCGGCTCTCATTATGCTGTTGCGACTGAACGTGTACCTGTCAATCATGAGCAGCTTGGCACCACCCTTAGCGAGTGTTATTAACTGAGCTATAACAATAAAACAATTAATTAAATATGCCAAATCAGGAAATGAGAGTTGCAGCTGTGGTTTTAAGTTATGTTAACATTCATTCACAGGTTAAGACCTTGTAGAGTATGACAGCACGATGATGATCGGCAGCCGCAAATCTAAAGAAAGCGCAACACAGACGGCGCATGTTTCGGTTACAAGGGACTGTGCCTTGGGCCTAGAGCTTCTCTATTTTTTATTTCTGCGACGACTTCAACTAACCAATAACCTTGTATTGAAGGCATAAACAAAATGAGGCATTAGTCTATTCCGCCCAAAATGCAACACGGGAACTGCCAGTTGCTTGCTGTTTTGCTTTTCGATTCCATCAAGTGAAGCATTTAATGTCAATAGAGGCCGTGGTAACGGCAAACTCGTCCGGTTATACTTATGGCGATAAACTTAAATTATCGTCAAGGAGTTGGCCTGAACTTTCGACATTAAGAATATCTATGCTTGCCAGATAGCACTCGCAGCTGCACCACACATCATAGATAAGTTTGTGGGAAGAAGTTATTTTTTACAAAACGCGTTGTTTATAAAAAAATTAAGTATCCTGTGTATCTTTTATACTAGTATTCACCTACATACAACAGGATATAAGGTATCCTTAGTGTTAATCTAAGACCTATACCTAGTTATTCTAAGATACCTTAAAACTTAGTCAAAAAAATAAATTTCATGTGTCATCAAAATCCATATAGTCTCGGAGCTAAGTGGTAACCAACACACACACGCACTTTCGCATTTATAATATGAATAGGATGTATGTAACACGGATCATAATTTATGCTTGATTTATTTAATGTAGGTGTATAATTTTAGTTTGCGTTTACCGTAAAAAATAAAAAGCGTATATATTTTATGTTGCACTTGTATCTGCCGGATCCTCAGATAAACCTCACCTTTTGTTTCTCACGGAGACGCAGATTGGTTGTCCATCCGACGTGTCGTACCTTACTTACCCAGGGTACACCCTGGAGCACAACTTTAAATCACACGCGGGCGTATGTGTATATGCCCGGGATGACATCTGCATTCGGCGTCTCCGAAAATTTGAAGACCCCATGTTCTCTGTGCTTTGGGCGCTGGTGGACACAGGTGTTGAGAAGATTCTCTACGCTTGTGTTTACCGCTCTCATAGTGGAGATCAGGGGACGACCAGGCTCACCGAATACCTCAGTGAGGTGGCGGACGCAGCTCAACAGAGGTACCCTACTGCCCAATTGGTGTTTCTGGGGGATTTTAATGGCCATCACCAGGATTGGCTATACCCATACCAGGACACCAACCATGCAGGTAGAGAGACGCGAAAGCTTGCTTTAGCGTTAAATCTCACCCAGCTGGTCCAAGGAGCCACGAGGGTACCTGATGTTGAGTCTCACACAGCCTATTGCCTGGACCTTCTGCTGACAACTGATCCAGACCGTTACTCGGTGTCGATTTGTCCACCGTTAGGTAAGTCCGACCATTGTCTGGTGAAATCTGTATCCGTCTACTCTCCGCCCGATTCCAGCCCTCGAGGCACCCGGCGGATGTGGCGATACAAATCAGCAGATTGGGATGAGATGCGGTCTTTCTTCGCATCTTATCCGTGGCAGCCTGTATGCTTCTCTTCTGGTGATACTACCGCCTGTGCAAACGCCGTGACAGATGTGTTGCGTTTAGCAATGGAATACTTCATTCCATTCTCTGACGTACCACTGTCCGGCAAAGCTCGCCCATGGTTCAGTCCTGAATGTGGACGCGCTGAGGCGCTAAAACATCAAGCATACTTAGCCTGGGTTGATGCTCGTAAGCACAAGGCAAAGGATATTCACTTAAAGAAGAGAGCTTTTAACAAGGCTGCCAAAGCCAGCAAAAAGGTCTTACAGAAGGCTCGTTTTGACCACATTGGCCGAATAGGGAACAAGCTTGCTTCATACCCTACGGGTAGTAAAGCGTTTTGGTCCCTAGCTAAATCGGTTGAATCGAACTTCTGCCGCCCCTCACTGCCTCCACTGCAGAAACCTGATGGAACGCTGGCTCACACCGCTGAAGAGAAAGCAAACCTGTTTGCTTCTCTGTTTGCGGAGTCTTCACGTCTTGATTCTGGTACTGCGACTCCTCCAATTCTACCTCGAAGCGAAATTGTCATGAATGACATACATATTCGCCAAAAGGATGTTCGTAAGACACTATGCAATCTGGACGTGAATAAAGCCAGTGGTCCTGATGGTATACCTGCAATAGTATTAAAAACTTGTGCGCCTGAGTTGTCTCCTGTACTAACACGCCTTTTTCGGCTGTCTCTTGAGACTGGTAAAGTGCCCAAATCATGGAAGCTTGCTAACGTGCAACCCGTGCCTAAAAAAGGTAGTCATGCCGACCCTGCTAACTATAGACCCATCTCTATCACGTCTATACTCTGTAAGAGTATGGAGCGTGTTCTCAACTGCCGGCTCCTGGCATACCTAGAAGTGAATGATCTCCTCAGTGACCATCAATACGGGTTCCGCCGAAATCGGTCCACTGGGGATCTTCTAGCGTATGCCACGTATATCTGGAGTGAAGCCATTGAGAAACAAGGGGAAGCGCTTGCCGTCTCCCTTGACATCTCTAAGGCCTTTGACAGGGTCTGGCATGACGCCCTTATTAGCAAGCTTCCTGCATACGGCCTGCCTACTGGTTTTTGTGCGTGGATATCGGACTTCCTGAGGGATCGATCATTACGAGTAGTCGTTGACGGCTGCTCGTCAGATCAAATGGGTATCAATGCCGGTGTTCCCCAGGGGTCAGTGCTCTCTGCGACGCTCTTCCTGCTGCATATCAACGATCTGTTAAAGCCCGGTACCTTTGGGTATGCAGACGACAGCACGGTTGTAGAGAGCTATACATCTACCGCACGAACCAGTGAGCCAGAAATCCAGAGACTCAGAGAAGCTATGGTCGAACGCTTGAACTTATCCCTTAAGGCAGTCTCTGACTGGGGCGATGCCAACCTGGTTAAGTTCAATGCCAATAAGACCCAGGCGTGTTTGTTCTCCGCTAAAAGGAGACCATTTCAACTGTCTCCAACTTTCCGAGATGTATCTGTGCCCGTCACAGACCACCTAGACCTCCTCGGTGTCACTCTATCATCGACTCTAAACTTTGGCTCGTATATCGAGTCAAAGGCTCAGTTAGCCGCCAAGAAACTTGGTATCCTCTCAAAGGTGAGACGGTACTTCACACCGGAACAGATGCTAACTTTGTACAAAGCGCAAGTAAGGTCCTGTGTTGAGTACTGCTCTCACCTCTGGGACGGCTCTGCCAAATACCAACTTGAGGCACTGGAGTCGATTGAGAGACGCGCCAGGAGGTTAATAGGCAGCGACTTTCTGAAGGAGTCTCGGCTGCAAAGCCTTGAGCACCGCCGTAAAGTCGCTTGTCTATCGGTCTTTTACCGGATACATTTCGGTGAATGTGCACAAGAACTGCACGACTTGGTTCCGCCCTCACCCTTTTTCCATCGGACGTCCAGACAAACGGGGAGGCGCCATCCGTACATGGTTGATATTCCGAAGACTCGTACGAAGCGCTTCGCTTCCACTTTTCTCGTGCGTACTGCGAAAGAGTGGAACTCCTTACCGTGGTCAGTCTTTCCCGATGAATACAATATGGGTGTCTTCAAATCGAGAGTAAATAGGTTTCTTCTAGGTAAGCGTGCTCCATCCTAGACCACATCAATGCTTAACATCAGGCAGGGTGTGGTCAAACGCGAACCTATAACGAATAAAAAAAAAAAAAAAAAAAAAAAAAAGATCCAAATAAAAAAAGGATATCTCACGATGTCATTACAACTCGCAGATAACTTAGCCAGAAAACGTAGAAATGGCACGCGGCACAATTCAGACCGAAGTGACAGAGGCGACAGATTTTCTACTTAAGGGTGGCAGCTAGCCCGGCGGTCAATCGCAAAATGCCCTTCCACCATGCGGTGAACCTCAAGCCAGCGGTGGAGGTCGAATCAGGGACCTGCGGCACGGCGCGGCAGTCCATAGCAATGATGGCCGAGCGGTAATAGCTGCTATTACCGCTCGGCCATCATTGCATCAGGTTGCTTGTAAGTTAAACAGGGATATTAACATCTCCACAGGGAAATGGCCGGAAAGAGAAATCGGTATTTTTTTATGACGACTTAAAGTACTTGATGCAGGAACGATAGAACTAACATTTACATTTTATACGTTCTCGTATTTACGTTAACTTTTAATCGTAGTGTAAAGTTAGTAGGTAAGTGAAAGTAGTTGAAATGGTTATTATACTGACAAATGTTCCTAAAGTTGTCCTACCACAACACTTTTGTATTTTAAACATTAATGAATGTGAATAAATATAATATTATTGCAACTTCAAAAACATGAAATAAAATGGCTGTTTTTAGATAGGAAAAAAATATTGTGACATAACGGGAGTCTGAGGATGCTCTTCATTCCGCGAGAAATAATCTCTTTTTCCTATACAAAAATATCTGTATTCGCTTCGCATGCGTTATATGGACAAAACAGTGCTCAAATCCACAGGTAAAAAAAAGGAATTCAGTATACTATAATATACATTAGAATGATATATAAAAACCATATTTTCTATATATTTTGGCAAGCGTAATGGACATAAGAAGTTATTCAAAAACACGGTTGTGACCAATTATTATCTAACATGGCCATTGATGGATTTAACGAAGGTAACATTAGCTCACTACCATGTAGGTAGTAAATGTATGCAAATATAACGCATGTGTGGTTCTTAATAATAAAACACTCTCATCACGTAATAGCAGTCGTATATTAGAATAATATATGATATTTACACCAATAATTTTCCAAAAAGTCGACGTAAACTGTATTTCTCAAGGTTACATTTATTTTTTACCCCCGTGGGGTGCCGGGTTAAAATTGCACCTCTCCATATCATCTCATGGGTGTCGTAAAAGGCGACTGAGGGATTAACTGATTAACTATACTGGAAGGTGGGCAGCAGCGCCTTCTAAGGAACTACCATCTTACACTGCGATCTCCAAGCCGCCTGCCAAGCGTGGGGATTATGGCATATATCCCCTTGGTAGGGGAGGCTGTGTTCAGCAGTGGACGATCCGGCTGATACAGTACATTTATTTTAATAAATAAATTGGAGGACGCGGGTTCGATTATCTTTGTGTTGGAGCTCACACATTTTGTGCTCCATTGATTTGTAAAAACAATTTAATTAACAGTTGGTCAAAAATAAACAAATAGAATCATTAAGAAACTCCGGATTTGGCGTATTAAGTAACCAGGTATGAAGAGGACGAAAATAAAAAACAAATGAAAAATGTTGGCTTTCCCGCCATATACGACAGCGTTAAACTTACTATATTTTAATATAAGTTCCAGCAGCAGTTTTATGAAACCTAGGCCGTGAATGGTTGTGATCGGTGAGGGCTAGCAGGATACGGTCGGCGCGCACATGCGCGTAAGCCTTGCATCCAGAACCTAAGGATTTAGAACACGTATAGCGCAAGCCACCGCCTCTGATCGTGCTGTTGCGACTAAACGTGTATCCGTCAATTTTGAGCAACTTGGCACCACCAATAGCGAGTGTTATGAACTGAGCTGTAACAACAAAATTTTGTCAAAGGTATCATGTCATGAAAATATAATTATGATTGAAAATTTTATTATCGTTTAATTTGCTCATAGTAATGAGAGCGTTTTGAAGACCTGCGACCGAATCTAAAGAAATGGTAACAAATGCACGATGCAGAGTAGTTGCTTCGAGATACGACGCGGCACTACTGATAGCTCCCATTTTTTTTTCTAATTGACACTACGTCTTTCAAAGAACGTAAAAATATTGAAATTATATCTAAGACGCTGTATTAAATATACTTATGACGTCTCGTGTTTGGTAAGATGCACATTAAACAATTGTCGTTAATAGAATGGCTTATAGTGAGGATAGATGTCCAAATCGAAAGATATGATGATTTTGACATAAAGGTAATCTGAGATTGCGGATTCATCCCTCTGGAAATAATTTATTTTCCACCCAAAAATATTATTATGTTTACGCTTAGCATGCGTCAAATGGTTAGTTCTATAATAAATAAAAAAATATTGAATTCGTCAGTGTATAAACATTTATATATATATATATATCATATAAATATGCTATAATTCATTATATATATATATTTATTAGAATAACATTTAAACACCCTAAGAAGTTATTGAAAATCACGGTTGTGACGTATGTAACATGGGTGTGTCATGACTATTGATGGATTTAACAAATGGTTTATTTTTAAAACAACTTAATGAATTTTTTTATATGTTTATTTCAATCTTAAATTAACCTAACAGTCTCAATGAACACTCTTATGTACGGAATAGATATAATAGAGTAGTATATTTAAAGTAGTATGGTAAAATAAAATTATTAAAGAAATGTTTTAAACCTTGAGAAATACTACCATGAGGTTTTTAGTCGGTAGTGGGGTCCCTAATGACCCTGAGCCCGACATAACCACCTGCTCCCCGGCGGGTGTGTATGCGTAAATGAATTTTCCTCATGACAATAAAAAAAAAAAAAAAAGGTAATGTTAACTTCGGAAAATAATGCTTGTAATAATCATTGATCCGAATATACGGGTAAATATTTAGTATGAATAATTTTCCGAAAAGTCTTTTTGAATTCTGAACAAACATTTCTCAAGCTTTTAAACCTTTTTTTATCAATTTTATTTTAATATATTGTTTTTTCTTATGGTTAAGGTATGTAAAGCAATCTGGCTGTATGTTTTAAACAATATTTTATAAGTTCTTTACTATAACAAAGTATGCTATAGTTTAGTATTTTTTGCATATTACATGAATCTCGCTTTTCATGATCCCTTGTTTATACGAAATTATGCATTTTCAAACTCTTAAACTAGGGGTAAAAATAAAAATGTAAGCAGTAGGCACTACATATTCTGCTCATACACTCGAGGAACTTTTAAAGACCTTGAATCCGTTACCTGTCAGTTACAGGTTTCACTTGCCAAACTTTGGAGGGTTTGCTCTCTGTATTTTTTATTCTCTCTACTTTTTTTTTGCCTATCACGCCATTTTTGTCTTTGTTCTCTTTGTTGCTTCGGTGTAAGCTTTACTATTGGTAAAATTTTCTGTGCTTCTTTACGTCTGGTACGTCTTTCCTTTTCTTTCCGCTTAGCTTCTTGATATTTCATTGGATCTGCTTTAATTTTTTCTCGTCTTCTTCTCTCTGCTTCTGTATGTCTTTTTCTGAATTCCTCAAATTTTTTTTGGATTTGGATTAGGATTTGGTTTTTTGTAAGTGGCACAACTACGGAAGGCACAAAATAATTAGTTTAGATATAATTACACTTGGTCTGAAAATCATAATTACAAAAGGTAAATTAATACAAAAACTTGTGCATGTCACGACCATGTACCACTTGTCACAACCATGGCGAATGAATACCACAATGGTGATGTCATTGGACGTGACATTTTTGCATCGTATCTCTATGTCCTCAGAGTTTAAACAAACGAATTCATTCTAACATAATCACTTGATAAAATAGTAAAAATCAGAAAAGCCAATTTTTTTTATGTATTATAGGTTTTCTTTATGTTATTGTGAAGGAACAAGCGCGAGGCCCACCTGATGTTAAGCGGTATCCTCTGCCTATAACAGATGCATTTCATCAAAAGTGTCGAACTGCACTGCGCCCATCACCTTGAGATATATCTGTTAAGTCTCATTTTGCCTGTTATTTTACTGGCTCTCAAGGACTGCTGCCGGAAGACACCGTTAGGCAGACAGATTTTCTACTTGAGGGTGGTAGCTAGCCAGGCGAACATTCGCAAAATGCCCTACCACCATGTTATATCGACTGCCATCCTAAGACAACAACAGGGACCGACGGCTTAACGTGCCCTCCGAAGCACGGAAACGCTCGTAGTAATGTCACTAGCGGTCAGCCAACTCATGACCGCGGGCGACGTTGCTTAACTTTGCTGATCGGTTGAGAACAGCTAAGTAAACTTCTCTAAGAGCGCATCAAATAAAAAAGTAAAAAAAAATCGTAGTTGAAAAAAAAAGTTATCCTTTTTTTCAACCACGTCTAATTCAAAGTTTTACAATTTCAGGTGAATTATTTATCGTCCATCGCACGTGAAAAAAAAGACATCATATTCATTATTTTAATAAGGAAGATGATACTTTATGATTCTGAACAAAAATTGCACAGATACAATAGAATAAAAAAATAACCAAATAACTGTGTCAGTGGTCAACCAAATTTTATACAAGTTTTGTTAGGCTATATATATAGCTATCTCAAAAACTCAACTAGTTTGGAATCTGAAGCTTCGGTATATTGGGTGCTATATACTCTATTTAACCAACACGTACTGAAAACGCGGATTTAAAATGTGGGTTTGGAGCTGTGTTCAAATCCGACACACTTATATTATATACTTAACTTATAACTTACTTTGTTTTATTGTAATGCGGTTCCCTAAAAGAGCGAGGCAAGACTCGAACTTGGACAGTTTTTACACACGATGAGACGACGAAGGAGAATGCATTTACAAACCTATAAACCTTCCGCCTCATTTTGACTCCTTCAAACCGGCTCTTTCATTAAATTCTGGGTAAGCGCGCTCCATCATCGATCGCATCATCACTTACCAATAGGCGATATAGTGGTCAAGTGCTACCCAGTTCTGTATAAAAAAAAACACACACACACTTACTTCCACACTTACTCGTCAACTTGTGTCAACCACGCTTGGCGCGATATAAGGGCAAGGAGAAAATAAACAAGTCAAATAAAACCAAAACATATTATTTATTTTGCTATAATTAACTTTGTAGTTGTTAAATTTCTTCTTCTTTAGGAAACATCGCCACGTCTGTGGCGAGTAGTTATGGATTGAAACAGTTTTATCACGCTGGTAGTTAGGTTAGGTTTTTTATTTCTGATAGATAAGCCTTTGTCCAGTATCTCACCTGATGGTAATTGATTATGTGGTCGAAGATGTTGTTTAAACTAACCTAGAATGACTGGATCTCAAGGACAGCTGCCGGAATACACCGTTAGGTGCTTGGCTTGCTTGTTTTTTTCAGATTTATTTTCTTTCTTTTGTTATTTGACGGTGGTAACTCGCCAGCCGGGCATTCGCATAATGCCCTACCACCATGCTTTAACGACTGCCATCCTACGACAACAACCGGGACCGACGGCTTAACATGCCCTCCGAAGCGAGGGCACGTTAAGCCATAGCGGTCACGTTAAGCTACTAGCGGTCACCCATACAACTCATGCCCGCTCAGTACCTATTCTCGGTCTATAATCCTAATATTTTTTCAAGTAATGATACTAATAATAATAATAACGTATAAGTATAAAATTTATATTAAATAAATTTGTGTTTAGTACAAAAAGGAAAAAAAGAGGAGTTATTTGAATAAAATATGCAATAAAAAAGTTACCGGTATTATTTAAGACATAAACATTGAATTATTATATTATTATTTTTTTTACTTTAGTGCTTGAAGAAAAAATATTACTGGTATAATTATTGTTTGACTTTTAAAAGTATTCCTAAAAGTTATTTTAAAAAAATCAAACGAAATTAATTTAATCTTTTAAAATATAGCATGTAAATTATTTTCTTTATAAATATTTTCCTACTGCTAATTTGTCCAATTTCAGTAAGCTACGCTTTACCCCCCACTCTTAACACATTTCAATCAAATCCACCATGATGAGTCTTAACCAGTATTTAAGTTTATATATAATCTCAGAAATTGCGCCTTGTTTTTGTATCTTCATAGTTTTTTATTTTATGTTTAGTAATTTATTTTTGTCTCCTTTTCCAACCTACAGGTAGTACTGTACGGTAGTATTGTATGGAATATACTAGTATCAGAAGGACATATCCTTCTACAGGTAGTACTGTACGGTAGTATTGTATGGAATATACTAGTATCAGAAGGATATGTCCTTCTGATACTAGTATATTCCATACAATACTACCGTACAGTACTACCTGTAGGTTGGAAAAGGAGACAAAAATAAATTACTAAACATAAAATAAAAAACTGTGAAGATACAAAAACAAGGCGCAATTTCTGAGATTATATATACTAGTATCAGAAGGATATGTCCTTCTGATACTAGTATATTCCATACAATCATGCCCAAAAATATATATGAATTTTAGTCAAATTGACATATGAATTTTATATAAAAAACACCTTAAAGAACTTATCACGGAACCTATACTACGCTATATTTTGCGTATACTCAATAGGCTTATAAAACAACACCATAAAGAATTAATGCAAACTTAGTTTAAAATGTTGCGTTAATACGAGTAACGGGTTTTCAGGTTCAGACTTTGATTTACTCCAATTTTATTCCATAGTAATTTAATGGATCTGATTTGGGGGCACCCCACGGAGCCGTACTAGGATGTCACCCCCATCTCTTCCCGTGGGTGTCGTAAGAGGCCACTGAGGGTAAAATAACAGGTGAGCAGTAGCGCCTTCCGATGAAATGCTATCTCACACTGCGATCCCCAAGACACCTGGCAAGCGTGGGGATTATATCAAAACCACCTTAATGGGGAGGCTGTGTTCAGCAGTGGACAATCCGGCTGATACAATACAATGCAATACAGTATTTTGGTTTACGTTAAACGTATATAGAAGAACACAGTTTTTTAACACAGCATTGAACTAAAAAGTATATATACACACAAAGTCACCGTCATATTAATTAAGACTTAAACTAGCGACAAAAATATAATCCCAAAATGAATCTACTATTCACAGCTTTGCGTATGTAGAGAATAATCACAACTGAATTTTATTTTTAAATACCCGAATTCGGGTGTTTGTAATGGTAACAGTTTAAGGAATTCTAACATAGCTCCCACAGCTTAATTTCAAGTAACGACCAGGCAGATGGTTATGTTGATTAACTGCTTTAATGAGTACGTCATCGATATCCACATTTACGTAAGCATTGCATTTCTTACTGCACCGCTGTGAGCACACGTATCGTGAGAAGTTGGTGAAATCTCGGTTTTTACCAAAAGTGTAGCCGTTGATCAAGAGTAGCCTCTTGCCAGATGTCAGCGTAATATATTGAGCTAAAAAAAATAATACAAAAAGGCTAATCTTTTAGATGTTATCTATGAAACATAATTTCATTGTTTTATATTGTATTGGAAATTCCAACAAAACAGTAATCTCGTGAAAGCCTTGCGCGGCTTGTACATCGTTGACATGCTGAAGACGTGGACTGGACAGACTGCAGAGAAACGATGCACTTAGATTTCTGTTCGCGTCGCTAAGTCCAGGATGTCGTATGGTCAGCTGGGAGGGACCCAAAGCTTATATAGTAGGAAATGTTCAATCCGTTTTTTTTCTTATTTTCGTGTGGATACGATCTATTTAGGTTTGCGATTGTTTTTTTCTCATCCATACGGTAATATTTTTGTTTGAATATACGGTAATATTAGTGATTTATTGAGGTTTGTGGCATTTTAATTTTACAGTTTATAAAGTTCGAAGCAGTGATAGCTCAGTGGTATTGGCTATGCCACTGTCACAACCATGGCTGAATGTATAACACAATGGTTATGTCCTTGGACGTGACATTTTTGCATTATATCATCTATCTATGTCTTCAGAGTTTAAACACTAACACAATCACTTAATTAATGATAGTAAAATTGAGAGAAGGCAAGTTTGGTTAATCTTTTTTTTATCAAACACGGCTAATTCAAAGTTTTACAATTTCAGGTGTTTTTTTTTATGCAATGGACGTGACAAGTCATCACATTCATTATTTTAATTGTGGATTTGGCGCTGTCTTCAAATTCGACATTTTTTTTTTGCTTTATTGCAATGCGGTTCCCTAAAAGAGGGAGACAAGACGCGCACTTGGACATTTTTTACCAACGATGTAACGTAGAAGGAGAATGCATTTACAAACTTATATACCTTCCTTAGTCTTATTTGAACTCCTTTAAACCGGCCCTTTCATTAAATCACTCCTGGCAACAATTATATCATCGTGATTACCGTAAGGATCTTGTCAAATGTACACCACACTTACCTCAACTTGCGTCGACCGCACTTAGCGCGATATAAGAAGGGCAAGGAGAAAATAATGCATTATTTATTTTGCTATAATTAACCTTATAGTTGTTAAATTTCTTCTTCTTTAGGTGAAGACTCAAGTCAGTGGCGAGTGATTCAGGATTGAAACAGTTTTATCACGCTGCGCTGGTAGCTAGGTTTTATATTATATCTGAAAGATTAGCCTTTGTCCAGTACCTCACCTGATGGTAATTGATTATGTGGTCGAAGATGTTCAGCCTTACCTAGAATTACTGACTCTCAAGGGCAGCTGCCGGAATACACCGTTAGGTGCTTGGCGACAGGTTTTCTACTTGATTGTGGTAGCTAGCCAGGCAGTCATTCGCAAAATGCCCTGCCACCATGCTATAACGATTGTCATCCTACAACAATAACCGGGACCGACGGCTTAACGTGCCTACAATCCTTTCTTCAGGGTCGCCAACGCGCGAGTGATACCCCTGGTGTTGCAAGCGTCCATAGGCTACGGTAACTGCTTACCATCAGGCGGGCCGTATGCTTGTTTGCCACCTTTGTGGTATAAAAAAAAAAAAAAAAAATTATTATTCGAATTAATAAGAATACACTTTAGTATGAAATTTATATTCAATAAATTTGTGTTTTGTACAAAACTGAAAAAAAAGAGAAGAGTTATTTGAAAACAAAGTTAGTTATGATATTAAATATCAATTATTATAACCATGGCTTATAATTATTTGATATTTGTTTTAAGAGAAATCAAACATTATTATGGTTTATATATAATCTCAGAAATTGCATCTTCTTTTTGTAATTGCACTTTTTTAATTTTATATTTTACAACTTATTTTTGTCCCATTTTCCAACCCTGTAGGTGTAATACTATGCCCTCCTGAAACATTCCATACAAAAAATGCCCAATAATATATATCAATTTTATCTAAAAGGACACCCACGCGGCATGAAAGTTTTCACGGAACCTACACTACGTTATATTTTGCGTATACTCAATACGCTTATAAAACAACACCATTAAGTACAAATTTAATGTAAACATCGTTTCTATGTTCAGCAATGGACAATCCGACTGATACAATACAGTATTTTGGTTTACGTTAAACGTATACAAGAGCACAGTTTTTTAACACAGGATTTAACTAAAAGCATAAATACATACATCCACCATCATATAAATTAAGACTTAAACTAGCAACAAAAATGTAATCCCAAAAATTAATCTACTATTCACATCTTTGGGTATGTAGGCAATAATCACAACTGAATTTTATTCGTAAATACCCGAATTCGGGCGTATGTAATGCTAACAGTTTAAGGATTTCTAACATAGCTCCCACAGCTTAATTTCAAGTAACGACCAGGCAGATGGTTATGTTGATTAACTTCTTTAATGAGTACGTCTTCGACATCCACATTTACGTATGCATTGCATTTCTTACTGCCGCGCTTTGAGCACACGTATCGTGAGTAATTGGTGAAATCTCGGTTTTTACCAAAAGTGTAGCCGTTGATCAAGACTAGCCTCTTGCCATTTGTGAGCGTAATATACTGAGCTGAAAAAAAATTAAAATACAAAAAAACTAATCGTTTAGAGGTTATATAATTTCATTGTGTGTTATTGGTACTATAATTTCATTGTGTTTTATATTGTATTGGAAATTTCAACACACTAAAAGTACCACTACGAACAGTAACAGCTGTTCACAGTATTTCGACCAAAAGTTGCCAAATGCTAAGAATACCACAAATCTTACAAAAGCTTTGGTGATGTTAGTACTTTTATCAATTTGGTTTGGTATATGTTTTCTTTGGGGGTTTTTATACATGCTTACGAACCATAATTGGATATGTTCATACTCGCAGCTATCGGCTTACAGTGAGCCATATTTGTGTTTTTAAATAAATCCTTCATATGGTGGTTACCAATAAGCGTATAGCTGTGTGTCAACAATCCTATACCTATCAAAACGACAGTGACAATGACAGTGACAGAAGTGACAGTTCGGACGGAGGAATTCTGACTTTGACAGCTACAGCGTAACCGTTTCAACGCCAGTTACGTGCTGAGGCGGGCCCTCGACGCTGTGCACAATCGTGACTCCCAGACGAAGAACTTCAAATTCGAAACTGGTCGAAGCAAAACCCAGTAAATAGCGAGTCCTAGCCGATTACTAAATAATAATTAAGCGTATAGCTCGTAACAATATAACCAAAATGGCGGCTATGACGTACGTTCCAAGCGCGATTTCACGCAGGTAACAGTAAAAGTAGGTGTTCGCTCACGCCTCACACATGTCCCGTCTACACACAACGTCTTGTTGCAACTAAACCGGGAAAGTCCAGTTTACACAAGTATCAACGTATGAACGATAAAACAGTAATCTCGTGAAAGCCTTGCGGGGCTTGTACAATCGTTGACATGCTGAAAACGTGGACTGCACAGACTGCAGAGAAACGACGCACTTAGATTTCTGTTCGCGTTGCTAAGTCCAGGATGTCGTATGGTCAGCTGGGTAGGGACCCTAAACTTATATAGTAGGTAATCATTTTCATTCCGAAACATTTTGTAAAAAAAAACTATTTTTTGTGTGGATGGGGAAAAAACAATCGCAATCCTAAATAGGTCGTATTTAGGATTGCGATTGTTTTTTTCCCCATGCATACGGTATTTGTATCCATACGTATATTAGTGATTTATTTAGGTTTGTGGCATTTTAATTTTTAAGTGACATTATAATTCCAATGACGGATTAAAGTGTGTGGCGTATTATAATAAATAACAATAAATTATTTGGATCTTCAAAGGACCTATTTTAAACTTAACGAAGGTAACAGTGAAGTTAGTGTTTTTTTATATATGTAATGTATAATGAATGATTTATGTGATGTGTATTAATTTTAAAAATATTTATGTTTGTTCTTAATAATCCTCCCTCACCTTACATAATAAAACCAAAATAACTTTTCTGTAATATGTAGCATAATCAATAACGTAAATGATCACGAAAAAAAAAACTATAATTTGCGCATGTATCCAAATTTTAGAACTTGTTTCTAAAAAGTTATTATTTTACAAAATTACAAATATACGATAGGAAAAATTTAAGTCATGTGCGGGATTCTAACCCACGTCCATCCACCCCTTTAGCCGGGGTATGCTCTAACCAATTGAGCTAACATGACATGAAGTCATAACTCAAATCTTTCCTATCGTTCTTTAACCATCATATTGGGATGGATGGACTAAAGGGGAGAATGGACGTGGGTTCGAATCCCGCACGTGACTTAAATAATTCAGATCTGTAATTTTGTAATGTAATCCGCATAGCAGGCGTTATTGCAAACATAACAATATTAAAGTTATTTTTTCAGTTACGTCGTTCTCGTCCTAAGGTTGGGAATTGCGAAATTAAACCCTTGGAGTAATATGAATCTAATAAAAATGAAATCTAATAAAAAAAATGAGTGGTATTATCACTCTAATTATTGTAATATATAATATTATTACCAGTTTTTCATTAAGGCTAGAGATAAGTTAGTAAGATGTTGGTGTAGAAGAGGCTTGCAAGGATTTGCATGCAAGCTTTCTTGTGCTGTGTGGCTGCTGTTGTTTGATGGTACACAGTGCTACGCACAGGCAAGACGGAGCACGGATCCCGTGCAGGCAAAATGTTGTGTTGTGGTGTGAAGACGAACCCACCCTCAAGAAGAAAATATGCAGCCAAGGATCTAACGGTGTGTTCCGGCAGCTGTCTTTGAGAGAGAGCCAGTAATTTTAGGTTAGCCTTGCCAACATCTTCGACCACATGATCACCTACCATCAGATGAGATAGTGGTCAAAGGCTAGCCATTAAGCTATAAATTAAAAAAGAATCCACTGTAAATGATTGATTCGTTTAGGTATATCCAATAAATTGTGTGAATATTACCACTCATCTCCGAACGGCCGAACAGATATTATTGTATGAGATACGGGGTACGGGTTTATGCGAATATTTTTGTCTTTGTTTTGATTTTCATTTTGATAATTAATTCCCAAAGGAATATTACAAATTCCACGCTGGCGGAATCGGCCGGTTAACTAGTTCTAACTGTAGGTATCACTCATTTCACAAAAAAAATATAATACTTACCCCCCGTGGGGTGCCGGCCTAAAATAGTACTCCCCATTCTTCCTGTGGGAGTCGTAAGAGACGACAAAGGGATAAATACCAAAAGAAGGGCAGCAGCGCCTTCTGAAAAACTGCCATTTTACAATGCGATCTCGAAGCCGCCTGCCAAACCTGGGGATTATGTGGGACTGAAAAAATCCTCCTTAATGGGGGAGGCTGTATTCAGCAGAGGACGATCCAGCTGATACAGTTTTTACCCTAGTAATATAGGCAAAAACATATTTTTTTGCCACAACATCATTTACCGCTATGTAGAAGGAATCGGGTAATAAATAAATTTTTTTATAGTTTTTTCCATTTATTACAGGAATTCGTACAGTATAATTGATAGCATTTACATGTTATTTTGTGAATTTTGATAAAGTTCGCCCGTAAATACAACAAGAACTAAGGCCACGAACATAAGCCATTTATCGCTATGTGGGATGGAGGGGTAATAAATACACATTTTTATTTTTCTGTTTATTACAAAAATTGTACAACACAATTGATAGTATTTATGTGTTATTCTGTTATTTTTGATAAAGTTCGCGCGTAAATACAATACCGACTAAGTCCACCAGTTGAAGTTATTTAGCGCTACGTGGAACAGAGTAATAAGTACATATATGTTTTTTAACTTTTCCATTTAATACAGGAATTTGTAAAATACCATTGATATCATTTATGTGTTATTCTGTGACTTTTGATAAAGTTCGCGCCCTAACAGAATATGCTTGGATTTTGTTGTCTTTACATGATAATCTTCTATTTATAGTTAATATTTGTTTAGCTCAGCCCTTTTCTTTATGCTCACGAAATACAATGTCTAAACTAATTAATCAATTCTCGTAAAATATCGAACTTGCGTGTTGGTTTGTGATTATGTTTGGTGTCATATTTAATCACAACCTCGTCGCGGACATGCGCAAACGCCTTACACTTCGTAGCTTTGACGTTGGAACAGTTGTAACGCACGATTCCATATTTCAGTTCGCACCCTTTGAAAAAAGAGTATTGTCCAATGACAAGCAACTTTGAACGTCGATTAGAAGGAATGAATAGAGCTGAAATAGTAAAATAAGAAAAAAATTAATAAAAGTAATAAATAGTATAAATTATTTTTATAAATACATACATAATCAGCATACGTCACTCGACCTAAAATGTGTCCCAAGATCAATTCATAAGTCAAATGGCGCTTCTTGGTTTGCTTTTTGATTCTACATAATACTTCATGTGTAAGTATCATTAGAATACACAGAATGGACTCATCAACTTCCTAACTTATCCCATATTGTCGGTGTCGGTACTAAATGAACAGAACGCGTTGGCTTTGGTTTTATGGTCAGCAACCTATTTTACATCTACGCCCAGCACACACGTTCCAAAATTGAATGCGATCAACGATTACGTTCATAACTGTACACTTTTTTTCCATCTCACACATTGCGAAAGATCGAGAACGATCTTAATTTAGTGTCACGATTTGAAGGACGATACATTAGCTGTTGTCGTCTTAGTGCTCGTCCTAAGGGAAAGCGAATGGTAATATAAGCCAAAGCTTATGATGATTTATTCTGGTTTTTTATGTTCTTAGAGCCAAAATATAATTTTTTTGACCTTACACACAGTAAAGGTAGGTAGACGATTGTTTGTTTTGCAGACCCTATGCTACCATAATAAAAAATCATATTATTGATCGCTGATTCAAAGGAACTTACAAGACAAAAAATATTTTATTTTCTCTTCGAATTAGTAGGTAAATAAAAGAAGCAAGTATTGGTATGTAACACAACTTTACTGGAATTATTACAGACAGGATTATTCAACAGAAATTAGAGTATAATAAGATCCTGGCGGTCAAAGAGAATGCACTTTTGTCTATTGCTCTATTCTATTAAATTAGTTCTATTCTTCTAAAACATACGTCACTATACATATATCCGACGATTGAACGCAGCTTAAGATATTGGGCGGGAAATGTGTATCTATACGAGACTGAAATAGCATTTTTCAATATTTTTTCGATATATATAAATAAAGTCTTAAACAAGTATAATTCCCATAATATACAGTCACCTCAAAATTTAAAGACCCACTGAGTATCGGGTACGTATATCCTAAAGTAGACTAAATGAAGCGAAACAAGGGTGTCGCCCTAACAGGAAGTACTGAGCAGACAGACGGCGAATGCTCACGTAAAGGAGGGAAAGTACACGTAAAAAGTCATGTTATGGCACGGTAGTAGTTATAGCATGGTATAGTAGGGCATTTTCACTCCGTGGGGTGCCGGGTTAGAATTGCACCTCCCCATATCATTCCGTGGGTGTCGTAAAAGGCGACTAAGGGAATAATACTAGAAGGTGGACAGCAGCGCCTTCTAAGGAACTGCCAACTGACACTGATCCCCAAGCCGCCTACCAAGCGTAGGAATTATGGCAAATACCCCCTTAATAGGGTGGCTGTGTTCAGCAGTGGACGATACGGCTGATACAGTACAGGGCATTTTGCCCGCCTGGCTAGCTACCATCCTCAATTAGAAAATCTGTCGCCATGCAACTAAATGTATGTATCGACAGCTGGTCTGGCTCTTAAGACAGCTGTCATTGTGACTTTAATTTTAAGTTAGCTGAACATAATCATAAAGCTGAGATTGTGGCCAAAACCAAAACTATCCGCACTAAAAAAAAACGACTGCCATTAGAAGCGAAATGGTCTGAGTAACTGTCGATACATACTAGCTTCTATATTATAAAAATAATCAAAGCTTAATAGTCTAAGCCATTGTCTAATTGTAACAACAGATGAATACTGCTGCCCTTTGAATAACCCCTCCACCCAAGAAGGGATCGTTCCGCAGTTAATGTTACAAAAATCTGAATAAAAATATTCACACCAATCCAAACAAACCCAGCGATATACTTGTGTAAATTATTCGATGAATATAACAACTTGATCACGATCACCGACTGATCTCTTGATATTTGCTTGGTCCGTGATTATGTTCGTTACAAGTCTTCAGTACAAGTGGTATAAGGTCGCCAACAACGTGTGCGCTCGCTCTGCACCTCTTGCTTTTACTGCTCGAACATTGGTATCTCACGACTCCGACTCTATTGCTCAGTTGTTTGCTAAATGTGTACCCGTCTATTACCAGGAGTCTTGATCCGTTCAATGTAGTGATGAAGCGAGCTAGGGTCAAACAATAGGAACTGTTAGACCAAAAGGTGGTCTGGCTTCAAGTGAGACTGCACACAGAAAAAAAAACAATCAATAAAACATACGTATATTACAATATATATAAAGTAGTATCATACCCACGTTTCCAATTAGAATCTATATCCAAGGGCGTTTAGCTGCTCTTCTGTCATTTGTGACTTCATACTCAAACTGAAAATTTTAAGCAATTATGGCCGAGCGGTAATAGTCAATAAATGCGTGTCACAGGTCCGTGGTTCGATCCCCACCGCCGGCTTGAGCTTAACCGCATGGTGGAAGGGAATTTCGGCAATGCTCGCCTGGCTTGCTACCACGCTAAAGTAGACAATCTGTCCTCAAGTACCTAACAGTGTGATCCAGCAGCAGTCCTTGAGAGCCAGTAAAATTACAGGCACATGAGACTTAACAACTGTATGTCAGTATGACAGGCGCAGTGTAATTTGTCACTTGTGACGAAATGCATATGTATGTCATAGACTGTGTATAGGCAGGGTTAGTCCGCTGGGCATTGTCCTTGTTGCGTCACAATGACTTGAAATGATAAAATTGTATACACAGATAGTTTGAAGATTTAGAATGCGTTGTTGATTGATGCTGAGATTAGACAATCTTTGTCTTGCAAAAGCGTGCAATTTGAGCCATATATGATATGGATTCTAGCTAATCCTTGAGTGATTCTTTAAAGAAATTTATACTTTAACTCTACAGAGTCTTGAGTATAAAATGAAAAATTTAAAAAATAGTTGAACTTAATTTAAACCGAGACAATCACGTTTATAACGCTAGGAATAGAGATAAAATAGCGGTGCCAAGTTTCAGATTAGCAAATACAAATAAAAAGTCCTTAGGGAATTTTGCGCGATTTTATAAAAAAAAGTTCCTAAAGCTATTACAATGCTTACAGAAGGAAAATTCAATGGACAATCCCTCCTCTGGCCAAAGTCACTTGTCATCTGCGTAATCAAATAATGTAATAATTTCATCATACATTGTTAAAAGACGTTTAAAAATATTATCCTGGAGTTCTTGAATTGAGACTCGAGAGACTTGCCCGTTCTTTTCGCAGTAAATTTATAAAGTTTTTTGACGTGGCAGTAGAATGTAGAATATTTCAATATAAATGTTGTACTTGACCTTTATAAGAGCGTCTTAGACGCTTGAATTGAATACATAAATGATTTTGGGCTTATTTGACTTTTAATGAGAATGTAATGTATAGTACCACCAACTTAACTGCAGTTCTCGAGGGCGGTATTGGTCAAGGAAATCAACTACAAACTGTCACAATTTGAGGGAATTTTGTAGTTCTTTTTTCTGCCGCCTGAACAGATAAGTTGGTCGAACTGTAACATTTAAATCATCTTAATGCACAAATATGTAGAGATTTCTAACATCCGGATTTAAAAAAAAACTGTTCATTGTTTCAACACAAAATCATAAAACTAATATCACTATGGTATTGTGAGATAAAACAAGAGACATAAACAAAATGTTTATAATAAAAAATATTAGAGCTTGTAATATTGCCCTGTAGTAGTACGTTTATATTTATTTGGTAGGTGATTATGTTCGTTGATTATCCTAAGTACAACGTTGCTGTTGGGGTTTATATAAGCCCCCGCTCGACACCGACTGCTTCTATTGCTACAACATTGGAACCTTATGACGCCCTCACTGGGGACAGAATGTTTGCAAAACGTGTATTCATTTATCATCAGGAGTTTCTTCCCGTTTATCAACGTGATGAATTGACCTAGAAACAAGGAATGAATTTATTACTGATAAAGCTCTATTCGTTTTACATTTCACATCAACATACTGTATATTAGCCCCTTTCAATTCATTATCTACTCTAGATCCGAGAATATTCACAAATCTGTGCGCTGCAGACAATTTGCCAAATTGTATTTCCCAAAGCACAAGGCAAAAGCGTAGCAAAATAGAAATTGACACGAATAGTTTAGGTAACAATTTATTAGTAATTTAGTAACAGTAGACATCTTTATGAACGAGTTCGTCCGGGGAAGTTCTGTCACCATACATACTTCTTCCGCTAAGCAAGTAATGTTCGCATTACTGTGTTCCGGTGTGAAGGGTATGGGTGCCGGTGAAATTACAGGCAAATGAGACATTTCACAACTTTATGCCTCAGGGTGATGGGCACAGTGCAGGGGGCCAACTCCCACTTTTTACGAAACCATCGTAAAAAAGGAGTGTTTTGTTTCATGCTTAAAATAATCATTCGTAGACACAAACTATCACCGACTCACAAACGCATAAAGCAATATTGGTTTGATCATACTTAAAAAAACGAATGAAATATGTATCACGGATATGCAAGCGAGATACAAGATGTTAATCATATACCTTTATCCCGCCCGCACTGTTCCGAACTACGATGTTATGGAACGGATTTACCATAGTTTTAGGACATTTTATTGTATGCTACTCAACAGCTGTCTGTAATTTTTTTAGTTTCACACATCAAATAATTTTACTGAATTTATTTTAAAGAATAATATAAATAAAAACATTGCACGTAATTTACACATTAATATATAACAAACCCAAAAAATAAACCCATTTTTATAGTAAAATACCCAAAATCAGGTTTAAATCCGCTGCTAGAAAGTAACTTTTTTAAGATGGATAAACATGACGGATTTGTCGCTGGAACAGTAATAGTTCGTACGTCAGAGTTCGCGAAAGGAGTGATCATTTTTTTGTGACGTTATCACAACGACGAGCGATTCTATTATTGTTTGTAAGATTGCTTAATTTACGTGGAGGTATAAAATTTAGCAGTAAGATTAAATTATTATTACTATAAGAGATGAGAGTTGGCCCCCAGTTCGTCATGTGGATCTCGTGCTTGTTCCATCACAGCACCGTAAAAAGTTATAAGAAAATATGTTTTAAAAACAAACAACATGTATTTTACAAAATATTGGTCATGTATGTAAGTTGACAAAAAACCTTTATTTAGTGTGAAATAATTTAAAACAATTATTGTTCTTATTGTAGCACAGTGCCACACAGCACTTCTCACAAACTGTCTGGGATTTCCCGGTGCATTTAGGAAATTTGCACCGTGTTCTTTTTTTGCACCAAACTGGCCAGTGGCGAATTTGGTCTTGCCGCAATGCCATCAGTGAGACACGTTGAGCAGGGCCTCTTCGTTTTTTTAACTGGATCTCTGCTTCTGTAGTCGTACAGTTCTCCAGTGAAGGATTCAGGATAAACTTACTTAATATTTCTGGTACCTCCAGTAGAAAATCTGCAGAAACCATTTCTTTATCTATACATATATTTGTAGCTTGGAAGCCGCCACAAGCAGCCACGAAATGGCTATTGTGATGCCTAATAAATTGTAGAATATCCTAACTTTACTCCGGGGTAATATATTTTAACTTCCCATAATGCAGCTACTAAAAACGAACTAAAGTCACATTTCTATTGTATTCCCCTGCCAAAGGAGCGAGTGGTGTTGATATTTCTTTCATTGAATTGGTTTACCGTTATCATTTGATCGTGGCATGCCAAACGTCTTTAGGGTTGGGCATGGCACGAACAATGATTGAAATAGTAACCGCGTTCTTTCTTGAGTATTTCCTTCTCAGGAGGCAACGTACAATCGGAAATTAAAACTCAGCAGTATATCCTTCTTAGCCAAATGATGTTGTAAAGTCAAAAAATTACAGTAAGTAGTTGTTGAAGTATAATTAAAACTTTGATGCTCTTGGCTCAGGAAGTAAAATATTTTAGCTATCACGAAACTATCACGGGTAAGTTGGATTTAAATTTTAATAGAAGATGTGGGTAGTTTATCAAGCTTTATAATTTTTACTCCTCATCTTTGATACAAAAAACAACAGAACTGACAGACCAGAGAGTGGATTTTGCTGTTTATCTCTCTGTTGTGACTCCAGAAACATACTAATAAAAAGAATTCGATGAAACTTTTAAGAGTAGAGTAGTTGATGTGACAGAAATGTTATATTGCCATAATCTTCTGAAGCGCTCGCAGCGATGTTTGCTTAGCCGTTCTTAATCGCTCAGGTTTGTTACGCAACATCCACCGTGGTTATGACTTGGATGGGTGACCGCTAGTGACATCACTACTGAGCGCTTCCGTGCTTCGGAGGCGGCGTTAAGCCGTCGGTCTCGTTTATATTGCGAATGTCCGCCTGGCTAGCTAGCTACCACTTTCAAGTAGAAAATCTGTCACCAAACACCTAGCGGTATGTTCCAGCAGCTGTCCTTGAGAGCCAATAATTCTAGGTTAAGCTTGTACAACATCTTCGACCACATCATCACTTAGGTACAATCTAGTGAGATAGTGGTCAAAGCCTAGCCTATCAAGTATAAGAAAAAGAAACAAAAAAACCTGATGAACAATTCTGAATGGAATTGTTAAGTTACTTTATTACATATCGATTTCAGAGTGTTTCAATACAAAATAAGGAAATTATAATTAGCACTGTGACATAAAAGAATGTACAAAGGGTGCATACCATTTGAAGTTAGATTCGCTAAAAACGCTAAAAACGATCACACTCCCAAAAAGTTGTTCCACATGGGTCTTGGCGTTATTTTCGCCATAAACGCTATGAGGCTACTGGAACAGTTTGAATTCCCTACATCTAATGTCAAAAGTAACAGAAGTGCCAAATTTTAGTGGCATTCTTAGCGTTCTTATCCTAAATGGAACAGGGGATGACAGTTACAAACGATCACAGTGATCACAACCACAGACGCAGAATGTGATCAAAATTATCGAAATTAACGTTCTTAGCGACAAATGGAACATACCCAAAAACATACAAAGTACATCAAAACTATTACAATCTAATAAATTGACCCGTACGAAGTCGTTTATATTTATCTGGCTGGTGATTATGCTCGTTGACCATCTTGAGTACAACACCGTGTTGGTCAACATGAGCCCCCGCTCGACACTTACTGCTTCTATTGTTGCTTCTAATGCATTTGAACCTCGTGACATCGTCTTTGATGCAAGTATGTTTATAAAACGGGTATTCATTTATCATCAGGAGCTTAGTTCCGCTAACCAACGTGATGAAATGGGCTAGAAACAAAGAATTAACGAAATATAAAAATAAAAAAACATATATATACACTTTGTAAATGCATATGCGTTGAAACATCATCATGATGGTTTTGCGCAACTCACTCCAGATATGAGCCGTTTGTTCGTTAGGCATGTTGTGCAAAGGTTGCCTGGAAGAGATTGCTTTCAGTAATAAGGCCGCCCATTGTAACACTATTAATTTGAATTGTATATTATATCTGTTTCATTTATGTGGTGTGACAATAAAGTATTATCTATCTATAAATCTTGTGTTTTCCTGTAATTGGCATTTCGCTATAATTGGTCTATTGAACTCTGTATGATATGCTTGTTTAGTGTGAAGTATGTTGGAAAACCTTAATAAATATATACTTATTATTCATCATCATCATCAGCCGGAAGACGTCCACTGTTGAACAAGGCCTCCCCCATAGAACGCCACAAAGAACGGCTATTAGCCACTTGTAACCACTGGCTACCCGCGACTTTCACGATGTCAGCAGTCCACCTGGTGTACTGGTGGACCCACCAGACATATTATTACTTACTATAAAAAAACATTAAGTTTTTTGGTTCCATTCGAAAGCTAGTGCTTGTCATGTGGTCCCTTAAAATATGAGTGAGATCTGACGAGTAGTGTTTGCGCTCTAATAATGCGTATTTTATACTAAAAATCAGTTTTTTTGTTAATATTGTAATTATTTTGTTTTATGTTTGTCATACTCCGCTGATTATGAACTGATTATGATGATTCTTTTTTTGTGGGATAGAGTATACTTTCAAGTTGGTCCTTTTTTTAACCGGCGGTATGCCTTAATTAACAAAATACTACGAAATATAAATAAAACATTAAAGCTACTTCGATAGAAGCATTTAGGCAACCTGTAAGTTATTGCAGACTCACAGGCAGTCTAAATGCTCCAACCCACTTCCAGTTGGCAGCGTGCCCACCGTGCTGGCAGCATTGCCCCGTTGGATTGCAATGCTTATTCGTTGAGCAAGCAACCTCACAGGAAGGGAAGTTTATTGGTCCCATTTAAATTTTACTAAAATCGATTGAGTAGTTTTAAGTTAAAGTAAATTACCTGAAAAATTTAATATTTGGATGATTTTTTTTTTTACTGTATCAGCCATCGTCCACCGCTGAACACAGCCTCCCCCATTATGGGGGGATTTGCCATAATCCCCACGCTTGGCAGGCGTCTTGGGGATCGCAGTGTGTGATATCAGTTCCTCAGAAGGCGCTGCTGCCCACCTTCTGGTGTGTTACCCTTAGTCGCCTCTTACGACACCCATGGGTAGAGATGGAGGGGTGACATTCTAGCCCTGCACCCCACGGGCAATTGGATGTTTGGATGATTACTTAATGTTAATTGCAACTCTCGTCGGTTAACAGTATTATAGGCGAGTCAATGATGGTGTAAGGAGTATGACTGTTATGAGAGAAAAAATATTTAACTATGTTTCATACAATAGACGAAATAACTGAATATTGTGAATAACTGGAACAAATAAAATAATTTGTGGAAGTCTTCAAAACCTATAAATTGGTAAAAAAAAAAAGAAATTAAGGACAACAAAAGCGTTTATTACATACAGTACTTATTTATCTAATGCCTACACCGAACTATCTAGTTAAAATAATAATAACTAAAACAAAATTGCCGTTGCTATAAACTGTAGGTAGCATTGAAGACAAGCCCATTCATGCTCCCTTGACATAAGTCCCGTCGCTTCTTCTAACATATTTAGGCGGTTCGTGGTTGTGATGAGTATATGCCTTAACAATGACGTCATCACACACATAAGCGAAAGATGGGCAGTTGAACGTTGAATACATTTTTGAGCACGTGTATCGTATTCCGCTGGAATTTTTTCCGCTCTTACTGAATGTATAACCATCAATGTAAAGTAATTTGCTACCTTTTTTGGTGGATATGTACGTCGCTGTGTGTCCTAAAACATTAATATGAATAAAGTATTATTTTTACAAAACAAAAGTACATTACTTATTTTTAAGATGGGAGTAATACACTTATATAATTAATCAGACGGTTCGTACCAAATCTATAGCTGTACCAAAATTTTATAACAGAAATACAAGGTGAGACGTGTTTATAAGTGTTCCTGATGAAACATATTTTTCTGCGGAGTCAAGGCACTCGATAGGCGTGTTTACAAGTGTTCCACGTTGAAACATATTTTTCTGCGGAGTCAAGGCACACGATAGTCGTGTTTGCAAGTGTTCCCTGTTGAAACATAATTTTTTTGCGGAGTCAAGGCACACGATAGGCGTGTTTGCAAGTGTTCCCTGTTGAAACATAATTTTTTTGCGGAGTCAAGGCACACGATAGGCGTGTTTGCAAGTGTTCCCTGTTGAAACATAATTTTTTTGCGGAGTCAAGGCACACGATAGGCTTGTTTGCAAGTGTCCCTGTTGAAACATATTTTACGACGTCACGTCGGCTTAGCAGGGGAATTGGCACTAATATATTCATTGAGTGCTGGTCACAAACATTAATTTAGTGTTTTCTTAAAATATTTGTTTATATTTACCAAATGCGCCAAAGGGTTGAACAACAGAACCTAGTCCTAAATGCGTAGCAAGCATGCCTGTCCAGACCTAACAGTCGCTGTGGCCAAAATCGGTTAGGCCCACATCATCATACATATAAATAAAAAAACTGAATTATTATTATTATTTATTTAAAATTGCCTTATTTTAAATTAGGTACATACATTATACACATATATAGTATTTACAGCAAAAGTAATAATACAATTTATTGGGTTATTTACAGTGAGGGCTGACTGACAATTGTGGCCCTAACACAATATGGCCGCAAAAGCGTTGCATATTGTTTACGTAGTGGCCATAACAGTTCGGCATATCGCTCAAATTAAGAATAATTTGAAGTTGTGGCCGGATAGATATTTTAGTGGACTATATTTTTTTATGCCTGATAGGTTAGCCTTTGACCACTATCTCACCTGATGGTAAGTGATGATGTGGTCGAAGAGATGTTGTTCAGTCTTACCTAGAATTACTGGCTCTTACAGTGTATACTCGTATGTACAGTTAGTATGATTTATTATGTAAGTTTCAAATGAGGAGGAAATGTTATAACACTGCGAAATCAAAGCATTTAAATATACATTTTCAGGTACATTTAGTAACAATGATTTGATAACCTTTAATCGGGTGTGGCATAAAGCGCTTCTTTCGAAGCTTCTTTCCTATGGGCTTTCCGAGAAATTGTGCGAGTGGATCTCCAGTTTTTTGGCAGATCGGAGCATCAAAGTCGTTGTCGACGGTGCATGCTCCGACTTGAAGCCAATTAACGCTGGCGTTCCGCAAGGCTGTTTGCTATCTCCGACTCTATTTCTCTTGCACATCAATGACATGCTGCAGCTCAGCGATATTCATTGTTATGCAGATGACAGTACCGGAGATGCCTCTTATACCGGCCGTGCTAAAATTTCTCGGGAAAACGTTGTGGGGGGTCGGAACAAACTTGTGTCTGAAGTCGAGACCATGTTGTCTAATGTTTCGAAGCGGGGCCGACTGAACTTAGTTCAGTTTAACCCCAAGAAGACACAAGTTTGTGCGTTTACACAGTAACGATTCAATGTGCATACAGGTTTAGCACCGAGCCGACGTTCATTAATGGTAGTTAAGGTTGGGAAGTAAATTGATCAAAGTCGAATAAATGCAGTTGAAGATTAGAGCTTTAAGAAGTTTATGTGTGGTGTGAGTTTAATAGATAGCATATGGAACAGCGTGATCAAAAACCGCTTGGAATGAATGAGGATAGTGATGTTAGTTAAGAAATATATGCCTAGATGGTTACAATTCAAGAAAATTTGGTTAAAAGTGAAGAGAGAGGTACGCCAAGGTCTTAACAAGTGGAAACCCGTGGTCTCTGCCTACTATCGAAGGAGACTCTCTGCTTACTATATATATGTTGTTGCTTGCATATAAAAAAATCTGGCTTTATTTTAATATTTTTGAGAGTATCTACCCTAAAAACCAGCATTGTGTCGATACAACTAATGCTCACTGATTATAGCTTACGAAGAAAACTATTTATATATTGAAAGAAATATTTTTATTGCTTTTCGAAATATCTTCCTAATACACTTAAACCATTTTTTTAAAACAGGTCGCCTACTCGTTTTGTCGCATTGTTTTATAAGTTATTGTAACGGAACAAGCTTGAGGCCCACCTGATGTTAACCTTTGCCTAGAACAGATGCATTACATCACAAGTGATGCATTGCACTGCGCCCTTCACCTTGAGAAATAGTCTCATGTGCCTGTAATTTCACTGGCTCTCAAGGCCTGCTGCCGGATCACACCGTTAGGTGCTTGGCGACAGATTTTCTTCTTGAGAGTGGTAGCTAGCCAGGTGGGCAATCGCAAAATGCCCTTCCACCATGCGGTGAAGCTCAAGCCGGCGGTGGGGATCGAACCAGGGACCTGCGGCACGGTAGTCCAATTACTATTACCGCGCGGCCATCATTGCTTCAAAATTCAAATTGCATGTTTCTCACCTTCTGTTTAATAGATCAGTGGTGGCACGATGTACCTCTTGTCAACCAAATAAATTCCTTTATAGTCTATATAATAATTAATCAGAATTAGAAAAGCTTCAACTTTTCAGAAAACAAACATCCCTTTATTGTTGCGGTATGCAGAGGAGCATTTTTGTGGTGCAAAAGGATGCAAGGGTCAATTTTCGCAAAGTATTTCAAAAGAACCCTTGCCCCGTTAATCTGGTTTAATAATATCAGGAAAAGGACAGCATTCTAATTATTACTCAAAAGGAGAATATTCCGGCCGAAGGGAACGTTCAGCCGTGGGTTCCAATACACCTCGTGGTTCATATGTTTCCTTTTAACGTATTTTTACATAATATACTAAAATTAAAACTTTAGTTTATTAATGATAATGAACGTTTTCGGTTATATTAATTAAACATAGGTGTATCCGGTTTTTGTGAGCTCAATTTAGTTTAACCAGTGACAAAAAAAACCAATCGATGCATCTAAACATAAACATGATACTTTGATTTTATTGCTACGAATTGTATCCATTTAAAAGTTTAGACATTTTTTTTATTTCAATTCGTAAAATGTATTTTGTTTCTTTTAATTCTTATTCCGATAATTATAATTACGAATTTACTGACTGTTTTTAGTATAACTACCCTCCAAAAATTTACTATTTGCAAAATGTGTATCTGTTTTGTACGGCAACAGTGTTTTGCACTAATATATTATAGATATTTCTCATGTAAGTGAACATATTTCTTATGAGAAAATAAAATCTCTCTAAACTCAATTTCGATCAAATATAACTTAGAATTTTATGTGAACATTAAAATAAATGTACTTGTTTATTTCAGTAATAATTACTTAATATAACTCCCATCCCCTAGTCTTAAATACCGTGTACGGGGGTGATTATGGACGTTGAATACTCCAACGATCCTGTCATATATATCGACCTTGGCATACGCCTTGCACTTCCACGAGCCCGAAGCGTTAGAGCATTTGAACCTGCGCGATCCATTGAGCCTCACCGAATGTTGATTGAAACTGTACCCGTCAAACATGAGCAGCTGTGAACCACCTTTTAGCGTTATGTAATGCGCTGGAAAAACAAGCCAACACATACTTGTATATTCCTCATTCAAACTTACTGAGATTATTACTTAGCCGGCCAATCAGAGGAAATCTACTTAATTTTACTTACTTTTACGATCATTTGATATATAGATTTTATGTCTTCGCTAATAAAATAAAGGATAATATAGTAGCATAATGAAATAAATATTTATTATATTTTATAAAATGATTTGCACCCGCACATTAGGAAGAGACGTATTATCTGAAATATCTTATGAACACTTTGGGTAAATTTGTATTAAACATACATAGCAGTAGCACAATAATAAGAAGCTACAACGGACTTAAGCTTGTTGGATTGCGTATTGGTAGCGTGAACATAAAAATAAATATCACAATTTAAAGAACTTTAAATTTAGAGAATTTGTATAGAATCGAAAGAAAAGTACAGGCAAACTTATCTAATTTATCTACTCCTGTTATTTATTTTTTTTACACATCACGCTCGTCGAACGCAAGTAGGTAATCTTGATCTGGCCTTTTCCCGGAACGTCCCTAATAAGATCAGAATGTGTTTCGATCTTCCCATTTCAACTGAAGTTTGCAACTACCAGCAAATATAAGAATAATTTTACATTCTTGGTTAGCCTGAACATCATCACTTACCATCAGTAGAGTCAATGTTCAAGACTTATCAGCTATAAATTATAATAAATTAATATTATTTCCAGATGTGTAACATAAATAACACAATAATGGACATATATTATTTATAACGTTTACTTTAACTTTGATTTACCTACGTAAGTAAGAAATAATACAGTACCTATAAAAATCTCAGCATACAACACAGTATAAACAGTCACTAGAATTAAAAACTCTTAACATATACCTAAGTCTAGTAACTGTTCACATTTTGACGTAAGTACCATTATTTACTTGGACGTATTGGATTGGCTCGTGATTGTGTACACTCGTTCCTTCAATGATAATATCTTCAGAGTTGACAACAGCGTAGGCCTTACACCCTTTGCTGTCCACACTAGAACACTTGAACCGCATGCCAGTTTTGGAACGGTAGTGTTTCCCATATGTGTACCCGTTGATCATTAGAAGGGTCGTCCCCCGCGACAAGGTGATATACTTAGCTGTGAAGCAATAACATTGTTTAGTAAGAGATATCAATGGAACATAAACCGCATCTCGGAATTGCTATTAACTAATATATCTTCTACACTCTCAATATAATCGCAAACATTTTTACTTGTAGTATGATACAGGTGATCAGAGACGCAAGCGCAAACGTTCGGGCTTCGGACATACATTGTAAAAAGAGGGTCATTTACAATGTGGCCCCAAAAGCATTATGTAGTTGAAACTACAGTTAGAAAAACCCAACGTGAGTTTAAACATTCAAGAAACCTGCCTGTAATTGACTGTCTCACGATCATATTATATTTGATCTATCGTTAATGTTGCTGTAGTAAGCAAAATTAACGACATAAATTGGCACAATTTTTATGAAACTATAGCCGAATCGTAAGTAGTTGTAGTTGCCGATATAATTATTAAATGGCCTTATGATGCACAACTTATCAACAGAAATTTCAGTCCTAAGAATCAAAGTTATTTTATTGTAGCCAGTTGTACTAATTTATAGAATAAAAGTACTGTATACAGATATATAAATATGTATTAATTTCTTACATAAAACCGCGACACATTCCAAATTTTCAAATTACTAACCTATTAGTAATTTGAAATTTACTAATAGTTTAGTAATTTGTTAACTATTTGAATCTATAACGCAATAATATAAAACTAAATATGGAAAAGAAACATAAAACACAGTAAATATTGTTGTAACAAATATTTATATATATAAACATATATATATAACAAATATTTATATACGTAATATATTTTAGCTATATTTCACTTTTTTTTTAAATTACTTTATATGTTTACGTCAGCAAATATTGTTAATACACTGTAACACACATACTGTATAAACAGTACAGTACAACGGTGATAATATTAGTTTTTACATAACAAAATATTACTTACGTGGGACAAGGTGAATTTTAGGTATATACTACCATACATACTATTAACACAAAGTAGGTACCATATTTTTATTTTTACAGATGGCAAGTCTTTGACCACTATATACCTACTATACAATACACTATCGAGATGGGTGATGATATAATCGAACTACCACAAACCTTGGTCCAATGCTCTATTCGATACACATGATATCACTACACAGATTATAAACTATTACATCAAATTGTTTGTATAAGAACTTAAAATCAATGGAGAATGAACTTGATTCATAATCATTGCAGAGTGATATTACTTAGAACTGTTCACATTTGTACGTAGGTAAGTACCATTTTCTACTTGTACGTATGTCATTCGCTCGTGATTGTGTACAGTCATCGCTTCAATAATTATATCTTCGAAGTTGACAAGAGCGTAGGCCTTGCACCCTTTGCTGTCTAAACTCGAACACTTGAACCGCATGCCGGTTTTGGCACGATAGTGTTTTCCATATGTGTACCCGTTAATCATTAGAAGGGTCGTCCCACGCGATAAGGTGATATACTTAGCTGTGAAGCAATAACATTGTTTAGAATGTGACATTCATGGTACATAAAAGCTTCTCCTGGATTAGCTTAACTTATGTTGGTCCAAATAGTCCTTAATCTCCAAAATATAATCGTACACACTTTTACTTGTACTGCATAGTAATTATTTGATGATTACAGACGCAAGAGCGAACGTTCGCACATACATTAAATCAGAGGGTTTTTTACACTCTCTGATAAACTATTGAATGCTTTGAGTTTACACTGTGACCCGAATGCAATATGGATTCAAAAGCGTTATGTAGTTGAAATTAGGTCATTTTAACTTGGAGGTCCACCAAATTCCAATGACCTCTTTCATTATTATTTTTTTAATTAACGTGAGTAATGTCAAGAAACCTGGCTGTCTTATAAACGGTTATTTTATATTTCATTTCCATGCGACATTGGCAAAATTATGGCGACCCCGCAGATGCCATAAGAAATAAGAAGTTGAACTATATTTATAATTCGTTCATTTTGCTTACTACAGCTATAAAATTGACATAATTTGAATGGAACTTATGTCGAAATTTTACCTCTAGCTTCTATAAACTTATTTAAAATGGCCTTATTTTTAGTAGTCAGTTTCTTCTAGAGTTACTTCCTTAAATTTGATGTTTGGTTTTTCAAAGGTCCAGGAAACCTTTGAAAAACCAAACATCAAATTTAAGACACTTGCTGGGACAGACTCGCGGGGGTGATATTCAAGTCACACAACTATTGTCAGGCTTAAATTATATCCAGAATTTAAAGTGGTTTGCTTTTTCTTTAATGTGTTTTAGGAGCTGGGGCGCAAACGGCCAGCGAGTGTAGATTTCAAGCCACAAGTTATATCAGCATTTTCCATTGTCCTTAATTTAATGTTATCTACCGACTTCAAAAAAAGGAGGAGGTACTCAATTTGTCTATTTTTTATGTTTGTTACCTCCGAACTTTTGACACGGTGAACTGATTTTGATGTTTTTTTTTATTTAAAAGTGAAGCTTGCCATATTGTCCCATTTAAATATCATCAAAATCGGTCAAGCCGTTTTTGAGTTACATTTCAATAACTGAAAAGTATTTTCCTATCTTGATGATATAGTCAGTGACAGTGAATCAAAGTTTCTATTTCCTTGAACGCGATATTACTTTTGTTTCGAAGGTGCTTGATTTTCAAGACACCAGAGTTTTCAGCTCCAGCCTTTTCCAGTAATTACCATAAATTTGATATTGTTTTTTTTTTGGGAACTGATGATGTTTTTTTTTCGATATATAAAGTTGTTCGTAAATAAATCCCTCTTTACTTACTCTAAAAATTACTAAATATTTTCTATCACCTCGCCGAAATTGGTTATGCAAATATACTTTGAAAAAATAGTGAAGTAATGCAATTTTATAGTACGAATTCTTGCCTTTTACGAGTTTCGTACTGACCGGTTTTTAATAATTATATCTTAATTTATGGCTGATAGGCTAGCTTTTCACCAGTATCTCACCTGATGGTAAGTGATAAGTGGACGATGATGTTGTTCAAGCTAACCTAAAATTACTGGCTCACAAGGACAGCTGCCGGAACGCACCGTTTGGGGCTCGGCGACAGATTTTCTACTTGAAGGTGGTCGCCTATTGAAGTTTACATTGAACAGCAAATTATATACTAATAATTTTCTGTTTAGTTGTATCAATAAAGTGCAATAAGTAATATACACATTTTATTGTTAACGTTCACTTCGACTACTGCCCACGTAAGATATAATAAAGTAGGTACCTGTAAAAGTAGCATTATACAAACATTATAGTTTATACCAGCACTAAAATTTAAATAATTAGAATGTGATATCCATGATATTCATTTTCACATAACACAGTATGATTCCTCTTTAGAATCGGTAGTTATATGCAACAATGTACGTTCATAGTTTCTTACAGATAGATTTATAAATTTTATCCTGCTCAAATCAATATTTTTTAATAAATTATTGAAATGTTATATTTTTATTTTTATTGTATGGGGATAATTTTCCTCTCGTTGATGGTTAAAGAACGAGAGGAAAATTTAGAGTTATGAGTCATATGTCATATTAGCTCAGTCGGCTACAGGGGTGGATGGCCCGGGTTCAGACCCCGCTATGACTTTTTTTTTTTTCTCGTAAATTTGTAATTTTGTAATATATTATTGAAATTATAATTATATAAATTATTGAAACATTGTCCGTAGCTTGCACTCTGGTAGACGTTTATGGAAAAGTGGGAATTAAAATAACATGTAAAACCAATGTCAAGCAACGGGAGCAGGGCTTTAGGAAAAGCATCAATGCTGACGAAACAATAAGATTGCAAAAACAAATGCACGCAGCAGATAATGCATTCATGCGTCACAACACAATATGGGTACCATTATGTAGCATATACCTATTCTAAAGCCCTTGCCAAAATAAGATCTGCTAATAAATAATAATATCTAATATCTATAATAAATACTTATTTATTCTTAAAATATACCTCAGGCGTGGAACGAATCTGGATTCTAACTTTATACCTTATTATTAACCTTAAAAACATTTTTTATTTTTTATTTTATTGTGCAGAAACAAGCGCCAAGCCCACCTGATGTTAAGCGGTATCCTCTGCCTATAACAGATGCATTTCATCACAAGTGACGAACTGCACTGCGCCCATCACCTTGAGACATACCTGTTAAGTCTCATTTTGCCTGTTATTTCACTGGCTCTGAAGGACTGCTGCTGGAACACACCGTTAGGTGCTTGGCGACAGATTTTCTACTTGAAGGTGGTCGCTAGCCAGGCGGGCATTCGCAAAATGCCCTTCCACCATGCGGTGAAGCTCAAGCTCTGGGCGGGATTCGATACATGGACCTGCTGCGCGGCAGTCCATAGCCAATGCCATAGAGCCATCACTGCTTCTTGTGCAGTGCTCTATTCGATATTCATAAATGAAATCGCTTCACTTCATAAATGATCGCGCTTTTGAAGTAATGATTGCCTAGCGGTTATAGCTATGGACTGTGGTGCCGCAGGATAAAGGTTCGATCCCTAGAGTCGGCTTGACTTTCACCGCATGGGAAAATACCTATTGGGAGGGCATTTTGCGAATGCTTGCCTGGCTAGCTACCACCCTCAAAAGAAAATTTGCCGCCGAGCACCTAACAATGTGTTTCGGCAGCACTCATGGGAGCCAGTAAAAATACAGACACATGAGACTAAACAATTGTAAGTCTCAGGGTGACAAGCACATTGCAGTTCTACGCATCTGTTATATGCATAGGTTACCACTTAACATCAGCTGGGCCTCGTGCTTGTTCCATCATAATCATGAAAAACAATACTGTTACATCAAATAGTGTCTAGAGGAACTTAAATTCTATATATCACTAGAGAATGAACATGCTTATTAATTATTGATATTAATTGTTACTGTTCACATTTATACGCCTATAAGTACCATTTTCTATTTGTACGTATTTTATTGGTTCGTGAGTATGTACACTCATCGCTTCAATGATTTTATCTTCTGAGTTAACAACAGCGTAGGCCTTGCATCCTTTGCTGTCCAAACTAGAACACTTGAACCGGATGCCGGTTTTGGCACGATAATTTTTCCCAAAAGTGTATCCGTTGATCATTAGTAGGGTCGTCCCGCGCGATAAGGTAATATACTTAGCTGTGAAGCAATAGCCTTGTTTAGATTTTTTTTTTTTTTTTTTTTTTTTTTTTTATTCATAATAGGTTCGCGTTTGACCACACCCTGCCTGATGTTAAGCATTGATGTGGTCTAAGATGGAGCACGCTTACTTAGAAGAAACCTATTTACTCTCGATTTGAAGACACCCATGTTGTATCCATCGGGAAAACCTGACGACGGTAGGGAGTTCCACTCCTTCGCAGTACGCACGAGAAAAGTGGAAGCGAAGCGCTTCGTACGAGTCCTGGGAATATCGACCATGTACGGATGGCGCCTCTCCGTTTGTCTGGACGTCCGATGGAAAAAGGGGGAGGGCGGAACCAAGTCGTGCAGTTCTTGTGCACATTCTCCGAAATGTATCCGGTAAAAGACCGATAGACAAGCGACTTTACGGCGGTGCTCGAGGCTTTGCAGCCGAGACTCCCCTCGAAAGTCGCTGCCTATTAACCTCTTGGCGCGTCTCTCAATCGACTCAAGTGCCTCGAGTTGGTATTTGGCAGAGCCATCCCAGAGGTGAGAGCAGTACTCAACACAGGACCTTACTTGAGCTTTGTACAAAGTAAGCATTTGTTCCGCTGTGAAGTACCGTCTCACCTTTGAGAGGATGCCAAGTTTTTTAGCGGCTAACTCAGCCTTTGACTCGATATACGAGCCAAAATTTAGAGTCGACGATAGAGTAACACCAAGAAGGTCTAGGTGGTCTGTGACCGGCACGGATACATCTCGGAATGTTGGAGACAGTTGGAATGGTCTCCTTTTGGCGGAAAACAGACACGCCTGGGTCTTGTTGGCATTGAACTTGACCAGGTTGGCATCGCCCCAATCGGAGACTGCCTTAAGGGACAAGTTCAATCGTTCGACCATAGCTTCTCTGAGTCTCCGGATCTCCGGCTCACTGGCTCGCGCGGTAGAAGTATAGCTCTCTACAACCGTGCTGTCGTCTGCATACCCAAAGGTACCAGGCTTTAGCAGATCGTTGATATGCAGCAGGAAGAGCGTCGCAGAGAGCACTGACCCCTGGGGAACGCCGGCATTAATACCCATTTGATCAGACGAGCAGCCGTCCACGACTACTCGTAATGATCGATCCCTCAGGAAGTCCGATATCCACGCACAAAACCCGGTAGGCAGGCCGTATGCGGGAAGCTTGCTAATAAGGCCGTCATGCCAAACCCTGTCAAAGGCCTTAGAGATGTCCAGGGAAACGGCAAGCGCTTCCCCTTGTTTCTCAATGGCCTCGCTCCAGATATAAGTGGCATAAGCTAGAAGATCCCCAGTAGACCGATTTCGGCGGAACCCGTATTGATGGTCACTGAGGAGGTCATTCGCTTCCAGGTATGCCAGGAGCCGGCTGTTGAGAATGCGCTCCATACTCTTACAGAGTATAGACGTAACAGATATGGGTCTGTAGTTGACAGGGTCGGTACGACTACCTTTTTTAGGCACGGGTTGCACATTAGCAAGCTTCCATGATTTGGGCACTGTACCAGTCTCAAGAGATAGCCTAAAGAGGCGTGTCAGGACAGGCGACAACTCAGGCGCACAAGTTTTTAAAACAATTGCAGATATACCATCAGGACCACTGGCTTTATTCACGTCCAGATTGCGTAGTGTATTCCGAACTTCCTTTTGACGAATGCGTATGTCATTCATGACAGTTTCGCTTCGTGGTAGAATTGGAGGAGTCGCGATACCAGCATCAAGACGTGAAGACTCCGCAAACAGGGAAGCAAACAGGTTTGCTTTCTCTGCAGCGGTGTGAGCCAGCGTTCCATCAGGATTCTGCAGTGGAGGCAGTGAGGGGCGGCAGAAGTTCGATTCAACCGCTTTAGCTAGGGACCAAAACGCTTTACTACCCGTGGGGTACGAAGCAAGCTTGTTCCCTATTCGGCCAATGTGGTCAAAACGAGCCTTCTGTAAGACCTTTTTACTGGATTTGGCAGCGTTGTTAAAAGCTCTCTTCTTTAGGTGTATATCCTTGGCCTTATGCTTACGAGCATCAACCCAGGCTAGGTATGCCTGATGTTTTAACGCCTCAGCGCGTCCACATTCAGGACCGAACCATGGGCGAGCTTTGCCGGACAATGGTACGTATATACAATGGTACATATAAGGACATTCGTGGAAAAATAGCTTTTCTCAGATTTTTAATATACTTAGCTGTGAAGCAATAGCCTTGTTTAGATAAGGACATTCGTGGAAAAATAGCTTCTCTCAGATTTTCTATTAACTAAAAAGTTTGCCCTCAACAACTAACAAACGAACACGCATTTTTACTTGTATTATGAAGGTGATTACAAACTCAAGCGCGAACATTCGGACATACATGAAAAAGAGGGTTATTTACAATGTGGCCCGAATACAATGTGGCCCCTAAAGCATTGTAATCCATAGTGTGTAGTTTGAACTACAGTATAAGCAATCTGAAGCTGCATTATTATCATTATTTAGAACTTATAAAACAATAAAACACTGAGTTGGTGAGTTATCCTTCATACAGCCCTCATCCAAGCTCTAAACATTTACTCAGTCTCAGAATGAATGAGTTACGTCGCGGTCTGTAGACTAAGAAGCCGGGGTAGAAGAAAACAAATGCCAATGTCAACTTTAGATTATCATTGCTGTTTAATAATCAGTTTGATCACTTTGAACGAATGCAAAATTGCGATGGCGACGCAGAATACTTCGATAAACAATAACAAATAATTCAGTTAAGTATATAATGAATATTGTTTTGTTTACTCCCGATCATTAGACACTTTTCGCGAGCAGCAGCGAGTTTTATCAGTGCCATCGATTCATGGATGGTAGATGGTTGTGTTCGTTGTATAAATCGATTACGATGTCATCAGCAGAGACAAGTGCGTATGCTTTGCATCCCTTGCTGGTTGCCCGGGAACATTTGTATCTGTATCCAATTTTTCTGCGATAATGTATAGTGAAAGTATGACCGTGGAGCCATAGTAATTTCGCCCCGCTATTTGTAGTAACATATTGAGCTGCAATACAAACAAAATAATTACGTTTCATCTCAACACAAAGAACGCGATTCTAAAATATATTGTGTGTTAACAATTATTCAACAATTATTCTTTTAATTTATAAACGTTTACATAAGTGATTAGTTATAAAAAGCAACACCATTTTGAATTTCGCAGTGGGCACATGTCAAATCATATATTATTATTTTACAGAAATTATCTAACATTCTTACAAATTTTTATAGTTTAAAATCAGATGGAGATAAAAATCTATTAGAAATAAAAGGATATCTTAATTTTTTACCAACTTAAAAAAAAGAAGGCAGTTCTCCATTAACTGTTTTTTTTTGTGTTGCGCAACTTTTTACGGGGTGTACCGATTTTGATGTTTTTTTTTTATATACGAACACTGCTGCTTGTGATGTGGTCCCAATTAAATTTCAGTGAGATCTGTCGTGCTGTATTTGTGTTATTATTCCTTATAAAGCGTATTCAATTGCCTTCGACTACATTGATGACGTTCTCATTTTCACTAGTCATGTAAAATGAACAAAAAAGACTGTATACGACGGTTTAGTTTATTTAATTTTTTGTGCATTTTGGTTTAGAATATTTTCTGTTTGAAGTCGGTTTATTTGTTAATATTTATAGTTAATATTTTTAGTCACATTCATTTGTTTTTAATTTTTTTGCGTTTATAACAGAAAGTCCATCAATGAAACACGTCCACAAGGTTTTTTGGTTGTTATTAGCACGAATATATATGAACCTATAACTAGTTATTCTGGTACAAATTTATGTTTTCCTAAGAGGTCATTTTCTAAGTTATCTTTTTAAATTTCAGTTTCTTAAATAGTTGTTGAAATAAACAAACCTATTATTTAACGCATCAATTGAAACTTTTTTTGTATTTTCTGACTTCTTCGGACTTTCGGATATACTGCTGTATTTTCATTGGCTCTCAAGGACTGCTGCCGGAACATACTGTTAGGTGCTTGGCGACAGATTTTATTCTTGAGGGTGGTAGCTAGCCAGCGGGCAATCGCAAAATGCCCTTCCACCATGTGATGAAGCTCAAGCCGGCGGTGGGGATCGATCCAGGGACCTGCAGCACGGCAGTCCAAAGCCAATGCCAAAATTGACAATTGTCAGTAAATGAAGCAATTACTTAATGTTACCTGAAATTTTATAAGAAAGGCTGACACTATTTGTAACCTAAGAATGTCGTATCTTAAGTTACCTATAGTATCAGTCTTTCTTATGAAATTTCAGGAAACATTTGCGTTTCTTAACCCAGTATAGAAATATTTCACATCTGGTGCAAAAAGCTGTATCTAGTGAATTATTTGGAGTTAGGTCCCCTGTACCGAATTCGGCTTAACCAAACAAATGTTCTACTCTGTACCTATAGTTTCATAAGGTACTGGCTTGATGTTGACTCTTCGCTTCGCACGTTTTGGGACCAAATCTTCGTAATCGAGACCCAATCTATTTATTACCTGAACGTCATTAAAATGCATTTTGTCTATACGAAAGCATACCAATATACAACTACCTAAAATATTTACAGCCTTATAATATTTCAGTTCCAGGGAACCATCACGGAAAACATAATGATAGTAAAATCTATCACGAACTTTTGATCGTAAATTTTGAGATTACTTACCAAGGGACGACGAATTGGTACTTCATCCGTCTTATTACATCAAACGTAAAATTTCTGCCACGCCTTATCAATAATTATCTAACCAATAAGCGGATACCTCCATAGTTATTAATAATGATATTAATGAATACAATGCGACAAGGATAATTTGGCACGTGGAAAAAAATGGAACTAACACTCTTTGACAGTTCGCTCAGTTCAATTTTTGCTATTTATTCGACAACTAACGCCCCCTGTCAATGTCATTCAAGCGCCAAAAGATCCTTGTAGCACTGTACTATGGTTTTAGTTAAAAAGTTGCAGTATCTATCCGTAAGATAGAGCTAAAGTGAATTTGTATTGTTTACATTTTGAATATAATATACTAGACCCCACGATAATGAATGCATTTTTGCAATGGAAATGTTTAAACTGCATTATGTGGTTCATCTAGTTTGACAACAAGGGTGTATGTTATCCACGTCTAGTTTTATACACAACTGTGTATATTCTCTTTTCACACATTTTGTAACGAATATTCTTACAATAGTGCCTGAAATAGGTTGTTAAAATATGTACCTATGTTTTTGAAGTATATCTAATTATATTTATTGCAAGTAAGTAAACATATTATCTAGTAATGAGTATCTACATATGCTATGATAAAATACAAAATAGTTTTATCTCGAATAACATGAAAGGATGATTAAATATACATAAAAATATTTTGAAGCTAACGAATTTTAACATAAGTCCCATCTTTCACTTGAAGGTAATGTGTACGGGAATGGTTGTGTTCAGTGACTGCTAATATGATGACGTTATTATGGTCCAGGTGCGCGTGTGCTTTGCATCTTTTACTTAGAAAGCTGGAGCAGGTATACCTTGCCCCACCAGCTCGGATGGCGCCAGTCTTGAAGTAAGTGTAACCATCTATCATAAGAAGTTTAGTTCCGCGTTGTAGGGTTATGAATTTGGCTGGAAAAACCAATCATTTTAACACAATCATACTTCAGATACTAATGATTAGAATAAAGATATGATGAAGAATTAGAATAAATTACACAATCGGTACGGATCTTACAAGTTTATGTGATGTTTGTTTAATTTATTTAGTGTTATTTGTAATATTTCACTTTGCAAGTTCGTGATTTTAGTCGTGAATTCCATCTGAAAAACTAGAGCTAAGGTTCATTTTTGAACCTAGTAACGCAACAGTGCAATTGATTTATTTGTATTCATTTATTTATTTGTACTTTGATCTATTGCAATGTTGTGTGTAGTGGGAATAAACTTAATTTTATTTTATTATGGCGAGCGAAGCGAGTCCTATCACTATCCTCACAACTTAAACATTTTGTGGCACACTTTACTGAAAAACTATCACGCCTATAGATTTTTGTTCCTTAACACAGTAATTTAACTTCACACCCAGATGTGTTATGTATAAAAAAAAACTATTAAAAAACAGAACATTAACAATTTTGTATTCATTGGATATAATTTTCTTGTACTACTAACGCCATCTGTTAGAAATTAACATCGCTGCAAGAACTAAACTCAATACTCATCTACATAGTTAATCTACTTAATACTAGATGACACCACTAGAATCAGGTTGTAATATAAACGCAATCCCTCACAATGCTCAGCTTTTTGCTACTTATATTGTGTGTCACGCTTATAGTAAACTAGTATAATATGACCTGTATTTTTTTACATAATAATATATAGCCCGTGATTTTGCTGAATGGCACATTCATTTAATGAAAGTATTGTTCTGCAAAACAAAGGTATGATTTCGGTTTTAAATAGTGTCTTATATGATGTTTAATTAAATAAATATGTATTAAAATGTAATATTATAGGTTTAACGAATTATAGTACAAGTGAGAAGATCAATTAATGATAATATCGAACAATAAACAAAATACAGCAGAAATATTTTTAGTATTTTTTTTTTATAATATTTAAAAAGTAATAGAGTAGTATACAGCGCCCCGAGCACTATAGCCTTAAAACATATTTTAAAATCTGCACAAAATTCATAAATTTAAAATACTTTCTGCTAGCTGCACCCAGCGGTTTCATCCGCTTCAACAATCATGAAAAGTAATGATGTTCATGAATCAATTATCCTATGTTTTAATAGGGACCTAAACTACCCATTTTCCAAGTTCCATCCAAATCAGCTCAGCCGTTTCAGCGTGAAGGAATAACAAACAAATACTAAAAACACTCACATTCTCACGAACAGACTATACTAAATAATAACAATTATTTCAAGATACCATGAAATTAATATATTAAAAAACATAAAACAACACATTACATATCTTTTCTAATAAGTAATTTCATTAATAATTATTTCATCTCAATTTTAATCTCAGTAACCAACCATAATTTGATAGACTTTTGTCATAGACGTCCAATGATGTTGCTAAATTCGAAATTTTGCGGTATAGCTCCATAGGCTAAAAACAAATATGACCACTACGCTACGGTCGCTACTTCGTACTTTTCTACATACTATTTCTATGCCCACGACGCACGTCACATGTCATAAAAGTCCATACTAAGGAGATTTATTTTTTCCAGGACAGAAAGCCAATAAATAAACTGTCACTAGCTTTAACGTTCTATGGTAGCAAAAGTCTAAAGGTTATCCGCGTAATAATTTAACTCTACTTTGGGGAAATTGGGCATAAGTAAATCATCTAGCTACCTATCACGATATAGCTAAATATCACGCGGACGGCAGAACTTTTCTAAAAGTTCCGAGGAATGAGCTGCAGCATTATTTTAAGTACAAAATACACCACAATTTAGATTTTTAAGATACCAGGACGCATTTTCAACACAACCTTGTTCCATACCGATCCGATGAGACTGACGACGTGAAAAGCATTCTACGGTGAATGCAATATGTTCAACAGTGGAATCTTCCAAATAACTTCCTTCGTGTTCTCATAACAATAGGTAAAGCTTCCATACTTAAACCAGTTTACTTAATTTTGATGTACGTTCCGTTTCCTGTCTTGTAGTACCTGGCCGGTTCATGGTTGTGAAAGGTGACAGCATGTATGATGGCCTCATCTCGGTTAATATGCGCGTACGCTGGACACATCTTACCCTTGCTTGAGCAACTGTATCGAGCGCCTCCAGCGCGTATACTGCCTGTTCTGCAATACGAATATCCGTCTAACATCAGCAACTTAGAGCCGCGCGCTGTTATTATGTATTGGGCTGCAACATTATTAAGCGGTTTGATTATTGATAAAGGCCTATAATTTTATCAAAATTATATTTTGGAATATAAGGCTGGTATTTTGACATAAATCTCTATGTATACGTGCTGAAGATTATTATTTGACGGCACCATAGCTCAGTATTCGTCCGAGCAGTACCCCTGCCAGCGGAGCTCTCGTCTTAGGTTCGAATGCTGCCTTGTCAATATTTGGTGTGATAAGAATACATTTCTGTTATAGGGTCTTATATATTTATGGTGTATTAACTAATGTTGTTTGTGTTGCCCTACCGAATACTATTGCAATGTGAACGTGTAAACGTTTCTTATGTAAAATACACATAGAGTTCTAATCCTACTACAATTATAAAATAAAGTTTATGTTATGCAAGCAACTGGTATTAATGAATTTCGTAAATGAATGAAAAAAAAAATGCTACTTCTAAAATTTTTGCCAAGTACTTTTTTTATGATCGTCTTGGTTATCGGAACTGACGGAGGGTAATTAAAGTTAGATGATATTAATGAAATTAATTAACAATATAGCAGAATATAAATAAGCTGTGTGGGGTCCGGAGACGGACAACTGCAGAAAAGGTGCCAGTTGCGACACTGTGTGGGGTTTATAGTCGGTAGAGGCACATGCTGCTTTGGGAGTAATGGTGACAGAACCCCAGCGAAGGTGGACCTTCGCTTGGGTGGACGGGAATGCGTAAATACAATTTCCCAAAGAAAAAAAACGTACCTAACTATACAATATTAATTAAGGGTAAGATAACTATAAACGAAAGTAGTATCTCGTTTTATTACTTTATTTTTATAGTATTCATGGCAAATGGATTATGCACCATTGTACATATAAAATTACATTATCGAACATATCAAATTAAGCACAGTTATAAAAACCACTAACACTAGTTATCTAAAGTCTATTCATATTAACACACTATACTATATAATGACACGAAGACTATTAAGTCATGAAGATCAGAAATACAGCGAACCGATTCTAACGTTCTTCTTCTATTAGATACAATTTTATCTAACATATTACAAAACTTAACGGTTCCATTTCCTAAAAATGTTATAGCACTTATTGTCGCAGTCCACAGATCAACAACTGAATAAATTTCCGGGATCTTTATTAATGAGGAACGGAAAGCCTATGAAATACTTCAAAGATGAGAGGATTCCGGAAAACAAGTGAACGAGACACTCCACATTTTCATGACCACCAGAAATGTGTCCAAAATGACACGACTAGCTGTGCATACAGATGTGCTAGTGCGGATTAATATAAAGTTACAAGCTAAATATATGCAATTAAGAAGAGAGGGTATATTGTGTGGTATGGGTCTAAAAATGAAAAAAATAAGTGAGGAACAGCGTGATAAAAAGCAATGTGGACTGAGAGGATACAGTGAGTCTTTGCAAGGAGGGTATGCTGAGATGGGTCGGACATGCAGAAGGGGTGGATGAAAGGTAATTGACATAGCAAGTATATAGGCACGGGTATACAATGCAAGTGTGAAAGAAACAGTTTGAATGGGTAGACTTCGGTTAACGTATTCTCAACAGCTTAGAGACGTTCTAGCAAAAGGCCAGGTCATGAGTATATTGGTACCTTCACAGACGTACCAATATATATATATACCAATAACACTAAATTGATGAGAAAGTGATGGGACATGTGAAGATAGTGAAGGCATCAAGAGAGATCGTAGCAAGTGGAAAAGGTGGTCTATGCCTTCTCCTCCGAGAAACAGGCGACTTCCAGATATACGCGCATACCTCTCGTACGTGTACCGGATCGTTTGAGGGAGGAAGAACGCCATCTCACGTCACTCTGTCCTCGCCCCGTATTTAATATAATATAATAAAATATGTATACACATATCAACGTAATTTTTAAAGGTCGGGCACATATATTCCATGTTCTTTTTACTAAGTAGATTCGGTGGAATGCGAATTCAAGTTGTCTAATTTCACACTTAGTTTACGACGGCAGAAGTCGAATAAAAAGCCATGAAATGGACAGAAGTATTACTACAAATAAAACCATTATAACGATTTTCAAGATGTAATTTGCAGGGCATATCTAATTCCGTTCAATGCGGAGGCCAAAATTCAACAGTGAACATATTCCGACGTATTACCTACGAGTAACCACAACGACAACCTGAAACGTGAATATATACGAACAGTTTAAATAATTTTGATATACGTTCCGTTTCCTGTTTTGTGGTACTTGGTTGGTTCATGGTTATGAACAGTGACAGCTTGTATGATGAGGCCATCTCGATTGATATGCGCGTACGCTTGGCATCTCCTACTCACCATGCTTGAACAACTGTAGCGAGAGCCGCCAGCTCGTATACTCCCAGTTTTGGAATACGAGTATCCGTAAATCATTAGCAGCTTGGAACCGCGCTGTGTAGTAATGTATTTAGCTGTAAAATGATTAAGCGGTTCCATTACTGTTATTAAGTTCAATCATGTCATCCTATCTGTCAAAGTAATATGACCTTTAAGTTAAATTTTGACTGTTCTTAGAAGTCAACTTAAGATATAAATGTCCACTCTTGTTATTGTCAGCTACGACTTTCAAAATAAAGTTGATAGTTTTTTGGAAAACTTTTGTTTTTTTTCTTGCAAGAGAGTAACGTGTTGTACATGATATACAAGTATCGGATTGAGCAGCAAGTTTGTATTTATAATTGTAGCTAGCTAGCTTCTATGTTATTAAGACGAATTTCATCGTATGAACTGAACGCGATCAATTCAAGCTGGAGGAAATAGTGCACACAATTTCCGGCGTTCAGATAATCTAAACGCGTTCAAGAGCTTTCACTGTCATCAACAAACTGCAGCCATCGCATAGGCTGTTGACACTGCACCAATCATAGTATTTTTTGCTGCGGAAACCAAACGCGACCAAAACATTTATACTGGTGAATTCGTTTTCACGTAAACCAATACCGACATTCGAGCTCATTTAAGCTAAACTTGGTTTTACATATTTTGTACATGTTTTGTAATACGAAAGGTTAAATCAGCACTAAGTGCCGATATTATGATCGCTGGCAATATTGTGATTGGTGAAATGGAAAACATCTCCTATGCGATTGGATGCAATTCGTTGATCACTGTTAAAACTCTTAAACGCGTTTCGTTGAGTTAAACGTCAGAAATCCGGTATTCAGAAATTAATTTCAGGTTAACATAGTAATTAAACAACGTTTAACGGTTTAAATCGCGTATATTTATCATTATTTTTGTCCCGACGTTTCAAACACTTTGCAGTAATCGTGGTCACGGGGTGACTATAATTGGTTTTATTTGTCACATGAGTTATTAAGACATTATTTGTCCTAGTTTGAACTTGGTCCAATTCATTAAGGTGAAATTCAAATTTGAGCGCTGAACTAATAAAATCAAACGTTTAGTTTATGGGTGAAGTCCATTACACTATAGACGATTGTCCAAAGTAAGAATATAAATGTAATAATGAAATACTTAGAATATATAATATCAAACTATAATAAAATAGAATTATGAATAAAACAATAAAAGATCAAAATTAAAAGAGCGGCCAAATGCGAGTCGTCCTCTCACGTGACGATTCCGTACCAAGACGTGCACGTCCAAATCAACATAAGTACCTTTTTTTATATTATTATGACGAAACAAGAGACGAGACGAGTACGAGACTCACTTGACGTAAAGCGGTAACCTCTGCGTATAACAGATGTATTTCGTCACAAGTGACAAACTGCACTGCGCCCGTCGCACTGAAACATGCAGTTGTTAAGTTTATTTTGCCTATAGTTTTTACTGGCTTTATAATACTGCTGCCGGAACACACTGTTAGGTGATTGGCATCAAATTTTCTACTTGAGGCGGGTATCTAGCCTGGCGAGCTTTAGCAAAAAACCCTTCCACCAATCGGTGAAATTCAAGCTGGCGCGGCGGTGGGGACTTGCGGCAGTCTATTATATATCTATTATATACCGTTCGGCTATCTAGGTTCAAAACCTAGCTGTAAAACTTCGTGATAGAGCAACACTGCGTAACCGCGCTAGAGCATATAGCGCGGCATTATATACGTAATTTAACTAGCCCCCCCCCCTCTCCCAAAAGAAATTTAATTAGTATTATAGTTACGAAATTATTAAGTTTTAGTTAAAATCATCAAATCATAAACATAATATTGAAATTTTTCAGCCGTTTGTCACTTTTTTGGAGTCCAAATTCGCTTGCTCGTAGGTAGATACCTAGCGCACCCGCCCGCAGCGCCAAAAACCCCAAAAAGCGACAAAAATTGTATATACCTACTTTTGAACTATACAGTAGATTTTCTACTGTACAGTTTTTTATTTTCAATTAAACTACGTATATAATGAAGCAATGATGGGCGAGCGGTAACAGCTATGGAATGCCGCGCCGCAGTACCCTGGTTCGGTTAAGGTGGGCCTCGAGCTTGTGCCGACACAAAAACATTAAAAAAAATAACAATTCACTCACCACGCCTACATCTCCGATTCAGCTTTGCAGAAAAAAATTTCTATGTGACACATGACATTTTGTTTTTGTAGATATTCAAGGTCGGATACAGGAATTTCTATAGTTAAAGCCACAGACTACGACATATCTTTTTCACTTGGCGCAAATTTTTGAGTTCAAAATAATCGCTAAAGTTTTAGTTCCTCTGGGTGTACATCCGGCATTACTTGCTACAACTTGCTCTCTAAAATATCTCGGTTTTAATGACTAAGTACTAAGTTTTAGTTCCTTCGTAGGTATATAAGGGCTTACGAGGTATAAAGAATACCATTTTTTACATCAAGTTTTGAATACAATTCAGCAAGAAGGTGGCCTTCCGCAGAAATGCACTAATGTAGTATTGAGTTTCAGGAGTTTTTCTACAAATTTCAAGGAGTATGATGGTTGTTTCTTGGATGATCCGGGTCATCAGGACTTCTTAATTAGGGGGTAAATATTTAAAAACTCTTAGAATTTTGGTTATGTGTGTTTTTTTTTTATGTTTGTTACCTCTTTGCTCAGTCATTAATGAACTGATAATGAAAATACTTTTTAAATATTATTATTATTATTAGACTGAGTAAAGAGGTAACAAACACAAAAAAACACACATAACCAACATTCTAAGAGTTTTTAAATATTATTATTTGTATTTGATAATTACTAGCTAAGGGCCTATTTCAGAATGTTCGAATAAGTTCCGGTTATACTATCCAGAACATATTTAATAAATAAAACACTATCTTTGCGTTTCACAGTCATCGACATAAATTCGGTTAATGCTTGAAACGCGCTGCATGTTAACTGTAATTTTTATCATTCAGTTATTTTATGTTCTGGGTAGTATAACCGGAACTTACTCGAACATTCTGAAACAGGCTCAAAATAATGAAGACAAATAGATATCATGCTTAGTTCTTGTCTTAAAACCATAAGGGTGTAATCACCCTTCAGCGTTTGTATGGAGAAGTGATCTCCCAGTTAAATCTTAACGTATTCTATCATATGAACATTTCGGGTACGTACGTTTCATAAGGACATTTTAGCATCAGCAATTTGCGCATTTTGACACACAGACTAAGATACCCATTGACACCTTGACCTCGAAAGATTTAGTACCTGGTCCGGTAAGACTAACATTCATGGGTATTATACAATTATACAACTCCTTTAATACATTTTTTTTTCGCTCTGCGATACAACATTACTCAGAATTTTTATAATTGAGCTATTCAAATTTTATTTGTATATGGATGATGTAGGATTGCACTGGTATAACGAAACACACAGTAAGAAAGAAAAGAAAAATTTCCAAAAAAAGTATTTTTTAACGAAACAGCTACTTGATTTATGAGCGCGATTGTACATTAACAAAACTCTAACAACGCTCTAACAAACATTTCAGAAATATATTTTATCGAAGCTAAAAGGAGCAATGAAAAGCTTATAATTAGTTAGGCGGTCAATTATAGCAAGGGCCTGTTTCATAAATGTACGAGTAAGTTCCGGTTATACTACCCAGAACATATTTAATAAATAAAACACTATCTTTGCGTTTCACAGTCATCGATTTAGCCTATCCATCGGTTAAAGCTTGAAACGCCCTGCATGTTAACTGTAATTTTTATCATTCAGTTATTTTATGTTCTGGGTAGTATAACCGGAACTAACTCGAACATTCTGAAACAGACCCTTAAAGTATTTTAATAACAGTTTTGCAACACCATATCACTTCACTTTTCTGCAAATATCAACAAAACTTTTGGAACATCACTAATGTCACTTCCCTAGAATTACTGTGTCTGTGGTTTTGATCAGTATATAAGTTGTATTGAGAACGTATGTTTTTTTTCTCCAGGCTTAATAAATCTTTCGTTTTATAGCTACAATTTTATATATATAACATAAAACATAGTCTCGCCTTAGTGTTTATAACAGGGAGGTTTATAAACACCTACGTTAGCAAAAGCTTTGTTGGTTCTATCTATTACTGTGAAAATCTTTTCCTGTCTTCCATACACAGCTCCAAACTACTAACGGATATAAATAGAGTTGTTATTTAAAATTTGATAAATCTTCCATTTGCTGTTTTTATGTATGTTGTGGGTTCGTGGTTATGTTCGTCGGAAACATTAACAATCTTATCATCGCAACTGACGTGCGCAAATGCCTTGCAGCCTTTTCTCTTGAAGCTCGAACAGGTGAAACGGTGCCCACCGTAGCGTATTCCCCCAGTTTTGCAGAAGGTGAACCCATTTATATACAGAAGTCTCGAACCGCGCTCCAGGGTTATATATATGGCTGTGGAACAATCCGGATTTCTCAGTTGTGGAAAAATTAAAATAATCATTCGTAGACACGAACTATCAGCGACCCACAATCGCGACAAGCAATATTGGTTTGATACTACGTAAAGAACGAATGAAATATGTATCACGGATGTGCAAGCGAGATACAAGATGTTCATAATATAGCGTTGTCCAGCTCGCACTGCTACGATGTTATGGAACGGTTTTACTATATATTATTGCTGCACAACAACTGTGTGTAACTTTTTTGTTTTAAATTAGACTCGTGCGGTTAGGTTACAGTTTGTTAAGTAATATGGTATCTAGATACACAAAGAAAACTTGCATAAAAGTAGTACAGTTAAATTAAAGGCAATTACTTATTCGTTTTTAACCGTTCAACAAGATTAAGAAACATCCCCGCGATCATGACTTGGATGGGTGACCGCTAGTGGCATTACTACTAAGCAATTCCGTGCTTCGGAGGACAACATTACGCCGTCAGACCCTGTTGTTGTCATAGGATGGCAGTCGTTGAGGCATGGTAGTAGAGCTGGTGGTAGAGCATTTCGCAAATGGCCACCTGGCTAGCTACCTCCTCAAGTAGCGAATCTGTCGCCCAGCACCTAACGGCGTGTTTGGTCTTTCCTTGAAAGACAGTAATTCTAGGTTAGCCTGAGCAATACCTTCGACCACATCATCACTTACCATCAGGTGAGATAGTGGTCAGACGCTAGCATATCAGCTAAAAATTTAAAAAAATTATAAAGATCGAATTTTAAAATGAATATAATTTTAATTCCTTTGTAATTAGACAATAAAGCCCCTAACGGTCACTTCTCCATACAAATAACAGCCTTATTTAAGGCTTTAGGCTCAGAACTATGCAGGGTATCGATTTATTTCTTCATTATCTAGGTTTATGTTGCAAATTTGTAAAAAAGGTAAATAAATTATAAGTTGTGCGTTTCGAAAGATTTTCATAAAATGTTTTAAGGCTCATAATTTCAAGTTTATTATCTTTTTACAAATTTGTAGCGACACAAGCCTAGATCGATATCATGCTTAGTTCTAGTTCTAAAATCTTATATAAACGAGTGATTAGAGAAGTTTGAAGTAGAAGTGATCGGGTAGCTAAACTTTTACGTATTCCATCTCAATAACATTTCGGCTTAACGACATTTTGGCACCAGCATTTACATATTTTGACACAAAGAATATGACACCCTTAGCGACCTTATTTATATTACCTATTTTATCGCCTTGGCCTCGTAAGATTTAGTACCCTGTCCGGTATATCTAACCTTAGTCGGTATTGTACTGACCTTATAATTTACAGCCATTTACAGTACTGATCTACTTGGATAATTTTTTCAGTGTGATTTCTTTTCGCTGTGTGGTATAGTTAGAGCTTTTCAGACTTAATTCTTTTAATTGTTTATATATCGATGATGTATAAACGCACTGATTTACCGATACTCACTTTAAGCAGAAAATAAAAGCTTAAGGCGCGTCTACTGCGACGTGTTTTTAGAAACATTGACCAAGAACTCCTACACTGTTGTTGTAGTCTTGTTGTTGTTGTTTGTTGGGTCGCCCGCGTAAGACACGGGCCTATACACAAAACTTTGTTTCAGAAACACGCACTGTACGTTTAATTAGTTCACGTAGTACAACTTACTCAGTGGTTGGTTCAAAATCCCAGTACCTCAGGTTCCTCTACCTGCGCAGGTAAATGTGTAATGTTTTCAAGCTTTAAAAAGTAGGATTCAAGCGGAAAGCATGAATCCTACTTTTTATTTCGATTATAGAAAAAAGATTACGGCCTTAAGTCGCGTCTCCTGCCCTTTTTTTTCAAGACAGACGAAAACATGAAACTTTTGTATATGGTTAAAGCAAAAAAAAAATATTTAACGTGTTTCGTGATTTGCGGATATCGTCTAAACATTTTTCCCCACGCGGGAAGAGGGTGTGTGACACTGGTAACCAATCACTGAACAAGTATAATACTACGGGAACCAATGAAATGTATCTACAGTGCGTGTTTTTCAAAAACGGTACAGTCGTAAATACAGTCGTCGTCCGTCCATGAGACATACATAAAAAATTATGTCTCTTGGGCGGACGACGCCAAAATAAGTTTTGTGTGCAAGGTTTTGCCCAATATTTCAAATAACATTGGCAGGAGATGCGCCTTACGACTAAAGTTTCGTGTTTTTGTGAAGTGTTTCGGGAAAAATATTACCATGGGACGTGCTTTACAAAAAGTATATTTTTGAATGAAACGGCTACTTGATTTATCAGCGCGATTGTACTTTCGTCAAAGCCCACGTGACACTTTACAACTCTAAAGTCGGAGGTTTATAAACCCCACATTACGCAAAAACGTTGTTGGTTCTTATGTACGTACTGGTCTAAAAATCTTTTGCCCTCTTCTATACTCTAATTTCAAACTACAAACGGATATTGTTATTTAAATTTTAATAAATCACATGCGGTTTTTATGTATATTCATGGTTATGTTCGTAGGAAGCATTAACAATCTTATCATCGGAACTGACGTGCGCAAATGCCTTGCAGCCTTTTCTCTTGAAGCCCGAACAGGTAAAACGGTGACCACCGTCACGGACCCGTCCAGTTTTGAAGACCGTGAATCCATTTATATACAGAAGTCTCGAACCGCCTCCAGCGTTATGTATTTGGCTGTCCTTCCTCCGAAGAATCCGGGTGTAAACTTAGGCCTTCATATTTTTCAGTAGTGAAAGCAGTTTTTTTTCTAAATAAATATTTCCACTCGTATTATGGCAAAACGACACGATAAATTAGCTTGAATTGAAATAGGTCTTCTTCGTCTTCATATTAAGAGCATCCAGTGGTGCAACAAAACAGAAACAAGTCTCCGTCGTGGTGCCATAAGTAGGACCATTTGGTAGGATCAAGAGAAAACAGCGGATTAGGACCCACAACCCTGAACTTAGAAGACAGGATCACTATACACCGAGTCCACTTAATGTAGCGTTGTCTTTCAGACTTAACGCTTTCTTTGTATAATTTTTAATGTACGATTCGAAATAATACGTATTTCACTCCAAATTATAAGGCGGCATTAGTAGGATCTTACCAAATTTGGTTAGGTAGGGGAGGACGCTCGAGCGATGAAGGGGAGCATTGATATATCACAAAGGGGCCCCTTAACCATGGGTTGCAAGTCCCAGGCCCCTCTAGCCTCTTCCTCTGCAACGCTATGGACGGTGAATCCATGGAATGCTAAGTAATTTGTCTCTCAATCCGCATCGTGTTTAAAGTTCGCGCCGGTATAAATACCGTCTCCAACTTCCCACGACCACTATCTTAGAGTCATTGCATTGCAACTGTTCCGCTATGCAACAAACGAAACAGTCCAACCGCGATTGGAGACAGTGGGCTATCACTGTAAAAGGACTGCTAATGCCCTATGATTTGTTTCCTAAAAAAGGGATGTGACTAAGTATCAAATCCCAGAATTTGGCGACATTGTGAGTCTGTGAAGGTGGGTAGGGAGTCGATTTTTGGCGACGTTCATTTCGAAGTGGGCTATCACCGTGTGGTGTTCGGGTGTGTCAAGCAGGGTGCCACCAAATTGGTGGGCTTATTTTGTGAGTCTGAGCGATCTAAACTATTTGGACCGGAGCTATGCTCATGCATTGCTGTTGGTCCCGAGGAAGTGAGGAGGCAAGGCACGTAAGAATGATAAATAACTATGGTTTGGCGTTTAGGTAGAAAGGTAATAATAACTAGGACTTGTCTGGGGAGTACGGCTTGATAAGTTTTAATTCAAATAATCGCCTGCGTTGTTATTTTTCTTTCTTGTTTAGCTTTTAGACCCTTTTTAAAGAATAGGTCTGTATTCCTTCATTGCCGTGTGGCAACTGTAGTATCAAATTCAATCAGACCGTGATTAACTCAATGTAGGTAACTTCTATATTTCTGTAGTATCTAGGTACGTTAAGTACTGTATCTTATTCACAAAGTTAGGCAGTTAGAAACAGGAGACATGGTTAGTCACAAATAAAAATCATGACATTACACGTATCTGCTACTTAGATACCGACTTACGTACTTTTTTGCACTTAATACTATATAGCATCAATATGTGTTCGGCTTTAATCTTTTTGCGTCCTAAGCTGGAAGGCGACGTACGATTTTCAATACAAATGTTATTTCTGGATCATCATACCTAAATAAGTTATCTCCAGAGCTATTATTTTAACTTATTATAATATAACCTGTGTGACCCTTCAAATTAAGATAAATATCCCATTTTACTGCCATGATCACAACTTTGCAAAGTTTTTAACAAAAAAGAAAATATAAGAGCCTAAGACTAAAACTTTTGATGCCTAACAATCTATACTTATAATAAAACTGTAACAGATCCAATTCTGTACATGGCAGATATTTTGAAAAACATAATTTGAGAGCACTCTCCAGCTACGCTGTAACTGTTTCTTTTTTGTCTGTATGTCTGTATCCCGGTCGCGCATCACTCCAAAACTACTGAATGGAATTCAATGAAACTTAACACGATTTGAGTTCATACTACAAGGAAGGACATTGTATACTTTTTGTCCCAAAATTCAGCACGATTCACTCGGGAAAGGGAATGAAAGTCAAAATGTATGTATGAGGGAAATATACTCAGGTATATATTCCTCGGCTCCCCGTATCCAGTCCCTGGAGCAGAAAGGATATACGGACGCGAAAATCCCTACAACCCTCCCAAACACCCTGTTCCTGGTTCACACCCAGGAAGAAAAGGAGACCCTGACCAACGAGGGCTACGGTGCAGGTACGGGATCTCGCATCCTCACAATGCACGAAGCACAAGGGACTGACATACGAGTCAGTAATCGCAATCAAAACCAAGAGTAGAATGAAGCTGCACGAGAGCGAACCACACGCAGTCGTCGCAGTCTCACGGCACACCGGGACTTTCACTTACTACGCTGACGAAGCAAACCATGCTAATGGACGGTTCGTTCGGAGAGCGGTAGCCGCAAGGCGCAAATACATCCGCGATTACAAACTAAAGATGGCAATCAGAGATCGCAACAGCGTGGTGATATGAGGCCCTGGCGAAAATGGAAGTCGGCGAATTAGTTTGCTGTTTTAATTTCCTTTTTTATTATTATGTGTATAAATGTAGTGTGTAATTATAGTTTTCTCCCCCTTCATGCTCACGAAAATGTGTTGTCAAGCGGCGGCGTCGTGTGTCGGGTCGCCCTCTTCCCTCACAAATGGGTGACGATGACAATGGCTGGCACGTGAGTCAACTCGTGAACGAGAGCTGCTTGGGGATTTTGGTCCGTTCGGAATGCCTGTGCTAACCTGTTTGTATCTGTTTTGTAATAGTATATAAGTAAGTGTAATTAGCATCCCTTCTATCTGTGTTCCCCCCTAAGTATGTAAGAATTTTCCCCATAGTCATGTAATTACTTAATAAATATCTTTGTTTACTTTAAAAAGGCGCGGGCCCTGGAGTCTGTGGAAAATAGAATAAGTAAACTTAAAAAAGTCTAAATGTACTCTTTGTTGTAATTTATTAACGCGTAGTTCGTTTTTTTTGCCACAGGCAGCCCGGCACCTCACGGGAAGCACGGCACCCCACTGGCATTCCGGCACCCCACGGACAGCTCGGCACCCCACGGGCAGCTCGGCACCTTTATTTAGTTTTGCAAGCCTGCTCAGATAAAACTCTAAAATCTGGAACATTCGCCACAATTAGTATTTTTAACTAAATGTCTTTTGCCGGATACATTTTGGAGACTATGCGCAATGGAAGTGCACAATCTTATATATTCTCGTTCTACCGCCAACCAAGGAGAACCTCGGCAAAATGACGCCGTTTAAAATCGTAATTGCAAAGAAACGCACAAAGTACTTTGCTACATTGTGCGGACTGCGAAGGAACTCTGAGTTATTTAACTACTGTCTTCTGGAAAATACAACCTTCTATAAAGCTTCTTTTCTGAGCTATGCTTTACTAAAAGTGCTTCACCGCAGACCACAGCGTTGCTTAATATGAGATAAACAGTGCTCAAATGTGAATAATTAATCTACAGGTACGGCAATCGCCTTCGAAGTCGCAGGTACATCTAGTATTTAATATGATTGTAGGCTAAAACAGGGTAATACGAAACGTCGATATCGTAAATTTCCTTCCTATTCCGCGCATGCCTTATTTCCTCTAAGTAGGTACACTTGAAGCGCTCGTAGCGAGGCTTGCTTAGCTGTTCTTAACCGATCAGCAAAGTTAAGCAACGTCTGCCGCGGTCATGAGTTGTTTGGGTGACCGCTAGTGACATTACTATTAAGCGCTTCCGCGCTTCGGAGGGCACGTTAACCGCCGGTCCCCGTTGTTGTCTTAGAATAAAATAGCGGTGCAGGTTTTAGATTACCAAAGTCAAATAAAAGGTCCTTCTTAGGTAATTGTGTACGGTTTAATAATAAACTTCCCAAACATATAACAACGCTCACAGAAGGGAAATTCAAGTTGCACGTGAAAAACATATTGATTAAAAAATCCTATTACAGTTTCTGATTACTTAAACGACAAAAATACCTGGACAATTCCGCCTCTGCCAAGCTAGCCTGTCACCTGCAGAATTTAAACAAATATTGTATGAAATAACTTTATTATATAGTACGTATGTAACACATTGTTAAAAGATGTTTAAAAGAATGGCCCAGAGTTTCTTGCCCATTCTTCTCGCAGTGGCTCTATACAATTTATTTGCTGAACGTGGCAGTACAATGTAGAATATTTCAATACTAAAATTTGTAATTAGTGCGTCGTAGACGCCTAAATTGAATAAATGATTTTGACTTTTGATGGCAGTCGTTATAGCATGGTGGTAGGACATTTTGTGAATGCCCGCCTGGCTAGTTACCACCCTCAAGTAGAAAATCTATCGTCTAACGCTGTGTTCCGGTAGCTGTCCTTATGAGCCAGAAATTACAGGTTAGCCTGAACAATATCTGCAACCACATCAAAAAATCTTGAAAGTAGACGATTTAAAAAGAAGTCAAAAGTTATAAATATGTACTTATATACATTTCGGGCCAAATCTAGATAAATTTCATTTGTTAATAATAATTAAATATCCATTTATTGCCTTATTTTTATACATTACACATTGAGAAAATCAATAGAATAATACAATTTAAGAACGAGCGTGCGAATTCGCACACCTGTTGCACATACATCCAATACCGCACCTAATTCGCGGGTGGATCTTTTGAGAGCAAGTAATTGTACGTGAACCAATGAAATGTGAACCAATGAACCTTGATGTACATTGTTTTTTTTATGTAATTGTAACGGAACAAGCTCGAGGCCCACCTGATGTTAAGCGGACTAACCTCTGCCTATAACAGATGCATTTCATCACAAGTGACGAATTGCACTGCGCCCGTCACCCTTGAGACGTAGTTGTTAATTCTAATGTGGCTATAATTTCACTGGCTCTCAAGGGCTGCTGCCGGAAAATAGCGTTAGGTGCTTGGCGACAGATTTTCTACTTGAGGGTGGTAGCTAGCCAGGCGGGCAATGGCAAAATGCCCTTCCACCATGCAGTGAAGCTCAAGCCCGCGGCGGTATTCGTACCCAGGACCTGCTGCGCGGCAGTCCATATCAAATGCCACTGAGCCATCACTGAACTGAATTTTGGAAGTAAAGTTTTTATGTATATGCCTGTCGCTTGCGCAGACGACGCAAACCCAAGTTTTGTGTGCAAGTTTTTGCTCAATATTTAAAAAAAAACATTGAATGGACCCCAGACAAAACTCGTGTTTTTGTAAAGTTTTTCGGGAAAAATATTAGCTTGAGCCTTTACAAAAAGTATATTTTTTAATGAAACAGCTACGATTGTACATTCGTCCAAACCCACGAGACACTTTACAACTCTCATAAAGCATTGAAGCTTGTATATACATAATAAATAATTCTTTGAGGATGACAAGTATTTTAGAGATAGTTTTACAACAAAATATTACTTCACTTTACAAACATTTTTGCCTTAATAACAAAACAGTGATCGCCTCTATATGCTTGATAAAGGCGGAAGTTTATAAAATATGTTCCCACGTTATGCAATCACGTTGTTGGTCCTTATGTACTCCTAATGGTCTGAAAATCTTTTGCCATCTTCTAGACACTATTCCAAACTACACACTGATATAATCTTAGTCGTTATTTACTTAAATTTTAATAAATCTTCCACTTGCTGTTTTTATGTACTTTGTGAGTTCGTGGTTATGGTCTTCTGCAGAATTAAGAATCTCATCATCGAAACTGACGTGCGCGAATGCCTTGCAGCCTTTTCTCTTGAAGCTTGAACAGGTAAAACGGTAACCATCACGCATTCGTCCATTTTTGTAGAAAGTGAATCCATTTCTGTACAGAAGTATCGAACCGCGCTCCAGGGTTATGTATTTAGCTGTGGAACAATCCGGGTGTAAACTTAAGTCTAGTTAGGGTTGTCAAAATTTCTTGACGATTGCTGTTTAAAACTTAAGACATTTTTGCACTTATCGACTTTAATGTAGTACTGGTGAAAGCGGATAATCTTACCTATGACAAAAAAAGTCTCACTATAACTGTTAATTTAAATACTGGGAATATACAATTTATTAGAGTGTAGTTATTTTAATTTACTTTAAGATAGTTATAACAAACTCTGTATGTTTTCCGAAGAAAATAAAATAAAAAATAAAATAAAAATACAGATGTATATAATTCTGGGATACTGTATTTAGGGCCGGGTGAATAAACTAACAAAAAAGTATACAAAATCAACTGAACAATTATTCCAGTAAACATTTTAAACCACTCGTCCTTTAATTTGTTTAATACGTTACGACCTTTTCTCACACAGATGATACTCGTGTCACCTGTAGGATGACTATTTTGAGGCTTCATATTGGCTGTTCCATAACGCATCGGTTCATAGATTCTGTTTACGCCACTCTACTTCGGCAACTTACTTACTGAAAGTTTGTCGAGAACTAAATATAAATGTTATATTTTAAATATGAATGCTATATTTTTATCACTATCAGGTGCTTTCTGTCTAGGAAATAGGTATCCGGGAATAGATGAGAAATTCTGCAATTTTACCCCGGGTAAATTTGCATCAGTCGATATGGATCGGAGGTTGTGCGAAAATGACAGATTGGACTATGTCAAAATCCTACGTAGGCGAAAAACAAACCAAGACGGTCAGTGGTATCTTACTCAGACCTTCTGCAGCTATCTCAATAGACATCTACACTAATATTATAAAGAAGAAAGATTTGTATTTTTGGATTTTTGTATGCAATGAATAAACTTAAAAACCACTGGACGGATTTGGATGAAATTTTGTATGGAAACAGTTTGAGACCTAGGAAAAGACATAGGATAGTTTATATCCAACTGCGCAAAAAGAGGTTAATGGTTTTGCGTGATAACCGACATACGCACGGAAGCCGTGGCTGAAAAGCTAGTTTTTAATAATTTCATGGACATCAACATATTATGTTGACACTTTTGACCTGGTATTTTAAAGGTTTTATTGATTAATCTATAACAGTCATACATAGTTGCGGCAACGAGCGATGCGAGAAAGAGCGTAGATTTGCAAACCGAGCGAGCGAAGCGCACTGTTCCCGTTTTTGCCTAGAGTTGATAATGTTTTTTATAAACAAATTAGTACATTTAAAATCTGAAATAAATATATGTATAAGTATTCTTCCTCCTTACTGTGTAAGCGTTCAAAACACGATACGACAAAATGTTCTTGATTCGATTTCGACCGTTCGATTTCCGTTTTTTTTACCTGCCTGATTTCATTTTAAACGGGTATTTATACTCAATTGAATCTATAACTAATACCATTTCGTAAATAATTCAATTATAAAAGGAAATGAATGGATCCTTTTTTTTCCTATTTTTGTTATCGAATATTTAAGTGATAATCAATTCATGCTTCGCTCGTCAGTGTCCCGCTGGACGTCACCGAGACGAGGTCCAAGTCAATTTTTTGCACGCGCCCTTTTTTTTATGCGTAAACAGATATCATGAGAATACACAATTTGTTTTTGTTTATATATTTATTTCTATTAACCACAGTCTAAACATAACAGTAGGTTCATAAAGAGGTTAAAACATATTATTTCCTGTAATCCTTTAAACCAGCAATTATCGTTTAGGTTAATAATGTGCTGCAATAATTTTTATTTTTAACACTTTACAATTATTGGTCATTTGCACGTTTGGGCCGGCGTTGGACTAGGTATGCCGCAGCACCCCCCGAAGGGTTCCCGCCTTGTCGTGGCGGTGGGGCTTAGTAGCCGTGGCTTCGTCACCCACGGTGAAGCGAAGAGGAACCAGGGGCCGTGCTGGCTTGGGCAGTCAGCCGGCCCCAGAGGGGCCGCTCCACTGGGCTTTGCCTCTAAGTCCAGACTGGAGCGGCAACAGGTAGGCTGCGGTGCTGTATGGGCAGCACCGCATCTGAGGCGGGCTGTGGTGTTGTATGGGCGATACCATAGCTGACGGTGAGGGGCCACGGCGGGAGAGGAGTGCCGGTATCACGGTGCGCCGCTCTCCCTACCTTCCGTGGCCACGGCGGGGCCGCCACCGTTGGATGGCGGACGCGGAGGGGCCGCAGGGGAGGAGGAGTGTTGGTATAGCGAGGCGCCGCTCTCCCTATCCTCTGCGGCCGAAGTAGCAGGCGACGGGGCTACTCATCTGACCCGTCGCACGGGGACCTTGGGCGTCGGAAGCGGGGTATTCTGACGCCCATTTGCGGGCTTGGTCCCCGGGTATGGTAGCGACGTGCCATGTGTTCTGGTGCGTCGTGAGGGGTAGCACCCCAGGAGGGGTCCGGCAACGGACAACCGTGGCGGGTTCGTGGTTGAGTGCTAAAGCGACCCTGCGATCCCGCCGAGAAGCGGTAGAGATGGAACACCGTGTGTTATTTAGTCGGTAGGGGCACTTGCTGCTATGGGAGTAGTTGGTGTCGAGCCCGACATATCCCGGCCACCTTCCCCGGGGTGGACGGGAATGCGTAAATGCATTTTTCACACGTAAAAAAAAAAAAAAAAAAAAAAAGGTATGCCGCAGCAATAGCAATAATATATCTCATTAGATTTCGTCAACTTTGCAGTTTTTTAGACAATTTTTTTTTCAGACAACCAAGTGAGGATACTTCTGATAAGAATCACGTATAACCAAGTATTCATGCATTGAAAGATGTACCAATGTCTTCGTTATCTGCACCAGAACGAGTTGCAGTTTCTAAAACCCCTAAGTAAGTTATCAGAACTGTCATAACACTTGTACATAATATGAACAGCACGCATGTCACTGATTGTTAGCCTATGTAACCTCTGTCTTGTTTTACGTTACATATGTGGTATTATGCGGTATTTTGTATTTAAAGCAGTGATGACCGAGTGAACTTCGAGTAAGATTGTTGCCTCAACTATTTTATAAGCAATAAAAAAATAAGTTTACGTTCAAATTTGTGCTTTTTACCAATTCTAAATTAGAATAAGGATCGAATTCTGAAACTGAATAACAAAGCTTAAAATAGTTTTCTTTATACTATCTTTATATCTTATTTTATTATTTTACAGAAAAAATGGTGGCAACGATGACGCGTTTATTATTCCAATGGATAACGAAGAAGACCATTTTCCAACCTATACGGGACGGCGAATAATTGATATCTCTTACTTTTTAAAACAACTTCAAGAAAAAGCACCCCACTATATTTTTTTTTAATGTAAATCAAGCAACTTCTGCTTGGTTAGTGAGAGAAAACAAGGTCTTATATCAATATTTAAATTTGAGTGCAAAATGTGTAAAGAAGATTGTTTGATCCCTTCTGAAGAAAAAAACACGAAAGATACTGCAGACGTCAATTAATATAGCTGGTAGCAGTGGAGTAATAGCTTCTGGAATAGGATTTTCTCAGATCGACGAGTTGTTTTCAGCTACAAACATTCATATATTTAACCAACTGCAGAATAAAGTATCAAAAATGGGAAGAAACTGCAAGCGTGACAATGGAAGCTGCTGCAAATAAAGAAAACGAGATTGTTTTAGCAGGTTCAAAAGGTCAAACCAAAAATGGCTACCCTGTTATAGATGTCTATGTTGATGGGGCTTGGTGAGCAAGATGATATGGCTCAAATTAAAGCTTCATCAGGCATAGCAACCATAATTGATAGAAATACGGGCGAGGTTCTGTACTTTGGTGTCAAAAATATATAATCTAGTACGAGACCGAGCTGAAAAACCAGAGTAGCACCTCAAGACCACGTATGTTTCAAAAATTTTCAGGGATCGTCAAGTTCAGTGGAAGCCGACATAATCGTTGAAGGTTTCAAAACATCAATTGCGACATATGGTCTTATATATTATGACAGAACTGTAGGACACAGCGATGCTTCGACCTATGCTAAAATTCTTAACGCAGATCCGCATGAAAGACAGAATTTGTAAATAATCATAAAGATAAGTTAAAGCAGTACTTTTTACTGGATATGGATGATCCAGTAACATAAAAAAATTTACACGACTACTTCAAAATTTTCCTACTTATTTTTTAAGTCGGTTAATAAATGTATGCGCTTTGTGCGCTTTACTACGAGCTGGCCTTAACGTCATATATTTTTTTTCACTAAAAGCCGGCGTGGCTTACTCCACACTTTAGGTAAAAAGCTACACGTAGGTTCATTTGCACATATGTTCGGACGGGATTATTATACGGTGCGTGCCGTGTTCCGGCGTGTGTGAGAGATCTATGCGATAGAAAGAGAGACGCTTTGTAGGTGAACATAGAAATTAGCTACTATGTGCATTGCGTGCTGAAGTGCACTTTATAGCTTCGTATTTAGAGTCGCTTGTTTATTAGAGTGACTTTGCGTTGTGATCCTTCTGGTCTTTTTATTCTGTGCTAAACGAGGAGTGGTGAAATACTTTGCATTGAAAAGATCAGGAAACTACGTAAAATAGTATTTTTTTTATTGCTGATATGTATGCCTCTTGACCACAATCTCACCTGATGGTAAGTGATGATGTGGTCGAAGATGTTTTAACAGGCTCAACCTAGAATTACTGGCTCTCAAGAACAGCTGCCGGAACACACCGTTAGCTGCTTGGCGACAGATTTTCTACTTAAGCCTGCCAGCTAGGTCGCTAGCCAGGCGGGCATTCGCAAAATGCCCTTCCACCATGCAGTTAAGCTCAAACCCGCGGCGGGATTCGAACCATGGACCTGCTGCGCGGCAGTCCATAGCGAATGCCACTGAGCTATCACTGCTTCAAAATGTGATTTGTAGTTAGTATTTGTGATGTGATGACATATTCTTCCGTTTCATTTGTCGTGCAAGATTTGATGCGAAACCACATGTTTTTGTAGGGGCAATCAGTATTTTCGATAGAATTTGTTTGAGGTGTGGTAATTTACTTTTGTTTTATATACTAAATGCTACTGCATAGAAATTTTGGAAACAAATGTAGTTTTTGACATTTGTTATATTAATACCAAGTAAACAATATGAAGACACATGAAGATGGATGGAGCGGACTCGATTGCTGCACGCAGTTAAAATTATTTCTGTCATGTGATTTTGTAAGTTCATTCAATATTACTGAGTACGAGGAGACGTTAATGCATTATTATTGTTAATATTGTTAGGTTTGCAATAACGCCTGCTATGCGGATTACATTACAAAATCACAAATATACGATAGGATTTTTTTTATTAATTATTATTGGTTTAACTTAAGTACAACGAAAGTGGAAACAAAAACAAGCGGGAATAATCATCCTTGTAAGCTTGACAACTTTGCATTTTTTTTAATAATGTGTTGTTAATGAAAAAACTACAACGTTTTGTAGTATTTATTACTTAAATCTTGGTCTACAATAGGTACCGTCCGGGTTCTGATACAACTGGACAGGTGGGTGGTTGTGGGTTGTTACTGCATGAACGATGGTGTTATCTTCTTTGACGTGGATATACATACGCCAGACATTTTTTACAGCGGTGGATTGAGCATACGTACCGATCGCAGCCAGTTTTAAGCTTTTTTTCTTACAATATGAGTACCCCTCAAGCATAACCACTCTGTTGCCATTATTCATTGTGATGAACTGGACTGCAAGAAATATTAAACCATAACTTTAGAACTTGAACTTCGGACTGGTACTGTAAGCAATTTCTCGATGATTCGCACTGTTCTCCTCCATTAGTGCCTCACTGGTGGAAGGTGACACAACTTTAAAACATTATTCCCTCCAAGCACTATTTTTTTTTCTTGAAACGAATGCCCATTGCTAGTTATTGATTTTACTGACTTATTTTAATTATTCGACTTCAAATGTTACATGGGTTATTTTCAAATTTTGTGCAGCTAAACGTAGCTATGATTTATATTTTTATTATTTTTATATCCTACTCTAACTTTACCCTTTTGTGTATTCATACCAGTACAAAATCATATACATTGATTAATTACAACTGGCCGTTATGTTTAACGTATAATTTAGGTTTTATTCCAGATTTTATAGGTCAGGGTATAAATAAATACAACTCTGTTACCATTACGAATTGGCTATATTATAGTAAGTAGCTAATCAGAGGCACATGTTTTTGGTATCTTTCAGTTACCTGTACAATCCCAAAATATTATATAATCAACACTACGTTGCTAAATTAAACTATTAAACAACTCTGTCACTTATTTTTAAATTTAAGACCTTATATTCTACCTATATTCTCAGAACATCCATATAGTTGCACCTTACAACCTAATATTGCAATTAAAATGCCATTGCAATTGACCTACTTAATATGCTTATATTTTTATGGCCAGTTTTTCGAATACCACCTAATATATTCACTGAGTACTATGGACAAAAAGGAACAGAATTGTAACACAGTAACAGAGTTGTCTTTTGTATTATTCTAAGCTCAAATCAATTTTGTTTGTAACCTTTTTTTATAATAATACATTTAAATCTAGAAAAAATCTTCATTGCAAATTGCCCCTATCTAGAATAAACTTTATTGAAAATAACATGAAGATTATAATTTTCAGTCAGTCATTTTTCAAAAATTTCTAATGGAGTTTCAAATTGATAGTAAAACTTTTACCTTTGTTTACCTTTTTAGGTTCTGAAACGATAGCCAGTAAATTATCAAAAGGCTCATAAGACACGTCATTTTCAGCTAATTTGAATTTTGTTGCCGTATCGTCAAGTGAATTGAAAAAAAAAACTATTTTTACTTCACCGTCATCTTCTACTTCAGTTAACGCCGTACCCAGATAAACATAGTTTTGCTTTGAACTTGAAACTAAGAGGTAAACCCCTTCTTTTATTTTATTTACATGGATATTTTCTTTTTCGATTAAATCATCATTATAAATTCCTCTCGATGTGCTGGGTTGTTCAGTAGAAGGTTTTTCATTTAATTTTTCTAAAGGGACATCATCATCGGAGTCTGAACTGTAGACAGTGTTATAACATCCTTTTCTTGGCTGTTGATTAAGGTTACATATATCTGATAGAACATATGAATCGTCATTAAAGGGGCTTGACTGTTCGATTGCAGTTCTTAATGGAACATAGTCCTTGGGGTCCATGCAAGAGCAAAAGCCGCGCTGAAAAAACAGCTCAAGTTTCTATATTTTAGCATTCCTGTCTATTCAGTAAACACCTGATGTACTTTCATTGTACCAAATAATGGAACAATATTCTCTGGAATCTCTTACGTACTTTTTTGAATGTCTTCATCGGATATTAGATATAGCTTTACTTTACTTACTTCATTCAGAGCATAATAGAAATTCTCAGCATTAGTTATATCCCTTTCACAGTTCCACAGCGACAAGTTGGTCAGCAGCGCGTTTTAAAAATACTGCAAACCCATCTGCTGCACCCTTGCCGTGTCCAACCTCGAAAAAGTTCCAAGTGACTCTGGTGAAGTTGTAATCGGAAAATAGTTTGGTGCTTACTAAATAAAAGTTTTGTTTTTGGCGGTGTTGAGTGGGTGGGCCATCAGAAAATACATAATAATAAAAATACATGCAGCACTAACTTTTGGAAAATTCTCATGGATTGTATACAGGATTGGATGAAGGTGAGCCCAAATTGCTGCGGTTGTGTGAAAGATTACCGGAGACAGTGCAAAAAGATGATACATCTATGTTATTTTCTGAACCACGACTGTACACCCCAGTGTGCAAAGACAACTGATTACGTGTACCGCCTAAATGATGGGACTGCACCTCTTCGAAATGTTTACAGTTATAATTTTCACTGAAATCGATGTAGTGCAATTTCGTTTTCGGACAAACCATCTGTTCGGACCGATCAACTTATCGGGCAAGTTTCTGAACGCTCCTTAGCGTAGAAGTCTACTGGTCTGTTTTTTTTGACGTCTATGGACAATTTGAGTTGAAAAAATTTTTTTTGAAACGCTCGTAACGAAGTTTTCTTAGCTGATCTTAACCGATCAGCAAAGTTAAGCAACGTCGCCCGCGGTCATGAGTTGGATGGGTGACCGCTAGTGTCATTACTACTGAGCGTTTCCGTGCTTCGGAGGGCACGTTAAGCCGTCGGTCCCGGTTGTTGTCTTAGGATGGCAGTCGTTATAGCATGGTGGTAGGGCATTTTGCGAATGCCCGCCTGGCTAGCTACCACCCTCAAGTAGAAAATCTGTCGCCAAGCACCTAACGATGTGTTCCGGCAGCTGTCCTTGAGAGCCAGTACTTCTAGGTTAGCCTGAACAACATCTTCGACCACATCATCACTTACCATCAGGTGAGATAGTGGTCAAAGGTTAACATATCATGCATAGAAAAAAAAAAAAAAAAAGTTTGCATTGTCGTTCTGTCTCTGGTTTTGACATTTTGAGTACTTGGACAATTTGATTTTGTAAAGAATATATGTCGATTTTGGGTCAGCGGTGTTTAAAATAATTAGACTGTTTGTTTTTTTTTTAAAACCTCCTGATTGGACCCTCGCGTGTGCTTGTTTGTTCCACTAAACTAGTAAAAGGTGTTGTGCTTTTGGAAGACAGAAGATCGAACCTCCCAGCCGCAACGGTGAGTAAAAACCCTTGTCATACTAATTGGCCAATTTGGTATCCTTGGGGAAACGGTAGGCTGGGGTCAACGGAGGAATACCGAAAACCTATCATAAGGTGAATGTAATTTTCATGTATTTTTCGTCTTTAGCACCGTGCAATCACGGGCGATGAAGATTCAAAAAGCAGGTTGTCTAGGTAGAAGAACTTGCTTCTATGCACGATTTGTAGTTCCTGTATTGTGTTTTTATATAATAAATGTGCCTCTGTGTGTAATTATTTTTGTCATTTCAAATTTATCCATGAATGATTTTCCTGTACTCTCCTTTTCTTCTTTTGCATTCGTTGTTACTTTGATTTTTTCCAGACTTCTCTATAACTTCTGTTTTTGTTACCCACGGAGGATATTTTATTATGAGTTAATTTATGCCTGTATCATATTGAATTTTCATTGACATGCAAAGAAAATTCCTGTGTGTATGTCCAAAAAGTTTGCATTGTCGTTCTGTCTCTGGTTTTGACATTTTGAGTACTTGGACAATTTGATTTTGTAAAGAATATATGTCGATTTTGGGTCAGCGGTGTTTAAAATAATTAGACTGTTTGTTTTTTTTTTAAAACCTCCTGATTGGACCCTCGCGTGTGCTTGTTTGTTCCACTAAACTAGTAAAAGGTGTTGTGCTTTTGGAAGACAGAAGATCGAACCTCCCAGCCGCAACCGTGAGTAAAAACCCTTGTCATACTAATTGGCCAATTTGGTATCCTTGGGGAAACGGTAGGCTGGGGTCAACGGAGGAATACCGAAAACCTATCATAAGGTGAATGTAATTTTCATGTATTTTTCGTCTTTAGCACCGTGCAATCACGGGCGATGAAGATTCAAAAAGCAGGTTGTCTAGGTAGAAGAACTTGCTTCTATGCACGATTTGTAGTTCCTGTATTGTGTTTTTATATAATAAATGTGCCTCTGTGTGTAATTATTTTTGTCATTTCAAATTTATCCATGAATGATTTTCCTGTACTCTCCTTTTCTTCTTTTGCATTCGTTGTTACTTTGATTTTTTCCAGACTTCTCTATAACTTCTGTTTTTGTTACTCACGGAGGATATTTTATTATGAGTTAATTTATGCCTGTATCATATTGAATTTTCATTGACATGCAAAGAAAATTCCTGTGATACAACTTGTCGCATTAACGTCACATACCTGGTCCATAACAATCTTGTTTAAATCTGAAGATGGTATTAATTTATGTTTACATAAAACTAATTTAAATATTTGATATTTGTGTGATTTCGACACAAACATGTTTCTCTTACAGTAATATTAGGAAGCATTACATAAAATGGCCTGTGTCGTGTAAAAGTGCAGTATGAGCATCTCAAATCCTGGTTTTCTCTTTTAAAGGAACGAAAAAGGTTTTTCATGTTGTCAAGTAGGTAGCTTCTGCTTTTTATCTTTCTTAAGAGTTATTGTTTCTTTCTTGCCAGCAGTTGCTCTTGATACACCATCGCGATCGAAAAAAAAACCTTTGATTTTGGTTATTAAAATATTTTTAGTTAACTTATTTTGTTGTTTTTTTTCTAATATACAATTTTCTTTCTGGATGTTTCAACAGCCTTTTCTTCAAATATTTTTTGTATGGCATTCGATAATATCTTTTATTTATCCTGTTTTTGTTAACCTAATATTGCAATTAAAATGCCATTGCAATTGACCTACTTAATATGCTTATATTTTTATGGCCAGTTTTTCGAATACCACCTAATATATTCACTGAGTACTATGGACAAAAAGGAACAGAATTGTAACACAGTAACAGAGTTGTCTTTTGTATTATTCTAAGCTCAAATCAATTTTGTTTGTAACCTTTTTTTATAATAATACATTTAAATCTAGAAAAAATCTTCATTGCAAATTGCCCCTATCTAGAATAAACTTTATTGAAAATAACATGAAGATTATAATTTTCAGTCAGTCATTTTTCAAAAATTTCTAATGGAGTTTCAAATTGATAGTAAAACTTTTACCTTTGTTTACCTTTTTAGGTTCTGAAACGATAGCCAGTAAATTATCAAAAGGCTCATAAGACACGTCATTTTCAGCTAATTTGAATTTTGTTGCCGTATCGTCAAGTGAATTGAAAAAAAAAACTATTTTTACTTCACCGTCATCTTCTACTTCAGTTAACGCCGTACCCAGATAAACATAGTTTTGCTTTGAACTTGAAACTAAGAGGTAAACCCCTTCTTTTATTTTATTTACATGGATATTTTCTTTTTCGATTAAATCATCATTATAAATTCCTCTCGATGTGCTGGGTTGTTCAGTAGAAGGTTTTTCATTTAATTTTTCTAAAGGGACATCATCATCGGAGTCTGAACTGTAGACAGTGTTATAACATCCTTTTCTTGGCTGTTGATTAAGGTTACATATATCTGATAGAACATATGAATCGTCATTAAAGGGGCTTGACTGTTCGATTGCAGTTCTTAATGGAACATAGTCCTTGGGGTCCATGCAAGAGCAAAAGCCGCGCTGAAAAAACAGCTCAAGTTTCTATATTTTAGCATTCCTGTCTATTCAGTAAACACCTGATGTACTTTCATTGTACCAAATAATGGAACAATATTCTCTGGAATCTCTTACGTACTTTTTTGAATGTCTTCATCGGATATTAGATATAGCTTTACTTTACTTACTTCATTCAGAGCATAATAGAAATTCTCAGCATTAGTTATATCCCTTTCACAGTTCCACAGCGACAAGTTGGTCAGCAGCGCGTTTTAAAAATACTGCAAACCCATCTGCTGCACCCTTGCCGTGTCCAACCTCGAAAAAGTTCCAAGTGACTCTGGTGAAGTTGTAATCGGAAAATAGTTTGGTGCTTACTAAATAAAAGTTTTGTTTTTGGCGGTGTTGAGTGGGTGGGCCATCAGAAAATACATAATAATAAAAATACATGCAGCACTAACTTTTGGAAAATTCTCATGGATTGTATACAGGATTGGATGAAGGTGAGCCCAAATTGCTGCGGTTGTGTGAAAGATTACCGGAGACAGTGCAAAAAGATGATACATCTATGTTATTTTCTGAACCACGACTGTACACCCCAGTGTGCAAAGACAACTGATTACGTGTACCGCCTAAATGATGGGACTGCACCTCTTCGAAATGTTTACAGTTATAATTTTCACTGAAATCGATGTAGTGCAATTTCGTTTTCGGACAAACCATCTGTTCGGACCGATCAACTTATCGGGCAAGTTTCTGAACGCTCCTTAGCGTAGAAGTCTACTGGTCTGTTTTTTTTGACGTCTATGGACAATTTGAGTTGAAAAAATTTTTTTTGAAACGCTCGTAACGAAGTTTTCTTAGCTGATCTTAACCGATCAGCAAAGTTAAGCAACGTCGCCCGCGGTCATGAGTTGGATGGGTGACCGCTAGTGTCATTACTACTGAGCGTTTCCGTGCTTCGGAGGGCACGTTAAGCCGTCGGTCCCGGTTGTTGTCTTAGGATGGCAGTCGTTATAGCATGGTGGTAGGGCATTTTGCGAATGCCCGCCTGGCTAGCTACCACCCTCAAGTAGAAAATCTGTCGCCAAGCACCTAACGATGTGTTCCGGCAGCTGTCCTTGAGAGCCAGTACTTCTAGGTTAGCCTGAACAACATCTTCGACCACATCATCACTTACCATCAGGTGAGATAGTGGTCAAAGGTTAACATATCATGCATAGAAAAAAAAAAAAAAAAAGTTTGCATTGTCGTTCTGTCTCTGGTTTTGACATTTTGAGTACTTGGACAATTTGATTTTGTAAAGAATATATGTCGATTTTGGGTCAGCGGTGTTTAAAATAATTAGACTGTTTGTTTTTTTTTTAAAACCTCCTGATTGGACCCTCGCGTGTGCTTGTTTGTTCCACTAAACTAGTAAAAGGTGTTGTGCTTTTGGAAGACAGAAGATCGAACCTCCCAGCCGCAACGGTGAGTAAAAACCCTTGTCATACTAATTGGCCAATTTGGTATCCTTGGGGAAACGGTAGGCTGGGGTCAACGGAGGAATACCGAAAACCTATCATAAGGTGAATGTAATTTTCATGTATTTTTCGTCTTTAGCACCGTGCAATCACGGGCGATGAAGATTCAAAAAGCAGGTTGTCTAGGTAGAAGAACTTGCTTCTATGCACGATTTGTAGTTCCTGTATTGTGTTTTTATATAATAAATGTGCCTCTGTGTGTAATTATTTTTGTCATTTCAAATTTATCCATGAATGATTTTCCTGTACTCTCCTTTTCTTCTTTTGCATTCGTTGTTACTTTGATTTTTTCCAGACTTCTCTATAACTTCTGTTTTTGTTACCCACGGAGGATATTTTATTATGAGTTAATTTATGCCTGTATCATATTGAATTTTCATTGACATGCAAAGAAAATTCCTGTGTGTATGTCCAAAAAGTTTGCATTGTCGTTCTGTCTCTGGTTTTGACATTTTGAGTACTTGGACAATTTGATTTTGTAAAGAATATATGTCGATTTTGGGTCAGCGGTGTTTAAAATAATTAGACTGTTTGTTTTTTTTTTAAAACCTCCTGATTGGACCCTCGCGTGTGCTTGTTTGTTCCACTAAACTAGTAAAAGGTGTTGTGCTTTTGGAAGACAGAAGATCGAACCTCCCAGCCGCAACCGTGAGTAAAAACCCTTGTCATACTAATTGGCCAATTTGGTATCCTTGGGGAAACGGTAGGCTGGGGTCAACGGAGGAATACCGAAAACCTATCATAAGGTGAATGTAATTTTCATGTATTTTTCGTCTTTAGCACCGTGCAATCACGGGCGATGAAGATTCAAAAAGCAGGTTGTCTAGGTAGAAGAACTTGCTTCTATGCACGATTTGTAGTTCCTGTATTGTGTTTTTATATAATAAATGTGCCTCTGTGTGTAATTATTTTTGTCATTTCAAATTTATCCATGAATGATTTTCCTGTACTCTCCTTTTCTTCTTTTGCATTCGTTGTTACTTTGATTTTTTCCAGACTTCTCTATAACTTCTGTTTTTGTTACTCACGGAGGATATTTTATTATGAGTTAATTTATGCCTGTATCATATTGAATTTTCATTGACATGCAAAGAAAATTCCTGTGATACAACTTGTCGCATTAACGTCACATACCTGGTCCATAACAATCTTGTTTAAATCTGAAGATGGTATTAATTTATGTTTACATAAAACTAATTTAAATATTTGATATTTGTGTGATTTCGACACAAACATGTTTCTCTTACAGTAATATTAGGAAGCATTACATAAAATGGCCTGTGTCGTGTAAAAGTGCAGTATGAGCATCTCAAATCCTGGTTTTCTCTTTTAAAGGAACGAAAAAGGTTTTTCATGTTGTCAAGTAGGTAGCTTCTGCTTTTTATCTTTCTTAAGAGTTATTGTTTCTTTCTTGCCAGCAGTTGCTCTTGATACACCATCGCGATCGAAAAAAAAACCTTTGATTTTGGTTATTAAAATATTTTTAGTTAACTTATTTTGTTGTTTTTTTTCTAATATACAATTTTCTTTCTGGATGTTTCAACAGCCTTTTCTTCAAATATTTTTTGTATGGCATTCGATAATATCTTTTATTTATCCTGTTTTTTTTTTTACTCTCGTTATCACTTATAGATCCTTTTGTTTTTCCCTGTTTTATCTCTTCTTGTATTTTTCGTATTTCCTATTTATTTCTTCCAATTTTTCCTTCAATTTTACGTTCTCTCGAAATAACTTTGATCTATTTCTTTTCACTTGCTTTTCCGCGTTTACCAGCTGTTGCAGTAAAAACCGGGCTGTCTTTATGGGAACTTTGCAGTTGAGGTGTGGACAAACGGCGCCTTGCTGCTAATACTGGTGACTGAACGATCTCTCCATTTAGCATTCGCAGTTCGCCATTTCTTTTTTATCGCCCTGTGTTCTCTTGACCTTAAATCTTTTACTAAACGTTTGTTTGAATGGTATCTTTCTAGGTCTTTTCTTTTAGATGCTGCTTCTTTTTCTGGGTTATTTTTGCGTCGTTCTCGGTATCGCCGCTGCTTCTCAGAAGCTGTAAGAGCCATCTTGAAAGCACAAATTTTCGCACAATGTCCTGAAAGAATGTTTTATCATGATAGAGGTACCTACTTATTATTTTAATAGCTTGAAAAAACTGCGTCATCAATTCTCATGTGAAAAAATTTAAGGTTATAACAACTCTGATACTCAGTTTACTTCGCGGCTAACTGACTGTAATGGACTCCCCGCGCCCGCTCCAGATGACTACCCTGAATAGAGACACCACACTAAAGCTATTAGTGATTTGGAAAAAGCAATCTCTATTCTTGAGTTTAATTTACTATAGTAACAGAGTGTTACTATTATTTCACATCACGTGTGGGACAATGTTAAGAAAATGTAAAAAAAAATATACTAGTTCTAATTGGGGGTACAAACACATTTTATGAATAATTGCAATGTCTTCTCAAAACTTACCATCTAATAATATAAATTGGTAAATATAACAGAAAATCAAAATAGTCAATATTTAACATACTGTTCTGCTATCTGAGAGGCTTTGAGTTTGTAAGGAAAACAACTCTGTTACTAGGAGTAAACCACAATGTTGCTGTTTAAAAATTTGTAAAAAATAAATATAGTATAGTTGATATGAGATATTTTCCGTGAAATATTGTTTGGAGCGATGGGGTTTCAAGTGTACAATAAATATCTTTATTATTTTTTTGGTACTGTTCAGTCAGTATACCAACACAAGGTAGGAACAAGGGTTAGTTTCGCTATGCTATAGTCCCTCAATGCTCGACTCAAAAAATACCTACTAAAAATACATTCACGGGCATTGATGAAGAAAACTGTACACAGTTTAATATTTTATTTAACCATTTAAAAATTTGATTATGAAAACCTAATACTTATTTAAATAATCCTATAATCCTATTCTTAATCATCTATACTCATAATAAAACTGTAACACATTTAACTCAGCAGATATTTTGAAAAAAATATTTAAGACGGGAAGGAAGTCTCGAATTTTCATACAAAAAGAGAAAACGTTTCTCCCTCCCTAAAACATCACCGATTATGATGATTTTTGGAAATTTTATAGTTGTTATCAATATCCAGGTTTGTAGGTTTTGATTTTTATCATTTTATTAATGGAATTTGAATTAATGGTTATTTAAATACCGATATTTTCTCAAAACTTGTTTCTCTAGTTGGTGAATTGTTTATATGAAAACTAATGATAAATAAAGAAAAAGGAAAACCTATAAACCTAGTTTTTTCTGTCAGTTATAAAATAAGACCAACATTTTTACATTTGATAAATATTTACTATAAGAGAAACGTTTTCTCCCAGAACGCAAATTATGCGGAAATTCTAAGTCAAAACTTGTAGAAGCTGCAATTGTCCTTGTCGCACAATTCTGTTCGGGGGGCAGGGTAGCTGCACAGAATAAATAATAGTAGTATAGTAGAGGTATTTGCATTAGTAATGCCAATATGCCTTTTGGATATGTTGGATGGTGAGTGATGGGAAAAAATCGATGGTGTAGATATTTTTATTATACCAATATGAATGTTTTTCTGAATAGTACATTTGAATTATCGAAACTAAGAAATATATTACAGACGTACAAACTCCAATATAAAAAAATAAAAACATGTTCACAGATCAGTTCTTAGCTATAAATAAATTTCATATTTTTACCTATCCTTCTAAGTATACCTATGTCGTGAAATCTTAGATTCTGTTCTAAAGCCTACATTATGACGATATTCTCAATTGAGCCGATGTTCTAGATATATAATGTAAATAAAATGTCACAACAGTTTTTGTAGCAAATCTAGTAGTCTCTAAAGTAAGTAGGAATAAAATATTTGTTCTTCGTGACTCATAAAACATGTAATTTTTTATAAAATAAACTCATCGCCTAATACAAAAAACAAACAAAAATGAAACCGACTTCTAACACCAAAAAGTCTGATATAACTTGTTGAAGTCGGTACCACGACAGCTTGAATGTATGATCTGAAGATTGTGGTCATGGTGTCTTCGACAACTTATTTGGCACTTTTAGTTTTAGAATTCGTTTCCATCATTATGTTGAATAAAAACATCATAAGTCATGTGCGGGATTCGAACCCGCGAAAACAAAAAAGAACGATAGGAAAGATTTCAATTATGACGTCAAGTCATGTTAGCTCAATTGGTTAGAGCATACCCCGGCTAAAGGGGTGGATGGATGCGGGTTCGATACCCGCACATGACTTAATTTTTTCCTATCATATATTTGTAATTTTGTAATATGAAAATAATGTTTGATGGAAAAAAATATAGATTAGGAGCGGGATCGGAAGCTACAATTACAGGTACCTGTAGTTGCGGGCTAGAATCTTGCCAGTAGCCAATTATATTTCCATCTAGCAGGATTAAAAATAATATTTTATTAAAATCGGCGACTCTACTGTATGACCGGTAATATCAATATAATTTTAAAAACAAGCAGCGAATTTACGTTAGCATATAATTAACAATCAAGTAACTGGGTAATTTTATGTAATTTTTTGAATAAATATATCAACAGTATAGATATATTATGTAGCATGCAATATAGTAGATTATACCTACGAAATATTAATTAAAGATGTCAATAGCTTGAACAACAATAAAACGAGTTTGCTAAAAGTGATTAGACTATAAAGTCAGACAAAAAGAAATCAACAACATTAAAATATGCAACACTTAACAAAATGTGAACTATCTTAACTTTTCAAAAAAATTACCAAATGTGATGTCAGCCTTTTGCAGTTGATCTGTAACATGGTAAATTCGTTTATTTCTCCAAATTATTTATGAAACTACGCTTCAGTTATTATTGCCTTTTTATAGCCGATAAGCTAGCTTTTGACCACTATCTCATCTGATGGTAAGTGATGATGTGGTCGAAAGTGTTGTTCAGACTAACCTAGAATTACTGGCTTTCAATTGCCGGAACACACCGTTAGGTGCTTGGCAACAGATTTTCAACTTGATTGTTATGGTAGTGTGATGGTAGCCAGCCAGGCGGACATTCGCAAAATCTCCTATCACCATGTTGTATGACTGCCATTTGCCATCGTAAGACAACAACCAGGACCCATGGCTTAACGTGCCCTCCGAAGCACGAAAGCGCTTAGTAGTAATGTCACTAGCGGTCACCCATCCAACTCCTGACCGCGGCGGACGTTGCTTAACTTAGCTGATCGATTAAGAACGGCTAAGCAAACTTCGCCGCTTTATACTTACGAGTAAGCATGCATACCATACATGTAGCGACCTAACGAAACTCGAGTGTGCTCGAGTATGCAGCGAACGTTTCCGAAACCGTTTGTAGCTTTTTTATAGCTATACTAAGAATAATACAGCTAAATTAAATAGGCGCTAACGATCTACAAACGTGAAACTTCCGCGTAATATATCGTCATTCAACACGTCGGATTTTCAGAACTCAGAATATCTAAATAGTTTCATTTCAGAACAAAAACTGAAAAACCGCTATTGCACCGATATATCGTTTTGAAAACCAGTAACGTTTTGAAACGTCCACTCGTAATGATGACATCAATACCTACGAAGTCCGGAAAACGCCCTATAAAATATTTGTCAGATTACATTAAAACCTCTATGGTCCTAGCCTATGTCCCAACGGCTTTACTATTGTATGAAAGCGAAAACTGGTTCCAACTCTATAGAAATAAGGTTCAATACAGAATGCAGCTACAGTCAACGGGACGGAAACGCCGCACTTAGAAATGTTTTTGTCCAAATATTAAAATATTTTGGCGGGAAGAAATGTTTTTGCTTATTACACAATAACTATGAGGCCCAATAATTTGAAAATTTTGGTGCCGATGGCACAAATTCTACCCTTCATTTTAAGCTATTAATAAGTAATCTAGCCTTTCCCGTTTGAGCTGTGCAGCATGTGCTAGCTGGGACATGTGTCTCCAGCTTACACGTTTGTTTGAGCTTGTAGCTCTAAAACCTTAATAGCCAGGGACTTGAAAATTTTAGTGCCTATGGCACAAATTATGCTCAAAATTTTGACATATTAAACAAAGTCGTAAGTCCATTCGTTCAGAAGATACAGATGAGTAGCTGTAGACACGTGGTCTCCAGCTAACACGTTAAAATCGAGTCATAACTACTACAGCTTTCAAGTAGGACGTTCCAATTTTTTTGTGCCATTGGCACAAATTATGCTCTAAATCCCTGGCTATAGTATATAACCACATCTTCATTCGTATATACAGCATGTGTCAGCTGGAGACCAAAACGTCAGCTAACACACTAATAATCACGCGTAGAATCGAAGTTTATTTGGCACCTAAATTTTGAGTTGGTATTCATAATTGCACAAAATATGCTCTAAATATTGGCATATTCAGAATTAAGAATTTTCAATTGAGTAAGCTGGAGACATTCACACTGCAGGTATGCCGGCCGGCGGATATGACTATCCTCGTTTGAGATGTCGCGTCTAGTCAATGGATCAAAATGATACTATGCAAACCTATTTGACTCAACAAATAAGCATTGCAATTCAACGGGGCAATACAGTTAACATGCCGCTGCCATCTGGTAGCGGACTGATCTACAATGACTTGTAGGTTGTCTGAATGCTTTCATTGCAGTAGCTATAGTGTTATATGTACTTCGTAGTATTTTGTTAAGGTTGAACTGGCCGGCCCGTTCTCAATACAAACGTCGTAGGGTGATCACTCCCTCATTTGAGGATTTAGGTCCAAAACTAAGCATAATACCGATTGATCTCGTCATTATCTAGGCTTGTATGATGCCGAAATTTTAATAAAATAATTAACTTGAGAATTATGAGCCTCGAAACATTTTCATATAAAGTTTTCGAGGCTCATAACTTACAATTTAATTATCTTTTAATAAATTTGGCATCATATAAGCCTAGATAATGACGATATCAATCGGTATTAAGCTTAAGTCTGGACCTAAAATCTCAAATAAGGGAGTGATCACCCTACGACGTTTGTATGGAGAAGCGACCGGCCAGTTCAACCTTAACAAAGGCATACCGCCGAATAAAAATAATAAAAATATATCTATAACATTCCACGCACTGTGTGATATCTTTTACCGTCCCTTCCGGCGCTGGTCAGATCCAGACTTAAGCCGGCAACCCAGCGCGAGATCGGCTGTGGAGCTGAGACCGGCACTGGCGGCGTAGGTTGTAGAGAGCCGAAGCAACAAAACCAGACATCATTGACAAAAACACATGCTTGATGCTACGTCTCCGTTCAGTGTTTGGCTTCTTATCCACAGGGTGTTAATATAGGCATATATTCTGCCACCCATCGCGACTAAAGTAGTTCACAATTAGGTACGGCAGCTTTGAACTAGCGCTGCCCTCTATGTTCTTCGGTCCGCGATGTCACATTTGCCGACATGTGGTACCCAACAACTTCTTTCTTCACGAATCTAGTATTGTCGCATTCATTGACATAATGTTCAGCGCCGCTTTCACAAAAAGAAGGCAAGAGGATGACATTATATTCATAATGTAGAACATCAACAGTGAATTATTTCAAGTATTTGTGTGGAACGGGTGGTACCTAATACGTATGTGTGTGTGTGTGTGTGGAACACACGTATTTGACCGGTTGGTAGCCGTGAAGGCATTTATATTGATAGAATAAAATAGTTGCGAAATTTGATCGGATATTAGATAGATAGATAATACTTTATTGTCACACCACATAAATGAAACAGATATAATATACAATTCAAATTAATAGTGTTACAATTGCGGCCTTATTACTGAAAGCAATCTCTTCCAGGCAACCTTTGGGTGGAGAGGATCTGTAAAAACCGATTATGAAGGGGTGTAGTAAGTATAACTAGTACATACTCGTAACTTATAAAGAATAAAATAAAAGAGAAAAACAAAAACAAACTAGCAAATAAGTATTCATTCTGAATTTAGAACATGTGCGACTAAATGTATACAAATATACTTGCATAACGATAAACATATAAGCAATAATATACACAAAATAACATATATATATGATATATATTTATACTACAAAAATTATAATATAGTATCGATTTCCAAAACAATTTTAATTATATTAGCAGTACAGACAAAGAGTTAAATGTCTCAAAAATAATAATATCTATCTACATGCGGCTATAGAATATGTACGATGGCGGTACCTTCACTGTCGTACGCGGAAGAAAAAACTTCTATGTCTACTCGTAATCTAAAACAGAAATGATCAAACCTGTACTAATTCATTAAAAAAATAGTTTTTTTTAACACCGATGACTAATATAACTTTTATAAGATTAAAATTAATAAAATAAAATATCCCGCAATTCAAAAACTCGTTAATTTTCAGTTGAAGTTGGCTTGACTGAAAACTGAAATGCTTTGAATAGTGTTTCCAAATTTAGGGACCTTTGCCTGATTTTTCAAACCGTACAAACACTTCTTTGATGGTGCTACGGCGACTGACTCTTCTTTCTCCAAAAAACATTTGATAGAATTCTCTATTTAAGTTTCAAAAGTGTCGGGTTCTGACTGGTTTACGGTTACTTGGACTACTTATTCTGAATCAATTTTGGGTCGAAAAGAAACGCTCAATTACACGTCTCGACTTTTCTCGAGTTGAATTTCTCGAGATCGAGACCAGACTATTTCGACCAGACCATTAGGGGCGAGAATTCCCGGGAATAAACTCTAGTAGGTTCTTATGGCTGAAAGTAGCTTCACAGTTTAGTTTTGCAAAAGTTATCAGAAACCGTACGTGTCTGATATATCTCAAGGTCTTTTCTGAATGTGTAACGTGGGTTATTTTTTTTATGACAGTATTATCACGAGAAATAGTTTGATGTTTAAAACAGTTTAAAGCCTTAGTGTACCAAGCCATGCACCTAGCATGCTTGTTCAAGTTCCTAGCAATACTGTTAGTAAGATCACCGACTGCGTCTTCAGTTGCTGTTGTCTAAAGCCGTATTGATTTTTAGAGAATAAGAAAGACAGCAGCTGGCTGCTTAGCCCTAATTATAGTGAAACCGAAGATCTCCTGGTATTTTGTTTAAAATATTAGTTATTTTAAAACTACCCATTGGATGAAATTAATAAAAATCACTAAAATGTCAAATTTATTGATTCGAGGACTAAACTTATCCAGGTACAGCTTTAAGAATTATATCTACGCTTGTAAAACATTCTCTGAGATACAAGTTTTTTTCTTAGTTCTGAGGGTAGTGTTTTTTACGGCGGTTGGTGCGGCTTGCGTTCTGGAGCAAATTAATTTGTGCCCTAGGTAACACACATCATATCTTTTTCTTTTTAATCGTTCTATATATATGTATTCCTTACTGCGACATCATGTTAAATATTTTTTTTTGGAATTTAAAGTTTATAAATATGGATATGGATGCTATTGGAGAATGTTATAATAATAACATTCTCCAGTAGCATCTATATCCATCCTTGTCTTTTATAATAATGTTCAGATTTGATGAATAACTGCGGTTTCTTTGTTTTAAATTATTCAAGAATTTCTAATACAGGTTCTCCAGACCACGATGGCATTCTTTGCAAAAGGATCTTTACTCACAATTACACACACAGAGACCGGTGTTGAAGCGATTAATCTTACACAAACCGTTCAGTCGATTCGATCTAATAAAAATAATATGCGTTCGCATTGAAGTCAACTTACCCATACATGATGATACAAACCTTTCCACTCACGTAGGCACGCCCCTCCAAGGATCGAAACTGATCCATCGCCACGAATGCGATTAGTTTCGATCTTGATCACGCACTGCTTCGTCGTGTCGTACCTACATGCAGTTTGGTTGCTAACATATAAACATTATTAATATTTAGTAAAATATGAGTGTCGTTTCGATAGCCGGCTAGAGTACTCGCGACTTCTCGATGCTTGACCCAGTCTTTGTACGTGTTCCAATTATTGTGAAATGGCGCAATCAAAACATTCGGACAAAGTCATCGTTCAGACACTTGCTTTCATCCAGCAAACACTGGATGTGATGGATGAAGTTAGCCTGGAAAAGATCTGTTCATCCCATTTTACGGCCACTCAGATTCAAGAAGCCAAAAAAAACTTTCCTTTACTGCTGTGACCAGTGTTCGTTTCACAGTACGACAAGGGGACGGACTAAGAAAAAAGGATCTTTACGACATATTTTTAAGGACACTGATCTGCCCACCTACGTGATAAAATACCTCAATGCGATTCCAAGCATTAGTTTTAACCACGTTGATGCCAGTACGCTCCTGAAGGACATTCGTATCTTGAAGTCCAGTATTATGGAAATTTGCTCTAAGCTGGAAATTTCAGAGCAAACAGTTAAGAAAGGGAATATATAATTTGCGGAATGTAACGTTTTTATAATCGCCTAGACTGCAAATAGTTAACTTACATCGAGGCGGCACTCGACAACAAACTTCAGTTCAGCAACAATATCGCCTACTGTGTCACCACGGGCTCAAAACGATGTAACTCGACCTGACGTCACGCCATCGTCACAGCCTATGACATCAACTCCGACTGCATCTGTACGGCCACCTATAGCACGGCATCAGAAGCAGTCATTAGCAAAAGTTGTGTCAAACTGATATAAAAACACAGAGACAGATTATGGATGTACAGCGTGCTGTACCCTGTGCGGTTCAGGATGACAATGGATTCACACTTGTGAAAAAGAAGAGCCCAATCCGGCAGAACCACAATCATCACGGCACAACTATTGCTACGACCTTTACACTACGGGTTGTAGCACCAACCGTTAAAATATACCTTTCTTGACTGGACAAAGAGACAAAAGGAGAAGATATCCTGCGTTACGTCCGGGAGAGACTGAAAGGCCGGTGTGAGAAGCAAATCCCACTAAATTTGATGCGGTTGGAGCAGATTAGGGCTACGGACTTTAAGTCTTATACCCTTCAGGTTCCAGCAGCTCAATCCAAGATGTTCATGACACCGGACTTTTGGACTGCAGGGGCGATATACGGTGTAATATACCGCTTGTTCAGGGAGAGGAAGCAGAGTGAATCCGTTATGTAGTGTCACGGAATAATATGATTTTAAACATACATATTTTAGATTAAGGTATTTATGTTCTATGAATCCGTAAATTTTTAAATTTATTTATTGTGGATGTTACCTGAAATATTAAGATTTAATATTATTGTATAATTAAGTTATAAATTAATTTTAATTAAAAAACAATATATTTTCTCGTCGTCGTTTTCATGTATTTGCCTCAGGGCGAGCACTTAGACGAAAACAGCTGATACTTTATTCCACGAAGCCAATGTGGAACGAAGTAAAGATCGTTCTCGATATGTCGTAGCGTGTGTGGTGGACGAAAAACTATACAGTTTTGATCGGGATCGTTGATCGGATACGATTTCAGAACGCGTGTACTGGGCATATGGGTTCCAAATTTGGAATGGAATGAAGTATTTTTCTGTTGTGATCATAATATAAACTCGTTTGGTTTTTGAGATTACCCCCCCCGTAACTACCTCACAACTTTGAATTTGTAATTAAACTTTTGGTTTGGCTTTTGACTTGCACGCCGAGGGTCCCGTACCAACACAGAATGTACCACAAATAATGATTTCTCTCTATATATTGGGATCCCTAGTGAGAGTCCGTCCAATATTATGCCAGTTTTTCTTATCATAGGTTAAATTTTGCCCGAATACAGGTTAACGTACCGACCTCGACATGCTCAGACATTAAGAACATACTATGTATGAGGAGATATCTGAAGCCATTCCTTCCTCCGAAACACACTCCACCGTTGTTGTAGGGGACTTCAACGCTTAGTTACAGGGAATGGCGATGAGTTAAGAGTGGATTTGGGCAGCGAAACCAGAGCGGCCAGCGACTAGTCGACTTCATGGAAAAGGAGTCTTTGTCATAAACTGCTTCTTCGATAAGAGACCATCCAGTAAGTGGACATGGATAAGCCCCGATGATTCAGCAAAAAATGAGACTGAGTTTATCATGGCGAGTAAAAACCGAATATATATCTGTGATGCAGGTGAGCACCGGTTAGCGATCACCGTATCGTTACCATATCGCACATTGAATATCAATGTTAAGCATGAGAGGTCGCATATGATAAACTCCACGCTCCGTCGTAGCGTTCCCCAAATCCAAAACCCTGAAAGATTTCAATTCGAACTACATAACTGCTTTCAGTGCCTAGCTTAATTCGAAACAGTAGACGAGAAAAACAACGGGTTGGTGGAAGCTGTCCAAGTGGTGGGGTCTGCGTTCTTTAAAACCCCAAGCCGAAATAAACCGAAGAAACTTTAAGAAGAAACAATCAAATTGATGGAAGACCGGAATCAGATGAGACTGCAATCTTAAGCTGATATGACAATGCGAATTAAGGCAAGCGCATAAGACGAGTTTTGAAGGCACTACGTACGACACGACTTCAATACAAAACGTCTAATGGTCGCAGTCGAGCGTAACCAAGGCTCCAACTGAAAAATCCAACTAGTATGGGCAGCTTTCGGGTAGTTGCAAGGAATCTTCTCGTCAAACCTCCCGCAGGGCCTCAAGACCAAAGTGTTGCCAGTGATGATTCAAGGCACAGAGATGGTCCTTAACTATGGCCCTTATGGACAAGCTCACAGTCGTTCAATGAGCTATGGAGTGTGCCTAGATGCTCGAAGTTTCTTTGCGCGATAAAATCAGGAACGAGGATATTCGGAGAAGAACCAAAGTCACCAATTGCTTTCAAATTTTTCAAATTGAAGTGGCAATGGGTCACATTGCTTGCATTCTCGAGTGTTTACTGTTTACACATTACACCAGAAGACGCAGTTAGAAGGCCCGACGCGTTAAATGCGGCGAAATGGAAGAAGGTGGGGTCTTCCATTTCGCCGCATTTAACGCAGAGAGACTCGAATCATCGACGATTTATATATATAATCAATTTCGTATTACACCAGATTAACGATATTAACCGCTATATAGAAACCGGTTACAAATCTTGCTTTAAGGGTTGTATTATTAAATCACAATTCATGGGACCAATGACTACCCTACCCTATCGAATAATTCGACCGATCAGGTAACAAATATTTTTTAAAGAACGTATAGAGCAAGAACATGGAGACCACGTAGAAAACTTCACGGTGATATATATATATATATATATATATATATTCATAGATGGTTTAGTATTGCACTCCAAAAGACTTTTATAATTTCCAGTTATAATAAACGGTTTTCAATTAATACAAGCGTTTGGAATGCTCGCGTTGACGTCCGCTTCGCGTATAATTAGTATAATAACTGAAACCCACGTTGTTTTTTTTATATACTCATTAATATTGTTATTGAATATTCACAACCGATTCGTAAGAGCCAAGGCACTTCGGTTTGTGCGCTGATACTAGTAGAGAAAATCAAAAACGACGACCGAGTGTAACTATACTGTGGTTTTATGATCGGCATATATTGGCACACGCCTGTATTAATAGGAATATGGAAGGTGGTCTTGTTTCATAGATTCTACTATGGTTGCGATGTTGTGGTCTCTACCATGATCGCGGTACTGCAAGATGCCTGCAGTTTCTGGACCAGCAGACTTTAAAAATGACATTGTGAAAAGTTATGGCGGATGCGCCACAGTGATAATGAGTTGACCTAAACAGTGATATCCAAAACCAGTAGTAAAAAAAAATGAGATTGGTTCTGCAAGACGATGATTGCAATGGTTGTCTGGGGAAGAAGGAGACTATTAAGGGCTAAAATGTAACGCCCCTGGTGTTGCAAATGTCCATAGGCGACGGTAACCGCTTACCATCAGGTGGGCCGTCTGCTTGTTTGCCAATCCAATACATAAAAAAACCTTGTTGAATGTTGGCAGATCCTGGAGTACTCGGAATATTTATATTCACCACTTCATTATTTTCATTTTATATTGATATTGACATGTGGATTCTGTTGGCTATAGAAACATTAAAGTGGCCTTCCATACGCCGTGCCGTTTTAATACATTTTTGGAATACTTATATCGAACATAAATGGCGGGATACGATGTGAATTCCAATAACAGTTCTTTTTTTAAACACGGCGCTGTGGTGAAAGGCCCATGCCTGACCATGTACATTTTTTTGATAAACAAGTTGCATTATGTATTTTAGTACATAATTATAACACTCGTTTGGATGATATTATGGGCTCTATGATATAGGAGGGTTTAATGTGGGAATCAGCTAGCTGTTTCAGAAACGTTTATAGAGGATTTATAGCATGGGTGTAGATAAAATTCGTTATATATAAATGCTGGTAACTCTACTCAAAGGGTGCGATGCGGCAGTTCTGCAGCAAGCGGTGCGCTACGAAGTTCGCGGGTTGCATTATTGCTTATCAGAATTAAAAAGTTTCAGACAGTAATACAGATACTGCCGCCACATCGCATCCTGTGTAGAGTTACGACTATTTAGATATAACGAATTTTATTACTTGGAAAATTCTGAAAAAACGTACAGCATGAAATACGTACACAAAGATGTTTAATACGAGTAGAAGTGAATCTTTAAGTGGTTGTTAGCATTTTTCCAATTATCCTGTATATTATATGATACATACCTCATTTATTTTCTGTCTATCTAACCTTGATGAAACATTATTAAATGCCCCACGTAAATGGAGATTCGTTGAAGATTTCTCCGAAACTCTGCACGCCGTAACGTAGGCCCGTTGGTAGTAGCATCATTATAAGTGTCTATGGAGGCATCCGTAACGTAAGGTAGAGCCAACTTGCAATAAACTTTGTCCTTACGATTTAATGACAACAGGATAATTCTGTCTACTCTGACGGTGAGATGTAAGAGTAGTCTTGTTGTGCACTAGCTGGCCTGAAGATGATAAGATGATATGTTGGTTATATATTTCGATAAGATGGCAGTGGGTCAACTTGGGATTTGGTGAAGTTTATGGTGATAACGATGAGATGTTGCAGTAGTTCCTTTGGTGGCGCAAGTTGGGCGTGTGAGAATGTTGTATGTACCAAACCGAGTTTGAACACTTAGTAATTAAAATATGACGAAACTACGTTTTTAAGGAAAGCGTCACGCGCACTCTAGCGGCGGACGTTGCTTAAGACGTCCGGCGCAGTCATGAGTTGGATGGGTGACTAGCGGTCAACCATCTTCCAGCGGACATTACTACTGAGCGCTTCCGTGCTTCGGAGGGCACGGTAAGCCGTCGCGTCGGTCTCGGTTGTCGTCTTAGTTAGGATGGCAGTCGTTATAGCATGGTGGTAGGGCATTTTGCGAATGCCCGTCTGGCTAGCTACCACCCTCAATTGGGAAATATGTCGCCGAGCACCTAACGGTGTGTTCCGGCAGCTATCCTTGAGAGCCAGTAATTCTAGGTTAGCCTGAACAACATCTTCGACCACATCATCACTTAACACCAGGTAAGATAGTGGTCAAAGGATAACCTATCAGGCATAAAGAAAAAGCTTTATTTTATTTAAAAAAAGTACCTACTTACGACTCAGTAGGTCCTGACATACGGTATACGAGGTCTGCACTAAAAGTATCGGGAATGGAACATTTCCACTGTTCCTGTCATATTAAAATCTTTTTAATTGAAAACTCCTTGGTTTTAAAAACGAATACCATTTATTTATTTAAAAATGATTCTCGGTCTTGTCACAAGGTTTTGTCAAACTTGTTTAGTCGTTGAGAAAATGGAATTGACTCGAGAAAATTCAAGAGCAATGATTTATTATGACTTTCGAAGTGGTTTAACACAAAAACAGTGTGTTGACCGGATGATTTCTGCATTTGATGATGAAGCCCCATCCAAAACCACAATTTATCGCTGGTTTGCTGAATTTCAACGTGGACGTGTCAAGCTCAGTGATGATCCCCGTCAAGGTCGTCCAAAAACTGCAGTCACCCAAGAAAACGTTGATGCTGTGCGTAAGCTGATTGAGGAAGATCGACATAAGACATACCGCGAAATTCAGGCAACTTTAGACATTGGCATGAGTCAAATACAAATAATCTTGCATGAACAATTAGGTGTAAAAAAGTTGTTTTCCCGATGGATACTGCATTCGCTCTGTGAAGAGCAAAAAGCAGCTCGCGTTACTTGGTGCGTCAGAACTCTCGAAAGATTCCACGCAGGATCCTCAAATGCTGTATACAACATCGTATCAGGTGAAGAATCCTGGATATACGCGTACGAACCCGAAACAAAAAACCAGTCACGAGTTTGGGTGTTCGAAAATGAGTTAAAGCCAACAAAATTGTTCGTTCACGGAGTGTTGCAAAAAAAATGGTGGCCACGTTTGTCTCCAAAACCGGCCATGTTGCGACTATTCCTCTTGAGGAACAAAGAACGGTTAATGCAGAATGGTATGCTAGCATGTGTGCCACAGGTCGTTTCTGAACTCCGTAAAGAGAACTGCAACCGCCGCATCATCCTCCATCACAACAATGCGAGTTCTCACACCGAGCACAGAACAAAAGAGTTTTTAGAGCAAGAAAACATAGAATTATTAGACCATCCGCCGTACAGCCCCGACCTAAGCCCTAATGATTTCTATACTTTCCCTAAAATAAAGAATAAATTGCGTGGTCAGAGATTTTCAGCACCTGAAGAAGCTGTGTGTCCGCCTACAAACGGCCATTTTGGATACCCCAACTTCCGAATGGAATGGTTGCTTCAATGAATGGTTCCATCATATGGAAAAGTGTGTCAAATTTCGCGGAGAATACTTGGAAAAGCTATAGATACATTTTTAAATAGTAATGTTGTGTCACTTCCTTGATTCCCGAAATTTTTAGTGCCGCCCTCGTATATATTTGTATTGAAAGATTTTTTTAAGTATGTTCAGTTAAAGTGTAGAGTATATTAATATAATCTTACTAGAGAGCTTCAGACCTCTGAATGTTTGTTAACAGCTGTAAGCTCTCGACGTTTTCGAATATTAATATTAAAAATTTAAATAAAATTCATTTATTTATATCTTCTCAAGGTTTACAAATGTCGAGAGGGTTTTTATTTTAATATCTCTAATACAATTGATATAACCATCCTGCTGACGTCCTTATACATATTTTACACATAGACGTTACACCAACACGTGTCAGACCGCTTCTATCGTTACATTTAATATATGTTGAAAATTATTCTATGTTTAAGATCAATCAAATCAAACGTAAATTGACGCCTACGAGCTTAAATTCAAGAAAAGGTGAACAACAAAATAATAATGTTGTCTTAGGTTTTCGCGATAATAACACATATTAATTAAACAACTTTAAACAGTGACTGCTAGTCACCCGTGACTACGATCACTGCAAAGTGTTTCAAACGTCGCGTCGGGACAAATATAATGATAAATATACGCGATTTAAACCGTATAAATTTGTTTTTGTTTGGGTACTTCGGATATCTAATTACACAGAATTTGTGCGTTATTTTTATTTAGTGTTCTTACAAGTGTAAGAACACTAAATAAAAATAGTAACAGCATTTTGATAAAAACACTCTTGTATTTTTTTCAACATGCTGTTGTTTTTCTAGCCAATATTCTATTCTGCTGCTCACCTGCTTTTTCGTGAACATTAAGACATTATGTCTTAATGTTCATTATCTACATATAAAATGTTTAGTGTAAAACTTCTAATGATTACTTTAACTCTGTTTTGCCATCTTTAAAATGCAATAATTGTTTAGCGATTTTAATAATATTTGGTTTATAAAAAGTCCTACATAATATTTCACTTCTACGACATATCTGTGTGTCTTTTTACAAGTGTCATAAACAAAACTGTAAGAAATTTTAGTTTTCTTCTTATTTTGCCAGTCTATGGTCATTTAATAGAATTTCCTCTAGGAGATATAGACATAAAATTTTATTAATTTGTAGCAGTGGAGGCCCTTTTCAACTTCCAGCGGAACCACAGACAAGTTTTATAGTTTTTTACAGTCTGCGCACAAATAATTTACATATTAATTTATATATTAATTCTAGGTCTTACCATCAGGTGAGATAGTGGTCAAAGGCTAATCTATCAAGGATAAAAAAGAAATAAAAGAAATACCTTTCTTCCAAATCTTGAAATTCTGTGTAGTGACGAACGGATTAGACCATAAAAATGTGTTATTTTTTTGTTTTTTTTTTTGTATAGTTATCTACTTTTAATTGCTAAATACATATTAAGCAATCTACTGAAGCTTGAAATACTGCCATTTTTTACCTTATCTGTTTTACTTTCTTGGTTTATTTGGTTAATCAAATTAGGAACAACGTGATTTGGTTGTATGAGACGGTGCGAAAATTGTTGTAGTGCTGGGCTTAGTCACTATATTAGTATGTGGTAATGTAACGGGAAATTTGGTTATTTCAAGTAATGGAAATATTTTTATAGCTTGCTATTCAAGTAATTCTCGTCACACCAAAAAGAAAAAATGTCCCTGGAGCATTACACTTTATTGTTGTTACACAATAAAATTATTTTAATCGTATGTCCCAATCGGGAATTGATAACATGACGTATTACTTAAGTTTGATTCCCGGACACATAACACTACCATCAATACCTAATATATACTACTACTACAACACCAACGTCCCCGTGGGATGCCGGGCTAGAATTACTACCCCCCCCATTGCTACCTGTGGGTGTCGTAAGAGGCGACTAAAGGTAAAATACTGGAAGCAGCGCCTTCTGAGGAACTGATATCTTAAACTGCGATCCCCAAGACGTCTACCAAGCGTAGGGATTATAGCAAAAACCCCCTTAATGGAGGCTGTGTTCACCAGTGGACAATCCAGCTGACACAGTACAGACTACAGTACTACAACAAAGAACTACACCTCTTAAACATTATGTACTTTCACGTAAGTTCCATTTTTCGTCTTGTAATACTGAATTGGTGTGTGGTTGTGAATAGTATAGGCGGTGACTACCACGTGGTCGACGGTAACGTGCGCATACGCCTTGCAACCCTTGCTGTCCGTATTAGAGCACCGGTAGCGATAGCGAATTTCACCGCCTCTACACTTAATGCGACTTGATCTGCCGAAGGAGTACCCGTCAATCATGAGGAGCTGCGTGCCTCTTTGCAAGGTTATATAGCAAGCTGAAAATATAATTATATTAGCAATATTGATTTCAAACAGATTAACCCTAATGTATTCAAGTTTTTCACCTTCGCGCAACACATCATCTTCACTCAGACCTATACTCACCAATTTGCCAGATTATACGAATATTGTATAAAAATGTAACCATTTTATAGGTACTCTTTTGAAGTCCCCGGGGCGAAGTGTTGCCCCGGAGCGCGGCACTTCACTCTTGTAGTGGGGATGTTAGCAGAATAGACCTAGATTGGGTTGGGATCACCTCTCTATGACAGCAGCAGATACACCGTTATGTGCATGGCGTGCTTTATTGAGCCATTCTGTGGAATATGTGAAATACCCATAATTCCAGCAAGTAAGGATGTATTTGGCATTATAGTACCACCAACTTAACTGTGCAGTTCTCGAGGGCGCTACTGGTCAAGGAAATCAACTACAAACTGTCACAATTTGAGGGAAAGTTTTAGTTCTTTTTTCTGCAACCTGAACAGATAAGTTGGTGTGACTATAACGAGATGTGCATTAAAACATCATTGGAGGAATGAGGCCGAATAGCTTCTGACGAAGTTCGCAGCCGCTATCTCATCCCCTCTATTATGATACAAGTATGCACTTACCTCGTAATGTAAGGCGTAGTTATGTTGGGTTCCTTCCATTCAAAATTTGTGTATCTGACCTTATGGAAATATGTGTTCTGTGTCGTACTCATATCTAATTACTAAGGTTCCAATGCTAGGGCAAAATAGTTGCCAAATCACCATCATTGATGAGTTATCTGTTATTAGGGGTATTGAGTTGTCTTTTGGTTAAGCTCTCAATCACACAAGCAATTATGGGTATGTTCCATTAGTCGCTAAGAACGTTATTTTCGATAATTTTGATCACATATGCGTCTATGGTTGTGATCACGTGATCGTTTGTAACTGTCATCCCCGTTCCATTTTTGGATAAGAACGCTAAAAATGCCACTAAAATTTACCACTTCTGTCACTTTTGACATTAGATGTAGCGTTTAAGGCGAAAATAACGCCAAGACCCATGTGGAAAACTTTTTGGGAGTGTGATCGTTTTTAGCGAATCTCACGCTAATGGTACGCACCCTATATTGGTGTTAATTTAATGCAGTCCCTACTTTGTGCTTTTATTGTGAGAGAGCTACGCTTCACGTCTTCTCCAATGTAGAGTACCTTTGGATATACATAGTATGTAAATATAATATTATTATGTTGATATGTCATTGGATTTGGCGTATTTTTTTTAAATATCTTTTGCCTCTGCATTACTGCAAACAAGTTTTAGTAGTAGTATAACAATAGAGATAAAGTTCATGGTGTGTCCTTGAACTCCGCCACCGGCTCCTCTTTGTAATTAAATGGAGAGAGGACCCAAGCAATGCAAATGTAGTTGTTTACACAAATAGAGACTTATGAAGTCATAATAATCAAGACCTAAACAGGCCTCTAAATTGGGCTACTGAATTTAAAGATGCATGTTTATCATGTTTTTACGAATAAGTCCGTGGCTTATTGTAACATGTTGCAGAGCACTACTATTCCTACTACGAGTGTTCATGTAGATATAGGTATAGGTCTTTATGTATTACCCAATTAACAAAAATAGGTGTTTTAATATTATTATGTTTCCTATCGTTCTTCCATTAACCATCCAATACGATGGTAAAAGAAAGATATGAAAAAAATAGGTGTTCTTTGACATAGTTACGATTGCTTAAATTTGATGAATAAAATAAATTTTGCACTTTAACAACAAAAAATTATATATTCATAAATTGAGATCTTTTTAACAGTTAGGAGGTACTTCACTTTAAAATATATTCGAAGAAAATACAGAATTAAAACTAGAATCACTAGAAAAGGGGAAACATAGATTAAACATTATATTTATCATACTATAATAAAATCTTATTTGAACATTGAAACTAAACAAAGTATTGTAACAAGGTTTGGTAATAGGTAACATTGTTCATATATTATTAAAATCTAAATAAAGAAGCATTTTTTTACCGAACGGTGCTTTAACAAGTATGAAATAATCTTTTATTTATTGAAACAGATTACATTCTAGTTTGCTTGTTGCAAACCATTTACATAACCAAAACACACTAGCACACACCACATTGAATAATGTGTTAGAAAACATTACATGACTAGAATATCGACCAAGTGACATATTTAAAGATATTGGGTGTACATATATATGTATATATAAAGCGTTGCATTTGCTGAACACATGTTATAAAATTAATTAATTAGAGTCACTGAGTGCGTCGACTTTAGTACTAAACTATTTAAGTTAGTGTTTCGTAAAATCTATAGATAAGTAGATACCTATTCTAAATATGCAATAAAATTCATCGACAGGCCCAAGGGCCAAACTCCCACCTTTTAAAAACTATTATAGAACACGAACATCATTATTTCAAGTTTAAAATATTAATACAAAGGTTCGTTACGAAACAATAATGTTCATATAGTGCTATCTCTATCGCACAGATAACTTAATACAATGCATGTAGCTCGCTCTCACGTTGAAGTTCTAATGTAAGTTTACTATAGCGAAGTGTGGTAGAAGGAATTAAAATTTTTATTTTAAGGTTAAAATAAGACTGAATTAAGAGATGGGAGTTGGCCCCCAAGCCTTAAATCACTCGTGGGGGGCCCGTATAGTGTGTCTTTTATAACAACAGAATTTAACAATTCTATTATTTTTAACTCTATACAGCAGTTCATATACTTAAGCTATTTTAATTAAATTACTATCTTCAGTGCTTTATATTCTACCTATTTTGCTTATTAATATTAAAGTAGGTTTGTACAAATATTATTAATTAAGGAACAATATTTTGTCATATATTACAATTTCAACAATACTGTGTTGTGCCTAACATTATGACGTCTATGTATATTTACGTATATCAGGACATACGACTACTTACTATCAATATTTGTTATATAAAGGTAGCGCTTAGCTAACAGCAACAGAAAAATAAATAACGTGTAGTTTTTTTAATTATGCTATATGTAGAAACTGTTAACATAGTTAATGCTTCATAGGAAAACATAGATCTATTGTTTCATATAATATAATCCACTGACCCAGTTAATTATTCTTATTTTAAATAAATGTATAACTATGAAAGCTCGGTTACAAAAATTGTCCTACGTTTTATTTATTATGTTTAATACATTTATTTAAGCATTACTTTGCTATAAATGCAGCGTGTTGTGTCATTACAATAGTTTACTCAAAGGACTAAATATAAATAGTTGACTAGATACAACTGTGCTTTGGTATTGATTATAAGAAGTCCATCGCGATGCGAAATTTGCTAACTGTCGTACATATACATTCATACAGACTGCAATAAACTCCCCGACATTACACTGATTCGTTTAGCAGTCACCACTGAACATTTTACTTCGAAATATTAATTTCCCAAAGAGCAGCTTTTGAGCGGATTTATATAGCAATGTTATTTTATTCCGAAATAAAAACTTCAGCAACAATTTTTAAAATGTGTTTTCAGGTAATATCTTGGTCATATTTACATTCCATATGAGTGTATATGTACTCTTGCAGCTATTCGTAACTTTCACTTGAACTTTTCTTGATGGGCGTGCCTAGAGGACTATGTGTGTGTTGAAGATTAGATCTCACAATAACGTTGTTGTCATCAAGGTGCATGTAAGCTTTGCATTTGTGCCAGCGGTTTTTGGTGCAACCCCATCGAAATCCGATCTTGGTCCTGCTCTGCTTGTAGTAGGTGAAATTGTTTAAGATCAACCGCTCTTTGCCTCGGGCGGTCATAAATATGTTTACTGAAAAGCAAAGTAATATATACAATACTTAAATTGTATAAATTTAATCTAAGGCGTAACATTAAAACTTATTTATTTCAACTACATACTTTACTTTCAAATCGCATTTAAAATAACTGAATACACATACAAATTAATTTTACGAACGTTAAATTAAAACACTTGTGCGAGTTGTTGAAGGTGGTGCAAATGTATCCGGTATCATAGTTTTATTACAACATATTATAGTAATTTGTTACAACAAGAAAAATAATTAAGAATAATCAGAAAATAGTTTAAACAGAGAAATATTGAGGACGGTTACATGGCTACAATGCATTGACCCAATGCCTTTAGGTGAAAAGTATTTTTAGAATGCTTAAAATACATTTCACCTAAATTTTTATTTAAATGTTATAAATTATAAATAGTATATTGGCTATACTAGCTTTATAAATGATAGCCATATTTAAAAAAAAAAACCCTGACGTCACATTCAAATAAGAATAGTATACCTTTAGCAACTCCCATAATATAATTCAAATCTAAACAACATATCATTAGTCAGGATTTGTCATAGGCTGTATACTACAGAGCATGTCAAAGCAATAGAAATTTAAACACACTTTCATCTCCAAATACTATTCTACTAAAAAATAACAGGAAGTAAATTTCGTGATAGTAAAAGTTAGGTTATTTCGTTAGTATTTAAAATAAGAGAAGGCAAGGGAATCTGCAGTAGGCAATAAAAACACTAAACACTAACATTTAACTTTCGATATAAGGATGTTATGTCGTTAATATATTATCCTTGTGTTAAGAAAATGTAGTTTTTTCTATAATTGCTTTTATGGTAGGTATATTACCTATACCTATAGCTTTTCCTGCGCTTACTTGAAAATTACGTACCAATTTGGTGCACTTCCTTGAAAATTAATGCTCCAATATACTGCCGTTATATCTTTCCCGGTAGATATATTCTGTAGTTTACTCAGCCGTTGTGAAGATTTCCAGATGTCACATTGATGTTTTGGTCTTCGCATGAGTGGAAGTATGTTGAACTGCACTTTACATTTTTGGAACAGTCAGCACCATCTGGAAACCTTAGATTTCCCACAAATTGCGCATTCCATCTTTGCTTTAGGCGGGGAAAGCAGAGAGCGATAGAAGTAACGCCCAATGGTTATGAGTATTAATACAATGTATAATCTTTCTTGGTTACTTATAATTAGAGACTGTCAAAAAAATATATGCTGAAAACGCGAAAGAATATTATTCCTGCAAATTTAAATAAAATGTCATTTTCAATACATTCGAATATATTTTCCTCCAGCAATTCTGCGGAAGGTAGTGGGTGCATGTTCATGACTCCCATGATGGTAGACCACGTGGCAGTCCAGCGTTCTGATGTGCACGTACGCTCGGCATGTGCATCTGGTACAGCACCAACGGCCGACGCCACCGAGTAGCTCACTCTTCTTGTAGTAAGGGTAACCTGCAACCAGCATCACCGACTTCCCGCTTACAAGATCTATCAGGTGACCTGTAAAAGATTCATTAGGATTTACCTACAACTTCACTGTTCTCTCAGAATCATCGACATGAAGATATTCAAACTATACTAACCACTAAATTCATAGAAAATAAGGGTTTGCAACCTATGTAACCTATAGGTTACATAGGTAAAAATTTAAGCTTTGCCTGACCTATAGGACAGGCAAAGCTTAAATTTTTAGGTAAAGTATATCTGTCACATTTATAAAACAGGATAACTCAGGTGTCAGAGTTCAGTTTAGTAATTTAGCACTTTCGTCGACAATGATAAAACAATTAATTAGGTGGGATGTGGAAGGGAGAGAAAGTAATCAATGTTTGGAATTGACGGGGATTATTTTTAAAAAAGGGTTCTAATTTTTTATATCTATTGGGAGCGACCTAGTAATACGTGCTCTCTTCTATGAATAAAGGGGTTAAATTATAAAATAAAAGAAATATTCAAATAACTACTATACGTTGTCTCTTTTTGTTGTCATTTATAAATGATATTGTACATTTTTAAAACTATCTATTCTTATATTATTACAAGCAGCTCTAAGTAAGACATACAAATATAACTATTGAATTCACTTTGCTCGTTATATCGCGAATTACATTTTTACTTAGTTTAAGCCAAAACTCTGGGATAATGGTATAAGGGCAGATTATCGCTAAAAAATTACCTATCGATTTAAATTTAAATTGTCATGAAACAGTAGGTTAACTTTTAGGTTACTATACAAACCTATATATTTATCTTTTAATGATACAGTTATATTATAACTTACAGTATTGACCTGTGACTATAGATTTTACATACCGCGTCGGTTGGTGGTCATGCTCAGTTCGACCACGTATATATACAAAGTTTGGAGTAAGCTGGAGGAAAGCTTTACAGTAACACTTGTTGCAACACCACCTAACGCCTCCTGAGGTAACAGACTTCTTGTAGAATGGGTAGCCGTCGACCATCAATAGCATTTTACCATCGACCAAATTAATGAGTTCCATATTCATGGCCCCTGTAAAACAAACTTCATTTACGAATCAATTATTTTTACCTCATGAGAATGAAAAAAAACCGCTACTTTACTGCCACTGTTTATGGCCTATGACGGCATTTATTATTCTATTCGTTCAATACAAAAAACTTATTTTTTAATATAGGTGCGGGATATTCTTAGTGCATATCGTCTCAGATTATCTCTAAAAATCAATTGGAACCATTTACAAGCAAGTGGTCATTTGCTTTTTGATATGAGTCAATGATTTATTTTTTGTTGAACTTTTAATAGTATGCTTAATTTAAGAGAAAGTGAGTTTAACAACGTTAACTCAGCTCAATCATAGCCTTCAAGCATTATCAATACGACGAGATAATTGATAAAAAGGGTACATAAAGAGACAAACTTAACATTTTATGTATTTAAAATAGTTAATTAGTATTTAAAATAGGATTTCATACGGCTCTGACGGTTTTTACAAGACTGTCCAAAAAAAGGAGATTTGTTTTCAAGGTTCATGTATGTATGTGTGTGTATGTTTGTGATTTTCTTTATTCCACCATAATTTCTAAACGGCTTAACCGCTTTTAATGTAAGAGATATCCTTAGATTCGTCTTGACAGCGCAAGTGACACTAGGTACATAAAACCCCATTTTCAAACCCATTAAATTGTATGAAAATGATCGTGTGGTGTATGAAAGTGAAGGGGTTTAAAAAACAGTCCTTAAATATATATAACTTGCAGTTTTAACTTCAATGGAACAATAAAAAGTTTAACGGAAATTAATTATTTGCAGTCGGGTTGTTTACTTTTTTAATTATTTTATACTTGTACGATTAAGTATTTCTTTACAATTTATTGATAAATGTTACGTGTTCTTTATTGTTCTGTTTTCTTTCTTTAGTAACAATAATATACATAAATATATATGAGTATAACAATGTCTCCCTAGTAAACAAGATATACGGTCGCTAGTTTTGTTTACAAGTATAGTTTATAGAACTTATTAAAACAACAGTAAGGTGTATTGTACAAACTATATAATTATAAAGATATTTGCACACATGTGATGTAATGATAGCTGATGAATTATTCTTATTAGAAAATAGTTAGTTATTATAATTAGAAAATAATATTTATATAAATCGAGATGCCACCTTGGCTTATGAAAATATTACTGTCAAATATTTTGAAGACAATACATACACAAACGATTAATAATATAATTTACTTTGACTTAATTCATGGCAATTAACGCCAGTGTCACTTTTAACTCAAACACTAAAAGCCGACAGACCGATCTGGATGTCAAATATATATAAGAGTATTTTTGTCCTATAGTACTATCTACCAGAAATGAAATAAATTATAATGTACGCGGACTTTCATGTAGTACTTCATATTCTATTAGAAATTAAATAAATTATGGTATTATGCAGATATCCTATCAACAGCATAAGTGAGTCGATAAGCCAATATCTGCCGCGGAATAGTTGCCAGTTCGTTATTTTGTAACGATAATTTAAGTCAATAGAAATATTTAATACTTAAACCTAATTATTATACAATACAAGAATATTTTTAATTATATGACTAAAATCAATAATGTGAATCGAGAAGTCTCAACAAAGGTGTTGTCCAATCAGTTGGCTCCACCGAAAAGAAATTGAGAATACATGATAATCCAGAAAAATAAGCAAAACTACAAAGACTTGGCACGTAACTTGATAAAATACCGTTAAAGCTGACAATGCATCTATTCATCAAGATTAATTTAAATACAATACAACGAGGTTTACGACTTTTAGTCTTTTACTCATACATTGATAAACATGACTTCAACGTTTTGTTACAGACAAATGACCCTGTTTCCATTTTAATTTTTACATAATAAACTTCAAAATAGTTCAATAGTGAATTAAGTACCTGCCTACAGGGTAGACAAAAAGATCAGTCGGTAGAGAAAAAAAAGAAAACAACTCAATAACCTCTGTATAAACCGTTTTTATCATATTTTTAGAACAAAACTTGCTCACGTTATTTGGATCGATAGGATGAAGTTTCATGGTTTTGAATCCTTTAGCCTAGTGCTAGGACTGAAGCAATCAAGTTGCTTTCAATCTTTGAAAAATCATCGATCGTCAGTGTCAATGATAAACGTCATCACTTCAAGAGACAAAATCATAAGGAATGTTTCCTTCGAGTAAAATACCTGTGACTGATATTAAACATTTTCTCAACCGACACTTGCTTCCCACCCTGTAGAGGTTATATATAAGACATTTCTCCTTATGGGGAAGGTGATAAGTATAGCTCAAACTCAGAGTTACTCTGATCATCGTCATCATCATTATCACGCATATCATCTGATTTAGTTTCCGCGGTTTGTGGTTCCATATCACCATTTGATATAGGAAGATCTGCTACCTTTTCATTCTTCTTCGATTTTATTTTCGCACCAGATTTTCGTTTGTTTTTCTTTTTTACCTTTTCACCATTTTTAGATTCGCTTGCTATTGCTGGCATAGGGGCTTCATGGGAATGTTTTGTATCCGCTTTGAGGACCTTCAGGTTGTCTGTAATAATAAGATGGGCCTTACACTTGCAGAACTGCGTGCAACTCCAACGATGGGCGTTGCCTCCAGCCTTGATATGCTTGTAGTAGGTGTAGTTGTTTAGTCGAAGATGGCATTTACCATTTGGACGTTGAAAGAATTCCGCCACTGCGATCAACGAAAATAACGCCTTAAGAATTTATTTACACATCCTTAGAACAAAGTACAAATTAATATGAAATGATAGATGCATAACTTTTCAATTTATTCCTAGACCGCGTAACAAACACATTTGTCGAATTGTTCGTCAACTTAAAAACTAACATTTATACTTAATACGATAAGAAATAAAAAAAAATGCTACATATTTAGGTACCTCAAAATATATACTTTGACTTTTTCTTCACTTATTGGCAAGAATAATTTCCAAACATACAAAGTAGGCTCGGTTAAACTATTGTCTTACATAAGTAACAAAAAAAGTCTTTGTGTTAGATTCACAACATATTCCAGCTGCGTTTATTAAGCAATACAATGATAAATAACTAAATTATTATAAAACACGATTATCTTGTGTACAACGAGATATAAACCATTTTACGAGTAGATCATTTTACTAACATGATTTCTTTTAACAGCTCATTAATTGAATATTTAATTGTAAAAAACATTATCGTTTAAATATCAGTGCTTTATTTTGCATAAAAACCATTTTACGAGTAGATCATTTTACTAACATGATTTCTTTTAACAGCTCATTGGTTGAGTATTATGTAATTGTAAAAAACATTACCGTTTGAATATCAGTGATTTATTTTACTGCACTGCACATAGTTCACCCATATTATAAACGGGCATACATATCCACGTCCTCGAAAAAAGTTTCATAACCGGACAAACACGCTACCAATTTCAGACGCTCATCTTCAAGCGTTATTTAGCGCTTTCGATGATAACCAAGCCTATGGCCCCGGATAATAAAAAGAAGTCACCTCTGGCATGAAGACTTTGTGTATTTTTCCGTCTTTTTGCTAAGAAAACTTTTAATTTAGTTTGGGCATAATCACTTGCGCCGACCGCACCTAACACCGTCATTTCGTGGCCTGACGTCTTACGCTAGTCATGCCTTTTTACTCTGACACTGTTTATGTGCAATCCATAATGAGTGACGTGTTTTTTTTTATTTAAGCAAGCGGCATACAAATCAAATCAATCGCAAAAATATTGATTAGACTTTACATAAACAGCATATCCATTTCTGTACTTTTCCTTATTTACTCTTTACAACAACTTATATAATGTATATTTAATTAATTATGATTTTCCAACGGACATATTAAGTATAAGGTAATTTATGATAAACTATGCTGAGTTATCTACATCAACCACCTTAATAAAAAAATCGATGACCGTACTAGGGACAGAATAAGTCTTTCGATTCCGATTAAATTATCAGCTTACTGGGAACAGTGATACTATCTCACAGCACCAGTTTCTTAAGCGTCTGTGATGCTATGAAATTTGAAGTCCATCATCAACCAGATAGATAAAAAAAAATAGAATTATATACATCTCTCACACAATTATTATCTATGTCGCGGGTATGCCAAAAAGCCGTGACACTATATGTTTTCCACTGACATTCCCACACAATACTACGACAGGCCAATTTTTGTTTCAGTGGACACAATCAGCTGTATTATAAAAGAAAGATCAGAATCGATACGGTTAATATTATAGGTTATTCACAATATTTTAATTGATTCCAAATAAATTATAATTTCAATAAAATAATTTCGTAATATTGTTATTATATGAAAAAATATAATAAAACAATAATATCCCGGCTTTTCAATACCCATAGAACATCATCAAAACATGGCTAAGTTAGGTATAGCTACTAGTACAAAGAATCCTAATATCTATATTTAAAACACTACACGTATGTTACAACTAGTCGCTGTATATTTATATATACACCCCCACGAAAAAATATATAAAGAAATGTACGTCATTCAAAAACATCAGAACGAAAACCGCGGCGGGCGTGGTTTAAAAATTGTACCGAGAGGCTCAATAACATTATCGCGACCAATCAGATGCGATCATTTCTATGCGCCAAATTAATTAACCAATCCATTTGAATTTTGAAGATTGTGCGTGTTTTGGTCCAATAAACAAATGATAGATTTGAGGAGGCCGATATCGAAGCGGTAACTTCTGTATGAGTGTATGAGAGACACTTGTTTACATATTAATTCGTAGGTTCTACATCATTACGTAATTAAAACCCGTCCAGTCCACATCTGGTAAACACCATAATATGTTTTGTAAGGCATTTCTATTGTCTACTTAACACTATGAATACATCTGAGTAAACTGACCTCACACTGGGCCCACTGGTTTTATTAAATACACTTTATTGCACGTAATTATTAATTTATAAACGATCACAAATAAATCTAAACCAAATTAGCAGCCATTAGAAAACTTAAATGCATAAAATTATTAATCTTAATTATGATAATGCTATAAATAAATAGGTACCCGGCTGGGACTCGCGTTATATTTACCGGATAGATTCCGACCAGTTTCGGGCTCTATTGTAGCCCTTAGTGTGGGAGTCACGGTTGCGCAAAGCAGCGAGCGCGGGCTTCAGCACGTACTGCGTGTACAATATAGCCGGAAACTGGTCGGAATCTATCCGGTAAATATAACGCCCAAAAAAGTCCCAGCCGGGTACCTATTTATTCATAATGGATAAAACGGCGATAGTTTTCTAATATGATAATGCTGATTCGAGAATAACTTTAAAATCCGGCACGTCCTTTAATGCTTGCAATTTTCAGTGCAAGAGGATTGATTCCATGTCTTCCATCTTGATCTCGTTTTTGCTGAAAAAAGTGAAGAGATGTATGGAGAGTATATTCACCGCGCAAAATTAATTTCGTCATATTTTAAATACCAAGTATTCAAACAACGAGGGGCGGCTGAAAAAATCTGAGCTTAAGATAGTTGCAGCCATTCTATTTACTTTCGCTACCCGTCACTAGTTGAGCGACATTTAATTAGTATTTAAGAAAATTTGGAGTAATGAGGATCATTATAATCAGATTTATTTAACTGTAAAAAACAAATATCTGTGCCATCGCTGCATCAGAAGAAATTTAAACGCATCGCGCCGTACCTAATTTAATTAATAACTTAAACGCAACTAAACTTCTATCATTCGACAGTTTATTACGAAATATATCATCAGATCTTCTTTAAAAAATGTTGGTTACTTGGTGGTGTGTCGTATTTGATGTCGATGGAAGTCATGCCGTATCAGTAAATTATTTGGATGCCATCAAATTTTACATATACTAAGAAATTCTTTTTAATTATCCAATTTAATATTGATGTTTGGAGAGTAACTATTAACAATATAAACATTTATTTTATTGAAGCGCTCGTAGCGAAGTTTGCTTAGCTGTTCTTAACTGATCAGCAAAGTTATGCAACGTCCGCCGCGGTCATGAGTTGGATGGGTGACCGCAGTGACATTACTACTGAGCGCCTCCGTGCTTCGGACGGCACGTTATGCCGTCGGTCCCGGTTGTTGTCGTAGGATGGCAGTCGTTATAGCATGGTGGTAGGGCATTTTGCGAATGGCCGGCTGGCTAGCTTGGTAGCGACAGATTTTAACTTGAGCGTGGTTCCTCAAGTAGAAAGCTGTCGCCAAGCAGCTAACGGCGTGTTCCGGCAGCTGTTATTGAGAGCTAGTAATTCTAGGTTAGCCTGAAACATCTTCGACCACATCATCACTTACCATCAGGTGAGATAGTGGTACAAGGCTAACCTATCATGCATACAAAAATAAAAAAGTTCTTTCGGACACCTGCATCAATCAATAGATCTCAACTAGCAGTTTAATTTAGGGCTTTAAAAAATATTCTGATGTATATGTCTAAGAAAAATCAAAACTTACATTGCCGTCTCTCGAAGCTGTTCCTATATTCTTCAAGTAGTATTTTGAAGGCGGATGAGTATGTTCCGTCCGGGCTCTCACGACCAGCATTTCATGGGTGACGTGAAGAAACCCTCTACAGGACCTGGATCCCATTTGCGTGCAGCTCCAGCGAAATCCATCCCTCAGAATCTTGTGTTGATAATAGGTGTAGCCGTTTAGCATCAGCAAGTCTTTTCCATGCCTCCCCTTCACCATCAAAACTGAAAAATATTATGTATCAAATATCATACTGTATCTAAAATAATATTAATCCCATACAAATAAATGCTATATACCTGGAGATCTCTAGGGGTTTTAAAGTACTGGAACGGGGTTTCTATATTTAAGTATATTATACGAATTTATTATACATTCAATATACCCAGTGGTCAAACTTTGTTTAATTGGGTCTTAAATCCATTTTTATTTCATAGTTAATTGTAGTTAAAAAATAAAATCATAATTACAAACACCAACATAGAGTATTGACTTTTTGCTGACACGCAGAGAGCTACAAACAAAGAAAATATGTGGAGAGTGCGGAAAACGGATATACTAAAGTGTCAAAGTCATTGATTTATTCAATTTTGTTGTCAATTGTGGATCTTCTGCTTTTCTTCAAAGACGTCATCAGAAGTCAGGTACCTCAAGTGATTCTCGCGCATCGCCAGCGTCTAACCAAATTTGATGCACGATGCTTCAGGTGTCATTTCTGTTCCTAAAGTGGGTGTACGAATATTTGTAAGAGAAAGGTATGAAAACCCTAGTCCAAAGACTCATAAGAACTCATATTTCTTTGACCTGTTCCTTTAAATGTATTTCTTTCTACGCACCATTCCAGGTCTCTAAGTTGGGCAAAAAAATCTCTCAATGAAGCAGAAAACTAACACAGAATTTTAAAATTGTTTACTAATTCCACTTTTACTTTATATTGTTTTCGTGCGCTCGTAGAGTCAAGACCTCCTGAGGATGCTTCGTTTAGAAGCGAAACGCGTCGAATACTCTTCCGGTTTGGCTGCGTGGCGTTTGTGACGTCATGTCGGCTTAATAGGAAATTAGGCGGAATTGTCACTAGATATATATCATTTTTATAAAGATTTTTTAAGTGTTTTATTAAATAATTAATTAAATGTTTTCTTAAAATACTTTTAAAATATTTGTTATTATTAAAAATGGATTTCCGCAAAGTAACGCCTGAATCTATTCACTATTCATTACTTTATATTGTGTCACGTTAAAGTTTAAAATAGACCCCGTGTTCATTAATGTAATATTTTTGTGGCGGATGCAGATGCCTGCCCAAAGTTACGCGCACACTTCCATTTTCTTTCAAGAGTAACGCTGCCGGACATTTTTCTGGTTTAGTAGTGGTGCATGACCATCTACTCCCACGTTTCTTCTTCATGAAGTAGTTTTTATAATATGTATATTCGTTCAATATTGCCATCATTTTACCTTCGTATGTTCGTACGACATGGGCTAGAATAAAGAAAATTACATATACCTATATTTGTAATAAAGTACTGCGTCGTACAGAAGTTCCTTTGCATAATAGTACAGTTCAGTGTTTATAGTATAAAATATTTTTCTTAGAAGAATCATACAACCTCAACATGCAAAACATTAATATTACATATATACGATTAATGGATCATTGTTTCATTAAGACAGTAGTTTCGGTTTACATTTTATAAATACTTTTTTATTTGTTTAATTTAACAATTAATTTTAATACTTACAATGTTATTTTAAATATTATACAATAACCGGCAAAAACACTCAAGTTAGGGATCGAATACGTGGACCCGGGTTTCGCAGTCGTGCACTGACCCTGATGATGAGCATCTGATATTTTAGACATACCTACCCAAGTCGATATTTTTCGATCACCAACGTGAGTGCTTTTGCCGGTTATTGTATAATAGTTAAATATGTGTGAAAAACACGAGAACTACATTTAAAAAATGTTATTTTATATGTAATATCATGATATTTATCAAGCTTATATTATCTTATTTACACCTATGGACATTTCCATAGATTTCCTCTCCTTTGATGATAAGATTATTCATATAATTATGTTACTCATTAGCCTAATGTGTAAGCACCTCTTTTCAAATTGTATGCAGATATTTGGTTCCCATTTGAACTAACTTAACCAAAAAAATTAAATAAATATATGTATATTTCCCCCGTGGGGTGCCCGGTTAGAATTGCACGTCCCCATATCATCCCGTGGGTGTCGTAAGAGACGACTAAGAGAAAAATACTGGAAAGTGGCAGCAGCGCCTTCTGTATGAACTGCCATCTTACACTGCGATTTCCAAGCCGCCGCCTGCCAAGCGTGTGGATTATGGCAAATACCCCCTTTATAGGAGAGGCTTTGTTCAGCAGTGGACGATCCGGCTGATACAGTACAGTACAGTATGTATATTTATTAAATTTAAAAGTTTAAAGGGTATTTTCTATACATATGGTATGTAAATAGCTGTCTTCAAGGGCTCTTATTAGAGGTTTGGTTCTTTCCCTATTGGATTGACCACCCTTTGGACCTTTTGGACCCACAATGTATCAAAACTTCACTTTGAAAACTATCGCGAGTTTTATCCATATTAACTTATTAGGAACGCGCTGAGGCCCGTGCTCGTCGCTTCGCGCAATCGTGACTCCCAGACGCAGGACTTCAATACAGTCCGAAACTGGTCGGAATCTTTCCGGTAAATATAACGCGGGTCCTAGCCGGTTCCTAATAAGTAAATATGTATCAAAATTAACCAACAGTTTAACACTTACATATAAATCTCCAGTGTATGTTTATTTATAATTATGTTATACTAATAAATATATCAGACATTATAGATTTTTGATGTTGTATTTTTTTATTTAATTTAGCTATCTAAGCGAACAAGCTTACGAAATCACAAAAAAAGAGAAAATACCCTCAGCGATTAGATTTTTTTTTTTTAATTTAATTTCTTTGGGCTATAAACTCTTCGCGACGTTCTTTTTCAATTTCTCTTTATATTGCTTACTTTTTTCAACATTGGTTAGTGGCTTCTATTTACCTTAAACAATTAGCTTATAAAACAGAAACGACAGAACAGCCCTTTTTAATTTTAATATACAAATACTATGTTAGTCTTGCCTGCAGCGAATCCTTCATTAGCGAAACCAGATAATAAAAAGGACCGAACCTGGTCGGAACCTTTCCGGTTAATATAACGCAGGCCCTAGCCGGTTCCTAATAAGTGAAACCTTCACTATTTACATTTAAGTAAACTGATTTTAGGGTTCCTTACCATTTCTGTCTGTACTATGTACTGTGTTCTCATGCTCATAGAGGCAAAGTCAGTGAAATTTAGGTATCACGTATATAATGCTGTATCAATAAGTTTTATTTTTATTTTACATTTGCTGGGCTAGCCTTTAACCACTATCTCTTCTTATTGTAATTGATGATGTGGTCGAAGATGTTGTTCAGGCAAAACTTAAGATTACGGGCTTTTAATGCCAGCGGTCGAAATATGTTTAGACCGTTAGGTGCTTGGCGACAGATTTTCTACTCAAAGATAGTAGCTAGCTTGTCTACCAACTCTGATCTACTCAGACTCCACAATAGAATACCCTGTACTCTGGAGATCAGTTATTTGTGATAATATGTTATATAATGTGTGCTATGTATTCGGAATTTTAATAGGTATTGGACTCAAGGAATAAGCATTGCATTTCAGCGGGGCAATGCCGCCAATATACTGGGCACGCTGCCAGCTGGTAGTGGACTGGAGCATTTGGACTACCTGTGAGTCTGTAATGTCTTGTAGGTTGTCTAAATCTTACATTGTAGAAGCTGTGTTATTGTTTATACTTAGTTTATAGTATTTTGTTAATAAAGGCATACCGCCGGTAAAAAAAAATACATAAAAACATTGTAGAACTCTGCAGCGCTCGACTTGATTGGTATCTCTGTAACTAATGTAACTAATAGGACAATAAAAAACATAGTATTTTTTTATTTGAGTGTGCATTAAAATTACAAAATTTCATGTAACTTTTTGAACTTACGTCTTATAGAATGATAAAAATACAACATTATTTTTGAGAGTATCAAAAATATCCATTACTTCAATTGATGAGCGAAAAACAATACTCGAATTAAACAGACAAATAAATTACAGTAAAATAGTTATATGATTCTATGTTAGTAGCACATATTTCTTAAAACAAAATTGTAAATACTAGATCTCTAATAACTTAAATAATCTTAGAGGAAAAAATGCTCTCAGGCTATGAATAAAAATGTAAAAAACTGTAACTCTCATACAATTACCGCTTTGATTTTGGACTCGTCAAGTTCGAAATCAGCAAAACACGCACAATATTCCAAATTGAATTGGATTGGTTAATTGATTTGGCGCATTTAAAAATGATCGCGTCCGATTGGACGCGTCAAGGTTATGGTATGGTGCGCCTCATGGTACACTTTTTGGACCACGCCCGCCGCGGTAAGGTTTGCGTTCTGCTGTTTTTGAGCTTGACTTACATTTCTTTCTATATTATTCGTAGGGGTCAGGTTATAAAAACGGCAACGTACAACATATTCAAATTTTCGTGGAATTTATATGGGCCTTATAAAAGTCAAAGCATTTTTGATTACAAAACCCAGGTTTTCCTGGACATAGCAAACAGTGAAAAGTTGTTTGTTTACGTATTTTCTTTGAAGCTGAACAGTAGCGACAGACCTTTCGTTTTATTCTAGTGGTAGCTCTAACGTGTCCAGGCGAATCAGATTTGTTTTCAATAGTTGTAGCACTGATTTTTGACAATTTATGACCATTGCGGCGTCGAGGTTGTGAAGTTATCTGTATAAAACCTGTTAACAGATGAACTACATAATCATGTATAACAGTGAAATTCCTTTTGGACAATAAAAAGTAAACAAAAGAATGATCATTGACATAAAATTTATTTTCTTGGAATACATAAATTATCAACGTTGAAGTTTAATTGTGTACCGTTTTAGGTGTAAAAGTATTAAGGGCGTCAATTATTAGGTTATATTCCTTTAAAAATGTGCTAAATATTTAAAGCCAGCAAGTCGACTGACAAGCCCACTGCTGACCGCCACCGGTGCCGGTCATCTGAAGCGTATTGTCGCGCTCACCGTGAAAAAATACATATAAAAAATAATGCATAGCTTTAAACAATTTGATACATATTGGTAATTTGTTCTTGTAGTCAACTTAAAACAGTCACAAAGTGTTGCTTTAGAATTTTCATATACGAGTATACACTCAAAAAAGGAAACAACAAAACCTATTTTGATTTAACAGAAATTTGTCTATTTACTAATAAAGTTTATTTAAACTAATAATGCTTTGTTTAAACGATAATGAACTGGTTTTGTTATTTTCAATTCGTCTAAATGTAATCAATATTTCTTCTACCAAGACTTTGTAGCAACCAGTGCAACGTTTTCTGAATATTCTATTCAGAAAACGTATAGTTAAGAAATGTCAGGATCTAGACGTAGTAGGCTCAACATCTTGAACGTTTAGGAGACGTTATTATTAAAGATTATTATCGGTCAAGCCTAGAGTTAACAGCACAGAACTCACAGAACTTTTCCTGCAGCTCGGGAGTCCCCACGTTCCGTACCAGACACACTAGCTTGTTCCACATTCCACGCTCATATACTAATTATTCAGCGAATTCAGTAATCCTTCGAACACAGAAATGCTATAATAGTAATTTTAGCTCAACAGACCTTTTCAACAGCTCGAAAGGTGTATTCAAAACAGACATTATTAACATTATAATTGATGAATAAAGTGAATATAGTATGTTTTCACCTGTTATACACCACTTACTTTTTTTATCTTCTTTAATTAAATATGTATTTATTTACCTGTTGCAATTGTTTGTGTAACTTTTATGAACAATGCATATTTTGTACTTCTGCTCTCTTTGTTATAAAATTATGTAATTAGAAAGTAAATCCGTCATTGGATGTAAGAATTAATATTTTTATAAACTAACTATTGTAAATTAAGTTAAGATCTGTGGATTTTGTGAACTCAATAAATAAATAAATAAACTTGAGTTACACTCCAATAACTGAAAAGTATTTTCCTATCTTGATGATATAGTCATTGACAGTGAATGACAATCGATCCCATAAGTAGCAAGGGTCACTAAAAAGGGTAAAAAAAAATTTTACAAAAAAATTAAACCGACTTTAACACTCAATTGTGTCAAATAACTTTTCGAAGTCGGTACCATGCGCACAATATTGCGATTATAGGTAATTATGAACCATCATAGTACCCACTTCAACAAGTTATTTCACACATTTGAGTGTTGAAGTCGGTTCCATTTGCTGGTTTTTGAGATATAATTTCATTAATTACACATAATTCTCCATACAAAACAGAAACGCGATGAAATGCATCGGTCGACGTATATACTCGTTCCTTGACATCTAAGCACGTTCATTTTCTTCGGAAGGCATAAATATCTTCTCGGCATCGTTTCTGAACCATATAGACGCACTGCAAATGCATTCCAAGGAGCTTCAGAGTTGATGAGAGTAGTTTCGTTGTTTAATCGTATTTGTTGAACTTTTTTACGTGGTATTACAAACAAAAAGTAAGGATTTTTTTATTATCTTAGGCATAAAAAGCTGCTTATGTATTTTAGTATTATGCTTAACATTAATTACGTACTGATGTAGTGGACTGTGATATAAAGTTATAAATAAATTATTACATAGGTAATCACAATTATCACACTTCATACAAAACAAAAACGCACTGACACCCATAATGCAGCGGTCAAAGAATACTCGTTAGTGTAACTGGCGCGAGTAGTACACTTAGCGTGATTTTGGCTGTTTATTTGCCTTAACTTGGAACGTATAATCAGTTCATGTTTGTGATAAGGGCGCGTGCCTAAAATGATATATACAAGTATATCTGTATATGTTGGGTCTCCTATAATAATCTTTTCTTCTTTTCGATGCGACGCGTGATCAAAATGCTGGCACCTATTTGGCTCAAAGAATAAGCATTGCAATTCAACGGGGCAATGCTGCCAGCATGCTGGGCACGCTGCCAACTGATAGTGGGCTAGAGCATTTGGACTCCCTATGAGTCCAAATGCTTTTACTGTAGTAGCTGTAGTATTGTAGTAGCTGTAGTGTTGTATATAGTTTGTAGTATTTGTTTAATAAAGGCACACCGCCAGTAATAATAAAATCTTTTATTAATCTTTAAAACATGAGCGAATGTTTACAATTATCACTTCGTAGGTATTCGAAAATGAGAATTTATAAACATGGTTCCCTGAAACCTCACGCTAGGAGGACATGTGTCGTGAGGTTCAATTTCTTCCTTGTGAACATTAGTCTAGTCAACAAGTTAAAAAACGTGAAAAATAGAGATAAAGGTCCTAAAAATATGAGCGATGGCTCATTCGATTCGGAATCACCTCTAGAAAAATGTTTTTGCAGGATTTTGGTGCAGGTAAAAAATTGCAATTGTTATTAACAAAATAAGATGAAAAAAAATGATATTTCGTTTTTTGTCAATAACTTGAAAAATATTAACATTTAAGCAATTTTGAAAAAAGCTCGTTAAAGAGGAGGAAATTTCCAATAAAAAAGTCCTGACTCCCGGAACTCTATCTCCATTATTTATAATTTTAATTAGACGTTGAAAATAGTGCTCCGCGCGGCTGTTACAGCATGCGCGCGCCGCCGCTAAAGAGAGTTCAGCAATAAAAATATTTTTTATTATAACATAAAATGTGATTTTAAAAATTTGAAAAAATTCTAGTATCTTCTTAACACTTGAAAGAATCGAGCCCTGAAGAAAAAAAAGTTTAATCATCATTTTTCAAAAAGTTATTCAATTGTTAACTAACAAGTTTTTTCCCAATCTCCATTGGCATAAACAATGGAATGATAGGTATAAATAATTGGCCTATAAATTTTAGACTTCGTGGAGCCCTTTTGATATATGTACTTTATAAGATCCTGCGGTTAATTTTCATTAAAGTTAATTAATTTGTTAATTATGATTTTTTATAACTATTGAAAAATTAAAAATCTAAAAAATGTTGATAAAAATTTTTCAATGTGAAAACAGGCATAGCTAAATAATAATTGAAAAAAAAAAATTTATCAACATTTTTTAGATTTTTAATTTTTCAATAGTTATAAAAAATCATAATTAACAAATTAATTAACTTTAATGAAAATTAACCGCAGGATCTTATAAAGTACATATATCAGAAGGGCTCCACGAAGTTTAAAATTTATAGGCCAATTATTTATACCTTTCATTCCATTGTTTATGCCAATGGAGATTGGGAAAAAAATTGTTAGTTAACAATTGAATAACTTTTTGAAAAATGATGATTAAACTTTTTTTTCATCAGGGCTCGATTCTTTCAAGTGTTAAGAAGATACTAGAATTTTTTCAAATTTTTAAAATCACATTTTATGTTATAAAAAAAATATTTTTATTGCTGAACTCTCTTTAGCGGCGGCGCGCGCATGCTGTAACAACCGCGCGGAGCTCTATTTTCAACGTCTAATTAAAATTACAAATAATGGAGATAGAGTTCCGGGAGTCAGGACTTTTTTATTGGAAATTTCCTCCTCTTTAACGAGCTTTTTTCAAAATTGCTTAAATGTTAATATTTTTCAAGTTATTGACAAAAAACGGAATATCATTTTTTTTTCATCTTATTTTGTTAATAACAATTGCAATTTTTTACCTGCACCAAAATCCTTCAAAAACATTTTTCTAGAGGTGATTCCGAATCGAATGAGCCATCGCTCATATTTTTAGGACCTTTATCTCTATTTTTCACGTTTTTGAACTTGTTGACTAGACTACATGCCATGGTAAGAAGCATGATAATTACCTATATACAATATATATACAATTATCTATATATGTATATATATTTTATTATATATTATATCACAATTACCTTTAGTTATATGTATATATTTTAAATGCTTAAAGAATACATATTAAGAAATTTAATTGTTCATGTTCAGGATTTAAGAAAATATAATAATGATTGGGTTCTCACAGGTAGGAAACGGTTTGCAAACGGGTTCTTCTGGGACTGGATTCGTGTCCGTGGAATAAAGATTCACTGTCTATTGTGTCTTGCTCTACATTTACAGGGCCTCATTGTGAGTTAAGACGTTAAACTGCTTACAAACCGGGTTCTTCCAGTTAAGATTGATTGTCTACTATGTCTTGCGATACATTCAAAGGACCTCCTTGTGAATTGTGACACTTATAACGTGTGAATATCGCAAATTTACCAGTTTTTTGAGAGCCAGTAATTCTAGATTAGTCTGAACAACATCTTCGACCACATCATCACTTACCATCAGGTGAGATAGTGGTCAAAGCCTAAACTAAAAGGCATAAAAAAAAATATACAAAAATGGCGCGTAAATTTAACAAGAGAAACAAAAATGAAAGAGAATAGAGTTTCGCTGCATAGTGACTGTATGAAATGTATTATTTTCGGGGTCAAGTTACTGTTAGAAATGCTCACAGGACTTGTACCACTATTGACAAATCAATGTCGTACATTATAATTCGGAAATTAATAATGTCAAAGTTGATAGATTTTGCCGGCAGTAGCCCCGCGATTTTTTATATTTATCATATACCAGGTGGTAGGTCTCGTTAGCCAGAGTCCGTCTTGGTGTGTACCACCGCAGCGTTAGACATTCTGCCTCGAAGCAGTAGTGTGCAAATACTAATGACTTGTTAGAGAAAGCGTCGCTTTAGAATATCTTGTACTTGGTACAAGAATAATTATTGGGTTTTTGTGACCGAGAATTTTTTACTAGCTGCCCGGAGTCTGGAGTATTGCCCGTGTCTGTCTGGAATGTTTAATGTAATAATACATTAGATTAAATATGTCTGGCAATGTGTGTATATAAAGACACCTGTGCCTACTCCGTCGAAAGAATACTGCGTGGCAATATGTATTGACAGCGTGAATTTAAACTTCATTTATGATGTTTCGTCGTCTTTGCCATGTTTTTTAGGATTTTTTTTCGTAACTGAAAATCAGCGGCAAAATCTTGCGAAATATTGATATTTAAGATTTGATTCCCATTCAGAAACAGGTCAACTTCTTCAACAAGAGTCTTACGCTGCTGAGAAATCCCTGGTTTCCTTTGCCCAGCCTTACCAAAGTTAGATTGGGACTGATTCTGACATAAAGAATATAGTGACAGATAAAAAAAAGAGTTCTATGCTTGTATGACCATATATTATAATTGCTAAGAAACTAATTTAAATATTTTGGCACGAGTCCATCGATACATAATTAAAAGAAATGTTGACTAGGTAAGATTTCAAGATCAGATCATAGAATAAAATTCCTGAAGGAGACACAATTTTACATAGAGCTTAATTACAATTCACAACCAAATAAAATAACATAAACTACCACCACAAACAAATTAATACAAAATTATCCCTTATATTTAGGGCCGTCCGAAAGTCCAAATATTACTAGATATTGTACTGATGGGATTTAGGAAGCCGATCGCTTAGACTTAGGGCCCGTTTCAGAATGTCCTAATATAGTTTTGGGTTGATAACCAACACATAAAATAACTGAATGATAAAAATTACAGTTAACATGCAACGCGTTTCATGCTTAAATCGATGACGGTGAAACGCAAAGGTAGTGTTTTATGTACTAAATCTGTTCTGGGTAGTACAACCGGAACTTTTTCGAACATTCTGAAACAGGCCCTAAGGCCCACTTGCGCCAACGAGAAAACGCGAGTTAAACTCGAGTCGAAGTGTAAATTGTCATACAAAATCCAAGTTAACCCGATTTTAACTCTCGAATTAACGTTGGCGCAATAAGCACTTAGTCATTACGATAGGACCAACCGTTGAAATCTTTATCAAAGCGCTTCGTGCACTCTACTCTTCATATTTTAAATACGTTATATTTCATCATATTTTAAATACCAAATGTTTAAAGTCGGTGAAATGTTGTACACATATTGCTGAGCCTAATATATACGCTTTTGGTTTCGATTTATCTTCAGTTTTTCGATTTATTTTATCCCTAAATGTCGAAATAACGATTCCCATACAAAAAAAAAAATTGGAAAATACTTAATTTTACGGAAACCTGGCAAACCAGAAGCATAGATATCAGGCTCAAGGACATACATGCAATTAACCGAGTTTGAACACTTAGTATTTAAAATATGACGAAACTACGTTGGTAAGGAGAGCGCCACGAGCAACTCTAGCCTTAATTGTGGTGCTTTACGGTATTTAAACACAAATAATGAACCCAAAAATGTCTCAGCTATCAGGCTCAGTGCTGTTTTTTTTCTGTTTAATAATTCTGATATTCTTAGAATCAAACATTTTGAAAACCTCTTACTCTATAATTTTTATCTCAAACAAAGCCCAAATTTCAAAAAAACCTAATCAGGAGCGGGATTGCTCTTCCACGCCATCTACCGCGTAAGGACAAAACTGCTTGCTAAACAATTTTCATTGAGTTACATATAATAACCGCTAGGTGGCTCTTATAAAATTACCTACGTTATTAACCAAGTGAACTTATATCAGTAGATTTCTTTAACTTAATGGGGAGATTACAAAATTACAAACGCGTTATTGCAAAAATCTAAATATTAAAATTCATGGGGAGAATTCTTTTTTAAATTGCAATGTGCATGCATTACTACATAAAACAAAACATTGTCAGCAGACGCGAATAATAATTATTCGCGTCTGCTTAATAACGCAGTCGCAGAGACATTTTTTTTTAAATATAATATTATTTATATGAACACTTTAAAACTTTACTATGCGGTATGAAGAAGGTACCTCATTAAAATGGAAACGTAGAGGTATTTTATATAATTCAAGCTGATGATTTATTCTTCGCAGCGATGTCGGGCTTAATTTTAGAACCTCATATCAATTGATTACAACGATTACATTTCAGGTGATAAAATAACACATTCGCTTAATTACGTAGTAAAGTAACTAAAATATCGTCTGTTACACTAGTAGGTGCAGCCAAGAAACAAAATAACATACACATTTAGAAATAATACTTGCGATTAAATCGATTTAAAACCACTTACAATAATACATTTTTTTGCATCCAATATGAGTCCAGATTGTCACATTTATTGACTAATTCTTATGCAAGTCTCAAAAAAAGTAAGAAGAATAGTATGTCGGTACGTATAGTTTTTAATTATAAAAAAAGCTTTCAGAAATCTTAATCGGGTATATTTGACATAATTTTTACCCTAACACAACGGCGACGTTACACTTGCAAAAACAATGAAAAATATAATACGGGGATGCGTCATTTTAAAGGTAGTTTTAAAAAAATCTAGGAAACATGAGATAAGTACGTGATGCAATATGATGAAACGACTTTAAATGGGTGCAAATTGTATTATTTTTTTACCTCGACAGGGCGAGTTTACACTCGAAATACAAAAATAATGTAAAATGCAATGGAATTCCTCAATTTGAGGGTTGATTTAACACAATATATATTTCGATTGGTATGATATGTTATTAAGTACCTTTAGTTAGCAATAATGTTCACTGTGATGAAAAACTAAATCCCACATACTTGACTTAGCAATTGGAAAGTCCATGCTTGTTGACAGGGATTACTTTTTGCTTCTGCATTTGAAAGCATTATCTTTAGATAGATATATATAACAATAGTATATATACCCTATCTATTATCTAGCCCCTTTAGTGGTGGAGAAACACTGAAACTTATCTACACTCACGCTCAGCAAAACATATGATTAGTAAACACTAAATTTCCTACTTACACCTTTTATATTTACAGTTAGGTGTATTTAACGTGTTAAGTACAAAATTAGCTTTGATAGGTAAACATTGTTATACATAATATATTACAGGTTCTATATTATTAAATCTATTCACAAACTATCAAACTAGGAATGCAAACCTTATTGAGATCAGCCTAAAATTATAGATTGGCACTTCACTCTTTAATAACTTCCTAAATATGTATTTAGAATATACGAGTCTCTATATATGTATTTATATTACAAGCACAGCACCTTTATTATCTACCAATAAATATTCTTAAATTGATGTGTACGCGTCTTTAATACCTGTCTTTTTCGATAGTTATTTAATTATCGGTAGCTGGCGACTTCAAGTTAACAAAAAGAGTCAAGTTAAAATTAAATTTTATACAAGTGTCAATATACTCGTATGCTATATTACATATCATTTTTATTACGCATAAATGAGTAGCAAGTCAGGTTGAATATATAACTAAACTAGATCTAAATACGATTAAATAAATGCTTGAGATATCAGTGACTCGAGAACTTTGGAAAATAAATAAAACTGTAAGTACTGTAATTAAACAACTTTAAACGGTTTAAATGGCGTATATTTATCATTATTTTTGTCCCGACGTTTCAAACACTTTGCAGTGATCGTGGTCACGGGGTGACCAAGATCACTCATTGTCGGTAGGACAAATAATTTCTTAATAACTCATGTGACAAATAAAACCAATTAGTCACCCCGTGACCACGATCACTGAAAAGTGTTTGAAACGTCGGGACAAAAATAATGATAAATATATACGCGATTTAAACCGTTTAAAGTTGTTTAATTACTATGTGTAATAATCGCGAAAACCTAAGACAACTGTAAGTACTGTCTTTTTACCAGGAACGTGTTGGGATAATATATATATATATACTACCGACACGCACTGAAAGATATACTGGAAGTTACGGTTTTTTTTATAGGTTAGTGTGATGCAAAAGAGCAGGCGAGGTAACAAGGATGCGTTGTCGGCCTTTGAGGATAATCTCTTTTCTTGATGGTTCCTAAGTCGTATTGCTACGAAAATAATTCAGATGGCAGCTGGTACAGTGCTAGGTAGATTTGACAGCTTTGATCTTGCAGCGCTGCGAGGAACAAGTGGATGTGCGGAGCCGGACAAAAGCCGACAAATCGTAGGCTTCCCTTACCCTTCTGTTTTAAAATAAAACACTAGGGATATTCGGACAGAATCAGGTGGAAAGAGAGGTAATTTTGCTCTGTTTTATTACAGATTGTCAAGTCCACAAATTACAATACTTTAGACAAATGTGGTAAATTTTAAATAAATGTTTCTGTAATTTTTATGTGTTATAAAAATATTTAAGGAACTAATATTTTCTAAATATAATCACGATTATATTTAGTACTACTTCGAATAATAATATTGGTCACATTTACATATTATTAAAGTAGGTTAAGAGTTACAGAGTTAAGTAAGTACAGAATTTATAGCTAGAGATGAGAAATTTTGTACTCAAAAAAATTGTAAATGTTATGTTTGTAAATTATTATTATTTGAGTAGTACTTACAATGCGTTTAAATACATAGGCAAGCCAGTATTTGTGTCGGTAGTTCAGTGTCTTACACGGAGACTTATAAACTAACCAATATCTTGTGCTGGCTTTATAAAAAAATGCAATATCTTCTTCTTGTCTTTATAATTCTTAATCTAAAATATTATAACGTCCAACACAGGATATTATCACATACATTCAACTTGTTGCTTATTACCCTTAAATGTGTACTGAAGATTCTTTATATTAAACCAACGTGTTAGTAGTCCTAGAGACTTAACCCATTGGCATCGGCGATAATTATAACAATAGAATTTCATTCATAACTAGGACATAGTAGTCCAGTACGATGCCAACTTATTAATCATATCCTTTGATGTTTTTTTAAACGTCATATACTTAATACTGCGCAACAGAGTTTACCTTTACGCAGTAGTAAACAACGTAGTATATTGTATAGGCAAACGATGGCTTGACCTGAACGCGCAAACCCAAAAACTATAACTGTTTCTGGGGTATCCAGCATGTTTTTTCTTTACATGCTCAATGATGTTTAAAATAAACAGAATTTTATAAAATTATAGAACGGTTATGTGTAAACACTTGTCTTTAGTAAATACGATCTAGCGACAGCAAAGTAGAGCACGTATTATCCATCTTAAAGTTGAGACGGATCTGAAGATGCAGTTTTTGACAGATGTTCAATAAATTAAACGTTAAAACTGCTTCTTAAGAAAGATCTCAAGTTAGAGATGCATTTATTAATACTAGCTTAAGTAGCCTTAATTTAGCGAAGAGCATTTTTTTCATTCGTAAGTACAAATAAAACATTCATTTAAATCCCATTTACTCAAAAATCCGTGAAAAACTTCTCCGTGCAATACGTGGCGTAAAAACCTTTCCAACATCAAGGACATAGATTTATATAAGAAGACACGCAGTGACCTGTGCTGGCTCTGGGCCCAGTGTGAGTTAATCTTGTGATACGCAGCTAGTGGGTAAACGCGATTTTATATGTCTATAGGCTAATTCACTAACACACCGCCAGAGGCGCTTTGCCTTCGCCATACTAAGCGTTGCGCACGTGGCGGATTGTGAGAAAATCTCCAACAGCTCTTTCATATTATCTACACTGTCATCAGCATTACTGAATTCACAGATATATCCCTTACATACAATCAGTCGTTGAAGTTATACTTCGTATAATTGTCGTCATGATTATGATACCCTTTATGCTTCAAGTAGCGACCTTCAACCGTAGTCTGCACGCAGCTGTTGCACCCCAGCCGCTTACGATCTCTGCAGGTCCAATTGATAGTGTTGTGGTATCTGTTATTGATCCAGTATTTGTTGTCCCGAAATATCATGACCATACTCCCAGTGCGATGAGACGGAAGATAATAAATACCTAAAAGGAACAACATATCAATACAGTTACCGTGATTACCACTAAGTACTTAGTTACTGCACACGTTTCTAAAACAGAAAGTAATTAACAAAAGATAAGTTTATAAAAGCTGTATTTTCTAAAGAAATAACAGAAGCATGAATGGGTGTATTAAAATTGCTCATGGCTAAACATTGTAGTACAATGTATGGTACAACTTAATCTTGGTCAGTGCTTAGGAAGATCTTTATTTCAATCGAAATGCGAGTGATAGAGATCTCGATAAGACCTTTAAGACTATGGGAGATGTTGAAAAACCTGGGCCACAGATATGTAATGAATTGGGTATCGAATTATTATAAGAGAAATTGAAGGGTGTGCCTAAATTCAAATATTTTATATAGACAATATCAAATTAATTAATTCTATAAGAGGTTCTCAGAGACTGTTTTGTAATAATGACCCAGGTACAGGGTTTAAAATAAAACGAAAACATTCTAAAATAGTTATTCTTATTATTACAACCACAATACTGTTTCTCTAAAACTGATTTCATAAAATTGTAGACTGTCCAACTAGAAACTAGCAGGTCCCTACTATAGAGAAACATGCTTAGATGAACATGTCATATATATATATAAACATATAAGTACATGATTTATTTGTTATTCAGTAAAAATAAATTCAATATTATTGCTTATTCTATAATAATTTTGTATAGCTACTCAAAATAGTGATTGTCTAGTGTCTTTTTCCCTAATGAATCTACCGTCATGACATTGCCTCAAACGGGGAGGAGTGTGTATGTGTCTACCCCTAAATATAGAAATGTAGTCTATTCCATCCAAGCCTTTGTATGTGATGACGTCGGCTCTGCACCCATGGACGTCTCTTGATGAGCAATACCACTGTTTCTTGCCATGTGCTTGATGATTCTTCATGTAAAATGTAAACCCGTTCAGTATTAGCAGACCAGCTCCGGTTCTCCCTGGTATAAATTGCGCTGGAACTGTGATCAAAACCAACCAAATTAGTTACCTTTTTGGGATAAGGGAATAAAAAAAACGGGTGATTTAAATAATTTAATAACATAGGTATAACTCCTACGCAGAAAATAGGTGTGTATAATTTTGAACCTTGATTTGAAAATTTCAATTTTAAGGCCAAGCTTATTCACACTTATTTTCTTTTTAGTTTATGCAATCTTAAATGGTTTGTTTTAGTAATTTTCGCCGCTTTAAGAGTGCACTATGTATTTTTATGTAAACAAGGAATTTAACACAGGGTAGGGAAATGTGGAAGGGAGTAAATAAGTAAACAATCATTCCGCAATGCTTTATTCATTAATGTTAGGGGAAGTTTTTGTTTTTTTTTCATTTATTTATCATAAAATTTTTACAATTTTCAAACCTATCTTTTTATCCTATAACCTATCCTATAACCCTATACTTGTCTATAATGCAATTAAACTTTTATGTAATAGCACCATAAAAAAAAAAGAAATAAGAGAAAAATAGGTACCTACCTGATAATATTTAAAAAAAGTAAGGGTTCCCAAATTCTGGAAAGCAACTATTTGATTTTTTTTTGTGCATGTATTGTATTCTTTATGTGAAATAAGTTTCGGTCATGGTTAATCAAATTTTATCAATGGCAACACAGGTCTGTAGTAAGTAACTTACAGTAATGTTTAACAACATTTTCTACCATGTTACTTATTCATTATAGATTTGCCAGTATATATTAGCTGTTACCTTTACTTAACTTTGAACACTAGTCATAACTTAAGTTTCCCTTTAAGGCTATTACCATAAGTACAATTAACCATTGCACATGTCAACTTACCTGGAATTTTGATCCTATTAAAAATATATAGAATGTTCTGTGGGATTCGAACCCACATAATTAGACATGTCTCAGACTTCTTGCTTTAGTGTTTCAACAAGTTGTCTTAGAAATCATTAAATTCTCATAATGAAAACAATACAAACAACAGATGGAGAATTAATAATAATTAAGTTTATTTTAACTTTTCAGAGTTTTACAGAAAGGATTCGAACCATTCCATATCTGTCAGTTATGTTACAGGCACATTGCCATTCGCCAGGTCTTTTCCATTCTCCTAAGTTCTATTGGTAAATGCTTTTTGATTACTGTAAGTAATGTATGATGGGAAAAGCATACATTATTTATTTATTTTAGTAAGTTAACTTACACTTACCTGAGCTCTATTGATTTGGATATTGACAGCTTTGTATGCTGTCGATATCCTTACTCATATGACATGAGAATCGAACTCACTGTTATCCGGCATGATGTCTCCTTGTGTGGAAATGTATGAAGGGATTCGAACCCTTGGCATGTATGTGTATGTATTCGCACATTCAGTAAAATAATGCCCTGCACAGGGATTATTAGTGTTCTGAGTGGCATTATCACATTAATCAACTGCAATACATGAACATGTGACCAGGATTCGAACCTGGGATACTGAGCTTTTTACTATTGCCTGCATAGGCTTCCATGTTACAGATAAAAGAATTGAACCCATAATGGTAAACAAATGATAGTCATACATACATTAATACAGACAACAATGTGTGTTCCCAACCAGGATTTGAACCTGGGACACCTATCTTTTGCAGGCATAACAAATACCCACTGAGCTACAGGCTCGTCATTAGCTTCCATTTTAAAAATATTGTTGTGGTGCTCATACCCATATTGATTAATAAATGATAGTGATCCATTCATCAATGCTCCTCCACAAACATAATAACATATCAATAATCTGACCAGGAGTCGAACCTGTTATACCAAGCTTTGCAGGCAACTACCTAATGAGCTACACTCCCATCATTTGCTTTCATGACAACAGTATTGTTATGGGACTCGAACCCACTTTGCAAAAAAATATAGTCATACATGCATTAACACTGCAAACATCCAAGAACACACAAATTTATCTTTCTGGCCAGGATTCGAACCTGGGACATTGCAAGCAGAACCACAATCTACTGAACTACACTGGCGTCATTGGCTTTCGTGTTAAAAGTATTGTTATAATACCAAAATCACATCATTGTCATACATCTTAGTATGAATTTCATGATTTTTTGCAGCAACAGGCTCACTAAAATATGACTTACGAATTATACTTATGGATAGGTAACAAAATGGTTGGGCAAATTTCCAACATCTGATTGGAACATTACCTTATATGTGTATAGGTGTTATAGGGCATATTTAAATCATATTCATATACTTTTTTTTTGTATATATACATAAATCAGTATTGTGTATTGAACCCACTACATATTCCAATAATCAATATGCATACAAAGGATACTTATAAAACATACCTAGAATCTTATTCTATCATAGCGCATATTTCAATTATAACATATTTTTTTAGAATATGACCAGAAATCGAATATGTAAATTGAACCTATTGCTTCACACATTTCAATAAAAGTTACTAATCTTTTTGCATATTTAAATCATAATCTTTATAAAATTAGTTTTTTAGAATATGATCTAATATTAAATATGTTAATTAAACCCATTGCAACACATTAACACAAGTTAGTCTTAGTGCATATAAAATTCATATTCTTTATAAAATTATTTCTTAGAATATGATCAGAAATCAAATAAATGAATTGAATCCATTGCTTCACACATTTCAATAAATGTTACTATTTTATGGCACATTTAAATCATATTCTTTATAACTTTATTTTTTTAGAATATGATCAGATAATAAATATGTTCATTGAACCCATTGCAACACATTTACACAAGTTAATAATCTTAGTGAATATATATAAATCATATTCTTTATAAAATTATTTTTTAGAATATGATCAGTAATTACATAAGTGAATTGAATCTATTGCTTCACACATTTCAATAAAAGTTACTATCTTATTGCAAATTTAAATCATATTCTTTATATCTTTATTTTTTTAGAATATGATCTGATTTTAAATATGTAACTTGAACCTATTGCTACACATTTACACAAGTTACTAATCTTTGTGCGTATTTAAATCATAATCTTTATAAATTTATTTTTTTAGAATATGATCAGTTATTAAATATGTTAATTGAACCCATTGCGATACATTTACACAAGTAACTAATCTTAGTGCACATAAATCATATTCTTTATATATTTATTTTTTTAGAATATGATCAGATATGAAATATGTTAATTGAACCCACTGCGACACATTTACACAAGTTAATAATCTTAGTGCATATATAAATCATATTCTTTATAAAATCATTTTTTTAGAATATTATCAGAAATCAAATATTTGAATTGTACCTATTGCTTCACACATTTCAATAAAAGTTACTAATGTTTTTGCATATTTAAATCATAATTTTTATAAAATTAGTTTTTTAGAATATGATCTAATATTAAATATGTTAATTAAACCCATTGCGACACATTAACACAAGTTACTAATCTTAGTGCATATAAAAGTCATATTCTTTATAAAATTATTTTTTAGAATATGATCAGAAATCAAATGAATGAATTGAATCCATTGCTTCACACATTTTAATAAAAGTTACTATCTTATTGCACATTTAAATCAATTAACACATTAACACAAGTTACTAATCTTAGTGCATATTTAAATCATATTCTTTATAAAATTATTTCTTAGAATATGATCTGATTTTAAATATGTTAATTGAACCTATTGCTACACATTTACACAAGTTTCTAATTTTTGTGTGTATTTAAATCATAATCTTTATAAATTAATTTTTTTAGAATATGATCAGATATTAAATATGTTAATTGAACCCATTGCGACACATTTACACAAGTTATGATCTTAGTGCATGTATAAATCATATTCTTTATAAAATTATTTTTTAGAATATGATCAGTAATTACATAAGTGAATTGAATCCATTGCTTCACACATTTCAATAAAAGTTACTATCTTATTGCACATTTAAATCATATTCTTTATATCTTAATTTTTTTAGAATATGATTGATTTGAAACATGTTAATTGAACCTATTGCTACACATTTACACAAGTTACTAATCTTGGTGTGTATTTAAATCATAATCTTTATAAATTTATTTTTTTAGAATATGATCAGAAATCAAATAAGAGAAATGAACCTATTGCTTCACATATTTCAATAAAAGTTACTATTTTATGGCACATTTAAATCATATTCTTTATAACTTTATTTTTTTAGAATATGATCAGATAATAAATATGTTCATTGAACCCATTGCAACACATTTACACAAGTTACTTATCTTAGTGCATATAAAAATCATATTCTTTATAAAATTATTTTCTAGAATATGATCAGTAATTACATAAGTGAATCGAATCCATTGCTTCACACATTTCTATAAAAGTTACTATCTTATTGCAAATTTAAATCATATTCTTAATAAAATTATTTTTTAGAATATGATCAGTAATTACATATATATGTGAATTGAACCTATTGCTTCACACATTTAAATAAAACTTACTAATCTTATTGCATATTACAATCATATTCTTTAGAATATGATGAATAAAAATAATATACATATACATTGAACCCATTGCTTTACACATTTTAGTAAAAGATACTAATCTTAGTGCATATTTAAATCATATTCTTTATAAAATATTTTTTTTTAGAATATGATCGTAAATCAAATGTGTGAACTGAACCTATTTCTTCACACATTTCAATAGAAGTTACTAATCTTATAGCAATTTATATCATATTCTTTATAACTTTATTTTTTTAGAATATGACTAGAATCCAATAATATGTAAATTGAACCCATTGCTTTACATATTTTAATAAAAGTTACTAAATTTAGTGCATATTTAAATCATAGTCTTTATAAAATTTTTTTTTTAGAATATGATCAGAAATAAAATATGTAAATTGAACCCATTGCTTTATACATTTCAATAAAAGTTACTATCTTATACATTTTTCATTACTATCTATCTTATAGCACATTTAAATCATATTCTTTATATATTTATTTATTTTATTTTTTTAGAATATGATCAGATATGAAATATGTTAATTGAACCCACTGCGACACATTTACACAAGTTAATAATCTTAGTGCATATATAAATCATATTCTTTATAAAATCATTTTTTTAGAATATTATCAGAAATCAAATATTTGAATTGTACCTATTGCTTCACACATTTCAATAAAAGTTACTAATCTTTTTGCATATTTAAATCATAATTTTTATAAAATTAGTTTTTTAGAATATGATCTAATATTAAATATGTTAATTAAACCCATTGCGACACATTAACACAAGTTACTAATCTTAGTGCATATAAAAGTCATATTCTTTATAAAATTATTTTTTAGAATATGATCAGAAATCAAATGAATGAATTGAATCCATTGCTTCACACATTTTAATAAAAGTTACTATCTTATTGCACATTTAAATCAATTAACACATTAACACAAGTTACTAATCTTAGTGCATATTTAAATCATATTCTTTATAAAATTATTTCTTAGAATATGATCTGATTTTAAATATGTTAATTGAACCTATTGCTACACATTTACACAAGTTTCTAATTTTTGTGTGTATTTAAATCATAATCTTTATAAATTAATTTTTTTAGAATATGATCAGATATTAAATATGTTAATTGAACCCATTGCGACACATTTACACAAGTTATGATCTTAGTGCATGTATAAATCATATTCTTTATAAAATTATTTTTTAGAATATGATCAGTAATTACATAAGTGAATTGAATCCTTTGCTTCACACATTTCAATAAAAGTTACTATCTTATTGCACATTTAAATCATATTCTTTATATCTTAATTTTTTTAGAATATGATTGATTTGAAACATGTTAATTGAACCTATTGCTACACATTTACACAAGTTACTAATCTTGGTGTGTATTTAAATCATAATCTTTATAAATTTATTTTTTTAGAATATGATCAGAAATCAAATAAGAGAAATGAACCTATTGCTTCACATATTTCAATAAAAGTTACTATTTTATGGCACATTTAAATCATATTCTTTATAACTTTATTTTTTTAGAATATGATCAGATAATAAATATGTTCATTGAACCCATTGCAACACATTTACACAAGTTACTTATCTTAGTGCATATAAAAATCATATTCTTTATAAAATTATTTTCTAGAATATGATCAGTAATTACATAAGTGAATCGAATCCATTGCTTCACACATTTCTATAAAAGTTACTATCTTATTGCAAATTTAAATCATATTCTTAATAAAATTATTTTTTAGAATATGATCAGTAATTACATATATATGTGAATTGAACCTATTGCTTCACACATTTAAATAAAACTTACTAATCTTATTGCATATTACAATCATATTCTTTAGAATATGATGAATAAAAATAATATACATATACATTGAACCCATTGCTTTACACATTTTAGTAAAAGATACTAATCTTAGTGCATATTTAAATCATATTCTTTATAAAATATATTTTTTTAGAATATGATCGTAAATCAAATGTGTGAACTGAACCTATTTCTTCACACATTTCAATAGAAGTTACTAATCTTATAGCAATTTATATCATATTCTTTATAACTTTATTTTTTTAGAATATGACTAGAATCCAATAATATGTAAATTGAACCCATTGCTTTACATATTTTAATAAAAGTTACTAAATTTAGTGCATATTTAAATCATAGTCTTTATAAAATATTTTTTTTAGAATATGATCAGAAATAAAATATGTAAATTGAACCCATTGCTTTATACATTTCAATAAAAGTTACTATCTTATACATTTTTCATTACTATCTATCTTATAGCACATTTAAATCATATTCTTTATAGCTTATTTTATTTAGGATATGACTAGATCAAATAGTATGTAAATTGCATGCATGCATTACTTTACACCTTTCAATGAAGGTTACTAATTTTAGTGCATATTTAAATCACATTCTCTATAAAATTATTTTTTTAGAATATGAACAAAAACCAATTATGATAAAAATAACCCACTTCTACACTCATTTCATCAATCAATATGTATACACACAACTATATATCTATATAGTTTTAATACAACCCACCCAAGTATGAATGACTATTGCCTTTGTTGTATATGGTTCAAAAGTAAAGAGAAATTTAAAAAAAGTTGTAGGAATTTTTACTATTATATAAACAGTTACCAGAGATTGGAATCGAGTCCATAACTGGCACTATCAAATCTTGCGCATCACAAATGATAACAATTTAATTTCATTCATAAATGCCTAAAAATAGAAATAATTTATTTCATAAATATATGCCCAGTTGTTGCTAACAGGTTCGTCAATCAGATTTAATACGCATACACAAAGGCATACTCCTATTTAATACTATCCACCTATAGTTGTATATAAACACCCATGTTTCACCAGATGTTGGAAGGTCCCATATAACAGGGGGGCGAGCTTGTTGTTATCTACCATACTGTTACCTTACTCCAGACTGTAACTAGGAATTACCTTTGATCTGCGAACTTCAGTGTGCATCAACAAATTTTTCAAATTAACCAATTAGATTTCTTATTCTACAAATTAACCCACTTTCTTGACGATTTGTGACTATTTATGACAATACGATGGAACATGTCATCAGAACAAAAATAAACATCATACTTTTCTATTGATAATGGTTTAACACCAAATGATTGGGCTGGGTACTAATTCACATACTACTTACTACTCCATTTGACAAAATATAATCTGTCATTTAAGATGTAGTATACCAATCAAAAATAGGTTAACCAACATAATACTGTTATGATAGGAATCGAACCCATCATAGCTGATTGCCCAATAATATTTCACTTACCTACAGAGTCCTTGTTGAAATGAAATCATCAGGCGTAAAGACAGGAACACTCTTTAAGAATGTTATGAGTTGTCTGCTATTGCTTGTATCAATTAATAATTGATATTACTTTTTATTCCATTTAACTATGACAGCAAAATAATAAACTTCAGCTTTAAAATGTGAGCAGGATTCGAACCCATCTTGAGTAAATGCCATACTGAAGTGATGTTGAGCCAGCATTCCATAATGAATAAATAACTCACAAAATAGCTATGCAAATTGTACATATTGTTTCAGTCATACTTACAAAACTGCAATGAACTGTGATGTGTGAAATCCTTATAATAGAGAACCAACATGATATCATAATCTTGAAGAATGATAGAATACATAAACTAAAATTACTTATTTACCGTTTTCACTAAAAAGATACAACCATACTGTTAATATTCGCTTTTAAGGATATCAAAACATCGGCATAATTAATGACATAAACAAACAGAGTATCTTATATATTACCACGTGAATTTGGAAACCCTTAGATAGAAACTTACTCACTATTACTCACCGAACCGCAGACAGCATATATGGGCAAGGGCTTTTGAAAGCCAAGCCAAATCAAGGTATAGCCACTAGGCCAAACCTCAGAATAGCGGGAACAAAAACTAACCTAACAACAAAACAACGCACAAACTTTTTTCATTTAACACCGGTTTTAGATACTTTTGGATATCAATATAGACACTTCACTTCACCACACTATAAAACCACCATTAAAACACACAATTTAACAAAATAACACGGGAAAATAGCACAAAACATATTGACACTTTTTTGTTACGCGAATAATTTGACGAAAAAACTTGCATAGCGGCCGCGTAACCCACCACATAAAAGAGCGGGAGATGTAGAAAATCAATCGCGACTAACTCGATCTTGATGTTTTGGATGTTTTAAATAAATTTGCAAAGTAAAACAACAAATTAGTTACTTTAGCATCAAGAGAGTTATTTTGACATATATTTACGAAAATCTGGACTGCTATTCTGTACAAAATGAAGTTATGCATCTCGAGAATTCGATTCAAAAATGATTACTCCATCGCAGTTTATGCGGTACTGGTGAAAGAGAAAGCTATATAAACGACATATTTTTCGTTCAGAATAAGCCTCCCACTTAACCACAGAGTAAACCACAGTTTATGGATACAAACTCCACAGACAATGAGGTAGTTGTTATCTATGGATAGAAAATAGCAGAGATGCTCGGCGGTTGAGGTTGACCTTGAGGAGATGAATGACTAAATTGTTCGAAACGGCTAAGACACGAATATAGTTTTTGTAGACCAATATATTAAATCAGTGACGCTAATTCCGGATTGTGGCACTAATCCGGAATTAGTTCAATAAAAACTAAACGAGAACAAAATTAAAAATGGGTTTTCGTGAAAAGAATCATTTGAGCCAACGATGGGATAGTAGGGAAAATACGGCTGTGTAAAGGCGAATTTTAGTAGGTATAGGTTTAGGGAAGGGTTTCTTATGGAACATACTAAAATTACTAATGGGTGGGGGAGGGAGTAAAGATAACTTTGTAGTTTTTCATAAATAAGGCATAAACAGTGGCTCTTTGAAAAAAAAAGATTCTGATACTTAGGTAAGTAAATTCAATAAAATTTCCTACAAAAAGATGGTATACATTTTTTACTGGGATCAATATTTATTGAGATAAGAAAGGAAGAATATGGACGGTTAAGAAATACACTCATATTTATTTAAGTATGGCACGTTTCTTCAAATATAATTCATAATTATTTTCTAATATTAAAGTATCAACATCATAGTCGATGGTGTTTTTGATGGGCGCTCCGTTAGTGCATGAATTGGAGCAAACAACACTAGCTATTTTTAGTGACCATTACCTACCTACTTATGGGATCGATTGTCCTTCACTGTAAACGACTATATCAAGCAAGATAGGAAAATAACTTTACTTATTGGAGTAACTCAATAACGGTTTGACTGATTTTCATGAAATTGAAATGGGACTAAACGGCAAGCATTAGCTTTTAGATAAAAACAGAATCATCTAAATCAGTTCACCTAGTCAAAAGTTCTTAAGTTAAAAAAACAGACGAATTGAGTACCTTCCCTTGTTTATGTAGACGATAAAAAGTGTATTGAACCTTTTCGTAGATAATTTTATGTAGATTATTTAAGTGTAAGATTTTTTTTGGTATGTATTTTTACCGTTTAATAGTTATACGTTAATAACTATTAAACGGTGGCCGTTTAATAGTTATTTACGAAAACTTACAAAAAGGGCTGGAATAGCCTAGTCGAATCCTATATTCCACAGGAGTGGTCCAAGAACCGAAACCTGTGGCACGCATAAAGCTTATATTCACGGGTAAGCTAAATTTAACTAAAAAGTGGTTGACGCAAGACAAATCTAGCCATATTTTAGCCCTGTGCTAAATTATACGAGAGTTAATATAAATAACATGAGCAAGTGGGTCTTAGCCGCTTTAATGAACCAATATAAAAAATAGTGTCTATCTTAGTGATCACTACACATCTGAAGATGGATGGCGCATGTCGCAAAGCGTGCTGGATTACGATAGAGTTCAACCGCTCTTCGTTTCGAGCTTCTGCATAGGATATGGCAAATCCAGGCGAACCCATCTGCCAAAGCATACGGTACTTGACCATATGCGTTATATATAATTAGTTCAACCTTCATCGCTTCAATATTGTACTCGAATTATGGAAATGGATTTTCTTGTCATAATTCAGTAATATTTTTGGCGTACACGTTAGAAATAGTTTTTTTATTATTAAGAATGAAAATGCCTAAGCTGTGCGTCAAACAAAATGGCTATGAACATGGCCTTAATAAATACGCTTGCAATATGTGACCAAATTCTGTGCAAGTTTACTTCTTAATGTACGCGTTCGTATGGTACTTATAAAATATAATAATATTATGACTAATTATTACGTAACTAATTATGATTAATTACTATGTTAATTTTATTTTAACTACATTACGATCTGCGCCACAATATGATTTATGTTGGTTTCTTTAAGTAATTTCAATAAGTTAATTTTTATATTCTTATGAGACTATTAAATATTCTGAAACCGTAAAATGAAGTGTATCCATACTTGAGATTTAAAATTTTAGTACAACTGATGAAAATTGAAATAAAATACTTATATTCTCTAGTTTCAAAATATATACATATCTTGTATATATCTTGTAAGTTAAAATAGTATTTATTATTTTAAATGGTAAAAATGTACGGATAAGTGTGATTTTTTGTTAATTTTGTTACCATACTTGAACTTCGATAATAAATAAAACTATGGTGGTTTTACCACTTAAAAATATTTATTCGAAAAACACAGTATTTTTATATTATATGACGAATCAACATGGTGTTCCATGTTGATAAAATATTAGATACAGTTAAAGAAATATATTTTTTTACCCGGTTTGTTACCACAGGTTCCAAATAAACAATTGCTTTTAATGATAATAATGCAAAATTAGCAATAACGTTATCCAGATTATGATCAGAAGTTCAAAAATGATTAATATTTTAAAGGAAAATTAAGTATATTCCTAAAAGTAAAGATTTCACGAGAAAAACATAAAAAAATAAAAAAAACATAATTAGGGACACTAACGAAACGGATGGTAACAAAATTGTTAGACTCTGACGACATAAACAAACATACGAGCAGCAGTAAGTACGGCAAAATTAACTAATTTTTTAACCGACTTTAAAAATGAAGGAGGTTCTCTGAACGCTGGTGCTTGTCATGTGGTCCCATTTAAATTTGAGTGAGATATGACGTGAAGTATTAGAGTTATTCCTAATAATAATTCGTATTTTATTTTAGAAGTCGTTTTTATCGCCTTTTTCTGTAGATTTGAGGCTTTGACTCAAAAACCTATAGTGTACTTCTTGTTGAACTAGAATCATAAAATTTGGCTACATTCAACAACAACACAAGCACAAAGGAAAAAAAAGTTTAAAATGAAAGGGATTCAAGGTTCCCTTGAAAATTATAGATGAAACAATCAACTGAGCTTTCTAAACTTAGTCAGTCATAACTCAGTCATCAGTCATACTTATTTATAATAAATCTTACATATAAGCTAGCCTGCCAGCTAGATTCTCAATACCTCAAAACGATTTTTTAAATTTGGTCTAAGTAGGTAACTCTTTGTACATAGCATATATTTATTATATACCTATTTAAATATATACATATATTTATTAATTTATTCAACTTTAACCACCATGTGAATTTAGCTTTATGCTGTCGGTTTAGTTACTTTTTAGGTCCAACTATATGTTACCTTACCTGCAGTAACAAAACTGAAGTAACATTGTGTGTTAATCTAAAATTAGAAAAAAAATTATAGCAGCACAGATTCTCACTTAGTTTCAATAAATACAAACAATTGCCCTGTATAAAACTAAGCATTTCTTTATAACTGCATTGTGAGAAATGTGTATATAGGTAATTAATTGCATTGGTGCAAACCTGACGACAAATTTCTTCTCAGTCTAACCGGCAACAGTTCTCACTCACACTGGCGACGAAATGGCATTGGATTTAACTTTTAAGATGGCCAATCATTGACTAATGGTGTTGCCATGTTTAGAAAACAAAATATGTATATTTAATGGTATCACTTTTTCAAAAAATTGAGGTAACAAACCGGAATTGTTCGGATTTATCAAATTTCGGAGACAACAAATTTATTTAATTTATAAATAAGTGGGAGCTAACGTTAAAATATTCGAAGAGGAGTCATCAATAACAGAAATTCGTTATATTTTATCATAAAACAATTTTATTATAATAGGTAGACATCCAAAATATACTATTTACATCTTACTCGTGTAAACATAGATCTAAACAAGTCAATAAATTATTAGTTACAATAATCAGTATTAAAATAAGTAATCGCACTTATCATACTTGACGCTTAGAGAGACAGTTCAGAGAACCTGGTGGTGCCGTGCCCGTAGCTGGACAACTTCTGATCTGTCGATTTTTTTAAAGGAAGGACTTAGATGCTGACTACCGCTATACGGACGTCCAGCTCCACCGGGTTTTGGGCGAGGGAAGGCCCTCTATAGCCCAGGAAGGAGAAGTGCCGAAGGCACTTCTTCTGAGACGGGCATATAAGGCGAAGAGCGCCTCATACCTCCGTCTCCTGCGGGCGCCGAAAACGCCTCGCTACTATCGGGAGGAGTGACAACGAGCTCAAGGGCACCACTGTGGTTCGGACCTAAGATCTGTCGATAGCTCGTGTGGTCGTTTTTATACTAGAGCCGGTCTCGTCAGTAGCCAACAACTAGTCAACTGCACAACTTTTGAGACAAATTAACAGTGAGAATACAAGGATTAGTCAGTTGCACGTCTTTTAAACACAGACCTTAATCATAGATAAGAATCTCCCCACAGAATACTTAACATAAAATACAACCACAGATAATAATAATATTCGAAAAAATATGAGATGATATTTTATCTCCCACAAATACATAAAAAGAATTAAAAGCTTTATTAATTATTTGCTTTATGCAATTTAAGTTTATATATTGGAAAAATAACATAACATGCCAAGGTCAAGAGGAAGGAAGGAGGATTTTATGTTTGTATTAAGTAATTTCAGTTTATATATCATGTTGAATTAAAAATTCCATTCTAAAATTAATACATAGTTTCAAATATAATAATTTTCATATTTTTACTTAAACATTACGTAAAAAAATAGAACAATGTTCAAAACTAAACGCAAACATTTTAGTAAAAAAAACAACGATTTGCGGGATTTACCAGTTAATTGCAACCGCGAACATAGATATTCCCAAAAAAATAATTCAAATCGAATCTCATTCAGAAATAGATGACACTCTTACTGATTTAAAAGCTGAGGCATTCATTTTTGAGAAATGCATTGTACAAGCCTCAACCAGTAAGAAAGCCATCCTGACCTCGTATATAACCGGACCTCACCTGCGGTTCGGTCCGGTTAAGTCATACTTGTCCAAGAAGGCTTACTTACTGGATTCTGCAGTAATGTACTATTTCTGATAAATGGTATGTAATGTTGCCATAACATCTCTAAAGTGTATCCAGAAAGTGAACTCTACCGCTTATTCACAACTGTCCAGTAAGAAGCAAGATTTGGAATCTCCAACTGTCCAGTAAGTAAGTATGTAATTTAATAACTGGACAGTGAGGCCGATTCTATACCACGAAGTCGATTAAAACTAGACTAAAATTGTTCTTAGTCCTATCAGATGTATAATTTGGTATTCGGAATAAGTTGAACTAAAATAATTTTGATTGCCAAGATTAAAATCAGAGACTATTTAGTGCCCGTATACCATAACTTTCTTGTTTTTTTGTACCAGAGATACTCTAGAGAATAATTGACGCGCGTTGAATCGAATCGCATATAAGGAACGCAGTCGTAAGTTTTTCTTTTGTTCATATTCATATATGAACTACTTATAAAGATAGCTTTTGTGATTACTAGATAAGAGTGACAGCTATCCAGGAGTGCATTCACAAATCGCCCAAAATATACATCAGTATGTTTTTAGATAATTACATAATTAAAGGTCGTATTAGAGCTTGCCAGGTTATTCAGAAACATTAAACTGAGTTCAGCGGCTGAGCTGGTTGATGATGATGACGACTGATGAATGAATGACGGAGGGCAGCTTGAAACGTCAGTCCCGGTTGTTATCTTAGAATGTCATCATCATCAATATTTTAACATGGTGGTAGGACATTCTGCCTTGAGGCAGAGAGCATGCATAGCTAACTACCAGCCTCAAATAGAAAATCTTGCGCCTAGCACCTAACTGTGTGTTGCTGCAGCTGTCTTTGAGAGCCAGTTTCCATTCTAGGTGTTAACCTAAGGGTTACCTTATCACCATCTTTGACCACATAATCACGTATTGTACCACCAACTTAACTGTGCAGTTTTCGAGGGCGCTACTGGTCATGGAAATCAACTACAAACTGTCACAATTTGAAGGTATGTTGTAGTTCTTTTTTCTGCCGCCTGAACAGATAAGTTGGTGGGTCTGTACCATTAGTTGGGATTGTAGTCAACAGCTAGCCTTATGGTTATTTAAATATTATTATTCAAGTCAGCATGTAGCTCGGAAGATGTTAAGCATCTCATTGAATTATTTCTATATATGATTATATAAAGTACTGGCGTGTTAAGCGAAAATCACATACACATTTTTTTTATAACACAAAACTTCTCATGCCGAGTGGGAATCGAACCCTCATCTCCCAATTTTACGCACCGGGTGCCCTAGAACACTAAGCCACTGAAGGTAACAACCAGCGCTGGTCTTCCGTTGGGAACGGCAGGTGACGTCACGCACGAAAATTCACAGACAAACAGAACAACACATTCAAAATGTTTCTGTACAACCACTGTAAAGCACAATATGAAAATACACGTAATAATACACAACAATAGCTAAATATGCACAAAGTGTTTCCTGTTTTTTTTAATAGCCAAAATAATTACTTACTAAATTAAAGCACATATTGGAAAATCAAATAAGTAGGTATATATGAATTGTGTTAAATAGCGCTGGTGTGATTTCTCAAAAGTTCTTCGCTTTTTTGATGCGAGTAAATATATTTTTTCAGTTTAGGTCTAAATCCGTATATACTTTGCAGTACACAGATTTGACATATATAAATTATAGAACACTACACGTAAATTCGATCACGTAGAAATATATTCAAACATTTCTTGTTATTGTATTCTTTATCAATCATTATTTTGCGAAACAGATATATTTATTATGTTTAGTTAATATGATAAAGATTTCTCATTCTCATCTCTTAAACGATCATTTAGGATTCCCGAATATTTTTTTTCACTATGGTCACTAGTTCGTCGATCAAAATAGTTGGTGTAGTGGAAAATTATTTTTGATTAAGTTACAGTTTGGTTAAAATCGAACTAAACCCGAATTGGCCTCAGTAGGTTATCCTCTTTAGATCTTAATTAACTTAAATATAACGTAAATATAACGCGGGTCTTAGCCGGTTCCCAATAAGTTAATAGGGATAAATAATAATAATAAACCATTTATTTCAGGCAACTTAGCATTATAAATAACACAGGCCCATAAAATATATACCTTTAACTAACATATATAATAGTTTATATGATGACAATAATTTTAATCAACATATGACAATAATTTAATCACATTTTTCTGCTGACGCGAGTCGCAAGGCGTCAGGTATCCGACCGAGGAAGATCTCGTCCATGGTGTCTATAGCGTAAGTAGCATAAGCATATAAACGCCAACAATTCGTTGGCTACGAGTTCCGGTGAACCCATAGCTACAATAAATTAAGCGGCGGCTAATGCCGCACGATTCTCAAATTACAATTTGTGATTTGACCGTCAGCGATACACGCCCGTTACCGAGCATGCATCGCACCGATGATAAAACTCTTTAGATCTGCTTATAAAAAAAAAACAAAGCACCAGACACAGATTAGAGTTTAGCCATTATAACATGGTTAGAGAAGGGAGGCTCCAAATCTTAGACTCCAAATATATATCTACCTCTCTTTTTGGTATGACATTTTATGAGATAGATGTAATTTTGGAGCCTTTAACAGCCATTTTATAGTCTGTGACACATAATGAGATGCAGGAAAAGTATGCAAGTTGCGTTTTGTACTTAGTAATGAAGTATAGAAGTAGAAGTGTGGGATTTTATGTTTGTATTTAGAAATTTCAATTTGTAAATCATGTTGGATTAAACTTTCCATTCCAAAATTAACATGGAGTTTCAAATACATTTTTGTTTTACTAAAATATTAATGAACTTAATGTAAAAATATTACAATGTTCAAAACTAAACGCAAAAAAAAAACGACTGGCGGGATTTCACATTCAATTGCGATAATTGTGTATGTGTTTTATTTAAATGTGTTTGTTGTTAAAATTTCTCTCAATTTTCAGAAAAGTATTATACCTACAAGCATCAACCAGTAAAAAGCCATCCTAGCCTCGTATATAACCGGACCTCACCTGGGGTGCGTTCCGTTGGTTAGAGCGCACTCGGAGTGCAACTTTTCACTCTAACGTCGTTCACAACCTTCGAGTAGAGCGTTCGGTTGTCACAACTGGACCGTTCCAAACCTTTGAAGGTTGCAACTTTTTAACCATAAAACGCGTGACATGAAATGACTTTGACGTTTATATCGTATTCTATCTTATGCGCTCACCCATATCTCAAAAAATATAAATACTAATATAATTTCTCAAAATATTAAACTTAAATAAAAATGGAAAACGAATTTGTGATAGTGTTAAATAGCAATTATTATTATGATAATGATGTAAGTCTGTCAATGTCACAATTTGTTTGAGGTTATAAAACAACCGGTCGTTCCATACCTCAGGGTAAGTTGCAAAACAACGAAACAACTACACTCTGAGCCTCTGAACGCACTCCTGCGGTTCGGTCCGGATACCTCATACTTGGCCGGGAGGGCTTACTTACTGAATTCTGCAATACCATAAACCTTTCTCTTTAAATCGTATATGTAAATAATCTGACACTTCTTTAAATTTCTAACGAATTATACATCGTTTTTTAATGTTGATATATATAGGTATATTCGCACCTAAGTCGACAAGTATTTGCAGAAAATGCAATAGGTATAATATGCAGATCGAAAACTATCTTGATTGTCAAAGGATTCTCGGTAAAAATATATGATTTATTCGTAGGTAAAATATAGATGAATTTTTCGACAAGATTCAAACATAATTATCGCAAGTAAAATATCTTCCTACGACTCAACCCATCCCTTCGGCGAGTGTCCGCTTGGTATTTATACTATTTCAAGGTCTCACTACTTACTATAATAAGTAGTGCAACCTTGAAATTGTCAATGAGAACGCTTTTGTTTTAGTCCCCGCAACCCGTACCTACCCCTAACTTCGGTGAGCTCAGATCCGAATAAAAATCTTTTAATGTGGTATCTCTTGGGGGTAATCTGTGATACATACCTATGTCTTTACATTTTCGTATCATGAGATACCGACAGGTCTGAAATTATATATTTTTGTACATCTCGATAATCATCATCATCGTGCTAAGGAACTCAAAGGCGGAAACAGTCATTGCCACTGGGTCATCACTCATCACTGCTTTCAGCTTGTTGAAGACAAACTTGGGAAAAAAATCAAGTTCGTTCATATATTTTATCATCAGCACGTAAGATTTTGTTGTTTGGGTACCTGTAGTACAGACTATGTAAGGTTATTGCTAAGATTTTTTTGTATTTCAACTCTCTGGGTTATTGTACCTACCTCGAAAGGAAAATCCAGAACGTCTTTGCACCATTATTTGAAGGATAGTAAATAGCTACGAACTAGTTTACCAAGGTTCGTTTGCTCATTTTACAAACGTTTTGCCATCTAGCGGATTTCTATGAAGCTACATTAGATTTTTACTTCCTATTAGAAGATAGCAAAAAACATTTAAACTAGCGCTATCTAGTGGGTGTTTTCTAAACTACATGCAATAATATGCAGTAAAACATCTTTCAGTTAAAAGTAATACCTAAATAAGATAGATGTCGCTTATAGAAATGTTTTACCATTACCATAAGAATATTGATATGCGAATACAACGCAGCGTGGCGCGTACAATATTTATCTGTAAGCTGTGTTGCTGCTGTTTTAGCAGTAAAACAAAGTTCAAGCTTTGTTCTTTCATTTTCATTATATATATAATACTTAGTCAATCATATTATGGTAATACTACAGGAAGCATACAAGCGTATGGTATGGTCCGCACCACAGAAAAGAGAAAGCAATATCTTAAAGGGTTCTTAAAGGGTAGGTCTACCACGTCCAATCTACTGTTATGTAGTGAGTTCTTGTCCCGTTATATGTCTGAGCCTTCTCAAGTAGATGTAATCTACACGGACTATAGTAAATGTTTCGATCGTATAGACCATTTAATTCTTTTAGAGAAACTTCTGAAAATAGGCATAAGAGGCAACTTATTCAGATGGTTCTCTTCCTATGTTCGTAACCGATGTCAGACTATTGTATTGGGTGGGTTTTCCTCTTCTCCAATGAGGATACCTTCCGGTGTACCGCAGGGATCCCTACTTGGTCCTTTACTCTTTATAATTTTTGTAAATGACATTTCCTCGTGTTTTACTCACTCTAAAATTTTACTTTATGCAGATGACATGAAAATCCTTCATCCCATAAAAAGTATTGACGATGCAATTCACCTTCAGACTGATCTTATCCGTTTCGAAAACTATTGTACACTCAACAAACTACATCTTAATGTCACTAAATGTTATGTCTGCTCATTTACCCGTAAATCTGACACTTTAAAGTTTGATTACTCAATACAAAACATACCTTTGTCTAGAGTGAATAGGATAAAAGACTTAGGCGTGACCTTTGACAGTAAGCTCTTATTTGATGAACACATTCATACTATAGTAAATAAAGCCTCAAAAGCATTAGGTTTTGTTCTTAGGATGTCTTCTGAGTTTTCCAATATAAAAACAATAAAAATCTTATACTGTGCCTATGTTAGAAGTCACCTTGAGTATTGTTCTCAAGTATGGAACCCATGTTACGATATTTATATATCGCGCTTGGAAAAAATTCAGTCTAGATTTCTACGTTATTTACAATTTCGTGCAAAGATCTATTTACCTGACTATAACTCGAGATGCCGCAAATTTCATTTCCTGCCTCTCCAGGAACGGAGAGATATAGCTGACCTTTCATATCTTTTTGGCATAGCAAATAGCTCAGTGGACTGCTCGGAGCTGCTGCATCAACTTGGACTGCGCACTAATATTAGAAAAAGGAATCCAAAACTTCTTGAAACACCGCATTCTAAAACTAATTACAGACAGAACACATTTTTGATTCGGGCGTGCAGATGTTTTAACAACCTTGCTAGCGAACTTGACATAGATATATTCTTCACTTCCTCTGCTAAACTAAAAAGTACCCTATGTAATAAGTTTTTCGTAGGTTAACTTAGCGTCTTATCTCTATTATAATGTAATAGCATTAACAATTACATAAGTCTGTAATGACCAGCACACTGGGCATGCTCCTAATTGTCAGGTAGCTGGATCATCATTTGGACTACCTGTAGGCCTGCAATGGCCTTTAGTTTGCTTAAACGCTTGCTTTATAGTACCTATAGTGTTATACAAAGTTTGTAGTGTTTCGTCTTTATTATTTGTTTTTCTTTTGTCACTGATGATTAATTTTGTTTATTTTTTTAACTATTATATATACTCGTATTATATATTTTTATTACAAAAAGGAAAAAAACTATGTGAACATTCACTTACAGGTATGTTTTTAATGTTGTCTCTTCATGATGTGTTTATTGTGCTCAAAAACATCTGCCACCAAATGTTGTTCACCCCTTACTCGCATACCGGTTTGCACTTCAAGTTTTATGCAGTCACCGTGCGGCGTGCGCCCGCCCGCATTGTTCTCTTATCGCTGCAGCAGCTACCTGTCATACGATTTGCTATCGCTTCCTCTGTTTCGATAATAGTTTAATTGCCATATCCATCAATGACAAAATTATTTGCTATTTTGGGCAATTGCAGACAGAACACATTTTTAATTCGGGTGTGCAGATGTTTTACACTTGTAATATTCCTTAATATTTTATTATGTATTTAGTAGTCGTTCATTAACTTTGATCTTTTTTAAAACTAGTTGCTATAAGTGGAAATTTTTAATTAGCCTTCAGAAAATTATTTGTTATGTTTGTTATTCCTAGATAGCTGTTAATTTCCCTAAGATTGTTAAATAAAATAAAAATAATAAAATATCAATATTTATTTCTCTATGGCCCGCACCGCCGCCGTTGAACATATTATAAGGAGGCTAAGGTAGGCTGATCAACTCGTGAACGAGTGCTGCTTGAAGACACTGGTCCGTTCAGAATGCCTGTGCAAACCAGTTTGTCTCTTTTCTCTCTTGTAATAGTAATAGTATATATAATAGTTATGTAAGATTAGCATCCCTAATAACTGTGTTCCCCGCTAAATATGTAATGCTCCCCATAGTAATGTAATTAATCAATAAATTTCTAAGTTAACCTAAAAAATGGCACGGACCCTGGAGTCTGTGGAAAACCAAATAAACCACATAAAAAAAAAAAAAAAAAGCTAGGCTGATAGAAACTATTCTTACTACCTTCTTGTAAGTTATCAATAATGCATTTTCGCTAAAAAGGAATCCTTTCTATATAATACCAATTTGAAAAAATATATACTTAACAGTAGTTAATATAATATACTATACCTACCTATAAACATTTCGGCAACGCCGTTTTGGGAAGCTGTAAACAAATTTCACATATTTATATTTTTGCAATAACACTTGCTCAGCGGATTACATTGGAAACAAAATTACAAAGAGAGGAAAAATTATAGTGATGTGCGGGAATCGAACCCACGCCATGCCAATCGAATGCTTTTTATGTTTGTTACCTCAGAACTTTTGACTGGGTGAACCGATTTTGATGATTAGATTTTTTTATTTGAAAGCTGATGCTTGCCGTGTGGTCCCATTTAAGTTTCATCAAAATTGGTCAAACTGTTTTTAAGTTACACTCCAATAACTGAAAAGTATCTTCCTATCTTGATGTCATTGACAGTGAATGACAATCGATCCCATAATTAGCAAGGGTGACTAAATAGGGAGTTTTTTTTACCAAAATATGGAACGACTTCAACACTTCAAATGTGTGAAATAACTTGTCGAAGTCTATAATTTTTCCTCTCGTTTTAACTTTGTAATGTAATATGAGGAGCATGCGTTAGTGCAAAAATAAAAATACAAAAATTATATGCAAAATATATTTTAAAAAGTTTCACTAGCTACAGGAGAACACAGGGACTTAATTGTAAAAAATTGACCAGTTACGTAGGTAATAGTAAAGCTATTAGGATAATAAGTAAGTACCAAACCAATGTACAGTTTATATTTACGCGGTCTTGCCGTATCAACCAATAGATATAGGTATGTGAAATTTTACAAAATTACAACGAGAGGAAAAATTATGGTCGTGTGCGGGATTCGAACCCGCACCATCCACCCCTGTAGCCGGGGTACGCTCTGACCGCTATAGCGGATAGCGCGCTTACCTTACATGACTCCATCGTATAGGGATGGAGCGACATCTATAGTACAACTTACGTTGTACTACAAACAAGACCAATTTTGCAATTGGTTCTATACTTGTAAATGATGATGCAACCTTATAATTTTAATATTGTTTGTTTGCAATATCGCCTGCTCTGCGGATTACGTAATTTTAATGATTATAATCTTCATCACCATCAGCAGGAAGACTATAGTCCATTGTTGAATATATGCCTCACCCATAGAAAACGCCACAATGATCGGTTATGAGCTTTAGTTAGATTTGATTATATATTATTATTTTTTAGATTTGCGTCCTCGTTCATCATACGAACCGCCAGGGAATGGAACACCCTGCCTGAGTCTGTGTTTCCGGTTTAGTACAGTATGGGGGTCTTCAAGAAGCGAGTGAATAGATACCTTCTGGGTAAGCGCGCTCCATCATCGATCGCATCATCACTTACCATCAGGTGAGATAGTGGTCAAGTGCTACCCAATTATGTATAAAAAAAAAAAGAGTTAGCCTGGTACATAACAGTAATCTATTCAACTATCACTAACAGCTCATACATCCAATGGGACAGCGCTGACGTTTTCGCCTCGGCACCTATACTCAGGATAGTTCGCTAGCTTATCCCTAATGGAGGTCATACCGATACGTAGTATTATGTATATATTATAAGTATCTTTTTGAAGGAATGATGGCCGAGCGATAAATAGCTATGGACTGCCTGGCCGCAAGTCCATGGTTCGATCCCCACTGCCAGCTTGAGCTTCACCGCATGGTGGAAGGGCATTTTGCGATTGCCCGCCTGGCTACCACCCTCAAGCAGAGAATCTGTCGTAGAAAAGCGGTGTGTTCCGGCAGCAGTCCTTGAAAGCCAGTGAAATTACAGGCATATGAGACTTAACAACTGTGTCTCAAGGTGACGGGCGCAGTGCAATTAGTCACTTGTGATAAAATGCATCTGTTCTAGGCAGAGGCATAGAACATATAATAATACTAGTAGTGGCTTAATCTCAGGTGGGCATTGAGCTTGTTGCATCATAATAACAAAAAAAATATATCTAAAGTTCCGCTCCACAAATACTTCAAACTTGAGGCGATGTCGATGTGGTCTGCCAGGTAGATTAATGTGCGCCAACCATTTACACACATTCCCAGTAGACGCTGCTGTAGACATATTATGTAAGAGTGTAGTTATGTAGTTCCATCATGTTTATCTTCTTTTATTATTTTATTCTTACCCAGCTAACATACACTCTAGGTATGACGGACGTTGAATAAAAAGTGAGAAAGTGTCTATTACCGGTACCTTAATTATTTTATTTTTTGATATCGAACCAGTAGATCATTATGAAATTCAGGCACATGTGACATAACATTATTAAGTATTACATATATACGATAGAAAAATTTAAGTCATGTGCGGGATTCGAACCCGCGTCCATCCATCCCTTTAGCCGGGGTATGCTCTAACCAATTGAGCTAACATGACATGACGTCTAAACTCAAATCTTTCCTATCGTTCTTTAACTTTAACCATCGTATTGGGACGGAGTAATCCGCATAGCAGGCGTTATTGCAAACATAACAATATTAAAATGAACATCGCTATGTCTTAGTGTGATGTTAGCACTTAAGATCAAGTGGGCTTCAAACGTCTTCTGTCATAAAGCCACAAACATTTATATATACATTTCACAGATCCCTTAAATAGCAAGACCAAACCTAAATAGTCTCAAACTAGAACTCAGACCATAGAACAGTTTTATAGACAGAGGTTTTGGCTTAGCATCAGGTGAGCCTCGTGCATATTCCGTCATAATCATGGGATTATACACAACACGCTACGACAGACTGCAAACAAATATCAATGTTATTAATATTATTTCTTTTTTTAAATCTAATCAATATTCGACATTTACCAGCCAGTATTAACTTATTTCGTTTCCAAAGAGTTTGTACCTCATATACTAACTTTATAATGAACGCCCTACGTGTTTACTTTACTAGGATAGCCAAGGATAGGTCTCTTATTTCATTCTCACTTTAGCATGCAGATTTCATTCGCGCACGAATATTGAATTGAAATCGTAATTCAAAAGCGAATTGAGTGAAGGAGTCCATTCGGGGCTTCAAATATCCGCTGCAATCAGAGTCGTCCTTCCGGTCAGTGTTTGTTGATTCGCATCCACATTTGTGAAAGCTCCAAAACTCTGCTTTTCTTTAAAATGCCTGCGGAGGTAAGACGTTTGGATTGGTATGACCACATTATTTATAGTTTAGAGGCTTGTCTTTGACAACTACCTCGTCTGGAGGTAAGTGATGATGCGGTCAAAGATGTTGTAGGCTAAACTACAGTTACTGGCTCTCAAGAACAGCTACCGGACACACCTTTAGGTTCTTGGCGACAGATTTTTTGCTTGAGGGTGGTAGCTAGCCAGGCGGACATTCGCAAAATATCTACCACAATGCCGTAACGACTGCAATCCTAAGACAACAACCGGGTCCGACGGCCTTAGAAGCACGTACACACTCAGCAGTAATACCACCATCGCATCGGTCCGTTCACATCATGATGACAGCGGACGTTGCGTTGCTTAACCCTTTGGCATCGGCAATGATAACAATAGAATTTCCTTCATAACTAGGACTTAGTGGTCCTGACGTTATCGGGTTTAAGGACGAATATGTAGCACGCTACGAGCGCTTCAACACCAATTTTAAACGACTTCAAGAGAAGAGGCCGACTTCAAAAAAAGGAGGTTCTCAACTCGCCTGTGATATTTTTTTTTATGTTTGTTAACTCAAAACTTTCGACTGGTTGAACCGATTTTGATGATTATTTTTTTATTTGTGTAGTGTATCCTCATTGGCGGTGTGTTCCATTTAATTTTTTCATTAAAATTTGAGTTACACTCCAATAACTGAAAAATGTTTTCCTATGTTGATGATATAGTCATTGACAGTGAATGACAAATAATCTCCTAAGTAGCAAAAGTTACTACAAAGGATGAAAAAAAATTTTTCCTCAAAACGGAACCGACTTCAACTCTCAAAAGTGTGAAATAACTTGTCGAAGTCAGTACCATATGCGCACAATATTGTGATAATAGGTACTTTTGAGCTATCATGGTACCGACTTCAACAAGTTATTTTACACTTTTGAGTGATGAAGTCGGTCTACCATCCAGAAAAACCTATCCCTCCCAACGGCATGTTTCTGCAGCTATCATTGAGAATCAGTTTCCTTGTTAGGCTTGTTTATTATATACAACCTCTAATCTTTTATAATAGATTTGTAATAGGCTCACCTTCTACTATCTTACTTGATGGTAAGCGATAATGAGGTCGAACATGTTGTAGAGTTACTGGCTCTCAAGGAAAGCTACAGGAACAAATCATTAAGTACTTGGCGACAGATTTTCTACTTGAGGGTGGCAGCTAGCCATGCGGGCATTCGCAAAGTGCCACTTACGACCAGTTGAGTTGTGGTAAAAGGTTAGTCTGAGAGCAAAAAGAAGGATACTAACATCAGATGGACAACATACTTGTTTCGCTATTCAATCGATTTTCATAGCCAATGGACCAGTAGTACCTAAGATATATTGTCAAAGCCTCAAGGGAAATTGGTTGTCTCGCGATCCGCTGCGGATGAAAAATTGCGGTTTCTTTTGTTATATTTTTTATAAAGGCAACATCTTGCTAATCCATTGTTTACGCCTTTTTTAAAGCGGATAGGCCAATTTTGTGAACCCCTGCAGTCGGATTAGTCAAAGGATCTATAGTCAAAATGGAAATTACATGTGCGTAGTGTTTATTACACCTAATAAGTATGCTAAAGATGTCGCTTTGTCCTAAAAGACTAAGTTAAATATTAAGATCGATAGGATAAACTCAGCATCAAACGTTATAGAAAAAATATTTTAATATGTGTTTTGTATGTTACTCGTTAATATGGACGGACAAAGAGAACAGAATGTTACCCGTTTTGCATTCAAATATCAAGTTGTCTTGAAACGTTGCTGCAAGAGCCAGGTAAGACTTGTTTTTTTTTTAATTTGAAATTAATTTGAATTTTTGTATGTAACTAATAAACTTAAAAACTACTGGATCGATTTGTATAAAATTTGGTATGGAAATAGTTTGAAACAGCGGGAAGGGCATAGAATAGTTTTTATCCAACTACGCAATTAGAGGTTAATGGTTTTGTGGTTTAACCGACCTACGCGCGAGCGGAGCCGCGGCCGGAAAGCTAGTTAAATACCTATATATTTATTCGTAACTTTGTGATGAATACTTACTATTTTATAGAATCAGTTCTTTTTTGGTTAAGGTAGAAGATACAGTTACGACCACTATATTCTTAAATTTGGGTCATTAGTCGAAGCATCGGTGGTTCAGTGGTAGAATGCTCGCCTGCCACGCGGGCGGCCCGGGTTCGATTCCCGGCCGATGCAGACCTTTTTTACATTTCATTTTTATTTTGTTACGGAGTTGGTCCGGTCTTTTACAAAGGCATGATCAGAACCGGAGCGTAGTACCAAAGTTAACCAATGAGCACTACTTTTTCCCGTGGGGTGCCGGGATAGAATATCACCCCCCATTGCTACCTGTGGGTATCGTAAGAAGCGACTGAAGGTAAAATACCGGAAGGTGGGCAGACAGGGTATATGAGTTAAACAATTAGTCTTAAATGTAAACAGTCTCGATCAGAATGGTGACGATCTCTCGAGAACAGCTGCGAAATCACAGCGTTAGGCGCTTGGCGACAGATTTTCTATTTGAGTGATTTGAAAGAGGGACTCCGAAATTGAACTGCGCTGTCATCACTTCAAACAACTTATTTAGATCGAGGTTATCTCAGTATAACTATAGGGTTCTGCAATACAACACCAGCAAATGAAAAAAAAAAAATAGTTTTGTAGGAAAAAAAAATATTGTTAGTAATACGAAATTCGTTAGTTTTATTGGTAAATAAAATTTTAGTTCTGATCATAACTTTAAAACTCCATACTATAAATCAGAGAATAATAATAGAATCCTAAGTTTTTTGAGATAGATCCGATACAAAAATGGTCTATAATTATTATTTAATAACGCTAACGAGATAATTTTTTTTAGTTATTTGGATAAACAATATATATCTGCTGTAGGCCATGCTGTACATAGGTATCATATAGGCTCAATGAGTTCTTGTCTAGGCGATGACATCTCGAAGAGAAGAAAAAGAGTATAATATATGGATTCTTTGGGTCCATGTTCTACACAAAAATATAGATAAAAAAACGACTTTCAACACTGAAAAGTATGATATAACTTGTTGAAGTTGGTACCGCGCTGATTCAATTATCACAGTCCGACTTCGACAAGTTATTTAATAAGTTTCAGTGTTTGAAGTTTGTTCTATATTTGTTTATTTTTATTGCTGAAAGTTATGCCTTTTACCACAATCTCACCTGATGGTAAGTGATGATGTGGTCGAAGGTTTTAACAGTCATAACCTAGAATTACTGGCTCTTAAGGGCTGCTACTGGAACACACCGTTAGGTTCTTGGCGACAGATTTTCTACTTGAGGGTGGTAGCTAGGCAGACAGGCATTCGCAAAATGCCCTACCACCATGCTGATATGTACCAATAAGTTTGCGCTAACGTCTACCCTCATAAAACAAAGCTAAGTCAGTTTAGCTACTAGAATAAATAGGAAATGGACTCTAGTCAATTGACTACCTATACTATACATCAGTAATGCGCCATGGAGTTAAATAAATTATTGTAATAAATCGTTAAAGGAAATAGTTTTAGACTTGGGAACAAATGGACGAATAATAAATAACGTTAACAAAGTGGACAATTAATTATAAAATAAGACTTAATTACATAGTTATTACCGTTATATATTTACCCGTGGGGTGTCGGGCTAGAATGTCACCTCCCCATCTCTACTTGTGTGGGTCGTAAGAGGCGACTAAGGGTAACACACCAGAAGGTGGGCAGCAGTGCTGTCTGAGGAACTGATATATCACACTGCGATCCCCAAGACGCCTGCCGAGCGTTGGGATTATGGCAAACCCTTATTGGTGTAGGCTGTGTTCAGCTGTGGACAACCTGGCTGATACAGTCCAGTATATAGTTATTAACCAAATTATCACAATAGCGAACAATATAAATAGGGGTTCGATTAACAGTTGTATTTGACTATCGGGCTTGTTGAATTTGAAATGTTCACTAATCAGTTGAATGTTTAACTTGTCAAATAGAAAGGTTAATTTGTTAAATGTTTAACAACTTAACTAAAGGGTAGTTCAAATCTCTCTTCAGAACAGGCGCGTATTCTGAATGAACGAACGGGGCTTGCGCCATCAAGGTATACAATAGTTTCTCGTATAAGTATATATAAATCGTAAATATATAAAGCTCATTAAAAGTATTAATAAACATATAAACAGTATTTTGCTATTATCACTGATCTATTATAGCGGGCATTCTTCAATATAAACCGTACAATTATCTCACTTAGACACTGGCAGAAAACGCTAAGCAGGCAACTGGCAAAAGCCATCTGAAGAAGAAAACTACTATAAAATAACGCCATGCCTAAATTATTCAAATCTTTAAAAGACAAAGACAGCTATCACCGACAAAATATCATGAAGATCAGTCTCAGGGACACCATTACAATAGTTTAAATGAAACCCCTGAATGTATGTATTTTAGGTCTTTTAAAATTATATGAATAGAAGTTCTTTTATCGAAATTATGTCGTTATATATTAAAAATTAATTTTTAATCATACATTTTGTATTTAATAATTAAATAATAAATTAACCAAAATGACATGCATCGGCCGGGAATCGAACCCGGGCCGCCCGCGTGGCAGGCGAGCATTCTACCACTGAACCACCGATGCTCTATAATGACACGTCGAAATAATATATATTTATAATGAACTGGATTGATAGATAATTGAGCCGGTTATGTTGAGACATGACCATTGTTTTTATTTTTTTCTGTGTGTTTTTATTGAACATGAATGTAAAAAAATAAAACGGTTTTTTGTAACAAAAAGCAATAAACTAATTCTGTAGGTCCTAGGTACCAGTCTTCACACCACCCTCCTCGAATGTAGGGCATTGATCAGACAAAAAATAAAGTCGTGGGGAGTAGCGTAATGTGAGTAAATAAGTAAATAATATTTGTGAGTGACAAGAGCGGTTGACTGCTAATAAATATGTCACGTGCCCCACATTTTTTTCTTCTTCTTATCAATGCCGATCATTTCCCCAGATCGATGAGGAGAGTGGTGTGATGATGATGACCGATATAGGTATCAGTCATCACCATCACACCACTAACCTACCGAATCAGTACCTAACAGTTATTTTTCATTTATTTTTCACCTAATTTATTATTTCTATTGACATATTTTTCGACTCTTTCTCGATTGCCTATATAATTGTTCAGCAAAACACTACCTATTAACTTATTAAGAACTGGCTAGGACTCGCGTTATCTTGACAGACTACATACACAATAGGATAGCGTAGGATATGAGCATGATATATATACATATATTCTACTAGTCAAGCCCTTTCGTTTGATACTCATATTGAAGGGTTTGCAAAAACGTTATGTAATCCGCCATTTTGTAGCGGTGGCCATCTTGTGTTTACAATGATAGAAACTGAATATTATTTATGTATTTAATTGTGTTGTCATTAGAACTAAAAGTGTGTACCGAATATCACATCAATCTTTCTACAAGAAGGCGATATTTAAAAAGCGGCCACACTGTCGTTTGTGATATATATACTTTGCCCCTAAAGTAGCTGTAGCAGTTCTGTGGCTGTAGTATTCTATTTAGGTTGTAGTGTTTGGACAATAAGGACGCCACCAAAATGACATTTTTCATTCTTCATTTGGATATAGCAACAGGTCAGATAGATTTTTATTTATTTTGTCCACCGCCTCCGCTTCCACGGAGAGCAAGCTGTTAATCTTCGCATCCATCTCCGCCTCCGCTAAAATGGCCTCCATTCAACCTCAAATCCATGTCTGTCTATAGTTGGGTTCTGAAACAACCGATAACAACGAAACAAACGTAAACTCTAATTTAAGTGTGGAATGCAGCCCCCAGGTAATATGGATATTATCTAATATCAAATTATCGTATATGCCTTTTTGGTTTTGTGACCGATAGGCTAGGCTTGACTACAACCTCATCTGATGGTAAGTGGGATACTGTTGATGTGATTCAAGATCGTTATAGAAACTGGACAAGACAACAAAACTAAAGGACACCACACAAATAAAGCGTGAAAAGTGTGAGTTGTACCTAGCAAGCGGACATTCACAGAATACCATGGAAAGGTGAATCATCTTCGAAGTACTCGTTAAAATTACGCAGATTAGATACGGTCCTACTATATGTGTCTACATTTTGAAGCCTTTTGAGGTTATTTATAGACAAAGAAACTTTTAGAATAGTTATTCACGAAACAAAACTTTATGTGTGACTATCCTTGATATTTATGAAATTTTAGTCACGGCGCACTATTCAAAAACGCATTTACAAAAACAAATAAATATAAAAAAGTAAGAAATTTTTAATTATTCGCGTAATATAATAATAACTATCATAGGTTTTGGAATAGGTTTTTTTTAATGTAATTGTGGCGGAACATGCCCGAGTCCCACCTGATGTTAAGTGGACTAACCTCCGCCCTATAACAGATGCATTTCGTCAACGACGAATTGCACTGCACCCGTCACATTGAGACGTACAGTTGTTAAGGCGAGGTTGTACCTACTTAAGACATTTTTTAAAATCTGTAACTCGAATAGAATTGAAAATTTAGAATATATAAAATCATTTATATAAAGTTGAACATACTCTCCAGGAACGTACAAAGTCAAAAACGTGATTATGAACAATTTCTTCGATAAAAAAAAATGTCAAACATGACACCATATCGCTACTTAAATCAGGTAGAACCAAAAGATACTATCATGAAACTATGTGGAAGTTTTACCAATGGATAGAGCTTGTTATCTATTAGTAACGTTTGAAGGCACATTTTCAAATTTAGCTATAGTTTTTTAACAAGAATAAATAAACTACAAATCTAAAGATTCAAGCTCTCGCGCACGTCATTCAGTACCCGCCTAGGCGTCATCGAGGTAGGACGCGTGTCGTTGTCTCCAGCAAAATTCTCTCCGGCGATTACGAGCTAGAAATATTTATAAACAGAATTATTATTAGCAGAATGGTGACACTGCATCATTTATGGTTATCCGCTGGCGTGAATCTTCCATCAGGCGAGTGTCTTGTACGTCATTTCAAACCACACCAAATTAAAAAAATACTTTCTCGATGGCATTGTTTTCACGCGCCACAGTATAAAAAGTACAGTATGGTCACGCCCCAATTACTAACTGTGAGTGTCGTAAGAGGGTTGCCTCTTACGACTAAGGGAAAATACCGGAAAGTGAGCAGCAGTGCCCTCTAAGAAGCTACCTCCCTCCAGTAAAATATCTGTCGCCAAGCACTTAACGGTATGTGCCGCTATGAGTCCTCTAGAACTAGTAATTTGGCATGGTGGTAGGGCATTTTGTAAATACCCGCATGGCTTGCTACCACTATGTGTCAAGTAGAAAATCTGTCGCCAAGCACTTAACGCTATGTGCCGCTATGTGTCCTCTAGAACCAGTTATTTGAGATGGTGGTAGGGCATTTTGTAAATACCCGCCTGGCTTGCTACCACTATGTGTCAAGTAGAAAATCTGTCGCCAAGCACTTAACGGTATGTGCCGCTATGATTCCTCCAGAACCAATAATTTTGCATGGTTGTAGGGCATTTTGCAAATACCCGCCTGGCTTCCTAGCACTATGTGTCAAGTAGAAAATCTGTCGCCAAGCACTTAACGCTATGTGCCGCTATGTATCCTTGAGAACCAGTAATTTTGCATGGTGGTAGGGCATTTTATTAATACCCGCCTGGCTTGCTACCACTATGTGTCAAGTAGAAAATCTGTCGCCAAGCACTTAACGCTATGTGCCGCTATGTATCCTTGAGAACTAGTAGTTGTGCATGGTGGTAGGGCAATTTGCGATTACCAGCCTGGCTAGCTACCTCCCTCAAGTAAAAAATCTGTCGCCAAGCACTTAACGGTATGTGCCGCTATGAGTCCTCTAGAACTAGTAATTTGCATGGTGGTAGGGCATTTCGAGAAAACCCGCCTGGCTACCTACCTCCCTCAAGTAAAAAATCTGTCGCCAAGCACTTAACGCTATGTGCCGCTATGTATCCTTGAGAACCAGTAATTTTGCATGGTGGTAGGGCATTTTATAAATACCCGCCTGGCTTGCTACCACTATGTGTCAAGTAGAAAATCTGTCGCCAAGCACTTAACGGTATGTGCCGCTATGAGTCCTCTAGTACCAATAATTTTGCATGGTGGTAGGGCATTTTATAAATACCCGCCTGGCTTGCTACCACTATGTGTCAAGTAGAAAATCTGTCGCCAAGCACTTAACGCTATGTGTCCTCTAGAACCAGTTATTTGGCATGGTGGTAGGGCATTTTGTAAATACCCGCCTGGCTTGCTACCACTATGTGTCAAGTAGAAAATCTGTCGCCAAGCACTTAACGGTATGTGCCGCTATGAGTCCTCTAGTACCAATAATTTTGCATGGTGGTTGGGCATTTTATAAATACCCGCCTGGCTTGCTACAACTATGTGTCAAGTAGAAAATCTGTCGCCAAGCACTTAACGCTATGTGCCGCTATGTGTCCTCTACAACCAGTTATTTGGCATGGTGGTAGGGCATTTTGTAAATACCCGCCTGGCTTGCTACCACTATGTGTCAAGTAGAAAATCTGTCGCCAAGCACTTAACGATATGTGCCGCTATGAGTCCTCCAGAACCAGTAATTTTGCATGGTGGTAGAGCAATTTGAGATTGCTCGCCTGGCTAGCTACCTAACCCTCAAGTAGAAAATCTGTCGCCAAGCACTTAACGGTATGTGCCGCTATGTGTCCTCTAGATAGAACCAGTAATTTGGCATGGTGGTAGGGCATTTTGCGAATACCCGCCTGGCTAGCTACTACCCTCAAGTAGAAAATCTGTCGCCAAGCACTTAACGGTATGTATTTTAATAGTAATAGTTAAAGGTTATCAACTGTGTTAGTTGCACTATAAGGGAATAGTCACAAGAATATAATAATTGAGTACTGGATTTAGTAGCAGATGCCTAAAGTAGATCAACTGTTTTAGTTATACTATGAAGCTGATAGCGTGCGGCTGGGGACATCGACCTGACGAGCGCTGTGCATCTAAAGCGCAGCGCTGCGTAGTGTCCATAGCCTGCAACTCTCGCACGCTAAATTTGCCTACTGTGCAAGTACAAGACGCCCTTAAGTCTCATGTTCCTGTAATTTTACTGGCTCTCAAGGACTGCTGCCGGAACACACCGGTAGGTGCTTGGCAAAGAGAAGATTTACGATTGGTACACACACACGGTAGGTAGGTCGTAAAGTATACGTCAGTGTCAATCATGGACACAAACACGGGCTCGGCCGTCGTCAGGACAAATGTAGGCACAAATTGCGGCCACGAGGCGGTCCGTCTAATTTTCTTTGGCTATAAATACGCGAAATCGGTCTATAAACAACTTGTCTCTGTTCGGGCAAAGGTTCGGGTAAAGGTGGCCTCGGTTGAAAAGTTTCTATTGTTGTCTAGAATATTGCACGAGTTTTTTTTAAAGTCACAAAATGTTGGTACTAATGTTTTTTTATATAGATATTGCGTTTTATTTATGCATCAACAGCCATGACGTCCACTCGTCAAACAAAGGTCTCCTCTATTAGAGTTTTCGCCATAACCATTAAGCTTGGCAGGTGTGAGTATCTTGAGGACCTCAGTGTAAGATGGCAGTTGTTCAAGAAGTGCTGCTGCCCACACTGAGAAAAATCTAAAGTCAAAAGCGCCCTAATGACGGCCAATTTATATGGTAAGAAGGCAAAAAACCGACCAAACGTAAAACGCCTTCTGATGAAGCTGATTAAGTCGTACGTTATAGTGATAATCACCGTATATAAACCGCCGTAAAAGTAAGGTATATTTTATCGTCAATACTGCAACTATTATCGTATAACAAGTTCAATTCTGAAAATACTTTACGGAAGGCGTTTTTTGACGGTTTTGTTTATTATAAAACATGGTACATTTTTATTGATTGGTGAAATCATCGAATTCACCTTGCGTAGTTACAATTCAACGGTAAAAGGTCAAATTTGATTTAAGCTCCAAAGTCGTTTTTCTCAGTGCACCTTCTTGTGTTTTTACTTTCGTCACTGCTTATGGAAGATATGGAGGAGTGAAATTCTAACCCGACATCCCACTGGGTGCCGATTTAGGTCCCGACTACCTACCCACTAGACGGGTAAGGCGTTTCGTTACGGGTTCTATGTAGTAGTATCGTAGTATCGGACAGTTGTTTTCTTGACAAAAAATAATTTCCCACATTCGGTGAAGCTGAAAATTCCAGCAGAAGTAAGCAGTATCCTTTCGCATTAAGTTGCTGTATGATTTTTAGAACACATTTGCCTACCTTTACGGGGATTCACAGGTGTGCTGGTATGTTACAAAAATTATGTGTTTGTGTAGAAGAAGGTAGAAATATCAAGAATTTAAGGAGGTGAGGCTGAGTATAGCTGTATACTAATCAGATCAGAAAATCAAAGAAGAGCATGACAATGGATGAGAATGACCGCGCATAATAGAGACGAGGGAAATAACTTACTGCGTATTCAGATGTGTTTTTAGATATAATACTGTCAAGCTAAATAATCTCAAACATATTTGAGAACCATACTTAATATTACTTTTACCATTCAATATCATAACATGCTAAAATAAGTATACGTAACCTTCCTACATATTTCTGAAGCAGTGATGGTTCAGTGGCATTGGCTATGGACTGCCACAAAGCAGGTCCATGGTTCGAATCCCGCCGCGGGCTTTAGCTTCACCGCATGGCGGAAGGGCATTTTGCGAATGCCCTTCTAGCGACCACCCTCATGTAGAAAATCTGTTGCCAAGTACCTAACGGTGTGCTCCGGCAGCTGTCCTTGAGAGCCAGTAATTCTAGGTTATTCCTGTTAACACCTTCGACCACGTCATCACTTACCATCAGGCGAGATTGTGGTCAAAGGCTTACCTATCAGCAATAAATAAAAGAAAAAAAAATGTATCTGAATTCGCTATCTAAAATGTAGGTCTCTCAAACAAACCTCATCAAACTCATTAAAATTTTATTACATCTTTAAGGTGGGCTACGTTCAGGAAGAATACAAACTGCTGAAACGGAGGGTGTTAGCTCATTTTGAAAAATGGAATGGTGCCAACCCCTGCCTTACTTCATAATGTAGTTTACGAAGCTCCCCCGAGGCTACAACTCGTCATGCTAATGACCCAAGAACCTGCGCGTTTGCAAAGGTATGGTTGGGTAATTTACGTAGCATTTTAACTTTGTAGTGGGGTGAAGATTTTGAATTGAGTTTAGTGTGGGAGATAGGATATACAAATGAATGAATCAATATCTTAAATATCAAGTCCTGGTTATCAAGGTCGAGGACAATGATTGGCGGAGACATAACTAAAATGTTATTAAAGGTAATCAAGCATTTTCCTCGTCCATTCAACACCGGTAAACGGAAGCGGAATTGTTTTTTTTTCTCTAGGATTGAGACGGACCACGCACGAAGCGCACCTGATGTTAAGCGGCAACCTCTGCTTATAACAGATGCATTTCGTCACAAGTGACTAACTGCGCCCATCACCCTGAGACATAAGTGCCTGTAATTTACTGGCCCTCAAGGACTGCGGTCGAGACTCCCTGTTAGTTGTTTGGCGACAGATTTTCACTTGAGGTTGGTAGCTAGCCTGGTGAGCATTTGCCTCAAAATGCCCTACCTCCATTCCGTGATGCTCAAGCCAGCGGTAGGGATCGAACCTGCGGCACAGCAGCCCATAGTTATTACCACTCCGCTATCACTGCTCCCAAATGTATTCTGTGTAAATTGAACACCTACGACTCTCATGCAATAAAGGTTTATTAGAACAGAGAAAATTGTAATAGGAATACTATCAGCCGAAACAATGAAACAAGTAATACAAGTCGAATTGTTTTTATCTCTACGACCATGTTATTCTTACGTCGGATATCTAGCACAGTTAGGCCTGTCTGGTTATTACAGGAGAATATAAAGTTAGAACTATCCAAGGTGCAAACTATGATATAAACTTTTACGGCTACCTTCATAAACTGGCAGTTTTTTTAGACGGGGCGTCCTGTAGAACAGTTATAGGGGTAATATACAAGCCGCAGTCGACGTCGGCGGTCTGCTACGTGACTCAGGACCAAGGATGAACGGGCCATTTGTTACCAGATCAATACGAATATATTGTTTGCTACGTGTCGTCCATGAACAAAACTTGAGTCATTCCTGTGGACTAAAGGATTGTTTGTGTCCATGGGGCTTATATAACTTATGAGTTAGACCATTGTTGGTGCAATTGCACCTCTTTGCACTTTTGCCTGTCTAAGGCAACCTCCATATCCATATGACGTCATGATGATCAATGGCATGCGATGACCTTCTTTTGTATAAACACCACATAAATAAGGTATTTAAATTTACGAATAATCTGAGGTATTGGCCCGGTTGGCCGCTCCATACCGCCGCCACCGTAGCTCCGGCTCCCACGGACTCAATAATATCTCTTCACTGAACGACCCAATTATGAGTATTAGTAGGTTATAGCTGCGTATTACGAAAAATTAATGCGGTTAACTATCTTTTACGTCTATATTAACTGGCTGGAAAGAGCTGTTATAATACCAGAAGGATCGTAGAGGGAGGGATGATATCAGATATCGCGTAATGTTTATATAAGACAGTTGCTAAAGTTACGAAGTCCTCGCAGCGGAGCTTGCCTAGTCTTTCCTAACCGATCAACTGGATATGCTGCGGTCATTACTTAAATGGGTAAGTACTTACTACTGAGCGGTTCCGTGTTTGCGGTCCCTGTAATTCTAGGTTTGCTTGAAAATTATCTTTGATCGCATCATTTACTCTATGACCACTATCTTAGGTGAGGTAGTGGTCAGAGGCTAGCCTATCAGAAAAAATATTAAGTAATCTGGCGTGGCCTGAGTTCGCAATAAGAGCCAATTGTACAATATAAGGAGATCAATTGCTAATCACAATTTTTAATCGCTTCGTTTATATTTTATATATTATATATTTATGGCACCGTTTTCAAGGTATGTGGTAGACGCACGCACCCGACGACTGACGCAGGCTATGAGTGGCCATGCGTGTATCAACATGCTCAGTATTTTCATACTATAACCATAGTCACATCAGCCGCGCGCGTCAGCCGCACGCGATCAAACGCGCGTCTGCGATCGGCCGCGATGCACGGAAACGTTAAAGGTTACATTATAACGGTAAAAAATAATATGAAAAATTTCTTTCTCGTTGAACTTTAATTTGCAGTATATTGTATCCCTGTAGACACAGCTCTCGCCTATCTCTCCCGGGGCTTGATCTTATTACAATTTTAATGGTTTACAATTTTTCCCGATATTAACACAATTTGTTCCAGTACTAGAGGGAATATCATATAGATTAGAAATTTACAAATATACGAGAGGAAAAATTGTAGTCCTGTGCGGGATTCGTTCGAGACGTCGATGTGAGCGTGATGTTGTAGCATATTGGGGTCATAAATAGGTCTACATATATCTTTACCTGAATGATACCGGGTATATTACCAACAAGGGTGTCCTTCAAAGAAGGTTCCATTCAGATGGGCGGTTGGTATGTTCTAAGGTTATTTCGAATGATATCATAAAATTATGAAGAAGTGTGTGCAAAATGACTAACACATTATTATATTCAGTAAAGATATGAACAACACATTTCCCAAATTGCATAAAAAGGTTAAATTGTAAAACCGGAACTACACAAAACAGCTCAACAACTTTAGCACGCCAGGCGTGGAAAGCACGGATATAGTTAAAACTTTAACTACACGGAAGTACAGCCATACTCCACTGGATATCTTATAAAACTTTGCAATGAGCAACTTCAAATTGTTTAGAGATGGTCTTGGTCCAAACTCTCAGTAATTGAAACAAAGTTGAAATTGACTTAAAAAGAGTTAAAAAACAAAGTTTTGCTACGAGCGCTTCAATAAATGTTTTGAACTGTAACTAGTCGTTAACTAGTTACGAAGCTCTCTGTGCCTATTTCTTGGATGGGTGACCGCTAGTGACATATACTATTGAGCGCTTTAGTACTTCTTCGGGCACGTTAAGCCTTCGTAAAGTCGGAGCTTGGGGGGCGGCCTGAAAATTACAACAATTGCTTGGTGGTGTTTTGGGATACTCGTCTAGTTAACTGACCTCAAGTTGAAAATTTGGCACCAAGCACATACTTAATCACGTATAAGATACACGGGGCTCTTAGTTAAGTCCAATCACGGCAAGGTATCGAGTGTACTTCTACCAACAAGATCGTTCCCAAGGAGAGTATGTTCTAGTGTTTTATTCTGTAGTCTTACAGAAAAAACTGAATGTCCTGCCATGATACTAGCTAAAAAATAACTAGATGTGGGTGTGTTATTGCTGTTGGATCGTTCAGTGGAACACTTATCAAAATTAAAGATCTCCTGACTGCAATAACGTTACGTACACACTAAATTAGATTTTTTTTTAGATTTTCTTGACACATTATAATTCAATCCATTAATATTCATGATCCTGATTCAACGGTAACAGGACACATGTATCCGCGCGTTCCAGTTCTTAGTTTTTGCATGATATTAGCGATGTTTCATATTTTTCATCTGTAGAATGTATGAGACAAAGAGAGATGGATATATTATCATGCTATAAATAACAAACACAAAAAATATAATAGAATGCAAAAATAAAAAAGTTATATTGCTTCCAACGTGGTCATATTATATTCGTGATTGTCGAGGCTGTGCTTCTATAACCTATTACTCAATATCGAAAGAATGCACAGACTAAAGGTATACAAGGAAGCGAAGAGTATTTTAGTGTTCCTGTATAGAGAACTCAATCCATACAGTTAGAGCCAATGCACCTGAGCAGTGACCTTATCTTTTCGTCATGGAGAACGTTTTCACAAAGATAAGTTAGCACCTGAAAAATATATAGTATTTTAGAAGAATATACTTATATTGCTAAATAATCAATAAAACATAGTTTTTTCTTTATAATACTTTTTATTTCACGTAAATAGAATAGCTACTTTTGGAATTATTCGCATTTTACGAAGTGACTACGATTTTGCCATTTTGAATCTGAGATAAAAAAAAATATTGTCTGTGTCACTCGTATCATGTAAAGTCGTCACCCTCCCATTTCTGCCTGTGGGTGTCGTAAGAGACGACTAAAGGTAAAATACTTGAAGCAGCGCCTTCTGCGAACTGATATCTTAAACTGCGATCCACAAGACGCCTGCCAAGCGTGGGGATTATGGCAAACCCTCCCTAAATTGGGGAGGCTGTGCTCAACAGTGGACAACACGCCTGATCTAGTAATGTAAATGTAGTGTGCCGACCCCACATATGTGGTTCCAGGGAATAGAAAGATGATAATGATGAATCAATCCTCTTTGTTTGATTACAAATCCCGAGCAAGGTATGTTATCTATAGATCAGTTCAACTTTCAATGTCAAAAGTTGTAAAGCTATTTTACGATGAAAAAGCTTATCATACTCAACAAACGTTATTTCAGCCTCATATGCGCCTTACGGATTGACGCATAAATTTTCGCTTTACCTCTTCCTTTAATTGACAATATTTAAGTTAACAACCAGAGATTAAAGTTTCTAAATACCCCATTAGCCCTTTTGTAAAGTCATGAACATTTTTATTGCCAAATAAAAAGGGAAATACGAAAGCGGGAAAGATCTTTCTCGTATAATGTATCCAGGACGGGGCGTGCTAACTTTTTTGTTATAACTTGAGTTCGTTTCAAACAGTTAAAAAACAGGCTAAAGTTTATCGCATAAAGAGGTTCTTGGCTCTTTGCCGTTAGTTCTCGCAGTACCTAACTCAATCACACAGTAGTCCTATCGTACCGCAATAAAAATACAAACATGTACTCACGTCTGTATTCTCCCGAGGAGTGGCCAGAGGTGTCTTTTGAAGCAGTGATGGCTCAGTGGCATTGACTATGGACTGCCGCGCAGCAGGTCCATGGTTTGAATCCCGTAAAGCCTGTTAACACCTTCGAACTAATCATCACTTACCATCAGGTGAGATTGTGGTCAAAGACTTATTTATATGCAATAAAAAAGTGTAATATTTGACTAGTTTATACCCATGTAAGGCGTGTATCTAAAATCTGAATAGCGAACAAAGTTATTATGAGAAAAATTTCGTTAAACAATATCTTTTTATTAAAACTCTTTCCTACATATTCTGTTATTCTATACTGTACTGTAACAGCCGACTAGTCCACTGCTGAACACAGCCTCCCCTATTAAGGGGGTATTTGCCATAATCCCCACGATTGGCAGGCGGCTTGGGGATCGCAGTGTAAGATGTCAGTTCTTTAGAAGGTGCTGCTGCCCATCTTCAATTATTTTTTTCCCTTAGTCGCCTCTTACGACACCCACGGGATGATATGGGGAGGTGCAATTCTAACCCGGCACCCCACGGGTATTCTATATTATATTATTTTTTTTCTCCTTATAAAGAAAAGAAAGAAAGAAAAGAAGTTTATTCAATACTACAACAAAAATATTATAAAGTATGTTAAACTTAATGCTATAAAGTTTTAAAATGTTAACAATTTTCTTAATATATATTCGGTAGTGAGATGTCCAGTAGTATTGAATGAGCCTTGTCTCAGCATAATGCTTATTGCGCTGATTTTCAGCCAAGACCCTAAGAAAAAAAAAAAACAATATTATATAAATACAATCATTAACATTTATACTCTTCAAACCATAACACATAAGGTCTGGGTTAAAAAAAACCATACGGAATCCCAAATCTTTCATCCAAATCCTTACTCTTGCCTTGCAGCTTGCCTGTCGTACATTTAATTGCAGTACAAATATAATGAGCAAGGTTTAATTTGCAACGAGGGTTTTTGGGGCGGATGTCACCCCAGAAAAATAATCCTTAATACGTACACTACCGTTGTTAAATTAAAGAAATCTAATAGTTTTATTTCAAAGTCCTATTGGAGTGCTTCTGTATTATTTATTTTCTGTTTCAATTACATTTGGGCCGGTCGGCAGGAAACGGGTATTCTTGGGTAGTTTTCCGTTCAGTAAAATATTTAAAAGTTGCCTCTTCTTATACCTATTTCGTTGCGTATACTTGTTTCAGTCCTAAACCAACTTAGCATAGTTACAGTTGACGCTTGATAATTTATATTTTTCTTCATTTTATCTTTATGATTACGAAGTTAATTTTGAATACAAAATTATGATTATGCTAACTTCTTCTGTCTACACCTTTATATAGAATAATAAGATCTACTCAGGACTGAAACAAATATATTGAAGAAGCGCTTTTTCAAGCTCTATAAGACTGCCATTATAAAATCGAAAATAAGTCAAAACATTCCCGTTAAGTTGTTAGAAAATTTGTTCTTATTTTCGTGAATTAAACAATAATTTATCATTTCATTATTGAAACTACACCATTCATTCTTAAGTTTTTTTATGATTCCCTTCACGACTTTTTGTCATTACAGTTTTCAGTTTTCAGTTTAGTAATTCAGAGATCGTCATGTTTTTTTTAAATGTTATTGTGACAGTACAAGCTCGAGCCCCACCTGATGTTATGCGGACTAACCTCTGCCTGTAACAGATGATGCCTATCACGAATTGCACTGCGCCCGTCACCTTGAGACGTAGTTATTAAGTCTCGTGTACCTGGAATTTCACTGGCTCTCAAGGACTGCTCTGGAACACACCGTTAGGTGCTTGGCGACAGATTTTCAGGTCGCTAGCCCGGCGGGCATTCGCAAAATGCCTTTCCACCATGCGGTGAAGCTCAAGCCCGCGGCGGGATTCAAACCATAGACCTGCTGCGCGACAGTCCATAACCAATGCCACTGAGCAATCACTGCTTTAAAATGATATTTTTCCATGGCGCGTACTGACAAAACATGAGTATTCAGTACTAAGAAATCTTGTGCTGTTGCCTAATTTTTATCGCAACATCAATTTATGGCAAATTCTAGTAATTTACATGCAAATTACAATTAAATAAAGGGTATTGTAAGTCACAAGGAAAACGAATATTGATTTCGAAATTTTTTTACTTACAATTATCATGAATTATGACAGTATTTTTTCTCAGTGCACCCTCTCGTAGAAAATTATGTCGCAAGGCGCCTAAAGTTGTGTAGCTATATCTGTCCTTGAAAGCCATTAATTCTAGGCTTATCTCTGTTTACCATCCTGATTACCCGTGGGGTGTCGGGCTAGAATGCCACCCCCCATCTCTACCGGTGCGTGTCGTAAGAATCAAACTAAGGAAAACACACCTGAACGTGGGGAGCAGCACTTTCTGAGGAACTGATATCTCACTGCTATCCCCAACGCCTGCCAAGCGTGGGGATTATGGCAACCCCACCCCGCAAATTGGGGGAGGCTGTGTTCGGCAGTGCACTATCCGGCTGAAACAATACCATCCTCAAACATACCATCACTTACCATCAGGTGAGATGGAGTGAAATAATTATAAAAATCAAAAGCAAATTTTGAGTATTACTCTTTTATACATATTCAGCTATTCTGAATTAAATCAAAAAATTTAAAAAACTGGCTTTGTGCGAACATAATTTGAGCTAAGATTAAAATATATAAAGTAATGTTGGTATGAAGCAATTGGTATGTGAGCCCGTATGTTGGCGATAATTGACATTTTAGTTTTTTTTTTTTTTCAATAATTTCATCTGCTTGTTATTTTATATATAATATTTTGCCATAAGTTTTCGTTTTTACAATATTCGTTTTTTCAACATTAATGTTCATAGTTTTAGCTTTTTGAAATATTATTTTATAGAATAACATTGATGGATTGCACATGGCTTATAATTTATTTTATTGCTTTAAAACAGTCAGATATTCATTGGAATATGAGAACAACGCTACCAGAAAGAAAATTTAAGCTGAATAAGGATTTTCAATAAAAAAGTGTACTAATGATTATTTAGCAGACAAAACTCTCAGTAGTTTAAAAAAACGTCTTAGAAGTGACGGAAAGTTCCAGGGACGTGTCGACCAAAGTTGCCCAGCTGGCGGCCTAGATATCTCACACCTCAACACCTAATAGATATTTGTTATACAAGGCAGCTAAGTTGTTATTTGGTGCGAGAGTAGTACTATAGTAAGTACTTGTATTGAAAAGGTACGAGACGCTACTGAGTAAAAAACAATAAATTTTTCACCTCACGACAGCGAGGGAAATGCAAGAATAACAGCCTTTATTATAATAATACGTTAAAGGAGTTTTTGAGTTTTTATTTATCAAGCGAATATTGTTATAATCGGAAATATATGTTTATTTCAAAATGTCATAGAGTCAGTTCCTCATTTTAAAAACCTGCCAGACTAATGGATGAAAGTCAAATTATAAACAAACCTTATCCGAACTTTAAGGGTGTAACATATATCTGCTCTTTTAGATTTATTTGTCCTTATAAGTTTACTTTATCTTCTTATATTTGCGCCACCTGGGCGCACCCATATAAACTAAATATGACACCTAAAGATTGGATAAAATGTGGCTGAAATAAATAGCCTACACTAATGTAAATTCTCGCTTCCAAATGCAATTAGGCATTAAATCCACTCTGGCAGCAATGTGAAGACTATGATTGTTGAGTGTATTCCGTTCCGATCCCACGAAGAGATACCACATGGTATCAGTTATATTTTCTATTGAGTTTTTATTCCCTTCTGATCCCACTTATAATTTAGAGTGGGATCCGTATGTTACCGCACAGTAAGCAATGTCAATGACTTGAATTGGAGTCACTTTATATTATTGTTATTTATGCACATTTATACCTTATGTACATTTTCTTATTTATCCCAGTCTTCGCAAATTGGTAGGGCACTATGCGGAAGCCCCCACCTTGTGGTGTTGGTGGGGTTATAATATAAGGGTATAACAACTGCAATCATAAGACAACAACCGATACACGATGAAACACCGAGCTCACCGGCGAGCTAAAGGTAGAAATGAAGTCCCGATTAGTGTCTCTCCAAATAGTCATAGGGTATATATCCGTAGTATACGCCCGTGGGGTGCTGTGTTAGAATGTCACCCCCCATTGCTACCTGTGGGTTGCGTACGAGGTGTAACTAAAGGTAAAATACCGGAAGGTGGGCAGCAGCGCCTTCTGAAGAAGTGATATCTTAAACTGCGATCCCCAAGACGCCTGCCGGGTATGGTGATTATGGCAAATTCCCCTTTAATAGGGGAGGCTGTGTTCAGCAGTGGACAATCCTATGTAGCTGATACAGTATATATCCGTAGGGTCCACTCTCAACGGTAAAACACTGCATTTGTACCGGGGCTATTAGTTCCGAAATCACGAACTTTTCTCGGTAACGACTCAAGCTGAGGTCCGTACCACAGTGATGCCCATGAGCCAGTTGTCATCTTTTCGCAGAAGTGCGTTTTCTGCACCTGCAGAAGAAGGAGATAAAAGGCGAAAAGCGCCTTCTATCTTTTTTGTCACGCGTGAAGTCCAGACAATAAGAATTATATATAGACATCAGGGCTATAGAGGGACTTCCCTCGCTCAGAGTCCGATGGAGTTGAATTGTCAACAGCGTTGAACACCCTAAAAAAACAACAACCATGACTGGCAACTAAGCGTGCCCTGCGAAGCACGGAAGCACCCAGTAGTAAATTACACTAGCGGTCACAGATCCAAATTATGACGGCAGTGGACGACGCTTAACTTAGTTGATCGGTTAAGAACGACTATGCAAGCCATGATACCAGCGCTTCGTTTAAAGTCGAATGAAGTTGATTTGATGTAATTTTACATCTAATACACTTAGCAGGCGTTAAAATAATGTATTATAAAAGGAAACAATTACATTGTGAGGAAACGCTGAACAATTTTCTTAAGCTATGCTGTAACCACAGTGTTTTTAAAAGGATGGTCTAGGTGGATTTCGACCGTAGAGCTAAGAAGCTCGTTTGGCTTTTCGTCGTATCGTAATATGAAATCTCATAATAAATACATTAGCGCTGAAGTCACAATTTGAATGTATAATGCTCCTACGAGTTAGTATAGGTTTCATATAGTCCATTTGAAATGGAATAAAACATTTTGATACGTTAACTAATTTATTTGTTTAAAACTTTTTACTTGTGTAAAACGTCTTACCCTCGCAGGAGAACTTCCGTTGATTATACTCGGTGTGACGATTTTCCTATTGTTATATGCATCAGTTTCTCGTGACAGTGACTATTCTTAGAACTCGAAAACTTGCTATTTCCACACAATTGACACAACGCATATCGCGCCTCTTCTTTCCGCCCTTTGAGTCTTTCACTATTTTTGTGTCATTACTGATCTATATAGGTTCCTCACATAAACCAGAACTTCCACAGTTAAACAAGGTCACCCCAGAAACCTCATTGGGGGAATTTGTTATAATCCCCTCACTTGGCAGGCGCCTTGGGGATCGCCGTTGAAGTTCCTCAGAAGGTGCTGCTTCCTAACTTCCGGTATTATTCCCTTTGTCCTCTTACGACATATGATCAAAAGATACCGACCCAGTTGTTGAAATCCTTAGGCACATAGTCTGCGTACCTATATGTATCAGTACTGTATAAGAGTTGAGCGGCATTATCTCACGTCTCATCCTCAAAAAATTTTTTTTTTTTTGCGGAGAATGCGGTACTATGTCTAATATCTTATCAACACGCCAATGTTAGCCTAATATAAATAAACATCTATTTTATACCAACTAGTAAAACCATCTTTTAAACATATTAGAAACCACTCTGAAATCTCAATTCCCGTTAAATCCTATTAAACAAACGCAAAGCACGTTCAATAGTTGTCTGTATAAAGGTGCCTTCCCACTGAAGCTGGTCCAGGAAATCGGAACCGTTCAGAATGGGTCACACGGTTTACACTGTTTCTTCGCATATTTTTTATGGAAAAGCGCACCGTATGGGTGTCTTATCAACGTTGAGCTGTACTTGGAGTTATATATATACGAGGAAACAAACCATCAGTGGTTACACTTTAAGCTTAGCAGGGATCACGCGATATCCACTGCCCACCTCTCCGATCTTCCATCTGTCTTCTCGGTTTTTTGACTGATTAAACGACTACAAGTGAGTTAACATAATCTGCACTGTCCTACGACACAGTATACTGCCAGGTCTGCAGTTAAAAGCTGTTTATAGAAAAAACAGAGCACGAAAAAGTAAGTGTAACCTCTAGATTAGTCAATCTAAAGCTGTAGAATTTTAGTGAGGCGTGCGCAGACTATTCGCTCAGCAGAGATAGTTCCGCGTGGTTTGGAACGCAAATAAAATTATTTAATGGAATATCACACAAATTCACTGAGGTTTGTAAAGTTAGGGTTTTCGCGGTGGTGTAAAACGTATGTTCTTTAGTATGAACATATTAATCACGCAGAACAACAACCGCAATTGTACCGGTGCAGTTGGTGTGTGTAAGCCTTTTCGGATAGTGAATGGGCGTATTATCACCCTTCTTTACACTCCGTACATACGTTATCGGGATCTCTTTGGATTGTCCTTTGTAAAGTTTGAATAAAGCTCAAATAAAGCTGGGTCAGAGTGAAGTTCTTTTATTAGATGAAATGGTGCTTAGTGTGGAGTTTTCTTTAGAATGGAGGCGCACTTAGTTTTTTAACAAAATACTCGTATATATAGGTACACACTATCTTCAATAAAATGAAATAGGACAGAGGTGTAGTGTATTAAATGTGACGTGAAGAAAACTTTTAATATTTTCTTGTAGGCTTGGAATACATAAAAACATATAATGTCTCAATACATAGCTTCTTTTCAAAAGATTTTACTATATTGATATAATATATTATATATTGTGCACATAGTCACTACAAGGGCAAACAACTTATACGTCCATGCCTGGCTCAAAAAGTTTAAAGTGGAAAGTTTGTTACATAAGGAGGACTGTAGTATATTAAAAAGGACAGTAGCAAGAATCCTACTGGTATTGGTTTAGTGTGACCCACCCTGAAACGTAAAGTGGCTAAATTACTTTGTCACAACACCCTCTTCATTCATACTTGAGAAGTTTCTTTTAGAAATTCTACCACGTAAAGGTCAACGACCTGTCAAGCGAAGCGTCGAAGTCGATAACAGAGATTTCTCTCCTGGTTTAATGCTCCTTTTTTGTCATATTAGTCGTAAATATCCAAGATTACATATTCTCGAATCTCAACTCTAGTCCCATTCAATTCTGTCTAACGTATGCAAAGCAGGTTCGATAGCTATCTCTGTGTAAGTGATAGAGAACGGCGCATTACCTCCCTCATTTGCACTCCGTGCATGCGTTATATAGATCTCCCAAGATTGTTCCTTTGTATCGTGAAACTGTTAGAATTTTTAAGAAGTTTTAGTGTAGAGTGTACGTAGCGCTTTCGACACAATCGTGGTTTCGTTATAGTTTAAATAACAAGTGTTCAAACACTGTGAAATATTGGTATATATTTAATGGAGCTGCCTGGATGGGTTGAGCCAATCTTTGTTATATAAAGTGATAGGTGTTTTACTAGTAAGGCGATGTACGGCGTACTTATTATTGGTTTTAAAATATTTAAACATTTTTTTAGGGTTCCGTACACAAAGGGCAAAACGGAACCCTATTACGGTGTGCCAGTCTAGTCTAAGTCCATTCGTCCTATACCACGGGTCTCTAGCTCAAAAATGATTTTTTTATGGGATAGGAGGGCGAACAAGCATGAAGGCATGATTTTTTTTTCAGTCACTAATTAAATTGTAAATAAAATTTTGTTTTATGATCCAAAAAGTTGGCCTTGGTGAGATTGGCAAGGTCGCCCCTCCACAGGCGCACAGCCCCGATCAAGTACGGGCCTACCGCCGGGGCATGATAGTGAATGCTAACGCGACCCTATCTTGCTCCACCTCAGCGGAGGACTGCTCACGGGGGGGTTTTTAGTGGGTTCAAGTCCCACATATCTCCCTCTACTACCCCCGTGGTGGAGGGATAGTGCGAAGGCATTTCTCACTCAAAAATAAAAGTGATATGCTATAATAAATAACAGGCACATGAGACAACAACTATGTACTTAACAACTGTTATAGGCAGAGGTTAGTGAACTTAACATCAGGTGGCCTCAAGCTTGTTCCGTCTCAATAACATAAAAATAAAAAAACTTGGTAAGCTAAAAAATACTAAAAGAAGACGTTCTGAAAAAGGTCAGGTCAGGTGTACCCTTAACTAAGGCTTAACCTGTAATAAAAGCTGGGTCTAAAGACCATCTGCCAGAACACCATTAAGTGCCTCACCAAGCCGCTATATTAACTTTTTGAGCAAAAATAACACTAACATCATAGCCCTTATAGCTTATATGTATAGTATCAATGATCTAAATGTACAATGTACCCCTAGGCTTAGAAGCAGTCGTGGTTTCGTAATCTCCTAACGTGCGGGCACCAGTTTTTAATGGAGTCGACTCTCTACTCCAAGTTCTCGGATTTAGTTCCCTTTAGCTAAATTGGAATGTCCATTCAATGTACCATCAGTTGAGCTGGTCGGGAGCTGCGGCCCCAACTACAAAATATTTTATATTGTTAACATATTTTTTGTGTTAGTAGGTAAGACAATGTTGGTAGATATTGTGGTTTTGTGACGATGTTTTATAAATTTATAGACATACAAATTGAGTCTGATTCTTCTCATTATCTAATATGTCACGTTTTATTCAGGTACAGCTGCTATCCGGTGTTCTTTTTATGTGGTCATGGGCTTCGTTTTCTGTGGCAAATGAAGTAAGATTTGCTGTATTAGTGAGCGTTGTAGCATAAACAGCCTGTTTTTCGCTTTCGTGAGAGTAAATGTTACGTCGTCCATTGCAGTTTCAGTGTCACCTTTCTCGTTCTGCTTGACACTGCACAGCGCTCATCACTTTGAGAAGTTATTATATATCTCGTTCAAACAGTAATTACACTTGCGACGTTGCCCTTTATATTTATAGACATACTTAGTACTGCTAGCACACTATTGCATCAAGGCAGGATAACTGTCGCTGCGGTACACGGCGGTACAGTAGCAATGTCATAATGTCAGATTCATGCTAAAGATACCTGTCTGGCTGTATGAGCTGGATTAACCACTGCTGAACACAGCCTACCCCATTATGGGGTTTACCGTAATCCTAACGCTTGGCAGGCGTCTTGGGGATCGCAGTGTGAGATATCAGTTCCTCGGAAAGCGCTGCTACCCACTTTCTGGTGTGTTACCCTGAGTCGCATTTTACAACTCCTAAGAATAGAGATTGGGTGACATTCTAGCCACGCAACCCACTCGGAAAAATGTATACACGTCTTTTATGCCGTATTGACACAATGTAGAATCATTGATTGGTACAAGCCTACCGCTAGATTCAAACAATGTGTTATCTGCATTGCAGTCCATTGAGAGCCAGCTTCCTACTAGATTAATAAAATATTGGTCAAAGGCTTGTCAGAGGAGATATAATATACAGAGTTATAATTATTGCAAGAACCTTAAGAACTTTAGACTTCAATGTCTAATTCTTATTTATAAGACCAGAAATTATATTTATTTTAAGAATTACCAACATAATTTACTTTTGTTCAATAATTCAATTCAACCTCAATATAATCTAACTTCAGTGGTCTTACGTGGTAACTTTTAGTGGTAACTAATTTAAAATTACTGCCATTTAACATACCATTTCCGTGGGCAAACTAAACGTAAACCGTTAAAAGTATTTATTCAGAATAAGTACTTTAAAGGGGGTGTCAGTGTCTGATAATACAATCATCTGACGTCTCTTAAGTTCTTGCGTACCTTTTTAATATATATATAATTGCTAAATATAGGTATACTTTTCTGGAATCGTTCTGATTCCAGAAAATTCTCCTACTACTATTATGTCATTGCACTATCTGGATAGAGGTCGTTCTACGTAGGTGAAATTGGAGTTTTATTAGGTTAGCGTTTTAATAAACCTGTAAGTTTTTGTTTAGTTTTCCTTCTAAAACAAATAGTAAGTTTCAAATCCACGATACCTTTATACGAGAAATGGACTTATTGAATAATGTATGCTGTGGACCGCGGGTGGTTTCCCTTTGGATCGTATTTACCGTTTAGTTCGCCAACGGAAATAGTATGTCAAATTGTACCTGCAGCAATTTGAAGTTACAAGTAGCGAAGACCACTGAAGTTAGTTTATATTGAGGAATCATTAATGTGATTGAACCGAAGTAAAGATTGTAGGTATTTGGAAATAATATCTGGGCTTAGAAATAGGAACGATGCCTTGAAGTCTGAAGTTATTGAGGATCTTGCAATAATTATAACTCTGTAGATATCTTATATCTACTTTGACTAACTAGCCTTTGAAAATATTTTACCTGTTAGTAAGTGACTATGTGGTCAAAGATATTTTTGAAGCTAATTTAGTAGGAATCTGTCTTTCAATGGACTGCAATGCAGGTGACACATTGTTTGAATATATCCGTAGGCTTGATCAACACCACATGGTGTTAGGGCATTTTGTGATTGTTGGCCTGGCTAGCTACCATATTTACATTTAAATTCTGCCCGCAAATAGCTCACAGTATAGTGTACTTGTATGTATTTTTTTCTAAATTTAGCATTTTATAACCTTATTGGCGCTATAACTTGTCATTATGCTCAGAAATTGACCAATCAGTACATTATTTATTCGTAGCCAATCAGCAAAATAAAAAACCTGCTTGGTCAGAAACCTTTCAGATAAAATCATCCACCTCCACCGCTTGCCGGATTAATAATCGAGCTGCATAGTTCTTGTGCAATTCCCTGTAGTAATAGGGAAGTATTTCGTATTTCACCGAGAATTATTTGAATCTAGTTGTGGAAATACGAATTTGCATCGCAAATCCGGCTTCTGTTTGACCGGAAGCATAGAATATTGCTGGAAGCTGGAGACTGGGATCAGGAATTCTTTTGGACAGTTCGCATTATTGAATTTTTTTTTTCCGGGCAGTTTCAATTTCCCATGGATTATTTTAGAACTTTGGTTAAACAAGTCTTATTTCGTTTTATTCTTTTGATTAATTTATTTCGAACGTGCATTTAAAATTAGTGCACATACTTAGATTATTTCTTTTAATAATATGTAATTAATAAAACAATACCCCATTGACTTTTTCTGTCAACGAATTGTTACTTTAAATGTATTGTTTCTAATGAGCCCTTGAAAGATTGTGGCAAATGGGTGCCCATTGACTCGTTTATGTTTTGGTTTCCTATCTTCCTAATTTAATTGACCAGGAAATGTTGTCATAGTTACGATTGATTACACTGCTTTTTTTATGGTAAGTTCAATAATTAGCTGCTGTAGGCAAAAATAAATAAGTCATAATTTATTGTATACGTATTATCGATAGGCATTTATTTTCAAAACGCATGTATGATAGTTGTTTTTCGAAGAAATGGAAATCAGTTTGTATTAACTACTACTGGCTAAATTTGGTAAAATTAGTATGTATATGATATCATAGAGGATGGAGATTCCTCCGGTTTTCAGGAAACTAGTTTCTCTGTACGTGTATTTGATGAAGTGTGTTATGACGACGAGAGATTTTGTATAAGTTCTTTGTTACTATTTCTTTAATGCGGAGGTAGATTGAGAATATATATTGATGTACTAATAATTGGCGACTGTTATTGTATTGTAAAGGTAAATTGTAAAGGATATTATTGTAAAGGTTTCCGAACGTAAATTTGTGATTCAAAATGAGAATCACTCGGTATACACATTGTACTTTATTGAGCATATTTTATGGATTAATTAATGGTGGTATTAAGGCGTATTAATGGAGGCTTTACACGAGGCTGTTCTCGATATCCGTTGTTACTGGGCAAGTATGGGTTGTCTGAAGCGATCGCTGATAGCGACAAATCTGCCATTATCATTTGGTAGGGCCTTTTGAGAATGCTCGCCTGGCTTGTTACCACCTTCAAAAACAAAATCTGTGGCGTAGAGCCACAGAATACCTAATAATAAGAGCACTGCATTGGAATATCGAGCCCTTGGTTCAATCCCCGTATTGGACAGTGTTTTAGTGTTTATGATAAAGAAATTCTCGCTAGCAGTACGGTTTTGTACAGTGTACTCTAGATGGCAACACGCTCGCCCACAATTTCATAGGTATAAAACATGTCAGAATAAGCGTGGATGTAAAGACAAATTAACCCCCTCCCTATACCTTCAGGGCTATATCCCAAGAATAAAAGTTTTAAAATAGACTGTTTCAGGGCCTGTTTCAGAATGTTCGAGTAAGTTCCGGTTATACTAACCAGAACATAAAATAACTGAATGATAAAAATGACAGTTAACATGCAGCGCGTTTCAAGCCTTAACCGATGCATAGGCTAAATCGATGACTGCGAAACGTAAAGATAGTGTTTTATTTATTAAATATGTTCTGGGTAGTATAACCGGAATTTACTCGAACATTCTGAAACAGGCCCTAAGAGTCATAAATTTGTTAAACTTACGGTAATATTAATTAATAGTATTTCTTAATATTTTCATTTGAAAAGTGTTCATTTAAAAGTAATGTTACTGGATTTTAGACAGGAAATATGTAGTAAATGGAAGCTCTTGATTGACAAATTTATTTATATCTAATATTGCGACATATTCAAAAAATAACACAAGAATAAGACGACCAGAGCACAACAAATTGCCCATTTATGTACATTAGCACAACTCGAACTAAATAAATATCACTATTTCCTACGATCGTGTTACTTACGATGCAAAAAACATCCTAATGAATAAGTGGAAAATTCTGAAGGCTTTCTCATGTCTAATATTTTTTTATATGATTGTGTTGGACAACACTCGAAGCCCATCTGAAGATATGCGGTAACTTCTACCTACGACAGATGTATTTCGTCACAAGTGACCAACTGCACTGCGCTGCTCTTCATCCTGAGACATACAGTTGTAAAGTCTCATGTGTCTGTAATTTCAAATTTTACTTACTGACGTTCAAGAGCTGCTGCCGATACCACTGTTAGATGATTGGCGATAGATTTTCTACTTGAGGGTGGTAGCTAGCCAGGCGAGCATTCGCAAAATGCCCTTCCGCCATTCTCAGCTCAAGCAGGCGGCGGTGGAGATTGTACCTGCGGCACGGCACTCCATAGCTATTACAGCTTGGCTATCAGTGTAGGATCTAGGTATTCCGAATATTTTTTTATTTTTGGTGTCAACCCAGATACCTCGGAAAAAGCGGGAAGTCACATACGGAAGTGTTAAATGAAAGTAATAAGGTATGACATACTTGTAAAAAGTTACTTAACGGCGCTAACAAACTAAACAAAATTTATATTAAAAGAAATGTGAATAAATATTATTTCAAATTAATCCAACATTGATTATGTTTTTTTTTTCATTTTTGGCTAAGCAGATTAAAAACCTTAGAGTGTAGTCATTTGAATATCAGTCGTCTTTGTAGGTGGGCAAATTTTCCTACTTTACTAGTATTAACGTTAATAAGCACAAGTGTTTTTTAATTATCTGGTCTATCCCAGCAAAGTTTATATATACATATACACCGTGTCCCAAAATTCAACGATAAGCCGGCAATATATAAATTTCATCGATATTCGATACCCATTATGCTATTTTCAACTACCATGACCACAATTTTTGACATATTTTTGATATTTTTTGTGCATTAGCAACCTAAGAAGGACGGCTATCTACCACAATCCTTTAAAATTACAGAAAGTCTGTAGTTATTTTACAAAAATCAGTAATAAAAAATTTTTTTCTTATAATTTTCATAGATTTTAACATTCCATGCACTTTCTATAGTCTGGGTTAAAAAAAAAAGTATGGACACTACCATGGCAAGTTTTATTAAAAGTTGGCGCAACTTTATAAAAGTCTCTGTAATTAAAAAAAAAAAGAGTTATAATTTTTTTTTTATTTTTTCCCGAGTAGTCATGAGTAGGTCCATGCACCGATGCCGGCTTATCGTTGAATTTTGGGACACGGTGTATATGTTACTTGTGAGTACAATGTTTGATGCACAATGGAAGTTAGGGACGGAGGTGTGAGTGTGGTTGGATCGAAGATAATCAACCAGAGATACGCCGCCAATGGCAACCCTATACTAGCTACGTCGGAAAGAATATCCTGCAGCGCATGGAACCTACGAATATACATATTAATTCATAGCAAAAAAAATGGTTTGAAGTCTGATATTCCCCACATTTCTTTATATGGTGCAGAGAGCTGGACACTAAAAGCAAGCTGATAAAGCGCTTTACACAAATGTAGATGACACATCAAATGTTAGAATTATATATCGGATAGCAAACCCAACGTGATGTGGAACACTTATTCCTTCTGTAAAATCTGAATATATTACGGACAGAGGCATCACTTAACTCCCATGATCGGTAACTAATTCTAAATAATACAAATCTATTGTTATCGTGTTAATTTATTCACACCTGAACAAGGGTTAGCAAATGTAGTATTACTTTTTATATATTATTATGCATCACAGATTTACTGTCGAATTAAATATTTTTTGGCAGCTCCTTACTGCGCGTGAAGAACGAATAAATTCCTTTCATCGTTTTCAATCCTTCTATTCCAAATTCGAATTCAGCGTTCCTATTATTGACGTCACGATTTCAATACAAGAGGGAAATACCCCCTATAATTAAAGAATAGACGAGAAGATTTGTAAATGGATTTGTTTGAATTCCGTCGTGTTCGGAATCCACCTGCGATGCAAATTGCGAATGCATTCTTATGCAAACTGTGGAAATATAATAGGGATGTGAATCAATTTTAATATTTCTAAGGTCGATACGTATCTAATTACTAACAAACTATGTTCAAATATGAGCTAACTTTGACCACAAAATAAGTACACTCCATTTATGCAAATTATATGCACCTACTTACTTATTTTGGTAAGTCGGGCACCTTTTTGGGAAGATGCTTACTGGAAATGGCTTATTATTTGTAGATTAGGTTTGCATAATGTTTTTGTTATTACTCGTAATTTCTTTGTGTTATAGTATATTTTTATAAAATAATTTGAAACCTAGTTTTTACTACAAAAAAATATTATCACTGATTCAAATTTCAAATATAACGTGTAATTTCTTACTCTGTCCTTATTTAAGTTATCTATAGACAGGCATCATAATAGACTACATAACGTTCATAAATGCGTCATTATTATATTTTTTTCGAAATATACGCACGAGGTAGTAACCTCTGCCTATGACAGATACTTTTATTCACATGTCAAGTGACGAACTGCACTGCGCCTGTATCCCTGACACATTCAGTTGTAAAGTCTCGTATGCCTGTAATTTACTGGCTCTCAAGGACTACTGGAATACATTTTTAGGTGCTTGGTGACAGATTTTCTACTTGAGGGTGGTACTAGCCAGGCGAGAATTCGCAAAGCACACCTTGCGATGAAGGTTACGCGGCGGTGCATGGGGATAGAACCATGGACCAGCAGCAAGGTAGTCCATAGCTATTACCGCTGGGCTATCACTGCTTCAGAATTAATGATTTTGCCTCTTGGTAAAAAGTTATTTACGTGTTACAATAATGTAATTGTATTAATACCACAAATATATTTCAGTAAGGAACTTAACAGCACCTATTTGTTAATTTTAGGCCCTTCCTATATTTTTTATTACTCTCGCATATTTCGTAAATGTATAGAATTAAATTAATAGAATTAAATTAATAGCGTACTCAATGAATTTGAATAAATATATTCTTTTTTTAATCTATGATCTAAGGAATCCAAATCATATTAAAATATTTTAACCATTTTCAGATTCGATTGTTGTTACAAACACACAAACGTAAAGACACAAACTTTTGAATTAATAATAAGTGTAAGTAAAATAGTATTCGACTTACAATACGAGTCCAAATCATCTTACTATGGCTATGGCCTTCCTGCAGGTCCAGAGATCGAATCCTGCTGCGGGCTATTAGCTTCACTTAAGTCATTTTGCGAATACCCATAGCAACCGCAACTAGTAGTAAGTATCTGAAGTGAAGCAACTATTGGTGTGTGCCCGCAGCTGTCCCTCATAGGCAGAAGTTCTAGTAAAGCCACAGTATAAGTAAAGCCTCCTAACCCGCTCGAACCGGCATAGAAATAAATTACAAATGTGAGAGCACTTACTTACTCCCATCCCTAATATCTAGGACCTTCATACAAGCAGGGATTTAATAACACGCGTACTGCTAGACGTAGTTTTATTTTCTTCTATGAAAAGGAAAGATAAAGGCCGAGAGGTGAATTTATATTAGGAAGGATATCTACGAGTTTTAAAGCGGTTCAGTGAGCGTGCCGTTTTAATACTTGCTGACACCGTTTCTATCCGACGATATCGGAGACAGTAGATACTTTGCAAAATGACGTACCACCGTGCAAAACTATATTTATAAGTACCTACGCATTTTATATAAACATGGCTTCTCTATTGGCTGTGTGTTTGTAGTGTAGCTTGTAAATAAATGTATTCATTGAAAATAAATAGAAGAATGAGACGTTCGCTAGGACTTTGCTATTATTTCTTCAGTAATGTGTATACCAATGCAACGAGATTTAACGTAATATATAAAAGCTTAGCTGGTTTTGCTTTTCAATTGACTGAAAAAGCAATTGTGCTAAAATGGGCATACTTTTGATTAATTATCTTGTTATGATATTGTTTTGTACTGATTTAGCCTTTAAGTGATGATGTGGTCGAGGGTAAACAGTATTATCCTAGAATTGGACGAGGATAAGGAGCTTGGTGACTGACTACATGTACTCTAGTCCTGGCCTAGCTTGGTTTGCTACCACACACTAGCAGAAAATCTGTAGCCAAGCACCTAAAAATATGTTCCGGCAGCAGTGCCTGAGAGCCAGTAAATTACAGGCACAATTGTATGTCTCAAGGTGATGGGCACAGTACAGTTAGTCTCTTGCGGCGAAATGCATTTGTTATAGGCAGAGGTTACCTACTGCTTAACAACAGGTAGACCTCGTGCGTATTTCATCACAATCCCATAAAGAAAGCAATACTAACGAAATAAACCCGCAATCAAAATTGCTGCATCACATTCCACTGATTGCTCCAGATTGCTCTGCTTAACAATTATGGCTCATGACATTTTCCGTGTAAGTACACCTTTAGAAATCTCAAGAGATTTGTCAACGGAGTTATTTCTCAGTCTCTTTACGTTTATGAATTGGTCTCACCAATCATACGAATTCATAGATATTCATACTGTTTTTTTTTTTTCAAAATTGGATTGCCATGTATTTCTATGAGAAAGATAAATAATGAAGAAAAGGGAAAATACCTTCTAAATCCGACCGAAAACCTAAAAGTAAGCTCAAAATTCGCAAACATGCAAATAAACCCTTTAAACATTTGCTCACCTTCACTATGTTGACTATTTTGTTGTTGACTGTACAGTTTATTTCACCGCGAATATTGTAGAGTTGCACAATCACCGCTTCATTTGCAAAAGCAAGTTCAAATAAAAAGGGATTTGTTTGGCGATATTTTCAATTGCAGCTTTTATGGCGGTCGATATCTGTGGCTGATTGTACAATTTTGTATTTATTGAATTGTGAGGGGTAGTTTGCAAACGTGTCAGTTCATGATGATTTTTGTATTGGACCTACGGTTATAATAAAAGTGTAACAGATCCAATTCGGTACATAGCAGATATTTTGAAACAAAATATTTACCCACTCTGTATAAAAACACGTACTATAAAATGTCTAGGTACTACAAGTAATTTTAACCAGAGTCCTCGATTTTCATACTACAGTAAATTATGCGGTCCTAGTCACGGCTGCATTTTGGACTAATTTACTTAAATTTAAGGTCAATTTATGCTGTAATTTGAATAGCGCAGCTGGCTTTGTTTATCTCAGTTTCTCATTTGTATTGAATCTTCAGTAAACGAAACGTTTCTATAGGCTAGGAAGTGAGCTTAGGTATACCATAAAAGAGCGATTATATAGAAACCCGGGAATGTTTCGTTTTCTCTGACTTGTCATCAAGCATCAAATGATTTGCCACAAAATCGAACTTCTAAATTTTATATTTTATATAGGTACAATGCGCGCCTTTTTGGTTGACAAAAGCTATATGGCACTAACCCCAGTTCAGGAGAAGGGTACGGCTGAAGTTTTTTTAAAGATATTTTTTATATTATTATTTATGTCTGTCTCGTTGTATAATATAATTGAGTACACATTTATTTATTTTTGATTTTCTGAAGTATTAAAGATCACCATGCAGACATTAATCTGTATTTATTATATTGTTCCTTCGGCCTGCCTTGTCCAATTGAGTGAAAATTGGATGCATATATTTAATTTATTTTCTGTAATATAAAAGATAATGTTTTATTAGTGGTTTATTTTTAATTCAGATGCTCTTCTTTTGTGATATATCATGGAAAAAAAAATTGCCTGCATGTTATTAATCAGGTTTTTACGTTGTTATTTCTGTCTGTCTTGTTTGATAGTAAGGTAATAGTGGTGAAAAGTTAAATTCGGTGTAAGTTGATTTAGAGTTAGTGTAATTCAAAGTATTTAATTTCAAAAGTGATGTCGCTAGCGGTCACCCATCCAAACCCAGACCGCGGCGAACGTTGTTTAATTTAGCTAATCGTTTAAGAACACAGCAAGATCAAAAGTATTTTTAAACCCAACATAGGATTTCCCATTCCTGTTTTCTGATCTCCCAGATGACAGTAAGCTGCTAGGCCATGCCATACAATCCGATATTTTTTTGTAAATGTTATCATGCCGCACCACAAAATAAGCGATAAAAATAACAATCATCCTTTAGGGAGATGTAGCTCAGATGTCGGGAATAGAGGAACTGTGGGTACTCTTATGTAATCTGTTGTGTTGCCAAACGAAGTGATATATTAGGCAAATGAGGTACCTCAAGTACAATGTAACTCACTCTGGTGGTAATGATATTCAGATAGCTTTATTTTCCTTTCTGACACTTTTTCTCAGTGCCGAAGCACTTCGAATGTAAATATGTGTTCAGTTCATTCCTTTTTTTACGTGTGAAAAATGCTTTTACGCTTTCCCATCCATCCACGAGGGAGATGTCCGGGATATGTTTGATTCGGCACCAATTACTCCCACAGCAGCAAGTGCTCCTACCGACTAAATACCTCGACCGCCTCTCAGCAGAACTGCGGGGACACTTTCGCACACAACCACGAACCCACCATGGTTGACGGTTGCTGGACCCCGCCTCGCAATACCGTCACTCCTCTCCCACCGTGGCCACTCACCGTCAGCTGCGGTATCGCCCATATGGGTCGCCTCTCATACAGCACCGCAGCCTACCCCTATTGTGGACAGTGAGTGCTGTCCATAATACAGTGGTTCCTCTTCACTTCACCGTGAGTGACGAAGCCACGACAAGGCGGTACCGTTTGAGGGAAGGCGGGACCCTCGTCTTATCTTACGAAACCCTACTTATGATAAGACGCCTATTGATATGCTTGGAAAGAACCACCATTGCCAAGCCACCACGTCTAACTTATACGTACATATTGTAATAATTATAATATTTACATTTTACTCCAGTGCCTACCGGAGTACCTACAAATGTTTTTTTTTTCATGTTTGATTACTATGTAATGTGCGAGATTTTTTGTCAGATTATAGGCTAATATATCAACCATTATACATAATTATCCACCGAAACAAAAGCTTTATTCAATATTTATGTATACCCGTAGGTATTGCAAAATACATAATTGCCCTCAGCACGCGGGTTTCATCACAGGGACTCTAAAAACAAGTGTATTCTTCCCATTTTGTGGTATGTTTATTTGATTTGATTAGAAAAAAAACGATAGCACTATCACTTCTCCAACCTACATACTTAGTGCAACATAAAACTAATTTTCTATAAAGTACCTATTTGATCGTTTTTTTATTATTACAGACAGGATTAGCCTGTCTGACCACCATCGCACCTCCAGAGGCCACCAACCGCGCTCAGTAGTAAATGCTGCTGAAGCGGTCACCCATCCAAGTAACGACTGTAGTGAAATTAGCTTATCGATTCAGAATGGCTAGGCAAGATCAAACGTAATGTATATGATAAAGAAATGTATATGTACAGAATTTCATAACAACTCGCCTAGCCATTTCAAGCAATGTATTCCACGCACCAACTTTCGCATTTTTCATATAAATGGGATACGATAACTACATCCACTTACTGTTAAAATACCTATCATGTCACTGATAACATATGGGATTCCTTGAAAACTCACAAACCACACAGTATTCCCAAACTATTTCAATACTGCTGTATACATATTACATACCTTTTTCATCATTTCCCAAACGCTAATCCAGTTCTGTCGTTTGTACGCCTTCGGCTAATGACGTCACTGAATTTATGTCCTCATTTTAGTTTTAGAGTTTGTTTGGGAAACTCGGATACTGGGGAAACTGGGATGATGGTGCCGCAAATAAGTTGGGATAACTTTGCGCGCGTCACATTTTCAAGGTTCTACAATGTTATTAGATAAACTTTCTATAACTGAAATTAAAATGAAGAATTATGAAAATGAAATTATCTATTTATTGCCATACAAATATCATTAATACAGAATAAGATTAAACTTTAAAGAGAGGTAATGAATAGATTCAGGCGTTACTTTGCGGAAATCCATATTAGAATTAATCTCGATCGTGTGCTCGTAGAGTCAAGACCGCCTGAGGATGCTTCGTGTAGAAGCGAAACGCGTCGAAAATTCTTCCGGTTTGGCGTTTGTGACGTCACGTCGGCTTAACAGGAAAATTAGGCGGAATTGTCACGAGATATGTTTTTTAAGTGTTTGATTAAAATATTAATTTTGATGTTTTCTTAAATATTTTAAAAATGGTTGTTATTATTAAAAAAGATGTGGTTTGTAAATATTGCGGGAAATAGGGTTACACTCAGCATAAGCCGCGTGACATTTTCATGCACTCGCGACGCTGTTTTTCAGTGCACCCCTATCTATGCTCGGGTGTTCGCCGAGATAGGTATAGTGAATGAGGATAAATATGAGCGATCACATTACGTAGAGTTTCTTAATATTAACAAAACAGCTACACATAAATACAAACCGTAAGTACAATTTGAACAAAACTAAGATACAAATAGATATAAATAATAGGTGAAGATACTAATAAAGATAAGAATAAAACTACATATTAAAGAGGCGTGAGTTGTGTGAATGTTGTTATGGGTGTGTATGTGTATGTGGTACTCACACGTACTCCCACGTGTGAGTGCATGTGTATGTGTGTAGTTGTGGGTGACACATTTGGTGATTTAACTTTGTGTATTAAAGTTTGCTAAAAAATTGCTCTTTTGCCGAACTATTAATATTTGTAAAATAGCTTTGATATTTCTTTGAATCCATTTGGACTTATTTTTGTCTCAGAGTCGGAGGAACGTTGTTCCAAACTTTTGACGCTCTGTATTTGAAGCAACCTTTAACTGACACAGATGTGTGTTTTGGTATCCACAAACATATTACATACTGTACTGTTTTAGGCTTGAGAATAAAAGGACTAATAAATATCATCCGTTGGATATCGTAAAAAGCAAGTTGTAGAATGTTTTTGTACAATAGGCGCACAACAGTTTTATCAATTCTATCCGGTATATCACGGATAGAATCTGTAGAACTGTTGAGCCCGTTACATTTGTTAGATGTACGAGTATTGGTACGCTTCCTTTAAGGCCCTGCTATAAGACAATGCATAGGCAATGGACTGCCGTGCCGCAGGTCCATGGTTCGAAATGAAATGAAATTAGATTTATTGCGTAAAATATGGTGTTTCAAGTTGTTGTACAAATCATAATAATGAGTAGTTTCACATATTTAGTCAGAAATCTGACATGCAAAATTAATATTACCAAATTAATTAGTTGAGCATATAAAATATAATAAAACAATTACAATACATTAACGAATACACATTTTTTTAAATAAAATGTTCGGTAGAATAGAAAATGAAATTACAATTAAAATAAGCATTATGTCATTACATTATATAATTATTGTAGTAGCTGTACTGTTGTTTATAGTTTGTAGTATTTGTTTAATAAAGGCATACCGCCAAAAAAAAAAAAAAATAAAAAAAAAAAAAATATAATTAGATATTTTAACATGTCCATTGTTTGTTTAGTAGTTCAGATACATTGTAGAAATTTTTGTCATGAAGCCACTGGAAAAATTTAAAATTAAATTGTCTTAGTGTCAATTGTCGTATGTCTGTGGGTATTTTATTAAATATTCTCATTGACGTTATATGACTATTTCTTGAAAATAAGGCAGATTTGTTAACGGGCATAATAATAAGAGTAAGATCTCTTTTTTATCCTAGAATTGAGCTTATCTTTAAAGAAGTTATACAAAACCTCATGTTCTTTTACAAAAGTACACACTTGGAAGATATTGTCATATCGAATCCCGCTTGTGGTGTGTAGTGGGCTTAAGCTTCACCGCATGGTGGAAGGGCATTTTTGCGAATGCCCGCCTGGCTAGCGACCACTCTCATGTAGAAAATCTGTCGCCAAGCACCTAACGATGTTTCGGCAGCAGTCCTTGAGAGCCAGTGAAATTACGGGTACATGGGACTTAACAACTACGTCTCCAGGTGACGGGCGCTGTGCAATTCGTGATTTGTGACGAAATGCATCTGTCATAGGCAGAGGTTAGTCCGCTTAACATCAGGTGGGCCTCGTGCTTGATCCGTACTAATAACATAAAAAAAAGTGGACATATATATAAAATATTGAGAGAGCTTTCTTCTTAGTCAATAGAATAAAGGTTGTAGTACATATATCATATAGTGTTTCTTAAGAAACCCTTAAGGGTCAGATTGAACTAGTCTGACAAAGAGGAATTAAAATTACCTGTTGATAAGTAGATCCACTCAATATCGCGTAGGATACAGTTTTGTTCTCTTTGTTCTCTTAAATAATCAATTAAACTATTACATATAATTTGCTTTACATTCTTACAGTAAGCTAAAGTTAACTCAACTTACAGTGAGCTAAGGTCAGTATATATTTTGAACTCTTATACCCATTTATTTATATAATTGTCAAGTAGTAACCTCAGTTTGACTCCAGCCTAGTTATGATATGGATTCCCAAGACACCTGCCAAGCGTGGGGATTATGGCATATCCTCTCTTAATGGGGGAGGCTGTGTTCAGCAGTGGACAATTCGGCTGATACAGTAACCTCAGTTTTGTACGAGTCTGTCAACTATGTATAATTCAATAAAAAAATTACATATATGTATGTGAATACTTTTAAATAAACACATAAGTTTCTTAGATAAATATTTTGTTCCATAGCTGATAGTTATCCGAAGAAAATAAAATAAAAACGTTTAAAAATAAACGTATTAATTATTTATGTTAATCCGGCAGTGTGTTCCGGCAGCAGTCCTTGAGAGCCAGTAAAATTATAGGCATATGAGACTCAACAACTGTATGTCATCAGGGTGATGGGCGCAGTGCAGTTCGTCACTTGACAAAATACATCTGTTATAGGCAGAGGTTACCGCTTAACATCAGTTGGGCGTCATGCTTGATCCGTCACAAAAACATAAAAAAAAGTTTTTGATTTTAGTTCTTCATGTGACAATTAGTTGTCGAAAACAAAATGTTTCTTCTTTGACAATATAAGAGTATACTAATATTGAGTAGCTACTAGCGACATTGTAGGTACTACAGCCCCGGATAAAGCAGTTTTAAGGGTATAAGCGACGCAGAAGAGCATATTTGCTTTTCGAGAGTTCGTGCTAAGCGGCCGTGTTTCACTAAGCAGTTACATTTTTAGCTATCTTGTGAATTCACATACCAGTAGTGAATTGCTTGTTAATTTAATAATTTTATTTTGGTAACAATTTTTCCATTGTATTATATTTATCCTATCAAAGTCAAAGTCAAGTCAAAATCATTTATTCAATTTAGGCGTCTATGACGCTCTTATGAAGGTCAATTACAAAATTTAGTATTGAAATATTCTACATTGTACTGCCACGTTCAGCAAATAAAGTGTATAGAGCCACTGCGAGAAGAACGGGCAAGAAACTCGGGGCCATTCTTTTAAACATCTTTTAACAATGTGTTACATACATACTATATAATAGAGTTATTACAATATTTGTTTAAATTATGTAGGTGACAGGCAATAGCTTGACGGAGGCGGAATTGTCCAGGCATTTTTGTCGTTTATGTAATCAGAAACTGTGTAGTAGGATTTTTTAATCAATATGTTTTTCACATGCAACTTGAATTTCCCTTCTGTGAGCGTTGTAATATGTTTAGGAACTTTATTATACTAACTATTAAAACCACGTTGAAATAAAATATTATCCACAAAATTTACAAAACCTGTAAATCAATGGCAATGGCAAAAAAGTCTGGTTTCGGACAACAGTTTAAAAATGATACATTTTTGTACTCCTCATTTTAAATAAAGTCAACGCGCTTCAAATTGTATAGAAAGTTGGTACTTCTAAAGAACTAAACGGTAGCCGAGATGGTCACCGTACTGCGAACTTATGTTTTTAAGGGGTAAAGAGATATATTATATTGGTAGATAAATTTCAACTGTATTCACAAATGATCTTAACCAGTCATTATATATTAAATTAATAGTGAAGATTTTGATAACAGTTAAGATGAAATTATTAGTGTGGGGAAAAATACACAATTATGTATTTTCATTGCGGTAGGACTCTTTTCTATGAAATTCTGTATGTTTTTTTATTATTATTTTTTCTGCCTGATATGTTAGCCTTTGACCACTATCTCACCAGATGGTAAGTGATGATGTGGTCGAAGATGTTGTTCAGGCTAACCTAGAAGTACTGGCTCTCAAGGACAGCTGCCGGAACACAGCGTTAGGTGCTTGGCGACAGATTTTCTACTTTAGGGTGGTAGCTAGCCAGGCGGGCATTCGCAAAATGCCCTACCACCATGCTATAACGACAGCCATCCTAAGACAACAACCGGTACCTAGGGCTTAACGTGCCCCCGAAGCAATTAACCCATTGGCATCGGCTATAATGATAACAATAGAATTTCATTCATAACTAGGACGCAGTGGTCCTGACGATGCCAACTTATAATCATGGCATTCCACAAATTCGCTAAATAGCCATAAGTACACAATACAAACAAAAAGTACCTAACAGCACGTAGATACTCAATTAAATTTTAAAGTGTATATGTTTAATAACGATTAAATCTTTTATAACAGTGCGTAATAATGTTGTCTTTGTTTATGAGTAGCTTCAGCCGAATTGTGGAACAAAAAACATGTTCAATTCGATCATAAAATTTGATCGTGATAAACCTTTACAACGAATGTTCTCGCTCGGCATACGAGTACATATATCATAGAAGAGCGACAATTTAACACAACAGGAACAATCAAACACCCAAAAATTGGATTCAAAATAATCATACAAAATGTTCGTTTCATAAAACTTGAATTTTCAATGATATTTATTACTCTTATGAACAGACTCGGGCTTCGATTGGTGCTTTCAGTGTTCTTAATTGAAGATGGGCTTTTAATTGAGTTTTTTTTCATATTGTGGTTACACAATATTATTACTTATTTATTCACTTGAACTAATAATTTAGAATACTTGACTACCTAACGACTAAAGTCTATGTTTCCATTTAAATTCTCATATTACTAGAACCACTCCGTACGCGCCCATACTGCAAATATTATGTCAAAGCCACACTAGATAAAGGTGACAGGCCTTGTAGCAGTGATAGTTCAGTGGCATTGGCTGTGGACTGGCGCGTTGCAGGTTCATGGTTCGAATTCCGCCGGCTTGAGCTTCACCGCATGGTGGGATGACAAGCTTATCTTTTGTTTGAAGATTGATGAAATCTCTTAACTTTAACAAAAGTTTATCTTTTTAGACTTTTCTGTCTCATCGGATAGTAGGTGATGAGACGGTCACAGATGCAGGCACTACAGGTGTAAAGGCCAGTTCCGATTGTATGTAGGTACATACAAGGGGAACTGGCCTTTAAGGTCAGCTTTCTGGTACGCATCGTGCTTTAAGTTTTTATATATTTTACCAAGTTCCTTGCGCAATATATCTACAGATGGCGCTAAGAGAGCACGACGTGATGAGTGCGTAAGTTGATCCTAAGTTTGCAACTTAAGAGCCATTTCACAAAATCACGCTTCTGAAGTTTAGGTCAATGCCAGCGCATCGCATACACAAGCGAAAGAAATGACGACGGAATAGCGTGACTGTGAGTAACATAGTTTGATACTAGCACTCATTAATAAAGAAATGTAAGTTGCAAATTTAAAAATTGTGTGATTGGCATGAGTAAATAATCAATTTCTTGTCGACTACTTGCTAATGTTATAGAAAAGAAGTAGGCATGTACATTAAATAGTCAACCTATATCGTGAATCGTATATTTACATTTCATCCTTGATGAATAAAAATAGATATGTTTGAATCATTTATTGTAAGAATAAACTTAAATAATTAAATAACTATACGGCTTAAAATTATATAAATATTTGACGTAACGGCATTGATTAAAAGCTGCGGACTAAAAGCTCTTTCTTTGAAATTTTCCAAAAAATGCTATTTTCCTCGTTCACACTCTACACAGTATCTATATCCAGTCGTTAACACTGTCTGCCATAATGACCATGCATAGGATTGAGGTTTATTTTTCTGTGCATCCGGAAAACAACTCAGTACCAACCACAAACGTCCCATGACGTTTTTGGTTTTCCATTACCTACTTAAACATGTCACCCTCATATTCCCATACCACAATATATCACCTATACCTTTAAAAAAATAACATTATCATCCATTTAGTTTGAGTAGACCAAACAGCGAAATGTAAATATATATTTACACATTTTGAGGTTTTTTGTTTTTAAATCGAATATCTTTGATGCAATCTATAATCAACATATATACTTCTTGGTACCAATGCAATCCTCACTATATACTCTTATGCTCACTATTTCCTCTATGGAAAAAAAATGATAATACACCTTTTTATAGAAAAAAATACTGGAAATGGGGTTTGAACACACGACAAAAATGGTGGGAAATAGTAATTTAGTTGATGTTTTTATTTTTTCGTAACTAGACTCACCTAGAACTTCGATTCTTCTTTTAGTATGATAATTTACTATTGTTCTTTAGCCATGAATTATTACAGATTTTTACGCCAAATATTTTAAAGTAACAAGATTAAAACAACCCAATTCTCGACATCAGAACCATTTAGTCGGATATCCAATTTTAAAACTATTCAGGAGAGCAAAAATAAATGTTTAATGTGAATTATTGTTTAATGTTTTTGAAGTTTCTGGAGTAAATCGCTATAATTGTATATGCTCGTTGATTTCATATTCGTTTACGATTATTTTTAACTTGATTTCTGTAAGTAATCCAGAAAAAAACTAACTTTTATATACTGAAGTAGTTACATCAGACCCAATTTTATTGACAAAATACCATATGTTTCCATGAATCTCACAGTTATATTGTACCGCTATAGGTAGGTACACTTAGTTTCTAACCTACCTAACGTGGTAGTAGGAGAAATGAAACTAAGGTACTTTGATACAGTATAAAAAAAATATATAATGTAATATGATTACAAAAAAAAAAACAATATGATAAAATGAAAAGAAGTGAATGAAGTTATGAAAGATGATTAATGAGATAAAAAAAGAGAAGTTAAGTTTATCACAACAAATTAAAAGAAGCTAAAATTTATGAAACAATAATAATTTAAAAGCGGGCACATAAATTTATGAGGTCGTGGTTCAACCTTAAGACTTATTTCTGCTTCCGTAGTGGCGTACTTCCCTATATCGTTGGACCAGGTGATGATGGTGGATGGCCTCAGGTGTTGAAGTACGCAGTGTGGAGTCAGGAATTTGTTAGGGGTAGACAGCCTCGGCGCTCGTAGTTACAACCAGCTCATTGCACACTGAAGGCCGGTTATACACTTTTGGACCACGACGTGGTCCAAAACTAATGTGGTCCAAAGTTGGTTGCAGTGTGTGGGCGTCCTTATAAGCCCCGTGTAAAGGAGATCAATCCAGACAGTGTTCCTGGAATGCGTAAAATCAAACATTTCACATTCACTGATTTATAGGTCCCGTTCCGGTAGCCCACCACGGTGTCACAAAGAAATAGGTAGGTACTTACGTAGTAGTTTTGCCGTGGTGGTAAACAACTATCAGAACGGAGTTTACCTTTTAGTTTTAATGCAGAAAGTAAGAAAAAAGAAATAATGTTAATGTTAATATACAAATGCAAAATCATTCTTAGAATGAGAGGTAGATAAAAAATGGATGATGAAATTTTATAGGGAAATGAAATGTAATAATTATGTTTCTGCTAATGAACTTGAATAAAATAAACAGTTAAACTGGAATGAATTAATGAGGATATGACAATATGTATGATTTTAGTAATCGCAATTTATTGTTTTTTTTTGTGTGCTATTCAAAACTTACCCCTATCGCGGGAAACACTTAAAGTAATTTGGCACAATATCAAACAGTAGGTAAAATCTATCACTATTACGATCCAGAAGGTTTCAAAGCTAATAATTACGCCTCGCAACCGGCTAGAGCGCACGGGTTGACGCAAGGTGGCGTGGACTAGCCGTCGGTTCTGCCTAGTAACGACTGCCGAGCGCCGCTTCGAATAACCGTCGCATGCGTCTCCCCGCTCCGCGCTCGTAAGGCGCGTTTACACGATAAGGAAAGTTTACGTTATTAAGATTTAAATATATTTGATAGGTTGTATATTAGAAGATTTTTTTAAAAATTTTATTATTAAGTTGTATATAGTTGGTCAATATATATTTATATAATTTACTAAAAATTTGAGATTAAAAATATTCATGTAACGCTTTGTTACAATATCTGTATACGATATTGATATCAGGCCATTTGGTCCCAAACAATGAATTTTAGTTTTAAAAATATGCTGGCTAATATTACAATCAGACCGTTTGGTTCCAAAATATATGTGTGGTGTAATATATGTAAAAGTAATACTTTATATACAAAAACAACAGATCATATGGTTCGGAAAAATAATGATTTATGTAGCTTGTTTGTGGCGTTATGTTTAGCTCTGACATTACATACTCAAGAAAATAAAACATACATTGGACTTACCTTATTGTTATACCATATGACTCGTATAAATAACATTACACTTTTTCTGACGCTGCAGTTAAGGCCGTAATATGCTTTACATGAGACTTTATGGTACTGGTTTTGTTTGATTATTACAAAGTCTATTGTTAAATAAGTCCTAATAGTCTCTTACATCTTTATTTTGTACTGTATTGTTTAGGAAGGTAAGACCTACAATAACTTAGATATTTTATAAAATGAAAGTACTTAAGTATATTCGTAATCAGTATTATTATGTTTAAACTAGAACGGTGAACTTATATCTGTTTTACTCTTAGTGTCGTCTCTTTCACTGTTGGTTACATAGGTTTCAGTTTTATTACATACAATTTTATCAGTATATGAATTGTTATGCCATACCTAATATACAAAGTAAATGTTTGCTTCAGGATAAGTAGGATCATATAACGGATGAGTTACGAAAAAATATTCAAAAATGTTTATTGTTTGAGTTAGGAATAGAGTTTAGAATTGCTTATGAATTTGATACCTTTTAGGATGACATGTCTTAGGATGAAAAAAGGAAAAATACCATCAGGTTGATCTAGTCCAGAATACAACGAATTGTGTTTTGTGGAAGTTTATCTACTTTTGGTGGACCATGTTACATAGACCAGCTAGCATTACCAAAATGCCCTACCATAAGATGAAGCTCAAGCCCGTAGCGTTTTCCGAACCATGAACCCTGCGTGGCGTTCCACAGTAATTGTCCAAACATTGCTTCTGTCATATACGTCATTTTATCGCACTGCTAAAATAATCTCAGTCATCTTAATAAGCATCTTCTAAGATTGAAATAAGTAATATCATCAAAGTGATATATATAACAAAAGCTGTAGACGCAAGTTTATAGTGCGACCACAGAGTTTTGATCATGTCTTTATTTTTTTAAGTAACAAACTATACTTTATTTTTGTTGTCCATAATATAATTATTGTTCTATGGTTAAGTAACTACATCTTTAGTTTCTGTTCATTCATTGTGTTAAAAAAAGGAAACGTCACAATTATGCAGCCTTATACAGCGTTATTGGAAAAATGCTAACAACCTCAGAGGGTTGACTTCTTCTTTTTGGTCTGCTAGTTTTTATATTATTCTAGTTTAAATTAGTAACTCACTATAACTTTTGTTTTAGAAGGATAAGATGACAGGCGAATAATTGATTTCCACTATTTTTGGATTCAGTTAATGTCTATAAGTGAACACAGCGATAACTTCAGCAGGAAATTAACCTACCTTCCTAATTTGTACAAAACGGCCTCCCGGCTTTTCCATCATTTGTACAAACCGGGATACCAGTTAGCGGTCGATAGTCGTATTTACAAATTTACCATAAAATCTGCGTAAGTGTTTTCTGCGTAAGTTTAAGTTTTGAAGCAGTGATGGCTCAGTGGCATTGGCTATGGACTGCCGCGCAGCAGGTCCATGGTTCGAATCCCGCCCAGAGCTTGAGCTTCACCGCATGGTGGAAGGGCATTTTGCGAATGCCCGCCTGGCTAGCGACCACCCTCTAGTAGAAAATTTGTCGCCAAGCACCTAACGGTGAGTTCTGGCAGCAGTTCTTGAGAGCCAGTGAAATAATGAGACTTTACAGGTATGTCTCAAGGTGATGGGCGCAGTGCAGTTCATCACTTGTGATGAAATGCATCTGTTATAGGCAGAGGATACCGCTTAACATCAGGTGGGCCTCGCGCTTGTTCCATCACAATGACATAAAAAAAAAAAAAAGTCCGACTTTCATAATCCAAATGGTTTTCAAAATGATGCATCCTTGCCCATACAAGAAAGAATCCATTCTTTTTTTATGGTTCTGATGTCGAGAATTGTTTTAAGAACTTTGGCGGGAAAACTGTATTGAAGTGCAATATTTTTTTCTGAAAAACTTTATCACCTACGGCTTTGCTCCTTCTTTGATATTATTATTTACATATAATTTATACACTTGTATTATTTCAGATTTTTTGGTTTAGAAGTTTAAAATTAGTTACGAGATTATTTAATACGCAAATTTGCATCGGTAAGTGTTTGCGTTGCAAAATGTATCGAGCGAAAAATTACTTATACATATGCAAAATTCCGTTTTTCTAGGTTTATAACTGTTGACATAGTTACGAGATTAATATGAAATGACGTAATATTTTGGGGCCAAAATGTAATTTGTGATGGTTTCAGATTTAATCAAAATATTCAAAATACTTCCGTTATCTCAGAAAAGTATGTATTCTTTCTTGTATGGGCAAGGATGCATCATTTTGAAAACCATTTGGATTATGAAAGTCGGACTTTTTTTTTTTTTTATGTCATTGTGATGGAACAAGCGCGAGGCCCACCTGATGTTAAGCGGTATCCTCTGCCTATAACAGATGCATTTCATCACAAGTGATGAACTGCACTGCGCCCATCACCTTGAGACATACCTGTAAAGTCTCATTATTTCACTGGCTCTCAAGAACTGCTGCCAGAACTCACCGTTAGGTGCTTGGCGACAAATTTTCTACTAGAGGGTGGTCGCTAGCCAGGCGGGCATTCGCAAAATGCCCTTCCACCATGCGGTGAAGCTCAAGCTCTGGGCGGGATTCGAACCATGGACCTGCTGCGCGGCAGTCCATAGCCAATGCCACTGAGCCATCACTGCTTCAAAACTTAAACTTACGCAGAAAACACTTACGCAGATTTTATGGTAAATTTGTAAATACGACTATCGACCGCTAACTGGTATCCCGGTTTGTACAAATGATGGAAAAGCCGGGAGGCCGTTTTGTACAAATTAGGAAGGTAGGTTAATTTCCTGCTGAAGTTATCGCTGTGTTCACTTATAGACATTAACTGAATCCAAAAATAGTGGAAATCAATTATTCGCCTGTCATCTTATCCTTCTAAAACAAAAGTTATAGTGAGTTACTAATTTAAACTAGAATAATATAAAAACTAGCAGACCAAAAAGAAGAAGTCAACCCTCTGAGGTTGTTAGCATTTTTCCAATAACGCTGTATAAGGCTGCATAATTGTGACGTTTCCTTTTTTTAACACAATGAATGAACAGAAACTAAAGATGTAGTTACTTAACCATAGAACAATAATTATATTATGGACAACAAAAATAAAGTATAGTTTGTTACTTAAAAAAATAAAGACATGATCAAAACTCTGTGGTCGCACTATAAACTTGCGTCTACAGCTTTTGTTATATATATCACTTTGATGATATTACTTATTTCAATCTTAGAAGATGCTTATTAAGATGACAGAGATTATTTTAGCAGTGCGATAAAATGACGTATATGACAGAAGCAATGTTTGGACAATTACTGTGGAACGCCACGCAGGGTTCATGGTTCGGAAAACGCTACGGGCTTGAGCTTCATCTTATGGTAGGGCATTTTGGTAATGCTAGCTGGACTATGTAACATGGTCCACCAAAAGTAGATAAACTTCCACAAAACACAATTCGTTGTATTCTGGACTAGATCAACCTGATGGTATTTTTCCTTTTTTCATCCTAAGACATGTCATCCTAAAAGGTATCAAATTCATAAGCAATTCTAAACTCTATTCCTAACTCAAACAATAAACATTTTTGAATATTTTTTCGTAACTCATCCGTTATATGATCCTACTTATCCTGAAGCAAACATTTACTTTGTATATTAGGTATGGCATAACAATTCATATACTGATAAAATTGTATGTAATAAAACTGAAACCTATGTAACCAACAGTGAAAGAGACGACACTAAGAGTAAAACAGATATAAGTTCACCGTTCTAGTGTTATCAGATACTTGGTTAGAGTTCCTTTGCAGTTCGCACAATAAATGTTGAAGCGAAGTACTTTGTGCCTTTATTTGGAATTTTGATTGTAAACCTAAGTCTTTTAGCCGTGGTTCTCCTTGTTTGGCGGTTAAACGAATATATATTAGATTGTTTACTTATATTGCGCAGTCTCCAAAATGTATCGGGCAAGAGATAGATTGTAAAAAAAACTGATTGTTACAAAACTAAATAAGGGTACCAGGCTGCCCGGGGGGGGGGGGGGGGGGGGCGAGCTGCCTGTGGGGTGCAGAGCTGCCCTTGGGGTGCCAGGATGCCCGTGGGGTGCCCGGCTCACTCGTCACTATTCTAACAAAAAAAGAAAAAAGAATGATTGAAATTACAATTACGTGTACATTTTGACTATCATCCCCTTTCGAGGCAACCGTGCTGAATTTCGTTCTTAATTAAAAGTATATAATAACCTTCTTCATTGAATTCCATCTACTTTGGAGAGAGAGAGAGAGAGAGCTTTGGAGTGATGCGCGGCCGGGATATAGACAGAAAGACAAATATTAAAAAAATAAGATTTGGTATCAGTGTTAGCTACAGATTGCTATAAAAATATATTTTTTAAATATCTGCCATGTACAGAATTTGATCTGTTACAGTTTTATTATAAGTATTGATAATTGCAAATAAAAAGATGGTAATGAAAACCAATTTTATCAGCTGCAAAAAGATTAACACACAAACATTGTGATTGATTCATTTTCCCTAGAAAAACATACCAAGGAGTTATCCCTTCTGAGTTAAAGCACAGAATAAAAAGTTAAAGATATGAATAATTTATTAACCTATTTCCTGTTGATATTGTTTACATACTCCTTGTTGTTGGCAAATTTGCGCGAAAATATGTTATCCTTTTGGTAATTGGCCTTATTTTTATTTTTTAATTTATAAATCTTACGCTGATAATATAAATAGTAAAATATTGAAACACAAGTGTACTAAGAATAGTCATATGACATTAGTGCTACGTTCATAATACAAATCTTGGCGTAAACATATCGATATTTAATCAGTTTATTATAAATTAGAGAACTTATGAATTATTTACGGAAGCTCCGCGGACTCGCAGTAATTCCTGAAGTTGGTACCGATTTCATCTCCAAAACGGGGCGCTGGGCAAATTGCATTTTAAATTGCATGAGCCAACTTCTAACAGTTCAATACATCTCACCCAGTGTGACGCAACGCACAATATTTCATAAAAAACTGTTACCGAGAATTTTGACAGAGGAACCCATTAAATGTCCATCCTGTGGGATCCCAAGAACTCCAGATTCAACAAATGAGCAAAGTTGTTTTTTGGTGCGAGTGCTGACTTTAAATTCTCAGCCAGCGAAGGAGTCTAGAATTGAATCACAAGCTTAGCGAGTGATTATTAGCACAGTGAGGGATATAAAGGTCAATATCTGAATAAATGTAATCTCGTGTGAAACATATAACTTTTCACATTCTACCAGCAAGAAAACTGGTTTCCCACCAACTTTAACCAACATTTTTAAAAACCTCTTTGATAGTAATGATTTAGAAAAAAATATGCTTTACGGGTCTCCATTCACGTTATTTATATATATTTATCATTAGGTTATCATATAAGTCATGTTATTTTAACGAAAGAGAATGTAATTGTACCAAGTTTCGATTCAATCTACTCAGAGAATAAAAAGTTTCATAACAATCTTGAGTATCCATTTTATTCCTTTTTAACACTAGAATTTTAAGGCAAACTTTCTTAGACGATGCCTACACTTTACGAGGAACACATTTTTATTTATTTTTCTATGATGAGTGGTTTGGCATGTGCTACGTACTACTTTGAATTTTATTTGTATAGATATATGAACGCAAACATATAGGCGTGACAATATGTTATGTAAGTAGTCAGTAAAATTTCTAGAATCGATTGCAACGCGTAAATGAATAATGATGGAAGTCAGTAAAAAACTGTTTTGTCGAATCTCCAAGGACGACGGAGGGCTAATCTACATACGGGAACCATATTGACGTTATACTCCCCCAGTACCTTGCCACCGGCAAGATAATGGGGGAGTATACTATAAGTATTATAAGTATAACTCTCACCAATTCTGATAGCATCGGAAGAGAAATAGTCGAAAGCTTTAAGTTTGGCCCACCTGGACGTGCTCTATCACAAGAACCTGCCCCGAAGCAAAATCCTGACCCGCGTCCCTGCTGGATTCCTGCTCAGCAGTTCCTGTGCAGCTGCTACAGCACTGAAGTAGGCATGTCTTCGAAGTTCGCTCGCTCAGATAACTCTTCATCTGGAATTTTCGACAAATTTTCTATATTAGTTTGATATGAATCAAACTCATTATACGTCTCTTGGATTTTTTCAATTGAATATTTAACTCATGCAATTGCAAGCTTTTTAACTCTTTGCATGGTATGAGTGGTTCAACAAAGGCCTTAAAAATTTAGAGTTTTGACTTATCTGAGGCTCCATGCTGATTAATGAAAATGCTAATTAATGAATTTCAGAGACTCCATGCTGATAAATGAAATGAAAATCAATGGATAAAAATGAAATAGTGACAAATAAGTAATTATGAAACTAGCTATTATAGTTCAGCAAAATAGATTGAAATATCAAACTGTCCGGTCAAATAGTGAAGGAACAACCAAGACATAAATGTGTACGTATTAAGACAGATAGTCAAATCAGATAAAAAGGCAGTAGATTGAAACGATACTTAATTTTTAGAAGAGAGTGGTTGAGAAGAGTGGTAGTGAGAAGCGCTGAAGAAGAAGATTGCAAAATGCGTGAATCAGCTGATGAAACTCAGTCCTGGCAGCAGAGGGCGTAGGTGACTGCGTGGACTTGGCCTCGTGACAGGGCGGGGCGAGCTCACTGGTTTGGACCGCTTCCAGCGCCCGCGATCTGTCGACCACGCGGTAGACTGCCTCACGTCTAAGCGCTTACTGGAAATGTAAAAACACATCCAAGACAATACACAGATACAAATAATTTAAACTACAGATCGGGATGAGAGTGAACAAAAATCGAAAGCACTTCTAAATTATTATATGAACTGGGCAAATATTTTTATCATACGACAAGTATAGTTATGAATTAATCCTCTCGCAAAATGGGAATAAATATCTTTACCTAAGTTGAAGACTAACCCCCTTACTTATAAAAAATCCGCTAAGTAGTAGCTAAGTAATGCATAACTAAACAGTGTTTAAGTAATGTTTAAATATTTCTTACTTATAATCGCTACTTAGCAACTATTTAGCTAAGTAATAGATAATGAGGTCGAACGTATGTTAAACTGACAATATTGAACTAAAAGGTATTATGAAAGACCCCAATTGCCAAAAAGCATGTATCTAGTGCTGAAAATCTTAAAATTAATAAGTAAAAAACATACTATTCTTTGTAAGTACTGATTTTTGTTCATATGGTTAGGAGTACTGGAGACTTCTGTAGCGAGTTTTTATTTTGCAATATGGTAAATTCAAAGTGCCCTAATATTCTATGAATTCGATCCATCAACCTATTCCATGGCATAATTGGAAATGCATTATGGAAGCCAGAATACCGTCAAATCCCGCTGGAAGTTATCTTTTTCCATCCCAAACAATACCTATGCCCAATTATGTCTAAGATTCCAATCTTCATATTTTTTTAATCCTTCTATAGCGATTCCTTAAATCACAGTAATATTATAGAGGCCGTAATATTGTTGTAAACTTGTGTTTCGTCTAGTGTGTTAGAGAAATGATTGAACGGTGAATGGCAATAGACCGCCTATTACATGGGACCAAACCCAATTGTCCGAAACATGGATGTTTAGTTCAAGTTGCCTTTTAATACATCCAATAGGAATATACGAGTGTGGCACAATCCTTATATCCTTAATTCAGGAATTGTACCTGCGGTATACTCTTCAATAAGATCACGAAAAGTAAGTAGGTTACATAATATTTATTTCATCATCCAATGTATGTTTCTACTTGTTATATTTTTACGATTTATTAACAGAGTACCTATGTCGTGTTTATGGTTTTGTATGCCTCCTTGACAATAACATAGTAACTAAATCAGCTGATCAAAACTATGGGCGCCATCTTGCTACTTAAATTTTTAAACATGGGTGGGTCGGTGTTTAAATTGACAGCTGATTTAAGCAGTGCTTAGGTACTGGATAAAGTTATGTAGCGTTTATGAGTAAGGAATTTTGCTAATCAGCGGCTAAGTAATGCTTAAAATTTAAGCAGCGTTTATAAGTGAGACTGTAAGTATTTATTATTTATATACTAATTATATTATATACTATTTATATTTATTATACTATTTATTTGAATGATTTATTATAATTTTATCTGGGTTAGATATAATATGTATGTATCGTTGTCCGTAATAAACATTGACCTATATATATTTGTCAATGGAATTGAAATAATATCGGAACTGAGCAATTTCAAAATTGGAGTGGACTCACTTGATGTGCACTGCAAACTCCCTTTCCTGATGGTATAGGTACTATACTCAGATCTTGAAGTTGTTGCAGAACAGAACCGTCGTCGCTCTTGCTTGTACTTCACTCCAATTGTTCTCGTATGTGGAGGTTCGAACCAGGAACAGGGCCCCAATTCTCTTAGCTATTGACCAAACGCCATGCTTCTGCGATCGAACTGCTGTTATTGTCAAATTCGGTAGTCTGCTAATTCTAGCTCCTAATCGCAGTTATATAGCAATTGCGTTGCTATCGTATGGCTGTGTTATGGCTTGCAAATGTTGAAACTGAAATAATAATGACAACTTCTATCAATCAATCACCAGTCAAAACATCAATACAGTTGTTTTCTAGCAAACAATACATTAAATTAATATATTTAAGTCATTTAGCTATTTTCTATCTAAATCTATGCCACTGTAGCAACGCAATCGCAACAAAATAGCTTACAGCATACCAAATATGTCAAAAACTATTGATAGAAAGCCACTGACTTGCGATCGAACCTCAAATAGCGGGCAGACTACGGATACTGTCAAAAACTACAATTTTCATGCAATTAAGTTGCGTTAACGCCGTTCAATAGCTAAGAGAATCGGGCCCCTGGTGACGGTCGGGAACAATGAATTTAAGACGTTTATACAGTTGAAATGCTTGTATTGGATATATACATTACAATGGCTTGATTTGAATATGTACGTAGCTATGTCTACTTGACGATGTAGTCGCAGACCGAATGAAAGAGCGGGAGCACGGCAGCCAGTGGAACTGGTTCTGCAGATGTGTGCGTGAGTGCACTCACACACTATGATGAACTGACTGACGCGCGTTGACAATGTCTCAGGAAAAGAATACCCTCTCGTTACTGGAATTTATGCATGATGAAAGTAGAAGCAAATGTAGTTGAAACTAGTCCGTTGAATTCTGGGTGAGCATTGCATACTACATGTTTTTCTGCTTGAAAGTTGAGTCATAAGAAGGCAAGGCTCCCAGAGCAAGGAGAACAAATAAACACGATACCAGATGTTTCTGAACTCATTTGGTCCCACTCGTAAATTGCCCGTTGAAAATATAGAACGAACCCCGGTCAATTTACGACTGGGACCAAATGAATTGAACATCTGGTATGGTTTTAAGCCTACTTCAAAAAAAGGAAGAGATTCTCACTTTTGCTGTTTTTTTCGGGTATGCTATCTCATAACTCTTTACAGGATGTACTGATTATAATGACTTGTTTTATATATATTTTTTTTACATTATTGTGACGGAACAAGCTCGAGGCCCATCTGATGTTAGGCGGACTAACCTCTGCCTATAACAGGTGCATTTCGTCACAAATCACGAATTGCACTGCGCCTGTCACCTTGAGACATAGTTATCTCATGTGCCTGTAATTTAACTGGTTCTTAAGGACTGCTGCCAGAACACACCGTTAGGTGCTTGGCGACAGATTTTCTACTTAAGGGTGTTCGCTAGCCAGGCGGACATTCGCAAAATGCCCTTCCACCATGCGGTGAAGCTCAAGCCCGCGGCGGGATTCGAACCATGGACCTGCTGCGCGGCAGTCCATAGCCAATTCCACTGAGCCATCACTGACTTTTTTGCATTCGAAAGTTGGTGCTTGTCATGTAATACCATTTAATTTGAAAGAGGTCTGACGGTTAGTATTTGAGTTATCCCTAAAAATTGGCGAGAATATTTTGATGAGGGGTCGAAAAGTAAAGGAATCTGGTACAGAATAATGCAGAGTCAGCATCACCACTCCCCGTGATTCATTGGTAATGTAGGTAGAAAACTCAAAAATTCACATTTATGATATATAGGTAGCCTATTATAGAATTACGAAAGAAAACATTATAGTCATGTGCTGGATTCGAACCCGCGTCCATTCACACCTTATAGCCGAGGTATGCTCTGACCCCTTGAGCTAACATGACAATAGTTTAAAAAAGTAAGGTAAAGTATCGTCACCTAATTGTGAGGTTGTGATAACCCTGAGGATGCTTATCACATATTGATGGAGTGTGTAAGGAACCAGGCTGAAAGGCGTAGGATATTTTTAGATATTAACGTGAGTGAGGCAAATATCGGTGCAGTGTTTGACTTATTGTCAAGGCCAACTTCACATGAGGCTGCGATTTATGAATTAGTACTCGTAGCTTGACTTTATTCATAAATAAATCTACCCAGTATATCGTCAATAATTGTACTATTGTATTGTAGTTTAGTGTTATAAGGCTATGATGGAACTGGCATAAACTAAATGTTTAAAAATCCCTAAATAAAATTGTAATAAAACCTAATAATGCGTATATTAGTAACTTTAACACTTTAAAACACTTAAAAAATCTTTATAAAAATGATATATATCTAGTGACAATTACGCCTTATTTCCTATTAAGCCGACGTGACGTCACAAACGCCACGCAAGTAGAAAATCTGTCGCCAAGCACCTAACAGTGTGTTCCGGCAGCAGTCCTTGAGAGCCAGTAAAATCAAAGGCACATGATGAGACTTAACAACTGTATGTCTCAGGGTGACGGGCGGCATGCATCTGTTATAGGTAAAGAAGATACCGCTTAACATCAGGTTGGCCTCGTAATGGTAATGAACATTATTGTATTTCCAAGATTTCCAAGAAAAAGACCAAAAGGAACCAACTTCCAAGGCTGAAAGTATCTAAGTACTGCATGTTGTATTATTCTATATATATATATACTCTATAAAAAAACTTTATAACACTTTGGGAACTATACAAACAATCCAACGAAAAACAATTCCAATGATGAACCTAAATTATGAAGGTTGACGTTTACTTACCAAAGTTGTTGTTTCTAATGACGACCGAAACACTTGACTGCACAAATCGGTCCCCCTCTCACGAAAACTTTATGCATTAACACTGCCTATGTATGGCATCTGTATTAGACTTCGAGTAGGATTTGAATGAAACACTCATGTGGAATGGTAGTAATAGCGTGCGTCAGTTGTTTATGGGAATGTGTGGTTTCAATGAAAACGGGGATCACTTTAGATAGCTTACATTACGTTTTTAGTACCTATGTGTAGTTGTACTTCGAACTATAATCATACCAAGTTTGACGTTTGTACATATTAAAGTTTTTACGATAGAGCAAAATTAAATAACGTTAAACAGATTAATATAATTATGTTTCTTGATTGAGGACCTTCTTTTATTTTTACCTTTTTGTTACCAAAATTTACACACCAACGAACTGTTCCAAAGATATAGTCCTTTAAAGGTCGGACAGACTTACTAACGGACAGCCGAAGCTTAGAAATAGGAGTCAATTCTTTTAGTACGGAACCTAAATATGGCACATAAGTTCTCCAGTAGCTTGTTATTCCGTGATTTGTTTTTCTCAAGTTTCGTAGTTAGTACAATGCCTACTGTCTAATGTTTCAGAGAGTTTATACTAAGCCGTAGGATGGGGTCGTTTTAGATTTTCTTCCGCCTATTTGTCGTTAAGAATTGTTATTGCCTTTCACCATTTAGAAGATTTTGATCTTTGGCCTAATACGATTTCACTGAATTGTTTGAGGATTTCTGCTAATGTGATAATGATATTGAGGATTCGGGTTACTTGAGACAGAATGATATTTGTTATTTATGCTTTACTGAACCATATACGTATATGACTAGGTATACGTATTATCACAAGCTCCCAAACAATAGATAGCAAATATGTTACCAGCTTTCAGTCACAGTTCTGTCCGAGCTGTTGTAAGTATTTTAATATTATTATTATTATTGCAATAAAGCCTGCTCTGCACATTATATTACAAAATTAAAAAAATACGAAAGGGAAAATAAAAGTCATGTGCGGGATTCGAACCCGCGTCATCCACCCCTATAGCTGATATATGCTCTGACCGACTGAGCTAACATGACAATGACTCATAGCTCCAAGTTTTCCTCTCATTCTTTTCATTTAACTATCATATTGAAGCAGTGATGGCTCAGTGGCATTGGCTATGGACTGCCGCGCAGCAGGTCCATGGTTCGAATCCCGCCCAGAGCTTGAGCTTCACCGCATGGTGGAAGGGCATTTTGTGAATGCCCGCCTGGCTAACGACCACCCTCAAGTAGAAAATCTGTCGCTAAGCACCTAACGGTGTGTTCCGGCAGCAGTCCTTGAGAGCCAGAAAAAATACAGGCTAATGAGACCTAAGAACTGGACGTCTCAGTGTGACGGGCACAGTGCAATTCGTGGTTGACGAAATGCGTCTGTTATAGGCAGAGGTTAGTCCACTTAACATCAGGTGGGCCTCGGGATTGTTCCGTCACAATAACATAAAAAAAAAAAATTGTGATTGAGCGACATTTCTGATGGTGAAGAAAGAGCGATGCGATTATATCCGAACCTTGATGTACGGACGAAGATCTAAATCTTTTGTAAAATGTATTGTATATTTAATCCCATCTGTCATATTGGATAGACGTAGGACATGCCGACACATAAATATTACAAAAGGTTTCGTGTGTATTCCAGGCAGTCCCGGGAGTGTGGGTTTGCCATTTATATCTTTTTATGGAGGGAAAAAAAGATCACCTGCTATAATCACACAAATTTTGGTAATATAATGTAGATCTTCAAGTATTGTCATGTAGCAGAGCCCTCAAACATCTACAATAATGCTTCCTTCGAAAAAGATACAACTAAGTAATTGGAGATAACTTTTATTGTGTAAATAGTATGTTACATGTTCTAAATGATGTATAGATATTCCATAAAATACATTTGAAACAGTTTAGGAGCTTGGCGAAGATTTCCTACTTGATAGTGGAGGTACTTGGTAGCCAGTCAGGCGAGCATTTGCTAAAATGCCTTTCCGCCATACGGCGAAGCTCCATCCAGGTATCATTATTTCAGGATTACTAAAATATTTTTGCTGTAGCCGCAGTAGTGTTGTATTTCTGTGAAAATTGAGAGAGCCATTGCATCTTTTCAAGACAAATCAAAGAGCTCAGACCGAAATATTGAATGTTTGATGTCATTGCGACGAAACTAGCACGAATACGAATAAAATATACTTAAAATCGTCAGATAGTAACTTTTAGTTTTTTTAATAAACTGAGCAAAATTCGAATCTCCGAAAGGAAATTGTCGATTTTAATCAAATGCATATCAATCGATAGATAAACTTAATATCTTTGATCGGTACGAGTCACAGAACAACGATCGGGCCACATCGCCCCCGCGCGCGCCCCCCCAGGGCGACACGCATGGATTTCAAAGCTCTGTGGTACGAGTACATACGATATTGAAATCGAAGAACTGCGTGTAAACAGTATTATTTACTAAAAGTTTCTTATATATTTTTTTATTTTTTTTTATGCCTGATAGGTTAGCCTTTGACCACTATCTCAACTGATGGTAAGTGATGATATGGTCGAAGATGTTGTTCAGGCTGTTCACCTAGAAGTACTGGCTCTCAAGGACAGCTCCCGGAACATACCGTTAGGTGCTTGACGACAGATTTTCTACTTGAGGGTGGTAGCTGACCAGGCGGGCATTCGCAAAATGCCCTACCACCAGGCTGCGATCACGCACGACTGCCATCCTTAGACGACAACTGGGACCGACGGCTTAACGTGCCCTCCGAAGCACGGAAACGCTCAGTAGTAATGTCACTAGCGGTCACCCATCCACCTCATGACGGCGGGTGACGTTGCTTAACTTTGCTGATCGGTTGAGAACAGCTAAGTAAACTTCGCTACGAGCGCTTCAAATATTTCCATCAAAGTCACTACTGTAACTGTCACGTCACAGCGTGCGCTGATATAAGCCTTATTTCAATATTGATCTTCGTATCTTCGTTGGAATATCGTACTGTCTAAAAGAACGCAGGATGCCTTACCCGATTTCAACAATTTGTCTTACAAATTATCATATATATCTATATTAACCTCCTGATGAGTAACCTCTGCCTATAATAGATGCATTTCGTCACGTTCTATAACGAATTGCATTGCGCCCGTCATCCTGAGACTTGCCTGAGATGTTAGGTCTCATTTGCCTGTAATTTTACTGGCTCTCAAGGGCTGCTGCCGGAACACACTGTGAGGTGATTGTTAATAGATTTTCTACTTGAGGGTGGTAGCTAGCCAGGCGAGCATTCGCAAAATGCCCTTCAACCATGCAGTGAAGCTCAAGCTGGTGGTGGGAATCGAACCATGGACCTGCGGCACGGCAGTCCATAGCTATTACCGCTTAGCCATCATTGTTTCAACCTAAAATTTCAGAAAAGGAATTTTTAGATACAAAAATAGAAGTGAAGGTAGTTTGCTTCATTTCTTTTCCGTTATCTATACATAATTTTGGAGGTTGAGAAAAACAAAAATGCACGCTCTATTCTCTTATATCGTTACTACTTGCCGGACTTTCAAGCTTTGGATGATCCATGAAAGCTTTCAACGATCCGGGTTGCAATAAAGTCCATGGGTCCTCAATACTGGGATTTACTTTTTGTAGGCAATATTGCGCCCGTTCCATCTATATCACCATTGAATAAAAACGATTTTTCTTTCAGATTTGCTGGGTATGCACTACAAAATAACTTGAGCGATGTTATTGCGATGGTATTGGGTATCTAATATTCCTAAAATATCTGTTCTCTTGGTTATTTATGGGTCGACTAAATACAAGTTTTCCACTGATATCGATAAAGTTTCAATAATTTACATTATATAAGAACACGCAGTGTATGCCCATGTGGTATAAACTTAATGAAACCTACTTTTCAACACTTTTGCACGAGAAGTGCCACTCTTTGCTTTGCTTTATGTTTAATTTTTTCAAAGTAACAATTTTTTTTGTGCTTTTCATTCACATTCTATTTCTTATGCATTACGTATGTATGCGTCCAAAAAATGTGTGCTCTGAAAATTTGTATATGTGATGTTCACTTAGCGTGTGATTAAGCTTGAAATCATATTAAGAAATAGAACCTAAATTATTATTAATCTATTAAATCATATTAAGGTAATAGAACGTTAGACATAACGATAGTGAATAAGTACTTCATTCAGTCAGATGAAGTCTAGCTGTCTTGTTGATGGTCACACCTATAATCTGAATAATGAAATTAGATTAGATTAGCACTATGTTGCATGGTATCTGTCCAGCCACTCTCGATAGCCGAGTAGTTAAAGGAACATAGGTGTTATACCATTAGAGAAAAAAGAAGTTCCTCTAAATATATCTAAATATACTTGTCCTGTTCGGTAATTTCGTCTACGCCTTTATTTCTATCAACCTTCACATAACCAATTATTTCTTGTTTTATTTCCTGTGTACTATGAGACATAATCACGGTTTCATCTCATTATATGAGATACGAGTATAATGTTGGTATTATTATTATATTCCGCAAGCAGCGAGCTATAAACCTGACCTACGAAGTTTTATTAAAGGCATAAAACCTTGGCATATTTCCAAATATAAACGGGGTCTTCCTAAGAAACTATGTATAACTACAACCCCTACACCCTGATATTTTCAAGTCGAACGTCCTAATAGTGTTTCATATTAAAAATATAAGGGATTCGTTTTAAAAGTTAGTATTGTGGTTCTAACTATTAAACAGTCAAAAACTGGAATTGGAAAAGTTTCACAATAATGAATTACGAGTATGCGTTGGAAATAAAGACGGCGAGAAAGTTTGTAGGCAGAGATAGCTGAGTCCTTTTTCCTTAGAGAATTGTTTAACTTCTATCCAGCGGCTTTTAAAAACTTGCAGAGAATTTACCCTTAATAGACGGAAGTTAAGTATCACTGTTGTGTTGAAGGCAATCTGTTTTATAATGCGAGCGTGACCAAAACTTAATACATTATATTATTGTTTCCTATAATAGAAAACATACGAGTGCATTCATGATTTTATTCAGGAATATATATGTATTAGTTGAACCTAATAAATATATTGAAGAAGTTTATATATTCTGAAGTTTTCGTGTATTTATTGCCAAAATAAACCACCTGCATTTGCCTTTATATTAGAAAAGTGTCCCATTAAACAACAGAGTTTTTTTTTTATGCCTGTTGGATTAGTTTTTGACCACTATCTTACCTGATGGTAAGTGATGATGTGGTCGAAGATGTTGTTTAGACTAACCTAGAATTACTGGCTCTCAAGGACACCTGCCGGAACACACCGTTATGTGTTTGGCGACAGATTTTCTACTTGAGGGTGGTAGCTAGCCAGGCGGGCATTCGCAAATTGCCCTTGAATTTAGAAGCTTTCTTCCTAAAAAATGTTTCTGTATTGATAACTAGATGTACCTGCGACTTCTTTCGTGATTGCCGTACCTGCAAACTAATTATGCACATTTGAGCACTGTTTATCTTATATTAAGCAATGCTGTGGTCTACGGTGAAGCACTCCTAGTAAAGCATAGCTCAGAAAGAAGCTTTTTACTTTGGGTTTGTAAACTCCCGGGTTGTATTTTCCAGAAGACAGTAGTTAAGTAACTCAGAGAGTTCCTTCGCGGTTCGCACAATAAATTCACTTCCATTGCGCAGTCTCCAAAATGTATCCGGCAAAAGATAGATAGTTAAAAAAACTGATCGTGACGAATGTTCCGATTTTAGAGTTTTATCTTAGCAAGCTGGCAAATCTAAGTGAGGATGCCGAGCTGCCCGAGGGGTGCCGAGCTGCCCATGGGGTCAACACGATGGAGAAAATTATGAAACTGAAAATTTGTAGTTAGTAAATATGCCCATAATATGGTTGGATTGTTTCTAGATACGTTTTGGATCTCTTTTGTGTTAACAGCTGCAAAGATAGCGTATATTATCTTCTTCACTTGGTGACAAAATGTAAAATAAAATGGAAAGAAATGCAAAAGGTTCGCAACCTTGGCTGGGCTACCCGTGGGGTGCCAGGCTGCCCGTCGGATACCGGGATGCCCATGGGGTGCCGGGCTGCCCGTGGAGTTCCGAGATCACTCGTCACTATTCTAACAAAAAAAGAATAATTGAAATCGGACTACGCGTTCATTAATTACAACTTAGTAACATTTTGACTTTCATCCCCTTTCCCGAGGGAACCGAGCTGAATTTTGAGATAAAAAGTATACAATAACCTTCTTCGTAGTATGAATTAAAATCGTGTTTAGTTTTATTGAATTCCATTCAGTAGCCCCTGGGGTGCTGGGCTACCCGTGGGGTGCCGGGCTGCCCGTGGGGCTCCGAGCTCATTCGTCACTATTCTAACAAAAAAAGAATGATTGAAATCGGATTACTCGTTAATAAATTACAGCTAAGTGTATATTTTGACTTTCATCCCCTTTCCCGAAGGAACCGTGCTGAATTTCGGGATAAAAAGTATACAATAACCTTCTTCGTAGTATGAACTCAAATCGTGTTAAGTTTTATTGAATTCCATTCAGTAGTTTATTGGAGTGATGCGCGGCCGGGATACAGACGGACAGACAGAGAGACAGAAAGACAGACAGACAGACAAAAATAAAAAATAATACAGTTTTGGCATCAGTGTCAGCTACAGAGTGCACTCAAATATTTTTTTTTCAAATATCTGTTATGTACAGAATTGGGTCAATTACAGTTTTATTATAAGTATAGATATCTCTAGCTATACAGGGTAATTGGTAAAATGCTAACAACCTCTTAGGGTTGACTTCTGCTAGTCTTATGAAACATTAAGAGATCATAAACATTATCCAATCCAGATTCTTTAGAGAAGTAATTAAATATTGCAGCCTGCATTTCATACCAATTAGTACACGCCATTTCAAAGAACATGAATATTATTTTGCTTTGGGCAATTAATTAATCTAAGACGGTAAATATTCTGCACAACACTTTTCAGCCAGCAAGGTACACTCTTAATTATACTAGCTACCTTTCTAAATCGCAAAACCTTAAATTGAGTTCCTCTTTGGAGCTTAATGCGTAGGTACATTGGCTGAGTTTCTCAGCAAAAATAGGGGGCTTATTCTAACTAGACAGGTAATGCGATTCAGTTTTATTTTGAAACTAGCTGTACTCGCGACTTCGTACGCGATTACCGTACCCGCAAACTAATTATTCACATTTGAGCACTGTTTATCTCATATTAAGCAACGTTGTGGTCTGTGGTGAAGCACTCTTAGTAAAGCATAGCTCAGAAAGGAGCTTTTTACTTTGGGTTTGATAACTCCCAGCTTGTTTTTCCAGAAGACAGTAGTTAAGTAACTCAGAAAGTTCCTTCGCGGTTCGCACAATAAATGTTGAAGCAAAGTAGGTACTTTGTGCGTTTCTTTGGAATTTCGATTATAAAACGATATCTTTTTGCCGAGGTTCTCCTTGTTTGGCGGTAGAACAAAAATATAATATTAGATTGTACACTTCCATTGCGCAGTCTCCAAAATGTATCGGGTAAAAGATAGATAGTTAAAAAAATAGATTGTGGCGAATGTTCCAGATTTTAGAGTTTTATCTTAGCAAGCTGGCAAATCTAAATAGGGATGCCAAGATGCCCGTGGGGTGCCGAGCTACCCATGGGGTGCTGGGCTGCCCGTGGGGTGCCGGGATGCCCGTGGGGTGCCGGGCTGCCCGTGGGGTTCCGAGCTCGCTCATCACTATTCTAACAAAAAAATAATAGTTGAAATTGGATTACGCGTTCATAAAGTACAACTAAGTAACATTTTGACTTTCATCCTCTTTCCCGAGGGAACCGTGCTAAATTTCGGGATAAAAAGTATACAATAACGTTTTCGTGGTATGAACTCAAATCGTGTTAAGTTTCATTGAATTCCATTCAGTAGCCCATGGAGTGCTGGGCTGCCCGTCGGGTGCCGGGCTGCCCATGGGGTTCCGGGCTCACTCATCATTATTCTAATGAAAAAGAATAATTGAAATCGGACTACGCGTTAATAAATTACAACTAAGTGTAAATTTTGACTTTCATCCCCTTTCCCGAGGGAACCGTGCTGAATTTCGGGATAAAAAGTATACAATAACGTTCTTCGTTGTATGAACTCAAATCGTGTCAGGTTTCATTGAATTTCATTCAGTAGCCCAAGGGGTGCTGGGCTGCCCGTGGGGTGCCGGGCTGCCCATGGGGCTCCGGGCTCACTCATCATTATTCTAACAAAAAAGAATAATTAAAATCGGACTACGCGTTCATAAATTACAACTAAGTAACATTTTGACTTTCATCCCCTTTCCTGAGGGAACCGTGCTGAATTTCGGGATAAAAAGTATACAATAACCTTCTTCGTAGTATGTACTCAAATCGTGTTAAGTTTCATTGAATTCCATTCAGTAGCCCATGGGGTGCTGGGCTGCCCGTGGGGTGCCAGGCTGCCCATGGGGTTCCGGGCTCACTCATCACTATTCTAACAAAAAAGAATAATTGAAATCGGACTACGCGTTAATTAATTAAAACTAAGTAACATTTTAACTTTCATCCCCTTTCCCGAGGGAACCGTGCTGAATTTCGGGATAAAAAGTATACAATAACCTTCTTCGTAGTATGTACTCAAATCGTGTTAAGTTTCATTGAATTCCATTCAGTAGTTTTGGAGTGATGCGTGGCCGGGATACAGACAGACAGACAGACAAAAATAAAAAAAAATACAGTTTTGGCATCAGTATCAGCTACAGAGTGCTCTCAAATTTTTTTTTTGCAAAATATCTCTTATGTACAGAATTGGACCTGTTACAGTTTTATTATAAGTATAGATGAGTACTTTTTTTTTTTTTTTTTATGCCTGATAGGTTAGCCTTTGACCACTATCTCACCTGATGGTAAGTGATGATGTGGTCGAAGATGTTGTTCAGGCTAACCTAGAAGTCTCTCTCTTAGTTATACTTTACTACAAACCTTAGTTATACCTATTATTTACAAACGAAGAATAATACAGACACCTTACAACTCGTTACAAAATTTATATTATTAATTTGAATGTGGCATTTCTTCGATACAAAAAGTGAGAGACGTAGGATAGACATGACCTACTACCTATATAGTTTGGATGTTCCTAATTTTCAAAATAAAAAAGCAGGTCTAGGTTAGCAGATAAAACTATTTGGACAAATATAATTTATCAATTTATCAGAGTCTTAAGCAGGTACGTCAAACATTTTTCCAACGCGTGCTGTCTCATATTTTATGATCATAACTCCGTCAGACGCAAAACAATAAGGCAGAATATTAACGATGTCATTTGCCTCTAGTCTTCGTCAGAAAGTTTTATTCATGTCGGTGTTTTCCGAATGGAACAACGACAATGTCGGTCGTTTCAACGTATTGCAGTCATTCATTATAGTCGTGTTGTTCGGGAACAGGTCTTTTTATGTAGTAGAGATAGAACAAGCAAATTTTCCAGATCTTAAATTAGAATTGGAATTGAATTAGTAAAGAAATAGCAGATTAATACAAAATATCGTAAAACATATGTATAACTGTGTTGTTCCGTATTCAACCTATGACGACTCATTTTAAAACTTTATTTTTCCCAACTCAACTGAATTGTATTCCTTACTCTATCGATAAAAATTACCTATTTTGTACATACACCAAACATCAAGTTAAAATGAGTTGTAAAATATTTTTTTTTCAAATCAACTTTGTCCATTTCTTTTAAACCATACACTTGATTAATGATATCTTTAATTTGCTACGTAGATTTCGAAGATAAACAATGGGGTGAATATCATCACCCCTACGTTGCAGCGCACGCTGAAGTGAACTTTATTTTAACGTCAAAGTCATAATAGGCGTCTACGACTCTCTTATGAAGGTCAATTACAAATTTTAATATTGTAATATTCTACATTGTACTACCACGTCTAGCAAAAAAATGTATAGAGCCACTGCGAGAAGAACGAGAAAGAAACTCGGGGCCGTTCTTTTAAACGTCTTTTAATATTAGGTTAAGTACATACTTACTACATAATAAGAATACTATATAACTACTATATAATAAAATAATTACAATTTTTATTTAAATTACGTATGTGACAGGTGATAGCTTGGCAGAGGCGGAATTGTCCAAGCATTATTGTCGTTTAAGTAATCACAAACTGTGTAGTAGGATTTCTGAATAAATGGTAGCAATTCTGTTGCCAAAAAACTAACTAAAATTTAGTAAAATTAGATTTAGAAATGTCAAATGAACATTTCTTATTCTGATGGGGCCATAATTTAGTTAATTCACTCTAAAATTATTAAAGTTACTAAATTTAGTAAAATTTGCATAGTTGCTATTCTGTTGTACCATAATTTAGTCAGATTAGGTGGAACCATAGATAATTAAACCTAAAATTAATCAACAAGTAAATTGGTGTTGACTAATGCTGTCATGTTCTCCAATTCATTTATTTTGGTGTATTTTATCATAATCACGGCTTTCTTAGTCGGATAAACAATGGAACATGGTAGTATATGGTTGCTAGACTTGTGGGTTTCCCGGAAAGGATTGCAATTTTCGGTAATTCAAAAGCATAACTAGTGAAAAAAGCTTGTAGGCAAACTTGGATTAATAAAATCTTTGCACACCTGTAATACCCAGAGAGTGGGAGATGTGTTTAAATATCCACTTTTATTAGATAGACTTCGTACAGCTATGTGTTTTGTTATTTTTTTATATTTAATCACCAGTAGATTCTGTTACTGAACCTCATACGTTCCGCTCGAAAGCCTTTTCGAGATTGTGAAGCGACCAGTTGAAGCTGCTCTGCCAAGCACCGTGGCAAAATCATTATTTTTGGGCTTTATTACAGGTTTCGATAGTTTCGAATATAAACAAAGTTCCATACGTAAATAGGGCGTATACCATTTGACGCTAAATTCGTTATTTTCGATAATTTTGATCACATTTTATGTCTATGGTTCATATTAAATGTGGATCCATAGACGCAAATGTAATCAAAATTATCGAAAATAACCCAAATGGAATACGGCCAGACAAAAATTGTTATAAAACAACTTGACTTGTGCGCCATCTAGCGTAGAGTAGCGGCAAAGTGAATTATATTTAGTATTGATAAGTTGCTGTATTAAATTTAGTTCGAGGTAACAGCAGAATGACTTTTAGAAATCCTAAAACTAAAATTAGAACTTTTTAATTAGTTAGTATAGTTGTGAATGTACAGTCACGGAATGAAAAGGTTCGTCACCTTAAAGTCGGTTTTCGCTTGCACTAGTAATGCAAGGATCAATTATGCCAACATACCAGGGCAAGAAACAGTGCTGCTTACATTTAAATAAATATGACATATACACTTAAAGGTCTTGGCATTATAAAATAGTTATTTACGAGAAATTATCATATTATGCAATGGTGACATTGAACAATTGAAAATAGTTTTAACAATAATAATAATGACAGGTTGAACCAACAAAAAGGTTTTAGTTTATCAAACATAATAATCTTGTTGACAAGATAAATAGTCGAACCACTTTGATCTGAATAATTTTGGACTTTATTAACGAACAGTAAAACATTATTTTCTCGAACTCGAGTCTACTCTGTAACATAATTTCAAAAGGTAATATGTGCTCGCAATACGCTGAACGAATCAATTTGAAAATCGACGAACCTTTTCATTCCGTGACTGTACAACAGAATTGCTACCAATATGTTTTTTCACGTGCAACTTGAATTTCCCTTCTGTGAGCGTTGTAATATGTTTTGCCACTTTATTATAAAACCGCACACAATACCTAAGAAGGTCCTTTTATTTTACGGTATACCATTTTATGTTCTATGGTTATACTGTGTATGATTTGGTTTCAGCTGGGGCGTAGAACATATAATAATACTACGGCTGGGAGTAAACAACAATGATCACAGTTATGAAGAAGGAAATTAACAGTGTGTAGGTTCATTCGCTAAATATATATTACTTACTTTTTAATGAAAAATACAATGTTTTATTGAGTCTAAAACGTCATCATGTGTACTCGTAGTGGGTAATAGTTTATGTTATTTCCCGGAAAGATTCAGCCCGAATTATTGTTGAGACGTTTAGCCCCGGTTGGAAAACCTGTGTGGGGACTCGAAATCAGAAAACTGTAGAAGGTAGATAAAAGTTAGTAAATCATAAAACCTATAACTATCTGTTTTTCCATGGTCACAAATATGGTGCATTTCTAAAATAATTATAAAATGTGACTGCCAATTGATTGCACCAGGAATAAGACATTGCTATCTATGCTATCCTGGTAGCTCCTATTTATTCTAGTAATTTTCTTTGTAAATACATATTTATAGATAAACAGCTACTCACGCGTTAGTGATCACGACGAACAATTTGTTTTTGTAATTACATCTACATCCGGTCGCCTACCTGATGTCAACCCTCTTTTGGAATGCTCACGCTGGAAGTATGCCTTTCGGGTATATTAAGGTGGCAAGGATCCCTATTCTTGCGTATTCGCGTAATGTGCAACAACACACATTAATGTCTGGATGAGTAGCGGCGTGCTTATCATTCGTTGCATTTTTATCCATTATCGCTTTCAGTTTCTACGACATCCAACAGGAAATATGAAATGGTCATTAAATAATTTTAAGCTGGCTTTAATAATATTATTTTTGTAGCATTATGAAAATATTTTTTCTATTTTGTAAACATATTGGAGAGTAAAATACAACCTGGACAGAAAGATCATTCAAATAACCATCTTGTTTATGTTCTATTTTACTCTCTTGAAATGTTGCAATCGTACCGGACTGAATAAACTAATCAAACTTCAAGTGCAAATAAAACTTCGACAGCTGTTTCAAAGGGATGCTTGCATCTCAAAGACCTGATTGCAATTTGTATTGCGAATTCCTTTGACTAAAAGTTGGCTGAATCATTCTTAAAATTAATGAAAGGAGCGGAATTCTTTTATTACTTCGTATTTGATTAAATTATTCTACCTTTTATACGTGATCAGCTAGCTTTGAACTTAATCACCTATTATGTTTGTAATTTGAAGCAGTGATGGCTCAGTGGCATTGGCTATGAACTGCTGTGCAGCAGTTCCAGGTTCGAATTCCGGCGCGGGCTTGAGCTTCACCGCATGGTTGTAGGGCGTTTTGCGAATGCCCGCCTGGCTAGCGATTACCCTCAAGTAGAAAATCTGTCGCCAAGCACCTAATAGTGTGTTCCAGCAACAGTCCTTCAGAGTCAGTAAAATTATAAGACTTAATAATTGTTCGTTTCAGTGTGACGGGCACAGTGCAATTCGTCGTAGACGAAATGCGTCTGTTATAGGCAGAGGTTATTCCTCTTAACATCAGGTGGGTTTCAGGCTTGTTCCGTCACAATAACAAAAAATAAAAAAATAACACTTCACAGATAAAAAATTACTGCATATACGTGTGTATATATAAACAAGAGCATTTGACCACTATCTCACCAGAATGGTACGTGATGATACTGTCGAAGATGTTGTTTAAGCTCACCTAGGATTACTGGCTCTCAAGAACAGCTGCAGACACCTACCGTTAGTTGCTTTGTTACAGATTTTCTACTTGAGGGTAGTAGTTAGCCATGCGGGCATTCGCAAAATGCCCTACCACTATGCTATAACGACTGCCATCCAAAGACAACAACCAAGACCGACGGCTAACGTGCCCTCCGAAGCACGGAAGCCTCAGTAGTAATGCCACTAGCGGTCACCTATCCAACTCAGAACCGCGGCCGACGTTGCTTAACTTATCTGAGAGGTTAACAACGGCTTAGCAAACTACGCTACGATCGCTTCAAAGTTATGATTAAGAAACGCATTTACTAAAGTTTTGCGTATTAAAGATAATAAAAGCTGCTATGTTATTGTACTGGATACACCTTACTATGCTGGTGTGCCGAGGAGGGTGTTGCTTGAGAGAAACAAGTATTGAGAGCTTCTTGTTATTTATTCTTCGGAGTTGTTTTCTTGAGGAGAGGTGAGCACTGAATGAATTTCACTTTTTTTTTTTTTTTTTTAGGGAGGACATAGATGCTGTCTACCGCTAAGCGGACGTACAGCTCCACCGGACTTTGGGCGAGGGGAGGCCCTCTTATAGCCCAGGAGGAAGAAGCGCTGAGGGCACTTCTTCTGAGACGGGCGTATAAGGCGAAAAGCGCCTTATACCTCCGTCTCCTGCGGGCGCCGAAAACGCCACGCTACTATCGGGAGGGGTGACAGCGAGCTCAAGGGCACCACTGTGGTTCGGACCTCGGCTTGTCTCGCTGCCGAGAGACAAAGGGGGAATCGGAACTAAATGCCCCGGTACAACTGCAGTGTTGTACCGTTGAGAATGGGCCCTATTGAATATTACTCTGTGACTATTTGGAGAGACACTAATCGGGATTTTATTTTTGCCTCGAGCTCGCCGGCGAGCTCGGTGTTTGATTGTGTAACCTCTGATTACCGCACACCTGGGGATGTTACCAGGACGACTTGCGGACAACGCTAAAGCTGCCAACGTAATGGCTGCGATGGGGTCATCCGGGTCGTCCAATACCTGCCGTGGTCGGCGACGGGGGGGTTTAAACCATGGGTCGGATGAGGCAGTCGAGTAGTTCGATGCCTGGACAACTAGAGGGTTCGAGTGGTGGGGCGCTCGATCAAAGTATCGGCGGGCGCAGTCCTTATTGAACTGCGCTAAAGAGGGAAGGTTTAGGTCGCAGTGCAACTCGGCGTTCCGTACATACCACGGAGCACCGGTTGCCTGGCGGAGGAACCTGTTTTGAATGATTTGAAGTTTACGTAGGTGGGCCTCGCTAGCATGACTAAACACTACTGAAGCGTATGTCATGATGGGGCGGATGCAAGTAGTATAAAGTGTCTTCTTATTTTTAAGAGACATTTTACTCTCTGTACGAATTAAGGGACCTAGGCGACCCATAACAAAGGCCGCCCTGTTACGAACATCAGTGATGTGAGCGGCAAAGGTGAGATGCCGATCAAGGGTGACTCCAAGATACTTTGTTTTACCAACCCAGGGAATGGGTTCGTCAAACAGAGTTAAAGGTTTAGGATAGCGGGGGTTCGAGTGAGTATTCTCATTGAAGTATATAGCTGCACTTTTAGTCGGGTTGACTGCAATGCGCCATTTACGGAACCAGTCACCGATCTCGGTGATGGCCCGTTGAAGGAGAAAATAGGTCTGTCTATTAATATGCCAGCCAGTGGAATAAATGGCGGTATCGTCCGCATATTGGGCTATGAAAACCTTGGGCTGTGAGCGTGGGATGTCGCTGGTATACAGCGCGAAGAGAATGGGAGATAGTACGGAGCCCTGAGGGACTCCGGCACTGACTGGGTGGGGGGTGGAGAGGGTGCCTTCCACGCGGTAGCGAAAGCTTCTGTCCCTTAGGAAGTCTTGTAAGGTGAGCACAAGACGTACTGGCACGCCAAAGTGGTATAACTTGTAAATCAAGCCATTGTGCCAGACTTTATCAAAAGCTTTCGCTACGTCGAGGAAGACTGCTACCGTCGTTTGGGGTTTGGGTTTCTTATTGAAACCTTCAAGGATGTGCTCCGTGAGGCGGTGCACCTGTTGGACGCATGAGTGCTTGGGCCTAAAGCCAAACTGCTCATCGGGAATAAGGTGGTGTTCCTGCGCATGAGCCGAGAGACGGTTCGAAAGGAGCCGTTCGTATAGCTTGCCTAGGGCGCTGAGAAGGCTGATGGGACGGTAGCTGGTAGGGTCAGCGGAGTTTTTGCCTGGTTTGTGAATGCCAATGACATTTGCACATTTCCAGACGTCGGGAAATAAACAGTGGCTCATGGCCGCATTGAAGATGCTTACTAGTAGATGAATCAGGGGGGGAGAAAGGTGTTTAAGTACCTTGTTGGAGATGCCGTCGGCACCGGGGGCTTTACGTTGTTTGAGGTCCTTGATCAGTCTCGTCACCTCAGCGTAAGATACTGGGGTGTGCGGGGGGAGTTCAGAGATGACCACAGAGCTTTTACGTTCGACTTCAGCGTCCACCGAATCGAGGTGGGCTTGGTCTACGTGATCTACGTTGGGGGAGCACTGAGCCTCTAGGCTATCAGCTAGGCACTCAGCTTTGTCTTCGTCAAAGAACGCCGGGGCGCGTGGGACTGGTGGGTATAGCGGAGGTATGTCGCTCTGTCCGACACCTTTCATACCTCGTGCGAGATCCCAATAAGCCCGCTGGCTAGGCACGAGGTTTGAAAGCTTGTCGCCCCAGCTGTGGTCACGCAACTCGGACATGCGACTTTCAACCATGCGTTCAAAGTGGCGTTTCCGAGTTTTGTTTACTTCGCTTGGGTAGGAGTCGTAATGTCTGGTCACTGCTTTACTCTTCGTCACTAATCGCCTCACATCCACTGGAATGACAAGGCGCCGGTCGTCCGGCACAATGACTTCCTTTGAGGATGCACCTACTACGGTGGAGAGGTGATTAGTGAACGAATCGATCGCTAGGGATACGTCATCTTTGGTCAGAATGTCGTCAGGGATTTTGTCGAGGTCGGGTGAACTGATAGCCTTTAGGGAATTGCCTAATTGCTTCCAGTTCACCATCGTCTTGGTGGGGCGGGGTAAGTCTGCTGTAGGGTCGGGGCCTAGTCGCAGTATAATGGGTCGGTGGTCAGAATGTAGTTCGTGACAAACTGTTATAGAGCGTAACTGAAGGGTTACGCCTCTAAACAGTGCCATGTCTAAGACGTCAGGTCGGTAGCGGACGTTCTCGGGGTAGTGCGTTGGCTCGATAGGTGTAATTACGTCAAAGTTCAAGTCAGCGACTAGGTTGTCAAGAATAATACCGTTAGGATTGTTAGAATTACAATTCCATAGGATATGTTTACTGTTGAAGTCGCCGATCAGAAGGACGGCGCTTCCAAGAGAGAAGAGAGCTTCTAAGTCTGCGCGGGCGACGCGCTTTAAACCAGATTGGTAGCAGGATGCTATGACTATGGGTTGATGACCCGTCATAGCTAGTAAGCAACAAGATGCTTCCATAGTACTCAGAGTCGGGGTATCTAAGGGGATGCAGTGCAGGGACCTTTTGTAATAGATAAGAGTGCCTCCCTTAGCGGAAGTCAACCTATCATTACGTACACATCGGTAATTAGCAAACCTGGGATTCGCCCTTCCCGGTTTTAAAAAGGTTTCCTGCACGCATATAATATCGATCAGGTGGGTACTGCAAAAGTCATGGACAAGGTCACGTTGTCTGAAGAAGCCGTTAGCGTTGAAGGACGCTAACGAAACTGAGCGCGGTTTAGTCCTTAAGGTTGTACTACCCATAGTGGGTGTACTGGGGGGGAGTTTGCGGGGCGAAGCGCTTTAGAGCGCTAAGAAGGCTGGCATGTTCCAGCGTGTACTGGATGACTTCCGCAGGTGATTGTGCGGAGTGCATCTTGCGTGCTAGAGCACGGACCTCATCTATATTGATGGACATAGCAAGGTCGCTGACTAGCGCTATATCCTCTTGAAGAGAGGAGTCCATCAGTGGCATAGGAGGTGGGGCCACGGGCCGGGCGACGCGAGGTGCGGCGCGTGGAATGAGGGCAGGAGGTGCCGGGGGTGCCGCGCGGACCGGGGCCGGTGCGCGGGCAGGGGCCGCGGTACGGGCGGGGACGGGTGCGCGGGCCGGGGCGCGGGTGGGAGCGATGGTTTTAACCATGCTCGGTGGCTTTGACCACGCGTTCCTAGCTGGGAGAGGAGCGGGAGTCACCTGTGAGGCAGGTGCTACTGTCAGCTTAGGGCTGACCCGCTGGTATCTATCATAGGTGGGACGAGGAGGTGGCGGAGGTCTCCTTTCCGTTGCCACCCTGCGGTTTGTGCGTGGCGCCCTCGGGCAACCGCGGTAGTTGGCGGTGTGCCCCTGGGTGCCGCACAGAACGCAGCTGGGTGGGTCGGGTGAGTCCCTCGTGCGAGAACAATTCTCTGTGGCATGATCGCCTAGGCACTTAACGCACCTAGGACGAGCGAAGCAGAAGCGGGCAGCGTGCCCGTATAGTTGGCAGTTATGGCACTGTGAAGGAGAGCCATTCCTGAATGGGGGCTGAACATCTAGTCCGGAGAGGCCGCAGACCGTCTTCAGGTTGAAGATGGTCTTGCCCTCCGGGGATCGGTCTAGTACTACGAGTACTAGGTCGTATGGGCTTTTGTCTTTGCCACTGTACATGCGGTGTACGGCAAGGACAGGGAAGTCCTGTCTTTTAAGGTCGTCAAGTACAGCGTCTGTACGGACTTCCTTCGGGACACCGCGTATGACGACGCGTAGGACTTTCTCCTCTTCGAGCGCATAAGTGTGGAAGCTTATGCTCTCTTTACGGAGGAGTTTGGTTAACGCTCTGTGGTCGTTAACTGAGGAGACTTGGACTTTAATGCCCTGCTGCGTGGAGCGGGCGTTCGTATAATTGATCTTACGATCAGTGAGGAGGCGGGATAGCATATCCCATTTGCCTTTGTCCTGTATGAACAAAGGCGGAGGCGGCTTTTCGCGGCGTGCGTTAGCGTCCTGAGAGGGCGCTGTAGCCGAAGCGGTTGCGGAAGGCGGGGACGCGGGGCGCGGGGCGGGGGTCGGCCTATTGCCGGCGGTAGGTGCTTTGGCGGCTGCCTTAGCGGGCGGGGCGGAAGGCCCGGAGTTAGCGGCCTTAGGGGCGCGCTTGCGTTTGCGGTCTACGACGGTATAGCCGTCGTTGTCGGAATCTTCGGAGTCTGTGCGTGAGGCGCGGGGTTGGTCGACCTCCATGTCCGTTTCCGAGTCTGAAACTGACTCGACAACGACATAGGCAGGTTCGATGCTCGCAAACCGACCGATCGGTGAGCGAGAGCGAGAACGGGGTTGGGCTACTACCGCGCGCCTGTTATCAGGGCCGGGGGCGGGGGAGTCCGGGCTCTCCTGTAAGTAGGATGGCGCCGGAGGGTCATCGTAGGTGGGGACGGAGGTCCCGGAGGGAGCAATGGGAGTGTCCGTGAGGCGGGCACACTCTGCGTCTGAGGTGAGGGCTGCTTGATGAGCAGCATAGAGTTCGGGGTACCGTAAGGCAAAGGTCTGAAGGACCTCTACCTCACTATTGGTAGGGCGGGGCTGCATCCTGAGGGGTGCACTCAGGATGCCCTAACCAGGGTAGTGTCTCCCTCGCACAACCTGTGAGCTCACTGTGTGAGAGGGAGTGAGTACCTACTGTGTATCCCTAGGTGTGTGTCCCTATCCGCACTTTTTTTCTGGGGCGGCGAAGGGGTGTCCTAACGACTCCGGGATTGACTAGGGGCGACCCCAAGGCCAGTTGCCCCGGAGACCTGCTTGTTTCGGCTGATCCCGTGAGGCGGGAAAAGGCCGCGGTACAAGGTTAAACCAAAAATCAACAGAGGTAGTTGGCACCGTTAGGGATCACTCTGCGACCGCAGCAAATGGCGGATTTGATCGTTCGAGCGAGCTTAACCCGGTAGGGCTCCACCTGCCTGAACGATGCCGCTTAACAGCACAAAGTGTGTTGTTGAGCGGGTGTTGTTGTTCGTGCAGAAACAAAGACGAGAAACAAGAAATAAACTGCACTTTTCAGTGCAGCTTACAACAGCAACACCGACCCGGGCTTGTCCGGGGCGGTGGTTGCTCGACGGTGGAGCGCCGCCTCAGCAAGCACGAAGCTCGCGTCGCACGGCGTTCGACGAAACTCTCAGCTCCTGCACAGACAAACACAAGCTGAATCGGGATCACGCTCTTCAATGCGCACTGTAGCAACTAGCGTCGGAACGATGGTCCAGGCGAGACGGCAATAGTGCGGGGACTATTGCGGTCTCACTGGAGGGTCACTTGCAGCTGCGGAGAGGTGCGCTCGGCGTGGCGGCGCAATCTCGTGGTTTTCTTCTTAGATCCGTGTGTCTAAGGTAAAGGGGTTTCAGGGCGGTGCCCTCTTTCCCCGGCTCTTCTTCACCTATTACAATAGGTGAGTCTCTTAATTGACTCTGAGGTCAGGTATCATGGCATGACCACCCAGCGGTCAGTATGTGTCTGGGCGATCAGGCCACGCCAGGTTGATTCCGCTGGTGGAAAGCCCAGCGGACCGATCAGCGACCGAGACACTGGCCGCCGGGGGCCCTGTCATGTCGGTCATAACCTCTTCTTGGTTTGGCTTCTTGTCTTCTTTTTGGACTAGTTCTCTGGGATATGGTATCGTCTTCTTCTTTCTTGTTATCTCAGGCGGTCTTGAGTGAAGCGGAGCTATGCCTTTAATGTGGGCATGGCTTGAGGCATCTGCTCGCTCGAACATCTTTTGAGATAGACGTTTTATGAAGCTTTCGAGTGTCTCCATTTTGAGTCCGCGGGCCACTGTAGAGTTCCTCACGTAACGTGGCGCATTTACAATGGTCCGGAGGCATTTATTTTCAACTGTTTGCAGTCTTTTCTTTTGGAGGCTAGATATCTGGGCGTACCACGCCGGGGCCGCATAGGTCAGTCGCGATCTGACATATGTCTTGTATATCATGATCTTGACCCGGGGTGGCAGCTTTGACTTGAAGAGTGGGTTTAGCTTCATTATTGCCCTTTTGGCTGAATTTATTGCGGTATCCACATGCTTCTTGAAACGGAGGCTTCTGTCGATAGTAACACCGAGGTACTTCGCTTCTGTCTTCCACTCGATGCTTTGACCCATTAGCTTTAGCTGCGTTGGTAGATTGCATCGGCTAGAGATTAGGGCTTGCGTCTTTCCCACATTAACGGAAAGCCTCCATTTCCCCAGCCATTCCGGGAGGGCATCTAGGGTCGGTTGGACTCGTTTGACGGCATTTTCTGTCTTGAAGGATGCCGCATAGTATGCTGCATCATCCGCGTAAAGGGCCAGCTTTGCGTGCCCAATGACAGGTATGTCATTGGTATACCACGAGTAGCATAACGGGGAGATGCAGCTACCCTGCGGGACACCCGCCAAGACCGGCTTCTCTGTTGATATGGAGTCTTCAACTGATACCACAATAGTTCTGTTTGCCAGGAAGGATGCTATTATTTTGACGATTCTCCTAGGGGCAGTTGACAAGGATAGCTTATAAAGTAGGCCTTCATGCCATACTTTGTCAAAAGCTTTCTCCATGTCTAGGAGAACCGTCACCACGTACTCCTTCTTGTTAGAGCAGACTGCCATCTCATTCACTAGTTTCACTATTTGTAGCGTCGTAGAATGTTCTGCTCGGAAGCCAAACTGCTCTTCTCTGGGTTTTATATGTGGCGTCAGGTAGAAGAGCAGCAACCTCTCAAACAGCTTCGACAGCGTACTCAGGAGAGTGATCGGACGATAACCTTCTGGCTTCCTTGTTGATTTCCCTGCTTTGTGCAACATTATCACCTTACCCTTTTTCCACGCAGTGGGAAAGTGGCCCGTGCGTATAATGCCGTTGTAGATTCTGGTAAGGGCGGTGATCGTTTTTACAGGGAGATGTTTTAGGGCTTCGTTCGGTATCTTGTCTAAACCAGGGGCTTTCTTGGATGGCAGCCGCTTAATAAGTCTTGCGACCCTTCCTGGCGAGAAGAATAACTTTTCTTCTACATCAGCGTCCTTATCTGCGGGTGGCTGATTGAAGTACTGCAGGAGGTGCTCTTTAACAGTTTCTTCGTGTTCTGGGTACGTTGTTGGGAAGGGTTGGAACTGTTTCTGTAGGTGAGCTGCAAATATTTCTGCTCTACTTTGGGCTTCAAACATTAGGTTCCCGTCAGAGTTTAGTAGCGGTCTGGTGGGTACCTTATCTCTTCCTAGGCTTCTGCACAGACGATGGACAGAGGGGATTTCGTCACTCACACTTTCTATGTGCGCCTCCCATGTTCCTTCTGCGTATATTTGCAGCTCAGACTTCACATCTTCTACTAGTGCATTCAGTTTGGTTTTCAGACGTGGACATCGAGTCAACTGCCATTGCGCTCTTGTTTCTCTCTTTTCGCGGATGAGTTCCCTTATCCTTGCTGGGAGGGGGTTTCTGCCCCCTCCCGGTTTGGAGGTGTGCGTTGCTGCTTCGATCGATAACTGAATCGCAGTGGTGAGATCTTCGGTGGCACTGTCCACGTCTGCTGGCGTCACTATGGGTCTTGTCTTCGTCCTGCTCTGGACGTCCGAGCTAAAGGCCTCCCAACAGATTTTCCGCCTCCTCGCGGGGGCGGCTACTCTACTTGGAAGGTCCTCTAGTGTCAGTAGAACAGGTCTGTGGTCAGACGGTAGGTCGGGGAGCACCTCCTGAGTAGGCAGCGTCTTGAATCCTTTTAGCAAGGTCAGATCGATGACGTCTTCTGTGCCGATCTCACTGTAGTGAGTCGGATCTTCTGGCCCCATGACGTCATAGCCATAGTCCACCGAGTGTTGGTATAGCTTCTTTCCATAGTGATCTATTCTTGAAGAGTTCCAGATCGTGTGCTTCGAGTTGGCATCGCCGGCCATGAGTGTCGGTAGGTCTGTGTTAAATATCTTCTCCAGTTCTGTTGTGTCCCATTGACTTTTGGGCGGTCGATACATCGCAAACATGGCGGCGCAAGGCGGAATGAGTTCTGTTATGATGAATTTCACAGCAAAATGGGCCTGTTTATAAGCCGCCTATTCTCTACAGTCTAGTCGTGCGCAGCGAGAGTGCGCGAGGCGCGCTCGGCCAATGGGAGAGGCGTATGTTGCCTCTCGCTCAGGCGCATGCTCCCTTTCGCTCGCACCTATCGCTACTCCGTTGGTTGGAGCCTTACCCTATGGAGAGCACCTATTCTATTTTTATTTATTTACACTTACAAATATGGTACGATACAATTTTAACTATATTACAACTATCTATAACTTATGAACTATTCTTGAAGGCGTCGTCCTGCACATCTCTCCCGCCGTGTGACCTCGTCGCATCTGCTGCCGGTGTTGGAGAGACGTCTTCAATAGGCAGGATCACCATCTTCCTTACTGGCCGCCGCAGGATGCCTCCTTTAGTCTTCACGTCGACGGTGCGCACGACTGTGTCAGGCCCTGGATACGTGGCGATAACTTTTCCACGAACCCATACGTTGCGTGGCAGATTGGGGTCGATGATCTGGACTAGATCCCCGATCTGTACTGTGGGTCCTCTTCCGTGTGGCTCCCGCCGGTTTTGAAGTTCTGGGAGATACTCTCGTAGCCATCTGCCCCAGAACATGTCGGCCAGTCTCTGTGCTGCGCGCCAGCTGTCCTTCGTCAGGGTATCTCGTTCGTTGAAGGTTCCAGGTGTCGGTACTCGTCCGGGTCCTCCCAGCAATAGGTGATTCGGTGTTAAGGCTTCCGGGTCGTCCGCGCTGACGGATACGTGGGTCAGCGGGCGACTGTTCACCGTGTATTCGGCTTCTGCCAGAAGGGTGGAGAGGACTTCTTCTGTTGGTCTTCTCTCGTGGAGTGTTGCTGTGAGTGCTGTCTTCACAGATCGCACCATGCGTTCCCATGCCCCTCCCATGAACGGAGCTCCGGGAGGTATGAAACGCCAGGAGATCGTGCGTTTTGCTGCCTCTTCTGCTGTCGCGGTATCGATGGCTTGCCGTAGTTCTTTGTTGGCTCCCGTCAGGTTCGTCCCATTGTCCGACCAGATCTCTGTTGGACAACCTCGTCGGGCGATCATTCTTCTAAGTGCCATGACTGCTGAAGATGTACTGAGTGAGTTCGCCAGTTCTAGGTGGATAGCGCGGCTCGTTAGGCAAGTGAAGATGGCGACGTATCGCTTCTGATGCGTGCGCCCCACGGTAACTGTCAGCGGGCCGAAGTAGTCGAGTCCTGTGAAGGTGAAGGGTCTTCTGTGGTGTGCCAAGCGACATGACGGCAAGTTTCCTGTCCTCGGGTACGGCGGCGTTTCGGGTTCTTCTTCGCGCCTTCCTGCTTGGTTAGCGCGGATGCGGTTTCAGGCATAGTATATAGTAGGGCCTCTTTCCGCGGTGCTCGCTCGCAGTCTGCAATCGTGCAGACTGGTCATTGGGTTGGGCTAATGCCCTTGCTCTTGGTCCTCAGCTGTCAGCCTGCACGTTGGGCAATACCCTGCCTGGGTGTGCCCGCTGTGAGGAAGCTCTGGGGAGGGGATGTCCAACTTCGTTGTGCTGAAGGAGATCACGTGGCTGTGGTCTGGCTGAGTGGTGTTTGACTTGCATAGGAGCCAGTCCTCTGAGGTGAGGGTGTTCTGAGGTGTCCACTTTTTCGAATATCTTCTTAGTGAGGGCCGTGATGTGTACTTCCAAATCTTCGACTTTAAGGTCTCTACTGATTGTGGAGTTCCGTACAAATCTTGGCGCGTCGGTTATCTGCCGTAAGGTGATGTTTTGTTGCGCTCTCATTTTCTTGCGGTGGCTGTCCGCGACGAGGGCAAACCATGCCGGGGCCGCGTAGGATAGGTGTGGGCGGACATATGTGAGGTAGATGGCTCTCTTTACGCGCAGTGGGAGCCTGGATTTGATCACTGGGTTCAAGAGGGCTCGTGCTGCTCTAGTAGTGTTCACGGTGTTTGTAACATGTTGGGCCATGGTCAATCTTCTGTCGATTGTGACCCCCAGGTATTTGGCCGTCTTTTGCCATGGTATCTGAGTGCCTAGAAGTTGGAGCTTTTGCGGGAGTGAGGAAATCTTCTGTTTGGTAACCATCATGGCCTGCGTCTTGGCGACGTTCACCCTCAACCTCCATTTCGCGAGCCAGTCGGGCAGCAGGTCTAGCGCTCTCTGCATTTTTATTCCTGCGTGATGGCTTTTGAAGGATGAGGTGAGTAGTGCCGCGTCGTCTGCGTACAGAGCCAAGGTGGTTCCAGCGTCTGTGGGCAGATCATCCGTGTAGATGGAGTAGCACGCAGGGGAGAGGCAGCTGCCTTGTGGGACGCCCGCCTCTATCCCGCGCTCTGATGATAGGACTCCATCCACTCTGACTCTAAACTTTCTATTCTTCAGGAAGGATCTGATGGTAAATATGGCTCTTCTTGGGGATCCGGTTTTCATGAGCTTGGAAAGGAGTCCGTCATGCCAGACTCGGTCAAAGGCTTTTTCCATGTCCAGGAATACTGCTACCGTATGCTCCTTTTTGTTCATGTTTTGTGCCAGGAGGTGCAGTACCCTGGACAATTGGAGAGTTGTGGAGTGTTCCGAGCGGAAGCCGAATTGTTCTGGGCGTGGGTTCAGATGTGGCGCCATGAGATGTAGAAAGAGCCGCTCAAAGACCTTAGACAAGCTTGGCAGGAGGGTTATTGGGCGGTAGCTTTCTGGTTTCCGGACGTCCTTTCCTTGTTTGGGTAGCATTATAACGTGGCCAGTTTTCCATTCAGTTGGGAAGTGCCCGGTGCGGAGGATCCCATTAAACAAACGCGTGATAGATGCGATTGTTTTGTATGGGAGATGCCGTAGTGCATTGTTTCCTATGCCGTCCGCGCCGGGTGCCTTCTTGGGTTTGGTATTTTGAAGGGCTCTTTGCACCTGTCTTGGGCTGACGACCATTGGTTCATCCTGGGGATCTAGTGGGGTGAGGAAGTATTGTTCCACGAGGTTTTCGATTGTGGATGTGTGACCATAGTTTTCTGATTGGTTGGGCTTGAATTGGCTTTCTAGTGATTGGGCGAAGATCTCGGCTCTGTCTATTGCCCTATATCTAAGGTTGCCGTCTTCGTGAATCAGTGGCCTGATGGGTTCGGGATGTTTACGAAGTTGTCGACAGAGTTTATGTAGGGAAGTCCAGTCTCCTGCCGCTTCATCGATCCTCTGTTCCCATCCCGAACTGTTCTGGTCCTCTAGTTCCCGTGTGATCTTATCTTGGAGGTAATTGAGCTTTTTCTTGATTTGTGGATCGCGAGTTTGTTGCCAGTCTTTCCGCGTTTGGCGCTTCTCTTTGATGAGTACTTGGATGTAGCGGGGTAGGCCGGGTAATCTTCCCATGCCTTGTGGACCTCTAGAGGAAGTGGCTTGAGTCAGTGCGTTCTGAAGGCATCGGTTTATTTCGCCGGTGAGATCATCTACATCTGATGAGGTTATGGTACGTCTGGAGGGCGTGTTTTCCCATGCTATCTTCTGGAATGTGGGCCAATCTACTTTTGGTTTAAGGGATGTCCGTGGGGCCTTGGTTATTTCCTGTTCCATGGTCAGCAGGATGGGCTGGTGGTCCGACCCGGTATCCTCATCTAGTACTGAGAGGTGCGGGTTTTTGTGGAGTCCACTGTGGACTACAAGGTCGATGACGTCTGGCAAGTGATTGGGGTTGTGCGGATAGTGGGTTGGTACTTCCGGTCCTGTCACCGTGAAACCCTTGTCATCGGCTTCATTGAGGAGCCTCCGTCCGCTGTTGTTAGTGGTGGCGGAGTTCCAAGCTGGGCTCTTGCAATTCCAGTCACCTGCCAGAATGGTTGCGGTGGAGGGGTGCAGCAGTTTACTCAGATCTTGAGGGTCGAGTAAGTCAGATGGTGGTTTGTAGATCGAGTATAGGTGCATTGGGTTGCCGTCTATACTGACTTCTATCCCCAGTGCTTGCATGGAGTTGAGGCTGTCGCTGGGATCCGGTAGTAATTGGTGAACTACCCTTCTATGCACCAGGGCTGCCAATCCTCTGTAGGCTCTGGTCTCTGTGGATTGGTCTAGCCGGTAGGTATGGTAGCCTGGGAACTTGGCTTTTATGTCCGGAGTTAGCAGGGTCTCGCAGAGGAGGGCAATGTCGGCATTTTCTTCCTTGAGGATTGCTCTGAGGTGCAGTATTTTCTGACGTAGACCTTCGGTATTCCAATATATTACCCTGAGCGGCCGGGGTTGGCTGTCTCTTGCAATTGGGTCAGTTAGCGTGAAAGGATGTTGGCCAGTCTGGCCAACAGGGCTGATACGGGGTCCCTGCCGTCGAGTAGGGCTTCCCGCACCTCCTGTAAGGCGGAGATGGCCACCTCCACTTCCGCCAACTTTTTCAACTGGTCTTGTGTCAGTTGAGGTTTGTCTTGGCTCTCTTCTGGGTGGTGGGTAGTCAAGATGGGTCTTTGTGGGGCTGCCGGGAGAGTTGTGTTTACCGGTTTCTGCGCCACAGGTACTGGGTGCCGAGGGACTGGGGGAGTGGCTTCTTCTGTTGCCTCTGGGGCTATTTCTTTGGTTATCTTTTTATCCTTCTTCTTTTTCTTCTTTGGTTTGGAAGTTTTCGAAATGGGGTTGTTAGCTGGGGCCATTAAGGTGGTCCCAGTATTGGTTGGTGGTTCTTCCGGGGTCACTTGGTGGACCGGCTGTGGTTGTGCGGGCTGACTCTGAGTGGTTGTGGCCGCTGGTTCCGCTGCTTTATTGCGCAGCTCCTGTTTCAGGATTGGGCAGCGGGGGTTGTTCGCTGTGTGGTCACCACCGCAGTTTATGCAGGTGGGGGGGTCCTCACGCGGTCTGGGGCAGTCGGCAGCGAAATGTTCGCCTCCGCATCTCACGCAAGCCTGTGTACGGTGGCAGTTGGTGGATGAATGGCGGAAGCCCTGGCACCGGTGGCACTGCGCAGGGCCTTTTCTGCCTCTCCAGCTCTCAATGGTGATCCCAGGCATGCATAGGAGTTCTGATATCGCATATATGCCTGGGGTGGTGCCTGGAGTATTCTTGACAAGGGCGAAGAAGATACAGCCGGGTCTGCCCTTCCTGGCCTGTATCCTCTTCACGTTTTCCGGCTCATACCCAAGGTCCGTGAGCTCCTTTTCAATTTCCTTGGGAGGCGTGTCGACTGGTAGTCCCCTAATCGCTATCTTGATCCCTCTTTCTTCAGGCAGCGAGTAGGAGAACCATTTCACTGGGGTGGTTGTTTCCAGATCATTGAGGTATCTTTGTACCAGTCGGTATTCATCTCCGTCAGCAGGGGAGAAGCGAATGCCCTTCCCAAAGGGTCTGGCGTTCGGTACGCGTCCCAACTTGTCCTTTAGCTTCCTAAGGTGCGTGGTCCAGTTTGGGATTTCTTCGACCACAATGGGTGGGTAGCGGCTGGTCTTCTTTTCTGTAGCTAGGATGTCATGGCTATCACTCGGGGTTGTCACAGTTGGTTGCGGCTGGTTGTCCTTGGTTGTGGCTATGTCGGTAGTAGGGGTTGGCAGCGGCCCTAGATCCGGCATGTCTTTGCCAAGGGTGGTTTTAGTGTACTGTGGAGTATTAACTTTGGTGAATGCGTCCGCAGCAGTGGTACGGGATGTGCTGGGTCTGGGGACGGTAGTTGTCAGTTTGGTGGTTCCAGATGTGGTAGCCGCTGCATAGGATTTGCAGGGCGGTGGTTGTACAGGTCGCTGGGGTTTGTGCTCTGTTGGTGCGCTTACCGGGGTTTGGGTTTTCTTTTGGGGAGGCGTTTGTGCGGCTGCGGTGATCCCACTGACCGGCGTGCCAGGTGCCGGTGCCGGGGAGGGAGCCGGTGCGGGGATCCTGGATCGCCGGGGGTCGCGTTGTGGCAGTGAGTCTCGTCCTGGTTTGGGTGGACGGCGGCGTTTGAGTTTTCATTCTGCAGTGAAGGCATCTTCTTACTATGGTTCGAGCTGTAGGTCGAAGGCGCAGAACCCAATATTGTTGGCGACATTCGTTCACTGTCGCTTCGACGCCAGCGTGATGCAGCTGGACGTGTACACTCTTGATCCATAGCTTGACTGTAGGATGATCTCCGTCTATGATCATCGGGCTTTTGACGCTATCTGTGATTTGCGTGGTGGCGTCTATGCGGCTTCTAAGCGTCAATCTTCCATCGTTGTATACGACACTTAATTGACGTAGACGGCTTTCTTTGTCGATGGGCTTCTCTTTTGCAATGTTCTCTATGTCTTCCGTGAAGGACTCTTGTTGCGAAGAGCGCATGAGGAGTTCTTCTGCCCTTATCAGCTGTTCTGCAGTGACGGGATGGAAGTTTATTTTTTCTGTCCTTATTTTCTGTAGTGGCTGTTTATTCTTCTGATCTGTGGTTTTCTTGTTGACTTTGTTCCACGCGGGATCTTTCTCTTGGTTCCTTTTCGTTCGCCTGTAGTTGACCTTTTCTATCTTCGTCCTGCAGAGTTGTATGAACTGCAGGACTCTCGCGGTGCTGTAGCGAAGTCTCTCCCAGTTAGAGAAGCGAGAGACATCGGGTAGCCCTTCTGCGAGCCTCTGTGTCTTGCTGTTGGCTATGTGGTTGACTCTTTCATCTTCCGTTGATGTTGGGGTCGGAGGTGACGTATCCTTGGGCCAGTTTTCCTCGATCTCGTACAAGAATTCCGGTCCTCTGAACCATCTGTGGTTTGCGTCAAAGGATGGTGGAGCATCTCTGGTAGCGTCGTCTGCTACGTTGAGTTTTGTTGGTCCCCAACGCCATTCATTGACTGTGGAGCTTTCCTCTATAGCTGCGAGACGGTGAGCCACATACGGTTTGTAGGATCGCGAGCCCGTCTTGATCCAGGCTAAAACTGTCTTGCTGTCAGTCCAGAAAACCTTGGAGTCTGGTTTTCTCTCATGCTCCTTCATGACGGCTTCGGCGATGCGCGCGCCCATTACTGCGGCTTGCAGTTCTAGTCTCGGTATCGATGTGAGCTTGAGAGGCGCGACTCTTGCCTTCGCTATGACGAGTGACACGTTGACTTCGCCGTTTGGAGCTTCTGTTCGCCAGAAGAGGGCTGTGGAGTAGGCCACCTCACTGGCGTCTGTGAAGATATGAAGTTGAAGGTTGGTGGCGTCGCTGTAACCGAGGTAGCACCTCGGGATGGCCACGTCGCGGAGGTTCTTCAGGTGGATGATCCATGTCTGCCAATCGAAAGACAGATCTTCATCTATTTCGTCATCCCAGGCTGTGCCTCTGCGCCATATCTCTTGCAGGATCTGTTTCGCTCTGGCTGTTACTGGAGAAGCGTATCCAAGCGGGTCGAAGAGAGACATCACAACCTTTAAAGCCTCTCTCTTAGTGGGCCTTTTCCCTTCTATGATCTGTGGTGGTACTCTGTTCAGGTTGAGATTGAACGTGAGTTTATCTTCTTCCGGTTTCCATACTAGCCCCAGAACTCTTTCTGTCTTCTGTTCGGTTTCGTAGAGTTCTGCATCTTCTGAAGCGTTCTGTTCACCGAGGGCTTCAAGAAGTCTTGTTGAGTTAGACTTCCACTGTTTGAGGATGAAGTGGGCCTTCTGGTGTACGTCACGTACTCCCTTAGATATTCGAATCGCATCTTCTATGGTTCTGAAGCTATCGAGGTAATCGTCAACATAGTGCTTTTCTTTTATGGCGATTGCTGCTTCGGGATGCGTCTGTTGGTTTGCTTCGGCGTTTAAATTCTTCACGAAGATGGCCGTCGATGGAGAACTGGAGGCTCCGAAGATGAGCGACGTCATCCTGTACTCTTCTGGTGGTCTGTCGTCCCGTCGATCCCGACGCCATAGATATCTGAGCGCGTCTCTGTCTTCTTTCCGAAGTTTCACCTGCATGAACATTTCCCCAATATCGGCTGTCACTGCAATCTTGTGCTGTCTGAATCGCATCATGACGCCTGGCAGTGACTGTAGGAGATCAGGGCCTTTAAGTAATGCATCGTTGAGGGCCACTCCCTTTGTCTTGGCTGCGGCGTCGTGCACAACTCGTAGCTTGTCAGGCTTCATTGGGTTTATTACCGCAAAGTGCGGGAGGTACCAGGTTTTGCCTGGAGTCTTCTCTTTCGGTGCACGTTCTGCGTACTTCTTGGTGATGAGCGCTTCCATCTGTTCTGTGTATTTCTCTTTAAGTTTCGGGTCACGGTCGAGCTTCTTCTCTATGCCATAGAGTCGTTTCAGCGTGTTCTCGTAATTGTCGGGAAATGTGAAGTCTTCTTTCTTCCAGAGCAGAGAAGTTTCGTATCTTCCTTCTTCTGTGTGGACTGTATTCTGTATAAGGATACGCCGGGCTGTCTCTTCTGGATCTGTCGAAGGTTTCTTCGCGTTGAGGCAGAGTGCGTCTGTAGCGAAGTATTGCTTCATCATTTCATCCAAGTTATCTTCTTCTCGGGCTTCTGTGATGTGTGAGACGAAGTCTATGCTGCGGCCGAGAGAACGTGTGTGGTTCCCGTGCAGTACCCAACCCAGTGGCGTGAGTGATGCCACTGGTTGGTTTTTGTCGCCTCTTCTTATCTTCGATGTCAGGAGCAGGTGCCAGTTATCTTGGCCTATCAGGACGCGTGGCTTCGCATTTTCATAAGTGAGGAAGCGGCTGAGGTCTCGCAGGTGTTCGCATTTCTCTATTTGTTCTTTCGGAATTTCCTGCGTTGAGACTTGTAGATTCATAACTGTTCTCGCTTGAATCGGTTCCTCATGGTTATTGAGACCCTTAATCACGAAGCTCACTCTTCTAGATTGAGTCTCTGCTGTCTTCATCTTGTTGATTGCTTCAATGCGTAGCGGGTCTATGGGCCCAGTTGCCCCGATCTTGTCGCTGATGTTGCTGTCGATGAGCGTGACTGTGGATCCGTCGTCAAGCAGCGCGTAAGTGTCGATTGTTGCTGTAGGCCCTTTCACTTGGATTGGTATAATCTTGAGGTAAGATTGCTTCTGTGTGGCGGTCCAAGTAGTGGTGACGGCCTCTGTTGTTTCCTTTTCTTTAGCAGGTTCTGTCTTCTTAACGAAGTGTAGCAATTTGTGGTGGTAGTACTTGCAGCCATTGGTGTCGCAGGTACGTCGCTTGCAGCTGTGGTTTCTTGCTCTGTAGCGTAGGCATCGAAAACAAAGATGCTTGTTCTTGGCGATGTCCCATCTTGTGTTGCTGTCTGCGTTTTTGAACTTTTCGCAGTCTGTTGTAGTGTGTCCGGTATTGTCACATACCGCGCACTTCGCTGTGGTTTGCTGTTCTTCTGTGACTGTGTGCACTTTGTATGTGCGCTTGTTCTGTGAGGTGGGCTGTGCTTGAGTGCCCACTGGTTCGGGTTGTGCGTAAGGTGCGCACAGGTCGGCTTCTGTCTTCATAAACTTCTCCATCTTCAGTAGGTCTGGATTTTCTCTTGGTTGTTTGGCGGCGAATTCGTAGAACTTGTGACGAAGGGTAGGCGTGAGCTTATCCAGCAGTATTTTGCTTGTCTCTGGATTAAACAGGAAATGTGCGCAGCCCAGAGCTTGAAGTATGCACACAGCGTTGGTGATCTTGCTTGAAACTGTGCATGTGTCTTGCGGGTTTTCTGTGAGTCGTGGCAGCGCCTTCAGTGTATTAAGTTCCGCTATGGCGATGGCTTCCGGCTTTCCGAATCTGGATTCGAGTGTGCGCATGACGTCTGCAGGATCGCTGTTGCTGATGAGTAGCCCTTCAACGGCTTCGCTGGCTTTTCCTTTCAGGTTTCTTCGTAATCTGTTGATGTTCTCGAACTTCGTAAATAATGTTGCCGTCTCATTGTAGGCGGAGCGGAACATCAGCCATTCTTGATGATTCCCACTGAAGACAGGTAGTTCGATGTATCTTGGATGACTGGCGGCCTTGACTGCCATGGTGATCGCTGAAGACAGTTGGGCGAGCTCTTGACTATGAAACGCTCCCGCCGATGTCGATGGTACTTGACGCGGGTCTTGATGACGCGGCGCAGGTACTTGTTGTGCTGTTGCAGGAACTTGCTGTACTGTGGGTATCTGTTGATGCGCAGGTTCTCGCTGTGCTGCGGGCATCTGTCGATCCGCAGGTTGTTGCTGTGCTGCGGGCGTTGCAGGTTCTTGCTGTGTTAACCACGTGTCCACACGTGATTCGACGTCTTCCTTGGAGTATACGGAGACATCATCGTCGTCATCCGAATCTTCAATTTCTATTGCGGCTACGCGCGCTTCCATAAGCATTACTTGGTAGCGCGCGAGTTCTGCCTTCGCTTGAGCGAGCTTCTGTGCTTTGGCCCGTGACTTCGATTTGACGGACCCAGTAGTCTTCATTGTTGGGCGAACGGGCGGCAGCTTGTCTACGGCTCTGAGACGAGCTTGCCATTCTTCTGTCGGAGGGTCGCCCTGCCTGGCGGCTGGCGGGGCGACTGATTCGGTTTTCGACCTCTTGTCTGGCCTCACTGTGGTGACGGTGACCTCCGTCGCGCTAGAAGGGTGCGCAACGGAGGCTTGTGCCGCAGCGGATGCGTCCGCCTGCGACTCCGATGAAGCTTCTGTTGTCGTGGTGTGTGACGTCTCGAGGCTCATGACGGTATGAGCCGTGGTCTCCGTCCACGCGCTTTGATTCGTCGCGGTAGTACCGGACGAAGACGAAAGGGGGTCTTCGGCGGCGAGGCGCCCCTTTCCTGTAGAGCGTGTGACCGGCATATCGACCGACCAGTTTCTTCTTGTTTCGAACGGCGTTCCTCGACGATCCGACTCGATGTGACCAAAAGATGTACTGGATACACCTTACTATGCTGGTGTGCCGAGGAGGGTGTTGCTTGAGAGAAACAAGTATTGAGAGCTTCTTGTTATTTATTCTTCGGAGTTGTTTTCTTGAGGAGAGGTGAGCACTAAATGAATTTCACATTTTTTTTTTTTTTTTTTTTTTAGGGAGGACATAGATGCTGACTTCCGCTAAGCGGACGTACAGCTCCACCGGACTTTGGGCGAGGGGAGGCCCTCTTATAGCCCAGGAGGAAGAAGCGCTGAGGGCACTTCTTCTGAGACGGGCGTATAGGGCGAAAAGCGCCTTATACCTCCGTCTCCTGCGGGCGCCGAAAACGCCACGCTACTATCGGGAGGGGTGACAGCGAGCTCAAGGGCACCACTGTGGTTCGGACCTCGGCTTGTCTCGCTGCCGAGAGACAAAGGGGGAATCGGAACTAAATGCCCCGGTACAACTGCAGTGTTGTACCGTTGAGAATGGGCCCTATTGAATATTACTCTGTGACTATTTGGAGAGACACTAATCGGGATTTTATTTTTGCCTCGAGCTCGCCGGCGAGCTCGGTGTTTGATTGTGTAACCTCTGATTACCGCACACCTGGGGATGTTACCAGGACGACTTGCGGACAACGCTAAAGCTGCCAACGTAATGGCTGCGATGGGGTCATCCGGGTCGTCCAATACCTGCCGTGGTCGGCGACGGGGGGGTTTAAACCATGGGTCTGATGAGGCAGTCGAGTAGTTCGATGCCTGGACAACTAGAGGGTTCGAGTGGTGGGGCGCTCGATCAAAGTATCGGCGGGCGCAGTCCTTATTGAACTGCGCTAAAGAGGGAAGGTTTAGGTCGCAGTGCAACTCGGCGTTCCGTACATACCACGGAGCACCGGTTGCCTGGCGGAGGAACCTGTTTTGAATGATTTGAAGTTTACGTAGGTGGGCCTCGCTAGCATGACTAAACACTACTGAAGCGTATGTCATGATGGGGCGGATGCAAGTAGTATAAAGTGTCTTCTTATTTTTAAGAGACATTTTACTCTCTGTACGAATTAAGGGACCTAGGCGACCCATAACAAAGGCCGCCCTGTTACGAACATCAGTGATGTGGGAGGCAAAGGTGAGATGCCGATCAAGGGTGACTCCAAGATACTTTGTTTTACCAACCCAGGGAATAGGTTCGTCAAACAGAGTTAAAGGTTTAGGATAGCGGGGGTTCGAGTGAGTACTCTCATTGAAGTATATAGCTGCACTTTTAGTCGGGTTGACTGCAATGCGCCATTTACGGAACCAGTCACCGATCTCGGTGATGGCCCGTTGAAGGAGAAAATAGGTCTGTCTATTAATATGCCAGCCAGTGGAATAAATGGCGGTATCGTCCGCATATTGGGCTATGAAAACCTTGGGCTGTGAGCGTGGGATGTCGCTGGTATACAGCGCGAAGAGAATGGGTGATAGTACGGAGCCCTGAGGGACTCCGGCACTGACTGGGTGGGGGGTGGAGAGGGTGCCTTCCACGCGGTAGCGAAAGCTTCTGTCCCTTAGGAAGTCTTGTAAGGTGAGCACAAGACGAACTGGCACGCCAAAGTGGTATAACTTGTAAATCAAGCCATTGTGCCAGACTTTATCAAAAGCTTTCGCTACGTCGAGGAAGACTGCTACCGTCGTTTGGGGTTTGGGTTTCTTATTGAAACCTTCAAGGATGTGCTCCGTGAGGCGGTGCACCTGTTGGACGCATGAGTGCTTGGGCCTAAAGCCAAACTGCTCATCGGGAATAAGGTGGTGTTCCTGCGCATGAGCCGAGAGACGGTTCGAAAGGAGCCGTTCGTATAGCTTGCCTAGGGCACTGAGAAGGCTGATGGGACGGTAGCTGGTGGGGTCAGCGGAGTTTTTGCCTGGTTTGTGAATGCCAAAGACATTTGCACATTTCCAGACGTCGGGAAATAAACAGTGGCTCATGGCCGCATTGAAGATGCTTACTAGTAGATGAATCAGGGGGGGAGAAAGGTGTTTAAGTACCTTGTTGGAGATGCCGTCGGCACCGGGGGCTTTACGTTGTTTGAGGTCCTTGATCAGTCTCGTCACCTCAGCGTAAGATACTGGGGTGTGCGGGGGGAGTTCAGAGATGACCACAGAGCTTTTACGTTCGACTTCAGCGTCCACCGAATCGAGGTGGGCTTGGTCTACGTGATCTACGTTGGGGGAGCACTGAGCCTCTAGGCTATCAGCTAGGCACTCAGCTTTGTCTTCGTCAAAGAACGCCGGGGCGCGTGGGACTGGTGGGTATAGCGGAGGTATGTCGCTCTGTCCGACACCTTTCATACCTCGTGCGAGATCCCAATAAGCCCGCTGGCTAGGCACGAGGTTTGAAAGCTTGTCGCCCCAGCTGTGGTCACGCAACTCGGACATGCGACTTTCAACCATGCGTTCAAAGTGGCGTTTCCGAGTTTTGTTTACTTCGCTTGGGTAGGAGTCGTAATGTCTGGTCACTGCTTTACTCTTCGTCACTAATCGCCTCACATCCACTGGAATGACAAGGCGCCGGTCGTCCGGCACAATGACTTCCTTTGAGGATGCACCTACTACGGTGGAGAGGTGATTAGTGAACGAATCGATCGCTAGGGATACGTCATCTTTGGTCAGAATGTCGTCAGGGATTTTGTCGAGGTCGGGTGAACTGATAGCCTTTAGGGAATTGCCTAATTGCTTCCAGTTCACCATCGTCTTGGTGGGGCGGGGTAAGTCTGCTGTAGGGTCGGGGCCTAGTCGCAGTATAATGGGTCGGTGGTCAGAATGTAGTTCGTGACAAACTGTTATAGAGCGTAACTGAAGGGTTACGCCTCTAAACAGTGCCATGTCTAAGACGTCAGGTCGGTGGCGGACGTTCTCGGGGTAGTGCGTTGGCTCGATAGGTGTAATTACGTCAAAGTTCAAGTCAGCGACTAGGTTGTCTAGAATAATACCGTTAGGATTGTTAGAATTACAATTCCATAGGATATGTTTACTGTTGAAGTCGCCGATCAGAAGGACGGCGCTTCCAAGAGAGAAGAGAGCTTCTAAGTCTGCGCGGGCGACGCGCTTTAAACCAGATTGGTAGCAGGATGCTATGACTATGGGTTGATGACCCGTCATAGCTAGTAAGCAACAAGATGCTTCCATAGTACTCAGAGTCGGGGTATCTAAGGGGATGCAGTGCAGGGACCTTTTGTAATAGATAAGAGTGCCTCCCTTAGCGGAAGTCAACCTATCATTACGTACACATCGGTAATTAGCAAACCTGGGATTCGCCCTTCCCGGTTTTAAAAAGGTTTCCTGCACGCATATAATATCGATCAGGTGGGTACTGCAAAAGTCATGGACAAGGTCACGTTGTCTGAAGAAGCCGTTAGCGTTGAAGGACGCTAACGAAACTGAGCGCGGTTTAGTCCTTAAGGTTGTACTACCCATAGTGGGTGTACTGGGGGGGAGTTTGCGGGGCGAAGCGCTTTAGAGCGCTAAGAAGGCTGGCATGTTCCAGCGTGTACTGGATGACTTCCGCAGGTGATTGTGCGGAGTACATCTTGCGTGCTAGAGCACGGACCTCATCTATATTGATGGACATAGCAAGGTCGCTGACTAGCGCTATATCCTCTTGAAGAGAGGAGTCCATCAGTGGCATAGGAGGTGGGGCCACGGGCCGGGCGACGCGAGGTGCGGCGCGTGGAGTGAGGGCAGGAGGTGCCGGGGGGGCCGCGCGGACCGGGGCCGGTGCGCGGGCAGGGGCCGCGGTACGGGCGGGGACGGGTGCGCGGGCCGGGGCGCGGGCGGGAGCGATGGTTTTAACCATGCTCGGTGGCTTTGACCACGCGTTCCTAGCTGGGAGAGGAGCGGGAGTCACCTGTGAGGCAGGTGCTACTGTCAGCTTAGGGCTGACCCGCTGCCACCTATCATAGGTGGGACGAGGAGGTGGCGGAGGTCTCCTTTCCGTTGCCACCCTGCGGTTTGTGCGTGGCGCCCTCGGGCAACCGCGGTAGTTGGCGGTGTGCCCCTGGGTGCCGCACAGAACGCAGCTGGGTGGGTCGGGTGAGTCCCTCGTGCGAGAACAATTCTCTGTGGCATGATCGCCTAGGCACTTAACGCACCTAGGACGAGCGAAGCAGAAGCGGGCAGCGTGCCCGAATAGTTGGCAGTTATGGCACTGTGAAGGAGCGCCATTCCTGAATGGGGACTGAACATCTAGTCCGGAGAGGCCGCAGACCGTCTTCAGGTTGAAGATGGTCTTGCCCTCCGGGGATCGGTCTAGTACTACGAGTACTAGGTCGTATGGGCTTTTGTCTTTGCCACTGTACATGCGGTGTACGGCAAGGACAGGGAAGTCCTGTCTTTTAAGGTCGTCAAGTACAGCGTCTGTACGGACTTCCTTCGGGACACCGCGTATGACGACGCGTAGGACTTTCTCCTCTTCGAGCGCATAAGTGTGGAAGCTTATGCTCTCTTTACGGAGGAGTTTGGTTAACGCTCTGTGGTCGTTAACTGAGGAGACTTGGACTTTAATGCCCTGCTGCGTGGAGCGGGCGTTCGTATAATTGATCTTACGATCAGTGAGGAGGCGGGATAGCATATCCCATTTGCCTTTGTCCTGTATGAACAAAGGCGGAGGCGGCTTTTCGCGGCGTGCGTTAGCGTCCTGAGAGGGCGCTGTAGCCGAAGCGGTTGCGGAAGGCGGGGACGCGGGGCGCGGGGCGGGGGTCGGCCTATTGCCGGCGGTAGGTGCTTTGGCGGCTGCCTTAGCGGGCGGGGCGGAAGGCCCGGGGTTAGCGGCCTTAGGGGCGCGCTTGCGTTTGCGATCTACGACGGTGTAGCCGTCGTTGTCGGAATCATCAGAGTCTGTGCGTGAGGCGCGGGGTTGGTCGACCTCCATGTCCGTTTCCGAGTCTGAGACTGACTCGACAACGACATAGGCAGGTTCGATGCTCGCAAACCGACCGATCGGTGAGCGAGAGCGAGAGCGGGGTTGGGCTACTACCGCGCGCCTGTTATCAGGGCCGGGGGCGGGGGAGTCCGGGCTCTCCTGTAAGTAGGATGGCGCCGGAGGGTCATCGTAGGTGGGGACGGAGGTCCCGGAGGGAGCAATGGGAGTGTCCGTGAGGCGGGCACTCTCTGCGTCTGAGGTGAGGGCTGCTTGATGAGCAGCATAGAGTTCGGGGTACCGTAAGGCAAAGGTCTGAAGGACCTCTACCTCACTATTGGTAGGGCGGGGCTGCATCCTGAGGGGTGCACTCAGGATGCCCTAACCAGGGTAGTGTCTCCCTCGCACAACCTGTGAGCTCACTGTGTGAGAGGGAGTGAGTACCTACTGTGTATCCCTAGGTGTGTGTCCCTATCCGCACTTTTTTTCTGGGGCGGCGAAGGGGTGTCCTAACGACTCCGGGATTGACTAGGGGCGACCCCAAGGCCAGTTGCCCCGGAGACCTGCTTGTTTCGGCTGATCCCGTGAGGCGGGAAAAGGCCGCGGTACAAGGTTAAACCAAAAATCAACAGAGGTAGTTGGCACCGTTAGGGATCACTCTGCGACCGCAGCAAATGGCGGATTTGATCGTTCGAGCGAGCTTAGCCCGGTAGGGCTCCACCTGCCTGAACGATGCCGCTTAACAACACAAAGTGTGTTGTTGAGCGGGTGGCGTTGTACGTGCAGAAACAAAGATGCGAAACAAGGATAAACTGCACTTTTCAGTGCAGTTTAACGCAGCAACACCGACCCGGGCTTGTCCGGGGCGGTGGTTGCTCGACGGTGGAGCGCCGCCTCAGCAAGCACGAAGCTCGCGTCGCACGGCGTTCGACGAAACTCTCAGCTCCTGCACAGACAAACACAAGCTGAATCGGGATCACGCTCTTCAATGCGCACTGTTGCAACTAGCGTCGGAACGATGGTCCAGGCGAGACGGCAATAGTGCGGGGACTATTGCGGTCTCACTGGAGGGTCACTTGCAGCTGCGGAGAGGTGCGCTCGGCGTGGCGGCGCAAGGCGGAATGTGTGTTGATTGTTGTGTTATGATGGTTGTGAGTTTCACAATCGGGTTTCTGTTTCCCATTCCACCTTGGGTTGGTGGTGGGGTAATAGGGTTCAGGGCTATGCCCTATGCCCTAGGCTTCAATCGCTGCCCGTAATAACGGGCAGGTCTTTTGCACCTCTTCTAGGTGCTTGGTGGTTTCAATAGTGCAACAGGGCGGCCTAGGCCCGGCCGCCGCTTAGTTAGCCAGGGCGATCAGGCCGCACCAGGTGGAACCCCCGCCTACACGGGGGAAGCCCAGTGGACCGATCAGCGACACAAGCCACGGCGGTCGGCGGCCCCGCTCCTGTTGCTGTCCCACTCTCTTCTGTAGCGCTGTCACGCTCTGCTGTCGGTTTCGTAGTTACGAGATCTCTGGAGTATGGCTTCATTTTCCTGCGCCCTTTTTCGTCGGGTGGTCTAGCGTGTAACGGGGCTATGCCCCGTAGGTGTTCCTGCCGCGACTTGTCTGTTCTCTCAAACATCGTGGTCGTTAGCTTCTTGATAAAGGTGTCCAGATTTTCTTGTTTCAAATCACGTGCTATAGTCGCGTTTCGTACGTAGCGCGGTGCGTCGACTATAGCTCTTAGCGTTAGGTTTTCTTGGCATTGTAGACGCTTCTTGTTAGTGGTAGATGCAAAGGCGTACCATGCCGGGGCTGCGTATGTAAGACGGGGTCTAATATAGGTTCTGTAGATCCCCGTCTTAATCCTTAATGGTAGCTTCGATTTGAGGATTGGCATTAGCGCTGCTCTTGCGCCTTTCACTTTTCCAATGGTGGCATCTATATGGTGTTTAAAACTAAGGCGTCGGTCAATTTTGACGCCTAAGTAGTCAACTCTTGGGCTCCACGGAACGTCTTGTCCTAGGAGTTTGAGCTCTTGTGGCAGCTTTGTGTTCCCGGTAATCATCGCTTGTGTTTTACCCACATTCACTGATAATCTCCACTTGTTTAACCATTCAGGTAAGGCGTCTAGCGTGGGTTGAAGTCTTCTTACTGCGAAGGCTGGTCTGTACGAAGAGGCGTAGAAAGCTGCATCATCAGCGTAGAGAGCGAGCTGCGCCTGCCCAACGACCGGGATGTCGTTGGTGTACCAGGCGTAGCATACGGGTGAGATGCAGCTTCCTTGTGGTACTCCGGCCTTCACTGGCTTTTTGGAGGATAAGACATCTTCTACTGCCACGGTGATGTATCTGTCCTTCAAGAAGGAGGACAGGACCTCTACTATCCTCTTTGGAGAGGCTGACTCCGACAGCTTGTATAGCAGCCCCTCATGCCATACTCTGTCGAACGCCTTTTCCATATCAAGCAGCACGACTGCGACGTACTCTTTCTTATTGGCACTTGTTGCCATTTCATTCACCATCCTTGTGATCTGGAGCGTCGTGGAGTGTTCCTGCCTAAACCCGTACTGCTCCTCTCGGGGTTGTATATACGGAGTCAGGTGTGTAAGCAACAGCCTCTCAAAGAGCTTAGAAAGGGTGCTTAACAACGTTATAGGGCGATAGCTTTCCGGTTTTCTTGGGTCTTTTCCGGGCTTAGGCAGCATAATCACTTTTCCGGTTTTCCACAAGGATGGGAAGTGTCCAGTTCGCATGATGCCATTGTAGATTCTGGTCAGAGCTGTTATAGTTTTCAGCGGTAGGTTTTTCAGTGCACCGTTTGTAATTAAGTCAAGTCCCGGTGCTTTCTTACTAGGCAGCTTTTTAATTGCGCGCATTACGCGTCCTGGTGAGAAGACAATTGGCTGTTGTTGGTCATTCTCGACTCTGGTTTCGCTTGGATTTGCGAAGTATTCTGCGAGGTGTTTTTCTACATCATCAACATGTTGAAGGTTGCTAGTTTCGTTTGGTGTAAATTGCATCATTAAGTGTTCAGCAAAAATCTCAGCTCGGTCTGACGCAATAAACTTGAGCATTCCGTCCTTGTCTAGCAAAGGCCGCGTAGGGGGCGTGGCCTTCGCTAAGCTGCGGCATAATCTGTGCACAGATGGCATCTTATCGCCAATGCTGTCTAGGTGGGTATCCCATGAGTGCACAGCGTTGTCTTGTAGGGCAGCTCTGACCTTCTCAATAAGTGCATTTAGTCTCTTTTTAGCTTGTGGGCATCGTGTTTCTTGCCACATCTTCCGTACCTCCTTCTTGTCGCGGATAAGGTCCCTTATCCACTTCGGGAGAGGGTCGGTGCTCTCGCCCTTGGTGGAGGTGTGCGAGGCAGTGTTCAGGGATTTCTGGATAGATGTGGTGAGCTCTGTAGTTGCCTTTTCAACTTCTTCTGTGGTCATAATGGGCATCGTATGTGTGTTTTTCTCGACCTCTTCTTTGAAGGTTTCCCAACAGATTTTCCGCCTCCCAGTGGGGGCGGCTACTCTACTTGGTACTTCCTTCAGGGTCATAATAACTGGCCTGTGGTCCGAGGGCAGGTCTAACAGTGCTGTCAGCGTCGGTATAGCGGTTATGCCCTTCAGTACGGCAACATCGATGACGTCACCGCTGCCGCTCGGGCTGTAGTGAGTCGGTTCGCATGGTCCAATAACCTCGTAGTTATGGTCCACCGCATCTTGATAAAGTCGTCTGCCATGTCCGTCGATCTTACTCGAGTTCCAATGTGTATGTTTGGAGTTTAGGTCGCCGGCTACGACCGTAGGTACATTGCCTTCGAGCAGTTTTCTTAATTCAGCCGTTATTAAGTCGCTGTTCGGTGGCCTGTAGATTGCGTATAGCCGGTGTTGTTTACCGGCGAGGCTCACAAGTACACCCATAGCTTGTATTGAGCGGTACTCTTCTGTTCGCAGTAATTGATGAGTTATCCTGCGGTGGACCATTATGGCGAGCCCTCGGACCGCCCGCCCCTCCGCGTTAACCTCATCTTTTCTGTACGTGTGATAATTTGGTATCTTATACGTTTGATTTTTCAGGAATGTCTCGCTGACCAGTAGTATGTCGACATTGTGCTCGCGGAGGAAGATGGTCAGCCTTTGTTTCTTCCCCGCGAGCCCCTGGGCATTCCAGAAAACTACTTTAGTGTCTTGATCCATCTTGGTTTAAAATTTTCATGAGGCCGCGGAGGGTCGCGGTTTCCGGGTCCATTCCTGTTTGGACCGCTTCTAAAATGTCCTTAAGGACTCCTATGGTTTGCCCCAGGGAGTCCCGTCGTTCAGTGGGCTTCGTTATGGCGGGTAGTGCTGTCTCTTTCTCTCTTTTATGTTCCGTCTCCTTCGGCTTGGCCTGCGGTTTGGTTCCCTTTTTCAGACTCTGGGAACGTTTACCGCGCCTGCCTTTAGGTGGTGGGTTCGCTGGGGCCATTAAGGAAGCTGGCGCCGTTTCTTCTACTATAGCCGGGGCGACCGGCGCAGTGCCTTTTCTGCCTCTATCCAGAGTTTCAGCGATCGTGCCTGCTTTCTTATTCTTGATTTCACGTTTGAACACAGGACACGATTTATAGTTAGCCGGGTGTGAGCCTTCACAATTGGCGCATGTAGCCGGCTCATCCAGTGGTCTCGGGCACTCCTTTGCTAGGTGAGATTCGCCACATCTCACGCACGCTTGTGTGCGGTGACATTGGTGCGAGCTGTGCCTAAATTTTTGGCACTTATGGCATTGCGACGGTCCTTTCTTGCCGCGCCATGCCTCTATTGTTACACTGGGCATTAGGAGCAGTTCCGTGACGTCATATATTGCCGGTGTAACACCTGGTGTCTTCTTAATCTGTGCATAAAAGATACAGCCGGGACGACCCTGGCGGCCTTGTATGCACTTAATGTATTCCGCGGCAAAACCTTTTTCAATAAGGTCTGTTTTGATTTCTTCAGGATCTGTGTCTGCGGGTAATCCACGGATCGCAACTTTTAGGTTTCTTTCTGCTGGCAATGAATATGAAAACCAGGAAATATTCTCTTCTTTTTCCAGCTCTGTTAAGTAGGCTTGAATGACGCGGTATTCACTCTCTTCTGTAGGTGTGAAGCGAATACCGCGACCATATGGCCTTCCACTTGGCGGCCTTCCGAGTTTAGTTGCCAGTATTTTGAAATGGCGCGTCCAGTTGTCTATTTTCTCTACCACGAGTGGTGGGTATCTGGGCCTTTTTTCCTCTTGGGCCTTTGCTTCAGTTGTTTGTAAGGTTTGAGGGGCTTTCTGTAATGTTTGGCGATTTTGAACGTCTTTAGACGAACTCTGCGCTGTGATTGGCTGGCTCGGTCTAGGCGCGTGCGGAGTGGGCGATAACTGCGCGGCTTCGGCGAACGACTTCGTTTTGGTTTGGGTAGCTCCCTGGGGTTCTGGTTGGTATTTTACCACTTTGGGTTGCCTTTGTGGCTTCGGGGCATCAGCCTTCGTGGCTTTAGACGCCTTTTCTTTGTCTACCGTAGTAGTAGATTTGGGCTCAACGCTTTCGGTGGGGCGGGCCGTTGGGCTCACTGCCCTGCGTTGAGGCTTCTTAGCCGACGGTGGGGAGGCCGACATTGAGCGTGCGCGTGGGCGCTTCGCTACTGCGCGCTCCGATTGTGGTATCAATGGGCTAGTAATCTTCTGCCGTCTGAGCATAAATGTCTTTTCTGAGACAGGTGGCAGTGATATAATTGAGCGGGCGGCGAACTCCAGAATAGTCTGGTCCTCCCCACTCAGCTCTATTCCTTCGAGCTCGGCTTCTTGGAGACGTATATACAACGCCATCCACGACATCATCCCCCCGGAAAGGACCCCGATTTCGACAAGTCGGGCGAAAGTGAGAATATCACTTTCGTGTTGTCCCTTCGGGGAGAGTGCTGTCGCGGATGGTGTCGCATTGGTCGGGCTACTGGTAGCCGACGTCGGGGTGGTTACATACCAGCCCTGACAAGGGCTTTTTCGCCCCTCTTCACGGGGCTGAGTATGGGTTACAGTGCCCTGAGAAGGGCTGGTTTGGCTCTGAGAAGAGCCTTTTTCAGGTTGCTTTGACATTTGTCCGGCACTAGTTGGCTGAGATGGTCCCGGTGAGGGGTCCATGTCGGCAGCTACGTCGGAGATGACCTGCGTGACCACAGGGGAGAGTAGGTGTCAGTGGTTACTCTGACATCACTACTAACCCCGGCTTCCGCTATTAAAATTATCCCCTCCGCAGCTACACGACGGCTACGGGCGCAGTCACCAGGAATTTCCTCAAGAAATTTTGGAGACACGCTTGCGTAATGTATGGTCCGTACAACGGTCAACAGCAATCCTGAGTTTCACAGCATGTGGTCTTCTTCTCGTGCAGGTGTTCTGCTTGAGGATAAAGGGTGTCAGGGCAGAGCCCTCTTTCCCTGGCTTCTCCTTCGCTCATGACTATGAGCGAGTCATTTGGTTTGGCTCATATAAAGCCCGGCCTCATGATTTGACCGCACAGCGGTCGTTAGGTGTCTGGGCGATCAGGCCACGCCAGGTTGATCCCGCTGGTGGGAAGCCCAGCGGACCGATCGGCGACCGAGACTGGGACCGCTGAGGGTCTCGTCATTTCGGCCGCAGCTTCTTCTGTGTCGTTTTCACTTCTTATTAATTCTCTTGCGAGTGGCTTCGAGTGTTTTCCTCTTGTGAGTTCGGGTGGTCGCGCGTGGAGAGGAGCTATGCCTTTGATGTGTGCATAGCTCGAGGCGTCTGCTCTGCCAAACATCTTCGTTGTGAGCTTCCTTATAAAAGTGTCCAGGCTCTCTATTTTTAGGTCGCGGGCGATAGTAGCATTCTTCACGTAGTGTGGTGCGTTTACTATCGTCCGGAGGCACTTATTTTCGATAGTCTGTAGTTTCTTCTTCGCCGCTGTCGAAATCTGTGCATACCACGCCGGAGCTGCGTACGTCAACCTGGACCTGATGTACGCTTTGTAAATCATTACTTTGGTCCGGAGTGGTAGCTTGGATCTGAATACTGGGTTCAATTTTGCCTTGGCCGCCCTAGCCTTGTTTACGACGGTGTCGACGTGCTTTTTGAAGTGGAGGCATCTGTCAATTTTCACTCCAAGGTATTGCACTTCCGTTTTCCACTCTAATTCTTCGCCCATGAGTTTTAGACGTGTCGGTAAGAGGCATCTTGTGGTTATCAACGCTTGGGTTTTCCCGACATTGACAGATAACCTCCACTTTGCCAACCATTCTGGTAGGGCGTCTAAGGACGGCTGCAGTCTCTTGACCGCATTCTCCGCCGTGAAGGATGCTGCGTAGAAAGCCGCATCATCCGCGTAAAGGGCCAGCTGTGCGTGCCCGATGACAGGGATGTCATCGGTATACCACGCATAGCAGAACGGGGAGATGCAGCTTCCTTGTGGTACCCCCGCTCGCACCGGCTTCTCACTAGATATGGCGTCTTCCACCGCCACTTGAATCTTCCTGTCCGCCAGGAAGGATGCGAGGATCTTGACGATTCTCCTGGGCGCTGTCGATCTTGAGATCTTGTAAAGTAGGCCGTCGTGCCAGACTTTATCAAACGCCTTCTCCATGTCCAGGAGAACCGCCACGACGAACTCACTCTTGTTAATACAGACTGCCATCTCGTTGACCATCTTGGTTATTTGGAGCGTAGTAGAGTGCTCCGCCCGAAAACCAAACTGCTCTGGTCGTGGTTGGATGTGAGGCTTCAAATGAAAGAGCAGAAGCCTTTCAAACAATTTGGAGAGCGTACTCAAAAGAGTTATCGGGCGGTAGCTTTCTGGCTTCTTGGGGTTTTTGCCCGCTTTGTGGAGCATGATCACCTTCCCTTTTTTCCAGTTTGAGGGGAAGTGTGTGGTCCGCATAATCCCGTTAAATATGCGGGTAAGGGCGGTGATTGTTTTGGGCGGTAGATGCTTCAGCGCTTCGTTCGGTACCCCGTCGAATCCTGGCGCTTTTTTGGATGGCAGCCGTTTTATAAATCTCGCCACCCTCCCTGGCGAAAAGAATAATTTTTCTTCGGCCTCTTCGTCTTCTTTAGACCTCTGACCGAAGTAGTTCAAGAGGTGCTCTTTGACCGTTTCTTCGTGTTGAGGCTGGGTTGCAGGGTTGGGTTCGAACTGCTTTTGTAGGTGCTCGGCGAAAATTTCGGCCCGGCACTTTGCTTCAAACATGCAGTTTCCCTGAGCATCTAATAGGGGTCTTATTGGCGTCTTCTCATTTGTCAGATTCTTGCACAGTCTGTAGACAGAGGGAAGGTCGTCTGTGAGGCTGTCAATATGGGCCTCCCATGTCTCTGCTGCGTGCGTTTGGAGTGCTTCTTTGACCTCTTCTATTAGTGTATTCAACCTCGTCTTTAAGCGCGGGTCACGGGTACACTGCCATTGCTCTCTAGTGTCCCTCTTCTCGCGTATCAAGTCCCGTATCCTTGCCGGGATTGAGTCTTTACTCCCTCCCGGTTTGGAGGTGTGCGCTGCTGTATTGAGGGATGCCTGGATTGCTAATGTCAGGTCCTCCGTCGCTCTTTCGACATCTTCCGGTGTTTGGATCGGCTCTGTAGTGGTCCGTTCGTGGACGTCTGTCTTGAAGGCCTCCCAACAGATTTTCCGCCTCCTCGCGGGGACGGCAACTCTGCTTGGAAGGTCCTTCAGTGTCAGCAGCACCGGCCTGTGGTCAGATTCCAGATCCCAGAGCACCTCTTGAGTTGGCATCGTCTTGAACCCCTTGAGTATGACAAGGTCTATGACGTCTTCTTCGCCCTGTTCACCGTAGTGAGTAGGCTCTTCGGGCCCTATGACGTCATAGTCATAGTCCACCGAGTCTTGATAAAGCTTCCTTCCATGATGATTGATTTTTGAAGAATTCCAGTTCGTGTGTTTTGAGTTGGCATCGCCGGCTATGAGCGTCGGTATGTCGGTATCAAGCAGCTTCCGTATCTCAGATGTGTCCCAGGGGCTGTGTGGTGGTCTGTACATGGCGAACACTCGGTGATTCTGGCCGGCGATGTTCACTAGTATTCCCAGAGCTTGGAACGACTGGAATTCTTCAACAGGAATCAGTTGGTGTATAATTCTTCGGTGGACTATGACAGCTAGTCCTCTATATACTCTGCCTTCTGGGCTTAGTTCGTCTTTTCTATAGACGTGATAGTTTGCTATCTTAAGCGGCTTCTGTGCTCGTAAATGCGTCTCGTTGACCAGCATTATATCCAAATTACGCTCGCGGAGAAAGGTGGCCAACCTTTTTTCTTTCCCCGCGAGTCCTCTGGCATTCCAGTGAACAATGCTAATCCCGTTGTGCCCCATTGTTGAGTATCCTCATCAGGCCTTGAAGGGTGGCAGTCTCGGGGTCAGTACCTTGTTGCACTGCCTCTAGTATCTCCTTAAGCACGCCGATGGTTTGGCCGAGTGAGTCGCGGCGGGGCTCTTTCGGTTTACTCGGCGCAGCTGGCTTTATGGATTGCGGAACGGCGTCACTTTTTGCTTTGGTTGACTTCTTCTTCTTCTTCTTTTTGTCTGCGGCCACTCTTGGTAAGTTTGCTGGCGCCATTAAGGAAGTTGCCGCAGTCTCCTGCACGGTCGCTGGTATGACCGGGGCAGTGCCGCGCCGAGTCGGGATAGTCTCCGCTACTGTGCCGGCTCTTTTATTCCTTATCTCCTGCTTGAACACAGGACAGGATGCGTAATTGGATGGGTGCGCGCCACTACAATTCGCGCACGTAGCGGGTTCTTCACGGGGGCGGGGGCATTCCCTGGCTGTGTGCTGTTCTCCGCATCTCACACATGCCATGGCTCTGTGGCAGTTGTGTGATGAGTGCCTAAATTTTTGGCACCGATGACACTGTGCTGGGCCTCTTTTTGCGCGCCATGCTTCTATGATGACCCCTGGCATCATTAAGAGCTCGGTCACCTCGTATATTGCTGGAGTGATGTCTGGGGTTTTCTTGAGCTGCACATGGAATATACTTCCTGGGCGGCCCTGTCTGCCCTGAATATTTTTAATATATTCCGGTTGGAATCCTTTTTCTTCCAGTGCTTGTTGGATTTCTTCTACTGGGGTATCTGATGGCAATCCCCTTAGTGCCACTTTCAAACTTCTTTCACTCGGCAGTGAATAGGAAAACCAACTTATGTTGTCAGTCTTTTCCAATTCCGTAAGGTACGACTGAATGACCCGGTATTCCTGTTCATCCGTCGGGTTAAACCGGATGCCCTGTCCGTATGGACGTCCGTTGGGTGCTCTTCCTAATTTGGTAGCTATATTCTTAAAATGCTTCGTCCAGCAATCAATGCGTTCGACTATGAGCGGGGGGTATTGTGGTGGCTTTGTGGCAGTCGGCACTTGCTGCGACTGTGCCAACGGCGCTTGGGCGGCTAGGGCGGGCGGCTTTGCTTGGGCTGGAGCGTAGTTGGGCGGCGGGGCTTTGGGGGCGTGGCTAGGGGCGTGGCTTGGCGGGAGTGGTACGGCACGATCCTGCTTTCTCAGTCCCGCGTGCGGGAGTGAAACGGCATCTTGTTGTTGTTGTTGCTGTCTCACTTTTTGCTGTCCCAGTTTTTCTGCGTGCGCAACTTGCGCGAACGTGGGTTGTTTTGCAGCGGGGGCAGTAGGTGGTTGCTGTCTAACAACTCGTTGTGGCTTCGGTGTCTCTGTTAGGTCTATACTTTCAACAGATATAGGGCTACGCTCTCTTTCGAGGGGCCTTGTCTTGGCGGCCGGCGGGGTCACCGACAAGGACCTCGTGCGTGGGCGCTTTTTGGCATCACCTTTCTGGGTGGTGGTTTCCTCTTGCGGGCTGGTTCTTGGGGTTGCAGCCGTTGCTTGCGTCATAGGGGGCAGAGAAATCACTGCCTTGGAGGCAAATTCAAGGCAAATGACGTCCTCCGCAGACGGCGCTGTGCCTTTCAGTTCGGCTTCTTGCAAGCGCGTGTAGAGAGACATCCACCTTAACATGCCCTCCGAGAAGAGGCCACCGACTTTAATAAGTCGGGCAAGTGAGAACTTATCTCGCTCGTACCAACCCTTCGGTGACATGTACGTGGTGGGGTTCATTACCGCAGCTTGGTCATCTGGTGACATTGGTGAAGCAGGAACCTCGATGGGGGTTGCTTCATGGCGTCTTGCGGAGTGGCTTCGCGCTTCTTGGGGGCGCTGGCCCCGAAAAGGGCCTTTTTTGTCTAGCTCGCTACGCGAGGTCGACGGTGCATGGGTACATACTTTGGGGGTCTGGCCCTGAGAAGGGCCTTTTTTCGGACCGGAGTCCATGACCAGCGGCTATTGGGGAATTCCGAGCGCGACTTTGGTTTTGGTACCACTGTTACATGGTACCCGAACCGGCTATCGTTGGCCAGATGTCCCCTCAGTAGCCGTGACCACTGGCGAAATCGTAACAATTTTGCTCAGAAAATTGTTGAGATTTCGAGTATGGTTGCAGAAGAAGTCCGTGCGCAAAGGAAAATGGCAATCCCAATGGAAAGTTTCACAGCAAAATGGGCCTGTTTATAAGCCGCCTATTCTCTACAGTCTAGTCGTGCGCAGCGAGAGTGCGCGAGGCGCGCTCGGCCAATGGGAGAGGCGTATGTTGCCTCTCGCTCAGGCGCATGCTCCCTTTCGCTCGCACCTATCGCTACTCCGTTGGTTGGAGCCTTACCCTATGGAGAGCACCTATTCTATTTTTATTTATTTACACTTACAAATATGGTACGATACAATTTTAACTATATTACAACTATCTATAACTTATGAACTATTCTTGAAGGCGTCGTCCTGCACAGTTATACTTATATTTGTCTTTGGTTATTCCCCAGACGATTCATCCAAAAACATGATGCAACAATTTTGTATACAATTTCAAAGAACCGTTTACAAGGTTATCGCGGCGACCCGTCCAAAAGGTAATTTGCAAGTCAATGCGACAAGCCGCGGTCGTTCATTATTAAAATCGTAATGCTGTTAACCATTTCTTCAGTTTGAATGTAAATCTAACAACAAAATGATTGTTACACCTCTGAAAAACGAGCTTTTTGAAGAATAATGAAACACGTATACTATTTTGCACCCGAAAAGCTTGGAAAGGTTTTGTTTCTCATTCGGAATCTATACGTGCCAAAAAGTTTATTGTACGCTACGGTGGAAAAAATTTAAGCTTTATAATATATTAGAAAAATAAATATAACCTATATTATCCAGTGTGCTAAGTTTTATTTTAATTTTTAATGGATATAAATTCTTGTATAAGCTATTTTTAATCCACCTACTATAAACCTCGCTATGATGAGGTGAATGATGTGTTTTGTTTAACAACAAAAAGATTTTGCGTCTCGTATTCTTTGAAATCCTCGCTCAGAATTCTATATTTGAATTACTGGTTTTGTTCATGGTTAATTCCTAGTTATTCGCTTCTTCAGGTGTCAATAAAATCAAAACTAAAAATGGAACCGACTTCAATTCTTATTTGCTTAATGTATTGTATTGATTTTATCTACATCTGTGTAGATGCTAATATTGCTTTTTATGAATAGAAATGACTCAAAATCTCTTTATAAAAATATAAACACTTATATTATTATAAAGAGGAAAGATTTGTATTTTTGTATGTTACGAATAAACTTAAAAACAACTGGACCGATTTGAAAAATTATATCTCCATTAGAATTCTACATTATCCCTGATGGACAAAGGATATATATATAGTTGTTTTTAAGTTTATTCGTAACATACAAAAATACAAATCTTTCCTCTTTATAATAATATAAGTGTATATATATATATATATATATATATATATATATATATAAATACTCGTGTGATGGTGGTGCGGTCCGCTACTTTTTATATTTATACAGTTTGTGATAGATGTAATTGATTTTGAGTCATTTCTATTCATAAAAAGCAATATTAATGTTGTTGATTTACACTTGGAGCTAACAAGTTTTACGCTTGTATTTATTACCGTTTTTAGGTTAGAGCAAAAAAAATAATTAAAAAATACAATACGTTTGTTGTATAGGAGTCTCTTTTTACAGGTTTTTTTTAACCTTTTATCATTATTATCTTAAGTTGGGAAACTATTTATATTTAGTTAGAACTATTGGCTGGCACTAAAGTGTGTTGTTCCCGACACTGATTCATTTTTCATAGAGATACGTTACATTTACTAAAATAATAATATTGAAGTCGGATACATTGAAACGTTGAATATCACTTGTAAACAATCGTATACTCAAAATAAATTCAACCTGGTCAGTCTCTCATACTTACATAAAAACTTATTTCGCAAAACTTTCTTAATGGTCTGTGGGCAGGGACAGATTAAATGCAACGAGGGTATGAAATGATATTTATGATAATTGCCACGCTATTACAGTCCCACCAATTTATCTGTTCAGGCGGCAAAAAAAAGAACAACAACATTCCTTAAAATTGTGACAGTTTGTAGTTTATTTCCTTGACCAGTAGCGCCCTCGAAAACTGAACAGTTAATTTGGTGGTACTATACCACAGATAATACGTTATATAACTTACAGTTAACAATTATTAGAGTTTACGTTACTTAAGAGAGACGATTTATTGAAGAAAGCTGGCTGTAATTACAAGAAGGGATGATTCATGTGTATATTATCCTGTTACAATATATCCTTAGTCATCCTGTTGAATTACAATATTGATATGTTTTCATTTGCTTAATGATCAATTACCACCAAGCCCGTATTCCTGAAATGGTAAGCAGTAAAAGCAATATACATTCATTTCACCTGATATAATATTTTGATCCCGTGTAATAGAGTTGTAAAGTAATTGCTCGACGAACTGATGACCGATGGTGAAGAACGGTTCTCGAGTGGCTACCAAAGTCAAAGTCAAAGTCAAAATCATTTATTCAATTAAGGCGTCTACGACACTCTTATGAAGGTCAATTACAAATTTTAGTATTGAAATATTCTACATTGTTCAGCAAATAAATTATATAGAGCCACTGCGAGAAGAACGGGCAAGAAACTCGGAGCCATTCTTTTAAACATCTTTTAACAATGTGTTACATACTAACTATACAATAGAGTTATTACAATATTTGTTTAAATCATGTAGGTGACCGGCAATAGCTTGGCAGAGGCGGAATTGTCCAGGCATTTTTGTCGTTTAAGTAATCAGAAACTGTGTAGTATGATTTTTTAATCAATATGTTTTTTACATGCAACTTGAATTTTCCTTCTGTGAGCGTTGTAATATGTTTGGGAACTTTATTATAAAACCGTACACAATTACCTAAGAAGGACCTTTTATTTGTATTTGCTAATCTAAAACCTGGCACCGCTATTTTATCTTTATTCCTAGTATTGTAATCGTGATTGTCACTGTTTAATTTAAATTTACTCAAATTTTTACGAACATATATAATATTTTCAAATATATACAGACTTGGTAAAGTTAAAATATCAATTTCTTTAAAAAGAACCCTTAGAGAATCCACAATAATACCTGAAGAAGAAGATTTGGTAAGCCCTCACTAGGTGAGCTGATGACGTGGTAAAAGTCACGGGTAGCCAATGGTTCCACGTGGCTAATAGCGTTGGCGCGTGGCGTTCGCTTGTGGAGGTTTGTTCAACAGTGGACGTCCTCCAGTGGACGATTATGATGATGATGAATAGTGGTGACCTGAGTTCGCACCAGTGCAATCGGCGCATCGATAAATAAGCGTCGATTGCTCTTGCTTATTGCACTTGTAATATGCCTATAATCTCACTATCTAGCCCGTCTTAAAATGTTTTATTGGAAGGAAAGTAACCCACTATCGGCCACAAGGTTTATCAAAATTAGTAGAAGTTAGCAAAGTTTGCTTAGCTGTTCTTATTCTGGTTGCGCGAAAAGACCAGCACAACACAGGTTGGGGAGCAAATCATGCTGCCCACCTAAACCAAAACGAAGGCCAAAAGCAGCTGATTCAGCTGCCAAAGCCCCAGTAGCATCAAGCTACCTCCCCGATCCCAGGGAGGGTGAGGAGGCGATGATCACTAATTGATTTGATTATGGCTCATCGCTTTCTACAAGCAAACATCAATCATTGCGCCGGTGCGCAGGACTTGCTTTTGCAAACTATGGCGGAATGGTTGATTGAGATCGCTGTGGTTGCCGAGCCGTACTTTGTTCTTCCCCGAGATAACTGGGTAGGTGACGTGGATGGCTTGGTTGCCATAGTATCTTCTGGTACTGCTGCTGGGGCTCCTCTCTCAATTATTATGAGGGGCCGGGGATACGTTGCGGTGCAGTGGAGGAAGATTGTCCTCATCGGGGTGTATTTCTCGCCGAACAAGAGCCTCGCCGAGTTTGAGTCGTTCCTTGGAGGGGTAGGGGCCCTTATTGGGCAAACTCTGCCCCAGCCGGCACTCGTCATCGGTGACTTCAATGCCAAATCTTTGGCATGGGGAAGCCCAGCGACTGATGCGCGTGGTGAGGCTCTTGGGCAATGGGCGACAATGACTGGCCTTCTGGTTTTGAACCGGGGGTCAGTTAACACGTGCGTACGGCACAATGGGGGGTCCATTGTGGACCTTTCGTTCGCTTCCCCGGCCGTCGCACGTCTTGTTCAGGGTTGGCGGGTCGTGGAGGAGGTGGAGACGTCATCCGACCATTTATACGTTCGATTTGACGTATCCTCTTCCACAGTGTACCCAGTCGTTCGTCGCCCTTGTAGGTTCCCCCGATGGGTGCTTAGGTCATTAAATAGAGAAATAATCGTAGAAGCTTCTATAGTTCAAGCTTGGCAGTCCCCTCCGGATGCGCCAGTGGAGGTTGAGGAGGAGGCCGAATGGTTCCGGGACGCCATGTCGCAAATTTGCGATGCTGGCATGTCACGAGCCAAAGATCGACCTGCGAGGCGCAAAGTCTACTGGTGGTCACAGGACATTGCAGATCTGCGCGTCAGATGCGTGGAAGCACGACGCCAGTATACTAGGCAGCGCAGACGTCGCCACCGTGACGAAGAAGAAGAGAAACGGCTCTATGAGACCTACAGAGCTGCGGTTAGGTCCCTACAACTGTCCATTGGCAACGCCAAGGCCGAAGCAAAGGCCGAGCTCTTAGAGAGTCTCAGTCAGGATCCGTGGGGTCGACCCTATAAGCTGGTTCGAGGGAAGATCCGGCAATGGGCGCCACCGCTGACTGAGAGTCTCTCACCTCGACTGCTGGACGGTGTGGTTTCGGCTCTGTTTCCGAACATAGTTGAGACTATGCCTCCAGCAATGGCAACGTTGCATGTTACGGAGGAGGAGGGGGCTTTGGAGGTGCCACCTGTGACGCAAGGAGAGCTTGGAGCGGCTATTCTCAAGCTGAAGGCCAAAAACAAGGCTCCCGGGCCAGATGGCATACCAGGCAAAGCCTGGGTGTTGGCACTGGAAGTGCTGGGGGACCGTTTCCGCAGTCTACTGCATGCTTGTTTGGAGTCGGGACAGTTCCCCTCTCGGTGGAAGACGGGCAGGCTAGTCTTACTGAGAAAAGATGGACGACCAGCGGATTCTCCTTCCGCCTACCGCCCTATAGTGATGCTAGATGAGGCAGACAAGCTGTTCGAGCGTATTATTGCGGCTCGCCTCAATAGGCATCTTGGCGGAGTGGGTCCGGATCTGTCTGGTAACCAATTTGGCTTCCGAGAAGGTCAGTCTACGATCGACGCCATCAGGCGCATCAGGGCGTACTCGGACGAGGCGGTAGCTCAGGGAGAGATGATGCTCGCTGTGTCTTTAGACATAGCGAATGCATTTAACACTATGCCCTGGGCCAGTATAAGGGAGGCGTTGCGATTTCACCGCGTACCTCCATATCTTAGCCGGATTGTAAGTGCCTACCTCTCGGAACGGTACATCATGTACCCCGTGAGAGATGGCAGTACTCAGAGGACAGCGACGTCGTGCGGTGTTCCACAAGGATCGGTCCTTGGTCCGCTCTTGTGGAACATCGGGTACGACTGGGTATTACGGGGAGATCTTGATCCGGGCGCCGGTGTTACCTGCTATGCAGACGATACACTCGTGACTGCCCGGGGAAAGACATTCGAAGAGGCTGCCCGTCTAGCCACCGTGACAGTAGCGTCTGTTGTTGGCAGGATTGGCGCACTGGGACTCCACGTGGCCCTCAGCAAGTCGCAGGCCGTGTGTTTTCACGGCCCTCGACGGGCTCCACCGGCAGGATCCCATATTGTTGTCAGTGACACGCGCATATTGATTGGCGCCGAGATGATTTATCTCGGACTCACTCTTGATGCCAGGTGGACCTTCTTGGCACACTTCAGGCACTTGGCTCCTCGGCTGTTGAGTGCTGCAGCCGCTTTAAAGCGGCTGTTGCCCAATCTCGGGGGGCCAAAGGCTAACAGCCGCCGCTTGTATCTGGGAGTGGTGCGGTCAATGGCGTTGTACGGTGCTCCTATCTGGGAGGATGTCTTAATGGAGAAATCCATTGCCCTTTTGAGAAGTTCTCAAAGGGCAATGGCCATCGGGGTGATCCGTGGCTACCGCACCATTTCCTTTGAAGCGGCGTGCTTGCTTGCGGGTTCCCCTCCGTGGGATCTAGAGGCGGAGTTCTATTCGTCGATGTACCATTGGCGTTTGGGGCTTCGCCTCCGAGGTGAGTACCCCTCGCCTAGGGCGGTTGAAGTGTGGAAGTTCCACGCCCGACGGTCCATGCTGGAGAAATGGAGGGAGCGACTGGCCCAACCTAGAGCTGGTAGCTGGACAGTTGAGGCAATTCGCCCGGTATTGCAGGACTGGGTGGATAGGACACATGGGTCACTTACCTTCCGGCTTGTACAGGTACTTTCGGGGCATGGTTGCTTCGGCAAGTATCTGTGCAAAATAGCCCGAAGGGAGCCGACGACCGAGTGTCATCACTGTGACTGCGGGGAAGATACAGCTCAACACACACTAGAAATGTGCCTGGCATGGGCTCCGCAGCGACGTGTACTCATCGCAGCAGTGGGGGACGACGTGTCGCTTCCAGCTTTGGTGAAAGCCATGCTGGAAAGTGAGACATCTTGGAATGCGGGCATCACCTTCTGTGAAGAAGTGATGTCACTGAAGGAGGTGGCGGAAAGGGAGCGGGAGATTACATCAAACCTCTCAATCCGCCAACGAAGAACAGGGCAGCGGAGGAGACTCTATGCCCTCCTCCAACCCCCATAACCGAGGTCTGGCGGTAGTCCAAGGGGTGACTGCCGCCACAACAATGACCTCGAGGTGGCGCGCGCGGTGTTTCCGCGTGCCCCTCAATGGCGATGAGGGCGAAGCAGCTCCAGCTTCGCCTCAACATTGAATTGGGACCCCAAAGTGGGCCAACGCTGCATGGGCAACGGTAGAGTTCTCAAGCGTTCCCGTTGCCCAAGCATTAAGGCGTTCTGTAGGAACCCCGTGTGGTTTTTAGTCGGTAGGGGCACCAGCTGCTGTGGTAGTAGTTGGTGCCGAGCCCGACATACCCCGCCCACCACCCCTTTGGTGGACGGATATGCGTAAAGGCATTTTCCACACGTACAAAAAAAAAAAAAAAAAAAAAGCTGTTCTTAACCGATCAGCAAAGTTAAGCAACTTCCGCCGCGGATATTACTACTGATCTCTTCCATGCTTCGGAGGGCACGTTAAACAGTCAACCCCGGTTGCTATCTTAGGATGGCAGTCGTTATAGCATGGGAGGGCATTTTGTGAAAGCCCGTCTGGCTAGCTACCACCCTCAGAAAATCTGTCGCCAAGCACCTAACGGTGGGTTCCAGCAGCTGTCCTTGAGAGCCAGTGATTCTAGGGTAGCCTGAACAACATCTTCGACCACATCATCAGGTGAGACAGTGATCAAAGGCTAACCTATCAAACATAAAAAAGTAATATTCCTAATTCCGAAAGGTCAAGAATTAATCTAACGCCCCCAATTATCTTCAGTAACGCTTGGCTACAAAATTGCTATCAAACTACCCGTGATATGAAAAGTAACATTGTAAATCACCCATATTATCCCATTAAACCGTACCAGCCCGGAAATGCAAAAAGCCTGTTACAAAGTACCATATAAGATTAATATTACCTTTTCACCGAAGGCCAACCCTAATTTAAGTGATGGATCACCATCACCCAGCGTGTGGGTAATTTGGAAGGATCTTCGGGACATTCCACTGACTGAGTTCTATTCGCCTTACAGAAGTCACGGTTTTGAGTGATTTATTTAGATTGAGTGGCTCCTAGCGTTTGTTTTTGAAAGGCTTTCGATGGCTTCATTCCGAGCTTTTCTTTATTCGGGAAGTAATACGCTTCGTCGCCCACAAAAACAACTGAAATATACATTTTGTTGTAAAAGTTTTGATGTAAAAGTGTTTTAAATGACCAGCTCATATACATTTATGACGTGTAAAACGCTATTATGAAGGTCAATTACTATAAGTATCATTAAAAGATTCTACATTCCGCATTTAGCAAAAGGGGGTATAGAGCCATTGCAAAAATAATGGTCAAGAAGGAGGCAATTTTCTTGCCTTAGAATTTTAACATGCCATCATGAAGTGTCACAAAAATGTTCTTTTATTTATTACAATATTACTTAACATTATATTACTGTCTAGTTGTAGCTTAACAGGGGCAGGAATATTCAAGGATCTTTGTAGTCTAAACAATCACAAACTATGTAGTAATATTGGAACATGTTTTTCAAATGTTAATTGAATTTCCTTCCGTGAGCACTGTAATATGTTTATAAACTTTATTATATAATCGCGCGCAATGTGATGGAGAGATTTTAATGTGTCATTAGAAATTCTATTAATTGAAACCTGGCACCGCTATGTTATCTTTGATCATACATAATGTCATACACAGATTATCGCTTTTTTATTTAAACCTACATGTTTTACGAGCATACACAATAGTTTCAAATATATAGGTATGCTTATAGTCGGTAATACTATGTTTAAATATGTTTAACATGACTACAAGCACTATCGCGTGCTAAGCGAAAATCACATTAACAAATAATTGAGCACATTATATTTTTTTTGGAACCCGCGACCTCCGATTTCGCTTCGGATGCCTATTCCACTCGGCCAACGGAACATACTCCGGAGCCGAAACTTTGTGCACCATTTGTATTACTTTAGCCGTCGACGGACGGTGCGCGGTCATCAGCCAGACTACTAGACTTCATCTGATGGAAAGAAGTGCTTTTTCCAACACTTATGCCTCGCAATGATGTCGCTCCCCTTCTGTATCTCTAAATGTGATCACAACCACTATAACATTTACAAATTATTGGAGCATTAAACTTTACAATAATATGTAACCATATAATAAGTGGAATTATTTCGGATGGAAAATGATTACTTCCAGCGGTACTTAAACTCGCAACCACCAGAATACAGTCCTGGTGCAGTACCATCTATGCTATGGAAGCGGGCGCTGGACAGTCGAATGTTCTCCATCCGTTTATTGACGTTGGCGACATCTACCCAAATAGCAGAGCACTATTTACTTAGGCTGGTAGGTTGATATACGATCAACACTGAACACCAAATAATATAATTATGAAACCATTTATTTAGACTAGTATTTTTTAATAAGAGCATTGACGCATGCTAAGCGAAGACTCAATTCGACTGTCCAGCGCCCGCTTCCATAGCATAATTGGTAATGCACCAGGGCGTCAAATCAAATCAATATGAATCAATAATAGACTCGGCCTGGTCAATTTTGTCAATTTTGGTAGTCTACTAACTTCATATCGTTCCTATTGAGTCAATATTGATTCAATCTCGCTTTCGTATGAAAACGAAACGAAATAATAAAATAATAATTAATAATGACGAAATTGTTTTCTGAATTACCTTACTCTTCTCTTTTTATTTTTTGTTGGCAATATCGTCAAACCAGGCTAGATTCATCATAGATTCATATATTCATATGGGATCAGCTTGACTACCTACTATAGACTACCGATTCTGTCTTGTATGAATCTTGAATGTATCTATGCTGAATATGAACATGTAATTAGCAAACTTGGCCCCCTGGACTGTATTCTGGGGGTTGCGGGTTCAAGTCCCGCTGGAATTTATCTTTTTCCATCCGAAATAATTCTTATTCGCTTAGCATGCGTCAATGCTCTTATAAAATAATACTGGTCAAAATAATAAGTGAAGTTTACAATATGTTTTTTTAGACATATGTCAGAAGTTTGCCATATACCTACACATATTTGACTAATGAATAGATTCAGGCGTTACCTTTTCGGAAATCCATATTTAATAATAACAAATATTTTAAGAAAACTTTAAATTAATATTTTAATAAAACACTTAAAAATATATCCAGTGACAATTCCGCCCGTAAATTGGGCGGAATTGTCGTATCGTTTGTGACGTCACGTCTGTTAAACCGACGTGACGTCACAAACGATACGCAGCCAAACCGGAAGAATTTTCGACGCGTTTCGCATCGAAAATTCTTCCGGTTCATCCTCAATCATCACGAAGCATCCCCATGAGGTCTTGACCTACCACCATGCTATGTCACTAGCGGTCACCCATCCAACTCATGCGATGTTGCTTAACTTTGCTGATCGGTTGAGAACAGCTAAGTAAACTTCGCTACGAGCGCTTCGAAACATATTTGAATACCTACATAATCATGCTCTTGCTACATAATCATCATAAAGTCCGGTTGTGCTGTTACAGCAGCAAACAACATAAGTATTTGTCCTACCTAAAAATAAAGCCAACTCGTAACATCGTGAGATATAAGTCGAAGGGTAGCCTATTAATAATGAAAAACCAGCTGCCTTAGTTGGAATACCCGCGGGCTCACACATTGTTATTCGCTAGACGTGTTTTAGTATACATATTCTTTTATGGGTTGATTATTACATGAGAATTTATCAAACGGAATGTTTTCTTTATCACCACAATTATTAAGGCGAAATGTAAGGCCAGTTGATTTTGTATATTTAGCGCTCGCTCGCACGTCACCTTTACCAAGAAGAGCATAAGATCATAATAGAAAGAGGGTCCCCATTCTTTCTACTATGATAAGATTGAGTCTATACACGGCACGCTCCCTATTATTATTGCCTGATCATATTTGCGAGTAAACAAAGTTGGTTTTCGATTTACCTAGTAATTATGTTTTCGTAGGCGCAAATAGCTTTTACTTTTAGAATCCTTATTTTTAGTTACTGTCCGAAGAAATGGACCCTAAAACCAAATTTTATAAACCTAAAAAAATTGCTGTATGCTCGGTACTTCAAAATGTTTAAATAGTTCCAGTTGCTAATTCTATCCAACTATAACTACTACGAATAAAATACATTTGAAACATGAATAGCAAACTTCAAGATACGTGTTACAGGATTTAATTATTTCAAAGCACGCTATATGTTCGACAGGAAACATGACTAAAACGCTTCATTTTTGTTTTTTGCCCTTACCCCTCCGCCTTAAGATTGAAAATTCATGCAACTTTGATATGCGTAATTGAACATCGTGTAGAATCATGGTGAAATAACGTCGGTAGGATTTTAATATTTTTGCAATAACGCCTGCTATGCGGATTAAATTACAAATATACGATAGGAAAAATTACACACATGACTTAAATTTTTCCTATCGTATATTTGTAATATTGTAACGTGGGTAGGATATATAAAGAACCTCATGAAGAATGAAAATAACCGTTTACATAAAAATTTACGTTTAATAACGTAACATTCTATTACCTATTATTAATTCATCACATCCTCTTCAAACTCTTATCCCACAATATTTGTTTCTAGGTTAGTCTGAACAACATCTTCGACCACATCATCACTTACCATCAGGTGAGATAGTGGTCAAAGGCTAACCTATAAGGCATAAAAAAAAATGTGGGGTCGAAACAATATGATTGTCTTTCCTAACTTAGGAAAGACAATCATGTTGTTTCCTAACACACTAAGGAATTGTAATATGGTTTTGGGTTAGGTTTCTTTATAGCCAGCTACACTGCATTGCACCCGTCAACCTGAGACATACAGTTGTCGTGTCTCTTGTTCTTGTAATTTTACTGGATCTCAAGAACTGCTGCCGGAACACACTGTTAGGCGACAAACTGTCTACTTGAGGGTGGTAGCTAGCCAGGCGAGCATTCACAAAATGCCCTCCCTCCTTGCGCTTATGAAGCTGGCGGTGGGGACCAAACTCCGTAGCTATTAGTGTTATAACCGCTTGGCTGTCATTGCTTAAAATACTACTATATAGTACAGTCAAAGGTACAGTAAAGAAAGAAAACAAATACCGTGTATACATTATCTAGGTATTATTTTAGGAGTCGCAAACACAACCATAGACACGGTATGCGAGACACGAATATGATACTGCACCTAACAAAAATAGTACGTATATAACAGGAACCAATATTTTCTCCTCACGCAACAATTTGTTTTTCGGATGACCAGATAAAAAGGGGAAAGAGGAAAACGATTACTTTTTATGATATTTATCCCTCGCTTTATGAGAGGTTACATCGTGAGAACATTGTTACAAGTGTAACAATAGTAATAATAATTATTTCTTATCCAATATTTTTGTTGTTACCTGGACAAGAGGGTATCCGATGTCCGTCCATCTAAATGTCCGAGTTTAAAAATAACTATAGTAATAATAGTATTGGATTTTTAAACGTTATTTAACTTAATATTTCAACCGGCTACCCATTAACCGGTTGAAATATTCACGATATAAGTATCGTATTCGTTAATTGAAGTTATACAAGAATCGCATTTTCTAATTTTAGTAAATAATACGGGATAACTCACGTGAATAAGTCAGATAGCTCCGACTATAGTTTCAACCACATTCGGTGGTCTTTTCTAATGTTTTTTTATATATTTAACCTTGCGGTTAAAACGTCAATAGATACCTTTATAAAATGCCTTATTGGTAAAAACTGACAATCAAGTCATATATAATACACGATACTCACTTTTATTTTTTATGCTATTTCATTCTTAAATTCAAAATAGGCGGCTTACATTTCGAACTTGTCCAAAATTGTATTTTTTTATGTTATTTCGACGGAAAAGCACGATGCCCACCTGATGTTAAGTGGACTAACCTCTGCCTATAATACATGCATTTCATCATGTGACGAATTGCACTGCGCCCGTCACACTGAGACGTACAGTTGTTAAGTCTCATGTGCCTGTAATTGTTCTGGCTCTTATAGATAGCTGCCAGAACACACAGAACAAACTAGGTGCTTGGCGACAGATTTTCTACTTGACAGTGGTAGCTAGCGGGCATTCGCAAAATGCCTTTCTACCATGCGGTGATACTGAAGCTGGCGGTGGGGATCGAACCAAGACCTGCGGCACGGCAGTCTGTAGCTATTACCGCTCGGCCATCATTGCTTCAATAAGTTTCAGTATGTTGGAATAATATCGTGTTCGATCCTTCCATTGTAAATGTTTTGCTGTTTATGTCGTATCCTCACGTATAGAAACTATGTACGTTCTAAGCATGGATTTTTCAACGGAAAATTCGCATAATAACAAATATTTATTAAAATGTTTTAAGAAAACATCAAATTACTATGTTAATAAAACATTAAAAAAATATATATCCTGTGACAATTTCGCCTAATTTTCCTGTTAAGCCGACATGAAGTCACAAACGCCACGCAGTCAAACCGGAAGAATTTTCGACACGTTTCGCTTCTACACGAAGCATCCTCAGGAGGTCTAGACTCTATGAGCGCATAATCGAGAAAAAAATCGAGGATCGCGGAAAATTCGCAGCTTTCATCTCGGCACTATATGCCTATGTACTGATCCTTATACTATTGCTAATAAACTAACAGCTATACATGTTTGTATGATATATATTACGTTCAACTGGTTAGTGTAGACTTCTCCTCTACTTTAATATATTTGAAATGGTTGCAGATTAGTTTTTTAACATAATTTTATCTAAATAATTACGTACAACAATATTTTCTCTCAACATAAAGAAAACATTGGATTGGAATAATATATTTGTAGTTGATGTGGGATACTTTAATTACGGTAAGTATATATTATTTTCATACCATATTCCTCAAAACAAGCTTCGGACTAATATAGTTAAACAGTTTTTGTTTTTTTGGTATGTTGAAAATGCATTTCCGCATAACCAACCGCCGGGGAGCGGTTGGGTGATGTCAGACTCGGGGTTGATGGGAACCCACTACCGACTAAAAACTCCATGGTGTTTCGCCGTCATCGACAAGTAGCAGGGATCGCGGGGTCGCTTGAGCACTCTTCCGCAGCCCCACCGACGTCGCTGCCCGCTTAGCCAGGCCTCAGGAGAATATTTACCCTCTCCCGCCTCGGAATGCCCCGGAACTAACGGGGACATCCACACTTCGTGAGGGCCTAATCCTGATGGGAGGCGCCGCCGGCTACCCCACAACCAACGCCCCAGGTCCTCTGAGCAGAGATGGAGCGCGAGCTCGATTAGCTTGCCTCCGTGTCCGTGCTATCTGTAATAATTCAAATATTAAGTTTATCAGCCGCACATACTACTCAAAAACCTAAATGCATGCAAGATAAAATCAATCCACACCATTTTCATTGGATAATTTCACTTATATTACCTTAGCTGTTTCTAGATATACCTGCAAGCCACTTTTTAAGGCATCTAATGTTCTTTCTTTGCCGTATTAGGGATATTTGCTTGTTTACAAAAGCACATCTAGGTTTAATTAAAATGCGTCACGAGGTTTTTACTTCACAAAAAAGATCACAGTATGATAACTTATACCAACCTCCTTGCCACAAAGTAAAGTAATCTATAAGAAACATGTAAGCAATATGAGTATATCCATATATAACAATTTACCTTATAATATTAAAATTTTGGAAGGAAAATGCTTTAAGAAACAGCTATTAAGTGACTGTTGTTCAAATGTTATTATAGTATTAAGGAGTATCTTAGTTATAATTATAGAAATAATGTTTAATAATTTCTTGTTACGGAGTACCTCAATTAAATATTATGTAGTTTTTATAGATGAATAATATTTAATACTTGCACGCCTGCCTGCAGGCTCGATGCTGTACTTGACTTATCGTTCTTAATAACTGTACCGTATTCTTACAAATAAACATTTGATTTGATTACTTTTTTTACTTTTTTTACGCCTGATAGGTTAGCCTTTGACCACTATCTCACCTGATGGTAAGTGATGATGTGGTCGAAGATGTTGTTCAGACTAAACTAACCTAACTAACTAACTAACCTACTAACTGGCTCTCAAGGACAGCTGCCGGAACACACCGTTAGGTTTGGCGACAGATTTTCTACTTGAGGGTGGTAGCTAGCCAGGTGAGCATTCGCAAATTGCCCTACCACCATGCTGTAACGACTGCCATCATCTTAAGATAACAACCGGGAACGTCGGCTTAACGTGCCCTCCGAATCACGGAAGCGCTCAGTAGTAATGTTACTAGCGGTCACCCATCAAACTCATGAACGCGAGCGACGTTGCTTAACTTTGTTGATCGGTTAAGAACAGCTAAGTAAACTTCGCTACGAGCGCTTCTTGTTTTGAGGAATATCTGCAATAATTCAAACATTAAGTATATCATCCGCATATACCTACTGCCCAAAAATCTAAATCCATGCCAGATAAAATCAATCCACACCATTTTCAATAAATATTTTCCCTTATAATAACATAGTAATTATTCAACTTTATTTAGTGAACTGTAAAGTTTTATTATAACGAGTTCCTAGCCTCACAATACATCCCAAAATATATGACACAATTCGATTTTAAACCTTATTGCGTATAATCAAAAGCATACAATACATAAGCAGGTATAACTAACTACCTAAGGCATGGAATCACTTGCTTTGTTTCGCGATAATATAGGGAAGGATGTTCTTTACGAGTACCTATACGTTGTGTAGGCGAGTTCTGGCTTTGAAAATGAATTTCATGTTTTTACATAAATAAGTAGAATTTGCATAAGCATTTTGGCTCTCGGTTTTTAAGGAAAACATAAAACATTTCAATGTTAGGTAAAATAAATAATTTTGGGCGGTTATGGATATTTAAATAACAAGTAGAACATGTGTCGCCAAGCACCTAACGGTGTGTTCCGGCCGCTGTCCTTGAGAGCCAGTGAAATTACAGTCAAAGTGAAAGTAAAAAAATAATTTATTCAATTTAGGCGTCTACGACGCTCTTATGAAGGTCAATTACAAATTTTAGTATTGAAATATACTACATTGTACTGCCACGTTTAGCAAATAAATTGTATAGAGCCACTGCGAGAAGAACGGGTAAGAAACTCGGGGCCATTCTTTTAAACATCTTTTTACAACAACACACAATAGGCAATAGGCACATCGAGTGACGGGCGCAGTACAATTCGTGACACTTGTGAAATGCATCTGTTATAGGCAGAGGTAAGTCCGCTTAACATCAGGTGGGCCACAAGCTTGTTTTATCACAATAACATAAAAAAATGCATATATATAATAAACAGGTCTATTTAAGGATAAATTGTAATGTTTCCTTCTCACTCAAAAAGTATTTTAAGTTATCTAAATGAATAAAAATATTTACTCGGCCTGAATGATGTTCAGCTTCTGTCCCTGTTGTCATTTCAGTACAGTCATCTCAGAACACATCAATGAAGCACCACTGTACATAAAATACTGAATACGAAGAATGACAACCCAGGAGAGCCGTGCAAGAGTACCAGTACCTAGAGGCCGTCTTAGTGCCACAGAAGTATCAGATATTCTACCTCCAGGCAGTAGTGTGCAAACACTGCTGTGTTTAGGTTTGACAGGAACTGTAGCAAGTGAAATTACTGTGTAATCAAAAATTAAAAACTTCGTCTCAGGATGTCGAGCGCAGTGCATTGTCACACACAATGGTGACACTGTAAAGGACAGAAGTGATGCTAACCATCAGGCACCGGCTTGTCCGTCTCGGCACTTATTAACATAAAAAAAACGGCCATGTGCGAGTCGGACTCGTGCACGGAGGGTTCTGTACAAATCTGTAGGTGATGTAAAAGTGATGTAAAATTAATATAAATAAAACAGGCTTTCATTTAGCAATAGAAATAATATACCACAACATTTTGAAATTATATTAAAAATGTTTTAATTATCATATATTATAATCAATGCAATGTTTTCTCTATCTGTGCTATAAGATGTTGCTTCGTACCAAATTTCAAGATACTGAGTTCAGTAGGTACCATGTATATAATAACTAATATTTTAAAAGTATTTTAAGAAAACATGAAATTAATTATTTAATAAAAGACTTAAAAACTCTTTATAAAAATGATTTATGTCTAGTGACAATTCCGCATAATTTTCTGTTAAGCCGAAGTGACGTCACAAACGCCACGCAGCCAAACCGGAAGAGAATTCGACGCGTTTCGCTTCTAAACGAAGCATCCTCAGGAGGTCTTGACTCTACGAGCGTACGTGCGGTTCGTGCGAATACTCTTCTGGTTTGGCTGCGTGGCAAGACATGACTCAATCGTTATTAAATATGGATTTCCACAAAGTAACAGCCTGAATCTATTCATTATCTATATACATTCAGGTGCCACGTAGGTTTGGATTCCTATTAGAGTGACGAAAATTTGCGGCATTAACGATTGTATCTTTTGATTGCGTTGGCTTAGAAGTTTATTTTTTTCACAGCTCCAAGGGACAGTAGACCTGAGTATTAGATATGAACTTCAGCTTGATACCTCCACGCGTTCCTGAGAAAAAGGCTCTTGACAGACATATAGACGGACAACAAAGTGATCCTACAAGGTTTCCGTTTTTTTCTTACGAGGCACGCAACTTTAAAATACGCAATCATCCCAAAAAGTGCTCTAATTAATCATATATAAAAAGTATAAATGGTAATTTAAGGATAAAGGTAATTATTTTCCGGCAATATGCAGTACGTAAAGCACTGTTTACCTCAGATATTCACAAGTCGAGTGGGCCTGATGGTATATGGCCTCTCTCCGATAGTGCTGCGGACTTTGCTTCATAGTTGACACCGGTTCTAATGCGCTTTTTCCGGTTCTCCTACTCATCAGGCACTGATCCAAAAATAAAAAATCTGTTATTAGTCTATGGCCCGGAACCAGCGCGTTGCGCGCGCGGCGCCCTCCACAGATAATGTGTACTTAAATTGAATTGAAACCTCCTTGGCCGGAACACATTGTACTTTACTAATTAAAAAAATGTTTTAAAGCATTGTTTTGTTAGGAGAATAATGATTTAATTAAACTTTTTTAATTTTGTTAAAGAAGTTTGTAAATAAAATATGCCAATAAAAGTCTGTATTTCATTTCATAATTAGAATATTACCGAATGAGATTATATAAAATATGTTTGTAATGAAAGGTTTCTAATCCTGCAAAGCATAAAACTGTGTCTCTTCTCTGGTTTAGAAGTCAAGCTGAATTTTAACTCCGTTATGGCACCGCTATAAACCTTAGAGTACTTCAAAAAGCTGCAATTTCTACAAGTGTGTAGAAACGAGTGTAAAAATGTGTGCAGCAAAATTGTAAGCTACTGAGAATCTGTGACCGAGTACTCTAGATTCCAAAAAGACGCTTTCGCGAGTCGCAGGTATACTTCCATAAAAACTAGCCCTTAATAACTTGCCTGTCCAGTAGGTAGCCTCGATTCGTTTATATATCGCGCAAGTTGTAAACTAGGATTAGGACGGCCTTTATTTAGTTTCGGCGTGAGCGTCCAATCATAAACAATAAAGTTGTTTGTATCCTGTCGGAAGTGGCAGGTCCGAGGGCTGCCTTATTTCTCAAGATATAATAAGAATTAGTTATAGGAATTGTTTGACACGGTTATCGTTGCTTCTTACTTTATACTTATAGTTTGAGACTTATTCCTAGGTACCAAATGATATGGTAGACAAAATAGTTTAGGACTTATTCATTAGTTTTTTTTTTGTATGTTATTGTGACGGAACAAGCTCGAGGCCCACCTGTTGTTAAGTGGACTAACCTCTGCCTATAACAGTTGCAATTCATCACAAGTCACGAATTTCACTGCGCCCGTCACATTGAGACATAGTTGTTAAGGCTCATTGTGCCTGTAATTTCACTGGCTCTCAAGGAATACTGCCGGAACACGCCGTTCGGTGCTTGGCGACAGATTTTCTACTTGAGGGTGGTAGCTAGCCAGGCGGGCAATCGCAAAATGCCCTTCCACCATGCGGTGAAGCTCAAGCCGGCGGTGGGGATCGAACCAGGGTACTGCGGCACGGCAGCTATTACCGCTCGGCCATCATTGCTTCAAAAAAAAAGTTTACAATAGTACTTCCTAGGTTACTAAGTGTAAGTAGTGGTTACTAAGTGGAAGGACATTTTTCGAATGCTCGCCTGGCTAGCTACCATTCAAGTAGAAAGTCTGTCGCCAAGCACCTAACAGTGTGTCCTGACAGCAGCCTTGAGAGCCAGTAAAATTACAGGCACATGAGAATTAACAACTGTATGTCTCAGTGTGACGGGCGCAGTGCAATTCATCACTTGTGACGAAATGCATCTGTTATAGGTAGAGGTTAGTCCACTAAACATAAGGTGGGCCTCGCGCTTGCCCCGTCACAATTACATAGAAAAAAAAATTAACTGTTTTCAGAAGTAATGTTAGAGTTTTGAGCGTTTTAATATACAGTAATGTACTGTCTCTGTCGTTGTCAATATAAACGGAATTTTGTGTGTCGCTATAGAATCGAATTTAATTAACAAAAATTCTTTTGCGAACCTTACAGGGGTTATCTATTTGCTACAATCACTATGTAAACGCTCGTAAATTCATTTATAATGTGTTTATCGATATTTAGAATGTACAGAATAACACGTAATACCTGTTCTATTATAACAAAATCGCTCATGATAATTATAGAACGATTAAAACTCTAACTATAGAAAAAAGTAAATGAAAGAAACTCTTTATAAAACATACTATCATTTTTGGCAGCAATATGGCATAAGTAAGTACCTACATATTGTAATCATTTAAGTGTGCTCAAGTACTGGTTCTCTAAATTACCTATAATTAATTTTTGTTAGCTCTAATAACCTCGTGATAAGTAACATCTTTTTTTTTATTCGACATAGGTTCACGTTGATGATTGTACACTAAGATACTGCATTCTACTGCCGCAGCAATTCAGTAGTGTAAAAAATACCATAGATAAATATATTATTTCTCCATGAAAATACTGAGGTGTCATATTGGTGCAAAACGATATTGGTAATATATGGTCATTTAATTTTGTACTACGTTAATTTATACTAAATGAAGAAGATAGGCATCGAGAAATAATGTTTCACATTTTTATATTTCCATTAAACGGGATGTAGACAAATTCTACGCGAATGAAGTCACGGGTACACCTAGTAAATAATAAAATAACCGGCCAAGTGCGAGTGGGACTCGCGCACGAAGGGTTGCATACCATTATCTGTAACCCGCAGCAAGTTACAGACACTTTTCGCTGTTTCTGATTGAGCTGGGTAGGTATGGCGAAAACCTCTTTTATTGTATGGGAGCCCCCTTAATTATTTATTTTACATTAGTTAATTATATTTAAAGAGAACATAAAACTAAATATTCTATGAATAGTTAAAGCGTCTACCTGTTATCGTTATTAGTATCGAGAAAGAAATGGTAAAACATCAAGTTTTTTTTTTTTTAGTATTTGTTGTTGTAACGGCAATTTAAATACATCATTTGTGAAAATTTCAACTGTCTCTGTACTTTCAGCTATCACCGTTCTTGAGATACAGCCTGGTGACAGACGGACGGATAGCGACGTCTCAGTAATAGCGCCCTGTTTTTACCCTTTGGGTACGGAACCCTAAAAACTGTGATTGTACTCTTCGACCAAATTAAATTTCACTATATTCCACGGTATCGTAACAAAATGCTGTATCAGATGGATCGTCTTTAAAAAAGGGCCTTTAACATAGGTAATCACCGCTTTAAAGATTTTTCTTTTATGTATACCATTGACTGAAAATATGTTATAAATAATAGTTATATGTAAGTACACATGTAAAAATAACCACAAAAGCCTTTCAGATCTTTAACTAAACGCTATATTTTTTAAGCAAAGTCTAATAAAGTTGGGGCAATGCGTTTTCAACAGTGTTGCAGCAAGTTTACATTTTCGCCAGAGAATTACTGCTCAAATTTAGTATCTGGTTTTGATACTATAGACTCTGAAATATTTCGTTTTACGTCGCGCAGTAACTAAGTTATATGGTTGTTGTTAGTTGGACTTCTTATAGGCAACAATACTAAGGACTCACTATTTAGTAACAATGTTGTTATTATAGCTATTTCGAATGATTTACTTCATAATGTATTATTATTTTTTTATTTTTTTTTATGCTTGATAGGTTAGCCTTTGACCACTATCTCACCTGATGGTAAGTGATGATGTGGTCGAAGATGTTGTTCAGGCTAACCTAGAAGTACTGGCTCTCAAGGATAGCTGCCGGAACACACCGTTAGGTGCTTGGCGACAGATTTTCTACTTGAGGGTGGTAGCTAGCCAGGCGGGTATTCGCAAAATGCCCTACCACCATGCTATGACGACTGCCATCCTAAGACAACAACCTGAATGTTTATACCTGAATGTGATCAACTTTTCGGTAAGTTTTATCCCCTAACAGTTTTTTTATGTTATTGTGACGGAACAAGCGCGAGGCTTACCTAATGTTAAGCGGTAACCTCTACCTATAGCAGATGCATTTCGTCAAGCGACAAACTGCACTGCGCCCGTCACCCAGAGACATAGCTGTTGAGTCTCATGTGCCTCTAATTTTACTGGCTCTCAAAGACTGCTGCCGGAACACACTGTTAGGTGCTTGGCGACAGATTTTCTACTTGAGAGTGGTAGCTAGCCATGCAGGCATTCGCAAAATGCCCTCCTTCAAAAAATGCAGAGGTGATTTTAACCTCTGCATATTTTGAAGACCGTTAAAAATAAAATGTCTTTGGAAAATATATTGTGTGTTTGTACGGAACTCTCGGTACAACACTCGGATTTGTGCGGCTTAATCTCTATTAATTTGGATAGATGTGTACTGGCCGCACGGCTTTATAAGTTAAAATTCAAAAGAAAATAAACTACAGATATCTTGAATAAATGACATCACATTTTAAATTAATGAAAACATTTAAATATATTAAGTTAAATGTCTGTAGTTACACATTATTATCATATATATACATTACATTACTGTTATATTACTGTTACTTTTTATTTAACATTAACGTTTGACGAAAGCAAATAACATAAACAATAAAGTCCGAATGCCTGCATGAATTCGTCAGGTTGGAATTTTATTGGTATTTTTTGGAATAATTATAGGGTGTACATGTAAGTGAAATCTAAAAAAATAAAAACCAGACCAATTAGCTTAGAGAAGTTTTTATATATATCAGCATCAGCCGTCATCGGCTGGAGGACGTCCACTATGGAAACAATGCCTCCTCCATGTTTTATATTTAACCAGCTATATTCTTGTACTCGAATATCCCCTAAGTGGCAGATATGAAATAATTTTAGTCGAGGCTCCGTCGCTTGATTTTGACGAAATTGAGATCAATTTATAGGAAAGCTGGAATTTCAGGCAAAGAATAGAGAAGGGCTGGCGCTTCCGACCCGTTTTCTATCTCTGGCTATTTATTATTAGTGTACAGGTAGGTTAGATTAAAAAACAACATCACCTTTAATGTTGGATAGATCATACAACAAAAGCATTCCTGACGGGAGTCAGTTTCAGAATGGAATTTAATTAGTCTTTTAGAAAAAATACAATAATCGCAAGCGAAACCTTATAAACAATTCGAATTTCCACTCAGTAGCAGCTACGAAATATTTTTTGTTACGGTTTAGCAAAAATTCATAAATTGATTAGAAGAAAATTTGTTTCACATTACTATATCGTAATTTAGAGAAAAACGGGAATTTGAGATAATTAATACGAGCATTTGGCTAGTTCAGTAACTTTTCTATTTGGTATTTCAAGCACTATCGCGTGCTAAGCGAAAATCATATTATACAAATTATTGCAGCTTAAAATTTTTATGCCCCGGGCGGGAATCGAACCCGCGTCATCCGATTTCGCGCCGAATGCAAAACCACTCGGCCACCTAGGCACGTTATTTCTAGCCGAAATTTCGTGTTCCAATTGTAATACTTTAACCGTAATAGTGGGACGGTGCGCGGCCATCAACCAGACTACTAGACTTCATTAGATCGAAAGAAGAGCTTTTTCAAACACTTAACTCTCGGAATGAGAGACCCTTCTATATATCTAAATATGATTACAAGCACATCCCGTGCTAAGCTCAAATCATATTTTACAAACTTGTGCTCTAATAATTTGTAAAATATTGTGAAATTTTTGTTCGTACCCAATGAGAGAAATTCAGAATATATGCAGTAATAGTTCGTAATAATTAACGTGTTCTGAGAAGACTGTACTGAACTAAAACAGCAGGGACAATAACATTACATTATGGCTGCGGGAATATACCTATCTCTTTATTTTATATTTAGATGAACTAAAAATAATACTGCATTATGATATGTTTTAAGATTAAATTATCTTTTAATGTACCAGTTAATGAAATGTGATTATATTATTCAAAATAACTTTATAGAAACTTATTTTCTTACGTTCCGATCCCTTTTTGTATTTCCCTTCAAAACCAAGAGCTCTTCCCAAAATATGCAAATTCCACTCATTTACGTTAAAACATGAAACTCATTCTCAAAGCCAGAGCGCGCCTGTACAACGTATAGGTACTCGTAAAGAACATTCTTCCCTATATTATTACGAAACAAAGCAAGTGATTTCACGCCTTACTTTGTTATACTCCCTACTTTGTATTGTATGCTTTCGAGTATACACAATAAGGTTTAAAATCGAGTTATGTGATATTATTTTAGGCAAATATATCACAGAATTATATACAGAGTGAATATAAAAGTATACGTATAAAGTTTCAGTCAGTTTGGTAAATAAAGCTGGATAATTGCTACACGTTTTAGTATAGTAGATTATGATAAAAGTGAGCTAAGTTGCTCATTATACACGAGGCTGTGTGTTGCAGCCCGAGCCGTAGGTGAGGGCGTAAATCAGCCGAGTGTATAATGAGCAAGTTGCTCACGAGTTTCATACGCACTTTTTCAACATCCTTGCGGGGAAAAAAAAGATATATTGCACAAATGCGATACAAACAACATACGAAAATTATTATGAAAAATAGCGCGCAAGTTTTTTTTTTTTTTGCGCGTGGCAAATTTGTTGTGGATCATTAATTAACCTCTTTGATTTTACACATCTGTATTACGGATTTATTTACGGGTGACCGCTAGTGACATTACTAATAAGCGCTTTCGTGTTTCGCAGGGCACGTTAAGCCGTCAGTCCTGTAGCCCAAGCACGAATAACTTGCGAAATCGTAACCGTTTCGTAAACGTATCGAAATGTCACTATTTTGTATAGGATTTGATCAGCGCCTCTACAATGCGTAAACGAAACTAAATTTTGACAGAAAAATAGGTTTTGACAACTAATGTGTCGAGATTTTAACGTGAATGTTTTGTCACGTAAAAAGTTTTGTATGAAATCGCGAGCACGAACCTAATTCTAACGTAAGCTCGAAGGCTGGCTGTCGAGGATCTGTCAAAAATCTATGAATGTCATGTCACTGAGAAATTTTCAGTCAGATGGCTGACGTAACGTATTCAATTGTGGTAAAACTTTGAAAATTCATGTTATTATTGTGTTTGTTAATTCATAATTTACCTATGAAAAGAGTTACAAACATGGCATCAAGATTAGAAGTAGTATTGTACCATGTCGTTTACCAGGCGCAAAATAGGTATTTATTAATTTATGGCACTGGAGGGAAGTGATGCAAATGTACGATGAACCCAATTCAGGACATTTTCCAAAACTCTGCATCAAACAGCGTCCATATTCCACCGTTCCAGCCCACATTTACACCAATTTCGCTCGTTGGATATGTCTTGCGGCGCAATAATGTTGCTATGAAATTCTTCATTGTGCATGGTCAAATTGAAAACAATAAGGCTCAAAGAAGATCACCTATGCATTCAAGATTTCAAGATCAACCAAAGCTGTCAACAAATGCACCAGAAGAACACAGGCAGCGACACGAAAGGAATACCAACGGATTGTCAGACTAACTACCTACGAACTCTGAGGTGATGACCATGCTCACGCCAACATTCTAACCACTACGAAGAAGAAGATTTTAATGTGAAACGTAGAAGCTGTGTTATTGGACTTTTGGTTCTCAATAAAAATAAACGAAGTGCAATTGTGCGTTTCATTTATTGGTACCTATATACCGAACAGTTCGTGGGTTAGGGATAATAGGATATCTCGTTGGATGTTGTGAAACGCGACTAAGACAAAATTCGTGGCAGCATGCCACTACTAAGGTCGGTGTGAGTGGGATGTTGCCACGCATTGAGCATACAACAGTGATGATGAGATGGATCAGTGTGTGCTTCTATTGGTGGCGCATAAAAGACTATTGGGTGGCGAACTCATAGCAGGGCCGTGAGAAGCATTTTTCTTCCCCCTCTGATCTTATAGGCTAGGTAAGTTCGATATCATGCTCGTTTGCCACACTATTCCTTAAAAATAAAGGAAAGTAGATGAATAAAAAGACAAAACTACATCAACAGTTAAGTAATTTCTTTATTTTTGGTAATGTAATAACAGACACAATCATAATCCAAAAATAAAAAACCAACCATAAGCTGACTAATACCAAATAAACGCTTTAATTATCCTAAAATTTATATGAACTTAAAACAACACTAAGCCTAGACGGTTACAAGTCACAGCACTCTCGAATTGTAGTAACGGCGCATTCATGAAATGCTACGTGGTTTGTCTTTGCAAAACTGTTAGGTAGGTACATTACTACGCACTCCAGGTTTTCACAGCATTCTTCTTTCCCAGAACAGACGGTAAAATACCGCTGGAGACGAAAGTTCTGTCGGGAATCACCTTTAGTGAACAATTAGAACTTATAAAATGCACTGCTTGAACTCAATAGCCTATTTTTCTGCTGATACACCATAACATTTAGCACAAAATACACTTCAAGCCGGCTGGCGGCCCTTCAGGGTTTCTTGAAACTCCTCCCTCTGTTTAAAGGTGTAATAGTAGTTGTTTGTAATTCATATAGTAAATTATCAGTGGCGTAGATTCTTGGCTTGAGAATTTATAGGTCATAATTTATATATAATGTTTTATTTTAATACCTCTAATGATATTACAATAAAATTTGGTTCACTGAGCAAGTAACGCATAGAGAAAAGTAACACACCGGAAAAAAATATGTTTGGTTTTCACCAAATAAAAAGCTAAATTTGACGAATATCAATCATAGAGGAACCAGTCCAGCGTCACCAACCTTAAAATAAGGTAAAGTATTGCAGGTGTACCGATTTCTGTCCAAAATTACCAAATACGATACGAGTCATTGTCACCTTGACAACTCAACTGGACTGTCATGGCTATAGACTAATCATATTGTTCCCGGTATATTACATTTCTCTATGTCATAATGTATGTCATGGCACTTAGGAAATATATCACCTCAAATACATTTTATTCAAAAAATTTAATATTTCATAGTGAACATCAATACAATACGGAAATCGCAAAGAAAATGCGAAGTCTGTGGTGTCGAAACACAAATAAAAATGTTTAAACAATAGATTTCCATGGGATCCAGAACCGGTGAGTTGATGAAAATATATCATTGAAATTACATTATTGTTTCAGAGCGTAATGATCGCTTGGTTTTTATTGTAATTTAAGTAGGTATGTGTTATCATGCGAATTGCTGTACTTACATATATTTGTATATAAATTACAAATATTTACGTAACGTAAAGTAAGTTTAGTGTTGCTCAAGGAAAGTATCGATACCTTTGTAGTATCGATTTTTTATAATGTCAGTGGTATGGGTACATATACTTTTTCATAGTGTCAATAAGTCAGGAAATATCATATTCGAAGCTGGTGATCATAAACCATCACGCGGAATGTTTTATTATGCCACGAAACTTGACATGTGTATTTTAGGGACTGTTATTTACATCTTTAGCTCAAAAGCATTTTGAAACACCAGGTATTATCAATTTTTCTCTACATAACTGGCACAGTACTTGCTAACTGAACGGCTTGAGCAATATTTTTTATCTAACATATGAAAATCGACCTAAATATTATACAATTAATAATAAATAGCGTAAATAACGTCATATCTATGCTTGTGATAATAATCTGAGTTGTTTTTTTTCAGTTCATTTAAACAAAACTCCGTCGCTTATATACTTTCAAAGTAAATGCTGAATCGATAGAGCTATGGCATGGAATTTAAGGTACTATGTCACCTCAATACTATATAAAAATCAACATGTGTATCAACATACAATCCCAATTATTTAAATATTTATAATACTATACATTGTTTGATTTTAAAATTAACCAACTTTCGAGTGCAGTTAAATAAACTATTTTTGTAATTTCAGATATGCATATGTTATGCAGAAAAATATTAATTGAATCGATAAATAAAACAAATCAGTGCAGAGGAAGCTTCTTGCAATACAAATGAAATAGATCAGCTGCAAGATTAAATTAAATATGTAAATAATTCAACTACCTACACCAAAAAAGTTTTTAAAAGTCAACAGTCTATATATAATTCAAAAAGGTGCGTCAGAAATACTACATTTTATGATTGAACTACAAATAATAATAATTGTTATCAGTTGATGACAAGTTTACTAGTGCAACTTACGTGCAGTATTTATTACTTTTACATATACGACTGTTAGAAAATAAGTATTATATATTGACAACTGTTATGTACAATGAAAAATATGTATGGTAAAGATGTTCTAGTACACAAATTACTTTGGAACTATGTATACATACCCCAATAATACGGTTTTCGATACTAGCGAAGATATATCGCACGATAAAATATTTTGATGATTTTGAATAAATTAATAAATCTGTGTGAAATATTTGTTTTATTTTATATTTCCTTAACATATATTTTATAAACCTAACCTTCTTACCATTTTTTCCTATATCGATTATAATGGAATCGATTTCATTGTAACTAATCGATTTTAGGGAATCAGTAGTACAACACTCACAAATGTCACTATTATTGTGTTGGAAATATAGTTTTCATTTGTAATGGTTGGTATAAAATAACTTCAAATCTGAGTTTCAAAGCAACAAGGTCCGTGCCAACTCTTAATATTACTTGCTCAGTGAGAGGAACTTTTATAGGCAAAATAAGACTTAAAACCTCTTTTCGAATGAGTTGTTAGGTCTTAGAAAAAAGGTATGATTGTTGTGATTTACGCTGGATGACGTCACTTTTGTAATCCTATCGAGTTCACGTTAGCCAGCAAACGATGCGGCGTACTGTCAACCATCGCCTCCTGCGTAAACGGGCGGTGAACTCGATACGATAACGTTACGGACTATCGAAATGTTTGTGCTTGGGCTACTGATTGGTGTCTTACGATGGCAGTCGTTATATCATGCCGGTAGGGCATTTTGCGAATGCCCGTCAGGCTAGCTACCCCCCTCAAGTAGAAAATCTGTCGCCGAGCACCTAACGGTGTATTCCGGCAGCTCTGAGAGCCAGTAATTCTAGGTTAGCCTGAACAACATCTTCGACCACATCATCACTTACCATCAGGCGAGATAGTGGTCAAAGGTTAACCTATCAAGCATTAAAAAAAGAACCAGAAAGGGAAGAAAGTACTCATAACCTATAAAAACATTATCCCAGACGAATATGTTTTTAACTACGTTGCATAGTAACAGCCTGGTAATAGTATTAGACGAGCGTTTGAACACAATATCTTTTGTTGGAAAGTGACAACGTAGTCGACTCTAGATGAGACTTGCCTAGAAGATATATATTTTCTCTATACTTGATGTTACCAAGACTAACATAATAACATTTACAGTGGATGGATGGATGACATCGTTATTACAAAATAAAGTCATATAATTTTTTTAAACTTTGAAGAAATTCGAATTAAAACTATCATAAATTTAAAATGAAACAATATGCTCTGACCGACTGAGCTAACATGACAATGACTCATAACTCTAATTTTTCCTCTTGTCTTTAACCATCGCATGAGGATGGAGGGACATATAGTTCAACTTACGTGGTACTAAATACAAGACTTATTTTGCAATTAGCTATAAACTTGTCAATGATGACGGAAGTTACACAACAACGATAGATATATGTAGTTACCTATAGGGAGTAGGTACGCTGCGACGAGGTACACTGAGAAGACTAAAGCGCTGCGTACCAACAGCGCCGAGGCTTTCATAAAATTACACATATATTATTCACTTCTAATAAGACATATATAGGTTTCTGTAACCTTCCTCCCTCTCGGTGTGAGAAGTTACGGAAAATTAGTATTTAAGTAATCATAATTATTAAAAAAATATTTATAAATACATTGGAAGGCTTTAGAATCGGTATATATACATAATTATGTACTATTGGAGGGGTGGGAGAGGGCGGAATATTCCCTAATGAGAGGGAGGGATTACAGAAACTTATGTCTTAAGCTTTAGAATTGGTATTTATACATATGTACTATGATAGGGGTGACAGGGCGACCCACAGAAACTTATGTCATATTACAAGTGAAGTAATTCTATGACAGCTCCAGTGCTGTGGGTACTCAGGGCTTTGGTCTTCTTGCTACCTCGTCGCAGCGTATTTGCTACGCCTTCGCTTCGTCCGCTGTTCCTCGCTGCGAGTAGACTAGCGCCGCTTCCCCTCCTGCTTATTAAAACACTCTAGGCGTAGGGCAGACAAGACTGCTTGAAAGGTGGGTGTCCCGATTTGGTTCTTTCTCACCATTCGACCTACTCTAAGCCACCTGAATAACTCGTGATCAGGAACAGCCGAACGAGTATTTTGAATCCATTAGGCTAAACCATAATTGCATGTGCATAATTAACAGTATAATATAAGTACGTTCGTCATTATGCTAGCTGTATACTTTGTTATCTGTGGACTGTGCAATAAAATATTAGTAATCTGTGTGCAAATTAGAAAATTTAAAATTAGTAGAAGTCCAAAATATAAAATAATTAGTAATCGGTCTGCAAATTAGTAAATTTCAAATTAGTAAAAGTGCAAAATATACAACAAATAATCAAGGTTAAAATTAAAGTTCAATAATTTATTTCTTGAAAACAACTGACTTCCGGTAATTGGAATTGTAATTTTGTGTGGTTATTTATTGGAATTATATTATCTATCAGTAAAAAGATAATGAAGGTACATTGTGGTGTATACCGATTCTACAGACGAGCCCAAATAGGTCTTGCTTACATAATTAAGAAACGAAAATTACCGAAGCATATCATTTTACTTTGATGTCATTTCCAGTTGCGTTATCTCTGCATAAATAGACACAATTTTTGAAGCAGTGATGGCTCAGTGGCATTCGCTATGGACTGCCGTGCCGCAGGTCCATGGTTTGAATCCCGCCGCGGGCTTGAGCTTCACCGCATGGTGGAAGGGCATTTTGCGAATGCCCGCCTAGCTAGTTACCACCCTCAAGTAGAAAATCTGTCGCCAAGCACCTAACGGTGTGTTCCGGCAGCAGTCCTTGAGAGGCAGTAAATTACAGGCACATGAGACTTAACAACTATGTCTCAAGGTAACGGGCGCAGTGCAATTCGTGACTTGTGACGAAATGCATCTGTTATAGGCTGCGGTTAGTCCGCTTAACATCAGGTGTGCCTCGTGCTTGATCCGTCACAATAACATAAAAAAAACACTCCCTTACGAGCGGAGCGCAGTCCGCACTGACAGAACTGGTGTGAGCCGATATATGATTGCGTTTTGCTAGTTGTTATAAACTACCCGCGTACTACAATAATGCGTCTTAATTTCAAATATGTATTGAACCTAATTAACTACCTGTACTAAGCCTAACAAATATGTTAAAACTTCATTTAATGTTTCTCATGTAAGTGAATCTATTCTTGTAAAATACATATCTTAAACCAGAAAAAGCATGTACAGACGAACGGACAACGGAGACATGTACTCACGTCCAACTGACTATAAATAGAATGAAATGAAATGGTTATAAAATAATGATTACTATCGTAGGCTTAATATTTTTCCTACTTATACCATAAAATATTTTTGAGTAAATATGGGAAAAATATTGATTAAAGTATAACCTTCTGACTAGAGCTGCTTTGCTTTCTTGAAAACCAGCACACCGTTTTCAAACGTCCTCCCCGTTCCTCTCCTTCTTTGATACGTCACGTAATATACAGCATCAGAGTACTCGGAAACTCTTATTTAAAACCAAATAGCTACTGATATAACAGAAAAAATCGAGACCATCGTGTTAACAAGACTTCTGTGCCCGGTCAATAAAACGCTAAGTATAGGAGAAAATAATGTGAAATTCATGAGATAATTGTCGTCTGCGCTAAAAGTAATGTTAGTTTTAAAAGCTGTCAAGAGATGGCACTATTTTAACCGGTAGGTTTTGCATGGAAAAAAATCTGATTATAAAAAAATATGTATACAAAATAATCTGTATATATATTTTATTACAATATCATTATAATATAGTAATTTATAATATTGTAATGCAAAAAGAGAGCAAAATCAATATTTTCATGGCGAAACAAGAAAAAGTTTTGAATCGCGCAAGTGAAATTTTCTCGCTGCGTAACATGTGTTAATTTTATATATTGATCAGATTGAGGAGTCCGTGTCTACACAGTAAGGCGGTGAATTTTGGGGTTAGAGCCGTTCATATTCTATTCCCCATCCCTGATTCCAATGATCCTAGTACCTAATGACTAATGGCGATATTAGGCTACGACAGAACTCTGCTCTTGCCCGGGCATTGTGATGTTTGTTAGCTAGCACGTTACGGGGCCAAAGTTTGGTTTCCTCAACGGCAATACCACTGTTGTAGATGATTTGACTCCTCTTTTGCTCCTTTCGAAAATAAAATATATATATATGTTATTAACATTGTAACATGTCCATTCTATGCTAAATTGTTTCTACTAACTATCTATCTGTACCTTATTAAATGATAACTACATAATAATTAGAAATAAAATTTGTATTTGATTTACTAATTACGGACATACACTTGATTTAGCGAAATTTAAGAGCTGTATTCATGTTTTTTTTTCTATCTTGAGAAATATATGGAATCGTTTTTTCGGGTCAGGCCAGGTATTTTTTATATTCTCTGGAATATTATATATTTTATTCATGTGTGTACACTCTTACTAAAAACATGTTCAAAATTTGTCTTTTTGAGACTCATATCACCTTCATATTATGATCAGTTTAATGAGTGGTGAGCTGCTTTATATTGGGATTACCTACAATAAGGCTACTTATTAACTTACCGCCAAGATTGTCAGAAAGGTAAAGGATATTTTGCCTACGAGCAATCCCAAAGTGGGTTCATATTCATATTTATTTAATTCTGTTTCCACAATGTACAAAATGCAGATCTTAATAATAAAAAATATTGTGAGGTAACAATGTGGACCCTGGTGGGCGCTACAGAATGACTTAATTAAAGAAATAATATGGTAAGTAATTGATACTTAAGCTAGAGAGACCGAGTGAGATTTATTTTTTATCTCTATCGTCAAAAAATCTTGCAGTGAATAGTAGCATTTATTTGATTAGGTATAGCATATGGATTAGCGTCAGAGAGGCGGTTAGCTACTGATTTGCTTCCTTAGAATTTCTGGCAGAACTGCTATCTTACACTGCTATCCCCTAGACCCGTGCCAAGCGTGGTGATTATAGCTGATATGAAGCAGTGATGGCTCAGTGGCATTGGCTATTTACTGCCGTGCAGCAGGTCCATGGTTCGAATCCCGCCGCGGGCTTGAGCTTCACCGCATGGTGGAAGGGCATTTTGTGAATGCCCGCTTGGCTTGCGACCACCCTAAAGTAGAAAATCTGTCGCCAAGCACCTAACAGTGTGTTCCGGCAGCAGTCCTTGAGAGCCAGAAAAATTACAGGCTAATGTGACCTAACAACTAGACGTCTCAGTGTGACGGGCACAGTGCAATTCGTCGTTGACGAAATGCGTCTGTTATAGGCAGAGGTTAGTACACTTAACTTTAGGTGGGCCTCGGGCTTGTACCGTCACAATAACATTAAAAAAAAACCCTCTTCCTTCCAAATTCTCCCCATTTCACGCCTTTGTTCAAATGTGGATGTTATGTCTATTGATGAGGAATTCGAAGTAACGGTGGCGCCATTCTATTTGTATTGAAACGACCTCAGACGCCTTTATATCTATACTTTGGCTATAGATCGGTAGTCGGATAAGAAATAAAAAGAAGTATGTAGAAATCCTGTTAATAACGCCAGACTAAATAGGTTATTAATAATCTTTGTTAGTCATAACGTTAAGGTTGAACTGGCCGGTCACTTCTCCATACAAACGTCGTAGGGTGATCACTCCCTTATATGAGATTTTAAGTCCAGACTTAAGCATAATACGGATTGATATCGTCATTATCTAGACTTGTATGATGCCAAAGTTTTAAAAAGATAATTAGGTTGTAAGTTATGAGCCTCGAAAATTTTATATGAAAATGTTTCGAGGCTCACAAGTTAATTATTTTATTAAAATTTCGGCTTCATACAAGCCTAGATAATGACGAGATCAATCGGTATTACGCTTTATTTTGGATCTAAATCCTCAAATAAGGGAGTGATCACCCTACGACGTTTGTATAGAAAACGGGCCGGCCAGTTCACCCTTAAGAGCGCTATTACATTTTGACGACGCGCTAAGTTAGGTTTTTTCGACAGCCAACTACTATTATTTAATCTATGTGTAGCGGCGAAGCGGGTATAACGTGTGGAGTGTGGACTAAATAGTTTTGATCCGTGTTACACTTTTACTATACCTAGGAACATATATTTATTTGATGAAAGGTTTTGATGAAGCACCGTGGCGTAGTACTCGGATAGGTGACAGTGACTGGTATTTCCAATTGCGACTGCGTTGCTTGGTTAGGTGACACTTTGTTTGAAGATTTATCATCGTAGGCCAAGTTTACGTGAAAACTGTTAGTAGGGCTAGCCACTATTGCTATACAAACTAATTGATAGACTCAGGCGTTACTTGCGGAAATTCATATTTAGTCGCTAAGAACACATGCATATATTTAAAATATGTTTTTGCTGGCAACACACAAGATATATTTTTTAAAAAGGGTTTGGCTTCAATTGTATAGCCTGCGGCCTCTCGGACGACAACTTAGGGGTGCCCATGGTGGTAGTAATATCCATCTATGTTTTGGGTTATTTAAGCGCTAAAATGATGATAACATGATGACAAAAGTCTCCATTTTTCTTTAAGTACAGAATCCTACATTTTTAAGTAAGTATTAGCATTGAAGATCATTTTTGTATATTCTCCTACGGTAACAATTTGATATGAAAATTCCTTTACCTACTATATAAATACAGGTTTGTTGGTAAAATGCTAATAACCTCTAGGATTGACTTCTGCTAACCCTAAGAAACAATTTGAGAAGATTTTTTTAGTGTTGAAAAAAGTTTTTTAATTTTTTTTTCATATATTTTTTTTGTGCATTAATGCCTACTCCGAGTTAAGAGCGCCCGCCGCGGCAACACTGGACCACACCGTGGTCCCTTTGAATAGAGTTTTGAATGTTTACATCGAGCAAAGTTTTTTTTTTATGTTATTGTGACGGAACAAGCACGAGGCCCACCTGATGTTAAGCGGTAACCACTGCCTATATATAACAGATGCATTTCATCAATAGAAAATAGTAATAAAAAATGTGAAACATACATTACAGGCACAAGATACTTTTGACATCAGGTGGTCCTTGTGCTTATTCAGTCAAAAACATATAAAAAAACTCAAAAGAATTTTTGAAGCGCTCGAAGCGAAGTTTACTTAGCTGTTCTCAACCGATCAGCAAAGTTTAGCAACTTCGCGCGTGGTCATGCGTAGGATGGGTGACCGCTAGTGACATTACTACTGAGGGTTGCCGTGCTTCGGAGGGCACGTTAAGCCGTCGGTCCCGGTTGTCGTCTTAGGATGGCAGTCGTTATAGCATGGTGGTAGGGCATTTTGCGAATGCCCGCCGGGCTAGCTACCACCCTTAAGTAGAAAATCTGTCGCCAAGAACCTAACGGTGTGTTCCGGCAGCTGTCCTTGAGAGCCAGTACTGCTAGGCCTGAACAACATCTTCGACCACACCATCACTTACCATCAGGTGAGATAGTGGTCAAAGGCTAACCTATCAAGCATAAAAAAATTAATAAAAAAAAAACTTTTTAGTCCAAAAAATAACATCTCATAATTTTTCTTAGGACTAACAGAAGTCAACCCGAAGAAGTTGTTAGCATTTTACCAATAACCCTGTATAATTATTTTTTCTGAGGTTACTGCATAATCAAAGCTTGAGAAATTTGATTAATCTACACTTATAATAAAACTGTAACAGGTCCAAATCTGTACATACGATAAGTGAAAAAAAAAATTAAGCACTCTATAGCTGAGACAGATGCCAAAACTTTTTTATTTTTGTTTGTGTGTGTCTTGGCTGAGCATCACGCCAAAACTACTGAATGAATTTCAATGAAACTTAGCATGATTTTAGTTCATACTAGGACATTATATTCATTTTATTCCGAAATTTAGCATGGTACCCGTGGAAGAGGTGATGAAAGTCAAAATGTACCTTAGTTGTAATTTTTTAACGAGTAACTTCACTTTGAAAATAAACTTTTCATAATAAGTTAATATTTACGAGTAGTTCAATCTCAAACATGCTGTTTTTGTTAGAATTCTTGTATTTTGAAGATAAACATTTCAAAGTCATCGTTATTGCAGTTCAGGAATTACAGACATCACAACCTTAAAATTAATTACCAAATAACTTGAAACCCGGAATGTACAGGGACCTTTGAACGTACGGCTCATCTTAAGCTGGCATTCTCTTTTTATCGTATATAGGTATAATAGATAGGTATATTGTCAAAGTCGGACCACTCCTGCTGTTAATAAACGTACCACCGCCACAATATACGGACACATTACTGAAATTGCATACTTATATAGCGTTATCAAGAACAGGAATATGAACAACTTTAATCACGAGGGTAACCTTAATATCCTTAAAAAAATATCTGCTGTTCTATACTAAGAGTCGATTTAGGCGCAGCTAAGGTATGAAACAACTGTGTTTTTTGTTTTTATTGCATTCGGCTTAGCTTCCTGGTATCTCTTTATTGACATTTTTTGCAATCTTATTATTTAATATTATTTATGGTTTTTATTATTCAATCAATATTTTTTATTCTTGGGCATCTACAATTACCTTTGTGTATTGGAGAATTTTAAGATTTATCCGCTAAATATCAGCTACAGACTAATGAGTTAACTGAGAGGCAACGGCTCAAGAGGGCAAAGCTTGCCTTGCTTACATAAAACTATAAAATCTGGATCATTCGCCATTATAGTTTTTTTTAAACTATCTATCTTTTGCCGGATACATTTCTGAGACTGTGCAATGGAAGTGCACCATCTAAAATATCTTCGTTCTACCGCCAAACCTGGAGAGCATAGGCAGAAGTGGATGTTTGCAATCGAAATTGCAATGTGGTACAGCAGAGATCAAGAGCCATGACTCGATGGCTCATCCCCCCTTAGGGGTGGACGATACAATGATGATGACAAAGTACTTTGTTTCTTATTATTATAATATTTTTGTGCGAACCGCGAAGGAACTCTCAGACTTGGAAAATAAATCTAGGAAAATATTACCCGGGAGTTTTCAAAGCCAAAGTAAAACATTGATTGAAACCATTTTAAATAGTTTACTGTCACTAACTTCCCGTTACGAATGTAGCTAGAGCTTTAATTAAGAGTCTCTAATTAGTGCAATCTCTTGAAATTCTCCAGGAAAATGCATTTACTCATAATAACGTGAACCACCGCTGATGTATTAAGACAAAGTTTCCACTTAAAGTGCGCTCGGTAGTTTCGCAGTAGCGTTTACCGACTACATACTAGTTTCCAACTTCGAGACTTAAGAGTTTAACCATTTAACTTTCAAATTACGCGTAGAACTTCAAAGAAACTGCCGCGTGTAAATAAACACTGAGTCTTGGATTTTATCTACATAGTAATTTGATGTGATGGCGAGAAAATGCAACTTAATGTTATAGGGGTAAGAACTATTCTGTTTTCTTTTTATTCTGTTTTTTTTATGTTACTGATGGGAAACTTTAGATCAGAATAACACCTGTTGGTTTTAATATTGTTATGTTTGCAATAACGCCCGCTCGGCGGATTACACTACAAAATTACAAATTTACGAGACAATGTGATTTTGCAATGTAATCTACCGAGCAGGCGTTATTGAAAACATAACAATATTAAAATTATAAGGTTGCGTCATCTAAACTAATATAATAAGAAGGAAAGATTTGATTGTTTGTTTGCATTGAATAGGCTCTGAAACTACTGGACCGAGTAGGATGAAATTTGGTATGGAAATAGTTTGAGACACGGGGAAGGACATAGGATAGTTTTTATCAAACTGCGCAAAAAGAAGTTAATGGTTTTGCATGATAACCGATATACCCGCGGACGGAGCCGCGGCCGGAAAGCTAGTCATTTACACGTTCGAAACCAATAGCAAAATCGGTCTTGTTTGTAGAACAACGCAAGTTTAACTGTAGGTGTCGCTGTATCCCAATATTACGATGGTTCAATAAAGAACGAGAGGAAAAATTGGAGTTATGAGTCATTGTCATGTTAGCTCAAGCGGTCAGAGCATACCCCAACTGTAGGGGTGGATGGATGCGGGTTCGTATCCCGCTCATGACTATATTTTTTGCTCTCGTAAATTTGTAATCTTGTAACACCTGTCGGTTACTGATTATGTTAAAACAAGAACCGATCCTCAAGGATAGCTGCTCGTACACACCAAACTGAGACGAAGTCATCCTCTTTCGTCCTATTATCACATCATTCGATATTTTCAGTTACTGTCCACATTCATTTTTCATACTCCCATTCTTAATTCAAATTCAAAACAAACGCCAAAATCGCACTTGCCTGTTTTGACGCATTCCACTCCTGACTATCGGACAGTACGGTACAAATTACCTACCGAACTTTATAAAAATACCATTGTTACTTATCTGCCCAATAAAATGTAAAAGTAAGTAATATTATAATTTTTTATAATACCTACGAAGCATTGCAATTCAACGGGACAATGCTGCCAGCATGATGGGCACGCTACCAATTGGTAGTGGGCTGGAGCATTTGGACTGCCTGTGAGTCTGAAATGACTTATAGTTTGCCTAAATGCTTTTATTGTACGAGTAGTAGCTGTAGTGTTGTATATAGTTCGCAGTATTTTGTTAATAATGGCAAACCGCCGGTAAAAAAAATTTTTTAGCATACCAACGAATAATCAGAACATAGTTAAAAAAATATTTCATAGCTGTACAAAAGTTATTGAAAGTGCATATTCTTAAATATTATTCCTGGTTTTCGTGCATCATTCAACATAATTATCTATATCAATCGTATTATATCCCGTACCTCTGTAACACTGAGTGTTCCCTTGACCCGGCCCGTAGACCTCGGGGAACCTTAATTGTTACAAAGTTGTGATTGGAAGGCAAGCGTGCGCAAAGTGCCCTTACAACAAACTTCGATTACCCATAGTAGCTACGTACTTTCTACGGCATAGCATTACATAGTAATTGCCACTGAGCTATGATTCCTCGAAAAATATATCAGTTAAATAACAAGAGTATTTTATTACCTAAACATGGAACCTAATTTAATGACACACTGCAAAACCATTGCAAATTACTAAATACGAACAACTCTCAAAGTGAAACCACAGTTTTGAGTAATTCTTTTACTCAAAACACTCAAACGCGCTGTGCACCCTTTCTAATATGAATAAACTTCTTAGTTGATTATTTTTAACCGACTTTAAAAAAGGAGGAGGTTTTCAATTTGTCTGTATTTTTTATAATGTTTGTTCCCTCAGGACTTTTTACTGGATGAACCGATTTTGATGTTTCTGTTGTTTTATTTGAAAGCTGATGCTTGTCATGTGGTCCCATTTAAATTTCAACAAAATCGGTCTAGCCGTTTTTGAGTTACACTCCAATAACTGTTTTTTACCTATCTTGAAGATATAGGCATTGCCATGCAGTGAATGACAATCGATCCTGTACCGACCCTTTGTTATGAAAAATAAACAAGAAGATTAAATACCAAAAGGAAAAAAAACCTAAAAATGAAACCGACTTCAACACTCAAAAGTGTGAAATAACTCGTCGAAGTCGGTACCATGCACACAAAATGTGATAATAGACTCTTTTTGACTACTATGGTGCCGACTTCAAGTTATTACACACTTTTGAGTGTTGAAGTCGGTTCCATTTTTAGGTTTTTTTCCCTTTGGTATCATAACTTTCTTGCTTATTATTCATGACAAAGTACATGTACGAGATGAAAGTTTTACGTTTGTTACCACACACTGTTTCCAAACAAGAATAATAGATGAGTGATGTAGAACAATAGTGTTTACTATCTATCGATGATCACATTACCAAATCAGTGACCAGTTTACATAACAATGTCGTAACTTATATATCGATATCCAAAATAGTTTTATTCAATCGTAAAACTGCTGGAGGATTGACAGCATCTATTTAAAATGATGTCATTCGCAAAAATCTTAAGTTTTTGTTTATTACTTTTCGACTGCAGTTTGAGTAAAGATTTCAAGTGTACATTGGAAGCGTTTATAAAGAAATCAGTTCATCATGAAATAAAATTCCCATCGTTGCTGAAGAGACAGCTGGCTGATATAGACGATGATGCCGGTGAAGTTTACAGTGGTCTTGATAAGGAAACAGTTGAATCTGCGACAGAAGAAACAACGGCGCCAAGCGATTTTGTGAGAGCGACGCGAAGGCAAATCATCTTACCAAGGAATACAAAGTCTATGAAAAGTAAGATACACTCAAAAAAAAATTAAGCCAATCAATAGCTACCTATCTAATTGAAATTTAAACAAACAAAATATGCGCGAAATACTATCTGTGAACCTAAGGATATTCTTGTAATTGTTAAATTATAGAAAAAGCAAACATATTCAATACGAACAGTGATGGCTCAGTGGCATTGGCTATGGACTGCCGCGCAGCAGGTCCGTGGTTCAGATCCGGCCGCAGCCTTGAGCTTCACTTCATGGTGGAAGGGCATTTTGCGAATGCCCGTCTGGCTAGCGACCTCCCTCTACAAGAAAATCTGTTGCCAAGCACCTGACAGTGTGTTCCAGCAGCTGTCCTTGAGAGCCAGACATTCTAGGTTAAGCCTGTTAACACCTTCGACCACATCATCACTTACCATCAGGTGGGATTACGGTCAAAGGCTTAACTCATCAGATGATATAACTGTTATTAATTGTTAATGAGTCATATATTTTCATATAAACAAATATAGAAATATAATTTTTAAGTAATTAAATTTAGCTTTTTGCTATACATTGCAGTAGATAGAAGTAAGTTCAAAGATGATTCAGACGTCATATTGACCTTGACTATGTAATATTTATTTCACAGGTGAAAGAGAAAGCTGCAAATGTAAGGCACAAGATGTTATTCATGAACCAGTTGTCTTCAAAGACACCAAAACCTTGCTGGAGAAAGCACTGTTCCCAGATGTGATGGATGAAGAAACTGAAAGAGACCCTTCTATTGCCACCACTCCAATAAAAAGATCAGCTGAAGAAAGCACTACAACGTATCAAACTGTTATTGCTCCGTATCCTACTGAAAGAGGTAAAATTCTAAAAATAGCATTATTTCAATGAAAATCATATTTATTTGATATTTCCTTATTTGTACAAAAACTGCATGGTGTGATTTAGCTCTATGGAATTGTTATGGCTTTTACACAACTATGCAGATTGTGAATTGGTTTCTCAAGAAATATCTACGTGATTAAAAACTATTTAGGCTGCGTTCGGAAACGAGTGATTTCTTATCAGTGTAACATTTGTTAGTTAATCAAGTGAAACTCATGTAATACAACTAAGCCATTTCCGATAGAGAATTGAGAACCTAGTAGTTATAATTATTCCCGGCACATTGCTTAAATTTTTCCATGACAATTTAACCAATAAAAACTGGGAAACCATTTTATATATGCAAATAGGTTCACGTTCTTATAGCTGATTGGCTAGCCTTTGACCACTATCCCACCTGATGGTAAGTGATGATGTAGAAGATGTTGTTGAAACTAACCTTTAAAATTCTCTCAAGGACAGCTGCCGGAAAACACCGTTAGGTGCTTGGCGACAAACTTTCTACTTGAGAGTTGTAGGTAGCCAGGCGGGCATTCACAAAATGCCCTACCACTATGCTGTAACGACTGCCATCCTAAGATAAAAACCGGGTCCGACGGCTTAATGTGCCCAGTGCCCTCCGTCACTAGCGATCACCCATCCAAGTCATGACCGCGGCGTTCATTGCTTAATTTAGCTGATTGTTTAAGAACGACTAAACAAACTTCGCTACGAGCGCTTCAAAGATATAATAAAATAAATAATATCAGCAAATATTATATATTAAATGTATTTAATTATAAGGACTACTAAAATATGCCATTATTTTACTCTCAAATGACAAATGACTTCCAATTACCTGGCAGGTGAACACCCTCTCCCTGTTTTGCATCGGGTAACAAATTCAACAGTTAAGTGAACTCTTACATTTTTTTTTATACCTGATAGGTTTGCCTTTGACCACTATCTCACCTGATGGTAAGTGATGATGTGGTCGAAGATATTGTTCAGGCTAACCTAGAAGTACTGGCTCTCAAGGACAACTGCCGGGACACACGGTTAACTGCTTTGCGACAGATTTTCTACTTGATGGTGGTAGCTAGCCAGGCGGGCATTAGTAAAATGCCCTACCACCATGCAATTCATGTTTTTCGAACAGCCTCGAGCGAATGTAAAAATTCACCAAGATGATTCCCGGACAGCATTCGGGTACCTAACCTTTATATCCAACCAGTGATTTCCAAACCCTTACATAAATACTTAATTTTCATTTGTTTCAGCATTAAATGAAACACACTTAGAAGTAAACGAAACTGAATTCCAAATAGTGTTTGATATGACCGATGTATGTCCCTACTTCAAAGAACTTCCAAGATTGGATATGGATAAAATGGCAGACGCCTGGCAACTTGTTCACTACAGGGCACAAGAAAAATTGGCATGTTTTAAGATTTATCTAAACATAACTACAGAAGAAGTAAGTTGTTTCAAGTATAGTTTATGGACTTTTTTTAATGTTATTGTGACGGAACAAGCTCGATGCCCACCTGATGTTAAGCGGACTAACCTCTACCTAAACAGTTGCATTTAATTACAATTCATGAATTGCACTGCGCCCGTCACTTTGAGACAAAGTTGTTAAGTCTCATGTGACTGTAATTTCACTGGCTCTCAATGACTGCTGCCGGAACACATCGTTAGGTACTTGGCGAACGATTTTCTACTTGGGGGTGGTAGCTAACCAGGCGGACAATCGCAAAATTGGCTTCCACCGTGCGGTGAAGCTCAAGCCGGCGGTGGGGATCGAACCAGGGACCTGCGACACGACAGTCCATAGCTATTACCGGTTGGCCATAATTCTTCAATTGTAAGATTCAATTGTATCGTGATAGAATGAGCACGAGGCACGAGGTTAGTTTTCGACCACTTTCTATCTCATATATTAGGTCCTTACATATGAAATTGGCGTTTTGTATGGGAGGAACAAAAAGTCGAATATTTTTTAATATAATATATTTAATTAATCAAAGTATGAACCATTATTTTCTATGCACTTTTGCCATCTCATAGGTAGTTCATTGATCCCTTTACTAAAAAAACCAGTCGGACGGGAATCAATAAAATCTTTGAAGGCGATTTGGACTGCCCCATCGGAGTTGAATTTTTTCCCTTGCAAGAAGTTATCCAAATTTCGAAAAAAATGGTAATCTGTTAAAGCAAGGTCCGGGGAGTACGGAGGATGTCTTAGACTTTCCAATTGAAGCTCTTCTAATTTAGTAGCCGTCTGTAGCGCAGTGTGTGGTCTAGCGTTGTCGTGAAGCAGCAGTGGCGTGGAGCGATTGACCAGCCTAGGTTGTTTAGCCGCTAGCTTTTCCATCATGGTTTGCAATTCCTGACAATAGACATCAGCCGTAATAGTCTGGCCAGATTTGAAAAAACTGTAATGAACAATACCGGCACTAGTCCACCAAACGCTTACAAGTAACTTTTTTGGGGTTAATTTTCGCTTGGAGCAGGATTTGGCTGGCTGGTCAGGATCTAACCATTGCGCTGAGCGCTTCCGATTATCGTAAAGAACCCATTTTTCATCACAGGTAATGATTCGGTTTAAAATACCTTCATTATTGTGCCGGTTTAGTAATGTAACGCAGCAGTCGACGCGCGTTTGCCGGTTTGTTTCAGTCAATTCGTGAGGTACCCACCTTTCAAGCTTTTTAATCTTCCCAATTTGCTTCAAGTGAATTAAAACAGTTTTATCACTAACATCGCAGCCTGCAGCTAACTCGGACGTGGTTTGCGATGGATCCGCTTCCACAATAGCCTTCAACTCTTCATTATCAACTTGAGTCTCAGGCCGTCCACGGGGCTTGTTCTGCAGGTCGAAATTTCCAGAACGAAAACGTTGGAACCAAAAACGAACTGTGTTTTCTTTTGCAACACGACCGCCATACACATCATTCACCCTTCGAGTTGTTTCCGCAGCACTAGTGCCACGGCGGAACTCGTACTCGTAAATAATGCGATATTTAAGGTTTTCCATTTTGTAAAATGAGTGACGCAAACAGAAAAAAACAGAAGAAAAAAAACAAATGAATGACGATCATCGAAGCACAAATACATGAGTCTATAGCTGTACAAATTTGAATTTGGAATTCCTTACCAAAGAGGAGAAATTCGTGATTAAAGTGGCCAGTACGAAAAACGCCAATTTCATATGTAAGGACCTAATATATACTTACTATCTCATATGATGGAAAGGGATATTAGGCCTAATATGTTGTTCAAGCTAACCTATAGATATACAGACTATCGAAGTTTACTGCCGGAACATACCGTTAGGTTCTTGGCAACAGATTTTCTACTAGGTAAGCCAGACCTACAATCGTAAAATGCCCTATCACCATGCCTGTTGCAACGGCTTTGATGCTAATATTCTATTTTTATCTCATCTACATTTATTAGTGTCTATTTGTTTATTTTTAGTAACCGGCGGTATGCATTTATTAACAAAATACTACGAACTATGTTCAACACTACAGCTGCAGCTACTACAATAAAAACATTTAGACATCGAAGACTCACAGGCAGTCCAAATGCTCGAGTTCACTACCAGTTGGCAGCATTGCCCCGTAGATTTGCTTATTCCTTGATCGAAATAGGTGCCAGCATTTTGATCACGCGTCGCATCGACCAAGCGCTCTGATAAGTTTAAGAAAATACGATAAGCTCCCGGTCCCCACGGACCCAACGTCTCTACACAAAATGGCTCAAATATGTAACTCATACCTAGTTACCCTCTTTCTACAGACTTCAAAAAAAGGAGAAGTTACTCAATTCATCATTTTTATTTTTATTTTATTTTATTATGTTTGTTACCTCAGAACTTTGACTGGGTGAACCGATTTTGATGATTCTTTTTTTATCTGAAAGCTGATGCTTGACGTGTGGTCCTATTTACATTCCATCAAAATCGGTCAAGCCGTTTTTGAATTACACTCTAACAACTGAAAGGTATTTTCCTATATTGATGATATAGTAATTGACAATGAATGACAATCGATTTCTTAAGTAGCAAGGGTCACTAAAGAAAGTGTTTTTTTTTAATTCATAAAATTTTATCAAGTTTAAACTCAAATGTATGAAATAACTTGTCGAAGTCGGTACCATGCGCACAATATTGTGATAATAGGTACTTTGAATCATCATGGTACCGACTTCAACAAGTTATTTCATACATTTGAGTGTTGAAGTCGGTTCTATTTTTTGCTAAAAAAATATATTAGTACTTGTAATGTTATAAAGACTTTTTTCCATACAAAGTTTCTTCACAATTTTCTCATAACATCATATTTCGAAGTTTATTCTCGGACGTCTTCAAATAATAAGATTACGGACCGGTACGAAAGTTTCCAGTTCGTCAGAACATTAACTAAGAGGAAAGAACGTCTGCTCCGAATACATTTCTAGAAAATGTTCCTCTCATTTTCTGGATAAAAATCTTGCCACAGTTGCCAGTACTAACCGGGATTAGGGTGTAAAATTTTCAGAACGTCATAGTTTGAGTGTGCTTGAAGGTGCTATATATTTCTTAGGCTACCCTTTTTGGCACGCGTCTAAAACAGCTGATACGATACAATACGAATACTCTTTATTGCATACCAACAAAAGTAAAAAAAGCACATTTACAAACACAATAAATAAAAGTTATAAAGCAAACAGAAGTATTTTTATATTGTTATGATTGCAATAACGCCTGCTATGCGGATTACATTACAAAATTACAAACATACGATAGGAATTCTTTTTTTAAGTCATGTGCGGGATCCCGCACATGACTTAAATTTTTCCTATCGTATGTTTGTAATTTTGTAATGCAAACAGAAGTAGTTAATTTGAACTGTACATTTACAAATATATATAATTAAATATGTAAAGTTGAAATACATTATGCGGTCTTATCGCTACGCAATCTCTTACAGACAACATTTGGATGGATAGGGCAACGTAAACTTGTGAACGGTTGTGTGCAACAAAGAAATAAAAAATTAAAAAAATATAGCTGAACTTATTTAAATGAAATGTAGTGCACTGATTTTAGTTGGGTATAAGAAAAGAAGGATCATTGTCAGAAGTCAAATAAATGTTGAGATGAGAAATAAGTAATGCAATTTTGAAAGACAGAGTGTATAATTGCCTGATTGAAAAGCAGAGTGGAGTGAATGAAGATATAAAACGTAGTTGAGAAATGTATGCTCAAATGTTTTGCTCTGAAAAGAGGGTAGACGATAGTAGATTGACAAAGCAAATAATCACGGTAAGCATGAATGGAACAATTGGAATAGACTTTAGCGAACGTATTCTGTCAAAATGGAAGACGTTCCTAAAAAAATAGTTTATGAGTATCTAACAGACTGGTGTGTATGAAGAATTTTATGAATTCGAAGGAAGCAATGGACGTATTTTAAGATCGTAGCTATTAGTAAAAGTGTGTGGTATGCTTCTGTTACAGAGTATTTCCAACGATAACGTGATAAAAGCCGCCGGAAGGGAAGGTAGAAACAAGACTCCATATTTATTCGCGTAAAATTTGAATTCTTTATATACTATGCCATACTGCTTATTCTATACCTACACCAATTATTATCAATTATTTTTGAAGCAATGATAGCCAATCGGTTATGGCTGTGGACTGCGGTGCCGCAGGTCCATGGTTAAATTCCCGCTGGCTTGAGCTTCACCGCATGGTGGGAGCACATTTTGTGAATGCTAGCCACCACACTCAAGTAGAAAATCTATCACCAAGCACCTAACAGTGTGTGTTAGAGCCAGTAAAATTACAGGCTCATGAGAATCAACAACTGTCACTGCAGGGTGACGGGTGCAGTGCAGTTGGTCTTTTGACGAAATGCATCTGTTATAGGCAGAGGATACGGCTTAACATCAGGTGGACCTCGTGCTTGTTCCATCACAATAACATTAAAAAAAACACATAACATTAATTCATCATAAATTCTTACTGACATACAATTTTTCTTCACAATAACTATTGGCACACCCATGCACGCAACGCATAATGGTATAATAATAATGATCATCCGCATATATACTAGTGGCTCTCCGAGCTGTAGACCTCGCGAGTCTACCCTAGCATAGCTCACAATTGAATAAAAGTTCACTGCGCATGCTAATGGGAGAATGGATCAATAAATCCAAAAATTTAGATATGTTATGTAAATAATTTATGATTTCATTGGACCTATGTCCAAGAAAATCATACATTATTTACAAAATCATTGACACGCGGGCCCCAGCGAAAGCTAGTTGTATCAGAAATAGGTAGGTAATTAGTAAATCTACAATAATTTGACATACTTCGTAATGTATTTATCTCGCATTAATATACTGGCTACAAAAACATGGAAAATAAATAATTGATTATACGAGAGAGAGAGAACCTATCACTTTTAGGCAACTGACGCGCGTATGAGGACATTGCCATTAAATTAAGCGCAGGCGTCCAAACTTCAACACCTTATAATGAATATCACCAAAAATTTTTTTGAAAAATTTCTATGAACTGAAATGACAAAAAAAAATTATGGACTGATTTAAACCTGCTCACAAAACTTCGTGATAATCGATTTAGAAATGCCTGAAGAGGAGAACAACCGGATATACGAAAGCATTTTTGTTTAAAATGAAGCAGAGACGCTTCGCTCGAACTAAGTTCTCGCTTGGTCAAATATATGCTTAAGTAACAATAACTACTTACCTATATAATATGAATCAAGAACAATAATTATAGTTAGGTTGTGGACATAACATTTTTATAGGAACAAGAAACATGCTGACGGCTTATGCTGAAACTGTCTGCAGAGCGCTTGCCATAGAAACGTAGTGTTGCCTTGTTTTAAATACCAAGGGTTCAAACGCGCTGAAATTTTGTATGAGCTCGGGATATACATGCAAAATTTCATAGAGTTTGAACACGTGGTAGTAAATTATGACGAAGAGCGCTACGTGCACTGTAGCCTTACCTACTTCTGTAGTTGGCCTTAAATAAAACCAAAATATTTGAAATATATTTGCATGATTTGTTTCAATAAGCTGATTAAAAACAAAACCTAAAACTCATCATAACACGGGTTTTGTTTTCTAATAAAAATAAGTACTAGTTATACGTTTTAAAATTTATCCGAAAAAATATTTTTCGTAACATATTAAATAAAGTAAACAACATTACGGTACCTAATAATTATTCCTCAAAAGCATTATACTCAACAATAACTATGAAAAATAATGATAATACGACATTATGATAATTATAGCAAACAGTTTCTGCTGTAGTAAATTAGGAATTGTGCTGTATAAAATTATGCTGGAAAGTAAATATTCATATTATTAAATATTTCCATGTAAGGAGATCTTTTTTTTTTACTGGCGTATGCCTTTATTAACAAAATACTACGAACTATATACAACACTACAGCTACTACAATAAAAGCATTTAGATCCCTATAAGTCATTGCACACAAGCAGTCCAAATGCTCTAGCCCACTACCAGTTGGCAGCGTATGTCTCGTTGAATTTGTTTGTTTGTAGCCAAATAGGTGCCAGCAAAAAAAAAATGATATTATTTATTTTTTTCTATTCGATTATGTAACATACAGTTTCTAATGATCTAATGAGTTGTAGTGTCTGCTTTTGTTCGTTACTGAAATTAATTTTATATTAATTAATTTGACTAAAAGCGGTTTTGTGAAGGGTGGGGTCAATATTTTTGAAGGGTGTACTAGGACATTAAGATGTTAGTGGCAAGACTTTGAGGGCAACCGAGGCCCGGGTTGAAGGTAGTCATAATATAAATTAGAAACTTTTTGCGTGTTTGTTATCAGTAACCTCCTTAACGGTTTTAACGAAATATAGTAATTGGATTCTTTAGGCCCTGGAAGACTACATAAAATATTAGGAAAAATATTGCACAAACTTTACTCTAAAACAATAGTTGATATTTTCTAAGCATGCAAACAAAATAACGATGAAAATTTGCTTTCAGAGAATTTGTAAATGAGATAATCGTTAGCATGCGATAGTGGTTAAATCAAATGTACACAAATATCACAAATATTTCAAAAATATTTCAAGAAACCTTTAAAAAAATATTTTAGAAAAACACATAAAAATATCAAACATGTACTTCGTATCTAGTGATAAGTATATAGGCCCAATTCACACCGAAACGGCAGAGGCCGGTGGCGCAGTAGTTGGTAATTACACTGCCAAACCATTTTAGACTTTGTCGTTTCCGTTATAATGTATAGAATAGGATACACTTTGGTCTGAATTGAGCCATCGTCAGAACGATAGTTGCTGGTATAAGCACGATGCTAGTTACTTGGTAACAATGTGTCAATCATTTGAATGTTGAACTAGCATCAGAAATTGTCAAGCGAGCATGAAAAAAATCCTAGCTTATATTAGTTTAGTAAAGATAGATCGTGTATTTCAAATAGCAACACTTAATTGATTTCCAGAGTCGAATGTTTTACGCCGAAAAGTTCAGCAGTTTCAACGAAACCATTAACTGGAAGGATTGTTACTTAGAATTGACTTCAACTGGAAAACCAAAAGACGAGAAAAGGCACTTTTTGCAGGGTAACAAAAACAGCAGGAGCGTCTTGGAGAACATAGTCTTATCACAGGAGAAAGTCAGTGAGTATTTCTGATTTGTATATGCGATTGAAAATAAAACTAATAGATAATTTCAGTTGTTGACAAGCTAAAGCTCCAACTAACAAAAAATATGTACGTATTCCATGTTTAGAGTGGTGTAAAAATTTTCTACACTAGCACTAAAATTTGGTGTATTATTTTTTTTTCTTTTATGATATAGTGACTGAACAAGCTCGAGGCCCACCTGATGTTAAACGGTATTCTCTGCCTGTATCAAATGCTTATCATCACAAATCACGAATTGCACGGCCACCCGTCACTTTGAGACGTATAGTTGTTAAGTCTCATGTGCATTTCACTGGCTCTCAAGGACAGCTGCCGGAACACTTCTGCTGAGATTTTCTATTTGAGGGTGCTCGCTAGCCAGCCGGGCATTCGTAAAATGCCCTTCCACCATGCGGTAAAAGATCAAGCCCGTGGCAGAATTCGAACCATGGACCTGCTGCGCGGCAGTCCATAGCCAATGCAACTCAGCCACCACTGCTTCATTCTTATACTGCATAAGATTTAGTTACATTTTTATTGCCACCCACTTAGGCTTATTTTTCTTTAATTCTGACGTCAGTCGAACGTACGAAGAAACATAAGAGACTTTTCTGTGTTTACACGACTGATATGCACACCCGACGTCTGCAACTGACGTCAGCGTAAAGCCGTAGTACTGGTCGTACCTGAAAATGATGGACCTAACGACCGGAGATTTTACTTAATTTTATTATTGTAACCATTGGATATGGACAGCAAGCTAACTCTGCAAAGTCTACCATAAGCATCCAAGACAGCATATCTTCCCAAAGATCTCAAAACCCTGTCAATTTTCGCTGAGTTTGCAACGAATTAACCCCTTACCGCATACTGGGACAAATTTGGAACATTTATAAAAATAGCTTGAAACAACCTTTGTACGCCATCTCTGTATCTAGTTTTGCATTATTTGCCTAGCTAATACACGTACTAACCCAAGAAACAACAGATGGTGCTTGTAACTTATTATATGAGTACGAAATTTCGTCGGTAAAGCAGTGCATTCCGCCATTTCGGTCGTGCATGAGGTTGTGAGTTTTTGAAGTGATATTTTTATTTGTTTTGGGCTAAATATCATTACAAAAAGTGTCTGGGAGTGAAGAAGAATGAACCCACGACGGTTTTATGGCAAAAATCGTAAGTTATAACATTTATAATGTGTTTAATTTGTCATTTAAACTTTAGCTAAATTCGGAACACCATGCAGTCCAGTTTTAAATTACTCGTCAAATTTGGCACATTATGCAGTAGAATGACAAAACAAATTTGGCACACTATGCAGTGTGGTAAAAGTAGATTATGATGTGATTATGTGTGGTAAAAGTAGATATTATGTAATTTATTTGTATAATACACGGTTTCCAGGTTGATTTCATTACATTTCTCAGCTTTCTTTTACAAGAAAGCCTAGAAATGCACCTAATGAAATCACCCTGGCAACCAGAAAAGTAATAAAAAATTAAAAATGTTTTTTTTATGGAGCCAGCTCTTTATTGTTTGAGCTGTTGACGCCAGCGACCTGTATACATACATGTCCATTACCTAAGATAATTTCTTAATAAAAACTTAAACTTGTACAAACTTGTTTTTTTTTATGCTACTACTAAGTACTACTGCATACTGTGACGAATTCGGAACACATGTTTTTATAAACTAGAGTGCATGTCGTTCCAAAATTGGAACTTTTTCTTTTTTCGTGTTTTTAGATTACTATGCATGTTTTATTTTTTTTAAATAATTTTTATGGATACCCCTGGGGCACAGGAACATCATAAATTAAAATAATTGAAATCTAAAAATCCATGCGGTAAGGGGTTAAGACTTACTACACAGTTAATATTGCCACTTTGTACTCTCAAAATTCTCGGAGCCACCCTCAACCCTTCTCGGGCAAAATGTCGGGATACAGAATTAATTTTACTATAAAAGGATCCCTTTATTGTGGGTAGAGAAGATTTTGATGAAACATTCACTGACAAAATTTAATTTTGGTGGTACAAAAACGTCAATGACTTTATGAATGAAATCTCACAAATTCTTTTGTACCTTTGTCTGTTTTCTATTTCGTGCAGAGTTTTAAGAAAAGTAACATGTTATGACATAGCTCTAAAAGTAATATGACATACTCGTAGCTCTATATCAAGCTACAAAGCTACATTCATTCCCTACGTTAAACTTAAATTTTATGGACAAAATAATGTATACTAACTGGGAAGAAAGGTTCTCGAGTGGTTACCACACTACACCGGAAGACATATTGTTGGTAGGCCCCCCACTAGGTAGACTGACGACATCGTGAAAGTCGCGGGTAGCCAATGGTTACAAGCGGCTAATAGCCGTTCTTTGTGGCGCTCTATGGGGGACGCCTTTGTTCAACAGTGGATGTCTTCCGGCTGATGATGATGATGATATACTAACGACTTGTTAATATGATAATATTTTTGAAAACGATGTTTAATTTATACTCGTAGTCATATTTTAGAAACTCCCGACATGTTTATACACGGGTGTTATATCGTATGCAACTAACTATTACTCAATATGATGATTGTCAATTTTTCGGCTTCAATCAGAAGCCTTCATCGGGATCTTGAGTATTACTTAACGTAACTAAACAACTTTAAACGGTTATCGCAGCCATTACGTTGGCAGCTTTAGCGTTGTCCGCAAGTCGTCCTGGTAACATCCCCAGGTGTGCGGTAATCAGAGGTTACACAATCAAACACCGAGCTCGCCGGCGAGCTCGAGGCAAAAATAAAATCCCGATTAGTGTCTCTCCAAATAGTCACAGAGTAATATTCAATAGGGCCCATTCTCAACGGTACAACACTGCAGTTGTACCGGGGCATTTAGTTCCGATTCCCCCTTTGTCTCTCGGCAGCGAGACAAGCCGAGGTCCGAACCACAGTGGTGCCCTTGAGCTCGCTGTCACCCCTCCCGATAGTAGCGTGGCGTTTTCGGCGCCCGCAGGAGACGGAGGTATAAGGCGCTTTTCGCCTTATACGCCCGTCTCAGAAGAAGTGCCCTCAGCGCTTCTTCCTCCTGGGCTATAAGAGGGCCTCCCCTCGCCCAAAGTCCGGTGGAGCTGTACGTCCGCGTAGCGGTAGACAGCATCTATGTCCTCCCTAAAAAAAAAAAAAAAAAAAAAAAAAAAAACTTTAAACGGTTTAAATCGCGTATATTTATCATTATTTTTGTAGTCACCCTTATTAGTCACTGCAAAGTGTTTGAAACGTCGGGACAAAAATAATGATAAATATACGCGATATAAACTGTTTAAAGTTGTTTAATTACTATGTGTAATAATCGCGAAAACCTAAGACAATACTTATTAAGTTTTTTTTAATGCTTGATAGGTTAGCCATTGACCACTATATCGTCTGATGGTAATTGATGATGTGGTCGCAGATGTTGTTCAGGCTAACCTAGAATTACTGTCTCTTAACAGCTGCCGGAACACACCGTTTGGTGCTTGGCGACAGATTTTCTACTTGAGGGTGGTAGTTAACCCGGTGGACATTCGCAAATTTACCTACCACCATGCGAAGTAGGAAAATTTTAATAAATTACATAAATAGTTCAAAAATCTACATTATAACTATTTTTATAGACAAAAGATGTTGATACTAAGTACTTAAAATAATTGAAATATTTAAGAACACTTATCTGATACTGTCTGTCCCCCGTGGGGTGCCAATACAGAGTTGTGCCTTCCCCCTCCTTCGTGCCGTGGGAGTCTTAAGAAGTGATAGTGAAAAATACCAGAAAGTGGGCAGCAAGGCTTCCCGAAGAGCTTGGGGATCACAGGGTAAGATGTTACCCTGTGATCCCCAAGACGCCTGCCAAGCGTGGGGCTCATGGCAAACACCTCCTATAGGGGGAGCTATTTGTTCAACGGTGGCCGTCATAATAGTATATGTAACTGCGGTCTGAGCAGGAATTCATGAACCAGTATGTCCAACAAACACATCCTGATATTGTTCCAGATGACAGCAAGATCATCACACTGTTAGAACAGACACCAGACCAATGGCTGGTAAACAAGGACCTGCTCCTCATGCGGGACTGCGACAACGGTGACATAGCCATATTCGCAAGAGTACCGACGATACCCTCCGTGATGGGTTTGGAAGAAGCTCTCGTCAATTTTGGAGAAGATGGTTTGGATGGAGTCACACCATGTGTTCAAAGCAATGAAAGACTTGATGACCCCTATTTGAGAATAAGATATGATATTTTGTCGTAAATGTGGTGTCATAAAATTTATACAGAAACACACTTTTATTATTTATGTCATATACCTGGTGGCCTTAGAAAAAAAAAGCTGTTTTATTGTTATGAGATCGGAGGGCTAACGAGCAAACGGCTCACCTAGTGGTAAGTGATCACCGTCACCCACGAACATTCGCAACACCAGAGGTTTCGAAGATGCCGACCATTGAGGAGGAGATATGCTCTCTTTTTGCAGGCTCCTGATTATGCTCAATAATAACTATGAAAAATAATGATAATACGACATTATGATAATTATAGCAAACAATTTCTGCCGTAGTAAATAAGGAATTTTGCTGTATAAAATTATGCTGGAATGTAAATATTCATATTATTACATGTTTCCATGTAAGAAGTTTTTTTTACTGGCGGTATGCCTTTATTAACAAAATACTACGAACTATATACAACACTACAGCTACTACAATAAAAGCATTCAGATCCCTATAAGTCATTGCACATAGGCAGTCCAAATGCTCTAGCTCACTACCAGTTGGCAGCGTATGTCTCGTTGAATTGCAATGCTTATTCATTGAGCCAAATATGTTATGTGATATGTTATTGTGACTGAACAAGCTTGAGGCCCACCTGATGTGAAACGGTATTCTCTGCCTATAACAAATGCATTTCATCACAAATCACGAATTGCACTGCGCCCGTCACTTTGTGACATAGCTGTTAAGTCTCATGTGCCTGTAATTTCACTGCCTCTCAAGGACAGCTGCTGGAACACTCCGGTAGGATTTTCTACTTGAGGGTGGTCGCTAGCCAGGCGGGCATTCGCAAAATGCCCTTCCACCATGCGGTAAAAAGCTCAAATCCGCGGCGGGATTCGAACCAGGGACCTGCTGCACGGCAGTCCATAGCCAATGCCACTGAGCCAGCACTGCTTCACTTTATATACTGCAAAAGTTTTAGTTATATTTTTATTGCCGACCACTTAGGCTTATTTTTCTTAAATTTTGACGTCAGTCGAACGTACGAAGAAATATATGAGACTTTTCTGTGTTTCGACGCGGTGCGCGCTCCCGACGTCTGCAGCGTAAGGGGAAAGGTAAAGGTAAAGCAAGCCGTAGTACTGGTCGTACCTGAAAATTATGGCCCTAACGACCGGAGATTTACCTTAATTTTATTATTGTACCCATTTATATTGAACTCAGCAAAGTCTACCATAAGCATCCAAGACAGCATATCTTCCCAAAGATCTCAAAACCCTGTCAATTTTAGCTGAGTTTGCAACGAATTAAGACTTACTACACAGTTAATATTCCCACTTTGACCTCTCAAAATTCTCGGAGCCACCCTCAACCCTTCTCGAGCAAAATGTCGGGATACAGAATTAATTTTACTATGAAAGGATCCCTTTATTGTGGGTATAGAAGATTTTGATGAAACATTCACTGACAAAATTTAATTTTGGTGCTACAAAAACGTCAATGACTTTATGAATTTAAAATCTCTTGTACCTTTGTCTCTTTTTTACTTCGTGCATAGTTTAAGGAAAAGTAAACATCATCTCTATATCTAGCTGCAAATCTACATTCATTTCCTGAGGTTAAACCTATTTTGAAACGTCTTAATAGAAGGAGGAGGTTCTCATTTGAACTGTATTTTTTTAATGTAGTAACCTCATAACTGTTGATAGGGTGTACCGATTTAGATAATATTTTAATATGCGTTAGCTGGTGCTTGTCATGGGGTCCCATTTAAATTTGGGTGAGATCTGACGAGTAGTATTGTAGATTTGAGTTATCCTTAATAATTAGTAGTTTATATATGAAGTCATTTTTTTTGCCTAAATAGTTCAACAAATAAATTCTAAATCCTAACTATTCTTTTTTATGGGATTGTGACGGAGCAAGCACGATGCCCACCTGATGTTAAGTCAGTCCACTTAACATACCTTTGCCTATTACAGATGCATTTCGTCACTTGTGACGAATTGCACTACGCCCGTTACACTGAGACATACAGTTGTTATGTCTCGTGTGCCTGTAATTTTACTGGCTCTCAAGGACCGCTGCCGGAACACACTGTTGGGTGCTTTGCGACAGATTTTCTAGTTGAAGATGGTAGCTAGTCAGGCGAGCATTCGCAAAATGCACTTCCACCATGCGGAGAAGCTCAAGCCAGCGGTGGGGATCGAACCATGGACCATTTTGAAGCGCTCGTAGCGAAGTTTACTGAGCTGTTCTCAACCGATCAGCAAAGTTAAGCAACGTCGCGCGCGGTCATGAGTTGGATGGGTGACCGCTAGTGACATTACTACTGAGCGTTTCCGTGCTTCGGAGGGCACGTTAAGCCGTCGGTCCCGGTTGTCGTCTTAGGATGGCAGTTATAGCATGGTGGTAGGGCATTTTGCGAATGTCCGCCTGGCTAGCTACCACCCTCAAGTAGAAAATCTGTCGCCAAGCACCTAATGGTGTATTCCGGCAGCTGTCCTTGAGAGCCAGTACTTCTAGGTTAGCCTGAACAACATTTTCGACCACATCATCACTTACCATCAGGTGAGATAGCGGTCAAAGGCTAACCTATCAGGCATAAAAAAAAAAAAAAAACCTGCGGCACAGCAGTCCATAGCTATTACCGTTCGGCCACCATTGCTTCAAATTTTCTTACGGACAAAAATTAAAGTTGCTAATAAGTAAAAAAAATTAGATATTTTAGAACACCTATCTGATACTTTATGTCCCCCGTGGAGTGATGTATATACTGTATCTCCACCTTTCCCCCTCCATCGTCCCGTAGGAGTCTTAAGAGGCGATAAAGTAAAAAATACCAGAAATTGGGCAGCAGGGCTTCCCAAGGAACTGCCATCTTACCCTGTAAACCCCAAGATGCCTGTCTAGCGTGGGGTTATCGGCAAACCCCCCTAATGCGGGAGCTATTTGTTCAATGGTTTCATAATAGTATATGTTACTGTATTCTGAGCAGATGCTCAAGCAGGGAGTTAATTGAACTATGTGTCTAATAAATACGTCTTGTTATTGTTCCAGATGACAGCAAGATCATCACACTGTTAGAACAGACACCAGACCAATGGCTGGTGAACAAGGACCTGCTCCTCATGCGGGACTGCGACAACGGTGACATAGTCATCTTCGCAAGAGTACCGACAGTACCCACCGTGATGGAATTGGAAGAAGCTCTGGTCAATTTTGGAGAAGATGGTTTGGATGGAGTCACACCATGTGTTCAAAGCAATGAAAGACTTGACGACCCCTATTTGAGAATAAGATATGATATTTTGTCGTAAATGTGGTGTCATAAAATTTATACAGAAACACACTTTTATTTTTTCTGTCTTAGCTGGGGGCCTTAGATTTTTTTTATTGTTATGGTATAGAGGGGCGAACGAGCAGGCGGTTCACCTAGTGGTAAGTGATCACCGTCACCCACGAACATTCGCAACACCAGACGTTTCGAAGATGCCGACCTTTGAGGGGGAGATATGCTCTCTTTTTACAGCTCCTAAGTCAAAGTATTACTATTATTATAGATGAAAATATTAGTTGGCAGAATGGAGTAAATTAAATGAACACGTTAAGGGGGTAAGAAGTGCTAAATAGCTTCACTTGGACAGGCTTTTCACAAAACTAATATAAGTGTTTACTTTGCTGTTTAGCGGGCAAGATATTTGTTCAACTTGATCATATTCCTGGTTATTACCGAAACACGTTCCTTTAAATATTCACGATAAAAAATGCCATAATCCAGGCATCTAAATGAAACAAAAATATCTTTATAAGAATTACGCATTATTGGCAGTCGCAGTATATTCGTTCACATTTTTGAATCAAATTGATACTTTTGTGTGCGTAAAGTTTATTTGAATTATTTCCGAAGCATTACGATTTCATCATAATTATCAATCTTGCACACGTAAGAAGTCCAACAGTTTAATTTTATCATAATCTTACTTCTTACTCAATATATTATTCATGGCAGAGATGAAGATGCCTTATTTGGGATGCAACGTGTCTGCACGTTTTTATCCTGCCACCTTCCTGGCACTCAGCAGACTGCAGGTGCGGGTACAGAGACTGCTGCAAGAGGTAAACACGTCAAAAGGAAATACTCATGCCTAAAATCAGTATACAACTTTGTGCCGTTTGCCGTCAAGACAGCAGGACCGTGGAGCAGTGATGCCACAAAATTTGTTCATGCCATAGGGATGACACCGAAGGAAAAACGTCATGACCCTCGGTCTGGCAATTTCTTAAGCCATTACATATCTCTTGCCATACAAAGAGGCAATCCTTCGAGCATAATGGGTACCTTTGGTCAAGAGCCATTGCGCGGTTTATTTGACTGAGTTACATTGCGTAACAAAATGTATTTATAAAAATACTAATTTTATATCACATTAAGATAATTGTTGAAGTAGGCAAATTGGGTGAATCGGCGAAAGGAACATTAGTATAGCTATAGACGAACGAAAATTTAGTATAGTAAACGCAATTGTGAAATTTCAGTCGAGGAAAGTAGGTTAATGTAGGTAACAATTATTGTTGTGAATCACACAAGGTGCAGCAATCGTTAAGCATAATTCTTGTCGCTAAGCATCTAACGGTACACTGAGAAAAATCTAAAGTCAAAAGCGCCCTAATGACGGCCAATTTATATGGTATGAAGGCAAAAAACCGACCTAACGTAAATACGTACAAAAATGCCTTCCAACTAGGCGTTAAACGAGGTCAGTGATGGCGAATGTTTCTTTTCGTCTTCATTTAAGGTGTATTTTGTGGGCTTTCTTAAATATTGACTTTTCGATGAGGCTGATTAAGTCGTACGTTATAGTGATAATCACCGTATATAAACCGCCGTAAAAGTAAGGTATATTTTATGGTCAATACTGCAATTCTTATCGTATAACAAGTTCAATTCTGAAAATACTTTACGGAAGGCGTTTTTTGACGGTTGTGTTTATTATAAAATATGGTACATTTTTATTGATTTCGCTTTGCGTGGTGAAATTCATCTTAAGAGTTGTGAATTCACCTTGCGTAGTTACAATTCAACGGTAAAAGGTCAAATTTGATTTAAGCTCCAAGGTCGTTTTTCTCAGTGTATGTTCAAGCGGATGTCCCAGAGAGTTGGCGTGTTACTTTAGTTAGCCATTGCCATCTTTAACCACATCATCACTTACCAACAGGTGAGTATAATAGTCAGAAAAGTGAGTATCGAGATAAAATCCACTATAAAAATAGCATGACTTTATAGTCAGTACTGAAAAGTGAGTGAGATCAGTGTAACAATTGTATATATTGAGTGAGTGAATATCAAAATGATTGTGTATAATCATACTGCAGCTTAAAGTTGAACTGGCCGGTCACTTCTCGATACAAACGTCGTAGGGTGATCACTCCCTTATTTGAGATTTTAGGTCCAGACTTAAGCATATTACCGATTGATATCGTCATTATCTAGGCTTGTATGATGCCAAAATTTTAAAAAGATAATTAAGTTGTAACTTATGAGCCTCGAAAACTTTATATGAAAATCTTTCGAGGCTCATAATTCTCAAGTTATTTATTTTATTAATTTTATTTATTTATTAAATTTCGGAATCATACAAGCCCAGATAATGATGAGATCAATCGGTATTATGCTTTATTTTGGACCTAAATCCTCAAATAAGGGAGTGATCACCCTACGACGTTTGTATGGAGAACGAGCCGGCCAGTTCGCCCTTAATTATAAAACGTCTTTTACTTTCCTCTAAAGCCTAATACATGTTATATATGTTGTTTCGTTTCTCGTTCCACCGTTGAGTATCTTGAGGGTTGTCTCTTTGTCTTACGCTTCTTTTGACTTTTAATGGTGAAATGAAAAATTAGCTTCACACAACGCTGCAGATTATTCTAGATGGTTTTTTGTTTGTTATGTTATTATGACGGATCAAGCACGAGGCCCACCTGATGTTAAGCGGACTAACCTCTGCCTATAACAGATGCCTTTCGTCAAAAGTCACGAATTGCACTGCGCCCGTCAACTTGAGACATAGTTGTTAAGTCTCATGTGCCTGTAATTTCACTGGCCCTCAAGGACTGCTGCCGTAACACATCGTTATGTGCTTGGCGACAGATTTTCTACTTGAGAGTGGTCGCTAGCCAGGCGGGCATTCGCAAAATGCCCTTCCATCACGCGGTGAAGCTCAAGCCCGCGGCGGGATTCGAACCATGGACCTGCGGCACGGCAGTCCATAGTCAATGCCACTGAGCCATCAATGCTTCAAAAAACGGTGAGTACCTTTGGAAATTATACCTTTAAACAACATAGCCAAAACTATTTGTTTCTAACTAAGTACTAAATTCACATATAGGGTGGTTAAATTTCAAGGGCCGATGTTGATTTTGAATAAAACACAAACTATTTAGGAAATTATTGTAATTTTATTTTATTATGATATATTGGTATTACTCAATTATGTATGGAATAAAATATCGGTCAAATGGGCGCCGCGACCACGGCGGCACACCTCCATCCGATGGTCCAAATTTTCGATGACCCTGAGGCATAATGGAGGTTCTATGCCGTTAATGTGCCGAATTATCTCATCCTTTAGCTCTTGAATTGTTGCTGGCTTATCGACGTACACCTTTTCTTTCAAATAACCCCAAATAAAAAAGTCCAACGGTGTCAAATCACATGATCTTGGCGGCCAATTGACATCGCCATTACGTGAGATAACACGGCCATTGAATTTGTTGCGCAAAAGAGCCATTGTTTCGTTAGCTGTGTGGCAAGTGGCACCGTCCTGCTGAAACCACATATTGTCCACATCCATATCTTCCAATTCGGGCCATAAAAAGTTTGTTATCATCTCACGATAGCGAACACCATTCACAGTAACTGCCTGACCGGCCTCATTTTGGAAAAAATACGGCCCGATGATGCCGCCAGCCCATAAACCGCACCAAACAGTCACTCTTTGTGGGTGCATTGGTTTTCCGACAATCACTCTTGGATTCTCATTCGCCCAAATGCGGCAATTCTGTTTATTGACGAATCCACTGAGGTGAAAATGTGCCTCATCACTGAAGATGATTTTCTTCGAAAATTGATCATCCACTGTTGCCATTTCTTGCCATCATTCTGCCCATTCACGACGTTTGGAATGGTCAAGAGGCTTTAGTTCTTGAGCCAATTGCACCTTGTAAGCGTGTAAATGCAAGTCTTTATGCATAATGTTCATCAACGACGAGCGTGAGAGGTGCAATTGTTGGGCACGACGACGAGTTGAGGTGGGCGGCTCTTCAGCCACACTATCGCGAACAGCAGCAATATTTTCTGCAGTACGAGCTGTACGAGCATGCACTGGTGTTCTCACATCTTCTACAGACCCGGTTTGCTCGATTTTTGCGATTGTACGCACATTTGGACGATCAAATTGGCCAAAAAAATCACGAAGTGCACGATATGCATTTTGATTTGAACGCCCATTTTCATAATAAGTCTGGATAACTGTAACACGTTGTTGGATTGTGTATCTCTCCATGGTTCAAATTGAGTAAGTCTGAAATAGAGAAATGTCAAATAAAATTCGGAAAAAAACTTGGCGTTTAGGTGTGGTTCATATTCAACATCGGCCCTTACAATTTAACCACCCGTTATATTCAGGAAAATGTATTATACAGCATCACCAAACATCTCTTTGCATACCCACCTATTAGCTTCAATAAACTTCGTATTTCTGCATACTTCCGCACACGTACTAATGCCTTTATATTTTTCATTGAAACCGCTCTATAAAGCCACAGACACAGTCAAATGCCAGCAAGTGAACTTATGCCTGTGGTAAATTCATAGTAGTATCACCCGGCTGAGTTAAAATATTCACGTACATTTTACACACAACTTTAGCTTACCTGCCACGTTCGAGCATATTTTACACAAATATCTGGCTGATACCTGTCATATTTGTGCATATAACCCTGGCATTAACTCTGTTAAATGGATATAACATTATACATATTTAATGCTGAAGCGAAACGGAATAATAATACAATACGTTAATCAACACGAAATGTATTCCAAATACTTTTCGGTTACTTAAGTGTCTGTGTAAACGATAAGACAACAATAAGTTACGTATATAATATATTTGTATAGCAGTGACATATTATATTGACTTGAATTTTCAACGATTTAACTAGTACTTTTTTGTGATATCTTCCACAGGTAGACTCGAACAAAAACGTTTGGGAAAAGTCTCAGACAGAACAATAATTAACAAAATACGCAACTTACTTCACCCATTTTCCAACTAGAAATTTTATTGGAGTTGAATTTGAAGAACCTAGTGAACAAACAAGCGTAGTTGACCTTCTTATTATTTTTTTGTTTCAACGGTTCTATAACATTTATTTTAAGTATAGCTTAAATACTCTACTGTCTACCTTGAACTATGGTGCAGTAGCGTAATAAACACGGATTTCGGCTGGCTCGGAGTGAAGTGCTATTCATATAGCGAACCGAAGAGAACCGTCATATAGCAACCTACAATCCGGCTTGTACATACTATGCATTCGGATTCAGGCTTCTGTATTTCAAATAAATATAACCTCTTGTATGTTTTGGTCATCTTTGTACTCCAGATATGCACGTATAGCCAACTTTGATAGATCTACACGGCGTGATTTCTGTATATCGGTAGGCATCCTTGTACTAAAAGTAGGTTGGTTGCAGTCCTTAAAATAATAATGTTAATTATTTAGTTGGATGTATGGTACAGCTCCTGGCTCGGTAATATAAGGACGGTTACATATCCTCTTGATGGATGGTTAAAGGAGTGACTTTAGGATTAAGCAAAAAGTGGCAACCCTAGAGGTTTGATTGTACATTGACGCTTGATTATTTTTAATCAATATCCCCTTACCGGTGTATTGTTATTGAAGTTTTTTTCTATTAACAGCTGTTAATAGAAAAAATATATATCAGCTGATAGGCTAGCCTTTGATCACTATCTCACCTAATAGGGTAGTTGACACAGTCTAAAATAAAATACAGTGTAACGTTAACATGATAGTCGTTGGAGCACAGAACTCGATGAAATTAACAAATTATTTATTCTGCATTGGATTACCTTTATTTTGAATAATCAAAATGTATTTAAATGTTCTTTAAGTCACGTGATCTCAAACGGAAGTAAAGGCGGAAATGATGTCATAAGGACAAAAACAAAGCCACAGAATAGGTAATAGTAATTGTGAGAGTTTTCTTCCAAAGGTTTTGACAGTGACAGTTGACATTAGTAATTGCTAATAGCAAACAACCCACAAAATCTCGCATCACTATCGATTTTCTACTTAGGCCCCTATTACACTATCAAATCCATTGGATCCCATATATTTAATGGTGTAATACGTACATTTGACTCACTTATCTTTGATCATATTTCGCCGTGAGATTTGATCAAAGATCAGCATAGATAATAAAACCCAAACTCAGAACAAGAATCTATGGAAACATTTCTCATTTCATATTAATACAACTATAGTACCACCAACTGAACTGTGCAGTTTTCGAGGGCGCTACTGTTCAAGGAAATCAACTACAAACTGTCATAATTTGAAGGAATGTTGTAGTTCTTTTTTTTTGCCGCCTGAACAGATAAGTTGGTTGGACTGTACTTTAAACAGTTGGAAAAGCTTATGTTTATCATTATTTTTATTCCGATGTCACTGCACGTCTCATTGTCTCGATCACTTGAAAATGTTTACATTTCGGGATTACAAAAATGTTCAATAAAATAGTGATTTTGAACCGTTTAGAGTTGTTTAATTACCATGTATGAAAAAGAATTGATAATGCTGCCACTTATGTATCCGTGCTTCAAACTGTATTGGTTCTGTGATGTTTTATTCAGTCTACATACACCCCTACACTATGGTACACGTTCTGCCGAACAATCTGTATAATCGATTCTAAAACCGATTACGCACGACACTACAACAAGCAAGTAAAACGAATTACATTGCAGCACTATTTGTTTTTGTCCTTGTGACGTCATAAGCTTACAGGCCGCCATTGAATGATGTTTTAGCGGCAATTTTAAAAGTTGAAATAAAAAGATGGATTTCTAGTATTTCAGGACTCCTAAAAAAATTATTAAAAATGCTAGGTGTATATTTCAGTTTCCTTAATAATTTGGCATACTTTAAAAAAACAAGTCAACAACCCTATTGTAAGTGATGATGCGGTCGAAGATGTTGTTCAGGGTAACAAAGAATTATTGACTCATCTCACTCAGAAAGACATCTTCCGGAACACACCAGTAGGTGCTTAGTGAAAGATTTTCTATTCAAAGGTGGTAGCTACTATGGTGAATATTCGCAAAATGCCCAATATAACGTCTGTCATCCTAAGATAATATTCGCACCCATGACTTTATGTGCCCTCCGAAGCCGGTACATATCAGTAATGCCACAAGCGGTCGCCCATCCAAGTCATGAGCACAAACGACGTTGCCCAACTTGTTTTTTTTTAATGTTATTACGACAGAACAAGCTCGAGACCCATCTGATGTTACGCGGACTAACCTCTGCCTATAACAGATGCATTTCATCACAAGTCACGAATTGCACTGCGCCCGTCACTTTGAGATATAGTTCTTTAGTCTCATGTGCCTGTTATTTCACTGGCTCTCAAGGACTGCTGCCGGAACACACCGTTAGGTGCTTGGTGACAGAGTTGATCGGTTAAGAGCGATTAAGAAGGCTATACGTTACGAGTTCTTGAACATTTTCTAGTCACTAGTCTTCAAGGGCTTACTATTAGGTATATTGTTTGTTCAAAATTTGAAATGTTTCGAATAAGATTCTCTCCTCCCTTTACAGTGACATGAGAAAATTAAATGGTATTGCTTCTTTTCCATCGTTTTATTTTCTTACTGAAACACAACATATGTAAGTATAAAATTTAATAATACAGATGCTGTTATTAAATTCGAATTGAATACGTGGAAAGTCATAAATTTTCATTGAGATAATTTCACAACCTGGATTTTCCCGTTAACTTCAATAATATAGCCAATTACGTCTGACTTCGGAAATCGGAAATTGGTGTGCGAGTCGAATACTAATGCTTACATAATGGAATCGAAAAGACGGTTTTAACTTAGTTTGAAATGTAACTTCGCGAATTCCAAAACTGTACAACGTAACATTATCGTCTTTATTTCTTCTTTTTAATTGAAGCAATGCCTAATAGTAAAAGGTAACTAAAGTCTAGAAAGCCTTTATTAACAACGCACTACAAACTACATATAAGACTACAGCTGCCACAAAGAAAGCATTCAAAGGCCATTGCAGGCCCATAGGCAGTCTAAATGCTCCAGCCCACTACCAGTTGATAGTGTGCCCAGCATGCTGGCAGCATTGCCCCGTTAGATTGCAATGCTTATTCATTCAGCCAAGTGCCAGCATCTTAATCGTGTCACATCGACCAAACGCTCTGATTATTTTTGGAAACTAAGATAGCTCCCGGTTTCTACGGACTCAATGTCTTTGGTCTTTACACCAAAGGGTTCAAATATATAACCACTACCGAGATTAGCATAATTGCGCCGCTTGAGTCGCTCCACCGGAGTAGCCGCTAAGTAGTGAAAGGTTGATTGTAAAAAGAATTAAGTAATACTTGTTATTTTTGCAGACACGGAATATAAATTTAAGCTTTTCGTTTTCTCTATTGTTTGTGTATGGCTAAAAGATGTAAGTAATACTTTGCCACAGTGTCTCTGTTTCTTAATGAGTATAATTTAGGGATCTGAACGTAGATTTTGAAGTTTCTTCTAATACAAGACTGCGTTTTCGGTATTCGTTGGAGAGATTGTGCTATAAAATAAGTAGGTAATGTATCGTTACTTCAGATTCCTGACTAGTTTAGTTTTATAACACATAACAGAAATGGATTTAAATTAACAACATTGATAGCCCCCCATTTCATATGTTTATATATATGTTTGTACTCTATCTATAGTTTTAACGTAAACCCATATTTTAAAGCAATAAACAAGTTTTTTCGAAATGGTTTTCTTCCAATCTCAAATCTATATCTATACTAATATTACAAAGAGGAAAGTTATTTAGGTATTTATGTATGCAACGAATAAACTTAAACATAGCTGGTCGGATTTAGATCACATTTGGTATGGAAATAGTTTGAGACCCTGGGAAGGACATGGGATAGTTTTATCCAACTTCGCAAAAAGAGGTTTATGGGTTTGCGTGATAACCAAAAACGCGCGGGCGGAGCCGCGGCCAGAAATCCAAGCATCTAAATGTGTGTCTTCTAACGCTACTATCCGTGTGACTCCTCGTTCTATTAACTCCCGTAGGAGTACGCTTTGCTAACCTAAAGCATTACCAATTTAAAAACGTTCAAAAAGTCAGGATAAAAATTATATAACGTAAACGACATATAGATAGATTGATAGAAAAACTCTGTATTGTAACACAAAGTTTAATTTGAAAAATCTTAGAACTATTAAATAAACTCACATTTGTAACACATCTGAAAAACTTACAACTAAACATATAATGAAGCTGAGTAAAATAATGGGCGGTCTCATCGCTCGAAGCGATATTTTGTGAGTACATGGACAATGTTCATAACGAATGTTACTTAATACTAGGATTACAAAAAAAAATACTTTATTAAACCCGTTCCAAGCTTTATTAGGTGGCCTTTTTTATCCGCCATTTTGGATTTTTGACACATCTCATGTTTAGTGCTCTCCCCAATTAATGTTAACTCATAGGAAACGCCCTAAGAGTTAACATTACATAGTTTTAGAGCACATCTGCTCCAGCTTTGTCACCGTACCGTATTACAGGCTAGTTATTTTTTTGTATGCCTTACAGGTTAGCCTTTGACCACTATCTTAACTGATGGTAGGTGATGATGTGGTCGAAGATGTTGTTCAGGCTTACCTGGAATTACTGGCTCTCAAGGACAGCTGCCAGAACGCACGTTAGGTGGTTGGCGACAGATTTTCTACTTGAGGGTGGTAGCTAGCCAAGCGGGCATTCGCAAAATGCATTACCACCATGGTATAACGACTGCCATCCTAAGACAACAACCGGGACCGACGGCTTATCGTGCCCTCCGAAGCACGGAAGTGCTCAGTAGTAATGTCTCTAGAGGTCACCCATCCAACTCATGACCGCGGCGGACGTTGCTTAACTTTGCTGATCGGTTATGAACAGGTAATCAAACTTTCGCTACGAGCGCTTGTAAACTGATTCCTCAACAAAATCCGACTTCCTCTTTTATTCCTTCAAAGCTCAATGCTAAATAGTTGGTTTTTAAAGAAATGTGCAAGGACAAACGCACACAAAGAATATAAGTAATATACATACAATACGACATTCCTTATTCACGAAAAATCTTAAATAAACCAATTTAAAACATTATAAATAATTATAAATTAGATTGGACAATGGGCGGTCTTGTCACTTAAGCAATTGCTTACAAGCAACATTGCATGGAGAGGATTTAATTGGTTTAGGGTGCACAAAAGAAAAGATAAAAACATAAGTATTATAAATCATTATAATACTTATGCACACATATAGTGTTCATAAACTGCATACACTACTCAAATATAATAAATAAGTTGATAAAAATAGCTTCATTAGGGCGATCAAAACGAGCCCTATCACAATCTAACAACTTGAACATTTTGTGGCACACTTTACTGGTAAACTATCACGCCTATACATTTGTGCTTTAACATAGTAATTTATCTTCATATCTAGATGTGTTATTTGTCAAAAAAATATTAATTTATGATCTACGAAAAAAAATTACTTTATGAATTTTGTATTCATTGGATATAATGTTATTGCACTACTAACGCCATCTGTTAGAAAACCAAAGAGTTAACATATCTGCACTAAACTCAATTCTCAATACATCGTAGTTAATCTACTTAATACATGATGACACCACTAGAATCAGGTTGTAAAATAAACGCGAGCCCTCACAAAGCTCAGCTTTTTGCTAATAAAATATTATACACATACAAAACAACATAAAATAACATAAATATACTACAATTTATATTTTATACAAAGCATAATAAGATAATTTATATGTAAAATATTCATCAGTAGTTTGTTAAGTAGCGTTTCTTCTTCATAACTTTGCTAGCTATGTCCATTTTGTCATGGACGTAGCTAACTTATATAATATTAGCTACACCTTCACATCATTATCTTATTCTGGAACAGAGCGGTATCAATATAAAGTACTCCAAACTCGTAGCATTAAATTAAATGGTTACAACTTCAATTCCACCAAAACTTGAAATCTACAGAAAACGGAACGCCATATTCTGTATTATATCGTGAGACGTATCTATATCGTAGCATACAAGAGAGCGTCCCAAAACTTACTTTTATTGAACCCTATTAAACGTACTCAGTAACATTTTGAACTTTAATGCTTTAGTTTTAAGGTGTACTTTTGATGTGGATAGAGAGTGAGTTTAGTACGCAGGTTGGGACCAAATTAGGTTGATTAAGCGCATGACCTATGCTCATCGTTAAGATTCTCCATTGTATCTTCGCCCTTAGGATAACCGTACACTAAAAACAGATCGTATTGTTAAAGGTTGAGTACATTGCGAGGTCAACAATGTTACTGAGCCATCACTGCTTCAAAATTATAACATTATAAACTCATGACAAATATCTTACATATTTTGGGCAATTATTTTCTTATCTTTTTCGGGTACCTATTGAACCCACGTCCATGACAGGCGATGATGCGGCCATCGCCCAGACTACTGAACTTAATCTAACCGCACCATTCTCTATCAATCACCAAGTTTTTTTTTCAACTGATATTTCTTACATACTTTACCACCTGTTTGTTAGTAATAATGAGGCCGTAGGTGGTAACTAGAGCTCTAGAAAAAAAAATCGCTCGCGACTACAAATGAAAGATCCCTTTACAAATTTATTTTGCAATTACTTTGAAGCAGTGATGGCTCAGTGGCATTGGCTATGGACTGCCGTTCAGCAGGCCTATGGATCGAATCCCGAATAGAATTTCTGTAGACTTTGTGTTTAGACAATTTTTGTATAGACCAAGTAGGAACAAAAAATGTTTTCGCGACTGTGATTAAACAAAAAGCTTTTACAATGGTTTTTATTGTATCAATAAAATAAATTCTCTCTTTGAATCATTTTCGAATTAAATTCATTCGAAAATGATTCAAAGAGAGAATTTATAGACAGCCAATTATGCGCTCTCGAATTCATTGAAGTAAACGAAAAATTCCTTTATCTTTACAACGATTATAATAAGTAGACTTTTGTTTATATAGTTTTGAAAGTAATCTGATATTTTTTATGTTATTGTGACGGAACAAGCTTGAGGCCCATCTGATGTTAAGCGGATTATCCTCTGTCTATAACAGGTGCATTTCGTCATGAGTCACAAATTGCACTGCGCCCGTCTTGAGACATATTTCTTAAGTCTCATGTGCCTGTAATTTCATTGGCTCTCAAGGATTGCTACCGGAACACACCGTTAGGTGCTTGGCGACAGATTTTCTACTTGAGGGTGGTCGCTAGCCAGGCGGGCATTCGCAAAATTCCCTTCCACCATGAGGTGAAGCTCAAGCCCGCGGCGAGATTCGAACCATAGACCAGCTGCGCGGCAGTCCATAGCCAATGCCACTGAGCCATCACTGCTTCGATGCTTATTCTAGGTTACCTTTTTAACAAACTGTTGATATTTTATGTGTAAGAAACATCTTTCCGCTAGACAAGCCACCCTAACTCGATTTCTGTCTTTAGATCTTAGTTTGATCACAACTAGCGAAACGTTGCTAATGAGGTCCTCAGCACGCTGCTAATGAAGTTGGAAGAAGTCCAATATTAGTTAGATCATTAGCCATCCACTCGAGAACTTGGCTAGGTACTTACTATATATATAGTGTGTATGCTACGAGTAATATATACAATTTAAAAAAAATAGGTGGATAGTAGTTAAGTAAGATATAATTGGGAGATCATTTTTTTTTGGAAAATTAGCTTTGTGAAACGTCCACACGATTATTGACGAGAAATGACACATTAAAGCAATCAGATCCGTGTCTATATATAGGTACGGTATCTATAGGCTTGAACAACATTTTTTCTAGATGAGTTGAATATTTCTGATCGCATAATTATATAATATATCAAAAAAAGCAGATTAATTCCATATTATATATTTCCACATAACAACCTGGTGCAATTTCTTTTTCAACACACTAGCTCGTAATGGGCCTTTAAATGCACCGATTTTAGTGTCATTAGCATTACGCACTCGTTCTTTTTCTACCTTATCTTCTTTACCTACAGAAGTAGAACTTTAGAAGATTTAATTATAAACCTGAGCTTTGTTTTCTACTTATGATTGCCTTGAATTGAAGGTAGAAAACAGAGCTCACATATTTTTTCCGTAATATGTTTAAGTATTATATAGATTTAGTTAAATTTTTAAATTATTTTTGTGTTATAAATATTAATTAAAATAAACCTGCTATATTATATATTATAAAAATTCTTAATCAGATTATTATTGCCATCAAAAAATAAAGTAAATATTTTCGTATTGAAATTTTCGTATTTGTTCCTCGCAAGTGTGTTAAAAACGTCGTATGACATACGTGCGCTTTGATAATTACAGCCTCTGCTTTCTTGTACACAAGAAAGCGATATTGCTTTCTCGGCTATAATTTTCAACATACCGCATATATATCATAATGTACTATTATCATAACTGTACCTAATCGTCATTGTTTTTAATATAGTCAAAGACAATAATAAAATTTATACCATAGGAATACATAATTGTTTATTTTACGGTGACAGACCGGGCAAATTCAGAGGTGCACCAACGTTTAACCTGTAATTCGATTTATTAGTTAAGAGGAATGGGAAGAGAAGCTCCTACAGAAAAAAAGAAATATTTACAAAGTGATGCTGTCTCGCCCGCTAAACGTCTGAACAGAATTGTGCAATAAGGACAATTGCAGCTTCTTCAAATTTTCATTTAGAATTTGCGCATATTTTGCGTTCTGGGAGAAAACTTTTCTCCTATAGTAAACATTATTTATCAAATCTTAAAATATTGGTCTTATTTTATAACTGACAGAATAAACTAGGTTCATAGGTTTTCTTTTTTCTTTATCTATATTGTTTTCCGATAATTCACAAACAATAGAAATAAGTTTTGAGAAAATATCGGTATTGAGATGCCCATTAATTCAAATTTACCGTGTAAAAGAAAGTTTTATAGCAGTATTACAGAGGATATTTAGGAAAAGATAAACCGAGAAGTGGCCAGAATTACTTTTCAACCAAGGAGTTTTCATTGGTGTAGATTACATGAGTATGTAGTAAAATAGGAAACCAATGATGAGAGGATCCATTACAGTAGCTCCTAAACGGATGGGTTTTTAATTCATCTCACCTTTTAAGTCAACCTTCGCGTGATCGGTAGTGCTAGGTGGCACGTCATTTGCGTCAATAGATCAGTAATAGTCCAGTAGCAGTACGATCGTAACTTATGAAAATATAAGATTCAACCAATTTTTCACAGTTTATTAGTTACATGTTTACAAAGGTTTTTTGAAAATGTTAGAAAATTTTGACCGATGCATTTGGAATTATTTAGGTATTTGTAAAAAAACTACATAAAATCGTGAATATAAAATTAGAATTAAAAATTCTGATTGTATTTGACTTAGGACATTGTTATCTTTGGCTTATTAACTTATTAGAAATATTAGAGACTTGGAACTTAGGTAAAGTAAAAATTTCAAACCCTGCTTTCAATAAAATATTAGAATGGCTGGAAATCAGTTTAATGATATTTTTATGTATATTGTAACATGCTGAAAAAAGATTAGAACAATATACAATGTGCTTCCCGACTTATTTAGTTTTTCTTTAATAGCGTGAGTAATATAAAATTAGAGTCCAGAAGTAAATAGGCTACTGGATAATAATGATATACTCCATCGTCATACAAAAGATTAGAAAAAAAAGTTTATGGTTTTGGAAAATAGAACAAAACTTCTAGCCTCAGTACTAAAATCCGCGCAGGAAAGCCGCGGGCGGCCCTGCGCCGCGCCCTGGCGGCAGCGCCACGTGGTCGCTACGGAGCGCGGAGCGATGCGAATGCAAGTACGAACCTACTGCTATTTATCTGTGTCCCACCCAACACAGATATGCCAACTACACTTTGGGCGCGGGCAGTTTTATGCAGTTTGAAGTTTTAGATATTAGTTTGTTTTAGAAGCCTTATCATCGCGATTCAGTAGCACAGATGACAGACTACTTATCTTATCCTTCCACTGTTTTTTTAATCCTACCGACCTTGGTAGGATTTATCTTCCTCTAAAAAGGTGTTGGTAGATAAAGCCTATTTAGAGGAGTTGCTAACACGTAAACGATGTAGGTACCTACCTATATATAATATATTAATTCAACAAATCATTTCTCTATTTATTGCTTTAATATTCTATTTTGGGTTGTGTAATTGAATTATAAAAAAATACACATTTTTTATGGAATATAAAAGACAAAAAAAACTATTCAATTTTACGTCCTTTGATGCCAGTTTTCGTCAGGTCTAACTAGTTTTCGTCGAGATAGAATTGTGATCTAAAATTGTTTTTACATTTAGGGTTATAAAACAGGATACTACCTACATTATTTTAAATAACTCCTCATCATCTTCCTAATTTTATTCCACGCTTTTGGGGTTGGTACAATAACATATTATAACACAAGTCATTTTAAGAAATATGTTTTCGCCCCTAGCACATAACGGTTAATGGACGTAATGAGGATCACTTAACATGATTTAAATGATTTCAAACAATTAAGAAATGACGAAGTTGTTAAAGTTTTCTTTTTAGTTCGGCTATTTCAAAACCTCCGCTCGGAGCATCGGTTGTATGATGACGTCAGGCATCGCGTCTCTCGCCCTCCGCCCCGCCCGTACAAAATCAATGGTTCGGTTCAGATAATTCAACGTTCCGCTCATGTCGCGGCGTGGAATGTTTTTTTTTGTATGGTTTTTTATTATAATTATGTTGATGTTATGCGCTAATGACTGAAATCTCATTAATAGGATTCGTTTTGCCGTTTATTCTCTGATTGTGATCTGCATGTCCTTTCATCCTTCCATACGTCACGGGGCTCTAGCTCGTAAACTGAAAGAAATTACAAACCTGATATTTTGGTGTATAACGTTGATCCATAAAAGTGAGAGGCTTGACTCGCAGTAGTTAAACCTACCTATTGTTACATCATGCATTGTAACTACCTGCCTACTTAAACTGTGTACTTTGAAGAAGGAAATTTTGTGGACTATTTAAAACTTTCTGGATTAAATAATCTATGGATTGAACTTTTATATACCATTCAAATATAATTTTGATTAGATACGAACCCAACTACTTACCTAAATATGTTCACTTGAATAGTCGGTAATAATTACTGCTTTTTGCCAGGCTAGTTAGTACCTACAAATATCTACTATGTAAATGTGTTATCGCAACACACTTATATAATTAGTGCGAAAGTATGTAAGAGCTCGATCGGTCGGCTCGACCTATTACGGTAAAACATAAAATATAGATCATTTAAGTCCTGGATTAACACATAATACTTTTATTATCATCATCACGTTATAATATTGCCCATATAACTATTAAATTATAAATCAAAGCTAGTTAGATAGTTACATATATAGCTGTAGCTCATTGTAATTTATAGTAAGTACTATATTATTATGTACCCCTTTGTATGTTTCCATTGGAAAGGATTTAATTAAAAGGCCCGGACCAATAAAGGAAGTCAACAGTATATAAACCACTTTGGCTTGAAAGAGGAGTTTTGTCATCTCTCCTCGTAACTTTATACCACTTTATTTTCTTATTTGTGCATATTTTGGCAATGTTTAAAACAGTTTAGCACAATGTAATATTTATCAGATTCATTATCACCACCAAAAAATATATAAAAGAAACATAATACGCAATGTTGTGAGGATTACGGCTTATTGAGCTGGCGCGCCGGCGCACATTGGGCTGGGATTACAAGGTTGGGTCTTAAGAACTAAAATGTATTTTTTTAGTATCTAGACATATATTTAAAAAGTTTTTACTCCATGACATTTTGTAATTGGACTCGTACTTTCGGAGATATAGCCATATCAAATTTGTATGAAGAGTCATGAAATTTTAGTTTAGCAATTTATTCCAATTAATTTGAAATTGAAAATGATGTACACTAAACGGCCTGAAGTACTTCAATACTTACTTAATACTTTAAATTAAAAAAAATCGACCTTTTTCACCACCATAGGTAATATAGGTAGGTATGGTGATTTCTGATTCTTCTGATTTCATTTCTGGCAGACCTGCACATGACAGCAGTCCGAGTACATGTGCACATGTTATATTATTTTAATACTTTTAATTTTAAGATACTATTGTTTTTTTTTAATGTTATAATTTATTTGATGTTGTTGTGTGCAGTTATGTCTGGAATAAATACATTTTCATTTTTTCATTTTTCATTTTGTATGACGTGATTTGTTTTGACACTTATTTCCGGGAATCAAGAGATAGGAATGCGCGACCGCAACATCAAGTTATGACACGTGTCGTTACCTGATTGTTGCAACGATAATAGGACACAAAATTTACTATTGCATTCAAACGTACTTCAGTGTTCTATTACCCACCATAATAGACGCACTACCCTAACATATTTATTACATAAACAAATAAGTGAAGTGAGTGTGAGTTATTTTGTGTTTGTGAAGATGTTTGAATATTTGGTGACCAACCTTGACCTTTTTATTATTTTAAAAAACAGTGGCAGTATTGAAAACGACCAAATCGCAGAAAATCGCAACCTGAAAATAGAAGCTAAAATAGGACAAAAATACGTACTATACATACGTAAAGTCAATTCTTTGCAAAATTTGAGAATTTCTAGATTTCAAGTTTTTTTGTTTTGCTTCATACAAAAATTACTTTGGTTATTAATAACTCCGAAAATACTCAAGTTATCCAAACAACCCTCATATAAATAATAACTTATAATCAATAGATAAATCCAACGCACTATTTGAAATTTCAGATAAAGTTTTTTTTTTTAAACGCTAAGTCCTCTACCGGCCCGTTTTAGCCCACTGTGCGGCGACTCGTCACATTCGGGCAATTGGGGGTTTGTTGACGTGACAGCGTGTCACAACTTGTGCTAGTTTTGTAGATTATTTAATTACAATCTCCTGTCATTTTTGATCCGATTAAAATTACACAGTTCTCCCGAGTGATACATAGTGCTTTATACTACACCTACGAGGAAAATAAAATCATTGAACGTTTTCTCGTACTTATCTCGAGACTTCTCTGGCAATAAGTATAAGGATTTCTTGAGCTGTATTTCTTATTTCTGGTGGCGTCATCATTATAAAATCGTCACTTTCACTAGCAGATGACATTTTTGAAAATTATTAAAAGCGGCCTGTTAAAATATCAATTTAATAAAAAACAAAATTTAACCAAACATAACAAATTGTCGCGCTTCTTTTCTCGTAGTGCAAAAAAGGTTGCCAACCTCTTTGCATTGAAAATCGAGTACAAATAAAAATCACACCTCTTTTTCTATTTATTTGACGTAAAACCTTTTTTAAGTTTGAGAGAGATTTTATGTTAGCTGCTAAAAAACAAAAGAACGCTACCAGGGCAGGTATGGATTTTCATACAACATTCCTTCACTGCTACGGAGTGAAGGAATGAAAATCCATATAACTTTCCCCGCCGTACATTTATTAGGGAGAAATGACGAATTTTATAACTTGTTTTTGAACGAGTAATGATACGCTTTCTGAGTGGGTGTGGTATAAACGTATATTTTATACTTACCCTTTTATTTTTATTACTTTCATTAACTAAAGTATGAATTTTACTAGTTTCGTCCTAGTGTAGTCGTTAACTCAACTTTCTTAATTTGCGATGAACAAATAAAATACGGAATTTGGATACCATATTCATTTTATATAACTCTTCCTTTTTCAAGCATCACCACACTCATGTCTGGCTGGTACAATATATCTTCTCCTACACCACAAGAGCATAATTGTAAAAAGTTTTAACTTCGCTAAAAGCGAAGCAGTGATGGCTCAGTGGCATTGGCTATGGACTGCCATGCAGCAGGTCCATGGTTCGAATCCCGCCCTGAGCTTGAGCTTCGCCGCATGGTGGAAGGGCATTTTGTGAATGCCCGCCTGGCTAGCGACCACCCTCAAGTAGAAAATCTGTCGCCAAGCACCTAACAGTGTGTTCCGGCAGCAGTCCTTGAGAGCCAGAAAAATTACAGGCTAATGAGACCTAACAACTGGACGTCTCGGTGTGACGGGCACAGTGCAATTCGTCGCTGACGAAATGCGTCTGTTGTATGCAGAGGTTAGTCCACTTAACATCAGGTGGGCCTCGGGCTTGTTCCGCCACAAAAACATAAAAAAAAAAAAAAAAAAGCTAATCGGAAATTGTCTGGCCACCGGATTAATGCTAATGCTAATCCCCTTTGGGAATACTCTTGATGGTAGTTTCTCCGCTACCTTCAGGTAATCAGTGTTTTAAAAGGCTAAGTAGCGATTTTTAGCATCATCACGTGATTGAACATATTTTTATTATGTATATTCTGAAAAATATACATAATAATAATAAAACATCATACTAATACATATATATAAATTCTCGGATTTTGTCAGCGTTGAGAATCTTAAATTATTTTTTATTGCACATGATGTACTTAAGTTTAAAATATGTCAGTACTACCCAACGTAGGTTTTACCAAACCTCGATAAATAGAAGTCAGTCCAAATATGGTATGCTTGTATCAGTTTTCGTCCAGATGGCCGACAATTTATATTGAAAACTGAAGATAACGTATTCCAACGTATCTTCCTACCTAACGGATGTTCAATTAAATTTAATCTAATAATAAAACTTTTAAATAGGTTCATACCTCATATACAAATCTCTTTACGTTCGTTATTTACAAACAAGCTAGATAAGGTACACAAAAGGTACCTACAGAAAAGTGGTAAGTAAATTTAATACATATCATATACCTACGTAATTAGAGTTAACTCTAGGCGTCAACTACATATTAAAGGTAGGTATCTACTTATATTCATATAAGAAGGTAGGTAGATGTACTAGCTAATCCGACAGACACCTAGTCCAGTTTTTTGGCCTGGAGTTTGTATAGAATTCATATACCTACACATGTTTTATAGAAATTTCATCAGTTGATTGACCATTTTCATAGAAACCTTAGATTAAAACACTATGTGTGTGAAGGTATGTAAAAGGAACTTGCCGCTGTATAATTCTGAATAATCAACAAAATATAAATGCTTTTGGAACACTAAAATCGTATAACAAGGCGCGGCGTATGCGGCCGCGACACGTTGTGATTGTGTTGGGACCCTTTGAGCTGCGTCTCACTCCTCGAGCTAATGCCGCGTAGGTACCTATATAGTTTATTCTATGGCCGCATTAACAAATCTTATGATATCTTAAAATACCATGAACTATTTTTTCTAATCTTTTGTATGACGCTGGAGTATATCATTATTATCCAGTAGCCACTAACTTCTGGACTCTAATTTTATATTACTCACGCTATTAAAGAAAAACTTAATAAGTCGGGAAGCACATTGTATATTTTTCTAATCTTTTTTCAGCATGTTACAATATACATAAAAATATCATTAAACTGATTTCCAGCCATTCTAATATTTTATTGAAAGCAGGGTTTGAAATTTTTAGTTTACCTAAGTTCCAAGTCTCTAATATTTCTAATAAGTTAATAAACACAAGATAACAATGTCCTAAGTCATATACAATCAGAATTTTTAATTCTAATTTTATATTCACGATTTTATGTAGGTTTTTTACAAATACCTAAATAATACGAAATGCATCGGTCAAAATTTTCTAACTTTTTGGAAAAAGCTTAGTAAACTTGTAATTAATCATCTGTGCAAAAATCGTTAAATATTAAATTATTAAAAGTTAGCATGCAATTTTAACGTACTGCTACTGGACTATAAGGGAATTCAGCCACCCAAGGGTGCATCATGTACATATATATGTTACTTAACACTATATATAACATGAACTTCGTATTACACAACAGATTGTCATATCAGCTTGTCGATATTATTAGCCGATGATTTTCGACAGCTCCTCATCCTTAACGCCCCGGGAGTAAACAAAAACAGCTTATAATCTAACACCATCTGAAGCGCTCGTAGCGAAGTTTACTTAGCTGTTCTCAACCGATCAGCAAAGTTAAGCAACGTCGCGCGCGGTCAGGAGTTGGATGGGTGACCGCTAGTGACATTACTACTGAGCGTTTCCGTGCTTCGGAGGGCACGTTAAGCCGTCGGTCCCGGTTGTCGTCTTAGGATGGCAGTCGTTATAGCATGGTGGTAGGGCATTTTGCGAATGCCCGCCTGGCTAGCTACCACCCTCAAGCAGAAAATCTGTCACCAAGCACCTAACGGTGTGTTCCGGCAGCTGTCCTTGAGAGCCAGTAATTCTAGGTTAGCCTAAACAACATCTTCGACCACATCATAACTTACCATCAGGTGAGATAGTGGTCAAAGGCTAACCTATCAGGCATAAAAAAAAAAAACCATCCGCTCTTAAGATCAAGACACTTAATGTTTGTCATTCGTAACATTCGTAACTTTGCTCTGTCCAAATCATCGGCAGTGGCAAAGTTTACTTTACTCAAAGTTATCTTAAGGGCCTGAATAAGCAGTTCGTTGACGACCAGAACAAAAATGTGACATACTACCGTTGAAAAACAGTTCATAGTTCCACTTTTAGTAGCAGTGCGTGTCCTCGGGAAAAATGCCTTTGGCACTTCCCCCTCCAGTATTATAAGAGGGCCTCCCATCGCCTAAAGTCCAGTGGAATTGTACAGACGGGAGTGGCAATGAACATCCTTGTCCTCTTTAAAAAAAAAAACAGTTCATAGCGTGCGCTGCAACTTAGCGGTGGTGACAATCACCCAAATATTCATGCATAAAATCTATATAAAAAAATAAATAATATCTCATAGATAGAGAATATATTCAGGCATTACTTTACGGAAATCCATATTTAATAGTAACAAATCTTTTAAAAGTATTCTAAGAAACAACTAAATCAATATTTTAATAAGACACTTAAAAAATAAAACTCGTGACAATTCCGCCTAATTTTCCTGTTAAGCCAACGTGACGTCACAAACGCCACGCAGTCAAACCGGAAGAATTTTTCGACGCGTTTCACTTGTACACGAAGCATCCTCGGGTCAGCGAGCGCACGATCGAGACTGAAACGATCGTGAAAATATTGATTTAGTTTTATCTTAGAATACTTTTAAAATGTTTGTTATTATCTATCAGTTGGTCTGCTAACGAAGACATTTGATAAAATCGTAATATTACATTAAAAAAAATCACATTCCTCTTATAATAAGTGCACTACGTCTATTTGTCTACTATTTGATTATAATTTCAAATGCAGTCTAATAAAGCTATGGTACTCTAATAATCGGAAAATCTGTTCATTCTATCTCTACGCCATAAAAAGACCTGTTCCCAAACAACACGACTATAATGAATGAGTGTAATACGTTGAAACGACCGACATAGTCGTTGTTTCATTCGGAAAACACCGACATGAATAAAACTTTCTGACGAAGACTAGAGGCAAATTACATCGTAAATATCCTGCCTTATTGTTTTGCGTCTGACGGAGTTATGATCATAAAATATGATACAGCACGCGATGGAAAAATGTTTGACGTACCTGCCTAAGACTGTGATAGAAGGGTAAGTTACGTATATGCCCAAATACTATTATTTTGTGACCTTGGCCCTAGACCCGGCGTGTTCATTTATAAGCTATAGAATACGTCTGTCACTTTTTGTGCAATAGAATAAAAACTGTCGGCCCTTTAATGTTTAAGAGTAACGGGAAGAGAAGCTCCTACAGAAAAATAGGTATTTTAACAAAGTGATGCTGTCTCGCCGCTGAACGCCCGAACAGAATAGTGCGATGAGGACAATTGCAGCTTCTTCAAGTTTTGACTTAGAATTTGCGCATAATTTGCGTTCTTATAATAAACATTAATCAAATCTAAATATTTTGGTCTTATTTTACAACTGATGGAATAAACTAGATTTATAGGTTTCCTTTTTCTTTATTTATCATTATTTTTACAATAAATAATTCACAAACTAGAGGTACAAGTTTTGAGAAAATATCGGTATTTAAATACCCATTAATTCAAATTCTTTTCATAAAATGATATTCATAAAATCGATGATTGTTGTGCATTAATCTTGTTACGAGTAACAAGGTGTCCATATATATTTTTTTTTTGGTTTGTGCACGATTGTGCTATTTAGTTCTAATTTCAAATTGAAAGTAAATCCCATTACTTGTCTCGTTAGCATATACTCCCTCTTGTTGTTTAAAAACTCATCGAATGTAGGTAATATACGCATGAAACTCCAATAAAATGTCTTGTCACTCAAGTTGAAACTTTGCGATTCAGAACGGTAGCTTGATATGTATTTTTTGTTTTCTTTTTATGTTATTGTGACGGATCAAGCTCGAGGCCCACCTGATGTTAAGCGGGCTAACCTCTGCCTATAACAGATGCATTTCGTCACAAGTCACGAATTGCACTGCGCCCGTCACCTTGAGACATACTTCTTAAGTCTCATGTGCCTGTAATTTCACTGGCTCTCAAGGACTGCTGCCGGAACACACGTTAGGTGCTTGGCGACAGATTCTTTACTTGAGGGTGGTCGCTAGCCTGGCGGGCATACGCAAAATGCCCTTCCACCATGCGGTGATGCCCAAGCGCGCGGCGGGATTCGAACTTTGGACCTGCTGCAATATTTGACTACTTCACTAAAGGGTCTCCTCATTGTGTATTCCCTCAAACTCCCGCAAATATCGCGCATACGCAATATATTTCTGTACAAAAATCATGCGCTTCCTACATTGAAGTAGTAGTTGTAGTTCATTGAAGTCATTAGAATCCAGAGCAGATACTATAAATATACACTCCATTCACTGAAACAAGATCATGCGTTACAAATGCGACGCAAGTTTACAACTTGCTACAAATATCTTCATATTAGCTGACAATATTATAAAGCTCGTGATATGATCAATACGTTGATCAACATATTTTTAAATAGAAACATTAGTTTTGGAAGAAAGCTATATAAAATATAAAATCAATTTAACATTTGATTTTTAATCCTTATATTATTAGTTAATATAAATAGTGGGCTTAAATTTCGTTATCCGACCGTCCGCGTCGTCAAAGCTACTCACAAAAAGCTTCGACCCTATAAATTGCACGCTCTGTTGAACCTAAAATTGCTTTAATTAACGGATTCCCGTTAAAAGTAGGGTAATAGAGGTACACTTCTGATTTATGAAGGCAGCTTTATATTGAAAAGTAATACATGAAAACTTCAGAATTTTGACGTATATAATAGGGCATATACAAACGTGAACATTGTGAACAAATACTTAATTTTGTATGAGAAAAGATCTGGAAGGGTGATTATCTCTCAAGAACTTTCTACCCTTCTGCGAATAATATGGGGTCGTCGGTGCAATTAGGTTTCTGTTACAACATAAAAGCTGAAATAAAATATACATACAGAATGCCCGCCTGGCTAGCGACCAACCTCAAGTAGAAAATCTGTCGCCAAGCACCTAACGGTGTGTTCCGGCAGCTGTCCTTGAGAGCCAGTGAATTTAACATCACGTGTGCACTCGAGTCTGTACCGTCAAAAAAAAGAAACACTAGTAAAATATGTACTCGTATATTTTCTTTCATTACTTTAAGGAGACAAAAACATAATTATTGTATATATTTTTGCAATAACGCATGATTTGCCCATTACATAATTACAACGTAATTAAAATGTATTACAACGTAAGTTGAACTATAGGTGTCGCTACATCCTCATACGATGGTCAAACAACGAGAGGAAAAATTAGAGTTATGGGTCTTCTTCATGTTAGCTCAGTCGGACAGAGCATACCCCAGCTATAGGGGTGGCTGATGCGAGTTCGAATCCCGCACATGATTTTTATTATTCCATTCGTAAATTTGTAATTTTGTAATATTGTAGTAAGGTTTTGTTTGCTCGCAATATAAAACAGATTGCCTTCAGGATAAATCTTTTGCAGTTTTTGTGATTACACACACATAATTATCCCCTAAATAGAATATTTTTTAAGCAAAAGGGGCTCTGAGCTATGTATACAAACTTTCTAGCCCTACCGTCTCTATTCCCCACAAAATCTTGTTATTAATTATTGTGAATCTTTTCCAAGTCCTGTTTCATTAGATTTATTCAAATAGATTGAACCGCAATCATTTAACTTTTAAATTATTGTTACCTTTTAAATTATGAACCGCTTTTACAAATTTGCCTTGAAAAATATCAGAGCAGGTTATATACTTCGTTTCTTACGCAGACTCAGTTCATATTTGGAAATACGCCAAGGTTCACTGAATTTAATAAAACTTCGTAGTTAGGTTTGTAGCTCGCTGTGTGCGCAATATAATAATAATGCCAACTATATATCTCATATCATGAGATATTATAAGCCTGTCAGAAGAAATAATTGGTTTTTTTGGCTGAGGTAGGCTAAGAAGGATATATAAATGACAACACATATTTTTTGTCTCAAGTTTAAGTATAGATTACAACCTGCGTGCCATTTGGCCATCCTCGCTGGCCGGATAGACGCGAACATTGTGCTCTAATTTTGTTTTATACGTCATAGAGGACGATGCAACCATCGTCTACACTATTAGACTAAATCTGACCGAAAGAAATTCTTTTTCAAGCACTTAACTTTCGTAAGATGTCGCTACCCTATTATATTTCTAAATATAATTTCAAGCTTTCGTACGCTAAGCGAATCTTTACAAATTTTCTGACCACAATATTTTTAGACATAAATACTCAATGCTAAGATTTAAAATGGCATGTAAAGTAAAAAGTAAAAAAAAACTAAAGTGAATATTATTTTAAAAGAATGCATTATAAAACGAAGCAAAGAGAGGCACTTTAGATAATAAATAGATTCAGGCGTTACTTTGCGGAAATCCATATTTAATAATAACAAATATTTTTAAAATATTTTATGAAAACATCAAATTAATATATTAATAAAGCACTTCAAATATACAAAAATATATCTAGTGACAATTCCGCCTAATTTTCCTGTTAAGCTGACGTGACGTCACAAACGCCACGAAGCCAAACCGGAAGAATTTTCGACGCGTTTCGCTTCTACTCGAAGCATCCTCAGGATGTCTTGACTCTACGAGCGCAGGATCGAGCAGTTTACGTGCAAGTGGGTTGAAAAGTATAGCGTATATAATGTAACTACAGTGTTACATTATTAAGTACCGTATAAAATGTGTATACAGTGGAAAACTTGTATTTAGTCTACCTCATCATGGACCGAGATAACATCGGTCAATTATTTTCACATGCATAACAAGCAAATGTGAAATCACATCGTTTTTATTCAATGGTTACAGATCAATAGATATAGATGGAACGGGCGCAATATATTATTGCCTCAAAAAGTAAATCCCAGTTTTAAGGATCCATGAACTTTATTGCACCCCGGATCGTTCAAAGCTGTCGTGGATCATCCAAAGCTTGAAATTTGGAAAATATTAACGATATAAGAGAAAAGAGAGAGTGCATGTTTGTTTTTCCCAACGGAAAAGAAATGATGGGATCACGCTTCATTTTTAGTGCTGTCTATTTCTATACCAATATTTTAACTATTATAATATTATTTTAGACAGAGATTTTTAATAGTATTTGTTAATCCTTTGTCCAATTAATGAAGTTATAGTAACGACATAGATTTTGTAAATAAAGAGATTGTTTGTACAGTTCTAGCGTTATAATAGCTATAAATAAATATATTACCGTTTTATGAACCGAACATGATCGTTGGCTTTTGCGAAGAGAACTAAAATTTTAAATAATTATGAACGCCCCCCCCCCCCCCCTTTCCTACCTGTGGAGTAAAAGGCGACTAAAGGTAAAATACCGAAAGGTGGGCAGCAGGCAGAGAAAGGCTATGTTCAGCAGTGGACAATCCGGCTGATACAGTACAGATATATTATATTCTTAACGTTTTGGAGCTATGATAGTATGTTGTTTATTTAATTTGAAAGCAGGTAATTTATACGCATGTTTTCAAATACTTAGCAGAGGATTACGCAGAGTTACATATATTTTAGAAAATTTTTACGTTTGAAGGTGTTTTTTTCATATCGAACACATAACCTAATTTTAACCCAATGTTAGTTGAGATATTTCCAATATTCATAATTTTTTTTGGGCTGTTTTTGTTTGCTTATCCGCTCATAACCGACCAGCTAAGTTAAGCAACGTCCACTACGGTCATGAATTGGATGGGTGACCGCTAGGGACATTACTACTGAGCGCTTCCGGGCTTCGGCGGGCACGTTAAGCCGTTGGTTCCAGTTGTAGTCTTAGGATAGCAGTCGTTACACTATAATTAGTAGGGCATTTTGCTAATGCCTAAAACACAATCGTTGGAGCCAGGTCATATACCAATAAAATTCTCTAAAATGAGTTCATCCATATATACAGTATGGTTAACAGTTTATTTCTTACTTCATGGCGTAATTTCTTACTACTCTTTGAGACCCGTTGGATGAATAAAAACAGATGTTTATTTGAAGAACTTTGGTCATATTAAAAGATGTTTTGTAGTACTAAATCCTTAATAATTCCGAAATAATTTGAGATGGTTGGGACTGCGAAATTATTCAAACACCTCTGAAAAACTCTGAACATACCTACTCTTAATTATATTAATTTATATTATAAAAATGATTTATTAAGTATACGCACCCTTACACATTTTCTAACGAACGATTGCAATACAAGGGTATTGCAATTCAAGAGGGGCATGCTTATTCGTTACAGTTTTTAGGCCCCATGCAATAGTTAGCGATCCTATTGCTAGCTTTCAGCCCAAGTATGTTTTTCAAACCATCCGTACTAGTTCCTCTTTGATGCGACACGATCAAGAAATCCAATTTGCTGCCTAAATTAAGCTCTTCGAGAACCAATTACCCTAAGGGGTCTCAATAAAGTCCAGTTAAAGTTCACAAAGGATATGATATAATCACGAAACTACAGTGAAATATCCTTTAATTCATTACGAGACTTTTTGGTTCTTGCACCACTTCTTCAGTGTTTCTTTAGGTTCCTTAAAAAATGTCTAACGGTGCGTATACTTAATTAATTACGTTTTATAATATAACTTAATATGATTAAGAGTAGGTATGTTCAGAGTTTTTCAGAGGTGTATGAATAATTTCGTAGTCCCACTCATCTCAAATTATTTCGGTATTATTTAGAATGCAAATGCAAGGGCAAAGCTGCAAGCATGCCGGGAACGCTCCCAGCATGCTTGCAGCTTTGCCCTTGGTACTCCCATCTGGTAGTGGGCTGGAACATTTGGACTGCCTATGAGTCTGCAATGACTTATAGATTGTCTAAATACTTTTATTGTAGTAGATGTGGTGTTGTTTATAGTTCGTATATAGTACTGTATCAGCCGGATTGTCCACTACTGAACACAGCGGCCCCTATTTAGGGGGTATTTGCCATAATCTCCACGCTTGTCAGGCATCTTGGGGGTTTCAGTGTAAGATGGCAGTTCTTTAGACGGCGCTGCTGCCAACCTTCCAGTATTTTTCCCTTAGTCGCCTCCTACGACACCCACGGGAATGTCTGGAGGTGCAATTCTAGGTCCCATACGATTTTTATTGTTATAATGCGTACAGTCATTATATGTATATAATATAATCTATACCTATTATAAAACTGTAAGAGATCCAATTCTGTTTATGGCAGATATTCTATATACTTATAATAAAACTGTAACAGATAAAATTCTGTACATAGCAGAAATTAAAAAATAAATAAATTGAGAGCACTTTGTAGCTGACTCTGATGCCAAAACTGTATTTTGTTTTAGTTTTGTCTGTCTGTCTATCTGTATCCCAGCCGCGCATCACTCCAAAACTACTGAATGGAACTCAATCAAACTTAACGAGATTTGAGTTCATACTATGAAGAAGATTATTGTATACTTTTTATCCCGAAATTCAGCACGGTTCCCTCGGGAAAGGGGTTGAAAATCAAAATGTAGACATAGACATAGACATAGACATAGACAGGCATTTATTTGTTTCATTAGCACACATACATTTACATTACACAAATTAATGAATGAGAAAGTACAAAAACAGAAGATACAAATACAAAAAATAGTCAGGCTATATGACAAAATAACAATGAAATAAGAAAAAGGTAGATATAAAAAGTTTGATAATACATACAAGAACGTAGGTAGGTTCATACATGACTACTAGATAATGAATAAAAAAACAATAGAGGTATAATAATATAAATGGTATGCATCTATTTGTGTGCTACAGCAACAAAAAGGACTCGGCTCAGCATTATGCCTCACCACATTGCTAAAATGTAGCTAGGCGCTGGTATTCTGCCAAGACCTTCAGCCAAAAGACCCTGTGAGGATAGAAGGTGCAGAAATATTGTATGAAAGAAAATGTACATAATTATACAACAAAGCAAAGTCCAAAGTAAAAAGTATACATACATAGTACAGCAAAGTATGAAACGGAGTAACTATCATTATCTAACACAAGAAAGGCGCACAATAATTATTCGAACCAGACAACCCAGTTTTTTGTTTATCTAGTAAAAATGATTTATAACATTTTCTGAAAGAAAATTTAGATTTCAACAATCGAAGAGGTGGAGGTATGTTGTTCCAACACTTGGTTGCCTGGTATCGAAAGCTTCCCCTAAAAGCTACGGTTTTAAATCTGCTGTAATACAGCAAATTTCTCGTTGATCTCATGCTGTAGTTACTTTGAGTGTGATGCAGTTTAGAGTGGAGATATTTTGGTAACCCAGATGCCAAAATGCAGTGGACTAAGACGGCCAAATGTAAAGACCTTCGTGAGGCCATATTTAGAGTGGACGTTTTGTTAAGATATGGAGTGATATGTGTTCGTGGAGGAATATCATAGCAGAAACGACAGCAAGCGTTTTGTATCCTTTGGATAAGACGAGTAGTTTTCGCTGTTAAGCGCGGTCCATACACTAGATCTCCATAATTAAGTTTTGATAGAATTATTGACTCACACACCTTGATGCGGATTGCTTCCGATAGGTAATTTCTAATTTTGTATAATAGCTTCAATCTGAAGAAGCAGCTTTTCACCAAATTTAGTATATGGTTTTCAAAACGAAGGGAACTATCAAATAGAATACCTAGATTTTTGGCTTCATTTACCTGATCTATACTTTGACCTAGTATATTTACGTCATAAGCATGTTTTTCAATGTCTGTGATCAAGCGCTTTGAGCCTAGCACCATGAATTTTGATTTAGACGGTTTTAAAACAAGAGCATTGTTTTGGGACCAAATGGCTATTCGACCTAGATCCTCATTTATCTTTTTTACTTCGGCAAGGACATCTTCAGGGCGTACCGGTAAATATAATTGCAAATCATCGGCATAGATGTGATATTTACAGTGCTGTATGTGCCAGCAAATGTCAGCACTGTATATTATGAAGAGCAGTGGTCCAAGAATAGACCCCTGTGGCACGCCACGATTAAAAGTTTTCACCGTCGATAATAACTGTGAACCATCTTCACGATTAATTTTGACGTACTGCGATCGGTTCTTCAAATAACTATCAAACCATTTTATTGATGGTTGGTCAACTCCATAGTACGCCAGCTTTGAGAGAAGCAGAGGAACATTTATAGAGTCAAATGCCCGAGAAAAATCAAGCAGTACTAAAATTGTGGCGTAACCTCTGTCTTGCTCCGCAAGTATGTTGTCGACAACATCCAGCAAGGCGGTCAATGTTCCTCTGCCCTTCTTGAAGCCCGACTGAACATCAGGTAAGATATTGTTACGTTCCACAAACCGAATAAGTTGATTGTATAGCACCTTTTCCAGAACCTTCGAGAGGACTGGAAGTATGCTAATTGGTCTTAAGTCCTTAATGTCAGTCGGATTTGAGACCTTAGGTATAGGATTAACTGAAGCGATTTTCCATTCACTGGGATAGGTAGAAGTAGATATGGACTTATTAACAATACTGGTTATTAATGATAATGTGTTTGGCAAAGTTAACAAGACCATGTCCATGGACAATCCGTCCACTCCTCGCGCATTAGTTTTAATTGACATAAGAATGTTGGCAATTTCATGATCAGTTATTACTTGGAGGGAAAATGATTCGTCATTATGTTCGTTAAATTCAAAAAAAGTCATGTTGGATATAGGGATTGTGTTAGTTCCCGGAACATTCAAAAAGTGGTCATTTATGACGTCAGGCTGGTTAAAATGGTCAGGTAAAAAGTTGTCATTTTTGGGGGGCAAAACATCTTCTCTTAGGTTTTTCCAAAGTTTTTTTTCATTGCGAACTTCTGAATTAATGCGAAACTCATAATAAGCGCGTGTTTCGTAATAAATACTTTGATCTACAAATGATTTTAAATGTTTATATTGTGTCCGATCAGTGTCTAACTTGGTCTTACAGTATCTATCATGCGCTTCGTTACGATATTTCATCATGATCTTTACTGTATCTGTAATCCAAGGTAGATGTTTATCTTTTATTTTTATTGTTCTACACGGAGCATGATTATTAAATAAAGTAATTATAGAAATTGTAAAAGCATCCACCATCACATCAACAGAATCTAATTCAGTAAAATGCCAGCGCAGAGAAGAGAGATCGTCATCGAACCTCTTACGATCTATGTTCTTGAGCGGTCTGAAAACTATTGACTTGGGAGGTATTTTATCTCTTTTTATATTTAAAATTGCTGAGACAAAGGAATGACCAATTTTACCAGTAATACTATTCACACACACATTACGAACTCGGCAGTCTGTGCAAATTAAATCGATAAGAGTGGCACTACTATGTGTGAAATGTGTTGGTGATGCTACAACTTGCGTCAAACCCGTGTAATTTAGAAACTGGTTTAACTTGGCATATCCGTTGCTGCTTTGATCGAGCACATTAATATTGAAGTCACCTAAGATAACAATACCATCATATCTGTACAGATGTGCAACAGAGTCAGTCAAGGAGTCAATGAACATATCTATGTTGACCCATTGTGCACGATACGCAGTCCCAATTGCTATACGTAATCTGTTAATATTTACCGACAGCCACATTTGCTCTATTTGAGCATCAGGAACATCAATTTTGCGGACCTTGATGCCACGCCTGACATAAAAACCCACGCCTCCTCCCCTTCCATTACACATGTGAGAGGGACGCGGGGTGTAACGAAAATTATAGCCTGGAACCTTAGGCGCGAGCGCTTGTTCGCCAGTTTTGATCCACGTTTCATTTATTGCGACAATGTCACTTTTAAAATTGTCCATTGCCATAAGAAAATCATTATGCCCCGTGGCTAAAGACCCTGCGTTGTAAAGAGCTAACGATAAACATTTAGATGTAGATGCCATTTTCAAAAATTATATATTTTAGGAATTGTAAAAACATGACACCGAGGTAATTCGCGTGTGTAATAATTAGAGATACGACAATAATAAACCCTGATTTCAGGGAAACATGAGTATAGGACCAAAAACATAATTTATATCTTGATAAGGCATTATACATGTAGTTAGTATTATTTTTATAACTAAGTACCGAAAACTGTATGAGTTCAATAAATTTTAAAATATGTACTCTAATTTTTCTATGGTTGTCCATGCTTTGCTGTAAGAGTTGTATTAGAAGCGTATTCAGTAAAATGACCGCATATAAAGATAGGTTACATGTGAAATAATATTTTACACAACTGAAAACATCATAACAAATTATCATTATAAACAAGATAGCACATCTATAATCTATAAATATTGTATATAATGTTACGTTTGCAGTGGAACCTACAGAAACAGAATACTTAGGTATAAAATGTGAGAGAAGCGGAAGATGCATTAAACATTTACATTGTCTATGACGCAGCACTTCCATGGGAGGAGCCAACCACATCGGTTCCAAAAACCCGTGCTAGGTCGGATTCAGAGCGCAGCCAATGTCGAGGGGAGTCTTCGCTTTGATGCTGACGAGCGTACACCCGCCCGTCCTTCGACCAGACAAATCTCCATTTTAGCCGCGCTCCAATTTCTCGCGCCTTTAGGAAAAATTGCCAAATGTACACTAAGTTGTAATTAATTAACGCGTAGTCGGATTTCAATTCTTCTTTTTTTAAGAGCAGCTTAGCACCCCATGGGCAGTTCGTCACCCCACGGGCAGCTCGGCATCCTTATTTAGATTCGCAAGCTTGCTAAGATAATACTCTATAATCTGGAACATTCGCCACAATCAGTTTTTTTAACTATCTCTCCTTTGCCGGATACATTTTGGAGACTGCGCAACGAAAGTGCACAATCTAATATATATTTTTTCATCCGCCAACAAAGAGAAACTTGACAAAAAGATGCCGTTTTAAAATCGAATTTCCAAAATACTATGCTTCAACATTTATTGTGCGAACCGCGAAGGAACTCTGTGAGTAACTTAATTACTGTCTTCTGGAAAATACAACCCGAGTGTTTTCAAACCCAAAGTATAAAGCTCCTTTCTGATCTATGCTTTACTAAGAGTGTTCACCTAAGACCACAGCGTTGCTTAATATGACATAAGCAGTGCTCAAATGTGAATAATTAGTCTGCAGGTACGGCAATCGCGAACGAAGGCGCAGGTACAGCTGGTAATGAATATATATGAGAAATACTTTTTCGTCTCAAGTTAACTTAATCCTAACAAACATTATCACATTAGCAGAAAATCCTCAAACAATTCAGTGAAATCGTATTACGCCAAACATCGAAACCTTCCAAATCCTGGAAGGCAATAACAATTCTTAACGACAAATAAACGGAAGAAAATCCAAAACGACCCCCATCCTACGACTTAGCGTAAACTCTCTGAAACATTAGACAGTAGGCATTGTACTAACTACGAAACTTGAGGGAAACAAACCACGGAATAACAAGCTAGTGGAGAACTTATGTGCCATTTTTAGGGTTCGGTACTAGAAAACAACCTTTAAGGAACTGCATCTTTGGAACTGTTATGGGTAGTCAGTTGAAATTTCCACAGATTAATTTAAATAATAATTGCAAAAATTTAACAATATAAAAAGGTACTAAAATACAAGAAACGTCTTCTTTTTCACGTTTTTTTCCAATAAATTGAGTCTAATGATACATAAACATCAAATTTGGTATTACTTTAGTTCAAAGTCTAACGTACAAATACACAAAAAAGGCCAACTGCAGGTCGGATTTCTGGTAAGACTCTCTTTCTTTATGAAAAGAAATAACCATTTATTCTGATTTGGTACGGAGCCCTCGGTATGAGAGTCAACTCGCACTTAGCCGTTTTTTACATAGAAACAACTCACCGCACAAAACCAGAGTGAGGATGAAAGAAGACGGAGTGATATAAAACTCATTGAACAGTGGTAAGTTTAAGACTTTCGCGACTCGGGACTTAATCGCGATAAAACATGTATATATATTATTATATTTTTTTCTATATATGATTACAAGCACTATCGCGTGCTAAGCAAAAATCATATTTTACAAATTACTGGAGCACAACATTTTATGCCTCGGGCGGGAATCAAAGTCGCGTCCTCCGATTTCGCGCCGGATGCCCAATCTACTCGGCCACCTGGACACGCTGTTTCTAGCTGAAATTTCATGCTCCAATTGTATTACTTTAACCGCCATAAGGGACGGTGCGCGGCCATCAACCAGATTACTAGACTTCATCTGAAGGTTATTTATTGGATAAATGATACTTGATACATATAGTATGTATATAACTGTATTATCTTATTTAATAACTGTCCAGTAAACTGTCTTGTATTTGTCTGTATCTCTTCCCTTAAATGGGCTGAGCATATTCTGCTATTTTTAAATGGAAGCCAGGGAGATCCCCTGCATGTTGCTTTGATCCATTTTTCCTTTATATTTGGATCTTTCGGAAAACTGAAAGTAAATATATGTTTTGGTGTGAAAATATCGTAGGGATCAGCTAAATAACTTCCACTGACTTGACTGTAGTATCAACTTTTTATGATTAGTCTCTGACCAAGTAACGCTTGCAATATTACTTAAAAGTTTATTTATAATATTTAGCAGGGTCGTTAAAGCATCAATTTTTATATAATATATGTATTTGTAGAATGTTACGACCATATCACTAACTCCTGGCCGATAGCAGCGGTTTTTTTTGTTAATTGTACGATGTTTGCACGAACATGGACTAAGTGCGACTGACGCGCCAATATTTACTAACTAATAAAATACCTAATATTCTAAAGCTGTCACGTGGTCCAATTTAAATTTGAGTCAAATCTGACGAGTTGTATTTGAGTTATCCCTACTAATGCGTATATTATGTTAGAACTTGGTTTATTTATTAAAATGTTTGTATTATATTTAATGTTGCCTACAGACACGCAGACACAGGGTTCCGTTCCCATACACATTTCATATTCACTTACTGTTGAATTGTCTGTATGTTTTACTGCTATCCGCGATGACCTATAATTTAGCTTTACGTTTCTATTTATTTATGTATAAGAAGTGTGTCCTAGCTGTTGGTCAACCACACAAATAAATAAATAGATTACTGTTAAGCATGTGTTGCGTTTCGCACTATCTAGAATCGTATTATGTCACTAGGTTAGCCGCGCTAAAAAATCTGCGTGGAAAAGTGCTTTTTATCTACTAGTTTGAAAAGGGTTTTTATTCGAACATTTACAACAGTTCCAAAAATAAATTAATTAAATATTATCAATTTCAGTAAATAAATAAATAAATAGGTACCCGGCTGGGACTCGCGTTACATTTACCGGATAGATTCCGACCAGTTTCGGGCTGTAGCCCTTCGTCTGGGAGTCCCGGTTGCGCGAAGCGGCGAGCGCGGGCCTAGGCACGTTACTGACGTAACGATGGCGCTGAGTAAATATAACGCGAGTCCCAGCCGGGTACCTATTTATTTATAATGGACAAAACTCGCGATAGTTTTCCCATTGCAGTAATTTTATTTATAATGTTTAAGATAAATTAACACTTTCCTCACTGTGTGAGGTGAAAAATTGTGTTTTAATATTCTAAGGGCCTGTTTCAGAATGTTCGAGCAAGTTCCGGTTATACCTACTACCCAGAACATAAAATAACTGAATGATAAAAATAATAGTTAACATGCAGCACGCTTCAAGTTTTAACCGATGGACAGGCTAAACCGACGTCTGGGAAACGCGAAGATAGTGTTTTATTTATTATATATGTTCTGGGTAGTATAACCGGAACTTCTCGAACATTCTGAAACAGGCCCTTATTATTGCAATAACGCGTACTCCGCGGATTACATTACGATTGTTGAGAACGAGAGGAAAAATTTTAGCTATGAGTCATTAGTCATGTTGGCTTAGCGGTCAGAGCATGCCCTGGCAATAGGGGTGGAGGGCGCGGGTTCGAACCAGCACATAACTATAATTTTTCCTCTCGTACTTTTGTACTGAAAAATTGTGTTTCGCTCGGCCGCGGAGTTATTTTGCGTCTCGTATCTTTTAATCCTTAGAAGAGGAATAGTTGATAGGCCCCCACTAGGTGGACTGACGACATCGTTAAAGTCGCGGGTAGCCAATGGTTACAAGCGGCTAATAGCCGTTCTATGGGGGATGCGTTTGTTCAAAAGTGGACGTCTTCCGGCTGATGATGATAAACTTTTAGTCCTTTGCTTCCTCAGGCTTCAATATAAGTACTGTTCAATCAGTGAGCAAGGCGGTTTCTTAGAGGCAGTGCTTATTTTTATTTAAATCCCGTGCTAGCGTAGTCCCTTAGATTCGATACGCAAATGATTCAAATATAGACAACTACTACACAATGATGTATATATGCATTAGTTTGCAACAGAGTTGTTCTCGAGTAAATCGTACAACATTTTACATCTACTGAGCGAGAAAATTATTTTCCCGCCTGTACCAAGTATAGAAGTTGCGGTCCGAAATTTAACTGCATGACATTGATAATAAAAACAAACCATGTTAAGTAATATACATTTTTACTACTATTCGATAGAGGCAGTTCAGAACTGTGCCGGGTACATTATAGATGACAATATACTCGCCGCCTTTTAAATGGATTCAAAACACTTATAGTGATCGAGCATTTTGCGAATGCCCGCCTGGCTAGTTACCACCCACCCATCAAGTAGCGTAAAAATCTGTCAACAAGCATCTAACGGTGTGTTCGGGCAGCTGTCTTTTGGAGCCAGTAATTCAAGGTTAGCCTGAACAACATCTTCGACTACATCATCACTTACCATCAGGTGAGATGGTGGTCAAACGCTAACCTATCAAGCATGAAAAAATTAATAAAAAATAACAGTAGGTTTTAACGCACTTGTGCAAAATTTCAAAAAGTCATACGATAATAACGACTTTTATAATGTTTTGTATTACTACTTTTCTTAATACATAATTTGGAAACCTACTGTACTTGCATCATACGTATGGGTACCTAGATACGAGTAGGTATCGATCTATATTTACTACGGATAATTTACGACGGGGACCAAATGAATTCTGCAACATCTGCTAACATTTTTATTAGTTCTCCTTGCTTCTGGGATACTGACTCAGCTTTTAAACAGAAAAATTTTATGCCTGCAATGCTGACCTACTCAGTAACGAGTGAAATTCTTTTCCTGAGTCATTGTTTCTGACTCATAATTATAAATGCCTGCCTTATATATGTAAAAGGATGTAGACGTGCAGTAGACATAGAACAAAATGTACATAAGGTCTGTTGACGTCAGTAAATGACAACAATGGATAAGAAAAATTCAATGAACGAGGAGCATGCCGCTACTTGCGTCGCTTCTACTTAATTATGGCGTTGGTCCACCTTAGGTACATAAGAGCTTGGTACCGTCACAACGCTATCATTAACTGTAAGGCCTTTTACGGTGGTAGGTCATAGGTATTACTAATGCCTGCTTGGTAAGCTACCACACTTAGTAGAACATAACGGCGTGTTTCAGCAACTGTATTAGATATTCGCCAGTTCCCATCAGATTTAAAGGTTATAAATATTGTAATTCACAAGGTATAACTACTTAAAGGTATCAAGGCACAGAATAAATAGATTACGAACAATAGTATTCACGTATAGGCGTCAGGAATGCAAGGGATCACAAAACTGAATCCAAAAGTTTCTTATATAAATAGGTTCTTGTATAAGCAAGACATTTTAAATCATGTTCCTAGGTTGTATTATGTAATGAGTTATTAGGCACGATTTTAAACCGAACCCACAAAAGTAGAATTAGGTCTGAAAGACGGTGACATGATATCTTCGAAGGCATCGTCTCATCTGTATAATAACGGTCTAACGGAAACCGTATAGATATACGTACATAAAGAGTGGAATGGTTATAACTGCTATGGCAGGGACCCGTGCATTGTGTTTTACAATCCACTTACAATATTCGCGCAGGATAATGGGGGAGTATAACGTCAATATGATACCCGTTTGTAGGTTAGCCTTCCGTCGCCCTTGGAGATTCGATAAAATAGATTTCACTGACTTCCCCCTTTGTGAGCAACGAACGTTTATTATTTTGATTCATTGGAAAGTTGATGGTATTGGATTTGAATCTGGTTAGGTTCAAATCCAATACCACCAAATTTTCAGTCCTAAACATCAGGATGTTACAAAGTTCTTATTACTTTATTGATTATAAGAGTAACAAATCGTCAAAGGCTAATCTACGAATTTAAATAAAAGATAAATATTGAAAGGGTGATACTAAATTATAAAAGAATACAAAATTGATCCATACGCATATACATCTGATACTGTCAATATGTGTTATAGAGCCACTGCGAGAAGAACGGGCAAAAAACTTGGAGCCAGTCATTTCAAACTACTTTTAACAATGTTTTACAAAAATATCCTATAACATATACTATGTATACTATATTTATACCATAACTCTGTACGAAACTCTTTTTAAAACATCACACATAAATAAATAATTTCTGTTCCACTTATGACTTCCTACTTATTCACTACATCACAATTTGTCGTCTGATCGCATCGACTTCCGAGCCAAGACTGACTGTAAACCCTACGACTCGTTTGTTGTAGGTTGCACGTCCCCCCGTGGGGTGCCGGGTTAGAATTGCACCCCCCCCAATATCATCCCTTGGGTGTAGTAAAAGGCGACTAAGGGAAAAATACTGGAAGATGGGCAGCAGCGCCTTCTAAAGAACTGCCATCTTACACTGCGATCCCCAAGCTGCCTGCCAAGCGTGGGGATTATGGCAAATACCCCCTGGGGATTAATAGGGGAGGCTCAGATCAGTGTTCAGCAGTGAACGATCCGGCTGATACAGTACAGTACAGTACACTATCTTGTCAAAATCAGAGTCTTGAGTGACACAACTTCAAACAGGCCATACCATTCGTCCTAAGACATAAAATTTGAAGGATATGTTCCTTATAAAGTGTAGGCATTTTGTAAGAAAGCGTTCGTTAAATTAAAATAGGTGAAATGGAGAGGTATTGGTATAAAAATGTTGTTCTCTGAGTGAATTGAAACTTGGTGTACATACTCGTTCGTTAATATAAGGGAGACCGCTAGGACTAAAGATGTTATCAAAATGTTGGTTTTACATCGTAAAAGAACGTCCCGCCAAAACAATAAATCTTATTTGATACACACAGATATATATCTTTTTTTATCATTGGACTGTTACGGTACACGCACGAGACCCACCTGATGTTAAGTGGTAACTTCTACCTATATAATATGCATTTCGTCTGCCCTGCACCCATCACTATGAGGCATACAGTTGTAAGGTCTCATGTGCCTGTTATTTCATAATTAATTACTGAATCTCAGGGACTGCTGCCGAATCCCACGGTTATGTGCTTGATGACAGATTTTCTTCTTGAGGGCTAGCCAGGCGAGCATTCGCAAAATGCCCTTCGATTATTCTTATAGTTGAGAGTACCTCCCGTGGGGATCTAGCCGCAGACCTAGGACACTGCAGTCTATAGCTATTACCACTCGGCTATGACTGCTTCAATAATTTGGATGTATATTATAAGGATGTTTTTGAAAATCCACACATAATAGAAATGAGAGAGAATGAGGAAATCCTTAATTAGTAATAAAAAGTACTATAGAAAAATATTTTAGAAAATTACTTAACAATATAATAATAATATAATAATAATGTTTATTCTTCATTAAAACACACACACATAAATACAATCATTAAAGAAGTTCAAGATAGTGTGAAATGTTTTACTCACTAAATTATACATATGATTTACAAAGCCCTCACTAGAAAGAAATCTTGAATCGAGGGCGTTTGCTTCCTTCAAACGTTCACAATATTAGTAGTTACCGTGGATTGCATTGGTTATTTCTACTATAATTTATTCAATATATACCTATAATCATCTATGATCTTATTGTTAATTTAGTGTAAATACAAAGGTATCTTTATAATGAATATGTATAAATATATATAATATATAAAATATGTCTAGTGTTTTTCTCGAGGTATTAAGTGCCTGTTTTGACTGTTGAACAGTCAAGACCTCCTGAGGATGCTTCATGTAGTAGAGGAACTAGTCGAAAATTCTTCCGGTTTGGCTGCGTAACGTCACGTCGGCTTAACTGGAAAATTAGGCGGAATTGTCACTAGATATATTTGTATACTTTTAATAGTGTTGTATGCTTTTTAAATAACGAGACACGTATTTAGGTTTTTACAAAATCACCCGGTTTTTAAGAATGTTGGATAAAAATAACTACTGATATAAGCTTATGAACACAGGGAAGGATTTAAAGGCATTAGTTCAAAAATATTTGCCCTCGTGTGAAGCATACACAACTTTCCCCTGTATGCTAGCGAAAAGTGGTTTCCTGCAATTTCAACATACTAGCGGTCCGCCCGGCTTCTCACGGTTATTAAACAAATATTTCGTAAATAAATCAACGGGGCGCATTATAGCTCGACACCTCACGGGCAAACCCACGAGGTGCATTTATATAGTACTCCTCTGACAAAGAAATTATCCCATATCAGTTTTTTACGGAATTTCGAGATATGAATAAAACAGTCGCACTGGATGCGTGTGTATTGAACTGTTAGAAGTTGGCTCATGCAATTTAAAAAGCAATTTGCCCAACGCCCCGTTTCGGAGATGAAATCGGTATAACTTCAGGAATTACTGCGAGTTCCCGGAGCTTACGTAAATATTCTGATTTAAAATTTTGGAACATGAATTTTAAATATAAAAATTTCAGATATAATCAACTAAATAACGTATCGATATGGTTGTAAGTGATGATATAGCCAAAGCTGATAAATAGGCGAAACCTTGATAGACAACTGTCTGAATCTTATGAACAGCTCCCGGAACAGGGTAAGGTGCTTGAATAGAGATTTACTACCTGTGTGTTACCAGCCAGCAAAAACTGGATGCGGTACTTATTGCAATATTGCGGCATTTGTAAATGTCCTATTACCATGCACGTCGAATGGGATTTTGAAGCGCGCACAGAACTCTAAACCATCTTAAATCAAGCGCAATATTGTTAAAAGCATTCCCAAGGCGGGTTAATTAAGCGTCACGTAGTCGCTAGGCAGCTGACCATCAAACCATAAGCAAAACTTTCAAGTTCTTGTGTAGACAGAAAACATTACCGAATCATTCTATACGTGGAACAAGGGTTGTAAGATAAAGTTCATAATTTCAGCCTAAAGTAGTCCACAGATGAGATATATGCATCCCCCATTGATATCCAAATAGAAGCGGCCTGCATCCAGCGTCTTCCTGCGACCTCAGTAATGTAGTCCGTAACCTTGTTGGTGGTCTTCTAAGATATATATATATATCGTACATTATGCTACGAGTGCGCCAAGTTTATTATTCCAATCGAGGGTGCATTATTATGATCCCGAGCCGTAGGCGATGGCTTAGGTTTTAGTACCGGAGCCGTAGGCGAGGGCTTTAATAGATTAAGCCGAAGTTCAAATAATTAACGTAGCATTCCTATGCCATACGACTATTTTCGATACATGTACACGTATAAGTGAGTAGTATAATAAGTAAAATTTTCAATATTGCACTATGTATTCTATTATTTTTCCATATTTGTAATAATCATGTGGAAAAAGAAGGGCATTGCCTTTGGTAACATTAACCAATGTACTGCCATAAGTAAGAAGCAATTCGTATTTATAACTCTGAAGGTGAGTAACTCCTTGGTTGGTTCTAATCTTAAGAAAATTAATAAATCAAGACAATCTCCTTGATTTTGCAATCCAAAAAATTCTTGATACAATCTGCTGTAGCATATTGTAATAAACTGGAAAGCAAAAAGGAAAAAAAGGATGTACCTGTAATTGTATGTATGGATATCGATACGGTAATGGCTACGTAATAGAGCTTTACTGAACAAATGATGCTTACGTAGCGTGGCTTAATTTCATTCCTTAATTGACACCATTTTTATTAGTATAAGTGGTATTGAGATGAAGTAGAAAAATAGTTTTTAGCGCCTGATGGTGCGTTCCGTAAACTGTCCAAGAAGGCCAATTTCCATTGTATGTAGGTGTATTCTACCGACATCTGTGACCAATTCATCAATCACATTTTGAAGCGTCGTAGCAAAGTTGGCTTAACCTTAAATGTTGGCAGAGCAAGGTCCGCCGCGGTCATGACTTGGATGGGTACCGCTATAGTGATATTACTATTGAGCGCCCTGCTTCGGAGGGCCCGTTAAGCCGTCGGTCCTGGTTGTTGTCTTAGGATGGCAGTCGTTATAGCGTGGTGGTAGGGCATTTTGCGAATGCCCGCCTGGCTAGCTACCACTCTCAAGTAGAAAATCTGTCGCCAAGCAATGTGTTCCGGCATCTGTCCTTGCGATCCAATAATTTTAGGTTAGCCTGAACAACATCTTCGAACACAGCACCACTTACCATCAGGTGAGATAGTGGTCAAAGGCTAACGTATTAACCATACAAAAACACATACTAACCGGTAAGACAGAGGACATAAAAGCCTAAAAAGATAAACTATTGTTAAAGTTAAAAGATTTCATCAATCTTCAAACAAAAAATAAAGCTTGTCAAACTTGGGCCAACAAATGGCCAACTTTGATTCCAACTCCACAATTTATGAAAATGTTTAATTCATACGTGCTGTACCATCGATATTCATGTAAATTTCACTGTTTTACATAAAAAGATCAGTTTGGGAGATACCACGCATGTATTATGGTAATGTGACTTTTTTGTAGAGCTTTTAGGCTTTAGACTTGGCTGCCAAAACATTTGACAACTGTTGGCAATCTATTCTTATACCGTTTTGGTTTGGCAAACATATTTTGTATGCACATAGCTGCCGAGGCACGGTGGATACTCTTCTTAACGAAATTTATAGGTCCAGCTGTGGATATGCCCAGGAGTAGACATGTTTCATCAATTGTTTATTGTTTTATAATTTGCGTTAAGTTTTGATGACAATATAATAATAAATATAATACTATACCTACTTTAGAGAAATAGAGGAAATATTTGAATTTTTGGATTTTTGTATGCAACGAAGAAACTTAAGAACTACTTGACCGTAATCGATGAAATTTGGTACTAAAATAGTTTAAGACCCGGGAAAGGACAAAGAATACTTTTTATCCAACTACGCAAGAGAGGTTAATGGTTATGCGTGATAACAGAGATACGCACGGGCGGAGCCGCAGCCGGAAACCTAATAATAATCATAATAGCCATTTAATTCCCATTTCATTTTAAAACAATAATAAAGTTAAATTAAATATAAATAATTAATTAAAGATAATTTATTTTTGCATGCAATAATAGTACATAATTCCTTCATAGATTTATTTAATAAATTGTCATATTTGATATTGATTAAGATTGTGATGTCCATTTTTGAACGTAGGCCTCCCCGAATCTGCTCCATTCATTCCTATCCTGTGCTAGTCTAGTCTAGTAGGCCGGAAACCTAGTCACAAATAAATAGTTCAACTCTTACTTTTCTGGTTTCTAAAGGATATTGGACCCTTTCACTCTTTAGAAACATCAGAAATATAAGCTAGTTGTGCAAATGTTGGTAAAACAACTAAAACAGGTTGGAGGGTGCAGATAGGTGTAGGCAAGACAAGAACTAACACTAGAACGATGAACATATATATCTGTAGTGTCGTTTCTTTCACTGTTGTTTACAAAAGTATCAGTTATATTACATACAATTTTATCAGTTTATGAACTTCTATGCTATTCATAGCTTATGTAGTTATTTTTTGCTTTGGGGTGAGTTAGGATCATATTTCTAGTAGCAAAAATTAATCAAAAAATGTAATTGCTTGAGTTAGGAATATAGCTTAGGATTACGAATATTAAATATATACAATGATTTATCATAGGAAAAAAATGGAACAATTCCATCTGGTTGATCTAAACCTTAATTTAACGTGACAGTGCTTGGTGACAGTGTACCTACTTCTGGTGGAACATAGCCTAGCTAGCATTAACATAATGCCCTACCACCATGCGACGAAGCTCAAACCCATGGCCAGGTTCCGAAACAAGGACCCCTGTGTGGCGGTCTATGGTATTTGTGGGCCTAACATTGCGTCTGCCATACACATGAAAATCATTTAAACTCACTGGTAAAAAAATATATCATTTTAATAAGCATCTTCTTAGATTAACACAAGTAATACCATCAAAGTGACAAATATAATAAATGCGCAGTGCGGATAGATAAAAGCGCTCGGGTCTGAGCAGCTCAGACAGGATTAAGTTGCAAACTTAGGATCAACTTACGCACTCATCGCGTCATGCTCTCTTAGCGCCATCTGTAGATATATTGCGCAAGGAACTTGGTGAAATATACAAAAACTTTGAGATACTCAGACAGCGGGTGTTCACAAACTGAAAGGCATACTTCAAACTTACTTTTTGTCTTCAACCTCTACTTGTCTGTCTGTATATCATGCGTTGGTCTTTATTTCGTAAAGAGTAACAAGCCCAAAATGATGAAAAGCCCGTATATGTATATTTAGTTTTACGTTTACAAATGATAAGAGCATAAAACTTTGTCCCATTCGGAAATCAAATCTGCATCCTCCGATTTTGCGCCGGATGTCTTCACCACTCGGCCACCGGAACATGCTCATTCGAGCCGAAACTTTGTGCTCCAATGGTATTACTTTAACCGTCATAGGCGACTATGCGCGGTCAATAACCAATCTAGTAGACTTCATTTCATCGAAAAAAGTGCTTTTTCAAACAGTTAAGAGTAGGGTTTACGGAGCTTTCCATGCAAACGTAGTTTCGTCTTATTTTAAATACCAAGTGTTCAAACTCGGTGAAATCATATATGCATATTGCTAACATTTAACTAAAAGCTACTCGACTGAATTAATGTAAGTGAAATCGGATTCAAAATTGTTTAATATGTATATTGCTGGCTATCAGAAGCATATATATTAGGCTCAAGGACATACATGCAAGATCTCAAGAACAATTATTATTTAATATAAGACGAAACTACGTTTGTATGAAAAGAGCCACGAGCACTCTAGCCTTAATCATTATTAATATATCTATACTTATAATAAAACTATAACAGGTCCAATTCTGTACATTGAAGATAATTTGCAAAAAAAAATTTGGGAGCACTCTGTAGCTGATACTGATGCCAAAACTGTATTTTTTTTTATTTTTGTCTGTCTGTCTGTCTTTCTGTCTGTCTGTCTGTATGTATCCCGGCCGCGCATCACTCCAAAACTACTGAATGGAATTCAATGAAACTTAACACGATTTGAGTTCATACTACGAAGAAGGTTATTGTATACTTTTTATCCCGAAATTCAACACGGTTCCCTCGGGAAACGGGATGAAAGTCAAAATGTACACTTAGTTGTAATTTATTAACGCGTAGTCCGATTTCAATAACTCTTTTTTGTTAGAATAGTAATGAGTGAGCTCGCAAACACCATGGGCAGCCCAGCACCCCACGGGCAGCCCAGCACCCCATGGGCTATTGAATGGAATTCAATGAAACTTAACACGATTTGAGTTCATACTACGAAGAAAGATATTGTATACTTTTTATCCCGAAATTCAGCACGGTTCCCTCGGGAAAGGGGATGAAAGTCAAAATATACAGTTAGTTGTAATTTACTAACGCGTAGTTCGATTTCAATTATTCTTTTTTGTTAGAATAGTGATGAGTGAGCTCGGAACCCCTTGGGCAGCCCGGCACCCCACAGGCAGCCCAGCACCCCATGGGCTACTGAATGGAATTCAATGAAACTTAACACGATTTGAATTCATACCACGAAGAACGTTATTGTATACCTTATCCCGAAATTCAGCACGGTTTCCTCGGGAAAGAGGATGAAAGTCAAAATGTTACTTAGTTGTAATTTATGAACGCGTAGTCCGATTTCAATTATTCTTTTTTTATTAGAATAGTGACGAGTGAGCTCGGAACCCCACGGACAGCTCGGCACCCATGGAGCCACCCGGCACCCCAAGGGCAGCCGAGCACCCAAGGGGCCTTACGGCATCCCATGGGCATTCCGGCACCCCATGGTCATTCCGGCACCCCATGGTTATTCCGGCACCCCACGGGCAGCCTGGCACCCCTCGGGTAGCCCAGCATCCCATGGGCAACTCGGAACCTCACGGGCATCTCGGATCCTTATTTAGATTTGCCAGCTTGCTAAGATAAAACTTTAAAATCTGGAACATTCGCCACATTTTTCTTTTAACTATCTATCTTTTGCCGGATACATTTTAGTGCCTGAGCGGTAGAACAAAAATATATTAGATTGTACTTCCATTAAGTGTACAATCTAATTTTTTTTTCTACCGCCAAACAAGGAGAACCTCGGCAAAAAGATACCGTTTTATAATGGAAATTCCAAAGAAACGCACAAAGTACCTACTTTGCTTCAAAATTTATTGTGCAAACCGCGAAGGAACTCTTTGAGTTACTTAACTACTGTCTTCTGGAAAAACAACCTGGGAGTTATCAAACACAAATTGCCTGGACCTTCTGCTGACAACTGATCCAGACCGTTACTCGGTGTCGATTTGTCCACCGTTAGGTAAGTCCGACCATTGTCTGGTGAAATCTGTATCCGTCTACTCTCCGCCCGATTCCAGCCCTCGAGGCACCCGGCGGATGTGGCGATACAAATCAGCAGATTGGGATGAGATGCGGTCTTTCTTCGCATCTTATCCGTGGCAGCCTGTATGCTTCTCTTCTGGTGATACTACCGCCTGTGCAAACGCCGTGACAGATGTGTTGCGTTTAGCAATGGAATACTTCATTCCATTCTCTGACGTACCACTGTCCGGCAAAGCTCGCCCATGGTTCAGTCCTGAATGTGGACGCGCTGAGGCGCTTAAACATCAAGCATACTTAGCCTGGGTTGATGCTCGTAAGCACAAGGCAAAGGATATTCACTTAAAGAAGAGAGCTTTTAACAAGGCTGCCAAAGCCAGCAAAAAGGTCTTACAGAAGGCTCGTTTTGACCACATTGGCCGAATAGGGAACAAGCTTGCTTCATACCCTACGGGTAGTAAAGCGTCTTCAAATCGGTTGAATCGAACTTCTGCCGCCCCTCACTGCCTCCACTGCAGAAACCTGATGGAACGCTGGCTCACACCGCTGAAGAGAAAGCAAACCTGTTTGCTTCTCTGTTTGCGGAGTCTTCACGTCTTGATTCTGGTACTGCGACTCCTCCAATTCTACCTCGAAGCGAAATTGTCATGAATGACATACATATTCGCCAAAAGGATGTTCGTAAGACACTATGCAATCTGGACGTGAATAAAGCCAGTGGTCCTGATGGTATACCTGCAATAGTATTAAAAACTTGTGCGCCTGAGTTGTCTCCTGTACTAACACGCCTTTTTCGGCTGTCTCTTGAGACTGGTAAAGTGCCCAAATCATGGAAGCTTGCTAACGTGCAACCCGTGCCTAAAAAAGGTAGTCATGCCGACCCTGCTAACTATAGACCCATCTCTATCACGTCTATACTCTGTAAGAGTATGGAGCGTGTTCTCAACTGCCGGCTCCTGGCATACCTAGAAGTGAATGATCTCCTCAGTGACCATCAATACGGGTTCCGCCGAAATCGGTCCACTGGGGATCTTCTAGCGTATGCCACGTATATCTGGAGTGAAGCCATTGAGAAACAAGGGGAAGCGCTTGCCGTCTCCCTTGACATCTCTAAGGCCTTTGACAGGGTCTGGCATGACGCCCTTATTAGCAAGCTTCCTGCATACGGCCTGCCTACTGGTTTTTGTGCGTGGATATCGGACTTCCTGAGGGATCGATCATTACGAGTAGTCGTTGACGGCTGCTCGTCAGATCAAATGGGTATCAATGCCGGTGTTCCCCAGGGGTCAGTGCTCTCTTCGACGCTCTTCCTGCTGCATATCAACGATCTGTTAAAGCCCGGTACCTTTGGGTATGCAGACGACAGCACGGTTGTAGAGAGCTATACATCTACCGCACGAACCAGTGAGCCAGAAATCCAGAGACTCAGAGAAGCTATGGTCGAACGCTTGAACTTATCCCTTAAGGCAGTCTCTGACTGGGGCGATGCCAACCTGGTTAAGTTCAATGCCAATAAGACCCAGGCGTGTTTGTTCTCCGCTAAAAGGAGACCATTTCAACTGTCTCCAACTTTCCGAGATGTATCTGTGCCCGTCACAGACCACCTAGACCTCCTCGGTGTCACTCTATCATCGACTCTAAACTTTGGCTCGTATATCGAGTCAAAGGCTCAGTTAGCCGCCAAGAAACTTGGTATCCTCTCAAAGGTGAGACGGTACTTCACACCGGAACAGATGCTAACTTTGTACAAAGCGCAAGTAAGGTCCTGTGTTGAGTACTGCTCTCACCTCTGGGACGGCTCTGCCAAATACCAACTTGAGGCACTGGAGTCGATTGAGAGACGCGCCAGGAGGTTAATAGGCAGCGACTTTCTGAAGGAGTCTCGGCTGCAAAGCCTTGAGCACCGCCGTAAAGTCGCTTGTCTATCGGTCTTTTACCGGATACATTTCGGTGAATGTGCACAAGAACTGCACGACTTGGTTCCGCCCTCACCCTTTTTCCATCGGACGTCCAGACAAACGGGGAGGCGCCATCCGTACATGGTTGATATTCCGAAGACTCGTACGAAGCGCTTCGCTTCCACTTTTCTCGTGCGTACTGCGAAAGAGTGGAACTCCTTACCGTGGTCAGTCTTTCCCGATGAATACAATATGGGTGTCTTCAAATCGAGAGTAAATAGGTTTCTTCTAGGTAAGCGTGCTCCATCCTAGACCACATCAATGCTTAACATCAGGCAGGGTGTGGTCAAACGCGAACCTATAACGAATAAAAAAAAAAAAAAAAAAATGCTATCTAAATAAAAATCTATATCACATGCTAAATGAACATCACATTTACGCAAAGCACATAATTTATTTATGCAAAAAATTAGTTCAAATCGTTGGGTTCTTCAAGGAATATCAAAACATATATAAGTATTTCTTATTCGAGACTTTATTTTAAATCATACTGTAATGTTTTTGCAACATTCGCATAAAATTATTAAACTTGCAATACGTATAAATTTCGCAATTACAGTATAGGTAGATATATTACTGAATATTTGACACTAGCAGCCCGCCCCGGGTGCACGGGTATTTAACAAAAAATATTTATTGAAAGTTTAACACACATAAAAAGTAGTAATTGTAACTGTAATAGTTACACATATGGTATTGCGGATTTTTTTCTAGATATTGATGTCCTCTGTAAAATTGTGGTACCTACATCACTTTGCTCTATTGTCACTGATTTCCGCAGCGTAAAAGATTTTTTTTGGGATTTTTTTTCACACCCTGGGTTACATTAACGAAGTTTTCATTCAGATCCCTAAGTTCTTGGAAATATTATATAGCCTATGTTCATCAAGGATACTCGTAGTGTAGAATTCTAATGGGGAAAGAATTTTTCAAATCAGTCCAGTAGTTTTTGACTTTATTCGTTATATACAAAAATACAAAAAACAAATCTTTCCTCTTTTTAAAAAACAATAGATTGTATGAATCCTTCGTATCTCTTAGTAACTATAACTATTTTCCGTAATACTCAATAACGCATTGACATGAAATAAATCTTTTAAAGAGCTTACTTTTAACGTCACATGGAATAGCAAGTTGCAAGTTAGCGTATATTTCAACTATTTAGCGCTTCAAGTGTCACTCGTACAACTGCCACCGCTTTTTTACATCATCAGCTTGTTTTTGAGTGCTGACTGCTGTATTCACCTGATTCTACAGTTGAGATTGAGGTTGAGTTCTGCTTTAATTGTGCTGCTAAAAGATTTATTTATGCCGAGTTTATGAAAAGTTTAACAACGTAAGAATAAATTTGTACATCGTTGAACTATGTCGCTTGGTGAGATTAAACTCCTTGTGGATAAGGACTTATCCAAGGATAAGTAAGGTCGCCAAAATGTATTCCACTCTGTTATTGAACATGTCATCACAGTACTTATACCTTTCGTACCCGAATCAGTCTCCACGCAGGCAGTACTCTTCTACATTTGGCCCTATATCTATATTTTGCCAACCCATCTATAAATACATACGTATACTAAGTACTACCGGCCGACACCGGTTTCGCACTGTTATTAAACAAACAATTTAACATAAACATATTTTTTTGGAATGGAAAGGAGGACTCTAATAGTTCAAGAATTTTCTTAATCGGTCAAAAGTAGTTTATTCGTTAAATTTTTATTTAAATATTATAAATTAAACCGGCAAAAAACACTCACGTTGAGGATCGAATACGTCGACCCCTTTTTTTGCCGGTTTAATTTATAATATTTAAATATGTGTGAAACTCACGAGAATTTCAATTCAAAAATAAATTTTTATTTTTTATTTTGAAGCAGTAATCTCTGTGGCATTGGCTATGGACTGCCGCACACAGGGTTCGTGGTTCAAATCCCGCCGCGGGCATGAACTTCACCGCTTGGCGACAGATTTTCTACTTGAAGGTGGTCACTAGCCATGCGGGCATTCGCAATTTTGCGAATGGCCATTCGCCAAGCACCTAAAGATGTGTTCCACCTAAATAAGTATACATATAATAATAAAGAAAATTGGAAAAAAAATATAGGTGTATGTATGTTTGTCCAGGCATTTCTCTGAAAGTATTATTCGGATTGCGAACATTTTTTATTAGCTTATTTAATTCAAATTAGTAAACAATAAAAGTTTTATTAAATTGGTTCAGTACTGTAATTAGTTCAGTATAGCTACGGAGCCTACAGGAATGCTGTCAAAGCGAAAAAAAAACACAATACCTAAGTCAAATTCTAGTGCATATAAAAACAAAATGACCAGAACCAAACATACCTCACTTTAAAAATCCGCAGTTACTAAAAAGCTATATAGGTAAGTGTTAAGCCTATAAATGCTTACAACGAAATCTTAATATATTTACTATGCTATTAACTAATCACCTACAAATATTCCAGTATTCAGTTTTTTTTTGTGACGGAACAAGCTCGAGGTCCACTAAATGTTAAGCGGCAACTTCTGCCTATCACCCGGAGACATACAGTTGTTAAGTCTACGTGAGTTTGTTATTTCATTATTACTTACTGGCTCTCGAGGACTGCTTCCGGAACACACAGATAGGCTAGGTGACAGATTTTCTATTTATAGGGAGACAACTTATAAACAAAATTCACGAAATAAAAGAAATGTACTCAAACTTCATGATAGTGTTGAGATAATTTCATTTTGATATCAATTTAATTTATTTATATCTTACTTTCTTCTTCACACAAACACCAGCACTGACGGAAAGACTGTTCATAAAAATATATGACCGCAGGACTATAAAAATGTTGCCATAGTAAAGACAGTCTTACCATTATGTAAGTATTCGTAAACGACGTTGTTTCTATATGCAGTTGTGCCCCCACTTCCCATAACTACTCGCATGTAATATATATATATATATAATTAAGGGGAAAATTGCCTTCGCACTGCCTCTCGACCACTTTGTGGGACTCGAACCCACTAAAACCCCGCCGTAAGTCCTCCGCCGAGGTGTAGCAAGATAGGTTCGCGTTAGCATTCACCATCTTGGCCAGGCGATAGGCCCGAACTTAATCGGGCACCTGCGCCTGTGGAAGGGAGGCCTTGCTCAACAACGCCGCTCCCGAAGCCTGTGTACCCCTTATGTGTGGGGCCGTGCAAGCCGGTGGAGAATCCCTCGACTCTCCGCCAGTGACCCTACTACAGAGAAGGGAGACGACGGACGTACTGCCGCCCTCTGGCCCCTGTTCATCTTAGCTGGAGCGGGACAGCATGGATGTCGCCATCCCTGACTCGCTCCGCGGCCTCCTTCTATACCATAACCGCTTCGCAGAAGGAGACCACTACCTGCCACGATCTTAAGCCGCCGAACATGGTGTTTATTACGTTTGGCAGAGATCCCCACATATGAAAGCCGTAAATGTGTGACGCTGCGGGCCTCATGCGATATACTCATAACTTACGAAATTAAAAGAACGGTGGCTCAATTTCACAGAGCATGTTCCAGATATTGTGACGGATAGTTGCAAGTCAATCCCGTCCGTTGTTCAAACTTTTCCTAAAGTTGTAATTTTGTTATTTCCTTTTGTTTTTACTTTCCCTCCTGCCTAATGACAAGCCTGTTCCACGCTAATCTATTAACTAAATAGTTCGAAGTATCAGACGTAAAAAAGCGCAACAAGTTTGGTTTGGAACGTGTACAAATTTGCAGCAAGTTTAATTTAAACTTTTTGTATACTACACAGCAGTTCTTAAAACAACATTTTTGTTGCTGCAAGAAAAAGATTCTTTTGAGTTTGCGGGATGAAACCCTAACCTAAGCGTTCATCTTACTTTCACCCCAAGATTCTCAGACTTAATACAAGTATGTACAACTAACTCTATCACAAGATGTGGTTTATATTTTAAACTTAAACCATCATAATAATTTAACCATTTAAAATACCGACTGTGTCTGGGCAGATGCTGATAATATTATTATATTACTACACAGTTGGTATTTCATGAACAACTCTCCATGAGCGTCAGTTCCCGTTTGAACATCTCTCAACAAAGATACTAACCAACTGGTGACAATGTGATCAAAAGCATTAAAAATAAAACAGAGTATTCCTTACTGCAACATAACATAACATTTACCCTTCCATCACCGACGAATAAAAACCCCAGATATAGGTTTTTAGAGTTCTGTACCTAATTAGAATCGTAAATGGTTGAAGTCTTAAGCTCAAAGTCATTGTGTAGTCGTTCTCGTTATTTTGAGGAATTGCATTTTCCTGGAGAATTTCGAGAGAGTGCACTAATTAGACTTTAATTAAACTTTAGCTACATTCGTTAAGATAGGTTGGTAGGTTTAATTACCGTATGTAAAGTTTGAGCTCATTTGAAATGCTTGTTTTTGTTGTAATTTCTATCATTTTATTCTATACATTATAGTGATAGAGATAAAGTCGAAAAAGGTTTCACTGCAACATTTCTGGCCGCTGCGTTGCTATTCGCTGCGGCTTCGGCCTGACTCGCACAAGGCTAGTTATTTTTTAATGCATATTTTATTATTCCACATTATCACTTACCATCAATTGAGATAACAGACAAAAACTAACATAAGAAAAAAATCATATTCCTACCAGAAACAAAATGGATGTAAATGCCTGTGTAGTCTTGCTTTGGTTTGGATTTTGGTTACAAATTGAGTAAATCTTGAAACATCTGCATGCAATTTCCCATCTAAAACATTTCCGAAACTGTACGAGTTGTTTTCACGAAGCATTTGTTTAGAGAATGTTCTCGTAAAACTAAGCTGAACATCCACAACTAAGGCAGACGCCGCCATATATCGTATCGCGTACAAGTTGTTGTTTTTAAACCTTCGTTGCAAGCAGAGGGTGTTATAAGTTTAACGTGTGTTTCTGTAGCATCGTAATTGCTAAGCAAATAGACCGACTTTGTTTGTTTTTAGTTTTAATTCTGGAGAATTCGTTTTAAAACATCAGCTATTTTTTACTTGTGAGGAACTCCCACAGGTCGCAAGGATTCAAATTTAGGTATTCATTATTGTTACTTCATATATACATTCCATAATTCAAGAACTGCAGCATCACCTGGTATCTGCAGGATATTCAACTCCTTACCTACTCACAGCAGAAGTATCGTTTTTGGACTTGTTGGAATGGTTTCAGTCAACAGGTTTTAGATCTAGTAATCAGGGTTTTGTTGATGTTGGGAGTTATTGTTTTTTTTGTTTGTTTCATTGCCATTGAGTCAAAATTTTCAAACAACTGTCCATATCAGTTCTACGTATCAAGTTTTAAAAAAACCATCTTAGAATTTCGCTTAGTGTCGTAAAGAGTCACTGTGAAGTTTGAGGTTCAGGGTTCAACCGCGGGGGGGTTGATGGGTTCTTGTGACAAAAATGTGAATAGTAGTCCGGAGCCTTTACTGTACTGTGACGCGGGTTCGATTCCCGCCGGGGCATATAACTTTGTGCACCAATAAATATGATTGAAATATGATTTTCTTTTAGGACGAGATAGTGCTTGTTATCATATTTAGAAATATAACACATACTTTAAGGCTATATGTGTTCCAAGGATGAAGAAGTAATTGTGTAAAATAGAAAATTACTGAGAAGGAAGTTGCACGTAATTCCTTCTCACGATTGCTATCACTTAAAATAATAATAAAAAAATGTTGGCAGAAACTAGAGGAAAACACTTTCCCGCATAGAAATCGGTAAACCATGCTCTTTCGGGGACATCCGCAAATTGAGATAAAAAATACTTTTTTCATCGAAAAAAATCCGTTTCGCCTTCCCGGAGGTTTGTGTCATTAAATGTTAATTTGCTTTTTTATTATAATTATTATGAATGTAACAAATAGCCGTTCAGTTTTAGAATATAAGATCTTATCTGAGGAACTGATCCCTTAGTTCAGATGCACATCCTTTAACCTAATTATTGAAGTGCTCGTAGCGAAGCTTGTCTAGTCGTTATTGGCCGATCAACTAGTTTTCACAACTTGCGCTGTGATAATTACTTGTATGGGTGAGTGCCGTCGCTCCTGTCATCTCGGTTGTTGACTTTGTCCTATTGACCTTCGACCACATCATCACGTACCATCAGGTGAGAGTGTGGTCAAAAACTAACCTACCTACAATATAGAAAAGTTGATATCTCTGAAGCAAGTGGGAAAAAGCACACATAATAAGCAGTATGATACGATGGGATAGTCACGTCTGTGTGAGTGTGATATTCGTGTACGTAAGGTGCACACTAGGGCTCCATCTCAGTGCCTTAATAACTCTAAATATATTAGGATATACTACCACCATGGGCACTTCCAAGAAGAGTTGTCGTCAGGAATTGACCGGCCATAAAACTGAAAGCAATTTTATTTTCAATAATGTTCTGTGTGTTGTTAATAAAACCATATTTTGAATAAATGCATATGTATTAAGAGGAGACGTCTTTTACCAACCCTATATTAGAGGGGTTATGGTAGGAAGGTGATAACTAATAATGCAACTTGCAACATAGTGACCTTAACGTTGCTTTATATTATATGTGCTTTCCTTGAAATTATTTTACACATTTTAATAAGCACCTTTAATCTGATACAATACGTTTACTGTGTTTATCCATATAAACAGGTGTTGCGTTTGTTTTGGCAAAGTAACTCAAAAAGTATCATAGCATGACGATGAAGCAGTGATAGCTCAGTGGCATTGGCTATGGACTGCCGCGCAGCAGGTCCATGGTTCGAATCCCGCCGTGGGTTTGAGCTTCCCCGCATGGTGGAAGAGAATTTTGCGAATGCCCGCTTGGTTAGCGACCACCCTCATGTAGACGGCAGCTGTCCTTGAGAGCCAGTTAAATTACAGGCACATGAAACATAACAACTATGTCTCAAAGCGACGGGCGCAGAGCAATTCATGACTTGTGATGAAATGCATCTGTTATAGGCACTCTTAACATCAGGTGGACCTCGAGCTTGTTCCGTCACAATAACATAAAAAAACATAATATATATTCGTTCGTATTCAAAATCTACTACGATAAATCGGCACGTACTGAGAGCCGTTCGAACGTCACCACTCCACAGCTAGCAGCGTGAGGTTGCACATTTTACGCTTCAAAGCACGCGATTCAATAAACAGTGAGTATAGCTGCTGAGAAGCGTAATATGTATGTAGGTGCCACGTATGCGAACTTTCTGAACGTGTTTTTGTAACGGAAAGTGCAGGAAAATATACTGGCTTCGTACGGCTTTCGAATTTAATAAGGTTTGGAATTTTGCAATGTTTAAAAAGTTCTTTGTAAGCGTTGTTTTTACTGGCGATATGATAGCAATAGTAGCGTTATATTACGAGCATGATCAACTGGATCGGGACTATCCATTAAAAACAACATACCATATTGGCACGCCTGCAAAACATGTTTTGATCCTATTTAACTTTTTTTTGATAATTATAAGTCATGATTGCTTAGCGGTAATAGCTATGAGTTGCCGTGCCGCAGGTCCATGGTTCTATCCCCACCGCTGGATTGAGCTTCACCGCATGGTGGAAGGGAATTTTGCGAATGCTCGCCTGGCTAGCAACCACCCTCATGAAGAAAATCTGAAGCCAAGTATCGAACAGTGTGTTCCGGCAGCAGTTTTTGACAGCCAGAAAAATTATAAGCACATGAGACTTGATAACAAATAATAAATAAATAACACTTTACTCTCAGTATGGTAGGCGCAATTCAATGTGTTTGGAGAAAAATACATCTGTTATATACAGAGTTTAGTCCACTTAACATCAGGTTGGCTTTGTGCTTGTTCCGTCACAATGACATAAAAAAAAGACCAAGCCTGTATTGTATATATTGCCCTATGCCAGGCACCTTTTCAGACTCCGGACTGCTACTAAAAATTTCTAAGTCAAGAAACCCAATGTCTGTTCTGATACGGCAACGAACACAGGGCCTCGAGGTATCACAGCAGTGCTTTTATAGAGACACTAACGAAGCAGTCTATGCAGCTATGCTATTCCTATATAATATCATAAAACTTGTTGCACTTTTTCTTCCAAGTTGAATAGCATGCTTCCTGAATATCACTTAGAAACATTTAGGCGGCTACCGATACTTGAGGCAACAAAGCAAAGGGAGGTGACTCAGCTTGTGCATCCCGAAATATACATTCCGGGCGGCGCTGATTTTCAGCCACCCCCCTTCCCTTAGGTTAAATCAGATATATACATAGGTATATAACTAATTTAACAGATTCCTTTTCTTAAAATAGATTATTATAAATAGATGTAGTCAAATGTTATTCTATTTCAATTGCCAAGAACTGGCACCCAGCAGTCCTTAAGAGTCAGTATGAAAGTACAAGCTCTCTACTCGATTTCTCAGGGTGATCGGCTGTTCGAATCGAATCTGGATAGAGGGTATTAAGATGTGACGTGAGGCTTGAATAAATAAAGAACTGTGTTAATTAAGTCTTCTAAAATTAACGTGCCTATTAAATTAATTCACAAAAGCCACTACCATAAAATAGGCACGTATTGGTAGCTATGCCATTGTTACTACTATACGCTTGTGGCGTGGATGAGCTACACATTCTATCTATACGCTTCAAAGAACGCGGTGCAATAAATAATTGCGATTGCAGCGCGCCAGCTGTATACCAAGTATGGCAGCTTCCGGAACGTGATTCTTGAACTGAAACAGTAAGGAAAATACTTAAGTATACCTTGGTCAATGTTTTTGTTTATTGCTAATCGGCTAGCCTTTGACAGTGGTCAAGATAGGGATCTCAAATTAATTATTGGGCAAGTTATGATTATGGTTAAAGATTGTGTTCCGGATAAGCCTAGAATGGGAACTGGCTCTCAATGACAAACCTGGAACACACTATGAATCGGTTGGTGAAAGATTTTCAATTGAAGGTTACCACCTTATTTCGCTTACGTTCGCTACTTGTGACGAAATGCGTCTGTTATAGGCAGAGGTTACCGTTTAACATCAGGCAGGCTTCGTTTTACATTAAAACCTTGCTAATTCGCATACTGTGGCAGTAGCGATATGTGTAGTCATTAAAATTACACCTACATATATTCGTATAATTGATACATTTCCCTACTAAATATGCAATAAATAGTGGCAGCCAGAGTTCCGCAGTCACTTAGATGTCGTATTCATGTGGTTATGTATTGGAGAGTGAGATTCGTAAGAGGCAAAAACCTTATCTACGCTAGCGGATATAAAAAGCACTTTCCAAGCAGATTTCGAATAATAAACAACATCTTTCCTTCTTCCATTCTCTAACTCTCTAATGTGTGTAAAGGTGAAAGGAATATTACACTCTGTTTTTTTAGTACCTTTGTTTTTGGTAAACATATGCAATAAATTGTACATAATGTACGGAACGTCGGATTTGATACGCATAAACTCATTTTCTAAATAGCTTATTTTTTCTATAGATCGCAGGGATAAAACTAACCCGAAAGTTTTTCACCTTCCATAAACAATATTGATACGAAATATTTAAATATATAACATTGTTGCTAAATCATAAGTCCTTAGTGATGTTGCCTTGTAAAATAGATATAAGAGATCTAACTAACAACAACCATATAACTTAGTTACTGCGCGACGTAAAACGAAACGTGTCAGTGCTTGTAGTTTCAGAACCAGATACTAAACCTGAGCAATAACTCTCTTGCGGAACTTGAAACTTGCTGAAATTGCTGAAACATTGTTGTAAATCGCTAACTTCATTCAAAACGTAGAAACTTATACATTTTGGTGATGACCTGAAATTAATGGTTCGTCAAGAGTGATTTTTGACAGACTTAAAAAAACAGGAGGATGTATTCAATACGTTCGGTTCGGTTAATTTTTTTGTATTGGTTACCTCTGAACTTTTGCCTGGTTGAATCGATTTTGTTGACTCATTTTTTTTATTTGATAGCTAATGCTTGCCGTCTGGTCACGTTTAAATTTCATCAAAATCGGTCTAGCTGTTTTTGACTTACACTCCATTGACTGAAAAGAGTTTTTCTATATTGATGACATAGTCATTGACAGTGAATGAAAATAGGTCCCGTAAGTACCAAGGATCACTAAAATAGGATAACATTTTTATAATACCTAAAAATTAACCGACTTCAACACTCAAAAGTGAGAAATAACTTGTCGAAGTCGGTAATATGCGCCTAATATTGTGATAATAGGTACTTGTGGCCCATCATGGTACCGACTTCAACAAGTTATTTCACACTTTTGAGTAAGTGCGAAGTCGGTTTCAATTTCAAGTAAAAAAATTTTTTTGCTTTTATACGCGTGTGTTTTACTGTCATTTTTATAACATGTTCTTTGTCAATGGTATAATTCCACGTACCTAATATAAATATATAAAAAACCTTATAAGACAAACCTTATAAGCGTAAAAAATATTCCTGTACCTTCTTTTCACTGAATTTTGGATAGTAATTACTTAAATATTATAATTGTTTACATATATCACACCTTGTTACTGCACAGAAGGAAGTTGTTGACAGCTGTAACACAGGTCCGACCTAGCACAGCTGCCAAAGTCCCAATAGGTAAATTGTAACATTGTTCGGTATATCAAATTAGATATGCCTACATATTATACCATTAGTTAGTTGCTACAAAGGCATGAGGCTGAAATTGTTTATTGTTTGCATTCAGAATTATATTATTACCTTATATTAGTATATAGATTTATTTTATTATTTAGCATATAAAATTAAGCACAAGATATATATATATATATATATATATATATATATATATCTTTTACATATGTGCTGTATGGTGTACTGAATGTGTGTATTTTTTGGGAAATAAATTATTATTATTATTATTCTAAAGGCCCTAGAATTATGTTCAGTAGACAATCCACCCTATACAGCATTTAGATACGATACTTTGGACAAATCTTAAAATTATTTTGATTTGTACCACATAATTTTATATTGAAACAAACAACAAATTAGATGGGGGAGGGGGAGGTTGCCGTTATCTAAGCGCATTAGTTTATGGTGTACTCGTATAACACTATTGTATGTTTGTGGCGTATGGGTGTTTACCTTCTAATTTCGAGCAACTTATCCAGGGTTATTAGTAAAACGCTAATAACCTCTTAGGGTTGACTTCTACTAGTCCTAACAAACTTTTTCTTTAATTTTTTATATGTTTTCGACTGAATAAGCACGAGGACCACCTGACGTTAAAAGTATCTTGTGCCTGTAATTTAATTTTATATTACTTAGCTCGATGTGTATATTCAAAACTCTATTGTTATTGTTAGAAATATACAGGGTTATTTTACCAATAACCCTGTATATTTCTTGCCTGAATAGCTTTCTACTATATTCTATTCATACTAGTCAATGCATTTAACAAAAAAAAACCTCAAAATGGAACCGACTTCAATACTCAACTAAAATAACGTTAAACACAATGGGGAAGGTTGTAATACCTTTTCATATACTAGATGTTACCTGAAATGTAGTATGTCTAACTTAATAAACTCATAAAAGCGAGCACTAGCTGTGGTAGTAACATTTTACGAGAGTCAAAACAGATTATGTGCACACAGCCTTTGAAAATAACAGCTCGTGAACATTCTGTATAACGAGGGCTATGAACATGTTGTACTGGTTTATGCGAAGAAGGTTTATATATTTTTCTGTGTTTTGTGGCCTTTATAAAACTAGGGTTGTGGAGGTATTAAATAGAGATCGGAGTACATTTACGTTTGTAATATTTTTTATGCTAACTAGAAGAACGGGGCGTAGGTACAATTCCTACTGTATTGCTAATGACTGTTCATATCCTCCCGTTTGGATAAAGTGAATGCTTGTTAAGTTATGTATTTAGCTTTATATATTTTTTTTACTGTAAGTCAATATAAATTATTTTGCAAAATTAGAATATATTTCATTCTAAAAGGTTTAGATGTAATTTGTCACGCATATTATGCGAAATTATTAGAGTTTTTACAATAAGAAGGAATATGTCTTTTAGGTAAATAATACTAGGGCACACTTAAATATGTAGCTATGATATGTACATATGAATGTAAATACGAATTGCAGCAAAAAGTAATTAGAATGTAATGTTCCTGTAGGATTATGCATTCAGGAAAGTGTTACAAGTGGTCAAACGTAAAAAGTCTGTATGGTATATCATCTTGTAGTACTTTCCTGAATTGAATCTCGGGTTATTTTTTAAATTTATTCAATAGGTAAGTATTCCAAAATCAAAAAAGTTACCGTATTTTATTTAAAACTAGCTGTACCTGCGACTTCGTTCGCGATTGCCGTACCTGCAAACTAATTATTCACATTTGAGCAATGTTTATCTCATATTAAGCAACGATGTGGTCTGTCGTGAAGCACTTTTAGTAAAGCATAGCTCAGAAAGGAGCTTTTTACTTTGGGTTTGATAACTCCCAGCTTGTTTTTCCAGAAGACAGTAGTTAAGTAACTCAGAGAGTTCCTTCGCGGTTTGCACAATAAATGTTGAAGCAAAGTAGGTACTTTGTGCGTTTCTTTGGAATTTCCATTATAAAACGGTATCTTTTTGCCGAGGTTCTCCTTGTTTGGCGGTAGAACAAAAATATATTAAATTGTACACTTAATGGAAGTGTACAATCTAATATATTTTTGTTCTACCGCGCAGGCTCTAAAATGTATCCGGCAAAAGATAGATAGTTAAAAAAAAATGTGGCGAATGTTCCAGATTTTAAAGTTTTATCTTAGCAAGCTGGCAAATCTAAATAAGGATGCCGAGATGCCCGTGGGGTGCCGAGCTGCCCATGGGGTGCTAGGCTGCCCGTGGGGTGCCAGGCTGCCCGTGGGGTGCCGGTAAAACCATGGGGTGCCGGAATGCCCATGGGTACCGTAATGCCCCTGAGGTGCTCGGCTGCCCGTGGGGTTCCGAGCTCACTCGTCACTATTATAACAAAAAAATAATAATTGAAATCGGACTACGCGTTCATAAATTACAACTAAGTAACATTTTGACTTTCATCCCCTTTCCCGAGGGAACCGTGCTGAATTTCGGGATAAAAAGTATACAATATATTTCTTCGTAGTATGAACTCAAATCGTGTTAAGTTTTATTGAATTCCATTCAATAGCCCATGGGGTGCTGGGCTGCCCGTGGGGTGCCTGGCTGCCCATGGGGTTCCGAGCTCACTCATCACTATTCTAACAAAAAAGAGTTATTGAAATCGGACTACGCGTTAATAAATTACAACTAAGTGGACATTTTGACTTTCATCCCCTTTCCCGAGGGAACCGTGCTGAATTTCGGGATAAAAGGTATACAATAACCTTCTTCGTAGTATGAACTCAAATCGTGTTAAGTTTCATTGAATTCCATTCAGTAGTTTTGGAATGATGCGCGGCCGGGATACAGACAGACAGACAGACTGACAGACAGAAAGACAGACAGACAGACAAAAATAAAAAAAAATACAGTTTTGGCATCAGTATCAGCTACAGAGTGCTCCCAAATTTTTTTTTGCAAATTATCTTCCATGTACAGAATTGGACCTGTTACAGTTTTATTATAAGTATAGATATAGATATCCAAAACCGCCTCATCTCGATCACTTTTCATTGACTTCCGTCAGGATAGTGTATGCTATGAATGAAGCTCGATGTAACCATCTAGCTTCCTCAGAATAGTGCATATGCGTAGAATATCCTTAACGTACACATATTCATCAATATTCATTATGGATATGTTTTATTGTAGTAGTTGTAGTTTTGAATATGGTTCGTACTAATTTGGTAATAAAGACATACAAAACTATATTATCATAGATGAAAACAAGAGTAAGCGAATAGGTATGTGAGTAGAAATACGCATATATAAACTTATCACGACGTCTTTTTATTCCAAACGGGTAGGCAAATGTGTTAAAGTACCAAAGTTTTACTTTACCCGATAGTTTTGTTCCAATGTGATGGATATTTTTTGTATACCGGGTTCTAACCCAGGATTTGGAGATTCCAAAATGACGCTTTATGCTACTCGATCAACAATGCAGTCACTGGCTATTTTAGTATTTCAATAAAGAGGATACCTATAATATTAGAAATACCTTTTATGCTAACTCTGTATCTGCACATCGAATGCAAAATTCAATTAAAAGCATTTCCAACGCTGCGTTACGAATATAAACTACATTTTACGTGGTATTTATGTATATTGCACTGTTAGTGAGCCAGAAATAGTGTATAGCAGTGGTTTACTGAAATAATGGTTGCAATGTGAACGGTTTGAAGGGGGGAGGTTTAGCGGACGGAATGGTAGTACTAAATTGTAATAAACAGATTCTAAAATACCTATGCATGTGCCATTGCGGTCCTTACGCAGTGTCCTGCGTGAGCGAACAATAGCGACGCAGAGCGACGCGGTATTAAGCGACAAGTTTCATCTATTGCGAATGTTTTTCATGGTAAAGTACGAAGCGATCGAGACACACACGCATTGTCACACTATTAGTGAAAATGGATGCGGAAATTGTAAGTCTCATGCCTTGATCACGAAACTGCAGTACTTTTTAATTCCAGTCTACACAGAAGTGACTGCACACTACTGCTTAAAACTTTAGTATAAAATATCTTAAGTAGGTACCGTAAGAACGTTAAACTGAATAAAATTTGTAACACAGTTCATATCGCCACGCCTATACCTCAAAGAGCAGACCTAGGTATTTTGGTCTTATTTAATAAAAACGAGCCTATTTTTATCTCCCAAACTTCAGAGTATTACTGAGAATATTTTTTACAGAAGAACCCAATAACTCTGCGACCAAGACGCCAAGAAACCAAAACGCCAAGAAACCAAAACGACGCGATACTTTTACTACTCGCCATTTCACTTATATTAAACTAGACCTTACAAACTTGCCTGCCCAGTATATAGCCTCGACTCGATTATATATCGCGCAAGTTGTAAACTAGGATTAGGACCTTTATTTAGTTTCGGCGTGAGCGTCCAATCATAAACAACAAAGTTGTCTGTATCCTGTCAGAAGTGGCCAGTCCAGGGCTGCCTTATTACTCAAGATATAACAGGAATTAGGTATTGTTATTTTCTTGCGTCGAGGGATCGGTTCTTAGAGGGTGGTAGCCGTAGATTGTCTAGAAGAAAAATGTATAAATAAAAAATTGTTGGACACGTCTATCGTAGCTACTTACTTTACTATAGTATGGGACTTAAAATCTAGGTACCAAATGAGCAGGTAAGAAAAATAGTACCTAGGTGAATGAATAAATTGAATAAAAAATTATTTTCGATTTTTAGCTATGTTGAAACTTGTTTTGTTAAATATTATGTGTTGCTTTGCACGAATCTGATTTATAAATTATACTATTATTTATTTATTCTGTTTATAGAATTTTATTCTTCTCAACAAGAATATTTATTATTTTACAAAACTAAAAGACACTTTTCCAGCTGAAAAACATTTGCTACACTATGCATGATCTTACAGGAGCATTACATTCTAATTACTTTTTGCTGCAATTCGTATTTATATTCATATGTACATATCATAGCTACATATTTAAGTGTGCTCTAGTGTTATTTCACTAAAAGACATATATTTTCTGATTGTAAGAACTCTAATAATTTCGCATAATATGTGTGACAAATTACATCTTAACTATTTAGAATGAAATATATTAAAATTTTGCAAAATAATTTATATTGACTTACAGTGAAAACAAATATATAAAGCTAAATACATAACTTAATAAGCATTCAATATATGCAAATGGGAGGATATGGAACAGTCATCAGCAATACGGCAGGAACTGTACCTACTGCCCGTTCTTCTAGTTAGCATAAAAAATATTACAAACGTAAATGTACTCCGATCTCTATTTAATACCTCCACAACCCTAGTTTTATAAAAGCCACAAAACACAGAAAAAATATATAAACCTTCTTCGCATAAACCAGTACAACATGTTCATAGCCCTCGTTATACAGAATGTTCACGAGCTGTTATTTTCAAAGGCTGTGTGCACATAATCTGTTTTGACTCTCGTAAAATGTTACTACTACAGCTAGTGCTCGCTTTTATGAGTTTATTAAGTTAGGCATACTACATTTCAGGTAACATATAGAATATGAAAAGGTATCACAACCGTCCGCATTGTGTTTAATGTTATTATATTTTTAACCGGCTTAAATATAAGAAGAGGTTCTCAATTCGATTTTTTATGTTTGTTAACTCAGAACTTTCGACTTTTGATCCGATGTTGATAATTATTTTTTATTAACTGGTGCTTTCCGTGTGGTCCCATTTAAATTCTATTAAAATCAGTTAATCCTATTTTGAGTTATACTCCAATAGCTGAAAAGTGTGTTTCTATCTTGATGATATAGTCATTGATAGTGAATGACAATGATCCCCTAAGTAGCAAGGCCCACAATATTTAAAGGAGTACAAATTAAAATAATTTTAACTCTGGTCCAAAGTATCGTATCACATCCTGTATAGTGTGGGTTGTCTTCTGAACATAATCCTAGGGCTTTTAGAATAACATTAACACTGATAAGGTTTGGCGTGTATAATATAGCATTGACATAGAATGTGTTATAAAAAATACTTGGAAACACACGCGTGCAAATGCCTAACAAGTATCAATAATATTATTATAAAAATTAAAAAACCCGACTGCAAATTATTTACTTTCGTCAAGCGTTTTATCGTTGAATTGAAATTAAAACTGCAAGTTGTAAATATTTATGGAATACGTTCTTAAAGCCCTTCATTTAGCTGCCCAATTCGATGTCATTGGGAGAAAACAAGTTTTTTTTTCTCAAAATATGACTTCCAGAATCCGCCAGTTTATTTCTTTTAATTTTTTTAAGTACTGTTGTTCGCTTTATGAGGGTGCGCATTTTCTATAGGCCAGCCGGCTATGGTTGGGAGAGCGGTGGGTTCTCTTAGACACAGGGGGTGTTATTTGTTGGCGAACATTACATTGGGGTAGTGGATCTTTCTAATAGTGAGGGCGCCACCAGTCTACTGACTGGAATATTCTGTGAATGCTGACAGAAAAATGAAACGTCTGATCACCTTACATACGCATCTATCTATAATTTCTCTCAAAAATATGACTTTACATTGTGTTCCTTATGGGGTAAACTTAACCTATGGGGGTTAGTATAAATTTATATTCTAAAACATTCTTATGTAAGTTTGTAATTACATATTCTTAAATTATTTCTTATTTCTGGTAAATCCTACATGTGGGCGGGTCCTCCTACGTGTGGGCTATGCTAAATTAACACGTGAAATTATCTTATCAATACACCCTGGATGTTGGACAATGTGGGCTTCTAAATTGGTTAAAAAATGTCACCAGATGGGCGGCGAGTGTGCACCAAGACTTCAGGTGTGAGGGACCAAAAACCACGCTTTGTATTAAGCGTGGCCGAAGTCGACGAGCATCACGGTTGACAGGTGCATATGTGGTGATTTTTTCTCTTATATTCTTGAATAAAACTAGGGAGCGGCAATCTGCAAACGAAGAACATCGTTACAGACAACCACGAGAACGATCCTAACCTATATGTGGTTTCTATTACATGGGATGATTTACATACCTGCCGCCCCTTCCAAAGCAAATCAATTAGCATGTAAAAGGCGCCATTGCGCACGATACGGTCGGCACGTCGCCACGACGTACAGCCGGCACATTTTCGTCCTCCCTATAAAGATGGAAAAAATATTATCTCACGGATCACTATGTGAGGCCTGGGACCATAAACGTCCAAAGAAATTAACACTTACTTGCTCTTATAGCACTTTTTCAATTCTTTTATGTTAAATGATGTTCACTGTTCTCTTTGTCCGGAACGAAGAGAACATGCGCGGGACGCTTTCCTGAAAAGTCAGATTTTCCGTGATTTTTGGCTAATAGCGCCCTCTAAAAACACCGTCGCAAAAGACTTTTCTAATGCCATATTACACCACAAGATGACAGAACAATCAACTACATCAAAAACGTGCGAAGCCAAATGCAGTGGGATTTAAAAAAAACTCAACATCAACTTCTGTGTAAGTAGGTATTAAGTAAAAAGTTTATTGTTATATATATTACTTGCTCAGTGTAAGTTAGTTTATGGCATGGAAGTAAAAAGTATTGTTGAGGTGATACACTAACCTACCTAGCATCAGTGTAAAGAGGTTGGACTACTACCATAGTGTATTGGTTGCTAGGGAACCAATGTTTGTTAGTTTTATAATGTCATCGAATAAAAAACATCTCTTAACAAGTTCCTTATAGTGTGTTATATTTTTCTTTGTAAAAATTGGTATCTTATATATATTTGTGAGAACTCTACTCATTTTCAATTCCACTGTAGTTCTGCTAGGAATCAACATATTCCTTTAAGAGGTTCTGGTCCCCAGAGATAAATAAGAAGAGAGGGTCCACAAAATGGATTTCAATACCAAAATAGATATAGGAAAATTGCAAGGCAAACAAAATTGGTCAACATGGAAGTATAAGGCTACCATCATGCTGGGAGGCACAGAAGGTGCCACAGAAGCAGTAGAAGGTAAACTCCAGAAGCCAATTCTTGTCGAAGGAGCAGGTGACGCCGAAATCAGCAAATACGACGAAGCGATGGCTAGCTATAGGAAGGCTGAAACAGGTACTTTGCTCATGCTTACGACAAATATGTCTGAGGACACACTAAAGAAGGTGATGAGGTACAAAAAAATTTAAGGAAACTATTTTAATATATTGACTGGTAGGTAAATTAATAAATGAAGGCAAGGATTTAATTAACAATGGAGCCAAATATATTATAATAGGCATAAGCATATATACATATATATTACATTTTTAATTTGACATTGTAAAATTTAAGGACTTTTATCAACTGTAATTGTACCTAATTCTGTACTGTGTTAATATACCTAATTCTTAAAATTATTACTGTGTTTTCTGTTCATATTGTTTCATAATGATAAGTACCCATAGATATTAATTTATAAGTAAGGTGCATCCTATACTAATCATTTCAAAACCAACTTTTACAAAATTATGTTTCTTAGGAATGATTTTGAAATGGTGCCAATACAGGGCTACCCCTTCGGCGAAGAGTAAATCTGCGTGACGTGTATGCCACTGGTATATTTATGTTATTTCTAATATTGGACGCGTTTATAACAAATAGTTTTCCCAGCAGAAAATGTTTGTTAGCTAAACATGTTACATTTTAGAAACGAAATATATTATATCTGCGTCATACACGACGCCGCCGGCGTAGCAGGTAGGTATTATATGAATGTATGTGTAAGTAATACTAATCTAATCACACATTCATAGTCGTGCATGTGTGAGTAAATTTTAGTTCCGGATTGTGGTACCAGAGCAGTCTCTTGACATGACGGGTCGGCATAAAAATTCGTTAAGGGCCTCTCTATTCCCAGTATATTACTTTTCTCTATGGAAGAGAAAAAAGGAAATTGGGATCCATCGATTACAAACCATTTACCTCTAGGTTTTAGTTATGGTCAAAACTCTCTGGTAAAATCCTTCTACACGACTGCAGTTGAAGAGAATACCAAGGGCGTGTAAAAATAAAATTATATATTCTTCAATAAATGTTCTAAACTTGACAAAAAACAAACATTTTTAATTTTCTCCACACAAAAGATTGTATGTCTATCGAAACATCTCGCAGGGGTACAGCTTTAGGAGACTCGATTATTTAGCAGATGCCACTTTTGTACGAAACCCACGTACAACTGTCAACGTCAGCTCCTAATAGCTGTCTTTGTTTCTGATATGTCATTGTTAGGATAAACTCCTTAGAGTATTATGTATAAATACTCCATAGTTAATACCAACGATTTAATATATACTGTGACGTATTGACTTTGTAACTGTTGTCATTGCTCTATGTCTTACGTTATAAAAATTATGTACCAAAATGTGAATTGAATAAAACTGCAAGCATTTGCAATAATAATTGTATTTCTTTCGCCGCCAATTCTTCTATAATATTAAGAGGTTATGGGCGATTAATTTTCTTGGAAGAATCGGATGTTTTTGGATGTGATAAACTCAATAATCACATACCTAGAACACGGTAACCATGGCGACAGCAAATAATAATTTTCCACAATTACAAGCGGAAAATTTTAATAATTGGATATATAGAGTGAAATGCATTCTGGATGAAAAACAATTACTGCATGTATTAGAAAAGGTAGAAAAGACAGAAGAATTCAAGAAAGCAAATGCAAAAGCGAAAAATACCGTTATTCAGTGTATACCAGATAAGTACCTAAATTTAATTAAAAATTGCGAATCAGCCAAAGATATCATAGAAGTCCTGCAAAATACATTTCAAAGAAAAAGCATCATTAGTAGAATTCAATTACGTAGAAAACTGTTAAACCTAAAAATAGGTATATCTGAAAAATTAGAAGATTACTTTCACAATTTCGACGTTATCATACAGGAACTTGATGGTATTGGAGAGATGCTTACCGAAACAGACAAAGTTGCATGTTTATTGACAGGTCTAGATGAAAAATATAATGCTGTAATTACTGCTATAGAGTGTAATACGGATATTTCTGGAAAATCAGATATCAAACTGGATTTTGTGAAGGCGCGTTTATTAGACGAAGAGCTGAAAATTAAGGACAAGAGATCAACTTCTGCGACCACATCGGAAAATGCATTTGTAGTAAAATGTTACAAATGCAACAAACCAGGACACATAGCTAGTCAATGTCATACATCAAGAGGACGAGGTAAATACCGTGGACGAACGAGAGGATATCAAGGTAGAGGACGTCAGCAACAACAACCAATGGTAAGACAAGAAAATTCATACATTACAACAAGCAAAAACGATGATGACAACCTTACATTTTTAACATCGGGTAAGATGAATATGTCGAAAAACGACAAAGGTGAGAAAAATATACAATGGGTGATTGATAGTGGTTGTACTCATCATTTAATAAATGACATTTATGAAAAGGATATGACAGATATCCAGCCATTGGATAATCCCATGAAGATATTTGTAGCAAATGGCGATTATATTACAGCTGATAAGGAAGGATTAATTAGAATGATACATGGAAACCATAAAATAAAATTTAGAGCTTTAATTGTGAAAAATATACAATTTAATTTACTATCTGTTAAAAATATGGTTGATACTGGTCATGATGTAAAGTTTAGTAAAAATGATGTAGTAATACAAAACACGAAAACACAGTCTTTTATAAAAGGTACATGTAGTGGCAAACTTTTTGTTTTAAATGCTGAAGTAAGCACCAGTGTTTCTTGTAATAGCGCAACTAACAATAATGATAAGCTATGGCATAGGCGTCTAGGACATCTGAATCGAAGGAGTCTACGAATGATGAAGTTACCTGTCAGCAACGAGCCTTGTGGACCATGTATGTTGGGTAAGTCAACTCGACTTCCGTTTGTGTCAAGTAAAAAGCCTCGATCAACGCATGTCGGTGAGTTGTTACATACTGATATTGCAGGTCCAGTTCGTACACCAGGTTTGAATGGTGAACTATACTACCAAGTGATAATAGATGATTATAGCCATTTTTGTGTAACTTATCTTTTAAAGAATAAGCGCGAAGCAACAGGTAATATGATTCACTATATTAAAAAGTTAGAGAGAGAGAAGAATACAAGGGTTAAGAAAATAAGGTGTGATAATGGGCGTGAACTTAAAAATAAGGTGTTTGAAGATTTTTGTAGAGATGAGGGTATTGTAATTCAGTACACGCAACCATATAGCCCACAAGAAAATGGAGTTTCAGAGCGTATGAACCGTACACTTTACGAGAGAGCAAGGACACTTCTTACAGAAACAGGTCTTCCAAAAGCTTTATGGGGAGAAGCCATAACATGTGCCACTTATCAACTAAATAGATGTCCATCTTCAGCGATCAACTACAAAACACCAGAAGAAATAATGAGAGCTAAGTGTGATCTTTCAAGACTAATAACATTTGGAAGCAAAGCATGGGCTGTTATAATGCCAAGAGGAGACAAATTTGAAAAAAGAGCAGTAGAAACTCGTATGGTAGGATATGCAGCAGTAGGATATCGTTTGTGGAATCCAGAAACAAATGAAATTATGATATCACGAGACGTAAGATTTGACGAAAATGACATTAAATTCATAGAAAAGGTAAAGAAAAATGAAACAGATACTTTTTATAGATATGATGAACAGGAGGAAGAACAGGAAGAAAGTGAGGAGAGAATAAGAGAAACTGAACAAAGGAATGTAGAGGAAGTTAGTATGCAAGAGAATTTGGAAGTTGAAAGACAAGAATCAACAGTCCAGACAAGACCTCATAGAAATAAGTCTGTACCAGCATATTTAAAAGATTACCATTTAGGAAATAGAGATGAAAATGATGATTTTTATGATGCAAACATAGCATATTGTTTGTTAAATAGTTCTGACCCGCAAACATTTGAAGAAGCTATCAGTAAAGGAGATGAATGGAAGAAAGCTATTGAAAGTGAAATTAGATCTCTAGTAAATTTAAAAACTTGGGATGAAGTTGAATTGCCTCCAGAGAAAAAGGCAATAGACACAAAATGGGTATTTAATACTAAACAAGATGGAAGAAAGAAGGCTAGACTAGTTGCGAAAGGTTTCCAAACCAATAATAACTATAATGTTTATTCACCAGTAGCAAGAATGTCAACTATTAGAGTTATGTTTAGCCAAGCAGTTCAAGAAGATTTACCAATTAGACAGTTGGACGTACCAACGGCATTCTTAAATGGAGATTTAACCCAAGAAGTATATATAAAACCACCTAAGGGTGTTAAAGTGAATGAAGGTAAAGTTCTGAAATTAAATAAAGCTTTGTATGGTCTTCGTGAGGCACCGAGATGCTGGAATGAAAAGTTTGATAGATGCATAGTAAGTAATGGTTTTGTACAGTCAAAACATGATTATTGCCTATATACAAAAGGGAAAACATGGCTAGTAGTATGGGTTGACGATGTATTGGTAATGGGAGATACTAGATCAATTATTCAAAAGTTGAAAGAAGAATTTAATGTTAGAGATTTAGGTGAAATAAGAGAATATTTAGGTATGAATATAATTAGAGAAAAAGGCAAGTTGAAAATAAGTCAGAAGATGTTAATAGATAAAGTATTAGAAAAGTTTGGGATGGATGAGTGTAAAGGCTCACAGACACCAATGGAGCAAGGTATATGTGTAACGGAAGAAGAAGTGATTCATGATGTTCCATACCGGGAATTAGTTGGATGTCTGACATATATCTCAACTACTTCGAGACCTGATATTACTTTTGCTACATCGTATTTGAGCAAATATCTGGATAAACCAACTAAGTCACTGTGGATTGCAGGTAAGAGAGTACTTCGATATTTAAAACAGTCATGCGAGAAATGTCTTACTTATGTTAAGTCACCACAAGCAGATGAGCAGCAGCTACTAGTATATACCGATGCTGATTGGGGATCCGACAAAGAAACAAGAAAAAGTGTAAGTGGATGTGCTGTGATGCACAACAATAATCTTGTATCTTGGTTTTCAAAGAAGCAAACAACGGTTTCATTATCATCAGCAGAGGCAGAGTATATTGCTGCAGCTATGGCAACAACAGAGTTGTTATATTTAAAAGGCGTATTATCTGATTTTAATTGCAGAAACACTAATGCTTATCTTTTACTTGATAACCAAAGTTCTATTAAAATGATTGAAAATAACGAAAATAGTAAACGCACAAAACATATTGATATAAGATATCATTTTATTAAAGATTGTGTTAACAGTAGGCAATTCTCTGTATCATATGTGCCATCAAATGAAAATTTGGCAGATGCATTTACAAAACCGCTCAACAGTGTCAAAAATATGTACAATTTGAATAAGTTAAGAATTATTGTGTAACAAATATGTGTTATGTAAGTATGTGAAATGTTTTAAGTTAGAATTTATGTTATTATGAACAGTTAAGTTTTGAGTTAGTTACATTGTTTTGTTTTTAAGTATTTTCTGAGTATTTATATGATTTCTCATTTGCAATCTTAAATTGCTAAAGCAATGTAATATTGAGAGGGGGTGTTAGGATAAACTCCTTAGAGTATTATGTATAAATACTCCATAGTTAATACCAACGATTTAATATATACTGTGACGTATTGACTTTGTAACTGTTGTCATTGCTCTATGTCTTACGTTATAAAAATTATGTACCAAAATGTGAATTGAATAAAACTGCAAGCATTTGCAATAATAATTGTATTTCTTTCGCCGCCAATTCTTCTATAATATTAAGAGTCATTCATTCTTTTTTTTGGGTGGCTTCTGTGGTATTGTATTATATTATATTTTCTGATATGTCTTCGAATGGAAATTGAACATTGAAAAGAAGAAGAAGAAGACCTAACTTTGTTTACTACTAATGTTTATTTAAATACGAAAAATCGTGCTAAATTCTATGAAAATATGATGAAAGTTATTAGAAAACGACCAAATGAATTCCAAACGAGACCAAATGTTATCAAGTGAAAAAGTTATGTTCTAAACAATAGATGAAGAAGTGAGATGTCCACCAACGATTTGTGCTTTACAAGCTTTGTCACAACGTTTAATAGACTTGGCCTGGCTTACCAGCCTTCTCCAAAGATCCACTGGAGTATTACCGACCGCCACAAGCTGCCTACTTCAAGAAATTCCCAACGAACAAATTGACACGCAACAGTACCTAGTGTCACTTCCGCTATCAACACAAATCTAATGATATATCATTGAAACGCTCGTAGCGAAGTTTACTTAGCTGTTTCAACCGATCAGCAAAGTTAAGCAACGTCGCCCGCGGTCATGAGTTGGATGGGTGACCGCTAGTGACATTACTACTGAGCGTTTCCGTGCTTCGGAGGGCACGTTAAGCCGTCGGTCCCGGTTGTTGTCTTAGGATGGCAGTCGTTATAGCATGGTAGTAGGGCATTTTGCGAATGCCCGCCTGGCTAGCAACCACCCTCAAGTAGAAAATCTGTCGCCAAGCACCTAACGGTGTGTTCCGGCAGCTGTCCTTGAGAGACAGTACATCTAGGTTAGCCTGAACAACATCTTCGACCACATCATCACTTACCATCAGGTGAGATAGTGGTCAAAGGCTAACCTATTAAGCATAAAAAAAAAAAAAAAAGATCCCTAAGTAGCAAGGGCCAAAATAAATTTAAAGTAGTACAAATCAAAATAATTTTAACTCTGGTCCAAAGTATCGTAGCACTTGCTGTATAGTGTGGGTTGTCTTCTGAACATAATTCTAGGGCTTTTAGAATAACATTAACACTGATAAGGTTTGGCGTGTATAATATAGCATTGACATAGAATGTGTTATAAAAATTACTTGGAAACACACGCGTGCAAATGCCTAACAAGTATCAATAATATTATTATAAAAATTAAAAAACATGACTGCAAATTATTTACTTTTGTCAAGCGTTTTATCGTTCAATTGAAATTAAAACTGCAAGTTATATATTTATGGATTACGTTCTTAAAGCCCTTCATTTTGCTACCCAATTCGATGTCATTGGGAGAAAACAAGTTTTTTTTCTTACAATGTGGCTTCCAAAATCCGCCAGTTTGTTTATTTTTGTTTTTTTATGTACCTCGTATCACTGCCGCTATCAAGATAAATCTAATGATATATCATACATAAAAATCGGTTAAGCCGTTTAGAAGTAATGGTGGAATACAGAAACACATACATTAATACATGAGCCCTGAAAATAACACTCATATTTTTTGGACAGTCGTGTAAAAATTCACTCTGGCAACAGAACCTTTCGTTTCAGATCGTCACCAAAACTATTAGTTTTTACGAAAATTTGAATGAAGTTGTGGCGACGTGTTTTTAACAATGTTAAAGTGATTTAATTTAGTTTCAAGTTCCGCAAGAGAGTTACTGCTCAGGTTTAGTATCTGGTTCTGAAACTACAAGCACTGAAACGTTTCGTTTTACGTCGCGCAGTCACTAAGTTATATGGTTGTTGTTAATTGGGCCACTTATAGCTATTTTCAAGGCAACATCACTAAGGAGTTATGATTAAGCTACCTTGTTATACTTTAAAATATTTCGTAGGTACAATATTTTAAAGTATAACAAGGTAGCTTAATCATAACTCCTTAGTGATGTTGCTTTTATTGCCGCGATCTACTATTTAGAAAATCAGGGTTTATGCGTGTCAAATCTGACGCGACGACCTGTACATTATATTATATAATTTGTTGCATGTGCTTACCAAGAAAAAACATACTAAAAATAAAGTGTAATATTCCTTACACCTTTACAGTAAAGAATATGAGTGGATAGGAACGTACCAGAAGGGAAAGAGAGGTGAACGAAGGAAAGGGTCAAAGAGACGGGAGAGACAGTGAAAGACATAAGACGAAGGACGATTTTATAAGACGTTGTTCAATTATTTTTAAAAGTGTTACAAGTAATCAGTGGACGCTACTCATCATTTTATTAACGCCTCCACACCAACCTACACATATTAGAGAGTTAGAGAGAAAATGTTTTCCACCTCACGAGGTAAAAATGAAAGATGTTGTTTAATATTCGAAAACTGCTTGAAAAGTTCTTTCTAGGAAATATTAATAAAATGGTAACAAGTCACAGTTGGCAATTTTAGTAAATTTTGTCAAGAAGTCTATTCTATGGACTAAACAAGTTTAGGGATCTCAAATTCGGTATATTATGGAGTACATCCTTAAATGAACAACTCAAAATTCCGATTCGAAATGTTGTTTTGAAGCTGTAAACAAAACCATTAAATATATTCCTTTTATGGCTGTTTCAATGCGAAACCACTAAAGAGCGAGATCAATCTTCAGGCACTCTCTCCAATACATAACCACTTGGATAATAGGTGAATGATACATTTCGGATCAGTAGGTTTTGGAAACTAAACGTTCATGGGTGCACAACGACTGTAATATAAAATGCTCTGACTAAATGGTTTTGGAACTAAATGGCCCGTAAAATTTTAAGTTTTTTTTCTTTTTATGTTATTGTGACGGATCAAGCACGAGGCCCATCTGATGTAAAGCGGACTAACCTTTTTAACTAGCATCCATCCACCATCTCTCTGCGTCAAATGTGGCTAGTTCAGTAACGTTTTGCTAGGTAGGTACGCATAATGAGTAATTAATGGCATAAAAATACAAAAGTTGTTTATGCAACGATACTTTTTTATTATATGTGTGTCCTGAGATTACTGTACTGAGCAGGGACACAATTTAAAACTCAAGCCACTTGAATTTCATTTTATATATATTAATATCCTGAAACTGAGAAACAAAAATTACCTACAAAATTATGCATAATTTATTGTGATATGAAACTATAATAAATAATCTATACATGTACCTGTTAATTAATAATTCAAAAACTCTGGAGTATTTGTGAATTAGTAATAGAAGATATATTTTCTAACTTTCAATTGTATTATATTTTTCTTCAAAAACCAAGAGCTCTTCCCAACATATTAAGCAAATTCCACTTATTTATGTTAAAACATGCAACTCATTCTCAAAGCCAGAGCGCGCTTGCAAAATGTATAGGTACTCGTAAAGAACATCCTTTCCTATATCATTGCGAAACAAAGCAAGTGTTTTCACGCCTTACTCTGTTAAACTCCCTGCTTTTTTATTGTATGCTTTTAAATTTACGCAATAAGGTATAAAATCAAATTATGTGATATATTTTGGGATGTTAACGGTGAATAGTGAGGTACAAAGGGGAGAAATACTCGTTATGGTAAAACTTTACAGTTCGGCGAATAAAGCCGAATAAACTTACTAACAAAACTATCAGGATCAGTAAGCATACATATTTAGAATTTTTCAAATAGTTCCAAATACACATACTACGCGTGAAATTTTGAAACGGAAACCAAGCTTTTTTTATTTTACAACTACTTTTACTTGATAGAATAAGCATTTGAACACATTACAATAGGCTAAAGGGGTGGATGGACGCGGGTTCGAATTCCGCACATAACTTAAATTTTCCTCTCGTATATTTGTAATTTTGCAATGTAATCCGCGTAGCAGGCGTTATTGCAAACATAACAATATTTAAAAAAGTTTGAACACATTTCTTTTGGTTGAAAGTTATGTTTCCATCGTCTTTGAAATATGCTTATCTAGAGGATAACTAGTTCTTCTATACATGAGGTTATCAAGATAAACAGTATAAAATTTACTAAACATTAGAGGTCTTTGGTTTTCTTCTGTCTCTTAGACTTAGCCGAGCGAACAAGGTGAGCGGTAAATAGGTATTACTGTGGCACATAGGTTGTGTGTTTTGTCATGCACACGTCTCGAAACACTCTCCCACAGCTATATAGCCACTTGCGGTTATACGACAAACGTAGATAATCATATATATTAAAATAATTAAATTGAGGTGAGGGACTAAAAGAAACATGTTATATACTATTTATAATTCATAAATACATAACTCAGAAAAATAAATTATACCCCCTATGCTAAATGAGGGGTATTTGTGTTAGTCTGGCATAGTTACGTCCAAACGGACCGACCACTTTGAATGCGGTTAATTTTACGAGAATGCCGGTTTAATTGGGATGGATTTAGCTATGTTTAATCAAAATCGGTGTAGACAGCTCTAGATAAATCGACTGTTCGGGAATGATCTAAAAAAACTTGTCCGATTGACTTGTCGTTTGTGTGTGAAAGTGCACGTATTACGTTGTTTGTGTGTGTGCGGATCAGTCAACAACTGTCTTGAATGACGTACCGATTCCGTTTACCTTTTTTGTTTTAAAATCTAGCGCGGTTTTCACTCATTTTAGTAAATAATACGGGATAACTCACGTGAATATGTCAGATAGCTAAGCACTAAAAAGCTACATTTTATTTATTTTTACATTATTAAACACTTTAATATTGTTGTAATAAATTATATTTATATAATAGATTTAAATAAAAACTGAGATGGGCTACATCTATTACTAAGAAAATTGCTTTCGCTATCTTAGATTTTAAAATGATGGCAGAGCAAAATATTAATAACATTTAAATGACAGTTCATGAATGAATGTCATCAACTGAAAGGCCAAGTTTCTTATCTATTCATTTTGCAGTAGCTCGATACCCCATTTTGCTTAATGCTGAATGTAGAATCTTTTAATGTTGTTTTTAATAAATTACCTTCATGATATCGTTTTAGACGCCTAAATTGAAGAAATTAGACCGTGAATTTTACTAGTAATTATAAGATTTAGTTAGATATAAATGAGCAGGTCTTATAAAAACTTATCAAGGTGTATATGTCATCAGTTGTTTTTATTTGGGCGACGAAGCATATTCCTTGCCGAATAAAGAAAAGGTCGGAATGAAGCCATCGCAAGCCTTTCAAAAACAAACGCTAGAGCCACTCAATCTAAATAAATCACTCAAAACCGTGACTTCTGTAAGGCAAATAGAACTCAGTCAGTGGAATGTACCCAAGATCCTTCCAAATTACCCACACGCTGGGTGATGGTGATCCATCACTTAAATTAGGGTTGGCCTTCGGTGAAAAGGTAATATTAATCTTATATGGTACTTTTAACAGGCATTTTGCATTTCCGGGCTGGTACGGTTTAATGGGATGATATGGGTGTTTTACAATTTTACTTTTCGTATCACGGGTAGTTTGATGGATGTTATGGTTCAACCCCAAGCGTTACCGAAGATAATTGGGGCGTTATATATTATTGTTACGTTTCAGGGCTTCTAAAATCAGGAATTGGTTAAAACCTAAACGGGTATCGTAAAAGGTTATACAAATGTGTAATATCTAATGGTGAATGTGAGAAATAAATACCTTTACTACAGCTTGCGTCGAGGTGCGATACAGTGGATTTAATTACGTAATGGTTTGTTTGTTTTATTTTCCTTATTCATAAAACCCACAGCTGTTAAATAGTGCAGCTTGATAATACATAACTCATACCTAATGCCATTACATATTTACTTTTTATTAATGATACTTATTTTTATTTATTAGTTTGTGAATCCATGTACAATACAGCATCAAATATCAGTTATAATATTAATAACAATGCCTATAAAAGTATAATTACCAACTGGCGATTAAAGAAACATGTTGATAGCTAATAAAATCTGTTTCAATAATTTGTAAATGAAATCTAAGGTATACTTAAGATTACTTTGAAAATATAATTTTCGTGTAAATCTCATTTCAGGCACGTAATCGTACAACTTATATTGCATGCTAAGCGAACATCAAAAAACAAACTTTAAAAGCACACATATTTTTTCTCAATAATATAAACAAAACACTAATATTTGAAAATGTAACCATCAATATGTTAACTGAGTGTTCCAAATAAAGTAAAAATTAAAAAAAAACCATTCTATTATGCTGTGCGTGACCATGCGCGTAAATACAAGCGTGACAGTTGTATTTGCTTACTAATATACCGTTTGTAAGCAAATACAACTGACATGCACGTATCATGCGCATGGTCACGCACAGTACAGAGCTGTGCGTATTCAAACCTGTTTGGTGTGATGTTCAATAGAGCATTGAATACAACATCATCAATACACGCATAAAAGTACGTTGTAGTTCTGCTCTGTGTTTTAATTTATTATTAAATCAATATCATCACTTCCGGTGTAGTGGTGATTTATTTTAATAATGTTTAAATTTACTAAAAAAAATAATTTGATTTGAATTTGTGTAAAAAAATGAATGTCTTTACAATACTGAAAACAAAAACTATAAAACTGTGTGAGTATGAAACTTGAAAGTTCTCGTGAGTATGAGACATATTAATGTTTTCAATAACCGGCTGTACTCACGCGTATTGGTCGAGATTGTCGACTTAGGTTTCAGACATATCCGATGCCCTTCATCAGGTGAGTTCACGCGTCTAAATCGTGGTGACGACTCCGCGCAACTGTAACTTTATTATAGAAGAAAAATTGATCAATACCTCATATAATATTATAAGTTCGTATTTTAGTTAATAAATTAATTATGAAATTTAAATTTTTAAAATAAAAGTTATATATGAACGTAAATAACACATAAATGCATGTGCACTTACAACGTAGACACGTAGTCACCTGCTACGTGCTACGTAGTCACCTACTACTTGCTATACTAGCTATGTAGTCATCTACTACGGGTTACATATTCGCCTACCATGTGCTTAGGTGACTACGTACGTGTCTATGTGATATACGTGCATCTGTACCTTACCTTTAACTGCACCGATCCGGTGTGATCTATAACTCAACTACAATCAGTTTAATATTCTATATCTCTAACTATTATCCCTAATACTTAAATATAAAATAACACTCGCATTGAAATCAAATATCTATGCCTTATTTTGATTTTTATATTAAAAGTGGCAAACTCAACCCATATTCCGCTTATACAGCGCTTTAAAAGTCACTCGAACAATTACCACCGCGTTTTTGCAACATCAGCTAGTTTTGAGTGCTGAGAGCTACATTTACCTGCCCCTACAGTCGAAGCTGAGGTTTTGTTTTACTTTTGCTGTTGTAGGTTTCATTTTAGCCGCGTTTGCTGAAAAATTTTGCCGTAAGAATAAATGTGTACATCGTTGAATTATCTCGGGTGGTGAGATACATTTTCTCGTGGATAAGTCCATGCTAAGTAGGGTTGCCAAAATACTCCAACCTGCTCTTGAACCTGTCATCACAACGCAGTCCTTCAATACATTCGGCCTTCCTTTGCCTATGTCCTTCCAAAAGTATACTCGACTAGGACGAGGATCGTTCATATTTAGACTCGATGGTAGTAAGCAATAAGTCTAATTGGGTAACATGCACAACCGACAGTAGGTACCGGTGCTTAAGGATATCAGCAGGGTTCATACCATGGACATGGACGCCTTGCATGGCAGTCAATATTACCAACGCCATAATTGCTTCTTAAAATAATCTTATCAAAAAACCAATCAAGAAAATTGTTTTAGGGCCCGTTTGGTTAGCTATAATTCTAAAGTAGAAAAGTTGTCACTAATCTGCTAACAGTGTATTCTAGCAGCTATCTGTATAGTTAGTAATTCTACGTAAGTATGAGCAACACCTTCGTACGAATCATCACTTACCGTCAGGTGAGATAGTGGTCAATAGCTAAGTCTATCAATAAAAAAGCAAGAAATAAGAACGACCACTATTAAAACACTTAATTATTTATTTATTTGATCCTCAACATAATGTACACCGTTTCAAACTACAAGTAAAGTACAATATAGAATAGGTTAAGTGCCATTACAATTATAGAGGAAGACTACGTGCAAAAATGAGCAAAATACAATTTTGATTAAGATTTTACATGGTGAAATTAATGATAACAACGGAATTATAAATTAAATTACAATTTGGTGTTAAAAGGAACGAAAAAAGGAGTTATAACATTTAGAAAACAGAATTACAATACATGTACTACTTAATTGTACAGTCACAAAGATTGATTAAGGATACCTGTCTTAAACTTGCAAACACTTCCATTAAAAAGGTCCACGGAATCGTTCGAAATATCATTGTATAAAAAATATATTGCAAAGTAAACATTATTGTTATTTTCTTCAACCACAAAATATAATTTTAAGAACCCCATTAAAAGTCCCTGATTACACATTTGAGGCGTATCTTTGAGCGACGATGGTGCTCCTGACATTATTTTATTTTTAATGGCTCTGTAAAAATCTAATCTCAGTAAAAATACCCCGGGGCGGAGTGAACTTCATCCCATTTTTATCCGGGACGGGATATTCCAATCAAGCGGGATACTGGGACGTAAGAAAGAATTACTTCATGTCTTGTATGAAATTGTGTTGTTCGTGTTACAAGATTTTATTCAATTTTATTTTTCATGACCGTTGGCAGCGTGGCATTAAGCATTTCTTCAGAATCTTAAAGTTTTAGTTTTTATTCCGGAGCAAATAGCAGGTTTTACTTATACAAGTGTTTCAACACACTTGCTTATAAAGTGGCTCTAATTTCACTGTAATTAAGCACATAATGACACCTGTTATCAAACTGTGACTTTTTCGTTGCTATTATTCACAAGTGACTTACATAGAGTTTTTTTTATATTATTGGTTGGTTCTTCATAAAAAAATTCGATACAAAAAAGATCGTGTTCAATAGCACAAATAAATAAATGTACCTATTGTTTGCTCATTTCATACAACTTCGTTTTTAAATAGATAATTTCTACTTGTACGTGTGAAAAAATAGTGGTCAAAGTAAAAATAAATAGTTTTTGTGACTTTTGTTTTCAACAATTCTAAAATCAGCCGAGGTTGCTTAGGTGATTTCGAAGAAATAAAATTTAGTCAAGTTTTATACTTGTTTTTTTTTTTTTTTTAAGAAAGTGTCTATGGGTAAACAAATACGGCAAAGTTTTTTAAAAGCTCGTGGTGTAAATTATGCATATTTTAAATTCAGTTCGTAACTAGAACATATGGATTGTACCTTCATGCTACAAAATGTTTTCAATATAACCTTCAATATCTGCTAATCAACGCCCTACACGTATAATATATACACGAGCATATGTACGTATACGAGGCTAATTTCCGCATTGGAATTGGCAGTGACCACAAACGTATTGGGTAGACGGCGAACTGCCCATGTTCAATAGAAATCAATGCATAGAACAGCATGTGGGCCCGTCCTATTACACATCGGGATAATAGTTTGAAAGCTATACGATGAGGCTTGTACCGTAGTGAATGGTAGCGATAGATCCGGGGAAAAGAAATCAATCATTTCACTTGGTTGTCTTTTTATATACTTCTATAACAATATTATAAAGAGGAAAGATTTGTATTTTTGTATTTTATATATAACGAATAAACTAATAAAACTGAAATCCCCATGGAAAATGCGTCTTATTTATTAAATTTAACGTATTTCAGTGATGATATTCTTAGTGAATTGTACCCATATACATGATACATCGTAAAATATTATTATTTATTTGCCAATTCATTACGAAATTGTCTTTGCTTCGGAGGTAAGGTCTTAGCATGGCAGTCGTTATTGAATGGTGGTTGGACATTTTTTGAATTCCCGCCTTGCTACAGATTACCGTCCTGGCTAGGCCGGGAGCTAGATTCAAATAAAACGTACGAAATCCGCTCTGCCGTGAGATGTTCAAGGAAGACTTTGAGAGCAACAGGAACTGTAAAGCGCAGAGGGGCAAAATCAAGATGCAAAGGACATTATGATTTTTTTTTTGTGCCTGATAGGTTAGCCTTTGACCACTATCTCACCTGATGGTAAGTAATGATGTGGTCGAAGATGTTGTTCAGGCTAACCTAGAAGTTTACAGACTCTGCGCCTTCTTGATTAGCCTGCGCATCGAAGAGGAGCCCAAGTTGCCCCAATAGGTTCCTTAAACGCTGTGAGCCACCGTGAGAAGCCCCAGCCAAATGGGCCAATGATACAAAATGATGATTTGAGGTATTGGATGATTTATCTTTTTGAAGCAATGATGGCTCATTGGTATTGGCTATGGACTGCCGTCCATGGTTCAAATCCCACCATGGGCTTGAGCTTTACCACATGGTGGAAGGGCATTTTGCAGATGCCTGCCTGGCTAGCGACGACCCTCAAGTGGAAAATCTGTCGCTTAGCTAACTGTGTGTTTCGGCATCTGTCTTTAAGAGGCAGTAAGTCTAGGTTAAGCCTGTTAACACCTTGGACCACATAATCACTTACTATCAAAGGCTTACCTATCAGCAATAAAAAAAACTCTGGCTTTCTGACTGTCCTGCTTGATGATTGAATAATGGACCTAGCAGTGGTAGAAGTCCAGGTGTTTTCCATCCGTTAAGGGTTCTTGTCAATTTAGTAGTTTATTGTAACCGTGACGGCTAGCGTGGTATATTAATGTGCTCTCTGTGCACTAGAGCCCTTGACTCTGCAATCAGCAACGTTGCTAATTAATGCAGCGCTAATAGAGGCTATACCTACCATAGGCATCGATTGATTGAATTGTTTGAAAGCTTTATTATAGGTTTGTTTGTTGTGGTACCTTTGCATGTATACAATAAGTACAGTTAACAATATTTTAAGCGAAATGATTACAACAGTCCAATATTTCTACATCATATTACACTTTTTTATATCCCGGTACAGTCGTTAAGGCAAATATATTTTCGATTACTAAAAATATTTTTTCAATTACTAAAAATATTTTAAATAAATTAGAGCATATTTGGAGCCAGGTATACAATTTTTTTTAAAACAGTCCTCTATGTACAAATTTATAAAATATTACATTCAGACTATTATGTAGTATGACTATATGTAAATATAACATTATTTTAATATTAACTTATTAGGAACCGGCTAGGACCCGCGTTATATTTACTGGAAAGATTCTGACCAGTTTCGGACTGTTTTGAAGCCCTTCGTCTTCGTTATGTTTGCAATAACGCCTGCTTGGCGAATTACATTACAAAATTAAATATGTAACTCTTTTATAAAATTACAACGAAAAACTAAGCTTAGCAGGCTTAAATGCAATGTAATAACAATGTTAGAATAGAACATTCTCCTTTCTTGAAGCCGGTTAAAAAAATAAGCACACGAGATTGTAGTAGATTTGGAAATACAAAAGTAACACGTAGAATACTGTAAATTGTTAAAAATAATTCCGCCTGGAATTGGTCTGATTTCCAAAAAAGAGGCATGTTATCAATTAGACCCAGCAACGTTTTTTTTAGTGACCACATATTATTTTTTACTGGTTCATCTCAATTTTATTCGAATTACCAACATAATAATAATAATAAATAACTCAAAAGTAAATATAAAAAACATATATATGAAGACTTGAAGTTACATGACAGAGGAATGCATTTGGGATAGCCCGCCTGGCTAGCTACCACCTTCAACTAGAAAATCGGTCGCCAAGCACCTAACGGTGTATTTCGGAAGCTGTCTTTGAGAGCCAGTTTTTTTGGTTCGCCTAAACAACATCTTTGACCACATCATCACTTACCATCAGAGGAGATAGGGGTCAAAGGCTACATTATCAGAAAAAAAAACATTTTGCAAGCCAGGTCATATTTTTACACATTTTGCAAGCCAGGTCATATTCATCACTTTTGTAACATGTCTTTTTTAATAAAAAAATACTTTTCATAAAATTAGTATTTAGTTCATTAAACTTAATTAGTTTCCAAATCTGGATTTAATTTACTTCCCTTTAATTCGAGATAAAAAACATTTTTTACGCCGGGTGAGACACCTATACAGCCATTCGACCTATTGGCACCCTCGCTAGTATCCTAAATAGTTCCCTTTCATCCCTTGTATAACCATTTACTATTAAATATTATGTCTTATCTTAAAATCTTTTCTAAGCTTCTGTTTATACCTAATCACATACAAATGTCCTAGGATAGCTGTTTTTTATTTTCACGTATAAAGTTACTTATTTTATGGTACTGTTTGGGCTGGGTTCATGGCAAGAGAGACATCGAGTCACGCCTATTGTTGCTGAATTATTTTTACCAGCACTAGTTCTTACCCTATATTTAAAAAAACAGCTAATAAACTTCTGAAACAAAAAGTATAGCTTAGTTTAAAGTTCTATAATCATAAATTTTAACGAAATTGGTACGGAGAAATAATAATTATTGAGGTGGTATTCGCAAGCAAACGGCAGTGAAAATCATATTCAGAATGAAAGCGACAATTTTATTATTGTTATGTTTGCAATAACGCCTGCTCTGCGGATTACATTACAAATATACAAATTTATGAGAGAAATAAATAAAGTCAAGTGCGGGATTCGATCCCGATTCGATCATAGCGACAACATTACGAAACCTTGAGTGGCAAATACACTTCTTTTAACAAGACTGCCCAAAAATGTGTGTTAACTTTTCAAGGTTCATGTATGTATGTTTGTGAGTTTCATTATTCCTTCGTAACTTCTAAACGGCTTAACCGATTTTAATGTTTGAGGTATCATTAGATTCGTCTCGATAGTGCAAGTAACACTAGGTATAAAAAAATCTTACGGTCGGATTTTAAACGCCAAATTGTCTTTTTTAGGGTTCCGTAACCAAAGGGTAAAAACGGGACCCTATTACTGAGACTTCGCTGTCCATTCGTCCGTTTGTTACTAGGCTGTATCTCAAGAACGGTGATAGCTAAACAATTGAAATTTTCACAGATGATGTATCTCTACTGACGCCCTAACAACTAATACTAAAAATTAAATAAATATTTAAGAGGGGCTCCCAGACAACAAAATTGTTTTTTACCGTTTCTTGCTCGATACTAATAACGGTGACCGCTAGACGCTTTGACTATTCACAGAATATTTAGTTTTATGTTCTCTTTAAATATAACTAATTAAAAAATATAAATATATCAGCGGTTAGAGCAAAATTTACCTTGGCAGAAGGTATGCAGGAACGTACCCCAGAACCGCTGTGCTTTTGCCATACATTGCATCAGTGGCAAGGAATTCAAGTTTTATCGCGCTTCTAGCTATATTTGGTATAATAATGGTAATTCTATGTAGTCGTGATATACACGATTTTAAAATAGGTAAGTAACATTTTTCGTTGAGAACAGACATGGTTCCGTTAATAAATTAGCCCTTAACTATCAATAATATTAAAAATAAATTTCTTCCCGTGTACGTGACTTCTGTTCTCGTGCACTATCTACATTATAAAGAGGAATGATTTGTATTTTTGTATGTAACGAATAAACTAAAAAACTACATTAGAATCCTACAATCCTACATTATCCCTTTTTTATGTTATTGTGACGGAACAAGCTCGAGGCCCACCTGATGTTAAGCGGACTATCCTCTGCCTATAACAGATGCATTTCGTCACAAGTCACGAATTGCACTGCGCCCGTCACCTTGAGACATAGATCCCTGATGAACATAGGCTATAGAATATTTTCAAAAATATTTTACCTGTTGTTAAATACCCGTGCGAAAGAGGCTAGTAATAAATAAAAAGAAAAAAACGTTAATAAATTCTCCGAATCTCGCGTATTGGAAACTGTGGTTGAAGATAAAACTTAGAATAAAATATTACTCGGCTATCATTTGAAGCAATGATTGATTCAATGAAGATTGAAAGACAATAGCTATGGATTACCGTGCCGGAGGTACCATAGTTTGATCCCCAACGCCTGCTTGAGCTTCACCGCATGGTACGAGGGCATTTTGCGAAAGCTCGCCTGGCTAGCTACCACCCGAAGAAAATCTGTCACTCATTAAGCCTTTTGATTCAAAAATCGCACGGCACTGGTAAAAGCCCGGCGGATGACATCGATAGGGCTGACGTGGCGGGAACTTCGACCAGCACTTCGAGAGTTCGTTCGAGATGGGGTGATATTCTAGACCGGCACCTCGCGGGCTACCGTGGCATAGTGTGGGAAACAATAATAGTGAACGAATGTAGCTGAAAAAAAAAAGATCACTAAATATTTTTTTTTATATTTTTATTGTTGATGGGTCAGCCTTTTGCCACAATCTCACCAGATGGTAAGTGATGATGTGGTCAAAGGTGTTAGCAGGCTTAACCTAGAAATACTGGCTCTCAAGGACAGCTGCCGGAACACACCATTAGGTGCTTGGCGACAGATTTTCTACTTGAGGATGGTCGCTAGCCAGGCGGGCATTCGCAAAATACCCTTCCACCATGCGGTGAAGCTCAAACCCTCGGCGGGATTCAAACCATGGACCTGCTGCGCGGCAGTCCATAGCCAAAGCCACTGAGCCATCACTGCTTCCAATACATACATTAAATATGTATATTGAGCCCTTAAAATTGTCTATCTCCAATAGGCAGGTTTTAATAAAATACATTATTATGTACATAGAAAACATTCACGTGCTTTTAAAATTACACTCTTTTTCACAGTGAATAAAAATAAAAGCACTTAATGTTAAAACTTTCTTTCATTTTTAACTAACAATGTTTTCTAGCAGCTTCACCAGCGTAGTTGTATAACTGTTTCTTTTTACGCTGTTTGTTAAGGCTGATTCCGTCCGCATAATAAGGACGTTTGCTAGACAAATGCTAGTTTTTATTCCAGGAACGAAGTAGTTACGTCAGCATTCCTGGGTTATCGTGAAATTCCGTGTTTTTGTTGCTGTTTTTATTGCTCACTTAGGATTTAACGTTTTGTGCTGATTTGGATATTGTAAGAAGCAAAGCTTATAACGTCGATAAGTTCTTTGACCCCGATTTTGCCTATAGGTTAGTACTGTACTGTAACAGCCGACTCATCCACTGCTGAACACAGCCTGCCCTATTAATAAGTAGGCATCGTCAGGACCACTACGTCCTAGTTATGAATGAAATTCTATTGTTACAATTATCGCCGATGCCAATGGGTTAAGGGGGTATTTGCCATAATCCCCACGCTTTGCAGGTGGCTTGACGATCGCAGTGTAAGATGGCGTTCTTGGAATAGTATGGGGAGGTGCAATTCTACCCCGGCACCCCACGGGGATGTACTACACCTATGGGTAAGTACTGATGTAAAAATGAGAATGTTGAATATGAAGATGGGTATATCGAGAATAGAACCAGGCTCTTAAAGTCTCTTATACTTAAATTAGAATCAAACCGAAGTATATAACTATAATACCAGTTTACTGTCTCATACGATATAAATATATATATATATATATATATATCCAAAATTTTCAAATGCTAACAATTCCAACATAATTTTTTAAAGCTAGTAATAATATTTCTGGTGTACAAAATTTGTTTGTTTTGCATAGTGGCAGGGCATTTTGCGAATGCCCACCTGGTTAGCTACCACCATCACCACAAAAAATCTGTCGCCAAGCACCTAACGGTGTGTTCCGGCAGCTGGTCTTGAGATCCAGTAATTCTAGGTTAGCCTGAATGGCCACATCATCACTTAACATCAGGTGAGATAGTGGTCAAAAGTTAACCTATCAAAAATAATAATAATAAGGTTTCGTTGAGCTACGGTAAAGATTTTTTTTTTTTATGAAAGCAAACGATGAATCACTTTCTCTCTTACAAACCCAACTCACTATTCCTTAGCACGTTTTGCTATTTTTTGTTTTGCATTTATAACATCCGATAAGTTGAAAAGCCTCTTTATAAAATACTCCGTGACGTCAACTTTATAAACATTAAGTTCAAATTTATGCAAACTGGCACAATTGTTATTCAAAGGATCCTGTTTCAATTTCACAAGTTTTCGTAAGAGCGTGCAAACAGATAGATGTATCCGTAATATATATTCATTTTCGCCTACAAAATAATTCTTGACTACATGGGGTGTATCGTGACAATCGATGGCGTATCAAATCGTTTTTTATTTGATAGACAGTAAACTATATGCCTTTTTTTCTTTTTGCCTCTTACCGGCTTTTAGTAAAGCTCCATTAGTGGTATGATAAGGTATGATGGTACTGCACTTAAAGAAAGTTTTTCAGCAGTAATATCTCCGTGGCATTGGCTATGGACAGTGCCGTGCAGCAGGTACAATAAAAAAAGTAAAACACCGATTAAATTTCAAGGATTGAAGCTTGTCTTGACATACATTGCAACACAATATTTTTCTATATACGTGTTTATTGAATACAAGTGCAATAAAAAAGGATACAAATTTATGCGTCACGTCGTGTATCGCCACCATAATCTTGTATATCGAACACAATATTTGTGGGGCAAAACGTTCGATATCACTATACGTGCGTGATCCGCATCCCGTAGCGTGGATTAAAGAAGAGCGGACACGTATCATCTCTACACCGTATCAGCGTCACGTCGCCTCCTTCTTACGACTTTTATTTATTTGGTCTCAACCTTTTATCACTATCAGGTAAGTAATGATGCTATCGAACATGTAGCTCAGGTCAAGTCGAAAATATTCAAGCTAAACTAGAGTTAATGGCTCTCAGGAACAGCTGCCGGAATACACCGTCAGTTGTTTGGCGACAGAGGGTGGTAGCTATCCAGGGGGCATTTGCAAAATCCCTCATCATTACGCTGTAACGACTTTCGTCCAAGACAACAACTGGGCCGCCGAAGCATGAAGCTTCTTCTTATTCTTATTCTATTTGAAGGCGATATGTCCTGCACTGACGTCCCGCTTGGGGTGTTTTGTGTATTTCCCCCGCCAGCTTCTACCCAAGCCATCCCAACTCCTTAACGTAGCGGAGAAGGAACTTGGGTCGCTGGCATAGCAAGCATGAAGCTCTCAGTAGTAATGCTACAAGCAATCACCGATCCAAGTCATGAACGTAGCGGATTAGGAATGAATGGGCAAGCTACGCTACGAGTGCTTAAAATAAACTTGTCCCGAGTGAAGGCGATTTCGATACGGTGTTGATTAGTGTGCGTTGTTGTATGGAGTTCAATTTAAAATATACTGAACAGCTTGAGTAGAGGCGATGACCATACGGCGCCGGGTGAATCTGTGTGCGTCAACTATTAGCCAAAATATCACTATGGATAAAGCGATGGTATTTCTCACATTTGACAGTTAAAGATAGTCATTTCAAGCGGAATTGATCAAATTTTGCCGAATGTTTTGGCAAAATCTTAAATCTTGCTTGCGTAGTTGGTGGATTGGTTTTTTAATATCGAGGTTCTAGGTGAAGACGCCCCAAGGTTGTTTAGTATTTTTCTTATAAAGATATGTTAACTAGCTGTCTGGAGTCTGCAGCAATGACCGGTAGATGGCAATGGCTATGTTATTCATGAAAGTAGAGACACATGAGACTTAAATCTGTTTGTCTCAGGGATATGCTGTACTGTACTTTAGCAGCCGGATAGTCCACTGTTGAACACAACCTCCCCCAATATTGGTAACGGTACAAAAAAATTGCAAGCTATATTGATGACTCTTAAGTCATCAATATAGCTTGCAATTTTTTTGTCATAAAACCAATCTTGAAATTCGCAACCTTGGTGATTTTGAGCCTTATACCCAATTTTAAATTTTAACTTACTTACTTGTTATCGTTATTGAGAGTGAGTGTAATATTATATAAGGTGTAATATTGTGTGGAAGACAAGCTAAACCAACCACAAGCAAGTGATTTCTAAGCTTTAGGAGTTTGTCGTTAAATGGAGTGACGTAAAATGCAGTTTAAACTGTATATGCAGGCGACTGTACACTAAGGTAGCGTAACTTAATAATGCAATATCGATCGATATGGAATTCGTTGCATACATAACGAAGATTCATTTATACCAACGAAATGCACGTCGTTATATTGTAAAATTTTTATTTCAATGAAACCTCGTTCGTATGATGATTTGATATGGAACTGTCATAAATACGATTTGTTGATAGTAGACATTCATTTGAACACTCGTCTGCATAATACGAACAAAAAAAACTATATTAAAAACTGTAATGTAGCAATGCACAAATATAAGGTTCAAATCATAACTATATTTTTTCCCCTCGTTGTAATTTTGTAATCTAGCTAAGAATGTTTAACTGAATGAGAAAAAAAACAATTTTTGGCACATAATCTGTTTTGGTACGAAACCCTTTGTGTGAGCAAAACACAACTCTACCTCGCGTTTGGCCGATTTTATTTAATAAAGCCAGCCTTTGTTTTGTTTCTTAGATAAAACGTTACCTGACTATTGAAAACCAAGTCGCATAAAAAAGGAAAAAAGAGTTGTTATTATATCTTAGGTCAAGATATTAATTAAAATGTTTTTTAGTGTAAAGAAAAGGCCTCTCTGATTTTAATGGTCTACGTAAAGTCTTGTTTGAATAATGATCATTAAAACGTTTTATAGCTTCAGAAAATACTCGGGCAAGCTATTGTTTTATTTTCACTTTTACGAAGTTTTTATGTTTTAAAACGATGTCTATAGGGCGCGTATTTTCTGTTAGTCGTCCCCAGCAAGCCGTGAAATGAATTGGATTATAATATTTTTAGATCGATAGGGTTAAATAATGTATGTGTTTTTTTTATGTTATTGTGACGGAACAAGCTCGAGGCCCATCTGATGTTAAGCTAACGACTAACTTCAAAAACTTATATGACTAACTTCTGCCTATAACAGATTTATTTCGTCAAAATTCACGAATTGCACTGCGCCCGTCACCTTGAGACATAGTTCTTAAGTCTCATGTGCCTGAAATTTCACTGGCTCTCAAGGACTGCTGCCGGAATACATCGTTAAGTGCTTGGCGACAGACTTTCTACTTGAGGGTGGTCACTAGCCAAGCGGGCTTCCGCAAAATGCTCTACCACCATACTGTAACGTTAGTTTTTGTTATTATTTCAGTGGCAACATTTGCAAGCTATAGCTCAGCCATACGATAGTGACGCGATTGCTACACAACTGCGATTAGGAGCTAGAACTAGCAGACTACCGAATTTGACATTAACAGCAGTTCAATCGCAGAATCATCGCAGTAGTGTGGTGTTTGGTCAATAGCTAAGAGAATTGGGGCCCTGTTATGCAAGGCTGCAAAGTTGTTATTTGGCGCGAATATTTTTATAAGGAAGCGAAGGATTCTAAGATTGAATCACGAAGTTTCAAAGGTACGAGTCGCACAAACTCACTACAGCGAGGAGAGAGCGAATGCTAGGTGCAAGAATATTTTAAATAAGTGTTAATTAATATTAAAATTACAGTTATTACAATTGATAACATTGAAATAAAAAGATTTGCCGTTTGCTATTATCGCCAGGAAGTTGTAGGAGCTGAAACTTTTCGCGAGAAAAAAAAAACCTGTTTGTTTGAGCGCGGTTGGAGCTATAGTTTTTAAAATATTAACAAATCTTTGGTAAATTTCACATAATAAATTCACCGGGTACCACATACAGTACACACACAGTACCACACAGTTTACACATTACGGAAACAACAAAGTTAATTTCACGTTATATAAGAGTATAGGATACCAAAATGCGTCTTCGGTAGCGCACTACTACTAAATATTAAAATACAACCATTTCATACTAAATTTATACACCCGACGACGGCAAAAAACAAATTTCCTTCAATTTTACAGTAGATTTTAATTTTATTTGTTTTGTTTTTTAAAGCGTAGGTCCCTTCTACATCCAACTGGACTAAGATGAATTGTACATAAATTGATTAGTGTAGAATGGAACGTTTTATAAAAAAGGATTCACTTGGCAATAATATGTGGGCTGTGAAAGATATCAAACAAAGTTCAGTCTTACAAGAACTGTCGTCTCACTGCGTAGTACGAAATGCTCCTTCTATAGCTTTAATGATATAAAACTGTTAATTGTGGCAAACCCGCAGAAGTTCCATATCCCAAAAAAGGGAGCAAATGAAAAAAAAAAATATCCGCAGAAGCCACATAAAGAAGAGTTGAAGTTTTAAAACTGTCTTTAATTTCATTCGCATAAATGGTTTTTATAGAACAGAAAGCAAACTCACGGTTCATTCAGATTCGAGGTCAAAATGTAGGGAAGAAAAATCATTCCTTTTGAACGTTTGTGAGTGAGTGTGGATGTGAGGATTTAGGTGTGAATATTTATTACTCCTTCACGCTGAAACGGCTCAACCAATTTAAGTGAAATTTGGGAATTAGACAGTTTAGGTTTTGAATATTTACATAGAATAATTTTGTCATCATCATCACTTTTCATCATAGTACGCAAGTAAAACCACAGCGCGCAGGTGGGTGTATATGAGATTATGTATATTGATAATAACATATAATACATATATAGTACATAACATATAGTACATAACACTGTTACATATTTTATTATTAAAAAATACCACAAACAATTGAGTTTATGTAGACTCTTTATGATCCAAATTAATTAGCCTTACTTAATGTTGCGCGGTAAACACGGTGAATTATAAACTCAATTTTATTTGAAGTCGTTAAGAAATTTTCTGAAAACGTTAGCAGAAATAAATTCGAAAGCTTGAAATTCTGGATGCCTCTAATTAAATGATCGGCGTCCGTGGCTTCATTGTAAAAGTCTTGTGGACTGAAAATTTCAGATAATTTATCTCGGTCTCAGCTCATCGGATTTTCTTTTTAGTTTTGTGAGAATCTTTTCTCATAAAACGAGTAACCCTTCGGTTTTAGGGTATCTTTAAATTTCGTACGAGAAAACTGAACCCTAGTACTAAGCATACGGTGTGTAATAACAAATACTTTAACAATATTTGTTAATTTTTAATATGGATTTCCGCAAAGTAACGCCTGAATGTATTCATTACCATACCGCGTGTGTCTCTCTTACTTCATAGCTGACCGCGCACTTAGATGAGAGATGAGAGTTCAGCTTAAAAAGAGAGGCCGGCAGTGTAGCCGCAAGCGCCGATATCATCGAATTCATTTAGATGTAAGGTCACGCACATCACATATCCGCGCCGAATGACCCGTATTGCCCAACTGCAGAGTTTGCGGCTTTTATGGTGTCTAGGTCTACATGAACTTTATAGTGCTGTTGCCATAGGGAAGATACCCCAAGAGAAGAATACTAATACCCATTTCCAATACGAGATAAGAATTCTTCTCGTGGTGGTTGGATAATCCACCTTATCCCGCAACTAAATTGTCTTTTGGGACAATATATATCAGATCACGAGCACATCAAAACAGTGCAAACGCAACGGCACACAACACCCAAGTTTGTTTTGCACGGTGGTAGGGCATTTTGCAAATGTTCGTTCGTGTCTACAGATTTCTTAATATCAATAAGCGGCCGGTGATGCACCGGAAGATTTGTGACAAAATACAATATTGTTACAGTATACATAAGTTATGATCTAGTGTTGCATAGAAAAGAGTTTTATGTTACTGTTGTTAGAGATGGCGTGTTTATGTCACTTTTTCAATAAATTTTGGTGATCATTTACTACTTTTGGGTTAACAATGATTTATTTGGAGAAATTTTGCTTAAATATATAATAGATTACAAAATCACAAATATACGATAAGAAAAATTTAAGTCATGTGCGGGATTCAAACCCGCGTCCATCCACCCCTTGAGCTGGGGTATGCTCTAACTATATATAATGAATAATTGTTAAAACTTTGGTTATAAGCGTACATTAAAATTCGGGTTTAATTTTGGTGATCATATACTATTTTAGAATTTTATATGTTACTATATCTGATGGTAAATTAAACATAAGCCATACAACATTTAAGCTTAAAAAAAATTACATTTTTTAACTGAATTAATACTCTTCATGTAAAGGAAGCTCCCATAATTGTCATAATTTTTATCAACTCCGGTTCTGTCGATTTTTAACCAGCTTCATTAAAATGAATAAATTTGTTCCGGCCCGTTGAATTCGGACAGCTGAAGTCGGTCACACTAATTTGATACAAAAATAATTCATATATTACGCTCAGTTCAGCCACATACTTACCCTCAGGCAAATAATTGAGAAGACAGAGGAGTACAACCAGCCTCTGTGCCTAGCGTATGTGGACTACGAGAAAGCCTTCGACACTGTCGAGACCTGGGCTGTGCTGGAATCCATGCAGAGGTGCCTCGTCGACTGCCGATATGTCGAAGTGTTAAGATGTCTGTATGAGGCCGCAACAATGACCGTCCAAGTACAAGAACAGAGCACAAAACCAATCCAACTGCATCGGGGGGTAAGACAGGGAGACGTAATCTCTCCGAAACTGTTTACCAACGCGTTGGAGGACGTTTTCAAAACGCTTAATTGGCAAGGACGGGGCATTAACATCAACGGTCAGTACATTTCACACTTGAGGTTTGCGGATGACATTGTCATCATGGCAGAATCTCTGCATGAGCTGGAAAGGATGCTGAACAGCCTGAGCGATTCTTCAAGACGGGTGGGTCTCGGGATGAACTTGGATAAAACCAAAGTCATGTACAATGACCTTGTTTCCCCGAGACCTGAAGTCGTTAATGGTGCTGCTCTCGAGGTTGTGCAAGAGTACATTTATCTTGGCCAAGCAATGCAACTGGGGCGGCACAACTTCGAGACGGAGGCGAACAGAAGAATACGCTTGGGCTAGGCGGCATTCGGGAAGTTGCGTGAAATCTTCAAATCGTCGATCCCACAATCCCTTAAGACCAGGGTCTTCAACCAGTGCGTCCTACCGGTAATGACCTACGGAGCCGAAACGTGGACACTCACCGCGGGGCTGGTCCACAAGTTCAAGGTCGCTCAGCAAGCGATGGAGAGAGCAATGCTCGGAGTTTCTCTGAGTGATAGAATTCGGAATGAAGTCATCCGCCAGAGAACTAAAGTCACCGACATTGCTCGCAGAATCAGTACGCTGAAGTGGAAGTGGGCTGGTCATGTCTGCAGACGAACAAACGGTCGGTGGAGCAGACATGTGTTAGAGTGGAGACCACGTTTAGGCAAACGTAGCGTAGGACGTCCTGCCGCACGGTGGACCGACGATTTGAAGAAGGTGGCGGGCGGTGGATGGATGCGAGCTGCCCAGGACCGGGATGGTTGGCGCTCTTTGGGGGAGACTTATGTTCAGCAGTGGACGGCAATAGGCTGATATATATATATATATATATTATAGCATCAGCTTTAGAATAAAAATTTATCGTCGAAATCGGTTCATCCAGTCAAAAGTTTTAAAGTAACAAACATAAAAAATAATACAGTCGAATTGAGTACATTTTTTGAAGTCGGTAAAGAGGAAGAAAAAAAAATTAAAAAAAGTTCGCTTCAGAGTAAAGCCAATACACTACAAAACAAAATCGCTTCATCACACTTTTAGTTTGTTATACCTTAGTTTGCTCTTTGATAAGACATAGAAGAAGATCTTTGAATAAGCTTGAAAAGTGGCAGATTTTATCTTATTTTACTGAGAGATATAGCCAGCAAATTTTTAATTACCGCCTAAGTTTTTCGTCGATAATTCCAATGTCTCTTTGCACCTGTCTTTAGATTCTTTTCTAATAAATTAGTCCACAACAGCTGGTCGAAAAGTTTCTAACAGTATTTTTGCTTCGGGAGTCTTATCTACACCTTCATTTGTTACAAGTACTAATTTCATTAAAACTACGAGTACCATCCTCTTGGATTCGTAGAATTGCAAACTTTCAATTTGTTCTGGCTTTCCTTGTGAGGTCTTTGATAAAAAAAGTTAATTACTTTAGCACGAAAATGAATAAACTAGACACTAACTAACCACAAACAATGGAATACTAATTTTATTTCATATTTTTGTTTCTCGGTTTGTGGGTTAGTTTCACTAATTATTTATTTATTTATTATTAAAACAATACATCTATCCTTACAGGTTATTTCCTAATACAATAGAGTAGTTAAATCATCAATATATAAAACATTCATAATAACTTTTAATTAATTACACATTTAGTCAGAGGCCTTACAATAACAAAAATAATATAATGCAGCCCTTACGAACTCGCTCAGCGAACAGTAGAATATGTCAACGTTTTCCGCCACCCGATTTAATTAATTAAATTAACTATTTGAGTACGTGAGTTCGTAATTTAAATTTAAAGGCTCGAGCAGCATACGATAATATTATTAAAAAACCATTAAAGTGCGAGTTGTACTCACATACCGAGAGTTCCGTTCCAAGACATAATGTAATAATGACTTGGCCAGTTTTTACTGTATGAGGTTGAACATGAATTTTAATTAGTTGGACCATAAAGTATACTAAGTGTAACGCTTGTGTGTTTTACCATTTTTTCACTGCTGAACACAGGCTCTCCCATTAAGGGGGGTTTACGTCTTGGAGATCGCAGTTTAAGATTGATCCTGACATGACGCTGCTGCCCACCTTCCGGTATTTTTCGTTTTGTCGCCTCTTACGACACCTAAAAGGTAGCAATGGGGGGAGCGCCGAACATTCTAGGCCGACACCCCACGGGGCACCATTTTTACAATAGAGCATAAAAATAAAATTAATTAGTTTGTAAATACGCTTTTTTTGTAATGTTATTATGTAATAAAATTTAACATATACATAGTAACGGTTTTTAGATTTAAAAATATCTTACTATGGGGAAGGAATGTCTTGGTTTTCTTGTGAAATCGCATGCAGTCTTTAGATTGCGTCAACTTATAAGTTTGATTTTTTCACAGCTGAAAGAGACTGTAGACCTCAAGTACTATATGTAAATATCAACTTGATAGCTAAAGAAAGAAAAAAAAGTCTCATGGCGTAGACGCATTCCTGAGAAATAGTGTCTTGACACACACAGAGACGGACAGCAGAGTGACACTGAAAAGATTCCTTTTTCTTTTTAAAATTCGGTACCCGAAAAAGGGCCAAAATTAAAGATTTTCAGAATAATTTGTTATAGTTAAACTTGTAATGATATACTTATTTAATCTTAAATACGCATCACGATTACTTGACGTTGTTTCCACGCTATGCAAATTTAATCAGACACTCAAAAAGACGGAGTCCAAATGAAGTATGTGCTCTTAATTTATACACTAGCTGAAGATAGTATTCATATAATGTGAATTATATGAATACTATCTTCAGCTTTACAGGAAATTCGATCTCTTATGCTGTGTTTAGACTCGCGTCGCGCAGCCTGGCCTGCGGCGGCGGCAGCCCGGGAAACAGCACGGCGCGCGTCGGAGGGCTAAGCAAAATATTGACACACACCGTACGGCAATACTGCGTGCGTTCAGAGCGCGCCGCGCAACATGACATGGAACCCGGCATGAATCATAGTATCTATTTTTTTTATTTATAGCTGATAGGCTAACCTTAGACCGATATCTCACCTGATGTTAAATGATGATGATGTCAAAGGTGTTATTCAGGATCACCGGTACCGGTACCCGAAAAAGGGCCAAAATTAAAGATTTTCAGAATAATTTGTTATAGTTAAACTTGTAATGATATACTTATTTAATCTTAAATACGCATCACGATTACTTGACGTTGTTTCCACGCTATGCAAATTTAATCAGACACTCAAAAAGACGGAGTCCAAATGAAGTATGTGCTCTTAATTTATACACTAGCTGAAGATAGTATTCATATAATGTGAATTATATGAATACTATCTTCAGCTTTACAGGAAATTCGATCTCTTATGCTGTGTTTAGACTCGCGTCGCGCAGCCTGGCCTGCGGCGGCGGCAGCCCGGGAAACAGCACGGCGCGCGTCGGAGGGCTAAGCAAAATATTGACACACACCGTACGGCAATACTGCGTGCGTTCAGAGCGCGCCGCGCAACATGACATGGAACCCGGCATGAATCATAGTATCTATTTTTTTTATTTATAGCTGATAGGCTAACCTTAGACCGATATCTCACCTGATGTTAAATGATGATGATGTCAAAGGTGTTATTCAGGATCAACTAGAAGTACTCAAGTACAACTGCTTTAATACGCAGGTGCTTCGCGACAGATTTTCTGTTTGAGGGTAGCCAGGCGAGCATTCACAATATATACCACAACGCAAAAAAACATTTTTCTCAGTATAGCAATGTATAAATATAACAAAGTGTTAAGTTCTTATCTTTTAGTCATTTATTGAATAGTTTGTGTAATAATTAAGACAAATAAATGTACAGTATCAGTTTTTTAAACGGAGGGCTTTGTCGCCAGTAATAAAGTTTATACTAGCTCAGGCGATACAGGTTCTTATATATAAAATCCTTGTGTCCAATAATCAAACCTTTGCATGTCATTTGAAACTTATTAAAATACATCAAATAGGAATACTATTGCTGATATCGGTAAACATTGATTGTATGCAGCGGCTCCTTTGTATTTTCATGTGAATAGCTAGTTAAGTCTGTAGACTCAACGAATCACACATGTCAGCGTTCTATTTTCTAACAACTGATAAGCTGACTCGGCAGACTTAGCTGATAAGCCCATGCGCTCCCACGGTTGTCTGATGTCCAGACACTAGATTTAATTTAGAATTAAGGCAGTCTTATTATAACTTTTGAAGACATTAAACGTCTTAAATAAAATAATTGTATTTTTAAAAGCTCCTCCCGCTCGCCCCCAACTTGACTGGCGCAGCCGGTAGGATTTCCGCGTCGCGAATACTTAACTTCAGTGCCCCGCGACTTACGTTTTCACACGTTTTACGGGAATCAACGAACCAAATAAATAAGTCAAGAACTATAATATCAAGTGAGTGAGTGCTAACTGGTGCTAACACGATCCGGAGGAGACAAATAAGGCTCAAACAACGAGGGACATGGGCATTCTGTGAGTAGACCTTAATCGCTATTTCCAGTCGTAGTCCAATCCTATTCCATATTTTATTTATAAGTATCTAGATTATCCGAACGCTATTTCCAACAATTGAAAGGTGTTTTGTGGTTTCTTTTAAATAGATTTAAGTGAGTACAAGAAATATAGTTAAATAAATACATAGATTAATAAATTCATCGCATACATACTTAAATTAAAATAGTTACTTTATATACTTCAACTTAAAGTATATAATAGGTTAGATAGATATAAATAAACCAAATAGTGCTTTTATATATTTCACCTTTAAGTATATAACAGTTTATAAATAGTTATAGTAAGATGGAGATAGTTCACATTCCACGTGAATTTACGAATGTTGTACCGAAGTTCGACGGCGATGAAAAATTATTGAGTTTATTCGTAAGAAAATGCGAATACTTAATAAGCTGTTGTAGGGTCGAAAATAATCCGCATCAGGACCTGTACATATTTAACATTATAACATCACGATTAATAGGTAGAGCAGCCGCTCTTGTTAGCGAACGACAAGACTTAGATACCTGGACTGATTTAAAAGTAGCTTTTGAGCAACATTTTGGTGATCCCCGTTCAGAGGAATGCATAGCAATAGAGCTAGAAACATTAAAAATAAATAATGGCGAATCTTATCTCGATTTCTGTAACAGGATTCAGCACGTCAAAAGTACGTTATTTGCCAAAGTCAATCTAATTGATGACGTAAACTTACGTCAAAGTAAAATCATCATATACAATAACATGGCGAAAAACGTATTTTTGTACAACTTACCCGAAGAATTACTCCGCATAGTGCGCCTTAAAGGCTCTACAACATTAGAAAATGCTTTAAGTATTGTTCTCGAAGAGGTAAACTTTATGTACCAATATAATTCAAAAAGTAAAATGTTACGATCTCAGAATTCAATGCAGCCAAAGCCTCAAACAATGAACCATAACCCCTTTATAGAAAAATTTGGAATGAAGCCTTTCTTCACTTCAAACCCGCAGCCTCAAAATAATTTTAAGTTTGGCATTCCCCAAAGTGGTCCCAATACATCAAACTTGCAGCAAATGCAGCCGAAATTTAAATTTGGTACAACACCCAACCAACAGTTAGGCTACCGACCTCAACTCAACCAAGGTCAACAGCAATTCGGGTACAAACCATCATTTAATCAAACTCCACAGCAGTTTGGTTACCGACCTCAACTCAATCCAAATCAACAGCAATTCGGTTATAAACCTTCATTCAATCAAACTCAACAACAATTTGGTTATCGTCCTCAGTTCAACCAAGGTCAGCAGCAATTTGGCTACCGACCCCAACTAAATCAAGGACAGCAACAATTCGGTTACCGTCCCGCACAGAGGTTAGCACCTCAGCTGTCCACTGACGTGAGCATGCGTACAGCACTTCCAACAAAACCACAAGGGTTTAAAATGAACGCATTATATAACCTTAACGAATCTGATACTGACGACGTATATGAGAATCCCGAAAATGAATGTTACTATGAATATAACGATATTGACTCTACGTATAACGTTGAAACTTATGAGGCAAATAACGAACAATACGATCAAGATTCAGCTTTGCAAAATGATGAAAATTTTCAAATCAATGCCTCCAACCAGCCCCTGAAATAATAAAACTTAACTGTAATACACTAAACTTGCCATATATAGTAATACCGGAAATAAATGCTAAACTAATGATAGATACCGGAAGTTCAAGATCTTTCATTAGCCCCAAAAAGGCAAATGAATTATTTGAAGATTTTAAATACCACGAACCATTTGAAGTTAGAAGCACGCATGCTTCAAGCCGGCATAATGAAGTAATCGTCATACCCTTATTTCCAACCCTTAACAGTCCTGAAACGCATAAATTTTATATTTTTGACGTAGATGGCTGTTACGACGGACTTATAGGTAGCGACCTCCTGAAACAACTGCATGCAAAAATAGATATGAAAAATGAAATTCTTTACACTCAAACTACAGCTATACCTATAATATACAATCCCAATAACGTAATTAAACTTGCCCCACGTACCGAACAACGAGTAAAGTTACCGATTAATTTGAAAAACGGTGAAGCGATTCTTAACTACAAACTATTCTGTGATGGCGTCAGAATGCCTACTGCTTTAGTAAAATGTGAAGATGGTTATGCGACAACAATTATACAAAATACTCGAGAAGAAGAAATGACATTAAAAATTGACAGACCACTAACAGTAACAAAATATTGTGACATAGAAAAATGTGACTTAAATAAACTTGATGACAGAAATGACTTTGAAATTGACCAAATCTTAACTGAAAACATAAGCAAATTACGTTTAGACCACATGAACCCTGAAGAAAAAGACTCTATCCAAAAACTTTGCCTACAATATAAAGACATTTTTTATACTGAAAAGTTACCATTGACCTTCACTAACGACGTTAAACACCACATCCGAACACGTAACGAAGACCCAATTTTTGTGCGACCTTACCGACAGCCTCAAGTAATCAACGACGAGATTAATAGACAAATAAACAAAATGTTAGAAGATAAAATAGTACAACCATCACACTCTCCCTGGAGTGCACCCGTGCACCTTGTACCTAAGAAGTTAGACGCGACTAATGAAAAGAAATACCGACTTGTAATAGACTACAGAAAACTAAACGAAATTACTGTCGACGACAAATACCCACTACCAAACATAACAGAACTATTTGACAAACTGGGACGCAGCACTTACTTTAGTACCCTTGACCTGGCTAGTGGCTACCATCAGATAGAAGTAGCTGAAGAGGATAGACAAAAAACAGCATTTAGCTCAAATTCAGGACATTATGAATTTTCTCGTATGCCTTTTGGGCTAAAAACGGCACCAGCAACTTTTCAGAGAACCATTGATAATGTGTTACGTGGCTTACAAGGAATACACTGTCTAGTGTACCTAGACGATATAATAATCTATTCGTCTAGTCTACAAGAACACATAGCTAAGTTACGTACCGTTTTTGACAGACTCAGAAAAACTAATTTAAAAGTACAGTTAGATAAATCGGAATTTCTCAGAAAAGAGGTTTTATACCTTGGACACACAATTACAAGCGACGGTTTAAAGCCTAACAACGATAAAATTAAAGCAATCTTAGATTACTACGATTATCCGAATACAACTTTGAAATAATTCATAAAAGTGGTAAACTTAACTGCAATGCAGATGCACTATCACGTATTCGAACAAATGCTTTGGGAAACGAAGATAATATGTCCACACAAGTTAACATTGATAAAGATGAAATTAGAAACAGAGAAATTAGTCGATTAACGAAAGAAATAGAAGAACTAGGAAAGGTACAAAAGAAAACTCTAGGTCAAAATAATGAAATTAAATGCTTAGATTCAGACGACGAAGACACAATAACGGTATCAGATTCTGAAAGATCAATAAAATGTCGATCCCCTTATTCAATACCATGCTCATCTGGTAGTTCAACTTTGACAGCTTCTAGAAACTCTTCCAGCACAGAAACTGCTCATTCAGGGCAGGATACTGAATCAAAAGGTATTCCAATTTTGCAGGAAGCCGTTGACACCAAACCTAATCAAATACTAGTTCATTCTTGGTCTATAGATAAACTATCTGTTAAAAATCTATCTCGACCTAAACAAAGAATCTTAGAAGTACACTTACCTTTGAATAGAACCGATCTCGTGAAACAATTCCTGAAAGAATACATTAAAAATAATACGAAATATTTCATTTACTTTGAAGAAGAAGAACACAAGCGACAGTTTGCACAAATGGTTATATACTTGTTTAAAAAGGAATCAGTACAATTTTTCGAATGTACTAAAAGAGTAATATTTATTGAAGACGAATCGGAACAAAAGGAAATCGTTAGTAAATATCATACTGGTAAAACTTGCCACCGCGGCATTAAAGAAACTCTTATTCATATCAAGCGCACTTACTTTTGGCATTAAATGGAACAAACTATTTCTAGCTTTATAAATTCATGCGAAACATGCAAACGCATGAAATACGATAGAAAACCCTTAAAACCTAAACTTCAAATGACGCATACTCAATCAAAACCCTTAGAAGAAGTTTTTATGGACCTATTTTCTATTGAAGGACGCTATTATTTAACAGTAATAGATGCTTTCAGTAAACTGGGACAGGCGTTGGAAATACCTAACAGATCAACCCCTGACGTAGTCAGAGCCCTCATTAAATATTTCTCATTTTATGGCGTACCGCTCAAAATTAGTTCGGACTCAGGTTCAGAATTTAATAATGCTCTCTTAAAAGAACTTCTAACTCTATATAAAGTAGAGCTACATATCGCAACCCCTAACAACCCTAATTCTATGGGTCTTATAGAAAGATTCCATTCTACTATCATAGAAATTTATCGACTGGCCAAATACGAACACAAATACAGCGATGCCGCAACTGTAATGAGTTATGCTATAATGGCTTATAACCACTCCATACACTCATCTACTGGTTTTACCCCCTTTGAAGTTTCGCTAGGACATACTGATTCTAAAAATGTATTTAATTTGGACTTTGAGAAACAATACATGCAACAATTAATTAAAGAACATGCGAACAGAACTAAATTTCTATACAAATATTTGTCAGAACAAGCCATTAAACAGAAAGAGAAAATAATAGAGAAAAGAGGCGGAGAAACAGAATTTAAAGTAAATATAGGCGATACAATTTTTGCAAAAGAAGTAAATAAAAGAAGCAGTAAAGACAAACCACGCTATCAAAAGGCCATAGTTTCTGATGAAATTGTTAGAAACATAGTTCCTATTCAAGTAAAGAATCGTAACACTAAGGTTCCACTAAAGAATGTTAAACGCCCTCCACAGGCACATCACTCTGGCAGTAGCCATGGTGACCCAACTGCAGGCACTTCAACTTCAGGTGCTTGATAAAAACCCGGGAATCCTGCCCGTGAAAAATGGAATTGCCGTAATCAGTAGAGACAAATGGACAAACGCAAGAGTGTTGGATATTAACCCTTTAAAAGAAGATTTGACGTTTAACGTTCAACGACTCTCCGATTTAGATAAGTTAGTTAAGGTTAACTTTTATAAGAAATTTGCTGATTATATTGATTATATTGATGACTCTTAAGTCATCAATATAGCTTGCAATTTTTTTGTCATAAAACCAATCTTGAAATTCGCAACCTTGGTGATTTTGAGCCTTATACCCAATTTTAAATTTTAACTTACTTACTTGTTATCGTTATTGAGAGTGAGTGTAATATTATATAAGGTGTAATATTGTGTGGAAGACAAGCTAAACCAACCACAGGCAAGTGATTTCTAAGCTTTAGGAGTTTGTCGTTAAATGGAGTGACGTAAAATGCAGTTTAAACTGTATATGCAGGCGACTGTACACTAAGGTAGCGTAACTTAATAATGCAATATCGATCGATATGGAATTCGTTGCATACATAACGAAGATTCATTTATACCAACGAAATGCACGTCGTTATATTGTAAAATTTTTATTTCAATGAAACCTCGTTCGTATGATGATTTGATATGGAACTGTCATAAATACGATTTGTTGATAGTAGACATTCATTTGAACACTCGTCTGCATAATACGAACAAAAAAAACTATATTAAAAACTGTAATGTAGCAATGCACAAATATAAGGTTCAAATCATAACTATATTTTTTCCCCTCGTTGTAATTTTGTAATCTAGCTAAGAATGTTTAACTGAATGAGAAAAAAAACAATTTTTGGCACATAATCTGTTTTGGTACGAAACCCTTTGTGTGAGCAAAACACAACTCTACCTCGCGTTTGGCCGATTTTATTTAATAAAGCCAGCCTTTGTTTTGTTTCTTAGATAAAACGTTACCTGACTATTGAAAACCAAGTCGCATAAAAAAGGAAAAAAGAGTTGTTATTATATCTTAGGTCAAGATATTAATTAAAATGTTTTTTAGTGTAAAGAAAAGGCCTCTCTGATTTTAATGGTCTACGTAAAGTCTTGTTTGAATAATGATCATTAAAACGTTTTATAGCTTCAGAAAATACTCGGGCAAGCTATTGTTTTATTTTCACTTTTACGAAGTTTTTATGTTTTAAAACGATGTCTATAGGGCGCGTATTTTCTGTTAGTCGTCCCCAGCAAGCCGTGAAATGAATTGGATTATAATATTTTTAGATCGATAGGGTTAAATAATGTATGTGTTTTTTTTATGTTATTGTGACGGAACAAGCTCGAGGCCCATCTGATGTTAAGCTAACGACTAACTTCAAAAACTTATATGACTAACTTCTGCCTATAACAGATTTATTTCGTCAAAATTCACGAATTGCACTGCGCCCGTCACCTTGAGACATAGTTCTTAAGTCTCATGTGCCTGAAATTTCACTGGCTCTCAAGGACTGCTGCCGGAATACATCGTTAAGTGCTTGGCGACAGACTTTCTACTTGAGGGTGGTCACTAGCCAAGCGGGCTTCCGCAAAATGCTCTACCACCATACTGTAACGTTAGTTTTTGTTATTATTTCAGTGGCAACATTTGCAAGCTATAGCTCAGCCATACGATAGTGACGCGATTGCTACACAACTGCGATTAGGAGCTAGAACTAGCAGACTACCGAATTTGACATTAACAGCAGTTCAATCGCAGAATCATCGCAGTAGTGTGGTGTTTGGTCAATAGCTAAGAGAATTGGGGCCCTGTTATGCAAGGCTGCAAAGTTGTTATTTGGCGCGAATATTTTTATAAGGAAGCGAAGGATTCTAAGATTGAATCACGAAGTTTCAAAGGTACGAGTCGCACAAACTCACTACAGCGAGGAGAGAGCGAATGCTAGGTGCAAGAATATTTTAAATAAGTGTTAATTAATATTAAAATTACAGTTATTACAATTGATAACATTGAAATAAAAAGATTTGCCGTTTGCTATTATCGCCAGGAAGTTGTAGGAGCTGAAACTTTTCGCGAGAAAAAAAAAACCTGTTTGTTTGAGCGCGGTTGGAGCTATAGTTTTTAAAATATTAACAAATCTTTGGTAAATTTCACATAATAAATTCACCGGGTACCACATACAGTACACACACAGTACCACACAGTTTACACATTACGGAAACAACAAAGTTAATTTCACGTTATATAAGAGTATAGGATACCAAAATGCGTCTTCGGTAGCGCACTACTACTAAATATTAAAATACAACCAGTTCATACTAAATTTATACACCCGACGACGGCAAAAAACAAATTTCCTTCAATTTTACAGTAGATTTTAATTTTATTTGTTTTGTTTTTTAAAGCGTAGGTCCCTTCTACATCCAACTGGACTAAGATGAATTGTACATAAATTGATTAGTGTAGAATGGAACGTTTTATAAAAAAGGATTCACTTGGCAATAATATGTGGGCTGTGAAAGATATCAAACAAAGTTCAGTCTTACAAGAACTGTCGTCTCACTGCGTAGTACGAAATGCTCCTTCTATAGCTTTAATGATATAAAACTGTTAATTGTGGCAAACCCGCAGAAGTTCCATATCCCAAAAAAGGGAGCAAATGAAAAAAAAAAATATCCGCAGAAGCCACATAAAGAAGAGTTGAAGTTTTAAAACTGTCTTTAATTTCATTCGCATAAATGGTTTTTATAGAACAGAAAGCAAACTCACGGTTCATTCAGATTCGAGGTCAAAATGTAGGGAAGAAAAATCATTCCTTTTGAACGTTTGTGAGTGAGTGTGGATGTGAGGATTTAGGTGTGAATATTTATTACTCCTTCACGCTGAAACGGCTCAACCAATTTAAGTGAAATTTGGGAATTAGACAGTTTAGGTTTTGAATATTTACATAGAATAATTTTGTCATCATCATCACTTTTCATCATAGTACGCAAGTAAAACCACAGCGCGCAGGTGGGTGTATATGAGATTATGTATATTGATAATAACATATAATACATATATAGTACATAACATATAGTACATAACACTGTTACATATTTTATTATTAAAAAATACCACAAACAATTGAGTTTATGTAGACTCTTTATGATCCAAATTAATTAGCCTTACTTAATGTTGCGCGGTAAACACGGTGAATTATAAACTCAATTTTATTTGAAGTCGTTAAGAAATTTTCTGAAAACGTTAGCAGAAATAAATTCGAAAGCTTGAAATTCTGGATGCCTCTAATTAAATGATCGGCGTCCGTGGCTTCATTGTAAAAGTCTTGTGGACTGAAAATTTCAGATAATTTATCTCGGTCTCAGCTCATCGGATTTTCTTTTTAGTTTTGTGAGAATCTTTTCTCATAAAACGAGTAACCCTTCGGTTTTAGGGTATCTTTAAATTTCGTACGAGAAAACTGAACCCTAGTACTAAGCATACGGTGTGTAATAACAAATACTTTAACAATATTTGTTAATTTTTAATATGGATTTCCGCAAAGTAACGCCTGAATGTATTCATTACCATACCGCGTGTGTCTCTCTTACTTCATAGCTGACCGCGCACTTAGATGAGAGATGAGAGTTCAGCTTAAAAAGAGAGGCCGGCAGTGTAGCCGCAAGCGCCGATATCATCGAATTCATTTAGATGTAAGGTCACGCACATCACATATCCGCGCCGAATGACCCGTATTGCCCAACTGCAGAGTTTGCGGCTTTTATGGTGTCTAGGTCTACATGAACTTTATAGTGCTGTTGCCATAGGGAAGATACCCCAAGAGAAGAATACTAATACCCATTTCCAATACGAGATAAGAATTCTTCTCGTGGTGGTTGGATAATCCACCTTATCCCGCAACTAAATTGTCTTTTGGGACAATATATATCAGATCACGAGCACATCAAAACAGTGCAAACGCAACGGCACACAACACCCAAGTTTGTTTTGCACGGTGGTAGGGCATTTTGCAAATGTTCGTTCGTGTCTACAGATTTCTTAATATCAATAAGCGGCCGGTGATGCACCGGAAGATTTGTGACAAAATACAATATTGTTACAGTATACATAAGTTATGATCTAGTGTTGCATAGAAAAGAGTTTTATGTTACTGTTGTTAGAGATGGCGTGTTTATGTCACTTTTTCAATAAATTTTGGTGATCATTTACTACTTTTGGGTTAACAATGATTTATTTGGAGAAATTTTGCTTAAATATATAATAGATTACAAAATCACAAATATACGATAAGAAAAATTTAAGTCATGTGCGGGATTCAAACCCGCGTCCATCCACCCCTTGAGCTGGGGTATGCTCTAACTATATATAATGAATAATTGTTAAAACTTTGGTTATAAGCGTACATTAAAATTCGGGTTTAATTTTGGTGATCATATACTATTTTAGAATTTTATATGTTACTATATCTGATGGTAAATTAAACATAAGCCATACAACATTTAAGCTTAAAAAAAATTACATTTTTTAACTGAATTAATACTCTTCATGTAAAGGAAGCTCCCATAATTGTCATAATTTTTATCAACTCCGGTTCTGTCGATTTTTAACCAGCTTCATTAAAATGAATAAATTTGTTCCGGCCCGTTGAATTCGGACAGCTGAAGTCGGTCACACTAATTTGATACAAAAATAATTCATATATTACGCTCAGTTCAGCCACATACTTACCCTCAGGCAAATAATTGAGAAGACAGAGGAGTACAACCAGCCTCTGTGCCTAGCGTATGTGGACTACGAGAAAGCCTTCGACACTGTCGAGACCTGGGCTGTGCTGGAATCCATGCAGAGGTGCCTCGTCGACTGCCGATATGTCGAAGTGTTAAGATGTCTGTATGAGGCCGCAACAATGACCGTCCAAGTACAAGAACAGAGCACAAAACCAATCCAACTGCATCGGGGGGTAAGACAGGGAGACGTAATCTCTCCGAAACTGTTTACCAACGCGTTGGAGGACGTTTTCAAAACGCTTAATTGGCAAGGACGGGGCATTAACATCAACGGTCAGTACATTTCACACTTGAGGTTTGCGGATGACATTGTCATCATGGCAGAATCTCTGCATGAGCTGGAAAGGATGCTGAACAGCCTGAGCGATTCTTCAAGACGGGTGGGTCTCGGGATGAACTTGGATAAAACCAAAGTCATGTACAATGACCTTGTTTCCCCGAGACCTGAAGTCGTTAATGGTGCTGCTCTCGAGGTTGTGCAAGAGTACATTTATCTTGGCCAAGCAATGCAACTGGGGCGGCACAACTTCGAGACGGAGGCGAACAGAAGAATACGCTTGGGCTAGGCGGCATTCGGGAAGTTGCGTGAAATCTTCAAATCGTCGATCCCACAATCCCTTAAGACCAGGGTCTTCAACCAGTGCGTCCTACCGGTAATGACCTACGGAGCCGAAACGTGGACACTCACCGCGGGGCTGGTCCACAAGTTCAAGGTCGCTCAGCAAGCGATGGAGAGAGCAATGCTCGGAGTTTCTCTGAGTGATAGAATTCGGAATGAAGTCATCCGCCAGAGAACTAAAGTCACCGACATTGCTCGCAGAATCAGTACGCTGAAGTGGAAGTGGGCTGGTCATGTCTGCAGACGAACAAACGGTCGGTGGAGCAGACATGTGTTAGAGTGGAGACCACGTTTAGGCAAACGTAGCGTAGGACGTCCTGCCGCACGGTGGACCGACGATTTGAAGAAGGTGGCGGGCGGTGGATGGATGCGAGCTGCCCAGGACCGGGATGGTTGGCGCTCTTTGGGGGAGACTTATGTTCAGCAGTGGACGGCAATAGGCTGATATATATATATATATATATTATAGCATCAGCTTTAGAATAAAAATTTATCGTCGAAATCGGTTCATCCAGTCAAAAGTTTTAAAGTAACAAACATAAAAAATAATACAGTCGAATTGAGTACATTTTTTGAAGTCGGTAAAGAGGAAGAAAAAAAAATTAAAAAAAGTTCGCTTCAGAGTAAAGCCAATACACTACAAAACAAAATCGCTTCATCACACTTTTAGTTTGTTATACCTTAGTTTGCTCTTTGATAAGACATAGAAGAAGATCTTTGAATAAGCTTGAAAAGTGGCAGATTTTATCTTATTTTACTGAGAGATATAGCCAGCAAATTTTTAATTACCGCCTAAGTTTTTCGTCGATAATTCCAATGTCTCTTTGCACCTGTCTTTAGATTCTTTTCTAATAAATTAGTCCACAACAGCTGGTCGAAAAGTTTCTAACAGTATTTTTGCTTCGGGAGTCTTATCTACACCTTCATTTGTTACAAGTACTAATTTCATTAAAACTACGAGTACCATCCTCTTGGATTCGTAGAATTGCAAACTTTCAATTTGTTCTGGCTTTCCTTGTGAGGTCTTTGATAAAAAAAGTTAATTACTTTAGCACGAAAATGAATAAACTAACCACAAACAATGGAATACTAATTTTATTTCATATTTTTGTTTCTCGGTTTGTGGGTTAGTTTCACTAATTATTTATTTATTTATTATTAAAACAATACATCTATCCTTACAGGTTATTTCCTAATACAATAGAGTAGTTAAATCATCAATATATAAAACATTCATAATAACTTTTAATTAATTACACATTTAGTCAGAGGCCTTACAATAACAAAAATAATATAATGCAGCCCTTACGAACTCGCTCAGTGAACAGTAGAATATGTCAACGTTTTCCGCCACCCGATTTAATTAATTAAATTAACTATTTGAGTACGTGAGTTCGTAATTTAAATTTAAAGGCTCGAGCAGCATACGATAATATTATTAAAAAACCATTAAAGTGCGAGTTGTACTCACATACCGAGAGTTCCGTTCCAAGACATAATGTAATAATGACTTGGCCAGTTTTTACTGTATGAGGTTGAACATGAATTTTAATTAGTTGGACCATAAAGTATACTAAGTGTAACGCTTGTGTGTTTTACCATTTTTTCACTGCTGAACACAGGCTCTCCCATTAAGGGGGGTTTACGTCTTGGAGATCGCAGTTTAAGATTGATCCTGACATGACGCTGCTGCCCACCTTCCGGTATTTTTCGTTTTGTCGCCTCTTACGACACCTAAAAGGTAGCAATGGGGGGAGCGCCGAACATTCTAGGCCGACACCCCACGGGGCACCATTTTTACAATAGAGCATAAAAATAAAATTAATTAGTTTGTAAATACGCTTTTTTTGTAATGTTATTATGTAATAAAATTTAACATATACATAGTAACGGTTTTTAGATTTAAAAATATCTTACTATGGGGAAGGAATGTCTTGGTTTTCTTGTGAAATCGCATGCAGTCTTTAGATTGCGTCAACTTATAAGTTTGATTTTTTCACAGCTGAAAGAGACTGTAGACCTCAAGTACTATATGTAAATATCAACTTGATAGCTAAAGAAAGAAAAAAAAGTCTCATGGCGTAGACGCATTCCTGAGAAATAGTGTCTTGACACACACAGAGACGGACAGCAGAGTGACACTGAAAAGATTCCTTTTTCTTTTTAAAATTCGGTACCCGAAAAAGGGCCAAAATTAAAGATTTTCAGAATAATTTGTTATAGTTAAACTTGTAATGATATACTTATTTAATCTTAAATACGCATCACTTTTACTTGACGTTGTTTCCACGCTATGCAAATTTAATCAGACACTCAAAAAGACGGAGTCCAAATGAAGTATGTGCTCTTAATTTATACACTAGCTGAAGATAGTATTCATATAATGTGAATTATATGAATACTATCTTCAGCTTTACAGGAAATTCGATCTCTTATGCTGTGTTTAGACTCGCGTCGCGCAGCCTGGCCTGCGGCGGCGGCAGCCCGGGAAACAGCACGGCGCGCGTCGGAGGGCTAAGCAAAATATTGACACACACCGTACGGCAATACTGCGTGCGTTCAGAGCGCGCCGCGCAACATGACATGGAACCCGGCATGAATCATAGTATCTATTTTTTTTATTTATAGCTGATAGGCTAACCTTAGACCGATATCTCACCTGATGTTAAATGATGATGATGTCAAAGGTGTTATTCAGGATCAACTAGAAGTACTCAAGTACAACTGCTTTAATACGCAGGTGCTTCGCGACAGATTTTCTGTTTGAGGGTAGCCAGGCGAGCATTCACAATATATACCACAACGCAAAAAAACATTTTTCTCAGTATAGCAATGTATAAATATAACAAAGTGTTAAGTTCTTATCTTTTAGTCATTTATTGAATAGTTTGTGTAATAATTAAGACAAATAAATGTACAGTATCAGTTTTTTAAACGGAGGGCTTTGTCGCCAGTAATAAAGTTTATACTAGCTCAGGCGATACAGGTTCTTATATATAAAATCCTTGTGTCCAATAATCAAACCTTTGCATGTCATTTGAAACTTATTAAAATACATCAAATAGGAATACTATTGCTGATATCGGTAAACATTGATTGTATGCAGCGGCTCCTTTGTATTTTCATGTGAATAGCTAGTTAAGTCTGTAGACTCAACGAATCACACATGTCAGCGTTCTATTTTCTAACAACTGATAAGCTGACTCGGCAGACTTAGCTGATAAGCCCATGCGCTCCCACGGTTGTCTGATGTCCAGACACTAGATTTAATTTAGAATTAAGGCAGTCTTATTATAACTTTTGAAGACATTAAACGTCTTAAATAAAATAATTGTATTTTTAAAAGCTCCTCCCGCTCGCCCCCAACTTGACTGGCGCAGCCGGTAGGATTTCCGCGTCGCGAATACTTAACTTCAGTGCCCCGCGACTTACGTTTTCACACGTTTTACGGGAATCAACGAACCAAATAAATAAGTCAAGAACTATAATATCAAGTGAGTGAGTGCTAACTGGTGCTAACACGATCCGGAGGAGACAAATAAGGCTCAAACAACGAGGGACATGGGCATTCTGTGAGTAGACCTTAATCGCTATTTCCAGTCGTAGTCCAATCCTATTCCATATTTTATTTATAAGTATCTAGATTATCCGAACGCTATTTCCAACAATTGAAAGGTGTTTTGTGGTTTCTTTTAAATAGATTTAAGTGAGTACAAGAAATATAGTTAAATAAATACATAGATTAATAAATTCATCGCATACATACTTAAATTAAAATAGTTACTTTATATACTTCAACTTAAAGTATATAATAGGTTAGATAGATATAAATAAACCAAATAGTGCTTTTATATATTTCACCTTTAAGTATATAACAGTTTATAAATAGTTATAGTAAGATGGAGATAGTTCACATTCCACGTGAATTTACGAATGTTGTACCGAAGTTCGACGGCGATGAAAAATTATTGAGTTTATTCGTAAGAAAATGCGAATACTTAATAAGCTGTTGTAGGGTCGAAAATAATCCGCATCAGGACCTGTACATATTTAACATTATAACATCACGATTAATAGGTAGAGCAGCCGCTCTTGTTAGCGAACGACAAGACTTAGATACCTGGACTGATTTAAAAGTAGCTTTTGAGCAACATTTTGGTGATCCCCGTTCAGAGGAATGCATAGCAATAGAGCTAGAAACATTAAAAATAAATAATGGCGAATCTTATCTCGATTTCTGTAACAGGATTCAGCACGTCAAAAGTACGTTATTTGCCAAAGTCAATCTAATTGATGACGTAAACTTACGTCAAAGTAAAATCATCATATACAATAACATGGCGAAAAACGTATTTTTGTACAACTTACCCGAAGAATTACTCCGCATAGTGCGCCTTAAAGGCTCTACAACATTAGAAAATGCTTTAAGTATTGTTCTCGAAGAGGTAAACTTTATGTACCAATATAATTCAAAAAGTAAAATGTTACGATCTCAGAATTCAATGCAGCCAAAGCCTCAAACAATGAACCATAACCCCTTTATAGAAAAATTTGGAATGAAGCCTTTCTTCACTTCAAACCCGCAGCCTCAAAATAATTTTAAGTTTGGCATTCCCCAAAGTGGTCCCAATACATCAAACTTGCAGCAAATGCAGCCGAAATTTAAATTTGGTACAACACCCAACCAACAGTTAGGCTACCGACCTCAACTCAACCAAGGTCAACAGCAATTCGGGTACAAACCATCATTTAATCAAACTCCACAGCAGTTTGGTTACCGACCTCAACTCAATCCAAATCAACAGCAATTCGGTTATAAACCTTCATTCAATCAAACTCAACAACAATTTGGTTATCGTCCTCAGTTCAACCAAGGTCAGCAGCAATTTGGCTACCGACCCCAACTAAATCAAGGACAGCAACAATTCGGTTACCGTCCCGCACAGAGGTTAGCACCTCAGCTGTCCACTGACGTGAGCATGCGTACAGCACTTCCAACAAAACCACAAGGGTTTAAAATGAACGCATTATATAACCTTAACGAATCTGATACTGACGACGTATATGAGAATCCCGAAAATGAATGTTACTATGAATATAACGATATTGACTCTACGTATAACGTTGAAACTTATGAGGCAAATAACGAACAATACGATCAAGATTCAGCTTTGCAAAATGATGAAAATTTTCAAATCAATGCCTCCAACCAGCCCCTGAAATAATAAAACTTAATTGTAATACACTAAACTTGCCATATATAGTAATACCGGAAATAAATGCTAAACTAATGATAGATACCGGAAGTTCAAGATCTTTCATTAGCCCCAAAAAGGCAAATGAATTATTTGAAGATTTTAAATACCACGAACCATTTGAAGTTAGAAGCACGCATGCTTCAAGCCGGCATAATGAAGTAATCGTCATACCCTTATTTCCAACCCTTAACAGTCCTGAAACGCATAAATTTTATATTTTTGACGTAGATGGCTGTTACGACGGACTTATAGGTAGCGACCTCCTGAAACAACTGCATGCAAAAATAGATATGAAAAATGAAATTCTTTACACTCAAACTACAGCTATACCTATAATATACAATCCCAATAACGTAATTAAACTTGCCCCACGTACCGAACAACGAGTAAAGTTACCGATTAATTTGAAAAACGGTGAAGCGATTCTTAACTACAAACTATTCTGTGATGGCGTCAGAATGCCTACTGCTTTAGTAAAATGTGAAGATGGTTATGCGACAACAATTATACAAAATACTCGAGAAGAAGAAATGACATTAAAAATTGACAGACCACTAACAGTAACAAAATATTGTGACATAGAAAAATGTGACTTAAATAAACTTGATGACAGAAATGACTTTGAAATTGACCAAATCTTAACTGAAAACATAAGCAAATTACGTTTAGACCACATGAACCCTGAAGAAAAAGACTCTATCCAAAAACTTTGCCTACAATATAAAGACATTTTTTATACTGAAAAGTTACCATTGACCTTCACTAACGACGTTAAACACCACATCCGAACACGTAACGAAGACCCAATTTTTGTGCGACCTTACCGACAGCCTCAAGTAATCAACGACGAGATTAATAGACAAATAAACAAAATGTTAGAAGATAAAATAGTACAACCATCACACTCTCCCTGGAGTGCACCCGTGCACCTTGTACCTAAGAAGTTAGACGCGACTAATGAAAAGAAATACCGACTTGTAATAGACTACAGAAAACTAAACGAAATTACTGTCGACGACAAATACCCACTACCAAACATAACAGAACTATTTGACAAACTGGGACGCAGCACTTACTTTAGTACCCTTGACCTGGCTAGTGGCTACCATCAGATAGAAGTAGCTGAAGAGGATAGACAAAAAACAGCATTTAGCTCAAATTCAGGACATTATGAATTTTCTCGTATGCCTTTTGGGCTAAAAACGGCACCAGCAACTTTTCAGAGAACCATTGATAATGTGTTACGTGGCTTACAAGGAATACACTGTCTAGTGTACCTAGACGATATAATAATCTATTCGTCTAGTCTACAAGAACACATAGCTAAGTTACGTACCGTTTTTGACAGACTCAGAAAAACTAATTTAAAAGTACAGTTAGATAAATCGGAATTTCTCAGAAAAGAGGTTTTATACCTTGGACACACAATTACAAGCGACGGTTTAAAGCCTAACAACGATAAAATTAAAGCAATCTTAGATTACTACGATTATCCGAATACAACTTTGAAATAATTCATAAAAGTGGTAAACTTAACTGCAATGCAGATGCACTATCACGTATTCGAACAAATGCTTTGGGAAACGAAGATAATATGTCCACACAAGTTAACATTGATAAAGATGAAATTAGAAACAGAGAAATTAGTCGATTAACGAAAGAAATAGAAGAACTAGGAAAGGTACAAAAGAAAACTCTAGGTCAAAATAATGAAATTAAATGCTTAGATTCAGACGACGAAGACACAATAACGGTATCAGATTCTGAAAGATCAATAAAATGTCGATCCCCTTATTCAATACCATGCTCATCTGGTAGTTCAACTTTGACAGCTTCTAGAAACTCTTCCAGCACAGAAACTGCTCATTCAGGGCAGGATACTGAATCAAAAGGTATTCCAATTTTGCAGGAAGCCGTTGACACCAAACCTAATCAAATACTAGTTCATTCTTGGTCTATAGATAAACTATCTGTTAAAAATCTATCTCGACCTAAACAAAGAATCTTAGAAGTACACTTACCTTTGAATAGAACCGATCTCGTGAAACAATTCCTGAAAGAATACATTAAAAATAATACGAAATATTTCATTTACTTTGAAGAAGAAGAACACAAGCGACAGTTTGCACAAATGGTTATATACTTGTTTAAAAAGGAATCAGTACAATTTTTCGAATGTACTAAAAGAGTAATATTTATTGAAGACGAATCGGAACAAAAGGAAATCGTTAGTAAATATCATACTGGTAAAACTTGCCACCGCGGCATTAAAGAAACTCTTATTCATATCAAGCGCACTTACTTTTGGCATTAAATGGAACAAACTATTTCTAGCTTTATAAATTCATGCGAAACATGCAAACGCATGAAATACGATAGAAAACCCTTAAAACCTAAACTTCAAATGACGCATACTCAATCAAAACCCTTAGAAGAAGTTTTTATGGACCTATTTTCTATTGAAGGACGCTATTATTTAACAGTAATAGATGCTTTCAGTAAACTGGGACAGGCGTTGGAAATACCTAACAGATCAACCCCTGACGTAGTCAGAGCCCTCATTAAATATTTCTCATTTTATGGCGTACCGCTCAAAATTAGTTCGGACTCAGGTTCAGAATTTAATAATGCTCTCTTAAAAGAACTTCTAACTCTATATAAAGTAGAGCTACATATCGCAACCCCTAACAACCCTAATTCTATGGGTCTTATAGAAAGATTCCATTCTACTATCATAGAAATTTATCGACTGGCCAAATACGAACACAAATACAGCGATGCCGCAACTGTAATGAGTTATGCTATAATGGCTTATAACCACTCCATACACTCATCTACTGGTTTTACCCCCTTTGAAGTTTCGCTAGGACATACTGATTCTAAAAATGTATTTAATTTGGACTTTGAGAAACAATACATGCAACAATTAATTAAAGAACATGCGAACAGAACTAAATTTCTATACAAATATTTGTCAGAACAAGCCATTAAACAGAAAGAGAAAATAATAGAGAAAAGAGGCGGAGAAACAGAATTTAAAGTAAATATAGGCGATACAATTTTTGCAAAAGAAGTAAATAAAAGAAGCAGTAAAGACAAACCACGCTATCAAAAGGCCATAGTTTCTGATGAAATTGTTAGAAACATAGTTCCTATTCAAGTAAAGAATCGTAACACTAAGGTTCCACTAAAGAATGTTAAACGCCCTCCACAGGCACATCACTCTGGCAGTAGCCATGGTGACCCAACTGCAGGCACTTCAACTTCAGGTGCTTGATAAAAACCCGGGAATCCTGCCCGTGAAAAATGGAATTGCCGTAATCAGTAGAGACAAATGGACAAACGCAAGAGTGTTGGATATTAACCCTTTAAAAGAAGATTTGACGTTTAACGTTCAACGACTCTCCGATTTAGATAAGTTAGTTAAGGTTAACTTTTATAAGAAATTTGCCGATAATTTGATAGATGTAAGAAGTCAAGTAGAGTACTTTAAAAATATAACCATAATTAAGTTTAACCAAATAATTCCAACGGTTCGAATTAAAAGAGGCCTTATTAACCCACTAGGGTCACTTATAAAAATGATAACTGGAAATCTTGATAATGACGATGCCATTAAATACGACAGATTAATTAATAATATTAAAATCAGAGATAACTACAATAATGAAAAGCTAACGGTAATCACTGAAATGGTTCAACTTTTGACGAACTCTACATTTGTGTTAAATAGTAACCTGATTCAACTTAATAATAAAATAGGTGTAATATCGAAAAATCTCGAAGAGTTAGAGCATTTAGGCATTCAGTTTATAAGCACATATAATCTACTAATCCATAACTTTCAAGTAATCTACGCACAATTAGATGAGATAGAAACCAGTTTATCATTTAGTAGATTGGGAGTTCTACACCAATCCATAATAGAGTCAAATAAGCTGTTGCCTCTACTTGAACGTATTAATAAATTAGAAGAATTAGTTTTTACGCCTAGCTTAGAAAACTTAGTTAAGATAGAACAGACCATTACATTGAAAGCTTACTTGAAAGGAAACCAAATAACTTACCTTTTGGAAATACCTGTTATTGAAAAAGATACTTATATCTATTATAAATTAACACCCTTACCTGTGATATCCCTCGACTCCACTGTTGTCATATTGCCCAAGTATCCTTACTTAATAGCGAAAGGGTTGAAGATCAGATTGCTCAGTCACCCATGTCAAGAAATCGAAGAGGCCAGCTTCCTCTGCACTGATGATGAAATGTCTCAGTTCATTAACGATCCCTGCGTAACCGACTTGATGACGTATGTTGAGAACGTGACGTCATGCACTCAAATTCCTATAACTATTGAAAGGGTTCGAGTTCAGTTCCTGACGAGAAATAGATGGATACTCTATAGTAGAGATGAAGAGCTACTTACAAGTACCTGCAATAACGAAATGTTTCGTTATAATGTAAAAGGCACCTACATACTTACTTTAGACGACGTCTGCGAAGTGAAAATTCGAAACATTACCCTCAAAAGGCACCAAACGTATATTGAAAATGTAACATACTCAAAATTACCTATTGTAAACTTACCTTTGCTGTACTCACCCGAGAAAACCACATCTGTTACACCTGTAAACCTGGAAGGCGTCGACCTAGCGGATTTGAAGCTCCTGTCATTGGCGCTAAAGAAAAGTTACAGTAATAGTGAAAACAGTGAAAGTGAAAGGGCAATTATTGAAGTGCGTAGCATAAGCGTTTGGACTCTTGGAGTCTACATTCTTATTTTTGTAATCCTGTGTTTCTTATTATATAAATATCACTTAAAGTTATTTTCATGTGTTCGAAGTTCCCCTAAAGAAGAGAACATCGAACTTAAGGAGGGAAGAGTTAAGTCTGTAGACTCAACGAATCACACATGTCAGCGTTCTATTTTCTAACAACTGATAAGCTGACTCGGCAGACTTAGCTGATAAGCCCATGCGCTCCCACGGTTGTCTGATGTCCAGACACTAGATTTAATTTAGAATTAAGGCAGTCTTATTATAACTTTTGAAGACATTAAACGTCTTAAATAAAATAATTGTATTTTTAAAAGCTCCTCCCGCTCGCCCCCAACTTGACTAGCTACAATCTGAATCCAGCCCGTTTCACATCAAAACTGTTTCATGTCAAACAATACATGTTTAGATGCAAAATATTTTTGACCGCACAAGCTTGGAAAGATTATTTTTATCATTCAAAATCTGCGTGCAAATGTGCTTTTTACACGACTATCAAAAAAAATGAGTGTTTTCAGCGTTCATGTACGTATTTATGTTGGTGAGTTTCTTTATTCCATCATAACTTCTAAAAAGCTAAACCGATTTTAATGCATGATATATCATTAGATTCGTCTTGATAGAGCAAGTGACACTAGGTATATTAAAAAGTAAAAATAAAACAAAGTTGTGGATTTGAGACGCCATATTAAAAAAACTTTCTTCAAAACCCATTAAGTGTTATATCAAAATGAAGGGCTTTAAGAAACGATTCCATAAATATATATTACTTGCAGTTTTAATTTCAATCGAACGATAAAACGCTTAACGAAAATAAATAATTTGCAGTTGTATATTTTTACTTTTTAATTAATTTTTACTTAAAGGGCTCTTAAAATTCAAACCTTTATTAGCTTAAAAGAACTTTTAATGAACAAACATATTTTTTAATTATTTGTTATTAATACATACAATTTTCTAGAACTGTCTTTGTGATAAAAATTTAAAAAACTTTTCCACGTTAACGGATAAAAAACACTTTTCCACGAAGATATACACCTCGCAGATAACAAACAAAACCTGTCCGAGCAAGTGAGTTGAAAATCACTCATTTTTGTCCATTGATTTCATAAAAACTTGGCCTCAGATTTCATAATAACAAGGCCTGTTGAACCCTCGCAATTAATACTTAGCAAAAGCTGGTATCGACATCTTTCGAAGGTACTTACGTTTAAAATGATTTTGGTATGATGGCTCAATAGAGGGTAGTTATGTGTCATATTGCCTCTCACTGGTTCGCCTGCCAGTCTCAACCGGACCTTTCATCCGAAGTGCTCGTAACTCCATCGCGTGTGTGTACCTTCTCTCAAACCCCAAATTAATAACTCCTGCATCATACCCGACGAAAACAATCTCTCGCCCAGTGAAGTGTTCACATATCTAACGGAGATTATATCCAGGGATTGCACAGCGCTGTGCCATAGGATGGACCGGAGCCGAGTTGAGCATGGTGAGTTGGCTTATGCAATTTTCTATCCTTCGCACTGAGCTATCGAAGTTATTTTAGTGTAATTTGTTAGAATTGCATTGCTGTGGCAAACCCTCAGGAAACCGCTCCCTGGATTGGCTGGGGAGCGTACAAGGCCTAAACTACTTATATGCCCGATACTTAAATCGAGAATTTCGAACAATAAACGTTAGTACTGACGTATTTGTTTTTCTGTGATTGTTACGGAATAAGCACTAGAGCCACCTGATGTTAAGCGAACCAACCTCTGCCTATAACAGATGCATTTCGTCATTAGTGACGAATTGCACTGCGCCCGTCACACAGAGACATACATTTGTAAGTCTCATGTGCCTGTATTTTTTTGCTAGCCAGGCGAGCATTCAAAATACCCTTGCACCATGCGGTGAATCTCAAGCCGACAGCGGTGGGAATCGAACCTTGGACCTGCAACACCGCAGTCCATAGCTATTACCGCTCGGCCATCATTCCTTCAAAACTTAACACATTCGTCCACTTTACTTGAAATATTGACAGAAATTTTTCATTTAAATTATGCGATGGAGGAGTAAAGCTAGGAGTTTAGTTTTATTAAAAACAAAAATCAAACAGACAAATATAATCTGCACATATAAACAAACATCTGGGTAATGCTGTCAGCATGCTGGGCACGCTGCCAACTGGAAGTGGGCTGAAGGAGCATTTGGACTGCCTGTGAGTCTGCAAGGACTTATAGGTTGTCTAAATGCAATAATTGTAGTAGCTGCCAGTGTTGTATGTATAGTTCGTGGTATTTAGTTAATATCTGCACAAAATATATGTGGTACTTTATTATTTACACTCGTTTTTCAGAGGTTTAGCAATATTCTGGTTGTTAGATGTACATTGAAACTGAAGAAATGGTTAACAGCATTACGATTTTAATAATGAACGACCGCGGCTTGTCGCATTGACTTGCAAATTACCTTTTGGACGGGTCGCCGCGATAACCTTGCGAAGTGAAACGGTCCTTTGAAATTGTATTGTATAATGCATCATGTTTTTGTATAAAACGACTGGGTTATAACTATCACAAAGTATTCCTAAAACATCCATTTTAATGTTTGTTCCTTAGTGCTTTGTGAGCAAATCTTGTGTTTGGTGTTTTGACTATATTTGTGACTGTATTTGCAGGTATTTTGGTTAAATCATCAGGACCACTATGTCCTAGTTATGAATGAATTTCTATTGTTATCATTATCGCCGATGCCAATGGGTTAAGGTACAAATAAAGACTGTTTTTAATGTTATCGAATTAGAAAAGTATGGACTGGTATGGGTACAATTTAATGACGGTGGTGGTGACTTATGTTATTAGGTTAATTTTTTTTAAACCTTGGAACGATACATTTTTAGTCGTTTTCAAAACCAATCATATCCGCTGCGGTCATTACTTTGATAGGTGACCGCTAGTATTAACTACTGAGCGTATAAGTGCTTCAGAATGTGAGTAAAAGAATCGGGACCGACGCTTCCGGTATGCGTACAGAAATACGTTGTAGATTTTAAGAAGATGACATTTGCTAAGTTTAATTCTATAATATATGTTTTACATTATTTAATGTTTTTAAACAGTGGGATCGGCCCCTATGTGAGCTAGCACGGAAAGATCTTTTAAATACGTGTCCTAGTATCGCAGATCGTGCTCGTATTCTCGCTGTTTCTGTGTGGGAATCAGGTCTTTGGTTACAAGCCATTCTTTCTTACAAAACTGGTAGCCTTATAGATTCTTCCGCTTTTCGTTTCGCTATTAGCTTACGCTTGGGTGCAAGGTGTTGTGTTGCACATCACTGCTAGTGTGGTACTGCAGTTGACCAACTCGGTCACCATGGCCTCTCCTGCTCTCGAAGTGCTGGTCGAATTTCCCGCCACGCCAGCCTTAACGACATTATTCGCCGAGCTATTACCAGCGCCAATGTTCCAGCTGTTCTCGAATGGGTTACATATTTGAGCCGTTTGGTGTAGAGACATTGGGTCCGTGGGGACCGGGAGCTCATCGTATTTTCCAAAATTTATCAGAGCGCTTGGTCGATGCGACGCGTGATCAAAATGCTGGCACCTATTTGGCTCAAAGAATAAGCATTGCAATTCAACGGGGCAATGCTGCCAGCATGCTGGGCACGCTGCCAACTGATAGATCTAATTAAGACTGATGATCGATTTAAGACTGAAAGATCTCTACTATGGCTATTTTTTTCTCCTGATAAGTTACCTTTTGAACACTAGCTCACAAGTTGGCGAATTATGATGTGGTAGGAAATACTAAACAACCTTTACCTAATATAATCTAATAAGAACTGGCTCACAAGGGCACCTGCAATGATGTGCTTGGCACCCGATTTTCAACTTGAAGGTGTGATACCATGCGGCATTCGACTAATGCCCTACAACCAAGCCATAACAACTGCCATCCTAAGAAAACGACCGGGAGCGTCGGTCCCGATTCTTTTACTCACATTCTGAAGCACGTATATGCTCAGTAGTTAATACTAGCGGTCACCTATCAAAATAATGACCACAGCGGATATGATTGGTTTTGAAAACGACTAAAAATGTACCGATTCAAGGTTTAAAAAAAATACCTCATAACATAAGTTACCACACCCATCATCAAATTGTACCGTATTCTCTAACAACACAAAGGGCGACAAAAACATATTACGAAATATGTTCATTGAAATAACACAGAATATTGTACATAATGTCAGTACTGCCGTGCCATTCATTTGGCGTTCCTACTCATTTATTCTCTGGAATAGTCCATACTTTTCTAATTCAATAAAATTAAAAACAGTAATAGCTTTTATTTGTACCTTAACCCATTGGCATTGGCGATAATGATAACAATAGAATTTCATTCATATTTAGGACATAGTGGTCCTGATGATATAGAATTAAACTTAGCAAATGTCATCTTCTTAAAATCCACAACGTATTTCTGTACGCATAGAAGCAACACGTATGACATTTTGAAACAATGATAACCGTAGCTATGGATCACGATGCCGCAGGTCCCCACCGCCAGCTTGAGCTTGACCGCATTGTGTGAGGGCATATTGCAAATGATAGCCTGGTTAGCTACCACCTTTAAGTAGAAAATCTGTCACCTAGCAGATGGTTCCAGCAACATTTCGCTGATTAAGACGCTGACGCGAGGTTTACGCATAACATCAGTTGGGCCTCGTATAATCACATAAAAAAAATAATCTTTAGAATATCAGAAGTAAAATCACTGCACCACACACATTTGAATAATCACGTTTAGTAGAGACTGAAAGATCTTTATGAGCTTGTATATTGTAACTTTTACTTATATCTAGTCTCGGCAAACCACATGTTACAGTTTCTTAACCAAACTTAGCTATCTGAAGCCGATTAGACGCTAACTTAGACAAAGGAAGCCGCGGATGTGCAGTTTCCGTGGACACAGTACTACGTTAGTCAAACTTAGTCGTCCATAGATGAGATTAGGTCCTAATTGACATACCTAGATTTAAAAATAAACATGCAAGTATCTCTTACTTGCATGTTTAGTTTTAGTCTTAATTTATAAAATATTATATATCCATACAGATTTATTTATGTAATTGTGATGGAACAAGCACGAGTCCCATCGGATGTTAAGCGGACCTATGCCTATGCATGCCATCACATGTGTCGAATTGCACTGCGCTCGTCAGTGTGCAACGTACAGATAGATTATTAGATAATTCTTTATTGATACACCATTTATTATATGTGTATATACATAAAAAGTAAAATGAAATAAAATGCTTTGCCATCCAATTCTTTGAACCCTCTGTCGATTCGTATGTGCAGGCCAGAATTGTGCATCCACCTACGTTCACTGCTGCAACTCCAGTCGGCGCTAATAACAGAAAGCTCTTAGGCCTCATCATGCGGTGAAGCTCAAGCCTGCGGCGGGATTCGAACCATGGACCTGCTGCGTGGCAGTCCATAGCCAATGCCACTGAGCTATCACTGTTTCAAAAAAGATAGAAACGCTCTATCCGTATACTTAGCGCGGCTAAAAAAAGGAAAGTTGCAAGCAATCTTTTACATAGCAATATTTTAAATTTCTCACACTTCCATGCCTTTAAATTATTTATGGGGCGGCTTTATTTGTAAAATCTAACCGAGAGCATTTACCCACACTATCTGACTTTGCACAGAGAAATCGACACAACCAAAACATACAGTGCCCACATAAAGGCAAAACAAACTTGATACATAACAGTGTATCATGAGACCAACAATAATATTCCAAAGGCCATAAGATACCAAAATAGTACCTTATTTAGGAATAAACTGAAAACACTTTTGATGCAGAAATGCTTTTACAAGATTAATGACTTTCTAAATGACAGATTTAAATATTTTTTTTCTTTATGCCTTGTAGATTAACCTTTGACCACTATCTCACCTGACGGTAAGTGATGATGTGGTTGAAGATGTTGTTCAGGCTAACCTAGTACTGGCTCTCAAGGACAGCTGCCGGAACACACCGTTAGGTGCTTGGCGACAGATTTTCTACTTGCTTCTGCTAGCTACCACCCTGGTAGCTAGCCAGGCGGGCATTCGTAAAATGCCCTACCACCGTGCTATAACGACTGCCATCCTAAGACGACAACCGAGACCGACGGCTTAACGTGCCCTCCGAAGCACGGAAACGCTCAGTAGTAATGTCACTAGCGGTCACCCATCCGACTCATGACCGCGGGCGACTTTGCTTAACTTTGCTGATCGGTTGAGAACAGCTAAGTCAACTTCGCTACGAGCGCTTCAAAAAAGTTTGCGCTTTGTTTCGCGTTTTGTTATTGATCTAAGTATAGAGAATTTGATTATAATTATAATTATGTAAAACTTTGACATTAATTTAAATTATAATTATTACTTTATCATTATAAGCATTGTTATTATTTTTATTTTGAAGCAGGGATGGCTCAATGACATGGCTATGGACTGTCGCGCAGTAGGTCCATGGTTCGAATCCCGCCGCGGGCTTGAGCTTCAACGCATGGTGGAGGGGCATTTTGCGAATGCCCGCCTGGCTAGCGTCCGCCTTCAAGTAGAAAATCTGTCGCCATGCACCTAACGGTGTGTTCCGGCAGCAGTCCTTGAAAGTCAATGAAATTACAGGAACTGAGACTTAACAACTATGTCTGAAGGTGACGGGCGCAGTGCAATTCTTGACTTGTGACGAAATGCATCTGTTATAGGCAGAGGTTAATCCGCTTAACATCAGGTAGGCATCGAGCTTTTTGTGGCACAACAACATAAAAAATATTACTTGTATTCTCTCATAACATTGAAACGAGCATACTGCCACTTTCCAACATTTGCACGCCTCATAGGCAGAACATGATTAAAGCTTCATTCATATTTTACCATATTTTGTGCATGTGTTGTTTTTTCGTGTGTATGAAGTTTCTCGCGTTGTATGCAAATAAATGATCTTTATGTTATCTCTCTGGTCCTTTTTTATGTGGTAGTGTTCTGTTATAATATAGCATCGATAAAAAAAAATTGGATATCTGTGTTCGAGGTCTACCCATACTCGAAACATACCTAACGTTAAGTATTTCAAAAGGTTTGAACAGAATTACCACATCAAAGTTCAGTAATAGACTAATATTAAAGTGTATGAATAGCGGTTAGTTTTGTCAACGTTTGAGTTATCTAACAAGTAGTCCAAAAATTTGCTTCATTTAAACCTCAATAAATAACAATTAAGTACATATTTCATCAACTGCTTGGTAGGTAACCCAAACGTTAACAATTCTATGAACAACCGCAATTCATAGAATGTTCAATTACTCTATTACTGAAATTTAATGTGGCAATTCTGTTTAAAATTTTTGACCTCTATTGTAATTAGTTGTCGAGGTCTCCTTTTAAAACAAGCGCTTATAATATCAAGAATCTATTCATCCCAAAAGTTGTTCACCAACTTTTAATTAAAACCTTATCAAGCTTACAATTTTACGTAGGCCTATTTTACCATGCCTTATATTCTAATTAATAAAATAACTTTAATATAGAAACATTTTTGATTTTTACGAAGAAAAAAAATTATTTAATATAAGATCTGTATAAATCGAGCTTAGAGAGGTCTCTTGACCAAGTTGGGGGCTCTTTATAACTTTATTTCAAGTTTGTAAGTTTGTCTGACGATAAATTTCGAACGCCTCATATGATATGCTTAATCTGATCTTAGGTGGGGTACGTTATGCATTACTGTACCCTACCTGAGTTCATCATTCGCATTATCTAACAACAAATTGGACACTATACATATTGCAGAATATATTGGCCAGGGTTTTATGGCTAGCCACTTTCCTGAGGCCAACCTTTGGTAATGTTATTTTTGGCAGCTTACCTTCTTACCTTTTGTTATTGAGGGCAAATAGTAAAGAGCGTTGTTGAGCGTCTAATTTGCAGCAACACCATACTGACGTCATCGAGTAGCATGCTGCGAATAAAAAACTCTATTACCCTTAGTCACCTTTAATAACATCGATTTATTGTTCGAAAATTCAATTTATTATTTATATTATTAATGACAAACAAGTCTATTCAATTAAAATAAATATTACTTTTTTGGTTTACCAGTAGGTTAGTCATAATGTAATTTTGATGTTTATTTGTGCCTTAATAGACTCATTACTGATATAAAAAATACGCACAGATAGTTTGTCTTAACTTTAATATTTACGACAAAATGGTTGCCCTTAAATTTTATCAGAAATTGTGAAACAAGGGGCTCAAGTATTGTTTCGCGAACGGGTCACTTTCAAAGTAAAATTGGTTTGTCCCTTACAATTCAGAAGCCATTTTGTCCTACATTGATTAAATTGTTTCTTTTAGCTTTCCCACAACAAATTGAAGTAGAAAATTAAGTTGATTCAGCCACGTTTCGGAAACCGGAACTTGTTTTGTTAGTTCCGGATTGTTCCGGAGAGAATTGTTGATACAATAGGCTTTGGGTACAGATTTAGTAATAGTTGGCCTTTCGGGTTTCCTGCTGAGAGCCTCCGGGTCATTGTTTTCTGATTTAATAGCCTTTTAAAATAGGGACGCCATTGTTTCATGCTATTTAAGTTATCCAGATTAAATGTTTCCTACTCAGTTGCTTCTTGACGCTTGCTCTGCTGTTCATTTATGATATAAATTCGTAAAGGAACTGCTTTAATTTTAATTTAAGTTATATTTTAAAAATACACCTACTAAAGACGTGGTTGATCTCTTTAGAAAGAGTCTGTTGTCTTGATGGGTATCACAGCTGTGACAGATATTCTGACTTGAATCAATAGTGTGCAAACACTACTTATGAAGGGTACTGTAGCATATGAAATTACTGAGCAAATAAGACATAAGCTACAAATAATGTAAAGAAGTGTAACTCTCATATAGTTACCGTTTTGATTTGGACTCACGTTTGTGAGTACGGAAACATCAAGTTCTCAAAAAAAATACATAATATGCTATATATATCTTCCCAGTTCGATTGGATTGGTTAATTTATTTAGAGGTTAGAAATGATCACATCGTCGCGTCAAGGTAATATTCTTAAGCCTCGCGGTACGCTTTTTAAACTACACCCGCCGCTAGTTTTGCATTCTGCTGTTTTGTTTTTGACTTACATTTATTTACATATTTATTCGTAGCACATAAGATACTAACGTCTTGAAAACAGGTGGACGAGCGCTGTGCAGTCATTCATCACGAGGATGGTGATACTGCAACGGTAATGGACAGTTGTGACGCTTCCCATTATGCAGGAGATATCCATCTTATCACATATAACATAAAAAATTAAATTTTTTATTAAAATTTACTAAAACTTTACTTGAAAGTACTACATTGACTACGATTTTGCATGGTGGTAGGGCATTTTGCGAATGCCCGCCTGGCTAGCTACCACCCTCAAGCAGAAAATCTGTCGCCAAGCACCTAACGGTGTGTTCCGGCAGGTGTCCTTGAGAGCCAGTAATTCTAGGTTAGCCTGAACAACATCTTCGACCACATCATCACTTATACCATCAAGTGAGATAGTGGTCAAAGGCTAACCTATCATGCATAAAAAAAAAAAAATAGAAAACAAGTTTTTACTGACAAGATTTTATGCAATGTAAGTTGAAGTTTTTAGATTGCTCTATTTCCGCTTCCTTTTTATTTGCAAGGACTTTACTACTAAATTAATTTTAACAATAGGTACATGTACAACGTATATTTAAAAGTAAAAAATGGACTTGAGTTTAGACGAGTTACGAGATATTTCAGTCTAAAAATACAAGCCCCTCCAATTTCGTTACCCCAAATAGTGTATTGGTTCTTCAGTCATCGTATGGAGTGTGCAGACGTGGCCAACTCCACAGTAAAATATACACACACACACACACACACACACACACACACACACACACACACACACACACACACACACACACACACACACACACACACACACACACACACACACACACACACACAATAATCATGTTTAGTAGGGGGACGAGTATTTTTAGAAAAAAACCTGTACCATCCTAAGTAATAAGAGTAGATGTAGGTGTTTCCGAAAATGTGAACACCCGTTTGATCCCTTGCAAGGCTTATAACGATATTATTAAACACATATTTTCGATATTATTACTTTATTATACACTACGTAACATAACGTTTATATAAAATCCTTAAGCATATTAGTGTAATCACCATTTATTCAATACTAGGAATAATAAAGATAAGATTGCAGGTGCTAGAATTTAGATCAGCAAAGAAAAACCCCACGGGGCATACTCACTACTTATGCTTAAATAGAGAAAATTCAAGTAACGTGTAAGCATTTTCATTAAAAGAGCCAACTGTTGTGTAGCACCGGGTTCTGATTATGTAAACGATAAATATGCTCTCTTATGCATTCCACCTCTACTAAGTAACCGCTTGTCACAAGTTAACAAAAAGGTTTTAAAACAATGACTTCGACTTTTTTCTCCGTGTTTCTTTACACATTGTAAGGTACTAAATGTGGCAGTATCTTAATAGGCAAAATTTTGTAAAGGCTCGATTTTGCGCTTGTAGAATCAAGACCACCAGAGGATGCCTTGTGTAGAAGTGAAACGCGTCAAAAATTCTACCAGTTTGACTGCGTGGCGTTTGAGATGTCACGTTAATAGGAAAATTAGCCAAAATTGTCACTAGATATATTTTTCACATTTTTTAAATGTTCTATTAAAATATTAACTATAGTTTTTTTTTATAATTGTTAATAATAAAATTTTGTAATTGGCTTCATAGGGTATAGCAACGTAGCCGCCATAAACAATTACTTAACTGGACCATTATTACTTCAAAAATATATTTACTTAAACTCATTTGCAAAATAAGTACCTAGCGATATCTTTATTTTCTCCAAAAATCAAAGACTTGTGAGATGGTTTGGCAATCCCTCATGTTTTCAAAAAGATTAGAATTAATATAAAAGTATTTAACATGTATAGGAGATATATATATATATATATATATATATATAACAATATGTACTGCAATTGTTTTAATTATGAGTTTCGCAAAAATTTCTGTCCACATACCAACCACTGAAGGTGATAGTGAAATAAGATATTTGCTTTAGTGTCCGTTTAGAAAGAATTTGAAAAGAATATACAATTATCATCTATGTTCTTTCTCATACCTGTGCGTAACATGGTTGTTTTTTTATTTATTCGTGAACACGGGAACGATACGATTTCATACGACAGTCAAGAACCACTTATCAGCATACAAAAGCTTATTTTATATGATAGTCAAAAACAAGTCATGAACTTAGAAAAAGTTATAAGAATTCGTTTCTGAAAATAAAATGAAAACAGCGAAATTCATAAATATTACGAGAAAAATGAAGGCGCCTTCGTTTCATATTATCCGACCACATCCGCGGCCTCACGTCTCGTGTCTTTGAGGTAGAGCTTTTGACGGAAAGTAATTATTTTCCTTCACTTACACTCAGCGCCTGACAGCTGTCGTGATATAAGTATCTTAGTATCATGAGTATCTGTCATTCGGAATCAAAGAAAAATTTGCACTTGGATTACCGGAAATGTTTGATATCGTATTATTTTCGTACGTAAGTAATAATGGCAGATTATTGATGAGTACGTGTTGTTGACAAACAGAATAACAGCAAGAAATGCATGTATGTTTTTTTTATGTTGTGATGGAACTAGCCCGAGGCCCACCTGATATTAAGTGGACTAACCTCTGCCTATTACAGATGCATTTCGTCAACGACGAATTGCGCTGTGCCCGTCAAACTGAGACATACAGTTGTTAGGTCTCATGAGCCTGAAATTTTACTGGCTCTCAAGGACTGCTGCCGGAACACACTGTTAGGTGCGTGGCGACAGATTTTCTATTTGAGGGTGGTAGTTAACCAGGCGGGCATTCGTAAAATGCCCTTCTACCATGCGGTGAAGCTGAAACTCACGGCGGGATTCGAACCATGGACCTGCTGCACGGCAGTCCATAGCCAATGCCACTGAGCCATCATTGTTTCACGTATGTGAAGTTTTAATGATGTGTCAACTACTTTCAAACATGACTTAGGGACTGTGACAAGGGCATTTGCCCCATCGCTGGTGATGACCGATAATCAGGTAGAGCTACAAACTGGTAATGAGTCAGCAAGTAGTTGTGCGGTAGTTCCAATAGTTTTGTCTCTGGACTATGATTAAGCGAGTGTGCGGGTGTGACGGGCGATTATTTACGCTACTCAATCGGTGCGGTACATTGGTATGCGTATCTGTCAAGCGAGAAACTCTCGGCAAGTGTTCTGACTTTCTTACTACCAATCGAACATCGTGCGTATAGTTCTTATTGCTGCTATATCTTATATACGCTAGTGGAAAGAGATTTTCGTTTTGAAGCAATGATAGCCGTACGGTTATAGCTATGGAATGTGGTGCCTCAGTTCCACGGTTCGATCCCCACCGATGCTTTGAGCTTCACCGCAAGGTGGGAAGGTATTTTGCGAATGCTGGTCTGGCTAGCTTACCACCCTCAAGTAGAAAATCTGTCACTATCCACCCAACAGAGTATTCCCGCAGCAGTCTTTGAGAGCCAGTATGAAAGTACAAGCACATGACACACAACAACTGCTGACTCAACTCACTCTGAGACATATCTCAAGGTGACTTGCACAGTGCAGTTCGTTACTTATGACGGAATGTATCTGTTATAGGCAGAGGTTCAACATCAGGTAGGCCTCGTGCTTTTTCAGTCAGAATCACTTAAAATCAATTTGCAGATTCAGTAATGAACTATTATTTAGGTATATCTATTTTGTTGACACGGGACCGCCATCTTTTATACGTTCCTAGTGCAAAAAAATGTCGATAGTTTTTACACCAGCGATGGAATAACATGGACATAACTGTGACTGACTCTTACTACTTGAATCCAAATTAATCTTGTATACAGGGTTATTGGTAAAATGTTAACAACCTCTTAGGGTTGACTTCTGCTAATCGTAAGAAACTTTATTAATTTTTTTCTTTCATTTTCTTTTGTGTGATTTATATGATTTTGACTGAATAAGCACGAAGACCATCTGATGTCGAAAGTCTCGTGTGCTTGTAGTGTGTTATTTCATATTTTTTATTATTTTGCTTGATGTGGATATTTAAAACTCTATTCAAGGGGATCACGGCGCGGTTCAGTGTTGCCACGGCGTGGCGGGTGCTCTTGGCTCGAAGTAGACATTAAAACAAAATATATATTTAAAAAAAAAAAACAAAACAAAAATAGAAATATTTCTTAGGACTAGCAGAAGTCAACCCTAAGAGGTTGTTATCATTTCACTAATAACCCTGTATAACTTATCTAATGCCAATGTACAATATGTAGGATGTTTGACGATTTCAAAACAAAAACACATTTAACTACGCAACGTACGAGTATTGTAGTCAGGAGAAATAGAGATACATTAACATAATCCCACCTTTATCATACTTATTATTGTTCAACAGATCCCTTTTAAGGACAGATGGACAAACAGACAGCTTAGGCTTAGTAATAGAGTCTCTATTCTCGCAGGAAACGAAACCAATTTGAAAGTTGATATTTTTTCTGAATAAAAAACCTAGTTTATTTCTAAACGTATTCAAGCCCATAAATTCTGTAGAAAACTGTTTGTACCCCACAAGGGTAAACTCACACTTTGACATTGATAAATTGGCGATGTAGAGACAACATCATAGAGTCTTGAACAAAAAGCTACTCTTGTGCTTCTCAGTAACTAGCAACAACTCTACGTAGAAAAGTGTAGAGTTCTGTAGAACAAAGAAAACAAACTTGGTTGAAAGAAAAAAGATTTGTACGAGATATCGGTAAGACGTATTACTTACTGTTGGTGTTAAAGGTTTCGTTTAGCTGATATATGAGGGGATTAGAGAAACGAATGGGGTTGGTTTTAAATGGGATAACTGAGATTGGAATTATCCTTAATACATGAGCGAAATTTATATTTTAAATTAAATTATCCTTTATATTTGAACAGATTTATTTGTAAGATATGCGAAAATGTTTCATTGTTTGTTTAAATATTTTGATATAAAATCTAAACTATAAGCTTCTTCAGTGTTTCGGCCTGACAACCCTTTCGTTCCTAAGGTTATCTATGGTATTATTAGAGTTCAGTTAATTAAGTGAACTTGGATAAAAAATATTTAATTATTGGTTGTTATTAATTTGTAATATTAACATTATAAGTAAAACATTAATTATTAAAAGTGAAGACCGCGTGCGATTTTTCATAGTAATATATTTTTCCAATTACTTCCTTTCTTTTTTGATAGTTATAATTTTCATAAAACCGAGTCTTCTTCTATAGCAGGCTTACAAAGGTGTGTCTATAAACCCCCCCATCATTTCCTCTCTTTCAGCAACCCAAGCCGGCCGTTGCAGACGCAGCACGGCAGCAATCTGGCCAAATGGGGTGTAATTTATAAGTTATTGGAATGAAAGTGTGGTTCTCCTGAGCAAAATATGACACACTTACTGTCATGTCCCCTGTGCCCGACCACCTGCACACAAGAAGACGTCAAGAATGCATCTTACAGGGTCATGGAGGTGACCTCCGATTGTGCAAAAAATATATAAAAGTCAATTAACCAATGATACGCAGTGAATGAACGAGCAACTAATGATAACTACGGAAAATATTAGCCAAAAATATTAAGTTTTAAAAAAAAAAATTTAAGCCAAAAAACAATCGATTCTGCAAGTTTTGAAGATAAACGGGAGAATACGAAACATCAATCACGTGAATTTTCTTCCTATTCTTCCCATGACTCGTTCTCTCATAAGTATTTGCAGCAAAGCTTTTGTATTACTTACCACGTTCACTGTTTGATAAATTGTCGTTATCATGCGGTGCATTTTGCTGTTGAGACCATATGCAAAGGCAATTAAAACCACTCGTAGCTAGAAATTTGCTACAAACAAAAGGATGCATGAAGTAACAGTTCTCTGAAATTTCGCCACAAACTAAGTTAGAGTAGGAATTGCACATCAGGGATTTTGAACTACCAAAACAAGCATTGTGTTTTCGTTTTATTTAGGATAATTGTCATTATTTATATTAAATATTATTACTTATGGAATAACATTAACTACGGTTGATATTACGAATAAAGATATGCTCAGCGCTTGAAACAGCAGCGTCGGAATAACGAGAGCTCATGATAATTAATCATCACAGCCTTTTTACATTAAGTCTAGATACTTGGCCAGTCTTTATAATTTATTGTTTTACCATACAGTTATTATAATTATTATGCCAAATATGACGCTTCTATGTGTTGCCCTTTTTCTGTAATGAAAAAGGGCAACACATAGAACACAAAGGTGAAAATAGCGCTGTAAGGAAACAGTACAGAGGTGCCAACCGTTTAAATGTTGACAAAAAACGACTTCAATCATAAAATATTAACAAACAAAATATACACTAAAAAGTAAATAAACCAAAGTATAACGTTTTTTTGTTCATTGTATACCTACAAGTGAAAATGAGAACGTCGTCAATGTAGTCGACGGCAATTAAATACACATTATTAGGGATAGCTCAAATAACACAAGTCAGAGCCACAGACAAGAGTTTTATATCTCTATGGTCAGATCTCACTGACATTTAAATGGGACCACGTGACAAACACCAGCTTTCAATTATAAAAAAAATCACACAAATTGTTACACCCTGTAAAAAGTTGGGAGGTACACAAAAATACAGTTGAATTGAGAACCTCCTTCTTTTTGAAGTCAGTTAAAAGTAAACTGATTTGCATTATTGGTAGTATCGAACGGACTGAAAGCTGAAGATCCATTTTTATAAGGCTTAAAATACTTAGGTACCCTGCTGTGTATTGTGCATCTGAGGAATCTGCAAACTTAACTGAAGGGCCCATGGACTGTACAAACCGTCTTTCACTGTCACGTTCCATAACATCGTGCGAGATGCGATGAATAGAAGCCGATGGAGACAGATCATCCGATCCAAGTACAGACCATCTAATGATGACCACGATCCTCAGCCATGAGGGGACGACTACAGAGAGACCATACAGTTATTATAATTATTATGCCAAATATGACGCTTCTATGTGTTGCCCTTTTTCTGTAATGAAAGGAATTTCCCTTATTTGGATTCTCATTTATTGGAGCCAATCTTGCAAATATTTAGATCCATTTATTAGATTAGAATATTTAGATTGAGTCTGACAGTCATTTTTCGGAAAACTTTTAGGTTAAAACATCCCACTTTTACATTCATAAAACATTTTGCTAATGTGTAGAGACTCGTGATATACGTACGGTTACGGACAGACAAACCATCAGCGGAGTCTCGTTAATAAGCCTCTGTTTCGCCATTTTAGCATTGAATCCTAAAACCAGAATTTTATCAGATTTACCTATGAAAATTTGTGAGCATAAAACTATTGAAGCAAGGTCGTCCCCCAGACAGGCGACGACGATGACGACGTCCAGACAATCAAGCCCTCCATAAACGGCAAAGGGTAATAAATTGTCGCCCTTATTTCGCCTTATCGGCGTACTTAAGCGTAACGACATGGGTCCTTGGCATACTTAACTGAAGGGCCCATGGATTTCATAATATTGTAGGTATCGTAGTATAGGAGCTAATGCTGAAGATTGTCACAAAAGCTGACTGTTTAAACCTACTTTCATTGCGTTCCCTCGGAAAATATGTATAAAATCGTGAAAAACTATCAACTTCTTTTTTTGAGCTACATGCCATCCCTTTGATAAATTCCAAAGCTCTTGGTGTACTTCCTTGCACATATTGTTAGATAGAACAATATTCATACACTTACAGTCTCTGGATCCGATTATATTTTTTTGTTTAAGGTATTGATCTCGGTGTAAATATGATCTTAAATGTGTACTATTTTAGTCTTAAACGCTTTTTAATTAGAGGAGACCGTTCAAGATCAGTACTGGCAGTAACTAGCTGTTGTGAAAATTAAACTATCCTTGAACTTAAATTTTACTAAAACTTAAATCGTTTTGCAACTTGATGGTTACAATGATTGCTCCCGCTGGAATACAATATGGCATAATAATATTATATATTTTCTTATCTATGCCACTGTTAGATTTTCAAATCATAAAGCAAGTCATATAAATAGAAAACTTGAAAGTTGATTAGCCAATTCGAGTTTTCAACGTAGGCTGGTCATTTACAGTTTATAAGTCTAACAGCTGATAGTTTCGCTTATTTCAGAAGTACAACTACAGTGTACTTAAAATAGTATTCAAAGTTTTCATTAATTACAAAATAAACAAAAAAATGCCGTAAAATTGCAAACGGGTAGCTCCCAGACTATAAACATTTAGAGAGTTTTATGTTTCAGGCAAATGTGCGTGTAATTTATGCCTTAAGAAAATACTTCCGGGCCCTAAAATTATCAGATTTGGGAACAAAGCGGTAAAAGTAAACTTGAACTTTCCATTTTTATTTCTATGATCACGACATTGATCGCAGTTGAAAATAGCGCTGTAAGGCAACAGTACAGAGGTGCCAACCGTTTAAATGTTGACAAAAAACGAATTCAATCATAAAATATGAATAAACAAAATATGCACTGAAAGTAAATAAACCAAACCATTGTAAACAGCTTTTTTTTGTTCATTGTACATCTACAAGTGAAAATGAGAACGTCATCAATGTAGTCGACGCCAATTTAATACACATTATTAGGGATAGCTCAAACAATCTCGTCAGATCCATAGAAAAGAGTTATATATCGCTATGGTCAATAACACTCACAATTAAATGGCACCATATGACAAGAAAAAAAATACAGTCGAAATGAAAACCTGTTTTATTCTAAGTCAGTTAAAATTAACTAATTTGCGTTTTAGCTAATATTATTTTTTTGTTTTCTTATGTTAATGTGACGGAACAAGCCCGAGGCCCACCTGATGTTAAGCGGACTAACCTCTACCTATAACAGATGCATTTCGTCACAAGCCACGAATTGCACTGTGCCCGTCACCTTGAGACATAGTTCTTAAGTCTCATGTGTCTTTAATTTCACTGGCTTTCAAGGACTGCTGCCGGAACACACCCTTTGGCGTTTGGCGACAGATTTTCTACTTGAGGGTGGTTGCTAGCCAGGCGGGCATTCGCAAATGCCCTTCCACCATGCGGTGAAGCTCAAGCCCGCGGTGGGATTCGAACCATGAACCTGCTGCGCGGCAGTCCATAGCCAATGCCACTGAGCTATCACTGCTTCAAGAAATGGGACACCAGCTTTCGAACACAAAAAATACCCAAATTGGTACATCCTGTAAAAAGTGATGAAAAACACACAAAAAAATACAGTCCAATTGGGAACCTCCTTCCTTTTTGAAGTCAGTATATAACGATTTGCGTTCTTGCTAATAATGAACATACTAAAAGCTGTAGACCCTTTTTTATAAATATAAAATATTAAGGTACCCTGCTGTGTATCTACATAATATGAGGGATCTGCAAACTTGTTAAAATAATTCTGAGTTTTTTACAATACGATTATCAAGACATCCTAAGCGAACCCTTAAATATAATAAAATGCGAATATTACCCAACTGAGCCCGTGGGGTGCTGGGCTAGAATGTCACCCCCCCATTTCTGCCTGTGGCTGTCGTAAGAAGCTAGTAAAGGTGAAATACCGGAAGGAGTGCCCTCCTTCCTTTGAGCTTTCTGAGGACCTGATATTTTAAACTGCAATTCTCAAGACGCCTGCCAAGTGTGGGGATTATGGCAAACCCCCACTTAATGGGGGAGGCTGTGTTCAGCAGTGGACAATCCGGCTTATACAGTACAGTTGCCCAACTTTCACTTAACACGTGCTTTTGTGATGTGTATAAAAATATATAATAAACTAACTCACTCACAAAAAAAAATGTTTTACCTTTAATGAAACCGACTTCAACACTCAAAAGTGTGAATTAACTTGATGAAATCCATCTTTTAACTGCGACCGTAGTGCTGCCGCTTGGCAGTCGCTTTTGCGGTTTTATGATGACCACGTTATGTAGAAGCTATTTTTTTTTATTACTATGGTCGTCAGTCTCAAGAACTCACCAAAATGAATTACTATGCTTATGTTATCAAATATATAGGCCTAAATATGTACATTTTATATTTCAACACTTTTCTTTTAGAAAATCATTTCGATAAGGATGTCGTGACGAATAAAAAAAGGCTTGTTTTTTTGACATTTAAAAAAAAATAATTTCGCATAAATTTATTGTGTTAGCGGTAATTTACGCCTGTGTTATCTTAAATAAACAAAAAACATATAATTTATACACAATATAAAAGCTTAGTTCAAGACCTTTTCAGAAATGTGACTTTGGCTGATAAGGGTTTATAGGTTCGTCAGATATCACTGATTTTTTTGGAAATGGGCTCTTCCCGCCTCTATTCGCGTTGTGGATTGGACAGCTTGATGATTCTCCGAGTTTGACGTTTTCAAGTGGATGACCACAAAGGGTTAAATAATATGGCGCGCCTTGATAAGTTAGTGAACAGGTCTCAGAGTCAGACTGGAGGTACTGTACACTAGTTGCATTGCTCTTTCGCAGCTGTCCTGCTCTCGCACTAAAATTTATTTAGGGTATAAAGACATTACAAGTTTTAGTAACAAGGCACAAAGTCAACCAACCTGTCATTACTTAATAACACAACAGTCAAGTTCTATACCGTGGGCATTGAAATAAGAACGACGCCAATGTGATTTCTCTTTAACGACATCGTCTATATGGCACATATAATAACAGTTTAATATTGCAATTACAAAATATTTTATTACGCTTCAATTAAGTAGTAATATATATATATATATATATATTTATGTATATATAACTATACAAATAAAATTTAAAGTCCTAACTTTTATCAACACACAGGCTGATCCACTAATCCTATAGTGAAATTAAAATTTGCAGTGCGTGTTCCTTGTAAATGGTAATTTATTGACCTGAATGCCTGATAGGTTTTGCTGAATTAGTACTTTCTTACAGTGCATTATTTCCATTAGCATTATTAAATTTTCTAATATCGCTACAGAGTTAAGTCAGCCACTGACGATCATAGTCAAGAAGTATTTATATTAAGTTTATTATAAGTACCTATTGCTAATAAATAACTGTACTGTACTGTATCAGCCGGATCGTCCACTGCTGAACACAGCCTTCCCCATTATGGGGGGATTTGCCGTAATCCCCACGCTTGGCAGGCGTCTTGGGGATCGCAGTGTGAGATATCAGTTCCTCAGAAAGCGCTCACCTAGTGTGTTACCCTTAGTCGCCTCTTACGACACCCACGGATAGAGATGGGGGGGGAGGGGATGACATTCTAGCCCGGCACCCCACCGGCACATACTTGGAGTAAATCTTCTAAAAAAAGTACATTGTACCTATTCAGGAAACCGTGCAAAATCTCTTTACCGCCCTTTTATAGGATGCGAGTAAGGCTTTGGTAATAGGGTCTCATTTTTACCGATGCCTCTGTGTCAAATGTACTGTAACCGTAATTTAAAAAAAACGTGGAACGCTTCACGATTTTGCATGTCATCCTTGCGCAAGGGCCATGCTAAACTTCTCTGTATCGTTCCAATTTTAGTATATGTACTGCCAAAGCAAGTACTAATAAATAAACCCACTTGAAAATCATTTCCTTATTATGATTTAAGGGCATGATAAAGAGATACGTAATTAGTAGGTACCTGGTTGTACCCAACAAATCGAGCCGTATCATGAGCCGAAAGACGCGTAAATCAATTTGTCCATCGCAATGTGGCTGGCTGATTATAAAGAAATAATTAAAAAATTTACATCATACGTTAAAACTCATGGTCTTCCTTTTATTTCTGACACTATCTTATTAAGCAAAAAATAATCCTTGTGTTAAAATCTTTCGGTTTATAGAAATGATTTTCAAGTGGGTACATTTATTAGTAATAGGTACTTACGATGGCAGTTGTTTGTCCTTACGGCAATGTCAGCTTTTCATTTTTCTGAACAAAAAATACACTACAAATGTTAAAATTCATTGTCTTCCTTTTATTTCGTTATTAAGCAAAGTATAATCCTTGTGATTAAATCTTTCGATCGGTATGATATAACCCTGTAGTTTGATTTTTTTTCTCGTGTAACGGGTTCGATTCCCAGTTCAACCATTTTCTCTTTTTGTTATATTTATCTTTTGTAAGAATATGAAAAGAATAAAAATATCAGGTCAGGTAAACCTACCTAGTACCTAACGATCAATGTATTGTTTCACAATCTATCGTGCTTAGTCATGATCTTATGATTTCGGTACGCACCTGAGATTTAGAGAATTTATTGTTTTATGTGTTAGCGTTTTGGATAGCACAGAATTTGCTTCAAATTACACATTGGTTGAAAAATAAAAGTGAACATAACTATGATATATAAACATAAACAGTTTTGCAGGTTTTAAATGCTACATCATGGCTTGATTCTAGTCGCGTCGTTCGATTCTGTTTTATTTTTATGTTTGTAAGTGAGATTACGAATATTTCACTCACCTTATAGTAAGCGTCACGTCCCGTCCATTATAGTTGCAGTGTGACCCTCCTTGTGCAGCTTGACACTGCACTGTGCTTGTTACTCCGAGATATCAGACTTAGCCTCGTTTGCCTAGTCCTACTTGAAACAGTCCCTTCACGGCTACAAAAAAATAGTGTTTATACAGTAGTGTTTCATGGCAGAATATGGTGGTACCCACCCACCATGATGGACTCTCGCTGAAAGACTTACCTTATTATAGCTGATGGGCTAGCCTTTAACTACTATCTCACCTGATGGTAAGCGATGATTTAGTCGGGGTCGTTGTTCACGCTAACCTAGAATTACTGGCTCTCAAGGACAGCTGCCGGAACACACCATTACGTGCTTGGCGACAGATTTATACTTAAGCTTACCAGGCGAGCATTCGCAAAACGCTACCATGCAAGTCTGGTTTGTTTTCGTATGTAAACTTGAGTCGTTACCAAAAGCGGATCTGTAAACATTAATGTTACATTAAAACAACATTAAAGTCATACTCAAATACAAAAAGCATTTCGATTTCAAATCTGATTAATGGAACCGATTGTGTTTATGTACGTGACAGGGAGAATTTGATAAGGTACGAGGTGCAATAAAAGTTGACAAATGATATTTCGGCAACACCCGTCCGGGGGATAGTGTTGTGACTTTATTTTATCGATATTTATATTATTTATCATGTTACTAATCATTTTTTCCCATTAATTATGTTACATGTAACAGTAAGTTTGCAATATGCATTTAACCGAAAGAAAAAAAGGTATATTAATAATTGAGTTTATATTCCTCCATAGTTTATGTGAGTTCCGTATTAACAAAATACTACGAACTATATACAACACTACAACTACTACAATAAAAGCATTTAGATCCCTATAAGTCATTACACTCATAGGCAGTCCAAATGCTCTAGTCCGATACCAGTTGGCAGCGTGCCCAGCATGCTGGCAGTATTAATTGAGTTCCGTAGATGATGTTGAAATGTTACCACAGAGGCATGCTCACCCGGCAATGAGGATTCTACTTCGTTATTACTTTGATTCATGACTACCATTTAGGTATTTACCGAAAATAAGTAGCTATCAGCCATGATTAGTTAATACAATTTGCTTGGTTAGATTATATTTAACGAAGTGTTCTAATATCTCACACGCATCTGGCATCAAAAAGTAAAACCACATATGTCTGAATTCGCGTAAATTGGGATAGCGTAAGTTGGAGTATTACTATAGAAAATTCTTTATTGCAACCGAAAAACTAATTTGAAGTACCTACGTACCTTAATACAATCTCCTTCAAAAAAGGCCAGGGATTCATTTAAAATTCTTATAAGACGGATGATGTTTGCAAAATGGTCCTTCGATGAATAATTTCGTCACGCTCGGCCCGTGAGGTAACAAATTTGAGCAAAGGAACAGGCGTAGATGCAAAAGAAGTAAATGTATTCCACCAATACTCAATACTCTATGATGAGCGCTAGTAGTGAAGTGTGCTTAGCTTTTCGTAGCAATGATGGCTCAGTGGCATTGACTATGGACTGCCGCGCAGTAGGTCCATGATTCAAATACCACCGCGGGCTTGAGCTTCACCGCATGTTGGAAGGACCTTTTACGAATGCTCGCCTGGATAGCGACCACCCTCAAGTAGAAAATCTGTCGCCAAGCACCTAACGGTGTGTTCCGGCAGCAGTCCTTGAGAACAAGTGAAATTACAGACACATGAGATTTAACATCTAAGTATGCCTCAAGGTGACGGGCGCAGTGCAATTCGTTACTTGTGACGAAATGCATCTGTTATAGGCAGAGGTTAGTCCGTTTAACATCAGGTGGGCCTCAAGCTCGTTCCGTCACATTTAAATAAAAAAATAAAAAACTATTCTTTACCGATCAGCAAAGTTAAGCAACGTCCACCGCGGTCATGAGTGGGATAGGTGACCGCTAGTGACATTACTACTGAGCGCTTCCGTGCTTCTGAGAGCACGTTAAATCGTCGTTTCCCGGTTGTTGTCTTAGGATGGCAGTCGTTATAGCATAGTGATAGGGCATTTTGCGAATGCCCGCCTGGCTAGCTACCACCCTCAAGTAGAAAATCTGTCACCAAGCACCTAAGGATGTCTGCCGGCAGCTGTCCTTGGTCTTGGCCTAGGTTGGCCTGAACAACACCTTCGACCACATCATCACTTACCATCTGGTGAGGTAGTGGTCAAAGGCTATCCTATCAGGATTACAAAAAAAACCCAATACTTAAACATTTATTGCAATCATCATAATATGTTTTAATTAGGTGACGAAAAATACCTATAATCAATACCCAATTAACGCTTCAAACCTTCTTAGCTAATTTTCCTAGTTAGCTAATTAATTAAGTCCAGGTTCAGTATTAACTGAAAAATATGAGGTTACTAGTTGAAATCGGTAAAGTGCTGATTCAAAAGCTGAGCATTTCATGGTCTAACTTCCAAAAGTTATTTTATATTCTTCAGTGTCAGAAGGTTTTCACTCGTTTCAGTGTCGCATGCTGAATATTTATTACGTTAAATATGTTTAGTTTCTCATGATAATTTTGTAAAAATACTTTAATACTCGTTTAAATTACATTTCGAATATATTCAAAAAGGTCAACTTTCAATTATTTGACTAACCTCGTCTAACCTGACTACAGCTCGCGACCACTTTCGATGCAGTTTGAAACGTCGAGATGAATTAAAAAATGCTATTTTGACCTTAATTTTTTTTTTCACGAATAGACAGAAAAGTGTTATTTAAATAATTATGTAAAAAGACAACAACAACAACAAGAAACAGTTAACATATTTATAGGTAGTCAGAAAAATTATGCAAGTCTACATTTGCACACTACAATCGGCTAAAGCCGATATTGGACACGTGAGACCAAAGGCAGAACGCTATTGCTTGCCACACTTTTCATAATGACTTCCAAGTGACTTGCTCAAAAGCAAGTTCATACGTAGATTATGATATTAACAGTGTTTCAGCCTCAGCGAAGCGAGGTATTGGGGTGGTTTAAGTATAATACCCATATAAGTATAATACAATAAAAATATTTTATTTTTTTGTAAAGAATACGGGATAACTCACGTGAATAAGTCAGATAGCTCCGATTTAGTTTTAAGCACATTCGGTGGTCTTTTTCAAGGAGAGCTCGGGACGGCCGCTTTGACGTCTTGCTTAGCACTCCGAATGTAGTTGAAACTATAGTCGGAGCTATATGACTTATTCACGTGAGTTATTCCGTATTATTTACTAAAATGAGTGGAAACCACGTTAGTTACTAAAATAAAATATAAATGTTATTAAATAGAATATGTTTGTAAAAAAAGTCGATGGCAATAACTGACCAGAACATCACTAGATGCAGCGAATAGCTGAGTAGATAAATCATGTAGCCTCTCAAATATTACGCCAAGCGCTGAATGGAAGAGTTGTGGCGTCATTCCATTGCTTTGTACGCGGCTCAAAATTCCTATTGGAAATACACAAATATTGGGAATTTATTGTTCAACATCCCAGAACAATAAATTTTCAATATTTGTGTATAGATAGAAAACTTTTAAACTGGTTACTTACTTGTACCCGTAGCTTGTATTATTTTGTACCTTGTACTATTTTCAAAAGTTTTATTAAAGTTCGGTTGTGTGGTGAGTTTTTATATGAAGAAAAGTAAATTTTTGTGTCTTATATACAGAGTTGAACTCGTTGTATGTGTTGAAACTTCAATAAAAATTAATTAATATTTTTTCCAACAATGAAATATAGTCCCCTTGGCTGGATCAGAACCCAGGTGCTTGGAGGCAAAAAGGGCTGACGCAGTTACCCTTATAAACTAAAGAAATACACTATTTAAACTGTATCAAAAATAATAGACTGATTATTTTGTAAATGATTGTTAAAAAGTATTTAAAAACAAAAAATAAAACACGTAATCTTAACTGCCCCATGGGGTGCCGTGCTAGCAGGCCCCCAGGCGGTGCCAGCAGCATTGCTACCTGTGGGTGTTGTAAGAGGCAACTACAGGTAACATACCAGCAGTGTCTTCTGATATCTTAAACTGCGACCCGCAAGATGCCTGTCAAGCGTGGGGATTATGGCAATCCCCCTGGAGGATGCTGTGTTCAACAGCGGACTATACGGCTGGTACAGTACAGCACTGTAATCTTAACTAACACCAATCTAGATCAGAATGGCTATATCACAGTATTTTTCTATTATACAATACTTTTCTTTTATATTAGTAGAATTAAGAAGTGTGTTTGATTACTCTTACTCGTATGGGGGTCGCAATAATAAAACATTTTATTCAATCCACCTATAAATAAATGACGCAGTATACTGCGTTTAGAAAATAATTTGTACAGGTACTATGTATGTGTTCGTGGTGTTCTAATAAAGTACGATCCAAGACTTATATACAGGCAACAGTACAGAGGTGCCAACCGTTTAAATGTTGACAAAAAACGAATTCAATCATAAAATATGAATAAACAAAATATGCACTGAAAGTAAATAAACCAAACCATTGTAAACAGCTTTTTTTTGTTCATTGTACATCTACAAGTGAAAATGAGAACGTCATCAATGTAGTCGACGCCAATTTAATACACATTATTAGGGATAGCTCAAACAATCTCGTCAGATCCATAGAAAAGAGTTATATATCGCTATGGTCAATAACACTCACAATTAAATGGCACCATATGACAAGAAAAAAAATACAGTCGAAATGAAAACCTGTTTTATTCTAAGTCAGTTAAAATTAACTAATTTGCGTTTTAGCTAATATTATTTTTTTGTTTTCTTATGTTAATGTGACGGAACAAGCCCGAGGCCCACCTGATGTTAAGCGGACTAACCTCTACCTATAACAGATGCATTTCGTCACAAGCCACGAATTGCACTGTGCCCGTCACCTTGAGACATAGTTCTTAAGTCTCATGTGTCTTTAATTTCACTGGCTTTCAAGGACTGCTGCCGGAACACACCCTTTGGCGTTTGGCGACAGATTTTCTACTTGAGGGTGGTTGCTAGCCAGGCGGGCATTCGCAAATGCCCTTCCACCATGCGGTGAAGCTCAAGCCCGCGGTGGGATTCGAACCATGAACCTGCTGCGTGGCAGTCCATAGCCAATGCCACTGAGCTATCACTGCTTCAAGAAATGGGACACCAGCTTTCGAACACAAAAAATACCCAAATTGGTACATCCTGTAAAAAGTGATGAAAAACACACAAAAAAATACAGTCCAATTGGGAACCTCCTTCCTTTTTGAAGTCAGTATATAACGATTTGCGTTCTTGCTAATAATGAACATACTAAAAGCTGTAGACCCTTTTTTATAAATATAAAATATTAAGGTACCCTGCTGTGTATCTACATAATATGAGGGATCTGCAAACTTGTTAAAATAATTCTGAGTTTTTTACAATACGATCATCAAGACATCCTAAGCGAACCCTTAAATATAATAAAATGCGAATATTACCCAACTGAGCCCGTGGGGTGCTGGGCTAGAATGTCACCCCCCCATTTCTGCCTGTGGCTGTCGTAAGAAGCTAGTAAAGGTGAAATACCGGAAGGAGGGCAGCTGAGCCTTCTGAGGACCTGATATTTTAAACTGCAATTCTCAAGACGCCTGCCAAGTGTGGGGATTATGGCAAACCCCCACTTAATGGGGGAGGCTGTGTTCAGCAGTGGACAATCCGGCTTATACAGTACAGTTGCCCAACTTTCACTTAACACGTGCTTTTGTGATGTGTATAAAAATATATAATAAACTAACTCACTCACAAAAAAAAATGTTTTACCTTTAATGAAACCGACTTCAACACTCAAAAGTGTGAATTAACTTGATGAAATCCATCTTTTAACTGCGACCGTAGTGCTGCCGCTTGGCAGTCGCTTTTGCGGTTTTATGATGACCACGTTATGTAGAAGCTATTTTTTTTTATTACTATGGTCCTCAGTCTCAAGAACTCACCAAAATGAATTACTATGCTTATGTTATCAACTATATAGGCCCAAATATTAGGTCCTTACATATGAAATTGGCGTTTTTCGTACTGGCCACTTTAATCACGAATTTCTCCTCTTTGGTAAGAAATTCCAAATTCAAATTTGTACAGCTATAGACTCATGTATTTGTGCTTCGATGATCGTCATTCATTTGTTTTTTTTCTTCTGTTTTTTTCTGTTTGCGTCACTCATTTTACAAAATGGAAAACCTTAAATATCGCATTATTTACGAGTACGAGTTCCGCCGTGGCACTAGTGCTGCGGAAACAACTCGAAGGGTGAATGATGTGTATGGCGGTCGTGTTGCAAAAGAAAACACAGTTCGTTTTTGGTTCCAACGTTTTCGTTCTGGAAATTTCGACCTGCAGAACAAGCCCCGTGGACGGCCTGAGACTCAAGTTGATAATGAAGAGTTGAAGGCTATTGTGGAAGCGGATCCATCGCAAACCACGTCCGAGTTAGCTGCAGGCTGCGATGTTAGTGATAAAACTGTTTTAATTCACTTGAAGCAAATTGGGAAGATTAAAAAGCTTGAAAGGTGGGTACCTCACGAATTGACTGAAACAAACCGGCAAACGCGCGTCGACTGCTGCGTTACATTACTAAACCGGCACAATAATGAAGGTATTTTAAACCGAATCAATACCTGTGATGAAAAATGGGTTCTTTAAGATAATCGGAAGCGCTCAGCGCAATGGTTAGATCCTGGCCAGCCAGCCAAATCCTGCCCCAAGCGAAAATTAATCCCAAAAAAGTTACTTGTAAGCGTTTGGTGGACTAGTGCCGGTATTGTTCATTACAGTTTTTTCAAATCTGGCCAGACTATTACGGCTGATGTCTATTGTCAGGAATTGCAAACCATGATGGAAAAGCTAGCGGCTAAACAACCTAGGCTGGTCAATCGCTCCACGCCACTGCTGCTTCACGACAACGCTAGACCACACACTGCGCTACAGACGGCTACTAAATTAGAAGAGCTTCAATTGGAAAGTCTAAGACATCCTCCGTACTCCCCGGACCTTGCTCCAACAGATTACCATTTTTTTCGAAATTTGGATAACTTCTTGCAAGGGAAAAAATTCAACTCCGATGGGGCAGTCCAAATCGCCTTCAAAGATTTTATTGATTCCCGTCCGACTGGTTTTTTTAGTAAAGGGATCAATGAACTACCTATGAGATGGCAAAAGTGCATAGAAAATAATGGTTCATACTTTGATTAATTAAATATATTATATTAAAAAATATTCGACTTTTTGTTCCTCCCATACAAAACGCCAATTTCATATGTAAGGACCTAATATGTACATTTTATATTTCAACACTTTTCTTTTAGAAAATCATTTCGATAAGGATGTCGTGACGAATAAAAAAAGGCTTGTTTTTTTGACATTTAAAAAAAAATAATTTCGCATAAATTTATTGTGTTAGCGGTAATTTACGCCTGTGTTATCTTAAATAAACAAAAAACATATAATTTATACACAATATAAAAGCTTAGTTCAAGACCTTTTCAGAAATGTGACTTTGGCTGATAAGGGTTTATAGGTTCGTCAGATATCACTGATTTTTTTGGAAATGGGCTCTTCCCGCCTCTATTCGCGTTGTGGATTGGACAGCTTGATGATTCGTCGAGTTTGACGTTTTCAAGTGGATGACCACAAAGGGTTAAATAATATGGCGCGCCTTGATAAGTTAGTGAACAGGTCTCAGAGTCAGACTGGAGGTACTGTACACTAGTTGCATTGCTCTTTCGCAGCTGTCCTGCTCTCGCACTAAAATTTATTTAGGGTATAAAGACATTACAAGTTTTAGTAACAAGGCACAAAGTCAACCAACCTGTCATTACTTAATAACACAACAGTCAAGTTCTATACCGTGGGCATTGAAATAAGAACGACGCCAATGTGATTTCTCTTTAACGACATCGTCTATATGGCACATATAATAACAGTTTAATATTGCAATTACAAAATATTTTATTACGCTTCAATTAAGTAGTAATATATATATATATATATATATATATATATTTATGTATATATAACTATACAAATAAAATTTAAAGTCCTAACTTTTATCAACACACAGGCTGATCCACTAATCCTATAGTGAAATTAAAATTTGCAGTGCGTGTTCCTTGTAAATGGTAATTTATTGACCTGAATGCCTGATAGGTTTTGCTGAATTAGTACTTTCTTACAGTGCATTATTTCCATTAGCATTATTAAATTTTCTAATATCGCTACAGAGTTAAGTCAGCCACTGACGATCATAGTCAAGAAGTATTAATATTAAGTTTATTATAAGTACCTATTGCTAATAAATAACTGTACTGTACTGTATCAGCCGGATCGTCCACTGCTGAACACAGCCTTCCCCATTATGGGGGGATTTGCCGTAATCCCCACGCTTGGCAGGCGTCTTGGGGATCGCAGTGTGAGATATCAGTTCCTCAGAAAGCGCTCACCTAGTGTGTTACCCTTAGTCGCCTCTTACGACACCCACGGATAGAGATGGGGGGGGGGGGGATGACATTCTAGCCCGGCACCCCACCGGCACATACTTGGAGTAAATCTTCTAAAAAAAGTACATTGTACCTATTCAGGAAACCGTGCAAAATCTCTTTACCGCCCTTTTATAGGATGCGAGTAAGGCTTTGGTAATAGGGTCTCATTTTTACCGATGCCTCTGTGTCAAATGTACTGTAACCGTAATTTAAAAAAAACGTGGAACGCTTCACGATTTTGCATATCATCCTTGCGCAAGGGCCATGCTAAACTTCTCTGTATCGTTCCAATTTTAGTATATGTACTGCCGAAGCAAGTACTAATAAATAAACCCACTTGAAAATCATTTCCTTATTATGATTTAAGGGCATGATAAAGAGATACGTAATTAGTAGGTACCTGGTTGTACCCAACAAATCGAGCCGTATCATGAGCCGAAAGACGCGTAAATCAATTTGTCCATCGCAATGTGGCTGGCTGATTATAAAGAAATAATTAAAAAATTTACATCATACGTTAAAACTCATGGTCTTCCTTTTATTTCTGACACTATCTTATTAAGCAAAAAATAATCCTTGTGTTAAAATCTTTCGGTTTATAGAAATGATTTTCAAGTGGGTACATTTATTAGTAATAGGTACTTACGATGGCAGTTGTTTGTCCTTACGGCAATGTCAGCTTTTCATTTTTCTGAACAAAAAATACACTACAAATGTTAAAATTCATTGTCTTCCTTTTATTTCGTTATTAAGCAAAGTATAATCCTTGTGATTAAATCTTTCGATCGGTATGATATAACCCTGTAGTTTGATTTTTTTTCTCGTGTAACGGGTTCGATTCCCAGTTCAACCATTTTCTCTTTTTGTTATATTTATCTTTTGTAAGAATATGAAAAGAATAAAAATATCAGGTCAGGTAAACCTACCTAGTACCTAACGATCAATGTATTGTTTCACAATCTATCGTGCTTAGTCATGATCTTATGATTTCGGTACGCACCTGAGATTTAGAGAATTTATTGTTTTATGTGTTAGCGTTTTGGATAGCACAGAATTTGCTTCAAATTACACATTGGTTGAAAAATAAAAGTGAACATAACTATGATATATAAACATAAACAGTTTTGCAGGTTTTAAATGCCTCATCATGGCTTGATTCTAGTCGCGTCGTTCGATTCTGTTTTATTTTTATGTTTGTAAGTGAGATTACGAATATTTCACTCACCTTATAGTAAGCGTCACGTCCCGTCCATTATAGTTGCAGTGTGACCCTCCTTGTGCAGCTTGACACTGCACTGTGCTTGTTACTCCGAGATATCAGACTTAGCCTCGTTTGCCTAGTCCTACTTGAAACAGTCCCTTCACGGCTACAAAAAAATAGTGTTTATACAGTAGTGTTTCATGGCAGAATATGGTGGTACCCACCCACCATGATGGACTCTCGCTGAAAGACTTACCTTATTATAGCTGATGGGCTAGCCTTTAACTACTATCTCACCTGATGGTAAGCGATGATTTAGTCGGGGTCGTTGTTCACGCTAACCTAGAATTACTGGCTCTCAAGGACAGCTGCCGGAACACACCATTACGTGCTTGGCGACAGATTTATACTTAAGCTTACCAGGCGAGCATTCGCAAAACGCTACCATGCAAGTCTGGTTTGTTTTCGTATGTAAACTTGAGTCGTTACCAAAAGCGGATCTGTAAACATTAATGTTACATTAAAACAACATTAAAGTCATACTCAAATACAAAAAGCATTTCGATTTCAAATCTGATTAATGGAACCGATTGTGTTTATGTACGTGACAGGGAGAATTTGATAAGGTACGAGGTGCAATAAAAGTTGACAAATGATATTTCGGCAACACCCGTCCGGGGGATAGTGTTGTGACTTTATTTTATCGATATTTATATCGTTTATCATGTTACTAATAATGTTTTGCCATTAATTATGTTAAATGTAACAGTAGGTTTGCAATATGCAAATCAATAAAAGAAAAAAAGGAATATAACTAATTGAGCTCCGTAGATGATGTTGAAATGTTACCACTGAGGCATGCTCACCCGGCAGTGAGGACTCTATTTCATTATTATTTTAATTCATGACTACCATCTAGGGTATCTACAAAAAAAAGTAGCTATCAGCCATGATTAGTAAATACAATATTTGGTTGGTAAGATTACATTAAACGAAGTGCTAAGATTCCAGATTGCCCAGGCAGGGATTGTTCAGCAGAGGCGCCTTCCACCTGGACAATCTGTTTTGAATACTTAACAACTGGCGATTCACCGGGCTGAAATAAAACACGAAGTAAAAGTATGGTGCAAATACACAATAAGGTTACGTACAATTATAATCGGTTTTCTTTGTTCCGTAGTTGATCCCTCTAGCCTATCGTGACCTACTTAATCTACTGATCAGTAATAATTAAGCGGGACTTACGACTAAGGCGGAGGGCTCGATCTTCATCCAGTCTTCTGAGATTGTCCAACGTTCAACACAGTATCATCAAGGCACCAGGATTAACAAATTATTAGCACGAAAAAACCCAAAAATCAATTTCAAAAGGATAATTAACCAAACTTTACAAACAAAAAACAGCGACCGAAGCGAAGTACAACATTCAAAATGTTCAACAAAAAGTTTCAAGTTATTTTCACGTACAAAAATCCATAGATCAAAACAGACGACTACCAAAGGGGTGCGTTCCAATTGCCCGATAAGTTGATCGGTCCGAACAAAGTGTTCTAATAATGTTGTCTTAGGTTTTCGCGTTTATTATACATAGTTACACACATAATTAAACAACTCTAAACGGTTTAAATAGCGTATATTTATCATTATTTTTGTCCCGACGTTTCAAACACTTTGGGATGATCGTTGTCATCCCGTGACTACGATCACTGCAAAGTGTTTTAAACATCGGGACAAAAATAATGATAAATATACGCTATTTAAACCGTTTAAAGTTGTTTAAGAAGTGTTCTAATATCTGGCACCAAAAAGTAAAACCAATGTCAAAACATGTGTCTAAATTCGCGTAAATTGGGAAAGCGTAAGTTGGAGTATTACTATACACAATTCTTTATTGCACCCGAAATATTAATTTGAAGTACCTACGTATCTTAATACAATCTCCTTCAAAACAACCAGGGATTTATATAAAATTCTTATAAGATGGATGATGTTCGCAAAATGGTCCTTCGATGAATAATTTCGTCACGCTCGGCCCGTGAGGTAACAAATTTGAGCAAAGGAACAGGCGTAGATGCAAAAGAAGTAAATGTATTCCACCTATACTCAATACTCTTTGAAGCGCTAGTAGTGAAGTGTGCTTAGCTTTTCGAAGCAATGATGGCTCAGTGGCATTGGCTATGGACTGCCGCGCAGTAGGTCCATGATTCAAATACCACCGCGGGCTTGAGCTTCACCGCATGTTGGAAGGACCTTTTACGAATGCTCGCCTGGCTAGCGACCACCCTCAAGTAGAAAATCTGTCGCCAAGCACCTAACGGTGTGTTCCGGCAGCAGTCCTTGAGAACAAGTGAAATTACAGACACATGAGATTTAACATCTAAGTATGCCTCAAGGTGACGGGCGCAGTGCAATTCGTTACTTGTGACGAAATGCATCTGTTATAGGCAGAGGTTAGTCCGTTTAACATCAGGTGGGCCTCAAGCTCGTTCCGTCACATTTAAATAAAAAAATAAAAAACTATTCTTTACCGATCAGCAAAGTTAAGCAACGTCCACCGCGGTCATGAGTGGGATAGGTGACCGCTAGTGACATTACTACTGAGCGCTTCCGTGCTTCTGAGAGCACGTTAAATCGTCGTTTCCCGGTTGTTGTCTTAGGATGGCAGTCGTTATAGCATAGTGATAGGGCATTTTGCGAATGCCCGCCTGGCTAGCTACCACCCTCAAGTAGAAAATCTGTCACCAAGCACCTAAGGATGTCTGCCGGCAGCTGTCCTTGGTCTTGGCCTAGGTTGGCCTGAACAACACCTTCGACCACATCATCACTTACCATCTGGTGAGGTAGTGGTCAAAGGCTATCCTATCAGGATTACAAAAAAAAAAAACAATTCTTAAACATTTATTGCAATCATCATAATATGTTTTAATTAGGTGACGAAAAATACCTATAATCAATACCCAATTAACGCTTCAAACCTTCTTAGCTAATTTTCCTAGTTAGCTAATTAATTAAGTCCAGGTTCAGTATTAACTGAAAAATATGAGGTTACTAGTTGAAATCGGTAAAGTGCTCATTCAAAAGCTGAGCATTTCATGGTCTAACTTCCAAAAGCTATTTTATATTCTTCAGTGTCAGAAGGTTTTCACTCGTTTCAGTGTCGCATGCTGAATATTTATTACGTTAAATATGTTTAGTTTCTCATGATAATTTTGTAAAAATACTTTAATACTCGTTTAAATTACATTTCGAGTATATTCAAAGAGGTCAACTTTCAATTATTTGACTAACCTCGTCTAACCTGACTACAGCTCGCGACCACTTTCGATGCAGTTTGAAACGTCGAGATGAATTAAAAAATGCTATTTTGACCTTAATTTTTTTTTCAATTATAGACAGAAAAGTGTAATTTAAATAATTATGTAAAAAGATAACAACAACAACAAGAAACAGTTAACATATTTATAGGTAGTCAGAAAAATTATGCAAGTCTACATTTACACACTACAATCGGCTAAAGCCGATATTGGACACGTGAGACCAAAGGCCGAACGCTATTGCTTGCCACACTTTTCATAATGACTTCCAAGTGACTTGCTCAAAAGCAAGTTCATACGTAGATTATGATATTAACAGTGTTTCAGCCTCAGCGAAGCGAGGTATTGGGGTGGTTTAAGTATAATACCCATATAAGTATAATACAATAAAAATATTTTATTTTTATGTAAAGAATACGGGATAACTCACGTGAATAAGTCAGATAGCTCCGATTTAGTTTTAAGCACATTCGGTGGTCTTTTTCAAGGAGAGCTCGGGACGGCTGCTTTGACGTCTTGCTTAGCACTCCGAATGTAGTTGAAACTATAGTCGGAGCTATCTGACTTATTCACGTGAGTTATTCCGTATTATTTACTAAAATGAGTAGAAACCACTTTAGTTTTTAAAATAAAATATAAATGTTATATAATAGAATATGTTTTTAAAAAAAGTCGATGGCAATAACTGACCAGAACATCACTAGATGCAGCGAATGGCTGGGTAGATAAATCATGTAGCCTCTCAAATAGTACGCCAAGCGCTGAATGGAAGAGTTGTGGCGTCATTCCATTGCTTTGTACGCGGCTCAAAATTCCTATTGGAAATACACAAATATTGGGAATTTATTGTTCAACATCCCAGAACAATAAATTTTCAATATTTGTGTATAGATAGAAAACTTTTAAGCTGGTTACTTACTTGTACCCGTACCGTGTATTATTTTGTACCTTGTATTATTTTCAAAAGTTTTATTAAAGTTCGGTTGTGTGGTGAGTTTTTATATGAAGAAAAGTAAATTTTTGTGTCTTATATACAGAGTTGAACTCGTTGTATGTGTTGAAACTTTAATAAAAATTAATTAATATTTTTTCCAACAATGAAATATAGTCCCCTTGGCTGGATCAGAACCCAGGTGCTTGGAGGCAAAAAGGGCTGACGCAGTTACCCTTATAAACTAAAGAAATACACTATTTAAACTGTATCAATAATAATAGACTGATTATTTTGTAAATGACTGTTAAAAAGTATTTAAAAACAAAAAATAAAACACGTAATCTTAACTGCCCCGTGGGGTGCCGTGCTAGCAGGCCCCCAGGCGGTGCCAGCAGCATTGCTACCTGTGGGTGTTGTAAGAGGCAACTACAGGTAACATACCAGCAGTGTCTTCTGATATCTTAAACTGCGACCCGCAAGATGCCTGTCAAGCGTGGGGATTATGGCAATCCCCCTGGAGGATGCTGTGTTCAACAGCGGACTATACGGCTGGTACAGCACAGCACTGTAATCTTAACTAACACCAATCTAGATCAGAATGGCTATATCACAGTATTTTTCTATTATACAATATTTTTCTATTATATTAGTAGAATTAAGAAGTGTGTTTGATTACTCTTACTCGTATGGGGATCGCAATAACAAAACATTTTATTCAATCCACCTATAAATAAATGAGAGTATACTGCGTTTAGAAAATAATTTGTACAGGTACTATGTATGTGTTCGTGGTGTTCTAATAAAGTACGATCCAAGACTCATATACTTAATTGGCTTCATATCATATTTTATTTTCAGAAGAAAATTTGCCGCCAAGCACCTATCGGTGTGTTCCGGCAGCTGCCCTTGAGAGCCAGTAATAAAATAAATAATAGCCAAGAATATATGCCTGAACAACATGTTTGACCATATCATCACTGACTATCATGTGAATTAGTGGTAGGCTAGCCCATGAGGGATTAAATTAGCCAGTATTTGTTCAACAATGGACGTTTTGGTTAATATAAAGATATAAATGACCTTTTTCACACAAAAAAATAAATGTTATGTTTTCTGGATTCATGTACGTTTGAATGTTAAAGTTTCTTTTTCCACCATATATTTTAAAGGACCTACCTGTTTTTAATACATGGGATGTCTTGATATTCGTCTTAGTAGCGCAAATGATACTAGACTGATTTTAGACAACATATTTTGAGATAAAAACAAAAGTTTCTTCCAACCCTTCGAGTGAAGTATCCAAATATAGGGCTTTAAAAATTATTTCATTAATCTAAATTACTTGCAGCTTTAATTCCAACGGAATGATAAAACGTTTAACGAAAATATATAATTTACAGTCGGGTTTTTTACTTTTTTAAATAATGTACACTTGTTTAAAGAAACACTTCTACAGACACAATTTTTTTAGTTTAAAATAAATGTAACAATCTGGAATATGGCTCTATTATCACTCAGTATTTTAGTTTTAGTGTTAAACCTATTTTATTCTAACATTTCTTTCATTGGGAAAGATAAACGCGTGTAATTCATCAGCTTAATGGTTGAAAAGGGGGTTTTATAGCCGTACGCTGGTAAAAACAGATTGGTACAACCCTGGGGTAGTATTCGCCCTACTATTTGTCAATTGGAATTAATAGATTTGGGTCGGAACAAAACAGTTTGCAGTCAAAACAGAACAGCTATTTTTAGTTATAATAATTTTTAAAGGAAAAAAATATTAATAGCTCATAAACAGAGAATTTTTCAAATGATTGTTATATAGTTGCAGTCGCTAGATATTTTAATGTATTTAATAACGTATATAATTAAGCACTTTTATTATTTCAATTATTATAAAATTATATACCATTTGAAGCAGTGATGGCTCAGAGGCATTGGCAATGGACGGCCGCGCAGCAGGTCCATGGTTTGAATCCCGCCGTGGGCTTGAGCTACACTACATGGTGGAAGGGCATTTTGCGTATGCCCACCTAGATAGGGACTACCATCAAGAAGAAAATGTGTAGCCAAGCACCTAACGGTGTGTCCGGCAGCTGTTCTTGAAAGCCACTAATTTTAGGTTAAGTCTATAAACACTTATCATCAGGTACGATAGTGGACAAAGTCTTACCTATCAGGAATAAAAAAACTAGGTTTTCTATATATGTATGTGTAGTGAAAAACTATTCTGTTTTTGCATTCAAGATTTTTTCGTTTTTATTTTCTTTTGGTATTATCTAATAAATTTAACATTTCGAAAAATAAAAAACAATTTGTTTCCTCTAATACCAAAAGTTTAGCTTTAATTTTTTGTGGTTAAGGAACTGTTCCATATTCTTTTATTGGAAGTTTTGTCTTATGGAAAGAATGAATGAACTTTATAATCGCATTGTGTAGCTACTTGGTGCACAATAAATATCTTGATCATCTTTACACTATCATGGCATTTATTGTGAAGTTAGCCTATCAGCTATAAAAAATGAAATGGATAAGATAGCAGGGAAACGTATCAATAATAGCACTTTCAAAGAGGATTGACATTCACAAAGGTGGCTGGTCTTGTAGCCTGCCAAGAATCAAATCCAAAACTTTCAACAACGTTCTTAGGTCATATTTTGTGTTATTGGAGAAAACCTGCATAAGTAACACTAAGGATAGAAACATGATTGTAAACATTTAAACTTATTAAAAATCGAAGGGCATCATTGTTCCTTTTTTACCGACTAAATAATGAAGGAGGTACACAATTCGTATGTATTTTTTAAATGTTTGTTACCACAGGACTTTTGACTGGTTGAAATGATTTTTGTGATACTTTTATATTTGTAAGTTGAAGTTTGGCGTGGAGACCCATTTAAATTTCATTAAAATCGGTTTAGCCGTTTTTAGTTACACTCCAACAACTGAAAAGTATTTTTCTGTCTTGATGATATAGTCATTTACAGTGAATGACAATCGATTCCATAAGTAGCAAGGGTCAAGAAAAAAGGGTGTAATTTTTTTATACCTTGGTTATAATTTGTCGAAGTCGGTACCATGTGCACAATATTGTGATAATAGGTACTTTTGAACCATCACTGTATCGACTTCAACAAGTTAATTCGCACATTTCAGTGTTAAAGTCGGTTCCATTATTTGGTTTCTTTTTTTATTGGTGCACGTCATAGGTCGCAAGTCCCACGGAATATATCAAATTACCTCAAGAGTTTATAATGCCCTAAGCATGAAGTTATTTAAGTTGAATGCTGGCTTATCAACCAAACGTTTTATAGTTTCAACGAATTTCTTGAAATTAAATGTAAACTAAATTAGATGTAGGTACCTACAGCTCAATAATACATTATGCAACAAGTGCGCGCAGTTGTTTATTACATTCGAGACGGGTTTTTGGCCTAAATGGAGTAGAGATTGTAATAAACAACGCGCACGAGTTTCATACGAAGTTTTCAACACACTTGCGAGGAACGAATACGAAATTTTCGATACGAAAATATTTTCTTGAACTTTTTGAGAGCATTAATAATCTGATTAAGTAGGTTTATAATTAAATCTTCTTAAGTTCTACTTCAGGAGGTAAAAAACTCTTTAGTTAGTTTATATATGAAAAACGAATGAAACAAACTACAATCTCCTTGGTGAGAAGTGTGGAAACGTTGTTTTTTTTTCTATTTAATAATAATTATATAATAAATAATAAAACACTTAATTTAAAACACTTGTGCGGTAAAGTATAAAAAAGCACGACTAGACTATATTATGAAACTTAAATCGGTACATTCAAAGGCCCGTTACAAGCGAGTGTATTGAAAAATAATCATTTTGTATGTATGAAAAGGGGGTTTTTCCAGAATCCCCTTAGTACTAAACTTTACCACGTACGCCGTGGTGTATTCAGCTGGGTTCCTGGAAGTCACAGGAAGAAACTGGCCGATCTATGTACGAGTATGTGAATACGGGGGAACAAATTGGCGGGAATCTACTCACCAACTAGCGGCTCGCTGAACTTTTTCTAATTACAGTTAGGTACAAATATAGGGATTATATTTGCATAAACTTCCTTTGGTCCAGAAGTCAACGTCGCTGGTAGCCCGCAGATAGGTAGTGGTCACCCACGAATTCACCACGGCACTCCACTCATAGTTAAATGAAATGTTCAATCAAGGACGCCTGGCGAAGTAGTAAGTTAAATAGGTTGCCGTGATCCCACAAACAACCAAACACTAGTTTATCAAAACCCAGAAGCAAATTATACAAGTTACTTGTGCTGTGCACGACCGCGCGCGTATTTACGATGAGTTATCGAACCAGAGTGCGACTCGCATCGGCTACCGCAAGTATGAAAAAGCGCCGGCTCGGGATTGCATTGATAACAATATCCGCGTCCGCACGAATATGAACCCTATACGCCTAGCGATAAGGTTCAAACATAAAATTCATAGTTTACCAAACAATATATTTAAAAGTAATTTGATCAAATTAATTTAATGTTACATAAGAAATTAATTTAATGTTACATAATATGTTTAAATATACTGTACTTGTGTACGTAGATAACATTATTATTTAAGAACTTATATGACGTCACTACATAGTATAAAGTAAAGTCGCTTTCCAGTGTCTATTTGTCCCTATGCATGCTTAGATCTGTAAAGCTACGTAACAGATTTTAATGCGTTTTTTTAAATAGATAGAACGATTCAAGAGGAAGGTTTATATGTATAATACATGCATAATAAAGTTAAGAAACACTGATCATTTTAGAGGTTTCTAATGTGGTGTTTCATGCATTGCACCCATGCGAAGCTGGTGCGGGTCGCTAGTATATGAATAAAGAACGATAGAACTATAGACTTGAATGCGTGATGTTCCTTCCAAAACCATGGAATACAATAAATATCTACTCTATTTCCCTTATATTCATCGTTTACCTTTATTTTGTTTCCGATTATTCGCGTGCTGTCGAATATGCAAAGTAAACGCGATAACATCGACTCAGACAATAATTTACGAAAACACACGTAGCATTTTCGGATAATAAGGACGTTCCCTTTTTATCGATATGTTAATAATCGGTGTTACGGAAAAAACCGTACATCGATTTGTAGTAAACAAAAAAGTAGCTATGATTGTTTATGACTAAGTTACAGATATTTACTTTTTGACCAACTTCCAAAAAACGAGGAATTCGCCTGTTTTTTATGTTTGTTACCTCATAACTTTTGACTGGGTGAACGGATTTTGATGATTCTCTATTTATTTGAAAGCTGATGCTCTCCGTGTAGTCCCACCAACTAAAAACTCTTTGGTTTACCTTCTGCCAGTCCTAACAGACATTTAGAGTTTTTTTTATGTGTATTTGACGCAACAAGCACGAGGACCACCTGATGTTAAAAGTCTCCTCAAAGGGAGCACGGCGCGGTCCAGTGCTGTCGCGGCAAGTGCTCTTAGCTCGGAGTAGAAATGGCTTTTACTACGAGACACAGAACTTAAAAGTATCAGACAGTATTATAAAACTTATTGATAGAAGTTTTGACTCTCTCCGAGCCAAGAGCGCCCGCCGCGGGAACACTGGACCGCGCTGCGGTCCCTTTGCATATTTACATCGAGCTTAGTAATAAAAAAATATGAAATATCAAATCATGGTCAATATATCAATATTTCTATATTCTCCTTACATATCATTGGATCTTTACCGTCTTTACCTAATTAACAGGGAAATTGGTGGACATTTCTTTATGATACTGTTCGTAAATGTTCCTACTAAGTAAATAATCAGATTGTTATTATGCGATGTATATGTACCTACTAATGCGATGGACATGAATATAAAAGCATTTTTATATTCGTTTTTCAAAATCTCAGCCGGATCGCATGCAGAGAGAAATACTGTGACCATACTTTCTTCTAATGACATATTTTTATTTTAATGTTTGACACTAACCGAATGAAGTGAAGGTGTCAGTAGCAAGATGATCGTTTTTTTTCAATTGTTACGGATCAAGCCCGAGGTTCACTGATGTTAAGTGGACTAACCTCTGCCTACAACATACTCATTTTTCGTCAACGACGAATTGCACTGTGCCCGTCACACTGAGAAGTACAGTAGCTATGTCTCATGTGCCTGTAATTTTACTGGCTCTCAAGGACTACTGCCGGAACACACTGTTAGGTGCTTGGCGACAGATTTTCTACTTGAGGGTGGTCGCTATAGCCAGACGGGCATTCGCAAAATGCCCTTCCACCATGCGGTGAAGCTCAAGCCCGCGGCGGAATTCGAACCATGGACCTGCTGCGCGGCAGTCTATACCCAATGCCACTGAGCCATCACTGCTTCAAATTTATTATCTTTTACAAATCACACCGCATCGTGAATATTTTAAGAAACCCAATGTTCATATAACGAATGCTAAGTAAATTTGTCTCAAGAAATATTAAGTATTATATTTGTATTCTGAATTAACTTTTAATTTTGTCACAAGGTTTTGTACCTTGTTTAATTTATATTGTAGGATGAAATATGAAATAAAATACATTTTATATACATACATTTAATCATTTGCCTATTAAATCTATATAAGTAGGTATAGCGACTTAACAAGATGAAATATCATAAAATTCTATTTAGCCAAACACAAACATCAAATAGACTTATAAACATTGAAACATTTAAATAAAATATACATTAAATTTAATTATAATGACTAGATGAACAATAATACTGTGATAAGGCGGTAAGAGGCTTCTACAGACGTAAAGGTTACACACATTTAAAATAACACACACAATATCAAAATAATCCTTGGTAAATTTGCTCTCATGTAACATGCTTCTCTCAAAGCTCTAGCTTTGAGTTTGTTAGAAATCTTGTACGATGACACGGCCCGACTCTTCAAGATACTCGTTCAAAATGTTTGTGAAATTATTTCCTACAATGTCAATCCTGTTGTATTTGCAAGGGATTTTTTTTAAAGAAATAAACACTTCTTTTTTTCCCTCAACTATTTTTAACACCTAGATACTATGAAATAGTTCTGTTTAATTGAATACCTTACAAAATGTGAAAGATTATCTACAGTCACAAATATATTAGACGCAATGGTGATAACACAGCTTTTAGTTCTGAACGCATAATAAATCCATATATAATGCACAATTCGAGTGAAAGTGAAGCAGGATTGATAGTTGACTGTTCGGTTTTAGAAGCGGGCCATATCATCGTGTACAACTTCAAAAATATATCTTATACAAAGGACTGAAAATATTCACAAGAATTTTATACGACGACAGAAGTATGCAGGACGCTATTCAGATATGACTACTAGATATGCTATATATTAATGAGAAAGTGAATATCGTTCGTTGTCATAAGAATAAAAAGTCCTAGAGACTTATGAATCTAGTAAAAGTTTGAGCCTTACGTTAAAGTGAATTTCGCTATTTTAAGAGAAATGTTAGGAATTATTTCTATTTTGAACACATACACGCAAAAATGGTAAATTTTCAAATTGTTGACACATATTTAAAAGTCACGCTACTTCAGCATCGTTTTAGCTCCTTCTTTTTTTAATCCTGGACATTTTAATATTTTTAGTATCATAGGAATGTAAGAACATCGTTCCTTCCACGACATACGCGGTTGAGAAAGAGGAATATTATTCCTAGCTTAGAAGCTGGTTCGGCCGAAAATGAAGTTCCCTGGAGCGTTAGGGTCTTCGGTGGAGAAGTACTCCTTCCACAGCTCCTGGAACTCTTCCCATGAGACGCTGGACTTGCCCTGTTGACAAAATATAAAGTTATCTTATATCTTATATCTCTTACTCAGTTTATATTCTCTTTTTACTATATCATCCGGATTGTGCAGTTCTTAACCGATCAGCAAAGTTAAGCAACGTCCGCCGCGGTCGATGTCGAGGTAGCGGCGATGAGTTGGATGGGTGACCGCTAGTGACATTACTACTGAGCGCTTCCGTGCTTCGGAGGGCACGTTAAGCCGTCGGTCCCGGCTGTTGTCTTAGGATGGCAGTCGTTATAGTATGGTGGTAGGGCATTTTGCTAATTCCCGCCTGGCTAGCTACCACCCTCAAGTAGAAAATCTGTCGCCAAAAATCTAAACGTGTGTTCCGGCAGCTATCCTTGAGAGCCAGTACTTCTAGGTTAGTCTGAACAACATATTCGCCCTCATCTTCAATTACCATCAGGTGAGATAGTGTTCAAAGGCTAAAATATAAAAAAATAATAGGTTAAAATTTGATTTCTTTTCTATTATTGAGACGTAATAAGATTAGTTTATTGGGATATGTACTAGGTACAAATCTTTTTACTTATAATAAAGTGATATGATTATCATACAATATTTTTACCTATATCTTAAGTATCTTGTCTAATAGATATAAATTGAGAACACCGTAAAAGAAACTATGTATAATACAAGAAATATTGTTTATTTAGATATAATTTCCAAATCAAATATTACTCGCACACAGAGACGACAAGACTAAAGTCGTTCTTTGATTATTTATCTTCTTTGATTAAACATTACCACAAAGTAAACTTGGTTAAATAGAAATTGACAGACCGTGATAAAACACACTAAATACAGACATAGTTCTCTGTTGGTATTATTAATCAACAATTTAATAATGCCAACCTGGCAAGCTGCGTGACAGGATGTACAAACTTATAAGGAAAGTCATAAATTCTAGTCACGCCACAGATGTTCCGACATGTCGAGTCTCGACGCCTGGAAAAGAAAAAACTTGGCTCGCATTTTACTGGAAATTCTGATGACCGATATGGGGATACAAATGGGAGTTGTAAAGTTTAGATTGAGTTTTTTTATTGTCTTGAAGCTATTGCGTTTTGGGATTGTAATTTTACAGTTTGGAACTGCTGTTTATGTGTTTGAATATTTACGCTACATTAAGCTCAAAGGTCACAACATTATATTCTGACATGACTTTAGCATTCGTATATATATCAGGGTACTTAAGAACGGACATGGCTTACCTAATATAGAGATTTAAACAGTATTTTTATATGTAATATTTTATTTTTATGTGTTTACGTATATATTGTAATGATATGGGTTACTTGTTACTTATTTTACTGCTATCGTTGTAATATTGTTACTCGCACCATTGTAAATTTTGTGTTATTTTTTTAATCAGTATATATGATTTCAAGCACTATTGTACGTTAAGCGAAATTGTTATTTACACATTTTTAATTACGATAAACGTCTCAAACATGATTCAAACCCGTGCCCTTTTTATGGGATGTTCCAAAATACTATTACATCATTTAACACAAACATCTACGATTCAGTACATCATTAAACAAGTATCATTACGTTTCTATATATGATTTGAAGCAGTATCGTATGCTGAAAGATATTCTCAAATACAAATTTATGGAACAATAAAATCTAAAATAAAAATGCAAAGCAAGTGAAACATATCTGAATATCAATTTCCTTAAAAAACTGATCATTATAATAACTATATCTTGTCGAATATCTTGTTTATGCACTTCACTGCCCGCTGCCGGGGCTCGCTCGCTTAGCTCGCTCGGCTCGCGCGTTGTTGTAGTCACAAGTAACATAACGTTCTTCCTCCCTTCGCTTGACATCTCACTATATAATAGACTTTGGACTAGGCTAGTCATTAAAATTTAAATTACAAAACCAGCTTGTGGGCTACCTGAGTCTTATTTTCCAAATTATTCGAGTACAACATGTCCCGGGCGGGATCGAATCCGCTTCCTCCGATTTCGCGCTTTATGCCTAATCCACTAGGCCATCTGGACACGCACTTTCAAGCACTCGATATTGTTTGAAATCATATTTGTAATTCGATTTGTATTTGTAATCGAATTTTTATTTGACGTGATATCAATATTTTTGACATGCACTTTTAACTTTTGATGAATACTGAAAAGTTCAAATGTAAATCTGGTTTGTTTTACTGATTTTTGTTCAAAAAATAGTCTGACAAAACAGATTATACCAAGATATTAAATGTTATAGATACGTGATCATCAATGGAAAACATGCCTTTTAATTAGTTTGTTCACATCAATATCTTCTTGTTTTACTAAGTGAATAATTTGTACAGACATATATTATTGACCCATAAGGAGGAAATTTTGCTGCGAAAGTTCAGGACTGTGTTAGGACAAAGACATCATATATTTTAGTCACGCCGCAAATGTCTGAACATGTCCACATCGTTTCGCTAAACCTATCTACGTTCATCCTAAGCTTGTAATATATCAGGCGTGGAACAGCAAAATAGCAGTGCTATTTTTTATTTATGTTATTATTATTTTCACAAGTTTTATAGCAGACATTTACTTTAAAAATCTTTGGTGATAACTTCTTAAGTATTTTTTTTTATGCCTGTTAGGTTAGCCTTTGTCGACTATCTCACCTGATGGTAAGTGATGATGTGGTAGAAGATGTTGTTCAGGCTAACCTAGAAGTACTGGCTCTCAAGGACAGCTGCTGGAACACACTGTTAGGTGCTTGGCGACAGATTTTCTACTTGAGGGTGGTAGCCAGCCAGGCGGGCATTCGCAAAATGCGCTACCACCATGCTATAACGACTGCCATCCTAAGACAACAACCGGAACCGAAGGCTTATTGTGCCCTCCGAAGCCCGGAAGCGCTCAATTGTAATGTCACTAGCGGTCGCCCATCCAACTTATGACCGAGGGCGACAGTATAAGTAAACTTCGCTACGAGCGCTTTTATAAGTCCAAGGCAGTCTTTCATCGTTACTCACCTTTGCCATCTTGGCAAATGCGACTTTACACTCCTGGGTGTCGATGCCGTAGGAGGAGCAGACAGTGGTGAACTCATCACAGTCTATGGACCCGTCTGCACTCGCGTCTTCCAGCTGGAACATGAAGTGGCAGTACAGCTGCTGCCACTTCAGAGCAGCTGATGGATTCAAGGCGTAGTCGTTCCACATCGATACCCATTCTTCGACGGATACCTGACAAAGAAAATACAGATTTAGATATTTTGTTTTTGGAGGACAGGAAATTATTGTTTGAATTCTTTGTTAGAAAAAGGCAATGAACTACAAACAAATTGATCCACGAGCCAGTCATAGCTAAGCCAATGTGTCTTGTGTATAAGGAGTAGAGTTCACGGGGCGCTTTCGATATTAACGTAGATTCGTCTTATTTCAAAATACTAATTGTTCAAACCCGATGAAACTTTGCATGTTTGTCAGGTTTGTCAGCCTCAGGTTTGCAAGATTTCCGTAAAATTAAGTCATTTCAAAAACAATTCGCGAAAAACGTTTAATATGGGTGTTGTAATTTACACATTTAAATAAATAGTTAGTAAAAAAATCGAGAAGCTGGCAAACCAAAAGCATAGATATTAAGCTCAGCAATATGCACACAAAATTTCACCGAGTTTGAACACTTGGTATTTAAAATATGACGAAACTACGTTTGAATGGAAAGCTCTCCGTGAACTCTACTCTTAAATAAGCTTCCATATAGACATGTTTTCAGGGTTCCGTAAGAGGAAAAAGGAACCTGTTACTAAGCCTACGGTGACCGTCTGTTCGTAAGTCCATCCAACATATAAAAGGGTTGTATATTTTATATCTGTGTATTGAGTATATGTATATTAATAACCAGCTGTCATCACGCAATGGCGATATAATGTTCTGTGACAACCCTAAATTATCAAGTTAGTCTCCATGGTAAGACATACATTGTTGTGGTTTTATCAACCGGAAGACATTCACTGTTGAACAAATTTCCACGCTTGGCGTCTTGGGGATCGATGTCAAAAAGTCGCACGTGTTCATTTCTCAAACTCCCTAGGAAGGAAATTATAGCCAGGTACACCATGGGAAGTGTTTGTTTTACTTTAATTTAGCTAAATATATAACAGGAGTAAAACCGGTATCACTAAAACAATTTTAATTTTATTTTCACCTCGCTCAAATTGAAAAAGGTTAATTTGCAAATCAAATTCTTCACCTCCATAAAATTCCCATCAACCGTTCTCAAAATGAATTCCTTCCGGCCTAATCATACCGGGGCACCACGGTGTATATGTATAATTATATCATGGTATGCGTAATACAGGGCCTTCACACATCAAAGGCTTTCAAACTCGGCTGGCGTAAACAAACCCCTAGCCTATATGGTTAATAAAAACACCGTGCATGGTATGAACAATAACAGAATTACTCGACAAAAAAGGAACAAAAAATCTAATAAAGGTCGCTCGATTTATACGGTCGATGTGGATACGCGTAATTAAACACAAAAACTGAATACCGTATGACATTTTTTCGCCGCGTCTGATATTAAAAGAGGAGAAATGTCGTAGGCGAGCAGTGTTACCTATAGGTACGTAGAATTATTTTATGTTCTACGGTGTAGAATATAATACTGTTCGTATTTGACTCAAGCTCAGCAAATGTTGAGGTAACGGTAGAGGTTTCACTTAGACTTCGACTTAATTTTTTGCAAAAATATAGATATTTTCGGGTGTACAACTTGATATTGACTGTTCTCATATAAAAATTTTCATTAAGATATAATTTCTTTTTATTGCTGAATTTGAAGTCTCTGTAATGAAGTATGTTATGAAGGTTTTGTCCCTGCGTGGTTTTAAATTGTACTGGACTTTACATATAGGTATCTAGTTGACAAGTAAATGGTGGTTTTATTAACGAATGCATTGGTTCAACACAGACGGTAAAAAAATTACATCACCCTTCAAATCACTGCAAACAAACCATATTTTTATAGTTCTTATGTGTTGAAAATTAAAATTGTCTCGAAAACTACTGCACTATATCATAATGAAATAATTGAAACCTTACAAGAAAACAAATTGGCTCTATTATAGAGTCTCGAGCATCGCCGCAAAGTCGCTTGTTTATCGGTATTTTATCGCATACATTTCGGTGAGTGTGCAATGGAACTTCATAATTTGATTCCGTCATCCCCATTCTAGACATCCATATTCAGAAGCGCCACCACTTTATGGTGGATATTCCATTTACCCGAACGAAGCGATTTCCTTCTTCGTTTATCATACGAACCGCCAGGGAATGGAACACCCTGCCTGAGTCTGTGTTTCCGGTTAAGTACAATAAGGGGGTCTTCAAAACACGAGTGAATAGGTATCTTCTGGGTAAGCGCGCTCCATCATCGATCGCATCATCACTTAGCATCAGGTGAGATAGTGCAAGTGTAACCCGTTTCGGTATGATAAACAAAATCCATCGCATCCTCGTGAAATAATATTTACTAGTATTATTTACTCTCATTTACGCACAATTTATCACGTTACAGCGCGCGCAGATATAAACTTTAGTTCATAAGTAGTAGGTTCGGTTTTCATACTCACACGTAACTATCTGCTAGTTTAGCCTACGTTTCCCCATTACGTCTCAGTCACGTAGATCTCATACTAATAGGTGACAGTTCGGCGTCACAATAAATGTTTAATAAAGCATGAATACATTTCTGAAACTTCGTTTAGATAATGTCGGAGAATGTAGCGGAGAATTAATAGTCATAACACTACTACTAGTATAAATAATAGTCTAATAGTCATAACAAATACTACGTTGTACTATTTACTTTCACTCCCCCAAGTTCATGAGGAGTAAGCGGCTTTTTTTTATTCCTTATATCCTTTGACCGCAATCTCACCTGATGGTAAGTGATGATATGATCAAAGGTGTTAACAGGCTTAATCTAGAATTACTGGTTCTCAAGGACAGCTGCCGGAAACACCGTCAGGTGCTTGGCGACAGATTTTCTACTTGAGGGTGGTCGCTAGCCAGGCGGGCATTCGCAAAATGCCCTACCACCAAGCTATAACGACTGCCATCTTAAGACAACAACCGAGACCGACGCTTAACGTGCCCTCCGAAGCACGGAAGCGCTCAGTAGTAATGTCACTAGTGGTCACCCATCCAAGTATGACCGCGGCGGAAGTTGCTTAACTTTGCTGATCGGTTAAGAACAGCTAAGCTAACTTCGCTTCAAAATTCTATTGCTTTTGTACTATTTGCAACTGAATGAAGAGCAAGTGGCTTATAATCCGATATGATTACACGAGGTCACAAAGTTTTGACCTGACAAATATCCATCATCACTCCCCGGCCAAAAAAAACACTTCCGAATTTTTCGTGAATCTATATGTATCATCATCCAGAGCTTAAACTATGTAGGTAAAAACAAGCATGACACTCCAGAAGCTTTCGAGAGTCGGTCGCCAAAAGGCAAAACGTATATAGCGTGTAACAGTTGGCCCTGTATATAGCGGCAGAATAGGGGTGGATAGCGGGAGTTCCTGCAGATTTCTTGCGTTGTAATATTTTACATATATTCTTTGTTGCGACCTAAAATAAAATCCTAAAAGAGCGAGGCCCAAGTCGTACTAGGTTTTTTTTTAATGTTATTGTGACGGTACAAGCTCAAGGTCCACCTGATGTTAAGTGGACTAACCTCTGCCTATAACAGTTGCAATTCATCACAAGTCACGAATTGCACTGCGCCCGTCACATTGAGACATAGTTGTTAAGTCTCATTATGCCTGTAATTTCACTGGCTCTCAAGGACTACTGCCGGAACACACCTTTCGGTGCTTGGCGACAGAACCTCTACTTGAGGGTGGTAGCTAGCCAGGCGGGCAATCGCAAAATGCCCTTCCACCATGCGGAAAATGTAGGTCAGTTAAAATATAAACTAATTTACCTATTCGAGTAATTTATGATAAAAAAATACCGCGTTAGGCAACTAGCGCCGGTTTTTTTTAATTGGATGCCTTAAAAGGTCGCTTATCTGTCCTTATAATTTGGCTCTATAACAAATTTTGACCAAACGAGACTTCGTAGACTGGCTTCTTTATCTTCTGAGCTTTTTTCTTTTAATATAAAAAGTTACGACATTGCCCGGCTTACCTATAATAACTTCACAAGGATTAATTTTAATGCAGACAGGAAGCGCTTTTTATTACCGTCCTTCCTTCGTTTACATAATTTTGTTTAGCTTCCGGTCTCGTGACAACCGATACCGGCACTTTATGAGGCATTTTAAGGTACCTATTTATTATTCATATTATACCTGGTACACGATACCGGTATAAATAGTTGAATTCTGACGGACGGTTTAAAAAACAATGTACTATGTGAAGGATCTTTGTCTTGCCAAGATCATAATAAAGCTATTTTTTACATATTTCTTATTTGTGAATATATTTCAATAAGTGTGCCAACAAAATGTCTGGTTATATTTAATAGACCACTAGAGCTCAAACTGTGTAATAATTTTATTTAAAATATAGAAATTTCAAAGCTTTTTTTCTTAAATAAAGACATGTCTAACATATTTTTATTCAAATTAACAAATAAAAAAATTATGTAGCAAATTGCTTCATTATGATCTCGGAAAGGAAAAGATCTGTTAAATGTTACAATAAAAAAAGAATTTAAAGCGTCCGTCAACATATACCCGTGTATACCGGTATCGTCTACCATATGAAAAATAAATACATTCAAATGCCTCGAGAGATCAATTCACAAATAATTTGCCCATTTTATTATATTACAAATAAAAATCATTTAGATAATTGCTTTTTATGATCTCGGCAAGGCAAAGATCCTTCAAACGGTACAATAAAAAAGTAACTTCTGTCAACATATAACCGTGTATACCGGTATCATGTACCAGGTATTATCTGAATAATAAATACCTTAGAATGCCTCGAGTGATCAATTCACAAATAATTTGCCCATTTTAATCTAAAACCGTGCACAGGCCTGTTAACTAACGAAGGAGCACCACAACACAGTGAGCTATATGGGGTATTGTACGGATAACCTAGTTTGTTAGTGTGGGTGTACATAAATGCTAATGGTATGTTACCAGTAATAGTAGCACATGAATAAAGAAAAGAACAAAATGAAAGCTTCGACAACTTTGGTCCGTTTACAGAGCTGGTTCAAACCGGTTTTGTAACCGGGCTGGCGCCGCTGTGGCCGCCGCAATCCCAACCGATGCATGTAGTAGGGAAGCTTTTATTCGGTTCTGTTCTTTATTCATGTGCGAGTAGCTACTAGTTGCATCTACATCCAAAAAATAATTAAGAGGTGCGCCTGTTTAAGCGAAAAGGTTTTTAGAACATTGCATTTTCAGCCTGTAATCTTGATAGTGAAAATAATAGACAAGAATCTACATTTTCTAAATTGTCTATAAACTGGAAAACCTTAAAAGGCTTACAGAATATAAAATTAGATTTTCTGAAGTCATGTTGCCAGTACGCGTAGGAAAAGGGTTATTTACTTTTTATACCAAAACCCTGTATAATACCCGTATTTATACCTAAGTTTTATAATATCAGCTGTGTAGGATGGTAGGATGTAGAGTAATGGCCAAGGCCTCGGTTTGATGCTGTAATATATTATCATAATAGCAAAAGGGACTCTGGTACGGAGCTATATATCATGATATTACGATCCTATGTCGTAAAGCATGTTATTTTAACTTGAGGGTACGTGAACAGGACACCCATTCTGACCCAATGGGGTTTTAACTACGTAAGTATTTTATGTACTCATGAAAACATATAAATGGTTCTTGTAAAGGTAATGAAGCAGGGATTACGAAAGTCTAACTGAGTATGTAACTTATTTAATTTGAGTTTCAGACGGAAGAAATTTATATATAGGCTTGCCGACTCAATAAAAATATTTTTAATTCGGTTCTATGTTTTGTTAGCTCAACACTCTGTCAGTTATGAACTGTTTTTTAAAGAAAAACCTTTTTATTTATAAATAAAGGTAGGTATTTGATTTTAAAGATATATGAATTTTACTAAAATCGGTTAATTAGTTTAGATAATAAATGAAAATAACTGGAAAAATATACATATCATCGAAGTAAATAAAACCAAATTGCGTGTCATATTTACGAGTTGTAGTAAGTTTTGTTTCATAACTGTATGGCTTACGCCTCGAAGATAGGTGTAATAACATTCCAACATCTTTGGTTAAGACGCACTTCGTCTTTGAAAAAACGACCGACTGAGGGCATGGGACGAAGAGACCCCGTTTCACGGGCAATTGAGCGAAAACAAACTACGCAATATTTGCAAAGCGTGAGCAATATTTTCTAATTATATTCGTATATCATAGGCATATAAAAATTTGCTTTTTAAATACGGAAAAAAAATTCAGTTACTAAATCACATGATACAATAATTTTAAATAAAAGTAGAATTGACTTGATTTAATATATACTTGACTAAGCGATATTTTAGGGGTGTTCATGATTTGTTTCTTCTTATACAAATAAATCTATGGAATCGTGTTTTTCGGATTAGGCATATCATTTTGTATTTTATGTAATAATATATATTTATTTTATTCATATCTGTAGTATAATTCGTGGAGCAGGCGTATTTGAAAAATCAATATTTAAAAAAAAACTGAACGGCTTTCTAAAAAATATGTTCAGATTGTGTCCTTTTGAGAATCAAGAGTTTGTGAGGTAAGTACGACATATTTGCTTTTCTGGATAATTTGGTTATTAATGAAATATAAATTAAAATACATTACTTATTTAAGCACAGTTAGCAGAAACATTGCCTAATATAACTATCAAGAAAATGTCCACTAATTGATTAAGCATATGCCTTTTTGCCACGTCAACAATATAAAAACAACTCTCAACCTTTACAAAATTAAATATTGTTTGAAATATGTTTATCATAGAACTGACCACTGACTATTAATTTTGGCAGATGTGTTAAAAAAATGTTTCTTGCAGAGTCTATTACACCAATGTTCGTCTAAAAACATATTATTTGTAATAAATCCATTTTTATTAGAGATTTTGTTTGGTTTTATATTATCTCTCATCTCGGTTATCTCTCACACTTAGTTTTATCGATCCAATGTTTTACAATAACCTCTCCTAACCCAAAAGATTTATTCAAGCCGAAATTTGGCTCTTTTCGGTAATAATTTAGCCGGAAGCAATAATGGATAGCAAGCATGGGTATCTACGCGTATTGAAATAGTGTTTATGTTGCTCAAAATTCAAAATATTTTCGTTAAAGAGCAGTTATTAAAATTCATTTACTTTATATAGTTCTATCCTAGAATTATAAATACTTTTATCATATACTCACAATTTTTTTTTGGTTACTTATAAACGTTGTCTTGTCATGTACCAAGCTTTTTTAAACATTGTTATGATTGCAATAACAAAATTACAAATTTACGAAAGTGAAACATATATCCCACACATTACTTTTTTTTTTTCACGTAAATTTGTGATATATCAACCGTTTTTGGAACGAAGTATGAATCTATTTGTAGTAATTAAATAACTTTAAACTGTTCAAATCGCGTAAACTTATCGTATATATCGTGGTCACGGGGTGACGCGATCACTGCAAAGCGCTCGTAGCGAAGTTTACTTAGCTGTTCTTAACCGATCAGCAAAGTTAAGCAACGTCGCGCGCGGTTAGGAGTTGGATGGGTGACCGCTAGTGGTTTTTTTTTTATTTTTATTCTTGATAGGTTAGCCTTTGACCACTATCTCACCTGATGGTAAGTTATGATGTGGTCGAAGATGTTGTTCAGGCTTACCTAGAAGTACTGGCTCTTAAGGACAGCTGCCGGAACACACCGTTAGGTGCTTGGCGACAGATTTTCTACTTGAGGGTGGTAGCTAGCCAGGCGGACATTCGTAAAATGCCCTACCACCATGCACCTCTTAGAATTGACTTCTGCTAATCCTAACAAACATTTTGAGATGTTATTTTATTTTTTATATTTTTGTTCCAATTTATTTGTATATGACGGAATAATCAGGACCACCTGATGTGAAAGTCTCTTGTGTATGTACAGTTATGTATATACAGGGTTATTGGTAAAATGCTAACAACCTCTTAGGGTTGACTTCTGCTAGTTCTAACTCTTTACAAACATTTTGAGATGTTTAAAAATAAAACCATTTTGTTATAATGTATCTGTATATAACGGAATAATCACGAGGACCACCTGATTTGAAAAATCTCTTGTGCCTGTATTTGAATATTTCATACTTTTCACTATCTAGCTCGATGTAAATATTCAAAACTCTGTTCAAAGAGAGCGCGGCGCGTTCCAGTGGGTGCTCTTGACGTTCTTGACGAGTCTCATTAACCCTAATAGTTTCAAGAATTGTTCCAATAAAAAAAAACTTGTTGGAACACACCGTTACGTGCTTGGTTAAAGAATGTCTAATTGAGGGTAGCTAGTCTGGCATACGTAAAATCCTAACCACCATGCTATAACGACTGCCGTTCTAAGACTCCAACCGGGACCAACGGCTTAATGTGCCCTCCGAAACTTAGAAGCGCTCAGTAATAATTCCACTTGCGGTCACCCATCTAAATCATGACCGCACCAGACAACTTAAGTGATCGGTTATGATCAACTAAGCAAGCTCAGCTACGAGCGCTTCAGGAAGGGACAAAAACCGAGCAAAAAAATCTAGTGTTGAACAATATATGAGGAAAAGGTAAATTTTCCGTAATATAGACAGCTTTATTGAATCCATGTTCGATAAAGTCTCTTCTAACGCGTTATTTTATTCTGAAGCCGTCTTTCGTCTTCCTACGGTTAGTTGACACTTCATTTACCCTGAGGCTGAATGAAGCAATAAAGACTGGGAATGTATGTTGACATATAGCCTTTATTATAGCGCAGAAGCACACGAATTCAGAGACAATTGGTCGGGTATGATATATGTTCACTGTGTGAAATACGAGGCTATTTCAGCAAGTTACGGACAAGTTTTGTAACATGGCAGTGTTATCAATGAATGGTAATAATAAAATATCATAAATTTTAATGTAATAATAGGTGCTGTTATTGTGCCGCTATATAAAGGAAAGGGGTTTATCAACAGGACTGCAAGAATTAATATTAATAATAAAGAATAAGGCTGCAGGATATGATAGAGTGTCAGTCAAAATGCTGAGAGCTGGGCGAAGTAGAGTAGCTAGTCTGTTGTTCCGCCTTTTTTAATTTGTAATTTAGGACCTGCCAAGTACCAGGTGACTGGTGCAAGGTTGTGATTGTGCCGCTATATAAAGGAAAGGGTCACAACAAGAATGCAAGAATTACCGCGGACTCAGTCTCCTCAGCGTCGTCGGTAAACTAAATGCGAAGTGAGTGAAAGAAACAGATGAGAAAATATAGGGCGCACAAGCAGGGTTTAGAAAGGGAATAGGATGTACGGTTCCGGTCTTTTCTTTACGATGCATAGCCGAAAAATGCTTGGCGAAAAGCCAAAAGGTCTATTGCCCTTTCGAAGATTTAGAAAAAGCTTATGATAGGGTAAGGAGGCATAAACTGAGGTCAGCGTTGTCTATGCATAGGCTGAATGGTATCCTGATTCAAGTGCTGAAATCCCTCTATGAAGATTCCAGTACTTATGTATACTTATGTATAAACAGAACACACATGGATAAGCTCAGGGTCGCTCCACGAGCTATGGAGAGAGCTAGGCTCGGAGTTTTTTCGCGATAAAATCCGGAACGTGGATATTCGCCAAAGAACCAAAGTCACCGACAAAGCTCTCAGAATTTGCAAGTTGAAGTGGCAATGGGCGGGCCACATTGCTAGAGGAACTGATAACCGATGGGGAAGAAAGGTTCTCGAGTGGTTACCACACTACATCGGAAGACGTAGAGTAGTTGGTTGGCCCCCCACTAGGTGGACTGACGACATCGTGAAAGTCACGGGTAGCCAATGGTTACAAGCGGCTAATAGCCGTTCTTTGTGGCGTTCTATGGGGGAGGCGTTTGTTCAATAGTGGATGTCTTCCAGCTGATGATGATATCCTCCATAAATTTGTACCATATCTCTTTGCTCTATTGTCAACAATTTCCGCAGCGTCCGCGATATAACGATTATTTTGGTATTTTTTTCAAAGTTAAATTTTCGATGTTTTCATACAGATCCTTAGGTTTAAAAAAAAATTTTTAGCCCCTATTTTCAAGATAGTGGATAGTGTACAATTTGAAAGGTAAAAGAATTTTTCAAATCGGTCCAGTAGTTTTTAAGCATATTCGTTACATACAAAAACCAAATATTTCCTGTTTTTAAATATTAGTATAGATAGATGTATAGATGAAGATAATGTATTACCTAAAATTAAATTTGGGTAAACTTATGTGACACCATCAGGTTGCGGTATAAATAAAGTCCTACAAGCATCAGAAAATGTTTATTTATTGTACTGAATATAAGTATTAAAATTATGAACGGCTTACCTGCCCATCTTTGTTAGAGTCGGCTCTCTTCCGAAGTCCGTCCCAGATTTTGATCATGATCTCGTGGGTTTCCGTATGTTTAGGATCTCCCGACTTCCATCCCCGCAAGCTGCAAATTTTCTGGACAGAAAAGAACACACAAACATTAATTTCCGTCCTAGCTTAAATATTTCTATATACATTTTCATAGCAGTTTCAAAAATAAGTTCAATTCTTTCGATAACTACAGTAATATTACCGGAAACAATGTTTCATAATTTTTAACGAGTATTAGAGGACATGCAATGACTGTTTCATATCCATCCCATGTTGTAAAGTGCACTGAGAAAAACGACTTCAAGGCTTAAATCAAATTTGACCTTTTACCGTTGAATTGTAAATACGTAAGATGAATTCATAACTCTTAAGATGATTTTCACCAATCAATAAAAATTTACCATGTTTTATAATAAACACAACCGTCAAAAACGCCTTCCGTAAAGTATTTTCCGAATTGAACTTCTTATACGATAATAATTGCAGTATTGACCACAAAATATACCTTACTTTTACGGTGGTTTATATACGGTGATTATCACTATAACGTACGACTTAATCAGCCTCATCGAAAAGTCAATATTTAAGAAAGACCACAAAATACACCTGTCTTCACTGACCTCGTTTAACGCCTTCTAGTTGGAAGGCGTTTTTGTACGTATTTACGTTTGGTCGTTTTTTCGCCTTATACCATATAAATTGGCCGTCATTAGGGCGCTTTTGACTTTAGATTTTTCCCAGTGTGTCACAAGGGACAATATTACACTGAACATAGCATGCCGTTACTCAAATTGATGCGTTTACGATGCCTTTGTCCTCAGGAAGCTAGCGGGTATTACCAACTAGCTAGCATTCTGTCCCGTCAGGAAGGCGTCCGCATATAAAAACGTATATATTTTTTTTTTGTTATTGTGACGGAATAAGCCTGAGGCCCACCTGATGTTAAGTGGACTAACCTCTGCCTATAACAGACGCATTTCGTCAGCGACGAATTGCACTGTGCCCGTCACACTGAGACGTCCAGTTGTTAGGTCTCATTAGCCTGTAATTTTTCTGGCTCTCAAGGACTGCTGCCGGAACACACTGTTAGGTGCTTGGCGACAGATTTTCTACTTGAGGGTGGTCGCTAGCCAGGCGGGCATTCACAAAATGCCCTTCCACCATGCGGTGAAGCTCAAGCTCTGGGCGGGATTCGAACCATGGACCTGCTGCACGGCAGTCCATAGCCAATGCCACTGAGCCATCACTGCTTCAAAATATATATATATAAACCAAGAACAAGATCTAAATAGAATGTAAGCTACAATCTGGTTTGTGTACATATATAGTACCGACGTCGCACATGTAGAAGTTTAGGATGCTATGAGTTGTTGTTATGTGTGAATTTAATTTATTTTAATTTTATTTTACTATGTCTACAGCTCTTAATTAACAAGGTTCTAAATTTGTATGTTTGACCTGCAGCCAAAAGAGACATACTTTTTATAGGTTTCTCAATATAAAAAGACAGTCCCTTAACATAATATGGTAATAATTCCAACAAATAAAAACTTAGACACGGCCGAAGTATAAATATACAAACAAGTGCCTATATATTATTTAAAAAGAAAAAAAAAAAAAACCCGACTGCGAGTTATTTATTTTCGTTAAGCGTTTTAACATTCTATTGAAATTAAAACTGCAAGTTATATATATTTATAGAATTGTTTCATTAAATCTTACATTTTGATACACCACACGATGGTTTTGGAAGAAAAACATATTTTTTCTCATGAGTTAGCAACTAATATCCGCTAGTTTTTATCTTTTTATTTTTTTTGTTTACCCTTCGCAATCAAGACGAATCTAATGATATAACATACATTAAAATCGGTTAAGGCGTTTAGATGTTGTGGTGGAATAAAGAAATTCACAAACATATATACCTGAAACCCTGAAAACATAACACTCCTTATTTTAGGCAGTCGGGTAAAAAGTATGTATGTGCAAGTATGTGTGTGTGGGAGAGTGTAGGTGTGTGGGAGACTGTGTCTATAAAGAGTAAGTGTACGTACATGATGTGCGGTATAAGCAATTTTCATTATATAATGTTGGTAAGTATGTGTTACAATGTTTATGTTATTTTACCTTAGATATATGGGCTGTTTAGTTATTAAGCTTAGTATTTAAGATGTTCTGTATATCAATAAATACTTATTAAAACGTAAGGAAAAACTTTAACAACGAATAGGATTTAAACCGGAATGCATGCGTGTAAAAATAGCAATATTACTAGAGGCATTTATGTTTCTAGCTTTGTATCATGAAAGATAATTGAACATATTGTAGATACTACTGTTTTCAAATACAAAAACGCACGCCGACGAGAATGACTAGACAAAATTGCTACTTCCAAAATCCATTACTCCCTTATTCTATTCGGCAAAAACCTTTCACGTTCAGGATATCTGATTTCATAACACGTAAAGGCAAAAACACGTTTGGTTTTTCTCGAAAGTTCCACCTAAATATTCCACTGAAATATTAAACAGCGAATGATGTTTACCTCAATTGCCAATTCGAAGTCTTTCCTCTCTATAGTCCCGCTCTGATTGACGTCTGCAACAAAGAAAAAGAAAATTCTTGTTACGACAAGGAAAATACTTACGACGATAAAAAAAACATTCTTACTTTGTCGTAAAAATACTTTCAAGTTTTAATGTAACAGATGTGCAAGTAGGTTTTCGTTACAAAAATATGTATTTAATAAAACTAACAAATAAATATAACCTTTTTAGAGCCAATATAAACTATACGAGGATAACATTTACAAATTATTGGAGCACAAAAGTCTGGTCAATCGAATTGCTCATTCCTCTCGGCCAGCGAAACATACTCGTTCCAACCGAAACTTTGTATTCTAATTGTATTACTTTTTAACCGTCATAGGAGACAGTGCGAGGTTTTGGTTCAAACGAGTATGTTCCAGTGACCGAGTGGATCAGGCCTCCAGCGTGGAATCGGACGACGTGGGTTAGATTCCCGATGCAAGACAAAAGTGTTGATCTCTATAGATTTGTAAATGTGATTTCCGCTTAGGACGCGAGTGCTTTGTAATCATATGGTATAGAAATATATGAAGAAAATGTTAATCTTTGCAACTAAGTACTAAGAGTTTCCATGCTTTGGAGGTCATGTTGAGCCGTCGATCCAGGTTGTTGTCTAAAGGTGTCAGTAATGGTGGTAGGGCATTTTTCAAATGCCCGCCTGGCTTGCCACGACCCTCAAGAAGAAAATCTGTCGCCATGCACCTAACGTTATGTTCCGTTAGCTGTCCTTGAGAACCAGTGATTCTTGGGTAGCCTGAACAACAACTTCGACCACATCATTACTTCCTTCAGGTGAGATTTTAATGAAAGCCTATCAGTATTAAAAATTCAAAAGAAAAATATCACTTCTGTTTTTACCAATTAATTGACACACACACATCTCAACTGAATATATATTTCTAAAAAAACTTTTTCATTTTCTTACCAAAGAATACATTGAAGACATAAAGGAGCTTCTTCCTTCTGAATTCCGAGACTGACATTTTCTTAATCTGCAACAAAGAAATTTGGATTACGTCTTTTCTTTTGTGAAAATCGGGCCAATTAAGCTTTTTTATGTAAGCCTTTACAACGACTTGTTCAAAAGATATTGCTACGAATATTTGAGACAAAAATGTGATTACAATTCTTTGAATTGTACATTTATTTCCACAACTTTTAATGAGAGCAGGATATTTTCAAATTCTCCTTATAAAACTGATCAAAGAATTTTGAAAATCAGACTGAAGATAAATGTACAATCCTGATCATAACGAGGATTTCAAGAGAACGAGACGTTAAATAACTTTTCACCTCCCAAGCTTGGAAATATGTTATTTCTTACAAAATCTGTGTGGAAAAGTAATTTTTATTCGCTAGCGTAGTGAAAGTTTTTGAAATTCGAACAATTTCCAGAAAAAATATTTACTTTAAATGTTACCAATTTTAATAATTTAACTTTTGATTTTTACTACAAATAAACCAAATTAGCATTATTTCAGTGGTTTTTCGTTCCCCTATTATTGTCCTTGCTGGAATAGGGTGAAATATTATGTATTTTGCTCGACAGTAAAGTTATTTTACGTCTCGTAGGTTTAAGACTTTCGGTACTGTGACGGTCCGTCGCACATAACATATATTATATACCTAGCCAGCTAGAGCACCTACGTACTACCCACGTAGTGTGCTGCGAGGGACGTCTGAGTAGCTACCGCCGCACCAACATCTCAGTACCCGGGACAAGGCCAGTGACGTTTCAGTGACAGCTCTTAAGGCGACTGTTCGTGAGATCGTATATCATAATTAGACCTTGAAAATAACGCAGAACAACATAAGAGTACATCCAAGTCAGTGGTACCAAAATAATCTGATATTGTAACGTATTTAATTGTGTTCATAACCCACCTATATATAAAGCCTACCATTAACTCTAAACTATAGGTAGGTCTGTGGCAATAAAGAATCCTACAACCTAAAATCAACCCTTTTTGCCAAAGTACGCTCAGGAATCTATAATTTGAAAACTGAGCTTCGCTCATGATTCATTCCTAGAATCCTTCACTTCCTCAGTTTTCAATACATGTATTCGCGCCAAATAACAAAATTTGCAGCCTTGCATGACAAATAACGATTGCGAACGAGCAAAACACAATTTTTTACCATACTACGAGGAAAATGTTAGGTACAATAAAACAGCTTAAATACTTTTGTAAACGAACATTGTTTTTTGCATATTCAAAATATAATTTTAGTAATATTCAAGGTTGATTGTTTTATGGATCTGTTAAAAAAGATCCCCTTGCGAGTGTCGAAAATTTTCGGCATAAACTGCTTTTGATTGCGTTGGGTTAGAAGGTTGATTTTTTTACAGATCTAAAGGAGTACCTGAAAATTTGGAGCGGGTGGAGATTTCACCTTGATATCTCCACGCGCTCTTGAGAAAATGGGTCTAGACAGACAAACAGTCGGACAACAAAGTGATCCTATAAGATTCCGTTTTTCCTTTTGAGATACGGTATCTTAAAATGAGAGTTTTCTTTTTAATGTTATTGTAACGTAACAAGCTTGAGGCCTACCTGATGTTAAGCGGACTAACCTCTGCCTATTACAGATGCATTTCATAACAATGAATTGCACTGCGCCCGTGACTTGAGATATAGTTGTTAAGTCTCATGTGCCTGTAATTTCACTGACTCTCAAGGACAGCTGCCGGAACATATCGTTAGGTGCTTGGCGACAGATTATCTACTTGAGGGTGGTCGCTTCCTAGGCGGGCATTCGCAAAATGCCCTTCCACCATGCGGTGAAGCTCAACCCCGCGGCGGGATTCGAAACATGGACCTGCTGCGCGGCAGTACATAGCCAATGCCACTAGGCCATCACTGCTTCAAGATGTATTGTTTTATGCTCTACCTAAGCTGCTGACTGTACTAGATGCTCTGTGTACTGAAGACTGAAATATATTTAGTAGTCATGTTTAGCATAGGAGAAAAAGGGGAATATCCCCTGTATTGAAAAATATCCAAAAAACAAACCTGCACACAACATTTAATGAGAATCGAATGAGAAATGCGACCTATAGAGGAGAACAACCAGAAATCCGTACATCCGGAAAGATATATGGAACCTTTTTGTCTAAGTAGAAACGGAGACGTTTAGCTCGCCCTTCGGGCACGTTCAATCAAATTTTCAAATCATTATGTTTTATTGCTATTAGAACGAAAGTAAAGACCGAAACACTTAGAGTTGGTAGGCACTAGGTGGACTGACGACATCGTGAAAGGTGTGGGTAGCCAATGGTTACAAGTGGTTATGATGACACGTCTGTCTTATCGACCGAGTGCGCTGATAAGTTTTGGGATATTTCCCAATCCCCGATGAGATCCTGGCCCGAAGGACCAAATGTCTCTTCGAACGGTTCAAAAGTTGTTAAGTCTCATGTGCCTGTAATTTCAACGGCACCCATGCCCTTCAACCCGTAACACGGTAATGTGAACATTACTGCTTGGCGGTAGAAATATGTATGGAGGCATTATTTCTCCGGACGAACTCGCACTAAAAGTTCTACTGCTAATAAATAAATTTAATTAGTTTTATAATACTAACACGGTAACCCAATTATTATTTGAAATGATGTGTACTCAAACTAACATGCTCTTTGTTCAAGGGTAATTTTCACATGGATAATCGAGAATATTTAATTATTGTCTTACAAATAAATGAAATCATTATCATTTGAAAGCCCTTAAATAGTAACATTTTTATAATTCTACGTTGAACCTGTTAAAAGTTTCGACTATACACTATCAGGTTAGCGTTTACAAGCATAACCTATTATCATTAAAAAAAAACAATACAAAAACAACTAAGTACCTAATTATTTCAAATGTATTTATAATTCAATGGAACTTCGAAGGATTAGAAACAGCGGCTACAAGAAACTACCCCATTCCCTACTGAATTTCTAGAATTTTTATTTAGAATGACACCCTCCCTATTTTTTCCCGTGGGTGTCATATGAGGCGACTAAGGGAAAAATACCGGAAGGTGGGAAGCAGCGCCTTCTGAAGAACTGACAACTTCCGTCGCTATTCCTAAGATGCCTGCCTGCCAAGCGTGGGGATTGTGACGAATCAACCCCCACCCCCATTGGTGGGAGACTTTGTTTTAAGGTAAACGATCCGGTTGACGTGATGATGATAGCAGTAGTGAAAAGTTAGAAATCCCAAAATTAAACATGTATTTTCAGGTATTGTGAAATTGTAACAGAGAAACATATACCTAGAATAAAAGGTATCTGTACTCGTATTTCTTATCTGTTGTGGATATCCGAAGCATATAAAACAAAAAGCTTCATAAATTCAATTTTCACCTAGCAAATCCATTTTTGTCGGGAAATTGCCAGGAAATAAATACATAACAGACATTGATTCACATTCAGATTTATTGACTTGGAAACGCTCCAATGGATGCCAATTGACCGCGAAAGCCATTATTTCAGCCGATCTATCTGTAACTTCGCCATTAAAGCTTCGTTCAGTTTATTTTGAGATATATTATGTTGAATTGCTTCACAACTTATCTTAAACCTAACCTTTCATATTAAGTCTCACGGTTCTTGGGACTAATGTTAATGAGCCCATTATGAAAGCCATTAAATTCCTTTTTAGTTCAATCTCTTTCGAAGCGCTCGTAGCGAAGTTTACTTAGCTGTTCTCAACCGATCAGCAAAGTTAAGCAACGTCACGCGCGGTCATGAGTTGGATGGTTGACCGCTAGTGACATTACTACTGAGCGTTTCCGTGCTTCGGGCCGTCGGTCCCGGTTGTCGTCTTAGGGTGGCAGTCGTTACAGCATGGTGGTAGGGCATTATGCGAATGCCCGCCTGGCTAGCTACCACCCTCAAGTAGAAAGTCTGTCGCCAAGCACCTAACGGTGTGTTCCGGCAGCTGTCCTTGAGAGCCAGTACTTCTAGGTTAGCCTGAACAACATCTTCGACCACATCATCACTTACCATCAGGTGAGATAGTGGTCAAAGGCTAACCTATCAGGCATAAAAAAAAAAAAAACTTGGCTTCATATATTTAACATATCTTAGCTCGAAGAATCTTAGTAAAAATACCGTAATGTTTTAATACTTTCCTAACACGTTTTAACTGATAAAGATGTTGTCTTCGTTATAAATAAAATTCTATATTATGAGTTAAGTAGAATATCTGTCGCCATATACCTAACAGTATCTTCCCGAAGCAGTCTTTGACAGGCAGGAAAATTACAGGCACATGAGAGCTAAACATTCTATGTCTCGGGCGCATAACAATTCGTCGAGTTTGAATTGCATCTGTTAAATGCCGAGGGTAACCTATAGTACCTATAGTATAGCTTATTTTAACTAAGGATTGTGTAGGATTCTCATGGTGAAAGAATTTTTCAAATCACTCCAGTAGTTTTTAAGTTTATTCGTTACTTACAAAAATATAAAAATCAAAAGACAAAATAAACAAATCTTTCCTCTTTATATTATTAGTATGTATAGATTGATATACACTGCTCAATATCGGCATTTTTTTCAATCTCAAAGAGGAAAGTTCCTACACTATAGACCTTCTTCGAAATGGCTCACGTTACCAACCCTAATTCTGCACACCTGCTGTCGGAACCAAATTAGCTGGTACTTTGGAAATGGGGAGCATAGTAACACACGTTAACTACCATCCCCAATTCAAGCCCGTGCCTTCGAAGTGATATTATTACTTAAGGAATACTTCAATTTACTTTGTAGTTAAATTAATCCAGATGTCTTCTTCACAATAAATCCTGCAAGTTCCCTACAGTTTTTTTTCAAGTGAGAATATTTTTTTTCCATCAAATTTACGGTGTTATCTCTAATTTACGCCTGTGTTATCTAAAAGAAACAAATTATTTATACATAATGCAATATAGCTTATTTTAAGACCTTTCCAGAAATGTGACCTTGACTGATATGGGTCCAAAGGTTCTTCAGATTTTATAAATTTTTTGAAAATAGACCCCGCCTGGGTCTTTTTCTTTGCGTTCTGGACAGGCTCTGTATTTGTCGATTTTGATGATTTCAAATTCGGACCCGGAAGTGTTAAGAAGGATTTCGCAAAATTTACGATATATGCCTACATAGTTTGCCCCGTGTGGTGCCGAGTTAGAAAGTCACTCGCCACCCCTCATCTCTTCCCGTGTGTGCCGTAAGAGGCGAATAATGGTACACCGGAAGGTATACCTACAGTTGGGCAGCAGTGCCTTATGAGGAACTTTTATCTTACATTGCGTTTCCCACGTTTGAGTTTCGATAAAATCACATCAATAATAAATTAAAACGGAAATTCAAAACTTTTTTCCATCCGTTGGAAAGTCAGAAACACTGCTGATGGGTTTATTTTGTAAAAAGTTTTGTTTTGAAAATAACTATTTGGACTCACAAATAGAATTATAGTTTATGATGCAATGTAAGGACAAATAAAGTTTCTTAGTTTTCGAAAATAAATTAGAACTCAACCTTGTTTATCCGAAATATTTTTGCATCTAAATGAGACCCTATACGATACCTTACATGTCTAATTGTCAACTTCAGTAACAGATGTGGTCGCATGGCACAGTAGCCGCTAAAGTTGTGGGGAGTTCGATTTGTATGTGGTTTAATAAAATATAAGAGTAATAAACCAAGGGAAATAAATCAGTGTCTTACGTCACGGGTGACATTTTGATTTCGAGGCGTAAGGAAGAATTCTATAAAAACTCCAGAGCAAAGCGAGAGATTTAAGACTATAACCCTGAGTGGAATGAGGCATTTGAACTTGCCCAAGACGCTGAAAAGTAACATACTTTTCACACTTTCTGAAACATGGCATTTGATTCAAGGACTGCTTTAAACACCAGAGGTACATAACATAATGAAAAGGTTACACAAACTTTCCGAATATTTATGACAATAATTATACTAAGTTTGACGCTTCTGTATTTTACCATTTTTACGGTAGACCATAAAAAGAATAATAAGTTTGTAAACATCTACGCTTACTTTGTTATGAAACTACATATTTACGGTTTTCATATTCAGTATTGTCTTATAGAACACGTAGGGAAAAGTCCTTTACATATGCTGTAAGACTTTGCTTCTTACCAAATTTCATGATTCTAGAATCTAGATCAACGGGAGGTCCGCCTGGCTAGCTAACCCCCTCAAGTAGTAAATGTGTCGCCAAATACCAAATGATGTGTTGGAGTAGCTCTCCTTGATAGCCAGTAATTCTAGGTTATGTTGGCACCTTCGAGCACTTTATTGAACTTGAAACTGTATAGATGCAACAGAGACTTTTTTTTCAAAGACGAATGCCTAAGTTTTTTGTTTTCAACTTAGGCATTCGTCTTTTCCTGGAATATATGCTTCAATCGAAAACATTGCTTAAAACGACTGAGCACTAATTCAAATAACTTTTTCCACTTACACACGTTTGTATTAGAATTTATAATAAGTAGGTTATTACTATACTTAAGGGCGTTCTAACAATAGGTACTTATATTCTTCATGTAGTTATTAGGTAGGTGTACTAATAAGTATATATTGTAGTAACAAATGAATAAATACGGGTTTTAATTCAAGTGCTTGTAACTGAATTTCACATTTGTTTGCGGTATTTATATTTTTTTGGTGTACTGCTTTTGACAGTAAGAGGTAGGGTAGGTTTAGCGAATTATGGAATTAAACCTTTTGTTTCTGCTTGTGATTGCTGTGGCTTTGTATATTTGGTGTTTTCTACCTACTAAAACGAAAGTTTTCTTATAAAACACTGCCTTTATTAAACAAATACTACAAACTATATACAACACTACAGCTACTACAATACTACAGCTACTACAGTAAAAGCATTTGGACTCATAGGGAGTCCAAATGCTCTAGCCCACTATCAGTTGGCAGCGTGCCCAGCATGCTGGCAGCATTGCCCCGTTGAATTATAATATATTATTTATTTATTATTTATTATTATATTATATTGTTTTCTTATAACTTTTGAAATTCCGATTCCAAATTTTATTATTGACTAGCTATCTACCGATTTCAAAGAAATTTTTTTACAGCAACTGTGAGGTGGGTATGACATACCCTAATATAGAATAGTCGATTTTGAAACCTGAAATTACATTATAATACTAATACTTAATATACTTATTTCATATTAATATTAGGAAAATGAGGTAATATGATAAAATAACCCAATCGTAGGTAAAACTAAATACTTATATTTCTATAAAACAGAGTAATATTTTTTTACGCACTAATCGGTCAATCGTGTTTTATTGTGTTGGAAGAAAGCTTTGTCTTTCCGTCTTTAGCAGTAGAGCAGTCCTTACATCTGACATACTTTCCCACTTCATGGGCACATTGATGATGGTTCATAACCAACATAACCAAAACACAAAATAGTAATACCGACTATGAGATCAGGTATTACGTACCCACCCTGTGTTTGCGCACGTATATTTCACTCCGCCACCGGCGCAACACTGTTACTGTCGCTTAAGGATGCACTTGCCGACGGCTCGAACTTATCAGCGGGCGAGGGAACAAAGCATGCTATTTCACCTATACCTTTGTGGGAAAGGGTAAGACTCCGTGATGAGTAGTACGAAGATAGTGATCGCCCATCACACACCCGTATTGCATCTACGCTAATTACGCACACTTGTTTGCGATATATCAATGAAAGCCGAACCATGCCGAACGAATTACGATGTTTGGCGACGGACGGAGATAGTGTCTCAAGCTACGTCACGACGTGTGTAGGTATTTCTTATAAAATAATATTATATATTCACAGAGGAATACTTTTTTTTTTTTTTTTTTTTTTTTTTTTTTTTTTTTTTTTTATTCGTTATAGGTTCGCGTTTGACCACACCCTGCCTGATGTTAAGCATTGATGTGGTCTAGGATGGAGCACGCTTACCTAGAAGAAACCTATTTACTCTCGATTTGAAGACACCCATATTGTATTCATCGGGAAAGACTGACCACGGTAAGGAATTCCACTCTTTCGCAGTACGCACGAGAAAAGTGGAAGCGAAGCGCTTCGTACGAGTCTTCGGAATATCAACCATGTACGGATGGCGCCTCCCCGTTTGTCTGGACGTCCGATGGAAAAAGGGTGAGGGCGGAACCAAGTCGTGCAGTTCTTGTGCACATTCACCGAAATGTATCCGGTAAAAGACCGATAGACAAGCGACTTTACGGCGGTGCTCAAGGCTTTGCAGCCGAGACTCCTTCAGAAAGTCGCTGCCTATTAACCTCCTGGCGCGTCTCTCAATCGACTCCAGTGCCTCAAGTTGGTATTTGGCAGAGCCGTCCCAGAGGTGAGAGCAGTACTCAACACAGGACCTTACTTGCGCTTTGTACAAAGTTAGCATCTTTTCCGGTGCGAAGTACCGTCTCACCTTTGAGAGGATACCAAGTTTCTTGGCGGCTAACTGAGCCTTTGACTCGATATACGAGCCAAAGTTTAGAGTCGATGATAGAGTGACACCGAGGAGGTCTAGGTGGTCTGTGACGGGCACAGATACATCTCGGAAAGTTGGAGACAGTTGAAATGGTCTCCTTTTAGCGGAGAACAAACACGCCTGGGTCTTATTGGCATTGAACTTAACCAGGTTGGCATCGCCCCAGTCAGAGACTGCCTTAAGGGATAAGTTCAAGCGTTCGACCATAGCTTCTCTGAGTCTCTGGATTTCTGGCTCACTGGTTCGTGCGGTAGATGTATAGCTCTCTACAACCGTGCTGTCGTCTGCATACCCAAAGGTACCGGGCTTTAACAGATCGTTGATATGCAGCAGGAAGAGCGTCGCAGAGAGCACTGACCCCTGGGGAACACCGGCATTGATACCTATTTGATCTGACGAGCAGCCGTCAACGACTACTCGTAATGATCGATCCCTCAGGAAGTCCGATATCCACGCACAAAAACCAGTAGGCAGGCCGTATGCAGGAAGCTTGCTAATAAGGGCGTCATGCCAGACCCTGTCAAAGGCCTTAGAGATGTCAAGGGAGACGGCAAGCGCTTCCCCTTGTTTCTCAATGGCTTCACTCCAGATATACGTGGCATACGCTAGAAGATCCCCAGTGGACCGGTTTCGGCGGAACCCGTATTGATGGTCACTGAGGAGATCATTAACTTCTAGGTATGCCAGGAGCCGGCAGTTGAGAACACGCTCCATACTCTTACAGAGTATAGACGTGATAGAGATGGGTCTATAGTTAGCAGGGTCGGCATGACTACCTTTTTTAGGCACGGGTTGCACGTTAGCAAGCTTCCATGATTTGGGCACTTTACCAGTCTCAAGAGACAGCCGAAAAAGGCGTGTTAGTACAGGAGACAACTCAGGCGCACAAGTTTTTAATACTATTGCAGGTATACCATCAGGACCACTGGCTTTATTCACGTCCAGATTGCATAGTGTCTTACGAACATCCTTTTGGCGAATATGTATGTCATTCATGACAATTTCGCTTCGAGGTAGAATTGGAGGAGTCGCAGTACCAGAATCAAGACGTGAAGAATCCGCAAACAGAGAAGCAAACAGGTTTGCTTTCTCTTCAGCGGTGTGAGCCAGCGTTCCATCAGGTTTCTGCAGTGGAGGCAGTGAGGGGCGGCAGAAGTTCGATTCAACCGATTTAGCTAGGGACCAAAACGCTTTACTACCCGTAGGGTATGAAGCAAGCTTGTTCCCTATTCGGCCAATGTGGTCAAAACGAGCCTTCTGTAAGACCTTTTTGCTGGCTTTGGCAGCCTTGTTAAAAGCTCTCTTCTTTAAGTGAATATCCTTTGCCTTGTGCTTACGAGCATCAACCCAGGCTAAGTATGCTTGATGTTTTAGCGCCTCAGCGCGTCCACATTCAGGACTGAACCATGGGCGAGCTTTGCCGGACAGTGGTACGTCAGAGAATGGAATGAAGTATTCCATTGCTAAACGCAACACATCTGTCACGGCGTTTGCACAGGCGGTAGTATCACCAGAAGAGAAGCATACAGGCTGCCACGGATAAGATGCGAAGAAAGACCGCATCTCATCCCAATCTGCTGATTTGTATCGCCACATCCGCCGGGTGCCTCGAGGGCTGGAATCGGGCGGAGAGTAGACGGATACAGATTTCACCAGACAATGGTCGGACTTACCTAACGGTGGACAAATCGACACCGAGTAACGGTCTGGATCAGTTGTCAGCAGAAGGTCCAGGCAATAGGCTGTGTGAGACTCAACATCAGGTACCCACGTGGCTCCTTGGACCAGCTGGGTGAGATTTAACGCTAAAGCAAGCTTTCGCGTCTCTCTACCTGCATGGTTGGTGTCCTGGTATGGGTATAGCCAATCCTGGTGATGGCCATTAAAATCCCCCAGAAACACCAATTGGGCAGTAGGGTACCTCTGTTGAGCTGCGTCCGCCACCTCACTGAGGTATTCGGTGAGCCTGGTCGTCCCCTGATCTCCACTATGAGAGCGGTAAACACAAGCGTAGAGAATCTTCTCAACACCTGTGTCCACCAGCGCCCAAAGCACAGAGAACATGGGGTCTTCAAATTTTCGGAGACGCCGAATGCAGATGTCATCCCGGGCATATACACATACGCCCGCGTGTGATTTAAAGTTGTGCTCCAGGGTGTACCCTGGGTAAGTAAGGTACGACACGTCGGATGGACAACCAATCTGCGTCTCCGTGAGAAACAAAAGGTGAGGTTTATCTGTCTCCAGGTGGTAATGGACAGGAACGAGATTAGAGTGCAAGCCTCTTATATTGCAGAGGTGCACTTTCAGTGAGAGGGAGTGCAGCCGCTGTCTAAACTTTCTCATATTTTTGTTTCTGTGCATGGTGAGTTTGGGAGTAAAAAGGTTGAAAGTCGGCAGTAGAACGAGGCATCACGCCCAGTAGATCCTGCAAAACAAAACGAAACTGCACACATCGACGGGGGACTAGTCTGGAGACTGCGGGGACGCCCGAGCCCCCCCAGAAATGTCCATCGCGTCTTCTCTCCCGGTTGCCGACCGGCGTGATGGCGCATCTCTGGGATTTTTCACAGTTGGCGGGACAGCCTTTCATGAGTGGCTAAGTCACAATTGGGTCCCCTACTGACTGCGGTCGGCCAGCGGTGCACCGTGCCTCGGATCCCGCTACCCTCCGCGACTAGTCGCCCAATGCGGCCGAACGTTGTGCTTCTTATTCAGGCTACTTAGGATGCTACTGTTCTGACCCGACTTTATTTTGGTTCGGACAGTAGGTACCTGTTGTTATAATTTTCGTTCGTTTTATAACAACATACTGATGTTATTTCACCTATAGTAGGTAAATATTTAGTAAGTAGGTACAATGATTTGTAGGTACATAGTAAATGTATTAGTTTGTTCTTTTCATATTGATGTAGTAAATATTTACCTACAATAATTATTTATTACATAATTAGCAAGTTACTGCTATTACTACAACATATTTTGTAAAGCAGTGACGGCTCAGTGGCATAGGTTATGGACTTCCGCGCAGCAGGTCCATGGTTCGAATCCCGTCGCGGGCTTAATCTTCACCGCGTGGTAGAAGAGCATTATACGAATGCCCGCCTGGATAGCTACTACCCTCAAGTAAAAAATCGGTCGCCAAGCACCTAAAGGGAAGCAGTGATGGCTCAGTGGCATTGGTTATGGACTGGCTGCGCATCAGGTCCATAGTTTGAATCCCGCCGCGATATTGAGCTTCACCGCGTGGTGGAGAGTTCGTAGCGAAGTTTACTTAGCTGTTCTCAACCGATCAGCAAAGTTTAGCACCGTCGCGCGCGGTCATGAGTTGGATGGGTGACCGCTAGGACAATACTACTGAGCGCTTCCGTGCTTCGGAGGGCACGTTAAGCCGTTGGTCCCGGTTGTGGTCTTAGGATGGCAGTCGTTATAGCATGGTGGTAGGGCATTTTGCGAATGCCCGCCTGTATAGCTACCACCCTCAAGTAGAAAATCTGTCGCCAAGCACCTAACGGTGTGTTCCGGCAGCTGTCCTTGAGAGCCAGTACTTCTAGGTTAGCCTGAACAACATCTTCGACCACATCATCACTTACCATCAGGTGAGATAGTGGTCAAAGGCTAACCTATCAGGCATAAAAAAAAGAGCATTTTGCGAATGCTCGCCGGGATAGCTACCACCCTCAAGTAGAAAATCTGTCAGAAAGCACCTAACGGGAAGCAGTGATGGCTCAGTGGCATTAGCTTTGGACTGCCACGCAGCAGGTCTATGGTTCGAATCCCGCCGCGGGCTTGAAATTCACCGCTTGGTAGAAGGGCATTTTGCGAATGCTCGCTTGGCTAGCTACCACCCTCAAGTAGAAATTCTGTCACTAAACACGTAACGGGAAGCAGTGATGGCTCTTAGCAATGGACTGCCGCGCAACAGGTCTATGGGTCGAATCCCGCCGCGGGCATGAACTTCACCGCATGGTGGAAGGTTGTTTTGCGAATGCTCGCCCGGCTAGCGAGCTTTGAGATGAGAGTGTGTCGTACCGATTTCAAAATCTGTCTCTAAGCGGTAATGTACGATGGCATCATGGATCTACCAATCCTGGTAGAACACATTTGGAATAAAAATTCTCTACCTACCCGTAACTGATTTAAATTATTTCCAATAAAAATCAATAACTAATCATAGGTTATTTTTGATTAGGTAAGTGCCTACAATCATCGCTAAGTTTACCATATAAACTTTCGTACTACCTTAGGTATAAGTACCTACTACAAATATACATACTTATTCTACTAATTTACGTAGGTAGATACATAGTACTAACTTTATTATTTGTTGTGATCTTATAGCTATGTAGATAGGTATGCAATGTAATGCGCGCCCGCGAATGTCGATTTGACATCGCTGGCAGTTGCGTGCCTAGGCAGGCCTATATGATAAATGATAATTATATCGTAAATAGGTAGGTATCTTCCATTGAGCTTCTAATTCTAACCCTTTACTACTTTGTGTTAGGTAGGTACTTTCTCGAAGTTATATTACTGCTTAGACTATATTCTAAAAAGAATGCGGACTACCTACGTCCATACCGTATCTAACCAAATGCAGCTTTTTATATTGTCTAAGTGTTGCTAAAATGATTAGGTACTCACCATAGCTATCATGACCTGCGTATTGACTAATACCTACTAGGTACTAACTTAGGTGAGAGTAGGTGAGTACCTAGACATAGTTACGTATTTATATTACCCAAGTACCTATCTATATGGATTATGGCGTCCGACACTTACTATCACGAACAAACTAATCAAATGCGAAAGAAAATCCGGTCCCCAACTCCCAACATATGTAAATATATATATATATATATAAGTACGTAAGTAGGCATAGGCACTACATATTGGTAGTGTATACATACGTGCACACCAAAAAGCAACAGGGCATTCCTACAATATAATATTATGTTCTAAGATCGCGGCGCGGTGCACGTGACTTTTGGTAGTGTGCGTTTTGTTAATTATATATTAGTGTGCTGCGCATGAGACCCGCCCGCCCGCTTCCCTCACCGCGGAATGGAAGTATTGACATGAGATGCCCAATATTTTGAACGAAAAACTAGCGCGCAAAACTATGTGTGCCGACCTTTGGCTCTAGGATGTTTATGATTATACTACTGGATGTATTTGTTTTCCAAAATGTTATCTAAAATGATCATGAACTGAGCTATGCTTCTAAGTAAATAATTTTAGGGATTTCATGCTCTATAAGTCGTTTATTTACGACTAAACATGCGCTAAAATTCGTGATATTACAGGGATGTTTCGAGGCTTATAACTATCATGTGAAGATTTTTTTTACAAATCGGTGCCAAGACAAGCCTAGATAATGAAGAGATAAATCGATATCATGCTTAGTTGTGGACCTAAAACCTCAAATAAGGGAGTGATCATCCTACGGCGTTTGTATGGAAAAGTTACCAGCCAGTTCAACCTTAAAATCACTTTCTGCACCACGCCCTCTAGCTAACAACTTTAGTTCCAGAAATCGCACAGTTAAGATATATTTAGTGTTTTACTACTCGGCGGGTATGAGACACCCGACCTCATTCACGCCGGGTTAATAAGGTTTGCAGGACACGTAATTTGAAATTATTGAGCAAATATATCTGTCTCGTTAAAAAAAATATTATAGTAGAAGTTCCGAGCGATCCAATTCCAAAAAATTAGTAATACTTAAAACAAAGCAGGAAGCTGTTTCTGTAATCTCCCTGAGAAATAAAATGGATAATCGAGTCGATTACCGAGCTCAAACGTTAAGTTGCCCTCTCGAACGACGAAAGGTAGTAAATCTCAAAAATAATAATAAAGGAAAGGTTTCCTATTTCATTAATAAATGTTGTTTTGTCTCTTATCCCCAAAAATATTTATATTAGGATTTCAGTAAGCAATACTACGGAATGGAAAAAGTTGAAATTAGGTTAATAATATACAATTACGAGAACCGATCACGGACCTAACAGCGTAAAACAAACTCTGATTTTGGGGGTTCTTGTTGTGGCTTCTCTGTCTGTTCGTCTATCATGGCATTATTTCCTCTAAATCTATGGGGAATCAAAAATTCAGAATTAAAATTTCAGATTAATTTATTTTTATTAATTTTTCTAATTTGCATCATTTTTTAGACGAAATCTGGTTGGTCTGGTCAATGGCAGCACCGTCCCTTGTAACAATTATCAAACGGCTTTAACTACAAAACTCGTACATTATGAGAAAACATTTTTTTTCCCATTCTCTCGAAGTTTCACAATGAAGGGCTTTAAGAAACGTTTACATAAATATAAATAACTAGCACTTTTAATATCAATCGAACGGTCAAATGCTTAAAAAAATAATAATTTGCAGCCGCGTTTTTTTTTATTAATTTATACTTGTTACGACTAAAATTTCTAACTTACTTAAATAACGCGAAGTAAATATACAAAAACATTTTGTAGGCACAATTGTAATAAGAGTCATTTACAACTTTGATTGGATATGATCAATCGGCAATGTCAAAAACTTCGGGAAGTTTCGCTGATATCCAAAACTTTGTATTAACTTGCAGAATTCTTTTGTCTCTGTCATTTATTATGAAGAAACGTCCTCCAAGGATTCACCCGGATGATAAATGTCTAAAACTAATGAAAACAAGTTATAACTGTTGGGCTGAGTTCATCCATTAAGCTCAAATCTTCAATAATATCGTCCTTTCGACAACTGCCGGGTTGAAGTAATTGAAAAGCTGGTTTGACTTTAAAAGGAAAAAAGCACTAAGTTCTAAGTTCGACTGGTTTTTTTTTCTGTGTTACCTTTACTTTTCAAAGGGTGTACCGGTTTGGATAATTTCTTTTTTTATTCGAAAAGTAGTGCTTGTCATGTGGTTCCATTTTTGAAGCGCTCGTAGCGAAGTTTGCTTAGACGTTCTTAATCGATCAGCTAAGTTAAGCAACGTCTGCCGCGGCCAGGAGTTGGATGGGTGACCGCTAGTGACATTACTACTGAGCGCTTCCGTGCTTCGGAGGGCACGTTAAGCCGTCGTTCCCGGTTGTTGTCTTACGATGGCAATCGTTACAGCATGGTAGCTAGCAGGGCTAGCTATACCACCTTCAAGTAGAAAATCTAACTAACTTTATGACTAACAGCTATAAAAAAAAATGTTTTAGTAGGATCTGACGTGTAGTATTTGAGTTTTCGCTAATAATGCGTATTTACTCGTAATTGGCTTCGCCTACATTTATAGGTTTAGTTACATTTTAGTTTAATTTACATAGTAACATTAATATTAAAATAGAAAAAGCATATTTGAATTAACGCAAGTATTATTATACTTTACAATAAAATGCCACGTCTGCCGTTAAACAAAGGCAATGAAAGAGTTTTTTTTTTAATTCTTGATAGGTAGCCTTTTACTACTATCTAATCTGATGACAAGTGATGATGTGGGCGAAGATGTTGTTCAGGCTAACCTAGAGCCATCATTTGCGCTTGGCAGGCGTCTGCGATCGCGGTGTTTTGGATGTTCTTAAGAGAAAGCGCTGCCGTCCACCACCTGGCATTTTTCCCTTCGTCGCCTCTCATATCTCTCAAAGGAAGAAATGGGGCAATACTAGTTTAGTATTCTGCAACTTAATTTATTCGAACTGATACCTTTTAAAAAGTGTCAACTTTATACTCATTTCTTCGTTATGTTTAGTAATGCAAGTTTTAACTGTAGAGTACTATTTATTACTTTTTCAATTTTTAATGTATTCAAAAAGGAGGAGGTTAATTGATAAAAAAAACTAAAGAATAGCTCCATCATTTGTGCACCAATTTCGAAAATTATTTTAAATTTGAATGGTTATATTTCAGATTGGATAAATAACAAATAATGAAGAGGCGTTTGCTAAGTAAAAGACACTTTACCTTCTGAATTAACGAAACTATATACAACACTACAGCTTCTGCAATGAAAGCATTTAGACAACCTACAAGCCATTTCACCTACAGGCAGTCCAAATGCTGCAGTCGATTACCAGTCAAAGCGTGCCTACTATGTCATATGTAATTTAATCATTTAGATTTAAAAAAGAAAAACTACCATAAGTTTGAAGAGAGATACAGTTGTTGCAAGTGTGAAATTGTATTACTAATCAAGTCTATTTTTGTTGCAGATATAGGATAAAAATTCAGTATTTTTTTTCAATATTACTAAATAGCGGATCAGATTTACACACGCCTAGCTTTAGTTCGAAAAATGAAACACGATGGCTCTAAGTTTCCATCCTAACTACGGCTCTGTGAGGGTACTCTCGCTAAATTGCCATACTAAGATCTCACTTGGGCCCAATCCCCTCAGATAAGGGGCAGAAATGGGCGTCTTATGGCATTTATGTGCTGGCCAACTTTGAAGGATTACACTCTGTATATTTTGAAGAGTTAGTTCTTGAAAGGCAGGGGTTCATCAATATTAGTTTGAAGGATCGATAGCCGAGTGGTCATAGCTATGGACTGCCGTGCCGTGGTTCGATCCCGATTGCCAGCATGTCATTTACCGCATGGTCGATTGCCATTAAATTGCCAACATTATTTATTTACATCATATAATCTTTTTATTTTCCCTGTAGTTACAAAATATTTTTACGTTGGTTTTTTTCCTTGTGTATTGTTAGTCAGTGTTGTTTCTTTCTATATATATTTTCTTTAGCAGTTAACGGATTTAGATTTGATTTGATTTTGGAAGGACATTTTGCAAATGCTCGCCTATCTCGCTCTCTAGTGAAAAATCTGTCGCCAAACACTTAACAGTGTTTTTCGGCAGCAGTCCTTAAGAGCTAGTAAATAAAAAAACAGGCACATGAGATTTAAGAGCTGCGGTTACCACATCACATCGGGTGAGCCTGTTCCGTAACAATACCATAAAAAAATTGCACAATACCTTTTTAATGATTTATTCCTAACTATTTTTACAGAATAACTTTATTGATACTTGAATCGCAGAAAAAGAAAACCGACCAAGTGCGAGTGGGACTCGCGCACGAAGGGTTCCCTAACTAAATATTTTGTGAATAGTTAAAGCGTCTACCTGTCAGCGTTATTAGTATCGAACAAGAAACGGTAAAAAATTCAAGTTTGTTGTATACTTACCACTTAATTTTTATTTTTTGTATTTGTTGTTCTAGCAGCAATAGAAATCTGTGAAAATTTCAACTGTCTAGCTATCACCGTTCTTGAGATACAGCCTGGTGACAGACGGACGGACGGATGGACCGACGTACGGACGTTCGGACTGCGAAGTCACAGGCTTCCGTTTTTACCCTTTGGGTACGTAACCCTACAAATGACATAAATATTTTGTTGTCTATATTTAAACTTACAGAGATAGATATTTGGTGTTAAAACTTAAATAATTTATATCGGACTCTTTTATAATTTTGCTTACATAATAATTGACAATGTATGTTTTTTCCGTACTGAAATTCCATAATTCCATAACATAATAAATACATGAAAAAAATATATAACGCATGTTTTTCCCGTACCCTTATAAAATCATAATGAAAGAGGCGTAAAATATAGTCATTCAATCGTTCCTACTATACTTGCAACCACATATGTTTTGTTCATAGAGTGGTCTTTTGAAAAATATTAAGGAAAGCAATAACTATCAATATTAATCTCACAAGGTTCAATAGGGACCAATTTAATTAAAACACTTCACAAAATTATTGTCAGTAAAGTTGCAAAATATTAGTTTTTGGTCCTCATCCACGATATCAAATTTATAGGACCAAAATAGATTAATCCGAGTTGTGTATTTCCTTTTCATCAACATTACTAAACATTCTTGTATGCAAAAAGAGGGTAGAATACGGACGGTGTAGTTTGCATTTTACAAGTACTTACTAAACGGATACCTTAATTTTGCTAGTATAACTAGCAATGACAATCTGAGCGGTTTCAAGGTCTGTTTTTTTTTAATTTCGTAAGATAGTAACATATTTAGTAACATATTTTTTTGATAGCGGGACTCGGACTCGGTTCTCTTTTACAAAATTGGAATTGAGAGCCTGAACTAGACAAGCCAGCAAACCATACTTGCTGATACGTGTAGTGCATCCAAATTAAGTAGTAAAATAAAAAAAATGCAGTATGTTGTTTTTTATGCTATCGTGATGGACCAAGCACGAGGCTCACCTGGTGTTATAGGCGGTTACTTCTGCCTATAACAGATGCATATTGTCACAAGTGAAGAACTGCACTGCGCCCATCACCCTTAGACATAAAGTTGTTTAGTCTCATGCGCCTGTAATTTTCGTTGCATATACACTTACATTTTCACTTAAATTGCGAGGAAATTATGCAATGAAAATGTTAGAAATACATATCTGTAATGAATGTTGAAAAAGGATTAGAAGAAAACAAACAGTGTAGCATTTTGAATGTCTTTGTTTAGATAAAAATAATACCCCTCGTTCATGGCTATTATTAAAGCCCCAGGAAAACTTCTTCTATACTAAATATATAACAAATAGAACCTCTTTGAAAAAATTAAAACCGACTTTCATGCACTGGAGCATAAAATAGTGTCATAGTTCAGTAGTGTAGAATTGTTCGTTCTGGACCACAATAAATGGGGGAACGTTGAAACTAGATGGCGCTAGTAGTATGAAAATAGTATGGTGAATGTTTCCGTGGCGATGAACGGAACTAGTATCAAATACCTGATCAATACTTGATCAATACCTGTTCAAAACCTGATCAGGTATTGATCAGGTTTTGAACAGGTCTGAACAGGTATTGATCAGGTATTGAACAGGTATTGATCAAGTATTGATCAGGTATTTGATACTAGTTCCGTTCATCGCCACGGAAACATTCACCATACTATTTTCATACTACTAGCGCCATCTAGTTTCAACGTTCCCCCATTTGTTGTGGTCCAGAACGAACAATTCTACACTACTTAGTCCGCTCAAATCGGAAATAAAACGAGCGAACGATCACAAGCTGTAAATGAAATAAAAATATTTTTTAAACGCTTATCACAAAATAATAATAAATTCATAAATATAATCACGACTTCATTCCCCGAATGGGTACGCAGAGGTATGTAAATACAACATTTCGACAATTGGGTTTTGGTCCCACGTAATAGATGGTGAGCCTATGGGCATTCACCAGGCCCAGTTTCAGAGTGATACAAAACGTTTTCTCTAACACGCTGGACAAAGCATAAGAACATATTACGAATAATATTTTCACGCTAACAACATATGAGACAGAACACAAGAACATATTGTATGAAACCCTGGCAGCGCGCTAAGATGGTATACAGCTATGTTGTGCGTCTTATGCACACAACACCCTACTCAAATCTTTGTGAGAAGTGGCATGCTGGTCATTTGGCGCACTTTTTTTCACCCTTAGTCGCCTTACGGCACGGGAAGAGATGGGGAGGTGACATTCTAACCTGGAATCCCACGGGAAACAAATTATGTGCTGCAAAGAAACCTCCTTAGTTTATATAAAAGAAAACTGTTTTGTTTTACAACCATCCAATAAAAACATTCGAACATAATTTTCTCCAAAATTAATGACTTAATGACTGATATATTGAGATAATTTAATGATTTGTTATGTAATCCTTTGTAATAAATACTTTAACGAGCACGAAGGCAAGACGTAAACGGTATACAAATTATCTTAATTAGCGAACAACAAAGCTGTCAGAACCAAGAAAGCCGCCAGTAAGGGTTGAGGTTAACTGAAACGTTATACGTAGAACGAGTAATTACTTCATCAATAATGTCTACAGAACTAAGAATTATCTGTGATCTCGTGTTTCACAAGGTATTAAGGTTATTCATCAAATTAATGAGAAATATCGACTTGTAAATCTCAACTACATCGGTATTAATTGTATAAAGTAATAAATTAACAAACTATATATACCTATATATATATATGGACTCACTTTAGCTTTAAGATGTTTTAAATAACACTAGGCTAACTAACCTTCAGGAAGAATATTGGTAAGTTGGAGAATGATCTCAAAACTAAAAAATATTAAATGTAACAAAAAAAAACAAATAAGAGATCCGTCCACGAGTCTGTAGTAGGTATAATGTACTAATTATATTAATAAAAAAAACTCAACTACTAGTTATATGTTGCTAGAATATATATTAGCGGCGGTGTGCCTTTATTAACAAACTAGCTTATTCGTAGTATGTCGGTTATCACGCAATACCATTAACTTACTTTTCGTAGTTGGATAAAAACTGTCCTTGCCGGATCTACTATTTCAAATTAATTATTCTCAAACTATTTTCATACAAATCGGTTCAGAAGTTTTTAAGTTTATTCGTTGCATACAGAAGAACAAATCTTTCCTCTTTGTAATATTAGTATAGATATAGATTACTGCGATTTATATACAACACTACAAATACTAAACAAAGCATTTAGACAGTCTGCAATGACTTGTACCCTGCAATGACGTCATAGTACAACTCACAGGCAGTCCAAATGCTCCAGCCCACTACCCGGCATCTATGGTTCCGTGCAATGCTGCCAGCGTGCCCAGCATGGCAGCATTGCCCCGTTGAATTGCAATGCTTATTCGTTGAGCCATATAGGTGCCACCATTTTGATCACACGTCGCATCGACCAAGCGATCTGATAAGTTATCGAAAATACGATGAGCTCTCGCTCCCCACGCACCCAATTTCTTCACACCAAACGGGTCAAATACGTAACGACTACTGAGGTCAGCATACTTGCACCGCTTGAATTGCCAGAATTGATTAGTATCTTTATTATTGTGGTATAAATAATAGGACAGTTATTGCTCTTGGGATGCCGGGCTAGACTTGTAACCCCTATATGTTTCTGTGGGAGCCGTAAGGTGCGACGAAAAGAAAAGTACCTGGGGCTCGATTCTCTTAGCTATTGAATGGCGTAAATGCAACTTAATTGCATGAAAATTGTAGTTTTTGACAGTATCCGAAGTCTGCCCGCTATTTAGGTTCGTTCGCAAGTCAGTGGCTTGCTATCAATAGTTTTTGACATATTTGGTATGCTGTAAGCTATTTTGTGGCGATTGCGTTGCTACAGTGGCATAGATAGCATAGCATAGATTTTAGATAGAAAAATAGCTAATGATTTATATATATTTATTTTGTTACGGTTTTTTTTCAAGGTCTTGAACGTGCCCCGCTTTCTTTTTAATCTGTTCTGCGCAAAGCGGAGTGTCCATCGAACGTCAACTAATCTATGACCTTCGAAATTATGATAAGTAATGGCACTGTGTTGCCAGATAATCGAATTTTCTCACTTAGCGGGTGGAGACCGTATGGGGATGTTTTTTTTTTATACCATAGTTGTTATTACCAAAAATTCCGTCGCGGTGGAATCCCACCTCGCACGAAGCGGAACGGGTTGTTCGTCATCGCATTGAATGTAGGAGCCCCGGTAGTATATACTTTTGGTCTCCATTTGAGTAAACTGAGGTTCTGTTGCCCATTTAGCGCCTTGTCCCTGCTTAGGCTCGTTCCAGGACGATGGCGGAAGTGAAATCCTGCTTGGCGACGTCCACTATTGCTCCTAGCGCAGTGACACGAATTTAGGATTTCCCCTTCTTTTTGAGGAGGCCCTCTCCGTGGGAAATGGGTATTTCATGGCAGCAATCCTGGCATCCCTAGGCGCAGATTAATAAGGCATATTTTTATCTGTAAGTTTATCGGTAAGTGGCATTATCTGTGTTTTTTTGCCCCTTCCTCTACGAATGTTCGAGAAACTGTCGCCGCCCCGTAAATACGGCGGAAGAGCAGTTTTGCACTCTTTTTCCCCCAGCAACCCAAGAGTGACGCTGCCTGCTGCTAGGTAAGTCTTGATTCCCGTGGCGTGCCCTAGCGGCTTTGGAGTTTGGCAATTGACAAACTAATTTCGATATTTTCAGGGCGGGACCACAATCAGGACAGCGTTCCACTGAGATGCTGGACGATACATACCAGCTGAAATAAAGCCCTAGGAGGCGACTTTCCAAGTGTGAGACGTGAAGTCACCAGAACGCTACAAGCGCCTTTCAACCTCCCAAAAGGTTAGTAAAGTGATTGAATATTTTCGGTGCAGTGTTTTCGTGCGAAGTTATAGGTTATAACGCCGGGCTAAATTCCAGTGTTTCGTCTCGTGAATTTATCTAGTGAGGCTCTCCGAGTTGTGGACCGCGTGGTCCCTAGGCCCGCGCCGTCGCTGAACCCGAATGTGCGAGCTTTCTCAAGTGACCGCGTGCCGAGTGTATGGATATTGGCCCTGTCGTTGCGTGCGAAATTCCGTGTTTTCCTGTGGATTGAGGCTGGCTGCGCCCGCATGCATCTTCACAACGTGGGCTAGCCACCCACGCCAAATCGACCGGTGCCTCTTTTGCGATAGTGATGTCAACGCTTTATATATGCCCTTCACAGGCAGGTACGATTTTCACATGCGCACCCTTGCGTTTTCCAGGAGGTTCCTGGTTAGGAGGGGAAAACTTCACCGTTAGGGGTTGAAGAATAATCACCTACCATAGCCCCCCAGCTCCGGCAGTCAGCCCGAGCGAATGGTTGAGCTGTCAGCGCTCTGCTTTGCGTCCCTTATGCAGTAGGGCTGCTGACCAATGCAGTGATTTCACCCCAAGGCTGTATACCGTCGCACCGATCCGGTATTTATATCTTTTCCCGGTTTTATATAGCCGGGTGGCGCCCTTTTCTTTATTTATATGAACGGAATTCATCTTTTGACCTTATGCGACTCACGAATTTTCCCCTGAGATAACTAATTTTCTTGAGCAAGCTGGTTTATTACTATAATTCACTTTAAATATTAAATCATGTTAATCTAGGACACTAATTGTATGTGGATCTACGTTGCTGGCACACAGAAATTATAATTGAGGCAATTTTATGTAATAATTAGTTTGGTGCTGCTCGCTCGCTCTGGGCATATTTTTGAAATGTTTTAGATTTTAATATATCTCCTACCCCTGGCGCTAGCGTGCAACCCCTATTGATATTAAATGTGTTCTGGACTGATATAGCCTATTTTTTCAATAATAATTGTGTGTATAGTTGTGAAATAAAATATATAAACTTATTGAACGCTCCATACCTACTGTGTTTATTTGTGTATTAAAGCCTCCTTATTTAGATAGGTAGTTTTAGGTTAGGTGTGTGGAAGCTTCTCTTCCCCACCTGGAGAGTTGCCACTTTTCTTTGTATTTAATTTAAATATTTACTACCCAATTTTATCATCAACGAACAATTAATGTAACAATTTAACGTATTATTTGTTAGAGAACCACTGTATTGATGTTTTCACTGATGCATAATTGATAAAAGTTTCATTAATATTTCAATGGTAAAATTTGCAAGCCATAGCACAGCCATACGATAGCGACGCGATTGCTATACAATTGCGATTAGGAGCTAGAATTAGCAGACACCCGAATTTGACATTAACAGCAGTTCGATCGCAGAAGCATCGCAGTAGTGTGGCGTTTGGTCAATAGCTAAGAGAATCAGGGCACAGAAGCTGTGCAGCAGCACCTTCTGAACGACAGCCATTTTATACTGCGAACCCCAAGATGGCTGCTAAGCGTAAAGATTATGTCAAACCTCCAAACCTCCTTAATGGAGATGCGATTGTTCAACGTAAAAAGTCATGGCTGTTGCGATGATGAAATGATAGATAAAGTTGTTACATTTACAAATAATTTTTCACCGCTAATTTTTTTATTTAAGTTTATTTTGTAATACCTATATATGTTATGTAAGTAGTTTGCATGGATCTTGAATAATACCATTAGATCATATGTTTCGTTTTTCGAATCAATGGCACTTGAAACGGAACACTGATCAAATATCAGTTTCATTATGTATCACTGACAATAACTTAGTTTAAATTCCTCGCAATTGACGTGAAAATCTGAGTGTATAACTCGTGCGTAATACCTATTTCAGCCTTGACGTAAATACCAGCCCTAGTCTTTATCTTAGGGTGCTGTTAAACGTCTTGGCTAATATATCTTGTTTTATGCAATCGTTGTACAATCTATAAACTTTTCAATGAACTCTATTACTATACGCTGGTAATAAAGACTTTGATTTCATTTTAAAATATGTTTTTATTATATTTATTGTAAGAGTAGGTACAATCAGACGTAACTCAAAATGTAAAACTAAACTAACTAAAGCACTTCAATATTGAATAAAGAAAGATTCAGAATTATTTTCTTGTATCTTACCTTTTCTCAACTATATAACTCCAAAGCAAGAACTTATCCATAAGTGCACTCGACCGTCTCCATGAGTGCACTCGACCGTTGAGAAACTGTTATAAACATCGACATCGTTAGCGCCAGAAAGTCGAGAATAGTGTTTCGCGAAACTTTAGTGTACACAATCAATTCTGATTTATTTTAAGTTCGTTGCCTTTTCGTGTAGTAAACATTAACTAAGTTATGCTAGTGAAACATGAAAAGCGCCGAAAAAGTTATAATAATTTACACACAAAATACGTTTTATTCTTCTTATTTAATTGCTACATGATATTATTTTATTATGATATTCTCACATCTCACCTGATGGCAAGTGATGATGTGGTTAAAGATTTTCTTCAGGCTAACCTAGAATTACCGGCTCTCAAATACAGTTGCCGGAACACACCGTTAATATTACTTTTTTTCAATTGAAATTCTCGTGAGTTTCACACATACTTAAATATTATAAATTAAACATAAATAATTTCTTAAATAATATTATTTTAATTTGTTTAGCAAAAAATAATCCTTGTGATGCAATTTTTCGACCGGTATGATAAAACTACAAGATAATTTTTTCTCGTTTAACGGGTTCGATTTCCGATTCAACCATGTAATTATTAGGTCCTTACATATGAAATTGGCGTTTTTCGTACTGGCCACTTTAATCACGAATTTCTCCTCTTTGGTAAGGAATTCCAAATTCAAATTTGTACAGCTATACACTCATGTATTTGTGCTTCGATGATCGTCATTCATTTGTTTTTTTTCTTCTGTTTTTTTCTGTTTGCGTCACTCATTTTACAAAATGGAAAACCTTAAATATCGCATTATTTACGAGTACGAGTTCCGCCGTGGCACTAGTGCTGCGGAAACAACTCGAAGGGTGAATGATGTGTATGGCGGTCGTGTTGCAAAAGAAAACACAGTTCGTTTTTGGTTCCAACGTTTTCGTTCTGGAAATTTCGACCTGCAGAACAAGCCCCGTGGACGGCCTGAGACTCAAGTTGATAATGAAGAGTTGAAGGCTATTGTGGAAGCGGATCCATCGCAAACCACGTCCGAGTTAGCTGCAGGCTGCAATGTTAGTGATAAAACTGTTTTAATTCACTTGAAGCAAATTGGGAAGGTTAAAAAGCTTGAAAGGTGGGTACCTCACGAATTGACTGAAACAAACCGGCAAACGCGCGTCGACTGCTGCGTTACATTACTAAACCGGCACAATAATGAAGGTATTTTAAACCGAATCATTACCTGTGATGAAAAATGGGTTCTTTACGATAATCGGAAGCGCTCAGCGCAATGGTTAGATCCTGGCCAGCCAGCCAAATCCTGCCCCAAGCGAAAATTAACCCCAAAAAAGTTACTTGTAAGCGTTTGGTGGACTAGTGCCGGTATTGTTCATTACAGTTTTTTCAAATCTTGCCAGACTATTACGGCTGATGTCTATTGTCAGGAATTGCAAACCATGATGGAAAAGCTAGCGGCTAAACAACCTAGGCTGGTCAATCGCTCCACGCCACTGCTGCTTCACGACAACGCTAGACCACACACTGCGCTACAGACGGCTACTAAATTAGAAGAGCTTCAATTGGAAAGTCTAAGACATCCTCCGTACTCCCCGGACCTTGCTCCAACAGATTACCATTTTTTTCGAAATTTGGATAACTTCTTGCAAGGGAAAAAATTCAACTCCGATGGGGCAGTCCAAATCGCCTTCAAAGATTTTATTGATTCCCGTCCGACTGGTTTTTTTAGTAAAGGGATCAATGAACTACCTATGAGATGGCAAAAGTGCATAGAAAATAATGGTTCATACTTTGATTAATTAAATATATTATATTAAAAAATATTCGACTTTTTGTTCCTCCCATACAAAACGCCAATTTCATATGTAAGGACCTAATATTTAAATATCTATGAATGCAGTTTAAATTGTTTAAAAAAAAAAAATAATGTCTTCTTGCAGTAAAATGTTCCATCTACAATATTCAAGGTACTCTCGATCCATGTGGCATCGCCGTGGGACGCCCTGTATAGCTTTACAATAAGAGTTATATATATGCATATATATTTATATATAAATCTTATTAGTGATTGTTTTATAGGTGTGTACTTGAAAAATTCCACATTACCTTTGCAATGTGACCTTTGTACAATCAATACAGCACACAAATTATAATAATTATTTAAGTGGTAGTGCCACGCTGTAGCTCTTCAGGTTACAGCTGCATGGGCTGGCACGACCGGGGAAGTACCACTCTCCCACATGATATCGACATGAAGTAGTGGCTTGCCATTGCGTTTCGATCGATTTGTGGGAGTTCCGGAGGCCCAATCCCCCCCCTCCCCCCCAAAGGAATATGGCGGTTGCACAGTTTAAAGAGACATTACTCCAGGAGGGTACCAGCCGCGAAAGCGCTGGAGAATCCCTCTCCGGGCATCCACCTCCAGGACCTGAACCTGAAAGTGGATGCTCGGGCTGCCCTGCGTATTCTGGAGGGGGCAAAACCGTGCTCAAACCTATTTCTGCTGCTCGAGGCAAACGAAGGAGGCGGCTTAAGTCACCCCACACCACGCTAGCCGTCGACTTTTGCAACATACGGGGTCTCCGTTCTAACCTGAACGATGTCCATTACCACCTGGAGACTGCTAAGCCGGCCTTGCTCTTTTTAACCGAAACACAGATATGCTCTCCGACAGACACCTCATTCCTCACATACCCAGGGTACAAACTGGAGCATTCCTTTTTGCCGCGGGCGGTGTGTCTTTACGTCAGAGAGGATATCAGTGCTCGTCGTCTTAGTAGCCTTGAAGGACGGGGCCTATCTGAAATTTGGTTGCGCGTAGACTGCGATGACCATCCGCGAATCTACGCGTGCCTTTATAGGTCCCATAGCAACGGTAATGCCGAAATAGATCAGTTCATGGAGCACATACAGATGGCTACAGATTCCGTGCTTGAGCAGATCCCCACCGCAGAGATCGTGATACTTGGCGATTTCAACGCCCACCATACCTAATGGCCTAGGCTTGGTTCGCGCACCACCGATCATGCGGGGAGATCTGTTCACGACTTCGCTTTGGCATATGATCTTACACAACTGGTCACCTCGCCTACGCGTATCCCAGATGTGGATGACCATATACCTTCCCTGTTGCACCTTCTGCTGACCTCTCACCCGGACAACTACTCAGTATCCGTGAACGCTCCTCTCGGTAAGTCGGACCACTGCCTGATCCGTAGTTTAGTGCCGGTTACACGCCCAACTCGACCCCGTTTTAAAGGTTGTCGTCGCGTGTGACACTATAGGTCTGCAGATTGGGACGGGATGCGTTCCTTTTTTGCATCCTACCCATGGGGGCAAGTTTGTTTCTTGCCGGATGATCCAGATATCACTGCCGATTATGTTGCTGATGTAGTGCTTCAGGGTATGGAACTCTTTATTCCATATTCTGCAGTGCCCATCGGTGGCAGGTCCCAGCCCTGGTTTGGTCGTACCTGTAAAATGGCCTCTGGCCAAAAACGAGAGCGTTACCAAGCTTGGGCCAACTCAGTGGCATCTAAGGATTTAAATACCAGCGATCTCAAAAAGGAATATAATTTTGCCTCCAGGTCCTTCAAAAGAGTAATTGCAAGAGCGAAGTCGGAGCATATCGGCAGAATTGGCGAGAGATTAGCCCGCCTTCCTTCGGGAACACGTGCGTTCTGGTCTCTCGCCAGGGCTGTCCAGGGGAATTTTTGTCAGTCATCTCTACCGCCCCTGCACAGAGAGAATGACACACTGGCCCACAACGCAAAGGAGAAAGCCGATCTTCTGGGCACTCTCTTTGCGTCAAACTCGACTTTGGATGATCAAGGGAACTCACCACCGACTATACCACGGTGTGATACCTCGATGCCAGATATAAATTGCCGGCAAAGTGCTGTACGTAAAGCACTGTTCTCCTTGGATATTCATAAGTCGTGTGGGCCTGATGGCATCTCTCCGATAGTGCTGCGGACTTGTGCTCCAGAATTGACTCCGGTTCTAACGCGTCTTTTCCGGCTTTGCTACACATCAGGCGTTGTCCCAAAAACATGGAAGACGGCCTTGGTGCACCCGATCCCAAAAAAGGTAACCGCTCAGATCCGTCCAACCACCGCCCTATAGCCATAACGTCTTTGTTCTCCAATATAATGGAATCCATTATCAACAACCAGCTCTTGCAGTACCTAAAGAAGCACCAGCTGATTAGCGATCGCCAGTACGGTTTTCGTCGCGGCCGCTCAGCTGGTGATCTTTTAGTGTACCTTACGCATCGATGGGCGGAGGTGGTGGATTCCAAGGGTGAGGCGTTGGCGGCTAGTTTGGACATAGCGAAGGCCTTTGATCGGGTGTGGCATAAAGCGCTTCTTTCGAAGCTTCCTTCCTATGGGCTTTCCGAGAAATTGTGCGAGTGGATCTCCAGTTTTTTGGCAGATCGGAGCATCAAGGTCGTTGTCGACGGTGCATGCTCCGACTTGAAACCAATTAGCGCTGGCGTTCAGCAAGGCTGTGTGCTATCTCTGACTCTATTTCTCTTGCACATCAATGACATGCTGCAGCTCAGCGATATTTATTGTTATGCGGATGACAGTACCGGAGATGCATCTTACACCGGCCGTGCTAAAATTTCTCGGGAAAACGTTGTGGAGAGTCGGAACAAACTTGTGTCTGAAGTCGAGACCATGTTGTCTAATGTTTCGAGGTGGGGCCAACTTAACTTAGTTCAATTTAACCCCATGAAGACACTAGTTTGTGCGTTTACCGCTAAATTATCCCCCTTTGTCGTATCCCTCCGTTTTGACGACACTCCCCTTGCCCCATCAACTAGCATGGGAATACTTGGCGTCGACATATCGAGCGTCGTTCAATTTCGCTGTCACTTGGAAGAGAAGGCTAAATTAGCCTCTAAAAAGCTTGGAAAGGCGAGGCGGTACTTCACGTCGGCCCATCGCCTGCAACTTTATAAGGCTCAGGTTCGGCCTCACATGGAGTACTGCTCTCATCTCTGGGCGGGAGCTCCCCAATACCAGCTTCTTCCATTTGACCGCATACAACGCAGAGCGACTCGAATCGTTGACGATCAAGTTCCCTCCGACCGGCTCGACCCTTTGGCACTACGTAGAGATGTTGGATCACTCTGCATCTTCTACCGCATCTATCACGGGGAGTGTTCTGAGGAACTGTTCGATTTACTACCTGCAGCTCAATTTCGCCATCGGACTTCCCGACAAAGCATGATGTTTCATAAATTTCATGTCGACGTCTGGAAGTCCACAACTTTGCGATTTTCACGGCATTTTCTACTTCGCACTGCCACAATATGGAACCAGCTGCCAGGTGCAGTATTTCCGAACGGATACGACTTAGGTGCCTTCAAGAAGAGAGCATATTCCCTCCTCAAAGGCCGGCAACGCATCCTCTATACCTCTGGTGTTGCGGATGTTCGTGGGCGACGGTGATCACTTACCACCAGGTGAGCCGCCTGCTCGTTTGCCCTCCTATCTCATAAAAAAAATATAGTGCAATTAACACTTTTATATAAATAAGAAATTTATGTCTTTAAAATCTTATCTAAATGGCGCCTTGTGTATCTCGCAGTAACTCTATAAGTATTATTTTATTTACGAAACTCTGTACAATGTAAAATCTTTTAAGAATTTGGTTAGACTTTTATAAAATTGACCTTCTTAGAGGCTTTTAAGCAAAAATCTTCGGATGAGAGTAACCATACTAGAGACGCGACGTGGGAATACATTTTATTCTATGAGATCCACGCTAGGCCAGGCTTATGTACCTATTTACGGTCCTTATATTAGAATAAGGGTATAAACTGTAAAGCCATTCCAAATATATTCAGTAGGGATAAGTTAATAAGCGCTATCTTTGTTCAAGCGAGCATAATTTACAATTTTCTAAATCCCTCGTGAGTTGTGGTATAAAATTTATAACAGTCGTAATGCTCGTTTGGAAAGATTTATACTTGTTTGCGGTTAAAAAGTAAAACCAGTACATTTATTTTTGTGTTAGATGTATTTTATGATTTGAAGATATTGTCTCCTTTTAACACTGCCTCGTTTACTTATGTGAAATGGCTAGAATCTAAAAGTCTTAGGTTTGATACCCTGGTCGAATACGTTTTTTTTGGCGATTGTTTAAACTTTGACCACAATTTAACGTGATAGTTGGTAATAATGTAGACAAAGATGTGATAATAATAATAATAATGTTTGTATGCTTAAAAAAGTGGTAACAATGTGATAATATAATTAAATAATTACATCTATACAGTTGACAGATAGAGGGATGTCTGTGCATGTTTTTGCCATTACAGCATGGAAATTATTAGAATATCGCAACGTCAGTAATACAATACTAACGTCAAGAAAAAAAACATAACTAGCATAACAGGGATAACCTGGAATTAATGGCTGGAGCACATCGTTAGTTGCTTGGCGACATATTTTATAATGGAAGGGCGTAGCTATAGTCAGGCAGGCAACCGCAAAATGCCCGACAACTATCCCGAACGCTGTTCAAAATGTTATTGGTTTTTCTGACGAAGTAATTTTCAGTAGTTTGGAGTGGAACTGGATACCGGTAAATGGCAATAGGCTCTCAGTTTATGCATAGGACCAAACAATTCGAATCCTGCCACGGGCTTGAACTTCACCGCATGGCGGAAGGGCATTTTGCGTAGACCCGCCTGGCTAGCGACCTCAAGTTGAAAATCTATCGCCAAGCACCTAACGGTGTGTTCTGGCAGCTGTCCTTGAGAGCCAGTAGCACCGCCGGCCACACCATCACTTACCATCAGGTGAGATCGCGGTCAAAGGTTCACCTATCAGCAATAAAAAAGAAACACATATGGCAAAATTTTAGTGTTTAGACACCTCTGCCTGGCCTATAGGGACTACAGAAGTCAGGACACAGACTCGTAAGCTACATTAGTTGCGTTACCTACACAAAATAGATATTTCATAAGATTTTCCACATTTTGATAGGTTTAGATAATACTTGTTACTTAAGCAATAATGGGCACGCGGTAATAGCTACTGCCTGCCGTGCCGTAGGTCATTGGTTCGATCCCCACCACCGGCTTGAGCTTCACCACATGGTGGAAGGGCATTTTTCGAATGCTCGCCTGACTAGCTACCACTCTCAGGTAGAAAATACGTCAAGCACCTAACAGTGCGTACCGACACAGGTCTTTGAGAGCCAATAAAATTACAGACACATGAGTCATAACAACTGAATGTCTCAGTATGGGCGCAGTACATTCGTCACTTGTGATGAAATGCATCTGCTATAGGCAGAGGTTAGTCCACTCTCTCTTTTTCCGTCACAATGACATTAAATAAAAACATAAATATTTTTTTTTAAGGTTTTGGAGAATAAGACATAGGATGCTTTTATCTTGATACTTTCCAGTTACAAGAGTACTGTATTCAAGCTTGCTTTCAATGTGTAATTTTATTTTAATGTACTAAAAAGCTGTTGCTGATCGATCACTGGTTTTATCGATACAAATTACTTCTCGATGATCATCTTCGTAAGGCCAGTTGATTGATCGTCCAATATATATTAATATTAGTTTGATAAATTGTAAGAACCTCTGGGACCAAATATTGTTTAAAATGAGTTACTCGTATGTCACAGCTGACACCTAGATTTTATGCCCCTAAGTGATTAATTGTAAATATAATCAAAATTCGTAGAGCTATTTCTGAGAACGCAAATATATGAAGTAAGTTTAAATAATATAGTGATAGTCACATGTTTATATTAATGACAAAATTGTGGTGCTAGGCCTTGGATTAGCATAGACCAATAAAAATATTTTTTAGGGAATTGCAATTATTTAGTAAAAATCCCAAAATTTCATATATTTTATTATACAGGGAAAATTTTGAAAAATTAACTTTGATAAAAAAAAACTATAATTATTTCGGCGAAAAAAATCCTTGCTACATTCCACCTCTGCCAAATCACTGCCAGTCGACTATGTAATATTTTACTGATAGTCATAAAGCATACATTGTAAAAACATTTGTGAAGAATGGCCCCAAGTTTCTTGTCTGTACCTCTCGCATCTATATTCATTTATGGTGAACGCAGCTGTAGAATGATTTGATAGTAGTATAGACGCTCATTTTAAATAAGTATATGATTTTATATTGTTATGTTTGCAACGTCTGCTATGCCGATTACATCACAAAATCACAAATATACGATAGGAATTTTTTTTTTAAGTTTTTTAATCGCGCACATGACTTCAATTTTATATTTATTTATTTTATAAATATTTATTTAATCCAATATCACAAATAATTTATATTTTTTTATTTTGTATAAAAAAATATAATTTTATTTTGATTTTGGGATATGAAAATGAGCACATACATTTTTGAATCAGCATGATACTGACTTCCACCAATTATTTCATACTTTTCAGCGATGGAGTCAGTTCTGTATCTTATAAAAAACCCATTGTTTTATATTTATATTAATCACTATTACTTAGTTAGTAGTAATATTATATTATTATTATACTTTTATATTATCATAATATTATATTATTATTAGTATGTACATTATCTTTACATATTACATTAAGTAATGATTTAGTCGAATAAGGGCCTGCTTCAGAATGTTCGAGTAAGTTCCGGTTATTTATTCAATATGTTATGGGTAGTCCCAGAACATATTTAATAAATAAAAAACTATCTTTTGCGTTTCACAGTCATCAGTTTAGCCTATCCATCGTACGTTATAGCTTGAAACGTGCTGCATGTTAACTGTCATTTTTATCATTCAGTTATTTTATGATGTGGGTAGTATAACCGGATCTTACTCGAACCTTCTGAAACAGGCCCTAAGGCTCGCAAGGACAGCTGCACGGACACACATTTAGGTTTTCAAAATTACAATGCAACGAAATATTTTACCTACGAGAGGAATTAGAACCAACGAACACCCGTTCCTTCTTTTTATTCAAAATAGCTTAGCGTTTGACCACACCCTGCATTGATGTGGTCTATCTTGGAGCACACTTACCTAGAAGAAACCTATTTCCTTTAGCCGGAACATGACCAATTGAGTTACTGTGGTGAGTGAGTCATAGAACAAATTTAACCTTTCATTCCTATTTTTTAACCGTCTTAGAGGACGAATATTTAGGTATTTGGAGCCAAATTTTCCACTTGACCCTACCAGGCGAGCATTCGCAAAATGCCTTACCACCATGGAATTTAAGCTCAAGTTGTGATTTAAACCATCAAACCTATGTCTGGTTTTCCATATCTATTTGTATTGAGACATCACTGCTTACCTCATTATAATTTTTTTTACACGACTGCACAAAAAAATATTGTAATGTTTTCAGGGTTCTGTATGTATGTTTGTGCGTTTCGTTATTTCACCATAACTTCTAAACGATCCAAACGGTTTTAATTTAAAAGACATCGTTAGATTTTTCTTGATAGCGCAAGTGACACTAGGTTCATAAAAATAAATTGAAAAACAAACTGATGGATTATAGACGCCAAATAATGAGTTTCTTTGTATATCTCAATATGGCGTAAAACCTATGTATCTAGAGGGAGTAACCAAAATGAAGGGATTTAAAACACGATTCCACAAGATAATATAATAAGAAGTTTTATACTCAATAGAACGATAAAACGTTTAACGAAAATAAATTATTTATAGTTGGGTTGTTTACTTTTTTATTTAATTTATTGTTGTGGTTATATACTAACGTAATAGTCAGTTTCCATACATACCTTTAAAAACTTTCTTAGTCAAAAGTGTAAAACAAAACTAAACTTGAATACTTACCTGCCTACTAAGCAAGGAATTATTCATATATCTGATGAAACTCTCGTAACATTTTGCATGGTTTACCTTCTTAAAAACCCAAGCGTAGGCTCCAAAGCAAACATTTATTTAAGATATATCGCGAACGTCGACAATCGCGAAGCTTTTCCGAGTCGGCATGTCGATTGTTCAGTTGTATTATTCATGCGTTTTGTTTCGTGGATCCGTGCTCGCGATTTTATTGGAAGGTTTTAAACCTTGATTCAATAAGCGGCGTGCCGTTGGTGTCTGGGTTCTGGGATCGATACGAAATGTATGTTTTCAAGCCCGAATGAGGGTAGTTTCTGTCTAACAGATCGATAGCTATTTCTATACTAAATTTTAGCTTTTGGACGCGGGATTTACTTGCCAATTGTGTATCGATATATCTATATAAAACCTAAAGCCAATTAAAGGTCCTGGGCTATCCGAGAGGACTTTTAATTGGCTTCAGGTTTTCTAAGTACTTTTTCTAAAATTATATATTGCTGTTGGTCTTCTTAAGGTAAATAATTAAATATATATACAATAATTCTATGGCTACCTAATTTATAGTTCTATTCATACACTTGTAATAAATATTCATAATACAAAGTTTCCTGTCTTGGGAAGGTAATGAGTGTTACATAAACTTAAAAAACGATTGTGAAAAGGATGAGCAGAATGCCACTACTCAAGTCTATATAAGTAGGTGGTTGCTGCACATTATGCAGACAAAAGGGTACTTTACCGTGTTACAGCTTTCATTAACCTACAAAACAGGAGAATTCCCAACCTTCCATTATATTTCTGTGTATGATTACAACACTTATTGCGTGACGAACGACAATATGTTCATGTCTCGCTCTGTGTGTTGTAAGGGAAAAAATATTGTATAGAGCCCATGTAAATAGGAAGAAAAATGGTTTTTTATTTATAGTATATATATTTTTTAATTTATACTTGTAGTAATAGTCGTTGTTTTTTTCTATACATACCTTTCAAAAGTTTCTTTGTTAAAAGTGTATCAACCAAAGCAAAATTTTGAATACTTACCTGCCTACTAAGCAAAGAAATATTCATATATCTGCTGAAACCCTCAGAACATTTTGCATGGTTTACCTTCTTAAAAACCCAAGCGTAGGCTCCAAAGCAAACATTTATTTAAGATATAACGCGAACGTCGACAATTGCGAAGCTTTCCCGAGTCGGCATGTCGATTGTTCAGTTGTATTATTCATGCGTTTTGTTTCGAGGATCCGTGCTCGCGATTTTATTGGAAGGTTTTAAACCTTGATTCAATAAGCGGCGTGCCGTTGGTGTCTGGGTTCTGGGATCGATACGAAATGTAAGTTTACAAGCCCGGAATGAGGGTAGTTTCTGTCTAATAAGTCGATAGCTATTTCTATACAAAATTTTAGCTTTAGACGCGGAATTTACTTGCCAATTGTATATCTATATAAAACATGAAGCCAATTAAAGGTCCTCGGCTATCCGAGAGGACTTTTAATTGGCTTCAGGTTTTCTAAGTACTTTTCTAAAATTATATATTGCTGTTGGTCTTCTTAAGGTAAATAATTAAATATATATACAATAATTCTATGGCTACTTACTTTATAGTTCTATTCATAAATATTCATAGTATATAGTTTTCTGTCTTGGAAAGCTAATGAGTGTTACATAAACTTAAAAAACGATTGTGAAAAGGATGAGCAGAATGCCACTACTCAAGTCTATATAAGTAGGTGGTTGCTGCATATTATGCAGACAAAAGGGTACTTTACCGTGTTACAGCTTTCATTAACCTACAAAACAGGAGAATTCCCAACCTTCCATTATATTTCTGTATATGATTACAACACTTATCGCGTGACGAACGACAATATGTTCATGTCTCGCTCTATGTGTTGTTAGAGAAAAAATATTGTATAGACCCCGTGTAAATAGGAAGAAAAATGATGGTGTGTTTAAATAATACAACTAACGTTTGTTAGTGAGTTGGTGATTACAAAATTACAAATATACGAGAGGAAAAATTTGTTTGTAGTACAACGTAAGTTAAACTATAGATGTCGCTCCATCCCAATATAGGATCGACGATAGAACGATAGGAAAAAATTTAGTTATGACTAATTCTCATGTTATCTCCATTGGTTAGAGCACACTCCGGCTAAAGGGGTGGATGAAGGCGGGTACGAATCCCGCACATGACTTAAATTTTTCCTCTCGTAGATTTGTAATTTTGTAATGTAATCCACATAGCAGTCGTTATTGCAAACATATCAATATTATAACAAACGGTAAGTTAGTCATCAATATTTTTAGGAGCAAAATAAATAACAAATATACATTCATGTGAATTTTATACATAAATAAATTAGTACCTACCAAGTAGTTGTATGAAAAACTTCCACAAAAATTATGTGCTTCGATAATAAAATATTTTGCCAAACGTGTCATCTACAGGGTTGGCAGTGGTTATTTTATAAAGATACACTTCGCGCTTTGAAATCATATGGGGCTTTCATCAAGTACTTCCTATCTTTAAATTTGAATAAACAAAATATGCAGAAGATATGGTCGAAATACAAAATTAATAGAGAAAAAACTATAGTCATGTGCGGGATTCAAACCCGCGCCATTCACCCCTAAAGCTGGGGTTTGCTCTGACCGCTAATCTAACATGACCTATTATTCAAAACTCTTATTTATCCATGTGTTCTTAACCATCGTATGGGGATGGAGCGACATCTAATAGTTCAACTTACCTTGTACTACAAACCACACGGAATACTCCTCTTATTATGGCGTCCAGATTAGGGCAAAAGCGCAAAGAAACTTGCCCGAACATTTTGATAAAACTATTTTATTATTTGCACGTATAATTGAATGCTATATCCGTCCATGATGTTCGTGGTTCATGGTTATTTGGCAAAACATGAGCAAAACAGACTCATACTTGCTCAGTGAACAGACTGAATATATGACAACCAATTTGACGAATGTAGCTTCAACAATAAAGCCGGTATCAACTGTCAAATTTCGAAAGTTCTTATTGGAAGACCATGATAGGTAGTGTACATTACATACAAAGTTATTTTATGGTGATTAAAAATAGCGAGTTTGCGGGGCCAAAATTATTTAATTTGTTATCTGCCGGAGCGCGGCAGTAAAATTTAAATTTGGTTCATAAGTCATAAAGGTATTTGAGTTTCTCTATTTTGATTAGTTTGCGTTTGTGCTTTATTTGTAAGCTAGGTTGTAAAATACAGTTGCTTTGTGACAATCAATTCGATGATAAAAGTTTACAATTCTCAGGGCCTGTTTCTCCAAACTAGGATATAGCTATACGAGGATAAAACCACAAAAACATTTAAACGTATTTTTGGTCTGTAAAGTACTGCAATGTTAGTACGTTGACTGCAACGTACTAACGTTGCAGTACTTTAAGCTAGCCATGGTATTGACTTTTTAGAATTTTTCATCGGGCAGATAGCTGCAGCAAGTAGCAAGGAAAAAAAATTTTCCAAGATTAAAAAATATACCGTCCAGTATGGTAGTATAGCTCCATCATCGATCTATTTCTGCATCTATGAGCTCAATAAACTTAAAAAAATATGGCCACCTTACTAAAGTGCTTTATTACATACTATATTATATGTGCACACTGCTGTCAGATGTCATAAAAGTCTAAACCAAGGAGGTTTCTTTTTCTCCGACAAGAACCCAAAAATTCAAGCTGTGTCTACTTTTAATGTTACCTATAATATTATTAAAGTATAAAGTTAGTCGTGTATTAATTTAACCCAAGATTGGTGAAAATGGTAATGTTAAATTAAAACTTTATGATATTTAAATTATAAAGTTATTAGCCTCATTACCTTTTTCTTTTCTCAAAGACAGAGTTCCAATTTGCAGTTAAAAAATATACCCAGTCAATTCGGATTCCTCGGAATGGATGTCGAAAAACAAATTGGCCAAGTTTGATAAATTCGGGGTTCCGCCGAGCTACCATAAAGAAGAAAAAATGAACTTTGCCCGCAGGGAAACGTTCAAGAAGAAACATTTGTCTAAGTCCACGCAACCAGTAAATTACGGTCTATCAAAGTCGGTAACTCGTGGATAACCTCGAATTCGCTTTTTGGATTGTCTGTTCACGTGCGTTAGTGGCATCTGCTACACGGATTTGGAGCTAATTCGATGAGTTAGAAGTTTTCCAATGTGTTTGTGTTACTTTGCAAGCTTATGTTCAGTCTATTCTAGCCTCTATTTATGAACTATCAAAACCTTGGTAACTATCAAAAAATTGGCGGATAGTTATATAAATGAAAAGGTGTGTTTTTATAACTAAATAATAGGATTAATAAGTTTTTGTAATTACATTACTGCACTGCCTTAATGATTTTCACTAAATTTGGAATGTTTTGAAAATAAAGTGTAATTCTTCGGAAGCAAATTTTAGACACCTTAAAGAGAGATATATAATGTGTAAACCATGATGGATTACAATGAATTTTAACCACTCAATAGTATTTTAATATAACCAAAACTTAGGTCCTGTAATTCTTAGCTGAATGAACGAGTCTATCTATCTAGTGTTAAAGTTGAAAAATAAAATGATTTATACCATTTTGGTATCTATGACGTTCTTATTAAGGACAATCACAAAATGTCACTATAATAGTTTGTAGTTATATATAGTTCTAACGCGTTCAGCAAAAAAGCTGCCGAAAAATGCCAATAAAACTTTTTTTTCACATAAAAAAGTCGTTAATATTGTGATCTTATAAAATTGATATCCTATAGTACAAAAATAAATTTAAATACAAAACGATAAGGAATCAACACAACCATATATAACCAAGTACCCGAAACCAAGGTGAAGCAATCTCACCTTAAATCAAAATCAAACCACAATCGTAATTACTTGCCCCGTTTTGGTTTAAATATTGGTTACTCCAATTTAAATGAAAGGGTTCATTTGGATTGTTAATTGCGAGAATTACAATTGGGTTTGGTTCATATTCGGAGATTTGCTACAGAGCAAGTTAATGGAGCCAGGATATTATGTGCCTAGATACGAGTAGATTACATTAGATTTATGAACAGAAAGGGTTGAATGTATGTGTTTTTTTGTATAAATCTACACTTCGCAGACTCCAGGATCCGTGACTTTTTTTAATTATAACATTTTTTATTTAAAGGGGAACAGTGTTAATAGAACAGTTATTTTCTTCCCGGTAAAGTCACTAGCATCCAGAGCAGACCGGTGTCCTCTAGCAGCACCCGTTCACGAGTTACCGCATGTGCCAGCCATCGCCTTCCTCAACCATATTTTGAGGGAAGTTGGCGACCCGACACACAACACCGCTGCTAGTCAACACCTTCCTGTGAGCATGACCGCTCTGGATACCCGTACCGACGATTACAATCATTACACTGATTGACAATTTGGGATGAAAATAAAATAATACATAGAAATTTACATTTTTGTTATTCTCCCACGTCACATTTTAACAGGGTCTCCATTTTGAGGTTGTACTCATGGATGGCTTTTGGTGTCGTAACCATTGCCTTCCTAACGAACCGTCCTATGGCGTCTTCTTCTTCTATGGTGGTTATTTATTAGACTTCGAAACCTTTTACAAACAGTTTCATGCTTAACCAAGAATATAATACAGCTCCGGAGTCTTGTAGCAAGTCGTAAAAAGTTGCTATGGGAAAATATGAAGGGATAAAGAAGGTTAAAGGTGGAGGTCTCTAAAAGTTCATGTTTTGAAAGTTATGTTATTGTATCATGTACTAAGTCATAAATATCAAAAGTGATGAAGGCCACCGTTGAACTAAGCTCTCTCCCATCAGAGGTTTGCCAAAGCCCTAACGCTTGGCAGACGTCTTGGGGATCGCAGGGTAAGATGACAATTCTTCAGAAGACGCTGCTGCTCATTTCATGGTATTTTCCGTCTCTTATTACTCCACCAGGAAGATAAAGGAGGGGAGGTGTAATTCTAGACCGGCAATTCACGGGGAAGTCACCAGGTCTGTGTCCCGTATATATATATCATCTTGGTATATACGGAACACAGTTTCAGACTACATTTCTTTTGTGTGCTGAATTCAATACTGTCATACACAGGGATTGAATTCTGAGAAAATTCTCCAAATCAACCATTCGCGGATAGAGATGAACCATTCAATGGTTTTTCTTATAGTGTGATGAGATACATAAGTCACCTGATGTTAAGCACCTCTCCATAACCGTCCTCATTCTACTAGACACTGCACTGCATTCGTCCCTTCGTGGCTTTAGTTCTTGTCTCTCGTTGGTCCAGTCATTTTACTTGCTACAGAACCCTTGATGCCTAAATACAGTAGTGTTTGCATATACAACTGCTTAGGAATATTTGACATGTTACAAATTTACTACAGAAAAAAATACAGTCATGTGCGGGATTCGAACCCGCGTCCACCCACCCCTATAGAACCCCGCAGAGCAGGCGTTATTGCAAACATAACAATATTAAAGATATTCAATTTGTGGTGGTACCCAACAAGGCGGACTCTTGCGAAGAGACCTATAATACCTGATATGATTAAAAAATTACAAATATACGATAGGAAAAATTTAAGTCTAGAGCTGGATTCGAACCCGCGTCCATCCTACCTGATATGATGTTTTCAAAACCTGACTAGATTTTTATTCACCGCCTGATAGAGTTCAACAATTGCAAGACAATTTAAGTGGAACACTTTATGTTGCGTGAGATTAAATTCAAACTATAGAATATAGAGCATAAATACCAGTTATTAAGCTTGATAAAAGATACGACACTTGAGAAGGTAATTTTAGTTGCGTTTATGGAAGGTTCTCGTGATTTATTGAATAATATGATAGCATAATCGTTCGTTATAACGAGGAGTTGGTGCACATTAATTCAGTTGAGTGAAGATAATAAAGGATGGTTACTGAATAGATTGCCTTCCTTATACCAGTCTACAGTATAGAGATTAAACTATATAATTGTAACTGGTAAAGCATAGATTATATTGTAATAAAAACTATTTGATAATTAACATACATTTTAATAAAGGAAGGAATATAGGGTACGCTCTAATACCGCCACGATATAATGTGGAGAAAATTTAACACAAGCAAATAATGCACACAGCTACGGTTCCGCTGGCTGTATGATACGTTTTAATAAATGACAATACAAGAAGACGAGCATGCAGAAGGTAGTAGTATCACGTATCGGCAGTAGTAAGCGCACGCACTCCGTGATTAAGCGACTCTGAAAGTCGCGAAACCGGTCGAGACGCCTTCTCGACGTAAAAAACCGTAAGTTAAATCGGATAAAAATGTCCTCTAATATGTGTCAAACTTACGTTAGTTTTAATCAATTAGTAGTATCACGTCGTCTGATTACATTGCCATGTGCTAGGTTCATTTCTCCCGTTTTTTTATAAGTTAATTGATAAATCATTACATTTTGTTATACCTCAACAGGTGATGACAACGAAAGATTTGGTGGTTTCGAATCCCACACATGACTATATTTTTTTCTCTCGTGTATAATTATTAATTTTGTAACTATTATAGTATTTATAATGATATCGGAAAATGAGTTCAAGCGAATTCAAATAGTACATAATACTAGAATGAACCTAATATGACATGCCTTATTTGTTTAAGACGTAATAAACTCTTGCGCATTATCGGACGTTTCGCTACCTTAGATTATTGATTGCAATGCCTGAATAAATACCATATACTTTGAAACATTTACTTTTTATGAAAGTTTCCAGTTAAATACACCAAAAAGTAAAGAAAAACCCTATTACAAAAAGTCCTATCTCAAACAAGTTAAGCTTCCGAATTGAAGTGGAAACCCTTGCTCGACTGCGAACTTCCAACAAAGAGCTTAAAACAAAAAGATCCACGATAAAAAGCATATGTTATTTTAAGAAAGAGCGTCGCAAGAGCCAAGAGATGAAGATAAAAGTTGATACAATACAGTGCTCCGAGTCTGCCGTTAATATTATTTCTGCGACATTTTCGGTAACATTAGGTAAGAAATATAATAAAAAATGATTACGAGAATAAATTTAAAACAATGTGCCGTGGGAAAAAACTGGGTACAATGAAATAAACTAGGTACTTGTATTTTGTGGCAATCGGCCATGAAAACTGCTTTTGTTTGACTGTGACAACTGCTTTTGTTTGACTGTGTAATATATCTTTACGATCACGCAATCCTTTCAGTTTTCGGTAATATTTATTGATTTTGATTAACATTATCTTTTGGAGGTAGTCTTTTTGTACTGACTATATTACTGACTTGTAGCAGCCGGATTGTCAACATAGCAAAACACTGAACATAGCCTCTACTATCAAGGAGGGGTGTGCCGTTATCCCCACGACTAGCAAGCGTCTTGGGAATCGCAGTGTAAGATAGCAGTTGTTCAGAAGGCACTGCTGCCCACCTTCTGGTACTTAAACCTAAATCACCTCTTACGACAACCAAGGGAAGAGATGGGCGGTGACGTTTTAGCCCGGCATCTATGGGTACTGTTAAAGTAGAACGAAGTTTCGTCTGGCTATGGCTACTACCTCTAATAATAGTAATAATAAATAAAGATTTCAATTCTTAGACAACATTAATCCATTTTTGTTAGTAAATAACATATGACTATTAATTAAATTATAACATTAAATTTTAATATTGTTATGTTTGCTATAACGCCTGCTATGCGGATTACATTAAGTAAGTGGTAATAATCGCTCCATCCCAATACGATGGTTAAAGAACGATAGGAAAGATTTGAGTTATGACGTCATGTCATGTTAGCTCAATTGGTTGGAGCATACCCCGGCTGAAGGGGTGGAAGGACGCGGGTTCGAATCCCGCACATGACTTAATTTTTTTTCTATCGTATATTTGTAATTTTATTACATTAAAGTTACATAAATATCGCATTAAAATATTATTTAAAAATTCATTTTGCTGTCAATACGTGTCAGATATTATAAATAGAACAAAAGCAGTGTTTATTTTGTTAGGAACGCTATATTATGGTGTCGCAGAAATGGGCAGTCGTTCTTATTTGCGACGACGGACAGGATACTGTTGATGCTGGCACGCACTCTGCACAAGAGTGATGCTACCTTTTTAGCGCATTATGGCTGCAGACATGAAATATTTACTCCAGTAAAAATCTATCGCCAAGCACCTAATGGTGTAGTCCAATAGCTGTCCTTGAGATCCAGTTTCAATTCTAGGTTGAGCCTGCTTAATATCCTCGACCACATTATTTATCAACAATTGAGATAGTCAGCAAAGGATAACCTATTAAATGAAAAAGAAAAACAAGAAATGATAACATCGTAGGAATGTTGGGTCTCAAAACAATAATCTATGAGCAATGGGTCTAGCATAGACAAATCTTAATACTGCCCGCAAATAAAAAACTAGTATCAGGTATTAAAAAAAAATAAAAATTTGTTTTTATATCATAATTAGTAAATTTAGTATTTTTTTTATTACATTATTGCTGATGGGCTATCTTTTAAACACTATCTCACCTGACGGTACGTGATGATGTGGTCCAAGATGTTGTTCAGCTCAACTAGAATAACTCAGTCTCAAGGACAGCTGCTGGAAAAAAACCTTTGGGTGTTTGGCGACAGAATTTCTACTTGAGGGTGGTAGCTAGCCAGTCGGGTATTCGCAAAATGCCCTACCAACATGCTTTATCGACTGCTGACGTATGACAACAACCGGAATTTTAACGTGCCCTCCGAAGTACGGAAACGCTCAGTAGTAATGTTAATCAGTAGCGGTCACCCATCCAAGTTATGACTGCGACGGGCGTTGCTTAACTAGCGCTACGAGCGTGTTAGAATCATATATTTGTTAAGCTTCAATTATCTTTAGTAAATAAGTTACGAGAAGTTACTCATTATGTAATTGTAGAATATTCTAAAAGTTGTTGATATTTGTAATTTTTAATAACCGCCACACTGAAATCCTACATAATCTGTCCTGTCTTATTTCGGGTTGGCTGATACGTTGTGGCGGGAACTTTCATGTCTCTGATTGGTTGGGCTAAATATGGTGGGAACTTTAATGTATATGCGACAGACACTTGGCGCCAGTTATTGCTATAAAACCAATGTTAACTTACTGAGCCCCTCTCTTTATTCTTCACAAGTTACTGCTGCATCGAGACTTATTGAGTTAAGAACTGTATTATATTATTTAATGTAACGTAACTGATATTCATGTGCTGTGTGTGGGTCTATGTTTGTTGGCTTCCAAATTCGCCCTTTTTATTGTATTATCGTTGTGAAATGTGACTATACAATATTACCTTTGAAGTAATCCATGTGACCCTAATGATGTATTATTTTTATTAAAGTGCTCTATGTGTTCCTATAAACGTTGTGTTTTTGAAGTATCCTTATGATTCCCTTTTGTGTAGAAAACCTAGTAAGTGGGATAGTTAAGTACTGAACTAGTAGTACTCATTTACTTTACCTTAAGCTAGGACTAGATTATGGCATCACCGCCTGAAAACATCTTATAATTTAATGAGCCTACATTACAGATTAAATAAATGCTCTCTATCTTGACAAATCTCACATCAGAAGTGGGATCACTCAGATTGCCTACCTTCATTTTTTTAATCACTTTTATTAGTTTCAGAATCGATGCCACTACTCCCAAAAACTTGGACGCCGCGGGTTGCGAAGCCGTGGCTGAGCCTGGCGACAAGATGACCACACCGTGTTCCCAGTTTTCATATCTGCTACTAGCGGCAGTGGAACGCCGCGGTTTGCGAAGCCGTCGCTGCAACCTGGCAACAGGATGACGACACCGTTTGCGAGTTATCGAATACTAGCGGCAGTGGCACCGAGTTTTTATTCACTGACATCGGTATATTGGGGAAATAATTCATCTGGACAAGTATTATAACAGTGGCAAAAGCAGGTAAAGCCCTCCAAAGGGCCTGTTTTATAATGATTACAATCCTGTAACCGTGTAGTGGCAATATGAAGAATAACCTCGTCGAAAATTTTCTCAATGTTGTAACGTTTAAATCTGAAACTGACGATTCTTGCTGCATATATCCCTCAAGATAAAGGTGCTTTCACTGAACCTTATTGAATTAGTGTTTGCTAGCATATGTAATGGAAGTTTATGAAACTTGTTATGTCATTGTGTATTTTTTTATATTATTTACACTAATAAGTACATATTATAACGACGAACGTAATTAGATTTCTTCAAAGTCAAACTATGTTCTCATTTTATATAGTGACTATTGGTATTAATTGAGAATACATTTCTATAAACCTAGAAACCTAAATGTGGAAACGCATATCGAACAATAAATAGCAAAGTTACAACCATATCTGAACTAATGTCACTATTACCTTGTGCTTAAAATTTTCTTAATTTTATTTAAAAGCGATCCTTAAAACTTAGTGACATATGAAATGTTTTTGAACATCTGAGAATATCTTATGTAATATTACTTGCTCAGTGATCTTAAGGGCATTAAATAAATTCACTACAGATTGCTAATTATATAAAAGTAGTCATGACAAAGTATATGGTATATTTACTAATGCTTTTGCTTGATATTTGTAAAAGCAGTTTGGGTCCTAAGCAAGGATTACTTTATTCTATAAACAAAACTCCTTTACTGTTTCACACTTATCAACTCGATTGTACAATATAGCATTTTGAATCGATTGTATAATATAGTAACTGGCGATAGGTAGAAATGTTTTAATTGTTGGTTTCGCAGTTTTGTTTATATATCCACTTTAAACTTTGAATTCTTATACATAGGTTGTCTTATCCTACGTATAAACGAAGAGAACCTATGACAAATGTTAGCACTTGGCATCCCTTCAGAAGTCATTACTGACTGTGGCGCAAACCATAATCGATCTCTTATTTGGAAATTACTAATTAATAAACATATGATTGTTACTGGAATACTTTGAAGTAACGGTTAGATGGAACGGTATGTCTATATTAGGTACAATGTTCTATAAATTGACAGATTGGCCGAACGGATTCTGAAATGTTCACCATACAATCTATGCAACAATACAGAAGCTTACTGGGGTTTTACCTCTGCGTTTATTGTTTGGTGTAGACTATAGATGGTTTATCATGAAATATTATAATTCACAAGGATATATTGGTACTGGCCACGAGAGTGGGTGGTTTGAACAAAATTTATTTAATGATAGATTGTACTTATTGTTTTGAATCTAGAAATATGATAATTATGTACGTTTCAGTTAAGAATATTAATATGAAATGCTACCCTACATATTGTAGAAATAAACTACTTATGTTGTATTATCAGTTATCATCACATAAAATGATAATATCAAAATACTCATATCTACATGTACTTATGCTCTAGATTCAATATTAAATAGAAAGACACTGCTTACCCATTTGATTGGTGCTGGTTGATCTCACGAGAAGTGTGTGAATGCAATCAGCATGTCTATTCAAATGGCACCTACTGTTTAAATTGATTACACTGCATACCCATTTGATTGGTGCTTGTTGATCTCACGAGCAGTGTGTGAATGCGACCTGCATGTCTATTCAAATGGCTAACTGTTTAAAAAATAGGCTGGTCAACCTTTTACTTGGCGATGGTTCTCACATTGCGGCATGTGAATGTAATCATCGTGTAATGGTAACTGGTAATTATTAAAATGGTTAAAGTTTCTCATGTGAATTTAAAGTATTATTTTTACTGCTACATAAGTACATGTAGGTAGACTGCCTGTTGTTATCAGAAAAGTTGTTTTACGTGTACAAATGATGTTCCTATTATTCTGGATAAAATACTTAAGCCTTGACGTCAAAACGTCCAAATCACAAAAGGAAAACCCAATTTTGTCCTTATAGTTAATACTTATGTAGTGAAGTCAAAAAGTCCAGACGTTTGTTGTCAAATGGAATATGTCCAATGTTTAATGGTACATTTTGTTATTGTCTAAAAAATGCGTAGACGATAAAACGTCAACTTGATAACTAAGCAAGTTAAAGTTGCATTGCAGAAATTTACCACAGTCGTTCTAATCAAATTTTAAACTCCCTTTTGCTTAATATGTTATCAAATATGTAGTTTAAACTGGATACTATCTACGAAACTCTTAGTATCAGTATTTACTTCGTACATAAACCTGGAATATTTTCCAAATTATGTACTTGCACATAATATTTATTCGTGACACTTAATATAACAACGTAGTAAAACGGAATGTTGGTTGTACAGCATTTTTTCACAAATGAATTGAATGTATTTTGATTCCATTTCAATGATAATATTTCTTTTCGAGAGATAGCAAGTCACAACAGTCTACGCGTAGAGAGATAATCTACCCTCCACGCCCAAAATATATATATTGTGGTCCACAAATCTGTACTATGAACATTTGATAATGATTTTACAGATAATCGATAGCTGTTTTTCTCTGTGGTGACTTCGAACCAAGGACTGTTTATGTGTTCTGTTTGTACATAAATTCTTTATTAAGCAAGCTTTGTGCAAATAATTGTGGGTTGCCATACACGGTAACAATCTTTCCTACATATATACTATTATCATTTTAAGTTATACATAATTATTTTAAAGCGAAGTTTGTCTGGTGTTATTTTGTACTTCGTGGACGAAGTACTGTCAGTATGGCCGTGTTAGAATCATATATTTGTTAAGCTTCAATTATCTTTAGTAAATAAGTTACGAGAAGTTACTCATTATGTAATTGTAGAATATTCTAAAAGTTGTTGATATTTGTAATTTTTAATAACCGCCACACTGAAATCCTACATAATCTGTCCTGTCTTATTTCGGGTTGGCTGATACGTTGTGGCGGGAACTTTCATGTCTCTGATTGGTTGGGCTAAATATGGTGGGAACTTTAATGTATATGCGACAGACACTTGGCGCCAGTTATTGCTATAAAACCAATGTTAACTTACTGAGCCCCTCTCTTTATTCTTCACAAGTTACTGCTGCATCGAGACTTATTGAGTTAAGTACTGTATTATATTATTTAATGTAACGTAACTGATATTCATGTGCTGTGTGTGGGTCTATGTTTGTTGGCTTCCAAATTCGCCCTTTTTATTGTATTATCGTTGTGAAATGTGACTATACAATATTACCTTTGAAGTAATCCATGTGACCCTAATGATGTATTATTCTTATTAAAGTGCTCTATGTGTTCCTATAAACGTTGTGTTTTTGAAGTATCCTTATGATTCCCTTTTGTGTAGAAAACCTAGTAAGTGGGATAGTTAAGTACTGAACTAGTAGTACTCATTTACTTTACCTTAAGCTAGGACTAGATTATGGCATCACCGCCTGAAAACATCTTATAATTTAATGAGCCTACATTACAGATTAAATAAATGCTCTCTATCTTGACAAATCTCACAAGCGCTTCAATCCGCTACGAGCGCTACATATTGCATATTTTATTTACCATAAAAACGTGAATAAAGAACTGTATTATTTATTCATGTACTATAAGTCATTGCAATTTGATTTAGTATCTTAGAAGACTTCATTTTTTATGCAATCGATTGCCCCAACTCTCCGAGGCTTTAAAAGAAAATTTCGTATGCATCTTCCATAAAATCGAGAACAGTTGAAATTCAGAGACGTGGTTACGAAGTGACGTAACGAAGCTGCGGACGTGCAGAGAAACTCTGAGAGATCTCGATCAACATTTATGGTATGAATTATTATGTCTAGATATGAATGTTTGAGTCCCCGGCTTCAGATAAGAACGGTTATGTTCCTTTCCAACTTTTGAAAACTTTCCAACTTGAAACTTTTGAAAATATGTGATTGAAGACTTAATTATGTGTTACAGCACCTGTCCTTGAGCATTAGTAAATCTAGGTTAACCTGAACTATATCTTTGGCATTTTGCAAATGTCTGCCCCTACGACTGCTACACTAACACTAATACAACCGGAACCAAAATCTCAAGCAGTACGGGAACTGTATAATATATATTTTTTTTGTTTTTATGTTATTGTTACGGAACAAGCTTCAGGCCTACCTGATGTTAAGTGGACTAACCTCTGCCTATAACAGATGCATTTCGTCACAAGTCACGAATTGCACTGCGCCCGTCTCCTTGAGACATAGTTGTTAAGTCTCATATGCCTGTAATTTCACTGGCTCTCAAGGACTGCTGCCGGAACACGCCGTTAGGTGCTTGGTGACATATTTTCTACTTGAGGGTGGTCGCTAGTCAGGCGGGCATTCGCAAATTGCCCTTCCACCATGCGGTGAATCTCAAGCCCGTGGCGGGAATCGAACCATGGACCTGCGCGGCAGTCCATAGCTAATGCCACTGAGCCATCACTGCTTCAAATATACATATTCCCTATGTATATTATACATTTTCCCTCCTCAAATGCCGGCAACGTATCCTCGAGACCTCTGGTGTTGCGGATGTTCGTGGGCGACGGTGATCACTTACCACCATGTGTGCCGCATGCTCGCTTTCCCTCATATGCCATTAAAAAAAAACTGTAATATACAGTTATCATACTTTTTAACCAGCGGGTTGCTCGCCCGTCATATCACTTTATATAACAAAAAATAAAATTCCCACAGGATTGAAGCTGTATGTGTAAACTGGTATTACATAAAGTGTAATTATGAGAACTATATACCCCGAAATTTTAGTAATTGTAGTATGAGCTGTGAAAATTGCTGGCGTGGATTTTGATACAGTAATAACTTTAATTAGGGTACGGTCAGATAAGAAAATAATATGTAACCACTTGAAACCATACATATAAAATAAGCTTTAACCTGTGTTATTTTATGAAGATAGAAGGAAAATAGGTAATTGTTTTTTTTTTATAATAAGATATTTGTTCCCAGCTGTGCTAACGACCGCGCACAATTTGATAATATTTCACTTCTTCGTCAACGTCTCCATGAATCGTAGTAAAAAAACCATAAAAATATAATTAACATAAAAGAAGAAGAGAGAAAAGAAGTAAGAAAGGTCTATTTCTATGACAGAAATATGCCATTATTTGTTGAAGTCTGCACCCATGCCCTCTGTAATTCGTCAATACACACACACCCATACAAAATATTTAGTTCCGCATTTATAATATCATCATAATTATATCTGAAATATTGTACCTAAGCTAAAACTTAAGTAGTTGATTTTCGTAAGATCTATAGTCATCTAGATGTAACTACTTTTACTTTACTTTAGCAACAGTCTTTCTTAGGTATAGAACACAGCTGTATTTCGTGGCAGTAGTGTCTAAATACGACTTTTTTAGGCATGAAGCGCACTGTAGCAAGTGTTGTTACTAGGCGAAGGAGACAAGAACTAACGTCTTGGAGTGACAAGCGCAGTGTCAAGCAATACTGAAACGGTTTCACTAGAACTGCAATAAACAGTCTGGACGCCTTCAAACATGCGAGTGAATTGTCAATCTCATCAATTAATATCATAAAAACAATCGGCCAAGTGTGAGTCGAACTGGCGCACTGAGGGTTCCGTGCAAACTTGTAGGTATATAAGTAAAAGGTATGGTATTTTTACTGCTAAATGAAATTCATTACATTTTAAAATTATAAAATATTAAAAATATTTTAGTAGATATATGATTGAAATAAAATATGCTTTCTGAAATTTTCCTTTATCTGTGCTATAAAACGTTGCTTCTTACGAAATTTCAAGATTCTGAGTTCACGGGAAGTACCCTGTAGGTTTTGATTTCGTTGCGAGCTTCAAAAATTTGCAACATAATCGGCTGTAACTTTTGATTGCATTGGCATAGAAGTTCGATTTTTTTCACAGCTCCAAGGAACAGTAGACCTGAGTATTTGATATGAATTTCAGCTTGATACCTCCATGCGATACTCAGAAAAAGGGTCTTGACAGACAAACAGATGGATAATAAAGTGATCCTTATGGGTTCCATTTTTCCTTTTGAGGCACGAAACCCTAAAAATAAGTTGCCATGCGGTCGAAGCTTTAGGTGAAAGCTGGTATTACATAAATAGCAATTATGAAACGACATAGCGCCCAAATTTTCGTAATTGTAGCATGAACCGTGAAAATTGGTGGTGTGAATTTTGATACTGTAATAACTTCAATTAGGGTACGGTTAGATAAGAAAATAATATGTGACCACTTAAAGCCCTACATTTAATAAATAAGCTTTAATATGTGTTATTGTATAGAGATGGAGGACATGTGAGATTTTACTTTTTGTATTATAAGATATTATAAACTGGTCCCATATTTCCCACGATTGCGCAGAATTTTATGATATGTCACGTCTTCGTGAACATCAATAGAATAGGGGCAAAATAATCGTAAGAAATAATCATTGATATAAAAAAGAAAGGTTCGAATTCTAAGGGCCTGTTTCAGAATGTTCTGCCTGTTTCAGAGTAAGTTCCGGTAATACTACCCAGAACATATTTAATAAATAAAACACTATCTTTACGTTTCACAGTCATCGATTTAGCCTTTCCATTGGTTAAAGCTTGGAACGCGCTGCATGTTAACTGACATTTTTATCATTCAGTTATTTTATGGTCTGGGTAGTATAACCGGAACTTACTCTAATATTCTGAAATAGGCCCTTAGACTCATATATTATAAATAACTGGTTGAAGTTAACCATGCTAGGTACTAGTCACCTCTGTAATGCTTCAAGGCACAACCATGCAAAATACAAAGTGTCGCGTTGATAATATGAATAGATATATAACTAAAATATTGTAGGTGTCAAAGTTAAAAGTGAACAAATATTCGTGAAATCCTAAGTTCTAGAGACGTAAGTACTTCAAAACAATTTAATTACAAAGTTTTGTGTACATATCTTCGAAACTTGTTTTGTTTCGTTTGTTAATTAGTTTTAACTCTTCTAATATAACTTTAGATGACCCTACAAAATAGGAATATAATGGAATTGTTAAAATGCTAGTGATATACTAACGTAATTAATACTTTAAAATTAGTCTTTGTATTTTTCAGGCTCTACAACGTGTTGTTTATAACAAAATATTGAAATAATGTAAGATTATACCTATTTTTCAGTAATTTAAGACTACCTCACGTGTAAAGAATAATTTTCAGTAAGATTTTGTATCTTTTAATATGCTGCCATCTCTAGGAAGTTTCATTAAACACCAGCTAGAAACTTTGGACTCGATGGATAATCAAACAAAGAAGCTCCTTCATGATAGTACGTTTATCGCAGGTAAACGGAGGCTAGAATAAACCATTAGATTCGGGGCAAAATTCACTTAACGGATTTTACAGACTTCTCTCCTATTTATACGACACGTGTAATGTCATTTAGGAACCTAATTCGTTTATGGCCTTTCTTTATTGGTTCTTTTTAAGGTTTGAAGGATTTCTTACGTGTACTATGAAATACCCTACTACCCTACTTACTTTGCAAGCCCAATGCGGTATCTTTTAAACTGTAGTCTAAGTTCTTGTTTTATTTTACATAGCAGAATTAAGAACAAACAATAATAAAAACAAAGTTAAAACATGAGGAGAGTAAACGTCATCTTTCTTTGACATAGACAAGAAGAGTGTCTTTTTCTACGTATTGTTTGACTCAATTTAGAGAATACATACAATTGTCAAATTTAACGAGATTAACGAACAAATTCTTTAAATTAAATAATTCAATTTTTTATGTTATTGTGACGGAACTATCTCGATGCCCACCTGATGTTAAACGTACCTCTGCCTATAACAGATACAATTCATGAGTTGTGATGAAAACTCGCACTGAAGCGCCCGTCACTTTGAGACATAGTTGTTAAATCTCATGTGCCTGTTATTTCACTGGCTCTCAAGTACAGCTGCCGGAGCACACCGTTAGGTGCTTGGCGGCAGATTTTCTACTTGAGGGTCGTCGCTAGCCAGGTGGGCACTCGCAAAATGCCCTTACACCATGCGGTGAAGATCAAGCCCGCGGCGGGATTCGAACAATGGACCTGCTGCGCGGCAGTCCATAGCCAATGCCACTGAGCCATCACTGCTTCAACTTCCATATAATATTAACAAGTTATCACAAAATTTACTAAAAATCATATTATGTACGAAAATAGTGTGAAGCCGACTTTCACTTGACCGGTTTTATTTAATTTATCGTTACAATTTCCATTCGTAATTACATTGTAATTAGAGGAAAGCACGCACAGATAGTCTGAGAGACGGCGGCATACTTGAAGATAATGGCTCATTACGCCTACTGCTGCACGCGACGCGAATGTTAAGCGTCAGGAACGATATTATCCGTTGAGTCGTTAGCACTCTGTAGCGGTATTATGTAATTATGTTTTATAAAGACATAGAAAGAGAGGTATTTCGCGTTTTTTCTGATGTCCATTAAGTTATTCATGTATAAACTGCAGACTTGTATATTTAAGAAGGGGCGGACATGGTGTAGAAATTTTTGAACGACCGAATTTCGTTGAAATTTTTTGTGTCAGGTCAGTAGGGACTAGTCGTGACATCTATCGGACGCAGCGCCTCATATATGTATGAAAATTTTGACATGAGAATGTTGGTTATTTTTAGGGAACTATATACTTTTATTTAAATATTGTTATGTTCGGAATAACGCCTGCTATGCGGATTACATTACAAATATACGAGAGAAAAAATTGTTTTGTTATGTGCGGGACATGACTAAAATTTTTCTTTTCGTATATTTGTAATTTTGTAACTGTATAATATTCCTTTGTAATAGGGCGCGAGTATATTGTAATTTACCAGACACTGTTTTAGACCATGGACTGACACAACTTTATTTATTTTTTATTGCTGCTTGCTTTGCTTTAATTTAGCCTTTGACCACAATCTCACCTGATGTTAAGTGACATTGTAGTGGTAAGCCTATTAACATTCAGGCTTAAAAAAGAAATACTAACTTCACTTGTCCGGTAAAACTCTTTGTGCGTGTTCGTCCTGGTAGGTACTGCCACCATACCTAATTCTACCGCCAAGCAGTAATTTTCACATAAATATCGCTAAGCACCTAACGGTGTGTTCCGACAGCTGACCTTGAGAGACAGTACTTTTAAGTTAGCATGAACCACATCTTTGACCACATCATCACTTACTGATGTCATGGGTGCAGTTCGATTCGCCACTTGTGACGAATAGGGTGTTTGTTATATCACGGAAGCATAAAAAACAATTAAAAACAAACAAATTTTGTCTTAGGTTTTCGCGATTATTATACATAGTAATTAAACAACTTTAAACGGTTTAAATCGCGTAAATTTATCATTATTTTTCTCATTTTTCGATTTTTCGTGTTTGAAACGTCGGGACAACAAAACCATGATAAATTTACGCGATTTAAACCGTTTAAAGTTGTTTAATTACTATAAACAAACAAATTACTGACCAACTTTGATCCCAAACCCAAAAACTTACGTTCTCTTATTTTTACAACGCAATTTCTTTAGTCCACCAACGAGGAAGTCAGTTTTTATTTATCACAGTTACTTCTAAAGTGTTACCTTCATAAAAAGTTCCAGGTAACCTTTCACACCCGCCTTTTCCTCCAATCCAAATTATCCTGCTAATTGGATGCACAAAAACGATAAAACGCAAACGTACAACATTTATGAACTGCAATTAAACTAAAGCACCTAGCTAGCGGATCAAACCCAAAAACTTCCGTTCTCTTATTTTTTAACGCGATGTTTCCTTTACTCCACCAACGAGGAAGTCAGTTTTTATTTATCACGGCTACATCTGAAGTTTTACTTTCATAAAAAGTAGCCCACCTTTCACTCACGCCTCTTTCTCCAATCCAACTTATCCTACTAATTGGATGCACAAAAACGATAAAACGCATACGTCCAGTGAAATTACAGGCACATGAGTCTTAACAACTATGTCTCATAGTGACGGGCGCAGAGCAATTCATGACTTGTGATGAAATGCAACTGTTATAAGCAGAGGTACGCTTGACATCAGGTGGGCCTCGAGCTTTTTCCGTCACAATAATATAAAAAAAAGTCGAGCAATTCAAAACTGCAATTAAACTAAAGCACCTACCGTCCACATAAACTTGTCACGTAAGTAATATCTTCAAACGTAAACACTCAACAGCGGAAACGGTTAGTAATAAAGACGTCGTAAATTGCCGCATTGCCGTCCATGGTATCGTAAGTGACACTACGGAATCACTTAAGTGCCTTTTTACTGTTGAGATAAAATCGCCGGCCATGAATGGGTTATTTAGTGCGCGTGGCATATTTCCGAAATTGTTGAAAAGTTCCGCAGCTAGTCGTAATACCGGTGCGATTTATTTTAAATAATACTTGAGAATATCTGGCAGGTTTTTAGGGTTCCGTACGCAAAGGGTAAAAACGGGACCCTATTACTAAGACTTCGCTGCCCGTCCGTCCGTCTGTCACCAGGCCGTATCTCAAGAACGGCGATAGCTAGACATTGACTGAGTTGACATTTTCACAGATGATGTATTTCTATTGCCGCTATAACTATAAATACTAAAAATTGATTAAATAAATATTTGAGGGGGGCTCCCATACAACAAACTTGTTTTTTTTTACCGTTTCTTGCTCGATACTAATACACACTGCGAAAAGTATCTGTAACCTGCAAGATTAGGTGTTTGGATTGGTTTTCGCGGAGTTATTAGTATTTTTGAGTAAACACACTAGGTGGACAGACGACATCGTAAAAGTAGCTGGTAGCCAATGGTTATAAGCAGCTTATAGCCGTTCTTTGTGGTGTTCTATGGGGGAGGTATTTGTTCAACAGTGGACGTCTACCAGCTGAAGATGATAAACATTTATAGTAGCTCTACGAAAATAAGTCATTCGGTTGGTAATTATACATTTTCTCTCAACAAAGGCCAGCAACATAACCTCGACACCTCTAGTATTGCGGATGTGTATGGCCGATGGTGATCACCAACCATCAGGTGCTGCTCAGAGCTGCCTGCTTGTTTGCCCTCCTGTATCATTAAAAAGCAGGTTTGTTTCAGATACGATCTCTTATAATGGACTGTAATAGAGTGTCTCGCGCCCTCATTATGAAAATAAACTTCTAAACGATGACGAGCAGTGCGATGATATAACCGCGAAGAAGAAATAAGGTAAAAAAGTTTGTTAGAGTGTGATTCAACGTATCATCAAACCTAAATAATGCAATGAAAGACAAAATCATCAGAACACCATTGGAACTTGAACCTAAAAGCACAATAATTAGTATTTCAGGCCAAGATATACTCCAACAGGACTATCGCTGTTCTGCGCGCTCAATCCGCTGGTGTTTATGTAAAAATATGGTCCTTACATATGAAATTGGCGTTTTTCGTACTGGCCACTTTAATCACGAATTTCTCCTCTTTGGTAAGGAATTCCAAATTCAAATTTGTACAGCTATAGACTCATGCATTTGTGCTTCGATGATCGTCATTCATTTGTTTTTTTTCTTCTGTTTTTTTCTGTTTGCGTCACTCATTTTACAAAATGGAAAACCTTAAATATCGCATTATTTACGAGTACGAGTTCCGCCGTGGCACTAGTGCTGCGGAAACAACTCGAAGGGTGAATGATGTGTATGGCGGTCGTGTTGCAAAAGAAAACACAGTTCGTTTTTGGTTCCAACGTTTTCGTTCTGGAAATTTCGACCTGCAGAACAAGCCCCGTGGACGGCCTGAGACTCAAGTTGATAATGAAGAGTTGAAGGCTATTGTGGAAGCGGATCCATCGCAAACCACGTCCGAGTTAGCTGCAGGCTGCGATGTTAGTGATAAAACTGTTTTAATTCACTTGAAGCAAATTGGGAAGATTAAAAAGCTTGAAAGGTGGGTACCTCACGAATTGACTGAAACAAACCGGCAAACGCGCGTCGACTGCTGCGTTACATTACTAAACCGGCACAATAATGAAGGTATTTTAAACCGAATCATTACCTGTGATGAAAAATGGGTTCTTTACGATAATCGGAAGCGCTCAGCGCAATGGTTAGATCCTGGCCAGCCAGCCAAATCCTGCCCCAAGCGAAAATTAACCCCAAAAAAGTTACTTGTAAGCGTTTGGTGGACTAGTGCCGGTATTGTTCATTACAGTTTTTTCAAATCTGGCCAGACTATTACGGCTGATGTCTATTGTCAGGAATTGCAAACCATGATGGAAAAGCTAGCGGCTAAACAACCTAGGCTGGTCAATCGCTCCACGCCACTGCTGCTTCACGACAACGCTAGACCACACACTGCGCTACAGACGGCTACTAAATTAGAAGAGCTTCAATTGGAAAGTCTAAGACATCCTCCGTACTCCCCGGACCTTGCTCCAACAGATTACCATTTTTTTCGAAATTTGGATAACTTCTTGCAAGGGAAAAAATTCAACTCCGATGGGGCAGTCCAAATCGCCTTCAAAGATTTTATTGATTCCCGTCCGACTGTTTTTTTTAGTAAAGGGATCAATGAACTACCTATGAGATGGCAAAAGTGCATAGAAAATAATGGTTCATACTTTGATTAATTAAATATATTATATTAAAAAATATTCGACTTTTTGTTCCTCCCATACAAAACGCCAATTTCATATGTAAGGACCTAATATAAAATATAAGAGTTCGTTTGAACTCATGGATTAACTAATATACGATTGATCTAAAGATTTGCAATAAATATGGAATATTTTTTTTGAAATTATCAGTAACGTAGAACCTTTGCCAAATTATTAAGTCCCTTTCAAAGTTTGTATATATTTAACATATTCACATACACACAGAGACAAAGTAAATAAGAAACGAACATACTGCATTTACTATAATAATATATAAATATGTGGAGATTAGAAAAAAAAAATCAATTTTTACCAATATTAAAAATAAATTAGCAATGTATACGTACGTAGTTTTTTTTATTAACAACTTTCACTATCTTAAAATATATACATTGACTAGTTTTTAATTTGTATACGAGTGATTTATTGGTTTATTAAATATTATTTATTCTACCAAGTCTGAAAAATAACATAACTACGTAAAACATACATGTTTAAATATCAAATCGTGCAACCATGAAGGCACTCGTTTGCTGAAAGTCTGAATATTTCATCAAATTACAATAATAGATTGGATGATTCCAGTCAAGGTCCCGTCCATCCGCTAACCTAAATAAATGAACAGCTTCGGGAAAATGAACGAAAATAACTTTTCAGTGAACTCAGCAGAACCTTTTGTTTTTACAGATATTGATACTTATTTTCAGCGAACTTTCCTTCGATACCATTTTTGAAACAGGTAAGTAGTTTCAGGTCGTTTAATACGAAATATTTTGTACTAGTACTATGGTATTTAATGAAGAAATTAATGATCATATTTACAAATTAATTAGTAAAGAAGCATTTAAAAATTAACTTTTCTCCACCACTGCAAAGTATGAAATACAATTTTTTTTTTTTTTGTTTGTCTTTAAATTTTTTTTAGCATTACAATTCAACGGGGCAATGCTTCCAGCATGCTGTGCACGCTGCTTACTGGTAGTGGGCTGGAGCATTTGGACTGCCTGTGGATTGTAATGACTTATATTACAATCCATTGTTGTTGGTTGTCTAAATAATTTTATTGTAGTAGCTGTAGTGTTGTATATAGTTCGTAGTATTTTGTTAAAAAAAATAATAGTTTTATTCTACCTAATATTTTATATATATACTATATAATATTAAGTATATCCTTACTAATATTATAAAAAGAAAAGATTCGTATTTCGTTTACTCCGATGACATTCTTTTTTCGCTCATTTTATTTAAGAACTTATCTACTGAATCGTATTACATGAAATTTATTTTGGGACAACCTGAAAGTATGGCTATACTTTCAGGTTGTCAAATTATTATCAAATTTTAGAAAATATAGGATTGCGTTTTCGTTTCGCCTCCGTATTGATGCAAATTCACATTGTTAATGCTTTTATTGGTAGTATACCCGCTACCCTCTTGTTAATGAGGGTGTAAGAAGTATCGCAAATGGCCCTCATTGTGCCTAATGTGTAGCCAATTACTATAATCATACGATTGCAGGTAGTTGTCAGCTGCTTCGACAGCGCATTCTTGCCTAAGCCGGTTCTTACGATGTCCAACTAGAGGATATGAAACAGATCTTATATTTGGGAAATAAAAAAAAATACAAGCGAGAAGTTCTACGGCATTAGGTAGATGATATTTGTAAATCCACATTAATACGAGTAAATTGATTTCAGCAAAATTAAACAACAAGATTTTTTAACAATATTCGCATGGATTTTTAAAGAACTTAATAAAATATTATTATTATAAAGAGGTAAGATTTGTATTTTTGTATGTAACGAATAAAGTTCAAAACTACTTGACTGGTTTAAAAATTATTTAACCATTAGAATCCTATACTATCCCTGATGAACATCAGCAATAGAATTTATTCAATAACTTAGAGATTCGTATAAAATCTTCGATATTATAACCTAACGTGTTAACAAAATACCCAAAAAAATTGTTATATAAAGTTTTTGACAATAGAACAAAGTAATCTAGAACAATTTTATAGAAGACATCAATATCTACAAAAAAGTCTGCAACACCATATCTTTAACTATTACAGTTATGTCAAAATAACTCTTTTTTATGTGATTTAATTTATATTTATTGTTAAATACCCGTGCAAAGCCGGGGCGGGCCGTTAGTAATATAATAAATTTACACTGTAATGTTTTACGAAACCTATTATGCTCTTAAACTATAAAACTATACCTAGCATAGATATAAACGAAACTCTTAACAATAGCGACCAAAAGAGAATGAATTACAAAAACAAATCGTAACTATATATTTGAGAAACTCGTAGGTTCTTCTATTTTATGTGCACCGCAACCGGAGGCGATAAACTCGCTTGCTAGAATTGGTGGGTGGGAACCATACGAGCTTGCTATTTTAAATAGCAGCTTGTTGTTTATATTCGTGTTTAAAAAAGATTAATATTCTTCATTTGATTTGTTTTATTTTCTATGTAACTAAATATCCACTAAGAATTTTTCGATGTTTAAAGTCAACAGTTTTGAAGAAAGATTTGTGTGACACTTTTACTTATTCGTTAGGTAAAGTTTAGACTGCTTACAGAATATAACAAATATTATTAAAATAATACAAATTGTACTGTGGCTCCCGTAAAATTTGAATATCACCCGGGGGGGGGTCCCCCCATTCTTACCGTAGGTGTCGTAAAAGACGACTAAGGGGAAAAATACCGGAAGGTGGGAAGCGGCGCCTTTTGAAGAACTTCTATGACGATCCTCTTGTCGCCTGCCAAGCGTGGCAAATCCCCGAATGAGGGAGACCTTGTTCACCGATAGATAATCCGGTTGATATTATGATGATGATGAAAACATATTGACAAATAATTTTGTAGAATTATTGGATACAGTCCTGAGTCAATGAGCGCAAATTTTCAAAGTACCACATAGTGTAAACGTACTATAAATTTAATTAAAAGAAGAAGCTAGGAAGCTTTTTGTGTACATACAAAATACTAATAAAAGAAGAAATACATTGAATTAATTTTTGTAGCCAATTTAAGAACAACAAAGCTCCGATGGCCTGAGTACGTCTCGTCCCATGGAACTAATCTCCATTTGAATAGAGTTATTACTAATTTAAATCATTTTATTAAATGTATTGAAAAATTAAAATTGACTACTGTGCCCTGAACTAGTTGAGGTAAGTATTCGTAGTTTAGATAATATGAGCACGAAACCGAAAAGCAACTAAATTTGTAGTTCAGACATTTCAAAAAGTAACATGTATCAAATTTAAAAGCACTCGATTATGGAAAATGCTGGCGTAATTTGAGTTTTTCAACGTATTGTTCACCGTCTGAACGGCTTGTAGCTTATAAAACAGCTACACTGGACTAAACATAGTTAGTCATTAAAACATACTTACAATTTCGATGCTTAGACACGAATGTCCATTTTAAAACAGCTATGAATTCACTTTGATAGCACTATTCTTTTGTTCATGTCATAAGCGCTACGAGCTATGACTGTAGACGTTTTGATGCTACGATATTTGTGTAGACTTTACCGTAGCACGGCTACACCGTAGCCACAGTAGAGTAGATAATGACTGTGTACTGTGTCGTAGCACTGCCACCATAACCGTAGTAAAATTTGTTTCAAAAATCACACATGGATTTAGTATATAAACATACTATAATATTACTGTTAGCAGAAACCCTTACGAGAATTGTGTCAAAGTCAAAGAAAACGTTGGCACGTTTTGATTATGAATATATACAAAAGTACAGTTATACTCACTCTTTGTGTCGGGATGTCTTGAAAAAAATGTGCCTGTGAACAATCAACAAATTTATTAGTCAAAAATATGTAAAATACTGGAATTGCTTCAGGAGAAATACAATTGAATAATTCTCAATTTTCCCTGTCTTCATTGTAAGAAAGTATCTGAATTTCAATTATTTACCGTCTATGAATGTAACTATGTTTATTATTTTTCGTGCTAGAAAACAATTTGAATAGAACTATGTCATTATATAATTCAAACTAGCATCCACGTTTTAATATATTATTTTTGATTCGCCACAAAATAAACTCGCCACACTTTATGTATATTCCATACATTGAAAGTAATAAATAATAAAGCATTTAAAATCTGTCTAAATTTGTCACAGAAAAGTGATTGTAGACAGGGTACGTCAGAAGTCTTCATTTTACAGAAAATAGTGCCGTCAAAAACAGCTGCCACGTTATGCTTCGTGTGTTGTGTTTTGTGACATGTGTCAAAACGGCAGACGATTTATCAGTCATACTTTTAATAATTGGGTTACATCGTAATGACAGTTTAATTTGCGAAATTTTCCAAGTAACTCAAGGTGTAGTTTAAAACTTATATGTCATTAAAATATTATTACGCTCTTATAATCCTGAAGGGTTAAGCAAGGGTATCTGACTAAACACCTTTGTTTCCCCAAATGTGTTTTAGTCCATATAATTACAACTTGCGATTTCCGGACTCCAGAATGCTACTGAAGAATCCGTTGTCAGGAAAACGTAATAACCTTTAACAACACAAGAATAGTGAGAAGGCTGAAAAGGACAAAACCTTTTTGGGCTAGTGTAGTAGTATCTAAGTAGTGGAGTGAGTCATACATATAAAGAACTTAGTATAGGTGTTAATTGTCACATTCTTAATATTTCTCTAAAGCAGTTAAAGTTAAACATAAATTACTCATTATTCAGTATTTTTGGCTAGAGTGCAATACAATGAGGCACATGTATGATTTTGTATAAAAAATAGACTCAAGGTTATTTTTTCTTATAAAACTCTATCGATCTTTTATAAAACTGACTTGAGATACCCGGCTCTCTCTTGTTTCACAGAACATTTAGTAAAATTTAATAATGAATGGAAATTACTTAGGCGTTGGGTCCGTGGGGGCCTAGAGCTCAACTTACTTTCCTTTTGATAAGTTAATTTTATTTTTATTTTTTATGCCTGGTAGGTTAGCCTTTGACCACTATCTCACCTGATGCTAAGTGATGGTGTGGTCGAAGATGTTGTTCAGGCTAACCTAGAAGTACTGGCTCTCAAGGACAGCTGCCGGAACACACCGTTAGGTGCTTGGCGACAGATTTTCTACTTGAGGGTGGTAGCTAGCCAGGCGGGCATTCGCAAAATGCCCTACCACCATGCTATAACGACTGCCATCCTAAGACGATAACCGGGACCGATGGCTTAACGTGCCCTCCGAAGCACGGAAACGCTCAGTAGTAATGTCACTAGCGGTCACCCATCCAACTCATGACCGCGCGCGACGTTGCTTAACTTTGTTGATCGGTTGAGAACAGCTAAGTAAACTTCGCTACGAGCGCTTCAATCCTGGGTGTTGCGAAGAATAATAAAATGCAGACACTTATTCGGCTCAACGAATAAGCATTGTAATATAACGGGGCAGAGCTGCCAGCATGCTGGGCACGCTGCCGACTTGGAGTGGGCATTGTGTGGAGTGTGTGGAGCATTTGCACTGCCTTTGGGCCTTCAATGGCATTTAGCTTTTCTAAATGTTTTTGTTTATAGTTTGTAGTGTTTTATGACTAAGATTATATATACAGATATGTTTATGTAATGGGAATACTTATTTCATAAAATATTAATGTGTACAAATATTTGATGGTGAATACCTTTAGAGAAAAGGTTCAAAACTTGTTCTACGTAAGTAGGAAAATAAAGTATAATAAAAGAAAAGTATATCCTATCTTCTTAGTTTATAGCCTGGTTAATAAAATAGGGATACTTGTGATTCCATTTAACGGGGAAAAGGATCGCAATTAGCTGCAGAATCAAATACTAAAGCGAAGAAAAGCGGGTAGTAGCAAAAGCAATATAAAATTACCGTTCCTTTTTCAAATTGGAAGCGCAGAAACTTTTTATAATTGGGATTTGTAATTGGTATTGGGGCTTCAATTACTTGGAATAATTGAATCGGCTCTGCGGTGAACAGCGAGTGATAATGCGTTTGAATAGACATTGAGCATTATTTACTTAATTATGTTGCAACGTTGTTGTTTGTTCTAGTTGGCTGCATTGGGAAATTGTTTGGAATTATGTGCCAGTTAGTGAAGAGCGTGGTGTACACATTGCAGTCGGAATTTCGAGTATATTGACATTAATGGCTTGTATTATGATATTTAGTTATGTTTTTGATAAAAAAATTATACTTAATGATTATTAGTATGCAGTACAGTTTTTGACTTAAGAAGATAAGGATTGACTCATATCCTAATATCATACCTTATATTATAAATAGATGTTTCAAAAGGCGACGGAAAGGAAATTGCACGTAATGACCAGCATGCAACCACTCACCACCATGCGAGTAAGGAGATGCTGTACAATGGCGCATTAGACACTCCATACCATCTTAACACATAAATTATTGAGAAGTAAAGGGTATACGACCAGCCCGAGCATTCACTAACCAAGAAGGATTAGCGTTGGCAGCCGGCCATAAAAATAAAACCAATTTTTATTATTTAAGAAGGTATTGTGTTGTAATTAATATTTTTACAGAAGACATATTTTATAAACCCCAAATAATTGCGATGCGACAAGATAATGAAGATGACGGTGATGATGATGTGATGTGATTAAAACGCCAATTGCATCATCACTGCGGCAAAAGTTGTATTGTTTTTAAAAGCGGCAACTTAACTCCTATTCTTATATTTCAGTCCGAAATTCAGTAGGGTTGGAGTGCTTTGTATGGTGGCTATATTTAACTCCGCCATTTTGTGTTTGCAACGGGTGTCATTCGACTACTCTCCCAATTCAAGTTTGAAACGACGATAGCAGAGTAATAGTTAGGTATGCATTGTCGTGCGCAGGTTCATGGTTCGATTGCCACCGCCGGCTTGAGCTTAACCACATTGCGGAAGGGTATTTTGCGAATGCTTGCCGGACTGGTAGCTAGTCAGGCAAGCATTCGCAAAAAGCCCTTGAGTGTAGAATCTCAGTCCTCAAGCCTGAGATAGCCTATAATTTTATAATTAAGCAATTATAAAATTATAGGCTCATAAGAGTTAACAAATGCATGCTTCAGCCTGACGGGCGCAGTGTATTTCGTCTCTTGTGTCGAAATGCATCTATTACAAGCAGAGGTTACCGTATAATGTGGGGTTTGTGTATGTTCAATCAGAGTCCCACGAAACAAAACCGCATTAATTTGGTCAAACCCAACCTATCTCTTACCGTTTTTGAGATACGTTAGTAAAATTTACTTTGCAGGTGACAATTTTTTGATGTTCGACTTTTCTCAAACTCGTTTATTAATTTTTTTTTGTGTTATTGCGACAGAACACACTCGAGGCCCACCTGATGTTAAGCGGAGTAACCTCTGCCTATAAAAGATAAATTTCATTACAAATCACGAATTGCACTGCGCCCGTCACCTTGAGACATAGTTGTTAAGTCTTATAGTGCCTGTAATTTCACTGGCTCTCAAGGACTGCTGCCGGAACACACCGTAAGGTGCTTGGCGACAGATTTTCTACTTGAGGTTGGTATCTAGCCAGGCGGGCAATCACAAAATGCCCTTCCACCATGCGGTGAAGCTCAAGTCACCGGTGGGGATCGAACCAGGGTACTGCGATGCGGCAGTCCATTGATATTACCGCTCGGCCATCATTGCTTGAAAACTCAATTCTCACAGTTTATATTTTCCATCAGCGTCTTGATTGTCTTTTTATGCATTCGCGTGTTCTTTTCATTGTGATTTTTATTTTAATAGCTGTACGTTTCCAGTTCTGATTGCTTTCTCAGAACTCAATAGCTTTCGTGACTGGCATACGCTGCCGTTTTTAGCTAATGGACTTTTAATTAATACGCGCAGTTCTTTCATAATTCTATCTGAGAATACCAAAATGGATTTTATTAATAATGTATATTCGAGTTTTTATGCTGAGAGCATAATAAAGTTTGACTACTGTCTTACCTGATGGTAAGTGATGAAGTAAGGTAGTAAATGTTTGAAAACCTTGAATGGGAACAGGCAGTCAAAGATAGCTGACAGAATACACTATTCGTCATGGGTAGAATTAAGTAAGGGATGTATTATTTAGTTTAGTTTTAGTTTACTAACTTAGTTTTATACACATTTACTAACACTGCTATGGATTTTGTGTCTGAAGTAAATCATTTTATTTATTATTTAACTTAACGCGTTCATAGCGCAATAGAATTTCATGCTTGGCCGCAAATTTTCTATTTGTAGCTATCTAACTGGTCATTCGGAAAATTTCATACCGCCATGCAGTAAGGCCCGCGACTGCATTTTGACCAGGATCATTTTTCGTGGCAGTCCATTATCATTGCCACTAGGCCATCACTGATTCAAAATAATTTTTGTGTGGATTTAAGTTAATATAGCGTGAAATAAACATTATTCTTGCTGTGCATTGGTTACATATATACGATTTAGTTTTAAAATGTTATTGTAATTTTGTAATTTCTTGGCAAGTAATTTAAGAGTAAAAAGCAAACTAATTTAATAAAACTGTTGTCAATAAATAATATGGCACATATAATTCGAAATAAGCAAAAGCATTATATTCAGATGGAGTATTCACTCATTATTTTCGACATTCCTCACACAAGACATCCCACACAGTTAATAAGAATACAGTGGTAGTGCGGTCATAAAAGCAGCAAATAAAACCAGCAACCACAAACATTATAAGCAGATCTAATAAAAGTCATATACCTACCTATTTCCATTTCTAAGTAAAACATTAAAAAGAGAGCGTAAGTATGAACTAACAAAATAGCCACTATATAAATTAATGGGATAAAATGACAAAACAATGTTCTAGCTCAAGTATATAGATTAGTACTCGACCGACGGGGAGCTCTGACAGGTGTGGACAAGCTTTAGAGCTCACTCTGAGTCTAGTAAGTTTTATAAAATTAGGGATGACCAGTGAAAATTGGTCTCATTCGCCACCAAAAGCCACGTTGCACGACAGTGTACAGTTTAGAAATAGGTTTTCGAAAAGTATGGCTTAATATTATATTAATTAATAGTTTACTTATGTTTTAATAACTCAGTTGTATTAAGATTTAGCCTTATACCAAGAAGTTTGCACTAAAAACATAATAATAGTCGTATGTTAATTTTGTTTCATGTCCCTAAGCCATAACTTTTTAACGATAGCTTATTACATAAAAATACATAATATGTAACCGATATCTAACACGAAAAGTATGAAATAATTTGTTAAAGTCGGCCTCATGTCGATTCCTAACACTCTAAGATCACATTTTCATGCTCGGACTTCAACAAGTTATATCATACTTTTCGGTGGCAAGCAGTCGGTTCCATATTTTGTATAAAAAAAAACTATTTTCAGTGATAATTACTGGCATGTCAATATTCAAATAGGTATGTCAAGCATAAGTCAGTTAATTGAGTGTAACTTGACTGATTTTTATGAAATGTATATGGAACCACCTCAAAGGTTATAAGTACCCTATATATACCCTATTCAATAAAAAAAGAATTTTCACTACTCTTTAAAAAGGTATCCGTGGTCATACATAAACAAGAATATAATATATACTTTCGTATCGAATAGAGGATGTCTCTCTTTTTGAAAGTAAGTTAAAAATAGGACGTTTTTCAAAAGATGGTGTGTTGTAGGAGTAAACATAATATATATAAGGGGCAAGGATCGAAAAATTACAATAATTTACGTTTCATAAAGTTCCGCATAACCTTATATATATTAAAACCTTCTTTCAAGAGACGTCAAACGTATAAATGCAAACACCAGATGGTTAGACCTTTAACGGCCCTTATAAAACTCAACTTACAAACGACAAAACCAACATCAACATTAAACAAAGGGCTGGTTACCCATAAAATATTTTTTACGGACCAGCTGCTATCTCGCAGATCTGTTTCAAGTATATTGAACGTTTACGACTGGATGAATTATCGAAACGTTGTAGACCCTTTTTATGTGAAATAAATAAATGATAAGGATTTCATAAATATTCTTATTAAATTGTTTCGAAAGAAATGGTTTCATTGAGTCAAATCGATCGCTTGGGCGTGTCTTTTTTGTGATGGCATGTAAAACTATAACAAGTATGGTTCTGCTACATTTGTAGCTGATTGATATTTGTTACATATATACATACATAAAATCACGCCTCTTTCCCGTTGGGGTAGACAGAGACCACAGATTTCCACTTACTACCATCCTTACATATCTCCTTCGCTTCATCTATTCATTAATCCTTTCATACATGAGCGTTAGTTTAGGGTACTCCTGACCTGGCCTTTTTTCAGAACGTCTTCAATCTGATATCGGAACGTTCACCTAGGTCATCCCCTTCTAACACTTCCGTTCACTTGTCCCAACGTTACCTGTTTAGTGAATCTCATTTCATTAATTCTCTCTACATTTCCAAACCGTCTTGTCTCGATTTTTGTGTCTACATCCTCATTCACACACATAGTTCCCTATTCCTTATCCTGTCACTCCAATTGACTCCCATCACGCTTTTCATTTGTCTCATCTTCACTGCATTTATTCTACTTTGATGCTTTTTCTGCCATACCCAACTTTCACTACAATACATTAGTGTCGGAACCAACATGCCTCCATGAACAGCCAGATGACATTTGATATCGACAGTTTTATAACAGTTTAATAATAATAAATGTTTATATGTACCAAATGTACTAGTTGTTTTACTAGTGATCTATAAGTGCTAGAGTTACTGATAAAATTTCAGTTTGAATTCGGAAGTCGGAAGTGCTTTTGATATAATATTATATGGTGGCCGGTATTTTATATTATTTTCTTTATTGAATTCAGTTCTTACATAACAACTGTGTAACCATTACTCTCGTCGAATGCCTGATTGACCTGCTAGTCAGGCAGCCGGGTACTACACATTTTGAGTTTGGATGTTCCATCAATATGGGACGAACCTTTCTATCAAATGACCTGATGTCTAACGCAATCTATTGCACGTAATATAGTAATATAGTAGTCTACAAATTGAAACTCTTCATCATAATCATCAGTTGGAAAATGTCCAGCCAGTGTAGAACATAGCTTTTGCACGGAAATACCATATTTAACCCACTTCCATTTATACTTTTTCCTGTGACTCTCACAATGTAGTTCTATAGGGGAACTTAGACGTATTCTGATATGCAGTCCTTGTTCAAGAACTTTTCTTTCCTACTGACAATCCATGACTACTTTAAACTGAATTCTGCGAGCTATGTACTGACTTAGGTTCTTCAGCAAATTTCCTCGTTTCAGATTTTACCGCGTTAAGAAACTCCCAGCTTTCCGTGGCTCGTTTGGCGACTCGGACTTATTCGAAAGGACCACAGTGAAATAAAATCGCACCATTTATGTCTATGAAGATCCCCGAGCTCATTCTCCTATTTACGAATTGATGGTTTACGGATGGTTGAATTATCGAGACGATCCAAGACCCTTTTTATTTGAAACTTGTCTGGGCATATATCTTTAATGACAAAGGTTTCTTGTCACTTTTCAGATATATTTTATCGATTTATCTACGAGAAGAGAGTAGCTTGTACATTGGTAGTTACTATTACTTTGATAAGATTAAATCAAACTGTACCTACGATTTGCGAAATGTTAACGTTGGTGACTTCTGGTCTTATTATCCCGATGATTAAGGGTGGTAGTAGGCACCCAGATGAGCATTCGTAAAGAGCTTTAGCATGCATCTATGAATTATGTGTGCCACCATGTTTTTGCCTGACTAAAGTAAGGATGGGACTTTTTTTTTGGCGGGACTTGATTTTTGTATGTTTATATTAATTAGATGATAGCTAAAACGCTGTATCTTATGGTGCGTGGAATTTGCCTTGTTTTGCACTCGTCCGTTTTTTATACGCACTTAATAGGCCTCAATATTTTTGTTCAATAAATTTTACCGTTTTCCGAATACATGGTATGGCAAAAACACAAAACAACAAATTATAATAATTGTAAAATTACTATTATATCACTCTAGCTACGAGTATATATACAGGATGGAACTTTCAGTAGTTACTACCCATACAAAATCTTCACCGTTCTTCACCATATCTTTTTAACTCAAGAAAAATATTTATACGGTAGACACATTCTACTTATTCTATTTTTTTTTAATTGCTTTAGCACTGGCACAATGTTAGTTTTATTTCATTTACTAAAAAACGCCACTATAAATCGTTTATCGTCAAACCATTTATAAAAGTAGTTATCAAAGTAGGTTGTTCTAAATGCTTTCATTGTAGCTGCATTCTTGTATATAGTTCGTAGCATTTTGTTAAAGATATACTGCCCGTAAAATGAAATAGAAGTAAGGTACAATTGAACTTCTATTATGGACTTGTTTTGAATGTATACAGCTATTATCATGGGCAAAGTATGTACAAACACGAACTTGTTATGTTTTATTTATATGTTAAACAAAAACGTGATATACGGTATCAACCAACACCCACGTCTTTCAACAGAATTATCCATGTCAAGAATAATGTAGTTGACGTGTTCATCGAATATATTCCCAATATGTACAAGTTTCGAAATAACACCATACAAAAACGATATATCCAGAGCAATATTTCGTTTTTGAAGGATATATATAATACATACATACATAAAATCACGCTTTTTTTCAGTAATACATTTTCTTATGCCCCTTTCATATTTTTGGGAATATGATTTATGATTTTTCTATTCAAATGTATTACATATTTCCCCCCCCAGCTGTCAAATAAGTGAGACCTATTGAAAGTTGCTCCTACAAAATAATTATTTTTTGTGTCAAAAACGAAGTTCACTGTTTTATTTAGTGATAAGTGTACCTTTGTTCAAGTTAAAAGTGATTTGTTTCAAAGAAAAAGTGTAATAATATAGTTAAATAAGGACTTGAAAACTTCGCTAAAATTGTATACAGTAAGTCTACCCCCGTATACATATTAATTGTCATCTGTCGCTTTATACAGAGCAATTATTATCAGACTCAACTCGCCTGGAAGAATTGTAATAGCAATCTCATATACGAACTTGCTCGATCGTTTCATCAGGATGCCTCTTAAACGCACCCCACCTGCTACACCTGAAGCGGGTCTAGTTGAAACTAACCCATTACTACATCGGTGTGAGTCTGAACCGAAATTAAAGGGTAAAAAAGGTGAAGGAAATTCGAGTCTTAAGAGGAAATTTGAAGGCAAAGATGACAGTGCTACACAATCAGTTATCTCTGAAATGCGTATTTTGTTCAATAATTTTACTTCTGACCAGGAAAAGAAGTTCAACACTTTGAATAAATCTTTCGAGGCTATGGTGCTGAAGATGACTGACGCATGGACAAAGCATGGAATTTATGTCAAAAATGAGTGAAGAGTTTGAACAAAAATTTGATAGTATAAAAAAGGAACGCTCGGAGGACAAAGCATATATAAAGACCTTGGAGGATAGAATAGAAGCTTTGGAGCGTGGATCTCGAAACTCGTCTATGGAAATACGAAGTGTGCACTCAGTGCCGACGGAAACGAAATCAGATCTCTGCGACCTTGTAATGGCCTTGGGTGACAGTCTTGATATAGTTATACAGAAAACTGATATAAGAAGTATATACAGAGGTCCATCAAAGAAAAATACCCCTAAACCTATTGTTGTAGAATTTAATTCTGCTATTATGAAAGAAGAAGTATTGAGTTCATGCCGGAAGTTCAATAAAGGAAAGAAACGTGACGATAAATTGAATACTCGTCACCTAAAGATAAAGGGAGCCCAAATGCCAATATATGTCTCGGAGAATCTTACTTTCAAGTCAAAGAAACTGTTTTATCTTGCACGGGACTTCGCTAAAACAAACGGATTCGCTTATTGTTGGACATCAAACGGAGTTATCTATTTGCGTAAGAAAGATAACACACCCTTCTTTCGAATCACGGCGGAAGAAGACTTTACTAACTTACAAAACTTGTGACTAGAAAATAGAACTCACTTCATAATTGTTATTTTAAAATTAAGTAGTAAATGGGCAATATTGCTATACCTTCAATCACACAAAAGTGCCATCGTAAATACATTACTAATAGTAAATACTTCTCATTCGTACACCACACACACATTCATTATATTCACTTGTTATATATCAAAATACTATCTGTTAACTATTTTATATTCACCCTTTTTCTTATATTGAATGCAACTGTTTTATATAATCTGAGCAAAAACGCTGTGACTATAATCATGTACTCGCATCATCATGGATAGTTTAATTAATGAAATAATAACAGAACTCGATGAAATTAATGTGTCCAATACATTTTCATGTGATCCAGAAGAATGCTCGAATTATTTGTCGAAACAATATGCTAACAAGTCAAAATTAACTATTATATCTCAAAATATTAGAAGTATTTCCCGTAACATTGATGATTTTTGTATACTCTTGTCCAGAATGGATATTGAACCAGACATAATTATTTTCTCGGAGTGCTGGTTATCTTGTAATCCGATTGTACCTCAACTATCACAATATGAATCTTTTGCATCAACTAAACTATACAATCAAAATGATGGACTGGTACTGTTTGTAAAAATGCAATGCAAACATAACACATTTGAACCACCTTTTCTGGAAGCTAACTGTTTTGTAACTATTGTAGAAAATAACATTGCGATAATTTCAATTTATAGACCGTATGAATTTAAAAATACTGAGAATTTTATAGACTCTTTAGATAAACTTCTCACTGATTTAAAATCATATTCTACCATTATTATAATTGGTGATATTAATATAGACATAAAGATCGATACACTGGACCGACACGCAGCTACATATTTGAATCTTGTTGCATCTCATGGAATTTTGCCAGCACATACTTTAAAAACAAGACTCAATAGCTGTTTAGATCATTTAATGCTAAAATCTAGATTAAGTGCCACTACTCTAGTGGTAAATAGTAGTGTGACCGATCATTACACATTAGTTTTATCCCTTGCATCGAATAAAAGGTGTACAGTTCCTACAAGTATAACAAAAATAAATTATAAAGCCATAAATAATGATTTTAAAACAATTAACTTACAAGAAATACTTGGTATACCTGATTGTGATATGGCTGCCGTATACTTAGTTAATAAAATAACAGACATTATACAGTTACATACAAAACACATTAATCTTCCACGTCGCAAAAAGCCAATTAAGCCGTGGGTAACGCCTGGTCTCATAAGGTGCATGAGAAATAGAGATGCAATGCATAAAAAGTTAAAAAAATCACCCAACGATGAAACGCTAAAATTAACTTACTCTAGGTATCGAAATTACTTAACTAGTTTACTAAGGAAATTAAAACACCAGTATGAGCGTTCTAAATTACAAAATGCAAAAAATCCCAAAGATTTATGGCGGGTTATAAATGATATAACACACTTAAAACCTCAGAAAAACCAACCTCACGATCTAGTGTCGTTATGCTCCTCTACATTGGAATCCGCAAATAAGGTTAATTCTTATTTTGCTGGTATCGGTGAATTTTTAGCAAATGAAATAATTCAGTCTCGAAACTCTATAATGATAAGTTACATACGTAATTTCTCCTCATCCTCCGACTCTCTCGTAATTCTCCCTACAGACATTGCTGAGATTATCTCTATAGTCAATTCAATGAAGAATTCTTGTTCTGTCGGTATTGACAATATTCCAATGAAAGTCATTAAAGACAATATAACATCTATTGCTGGTCTATTGGCTTACATATTTAATTTAGCGTTTTCCACGGGTTGTTTTCCTTCAATCTTCAAAAAGTCTGTGATTGTTCCTATATTCAAAGCCGGGAGGAAGGATATACCTAGCAATTATAGGCCGATATCAATTTTGCCATCCTTATCAAAAATACTAGAGCGTCTAGTTAATAAAAGATTGATTAACTTTCTTGATAAAACTAACGCAATCTCATTAAACCAATACGGTTTCCGTAAAAATAGATCTACGGCTGATGCGGTTTCCCATTTAACGAACTATGTCGTAAAAGCTGTCGATACTGGTGATAAGTGCCTTGCAATCTTTCTAGACCTTGCAAAGGCGTTTGACACCGTATCAATACCACTACTACTTCATAAATTGGAACACTTGGGGGTACGGGGACTACAGTTACAATTTTTTTCAAGTTACCTAGAAAATCGAACGCAATGTGTAAAACTGGCGGGTCATTTGAGTGAACCTCTACCAGTAAAATATGGTGTACCACAAGGTAGCGTATTGGGTCCGACTCTCTTCTTGGTCTACATAAATGAATTGTGTAACCTAAAATTACGTAACGGCCACCTTTTTACCTTTGCTGATGACACAGCTCTTGTGTTCCGGGGAGAGAGTTGGGACCAAGTTTTCCAAGATGCACAGGAAGGATTCAATAAAGTGTCAGATTGGCTAACGCAAAATCTCTTAAGCCTGAATGCACAGAAAACTAAAGTTATGACATTTTCAATTTTAAGTATATCTCAACCTCCTCTGACCTTATATAACATCATTGCTCACCAAAGTTATAACGCTTCAAGCTTATGTTCCAATAACACATGTTCATGTAATAAACTAGAGAGAGTACAAACAATTAAATATTTAGGTATTACACTGGATTGTACTTTACGCTTCCAGTTACATATTAAAAATCTGGCAGCCAAAGTACGAAAGCTTATAGCCATTTTTAAGAATGTACGACATGTAGCAGACAAGAAATTATTAAAATCTATTTATTTTGCACTTTGTCAATCGCTGCTTATGTACTGCGTAGATACTTGGGGAGGATGTGCGAAAACGACATTGATAAGACTAGAGCGAGCTCAGCGTGCAGTTTTAAAGGTAATGAACTTCTTACCTTTTAGATTTCCAACTGAGACATTGTATGAGCAGACCAAAGTATTAACAGTAAGGCAATTATTTATCCTCAGACTGATAGCAGCAAAAGATCCAACCACACCAGCCAAAGTGGAAGAATAACCGAAAAAATAGTAATGTTTTTGTCGTTCCGAAATGTAACACAGTTTTCGCCAAGAGATTCTCTGGTTTTCTGGGTGGTCATATTTACAATCAATTGGCGAAACACATTAATTTGCAAAAATTGAATTTTTATAAACTTAAAAAATCTGTTACAGATATATTAATCACTTATAGTTATGATAAAACGGAATCACTATTAAAATGAAATTACTTAATCCAATAAGATATATAATAACTCCAATAAGAGCACTCACATAACTGCACTCCTCATCCCACATACACACGCATTAACCACACACACACATCCACCCTCACATACACACACACACGCGCACGCGCTCACTCATACACAAGCAAACATTTTCACACACCATAAATAGAAGGTAGGCTTCAATTCTTATAATTAAATATATTTTTTTTGCCCATTGTTCTATATGTAATTAGTTTCATTTCTCCATTTTTAATTTTCATAAAAATATCATGTGTCATTCAAATATATAATTGTTATTTAGTTTGATTCAATGCAATCTTTAACTGGTACACGTAATATGATATGTAACTAGGGGAAACGCAGATGCCTATATTACAGGCTTTCTCAAGTCTAGCTTAGGCATCTGAGGTTCATCACACAATATTTGGCTTATTAAATGTTTGTGTTAATAACGATTATGCATTGTCAATATTGTAATTTTCTTTTGTGGCAATAAAGATTTATTATTATATTATTATTATTATTATTTAAACACCAATACATATTGTAATAAAGAAAGAAATGCCTTAATTGGTTGCAAATTTACGTTGATTTAGCAATACAATTTTAATGAATTAGAATATCAAATACTAGTGTTTTTTATTTATATTATTTACATAAACAAAAAAAACTATATTTGAAATTCAATTTCACCACTATGATACTTAAACTTTCAACAAATACGCTAGATCGGGTAAGGAGTATTTTTTTATACAATTATCTATTCTCTTTTAAATGAATTCTTCTAATGACCATCAAAATTATAATCATTGTTGTCAAATAATGATTTAGTAGTAATTTTGAATAAACATTAAACTTTTCGATTTCCAAGATTCTAATTCTAAAACTTTTCATAATAATTAATAAAGATAATTAATAACATTTATATACAAGCTATCGTTTGACTTCGAATATTTCAACATCATCATCAACATTCAGTGCCTATTTGATTTTAACTTGCAGGCGATAAAAGTTTGACTATTTTTCGGATACGGATTCTAACTTGGTCCTAAAGCAGCAGAAATAATCTACAATATCAATGCTGTCTTTAAAAAAAGTCAGAATTACAAACGCAGTGACAAAATAGGACTTGTAACATCGGGCTTAAAGTAAAATAAAAAGTAATTTCCCAACACTAAAATCATGAAAGCGTTTGATAATTGGTACCATGTTGATTCAAAACACACTGAGTTCACATTTGTATGGTCCGACTTCTACTAGTTATTTTATATTTCTCAAAGAATGCATTCAGTTCCAATTATTTCCTTTTTCAAATATTATTTTTTCACTCTTTTTGTGCTGAATATTGCTTATAAGATGAATGGTCACTCGCCCACAACACTGGTCACCATTGGCAAGAGTTGCAATAACTTAAAGTCAACAATTTTGACAAAATTTTATTGGGACCAACGTGGAGGTAGGTATAACATACACTACCCGATACGAAAATCAAGAACTAGTTATAATTAAGCGTGGTCATTCGTAAAAAAATAGTTTTAATATGCGCGATAAACTCAAAATCTTCCTCTTTTTTTGGAATTTCATTAAATTACCTCATTGATCGAGAGGTGTTTCATGGTAATATCAAGTTTGAACCCCGGGTCAGGCTGTTATCGGGGTTTCATCAAGATTCGAAACCGGGGAGTCACACACACGCTAACAAAGCAGTTGATTAAAGATTTTGTGATATAAGTAGCAAGAAGCAGCTAAAATTAAGCGATAATATTAACTAGCTGCGCCAACTCATTTTAACAATGATAAAAAGTATATTTTGTCTTAATCCAAGAATTCCTCTATCTATATTCTAAGTTTCATCACAATTGGTTCAGCCGTTAGAGCTTGAAGGAGTAACAAAAATACGCTAACATCTTCAAGAATTCACAAACTTTCGCATTTATAATATACACTGGGCGAAGTAAGACATGAATTCAAATTTAAATTCAGATATTTCTAGCAGCCATACAGCACAAGGTGTTATAAAATTAAACTTTGTAAGTATAATGGGGTATAGTTATGTATGGACCCCGTAGGGCACCGGAAATTAGAAGAGAGGATGATAGGTAGAAAACTATAATGAGAAGAATTTAAAAATAGAATGGTCGTTACTTTGATAAAATTTAATGTTTTTATGATGTAAAATGTCTACTAGTATGTAAAAAATTGTTTATGTAATTAATTATTACACTAACTTTTTACATGAGTTAGTACTACATTACCCCGTGGGGTGCCGGGTTAGAATTGCACCTCCCCATATCATCCCGTGGGTGTCGTAAAAGGCGACTAAGGGAAAAATACTAGAAGGTGGGCAGCAGCGCTTTCTTAAGAACTGTCATCTGACACTGCGATCCCCAAGACGCCTGCCAAGCGTAGGGATTATGGCAAATACTCCCTTAATAGGGGAGGCTGTGTTCAGCAGTGGACGATCCGGCTGGTACAGATACAGTACTACCTTACATTCGTAATCGTATATCAATGGAATTGGCTTTGTGACTACAACTGTTTAAAATATTCAAAAATAGAATGTTACTTTCAATACTTTTCAAATATTTTATCAGATTTTTATAAATATTTACAGCCATAATTAAAGTGCTTAGAACTTCAACAAATCGCGTATCAAACGAACTCCTAATAAATCAGTGTGTTATTACGAATTTTCTTCGACAATGTATAGGTATTATGTGCTAAGCCACGAAACTTTGCTATCAGCTCTTGCGTAACACATTTACAGGGGTACATTTGAAGCTAGGGCGCTTTTGCCAACTGAAATGTGACTCTACAGGGAATTTCACCTTTGTTCTAAAAGATCTTTGTGGCGATAATAGTTCGGAGTGTGGGTTTCGGTCACGAAATTAACTATGGTTATTTATTTAAGCTCTGTTTATGTACATTTTGTCGTTTAATATACACTTAAAGTTTTGCCGATGCCTACACCGAATACAGGCGACTTCAATGTATTATTGCGACTGCCTGTAGGATAAAAAGGACTACCTGTTAAACAATATTTTAATTATATCTTCGAATGAAATGACCGGTATTATAGTTATCGAACTTCACTTCGAAGTTTGTTTGATCAAACAAAAAAATTACATATATGAACTTTAACTCAATTTGCGTGAAAACCCTATGAAATACAAAAAAATGGCTTATTATGGTTTTTCATAAAAAAATTATTAGTAATTTGGAAAAACTTTATTGGAAAGAATACCGAAAATGTAGGTTTACTGCAATAAGCAAGGGAAAAAAAAGGAAACTGAATTACTATATTTCTTAATAAATAATAGAATGTTGCATATTATTAGTACTCGTTATGAAATATGTTAGATTATTTTAACTTTGATGAGATAGTATAATACTACCAGTATTTCATTGATGAAGGATAAAATAAACTCGAAATTGTAGCAATAACTAAACGGAAAGAAGATTAACGCTAAAAGAAAAGCAACTTCCTAAAAGAAAAATTACGTCGAATGAACAATTTCATGCTGCAAACTTTACGTACGCTTCGCTTTAACTTTGGAAAGCAATCTGTAACTTTGAAAAACTTGCTTACTTTATTCATTTGACTTTGATAATTATTAAAATTCTTAAAACACTCAAGAGTTTCACATCTAATGTAAGAGTCTAGTTCTCGTGTAGTTTAATAATCCAAATAAATCAAAATCTAATAAAGAACTTATTTGAAAAATCGGAATTTAAAACTGGCGCAATATATTTTTAAAGGACAATGATTTTTGTAAATGTTGAAATTCAAAATTAGAACACAATTCGGAAAACACGGTACCTGCGTTGGTGGGCGGGCGGGGATGACGGGAGCTGAACGTCGAATGCCGTACGGCAGCGGAGCTCTCTCGTCGTATACTTGTACTGTACTATACCAACTTTGTGCCCTATATTTTGTGCCCTGGAAAGAGTACCCTAAATACTGCAGTTGCAAAGGGAACGATTGATCGGGGAGAGTCGCTCAAGTTTTGTGTGATATCTGTTTTGAGTTATTATGAGAATGTATCATTGAGAAATCCGTTATAAAATATTGAATAATATCTTACCGTGTTTCGTTTAATATTGTATTCCATGAATTATTAAATTGATTTTGAGTGTATATACAATGTTTGTATAATTAATATATTGAGCTGATTCGTGACTATCATATTTTTTTTTTTTGTTTTATTGGTTGAAAAATATATTTTAGTACTTAGAAATACTAATTATTAAAGTTGAATAGCCCGTGGGCTATTCAACTTTAATAATAGCGTGGCTAGAATGATTCCTTCCCATCTCTACCCATAGGTGTCGTAAGAGGCGACTAAGGGTAACACGCCAGAAGGTGGGCAACAGCGCTTTTTGAGGACCTTAAATCTCACACTGCGATCCCAAGACGCCTGCCAAGCGTGGAGATTATGGCAAACCCCCTCTTAATGGGAAGGCTGTGTTCAGCACAATCCGGCTGATACAGTACAGTACAGTGTTGAATATATTTTAAAATGTATATTTGAGTGAACAAATTTAGTTCCAAAAAATTGATTTATAAATGAATAATGTTTTAATGATATTTTTTTGCAATAAAGCCTGATCCCTTGATTATATTTCAAAATACAACGAAAGGAAAAATATATTCATGTGCGGGATTTGAACCCGCGTCCACCCCTATAATTACCCGAAAGGGTACAGCACAGCAACGTCCACTGCAGTCATGAGTTGGATGGGTGACCGCTAGTGACATTACTACTGAGCGCTCCTTGAGAGCCAGTAATTCTAGGTTAGCCTAAATAACATCTTCGACCATATCATCACTTAACATCAGGTGAGATAGTGGTCAAGGGTTAACCTATCACGAATAGAAAAAAAAAATGTTGAATACTTCGCGTTTGAGTTTTTAAACGATTTCAACGTTCATCTCCGCCTATTTGTAAAAATGATTAAAACTGAATCTAAAAAAAAAACATAATTGTCGAACCTGGCCACAAACTTTCACGGTAGTCGGCTGAGTAAAGCGACCTGTACAGGTGAACAAACAAAAATCCGGACAGACAAACAAAATTATTTTCCCCTAATCTGATACGGAGACGCTTCGCACTTCACGCTCGCTCTGTCAATTATACATACATATTGAAATGTTTATGCAAAATAAGAATCAAACTTGCAAGAGGAAATTTTTATACACCACAAGTTGAAAAAATACCCTTATTGTGTAGTGTACTGAATCATTTGGATTATTATAAAATAGTACATAGCCCGTGGGGTGCCGGGCTAGAATTGCACTTCCCCATATCATCCCGTGGGTGTCGTATGAGGCGACTAAGGGAAAATACTGGAAAGTGGGCAGCACCGCCTTCTAAAGAACTGCCTTCTTACACTGCGATCCCCTAGACGCCTGCCAAGCGCGGGGATTATGGAAAATACCCCCTTTACTGGGATAGGGGAGGCTGTGTTCAGCAGTGGACGATCCGGCTGATACAATACATAACTATTTTTAAATAAACCTGTTACACACTATTGTTATAATATATAGCATTCTCATATTAAGTTTACCAAGTTTACTTCTGCCAGAAACTCGAATTCAAAAAGTTAATTAATGTTAGGCCTGAAATAGGTTTTACCGCGCGATTGAATGCTTTGACTTTAATTAATTATTCCGAACTGCGGTTTTTCTTTGAAAGCCGTTTGAAATTTATAACTCGCGACGGTTATTGTGGCGTGTTTTACAAATCAGGCTTAATAATTTATTTAGGGTTCATATAAATGTACGTCAGTTAAACCCTCGGTAGTAAGAAATTAAAAAAAAATAATTTGCTTCCAACACACATACTTATAAGAGTATGGAATAACTTGTTGAAGTCGATGTGAATTCACGGTGATTCATAGCATAACACTCTGTATCGGCCGGATTGTCCACTGCTGAACACAGTCTCCCCCGTCATGGGGGGTTTGCCGTAATCCCCGGCGTGTCAGGCGTCTTGGGGATCGCAGTGTGAGATATCAGTTCCTCGCAAAACGTTGCTGTCCACCTTCCGTTGTGTTACGCTTAGTCGCCTCTTCGACACCAACGGGTAGCGATGGGGGGGTGACTGATTTTACATGATTATGGTTCCACAAGTTATTTCATAATTTTCAGTATTGGATATCGGTTCCGTTTCTTTTTTTTATTTTATTTCTCTCTTTTCCGTCTTGCTCCTACAATACTCCTAAGATCATTCACTGCTCACCATCGTCAATTGCAAATACCATTAAATCGTCAAGATATAGGTTATACATTTTTCAGTTATTTGACTATGACAATAAATCTAATCAACAAATTTTCGATGAAATTTAAAAGAAATCCATTCTACGAAATGCCGGGTTCTGGATGAGTCACATAATAATGAGTTGAAGCGCTCGTAGCGAAGTTGACTTAGCTGTTCTTAACCGATCAGCAAAGTTAAGCAACGTGGCCCGCGGTCATGAGTTGGATGGGTGACCGCTAGTGACATTACTACTGAGCGCTTCCGTGCTTCGAAGGGCACGTTAAGCCGTCGGTCCGGGTTGTTATCTTAGGATGGCAGTCGTTATAGCATGGTGGTAGGGCAATTTGCGAATGCTCACCTGGCTAGCTACCACCCTCAAGTAGACAATCTGTCGCCAAACACTTAACGGTTTGTTCCAGCAGATGTCCTTGATAGCCAGTAATTCTAGGTTAGTCTGAACAACATCTTCGACCACACAGGTACCATCAGGTGAGATAGTGGTCAAAAGCTAACCGTTCATAATCAGGCATAAAAAAAAAAGTTATAAAGTGACCTATTGTCGTGGGTGATGATATTAATTGTAGGCAACCCGTTCTATATGAAATGAAGTCCGGACGGAATGCATCTTGCACTAAATGCGTACTCGACTTAATACGTACTTGAAGAAAATGTGTGTTGGATAAAATACGTACTTGACAAAATATTTACTGGATCAAATGTTTACTTGTACAAATAAGACACATATTACTTCTTGGACAAATTGGGTACTAGGCGAACTGCTAACAAACCCTTTCAACTACATAACACTTACTTTCAACACACGTGATACTATGCATTATAGTGACAGAAACAAAGTCGAAAACATTTCGACAATAAAGTGGCTACTGCTAATTTAGTGTGAATTCTGCCTAAATGTGTATATTCGCGAACAGCAGAGAAAAGGTATACTGTATTAGTTTTTTTCTTGCTTGGAGTATATGCTTTTGCACTTATTCAACCACCGAGGAGCAATTGGGGGAAGTCGCGCTCGGGGTCGATAGTGGAGCCCCTCCACTGCTGACTAAAAACCCCATGATGTTTTGCTGTCCTTGACTAGTGGCAGGGGCCACTCCAGCACTCATCCGCAGCCCCCACCTACGTCACTACCCGCTTGGGTGGTCCATACCTCGTGAGGACCTAACTATGTTCGAAGGCGCCGGGTGCTCATAATCAATGCTCCAAGTCTTCTCTGAGTGGAGACGGCCGCTCAGAGAGAACCTGGAGTCAGTGCGAGCTCGTTAACCACGCTTTGCTTCGGGAGAAAGTGACGATTTCTTCCCCTCTTTAGATTTAGGACTACTAACTGCCAGCCTATTTTATTTCAGATTCCACCCATTTTTACCTAAAAGTATAATGCACTTCTTCTTAGATATTATAGCGAAATTTATGAGAACCATTACAATAAAGGAATCGTAACCTGGCCGTTAGGATAATTGGATCGTTACGTACTTTTACACCTTCGCTGTGTAACGCCGTTAATCGGTAAGACTACGAGTAGTGCTGGGGCAAATTCATCGATATAACTTTAGCTACTGAAGCGCTCGTAGCGAAGTTTGCTTAGCCGTTCCTAACCGATCAGCTAAGATAAGCAACGTCCGTTGCGGTCAAGATTTGATGGATGACCGCCAGTGATAATACTACTAAACACTTCAGAGCCTCGGAGCCATCATTCCCGGTTGTTGTTTTAGGATGACAATCATTATGGCATGGTGGTAGGGCATTTTGCAAATGCCTGCCTGGCTAGCTACCACCCTCAAGTAGAAAATCTGTCGCCAAATACCTAACGGTATGTTCCGGCAGCAGTCCTTGAGAGCCAGTAATTCCAGGTTAGTCTAAACAACATCTTCGAACCACATTATCGCCTACCTTTTTTTGTGATTGTGACGGAACAACCCTGAGACCCACCTGGTGTTAAGTGGACTAACAACGACGAGTTGCACTGTGCCCGTCACACTGAGACGTACAGTTGTTAGGTTTCATGTGCCTGAAATTTTACTAGCTCTCAAGGACTGCTGCCGGAACACACTGTTAGGTGCTTGGCGACAGATTTTCTACTTGAGGGTGGGTGTCCGCCTGCTGATCGCTATCTCACCTTCAGGTGAAAAAAATCAAAGTAAAAGAAACTCAATATCAGTCGATAACCTGCTTAGATTTGTATTTTCAATGAGGATTTAATTCTTATACGAGTAAGGAAAGAAATAGAATGCACCTTTGGTAATATACTTAGGAATATTCTGGATGAAAAATTATCTATTTAACAAGCATATTTACGAAAGATAAACAATTTCAACTGTAGTTTCGAAGCTCATCTGGCTAGCATAGAAATGATGACGCAATATCCTCATGTAAAACTGATATACGTCATATAGAGGAGAAGGATGTTACCTTACATTGACAACTCTGAAGTTGACATCTCCGCGCGCTTGTCAAATTATTTAGTTGTGAACTTTCGACGGTTAAATCGGAAGTATAATGGGGTTTTTGTTTTTTTTTATGTATAGCCCAGTCTTTCTTGGAGGATAATTTTTTGTCAGTGAAAATAAAATTGTGGTGGTTATTTTTAACAACAGTGTTGAATATATATCATATTTGAAAAATTTGTTCGTTTAAAAATATTGTCAGTAAACCTGTTATGAACAATGTATTTTGTGATCTAAAATCATAAATGATTTTTAACTAAATTAACATTCTGTGTGTTGACGAATAATGTCAGCCATGTGAAAAGTACCTTACATTTTAAATTGTATTTCTGTCAAAGATTGGCCGTATCTACCACGCTACAGCACGCTTTTGTCCTTATTTGATTGGTGATTTTTTCAGTTTTAATATGAGCAGCTAATTGGACGTAATCAGCTCCAAGCTATCATCGTGTAAAAATGGAAGATCTAGAACTCATCAGTAAGTGTTCAGGAATGTGCACGAGTGTAGGTCAAAAGTAAAACAGCAAGAAATGTTCTCGTCTAAACGTTTTACCTAGTTATAGTAATATATCCAATACTTAGACAAAGTTGTGTTTTTTAATTTGGTTTTGATTATATTGACATTTTCATGTAAAATTAACTATATAAATTGACGAATTTCTAGTTTAAAGAACGTCCACAAATTAAAACTGTAAATACATTAAATAAATAACAGACTCCCCTATTATGGCAGGGTTTGCCATAATTCCCACGCTTGGCAGGCGTTTTGGGGTTTGCAGTGTGAGATATCAGTTCCTCAGAAAGCGCTGCTGCCATCTTCTGGTGTGTTGCACAAAATCGCCTCTTACGAAACCCTCTGATAGAGATAGGGGGGTGACATTCTAGCTCGGCACCCCACGGCGTAAATGTATGAAAACATATAAAATGAAAATACCGTCACAAATACCTGCTAAGCTAAACTAACCTGTCATCTGCAACGCCACTTTACCCAACTTTAATGATTTTCGATATGTTTCGCTTATCATCATCATCATCAGCCATAACGTCTACATTTGGACTAAAGCATCGTCAATTCGGGGAAGTTTGCCATAATCCATTGCAGGCTTCTTGAGGATTGCTGTGTAAGATGGCACTGCGTCAGAAGACACTTTTTTTATTTATAGGTTTGGTTGATAGGCTATCATTTGACCATTATCTCACCTTAAAGTGGCCGATGATGTAGTCGAATATGTTGTTTATGCTAACCTAGAGTTAGACAGCTGCCGGAACACACCGTTAGGTGCTTGGCGACAGATTTTCTACATGAGGGTGGTTGGCAGCTAGGCAGGAATTTGCTAAATTCCCTACCACCAGGCTGTCGTTACACTGTACTAAGACTACAACCGGGACCGACGGCTTAACCTGCCCTCCAAATCACGGAAGCGCTCAGTAGTAATATCACTAGCGGTCACCTATAAAAGTCATGACCTCGGCGGAATATGCTTAACTTAGCTTGTGGATTTAAAACGATACAGCAAAGTACGCTTCAAAAGTAGACTTTAAAGTATCAAGTTCATTTAGATCTCACTAAGGATCATGTTGACTCTTATCACTTACGAAAAAAATGGTATTTTGTTGGAGCAAAGTCTGGCGAATAATAGAGGGACGAATGGTCTCTAATTGCAGTTCCTGTAGAGAAAACGGTTTCTCATGCTGTATGAGGTCTCGCGTTACCATGGAGCAATAATGGTGAAAATCGATTCATGAGTCGGGGCTGTTTCACTGTTAGTTTTGCTATCATTGTTCGGAGTTCGGCACAGTAGACATCTGCCGCTATTCCTTGACCAGATCGGAGAACACTATAGTGTAAAACCATGATGAAACCACCGAACAGTTACCATTACCTTTTTATTGGTAAGCTCTGTCTAAGGATACTGTTGCGGCGTTTGACCTGGAATCAGTTATTGCCTTTTTCGCTTACGGCTATCGTAAAGAATCTACTTTTCTTCACATGTCACAATTCGATCCAATGTTACTTCATTTCTATATCGATTCAACAAGGCAACACAAGTTTCAACATGCGTTTCTTTCTGCAGATCAGTCAAATCAAGAGGCACTCATTTTTAATATTTTTTATTTAATTGATTTGACGCAAATGAGCCAATATTGTTGGAAAGGTAACGTTAAACCATGCCGCTAATTCTTGGATAGTTTGGCTTGAATCGGCTTCCATCATATCTTTCAATTCATTGTTATTCACCTGTGTGGGTGGTCTTCCACGTGGTTCGTTCTTCAAAGTAAGTACGAAAGTAAATCAAAGATTCTATCGCGAAAGCGCTTAAACTAAAATCGCACGGTGCGTTCATTAGCAGTCCCCTCTCCAAACGAAACATTGATATCGCGAGCTGTTTCTGCCGTGTTAGTTCCGCGTCGAAACGCGTTCTCGTCCAAGCTGAAAAAAAAAACAACTGAAAGTCTATAATCGAATGTTGCACATTTTTTAAACAAGTATCTCATAGGTATCATGTGAAAAAAGTTTCTCTCAAAAATCTCAAACCATGAAGGTTATGTGTCAATTCGAAGTACCTATTACAATAAAACGGCAATATCATACATTAACCCTTATTATATAAAATTATTAAATGTTTACTGGCAATACTTGCCTATATTAAAATTGCAAAAAATGGTTCTTTTTATATAAATAAGTCCCAAAAACGTAGCTAAGATTTGCAAATTAATTTCCCGTTAATTACAGTTTGAAACAGTAATTAACACAATGACTACTCGACACGTCTGTAGCACGCCCGAAGTTCAATCGGTTTCATTAATACAATTAATGTTGAGTATGCTGCTTAGCCGATTGTACAATATAATATATTGAAGTAAAATAAAATACTACGAACTAAATACTACACTACAGCTACTATAGTAAAATTATTTAGATACCCATAAGTCATTGCAGACTCACAGGCAGTCCAAATGCTCCAGCCCACTACCAGTTGGTAGCCCAGCATGCTGACAGCATTGCCCTGTTGAATTGCAATGTTTATTCTTTGAGCCAAATAGGTGCCAGCATTTTGATCACGCGTCGCATTGATCAAGCGCTCTGATAAATTTAATAAAAAAAAATACACATATATATATATATATATATATATTAAATAAGTAACGTTAGCTCATTACACAATTATGTTACTTTTATACGTTATTTTCGATATGAATATGAAAATACATTACACAGTATGTACATGTTGTGGTCATTGGCGTATAGGATGTACTAGTGAAGCACCCCGGCACGGGTGCAACGCTAATACTAAATAAACTTCAAAATGTCTCTACGCTGATAGCTATTGTGTCATTGGAAAATAAAAACATGTTTTCTTTAGAGGTTATTCTTTAAAGGTTTCTCTTGACATCACATTAATATCCTCTAAAATTATTAGTTTTCGTCTCGCTCGTGCACTCGTAGAGTCAAGACCTCCTGAGGATGCGTTTAGAAGCGAAACGCGTTGAATGTCTTCCGGTTTGGCTGCGTGGCGTTTGTGACGTCACGTCAGCTTAAAGGAAATTAGGCGGAATTATCACTAGATATATATAATTTTCATAAAGATTTTTTAAGTGTTTTACAAAATAATAATTTGATGTTTTACTTTTAAAATATTTGTTATTATTAAAATGATTAGTGTTTCTCTAGTATATTATGCGTGTAATAAACATAAATTTATCTTGTATCACTCTATCTATTTAAAAAATCGCATCAAAATCCGTTGCATACTTTTAAAGATCTAACTATACATAGGGACTGATTGCAGGAAGCGACTTTGTTTTATACTATGTAGTGATGATAGTAATATTACTTGTTTCAGACTATAATTGCTGATGGCACACCCAAAAGTGGCTTGGAGACTTTGAGAAACCTTTAGTTGCAGAATCCCTTTTACTCGTAGATACAGATCTTTAGGAATGAATATGGTTTAATCATGGGCATATCCGAAGGGTGGGTGACAGCTGGAGACTGGGAAAGAACAAAGAGATGAAAGACTTAGTATCCGAGCTGAAAGTAACAAACTAAATGGACAAGACGTTGATGGGTCGGGCCAATTTAGTAGCAGTAGAATTCTTTAGAGTTCATCCGGCGAAGTACTCTCACCATACCTATTTCTACTTCCAAGCATGAACATTCTCATATCTGTGTTCCAGTTAGAAGGGTATGGATGCCGGTGAAATTACAGCTACATGAGACTTAACAAATATATGTATCAGGGTAACGGGCGCAGTGCAGTTCACCACTAGTGACGAACTTCATTTGTTACAGGCAGAGGATCCTGCTCCACACCAGGTGGACCTCGTGCTCGTTCCATCACGATAGCATGAGAAAAAATGAGCGAGAACCGTGGAAGCATGAGTAGGAAGTCCTCATTACTAAAATCCAATCGGGCATCTGAGCTGCTGGAGCGATGATGCACAGAAAGATTTAAAACAGCATTAAACAGAGAAGCCCACTGGTATCCAGTCTTACCAGCAAATACCCGCACTTACAAGAAAGTTTTTTGCGTTAGCCGCAACGAATACTGCATTAAGTTAATTAAAATGAAATGTTCATGTACAATAAGTCGATATAATTGAACCGTGCGAACCTTACCAGAAGGCTTATCGATTCTCTTACAGGCAATTGAAATCGGAACGAATGGAAATAATTACACCGTTTACTCGAATTGGAAAAATTACGACTTATTCAATCGTGAATCGAAGTCATGACATGAATTATTGTTCTGAAGCAGTGATAGCTGAGCGGCAATGGCTATATGGACAGCCGTTCCACAGGTCCATGGTTCAATCTCCACCGGCGGCTTGAGTGTTGCATGGTGAAAGGGCACTTTGCGAATGCTCGTCTAGTAATAAATCTATCACCCTCAAGTAATAAATCGACAAACACCTAAAAGCGTTTTAATATTGTTATAATTGCATTAACGCCTGCTCAGCGAAATACATTACAAAATAACAAATTTACGAGATAAAAAATTATAGTCATGTACGGGATACCGCACATGACTTTATTTTTGTTTCTCTCGTAAATTTGTAATTTTGTATCCTAAAAGCGTGTTCTGGCAGAATTCCTTGAGAGCCAGTAATTTAATTGTGAATTTATAGGCACATAAGACTTAACAACTGTATAGCTCTGGGTGATGGGCGCAGTGCTACAAATATATTATTTATTCGTATGCGCAGAGATATCTGTTATTATAGGCAGAGGTAACTGCTTATCATTAGGTGCACCTCGTGTATGTTCCATCAGAATTCCATAAAAAAGCATTCGGTCATTTAAGCTACAATCGTAACAAGAATATTGACAATTTGTCCCATCCCTTCAACAGTTCAGAGTTTAGGAACTCACTTTGTCGATAAAGTGGCAATTAGTGGCAAGTACTCAGGCACTATCCAAGATTCCAAGCAGTTTCTACTCAGACCTGAAAAACGTGGTCATGTAGTTACCTAATACAAAGTGGCACGTTACTATTTTAAACTAAGTCGTGAGATGCATTTATACAGTATTAGTACAGTACAGCTATATAAAATGTATTTCAGTTCGTTCAATTGTATTTTTAATGTTATTAATAATTAATATATACGATTACAAGCACTTTCGCGTGCTAGGCGAAAATCATATTTAGTAAGTAGTCTAGTCGATGGCCCTGCATCGTCCCCTATGATGGTTAAAGTAATACAATTGGAGCACAAGGTTTCAGCTCGAAAGAGTGTGTCCTGGTGGCTGAGTGGATTAGGCACCTGACGCAAAATCGGAAGACTCGGGTTCGATTCTGCCTGAGACAGTCAATTATATACTCCAATATTTTGTAAACTGTTATTAACAATACATAACGTAGGACTGGGCTATGTTTGGAGACAATTGGAATTAGTGTATGCCTCTTACATTATTCATTAAAAAAATTGTGTAGAAAAAAAGACATTTTGAACTACTATAGGGATTCAAACCCAGGACCATCCTGTTTGGAATATACCTTTCAACTGAACATTTTAGATCAGTCAAATTAATTATAATTTATCAGTTTCCTTTAATCGTCCAAAAATTAAAATTCCACGACGTGGTACCTGATTATTGACCACTAATTATACCCTAAATACCATGGTAAGTTCATTGCCAGGTAAATACACATTGAGTGATAGTTATTGATAATATATGTCACACATTTCAAAGAATATTGTATATGACATTTATTAGCATAAGCCAATTCAACTAAAATAAAAAAGTTATGGTAACTTGCACTTACATATTAAATACTTCTGAGCATGGCTTCTGAGTCGCTGGTACAATTTTAGTTGACTGTTGCACTCCACTGCTGGCAAACAACTGACTGAATTCAACAAAGCTTTTCCGTTTTTATGAAACGGTACAATCGCCACTGTACAAAAATCGCCGAAAATAAGATGTTCACATCAGACGAATGATAAAACATTCGTCAACAGCGTCTAGGGGACTGCAAGTGAAATCACCGAGGAACGAGACATCAGAACTAATGTCTTGGAGTTACTGGCAAACTTCGCTGTCACGCAGGACTGCTACTCATATGATCAGGCGTCACGCTTTCCAACAGGTAGATGTACTGTGCTTCTTAGGCGATATCAAAGCACTCTTTGCGAAGCCCGCTTAGCCATTTTTAACCTATCTGCCAAATTAAGCAACGTCCGCCGCAGTCATGACTTGGATGGGTGACCGTTAGTGATATTATTACTGAGCTCTTCTGTGCTTCATATCGTGAATGCCTGCCTCGCTAGCCTTACGGTGCACCTTACGGTGTATTCCAGCAGCTGTCCTTGAGAATAATTAATTCTACTACTAGGTTAGCCTGAAAAACATCTTCGACCACATCATCACTTACCATCAGCTGGTCCGATCCAAAACAAAAATCTTGTGCTCCAATATTTTTTTAATGTAATTTTCGCTAAGGACCAATAGTGCTCGTAACCATATATATAAATATATGAGGAAAACTTTATCTGATCCCTGTAACTAAGTACTAAGGGCTTCCGTGCTTTAGAGGTCATGTTGAGCCGCTGATCCCGGTTTTTGTCGAAGTGTGGCAATCATGGTGGTAGAGCATTTCATTTTGATTCAAATGCCCGCCTGGCTTGCTAACACCCTCAAGTAGAAAATCTGTCGCCTTGCACCTAACGTTGTGTTCCGGTAGCTGTCTCTGAGAACCAGTGATTTTAGGTTAGTCTGAACAACATCTTCAACCACATCATCACTTACCATCAGGTGGGATATCGGACAAAGGCTAGCCTATCAGCTATAAATAAAAATAAAAAGGCACGTATTTTTCATCTCATCCCATGATGTCATCAACCGAAACGTCCACTGTTGAACAAAGTCTAAGAGTCCCCCATTGTGGGATTTTACGATAATCCCCACGCATAGTAGAGTTATCAGTACTTCAGAAGGCGCTGCTTCTCACCTTCCGGTATTTTTCCCTTCGTCTCTTACGACACTCACAGGAAGAAAGGGGGAGGTGACATTCTAATCCTCCACTCCGCGGGGCAAATATTAAACACACTTTAAAGTAAATGAGACTGATTTCTAATAAGGGAGGACTAAATGATGCTGTTTATTTACTAAATATTTAAACCATTGTGCTTAGAATACGTATTTCACCCATATTTTTCGTATATAATAAGCACTGTTGCAACTTGACACATTATTACGCTGACATCAGTATCGTTTTTCATAAAGTGTCAACGGAATAGCCGAGAGCAGCTACCTAACGAGAATTTAGTCATAGACACTATCAAAAGAAGCTTACTTGCTGGTAATAGCTTTTCGATGGTTTAGCGTCTGAAAACTTACACTTGCATTTTGTTTTATCTAAGTTTAACATAGATTTGTTACATGTACGATGGGACCAAATATTCATTTTCTCAGTACTTTTCGCATCTACACTGCAACACAAAGACTGAAGAACAGTGTTGTACATCTGGAAAAAGAACGTCCAAGTGCGAGTCTGGCTCGCGAACCGAGGGTTCCGTACAAACCTGTAAATATATAAGTAAAAGTTATGATATTTTTAATACCATATGAAATCCTTAACATTTTAAAATTATTAAATATATATTTATTATGTTATATAACTAAAAATTTATGCTTTTCGCTATTTTTCCTTTATTTGTGCTTTAAGACGTTGCATCGTACCAAATTTCAAGATTTTGACTTCACGGGAAGTACCCTGTAGGTTTGATTCACTTGCATGTCGAAAATTTGCGGCTGTATATTTTGATAGGTTGGCTTAGTATTTTGATTTTTTACAGCTCGAAGAGACAGTAGACCTGAGTATTTGATATGAATTTCAGCTTGATACCTTTACGCGTTCCTGAGAAAAATGGTCTTGACACACAGACGGACAACAAAGTGAGTTCCGTTTTTTTCCTTTTGAGGTACGGAACGCTAAAAAATATATTTTCACCCTATATACATGTATCTGTAATGATCAGTATTAAGTTTACTAACTTCATTATTACACTCCAATGTCGGACCTCTATTAATTAATAAAGTTTGGGAACTAACGCTAGTCGACTGTAGTATTCTGAGTTAGCACATCTCCATACTAATGTGGGAACATACGTGCTCTGTAGATGATTGGACAGATTGAAGAATACAGTGAAAACATTCAATGTTAAGCAGAATTTTGCTAATTTTGAGTTTTGACAAAGAAGGAATGAGCTTGAACATCAAGTAAGGCGAGAGTTACACGTCTTTACCCCTGAAAAGATTTTAAATATTTATTATTATTACAAAATTACAAATATACGACAGGAAAAAATATAGTCACCACGTCATCCATCCCTATAGCCGGGGTATGCTCTGACCGACTGAGCTAACATGACAATGACTGATAACTAAATTTTTTCTCTCGGTCTTTATTCATACGATGATTTTTAAGAATAGCTTTCAACTTTTAATGATGACGTAACCCTATAATTTTTGACATAACGCATGCTCTGCGGCTTATATTACAATACGAGAGAAAAAAAAATAGATTTACGTATGATTTTTCTTTTTTTGGTTCTTGCGCCACCCTATCCGAGAGTGACCAATTCGCATATATGACAAGTTTTCTTGTGTTAAGATATCAAAAACCTATTTTATTTTCTGTGCATCTAATTACTCTACACTAGCGTACAAAACGTACATATAGTTACATGCAAGTACGAGCAATACGTGCATAGATAACGTAGATATTGCCACGTAATTTCCGTAGTTTGTCACAGGTGTCGGCGCAGCTGCTGTTTACTGCCAACCCATCGGCGTTTTGGATTTTATGCGTGTAGGGTGAAAACTCATTACTAGAAATGCGAGATGCAATATATGTATTTATTGGAATCAACCTTATTTTTGGTGTTTTCTGTCCGATATGTGTATTTTTTCTTGTAAGTGACGGTACAATTGCGACTCCTTCCTAATGTTTAGTGGACTAACCTTGGCCTATAACAGATGCATTTCATTATAAGTGACAAATTGCACTTCGCCCATCACATTGAGACATAGTTGTTAAGTCTCATGTGCCTGTAATTTTACAGGCTCTCAAAGACAGCTGCCGGAACACAATGTTAGGTGCTTGGCGACAGACTTTCTACTTGTGGGTGGTAGCCAGGCGAGCATTCGCAAAATGCCTTTCCACCGTGCGGTGAAGCTCAACCTGGTAGTAGGGATCGAACATGGACCTGCGCCACGGCAGTCTCTATTATCGCGCGGCCATCATTGCTTCAACAAATCATTGGTTATAGTTTATTTTTATATCGTTCAAAATTGCATATGCTTCTTTTACGTCCGCATATAAAAGGTTTTTACCCTCATAGGCGTATAATGCATCGTGCATTAATATTAATAATTATTTTAACCTTATATCCATGGCAAAAAGATTTTTTACAAGAAGGAACCTTACAAGATATGTATTCATACAGGAAACATATAAAGGTGTCAAATTATCGTTTTTGCAATACCTATGAGATAGATTTATCAACGGTTGAGTTTGCTAGAAGGCTGCTTATAATAATAACTAAAACTGAAATTTTTATTTGTTACATATTTCTAATCAAGATAAATACGCTAGGAAAATAAGAACCACGAGTGTGAAGTTAACACTTTCAGGGTATGGCAATTTTTTTCAGGATTATTTCCTTAAATGCTTATATTCCCTAGCTTAGACTACAAGAACGGTCCTAGCCGTATCTCTCTTCCACAAAAAACGATGAAAAGTTACGACGATGGAATAATATTAGCAGAACGCCTATTACACAGGCCCTTCACGTACAACTTCTATTTATTTTGTAAACAATGATCTAGAGAAACTGAAAGGATTTGTAAGATATTATATATCTAGTTTTTTAATGTACTGCTGACATTTAATCCATTTTAATTTTTATACCATCAAATTACTGTTAATCAGGATCCTTATAATTTTCTAATAATATATATGAGGTGTATTATTGGAAAATCATCAACTAGACAACCGGATTTCATCTGACAGAAAGAAGTGCTTTTCAAAACACTTTATTTTCGTAATGTTGTCTTAACCCTTCCGTGTTTTCTTAAAGATCTTGCTATATGCTAAACAGGAGATAAATATACGTTTGAATACCTTTACTTTGACATAATTTTGACATTTTCCTTCAAAACCTATGTCCATTATCGTGTTCGAATTTTAAAACGAAGATCATTTTCATTATCATTTGAATTCGAAATACTCCACATCCATTACAACCCTAGATTCCATTCTGAGCGGTTTCGGTGTGGTATATTATAATTAACTTTTAGACTCACTTTCTCAAAGGGATCTTTTTTTATGGTTCTGTTACCAAAATGCTAAATGGAGCCCTGTTAGGTAGAGTACAATATAAAAAGCTGAGCTCTTCGAGGGTTCTCGTTTATTTTACAACCTTATTCTAGCGGTGTCATCTAGTATTAAGTAGATATACTACGATATATTTGATCTGTTGCAGTGATGTTAACTCTTTGGTTTTCCAACAGATGGCGTCAGTAGTACAGTAACTCCCCCATGTATTACAAAATTGTTAATGTAATTTTTTTATTGGGCATAAATATTTTTTTTGACAGGTAACACATCTCGATATAACTTAATATTACAATGTCAAATCACAAGTATATAGGCGTAATAGTTTTTCAGTAAAGTGTGCCACAAAATGTTCAAGTTATGGGATGGAATGCAACGCCGTGCCGCAGGTCACTGGTTTGATCCCCACCGCCGGCTTGAGCTTCACTGCATGATGGAAGGGCATTTTGCGAATGTCCGCCTGGCTGGCTACCACCCTCAAGTAGAAAATCTGTCGCCAAGCACCAAACGGTGTGTTTCGGTAGCAGTCCTTGAGATCAAGTGAAATTACAGGCACATGAGACTTAACAACTATGTGTCAAGGTGACGGGCGCAGTGCAATTCGTCACTTGTGATAAAATGTATCAGTTCTCGGTTAGTACGCTTAACATCAGTGGGCCTAGAGATTGTTCCGTCACAATAACATTTAAAAACAACCTGTGGATGTCGTAAGAGGCGACTAAATGTAAAATATGGGAAGGTGGGTAGCAGCGCCTTCTGCCAAGCGAGGGGATTATAGCAAATTCCCCTTAATGAGGGAGGCGGTGTTCAACCATGGACAATCCGACTGAAACATTGTTTTTCATTTGGGACCGGGTATATTTAAATTAAAATAAAAACATATTGATTGTTTACAATTATTATAAAAATATGCTTAAAGTAATAGCTTTTGATTAAAAAAATACATCAATATTGGTACTCCCTGAAAAGAGGTCTGACCTAAAACCCACAAAATAAAATACAGTAGAACTGAGAACCTCCTCCTTTCTTTGAAGTCGCCCAGTAAAATAATGTAAAGACGTAATTTAAGAATAAATGTACAGTTTCAAATCCTGGCACAGGTTTGAACTTCAGTCTTATAAACCACATCAGTCTAATTTTACAAACGCCCTACAATCATGTGAACATTACTAATGTCCAACAACGATCATAATGTGATGATTAGTCTAACATTACAAATAGCTACCTCAAGAAGAGATTAATATACCTACGGTATTACCTGATAGTGTATTCCAGTAGTTCTGCTTGAATGACACCTGTTCTTATTCTAGGCTTAGCCTGAACAACAACTTCGACTACATCATCACTTCAAACCGGTGAAACAGAGATAAATATGTAGCTTTCTTATCTGCCATAAAAATATATTTAAATAAATTAAATTACACTTGGTATATTTCGCAGCGTAATAATGTTCATTTATTTGTCAAACTGCCAATTAAACCGCAAACGAACTGTCAACTTGGCATTTGATCGATACCACTGGTATATTAGGTCTGGTCTGTCTTATTAGTCTGGAAGTCCACAACTTTGCGATTTTCACGGCATTTTCTACCTCGCACTGCCACAATATGGAACCAGCTGCCAGGTGCAGTATTTCCGAACGGATACGACTTAGGGGCCTTCAAGAAGAGTGCATATTCCCTCCTCAAAGGCCGGCAACGCATCCTCGATACCTCTGGTGTTGCGGATGTTGGTGGGCGACGGTGATCACTTACCATCAGGTGAGCCGTCTGCTCGTTTGCCCTCCTATCCCATAAAAAAATGAAATTAGAGCACTAATGGAACTCAATTGGCCTAAAAAATTAATGCATCGTAAAATATATGTGGTGATGTTTACTAAGGATTGAAAATAATGTTAAAACAAATTATGCAGTTTTCTTTAACAAAAATATAGGGCGTTATTTTAAAATTTACGTTATTTCTAATCTATTTTTTAAAACCACTAAAAGGAAGTTCGAAGTAGATCTCTGCCAAATGATAATTTAATGTACTAGAACTTCTAGTTCATTTTTTATATCAGTGTTGGTTTGACGATCGATGAAGACGAGACGTGAACCAGTTTACGTGTCTGGCCACGGCGAGTGTGACAAACGACCATGTTATTAAAAACGAATGATGTAGGGAATTCTAATAATGCCAGGCCTTACTCACTCACACTTTAGAAAAAAGCACAAAGCCACAGGTACAGCGGCGTATGATACGCCGCGTATCCGACCAAATGAGTTTTTTTTTATACCTGATAGGTTAGCCTTTGACCAGTATCTCACCTCGAAGATGTTGTTCAGGGTAACCTAGAAGTACTGGCTCCCAAGGACAGCTGCCGGAACACACCGTTAGGTGCTTGGTGACACACTCACTTTTTTTTCTACTTGAGGGTGGTAGCTAGCCAGGCGGGCATTCGCAAAATGCCCTACCACCATGCTATAACGACTGCCATCCTGAAACAACAACCGGGACCGACGGCTTAACGTGCCTTCCGAAGCACGGAAACGCTCATTAGTAATGTCACTAGCGGTCACCCATCCAACTCTTGACTGCGCGCGACGTTGCTTAACTTTGCTGATCGGTTGAGAACAGCTAAGTAAATTTCACTACGAGCGATTAGTCTACGTTGCGTTCCGCGTCAGAAAAGAACAGAGCTATGCGTGGCTATGCGATGGAAAGAGAGAGAGTCTGTGAATATAAATATTAGCTGCTCCATGCTTTGCGAGCTGAAATGCACTTAGTGCTTCTCAGTTAGAGTCATTTATTTATTGTTTTTTTTTTTTTTTTTTTTTAATGTTATTTTGACGAAACAAGCTCGAGGCCCACCTGATGTTTAGCGGACTAACCTCTGCCTATAACAGATACATTACGTCACAAGTCACGAATCGCACTGCGCCCGTTACTTTGAGACATAGTTGTTAAGTCGCATGTGCCTGTAATATGACTGGCTCTCAAGGATTGCTGCTGGAACACATTATTAGGTGCTTGTCGACAGATTTTCTACTTGAGGGTGGTTGCTAGCCAGGCGGGCATTCCCAAAATTCCCTTCCACGATTCAGCTACCAAATTAGTGCTTGCAACGAGACAAGTTGCAATACTAACTAGGGCATATTAATGATTTACTAACTAGGGCAAAACTACAATAAAAAAAAGGTTTATTACAAGTATCATTACAGGATGTAATACTCCATTTGGATGACGCTGCCACAATGATCAACACTTCGACGTTTCTACCTATAGGGCTCATTACACCGATATGTCGTTACGTCGAAAGATCAATGCCTCCAAAGCTTCTTGCCTCGACAGGTACCTGCCTCAACAGCTCGTTACATTGATTTACAAATAATGGGTCTACAAATAAAAAGACTTGTTGAATAATGTCTGTTCCTAAAATTATCATGACGAATTTAAATCACTTTTTGATGTTTAGTACCTCTGTGTGTGATTTGTGACTTATACAATAAATAAGTGTCAGCTTAGTTAATCGCATTATAAAAAAGGACTTTTTTTTTGTTAGGTATGCCTTTTGACCACAATCTCACCTGATAGTAAGTAATGAGGTGTTAACAGGCTAAATCTAGAATTACTGGCTCTCAAGGACAGCTGCTGGAACACCGTTAGGTGCTTGGCGACAGATTTTCTACTTGAGGGTGGCTGCTTGCCAGGTGGGCATTCGAAAAATGCCCTTCCACCATGGGGTGAAGCTCAAGCCCGCGGCGGGATTCGAACCATGGACCTGATGCGCGGCAGTCCATAGGGCCACTAAACCATCACTGCTTCAAAGCTTGCCATACGATATAAATAATACAAAAACTCATAGCATGCTTTACAGTTTTACAAACATCAACAGACAGATATCCTCGCTTTTCGTTTGCGCGCAGTGAATGGAAGAAAAAAAACGACGTTACACATGGGAATTGAATTGGAACGGAATTCAAGTAGACAACCGGAAAAGTCCATCAGTGATTCACCAAAAAGTCAACCTGAAAAGTCCATCGTCAACGCTGGCGGCCGCAAACCGTTTTACAGTTTTGAATTCAATTGGACTTCCCAATCTAAACTTGGCAAACTTATAACATTATTTAAATATAACGAAAATAATACTAGGTAATTTTTTGTTGTAAAAATCTGAATAACAGTTTTCGAAGAAATTATCAAGAATGTTATGTTACTGTACTTCATATATACTTCAGCTAGTTGCCTAGACGTATTTTCTACAGTATTTTCCTACTACTATACAAATGGTCATAAACATGTTTTTTTATAAAATTATATCATCAAGTTATTATCGTAATACTATCAGTAATTGATTGATTAAAATAACTATATCAGTTTGTAAAATGTTGATCCTTTAAGGGCATGTTTTGCTGTACATTTTTAAACGTATATTCAACAAAATTGGTTATATTTTTAAAAGCAAATAGTTCTTATTGAGAACTTTGTCCATATCTGCAGTTGTTGAATAATTATTCTTATATTAATGTTATTATTTTTGCAAAAACGCATGCTCCCCGGATTACGTATCCCACACATGACTATAATTTTTCCTCTCGTAATTTTGTGATTTTGTAATTATTCTTATATTATAACTTATTTAATACATAATATTTAAGTAATCATATATTCATATCCATTAATTGGTAATAATTCAATTACAAGACATGTACGAGTTACATAAAAATAAAATATATTTATTTATTAATATTTTAATTGACATAACTAACAGATAGACAAACAAATATTTACCAACATAAAACATCCAATTCTTAGCGTCTTCTGCCAATCTCATTGCAGACTAAGCCCCTTGGCGTTCCAACACTTGAAAAAGAAATATACTGAAATTAATATTGTGACAGTTGAATAAGCATTTTTCCTAAAAGTGATATTGAATATTCATGGAGAAGTTAGCAAGCTTATTGTTTTAAAATGGCGCGTCGTATTTGAAATTGTAATTTTTGCGGTGCTTCTCTCAGTACATTTTAATTAATCCGTTGAGAATATTGAGAGGCTTCTCACCCTCGTAAAGGGCACTTGTAAACGTTGTTTTCGCACATTAATAGTTATCTCTATGAAGCAGCCAAAATGTTTTGGAGCAGTGATGGCTCAGTGGCATTGGCTATGGACTGCCACGCAGCAGGTCCTTGGTTTAAATCCCGCAGCGGGCGGAGCTTTACAGAGCTTTACATGCTGAAAGGGCATTTTGCGAATGCCCGCCTGGCTAGCGACCACCCTCAAGTAGAAAATCTGTTGCCAAGCACCTAACGGTGTGTTCCAGCAGCTGTCCTTGGGAGCCTGTGGAATTACAGGCACATGAGACTTAACTACTATGTCTCAAAGTGACGGGCGAAGTGCAATTCGTGACTTGTGATGAAATGCATCTTTTATAGGCAGAGATTAGTCCGCTTAACATCAGGTGGGCCTCGGACTTGTTCCGTCACAATAACATAAAAAAAATAAAAAATAAAGATGACTAACGATGTCAAAATATTTCACAAGGTTCGTGTTTTTCCTTTTAACAATGTCTCGTAGATTTGTACAAGTCCCTAGAGACATGTTCTTGGCGCGTGGACGTATACATGTTACAACTAGTATTTTGTCATCGTTATTTTTGGGATTCCATATCACAAAACAAAAAAAATATATAAAATTATCTTTTTGTCTATCTGTCTGTGAAAATCTTTTTTAGACGTGATAGAGTTATAAAGTATAAATTAATATCAATAAAAATGTACAGTGAATTTGAGGAAAGATTCAAATTTCAAGTAAACGCATGCAATAGAGTGGACTTTTACATCACGCCGTATTTTGAAACTGCAAGCCTTTTTACAATCCCATAGTTTTTGTTGACCTAGTACCATGTAATAAGGCAAGAGACAAGTTTTTACAGCCAAAATAATAGAAAAAGCCAGGGGTAAATAATTTGTTGTGAAACCACACTAAAAAAGGTATTTGTTATACAAAATTATGTATTAATCCAGGACCTAAACTATATTCAAAGTTTCATTATAATCAGTTCAGCCATTTCAACGTGAAAAGGAGTAACTGAAATCCTCACAACCTTTCTCATACATAATCTTAGTGTAATAATAAAAAGTTATTACCTAGAGTATGATTACTCAGTTGAGAAATTTTATATAGTATCGAGATATAGGTAATATTTCTCGACTTAATGAAACTATACAATACTCAACTTAATAACGCGTTTAAAATTGGTTAATTGCTATGGAGAAAGTAGGTACATGTATTCATTTATATTATATAAATAAATACATATTATATACTACACTATAAACACTATTTAATATATTACTATAATATTATTATATTTACATTGTGTGGTAGACCTCCAGTGCTGCTCCACGGAACCCTTACTTACTGCTACGTTGCGCGCTTTGTGACAGCTTTTACTTTTGAATTGCTTAATTTCTCTAGCGGCGTAGCACTTGTATAAATAACGAGGTCCCGGCGTGAATTTCGTAGCACAATTTATGTCGTAGCATATTAGATACGCCATATCGTAGTGAACTTTACAAAAATAAAGACAATTTGTCCGTTCTATCAGTATCTGCGTTCCCGAGTTTTTTTTATGCCTGGCTTGCCTTTGATTTGCTATCTCATCTGTAAGTGATGATGTGGCCGAAGATGTTTTTCAGGCTAACCAGAAAATATAAGAGATAGAGTAGAATATAAGAGACCTGGCTCTTAAGGACAGCTGGACAGCTGCTGGAACACATCGTTAGGTGCTTGGCGGCAGATGTTCTACTGGAGGGTGGTAGCTAACCAGGTGGAAATTCACAAAACGCCCTATCACTATGCTATAACGACTGCCATCCTAAGAAAATAACCGGGGCTACGGCTTGACGTGCCCTTCGAAGCACGGAAGCACTCAGTTGTAATGCCACTAGCGGTATATATTTAACGATTTCAAATTACAACTCAGAACCCTCCGCCACGCGAGTTTAACTCGTACCTCGTTGTTTTAAAGCTTAGTAGCAAAAATGTGTCAAAATTATCACACCGGCAAAACTTCCATTGTGTTTTAATAGTTGGCGTAATTTCTTCTACAGCATAGAAGCAGTTACTCGTTAGCGTTAATTCACTGTGACGTAGTTTGATTGTGAAGTTAGGCTAGGTTATAGAGGAACGAAACGATGAACCATTTCTTTCTCGCTGTTTTTATGTAAGCATTTTTTTTTTTTTAATTTAAAGCGATGTTATGAAAGCGATACCTACTACACTTAATAATAAAGATACATAATGATACTGTGCAGTCAATAATTAAATTACTCACACGAAATTACGTACCAATCGAAATTTTGTATTATGAGTTATGATTATCCAACTTTTATATTAACTATCACTGGAATACATCCGGCTCGAAGGACCAAAAATGGTGGCGCGGTGATGAAATGCAAATTTTCGAATAGTGGACTGTATAACTTAGAAACATTGACGTAATAATGGGGAACACAGGATAGAAAATTGGATAGGTACTTACAGGAGTAACGTCGCATCAATGTCACTTTATTCCAGTTCGATATCAGCACAGCACAAATTTCGTTGTTGCACACGCGGATTATAGTTTGTTGTAGGAACCAGGCTTTAGCGATGAAGATGCCACTGAACACTAGGTAGTTTTACTTTTTATGGTAGCATGCGCGGGCGCGGCTATTGACTGGGTGCTGCTGCGCAGCGCGGCGTGCGGGAGTTCAATTTCACTTCGTGGCTCGCGCGATGACGAAGACGTTTGTAGGAATAAAGGCGACGGTTTTGCAGAGACAAAAAATATGGCGGAGCGGAAGTAAGAGCGGGGCAGGGGGTGAAATAGGGATGGGACACTATTACGTCAATGCACTAAACAATTCTATCATAGAAAATTGTAATGTGGCGTAACCATAAAGCGTTGTGTTATATAATGGTTCAATTCGCGCGATAGTCGCGTTGCGATTGCTTTGTATTAGGACAGTGCCCAAAGATGAAGAGCATTTGAGTAACTACAGGCATTTGAGACAACTTCGTCTCAAGTTAACGGACGCATTGAAATTTGTCACTGGTGACGAAATGCATCTGTTACATGAAAAGGCTAGAGGCTTCACACTAGACTAGTTCCGTCACAATCCCAATATCAAATCTTTACAAATTTTTACTAATTTTTTTGCATTTATGGGTTCCTAGTTCAAGTGTCAACAATATACAAGGTGTCCCAAGAAGTAGTGATATACTGAAGCTGGGAAGTACAGGACCTAGAGGGTTATCTGAATCACCCCCATATATGTTCCGCGATTTTTCGTATTTTCGGAGTTAATGACTTGTTTTAAAATTTGTCACCTATCACCGAGTACGATAAGGTTTTTATTTATGGTGACGTGAGATTGCCTGATAGATTAGCCTTTGACCACTATTTCACCTGATGGTAAGTGATGATGTGGTCGAAGATGTTGTTCAGGCTAACCTAGAAGAACTGGCTCTCAAGGACAGCTGCCGGAACACACCGTTAGGTGCTTGGCGACAGATTTTCTACTTGAGGGTGGTAGCTAGCCAGGCGGGCATTCGAAAAATGCCCTACCACCATGCTATAGCGACTGCCATCCTAAGACGACAACCGGGACCGACGGCTTAACGTGCCCTCCGAAGCACGGAAACGCTCAGTAGTATAGTCACTAGCGGTCACCCATCCAACTCATGACCGCGCGCGACGTTGCTTAACTTTGCTGATCGGTTGAGAACAGCTAAGTAAACTTCGCTACGAGCGCTTCAGTTATTGCGGTAGTTCTACTAATTCAGTAGGTAGGGCTAGGATCTTTGAATGGATAAAAAAATAAAATAATGCCAAGAAATATAAATTTACCCAGTATGTTCACAACTTCAAGGGAAGCTTGAAATTGTGAAAATAACAAGCAGTCTAGATGTAGTTCTGCCGTAACAGAAGAGCTACAGTTCCCTTGAATATTTTTTCCGTTTTAATGAATGACAAAACAAAGACAGGAAGACAAGTATGCGATAGACGTCAAACGTACACTACTGAGACTAAATCAGGAGACGTTGCTGCACCAGTTTTGGCATTGTCATGTTCGAGGTACGGGTACCGCTTCTCCTGTTGAATGTCAAGAACATTTTCATGTCCCGTATAAATCCATGCACATCATAGATAATGATAACAACTGAATTTTATTTATAAATGGACGATATCGGCTTCACGGTGGGATCCGCGTGATACCATAAAAAACATTGAAATTAACGAAGAGCTATAGCGTTTCACATCAACATTCATTTATAAAAGTTGCAACGTCTATTGTTGGTATTGAAAAAAAAACGGCATCGCTGAAGCAATCCATTTGAAACATAAAAATTACCAGTGACGTATATAATTTCGAACAGCATTCATTTATGATGGACTTTTCCATGTAACAATAGCATGGAACCCTTTGGTTTTGTAGAACACACGTTGATTTCGCCATAGCGTTTCACGTGTAATTACGCCATAACAAAACAACGTTGATTTTGCCTATTCACCGCATAATTACGAAGGAACGCACGAATTTCTGTTCTTAATGTTATGTACCGGGTAAAATTAAAGGAAAGCTTAGTTTTGTCTAACATTAACCAATTTAAAGATTTAGTCAAAAGTGGTCTAAAGTTTTTTGAAGAATATTCTTCAAACTGATAAATATAACATAAAATTCTAACTGTGACAGCTGTCACTGCAAGAACCTATCTTAGGTAGACAATTTTTAAGTCACACTCACTCACACCCACGTCACTATTAATATTAAATATAAACTAAATAATACAACTTCAACTGTCACTGTGACAGCTATCATATCCAATTTCTATCGGAAGGAATCTTAGAAGTCAAATTTATAATGTAAATTTGGTTGTGGCGTACCAAATATGAAATAAAAACTGATGAATGCTCAACGGGGACTTTGACAGTTGTCATTCCCAAGATCTATTTTTAAGTAATTACTAAGTCATTTATAATCTAACTAAGAAATCTAGTGATGCAGCTCTCAATCAAAATCAAGGAATATAAATTGTGGGACTTACAAGGGTATAGAAGCACCAAGAGTCTTCTGCGTGAAGAGTCTCAAGACATGTTTTTTTGATGATGGTCAAACCTCGTATGGATGAACTAGGATGGCAGGAAGTATGCTTAGCGATACAAATCCAAGGACTTATTTTCAAGTTCATGCGAACACATGGCAATTTCATATTATAGTATATATAGATTGCAACCTTTTAAAGACCTCATAGTCATTAACAAATAATCGAATTTAAAATAGCACTTTAGGTTCGTTTTTCTATAACACCGGATTATATAGTTAAATGACTTAGAAGGCAAGAACTACACGATCTCTACGAAAACTGACAGAGAGAACAGTGTCAGTGGCATTTACTATGCAGCAGGTCTGTGGTTCGGATACCGCCCCGGGCTTGTGCTTCACCGGATGGTGGAAGGGCATTTTGCGAAAAGCTACCCTCAAGTAGAAGAGAATATGAAAAAAAGTGATACAGCTCACGCTCAGTAAAACTTGAAATAAGTGAAAAAACTATGTAATATTAGCACAGCAATCTTTTTATTACTTCAAAAAATGGTAGCACTCGTTATGTTACCTTAATCTGTCTGACAAACAATGGGACTATATGCGACCTAGAAAGAACCTGCCTTGAAGGTTGTATTTCAATCAATGTTTTGAATGTTTTGTTTAAAAAGTTATATACTAACTTTTTCTTGAATATAAACAATAAAACAGAAGAATACCGAATCCCCATCAGGTAGAATTCGTACACCGCTTGTATGCGAGGCAGCCATACACAATACTCGGTCCTTTGTGCTGCGAGAGGGAAGTGACGACTTGCTTATTAAGCTTGACATCCGAAATGCTTTTAACAGCTTGGACCGGGGGTCGATGCTGGAGGAAGTCAAGGACTTCACCCCATCCATCTTTCGCTTCCTTCGGCAATGTTATTCAGCGCCAAGTTACCTATCCCATGAAGGAAATCGTATATTGTCCCAGGTCGGGGCGCAGCAGGGGGACCCCCTGGCGCCTCTCATCTTCAGCATGGCTTCAGTCTAGAGGTCAACACCAAAAAGTGTGAATTCTTCGTCTGCAGCCCAGTGGCCGTGGAGTCAAGCACCACGTTTAAGTCCTTCATCCCCGGCCTCAGAATAATGGATAAAGAGTCCCTCTGTTTGCTGGGGGCTCCTATCTTCCCCGATGGCGTGCCTGACAACCTGAAGTCGAAGACGGCTACCTTGTCACCACTGTCAACTCATTTCCAGCACCTCCTGGCACATGTTGCGTTGACATTTCTGAGGACCTGCTTTGCGATGCCTAAGATAACCTATGTTATTCGGACGGCCCCGAGTTGGAGTTTCCCAGAAGAGGTGTCATGTTGTGACAGCGCTCTGAATCAAACTGTTGAAGAGACGCTGAATGTGTGCCTCAGTGAGTCACAGTGGTGTCAGGCAAGCCTGCCGATTTGGTTTGGTGGCTTGGGCGTACGACGGCTACATGAAACCAGACCTTCTGCCTTCCTCGCCTCATCACATGGAGTCGCGAACCTCGTCACTCGCATACTAAGTAAAGGTGACACGGTTCGCGTCCCATTCGCTGAGGAGGCTTTTAGAAGGTGGTTAGTAATGTGCCCAGGCCACGGCCCACCAGCAAAACCCGAGTGGCAAAGAAGCTGGGACGACCTACTAGGTAAACAGCTAATAGCGCAGTGTCGATCGGAAAACACGGGGGTTGAACTCGCTCGGATTAACGCCGTGACCACACCGGAGTCTGGCGCGTGGCTCTACGCTCTGCCTTCTCCGCACATGGGCACGCTTTTGGATGATGACTCATTGAGGGTGGCTGCCGCTCTTCGGCTTGGATGTCCTGTCTGCGAGTCTCACACCTGTATCTGCGGGGCGAGGGTTGAGGTGGACGGGCATCACGGCCTCAGCTGCATCCTGTGTGCTGGCAGAAGACCGCGGCACCACGTTATCAATGATATCCTTAAGCGGGCCTTTGTATCAGGTGAGGTTCCTTGTGTCCTTGAACCCCCAGGACTCTTGCGTTCCGACGGTAAGCGGCCAGATGGCCTGACATTGGTTGCATGGCAGAAAGGGCGCTGCCTCGTGTGGGACGCAACATGCGTGAACACGTTTGCATCCTGCCACGTCTCCGTTACTCAGCAGTCGGCTGGTGCGGGAGCAGAAGCAGCCGCCCGACGCAAACGCCTCAAATATGCCAGTCTGGAACCAATATATGAATTCGTCCCTTTTGCCGTGGAGACGTTGGGTCCCTGGGGTTCCGAAGCCAAACAATTAGTCCAGAACATCGGCCGTCGGTTGAGAGAGAGAGGGCGGGACCCCCGATCTGGTTGGTACTTGGCCCAACAGATCTCCTTGGCTATACAGCGGGGTAATGCGGCGAGTGTGCTGGGTACTTTTGGACAGAGTGTCAAGTGCGGGACTCAAGTATAAATTTGACTCAGACTTTACGTCGATGCTATGTTTAAAATAGATTTTTATTATGTACATTTTATGTGACTAATTATCGAATATAAATTATTTCGTTAATAAAACAGAAAAAATGCCTAAACTAATCTTAAAATGTTCATTACCAGTCCAACTAGGACTTTCCTGTAAACCAGTGGGGCCGGTAACATAAAGGTATGAAAGAGGTGTTAGATTAAGCGCAAGTCTTTTAGGGAACATGAGGGAAATTCACAAATTTCGTGTAAGTAGAGTTTCTTTGATGTGGAATGTGTAGGTAAGACAATTTGGTAAATAGGTGTTCATTTTGCAAAGTCGAAGCTTTACTTGAATTCGACGTGATTCGCGCTTTTCTCCTTAAAAGCATAATTTTCCTGCCTTTAGGTTGAAACTTTGGACTTGATGGTTTTCGCAATTATTTTAAACGTGTTTTCACCAGGTATAGGAAAGTTTTTTTAACTAACGAGTGTGGGAACCGTAAACAATAACGTTCTCTGTTATTGAATATTTCTGGAATGAAATTCATTGTAACAATACGTGTCCAGTTCTATTATACCGCGGCCCTGGCATATTTTTTTTTATGCTGTTGTGACGGAATAAGCTAGAGGCCTACCTGATGTTAATAAGGGGGATTTGCCAGAATTCCTACTCTTGGCAGGCATATTAGGGATAACAGTGTAAAAGGTCAAGAAAATACAGACAAATCATCAGAAGGCACTACTGCCCACTTTTTTATGTTATTGTGACGGAACAAGCTTGAGGCCCTCCTGAAGTTGAGCGGACTAACCTCTGTCTATCACAGATGAATTTCATCACAAGTGACGAATTGCATTCACCTTGAGACATAGTTGTTAAGTCTCGTGTGCCTGTAATTTCACTGGCTCTCAAGGACTGCTGCCGGAACACACTGTTAGGGTAGTTGGCGACAGATTTTCTACTTGAGGGTGGTAGCTAGCTAGGCGGGCAATCGCAAAATGCCTTTCCACCATGCGGTGAAGCTCAAGCTGGCGGTGGAGATCGAACCAGGGTCCTGTGGCACGGCAGTCCATAGCTATTACCGCTCGGCCATCATTGTTTCAAACCTAATATATCTGGAAACGTATAACTTTATTGTTCTATAGTATGTTAACACACTACTATACTACACATAGATACCACAACCACTTGAGACACTACATCAATGACTAAATGCTAACTAGATATCAGATACATAGTTCAGAACATAGTTTTCACATGGGAAAAGATAACTTCCAGCGGGTGCTGAACCGGCAACCCCAGAATGTTGTCCTTGTGTATTTCAATTCGCACACTTGAATGTACCAACCTTTTTTTAATGTTTAATGTTTTTTGACGATGGCAAGATCTACTCGAGAATGCAAACACTTTTGGCTAGTAGGTTGAGTTCCAAATCTATCTTTTTCCATCCGAAAAAAATTGTGGTATTATAGTTACTATTCACACCAGCTTCTGCTCGTAGCTACGCCTTTAACATACTTCGTGTATTATCGCTCTCTCAGTAAATCTGGGTAATAAGTTTCTTATAATCAAATAAGATAAAAACTTAATAATTATTTTCAACACCCTTGCTAGTAAAGTGAGCTTTATTATATCATTCTTAGGGCCATAAAACGAACTATAACACCCTCTTGCATAATAATATTATACACTAGTGCGTAATAGAAATATCTCTTTAAAGTTAAGTTACCTAACTGCAAATTATATGCGAGTAAACAGGGCATTTTCAATTTAATCGGGTAATTTATCCCTACAAAGTAAAGTTAGTACATAACTGCAAATTATATGCGAGCAAACAGAACATTTTCAATTTAACCGGGTAATACATATTTGTAACATCAAAGAGGTTTATATGTAATCAACCACCATACATTAGCCACAAGCAAAAAAAAAACTTGCGCTATTTTCCACAATTTTCGTATGTTGTTTGTATCGCATTTGTGCAATATACATTTTTTTTTCCTCGCAAGGGTGTTGAAAAAGTGCGTATGAAACTCGTGAGCAACTTGGTCATTATACACTCTGCTGGTTTACGCCTTCGCCTACGGCTCGGGCTGCAACACACAGCCTCGTGTATAATGAGCAACTTTGCTCACTTTTACCATAATCTACTATTCTGAATGCAAGTTTATTTTTTAATTTAACAAGATATTTTTAGGATGGCAACAAAAAAAAAACGTTACTTTTAGGTTTATTGACAATAATTTGAAATGTTATTGCTCCAGTTTCACGGCAGGCTATATTCGCATTGGCAATAATTTTTGTTAGTATTAAATTTTAACAAATAGTAAAAACCGGCCAAGTGCATGTGGGACTCGCGCACGAAGGGTTCTGTACCAGTATCTCGGTTTCATTGTTATTATTTCAGCAAATAAACGGCGAAAACTCTCTCTCTCTCTCTCTTTTATTGTACGGGAGCCCTCTTAATTATTTATTTTAATTAATTATATTGAAAGAGAACATAAAACTCAATATTCTGTGAATAGTTAAACCGTCTACCTGTCACCGTTATTAGTATCGAGCAAGAAACGGTAAAAATCAAGTTTGTTGTATGGGAGCCCCCTTAAATATTTTTTTTTGTTATAGCGGCAATAGAAATACATCATTTGTGAAAATTTCAACTGTATAGCTATCACCGTGCTTGAGATACAGCTTGGTGACAGATTGACAGCAAAGTCTCAGTCATGGGGTCCCGTTTTTACCCTTTGAGAACGGAACCCTGAAAAGAGAATAGCGCCATTAATAAGTTATGTCAAGTGCTCCTAAATCCTTTTATTTCGTACAAAAACCAAAGTGTTGTTTAAACAAAACCTATGTTACTCAGAAAAAGGGCTGTTTTTTACGAACAAATATTTGTTTTAATCTGAGTGACTTATTATTTTTATTACTTTGCTCGATGTTCATGAATTCAGAACTCTATTCAAAGTGACCACGGCGCGGTCCAGTGTTACCGCGGCGGGCGCTCTTGGCTCCGAGTAGGCATTAAAACACAAAAAAATTTATTAAAATTCTTCTGTCCTTAAGGTGTACGCTGATGTCTGTGGCGAGAAAATCAAAATTGTATATATATTTTTTGTCTTTTGCTAGGTCGTCTGACTATTATACTTTAACACGTAATACGCGCAAATATATAAGCAATTGTAACTTTTTTTTTAAGCTATCGCGATGGAACGAGCACGATACCCACCTGGTGTTAAGCTGTAACCTCTGCCTATAGCAGATGCAGTTCGTCCCAAGCGGCAACCTGTACTGCAACCATCACGTCGAGACATAAAATAATTAAGCCTCATGTGCCTGTAATTTCACCAACACCTATACCCGTCAAACCGGAAAGCGAATGTGAACACTACTGCTTGGCGGTAGATAAAGGTATGATAGCAGTACTACCCTACTTCCTGAATGAAATCGCATCACAAATTCTACTGCTACTATTTTGAAGAAGTAGAACTCTTTTTGACCTTGAGAGATTCAATGGAGACGGGTCAGTTGCATTGGCTATGGATTACCACGCAGTAGGTCCATGGTTCGAATCCCGCCACGGGCTTGAGCTTCACCGCATGGTGGAAGGGCATTTTGCGAATGCCCGCCTTGCTAGCGACCACCTTCAAGTAGAAATTCTGTCGCCAAGCACTTAACGGTGTGTTCCGGCAGCAGTCCGTGAAAGCCAGTGATAATACAGGCATATGAGACTTAACAACTTTCTCAAGGTGACGGGCGCAGTGCAATTCGTGACTTGTGACGAAATGCATCTGTTATAGGCAGAGGTTTGTCCACTTAATATCAGGTGGTCCTCGAGCTAGTTCCGTCACAATAACATAAAAAAGTACATTATATTACGGGCCATCGTAGTTCTTAATGTTTTTGAAGGTTTAGGGGTAGTTTATGCATGGAGTCATATACATTGGTACTCAATTATCATGTAGAATGATTACATCAAATCTAGTTAAAAGCACGATAAGACTGTAAATAAATGAATTTCCCGTCGTATGTATGAGCTCCCACATTAATTATCAACCAAAAACCGAATAACGGCATTATAAAGAGACTCAATAATTGTATTGATTCTCTTCGAGTAAGTACCCGCCTTTCTAAAGCACGTACTTACTTTAAGTTTCCGCTTTGAAAACCAAGTGGCCGTTATATAAGCCGATGTTCCTTTTTAGCTGCATCTAAGTTTCATGCAAATGAATTCCGTGTGAGTGCTCAAAAGGAAATTTGCCCTCTTTTGTCTATACTTGAGTCTGGCTTGGGGGCATTTGTGAACTAGGTTATAGACTATACGTACTAGAAGGTAAATGTTAATTCAAATTTCATCTTTGCTTACTCCAAATAAAGCTATTTACAAGTCTGTGAAAATAGAGATGCGTCATGAAAATAATGGAATTTTTCTTTTTCTGATCGGTAAGCCTTTGACCACATTCTCACCTGATGGTAAGTGATGTTGTGGTCGAAGATGGTAACAGGCTTCATTTAGAATTACTGGCTCCCAAGGACAGCTGCCGGAACACAACGTTAAGTGCTTGGCGACATGTTTTCTACTTGAGGGTGGTCGCTAGCCAGGCGAGCAATCGCAAAATGCCCTTCAACCATGCGGTGAACCTCAAGCCCGCGGCGGGATTCGAACCATGGACCTGCTGCGTGGCAGTCTATAGCCAATGCAACTGAGCTATCACTGCTTCAAAATACTTCATTTATTATAATACTAACTGTACCTGCGACTTCGTTCGCGATTGCCGTACCTGCACTCTAATTATTCACATTTGAGCACTGTTTATCTCATATTAAGCAACGCTGTGGTCTGCGGTGAACCACTCTTAGAAAAACAAAGCTAGCATAGGGTTGGCATCAGGAGAGCGACCGCCTACACGCACGCACACACACACACACACACACACACATTATATTCGCATGCCATCGCTCCACAAATTTAGGGCTACTTAGGCACAGCCTGGACACTCGACTCATTCTTTATACAAAAGCCGCGTTCTTACTACCTATTACACAGACACTACACAAATGTCGTTTTTGTACACGCGTAAATGTGTGCGTGAAGTCTAAGGTTGTCATCATATGAATAATTGTTGTACTTATCTACCTAACAATCTTTTGATGCGGTTATTATGACTTATTAGATTTCGTAGGTGATACGTATCTTACCTACCTTCATAAAACTTTCAAGCACAACAATCCAACGTCATGTACGACGTAGGAATATACAACACACAACAGAGTAGGTAACATTATTTCAAATTTCACTCCATTACACAATAATAGATACCTACACTATACAAAAAGTAAAATTCCAAGTTCACATTTTTACAAGTAATGATAATAATTACAATCACAATACTAGGTAATTTATGTCCTTCTCGTATAATATAAATCATTATTCACAACAAACGATCCTTTTCTCGTTTAGTTGATAAGCATCCGTAAACAGCACAAGAGTACCATTTTCAACTTTTAAAATTCTTGTAAAATCGACGTTTCGTCGTCACGTCATCGCGCACGAGTTGCGCGTCCCGTACTCGGGTCAGCTCAGCGACAGCTCAGAATCGGTGGCGGGGTTAGGAAGACTCGTTTTGGTGGGGGGAGAGGAGTGTCCATTCTATACGTAGTATTATTATATGTTCTATGACTTAGGCACACTTAGGGCAAAACACGATCGAAGCACACTAATCTTTCTCTTTCTACCTGTTTTTAACAAGCACATATGTTTCTTTTCTATGCTCTTGTTTTGAGCAAATAAATTATTCTTACTCATATTCATACCGATTTTTTTCAGGCCGTAGAAAATTTCAACTGTTATGGTTATGTAATCAGGGATTAGCCATAAAGAAAATGCGATTAAAGTAGCTATCAACTCTAGAGTAAAACAAGAAAGAATCCAAATGGTGCTTAATAAATGTAATTTTTTTTTATGTCCATGTGACAGGACAGGCTCGAGGCCCACCTGATGTTAAGCGGACTAACCTCTGCCTTTAACAGATGCACTTCGTCACAAGTCACGAATTGCACTGCGCCCGTCACCTTGAGACATACTTGTTAAGTCTCATGTGCCAGTAATTTCACTGGCTCTCAAGGACTGCTTCCGGAACACACCGTTAGGTGCTTGGCGACAGATTTTCCACTTGAGGGTGGTCGCTAGCCAGGTGGGCATTCACAAAACGCCCTTCCACCATGCGGTGAAGCTCAAGCCCGTGGTGGGATTCGAACCATGGACCTGCTGCGCGGCAGTCCATAGCCAATGCCAATGAGCCATCACTGCTTCAATAAAATTTCTTGACTTTTTATGCTAAAATATGTCTCTTTGCTAAACACATTACACAATTGTATTGCGTGCTGTTGTGGAACCCACGCTGTTTGAGTCGAATTCGCACTTGGACATTTTTTTTCAATGTCATTAAAGTCAGCAACGTTCAAAGCTGGTATTTTATGATGAAACTCAGTAAATTAGAAATTAACGGCACCCCTTAATGGCCACCATATCGTAAAGTGCGGACAAGGATGGATTAAAAGCTTAGTCACTACGGAGAGAGTAGAAAGAACAGTGGCATTATAAAGCTATATTATGATGTTTTTACACGACGGCCCAAAATAAGGAGAGGTTGTGTTTTCAGAGTTCATGTATGTATGTTTGTGAGTTTCTTTATTCCAACATAACTTCTAAACGGATTTACCGATTTTGATGTATGAGATATTGTTGGATCCGTCTTGAAAACGCAAGTGACAATAATTACATAAAAAAATTACAAAAATAAACTAGCGAATTTTAGACGCCATATTGTGAGGTAAACAAAAATATTTTTCTTTGAAACCTACCGACTGGGATATCAAAATGAAGGGTTTTAAAAAACGATTTCATAAATATATATAACTTGCAGTTTTAATTGCGATAAAACGTTTAACGAAAATAAATATTTTGCAACCAGGTTTTTTACTTCTTTAATAAATTTATACTCGTTAATAATATCATGCATATTAATTCAATAGCTGTGAATAGTTATACAATACTTTACTTTTTATGTCGATGAGTATTACTCGTATTTATCGATGTCGATGAGGATTATTAAGTGGCTGCATATTAACGCACCCCCAAATTGTCATGGCTTTATTTCCTGAAGGAGTAGGTGGAGGTTACTATACTTACTTTCATGTTCTTCCAGACATGTTATGTTAGTAGAAAGCGAGCCTATTGCCATCCCGTCTTGACCAGACTCCGAACTCTTGCTGAAAATTTATTTGTGAGTAAATCACCTTATCTCGTTTAAACCGAACCTATTTCCTCGAGATTTCAATAGCAAAAATTACGCTTCTACACATCCCAACGAGGAAGTTAAATACTATTTTAAAAAACCTTATCTTACCTACTAATAACCGGACATTCCGAGATAGTAGGTATTCCACAAAAAGTTGGTGTCAAACAAGCAGCCAGCAATAAAACCGAATCCAACACTTGTATATAAAAACCGGCCAAGTGCAAGTTGGACCGCTATACCGAAGGTTTGTGCCAACATAGAATAGTACTAATAAATCTGGACTCTCTGACTAATCAATTATACGGCCGCTTGAGATAAGTCTATATTTTCCTTATGATCGATGGAGTAGCATGCTCGTACTTATCTATTATATCATTTACCATAAAAAGGCAATTTATTCCACTCCTCCCCTCATATGTAGAATCCGTCAATGGGGTACGACCGAGTTGTCCTGAAATGTCCACATTATTTTATCCCGCGACGCCCCGTAACGTTTTTTTTAGTACTAAGTAGTTCTCCATTACCTAAACATGTCACCCTAACATTCCCATACCCTAATATATTACCTATACCATTATTCTTATTCTTATTCTAATTGGGGGCGATATGTCCTGCACTGACGTCCCGCTTGGGGTGTATTGTGCATTTCCCCCGCCAGCTTCTACCCAAGCCATCCCAACTCCTTAACGTAGCGGAGAAGGACTCTGGGTCGCTGGCATAGCTGCTCCAGTGACGTGTGTGGTGGTGGAAAGGATTTTGATGGTGAGAATGGCTCACATAGACCCGTTTCGACTCTTATTTGTTTCGTGGCTTCACAGTGCAATAGGACGTGCTCCACGGTCTCTTCTTCACGCATACAGCCTCTACATAGAGGACTGTCTGTTGCTCCCGTTTTATGCAGAAAGTAGTTCAGGTTGCAGTGACCCGTAAAGAGGCCTACAACAAGGCGCAATTCATCCCGCTGTAGCTTTAGCAAGTTATTTGTCAGCTTCTTGTTTAGAGTTGGAAACATGGCCTTCGAATGTTTACAGTCTTCTAACTTATCCCACAGGTTTTGTTGTTCTCTCTCGGTGTGACGACGCAATAGTTCTCGTATTTCCATTACTGATGGTTTGCAAAGGCTCTTTGCGTCATCACATACCTGTTTTTTTGCCCCGTCTTTGGCCAGAGTATCTGCCATGGTGTTACCCGGGCACATGTTATGTCCCTTCGTCCATGTTATTATTACTTTGTAATTGTTTGATAACTTTTGTAGGGCAGCATGGCACTCAGCAATAACTCTAGACCTGGTTACTGGTTTTCTGAGTGCGTATATTACTGCCGCACTATCCGTAGTGAAAAGTAGGAGCTTACCCTCTTGCTCACATTCTGAAATGGGTTTTAAATCTAGACGTAATAATGCCCTCGCAGCTAGCAGTAATCCCATAGCCTCTGATTGCATTACTGTTGTCTTCTTATAAAGTCCCTTTGAGTCCAGGATTCCAAGTTCCGGTGAGTAGTAGCCACAGCCTACACCTGTTTTGTTTTTCGCGCCATCTGTGTAAATATTGTATGACGGTGATATGTCTGCCGTAGCGCTATTTTCAGTAACCAGCTTGTACTTCTTGTTGTCAAGGTAGGTACTAGCTATTTTGTCAGTGCCTTGCCTCGATTCCGGTATTATTTTTGTGGCCCTATCTAGTATTCGACAATGGTTTGTGATTTGACCCGTGCCTATCCACTGATCGGTTGACTTCATCCTTAGGGCTGCCGCCATTGCCTCTTGCTGTATATGAAGATGCAATGGCGTCAACCCCAGGATCGCATCAAGGGCAACTGATGGTGTTGATTTTATACAGCTGCTGATCAGCGAGCAAGCCAGTCTTTGGGTTTGCTGCAGTTTCTTTATTGTAGTTACCAGTCTTGTTCGTGGCCACCACACTACGCAGCCGTAAGTGAGGACAGGTCGTACTATGACTGTGTAGATCCATCGACAGAGCTTCGGTTTAAGACCCCAGTCTTTCCCTACTGCTCTAGTGCTTTGCATCAAAATTTTTGTAGCTTTTGTTGTGATATGCTCTAGGTGTTTTCCCCACAAAAGCTTACTGTCTAGCCAAATCCCTAGATATTTGACCTCCTTACTTAAGGTCAATTTTGTTCCAAACAGTGTGGGAAGTTTGAGATTCCCTAACTTTGTTTTTCGTGTAAACATAACTAACTCTGTCTTCTGTGGGTTTACAGATAGACTGTGGCGTTTACACCACATCTCGACTACGCGAAATGCATTCTGCATTTTTTCGCATAGAGTTGCCTCAAATAGTCCAGATACCATTATAACAAGGTCATCAGCGTATCCTATTGTGACCATGCCATCTTTGTTCAGGAGTTCAACCAGTTCATTCACCACTACTACCCATAGCAGAGGTGACAAAACCCCCCCCTGTGGGCATCCTCGTGTTACACGACAGCGAGTTGTCCCCGAGGTTTCTATACTCGCTGCTCTCTTAGAGAGCATGTTGGTGACGAAAGTGTTCACCCCATCATCAACACCCCTGTTTCTCAGTGCGTGATTGATACTGGAAAAGGTGGTTTTATCAAAGGCTCCTTCAATGTCAATAAAGGTTGCTAAGCAGGACTGCTTGTTTTCCAGTGCTGATTCGATTTTGTGTACCACATGGTGGAGGGCAGTCTCTGTAGACTTGCCAGATTGGTACGCGTGTTGATTTTTGTGGATGGGATTTTCCGCTAAAGGTCCACTTCTTAAATATTTATCACAGAGTCTCTCTAGAGTTTTCACAAAAATAACATTTTATACCTATACCATACAAAAATAACATTTTCATCCATTTAGTTTGAGTGGATCAAACAGCGAATAAAAATATATTTTTCCAGATTTTGGTTTTTTGTTTTTTAATCGAGTTTATTTGTGGCAGTCTCCAATCAACATATAAAATTCTTGGTACCAATGCAATCCTCATTATATTCGCTTTACGGGAAAATAAATGAAAATATACCTTTTCATGGAAAATTTTACAGGAAAAGGGGTTTGAACAGACGACGAAAATGGCGGGAAACAGCATTTTTTTTTTCTTTTCCGAAACTCTTCTACCTACAACTTTGTTTTTTTTTTTTTAAGTGAGTATTTATTATGTTTCTTTACCCATGAATTATACCAGATTGTAAGGATAAATATTTTAAAAGAAGTAACGAAATTAAAACAACGCGATTTTTTTTAAGAATTTTGGCGGGAAAACTGTACATAAGGGCATTTTTTTTTTCTCAAAAACTATTCAACCTACTAAATTGGTTTTGCTTTTGATATGATTATTTACATGTAATCTATATACCTGAATTATTTCAGATTTTTAGGTTTATAGGTTTAAAAGTAGTTACGAGATTATTTATTACGTAAGTTTCGATCGGTGAGTGTTTGCGCGGCAAAATGCATGTAGTGAAAGTTTTTTTTTTTCATTTCATGATTTGAGTAACTTTTCGTTACCATAGAGTAATGCGGTTTTTTTGTTGTATAGCCAATGATAGTAGCTTACTAACAACGTTTGAAAAATAACGATCGGATAAATACAAGCTTCACACTAAACCTTTTTTTTAGACCACCGGAATTCCGGTCGGGACAAAAACGGGGGTCAAATAAAAAAATATATAAAAAAAAAGTTATCAATCCTTATCCTTTTAATTTCTTTTAACATCGTTATTGACTTGTTGCCTATACAAATGCAAAATAACAGCTTTCTAGGTTAATTACTGTAGAAGTAGTTACGAGATTATTTTAAAATGACGTAATATTTTAGCGCTCAAATGTAATTTAAGCTGGTTTCAGATTTCATAAAAATTTTAAAATACTTTCTGTTATATCAGACAATTATGGATTTTTTCTCGTATAGCCAAGGATCCATCCTCACGAAAACCGTTTGAATTATGAAAATCGAACTTCCGCAGATTTTATGGTGAATATGTAAACACGACTATTGACCGCCCTCCGGCAGGCCGGAGAGGACAAACCACAGGACAAACCCCTAATTCCAAGACGGAATTAGGGGGTGTAGAAATGACCCACAAAAACTACATTGTTCTTATTAGTAGAATTTACACCATTTATAGTAATCATAAATCACATTTTAAAGTAGTCGCGCAGCAGGTCCATGGTTCGAATCCCACCTTGGGTTTGACCTTCACCTCATGGTGGAAGGGCATTTTGCGAATGCCCGCCTGGCTAGCGACTACCTCCAAGTAGAAAATCTGCCACCAAACACCTAACGGTGTGTTTCGCCAACTGTCTTTGAGAGCCAGTAAATCTAGGTAAAGCCTGTTAACACCTTTGACCACATCATCACTTACCATCAGGTGAGATTGTGAACAAAGTCTTACCTATCAGCAAATGAAAATTGTTTTACGTAGACTCTGAATGAAAATAAATGTTAAATATACATAATAATACATTAGTTTTATTGAAAATGTGATTGTCGATTAAAATATAACAATGAAGTCACGCCTAAATGAGAATTGTCGTATAATAAATTAGTAACAATTATTGTTTGGCTTCGTGCCTACAAACAACGGGTGGAGCGGATTCCACTTGCTCCAACTGACAGCTATCGAATTAACGGATATAAATTACAGTTCCGGCCTGAGAACTATACAATGAAGAAATTAGCGATGCACATTTTCGCAAACAAAGCTTTGGAACAGTGAAGATTTTCTTTGTTATATTGTGAAACAAGAGAACGTGTATACGTAGTTAGTGTCCTATAAAGTTAAATTAATTAATTCATAGAAATATTTTACGGAAACATTCAATTAATATTTTAGAAAAATACTTCTAAAAAAATATATCTAGTGTCCATTCCGCCTAATTTTCATGTTAAGCTGAAGTGACGGCACAAAACACTGCGCAGCCACCCCGGAAGAATTTTCGACGCTTTTCGATTAAAGCTAAGCTAGTACAGCTTAACTAGCTGTCAAGCTGTATTGAATTAATTAACGTAGCACGTGTGTCACACGACTATTTTTAATAATTTAGAGAGTATAATTTTCATTAATTCACTATTTGAAATAAAAACATGCGCCAAATAAAATAATAATAAGAAATATTTAGCCAATGCCTCGGTAACCTTTTGATGTTTGAAAATAGTAAAGAGGTGTTTCTTTTTATGTTATTGTGATGGAACAAACTCGAACCCAACTGATGTTAAGCGGAATAACTTCTGCCTATAACAGATGCATTTTTGAGGTTGCCATAATCCCCACGCTTGGCTGGCGTGTTTGGGATCGCAGTGTGAGATATCAGTTCCTCAGAAAGCGCTGCTGCCCACCTTAGGTGTAGTACCCTTAGTCGCCTCTTACGACACCCACAAGTAGGGATGGGGAGGTGACATTCTAGCCCGGCACCCTACGGGTAACCTAGCTACAAAACCCGGAAATTGTTTAGTATATGAATAAACGTCTCTGGAAATATCTATAATTTTGTAAGACAGAACGATGACCTCATGCTGTCGTATTTTTATCAAAATTAGTTTTCGGACAGATTACTTGATTTAAATCATCAGAAATTGATACTAAATACTTATGAGATTGCCTTGCACAAAAGATAACACACATTTCCATCAGTTTTTTACCAAAAATATTTTAATAACGTGATTACTTACACATTAAGAGGTATTTATTGTAAGGTTTTGAAGCGCTCGTAGCGAACTTTAGTTAGCTGTTCTCAACCGATCGGCAAAGTTAGGAACGTCGCCCGCGGTCATGAGTTGGATGGGTGATCGCTAGTGACATTACTACTGAGCGCTTCCGTGCTTCGGAGGGCACGTTAAGCCGTCGGTCCCGGTTGTTGTCTTAGGATGGCAGTCGTTATAGCATGGTGGTAGGGCATTATGCGAATGCCCGCCTGGCTAGCTACCACCTTTAAGATGAAAATCTGTCGCCAAGCACCTAACGGTGTGTTTCGGCAGCTGTCCTTGAGAGCCAGTACTTCTAGGTTAGCCTGAACAACATCTTCGACCACATCATCACTTACCATCAAGTGAGATAGTGGTCAAAGGTTAACCTACATGGCATAAAAAAAAAATATTACTCCAGCCGCCTACAGATTCTTCACTTACGTACTTCAAAATAGTCAATTGTTAATGTACAAAGCAAGTAGATATTTCCCAGTGCCACAATGTTCGCACGAACTGCCCAAAGTGTTGTGGTGAACTGGTCACGTGCACGGACGAGCTAACCCCAATTACCTGGCCGACCGTATACGCCACAATAGTATACGACATAAGCAACTTTTCCGGCACGTGACGACATAAATTCCGGAATAAGAAAGAATTAGGTACAAATACGTGAATATACTTTAGCTACAACCATTTTCATACTCTTATCCCGCCTTTAGAGGGTAGATTGGGTATAATTTATCTTACTGTAGAAACGTGAGAAATCACTTTTTAAATATTTTTTATGTTTTTGTGACGGATCAAGCATGAGGCCCACCTGGTGTTTAGCGGACTAACCTCTGCCTTTAACAGGTGCATTGCATCAAGAACTGCACTGCACCCGTCACCTTGAGACATAGTAGTCAAGTTTCATGTGCCTGTAATTTCACTGGCTCTCCAGGGCTGCTGCCGGAACACACCTTTAGGTGCTTGGCGACAGATTTTCTACTTGAGGGTGGTAGCTAGCCAGGTGGGCAATCGCAAAATGCCGTTCCACCATGCAAAACGTATGGTGGAGGGGCATTTTGCCAAAATTCGTGTTTTACAGGTTTATAAAAATATGTAAAAAAACATATTTTACAGGTTTTGGCTATTACAGTGTTTCGTGGCCGGTTGCCTTCCAGACACAAATCCCTGTTAAGTCGTTTTAATATTGTACCTGATCCCTTTATAAGATTCGGAGAAGATCTTTAACAATATTTGATATAATATTTTCTACCGACTACAAAAAAAGAAGAGGTACTAAATTCGTCTGTTTTTTTTTAAATTATTATTTGCATTGATTATATTAAAAGATAAAGTTTTTTACACGACGACCTAAAAAGGAGTGTTATCTTTCCAGGGTTCATGTATGTATGTATTTTTGTGAGTTTCTTTATTCCACCATAACTTCTAAACGGCTCAACAGAGTTTAATGTACGAGATATAATCAGATTTGTCTTGATAGCGCTACTAGGTACATAAAAAAAAAATAACTGGCGAATTTTAGAAACCATATTGAGAATTGGGTGTCAAAATAAAGGATTTTTAAAAAGATCCCATAAATATATAAAACTTGCAGTTTTAATTTTAATGGAACGATAAAACGATTAACGAAAATAAATAATTTGCAGTCGGGTTTTTACTTTTTTTATCATACTGGTTTAATATTTTTGACAGTATTTTAATTGAAAGCTGATAGGCTAGTCTCTGACATTTTGCGAATGCCCGCCTGGCTGGCGACTACACTCAAGTAGAAAATCTATCGCCAAGCTATGTCTGTGTTTTGGCAGCTGTACTTCAGAGCCAGTGATTCTAGGTTAGCTTGAACAGCATCATCGAAGTGGTCGACCACATCATCATTTACCATCAGGTGAGATAGTAGTAGAAGCCTAGCCTATTAGCTATAAATGAAAAAAACCACCTCCGACGTGAGTTTGAGATGTGAGGTATGCATTAACACTACTTTTACGTGCCAAGTATGTAAAATTATTTTCAACACCCTTTCTCGTAAAGTGAGCTTTATTATATCGTTCTTAGGGCCATATATCGAACTATTACACCCTCGTGCATAATAATATTATACACTAGTGCGTAATAGAATTATCCCTACAAAGTTAAGTTAGTACCTAACTGCAAATTATATGCGAGTAAACAGAGAATTTTCAATATAATCGGGTAATACAGAATTGTAACATCAAAGAGGTATATATGTAACAACAATCATACAATTGCCGCGCGCAAAGAAAAAAAACTTGCACGCTATTTTACATGATTTTCGTATGTTGTTTGTATCTCATTTGGGCAATATATATTTTTTTTCCTTGCAAGGGTGTTGAAAAAGTGCCTATGAAACTCCTGAGCTACTTAGCTCACTTGTATCATAATCTACTATTATGACTCGAGTATTGTACACTTCAATAAAATTTAAGACGTGCTCAAACTCTCGCTGTAAAGACGTCCTGTGTCAGATTTAAGGACGTCACCGCTAAAAGGAACGTCAAGTGACTACTTGCACTTAGGTTACATAGGGCACTTTTATTTCGTAACTTAAAGACGCTTGATAGACGCAAAGTTTAATATATTTTGGTTAAGTGCTGTGTACCAGAGCAACCGTTACTTATAACTTTAAGGGCCTGTTTCACAATGTTCGAGTAAGTTCCGGTTATACTACCCAGAATATAAAATAACTGAATGATAAAAATGACAGCGTGTTTCAAGCTTTCACCGATGGATACGCTAAATCGATGTCTGTGAAACGCAAAAATAGTGTTATATTTATTAAATATGTTCTGGGTAGTATAACCGGAACTTGAAGACTCCAGTTTCTCTGTTATATGGATATTGGTGGAACCCGGTGTAGAGAAAATTCTTTACGCTGGAGTATATCGATCGCACACCTGTAACTAGAAGGTTACCGATGTTATGTTTACATACCCTCATTCCGTCTTCACCTTTCTTTCATCGGACAACAAGACGCACTGGAGCACGGCATCCATACATGGTTAATATTCCAAAAATACGCACATAGCGCTTTAAATCCAGCTTTATAATGTGTACGGCTGAAGTATGGAACACCCTACCAGCGTCTCTATTTCCCGATAGCTATAATTTGGAAGTATTCAAGTATAGAGTTAATAGGTATTTGCTAGGCAAGCATGTTCTACCGTCGACCGCGTCGTCACTTTCCATCAGGTGAGACAGCGGTCAAATGCTTGCATACCTGAATTTAAAAAAAAGTCGAATATTCTGAAACAGGCCCTAAATAAAACTTTGAGCAGCTTGTTTTTTTTTATGTTGAGTTGTTATGTTTTTCTTTGTTAATGTAACGGAACAAGTACGTGGACTAACTTCTACCAATAACAGATGCATTCCATAACAAGTGACGAATGCACTGCGCCCGCAACCCTGAGAAATAGACAGTTTGTAAAGTCTCATGTGCCTGTAATTTCATTGGCTCTCAAGGACTGCTGCCCTAACACAGAATTCGGTGCTCGTGGACCCATTTTTCTCTATTACAACACGTAGGAAGATATAACTTTGAATATATTTATTATTTTTAATATTCTTAGGTTTGCAATAACGCCTGCTATGCGGATTACATTACAAAATCATTTTTAGAATTAATAAATATAATAATATTTACTATTACTGACGGAAATCCTGGTTTCGCTTTTATGACCGGATTACTGTTCTGACTCCAATCACACACAGCCGGAACGCAACGTTAGGTGTTTGGCAATATATTTTCTACTGAAGTAGAAAATATGTCGCCAAGCACCTAAGCTACCTCAAGGTAGCTAGCCAGGCGGACATTCGCAAAATGCTGTACCACCATGCTGTAACGTCTGCCATCTTAAGATTACAACTGGGACAGAAGGATGAACATGCCCTCCGAAGCACGGAAGCGCTTAGTAGTAATGCCACTAGCAGTTTCCTATCAAATTCATGACTTTGCTTAACTTAGCTGATCGGTTAAAAACGGCTAAGCAAACTACGCTACGAGCGCTTCAAAGCACTTAAGCACAATGAACGATAAAGTTGTTTTATGGCGTCTATCTATATGTCAAAACTCTGCTGCAATGGCTGCCAAATCGGAATTCATTCGGTATAAAACTCTTTATCAAAGTCTTGTAGAGGAAAGCACATGAATCAAACGATAAATCTTGAAAATCTCGGTTCAAAGCTTCGCTTTTTCATACTCTTTTGAAAGGCACCGCTTTTAGCGGTATCTGAGTTGTCGTCACCTGGGAAAGAAAATGATTTCTTAGCTTTGATGCATGGGCATTACTTTTTACCTTATTTTGAACTGCCTCCAAAAAAATAAGTAGGGATCTGAGGTCGCCGCGTATTATATTGTTTTTATGTATTTTTTGTATACAGATATACAAAAACAATGTGAAGGTATATGACGTAACATTTTTACTAGTTCATCCATCTTGATTGTACATTTTTATAATCCAGAGTGTACCGTTGGTTCCATTTGAGTTTCATCAATATTGTGCCAATAGTTTTTAAGTTACCATCAATTAACTGAAAAAGTATTTGTCATATTAACTTATTAGGAACCGGCTAGGACCCGCGTTATATTTACCGGAAGGATTTCAAAGTGAAGTATTTGTCATGCCTATACCTTGATGATTTATTGGTAATTGCAATTATTGGTGAGTGACAATCGATCTTGAATGCATACTGCTTAAATGATATTATGGTAAAAAAATTATGGATCCATATTTAAAAATCTTATGGAATTGGTCTCTAAAATGAGAGCTTTGTTTTAAATCAGCATGGCCGACGTACTTTTTAGTGTTGGAACACAGTTCCAATTTTAAAATATTTGTATTGCTTGGCTTTGCCTTTGAATGCTGTCTAGTCTTTCAACAGGTACAAATACTGGCTAAAATGTATAAGTATCGTTCTATACCATCCAATTGAATCATTTTTTAAATAGATTACGAAAATGTATGTATTACGGTAATAGATTAGGCGCAAACCCCATTTTTGCAGTGGATTTTTTCTCAAAAACGAATCTAGTTAAGAATCTGAGACTTTGATAAATATGCATCATATTCTCTATTTAACCAATAAATTTAGAGAATGTTAATTTATAATGTAGTTAGAAGCTGTGATCATAACCTACACAAGTATTTTTCTTTTACGCGCTATACAAATGCCTTATAACAGAGAGTCACTCACACTTGATTTTTATATCCATTTTAAAACAGAAGTTTTATCCAAATTAAATTTCAAGTACCCACTTGAATTGCAATGAAAGTGCTTCAATCAAATTTACTTCAAAGTTACTGCCGAATCAGCTATCGTAAAAGTGGTAACCTAGTTCCAATTAAGGCGAACGATCACTTCAATATCTGTGTCGCTTTATGCTCCACCCGTTACTACCATTTCGTTGCATCTTCGCAAATTCTCGTCAATGTTCGTGACGCGATTCCCGTCTTTTTGCGACAAACTACGACGCGCGACGGGGGATTTTGATACTCTTCTCGAGTTTTTAATCTTACTACTGATTTTTTATCAATTAATGCAGATTATTATTTCTTATATCTATAAATGATGTCTTTTAAATAGTTAAAAGACATCATTTATATATTTATAACTTGGCAAAATTCTAGATGTATAAGGGAGTTATATATTCGATATAAATGTTTGTTATATTACCTATTGGAACTGCAATATATCCACATGTTCCCTATTAAGACTTCTAAACAGTTATATTAACTAAATAGAATATATTATACAACTACATATGTACAGCAGATATACCTGTTTATTAGTGTATGTATCTTTGACATGGATTTTTCTGAAACTATAAATAGCGAAGAATTTGAAGCGCTCGTAGCGAAGTTTGCTTAAATGTTCTTAACCGACCAGCAAAGTTAAGCAACGTCCCCCGCGGTCGTGCGTTGGATGGGTGACCGCTTGTGATAATACTACTGAGCGCTTCCGTGCTTCGGAGGGCACGTTAAGACGTCGGTCCCGATTGTCGTCTTAAGATGGCTGTCGTTATAGCATGGTGATAGGGCATTTCGCGAATGCCCGCCTGGCTAGCTGCCACCCTCAAGTTGAAAGTCTGTCGCCAAGCACCTAACGGTGTGTTCCGGCAGCTATCCTTGAGAGCCAGTAATTCTAGGTTAGCCTGAACATTATCTTCAACTATATCATCACTTACCATCAGGTGAGATTGTGATCAAAGGCTAACATATAAGGCATTAAAAACAAGTTACATTGGTCTCATTAATTCATCTTTTATTATAATTTTTTATATGGTACTACTACCTCTGACCTAGCAAACTAATTTCTGAGTTCATTCTAAATTTTCTCACCTTTACCAAGTTACATAAACTAGGAACACAAAGTTAGGTTAGTGAGTCGGTACTCAATACAACTTACATTGTATTCTTATACGGTTCTAAAAATCGGGATGGAAAGAAAAATGTGTATCAAATTTGAAAACATATCTCGTATTGTTTTTTTCTGATTATGTGATCAATACAAAACCGGAATGAGTAGCGGGACATGTAATAGACCTACATCAATCATTGTACCAATAGACGTCAATTCTTGACACAAAATCTGTCAATTTTCTACATTACAGGGAAAATAACCTAATATAACCAGAACAGACACGAGCTAAGCAGCAGCGTAAAAAAAAAATGTTGTTTGACTTCAAAAACGGAGGTTCTTAATTTTGTGTGCTTGGCGAACATTTTTTTAAGGTTTATAAGTTAGCCTTTGACCACTATCTCACCTGATAGACGTATAAGTGATGATGTGGTTGAAGATGTTGTTCAGGCTAACCTAGAATTACTGGCTCTCAAGTACAGCTGCCGAAAGACACCGTTAGGTGCTTGGCGACAGATTTTCTACTTGAGGGTGGTAGTTAGCCAGGCGGGCATTCGCAAAATGCCCTACCACCATTCTATAACGACTTCCATCCTAAGACAATAACCGGGACCGACGGCTTAACGTGCCCTCCGAAGCATGGAAGCGCTCAGTAGTAATGTCACTAGCGGTCACCCATCCAACTCATGACGTTGTGACTAGTGACGTTGCTTAAGTTTGCTGATCGGTTAAGAACTTAACAAAGTAAACTTAGCAAAGTAAACTTCGCTACGAGCGCTTCAAACTACTTACGCTACTTAAGGGTGGTAATTAGCCATTCCGAAAATGTCCTACCACCATGCAAAATATTAAAGTACCTCTCTTGGCCTAGTAGGTTTTATGCTTGCAATTGAAGGTTATACAAAAGTAATATACATTATACAATTACATACTTCATTAAACTTATCAGTAACCCGATATAGTATTGAAAAATCCTTAACGCAATTATGAGTTATTCTTGTGACTTTGTATGCATTTTACTTTTTAAATTATAAAAGGCTTGCATTGGCTTTTCCAACTGTAGTGTCAAACTTGAACAAAACAAAATCACAAACAACGGTGGATGCACTGGCTAGCTGCCAACGCTGGCCGGTGAACGTCGTCGTGCCAAATCACGAGACAACGTTTATTGGATTTTGATGAGGGTGCTTTTATTTCACTGCGGGTTTAAGGGAATTGAATTAAATGGACAATTTCATGCAGTGGCTGGGAGCCCTAGAGCCAAATATAGCCGTTTATTTAAAACTTTTATGCAACACCCACTCAGAAAGTGTCTTATTGCTCGTTGAAAAACGGATTATAAAGTCGTCATATCTCTCTTATAAATGTGTATTGGGAAAAGTTATGTGGAATTTCATTCCTGCCCTCCATAGCCGTGCAGGAATGTTGTATGAAAATACATACCTGCGCTGCTAGCGTCCTTAAGATTTTAGCTGCGAACATTAAAAAATACAAACGTCAAATCTCAAAAAGGTATTATATCAAAAATTAGAAAAAAGAGGAGAAACTTTTTTTTGTACTGGATTTTAAATGAAAGGATGTCGGCAACCCTTTTCTGCACTACGAAAAAAAAGCGCGGCAATTTGTTTTCTTTTCTTCTTCTTTTTTTAACTTGATTATTTAACAGTACGCTTTTAAGTATTTTAATTAATTTTCCAAATGACATCTGATATTGAAAGTAATTATGATAATGATGACGCCACCAGAAATAAAAATTACAGCTCAAAAACTCATAAAGAACGTACTTCCGGAGCAGTCTCGAGATAAATTCGAGAACAATTATAATCATTTTATTTCCCTCAGAGGTGTAGTATAAAGCACTATGTATCACTCGGGATAAAGTTCTATATCTCTCGGGAGAAATAGATCGTTTCTCCCCTCGGTGTACAATGTGCTTTGCTGTTCCATAAATTTACTTAATAACGATTATTCTGATGCATGTATTTCGTACAGTTTATAGTTCCCGGTTCAGAAAAAAAATACATTTCATTATTCTCTGTCGTTTATGACAACTTAGGCTAATAATTAGCAACATTCCGCATCTGTACTTGAGACTCAGTTCCCATTCTAGATAAAGCCTGTTCACCGTCTTTGACCACATCGTTACTTTCCTTCAGTAGACATTGTAGTCAAAGAATAAACTGAGATCTATGAAAAAAAACGGAACGCTCCGAATTGGGTCATAATTTGGTGATTTTCATTGTTCACATGGTTTGGCCAAACATGATGACATTCTAGAAACATTAAAATATGAAATAAATTATTACAATAAAAAAACAGACTTCAAACAGAAAATATGATAAAACCTCAGAAAAATGAATAAGAATGAGGGAGTCCAATGAAAAAAAAAATAAGCATCTAATTCGGCTAATTTTTTGTAAGAAAAACTCACTCACACAAGCGTATCCAAATTCGGCCAATTTTGTCCTCATTCACGATAGACAGTCGCACATTACACACGTCACACATAACGAAATTAATAAATTTAAAATCAACTTGAGTATTAAAACACACGTAAGTATTACATATAATGTACTTTCTTTAATATTATACAACGCAATTTAGGTTATAATTTCGAATAAAAATGTAAACAAAAGTGTTGCCAGACATACATTTTAGGTTGTTTCCAAAAGTGTGCAGTTTTTAATAGTCGGTTCGTGTAGCTGTAACATTATATACTTTATATGTAAACAAGCGTATGTTAATTAGGAAAAACTAGGGATTATCTTATCTTATAGTGGAAATAACCAGTAAAGAGTTTTGCAACTAATCATGTTTTAGTTAAATTTAATTTATTATAGTTATAGTGCCATATCTTTGTTATCACTGCAACTATAGTAGTTAGATAGTTCGACCAAGAAATTTGATACTTTTTATAAAATTTGAAGGTTAAAAGTTATTACATAATTGTCCCATAGTTGGGCAAAAGCCTAGATTTTGATGACTAACGAGGACAATTATCGACCAAGAGCGTGTCAGGACACGCATATGATATGCTCACGTCGCAGATGCCGTAGATAAATAGAAAACCATTTAACGTATTATTGGTTATTTATTTTATTTACAATTTCTCAAAATTTAACAGTTATAAACCAAAAATATCTTGGGAAAAAGTCCTTCAAATCATAGGAACGGTTATTTTATTATCACAGAATACTCAAACCATTTTTCGTTTGATGTTTTTAGTATAATCTATCTATGGTAAATAATGAAATTCTAGGTCTAAAAGTTAGAAATATCGACTATCGGCTACCAAAACTTTCACACGAAAATAGTTAATTAGCAGAATTTTTTAAAACACTCCCGTGATACTTGTTGTTGTCGCAATATAAATAATATTATGTTATTGCGAAGTATTCTACCGAACAGATTATGCTGTATATTTATATCTATACATTTTTTCTCCCATAAATACTACAATTTAGTTATTCTTGCTTTCATATAGCAACACTTCTATCGCACACATGTATAAAAGTGTGGCTTCAGTTTGATGTTTTACGAGCCTCCGTCTTATATTCTGTGTATATATTCAGTCTATTTTGTCAGAGCACTTACCATCAGGTGAGAGTGGTCAAAGGCTAACTTATCAGGCATACAAAAAAAAGTAATATTTTTTTATTTTTTATTTCTAATAGGTAAGCCTTTGACCACAATCACACCTGATGATAAGTGATGATGTGGTCGAAGCTGTTCACAGCTTAGCCTAGAATTACTTGCTCTGAAGGACAGCTGCCGGAACACACCGTGAGGTGCTTGGCGACACATTTTTTACTTGAGAGTGGTCGCTAGCCAGGCGGACATTCGCGAAATGTCCTACCACCATGCTATAACGACTGCCATCCTAAGACAACAACCAGGACCGAAGGCTTAACGTGTCCTCCGAAGCACGGAAGCGTTCTGTAGTAATGTCACTAGCGGTCACCCATCCAACTCATGACCGCACGCGACGTTGCTTAACTTTGCTGATCGGTTTAGAACAGCTAAGTAAACTTCGCTACGAGCGCTTCAAGTACGCGACATATTTTATTTTCGTGATAGCGTTTTAGTGATTTTGCGTGGCGCTTGCACGTGTGTTAATGGAGTAAACTGAGATTGTCGTCGCTATCATGCTCAAAGGCAACGCGCCACTGCTTAGATGATAGTTAGTACTGAATTTGTGTAGGTATGTAAAAATTAAACATAAGTGCAACACATTCAGTTATTAATTCCACACCACCCACCGCCGTATTGTTGATATGGTTATATCCACTTTATATACTCGAGTATCATTGTGAAATACAATTCCTAGGAATTTAATTCACAGGAAATGCGTGTATTCCAGAATCTTTGAAATATTATTAAATACTTCCTAAGTAGGCTCGAAATTGCATTTATTTTCTATGTTTCGTACATTTCCAGTGACATAAAAACCCTTTGAATTACTCTGTAGTAACTTAAGTACCTAGTCTCTTCGGGTATTAAATATTTTATTTTATTCTTCTCATTATATTATTTTAAATATTTTCGAGGAATTTTGTATGATAATTAGAATTGGATCTTTCAAGAATTTACTTCTTATCGTACTTTTAGTTATGCACACTAAACTCACAATTTGTCTTCCCGATGTCAAGCTACCAGTGTCATATATATATATATATATATATATATACATTACAAAATTACAAATATACCAGAGAAAAAAATTTAAGTCATGTGCGGGATTCGAGCCCGCGTTCATCCATCCCTTTAGCCGGGGTATGCTCTAACTATACTTTACGAAAGAACGACAGAAAAAACAAAAATCTCTCGCAAATTTGTAATGTTATTCACCAAGCAGGCGTTATTGCAAATATAACCAGTATTCAAATTGTAAGGTTGCGTCATCAATTACAATTTTAAAACCAATTGCGAAATTGGTCTTGCTTGTAGTACAACGCTAGTTGAACTGTAGGTGTCGTTCCATCCCAATACGGCGGTTGAAGAAAACGAGCAAAAATTAGAGTTATGAGTCATTGTGTCATGTAAGATCAATTGGTTAGAGCATACCCCGGCTAAAGGGGTGGATGGACGCAGGTTTGAATCCCGCACATGACTATAATTTTGTCTCGTAAATTGTAATTTTGTAATGTAATTCGCCAAGCAGGCGTTATTGCAAACATAACAGGGTTAAAACAGCCAATTCAGAAGACGTGAAATTCTCGCCACCTGTGTTACTATGCATTTATTTACTAGATACAAACATGAAGTGAAACACCCGGTACGTACATCAGCTGCTGTTGGCATCCAATTGGCCATTAGTTCAGTGCTTTAATGTCCGTACCAACGTAGCATGTGTTGCCATCGTTACGTATATAATAAAATTTTCAGCTGCATTTGTTCACACGCTCCTTGTGTTCAAGAGTTTATTTTGTAATTTTGTACCACGTAGAAGGGCAAGCAGAAGTTTTTGGCTGTTAAGAAACTGGGTGAACCACCCGTAGTTTTCTTTTGTGACTGGCGTTAATATCATCTTAGTGTCTATATTTCCTGTAAATAATGAAAAAAAGTAAAACAAAAAAAATTAAACTTCGGAGGAAATTTCAAGATATAGTCAAATAAATAGTCTAGCATCAAGAGTTTCCTCTCGGAAAGACTCTTGTTTGACAGCTGTCATCCGAAAATAAAGATCTCTTTACTCAGTAATCAAAACCTTAATGGAGATTGTGCTCCTCAAAGTCCGAAAATCACAGTTAGAGAAGTAATATAAAGAGCATTTTTCAAATCAAAAAGCTGCCTCATTTATTTCATTACCCAATTATAAAAATACATGAAATTAGTAGACACTTGAGACCACAGTCAATGCAATTTTATTATTACATTGAGGTTAGTTAAAACATGATTTAAATGTTGCATTAATAGACTCATAAACACGAATTTAAGTGTCCTTTTGATTTATTTAAAAAATACATAAACACGACTTAACCCATTGGCATCGGCGATAATGATAACAATAGAATTTCATTCATAACTAGTACATAGTGGTCCTGACGATGCCAACTTATTAAATCAGGATAGTTCAGTAATATGAACGCATCAAAATATTAACGATGCTTTGCACGATTTTGATTATTATTTATAGAATGAAATAAACAAAAGCAGTGAGCCATCTCAGCATCGGCTATGGACTGCCGTGCCGCAGGTCCATGGTTCGAATCCCGCCGTGGGCTTGAGCTACACCGCATGGTGGAAGGACATTTTGCGAATGCCCGCCTGGCTAGCGACCACCCTCAAGTATAAAATCTGTCGCCAAGCACCTAACGGTGTGTCCGACAGCAGTCCTTGAGAGCCAATGAAATTACAGGCACATGAGACCTAACAACTATGTCGAACTTGTGACGAAATGTATTTGTTATAGGCAGAGGTTAGTCCGCTTAACATCAGGTGAGCCTCCTGCTTGATCCGTCATAATAACATAAAAAAAAAACACTAAATACGGGACCTATTTTGGGAATTATAATTAATCTTCGATCCCCGGAAGTACTGTAGCCCAAGCACGAATAACTTGCGAAATCGTAACCGTTTCGTAAACGTATCGAAATGTCACCATTTTGTATAGGATTTGATCAGCGCCTCTACAGTGCGTAAAAGGAACTAAATTTTGACAGAAAAAAAGGTTTTGACAACTAACGTGTCCAGATTTTAACGTGAATGTTTTGTCACGTAAAAAGTTTTGTATGAAATCGCGAGCACGAACCTAATTCTAACTTAAGCTCGAAGGCTGGCTATCGAGGATCTGTCAAAAATCTACGAATGTCATGTCACTGAGAAATTTTAAGTCAGATGGCTGACGTAACGTATTCAATTGTGGTAAAACTTCGAAAATTCATGTTATTATTGTGTTTGTTCATTCATAATTTACCTATGAAAAGAGTTACAAACATGGCAGCAAGACTAGAAGTAGTATTGTACCATGTCGTTTAGCAGGCGCAAAGTAGGTATTTATTAATTTATGGCACTGGAGGGAAGTGATGCAAATGTACGATGAACCCAATTCAGGACATTTTCCAAAACTCTGCATCAAACAGCGTCCATATTCCACCGTTCCAGCCCACATTTACACCAATTTCGCTCGTTGGATATGTCTTGCGGCGCAATAATGTTGCTATGAAATTCTTCATTGTGCATGGTCAAATTGAAAACAACAAGGCTCAAAGAAGATCACCTATGCATTCAAGATTTCAAGATCAACCAAAGCTGTCAACAAATGCACCAGAAGAACACAGGCAGCGACACGAAAGGAATACCAACGGATTGTCAGACTAACTACCTACGAACTCTGAGGTGATGACCATGTTCACGCCAACATTCTAACCACTACGAAGAAGAAGATTTTAATGTGAAACGTAGAAGCTGTGTTATTGGACTTTTGGTTCTTAATAAAAATAATCGAAGTGCAATTGTGCGTTTCAGTTATTGGTACCTATATACCGAACAGTTCGTGGGTTAGGGATAATAGGATATCTCGTTGGATGTTGTGAAACGCGACTAAGACAAAATTCGTGGCAGCATGCCACTACTAAGGTCGGTGTGAGTGGGATGTTGCCACGCATTGAGCATACAACAGTGATGATGAGATGGATCAGTGTGTGCTTCTATTGGTGGCGCATAAAAGACTATTAGGTGGCGAACTCATAGCAGGGCCGTGAGAAGCATTTTTCTTCCCCCTCTGATCTTATAGGCTAGGTAAGTTCGATATCATGCTCGTTTGCCACACTATTCCTTAAAAATAAAGGAAAGTAGATGAATAAAATGACAAAACTACACCAACAGTTAAGTAATTTCTTTATTTTTGGTAATGTAATAACAGACACAATCATAATCCAAAAAAAAAAACCAACCATAAGCTGACTAATACAAAATAAACGCTTTAATTATCCTAAAATTAATATAAACTTAAAACAACACTAAGCCTAGACGGTTACAAGTCACAGCACTCTCGATTTGTAGTAACGGCGCATTCATGAAATGCTACGTGGTTTGTCTTTGCAAAACTGTTAGGTAGGTACATTACTACGCACTCCAGGTTTTCACAGCATTCTTCTTTCCCAGAACAGACGGTAAAATACCGCTGGAGACGAAAGTTCTGTCGGGAATCACCTTTAGTGAACAATTAGAACTTATAGAATGCACTGCTTGAACTCAATAGCCTATTTTTCTGCTGAAACACCATAAAATTTAGCGCAAAATACACTTCACGCCGGCTGGCGGCCCTTCAGGGTTTCTTGAAACTCCTCCCTCTGTTTAAAGGTGTAATAGTAGCTGTTTGTAATTCATATAGTAAATTATCAGTGGCGTAGATTCTTGGCTTGAGAATTTATAGCTCATAATTTATATATAATGTTTTATTTTAATACCTCTAATGATGTTACAATAAAATTTGGTTCACTGAGCAAGTAACGCATAGAGAAAAGTAACATACCAGAAAAAAATATGTTTGGTTTTCACCAAATAAAAAGCTAAATTTGACGAATATCAATCATAGAGGAACCAGTCCAGCGTCACCAACCTTAAAATAAGGTAAAGTATTGCAGGTGTACCGATTTCTGTCCAAAATTACCAAATACAATACGAGTCATTGTCACCTTGACAACTCAACTGGACTGTCATGGCTATAGACTAATCATATTGTTCCCGGTATATTACATTTCTCTATGTCATAATGTATGTCATGGCACTTAGTAAATATATCACCTAAAATACATTTTATTCAAAAATTTTAATATTTCATAGTGAACATCAATACAATACGGAAATCGCAAAGAAAATGCGAAGTCTGTGGTGTCGAAACACATATAAAAATGTTTAAACAATAGATTTCCATGAGATCCAGAACCGGTGAGTTGATTAAAATATGTCATTGAAATTACATTATTGTTTCAGAGCGTAATGATTTTTGCGCTTGGTTTTTATTGTAATTTAAGTAGGTAAGTGTTATGCGAATTGCTGTACTTACATATATTTGTATATAAATTACAAATATTTACGTAACGTAAAGTAAGTTTAGTGTTGCTCAAGGAAAGTATCGATACCTTTGTAGTATCGATTTTTTATAATGTCAGTGGTATGGGTACATATACTTTTTCATAGTGTCAATAAGTTAGGAAATATCATATTCGAAGCTGGTGATCATAAACCATCACGCGGAATGTTTTATTATGCCACGAAACTTGTGTATTTTAGGGACTGTTATTTACATCTTTAGCTCAAAAGCATTTTGAAACACCAGGTATTATCAATTTTTCTCTACATAACTGGCACAGTACTTGCTAACTGAACGGCTAGAGCAATATTTATTATCTAACATATGAAAATCGACCTAAATATTATACAATTAATAATAAATAGCGTAAATAACGTCATATCTAGGCTTGTGATAATAATCTGAGTTGTTTTTTTTCAGTTCATTTAAACAAAACTCCGTCGTTTATATACTTTCAAAGTAAATGCTGAATCGATAGAGCTATGGCATGGAATTTAAAGTACTATGTCACCTCAATACTATATAAAAATAAACATGTGTATCAACATACAATCCCAATTATTTAAATACTTATAATACTATACATTGTTTGATTTTAAAATTAACCAACTTTCGAGTGCAGTTAAATAAACTATTTTTGTAATTTCAGATATGCATATGTTACGCAGAAAAATATTAATTGAATCGATAAATAAAACAAATCAGTGCAGAGGAAGCATCTTGCAATACAAATGAAATAGATCAGCTGCAAGATTAAATTAAATATCTAAATAATTCAACTACCTACACCAAAAAAGTTTTTAAAAGTCAACAGTCTATATATAATTAAAAAAGGTGCGTCAGAAATACTACATTTTATGATTGAACTACAAATAATAATAATTGTTAACAGTTGATGACAAGTTTACTAGTGCAACTTACGTGCAGTATTTTTTACTTTTACATATACGACAGTTAGAAAATAAGTATTATATATTGAAAACTGTTATGTACAATGAAAAATATGTATGGTAAAGATGTTCTAGTACACAAATTACTTTGGAACTATGTATACATACCCCAATAATACGGTTTTCGATACTAGTGAAGATATATCGCACGATAAAATATTTACATGATTTTGAATAAATTAATAAATCTGTGTGAAATATTTGTTTTATTTTATATTTCCTTAACATATATTTTATAAACCTAACCTTCTTACCATTTTTTCCTATATCGATTATAATGGAATCGATTTCATTGTAACTAATCGATTTTAGGGAATCAGTAGTACAACACTCACAAATGTCATTATTATTGTGTTGGAAATATAGTTTTCATTTGTAATGGTTGGTATAAAATAACTTCAAATCTGAGTTTCAAAGCAACAAGGTCCGTGCCAACTCTTAATATTACTTGCTCACTGAGAGGAACTTTTATAGGCAAAATAAGACTTAAAACCTCTTTTCGAATGAGTTGTTAGGTCTTAGAAAAAAGGTATGATTGTTGAGATTTACGCTGGATGACGTCACTTTTGTAATCCTATCGAGTTCACGTTAGCCAGCAAACTATGCGGCGTACTGTCAACCATTGCCTCCTGCGTAAACGGGCGGTGAACTCGATACGATAACGTTACGGACTATCGAAATGTTTGTGCTTGGGCTACTGAATGCTTGAGTTATAGTCGAATATTTGGTAATCAATATGCAATATTCAACCCTACTTTGTTGTTGAATATTTATATGACGGTTATTCAAAATAAATATAAAAAATATCCTAGGTCATCATCGTCACTCTTTCTTTAATTGTTCCAACATTTTTAACATATATTATAATTTGTTACTTACTTATCTGTTTTATTAGTTTACGCACTGTTTTAAATATTATAAAAACACACATAATAACATTCCTATGAATAGTTTTATAATACGAATAAATACTCAAACATAACTATCGCAAACAAAATTCACCTGCGAAAGTTCAAACGAACGATATTACCTAAAGTTTAGTTAAATATCTACCCACTAAGAAAGATCGTACTAAAATAGTAACTTCTAATAGACTATTGGAATGAGTAGGTATCGAAAGTTCGCAATCAATTCCTTTGTTTCATTACTTCAACCCCTCAGTCTGATTGGATGAGAAATTTCAATCAACTTTTACAGGAATGCCAGGCTTTGATGCCTATTTCTACTTTTGAACCACTACGAGAAAAGGGGGTTTGGTGTATACTTATGTAAGTATATCTGTGACATCCTGCGGTTTGAATAGTCTTGTTTCTTATTTCATAATGATACCTGATGATAAAACTAAATAAAAAAGTACAGTCAAAAGGCTATCCTATTGACTGTACTTTTTTTTATTGCCTAATAGTAGACAAACAGTCCCCGTGGGGTGCCGCACTCCGTAGGGTGCCGGGTTAGAATTTCACCTCCCCATATCATCCCGTGGGTGTCGTAAGAGGCGTCTAAAGGAAAAATACTGGAAACTGGACAGCAGCGCGCTCTAAAGAACTGCCATTTGATACTGCGATCCCCAAGACGACTCCCGAGCGTGGGGATTTTGGCAAATACCCCTTTTATAGGGGAGGCTGTGTTCAGCAGAGGACGATCCGGCTGAAACAGTACAGTACTTACAGACAGGCAGGTGGCCCACCTGATGGAAAGTCGTTACCTATGGACGTTTCTAACACCAGAAAAGTTACCAACCCTAAGGAATCTTATGACGCCCTTTTTGAACAATTCCATATCGTATCGCAGAGGAAAGACTGCAGCGTGAATTTTCCTCCAAATCTTAAAGTACATGTTATAAAATGTTCTAGAGAATCGCAGCTTAGTCGAGCGCAGTACTCCCAGGTGAATATGCCGTCGATATCGAGCGGTGCGCCAGTGGAATTCGCAAGTTGGCCTCTTATCAAATAGCTCCTCCGAACACTCTCCATTGTACCTACAGACCGTAGAATACGCAAAGAGATGCAAAGTCTTACCTGAAACTAAGCGAATTAAAACCGTTTCATTTTTTTTTTGTTATTGTAATTGAACAAGCTCGAAGCCCACCTGATGTTAAGCGGAGAAACCTCTGCCTATAACAGATGCATTTCACCACGAGTCACGAATTGCACTGCGCCCGTCACCTTGAGACATAGTTGTTAAGTCTCATGTGCCTGTAATTTCACTGCCTCTCAAGGACTACTGCCGGAACACACCGTTAGGTGCTTGGCGACAGATTTTCTACTTGAAAAATCGCAAAGTGCCCTTCCACCATGTGGTGAAGCTCAAGCCGGCGGTGGGGAGGTTGGCAGTATGGGAACGTCGACAGTACGAACGGCGCGAATTGGATGGAGTCGAGGTGGTCGGTCTGGTCAGCGGGGACGGTAACTGCGACATAAGACAATTTTGAACAGCTAAACAGCAGATATAAATATATCTATGTCCTTGGTGCCTGTCACAATTTTACTTATTTCTTTGGCATTTTTTTTCTCACTGTGGTGCATTAAATACATAGTGTGTTTTTTCAAAAGAGTATCAAATTGATTAAAACTAACTTAAGTTAACGTAAGTTAAGTATCAAATTTGATAAATGTCTGAGTGCGTTGGGGCTAGTTACGGAATTTTTGCCTATCACAGAAAACAGTCGTACATCAATAATTAGTAATATATACATATATTTATATACTATTATATCAGCGACAACGGTACCGCGCACTTCTTTCTTTTCTGAGGCGGTAAAAGCTTACTCAGAATTTTTAGTATTTTAGTGCCATCCGAAGCTGCCAGTTTATTTAAAAAAACTTATCTATTAAAGTCAAATTAACATGACTGTTAATAATAAATATTTATTCGTAGCACGCAGTACACATAATGTAAATCATTTCTAGGTGGTTGAGATATTATAAGTTAGCTGTTACTTATTTCCTGATGAATTAGACGCAGGTGTCTATTGTAAGCACTCAAATATTGACAGATATATTTTTTCAGACCCATCTAATAGAGGGAGAAGAGACTTATTACCAAATACAAGACAAAGGTCTAGATTACTGCTGCAAATTCCATTATTAGAAAAATTCAATACCTGTCCAACGTGGGGATCAGTAGAACCAAAATACAAGTAACGTATGCGTCCTCAAAGTGCTCTGTATAATTACTAATTAGAGTATATAATACCTACGTTAATAATGTGACAAGCGCTCGTAGCGAGGTTTGCTTAGCCGTTCATAACCGATCAGCTAAGTTAAGCAACGTCCGCCGCGGAGTTGGATGGGTGACCGCTTGTGACATCACAACTGAGCGCTTTCGTGTTTCGGAGGGCACGTGCAGCCGTCGGTCCCGTTTGTTGTCCTAGGATGGCAGTCGTTATAGCATTGTGGTAGGGCATTGTGCGAATGCCGCTAGCTACCACCCTCAAGTAGAAAATCTGTTGCCAAGCACCTAACAGTGTGTTCCGGCAGCTGTCCTTGAGAGCCAGTAATTCTAGGTTAGCCTCAAAAACTTCTTCGACCACATCATCACTTACCATCAGGTGAGATTGTGGCTCACTCAACAGACAGACAAAAAAAGTTAAGTAAGGAAAAATGTTCACTCAAAACACACACTTGTTTAATGTTTTAGGATTTTTAAATAATGAATCAATTGCTTTCATATAATTATACACAAATTCCATAATATACATGCCTTTTTATAAAAAGGACCTATTCCTTTGCATAGAGGGATCCATGCAAAAAAATAGGGCTTTTTAAAAACTCGTTTAGATGTAGATACTCTTTCCATATTGTCAATTTTGTGTTTTGATAAACTGCCATCTGCTGACGTGTTCAAAATGTCTAAGTAAATGAGGCAACATGCGGAAGAACAAAATGTGTACCAAGTGCTTACATAGCAAAGTACCTCACCACCAAACACTTGCTAGGCTACGTTGCTCATTTAAATTCAATCTAAATCTCTAGATGGCGCTGAACATCAGCTTATCACGAGCCAGGTTCTGCCTGCGATTTCATAATAACGAATAGATTAAGAAAACATTAAATAAATATATTAGAAAATCCATTAAAAAATATTTAAATATAGGTATCTAGTGACAATTCCGCCTAGTTTTCCTGTAAAGCTGACGTGACTTTATAAACGCTACGTAGCCAAACCGGAAGAATTTTCGTAGCGTTTTCATTCTACACGAAGCATTCTCAGGTGGTCTTGATTCTTGGAGCGTACGATCTAGTTTTTTCCTCGATCGAGTCTTGTCCATTAAAAAACATTAACTGTTTATTACGGTGATATTATACCTACGCTATTTTTTACCGTTCTCACTCATACATAACACAATTCACGGTGTTGGATAAAAAAAAAACGAACTAAGGTAAAATATCGCTGGTATAAGGATACGCCTTGTATAAGGCTATGCCTTATACATACCTCAAACTATGGACCTGCTGCGCGGCATTGTCACTTCTTTTTACTTTTACTTTACTTTAGGCCATTATTGCTTTGAACTAAGTCTCACCAGTAGACTTACTATACAGCAGTCATGGCTCTAGGTTGCTGCTGATCTTGCTATGGGCTTAAGCTTCGTTTCATAATGATAGGTCATTTTGCAATTGCCCGCCAAGCTAGCTACTACCCTCAAGTAGAAAATCTGTCACCAAGCACGGTGTTTTCCGACAGCTGTCCTTGAGAGCCAGTAACTCTTAAGCCTGTACAATATTTTCCATTATCACTTATCATCAGGTGACATGTGATCAAATGATAATCAGCAATAGTAATGTACACAATTTAGGGTCATCATACGTTTCGACGGGAAAATATCTGTTAATGTTATAAATATTTCTAAGTAATAATTTTAATATATCAATCAATACAAATCTGGAGCTAAAAATTATATGAATTTACTAAATTACTCATAAAACTCGCGGTGTTTTCAAGTTTATATGTATAGGTACCTAAAATGTTTTTGTTTTTGAAGCGCTCGTAGCGAAGTTTGATTAGCAGTTCTTAACCGATCATCAAAGTTAAGCAACGTCAACCGCGGTCATGAGTTGGATGGGTGACCGCTAGTGACATTACTACTGAGCGCTTCCGTGCTTCGGAGGGCACGTTAAGCCGTCGGTCCCGGTTGTTGTCTTAGGATGGCAGTCGTTATAGCATGGTGGTATGGAATTTTGCGAATGCCTGGCTAGCTACCACCCTCAAGTAGAAAATCTGTCACCAAGCACGTGACGGTGTGTTCCGGCAGCTGTCCTTGAGAGCCAGTAATTCCAGGTTAACCTGAACATCATCTTCGACCACATCATCACTTACTCAGGTGAGATAGTGGTCAAAGTCTAACATGCCAGATATAAAAAAAAAATATTGTACCTGCGTATGGAAAGGTCTATTTTATCTGTCACCCGTTTAGGTCAACATCGCGATCACTAGGCGGTAGGATTCTTCTAAGGAAAACGTCTGGGTGCTTGTGCGCGTGTGCGCAATGCCGTGTTCCTGTGCGGCTTGTTGTCCGAGGTAAGAAAGGAGAAGAGGGAATAAATTGTGTTGTTTAAATCGATCGCATTTTCCGAAGTGTAGCATAAAATACCGATAAACTGGCAACTTTGAGTCTATGATCGAGGCTTTGGAGTCTAGCCTCATCCTACGCATTGTCACCAATGAGATTCTTTGCTCAGTTATCTATGAAGTCCAAGGCTTTCAGTTGGTACTTAGCTAAATCGTCCCTGAGATGGCTGCAGTATACCATACATAACCGGACTTGAGCTTGATATAGGTCTAGAAGCTATTCCGATGCGAAATAGCGCCGCACTTTCCATAGCCCTGGTCTCAATGTATGACCTGAAATTTTGGCGTAAGAGTTACACCTAGTAGCTCGAGTTCGTTGGTTATCGGAACAGGCACACTTCGGAAGACATGAGTGAGTGAGTAGGAGAGAGAAAAGAACATAGCAGTTAGGTGGTTTACCCCGTTTGTTGCTGCTCATTAGGTAGCCCCTCTACTCGGGCACGCTGCTTTATCGCACGCGTTGTGTGATACTGCGATAACTACAAACTAACCACCTAGGTACTACCCAAGTAGTGTGCTGCGAGGGACATCTGACGGGCCAACGAGCTTTGAACCTCGAGAGGGGAATTGACGGTTCGCCCGATTCTGCAACTAGTGTGTCGTTTCAGACACACATAAGTCATTGCATGAGCGCACATAAACAGTACGCGGCCAGAAGCTTGATCCGTACGTACGTCTCTGTAAATATTGTTTTTTTTCGATCGTGGCCATTGAGTGCAATAAAAATGCCTACATGCGCCATTAAATGGTGCGGGAAAAATAGTAAAACATCCAATTACAAAACAGATGGAATTACCTTTCACAAGTAAGTAAAATTTATCAATTTACGTAATTCATCTACTTCATTTATTATAGGTCAAGTTAAACTGGACACTCTAATAGACCCGTATGAATGCATTTCACTCCCACTTACTACATTCACCTAATGTCATCCTTGTCTTTCTGTAAACTACGCCCTCTCCTAGTGTTGTGCTTATACAGTATGGTAACTGATCGTTATAGTGGAACTAAAATCGATATCGTAAATACGGATATATAATAGATACGTATCTAGTGCATTATTAAAACGCATCAAATGCGGCACATGAATTGAAGCCTTGGTATCATTAAGTGAAAATAAATGAAGCCTTATATTTTATAGAGATAAAGGTGGACTAATATATCCGTCAACAAATGTCCAAAAAAATTGTCGCCGTTGTGAACAGTTTATAAAATCTTTGTTTATGACCAGTAATAATAAACAAAAAATTACAAGTGACTTTTTGGTCCACAAAACTCTTAGTAGTTTTACAGGAGGACAATTATTATTTCCTGAATACCAATTTCATCAGTATCACGCTGATGAAACGAACCATATAATAGACCTCAGTGAAAGTATTATGAAAAAATATATAGATACAAGGCTCGCTTTTTTAAGCAAACGCAAAACATTTAATGAAAATGAAGCAGTTTGAAGAATTTACACAAAGTTGATACATTTTAAAAATCAATAAAAAGTCGATAACACTCGATATACTTTTAATAAAAACGATGTAATTTTAATATTTTCACTAATTTTAATAAGTTCACTCGATTTCATTGCAGTTTCTTTATTAATGGTTCAATAAAACATTATTATATTTGATGTTATTAGATTCGGGAATCAAACCAGCGTGCTCTGATTTCGCGCCGAATGTCTAATCCATTACCGACACCAGCCACCGGAACCATACACTTACGAGTCGAAAATTTGTACTCCAATTGTATTACTTTTCCATCAGATGAAGTCTAGTAGTCTGGTTGATGACCGCGCCCGTTCCCTATGACAGTTAAAGTAATACAAATTGGAGTACATATTTTTGAGTCGTAAGAGAAAGGTAAAATATTACCATTGTATTAATCCATGTTACCATAATAATGTATAATTTTTATTAAAGTGATCCATGTGTTCCTATAAATGTTGTATCTTTTGGGTCTTCCTTATGATTTTTTTTTATGCCTGATAGTTTAGCTTTTGACCACTATCTCGAAGATGTTGTTCAGGCTAACCTAGAAGTACTGGCTCTCAAGGACAGCTGCCGGAACACACCGTTAGGTGCTTAGCGATAGATTTTCTACTTGAGGGTAGTAGCTAGCCAGGCGGGCATTCGCAAAATGACCTACCACCATGCCATAACGACTGCCATCCTCAGACAACAACCAGGACCGACGGCTTAACATGCTCTCCGAAGCACGGAAACGCTAGTAGTAATGTCACTAGCGGTCACCCATCCAACTCATGACCGTGCGGAACGTTGCTTAACTGTGCTGATCGGTTGAGAACAGCTAAGTAAACTTCGCTACGAGCGCTTCATTTCGCTACGAGCGCTTCCCTTTCAAGCGACTTCCTGCTAGTAGAAAGTCTCGTAAGTTAGATAGTTAATTACTGTACTAATATTACTTAATTATTTACTAATATTTCCCCGTGGGGTGCCGGGTTAGAATTGCACCTCCCCATATCATCCCAAGGGTGTCGTAAGAGGCGACTAAGGGAAAAATACTCGAAGGTGGGCAGCAGCGCCTTCTACAGAACTGCCATCTCACACTGCGATCCCCAAGCCGCCTGCCAAGCGTGGGGATTATGGCAAATACCCCCTTTATAGGGTAGGCTGTGTTCAGCAGTGGACGATCCAGCTGATACAGTACAGTACTTAATTACTTTACCTTAAGCTACGATTAGAGTATGACATCACCGCCTGCCAAACATGTAATAAGTTAATGAGCCTATATTATAGCTTAAATAAATGCTCTCTATCTGGTCAAATCTAACACGTGCGAACAGGTATCGAGCACAGCATCGGATCTGTATATCGCATACCGGTTCAGTTCATCGCGTATCCACGCGGTATTCGATATCTGACGGAGCGCGATACTCATACAAAACACCGTGCAGGGTATCGACTAGGTATTATTGTTAACGCAGGCGGGAGCGAATATCAATCTAAATATGCCTTTACTGAGGAAACATTTATATGATTAGCTAATATTGTACGACATATTGATATCAATTGTATTTGCATAAGAATAATGTCCCATCACTATGACCTCGGTTGCTTACCTCGTGGAGATGGCTTAGCCAATTAGAGCGCGTTTAGATTTAGCAGAATATGGCAGAACTGATTTCAAACAAAACAAATCTTATTGCTACTCTTGAGTTAGTTTCTCGATGTGACGGGCTAACACGGCACCAATATCTCACTGCCTAGGACAAGGCCAGTGACGTTTCAGTGATAGCTCTTAAGGCGAGCGCTCGTGAGATCGTATATCATAATGAGACTTTAAAAATAACGCGGAACAACATAAGAAGTACATCCAAGTCTATGGTATCGAAATAAATCTGATATTGTAACGTTTTTAATTGTTTTCATAACCTACCTATATAATAAGCCTACTGTTAGCTGTAAACTATAGGTAAGTGTGTGGCAAAAGAGATTCCTAAAATCTAAGCAATATTTTACACCACAAGTTTTACGCTAGTATGTATTACCGTTTCCGAGATAGTGCAAAATTAAAAAGCGTTACAGAAGTCGTTTCTTGTATGAGGACCCTCATTTATTCTTAACTTTTGTTATTATTTAATTTATTTTTAGCCAATCCGCTATACTAAAACATATTCTATGAAAATATCAACACTTTCAAAGATACTCACCCTTTGGATGGGCGGAAGAACGTAGAGCCGTGGCTTAGTATTAGGAACCCGTTTCCTAGTATAGGCCCCAAATATTCAAATGAATAGAAGAACTCAATGAATAGAAAAACTCAAGGAATAGAAGAATAAAAGATGCGACGGTGTTAGTTAAAAATAAATGTACATTTTGGCCTTCTACTTATACAATTGGACAGTAATTATTATTTCAAAATGTTAATTCAGACACTCCAAACAATAAACCAAGCCAAAGAAGTTTCAGACGGATTTAAACATCAATACAAAATTCTCTTATTTAGAATATTTAAAATTTTGACTGTTACCTAAATCTCAGCATTCGTCATTCCTATTGTTCGGTTTCCTTGATATTAGCCCACGATGTAAAGACGATATGCCGTCTGAATTTGACATCAGAATTGCGATCACAGGCGATATTAGGGACGATTCGAATTGTGCAATGGTGTGCATTGCTGGATTTGCAAAATGCAAACAGGCATGATAGAGTTAATTGAAGCCCAATTCACCCTTCAATACAAGTGCACGCTACAACTTGGGACTGCCATACTTCCAACCCCAGAAACGATAAAAAACTCACGTTCATGGTTGGTGACTGTTCACTTTTTCCTAGAAGATAACCAAGCAACGATTTTTGACTCATGGACCCTAACTTTCTACGAATCTCTCTTTTAGTCATAATTCACACTTTTAGAAAGTAAAGAGTGGTTAGGTTTATTGAATCACTAAATACAGCGATATACATCGAAATATTATAATATTTCGATGACGAAGATGACGATATAAAACATATCAAAATGATCTCCACATAGAGCTATAACTTCAGATCTCCCTTTTTTAACTCAGCATCTTTCGATAATTGCACCTGCATCTGGATGACCACGCAAATATGATAAAAAGAAATTTCAATGCTCCTATAAATTAAATAAACGAGAACCTAATCTTAGTAACAATTAGTTCATAGCAACAGTTTAGAATACAAGTTAAGAATAAGCTAAGAATTCGTTCAAATGAAAAAACGACGTATTTTCATAAATATCCATATGAATAATTGCTGGAAGTAGGTTTTCAGGAAAGTGTATTCATCGCGCGTTCAATACAAAACTAGTTTCGTCATTCGTCCACTCTACTGATATTCTATATACGTGTTTGCGTACAGACACAGCCACAATTACATTTTTTTTTCTAGAACTACAATATAATGCACCTAAAATATATTGAAAATGACATTTTATTGACATGAAAAATATATTTATATCTGTTAATAAAACTAATTGTCGAATAGTATAGAAATCTTTATTGGCCACATTATAATTTTGAATATTATACACTTCAAGTCCCATAAAATTTAGATGATTTACTATATAAGTACATAGTGAAATCTTAAAGTAATAAATCGATACAATAAAACAACATTGTTTTAACTCTATTGTAAAAAAAATACAGATTTTGGTAATTATTACGCAATAATTCTATCATAATAAAATAATCTACCAAATACATTCAGATATGCATAAATGAGATATGTAAACAATTTTTTGTTAATCAGTCCTTATATTATTCAATATAACATACAGGTTCTTCAGTATTTCAACACTAATCTACCTCCTGTGACATTCATGTGGATTTTCTGTAGAGCTTGTAGAATTGTCCCAAACAATAAGAGCGAGCGAGAAATTTTATACAAATCACTGTATCTAATACTAGTGTAAGCTTATGTAGTATAATTATATTATGTTCTATGCTTACGCTTAAACTGCTTCTGCATAGTTTGCACTAGCATGTGAATGCATAATGAGTGATTATTTTTAAAAATATGTGCAGTCCAAACAACAAAATTTATAATGCGTAATGTTATGCTCTATGCCTTTCATTGCATGGTACTGTATAATTTTATTTTGTTTCCGTTTTAAAGATAGCGTCATTAACTCTTACCCAGCTTTTAGAATGATCATCAAAAATCTATCATATTTTCTAAATTAATTTATTATGACAAATTTTCTGATCACCATTTCCGTGGACCATTCAATTTGAAAAACTTATCTGTGCTGTTGAAAATATACTAGTTTGTTAATTAACTCCACTAGGTGGTCAGTTTAAAATAATAATTCTTATTCTATTCGTAATCATCCCATTATATCAGTTGACTTCATATTCGTTATAATATAGGTTTTAATACATCATGCTATATTCTGCATTTATGTCAAAGATATCAGTGTATGCGCAATATTTTGTAAAATGACATTTGGATACAGCAGTCTTTTTTTCTGTCTTGCCTGTTTTATCTGAAAAATAACACTATTACATTTTTAACAGTGGTCACATTCAGTCCGTTTTGACGATATTTTTTTTTTAATACCATGAATATTTTTTTGTTTAACACTGCAAGCAAAATAAATCTCGGGCAGGCGAATGGACGACGCGAGTATTTCACTTAAGTGTATTTAATTATAAGTTATGAGCTATTTGCATGCTAGTGTATTTTACTAAAATATTGTTTATAACTACGACATTAAGACCAACCTTCCGTTTTCTTCAATATTTACTTTCCGATCTTTAAAGTATTCCTCTATTTCTAACAACGTTTTATCTTTTGTTTCGGGTAAATATAAATAAAGTAATATTAAACAAATTCCTGAGGAGACACCATAAAACAAAAAGGTGCCATGTATACCTAAAGATTTAAATATAAGCGGAGACACCTTCAACAGTGTTCCATGTAATAAAACAAATTGAAATGCAATAATAATAACAGAAACACTTTTGAATCTTGATGGTATCAATTCTCCATACACAGTTGTTACCATAATCATCGGTCCACAGCTTATTGACCAGGAAAACCCTGATAATAAGACTAAAGACAAATAAACATTTTCTGTTAATATGGCTAACTTTACAAGATATAAATAACATGATAAAATTAACAAACATATCGTGGCAAAGCTTGAAGATAAAAGTAAAACAGTACGGCGCTTATATAATTTATTCAAATAACAACCAATGTACGTACTGAAAACGGTCACTCCGTCCAAAATTAGCATACTTCTATACACTGTGGTTTCGTCTGTAATTATTTTTTTAATTACTTCTATAGCGTGAATGGTTATAACAAATTTCCCTGATAGATGATACTGGAACACAACCAGCATTGAAATGAGTAATGGCATGTAAAATTCTCGTTTTTTTATATATTTCATGTTCAACATAGAGCATTCAGAATAGTCTTCACGAGAATGTGCTTTGATTAATATATCTAATTCTCGTTCAGCATCTTTTCCTTTTCCTCTAAGCCATCTGTATGATTCTCTGCACTCAGCAAATCGTTGTTTACTTGCAAGCCAGTACGGGGATTCAGGCCAAAAGAAAACGCTTAAAGTCCAAATTGAACTGATAAAACCAGCTACTGGAATGTATTTCCAATGTGAAAACAACCCTATAGCGTTAGAAGTCCAAATACCCCAGAAAGTATTAGCTGATTTCATGCAAAGGAACAAGCCTCTATATTTGGGATTTGTGTACTCAGCTATAATTAAAACAGTGATAGAAATAACGGTAGCCTGAGCAACTCCGAATATTGATTCGGCAATGAGTATGTGTGCTGGTGTGATGCTGAAGTAGAATACAATGAAACCGGTAATAATGCTGAGGGAAATGAAGACAAAAACTTTTTTTCTGCCCACTATGCGAGCCATTATAGGTAAGAAAAAAACCCAGGGGATAGATGCGCAGCAAAATGCTGAAGCTGTAAAAAACAATTTAAGCATATATTATTTTTATCTTGATGCACGGTTATGTCCTAAGTTCCATATTAAACTGTTTAATTCATTATACATCAATTGGAATTTTAATAATAACCATCAATTTAATTTGTAAATAAATTTGAAATGCAATTAATATACATGCGTGCCGGAAGTCTCCAGCATAATTGAATGTTATTTTGCTCATTCTTCTATTCATTAATCGATGAAAAATTCGACGAAGAAATGATCATATAACAGACAGTAGTATCTGCTGGTATAACGATCGACGAAAGTTGTGCTTTATCCGAGCATATATTATACTACTCATAGAGAACTTCAAGAGAAGTACCAAGCTTAGCATGGAAATTTCACACACACATGTCACAAGATAAATTTTTACAATCAGGGCACATACCGGGTGGCGGATGTAATAAAAAGCCCATGCAAATCTTTTATGTTTTCTAAAATTAATATATTGTAACATCTATAATAAATCCAAATTCTTAACTTGTACTACGATGAAAATAATTGGTTACACTGATTTGCTTTGGTTGTATGTAAAAAGAATATTCCGAAGGAGGATACGTACACAGCCAGGAAGCCATATCGTCAGTCACTGGACCAGTAACATTAGCGTTGCGTCGCAGCTGCGGGATGAATACTGTTGGTGCACCAAACACGACTCCCATGCAAAAGTTTGCAGCCCATGCGCTACTTGCTATAAATATCTGTAATATTGAAAAGAGGCTTGTTTTTAAAATAACCTTGTGTCCGTTTGCAGCAAAGTTAGCAAAGTCATTTCATTTATTTATGCATGCAAACATAATATAAGTTTACAGAGAGTTGTACGTATCTTAGGCTAGTAATAATTATGCACCCTGTAAGGGCATTGCAAGCTGAAGTATACATAATTAAGTGACGCATTCCTTTGTAGAAAAATAACAATCTGGGTTAATTTACTATCATAAATATTACTTACACCTAAAATTAATTATTATAATTATTTGAGTCAAATTAAGTATCTTTCGTTTCGTTATTTTCGTCAAGTCGATTTTTTACAAAGAAATTCATAAAAAAGCCGATGGTAACAATAAACTTCTTTGCAAAGACTAATTTCTTCTAACACATGACGTTTCGTAGGTACATGAGTGAAAAAGAGCGCATTTAGGAACTTTTTAATATTACAACAACTTTTTTGTAAGGAATGCCATAAAAGGAGATAAGTATGGATTTAAGGACTGTCACAGTATAGTGCAAACGGGCATTATCTTACTTCTCTAGGGCTTTGAATGCGAATCCTTTCATTTGTACGTAATTTGTTGCTTATTTTCATTTCAAAATTTTAACGACATTCACTAGATATAATTGACTTTAATTATTTTTAGGAGCTGTGTATATAATTTTATTAAATATTTGATTTAATTGACCTAGAATTTTATAACTTATAACTGCATTTGATATATCGACCTACTGAAATACATTGTTTTATATTTACTTATGTTAGTGTAAATATACGAAATCAGTAATATAGGATGGATATAGGAAAACATAATTATATATATAACTAATCTAACCTAGTGATAGGACACTATTATACCTGAAAGTTCTTCTAACGCATTGCCTGCCGCTGCCTTGGCAAGATCCCTTCGAGGTCGTGCGTTGTTGTGGTCACAAGTAACTTAACGCTTTTACTCACTACTTACCTACTTTGCTCATTATTGCACCTAAAGATGACTGCGTTGTAAAAACAAATTTGTCCTGGATACGGATCTTTACGGTAATATAAACAACGTATGTGATTTAAGGCCATTTTTTTTTTAATAAATTTTTGATATGACTTATGAATTTGTATTTTAAGGACTAGTCTAAGGCTAACTTACATAAAAGTGTGTTGAGAGCGAAGCGAGGATAAGCTTTAAATTATTTGCAACAGCCGAGTGAATGACGGGAGCGTGCCGTTGATGCGCTAGAAGAATTTTTATGAATTTTTGTCTTAGGCCAAAGTAACATCAGTCTTGTAAACATAAATAAAAATTCACGAAGTGCTAGTAATTTAGTTTGTGTTTTTAACGCTAATTATTTATTTATAATAATTGTATCATAAAAAAAACCTATTGTATATTTGTGATTTTGTAATGTAATCCGCATAGCAGGCGTTATTGCAAACATAACAATATTAAAAATTATACGGTTGCCTCATCATTTACAAGTATAAAACCAATAACAAATTTGGTCTTGTTTGTAGTACAACGCAAGTGGTACTATAGATGTCGCTCCATCCCAATACGATGGTTAAGGAACGATAGGAGGTATTTGAGTTATGACGTCATGTCATGTTAGCTCAATTGGTTGGAGCATACCCTGCTCAATGGGTGGATGGACGCGGGTTCGAATCCTGCACATGACTTAAATTTTTCCTTTAGTATATTTGTGATTTTGTAATTGTATCATAAGCTTTAAATTTACCATACTTTTAAGAACTCTAGTTTAGTCAATTTTAATCCAGAATGGAATTTTTGGTTGGCAATGGCGTTCGCAGCTGCGCTGCTTTTGAGGAAATGTTTGCATAGCAATTTACAAAACGCCTGCAAAGCATGGAAAAAGATCCCCATATGATTAACACAAAAAAACGGCTCACGCCCCCGGCAGCTCCAAGCAGATAACGGTGAAGCAGGGAATGCCAAGAAACCCTGGCGGATGCCATACAACCGTTCTAAAAAACAATGGCCCTTGTCCTGGCAACACACAACATACGCGTGCTCAGGGAGGACGAAAAATGTCGATCTGGAACGGGACAAGTTACGACGTCATGGGGTTATCAGATTCCAAAAATAGAAACAGGTAGCACTGTAAGTGTAAAGATCTATATTTCGGAAACGATTGATTCTAAACATAATCTTTCTTATTACTTTACTATAATGAAAATATTATTAATTTTACCTGTCTAAATAGAAGCGTCAATCTTGTCTCGTGGTCATTAACAGCTGTCTCGTCTGTCTCTTCTTTATTTTCAAAAGATTTCATATGTGCCATGTTGCTAGTTCAGTTTTATACGTTTTCAGCTCCTGAATTTAGAGTAGCATTCAAAAACATATTTTAGTTTCTATTGTGCATAGTAGCATTCAAAAACATATTTGAATTAAGTCAATTCGTGCTTCGTGATTGAGATATGAGACGATATATTTGCTCATATACTTATAAATTACACATAAAAATGATCTTTATTAATAAACTAAATTTTTCTGTGGAAGCAGCCTGACTACCTACTATGGACAGCGTAAAGATGTGGGATCACTATGCATCTTTAACCGCATCTATCACGGGGAGTGTTTATTGGAACTATTGGTTTAATTAAGCCAAAGTTCGTCATGACAGAGCTTTATGTTTACCTATTTCGTGCCCATGTCTGGGACTCCATAACCATGCAATTCTCACGGCATTTTTAGCTTCGCACTGTCACTATGTGGAATCAGTTCTTATCTGAAGTATATAGTGCGAATGAAAGTGACTAGGAAAGTTTCAAGAAAAGAGCAAATACCCTCCTCAAAGCCTGGCAACGCATCATTGAAACTATGGTGTTACGGATGTCCGTGAGCGACGGTGATCATTTGCCACCAGCTGAGCTACCTGCTTGTCTGTTTTTCTATCTTATCTTAATATACTGACCGCTATGTTGGATGGAACCTAAAACTTTACCATCAATAGTACTTTCACTGGACCATAGTCAAACTCTATTGCATAAATATCAGGTTGTGATGAGTTCATTGTTTCGGTCTTCGGTGAAATGCAATTACTACTATCAATGTTTCAACTTATGTAAAAAGTTATGGTTAGGTAAACGGTATTTAGTCAATAATTGGCTAAAGTAACATAGGTAATAAAAAAATACGATCACCTGAATAAAAGGAAGTTCACTTAAATTTACACAAACACATCTCAGTCAGACTTACGACTAGTTAGTGTACAGCATTAATTTAACACAGCATGTTAAGTTAATGCTAATGCAATTCGAAAATACAATTTCAAGAATTTCCATTTGAATAATTGCTGACAATAGATAGTCGAATAAACATTTACAGAGTAGCACTTAGAAGCGTAAAAAATTCAGGAGTCCGCTCTGTCATAATCGAAGTCGTGCAGTTCTCCATACAAATATAATTATTTTACCCTTACTTTCTTCGTGAGTATGTATGCCTCTCTAAAATCTATTTTTATTCATAAAATCACAGCAAGTTTTATTCAATAACTTATTATTACTAAAGTAAATTTTGCCTTGAAAAGCACTAAAAATGACCAGGATTACCGCCCGTAGCCACCTGCAGCCATTTTGTTATACGTCTCAAAGCTTTCCTAGTAAATTTACACCTTATTTATGGTTACGTATAAATGTCTCGTCTACCCACAAAGGTATAAACAGACAAAAAAATATAAAAACTTGGTGCTTAAGGAGAGGTTAGTTTCTCGATGTTAAGGAGGCACGTTTCCGAGTAGAGTATAGATGTAACTCAGATTAAAGATCAATGAAATGAATTACAAATGCATGTGATAGATTATTTGAAAATTGGCTCACTATTTATTGAAATATTTGTTCATATTTACTTGATTGGCTATAAGCTTAAGATTTTAGTTTAATGTGACATTCTAATTTCTTTTTAGAAATACTCTGTGGTTTTTAAGATGAAAATAAGTATAAGTTTAATTATCTGTGTATATTTTATCTGTGTGTGAATTTAATACTTTACCTAAAGGTCTTTATTGTGAGACTGTGATTAAAAATCATATATGGATTGTCATGATCACTGGAATCATTATTTGATGATATTTTTACTATAAGTATATCTTATAAGTAGTCTAACTGATCATGTTACAGTTTTAAAGATACTTATTTAAAATAGTTTATATTATGTACTTTATTTTTATGTGTAAAATCATTGATGATTTTATTATAGTTATTGCCATATGTATAGAGCTTGAAATCACATAATTGACCAATTTAAAGAGTACTGTGTTTGTGACGGTAGTCGCTTCGTCAGCTTGTTTGTTCTTTCCTATAAAAGGGGTAGTGTAAAGCAAGTTGATTCACTTTCTTTCGGACCGTCGTGCCGTGCAGACCTCCAGTAGTATTGAAATAGTGTTTGACGACGAAGTGCTGCTTGATTCACTTTCGGTCGGACCGCCGTGCCGAGCAGAGCTCCGGGGGTGTCGAAATATATTTGGAAAGTAGTCTTTAATGACGAAGTGCTGCCCGATCAACATGTTGTGAAGTTAAGTAATTTATTATTATCTTTTCTGATATTAAATAACGACAAACCTCGTTTAAATGTAATGGTCCTTTGGGACCATTACATTGTTTGTTAAAAATGCTTTGATAATGATATATCTAATTAAAAAAAAATATCTGTTTATGTAAACAATAACTTTATATCTTAATTAATAATTGACAAACCAGTGAAAGTGTAAAAAAATGTATATACGAGTAGTAAGTATGTAACACATTGTTAAAAGACGTTTAAAAGAATGGCCCCGAGTTTCTTGCCCGTTCTTCTCGCAGTGGCTTTATACAATTTTGTTTGCTGAACGTGGCAGTACCATGTAGAATATTTCAATATAAAAAATTTTTAAAAGCGTCGTAGACGCCTAAATTGAATAAATGGTTTTGAATCTGACTTTGTTGTTTAAATCCAACTAACATCAGAAGTGGGATAGAACACGTTATACTTCATATTGTTTCAAATGCTTTCAGAACGTGTGGACGTGGCTTCTCATGTATCCAGCTGTTGTGGAGGGTCTGCTTGAGGCCATCTGCGACGCAGTAGCTGGCTCACACCATGGGTATGACGTGGTGCTACCACCTGTTGATCCTGAGAAGAATGACAATGGTATACCGCTATTTGGTGATCTGGGCTGGAGCACCATCACTACTGTTGCAAATCAGGTAAAGCCTATTGGGCTCTGTATTGTTATTGTGAAAATCTAGGATCTTCAAATTGTAAAGTGGGACCTGTTCAAAGCTACAAAAGGGATTTGTACCCCACACCAAAACATTAAACATAACAGAAAAAACGAAAAAAAAAAATATTAGTAACCGGGTAGGACTCGCATAAACTTTACTGGCTATTTCTCCAACCAATTCATTTAAAGATCTTGGTCTGGGAGTCACAATTTTTATCAGTTAACTTACAAAAGCTTCAGCGTCAGAGGGATAGCGATTCTGTTAACTTACCGATTCATATGTGAATAAGCCAGAGTAAAACTCAGGTTACTAGAAAATAAACTTATTTCACTTTTCACTACATGTGCTTAAAATCCCCCAAAAAACGACCGTTTGAATACACTATTAAGCAGATTGTTAGAAAACACGACCGATCAGCTAAACTGTCTAAAACTGACAACGCCCAAGACCTAATGTTTTCTGTTACAAATTGACTTATTTTAAATCACAAAGCGTATTAGAAACATATACATACAAGACTATAATCCGAAGACTGACTATATCAAACATGAATTAAGCATCACGAAATCACAAACGTACAATGCAATTATGTAGCCCATATAGGGCTATGTACGTTAGTCTGAACTTCGTTTTTATTTTACTTTTATTTAAAAAGTAATGATGTTCGGGTAATTATGATGTCTAATTGTTTCACAAAAGCTGTATTCAAACATACTATGGCTAATAAAAAAAAAATGCGAACTGGGAGGCTCCTGGTGGCACATAAACCGATAGCAATACTATTCAACTGCAATTTTGAACCTTGCTTAGAGAGATAAACACTTTATTGTACATCAAATTTTATCATCCATATGACGCTGTAATAATAGTACCTTCTGGTCGTAGACTTTTTTGTTCGAACCATATTGGGGTACTGGGTCCTTGTCAAACAACCATATGAACTGAAAGGTCATTTAGATTTCGATTTTCAAAACAAAATTACACGATTATTTGGGAAATTCTCACCAGTACTATTGTCGTTCTATGGTGACATAGGCAGAATATGAACTGGTAAAGTTTTATAACTCTACATGATGATGACTGTCACGTAAGATATAACAAACACTAAACAAAACTAGGAATTTCACTAGAAACTACATGAACCGCTCTAGTTTACACTTTAACAGAAGATTACTATATACCTTAATAAAACTATTTTCTTTTAATCGTATAGGGAAATCGATTTATTACACATGGATTACTCTGGGATTTTCAGACAATCTGAGGACGAGTATAACCATATCCCTCTAAATATAGATTAAAATGATTACATTATTTCATACCCCAAATCATGTGATAGCCGATAGAGGATCAAACTTCTCTACTAATAAAGTTCATTCGTTGAATATGGGGAGAAATGTATTAACATCACACTATTTCTAATATATTTATTTCTCGTAGCAATGGCCAGGTTAAACGTTATGTGGCTACGTTTATATACAGATGAAAATGATTACATTATTTCGTACCCCAAATCTTGTGATAGCCGATAGAAGATCAAACTTCTCCACTAATAAAGTTCATTTGTTGAATATGGGGAGAAATTTATTCACATCACACTATTTCTAATATATTTATTTAGCAATGGCCAGGTTAAACGTTACGTGGCTATGTTTAACAAATACGATAAACAATTTGTCAGAATAGCCGAACGATCTGTGGCAGATTCAGCAAACACATGACACAACTGTTCTAAAAAAAATAGTTATTTCCTTGTAAGACGAATAATAAGTATAGAGGGAAATGTTCAACTTAATTTGTTCCCAGGAATATGGGTAGTTTATATTCATCGATCTTAGAATAATTTTAATAAATTATGTCTACTATTATGTACCCTTGATGGGTGTTAATGGGTGTGCAAAATTCGGTTTACATATCAGTGAAATTTACATATTAATTAATTTATTTCGAAACGAATTACAACAATAGTATAAAAAAAAAGGTACTTATATTAGTTAGATAGATAACACTTTATTTACACATTACAATTTATAACTTAAAACAATAACTAAGAGTAGGTGTGACAATGGGCGGTCTTATCGCTGAGAGCGATCTCTTCCAGGCAACCCTATACAAAAGGATATTTATAAATAGATATGGACGGAGGTACTATAACAATACTGATAATAATTAAAATTAAATAATAATTTCCAACACAAAAATCGGACGATAAATAAATTAAGACTTAAATTACCTACATCATAAAAGTTAAAGGTAGCTGCTACTGCTTTAAACTATTTGAGAAGAGGTGCTTGGCAAATTAGTTATGATTATTCTATATACATATAATGGTACAAAAAATTATTTAATTAATTATACATTTCAATATTGATCACATTAATTAAAAAAATACATTGAACATAAGTTATATAATAACAGTAAACATTGGCCGTGAATTAGATGTCGTATATTACACACTGGCATCAATATTTTTTAAACTACGGTCGGTTAAAATTCATCAATTTTGTAGTATGATTTACTAATGAGAAAAGTTTAATTTTCTTATAAAATGGAAAATAAATTGTTATCCTTCGGCAATGATTGGTAATTGGTTATAAATTTTTATGCCTTAAATACACTTTTCTTTGAAAAGGGTGGTATTACACCTTATGTTACGTAGTGTGGTGTGTACTGCTAAACATAGTGTCATAGTTTTGTATATTTGACCTGATTAAAAGCGATGTTTCATAAATGTGTAGCGGAGGAAATATCAGTTTATTAAGATTAGTGAAATCAGGTTTACATTAATAACTGTACCATCCGTTCGAGCTTTGCTGTCTGACGAAGTAGATAAATCTTAAGAAACAATAAGTACACTCCAATATGGAACCAGCAGAGCAATGTTGTAAAAGTTTTACTGAATGGTTAAAGGTATATTTCGGCTCCAGCGTAAAGACCAACAAGACTTAAATTGTGAGTGATGTGGTCTATGTCAGTCAAAATCATAGGTGAGAAAATATTTCATACGGAATGATCGACTTGGACACCAAGGCAACACAGTAGTTAAAGATATATTGATGTGGCCAAAGAAGCCATTAATTTCTAGCCCGGTAAATAGGTGGATCAAAACTTTTATTTTGAACAAGTTTAAGTACAGCTGAAGTATATGAATATAGCAGATGTTATAACATTAAATCGATAGTTATATATTATTATTTGGATTTACCGTGATAGATTATATTTAATGATATTATAAAACTTATATAAATAATTTGTATTAAGATTGTTTTCAAATATTGTTAAATAAATTGATTATATACAATATTGATGATAACTGAAAATGGAAAAAGCTACTACATAAAAAAAAAATATATTCAATATTGTAATGATAACTCGAAATGAATAAAGCCAATACATTGAAAAAAAAATGTATATATTTATATAGTTATATGTGGTAGCAAACATTATATGTGATGGACAAGTATTTTAAAAATTTGTGAGTGAACGTTCGTGGCAATTTAAAATAATAATAAATATTTTGATAAAGCATTATATCAATTAATATAATGACAATATGACTGACACGCTGGTCGGTATCTGACCTTCCATTAGTCCCGGTAATACCACTTGTTAGGTATTTCCAGTAGTTATGGGGAGCCGTCCGATATCTACTCAGCATCTTCTTACTTTAACTTTGCTGCATTATTCATATATCATAATCATTGCTATTTAGCTACCTACCTAGCCATAATATACCTACCTACCTATATCTCTGTACCTATGTCATACATCCCATATTATAATACAGTCCACTATGTCTATTGAAGTTAGTTGCGAGTACACGGTCACTACCGACACACGTTCGTTTTACTTACCACCCTTCCCAACTAAACAGAACCTTAAACCGCCCACATAATGGTCATTTTCGAGCCGAATCAGCTAGTTGGGAAGTTTTGCATAAACGCGATCGCTGTTCCAAGTTTTTAGTGAATATCAAGTGATAAACAACCTAGCTAATTTGGAAAACTAAGTGAATATAATTACCGGCGTATTATATACTTTTATTTGTGCAAAAAGTGATTGAACTGTGAAGAATCAAACGAGATGTCTACCCTCGAAGAAATAAAACCGTACATGGATGATGCGCACAATTTACTGAAAAAAGCATATGAAAACTACAAAAAATGCCCTAAACTAAGAAAAACTTTAGCATATACCAAAGTACGTATGCAATCAGTAGAAGAATATTGGACTCAATTTAAAAAATATTACGGAGATTTGTTACGCGTTACCAAAAAGGATCAACGCACCGAATTGTCTATTTCAAGTTATTTCGAAACTGTTGAAGAATTGTACCTCACCGTGAAAACTGATATGCAAGAAGTAATAGAATCATTTACATGTACAGATACGACGAGCAGCAACAATTATACACAATCATCACAGTTTAATCAAAAAGTTGAGGTTTGTTTACCCCGCATTGACTTGCCTAAATATTCAGGTGCATACGAGGATTGGCAACAATTTGAAGATACCTTTACATCATTAATAGGAACCAATAAATCGTTAAGCGACGTTCAACGATTACACTATCTTAAGTCCTGCCTTTCAGGTGAAGCCGCTGCTACGCTAAAATTTTACCAAATAACTGAAAGCAATTACAAACCCGCCTGGGAGTGTCTGAAACAAAGGTATAGTCACAAACGCTTAGTAGTAAATGCTATCCTTAAAAGGTTGTTCCAGCAAAAGAAGATGAGCAATCAGTCAGCGAGTCAACTAAAACAATTTATAGATACGACAAAAGAATGTCTTACTGCACTTGACAACATGGATATACCTACTAACACATGGGACCCTGTGGTGATATACATCGCGGTTCAACGATTTGATCAGGAGACTCACAAAGAGTGGGAAGACCATATCAGCAATAAGTTTGGAGCCGAGTTACCAAAACTGCAAGAGTTGATGAGTTTCTTGGAGTGCCGCATCCACACCCTGGAGTTGACATCAGCTGCGCCCCAGAGGAATCTTCGTGAACGAGTTTTTCACGTGACATCACCCTCCCCCTCTCTATGCGATAAGTCAGATAGGTCATGTTTATTTTGTGCAGAAAATCATGGAATATTTAACTGTAAACAATTTGGTAAGTTGACACAATCGGAACGCAATAATTACGCAAAAGATGAAAAACTATGTTATAATTGTTTGTTACCTGGACACTCTGTTCAATTCTGCCGACAAAAATCATCGTGTAAAATTTGTGGCCGGAGGCATCATTCTCTTTTACATGTTAATTATTTTAAGCGGGAAACTTCTGATAACACAGAAGAACCAGAACACACACCAGAAGTTTCATTACACACACATGTAGAAGAGAAAAGGAAGGACGAAGATGCACAACCATGTAATAGTTTACATTTACAAGCCGCATTATCGTCATTCTTTACTACGGTCGAATCACCAGGTCTGCTGGCAACTGCACTAGTTCCAGTCAGGGACGAACTAGGAAATATAACTGAATTGCGATGTATTGTAGATTCAGGTGCCCAAGTAACATTGGTAAGCGAACAAGCAGCTCAATTATTAAAAACAAACAAAACTCCCGTCAAGGGACATGTATTTGGAAGTGGTTCATCGAAAGCTTCTGTGAGTCACGTGACATCATTTGAGATATTATCAAGGTATGAAAAAGAATTCAGTCTCAATGTTGTTGCTTATGTTATTTCAGGCAAACTCACCAGTATTTTTCCTAGGAAACCAATCGACTCAAGTACTTGGCAGCACATTGAGGGACTCCAACTGGCCGACCCGAGTTTTAACCAACCAGGAAGAGTAGACATGTTGCTAAGTGCTAAAGTATACAGTAGAATCATGAAAAGCGGAGTTATTCAAGGTCCTCCTAACTCACCATGCGCGCAACAAACAAGATTAGGATGGATACTATTAGGAGAATTAGAAGAAGAAAATCAAGACGAGTTAGTTTCACTACATATTGCTATGGATCGAAAGATCACGCTGAACAGTATTGAAGAAGTTAAGTTTCTAGAAAAAGATACAGACTCAAAAATGGAAGGTAGTAGTAATAGTTTCAATAAAGAAATAAATATTTTGAAACTACCTACTCAAGCACTGAAACCACTCTCGGCTAAAACAAGAAAAACAAAAGAAGACATGTCACAACAACAGTTGAAGAGAAGTATTCAAAATAGAGAACATTTAAAAACTATTAAACAGCATTTCGATAATCAGATAGAAGAAGTTACAGAAACTGAGAAACAAAGAACTAATGAGTGCTCAACGCACCATTACGTGAAAAAGAAATATCAAATTAACAGGTTTATGAATATAATACATGATAATTCCAAGAATAGTACGAAGCAAATTTTATTAAATGAAGATAAGAGCATCAGTGATGCCATAAATTGTCAAAGAATAATTAGAAACTTGTGGGCTCAAGGAGACGAGACACATTGCCAAAAATGTTGCATAGCGTTGAATCAAACACTTGAATCCCTGAAGCGATCACATGTTCTAAACATTCATCAGGATATACGATTTAAACCCAAGGGTAGCTAACTTTTTCTTGCCGCTTTTTACTTCTTGCGTCAAGTTGCGTCCGGCGGAGACAATCTGGCTTCCCTGCAAACAAAAGAAAAATTGTCATTAAATAAATCCATATGTTCCACACGAAATCAAAAATATTTTGTAATAGAAACAATGTCTAAACTCTAGCAGGATAAAAGACAAAGCGTTATTAAATAAAAATAAATAAGAAGCTAAATATTATATATACTATTATATAGAAGAGATTATAAAAAACAAAAAATTAAACAATAATGAATAATATAAAAGTGTAATACTTACATAAATTCACTCATATAAATTCAACTTATGGTCGGAAAAATATCCTCATGGTGGGCGGTTGGCGGTGCTGGCGTTAAAATTGACTAACCTTGAGTTGATAAACTTAATTACTAGGTTTCTGGAAGAAAAGCGATGTTATGCCTAGTTAAAGTCAAAGCAAATCACTACTTATCATTTTTACTTACTCGCATAAAATACCAAAGTACCTTCCGCTGAATCCATTGATCATTAAATGTGAAACTTTGAAGGCAACCAGTGACATTCACAAATTAAATAGCTCCATAAGTAAAATCAATGAAACATTCCGTGTCAGGATTGTCTCAACTTATCATTAATGTAGTAGGTAATGTTAACAAATATTTAGTTTGTAATTATGTTGTTAGTTTGAATCTTGTCATATTTTTATTTACAATACGGTTATTTGTAAAATGTATACTACTTAAAACTAAGATCATAATTTGAATAATGTTAATATCTGAAGCTCCTTAATGCGGCCCTGTTAATTTATGCATAACTTGTACAGATAACGTAACACCAGGTAACATCTTTTGTTCAGTCGATCCATGCAGCTATTCTTGGTAACGTAGATAAGCGACTTGTTGACGTTTAAGTTTGATTACCTATTATTATTGTTCAAGTTCAAACTAGATCAGTGTTTAATTCGATAAGTTTTGAAAGTTTTATAATTAGATGCAATTATAAATTACTTACCTATTAGTTGCACATTATGTAGAAAGATTATGTTGAAGTTTGTTTAGAATACAGATAGGTATACGAGGTAATGGGTAATGAAATGATGTAAGCTAGTTATTGCTTTAGTTTTGTTAATATTTATTTGTACTTACGAGAAAAAACTGATGTTTTTGGTGGGCGGTATGTTAGGTATTTCCAGTAGTTATGGGGAGCCGTCCGATATCTACTCAGCATCTTCTTACTTTAACTTTGCTGCATTATTCATATATCATAATCATTGCTATTTAGCTACCTACCTAGCCATAATATACCTACCTACCTATATCTCTGTACCTATGTCATACATCCCATATTATAATACAGTCCACTATGTCTATTGAAGTTAGTTGCGAGTACACGGTCACTACCGTCACACGTTCGTTTTACTTACCACCCTTCCCAACTAAACAGAACCTTAAAGCGCCCACACCACTGGCAGCGTGTGGTAGGACTATTATACGTTGAAGGTCTGAGATCTGTTATATGACAATACTGCTGGTCGGTCACTGCGCTGATAATTTACTGGAAGTCATGCGCAGCAGGTGATAGGTAGAGTATATAAATGCCAGAGACCTCTTATAATGAAATGACATGACATGACATGAAATGAATTGAATTGAAATAAAATGAAGTGAAAAGACATGACAAAAAAGGAAACGAATTGAATTGAAATAAAATGAAATGAAAATAATAAAGAGGTTGTACTTTGAGAGCAAAGTACTGGTCAGTATGGCCGTGATAGATTATTTGAAAATTTGCTCACTATTTATTGAAATATTTGTTCATATTTACTTGATTGGCTATAAGCTTAAGATTTAAACAACTGGTTTAATGTGACATTCCAATTTCTTTTTAGAAATACTCTGTGGTTTTTAAGATAAAAATAAGTATTAGTTTAATTATCTGTGTATATTTTATCTGTGTGTGAACTTAATACTTTACCTAAAGGTCTTTATTGTGAGACTGTGATTAAAAATCATATTATATGGATTGTCATGATCACTGGAATCATTATTTGATGATATTTTTACTATAAGTATATCTTATAAGTAGTCTAACTGATCATGTTACAGTTTTAAAGATACTTATTTAAAATAGTTTATATTATGTACTTTATTTTTATGTGTAAAATCATTGATGATTTTATTATAGTTATTGCCATATGTATAAGGCTTGAAATCACATAATTGACCAATTTAAAGAGTACTGTGTTTGTGACGGTAGTCGCTTCGTCAGCTTATTTGTTCTTTCCTATAAAAGGGGTAGTGTAAAGCAAGTTGATTCACTTTCTGTCGGACCGTGTGCCGTGCAGACCTCCAGTGGTATTGAAATAGTGTTTTACGACGAAGTGCTGCTTGATTCACTTTCGGTCGGACCGCCGTGCCGAGCAGAGCTTCGGGGGTGTCGAAATATAGTCTTTAATGACGAAGTGCTGCCTGGTGCAAAATATGTATATAACTTCAAAAAATAATTACATATCTTCACCATGCGGGTGCTGGATCTATGCTTATGCTCAGATATTTTAGTGGCGATAAAGAGAGGAGTCTAGAAATCTGGAGGCCGAAGGTTTAGGTCTTAAATATTGTAATACGGGTGATGATTACATACCAATGTAACGCCTTAAGCAGGTGTCCTTCGGCAGTCCAGAAACCGGTGATCCTTGTGGGCGGTGTGATGCTGCTTTCTAAGATCACCTTCAAGTCTTTTCTCTTACACAGTTACACTTATAAATAGTTCATTAAACGGTGTTATTATGGTAAATTTAAATGTCTAATTGCTATGTGCGCACGCGCGGCGGTCAAAGGCGGTAGAACTGTATGGTCAGCGCGGATGACAGCTGAGTACTGATCGTTGCGGATAGTTGTATTGCCAGCTAGGGCTTTTGTAGAAGCTGCTGGAAGATGTGTCCCGCCGCGATGATCGAGCGATACATTAGCATGTTTTTCAATCATCCAATATTACAAATAAAAAGAACCATCCCCCCGGCCTTCAGGAGTTATGATGACTCCTGAACCAAAGAGTCAAGGAGAGCTGCAGCTATAAGGCTGAGCTGATAGAAGTAGAGCGGAAAAGTTGCATCCACTAAGAGTGCGTGGATAACTATGTGGGAAATCTGAACATATATAAGCAAGTAAAATACTTAGAGTATATAGAAACGGAATATAATATATAAACTTAACTAAAGCTTATGCCTACCGGGGAAGCAGCCCCGCTGGGCTTTAAACATATAGCGGAATTTATTGGGAGGGTAAAACGCAGAGTTTCACCACAGGTCTGACATAGGTGCCGTTTTGTGTGCGGACAGTAGCAACCCGGACTACTCCATCTGACGAAGGTTTCACATCCTCAATTATACCTAACGGCCATTGTAAAGGCGGTGATTTTTCCGTTTTGATGAGAACTATGGTGCCTTTAGTCACCGGGTTAGATTTGGTGTTCCACTTAGAGCGAGCTTGAAGAGTGTTAAGATATTCCTGCCTCCAACGATTCCAATATCTCTGAACAATGTCATCAATTAGGCGTTTATTACGAATTAAATCCACTGGACCTGGGCGTGGATCGGAATGAAACGAGTCCAATGGGCCAAACGTTAAAAAATGCGCAGGTGTAAGGGCTTCAGGCTCCGCAGGGTCTGAACTTAGCGTGGTTAGCGGTCTAGAATTGATCATTGCCTCAACTTGTGTTAGGACAGTGAGCAATTCTTCATATGTGAGAACGGCTTCTCCTATGGAGCGACGAAGGTGTCGTTTAATGACGCGGATTTGACTTTCCCAGCTACCTCCGAAGTGACTAGCTGTAGGCGGATAAAAATGAAAGTTTATGCCTTGATACGTAGTTTCCTGTTCAAAGGAATCTCGAAAGGCCTTGGATTTAAGAAACTTGCTAATCTCATCTATGTGGGTTTTTGCGCCAATAAAATTCGTCCCATTATCCGAAAATAACGAGTGAATTTTTCCTCGACGGGATATAAAGCGTCGAAATGCACGAACATGCGACATGGTATCTAGCCCAACCGAAAGCTCAATATGGCAAGCGCGTGTTACTAGACAAGTGAACAAAGCGATATATGCCTTTTCTTTACGAGCACCACGGTAGCGGCTTATCAAGATACTTATTGGCCCCGCGTAGTCCATTCCACTATAAAAAAAGGGTCGTGCTTCATTGACACGCGCGGCGGGAAGAGCTGCCATATAAGGCGTTTCGTTACGGGGACTTGCCTTAAAACAATTGTTGCAAAGGCGAAAGCGTTTTTTCACCGTGCTACGTCCAGAAATTATCCAAAATTTCTGTCGTAACAGCGACAGTAACAATTGCGGACCGGCATGTAAATACTTCCGGTGGTAGTAGTCGATGATGAGGTTCACAATGTGATCCTTTTTGGGAAGCAAAACTGGGTGCTTGCTATCATATTCCAGCGATGAATTATTATCAAGACGGCCACCAACCCGGAGGACATCATTTTTTACAAAAGGAGAAAGTGGAAGGAGTGACTTTGAAACTCTGTGGTTCCTGGCGAGCGCCTTGATATCGTCTGAGAAGTATTGATGCTGTAGTGCTTTTATAACAGCAGTTTCAGCAAATTCCAAATGCGATAGAAGCATCCTGTCGGAGCGCGGGAGTTTTCCCAAGAAACGGTAAATGTAGACGACAATACGTAGTAATTTAGACCACGAAGAGAAACGTTTGGCCATTACACAGAGAAAAGGCTCAGTCTCTTCAGTAGTGACAAAAACATTCGATTGTTTTTTGAGCTCCAAAAGCTTCTCGTCCTGTGCGGGGTCAAAAATAAAGCGGTTGATTGGCCACGTGTGGACGGCGTCACGTGCCCACGTGGGACCGTGGAGCCACAGGGGGTGGTCTAACAATTGAGCGGGAGTGAGCCCACGGCTAAGGCAGTCACTCGGGTTCTGAGCACTTTCACAGTGATAAAAGTGTTTAGCGTTAAGGTTGTCCTGTATCTGAACGATGCGGTTTGCGACAAAGGTATCGAAACGGTGCGGAGACGAGTGAACCCAGTGAAGGGCCACCGTGGAATCAGTGAAAGCAAATATTTCGCTAATATGACAGCGGGAAGAAATGATATCGATAACAAATCGAAGTAGTTTTGATAAAAGTACAAGCGCAGTAAGTTCCAGGCGAGCTAAAGTAATATTGCGGAGAGGGGCGACCTTGCTTTTGGCGCCAATTAAATTTATCTCATTTGATCCTGAAGCGGGTTGTACACAGAGATATACGGCAGCTGCCATGGCCTTCTCAGAGGCATCTGCGAAGCCCAGCAAAATGACGCGGGAGTCTGAGACTATACCCAGAAAGCGCGGTATTTTAAAGTTTTGTAAAGCCGGCAGCTCAGCGAGGAAACGGTTCCACGCCACGCAAATTTCACGTGGTGGTGTATCATCCCAATCAATTTTTGGTGTCGCAGACCAAAGGGCTTTTATTAAGAGTTTAGCATGCAAAATAACGGGGGCACAATAACCATTGATATCCCACAATCGGGCGATCGTAGATAGCATAAGTCGCTTAGTGCATTTAGTTTGTGGTTTGAACTTAATAGCGATCGAAAACTCATCTTCGGTGGGCGACCAGATCAAACCTAACAGCTTAAGGTTGTCTTCTTTATCAAATTCTATTTTCGAAGACAATCGGTTCTCTGCCGGGATCGACTTCAAAACTTCGGACGAGTTGCTCACAAATTTGACCAAATCAAAGCCTCCACGTTTGAATAATTTAATTAAATCTAGTGCAAGCTGCGATCCTTCTTCTACTGTGGTCATTGACACCCCTAAATCATCCATATATAAGTTGTTACTAGCAACCTCTGAAGCGAGCGGTAAATCCGTCTCGTCTTGCGCTAGCTGCTTGACAGTGCGCATCGCTAAAAACGGTGAACAACGTAAACCAAAACAGACGCGTGCAAAATGGTACAACTTTGCATGTTCGTCTTCGTCAAATTTATATACTATGTTTAAAAAGCGGCGGTCTTCCTCGCGAACCCCAATAGCTAAAAACATTTGCTTAATATCCGCGGTCAGCGCGACGGGAAACAATCTAAACTTCAATATAATAGCAGTTAGATCTGCTTGTAAATTCGCGCCAGAATGTAAACAATCGTTCAAGGAAACGTCAGTGTCTATGCACTTCTGACTAGCGTTCAAAACAATGCGGACTGGTTTACCCGGCCGCAAAATAGGGTGGTGCGGTATCACAAAATGATCGTCATCAGTGGTTGTAGCGGGAGCGGGTAAAATGATGTGACGTTCAAGATAGTCTCTCATCACGTTATCACATTCAATTTTCAAAGCGGGGTTAGTCTGAAACCGACGTTCAAGACTTGCAAAGCGGCGGGTCGCGGTGGTCACTGAATCTCCTAACACCGAAGATGATTGTGAGAAAGGCAAAGCGGTGACGTAACGTCCTGTTTCACTATCGCGATGTGTATTAGACACGTAAAAATCTTCACATTCTCGATCAGCCTTAGACATATGAGTCACAGAAGGTACGGACTCGAGTTGCAAAAAGTTCGAAACTAATGACTCAATCGACTCATCACTCGATGTGAAAAAGTTCTGATTGTTGTCACTACGCGGCGAGTAATAATTGTGAACAGGCAGTGCGGCTATAGATCCGATAACTAAGTGACCGAAAGCGGATTCTAAAACGTCAGGTGTACCGGGCGGTCCCAGTATTCTTCCAGATCGTAATATCTCCATAAAGGTTTCGGCGCCTAAGAGAATATCAATATCCGCGGGAATCTGGAAGTGCGGGTCGGCGAGTTGAACATTGTCTAAGCAGGTCAAAGACGAAATGTCAAACTCGTAGCTAGGCAAATTACTTGAAATAGTTTTAATTACTAGCGGTTGAATAGGCAAGCTGAAGCCTTTATCGTATTTAGAATGCAAAGTTACGTTTGTTATACCGGAAATAGTCTGTGAGCTGTTGCCTATTCCATTTACTGATCGGTCCGTGCAATCATTAAAGATTCGAATACCCAATCGTTTACAAACACGGCGTGTTATAAAATGATTCTGGGAACCGGGGTCGATTAAAATCCTAACTTGAGCGATTGATCCGTCCCTGCACTTGACATCGGCTAGGGCGGTTCCTAACAAGACGCTGTGACTTTTACGCGAGTTTTTATTGTTAGCACTCATGCTGCAAAAAGGAACAGTATTGTCTACAGGTTTATCAGAAACCAAACTTAGAGACGCGGAATTTTTATGTCCAGTGGCTCCTAGACTATTTGGTAAGTTATCGCGTGGTTGCGCTGACGTCACCGTATCAACCTGAGAAGGGTTTGATTCCTGAAAATGCAAGAGGCTGTGATGGAATTTGGACCCACACTGTTTACAAGTCGATGTTGACCTACAAGCAGTCGTACTATGTTGCAGACTTAAACAATTTACACACGCGCGAAGTTTTTTAATATAATTATAACGTTCGCGTGGAGTAAGCGATCTAAATTTTGCGCAGGAATACAGACGATCATGATCCGATTTGTCACATAAGGAACATGTGGTTTTGTTATTGTTTACGACAAATGACCGTGCGTTGTTCTTAGAACTATTATTAGTCAATGCATTTTTATTGTACTTGGCGGTAGAAGTAATCGCAGTGGTGTTATCACCCGTACGAGATAACACTTTAATGCGATCACGAACAAAACAAGTTAAACTATCGAGGGTAGGTATTTCTTTAGTTCGGTTCTCCATTTCAAATAGCCGCGCGGTCTCTTTATCTAAGCGTTGTAATAGCATGTATGACATAATAAAGTCGGTTAAATCATTTAATTTTAAGTTGGTCAGTGCCTGATAAGAGTTTGAGAATTGATCGATGAAAGTTTCCAAGTTATTTGCAGTAGCGGAATGAACTGGTTTTAATGAAAACATTTGTTCTAAATACGTAATAGCTAAGCTGCGCTTATCTTGGTATCTGTCTATGAGTGCACTGTATATAGTTGCGTAATTGTCTGCGGACGGAACAAAGCCCGCGTAGACAGATTTCGCTTTTCCAGTAAGTTTACTGGCTAAGTAGTACATACGTTCAGTGTCATTAAGCGACGTGTTTACATGAACAGCATTTTGGAATGTTGCGTAAAAGAGCGGCCAATCTTTTGAGTTTCCGTCAAACTCGGGAATATCGATGCGAGCTAATTTAACGGTACATGACGAGTTATCTGCACTGTTTACGTTTTGCTTAGACGTACTTGTACTCGATTTAGGTTCCATCTGAGCCTGTTTGCGTTTGACACGGCAAAATAAATCTTCAAACGCTAGCCATTGGTTAAAATCAGGTTCGGATTTTGAGTCAATTTTCAACAAAAGTGCATTAATATCCTTTATGCATTGTTGAAAGTTGCTACGAATCTCGTCAACAGTTTCGATTGAACAAAGGAAACTTTCTAAATCACTAGGATCGTCTATTTTGCGTGACAAATCGTATATCTGTTGCATACGTTCAAAAAATAATTGGCGTTGGCATTCTAGTATTTTTATTTTTTGTTCGTTAGAAGAAGCCATTATTGTCGGTAAGAGGGACGGTGACTATCTGAAGATAAGAATTATATGTAGGTAGGTTCCTACTGCAGAGTTCAAGATTACGAAATCGTTGGAATGCGGTTGAGTTAAATAAAAGTTTGATCAGGTATAAGTATAAGTGATTCAATGCGAAACAATAATAAATAATGTTTAAAGCGGTTACCAAAGGAGTACTCAATAACTTTGGTTTGGATTAGCGGAATTTATATGCGATGCGCAGCACACACACAAAATGGCGTTGTATGTCAGACCGAATAAATCAGTAGATAATGCGGATTTTAATGCGATGAGATATATTATTATATGATAAATGTATAAAACACTGTGCATAATCAAAATCTGGGCGTCGAAGGACCATGAAATGGTGCAAAATATGTATATAACTTCAAAAAATAATTACATATCTTCACCATGCGGGTGCTGGATCTATGCTTATGCTCAGATATTTTAGTGGCGATAAAGAGAGGAGTCTAGAAATCTGGAGGCCGAAGGTTTAGGTCTTAAATATTGTAATACGGGTGATGATTACATACCAATGTAACGCCTTAAGCAGGTGTCCTTCGGCAGTCCAGAAACCGGTGATCCTTGTGGGCGGTGTGATGCTGCTTTCTAAGATCACCTTCAAGTCTTTTCTCTTACACAGTTACACTTATAAATAGTTCATTAAACGGTGTTATTATGGTAAATTTAAATGTCTAATTGCTATGTGCGCACGCGCGGCGGTCAAAGGCGGTAGAACTGTATGGTCAGCGCGGATGACAGCTGAGTACTGATCGTTGCGGATAGTTGTATTGCCAGCTAGGGCTTTTGTAGAAGCTGCTGGAAGATGTGTCCCGCCGCGATGATCGAGCGATACATTAGCATGTTTTTCAATCATCCAATATTACAAATAAAAAGAACCACTGCCCGATCAACATGTTGTGAAGTTAAGTAATTTATTATTATCTTTTCTGATATTAAATAACGACAAACCTCGTTTAAATGTAATGGTCCTTTGGGACCATTACATTGTTTGTTAAAAAGGCTTTGATAATGATATATCTAATAAAAAAAAAAATCTGTTTATGTAAACAATAACTTTATATCTTAATTAATAATTGATAAACCAGTGAAAGTGTAAATAAAGTGTATATAGTAAGTATGTAACACATTGTTAAAAGACGTTTAAAAGAATGGCCCCGAGTTTCTTGCCCGTTCTTCTCGCAGTGGCTCTATACAGTTTTGTTTGCTGAACGTGGCAGTACAATGTAGAATATTTCAATATTAAAATTTTATAAGAGCGTCGTAGACGCCTAAATTGAATAAATGGTTTTGAATCTGACTTTGTTGTTTAAATCCAACTAACACATGCAAAATGCGGTAATTACGTGTGTACATGTATTCCATTGTATTCAACGAATAGCATATAGGTAGACTTTTATAAACTTTAACTTTTATTACAGGGCAATACTACTTTTCATGAATATTTAAGTAACAAAATCATTTCACATCGCAAACTATGACTGTTTTATCAAAGTGGGTAGGCATGTAGGTAACACGAACAAAGGTGGTTGGCTCTCCAAGTCACCAAAAATGCCGTCTCTCTAATTTCGCTGGCAGCTCCCTTGCGGCTTCTATGAAGTAAGTGTACATGTGGTTAGATATTTGTTCCAATAAATGTTATGTACAGATATACATAACTAAGGATTGCTATTTTTTAATAAAAGAATGCTTGAACTAAGTACAAACCAATTTCTTGTAATGCTACAGATTGTAGTTTTTAATTAGATTAACATTTTATGTTATTTGTTACGTGGCTACTAAAAATATTTTTGGATGTAAACACGTTTTATAGACTTGATGTAATGTTTTATTATAATATATGTATTATTGTATATTTACAGACCAGTAGGAATACGTGTTCTATGTATATGGTCAATGCCTGTGCTTACATACTCCTAGACCTGTGTTTATTGTGAAACAGCCAGTCGGCCCACGTGATAACAATATTAAATAAATCTAGAATTAGAGCGTAAGGTGAGCAGAATATAAGCTTAAGTTGTTGAGTGACTGTGACATACTGAGTGAAATGGAGAGCGATAGAGGTTGAATAAGAAGGTAAAAAGAGAAAATGGTGGAAGACCTAGATTCGAGGACGGACTGAAATTGGTGAAATCATTTTTAAGTAACAATTAATAACGTATTGAAGTAAAAAAAAGAATTTTTAGGACTTTGAAGTGTTATTGAGGACGCACCCTCTAAATTTAGCGCCTAGTATCTTTCTACATATATTTTAACCCGGGAACGGTGTCCTATATGTCTGTGGGACCAGGTGACTTGAAAAAATCGAATTTTCTCCCGACGCCAATTTTTGGCGTGATTTCGAGTAGCTGCCTCATTTCCCCTCCCCCACCGTAAGTTGACTCCACGATGTCGGAGCCGGCGTACACCTCTGAGTTTTGGCGCCAACCCGGTGCGGTAGACCGGGGTCACCGAATATGTAAGTAAAATTATGCAGAGTATAATTATTCAATCGTCACTTTTGTCTGGTTTATGTACATTTATTAATTACTTTTGTTATTTTTTATTGCATTATTAGATTATTATAATAATGTGTAAGTTTATTGGAAAATTTTATCAAAATATCACATAATTATTCTATTTCGTTTCAAATAAAAAACTTTGTTACAGCATGTCATACGAAAGGGAACAACGTCGTCTTGAAACGAAATCAAAGAAAAAAAAAAGACCAAATACACTTGCCACAAGTGTAAGAAACATTTGGTCTCGTTTTTTTTTTTTTTAAGTGAGGACATAAATGCTGACTACCGCTAAGCGGACGTCCATCTCCACCGGGTTTTGGGCGAGGGATGGCCCTCTTATAGCCCGGGAGGGAGAAGTGCCAAAGGCAGTTCTCCTGAGACGGGCGCATAAGGCGAAAAGCGTCTCCTGCGAGCGCCAAAAACGCTACGCTACCATCGGGAAAGGTGACAGCGAGCTCAAGGGCACCACTGTTGTTCGGACCTCGGCTTGTCTCCCTGCCGAGAGACAATGGGGGAATCGGAACTAAATGCCCCGGTACAACTGCAGTGTTGTACCGTTGAGAATGGGCCCTACTGAATAATACTCTGTGACCATTTGGAGAGACACTAATCGGGTACTAATTTTATTTTTGCCTGGAGCTCGCCGGCGAGCTGAGGACGTGTTCCGTACATACCACGGAGCACCGGTTGCCTTGCGGAGGAACCTGTTTTGGATGACTTGGAGTTTATGTAAGTGGGCCTCGCTAGCATAACTAAACACTACTGAAGCGTATGTCATTATGGGGCGGATGCAAGCAGTGTAAAGTGTCTTCTTATTTTTAAGAGACAGTTTACTCTTTTTACGAATTAAGGGACCTAGGCGACCCATTACAAAGGCCGCCCTGTTACGAACAGTAGTGATGTGAGCGTCAGAAGTGAGATGCCGATCAAGGGTAACTACGAGATACTTAGGTTTGCATTTGTCCTTGAGCACGTAGTGCCTTATTGTAGTTTTTGCCTGGTAAAAGAAACGTGATTTTTCAAAAAAAAAAAAAAGTTTGTTGTTGGCAAGGTGACATTTTTTGTTTATTTTGAATATATTAAAGAGTCTAGAAACTAAAAAAAATTGCATTGATTAAGAAAAATATGTATAATTGTTATGTTTTTGAACCTTTTTATAAAGCTATGTGTAAAAACCAACTAGTTTTAAAGGTTTTAATTGAATATGATTAGTAATAAGAAATAGCAATAAACGAGGTTGTGATTAATATAATATAGTTGTTTTAATGTCAAATAACTTATTAAAAAAATGGTCAGTAAACTAAAGATTTTGAAAAATAATCCTTTAAAAACCCCGATGCGTGGGACCAGGGTCACCGAAAATGTAAGTCAAATCGATGTCACTGTTGGCGGGTTAATGATTTTACAATGCCAGTATTTGAACGTTGTACTAAGTGTAATAAGTAGAGAGAAAGAAAATCTTAAGAAATAATATAATTACTGTCACACATATTATAATTAAATATGTGCGTCTGCGTCAACCGTTCCCCACCATTACACTGACAGACGTCGGTGCGAACGGACGTGCCGCACACGCGCTAAGCGATTGATTTCTGTGTTTGATTTTAAACCCCCTGGACCCAACGTTAGACATAACATTGTCGACGAGAATAAAGAAAGTGAGTAAAATAAGCAATATACTATGAGACCACAACGATGACCGAGGCTATCAGTTGGAAAAATCATATAATATGCATTTAATAATTTCCTAACTGTTACCCTTAAATATTAACCTTTTTTTTCTTGCACACGTTCGACAGAACATCTGACCAGGTCACGGCGTTCTTTAAATTTTAAATTATTTTTTTGTTGTACTTGTTCGTTTCTTGTTATACAACAACAGGATTCTATGGAGATGCGCGGGCGGCGTAAAATTCTTCTCTTCCATGGTGTCCCAGAAGCCAAAGATGAAGATACTGCATCTGATACTGCAGGGTCGGCAACGCATTGGTGACGCCCCTGGTGTTGCAAATGTCCATAGGCGACGGTAACCGCTTACCATCAGGTGAGCCGTCTGCTTGTTTGCCAACCCATTACATAAAAATAAAAAAATAAAAAAAAAACATTGTGGTCAAAGTGGTGAGTAGGAACATGAAAATCAAGAATTTCACTGCCAAAGACATCAGCCGCTGCCATCGAATGGGTCGTGCCTCCGTCTCTGTCAAACCCAGACCTATTCTTTTAAAATGCATGCAATCTTGATGCGAAGAACAGGTTATGGCACGCTAAGACCGGCTTGAAAGGGTCTAGTATGACTTTGTCGGAGTTTCTGACTAAGTCGCGACACGATACTTTTATGGCGGCGCGCCAGATGTTTGGCATCCACAAATGTTGGACGATGGACGGCTTTGTTTTCGTACTGGACATCGAAGGCGCACGACACCGCATCATCACTCTCAAGGAGCTTGGGAAGATTGCTGAGCCGATAGTTCCTAGGACTGCAACTACAGCTGCCAGCACCAGCGCCAGAGATACTGCGGTTACGCCAAGAAACCGACGAGCCCCGTTAGCCAACAAGAGGTAGCTCGGAGCTTCATTGTTGTTTCAGTGTTAGGTTTTCTTTGTTTTAATAGTCCACCATAGTACCGTAGTGCTTGTGTGTGGCATCCACATGAGGATAAATACACCCTGATATTGGAAAAGGTTCAAAAAGCCTTTCTCAGATATTTGTACAAGCGCTTATATGGGTACTACCCTTACATGTATCCCACAGAATTTCTACTTGGTTACCTGGGCTACAACTCACTAAAAGTCAGGAGAACCCATGATCAATTAGGAATGATGTGCAAGATTCTGCACGGTAAAGTTGATGCACCAGATCTTCTTGGGCAGCTAGGTCGCTTTTTTGTACCCGACAACTATTTTCGTAGCAGAAAACATAAACTGTTTGCTGTTCCGGAGCATAGAACAGTAGCTCACAAGACATCCCCGATACCGCGATCCCTTGCCGCGCTCAATGATCACCTTGACGCTAAGCCAGATTGTGATCTGCTTGCAGGTGAGTGGAAAAATATAATGGCAGAATGTTTGACCTATTGTGCGGCAATGTAACTACAGCCAATTACGAAAACTTTATTATTATTGACCTTTTTGGATATGTCATGTTTAAATGACATTTTAATATATTTTAATTTTATATTTTGTGTATGTGTTGTGTTCTAAACTAATATGCCATTTTATATATTTCTTAATTGACATCGTTTTTGTGTAGGAACTCAGCATAATCTGTGACTGCTGGAATAAGTATGATTTAATTGAAATTAATAGACGTTTATTTTTAATATTGTATTTGACATCTTGAATTTATATTTTAACTATTGGTAATTTGTGTTAATTTTTTAATATGTAAAAAATTAACACAAATTAAATGTTAATTTTTTAATATGTTATTTTGTAGCACCATTCGTACCCCAATTCGGGCATTTATGAGTGAGATTCAATTATTATCATTATCTATGACGTGCAAAGATTAATAATTTATTCGTATAAGTAATCATATTTCATATCATTAGTGTAATATTGTGTGGTACTAATTGAATAAACAAATAAAATACTTACACATATTATATGAAAATTTCAACACTTTCCAAAGATACTTAGCCTTTGGATGGGTGGAAGAATGGACAACCGTGGCTTAGTGTTAGGAAGCCATTTCCTAGTACAGGACCCAAATATTTGAATGAAAAGAAGAACTCAATGAATAGAAAAACTCAAGAAATAGAAGAATACAAGAGGTTCGGTAAAAATAAATCTACATTTTGGCCTTCTACTAATACAATTGAACAGTAATCATTATTTGAAAATGTTAATTCAGACACGCAAAGAATACACAAAGCCTAAGAAGTTCCAGACGGATTTAACAATCAAAACACAATAATTCTTTCTGTAGAATATTTTAAACTTAGACAATTGTAACCTAAAACTCGGCGTTCGTCATTCCTATTGCTTGGTTTCGTTGATTTTAGCTCACAATGTTAAGACGATATGCATTCTGAATTTGACATCAGGATTGCGATTAATCAGCACTGGTGTTCATTGCTGGATTTGCAAAACGTAAATAGATATTATGGAGTTAATTGAAGCCCAATTCACCCTTCAAGACGAGAGCACGCTACAACTTGGGACTGCATACTTCCAACCGCAGAAACGATACAAAACACGTACGTGGTTAGTGACCTTTTCCTAGCAGATAACCAAGCCACGATTTTGGAGGACCCTAACTTTCTACGACTCTCTTTTAAGTTATAACTCACACTTTTTGAGAGTAAAGAGAGGGTAGGTTTAATGAATTACTAAATACAGCGATATACATTATTCATGCCTCAAAATGATCTCCACATAGAGCTATAACTTTAGATCTCTCTTAACTCTGCATCTTTCGATAATTGCACCTGCACCTGGATGACCACGCAAATATGATAAAAGGAAATGTCAATGCTCATATAAATTAAATAAACGAGAACCTTATCTCACTAACAATTAGTTCATAGCAACAGCTAAGTTTAGAATAAGCTAAAATGAAAAACCAACACATTTTTATAAATTTCCATATGAATGACTGCTGGAAATAGATTTTAATGAAAATGTATTCATGGCGCTTTCAATACAAGATAGTTTCGTCATTCGTCCACTCTATTGATATTCTGAATCGCGATCTCGCGTTCTATTACATACGTGTTGGCGTACTGACACGGCCATTATTAAATTTTTTTCTCGAACTACAATATAATATATTAATATACCTAAAATAAATATAAAATTTATTTGCCTTCTGACATATTATTGGCATATAAAAAATATTTATCTTCAGACAATAAAACTAATAGTCGATTAGTATAGAAATCTTTATTGGCCACATTATCATTTTGAATATTATACACTTCAAGTCCAATACAATTTAGTTGATTGTGATAAAAGTACACAGTGAAATCTTAAAGTAATAAATCGATACAAAAAAACATTATTATTTTAACTCTATGTGAGCAAAATTCCAGATAGTGATAATTTTTACACAATAGTTCTATCATAATAAAAGAATCTACCTAATACATTCCGAAATGAATAAATGAGATTATTTGTAAATGATTGTAAGATATGTGTTTAAGAAAATTATGCGGCCCAAGCAAATAAATGTATATTCCGTATTGTTATGCTCTATGCCTTTCATTGCATGATACTGCATAATTTTCCTTTTTTTCCGTGTTAAAGATAGCGTCATTAAATCTTACCCAATTTTTAGATTGATCATCAAAAATCTATCGTATTTTCTAAATTAATATATAGTATTATGATTAATTTTCTGATCACCATTTCCGTGGACCGATCAATTTGAAAAACTTAGCTGTGCTGTTGAAAATATACAAGTTTGTTAAAAGGATTTTACTACGCCGTTTTTTACTATAGTCTCAAGCAATTTTTACAATTTTCGCATTATATACCTTAAATAATGATGTCTGAAAGGCCTTTTTTGCAGTGGTTATATTTTTCTTTTTATATGGTATTTGCTGAAGAGAAGATACCGCTTCAATACAATCAATAATGAAAATTTACCTACGTTGGTCAGTTTGAATTAATAAGTCTCATTGTTTTCGTATTCAACTTATTATATCAGTTGTCAGTTGACGTCATATTCGTAATAATATATATTAATATTCTAATCCAAATTTTATTAATGTATATGCTTTTTTAATTTAATGCTACTACATCATGCAATCATCTGCATTTATGTCAAACATATTTGTATGCGCAATATTTGGAAAAATTACATTGGATACAGCAGTTTTTTTTCTATCTTGCCTGCTTTATCTGAAGCAATGATGGCCGAGCGGTAAAAGCTGTGGACTGCCGTGCCGCAGGTCACTGGATTGATCACCACGGCTAGAGCTTCACCGCATGTTGGAAAGGCATTTTGCGATTGCCCGCCTGGCTAGCTACCACCCTCAAGTAAAAAATCTGTCGCCAAGGACCTAACGGTGTGTTCTGACCGAATAAAATTTTTAGTGTATTTAATTATAAGTTATGAGCTATTTGCATATTAGTGTATTTTAGTAAAATGTGGTATATAACTACGACAACAATAACAATTTATGGTTTTCTTCAATATTTACTTTCCGATCTTTAAAGCATTCCTCTATTTCTAACAAAGTTTTATCTTTTGTTTCAGGTAAATATAAATAAAGTAATATTACACAAAAAACCGAAGAGACACCATAAAACAAAAAGGTGCCATGTATATCTAAAGTTTTAAATATAAGCGGAGACACCTTTAACAGTGTTCCATTTATTATAATAAATTGAAGTGCGATAATAATAACAGAAACACTTTTGAATCTTGATGGAATCAATTCTCCATACAAAGTTGTTACCATAATCAACGGCCCACAACTTATTGACCAGGAAAACCCTGATAATAACACTAAAGATATGTAAACATTTTCTGTTAATATGGCTAACTTTACAAGATATAAATAGCGTGATAAAATTAACAAACATATCGTGGCAAAGCTTGAAGACAAAAGTAAAACAGTGCGGCGCTTCCATAACTTACTAAAATAACAACCTATGTATGTACTGAAAACAGTCACTCCGTCCAAAATTAGCATAATTCTGTACACTGTGGTTTCGTCTGGAATTATTTTTTTTATGACTTCTATAGCGTGAATGGTTATAACAAATTTCCCTGATAGATGATACTGTACCACAATCAGCATTGAAATTAATAATGGCATGTAAAATTCTCGTTTATTTATAGGCCTGAACAACTCCGAATAATGATTCGGCAATTAGTATGTGTGCTAGTGTGATGCTAAAGTAGAATACAATGAAACCGATAATAGTGCTGAGGGAAATAAAGACAAAAATCTTTTTCCTGCCCACTTTGCGAGCCATTATAGCTAAGAAAAAAACCCAGGGGATAGAAGCGTAGCAATATGCTGAAGCTGTAAAAAAATATATACATAGTTTTAATCATGATTCACGGTTATGTCCTAAGTTATACATTATACTGTTTAGTTCGTTATAAATAAATTCGGAATACATTTGATATGCATTCCGAATTGCATACAAGAACATTCAATTATATTGGAGACTCACGGCATGATTCTCCAGGATAATTGAATGCTCTTGTGCTCATTATTCTGTTTATTATTGTACTGTATCAGCTGGATTATTCACCAACACAGCCATGAATTGCTGAACACAGCCTTCTCCATTAAGGGGGGGTTTGCCACCATCCCCACGCTTGGCAGGCGTCTTAGGGATCGCAGTTTAAGATAACAGTTCCTCAGAAGTCACTGCTGCCCAACTGTCGGTATTATACCTCTAGTCGTCTCTTACAATATTCACAGGTAGCAATGCGGGGGGGAGGGGGGTGACATTCTAAACTCTACGATGAAAAAAAAAGTAACTCTGTTTTGCTTTGGTTATATATAAAAATAATAATCTGAACGAGGATACGCACACAGCCAGGAAGCCATATCGTCTGTCACTGGACCAGTAACATTAGCGTTACGTCGCAGCTGCGGGATGAATACTGTTGGTGCACCATACACGATACCGATGCATAAGTTTGCAGCCCATGCGCCACTTGCTATTAATATCTGTAATATTAAAAGAGGCTTGGTTTCAGTCACCTTATGTCCTTTTGCAGCAAAGTGAGCGAAGTCAATTTATTACCAACGAGTCGATCGTAACCAATACACTTCTATGCAACGACTAATTTCTTTTGACACATGTCATGATGTTTCGTAGGTAAGTGAAACAAAGCACATTTAGGAATGTTTTGAATAATCAAGCAATTTATTTTTTTGTGACGAATACCATACATGAGATATGTACGGGCTTAAAAACTGTCACAGTATAGTGCAAAATTACCTCTCTAGGGTTTTGAATTCGTCATTCATTTGTACGAATTTTGTTGTTTATTTTGATCTTCAGACTTTTGTCTTTAAGAACTATTTGTGTTATTTTATAAAAAAGGGTATTTAATTTTTATATTGTTATGATTGCAATAACGCCTGCTATGCGGATTACATTACAAAATTACAAATATACGATAGGAAAAATTTAAGTCAGCTCCATCCCAATACGATGGTTAATGAACGGTAGGAAAGATTCGAGTTATGACGTCATGTCATGTTAGCTCAATTGGTTAGAGCATGCCCCGGCTAAAGGGGCGGATGGACGCGGGTTCGAATCCCGCACATGACTTAAATTTTTCCTATCGTATATTTGTAATTTTGTAAGGGTATTTAATTTTTTTATTCGACAATTTTAGAACTGCATTTGATATATCGCTCTACTGAAATACATTGTTTTATGTTATTGTTATTTACATATGCCAGTGTATATATCAGAAATCATTAATACGTGTATACGGTAATATATTTAAGTATATATAATGGACCTAACCTAGTGATAGTGCATTATTATGTGTGATTAAAAATTCTTCTTCTAACGCATTGCCAGCCGCTCCCGTGGCAAGATCACACAGCTCGCTGGGGTCCGCACAATTAACTTAACGCTCTTATAACTTACTTTGCTTACTATCGCACCTAAAGATGAACTTTGCATATTTTTCGATCAGTTCACTTGTCTTGTTAACTAGTAAAACGAATTCGTAATGAAAACGAATCTTTACGGTTACATAAACTTTTGATTTAAGGTCAACTTAGGCATTTAATTTTCTTTGATATATTTGTGATATGACATAGTATATTTTTGGTACAAGTCTGCTTAACACTAACACTTTGTCAAATATAAATGTTAAGAACTAGTACAAGGCTAAGTTATATAAAAATGTGATGAGAGCGAAGCGAGGAGAAGCTTTAGCTTATTTGCAACGTTACGTAAGCAACAGTCGATGCGCTAGAAAAAAAATCTTGATTTACTGAGTGACTTAAACCAAAATAACCTCAGTTTTGCAGCAGCATTCGCAGCGACGCTGCTTTTGAAGAAATTTATGCATTAACAGTGATCTATAAAACGCCTGCCAAGCATGGGGCTTATGGAAAAAATCCCCTTATGATCAACACAAAAAAACGGCTCCAAGCAGATAACTGTGAAACAGGAAGTTCGAAGAACCCCTGGCGGATGCCAAGCGTTCGTACTCAAATACGATGACCTTTGTTTTGGCAATACACAACATACACGTGCTCAGGGAGGACGACAAAAATGTCGATCTGGAAGAAGAAAGGGACTAGTTTTCACGGAGACAAATATAACGTGTCAGTCTGAAGCGGCATACCTCTCGTATCCTGGCTATGTCCTGGAACATAAATTCAGGCAACGTGCTGGTGTATATGTTCGCGATTAAATTTGTTGTCGGCGTCTCCGAAATCTTGAAGACGCCAGTTTCTCAGTCCTGTGGATTTTAGTGGACATAGGTTCAGAGAAAATTTTCTCTGAATCTATATCCAGCGTCTACCCATTGCATAGAAGTGATTAGGAGACGACCAGCCTTATGGACTATTTAAGTGTGACGGCAGATGTGGCACAACATCATTACCCTTCCGCTCAGTTAGTTTTAGTGGGGTATTTCAATGCCCGCCACCAGGAGTGGCTGTTCCCGCACTAGAACATTGACCACGCTGGGAGAGAGACGCATAAGCTAGCCTTGACGTTAAATCTCACCCAGCTAGTCCTTGACGCTACAAGGGATCCTGACGTTGACGGCAATACAGTCAATTGTTTGGACCTTATGCTGACAACAGATCTAGACCAATAATTGGTTGTCAGTTTCTTCATGCGTTTAGAAGTAAAAGATCTGTTAACACTAACCTCTTCACTATCGTCGATTATATTTCTACTAGACTTGATCGTAGAGTGCAAGTAGATGTATTATACTTTGACTTCCGGAGGGCGTTTGATAGGGTCGATAACGACAGACTTCTGGTAAAACTGAGCGCTCTGGGTTTTGCTCCAAGCCTGCTCCGTTTCGTTGCAGATTACCTTCGAGATCGCCAAGTTTGGCTCGGTCTGTACGATCTTTGTGATAGGGTCACACGCGGTCCGGTGTAAGTCAGGGATCGATACTTGGTCCCTTGCTCTTTACTCTCATGATAAATGACCTGCCAACAGTCGTCAAGCACGCGAAATTTTTCTTGTATGCTGATGACTTAAAACTTTTTCTCGAGATTAAATCGATGAAAGATTGCTTGAAACTAAAAGCAGATATTGATAGGGTTTATCAATAGAGTGTGGAGAATAACATGGAGTTCAATTCCTCCAAATTTTTTCAGATGACTTTCGGCTGAATGCAACACCCAATAGAATTTAACTACGAGCTGGGCCAAACCGTGATATCTCAAGTAACATCAATCAAAGACTTGGGTGTCTCATTCGACCGATAGCTTGCTTTTAATGATCACATTGTCATGGTTACGAAGCAGTCATTCCGGCGCCTCGGTTTTGTGCTTCGGAACTTTCGTGAATTCCAGGGCATTGAAGTCATTAAGTTGATCTTCAGTGTTTTGGTTCGAAGTAAACTGGAAGCCAGTGCTTGTGTGTGGCATCAACATGAGGATAAATACACCCAATGTTGGAAATGGTTCAAAAAGCCGTCCTCAGATATTTGTACAAGCGCTTATATGGGTACTACCCTTACATGTATCCCACATAATTTCTACTTGGTTGCCTGGGCTACAACTCACTAAAAGTCAGGAGAACCCATGATCAATTAGGAATGATGTGCAAGATTCTGCACGGCAAAGTTGATGCACCAGATCTTCTTGGGCAGCTATGTCGCTTTTTCGTTCCCGACAACTATTTTCGTAGCAGAAAACATAAAGTGTTAGCTGTTCCGGAGCATAGAACAGTAGCTAAGACATCCCCAATACCGCGATCCCTTGCCGCGCTCTATGATCTCCTTGACGCTAAGCCAGATTGTGATCTGCTTGCAGGTGAGTGGAAAAATATCATGGCAGAATGTTTGACCAATTGTGAGGCAAGGTAACTATAGCCAATTAGGAAAACTTTATTATTATTGACCTTTTTGGTTATATCATGTTTAAATTACTTCTAATTATATTTTAATTTTATCTTTTGTGTACATTTAAACTAACATGAACTGACCTGATAATCTGTGACTGCTGTAATACGTATGTTTATATAAGTCTAGAGTGAATAAGTATCTTCTAGGCAAGCATGCTCCATTATCGACCTTATCGTCCCCATCGTCGTCACTTACTATAAGGTGAGACTGCAGTCAAATGCTTGTCTACTCGCAATAATAAAAATATTTAAAAAAAGTAACGACGGCATGGGATTATCAGAAGTCCAAAACCAGAGACAGGTCGTACTGTAGGTGTAAAGGTCTGTTTTTCGAAAACTATTGATTCTAGGCATAAGCTTTGCGATTTATTTATTACAGTAAACATTTTTATAATTTTACCTGTCTAAGTAGAAGCTTCCATTTTGGCTCGTGGTCTTTAACAGCTGTCTCGTCTTGCTCTTCTTTATTTTCAAAAGTTTTCGTATACGCCATGTTTTTGGTTCTGTTTTATGAGTTTTCAGGTCCTGAATTTAGAGTAGCATTCATAAACATATTTTAATTACTATTCTGCATAGTAATATTTACACAAATATTTCAATTAAGTCGATCCATGCTCCGTAAAAATTATACATACAAAATGACTTTTATTAGGAAGTAAGCTATTCTGTGGAGACACATTGAGCAGTCACGCGCTATGGACAGCATAGAGATGTTGAATCTCTTACCGCATCTATCACGGGGAGTGTTCATTGGAGCAGTTGGTTTAATTTAGCAAAAGTTCGTTATGACAGAGAATGATGTTTACCGATTTCATGTCCATATCTGGGACTTCACAACCATGCCATTTTCACAGCATTTTTCACTTCGCAGTCACTGTGAAGTGAGTTCTCATCAGAATTTCCGAATGAAAACGACTTCAAAAATTTCAAGAAATGAGGAAATATCATCCATTACGACCGGCAATGCATCCTTGACACCTATGGCATTACGGATGACCGTGAGCGACGATTATCACTTGCCACCAGGTGAGCTACCTGCTCGTTTGTCCTATCTTACCTAATATGCTGGATGGAACCTAAGACTGCCATCAATAACACTTTCACTGGACCATAGTTAAACTTGATTGCATAAATATCAGGTTATGACGAGTTCGTCATTTCGGTTATTTACGAACCACATGCTTCTTTGGTGCTATTCAATTGCTATTACCAATATTTTCTATTCAACTTATTTAAAAATGTATAGTTAGGAAAACGCTATGTAGTAAATAATTGGCTATAGTAACATAGGTAATAAAAATACGATCACCTGAAGAAACGCAAGTTCACCTTAATCTACACAGGCACATCTCAGTTAGACTTACGACTAGTAAGTGTACCTACAGCATTAATTTAACATAGCATGACAAATATACTAGTCAAAGAAAACCATTTCAAGAATTTCCATTAGAAGAAATGCTGACAATAGATTGTCGTATTAACATATTGTACAGAATAGGAGTTCAAAAAGTGTGTTCGGCGAAACGAAACCTCGCCTCTGATTCCAATCATAATAACTTCTGATTTAACAAACATAGGTTAACTTTACTCGGTCTTAGTGGGCTATTTATAGTTTTATTTTTACTAATACTTAATAATATAGTTAGCGTTTACGCACGAACCACCTTTATACATAATAATAATAATTTATTCTACACTTGCAGGAATCACTCACGACATTCACACACACAAATATGTCATATCCGACCGCACTACACACAATATAACAGTAATATTACACTTCATGCATTTTATCACTTACTAAACGATCTTTGCTATAGTATAGTAAGGATTGTATTATTTTACTGTTGTATTTTATTTTGCTGTACTAGCAGTCGAGCGTTTATACCGGCGCATACTTTATTGCGAAAAATTACAATATATTATTTAATTTTCCATGCGACTATGCTACACCGACGACGAGTTCAAGCATCTACTTTGATGTATTTACCTACCTACATTTTATGCATGACTGTAGTATTTGTATGTTTTCTAATTGTAATTGAGAATTCTGCTGTTGAGTTCAGGGATGCTATTTATATGATGAATTAACATTGTAGCCTACTGTTCCTCTTATTTAAGTCGTTGTTATATTTTCTATTTATACCTTTTTAAATATATGGCGGATATATATTTTATTATGGCGGGACACAATAATACATTGAAACTCACGGATCAAAACGTAAGAGGCTTAAGGTTAAACGTTTTCCATACAAATTTTTATTGACTTATGTATGTTTCTTGTTGTGATTTCAAGCATAAATCATGACTTAAAATAGCCCTAATTTAGGCTTCTACAGCCAAAAAATAAATAATTTAATGACCTAATAGCCTTGAAATAAGTATTTCAGCCTAATAAGCGCTCGTATAAATATAAATTGAAGCGCTCGTAGCGAAGTTTACTTGGCTGTTCTCAACCGATCAGCAAAGTTAAGCAACGTCGCGCGCGGTCAGGAGTTGGATGGGTGACCGCTAGTAGTTGTTGTCTTAGGATGGCAGTCGTTATAGCATGGTGGTAGGGCATTTTGCGAATGCCCGCCTGGCTAGCTACCACCCTCAAGTAGAAAATCTGTCGCCAAGCACCTAACGGTGTGTTCCGGCAGCTGTCCTTGAGAGCCAGTACTTCTAGGTTAGCCTGAACAACATCTTCGACCACATCATCACTTACCATCAGGTGAGATAGTGGTCAAAGGCTAACCTATCGAGCATAAAAAAAAAAAAAAAAAAAAAAAAAAAACGATATATTTTACAGTTGTAGTCGTGTAATGTTATACAAGCACGCGATCTTAATGAGAGTAAAATTTTGATAGTGAGAGTGCATACGTCGTTGTCAGACTGTACATTCAGTCAAAGCGCGACGTTGCCGCTCCGCACGACAGTAAATCAAAACTAAAAATATAATTCAAAATAATAATCATGGTATTTAACTCAGTGCTGCCAGAATCTGTAAGCTTGTCATTTTGAGTTACTTATTACATTATCGCGAAACTCTCATACTGCATGTAATATTTGCGACTTTTTCTTATGAGATTACCATTTATTTGTTTGTATTGTAGACGAAAAGTTATCTTCATTGTGAAAAGTGATAATATTTGTGTAATACACAGATGCAATAATTTTAGTACTTTTGGAATGTTTTGTGGTAACAATCAATAAGTGTATTCTATGAAATTACCTTTTTAAAAACTATCGGAAGATAAATTTCTGCATAGGTACCTAAGTATTTTATAAATTAGAACAATAACTCGGACGTGAAATCAACAAAGGCAGAGAGTACACTGTACAGTGATCTGTACTTTTGGCCGTTGTGTACTGGCAACACAAATTTGTTTTGAGCTGAGTTCGCGTCAGTACAATTCAATGTTATATCATAAATATTATTCATATTACAGTGGAATGATAAAGATTTCTCCATCTCCAATTCAGTATTACAGTGCTTGCTGTAAACCGTGATAACCAGTGTCAATTATACTAGCACGTTTAGAGTAACAAAAAAACATTCGAATATTAGTATAGTACAAATTGAACTCAAAGTTTGTTTTGGTTTGCTCATGGCCTCATGGATACAGTGTGTCAAGGTATTCCGTAAAAGTAACGAAGAACAACTAATTTCCAGAAAGCAGTTTGTCTAGCTGGATTAAATATTGTCGATACAAGTAATATGGGGTTCTAGGAGCATACCCAGATGGTAATAATGTAATAAATTTTGTGAATGTATCTAGATACTGTATTAGCCAGATCGTCTACCGCTGAACACAGTCTTCTCTATTAAGGGGGTATTTGCCCAAATCCCCACGCTTGGCAGGCAGCTTGGGTATCGCAGTGTAAGATGGCAGTTCTTTAGAAGGCGCTGCTGCCCACGTTCTAGTATTTTTCCCTTAGTCGCCTCTTACTACACCCACGGGATGATATGCGGAGGTGCAATTCTATATATCGATTACATTATGTTAGTACAGAAAAATTGATTGAAATTATTTATTTTTGTTGGAAAAATGTACAGTTTGCAAGCGCAGAAACTTACAGAGCATGTTATGTAAATTGTGATATTTTTGTTCAATAGTTAATTCCTACCTAAGACATTGTGCTACAACAGGAATGAGTAGAAGTGGTTGTATAATTGGCAAATAAAAGAGTTGATGCCAGAAACACGTCCAGATTGTTCATCGCTGAACACAGCTTCCTGTTGCTCTCCTGACGCTGTTACCCACTCTGGTATTTTTCTCTTCCTCTCCTCTTTTGACTCCATAGGAAGATATGAGGGGTGCTAATATAGGCTGGCCCCCCAAGATTCAAAAATAGCTAAAAACGAGTTCGTATGTAGCTAATGTAAATATAATGTTTGTATTCTTTCTTTTTATTACATGTCAGCTAAGAGTTACAAAAATAAAAAAAAATGCTTTGTGTGCTACATCTCACCAGTGTTAGAACATGAAGATTTAATTTTGGCCCTGGTCCAAAAATTGGCGGTATTATAAAAATGTGTACTAAGTAATTAATTCTCAGAAGAGTATAAAAATGCAAAATGTTTAGATTTGGAGTTCTAATTAACAATAAATATTTAAGTACCTTATCTAATCTTTCTGCTACAGTTACAATTGCGCTATTTGGTATTTACAGAGAACGTTCAATTTAGGTGTATAATTACTACAGCTTTCCCATTTACATGTGTGTGTGTCGTTACTTCACATATACATGAGATTGGTTTAATTAACAACGTTATAGTAGGTGTCAATGGGTTTAACTATGTTTGATATGTGCTAGGAACAAGTTGGCTAACCGGCGAAATCACCTGAATTATATATTTTTCTCAGTTATTAAAGTAAAAAAAGAACAAATCATGATTTGTACATCATGATGATAGAAACAGCGCCATCTCACGGATGATTTTGCCTAGCGACACCTAACGTTTAACCTTAAGGACGAAGACTGATGTATTTTATAATAACCTGCTTCTTTAAGACACAGACATAGTGATAGTTTCTGAACAATGTGCCCCCGATAAGTATGACCTGTTCCGTCTTGATTGCGGTGCGCTCGGCGGTGGAGTGATGGTAGTTTGCGCCGCTCGACTAAGCGCGTGCCGTCTGCTTGACCTTGACCATGATGATCTGGAATGCTTATGCGTATCCATACCTGAGCGAGTTATTGGCTCTCAATATCCTTTAAATATCGTATGCGTATACATTCCCACGGATCGCGCACTTGCATCACGTGTGCTTAAGTTAATAGAACGTTTATATATAAACATTTCAATGCGACGTTTATATATAACTTGGTACGATGAGTACCAAGATAATTTGTGCGCTAGAACTTAAGTATAGATTACAGTTAGCATCTAAGGAAGCAGCTAAAAACTTAATTTTAAGCATATTAAAGAAAATAATAATATGACAAACATTGTAATCCTGTATAAAATAGGATACCTAGTTTTGATAAAAAATTAAGCAAGTAAAAAATTTGATAAATTGTATAACGGACCTTACGAAGTGATCAGTGAAAATTAACCTAATGTTTGCTTGAAAATAAATAACAAAATTGAAACGGTCCATAAAAATAGGACAAAACTTTATGTTACCTACTATGTAAAATAAGATTATTATTGTTCGTAACCAATACTTAAATAGAGTCAGGTGTCTGATAACAAATGTCATGTACTCACCTAACTAACACTGAGTAGATACCTATTGTTATTATCGTATGTATGACGTTGCATCATACAAACTTTATTATTTTAAACAGCTATGTGAAATAATTGCTGTGTATTTTTGATTTATTTCATTATTTCGAGTTCAATAAAAAAAATATATATATATTTTCTTTTTTTTTCCTTCAACCCCTCGAATGTAGTGTGTAAGGTGTTAGGTTAAGGACAATGTAATAGTGTATTAATTTGTATGACAGTAATAAACGGAACTCAACACGATCGGACGTCTCATTTACAATTAGACACTAGTTCCCCGAACTCCACCTCTCGTCCCCACAGTATTGTCTCATCTTAGCCAAAACACCAAGCTTTTTTGAGGCAAGCTGGGCTTCGGACTCAATATAAGAGCCGAAATTGAGAGTTGGTGATAATGAGATGCCAAGAAGCTCGAGATGGTTACTTATCGGCACGGACACATCGCTGAAAGTAGAAGCCAGCTGAAAAGGGCTCCGTTTGGCGGAGAAAAGACACGCCTGGGTTTTAGCAACATTAAACTTAACTAGATTGGCATCGCCCCTATCGGCTGCCTGCAAAGATAAGTTCAAGCGCTGAACCATCGCTTCCCTATGAGACTGGATTTGTAATGCGCTAGTTCGTGCGTTAGATGTGTAATTCTTCACAACGATGCTGTTATCTGCATACCCAAAAATACCGGGTTTCAACAGGTCATTAATATGCAGCAGAAAAAGTGTTTCAGAGATTACTGATCCTTGGGAAACTCAAGTTCGTTCCCTGTTCAGCGTATGTGGTCGAAGCGAGCCTTCTTGAGAGCCTTTTTGCAAGACTTGGCGGCAAGGTTAAATGCTTTCTTCTTCTCACGTACATCTCTAGATTTGCGGGTTCGAGCATCAGTCCACGCTAATTAGGCCTCATGTTTTGACGCTTCTGCATCACCACATTTGGCATTAGACCATGGACGAGTTTTGCTTGGCAGCGGGATGTCAGAAAATGGAATGAAATATTCCATACCCTGACGTAACACTTCTGTCACAGCATCCGCGCAAGCTGAGGAATCTAAAAGAAAAACAAACCCTCCACCAAGGATAAGACGAGAAAAAATTACACATCTCATCCCAATCTGCTGACTTGTATCGCCACACCCGCCGTTTGGGCTGGGATCGGGCGGGAAGTAGACTGATACAGACTTCACCAGACAGTGGTTGGAGCTACCCAAGGGTGATGAAACTGACACCGAGTAGCGGTCTGGATCTGTTGTCCGCAGAAGGTTCAAGCAGTTGGCTGTGTGGCCATCAACATATGGTATCCTTGTAGCTCCTTGGACCAGCTGAGTGAGGTCTAGCGTCAAGGCAAGCTTACGCATCTCTCGACCAGTGTGGTCTGTGCTCTGGTATGGGTATAGCCAGTCTTGATGGTGAGCGTTGAAATCCCCCAGAAGCACTTATTGAGCAGAAGGATACCTCTGTTGGGCCACATCAGCTGCCTCACTGAGGTAGTTTGTGAGCCTGGTTGTCTCCTCATCTCCGCTATGCAAACGGTAGACACTAGCATAAAGTATCATCTCCATGCCGTTGTCCACCAGAACCCACATTATGGAAAATTTGCGGTCTTCAAGGTTACGGAGACGTCGATAACAAATGCCATCGCGAGCATACATACAATTTCCTGCTCTGGCCCTAAAGCTATGTTCAAGAACGTAGCCCGTAGGCAAAGTATGCAGCGTCAGCCGGACATTTAATCTGCGTCTCCGTGAGGAACAGAATATGCGGTCTTGCGGTCTCAAGATGGTGGTGGACTGAGTCGATATTGGAGTGCAAGCCTCGAATGTTTGAGAAGTGCACGCCAACCAGCACGATGGCGCACCTCCAGGATTTTTCGCGAGATGGCGGGGCAGCCTTTCATGAGTGGCTGGCTCACTACTTGGGCCCCCAACTATCTGCGGTCGGGCAGCGGAGAACCGTGCCTCGGATCCTGCTGCTCTCCAATATTGGCTGCCAGGTAAATTAACCCTCAATTTATCACGACCAGCTATAGATTTGTTCTCACTTTGCATTAGCCTCTCATACCTACCAGCAGATCTGATGAAAACTGTCATAGTGCCTTGTTAAGAACAAGACAGGAGATATATCGGACAAGGGGAACTATCGTCCTATCTTTCTCGCGACAATTGCTGCTAAGGTATTGGACAGTATGCTTGACTCGCACTTACAAAAATATTTAAACCTGCATGACGCACAGTTCAGTTTTCGACCCGGTTTATCGACGGAAAGTGCTATATTAAGCCTCAAGCATACTGTGCAATACTACACAAATCGCAAAACCCCGGTATACGCCTGTTTCCTTGACCTCTCCAAAGCCTTCGATCTTGTGTCTTACGATGTTCTTTGGAGAAAACTCTATGACAGGGGTGTGCCGGGGGAAATTCTGAATATATTTATGGTCAAACACTCTTTCTGAATCATACAGGTTGGAGTAAGACAAGTAGGGTTGACTTCTCCTAGGCTCTTCAACCTGTGAATGACCTCATAGTCGGGCTCAGCAGCATGCATGTCGGATGTCGGGTGGGAGGGGTTAGTATTAATAATATTAGCTACGCGGCCGACATGGTGCTGCTGGGCCCGACTGCGTGAGCTATTGGAAAGATTTTGGAAGTATGTGAGTCCTATGCAACAGAACATGGACTCCTTTACAATGCAAATAAAAGTGAGTACATGGTCTTTGGGGCCGCTGCTAAGTATCCCGAAATTGTACTTCCAATTACCTTAAACGGCTTGAACATCAAGCATGTTACGATGTTTAAGTACTTGCGGCATTTCCTTACCAGCGACCTAAACGATAATGTAGACATAGAGAGAGACCGTAGGGCTTTGGCGGTCCGAGGTAACATGTTGGCTCGTAATTTGCCCGTTGTACTGAACAAGTTAAAATCCCCTTATTAAGGCGTATTGTCAAGGTTTTTACACGGGTGGTCTATGGGTCAACGATACGAAAAAGTCGCTGGATGCTCTACGGGTTCTGTACAATAACGTCTTTAGGATGATGTTGGGACTACCCCGTTTTTGTAGCGCCTCAGAAATGTTTGTTCAGACTCAGACATGATGGCTTTCAAGCAATTATGAGAAAGAAGGTAGCATCATTAATGAGGCGAGTGCGGAATAGTAACAACAGCATCCTGAGGACGGTGGTGGACAATCCATGTTCTCCCTTTGTAAAGCATTTTGTGAGAACGTTGGTCAAACAACCAATCTGGCCATAATCACATATTTAAAAGATGTTTCCGTGCTAGCTCACATAAGGGCCGATCCCACTGTTTCTGAGAAAACAACATTTTTGGGAATTCAGTATTTGGACAAGCCAGTCCCCATGTGATTTTGGCCTCAGCCAGATATGCTACATCAAAAGAACCTAAAATGGTGCAAGAATTTTTTCTACTGATTTGTTTGTACTGTTACAGAAGACAAAAAAGCTGGTAATGCCACACTAGAAATTTTGCGTATCCCTATGCCCCCCAACCTCACAGGTAGGGAAGCTTGCACCCAAGCCCTATCATCCATCTCAACATTCAAAACCGAAATAACGTATCTTTTAATAAATTGTCAAAGCTTAAAAGAAGCTCACTGTGTTTCCACAGCTGACAACATCTCAAAAAGTATGTAAATTTAGGAACGAAAAAGCAAAATCTAATAAAAGTAAAAGCCATATGGGCGTTAATTTTGAATAATCTGCTAGAGTCATTTCCAAACTTTTGAATTTGTTCTTCGACAAATGGTGACAAAGATTCGTCAAGAATCGGTGAACCCAAAAGACGGAGTGAACATTTTTCTACTAATTTTATATTAGGCGCAAGTAAGTGGAATTCCTCAATAATCGTATAATAATAATTATACAATTCATATTTCTTAATTCCAAAAAATATGTAGCTCTTAGTCAAAAATATAAATATGGAATGTTTTTTTATATACCTTACCACAACTGACGCGCTAATAATAATGCCAAGGCAAAGATTTTTCATGTCAGGTCCATATCTGTGTAGAAAGTGACCGACATTCTTTGTGACAGTGGAGACCTAAATTTTTTGTGACTGTGGAGAAAATGAAGTTATCAGTGTACATTAGTGATGGAAGATAACAACAGTTCATGGACGAGTATACTTTGAGGACAAAATGATACATTGTGGCAGACGCGCCGTAGTGATGAGGTGTTATGACCATAAAGGAATAGAGTGAGATTGTGATTAGGGTGTTCTGCAAGGCGAGGATTGGAATGTGTTTGGGGGGAGGACGAAAGCTATTTAGGGGGTCACTTACATAAACTGTGCATTAGAAATTAAGAGTAATCAAGTAATTAGTGTCTTCGCATTTCCACAAAACCCACCATGTAGCCCGCGTTATGTGAACTCTGCCATTAAACTTGAAGTCAAGAAGCTAACAATCTACGATAAATATTAAGTTGCTGTCACTTACTCTATAGTTAATATTAGAAATAGGATATTTAGCGTGTATGTGATTGTTTTTGAGCTCTCGATATTTTGACAATGTTGCAAGCGCCATTATCACAAGTAAAGTAATGAATAATTGCAACATGCTAACATGCTCTTAGTGCCACCAATTGTGTGATTAAAAGCAGATAAAACCCTCTTTTTCATTTTTTTGTCATGGCAATGTCACAATTTTGACTTTGAAAATTTTTAATATCACAACTTTCACTCACAGTATTTAAATTACGACCAACGAATCTATCGATATCAAAATATACACTATTTGTGACCTTGGAACCAAAGAAATGTCACTTACAATCAATAGACTGCTGCGGGGGTGGAGTCGTAATTGAATATGTTCCACTCAAGTTTAACGTTCACTTGCTTAAAATCTACCATTATGGGGGGTTTGCCATAATCCCCACGCTTGGTAGGCATCTTAGGTATCACAGTATGAGATAAAAAAAAGCTTTAAAAACGGCGCGCTTCAACCATATAAGACGAATAGGGGCCAAACTTGCTAAACCTTCTACCAGAGGCGGAAGTGTAACCATTTCATAATCACGAAATGTAAGACAAAATGTTTGGACAAATGTTGATTAATAGTCTTTACTTTTACATTGATTTTCTTTTATTGAAATATTTTTTGAGCAAATATTATACTACTATGAATAGCGACAGACCCGAAGCCCTGTAGTGCGGGCTTAGAACTTGCTAGAATGCTTAGAATCATTATTTTATCTTTCAGCAAGCGCTTGAAGTTAATTCTGATATATTAAAGTTCATTGAACTATATCATAATTTATTAGTAATTTTACTAATTATTATTACTTTCAGAATCCCTTAGAGTTGATAAAAACAATATCCGCGTGTTTTTCAAGACTACAAGCAAAATCAGAATCAGCATCAGAAACATTTATTGACAACTTATAAAATATACAGGTCTGCCAGATCTTATTGCAATGTAATAAAAGTTTGCCCATATCGAGCATTCAATAAAAACAATTTAAAAAATATAATTATATCTACCTAATCTATTTTATTATGTTGAACAATTTAACAGATATAAGATAAGTACATTTTATTTAAAAAACTATTACATTTTTTATATTTTGACACTTATTTAGCAACTTCTGGATTGGAATAAAACGAATTATGGTATAGAATAGAAATGTTTATTGACCATGTTATAACTTTGAATACTATACCGCAAATCCAATACAATATTGTTTTTATTTTTATAAAATTGCACAGTGAAATCTTAATAAAAAAAGATATAGTACAACATAGTTCTTTTAACGTTACTTAAGAAAATTTACAGATAATCGTAATGTTTACGAAACACTTCTTACCAGAATAAAATATTGATATATTCAGATATGTACACAGTTTGTAGTAAATCAGTCGTTATATTATTATTCAATCTACTATATATGTATTTCATTTTTAATAGACCAATTTGTGACATGAAATGAATTTTCTGTTGATCTATAGAATTACCCAAAACTCTATACTACTCGAATGAAAACGTAACGATAAAGCGATTAGATTCCGTTGGTACATTGCCATCTAGCGGCAGCTTTGTGAAACATATATGTTAGGAACGCAACTTAGCGTAGTCGTCTACTTTTTGTCTGTGGACAATTTGAGTTGAAAAAGAAAAAAGTTTGCTTGGTCGTCTTCTCTCTGGTTTTGAAAACTTAACTTGGACAATTATGATTTTGAGAAAAAAAAGGTTGATTTGGTGACGTGGTTTTTTATCCTTTTGAAAATTGATTGTTGTTTGTGTTATAAACTACTTGTTTTTAAAGCCGCTTTGTTATAATCCCCGCGCGTGTTTGGCCTCATATGGAGGAACCTTTGATTGTGAACATTTGATAATTTCTGATATACAAAAAATTGGAGTGTTGTGCACTTGGAAGAAAGAAGAACGGATTCCTCGCCCAGGCAGTAAGTACCGTCCTGATAGAATCGGCCGATTATATTAGGTAGGAAAGCGCTAGGGTGAGATCGTCGAAGTCGACGCGACTTCATTATACTGTAAGTTTTCTAGCATTATTGTTTTCAGCCCCGCGAACGGCGGGTGAGTTAGGATTCAAAAAACAGGTTGTCCAGGTGGATGACACTGCCTTACATACACATCTGGGCAATCTGGAATCTTAACATATATATATATATATAATAAGCTTCAATAAGGCGTGCGAGATTGAGATTGTGTGGTAGTTTGCTACATCTTTCTTTAATCCTTCTTTATGAACAGTACTATGCGGTTAATTGTACAAACACGAGGACGAATACCTTCTTGACGGCATAAGTTGAATATATTACGGTGGACAGGAAAACAAATGGTGTCAGCGGTGTATTTTAAGACTAATGGTGAACCATTTTTTACTCCAGCGCCCTTAGTTGGACCGAGCTTACGTAGTATCGGTTTTAAACTATCTATAGTAAAACGAACATCACTGATAATTAAACCTGACGTGTGGTTATCTGCACATATATAAAATATATTATCTGCATTATATCCATCGGTAATAGCTTAGGGCTCAAATACTGATTGTAAGTAATTCGAGTAAAGTCTACTGAGTCACGTGCTGTTTTTTCTTCATAGCTGATGCAACTCGAGACATCACTTTTTCTCTTTTTATTTTCAATGTAAGACCAAAAATATTTGATGTTGTAGTTAATAGTATTTTAACTTTCTAAATGGAACTTTTGGAACATATTTCTGAACTAATTTGAAGTATGTGCCTATACAGGGTTATTAGTAAAATGCTAACAACCTCTTAGGGTTGACTTCTGCTAGTCCTAAGAAACACTTAAAGATGTTTTTTTTTTGTTTAGAAAAAAATAAAAAAATATATAATAATTTAAGTTATACATTTATAAAATGCAACAGTCTCAAAATCTAATATGTTACCATAAATTTTCCATTTTATCCATGCTTTCCTCATATTTGCCTTAGGGATGAATTGAACTAAATAGGAAAACTGCAATTTGTTATGATTTTTCATGGTACATTCTTGGATATGATGCTTGATCATGTAATACTTGATAATCTGCATTAGAAAAGCAATTTTTTATTATCCGCATATTTTGCATATACCTACAGTCACGTTCAGTTGGTACTGTAACGTTGAAAGGCGGATGATGTCCATCTATTCGCACTAACGGCACTGGAGTTTGTACCACATCTCTTTTGGTTTTATTAATTATAAATATTTAAGGTGAATATCCTACCATTCTTGTTATTTAACTGCAGAAAGTTGATTAAAATAAAAATAATCGAGTTAGGGATTGCTGGCGGGGGAGTGACAATGTGCTCGCGCGCAGCCTTAGCTAGTGAGCGCCATCGTCGAATTTGTTATTGTTTTAAAACAACTGAATTATTGTTGTTATTTATCTAAAGCAATTAATCTTGTTTTTATCCATTCTTTTTGTTTTTAACAAAGCTACACTTGTAATTATTATTTTAATAAATTAACGTTATTGTGGTTTTGTATACTACGATATGTGGCTCAATGTGTATATTATACGTTATTTTAAATATCTCAGTAAGTGAATAAGTGTATTCATATGAGATCATAAATATTCTGACACCAAAATGTTTTACCATACATGAGAATAACAGACAAACTCAGCATGGTACTTATAGACTACTGCATAATATATTGAACTAGACCGTTGTTGTATCACTTTGCATGCCACGTCAGGACAGCGAAAGATGTGACTCCATTCATACAACGGATGTCTATTTAATTTAGTAAAGGGATTCCAAAAGTGGGTTCCGCGGAACCTAAGTGTTCTGTAGAATAGCCATCAGGATTCCGCCAAAATTATTTATTATTAGCTGTTAACCCACCCACCTTTATGCAGATGATACACAGGTCTATTATAGTTTTAAGCCAGAAAATACATCAGAAGCATTAGAACAAGTTAACCATGATTTGGCCGAGATTTATACGTGGGCTAGTATGAACTCCCTGATCCTCAATCCGTTAAAATCAAAGATGTTGATACTAGGTACACAAACTCAAGTAAGCAAAGTCATGTGTTATAACCCAAAACTTACTATCAATGGGACTGATATACCAATAGTAATGGATGCTCGAAATCTGGGTCTGATTTTTGATAGTGACATTAGGTTTATTAAACACACCAATGAAAAAATTAGGAACGCGTTCTATAAACTAAAAATATTATATTCCATAAGGAAACACATTTCGGAAAAGGTACGCATACTGCTGTGTGATTTATTGGTTCTATCTCCTTTTAACTACTGTTGTGCGGTATATGGACCTAGATTATGGGCGAAAACAGAACTTGCAATCCAGCGAGTCCAAAACGCGTGCGCACGGTTCTGTTTCACCATACCCAGAAGACAGCACGTGACTCCTTTTCTAGTCAAACACAATATACTGAATATGAAGACTAGACGAGAACTTCACCTAGCTTGCCTGACCCAGAAAGGTATTTGGAGCCAAAAGCCCGAATATCTTTTTGAAAAATTTACATGGACCAAGAACATTCACACATTAAACACTCGCTCTAAACACACCAATTGTTTGTGGATACCAAAACGCACTTCTGTGAGATTTAAAGGTTGCTTCAAATACAGAGCGTCAAAAGTGTGGAACAACCTTCCTCCGCCTCTGAGACAAAAAATTAGTCCAAAAAGATTCAAAAAAAATATTAAAGCTATTCTACTGGTCCGGCAAAAAAACAATTTTTTAGCAACCTTTAAAACACGAACTTAAATCACCAAGTTTGTCACCCACAACTACACGCATACACATTTACTCATACACAATACAGATTCACTCACACGCACTGCCACCCCACACACACATACACACACATCACAACATTCACACAGACACTCACGCTTATTTAATAAATATTTTTATTAGTTTAGTTTTGTTCAACTGTACTTACAGTTTTATGTTTAGCTGTTTTGTATTTATAGTAATTATTAAGAAACTCTACGTAGTGTGATCGCTCATATTCATCCTCATTTGCTGTACCTATCTCGGCGAACACCAGCCCGAGCTTAGGGGTGCACTGAAAAACAGCGTCGCGAGTGCATGAAAGTGTCACGCGGCTTATGCTGAGTGTAACCCTTTTGCCCGCAATATTTAAGAATCACCTCATTACATTTTAATCTTATTCTGTATATATATGTTATTTGTGTGGCAATAAATAGATATTTCATTTCATTTCATTTCATTTCATTTAAATATTACCACGGTTACATACATTATTTTGTTATAACGTAAAATATGTCATGAGAAAAAAAAACTCATTGCTTATTATTTTTTATTTACGTATAGCCTTGAATGAAGGTGCATTCGCCATACGAGTATATGTATTTCATACTGCCGCGTGTGAGCGCTGCTGCGTCTTTTGCATGCCATTGCGCATGCGCGTGGTTAGCGTCGTCGATTCAGGCACATGCCTCCACGGATATATAATATTATGAATATTGTTTTGTTTAAGACCGAAAGCAAAATTAGTCTCTAGCCGGCGAATCGATGACGCAAGTACTTCACTAAAGAAATGAACTATGTGCGTATTATTGTAAAATTACGTTAGTTTGTAAAATAAATTTTAAAATTGAAAAAAAACTACGACCTTAAGACCAACTTTTTCTATAATTTCTGTAAGAAGCAGTCATCGGGGTGTAAATGTACTAATGTTGACCGTCAATATAAATCAAATAAACTTTATTTGATTTATATCACCCTACCTATGGAAACAAGAATGTTACGTGGTCTCTTTGATGTGTTATCTATGTTCGTGACGCGACAACAAGCTTTTATATCACCCACAGATGTCACTACCTGGAATCATTCATTAAGCCTCCTAAAGTAAGTCAGGAAGTCCTCATTTTAGGTCTCAGGGACTACATGAATTTCGAGATTGAGGCTACGATAAATCTTCTCAACACATGATATGCGAGCTTCCAAATTCAGTGAAGAGTTCCTTTAGGCACATAGTTCAGATTCCATGGTTAAAGTGCATTAATATCTAAGCATAAAGGTGTAATATCACAATATTACAATTGTTTTATGTTTATTTCAGTCAAAAAAAAACAGACTGGTATAGTCAGAATGTATAGCTTTTACGTATGACATTTATTTTTGAGCTGTACATTTATGGAACCACTTCAAACAATGATCACTACCGATATTTTTCTCGTCGTCATCTCAAAATTGTCATTGATACCATTGAACATTGGCTACATTCTATCAATCTGAATAGCTTATTGTAGCGAAGATCTTCTTACTCTTGGTTGCTATTTTCCCTTTAACTTTAACATCTATTCTTAGTTTTCTATTTGCATCTACCAAATTTTTTTATTCTCCCTAAGAGTCAATTATTTTATCTTCCATATGTTCTTCTTATTTTATAAAACCTTTTTCTCCAGGCATGGTATAAATTGCACTTGCCAGTTAAAGGCCTCATCTTACTTTTTGTGTTGTGTGAAATGATGACCTTTTGAAAGGCATAATTCAAAGAAGTGGCGCCAAAACATTTCCAGGCTATGTAATTCTCTTTGTGGATAGGTATCTGGTTCTACAGTTCATGGTTGTTATTTGCCCAAAAGGATAGTTAATTGTAAAGTAATAAAACATTAATTTATCTTGGAAGATCTTAATTTTATCAGATTTCATAAAGTATAGTCCTACTTTGGAGTTCTTATTACTAGTTTCTATACTCGAAATACAACCTTTGTTTTAAGAAAGCCACAAAACTAGCAAGCTTGATGACTTTCATATTTCGATAGTTTAACTTGCTAGAGACCATTTTTTTATCATCTGCCTGACTTTGAATTAAAAGATGTACCTGTACATGCCTACATGGAAGTTTAAAAAAAAGTTGGATGAAGATTAATATATTTCATGAATACCTAGGTATAATAAATGTGATTTCAATAATTAAATAGTTAAGTAAAAATTGTGATTGTGTTAATATAATGGCCACAAGTATCATACGTTTTACATACCATAATAGAAAATATTCTGTAAGGCAAGCAGTATACGTGCCGACGGCTGAAACTACAACTAGAGCAAATAAAACTGCTCAACTTAAACTGGAGGCATGCTGTAAAGGTTCGTATATAAAACAAAATCAAATAAGTAAAAAAGTGTATTTCTGTGAAATTAACCTTTTTCAAAAATATGAACTTGGCCACTTCAAACTAAAATGTGAATACGTTTGTTTAAACAAAACACTCGTCAAAAACAGAAGAAAAAACACTCGTCAAGAAAAAAACACCGATTCACGTTACATAAAATCACGATATACGTAAGAGACTAACCTAATCTGATATCACTGAAGACGTACTTCTTAGTCATGGCAGTTTAATTTACCGTGTATTTGATTGTTGTTGACACTTCTTTGGTTCCACGGTCACATAAAGTTTAAAATCTGGTAGCGTTAGTTTCGTTTGTCGAAATTTAAAGTGTTGTGACAATAATAGCATCGCCTTGGCGAAATGAGAAAAATACTGTAGACCGGTTCATCTACTCTTAGTGTCAAATATCCACCCGCATAAACTCGTGATCATGGCACTTGCAACAGTGCCGAAATATCAAGATCAAAAGTTTTATTAAACGCCATTTTTTGCCAGTGGTTGATACATGCATATTAAACGCTTTTTAAGGCATCTAAAATGTAAAGAAAGCAAAAAATGTTATGTGATTTGTGCCAAATCACGCTAAATAGCTGCTTTAATAGCGTTTACTGTGCTGTTATACGGTAGCTTATGATAGCTATGCATTATTTCAAAAACGTTGTCTAAACCTTTATCATCTTCTTTGTACTAATTGGGATATAGTGCTTCGTAAGTAATGGGATCGTATCTGATTTTTCATCCAGGCCAAGTGCTAGCAGTGAAGAATCTGGTTATCCATCAGGTTCTCTGCCCAGGCACGAAGAAGTACCTACAAAAATGAGAGATCTATGTAATTCCAGGATATGCCTAAATGGTTTTGGGCCTTCCACTGTTCATAGGTGATATATTTCCATCTTAATGTAGACATCCACTACTACCTACACTACTTGAGGTTGCCGCACAATGTGTACAAAATGTAAAATATACTTACTATAAGGGATAAAAAACAATCGTTTTGAGTTATGACAAACTTATAAATAAAGTCTATCTGTGTGATTTTTTGCAAGCAGAGACCACACATGTGCACCTATGATTTTTATAATAATAAAATAAAAATAAATATATATCTATTAAACCTCATTTAATCCCAAAATGCAAATATGTAAATTTATTTTTAATCGCATGTGACCGGAGTCTCATTTCGCAAGAATATATTATATATACTAAACTTATTTAATTGTCTTGTTTAGAATAAATATAATATATTCTAAACAAGACAATCATGTTTAAATTTTAAATGCAAGCTGTCTCTCGGTATTAAGCGTGTCTGACTAACCGTGCATAAATATAATTATCTTCAAATGTTATATTATTATTAGAAGTCCATAATGTAGATGTCTTTATATTATACCTAATGGTGTAAATAACTACCTACTTAATTCTATACTTTTATATACGCTGTTACTATCTTCGCGTATTATTTAACACTACAGAAACATGTATGTTGGTTTAAATATTCTCTATTATTAACTTATATCTGTACTTAATCTACTTTTACTCTATGATACTCGTATTGAATATATTTTAATTCCGATTTTTTAATACGCCTAATTAAAATGAATACTTAGGTGCCACGGTTATGGCTATTTATCTTAAAATACCAACCTCTTAAGGTTGTAGTTACAAAAGAGCGCGGCTTCATTGTAGGTATTATTAGAACTTTGAGAGGCAAGCGGTGCACTACTACACGCGCAAGCATGTTTTAATGTTATTGTTACGGAACAAGCTCGAGGCCCACTTGATGTTAGGCAGACTAACCTCTCCCTAAAACAGATGCATTTCATCACAAGTGACGAACTGCACTGCGCCCATAACCTTGAGACATACTTGTTAAGTCTTATTGGCCTGTAATTTCACTGGCTCTCAAGGACTGCTGCCGGAACACACTGTTAGGTGCTTGGCGACAGATTTTCTACTTGAGGGTGGTCGCTAGCCAGGCGGGCATTCGCAAAATGCCCTTCCACCATGCGGTGAAGCTCAAGCCTGCGGCGGGATTCGAACCATGGACCTGCTGCACGGCAGTCCATAGCCAATGCCACTGAGCCATCACTGCTTCATCAATGCTGCAATATTCGTGTGGCGGCCATCTTGGTGTAACATGAAACGTAACGATGGCGCCACTTAGTACTTCCGTAGTCAACTGCGCTTCTTTTAAGAGATACATTTGAAATCAATAAAAACATGTTATATTTTATGAATGAAATTAAATAAGTTTTTTTTTGGGCTAGGAGGGCCACCAGGTGAGCCACTTGCTCGTGTGATCACCGTCGCCCACGAACATCCGCAACACCAAAGGTATCGAGGATGCGTTACCGGCCTTTGAGGAGGGAATATACTCTTTTATTGAAGGCCTCTAAGTCGTATTCGTTCGGAAATACTGCACCTGGCAGCTGGTACCATATTGTGCCAGTGCGAGGTAGAAAATGCCATGAAAATCGCAAGTTTGTGGACTTCCAGACGTCGACATGAAATTGATGAAACATCATGCTTTGTCGGGACGTCCAATGGCGAAATTGAGTTGCAGGAAGTAAATCGAATAGTTCCTCAGAACACTCCCCGTGATAGATGCGGTAGAAGATGCAGAGTGATCCAACATCTCTTCATAGTGCCAAAGGGTCGAGCCGGTAGGAGAGAACTTGATCGTCAACGATTCGAGTCGCTTTGCGTTGTATGCGATCAAATGTAAGAAGCTGGTACTGGGGAGCTCCCGCCCAGAGGTGAGAGCAGTACTCAATGTGAGGCTGAACCTGAGTCTTATAAAGTGGCAGGCGATGGGCCGACGTGAAGTACCGCCTGGATTTTCCAAGCACACCAAGTTTTTTAGAGTCTAATCTAATTTAGCCTTATCTACCAAGTGACAGCGAAATTGAACGACGCTCGATATGTCGACGCCAAGTACTCCAATGCTAGTTGAGGGGGCAAGAGGAGTGTCTTCAAAACGGAGGGGTACGACAAAGAAGATAATTTAGCGGTGAACGCACAAACTTGTGTCTTCTTGGGGTTAAATTGAACTAAGTTCAGGCCCTACTTCGAAACATTAGACAACATGGTCTCGACTTCAGACACAAGTTTGTTCCGACTCCCCACAACGTTTTCCCGATAAATTTTAGCACAGACGGTGTAAGAGGCATCTCCGGTACTGTCATCCGCATAACAATGAATATCGCTGAGCTGCAGCATGTCATTGATGTGCAAGAGAAATAGAGTCGGAGATAGCACACAGCCTTGCGGAACGCCAGCATTATAATATGACCCGTGAGGTACCGGGTTAGAATTGCACCTCCCCACATCATCCCGTGGGTGTCGTAAGAGGTAACTAAATACCAGAAGGTGGGCAGCAGCGCCTTCTGAGTAACTGTTAGCTTATTACTGCGATGCCCAAGACGCCTGCCAAGCGTGGGGATTATAGCAAAAACCCCCCAATGAAAAGCTCAATATTGACTCGGCCCCCAGTCCCCGGCAGCTCTATTATTCCTGGCCCCGGTAGCAGGCCAGGTAACGGTGGAGCAGGGGTGCGAAAATTCCCCGGCAGATGCACGGCTACCGCACTCAGAAACGATGACCCTTGGCCCTGGCAACACACAACGAACGTACGCTCGGGGAGTCGAGCTGGAAGAAGGACTGAACAAGTTACGCTGGGATGTCATGGGATTATCGGAAGTCTGAAGACAGGGGCAGGACGCCGTTATTCTTAACTCCGGTAACTTGTTATTCTACCGGGAAGGTCACCAAAAATCTCAAGGTGGTGTTGGGTTTCTCATCCGGAAGTACCTTGTTAACGACGTTGTAAAAGTCGAAAGTGTGTCGAGCAGGGTAGCGTACCTTATACTCAGAATCACCAAACGGTATTCGCTGAAGGTCATACAGGTTTACGCACCGACCTCGACACGCTCAGACGATGAAGTAGAGGCTATGTATGAGGAGATATCTGAAGCCATACATTCCTCCAAAACATGGGGGACTTCAACGCTAAGTTGGGCACACAGGAATGGCGATGAGTTGAGAGTGGGGCCATTTGGATATGGGCAGCGGAACCAGAGGGGACAGCGGCTAGTCGACTTCATGGAGAAGGAGGGACTCTTTGCGATGAACTCCTTCTACAAGAAGCGACCATCCAGGAAGTGGACGTGGATAAGCCCCGATGGTTCAACAAAAAATGAGATCGAGTTTATCATGACGACCAAGAAGCATATATTCGATGATGTCTTTGTGATCCATAAGGTAAAAACCGGTGGTGATCACCGTATTGTCAGAGGCACATTAAATATCAATGTTAAGCTGGAAAGGTCGCGTCTGATAAACTCCACGCTCCGTCCTAGCGCTGCCCAAATCCAGAACCCCGAAAGCTTTCAACTCGAACTACATAACGGCTTCCAGTGTCTAGCTGAATGCGAATCTGTGGCCGAGATAAACAGTGGGTTTGTGGAAGCTGGCCTCGCGGTGGGGTCTCAGTTCTTTAAGACCCCTCGCTGAAACAAACCAAAGAAACTCTCCGAAGTAACAATCAAATTAATGGAAGACCGGAATGAGATGAGACTGCAATCTTCAGCTGATATGTCGAACTACGGCAAGCTCAATATACGAATTTCCAAAGCACTGCGACACGACTTGCGCGCCTTCAATACTCAGTGGATAAAAGCCGTAATTCAGCGTAACCAAGGCTCCAAAGTGTTCGCAAAAAATTCGTCTATAGGGCAAAGCCAAATGATGAAGCTGAAGATCGACAATGGCAGAATCATCTCATCAAAACCGGAGATTCTCAGAGAGCTTGAGAGGTTTTATGGACAGCTATACACCTTGACACGAAAACCCTTTGTCAGTGCAGCTCAGGGCAAGAGAATGATGTACGACCACGCATAATATTTTACAGAGTAGCCCGAGTTTGATCATTCTTTTTTTATTGGGAATGGTATATCATATTCGAGGTAGTACCATATAAATTTAACAAAATCGGTTGAGTAGTTTAAAATTATAGTCAATTTACTGAAAAATGTATTCTCTAATTCAATCAAACAAAAAGAATTATCAAAATCACAACTCTATAAAAATGTGTCCCTGGTCATACATAAAAGAAAATATACTTGTTAACTTAAAATGTTCGTCCATTTTTGGATATTATTCTCTATTTTTAAGAAGAATAAGAAGTACCGGCACATGCAGGAATTATCTTATTCCTGTGTGTTCTGTTACTTCTCATCGTAAAAGGTTCTTGAAAGGTACACTCACACAAAGAACTCGTCACGCTGTTTAATTTATTAAAGCTTAGAATATAATTATAGTAAATATACAAAATTAACCATATCCTCGCCTCCCAAATGTTTCTGCAGAATATCTTAAACTATAAATTATGCGAGATTTGGAAAAACTTATTACTAAACGTTAAACGTTATGCCAATTAACTCGTCTATTTGCAGGGTAGAAAAAACAATTTCAAGTGGAATAAATTAAAAAGTGCACAATACTTACACGAGTCTGTATTTTTCCTCACGGTTTACTTACTTTTCTACTGTTTAATATGCATAACTAATTTTGTTTCTCAGTTAATAAGTAAAATATACATATGGAACAATATTCCGATTGTTGCCTTTAATTATCATCATCAATGGGTACCTAGGAGGTATTGACCAGACTGGATTCGTAGGCAAGAAACTAGCAGTGTGTTGAAAAAAATAACAAAAGGATGAACATTACCTAGATTTTGCAGGCGCATCAACAAAGTGTACCGTAAATAAAATGATATGGTACAGTAATATAATTATGTCCCATTTTATACTGTTACAAAATTGAGTAAAAAAATCATTAACTTTTTAATTCAGGCACGTAGTTGTAGGTCCATAAAATGTGAGTAAGGTATACCTAACACAAAATTGTAAATTAACAAAATATCAAAATGAAAACTTTGAACTATTTAGATGTACAATGGTCTCCCGGTTACAAATCTGGTTGTACTGTGTGTAAGCTACAGACTTCAGATACTGAGTCTGCCACTTACACTACTTTGTTTTCGTTTTCAAACAAATACTTAAAATGTTGTTGAGTTTCTATCGGTAAGGTATTTTCTGTTGTCATATAAGACCAGGTCAAATGAATTTGAAAGGTCCAAAAAGCAGGCATACACAGGCATTTTGTTGCTTGTATAATACTGAAGTGTATGCTTAAGTATAGCTGATTCAGTAGATACCCCGGGTCTGAAAACAAACTGCGCGCTGTGTAGCTGTATATGCTTATGCGTAAGGATGAAAGTCCGATACAAAAATTATACAACATCGACAGCAGTCTTGCCCGCATCCTGCAGATGTTTTACACTAAGTCCCTCGAGCCCAGGAGATTTACCTCTTGCGTGTTTTTAATCATACCTTCTATATATTAATTGTGTGAAGATAATGTGTTTGATGAAGGTCAAACAAAATATAGAGCATCTGCGGTCGATTTAACGATTCCTTCGCCCTATAACGATTCATAAAGTACCTAAACTGTAACATAAATATTATGTACTTAAGCGTCTTTAAAATGAATGTTTACTAGGATGTTGAGATAAATTTTTGTTCACCTTCTATTTTTCGCTTACAATCTTTAAAATATTCTTCTATTTCTAACAAAGTTTTATCTTTTGTTTCAGGTAAATAAACATATAACAAAAAAGCACAAAGCCCTGAAGAAACACCATAAAACAAAAACGTGCCATGTATTCCCAAAGCTTTAAATATTAGAGGAGACACCTTTAAGAGTGTTCCGTGCAATAATACAAAGACAAGTGCGATTATAATAATAGAAATACTTTTATATCTTGACGGTATCAATTCTCCATACAAAGATGTTGCTAAAATCATCGGACCACAGCTTGTAGACCAAGAAAACCCACATAAAAAAAATAAAGAAACGTACACATTTTCTGTAAATATTGATAAATTTACAAGGTATAAATATAAGGATAAAATTAACAAACATATCGTGCTGATGCTGGAAGTAATAATTAAGATAGTGCGGCGTCTATAGAGTTTGATTAAATAACAACCTACGTAAGTACTAAAAACTGTCACTCCATCCAAAATTAACATACTTCTATACACTGTAGTTTCATCTGTTATTATTTTTTTAATTACTTCTATAGCATGAATGGTTATTACCAATTTTCCAGATAGATGATACTGTGACACAACCAGCATTGAAATTAATATTGGCATGTAAAATTCTCTTTTCGTTAAACATTTTATGCTTAATAACGATAAATCGGTATCATTGAGATTACATTGTGATCTGATTAATTTATCTAATTCTTGCTCGGCATCATTTTCTGTTCCTCTTAGCCATCTGTGAGATTTTCTACATTCAGCAAAACGTTGTTTGCTAGCAAGCCAGTGCGGAGACTCCGGCCAATAGAAAACGCCTAAAGACCAAAGTGAACTAATAAAGCCAGCTACTGGAATGTATTTCCAATGAGTAAAAGTCCCTATAGCGTTAGAAGTCCAAATACCCCAAAATATACTAGCAGATTTAATACAAAGGAATAAACCTCTATTTTTAGGACTTGTATACTCAGATATTATTAGAACTGTAATAGATACATTGCTAGCTAGAAGAATTCCAAATACTATCTCGGTTGTAAGAATATGGACTGCCGTGGTGCTGAAGTAAAACACAATGAAACCGGTTATCGTGCTGAAGGAAACGAAGATTGAAGTTTTTTTTCTGCCAACTATACGAGCCGTATTTGATAAAATTAATATCCAGGGTATCGATGCGTAGCTGAATGCGGATGCTGTAAATAAGAAGTAAAAATATTGTTTAATCCCGATGATCTAAGTGAATCATACTCATCACAACCTTGAACTAGGTAAATGATCTAAATTAATTCAGAATTATCTTTCATTTTTATCTGTATTTACAATATCTTTATGCTTGCCATCAATACAGCTATTGTAATACACTGACTAGCTGTGCTTACTTGCAAAAAAGACTGGACCAAAAATCTTATCAGTAATAATAGACAATAATAGCTGAAATATTTTCACAACTGAACAAATAGGTGAACTGTCAAGCATGGAAAGATTATACTCCCCTCCACTTTTGGATTAAGGAGAGTATAATCTCTCAATGCTTGACAGTTCGCAGTGTAATATGCTAGTTCTTCAGAAGGCGCTGCTGCTCAGTCTTCTAGTATTTTACCCTTCGTTGCCTCTTACGAGTCCCACAGGATGATTTAGGGATGTGCAATTTTAGCCCGGCACTCCATGGACAGTTGTAGAACTATCAATAAAATTGAAAATATTTACCAATCACGCCAATTTCATAAACAATCTAGAGCATATCATTCAGACAGCATTAGCAACCCAATGCCCACGTTTTCCGAGCATCAGTTTTGATTTAATTATATTAAAATAGAAGGTGGATACTTACACAACCAAGAAGCCATATTTTCCGTTACCGGTCCAGTAATATTGGCGTTGCGCCGCAGCTGCGGTATAAGCACCGTCGGTGCACCAAACACGATTCCAATGCAAAAGTACAATGCCCATGCGCTACTGGCTATATATATCTGGAACAATTAAAATTGATGTGTTTCGGGATTTTGTATAAGTAATAGGTAATTCATAAAATTTAGAAATAAAAATAAAAAGTAGGTAGTAGGTTAAAGTACTTCTTTCTACAATATGTTTTATTGCTGAGTCTAGCCTTCTATTTATAATATCTGAATAACACCTAAGCATTTGGTAATGATGACGTGAAATTCACATATTATTCTGGAATTTTCACTACGAATATAATAAACATATAAAAATATTTTCTATTTGTGCATCTACATCTTATTGCTGATGATACATTCTCTAGTGCTATTTTTATTTTGTGGTCAAATTAACGGCTGGCTCTTCATCATCATCACATCAAACGTAATGTCCACCGTTGAACAAGAAAGTTGAGAATTTGCCATATGCCTCCCCACGCTTGGCATGCAACATTGGGATCGCAGTAGAAGTTGTCAGTTCATTAAGAGTTGCTGCTTCCAACCTTGTGGTATTTTTCCCCTTAGGCGCCTCTTAGGTACGACGTCCACGGGAAAAAATGGGGGTGACATTCTAACCCGACACCCCACGTGTACTGGCTCTAATTTCACACAAATGTATGAAGCTGCATATCCTTGTTAAAAACAATTCCGATAGGAAGGTTATGATGTAGTCATATATGCAAAAATGGGACACAGCTCATGACGACCACTTCTGGAAAAAGCAGAATCAAAACTGAGATGCTAGAGTAAAAAAAATAATAATGATATAAAAAATTACCTGTCTAAGAAACGGCTTTAATTTTTTGTCGTGGTAGCTAGTTATAGTAGTCGTTATTTCTTGTCTCTCATTTGCATTTTCGTTTGTGAGAGCCATGATTTAATATTTGCTCCTGTAATTATTGAGAAGTGAGTAAATTATTTTTACTTATTTGCTTAAGTTTGGGATTGTTGATATTCCTAATCTCATAATTTATTAAATATTTTTAAATAAATAATAACTTACTATAAATAAGTAACAAATATACAATAGAATTAAAAAGATATTACTAATTTGCTTAAAGATAATTTATTTTGGCTAAAACATGCAGCAGTAAGTGATGCTAAAAATATGTCTATGGACATGATTTTTATTCGATCAACTGACAATGAATGCATCAAAAACAAATTACATTTTGAAGCAGTGACGGCTCAGTGGCATTGGCTATGGACAGCCGCGCAGCAGGTCCATGGTTCGAATCCCGCCGCTGGCTTGAGCTTCACCGCATGGTGGAAGGGCATTTTGCGAATGCCCGCCTGGCTAGCGACCACCCTCAAGTAGAAAATCTGTCGCCCATCACCTAACGGTGTGTTTCGGCAGCAGTCCTTGAGAGCTAGTGAAATTACAGGCACATGAGACTTAATAACTATGCCTCAAGGTGACGGGCGCAGTGCAATTCGTGACTTGTGACGAAATGCATTTGTTATAGGCAGAGGTTAGTCCACTTAACACTAGGTGGGCCTCGAGCTTGTAACAATAACATAATAAAAAACATTATATTTGCTGCCAGAACTAAAAAACGCTCAGTTAATTTGCTATTAAAGATAGGCTATGTAAACTAGCAATCCCGTTTAGTAAGTAATCATTATTCCGAAGATTTTATGAGAACTGGTCTTAAGAGACAGCTGCAAGAGACCCTGAACCAGAAGGACCTGTTATCAGATTTGACTCGGTCGCCAAGCTGGCATTCACAAAATTCCCTTACCTTACCATACTACGAGTATGAAACTCAAACTCACAGCAGGATGTTGACCACGAACCTTACCCTACACTTCTTCATAACCTGATACTACTTACCAACGTGTTAAGTCATAATTCACTCTTTTTGACCGACTTCCAAAAAATTAGGAGGTTCCGAAATTGACGCGTATTTTTTTTAATGTTATTGCAGAACTGTTGTATCTTTTTTTATTTGAAAGCTGGTGCTTCCCGTGTGGTACCATTTAAATTTCATCAAAATCGGACCAGCCGTTTATGAGTTATACTACAATAAAAAGTGCTTTCCTACCTAGTCATTGACAGTGAATGACAATCTATCCCGTAATATATAAGTAGTAAGGGTAACGAAACAGAAGATTAATATTTTTAAAAAAATTAAGCCGTCTTCAACACTTTACAGTTATAACACCAGTTATTTCACACAAATGTGTGAAATAACTAATGTGTGAATTAACACAAATGTGTGAAATAACTGGTCGTAGTCGGTACCATGCGCACAATATTGTGATAATAGGTATTTTTTAACTATCATGGCACTGACTTCAACAAGTTATTTCACACTTTTTTTATCCATTGAAGCATATTTTTGTAAATATATTTTACATGGATGGTTATGTAAACCAAATTAAATCCAACGATGCAATAATCTCCACAAAGCTAAAATTTCAGATGTGGAGTTCTAGCTCTTTAATACCCTACTTAAGCAGAGCAACTCAATAATTTGTTTGTCCTTCACATAACTTAGTGAAATATTTCATATTTTTTCTTCAGATTTGCTATGCATTGTTTACTAATTAAGTAAGCTAATATATTTAATATAAAAAAGTCGCTTCACCTGGATGTAATCGCGCAAATACAATTAATTGAAATTTACTTAATCATTGAAAGTTTTGCACACTATAGGTTTTAAATAAAAACAACCACTCAACCTCACCTTCAACTAGTTATTAACAGCAATTATGTTAAAAATAATATAAGCATCCGTTTAAATGTAAAATGACGTAGTTCCATGAATTACCATATGAGTGACCGCTGAAACTAGGCGTTGAAAATTCTTCACTGTGCCTTCGAGTAGGTACATTGGCAAAATCTTTATCTGTGCCTAATATATAGCAGTGTATTTTACAATCCAAGAAACGCTATCTGTAACGTCTTTACTGCTTGATTCTTTTCATAATTGAACTGAGTCAACTGGTATCTAAATATATATCTATATTATGATATACATAATATTTATGTGCATATATGACGGGTATGGTTGGCGCGCCTACTATTTTACGTATAGCAACTTGAAATGTCGAATGTCCTGAGACAATTGGTTTCATATTTATATAAAAATGGGTAAGTTGGCCTTTTTTATTTATTTTAGAGGTCGACACGACTGCATAACTCTGTATGTTAATTTCATTTAATTTTTTTACCTTGTCACTTTCAGCCCGGCGAATCGCCGGTTGTTAAGTATTCAAAACAGATTGTCCAGGTGGAAGGCGCCTCTGCTGAACAATCCCTGCCTGGGCAATCTGGAATCTTAACAAGGACAGTTGCTGGAAAACACAGTTAGGTGCTTGGCGACAGATTTTGTGCTTGAGGGTGGTAACTATAGCCAGGCGGGAATTCGCAAAATGCCCTACCACCATGCTATAACTACTGCTTAAGACAAGAACCGAGACCGACGGCTTAACGTGCCCTCCGAAGCGGTCACCCGTCCAAGCCATGACCGCGGACGTTGCTTAACTTTGCTGATCGGTTAAGAACAGCTAAGCAAACTTCGCTACGAGCGCTTCTTTAAAGAATTAACGTTGGCGACCATTCGGAAGAAAGCTGCAATAAAGAAATTTGCGGTGTCATCCTACGTTTAGGACATGTCTTATGTCCCTGTGAAGGATCCGAGGATTTTTTTTATTGAAGCCGTAACAAATTCCATCAAAGAATAACTAGACTATCCTATATAATCAACAAGGAATAATGATCTGAAAAACAAAATTTTATGGTGTAAGAACTTGTGATTGTCACCTTTGGACCCCGAAGGTCTATAAAGTTGCTGCTGATTTCAAATTTAGTTGGAACTAATCGGAAAAAGCTGTACTGTGAAACCAATTCAACTGGAGCGAAGCGTGAGACAGAAAGACGTTATTTCTCCGAAACTATTCACGAATGCGTTGGATGACGTTTTTAAGCTCTTTAACTGGAAAGAGTTCGGCATCAACATCTATAGCGAATACACTACCCCCCTTCGTTTCACCGATGACATATTCATAATAGCAGAATCGCTTGAGGAACTCTGTACAATGCTCAGCAGCCTCAGTAGAGTTTCCTTGCTCCGTGTCTTAAAATGAACATGAACAAGACGAAAATTATGTCTAATGTCCATGTTGCACCTGTACCAGTAGTTGTTGGGAACGATACATTTTCGAAGTTGTTGACCATAACATTTACCTGAGACAGACTGTCCGGTTAAGTAGGTCCAACTTCAGGACACAGAGGTTGCCGGAAGAGTCCGACTCGGATGGGTAGCGTTCGGGAAGTTACGAAATATCTTCTCGTCGAACATCCCGCAGAGCCTGAAGGCCAAAGTCAACCAGTCAACACCAGTGTGTGTTATCAAAATGTATTAATATTCAGGGTCGTAAACGTAAGGGGTTCTTTATTTAATCACACAGTGTAACTAGCAGGAGTAAGTTCTATTCCGAAACTGCCTTACAGTAGGTACCATTCAACCTTTGCGACTAGTATAATCGAAAACTATTTTTTTAAAAGTAACCGTTACGAACTCTCGTAACGTGATCATAAGGACAGCTGCCGGTGTGTTCCGGCAGCTGTCCTTGAGAGCCAGTACTTCTAGGTTAGCCTGAACAACATCTTCGACCACATCATCACTTACCATCAGGTGAGATAGTGGTCATAGGTTAACCTATCAGGCATAAAAAAAAATTTAACCGTGTAAAGCCTTATTCATCTAAAGTAAGTTAAGTGTAGGCTCTGCTACAGCTGTAAGTAACAATATAATATTATTCGTAGCTCTGCTACGAGCGCTTCAGTTGCATACGAAGAATGTTGCATGGTTTTTTGTTTATGAATTGATGCAAAAGGACGGGGGGAAGGCCCCCCCTTCCCCCTTGATCCCAATATGAGTAAATGATTAGAATCTACAACATTAAGAGCTTTGCCGCAGGCTATACCTTACGGCCATACAATCTTTGAACACGTTAGCAATTTGAATTGAATGGAAGAAATATTATTATTTAAAATATAATATAATTACTTGATAGTTCTTTTGTGAATATTTGTTTAGTATTGGATGTGTATTAGAATTGAGATGTTGCAATAGAAAAACGCAAAAACATTTTTAATCAAGTTACTACAACATTTATGAATAATTGAAAATACTTTGTTTGTACTTAGCTTTTATCTAACATGGCATTTGTGACGAAAAGTGATGATTTAAAACGGAAAGTTGGAAGCAAACGTAAGTATTTTTATAGTAATTTCCTAAAATATTTACCCCTCAAGTAGGTATTTCACAAACTCCAGTATCGTATAATTACAGAGTAGGTAGTTTTAATTTTTCAATTAAAACTACAATCTAATCGAAATAAAAGTCAATGATTTATAATGTTGTCTTAGGTTTTCGCGATTATTAGACATAGTAATTAAGTAACTTAAAATCGTTTATATCGCAGATATTTATTGTTATTTTATCTCCCCGTGACCACTTTCATTGCAACGTGTTTTAACCTTCATCGGTAAAAATAATGATATATATACGCAATTTAAACTGTTTGAAGTTGTGCAATTGTTATCGATAATATATATTGCTTTCGCATCATCATAGAGCTTGTATAGTTTAAATTAATAGTATTATAGCTAGTAAATAATAATATCCCTAGTAAAACGTCTACAAAAATACTTCACCTTAATTTTAGATAAGCTTGTTGATATGTTTTTATAGTATCAAGACAAAAAAAAATATGTTTGAAGTAGGCAAACGGTTGCTTTATTTTCTTTTTTTTAACAAACTGTTGTATATAGTGTGTAGAACCATCGACAAAAAAAAGGAACATTTGTACTAGTTGTGGGCATAGGTTGCGTTGCCTTTAGGTTGCCCAATTCTTTCGTTGTCATAGCGGTAGTGTTATATATATGTAGTTTGTTGTGTTTTGTCAATAAAGGCACATCGCCGGCACAAAATATCTATCAATTGAAATATAATAAAATTGTTGGCATTATTTCGAATATGTAAAGATTATTGTTAGGTACATAAAAATCCGTTGTCACTAAATTGAACATTTAATTAGATTTTATAATGAGCACTGTCTCAAGATCTATGAATGTTTATTGCTGATGAATTCGCCTTTGACTTGATAACTCTTGATCTTGATTGATATGTTCAAAGGTGTTAACAAACTAAACATAGAAATTACTGACTCTCAAGGACAGCTGTTAAATCACACTGTTTGGTGTATGGCGACAGATTTTCTACTTGAGGATGGTAGATAGCCAGACTAGCTTCCATGGAATGCCGTACCACCATGCGGTGAAGGTTAAGCCCGTGGAGGGATTAAAACCAGAGAACTTTTGCACCGCAGTTCATGGCCTTTATATCATGTCTGATCTTTCGATAAATGATTATGATTTTTAGGGTTCCGTACTATAAAGCCTCCACTGTCCGTACGTCTGACATTAAATAGGCTGTATCTATGGAACCGTGATAGGTTACCGGTTCACAGAATATTTACTAGTATAATGAATTGATTAACAAAATACAATATGTTCAAAATAAACGGAGGATCTATGTACAACAATTGCATATTTTTACTTTTTTGGTTATATTCTTTTATAAAAAAAAAGGATATAGATTGGTCAATCTTGGCATTATTTTAGCCGAATATATAACGTATAACAAATATTTATATATAACAAACAAGCAAGCGCAGCGTCGGAAGTGGACCCGCAAGGTGGACGAACGACATTATTAAGGTCACTAGAAATATTTTTATATTTTTTAAGTGTTTTTTTCTAAAATATTTGTTTATTGTTGACTTAAAATATATTATGTTAATATGAATATACGTGAAATATCGATTTCCGCAAATCAGAGTTTTTTTTTTTAATGTTATTGTGACGGAACTAGCTCGAGGCCCACCTGATGTTAAGTGGACTAACCTCTGCCTATAACAGTTGCAATTCATCACAAGTCACGAATTGCACTGCGCCCGTCACATTGAGACATAGTTGTTAAATCTCATTGTGCCTGTAATTTTTATATATGACCACGCATTACTTTGTACTATATCTTGATCTTTGTTTCTTGGCTAGAGTTATAACCTTCAAGGTTCTATTATCGTTGTTTATAAAAAAAAACCTGTGCGTTATCGGGATAGAATTGCACCCTCCCTAACCTTCGTATGGAAATCTTTCATAAATGACAGACTGAGGGCAAAGGACGGTAGGAAGGAGAGACCTCGTTTCGCATGAGAGTGAGCGAAACAAAACAACGCCATATAAAAAGGCTTACGTTACGTATGTTACGCGTTACGCGTTGTTGTGGTCACAAGTAAGCTAACGCTCCTTCTCGCTTCTCTCGTTGTCGCAACTAAATATGACTTTGAGATTTAGTGACCATTTACTACATTTGGTGTTCGATTACAATTTTTGGTAAAAGAACTAACGGTATCAAAGCATTTTATGGCGGTCATTATATTCAATCCCGTAAAAAAAAAATAACATTAACGTTTTTTTTTTAATATATTCATAAAAAAGTGAGCAGCTTTAAAACGGGAAACATCATGTAGGTACTTTATCAAATAAATGCTTTATAATAATTGGAAATTAAATTTATTACGATACGGTTTAGATTGACATAAAACTAGATTAGCTATATTTTCTATCGAGAGGAAGATATGGAATCGAGTCTTGGATGAGGAATAGTATTTGTCATATCCTCTAAAATATTATATACCTTCATATTTCTTTTATTAATATCTGTAAGTCGAAAAAATAAAAATAAACGACTTTCTGAGAAACAGGTTCAAAACTTGCGTGACGACGAAGGGAATATACCAAAGGTGGGCAGCAGCGCCTTTTGAAGAACTGTCATATTACACTACGGTGTGCACGACGCCTGCCAAGCGTGTGGATTATGACAAGCACCCCCTAAGGTGTACATCATTTGTAAAAGCATTAGTAGTAGTTGAAGCAGTTCAGAAAATATTTGCCAATTACAATGCATATTACTCCTGATAATGCTTCTTGCTTAACACGTCCAACGGCAACTACATCATATCACTTGTCATTTGGTGAAAGGCTACTTTTCTAAACGACTTCAAAAAAAAGGAGGTGGTGCTCAATTCAACAGTTTTTTTATGTCTGTTACCGCATACATTATTGCAGGATGTGCCTATTTTGATGATTTTGTTAAATTTGAAAGCTGGTGCCTGTCATGTAGTCCCATTTACATAACAGTGAGATCTGACTAGTAGTATACGACTTATACCGAATAATGCGTATTTAGTTGGCTTCGATTACATTGACGATGTACTTTTTATTGCATTTTTTGTTTTAACATTTTTTCTGTTTGAAGTCGGTTTATTGTTAAATGTTTTCTTCTTCTTCTTCCTGTTGTTATTGTTAAATTTTGAGTAAACTCTAGCTTATCAGCAATGTAATAAAAATATACAGCTATCCCTGGTATTTATAAAAAAAACATGATTGATTTATCAAACTCTGCGTGAAGAGCTGCTCGGAACAGTCCTTACATATTTTTGCCTTTTGAGGATAAGACGTTTGAATCACCGGTACCCAACGAAGTTGGCAGAGTTACTAGACAAAGCACTGCATAATGTTGTCTTAGGTTTTTGTGATTAGTACACATAGTAATTAAACAACTTTAAACGGTTTCAATCGCGTATATTTATCATTATTTTTGTCCCTACGTTTTAAACACCCGGGTGGTCACACCCCGTGACCACGAATACTGTAAAGCGTTTGAAACGTCGGGACAAAAATAATGTTGAATATACGCGATTTCAAAACGTTTAAAATTGTTTTAAGCACTGCATGCTAATATACTGGCTTCGATTACAAATTAATTTTAGCTCGAATAAAGTGTTTTTGTTTGTTTCAGAATGGCTGGTTTTCACAATAATGCTGGGATTAATATTTATTTTTATTCCAATTTTATTCATATTCATCGATCCGGTATTAATAGTTGCTAAATACGTAAGTGTTATTTTTTTTAAATATGGACTCGTGTCGCCCCAAACGCTTAACTTAAATGTTAGAGGTGCCAACTACGTTAAACTTTCGATTCAGTCAACAAACAATATTCTTCACTAATATGGTTACAACCCTTGTCTTTTGTATGTTACCCCATTTAGATATATCTTTCAAACATATCAACTTTTGAAAATTAACAGAATCTTTCGTTTCTCTTAATCAGGACAAGATTAAGAGAAACGAAAGATTATTTTGGTTTAACATTATGAAAAACTATTTCCAGTTTACCGGTTAGACAGAGATTCCTATAAGCCCATTTGCTTCCAATATACTCGTTCTAGTAACGTCGAAAATCCTGAAAAGAGTTTCTTATTTAAATGGTTTTGTATGTAATAAATATACGAAGTAGTAATAGAGAAGCAGTGATGGCTCAGTGGCATTGGCTATGGACTGCCGCGCAGCAGGTACATGGTTCAAATCTGGCCCAGGGCTTGAGCTTCACCGCGTGGTGGAAGGGCATTTTGCGAATGGCCGCTTGGCTAGCGATCACCTTCAAGTAGAAAATCTGTCACCAAGCACCTAACGGTGTGTTCCGGCAGCAGTCTTTGAGAGCCAGTGAAATTACAGTGACATGAGACTTAACAACTATGTCTGAAGGTGACGGTTGATAATAGTCACTAAGATTATTTTTCATTAGGATAGCGCTTCATAAATATTCAAAGACGGAAGAGTGAACAGTTTTAATTTTTGAAAATACGGCTTACAGGACTCTGTTGATTCTAGTCTACATATGGCACAATGGCATTTTTTCTGAGCCTTAAATGCTGATTCTTTTTCAGTGGCATTTCCCCAAACTAGAACTCCATATCTTAGGGTGGAGACTACATATGCATGGTAGGCGCTTAAAAGCGCTTTATCGTTCACTACCTTTCGAAACATATACAATGCATATGAAAATTGGTTTGACTTTGTTTTTTGTACATATATGCTTGATATGTGCATTCCATGTTAAGTCAGAGTCTATATGTAAGATATATGCCTAGAAACTTGGTCATATGAAATTTGTCAATATATTTATCATTGTTAATAATATATTTATATTATTTTTTAAAGTCATTATATGTGTTTTGTCCAAGTTAATTTAAAGATTATTGTTTCGAAGCCATTTTATTATTAACTACAATGAGTGATTTATCTCGTATTCATCTTCACCGTTTTTATTGTCAGTAAATATCGCAGTGTTGTCATCAGCAAACATAATCATTGGATGATCGATAGACCGTGGATAATCATTTATGTAAACTAAGAATAATAAGGGTCCTAGTATACTGCCCTGCGGAACCCCAAGTTTATCACTAGCATAACAACCATATTTCGATAGTATATGTCTGTTAATAGGATTACTAAAGCCTTAAAAAATTTATAGCCCTGTCTAACGAGGGATTTAAACTCAAATCTAATATTTGAGTCGTGACGCTAAAGGAACTCGTTCACAGATGCAATCAGACATTTATAGTCATCTATTTTTTGTGTCGAATCTGAATATATAATTTAATTAAAATCCGGTTTTCTGGAAACCTAGATCTTTTCTGGTATTCGGCGTTGTATTTGTCGATATTTTGTTGGAATGCGACTGTTCAATATTATGTTGTAGTATATATATTAATTTAATGCAGATTTAGTTAATAGAAATGCCAGGTATATGTAATGCGCACCTTTTACCTTTTAATCGGGTGGAATTTGTGTTTAAAGCCTTTCATAATATGACTTGCCATGGATGTATATAAATAGATTAATTTCAATGTGTTGACATTAACTAAAATTATCGATTTTCTGTAGATCTCTGATATCCCAGGATAAAATCGATAACGTACGATTTCTTAATAGTACTGTATTGTTGTTATCTTAGGATAGAGTTTAAAAGTACCTAGGTATTATGCAAATTGGTGTAGATATGCCATGTACAGTGGATATGTGGACTCTGGATAAGTGAGAAATCGCTGTTATTGATAATTACGATGAGGTTCCGATACTTTTGTATTTTTTTTGCTTATATGTAAGCCTTTGGCCACAATCTCACCTGATGGTAAGTGATGATGTGGTCGAAGGTGTTAACAGGCTTAACTTGTAATTACTGACTCTCAAGCACAGCTGCCAGACACACCGTAAAATGCTTTGCGATTGAATTTCTACTTGAGGGTTCACTGTATTTTACTGTACTGTATCAGCCGGATTGTCCACTGCTGAATACAGCCTCTCCCATTATCGGGGGTTGGCCATAATCCCTACGCTTGGCAGGCGTCATAAAATGTCAAACCCAGAGGCAGTTTTTAAATTTGTTAGCTTTCTGTCGTGGAAAACAGAAAAATCATTGGTATGGAATTTTATGACAAGTAACAGCTGTGTGGACATAAAAATATTGCGTAGGGATTGCAATCCAAAAAAACGGATCCAGTAATCTGCAGGATCTGGCGTTATTAAGCGTTTAGCGGATACGGCATCAATATACCGGATCCGGTGAACGGATCCAGTGCTAGCAATTTTTGGTAAATTAACAGAGTGTTCCATGAGTACATATTTGCGTTGCACGTGGTGTTCGTGCATAATTTTCTAATAACTGAATGACTATTGTGATCTCATCGCAATAAATTACGTAGGTACGTTACAATTATTGATCTATCTCTAATATGTTATCTGTGAAAATGAAATCATCCTGATTGATAGATGATTTCGGAATTTAGGAATGATCCTGGCAGGATCCGATCCGAATCGGACAAGATCCGGCCGGATCGATGGGAATCCGGTTGGCTCCGGCCGGACTGAAAATGACGCCGGATTGCAATCTCTAATTACGTAGATATATCAGCTGTAGCAAAGTGACCATGTTTTAGTTTATGTAGCTATACCGCCAATTTCAATGGTATTTAAACAGCCGTTTAAATACCATTGAATTTGGTGTTGGTGTCAACTGTCAAGTATTATTATAGTCAATACCGTGGCAAAAATACTTCACCATCATTGCATGTCTATGGCGACAAAGGTCTATCAAATTTTGTTAGTTACAAAGAATCAAGTTATATTCGAATAGTTTTAATCTTAGTTCGGTGAAATTGACCCATAGACAAGTCATGACGCAGTTTACTTCTATAATTAGGACTTTGCAGCACAAAAGCTTGTATATGTTGTACAATTTATCAGGCTAGACAAGTAATGACGCCACATCTTTACATAAAAAAAGGTACATCATTATACAAATGGCGTAACAAACATTATAAAAACGTTCAAAACGATAATATATTTTTTAGAAGAATTAATAACGTGAGAACTGCATAATGTTAAATTCAATGTAAATATTCAAGTATAGTATAATACGTATATACTAACACATTGCAATACAATGTGGGTTTGTTCCAATGTTGCTGTTTGTCACCAATAATATCTAATACAGTAATTAATATTTTTATTGACAAGCTAATTAGTCAAGAAAAAAAGGGAGGCTGTCGGTTTAAGATCAATGACAGATACACAAAGTCCATCTTAGCCTTTGCTGACGACCTAGCAATACTAACACGTAACCCAAAACAATCTCAAGAACTTTTACGAGAAGTGGATGAGTTCTGTGCTTGCACTAAAAGATTGAGAACAAAACCAAGTTAATGCCACTGTCTGCGTTTAGGTAGACGGAATACCATTTATTTTTTGCTGCAGCCATCTTCTTCATGTAGTCTACGATTATTTATTCGTAGCATGTAGTATAATAAAAAGCCATGCCATTCCCAAATTTCAAATAATCTAACATTATTGGAACGTGAATGGTATTGTGGGTATATTTTATTTTGTTGGTTACAGAGATAAAAGTTATGCTTGTATTAGTTAAAACGTATTTTGGTGAAATCAGCCCCAAGCCTATTAGGCTTGTAATACTGATAAAACATTTGCAATTATAGAAAGCCTGCTGAGAAGGCCAAGGTTTACAACCTTTGCCTACAAAGCAAGACTTTTACATTTAGATACTAAGGCTTAACCGGTTAAAGTTTGGAACCGGTTAAAATGAACCCGTTATTTAACGTTAATCCCAATTTTATTCGATAATTTCGAATAAAAGTAGAAAGAGTGTTATTGAAAGCCTTTATTTACTGATTTATTTCGCGAGAGGCTGACGTCATTATGGTAATGAGTGGCTATAAAATATAGATTTACCGTGGCTTACGAGTAAATTATATCACCGCAAAATTACTGTGATGCATTCAATGGTGGCAAAACCATTCCATATACATTTATTATTCAAAATTTTTATTGCTTTTTTGTTGCAAACCACTTAATCGAGGTTAAAAGTGGAACAAAACCAATTATAGGTCTTAACCAGTTAACTTTTTCAAGCCTTCTTAGATTCTTATAGAGCCTTTAACCCTGATTTTCAACTGACACTTTCCTTCCAGTATCTTCGCCTAGCTAATGGGACGATGCTTCACGATATAATGCTGCATAAAGTCAACGGTCCTCGGTTCTATGTGAGTCTGTTCAACTTCACCAATGCTAAGGATTATATCTCCGGAAAAGATGAGAAAATGAAGTTAGAGGAAATCGGTCCATTTGTTTATCAGTGAGTAAACCCTTGTAGATTAAGGATGAGAAAGTATATTTAGAGGCGGATCATGAAATATGTGCAAGATATTAAAAAGCTGAATATGATAAAACTTTAATAGACAGTAAAAATTATAGATAGCTAGAAAATGCTAAGAATTGTAAATAAGTAAATAACACTTAATTTAAAGCTAATAATCGATTGGATTGTATTTTATATCCGACTGATCTAGACCGTTTATTACCTCAACTCTTTAAGAAATTACTTTTAGCTCCGAAATTGGAGCGTTCTTAATCACATTCTTTGAAGTAGTGATAGCTCAGTGGCATTGGCTATGGACTGCTGCGCAGTAGGTCCATGGTTCGAATCCCGCTCAGCCGGGCTTGAGCTTCACCGCATGGTGGTAGGGCATTTTTGTGATAGCCCGCCTGGCTAGCGACCACCCTCAGGTAGAAAATCTGTCGCCAAGCAACTAACAGTGTGTTCCGGCAGCTGTCCTTGAGAGCCAGTAATTATAGTCTACTGCCATCTAACTACCATCAGGTGAGATTGTGGTCAAAGGCTTACCTATCAATAATTAAAAAATAGCATTTCCAACAATTGAAGCTTTTGGTTCAAACTTAAAATACGTCATTTAAATATTTTGCAACGCCGTACGAGCTTTTTGCCATTTAAAGTGGAATATTCTAATGAATGGTATTAATATTATTGTATATTTATCATTTATTTATGCTATATGTATTTTTTATTATTTTTTATATTCAAGAATATAAAACAATGTGAAAATTTCATAACACGCTAACGGGATATTTACTAGGGTGTTGTGATCTATGAACAAACAAATGTTTCCAAAAACCCATGAAACACCCAAGTTAAAAACCGTAGAAATTTATAGTAAAACGTATTTAAGTTTCATATATAAGTTTATTGTAAGAACTGTAATTTTTAGGGAATACCGATTAAACTATGATTTGCGGATAGACCCAGAAACAAACCTGATGAAGTACACTCCTCAACTATGGGCTGAATTAATTCTGGAAGAATCGATAGCTGATCCAAAAGACATGTACTTTACAATGCCTTGCGTAACCATGTTGGTACGTATCAAGCAATATTATTATATTATGTGGTTAGTATTTCTATAAATCACGTGTCTAAATTTAATCAGAAAATGATTTCTGATACTTTTTAATTGCAATAAATGTGGTACTAACGGTGGTGAGCGTGGATTGCCAAGCAAGTGGTAAAATGAAATGAAAAAGGGTGATGATTCTAACACTAAAATGTGAAATAGCTTATAGAAATAAGCATTATATTGACTCAAGCACTAAGTTTAATATTATATTTGTGATCATGGTTTCGTCTTCGACAAGTCATTTAATTTTATCCGTTGTATCCATATTGAGCTTAATGTATACTGGGGTACAGGTTAAATTTGAGTTAACAAATTGAAATTACTTAATTATTACCTAAGTAAACTCTACTTTACTTCAGTTTAACAGACTATAAAGAGCTAAACTAAGCTAAGCATTACTTTTATAAATTAATAGATTCAGGCGTTACTTTGCGGAAATCCATATTTATTAATAACAAATTATTTATAACATTTAAATAAAACATTAAATTAATATTTTACTGAAACTATTAGAAATTATAAACATATGTCTATCGTGAAAATTCTCTTGAAGCACACGATCTGGAAATTCTCTCAAAAAAGCGTAACATTGGTAAATCGTGAAGGTGCCCCATTATCTACTCCTTACCTACAAGTCTCAGGCACCAGCCTCTTGGGCTCTTCCTCTGCAATGCGATGGACCCGCACCCGCATCAAGAATCCATGGATGCTAAGTTATTCTATTATTTCTCACAGATAATATAACATCATCATCCTTAGATATCTTCCGTAATTTGTTATTTACATCACGCTGCATTTCACTAAACGGAGCATTTGGCTCTCTAGACTAGTTTGGCATCTATACCATATGGTTATTATATATTGCTATTTGAAATTATGTCTAAAAGTGCGAGTGAGAGGGCTGGAAAGTGTAAAAAGCCTCTTAAAAATCCTTCGTTAATTTTACATTTGTGGTGCCATTGGCCAGTTGAAGCCTTAATTAAATGTACATATAAGCCCTTCACCTGTTCGTTCTGTTCGATTTTGTTAATGTTTTTGTTTTTTTTTTCATTATCTAATGCGCCATCTTTTACGCTTATATTTCTATAATTCTCTGGACCGTAATTTAAGTGAATCTGAATCTTTGGTTTTAAGTTAAGTTTTAAGTGTTAAAGTTTTAATTTGGTTTTATTCGTTTTGCTGACATCCAAATTATTCCCATATTATTGATGTTGTAAGGTAATTATGAAGTGTGTTTAAATGTAGGATCTAATATCATTAAACTTCTTCTATTCTTGTTAAGGTAAAGTTTTTCTGGGGTTGACTCACGAATTTCTATGAGCTGATTTATTTGAACTTTAAATTTAGAAATTTGTTGGTCAGTGTCTTAGGAGACTTGAGTTTTCCAATAAGGGGTTTCTTTCTAATTTTGATTTACTGACAATATCCGCATTTTTATTTTTAAATCTTGTCATCATATTCTGGGTTAAATTTTGTATGTATTTTTTCAGTTGGGTGCCGATATGTTAAGTAAGTACCCATTTTTCATCCGGAACATGTACAATATTTTTGCGGCCAGTCTCAACGCTAAGGCGGTTATCGATATAACTGCGCATGAATACTTGTGGGGCTATCCAGACCCCATCATGAAGTTCATAAGCAACATGATACCAGGAGTGTTCTACTACAATTCCATTGGAATAATGGAAAGAGTATGTATAATCTCGTTAATAATCTTATAATGTTTAGCTGGTTGATGATAATAATAGTACTTGGTACATAGACTAGGTTCTAGTTATAGGAAAGAACTAGGTACTAGAAACTCAATACAAATACAATAATTCTTTATTTAACATATGCATATTATATGTTTAAAGATAACCTGTAGTGATCACACTAGACGTTTAGGTCTGTATTGTGAGGGCCTGTATTGTGAGGGCCTATTTAGTTAAAAATTCAGTATTTGTTCAAAGTTGACTATAAATGAATAAGAATTGCAAAATAAGACCTTAAGTTTAAAATATACTAAAAAGTATTATAATATTATAAATCCTTAATAAATAAATTTTCTCGGTACTTAACACTCGGTAATCTGTATACGGTACTCGGTATACACTCCACATATAGATACATGATGTATGCCGATGACTTAGTTCTGCAGCATATGCAGTTTGTAAAAAAAGTCATTTAACAGAAGTATGTGCTGCTATACTAGTTAATTTCGCGTACTTCCACATAAGTCAGTAGTGAAGTAGTTAACACAGTAATTAAGTCGTATGGTTACTGATGTGCGGAGCTGCTGCAGATAGAGACAATCTTTATCTTACTAAAGCGTGCAATTCGAGCCATATATGAAATGGATCCTATGGAATCTCTGAGGGATCTTTTTACGAGTCTGTTTACAGGGTTACTGAAAAATGTTAACAAACTCTTAGGGTTGACTTCTGCTAGTCCTAACAAACATTTTGAGATAAAAGTGAAACATTAAACTAGAAAAAACAACTAAAATATTGTTTTGTTCAGTAACATAGACATATAGGATATATGAATGAATTTTACATCTTGTTAATTGGCGCGTCATAAAGGCATAACTGATTCACGCTATCATTAGTAGGTACTTATTTACTATCCGAGACTAGTGACAAAAAGGCGGCTGGCCATATAACTGAAACCAAAATGTGCTTATAGAGAAAGTATGCAGCATTATGGCGCATAAAGCATGGTGGTTGGTCATTTGGCGATAGCCCGCCTGGCTAGCTACATCCCTCAAGTAGAAAATCTGTCGCCAAGCAAGGTGTATTCTGGCAAATGTCCTTGAGAGCCAAGTACTTCTAGGTTAGCCTGAACAACATATTCGACCACATCATCACTTACCATCAGGTGAGATAGTGGTCAAAGGCAAAGCTATATATACATATATATATAGATCCTACATGAGTCGAATTGAGTATTAAGATGATGATACTATCTATATGCAAAAAACAATATTTGTTACAGAAGGACAGACAAACAAAATGTCTTTCACCTTAATAATAATTGCATGAGGCGACTTTGTCAAAAAAATATCACACTAAATGTTAATTTGGGACATTTGTAATACATTTTGGGCACAAATATGTTTTTCACAACAAATATAAAAATAAGAAACAAAACAACAACCTCAATTTAAAATGACATCGTATATTTGTGATTTTGTAATTAAAATGACAAGTTTGAAGAAATTTTAATTGAGGTCATTAACCGCCGAAACTTTTACCTACAATAAAACACCTATTTTATTTAAAAATACAATGATTAATGTAATACATTATTCATTTAAGTCTGTGTGTAATCTACAAGCCAAGAGCTTTGAATTTTGTGTTTCGATTCGAATAATTTACCGACCCATTACAATATGTACATAATAATGTAATTTGTTGTTTAAAGCCTTAGATATATCAAACGTAATAAAGCCCTAGATTTCGTCACTGATTTCCAATCCAATGAAACTGTGCAACTTACCGAATATCCTCAATTTTACCTTAGAGCCGAATACGCAAATGGGTTCACAATAGCACTTCTGAACTTTTAAAGGGATTCGGGAGATAAAAGACGATTCATTTCAAGTTCATTCGATATGATTCCAAAAAATTACAAGTTACCGTTTTTACAGAACTATTCGTATCATTAGTCTACCCTCCCGACGACGTACCACAAACAAGTGTCGGTTTTTTCGTGTTGCCATAGTAAAAAGTATTATTGTTATTAAATTTATATAACAATTTAATAACATAACATAACCTAACAATTAATATGACATTTAATTGAACGGAATGAATGGATAGTAACTTATCTTAATGTGGGTAGATATAGATTAATTGTAATTTTATAGGTGTTTATTGACGATAATTGAGTATATAATATCTAAATTGTTCTTCTAATATTAACCCATTGGCATCGGCGATAATGATAACAATAGAATTTCATTCATAATTAGGACGTGGTGGTCCTGACGAAGCAAACTTATTAATTACTACACATTCATAACATTTTCCAATATATACAGACTTGGTAAAGATAAAACATCAATTTCTTTAAAAATATCACTCAGGGATTCCCTAGGATCCATTTTATATATGGCTCAAATTGCACGCTTCTGTAGGATAAAGATTGTCTCTTTCTCAGCAGCAGCTCCCCACAGCAATACTCCATACGACATAATACTGTGGAAGTACGCGAAATAAACTAGCCGAGCAGTAGCTGCGTCTGTTCACTGTCTTATCTTACGAACTGCATATGCAGCAGAACTAAGTTTTCTAGATAGATCATGTGTATGAATCCCACTGTAAAGTTTAATCCATTTTGATTCCCAGGAAGAATGTCGCATTGCCAATGCCAACCTTAATGTTTGGTCCAACATATGTAACATTTGGTAAATAAAACTTTAAACATTTCGTCTTTTTAAATTTAAATGGAGTTTATTAGCGGCGCACCAATTACAGATCATAGATAACACATTATTGACATAAATTAGTTTATTTTCTCCTATCTACTTTAAAAATCATGTTTACAACGTTTAGATCTGTCCCTTCCAGCTAGACAACAATTAAAAGAAATTGAGATTGGGGTTGTCGAACAAATATAAACATTTTTAGTATATAAAGGGAAAGTAATGGCAAAATGTTACGTTTCTTAAATATATACAGCATGGTGGTAGGGCATTTTGCGAACTCTCAAATAGAAAATGTCGCCAAGCACCTAACAGTGTGTTCCGGCTGCTGTCCTTGAGAGCCAGTAATTTTAAGTTAGCCTAAACAACATCTGCGACCACATCATCATTTAACATCAGGTGAGATAGTGGTCAAATGCTAACCTACCACGCATAAAAAAAAAAGTTTTTTTTTCTTTCTTCCACTATCTTTGTTCTTCCTACTCCTAAATATATATAGGTACTCTATAAGAATTTATAAGTTATTGTGCTTTGAAATTTGAGCCCCTTCAGACCGACACGCACCGTGGGTTAGGGTTGTCCGCAGCGCTTGGCAATCTGTTGTCATCAGCGTACGTGCCACGTTCCGCAAAATCACAGACCGTGGGACAGCAGTCTTAATTATACTTGTTTCAGCAACTACCTGCGTCATACCCAAGTAATTTCTACTTAATTATGAGAATATAATTATATCTCACAACAACACATCTTATCTTCTACTTAAGTGTTATGACGTTTTAAATTACTCACTTATAAGATGAAGAACCTTATGTTGAGACCAGTTTGCAATAATGTTGTCTTAGATTTTCGCGATTATTACACATAGTAATTAAACAACTTTAAACGAGAAGGAATAAATCTTAAACGGTTTAAATCGGGTATATTTATCATTAATTTTGTCCCGACGTTTCAAACACTTTGCAGTGATCATGGTCACTGGTGACTCCGGTAAACCACCGTTTATGAAGCAGTTGGGGTTCAGTGGCATTGGCTATGGATTGCCACTCAGCAGGTCCATGGTTAGAATCCCGCCGCGGGCTTGAGCTTCACCGCATGGTGGAAGGGCATTTTGCAAATGCCCGCCTGGCTAGCGACCATACTCAAGTAGAAAAGCTGTCGCCAAGCACCTATTGATGTGTTCCGGCAGCTGTCCTTGAGAGCCAGTAAAATTACAGGCACATGAAACTTAACAACTATGTCTCAAAGTGACGGGCGCAGTGCAATTCGTGACTTGAGATGAAATGCATCTGTTATAGGTAGAGGTTAGTCCGCCTAAATTCAGGAGGGCCTCGAGCTTGTTCCGTCACAATAACATAAAAAAGTCGGCTGTAGTGCCTTCTTAAAATTTGTCTGAATTTTTTTGTCCTTTTACATTGTGATCCCTAATATGACTGCCAAGCGTAGGAATTCTGGCAAATACCCCTTAATAAGCTTTATAATCTAAGGCTTTTTATTGGTGGACATGATATGGCTTTGATGATATTGATATTATTTGTACCATGACTATAGGAATTTCTTTAGATCCTTATATAGCTACAAAACTGATTGATTTCAGATTTACGATATGGGAGCAAACTATACACTAGAAATTGGAGCGAATGATGAAGAAAAGTTTGTTGTCAAACGGGTTACTAAAAAGTATCATTACATAAACAAAGAACAATCAGACAATTTAATGGAAGAGTAAGTTTTTTTTTATTAGTTGAATTTACCCTATAGTGGTAACAAAGTTATTTATAGATTTTTGAACATTGACAATTATCGCACGTGTTGGTATAATGTGGTCAATGATGTTAAATAGGCTTAGCCTAGCATGGGAACTGGTTCTCAAGAACAGCTTCTGGAACACACGATCAGTTGCTTGGTGACAGATTTTCAGTCGTATATACGAAAGATAATTCACTCTCATTTTATATTAAAAAAACTACTGTCCAAATGAGTAATAGTATAGTCTACCTACGCTAATATTATAAGAGGCAAGATTTGTAGTTTTGTATGTAAAGAACAAGCTTGAAAACTACTAGACTGATTTGAAAAATGGATCCTAATTATCCTTAATGAACATAAGCTCGATAATGTATCTCAATGCGTGAAAAAAAAAACAAAAAAAAAAACATTGTATCGCGTACGCTGCGTTATTATTGACAGTTAGAGCAATTTTTTCTACAATTTTATAGAGGATATGAATGTCTACAAAATATTCGTCATTACAGTTATGTCATAATAACTGCTTTTTATGTTTAAATTTTAAATTACTGAAATGTTTTTTAAATACCCTTGCGATGCCGGGACGTGCCCCTAGGCTATATCTATACTAATACCTATTAGAAAGAGGTAAGATTTGTATTTATGTATGCAACGAATAAACTTAAAAACTGTTGGACCGATTTGGAATGGAAATAGTTTGAGATCCGGGACATAGGATAGTTTTTATCCAACTGCGGAAAAAGAGGTCAATGGTTTTACATCATAACTGAAATACGCGTGGGCGGAGCCGCGGCCGGAAAGCTAGTATAAATATGTGTTTGTTATCATGATATATGTTACAAAAAACTGGTTTGCTTTTTGTATTTTTTTATTTAGACGCTCCACGGAAGTATCCTTATTATGTTAATTACCAATTCACATTGTAATAATTTTTCGGTGCAATAGCATTTATAAATGCGTCATCTATGTAACATTGTGCAGAGTACCTACTACTACAGTTACTACGATGAAAGCATTTAGACTGGTCTGAGCCTGGTTCTGCGATTTTACAAGGGGTAGATTACTATAACAGCCGACTCGTCCACTGCTGAACACAGCCTCCCCTGTTAAGGGGGTATTTGCCATAATCCCCACGTTTGGCAGGTGGCTTGGGGATCGCAGCGTAAGATGACAGAGCTTCAGAAGGTGCGGCTGCCCACCTTCCAGTATTTTCCCCTTAGTCGCCTCTTACGACACCCACGGGATGATATGGGGAGGTGCAATTCTAACCCGGCAACCCACGGGGGGTAGATTAAATTAATTTTATTATTCGTTTCAGTGTTCAGACATTTACTGATTCCTACGAAGGAGTAGGGTTCCCCCCCGGTATGACCCAGGACAAGCCAATATACATATACCGGTATAGCCTCTGCAAGTCTTTCCGGCTGGAGTATGTTCGAACTAAGACGACTGAACATGGAACTGAAGTCTTTGTCTATGACGTTGCTAACGATACGCTCAACGACCGGCAGCTATGTTACAGCACGGGCTCGTGTCCTAGTGGTCTGCTCAATTTGGCACCTTGTTATAAAAGTAAGTAACATTATGAAATAAGCGTGCTCTGTGTGTACTTGGATCTTAGAGTAAGGCTCAGGCGGAGAGGAGAGAATATACTCTACAGGTAGGGTGTATAGCTATGCGGAGACGCGTAGAGCTAGTTTGGAACAGATGTTTGTAGCTAGTGAGAGAGAGTAGAAGGAAGAGGGACATATTGTTAGCGGGTTTTGCTCGCCGCTCACCGCACATTGTTCACATCTCCATTTGTCTCAGATGTGTGCTGTTTAGTTGACCAAATGCTCTTTGACGGCAGCCTCGGGAATCGGAGACACAATAAATGCTATTTGACTGCAGCCTCGGGAATAGGAGACACAGCTCAAATCTCGTTCGGTATCGCAGGAATATAAGATACATCTCTTTTTCTCTGTGCGTAACAGCCACACTGAAGCTAGCTTAGACGAGATGTATAATAACTAAATACTATTGGTTGTTAGCAACTATCTTCTCATCTCTCGTCTCGTTCTCACGTTGGTGGAGTTGGTCTAAATATACTTTAGCCATGGATCACACCGGTTTCATTTACTTTTGCCTTATAGAATTGTTTACTTGCTCTTGAAATCTCCTTGCGTTCTTTTTACTCGGTAGATAGAGGCACTTTTTTGACTGATGTGAATGATAAAATTTCAGATTTATAGCCTTTTCTTGGACAACGATACGGTAAACCGCCAAAATTAACCTACCAAAATTATTCAATATTATCTTCCACAGGATGCACAATGAACACGGTGATCTTCTTGATCTAGCTAACTTTAGCCTTGCCATTAACTCACTAATTCAACGTAACCAATCAAAACTTTTGTAACCTAATTTTAGGTACACCGATTCTCGATGATTCATTGCCACCTTTTGTTGAGAACAAATTTAAAAGTTTTGATACATCTCAAGCAAATTAATTAAATTTTTGGCCATCATGGTTATTAATTTTATACGATTTCGCATTTTCGTTCCTAAATTTACATTTCACTTAAGATGTTGTCATCGGTGGAAACACAGTGACGTTCTTTTAAACTTAGTGACAACTTAGTATAAGATACGTTAGTGTCGGTTTTCAATGTTAAGATTTATGATAACGCCTTGTTGCACGCCTTCGTCCGTGAGATCGGGAGCCATTAGGATATGCAAACTTTCTAGTTGTTTTCTAGTGTATCTACTTTGCATTACCAGTTCTTTGTCTTCCGTACACAGTACATACAAATTAGACGAAAGGCAAAAATACAGTGGGATCGGCTTGTCCAAGTACTGAATTTCCTCTTAGGTTAAGGTTTTGTCCTCTCAGAGACAGCGGGATCGCCCTCTCTGTGAACTAGCACGGAAAAATTTGCTAGATAAGTGTCCTAGCGTCGCAGATCGTGCTTGTATTGTCGGTATTTCTTTGTGGAAATCTTCCTTCTTTCATTACTTACCTTATAGATTCATGCGCTTTTCATCTTGTTTACGCATGGCTGCAAAATGTTGTGTTCTCCATCACTGCCAGTGTACTGCAGTCGAGTAACAGATAGAATTTTCCGCTATGCCAGCCTTAATGATAACATCCGCCAGGCTTTAACCAACGCCAATTTTACAGCTATTCTCAAACCAAATAACTGATAGTGAGCTAGAGCATTTGGACTCCCTATGAGTCCAAATGCTTTTACTGTAGTAGCTGTGGTATTGTAGTAGCTGTAGTGTTGTATATAGTTTGTAGTATTTGTTTATAAAGGCATACCGCCATAAAAAAAAAAAACCTAATGGTCTAAAGCCAAGGTCTATGAAAGTTAAGCCAGCCCCCTATTGTGGAACGTTATAAGCATTGCAAACCAGCGGAGCATGCAGGGCACACTGCTAACTAGTAGTGGGCTGGACCATTAGGTTTTCCTTGTGCGTGTACCTTCAGATTGCACAAATGCTTTCGTTTTAGCTTTATTTTGTATTAGCTTTAGTTTGTATTGTTTAGATTAAAAAATAATGATTTAAAAAAAAATACTTACAGATTACCAATTCGCAATGTCGAAGGGTCACTTCCTGGATGCAGACCCTCGGCTGCTGGACAAGTTTGAAGGGATCAAACCGGATAAAAAACTACACTCTACAGAATTTATTGTCGATCCGGTAAATATATGATCAATAGACGGTTGACGGTTAGTCTTTCCAGCCAGTCTCATACTTATCTTATATCTTACTTGTTGTTAATAGATGATGTGGTCGAGGATGGAAAATGGACTAGGCCAAATATTACTGGTTCTCAAGGACTGATGCATACACTGTAAGGTGCAAGCCAATGCAACAGATTTTCTGCTTGAGGGTGGTAGCCAGACAGGTTATCACAAAATGCAATTCCACAGCTGTGGAGCTCAAGCCGGCGGCGGTGGGGATCGAACCATGGACCTACGGCACGGCAGTCCATAGCTATCACCGCTCAGCTATCACTGCTTCGTGAGTTCTAACTAAATACTGCACAAGATACCTTGGTCACAAGCTTGTGCTAATTTTGTATTAACTTCTTCTATGTAATTGCAGTTTACTTAGCTGTTCTCAACCGATCAGCAAAGTTAAGCAACGTCGCGCGCGGTCAGGAGTTGGATGGGTGACCGCTAGTGACATTACTACTGAGCGTTTCCGTGCTTCGGAGGGCACGTTAAGCCGTCGGTCCCGGTTGTTGTCTTAGGATGGCAGTCGTTATAGCATGGTGGTAGGGCATTTTGCGAACGCCCGCCTGGCTAGCTACCACCCTCAAGTAGAAATCTGTCGCCAAGCACCTAACGGTGTGTTCCGGCAGCTGTCCTTGAGAGCCAGTACTTCTAGGTTAGCCTGAACAACATCTTCGACCACATCATCACTTACCATCAGGTGAGATAGTGGTCAAAGGCTAACCTATCAGGCATAAAAAAAAAAAAAAAAAAAAGTGAAGCCTATTATTAAAAAAATATCGTTTTGTAACTTTGTAATTATTCGCTTAGCAGCCATTAAGGCGCTGGCAAATGCAAAATACGTGAACAGATTTAAAGCAAAATATATTTAGTTTGTAGCAGTAAGAAAATTATATGTTAAAAATGTACACATTATCTAAGACCAAGAAAATTCCTAAACACGTTTTCTTAAAAAATCTCGATACCAAAAATTTGCTAAATGGACTCTAAATTACTCTTGTAACGTAAATATCTTAATTATAAATGTATGAAAATATATTAATTTTTAACACAAAACTAGTAACGATTTACGTTACTACTTTTGTGTTATTTAACTTAGGTTAATAGCAGATCGCTATTTTCAAACTATGGCTCACATTCACAACATTAACTCAAACTGGCAGAGCATGTCCCAGCCTGAGGGTCGGATGTTCGCGAGTTTGAATACCGTAAATGGTTAAAATTTTTCCTGTTTGTAAATTGTAAGTCTCTATTCCTTTTTTTAGAAAATCGGTATTGCCCTGTCGTCTACTACTTCTATTCAGGTGAATTTGTTCCTGGGCGATCTTGGGTACAGTCCGGCGACGAGGAGGTTTAAGGACACCGTCATGCCACTATGTCATGCTATACTGGTAAGTACTTATTAAATATATATTAATATCCGATAGTCTGTCGCCAAGCACCTAACGGTGAGTCCAGCAGCTGTCCTTGAGAGCCAGTTGGTAATATTAGGCTAGCTACAACTTCGACCACATCATCACTTATCATCAGATGAGATAGTGGTCAAAGGCTAGCTTATTAGCTATAAATAAAATAAAACCGGCCAAGTGCGAGTCGGACTCGCGCACTGAGGGTTCCGTACAAACCTGTAGGTATATAAGTAAAAGTTATTGTTTTTTAATGCTATATGAAATCAATAACATTAAAAAAAAAAATATAATGTAACTAAAAACTTGTGCTTTTCGCAATTTTTCCTTTATTTGTGCTATAGGACGTTGCTTCGTACCAAATTTTACTGGCACTGGCTTTCAAGGACAGCTGCCGAAACACACCGTCAGGTGTACGGCTACAGATTTTCTACTTGAAGGTGGTAGCTATCCAGGCGAGCATTCGCAAAATGCCCTACCACCATGCTGTAACGACTGCCATCCTAAGACTTTACGTGCCCTTGGAAGCAAGGAAGCACTCAAGTGTAAGTTTTGTAATTTAACTAGCGGTCAGATATCGAAGTCATGACCATAGTGGACGTTGCTTTACTTAGCTGATCGGTTAGGAACGTCTAAGTAAACTTCGCTACGAGAGCTTCAAAAGTCTTCCCTAATATGCTTGTTAAGACTTCGTTTCTTTTTCAGAAACACCCAGAACTACCTCCTCAAGCCCAATACGCACTTAACTTCATGTACATCTATGGACCATGCATCCTTTTGACCAGCAAGATAATATGTGTGATTCTGGGATTGGCACTTTTAGCGTACTCCAGTAGGATTATATATTTGATCTCGGTAGAAAATAAAAGTGTTGTACTAGATTCGTCTGCAGAGAGGAATTTGACAAACGGTTATATACCTCTAAATATGTGGCAGACGTAGATAGAAATATTTTATTAATTGATTAGCGAATATAGTATACAGGGTTATTGGTTAATAGCTTACAACCTCTTATGGTTGACTTCTGCTAGTCCTAACAAACATTTTGATATGTTTTTTTTTTGGAAAGTCAACAGAGATTGTTAGCCATGTACCAATAACCCTATATACTGTACTGTAACAGCCGACCCGTCCACTGCTGAACACAGCCTCCCCTATTTAGGGGGTATTTGCCATAATCCCCACGCTTGGCAGGTGGCTTGGGGATCGCAGTGTTAGTTGGCAGTTCTTTAGAAGGTGCTGCTGCCCACCTTCGAGTAATTTTTCCCTTAGTCGCCTCTTGCGACACCCACGGGATGATATGGGGAGGTGCCGGGTTAGAATTGCATCTCGCCATATCATCCCGTTCCCGTTCTAAAGAACTGCCAACTAACACTGCGATCCCCAAGCCGCCTGCCAAGCGTGGGGATTATGGCAAATACCCCCTAAATAAGGGAGGCTGTGTTCAGCAGTGGACGGGTCCTAAATACATAATAGTTTAAAAGAATACGATCAGTCCTCGTCATCATGTTAAAGGATGGTGATGATAGAGTTGGTGCTGGTGATGGGTGACGGTACTGACGGTTATCTTGGTAGGGCTCGATAAAACTCTAAAACTTTTGATTGTTGCGTTCCTAAAACGCGGTGATTAAAATATGACTAAACTAAGTTTGTATGTTAAGTTACCTAGACCATAACATTGTATGAAATTATACTGCATGATAATGGCAAAATTTTTGTTCATCTTATCCGAAACTTCTTGAATACGTACTTACTATTTAATTTGTAAATTCTAGTTTGGCCTTCAAAAATTTCGGATTATAAATGTTAAAATCTACGAATAAATAATAAGTCATTTCTTCGTAGGTTAAAATGTTACTTTGTTACGCAATGTCATATATCGTCAGCGCTGGTATCCAAAGTCAAAGACAATATCAAAGTCATTATTAAATTATAATTGGATTTAAAATTAGCAGAAGCCATAAGAAAAAAAGTTGAAGTCGATCTCAAATTAACTCATTTTAATTCATACACTTTTCCTTATAATGCTAAATAAAAGGAGGAGGATATATAATATATATATACATATATATATATGTGTGTGTGTGATCAAAATGCTGGCACCTATTTGTCTCAAAGAATAAGCATTCAACGGGGCAATGCTGCCAGCATGCTGGGCACACTGCAAACTGATAGGGAGCTGGAGCATTTGGACTGCCCGTGAGTCTGCAATGACTTATAGGGATCTAAATGCTTCTATTGTAGTAGCTGTAGTGTTGTATATAGTTCGTAGTATTTTGTGAATAAAGGCATATATTTATATATATATGCCTTTATTGTGTGGCAAAAAGCCCGCCATCAGCTTAAAAAAAATCACGTGTTTCGTAATAATACTTGTGCTGACTTGTGTGTTAATACACAAGTCATGAACTTCATGAATTATAGCTTTAATTAAAGCTATAATTCATATTAATTTACTCGCAAATGTGATGAAAAACATTGTATGTTTTACGAGCGCCCGGGCGGTACTGGAATTACGAACCTCGAATCAGAAAGCCTTAGTCTTCGACTTCGGGCTTCTACTAGAGCCTCGATCGTAATTCCTTACTTATCGCCCTGAAGAAATGGTGCAACAGTGCAAGGTAATAATAACTGTAATACTGATTAGTATGCTAAGGCTATATTTATCAGTGTGTGTAAGTACATCATTTTTTTTAGACAACTTCGAGTAACTAGAACATAAACGGCTAAAAGTAGTACTCTTTGTGCGAATTCATCCGGGGAAATACCAAGCAATAATGTACATCATGTAGTAGTGGTCCGGTTTAAGACTAAACAACTTTGTTTTTTTTTATGCCGGATAGGTTAGCCTTTGGCCGCTATCTCACCTGATAGAAGTGATGATGTGATCGAAGATGGTGTTCAGGCTTACCTAGAATTACTGACTCTCAAGGACAGCTGCCGGAACATACTGTTAGGTACTTGACGAAAGATTTTCAACTTGAGGTGAGTAGCTATATGGGCATTCGCAATACCGCTGTAACGACTGCCAACCTAAGACAAAAACCGGTACCACTAGCATGGTCACCCATCCAAAGCATGACCGCAGCGGGCCGTTGCTTAATTTAGTTGATCGGTTAAAAGTGACCAGGTAAGTTATCTACGCTGCGAGTTTTCATTTAATCTTACTTGCATTATTATTTATATCAAACTTCCATAACTGTTCACGTTTACAACAGGGTTAGTTATGACATCTCTCTTAAATATGTGGCACTATCTACGGCCTGTTATAAATTGGTGGAGGTTCACGGTAATGAAAATAAATTTGGAATGCTCGTATAACCCGGTGCAGAGCGAGCTAGACCGAACGAAGTTAAAGAAAAGTTGGCTAGATGGCGCTAAATAGAATGAAAAATACAAGAAAGTCCAAGTGCTCCTATCACTCTGAATTCTTAAAATTACTCAAGAACGGAACCGACAATGTTAATGGTTAGTTCTGGTACATAACATTTAATTTTTCACTCATTAATAAAGTACAGCTTCCGCCTCGTTGCTGGTTTGCTCGTGTAAATTGATTGTTTCGTGTCCCTTTGGGATAAACTCTGGTAATTGGGATAAAAGTATCCTTACAAAATTACAGATATACGAGCGGAAAATGTTTAAGTCATGTGCGGGATTCGAACCCGCGTCCATCCACCCCTTTAGACGGGGTATGCTCTAACCAATTGAGCTAACATGACAATGAGTCATAACTCAAATTTTTCATTACGTTCTTTAACCATAGTATTGGGATAGAGCGACATCTATAGTTCAACTTACGTTTTACTACAAAGAAGACTGGTTTTTTACTTGTAAATGATGATGCAACCTTATAATTTTAATATTGTTATGTTTGCAATAACGCCTGCTGGATTACATTACAAAATAACAAATATAAAAGTATCCTAATTTTTAATCTCTGGGGCCTAAGAAAGCTATATCCCAAAGTTCACCAGGATCCGTTGAGCTCAGCATCGTCAAATCAGTAAAAATACGTCTTTTTAAAAGTGGGCTATTCAGAGCCATCTAGTAAAACTCGTTAATTTTAGTAGCAGAATAACTCTATCTGTGAGTTATTCCGAGCAAGTTCTGTCATCATACCTACTTCTACTGCCAAGCAAGTAATGTTAAAATTATTGTGTTCTGGTTTATAAGGTACTAGCGGCCACTAGTATTTATACACACAATAAGTAGTTATTGTTACATAACTTCCCGACCGAGAAGAAATGGTCCTTATTTTATGCGCAATGTAAAAAATATATGAACAGTCATTTCCATGCCAAAAAGTAGTATTCTAAAGTAGTTGTTTTCATACCTATAAGGCAAGCCTTTGACCGCTATCTCACCCGATGGTAAGTGATGAACTGATCGAAGATGCTGGTCAGGCTATCACCGTTAGGCGCTTGACGACAGATTTTCTACTTGAGAGCGGTAGCTAGCCAGGGAGGCATTCGTAAAATGCGCTATCTCCATCCTATAACGACTGCCATCCTAAGACAACAACCGGGACCGATGGCTTAACGTGCCATCCGAAGCAAGGATGCGCTCAGTAGTAATGCCACTAGCGGTCACCCATCCAAATCCATGACTATTGCGGGCGTTGCTTAACTTAGCCGATCGGATAAGAACGGCTAAGCAAACTTCGCGAGCGCTTCAAAAGATTTCACCACTCTTTCACATCGCATTAATGCCCAATATTAAAAAGAAATGAAGTGGGTACTATGACCTACACAGCAAAGTAGGTATAGGTATGTAGTAAGATACCATTACAAACCCATAAGAATATTCTCCAAGAACATTAAACACAAATAGGGCGGACTAAAATGGTAAGAGCAAATGCAGTCAATTCTATTCGTTAAAAGGCCGCGTATCATTTTCTCTATAAATAAAACCTGACCTACTAGCTATAAAAATAATTTTGATATTTGTCGGTGAGGGTAGACAAATAAATCAGAAATGTATATAATCGGTAATTATATAGAATCCCTACGAAGCATGTAATACCCATTATCTTTTTTTATTAATTGCTGCCTGGCTATTGAAAACTATCTCACCTGATAGTAATTTATAATGCGCTCGAAGTTGTTATACAAGCTAAAATATAATGTATAATCTATAGGCAATTTGTGTTTTTTATAGACAGTACAATTAGGCTTTGTATAAAATGACGATAGTACGGTAGGCAATGTGTAAATTATAAGTGCTGCAGACAAGACTGCCAAGATAGGTCGTGGCTAGTGGTGTGACAGAATCGGATATCCGATTCTGTCACACTATATTACGTATGTTGACTACTTTGACAAATTCTATGACATTTTCTTTTATTTGATACATTCACAAATCTAATTTCAGTTGCCGATATTAGACTTGGATACGAACTTCGGCATTTTGTACAACACAGAAGAGAATATACAAGGACTCTCTCTCGGTTTCATATGGAATATTTGAAATAGTTGAAGAATTATAATTAATCTCGACATTGCCTAAATCTTTACTGTCTAGTCTCTTCAGCATGAGTCCGTGTACGGCACCACTGCAGTGTCAGATATTTGGCATTGAAGTAGTAGTGTGCAAACTACTACGTTAAGGCGTGAAGGGCACAGTACCAACTGATAATACTAGGCAAACGAGACATTTGATAAAAACTAACGTGACGAGTGCAGTGCAGTATCTTGCCACCCTTAATGGACATGCGTGACGTTTGCAATCGTGCGGGCGACTTGTTTGTATACTCACTTGATAACACCAAAAAAAACCAGCATTGTGTAAAAACACTCACGTTGGGGATCAAATGTGTCGACCCGGGTTTTGACCCTGGAAAAATGGACTAAAATATTTTAAAATAGATTGTTGCCATTCCTCCTTCACACAACTTCTTAACGACTGGATGGACTTTGATGAAACTGCACATATTTTGTATTATATTATAGGCAAGCTTTGATGTGTGCTGATACCTACATGGTGCAATCTTTCGCATTTATAATTATTATAGGTAAGTTAGACCTGAAGATGAAAAACTATTTATTAAAAATTCCAGCGGGCCTTACTTAATCTAATTTCAATTGCCAAAATTAGACATATTGACAAACTTTGGCATTATATACATAACAGAGGACAATATACAAGAACCATTTCTTGCTTGGTATTATATGGAATATATAATATAATAGTTGAAGAAATCTAATTTATTGCACATATTTCATAAACCTGTATTCTCTAATCCCTTCAGCAAGAATCCATGTCAGTGGGCACCACTCCAGTGTCAGATAGCGTGAAAGATACAGTACCAAGTAATAAATAATACTGGACAAACGGGACATAAAATAAAAACTTAAGTTTCGGAGTGACAAACGCAGTGCAGTGTCATGCAGAACGAGGATGGTGACACTGCACTTGTAATGGACAGGCGTGTACTTGTAATGGGGACTTGTTCGACTACTCACAAGATAACACAAAAAATGGACTTGTATGGACAGAAAAGTAGCAATTTTTTACAACGCCTGCATTTGTGCTAGTAACATGAACATACACCAATATTTTAAAACGCGAAAGTAAACATGTTTGTTGCCACTCCTCTTTAACACACCTTAATGGCTGGACAGATTTTGATGAAAATTTCGTATATATTTTTATAAGGGGGTTATTTGATTGTCTCTACATTATTTGTAGTGTCTATTTAGTTAATATAATTATTTAAGGATATATCAGCTATAAAAGTAAATATTTTTTATTGTTACTGGCCGTTATAAGCTAGCCTTAGCATGTGATTATACGTATACACAGTGCAATTTTTGCATTTATGATTCAAATAGGTAAGTTGGACCTGAATATTAAAAACCATTTATGAAAAACTCTAGCGGCCCTTACTTAACTTGAGTTGATCTACACTGAAGTATTACTTTACTCATATTCTGTGGCTGAAACCACGATGTCATCATATTAACGATTATTATCTGAAAGATATTTGAATAGAGTTAGTGGTCATCTTTGGTTTTACTGGCCCACATCAAGGCCTCTCATAAAAAAGAAGTGATAAAAAAATATTAACCCGTGTAGGTGCTGACGTCCAGTTATTTGGAAAATTATAATCTACCATAAAAAACTTTACTTAAAACACACGTTTCGCTCGTCATGTTTTGGTCCTTTGGAAGACCAGCCTGTAGCCATCTTTCGGACATAGTTCCCAATAACAGAATGCTACGAGTACCTACTAGGTAAGTACTCGTATTATTTCAGAGGACCATGGTTCGATCCCTATCGCCGGCTTGAGTTTCACTATGCGGAACGACGTTTTGTGAATGCTTGCCTGGCTATCTTCCACCCTCAAGTAGAAAATCTCTCGCCTACCACCTAATAGTGTGTTCCGGCAGCAGTTCTTGAGAGCTAGTAAAAATATAGACACATGAAACTTGACAACTGTATGTCTCAGGGTTGCGGGTGCAGTGCAATTTGTTACTTGTGACGAAATGCATCTGTTATAGGCAGAGGTTAGTCCGTGAAACATCAGGTGGGCCTGGTGCTTTTTGATGTGGTCGAAAGTGTAAACAGGCTTAACCTGGAATTACTGGCTCTCAAGGACAGCTGCCAGAGTACACCGTTAGGTGCTTGGTGACAGATTTTCTAGTTGAGGGTGATGGCTAGATAGGCGGGCATTCGCTAAAATCTTTCGGACATAGTTCCCGATAACAGAATGCTACGAGTACCTACTAGGTAAGTACTCGTATTATTTCAGAGTACCCAGCATTCAAAGTTTTTCACACATAAGTAGCAGGCAAAAAAAGGAAATTACGTAAATATGAATATATCTAATAATAACAAATACTTTTAAAGTATTTTAGGAAACATTAAATTAATTATTTAATAAAACACTCAAAAATGATATATATCTAGTGACAATTCCGCATAATTTACTGCTAAGCCGACGTGACGTCACAAACGCCACGCAGCCAAACTGGAAATAATGTTTTCTTAAAATACTTTTAAAATATTTGTTATTATTAAAAATGGATTTCCGCAAAGTAACACCTGAATCTATTCATTGAATATATCTTCATAAATTCACTACAAATAAATAAACATAGCACTAAAATGGCTTTAATATTTATAATAACTTTATAACATATAGCAGTCATCCAGCGGAGGAAACAGATAATTTGTAGTAGGAATGCACAGTACGTCTAAAAATGTTGTAAAAAGGGGTTTGAAAAATAAAAACGAATTGATACAGAAATAAACAGGGACTGACAACTACAATTGAACCTAATTTTTTTTTATTAGTGCTGATAGGTGAGCCTTCGATCACAATCTCACGTGATGGTAAGTGATCATGTGGTCAAAGGTGTTAAACAGGCTTAACCTAGAAATATTGGCTCTCAAGGTTCCATCATGCGGTGAAACTCAAGCCCGCGGCGGGATTCAAACCATGGACCTGCTGCGCGGCAGTCCATAGCCAATGCCACTGAGCCATCGCTGATTCAACATTGCATAATATAAAAAATAAATACAAAACATATTTATAACCATAACAAAAAATGTATAAAAACCAAATTTTGAGCCAATACCAAATTAGAGACAACACATGGGATGTTATTTATTTGGTATATTTGAGCAAACGAGCAGGCGGCTCACTTGGTGATAAGTTATCACCGTCGCCCGCATTATAGTAATCCAGGCGTATATTAATAACATTATACGCCTCGATTACCATAATTACTTCGAACGAAAGTTTTAATAATGACATAGGAAGTTTTTGAAACACAAATACTATAATTTAAAACTTACCTTACCCTACGATTATGATGTCATGATGAATATCAGTTCACAATTGGCTGTTAAAAGTCGGTTAAGTGGGAAGTCAACGCTAGAATGGTAATAAAAACATACAACTAATGTTTCTGGAATCTCTCAGTTTAAAACAAGCAAAATCAAACTTTGATGCTGACAGCACTGTTGTCGCTGTAATACCACAGCCTGGACACTCGACTCATTCTCTATACAAAAGCCGCGTTCTAACTACCTATTACACAGACACTACACAAATGTTGTTTTAGTACACGCGTAAATGTGTGCGTGAAGTCTAAGGTTGTCATCGTATGAATAATTGTTGTACTTATCTACCTAGCAATCTTTTGATGCTGTTATTATGACTTATTAGATTTCGTAGGTTATGCGTACCTTACCTACCTTCAGAAACATTCAAGCACAACAATCCAACTTCATGTACGACGTAGGAATATGCAACATACAACAGAGTAGGTAAACATTACTTCACATTTCACTCCATTACTTATACAATAATAGATACCTACACTATACAATAAACGGTCAAGCGCGTGTCGGGCCACGCGCAATGTAGGGTTCCGTAGTAACCCGTTATCACAATATAGAATAATTCAGTTGTTCTTTTTTTTTATCCTTCTACCTATAACTTTCTAAGCAATTTATTCTTCTGTTTATAAATTGTGATTGCGTGCACGTATAGAACCGTGACTATTAAGTAGGAATTATGGATTATCTATACGTTTCTTAGTTGCTCACAAACTTTTTTCTTCTCTCCATATAACGACACCTCTCTATAACGCCATAAAATGCACAGTCCCTTGAGTTTACACTGTATATGTATATATATCTATATATAGTGTAAACTATATAACGACACTGAAGGGACTGTGCATATACATATATTCAAGAACCAACAAACAGAGTCACAATATTTTCCTAGTGAAAAAATATTCTTATTTATAATTATAATTATGAGACGGCGAGGATGAGGTCTAAAAAGTACCTTATACCGAAGCTAATCGATAAACTCTGTACAATCATATCTGTTATGACTTATGATATACTCCCAATCCTTTGCTATATCTTTAACAATTCCATATCACATGCTACAGTCCCGTCAATATGGAAGGAAGCACATATTATTCCCTTACCGAAGAAACTCAATCGTGAATCCTTTGCTTAAGCTACCCGTACACACTACCTCGTTTTATGACCGTTCTTTTCCGGTTGAGGCCATCAGACTCTGGAATGCATTGCCACTTGATACCAAGCGAGCTCCATCCTCAAATGTTTTTAAAGACCAAGTCAAAGCTCTTTATCTGTCGTGCTAGCATAAACTCCTATTAAGCCGACGTGACGTCACAAACGCCACGCAGCGCGTTTCGCTTCTAAACGAAGCATCCTCAGGAGGTCTTGACTCTACGAGCGCACGATCGTCTCGATCGTGCGCTCGTAGAGTTTAGAAGCGAAACGCGTCGAATACTCTTCCGGTTTGGCTGCGAGGCGTTTGTGACCTCACGTCGGCTTAATAGGAAATTAGGCGGAATTGTCACTAGATATATATCATTTTTATAAAGATTTTTTAAGTGTTTTATTAAATAATTAATTAAATGTTTTATTAAAATACTTTTAAAATATTTGTTATTATTAAAAATGGATTTCCGCAAAGTAACGCCTGAATCTATTCATTATTTAATTATTATATTTATATATTATATATGTATGTTTATTCATGTGTGTAAGTGTATATGTATGTTTTTTGTATACTATACATTTGTATGTATATATATTGTATTGTAGATATGTGTAAATACTAATAAATATATTGTATTCCACCATCCCATTTCAAAACTTGCTCCTCTTCATTCAACGGTTGTCTGAAAGAGATGGCTTTGAGCGATAAGGCCGCCAATTGTTCACTATTTTTAAGTCAAATATTTTTAATTCTAGTTTAGTTTAAGGTGTTCAATACAGGGTTTATCTAGATAGATATCTATCTATAGGTCATACAGAAGCATAATATCTAATTGTTGCCTCCTAGAGTTTAATTGCAATAATTTATATTTGATTAGCAGCTCTTCATAATGGTTTAATATTATGCAATAAATACGGTAATTCATTGTTGAAGTTACTAGAGGAGCTTATGACAAAATTAAATATTTTTTAACCACGTGCTATTATTATATTATTTTGAATATTTACATTAACGATTAATTTACTATTTAATATTATTCCTTAATCCTTTATGACTTGAACTTCATCAAAGTTAGAATCCCATAACACATATGTAAAATTACACATTACAAATCACATACCCTTCACGTGCACGTATACTCAAACATACAGAAACATACACCTTCAAATTCCTCACAAACATTCACTTAAACTCGTACACCAATATTACACCACAGAATAATGACTCCACGTGAATAATGATTATTGAAAATATTCAAATAGACGTTAATTTCGAATAAAAACAATTTCGTTAAATATTTTTTCTATATGTATATATGTTTCAATGTGTTGGTTCAATTTTGAATTGTTACTAAATGGTATATATAAAAGAAAAATATAAATGTTTTACAGATTCTCTAAAGCCAGGAAGGACCTGGCTCTTGAGATACAGGCCACCAGCCTAGTTTTAAAGTCATAGACTCATCGTAAATGTATCACAATAAGGAGGAATAAAATTAATTTGTATTTGTTTAAAATTATTTGATTTTGGCTTAGGAATAAAATAATTTTTAATAAAATACACTAAAAATCTGCCCAGATCCTTTTGGAATTTTAAGTGGTCTTGATAAGTATTTTTAGAATGATACATGTTGAGGTCATCTGCATGTAATAGAAATTTAAAAAACTTTAAATATTTTTTAGTAAAAACACAGTTTGTTTGTTTGTTATTTTACGTTTTATATATATCAGTGAAGCTTCGATAAGGCGGGCAAAATTGAGATTTGGCGATAGTTTGCACAACACACAACTTCAAATAATCCTTAGGTTGAATATATGGTGGACTGGAAAACAAATGGTGTCAGCGGTGTATTTAAAAAGTTATGGTGAAACATTATTAACTCCAGCGCCCTTAGTTGGATCGAGCCTACTTAGTACCGATTTGATTATATTTATACATTTGCAACATTACTACATACATACATTTATAATCAAATGCATACATATACATTTGATTAAAGTAAAACAAAAATCACTGATAATTAAATCTGACGTGTGGTTATCTTCAGAAATATAAAATTTATTATAACCGTAACAGTAGAGGGTTCAAATACTGATTGGAAGTGATTCGAGTAAATGTTACTAATATCTACTGGGTCACTTGCTGTTTTTGGAGCACCCATCTTCCAAGAAGTCTTGTCTGCCCTACCCCTAGACGGTTTTTTATAAGCCGGTGACGCGGAGACGGAGCGGCGCAAGTATACTGCGAAGGTGTAGCGAGTACGCTGCGATAAGGTTGCGCTGCGTACCCACAGCGCTGGAGCTGTCATAGAATTACTTCACTTCTAATAAGACATTTGTCTCTAAGCCTAACCATTTTTTGTTGACGTTTTCGTGCTTGTGATTTATGATTAATTATTGTCATGAAGAAAAAGCTAATTTTGGGAAATTTCATTAGTATTAAAAAAACTATAGGTTTCTGTAACTCCCTCCCATCAATGGGGAATATTCCGCCCTCTCTCCCCCTCCCCATTGCACAAAATATATACATATATACCATACCTAAAGTCCTTCTAATGTATGTAGATACACATTTTTTTGTATATTATTATTATTAAAAAAAAAAAAATTTCCGTAATCCCCCACCCCTCTGGGGGGATGCTAGAACGCCCCTCTTCCCCCTCCACCCCTTCCTATAGTACATAACTATCTATACCGATTCTAGTTCTTCCAGTACTTCATCTTACTAACTTTAAAGGATTTATTCTAAGAGTTTTGTATTTGGTGCAAAATTATCTAATACCCAAGTTCAACGACTATTACTGCTAAAGTAATAAAGTTATCTTAACCGCTATAATTTTTCTTGAAAGTTCATGAACTGCACTATCATCATGAATTTTTTCAGTCTTTTCAAGCCAGCAGTTTAGGTTTTAGAGGGGAGGGGGACGCCCTACTGGGACAAAAATTTGCACTTTAAAGTTGAATATTTCGTAAATGGAGCATTAAATCGAAAAATAGTATTAGCAACCCCTAAATCATTTCAAAATACCTATTCAATGATACCCAATTCGATGGGATAGACGACGAAAAAAAATTTCATACCTACAACATGTATGGGAGCTACCTTAAAAAAATTTTTTTTCAAAATTTTATTTTACCACTTTGTCGGCGTGGTATGTTTACATAACTGTACAAAATTGCAGCTTTCTAGTACAAACGGTCTCTTAGCAAAACTTCGGACAGACGGACATTTTGAAACTATAAGGGTTCCTTGTAGGTACTACGGAACCCTAAAAAGTATCATTCCAAGTACTGATAATAAGTAAGTAATGATAATAATTACAATCACAATAATAGGTAATTTATGTTCTTCTCGTATAATATAAAATCATTATTCACAACAAACAATCCTTTTCTCGATTAGTTGATAAGCAACCGTAAACAACACAAGAGTACCATTCTCAACTTTTAAAATTCTCGTAAAACCGACACGCTTCATCGTCACGTCATCGCGCACGAGTTGCGCGTCCCGTACTCAAGTAAGCTTAGCGACAGCTCAGAATCGGTGGCGGGGTGAGGAAGACTCGTTTTGGTGGGGGGAGAGGAGTGTCCATTCTATACGTAGTATTATTATATGTACTATGGTAATACTAAAGTTTTAACAACACTGTGTTTTCAATGTGCATGAAGTAGTTTCGTTGTGTAAACCCGCCTTAGATGTAGTCAAAACTTAAACGCCGCGGTGTCTCCATTCCAATAATTAAATTTAAGGCTATATACAATAAAGCGATGTCATCACAACAAATAGCGAATGCTACGAGTGTATGTTTGTGTTCTTCAGTTTCGTGTGTTGTATGTCAGTTTTCGTAGCAGTTCATCAGTTTTGTTTACAGTTCTCGGACGCGCGAAATTTCTACAGCTCCAACTATAAATTAATAAACATTAGATTGTGTGTCCATAATCAAATTAACAAGTAGTTTTAGCGCCCTGCTTTTGGTGATTCTGTTATATTGAAGCAACGATGGCCGAGCGGAAATAGCTATGGACTGCCGTGCCGTAGGACCATTGTTCGATCCCCATCGCCAGCTTGAGTTTCACTATGCGGAAGGACGTTTTGCGAATGCTCGCCTGGCTATCTTCCACCCTCAATTAGAAAATCTCTCGCCTACCACCTAATAGTGTGTTCCGGCAGCAGTTCTTGAGAGCTAGTAAAAATATAGACACATGAAACTTAACAACTGTATGTCTCAGGGTTGCGGGTGCAGTGCAATTCGTCACTTGTGAGGAAATGCATCTGTTATAGGCAGAGGTTAGTCCGTGAAACATCAGGTGGGCCTCGTGCTTTTTCCGCCACAATCACATAAAAAAAATAAGGCTTCGTGTTGGTAAACGAAACATTATTAATAAGCGTATGCAGTTTGTCCGTTCAACCTGCAGAGGAATTGATATTGTTGACTTTTCATTCTTAGACGGTTGAAATTTTAAAAATATTTGTTATTGTGGCAGATTACCTGACACATGATATTAATGCAGAACTAAAAAAGGAGCGTCTTCATATGAGAAAGGTGTTTTATTCTTTTTTTTTGTTGATAGATAGCCTTTGACCACAATCTCACCTGATGGTAAGTGATGCTGTGGTCGAAAGTGTAAACCGGCTTAACCTGGAATTACTGACTCTCAAGGAAAGCTGCCGGAATACACCGTTAGGTGCTTGGTGACAGATTTTCTAGCAATACAAACTTCCACCATGCGGTGAAGCTCAAGACCGCGGCGGGATTTGAACCATGGACATGCTGCGCAGTTCATAGCCAAATGCCACTGAGCCACCACTGCTTCAATCTACTCTATATGAACAAATAATAATAATAGCAATAGTTCTTTATTACTCTTCCATCTATTTAACAATGTAAGGAACTACAATGTCAAAAAAATACAAATTAAAATTCTATGTTAATATGTAAAATAGAGATAAAAAAGATAAAACAAAAACATAATAGCAACCCAGAGCGTTAAGCACTGCTGAACAAGTATGGACACACTTCAGCTAGGGCTCTCGATATGTATTTAAAAAACCGGCCAAGTGCGAGTTTGTACGGCACCCTCGGTGCAACTCTCGCACACACCTGTAGGTATATAAGTAGAAGTTATGGTATTTTTATAGCCTATATACATTATAGCCACATAACATTTTAAAATTATTAAAAATATCTTTATTATGTGACGTAACTACAAATTTTCCTTTATATGTGCTATAAGACGTTGCTTTGTACCAAATTTCAAGATTCTCTGAGTCTCTGAGTTTCTGAGTTAACGGGAAGTAGTACCCTGTAGGTTTTGATTCCCTTGCGTGTGTCGAAAGTTGGCAGCATAAACAGCTGTATCTTTTGATTGCGTTGGCTTCAAAATTTAATTTTTTTACAGCTCCAAGAAACAGTAGACCTGAGTATTTGATATGAATTTCGAAAAAAAGGACAACAGAGTGATCCTAAAAGGGTTCCCTTTAGAAATATTTTTCTCTAGCATTAAGATGGACGATACAAGACATATTGTACAAAGTTTTGGTTACAGTTTGGTAATGCTTTTTATGATAATATAACCCACTACACCTCATACTAGAGGTAAAAAACCGGAAGGTGGGCAGCAGCTCCTTCAGAGGAACTGATATCTTAAACTGGGATCACAATCCAGCTGATACAGTACAGTATAACTCACTACCTTTCTGTTAAAAAGGACTTTATGATAGTAAACAACTCTGCTGTGCACCAAATGGACAGCAACATCTACTACCCACACTTATTCGGTGCATTATTTTCCAACAACTAAAAACTTGTGGCGGCAAATAGCTAACGAGCAAAAAAACATGTTTACTATAAAACGGAATTAATCATGCTGCAAAACGTTATGTCGGACAAAGTTCTCATAGTACAAAAGACATTTATAACAAAAGCATAAGGTTTTTTGTATGTAAAGCTAAATGATATGCCGAGTAATTATGTCAAATAAAAACATCACCAGTTTGTTCTTACAAAATTATAAGCAGATGTCAAATGAGAAAAATAATTAGAAAAGAATTAAGGAAAACGTTTTCAAGTCTCTGGGGAAGGTAACATTACACAGTTTCATTTGAAAAATTGCTTAAAGATTATCAGAACTCAGAGTTTTTATATTTGATGTGAAATAAGTTCCCGCAGGGTGCAGGGGTGGAATTGCTACCCCTTATATCTTCAGGGGGGTTCATAAAAGGCAACGAATGGAAAATACCAGAAGATAGGCAGAAACGCCTTTTGAAGTAATTCCATCTTACACTGTGATCCCCAAAATGCCTGTCAAGCGTGGGGATTACAGCAAACCCCCATAATGGGGGAAGCTTTTGTTCAAAAATTAAAATGGCTGTTTATGTGTATAAGATGTAAAAGAAGTTGATATCCTTTCAACAATGATATAGACAATATCTATGGGTACAACAACGTAATCATTTACGCATTTTAACTAGTTTAAAAAAAAACGTGACTTATTATGCTTTAATCTTTATCGAAAGATGGCTAATATGTTAGACAAAATAAAAGAAATCTAAAGTGAAATATTTTTATTAAAAGTAGTCAAAATGTAGGTTTCTGCAGAAAAAAAAACAGATAACAAATAAAAATTGGATCAGTATAGCAGGATATATTTTTGAAAATAAGTTTAATGCAAAGTGAAAAATTGAGGTCCTCTAGCAATATAAGGCGCTTTTTGTAGTTGGATCTATGTGGCATTAAATGAATATTTTTTTCCTTTCATTTGTTGCATATAACTCCAATATAGAAAAAAAATCACTTGGATCAGTATGGTTCTACCTTCGCCATATTAATATGTTTGTTTAGTTATAGTTTGTAGTGTTTTGTTAATAAAAACAAATGGTATAGAAAGGGTAAGAATCGGCCTAGTGCAAGTCCCGATGCGTTATAATAAAAGTTTTGACGATCGGAAGTGACTAGTAACTTGTTTCCTTTTTGAGATAAATAATTTTAATGGCATCTCATTCCATTATTTCATTTTCATTCATTTTATATTTAGAAATATTTTTAAATGTATTCACTTTTTAATTTTTATTGCTGTTTGGTAACTTTTTGACCACAATCGCACCTGATTAGTGATGATGTGTTAGAAGGTTCTAACAGGCCTAACCTAGAATTACTGGCTCTCAAGGACTGCTGCCGGAACACACTGTTAGGTGCTTGGCGACAGATTTTCTACTTGAGGGTGGTTGCTAGCCAGGCGGATTCACAAAATGCCCTTCCACCATGGGGTGAAGCTCAAGCACGTGGCAGGATTCGAACCATGGACCTGCTGCGCGGCAGTCCATAGCCAATGCCACTGAGCCATCACTGCTTCAAACTAGCTCAATGAGCTTAAGATGATGACACTGCCCATGCCAAGCTACAGATAACTCGTATGATTTAACTTCCTTTTCATGCATTGTATTTTCTGAAAAATAATTAAAATTAATTCCTAATTCAACATAATCAGGTGTTATATCAACATATTTCGTACTCATTTCGTACTTACACTCAACTGTAACTCATTTCGGTGCGGGCATAAGACCCGGACAATCTGCCGGACAGACAGAAATCGGATTATTATTAACAGGAAACCGTTTTAGCCATTCGGTTTGAAACCATAATAAAAAGGAAAAATCATTTCCTCATTTAAGGTCAAGAATAGAGGCTACATTGCAAATGAAAAAGACGGACATATCTTTTTTATTCTCCATATTTTAAAAAAAGTTATGAGCTTCAAATAATACGTCGTCTACGTCCTACGTCCGGTAGGAGGCAGTCCTCACCTATTTGATAGTTTTTTCCTAGGACTAAAACAGGAATATTATACTCGTAGTTGTCGGTGAAGTTAAAATAATTAAATACAATAGTATATATCGATGCCTAACAGCCGAAAAGGGATAAGCGACATTTTTTGGGATATTGAGTTATATACATAGTTAGAATCGTCTTTTTTTTCCGCGTCGTTTGGTCTGGGTTACATGTCTCTAGGTGAAACTTTTTGGCGGTTATGCGGCAGTTAAATTATGGACATGAGGCATTTTTTTTCGTTGTAAACGACAGATATTTAGATGAGATTATTTTTATGGTGGTTTAGCTGGTTATACAATATTTCCATAATTTTATTTCCAAAACAAACACACTTGTGCTATTTTTCTTCAATTTAAATGGGACATAAAGTGAAGTTACATAATTTTTTGCTGGAAGCTAATAATTTGTGTATTTTATTTACGACATTTTTGCTGTTTGTAAAATGAAGACCATTTGGGGTAACCGACAGTAACCAATATTTTCAGCCTAAATTTCATAAAAAAAACAATGTCAGTTAATAGATAATGTGTTAAAAACTACAAATACACATTTTCAGCCTTTCGGGAGCTATACCTAATTTTTTATGATTTTTTTTCGTTTATTTTTAACTTTAAATCACTCTCCTGTAAAATTTCTAGAGTGGTGGTTATCCTTTTTTGGCCGTTAGGCATCGATACTGAATATACTGAATATAATATATGGCCTTATATATGAAATATCTTTACATGATCAACAAATCTTGATTTTATTTAATGTTTATTGCTACATATATCAGTCAATACTTTCACTCAAAGCTGGTTTCATTACTTTGTGATATATAGATAAATAAAAGAAAAGATGGAACTAATTAGTAACTGAGTGTTTCTTTCTTACATTTAGAATGACACACAGCCCGTTATAAAGAGTATGTTAGTTGATACTGCAGAGGTTTTAATCTTGTTGAAGAAACAAAAAGCAAAGCAAGCAGTTATTCCTGTGTACTTGTAAATACGGAAATGTATGTCCAAAGAAGTGCTCTTCATTAATGAAGCCTTACTTTATTTTTAATTAGCTAAGTAAACAAAGTGAAAAATGGAATTTGAATCACAGTATATTATTCTGCACAGCTCTAGTACACTAGATTTTAACCTAACAAGTTTTTGCAACAAAGCGAAATTAAGGACCATGTGGTGGGTAGCTTCCTCAGATAAATGAAGTTTAGATATAGAACGGCGCATAATACAAATAAAGCAAAAAAACACTCACTCCTATCGTACTATCCCTTTCAGGCTCTACGGGTTTGTCGTACTACTGAAAGGGGCAGTGATAGGAGTATGGTTTGTTTTGGCTTCACTTGTGTCGTGTAGCGTGCTCAATCTGAACATCTTTATCTGTCTGAGGAAGCTACAGATCACTTTGTCCTTAACTTGGCTATCTCGCGCTCATTTTCAAACTAAATTATTAGAATAAAAATAGTTATTTGATACACAAGGCTGCAAAGTTATTTTTTGGCGCAAGTACTTGTATTAAAACCTGAGGAAGCGAAGGATTCTAGGATTGAATCATGAGCGGCGTGAATTATTCAAAATATAGATTCCTGAGCGTACCGAAGGTTTCAAAGAACACGCAATTTTTCACTTCATTCCAGCGAGAAAAATGCTAGGTGCAAGAAGAACAGCTAATATAATGTACTAGATTGGGGTAAATGTATGGTAAAAATTAAACACAATTCATATAGGTACCTGGAATGTTTATACTCCACGCTAGCGGATGAAAAGCACCACGCAGATTTCGAATCATACACACACCTTTCCGAGTGACAGTCTTGTGGGGAGAACAATATTTTTTCCGAGGAAGTCTCTGAGTATTAAGAATTTTACAGACACTGTGAAACAATAATAGTTCGCGAAATTGGCTATATTCCCAATAAAAATTATATCCTGTTCTTGTACTGTATCAGCCGGATAAGTCACTGCTGAACACAGCCTCCTCCAATACGGGGGTTTGCCATAATCCCCACGTTTAGCAGGCGACTTGGGAATCGTAGTGTGAGACATTAGTTTCTCAGAAAGTGCTGCTGCCCACCTTCTAGTGTGTCCACCAGACCTGTTGTAACCGTTGTACCTTTAGCCGCCTCTTACGACACCCACGGGTAGAGATGGGGGGTGACATTTTTGCGTGGCATGCCCCCGGGCTAATTTCTGTTGATTAATATTAATTCTTCGATAAATCAACAAATAATATATATGAGATCAAATCCGTTGCTTGTAAAACTTCTACTGTACATTAAGGTGAAAAACCTCGGAATTGAAATCACCTTTAGATAGTCACCTGTTGGTCTAGCTATTCGTTGAGCGTGTCAAAAGTTAAGCTTGCTCAAAAGTTCCAGTTCCATTCCAGGCAACACATAATAAGTGACATATTATGTTGTTTGAAAGTAATTTTGGAATATTTCTCATGTAATTAATCATTATTTTCTGCACTTCCATTACGTTCCTTACATATTATTAGTTAAATGAGACACGAAATTATCTAAAAAACACTTCTTTACTATGTATTTCGATCAATTGATGAAGCGCTCGTAGCGAAGTTTACTTAGCTGTTCTCAACCGATCAGCAAAGTTAAGCAACGTCGCGCGCGGTCAGGAGTTGGATGGGTGACCGCTAGTGACATTACTACTGAGCGTTTCCGTGCTTTGGAGGGCACGTTAAGCCGTCGGTCCCGGTTGTCGTCTTAGGATGGCAGTCGTTATAGCATGGTGGTAGGGCATTTTGCGAATGCCCGCCTGGCTAGCTACCACCCTCAAGTAGAAAATCTGTTGCCAAGCACCTAACGGTGTGTTCCGGCAGCTGTCCTTGAGAGCCAGTACTTCTAGGTTAGCCTGAACAACATCTTCGACCACATCATCACTTACCATCAGGTGAGATAGTGGTCAAAGGCTAACCTATCAGGCATAAAAAAAAAAAAAAAAAAACCCTCCTCATAGGCCGGCAACGCATACTTGAGACCTCTGGTGTTGCGGGTGTTCGTAGGCAACGGTGATAACTTACCAACAGGTATGCCACCAGCTCATTTGCCCTCGTATCCCATAAAAAAACAACCAAATTTTGCATACAAAAAGTGTGCCCACCATATGATAGCTTTCACCAGCAAAAGTCCTTTTTGGTGGGTACCACCGCATAGTCAAATATTCTGCGTTAAGGCAGTAGTGTGCGCACACTACTACGTTGATGTTCTGCAGTTAGAGAGGTACTTTATCAAGTGAAACAAGACATAAGAAGTAACGTCTCAGGTCACGCAGAATAGTGACATAACAACGGAAATGCGTAACTCTTATCATCAGGTCGGCGAATAGTTCGTTTCGTCATACATACTCATCATACATTAAATAAATTTCCTTGAAACTAAATCTGATAAACATTTTTACGTTGTTAGATATGAAAACAAACTGCCTAATTCATAATATATATTATTTAATATCATCATTTTCAACAGCTGAAAGACATCCACCATTATCACTGCTATAATATTTGCTATAATTGCGATACTTGGCAAGCATTATGGGCATAACAGTGTAAGATGCCATTTATTCAGAAGGCGATGCTGCACACCTTTTGGCATTTTTCCCTTGGCGCCCCCTACGACCTCCACTAGATATGAAATGCAATTCAAGCCTGGCACCCCATGGATCTAATAAATGGATAATAAATACACCTTATTTTAATTCTAATTGGAATAAGGAAACTGACTGCCTCGTTGTTATATACAGGCGTAACAAAACAGCGACGCAATGTTACCTGAAGGTTCTGGTTTAGAAACCCCAAGGAAATTTTCAGTAGATTTCTGGCAACAGGGTCACCTCTTATTACAAGCGAGCAACCCATCTGACACGTGGGTATTTAGACACGCAGTCGAATCGCGGGGAATTTGTAATTTGGCATATTCGCTCATTTTAGTCAAAAGTGTTTTATAACCTGGAAGTCTTCTATTCTAGAGTGAACCAGTATCCCATGCAAGCATGCCTTTGAAGCGGTGACAGCCAAGTGGTAATAGCTATGGACTGCCGAGCCGCAGGCCCATGGTTCGAATCCCGCCGCGGGTTTGAGCTTCACCGCATGGTGGAAGGGCATTTTGCGAATGCCCGCCTGGCTAGCAACCACCTTCAAGTAGAAAATCTGTGGCCAAGCACCTAACGGTGTGTTCTGGCAGCAGTCCTTGAGAGCCAGTGAAATTACAGGCACAATGAAGCTTAATCACTGTATGTCTCAGGATAATGAGCGTGGTGCAGTTCGTTATTTATGATGAAATGTATCTGTTATAGGCAGAGGTATTAACGCTTTATTAAAGAGCGTAGCGAGGTTTTTTCTAGACAAAAAGATCATAGTAGGATAACCTGCTATACTTTACCACAAAGTGATTTATAAGACAAATGTAAGCAATATGTGAACATATATCCATTTATAACAATTCATCTAATAATATTCAAATCTTATCAAGTAACCCTGACTGGCTGTTGTGCAAATGTTTATATAGTTTTAAGGATGTTTTATTGTTTTGTTATACTTATAGAAATAATGTTTAACTACTATAATGGATTTTCTCAATTATTAATTTTAGAGTATGGTTGAATAATAGTTTCACTTCAGTAGCTCAAACATGTAGGTTTTGCTGCCTGAAATCGGTGAGCAAAATCGCATTTTGAGACATTTTTTGAGACCAAGTATTTTTTTTTTCAGTTAGCCGCCAATGTCTTTTTCAGCCTTGGGCTAATCACACAATTCGAAACATTCACACTCTATTTCTTTCCCGTCATTAGAAAGAGAGAGAGAGATATAAAGACCAGTCCTTTCAATGTTCCGATTTAGAATTTGACCTCAAAGACAAATACGTTCGGAATTTCGTAATAACTAAAGAAATTTTGCAAGGAGATAATAATGTTTTTTAATGTAATTTATTGAATATTTAACTGATTGTTGTAATAAAACAAAATTGTTGTTTTTGTAATGTTTTATTAAAAAACGTATTTACTGCAAATAAAACTGTTTTTATCCGGTAAATATTTAATTTTACTTTCAAAAATGTTATGATTTATATTTTGAACAATAAAATATCAGGGGGCTATTTCCGAACACGCCTTAAACTAAATAAAAAAGCGGGTATGAAATTTCGTGGCTGGCGTAAAGAGTTGAATAAGTTAATAGTGATTTCAATCTATTCCTGTTTATTATTTTATCTCCTAAAGTGTTCTCGCTGCTGTGAAAAGTTAAGTGTAGTAACACGAGAGCAAAGTTTTTTGCATCTCTCATCATCTCCCTCGCCACACTCAGGATTCAAAATAAGCACTCGCAGCAAAAAACGACTTTGCTTTCTTATTGCACAAATAACCAGCTTGCAGGCTGAATGGTACACTTGACTCACTTATGTACAAGATATTGGTATGTATGACATTGTTTTGTATTGTAGCAATTATACATTTTTGTTTGAAAGGTTCCCGTGAGTATGAGACATCTTAATGTTTTTAATAACCGGCTGTACTCACGCGTATTGGTCGAGATAGTCGACCTAGGTTTCGGGCATGTCCGATGCCCTTCATCAGGTGAGTTCACGCGTCTAAATCGCGGCGACGTCTCCGCGCAACTGCTCGTTCTGCACGGCGCGAGAGTGGAGGCGCGGGGGCGGACAGTGGGCTGGGGGAACGCCCCGCGCACCACTGCGCTGATGGTGGTGCATCGTCACTGAGCTCTTCGTTGAAATCTCCAACACAAACACTGCTGTCTGTATCACAAGAGTGTGAGGCAGTCTAGAGAGACTGCCTAGAACTTTCCGCGTTGATATAGCATTAAGAATAGGTTGGTGGGAGGGTCCATCCACGATCTCTGTTGAAATCGGGGGGACGGGTGATTTCGATAGCCTCACGTACTTTTCGAGGTACAAAGAATTTTTCTCTTGCTAGTACGGAGGCTTTGTCGAACCGTATAAAATGTTGCGCAATACGCATGAGTACAGCCGGTTATTGAAAACATTAATTATACATTTGATTTGATTTGAAATCAGGTGCGCTTCGACGCGTTCCATCACAATCTCATAAAAATAAAATTCATCTTATACCTAACATCACCACTTTTCATCTGGTGAGACTGTGGTTAAATACTTGTCTATTTTGAATAAAGAAACTTAAAAATATACATATAGATAGCACAGAGAAGAGGAAAGATAAAATTTATATTTGAATTTGGTTAAGACGTAAAGTTAGTTTATGCGTAGTGCTTAACATATAAACGTAGCTTCATCATATTTTAAATAGCTACAATGTGCCTTAATTTTGCGAAATTTTGCATACATTACTTTGAGACTATATCTAGGATCCTGGTTTTCCAGATTATCGTAACTTTTTATGTATATTCAAAATTATTCGGAGTATTTATTTTCTGTGGGTTTTACAAAACATTTAGAGATAAAATACGGCAAACTAGCAAATGATAAGTAAGGTATAAAAAAATGTTGTTCATACTTTTTAGTGTTAGAAATCAATTCTTTTATTTTTTAAAAAAAAATTTAAACTTACGAATGATAAGGACCTCCTTACTTGATCATTCACTCGCCTAAAATAGTGTTCATCGCGACAACAGCAAATACCATTTAATCATCCATATGCGAATACACTCTTCTTAATTGATTATTACTTATAAACTTTTCAACCGATTTTGAGAAAATTTATATGGGACCATTTCGAAAGTACCTATTAAAAAAATAAGTTTGGTCTACAAATTTGAAATTGATGAACATACATATAAAAAAAAACGTACTGTTGAACAAAGAACCTCCTTCTCTTTTTTAAGGACGTTTTATAATCAGGGTTGTTGATAGGCATGCAAAATTTCACACCTTTTGCATTTGGGGTCTAATTTATAATTGTTTCATAACTTAAAGATAGGTTTATCAAACGTCGTTCGTACGCAAAGGAAAACTTTGCAGTACCTACTAATGACGTTTTTTAAACCTACCGCAAAGGTATGAAACGGCTGTTTTTTTTTATTGATGATAGGTAAGTATTTGACCATAATCTCACTTGATGGTAAGTGATGATGGGGTCGATGGTGTTTACAGGCTTATCCTTGAATAACTGGCTCTCAAGGACTGCTGCCGGAACACACTGTTAGGAGCTTGGTGGCAGATTTTCTACTTGAGGGTGGTTGGTAGCCAGACGGGAATTCGCAAAATGCTCTTCGACCATGCAGTGAAGCTCCTGCCCGCGGCGGGATTTGAACCATGGACCTGCTGCGCGGCAGTCCATAGCCAATGCCACTGATAGCCATCACAAAATTATATTCAAATTTATGAATAAAGGGGTTAGTATTTAAAATATGACAAAACTACGTACGTATGGAACTCGCTACGCAGATACTTACCTAACTATCTCTACGACTCTACGCCGCTACGATCACCCACCAAAATGATAAATAGCCTGAAATTGCACCAGGAATGATTACGCGCATACATTATCGTTTAACACTAAGCCGGCAGGCATTATGATGTGATCTCAAAAGTTTGCCGGCATCAGTATTTTTATTCCCACGCGTAAGTAAAACCAGGCACAGTATACTGCAGTATCCAAACTTTCAACTATCGCGACTTAAAAAACACAATAATTTATTGGATTTACCAAAACCGGTCGCCGTTGTTTTTTATTTCTCAGTTTGTTCAATCTTTTTTGGTTTGTGCTGAAATCAAGATCAATTGTTTTATTCGTAAACTAATTTTAAAATGTCGATATAAAAGAAAATAATTAATGTATGAATAACATCATCAATTTTTATATATATATAGTACAAATATACATTTTTATATTTTTATTATGTACTTAAGCGTTTTGTGTAATTTTGGTAATCCATACAGTTTTAGTGGTTTCACACACGAAGGTACCTGTTGTCAAATTAACTTAATCCTATAGCCGACAATAATCTGCAAGCCCTCTGGTCCAATTTCTGACGGTAGTACAAAATAATTTCTTATAACTCAAGTGACAAATAAAACCGATTAGTCACCCCGTGACCACCATCTCTGCAATTGGATTGAAGCGTCGTCGGGCAAAAATAATGATAAATATACACGTTTTAAACTGTTTAAAGTTGTTTTATTATCTATGTGTAATAATGGCAAAAATCTAAGAAAACTATGTCTGTAATATCTATCTGTAAAGTTGTATATGGTCTGCCGAGTAAAGTATTTTTCAATAAATACAAAGATACAAATTTACGAGAGAAAAAAATATAGTCATGTGCGGGACCCACGTCATTCACCGCTATAGCCCAGGTATGCTCTGACCGTCTGAGTTAACAAGACATAGGATTCAAAACTCTAATTTTTCCTCTCATTTTTACCCATCATTTGGGGATGGAGCGAAACCTATAGTTCAACTTACGTTGTACTCCTATAATTTGTATATTTTTTTAATTTTATTTACATTATTAAATTTTTTTAAATATAATTCATACTGTTGAAACAAAGAAAAATTGGGTCTAAGTACCTACTTAGGTAACCATAGTTGAGTTAGTTCAATAGTATTGCAGGTAGTAAAAAACAGACTTTTATATTATCTTGAGATGAACTACTGGCATGATTCTCTACTGTCAAGCAGTTGGAGACCCTATATAAACGCAGGCAAAACACGGCGGCGTCCAGACACCTGTGAACTGTGGTCAGTGGTGGTACAAACATCCCCTTACTGTAAGTACAGCTTATCATCTCATCATCACCATTATGAAATTCAACTATATCTAGTTCGCTATAAGGACTTTAATCATCTAAGAATAATCTGTTGTACATGAAAATTTACAAATAATAATTTCAATAGTTTCAGGTGTTACTTTTTTTTAATAATAACACGTATTTTGTCATATTTTCACAAGATATTTAATGGATGTCAGAAATATTAAAAAAACATGTAGAACACATCTAGTGAAAATTCCGCCTATTTTTTTCGTAGGTGCCGGATAGTTAGTCGTAGTTAGTAAATTTTGTTGAAAGTTGACAAACGCATTTTTTAAGAATTTTTAACGCGTTTTGTCCTTCTGACTCTAGAGCACACTATCAAAAAAAAACTTGATCGTGTATGACTATTTTGTGACATTTAAATATTTTTTATATATATTATTTTTTAACATATCATTTACCATGGTCATCGTCTTAATATTGTTTTTTTAAATAACAGGTGTATTTTTTATAAAAATACGTAGCGGTAATTAATATTAATAAGTTCTCTCCCTGTTTGCCCATTTCCAAGGATTATTTTTAATTGATAGACATTTCCCAATTATATTTCGGTAATCAAAAGAATGTCATTTAACCTTTTATGATTTTTAATTGAGTACTTTTTTAATTATATTTTGCTAACTTATGGTAACATAGTTTTTTACCATCCGTTAACTAAAAGATGCCGGGTATAAATAAAACCAGCATTCCCAAAAGAGCTGGCGCTAGGCAGACGGCTGGCTTGTAAACAAAAACTAAAAATCTCATCGATAAAAAAATAACTAGTCAGTAGTGGCCTTTGAAATTTTATTTGACGCCTGTACTTATTAATATGTTATAAAATCTAATAACCAATAAACAATATTTATCAAGTAACGTAGTGTAATTATATTACATCAAAGAAAAATAACTCACAATATAACATAGCTATTCTAGTCAAAATGCATCAATTTTTTTAAGCTTCAAATATGAGTTATAATATAATAACTAAAAAAAAGAAGCAAAACACTTATCAAAATCGGCTGTGAACACATTCACAAACAGCCCGACACTAGTTGCTTGTTAATATATTCATATATCATTTAACCAATAAATATATGATACACTAAAATATTTAGAAATAGTTAAAACTTGCTGTAATTATGTTGCGATATTCTTTCGAATAGAAATCTAACCCCATTTAGGAAGCAGTAATATTTTATAAAAGCTTCTCTGGTTATTTACTAGCCTCAGGTAAAAATCTGTCGCCAAGAACCTAACGTGGTATTCCAGTAGTGTTTTTACGAATAAACTCGCATCCTTGACCACATCAACAATTACCATCGCGTGGGATATTGATCAAAAGATAAGCTATCGGGTATAATAAAGTTTATTTTTCTTTGCAGTAAACACGAATTCACCAATCGAAATTACCAATCTTTGTAATAAACTGTAGTTACAAAGTCATTTTTAAGGATATCTCAAAAAAATCCACACAAAATATTATCATTTATAAAACTCTCAAAAATTAAAACTTACATTTCAAAAACAACACTCCATTAATATGGCAGACGTATGCAGGTAAAGTGCCCGAAAATCTGGCGACGAATAGCTTATTCGTAGACAGAGAGCTGAGGCTTAAGTCACCTGTCACTTCCACAGTCTTTAAAAAATAATTAAACATATATATATAATAAAAGTTTTTCACATTACATGTTGACAATAAAATAATTATTAAAATTAAAAGAAGCTGTATGTTATTTGTTCATATGTTAACCGTAGACCACTATCTCATCCGTTATTAAATTGTGACACGATCAAAGCCAAAACCTGGAATAAAAACGATTTGCAAGACTAAAGTCAAAACAGAAAACTTCCAAAAAATCCGCAAGCATAACAGGAAATAATACTTTTCATTTGGATGCAAACAAAAAAACCAGCCAAATGCGAGCCGGACTCACGCATAGAGAGGTTCCGCACAAACCTTTAGGTATATAAGTAAAAGTTATGGTATTTTCATTGCTTAATGAAATCCATAACATTTTAAACTTATTGAAAATAATTTTATTGACGAGGTAAAAATGTATGCTTTTTGCAATTTTTCCTTTATCTGTTCTATAAGACGTTGCTTTGTACCAAATTTCAAGATTGTGAGTTCAAGGGAAGTACCTGTAGGTTTTGATTCCCTTGTGAGTGTCGCAAATTTGCGGCGCCACAGCGTCAAAGGACAGTAGACCAGAGTATTTAATATACATCTCAGCTTGCTACCTCCAAGTTCCTGAGAATAAGTGTCTTGACAGACAGATGTACAACAATGTTAATATCTCCAATAATTTGTAAAATATGATTTTAGCTTAGCGAGATAGTGCTTGTAATCATGTTTAGAAATATAGAAGGGTAGCGACATCATTCCAAGAATTAAGTGTTTGAAAAATTACTTCTTTCGATCAGACGAAGTCTAGTAGTCTGGTCGATGGCCGCGCACCGTCCCTTATGACGGTTAAAGTAATACAGTTGGAGCACGAAATTTTGTCTCGAAAGAGCGTGCCCAGATGGCCGAGTGGTTTAAGCATCCGGCGTGAAAAGGGAGGACGCGGGTTCGATTCCCGCCCGGAGCATAACATTTTGTGGTGCAATAATTTGTAAAATATGATTTACGCTTAGCAAGCGATAGTGCTAGTAATCATATTTAGGAACCATAACTTTTACTTATATACCTACAGGTTTGTACGGAACCTTCGGCACGCGAGTCCGATTCGCACTTGGCCGGCTTTTTATGGATAGAATATCTATACATCACTTAATAAATGTGACATTAAGTTTTTTTTTCTATGCCTGATAAGTTAGCCGTTGACCACTATCTCACCTGATGGTAAGTGATGATGTGGTAGAAGATGTTGTTCATGCTAACCTAGAAGTACTGGTTTTTGCTCTATTTGCACGGAGTTTATAATTATTGCCCACCATGTACAACTAAATAAACCAACATAGTGGTTGACAAAACTGCAGTCGCTTCAGTAGTCACCATAATAAAAATTTCACCCGTACAAAAAAGCATTTGATAATATAGGCGTATAAAGAGCGTATAAAATATGTTTACTTTAAAATTTGAATACAATATATTGTAATAATATTTTAATATATAATTTGTATAATATTTGATGAAATAGGACAATTGTATTGTTGACTAAAATAGTCCAATTAAATATTTAAACAACAATACAATTGTCCTATTTCAATCAAATATTTCAACAAATAATAGAATAATATCTATTAATATCCCTAATATTAATAGATATTCTCAAGTTCACAACAAGCAATACAATAAACTAATTCAAATGCCAACATTTTTGGTTAAGAATACGTAACAATGACTTATTCACTTATACTTACATTTTAATTCCCAAGCGCTTAATTAGAGGTTTTATTTGAAGAGGGTAGTTGTTATTTGCTGATTAAACAAGTTACATTAATTGTACTGCTACATATTGTAGCTGTGCACCAACAGTTGAAGAGATCCGGATGTAATCATATTCTTTTCGTAACATGCCACGTAAATCAATAACAGTCGTTTTCGCTCGTAGCGAAATTTGCTTAGCTGTTGTTAACCGATCAGCAAAGTTAAGGGTGAACTGGCCGGGCCGTTCTCCATACAAACGCCGTAGGGTGATCACTCCCTTACTTGAGGATTTAGGTCCAAAACAAAGCATAATACCGATTGATCTCGTCATTACCTAGGCTTGAATGATGCCGAAATTTTAATAAGATAACTAACTTGAGAGTTATGTATGAGCATCGAATCATTTTCATATAACATTTTCGAGGCTCATAACTTTCAACTTTATTATCTATTTAAAATTTCGGCATCATACAAGCCTAGATAATGACGAGATCAATCGGTATTATGATTAATTCTGGACCTAAAGTCTCAAATTAGGGAGTGATCACCCTACGGCGTTTGTATGGAGAAGCGACCGGCCAGTTCAACCTTAAGCAACGTCCGCCGCGATTATGAGTTGGATCCCGGTTGTTGTCTTAGTATGACAGTCGTTATAGCATGCTGGTAGGGTATTTTACGAATGCCTGTCTGGCTAGCTACCACTCTCAGGTAGAAAATCTGTCGCCAAGCATGTAACGGTGTGTTCCGGACGCTGTCCTTGAATAATTCTATAGGTAAGCCTAAACGACATCTTCGATTACATCATCACTTACCATCGGGTGAGATTGTGGTCAAAGGCTAACCTATCAAGCATAAAATAAATCTTACAATGGTAAAATATAGTTTCAGTAATTTTCCCAATTATTTTGATTCTTTCTTACTTACTAATATTTAGTAATTTATTGAACACTTAAGTAATTTTGATTACTAGCTTTTAGCCACTACCTCACCTTATAGTAAGTGCATGATCACACGGCTTAAGATGTGGTTCTGGAATAACTTGCTTTAAAGGCGGCTGCTGGAAGCGTATTCTGGCAGCTGTCCTTTAGGCACTGACGACAGATTAGAGCATTAGCACAAATGGTCGACCATAATGTTATATAACTTCCGCCATCCTTGATATATATTATATATCAAGATAACAACGGGTATCGACGGCGGCGTGTCATGCCCTCCGAAAAACGAAGTGCTCAGAAGTAAATCCCACTAACGGTCACCGATTCAAATAACAACGGAACAAGCTGGGAGCACTGTTCTATAGAAACATTTCTACGGGTCAAGGGAGCATTATAAATGCCTGTATTAAGAAATAAGCTTCACAGTTATGCTTATATGAATCTTGGGTTCATCATGGCGAGCGAAGCGAGCGTTATCACTATCCCACATCTTGAACACTTTGTAGACCCGATCTATGGATTTATGGGGGTGATAGTTTTTACTGAAAAACTATCACGTCCATAGATTTGTGCTTAAACACACTAATTTAACTTCAAATCTAGATGTGTTATCTGCCAAAAAAACAGAACCATTAAAATTTTAACGCTTACAATTTTATATTTTGTTGATAAAATATTATTGTACTACATCATCTGTTAGAAAACCAAAGAGTTAGCATCGTTGCAACAGAACTATACGCAATACTCGAATACATCGTAGTTAATCTACTTAATGCTAGATGACAACACGGCTGTAAAATAAACGCAAGCCATCACAAAGCTCAGTTTTTTAGGTTAATTTGAATTTATGTCGGCTTGTTTTCTTCTTTTTGTCTTATTACCACACTTAGAGACGCCATTTACCATAATTAGCATTAAAACCTGGTAAAATCAAATCACAAAATGATTTAATTCTAAATTAAGGTTAATAGATATCTCTGTATGCGGCAGTTAACTACGGAACTAATTACCATTCAACTCATATCGAATGTTAACATATATAAATGAATAATAAAAATATATATACAAATGAATTCAACAAAGTATTTTAAGATTTACGCGAGAAAACGGGAGCCTTATTACTATGTCTAATCTTTCCGTCCCTCTGTCCGTGTTACCTATACTGGGCTGTATATTTTGAACAGTAATAGGAAGTTGGTTGTAATTTTCAAAGAAGAAGCGTGACAAACAATTATATCGAATTGCCTACTAAACTTCGACGCAATGGTGGCTGAGCTTATATACAATATTCTTATGAATAAATTTATTTGAATTTGAATTTGAATTTGAGCGGTATAATAAAGACTACCGTGCTACAGGTCCGTTGTTCAATACCCACCACTGGCTTGAGCTTCACCGTATAGTCGAAGGGCATTGCGTTATGCTCGCCTGGCTAGCTACCAACTTCAAGGAGAAAATCTGTCGCCAAGCACCTAACAGTATGTTCCGCAGCAGTCCTTGAGAGCCAGTAACTATTGTATATCATGTGCCTAACAACTTAACAACTGTATGTAGTTTGTTTAATGCTTTCATTGTAGTAGCTGTAGTGTATATATAGTTTGGAGTACTTGTTAATAAAGGCATACCACCAATAAAAAAATAAAACCGACTACTTCAATCATAAAATACGAATTATTAGGGATCAAATACTACTCGTCAAATCTCACCAATTTAAACGAGACCACATGACAAGCAACATCTTTTAAATATAAAAAAGAACACATCAAAACCGGTACACCCTGTAAAGATTTATAAGGTCACACACACACACACACAAACACACACACAAAACAGACAGATTGAGAACCTCCTCCTTTTTTAAAATCGGTTAAAAAAAGAGTATTTTTAAAATTACAGTAATAACTATTACAACATTACGAAAGAAAAAATTATAGTCATGTGCATGGGATTCGAACCCGCGTCCATCCACCCATATAGCCGGGGTATGCTGTGACCGACTGTTAGCTCAGTCGGTCACAGCATACCCGTGCAGCATGACCGTATGATTCATAACTCTAATTCTTGCTCTCGTTCTTTAACCATCGTATGTGGATATAGCGACACCTATAGTTCAACTTACGTTGCACTACAAACAAGACCAATTTTGCAATTGGTTTTAATCTTGTAAATGATGACGCAACCTTATAATTGAAATGTAATCCGCAGAGCAGACGTTATTGCAAACATAATAATATTAAAATAACAGTAATAACTTTAAATACCAGCCCTGAAAACCAGGCCTGCGTGAACCATCCGGCTTACGCAGTACAGTGCTGAGCCTACCCCTATTGCCAGTTATATTAGAAAGTGTTTTTTTCCATTTTTTTTATTTGGTCAATGTTCAATTTGTTTAATTGTGCATGCATGGTGGTAGGGCATTTTGCGAATGCCCGCCTGGCTAGCTACCACCCTCAAGTAGAAAATTTGTCGCCAAGCACCTAACGATGTGTTCCGGCAGCTGTCCTTGAGAGCCAGTACTTCTAGGTTAGCCTGAACAACATCTTCGACCACATCATCACTTACCATCAGGTGAGATAGTGGTCAAAGGCTAAGCTATCCAGCATAAAAGAATTGTGTTTTACTGGCAATAAATGTTATTCTATTCTTTTCTTCTATTCTAAATAACCCTACTACTAAAAGGAATACTAACGTACTATCAACCTTATCAAATTAATATCAGAGTTGTTCAACCAGTGACGTCACCGTTTCCTCATCCGAGGCGGAATAAAAGGTTTCTAAAGAATAAAAACTCAGCCATTCATATCCTAGATGATATAATAGTTGTCTCGCAGTGGTTTCAGACATGCTAATGCATTGTTAAGATAAACGTTGCTTTCTGTGTGGGATGGGATGCGAAGATGGGTTTTGCGTCCAAAAGGCTCAACTTATGCCATTAATAGCCGTCATTTTAAAGGTATTTTTTTTGACTAAACAGGTATACATTGGACAAGTAAACGGAAGTGTTGGAAGGGGAAGACTTAGGCAAACGTTCCGAAATCAGATTGAAGACGTTCTGAAAAAAGGCCAGGTCAAGAGTTAGGGTACTCTTACTCTTAACCGACGCGTATGAAAGGATTGATGAGTGTAGATGAAGCGAATGAGATGTGTTAGGATCGTAGTAAGTGGAAATCCGTGGTATCTGCCTACCCCTACGGGAAAGAGGCGTAATTTTATGTATGTATGTATTTTAAAGGACTAGTTGAAAAGTTTGTCTTTGTCATCAATTAGGCAATTTTCACTGAGGTCACTAAGTAATTGGATGGGTGACCGCTATTGATTTACAGCTGAGTGATTCCGTGCTTTGGAAGGCATGTTAAGCCCGTCGGTTCTGGATGGTGTCAGATGATGTATCCAAAAAACCGGTATAACAGAAGTTGAAATTCATATTAATTTTTATTTATAATAAACCGCCATAATACTATGTCTATATAATATACATTGTCATATGTATTTAAATTACTATATACTTAGATTTAAAATCTCAAATTGACTGAGTGTTTAGCTTCCGCGTAAGTAAGTAACAAACCTAAACAGAATTACTTCCAGAAATATATAAGCGGAAAATTTTCACCCCGGGCCAGGATCGAGCTCGCATTTAATGGCCCGCGCGGATCTGAACGAAAAAAGTGTTATTGCAATAATTGAATATTTCATAGTCACGTCGCTACCCTTCTAAATATATTTTTTGAAATTTTACATGCATGCAAAATGGGCCTGAAAATATATGATTAGTTGGCTAGGTTCTTTTACTATATATTTTATCGTATTTTTTTTCACCCACCTATTGCACATTTATCTAACTCGCAAGCTCGATGTTTATAGGTTAAGCCTATCTATGCTTCCGGTTTGCTGAAGTATCCGTAAAATCATGTATTTATTTAAATTATTCTGAAAAATTGTTTAGTTTATTTTTTATTTAATATGTAGTGGTAAAATAAACAATAAACCGGAAAGCTATCAAACCTAAAGCGCAGATATTAGGCTCAATGGCATGCATGCAAAATTTCAGTGAGTTTAGACTCTCAGACCATATAAACAATTTAATGTTAATTATTTCAAATATGACGAAACTAGGGTTGTATGAATAGCACGACGTGCTTAGTTTTCACCGTATTGAACCCGTGTCTTTCAGCGCAGGATGCGTTTTTACTTCGCTTCCTTAGTCGTTCACTCTTGACAGAGTGGCCGTGGTTGATGAAACTGCATTTTCATTGGCTAAAACAGCCTTCGCGATGCGCATCCACTTGTTGCGGTCTTCAGGGTCTCGGAAACTCTGAACTTTGGAAATTTGCGTCGTAGTTTTGATGATGTCTGTTTAACGCATTGGTGATCGACCGCGTGAACGCTTGCCTTCCACTCGTCTTTTACTTTTACTTTGCTACTTGCCGCGAAGCTAGAGATATGATATGATTAAAAGCCGCTAGAGTGCACTTTAGGGGCTTTTAATCATAGTAGGTAACGCTGCCTAAACATAACTATTCTTAGAACAATCTTTTACATTCGTTTTGGAGTTACATAAGTTTTCAACAACTCATCAACGAAGCTATAAAATTCTGATACTAATATGACTAACTTTTGTTGGAGAATTTCTTTGCAGAGTTAAACTAATTAGTAAGAAACGCCACAAACTGTGCAAGTTCTGACTGCAACTATTTGTTGCTTAATTGAATCTAGTTATCTAGCAGGTAGAATAAAGATGAAAATACATATAAACTAAGTAGGCGCGTCATATTTGCTTCATAGTCTAATTTTTTTATTAAATTTACGTGTACTAAAGTCTATATTTGTTCACAGATTTTATATATCGTTCTGATTTTGTCCAAAAACATTTTTTAAACAATATATAAAAGCCATTTAAAAGCATCCAATTTTGAATATTTCCAAATTTACAGCAGAAGCACATCTCTAGTTTTGAAACACGACTTGCTTCGCCTTGTATACGACATTGAGTTTTTCTCTGAAATAATGTCTAATTGAGATGACCAAAAAATCTAAAATTGCCACTAAAATAAACAATCCATTTCAAGTATTATTTTTTCAATGTTTACGTCACACTCTCATAGAGTGATTTCCGTAATGTTTGACTTTCGTTACAGACGAGAATGATCTGCTAGTATAAGGTATAAAGAGTATATTATAGATACTACGGTATAAAGAGGAAAATTTTTTTTTTGTATGCAACGAATAAATTAAAAACGACTGGAACGATTTGGATGAAATTTGGTACGGAAATAGTTTGAGACCTGGGGAAGGACATAAGATAATTTTATCCAACTGCGCTAAAAGAGGTTAATGTTTTTGCGTGATAACCGACATACACGCAGGTGAAACCGCGGCCGGAAAGCTAGTATGTTATACAACTAAATGTAGCGCATTGCCACATAGAGTATGTAGGGTCAGTTTGACCACATGGTGGTGACACGTGCCATGTTCCCACGTCATATCTGCTGATAGCCGTGAACTTGATAATTATGCCAAGATACGATTCAGGTAAGAGCATTTTCAGGGCGAACGGCGTATGCAATGTGATTGTAGCATTCGCACCGAGCCGAAATAGCTGGTGGCAGCAGTAGCTTAATACTACACGGAGAAAATGGCAAAAAAATATTCAGTAAGATTTATGTCACGGCAGTTCCATTGGATTACGTAATAGCTATTTATCGTTCCCAATGAGCAATGATACCAAAATGATATTAGCCATGGTTAAATTTGGTCTAAAGACAAGGCCTACAAATACCTCCTACTAAAATGATGAATATGCTGAAGTATTGTTATTAGCCTTGTTAATTACACGAATGTATACTATTTTTTGTTGATGCAATACTGAGCGACATATTCGCTTAAGCAAAAATACTCTTTAAATAAATTAAAAAAAAAAGATTTATGTGGCACTACGAGATGCCGGAGACAATATCAAACAGTACGTACTTGGCATCTCACTTAGGTTCCATCCAAATTCATATATATATTCTGGAGTCGTCTTCCTCGCCGATGTTCTTCCTGTTATGTCTTCACAATTCACAACACATGTATATGCTCCGGAGCTTTCACAAGCACCAGCCGATATTTTGATGTAAAATGACGTGATTAGATCCTAATTTCACACAAATTCTCCACTAATGTAATTTGAACGCGCTGTTCCGTAGTCGAAAAGCAACTGTCTTTTGATATACTCGCATACCCACAACTGATTAAAAATATTAAAATGAATGAAGTGAGATGCGGTATGCTAGATCTTTATGATAACGAAACAGTGATTGTTTTACCAGTTAAATGATAATAAATATTTCTGCAATTATTTTAAAACGTTAGATATAACTGATTATTCTGTTACAGAACACATAAGACTTGCAATGGAAAAGGACAAGCACAGCAAGGGTCCAGCGGCCACCGCCGTCGCGCGCATTTTCACCTTACTTCTTGTCATATGTCTGGTTGAGTGTGCCACAGGTAAGATATAATAGTACATTATGATATAAGTGCGGTAAGTTGAAAATTACAGCCGAGGCGATATTGCTAGCCCGAGACGTAAGCGAGGGCTACAAGAAAGCAGACGCTGTAATTAACAAAGCGCACGTATGTCATACGACGTTTTTCAACACACTTGCAAGGAACAAGTACGAAAAATTCGATATGAAAATATTTACTTTATCTTTTTAATAGCAATACTAATCAGATTAGGAAAGTGAATAATTAAATCTTCTAAAATTCTACTTCAGTGGGTAAAAAACTCTTTGGATTGTTTTTATATGAAAAACTAATGAAACAACCTACAAACACCTCCTTGGTGAGAAGTGTGGAAATGTTGTTTTTTTTTCTATATAAACCACAAGTGCGGTAAAGTAGAAAAAAAGCACGAGTGCGTAATAGACTACGTTATGACGAGCTAGTGTGTTGAAAATAATAATTTACTGATAATGTTTGTGCAGTGCTCTTCATACAAACGTAGCTTCTTCACATTCCAGATACATAAGTTCAAGAGGAGTAAACATTTTAATACTTCAATCTCAAGATCTTGAGATCTTGAGGTCTAGGCTCCTTGTACGCCAGTTTCTTCATTTAATTAAATTAAAAGTCGATAATTTTTTTTACTTTAGAAATATTTAACGACTTTAATGAAACCCATTTCAAGCCTAAAATAAAATACGCATTATTAGACACAAATACTACGTCAGATCTCACTCAAATTTAAAGGGTAAATACAACATAACAAGAACTAGCTTTCAAATATAAAAAAACATCAAAATCGGATCAACTTGTAAATAGTTATGAGATATCACACACAACATAGTCGAATGAGAACCTTCTCCTTTTTTGAAGTCCGTTAAAAGTTGCTTTAAATGAGAATTTTTACGCAAAGTAGAGTATAGTATGGCTTTAGGATTTTTTTTATTTTTTATTGCTGATAAGTAAGGCTTTGACCACAATCTCACCTGATGGTAAGTGATGATGTGGTCGAAGGTGTTAACAAGCTTAACCTTGAATTACTGGCTCTCAAAGACAGCTTCTGGAACACAAAGTTAGGTGCTTGGTGATAGATTTTATACTTGACGGTGTCGCTAGCCAGGCGGGCATTCGCAAAATGCTCTTCCACCATGCGGTGATTCTAGCCCGCGGCGGGTTCGATCCATGGACCTGCTGCTAGGCAGTCCATAGCCAATGCCACCGAGCCATCACTGCTTCAATGGATGGCATTCAAATGTGGTATTTGGTATACATAAATAATGACAAAACTTCGTTTTAATGGAAAGCATTGCACATACACATTCAAAGTATAGAAGCAGTACATTGTTGACAATTAATGCATCATCCTGACAACAGCATTATATAACACTTTTCGGTGACTTCAAGTTGTTACCTTGAATCTATTACACGAATTGGAATTAAAAAAATCCCATAAGATGTTCCAGAGTGCAAAATATCTCTATTGCATTATCAATTTATAAATTGGTTCAGTAGCTTTTACAAAATACGATTATACGCACAGAAAGAGACATGATTGGCAGACTAATACAATTTCTAAATATAATTACTCTTACTTCTAATTTTTCTGCTACCTTTTGAAAAACGTTACTTCCACGTAAATACTTTTTTGCTTTATACTTTATTATTAGTTCAGTGAACTAGAAAATGACTCCACATTGATAGGTTGTAATCAAAAAGTGAAACGGTTCTGATCATATTTTTTCACTACTACTATTTGTATTGTATTGTGTGTAAACGTGGAAAGACTGGTAGTTGGAGAGTAAGTTAAAAAAATAACCAACAGGCTTTATGTTTTTTTTTATATTATTGTGACTGAACTATCCGGAGGCCCACCTCATGTTAAGTGGACAAACCTCTGCCTATAACAAATGCATTTCGACAACGACGAATTGCACTTCGCCCGTTTCACTGAGACGTACAGTTGTTAGGTCTCATGTGCCTGTACTTTTAATGCTCTCAAGGACTCATGTATCCAAGATTTCTTTACAAGATTAACAAGCGTGAAATTTACAAGTCATATTACCGGGTTACTGTTATTTTTTCAAATCATTTCAGATCTGGTAAGAAAATAGTGGATTGTTAGAACATAATCGTTTTTTATTTGCTAAAGAGAAACCATTTATTGCTGTCATAATTGTAGGTACATTAGATGTTATACATAAATTAGGTTTCAAGTACACTTACGAGTATTCAGCTAAATTATTTACAGAAGTTAAGTATCAAAATCCACATGCATTAATACAATTCAATGCTATAACTATTTTCAAAATATTTGTGTTATCATTCATTTACATTTTAAGAAAAATCGTAATGTAACATTTTTTTCTATATTTAGCTGATCAATTGGTCTAGTTATTTGTTACTCACATTTTTCTATCATTACAGTTTGATTGTAATCATAGAAAAATTTGGTTTTATTTATATTTGATAACAGCTAAAGCAGATAATAACTGATGGGCATCAGTCGATAATAGCTTTATTAGTGAAAAGCCATGATGTCAACCGAGTTTTGCAATTAACCAATTACTTGGTCCATAAAAATCTAAATACTGATCCATATATACCTGTAGGATGATCGTATATAACGACTTGGAGTAAAAATTCACTGAACCAGCAATGTGTTTTTTTTTATATTGAGACCTAACTTGCCCTAAGAGGCCCATCTCTTCAGTATGCATCTTAACATCTTAAGCAATAACCTCTACCTGGCACTGCTCCCGCCGCCCTGTGAAAAACGTTAAGTCGCATTTGTCTGTAATTATACGACGGATTTTTCAATTGAGGGTGGTAACTAGCCAAGCGAGTATTTGCATGGAGAAAATGTTCTTCAACCATGCGGTGAAGCTCAAACCAGCGGTGTGGATCGAACAATGGGCCTGCGGCATGGCAATCCATACCTATTACTGCTCAGCTGTCATTGCCAGGTGGCACCATATAATAGCTGTTAAAAACCAACAATAGTATTCTCTAGGAGGGTTGGCGTCAAGAAGGCGCTCAGCCAAAAAACCGAAGCTAAAACGGCACGGAATTCATTATTTTATTTATTTACTTTAGAGTCAACAAACACTACACAACAAAAGATTACAAAAGTATAGTTTTGGGAATATAGCTAGTATATGTACCAACATCGTTAACCACAAATTATCCTGATTGATTTGAACAGAACATATTGTGCGAGTCGAAAAAGTTAAATAAGGTTTTTGATTTCTGTATACAAACCATTATGGATAAAATGACGCCAAATTACCTTACCGCATTACAGCGTGACTACATAGCATCCATCGCATTTGTGTGAATATCACAGTTGATCCGGCTCAACCAGAGTACGTTTACTTCGAATCTTATTTGTGCCTTTTACGAATGAAACTGGCTTAACTACGGCAAGAAATATGAACATAAGGAATATGAAAAATACGAGTAATAGTAACAACAATATGTATGTTTTTAAAGGTTATTAAATGTTTCCTTCCCCGACGACTTATATTCTTCACGTATAGGTAGGATGTTTATAAGTTTGAAGCTTTTGTATAATGAGTCTATGTCATTTAGTCTCATGGAATTTGTACCCCCGAATCGTAGTTTATAATTATTTAGAGCACAAATCAATTTTGAATGAGAGTCCGGTTTTACACACTGGGTACCTTACCTCTCAGCCATCTACTGCTGGATGAGATGTTTACTCTGCACATTAATTTTATTATTTTTAGCATTACAATAGTTCGGTGGGCCCATAAACTAAACTACTAAACTACAACCAAATTATACCCAACACAATCATTTATCAAGACGCAAAATATAAGTGTAGTTCAAAAGGCAAAACTAACTAGCGGTCACCCATCCAAGTCATGACCGCGGCAGACGTTGCTTAACTTTACTGATCAGTTCAGAACGGCTAAGCAAAATCGCTACGAGCTATTCAAAAGTTTATTAGTAAAATTAAATGCATAAATGTTATTCTAAAGACGTTTTGTCGCTTTCCACTAAATGAGAATCAATGTGGGAGTGTTTAAAAAAAAAACTTTATATTGATGCTAAGAGGAAAATAAAATCTTCTTAAATTCAACTTTTTGCTAAAGTATTTTTTTTTCGTGATTATCTGAAGCGTACTTCAGCTTCAGTCCTAAAGCGTTGTTTTATCTGATCTTGCGAAAAATAATAAAAACATCTCTTAGAGGTCACCTACCAATTATGCAAATGAGAGCACAAAATTTCCAGTTGAGTCATTCCTTTCAAGAATATACGAGAAATTAAATTGAAAATAAAATATAACTGACGTAAAAACTCAAATCCTATATTATCATGGCTTCACGAAAATTTCTTACCGAGATCCGGTAATGTATTGGAGCATCACCGTGCATTGAATGTCTTGGAAATAACTGAATAGGTTTTCAAAACTCTCTGGTACGACTAAAATAAAAAAATTATGGCGTACCTGATCTCTCAAAGGCATTCGATGCATTTCCTATACGTTCTATAGTATTTAAGATATTTTATACATCACCTAGATCAATCAATAAATCAAATTATGAAGAATACCTAGGTATCGAATAAATTATATACTTTGCCTGTAACATATTCATGAATAAAGACTTGAGAGATAGAGCATTGTAAATTGACTGCAATGATAAGAATTAATAAACAAATACCTTAACAAGGTATTAGCCAGTTTGGAACACAAAAACTGGTTTACCTGTTTTATTCAGAACAGAGATGTTTAAACGTTACCGCAAAAATATGCAAAGTGGTTAAACCATTCTGTTGTCTTCCGAAGGACTATCTACCATTTAGTGTTATAGTGTTGCAATGTCATTTAAGTCACAGGAGCTTAGTAATATTTGAATATCGACTTATACGCTAGTCTAGAAATATCTCTATTCTTTACTCCATCGTAGCACGTGTCGTAGGCGTCCTAGCATATTAATTTGTATTACAACATTCGTAGCATCATTGTAGTACCATTGTAGCAAGTCTCGTAGACATCGTAGCATATCTGAATTACTTTTATTCGTTTTGTAATAAGGATAAATTTAGTAGCACTTTACTAGCCCGTGTAAAAATAAAACGAATTACCATGAAATGATGGAAAGTAAGAGAAAATACTACTTTTCCTAACGTCCAGCGTTGAACAAAGCATTAAATGCTTGCCAGAATCCCCATGGTTGTCAGATTTCTTACGGATCGCAGTGTAAGATGTCAGTTCTTTAGAAGTCACTACTGCTCACCTTCTTTTTTTTTTTGTTACTCTTACGACTTCTTCGGGTTGAAGTGCTGCAGTTCTATTCCGGCACCCTACAAGCCACGAATGTTACCTGGACACTATTATTGTATTTCAAAACTGTTTGTATCGCTTAAAAGTATTAAGTTTATATATCGATTAACATGGCTCGTAAGAAAATTGAAATATTAGTTTCTAAAAAAATTATAATTTTATTTCATATCACAGAAAACTCCTTTTGGAAAATTGTAGATTGTACGACGAGTGCATAAAACAAGTGACTTTAACCGAGACATCCCGTCCCAAAGGCAGGGAATGGTATGTCGAGGCTAAAATAGGTTTTTTTTTCGAGTTATACACCCAGATTTGCACTTCAATTGCAAGGTTGTTAAATAATGATATTTTCAATAATACATACGAGTATATCTTTATTTGAAATTGAAAGTCATATTTCAAAAAAGTTATATTTTGAATGTCATTTTTTCGATATAACATATGTGTTTTTGAGGTATTATTATACCTCTTATCTATGGATATTATTAAAGACCCAGGCATATTTCTTACATGATTGTATCTCTAAAAGTACGTCTTTGACCAAATTATTTATGTTTTATAATTTTAGTGCAATTTTTTACAGCACGAGAAACGAAATAAAATAAAGCGCTTTGAAGCGCTCGTAGCGAAGTTTACTTAGCTGTTCTCAACCGATCAGCAAAGTTAAGCAACGTCGCGCGCGGTCATGAGTTGGATGGGTGACCGCTAGTGACATTACTACTGAGCGTTTCCGTGCTTCGGAGGGCACGTTAAGCCGTCGGTCCCGGTTGTCGTCTTAGGATGGCAGTCGTTATTGCATGGTGGTAGGGCATTTTGCGAATGCCCGCCTGGCTAGCTACCACCCTCAAGTAGAAAATCTGTCGCCAAGCACCTAACGGTGTGTTCCGGCAGCTGTCCTTGAGAGCCAGTACTTCTAGGTTAGCCTGAACAACATCTTCGACCACATCATCACTTACCATCAGGTGAGATAGTGGTCAAAGGCAAAACCTATCAAGCATAAAAAAAAAAAAAAAAAAAAAAAGACCGATTTCTGACAGAAAATATTTCAAAACAAAAATGCGCTGAAAAATCATTAACACAAACCATCGTCTACAGTTTTATTTCTTCTTTTTACATCGATTTGTAAAAATGAGAACATCATAAATGTAGTCGAAGTTAATTAAATACGTATTAGATTACTCAAATACTACTCGTCAGATCTCACTGAAATGTAAATGATGACACATAGCAAGCACCAGCTAATATAAAAAAATCGGTACACCCTATAAAGAGTTACGAACTAACACAAAAAAAACTGTTAAATTGAGAACTTCCTCCTTTTCTTGAAGTCGGTTAAAGTAATTTAACCAACTTCACTCTTCACCGACTCTTTAAACAAGAGAAGTTTTAGTGCTACGGACAAATGTATGTTAAATATATATTCCAATCTAATTTAAACGTCTACTATTATTTCACATATATTAATATTTTATGTGAAAGAAGGTCAGTTTAATAGTCAAGTAAAAGTTTTAATACGCGGTCACTAAGCCTAAACATTTATATGTGTTTCATCGTATTTTCCAAAACTTATCTGAGCGCTTTGTCAATGCGACGTGATGATCAAAATGCTGGCACCTATTTGGCTCAACGAATAAGCATTTCAATTCAACGGGGCAATGCTGCCAACATGCTGGGCACGTTGCCAACTTGAAGAAGGCTGTAGCTAATTTGGACTACCTTTGAGTCTGCAATGACTTTTAGGTTGTCAAAATGCTTTTATTGTAGTAGCTGTAGTGTTGTTTATAGTTCGTAGTACTTTGTTATGAAAGCATAACGCCGTTTAAAAGTTTAAAAATGAAAATATTATCTTTCATCAAATATTAATAGACATAGTTAATGTTTCCAAGTAAGGTCCATGGCTCCATATGTAAAAAAATATAATAAAATATATAAAAAAATGTGACAATTGTGAAAACTCACACATAAGCTTTTAATTTTTTTATTGTGTACTTGTTTAGGAATTAATGATTGCTACATATCCTTCTATTAGATATTAAAAAGAGGTTAAGGAGAAAAAAGAGCTGATAAAACAGCGTACACGTTGAAGGGCTGGCTAACATATTTGTTTGCTCATTAATCAATACTTTCTATTGCTAGTGAATATATATTTTCGTAATATTGCACTGTAGCCACTGTATTAAGTCAAATTACTTACTGGGCCAATAAAACATAAGTAATAACATCTTAGAATGACGAGTACAGTGCCAGAGTCTAGCAGAATGAATATGGTAACACTGTAGCTCTAACAGACAGGTGCGACGCTTACCAACAGATATCATGACTTCTTATCATAAAAAAATCCAATTAATCACTAGTTGATTTAACAGTTAATTGTCAATTAAAAATTGTAGCATAACATTCCACGCATCACGTACACTTCTTACTTGTATTTTTTACCTATAATTTAAGAGTAAAGTTCAGTTATACTACCCAGAACATATTTAATAAATAAAACACTAACTTTGCGTTTCACAGTCTTAATTTAGCCTTTCCATCGGTTAAAGCTTGAAACGCGCTGCATGTTAACTATCGTTTTTATCATTCAGTTATTTTATGTTAGTATAACCGGAACTTACTAAAACATCCTGAAACAGGTCCTAAAAATAGTTCCGGACCTTGTCCAAAAGTGGAAGAGTCATACAAACTAATTCATCCTGGGAATCAAACAAACAGCCGAACGTTTACGCCGACCGAATCAAAAACTTCTTAAGTTCGATCACGCACTCCAAAAATATTGAAATAGGATTACAGATGTATTGACAAAAACGTCGAAAATAACACGAAACTTATAACAAAGTTAAACACGCGGGTTGTTTTAGGATTATCAAGGGAGCTTTGGGTTGAAAAATATATATTTGTTAAGACAAAATAAGCCTGTGGTTGGAATACGTTATGGGTAAATATTGACAAACTGCAATATACGCTTAAACTAAACAGTGTTGAAAACTGTCTTGTAGATCAAATGAATTAGAGCGTTACAAAATTAATTTTACGTATTAAAATTATAAGGTTGCGTCAACATTTACAAGTTTAAAACCGATTGCAAAATTGGTCTTGTTTGTAGTTTGTAGACGTAACGTAACGTTAGTTGAACTAAAGGTATCGCTCCATCCCCATACGATGGTTGAAGACCGAGACGAAGAATTAGAGTTATGAGTCATATTGTCATGTTAGCTCAGTCAGCCAGAGCAAATCCCGGCTATAGGTGTGGATGGACGCGGGTTCTAATCCCGCACATGACAATAATTATTTACCAGAACGAGACCAAAATGTGTAACTTTGCCCAGTTGAACACAAAACGCAATAAAAAAGCATCTGGTGATAATAGTGTCAAGACAGCTTTGCCTATATTTTTGGAGAAACGAAAGCGTGACTTTAAGACGAACGTGTTACATTGTTATTTTTGCCCGACAAAAAATTTACTTTTAAATGTTGTGAAAATTTTTATTTACTTACATGTAGGTAACCGTATTTAACGTCTACGAAATTCAAGCTTTTCCTAGCACTTATGTAGCTTATTTGTCAGTTTTGTAGCATCAAATTATTTTGTTTCTAATATATAGGTACTACATAAAAATAACTCAATATATTTTGTTTAAGGTTAGGTTAAACAACTTGAATCTTTTTGGGTAGGACAAAATTAATTTCCACTTCAATTATCAACTGGTGAAACTTGAACAGGCTTCGATATATCAATTAAGTCTTGTAAGTTAGACACATATTTTTTTTCGATTAAATACAAATGTGTTTTACTTTAAATTATTAAGTGTTTAGGTTTTGAAAATAATATTAAGATAGTTTTTAATTTGAAGTGTTTGCGTACTTTAAAAAAATTTTTTTTTTTTTTCACTTTTTTAAGTTTTTTTCAATAACACAATTTGAGAGGAATCTGACATCGTCATTTTCTTACGTTGCATACAATGTACATATACAATCTTTGGTAAACATAAAGTCAGAATAAATATATGGCATCTAGAAAGCATGTATGTCTCGTAAAAAGAGAAACCTTTCTATTAATTAAACATCTTTCTGATACAGTCAAATTATATTGAAACAGTCAGAGTCACAGTCACTTCGGCCTCGTGACCACGATCACTGCAAAGTGTTTGAAACGTTGGCACAAAAATAATGATAAATACGCGATATAAACCCTTTACAGTTGTTTAATTATTATGTTTAATAATCGCGAAAACCTACAACAACATTATATTGAAATTTTAATTAACAGTTAAGAAACCACAAAAATAGAAATGGAAATGTTTTAAACATAAAACATTTAAGAAACGTCAAAACATTATAGTAGCTCTCTAATAACGCCAAATACGGCAGTATATTTTTCTTGTATGTTTTATAGTTGCATATCCTAGAAGCAAAACGAAGCCCTCAGTTAGTCAATCTGCTGCCTTTCTATACGTATTTGTCACTGATCTCTAGCTTGTATTGGAAAGCTTGATTGACTTGTATGGAATGATTTAGATAACAGATACGACTTAAGAGCGTACAAGAAGAGAGCATATTTTTTCCTTAAACGCCTCCTCGAGACCTCTGGTGTTGCGGATGTTTGTGGGTGACGGTGATTACCACCAGGTGAGCCGCTAGCTCATTTGCCCCAAAAAAAACACGATAAATATATTAAAAATATTATACGTAGGGTTTTGAAACAAATTTAAATATTTAATAATGTGAAATGAATAAATAAATTACATTATATTAAAGGGTAAAGGTTATGAAATAGTAGCAGCAGATTATGAACGGCACCAAATTTTTATGATTTGTTACTAGGTCAATCTCAACCAAGAAATGTGCACTGTTACATACCCAATTAACTGCTAACAACATTTTTTTTTAAAAAGCATTTACTTTTTTACCGTATACTATTTTTAAGCAGAAACAACTTGGCGATATAACTCCTTAGCCCGTTTAATACAGAATTCTACAAAAACAGCCAAGTTAATGTTTATAATACTTAATAAAATACTCCAACATCAACAATTTCACTTCACGTTGTACCAATTAATTAACATCATTCAATAAACAATTATTCATTATGAATAAAGAGCTTCACAAATGGTATCGATTTGTATCTTTGAATGGCGAATCTCGGTATCCGCTACAGAGTATTGACAATTATCATTATTCGATATATCATACTCGAATAATTGTTATCGATTGTACAACTCATCTGTGGCTTTTTGTTGTTGAATTTATACAGCCACAGAAACGTGTGCTCAAAGTACAAATCATTTGTTCAATGTTGGCGTCTACGTTCGCATGAATAGAAAAACTGGTTTTGTAATATAGACTAGAACCAAAGTATCAGGTTATTCTACGAATAATTAATAATCGTAGAGGGTAGTAGTAGAAGCCTTGTCTAGTACTATGTATTCGTAGTAGGTACTAGTTAGGTACTGTAGAGTACTATGTTTTGAAGCAGTGGCTCAGTGGCATTAGCTATGGACTGCCACGCAACAGGTCCATGGTTCGAATTCCGCCGCGGGCTTGAGCTTCACAGGAACGTAGAAGGGCATTTTGAGAATACCCGCCTGGCTAGCTACCACCCTCAAGTAGAAAATCTGTCGCCCAGCACCTAACTGTGTGTTTCGGCATCAGTCCTTGAGTGAAATTACAGGCATATAAGAAAAACAACTATGTCCCAAGGTGACGGGCGCAGTGCAAATAGTGAATTGTGATGAAATGCATGTGTGGCAGAGGTTAGTCCACTTAACATCAGGTTGGCTTCGAGCTTTTTCCGTCACAATATCATCTAGTAGGACATTTTGAAACTTGACCAGGTACGCGTCTCAAGTGAAAATAAGTCACCAAGCAACTAGCTAACTAACGGTATGTTTGAATAGGTATGATTGAGCGGTCATTCCCATTCTAGGGTTAGTTTAATAACAACTACTCTCATAATTTACCAACAAGTTAAATATTTTATTTTTGTATGCTTGATTAGCCTTTGACCACTATCTCACCTGTTGGTAAGTGATGATGTGGTCGAAGATGTTGTTCAGGCTAACCTAGAAGTACTGGCTCTCAAGGACAGCTGCCGGGACTGGTGCTTGGCGACAGATTTTCTACTTGAGGGTGGTAGCTAGGCGGACATTCGCAAAATTTCCTACCACCAAGCTATAACGACTGCCATCCTAAGACGACAACCGGGATTGACAGCTTAACGTGCCCTCCGAAGTACGGAAACGCTCAGTAGTAATGTCACTAGCGGTCACCCATCCAACTCATGAGCGCGGGCGACGTTGCTTAACTTTGCTGATTGGTTGAGAACAGCTAAGTAAACTTCGCTACGAGCGCTTCAAAAAATTATCAGATAAAACTTTCATACAGCGTACAAAAACACAATGAATTGAAAAATAGCGAGCCGTTAGCGGGATTACAGGTTGTCTGGAAGAGATTGTTCTAAGCTATAAGACCGCCTATTAATACTGTTTTTTTTTTGTGTTACCTTTAGACATTCTAATAGTCTCAATAAAGTGTTATCTATCGTTCTATCAAACTCCGATCCGTTTATCGAACTGGGATATGCTCTGCCAAATTTTCCTGATTCATAGCTCAAATTCGTCATTTGGTTACAATTACTAAATTGTAATATGGTTACAGAGCAATATCCATAGTCAATGTAGACTTAGTAACAGTGTAAACTTATGATAATCATAGTCCAAAGTTGAAATAAAGCCCTTCTCCATTTAGGGGAGTTTCCTCACACTTGGCAGACGTCTTAGGGAACAGTTCTTCAGAAGACGCTGCTGCCCACAAGTAAATATTATCTACGTATAAAATTCATTTTCAACATCAACATACGACGTCCACATTTGAACAAAGCCCTCCACCACAGAACACCGATTATTAGCCGCTTGTAAATAAAAAGTATTGGCTATATAGGCCGTGACTTTTACGATGTCGTCAGTCCTCGTAGTGGGCCCCATACTAGGTGGACTTAAGTTTATATTACTGTGTTCCAAATCCAAACACGAAAGGGCTTATTACAGGCATGAGTTTCAAAATCATAATAATAGTGTTTGATGTGCAGTTTCATGCAGACTCTGGCGAGTTCTGAGCGATCCATGTTTGTTATGTCAAAAAAAGTATTAACATCAGGTGGGCTAAAATTCCTTTTACCATTCTGTGTCCTAAATAAATATTGAAGAGGTTATAAGTCTGATTTGTAAGTCAGAGGAATTTGTAAAGCCGTTACCTGTTTAGAATTGATTCAAAAGTATGTAAGAATTATGCATATCAGAAAAGTTGGCACGGTTCAGGGTAAAATGTATTTACTTCGCATCAGTACTTGAATGTTCCCTCATGTCTGCCAATAAGCCGTAAACAGCTGTTTATCAACCATATTAAATCCTCCACTTAATGGCCACATAAAACTAGCAAACACTCAAATATTTGCTTTGACGTTACAAATTCCTCCGTATATACGTACTCGTATTCAATCTAAAATGAAAGATTTTACTGCCTCGATAGGTAATAAAGATTAGTTTTTAACGATTCCATTATCAATAAAATATTAGATATTATTCTAGTCGAGTGCGTGTTGAGCCATGCATAAGCTAACTGTAGTAATTGCAACCATTTTTTTTAGAAAACCAAAGAACGTGTTGAATCGTGTGTCCAAAAAATCTTGAATTATTACAATAAATTTGTGTCACTTAATGTGAACTTTAGACAACGCTTGCCGAACTTTGAATTAATTTATTCCGCAATAGTATTTTTTTACGTGTAATTATTTGACCACTCTTTTACTTCATGGTAAGTGGTCGAAGATGTTGTACAGGCTCACGTATAATTACTGGCTCGCAAGGACTGCTGCCGGAAACCATTAGGTGCTTGGCGCCAGATTTTCTACTTGAGAGTGGTAGCTAGCCAGGCTGGCATTCGCAAAGTACTGTAACGATTGCCACCCTAAGACAACAACCGTGACCGATGGCTAAACATGCCCTCAGAAGCACGGAGCGTTCAGTAGTAATATCACTAGCGGTCACCCATCCAACTCATGACCGCGCGCGACGTTGCTTAACTGTGCTGATCGGTTGAGAACAGCTAAGTAAACTTCGCTAGGAGCGCTTCAAGAAGCTTATTTTTTGCAGCTTGCCACTGAGCCAGTTTTCTTATCAACATTTCTTAGACACGGGGATCCAGGTCATGACCGTGGTGGACGTTGCTTAATTTAGCTGATCGCCTTATCGCAAAAAAACTTATTAACTTATCGCCATCTTCCCTACGAGCGTTTTAAACGTATTCTCATTTTGCTACACTGTTCTTTTGCACATTTTCCCTAATGGTCTGTTCAAATATTCAAAATTAGTTGCCGTCTAACTTAGCAACCTTTTAACAAGCAAGGAGAACACCTCAACGTTAAGTTTACAAACGAAATATGGTAATATCTTCCCACCGATTAACTTAACTCACAAAACTGAATGCGTAATGAGTTTATTATTTACCATTTAGATACTTGTAAGTTGTGGCAGGTAAATGAAATAATAAATACAAAACGGTATCATTGTTTGTAAAGATAACAGAAGTTGTTTGAATTTTCTTTCTTAATGATAACCTCCCTTGTCTAACTTTATAACTTGATTTTGAAATAAGATGAGAATTGTTCACATAATAATCGATTTCTATGCTTGAAAATTCTATTCACTGAGGCTAGACAATAACCAAGAATCTTTATAATTGATACGTTATATCTATCTTTACAAGTCGATAGGAGTTATTATTTATGTTTATTATTAGTAGATTAGGATACAAGTGAGCTAAGTTGCTCATTATTCACGAGGCTGTGTGTTGCAGCCCGAACCGTAGGCGAGGGCGTAAATCAGCCGAGTGTATATTGAGCAAGTTGCTCACGAGTTTCATACGCACTTTTTCAACACCCTTGCGAGGAAAAGAAATATAAATTGCACAAATGCGATACAAACAAAATACGAAAATTATGGAAAATAACACGCAAGTTTTTTTTTTGCGCGCGCCAAATGTTTTAATATGATGGTTGATTACATATAAACCTCTTTGATGTTACAAATCTGTATTACCCGGTGAAATTAAAAATGCTCTGTTTACTCGCATATAATTTGCAGTTAGATACTGAAAACTGAAAAATAACACAAGGGTGTTGAAAATTAATATTATTCAACTAACCTCCACAACTCACAACCTCTCACATTCACACAGAGAGGAACACCATACATGAACACGAAAAATAACAGACTCAGCTATAAAAAAATATTTTATTTCTATGTCAGGAAATAATTTATTTTTAAGTGACCTAAACAAAGAGTATTTAATACTAAAATATCATTATAAAATTGTACTTGTATAAATAAGCATGAGGCTAATAAAATAATAGAAACCATGGGGAGAGCGCTGTACGTAAAAACACAGGTGAGGAACCTAGGCGGCTATAGAAGTACAATATATGTTTTGTATAACTTTTTGGCCACGTAAGTTTCACCAACTATGTATTTAATTTTTTTTTATGTTATTGTGACGGAACAAGCTCGAGGCCCACCTGATGTTAAGCGGACTAACCTCTACCTATAATAGATGCATTTCGTCACAAGTCACGAATTGCCCTGCGCCCGTCACCTTGAAACATAGTTATTAAGGCTCATGTGCCTGTAATTTCACTGGCTCTCAAGGAATGCTGCCGGTACACACTGTTAGGTGCTTGGCGACAGATTTTCTACTTGAGGGTGGTCACTATCCAGGCGGGCTTTCGTAAAATGCCCTTCCACCATGCGGTTAAGCTCAAGCCTGCGGCGGGTTTCGAACCATGGACCTGCTGCGCGGCAGTCCATAGCCAATGCCACTGAGCCATCACTGCTTCAAAATAAATTATTATTATTATTTCGCGGGGTTTTGTTACTCCTCTCATCAAACCCTGATTGATCTTTGTTTGCCGTTTTCACTTACTTACTTAGTTGTATACTAGTCAATTGTTAGCTCTAGTATACGATGTATTGTTGTCTAACAAGATATCGAACGAATCAAGAGTTTTTTTTATTGCCTGGTAGGTTAGCCTTTGACCACTATCTCACCTGATGGTAAGTGATGATGTGGTCGAAGATGTTGTTCAGGCTAACCTAGAATTACTGGTTCTCAAGGACAGCTGCCGGAACACACCGTTAGGTGCTTGGCGACAGATTTTCTACTTGAAGGTGGTCTAGCCAGGCGGGCAATCGCAAAATGCCTACCACCATGCTATAACGACTGCCATCCTAAGACGACAACCGCGACCGACGGCTTAACATACCCTCCGAAGCACGAAAGCGCTCAGTAGTACCTAATGTCAATAGCGGTCACCCATCCAACTTATGACCGTGGCGGACGTTGCTTAACTTTGCTGATTAGTTATGAACAGCTAAGCAAACTTTGCTACGAGAGCTTCTAAATTTATAATAATATCTGTTTTCCCATAAAGATAAAAAGTAGGTACACAATAACAATATTTTAGAAGTGGTTGGCTTTGGTTGTATAGCCGCGGTGATATACCTGGTAAATAATAGCGTGAAGACGGCTCTTGTGCACCTTATGTGCAGCAACACCCTTCTTTCTTGTACGGTAGTATGCCTTTTTACGAATGCGCGCTTGGCTAGCAGTTTGGCTTTTAAGTAGAAAGTTTGTCGTAAAAGAAAAAAAACACGGTCCTTTTTTTACGCAGAGATAGGCGGAGATAAATAAACACTCACTTTTTGCTAGAAATGGTTACAGGCATGGGTTTCAACTTGATAAATATTAAGTCTTTGATGTGCAGTTTCATGCAGAATCTTGCGAGTTCTGAGCGATCCATGTATGTTATCTCAGAGAAGTATTTTGGCATCAAGTAGGCAAAAAAAATATTTTACCATACTGTGTCTTAAATAAATATTGTCAAACAATAAACAGTCTCATGTATTAGAGGTTAGACCTTTTGCCATCCACTGGGCACAGAAAAACCATGAGGGAAAGAACTTACGGCAGCTTTATTATTTTTAAGGGACATGGTTTGACTATTAAAATACCTATGACGTGTTGTTGAAATATCCGATTCTAATACAGATAATTTTGATAGGATAATTGACATAATATGTTGAATCACTATCATATACTTTATTGGTAATACAAGAACAAATAAAGTGTATTCAGATAGTGATTTGACATATTTTGTCAATTATTCCATCAACATTATCTGTATTGTTGACACAGAATGGTTTCTCGGTTTGAGGAAAATATCAACATTTTTGCATGAGCTGCATTGTTATTATTTAGCTATATTTTTCTATTTACTGAACATAACAAGAGTAGATAATATATCATATTATAATATTAATTTCTGCCATCATACACTGAATACATACAATAAACATAATAAGTCAAGAAATAACTTTTAAATTTTACTGTTTTAATAACTATTATTTGTAGGGTTCCGTGCCTCAAAAGAAAAAACTAAACCCCTAGTCACTTTGTTGTCCATGTGTCTGTCTGTCAAGACCCTTTTTCTCGGATACGCGTAGATTATCAAGCTGAAATTTATATCAAATACTTAGGTCTACTGTGCCTTAGAGCTAAGAAAAAAACAAACAAAGCCAACGCCGTCAAAAGATACACCCGTTTATGCCGCAAATGTTTGACTGTCGCTCAGAACTCAAAATCTTAAAATTTGGTTTTGGTATAGTACAGATTAAGGAAGAATTTCGAAAAGCATACATTTTTAGTTAGATCATATAATAAAGATATTTTTAATAATTTTGACATATTATGGATTTAATAGCAATAAAAATACCGTAACGTTTTCTTCTACACCTACAGATTTGTTCGGAACTCTCCATGCACGAGTACGACTCGCACTTGGCTGTTTTTTTTTTCTAGAATTGTCTATTAATTTATGAATATATGATCTAATTTAATATGATTACAATCTCACTCTAGTTTTTTCTTTTCTAGATTTATACGTATTATCATGTTTTATATCATTGAAAGGGTAAGGAAGAGGTTTGTAACATTCAGGTTACGTTAGATATTTTTAGTCCAACGTCATAGAGGACGAGTCTATAATTAGGTAACGTCCACAGTTCCAAATTCTGGACAGCTAATGAAAATTTTGTTGTCAGACTAACTCAATATCTGTCAGACTGTGAATCAAACCCGGAACTTCGAGATTGCTGTTTTTACGAGAATTTAATCAACTAACATCAACCTGTAGATGATTGTGTTTATTATTTCCGAAGGTTTTATTAGTTGACTATTAAAAACATCATTCGACCCTCAGATTCAAAACATTCCTTTCAGTAACAAAGAGTAGAAATACCATAATGAATGACGTGTGCATTGAGGTAGGTCCTGCACGACATGCAGACCAATTATACCGACGTTCATGGAAACAAACCACATAATATTATAATTAACTCGATGAGTGATGAAGAATTAAAAACTACACTACACAGAAGAGATATGTCACGAAACGGTAAAAAATACTCTATAATTACAAAACCGGGCATGTAAATAAACGTAGATAGATAAAAAAAATTATTCCGCACTATTTAATTTCATAGTGGCCATCAAACGTGCTGATATGTACTATCGCTCTGCACGCCATAGTTCTTTTCACCATATTTAGATATATGTATATAGCAAGATAACGACATCCCCCCATATTCCCCGTGGGGTGCCGGGCTAGAACATCACCCCCATTGCTACCTATGGATGTCGTAAGAGGCGACTAAAGGTAAAATAGCAGAAGGTGGGCGGCATCGCCTTCTGAGGAACTGAATCTTAAACTGCGATCCCCAAGACGCCTGCCAAAAGTGTGGGTTATGGCAAATCCACACTTAATGTGGGAGACTGTGTTCAGCAGTGGACAATCCGGCTGGTACACGACATCAATACGAGAGGTAAGTATTTGAAACAGCACTTCTTCCGATTTGAAGAAGTCTAGTAGTTTGATTTATAGCCACACTGTCCCATATAACAGCTTAAATAATAAACGTAGAGCACAAATTTCGGCTCAGTCCAGGCAGTCTCAATAGCTCAGCGTAAAACCTGGTGACGTGGGTTCGATCCTAGCTCAAACTTAACTATTGATGCACTAAAATGTGTAAATGTGCTTTTCGCTTAGCAAGTAAAAGTGCTTGCCATCGTATTAAAAAAATAGATCGAATATAAATTCATAATAACAACATTGAAGAGGGCTGACCAGCCCTCGACTTGAAATTTGTGAAAATTCGTTGTATTGCCAGCGAATAAACCATTTTATATGCCATAACAAAACGTAGACCATGTTTTAAAATGAGACCTATGTAATCTAGACAACAAATTTTATTGAAATTTGTTCAGCCGTTGCAGATGTAAGAAGCTAGCAAAACGTACACAACACTTCTTCACACAATTTAAATAGGGTTACCAATCTCCGTCAAAAATCATAGCTTCACTTTAAAACAAATATTCTTGAAGATCTATTTGTACAGTAATTAACATAACCGTATTTTACAAGTTATTGGAGCACAACATTTATACCCCGGGCGGAAATAAAATGTCGTGTTCCAATAATTTCTAAAATATGATTTTTGCTTAGCACGCGATAGTGCTTGTTATCATATTTCTAAATAACATTACCGTCTTAAAAAAACATATAAATCTATATTTAAAATAATTTTAATTTGTATCAGAGTGTCCCCAAGCTGAATATGTGACACAGCCAAAAGTAATATAATAATAGTATATCGTACAAGGAGTGCATTAAACAAGTCATTGTAGTCGAAACGTTTCTTGTCGCTTTTGGCTTAGATTAGTTTTTTATGTCGAGACTAAAATGTTTTTTATGTACGATTCATATACTAAAATTTCATCTTTGATTTCGGAGAAATTAAATATAATACACATTATATATTTTTATTGTCATACTTTCAAACAAAAACAAATCTGGGTTTTTAATGCTACCCCTGCTCTATGAGTACTTTTAAATACCCAGGATAACAAACTGAACCTCTTTAACTAATTAAAAAATATTATATATGCTATGCATCTTTTATGCACTAGTGCATAAAAAGCCATTTTAATCCACTTAATATGGGCACAAACAAAAATTTTAAGAGCGTGAGAAGTGAAGATTGTATGTAATTCTCAATGCACACTTTAATTTGTATTTATAATAGAAAGATTTTTTAATCTGTTCATCACGCTGTTGCGTGAAATGTTTTTTGAAACAGAAGTTTTTAAGACTTATAAAGACCCAGGCAAAAAAATTAAATTAATTTAAGATACAATTTTATAATAAAAGATTTATGTAACCTTCCTCAGGCGACATGATAAATGGTTTACGTTTAATTTATGCTTCTCTTGTAAGACCTCCTACACAGAAGCGCGGGTCACTTCGAAGACGGTCATAATATATTTATTGTAAAATTTTTACAACAAAAACATTGAAGTAACAACCAAAAGGATACAAAAAACTCTCTTTGGCTGGTACTAGGTATATAATGTTAGCAAGAAAAACAATAATAGCATGTAACTACATCATTCTCTTTTCAAACATGTCAAAGAAAACGGGTATAAACAGTAAAAACGCAATTCAAGCAACTAAACGGTACGTTATAGCGTTTTAAATGCAGTTTTAACTCCTCGAACGATGCTTTCACAGCTGGCATCCATTTCCGTTTCATCGCCGCAAACAACGCTACTAATTCCCTCTATTTTATCCACAGAGCAGAGAATTAACAGAGGTAGCAAGCCCTCAAACCTTATAGAAAAAATCAACGGGTGGCGCAGTCAACGCGGAGGTATGTCCGAATATAAAGCATGCCTTTTTAAGCACAGTAGAGTAGAAATGCACACCGATTTACAATGCTACCTCTGAAAGTTCTCTACTCTACGCTACGTATTTCTAGGAGCTTTGAATTGTCATTTTACGGGAATCGTGCCATGGCTGAACAATGGTCGTTTCTATGCATGAAGTTTGCATACTGATTCGTTAATTTTCATTTATGCTTTTTTTCACAGAAATGAGTAGTGTGTTTAATTTCTTAGAACATTTACGAATAATTTGTTCTGCTGAAGTGCATAGTCAAGGCTAGTTTTTTTATTAGTAGTTTTATAGGAAAAGTTGAGGCCACTAGAATTATGCAAATACTGAATTCCCTGAATGAGATGCAGTGTTATTCACACGTGAAAAGCTAGTTGCCATGATAGCATTTGCGACAATGTTGCAATAGTAGAATATAACGGTTTATCATTATATTATTCTTGTATGAAAAGTATGTGAAATGGCTCATATGTAAATGTGTTATTTTGCGAATAAGGGTTTTGTATGTATTTGGGTAATTTATGTGATTCATCAGTGTGAGAGTTGATAATTTTATTATAAGGCACTTTTTAGAACACTTAAAAGTCAATTTATTTGAAAATGGCCAACTCGTCATGTCAATGGTGAGTGGCACTAGTGAGGATTAAGGTTTTGTAGTAAATCATTGCATCACTTTCGTCTTTTTAACTTTTTTACTGCACTAAGTAAAATCCTAAATTCGTTTCTTTATATACAATTGCCTCAATGATTTTAAAGTTAAGCGCCATTATCGTATACGTTCTTAAATAAATATTAAAGTATGAGATTTGTGCAACGCTTGGATTGTCCACTGCTGAACACAGCCTCCCCCCATTAAGGGGGGTTTTGCCATAATCCCATACTTAACAGGCGTCTTGGAGATCGCAGTATAAGATATCAGTTCCACAGAAGGCGATGCTGCCCACCTTCCGGTATTGTATCCTTAGTCGCCTCTTACGACACCCATGGGTCGAGAAGGGGGAGTGATCGTTCTAGCCCAGCACCCCACGGGGCCCCGGCACCTCATAGGGCCCCGGTACCCCCCGGGGCCCCGGCACCCCACAGGGTCCTGGCACCTCACGTGGCAATAATGTATGTATGCATTGTTATTTTTAATCAATGAAAGTGTTATTGGGACATGCGATATGATTGTTACTGGATCCATTATATACCTGTTAACTCAATCAAATCAAGTGTGAAACTAATTATTGTGGAGTATTTTGTCGTATAAACTATAGTCATGGAAAACCCCCAAACCTTACGAAGCGTCAAGCACCGAGACAAATATAAAACAATCCCATTATAATCAGTCAGAAGATTACAAATATATACTGTCTTGGTCCCATGTAATAGGGGGCGAGCCTATTGACATTCACAGGGCACAATTTCAGGGTTATACAAAATGTTTTCTCTGAAACACTGGATGAAACATATTGCGAATAATATGTTTACGCTAACAAGAATATAAGACGGGAACACAAAAACATATTGTATGAACCCTGGCAGGGCACTAAGATGGTATACAGCTCTGTTGTGCGTCTAATGCACACAACTCCCTACTCACATCCTCCTGAGAAGTAACACGCTGTTCATTTGGTGCACTTTTCCCTTAGTTGCCTCTTGCGACACCCACGGGAAGAAGTGGGGAGGTGACATTTTAACCGGCCACCCCACGATTATATTTATCTACAATATCATTGGACACAGGCCTATTATTAAACATAAACCTGCCTGTTTAAAATATGCTATGCAAAAATTACAATGTTAGAATCGACCTCGCTTCAGGGTGGTCAGAGCACTCTGTTTGTTGGACACCTTGATGGTCGAGTTTTACAATCATCAAATCGTAGTGACTTATTCATAAAATTAAAGTATAATGCAGCAATTTAAATTGTACAAACCGTGGATATAAATGAAAAGTTGCACGATAGATTTGTAACTTAGTCGCGTTATAATGTATTGCTCAAGTTACTCTACCTGTTAATTGGAAAAATGGGTCTGAAACTCCTAATTCATCCAGCTAATTAAAAGAACCAAATTTGATCCAAAACGTGGTGGAGAAAATTTACTATAAACTTAAATATTTGATTTAATAAATTCATATTAAAGTGACTTTTTAAAAGCGGAAAAAATCTTTCAATTATCTTTATCACATGGTTGCTACATAATAATTAGAAATAAAATTTGTGTTCATACGATTTACTATATAGACGCAAAACTTGATTTAGCGAAATTTAGAGCTGTATTTTTTTCCATCATGAGAAATTGATGGAATTGTGATTTCGGATCAACTATGGTATTTTTTATATCCTCTTAAATAGTGTATATTTTATTTATACCTCAAAAGCGTACACTCTTTCTAAAAACATATTCAAAATATACCTTTTTTTAAATCACTTTTCCTTAAAATCTTCATTGTACATGTTCTAGCAAATAAACATACGATCAAAAAACAGATGCAAATGGAACAACATATCAGTATTTTTATTATAATACTAGAGGGATTTTGGACAATATTTTGTCTACTAAACTGCAAAATACAACATAACACATTTTTTGACAGCCACTCTTCTAGTGCATAGAGCGACGTGATATCCCACATATTTGAGTACCTAGAGCTTGAGTGTATGCATAGTGTTTTATGACGCACTCTCCGCCACTCTCTTTGTGAAACAAAATGAAACACATGCCACATGAAGATGAGTAGATAACAAGGTAAGGTACCTCACTAAAACAGAACATATTTATCTAGTCTAATTTAATTTTGTTGAAAAAATAACATAACGAGCCGTGGAATGTGCTGCCTAGCAACTCTACCAACATCTGCTTGGCCATTTCCCTTTTAACTATGTTTACTTTTTTTATTTCGTAAGTAACATGATAAAGATTGCTTAAGCTATATTTCAGTGATATTCATATTGCTGCATAACCGATTCGATAGTCATTTTGAAGCAATGATGGCCGAGCGGTAATAGCTATGGGCTCCCGTGCCGCAGGTCCCTGGTTCGATCCACACCGCCGGCTTGTGCTTCACCGCATGTTGGAAGGGCATTTTGCGAATGCTTGCCTAGCTACCACCCTCAAGTAGAATATGTCACCAAGCACCAAACAGTGTGTTTCGGAAGCAGTTCTTAAGAGCCAGCAAGTTATTATGAAACTACAAGCACATGAGAATAAATGAATGTCTCAGGGTGATAGGAGCAGTGTAGTTGGGAGAGGCTACCGCTTAAAATCAGGAAGGTCTCGTGCGTGTTCCGTCACAATTAGATAAAAAAACCGGCCAAGTGCGTTTGAGACACCGCACGAAGGGTTCCGTACCATTATCTGTAACCTAATCTTGCAAGTTACATACACTTTTCGCAGTGTCCGATTGAGCTGGGTAGGTACGGCGAAAACCTCTTTTATTGTATGGGAGCCCCCTTAATTATTTATTTTATTTTAATTATTTATATTTAAAGAGAACATAAAACTAAATATTTTGTTAAAGCGTCTACCTGTCACCGTTATTAGTATCGAGCAAGAAACGGTAAAAAAATCAAGTTTGTTGTATGGGAGCCCCCCTTAAATATTTATTTTATTTTTAGTATTTGTTGTTATAGCGGCAATAGAAATACATCATCTGTAAAAATGTCAACTATCTAGCTATCACCGTTCTTGAGATAGAGCCTGGTGACAGACGGACGGACGGACAGCGAAATCTCAGTAATAGGGTCCTGTTTTTTGGGTACGGAACCCTAAAAATAAGGTTTATCAAACTTTCTTTGTGAGAAAAGTTACATTATCATTTGGTTCATTATTTAATTGAATTATTTAATTGAAATAGGTACTATCACAAGCCATTAAATATGCATTTTGGTAAGGTTAGTAAATTATTTGACGTTACATGTTTCATTCATAAATCAAACATGTAACGTCAAATAATTTACTAACAAAATACTACGAACTATATACAACACTACAGCGTCTACAATGATAATAATAGTAATTTTTAAACATATTTTTGTTTTCAAATAATTATGTCCGCAACTATGCTCTTAGGTTTTTAAAAATACATCGTAACTCATTGAAATTAAAACCCTTTTGTTAAGCTGATCCCCAGCAAGCCTAGAATTCAATGTGCCATATAATTAAAATTTGCATATAAATAAAGATCACCTGCCTCTATAAATAGAAAAGGTATAAGATTCTTGTCTTGAAACATAAACTCTGCTTTGTCTTCTGGTTATATTTTATTCCCGCAAAACTCGTTTTTGCAAACTGCTTAATAAATATTCAAAATGTCTTGAATATATTAATTGCTAAGGTCTAAACAATCATTCATTTATTAAATAAAAAGACGACAATGTGCGACATGTGCTAAATATAACGCGGGTCCTAGCCGGTTCCTAATAAGTTATTATGGATAAAACTCGCGATAGTTTCCAAAGTGAAACGACAATGTGCATTAACTTTTAATGTTAAAAACTTCTTTCCCTTAGATAGTTAAATATCAAAAATTATACAATTCAAAATTCTGATACATGGTCTGTGAAGGCAGTAGATACTAAACTAACGTCTCTACTAATTGCCACTTCCCTCAGAGATGGCTTTAGCATTTAATACTGTTAAAGTGCATAATGAACGAATTATTATTAGGTATAAGTTGATTGGCAGTAAGTCCTAGGTATCCATTATTCTCTACGCCAATTATAAGGTAATATTACGGGTAAAAGTTTGAAATGGCCGTTTTGTCTTGTAGTTTCAAAACTATTTCAAGAGCACTGTGATGGTGAAGACCAAAGGAGTATTTGCTGTTTTGCTGCAAGTTTTGTCACGATTCTTGGAGATTATGCACAGTGGAATTCTGTTGTAATTGCTTGACCAGATTTAGATTATGCACAGTGGAATTCTGTTGTAATTGCTTGACCAGATTTAAGAAAATTATACTGAATTACGCGTAACTAAATATATATAAAAAACATTACAGTTTGGACCAAAGAACATAATACACACTTGTCTTGGTCACTGTTTTGGCGCTTCACCTGAAGTCAGCCATTGAATTGTTCAATTACGATAATTGCAAAAAGTTCTTTTTTTGGCTCATGTCACAGTTTGCGGTCCAAATTTCCTTGATTTCTGAAACTTTTTAATAAAGTAAAGCAGCTTCAATGCTCTGCATATCAGTAAAATCTTAAGGCACCCATTTTTCAAGATTTTAAATTTTACCTATTTACTATTTTCTATGCCTCTATTAACAACTTACTGCAATCTAAATACAACTTACAACACCTACTAAAATGGCAACCATTTAGGCAAGCTAGAGGTCATTGCAGGCCTACAGTGAGTCTGAACGCTCCAGCCCTAGGTAGCAGTCGGCAGTTGAGCCAAATAAATGCAAAATGGTTGCTAAACATAATTAAAAAAAAAAGAAAAAAAAAGGAATTGAGATTATGAGCAGTAACTGCTGGTCGGAAGTCGTATTCGAATAATACTCTGATATTCGCAATATCTATCGAGATTAAAACAACTCAAAAATATTACCAGATGTGATCGAAAGTATAGGTCAAATCAATCTAAAGATATCAATTTACATGAGAAATCCCTACCAAAACAGCTCTCTGAAATTACATAACTGCATGGTGGTAGGGCATTTTTCTGAATGCTCGCCTGGCTAGCTACCTCAAGTAGAAAATCGGTCGCCTAACCGTGTTGTTGTTCCGGCAGTTGTCCTTGAGAGCCAGTAATTCTAGGTTAGTCAGAACATCATCTTCACCTCAAAGGCTAAACTATCAGGCATAAAAACAATGATACATATGTTTAGAAAACCAATTATTTGGTACAAAAATACTCTTTTTCACATAAAATCTTCAGTTTTCTTCCAAACAAAACACAATGTCGATGAATTCAATTTTATTATATCACAATCAATATTCATCAACATCGTACAGTAAATCCAATCGGCTTGTCAGCGGTATTGAAGCATAAATCTGTACAAATGCATAAAGATTTCCCTGAGGACTCATAATACACAGATTCCTTTGAATATGTGCTTTAGAATGACACGCGTTACCCTTTTTGAATGAAATGACTATAAAAGTGGGGATTCAGCGGCTGCTAGTCAAATCACTTGGTTGCCATACGTCTTTTGTGTTTGGTTTTAAAAATAAATCATGTCATATTACGAAGCATTTCAATGCGAGACAACCCTGCATATTTATCACACTAAGGGCCTGTTTCAGAATGCTCGAGTAAGATCGGGTTAAACTACTCAGAACATATTTAATAAATAAAACACTATCTTTCCGTTTCACAGTCACTGAATTAGCCTATCCATCGGTTAAAGCTTGAAACACGCTGCATGTTAACTGTCATTTTTATCATTCAGTTATTTTATGTTCTGGGTAGTATAACTGGAACTTACTCGAACATTCTGAAACAGACCCTAAATTTATAAATGCGAATGTGTGTGAGTGTGTATGTTTGATACTCTTTCACGCTGTAACGCCTGGACTGATTTGGATGAAACTTGAAACAAAGTTTAGGTCCTGAATTAACTCATAAGGTACTTATTAGTATCACTTTTCATCAATGTGTAAACCGCGAGGTGCAGCTAGTTCTTAGTCCGCGTAATTTTTTTTTCACACAATTTTACCTGTCTGTAAGTATCGATGTGGTCGAAGGTATTAACAGGCTTAAACTAGACTTACTGGCTCTCAAGGACAGCTGCCGGCTTTTCTATTTGAGGGTGGTCGCTAGCCAGGCGGGTATTCGCAAAGTGCCCTTCCACCATGCAGCAAAGCTCGAGCCCACGGCGGGATTCGAACCATGGACCTGCTGCACGACAGTCCATAGCCAATGCCACTGAGCCATCACTGCTTTAAAATGTTGTTTTTGTTTCAAAATGTTGCTTCTACTGTTTATGATCCGGATACATCATATTGAGTTCTGCAAGTGAAAATGGTCACTGTTACTAAACCTACTCCGTCTATCCTTTATGTTATCCATCCTTATACTACAAAAAGCTGAACTTTTTGAACTGTAGTACAAGAAGGTAGTCGGTTTCATTTGACTCTGAATATATTATATAGAAGATATCCTATCAAAGTTATTAAAACAAAAAGTGCACCCCGTGGTTTTACCCACCTAGATAACATAATGCTGAAAAGTGAAGATGATAATGATGATAAAAAGTATCCTAAGTGTTAGTGCTGGACATACACTATCCATATTCGAAGTATCATTCAAATCGGTTCATCAATTTCTTCGTGAAAGAGAAACAAATACGCTCACAAAGTTTCCCAATTTTGTCACAAAATTATCGCAAAAAGTTCACCTGATGGTAAGTGGCCACTGCCGATTATGACCACTTGTAAATCCCTCCGCATTGACGCACTGGTGCGCTGCCTATCATTAAAAGAGAGGACTCTATTCATGTATTACATGAAAGCGTCAAATTTAAAGTATAACTAATTCTAGGTTAGCCTGAACAACATCTTCGACCACATCATCACTTACCATCAGGTGAGGTGGTGGTCAAAGGCTAACCTATCAAGCATAAGAAATATATAAAAACCGGCCAAAGTTGATTCTGGAACATATTAAGCATTCTAACCTACTTTTTAATATATTAACTACGTTTTTTTATAGAAATTTTATTTAACATTTATCAATCAAAGGCAGCGTATTTAGTTATTGTACTTAGTCATGTGACAGGTACGCTAGATTCTGAGAGTATTTAATAAAGATTTTTTACTATTATGTTTGCAATAACGCCTGCTCGGCGGATTACATTACAAAATTACAATTGTTTGTAGTACAACGTAATGAACTTTAGGTGTCGCTCCATCCCAATACGATGGCGATAAAGAACGGTAGGAAAAATTGGAGTTATGAGTCATTGTTAAGCTGGCTCAAGTGGTCAGATCACACTTCGGCTATAGGGGTGGATAGACGCGGGTTCAAATCCCGCGCTCAAATGAAGCGCTCGTAGCGAAGTTTACTTAGCTGTTCTCAACCGATCAGCAAAGTTAAGCAACGTCACCCGCCGTCATGAGTTGGATGGGTGACCGCTAGTGACATTACTACTGAGCGTTTCCGTGCTTCGGAGGGCACGTTAAGCTGTCGGTCCCGGTTGTTTTCTTAGGATGGCAGTCGTTATAGCATGGTGGTAGGGCATTTTGCGAATGCCCGCCTGGCTAGCTACCACCCTCAAGTAGAAAATCTGTTGCCAAGCACCTAACGGTGTGTTCCGGCAGCTGTCCTTGAGAGCCAGTACTTCTAGGTTAGCCTGAACAACATCTTCGACCACATCATCACTTACCATCAGGTGAGATAGTGGTCAAAGGCTAACCTATCAGGCATAAAAAAAAAAAAAACCCGCACAAGACTATAGTTATTGTTTCTCTCGTAAATTCTCAATAAAGATTTTGTCTCAAATATGCGCGGTAATTTCTGACTAAGCTGGGTATCAGGGTATTCCAACCTGATTTTATATGAAATATCTGTATATATTTTTTCGTGATTATGGCAGACTGGCAGTGAAATAAAGTGAACTACTGGATGTTTTTTTTAATCTTATTGTGACGGAACAAGCTCGAGGCCCACTTATGTTAAGCGGACTAACATCTGCCTATAACAGATGCATTTCATCACAAGTCACGAATTGCACTGCGCCCGTCACCTTGAGACATAATTGTCAAGTCTCATGTGCCTCTAATTTCACTGGCTCTCAAGGATTACTGCCGGAACATACCTTTAGGTGCTTGGCGACCAATTTTCTACTTGGGAGTGGTAGCTAGCCAGGCGAGCAATCGCAAAATGCCCTTCCACCATGTGGTGAAGCTCAAGCCGGCGGTGGGGATCGAACCAGGATACTGCGGCACGGCAGTCCATAGCTATTACTTCATAATGTTGTATCCTAAGAAATAATGCACTTATGTCTTGAACATCTAGGTCATGACAGATCTAGGCTGGCTTATTGGATATCAACGTCAAAGTCCCATTAGGAGAGCCGTAATGCATGTCGTGCATAGATACATTGTCTTTGATGGCAAAGTGCTCCGCCTGTAGTTTGTAGGTACTGTATTATGCCGCACGTCTTACTGATGTTGGTCGACCAATATTGGTATATTGGTTCAGAGATAACTTAAGTTTTGTTATAGTGTATCATCATTGGTTTGTATAATATGTTTTCTTTAAATGACAGAGGACGCCACAAGAGCATATTGTAGACTGTTTGGACATCGGTTTTGAGGTCAGCCGCAGATGTGATGAGTAGTATTTTTGGGATTTCTTTTGTTAGTTTTTTAGTATATTTCCGATAAATTTTGTGCAATGAGAGCTTAGATAGTAAAGAGCCCTGTAAATATGCAGCAACACCATCATCAGGTCTACTTGTGGAATACTGGGTATTATACAGGGTTATTGGTAAAATGCTAACAACCTCTTAAGGTTAACAACCTCTTAAGGTATATTTCCGATAAATTTTGTGCAATGAGAGCTTAAGATAGTAAAGAGCCCTGTAAATATGCAGCAACACCATCATCAGGTCTACTTGTGGAATACTGGGTATTATACAGGGTTATTGGTAAAATGCTAACAACCTCTTAAGGCTGACTTCTGCTAGTCCTAACAAACATTTAGAGATGTATTTTTTTTTGTTTAGCTACTAGCAGAGCAGTTTAGTTTACTAGCAGAAGTCAACCCTAAGAGGTTGTTAGCATTTTATCAATAATCCTGTATAATGGATATGGTAGAAAGCGACTACGAATTGAGCCGATCGAGCATCATAGCGCAGCTAATGTGGATGTGAGCAACGGCTAGCTGCTCATCATTAGCACTTGTTTTGTTCTAAATGTTGTCAGTGAAAACATTATTTAGAGTTCCTTTAGGCTTCAGCTGTCAGTCTGTCCCTTCGACTAGTGTCTGACTTTAAAGGGCTGTACCTTTGGAACTGTACCAGGTTTAAATTTTCACAGAATTTGTACTCGTACGGTGGAACAATAAAAATAACAACAAAAAAATTCAAAGTTAATATTTTTTTTCTCTTAATGTTCTGTTGTTACATTTTACCGACTTCAAAAACAGGAGGAGGTATTCAATTCATCTGTTTTTTTTATGTTTGTTACCTCAGGACTTTTGACTAGGTGAACCGATTTTGGTGATTCTTTTTTCATTGGATTTTTTTTGCCGTTTGGTTCTATTTTAATTTCATTAAAATCGGTCAAGCCGTTTTTGAGTTACACTCCAATAACTGAAAAGTGTTTTCTTATCTTGATGATATAGTCATTGACAGTGAATAACAATGGATCCCATAAGTAGCAGGGTTACTGAAAAAGGGTGAAAAAAAATATACTAGTAATTTTTTTGCTATTATTTTTGTTTGATTAACTTCGGACACCAGTCGATGGGGCATACATAATAAATGTACAAATAACGTGTTTCTTTTTAATGTTTTTATTTAGTTTTTTCCTTGTCGTAAATATGGTTATACTGTATTATAAGTATTCAAACAAACCACATCTTTTCCTCACAAATACTTTCTCCGTACATATCTTTTTGGTCCTTCGAGCTGGATTTGAACCAGCGACCTATGGATACTAGTAGTCCAATATCTGACAAATAACAACGAATAATAAAAACTGACCTATTGCAGATTAGACCCCCTAAAACCCTCGAACTGTATAAAAATAAACTATTTCTGCTAGTGTTGGTACGGAAAGATCAGTGTTCAAATCACGCTTGGCTGTTTTTATTTAATATACCAACCCTACACTGTATCAGGGTGTGTAGGGATCAGGGTAAAAAGAAGATGAGGTGTGCATGATGATAATAAAACTGAATTTAATTTCATTTGCAGGGTCTTGCCTGAGCTACGGCCACTCGTGTTGGGGAGGTAAGTCCATTAATCTTTTTAATTTAATTAGGTTAGTATTTTAAATTGAAATGCAGAAATAATTGAATTATTTATAATTGTAAGTAGTCTGTGATACTTATTTGGAAGACGTAAATGTAGGAAAGAACAAAACAAAAATAAACCAAGTTCAAACTAAACTAAGCACTAGTGTTTACTCAAATAATACTCGTCAGATCTCACTTAAATTTAAATGGGACTAGATGACAAGCACTAGCTTTCAATTGAAATAAGTATAAGTTAATCAAAAATGTATAAAACCGACTGCAAATTATAGATAGATAGAAGATAATACTTTATTGAAACACCATTAAAAAATCTTATTAAGTACGATAACATTACAAAATGCAATTGAGTGTAACAATAGGCGGTCTCATCACTTAGAGCGATCTTTTCCAGACGACCTATAACTGGAGAACAACATTTTACTAAAAATACACAGACGGTGGGCATTTATTTTCGTTAAGTGTTTTTCCGTTCCATTAAAATTTAAACTGCAACTTATATATATTTATGAAATCGCTTTTTAAAGCCCTTAATTTTGATACGCGACTCAAAGGGCATGGAAGGTTTTATTGTTATTTTTTATATATGGCCTCGAATATTCGTCCGTTTGTTTTTTATTTCTTTTATGTACCTAGTTTCGCTTGCAGTATCAATACGAATGTAACTTTATCTCATATGAGAAAATTGGTTAAGCAGTTTAGAAGTTATGGTGGCATAAAGAAACTCACAAACATACATACATGAACCCTGGAAACATAACACTCCTTTTTTGGGCTTTTTTTTTCGTGTAAACATCAAAATCGGTACTCATTACAAGTAACACATACAAAAAAAAGGTGGAAATGAGAACATCCTCCTTTTTTTTGAAGTCGGTTATAAATGCCTTCTGATATACTTCATCTCTCATCTTCATCGTAATATACTTTACAGCATCTTAGTAAATACTCTAGGATCCACATTTTTTAAGGTCCCCTAATGCCTTATTATAATCTTATCTGATGGTAAGTTATGATGAGGTCTAAGTCTAACAAGCATTACCTAGAATGGGAACTAACTCTCATGTACAGCCATTGGAACACGATTAATTGCTTGGCGACAGATTTTTTTACTTAAGGCTAGCTCCCTAGTTACTAGTAGCTATAAATAAATCCGTAGCTAGCTAGCGGTAAGTAAAATGCAAAGTGTCCTAGCGGTAATCCATCCAAGTCATAACCAATAGCGAACGCTGTTTATGAGTCTCAAGACGTAGTTGATCGGTTTAAGATCGACTGGGTGACTGCTACTGACATTACTACTGAGCGCTTCATGATGACATGGCGTCATAATTTTAATCTTTCCTATCGTTCTTTAACCATCGTATTGGGATGGAGCGACACCTATAGTTAAACTAACGTTGTACTACAAACCACACCAATTTTGCAATTGGTTTTATACTTGTAAATGATGACGTGACCTTATAATTTTGCCGGTTTAAATCCCGCACATGACTTAAATTTTTCCTATCGTATATTTGTAATTTTGTAATGAAGTCCGCATAGCGGGCGTTATTGCAAACATAACAATATTAAAATGCCAAATTGTGTTCAAATTATGTCTAGCAAATGACTTGACGTGTTCAAGTGTCACTCTGATAGTTTTATCACGTAAATTATGATAACAAGTATATAAAAGTCGGTACAGATAACACAATAGTTCCACCGATATCGGCATATTCCCACGACTAAAGGTATTGAGTATTAATGAACTTTTGCGACTCTATCGTACATATTGGTTCCGTTTTAATCCTGGATTAGAGCCCCTTGATATAACATGAAATAATGTGTAAAAAAGCCGGCTGTAGTACTTTAGATATTATTTTTATCATTGTGACGGTTGCAAATGGAACGTCATTTTTACATGGCTTGTGTAAATAGTTTGGTACGAGAAGGTGAGGTACATAGAAGAATTATACGTTCTTTTCCGGGAAGCTATTTTCAATATCATAATATATTTTTATATCTATTAAATTTTTGCTAGAATTTATTACAAATAGTTTTGTTTTTCTTTTCGTAAATATATTATCTCTTTTTCAAAGTCTTTAGTAACTCCAAGAGCGGCGTAGAATCCGCATTAACAACTTATAATCAAATAACACAAATATTATATAACATAAAGTTGAATTAACAGTCTGTTATAATATGTTTATTTCCAAAAATATTAAAATCTTGAGCGTTTTATCCTTTTCAACGTTTTTTTTTCTAGTTTTCAAAAACAAACATGAAGTAAAATGATCATCCCTGCAGTGGTGGACCGTTCTAAAGTTACATATTGCCAAATTTTGAGCAGTTTCACTTTGGTAAAATGCCCCAGATTTGGCAAAAAGTAATAAAGTAGGTCTCTTCAGCAAGAGTCCATTTTAGTTGGTACCTACCACCACAATGTCAGATATTCTGCTTCGAAGCTGTAATCTAAAAATACAACTGTGCTTTAGTGTGGAGAACACATGTTATATTACTGGGAAAATAAGACATAACGTAGTAAAAACAATGCCTACACCGATCTAAGAGCGCCCGCTGCGGCAATACTGGGAGCGAGGCGCGCCGCGCTCTCTTTGAATAGAATTTTGAATATTTACATCGAGCAAAGTAATAAAAAATATGTAATAATAAATTATAGGCACAAAAGACTTTTAACATCAGGTGATCCTCGTGCTTATTCCGTCACATACTTATAAAACAGAATAAAAAAAACAGTAAAAATATAAAAAAAAAACATTCATCTAAAAATGTTTGTCAGGACTAACAGAAGTCAGCTCTAAGAGGTTGTTAACGTTTTCCCAATAACCCTGTATAGACTGACGAGAATAAACTTATAGAAGAGAACATTAACTAAATATTTAGTAAAAATCTATAATAAATGGTCTAGGTACCGGTCAAAATGGCGATCTCTATTGAATATCGTGGAGATCGACTTATTAATGTTTTCATGAATTTTTCATAATCAACAATATCTTAAAATTCGAGTTGAAATAATTGTGCTTTGTGCTACCAATGCATATATGCATACAAAATCACGCAGATAATGCTAGTATAACTTTACACCATATTTCACCGCAAACTTTTCATGACGTCAAAGAGTATCTAAGTAGTAGACGCACTGACGTGCCATAAATTCTAGCGCTCAAAAGAAACTAAAAAGTGCATTAGCGTACATCAATAAGTAGCCATATTCTTCAGCCTCAATTTTATATTTTCGAGTTTATCAATATTTATAGTGAAATCATTGAATAGATGGGCTTTTGCGTGGCAGTAGTGCAATAGAGTGCAGCTCCCGACTTAATGTTATAAAATCTAGTTTTATCCACCTGTTAGACGTCTTAAAGGCGTCAAGGGCACAAAACATAAAATTAGTAAGTTACTACCACATAAGGTTTTTTTAAGCATAATAGATTTTTATGTTATTGTGACCGAACAAGCTCGAGGCCCACCTGATGTTAAGAGGACTAACCTCTGCCTATAACAGATGCATTTCATCACAAGTCACGAATTGCACTGCGCCCGTCACCTTGAGACGTAGTTTTTAAATCTCATGTGCCTGTAATTTCACTGGCTCTCAAGGACTGCTTCCGGAACACACCGTTATGTGCTTGGTAACAGATTTTCTACTTGAGGGTCGTCTCGAGCCAGGCGGGCATTCACAAAATGCCCTTCTACCATGCGGTGAAGCTCAAGCCCGCGGCGGGATTCGAACCATGGACCTGCGTGGCAGTCCATAGCCAAAGCCATTGAGCCATCACACTTATAAATTAGTTGGGGAAACTAGCCTTATTAGTACCCCTTAAGAACAAAGGCTTCTATTTCCAAATCTACAAATTATAGACATTGTTAATTTCTTGTTAATTTCATAATCAACAATATCTTAAAATTCGAGTTGATATAACTTTGCAGTGTGCAATACATATATATGCATACAAAACCACGCAGATAATGCTAGTATAACTTTACACAATATTTCTCCGCAAACTTTTCATGACGTCAAAGAGTATCTAAGTAGTAGACGCACTGACGTGCCATAAATTCTAGCGCTCAAAAGAAACTAAAAAGTGCATTAGCGTACATCAATAAGTAGCCATATTCTACAGCCTCAATTTTATTTTAACGAGTTTATCAATATTTATAGTGAAATCATTAAATAGATGGGCTTTTGCGTTGCAGTAGTGCATTAGAAGCAGTGATGGGCTCAGTGGCATTGGCTATGGACTGCCGCGCAGCAGGTCCATGCTTCGAATCCCGCCACGGGCTTGAGCTTCAACACATGGTGGATGGGCATTTTGCTTATGCCCGCCTGGCTAGCGACCACCCTCAAGTAGAAAAAAAGATGTGTTCCCGCAGCTGTCCTTTGTAGCAGTAAAATTACAGCGACATGAGACTTAACAACTATGTCTCAACAGCGCAGTGCAATTCGTGAATTGGAATGAAATGCATCTGTTATAGGCAGAGGTTCGTCCGCTTTACATCAAGTGTGCCTCGAGCTAAATCCGTCACAATAATAATAATAAATAAAAAAAAATAGCAATTATATTTCTTATCCTTCTGTTAGATGTCTTATAGGCGTCAAGGGCACAAAACTATAGATAAGTTAGCTTTCTACCACATACATTTTTTTTATGCTTCATAGATTATCAGCCTCTGACCACTATCTCACCGGTTTTTTTTATGTTATTGTGAGGGAACAACCTCGAGGCCCACCTGATGTTAAGCGGACTAACCTCTGCCTATAACAGATGCATTTCGTCACAAATCACGAACTGCACCGCGCCCGTCACCTTGAGACATACTTGTTAAGACTCATGTGCCTGTAATGTCTCAACTCATGTGCCCGGAACACACCGTTGGGTGCTTGGCGACAGATGATTGGAATGGGATGCTGCCAGGCGTATAACAGTGATCACTACTATTATATTGTTAACATTCTGACTAAACGCACGAATAGAAGCGAGTTTACTACCATTCATATGCCATAAGTCAGGCAGCTGGCAATAAATCCACATATAATTATTTAAAAGAATTTTTAAAATTATTACAAATATAATTTTATTAATATTAAACTATATCTAGTAACAATTCCGCCTAATTTTCCTGTGACGTCAACACCACGTAGCCAAACCTGGAGAATTTTTACGCGTTTTGCATCTACTTATTTTGTCAGAAACTTTGATGGATATTTTTCAATGTTTGTCTAAAATATTTAATATTTCAACCTGCTGAAAATCTCAAGCCAAGGTAATATGCATCTTTCGGTGAGAGATACATGTTTCTTCCTTTTGGGGTTGAAACCATCTAGAGGTTCAGATGGACGCCAATTTTTAAAAGAATGGTGGAACTGACGTCTACCTAAAAGAGCTGGCACATACGTCGGCCAACGCATAAGTTTGGCAATTCAACGAGGTAACTTCGCTAGCTTTTTAGACATTTTACCCGCTGTCGGCGGCAATGGAGTTTTATTAGTGAATTTATAGTTCGTAATATGATAGGTTTATATACCACCTCAATTAATGTATCAGTATTAATATTCTATGGTAAAATACTGTGTTATATAATGTATTACATTAATATTATATAATGATAAGTATATTTAGTAACAAAATAGTAGATTGTTAAACAAGGGTTGAAAGGAATCAATTCCCATACGAGGTATTTAGGCGCCCGAGCACAGCGAGTAGGAATTTATTTCAAATATAATGTAAGTAAAAATTTGTACTTTTTTTCAATTATTGATTAATAGTAATAACATGAGTTTTACCTTTATAAAATTAATTGATGAATTAGAACAATTTGTTTAGGTTAGTATGTAATTACAACAACCTTATAATTACTTACTACCCTGCCAATTTATATAAAATGTGTCTGTTTCAAAATTTAAATATGGAACAATATGCGACTACCCCTGGGGGCATCCCACTTAAAATGTATATTTTTTTTATTCACACTCATAAATAGAATTGGTAACTGAAATTTTCATTCAAGGTACAGTAACTTGAGAAAGTGTTTAAACTAGTTATTTTAGCCTTTACTTAAAACAAACATAGTTGTTATTATTTTTTATAATACAGTAGAGAATTTTACAACGAAAAACTTAGACATCTATTTTTGTTTTTAACAAGGGTTACCATGGTTTCAAAACATGCCAGCCCTAGAGAAGGGAGCATTTACCGTGAGTTTTTCCCGCCCTTAAATGGGAAGCATCGTCTTCCACCCGCTCGGATCAAACAAACACTACTCTCCGAGTATAACAAATTAAGTTATTTTTTTTCATATATTAATTACCCGATAGCAATGCCTGAATATATTAATTATTATCATTTCTTTTATTTATATAAATCAATACTGTCCAGTGTTTTGATAGTATACACAGGTTAAGTTAGTTAAACAATGATTGTATAAAAGTTTCCTATTGGCCGTTATGGTTTTAGAAAATACATTATACCAACCCTATTTGAGTGAGACAAGGTTGATTTCAAGTTCTTATATACATATACTAAGAGCTACACGACTTTTCGTCAGTTACACTTCATAAGCATTACTATCGGCATTATACTCTAGCATTGAAAACTTTTAACTAAAATTTGGTGACCACAATATTGGTAGTCGTGTTGGTATAGCTGTTGATGCTAGGGTTGGTACCAAAGTTATATTCACGTAAACGTCTCAGCTTGACGGAATCCATTTCCTGCCATAGGAGGACGTGAAATTGCATGACTCTCTACCATTTGTCTTAACCTCAGCACTTACCTATGTTCGGGGCAATTTATTCGTATCTCAGATAGAAACAACAATACACTGGTGCCGTACATTAGTCATGAAATGAACAGAAGCTCTCACGAAGTGCCTAAAAAGCAATAAATATTCCTGAGGAAGATACCCACACGAAATTTTAGAGCTATCATTATTTTGGTTGTTTCCGTGGGCTTAATTTTATTTTACATTCCCTCGGGAACCAACAAAGGGCAACGGAACTATTGTTAAACAAAGTTATTTTACAGTAAAACATATCCTAGATGGTCCTAATTGCCTTACAACCAATTGTTTCCGAGTCGATGAGTATATTTTGAATGTATATATGACCACGTGTTACTTTTTATTGGAGCAGCCACACTTGATGATTATTTTATTGTTTGGTAGAATATACGTTAAAGGTACACACATCAAAAGTGCCTAGGGATCAAGTACGTTTTCGAGTTTTGTCGCAATAGAAGATTTAATTTGTGTGCTTTTCTGACAAGTCTCGTTTCGGTATGCGGCCTGATACAAGACGTACTCGAGTTTGAAGGAGCTCTGGACGTCAAGAACGTTTAAAATTCTGTCAAGAAGTTCACCCATATGGAAGGGGAACAATAATGGTTTGGGTCGGTATTTATATTGGTGGAAGAACAGATCTCATTTGGATCAGGGGCAACCTCAATGCTCAGATTTATGCGGAGAGTGTTGTTTTAGAAGAGATCATCCCTTTGCGAAGCAGTTTGGGTAATACGTTTTGTTAAATGCACGATGATGCACGTCCACACACGGCTGGAGTCGTAACTCGTACTATTGCGGATGCTCGCATTACCGTTCTGCTGTGGCCTGCTCAGTTGCCAGACCTCAACCCCATTGAACATGCATGGGATATGCTACAAAGAAAAGCTCTGCCAAGTATGGATGCGGTGCATACCCCACAACAGCTTTTTGATTTGTTTCAAAGAACGTGGGCGGCCATTCCTCAAAGTGATGAACCTATTTCGAACTGAATCGCTGTGCTTGTGTGATTAGTGTAAATGGTAGAAACACAGATTATTAAATAATATAATTTTGCAATAAACGGCAAAATTCCTAATTTATTTCGTTTTTCTTTCCATTGACATTAACTTAGGTAACATCTGTTCAAATTGCAAAACGGTATTTTTTTCTTTATTTATACATTATATGGGTATTCGTTATTAAATCAAACATAGGAATTACATTTAAAATCCAGTCTGGATAATTAGATGTAGTAAATATTAATTGAATATTTTTTTATACTTCAAAATATACAGGATCCCTAGGCACTTTTGATGTGTGTATTATACATGTATTTAAATTTAATCAATTGCAGTGTAGCAGTTTTCGAGTTACATTCAATTAACTGAAAAAGTTTTTACTATGCCTTTATTTTGGTGATCTGATGTGTGGATGAAGGACAAAACGGATCCTGTACACTGCTTGTATCCCAAATAAAAGGGGAAAGAAAACCTTGAGCAGGCACGCAAAAAAAGAGAATATAATATTCCGGTATCTAAAATTTTACCTTCTGCTAACAGTAATACGAAAACTGATTTCGACTTCTTAAAAAGGCGGAAGGTTGTCAAGCCGAAGTGTACCTAAATTTTTTTTAATGTATGACCACGCATTACGTTTCACTGGATCATCCAATCTTGGCGATTGTCTTTTTATTTGGGAGAGTATACTTTTATGTATTTATAGCTGACAGGCTAGCCTTTAATTACTATCTCAGCTGATGGTAAGTGATGATATATTCGGTCGAAGATGTTGTTAATCAAATAGAATTTGCTAATACATCTGGATGACTTACTAATTGCTTATTACAAGTCTGTTCGTTAATGACCAATATTGTAACTGTAATCGAGGGCCATAATCGATGTTCTAAACAGAATGCATAAAAGAGTAAAAAATCAGTAGGAATAATGGTAGTTGTATGAATCACTTAAGTTTTTTTAATACACCAAAATCGGCTTGAGACACTGGAAAATATAAAATAACTTGTCAGATTAATGCATGTTTTTTTAGATATAATATGTATTGAATTTAAAATTCATAGCTTACTTACCTACTATCAACTAAAATATGATTCATCTGAATATTATGATTGAAATTGTGAATTGTGGGATACATTACATGAAATAAATGAAATTTAATTTAATTTATAAAAATAGTGAGCTCAAAGTGTTTTGAATCAGCACTTGACCTTAACAAATTATGTAATCATTTTCAGTGATAAAATTCCGTGACAAATATTTTGTGGTGCCTCATTAGTTATAATGAGGCACCACATTATTGTGTTTCGGGGCGCCGCAACCACACACCATACAAATTTCATAATCTTATTAAACCTCTCTCGTAGTCCATCCAGGTAATAAGGTGAAATCGACCACGGGTTCGTTAAGTTCACTTACCTACTCATTTATTTGACAAGATTTTAGACCAATTATTGTCCCGCTAACCACACCTGTCACCGTCATTTTTTAATTATTTCAAACCACGTACGTCTAAATTGTGGCAATTACGCAAAATTGCGCCAGAGCCGGCCGACGCAAGGGATCAAAGCATCACAAAGTGATTATTAACGTTTCATTTGACTGGCAACCCTACGTCACACGTATTTTAAGGTATTACCATACCTACCTCGGATATTCGTGTCAAATCATTTCGGACTTTAAACTGAATAATGAATAAATCCTTTTGTTATGTTTTGCATGCTCGTCTTGTCTTTGTATATATAAAAAAAAATTATGAAATTTCATGTCAGTATAGGTAGGTATATATATTTTACAGACACACCTTACCTCAAACATGTTTTGAATACCTGTTATGACCTTTGACCACTATCTCACATGATGGTAAGTGATGATGTGGTCGAAGATGTTTTCAAGGTTACCTATTATTACTGGCTCTTAAGGACAGCTGCCGAATATACGGTTAAGTGTTTGGCGACAGATTAAAAAAAAAAGAAAGAAAAATGTTTATTTGCTACAAACAAATAATAATAGCAAGATGGAAAACAAACAAATCATAAAAGAAACACTTCTATTTGTCGCAAAACAACTTTCTACTTGTCTAAGGATGGCAGTCGTTATATCACGGTGGTAGGGCATTTTGAGAATGCCCGCCTGGTTAGCTACCACAGCTAGCCAGGCATCTGACTGCCATCCTAAGACAACAAAGAGGACAGAGGGCTTAACGTCCCTCCGAAGCACGGAAGCGCTCTGTAGTAATGTCACTAGTGGCCCATCCAATTCATGACCGCGGCGGACGTTGCACGGCTAAGCAAACTTCGCTACGAGCGCTTCAATCGAACTTTGTGACACTAATAATTATTATAATTAGCTCTAAATTCTACAGAATGTTAGTGGCACAGTGGTCTTCATTATTTATACATGGCATATAATGTTTCGACGCTATCTATAGGAGTTCTAGACTCTAAAAAACCGAGCGCGATTTATCACATTTACAAATTATTTAAAGTAGTTTTATTTACCGGTCAAAGTACATAAGAAGATATATATTTACAAGAAATTGTATGTGTTTCTTTCCAGCTCATGGCAAACGTTCCGGCAAGCCTCCTGCGGCTGCTCCTGACTGGTACCTGACAAGAATGCTGCGACGCATGGCCGCTAACGCTGAGATGGTGAGTATATAAACTAAACTAACATTGTATAGTACCACCAACTTAACTGTGCAGTTCTCGAGGGCGCTACTAGTCAAGGAAATCAACTACAAACTGTCACAATTCGAAGGAATGTTGTAGTTCTTTTTTCTGCCACCTGAACAGATAAGTTGGTGGGTCTGTATTCTAATTTCGGAGACCAGACTCAGGACTACGAAGGGTAGGCTCGTGCGCCAATTTCATTAAATCTGTGTTGTTGCAGCGGCATATAGCATCTAAGTCCGTTCTATTTATTTTTTTAAACATTTTTTATAAAAAAAAAACAGAGCCCACTAGTAATAATTTTTTGGAGTTGGTGATTCAAAACACTGACCTCACAATATCATGGTCTGCCTTCTACATGTTATTTCATACTCTTCAGTTTTTTTTTCTTTTTTTAAATATTTTTTTAATATTTATTTTCACTCTTTCAGTTTCAGTTTTATTTTTAATATTTGTTTCAACTCTTTTTAATGTTGCATATTTTACAAAGACCATTTACTCGCCTAAAATTTTTGCACCATCGAGAACAAAAAATGCCTATACCATTAAATTATATAGGTATGCAAATATAATTTTCAGTTAATTGACTACAACTGAAATGCTAAACCGATTTTGATGAAAAGAATCATACCCAACAAAAATAATCATCAAATGCAGTTCAAAATTGGCGGGAAATCACGTAAGAAACATACATAAAACCTACGGATTATGAACTTCCTCCTATTGTGGAAGTCGGCTTCTCTTTGTATTTCTTGTCAATATATTATGTTCATCAAAAACAAGAAAGAAGCTTTCAACCACTCAACTCTTGTAATGTCATCACTACCCTTATATTTCTCAATATGGTTTCAACTAATTTCAATAAAATGCACCAGTTATACACCTACATTTCATATACACATGAATACGTACAATTTAGAGCTAAAACAAACCTTGAATATGTGAAAACCGCCATCTATACTTCTCCCTCTGAAACTTTCAGAAACACAGCCACTCGCCTTCTAACAACAATGACCTTAACGCCATCTTTCGAATGGACCTGACAGATGAGGCGCCCTCTACGAACAAGCTCTTTTCGTAAGTACTTATTCCTGTTGTAGATGACACTACCGTAACTAATTTATTCTGAGTTGATTTGCTACCATATCTTTCTAAGATTGCTTCTTTATAAATATTAATATATAGGTAGGTAATTACACAACAACAACATGCTCTGGAAAATATCAGGGAAAAGCCTGCTGTCCTAACAATTTTCATATCATAGGTACTTACTATTTTTATTAATTGTAGATAACATTTTCATGTTTTAAATTATTAACGTAGAACATCTGTGCCGAACTAGCACATTATTATTAATAAAGTGGAAAATTGATTCAAAAGCTGGTTTCAGTGGTAGACTTGTACTGCACGGAACAATCAAAAATATAATATAATATACATCTATACTAACTTGTAATAAAATTTTGTTACCTTATTATTATTAAAATATGTATCAGTATGTAACCTAAGCAGAGACATTTCAATTCAATTATTTCTTACAAATGTTGATTCAATTTCTAGAATACCTACCTTATATTACCTCATATTACCTTATTATACCTTTGCTTGTGCTCTCTATGAATTAAGTTTATTAATATAAAATAAATCCGTCATTGGATGTAAGAAATATCACTATATGATTATGTTAATTTTGTTAAGACCTGTGGATTTTGTGAATTAAATAAAAAAAAAACAAAAGCAGATGTACAAATTTTAAATATAAAAAAGAAATCTAAAAAGAGATGCGTCTTGCACAAACATCTTTATTTTTTTATAAGCTAATCGTACTTTAGGGACTTTCCTTCCAAATAATATAATAAATGTGAAACTTTTTGAGTTCGTTACCACCCATGCTGTAGCAGCTAATATTTATTAAATTAGAAAGTCATATCGGTAGATTTTTAAGGTTTTTAAAATATAGGATACTTTTAATCCTAAATAATTACTAGTTATGAATTTTTTTTAACATTCTTATAAGGGAAATCATATAAATTTTATCGCTGATAATATTTAAATAATATATACGAGAGTAAATAATTCAACATAAATATATGTATAATGAATCGTATAATCGTAGAAATGTATAAGATCACGGTTAAAAACTTTAAAGCCTTATATTTTTATTTGTTTTTATTCAGAATACGTTCGCGTTTGACCATACCCTGCCTGATGTTAAGCACTGAAAAGGTCTAAGATGGAGCACGTTTACCTAGAAAAAGCTTATTTACTCACGATTTAAAGACATCCATGTTATTGCGAAATTATAAATATACGATAGGAAAAAATTAAGTCATGTGGAGGATTCGAACCCGCGTCCATCCAAAAAGAACCTATCTTATATATATAATTTGTAATGTATTCCGCATAGCAGGCGTTATTGCAAACATAACAATATTAAAATTATAAGGTTGCATTTACAAGTAAAAAACCAGTCTTCTTTGTAGTAAAACGTAAGTTTAACTATAGATGTCGCTCCATCCCAATACGATGGTTAAAGAACGATAGGAAAAAAATGAGTTATGACATCTTTGTCATGTTAGCTCAATTGGTTAGAGCATACCGCGGGCAAAGAGTTGGATGGACGCGAGTTCGAATCCCGCACACGACTTAAATTTTTCCTATCTTATAATGTAATCCGCATAGCAGGCGTTATTGCAAGCATAATAATATTAAAACATCTATGTTATATTCATGGGGAAAACTATAAGTTAACTATACTTACCTACCTAAGTGTACAAGCAACATTAATCTCAATTAGTTCCTTTCTACATATTTCAGGGACAACGATGGCTCCGTGGAAGTTCCCTTCAACAGGATTCCCGATTCCAAACCCATGTTGGACGACGATGTGCTTTCCAAAATGAAAATTTGGCAAATGATGGTGAGATAAATTACTTTTATGTAATTTTTTTTCATACAATTGTGACGGAACGAACACGATGCTCATCTAGTGCTAAGTGGCAAGGTCTGCCCATAACAGATGCATTTCGTCAGTGACGAACTGCACTTCGCCCGTCACCTCGAGACACAAAGCTATCATGAGTAGAGTTCACGGAGCGCTTTCCATACAAACGTAGTTTCGACATATTTTAAATACTAAGGGTTCAAACTTGGTGAAACTTTGCATGTATATCCTTTAACCTAATATCTATGCTTCTGGTTTGCCAGATTTTCGTAAAATTAAGTATTTTCAATAATAATTCGAAAAGTCGTTTCCTATAGCAATGTTATTATGATGGAACACGCTAGAGGGCCACCTGATGTTAAGCGGACTAACCTCTGCCTATAACAGACGCAATTCATCGCAAGTCACGAATTGCACACGCCCGTCACTTTGAGACATAGTCGTTAAGTCTCATGTGCCTGTAATTTCACTGGCTTTCAAGGACTGCTGCCGGAACAAACCGTTAGGTGCATGGCGACAAACTTTCTACATGAGGGTGGTCGCTAGCCAAGCGGGCATTCGCAAAATGCCCTTCCACCATGCGGTGAAGCTCAAGCCCGCGGTGGGATTCGAACCATGGACCTGCTGCGAGGCAGTCCATAGCCAATGCCACTGAGCCATCACTGCTTCGTAATTAATGGATTTGAATGGAAGGCGCTTCGTGAACTTTACTCTTAAGTCACAACGTGCCTGTAACTTCCATGGCACTCATAGTCTCCTACCCTTCAAACCAAAACCAAGTGCTAACTTTACTGACATTACTGTTTGGCCGTAGAAATAATTATGGTGGTAGTACTTCCCTGGACGAACTCGCACAAAGAGTTGCTACCAAAACTGTGGCGATCGTTTTGTAATTCAGACAAATCACCTTATAAAATACTAGAGCGGCCTGCCCCGGGTTCGCACGAGTATTTATAAACTTAAACTCAAAAAGTTGTTATTATGACTAACTAGAAATTGAATCTACAAAATCGTCCTCAATACCATACGGTATTGAGGACGATTTTGTAGATATTGATGTCTTCTATAAAATTGTAGTACATCAATTTGCTCTATTGACAACAATTTACGCAGAGTACGCGATATAACGATTTTTTTTCACAAGCTGGGTAGTTTTCATACGGATCCCTAAGTTTTAGAAATATTCTGTAACCTATGTTCAGGGACAGGGATTCTAATGGTGAAAGAATTTTAAATCGGCCCAGTAGACTTAAAGTTTATTCAATAAAACAAGATTAAAAATAACTAGGAGTTGAAGGATTAGTAACTGACAAAGCAATATCCCTTGCAACAGACTTCCAAGTGATGTTTCTTAAGGAACTGTCAGGTAAGAAAGTAAAAAGGAAAGGTACTTTCCCATGGGAGTTGTAACAGGTGACAAAAAGAAACATACCTGAAGGTGGGCAGCAACGCCTTATTTTTGTTTTTTATTGCCGATAAGTAAGCCGGTGACCACAATCACACCTGAAAGTAGGTGATGATGTTGATGAAGGTGTTAATAGGCTTAACCTAGAATTCTAACTCTCACGGGCTACTGCCGGAACACACCGTTAGATGCTTGGAGACAGAATTTCCTCAGGAGGGTGATCGCTAGCTAGGTGGGCATTCGCAAAATGCCCTTCCACCATGCGGTGAAGCTCAAGCCCGCGGCGGGATTCGAACCATGGACCTGCTGCCCGGCAGTGCATAGCCAATGCCACTGAGCCAACACTGCTTCTAAATAACTGCCATCTTACACTGCGTTTTTTTTGCTGGACGTGGCAGCACAATGTAGAATATTTCAATAATAAAATTTGTAATTAACCTTCATAAGAGCGTCGTAGAAGCCTAAATTGAATAAGTGATTTTGACTTTGATCCCCCAGTCACCGGTCAAGCGTAGTGGTTATGGCAAACCCCTTTCTTAACAGAGAAGGCTGAGAGAGAAAGATGAATTGAAATTTTGCAAAACATTATGTACCAGATACCGGATAAGGTACAGTTGTCAAAGGTGAGACGGTACTTCGCACCGGAACCGATGCTAACTTTATACAAAGCGCAAGTAAGGTCCTGTGTCCTGCGACGGCTCTGCCAAATACCAACTTGAGGCACCTGAGTCGATTGAGAAACGCGTTAAGAGTTTTATAGGAAACGGTTATTTGGGGAAGTCTCGGTTGCAAAGCCTCGAGCACCGCCGTAAAATCGCTTGTCTATCCGTCTTTTACCAAATACATTGCGGTGAATGTGCACAAGAACTGCACGACTTAGTTCTGCCCTCCCTCTTTTTCCATCGGACGTCCAGACAAACGGAGAGGCGCCATTCGTACATGGGTGATATTCCCAGAACTCGTACGAAGCTCTTCGCTTTTCACTTATGCTCGTGCGCACTGCGATAGAGTGGAACTCCTTGCCATGGTTAGTTTTTCCCAGTGGATATAGCATGGCATAGCAAGTGGATAGAGTAAATAAGTTTCATCTAGGTAAGCGTGCTCTATCTTAGACCATATCAATGCTTAACATCAGACAGGGTGTGGCCAAATGCGAAACTATTATATCATAGCAGTGATGGCTCAGTGGCATTGGCTATGGACTGCCGCGCAGTAGGTCCATGGTTCAATCCCGCAGTGGGCTTGAGCTTCACCGCATGGTGAAAGGGCATTTTACGAATGCCCGCCTAGCTTGCGACCACCCTCAAGTAGAAAATCTGTCGCCAAGCACCTAACGGTGTGTTCCGGCAGCAGTCCTTGAGATCCAGTGAAATTACAGGCACATGAGACTTACCAAATAATAATATGCCTTAAGGTGACGCGCGCAGTGCAACCCGTGACTTGTGACGAAATGCATCTGTTATAGGCAGAGGCTAGTCCGCTTAACATAAAGTGGGTCTCGAGCTTCTTCTGCCACAATAACATAAAAATACCTACAGTTCATTGGTTGAGTGACCTGTAAAGTCACTTTAGAATCACGAAGACTTGGGTGCGATCCCTGTGTCTAAGAAATGTTTACTTGGAAACTGCATTTGGCATTGTGGCAAGCTGCAACAAAATTTAAAAAAAATAAAGAAAAAGTACTAGAAAACAGAACCCAATTACAAATCATCAGCTGTTCATCTGTCCATATGTCTGTCCGTTTTCTAAAGTATTAACAAGTTAATTAAAATTTTCATAGACCATGTTAATAAAAGCTTTTTTTTTCCATTTCAGAGAGACTCCACCGAAGATAAATAAATATAACCTACGATAAATGACTGACGTTGTTTCCTTCATCAATTCTAGCGTTTCATTTCGTTTATAAATTATCTATGTACATTAATTTAATACTCCTGTTTATTTGTGTTAAATAAAAATATTGTAAGTCAATTGTAAGGCTGGGTTACGATTGGCTACGTAGCTGTATGATGTAATATAGGTGTTAAGGTCAAATGTGCCATTTATAAAAATGTTTAAGGAACTTGATGAGTTTTATTTGAATCCAACCTTATCGACTATGTAATTAATTTATTCTAACACTACCGCATCTATCACGGGGAGTGTTCTGAGGAACTGTTCGATTTACTACCTGCAGCTCAATTTCGCCATCGGACGTCCCGACAAAGCATGATGATCGATTTCATCAATTTCATGTCGACGTCTGGAAGTCCACAACTTTGCGATTTTCACGGCATTTTCTACCTCGCACTGCCACAATATGGAACCAGCTGCCAGGTGCAGTATTTCCGAACGGATACGACTTAGGGGCCTTCAAGAAGAGAGCATATTCCCTCCTCAAAGGCCGGCAACGCATCCTCGATACCTCTGGTGTTGCGGATGTTCGTGGGCGACGGTGATCACTTACCACCAGGTGAACCGCACCGCAATTCACACATTTTAGTGTTGAGTTCTATTTTTTAGTAAAAATTTTTTTTCTTTTTTAGTGTCCCTTGCTACTTATGGGATCGATTGTCGTTCACTGTTAATGACTATATCATCAAGAAAGGAAAACATTTTTCAGTTATTGGAGTGTTACTCAAAAATGACTTGATCGATTTTTATGAAATTGAAATTGGAGTACTCCCATTAACAAGCATCAGCTTTCTAATAAAAATCGGTTCACCCAGTCAAAAGTACTGAGGTAACAAACATGAAAAAAAAATAGACGAAGGATCTCTTCCTTTTTGTGAAGTCGGTTACATTAAGATGAGGATTATGATGACTAAGGTATCCTATGTACCTATCAATCCAGAATAAATTTAAACTGTCGATATAAATAGTTTCATCCAAACCTAATAAAAAAGAAGAACACCAGTACGGCACGCATTTATGTAATGTCTCAGGGAAAACATTTTGTATGACCCTGAAACTGTGGACCAAAACCCAATTTTTTTGTTTGATACGTTAGCCTTTGACCATTATCTCACTTGATGGTAAGTTATGATGTGGTCGAAGATGTTGTTCAGGCTAACCTAGAATTACTGGCTCTCAAGGACAGCTGTCGGAACACACCGTTAGGTGCTTGGCGACAGATTTTCTACTTGAGGTAGGGTATTTTGCGAATGCCTACCAGGCTAGCTACGAAGCCTGGTAGGCATTCGCAAAATACCCTACCACCATGCTATAACGACTGCCATCCTAAGACGACAACCGGGACCGACGGCTTAACGCGCCCTCCGAAACACGGAAGCGCTCATAGTAATGTCACTAGCGGTCACCCATCCAAGTCATGACCGTGGCGGACGTTGCTTAACTTTACTGATCTATTAAGAACAACTAAGCAAACTTCGATACGAGCGCTTCGAAGGTTGGCCAAATGTGGGTATTTTATTTATTTGTAGGTATTTACACACCTCTGCCTACCCCTTCAGGGAATACAGGCAAGATTATATGTATGTATTATTAGAATTAATATTCACATAAGATAATTTTTACGGCTTACCACATTTTATAGGGGAATGTATGTTTTTATTTATGGAGCAGCAATAGCCGAGCGGTAATAGCTATGGACTGCCGTGCCGCATGTCCATTCGATGATGGTTCGATTCCAAAAATCTCTTCAAACTCCACATGCGGTGCCGGGCTAGAACTGGACCACCATATCTTCCAGTGGGCTTCGTAAGAGCCGACTTATTGGGAAAATTCCAGAAAGTGGGCAACAGCGTCTTCTAAAGAACTACCATCTTATACTGGGATCCCCAAAGCCCCTGGCAAGCGTGGGGATAATGGTTAACCCCGCTAAATGTGTAGGCTTTTGTTGAACGATGGGCGTTATAGCTGTTGATGATGTTAGATAACATTTTTCTTCGAGAAAGGAAATTATTTCGTTCTTTGTCTCCGCGTGCAAGTTCCGATACTGTCAGTGTAGTGTGTCGAGGTGACAGTGATAAAGACATAAACGAAAACCGAACGGGGGTAGATTTAAATAGCTCCCGCCGCTCCTCAAGACGACGACACCCGCTTCTTCAGTCTACTCGTGACCACGGTCAATGCAACTTGATCGAAACGTCAAGCTTAGTCAATATACAATTATTTTGATGTTTATGCGTGCGTGAACAGACACGTTTTGGATTTAGAAACATGAGCTTAGATCACGAAAGTTTAAAGAAAAGTATATTTCGTTCTTCCTCAATAGTACACTTCGCATGACTTACCCTTATAGCTTTTTGATGTAGTGAAGTAGAAATGGCGTAGTTGTTTATAGGTTTCGTCTGCTCATATGGCGGTCGTAGGTTCGAATTTGACTCACAGGTTAGCAATAGTAGTGATTCTTCAGTAGTGGATAAGATGAAACTTTGGACAAATATACAACCATTGGAATTTAAAAGAATCTATTGAGTTTCTTGGCAAACAATTCAAGTAGGGTCGTTTATTTAATCACCGAAGGACATTTTCCTCATTTGTACCTAACCTTTCATTAGCATTTTCCGCGGTAATATATTACTTTGTTCTTTTTACGAGTAGATACAAAAACTCTCAATGGAGACCAACGTATTTTCACTGTTTTTGTATGACAAAAAACGGGAGTGCGCATGACATATTTGTAGTATCAGAGTCGAGTTAATGACAAAGAGTGATTAGCCGTTTAGTTATCGGCTTGCAAGTCAAGACTTTTAGATTCTTCCAAAAAATGATACATAGGACACATTCTATGTATTTGGAGCTGGCCACTTATGTCACAGATTAGATATTAGTTACTTAGTACTTACAATACTATTTACAAATTATTAGAGAACAAAAATTCTTCAAAAAATTCTTGTCCCGAGCGGCAACCGATTCATATAAAATTTTTGAAAATGTAACTATTTGGCCTTAGCAAACAAATTGTTTCATCCAATCACACATTTTTATTGGATATCAAAATGATGGAATCATATCTAATCTGTAATAGCTATGAAACGCAGTGCCACAGGTCCATGTTGTTCGTTCCCTACCACCGGTTTAAGCTTCACCGCGTGGTGACAAGGGCATTTTGCGAATACTCGCCTGGCTAGCTACTACCCTGAAGTAGAAAACCTGTCGCCAAGCTGTGTGTTACGGCATCAGTCCTAGAGAGCCGGTAAATTTACATACACATGAGACTTACAACTGTATGTCTCAGGGCGACGGGTTCAGTGCAGATCGTCATATACATCTGATATAGGCAGAAGCTACGTCCACATGCTTCGTGCTCGTGGTCCTCGTGCTTGATCCATCACAATCCCAAAAAAAAAGACAATAATCATAGTATGATCGCCTATAGGTGACTTTTCAAAAGTTTCAAGTAATCGTTATGCTAGCAGTTTAAGTTTGTCATTAAGTGTCTTCATCACCGTCTATGTATTTAATTATATTTAAAATATGCGTTAATATTTATTAAGTGTAGTATGATAGCTCAGCAGAAATTCACCCGGCTTCAAACTGCTTTTGATGATTAAACATCATGTAGGGGAAAGTGGTCACCCTTCGTACACTTTTTACATTTAATTATTTTTCTCAATGATTAATTGACAAAATTAGCTAGTTTTTAAACCTTAGTGTAACAAATATATCGAAGTTAGTTACAAAAAAGTTTGCAACTATTATGTCAAAATATTCAAAGGTTTGTAGCCATTTTTCTACGATAATATATAATTATGTACGGGCGCACCCCACGTGTGGGGTACTTTCGTAAACCATGGGGTATATTCATACAGGGTAATTAAAAAAGAATATTTATACTCATTTACTCTTATTAAATCACAAAAATATTTATTTATCATAGAACTAGCTACATAAAATAATTTATTTAACTTGATCCATACTCAACATATTATATCATGAAGGAAAATAGCAATTTTTTTTTTTTAATATTTTACCCTTAATGATATCTTTACAGACAAAAACTTTGCAAAGATCTCATCCAGTATGAGATCTTTGTAAAGTCTTTGACAATTTAAACTTAAAGTAGGTAGGTAATTAAACATTTGATTTTTACTTTGAAACTTATCGCACAGTGAATTTTTTAATCAATAAATATTAATTGCAATAGCTACACTTTTTTATACTAAACATATAAGATCTCATTGGAATGAACAGATACAGGCTCACACATAAATAATCTTATACAACCTGATGATTTACATAAGCTAACGGGATTAGGAGCCCTACGGAAGATATCACACACTGTAACCATCCCAAAGTACATGTGTCTTCAAATCGAGAGTAAATAGGTTTCTTCTAGGTAAGCGTGCTCCATCTTAGATCACATCAATGCAACATCAGGCAGGGTGTGGTCAAACGATATCTATCATGAATTAAAAAAATTCTTTATAACTCCTTGGTTAAAAACGCATCTCGAATATTTAATTTAAATACCGGGATCAGCTGCGCCAATACATTTAAATCCGTTTCAGAGGACATAAAATAAATTAAACATATAGTTATTTTTCAATATCACTATATATTTTACCCCACAAAGCAAATATACGAAGATACCAACTTAACAAACTAAAGAAAATCTATATATATACTACTCATGCATTTTTATAAAAATTAAATAACACAATCAATTCACTCGAACCGAATTCACACGAAGAGGAAACGTCTGCAACTTAAGAAATCAAATCAACTGTGATTAAGACATGTACCAACTATGAAAAGCAAACAATATTGTTTCAAGGAGTGCAGATGTTTAATAGATTGCCAAATGAAATAAAAAACTGTACCCCGTGGGGTGCCGGGTTAGAATGTCACCTCCCCATTTCTTCCCGTAAGAGGCGACTAAGGGATAAGTGCTCCAAATTAGCAGCATGCCACTTCTCACGTGGATGTGAGTAGGGTTTTGTGTGTATTAGACGCACAACAAGGCTGCATACAATCTAAGTACCCTGCCAGGGTTTCATACAGTATATTGTGTTCCTATCTTATATGTTGTAAGCGTAAACTATTATTCGTAATAATGTGTTCTTGTGTTTCGTCCACTATGTTAGAGGAAACATTTTGCATGACCCTGAAACTGTGCCCGGTGAATGGCAATAGGCTCGCCCCCTATTTAATGGGACCAAAATCCAAAAGTCGAAACATGGGTGGTACACACCTCTTCCTACCCCTTCGGAGAATACAGCTGTAATTATATGTATGTACATACATAGTAGCATCACTTGTCTAAACTAATATAATAAAGAGGAAAGATTTGATTGTTTGTTTGCATTGAATAGGCGCAGAAACTACTGGACCAATTAGGATGAAATTTGGTTTGGAAATAGTTTGAGACACGGGGGCAAGGATAGTTTCTATCCAACTGCGCAAAAAGAGGTTAATGGTTTTGCGCGATAACCGATATACCCGCGGGTGGAACCGCGGCCGGAAAGCTAGCTGTTAGAATAATCTGAAACAATATTTACCAACATATTTACTCTAGCATTGTATTGTATAGCTTCCAGGCAGAGAACTATTATTTAAAATTCAATGTTTTGTGCCTCATTTGCAGTGAATGAGAAATAAAGTTCTATAAACCTTACTCTTTTTTCACTCGTATAAGTACTACTAATATCAAGATGCTTTTACGTAAGAGTGAATTGGCAGCCCCTAAAACGCTGAACCATCGCACTAAGTGAATATACTTAGAAGAAAAGTAAAGGTAATTATTTATGTTTTCTGTTCTCTCTAATAAGCGTCATAGCCAGATACAATAGCAGCGATAAGTGAGAAATACTCTACTTGCTCCATAAAGACAGTTGTACACTGAAAGCATTGTTGTCCGTTATACCTGTTTCATAAGAAAGGTTACGTTAATTGCACCAACTGTTAGTGGCTTAAGATACAGGAGATAGCGAGAGATAGCATAAATATATATGATGATCTATTATTAGCATATATATTTATACTATAAACATTGAACTCATTTAGAATTGCCTGTATCCACATTATACCCTGTGTAAGTCTCTTGGCGACCACCACCGTGTCAAATAATCTGCTCGAAGCAGTAGTGTGTAATACTGTATTTTCACGACATTGTAGCAAGTGAAATATTTTACGAACTAATTTTGGAGTGACGACTGCGCAGTATACAATAAAGAAAATAACTGAGAGAGACGAGACGAATTTACTTAGCATTCCATGGATTCACCGTGCGGGTGCCGGGTCCATAGCGTTGCAGAGGAAGAGGCCCAAGTCAAGGTGCCTGGGACTTGCAACCCAGTGAGTAAGGTTAAGGGGCCCCTTTATGATGCATCAATGCTCCCTTTTACCGTTCGAGCCTACTCCCCTGCCCAACCAAATTTGGTAAGATCCTACTTAAGCCGCCTTCGATACACGTTCTAGGATGGAAGTTACGGTTGTTCTTGACAGGCCAAGGTCTAATAGTAGGTTGTATAGGGATTTTGCTGTTATAGCCCTTGCTCCGACTTCTACTGCATATAAATTAACCACATAACCGTTGTTGATTAATTCATTTGTTAGGTCATAATATTTGTTACTTTTTATTGTGTGGTCTTTAGGTATGTTTGTTTCCCACGGCACAGTAAGTTCTATAAGTTCTATGCGTTTAGATTCTTTGAGTATTCATATAGAGTATGTGTAACTGTAATAGGAAATAATGATATTATAAAAAAAACTATCCGACTTCAACAAAACTTTCGTCTGTAGTCAACTTTTTGAAGCAATCATATTCGAGCGGTAATAGCTATGGACTGTCGTGCCGCAGGTACATAATTAAATCCCCACCGCGGGCATGAGGTAGAGGGGGATTTCGCGTATCGCTAGCTACCACCCTCAACTAGAAAATCTGTCGCCAAGACTCAGAATCATTTATTTGTCAAGCGCCTAACAATGTGTTGTGGCAGCAGTCCTTGAGAGCCAGTAAAATTACAGGCGCATGAGACTTAACATATCTTAACAACTGTATGTTTCAAGGTAACGGGCGCAGTGCAATTCGTCAGTTGTAACGAAATGTATCTGTTATAGGCAGAATTTAGTCCGCTTAACGTCAGATGGGCACCGTGCTTGGTCCGTCACAATAACATAATTTTTTTTTGTCTTAATAACAACTGTTGTTACATACAGCTACGACAAACATCATAAGAGGTTGGTGTCAGATTTTTTAATAGAGTATGGTACTCGATAGGTGAGTGAGTTTTTACAAAATGTCTTAACGCCATGCACTGAATATAACATTAGCATGCAGTGATAGATCCTTACTTGATTCCCACGTATCGCTTCAAAAGCCTTTACCTTGTACCACATTATTACAAGTATCAAAACGTTCCGAGGCATATTCTGTGTCGAATTGTACCTTCTCAAAACAAAAAAACATTACTCTGCTTATGCGTTTACATTTTCTTTCATTATTGTTCAGTAACAAACATACAAACCCATTCACAATTTTCGCCTTTATAATATTAGTCTAATGTTCGAGATACAGTTTTCGAACAAGGGTAGGGTGAAGAAGAATTTAGCGAGCCTGTAGTTATTCAATTTATTATACGAAATGTATACTTAGGTTTATGTTTTTTATGACTCAAAGTAAATAATATTAATTTAGAAGTGACTATGAAGTCTATGTCTACTAGTGAAGTCGTGATATTCCTTTGTAAGTGCACTTTTATGTTTTGTATTATTTACATGAATATTATACATATCACAACAAGTAAATTACATGTACTTTTTGAAGCAGTGATGGCTCTGTGGCATTGGCTATGGACTGTCGCGCAGCAGTTCTATGGTTCGAATCCCGCCGCGGGCTTGAGCTACACCGCGTGGTGGAAGGGCATTTTGCGAATGCCAGCCTGGCTATCGTCCACCCTCAATTAGAAAATCTGTCGCCAAGCACCTTACGGTCTGTTCTGGCAGGTGTTCTTAAAACCAGTAATTCTAGGTTAAGCTTGTTAACACCTTCGACCACATCATCCCCAATAAATTTAAGGAATAACTAATATAGGATACAAACACAGTAATGTGACTATTGATGCTTGGCGGCAGAAATAGGTATGATGGCAGTACTTCCCCGGATGAAATCGCATTAAGATTTTTTTTTATTTTATTATAGCTCATAGGCTTGCCTTTGACCACTATCTCACCTGATGGTAAGTGATGATGTGGTCGAAGATGTTGTTCAGGCTAACCTAGAGTTCTCTCAAGGACAGCTGCCGGAACACACTGCTAGGTTCTTGGCGATAGATTTTCTACTTGAGAGTGAGAGCTAGCCAGGCGGGCATTCGCAAAATTCCCTACCACCATGCTATATAACGACAACCGGGACCGACGGCTTAACGTGCCCTCCGAAGCACGGAAGCGCTCAGTAGTAATGTCACTAGCGGTCTCCCATCCAACTCCTGGCCGCGGCAGACGTTGCTCAACTTTGCTGATCGATTAAGAACAGCTAAGCAAACTTCGCTACGAGCGCTACAAAACTTTACTACTACTGTTACATAGCTCTCGGAACAAAAAATTCGTAAATGTTATCATGATCTAATGTTCAATAAAAGGAATGAAACATATATAATGTGCCTATTACATATTACATGATATAAATAATTATCCGAAATTTTTTATACCAGTTAGAGTTGTTATATACAGGGTTCTAACCAATTGAGTAAGTTCCTAAGAGTAAGAGAAAGAGTAAGGTTCCGGTGGCCGGGTGGAATAAGCATCCGTCGAGAAATCGGAAGACGCGGATCCATTCCCATCTGAACCAAAAAATGTGCTTCAATAATTTAGAAAAGTGATTTTCGCTCTGCACGCGATATTGCTTGTAATCATATTTAGTAATCTATATAACTAATGGTTGAAGGTTTGGTACTCACTTAGACATCCAGAACGTTACCAGTTGTACGCCAAAATCCACAAATTTCTTCAAACTTCCCTTAGAAGAATCTATTTCAGCGTCGTTAATTGCAAAACGAAGCAGAAAGGAACGCAACAAGTAATTATAAATCCTGCACTACGTGACTAAAGCTGAGTTGAAGAAACTCTTTGTGTAATCTAGGAACTGCCAAGGCACAGGCGAGCAAACATATTGTCACGTATATGCTACAAAAATACATAGGTACATCATTTTTCATAGGACGTACTTGTTTACAATGAAACAGAGTCTTGCTTATAATTTTCTTCGCGGATGAAGAAGATTTACCAAGTGACACTTTTACCACTGTCAAATATCTGTTCTAAGTTGTTTTTTACCTAAATAAGTCATCTTACTGTTCAGCAAAAAGTAATTTTTGCTTAGTTTTCAGCTTTCAAGCCTCAGCAGTAACGGACAGTCTTTATACGTAAAAATCTCATCCACACCACACTCCAACAATCTCAGCTGATTGTAAGTGATGATGTGGTCGAAGGTGTTAACAGGCTTAACTCTTGGTTAAGCCTGTTAACACCTTCGACCACACACGTTAACACCTAGCGTTAGCTTAAGCTAACCTAGAGTTACTGGCTCTCAAGGACTGCTGCCGGAACACATTATTAGGTCGAACCGAAGCGTTCGTAGCGAAGTATGCTTAGCCGTTCTTAACCGATCAACAAAATTAAGCAACGTCCGCCGCGGTCATGAGTTGGATGTGTGACCGCCAATGAAATTACTACTGAGCGCTTCCGTGCTTCGGAGGGCACGTTAAGCCGTTGATAGTGGTCAATGGCTAACCAATCAAGAATAAAAAAAAATAAGCTGCTTGGCGACTGATTTTCCGATCGCTAGCTCTGAGGGTGATCGCTAGCTAGGCGGGCATTCGCAAAGTACCCTTCCATTATGCGTTGAAGCTCAGTCTTCGAACCATGGACCTGCTGAGCGGCAGTCCATAGCCAATGCCTGCTTCAAAGCTTCGTTGTGTTAGTCAGTCCACATCTAAGTAGTAGTGTGCATACACCACGGTGTTTTGGTAGAAATGGCACCGTAGCAAATATAATTACTGGGCGGACTAGATTTACGAAAGGATGTCTCGGAGTCAACTCGGACGAACCTCAAACCCCTATTAGAAAATCTGTCGGCAAGCACTTAACGATGTGTTCTGGCAGATGTCCTTGAGAGCCATTAAAGTTAGCCTGAACAGTATCTTCGACCACATCATCACTTACCATTAGGTGATATAGTGGTCAAAGGCTAGCCTAATAGCAATAAAAAAAATGTTATGTGTTTTTGCAATCGTTCCCCATTCTTCAGCAAAATAAGCAAAATATTTACTTGTTTCCTTATTCCATTAGATGCCAGAATTAGCTGTTATCTTGTATCGAATCAACCTTTGTTAAGGTCATTTAATTATTATTTTGTTAATTAAACAATAACAATAGAAACCGGATACAAGTGAAGTTTTACATCAGATCTTACGACAGGAGACTGGTAAAGTTGTCTTTGTGGTCGCGTTGTAATAATTAGAGCATCTTGTTCTTAGAAGAAAATGGAGCTTAGCTGTTTAGAATAGATTTGCAGATCGATAATGTACGGCTCGAAGATCAGCCAAGGTTTTCCGGTTCACAGTCTACGGGAATGGACATTTGCGCTCGTAGCGAAGTTTGCTCAGCTGTTCTTAACCGATCAGCTAAGTTAAGCAACGTCGACGGTCATGCTTGGGTAGGTGACCGCTAATTACATAACTGAGCATAATTTAGTACATAACTTGTAGTTCATAACAAAATTACAAATATACGATATTATATAGTGCTCGGACCGATCAATTTCGCGGGCAATTGGAACACACCGCTTTGCTAGTCGTCTATGTGAAAATAACTTCAGTTTTTTGCTCGGTCTTTTTTGGTTGATTATTTTACTTTGATTCTACTTTCTCACCCTTGATTTATGTAATAGTTTTTATTGTTTTGTTTGCAAGGATTGTTAATCATCTTTTTTGAATTGTTCTTGATAATACTGTGTGTGTAATTGTGCGACGGTGCCGTCGTGACTTTGGAGCCTCAAAGGACTGGATGGTAATCGTAAGTACCCTAGTAGTAGAGACGGTCTGGCCAGATAGGTTTCCCTAGGGTACGATAAGCTGAGGGGATCAACGACGGAGCGGAGGTACCTCATCGTATTTGTACCATACCTTTTTCTTGAATTTTGCTTGTGTATTTCGTGGTTTTATTTCAGCCTTCTCGGTGAATCGCCGGAGTTAAGCATTCAAAACAGATTGTCCAGGTGGAAGGCGCCTTCCACTGAGCAATCCCTGCCTGGGCAATTTGGAATCTTAACATATAGTATTGTAGTACATAAGGTGTTGTTGCGGCCAAGCGTCGAAGCAGGTAAATTAGGATCCGAATATGTAATAAGGCTGAATATATTATACTGGGAAAGCTCTAATCCATGCATTAGAATCATTTGAACATTTGAAGCAACGATAGCCGAGCGGTAATAGCAATGGACTGCTGTGCCGCAGGTCCCTGGTTCGATCCCCACCGCTGGCTTGAGCTTCACCGCATGGTGGAAGGGCATTTTGCGATTGCCTGCCTGGCTAGCTAACACCCTCAAGTAGAAATTCAGTCGCCAAGCACCTAATGGTGTGTTCCGGCAGCAGTCCTTGAGAGCCAATGCCAAGTCTCAAAGTGACGGGAATTCGTGACTTGTGATGAAATGCATCTGTTATAGGCAGAGGTTAGTCCGCTTAACATGAGGTGGGCCTAGAGTTTATTCCGTCAAAAAAATAATAAAAATGCAATTGCACGGATTGGAGCTTTTCCACAATTTTTGGTTCTAGTTCTGCACGTGATTATATGTATTTTTCCATCCCAGGTCGTATATCACAGATTATGTAACAGTTGCTCAGTACCGTGTGTCGCGGCTTCATTTTCCGGTAGTTACGATCCAGCGGACCGAGCCTTCGCAAGGAAATGAGGTACTTTTAACGACCCAGCTCGATACACCTATCTGGACTTTTCCGGACTACCGGATTTAAAAGTTCGTATTTGATAGGTGATTTGCGGAGCTAATGGAAAGGCTAATGCACAGAGCAGTAATTAATCGAGTGCTTTAATGATAAATACTTACGTGTGTTCATTTTATTATGATTTTTATTAGATTACGGTAACTGTAAACGGGTGAAATATATTATATTTCAACACACTCGCTCGTAACGGGCCTTTAAATGCACCGATTTTAGTGTCATAATATAATCTTTTACACACTCGTGCTTTTTTTTACTTTATCGCGCAAGTGTTTTAAATAGAAAAAAAACAACGTTTCCACACTTCTCACCAATGAGATTGTAGTTTGTTTCGATCGTTTTTCATATAAAAACAAACCAAAGAGTTTTTTACCTACTGAAGTAGAACTTTAGAAGATTTCATTATAAACCTTCTTATCAGATTATTATTTCTATCAAAAAGATCCAAAAAATATTTTCGTATTCGTTCCTCGCAAGTGTGTTGAAAACGTCGTATGAAACTCGTGCGCGTTGTTTATTACAATCTCTACTCCATTTAGGCCTTCGATCTTCCGTCTCCATTGTAATAAACAACTTCGCGCACTTGTTGCATAATGTACTATTCTGTTTATTAGTATTAATATGTTTACTATTATAATAACATATTTTAATGAATTTATAAAGCTTCATAAGTAGGTTCCCCAACATCTACATTGCTTTAATTCTTATCATAGGTTTAATCAAATAGGTACCTAGGATCATTGAGGCATAACTCCCATGCTTGGCAGGCGTCTTGTTGATCGCACATGGCAGTTCTTAAGGCGGATGCTGACGTATATGGCTGGAAAAATTCTAGATTAATGAAACGCTCAAACACAACTATTGTATTTGATCGCATAATACGGGAGATACTGAGAGTATTTGTAACATAATCTAGTATGATTAATTATAGCTGATTATCCCAGCTGATGGTAAGTGATGATGTGGTCGAAGATGTTGTTCAGGATAATCTAGAATTACTGGCTCTCAAGGACAAGTGCCGAAACTTAGGTTAAGGCGACAGATTTTCTACTTGAAGGTGGTAGCTAGCCAGGTGGGCATTCGCAAAATGCCCTCCCACCATGCTGTAACGACTTCCATCCTAAAACAACCAGGACCGACTGCTTAAGGTGCCCTCTGAGGCAAGGAAGCGCTTATTAGTAATGTCACAAGCGATCCCCCATCCAAGTCATGACCGCGGCGGACGTTGTTTAACTTAGCTGATCGGTTAAGAACAGCTAAGCAAATTTCGCTACGAACACTTCAAATTTGATGGAATTTTAATTGAATTTAATACATTTGTTAGTATGGGTAAACGTAATTTTAAATGTTTTTGACGTTATAAGGGGTAATTTATGGAATCACTCTTCAGTTGCATTTCAAGAAGCAAGCATTATTATAAAAAAATGCATTGTTGCTTTAAACTCGCAAATACCATAATCATGCAGTAGGGTTACCAAACTTTCGCGATTAAACTGTTTACATTTTTAAATTTCAGGGTTCCGTACCCAAAGGGTAAAATTGGGACCCTATTACTGAGACTTCGCTGTCCGTCTGTCACCAGACTGTATCTCAAGAACGGTGATAGCTAGACACTTATTACTACACTTATTACTAGATATTTACACAGATGATGTATTTCTATTGTCGCTATATTAACAAATACTAAAAATAAAATAAAATAAATATTCAATGGGCTCCCATACAATAAAAGAGGTTTTCACCGTACCTACCCAGCTCAATCGAAAAGCGAAACAGACACTGCGAAAAGTGTCAGTAACTTGAAAGATTAGGTTACTATGGAACCCTTCGTGCGCGAGTCCTACCAGGCTGTATCTCAAGAACGGTGATAGCTAGAAAGTTAAAAATTTCACAGATTATGTATTTCTATTGCCACTGTAACAACAAATACTAAAAATAAAATAACATTAATTCAGTTACGGAACCCTTCGTGCGCGAGTCCCACTCGCACATGGCCGGTTTTATTTAAAGTCGGTTACAAAACAGTCTAATTGAGAACCTCCTCTTTTTTAAGTCGGTTAAAATAGGGTTGCAAGGGGAGCGTGCAATTTTCAAAGATCAATCTGCAGAAACGCCACCCGTATAATTGCAGATATAACATATATAAAATGTACATGATATTTGTAAATAATGTTAAGGCTACGATTGTTTATCTTCTCAGATATGTACCACACACATGTCATTACTTGTGTGTGTACAAGTAAATGCATAAGTAAATATGAAACTCGAACTCAGTCTGCATAAACTTCCTTTCACACTGCTAACTGCGACAACAGTGTACTTACATAAATAACGTTTATCAATGTGTTGTTAACCCTGCCTTGTTCTCAGCAGCCTAAGATTATTTTACCTTGTTTCACAAATAATTATATTTGGGGTTGTTTAATTATTCATTTTGTAGGGGCAAAGTTAAATTGAATCACTCTTTGTTGCTAGTTCGAGGAAGTAACGGGTTCTTATCTGAAAAACAAGTGTGAACCTCACGAACAAGATATATAAATAGAGAATAAAATAAGAACACACTTGCGCCTTAACAAATCTGTTTTTTTTTAATATTGTTGTTTGCAATAACGCCTGCTATGCGGATTACATTACAAATTCACAAATAAATGATAGGAAAACTTTTTTTTCCCGCACATGACTTAAATTTTTCCTATAATTTTTTTGTGAAATCTGTTTTATTGTGTTTTTGTGAAGAAACAACCACGAAGCGCACCTGATGTTAAGCGGACTAACCTTTCCCTATAAAAGATGTATTTCATTAGAAGTAACCAATTGCACTGCGCCCGTCACCGTGAGAACGGTTGTTAAGTCTCATGTGCCTGTAATTTGACTGGCTCTCAAGGACTCCTGCTGGAACACACTGTTAGCTGTTGGCGAGCACACCCAGCTTGGGACCAAGGACCAGTATGCCAGTCCATAGCTATTACCGCTCGGCCATCATTGCTTCAAAACCGGGACTGGACGTTTTTGTATATACAACTCTGTAAAAAAAAAAATATATATATATTACAAAATATCTCGAATCTCGAGAGCGATTTTAACGATATAAGTCAAGAGAGATAGATAAGTTTTTCAGTTTATATCTCCAAAAAGACGTTTTTCTTGATAAACAGAGATTTTAATTTTGTTTTCTTTTGTTTGTAATAATACCTTTTTTCAATAATTTCATATACTTAGCGCCATCTCATCCGCTAACCATTATGTTGGCGACTAGTTCATCTCATCAATACAAATCATAAATAAAACTTTTTTTCCATACTGATCACAGGTACATTTAATTTATTGCCGTTCAATTAATAGGTCTGCCTTTTAATTGAATGATCTCATTTTTAAATTGCAATTATCTAATCGGCTGTGGGAGTATTTCGGTCGTATAGTTAAAATGTTCTTTCTTGTAAAGTCGTATACATGGGTGATTATTTTATGATGAGCCTTTAACCACTATGTCACCTGATGGCAAGTGATGATGTGATCGAAGAATTTGTTCACGATAATATAGAATTACTGGCTTTCAAGGACAGCGGCCTAGGCACGCTGATAGGTGAGACAAATGGAGAGGGATATTATGATGTTAACTGGGAGGTTTTGAAGCAGTGATGGTTCAGTGGCATTGGCTATGGACTGCCGTGCAGCAGGTCCATGGTTCGAATCCCGCCGCGGGTTTGAGCTTCACCGCATAGTGGAAGGCCATTTTGGAAATGCCCGCCTGGCTAGCTACCACCCTCAAGTAGAAAATATGTCGCCAAGCACCTTACAGTGTGTTCCGGCAGCAGGCCTTGAGAGCCAGTAAAATTACAGGCACATGAGACTTAACAACTATGTCTCATGTGACGGGCGCAGTGCAGTTCGTGTTGACGAAATGCATCTGTTTTAGGCAGAGGTTAGTCCACTTAACATCAGGTGGGCCTCGAGATTGTTTAACCACAATAAAAATAAAAATAAACTGATTTTCTACTTGAGAGTGATAGCCAGGTGGGTATTTTCAAAATGCACTACCACCAGCTGCAACCGAGACCAACGAGCGACGGCTTAACATGGCCTCAGATGCACTTTTATACCAAAATCGTTAATTTTTTGTCGGTTCCTGACCGCGATTCCAACCCTCACTTAGCCGATTTTTGTTATTTATGGGCTACTATAGGGTTTGAAATATAATCAGATAAAGCTTGACATTTGTTTGTTTGACCGTTTTAACCTGTTTTGCTGATGTAGTAATACAGGTTACAGCATCATGTTTCTTGTATGGGATGCCCAAACAATGAGCTTATATTAATTTATTTTTTAACTTTTTGTATTTAGTATTATTTTTTAGTCAACACATCGTAATATGACATTTACTGTAAAAAATAAACATTTGACATCTTAAAAAGATACAGCTCTTTAAAATTAGGTCGAACTGACACTGTAGGCATACTAATAATAGTAATAAAAATATCCCGTTTTTTGTAGGAAATGTTTAAAAATACAAAATCGGTTCAGAAATCAAAAATATAACTAAATAGGTAATTTTCTCCTACGAAAAGGTTCTGTACCCTTCGAGTTGGAGTAAAGGGTCACAAAGCAGTGATTCGTCTTGTTAGCTACACAATGAAGACCAGCTGTCGTCTTTTAAATGGAAGAATTTGTGGATGTCGCAATCTTTGGACTGCGTGCACTTTGAACTTTAGCCCAATAAGTAAAAACGCCGGAGCGTTCTTTCGAAGTAACTTTGATCGAACTTGTATACATGACGTTAAACGTAACATTGCAACTTCGATCATCGAAGTTCCTATATCACGGGGAGTGTTCCGAGGAACTGTTCAATTTACTACCTGCAGCTCAATTTCGCCATCGGATGTCCCGACAAAGCATGATGTTTCATCAATTTCATGTCAATATATGGAAATCCACAACCTTGCGATTTTCACGGCATTTCCTACCCCTCACTGCCAAAATTTAGAACCAACTGCCTGGTGAAGTATTTCCGAACAGATACGACTTAGGGGCCTTCAAGAAGAGAGCATATTCCCACCTCAAAGGCCGGCAACGCATCCTCGAGACCTCTGGAGTTGCGGTTGTTCGTGGGTGGCGGTAATCACTTACCACCAGGTGAGCCAGCTGCTCGTTTGCCCTCCTATCCCATAAAAAAATGGCAGTCAAAATATTATTTCTAAGGGCCCAAACCCTTAACTTTGGATATACTGGAAACGATTATTCTTTATACTCAACTTTAATCCCATCCCATGCATGTATACATTGCATACCTCTTAATAAGCTTAATGAGTGTTGTGGCTCTATTCATGTTGTTAGGGACACTAATACAATCTCAAAACTTTTTAAGGCTTATGTAAATTTATTATCTTTGAACTTACTATCTATAAGTAAGCTGTTTGTTTTCCAAGTAAAATAAAATAAATTTTCGAGCACAATTTTTTATGTCTATCGGGTTAGGCTTTGACTTCTATCTCACCTGATGGTAAGTGATGATGTGGTCGAAGATATTGTTCAGGCTTACCTGGAATTACTGGCTCTCAAGTAATTATAGTATAATTTTATGTATAATTATAGCCGTTACATTTATAAGAAAGTTTAAGTCGTTAAAATTGTAAACTAAGTCGTGTTCATATATTCAAGAGGTAGCGTTTTTTTTTTAATTTTTTTGTTTCGAAACGAACACGTGGCTCTCCTGATGTTAAGCGGTACCTTTGCCTATAACAGATGCATTTCGCCTCAAATGACGAACTGGACAGCGCCCTGAGACATAAAACTAGTTCCGTTTTTTTTCTTTTGAGTTACTGAACCCTAACAACCACGTATTGGGGAATTATTAATCCGTATTCTATTAGATCGTAAGTATATGAAGGTTTTATTATAAAAAATATGTTAGCCGGTGAATATTAAGCGTAATTATTAATTAATAGTGTTATGTCTAACGTAACAGGGGGTTTAGAATCAAACACAGAAAACAATCTCTTCGTGCGTGCGCGGCACGTCCGTTCGTGCCGACGTCCGTCAGCGTAATGGCGTAGAGCGGGTGTAGCACGCACATATTTAATTATAATATCTATACACCACAAATAGTTTACACTGAATTTATTTATCATGCCATAGTCCACAGTTTACGTATCGCAAGCTTTCTTATAATTTTTAGAAAGTAAGTAACATTTTTCACGTGTAGCACTATTCACGGAGACTCTACATGGCATTTCTCATTCTCTGATGGACCCCGGGGCCGTCGTGTAGAGGGACATTTATAATGTGAGTGCAATTATTGTCCGTCGTGCGTAGCATTTAAGGTGTATATTAATATATCAACAATACTGCGGGGTGTGGGGTGGAATCGATAACTAAATGCGTTCTACTCATGTTTAATTTTCACACACAAAAACTGTACTAAGTATTATCTAAGCAATGGAGCGTTACCTTTGAGCATGATAGCGACAACTGCAGTCAACTCCATTCACACACGTACAAACTTTACTATGTGAAGTCAATATGAAACTACACCAGGAGAAAACAGCTGTTTCTGTAACCTTTTCAAAAGAACGCGGAGGCGGCGGCAGTGACGGCTCGGCGTGGGGCAAGGTATTCGGCATGTCACCTAGATTGGCCGGTAACATGATATAAATCCTGATATAATGCTGAATGCCTTGCTTGATCGCCACTTGATTCTCTACCAGGCGTGGCGCACTCCGTCCTGTAGGTATAAAGCTACAAGTACATCAGCTTATTCGTCTAGACGGGCTTACTCAACAGTGGGTTGCCGCGCACTGCCTGTCAAGCATGTCTTCTCACTTCAACGCACGGTATTTTGTGTTTGTATTTGTTAGCCTGTTTACGTACCTAGTAGCACAGAATAATAAGGCAAATATTTGTTAGGTAGGTTGAAATGAAGGCAAGATCATACGATTGCATTTGGCTGCATAATTAACAACCAAAGGTCTGAATCTCACGTTTTTCTCACATCCAAAGGACATCGAAAGATAAGGAAATGTACGCCTGCCTATAATAGGTTTCTAATGTTAACTTTTATTACTGTTCTCAGTTTCCCATATATACCTAGGCATTGCCAGTTTTAAAGCGCTCGAAGCGAAGTTTATTTAGCTGTTTTTAACCGATCAGCTAAGTTAAGCAACGTCCGCCGCGGTCATGACTTGGATGGGTGATCGCTTGTGACATTACGACTGAGCGCTTCAGTGCTTTAGAGGGCACATTGAGCTGTCGGTCCTGGCTGTTGTTTTAGGGCGGCAGTCGTTGCAGCTTGGTGGTAGGGCATTTTGCGAATGCCCGCCTGTATTGCTACCACCCTCAAGTAGAAAATCTGTCACCAAGCACCTAAATATGTGTTCTGGCATCTGTCCTTAAGAGCCAGTAATTCTAGGTTAGCCTGAACAACATCTTCGACCACATCGCCACTTACCATTAGGTGAGATAGTGGTCAAAGGATATCCTATCTACTAAAGAGAGTCTATTTATGAGGAATGATTTAGGTTTCAAATTTAATTATATCATACAAGTTTGACGAATATAGCTGTTCAAGTGGTCTATGTGAGAATTTCAAGCTTATTGGTAATACCAGATCAGCTGGGTTGAAGATAGATCAATTGGCAGAGCATAATCACGGGCTCGAGGGATGGATGACAAACCCATGACGGGTTTGTATCCAGCTCGTGGTAAAAAAATATTTTTCTTTAATTTAGTTAGCTTACTAGGCAGGTGTACTTGCAAGAAATACATTGTTTGAAGATCTGTACCTAGTTGTGTGTGTTACGTCATAGTTAGAAACACATTGTATATATATACGCATAAGTGTCTTGAAAAACATAAGCGTAAAAAGTTCAGTACTTACAACAATAAACGCCAAAGAAAGGTGAACAAAAAAAACTTAATCTTAACACGAATGAGACCTCAATCTTTAAGAAACAATGGACATCCTTAAGAACTTCTCCCGTCACTCTTAATTTTCCTAACATCATATTAACAATCTGCCTCGCTTATTTCAGAACATACGCAACCAAAAATCTATGGAGGCAAAGTTGGAAATCGCATGGCAGATAATTATCGTATCTTAACGTGTAGACGATTTTTGACGTTATTGTTTACAATATTGTTTACAGTTTTGTTTGCGAGTTTTTCTGTTATTATCATGTTTTTTTTTTTAATTCAGCCATTGGCGAGTCGTACTCGCGCATCGAGGGTTTTGTACAAACTTGTAGGTATATAAGTAAAAGTTATGGTATTTTAACTGCTTAATAAGATTCATAACATTTTAAAATAATTAAAAATATTTTTAGGTTAATAATATGATGTAACTAAAAATGTATGCTTTTCGCAATTTTGGCTTTATCTGTGATTCTATCTGATTCTAGTTAAAAAGCGAAAAGATTCGTACTAAAGCCGAACAAGCTCGTGGTCCATCTGATGTTAAGTGGATTAACCTCTGCCTATAACAGATGCATTTCGTCACAAGTAACGAATTGCACTGCTCTCGTCCCCTTGAGACATAGTTGTTGAGTCTCACGTGCCTGTAATTTCACTGGCTCTTACACTTACTACAAGTCGCCTGCCTGATTGTAGGCATCATGCCTGTCCATTACAGCTGTAGTCTTACCGACCTAGTGCAGACTACTGAAATGCTTATGTATCATCTTTTTAGAAGCTTTAAAAAACACCGCAATTAATGCAATTATACTTCGTTGTAAAGCTTTTTTCAAATACCTAGCTATTACGACTGAAGTCTTGAGATTATATGAAACATCCCTGCTCTTTGGTGGAAATTGTAATCACAAATCTGAAGATTGAGCTCTGGCATGCATCTTAGAAAAAATATGTTGGCAATGCCGGAACACACCGTTAGTTGCTTGGCGACAGATTTTCTACATGAGGGTGGTCGCTAGTCAGGCGGGCATTCGCAAAATGCGCTTCCACCACGTGGTGAAGCTCAACCGCGGCGGGATACGAATTATGGACCTGCTGCGCGGCAGTCCATAGCCAATGCTACTGAGCCATCGTTGCTATATGTAAGTTAATTACCCACATTGACTGCACCCTTTATTAGTTATCGTTTAATAACTTTATGAAAGGTTTATCAAATGTCATTAGTGCTGCTCAAAAGAAAACTCTTTTACGCCGTAATAACATTTGATTTTAAAAACACTCAATTTTGCAAAAAAAATATCTTTTGTGAAGTGAATTACTATATAATGATGTTTGATAAAGAAAACTATTTTGTACAGTGTTAATGATATCAATAAAGGAACCTCTTTTTTGTGTTAATGATGCCTTAATAGAGAAAACTCTTTTGCACAGTTATAATAATTACGTTTGATAACGATACCTCTGCAACGCTGCATTTATGATGTATGATAAAGAAATCTCTTTTGTAGAGTCCTAATAATAATAACAAATATTTTTAAAATCTTTTAAGAAAACATCAAATTAATTTTTTAATAAAACACTTAAAAAATATAAAAATATATCTTAGTGACAATTCCGCAATTTTCCTGCTAAGCCGACGTGACGTCAAAAACGCCACGCAGCCAGAAAATTATCCTCTCGATCGTGCGCTCGTAGAGTCAAGACCTCCTGAGGATGATTCGTGTAGAAGCGAAACTTGTCGAAAATTCTTCCGGTTTGGCTGCGTGACGTTTGTGACGTCACGTCGGCTTAGCAGGAAAATTAGGCGGAATTGTCACTAAGATATATTTTTATATGTTTTAAGTGTTTTATAAAAATATTAATTTGATGTTTTCTTAAAATATTTTAAAAATATTTGTTATTATTAAATATGGATTTCCGCAAAGTAAAGCCTTCTTTTTTCTTTAACATTATTAGGACTAATGGATAAAAAAATCTCTTGTGTGAAACACTAATGATGCTAGATAAAGATAAATATTTTCCGGAGTACTTATGACTATCGGTAAAGAAAACTTGTTTGATAAAAAATCTCATTTGTTAAGTAGATACTAATGGAGTTTGGAAAAGAAAGCTCTTTTGCGCAGCACTAATGTCATCGAATAAATATTTTTTTTATTCATGAAACGCTTTGTGTTTAACGCCTAGATTTCCATGTAAGTAATACTTTGTGAGAGCTTTATGAAGAGCCTAATACAATATGCACAATGGTAGGATTATTATTATCTTTTAAGATTAATCATGGTTATGATGAAAGGCATCCCGGGATCTTATTGTCTCCTGATTATTCAGTTAAATACGAGCAATTTAGCTCATTGTATTTTGATTTAGATATAATGCTTCACTTTAGGATCTTGATTATTGATACTAAACTTGTAACACAAAACAGAGTAGAGTATTTCAGTCAGAGTTCTTTATATGCTTTTTAGTCCTTTATATTTAAAGTAAGCGAGCTATGGATATGTTTGACAGAAATTAACTATTAACTTATTACGCGTAACTAGTTACGCGCTGAGGCCTGCTCGTCGCTTCGCGCAATCGTGACTCCCAGACGAAGGACTTCAAAACAGTCCGAAACTGGTCGGAATCTTTCCGGTAAATATAACGCGGGTCCTTATAAGTTAATATGGATAAAACTCGCGATAGTTTTCAAACAGAAATTAATTATAATCACACCACTAATATACAGGGTTATTGGAAAAATGTTTACAACCTCTTAGGATTGACTACTGCTAGTCCTAACAAACATTTTGAGATGAATGTTATTATTTTAAATATTATTTTGTTTGTTTTTTTGTTTTTGACGGAATAAGCACGAAGACCACCTGATGTTAAAAGTCTATTGTGCCTGTGATTTATTATTTCATATTTTTTATTACTTTGCACGATGTTAATATTAAAAACTCTATTCAAAGGGATCGCGGCGCGGTCCAGTGTTGCCACAGCGGGCGCTCTTGGCTCGGAGTAGGCATTGTCTTTTACTTTTTACCTTTATGCTGATATGGTGAACTGATTATGATGTAACTTAATACAATATTAGATGTAACTTAACACAATAACAATATAGATTACTCTAGGTCCTGGATTAATACATAAGGGTTTTCACCATCATCACCATATCTTCATCATATTATTGTTTTCCTTCGCCAGTTCTTACTTTGGTCTTATTGAATTAAAATTTTACATTACATATAAGTAACTAAGTAGGTTCGGCACATTCTCATTCTGTCTCAATTAATATTACTTCCATAGCATTTCTATTTATATTAAGTTTCTCAAAATCGACCTTAATCGATATTTACATTAATTTCGATCTCAAACTTAAAGTTACCATTGTAGCGACACATTATGCACGACTTGCAACTCGCATAAATGCAGAATCCTGAAGGTGCTTCGTGTAGAAGCGAAACGCGTTGAAAATTTGGCTGCGTGGCGTTTGCGACGTCACGTCAGCTTAACAGGAAAATTATGCAGATTTGTCACTGGATATATTTTTGAAGTATTTTAATAAAATATTAATTTAATGATTTCTTATTTATTTTAAATATTAGTTATTGTTACCCTTATTATTTACTACACCCTAACTATGACCTGCCTGGGACCAAGCACTACAGGAACCATCACTCGTATTTACCCCCCCCCCCCCCTTCCCCACTCTTATGCCCCCCTTCCATAGCCCCTTAATTCCAGTCTTTAATATAATAAATTGAGATGCCCAGTTTCAGTTTAGCTGACAAATACTGAAATACTATAACTATCGGACAAAAAGAGGAACAGCGATGGTAGCATCGCAATCAGTTTGGGCGAAAAATTGAAGAAAACTTATAAAATTTATATAGAAAAATAAATTTCAATAATTTTAATAGTGAACTGTCAAAATTTTCACTGGAGTTTTGAGCTGTTAGGTTCAATACCCGAGTAAGACAAATAATGTGATTTTTCTTACATACATTTTAAGTAGCAGTCTGGAGTCTAGGACGCACTATTAGGTTCGGCACATTATACAAGGGACTAAAAAAGTCTATTGAAACGTGGGTGTTCAGACATGCCTACCCTAGGAATTGTACATGTCTCGAATGTATGCTTTGTTTTGAACAAAGCACAACTATCAAAATACTTACCATATACAACACTGCAGCTATTACAATGAAAGAATTTAGACAACCTAACCACGAAAGCGAGCCTAACATGCTGACAGCATTGCCTCGTTGGATTGCAATACTTATTCGTTGAACCTAATAAGTGCCAGCAATTTGATCACGCGTCGCATCGACCTAGCGCTCTGATAAATTTCGGAAAATTAAGAAAGATGATTTACTGTACCAATGATGTATATGTATATTTTTATATACGATATTAGCATATAAAACTATGGACATAATAAATATTATTTAGGAAATTAAAATGAAATGAAATAAAAAAAGAAATTGAAAGGAAATGAAAAAATGAAATGAAATATCTATTTGTTGCCACACAACTAACATATAACTATACAGAATAAGATTAAAACTAAAAATAAGGTGATTCGTAAATATTGCGGGCAATAGGGTTACACTTAGCATAAGCCGCATGACATTTTCATGCACTCGCGACGCTGTTTTTCAGTGCACCCCTGTGCTCGGGCTGTTGTTCGCCGAGATAGGTATAGTGAAAGAGGATGAATGTGAGCTAGTTAGGCTACATGTCCTAAATAATTTGTTTGGCAACGAACGCCATCTTGGTTTTTGACATCTGAAAAATCCCATGCGATTGTCGTATGGTTTTATTATTAGAGAAAATTTAAGTAAGCAGCATACTGCAATGGCAGGGCAGTGATTCTTTTCCAGAGAAATGACAATCATTGGGGTAGACTCCATGCTGAGTTGAGTTATAGTGAATCTAACAAGAAACTTAATCGAAATTGGTATAGGTTGATAGGTTTCGGGTGTGTCAAAAATAAACAAGATGATTTCAACCAACCGTCTATTCCCTATTTATGATTCTGTGCATCCAAAGGTTGTCTGGAAGAAATCGCTATATTAGCGATAAGACCACCCATTTTAACACAATTTTGTAAGTGGTTTTATTGTTTTCTATTTAATATATGTAGGTACTGTAATAGCCGGATCATAAACTGCTGAACAAAGCCATTATGCCATTATGGGGGGGTTAGTCATAATCCCCACGCTTGGCAGTTGTTTTGATCGCAGTGTGAGATATCGGTTTCTCAGAAAGTGCTGCTCACCTTCTGGTGTGTTACCCTTAGTCGCCGATTACGACACCCACGGGTAGAGATGGGGGGTGACATTCTAGCCTGACATCCACTTGTTAATTGGTTTGCAATAAAGAGTTATTGTATTGTATTGAAAGATAGATGAATGGAAACTTGATGGTGGTCAAATAAACTTTGGATATATAAATACAGTGGACCCCCGGTAATCCGGCCCCTGTCTAATCCGACGCCCCCTGTAATCCGACATGGTCACTGGATGGACATACAAGTATGATTTGTACTTCAGAGTACATATATGTACATATGTATATATAATATGTATAAAGATTCTTATCATTGGATCTGTAATTTGTCGGATTACAAGGTACTCTTTTGTAAAAAAAACCGGACTATAGGGGGTCTTAGGCAGTACTCTATAATCCGAATAATTCGATAGTTCGACACTGCCCTGCAAAATGTTTGTCGGACTACCGGGGGTCCACTGTATATACAATAAATCTGTACCATGGATATAAGATGTATTTTACGTGAATAAATTAACACCTGCTTACCACTTTCCCGTTTCTCATTTTCCAGTAAGAGCTTTCATAGTCTTGGAGCTGCCAAACTGTATTAAAACTTCAAGAAACTTAATGCAACCTCGTAGTCTACGTTCAGTAGGCCGACTGAAGTTTTCTAACAGATTGAAATAGAAAGGTTTCGTTTCATAGTTCAATCTAACAGTTTTAAAATACTTCTAAAAATATTTTGCCAGTAAAATACAAAGAAAATGTAAATAGGGTCTTACACACAGTACATACAACAACTATATTGTGGTCTGGTGTAGAACCCTTTGTATGCAAGTCCAACTCAAATGATTTTGGTTTTATTGAGATAAGACGATAATATTTATAAGTAAACATTGAAACACAACATCCATTGAGTGACATTGGATCTGAAAGAAAAACAAATTAAAATAAAGGAGATGTTAAGGGCCTGCTTCAGAATGTTCGAGTAAGTTCCGGTTATACTCCATTGCTGTATTCAAAAGTGAAATTAAAGACCATTATTTATCCACTTCACCATCTCATTGAAATTTTAGTCTGTATCTGTAATGTGTATTAGTATACCAGTATGTTGTATTCAGTATTAAGTAGTATAAGTAATTGGTTTATGTAGTATGTGTATGTATTGTTAGTTTAGTAAATTGTACCTGTTATATTACCTAATTAGTATTCTATTGAAAGTAGCATTTGATTTATGTAAGTTAGATATATATAATTGTGTTCGTATTGTGTTCGCCAACCTCTCTGACTCCTTAAACGATCTCAATCGAAAGGTTGACTGGAAGAGATCGCTTTAAGCGATAAGTCCACCCTTTGTACTTTCGTTTTAAGAATTTCTTCTATGTTGTATTTTTCTATTGGTGTACAATAAAGTGTTTTGTATTGTATTGTGTTGTATTGTATACTACCCAGAACATAAAATAACTGAATGATAAAAATGACAGTTAACATGCAGTGCGTTTCAAGCTTTAACCGATGGATAGGCTAAATCGATAACTGTGAAACGCAAAGATATTGTTTTTTCTATTAAATATCTTCAGGGTAATATAACCGGAACTTCTAGAACATTCTGAAACAGGCCCTTAGTCTGTTACTTCCGTCAAATCACTACACCATCATGATACAAAGAAGATAGTTTATAACGACAGCAAACAACAAGGTTGTTTAATCGCAACACTAAATTTTATTTTAATTGCCGGCCTGGCAATTTCCTCGTCAACTTTTAATGAGATTATAATAAAATTTGGGACATTATACACTCAGAGAGTTTACCAATTATGAGAGTTTTAATTTGATAAACTCCTTAATGCCAAAGTCCACATTTCATGGTAAATGGTTTGTGATAGGATTATGAAGGGTTATGGCGTGACACATATGAAGAGCGTGGGTTACTTTTTGAATCTGTCCCTTTGTGGAACTTAGCGGTAAGAGCTGATATTGATTACGGATTATTTGCTGGCATGTAGGAGATTAAACGGCCGATTTGAATCGTTATCAAACTTATAGTAGGTAGGTATAGCGATTGTACCTCCAGAAAGGTTTAAGATTTACTAATTCAATAGCTTGCACTTCGAAGAATATTATGGACATTTAACTTAGGAGAGTAAATATCATAACATGCACCTTTGAAATTACCTAAAAAGGAACTTTCTGTCAAGTTATCACAGCATAACAGTGGTGGTGGTCATATTTACTCGTAATTGCTCTTACTTTTTTTGAAGCAGTGATGGCTCAGAGGCTTTGGCTATGGACTGCCGCGCAGCAAGTCCATGGTTCGAATCCCGCCGCGGGCTGATTCATGATTCAAGATTCATGATTCAAGATTCTTTATTGCTTCCATACAGTACAAGATGTTATAAACGTATAGGTACATAGTCCGATGGACCTTGTCAGGCACGGCAACATTAGAAGAGAGGAGGACGCAATATTCAATAATAATTTACCAAATCATTTTACATGTCAAAATTAAATCTACTATTTTCATTAAGATATTCATCTATTGAGTAATATGCCTTGGAGATAAGGTGTTGTTTTAATTTTTTATTAAATTTAATGTCTTCACTTTCATTCTTTAATTCTGTTGGTAATTTATTATAGACTACTATTGACATAGGTAGAGTGCTGGAAGAGTGCATTTCCAGACTGCATTTATGAACCAGTAGCCGATTTCCGTGGCGGAGGTTTAGTTGATGTTCATTACGAGTTTTATATAAATAGAAATTGGACCGAACAAACTTGCAAATTTCCAGAATATAAATGCATGGCATAGTCAATATTTTAAATTGAATAAAATACAGTTTACAACTGTCTGTTTGTTCTGTGTTGGCTAGGATTCGTATGCATTTTTTTTGCATTATAAAGAGATCCCTCGCGGCAGGGCTGTAACCCCATAGTACAATTCCATAGGATAATCTAGATTGGACGTTTGCGTGATAAGTAGCAATTGCTGTTTTGAAATCTGTAGTCTTTTTTATTTCCCTAAGGGCATAAATGAGAGACGATAACTTAGATTTAACTTTCAATACGTGCGACTGCCAGTTTATATTCCTATCAATTTTTATTCCTAACAAAGTAGCATCTTTGACAATATCTAATTTTGTGCCTTGGAATGAGAAATTAAATAGTAACGGCGATTTTTGGAAGGGATGAAATGTTATTATTTTAGTTTTTGATAAGTTGAGCTCAAGATTATGTTGATGCATCCAAGTGGTGACTTTATCTAGTATTGTGAAAAGTTTTTCGTGTAAATTGTGGTTGTTTTTTGTATAAGTAAGAAACGAAATATCATCGGCAAAACAAACACAAGGGTCATTGACGATTTTTGGAAGGTCATTTATATAAATTAGAAATATTAAGCAGCTTATAACACTTCCCTGGGGGATAGAGTTGTTTATTGTAATTGTATCCGAGCGTATATTCTGCATAGTCCCGCTTTTATGATTAACATGTGCAATTTCTACAAGTTGTTTTCGATTTTTTAAATAGGATTTAAACCAATCGTATGCCATACCACGTATGCCTACTCCATACAATTTATTTAGCAATATTTCAAAAAGAACCTTATCGTATGCTTTGGACATATTTAATAATATGCCGACTGCGTACTGCTTTTTGTCTAACACCTTGTAAACTTCCTGCATATACTTAAAGACTGCCAAAGTGGTAGACCTCCCTTTACGAAATGCGTTCTGACATTCATCAAAAACATTATACTTTTCACAAAATGAATATACTCGGTTGCTCATTGCTTTTTCAAATATTTTTGATGCAGAAGGCAATAATGCTATCGGGCGATAATTGTTTGGGTCAGTTTTAGCGTCTTTTTTTGTGGATCGGTTTTATCAAAGCTGTTTTGAGTTTTTCGGGGAAAATGCCTTGCTCGAAAGATTGGTTTAATAATAATTGAAACGGAAGAGTTAGTTCATCCGTACAATATTTAATCAGATTAGGTGGGATTTCGTCAATTCCGTGACTGTTTTTACTTTTAAGACTTTTCAAGATCTTGTAAGTTTCGGGCAGCGTAACCGGGGACAAATACATACTATTTTCGGTAATATTGGCAACTGGAAGCCCTAGCGGTTGGTTTTGTACGTGAAGTTGATGCATATCGGAGCGCGGATTACTTGTTCCTATCGATGAGAAAAAGTTATTAAAAATGTTTGCGATTTCTTTTGGGTCTGTGATATCTGTACTATTAATTTGTAATTTTAGGTTTTGCTTTATTTTTGTAGGATTTTTATTAGTGCGTTCGTTAATCACTTTCCACATAGTTCTTGACCTATTGGTAGAGTTTTTCATCAGTTTTATGTAATCAAGTTTTTTAGCCGTAATAACAGTTTTTTTTTAATAGTTTTTCATATTTTTTGTAAAATTGTGTGAGTACAGGAACATTATTTCTTAAGGTAAATATTTTAAGTAACCTTTTGTTTTTACAAGATTTTTTTATGCCTACAGTTAGCCAGTGTTTTTTACCGTTCATTTTAATTTTAATTTTGCGCTTTGGTATGCTTTCGTTTGGAATATTTGTTAGTATGTTTAGAAAATTATCATAGTTTAAATTAACACTTTTGTTTAAGTCAATAAGATTATTCCAGTTTATTTTTGTCAATTTGTTTTTAAAGCTAGCCATGTTACTAGAGTTAAAAAGCCTCTTCTCAACATACCAGGCATTACGTTTTTCTGTATGAGGTAAAGATAAACTGTAGCTTGTTCCTAAATGGTCAGAGAAATCTAAGTCTACAACTGTTGCACGTGAACTTTTGTCATAGAAATTAGCAAAAATTAAGTCAATACATGTTGCGGTCTTATCAGTTACTCGTGTAAATTTTTTAATGCGTTGCGTAAAGTTATGATTAGCCATGAGCTCTAGCAACTCATCGGTTTTCGGGCAATTTCGCAACACATTTATATTAAAATCACCACCTAAAACTATTTTATAGTTTTTGTAGTTTTTAGCCAAATATTCTAAAAGAAAGTTTAGTTTTACATAGAAAGCTTCCTCATCTCTTCCATTCCAATAAATAATTATAATCAAAGTGTTAAAATTTGCAAGTTCGATAGCACATGTTTCTAAAAGATATTCCTCAGATAAATTCATAATGTCAGTTTTTTCGATATAATTTATATGCTCTTGTAGAGCTATATAAACTCCTCCGCCGCTCCGATTTTTCCTGCAGAAGTATGCAGCTGTCTTGTATCCGTTAAAGTGAATCATGTCTAATTTTGCTTTTGTTGGCTTGAGATTCACCGCATGGTGGAAGGGCATTTTGCAAATGCCAGCCTGGCTAAAGACTACCCTCAAGTAGAAAATCTGTCGCCAAGCACCTAACGGTGTATTCCGGCAGCAGTCCTTGAGAGCCAGTGAAATTACAGGCACATAACTATGGTAACGGGAGCAGTGCAATTCGTCTTGTGATGAAATGCATCTGTTCTAGGCAGAGGTTAGTCCGCCTAACATAATGTGGGCTTCGAGCTTGTTGCGTCACAACAACATAAGTAAATACTTAAATTTAGTGGTCACACATGTATATTTCCTAAACGGTATAAGATAAAAATTTAGATAGGAGGGTAAAAAATCTATTCTGCTATATAATAAATAAAGCATGTCATATAATAGTAGCAAACAAATCATAGCAAAATTTGCACAATTGGTAAAAATGGGGCATTTTTCGTATTCTCATCGTGTCACACTTCCCGTTGCAGTAAAACATTTGATTACTGCTTTAACAATATGCAGTATATTTCTATGTTGCACATAATAAAGCCATCGCAAATACGTACTTTCACCTTTTAGTCTAAAAATAAAATAGTCATAATTTTATTGAATTTATAATAACATGTGGACCGCCACATTACACGATTTTAGGTACTTTATATTTACTTAGCATAGCAATCAAACACAGAGGTCGATTAATTTGACTGACAATCGTGTTCTGGCATCGCAGAAGTAAAATGGGAGGCTCATCATGCCGTGAGAAAAAAAATGGTAAATTTATATTTAAAAACAAAGATATACCGATCACTTGCGTGGATAGTATTTTTATGCATTATATTTTAGTCATTACAATTTCTCTAGCTCACCAAAACCTAAAAATGAGGGAGATATTTATGTAATCTATGGGTTCATGACTAATTTATTGGTACATTTTGGGGAGTACAACATGGAATTTCATAAAACTTCCTAAAATGTACCACAAACTATAGCAACTCATTTCTACTGAGCATCAATTTAAAATATTGTATGCACAAGAAGTTTTTTGCAGATGAGCTTTAAGAATTTTCGTGGAATCAATTGCTTCAGGCTAGTAATTGATGGACCGATCCCACAGATGAAACAGCTTACAGTAAGTATATATTTTTTACCGACGATAGTTTAGCTTTTGTCCACTATCTGAATCAGAAAGTATTGCAATGATGCAGGTAATAAAGCTTACCACGTTGTAAGTCTCTTCAGAAAGAGTACGTCTTGGTACCCACCAACCACTACAGGATCATACACTCTGCCTCGAAACAGTAGTGTGCAAGTGTTTGCACACTACTATGTTTAAGTGTGAAGAGCACTGTGTCAAGTAAAATGTAAAATTACTGGGCGAATGAGACAAATGAACTAAAGTTCCGCAATGACAAGCGCAGTGCAGTATCAAGCACGGTGATATTTCAATTGTAATGGAAGTTACCATCAGGCAGGTGACATGTCCGTCTTATCTCTTCAAGACATAAAATAAGCTCCAATTGTTATAACACCAATTTCTGTACAGCTTATGAAATAAATAATTCTGATTTTGATTCTGATTCCATCTAGAATGGCTCCTAAGGATGTCAGTCGGCACACACTGTTAGGTTCTTCACAGTGGCAGATTGACTACTAGGGGATGGTAAATGGCTAGCTACTTACTACCCTCAAGTAGATAATCTGCAAGCAAATCTAGGCAAACATTCACAAAATGCCCTGCTCTTGGTGAAGTTCTCCAGTAGGATTCAATAATAGACAGCAGCCCCTGCATGGCTGTTTATAGCTATTGACACTGGGCTATCACTCCTATCACAAGAATGATATGAGTTCGGCTTAAATAATTCATGTCAATGAGATTTTGAAGCATTATTGATGGCTATGGACTGCCGCGGAGGTCCATGGTTTGAATCCCGCCGCGGGCTTGAGCTTCACCGCATTGTGGTTGGACATTTTGCGATTGCCCGCCTGGCTAGCCACCCTCAAGTAGTAAATCTGTCGCCAAGCACCTAACGATGTGTTTCGGCAGCTGGTCTTGAAAACCAGTAATTCTAGGTTAAGCCTGTTAACACCTTCGACCACAATAAAAAAAAGAGAAATCTCTTGTTGCCTCTTAAGTTTGACAGGGCATCAACTCCCAGGTAGCTAGCTGACGTCGGCTACGAAAAATTAACATCATTCGAAAGTCAATTCAGTTATGTGAGTACTATAATCGTTAAAAACTTATATAAAACTAAGGTACTATAAAACAACAATGTGATATGTAGGTAATGTAGATAAACACAATATGATATAAGAAGCTATGATGGGCGAGCGGTTTTGAAGCAGTGATGGCTCAGTGGCATTGGCTATGGAATGCCGCGCAGCAGGTCAATGGTTCGAATCCCGCCGCGGGCTTGCCGTGCCGCAGTACCTTGGTTCGATCCCCACCGCCGGCTTCAACTTCACCGCATGGTGGAAGGGCATTTTGCGATTGCCCGCCTGGCTAGCTACTACCCTCAAGTAGAAAATCTGTCGCTAAGCACCTAACGGTGTGTTCCAGCAGCAGTCCTCGAGAGCCAGTGAAATTATAGACACATAAGTGCAATTCGTGACTTGTGATGAAATGCATCTGTTATAGGCAGAGGTTAGTCTGCTTAACATCAGGTGGGCCTCAAGCTTGTTCCGTCACAATAACAAAACACAAAAGTTGACTGACTCTGCGTCACTCGATAGGCGTCGAATCGTGACGTGTCGTCTAAATGTAAAATTCAATGTTCACGCAGTTAGTTAATTCGTTCGAGGTGCAGTGACGTATATATGACCGGATCAAAGCTAGCGTTCCTCCTGGAACGCTAGCTTGGAACGCCGAAGAACTATCGCATTCCAACGAGACGTGCCAACCATTCGTGGATAATTTACCTATAAAATCGTCTAAGTTAGTCTGTAGTTATTTATATTATAGTACCACCAACTTAACTGTGCAGTTCTCGAGGGCGCTACTGGTCAAGGAAATCAACTACAAACTGTCACAATTTGAAGGAATGTTGTAGTTCTTTTTTCTGCCACCTGAACAGATAAGTTGGTGGGTCTGTATCTTTAGCCCTTTAAATGATATCATTTCTATGATATTCGCAGATATATATCATTGTATAAAATATATAAATCCTAAGAACCATTAAGATTTACTTTACATAAAAATAACTAAATACTAAGATTTTTTCATGTTATTGTGACTTAACAAGCACGAGGCCCACCTGATGTTAAGCGGATTAAGCTCTTCCTATATAACAGATGCATTTTGTCAAGTGACGAATTGCACTGCGCCCGTCACACTGAGACATACGGTTGTTAAGTCTCATGTGCCTGTAATTTTTCAGGCTGGAAGGACTGCTGCCGGAACACACTGTTAGGTGCTTGGCGACAGTTTTTTCTACTTGAGGGTGGTAGCTAGCCAGGCGGCCAATCGCAAAATGCCATTCCACCAGGCAGTAAAGCTCAAGCCGGCGGTGGGGATCGAACCAGGGACCTGCGGCACGGCAGTCCATAGCTATTACCGCTCGGCCATCATTGCTTCCAATATTGGTCACATTGAAGACGTGACAATTTGAACGCCACTGTTATCCTGCTAAAAACGAATTTTGCCACCAATTTTCGTTCTTTACCACCTAATGATTAAAAAATTCTTCTACACAGTTTCTGATTACTTAAACGACAAAAATGCCTGGACAATTCCGCCTTTGCCAAGCTATCGCCTGTCACCTACATAATTTTAACAAATATTGTAATAATTTTATTATATAGTAAGTAACACATTGTTAAAAGATGTTTCAAAGAATGGCCTCAAGTTTCTTGCCCGTTCTTCTCGCCGTGGCTCTATACAATTTATTTGCCGAACATGGCAGTACAATGTAGAATATTTCAATACTAAAATTTATAATTGACCTTCATAATAGCGTCGCGCCTAAATTGAATAAATGATTTTGACTTTGACTTGGACTGTTTATAAAATTTAGTAAAATAGATAAAATCAATACTATATAATAATTAGATATGTTACATTTATATTTTTTTATCTAAATGTATATTGTTACCATAGATATTTGTACTGCAACTGTGCGTGAAATAAGTTTTTTGTAAAGTATACTTATGCTTTTTTGGATGTAGGCAGTCTATGGATAATTTTTATATTTTTATTTAAGCAATAACGCATGCTCCGCGGCTTACATTACAAGGTTACAAAATGACGAGAAGGAAAATTATAGGCATGTTAAGAGTCATGATGGTATGATAATATAATATAGGCACGTTAAGAGATGATGAGTAAGATAGTTGGCTTAGCAGTCATAGCATACCCCGGCTATAAGGGGTGGATGGCACGGTTTCGAAACTATCACATGTCTATAATTTTTCCACACGTAATGTTGTAGTCTACGGATTATTTAAATGGTAGGGGATGAAGTTAGAATAATCCCAATGAGCTAAAGACTATTCTAGGGTGAGGCCGGAACTTTTAAGGCCGTTCGTTCTCCGGTTTAATATTTTAGCTGTAAGTCCTTGAGTTGCTGTATCAGTGGAGTTTGGAACACAAAACAGCTTCATTTTATTCCATTACTCAATTTTTACAGTTGCTTTCAACGTGTGATAATCTCGAAACAAGCACCTGGGCTCCGGTACTTATACAACCGAAGTATAGTACCACCAACTTAACTGTGCAGTTTTCGAGGGCGCTACTGGTCAAGGAAATCAACTACAAACTGTCACAATTTGAAGGAATGTTGTAGTTCTTTTTTTTGCCGCCAGATAAGTTGGTGGGACTGCAGTAGTTTCATTCGTAGGGAGTCCATAGCCGATTAATAAGCTTGGACTTAAGTTTGATGTCAGAATCCGAAGGAATTATTTCCACTGCAACAATGTATTTCACAAAATTGTGTCCGGTGCGTTGATTGCCTTTAATCAGTCTCTTAGTGCTACAATGATGTTACGGCACCGAGTCAGTTCAATTTTAATGTTATACTCGTATAGGATTGTGTAGTTAAAGCGTCGCGAATAACTCTTAAATATACGAAAACTTTGTCTTTTGCTCACTAAGTCTCCCCGTGGGGTGCCGGGCTCAGATATCACTTACCATCATATAAAGCATTAAAAAAAAATACGCATAGAGCCAGCTCGACGAAGGAATATTTACTCTGGCGTGATTCTGTGAGCTCGGTCAGTGTGCTAAGTATTTTATAACTAAACTACGATTTGTATCAGCCGGTTTGTCCACTACTAAACACAGCCTCCACCATTAAAGGGAGATTTGGCATAATCCCCTCCACTTGGCAGGCGTCTCGAGATCCCAGTTTAAGATATCAGTTCCTCAGTAGGCACTGCTGTCCAACTTCCAGTAATTTACCTTTGCTCGCCTCTTTCGACACACACACAGGTAGCAATGGGGGTGTGACATTCTAGCCCGGCACCCCAACGGGTTGAAACTACGACTACCTCTGCCTTACGAATATTTATTCGTAGCCTCTGCCAAAATGTCTGATGTTAGGATGGACAGTAACCATTTAAATAAAAGAATGTGTAATTCAGTATCGTTGGATTAAACCATTTATTACATAAAACATACTTATTCCATTACAGACAGTCAATGTTACACTAGTAGATATAGGTATATATTTTTATAATATTTCTATACATAATTATATTTTTGATGGTAAACTTATGCAAGTACTAATTTATTTTACTTATGCAACCACATTAAATTTAAATCTACTAATGTATTTATTTCCAGGTACCGAGACAAATTTTTAAATAATTCAACAAATGTATGCCATCATTATCTGGTTTTATCGAATTTTATTTGTGTCAAGGGATAATAAAATATTAAGTACTAATACATACCAAAATATTCTGATTACAACATTAATTTAAAAAAATGATATAAATCAAAAATTCCAGCCTTTCATAAAACCTATACATTTAATATTAAACAAAATAAAAATGTAGATTTTTGTCATACATACTTATTATTAGTATTTTTTATTTTTTTTCTTATGTTGACACAATTTAATTGACAAGATATTTATATGTAGACAGCATTTAGTATCTACAGAGGAAGATAACAAATTTGTATGAAATGAGCTTTATTTTCTTGGAATCCAACCCTTCGGTGATACCTTTTAGGTAATGACGTACTCATTTATTAATCTTCTTTATTCTCTACAGGAAAGCGCCACAGTTAACGAGGGTTGCCCTAATTAATATGTCTCGCGACTAATATATATTCTTCACATAGGATTTATTACAAACATTTTTTGCTACGGAATTGGATACAAATGTATGAAACTATTACCTTCTGCCATACCACAGCAAAGGTTATTCCTTCGCTTGAACTAAAATTGAATAATCAGGAGTGATTTGATATATAATGTACAAAATATTCAGATCTCAAGCAGAGTTTAAAACTCAATCAATAGAACTTCAGTACGTTTAAAGTATGGTAGAATCTTAGATCTACCATTTTTTGTGACTGGTATCCCGAGAATCATCTCTTGATACCTTATAAAATTGTTCGAGCACCCTCTATTTTTTACAGTTGCTGCTTTCCTCTCACCGGTGCATTTCAGGACCCGATTTAACCATCAGTTCCTTCTAAGGCCGTATTCCATTTGACGTAAATTTCGTAATTTTCGATAATTTTGACCACATTTTACGTCTATGGATCCACATTTAATATGAACCATGAACAAAATGTGATCAAAATTATCGAAAATAAAGACATTTGCGTCAAGTGGTAAACGCCCTAACTCCTAAACAACCTAACTTTACTTGGGAAGGATTGTTCTTTTTAATCCCGATTTTCACGGAGTTCTCGAGGGATATATCTAGTATGAAAAACAAAACTGAAAAATGTACTTCACAGGCTAGTGTTTAATTAAACTATAAAATTGAAAATGAAATAAGCCTGATTAATTAAATCTGAATTAAAACTTTCCTTTAGATTCCAATTCGAAAATAAAGCTCATTGTACCAGTAAACACTTTAACAATCGATTCGGTACGTTCTGAATAGTCTGCCAGAAACAAAAAACATAATTTACTTAGTTTCGAGGTAGTAACTGTCATCCGAAGTCTGCTGTGACCGCCTGTAGTTGTCCATCTACAACATAAAAAACAATATTTATATAAATAAAAATAGTTTTTATAGCAACATCTAAGGAGGTTATATACATACAGGTAGTAAAAGATTGTTGTTTGGTTTAATATTTGTTTTAAGTTTTAGTCAATAATAGAGACGAAATAATAAATAAATACACAGGGTTATTGGAAAAAAGCTAACAACCTCTTAAAGTTGACTTCTGTTAGTCCTAACAAACCTTTTTAGACAAATACTTTTTTTAATTCTTTTTTTAATGTTTTTGTGACGAAACAAGCACGAGACCCACCTTTTGTTAAGTCTCTTGAGCCTGTAATTTATTATATCATAATTTTTATTACTTTGTATGTGAATGTAAATATTCAACTCTATTCAAATGGAGCTTTTGGACTACCTCCATTTAACAACACATACAACATTAGTTCTACAACTATTCAAAACCTAAAACATCTGCAAAAAAAACATTAAGTTTGTGTAGTACTGTCTGACATTTTTAAGTCTTTGTCTCGTACTCAAAGACAATGCCTACTCCGAGATAAGAGCGCCCGCCGCGGCCACACTGGACCGCGCCGCGCTTCCTTTGAATAGAGTATTGAATATTTACATCGAGGAAAGTAATAAAAAATATGAAATAATAAATTACAGGCGCAAGAGACTTTTTAACATCAGGTGGATCTCGTGCTTGTTCTGTCAAAATTAGGTACATTAAAAAAACATTCATCTATAAATGTTTGTTAGTACTAACAGAAGTCAACTCTATGATGTTGACAGCATTTTTCAAAATGTGTATAACCTTGTATATACATATTTGCTTGAGCCTGTATATCTCACCTTGTTGGTTGTGATAGGTACTAAAATATCGTATTTATCAAATTAATAATAGCATTTGACCACAATCTCACCTTATGGTAAGTAATTTGACTGCCTGTCTATAAACGAATAAGTAAAGAAACTTTTTAATATGTAATTGATTTGGTGAAATGGTCTAAGATAATTTCATAATTTCTTACCGAAACAAACAGTCTACAGACCAATTCATAAATAAAAATGTTAAACAGGTTTATTCTAGAATGCAAACAGCTACATCAATGTGTTCCGGCAGACTTTGTTTTATACTTGAAACAACTTTATTCAAAGGTATGAAGAGAATAACCCCCACTCAAAATTTAATTACATGTATCGTCTTAAGACATATTGCGAATGTCACTGCATGGTGAAAAGCTCAAGCTTGTGGGATTCAGGCCACGGACTTTCTGCGTGTCAGCCCACAGCTAATGCCACTAGGCCACTAATTCATCCACAGAATTATTATTAAAATTTGTTACAGCTTTGTTAACTAATATGTCGCAAGAGTTACGATTCTAAACAGATTTCAAATTCTAGTTTGTTTAAATGCTAAGTCCACAGTCATAATTGAATGCCAGTGTCCAAACTAGGTGCTAGCGTAAGCGACTAAGTAAATTATCCTCACCCAGTGTTTGAAGATGTTACGAAGTTTGAGCTTCATTACCTCCCGAGCGCCAACTTCCTCGCGGTCGTACGCACCTGTGATTTAAACAAACAAAACTCTTTGTTTATTTTCAAGTTGTCCATGGTTATTGTTTATAGTGCCATCTACGGACAGCATATATAACTAAATATAACACCTACCGAGTAACTATATTTGAGTCGTTTCTGGATGGTGAACGCGACTAATAAAAGAAACGGATACCTCCTGTATAATTTTTTGGGGAAATTAATTAGCAAAGATAGAGTAAATAGCAAAGATCAGTGTTGCAATCATATATCTAATATTCAATTATTTTAATTAGCATGCTGACATTTTATATTGTGCCAAAAAATTATTCGTTTTTCCAGTTCTATCCGTTGTTAATGTTCTGGAATGTTCTGGAACAACAAACTGTCTCAGAATTTACCTATAAGTAGTTTTTATGGTATGTATATGCCTTTGACTATCCCTGCGAGGGGGCAGACAAAGGCATAGCTAGCACATACTGAATAATTAATAGCTTCATAATCACAATACGTTGCTGTGTTCGAACGTACCCGATCTGTTGTTTTATTTCAATCTATCGCCAGCTCTTCAAGACACTGCAATAAGAGATTGTGTGCATACCTCCATCTCGAATCGGAATGATGTCATCACCAGGCTGCAAAACGTTGTTGTAGGAATGCGGGTACCCTGGGTGAGGAGGTGTCTCCTCCTGCCCCAACTGGTTGCGCGTCATTAATTCCGGACTCGATACCTGTGCGCATACAAGAAATCACGACTTAAGCCCAACTTCCACCAGCGTCGAATCATTTTCCTATTTTCACTTGTTTATTTGGCCAGTTCAGTTCACTGAACTAGTGGTTTTTTTTAAATTAGTATTTCACTTGTAGATGAAACTATTTTTTACATCTGGTAGAAGTTTCTGGATACTTTTTTTTAAAACTGAATTCAAAGTTGACAAAGTACAGTTGCAAAGTCAAAACTAGTGAGATTTATTTTCAGTTGAAAATAAAACATATTTTTGTGCCTAATTTCTTTTTTTTTTAAATATTTTTGTGGTAGAACAATCTCTTGGCCTACCTAATATTAAGCGGACTATTCTCTGCCTATAACAGATGTATTTCAACACAAGTCACGAATTGCACTGCGCCCGTCACATTGAGACATAGTTGTTAAGTCTCATGTGTCGTTAATTTCACTGGCGACAGATTTTCAAAATATGAAATTTAATTAACATACGTTTATATAATATATGGAGACAATTATTTAAAAATAAAAATAGTGACATTACATGTTAAACTACCTAATCAACAGTGATTAGGTAGTTTAACATGTTACGATCCGGCTGATACAGTACAGTACAGTCCAGTACAGACTGGACTGTACTGTACTGTATCAGCCGGATCGTCCACTGCTAAACACAGCCTCCATATTAAGGGGGTATTTGCCATAATCCCCATGCTTGGCAGGCGGCTTGGGGATCGCAGAGTAATATAGTAGTTCTTTAGAAGGCGCTGCTGCCCACCTTCCAGTATAATTATTCCCTTAGTTGCCTTTAGTCCCCGTGGGGTGCCGGATTAGAACTGCATCTCCCTATATCATCCCGTGGGTTTCGTAAAAGACCTAATTACTAGGAGTTCATAAATAGCATAGAAGTAACTATGAAACTATCGCGAGAGTATCCATATTAACTTAGTCGGAACCGGCTAGGATACACGTTATATTTACCGGAAAGATTTCGACCAGTTTCGGACTGTTTTGAAATCCTTCATCTGGGAAGCACGATTAACGGCGAGCACGGGTTGCAATACAAATTGGTATCTAGTAAATATAACGTGAATCGTAGCTGAAGACTAATAAGTTAGCATAGATGAGGTTTAATGTAGCCCCTTCGTACATCCTTCACTTGACGAGAAAAGAAATCTCACTTTTTCCCACTGAACTAAGCTACTGATCTAAGTGGGAGTTGATGGAATCATTTTCCCCAGTTTATACTCCAAGAATACATAAAAGCGTGTTCTGAAGAGTAGAAACTCGAACATATGAGCGTGCATTCTGCCTTATTTATTTAGGCTGCATTCAAGTTTTGTTTTTGTCTGTGGAAGTAAAATCCAAGAGAAAACTCGCTTTGATTGCATTGGGAGTCCCCTTTTTCCTCGTAGTCCTATTGCCTGTTTCAGAGATCCAGGGAGCAAACAACTACCTCTGGGACTGATGCTTATCCACTGATGAAATCAAGTGCACCCTCAAAGTACAGTAACATGTACTCTACTGTATCTGCTACAAGGTCTACAGAAAAAGATGCATAAAAGATAGGTTGCCATGACTTTCATCATTGGCAAGCATCTAGGATTAATGTTATTATTATTATTTCTTTGTTAATGGCTTCTGCAATTTCACCCATGGTTAATGCCCATTTCACTGTCATTACATTTTCTGTCATCATTAATAGTGTTGACAGCATGGATCTTTGAAATTATGTCCATGGTTGACAGTAACACAGAAGATATAGCTGTTTATCTTGTTTTAGAGTTTGGAATAGGGCAGACAAAATGCCTAGTTTCCAGACCAATATTCCACCAACGGTATTAATATACACTTCTGGACACATCTATTGGCCCACCTTAGAGTTTAGGTTTCGATGGCCCCTACCGAAATATGATTGCTAGATTGAACAAAAACTGTTGATGCAGTTTTAAACCTGATACATTTTACCATCTTTTTCGATCGTATTGTTTTAAATTTGAATTCAGAATAGCCGGATATGCGCCTTGTTAAAGGCAATTGATTTTTGAATAAAAAACATGTTTTATCAAATAAAGGTTTAATTTAATAACGCGTGTTGCCTCCATGGGCATCTACCACAGCTCTCATACGATTAGGCATAGAGTTTATCAACCGCTCTATGAAATTTTGAGGGATCATCTCCCATTCCTCTTCTATGGCAGTTTTCAACTCCTGCATCGTCTGGGCAACTGGCTGACGAGCCCTAACACGTCTTTTTAGCTCGTCCCACATGTGCTCAATAGGGTTCATGTCTGGGCTTCTGGCTGGCCAGTCCATAACTGTGATGTTCACATCCCGAAGATATTCCCTGACGATGCCGGCCGCATGGGCTCTTGCATTATCATGCATAAAAAGGAAATTTGGGCCCCCATAGTCCGCGTATGGTATCACGTGAGGTTCTAAGCACTCACGAATGTACCTTTCAGCATTTAATGTTGGCAGCCGTGGTCCTGTAACAACCTCAAGTTGAGTTTTGCCGCTCGCGGATATACGGCCCCAGACAGTCCATGAGCCACCGCCATAAGCAACCCTCTCTTCAAAGCAGCATTGTGCGAAACGCTCTCCCTTACGTCGGTAGACCTTCTTCCTTCCATCATTGCCATGTAACACAATTTTAGACTCATCAGAAAAGAGTACACGGCTCCAATCTTGCTGTGTCCAATTTAAATGACTGCGTGCGAAATGAAGGCGCGCTGTTCGGTGGGCTCGCGTTAGTTTGGGCCCATTAGCTGGCTTGTGTGGTACCATATCGCGTTCTTTTAACCTTCTCCGAACAGTTCGAGCGCTCACAGATACTCCGTGGAAGTCGCGAAGTTTGTTTTGTATCTCAATGGAGGTAAGGTGACGATTTCTCAAGCTGGTCGTCACGATGAATCGATCCTGCCTTTCAGTTGTGACCCGAGATCGTGGCCTTCCTTGGCGACGAACAAAGCCGCCAGTCTCTAGGTACCTCCGATAAACATTTCGGACCGCAGATCGACTTAAATTAAGTTGAGCACTCACGTTTCTTTGGCTGTGTCCGGCCTGAATAAGTGCCACAGCTTGGGCGGTGACTTCAGGTGAAGTATCCATAGATTATTGATAGAACCTCACCTTAATGTTAAGAATAAGTAATTTTTGTTGCAAAACCAAAGATATCAATCACTTTTTCAAGAATTAAATCCAAGTAAACCAATAAAACCAAGTTTTCTTAGTATTCGATTGTTTGATATCAACAAACAGGCTCCAAATTGTCTTTTGTTTCTTTAAATTCTGTGTTCGAAATTCAAAAAAAGACTATTGAATGAAATTGTGAATGTGCCAGGTTCAAAACTGCATAAAAACATTTTGCTCGACCTAATATAAAATTTTAGCTAGGACCAAACGAAACTGAAAATACAAGGTGGGCCAATAGATGAGTCCAGAAGTGTATATTTTTTTTAAACTATCAACCTAGCCTTCATTAATTCTTTAATAGTAAAAACTAACGTGCTATCATAGGTTGTGTTTGAAACTAGTCTTAGGAGCTATCCTTAGATATTTGACTTATTCACGTAAGTTATCCCGTATTATTTACTAAAATCAGTTATTTACTGATCAGGTTTGATGTTTTTCTGAGATTTCTTTAATATAATTTCCAATAATCTAGGCGCACTTCTCCTAAAAGTATATTGAGTACACTTCTCAATATAACCTCAACATTTCAAGTGCCTGTTATTTAGACAACACTTTAAAATAATTTGGTAGTAGAATGTAGTATTTCTCAAACCACTCTACGAAGGTTTCCATCGGATTAAGGCCAGCCATCCGTCACAAATCCCGGCCAAACCCGCTGCAGTTAACTCAACTGATACCAGCTCCAAGTTGTTTCCAAGTGATTGAGCATTCCAGCTGTAATCTAGTTGACATCAGCTTGTCAACTAGATTACAGCTGGGATCGAAGCAAAACGATGTTGCCCTTTGATTTAGGTTTTGTGACTTTTTTATGATTCTTTAGAGAGTTTATTTTTTTTATGCCTGATAGGTTAGCCTTTTACCGCTATCCCAACATCAGGTGAATCATCACTTACCATCAGGTAAGTGATGATGTGGTCAAAGATGTTGTTCAGGCTACCCTAGAAGTACTGGCTCTCAAGGACAGCTAGCGGAACACACCGTTAGGTGCTTGGTGACAGATTTTCAGATAGACAGATTGTCGGAAGCTAGCCAGGTGGGCATTCGCAAAATACCCTACCGCCATGCTATAACGACTGCCATCTTAAGACCACAACCGGGACCGACGGCTTATCCTGCCCTCCGAAGCACGAAAACGCTCAGTAGTAATGTCACTAGCGGTCACCCATCAGACTCATGACCGCGCGCGACGTTGCTTAACTTTGCTGATCGGTTGAGGACAGCTAAATAAACTTCGCTACGAGCGTTTCAAAAGAGTTTGGTTAACAAGCTGGTCAAGTATTGAAATTTTTGAAGCTGGAAGCGTTCGTAGTATAACCGATCAACTAAGGTACACATCGTGCACTACGGTCATGACTTGGATGAGTGACCGCTAGTAGCATTACTACTGAATGCTTCCATGCTTCGAAGGACACGTTAAGCCACCAGTCCCAAGTATTGTCTTAGGGTGGCAGTCATTATAGCATGATGGTAGGGCATTTGGGAATGCCCGCCGGGCTAGCTACCACCTTCAAGTGCAAAATCGTGCCATCATTCTAGGCCTGAACAACATTATCGATCACATCATTACTTATGCCATCCGATGAGATTGTGGTAAAAGGCTAGCCTATCTGCTAAAAAACCAAATCCCATTAATACTATACACAGTACAGATACATAAGTAGTACGGTCTGTGCGGTACATGTGTGTACGCAATTTGATATAATCATATGAAGAAGCTAATTATTTAACTTATTATTAACAAAATCTGACGATGACGATGATTTCTTCATAGGAAAATGAGGTTTCCCGATATCGAATATACATATACGTGTTTCGTTACCAACTTAAGCTTTTATTGCCTAATGAACATCCGTAAATGACAGCTTCAGTTGAATATGTAATAGCAAAACCGCAATTTTTCTATGACTTCACATCAGATTTTGTTTGTTAACATACTCGTATTACGTAATTAGACCTCAGATATTTTGTTCTCTCTGGATTTGGGAACAGAAAATAAAATAAAACTTATCTAATGAATGGATCAGATAAGAGTCTCTCCGTCTGGAATAACTCAGTTTTCAGTTCCCAATTTTTCATTTATTGCAAACCCGCATTCAGAATTATGCATTTTCTTTCGCATAGTCCAGAGCCACTTGCTGTTTTACTTCAGAAATCCTTCGTTGTCGGTCATATAATTTTCCTACGATATTTTGAAAAATTTTAAGCATTTTTGTAGGATGAAACCGAAATTATTACAAATAAACTTTGAAACGGTATATATAAATTTGAAATTGAATATTGCTTACACTGTAAAATTACTCATTAATAAATAATATAACACTGTCCTCATAAACGGTGATGATGCCATCCAAAAATATTATTCAGTTTCGCCAGTCTATTATTAGATTTTTGTTTATTGTTTATCATTATATCTGAATAATAATATATTATTCTGCACATAATTTGTATTTTAACAATAATAGACATATGCCATGCCGCGAACCTAAGTAAAAAAAGTGTGAAAATGTAAAAAATGCTTGTGTTGAAAGTTACATTCCTAACGTGGTCTTAATTTTCCTTTTCAATTTTGCTTGGCGACAGATTTTCTACAGAGGTAACTAAAGTTCACTGCTTAGGCGCTTGCCTCACCGCCTGCTGTAAGACAAAAGATGCAGAACTCGTGACAACAAAAGAGATGCATGATTGAGACTGCTGACAAGAATTCGCACTCCGCAGTGACAAAAGCACCTCAGCTTTTGTCACTGCGGAGTGCTTTTGCGGAGTTTGGTGGTCAAAACACGCGCTGAGAAACTATTGCTTACTCGCCGATAGACTTACCGAGAGAGTCTCGTTTGGAAGATACGAGTACCTACTAGTTTTCGACGTTGTCGCCCGAAGCACAGCTAGCCTAAGCCTGTAGCATAGAATATATGATAATACTACCCTGTAGGCAAGTAATCACCCGATGAACTCGCTCACTCGCTTGAGCCCAGCGACAAAACTATAAACTACTACTCCCTACTTGCTGATCACCAACTCGTTTCTAGTCTATGTCTCGAGAAGTCTAGAGTTGAGAACTCAAGGCTTGGCTTGGCACTTTGTATAAAAACTAGTTAGTTATATATATTGTTGGAGACAAGACAAGCCTTGGCGACAACAGGGTATAAAAGGCAGCGCGCGCAGCAGCCGCGCCCCTATTCGACCGCCGTCTGTTGCTGAGGCAACATCTCCTAGCCACTTTTTTTATTTGCTTATGTTCTTTAACTATTGTTCAGTATTAATGTCAATTTCATGTTTCCTTATTTATTTGGTTTAGTAACTTCTTTATGTTTGCTTAGAGTATAACTGTTTGTGTTTAATTTCAATTAAAACTAAATTGTACTTTACGAGTAATTTTGTATTTAAAAAAAAGTAATTCTGGTCGAATTCCCAATATCAGAAGTGGGATAGGACTTACGTTAATCCTATCCATTTTTTTGTTTTTTTTTGTTTTGTGTTGTTGTTGTTCTGTTACAGTAAAATGTCGGACCATGTGCGTTGTACCGATCGGCTTCGTAGTCGAGAACGGCGACGCAGTAGGTACCGAGATCGCACGCCAGATGGAAAATTAAGGCGTGAAATGGAGCTTATGATGGAGCGGATCAAGACATTGGAGGAACAGTCTCTTGCAAGACCGGGTCGGTCAGCTGATCGTTGCCCTTCGTCAAGACGAAGCCCGCCGCCACGTCATCGGTCGCGCACGCCGCCACGTCGCCGCCGGTCGCGTACACCGCCGCCACGGCGCCAGTCACGCACACCGCCGACATCAAGATGTGCAACTCGCACGCCGTCGGCGCCACTTAGGCGCGCTTCGCGTGCGCCGTCTATACCATCATCACGTGAACCGCAAGTAAGCCAACGGGTAGAAACAGCATCGGTGCACGTCCCTGATGAAGTTGGTGCACCATCGGCAGTAATGCAGGTAATGGAGACTGATCGGATTGTTGAAGCGATTCGCTCAATCAATAGTGCGGTCAAGTCTAGCCAACACTTTTACATTTCGCGTTTCGATCCCCATTTGCATAACATTGACGCCTGGTGTGAAGAAGTTGATCGCGCAAAAATTTTTAACCAGTGGAGTGATCACGAGTGTTTGTCACGTATAGGAAATTGCCTTAAGGGTGATGCTGAAGTGTGGTTGAATGAGTGGGTGACGAGCGATCGCACGTGGAGTAGTTTCAAGAGAGAGTTTAAGCCATTGTGTCCAAAAACACCCGACATAGCCAATATTTTGTATGAAGTAATGAGCACAAATTCAGATAACTACTCAACATTCGCGGACTATGCTCGCCGCTCGCTACTTCGGCTTCGCATTGTCCGGGCTCTTTCAGATGAACTTATCTCTGCCATAGTAATACGGGGTATCTCAGATCCACAAATTCGAGCGTCAGCCACTAATGCTAAACTTTTGCCGGACGATCTGGTCGAATTTTTATCAGTATATGTAAAAGCGGGTACGTCTACAAACAGTGCATCACGAAGTCAAATTACGTCTCATAAATCTATGTCTGCGAAAAGTAAGATATTGCCTGGTTTAGGTTTTAGGAAACGACGATTCGAGGATGGCAAGTGTTTTTCATGCGGTCTTGAAGGTCACCGCCAAATCGAGTGTCATAAGCGGTTCAAACCGAGTCAAGGGGAAGACCCTTCTACCAGCGGTATTAATACTTCAAATTCGAAGCCTGATTTTGTGACACCAAAATCGGAGGTATGTTCTTTCTGTAAGAAGCCGGGGCATAAAATTGATACTTGTTTTGCAAAATTAAACTCGGAATCGCGTAATAAGAATGATGTTAATTTCTGTGCCGAAAATTTAACTACCCGCAAAAGTGATGTCGTAGTGGCTGTAATTCATGGCATACCGGTAGATGTATTGATAGATAGTGGGTCCACTATATCACTTATCTCATCGTCACTATTGAAGCACTTTGGGTGTGGACGTAAGCCGTCATTTCGGGTGTTAAAAGGACTCGGTAGTCAAGAAATCGAAAGCACTTCATTTGTTACGCTGCCTATTGAATTTGACGGTATTACCCTTTTACGCGAGGTGTTACTGACTCTGACTGAGGCTGGTTTTTCTATAAACTTAAAAAAATGCTCCTTTTTAACTACAAATATTGAATACCTTGGCCGTAGCATTAGTCAGGGTCAGGTGCGACCGAGCTTAGATAAGGTAAAAGCTTTGACTGAGGCTCCCAAGCCGACAAACGTAAAGCAGGTTCACCAGTACATGGGCCTAGCCAGTTATTTCCGCAGGTACATACCAGGCTTTGCTCAGAAGACAGCATGCATTGCCGCTCTTACTAGAAAGGGGATAACTTTTAATTGGGGCCCAGACCAACAGGCTGCTGGTGAGTACATACTCCAATGTTTAACCAGTGAGCCTGTTCTTGCAATTTACGACCCTTCATTACCGATAGAAGTTCATACCGACGCGAGTTCTATTGGGTATGGAGCTGTTTTGATGCAGACTCACGAAGGGAATCGGAAAAGAGTCGTAGCTTATTTTAGTAGGTTAACACAGGGTGCTGAGGGTAAGTACCACTCGTACGAACTCGAAACACTAGCTGTGGTTAAAGCATTGGCGCATTTCAGACATTATCTTGTGGGTATGCGTTTCACCGTGGTGACTGACTGCAACGCATTAAAACTTACACAGCGTAAGAAAGATTTGTTGCCCCGAGTGGCTCGGTGGTGGGTATACCTACAAGATTTTGATTTTGGACTTGACTACCGAAAAGGGACATTTATGTCTCACGCGGACTATCTAAGTCGGAACCCTGTCAACGTGTGCACAGTTCAAAAACCGCAGAGCTGGGCTCAGGTTGCCCAGGCTTCCGATGAGGAGACTCACGGGCTTAAACAAAAACTAACAGACGGACAATTAGATGTAACACGTTATGTCATAAAAAACGACATCCTTTACTTCCGACATACACCAACTGGTGAACCTCCTCGACTGCTTTGTTATGTCCCAAAAGGCCATCGTCTCAGCCTATTACGAATATTTCATGACGAACACGACCATACTGGTGCTGACAAAACAACTGATCTTATAACAAAGCACTTCTGGTTTCCGGGTTTGCGGGGTTTTGTAGAAAAGTATGTCGCACATTGTTTAGTCTGCATATCTCATAAAAAAGTCCCGCGCGCCCGTCTCCAACCCATTCATTCGTGGGAAAAACCCGAGTTGCCTTTTGAGACGATTCATGCGGACACATTGGGTCCGTTACCAGAAGTAAATGGATATCGTCATGTACTGGTTGTGATTGACGCGTTCTCTAAATTTTGCCTCCTTTATCCAATGTGTCGGCAAGACTCTAATGAATTAAAATGCCACTTCACAAATTTGATCTCCCTGTTTGGCACACCAAAATTGTTAGTTTCCGACAGAGGTCGTATGTTTCAAAACACTGATTTCCTAAACTGGGTTCATGGGATGGGTTGTGATACTCACTTTATCACGCCCGAGATGCATCAGTCAAACGGGCAAGTCGAACGGTACTGTCGAACGATTCTCAATATGATACGCATAGAGTCAAACCAACGACAACATGAATGGCCAAAAGTTCTCTGGAAGATTCAACTAGTCCTGAATATTACAAAGCACCGTACTACGCAATATTCTGCCCTCAATCTGTTGGTGGGCATCGAAGCTGCAACCCCTCTCATCCGTAGCTTAGTACGCGATGTTGCGCTGGAGGGTTCTAGCCCCAACAGAGAAGCCCTGCGTGAGATGAGTAGACAGCGTGCTTCTGAACGACTTAAGCAAAATCAACAAAACCAGGATGCCTACGTTAATCTGGGAAGGAGACCGCCACGCGGCTTTGAACTTAACTCTTTGGTTTTTGTAAGAAAGCAGGCACAATCTACGGGGAAGCTGGACTCCTGCATGCGTGGCCCGTACCGCGTTGTAAAGGCTCTTCCACATGGGCGGTACGAGCTACACCTCCTCACTGGCTCATACGGGAAGACTACGCAAGCGGCGGCTGAGTTTATTGTCCCATGGCGAGGAGAGTGGACTCCTGAGACCTGTAGTGCCTTTTTCGATGGTAAGCTGTTTAGAGTTTCTGTTAAACTGTGATAAGACAACGCCTCACGTCGTGCCTCTGTCTTATCTGGGATGGTTTTATGGCCGGACAACGCCTCACGTCGTGCCTCTGTCCGGGCCGCAGATAAGACAACGCCTCACGTCGTGCCTCTGTCTTATCTGGGATGTTTTTATGGCCGGACAACGCCTCACGTCGTGCCTCTGTCCGGGCCGTGGATAAGACAACGCCTCACGTCGTGCCTCTGTCTTATCTGGGATGTTTTTGTGGCCGGACAATGCCTCACGTTGTGCCTCTGTCCGGACCGCGGATAAGACAACGCCTCACGTCGTGCCTCTGTCTTATCTGGGATGTTTGGATGGCCGGACAACGCCTCACGTCGTGCCTCTGTCCGGGCCACGGATGAGACAACGCCTCACGTCGTGCCTCTGTCTCATCAAGGATATGTGGAAGGTCGGATATTGCTTCACGTAGTGCCTCTGTCCGGGCCGTGGTTAAGACAAAGCTTCACGTAGTGCCTCTGTCTTGCCTTTTCCTTGAGTTATTTATTTTTCATGTTAAATTTTAAGCCTGGGTGCCTTACCTGTGTATTTTTGTATTATTTTTACTTTATTTATTTTTATGTTATGTTGATAGTCCTATTGCATACATACCTTGCATACGTTTTGTGTCATCCGGTTTTATTTGTATGAGTGCCCTATGGCACATACGTTACATTTGTGCAGATGCAGATGCTGAGGATGCTGAGTCCACTCTCGCCGCCGCTGAGCGTCCCAGGCAAGATGAACCACTGTCAGGTGCAACTATGGCGGGCAATGAGCCACAGCCAGGCCCGTCTGGCATGCAGACACATGCTGAGTTACCACTTGAAAAATCGAGTGCAAGCGCGGTGACACATCCATTCGCCATGTCTACGGCACCCGTCGCAGCTGAGCCACGGGTCCACATAACGCCAGAAGACCAGTTGGAGGCAGGAGCTTCAATGCCCTTATTGGAAACAGAATTGCAGAGCTAATAGGAAGAGAGAGGAGCCCGAGGACGGACTCCGTTCAGGAGAGGCCGTGTTGGAGACAAGACAAGCCTTGGCGACAACAGGGTATAAAAGGCAGCGCGCGCAGCAGCCGCGCCCCTATTCGACCGCCGTCCGTTGCTGAGGCAACATCTCCTAGCCACTTTTTTTATTTGCTTATGTTCTTTAACTATTGTTCAGTATTAATGTCAATTTCATGTTTCCTTATTTATTTGGTTTAGTAACTTCTTTATGTTTGCTTAGAGTATAACTGTTTGTGTTTAATTTCAATTAAAACTAAATTGTACTTTACGAGTAATTTTGTATTTAAAAAAAAGTAATTCTGGTCGAATTCCCAATAATATTTTATCACCTTATTAAAAAAATATTGTAGGTTCCTAATTTGAAGATAGGGAAGAAATTTTTGTAATTAAAAATATTAATTTTCCTGTCCATATCCACGCCAAGTAGGGTCGGTATAATCTGTATTCTTTCTGCACTTAGTACAATTATACACCTTTACGCAATACATTCATACCTTCTAGGTACTTTTCTGCCCTTCTGTATGTTCACATTCATATTCAACACTATAAGATATTCCTTCTCACGGCACGTCCATACCACGAAAATCTATGACTCTTCTAATCCTGGCGCTTCTTGCGTTTCCTATGACACACTCATTCCTAATAAAGTCTAGTTACTCCACACATAAAATATAAAACAAAAACATTCATCATAATATAAAAGATGAAAAACCATACAACAAATACTAATTTAATGAAATGAAAATGTCATTACCATATTGTACCATACCATATTTAAAAAGTATAATACCACCTGACCACTGACCAAGTAATATTTTACACCTGACAATCATCAACAAATGTCAAAGTCATGCTAGGTAAGGTTGCAACCATAGACAAAGTTCTAACTCTAAGGTTGCAACCTTATAACGATCAAAGTTTCAAATACTTGAACTTGTGAAAGAAATTTTGTCCACCAGCTATCTATGTTCTTGAAAACCAGTCTGCTTTCTAGACTGGTACCATCTACGACTACATTACTTACGAAGAGGTAAGATATTGGTCGACATTAACGTATAAAAAACAATCAACTCACGTCCATAGCAGTATCACCGGATCGTTTCCCGTGGCCTCCGAAGCAGGAATGTCCGAAGGCGGAACATCCGCCTGGAACAAAAGATGTTATGAACAAAACAATAATTTATAATCAAAATATTTTGTATTAATCTGGGTCAAGGAAAAGAAGGTAAGTATGTACATATTTTGTATTTGTTATTGGTGAATTGAAACGAATAAAAAATCGAACCTCTGTATGGTATCGATATAGGTTACATACGCCAGTCGTTTTTTTTACGTAACCATTTAAGTTAATTCATGTTTTATCATAGACTTAGTTTTACTAGGGGCCTCTATAGGAAACTTGAATGTACCAAATAATGCATTGGGTATTATAAAATTAGTTAAAAAATAAAAATAAATGTAAAAAGAGTACGGACCACGAGTTTGTAGTGCGATATTTAATTATAATAAAAAAAAATGCATTGTATAAATTTAAACTACGAAACATCGTACTAGAGTCTGTTCAGAAGGAGAGAGTACCTGGGATTTGACTTTTTAATTGTGCTACATTGATAATAATTATAATTAATAATTAAATAATAATAGTATATATAATAATAAAAATTATAAATTAAAACACATAAAAAGTAGTTATTGTGACATAACTGTAATAGTTAGACATATGGTAGTCCAGATGTTTTTTGTAGATATTTATATCTTCTATAAAATTGTAGTACGTCACTTTACTCTATTGTCAACAGTTTCCTCAGCGTACGCGTTATAACGATTTTTGTTTTTTTTTTCATATGTTGGTTACAATATCGAAGTTTTCCATCGAATACTGAAGTTTTTGAAAATATTCTATAGCCTATGGTTATCAGGGATAATGTTGAATTATAATGTGGAATTTTTTTTTTAAATTGGTCCAGTAATTTTTAATATTATTCGCTACATACAAAAATATAAAACTACAAATCTTTCCTTTTTATAATATTAGTATAAAACAATGGTAGCTAAATCTTTGAGTTATTTAAATTATAACAAGAAGTTTTAAGTCCGCTCTCTTGATTAACATAATCTAATCCTAATAATCTCTCTCCTAATAAAAAGTAAATAAAACTCTTAATAGTGGTACATGATCGTCTAGACGTCTAAACATAACTGACGTAGTTTGGCACCTTAAGGCTCAATCAGCTCAAAGGCTCAATCATTTTCAACAGCCGAAATAAAACTGTTGTCAGCTGCCTCTTCGGTGTGAATTGACATTAAATACAGTATGTGTCGCCACCAAACAGCATGTTTCTCACTCACTGTATTCCGGATAAGGTAGCCGACATTTCAAAGACAATATATTCAACAACATATATGTAGGTATGTTAGATGGCGAACGCAACGCATAACCTCACAGAAAAGTAAACAAAAGAGTATTGCACGATTTGTGGGTTAACAATTAATTAACTTATTAGGAACCGGCTAAGACCCGCTTTATATTAACCGGATTGATCCCGACCAGTTTTAATTAATTAGGTCAGTAACGAATAATAAATATTTAATAGAAGAATGAATTGTTATCAGGTATTTAGGTAGCCATCAACCTGCTCTTGTACCTGTAATTTTATAATTACTAACTAGCTGTCAAGGACTCCTGCCGGAGTCACTTTTAGGTTCTTAGCGAAAGATTTTCTGCTTAAGGAAGCCAGGTGAGCATTCGCAAAATTACCTTTCACTATGCCCGGTGAAACCGTTGGTCAAGCCGTTGGTGGGTAGGGGATCAAACCACGGAACTGCGGCATGGCAGCCCATAGATACCTATTAGCTTTTAAAGCAGTGGCTCAGTGGCATTGGCTATGGACTGCCGTGCCGCAGGTCCATGATTCGAATCCCGCCGTGGACTTGAGCTTCACCGCATGGTGGAAGGGCATTTTGCGAATGCCCACCTGGCTAGCGACCACCCTCAAGTAGAAAATCTGTCGCCAAGCATCTAACGGTGTGTTCCGGCAGAAATAATTGAGAGCCAGTGAAATTGCAGGCGAATGAGATTTAACAACTATGTCTCAAGGTGACGGACGCAGTGCAATTCGTGACTTGTGACGAAATGCATCTGTTATAGGCAGAGGTTAGTCCGCTTAACATCAGGTGGGCCTCGTGCTTGATCCTTCACAATAACATAAAAAAAGCTATGAATGCTTCCTGATTTGCAAAAGGCATAATGTACCGTCTCCATCTCAGGGTTTAGATAAAAGTAGTTGAAATATTATGAATTTGAGAGCCAGTGGTCTCATTATATTATTTAAATTTCCTTTTAACTTTAATCGAAGATTTAAATTACAAAAAATACAATAGCAATGTACACACAGTTTAAGAAGCGTTGGTTACGATGTAATTGTAATTTATTAGATTTTCTTTCAAGCCTGTATGGATTCTCATGGGGGACTGAGTCGGTATCTCAGTACCTAGTTTAATAAATTATACTTTATTTGAAGTGATTGACGTTGATTGAGAAGTACTTCCATTTACATAACAAACCGTTTGTTTTGCGCAGTGTTTTTATTGAAATCCTTTCCGTTTTTGAATAATATTGAGTAGAATTGCCTAGTATTTTAGACTTTATCGTGCTGGTGTCGAATCCGTCGCGTTGCTAAGAAAGAGGCTCACGACATGGGACTTGTTACCTAGAGAGGGTTGGGGGTTTTCCTTTGTGATGTAATCTATGTATACTCCCCTCCAGTACTACCAAAATTAAATACGATTCTGCTAATAAACACGATTTCTAAAGGGAGATTCACGGTTATTTTTGATAGGTTAAGTTGTTTGAGTAGTTTATAAAAGGAGTTCACTGGTATACAGCGCCCTGTCATGAAGTAATCAGTTTTAACGATCTTGTATCCAGATTTCGTATCCATAGATCATGCTCATGGCATTCGACAGTTTAAAATAATGTTCCTCATATTATCTTGAAAATATATTGAACACCAATGTGCATACCTAATATTTTTCCTTAGTTTAATTAGGATCGTTTTTATGCAAAGATTAAGCGTGCGTTTACCTTTCAATTTGAGATTATTTACAAAAGTTTTATAAAGTATAATAAATATCGTTAAATACTTCCGAATCCCACGTATTACGTGAGTTTCATGAAACGTAAGACTTAGTAACAAAGCCAAAAAACGTATGGTATATTTAAATTTCCAAAAATTTCCTATATAGTTGTCCCAATATGACACACCATATGTTGAACGGCCAACCGACTTACAGGACATTAATTTAAACACTGTACCTCGAACGGAGCTGTCTTGACACGTACGGCATTGCAGTGCAATGGCGCACATTATTGGGCAGTGCGCTTGATTATCAAACCGGTTTATTATTATAGTGGTCACAGTGGCTCTTTTCCCTTTTTGGCTTAACCGGGCAGTACAATGATTAAAGGTTAAGTTAGTCTCAACAGGCAAATTCTGATCATGTTATTCAGAAAGATTGTACACATTACATATATGAATAAATAACATATAAAAATATTATATTCTAGAGGATATGACAAATATGATGCTTGCTTCCAAAATACGATTTCATATATTAATCATGATATTAAAAAAAATCGTGAATACAGCTGTAGTATTTGGTTTAATCAAAAATTTATGAATTGATGAAAAAATGTGCTAAAGTAGTAAGTCGTATCAAATTAAATTTTATTATTACTTACGGGATTTGTACCGTGGTTACTTTTATTTTTGAGCTCCCGATATTTCGACGCAGTTGCATGCATCATGATCCCGCAATCATGATCAAGTGACTGGAGAAACGAGCGGTTGACAAAAAAAGCGGCTTTTTCCCTTCTTAAATGAATTTATTTAAAAAATACTTGAATATTGCGCAATTCTGTTCCTCTCACTTGCCTGCGATACGAGAGCTCTCCGCCCTATACCCTCAGTATGAATTTGTACAAAGACCACCAACGTATTAATAGAAAAAATTGAAATTATTTCCATAAAAGCATCGTAGAAGAATATATGATTTTGGCTCTGAATTAGACCAACCATTGCATTCAATTCCCGATACGCCCAATCTATCTATGTTCCAGGGACTATGTCTTTGCTTTACCAGATGAAACCGTGGTCTACTACTCACATTTTTTATGAAAAAAGATATCTACTATGTTTTAGTAAGTATATATAGATTTTTATATATTGGCCTAGATTTCGTAGACCCTTCGTAGCACCGTAGCACTTACGTAGAGTATATTCACCCAATTTATCCTTTTCATTGAAAAAAATATACAAAAAGTCTATTGTTAATCCAAACAATTCAATGACATCAGTTGGTTACCAAAATGACACAATTTCTATTTCATAGAATTTCAAATGTCAATTTCCGAGACCACATTTATGTGTGTCTTTGAAATTTTCAAGGACTGCTTTCATTCATATGCTTGTTAGTAATGTATTGATTTAACCCAATTCAGCCTTTTATTATAAGACAGCAGTTTACGTGGACTTGAGCGTTAGGCTATTTTCTTTTCAATTTATACTAATTAAGATATTATTTGACAAAGTTAATGAGAATGAAATTTTACGTCTGGGACGCTTCATTAAGTTTATTTTAAGGTTAGCCAGTTTTTCTTAATTATTTATTTTATCTTTAATTGTGGAAAAAGAATTCCAGTGCAAATTGGTTTATCTGAATAATTTAAAAAATATATTTGTATGGAAAACTGGCATAACAGGAGCATTGATACTCATTTTATGCTAAAATTGTGCATGTAATTTCATCGTATTTGAGCACTTAGTATTGATAAATGATGAATCTATGTTTATATGGAAAGCGCTACGAAAACACTTCCCTTGTCAAAAGATTCTACATCAGAAAAGGTATAATACTCGTATGTGCTCACAGTCGACCTCAGCTTGTTGTCACATTCATGATGACAAAGTAATTTTTATTTTAATTAGATTATATAAGTTTCTTCTTACATTGACGTGTGGATTTCACCACTATAAACATTAATTTGGTTTTAACAAACCCGATTTCCATTGGATAAATCTCACAATACGATCGAGGTTGCGACATAAGCGGTCTAGGATTTAACCAAACAAAAGTTCTTCGTGGCTCTGTTTAACATCCCCGATTGCAGGAACCTATTCTCGGTTCTAGTAATTTCATTATCTTAGATAGTGAGTGCAGCAACTGAATCGGTGCGATCTGCAAAAAACTGGTTAAAGTACTGATGTTTCTGGCGGGAATTTCAATATTAAACTATCTTTTGTTTTGTTGCTAGATTTTCTAGCTTATTATACTTGATCACGTAGTACGCGAAAATATTTTTTACGATATCTAATATATTTTTTATTACTTACAAGACTAACATGTGGAACAGATAAACGTTTACATATGAATATTTTTACTGTTTTAGGGGTGTTTTTTATATTAATGTGACGGAACAAGCTAGAGGTCCACCTGATGTTAAGCGGATTAACCTGTCTAACAGATGCATATCAGCACAAGTGACGAATTGCACTGAGCCCGTCACCTTGAGACATAGTTGTTAAGTCTCATGTGCCGGTCATTTATGGGGGATCATGTGCAATGGTGTTCAATAGTTTTGCAAGATAATATAAGCAATATTAAACTCCACAATAACATAACCATATAGAATGATAACCAAATCTAGTAACGGAGAATATCTGTAAAAACTTGAATTTTCCGCCACAGACGTGAGAGAATCTCACCTTATTTTTGGGGCAAAATATAACTTCATAGAAGTAATTCATTAGTGATCTGTCTCAGAATTTCGACTGTTATTTGTGGTTATTTTCAGGTACCTAAGTTATTATTTATATCTGTTTTTTTATATTAAACTCAACATAAATATTTCATACACTTCATACGCAAGTTCAGTTTATCAGTATGGTAGTAAGTTTATCAGGAGAAAAATAATACAAGTTATTGTGCTTTTATGTGCTTGCTTTATAATACATGTTGTTAAATTACTGGTAATAATTAAAAAAAACACTAATAAAGTTATAAAATAAGTGTCACTATGCGCTAAGCGACCGCCGACATGATATGCCGATGCAGCGAGAACCTATCGACACATTAATAACATGGGCTATAGGTGCGTGCTACCACCATAAGTTTTAGATGACCTTTAAAACATATATTATACCTACTTATTAGATTATTATGTAAGTAAAACTAACCTTACTCGTCACCACAGGACGCGGTCACGGACGGCCGCAGGCTAGGCTTTCGTATATCAGTTCTCACTTCAAAAACAGTACTAGTATCCCCTAATCTCCCAACTTCAAATGTTGGTCAACAGATGCTTGTTTAAAGCTCCACATATCATGACCCGTGCATAACCAAACTGATCGGATTATTCCAAACTAACGAACTAACGTTATGCAAGCTCAACCCTGTGACCACTGGAAATGGAGCAAGCGCGCAAGATTTTAGGATTAGCTGAGTTAGAATGATAGAATCTCGCTCATGCACTACTGTAACAGATTAAGTCCAACGTTACTTGTTTTTATTAATACCTAGTTTGGTGGAGAAAAGTAAGAAAATTGAGCGTTTGTACGTTTTTTGAAATTTTTTTTTTTTTATTACTGTAAGGTAACATGCCCCGATTGGCACCCAATAGGTTTACAGTCAAAAATAAAGTATTTTTTAAATGTTATATTTTTATGTTTTGCAAAAGTGCAAACTCTGCGGATTACATACCCATGCGATGGTTAAAGAACGAGAGGAAAAATAAAGTTATGAGTCATTGTCATGTTAGTTCAGTCGGTCAGAGCATACCCCGGCTATAGAGGTGGATGACGCGGGCTCAAATCCCGCACATGACTATAATATTTCATGTCGTAAATTTTCAATTTAGTAATAAAGAATTAATGTTCGAAGGAAGTTTACCTATTCTAAATAATTTCATTTACCTTCTATTGCCATCATGAGTTATTATAACTTTACCTACTTATAATAATCGTAAACTTTTGAATTTGCAAATCAGTCATTTTCAACGTCAATTCTAAAATGTTCGGTTTTGCAAAGTTTCTCTCGAACGGTAAATTAAAGGAGAGTGAAAACATAAAGCGTACTGTATTTTATTTTACTTATAAATTCTGTGGTTGATTTAAACTTTTAAAATGAGTTGTGCCAAATTTAAAAGGGACACAGTTGCGATTTGTCGTTGGACAAAGGGAAATAAGTGGTTTTCTATTTAAATTATACTGAAAATCGGCTTTTGAACGTTTTTACCTTACAACTGATAGGCTAGCCCTTAACTACTATCTGTAATAAATACTATAATAATTGATAATTTAATTCTAATGCATATTTGGTAGTAACAAATTGAATCTTATCAAACTAATATTATAAAGGCGAACGTTTGTGTGTGTTTTTTTTATGTTATTGTGACGGATCAAGCACGAGGCCCACCTGGTGTTAAGCGGACTAACTTCTGCCTATAACAGATGCATTTCGTCACAAGTTACGAATTGCACTGCGCCCGTCACCTTGAGACATAGTTGTTAAGTCTCATATGCCTGTAATTTCACTGGCTCTCAAGGACTGCTGCCGGAACACACCGTTAGGTGCTTGGTGACAGATTTTTCCCTTAAGGGTGAAGTGAGTTTGTATTACTTCACGCTCAAATGGCTGGACCAATTTTGATGAAACTGGCGATGGAGGTAGATGAAGCGCTGGATTAACACATATGTTTTTTTTTATCATCATCATCCATCACCACGTGGTTGCAACCGCGGAGCGCAGCTAGAATCGATATACAAGCAATAAATACGCCCCAAGATACAAAAAAAAATATTTTTATCGTAAGAATCACCTATAAATAAATTGCTCATTTATCAACCTTAACGTTTATCGTTGTTCGTAGAAACATACAACAAAATACTCCCGTGCCTTCAATAAGATGTAGATAACACATGTTTTGTACATTTGCAAGACTAACTTTGTATCACCCAACCACTTTTGGAAGAAATACGGAACAAAAGCTGCGTTAAGTACCTCTTGTACATAGACTTCAGCCAGCGGGTTGGCCTGAAGAGGAAAAAGTTTCTTCAACCTTAGCATTAGGGGAAAGTATTTTATAGAATTGGTAAAATATTACCAATCATAAATGTTGTAAGGTATGTTGTAATTATTTGTATACGCACTAGATGATAATAGGATTTTTTTGGAAAGAACTACGCATTTCAATCATTTTAATTACATTTAAGAGCGGTGTTATATCGAAGCTTTGTTTGTGTTGAAATAATTATCTACCGAACAAGTGCATGTCGAAGTGGAATTGGTCGAAGTAGTGATCCTTCTAAGGTGTAAATAGTCGAAATAGGTTCTGTCGGAGTTATTCTTGTGGAATATACGTTCCGTCGAAGCAATTACTTGTCCAACTATGTTCTTTCGAAGTAAGCGACTTGTTGAAGTATTGAACTTTCGAAATTTAGTATAACACCCAACACAGTATACGTATATAATACCTTACGTATTACGTAAGCAACAGAACATCTAATAATATGATTTGACTTATTTGACCCTAATTTATCCATGATTTATTAGAAAAATGCTAACAACCTCTTAGGGTTGAGTTCTGCTAGTCCTAACAAACATTTTGAAAGAGGTTTTTTTTGAGAGTGTCGCGCTCCCTTTGAACATAGATTTGAATATGAACATCGAGCAAAGTAATAAAAAACATGAAGTAATAAATTACAGGCACAAAAGACTTTTAAGATCAGGTGACACTCGTCTTTATTCGATCAAAACACTTAAAAAAAAAAAAAAAAAAAAACAGATTTCAATACTAAAAAATACATCTCAAAATATTTGTTAGGACTAGCAGAAGTCAACCCCTAAGAGATTGTTAGCATTTTCCCAATAACCCTGTATAATCGTGGTACTGCCTTGAGTTTGCTACGAGTCCATTAGATGTAACATCTCAAGTGCCAGTAATTTCTATCTCTCACTCCAATTCACAGTAATGTTGCATGGCTGTTGAACAATAGTACAGAAGGCAGTGGTGGCAGTGGACTCGCTTCAAAGTCATACTCACCAGGAATACTAAAACTTATTGTTACAGTTGAACCTGCTGAACGTTCTCTGATTCATGACCGATGTACTTAGTCACATGCCAGTTTAACGAGGTATTGAGGTCAGGAAATTTTGGAGTATAAGAGTTTTTAGACAGGTTTCCGACTAATATCAAAGTAATTTTTTAAAACTTGTGAATACTGGGCTAGAATTTCACCCCCAACTATATATATTTTGCTAGAATTTCACCCCCAACTATATAGAGTTGGAATACCGAGTGTTATTTAGTCGGTCTGGGAGCACTTGCTGTTGTGGGAGTAGTTGGTGTCGAGGTCGAGGTCGAAGGTGGCCGAGATATGTCGAGCTCGACATATCTCGGCCACCTACCCCAGGGTGGACGAGAATTCGTAAATGCATTTTTCACACGTAAAAAAAGAAATAAATCAACCTTAGCAAAAAATATTATTATGACATGTTTTTATTTTAAAAAGTCTATCCAGATAACAATTTCCATCACTATCACTTCAAAAACAAAGAACTTTCCATACCAAGTTTCATCCTCGATTTCACCCCATTAAGTCATCCCTGCCGAAAAAAAATTGAACATGTCTTTTTTTTAAGGATTTATACATATACTATATATTCAGGAGTGTAAGTTAAAAAATAAAAAGGCCTTTCATACATACGTTTTCACCCATTTTTCACTGCTTAGGGTAAGGGTTAAATTTCAAAAAATCCTTTCTGTGTACACCCCTACGCACCAAGACAAATACACCCTCCAAATTTCAAGTCTCTGCGACCAGTGGTTTAGGCTGTGCGTTGTCTGTCAGTCCGGACTTTGAGGTATATTATATATACAGGGTGCCCGATAATGAATGGATAACCTTAAATTAGGTATTTGTATAGCTAATGGCCATTCAGAAAAAAAAACAGAACAAAAAAAAAAAAAAGGCATCCTGTATATACTATTGAGTATTTTTTTTACCGGTTGTATGCCATTATTACCAAAATACTACGAATTATATTAACACTATAGCTACTACAATGAATCATTTAGACATCCCACAAGTCATTGCAGACTCGCAAGTACAAATGCTCCAACCCACTACCAGTTGGCAGCGTGCCCAGCATACTGGCAGCATTGCCCCGTTGAATTTCAATACTTATAGGTTGAGCCAAATATGTGTCAGCATTTCGTCGCATCGACCAAGCGCTCTGATATTTTTTTTTTCTATTTAGTTTTTATTGTGTTACTTGAGTGGAACACTTTAGATAGTCTTAAGCAATTATTCTGTCTCTAAAGAAACGTTTTCTGTCTATGAATTGCTACAGAAAAATTTATACATTTAATTCATGAAATGAATAAGTAATAATAAATATAAGGAACAGGTCAAGAAATAAGATACAATGTTTTATTGTAGTTTATTAGTAGCATCCCGGGGGTATTTATGAAGGTGTAAACTTGGCTCATTTAAGGGTAAGTAATATGCTTTCATTTTTAACTTTTTGATCACCTCTGGGCCTCCGATTCGCGCCTTAAATCTTGGTTATTTCATTTCTGCGTCTTGTGCCCTTATTTCCTGCTTAATATATAGTAACAGCTATAATAGCAGAGTTTTATAAGCGTTGTTTGTTTTGGTGTACATTTCTGCACGTTTGATTAGAAGTTATTTCTGATTTAATTAAATGTTTGCTTTCTTACCTTTAGGATATATTAGAATCAAGGAACACTGTTAGTACTAAAATATACTTCAATGTCAAAGTCGAAATCATTTAATCAATTTAAGCGTAACGATGATTTTATGAAGGTCAACTATAAGTTTTAATATTGAAATATACTACATTGTACTGCAACGTTCGGTAAAAAATAATTATGGAGCTACTGCGAGAAGAACCGGCAAGAAACTCGGGGCCATTTATTTTTAACGTCTTTTAACAATGTGTCACATACTATATAATAAAGTTATTACAATATTTGTTAACAGGTGACAGGCGATAGCTTGGCAGAGGTGAAATAGTTCAAGCATTTTTGTCGTTTAAGTAATCACAAACTATATAGTAGGATTTCTTAATCAAAATGTTTTTTACGTGAAACTTGAATTTTCCTTCTGTAAGCGTTGTGATATATTGTTATACAACCGTAAAATGATTTACTGAGCTCGCTGATGAAGAATAACAGCCTTACTTATAAACGCTACTTAAATTTTAAACATTACTTAGCCGCTGATTAGCAAAATTTCTTACTCATAAACGCTACATAACTTTATCCAGTACCTAAGTACTGCTTAAATCAGCTGTCAATTTAAACACCGTCCCACCCTTGTTTAAATATTTAAGTAACAAGATGGCGCCCATATTTCTGATCAGCTGATTTAGTTACAGACCCACCAACTTATCTGTTCAGGTGGCAGAAAAAAGAACTACAACATTCCTTCAAATTGTGACAGTTCGTAGTTGATTTCCTTGACCAGTAGCGCCCTCGAAAACTGCACAGTTAAGTTGGTGGTACTATACAAAGAAAAGTATTATATTTACTTTTTAATTTCAAGATATTTAGCACTAGATACATGCTATTTGGCCATTTAAGTCATTCATAATACTTTTTAGTACAATGTTGTCAGTTTAAAATACGTTCGACCTCATTATCCATTGCTTAGCTAAACAGGTGCTATGTAGCGTTTATAAGTAAGAAATATTTAAGCATTACTTAAACATTGTTTTGTTATCCATTACTTAGCAACTACATAGCGATGTTTTTATAAGTAAGGGGGTTAATGTTTATTTGTATGTCCATGCATGACCATAGATAACTTACTCTTCAAGTCTTAACTATTGCTTTTTGGCAATGTAATGGTGAAGACAAGTGTACTAGAAGAAGAGGCCTTCCACCAGGTTTTGACAAAAGGATTGTTACAAGCAGGTAGGCTTCTTTAGGCAAGATTCCGTCGTATCAGCTACCATCGCAGTATCAGAAATTCTAAAAAACATACGAACTAATGTCTCAGAGTATCGATCGCAGTGCAGTGTCACTTACGAGTATAGTGCCACTGCAACCATAATGGCCATATAGGCCAGGCCCGGGCCTATAAGCCTGACGCTTACCATCAACCGACTGTCTGGCACTTCAATTATCAATAAAACCTAATAAAAATGTAAAGACTTGTAACTCTCATACAGTTACCGCTTTGATTTCAGACTCTTTAAGTTCACAATTAACAAAACATGCACAATCTTCCAAATTCAATTGAATTGGTTAGTTGATTTGGCAATTACAAATAATTTCATCTAATTGGTCGCGTCTAGGTAATTTTGTTGCGCCGCGCGGTACACTATTTAAACCACAGAAAAGAGAATATTATAGAGTATTATATTTCTCTATGATTTAAACCTTACCCGCCGCTGTAAGGTTTGCGTTCTACGGTTTTTGTGATTGACTTCTATTTCTTAACGTAGAATATAACACACCAACTTCGCGAAAACTACTTAGGGGAAAATGAGCTAATTGAAAGTGTATTATGCAACGTTCTGCGGTTTTTGAGATTGACTTCTATTTCTTAACGTAGAATAAAACACACCAACTTCGCGAAAACTACTTAGCGGAAAATTAGCTAATTGAAAGTTTATTGTGCAAGTACTCACTTGATACTATTTTTTATCACGAGTCACTCATACCTTAAGTTTCTTTCAAGCCACGGAAGGTGTAAAAGTGACTGTAAAATAAATTGAAAAATAATACTTCCTCTTGTCTTTATTTGTATCTTACGGCTTGAAATCCTACACTATGAAATTCTGGATCTTGCTCTTAAATTTTATACATCGTATTAATTACAAGGTGGATTAAGTTAATAAGGGAGGTGGATTAGAGTATTCGAGGCCAGTAGGGTTCGTTAAGTGGAGAAAACACACATAAAACTAGCGAAAGAACTTTTCTCCTTCTCTTTTCATTAACATAGAAAAATATCTATAACTCATTGATAAATAATTGTCTAAAGAAAAATTGCATACAAAATTATAATGAAATTTGAACTACGGTCCGAACCCGCGAGAGCGATATTTGCAACCAAACAGCCAACGGTTTAACGATAGGAGCGAAGGGAAAATTTTAGCTATGACTCATTCCCTACGTAAGCTCAGTTGGAAGAGCATGTCATAGGGACGGATGAATCCGGATTCGAATCCCGCTCATAGTTCAAACCTTTCGTTATAATTTTGTAAGCTTATTCGCTCAGCAGGCGTTAATGCAAAAATTACAATGTTAGAATTATAGGGTTGCGTCATCGTAAACAAGTTTAAGGGCCTGTTTCAGAATGTTCGAGTAAGTTCCGGTTTATCTACCCAGAACATATTTAATAAATAAAACACAATCTTTGCGTTTCACAGTAATCGATTGAGCCTATCCATCGGTTAAAACTTGAAACGTGCTGCATGTTAACTGTCATTTTTATCATTCAGTTATTTAATGTCTGTGTAGTATAACCGGAACTTACTCGAACATTCTGAAACAGGCCCTAAACCTATTTGAATAATTAATCTTTTGTTTATTTCAGTTTGGTGCAATTGTTGCTCTTTAAGCTTAAATTTAGCAGGAGGTGTTAATGCAAAAAAATACTGTAAATATATACAGATTGAATTCTTTAAGCCCTGGTCTGACTATAAGACTGGAAAGGCCATTAGTAACTGTCCAACTGTTTTGTTAAACATAGTGATTATCAATAAGCTATATTAAATAAAGTGCCAATTAAAAAAAGGAGTAAAATAAGAAAGTTACAGCTTACATAAAAAGAGAAAATGAAATAACTATATAACTAAGTAATTTTTAGTTACTTCACAGCTTGTATGAGATTTCTCGTAAAGCAATGTAAACTTGTTATTCACTCAGCTACGAATAAGTACATATTCATTTACGTAAGTTAACATAAATTATGAAATTAAGTTAGGCATAAACTACATACCTGAATGCCTAAATTTCTTAAAAGTTTGCTCATTTGTTCAGGACAAGCCTTCGGGCAACAAAAATCATGTTTACTTAGCAATAACTTGGTAACTTAAACATCTGAGGTACTGCCGATGTTTTCGTAAAATTATGTGTTGTTTGGTTCCAACGTTGCCTAAGGCTTGAATAAACATCTCAACTGACCACTGAAGTTATATCTCACAATAGTGATAGGGTTCTGAAGTTGCCGATTTAACGCACTGACCACTTTAAACTAGCAAAAATCTGAGCTTTGTGAGGGCGCGCGTTTTTTTACAACCCGATTCTAGTGGTGTCATCTAGTATTAAGTAGATTAACTAGGATGTATTTGAGTATTGAGTTTAGTTCTGTTGCACCGATGTTAACTCTCGATGGTTTTCTTACAGATGGCGTTAGTAGAGCAATAACATTATATTCAATGAATACAAAACTGTTAATGTATTTTTTTTTATTGTTCATAAAATAAAAATTTTCTTGACAGATAAAACATCTAAATATGAAGTTAAATTTCTATGTTAAAGCACGAATCTATAGGCGTGATAACTTTTCAGTAAAGTGTGCCACAACGTTTTCAAGTTGTAGGATAGGGATAATAAGAATAAAACCTGCATAGTGTAAGGTTTCAGAGTGAAACATGCATCATTTTTGATGTTGTTCTTTCAATTGTTATTCCATTCTACTTTTGACGTGAACATGTGAAGATGGATACAGCAAAAATCAAGAGTGATTTTCTAATACGAGTTCCAAAGTGATGACTTATCAGAAACTGCCAGTAACGCGAATGATGTGCTTGGATAGGATACGGCTAAAGACGCACTGTGCTTTATTGGTCTAGCCGCGTTTGTAGAGGAAACTTCAACCATCTTCTAAATAACGATGTATTGAAGCTGATAGTGGAAGTCGACTTCAAATAGTTTGACACGAACTATTTGAAGTTAGCATACCCACAACATTGACTCATTTGCACCAATCGGTATAATTAAAACTTGGAAAATGGTTGGATCATGTTTTGACTGATATGCAGAGAGCAACCCGCGTTGAAACTTGCCTTTTGACTTATGAGGGATTTTTTTACGTTATTGACATGACGTCGAAACGTGGATCTGGATGGATAGTTTCTTCTCAGGAAGCAGTACAAAATGGCGTCACACAGTTCTTTTTATAATAAGAGTATTCGGAACAACGCGAGGCCTACCTGATGTTAAGCGTATAAGAAATCCATTTCGTCAAATGACGAACTGCACTGCGCCCGTCACCTAGAGGCATATAGTTGCTAAGTCTCATGTGCCTGCAATTTTACTGGCTCTCAAAGACTGCTACTGGAACACACTGTTAGGTGCTTTTTGACAGATGTTCAACTTGAGAGTGGTAGCTAGCTAGGCGGGCATATGCAAAATGCCCTTACACCATGCGATGAAGCTTAAGCTGGCGATGGGGATCGAACCATGGACCTGCGGTACCACAGTACATATCTGTACCCGCTATCGTTGCTTCGAATACACACAGATTTTTATCTGCGTCTAAAACGTGAGAAAATCAGATACTATAATATTTTTCACACTGAAAATAAATATGCTTATAGTAAAAAATGTTTGTAAAATATAAACATTTTATGATAAAGCTGAATGAGAGCATTTCCCTTTTAATAATAAAAACCAACCTTACGCATCCGTGACGTAAAAATACAATATTAAATAAACTCCGCCGTAAAAGGCAGACCTTTTTAAGGGTGCAAACAATGATACGTTACATGCATTTAGGGCTCATTTGGGGTTAGATAAGTAATACGAAGTTGGGGAGGGTCTAATCAACAAGAACGTATTGTGTGCAAAACATGAATATTTCCCTACGAATATTCGTGGATACTTCCATTATTTGGAAGTATCGAGATTCGTAGATATTTTCATTATTTGGAAGTATCGAGATCGGTGAAGGACTTGATTAAATATAAACGATATTCTTTTAGGTGTAATATACTTCTCAATCCTTATCTTAGGAAAGTAGAACATTTGCAGGATTCCGTACCCGTAGGGCTAAACAGAGCCCTTTTAATGACTCTCTGCTATTTGTCTGTCTGTCCAAATATGTATCTAGCACGTAAGAGGAATAAGTTATATATAGATATTTTTAATTTTTGTGAAGAAACTTTGACCCATAGAATGAATTGAACACATGAATGCTGAGCTAGAAATTAAATAACATTACCTTTTAAGTTTTTTTTATTCCTGATAGGTTAGCCTTTTACCACTATCTTACCTGAAGGTAAGTGATGTTGTGGTCGAAGTCATTTCACCTTAGTCCTACGCCCCAGAATAAATAACAGTAGGTAATCCATACCTACACTTTTAACTTCTGATGATAAGTCAGTTACTGAACAACTGAAAAGTATTATATATAATTCATAAACAAGTAAAAGTTAATTAAAAATTATGAAAATCTGAATGCAAATTATTTATGTTCGTTGAACGTTTTATTGTTCTATTGAAATTAAAACTTCAAGCTATATTTATGGAATTCTTTTTAAAGCCCTTCATTTTGATACGAGACTCGATGGGTTCCGAAGAATTATTTTTTCTCACAATATGGCGTCCAAAATACTCCACTTCGATTTTAATCTTTTTATGAACTTAGTCACATGCGCTAACAAAAAAAAATCTAACGATATATCATACATTCAAATCGGTAAAGCCGTTTAAAAGTTATAGTATAATAAAGAAACTCACAAACATACATACATACATGAACCCTGAAATATAACACTCCTATTTTGGGCAGTCGTGTGAAAATAAAGTTTGATATACTAACTTTTTAATATGTGTCCTGGAGTAACGCATAAGTTACTTATCATTTTGATACAGCAGTTCTTTAGAGAGCTCGTAATTATCGTAGTCTGATACCAGAATAATAAATAAAATGTGTGAAATACACAAACGTTTGAATATATTGGTGCAAACATTTGTTTTGTTTCAATTATTGGCCCAACCCTTCCAAGTTCTACATGTTATTATATTTGTTATGTTGTTCTTATTATTGGCGGCTACAGCCACCTTTCCATATTGGCATACGAATTGCCTCTCTTAGGGATAATATTCCTTCTTTGTTTGCCTTTCACGTAAGCAGCTATTGTATCTATTTTGGTGTTAGCACTTACTGAGATTAATACGTCGACGAGCTGATTCGTTCCTTAGCTGAAAATCGTATTCAAAATACCAATGCCCACCTTATCATACATCAGCAATCCTGTAGCGCTCGTAGCGAAGTTTGCTTAGCTGTTCTTAACTGATCAGCAAAGTTAAGCAACGTCCGCCTTGGTCATGACTTGGATGGGTGACCACTAGCGACATTACTACATTCGTAGTAATGTCGCTAGTGGTCACCCACCTGGCTAGCGACCACCCTTAAGTAGAAAATCTGTCGCCAAGCACCTAACAGTGTGTTTCGGCAGCTGTCCTTGAGAGCCGGTAACTTTAGGTTAGCCAAAATCTTCGACCACATTCACTTAACATAAGGTGAGATAGTAGTAAAAGGCTAACCTATCAAGTATAAAAAAATAAGTAAGAGCCTTGGCTGGAAATAATCCATATTCTACAGTTCTAGTTTAGTACTTTTAAAATTGAATTTTTGAATTATTATCCAAATTAGACACAATCGTCAAGTAAGCATGATAATACTAACATTAAAAGTAGAATAAATACAATTCCATAGATTCTAGATAACGAGTCTGTTAGGATAGATGAAGTTAAATATAAGACGTAACTTGCTTCGCAGATAAATTAATAGACAAGTATATTTGTATACTAAAATATAAACACCAATAGTGTACAGTTTATTCACGTAATAAGGCCGTAGACAGTACTGTACTGTAACAGCTGAGTCGTCCCCTGCTGAACACAGCCTCCCCCATTAAGGGGGTATTTGCCATGATCCCCACGCTTTGGCAGGTGGCTTGGGGATCGCAGAGTAAGATGGCAGTTCTTTAGAAGGTGCTGCTGCCCACTTTCCAGTATTTTTCCCTTAGTCGCCTCTCGACATCCACGGGATTATATGGTGTGGTGCAAATCTAGCCCGGCACCCCACGGGGGACAGGCGTAGACAGTACTGATAATAAATTAAGTTAGTAGAGTCTTAACAAATCCTATCTGAACAGACTCAAACAGTAACTAGCCTTCCTTCGAATTTAGTTAACATTTTTTTACAATTTGACGGAACAAGCGTGATGACCACTAGGTGTTAAGCGGTAACCTCAGACTATAACAGATTCATTCGTCACGATTGGCAAACTGCACTGGGCCCATCACCTGCATTGTTAATTCTCCTATGCCTGTAATTTCACCGGCACCCCCTTTCAACCAGAATACAGTAATAATGCAAATATAACTGCTTGTGATAGAAATAGGCATGGTGGCAGTACTTCCCCGGACGAAATCGTTCACAAAGATTTCTACTGTTACTTTAAAAAATACATTAATGGCCTTTTTCATGATCTTAATGAAGCAGTGATGGCTCAGTGGCATTGGCTATGGACTGCCGCGCAGCAGGTCCATGGTTCGAATCCCGGCGCGGGCTTGAGCTTCACCGCATGGTGGAAGGGCATTTTGCGAGTGCCCGCCTGCCTAGCAACCACCTTCAAGTAGAAAATCTGTCGCCAAGCACCTAACGGTGTATTCCGGCAGCAGGCTTTAAAAGCCAGTGAAAATAGAGGCACATGAGAATCAACAACTATGTCATAAGGGTGCAGTGCAATTTGTGACTTGTGATGAAATGCATCTGTTATAGGCAGAGGTTAGTCCGCTCAACATCAGGTGGGCCTCGTGCTTGATCCGTCACAATAACATAAAGAAACAAACCTGAAGTATAGTGTCAATTATTAACTTCCTGGTTAAAGTTACTCGGCTAATAAAATTTACAATTATGGTTTATCAATTCACAATAGAAAAGAATTAACAGCTCGATGGTAACTTGGAGGATCTTTGAAGTATATTCAAATATTCGTTCAAAATCTGTCAACAACATTCATTCGTCGAAAATTATTTGTATTCAAGAAGTTTTTACCCAATATGGAATTTGCAATACCAACCTTTTTTTGAAACATAAAAATTTGAGCCAGATGAACCAAGTAGTAAGTTAGTGGTCACTTTAACTGTGGGTTAGTACTACTCAGCCATTGTGTAAAACAAATAAATAAATTCATATTTATTACTTGAGACTTAAACTGGCAATTAGCATACTCGAGACTTTACTTGAAGGTCGTGAAAGAGGCCCTAAGACACAAGTTAATAAGTATGAATACTTTTTAATTAAGTATCTTTGAAACCTAATCAAAAGTTTATATGAAGCTCACGAGAACGTGCTTTTTTTAGCTGCAAATTACAATTGTAAATTATAATTATTATCATAAGGTTTCAAACTCTATAATTAAAAATATAACTAGGTAGTTGATGTGCGTGTTCTTTCCGCAATTTTTTCTACTTGTGCAGCTTATTTGGCGTGAAACTTATACTTATATTGTTGGGTTTATTTTTCATATGGCTTGATTTGGAAAACGAACCATTTCCTGCCAAATGAGCAATATCTTCAACTTTTTTTTCACCTTTAGCGGGGTTTGGTCTCGCACGTCTTGTGCATTTGCCAGTCTTCAACTTATTTATGGTTGAGAGAAGTTACCGCGCGCCGCCGTTATACCGAGGTGGCGCTACTGTCTTCGACATCTTGAGAAGCCTGTGTGTGCGCGGTCCATGCAAAATTATGATAATACTGTTAATTACTTATTTTGAGACGTGAAAACTATACTTATTCGCTAAACAAACCTCAGGAACTTTTGTTACGTCCCGGGACATGCTCCAAGTGAAGCTGTGGATTTTCGGTGAGTATCGTCCTTTATCGAAGCCATTTTTGTGTTACAATTTTCAATAAGTTCTTTTAGCCATCGAATCAAACATATATATTATAAATATAAACTCACGTTTTGCGCCGACTCCGTGCGACAACATCAGAGCCACTGCGACGGTCATTGCCAGAGCTGTATACGCCATTTTTTATCTGTAACAAAAAAAAATCACGTCATTGTCATTTCAAGTTAATCACTTCTGTTTGGAGATGAAGGTAATCAAAGCCAGAACAATAAGAAATATCGGGACTGGTCGTGGTCTATAAATATTTTGTTTGTTAATATCAAACTTAACACAATAAACTATAATGTAATAAATTCCATAATCAAGATTTATAGCCACAAATATCATTTTCTATTTTCAATATGACTAACCTTTAATAGCAAAATACTACGAACTATATACAACACTACAGCTACTATAATAAAAGCATTTAGATAACCTACAAGTCATTGCACTTATAGGTAGTAGTGTTGTTTATACTTTGTAGTTTTTTTTGCTAATAAAGAATAAAAAAGTAATTAGTATACATTTTTAATATTGTTAGGTTTGCAATAACGCCTGCTATAAGTCATGTGCGGGCTTCATCCCAATACGATGGTTAAACAACGATACGAAAGATTCGAGTTAAGACGTCATGTCATTTTAGCTCAATTGGTTAGAGCGTACTCCGGCTCAACGATGGACGCGGATCCCGCACATGACTTTAATTTTTCCTGTCTTATATATTTGTGATTTTGTAATTAGTATATATTCTATGTGATTCATATTCGTTCATATCCAATCTAGCCTCAAGAATAGCGACCAACATAGCTCACGTCTTGTAAAATAAAGATTTAGGAATAACCCAACGAGTAATAATACAACGAGGATAATATTATAATACTGCGCAACAGTTTTCGAAATTATTCGAAAATATCGATGTCAAAGACAAAACAAAAACAATCTTTTGATCGTCACAATCCTCATAGAGCTTGTCGTTTGTTTTATGGCGTCAACGTAAGCTTTGATCCATACAGGTTTCCTACTAATTATTCGGGTGTTTTTGTTCTTAGGACAAAGAAGGCGATTCCGCCACTGCGTAATTTATTAACTCACGTTTAATGCGTACTTTTTTATCCGCGAAAATAGAAAGGACTCGCAAATAAAATAAAACAATCGCATTAAAATGATAGAACATAATCTCAGCATATTCAGTTAATATAATATAATACAATCCAGCTCAAAACTGTATTAATTTAATTCCTATTTCTAACTTGATATTATACTGTCTTGTGTATAAATAAATAAATATGCAATAGATTTATCAAAAGCGATAAATCCGCGCGGGTATTGTTTATGATTTTGTAAGCTTGGTTTGTACTACTACCTAATGTGAGATGAAGAGTAGTAGTAGAGTTCGAATAACTCTACAAAAGAATAACTATGCTATGAACGTTAATGCGAAACACCGGTACTGCTACATACTACCGGTCAGTATAGTCGTATTGTGATTAACATTAGTGGAAAAGCGGAGCAACTTCTAGCGCTCCATTGGCTGCTGCCGGAGGACGCTTGCTTCGCTCGCTCGGCTCGCACGTTGTTGTCCAGACACCAGTTACCTAAAGCTACTCCTCGCCGCACTAGTAGTCGCACCTATATATAACTTTGCCCAAGACTAGTACTTCACACTAACGATTCTGTGGATCAGTAGTATATGTAGCTCCATCATTCTTCAGAAATAACGTTCATCGCATAAACATTAATTTACAGAGTATCCCTTATTTCATAATTAATAATTCAGTCGTTAGTAGTAAATGTCAAGGTTACTGACTGATATTTTAATGCTTCACGAGCTGTTAGGCCTAGTTAGCCATTTCTAAATATATTACAAGCACTATCGCGTGCTGAGCGAAAATTACATTAACAAAATTCGTCAATTCGCATCCGGCGCGAAATCGGAGGACGTGAGTTCGATTCCCGTTTTGTGCTCCAATAATTTGTCAATATGAAAACCATATGAAGCTGCTCGCACTCCTCAAAAAAGCGCTTGGCCAATATCACATCTGAGTTTTGCCATAGAATCTAGCGCGATGTCACGGTGCGGTGAAAATTCGAATATTTTGCGCACTATGAAGTTGTATAAATCTAACCACAACCTCTGGTAGTAAAAATTCGCAATGCGCGTATCATTATCTAGTCATTCTTAAATATCCGAAAACCACGGATGTTACACACCAAAACCAAAAGCGTGGTGAATTCCCTGCGCGATATCTATATATCACGGAGGTAGAGTTTATACCCTTCTTTCTTGGACAAAACTATCGCCTGCGCTGCTATATCTAAAAAAATACAATGATACATTAATAAAGAAAATAAGTTATAATAACGTAAAACTTTTAAATCAAGAACGCAAACTATGACTGTTAAAACAAAACTAGCTTCTTATCATAGATAAAATTTTATCAGGAATAAACAGTATACGGCCAAGTTAAAATCGGTTACCAAATTTATCTTTACATAAATCTTCTGGAATCAGATATCTTCTAACTTCGTACGTTTACAGTGATTTTTTAAATAATTGTATTCTCTAATACGCTTTTATACGAATGGAAATTCAAATCTACATAATATCTAAATTACCCACTGATGAGATAAATAAAGATTATCAATATATTCACTTTTAAATAATATCAGGAACCCCTCAGCCGCCGTGTTACCGGGATAACTACTCAACTGCATCAACCGGACGTTATTTTACAGCGACAAAACAATCATGGTCTCTCGCACCCCCCTTCGCAGCTCCACTTTATATGAATTAGTAGGAAGGTTTGTGGTGAAGAGGCGGTTCAGGAGATTTTGGTTGTTGCGTCCAGTCCAATGGTGATAACACAATTTATGGCACATCTCTCGAATAACCGGAAGATGCATTCAGGGGAAGTGGAAGAATTTCCATGGATATTAAGAACGGTTATAATCAAAAATGTATTACTATTTGTAAGTGATAATTAGGCTAAATATAGTAAGTACCAGGTCTATATAAATAGAATATGATATTGTACAATAATGAGTGTTTATTTTTTTATGTTATTGTAAAGGAACAAGCTCGAGGGCCACCTTATGTTAAGTGGACTAACCTCTGCCTATAACAGATGCATTCCATCACAAGTCACGAATTGTACTGCGCCCGTCACTTTGAGATATAGTTGTTGAGTCTCATGTGCCTGGAATTTCAGTGGCTCTCAAGGACTGCTGCCGGAACACACCGTTAGGTCCTTGGCGATAGCTTTTCTACTTGAGGGTGGTGCTAGGCCGGCAGGTAAACTGCGGTTATTACTATGTAGTTATCTAACAAAATAGCGTCAACGTTGGCGTGTGTGATTAAGAGCCTGTTTCAGAATGTTGGAGTAAGTTCCGGTTATACTACCCAGAACATATTTAATAAATAAAACACTATCTTTGCGTTTCACAGTCATCGATTTAGCCTATCCATCGGTTAAAGCTTGAAACGCGCTGCATGTTAACTGTCATTTTTATCATTCAGTTATTTTATGTTCTATGTAGTATAACCGGAACTAAAACTGCTCTGAAACAGGCCCTTAATTAAACAACAAACTAGAATATCTTCAAGTTGTGGAGCTATTGACTAAAGTAACATAACTTGTGTTTAGTTGGTAAGTTAATTATGTCGCCATTCGTCTAAAATTACCAGGGGTTAAACTTGACCTCTCAGTAAGAATACTTGACTGAAGTTGTGGTTAGATCAAGTTTGCATCGTTCCTACATATCCTTTATCTGTTCCTACCAGTGAAGCATTGGACACCTATTGAAACTTTAGGAATTTTAAACTAGGTGTAGTTACCCAGTTATACAAGTTGGGTGTAACCGCTTTTATGCTTTTGAGGCCACCTGTACACCTAGCATTGTCAACCTTTGCTAGATTACGGTTAAAATACTCCAAGTTAAATATTAGTTTTCTATAATGAAAAGATTCAGGCGTTACTTTGCGGAAATTCATTTTTAATAATAACAAATAATTTAAAAGTATTTTAAGAAAACATTTAATTAATTATTGAGACTGAATCGTGTAGTCTCGATCGTGCGCTCGTAGAGTCAAGACCTCCTGAGGATGCTTCGTTTAGAAGCGAAACGCGTCGAATACTCCTCCGGTTTGGCTGCGTGGCGTTTGTGACGTCACGTCGGCTTAACAGGAAATTAGGCGGAATTGTCACTAGATATATATCATTTTTATAAAGATTTTTTAAGTTTTTTATTAAATTATTAATTAAATGTTTTCTTAAAATACTTTTAAAATATTTGTTATTATTATTAGTTTTCTATCGATTAAATAATAATTCGTTGTCTTCGCTTGTTCAACACATAAATATTTTGAAAGCCATACCCGGTCCGTCTCGTAACGTTATAGGTAAGTTTGTGAATGTATATTTATGAAAATTAGGGTATTATGCACTTTTTGTGGCGAGAAATAAAAACTTTACAAAAAAAAAACAACAACAATTTTGAGTTTGTTGCAATGTCAGCTGATTATTGTACTTGATATTTGGATACGCGAGATTCGAAGAATATTTTATATAATATACAGGGTTATTGGTAAAATGCTAACAACCTCTTAGGGTTGACTTCTGCTAGTCCTAACAAACATTCTAAGGTTTTTTTTTGTTTTGAAATATCTATATATATATTTTGTTTTTTAATGCCTATGCCGAGCTAAGAGCGCCCGCCGCGGCAACACTGGACCGCGCCGTGGTCCCTTTGAATAGAGTTTTGAAAACATACATCGAGCAAAGTAATAAAAACTATGAAATAATACATTATAGGCACAAGAGACTTTGACATCAGGTGGAGCTCGTGCTTATTCAGTCAAAGACATATAAAAAAACACTAAAGAAAATTAAAAAAAATACAAAATAACTTCTCAAAATATTTGTTAGGACTAGCAGAAGTGAACCCTAACAGGTTGTTAGCATTTTACCAATAACCCTGTATATTAATTGAAATGATTACATTTCTTACTTGTACGCTGCAAATAAATATGTAATGAAGTGAAACTCTCATACAGTCACCGCTTTTATTTTGGACTCATCAAGTTCGCGATTAACAAAAAAGTTCTTCAGTACAATCTTCTAGAATCAGTTGGATAGTTAATTGATTTGGCGCTTAGAAACGATCGCATCCGATTGGTCGCGTAAAAGTAATGTTATTGCGCCGCGCGGTACACTTTTTAAACCCATCCATTTTAAGCCCATCGCGGTGAGCTTTGCGGGTTCTGCTGTTTTTAAGCTTGAACTTGAACGAGAAATTGTAGAGTAAGCTTGTATATATTATGTACCATGATGTTGTTGAATGGTCACCAAGCCAACCTACAAGCGCGACAACTATTTAAATTTAGAATTTCCTACCACAGACTTAAATTTCCACCTTAAAATTTTGTCTTCGGCCAAGTACAGACATGACGTAATATACGGTTCAAGTTCTACGTCATTCCAACTGTATATACTTCTATTTACTTATATGACATGCAAATTTTTATGTACACTAACTACGTATTAAATTTATTCGCTCACACAGGTGAAATATTCGTCTGTATAGATTTATCTATTCTTTAATATTAAAATTGTATTCCTGCATGTTTATTATTTATAAGATAATATAAGATATAGAGATTAAGATTCTTTATGATCGCACAAATTCGTATCACCCTTCTCACATTTTCTTCGTCCTATGGTCCGAAAAGGTAAGTTACATTTTTTTTTATCATATCTGCCTTAGGTCACTTCATGATTGTATCGTTGCGTTTAGGTTTGGGATCGGTGCAATAAACGTTTTTTTATGTACTCGGAATACTGTCTACATGTTCTAGACTCTACCACATTAATGTCGTACCCATAAATTACTAATTTCTTCCTTATATTTAAATGTATGATAACGATCCCTATTAAAAATCAGGCTAGTATTGATACTCTCCGGAATGGGTGCAATTTGCGACTTGCATTGCAATCGAGAAGCTATTCAGTCACCAACAAATTAATCCCTTTTCAGGAACTCTACAACTACTTTACTAGTACCATACTGTAAACAATTTACTTTGAAAAGGAATTAAACTGCTACGGTGACGGAGTTTCAGTTATCTGTGGAACCATATTTAATATATGGTGGAACTATACTAATATACCTTTGACACACATCAAAGGTATATTTGTAAAACAAAAGAAAATACCATCGATTTAAATAAAAAAAGGAAGATAGGGTACGCTCTAATATTACGACAGTATAATGTGGAGAAAATTTAAAACAAGCATATAATGCACACAACTTCACGTCCATTGTATATTATACGCTTTAATGAATGACAAATACACGAAGACATTCAGTTGACGCACATACGCACACTAAAAAGATTCAATCAGGAGACGTTGCTGATTTAACGTTGCCATATTCGAGATGCGGGTAGCCTCTCCCGTTTTTATAAGTTCAATGGAAAAAACAGTTAAATTGAAAATTAAGAATTTACCCAATCACCTCCTTTTATAACCCATGCTTTATCGGAGAGTATAGCCAAGAATTGATGCTTTAAGAGAACTCGGGACAATATATGAATATCAACAATGTAGATATTATTTCCCACTCTCCTCAAAAAATAAAGTCCCCTTGAATGACTAAATATACTTTTCTTCACAATAAACATACACGCACCATGAAGCCTAATGGAAGGTGTTCCTAAGATTCAGTCTTGAATCTGTTTTTATGGGAGACCGTAAAAATATTCATCATATTGTTGTTATAAAGGCACTTAGCTAAATTGTCACCCATAACGTTGTTCGCAGTTGAATACCTGCATACACGAGAAAACTTCCGCTAGAGGGCGCAGTATAGATAACATTGTTTTGTACGGCCTCCAAATTAAATTACGATTCATCGGAAAATACTTCATATTTCAAGCAACAAATAGAAGAATTAGGAAGAAGAACTCGCTTTACTGGTGCAACAGTGTAGACAGTGTTCAAAAAACGTTCTGTGAAGTGCAATAAAGCGTGGAAAACGTAGCGAACTTTTCGATAAAACATAGTGAAACGAGTGGACAGAACGAAGTAAATACTTAATTCCCCAGACTGTGCAAGTGCGCTACATACACTACCTACAACACAAGTGACTCAGTGAAAGATCAGTGTTTTTATTTCGAAAACATAACCTCAAAAACCGTTATCAACAATCTACTTGTTCGAAATCTCAATATATTAGTATAGCGCCATCTGTGGGAAAGTGGACAAACTAATATTTGGTTCAATATTTAGTTCAGCCAAAACGAACTAGAGGGCACTGCACGACCCAGACTGTCACCTAGCGGCGAGTAGCGACAACACTCAAGAACTCAACTTCAAGTATTTTTCAGTACAAGTACGTATAATCGCCACTAGGGGTCATAAGCTGTAGCAACCAATTATTCTATACCCAAGTACACGAAATCGACACCAGAGGGCACCAGCTGTAGCTAACAACAAAAATAAAAACAAATTATGGAAAAATTACTTTACGATCTCAGAATCCAGATTAAAAGTGATATAAATATCGCAATGAGCGAACATGAAGAACGTGTAACTTCAAAAATCAACGAAAATATTGATCAGAAATTCGATTACATAAATAAAGAGATAGAAAAAATCAACCAAACAAATGCAGACCAAGAGAGAAGAATAGATCAAATAGAGAAACAAGTAAGAGAAAGAAATATAATTTTCTTCGGTATCGACGAAGGCGAGAAGTCTTATGTAGAGCTGGAAGAAAAGGTAATAACTGTTTTAAGAAAAATGAATATAGAGTGCCATAAAAATGAAATCCAAGTAGTGAGAAGAATGGGAAAACTTAAAGATGAGAACATACGCCCAGTAAACCTTACTCTCACCACATATGGAAAGAAAATATCTATTTTGAAAAATAAGAAGAAATTAGACCAATCAAAAATCTATATAAAAGAAGATTTTGCACCAAAAATCCTTGAAATTAGAAAATCACTCCAGGCACAGCTACAAAAAGAGAGAAAAGAAGGAAAAATGGCGTATCTAAGGTATGATAAAATTATAGTACGAGAGCAGAACCAGAGTCACGGAAAACGGAATGAACCCTTCATTTCAAACTCAAAAAAGAGAGAGTTAGCGATCACTCCTCCCAACCAGGCAAGAAGCTCATCATCTAATCCAGACGATAATACTAAATATCAAGCTTCAAAGAAGAATAAAGTATACTTCAAGAGCAACCAGAGCACCATTACAAACTACGTGCGAAAACGCCAGGAAAACCCAAAACCGACGTCGCCCGCGGCTACCGCGGATGAAGTTATCGCCTTCGAATAGCAATCAACTGCCTCTAACACTGCCGCCGCAAACCCTAGCATGAAACAGAAAAACAAAGAAAGAACTTATTGTGAAAAACCTCCCCCAATATGCCCGGTCAGCACGGGGGTAGTAGACCGAAACCCTCCAAATGCAAAATGTAACAAAATATACATAGCAACATTTAACGTTAGATCTCTAGCTAATGAAACACGAATAACCGAACTAGAATATGCAATATCACAATTAAAGTGGGATATAATAGGTATAAGCGAAACCAGAAGGCAAGGATGCAATATAATAGAAGATAGAAACAATTACCGACTCTACTTTCATGGTGAAACAAAAGGAAGGAATGGCATAGGCTTTCTGGTCAGAAAACAAACTAATATAACAGTACTCGATTTTAAAGGGATATCAGGTAGAGCAGCATTGATCAAAATAAGTATATATGATAAAGAATTTACAATAGTTCAAGCATATGCCCCAACCTCAAGCTCGGATCAAAAAGAAATAGAAGAGTTTTACATTTCACTAGAAACAACTTTAGAGCACAGTTCGTCAAGGCTTCTCTTTCTAGGAGACATGAATGCAAAAATAGGAGATCCGAAGGAAGAAGAAAACAGAGCACTTGGGAAATATGGATATGGAAAGAGAAATAAAAGAGGGGAAATGTTTGTACAGTTTTGCCTCCGAAAAAATCTCAAAATAGCGAACACAATGTTTAAGAAAAGTCCTAAGCAAAGATGGACGTGGAGGTCACCTGATGGTAAAGTAATGAATGAGATCGACTACATTGCCTCCAATATCCCAAGATTATTAGAAGACTGCTGTGTCATCAGTAATCTGAAGCATCCAAGTGACCACCGAATGGTTAGAGCAACACTGAATATAAAAAGCAAAAATCATACGAGAGCTTACCACTACTCAACAAAACCTCAGAAGAATATAGATACCCAAAAATACAACACGGAATTACATAAAGGCGACTATGACAATGTAGAACATAAACCGGTACAAGATTTTTATGACAGTATAGAGAAAAACATTATTCAAAGTTGTAGCTCTGCCCGCATACCCCAAAAAAGTATTAAAAACCTGGAGATAATGACAGATAAAATCATAGAACTGAAAGAAGAAAAACACAAACTGCAAATGAAACAAAATAAAACAAAAGATGAAAAAGATCGACTGAGTAAATTATACGGAAAGATTCATAAATATATAAAATATAATACTAAGAAATATAGAATGAATACTATAGAAAAGTATCTAGAACACTCTGGTGCTGTTAAAAGAGCCTATAAACATCTAAACAACTCAAAACAGTTGATGGGGCAACTCAAAAATACAGCAGGAGAAATTGTCACAAACAGAGAAGGGATAATGAAAATAGCAACTGATTTTTACAGAAAACTTTATTCGATGGAAGATTCCATACTTCACAATCGACATATTAATTTAGTCCCTAAAAATAATGAACATGTACCAGAATTCCAGGAAAACGAATTATTACAATCAATCAAGAAACTGAAGACTGAAAAAAGCCCAGGGCCGGACGGCATAACAAATGAAATGATTATAGCAGGTAAAGACATCCTGGTAGCACCGCTAACCAACCTCTTTAATCAGATACTTGTTACAAAACAAATACCAAAGCAATGGACTAACTCACACATAGTACTACTCTACAAGAAAGGTGACGCAAACCAAATTTCGAACTACAGGCCAATAAGCCTAACATCATGCTTGTATAAACTGTTCTCTACAACTCTTCTGAGACGCCTGACAAAAATTATAGATGAAAACCAACCGGTAGAGCAGGCTGGATTTGTGAAAAACTTTTCAACAGTAGACCACATTCATACCCTGAAAATGATAATAGAAAGATATAATGAATATGATAAACCTTTATATATCATATTTATTGATTATCGGAAAGCTTTCGACTCAGTATATCACGACTCTATATGGGAAGCCTTATCAACACAAGGAGTAAATAAAGATTACTTAGACCTGGTAAAAGAAATTTACAAGAACAGCACCTCACAAATTTCTTTAGAAAAACGTGGACCCCCCCTTCAGAATACAAAGAGGTGTGAAACAAGGTGACCCCCTCTCTCCAAAGCTTTTCATAGCTGTACTTGAACAAGTCTTCAGGAAAGTAGAGTGGGAGAGAAAAGGCTTAAAAATACACGGAAAGTACTTATCACATTTACGCTTCGCTGACGATATTGTGTTGCTTTCAGAAGACCCACAAGAACTACAAACCATGCTAGAGTCGCTCTGTGAAGAAAGCAAGAAAGTAGGACTAGAAGTCAACGAAGATAAGACAAAAATAATGACCAACAGACAAAAGGTACCCATAGAAATTCAAAACACATATTTGGATTTTGTAGAGGACTATATATACTTAGGACATCTGATCACCTTCAAAAACTGCACTGAAAAAGAAATTTTGCGAAGGACAAAAACCACGTGGAATAAATACTGGAGTATGAAAGATATTTTCAAAAACAACTTACCAATAAAATTAAAAACGAAAGCAATGGAAATGTGTTTGTTACCATGCCTCACATATGCATGCCAGACATGGCCACTCACGAAGAAGACACTCGATCAAATAAGAGTGTGTCAAAGAGGAATCGAGAGAAGTTACACAGGCCACAAGCTGAAAGATAAAATAAAAAACAGCACTATAAGGAAGAAGACGAAGGCAAAAGACGCAGTGAGAAAAGTCCTTCAGCTAAAATGGAAATGGGCGGGACACTTACAACGGGTAACAGACGGAAGGTGGTCGCAAACAACAACTAACTGGCACCCCATGGATAAAAAGAGACGACCAGGAAGACCGTGTAAAAGGTGGTGCGATGACATCGCCAAAACAGCCGGTATTACTTGGAGCCGGGCAGCGAGAGATAGGGAGAGATGGAGGCAGATGGAGGAGGCTTTCACCGCTCAAAGCGGTACTTACACTTTAGATTAGGATTTTTTATTAAAATGTATTGTATTGTAGAATTAAGAAAAAAGTTAGAACAATGTTACTTAAGTAAGAAGAGTGTAAGAAAATAAAAAGCTTATATTATATTATTATTTATATTATACACGAGAAATATTTACGATTCAGTTTATCAACATTTTTGTTATGTGAAATTTATTGATAAACTACCTCGTGGCATATTTAAGTAAAACGAGTTCTATGCTCAGATAAGGATTATAGAGTTTGTGGTTATATAAAGGACAAAATTGCTTGACAATTCCCCTCTATCAGGCCTGGCTTACTCCGCCTACAGGTACATCGGTGTATCCGTCCGAACGGGATTATTCTACGGTGCGTGCCGCGTCAGAAGAGATCAGAGCTATGCGTGGCTATGCAATAGAAAGAGACAATAATGATATGACACGCAGGTGTAAACATGCAGGTTCAATTCTGAGCTCAGGTTAAAAAAGTAAGTACTTACTATAAAGTTTGTATTTGTTGGCACCTCGCCCCGGTTTGTTTCCGGGCCGAGGACAATTTCATAACATATACTACTCGTACGATGGTTGAGAAAAAAATTACAATTCATGTCACAGAGTCATGAGTTATAAGTCGTGTTGGGTTAGCAGTTAGAGCCATAGAGAAATATATTCCTTTCTCTTTTCTGTGGTTAGAGCATACGCCGGCATAGGGGTGGATGGCGCGGGCTTGAATCCCGCACATGACTATAATTCTCCTGTCGTTGTGATTTTGTAATATACTATAACACAACGAACATATCATCCGACATTAAAAGTATCGTACTTTCGTCCGAAACGATATATATTTTGTACAAAGATTTTCCCTTACAATGTCGACTTCAATATAATTAAACATTTATAGTGCTTGTAAGTGTTTTTGTAAGCAGTATCACATTGAAATCTCTGAAAAAGAAATACGAGTAGTCTCAAACTCTTTCGTGCTATTTATTTGGCTTCACATTGTAGCCAACAGCCCCCTGTAGACTCTTTCGTATACCTTTTTATAATATGTTTGTTTTTTTTGAAGTTATTTGTAATTAGAATTTAATGCTTTAGATTAATATTGGTTTTAAAGTCTCATGTCAGTAGTCAATGTAATTTTATGACGAAAGCAAATGTATTTCCTTATTTTTTGAAGAAATTTATTATTTCGATAGAACACTGTAAGGGAAAACCTTAGTCATTCAAACACGTGTGTGAGTTGTAGAAAATAATTTATTAGTATCGAGTGGTAGTGTTCGTAAGTAGTTTAGAGTAGCAACTCGGTGATACAGTTCATGGTCTAAAATCGTACGTTGTCTTCGCTTCTACGCTTCTGGTTTGCCAGTTTTTCGATTTATTATTTATTTTATCCCTAAATATCAAACAACAATTCCCATACAAAACGATTTGCGAATAATTTTTGTTTACTTAAATTTAAACTTTTACGTAAATCTAGCAAACTGGAAGCATAAATGTTAGGCTCAAGGATATACATATAAAGTTTCACCGAGTTTGCACTCTTAGAATTTAAAATATGACGAAACTAAATTTGTTTGGGAAGTGCTCCGTGAACTCTACTCAATCAAAGCGGTATGAGAGTTGCAGATCTGTACATATTTAATCTTAGCAATTAGATGAGATTAAATTAACATGCCACTTGATTTGAAGACAACGTAATATTAGGATCAGCAATATGCATATAAAATTTCACCGAGTTTAAACGCTTAGTATTTAAAATATGAAATAACTACGCATGTATGGAAAGCGCTCCGTGCACTCTACTCTTAAGTTCACAATTAACAAAACAACAATTTTCTTAATTCATTTTTTTTATTTATTTTTAATGGGATAGATAATAAGTTGAGGGTGTAAGGGGAGTGTCTTCAAAACGGAGGGATACGACAAAGGGGGATAGTTTAGCGGTGAACGCACAAACTTGTGTCTTCATGGGGTTAAATTGAACAAAGCTCAGTCGGCCCCACTTCGAAACATTAGACAACATGGTCTCGACTTCAGACACAAGTTTGTTCCGACTCTCCACAACGTTTTCCCGAGAAATTTTAGCACGGCCGGTGTAAGAGGCATCTCCGGTACTGTCATCCGCATAACAATGAATATCGCTGAGCTGCAGCATGTCATTGATGTGCAAGAGAAATAGAGTCGGAGATAGCACACAGCCTTGCGGAACGCCAGCATTAATTGGCTTCAAGTCGGAGCATGCACCGTCGACAACGACCTTGATGCTCCGATCTGACAAAAAACTGGAGATCCACTCGCACAATTTTTCGGAAAGCCCATAGGAAGGAAGCTTCGAAATAAGCGCTTTATGCCACACCCGATCAAAGGCCTCCGCTATGTCCAAACTAGCCGCCAACGCCTCACCCTTGGAATCCACCACCTCCGCCCATCGATGCGTAAGGTATACTCAAAGATCACCAGCTGAGCGACCGCGACGAAAACCGTACTGGCGATCGCTTATCAGCTGGTGCTCCTCTGGATACTGCAAGAGCTGGTTATTGATAATGGATTCCATTATCTTGGAGAACACAGACGTTATGGCTATAGGGCGGTAGTTGGACGGATCTGAGTGGTCATCTTTTTTAGGGATCGGGTGCACCAAGGCCGTCTTCCATGTTTTTGGGACGACGCCTGATGTGTAGCAGAGCCGGAAAAGACGCGTTAGAACCGGAGTCAATTCTGGAGCACAAGTCCGCTGCACTATTGGAGAGATGACATCAGGCCCACTCGACTTATGAATATCCAAGGAGAACAGTGCTTTACGTACAGCACTTTGCCGGAAATTTATATCCGGCATCGAGGTATTACACCGTGGTATAGTCGGTGGTGAGTTCCCCTGGTCATCCAAAGTCGAGTTTGACGCAAAGAGAGTGCCCAGAAGATCGGCTTTCTCCTTTGCGGTGTGGGCCAGTGTGTCATTCTCTCTGTGCAGGGGCGGTAGAGATGGCTCACAAAAATTCCCCTGGACAGCCCTGGCGAGAGACCAGAACGCACGTGTTCCCGAAGGAAGGCGGGCTAACCACTCGCCAATTCTGCCGATATGCTTCGACTTCGCTCTTGCGATTACTCTTTTGAAGGACCTGGAGGCAAAATTATATTCCTTTTTGAGATAGCTGGTATTTGAATCCTTAGATGCCACAGAGTTGGCCCATGCTTGGTAACACTCTCGTTTTTGGCCAGAGGCCATTTTACAAGTACGACCAAACCAGGGCTGGGACCTGCCACCGATGGGCACTGCAGAATATGGAATAAAGAGTTCCATACCCTGAAGCACTACATCAGCAACATAGTTGGCAGTGACATCTGGATCATCCGGTAGGAAACAAACTTGCCCCATGGGTAGGATGCAAAAAAGGACTGCATCCCGACCCAATCTGCAGACCTAGAGTGCCACACGCGACGACAACCCACAAAACGGGGGCGAGTTGGGCGTGTAACCGGCACTGAACTCCGGATCCGGCAGTGGTCCGACGAACCGAGAAGAGCGTTCACGGATACTGAGTAGTTGTCCGGGTGAGAGGTCAGCAGAAGGTCCAACAGGGAAGGTGTATGGTCATCCACATCTGGGATACGCGTAGGCGAGGTGACCAGTTGTGTAAGATCATATGCCAAAGCGAAGTCATGAACAGATCTCCCCGCATGATCGGTGGTGCGCGAACCAAGCCATTCGGTATGGTGGGCATTGAAATCGCCAAGTATCACGATCTCTGCGGTGGGGATCTGCTCAAGCACGGAATCTGTAGCCATCTGTAAGTGCTCCATGAAATGATCTATTTCGACATTACCGTTGCTATGAGACCTATAAAGGCACGCGTAGATTCGCGGATGGTCATCGCAGTCTACGCGCAACCAAATGTCAGATAGGCCCCGTCCTTCAAGGCTACTGAGACGACGAGCACAGATATCCTCTCTGACGTAAAGACACACCCCCGCCCGCGGCAAAAAGGAATGCTCCAGTTTGTACCCTGGGTATGTGAGGAATGAGGTGTCTGTCGGAGAGTATATCTGTGTTTCGGTTAAAAAGAGCAAGGCAGTCTCCAGGTGATAGTGGACATCGTTCAGGTTAGAACGGAGACCCCGTATGTTGCAAAAGTTCACGGCTAACGTGGTGTGGGGTGACCTAAGCCGCCTGCTTCGCTTGCCTCGAGCAGCAGAAATATAATTAAGCACGGTTTTGCCCCCTCCAGAATACGCAGGGCAGCCCGAGCATCCACCTTCAGGTTCAAGTCCTGGAGGTGGATGCTCGGAGAGGGATTCCCCAGCGCTTTCGCAGCTGGTACCCTCCTGGAGTACTGTCTCTTGAAACTGTGCTGCCATATTCCTTTGGGGGGGGGGGGGGGGGGGGGGGGGGGAGGGGAGGAGGGATTGGGCCTCCGGATTTTCGTTTAGCACGCGATAGTGCTTCTAATCATATTTTTCAAAAATACGACTGCTTTTAAAGCCCTTCATTTTGATACCCAACTAAAAAAAGTATTTTACAATATGGCGTCTTAATTCCTCCAGCTAGTTTATGTATCTTGTGTCATTTGCGCTATCAAGGTGAATCTAACCATATCTTATACATCAAAATTGGTTAAGCCGTTTAGAAGTTAAGGTGGAATAAAGAAACTCACAAACTAACTTACTAAACGGAACCAGGAAACTCAACAATCCTTTTTTGGGCGGTCGTGTAATATGTTTACTTGTTTCCAAATGGTTGATAGTTGAATGGCTGTTTATTTTCATTATACCTCAACATGATACCAAGTTATCAAAAGTAGCAAAACTTATGCCCTAAGTTCAGTAGTTATTTAAACACGTTTTGTCCCTCGAGTGTGGATGAATCTTTAACTTTCTAATTTACGTATCCACAACTTGGAGGTTGATATTCTTTTGATTAGTTTCTAAGTTTGAAACAACAAAACGTTTAGTTTGTCTCAGCTCTATAGTTAGCTAGATGAAGCAGGTGCCCGATTACGTAACTTTGTTGCAAAGGGTTCCCGTTCTTAAGAGTAGCGTGCACGGACGGAACGCCGTCCATACAAACGTACCCTGTATGTTTTGATTCCCTTGCGAGGGTCGAAAATTTGCAGCATAAACGTATGTATGTGTGATTGCGTTGGCTTAGAAGTTTGATTTTTTGCAGCTCAAAGGGACAGTAGACCTAACTATTTGATATGAATTTCAACTTGATACCTCCACGCGTGTCTGAGAAAAAGTGTCTTGACAGACAGACGGACAACAAAGTGATCCTATAAGGCTTCCATGTTTTCCTTTTGAGATACGGAACTCTAAAAACAATCAAAAAACTTAGCCGACTTCAAACACTAAAAAATATGATATCAATACATCCAACTTGTGACCACGGACCATGATAATGTGAGGTCAGTGTTTTGAATTACCATGGTACCGTCTTCAACAAGTTAATTCATACGTTTTTTTTATATTTTTTACCCAAAATATTGTGTATAGATCAAGCTACGAATAAATATACAAAGAAGTGGAAATACAGTTACTACATTGATTTCAGACTACAATTTTTATTGTAAAAATCTGGTTCATTTATTAATAATATTGTTATGTTTGCAATAAGGCCTGCTAAGCGTAGTGCTATGTGTAGTACAACGTAAGTTGTACTATAGATGTCGCTCCATACCAATACGATGGTTAAAGAACGATAGGAAAAAAATGAGTTATGACGTCATTGTGTCATGATAGCCCAATTGGTTAGAGCATACCCTGGCTAAAGGGGTGGATGGACGTGGGTTCGAATCCAACACATGACTTACATTTTTCCTATCGTATATTTGTAATTTTGCAATGTAATCCGCATAGCAGGCGTTATTGCAAACATAACAATATTAAAATTGTAAGGTTGCGTCATCATTTACAAGCATAAAACCAATATTAATATATAAACAAATAATAAACAAGTATTGTTTGTAGTACAACGTAAGTTGTACTATAGATGTCGCTCCGTCCCAATAAGATGGTTAAAGAACGATAGGAAAAATTTGAGTTATGACGTCACAGTCATGTTAGCTCAATGATTAGAGCATACCCTGGCTAAAGGGGTGGATGGACGCGGGTTCGAATCCCGCACACGACTTAAATTTTTCCTATCGTATATTTGGTTCATTTACTTCAACCAATTATGTTTGTAATTTGTTAGTAAAGAAAATGAATCTTACAGAAGTGATTGACTAATATCCCTTTATTAGGAATTTATGTACCAAACATAGATGCTAGTAACCAATTCCAAAATTGCGCAATTTATCATTGAGTTGTGACACGTACCCACAAACTTTCAACTGGGTAATTGTAATGGAGGCAGATCAAATAAGTCTTACTTATTAAGTTATCGGGATAAATCAAATTTACAACTACATTTACAAATCTTTGGCTTTTTCCTGTTATTTTTTTTTAAATATTATAATCTATTACAATATTACAAATATACGAGAGGAAAAAATGAAGTCATATGCGGGATTCGAACCCGCGCATGACTGAAATTGGATGGGTTGGATGGACGCGGGTTTGAATCCGCACATGACTTACATTTTTCTCTGGTATATTTGTAATTTTGTAATGTAATCCGCATAGCAGGCGTTATTTCGCATGGTAGGGCATGTTGCGAATGCCCGCCTGGCTAGTAAATCTACATAATAAACTAGAAAATCTGTCGCCAAGCACCTAACGGTGTGTTCCGGCAGCTGTCCTTGACAGCCAGTAATTCTAGGCTAGCCTGAACAACATCTTCGACCACATCATCACTTACCATCAGGTGAGATAGTGGTCAAAGGCTAAACTATAGCTATAAAAAAAACAATAATATCAAAAATATTATAATCTATTTATGATAACAGAATAAATACTATAAAAAGAGAAACAATGGTGGCGCTTGTAAAAGCATTTTCTAAATTAATTCTTCAATTACGTATGTTTATATACCATTTTTAAATCTGTATATCCCTTAAAGAGTGGGTAGAAAAGGAATCTGTAATTTTAGGCATACTTGAGCCAGTGTTATTCAGATGTAGTGTTTTAATATTAGACAAAGGAAACAGGAGTTTGCATGTTTCGAAGTGTTCGTAGCGTAAGCAACATCCGCTGTGGTCATGAGTTGGATGGGTGACCGCTAGTGACATTACTACTGAGCGCTTCCGTGCTTCGAAGGGCACATTAAGCCGTCAGTCCTGGTCGTTGTCTTAGCATGTCAATCGTTATAGCGTGGTGATAGGGCATTTAGCGAATGCCCGCCTGGCTAGCTACCACTCTCAACTAGAAAATCTGTCGCCAAGCCCCTGATGGTGTGGTTCGGTAGCTGTCCAGTAATTCTAGGTTAACTTGAACGCAATATCTTCGACAACATCATCACTTACCGTCAGGTGAGGTAGTGAGCAAAGGCTGCTTATCAGCTAAAAGAACTTGAGCTTGAGTGCTCAGCGAGACGTCAACGCGGGCGTCCCGAGCTCACCTTGAAACAGACCACCGGATGTGGTTGAAACTATAATCGGAGCTATCTGACTTATTCACGTGAGTTATCCCGTATTATTTACTAAAATGAGCTAAAAAAACAAATTACTTATTTTTAGAGCATAACATTTTTATCTGTTTGGAATCGGATCCGCATTCCCCGGAACTGAATGAAAAAAGAAAAGAATCGTAAATCCATAATACTATTTTAATTTGATGTTTGATTATTCATGTAATATTATATGCTTGAAGTCATACTTAGACCAGTATAAATTGATTTAAAAATTAAAATACCCGACTGCAAATTATTTATTTGCGTTAAACTTTCTATCCTTTCATTGAAATTAAAACTGCAAGTTGTATATATTTATAGAATCGTTTTTTAAAGCCCTTCATACTCTACTTCATGGGTTTGAAAGAAAATATATTTTTTATTTCACAATATGCCGTCTCGAGTCCGCCAGTTTGGTTTTTATTATGTACCTAGTGTCACTTGCGCTATCAAGGCGAATCTAACGATATCCCGAACGAGTTTAGAAGTTATGGTGGAATAAACAAACTCACAAAGATACACACATGAACCCTGAAACATAACTCTCCTTTTTTAGGCAATCGTGTTAAAAATAAAACAGTGGTCGAACACTTTAATAAAAAGGTAATTTATTGTATGAACCTGCTCTTTTCCAACATCTCTATTTGTAAGAGGCATAAAGGTAAAAAACTATTTTTGTGAACATTTTCAGAAACTTCGCCTATCCTTCCGAGTGTTAACATATTTGGGAATCACGTAAAAACCACACCATCAATCGCAATGAACGTTGGATCACAGATGGGGTGTAGCGTAGAAAAAGAGTTACTAAGGGTTACTTTTTTCTAGAATTATTTGTTGTATCTGAGAAATCACGGTTAGCTCTATCTTATCTTGGTGTAAGAAGTCCTCGCAGATGGACTCTGCAGATACGGAGAGCTGCCATTTAAGGCTAATTTCACTAAATAAATGGTATATATAACATGGTATACAAATATGGTATAACTATACGAAGATAACTTTAATCTCTGTAACTAATAAAATATTACGTGTACACTTGTGTATTGCGTGTAAATATTCTTATTTACATATGTATCAAAATATTGAAATGTATTCTTTTCGTTTGATGTGTACTTGTAATAAAGTGACTATGATTATTATAGACCTTTGCCACCATATACGTCCATTGATGATGCAGTGTTTTAAATTTTTCATTGTATTGACTTTTGTGAAATTTTAGGTCAAGCATGCCGCTGTAGTACAAATTTTTTTTTTACCTAAGATTAAAAAGTATTCAATCGAGTTTGGAATTATAGATCTATTAAAAAAATAAAAATGGCCACTTTCCTACAGCTGACAATGTGTCCATGTCTTAAAAGTCCATGTCAAGCAGTATTTTTTTCATGACAGGAATTCAACAGATTTAAATTTGCTCCTAGATGTTTTATGATAGCAATGGCCTATGCATTTTATGTCAGTGATTTCCTGATTTTGATCATGTGAACTCTTCTTCTCTTCAGAGGATCATTAAGATTCAGAAAAAAATATTACGGTAATTATTATGTACGCAACAATCTCGTGCTGAAGGTTTTTTCATTAATGGTTACGAATAAATCTGAAGCTGTTTTAATTATTTTTTGAACTCCTTCTCAACGAGAATAAAATCATATCTAACCGTCGCTAAAATGTGATCAAAGATATCCTTAAAAATTTGAAGTTGAAATTTTCTAAATTTTAAAATGGCATTTATATGGTAAGAATAGTTTTCTCTTATTTTTGCGCTTTTTGGACAAACAAAAGGTCACCACGTGCATTTAGATAGAAAATTTTTTTTTCGCCCCAACGTGTTCAAAAAATTTTTATCACTCCATCATTCACTAGAATACAAATATTTTATTTTTTTATACAAAAACATGGTACCTAATGTAGCCTGCCATTAGTTACCATGTTTTTGTATATAAATATAATAATTTCTATTTATGTTGTCTATTTTAGACTATTTATACAGAGTCAAAAACTTAACAAGTTAGGTATCTGAAATTTCGGCATAACGATTATGTATCTTTTTTTTATATGAGCTAAAAGCAAAACACCAATTATTTATCATGTCGTTTTTAATGATTTGAACAAACTACTAAAAATGGTTAACTAAAGGTAAGCTGTCGGTCGAAGAAGCTAGTGGACTAGGGTTTAGAAAATATTATTACGCTTGGGGGCAGACAGTAAAGTTCCTTAAAGTTCACATTTGACTAGCAGCTATGTAAATGCTAATAGCAGCTTATCTGCCTTTTCTAAAATTGTAATTTTGGCATTAACGCCTTCATTGCTAAAAATAATATAGGAAATATACGAGAACTACATCTCATATTTATTAGGGTAGCTCAGACTGGCAGAGCGTGTCCCGGCCCGAGAGAGGGATGGCCGCGTGTTCGCATGCGGTTGTTTTTCTTACTTATGTCATTTTATAATGAGCAGTGGTGGTTATTGCAGTGTTTACAGTTGAAAGATACTAGGGTCGATACGCGTCAAAAAGTTATTTATTTTAGTACAGGTAGGTAGGCGTTACTGCCGAACACAGCCTCCCCATTATGGGGGGTTCCTCATAATCCCCACGCTTGCCAGGCGTCTTGGGGATCGCAGTGCGAAATATCAGTTCCTCAGAAAGCTCAACTTCTGGTGTGTTACCCTTAGTCGCCTCTTACGACACGGGTAGAGATGGGAGGGTGACATTCTGGCCCGGCACACCACGGGCATCTTTATTACGGTAGCTCAAATTGTCTGCTAGCTCAAATTAAGTCCTGGCCCGAGGGACGGATGGTCGTGGGTTCGAATGCCGCTCCTTTTCTTACTTATGTCATTGTATAATGAGCTGGTGTGGTAAAACTTGCTAGTTATGGCAGTTGAAAGATACTGGGGTCAATATGTTTCGAAGAGATTTTTATTTTAGTAAAAGGTTCTTTTACGTAGGCTGTACAATAGAATACATATCAAACAAAAATGTCATTGTAAGTTTGTTAATTTGATATGCGATTATGACACATAATATCATAGTGATAACTTTATTTGAACACGATCATAAAATGAATAATATTCAAACACTTTGTATTTTCAGTGGTTACGACTATTTCAAAGCAAATAAAAAAAAAAATACTTGAAAAAAGGAATTGGTATGTTCCATTACTGTACCAAAATGTGCTTCTTTTCGCACACGTCTTTTAATTTTCTAGTTTAATTTTAATGAGCTGCCAGCAGATTGATACCAAAAAGATTATTTTGTTTTAAAATTTTCCATAAAAAAACAAACCAAGGAGTTTCTAATACTGGTGCTACGACGTTAATTATTTCAATCTTGGATTGATCTAATATAGCCTACCACTCGGGCATTAAAACCTTATAAAACCCTCGCATTTTTTATATGGCTCGGGCTTAAAAGTTCGTGCTTTTGAAATAATTCAATTTCCACATTCGTGTCATAATGTACTATTGTTATTCACAAGTACCTAGGTTATTAAGAAAATTTTCAATAAGTATGTGCTTTGTACATCATCTATCTACTTAATCTTATACCATTTACACAGAGAGGAACACCATACATAAACACGAACAAAACAGACTCCGCAATAAATAATTATTTTATTTCTAAGTCTTGAAATAATTTTTTTATCATCTACTGACAGCTAAAGTTATTTAATATTAAAACAACAGTATAAAATTATTCTCGTTTAAAAGCGTAAGGCTATTAAAATGATAGAAACCCTGGGGAGAGCGCTGTATACGTTGAAACACAGGTGATGAACCTAGTTCGGCAACATATGTTCAATATATATTTTTGTATATCTTTTTAGCCACGTAAGTTTCATCAACCATGTATTTAACATAAATAAATGATTATTATTATTATTTCATGTAGAAAAATAGTGAGATATTTTAAAAACATTGTTTTTTTCTAAATCTTACTAACATTTTTGTTTTGTTACCGAATACATTTATATCTATTATGTATTTAGTACCTATAATATACGTATAAATAAAATAATGACCAATGGAAACCAGCTACACACATAACAATAAAAATATATTTGTTGATAATTCCGCCGAAATGTAACATTGCACGCGGAGAGTGAAAGAATGAAAATGCCTCCTGAAAATGCTTCGTGTAGAAACGAAACGCACCGAAAATTGTTCCTGCTGAGTAACGTAGCGTTTCTGATTTAGGCGAAATTCAATACATTATCTTTCTTTACTTATCCTACTTTTGGGAGTCTGTATAAATGTTTTCTCTAAAATTTTTTTTTTAAATATTCATTCCCTTAATAAACACAGAATAACACAAGGACATAATTTCATATAGTTTGTGTTCGATTTTTTAGTGCCACCGACCTGACGCAACCGGCCTAGGGAATGCCGCTTTTTCTAGTGGTATACCCGCTAGTAACCAGAGAGAGACTTAAAATTATAAGGACCCTCGTTCTGCACCCAATGTTCACTAACATTGAACTCGCATCGACTTTAGCAGTGGCATGCCGCTCATCAGTCTAGATTTTGCCTTGGTTGCTTTTTCCGTCATCTCACAAGAGGATATGGAACATCCCTTACACTTTGAAGCCAGGAGTACTGATATATGATCACTAATAATTTCCTTATATAATAACCACTAACGTACGCGTAATTCATTTAATATAATAACAACAATTTGTGAATAAAATAAGTATGTCGAAAATTTAAACAAATAACGAAAGCATTTAGGAGACCTAGAGACCATTGGAACACATTATCACATCTAATCTGAGAAAAGATATCCACTTCATTATAGATAAATCAGTTAGAAAGTACCCAAATGTCAAAAATCTATTGACAACTTTTTCAACATCAGCAGTTTTTTTACTGCGGAAGTGTCACTTCTAGCTGTCAATTTTAATTGCTTCGATGACTTGAAAAGTAAGCATTAATATACCTTGCGTGAACACCGATCGTCCGTGGGTTATATTTAGTTTGATATTTTATTTTCGTTGAGTTCTATAAAATACACTTTAAACAAAAATGATTTTTTTATGTTATTAATTAGGTAGTTCATGCGATAATAACACACAGTAAAAACTTTATTGTTACACTATTTTAATCGCTTTTAAATTTTTAAATATATTGTAATAATAGAGGTTGGGTATTTAATTGTATTGAATAAAATTTTGATTAACTCTAAAAAGAAAATGGGTGGTTTCTATTAAAGTTTAGTCACGTATACGCTTGAAAGCGTCGATTTACTTTGAAATTAACAATCACAAATTTTAGCAACAGAGTTTAAAAAAATATAAAATATCCTAAATTTAAAATTTTTATAAACAAAAAAGTTAAAACACGTTTTTAAATTCAGTAAATAATATCAAATTTAAAATAGTACTTACCGATGATTATTCAAATCCGGGACACTGAATTTAAATTAACTTTTTTACTCTATTTGAATACTTTGGTAACCCACCGGGTTTTTGGTTATTGGTTTCAGGTTCGGCAGTCGAATGCGCTTGGGCGGCAGGAACGTTACCTTTTAAGCGCTGCCCGCAGAGCTACGAACGTGTAGATATGTAACATGGGACAGAGATGAAAATATATGTAGGCGTTCGTGACGTCACTTGTGACGCGAATGTGTAAAAGGGAGTGTTGGTTGTTTGCTTAAATAGTTTGAGATATGGGTTTGTTTGGTTAAAGGGTTTTTTTATAGGTTTGTATCGAAAATTGTACGGGGCCCACCTGATGATAAGTGGTAACCTCTGCCTATAACAGATACATTTCGTTACAAATAACGAGCAATGCGCTCATCACTCTGAGACTCGTGTAGGTCAAGCTGGCGGTAGGGATCAAAACATAGACTTGAAGCACGACAGTCCATAGCTGTTACCGCTCGGCTATTACTGCTTCCAAAAAGAGTGAAAAAGTCCTCTGATTTTTTTCTTTTTGACTAAATAACGTTACCTTTAACACTGCATTATTTTTACAATATAGTCAACTTACATAATATTATGTACATCAAAGCAGTGATATTTATTGCAACACACATGACATATTATAGTGAATTACATGAAAATAGTAAATATGCTACTCGTTCCATAAAAAAATATGATCAAAATCTGTATCTAAATACATCATATCCTATATAGCGACAAATGTCATGGTGTTAAGATTCCAGATTGCCCAGGCAGGGATGTTCAGCAGAGGCTTCCACCTGGACAATCTGTTTTGAATGCTTAACTTGCCGGCCGTTCGCCGGGCTTAAAACAATAAAATATAAGCAATACAATTAATACATGAAACGTACATGCAACTTATGATAGGTTCTTCTTGCGTTGATGATCCCTAATAACCCTAGCGCTTTCTTACTATTTCATTATTGGCCAACAATGTGTAACATTAATTACGCTTAGGGTATGACAAGGGAGGGATTCTTCACGATCCTGACGTCGCAAAACAATGTATCCAGGCACCAAACAAATCTAATTATATTAACAAATTTTCATAGTTCATCGTTCAACCTAACACACGCGAGGGTCCATACAGGCGGATTTCAAAAACAACACAAATCACTCAATTACATTAATTTAAACACCGCTGACCCAAAATCGTCCAAGGTACTACAATATCAAAACCAAAGACAAAGCGACAAGCAAACTTCTAAATTTTCACACAAAATTGTCCATAGACTCAAAATAGACGACTACTTAGGGAGCGTTCGGAAACTTGCCGCTAAGTTGATCGGTCCGAACACATGGTTTATTTTACGATCCTTTATATCCATATGTACTCATAGTTTTAGATCTCAAAATTACCTACAGCGACATGTAAATCACACCTCCCTAGAAAACATACAGTATGTTCATAGGCCCCTACAAAGTAGATCAACGAAATCGGGGAGTCTATTAGAACCTATAAATAGCTTTTAACTGTTCTATAAAATGTTCAATGCTAGATGTTTGACTGTGAACGTTTCTTGGCTAATGATCACTCTTTACATAAATAAAAAATACCTTTTTACCACTTTTACAAACAGCAGTTAAACCATTCAAGTAAGATTATGTTATTGAGCCCGTATAAGAGCGTTGTACCCGTCTTTAATGACAGAATGATTTTGACTGTTTTTTTTACCTCCGTTTAACCGCTTTTTGAATAGAATAAACAATATTTGGAAATTAAATCTTTAAAAATACGCCATGCTTAAAAATAATTCTATAGACAAATATTATATAAAAGAAGCATCATAAATTTCAAGCTATCAAAATGTTTGTATTTAATTATTAAAATTAATCTATAATCTAATTTAAAAACCTTACACGTACTTAAACTCTTCGAGTCTGTATTGTGTATGTACACAAAAGTTGTACGCTGATATATTACAGCCGTTATCACAATACATGAACAGTCATAACGTCCATCGTTAAACGCCTGATCTATTAGCGGGATTTGCTATATTCCCAACGCTTCGGCGTCTTAAAAACCGCATTTTAAAATGGCATTTCTAGAGAGGGCGCTGTTGGCCCCTTCTGGTATTTTTCCTTTCGTCGTCTATGGGTGCTTACCATTTGAGTGAGATTCACTAAAAACGCTAAAAACGATCACACTCCCAAAAAGTTGTTCCACATGGGTCTTGGCGTTATTTTCGCCTTAAACGCTACATCTAATGTCAAAAGTGACAGAAGTAGCAAATGGCATTCTTAGCATTCTTATCCAAAAATGGAACGGGGATGACAGTTACAAACGATCACGTGATCACAACCATAGACGCAGAATGTGATCAAAATTATCGAAAATAACGTTCTTAGCGACTAATGGAATATACCCTTTAACGACTGCCACAAGTAAATATGGAGTGCAGTTCTAGCCAGGCACCCCACGTCTTACCGATATACTTGTTGACATTGACCATTAATTCGAAATACGAAAAATTAATTGAAATTAATAAATAACGCTGTCCGTTCTAATCCATTTCAACGTCTATGTATCCGCCCGCCCCACGAACACCGACCACTCGTAACGCAGATTTGAAAACTGAATAAGGATAGTGAAACAGCCGTATTGCTAGCTAGCTTTGTCTCGTTCTTGTCTAAAGTTGACGCACAAGTGAGAAGTTATTAAACATGCAATCAGTTAATTGTTGTTTTTACCACTCTAATGGAGTAGGAAGCACTCTGGGCGCTCTTGATTACACCAAACATGTATGTATATGTATATGCCAGGTAATTTTGTAGGTTATCACCTAAGCAACACCGGACATTGGCTTTTGATTCATGTCGTAAAGTCACTTGCGGTCATAAAATTGGCGGGAATAGTTTTTTAGGCCGCGGTAACCGAACAATGCTTAATGTTTTAACTCTTTCTTGATATTTTTTTTAGCTTTTGAATTCAATCTATACTGCTATATTATTGTACTCTGATATATTTTAGCCAAGTGATGTTTGATAAAACGATAGATAAATTTCATTTCATTACAAAGTTCATTTTTTTTTTTTATTGTGACGAAACAAGCTCGAGGCCCTCCTGATGTTAAGCGGACTAACCTCTAACAGATGCATTTCGTCACAATTCACGAATTGCACTGCGCCCGTTACCTTGAGACATAGTTGTTAAATCACATGTGCCTGTAATTTCACTGGCTCTCAAGGACTGCTGCCAGAACACACCGTTAGGTACTTGGCGACAGATTTTCTACTTGAGGGTGGTCGCTAGCCAGGCGGGCATTCGCAAAATGCCTTTCTACCATGCGGTGAAGTTCAAGCCCGCGGCGGGATTCGAACCATGGACCTGCTGCGCCATAGCCATAGCCACTGAGCCATCACTGCTTCGAAATCAATCTCACCAAAATTCGAATTTCAATCTCACCTGATGGTTTGTGTATATGTTCAATGGATATAAACAGGCATAGCCTAGAAGGAACCTGGTTCTTAAGGACAACTGTCGGAAAACGCCATTAGGTGCTTAGCGATAGGTTTACAACTTGAGGGTGGTAGCTAGCCAGCCAGGCATTCGTAAAATACCTTAGCACTTATCATCACTTCTCACCGAAGCAGTGATGGCTCAGTGGCATTGGCTATGGACTGCCGCGCAACAGGTTCATGCTTCGAATTCCGCCGCGGGCTTGAGCTTCATCGCATGGTGGAAGGGCATTTTGCGATTGCCCGCCTGGCTAGCGACCACCCTCAAGTAGAAAATCTGTCGCCAAGCACCTAACGGTGTGTTCCGGCCGCAGTCCTTGAGAGCCAGTGAAATTACAGGCACATGAGACTTAACAACTATGTCTCAAGGTGACGGGCGCAGTACAATTCGTGACTTGTGACGAAATGCATCTGTTATAGGCAGAGGTGAGTCCGCTTTACATCAGGTGGGCCTCGAGCTTGTTCCGTGACAATAACATTAAAAAAAACACATTTTTCCAAATGTATATAGGCAGGTGTCTTAATATTCATTATTCTATTTAACCGTGTTTCAGTCCCATAAAATAGGGGGCGAGCCTATTACTCGTCTACCGGGTACAGTGTTAGACTCCGGATTGTTATTTAATTATTAATGAATCTTAATTTTACAAACAATAGCGGAGTCTGTCTCAGAATTATTTGTAAACGAGTTCGTCTGGGAAATACTTTTTTTTCGTTATAGTGGCGGAACAAGTTCGAGGCCCACCTGCCTCCTACCCCCACCGGATTACACACTAACCTCTACCTATAACAGATGCATTTCATCACAAGTCACGAATTGCACTGCGCCCGTCACTTTGAGACATGATTGTTAAGTCTCATGTACCTGTATTTTCAATGGCTCTCAAGGACAGCTGCCGGAACACACCGTTAGGTGCTTGGCGACAGATTTTCTACTTGAGGGTGGTCGCTAGCCAGGCGGCCATGCCAGTACTGCCACTATATCTATTTCTACCGCCAAGCAAGCAGTTATGTTCAAATTACTATGTTCCAGTTTGAAGAGTATGGGCGCCGGTAAAATTACAGTCACTTGAAAGTTAACAACTTTATTATAAGTTACAGGCACAGTTGTCGACATCTTCGACACCCACGGGTAGAGATGGGAGGGTGACATTATATCTCGGCACCCTAAGGCGAATTACTGGTTAAACCATAGATTTTTACTCACCTACAATACATGTCACCATCATCGACAAAACTAGCAACTACCAAGTCCTCTCGGTATGTCAAGTATTTTTCAGTTACTTGAGTTACAAGCGACTCGACAAATTTTGATGCAATTTATATGGCACCACCTCAAATGTTATATATGTATAACCTTTGAGCTCAAAGGTTATACATATATAACCTTTGAGGTGGTGCCATATAAATTGCATCAAAATTTGTCGAGTCGCTTGTAACTCAAGTAACTGAAAAATACTTGACATACCTATACCCTTTTCAATAAAAAATAATTATCAAAATCAGACTACTCTGTCCAAAATAAAAGTAGAAAATCTGTCACCAAACACCTAACGGTGTGTTCCGGCAGCAGTCCTTGAGAGCCAGTGAAATTACAGGCACATGAGGCTTAACAACTAGGTCTCAATGTGACGGACGCAGTGCAATTCGTGACTTGTGACGAAATGCATCTGTTATAGGCAGAGGTTTTTTTTTTTAATAATTATTCTACGCACTACAGACTCTTGGTCCGTACTCTTTTTTGATTGCACACATACATTTTGCAATTTTACAAATTACATTCTCCATACATCATAGACTCTTTTACACTTATATGTAAGTTAGTGTAAAAGGTGTTAGAACTTAAAAACTAAGTGAGTCCATATATAAATTAATTCTAAGTTTTGTTAGTAACATGCTGAATCCTATTTTATTCTAAAATTTACACATATAATTTTAAAATTTATTTATTCTATAATCTATACAGTCAATTTGTCCCCGACGGGCCTGCCACTGACTCCGGGTGCCTCTTTCTCCTTAACATTTCCTCCACGACCTCTTCGTTGCGATATTTTATTGCCATTTTAAGGTTGTTATTGGTTATATCCTCTTCCGTCGCTTTCACCGCCCGCCACACAAAACCACCGATGGCGTCTGAGCTGTCATCAGTGTAGTAGGTGCAGCTTTTTTGTGTCGCGACAATGCCACAACCGCATGCAGATATAGGCAGAGGTTAGTCCACTTAACATCAGGTGGGCCTAAAGCATGTCCCGTCACAATGACATTAAAAAAAAATATATGCGTATCATACATAAAAAAAAATTATATACGTGTCGAATTGAGAACCTCTGAAACCTTTTTTGGAAGTCGTTTAGTAAAAACTTTCAAATACAGAGTTCATTGACTTATTTTTTATTAACAAAAAAATATATATTAAATAAAAATATACTTATATCCATATTATATACCTATAGTATACATACAGTGAAAAAGCTGCAGTTTTCACCAAGCTTATTTTTCATAAATAGGTAGGATAGAAGATTCGTCACTCCTCTCCAAGGAACAGAAAGATCGTATACAATGCATAAATTCTTATTAAGCAACTTTATAAAGTTTAAAAGTTTCCACAACTCAAGTTGTGTAAGTATCCACACGTGTAGGTGTAAGCACAGGCGAGTATTTTGCTAAGGGATTTGTATGCTACAACTAAGTTTCGTATGCTAATAGGGTTACCAAAACATCTGCAGATATGGAATACGTAGGCGAAGTGGAGCGTTTTTGCGTCTATAAGTCTCATTGTTTTTGGTTTACATACAAGAAAACTGACCTTATTACTAGTCCAATAACAAACAAAAAATTTGTTGCAAAAGATAAATCGATTCGAACATTTTTGTATGGAAGGTTTATCCACCGCCGCCATTTTGATTTATTTTTTTAGTTTCCGCGCAGGTCGATATGAAATTCAAAAAAAAATGTATAGTGCGTATATATTAATTCAAATCTTTGTTATCTCATTTTAGGAACCCATTTTTACAACTTTGATATTTTACATAATATTAGAATTTATATAATCAAACCAAATTGTTTTTTTATGAGATGCAATGCTATTTCGTATCTTAAATATTATTAAAAGTCGTTTTCTCGTACAAATATTTGTACTAGCTTATCACAAGCATACTTAAAATAACATAGGAACCATACTTCGAATACAGTGATATGCATATACACACCTAATTACTGCGTTTTTAATCATTGCCTAATGTCATTGTACTCTTTATCTCCAGATATTTTGGAAACGTGACACTTTAGGGTACCACATTAATGAATAGATTCAGGCGTTACTTTGCGGAAATCCCTATTTAATAATATTATTCTCGATCGTGCGCTCGTAGAGTCAAGACCTCTTGAGGATGCTTCGTGTAGAAGCGACACGCGTCGAAAATTCTTCCAGTTTGGCTGCGTCGCGTTTGTGACGTCACGTCGGCTTAGCAGGAAAATTAGCCGGAATTGTCACTAGATATATTTTTTTAGTGTTTTATTAAAAATATTAATTTGATGTTTCCTAAAATATTTTAAAAATATTTGTTATTATTGGTACCACATTACTTAACATTTTGTATTTGTATAAGTGCCCTTTACTCATATATACTACTTTCATAGTGCGTGAAAACTTTGGAAAAACAACAATATGGTGGCCACAAAGATTCTATCCCCTATAAATGGATACTAACAAGAAACGTCTGCTTCGTATTCTCAATAGTCTAATGCTAACAAATTGGTTTGTGTTAGGTACTAAGTTCTCAAAACGCATCCATGCTTGCAGTTAAGGATATAATCCGTAGAAATTGTATTCATGTTTGCACATTTAATTTCAGCTTATCCTTTTTTTTGTGTGTTACTAGAAATGTCACGATTATTCGGTTACTATTTGGTATTTAGCATATACAATTTTATTATTATATTTGTACAGCGACGCACCCAGGATTCGCACGTGTGCATTCCTGATGGTAAATAATCTATAATATCTTCCATAATATTCTTTTAAATTACATGCTGTAAAGAGCCATATTGATCTATATTAAGTACACAATGCATTTGAGGTACTTAATTTCATAAAGATTAATGCTGTATCGCATAAAATCGCTTTGTAAATAAGCCATTATTTCTCTTAAAAAGTAAAGGAGAAATAATTGGCTATTGTGGATTATCCCTAAGAGATAGACATATACCATTGCGGATTTTTTGTAAACCTTTTTAAGGTGTACAATACTGTAGTAAATTATTTTGATCTATGTCGTAGGGTTCAGCCAGCGTTTGCAATGTAAGCGCAAAAAATGTGTTTATTTACGACATCACATTAGAAACCTGTAAAATTTTCTATTCTGTACTATATTATGCATGTTTTTGTACATACTTTCTTTTAAATCTCTCTAACTATTAAACATACCGCTTCAAAATCCGTTGCGTAGTTTTAAAGATCTAAGCATACATAGGGACAGACAGCTCAGAAGTCGTTACTGATCGATGTGGGCCCGGCGCTTTATCCTGTCTTAAATATATAGAAAATTGCGTTGTGCCCTAAAAAATTACTTACTTACTAACTTACTCCACTGGCTCAGCGACCCGAAGTGAGTCTTGGCCTCCGATATGAGAGCACGCCACTGGTTCCAGTCCTGTGCAGTTTCACAAAAATTTCACCAGTTGAATTGTTATGAAAAATCCTACAATTACCTACCACCCTGAAATTGGCGGCATTGGCTATGGACTGCCGCACAGCAGGTCCATGGTTGAATCCCGCCACGGGCTTGAGCTTCACTGCATGGTGCAAGGGCATTTTGCGAATGCCCTATGCTAGCGACCAACCTCAAGTAGAAAAATTGTCGCCAAGCACCTAGCGGTGTGTTCCGGCAGTTGTCCTCGAGAGTCAGTAATTCTAGGTAAAGCCTGTTAACACCTTCGATCATCACTTACCATCAGGTGAGATTGTGGTTAAAGGCTATAAACAATAAAAAAAAGTGTTTCCAATCAGCATGGTACTGACATCCACAAGGTATTTCTTACGTCTTAAAGTTGGACGTGACTTTTTTTTTATTTTTTAAACAGTTTACTAAAATTGGTACCCATATTTATTTCATTATTAATTGTCTTGACCAAGCAATAATATTTACCAGAATTTTTTAACCATTCGCTTTTCAAACTTCCCGTTGTGCAATTCAGATTTCATTCATTGCATGCCATAATAAATTCAACTGAAAGAACTGAGAAACAAAACACAAGCAATCAATTTATGAAAAAGAAAATTTGCATCTATTTTTGCATTCGGTGAAAACGTGCTTCGGAGCTTATATTTTTCTCTGGGAACTGAATTGTGGGCAAATAAGTAGAAATACTAATAAATAATGAATTAGTATGCTTAGGGTGTGAGTGGAATATTATATATTTTTTTTAATTTAAATACAAACTGTATGATAAATGTTGAGCATTGGGATATGAATGATGAGTTTAGAATAGTTTTTATTTTATTTTATCTTTTATTGCTGATAGTTTAGCCTTTGACCACTATCTCACCTGATAGTAAGTGGACCTAGAATTACTGGCTCTCAAGGACAGCTACCGGAGCACACCGTCCGCCGCAGTCATGATTTGGATGGGTGACCGCTAGTGACATTACTACTGAGCGCTTCCGTGAGTCGGAGGGCACGTTAAGCCGTCGATCCCGGTTGCTGTCCTGGGATGGCAGTCGTTATAGCATGGTGGTAGGGCATTTTGCGAAAATCTGTAGTGAAGGACCTAATCCTTCACTACAGATTTTCTACTGATAGCTAGCCAGGCGGGCTTTCGCAAAATGCCCTACCACCATGCTATAACGACTGCCATCCTAAGACAACAACCGGGATCGACGGCTTAACGTGCCCTCCGAAGCACGGAAGCGCTCAGTAGTAATGTCACTAGCGGTCACCCATCCAAGTCATGACTGCGGCGGACGTTGCTTAACTTTGCTGATCGGTTCGGAACGGCTAAGCAAACTTCGCTACGAGCGCTTCAAAAATGTTATGAAATGGAATTAGTTGATCGCGAGGATACTGAATAAAGTATTCTTCTTTTTGAATCTTCTTTTGATATTCATATTCTTCTTTTGATAAAAGTATTCTTCTTTTTTAATCATACTATTCTTTTTTTTCTGTTCGCGATTTGCCAGGTTGCTATGTATATGAGATAAAATCTTTGAAACTTTGAAAGTGCAGACTTGCATTACCTATTCTCTATACCTATTATCCTCTATACATATACACAACCTGTCAGTACCCGTGGCTTTAGTAAACTCCACTAATTTCTCACAAACTAACCAAATCTAATAAGCTGACGTATGTTATGGGATCTTCTAGGTATGCCCCGGGCTAAAATGTCACCCCCCTATCTCATCCCGTGGGTGTCATAAGAGGCGACCAAGGGAAAAATACCGGAATTTGCAGCAGCACCTTCTGATGAACCATTACGTTATATTGCGATCCCAAAACGCCTGCTAAACATCAAATAACTTAAATCCGTTTAAACACTCTACTTTTCAGTAAAATTATCAGTAAAGTAAAAAATCGAAGTTTTTCTAAAATTCTATAAAATACACTAAAATATTTACTGAAAACCATGAGTAGAAGAAACATATATAAAATTAATTGAAGGATTAGAACAATTTGTGACATTTAAGTAATTTTATTGTTAGATTTTTTATAATACCCATATAATTTTACTTACTATTCTGCAAATGTATATATCTAGTCTTTTTTAAATTTTAAACATGGAACACAACGCGTCTCTTCCGGGAGCCATCCCACCTAAAAGGTATTTTTTATTTTTTTTAATTAACGCTTATTAACTTATTTAGTGACTAAAATGTTCATATAAGATACACTAACTTGAGAGAGTCACATTAATTCTGTTATAATCTAGTACTTTGGCAACCATGGTTGTAAATAAAATTAGATGTATATATTGTTTAGTTCTAAAATACTTTGCTGTATTATAAAAACTAACAACAAAATGTAGTCGTAAATTAGTTTTCATAATACAGCAAAGTATTTTAGAACGAAAAAATATAGACATCTAATTTTGTTTACAACCATGGTTGCCATGGTTACAGTTACAGCAGAGTACTTTAGAATGAAAAAATATAAACATATAATCTTGTTTACAGCAATGGTTGCCATGTTTACAAGTCATTCTGGCCCAAGAGAGGGAAGCATTTACTATGAGTTTTTCCACCCTTAGGTGAGAAGCAGCGTCTTCCACCCGCTACTCAGATCAAATAAATACTACTTTCCGAGTATGAGAAAAAAAATTCAATGGACCTCCTTCTTATCTGTTATTATATTAAAGATTTGATATCGAAACGAGTATTCTCCAAATCTTACATAGATACTACAGATAGTTGGCGTACTACCAGCATAAAAAAAACACAATATGTTCCGTCATAGTCGTCAGTGTTCATCTTAAGGACTGTAAATCGGTTATGCAAACGTACAAAATAAAATCTTAAATACCTAGTTCTAAATATAAAACGGTATAAAACCTCTGTAGGCAAATCATAATAGCATGTAAAGTAGCTTACTAACTAGTCTATGGTTCTCAAACGAGCATCGCCTCCTGAAGACTCTCTGAGGACCCCTCAGCGGGCCTCGTTCGAGATGTATGTAAATTTTCATTTGCGCCATTTGCATACGTCAGGGGACCGAGTTCCGGCTAATGCAGGATAATTGTTGGACAAAAAGTTAGCATATTCTTCCCCTGGCTACGATTCAACCATGGACAATTGAGATTGGGAAGTTCGGTAATCAGATGCAAGAGTTTTGTGAGAGCTGAGTTTGAATTTTCATTCTTTTATATCTGTGCATTTTTTTAATGTTATTGTGACGGAACGAACTCGAGGCCCATAACAGACGCATTATATCACAAGTTACGAATTGCACTGTGCCAGTCACCTTGAGACATATTTGTTAAGTCTCATGAGCCTGTAATTTCACTGGTTCTCAAGGACTGCTGCCTGAACACACCGTTAGGTTCTTGGCGACAGATTTTCTACTTGAGAGTGGTCGCTAGCCAGGCGGGCATTCGCAAAATGCCCTTCCACTATGCGTCAAGCCCTCAGCGAGATTCGAACCATAGACCTGCAAAAAATTGTATACTTCTCTACAGACGTAATTCTCTAAATAAGGATTACTAATACTTCTTTCGAAAGATATTCAACAAGACGATGAATGTATCTCGAGAAAGATTGGTCTTCTTATAACGGAACAAACGCGAAGCGCACCGCCTAGGCCTATTTAACACATGCATTGCGTCACAAGTGTCGTTCTGCCCATCGCCTGATAAAGTTGTTAAATCTCATGTACCTGTTATTGCACCTATACCAACCGTCATTTAAACCGAAACACAGTCATGCAAACTTACTGCTTGATTGTAGGAATATGTATGGTAGCAGTATTTCCCTGGACGAACCACTGCTACTTAGACATACCTACGTAATATAATAAACTACTTTTCAACTCACTAGCTTGTAACGGGCCTTTAAATGCACCGATGTTACACAATGTAGTCTATTAGGCACTCGTGCTTTTTTTTCTACATTCGCACTTTTGTTTAAAATAAAAAAAAACAACGTTTCCACACTTCTTACCAAGGAGATTGTAGTTTGTTTCATTAGTTTTTATATAAAAACCAACCAAAGAGTTTTTTACCTACTGAAGTAGAACTTTAGAAGATTTAATTATAAACCTTCTTAATCAGATTGTTATTGCGATCAAAAAGATAAAATAAATATTTTCGTGTTTGTTCCTCGCAAGTATGTTGAAAAACGTATGACATACGTGCGCTTTGATAGTTAGAGCCTCTCTGCTTTCTTGTAGCAATATCGCCTCGGCTGTAATTTTCAACTTATAATCTTATCATAATCTTCACTTAGAAAACTATCGCGAGTTTTGTCCATTATACATAAATAGGTACCCGGCTGGGACTCGCGTTATATTTACCGGAAAGATTCCGACCAGTTACCGACGAAGGGCTACAATATAGCCCGAAACTGGTCGGAATCTTTCCGGTAAATATAACGTGACTCCCAGCCGGGTACCTATTTATTTATCATAATCTTTAACCATAAATGTATGATCGTAGATCATAATGTACTCTACTAATGTATGTAATAACTTAACAAGCTAGTTATTAAGTGTTATTATCATTTATGAATGTCACCGTGTCAATGTCACTATTTTGGGTAAATTTTTATTTTTTTATGCCTGATAGGTTAGCCTTTGACTACTATCTCACCTGATGGTAAGTGATGATGTGGTCGAAGATGTTGTTCAGGCTTCACGAAGATGGTGTTAAAACACCTTTCGCTGTATTTTTCACAATAAAAAGAAGAAAGGTCTTCGTGTTTGATCATTTTTGATAAATTCTAGGTTATGCCTGTTAACGCCTTCGACCACATCATCACTTACCACCAGGTGAGATTGTGGTCAAAGGCTTACCTATCAGAAAAAAAGAAAAAAAAAATAAGATTCATTACTTTTTTTTTCGTAATCTGATATTGTTGATATTTTTTTGGGTAGAGTATACCTCTAAGTAGGTCTCATTTAAATTTCATAAGCTTTTGTCTTTCAGTTCGGTACCTAAACTTAAGTAATTGAAATAAGTATTTGGAAATATACCTCGAGCTCGATGTCCTGTAATTTAAAACTATTGGCGACCATTATTGTCGGCGAATGACATAATCGATCCAATACGCAATATCATCACAGAAAATAGTGCAAAATAAGAAAAATGTGGTTCCGTATATGTTTCTTAATGCGCACACTGAATAAAAAAAAATAACTTGTGGAAGTCAAGCTTAGACAGTTTGAATCAGCATGATAACGATTTCCACAAGCTATTTTAGTTTGTTAATAACTAATAGATATAGAAAATAATAACAAATATTTTCAAATATTTTATGAAAACATCAAATTAATATTTTAATAAAACACTTAAAAAAATACAAAAATATATCTAGTGACAATTCCGCCTAATTTTCCTGTTAAGCTAACGCGACATCACAAACGCCACGCAGCCAAACCGGAAGTATCTTCGACGCGTTTCGCTTCTACACGAAGCATCCTCAGGAGGTCTTGACTCTACGAGCGCACGATAGAGAATGATATTCATTTGATGTTTTCATAAAATATTTTAAAAATATTTGTTATTATTGAATATGGATTTCCGCAAAGTAACGCCTGAATCTATTTATTAAATAGAAAAAATTAAACTAGAGCTAAACTAATAGATATAGAAATGTGGGCAGACAATGTGGTCAATCTAAAACTTTTTTTTACCCGGCAGTATCTATGCGTTTATTAACAAAATGCTACGAACTATATAAAATACTACAAGTACTTACAATATATACAATAAAAGCATTCAGACAAGGTATAAGCCATTGCAGACTCACAGGCAGTCCAAATGCTCTGCCGCTGCCAGTTGGCAGCGTGCTCAGCATGCTGGCAGCATTGCCCCGTTTAGAGGATAGTTTTGATCACGCGAAAAAAAACTGGGCTTATCTCAAAAACTTATTTGCCTAGGAATCTGTAGTATCGGTATATTATGTACCATATCCTCTATTTAGGTTTAAAGAACGTGATTTCTCATAAGAACTAACCTTTACTAACAATTAGAAATTGGGATTTTTAAGCAGTGATAGCTCAGTGGCATTTGTTATGGACTGCCGCGCAGCAGGTCCATGATTCGAATCACGGCGCGGGCAGGAGCTTCACCACATGGTGGAAGGTCATTTTGAGAATGCCCGCCTGTGTAGTGACCACCCTCAAGTAGAGAATCTGTCGCCAAGCACCTAACGGTGTGTTCCGGCAGCAGTCCATGAGAGCCAGTAACATTACAAGCACATGAGACCTAACAACTACGTCTCAGTGTGACGGGCACAGTGCAATTCGTCGTTACGAAATGCATCTGCTATAGGCAGAGATTAGTCCGCTTAACATCAGGTAGACCTGCGGCTTGTTCCGTCATAATAACTAAATAAATGCCCCGTTTAGGTGACAGCATTTTATCACGCGAAAAAAAAGAACTGGGTCTTTCTCAAAATCTTATATAGTTAGGAATCTGAAATATCGGTATAGTATGTACCAAATCCTCTATTTATGTTTAAAGAACTTGATTTCTTATAAGAACTAAACTTTACTTACAATGAGATTAGTATCAACATATTAAATAATTTAGTCCTCTGGCTTAGTTGGCTTACTAGGTTATACGTTATTTAATAGTAGATTATGATACAAGTGAGCTAAGTTGCTCATTATAGGTACACGAGGTTGTGTGTTGCAGCCCGACCCGTAGGCGAGGGCGTAAATCAGCCGAGTGTATAATGAGCAAGTTGCTTCATACGCACATTTTCAACACCCTTGCGAGGAAAAAAAATATTTATTGCACAAATGCGATACAAACAATATACGAAAATTATGAAAAATAGCGTGCAAGTTTTTTTTTTTTGCGAGTGGCATATGTATGACTGTTGATTACATATAAGCCTCTTTGATCTTACAAATCTGTATTACCCGGTTAAATTGAAAATGCTCTGTTTACTAGCATATTATTTGCAGTTAGGTACTAACTTAACTTTGTAGGGATAATTCGATTACGCACTAGTGTATAATATTATTATGCAAGAGGGTGTTATGGTTCGGTTTATGGCCCTAAGAACGATATAATAAAGCTCACTTTACGAGCAAGGGTGTTGAAAATATTGTTTTAGTTTACTCCGATATGCCTTAACATTATCACATTCTTACACTTCACTTGGTTATCGGTTGTATAGCTTTGCTCCTTCAAACAATATCGTTGATCTACCGTAGTTAGTTCATTTTGTCAACACATATTGAAAACTCCAATTTATAATTAAGTTTCTTAGCAGTGTTCAAAACCAACAAACATTTTTTTCTTTGGTTTGTTTATAAGGTTTGGTTATAAGGTACCCTGACGGAGCCAGGCCCGACTACACAAATGCCATTTTTTAGAGTTCATATATAATAGGGGTGAGTTAATTGCATCTACCGGACTTATTTCTATATAGAGACAGTTTTAGTTACTATTTTATTATTATTTTCACTATAATTACATAAATTCTATGCTTACTACTAGTACTTTTTATTTTAAAATATATTTACTTCGCTTGTTCCTATATAGATTCCAAAACACTTGCAATGTCAGCTTACATTATTTCATTTTAACATATACATCAAATATGTTAATAGAAGAAAGTACTACGGTAATGCTAATAAAACCAATTGCAAAATAGGTCTTCTTTGTAGTACAACGTAAGTTGTACTATAGATGTCGCTCCATCCCAACACGATGGTTAAAGAACGATAGGAAAGATTTGAGTTATGACATCATTGTTATGTTAGCTCAATTGGTTAGAGCATACCCGCTAGTAGATAAAAATATTTTAACTACTAGCGGGTTTTGAACCTATCGAAACCCGCTAGTAGTTCAAGCTATCGTAGTGAATGAGTCAGAGCTCAAAATTTTGTAAACTTATTCAGTAAGCATTGCAATATTTGTATACAAAATATTTTTTATTTTATTCCTTTTTAAGGTTCTGTACTAAAAATCGGGACCCTAACACTAAGCCTCGGCTGTTTTCCCATTCATATGCCCTTTAAAGAGATGTTTCTTTGGAACCGCAATAGGGACCAATTGAAATACTCACATAATATGGTAGCAAAAATATAAAGATAAGGAGGTCCCAATACGAGGAACGTGTTTATCGTTTTTGATGTTTTTTTTATCTTAAAAACGATAATAAGCGTCGAACTTGGTGTGGTCATCCAGTATCTATGATATAACATCTAATAATAAAAACCGGTCAAGTTTGGCTTGAACTCCCACTAAGGATCTTGAACTTTACGAAAAAAGAAATTTCTTGGTCCATTATGAATGTTGGAATAAAGCGAATTTCTTTATGTTCTGTTTTAAAAACTATACTGAAATTTTAAAGTAGAGTTCATCATAGTTATTATGTAAAGTGTCAACTAAGCTAGACCGTTCTCAAGTTCTACTACTCAAATTATACTTCATTTGATCATACATTTTATTCTAATTCATCATCGTCTTCATATTCTGCACTACTAACTTGAGTTGTCACTTCTGGTTTAGCATTCAAGTTTCTACGCGAATTAATCATATCAACCAGGTCTACTTTCTTCATTGTTACTCTTACAAGATCCTTGAGTATTTTCCTAATATCGTCGTCTTGATTGATCAGGCTTTTAATGCGGTCTTTCGAAACACCAAAGTCTCTTCTCCCTCCGATGGGTGGTTGCATTTGTATTCTCATCGGCTGTTTGAGCTTTTTCTTTCTGTTTCTGATTTGTGGCTGCACGCCTGGGGGTTGCCTCATTACGGGGCTGTTTAGAGGCTGTATTGGCGAAAAATTTTGCTGCATTGGTTCCATTGGCCGGCCCATAAAAGGCGTTGGAGCACTACCGCACTCGTTGCCTCCACAAGTAAGTGCACAGCACATTTTGGGATACGGGCAGTCCATGGGTTTCGGAGCAGGTGGAGTCGCATCCCTTAGATTCGTTGGGGGTGGCAACGGCTCCTCCTTGGCTTTCTGCTGACAGTCCTTAAAGTACAACAGGTTTTCGATGCTCTCGTCCGATGATGAAACGTATTTTTTTGATAGGACGGTAATAATGTGTAGTGAAACTATCATCTGTAATAGAAAGAAAATCTGTTTACTGTATCAGCAGGATTGCCCACTGCTGAACACAGCCAGGCACAGGGAAGTTGGCCCCACGCTTGGTAGGAGGGAATCGCAGTACGACGTAGCAGTTCCTCGGAATCTTCCGGTATTTTACTCTTAGTCGCCTTTTACGACACTCACGGGAACAGATGAGGGGGTCACGTTCTAGCCTGGCACCCCGTGGGCAAAAATCTTTTTAGATAACCAAAACTCAATCAGTAAAAGAAAGTAATGGGTGCCGATATTTAAAACTGTTTTGAATGAACCGTTTAGAAATACAAATATTAGTTAGTCAACAACAAATCAATACGTAAGAATATTATGAAAGAGTTAACCAAAAAAAAACTGCGTAGACGATTTGAAATAAATCGAAACGGACAACTTTTAGATTAAAAATATAAGAACTAAATCCCCAAAAATATCGCAAGAGGAGGGTACGATACCAGTACGAAACAGGATGACGTCAAAAAGACAGCTAATTTTATAGAATCAATTTTTAGGACAAGGGCTTAAGTAATCTGCAGTATTCAAAACATTAACTGGGAACAGCGTTTTCATTAAAATTTAAGAAGGTAATCATGAACGACTTCTTAGTGAATACAACTCCTTTGTTATTCCTGAATAATAATATTACTACAGATGGAATGAGATGCTCAATCATTTTATAATTTTTAATGAGAATCAAGTAGTTTTAGATGACGATGGACTGATACTTACAATTAGTCGAAAATCCATAATTTATTTCTACATAACACTACCAAACACGGCACACGTTATCAGAACCAAGACGCATTGAAGGAAACTATTGCCAAATTGTTTTGAAAACATGTGCTGTACCTACCATTCTGTGTAAGTATACCTGAAGTTGCTTTCTGTGGTAGCTACTGATTTGAGGTAATGCTCCTGTTTTGTTTCATACTTACCCAATTAAGGGACATTGCAAACATTAGTCCTGCGTCTTATTGTACTCGAATCATCGGTTAAATTTTGTTACGTGGAAATATTGAGTATTTTGGCTTCACTTACTTACTACTTCTTTACCATCCATCTTACATTGTGGTACTTATATTGTGTCAATGCATGGTGTAAGAGTATTTTAAATGCGATACTTAAGGCACTCTTCCATGCGTGGGGATAATAACAAATTGTTGGAGCAATTATAGTCGAGTGGTAATAGACTGCCGTGCCATGGTGGAAGTACATTTTGCGAATGCTCGCCTGGTTAGCTCCCACCATCAAGTATAAAATCTGTTGCCAAGCACCTAACAGGCTGTTCCGGCAGCAGTCCTTGAGAGCCAGTTAAATTACAGGCAAGTAAGACTTAACAATTATTATTTGTCTCAGACTGAGCGTAACAATGCGATGCGATTCGTTACTGGTGACAAAATTCATCTGTTATGGGCAAAAGTTACCGCTCTATATCGGGAGGACCTCGAGCTTCATCCTCTACAATTCCATAAAATAATAAAGGGGGATGGATGTGTTCAAACATTATGACTGTTGAAGTTATTAATACCCGTTAATAATTTCAGATTATAGAAATGTAGAATGCTCTACCACCATGCTATATCAACTGGCTTCCTAAGACGGCTTAATGTGCCCTGCGAAGCACGGTAACACTCAGTAGTAATGTCACTAGCGGTCACCCATCCAAGTCAAGAACGCGGCGGACGTTGCTTAACTTACCTGATCAGCTAAGAACTTCTAAAAAAATTACGCTATGAGCGCTTCAACGTGTTTACCAGAATTCTGTGTGGATCGGAACCCTCTGTGTTTGAGTCCAACTGTCTCTTGATCGGTTTTATTGTTATCCACAAAATGAGCCAAAAGTCATGTGATATAAGAACGTGTTTTTCAAAATGTTCCCTAATGATTGTACAAGCTCATAATAACAACAGTAATTGAAAATACTCTTGATAGGATATAATGAAAACGATAAATCGGGCTTATCTCGGGCCACTTCATTTAATCGCAATAAATTCTATGAATAATCTCTTTAATCTATTAATATAAACAACTATTAATACCTATTATTTTGCTAATATTGACGGTTAGGTTTGCGCGTGGCTGTAGTTTTAGTTGAGTGAATTTTATCGACAGAAAAAAAATATTATGAATGTGATACCAAATATTAAAAATATTTCATTGTCATGTTTGTAGTACAACGCAAGTGGTACTATAGATGTCGCTCCATCCGAATACGATGGTTAAAGAACGATAGGAAAGATTTGAGTAATGACGTCATGTCATGTTAGCTCAATTGGTTAGAGCATACCCCGGCTCAAGGGGTGGATGGACGCGGGTTCGAATCCCGCACATGACTTAATTTTTTTCCTATCGTATATTTGTGATTTTGTAATAGAATGTCATCCCCCCATTGCTGCCTGTGGGTGTCGTAATATTAGTAATCTTTTTCATTTCAATCAACTACGGTATAAAAAGTTACAACTAATATGACAATTCTTACATTACGCACGAATAAAATTTAAAAATCTCCGAATTTACCCGATTTGCAGAGCGAGGCCTTAAATCTGACAATGAGATGTATGATGCGTGAGAGGCGACTACAGTTAAAATATCGGAAGGTGGGCAGCAGTGCCTTCTGAGTAGCTGATATCTTAAACTGCGTACCCGATGATGCCTGCCAAGCGTCGGGATTATGGCAAACCGGCCCTTAATGGGAGAGGCTGTGTTCGGCAGTGAAAATTACACAAGAAATTGTTATAAAACTGTTGCTGAGCTGTTTACGACATCCCATGCATTCGTCGGTAGTACGCCCATTACGCTGCTTTATATTACAGTATAGACCCATTTTGTACGCCCAATGTGCAGAAACACATTAGGAATAGACATAACACACTATATGGGATAATAGATCTGGTAGCCTGAAGATCAGTCCGAATTGTTATATAGCAAAACAGGGTTTGAAAATAAATAAACAAAGGCAGTTCTAACTTTAACAGTGTTCGAACAATTCAAACCGCAAATTGTTAATGCCGACATTACTTAAACCCTGCCTGATCCCCGCGTGCCAAATTCTTCTTGTATTCCGCGACCAGTTTCAGCATATCACCATACAACGGCAAAAAGAGTTTATTTTCTTTGATCTTTCTTTCCTCCTTCTCCATAAGACGGTCACAGTAGTTGTGCCACCACGGGAGAACCATGTAATTCCTGAACGGTTCCAACTGCTTGTCCTTGCAGAACCTTTCATTAGGGATTCGAACTTCTGGCTGGATCTTGTGACCTTGGAGCATATACTCGGGTGGTAATACTATTTCAGAGGGCCGTGTCCAGCGCGGTGGAGGTGTCTTGGGTAAGTGGTACGAGCTGGCTAGAACTAGCCATAATGAGGGCACGGTGATCTGATAATAAAAAAAACATATATAATATGGTTTACATAACAAAGAATTAACTAAGAACTTTTATTTTGTTTTAGCTAATAGGCTAGTCCTTGAGCACTATCTCACCTGTTCGTAAGTTATGATGTGGTCGAGGATGGTAAACGGGCTAGGCCTAGAATTACTGACTGCTAAAGGACTGCTGCCGGGACAAACTGTTAGGTGCTTGACGACAGATTTTCTACTTGAGAAGTAGAAAATCTGTACTAGCTACCAACTAGTCAGATGAGCATTCGTGAAATGCCCTTCCTTCATGCGGTGAAGTTCAAGCTGGCGCGGCGTGGCGGTGGGGATCAAACTATAAACCTGTGGCACTACAGTCCATAGCTGCTCCCTATACAGCTTTAGTTATAGTATATATTCAACGAGAATTTTTATCATCTTTGATATATAGGTACTGCCAAAGTATGTTTATGTAGTTGTGGTTTCTCAGAAGTTTCTTGCAATGTAATTTTCAAACACTATTGTACTTCTTGAAATATCTAGGAAAAAGTTTTATTTGCATGCTGTTGGAGGCTAATTGAAATAGTTTCATTTATATATATCTCAATTAGCATCCCTGCATGCAAAGAAAACAAAATATCTTGTTTTATTAATTTTTTTTTTATCTACTTGTTAGTGAACTTTTTGTAGAATACAATCAATGGTAGACACGTAATTATTTTATATTTCTACTTCATTACAAAGTGACATAGCGTTGCTTCATAGTAATTTCCCTTTTATGTATATTTACCCGGCAAAAACCTGCCCTACCAAACCGCTAGTGGGTTTTCCCTGGAGAATAAGAAGGGAAACAATGGCCCTAATTACTAATAGAGCCCATACTAGTTTAGTTGCTAAGGGTTATGCGGAAGATCCTTAAAATACTGTACTGGGAATTATAAGGAAGACGCGTGACGCATCTCAGAGTGTTAAGACGTGATCAATGATAAGAGATGGTTTAAAGTAAGCTTGCTTTCTTATAAATATCTTTGTCGGTATCTAGTTTTGAAGCAATGACCACCTGCCAAGCGTGGGGATTATGACAAATTGTTGGAGCAATGAAGACCGAGCGGTAATAGCAATGGACTGCCGTGCCGCAGGTCCATGGTTAGATCACCACCGCCGGCTTGAGCTTCATCGCATGGTGGAAGGCCATTTTGCGAATGCTCGCCTGGCTAGCTACCGCCCTCGAGTAGAAAATCTGTCTCCAAGAACCTAACAGTGTGTTCCAGCAACAATCATTGAGAGCCAGTAAGTAATAAAGAAATTACAGGCACATGAAATGTAACAACTGTATGTCTCAGGGCGATGGACGCAGTGCATTTCGTCACTTATTAGTAAATTCATCACAAGATCATAATTACTTTATTATACAAATTCATAAACAGCATAAGGATATAGCTTGTTTATATCTGTTATTTGATTTTTCTTTTTATATTGAAGTATTTGCCCGTGGGGCGACGAAGGGATAAATACCAGAAGGTGAGCAGCAGCGCCTTCTGAAGAACGGCTGCGTTCTCCAAGACTCCTGCGAAGCGTGGATATGATGGCGAACATGCCTTCAATTGGGGAGGTGGACAGACGTCACACCGAAAGACTCCAGCTGTTGATGATGAAAATTTGACAACACTCGTGCACATTCACTGTTATTATTTAAGATAAGATAAAGATAATTTTATTTGCATCAACATGACTAAACACAGTAAGGCATTATTGATTTTGAAAAAAAAGGTATAAGTTCTACGAATAAATTATTCGTAGTATAAGTTCCACATGTTTTGCCTTAAAAAGCGTACAAACGTTTTAACACAGAGATGCCTCTGGCATCTGGCGCAGGCATATTTAACCATCAATCATAAAGTGAAGAAAAATAATATTCCCAAAGGTCACAAACGATACGAAAGGACTTCAGGTCATGTAAGTCGATAATAACATTTTAATTAGAATTATCTTTATAAAACTACAAACTATGAATTTACATTCGGATACCTGTTACAGTGCTATCTGATTATTTCACCATTAATATATTAAATAAAACACTCAAAAATACATATATAGTTTGGATGAATAACACAGTATCAATGTTTTTTTTTAATTGTATGTATCTTATTTTTTTAACTTAGTAATTGTACCTATATGTATCCCCGTGGGGCGCCGAGTTAGAATGTCACCCCCCCATCTCAACCCGTGGATGTCGTAAGAGGCGACTAAGGGTAACCACCGGTGGGCAGCAGCACTTTCTGAAGAACTGATATCTCACACTACGATCCCCAACACGCCTGCCAAGCGTAGGGATTATGATAAACCCCCACATACAGGCATATATTCAGTAGTGGACTGTCCGCCTGATACAGTACAGTTGTATCTACATAGAATTTTTACCAATGAGCAAACCAAACTTGAAACGTAATGAAATACTTGCACCTCATGAGATGGTTATCACGCCCGTAACCTCCATTGGATTTGCACTATGCATTATCAAATGTACACAATGTATATATTTTTCATGGGATAGGAGGGCAAACCCAGGTCACTTGGTGTTAAGCGATCGCCGTCGCCCACGAACATCCGCAACACCAGAGGTCTCGAGGTTGAGTTACTGGCCTTCAAAAAGGGAATATGCCATTTTCTTGAACGCTCCCCAGTCGTATTGGTGCAATATAAATCCATCCAAATACTTATATTATGGTTAAAGGACAAAAACTAATTTTATGAAGTATTGAATTACCTACCCCTGTCGCACTTAAGTAGAGTTGCTTGGGGCACAATATTAATAGGGCCAAATTATCTGGTTTCTCTAACAATACTAAAAATAACATAAGGTATAAAACTTAAAAGATAAAGACGATGTTGTTATATACAACATCGTCGTTATTTTCCACGTTTTATACCATCTATTCAACATAATTTAGATAGTGTAAAAATGGTATTGGCATAGCATTCCATATCGCAACCATTCAGCTACTACAGGCATAAAATATAGGCAATGCAACATATTTATTGTTTGTAACCATAAAAATAACTAGATACCTAGATAATTAATCAGATGTACTTAAGAGTACATCTTTAATTCATATATTCAAACTTAAAACTCTCTAACTTACGTGTATTGTTATCATGAAGATATTTTCTCTAACTGAAAATAATGTACATATAACTTATTGGGCCGCAATAACAATTCAATATTTCATTGTTAATAAAACTAGTTTACGATTATATATATCTTGACTGTTTTCAGTTACGCGAGATTTCAAGTTTCTAGTTCCAATTGTTTTTGTTTAGACGCCTTATACTATTTTAGAAATCCACAATGTATATTGCGATTGGATATTTGTCAGGCAGACTTATAAACTAGTGTGATTTATTATCTGCTTGGGCTTATCATTAAGAGGGACGAAAACACATAATGTGAAGAGTATTTAGTATGAACTGGGATGGATATCGGGATAGAAGAAAGCCAAGGAAGGTATAGATGAACTGCGTGAAGATGGATTAATGTCCAAAGACGTAAGTCATAAGATGACGGGTAACAGAACAATACGGATGAAAAGATAGGAAAGAGAAGATAACCTCATTTGAACATAGCGTGTCTCCTTTGAAGGTCAAAAAAGGCTTTATTAGCCGTTAGCATCCTTTAATTCCCGCTACTCTCCGATGTCGTTGGTAAAGGTGATATCAGACGGTTCACTCGAATGATTGTTTACTCGAGTGAATGCTTCATTTTTTTTCATTCTATGTTCACACGGCTTAGACGAAATGATACAGAAATGAACATTCATTGTTCTTTCTTTTTTTATCGAATGAAGTCGTACGTCTTGGAATTAGTTTAATTTGTGATCATCGTTTTTATTTTATGTTTAATATCTTCTTCAGTAATCTCTAAGTTTAAATCACTGATTAGAGATTTTATAGAGTTTGCCCGCATTGTTCGGTCTTTGTATTCATCAATTTTGTGGTTCCAAAGGCATTGATAATTTTTAAAGTTCTCCAAAAAAAGTAATGTATTTTGATCGTTCCACTTGAACACCATTTTGCCGCATGAAAACAATATAATAACACACAGAAAAAAATATAACTTCGTCGACAACGTGATGTCCGTCGGCTACAGGACTCGAAACAAAATGGCCGAATCCGAATGAACGTTCTCTCAGTGTTCAGACCGTTCATTTCTCGTTCATTCGGAGTGGGAATGAAAGATACCGGATGCCAATATCCAACACTGTTGGATCGGTTCACTAATGAATTCATTCGGCACTCGTGTTTCATTTTTTGTTCAGACATTTCATTTCGAGTGAAATGTACCGAATGAAAGGTGAAAATGAACAAAAAATGAACCGTCTGATATCACCTTTAGTACAATACAGACATACTATTCCAGTCACGAAGGCGTGCTCCGCCATATCCCTCCGGATATGGAAGGTGTAGGTAATTGTTGAGCGTATTGCCAACTACCACTGCCGACCCATGCGATCATATTGAACTTCCTATTGTTTTACGTTTCTGTATTGGTACCATTATCACTCACAGTAATTTTACTGTACTGTAGATACGTATTTACGTATCTACACAACCTTATTCCCTACTTTATTTCATAGGATAATCAGATTTTCCGGAACGCGGCTTTCGTACATTAACAATATTCCAGATATTTGCAGGACGCGCTTTAATTTCACCTTCGTTATTGTGTATTCCCGCCTTAGGCGCCTCAAATCAAAATCACATCACTCACATCAATATTTATTTCCGACTAGCTGTACTTGCGACTTCGTTCGCGATTGCCTTACCTGCAGACTAATTATTCATATTTGAGCACTATTTATCTCATATTAAGCAACGCTGTGGTCTGCGGTGAAGCACTCTTAGTAAAGCATAGCTCAGAAAGGAGCTTTTTGGTTTCGGTTCAAAAACTCCCGGGTTGTATTTTCCAGACGACTGTAGTAAAACTCAGAGAGTTCCTTTGCGGTTCGCACAATTAATGTTGAAGCAAAGTACTTTGTGCATTTCTTTGGAATTTCGATTTTAAAACGGCGTGCTTATTGCCGAGGTTCTCCTTGTTTGGCGGTTGAACGAAAATATATTAGATCGTGCACTTCCATTGCGCAGTCTCCAAAATATATCTGGCAAAAGATAGTTAGTTAAAAAAACTGATTGTGGCGAATGCTCTAGATTTTAGAGTTTTATCTTAGCAACCTTGCAAAACTAATTAAGGGCGCTGGGCTGCCAGTGGGGTGCCGAGCTGCCCGTGGGGTGCCGGGCTGCCCGTGAGTTGCCGGGCTACCCGTGAGTTGCCGGGCTGCCCGTGGGGCGCTGGCTGTCCGTGAAGTTAGAACTATTATATAACAAAAAAAGAATAATTGGAATCGGACTGCGCGTTAATAAATTACAACTAAGTGTACATTTTGACTTTCATCCCCTTTCCCGAGGGAACCGTGCTGAATTTCTGGATAAAAGTATACAAAAACCTTCTTCGTAGTATGAACTCATAAAAAACAAAACGTGTTAAGTTTCATTGAACTCCGTTCAGTTGTTTTGGAGTGATGCGCGGCCGGGATACAGACAGATAGACAAAAATTAAAAAAAATATAGTTTTTGCATCAGTGTCAGCTCAGAGTGCTCTCAAAATATTAGTCGTGTACGAATTTGGATCAGTTACAGAAAAAAAATATGTATAGATATAGATTACTATGTAGCACACATGTGATACAGTACCTGAAAAAACCCATTTGAAAATTCTCATTTAAGTATCATATAAATTTATAAAAAAAACATTTACGCTTTTTAAACATTGCGTAGTTACGTTTTACCTACTCGCATGTGACACAAGGTCTCTCCGTTATACCAAATAACATATATACACTTCTACGCCTTCAGTCTGACATTTCTCACAGACGACTTACCTAATATTATGGATTTGCGAAAAGAAACGCCCCTTCATCCAAGTTGCTGACAAAATACGCAGCTGACTAAAGAGTTCAACTGCAGCATAATTCAGTAATGTACCTTTTTTATGCCAGATAGGTTAGCCTTTGACCACTATCTCACCTGATGGTAACTGATGATGTGGTTGAAGATATTGTTCAGGGTAACCTAGAATTACTGGCTCTCAAGGACAGCTGCTGGAACATACTGTTAGGTGCTTGGCGACTGATTTTCTACTTGAGGCTGGTAGCTAGCCAGGCGGGCATTCTCCAAATGCCATACCACGACTGCTATCCTAAGTCAACAACCGGGCTTAACGCGCCCTCCGAAGCACGGAAGCGCTCAGTATTAATGTCACTAGCGGTCACCCATCCCACTCCTGACCGCGGCGGACGTTGCTTAACTTAGCTGATCGGTAAAGAACATCTAAGAAACTTCGCTACGAGCCCTTCAAAAGTGAAGTCAAAACTTATAGATACTCCATGTTGTTCTTAGTTTATTTCTTTAATATATAGCTATCAAAAATGATGCCCTTCCGTCTAAAAGCCAGCCAATGACTACAGCAGCCACTTCGCAGTGATGTTTACCTTACAAAAGGCTATCCAACTTAGTCCGTACTCTGTTTGTTTATAATAATGCATCCATTATTGTGATGAGAACGGAATATTACATTGTTATAAGCACTCCGTTTCCAGTCCACCCTTTGTTTTTTTCTACCTTGAAGTGGTAAATACTCTTTTGTTTTAAGAATAATGATTTCTGACCTCGTTTAAGCCTCATATAAAAACCTTTTTACAGTTCAATGTAGGCATTTTATATCCACAGTATTAAAACTTATTGTTCATGCGTTTATCTATTTCAATCCCTTTTTAGAGCTCCTCAAAATTTTGTCCTAATGTTAATAGCGACCATATGAATATACGGGATACGGATTACATCACATCAATAGGTAAGGGAAGGGGGGGGGGGGGGGGGGGAGGTTGGCAATCTCGGCAGGATCGCAATTTACAGTGTAAGAAGACAGATTTTCAGAAGATGCTGCTGCCAACCTACAGGTATTTTTGTTATTGTGGAAGATAAGAGAGAGGGGATACAATTCTAGCCTGACAACCAGTACAATACTGTTTTTATAGCTATTGACTAACTTTTTGCTTATTGACCACTGTCTTATTTGATGGTAAGGATTTGATTGGCGAAAAACAACATATTGTAAACAATAGTTCAGGGTAGCCTTCAGTTACTGGCTCTCAACGCCAAGCTTCACTACCGGTACACACCGTTAGGTGCTTGGCAACAAAACACAACCATATACGTTTTATTTGGCTCAACAAACGAGCATTGCAATCCAACGGGGCAATGCTGCCTGCCAAATGGTAGTAGGCTGGACGATTTGGACTAAGGGTACACCTGCCCACTTGGGTTCTTTTATGTTGCTTAAATGCTTTCGTTGTAGTAGCTTTAGGATTCTAGGTAGTATGTAGTATTTGTTAACAGGTATCCACCACCACCACCACCACATCTACCGAAATTTTCACTGCTAAACAAGGTCTCCATGATCCTCATCCTTGGCAGGCGTTTTGAAGATCGCAGAAGAAGTTGTCAGCTATTGAGAAGGTGCTATGTAAAGTTAAATAATAATAATAATGTTTATTGATCCAAATAGAAAAGTTACAAAACTCAATGTAGCACTGTCATACTACACTGAGAAAAACGACTTAAAGACTTAAATCAAATTTGACCTTTTACCGTTGAATTGTAACTACGTAAGATGAATTCACAAGTCTTAAGATGATTTTCACCAATCAATAAAAATGTACCATGTTTTATAATAAACACAACCGTCAAAAACGCCTTCCGTAAAGTATTTTCAAAATTGAACTTGTTATACGATAATAATTGCAGTATTGACCATAAAATATACCTTACTTTTACGGCGGTTTGTATACGGTGATTATCACTATAACGTACGACTTAATCAGCCTCATCGAAAAGTTAATATTTAAGAAAGACCACAAAATACACCTTAAATGAAGACGAAAAGAAACATTCGCCTTCACTGACCTCGTTTAACGCCTTCTAGTTGGAAGGCGTTTTTGTACGTATTTACGTTTGGTCGGTTTTTCGCCTTATACCATATAAATTGGCCGTCATTAGGGCGCTATTGACTTTAGATTTTTCTCAGTGTAGGAGTTTAACCATAATATAAAACAATTATATTGAATACAAATACAATTATATTGGTAATCACTTATTCAATTCTTGTTAATTTTAACCTAAAACAAATACTGAAGGAAATGTATAGTATACAGGATAGTAGTAATAATAACTGGGATAATAGAAAGGAAGCGCGAAGAATGGAACGGATCCGTTTGGTGGCTTCAATGGTTTCAGCTTGCATTTTTTAATTTCTGTCTTGTGTCCTGTACAACATGAGTGTAAGAGTATCGACGTTAGAAATAATATTGTGGTACAACTCATATCTGAAAGAGAAACACAATCTGTAAAAAATAAAGCCTAATTATAAAATAATGCACCGTGGGGTGCCGTATAAGAATTGCATCTCCCCATATCATCCCGTGGGCGTCGTAAGAGGCGACTGAGGGAAAAATACTGGAAGGTGCGCAGTAGCGTCTTCTAAAGAACTGCCATCTGACGCTGCGATCCCCAAGCCGCCTGCTAAGCGTGGGGATTATGACAAATACCCTTTTTTACTTTATAAGGGAGGCTGTGTTCAGCAGTGGACGATCCGGCTGATACAGGTTAAAAATAATAATATCTAAATTGAGAAAAATATAAGGTATAAAATTTGTCGTAACTTTGTTTGATTTATTAAAAACTGTGTTACAAAAGGCAGTCTCTTCTATAAGGTACAAATATTTAATATAAAGACACTAATAGCTATTACTTTGGGTCTTAAATTACAGAAAAATATATTCCAGAAAGTAAATACATAATTTATTACCTATAAACGTTTACTCTGGGTAGAATAGAAAATACGTAGTGTGTATGCATTTACAAAAATTCCTACCCCAATGAAACAACTATGCTGTGAAATTTTGTGATATCTGTTTTTTATGATTTTTATGAACGATTACTAACTTAACCCCCTATATTACTGTAATAATTACAAAAATGTCTAATCTTTTGTTAAACATTGAGCTTGCGAGTTACTTGGGGTATTAGATTTAGGTGCAAAAGGTTTGGCGAATTCGCACGCTTGATGTTAAAAGTAGGTAAACATATTCTTCAAATATAACAGTAAAATCAATAAATCACTTTAATTTTATTCATGTATACAAAATAAGTTGTAGGGTCACGTAAATACCAGAATTTGAGTTGTTAAAAGCACATAACACGACACATTTCCATAGATAAGGGAGTCAACCTATGGGTATATTCGATATGTTTTTAATTTTTCAAAGTTCATATTGGATTAAGTAAAAAATTACTACTAAACTTTTTACATATTTTTTTTTTTAACTTATTATTACTAAAGGAAAATATTCCAGACAATCAATGTTATAAAAACATCGTACCTAGTATTTGCCAGTTTGAGATAAGATTGTCCGTTGTTCATCAAAATCATAGGGGCTTGCCGTTTTCAACCTGAGTTTTTAGGGTTCAAACATTCTAAATAAACAAAATATCACTAATCACTTTTAATTTGAAGACGTAAATATAATTTCATTAATAATTAAAATAATTCATTAATAATAAAAAAATGTTACGGAAAAGAGAACGTTCTAAACTGTCAAAATATAAGGTTTATAATGGTTTTTAATAATATTGTTCCTATTTAAAAAAAAAACTCCTTAGGTATTGTGCAACGTATGACTTTGCATGAAGCCACATGTTATAGAATAGATAAAACCATTGTGTAAATAATTTGAACCCTAAAATCAATTAACGTTAACCTAAAATTAAGTTTATAAAAACTCACAAGCAAATAATTACAATTATTATTCCGTTTTTAATTAGAACGATCTTAATTCATTGTAAAGTTTAACATCAGGCAATGCACCTGCTTCATTGCCTGTTTCATCATATATTATTAGTAATTTTAAATAAATACGTACCGGAAGTTAAACACGATCCAAAACATGTTCTGATCAGAATTTTATCTTCGCATTTTCTAACAGTAATTGCTTATTGTAATTGAATTTCGACAGCGTCCATTAAAACTGCGGTAAATAGATTCATCTATAATGGACCTTTTAGCGTTTTTATCAGGTTTTTTCTCATAAGAAACCTGTGTTAGCAGCTGTAAGTACCAAATTATAGATACTTAAAAGTTTTAATGCATACACACTCATTGCTTTTTCTTTAATGATATACGATTTTGATTTTGAAGCGCTCGTAGCGAAGTTTACTTAGCTGTTCTCAATCGATCAGCAAAGTTAAGCAACGTCGCGCGCGGTCATGAGTTGGATGGGTGACCGCTAGTGACATTACTACTGAGCGCTTCCGTGCTTCGAAGGGCACGTTAAGCCGTCGGTCCCGGTTGTTGTCTTAGGATGGCAGTCTAACGACTGCTATAACTAGCATGGTGGTAGAGCATTTTGCGAATGCCCGCCTGGCTAGCTACCACCCTCAAGTAGAAAATCTGTCGCCAAGCACCTAACAGTGTGTTCCGGCAGCTGTCCTTGAGAGCCAGTACTTCTAGGTTAGCCTGAACAACATCTTCGACCACATCATCACTTACCATCAGGTGAGATAGTGGTCAAAGGCTAAACCAATCAGGCATAAACGAGTACAAGCGTATAGTATAAGATTTTAAGTATATAAATTGTATTTATTCATCTTCAATTCCACTTATGTGAGGTTGTGTGGGTGGAGATACTGTCCGATTTAACAACAAAAATAAAACACAACAACATATTAATATTATGTTTGCTCTGTCATTTAACACTCAACTTAAGGATATTGTAAAGATTTTCCGCTTTGTTTTTGTAGGCAATATGCCTGAAACGCCAACATTTTTTGGTTCTTATGGCCTGTTTCAGCATGTTCGAGTAAGTTACGGTTATACTACCCAGAACATAAAATAACTGAATGATAAAAATGACAGTTAACATGCAGCGCGTTTCTGATAGATAGGATAAATTGATGACTGTGAGACGCAAAGATAGTGTTTTATTTATTAAATATGTTCTGGTTAGTATAACCGGAACTTACTCGAACATTCTGAAACAGGCCCTTGACAACTTATATATTCACAGTTCCATTAATGTAAACCTGATGTCTTCTTCTTTTTTTGTTACCATATATCAAACCTACTAAGAGGCGATAAAATGCATTTTTTTTACTATTGATATTTGTTTGATTTTACGTAAGTGTGTTGCTAGACAAGCATCTATACTTATTAAATAAAATAAGAAAAACATTTTCAAATGTTATCATATCTTCTCAATGAAATATTTATTGTTTATATTTGGTTTGGGCCAACTTTGCAGCATATTTTTTAGTTTAGTAAGAAGAAAATTAGTAATTTTATATTAAATTTAGCTACACACACATTTTAACAAGGTTATTAGTATACAAAAACTAGTTTAGTGACTACACAAAATAGGTCAGTATAGCAGCAATTAATTTGAAACCATATAAGTAATGATATTAATCATCATACATTAGGCAATGCCGATAAGATGTCGTTCAGACATCCTATCGGCATTGCCACACAGATCAGATTTAACAACTTTGTGACATTGATATTTTAACTTAACCGGGTCTGTATATATTATATAGAGAAGAATTTACTTAGCATTCCATGAATTCACTGTGCGGGCGCTGGGTCCATAGCGTTGCAGAGGAAGAGGCCTAAGTCAAGGTGCCTGGGACTTGCAACCAAGGTTAAGGGGCCCCTTTATGATGCATCAATGCTCCCTTTCACCGCTCGAGCCTCCTCCTCTGCCCAACCAAATTTGGTAAAAGCCTACTAATGCCGCCTTGGATACACATTCTAGGATGGAAATTACGGTTTTTCTTGACAGTCCAAGGTCTTTTAGTAGGTTGTATATGGATTTTGCTGGTATACCCCTTGCTCCGACTTCTACAGCATATAAATTAACCACATAACCGTTTTTGATTAATTAATTTGTTAGGTCATAATATTTGTTAGTTTTTATTGTGTGTACTTTAGGTATGTTTGTTTCCCACGGCACTGTAATTTCTATAAGTACTATGCGTTTTAGATTTTTTGATGACGAAACACCAATTATGTTCGTAAAAACAACAGTAAATTTAAATTAAACGATGACAATCACTATTATAACACTAGAAATAAAGATAAAATACCTGTTCCAGATTTTAGATTAGTAAAGACAAATACCTTCTTAGGTAATTTTGTTCGGTTTTATTATAAAGTTGTATAAAGCTGTTGTTATATAAAGTTGTTTATTATAAATATATATAAAGCGATTTGCCGCCTAGCTAGCTAACACCCTCAAGTAGAAAACCTGTTGCCAAGCACCTAGCTCCCGGAAGCAGTCCTTTAGAGCCAGTGAAATTACAGGCACATGAGACTTAACAACTATGCCTCAAAGTGACGGGCGCAGTGCAATTCGTAACTTGTGATGAAATGAATCTGTTATAGGTAGAGGTTAGTCCGCTTAATATCAGGTGGGCCTTGAGCATGTTCCGTCACAATAACATAAAAAAAGTTCCCAAAGATCACAGAAGGAAAATTCAAGATGCACGTGAAAAACGTTTTGATGAAGATATCCGACTACACAGTTTGTGACTTAAGTGTACTCACCTTTCACCTAAGTCATTTAAACAAATATTTTAATAATTTTATAGTTTGTACCACATTGTTAAAATATGATTAAAACGAATTGCCCCTTTTTTGTCAGTATAATGTATAATATTTCAATAGTATTTCTTTTTTTTGGTAATCGACCTTTATAAGTGCGGCGTAGACACTTAAATTGAAGAAATTATTATTGAGTTTGACTTTGAGTGTAAAAGAAATAAAAAAATTCTAAGAACAAAAAATAGAGCGAGTTTTTATTGCTTTGTAAAAACTAGCTCTACGAGAATGTTTTACTCTATTGAAAATTACGGTCATATGAAAACAACACAACTGTTATCATATCGGCGGCAACAGGTGCTACTCTTCACAAAAATAAATAAGTTGGTAAGTACATGTATACAAACGATAAACAATTTTACAACCACCACTTATAATTTATTTTCACCTGCTGCCTACAAAACCTTTATCGAAATTACGTAACGTTTACGACTAGAAACAAGTGAATATAAATGAAAGAAAATAATTTTATTGTATCAGACATTAATTGACAACCAGAAGTAGATATATTTTGCAGACGGAAATCATTTCTATGCTATATGCTATCCTATAGCTTGTTTTCCTAGTGCTACAAATAATGTAAAGAAGAAAATTCAAATATTAAGAAAGTCAAGCTCAACAGCAGATAACACGCAAAAGGCTTTTGTGATGCACGTCGGCTTAACAGGAAAATTAGGATATATTTTTTAAGTGTATTTCTAGTGTTTTTTAAATTTGTTATTATTTACTTCTTTGCGTATTTATTTGTTTTTGTAGCCCTGGTGGATGTATCCTAGATAGTCGTTCTTAATTTGTCTTCATTTAACTAACCTCTTGGCTGTCATAATGGCCCGTAAGCCATAAAAGTGTGAATTCAGGTATATCATACATTTTTGAAATGAAATTCTCGTGAGTTTCACACATATTTAAATATTATAAATTAAACCGGCAAAAACACTCACGTTGGGGATCAAATACGTCTCGCGGGTTTCGAGCATATCAGATGCTCATCATCAGGACGAGTGCGCAGCTGCGTCATAATATTGTCATTATTAGAGATTGTATTCTTTTATTATCTGTACAAATATTCTTTTCTATCAATATTATAGGTACTATAAATGTAATGAGATTGGAAGAATTTGAAGAGGTAGGTAAGACAAGACAAAAAAAATGTGTTTAAATTTGGACGGATATAGGATTAGAGAATGACCGAAGAAGGTGCGAATGAATAGCGAAATATATATATATACGTGTATATTACTTATAATGATTTCAATGTAAAGATACGCGCACTGAGCAAGTATAAGTAAGCTAATAAATTGTAAAGCTAATCCTCCTTATCGAAAAGTTAACGCCATCTCTTGGATTTCATGGTGACTACGTTCAACGTCATCAACGCAAACAATGGAAGCGCGCGCAGTTTTGAGTGGAAAGGTCCGTATAAAAAAATGTTGTATTTAACCTGTAATTATTATCTAATATGTGGTAGGAACAGCAAGATTTATTAAGCAAAATATATATTATTTAAAGGGAAGTCTGATATTCAAATTGTTGACTTAGGTAGCGATTCTAAGAAATGTCACCTCTTTGTAGTACCTATGTAGTTCGTGCAACGTTACTACACAATTTGGTATTAAGGGGGCATACCACTTGGAGTTAAATTCGCCAAAAACGATAAAAATGATCACACTCCTAAAAAGTTGTTCCACTTGGGTCTTGGCATTATTTTCGCAATAAACGCTAAAGTGGCATTCTTAGCGTAGGTACTTATCCTAAATGGAACAGGGGAGAACAGTTACAAACAATCACTGTGATCAAAACCATAGTCTCAAAATGTGGTCAAAATTATCGAAAATAACGAAATTGGGTCAAATGGAATACGCCCTATATAGACAAGTGATCCCATTGGACTTGCTTCGCAGACTGAGCCCGCGTCGGTTTTACGACGTTGTTAACCAAAGTTTTTTATAATATGTCGGTGTTAAAACAAAATCAGTATTTTGTCTGAACTGTCCTTACGAAGTCACATATATTTAAGTCAATGCGTATATAAAAGACTACATGTAAGAAGTCCTAAAAGTTATACCTTTAACACATGGTACAGTTCGACCAACTTATCTGTTCAGGCGGCAGAAAAAAGAACTACAAGATTCCCTCAAATTGTGACAGTTTGTAGTTGATTTCCTTGACCAATAGCGCCCTCGAGAACTGCACAGTTAAGTTGGTGGTACTATAGTCCTCTGACAGGTATTTCATTATCCAAAGAGAATAAAATAATCTTCAGTTGGGTTCGGGATGGACAATCGGGGGCAGTTGCCAATGCCACTTCTTTAGAACGATATCGTGCTACACGAACAATGTTAGTCTCACACGAACACAGTCTTAATCAGTGTTAGTGATTTGTTGACTACCGTTTGTTTATCGCACAAAAAAAAAAAACCAAGTACTGTTTAACAGAAATGAAAAAGTCTCTCTATTGTTTTTAACTGACTTCCAAATAGGGGAGATAGGATCTTCATAGTCATCTTGTATATTTTTTTATAACACATTTGCTCGTAAAGTATTTTAAATATAGTATTGTATCTCATTACGTACTTGCGCGTTATTATAATGTAAAACGCACTAGTAAAGTAAAACGCACTAGTAAAGTAAAACGCACGGTTTATCAAGATGATCCGTCTAAATCGAACAATACTTTTTTAAATATTAGCAAAGAGTTTTTATGTCAGAAAAGTGGTTAGCATTTTATGAATAAAATTAACTTTGGGAGATAAAATATAATAAATAACATATAATTCTCTACTTTAATTAATTTCGACTATTAAATACAACAAATCGTAACAAAGCACAAAAATATTTATATATTTTATTAGTAATACCAGCTATTTTTGTGCCTTTGGCTTAAAAAATCATCGCATCGTTGATTTCTGAACAGGTAAAAAATATTTCGCGCGCATTTTCTTTTCGCTGTATCAAGTGATTATGAAACTCGTCATGTCAAGTGATTATGACATAGTAATTACGTGCGCTTTTATAATTACAGCCTAGCAATATCGCCTTGGCTGTAATTTTCAACTTATCACCATTGACCTATATATACTAGACGCGACATCTCAAACGAGGATAGTCCACCAGTTCAGGTCAAAATACACAATTGATAGTACACAATTTTCGAACGTAAAGCGCGTGTACTCTCTACGTGTGTTTGTGTATTTTGAATACCCAATTATCGAACGTAAAGCGCGTGTAATCTCTACGACAGCCCAGCTGCGTGTGGGGGAGAGTATGCCGGCCGGCATACTTACACTGGTTGACTTTCCTTGTTTGAGATGTCGCGTCTAGTATATATAGGTCAATGCTTACCACACTTATTTCATAATGCATTATTATGTAGGGTAGGTACCACGCATCACTTTTTAGTGGATTATACAATCCTTTTTTGCTCCACCTCTACTTATTTTTCTAATCGCATTAAAATTTCTTTAAATTCTATTAAGTATCGGTTTTAGGAAACATTCAACTGAAAAGTATTTGCCGATAAGCCTGTAATTTGATGATTTAATATTTTATTGTGAATGTAGCCGATGGTGACCAGTAAGTAGTTGTGTACAAAAGTTTACCGAAACTGCGGATAACCAATTTCATGTGCTAGATTAAAAAGTACCTACCCATATTCTAATTTTCCAAAAAAATACAATTTCTTACATAACTTTTTTTTTGAATGCTGATAGGTAAGCCTTTGGCCACAAACCTCACCTGATGGTAAGTAATGATGTGGTCGAAGGTGTTAACAGGCTTAACCTACAATTAATGGCTCTCAAGGACAGCTGCCGGAACACATCGTTAGGGGCTTGGCAACAGATTTTCTACTTGAGGGTGGTCGCTAGCCAGGGGGCATAATACACAAAATGCCCTTGTGAAGGTTTATTTTTCCGTCAATAATTATTCCGCGTGAAAAGAATTCAATTGTGAATAAATGTAAAATGTAAAAATAAATGTTTATGTGCCTACGGATATTTTTATTTAAACCCCGATAATCATATATGTTTTAATGAATCTTATATACCTACATTATCTTAGATTAAAATTTATATTTTTCGATGAAAAATTTACCCAAGTTTAAATATAACCATAGATTATAAAAACTAATACTTAGTACTAGCTCATTTTTGCAAGTCAATATTCGAACAGTTAAAGGTACTTACTTATATCACATGAATAAATAATTCTTTATTCATGTGCTTATATTACCTATTTGATACATTCCGCTGGAAATAATCTTTTCAAACTGAAGTAACTTCTAAGTTATCGCTAAGCAAGAGTCAATTCTCTTTACAAATAACAAATCAATTTTAAATGGCTGCGTCGGTTTGTGTTAATCCTATATCAACCTACCACTAAATAAAAAACCTACTCGTAAATAGTATTCTGCATTTTAGGTACCTAGATGTCGCCAACGTCAAAAAGACGGAACGGACGAAGAAAAATTCGACAGGAGCGGGTGCTTCCATAGCAAAATTGAATATGTACCAGGACGATATTCTGGGATTGCGGGTTCATGTCCCTCTGGAAGTTACCTTTTTCCAACCGAATTAATTTATACTTGATGCATGTCATTTTGTCTAAATAAGAGGTGAATTTAAATAGAGATTAAATTAAATAGGTTCGTATGCGCACCTACTGTTCAAGCAACTTATCTGTGAAGTGTCAGAAAAAGGAAATACGAAATCGCATACGAAAATTAGAAAAATAATTTGGTGTATCTCTACGACCTCGTAGAATTAACACATAAGTTGTTCAAACTGTATTGATGTTTCAGTAGCTTATTATTGCTGGTTCTAATAAATGCATCTCAACTTAAGACTAGCATAGGATGCATTTTTGACAGATAGTCCACACATTAAATGTCAAATATGTATCTTAAGATTGGTCTCAACTTTGAGATGTACGAGCCTAAAGTAACCTCTGTAGAGCATACCAAAAACCAAGATCAGATTATTTTATACGGACCTTAGAGCAGAAAATGATTCTTGACCATGAATAAAATTCACTCGAAGGCTGTACGTACGAGATGTAGCGGGAGGTCTGGCCAGCCACAAAAAAAACTACAGATCATTGTGTACACCGCACCGCGCATGCTCCGCGCGTCTTCCCGCGCTTTTAATGGCGCGAATCTCGAATATCGAACTAAAATTTAAAATTCACAAAATCTTGAATGATACCTTTATGTATTTTATTTTTTAAATAGTGAGCATGAAATTGGGTTTTAATTAAGAAAAAACTTTTTAATTTAGTGATGGAGTGTAATCAAATGTTTGATAATTATGTGGCAAGTGTTAGAAGGGAATGGAGTTTTATCGCAGTATTTCGAAAATTAACCAGTTTGGATACCATTTATGCGGGTCTTCTGCTGTGTTTTGTGCCATCAGTGATATGTGAATCAGGTTGGTACTTACATTTATTTTAAGAGCTTTTTTTTAAATAGCTCTACTTAATACTTTTTTTGCTGGTATGTTTAGTGTAGGTACGTAAACTACTTACTGTTTAACGAGTTTTTGCGATAAGTTGGCAGTTTACGAGACAATAAAAATAAATTCTTAAGATATTAATGCATTAAATTTACCTTCATATTGCATGGCGGTAGGTAGGGCATTTTGCGAATGCTCGCCTGGTACTTTCAAGGATAAAATCTGTCGCCATGTTTATGACGGTGTGTTCCGACAGGAGTCCTTGAAAGCCAGTATCTTCCATTGCTAATAGTATAAAAATGTAGGTCAATGGTAGGTTAGTCTTCTAGGATTACCATACACGACCACTTCACCACTTATCAAGAGATTCTCTGATCTGTGTGGGAAATGATGATGTAAGGCTGTCCTATCAGCTGTGCAAAAAACCTTTTTGTGTACATATTTTTTCGTCTTAATTTTTTAAATATTTTAGTTGAATAGCACAGCAACAACTTGTCACCTACTCGTAGATAATAATTAAGTTGTAAAATTCCAATTTTAAAATTCTTTACGCGTAAAAACCGTTATAATGTCAATAACCCCAAAAATGCATAAAACTCAAAACAATATTTGAATACCGAACCACAAACCGTTACGTCAAAATTGCATAAAAATGAAACAATGTGATACACCGAGTACCTTTTTTCCGTACCGTAAGCAGTGTCGCATAAAGGCAACGGCACAGCGAGCGCGGTAATCGATGCCCTCAGTTTGACTCGATTGCACAATGCATTTCCGATTCGATTGTTCGTAACAGTCGTGGGCGCTTAACTTCTGCTTATTGATAATGGAAGTTGCAAGCGTAACAATCACTGACCTAACTAATAAAGACAGGATTTAATTGAGATAGTAGCTCCGTGATAAATTGAAGCAATGCATTAGTTTTATTGTGAAGTCACTGATGGAATTGACAACGATATTAATCGACCCTAAGGGTGAGTATTTTACGATGGAGACAGCATCATTTCTATTTATTTTAATAGATAACCACAGTATTACAAATAACTTATAACTATGGCTAATATTATACCAGTTGAAAATACAAGGCTTGTATATTAATCTAAACATTGCATCGGCATATATCACATATATCCCGTGTTTCATAAGTTTGGAAAGCTCGCAAATCTGAATAGTTCATCCAAGGTATGTTCCGCTGCTGTCATCTATTCCCCCCAAACCTTCGTAAGCTGTGTCTGAAATAAGCACTTGTTGACATCAATAAATTTTGACCTGATACCTCCCTCACATCTTCATCATCGAACTGGCCGCTATTGTCAGAAGACCCACCGGCACTTTATGGATACGTGGAAGTCTCGTACCACTCGATTTAATTATCTATTTCTGCAACGCACCTGTGAGTTATGGAACGCTCTTCCACCTGAGGTTTTTCCTCAGGTCTACAATCTGAACCACTTCAAAAGAGGCGTGAATAGAGTCCTTACTCTTAATTGTAGGTAATTCACTAGTAATGCTGCGGGTATTACAGGTGTTTGTAGGCGGCGTGACCACTTACCATCAGGTTGCCTGTCTGCTTGCTTGTCAACAATATGAAGAAAATAAAAAATTTTACCAAAAAAATAGAACCGACTTCAACACTCAAATGTGTGAAATAACTTGTCGAAGTCGGTACCATGACGGTTCAAAAGTACCTATCATCACAATATTGTGCGCATGGTACCGACTTTGACAAGTTATTTCACACATTTGAGTGTTGAAGTCGGTTCTATTTTTTTGGTAAATTTTTTTATTTCGCTCTTTTTAGTGAACCTTGCTACTTATGGGCTTATGTTTAACTTACCACCAGATATAGTAACATATAACAGACTAAAATTAACCCCCATTTAATGTAAACTTAGAACCAAAGTTTCAACATCTCGCTATCCTATTTAAGCAAAATTTACTAGAGTAATTTTGCTTAAATTACTCTAGTAATTTTTTTTTTAAATCATTATTAACCCAAAAGTAGTAAATGATCACTGTTTAATATTGCCATATTAAATAAGTAAAGCTGTCTCAATCTCTCGTCTCACATCAACCAACATGCCATATGTGTTCCTACAAAATAAATTAATAAAAATAATAATTTAAGTGCTGTGTAACCCAAACTATGTTCAAAGGACAATGCAAATATCAAGTCAGTTATTGAAGACTTTCATTTAAAGCGAATACAACAGGATCCCTTAAATATTTAACAATCACCAAAAGTAGTAAATTATCATCAAAATTAAACTTGCTGTAATTCTTCTAGCGCATCGCAGGCCGCTGCCGCGGCACGCTCGCTATGCTCGCTCGGCTCGCGCATTGTTGTGGTCAAAAGTAAACTAACGCTCCTCCTTGCTTCGCTCGTCGTCGCACCTAAACATGGCTTTGAGATTTAGTGATCATTTACTACATTTGGTGTTCGATTAAAATTTTTGGTAAAAGATCTAAGGGTATCCAAGCATTTTATGGTGATCATTATATTTAGTGCCCTACTTATGGGATCAATTGTCATTTACTGTAAATGACATTTACGGTTTAAGAACGATAGGAAAGATTTGAGTTATGACATCATGTCATTTTAGCTCAATTGGTTAGAATATACCCCGGCTCAAGGGGTGGATGGACGCGGATTCGAATTCCGCACATGACTGAAATTTTTCCTATCGTATATTTATGGTTTTGTAATGTAATCCGCATAGCAGGCGTTATTGCAAACCTAACAATATTAAAATTATACGATTGCGTCATCATTTACAAGTATAAAACCTATTGCAAAATTTGTCTTGTTTGTAGTATAACGCAAGTAGTACTATAGTTGTCGCTCCATCCCAATACGATGGTTAAAGAACAATAGGAAAGATTTGAGTTATGACGTCATGTCATGTTAGCTCAATTGGTTAGACCATACCCCGGCTCAAGGGGTGGATGGACGCGGGTTCGAATCACGCACATGACTTAAATTTTTCGTTGTATATTTGTGATTTTGTAATGTAATCCGCATAGGAGGCGTTATTGCAAACCTAACAATATTAAAATAAGACTAGTTTTTTTTTAGTTTGCAGCATAATACACGTTTTATCTTCCTATCCACAAATTTTATTTCTATCTTATACCGTTGAGGAAATATTACTGTGTTACCACCAAATTTGAGCTTCGATGAGAATTCATCATGATAGGAAAATACTTTTCAGTTATTGGGGTGTAACTCAAAAACGGCTTGACCGATTTTGATAAAATTTAAATGGGACCACAAGACAAGCATCAGCTTTCAAATAAAAATAGAGTTAACAAAATCGGTTCACTCAGTCAAAAGTTCTAAGGTAACAAACATTGACTATAATATCAGAACAGGAAAACACTTTTTCAGTTTTTGGAGTGTAACTCAAAAACGGCTAAATCGATTTTGATGAAATTTAAATGGGACCACACGGCAAGTATCAGCTACCAAATAAAAACAGAATTATTAATATCAGTTCACCCAGTAAGAAGATATGAGGTAACAAACTTAAAAAAAAACTCCTCCTTTTTTGAAGTCGGTAGAAAAACATCTATCTTCAGCCTGTTACAAAAAATTGTATCTACTTAGTCAAGTTGCAGGAAAGCATCATAACTTCACCAAAATAGCGCAAATTAAATATCGCATAGTGATCGTTTGACAGCTTATCCAGATAGAAAAAATATGGATCAGCGGTAAATCTGATTAATTAACGTACATTTGTTATAGAGAGATTGTTGCAGATAGGTGCCTAGTTGTAGTTTATTAGTTTGTAGTTGTTCAATGGTACCCTAGAACGGTAACCGATATTTCGCTGCGTAGTAAGTAGCTTATGCCAGGTTTTTTTCTTCAAATGAACATATTCGGCTCTGGTTATGTTAAAGCTAGGATTCATAATTTTTAAGAAATGTAGATGAACTGCATTGTCCTTGTACATATTTTATTTTCAGTTTTAGGCCTCAAAATTATTTTTCAGTATAAAGTGTGGATCATCAATTCGAGGTCTTAGTTTAGGACTTATATATTATGAATTATAGGAAGCTAAGTAACAGTTTGCTAGAATTTATGCTCTACCAAAATATATAAATGCGAGTAAACGGTTTTACATTGGCTGGGCATCTTACGAATTTCCGCCTGGCTATTTGCCACTCTCATGTAAAAAATCTGTCTCCGAGCACCTAATCGTGTGTTGCGCCAGCTTTCTTTGAGAGCCAGTAATTCTATGTTAGTCTGAACAACATCTTTAACCACACCAAAACTTAACATCAGGTGAAATAGTGGTCAAAGGCTAGCTTCACTATAAATAAATATAGAATCTAAGATAGTGATTGGATACTAATTGCGTCTTTACATAAAATAAAACAAAGGGTTTAGTAAACGTAGAACCATTTCGATAAAACCCTGGCCCTTTTTAGTTCGAATTTAAAACTGTACATCTTAAGTCTGATATGATCGTTCAACTATATATTTTTTTGTATTTAGCAAATTAGAGTAACCAGTGTAGTATCTAGGGCTTGCTCTCATTATAAAATGTCTCCCTTTTAGGACCTAAGTATCAAAGTACTTCGTAAAATCTAAACTGAGCCTTTTTTCAGCAAGAACCAAGGAGGCATATAATCTTATCTTCATTGCTAAAGAAACCCTAAGGTACTTTAGGGGCAGATACCTAATGAAATCTATTGTGCGTATTAGTTTTGGGTTATACATATTATAATTCTAGTTCATCAGAAACAGTGTCTGGCATTAAAATACTTGAATGTTATCCTTCGTTTAACTCCTCTAACATTTTATATGTTTCTTGATACGTGTAAATTTGTTTAAAAAGACAGTAGTCTGAGATTTGAATAGGGTTTTTTTTTTGCTTTGATTGTAAGTTATGATGTGGTCGAAGATGTTAGTGGCTCTCAAGGACAGCATCTAACTTCTGGCATCTCTGCAATATGCACTCAGCCTCTTCCTTCGTTCTTCGGGCATAAATCTTGAGTCTGTATTAGTCATCTACTCAATCTTTCCAATAATGGTCGACACTATCTTTGTATCCTGGCGTGGTCTGATGTAAAGTACCAAGTGTTAAAGCTAAGCCGATTATACGTTTCCAAAAGTTTGGAGTAGTCTGGTACGAACCAACGTTGACGCTCTACATTTTGACATAGTTGCTTACGTAACAGTTATGTAGTTGAATAAAGGGCATGTCAGTACCTGCGTAAGGTTTGTATCTGGAACTGTGTCGTACTTTTCGACTGCAGCTTACTTTACATAATATGTAGGTAAATCGGCTTATTTAGATTACGCACTCACGCTTTCAAGAGTAATGTATAGAAAACTCTAAGAGAAAACTTTTATACTTGCGAGACAGTTTTTTTTGTGCTATCGTGATGGAAAGCGGTAACTTCTGCCTATAACAGATGCAGTTCGTCACAAGTAAACAGCACTGCACTCAACACCCAGAGAAACAAAGTAATTAAGTCTCAAGTGCTTGTAATTTCACCGGCACTCATACCCTTCAAACAGGAATACAGTTATATGATTATTAGGCTTGGCGGTAGATATGGGTGTGGTGGCAGTACATCTCTAGAAGCACTCGCACAAGGATTTGTTGCTACAAGAGTATACAAGAACATACACTTTTTTTTATTTTATTGTGACGTAACAAGCTCGAGGCCAACCTGATGTTAAACAGACTAACCTCTACCTATAACAGATGCATTTTATCATACGTCACGAATTGCACTGCGCCCATCACTTTGAGGCATAGTTGTTAAGTCTCATATACCTGTAATTTCACTGGCTCTCACGGACTGCTGCCGGAACACACCGTTAGGTGTTTGGCAACAGATTTTCTACATAAGGGTGGAGCTGGCCATGCAAAATGCCCTTCCACCATGCGGTGAAGCTCAAGCCGGCAGGGGAGGGCGAACCAGGTTATTGGTGCACGGCAGTCTATTACCGCTCGGCCATCATTGCTTCAAAATCAATGTTATATAAATAGAATAGACAAGGAAGGAAATATCAGAGGAAGATTAGGAAAAACGCCAGTGTCAGAAATGTTGAAGAGACTAGCATGGTCTTAGTATGTCGTAAGGAGCGACCAAACACCTACATCGAGAAGAGTGTTAATTATGAATGTGGATGGCCAGAGGACGCCCAAAGAAGATATGGATGGACTTGAAGAAGACTATGTGGGTGAAAGATTTAAGTAGTAAAATAACGAGTACGGAAATGGATTATGAATACACGCTGTTTCGACACCACTTAGCGTGGGATACAAAGAGGAAAAGACGAAGAAGCATCATCAACCAGAGAACTTCTACTGTTGAACGTAAGAGAGAATCATCGGGTACACCCTCAAGTAGAAAATATGTCGCCAAGCACCTAACAGTGTATTCTGGCAGCGGTTCTTGAGAGCCAGTAGGATATTACTAGCCTAACAACAACATGTGTCAGGGTGATGGGCGCATGGGCCTCGTGCGTGTTCCGTCACAATCCAATAACGAAAAACGAACATGAGCTTAAGAGTTCTGTGTTTAATTTCGACACGATGTGACTTTTAAATCATTCGTGCTAAGTGTGCCGGTTGGCGAACTACCTAAGTTCATGGCAACTGAATTTTGGTCGAAGGGTATCCAGTTACGGCGCTTCCTCGCCCAGATACCTGAAGCTTTCGCACTGAACACGTCTGATGATTGTATAAATATATTGTTATTACTATGTATGTATGTCGTTAAGGTAATTTATTTTATGGGCCTGTGTTATTTTCATGCTAAATTGCCCGAATTGAATGGATGTTTTTTATGCTTGATGGGTTAGCCTTTGACCACTATCTCGCCTGATGGTAAGTGATGATGTGGTCGAAGATGTTGTTCAGGCTAACCTAGAAGTACTGGCTCTCAAAGACAGCTGCCGGAACACACCATCAGGTGCTTGGCGACAGATTTTCTACTTGTGGGTGGTAGCTAGCCAGGCGGGCATTCGCAAAATGCCCTACCAACATGCTATAACGACTGCCATTCAAAGACGATAACCCGGACTGACGGCTTTACGTGCCCTCCGAAGCACGGAAGCGCTCAGTAGTAATGTCACTAGCGGTCACCCATCCAACTCATGACCGCAGCGGACGTTGCTTAACTTTGCTGATCTATTAAGAACAGCTAAGCAAAATTCGCTACGAACGCTTCAAAATAAAAATAAAAAGATAATTATTACTTGCTTATATTATTTTATAAATACGTCTCTCCGCTGAAAGAGGTTTTTAACTTGCACTTTATAGCCAAGTCCTATTTCTATTCTAGAGACAAAAAAATCTTTCAAGCCTGCAATTGTTTAGTATTAAAGACAATATTGGCGACAGAATCTCCTTTGAATCTTTTACAACAGCTGTACGTTTTACAAGTATCTAAATTTTAATTTTAGAACGTAGTTTAAGTGTCATTTTGTTTTTATAATCAGTCAGTCTTCTTTATATTTTCGTGGAATGTAGTTCAACTGGTATTTTTATTATTCTTATACCTTTTTTGAGTAAAGTTTGTGAGTAAAGTAGGTACTGTGTAGTACTTTTTAGACAATATAGATGAGAAATACAATAGTGATAAGGAAAAGGCTTATATTCTCCAAATATTTTGTTATGTAATGAAGTGTTGAGACTTATTGGTTTCCCTACTGATGGTGTGCGACACAATGCAGTGCCACCGTTCTCATTCTGCTTGATAGTGCCCTTCGCTGGACACTCCGAGAAGTTACAGTTTCTATGTTTCTAATTTCACTTGCTGCAGTGCATTAGAGTACCTTTTAAAATAAGGACGTTATGCTCTTCACACCTAACAGTAGTGTTTACAACTTCTTCGAAATAGAATATTTTGGTTATGTGCGACTCCCTGGGAAAACTGCCCTGTATACCCACTCAAGTCCCAGCAGTGGGCCTCTACGTCTGTGTGGGGTGGAGTGGGGTCGCTTGCGGAATCCACCGCTAGGCCCGCGTACACGAGCCTCCTGGCTTTTCCTGGCTCTTTTACTCCTCTAGGGGGCGTTCATCTTCCTTTTCCTTCATTAGTGATGGGTCCCCCGTTCCACCAAGTGGGCAGTTCCTCTAAGGGGGCGGAAGTAGGTGTGCATAGCAGCGCCTTCTCCGCCCTGGTCTCTTTCTTCGGATTGAATCAACGAGTTCACTTCCCTCAATCCGCAAGACCCGCTCTGCGCTCTCCTTTGGTGATATGATCTCTTCACAAAAGCAAGCTATTGCTTTCCAGCACTGCTCGCTGCCAAGCATGGTCGCAGTAGAATATGCCTCAACAGTGTCACACATAAAAGTCACCAAAAGAACATACCGGTAATCGGAATAAATAAACTGTTATTATTTGAAAAAGTCCATTATAATCGTAATCTCTTTGCACTTCAAATCTGAAGAGATTTGACAAGGAGGACGTTGGAAATTTAATGTTTCCCAAGGAACACCCAGGTGGACAAATGTGAACCGTTGTAAAAAAAAACTTTTTACGGATCACCTAGGTGGTCTCAGGAGGCTCACCAAGACTGACTCTTATACCAAAGAGACCTGCGACCTGATACATATCAGCATATAGGCATATGTCGTAAGTACATACGCATAAATGTGGTTATACTTAAAAGGAATACTTAATGATGTTGAATCAACATAATAATTTATAGTTATTGACTACCGCGGATCATGGTCGGAAAGTTTCCTTATTGCATTCTTTACAAACCTTGTTTTATAGCACGAACAAAGAATCTAACCGTATTTATTTAAATTAGATGTCACATTCTTGCCTTTTTCCATTCCGTCTGCATATTTATGTCACCTTGTAATACTTATATTCAAAGATTGTAGAAATATGTATTTATTTCACCAAACATCGGATTGACAAAGTGTTTGATAAGCATATTGATAGAGGTCAAGTTAATAATGCAATATAATCAAGATGCATTTCAGTAGTTTTTTTAATATAAATATTGTATCATCTTCCTTACCCTGTCACACAGAATGTGAATTTGCTACAATATGTTTTCTTAAAACGCAATGTATATTTCAAAATAGTTATATAAAATATATTTTGAAATAATTTACATGTATAAAACCAATTGCAATATTGGTCTTGTTTGTAGTAAAACGTAAGTTCTACTACAGATGTCGCTCCATCCCAATACGATGGTTAAAGAAGGATAAGAAAGATTTGAGTTATGACGTCATGTCATGTTAGCTCAATTGGTTAGAGCATACCCCGGCTAAAGGGGTGGATGGACGCGGGTTCAAATCCCGCACATGACTTAAATTTTTACTATCGTATCTTTGTAATGTAATCCGCATAGCAGGCGTTATTGTAAACATAACAATATTAAAATTTAAACATGTGCTTGTTTAAGCAATGATGGCTCAGTGGCATTGGCTATGGACTGCCACGCAGCAAGTCCATGGTTCGAATCCCACCGCTGGCTTGAGCTTCACCGCATTATGGAAGGTAATTTTGCGAATGCCCGTCTGGCTAGCTACTGTCTGTCCAGTGAATAGTGTAATATTTTCTTCCTTGCGTTGATTATTCAATGCTGTAGCCCTTTGGTCTGTCCAGTGAATAGTCTAATATTTACTTCCTTGCATTGATTCTTCAATGCTGTAGCTCTTTGCTCTGTCCAGCGATTAGTGTAATATTTTGTTCCTTGCGTTGATTATTCAATGCTGTAGCCCTGTGGTCTGTCCAGCGATTAGTGTAATATTTTGTTCCTTGCGTTGATTATTCAATGCTGTAGCCCTTTGGTCTGTCCAGTGAATAGTGTAATATTTTCTTCCTGGCATTGATTTTTCAATGCTGTAGCTCTTTGGTCTGTCCAGTGTAGTGTAATATTTTCTTCCTTGCGTTGATTCTTCAATGATGTAGCGCTTTGGTCTGTACAGCGAATAGAGTAATATTTTCTTCCTTGCGTTGATTCTTCAATGCTGTAGCTTTTTGGTCTGTCCAGCGAATAGTGTAGGGCTTCTGCTTCTCGGCAGAAACTAGGCAAAAAGCACGCTCCTTTGAATGGTAACATTGCTTTCTGGAGATAGTCACTAGAGACACACACGAAGGATGATAACCTTAAAAACTCTGCGGAGGCAAAAAGGCCGGTAACATTAAAAACTCTGCGGAGAGTTTGAGAAGTCGTAGGGGCATCTTGAGTTCTTAGAGCACCGACAAAGATCGAAGGGTATAGGTAGGTAGTTAGCACATACCTTTACTAAACAGTGATTATGTAATACATGCGATAGATTTTTTTATGTTTCCCTTCTTCTAATACTGAAAAATTCAATTAATATAGGAGAAAAATTATGCATATAGTTAAGGCCTTAGTGCATTTAGCGCTTTCCATACAAACGCAGTTTTGTCATATTTTATATACCAAGTGTGCAAACCCTGTGCATTTGCTTGCATATGCTGGAGCCTAATATATCTTCTGGTTTGCCAGTATTTCGATTTACCATTTTTTTTATCCCTGTTTTTGAAAATACTTAGGTAATTTTACGGCCAACTAGAAGCATAGATATTAGTCTCAAAGATATGCTTGCTTAATTTTAGGTAGTATATATTATTTTAAGCACCGAGTTTTAACACTTTAGTATTGATTACACTTATTAATTTGGTATGATATGGTTGAATGGAAGCGCTATGAAAACATTTCCCTTAACGCAAAGCAAATTTAAACCAAGATCAGCCTTTCTATTAGTAATACAAAAGTAGGTAACAGACATAATAAATCATAAGTATAGCAAATTTTGCAAGCGCTAATAATAACGTTAAAAACGGTTATGTAAACGCTAAATGAAAGAAAACGATGTAATTGACATAATATCGAACGGTAACATGAACTTGACGCGCCTCTGAACGCGTATCCATTGTTGCATTGAGTCCGTCAAAAATATTTTCTACAGGAAAAATCATTTCACAGTCTTTACGCATGATCCACTTTTGTGCCAGATCCACTACTCACAGTTGTGATATTACTAGCTAGACATATAATGGGAACGAACCAGTTCTGCTGGGTCATCTGATGGTGTTTGTGATAGACTTTCTGCTTGAATCCAGGTGAGACATACGTAAAATGCAAGACGTCTACCTGGTAACAGCCATGGTAGCTATTTTTGCTTTAAAACTTCATTTTATACTATTGCCTTTCCGCAATTGAAATGTATCACAAATATGTACACCCGATATGTAATAATCAGAGTACTCAATTAAACTGACGATGATAAAAAGATTTTAATGTAATGCTCTGATTATGCAGCAACTTAACATGATTTTAAATAATCTTAAGGCAGGCCATGACTGATAACCTTTAGTCGTTTAATGATTTTTCAGTTAAAATTGTCAGTTTTTGGCCGTTTGCAATCTGTGAAAGGTGCTGACGATACTAAATCTTACTACACTTTTTTTACCAGCGGTATGCTTTTAGTAACAAAACTCCACGAACTAAATACAATACTACAGCTACTACAATAAAAGCATTTAGACAACCTGCAGACTCAAAAGCAGTCCAAATGCTCCAGCCCACTACCAGTTGGCAACGTGCCCAGCAGGCTGGCAGCATTGCCCAGTTGAGTTGCAATGCTTATTCGTTGAGCCAAACAGGTCCAAAAATTGGAAAATTGTGTATGATAAAAATGTAGAAGTAAGTTTTTAGATTATTGTGTATAAATAGCAAGTAGAGTAGTAAACAGAAATAAAACTAGATAGATAAGAATTTTGTCATATAACAAAAACAGCATAGACTTAATGATAGAAAACTGTTAGACTTAGAAAAAGGAGCATGATAATATTTATATAATATAATAATTAAGAAAATATTGTATTATTAGAATAAAGATTGAAAAGTTAAATAAAGAGAAAACCGTCTCTGACAACGTCAGACTAGGAACCTCTTAGACCGCAAGCCCATGCGCCAGTTCATAATAAAAAAAACAATTGATGCCAGCATTTTGATCGATTATATTGTAATGTGACAAGTATATTATTAATGTATCGTATGACGCTAGTTTTTGTATATACCATGGACACGCACTCATTTGTAAAACAGCTTTCGTCTTTGGTCAACCGGTCCGGTCGCAATGATCTCGACGAAATTTCGCGGTTATGACTTTAATTCCAAGTCACCATAACTACACTTTCACTTGCTTGTCGTAGCATTAACGTTTAATTGACGGATCTTTATTATAATGCACATATTAGAAGAGAGTTTCGTTTAGGGTACTCACTTTCTTATCTGTTACTTACAATATAACTTTCAAGAGATAGAAATACGAACAAGCTGTTTGTCCGTAATAATGGGAGACCTTTCTTATCCAAATAACACAAGCAACGTGTAAGCAATCAGTGCAACATTTCATTGCAGTTATCGCCATCATCTTCTTACTCTTATCTTTCTCATAATGGGATCGGTTCCATGTTTTTTAACAACAGATACGAACAAAAGTAGAACATATTTAAAAAGTGTTTTATTTCATACAACGTTTGGATTGCCAGAAACAGTAACAGGTAATAGCCGATTAGCGTAGCGTAAAATCGTAATTAAATACTTACTATACTATTTTCTACTATTCTCATGCAGAAATAGCAATAACAATCAATATTCATAATAAAAATTATAAACGTAAATAACGAGCACAGAACTTGATAGATAACTTTTTACCAGTCATAATGAAAAAAAGAGTTGACAAATCAAACTATCCATATTTCTTCACACAATTCGTTCAACTTGGACCGGGTAGGATATACAGTGACAGTTGTCCTAATCCACTGATACATTCCTCAAGATCAATGATACCGTCTGTTAATTTAGACTAACAACATGTCCGAATTGTGACCGTGACCACATTACAAAGATCGAGTCTTGAAGCGCTCGTAGCGAAGTTTGCTTAGCCGTTCTAAGTGCAGCTAAATCAGCAACGTCCGCCGCGATTATGTCTTGGATGGGTGAACGCTAGTGACGGTATTACTGAGCGCTTCCGTGCTTCGGAGTGCACGCTAAACCGTCGGTCCCGGTTGTTGTACTAGGGTGGCAGCCGTAATAGCATGGTGGTAGGGCATTTTACGAATGCCCCCCTGGATAGTTACCACCCTCAAGTAGAAAATCTGTCGCCAAGTAGCTAATGGTGTGTTCCGGCAGCTGTCCTTGAGAGCCAGTATTTCTAGGTTAGCCTGAACAACATCTTCGACCACATCATCAACAGCAGGTGACTACAAACAGGTGAGATGGTGGCTAAGGCTTACCCTATCAGGTCTATAATATAACTAAACAGGTTTAAAAAAAATAGTCAATTGAAGGCCAAAAAGATCTCTTTTAAAATTAAAGCAATGCATTTCGCATCATCAAGTATATCATTCACGGCTATCACAATATTACGCCATAACCAATTTCGCTATAAAAACATTTGTATTTGCATGGCCGTGAAAAATATTCAAATATGTAGGTAAATTGAATGTTTGTACACGAATAAGTACCAGGTTGTTAATAACATGCAATCAAAACAATCGGACGAGCTAATTGCTCACTTCATCGTCAGGTGTGGGTCATACAAAACATTCAGAAATACTGTGGGAGAATCAACATGCCGAGAACACTACCAATTTTTGCAAGTGCTTGTAGCAGAGTTTGCCTAAATGCCTAGCTATAAGCAGCAGTTTTCGCTGCAACCGCTACTTGGATGGGTGACCGCTAGTGGTATTGACACTAGTGGAATACACTATTGAGCGCTTTCGTGATTCACAGGGCACGTGGAGCCATCGGTTCCGGTTGTTGTATTAAGAAGAGTCAGGGGTTTTTCGGCAGCCTAATAAATCAGTTTTCTGTAGAAAATCTGTCCCCTGTCCTTTTTTTTTGTTGACGAGAGGGAAATCTTCATAAAGATGCTCCGTTGCATTGAGGGTATAGCGGAGTTATGTGAGGTTTTTGGGACTCCAAGGACTCACTAAAATCCCCCCGGTGGCCGGCCTCGATGCATGTCAAAGGGCACCAGGATCTCCTGTGGAACGCACCGATGTCCTTTCGCATATCGCCATTAGCACTACCCAGAAAAACTATTTCCACCACATTCACACGACAACACTCGCCACATAGTGTTGTCGCGTGCTGTCCTGTTGCTGGGTCCAATTTTTTGTCCCCAAGGTTCTAACGCCAGCTGTTACGAAGAACCAATTCCTATTCTAGGTTAATTTAAACTGCTTACCAACGTTGATCACATCATCGCCTACCCTCAGGTAAGACTGTGGTCAAAGGCTAGCATATCAGCAATAAAAATAAAATATTTGTTATTCCTCTTCACTGTAATCAGCTTCATAAGGATGGTTGAGGAGTCTTCTCCCTCTTCCCCTTATGGACCACATAAAGCCACTAACTCCACGGCATCTGTTATCATTAACGTAGGTTATTTACCTATATATAAACTAGAAACTGACCACTCTGCGCGCTTAGACTGTGCTTTCTGCTATGCTTACCTGTTTACTTCTGCTGATGGCCTCCCTTGGCTCTGTTGGTGTCTAAGTTTTATCGTTGTTACATATTATCTGGTGTAATAAAACAAGTAGACAATAACGTTTGTTTAGTAAAAGCTAATATAACTAGTTTATATCAGAATCAATGTGACTTTTTTCAACTGAGCGTATACCTACTGATAAAAATTTTAGGCTTGTCACTGAATCTAGAGAGCTATTGTAAATTTTTTTAAAAACTAATAAGCATAATGGCCCGCGGCGATGACACGGTGTGTTCCATATTTCAAATGTATAAAACTCTATATAATTTGGTGGGATACTATTTAATTAATTTCAAAGTAATTAAATATAAAAAAGAAACTAAAACTATTTCATAAAATAATAATATTCGACACGTTATTGTTATCTAGTAACTATATACAGTCTAGTTTGCAGGATAGTTTGCACTGGCGTCAAACTCGAGAAAATATATAAATATGAATATAACTAATCCTAGTATAATGTATATGAATATAATCATGCCTATTGTGTTACAATCCTGCATTAGGGGACTAGCCGCTGGTGTATATTCCACGCTAGCGTCTAGGTATTCCAAAATAACATAGTTCTTTCTTGTCAAAAAAATACAATAACTCTTGTCACAGTGTTATTAGTAAGTGTTATTGTATTTCTTTGACAAAATCTCATCAGCAATCCGGGGTAAATAACTATGTAATTTTGGAATACCTAGAGGCTAGTATGGAACATATACACCAGAGGCTATATGAAGCGCTCGTAGCGAAGTTTACTTAGCTGTTCTCAAACGATCAGCAAAGTTAAGCAACGTCGCGCGCGGTCATGAGTTGGATGGGTGACCACTAGTGACATTACTACTGAGCGTTTCCGTGCTTCGGTGGGCACGTTAAGCCGTCGGTCCCGGTTGTTGTCTTAGGATGGCAGTCGTTATAGCATGGTGGTAGGGCATTTTGCGAATGCCCGCCTGGCTAGCCACCACCCTCATGTAGAAAATCTGTCGGCAAGCACCTAACGGTGTGTTCCGCCAGCTGTCCTTGAGAGCCAATACTTCTAGGTTAGCCTGAACAACATCTTCGACCACATCATCACTTACCATCAGGTGATATAGAGGTCAAAGGCTAATCCCCTATTGCAGGGAATCACTATGTGTTATTGTAAGTGGTACAATAACACCAGGAAATCTGGGATCTTAGAAGATGATACCAGTAAAGGTCACTGTGAGGGAAATCACTTGTTCATGTGTATAAATCATTTTTACATCATAACATAAAGTATGGCACTAAACGAGTGTTCCCATGGACATTAAATTCGATTCACTGTGACTTCAATGCATGGAAAGTGATTATAATGCTCAGAACGGGTTCCGTCTCACATATTGTGAAACTTTATTGAAATCAAGGTCGGAATACCAAACTTATTGTTGCACAAGAAAGTTGCACAGTCATCTTAACTAACGACGGCTGTGTCTTTGAGAGAATTTATTACAATAGTGATTAATAAAATAGATATTAGATTTCAAGATTTGCTTAAATTCTGTAACTGAGTAGCCGGTATGAAAGTAATAGAGTAAGATACTTTTTCAACACCGTTGCTCGTAAAGTGAGCTTTATTATATCGTTCTTAGGGTCATAAACCGAACTATAACACCCTTGTGCATAATAATATTATACACTAGTGCGTAATAGAATTATCCCTACAAAGTTAAGTTAGTACCTAACTGAAATTTATATGCGAGTAAACACAGCATTTTCAATTAAATCGGGTAATTTATCCCTACAAAGTTAAGTTAGTACCTAACTGAAATTTATATGCGAGTAAACACAGCATTTTCAATTAAATCGGGTAATTTATCCCTACAAAGTTAAGTTAGTACCTAACTGAAATTTATATGCGAGTAAACACAGCATTTTCAATTAAATCGGGTAATTTATCCCTACAAAGTTAAGTTAGTACCTAACTGCAATTTATATGCGAGTAAACAGAGTATTTTCAATTACGGGTAATACAGATATGTAACATCAAAGAGGTTTATATGTAGTCAATCACCATACATTTGCCACGCGCAAAAAAAAACTTGGGCGCTATTTTCCATAATTTTCGTATGTTGTTTGTATCGCATTTGTGCAATATATATTTTTGTTCCTCGCAAGGGTGTTGAAAAAGTGTGTATGAAAGTCGTGAGCAACTTGCTCATTATACAGTACACACGGCTGATTTACGCCCTCGCCTACGGCTCGGGCTGCAACACACATCCTCGTGTATAATGAGCAACTTAGCTCACTTGTATCATAATCTACTATAATAGCTACAGCTATCCTGATCCTGATCCTGATACTTTATTGTGTAGTATTTAGATTTAAGTTATATCCGTGTACATATCTGCATACCTATATCACATACTAGCGGCACTTTGCTGTCTTCATAACATATCTTAGTAACTTTACTGTCGCTATTAAGTGTCACAATTATAAACTTATTAATGACCAAATTGTCAAGTTGACCTCCAGTTGAACTGTAGGAACTTCGTGAGAGACTTAAAAAAAAGGATTTCACTAAAATCGTTTTTTTTTTATGTTTGTTACCTCAGAACTTATGACTGTGAAAAAATAATCATGAAAATCGGTATACACCAATTTTCATGATTTCTTTTTTTCTTTGAAAGGTGATGCTTCCCGTGTAGTCCCATTTAATTTTCATCAAAATCGGTTGAGTCCTTTTTGAGTTACACTCCAATAACTGAAAAGTGTTTTAATAACTTGATGATATATTTATTGAAAGTGACTGACGATTCTATCCCGTAAGTAGCAAGGGTCACTAGAAACGGAGATTTATTTTTTGCCTTAAAATGGAACCGACTTCAACACTCAAAAGTGTGAAATAACTTGTCGAAGTCGGTTACCATGCTCACAATATTGTAATAATAGGTACTTTTGAACTATCATGGTACCGATTGTTGAAGTTGGTTCGACGAGGGTGCTACGCGCGCATAATATTTATTACACCTTAGTTACATATTTTTTAAGGTTTTCTATAATCGCAACTCAGAGCCCCAAGATACAGGCTCACGCTTAGTTTGGGGCTCACTTGTACCTACAATCTGTAAATATCTTGTCAACTATGGATAATGAAAAGTGTAATACATCAAAAAATATTCTTTGATAATAAACATTCATTATTATTTAGTTACTTCAACTGGTAGTGAACTGGAGCTTTTGGACTGGCTTTGAATCTGTAATGACGTGTTCGTTGTCTAAATGCTTCCGTAGTAGCTGTGCTCTTTTAGGTATATAGTTCGTAGTACTTATAATAATAATAATAATATATTTTATTTTCACAAACATCGTAAAATTCATAGACAATCATATAATTACAGAACATAATAGTTTCTTACTGATTAGAAAACATTGGTGCCCAAACTAGGAGCCCTGTGTTATGGCATACCAATGCCCTCCGCCGGACATATGTATATAATCTATATTTGGTTAAGAAAGGCATAGGGCGGTAATAAAAAAAAACTTTGCTTTCAGTTGGCAGAGTGTATGATATATGAATTATTTTTACTTTGGTGATTTCTGAGAATGGCGTAATATGATTTCACAATGGTATTGATGACATATCTATATTTCGGAAGAGATAAACATTAGAAAAAACTATTTCCGATATTAAATAGATCGACGTACTTATGTCGATCTATTTAATATCGGAAATAGTTTTTTTTTATTTATCTGGAAATTATTATCGTGTTTCCATCTGACTATAATATATACGATTTTTAATCTTTTCGAAACCCCAAAAATAATTCTCACATTATCATCTCTTCCGAAATATAGATATGTCATCAATACAATGGTGAAATCATATTACGCCATTCTCAGAAATCACCAAAGTAAAAATAATTAATTCAATTTAGGCGACCACGACGCTCTTATGAAGGTCGATTACTAATTTAAATATATAAATATTCTACATTCTACTGCCACATTCAGTAAAGTGTTATAGAGCCACTGCCAGAAGAATGGGCAAGAACCTCGAGGCCATTTTTTTTAAACGTCTTTGAACAATGTGTTACATAAAAAATTTAACAAAAAAAAGTGTTAGTGGTCTGGAGCATTTGGACTGCCTGTTAGTCTGCAATGACTTATAGGGATCTAAATGCTTTTATTGTAGTAGCTGTAGTGTTGTATATAGTTCGTAGTATTTTGTTAATAAAGGCATACCATAGAGTAACACAAAAATAAACGACTTCAAAGTGATATAAGGTTGTCTGTGAGAGATTGCTTTAGCGATAAGACCGCCGATTGTATTGCCACTTCGCATATTTAATTATATATATTTGCAAAGGTACACTTCTAATTAACTACTTTGCTTTATAACTTTTATAAGTTATTTTATTGTACAAAATCACAAATATACGATAGGAATTTTTTTAAGTCATGTGCGGGATTTATTATGTTTGTAAATTATTTATTGTGTATGTAAATGTACTTTTTTACTTATGTTGGTATGCAATAAAGAGTATTCGTATCGTAACGTATCGTATCGTGATATACTATAAAACAAGTTATTATTATAGTTTCGAAATTATACCGTTCTTCTTCAAAATTTTAGTGAAAATCTTGAAATTTTAAACAAAATATTATAATTTTTCAGCCGTTTGTCACTTTTTTGGAGTCCAAATTCGCTCGTACGCACCTCGCAACCGCTCGCAGCGCCAAAAACTCCAAAAAGCGACAAAAATTTATATACCTACTTTTGAACTGTACAGTAGTTTTTCTGCAGTAGCATCAATAGGGATAACTCAAGTACTTACTACTCGTTACGAGTAGACCTCACTCAAATTTAAATGGGACCATATGACAAGCACCAGCTTTCCAATATAAAAAAAAAAACAAAATCGGTACACCCTGTCGAAAGTTATGAAGTAACTCACACAAATAATAATAACACAGCAGAAATAAGAACCTCCTCTTTTTTTGGAATCGATTAAAAACAGATTATAAAATTCTTAAATATACAATATTACGTAGGTGACAGGAGATAGCTTGGTCTTCGCTAATCTACATTCATATCTCATTAAATCAGGTTCAAGGGCGACAACACATCTATTGGATATTTGCAAATGATTTACATATATTGGGCACCTTGACATTATGTTCAAGTAGGTATGCGGGCATCACGCGGCGCAAGTAGGTTTGGCACACAATGAATCAAGTGAAAGAAGGTCAATCGACATCGTTGGTATTTTTGACCTTTGAATTAGGTTGAAGATTTATCTTGTTTTCTCCTCTCCATTGAACAGATCTTTGTAATAAATTTTGTCTAATTAAAATGTACGTACAGTTATTAAAAAGTAAATCCGTAATTGACCTTAGGTATAAGTTACTAAATATAAAAATTGTTATTTAAGGGCGATTGGATAAGGCGAAGGGATTTTTGTTAATAAAGAAAAAAGTTTCGAAGCGCTCGTAGCGAAGTTTACTTAGCTGTTCTCAACCGATCAGCAAAGTTAAGCAGCGTCGCCCGCGGTCATGAGTTGGATGGGTGACCGCTAGTGACATTACTACTGAGCGTTTCCGTGCTTCGGAGGGCACGTTAAGCCCTCGGTCCCGGTTGTTGTCTTAGGATGGCAGTCGTTATAGCATGGTGGTAGGGCATTTTGCAAATGCCCGCCTGGCTAGCTACCACCCTCAAGTAGAAAATCTGTCGCCAAGCACCTAACGGTGTGTTCCGGCAGCTGTCCTTGAGAGCCAGTACTTCTAGGTTAGCCTGAACAACATCTCCGACCACATCATCACTTACCATCAGGTGAGATAGTGGTCAAAGGCTAACCTATCAGGCAATAAAAAAAAAAAAAAAAAAAAAAAAAAAAATTTTTTTATACGAAAGGTGACAAACTAGCAAATTATTGAATGAATTGATCAGCAAAGATAAGCAACGTCGCCCGCGGTCATGAGAAGGATGGGTGACCGCTAGTGACATTACTACTGAGCGCTTCCGTGCTTCGGAGGGGTAAAGCCGCCGGTCCCGGTTGTAATCTTTGGATGGAAGTCGTTATAGCATGGTGGTAGAGCATTTTGCGTATGCCCGCCTAGCTAGCTACCACCCTCAAGTATAAAATCTGTCGCCAAGCACCTAACGGTGTGTTCTGCTAGCTGTCCTTGAGAGCCAGTAAATCTCGGTTAGCCTGAACAACATCTTCGACCACATCATCACTTACCATCAGGTGAGATAGCGGTCAAAGGCTAACCTATCAAGCATAAAAAAAAGTAAAAAAATGGTCTACCTAATGATAAGTGGTCACTGCCGCCTATGAACACCAGTAATGCTGCAGGTATATATATAGTAGCAGCATTACTAGTACACATCAGTAGCCTACAATAACAACAAGAAAGGACTCTATTCATGCCTCTTTGGAAGCGGTTGAGTTTGCAGACCTAAGGAAAACCTCAGGTGGAAGAGCATTCCACAACTTACAGGTACGTGGCAGAAACAGACGGTTATCGAGCAGCCCAGAGCTTGAGCTTCACCGCATGGTGGAAGGGCATTTTGTGAATGCCCGCCTGGCTAGCGACCACCCTCAAGTAGAAAATCTGTCGCCAAGCACCTAACAGTGTGTTCCGGCAGCAGTCCTTGAGAGCCAGAAAAATTACAGGCTAATGAGACCTAACAACTGGACGTCTCAGTGTGACGGGCACAGTCCAATACGTCGCTGACGAAATGCGTCTGTTATAGGCTGAGGTTAGTCCACTTAATATCAGGTGGGCCTCGGGCTTGTTACGTCAACACGAGTCTTCTATGTGTCTATAATGTGCGGGTGGTCCTTGTGGCGATAGCGACTAGTTCGGTTATAAAAGTGTAAGAGAGGTATGAGGTCAAACATCTCATCAAACTAGCCAACACCGTGGAACCTCTTTGATTCGATTCACTTACACGTATAAGTGTAAGTTTCGATTCACTTACTCGTATAAGTATAAGTGAATCGAATGGTGGAAGCAGAAGACCTGTACTGTATAGATAGGTGGAAGTACTCGATTTAATCGACTGTTTCTGCATATGCAAAGAATACCCTTACCTCACGTACAGTCACCTGCAATACTAAGTATACACACTGTAATTTTCAAAATTGTGGCATAGACTTATGTGTCTCTCTATGTACACAGAAGTATATTAAAATCAAAGAATAATTTGAATTGTTTCACTCGTGTGTATATTAACTTTAATCACAAAGAATTTAGTGACATCACATTATTATGAAAATTACGAAGTGTAGTAAAGTTGCAGGCGACTGTACGTATCTGTTGGTGTAGTATAACACAAGAAAACTTAAGTAAGAACACGATTGATGATACGAGAACTATCAATTAAAAAATATTTTATTAGTATAATTATTCTAACACAAGTTGAAGCAGTGATGGCTCAGCGGCGTTGGCTATGGACTGCCGTGCAGCAGGTCCATGGTTCGAATCCCGCCCAGAGCTTGAGCTTCACCGCATGGTGGAAGGGCATTTTGTGAATGCCCGCCTGGCGAGCGACCACCCTCAAGTAGAAAATCTGTCGCCAAGCACCTAACGGTGTGTTCCGGCAGCAGTCCTTGAGAGCCAGTGAAATTACAGGCAAAATGAGACTTAACAAGTATTTCTCAAGGTGATGGGCGCAGTGTAGTTTGTCACTTGTGACGAAATGCATCTGTCAGGACCTAACCACTGGATCGAGCTACCTGACCCAAAAATTCTCTCCACTGAACGGCATTATTACTCGAGAATTGTACGTGTAGCGGTTGAAATTAAGAAGTACAAACATTTCAATCGGGAGGATGGATTTAAATTGTCTACGTCATGGAATCCTGTCATAAAAAAGTGCTCGAGTCGTTCTTTGTCTCCGCGTGCAAGTTCCGATACTGTTAGTGTAGTGTGTCGAGGTGACAGTGATAAAGACATAAACGAAAACCGAACGGGGGTAGATTTAAATCGCTCCCGCCGCTCCTCAAGACGATGACACCCGCTTCATCAGTCTACTCGTGACCACGGTCAATGCAACTTGATCGAAACGTCGAGGTTAGTCAAAATATAATTATTTGATGTTTATTCGTGCGTGAAAAGACCCGTTTAGAATTTAGAAACATGAGCTTAGTTCACGAAAGTTTAAAGAAAAGAAATGCATCTGTTATAGGCAGAGGATACCGCTTAACATCAGGTGGGCTTCGTGCTTGTTCCGTCACGATAACATAAAAAAAACTTACACTTAGTGAATTGAATGGTGGAAGCCGCTATCGCCAGAAGGGCCACCCGAACATTATAGATACATGGAAATAAGTTAAGCTCTACTTACTCGATTTAATCGTCTGTTTGTGTACATGCAAAGAATAACCTTGCCTCGCGTACGGATCTGTCGGTGCAGTATAACACAAGAACACTTAAGTAAGAACTCAATTGACGATACGAGACCTATCAATTAAAAAAATCGTATAATGTATCTAACACAACGTAGGTATGTAATTGTTATCATTATGATCGGTGCGGTGGACAGCTTCTCGCTGCAACCGTCCTTGGGAATGCTTTTGCTGGTTAGTACACTTGACCCCACCATTTTTCTTAGGAATTTTCTATTTTTTGTTTTCTCCGTCATCAATAAGATCAATAATGTTTGAAGAGGCATTGACTGTAAGCCGGATTGTCCACTTCTGAACACAGCATCCCCCATTATAAGGGGGTTTGCCATAATCTTGGCAGGCGTCTTGGGGATCATAGTGTGAGATATCAGTTCCTCAGAAAGCGATGCTGCCCTTCTTCAGGTGATAGCCTTAGTTGCCTCTTACGACACCCACGGGTAGAGGTGGGTGGGTGACATTCCACCCCGGCAACCCACGGGCAATTAAACAAAAAAATATAACAATTAATACAATACAGTATGCAGCGAAGCAGAAAATAAAAAATATTCAATATATATTAGAAAAATTTCGAACTCATATACTGAATCAAGCAAATAAACGTAAACTGAATATAAATTCATATTTACTGAAATCGACATTATTTTATACATATTTTTGCATGGTGGAAGGGCATTTTGCGATTGCTCGCCTGGCTAGCTACCACCTTCAAGTAGAAAATCTGTCGCCAAGCACCTAACGGTGTGTTCCGGCAGCAGTTCTTGAGAGCCTGTGAAATTACAGGCACATGAGACTTAACAACTATGTCTCAAGGTGACAGGCGCAGTCATCGATGTAATTTAAATTTTAATTACACCGATGGGCACAGTGCAATTCGTGACTTGTGATGAAATGCATCTGTTCTAGGCTGAGGTTAGTCCGCTTAACATCAGGTGGGCCTCGAATATGTTAAATAACATAGTTAGTATGTTAATGTTCCGTCACAACATAATAAAAAAAAAACAATTCTTATGATGACATAAGTTAAATATATTGTACCAAAAATTTTAAAAACCTCTGGTATACGGAAAAATGCCCAGAATGGCTGTATTACCTCGCTGTGTATAAAAAGTATTTTTTGGCAGAATACAAGCCAACCCGAATACAACACACTGTTCACTGTCGCATCCACCTGACGCTTCGAAAAAATTTAAATAAACTGTTTTGGCAGGTATAGTGAATTGCAATGACAGCATCTTTGACCACATCTTCATTTAAAAGGATAGCTCAAAGGCTAGCCTATCAGCAATAAAAAAGACCTTTAGCTGCGTATGATTCATACATTCCATTTTTTTATGTTATGGATTGGCAAATAAGCAGACGGCCCACCTGATGCTATAAGCGGTTACCGTCGTCTATGGACATTTGCAACACCAGGGGCGTTACCAATGCGTTGCCGACCCTGTAAAACTCTTAAAGTTTCACCGACTTCTGCGCAAACTATCTCTATTTCTAGTATATAAATATATAATGCCTCCATAAAACACCCGGTACTCGGTAAGAAAGAACTCTATAAATCTGAATTGCAATTCTTAATTCTATTTCCTCGACAGCTGGTAGAATTGCCCACGGCGAACACCGCACTAGTGGGGCAACCTGTCATATTCGTTAACCGTGCTATCTGTTATCTCTAAGCAGTAAATACTACTTGTCTACTTGCAAATATTGATAACAAGTCTGTGAATCCCTGAAGAATAAGATGGTACGCCATTTGTTAAGCTAGACTAGAATATTGTACTAAACTTGGTTTAAACTATTCCCAAGACAATGTTACTCGATTTACGAACTGATATATGCTCTTAAGATATAATTAATATAGTCATGAGTATGAGTCCAAATGCTTTTACTGTAGTAGCTGTAGTATTGTAGTAGCTGTAGTGTTGTATATAGTTTGTAGTATTTGTTTAATAAAGGCATGCCGCCTATTAAAAAAAAAAAAGAAAAAAAAAATATAGTCATTGTAATTAAAAACCTTTGTTTAATTTTTGTTTTGTTATTTCAAGCACTTTGAAGGTCATGGTCGTCGTGTTTATTGAATTATTAAAATCATCGGTAGACGAAAACGTCTAAAATGCCAGCTACCTATTTTTAATCATATATTAAAAAATAAAATAAAGATTTGAGTAGCAGTGCAACATTCAAATGATATTTGATTAGCTTTTTAAGTAATATCAGACAATCCGGCTTTGCACGGATATTTAACAAAACATATTAATTGAAACACATAAAAAGTAGTTATTGTGACATAACTGTAATAGTTAGACATATGGTATTGGGGACTTTTTTGTAGATAGTAATATCCTTTATAAAATTGTAGTACTTCACTTTGCTCTGTTGTCAACGATTTCCGCAGCGTAAGCGATATAACGACATTGGTATTTTTTTCGAACTTTTGGTTACATTATCGAAGTTTGCATACGGGTCCCTAAGTTTTAGAAAATATTCTATGACCTATGTTCATCAGGGATAGGATTCTAATAATAAAATATTTTTTCAAATAGTCTCGTAGTTTTTAAGTTTATTCGTTACATACAAATATACAAATCTTCTTTATAATATTAGTATAGAAGTATAGATATACATATATTTAAGCTGGAACGGAAGATGATCACAGATGACAGACACAATAACTGAAACTCTGAAAAAGAAGTATTGAAGCAAGAACATGAGAAAATATTAGGCACATTCGTCTTCAAACTAAATTATAGCCATATATAACATTTACTCTATAGCTATATCGAGATTCTATATTAGATAGAAGATCTCTATGATTATGTTCTTATTAGAGACTAGAAAAAAAAACTTGTAGTAGTAGTAGTACTTGTGTTTTCGCGCTGTTTCCGTTTTGGCTATGTTTTCCCGCCAAAACGGAAACAGCGCGAAAACATAAGTACTAAGCACAAGCTATAATAACATATATAAACTATTTTAATGATTTTTGAATGTTCACATAAAACTTTATAGTAATAAAAATACATGTAGAGTCGTCATCAATTCATACTGGACATAAAATATACTAGACAGTAGACTACAATAAAAACCTGTAAAAATCGTCTGGTTGCGAAGGTCAGCAAATTATTCTACATCCGGCTATATGATAAAAACAGCACTCCTTTATAAGATGCAAAGCAAGCTAGTGCTTGAAATCATAATGTAAAATCTATCATATTAACCTCTTGATAAAAAAAAATGAACACAGGTCTAAAATTTCAAGTTTTGTGGCTGTATTTTGTATTTTTAAATTTTTCGTTTTTATGAAGTTTTTTATCACTTTGATAATGATATAAATTTATTTAAAAAAAACAGCTCACGATATTTATATTGCAAAGTTCTGTTTCGTTCACACACATGTGAAACGAGGTCCCTCAGTCCTAGGTCCTCAGTCTGACATTTTTAAAGGCCGCTTAGTCTTAATTTATTTTAACCCTCGGAGCACGCTTATGAACCTTGTTACGCCTTGCACGTATAAATTCAAGCGTTACTTTGCGAAAATCAATACAATAGTAACAAATATGAAACAAATAGTTTTGAAACATATAAAAAAATATTTTAGTGACAATTCCGCCTACATTACTATTTTTTTATGCTGATAGGTAAACTTTTGACTACAATCTCACCTGGTGGTAAGTGACGATGTGGTCAAAGGTAAACAGGCTTAACCTAGAATTACTAGCTCTCAAGGACAGTTGTCGGAACACACCGTTAAGTGCTTGGCGACATATTTACTATTGAGGGTATTTAGTTATATTTATTATTATTTATATTATATTTATTTAGTATTTATTTATTTTTCTTTTTTATTTATTGATATAACTAGGTACTTTACTATTTTACTTAGCTAGCCAGGCGGGCATTCGCAAAATGCCCTTTCACCATACATTATTTTTATCACTGAAAATAATAATGTTTAGTTCGCTGACAAATCCTGGACTGCACATGCATGCACGGATTGGTACTGCGCGGCGCGAGCCACGGATTTGTCCGCGAACCGTATTACGAACCGCAAAGTATAATAAGCTAAGTTTTGTCGACAAATTGGTGCTCCTGTGAATTGCGGACTTTCGGGCTATAAGAGGGCCTTCCCTCGCCCAAAATCCGGTGGAACTGTACAACTGAAAGCGGTAGACAGAATATATGTCCTCCCTTAAAAAAATAAAATTATAGACTTTAGATACGACCGGTGGACCTTACAAGTCAAAATAGTGATTAAGAACATTTACAGCCTTACTTATAAACGCTACTTAAATTTTAAACATTACTTAGCCGCTGATTAGCAAAATGTCTTACTCATAAACGCTACATAACTTTATCCAGTACCTAAGTACTGCTTAAATCAGCTGTCAATTTAAACACCGTCCCACCCTTGTTTAAATTTTAAGTAACAAGATGGCGCCCATATTTCTGATCAGCTGATTTAGTTACAGACCCACCAACTTATCTGTTCAGGTGGCAGAAAAAAGAACTACAACATTCCTTCAAATTGTGACAGTTCGTAGTTGATTTCCTTGACCAGTAGCGCCCTCGAAAACTGCACAGTTAAGTTGGTGGTACTATACAAAGAAAAGTATTATATTTACTTTTTAATTTCAAGATATTTAGCACTAGATACATGCTATTTGGCCATTTAGGTCATTCATAATACTTTTTAGTACATTGTTGTCAGTTTAAAATACGTTCGACCTCATTATCCATTGCTTAGCTAAACAGGTGCTATGTAGCGTTTATAAGTAAGAAATATTTAAGCATTACTTAAACACTGTTTAGTTATCCATTACTGAGCAACTACATAGCGATGTTTTTATAAGTAAGGGGGTTAATTCTTATTCCTCAGAAGTATTCACATTAAATAATAGAGCTATTAAAACATCGTCTACTTCAATCAACTCAGCATCACATTCAAGTGCAAAAACGTCATTAAGTTTAAGTTAAAGCAGGCACCTTGTACTCAATCGAACAAAGCTAAATAGTTTCTTGCTAAAAAGGATACATACATCCGTACTTAATTGGATCTTTTATGTAACTACAATGGTTACTGTCAATCCTTTTACAGTAAAATCGACGTCACTTTTGTTTAGATTTGATATAAACGTAAATGTCATTGGGATTTCAAATGACGTTAGCGTAATATAATCTCTGTTGTTTATGACCGGCGGAATGCGATTCTCAACAAAACACTACAAACTATATACAATTCTACAGCTAATAAATAATAAATAGATTCAGGCGTTACTTTGCGGAAATCCATATTTAATAATAACAAATATTTTTAAAATATTTTTTATCAAAACATCAAATTAATATTTTAATTTGGCGGAATTATCACTAGATATATTTTTGTATGTATTTTTTAAATGTTTTATTAAAATATTAATTTGATGTTTTCATAAAATATTTTAAAAATATTTGTTATTATTAACTTTACAGCTATTGCTATGAAAGCTTTTAGACAACGTGAAGGCCAATGCAGGCCCACAGACAATTCAAATACCATAGCCCACTACCAGTTGGCAGCGTGCTTAGCATTATGCAGCATTACCCTGTTGGATTGCAATACTTATTTGTTGAGACGAATAATTGCCACCATTTAGATTTTTTTTACCGACGCAAAAAAATAGAGGGATCAACTCAACACGTATGTTTTTTTTTATGTATGACAACGCATAACTGTTTTCGGAGTAGTTTGATTTTGATAATTGTTTTTTTTAATGAAAACGGTCTGAAGTCATCTAAACTAATATAATAAAGAAATGTCGAATCGAAGATGTTGTACAGGCTAACCTAGAAGTACTGGCTCTCAAGGACAGCTGCCGGAACACACCGTTAGGTGCTTGGCGACAGATTTTCTACTTGAAGGTAGCTAGCCAGGCGGGCATTCGCAAAATGCCCTACCACCATGCTGTAACGACTGCCATCCTAAGACAACAACCGGGACCGACGGTTTAACGTGCCCTGCGAAGCATTGAAGCACTCAGTAGTAATGTCACTAACGGTCACCCATCCATCTCATGACCGCGGGCGAGGTTGCTTAACTTTGCTGATCGGTTAAAAACAGCTAAGTAAACTTCGCTACGAGCGCTTCAAGCCGACAACACGAAAACGATCATAACAAGATAAACCAAGTACCTCGATTGGCAAACTTAATTCGCATAATATTAACCTGAAAACTAGTTTCATGCACTGAATATCGCAGAACAATGGCGTTAATTCAATGGACGCAAATGGCTACAATGGACAGTGATCCGGGACCAGCCGACCGAAAGAACGGTTGTACTAACTCATTCACTATATTTTACGATAATATGGCATTGTTTATCAGTCACCTACACCTATTTTGAAGCGCTGCGTGGAGGTGAAGCTTAATAAGAAATTCCTTGTTCAGGTCTACTTTCACCCAAAATTTGGCCACCCATTTGTATCCCCTATTTTTTTTATTACTGATTGGTAAGTCTTTGACCACAATCTCACCTGATGGTAAGTGATGATGTGGTCGAAGGTGCTAACAGGCTTAACCTAGAATTACTGGCTATCAATGATAGCTGCCGGAACACACCGTGAGGTGTTTGGCGACAGATTTTCTACTTGAGGGACCTTCCACCATGCGGTCTTCGAACCATGGACCTGCTGCGTGGCAGTCGATAACCGATGGCACTTATCTATCACTGCTTCAGAGAATTAACAAAAATCTAAACATATCTATATTTTACTATTATATTTTTTTAAAGTGTCTGGGCGTGGATACTTCTGTATGGGCCAACTAGGTTGAGCAATAATAACAAAACTTTAATAGAATTAATTTATTTCAGGCATTATAATACTACTGACATTCAATTATTAAAACTATTCAATTATTAAATCAAAATGAAAATATCAAATGTCAGGCCAGAAATATAATAAGAATGTCAATTTACAATCAAATAAAATAATGGTACATGTACATAATAAATTTTAAAACATGTTATCCAAACTAATATAATAAAGAGGAAATATTTGATTGTTTGTTTGTTTGCATTGAATAGGGTCTGAAACTACTAGACCGATTAGGATAAAATTTGGTATGGAAATAGTTTGAGACACGGGGAAGGACATAGAATAGTTTTTATCCAATTGCGTAAAAAGAGGTTAATGGTTTTGCGCAATAACCGATCTACTTGACCGATTAGGATGAAATATGGTATGGAAATAGTTTGAGACACGGGGAAGGACATAGGATAGTTTTATCCAACTGCGCAAAAAGAGGCTAATGGTTTTGTGCGATAACCGATTTACCCGCGGGCGGAGTCGCAGCAGGAAAGCTTGTATTAAATATAATATTTCAGCAATGTTCAAGTGGACGACCGCGAGTGGTATCTAAAACTGAGCGCTTTTAGGCTTCCGCGGGCAAGCTGAACCGTCGTCGGTCACGACTGGATGGCAGTCGCTATGTCTATATGTCTAAGACCTTCGGGCTTAATAGTTATCCTTGAGATTATATGGACTGCCGTGCCGCAGGTCGATATGGTTCGATCCTAACCGCCGGCTTGAGCTTCACCGCGCGGAGGGCATTTTGCGAATGTTCGCCAGGCTAGCTAACACCCTCAAGTAGAAAATTTGTCGCCAAGCCCCCAACAGTTCCGGCAGTTCTTGAGAGCCAGTAAAATTACAGGCACACGAGGCTCAATAACTGTATGTCTCAGTGCGACGGGAGCAGTGAAGTTCGTCACTTGGGACGAAATGGATCTGTTATAGGCAAACGTTACCGCTTAACACCAGATGGGCCTTGTGCTTGCTCCGTCATTAAAAAACCAGGACTGTGCCCTCCGAAGTACAAAAGCGCTAAGTAATAAACTACACTAGCGGTAACCCAATTCAAGTACCTAATTCTGTCTCTAAATCTGTCGCCAAGCACCTAACGGTGTGTTCCAGCAGCAGTCCTTCAGAGTCAGTGAAATTACAGGCAAATTACAGCCAGTGAAATACATGAGACTTAACAACTACATCACAAAGTTACGGGCGCAGTGCAATTCGTGACTTGTGATGAAATGCATCTGTTATAGGCAGAGGTTATCCACTTAACATCAGGTGGGACTGGTGCTTGTTCCGCCACAATACTAAAAAAACACATTTCGCCACCAAAAGCAATCTAATTCCTTTCATAGTAACATCAAGTTGCACATTATTTTATTTTACATTCTAAAGTCTTCACTGAAAAGGGATTAATTTGTTGATTACGGAATAGCCATTCGACTGCAGTGCAAGTCGCAAATTGCACCCATTCCGGGGAGTATCAATACTGATTTTTAACAGGAAGCGCTACGTATTTATTCGTAGAGGAAGCGTTGTCATATAGTACCACCAACTTAACTGTGCAGTTTTCGAGGGCGCTACTGGTCATGGAAATCAACTACAAACTGTCAATATTTGAAGGAATGTTGTAGTTCTTTTTTCTGCCACCTGAACAGATAAGTTGGTGGGTCTGTACTTTCCAATGTGAGGAAGAAATTATTGATCCACGCCACCTATTTGATACTGAATACAACATTTAGACTATACAAAGTATATAGTAATACTGTATAGATTTTATTCTTTAAAATTTTTGCAGGTTTTGACTGAAGTGCCTACCTAAAAGTAGTGTTGGAATTTGAGTAGTGTAGTTTTAAAATTAACGATTGCTAAGCGAATGTGGACTGACATATGATAATGAAATATGATAACGTGGAACTAGGTGGATTGACGACATCGTGAAAGTCGCGGGTAGCCAATGGTTACAAGCGGCTAATAGCCGTTCTTTTTTTCTATGGGGGAAGCCTTTGTTCAACAGTGGACGTCTTCCGGGTGGTGATGATAATGAAGTGAATGACCTTATATGCTTATCTACATCTACACTAATATAATCAGGAGGAAAGATTTGTATTTTTGTATGACACAATAAATGTAAAAACTGCTGGAACGATTTGGATAAAATTTGTTATGGAATAGTTTGAGACGCGGGGAAGGACAAAGGATACTTTTTAACCAACTGCGCAAATGAGGATAATGGTTTTGCGTTATAACCGAAATAAACGCGGGTGGAACCGTGGCCGGAAACCAGATATAAAGCAAATATCTTCCTACTTTCCTCCTCCTTGTGAAATGCTCGTACCGTAGCTTGCCTAGTCGTTCCACGTCTGCGGCGGAAATTAAAAATATTTTCTCGTTTGTGACTACGTTTCGTAACCATTCTACTGACACGATCACGATATTCATCGGCTTAAAATAATATTGCGCGTATTATCTTTCAGAGTTACTGGACATCAATGCACACGATTCTTGTATTGTATTCAAGTACCCCCAAATCCTTCAAAAATATTAAAAAAAATACGTTTACCCGAAGTTTATCCGTAACAAATTTAATCAATTCCATAGGTAAAAAGATGGTATATCGAAAAAATTTAAACATCGCCTATAACTTAGTCAACGTAAAATACTTCGAGGACCCAGCAAATATGTTCATATGTTGACTTTCTTGTACATGTCAGCGTCCGCTGCGTTCATGACTTGGATGGGTTACTGCTCGTAGCAATTACTACTGACTGTAATAACTGCACCCAAATCAAAATAAACAACGATGAACGACATATATTATCTAAGCCAAGCGGGCGCTGCTGTGGCCGCTGCGCTGCAACTCCTGCGCATCTTGTTAGTGAATAATTACGCACACATAGCTATGCGTGTAGTAATGAAGCCTTTATTCTGAAAAAAAAGACCAAATGAAATGCCTCTTTTTTTTCTTTTATTCAATGGTTTCTGCGGGTTTGCCACAATTTCGCCAAGGAATGCTACTAATTCCATGGAAGGTGGGACGGCATTTAGTTATAGTATGTTACATGTGTTACGACCCTAGCAACATTCACGGAACTCAAATAAAACCTCGAACGACTCGAAAATGAACTTTAAAAGGCTGAAGTCTATCACTTGTAAGGGGGATAGCTCATGTATGATCTCTTTAGGCAGCACGTGACCAGAGTGCTGATATCTAATTCTGCCAGCATTTTGGACACGATGCCCACTGCCAGTGGATTATTAGATGTACCTTACCATTTTTTTACTGATTAGTATTTTGTAATCAGTTTTTAAGTAATAACAAACATGTTAAAATATTTAAAGAAAAATTAAATTAATATTTTAATAAAACACTTAAAAAATATATCTAATGACAATTCCGCCTAATTTTCCTGTTAAGCCGACGTGACGTCACAAACGGCACGCATCCAAACCAGAAGAGTTTTCGACGCGACTTCGTGTAGAAGCGACACGAAGCATCCTCAGGAGGTCTTGACTCTACGAGCGCACGATCGAGAAATGAGCCTAGATATATTTTTGAAGTGTTTTATTAAAATATTAATTAAATGTTCTCTTAAAATATATTAAAAATATTTTGGTATTATTAAATATGGATTTCCGCGAAGTAACGTCTGAATCTGTTCATTATTCAGTTTTTAAGTTTTTAATATTATTAAAATATGCTATTATTATGTTTAATACAAAGAGGGTTACGTGACCAATAATTGCAATGATGATTTATTCATGATGAACCTCAATAAACAGGTATGTCTTGACGTACATATTGCGTGTAGCTCGTAAAGAATTATAATAGGGCTGACCTTGGTGTATTAATACCCTTTGTCAAATATTCAGTTAACAAAGCCAAATTATTTATATAGCTTTATGTTCCTTTATGCATCGAAGCCATGGTTCTTCTGTCCATGGTTCAGCTTTACAACACGAGGTTGATGAAAACTGACGTCTGTGGCGGGTTAATCAATATTTTAACTGTTTCATCGAGCTTATAGCTAGGTTTTGTTACCATGGTACCTTCATTGAACATAACATTCGCGAGTTTAAAAAAATATTGCTTAATAAGGCTCAACACGAATGAGCTTTGCAATTCATGGGGCAATGCTGCCAGTATGCTGCGCACGCTGCCAACTGGTGCAGGGTTCGAGTTTTGGACAGCCTGAGGACCTGCAATGACCTTACAACTATATAGTTTATAGTGTTTTGTTAATAACCGTAACTACAGTCAACTTGGGTAAATTTGAATTGACGTGAAACTTTGTATAAAACTGGTATGAAGCGCTCGTAGCGAAGTTTGCTTAGCTGTTCTTAACCAATCAGCAAAGTTAAGCAACGTCCTCCGCGATCATGAATTGGATGGGTGACCGCTAGTGACATTTCTACTGAGCGCTTTCTTGCTTCGGAGGGTACGTTAAGCTGTCGGTCCCGGTTGTCGTCTTAGGATGGCAGTCGTTATAGCATGGTGGTAGGGAATTTTCCGAATGTCCGCCTGGCTAGCTAAGGTCCCTCTGTACTGTACTATATCAGCCGGATTGTCCACTGCTGAACACAGCCTCCCCCATTATGGGGGTATTTGTCGTAATCCCCACGCTTGGCAGGCATCTTGGGGATCGCAGTGTGAGATATCAGTTCCTCAGAAAGCGCTGCTATGCCCACCTTCTAGTGTGTTACCCTTAGTCGCCTCTTACGACACCCACGGATAGAGATGGGGGGGTGACATTCTAGCCCGGTACCCCACGGTCCCTCTAGTAACACTCAAGTAGAAAATCTGTCGCCAAGTTGCTCTCAAGATGTGTTCCGGCAGCACTCCTTGAGAGTCAGAAACAGGCGTGTGTTTTAATTGGCGGCTTTAAATTTGATTATTTTCGACAATGATAATCGTATATTAATATCACCAGAAACACGATTGGTAAAACTTTTCTCGATATAATTATTTTTCAATGTTGGCTCTTTCCAATCGATTTTTACACTTTTATTCAGTTATGAAAAAGTTGATAGTATATTTTACACAATTTGTTAGATAGTCATAGTAACTAGACAAGTTAAATAAGTTTTTGGTGTTAATATGATAGTTTCTAAGATATTAATAATTTTCTTGTGTGTCGCTTCCTTTCGATCTCGTTACGGCCAACACCTAACGCGTCAAAAATATGTCTCTCTTTTTCATTCTAGATTCCATAATTAGCGCCTATCACTTAGAAAACAACTGCTTATTCTGTGACTAGCTAAGCGACACGCACTCGAATTTTATGTATATCATGCCAATAACCTTGAACGTGTCTAGTAATGAATGAGCGGCACTAACGGCTCAACCTTCACACTGCGCAAAAGCCACCGCAGTTGCTTGGAAGCATAGTAGAACTCTTTCTACTATGTTGGAAGTAAACGTCGTAGGCGCCAAAACTATATCTTTTAATTTAGAGAGTACCGTTCCAAGTAATGTTTTTTTTGTCTTGGCGAAACTGTATCACTACATTTGATATATTTTTCAATGTAAGTATCAGGTCAATAAGTCAAATTGGTTCACAGTAGAAGGCAAATTTATGTCAAAATTAAGATAATTTTAACAATTTTAGTCATCGAACAAAATGTAGGTAACACGTCTTGGCGCTTTTGTACTAAACGAAATGAAATAAATACGTATGCGAGTATATGAATACTAGCTTTAATATTTGAAAAGGAGTAGGAGCTAAAATATCTCGGATATGTTGATATATATGAGACAAGTACCATAATAATAAAATTTACTTTATTTTCCAGCATGGCCCGAAAGACTGACCTTCGAGCAGATATACAACACCACCAACTACGCCCAAATACAGCACGTAACTAAGTCATACACACCAGCGTCATACAACCCATACAGTCATAGTCATAGCAATAGATATAGTCAAGAAACCAAAGTGAACGAAGTAGATGATGAGTTCGATTATTTAGATGAGAAGAGAGGGAAGCTGCTGGTCGGCTTCGCAAGGGATCCGTTTAGGTATTCCATACCCGAAGAGGATTATAAGAGAGGAGTTAGGTGAGTTGTCTGCTTTTGGTTTTCTGTGCATCTTTTAGTCTAAGAAAGCACACCCCTACACTAAACGCTTTTATTTCAATGTGTGCGTGCAGTAATTTTACTCGGACACGTTCGCGCAGATCGGACACACACTACGAAGACTGAAAACCCAATGATATTGGCGAGGTTGCGTGTATTGCGTATAACCTCTTAGGGTTGTCTTCTGTTAGTCCTAACAAACATTTTGAGATGTTTTTTAGACATAACTTAAAAGTGTCATATAGTACTAGAAAAACTTATTGTTTTAATATGCATGCATGCACGTCATGTTTAGACTGAAAGATCTCTACGAGACTATGATACGTGGTTACTTGTTATTTATGTTCTGAATTACTGCGTCGTTGGTGGAGAGGTGATCTTTGGGTCGTTTTTGCCGCAGGAATTCTTATTAGTAGGCCGCGGTCTGGAACTGTGCCCAGTAGATAGCAACAGTCTTGCCCCATGTAACACAGGAGCAAAACTTGTCTGGCGAAAAGTAGGTGTTTGACGCCTCTGTTTACTTCACCGGGGAATATTGGCCTATATATTTTGTGACAAAGGGTCATGTATGACAATAGCGTAAGCATATATAGCATGTCCGAACCATAGGCTCATCCGCTATTAAAAGAAAGATAAACGTAATAAATAGATTCAGGCGTAACTTTGCGGAAATCCATATTTAATAATAACAAATATTGTTAAAATATTTTATGAAAACATCAAATTAATATTTTAATAAAACACTTAAAAAATACAAAAATATATCTAGTGACAATTCCGCCTAATTTTCCTGTTAAGCCGAAGTGACGTCACAAACGCCACGCAGCCAAACCGGTATTGACTCTTCGAGCGCACGATCGTGCGCTCGTAGAGTCAATACCTCCTGAGGATGCTTCGTGTAGAAGCGAAACGCGTCGAAAATTCTTCCAGTGGCGTTTTGTGACGTCACGTCGGCTTAACAGGAAAAATAGAATTCCGCCTATTTTGTCACTAGATATATTTTTGTATTTTTTAAGTGTTTTATTAAATTAATTTGATATTATCATAAAATATTTAAAAAATATTTGTTATTATTAAAGATGAACGTCTAAATGTCAAGCTTGCAAGGTAAATGCGGTGTTAGATTTATGTGAATTTGCAAGCTTGATCTTAAGCGGAATGGTAATTGTGTAAACATTTGTATTTTCTATGGTGATTCTGCAAAAAATTTCGTACCTTATACATTGGCAAATAACATGAAACTTTGTAGGGACCTCCGGCAAATACGGCGAGTGACGCACTTGGTTAGTCTGATAATTAATTACATATGATCTTAGTTCATTGTTATAGATGAATTCCATGCAGGCAAAGTCACTTAACGTAGTAAGTAATAATAATGTAGACAGCCAATTAGATAGGAAGTCATTGCTCTCCAAAATAGGTGAGAAGGGTTCCGGTCTGGTGAATCTCTGCTACGACACACCTACCTTTTTAAAGCTGCTTACCCAAACGATAAGATGGAGCCCTATTAATGAGACCCCACTGTCCGTGTGTTTGTCTGTGCTTCCGTATGTCACGGATCTCTAGCTCGTAAATGGAATGAGCTATGAACCTGACATTTTTATATTTTGTGACCACGTTGACCCAAAGTAATGTTGGACTAGAAAAGAAATCACATATAATTAATAGATTCAGGCATCTTCTTTCTACTATGATTCCGGCGTTACTTTGCGGAAATATTTTAATAAAACAATATTTAAAAATATTTATGAACACATTAAATTGTTACACGTAAAAAATATAAAAATATATCTAGTGACAATTCCGCCAAATTTTCCTGTTAAGCCGACGTGACGTCACGAACGCCACGTAGCCAAACCGGAACAAATTTCGACGCGTTTCGATTCTACACGAAGCATCCTCAGGAGGTCTTGACTCTACGAGCATACGATCGAGAATGGAATGGATTCTCGTTTGTGACGTCACGTTGGCTTAATCGGAAATGCAGGCGGAATTGTCACTAGATACATTTTTACAGTGTTTTATTTAAATATTAATATAATGTTTCCTTATAATATTTTAAAAATATTTGTTGGTATAAAATCACATATGATGTTTTCAGGGGTGGAGTATGTATATTATTTGCCAATACTGTGGCGCGGAATTGAACACCTCTAATTCTTGTTGTGGTGGCAAGAAGCCGAAAAGACGTCCAAAACGTGGGGTATATTATTAGTAAGCGTGGGGTGTATTATTACGGTAAATGCCCCTAATGGGGCATGTTTTGTATAACGAGTGGACGTCGGGGCTGTTGATGGTTTTTCAGGGTGGCCACTACACTTGAGAAGGTACCCGAAAAAAAACCTGTTTTACAGCATGCGACGTGTCATGGTCTAGAGCTCATGGAGTAAAGTACAAAGACCTTTTTTTGCTTAAGAAAGTAAACGAATTGATTGCCATCAAAGTTGTAAATTTAGGACATTTTTTTGCTCCATCTGAAAAATTAAACTTATTAGGAATCCAATGTTTTATATATTACTCGTATGTACCATATCATTTATTTAAAGAAAAAATACTGGAAACGCCAATATACTCGTAAAACAAGAATGGCGACGATCCATACAACGTGAGACCCAAGATTTGAGTACTAATAAATGAACTGATTGGAAAATGCAAGCTCATGGACGTTTGCATTCTACAATTCAGACCAAGTAAAATCATGTTTATGACATTATCCATCCATCTTAAAATAAATTATTATCTTTCAAGTTAAAAATAGTAATGGATTTAAACTATATATAATCACAAATATACGATAGGAAAAATTTAAGTCATGTGCGGGATTGATGCGATGGAAAACTTTTCCTATCGTATATTTGTGATTTTGTCATGTAATCCGCATAGCAGGCGTTATTGCAAACCTAACAATATTAAAATTATATAAAATCATTTAAAAATCTATCTGGTAAAGTTTGAAAGGTGGGATCAATACCAGCAAACATTATTACTTTTATTGACTTTTACAATTCACCTTAGGTTTACCACTCCCCATACATTAGGAAAATAACAAAAACATATATAATAAAAACATCGTTTCATACAAAATGTTTACACCCGACGGCAAATAACTGTTTTTGCTTCAATATTAAAGTAGATTTTTAAAAGAACCCTTACAAAGCGAGGCTGGATTTGCACTGGACAGGTTTTATTTCTACGTGCATTTGATCATGTCATAATTTTTACAGGACCGTAAACCCTGCTTCGTACAAAACCGAGAACCGTGGAAAGAGGGGGGTGTTCCATCTGTATAATATGCTGACTTGCGCGAATGGGTGTGACCCACTGTCGTATAAGGGGTATGGATGCTACTGCGGCTTCCTGGGGTCTGGACGACCCACTGATGGCATTGACAGGTAATGTTTCTTAAACGTTTACGAACTACATTAACGTTACATTTTTTTTTAGCGGCGGTATGCGTTTATTAACTAAATACTACAAACTAAATACAACACTACAGCTACTACAATACTACAGCTACAACAATAAAAGCATTTGGACTCATAGGCAGTCCAAATGCTCTAGCCCACTATCAGTTGGCAGCGTGCCCAGCATGCTGGCAGCATTGCCCCGTTGAATTGCAATGCTTATTCTTTGAGCCAAATAGGTGCCAGCATTTTGATCACGTTACATTATATTTTCGCGTCTAAATCTGCACAAATTAAGGTAAACATTGCATTTTTATTAACCTCAATGTTACAGTCAAGCTGCATCGATTGAGGTATAGCTGACAATGTGAAAAAAATCCACCTTCATGTCAAAAAAGTATAATGTTGTCTTAGATTTTCGCGATTATTACACATAGTAATTAAACAGCTCTAAACGGTTGAAATCGATTATATTTATCAATATTTTTGTCCCGACGTTTCAAACACTTTGCAGCGATTTAAACCGTTTCAAGTTGTAATGTAAGATGGCAACTCATAACTGTAGCGGGAATTTCAAAATTTAAACAGTTTAACCGCGCTTGTGGCTAATATGGTTGCTATTATAGTAAAGGTTCCATAACTTACCCCTAAGCCCATAGACAATAATTATTAAAATTTACGTTTTCCCTCCACAAATTAATGTTATCATGTACCTATTAAAATGAAGGTTTTTCATAACTACTCGATGAACAGGTAAAAACACTGAAGAGCAGCCGATTTAAAATTATTTTCTTGGAACTCTTCCGCAACTATAACGATTTTCACATCACACTTTCGCTAAAATATGACTATACTGATAATATTTTTTTCATATAATTAAGTGTCTCTTAAAAAACGACTGGATTGACAAAGAGATTTAATTGGAACCAACAAAAAATAATCATCAAAGAAGGGTGATCACTATAGAGTTATGCGTGGTCATATGCAAAAATATATAAAGAACGGGCCTAGATTTTTGTAAGTCATTTAACGAGGTTTCCCTTAAAACTATTTTCCAATTACCTTTAAACCTTAAGCTTCTTACATATTCAAAATGAAACATATGTTAAAAATGCCCACGCATCCTAGCTCTAAGTGTACACCAAACACGAAATTTGATTGTTCCTTCATTAGAGGTATTTTGTTCATCGTCCTGATTTTATTTAATGATTATTAGCAGACCTGCTAGTATATAAGTCCAAAACACGGGGAAGAGCGCTGTATGCTGAAACACGGGTGATGAACCTAGTTCAGCAGCAGATACTCTTGCACAAATAAATAATCATATTTACTAGCTAATTTTTAAGAACGAATCAATGTACACTTATTTATAAATAAAGATTATTATAATTATTATTTTCTATGTCAGATGCTGCCAAATGCACGACAAGTGCTACGAAAACATCTACTGCCCGTTGTACACGGTCTACTTCCAGCCGTACTACTGGAAATGCTGGCACGGAGAACCTCTCTGTGCTCTGGAGAACTATCACACGCAGAACCAGCTCGTCAACGGCTGTGCCGGCAGGCTGTGCGAGTGTGATAGGTAACAACTACTATAAGCTTTAGGGGATGACCTGGGGTGGATGATGGTACAGCCCATGTCCAGTTAATTTTATTTAGACGTTATTTATCAAGTTTACTTAGCTCTTCTCAACCGATCAGCAAAGTTAAGCAATGTCACCCGGGGTCATGAGTTGGATGGGTGACCGCTAGTGACATTACTACTGAGCGTTTCCGTGCTTCGGAGGGCACGTTAAGCCATCGGTCCCGGTTGTTGGCTTAGGATGGCAATCGTTATAGGATGGTGGTAGGGCATTTTGCGAATGCCCGCCTAGGTAGCTACCACCATCAAGTAGAAAATCTGTCGCCAAGCACCTAACGGTGTGTTTCGGCAGCTGTCTTTGAGAGCCAGTACTTCTAGGTTAGCCTGAACAACATCTTCGACCACATCATCACTTACCATCAGGTGAGATAGTGGTCAAAGGTTAACCTATCAGGCATAAAAAAAACGTACCTAACCGAAATTCTTTATATGGACGTAAACAGTAGAACTTTGTATATAACCGTATTTTTTTTAATAATAACAAATATTTGTAAAAAAAATTAAGAAATCATCAAATTAATACTTTAATAAAACACTTCAAAAATATAAAAATATACGACGTCACGTCGGCTTAACAGGAAAATTAGGCGGAATTGTCACTAGGTATATTTTTATTAAAATATTAATTTGATGTTTTCTTGAAATATTTTGAAAATATTTGTTATTATTACATATCGATTTCCGCAAAGTAACGCCTGAATCTATTCATTATCGTATTTTTTTCTTTCAGACAATTTGCAATGTGTGTGAAGAGGTATTCCTGTCCGAGAGGACGAGCCCTCTGCCGGTCTTCGCCTCTAAGACTGCTTCAGAACATTCTAATGTTTAGATGACGAACAACTTTACTCATTGAACCTAACATTTTATTTGTAAATATAAACAAGTGTAAATATAAATTATCTGACAACACAAAATATGGTTTTATTGCCAATATATCTTACAGAATTATATCAGCAACGCCATCTTTAATCTCGATGAACTACAATGGGCTTATTCTATTTGACGCTAATTTCGTTATTTTCGCTAATTTTGACCACATGCTGCGTCTATGGTTGTGATCACTGTGATCGTTTGTAACTGTTCTCCTCTGTTCCATTTAGGATAAGAACGCTAAGAATGCCACTTCTGTCACTTTTGACATTAGATGTAGGTAATTCAAACTGTTCCAGTAGCTTCATAGCGTTTATGGCGAAAATAATGCCAAGACCCAAGTGGAACAACTTTTTGGGAGTGTGATCGTTTTTATCGTTTTTGGCAAATCTAACTCCAAATGGTACGCACCCAATGAAATATAGTTACTAATCTAAATATAGATTCTAAATATAGACACAAGCAGTGTTACGTACTGTATCAGCCGGTTTGTCCACTGCTGAACACAGCCTCCCCAATAAAGGGGGGTTTGCCATAATCCCCACGCTTGGCTGGCGACTTAGGGATTGCAGTTTAAGATAACAGTTATTCAGAAGGCGCTGCTGCCACCTTCCGGTATTTTTCCCTTAGTCTTACGACACCCACGGGAAGAAAAGGAGGATTGACATTCTATCCCGGCACCCCAAAGAGCACGGGGGACTGTTACGTGCTAAACCAAAATCACATTTACAATTTTTATAGTACAATATTTATACCCCTTTCCCAGATTTTACGAACCATGACTATCGAAACTGGGTCTACAGAGCCAAAAATTCGATTCCTGCTCAAAATGAAAAATGTTGTGCTCCTAACATTTTGTAAATGTGAAGTTACATATGTACCTGATCCTAGATATTTTAAATAACAGTCTACGAGTCAGGTCACCGGCACCATTGACCACATGAATCCATGCATGTAAGTACAGACAGACCTGGGGACCAACTCCCATCTCTCAATTCAGTCTTATTTTAACCTTACATTATCAATTTTAATTTGCACAACCTCATGTCACTATAGTAAACTTACATTAGAACTTCAACGTGAGAGCGGGCTGCATACATTAAATCAAGACATTTGTGCGATAGAGATAGCGCCATATGAACATTATTGTATCGTGACGGCCGTGGTACGAATCTTAGTATCAATCAATATTTTAAGTTTGAAATAATGATGTTGGTTTTCCATAATAGTTTTTGAAAGGTGGGAGTTGGGCCCCTGTTGATACGCAAAGCTGCGGCCTGGTTCAGCAAGCAGGGAGTACCTAATATTCTTATTCACCTACAAAGCGTCTCTCTTTCTATCGCATAGCTCTGATCTCTTCTGTCGCGGCACGCACCGTTCAATAATCCAGTCCGGACGGATACGCCGATTTACCTGTATTTTTCCGATCGTATATTTGTGATTTTGTAATGTAATCCGCATAGCAGGCGTTATTGCAAACCTAACAATATCAAAACCTTTGTAGTTTGTCTGCGTACACGTCATTGACCATAAAGTAACATCGTAGCTATCAGAAGAAAAAATAACTAGATATACTTAATTCGACTCAACCCCAATTTCCAATCCGTATATACCGATACCGATAGATTTATGTATAAACAGAGCAAGCCGCTGTATATCAAGCATCTACATAGCAAGCCCAAGTAGTATAATGTCAAATACTCGAAATGTCTACTAAGTAAAATGGTCGAACAGGTAATTCACGTATGTATCATAATTTCAAGGACTCAAATCGTGGCTACGACCAAAATTATAATAAAATGATACGACACACCTGCTTAGTCTCAAAATGTTGTCTATCAGTCAATCAGGACAAGAAAAGTGTATAGGTACATTTTGCTTTGAAAACATACGAATTCTGACATTCTACTCCTTAGCCTTCTCAAATTACGATTCTGATATTCTGCTACTTAGGGCCTGTTTCAGAATGTTCGAGTAAGTTCCGGTTATACTACCCAGAACATAAAATAACTGAATGATAAAAATGACAGTTAACATGCAGCGCGTTTCAAGCTTTAACATTGATACGCTAATGACTGTGAAACGCAAAGATAGTGTTTTATTTATTGAATATGTTCTGGGAATCTATACTCGAACATTCTGAAGCAGGCCCTAAGTCTTACAGTTATAAGGTCATATTAAGATGTTGAGATTCTGCTCATTGGTCAATTTGGCTACTTACAGCCTTACTTATAAACGCTACTTAAATTTTAAACATTACTTAGCCGCTGATTAGCAAAATTTCTTACTCATAAACGCTACATAACTTTATCCAGTACCTAAGTACTGCTTAAATCAGCTGTCAATTTAAACACCGTCCCACCCTTGTTTAAATTTTAAGTAACAAGATGGCGCCCATATTTCTGATCAGCTGATTTAGTTACAGACCCACCAACTTATCTGTTCAGGTGGCAGAAAAAAGAACTACAACATTCCTTCAAATTGTGACAGTTCGTAGTTGATTTCCTTGACCAGTAGCGCCCTCGAAAACTGCAAAGTTAAGTTGGTGGTACTATACAAAGAAAAGTATTGTATTTACTTTTTAATTTCAAGATATTTAGCACTAGATACATGCTATTTGGCCATTTAGGTCATTCATAATACTTTTTAGTACAATGTTGTCAGTTTAAAATACGTTCGACCTCATTATCCATTGCTTAGCTAAACAGGTGCTATGTAGCGTTTATAAGTAAGAAATATTTAAGCACTACTTAAACACTGTTTAGTTATCCATTACTTAGCAACTACATAGCGATGTTTTTATAAGTAAGGGGGTTAGTCTATAAGGCAGTCATTCTGATACGGGTAGCTCCACTCCTCTATATGTAAAATATCTACTTACTTCATAGTACCATATATACCTAGTAAAGCGTGTATATAATATGTATAAGCTATTTATAAACTTTCAGCAACCCCAAATCTCATCAAGTCTGATCTTTTTAATTTAAGGAGCTACCAAATCCTTCATTTGTGAGAAAGGGCGAATATTTTGATGAAAACAAGGTTATAATGAACTTCCTTATTAAAAGTTGGAGATGAGCAGGTTCTTACTGGATTATAAAATACCCACGCCCAAGCGTGGGTCCGATTCGCATAGAGTTCCGTATCTACCAAAATACTTTAGCGTTTGTATTTACCAAAAAAATAGAATTCAAACAGAAAATAATCTAAAACAAATAAAGTAAGTAATAAAAAGTAAATAAACCAAACCATCGTAAACAGTTTTTTTGTTAATTTTACATCGATAAGTGAAAATGAGAACATCATCAATGTAGTCGAAGCCAATTAAATACGCATTTAAATACTACTATTCATATCTCACTCAAATTTAAATGGATGTGGCCCCATAATTGTTAAATTGTTATATATGAAAGTCATTATAGGAAAGAGAAAAAAAACATTTAGTTATTAAGTGCATATTCCATCAATTATCAAATTATAATAAACAAGGAAAAACGTACAATAATTAATAATTATGACAATAGGCTGGTACCCTATTAACTACATGGGACCAAAACCCAATTGGCGAATCGTGGGTGTTTACACACCTCTGCCTACCCCTTCGGGGAATACAGGCGTGATTATATAGTATGTAGATATAGAGATATAAGTGCTATTTTACGTACTGTCGAGAATGTCAAGTTAAATGGATAAAAGTATTTGTATATGTTTCTCACTCAGCACAATTGCTACTGGTAAACATGTCCCGGCTCTAGGGAAGTATGGACGCGGGTTCGAACCTCGCTCGTGGTAAAATTTTTGTTTTCGTTGCAATTTTGTAAAAATAATACTTGCAGCAATGATGGCTCAGTGGCATTGGCTATGGACTGCCGCGCAGCAGGTCTAGAATGAGACTTAACAGTTATGTCTCAAGGTGATGGGCGCAGTGCAGTTCATCACTTGATGAAATACATCTGTTATAGGCAGAGGATACCGCTTAACATCGGGTGGGCCTCGCGCTTGTTCCATCACAATAACATAAAAAAAAAAAAAAAAAAAACATTGTATCCAAAATTCTCCTTTTGGATTATCGTAAAAGCGATTCAATGAGTGGAGACTGCGGAGAGTTGATCGCCCTTATTAACTGAAAGGTTGACAATGACAATGAACCGTGTCAATAAGAGCAGCCCAAAAAGGGGCGAAAAGCAGGCCGCTGCCGCCCTGGCCATAAAATCAAGCTAAAACTTTTTAAGCTTTCCATCTTTTTTGAAGCGCTCGTAGCGAAGTTTGCTTGGCTGTTCTTAACCGATCAGCAAAGTTAAGCAACGTCCGCTGTGGTTATGAGTTGCATGGGTGACCGCTAGTGACATTACGACTGAGCGCTTCCGTGCTTCGGAGGGCACGTTAAGCTGTCGGTCCCGGTTGCTGTCTTAGGATGGTAGTCGTTATAGCATGGTGTTAGGGCATTTTGCGAATGCTCGCCGGGCTAGCTACCACCCTCAAGTAGAAAATCTGTCGCCAAGCACATAATGGTGTGTTCCAGCAGCTGTCCTTGAGAGCCAATAATTCTAGATTAGCCTGAACAACATCTTCGACCATAACATCACTTACCATCAGGTGAGATAGTGTTCAAAGTCTAACTTATCAGACATTAAAAAAAATTTGTTCTCTGTCTGTCTCTCTGTCTATTGTGTGATCGATACTCTGATCGATATCATTAATTAAAACAAGATAATCATAAAACTGACTCGTCGAGGCTTGAATAAGGACAGGATAGTGATCACCTACTTTATCACATAAACTGAAACACAGCAAGCAAGTCAACCTTTTACACTCAACACCTACATAATTACTTCTTGAACTTAGCCGGAAACACAAAAAGGCAAAAATTCCGACAAATTTTCGTACATGCATCTGACGCCGATGATATAATTAAAATGAAAGTGAGTAACAGACTAATTAAATAAGAATTTACGAGTTATGTTTATTACGTTGCATTGCGATTATGTAATTAAAAAATATCTCACTCGAGCCACTCTCAATGTCAAAAGTAGAGGAGCAAGTAGGATGCAGTGTCTTCTGAATAACTGCTCACTGCAATCCCCAAGCCGCCTGTCAAGTGAGAGACTTTTTTTGGTAAGTGATGATGTGGTCGTAGGTGTTAACAGGCTTAACCTAGAATTTCTGGCTCTCAAGGTCAACTGCCGGAACACACCTTTAGGTGCTAGGCGACAGATTGTCTATATGAGGAGTGGCCACTAGCCAGGTGGGCATTCCCAAAATGCCCTTCCACCATGCGGTGAAGCTCAAGCCCGTGGCGGGATTCGAACCATGAACCTGCTGCGCGGCAGTCCATAGCCAATGTCACTGAGGCATCAGTGCAAATTATGGAAACCTCCCTAAATGGGGAATGCTGTATTCAGCAGTTGACGATACGGCTGATACAGTACTATATACTCACATCAGTATTGACTTTTTGTATGTATTAACCTATTATGTAAGCAAAAATATCACAAGTTATAAAACACGTTTTTGTGTAGGGTCAAAATGATACAAACTTGTAAAAGTAGGACTGCGTAGGCTTTAGGGCTAGTTTTTAGGGTTCTGTACCCAAAGGCTTAAAACGGGACCCTATTACTGAAACTTCGCTGTCCTTCCGTCCGTCTATCACCAGGATGTATCTCAAGAACGGTGATAGCTAGACAGTTGAAATTTTCACAGATGTTGTATTTCTAATGCCGCTATAACAACAAATACTAAAAATAAATAAAAATAAATATTTAAGGGGGTTCCCATACAATAAATCTAATTTTTTTACCGTTTCTTGCTCGATACTAATAACGGTGACAGGTAGACGCTTTAACTATTCACAGAATATTCAGTTTTATGTTCTCTTTAAATATAATTAATCTATTTATATTCAAAGATATATAATTAAGGGGTCTCCCATACCCAAGAAAACCAAGAGGTTTTCGCCGTACCTACCCAGCTCAATCGGACACTGCGAACAGTGTCTGTAACTTGCAAGATTAGGTTACAGATAATGATACGGTACCCTTCGTGCGCAAGTCCCAATCGCACTTGGCCGGTTTTTTTATATCACTAGCCAGCATATGATGGCAAACCATAAAAAAAAATTACATATCCGACATGTGACAAGTGAGATAATCGTAGTAAATAAGACGAATGTTCCTGTGTTGGGCACGGGAGACACACAAACAACCAAAGGAGACTCTTAGTACTACAAGGTGATAGTGATAGACATGTTGTATGTGCTAGACCTCTCAAAAAATCTGCTGTCAGTCTGCAGGTAGATAGAAGCAGGAAATCAAGTTACGTTCCGACAAAATGACTGCCAAACACTAATTAGAATAAGTTGGAACTGCTGGGAAAGTGCATGGTGTGTACAAACTTCTGAGATGGAGTTGGCGGCAGAAGCAGCACAGATATCAGTCAGCAGCGCGCAGTGGCATAAATAGTAAGGCTAAATAAAAAGTAAAGTCTTGCAGACAATGAAAGAAGGTGCTGTAGAAGAAGTTACTTTTAACAAGAAAGCTGACATCAGGTCCAGAATTTTGAAGTGTGTTGTGACGGCAAACAGACAAGTTTTCCTTTTCAAGGAGCCTACCATAGAAGTGAAAAACTATTGGATGTAAATGATGTAATACAACCAGATTTATGTGAGCCGATGGAGACCAAGTCACTTGGTCAGTTGAAATACTTTCTACTATTCATAGATGATGCCAGCGGAATGACTCTTATCTACTTCTTGAAGGAAAAAAAACAGGTGATACAGCACTTCAAGAGAATTTCGAGAATCAAACAGGAAACAAGATAAAGATATTGAGAATCGACAATGAAGGCGAGTATTGTTCACGAGAGATGGAGAACTTCGTGAGACAAGCTGGTATCGCTGATATTTGTTTCAATAAAAAAATCCGTTTTCTTATAAAATTTGCATTGGTACCTAGTTTTGCCAAAAGTTCATACAACATGACAACGAATAAAACAAACGATTTCGTTTGCAGGAGCAGGGTGGCCCTATTCAGATTTTACAACAAAACTTGTTTGGCGACCCCCTTTTATTTTTACAGTACAGTACTCAGTACGGTTCTAAAGAGGATTGAAGTCAAGAAGTCCCTTTCTCGTGAAGAACCCTAAAACCTTAGGTATAATAGTTTGTAAAAGTTGGGGCACTTGTGGGTGGGAGCTGTTAAGAATTCACAGTGGTCCTGACGCCATCCGGTACAGCTACAGCCTGCGACTTTGCCCGCAGTCAAATTTGGACCAGGTGATCGCATTACCGGCAGATAAAGCAGATAAAGCGATTATAGCGCTAGGCTATAATTATTATTAATAGTTCGGAATTTATTATAATACCAAATTTTTAGTATATTTCTCTTTACAAAATATGTTTCTGAGGGTTTTGTGCCTAAGGCAAAACGAAGCCCTTCTAAAGAGTCTTTATAGTGCTTTACATACAAACGTAGTATCGTAATTTTGCAAGCATATCTGTGATATCTATAGTTTAGGTAGGTACTACTCTTTCGTTTTATTGTTTATTTTATCTCTATAAATATAAAAATAAGAATACCCTCACATTTCAAAATTTCTAAATGAAAATTATTTGGAAAGTACCTTATTTTACGGGTAACTGGAAAACCAGAAGCATAGATAATAGGTAGAAGCACATGAGTGTAAAATTTTATTGTGTTTGAACAACTACGTTTGTATGGAAAGAGCTACGAAGAAACCAACCTAAATGATCACTATCTGTCGGTCTGTACTTTTGTGTTTCACGGGCATTTATCTCTTAAACGGAATGAGTTACAAATCTGAAATATTCATATAATGTGTAGAACGTTAACCCAAAGACGCATATGTAAGTAGAAATTGAGTTAATATATCTTTCAGGGGGCATCAAACTAGAGGAGGATACAGAAAAATAAAACTAGGATGTAGCGTGGGTCATCGTCTAGAGATCTATGAGTATCTAGTACCTACAAATATATTTTTAATAAATGGGGGCCGTCACATTGTTAATTGTAGTTACTAAGACTTACGCGACTTGCACACATAGTTATAAATATTTAACGAGACTTTATAGCGATAAAAACATGTTCTACCTATATTTATCTGGATGTTTCAACCAAGTTGCATTGGTCATGGTGAAGAGATGTAAATGATCTTCATGCGATTAACTCTCGTTAAATTCTTATAACTATTTGTCAATTTGAGTTACAGAGTAAAGATAGATAGAAAACACTTTATTTTACTTTCTTATTACAATTAATAGTACTTACAAAATATTTAATCTTAATAATAGTATAATAGGCGGCCTTATACTATTTTTTAGGAGAGGCAGCAATCTCTTCCAGTCTAAGTATGTTTAAAAACAATAACACGTTAGTCCATAATTTTATTATATAATGCACCACATCCTCTTTTTAGCCATATAATAACAAAATACTGACTACGTTGTTATCACTATCATCACTATCACTACATAGTATAAAACAAAGTCGCTTTCTCTGTCCCTATATCCCTATGTATGCTTAAATCTTTTAAACTACGCAACGAATTTTGATGCGGTTTTTTTTAATAGATAGAGTGATTGAAGAGGAAGGTTTATATGTATAATAACATCCATTAAATAGTGGAGATATACTGATATTTTCGAGGTTTCTAATGTGATGTCGTAAATAATTACATTTTTTCCGCTTACATTGCAAACGCAGGCTGAATCCTACGAGATTTATCAAAATAATGTACTAAGTATTGTACACATTGAAAAGATCTACAGAAAACTCCGTAATGGTATATGTCTGTCTCTTATGGATATCCCACAATATATATTTTTTTGTCATTTACTTTTTACGTCAAATAATGGCTAATTTTCGAATCGATTTTAACCAATACAGCATTAATCCTTATCTGATTTAATACTTTAAATACATTGTTGATTTAATATAGATCTATATGGCCCTTTACAGCATATGATTTAAACGAATATTTTCGAAGAAATCACAGATTTAAAAATTGCGGGACGTATCGTTTGAGGCGGTTCCGGCCGGCGCGGCGGGAGCGTGTAGTAGTGTAAAAACGTAAGAGTAAATAAGTAAATATGTAGTGTATGAATTTAGATATTTCTAAGATAGCAGGAAATCTTCATGGTTAAGGGAAAGAAGAATTATTTTACTCTTAATTTAACGCGTGCGGGCCACGGGCAGTAATGAATAGTTAAAAACTACTGGATTGATTTTAATCATTTTTTCAGTGAATGACATAGGCTATATATTTTATACCCGTGCGAAGCCGGAGCGGGCCGCTAGTATTATATGATTTTGAAGCTGTCCTAAAAGTTGTATTCTACGACCGTCTGTTGCAATGCAGGTATCCCCCTGCGAGAGCAAGTCCGGCTCGCACTTACCCAGTTTTTTCTAGTTTTTTATGTGCTTGTAACGCATGGAAAGCTATCAACATTATTTTTAGAGTAATTGTCCAAAGAGTAAGCAGATAACATCGCATCATACTTTCACTGACGCAATACTTTTGTTAAAATTTCATATTATAATAATGTGTTCACGCACGACTGCCAGTTGAACTATGGTGTCTCAGATATGAACTAAATCCACTATTGTAGTGGAATATCTCACGGTGTCATTTTAATATATTTTTAATGGGTTATTTTAAGATAATATCCACTTTGTTATAACCATGAACTGCGTATATAATATATAATTAATACTTAAGTAATCGTCTTCATATTCCATGTATGCACTGTATCATACGGATCGTACACTGCAGAGCCTCCATCTGAGGAGGGATTTGATAATCCCCACGCCGAATTTTGGGTTCAGAAACTTCCTATTGACAATGCGACAGTCTTCCTGGGAAACAAAATGGATTCAACTTTACAGTGGGATCCAAATATACATGATCTCTCCGAAAGACTTAGTTCTGCTGCATATGCAGTTCGTACGATAAGACAGTTAACAGACGTAGCTACTGCTCGCCTAGTTATTTCGCGTACTTCCACAGTATTATGTCGTATGGTGTATTGCCATGGGGAACTGCTGCTGAGATAGAGACAATCTATATACTACAAAACCGTGAAATTCGAACCATATATAAAATAAACCCTAGGGAATCTCTGAGAGATCTTTTTAAAGAAATTGATATTTTAACTTTACCAAGTCTGTATATATTTGAAAATATTATGTATATTCGTAAAAAAATTAGTAAATTTAAATGAAACAGAGACAATAACGATTACAATACTAGGAATATAGATAAAATAGCGGTGCCAGGTTTCAGATTAGCAAAGCAAATAAAAGGTCCTTCTTAAGTAATTGTGTGAGGTTTTATTATAAAGTATCCAAACATATTACAACGCTCACAGAAGAGAAATTTAAGTAGCACGTGAAAAACATATTGATAAAGAAATCCTACTACACAGTTTGTGATTACTTAAACGACAAAAATGTCGCCTCTGCCAAGCTATCGCCTATCACCTACGTAATTGAAACAAATATTGTAATAACTTTATCATATAGTAAGAATAGAATAAGAATAATTTATTATCAAAAAACACAATTAATGACAGTTACACTAAATTATGAAATGCTTACAGTTAAAAGTTGATCAGGTATGTCAAGCGTTGGCAGTGGGTCCCAAACTAGGCAAAGCCTGTATCTTGGGCACCCTTGAGGACGTTACAATTAGATTTTAATTATATTAGTAAATTGTTTATAGACACATTGTTAATAGACGTTTAAAAGAATGGCCCCGAGTTTCTTGCCCGTTCTTCTCGCAGTGGCTCTAAACAATTTTTTTGCCTAACGTGGCGGTACAATGAAGAATATTCCAATAAAATGCTTAATTGACCTTCAAAATAGGGTCGTAGACGCCTAACTTGGATAAATGATTTTGACTTTGAGTTAGAAGGCGCTGCTGCGCACGCGGTATCCGTGTATGGTATCCGGTAGCCGAGGCGACTAAGTGAATAATGCCGCGTGGGCAACAGACGTCGACTCCCTCGGGAATCTTCCCGATTGGTGTTAGAGTGCCGGGCTGGAATTGCACCATATATCTATACCAGGGGTGGCCAAGACGTCGACGCATTTTCGTGAGAAGCAGCATATCGAAACATTGCAATAAATAGGAACAAATTAATCGCAAATGTCAACTCAATTACAACCAAGAACAATTAACACTTACTTTTTGTTTATTTATTGTGTTTTCCTGTATGCGAAGGCATGAATGTTGATATGTAATCTATTAAAATTGTTGAATTCATCGGTGCTGAAAATAAGTGAATTCATCGCTGCTGAATCAGTTTCGGTAAAGGAAGAAATTCAGCAAAATTAGGTGAGATTTTTTATTGAAAGCAAGAGCATTTTAAAATGCAGACATGGAACTAATACATCAAAAAATAAAATGCCATGCTTCTGAAAATTGACACTATTTATATTTGACGGTATTTTTTTTAGATCCTCGGATTTTAGATCTTTGAGAATGAATATTTTCAACTATGAATGTGACTTAAACGACACATCAGTCAGACGAGCATTTATATCCTGTTTGCGTATTGCAGTTAGTTCATACACTGTGCAGCATTATAAACTTGTGGAAACTGTGCAGCGCCAAAAATCTAGCCAAGGATTTTTTTGTTCAATATGTTCAAAAGTGAATTATTAAAATTATAAGTGAAGTAGGTACATATTTTATTACTATGAAAACTTTGTAATTATCTTCGTTACCTAATATTGTATACAATATAAACAAACAGTTTTGCCATTTTGTATCCGTTGCTGGTTGTCCGTGGAGTTATTTTAAATTATAATGTAGACCGCATGGTTTATAAGTTTGGCCACCCCTGATCTATACTATATCTATAGTGGGGGTGCAATTCCATCCCGGCACTCTAATCTAACTCAACCACCATTGGGACGATCATAGTCAGAGAATGAATGTAAAAGTCATGGTGGTGGGTCAAATGCAGAAAGTTATAAAAGTGACGATGCAAGTCATGACAAACTCAAGTATGCAGGCAATCATCTACCTCGAGTTTTATCGATATTTCTTTTTGTGGTTCATACCAATTTAACTACTAGCTGTACCTGCGACTTCGTTTGCGATTGCCAAACCCGCAGACTAATTATTCACATTTGAGCACTGTTTATCTTATATTAAGAAACGCTGTGGTCTGCGGTGAAGCACTCTTAGTAAAGCGTAGCTCAGAAAAGAGCTTTTTACTTTGGATTTGAAAACTCCCAGGTTGTATTTTCCAGAATACAGTAGGTAGGTAACTCAGAGAATTCCTTTGCAGTTCGCATAATAAATGTTAAAGCAAAGTAATTTGTGCGTTTCTTAGTAATTTCGATTTTAAAACGGCGTATTTTCGCCGATGCTCTTCTTGTTTGGCGGAAGAACATAGATATATTAGATTGTACACTGGCTAGCTACCACACTCAAGTAGAAAATCTTTGGATAGCACCTAACGTACCATGGGTACAGGTTGGAATATGAAGTGAAGCAGGGTTGTCTTTTATAAAGAAATTGATATTTTATCTTTACCAAGTCTGTATATATTTGAAAATATTATGTATGTTCGTTAAAATTTGAGTAAATTTAAATTAAACAGTGACAATCACGATTACAATACCAGGAATAAAGATAAAATAGCGGTGCCAGGTTTTAGATTAGCAAAGACAAAAAAAAGGTTCTTCTTAGGTAATTGTGTACGGTTTTATAATAAAGTTCCCAAACATATTACAACGCTCACAGAAGGGAAATTCAAGTTGTATGTAAAAACATATTAATTAAAAAATCCTTCTACACAGTTGCTGATTACCTTAACGACAAAAATGCCTGGACAATTCCGCCTCTGCCAAGCTATTGCCTGTTACCTACATAATTTAAACAAATATTGTAATAACTCTATTTATAGTAAGTATGTAACACATTGTGTAAAGATGTTTAAAAGAATGGCCCCGAGTTTCTTGCCCGTTCTTCTCGCAGTGGCTCTATAGAATTGATTTGCTGAACGTGGCAGTACAATGTAGAATATTTCAATACTAAAATTTGTAATTGACCTTCATAGGACCTAAATTGAATAAATGATTTTGACTTTGACTTTGAATTTTGCCAAGGCTCTTCAACCTGTAGGTACGTGAACGCTCTGATTACGATGCTCAGTAGCACGCTTATATAGGACATATCGACGGAGAGCGTCTCAATAACATTAGTTGAGCAGACGACATGACACGAATATTCTGAAACAGGCCCCTTAATATTTTATGATCTAAGTTGGTCGAAATAAGGAATGATACTTATGATTAATATTATTTAATATGAATCTACAAGGTGCGGGCTTAGCGTAGGTTACCTATTCAGCTAAGAAATGTTCAATATTGACTATTCTTCAGCCAAACGAGCCGATCATTTGCCTGTGTATGCTCAAGTGGGCACAGGGCTTTACGTGATCCAAATAATGATGCTTCGACACTCAAAGCTAGTTAAGCCATAGAGTAGTTGTACTTATAGAACGTTGAGCATCCCTAGTATTCATAAAGATTCCCAATCGGCCGATTGGATATTATGTTTTCCGATTATTGTGCTGAGGATTTGATGATTTTAAAGCAGTGATGGCTCAGTGGCATTGGCTATATGGACTGCCACGCAGCAGGTCCATGGTTCGAATCCCACCGCGGGCTTGAGCTTCAAAGCATGGTGGAAGGGTATTTTGCGAATGCCCGCCTGGCTTCGACCGCCCTCTAGTAGAAAATCTGTCGCCAAGCACCTAACGGTGTGTTCCGGCAGCAGTCTTTGAGAGCCAGTGAATTTACAGGCACATGAGACTTAACAAATACGTATCAAGGTGACGGGCGCAGTGCAGTTCGTGACTTGTGATGAAATGCATCTGTTATAGGCAAAGGTTAGTCCGCTTAACATCAGGTGGGCCTCGTGCTTGTTCCGTCAAAATAACATTAAAAAAACACAGTTTTCAATTACCTTCTTATGTCGTACATACAAAGTCAAAGTCAAACGTACGTAACGTAGTCGTACGTAGCCTAATAGGAATGGGTTTTCAAGGACTGTTACCGGAACATCCAAGTAACCTTAGCTAAAAGTGTTAGTAAGCCGAGCGTGCATTCGCAAACTGCCCTACCAGCACCATACGGTGAAGCTCAAGCCCGCAGCGGGATGCGAACCATGGACGTTAGTCAACTGTTATCATTGAGCCATGATCGCTTCCAAAAACTAAATTTTAATGATTTTAAGAGGACACTAAAACAATTTTAAATAACCCGCATTAATCGCTAAATTATTCATGTGGATAAGTTTGGCAGAACAGGTAAATAACAATTTGTTAATGAATAATATGTTTGATCATAATATGTGTGAATTAATTGAATTTTTTTATAAATACACACATTGAAAGTAGCTTTTAGTTAGATTAATTTGTTCGACAATGATTTTCTTCTTTTGCTATTTCTAGGGTAGTGAACAGACATTGTTCTAAGATTCAATATTAGCGTAAGGGCTCTTTTCCTATCATGCATATTTTCGCCCGCGCGATGATCCGGTCCGCATGTCCACCGTGGGTGATAGCACGCTCCTGACCACACGCAGGACAAAGATTTCGTTTGCCGCTGCAGTGTTGTACTTGTCGACAATCCGCGTCCCGTGAGCGTGCTCCCCGCGTGATAGGAAAAACATGTATGAAATTATAGGATGCCGGCAGCCCGCATGCGGGCAAGATCCGCACGCGGGTAGCTGACGTGGACAGCCACCCGCGTGACAGGAAAAGCAGCTTAATTAAAGAGTACATTTTACGCAGATCGTAGTGATTAACATAAATATCTATAATTTGCCATTTGTCTTACTCTTTACATTACAGTCACTTTACTTTTTGCTACATTAACTTGAGTACTTTGACAGACATAGGGACAGGCTCGGGCTCGATTCCCATCCGGAATAAAAATGTGCTTCAATAATTTGTAAATGTGATTTTAGCTTAGCATGCTATAGTACTTGTAATCATACTTAGAAATGCATGTACCTACTTATATCCTATATGAAACACTTTTCAAAACGATACATTTTTAAACAATCATAATGCGTAAACTGCGAACATACATTAAATAAACAGTACATAATTCAATTAAATAATTCAAAGTCATAACAAAGAAAGAAATATTTATAGTATGATTCGTAATATGATAGAGTATGATCGTGGTCACGGGGTGACCCCGTGACCGCGATCACTGCAAAGTGTTTGAAACGTCGGGACAAAAATAATGATAGATATACGCGATTTAACCCGTTTAAAGTTGTTTAATTACTATGTGTAATAATCGCGAAAACCTAAGACAATTAAGAAATATTTAGTTTATGTTATCATGGTGAATAAAAATTTTGATTCTGATTCATAGATCTATGATCTAGGCTGTTAGCGTCTCAACCACATCATAGCGTAGGGGAAGATAGTGGTTATAACAGTTAGTATAAAATCATCGATTTAAATTAAAAAAAAGGAAAATTGGGTACGCTCTAATGTCTAAACAATATAATGTGACGAAAATGTAACACAAGCATATAATGCACACAGTTACACTTCCATTGTATATGATATTTTTTTATGAATGACAAAGGCAGGAAGACAAACATACAATAGACGCACACTACTGAGACTCAATCAGGAGACGTCACCTGATTTGACATTGCCATGTTCGAGGTAAGGGTGCCGTTTCTCCCGTTTTTATAAGTTCAATGTATAACTTTGATTGATATATATCATATTATATTTTCTGACTGCCTATGAGTCCAAATGCTTTTATTGTAGTAGCTGTAGTGTTGTATATAGTTCGTAGTATTTTGTTAATAAAGGCATACCGCCGGATAAAAAAAAATTATAACAAATATTTTTTAAACGCACCTCTACCGCTCAGACGTTCTAGTTTTTAAAAAACAGATAAGAACGGTTGCTTTGATACGCCTATAAAATTAGGACTGAGATCAAGTTGTCTATTCAATCGGAAAGGGGTACAAGATCCATCAAAGATGTGTCTCAAAAATGACATAGTTAAACCTACCCTATATCATAGTTAAGATATGCCAAAAATAAAACAACAAGATGAAGTAGAAACACGTTGAATATATATTAAAAAATTACAAATTTACAAGAGAAAACTTACTCGTTACAGCATTACTCTTTACAGTAATTTACTCTTTACAGTTTTCTGCCTCGCTAAGCAGGCGTTATTGCAAACATAACAATATTTAATTTTTAAAACGTTGTTTTTTTTTTTATTTATTACTTTTTCTTCATCAAGATCTATGTAGCATACGAGTATACAACATAGATCTTCATAAAGACGGGTCGAGTTTTATGCCTATGTGAACGGAAGTTGACAAAGGCGCGACAATCCACATTTGTTGAGTGTAGTTTCAACTCAACTACTGCCTACCCAAGCGATCATATTTTATTGTTTTAATGTATGGAACATTAGCATAGGGAATCGTGAGAACAGTCGAATGACACCTGTCAAAAATCCAAAATGGCGGAATTCAAGATGGCCGCCATACAAAGTGCCCCGATCCTGCTGAAGCGAGGCCTTTAAAGACGCAAGGTACGGCGCGGTGTTCTCACTAGGACCGTTGTATATGCACATGCCTTCAGCTAGCATGTATACCTGAAACATGAGAGTGTGTTAGTGTCACACTACCACAAAGCTTTTCAACAGAGATGTGTTGCATTTACACTCACACTAAGACGTTGTGTACAGGCGAAGCCTAAACGTAGGTACAAATGCGCATCAATAATTTACTGTGCAGGGGCGCGCCTTCGTATTTTTTCTTTTTTATGTTATTGTAACAAGCGCCGAGGCCCACCTGATGTTAGTTGGACTAACCTCTGCCTATAACAGATGCATTTCGTCACAAGTCACGAATTGCACTGCGCCCGCGACCTTGAGATATAGTTGTTAAGTCTTATGTGCCTGTAATTTCACTGGCTCATGTATGTGAACAGGTCTGCAAAAAATCTTGAAAATGATTATGAGATTCAAATTATACCTTATTTTATGTTTGTGCATCTCTGTTACGATATCTATATCAGTTTTGAGGATAGTCTACTTTCAGTTTGATATCAAGAGTTTTGAAAACAGTATACGTACCCGTCAACATATTATGATGTTGAGTCGGGACAGGTAATATCTTAGGTGGCGGTCAATATCATCCATACAAGGATGATTTTTTTTTTACCGGCGGTATGCCTTTATTAACCAAATACTATAAACTATATACAACACTACAGCTAAAAAAAAAAAAAAAAGGATGATTTTAAGTAGGGATGGGCCTAATAATATTCGCTAATCGGCATATTCGTCAGGTTTGCCGAATATTCGTATTCAGCCGAACATTCGGCAAAGGGTTACTCGGTTTTCAAGGTATGAAGCCGTGATCATGAGTTGAGTGTTAAACGTATCCTACATTTTATTTTAATGTGGTAAGTAATTTGTTTGTCCCTATGTTTATGTCGACACTGTCGGGTTAAACAACTGTGTCGGGTTAATCTTTAAAATAAAATAACGTTGTTAACGTTATAAGATCATTATATTGAAATATTAGGCAAGTTATTTTTATTAATTTAAAGAAAGATTTGCGTATATAAATAACAATATTTCAGCAGACTATGAATCGTATTTCAAGTTTATCCTTGAAGTGTAGGTACAAACTAGAAATATGAATAATAGTAGTATAGTAAAATTGTATAAAATATACCTATAATTTTTATTCAAAATATACAGTTATTGTCTTGAATTTTAAACGTTATATAAATGTATTAACCCAATATATTCGTTTTAAGAAAAAAAAGTGATTGCATCTTTATCATGAGAGATCAATCAATTACCGGGGAGCAGGCGGGAGGGTCCGGCGCCCGGCCACGGGCTTTACGTGAATAAGTTCAGACCTGTATTGTTAACATACGTAATCAACGTGTACGTTACATAAGGTTATCAATTATGCCGAACATTCGGCCGAATATTCGGTTCAGTAAAAGTTTTACCGAACATTCGTGCATGGTGGAAAGGCATTTTCCGATTGCCCACCTGGCTAGCTACCACCCTCATGTAGATAATCTGTCGCCAAGCACCTAACGGTGTGTTCCAGCAGCAGTCCTTGAGAGCCAGTGAAATTACAGGCGCATGAGACTTAATATCTATGTATCAAGGTGACGGGCGCAGTGCAATTCGTCACTTGTGATGAAATGCATCTGTTCTAGGCAGAGGTTAGTCCGCTATAAGTTGAAATCGGACTGGACCACTATGGCCAATTTATGAATGAAATTCTATTGTTATAATTATCGCCGATGCCAATGGGTTAACATCAGGTGGGCCTCGAGCTTGTTCCGTCACAATAACATAAAAAAAATCGGCCTAATATTCGTATTCGGTGAAACCCATGTTCGGCCCATCTCTAATTATAAGCGACATCTAACCGCTCGCGCTTGTAACATTGCGTATGATGGCTAAGAAGAACTTGCTAAAACGAGATCAGCAACTAATCTCTTTCGCACCTAACTGATATAGACATGGCACTCTAGAAGGCTACATTTCTCTCAAGGTGGGTTGTCAACAAATCATAGTGTTACTCGTTGATAAAAAAAAGTCCCATAGGGTCACATGGAAGCGTTATTGAAACTTAGTTCCCCACCTAGTAACTCCAATAGTGAAACTAGACGGACAACCACTGAGAAAAATCTGATATAACAAACCGAATCCGTAATATAGCGATTGTGATTTATTAAGAGTGACGCTCTTGGACTAACAGGACAGAGTTTGAAAATGCAACAATTACTTAGGTTAATAAATAAACAAAATAATGATTAAACATTTATTTATTATTAAAACAATACATATATCCTTACAGGTATATTATATCATCAGCATCTCAGATAATGCCACTTAAGATTGAGACGCTCTGTCTCGAGACCAACACCTCATCAGTAGCATCAAATTACAGGCACATGAGACTTAACTATGTCTCAAGGTGACGGGCGCAGAGCAATTCGTTACTTGTGATAAAATGCATCTGTTCAAGGCAGAGGTTATTCCGCTAAACATCAGGTGGGCCTCAAGCTTGTTACGTCATAATAACATTTAAAAAAAACTGTATTGAAAGCGGCATTGATAGTACACTGGTTTTGATATTATAGTCTCAAATGATGCCTAAAGAGAGCCTGACTTTAATAACAGAAGCAAGTAAGATAACCAATCAAAGGATAACCTAAGGAGGAATATAATGTTAATTCAAGAACAATAATGTGTTGTTCTTGAATCGGCTTTTGACAAATACTCTTTGCATAAACCAAAATTGGAGTATATTCAAGAAAATTACAACACATCATTGTTCTTGAATTAACATTATATTCCAAAAGTTAAATACTTAGCACCAACCGATGTGCAACAACATTGACAGCGACCCGCACCATTGTTTGATTAACATCTCCACATCTGTCACACTCGGCTCCCACGCCATAAACAAGAAGTTGATATAAGTAGATGACCTCGCCGTAAACTGAGGTCAACTCCACAGTTCCACACCTAATTATAACAAAGTATTTATGTAACCGCGATTTCCAAATCTATTTGTTTTCACTCTATTTAGTTGAATAGTTCTTCAAATATTTACTGGACGAAGTGACACCTCTGGAAATAAGCCTTGATTTAGAAGAGAAGCAATCACAAGTGGCATTGGGTGGTAGTGTAATCAAATCAAACAGTAGGTAAAGTGTAATGTTTGAAGATTTTTTAAATAATTACACACACATGTGCGTGCCTTCATCCGCTTGAAGCTAGTAAGTAGAATATAATTATATCGCTACATCGGTAACTACTAAGAAAACAATGAAAAGATTCAGGCGTTCCTTTGCGAAAATTATTTAATCATTATTATTTTCTCGATCGTGTGTTCGAAGATTCAAGGTCTCGTGAGGATGCTTCGTGTAGAAGCGAATCGCGTAGAAAATTCTTCCGGTAAAAAAATACCGGATGAATTTTTGACGAGATTCGCGCACAAAACTACATATTTACAAAAGGAAAAATTTAAGTCATGTGCGGGCTTCGAACCCGCGTCCATCCAGCCATTTAGCCGGGGTATGCTCTAACCAATTGAGCTAACATGACAATGAGCCATACTTAACTAAAAAATTTCCTATCGTTCTTTCCATTGTATTGGGACGCGGAATCGAATCCCGCACATGACTAAAAAAAATGTCCTCTCGTAAATTTGTAATTTTGTAATGTAATCCGCAGAGCATGCATTATTACAAACATAAACATATTAAAAATATAAGTACATCACCTGTGAAAATGTCAACTGTCTTGCTATCAGACCCAACGCTTTAAAGGGAAAAAAGTAGCGAACAATAGTAGTTTATGCAACTGTTATATAATAGAAGGTATTAAAACATGAGTGTAGTTATTTGAAACGCGCCGCAGGCGAGATATAATATGCCAATAAAAGTCTGTATTTCATTTCATAGTTAGGATATTACCGAATGAGATTATATCAATTCAATTTAAGTACACATTATCTGTGGTGAGCGCGCAACGCGCTGGTTCCGAGCCATAGACCAATAACAGACTTTTCCATTTTGGCGCTATTTCGTACATACGAATTTGAGTAATATTTTGTTGGATAAAAATTTTATGTAATGTAGCTACCTATAGCCATGAGATTAAATAAAGTAGTATATGCAACTGCATATAATTAGGTATTAAAACACTCGTGTAATCTTATTTTGAAACTACACTCACGTTTTAATACCCTCTATTATATGACAGTTGCATAAACTACTATGAAAACTCCATGTTCGGGACACATTGTACTTTAATAATTAAAAAATTGTTTTAAAGCATTGTTTTGTTAGGAGAAAAATGCTTTAATTTAACTTATTAATTTTCTTAAAAAAGTATGTAAATAAAACATGCCAATAAAAGTCTGTATTTCATTTCATAATTAGAATATTACCGAATGAGATTATAAAAAGTTTTTAACTATGGTTGGTAATGGGAATACTATAGGTATAGCGAATAATATTGGTTTACGTCTTCTACTCGTATAGTATGGGTCAATAAAAACCTTAAGATATATCTATTCCAAAAGCTGAAGAAATTCCTTAGTGATTTTTTATTTTCATTCTTTTTCTTCCCGTTCCCTCGATGAATAATTAATTCATGGTCTTCCTTTTATTTCTGACACTATGTTATTTACCGAAAATAATCAATGAAGCCTTTCGATCGGTATGAAAAAGCTACAGGTGATTATTTTTCTCGTGTAACGGTTTCGATTCTCGGTTCAACCATGTAATTATTTAAATATCTATGAATGCAGTTTAAATTGTTTTTTTTTAATTCAAATAATGTTTTCTTTCAGTAAAATGTTCCATTTACAATATTCAAGGTACTTTCCCTCCTTGTGGCATATCCTGTATACGTTTAGGCCACAATTACCGAAAATGTAGGTGAATATATATATTAGTTACTTCGTACTTTGCAAGCTGAAGTGCACTTTATTGCGTCGTAACTAGAGTTAACTGATCCGAGATTAACTGGACAAAATATCGTTGACAAAATAAAAAGTTCTGTTGATGTTGTCGAAATGGGGGTCGGAGTCACGCGAGTACGTAAATGTAGTGGCGCTAAGGTGGCCATAACCATGAACACCAGTTCGGACATGGCCAAGATGAAAACAGCCATCAAAAATATCAGCCAACACCTAACTGTAAAGTCTCCTAAGGTGAAAAACCCACTACTTAGAATAGTGGGTATAACCTCTGACACGACCGATGTTAGGCTGGTAGAAGCTATCACGAAACAGAACTCGGATTTACTTATTGCCATACCTAGCGACAAAAGGCAAATCAAAGTCATTAGACGAACAAGGGGCAGACACAGTGCGATACAAAATGCCATAATCGAGGTAAGCCCCGAAGTCTGGACACAGCTAAGAGACAGGAGGCTGAGGGTTGGATACCAAATTGTGCCTTCATTGGACCAATCACCGCTGCTCCAATGCTACAGATGTATGGGATTTTCTCATAGGGCTAACGAATGCAGGGCACAAGTAGCAAGATGCGGCTACTGCGGTACAAATGGTCATGATACCAGAGAATGTCCGAATAGGAACGGCCCACCTAGATGCACAAACTGTACAACGGACAATGAGCACCATGGAAACGAGCACCCCGCCTATAGCTCAGAATGTCCAGAATGGGTGCGTTGGGACAAAATAGCAAGATTAGGGGTAAACTGCTAAGGGCACCCAAACAGTTGATAACAAGCGTTTTCTTATAGTCCAAGCTAACCTGGCTCGCTCTCTAGCTGCAACGAGAGAATGCCTGCATGAAGCAGGAAAGTCAGGGGTTTCCATATTGCTCCTACAAGAACCGTACGTGGGAGCAAAGGGGTTTTTAACGGTGGGTGGCCAATTCAAAGTCATTCAATTTAAAGGGGATCCCAGTAAACCAGTCAAATCTGCAATTGTCGTCGTCGACCCAAATATAAAATTCTATGTAAACATAAACCACCTCACACAGAATATTGTTGGTATTACAGCTATCCTAGGTATACGTAGAGTCAAATTTGTAAGTGTTTATATTCAGGGCACAATAGATATGGAACCTCACTTAGCTAAAATACTACAAATCACCAACGAAGCTGGAACGGAAGACTTCATCGTCGGAGGAGACTTCAATGCCTCTAGTCCCTGGTGGGGTTGCGAAGTGGAAGACACGAGAGGGGAGGCAATCGTTGACGCAATAGCTCAAATGGACGGCCATGTTCTGAATCAAGGCAATACCGGGACATTCTACAGATACAGAGGATCACAACTTCAAACCAGTATAGTGGATATTAGCGTGAGCTCCCAAAGTATTCTGAGATACATAGACGGGTGGAAAGTAGACATCGACTTTATGCATATATCAGACCACAGAGCTATAAGATTTGAAATTTTACTCAATATTTCTGAAAACACCGCGACAAGATCTACAACAAGGATCTACAACACAAAAAGGGCAAATTGGGCTGACTTCAGACAAACCCTTTTGGAAAAAATTGAAGGAACGAATGGAATCCTACAATAGGCAGTGACAATAAATTCAAAATAGACAAAATTATCAACAAGCTCGAAGAAATTATACATGAATCCTGCAAAGACACAATCCCACGGGTCACTGAAACCAAAACTAAGGGTAAAACATGGTGGGACAGCGACTTACAAAACAAAAAGGAGATGGTTAAGAGGTGCAGAAATAGGATACGAAATGCTAGACCAGAGAGACGAGAATACATAACAAACCTATACCTGGAAGCTAAACACGATTACAAGGAGAGCATCGATAAGACGTCTACGACCAGCTGGAAGGATCTCTGTACAGGACAAACACGTGAAGAAGTTTGGAGCAAAACGTACCGCATCCTTAAAGGCTGCTCCAGAACTGACATGGATTACCTATTGAAATCCCAGGATGGCACTACCCTCTCCCCGACAGAGACAATCAAGCAGTTTGCGGACGCATTCTATCCAATGGACGATAACACATTAGATAACCCGGACCAGAAAATAATAAGAGAAGAGGTACAAAGGGAGAAATTAACCCTAGAAGAATCAAGGCTACATACGCAAGACTTCACCAGGGAAGAAATCGAGACGGTCCTAGAAGGAATGAACCCAAATAAAGCTCCAGGAAAAGACGGGCTAACTGCAGACATCTGTTATAGAGTCTACACAGCCGATCCTGAAAAATTGCTACATATTTATAACAGATGTCTCAGAGAAGGTTATTTTCCAGACAAGTGGAAGCTGGCAACAGTGAAAATAATTCCTAAGGCTAATAAAGATCCGTCTTTACTGAGATCTAATCGTCCCATAGGTCTCATTCCAGTCATGGGCAAGATTTTTGAAAAATTGTTAGCCAACAGACTGCAATGGGAACTAATGAAGACAGGAAAGATGAGCAAAAAACAATATGGTTTCACACCTCAAACCAGCTCTGAGGATGCACTTTATGATGCCATAACTATCATCAAACAAGGAATTAAAGAGAAGAAGATGGTAGTAGTCCTCTCACTGGACATACAAGGGGCATTTGACCACACTTGGTGGCCCGCAATCCTAAGTCAACTGAGGCTAAAAGGAGTAGATGAAACACTTCGCAAGATTTATCACAGTTACTTACTCAATAGAAAGGTTTCACTCAACCATGCTGGGGAAGAACTGACTAAACCCACTGACCGAGGGTGCATACAAGGATCTACATGCGGCCCCATCCTCTGGAATGTCCAAATTGATCCACTTCTCAAAACAGTGGAAGACATGGGAGTCCACCTACAAGCCTTTGCTGATGACATTCTAATCATTGCTACAGGTCACACGTCAGAAAGCATAGAAACACCGGTAAATGATGCCCTGGAAAAAGTTCTAGCCTGGGGAAGGACAAATAAGATGACTTTTGCACCTCAAAAGACCCAAGCCATATTGCTCACCAAAAAACGTATTTACGAGGAACCCTCCATAAAAATGGGTAACATGGAAATTATATTCAAAGATAATCTGAAAGTTTTAGGCCTGACCATAGACAGGAAGTTAAACTTTTCTAGACATTTAGACGAAATTTATAATAAGGCGTGTACACTTTTCAAAATGTTAGCTAGAGCAGCCAGAGCACAGTGGGGGCTGAACTCACACATATTACGTATCATCTATACGGCAGTGGTTGAACCTACGGTGCTCTATGCAGCAGGAGCCTGGGGATTCATAGCCCAAAAAGAGTATGCCAAACAGAAACTTAACCGAATTACCAGACAATTTGCGATAAAAATTGCTAAAGCACACCGCACAACCTCCTTGACATCTGCGGTAATACTGGCCAGCACTATACCACTGGATCTCAGACTCCAGGAAAACGCCGAACTCTACAGAGTCAAGAAGGAAAAAACTCTGCGACAGCTTCCTAACGACAGAAAACTCCAAACAAAAGTTAAACCAGAAGAGTTGCCGCACCCAGCCATCAGAAAGAGATACCACTATCGGATAATTGAGACAGAGGAAGACATAAACAATATAGACAACAACTATCCCAAAATATTTACCGATGGTAGCAAGATTGATGGCAAAGTCGGAGGAGCGGTAACACTATGGAAAAATGGCAGCGAAGAAAGGAAGTTGCTCTTTCGGATGGAGAGCTACTGCTCAGTTTTTCAGGCAGAACTCCTGGCAATCCTAAAAGCCACTGAACTCATGAAAAGGAACCCACTAACCAATAATGCAAACATAATAAGTGACTCGAAGTCAGCACTCGACACCATTTCAGGACCTAACACACTCCACCCGCTGGCAGTAAGGGTGAGGAGGGAACTTTTAAGGATCGCTAACAACAACGGACATATAGAACTGTTCTGGGTACGTGCACACGTGGGTATAACTGGGAATGAAAGAGCTGATGAACTGGCCAAACAAGCAGCCATTAACAGCAGACAAAGCTTTGCCTATGATGCCTTCCCCCTCTCTTTTGCCAAGCACCTCATCAGGGATACTACCTTATTAAGATGGCAACAAATTCATGAAACGGCAACAACCGGAGCGGTGACCAGAATGTTCTTCCCATATGTCAAAAGAGCACACAAAATACTGTCAAATCTGAAAATGACAAACCTTAAAGCACAACTCTTCACCGGACACGGAGGATTTAGACACTATCTCCACAGATTTAAACTTGCACCTTCCCCTTTGTGCCACTGTGGACGCTTGGAAGACGAAACCGTCGAGCACTTACTACTAGCATGCCCAAGGTATGCCATTCTCAGATTTGATTGTGAAACAGAATTAGGGAAGGCACTCACAATATCCAACCTTTACACCTTTGTCGACGACGACCATTGCCGCAGCATTTTTCTCAAATTCGCCGAAGCGGTTGTCCGCAAGGCTGCCAGAGAGAATGGCTCCACAGTCAAATAACCTGACACATCACATCACATTCTAAATACTGTACAAATTTAAAAATAAAGTTAATTGACAAATTATCAATGTTATAAATCAATTGTAATAAATAATAAATGTAATAATTCTAATGTCACTATTAAATTATAATCAATAAAAAACCCAAATTAATTCATAAATCCAATCAATTAAAATATTCTTAGTATTCTTAATCTCTAAATATTTACATTATTGGAAAGAAATATTCTCATATATAATTAAATAATTATTATATTAAATGAATTAGCAACAGTAATTTTGGTAAAGCAAAATTTGGCAACATTTCCTATAGTTTATTAGTATATAAAAACATTAATTATTGGCACATAATATTGTAAAATATGCACCAAGCTAATACAGAATGTTTAATATGTCTATGTTAGAATAATGCATGAATAGGATAAGGAATGGCATACGATACACAATTTAAGTTGTGATCCTTTATGCCATGCATGTTGTGTTGATCCTGCTTTACCACCTATATTTAGATGGCAAAAGAGGAAAAAACATGCATGCACAAATATAGTTTTAAGTTTAAATTTTTAAGTTAAGTAAATGGAAGTGTAAAAGGCAACTGATAAGAAACATCGTATCGAAACAAATAATTATTAAAATTAAGAATTGAAACAACTCAAATTATGTGCTAAATATGTAATAAATGTAATAATGTAATAATAAAGTGTACCTACAGGAATTTATCAGCCGCCTTATAAAATTCAAAATGTAATGGTTAATCATTAATTATAATTGATTATAATGGTATCCCACAATAAATAGGGATAGTTAAAAATATATCAATAAAAAAAAAAAAAAAAAAAAAAAAAAAAAAAAAAAAAAAAAAAAAACTAGAGTAGCTTATTTATTGCGATGACTTTGCGAAGTGATCCTTCTGATTCTTTCTATTCTGTGCATAAATTCAAAACTCATGTCACACTTGATGAATCGATTAAATTTGTAATTAACCAATAGCAAGCAATTACTGATTACGTGTTTATAATTAAGTAACTTTGAAGAAAACATTCATAAGAACATGACTTTGGCGTAGTCCATTGCAATTAAATATATACCTGTATGGGAAAATTGGCGATATCAAAGTTAACCCAGTAAAGGTCAGACGGCCAGTTTTAAAAGTTAGTGCATTTTTACATGTATGTTAAATACCTTCATAATTATTTTAAAAGGAGCAAGTGCTACAAATGTGAAGTAGATAAATATACAGGGTTATTGGTAAAATGCTAACAATCTCTTAGGGTTGACTTCTGCTAATCCTGGGACACATTTGGAGATGAATTTTTTATTGTTGTTTTTTTTTTGTATATGTTTGTTTCACGGAATAAACACGAGGACCATTTGATGTTAAAAGTCTGTTGTGCCTGTAATTCAATACTTACATCATATTTTTTATTACCTAGCTCGATGTAAATATTTAAAACTCTATTAAAAGGGAGCGCGGCGCGGTCCACTGTTGCCACGGCGGGTGCTGTTGGCTCGGAGAGACTCAAACTTAAAACAATCAGTTTTTCTAGTACTGTCACTTTTAAGTTCTCTTATGTGTCTCGTAGTAAAAGACAATGATACTCCGAGCCAAGAGCGCGGCAACAGTGGACCGCGCCGCGCTCCCTTTTAATAGAGTTTTAAATATTTACATCGAGCTAAGTAATATGAAAGATAAAATATTTATTTACAAGCACAAGAGACTTTTAACATCAGATGGTCCTCGTGGTTATTCCGTCAAATACACATAAATAAACAAAAAAAAACTCAAAAAGTCTGTTAGGACTAGCAGCAGTCAACCCTAAGAGGTTGTTAGATTATATAAATAACCCTGTATAATAATAAAACATATTTTAAGAAAATATTAAAAAAACCTTATAATATATAGAAATCGTGTTAATCGTACGCTCGAAAAGTCAATACAAGACCTCCTAATGATGCTTTGTGTAGAAGCGAAACGTGTTGAAAATTCTTCCGGTTTGGCTACGTGGTGATTGTAACGTCAAACACTCGAATATGCAAAATGGTTTCAGAGAGCTAAGAAAATGTATCAATAAAATTTCGGCACTTACAATATAGTTTTTTAATAGCTTTAATTTTTTATTTTCTTGGCTTTCAGATGAATCTACAATGGCGGTTACTCCTATCGACCCTGCTCATCATTGCCTGCGTATACCAAGTCTCAAGCAAAGTAGCTCTATGCAACTCCAGGAAATCCGAAGACGCTAACGGCAAACAAGGGAATGGGGACGCAGGGCCATGTCTAATAGCCCCTGTTTATCCATATTATTATTATCCAGTTTACTATTATCCTTACTACTATGGGTGGCCGTACTATTTTGTTGGGTAACAAATATACTTATAATTATAAATAGATAAAATGAGTCAGGTAACTTCCGTTGAATGTGTTTTATTCACGATACGACATGGGGCCATAGGCGTCGCGTCCACGGCTGTCTCTAGTTCTTATAGTCGAATTTTTAATCAGAGTATAAACTGCCAGATCGAAATGTCACATGTCAAAATAAAGTTGCCAACCTCAAATCATAGTGATGTTTCTAATTCAGCTTTTATGAGCGGAACTATGAGTATGTTGGCCATATAATAATTGTCATCCCTAAATTGTATAATTTATTGTTGTGCTGCTGTCTCAAAAACAACCTATCTTATAGTAATATAAATCGCTTGTATAGTAAAATCACTCTAATAATTACTTTTACGAAAATTATGAAAAAAATATACAGCTCACAGAAGTGTCGAAGTGAAAGAACTAAATAATTTTACCACAGCTCTATTTTTTTATCGTCAAAAAGTAGTAACAACCTTAATGTCACTTTACTCCGTCTGATTAAAAATCCGACTATCGGTTAGAATTCTGAGTTACGTTACGAATAAATATATACAGAAGTGTAACTCTCATACAATTACCGTTTTGATTTCGGACTCATCAAGTTCATAATTAACAAAACACGCACAATCTTCATTGATTAATTGATTATGCGATATGGTAATGTTGTTGCGCCGCGCCGCACGGTATAGTTTTTAAACCACGCCCGCCGCGCTAAGGATTGCGTTCGGCTGTTTTTTTAGCTTAACTTACATTTTTCTAAACATGATTACAAGCACTATCGCGTGCTAAGCTAAAATCATATTTTTACAAATTTTTGGAGCACAATATTTTATGTAATTTTTTTGTTTTGTATTATTATTTTATGTTTCCCGCCTGGGGCATAAAATTTGGTGCTCCAATCATTTGTAAAAAATTGTCTTACAGACCCACCAACTTATCTGTTCAGGTGGCAGAAAAAAGAACTACAACATTCCTTCAAATTGTGACAGTTTGTAGTTGATTTCCATGACCAGTAGCGCTCTCGAAAACTGCACAGTTAAGTTGGTGGTACTATACATTTCTTTACATGTTCATTCGTAACTCCTTCGAATAAATAAGTAAATAGAAACGCGATCACTGTACTACGCGCAGCGAGTGGTTGTGTTCTACAATTGTAGCAGCTTTAAGGTACTGTATTACATGGTTGTCACATAATTATTAGAGATAATATTTGTATGGATACGGGTACGAATCCCGCACATGACTATATTTTTTTCTCTCGTTGTCATTTGTATTGATACGATATACTATACAGGGTTATTGGTAAAATGCTAACAATCTCTTAGGGTTGATTTCTGCTAGTCCTAACAAACATTTTGAGATGATATTTTTTGATGTTTTTTTGTTTCTTTATCTGTATACATTCCGAATGGAGAAAAACGAACGTTTGCGCTAGTCTCACGGAATCCCAAATTGAAATTCCGTATTAGGAAAGCGAAAACAGAAAACGTGTGTATGCGGCCAGCCTTAAAATGATCGCATCTGATTGGTCGCGTCGCGGTAATGTTTGAGTTGTGCTGTTTTTGAGCTTGACTTCCATTTCTTTAAATATTTATTCGTAGTTTTTCACTAATATGTAAGTACTCGATTGCCTCATAATTGCATCTATTACTGATGACGTTACAACCGATCCTAAAAGCAGCAAAATAAGCAAAACAAGCAGTGACGGCTCAGTGGCATTGGCTATGGACTGCCGCGCAGCAGGTCCATGGTTCGAATCCCGCAGCGGGCTTGAGCTTCACCGCATTGTGGAAGGGCATTTTGCGAATGCCCGCCTGGCGAGCGACCACTCTCAAGTAGAAAATCTGTCGCCAAGCACCCAACGACGTGTTACAAGCACATGAGACTTAACAACTATGTCTCAAGTTGACGGGCGCAGTGCAATTAGTGCCTTGTGATGAAATTTATCTGTTATAGGCAGAGGTTAGTCCGCTTAACATCAGGTGGGTCACGAGCTTGTTCCTTCACAATAACATATAAAAAAAAACGTAAATTAACAATTGGAAATCTTGTTAAGTCGGACCATAAAAATGTAAGTTTAAAGAGTTTGAATCAACATGGTACCGACTTCAACGAGTTGTTTCATATGTTTCACGGGTAGTCCGGTCCTTCTTTTTGCAATTAATTATTTAGTGTTAGAACCATAGGCTTAGGATGTACATAGCGAAAAAATCCTATGTCTATGGTTAGAACAGACAAAGAACTTGGCAAATATTACAGTGTTTGACAAACGTCACCTTCGGAAGCTCGCGTAGTGAATTCGTGCGTTTAGTGCAAATATTGGCTATTGTACACGCATGTTGAAATATGTATTCAACAATTAAGTAAACAGCATGGCCTCTATGTACAGTACTTATACTAGCTCAGACCTCAACTTCGTATGCTTGAGACTTGGTTAATTAATTTAACTCAAGATTTTAAGCCCTGGGGCCAAGTCCCACCTTTAACGAAACCATCATAGAAAATGGGCGTTTTGTTTCATCCTTAAAATAATCATACGTACTATCACCGACCTACAATCACCTCCAGCAACATTGGTTTGATCTTACTTAAAGAACGAATGAAATTTGTATTATGGATGTGCAAGCGAGATACAAGATGTGTGTATATAGCGTTGTCCCGCTCGCACCGTTCCGAACTATGATGTTTTTGAATAAATTAAATAAATAAATATTATTATTCGGAAAGTGGAACGGTTTTACGACTTTTTATTGTATCTACTATTATAATTTTATGTACATTTTATTGCTGCACCACAGCTGTCTGTAACTTTTTTTAGTTTTAAATTAGACTCGTACGGTTAGTTCATTCTCATTCATTGTCGTTTGTCAAGTAAGACGGATTATATACACAAGGAAAATTTACACTTGAATAAAATTACCCACAGTAAAGTCCCAGTCATCTGGAGCAGTTGCCAAATAGTCACAGTCGTGTTTTAGTAAGGAGTTGGATGGGATGCCCGTTGGGTGCTGGGCTAGAATATACCTTCATCATTAATATACCTTCATCTAAATATGATTACAAGCACTACCGCGTGCAGCGTGAAAGCCATATGTCCAAATTATTGGAGTACAAAATGTTTTGTTCCGGACGGGAATCAAACCCGCTTACTCCGATTTGGAGCCCGATAGCTATTCCATTCGGCCGAAATTTGTATTTCAATAATTTATAAACATCAAATCTGCCCGTGGGTGTCGTAAGAGGCGACTAAGGGTAAAATACCGGAATGAGGGCAGTCTGGATCTGCTTTACTGCGTCCTAAAGACGCCAGTCAAGCGTGGAGATTATGGCACCCCTCCCCTCTTGATGAGGCAGGCTGTGTGAGCAGTGGGCAGTCCTCTTGATAAACTACTTAACTTACTAAACATTAATTAATACTATTTTTACTATACAAAATTTCCTTTTTTTAATTCCGCTGCTAGGAACTAACTTTTTTGAGATGGAATATTTTGATGGAGTTGTCTTTTATACTTGTTGTCAAATGTCTCGTCGGAGTACAAGAATAGAGTGAACGATTTCTTGTGACGTCATCAAAACGTGCTTTTCCATTAAAGTTTGTAAGCTTGCTTAATTGACGTGAAGGTATACAATTTTGCGGCAAGATTATATTATTACTACTTTCTCATTGGCATCATCGATAACGGGAACAATAGAAATTCATTCATAAGTAGACCCAAGTGGTCTTGATGATGCCAATGGCTTAAGAGGTAAGAGTTGCCCCCAGGAATTAAGTTGATCGTGGTTTCACTGTAGCACATCTTTTAACATCCTGGTATCTGTATCTCCTGGTACTTCAAGATTATTTTAAAAATTACGAGGCGTATCCTCTTTCTCACCTAACCGGGGACGATGGCACTTGATTTGTGTCATTTGGCCCGGTAAACATATCACCGGGCCAGTTAAAACTTTTTTTTCCCATGTGGCCCGGCGCCGGGCCAAGTCACCGGGCCAGATGGGATACACTCTCACTGAGGGCCGATCGGTCCTTACATGGATTATTTTTATATTGTTCTCGTTATCTATGATGCTTAAGAATGTTGGGGTTAATGTTTCACAGACATTGAAAACAGGTAAATTTTTTTTTCGTTTAAAAAGTGTTATTTTGATGTACCTTCATATACAAAATTGTATTTTTAAAACGTCCACGAAATACTATGTGAGTTTATTTGTAATGTAACGAATAACGTTGGCTGAACGGATTCTGATGAAACTTGATAATATATTACATATATTGGTTATTATTGTAGAAGATTCCTTAGGTCCTATTCGTTTTTTTATAGCTGTTAGGATAGCCGTTCCCCGGGGGGTGCCGGGTTAGAATTGCACCTCCCCATATCATCCCGTGGGTGTCGTAAGAGGCGACTAAGGGAATAATTATACTGGAAGGTGGGCAGCAGCGCCTTCTAAAGAACTACTATCTTACACTGCGATCCCCAAGCCGCCTGCCAAGCGTGGGGATTATGGCAAATACCCCCTTAATAGGGGAGGCTATGTTCATCAGTGGACGATGCGGCTGATACAGTATAGGATAACCGTTGACCATTATCTTACTTAATGATAAGTGACGATGTGGTCGAAGATGTTGTTCAGACTAACCTAGACACAGGCTCGGCTCTCAAGGACAGCTGTCGGACAACACGACAGGCTTTCTACTTGAGGATGGTACTGGTAGCTAGCCAGGCCGGCATTTGCCAAACATCCTACCACATAATAAAAAATATGTAGCGAACGATAAGTAGTGGGATAAAACTGCGTATCCACAAGAGGTGTTCTGAAGCATTTTTTTTTTTTTTTATGTTATTGTGAAGGAATAACCGCGAAGCCCACCTGATGTTAAGCGGTATCCTCTGCCTATAACAGATGCATTTCATCACAAGTGACGAACTGCACTGCGCCCATCATTTGAGACATACCTGTTAAGTCTCATTTTTGCCTGTTATTTAACTGGCTCTCTAGGACTGCTGCCGGAACACACCGTTAGGTGCTTGGCGACAGATTTTCTACTTGAGGGTGGTCGCTAGCCAGGCGGGCATTCGCAAAATGCCCTTCCACCATGCGGTGAAGCTCAAGCTCTGGGCGGGATTCGAACCATGGACCTGCTGCGCGGCAGTACATAGCCAATGCCACTGAGCCATCACTGCTTCAAAAAATTATGGCCGAGCGGTAATAGCTATGGACTGCCGTGCCGCAGGTCCCTGGTTCGATCCCCACCGCCGACTTGAGCTTCACCGCATGGTGGAAGGGCATTTTGCGAATGCCCACCCGGCTAGCTACCACCCTAAGTAGAAAATCTATCGCCATGCACCTAACGGTGTGGTCCGGCAGCAATCTTGAGCAAAATTGAGAGCCAGTGAAATTACAGGCAAATGAGACTTATGTCTCTAAGTGACGGGCGCAGTGCAATTCGTGACTTGTGATGAAAAACATCTGTTATAGGCAGAGGTGAGTCCACTTAATATCAGATGGGCCTCGAGCTTGTTCCGTCACATTAACAAAAGAAAAGAAATGATTTGCCTGGAAGATTATAGTGTAAGAGACATTACACAAAATATCCTCCAATAGGATGGCTCCGCTCGCGAGGCTATTATAAATGAAACGATTCTATTGGTGCATTTTTTTGTGTTACACAGCTCATCTCAATCGCAAATCTCTGGAGGATATTGGGTAGGAAAATTATTATGATTACGATTAACTTAAAACAAACTTCAAGTTGTATAAGTTCTTGTCTATCTACAAATAAATATATAAAGAAGAATAACTCTCATTACAGTACTGTATCAGCCGGATCATCCACTGCTGAACACAGCCTCCACCAGTATGGGGGGTTTGCCATGATCCCCACGCTTGGCAGGCGTCTTAGGGTTCACAGTGTGAGATATCAGTTCCTCAGAAAGCGCTGCTGCCCACTCTCTGTAGTGTTACCCTTAGTCGCCTTTTACGACAATCACGGTAGAAATGGGGGGTGACATTCTGGCCCGGCAACCCACTGCGATACAGTTACCGCTTTGATTTCAGACTCATCAAGTTCACAATTAAAAAAACACGGACAATCAAATTCTGATTTCTGAAGCGCTCGTAGCAAAGTTTACTTAGCTGTTCTTAACCGGTCAATGCCAGGCAGGCCTGAACAACATTTTTGACCATATCATCACCTACCATCAGGCGAGATAATTGTCAAAGGCTATCCTATAATCCACAAAATAAAAACAAATGGATTGGTTAATTGATTTGGCGCTTAGAAATTATCGCTTTCGATTGGTTGCATCAAGGTAATATTGTTGCTCGGTATACTTTTAAACCACGCCCGCTGCGGTAATGTTTGCGTACTGCTGTTTTCGAGCTTAACTTGAATTTATCTACACATTTACTCGTAGTGTCGGATACTAGGAGTAACATAATTAAACAAAACATCTTACAATAAACATAATATATTTCGTCAAAGCTGCAGTTAACAATAAAAAAATAGTCATATTAATAATATATTACAAAATTACAAATATACGACAGAAAAAATTTAAGTCATGTGCGGGATTCGAACCCGCGTCAATTATATATACGTTAATAATAAATCTTATAATAATGACTATGTACAGATATGTACATAATGTACATTCTTACAAGAACTTAGCTCCTCCTATGATGTTAACTGGACGCCCTTTGTACTTCTTAGAAATGTCAATCTCAATCTGAAACAATAGATAAAACACTATTACTAACATTTTTATTACAGTTTAGTTTATAAGTTTTTACCCGTTTGGTGCCGGGTAACTTTTTTTTTATGCCTGATAGGTTAGCCTTTGACCACAATCTCACCTGATGGTAGATGATGATGTGGTCGAAGATGTTGTTCAGGCTAACCTAGAAGTACTGGCTCTCAAGGACAGCTGCCGGAACACACCGTTAGATGCTTGAGACAGATTTTCTACTTGAGGGTGGTAGCTAGACATGCGGACATTCGCAAAATGCCCTACCGCCATGCTATAACGACTGCCATCCTAAGATAATAACCGGGACCGACGGCTTAACGTGCCCTCCGAAGCACGGAAACGCTCAGTAGTAATGTTACTATCGGTTACCCATCCAACTCATGACCGCGGGCGACGTTGCTTAACTTTGCTGATCGGTTGAGAACAGCTAAGTAAACTTCGCTACGAGCGCTTCAGTAAGGGAAAAATAATAAAAGGTGGGCAGCAGTACTTTCTGAAGAAATGCAAAAAATCTTACACTGCGTTCCCCAAGACGTCTGCCAAGCGTGGGGATTACCGCAACATCCCCAGATGTAGGAGGCGTTTGTTCAAAGATACCCGGTGTTGATAATGCTACCACCATGCGATAAACAAAACTTATCATTAGCTCTGTTTTTTGAAAATACATCAGACTGACGAAATGTTACTGTATTGAAATTTTACAGCCGGATTGTCCACTGCTGAACACAGCCTATCATCAAGTAGGGGTTTGCCATAATCCCACCCTTGGCAGGCGTCTTGGAGATCGCACGGGGCATAAAACCGACCAAATTTAAAATACATGAACTTTTTAACAACCAACATTAATTATTTTAACATTGGTTGTGTCATTTTATTCTTCGGAAAAGTAACTATATAGGCTCGGAATCAAATTGCAAAATAATTAGTATAGAGTGGAGATTAGTAAAAGGTTTTTACAGCGATGATAAGTGACAAATGCTAAATTGCTTTACTGGAACCAATTTTCAACAAAATATATGAATTTAGTTGTTAGAAAGTAAAATGAAATGTCATCTTGATCATATTCTCTATAGCCAAGTTTATTTCGAAACACGTTTATTTTTTTCTAGATATAATAAAATCACAAAAACGATTCTGAATTACGATTGAAACGTAAAAATATTAATTACTCATGTGTGTATAAAAATGTAACATTATAATAGTTTTTTAACAAAAACAACCGTCTTCATACATAAATGTTTTTTTTTTATCGCTGATAGGTAAACCTTTGACCACAATCTCACCTGATGGTAAGTGATTATGTGGTCAAAGGTGTTAGGGTGTTAGCAGGTTTAACCTAGAATTACTGGCTCTCAAGGACAGCTTCCGGAACACACCGTTAGGTGTTTGGCGAAAGATTTCTATTTGAGGGTGGTAGCTAGCCAGGCGGGCATTTACAAAATGCCCTTCCACCATGCGATGAAGATCAAGAAAAACCATGGACTTGCCGCGCGGCAGTCTAAAGCCCCTGAGTCATCACTGTTTTTTTTTATTTCAATCAGATTTTGTTAGAAAAATTATATAATTCACGAGCTGGCCTTATTGAATGATCATATTCTCTAGGGCCAAGTTTATTTCGAAACACGATTAAAATTTTCTAGATATAAAATTATATCACAAAAACGAATCTGAATTACGATTGAAACGTCAAAATATTATTTATTCACGTGTGTATAAAATTTTTACAATATAATATTTTTTTAACAAAAACAACCGTCTTTATACATACATGTTTTTTTTTTATTGTTGATAGGTAAAAACTTTTGACCACAATCTCACCTGATGGTAAGTGATGATGTGGTCAAAGGTGTTAGGGTGTTCTTCACAACATCTTCACGTGATCTTCCATAAAGTAAGTCTGTAGGGTTGGTAGGTAACTTACGTTCTTCTGCAGTTCCCTAGTGGAGTTGGTTAGCCTGGTGAGTAGAGGGCGCAGTTCCGCGGCGCGGCCGGCCGCGTGCTCGCGTTGTTCCGCCGCGCGTGCAGCCAGACGAGACAGCTTCTCGCACACCGCTAGCTTCTGCTTCAACTGAGCTGTTAGCACGTCCACGTATCTGTGTGATAATAGTACATTATGCCATAGAACATATAATATTACTATGTATAGAATGGACACTCCTCTTCCCCCACCAAACGGACCTTCCTCACCCCGCCACCGATTCTGAGCTGTCGCTGAGCTAACTTGAGTACGGGACGCGCAACTCGCGCACATAGACGTGACGATAGTACGAGTATTTTAAAAGTTGAGAATGGGGTACTCTTGTGCTGTTACGGTTTACGGAGAAAAGGATTGTTGGTTGTGAATAATGATTGTTTACTATACGAGAAGAACATAATTATTATTGTGATTGTAATTATTATCATTACTTGTATAAAATGTGAACTTTGTATGATACTTTTTGTATAGTGTAGGTATCTATAAGTAATAGAGTGAAATGTGAAGTAATGTTACCTACATGGTTGTGTGTTGCATATTCGTACATGGAGTTGGATTGTTGTGCTTGTAAATGTTTCTGCAGGTATATGCATAATTTACGAAATCTAATACGACTAATAAAAGTATCAAAATATTGTTAGGTACCTATGTAAGTACAATAATTATTCATACGGTGACAACCTTAGACTTCACGCACACAATTACGCGTGTACAAAAACAACATTTGTGTAGTGTCTGTGTAATAGGTAGTTAGAACGCGGCTTTTGTATAGAGAATGAGTCGAGTGTCTAGGGTGTGATTATGCAACAAGTGCGCGAAGTTGTTTATTACAATAGAGACGGGTTTTAGATTGCCTGAGATCGAAGATCGAAGGCCTAAATGGAGTAGAGATTGTAATAAACAACGAGCACCAGTTTCATACGACGTTTTTTAACACACTTGCGAGGAACGAATACGAAAATATTTTTTTGATGTTTTTGATAGCAATAATAATTTGATTAAAAAGATTTATAATTAAATCTTCTAAAGTTCTACTTCAGTAAGTTAAAAACCCTTTGGTTGATTTTATATGAAAAACGAACGAAACAAACTACAATATCCTTGGTGAGAAGTGTGGAATCGTTGTTTTTTTCTATTTAAAACACTAGTGCTAGTAAAAACTAAGCACGAGTGCGTAATAGACTATATTATGACACTAAAATCGGTGCATTTAAAGGCCCGTTTAAAGAGTGTGTTTAAAAGTATTATTTTTATTTACAGGAAATTTCCAAATCGGAAATCGGCAAGTTGTTTCTATAACAAACTCATGGGAAACCGTAAAAAGTGAGTCGCGACCCGCACTTGGCCGTTTTTTTATAATTATTTGACCAACTGTAATTCCTACATTGCCCCATCCCATGCCACGGAATGTTCTTTATTCACGACAGAAAGCCAACAATTCAATAACTACCACTAGGTCTGACGTTCTATAGTAGCAAAAACCCATCACATTTTAATTGTCTATGTATAAAGTGATCCGGGCTATTTTGTTGAATTTTGAAGCGCTCGTAGCGAAGTTTACTTGGCTTTTCTCTACCGATCAGCAAAGTTAAGCAACGTTATCCGCGGTCATGAGTTGGATGGGTGACCGCTAGTGACATTACTACTGAGCATTTCCGTGCTTCGGAGGGCACGTTAAGCCGTCGGTCCTGGTTGTTGTCTTAGGATGGCAGTCGTCACAGCATGGTGGTTGGGCATTTTTCGAATGCCCGCCTGGCTAGCTACCACCCCCAAGTAGAAAATCTGTCGCCAAGCACCCAACGGTGTTTTCCGGCAGCTGTCCTTGAGAGCCAGTAGTTCCAGGTTAGCCTGAACAATATCTTCGACCACATCATCACTTACCATCAGGTGAGGAAGTGGTCAAAGGTTAACCTATATATCAGGCATTAAAAAAAACTACTTCAGGTTTTTCTTTGGTAGCAAAACACCTATCACATTTTAATGGTATATAGTATAAAGTGATCCGGATATTAATTTAACTCTAGTTTGTTGAAATAGTGCCTTAGAATACTAGGAGTACATAAAAGAGAGTGACCGTGGCGAGTGCTTGACGTTATGCAGATGCGTGTGATGCGGCGCGCAGAGGCTGGCGGCCGCCTCCTGCACGCTGGCGAGCATGCCGCCCAGCGCCGCCGCGCTCTCAGTAGGGAGCTGCTGCACGAGGGAGAACGTGTGGGACTCGCTCGACTGGTGCTCCTCGTATATACGCATTTTGAGGAACGACTCCAACTGAAAATAACAAATTATCGCATAATAATAATTGTTTCATGTTTTTAAGCTTTGTTGGTCGGGAGTCTCGAACACCATCTCAAGAATCTTTCATTAGTATTATTAAATATATTAGATGGTTGGATTAAGATCAGATACAAGCGGCAATACTCTCTCCCTCTACGCGTCACGAATCGTCAGGAGGTTTCTTACTCTTCTGCCGTAAACACCAGTTTGGGCGCGGCCCACTGTTGCGCTAGATTTCTGTGTTTTATTTATATAAAAAAATGGGGGTCGAAGATATACAGGGTTATCGGAAAAATGCTAACACCTCTTAGAGTGGACTTCGTAAATATGATGTGAATAATAATAGTAACGCTGTGCTCCTCCAAACAACCACCTCACAAGGCGCAAATTTCGTGTGCCAAGTAACGCCCAAGCCTCCCCTTTGTGCGATAAAAGAAAAACTATTTGTCACGGACAGTCGGGTGAAGAAAACCTTGAGCTTTGGGAGCCGCTGCCACGGCGCTCTTTAATTATTTTCAGTCACTGATGCCAATAAGTGCATGAAAAAACAAAATGGCCGATTACAATCCGTTGCTCCAAATTACAACATTAATTAGTTAAAGTTATTAAAAACTAGCTTTCCGGCCGCGGCTCCACCCGCAGTTATCACGCAAAACCATTAAACTGTTTTTGCGCCGTTCGATAATAAGTACCATATGTCATTCCCTGGGTCTCAAACTATTTCCAAAATAAAATTTCATCTAAATCGGTCCAGTACTTTTTAAGTTTATTCTTGTCATACAAAAATACAAAACTTTCCCCTTTATAATATTAGTGTAGATAATACATAAATATCCGAATACGTTACTTACTTTAATACGTTGTTACTTTAATACTAAAAAAAAAGGCGCGCCTCCGACAAAAAATATCGCGGCATGGTGGAGAACCCCAACCTCCCCTCTGCCTGCCCCCGAACCTTCTTTCCTTCGAAATTGTGTATATAATATAACTAAAGCTAAGCCAAAGCTTGCTTTTCTGTTAATTAAATTGTAACCTAAGAGAAAAACTGCATCATTTTTTTTTCTAATGTTACAATTTCAGTTCTCTCTGAAATCACAAGGTCTTTGATTAGATTCTGTGGTCCAAGATTTTATTATTGTACATTTTCAGTAGCAATCTAGACTCTGGAACTGTGCCCGGTAGATGGAAATAGGCTTGGCCTATATTACACGAAACCAATTATGTATGTTTTACCTCTTTTATATATGTTTTACCTCTATTATGTATGTTTTACCTCTATTATATATGTTTTACCTCTATTATATATGTTTTACCTCTATTATGTATGTTTTACCTCTATTATGTATATTTTACCTGTACTATGTATGTATTACCTCAACAAGTTGATCGATGAACTGGCTCCTGGTGCTAGGGTTGTCGAGTAGAGTGAGCGCGTCCCTACCTCGCGCAACGCCTCCTCCGACTCCCGCATCTTCTACCACGATGCCGGACTCCTCCAGCGATACGTTCGCTATGTCTGCCGATATGTCCTGCACGGAAACAATACAAATAACAATGAGTTAGAGAGGTCTCCGGCAAAAAGACTGTATGTTAATGTGTGTTAAAGCGCCATTTTAACATATAGAGGGGTGGCTCCTCGGGTTGGACATATTATTGGATTTGTTTCCTGGTTTTTTTCCGACAAACCAGGATGCCTATTATACTACGTTAAAACAGTCTCATTTCAGTAGCTGTCTTAAAATGTATCCTGTAGGTAGACGCAAGAGGCTCGCCTACATGGGAAAATATGTCTGCCGAAACGTGGATGTTAAGAGAAATTTGTCTGTGTGTGCGGGAATGCAGGGATTAAATATTTTTTCCCTATATATATGATAATTAATATAGCAAAGAGTTATAAGTAATGGGAGTTTCCCATATAAGAAACGATTCTGTGTAAAAACGGTATAACCTCAGACTCAGTTTACTTAGTAAAAATGTATTCCAAAATCTTACCTACAACAACAAATGATAACCTGCCAAGTGCAGGTATCAGCCGGTTTGTCCACTGCTGCACACTGCCTCCCCATTATGGGAAGGTTTGCCATAATCCCCACACTTAGCAGGCGTCTTGAAGATCACAGTGTGAAATATCAGTTCCTCAGAAAGCACTGCTACACTGTAACACCAGAAGGTGGGCACCTTCTGGTGTTACCCTTAGTCGCCTCTTACGACACCCACGGGTTGAGATGGGGGGGTGGCATTCTAGCCCGGCACCCCATGGGCAAATATAAATAAATTATCTTTATTTTATTTTTAAGATATTAAACACTTTGAGCACAGCACTGAGGTCAATTCCATTATTGTCTTTGTACTTACAATGTCTCCCGATAGAGCGCTATCAATGTTTCCCCAGTCGATTTCGACAGGTCCATCGCCATCTCCGAAGTCAATGGCATCAGCAGCTGGTGCCGCCACTTCCATTGCGCCGAAGTCAATCTCATTGCTGTCCCCAAAGTCGATCTGGAAGAACGGGAATATATAATGTTTTATCGTACACAATACATGCTGGACTAAAAATATATACCAAAAGAGTATTTTGAATGAAAAATGAAAATTACATAGGGAATATAAATTCCATGGAATTAAGATATGTTGGATTGTTGCATTGCATTAAAGCAATATTATGTCTCACATTTATGGTTGAACTTACCATACTGGTCACTTCTGTATTAAATTTTGAAGGGTGATAACTAATTTGAAGGTATGAAGGTTGTATAAGCCTTGAAACATTCTCATGAAAAATTATGAATTACAATTTTTTTTAATAGATTTGTTTACCTTAGTACATTTGTTTACCGTAGCAGCATTTATTTCATGTATTTTTAGCTATAAAAGCCTAGATAATGAAGAGGTTAATCGATATTATGCCTAGTTCTGGACATAAACTCTTGATTGAGTGGATTATCCTTCACGTTTGTATGCAGAAAGGACCAGCCAGTTCACCCTTAACTGACTAGGTCAGATGACCTGAGTCCGAGTGTCACAATTAAAGGATTATTATTTAAGTTTGGTGTACAGTTTACACCAAAGATTTTTGAAGTGCATTAGGAATAAACCGTAAACTATGACAAAATTATAAATTGTCATAGAAACTGTGTTCTCACCAAATACTTTCTAAACCGTTACTTAACTTCATAACATAAGTACCCCTTTTAATACCTGATCTCCAGCACCCATGTTTTCATCCTCCAGCTCAATATGTATAGGATCCGGTTCTACACTCAGCGGTGGCTCTCCATAACTCCACTCATAGACAGTGGTATTGCCATGTTCTACCACATACTGCAGTAAAGGTAACACTTCCGTTGCTCTTTCCCCTCGGATATACCTTGTGAAAGCAGAGTAAAGTGCTATCGCAGGAAGAAGTGGTTTGAGGGATTTGCCTATCTGAAATGGAATAGTAAACATGTAATTTCCTAAAGGTTTTTTTCATGTTATTGTGACGGAACAAGCTCGAGGCCCACCTGATGTTAAGCGAATTAACCTCTGCCTATAACAGATGCATTTCAACACAAGTCACTAATTGCACTGCGCCCTTCACCTTGAGACATATTTGTCTCATGTGACTGTCATTACACTGGAAGCTGGACTGCTGCTTTCTTTAATTGAATTCATAATGTCAATTAACGTATGAAGTGCTTGTAGCAGTGCTTGCCTAGTCCTTAATAACCAATCAGCTATATTAAGCAATTTTTGCTGCAGTCATAATTTGGATGTGTGAGTGCCAATCACATTTACTATTCGAAACTTCTATACATTGGAGGGCATGTTAAACAGTTGGTCCCGGTTGTTATCTTAGGACAGCAGTTGTAATAGCATGGTGGTAAGGCTTTTGCAAATGCTGGCTTGGCTAGTTTAGTAGTCAAAATAGAAAATCTGTCGCCAGGCATGTAATTGTGTGTTCCAGCAGTTGTTCTGGAGAGCCAGTTCCCATTCTAGGTTATGCCTCTCTACCATATACCACTTTCTACCATATACCACCTACTGTCAGGTGATATTCTGGTGATGGTGACCCTTATTTGTGTATTGCGAGTGAGTGAAAATCTATTTTGTAAGAATTTTGGTTCTGATTTTTATAAAAAAATTCCTATTGTTAAATTTGCAAAACTTGGTCCAAACCTTGTCATATGTGACAGGGAGTTCCTGTAACCTTTCAACCAGCTCTTTTTTGATCATTTCTCCTTGAATGCCAAGTTGCTTGCATTGCGTTAGAAACTCTGATTTCATTGATGCTTCATTCTTCAAGTAGTCTGCCTGTTTCTTTTCACATTCCTGAATTGAGATATTTTGTTAATTATTAACTACATATAAACATGTTTTATAGTGAAAAAACTTTTGGAAATAAAGACTTATACAAGAATACTATAAATAGAACAAGTTACAGAAGTTAAAAGTTAGTTTAATTTAGTGGTGAATTTATTCAATACTTTTCGATCTACTAGACCCATTAGGATGAAATTTGGTACGGAAATAGTTTGAGACACTGGGAAGGACATAGTATAGTTTTTGTCCAACTGCGCAAAAAAAGATTAATGGTTTTGTGCGATAACCAATATACCCATAAGCGGAGCCACGGCAGGAAAGCTAGTTATTTACTAAAAAGAGTGAAAACCATGGTGCTTTTGTAGTAAAAATGCTTCATGTACATATTTGTATATTCCTAAATATTATTTTATTAGTAAAATTACAAATAAATTTATACCTATCTAAAAACTGTAGAAAAAATACTATAAAGTTGTGTTTTCAATATATATAAAATGCTAAGTATACTTACAACTTGCATTTGCTCTTCTTTAGTAATCTGCTTTTTGAGCCCAGGTATTTCATAGCTGACATTTCGCACCAACATCTGTGCCGCCTCAGCCAAATACAAATTATCTTTCTCATAACTTTTCACCACTTCCTGCCAGTCCTTCATACGCTGAGATCCATATCTTCCAAAGAGGTTTTTACTGTCAGCTTCGGTCTCCTTTAATATCTCTATGATCTTTATACAGTGGAAATAGTTGATATAACTGCCAGACAAAAGAGCGGCAATGCCATCGTGAGCAGGCATGTCCTGTATAGCATTGTTTATCTTCTCCCGAACCGCTATGACGCTCTTCTGCCATTCCTTGTTAACGTGTCTCCGACTGACCAGCCAGTCTTGAAGTTTACCAATGTTTATATCGATAGGAATGTTACTTTCCTGAAACGTAAGTTGTAAGTGAAAGGTACTGTAAATATATGTTCAGATGAATATAAACATACTTACGTCCATAGCAGAGTTATTCAATGTTCAGATTTATCGATATAAATTAATCTCCTACGGCATATGATTTATAACGCGAATGTTTGGTAGCTCAGCTGGAGTGCGTTCAGAGGCTCAGAGTGTAGTTGTTTCGTTGTTTTGCAACTTACCCTGAGGTATGGAACGACCGGTTGTTTTATAACCTTAAACAAATTGTGACATTGACAGACACATCATTATCGTAATAATAATTGCTATTTAACACTATAACAAATTTGTTTTCCATTTTTATTTAAGTTTTATATTTTGAGAAATTATATAAGTAGGTATTTATATTTTTTGAGATATATGGGTGAGCGCATCAGATAGAATACGATATAAACGTCAAAGTCATTTCATGTCACGCGTTTTATGGTTAAAAAGTTGCAACCTTCAAAGGTTTGGAACGGTCCAGTTGTGACAACCGAACGCTCTACTCGAAGGTTGTGAACGACGTTAGAGTGAAAAGATGCACTCCGAGTGCGCTCTAACCAAGGTTCGGAACGCACCCCTGTGCAGTCATTGAGTGACGTGTCAATAACAGTATTGCCAACTCAGCGCCAAAAATATGCATGATATTCAGGCATATGCAGGGTGCATACCATTTGAAGTTAGATTCGCTAAAAACGCTAAAAACGATCAACACACTCCCAAAAAGTTGTTCCACATGGGTCTTGGCGTTATTTTCGCCATAAACGCAATGAGGCTACTGGAACAGTTTGAATTCCCTACATCTAATGTCAAAAGTGACAGAAGTGGCAAATTTTAGGGTGCATACCATTTGAAGTTAGATTCGCTAAAAACGCTAAAAACGATCACACTCCCAAAAAGTTGTTCCACATGGGTCTTGGCGTTATTTTCGCCATAAACGCTATGAGGGTACTGGAACAGTTTGAATTCCCTACATCTAATGTCAAAAGTGACAGAAGTGGCAAATTTTAGTGGCATTCTTAGCGTTCTTATCCTAAATGGAACAGGGGATGACAGTTACAAACGATCACAGTGATCACAACCACAGACGCGTGTTGATGAATGTGATCAAAATTATCGAAATTAACGTTCTTAGCGACAAATGGAACATACCCTAAGTTTGCGCCTTGTTAACTTTGCTGAACACTGTTTCACAATCAACATTTGTGTGAGGTAAAACCAGGCAATCTAATTTGGCAATATATGAAAATAATGTTTTGTAGACATCACACCAAGCGCTTAATTTCGCCCTTCCCGATGTTACTTTATAGGGTACCATTTTTTATATCTATTAAAAGGTAAATATGGCTTACCTGTACAAGTTGGTCCTCCAGGGTATAAAATTATGGTATTTTCGCATAGTATAGACCATGAAATAATGCACACACACTACACACCATGAAATACTACAAATAGTATAATTATACTACGAAATCCACAATAGTCCGGGCTAGAGGGGCTTCTTTCGCCCAAAACACGTTGGAGTTCGACGTCCGTATAGCGGTAGCCAGCATCAATGTCCCACTAAAAAAAAAAAAAACAACACTGTGACAGACCCACCGTACCTCCGGCCACACCACTGGTGGTACGATAGATAGAGAACATTTTATCGTCACATCACATAAATTAATCAGATAAAATTTACAATAAAATTAACAGTGTTCCAATGGATGGCCTTATTACTGAAAGCAAGATCTTCCAGGCAACCTTTGGATGGAGAAGATCCGTAAAAATCAATTATAAAGGGGGTACGGTGGGCATTTTAAATTTTAACGACACCCCTGACTAATATTGATGTGATGTCGACATAAGTAATAAAAACACATCGGAGACAGACAAGCAGTAAAAGGGCCAGATCTAGTCTCGCAGGGGTTAAATTGGCAACACTGGACATTTAATTTATGGCTGCGTTCGGAAAGGAGTGATTTCTCACCAGTGTAACATATAATACATTTAACCTAAAACGTATAACATATACAACCCATGGATATTGTACACCAGACACTGATGAACACTTTGTCAGTCAAGATTAAAGAACATTTAATACGTTAACTTAAGTAGTCGTTTCCAAACGTTTGGAAACCTATACTACCTATAGCTATTAGTCATAAATATATTTTACATATTACAAAATTACAAATATACGACAGGAAAAAATTAAGTCATGTGCGGGATTGTAATATTTTACATATGTTTTTATTTGTTATTGAATTGATCACTTAAATCTTAGAAAATGTAGTATTTAAGAAAAAAGATTCACGTTTTTATTATATGACTGTTTTTTTACAAGGATTAAAAATATGACATTAAATAGACTCTCAAACGACAGGTGACCCTTGCCCTATTTTGAATCGCATAATCTAATGAACTGTCAAGTGAACTTTTACTGGTATTGCGAACGGCCTCGAGTGAATGTAAATTCACTGAGGTAATTTCGGGACAGTACTCGGGTATAACTTTTAAATTAACCCAGTGATTTCTGAATGCACCCTATAACGAGCATTTTTTAGCTAACTTTGACTCTTACGGTTTCTACATATCCAATTTGTACTAATGTGCTGTCTTTTATATTGAGCGAACCATGAGTTTTCTATGTTTGATACTTATTATATTAAATCCTTGTGGAGAATACTTGACATGCCCCTTATGAGATAATGATAGGGTCTAGATTATGAACTGAAAGCTGCCCATTAATATAATTTATTTTATATTGTATTTACCTATAGCGGAATGGTTAATTTAGATATGCTCATACATTTTAGCAGGCCTATATTATTATTCAATACTTAAGACCAAATATAACGCTTATCTTCGTAACCATATTTTGCGATTGTGAACTTATTGAAGCCGAGTCGAGTGTGATAAAACGTTATCAAGTTACACACAACAAACTCGTAAGTATGTGGCTTATCTTTTTTAAAGTAACTGCTGTTTGTCTGTGATCCACCTCTCTCCTTCGTCATTTGTGCAATAATAACAATAACGCGTACGATGAACAAAAATAATGACAATGAGAAATTATTATCATTATTATTTGGGGAAATAGTATGTGTATGCGTATGTGTATAGTTTCAAAAACTTAGCAGAAAATAGTTCTTTACATAATAACTTAGTGTTTGGTGATGTGGTGTGGTTGAAATGGACAGTGATAGCAATGATATTGTGCACAGGTAGGTTATGGTAGGTTAGTAGGTGTATACCTACTTAATAAGTATATTTGAAGAATGTTATATATTTAGTAAGTAGTAGCTAATTTATTTTCCGTTATGGTGCCTACTGGCGTGAAATAAATAAAACATGGTGTAAAAATAATTCGAACTCGCACACAACACATATAATTTGGTTGTAAGTATGTACCTACTATTAAAAAAAACTTTATAAGTTGTTCAGTATGAGATCCGTATCGTTAGTCCGACGTACACATGACAAGAGTTTTAATTTGTCGTATTATTTTCAACTTTGTACTATATCTCACAGAAAGATTGAGACTTGTGAGACACCCGGATGTACTCCCGTCTTCTTCCATTGCAGGAATTTTATAAAAAGTGTCATGGCCATGCTGCTCTCGAAATTGTCGATAACCAGTGCAAGCTAAGGGCCTGTTTCAGAATGTTCGAGTAAGTTCCGGTTATACTACCCAGAACATAAAATAACTGAATGATACAAATGACAGTTTGTATCATTCAGTTTTAACCGATGGATAGGCTAAATCGATGACTGTGAAACGCAAAGATAGTATTTTATTTATTAAATACTAGCGGCCCGCTCCGACTTCGCACGGGTATAAAATATATAGCCTATGTCATTCACTGAAAAAAATATTTAAATCGATCCAGTAGCTTTAATTTATTCATTACTGCCCGTGGACCGCACGCGTTTAATTTAAAACAATTCTTCTTTCCCTAAACCATGAAGATTTCCTTCTATCTTTGGAATATCTAAATTCATACACTACATTTTTAATTATTTACTTTTTACATTTTTACCTATTTATTTTTACAACAATTAATATATTACAGAATGTTTTTATATACAACGTTCACAGCTTTCTTATCATTAGATAATACAAACATGTTTTCTCTAGAGGTTACTCTTGAAAGAGCCACATACAGTGCTGGAACACTCCGTGAAGTGCTGGGCGACGGCTCTTCTACTTGAGAGTGGTAGCCAGGCGGGCATTGGTAAAATACACTTCCACCGTGCGGTAAACCGGCGCGGCGGCGGGATTTGAACCATAAAAAAATTGCAGTTCAAAGTCAATGCCACTAGGCCATCACTGCTTCAAAACTGCATAATCTACCTCTGCTGATCCAAGTGACTATCGACCGCGGTATCGATCCTGTTGCTACCGCTGCTGTCGGTACCTGCGGTGTTATCTCCGTTCCCTAGATGCTTCCCTCAATAATCTTCTCTTTAATTCAACAAAGACTTAGTTCTGCTGCATATACAGTTAACAGATGTAACTAATGCTAGGCTAGTTTATTTCGCGTGCTTCCACAGTATTATGTCGTATGGTAGCTGCTGCTGAAATCACAAAAATCTGTGGCCGAGATAGAGACAATCTTTATCTTACAAAAGCGTCAAATTCGAGTCATATATAAATAAGATATTTTTTTTTATGTTATTGTGACGGAACAAGCACAAGGCCCACCGGATGTTAAGCGGTAACCTCTGCCCATAACATACATTTCATCACAGGTTATGAGGTTATCACACACCGAGGGATTGATTGACAGAAATGGTTTTTTTTTTAACTTTATGATTAAAACGTTACCTACATTAGGGGTTTTCCAAAAAAAAATAGGAATTTACAAAATATTTCTTAATTATAGGAATATCCATAATATTTGATAATTATTTGTATTTATTCCAAAATTTCAGTTATTTTATATTACACAGTAACAATCATGATTGTAACACCAGAAATCAAGATAACAAAGCGCCAGGTATTAGATTAGCTACCAAATAAAAAGACAAATAAACGGTCTTTCTTAGAACACTGTTTACGATATTAATATAAAGTTCCCAGAGCTATCGCAAAGCTCACAGAAGAGAAAAATAATTTAATTAAGAAAACCTACTATTAAGTTTGTGATTACATAATCAAGGTGTCATATTTTTATATTTTCGCTTTTTATATGAAAAAACAAATCTAATGTAAAACTGTTTAGTTTATAAAATATGTACAACTATTTCTATTCGCAAGATATGCTGCTTTGGAAACTCGTATGAATAATGTTCATAGTACACAGTAGAAGCGTTCGTAGCGTAGTTTGCTACACCATCCGCCATTCTTATCCGATCTCCTAAATTAAGATTATTAAACACCCTCGGAAGCGCTCAGTAGTAATGTCACTACCGGTCACCCATCCAACTCATGATTGCGGCGGACGTTGCTTAACTTTGCTGGTCGGTTAATAACAGCTGAGCAAACTTCGCCACGAGCGATTTAAATTTTTCCCTAAAATTAATATAAATATGTGAATAATAACAATCATTTACGACCTTATCCTGAACATAAAACGTATTTTTAACATGCACACACATGAAAATAAGACCTTCTGGTTAAAAAAGGCTACCTTCCATACAAAACAGCCATTAGCTTTTATGAGTTAATTCAAAGATACAGACTTGTTCACTCACGAAGGCGCACCTCTCTACAGTACATTTTTGAATTGCATATGTGCGGATTCGTTCGGGTGGGCAGTAGAGCGGCAACTCTACTAGGTAAACAAATAGGCAAGAGTACGGTTTTGTAACTAGAAAGGTCTGTAATGTGGGACAAGTCTTGTTCGCACAATTTCACTTGCTGTAGTATCCTTAAATCGAACTTAACCAATGGCAAATGTTTAAATATTATAAATTAACCGGCAAAAAACACTCACGTTGAGGATCGAATACGTCGACCCGGGTTTCGAGCATATCAGATGCTCATCATCAGGGCGAGTGCGCAGCTGCGTCTGCGAGCTCCCGGCGGGCACTGCGGAGCGCCGCTCGCGCGGCTCGGCTCGATACCGGCGCCGGCGGCGGCATCGGGGAGCTGGGTGGGGGTGGAGCGAGTCCCGCGCTGCTGGTGCTAGGTGATGAAGTCCTAGCGTGCCCGGCTGAAGACGGTGGGACTACTTCGTCGTCTGTGATCTCATCATCATCATCAGCACACGTACCGTGACATACAAAACTGACTGTGTCGCTCTCTAGACTGCCCGACAACTTTTGCGTCGAGGTGACATTAAGGGTAGGAATCCAGGCTGGTGGTAGCGTCCAACCCCCATCTCTGTTAAAATTGGGATGTCGGTTGATTTCTATAGCCTCACGTATTTTGCGAGGCACATAAAACTTTTCTCTAGCTAATACGGAGGCTTTATCAAAACGAATATAATGATTGGAGTCCAAGAGATGAGCATGTTCCGCAAGGGCCGATTTAGTAATGTCCATGTTCTTAATGCTCCTAATGTGTTCGGTCAGTCTAGTAGCAATGTTGCGTCTAGTCTCTCCCACGTAACTCTTGCCACAGTCGCATGGTACTTTATATACGCCCGGTACGTTAAGGCGGTCTTTGTCCTTCGGTGAACGTAGCATCTGTCTTATTTGACCGGGTGGACGGAAGAACGTTCTGATATCATATTTCCGTCGCAAGAGATATCCGATTTTGTCCGTTATTCCTCTTACAAACGGAAGATAAGCAGGAGAACGCTCCACTCTTGTTGGTCGCTTACGTTCACTTGTCTTTGCCCAGCGGCAACATTGTCGCCAACTGTATCCGTTGTCCTCCAGTACCCCTCTCACGTGCTGGAGCTCTTTTTCTATGTATGGAGGGTCACATAGCCTAAGTGCTCGGTCCATCAATGCTCTTGGTACGGAGGACAAATGTGCAGGATGATGATGTGAGCTAGCATGAAGATATCGATCCGTGTGTGTCGGTTTTCGATGAATCGTGTGCGTCAGACTGTTGTCTGGCATCCGGATAACACGCACATCTAAGAACGGCAATACCCCTTCCTTTTCTTCTTCTACGGTGATGCTGATCTTATGATGTAAGTTATTGAGGTGATCCGTAAAACTAGACAATCCTTCTTTGTCTATAATTGCGAAGATGTCATCTACATACCTCCACCAATAGCGCGGTTTCACGTGTGCAGTGCTGAGGGCCAGGGATTCGTACCACTCCATAAATATGTTGGCTACCACTGGAGCTATAGGTGAGCCCATCGCTACTCCATCCACCTGCAGGTAGAATTCTCCTCTCCACACGAAGTATCCACTCTTGAGACATAACGATATCCACTCAATGTACTCAGTAGGTAAGGGTGAGTTCTGTATCTTACGGCTTATCATTTCTATAGTTTCGTCTACTGGTACACTAGTGAACAGAGAAGTTACGTCGAAACTCACCATGACTTCTGTGGGTTGGATTCGCACATCTTCTAGCAGTTGAACGAAATGCGTTGAATCTTTCACAAAGCTATTGCTCTGACCTGTGAACCTTAGCAGGACAGAAGCTAGGTATTTTGATAGCTTGTAGGTCGGCGAATCTATTTGGCTAACTATAGGGCGTAATGGCCAGTCTGGCTTATGTATTTTTGGTAGGCCGTAGATTTTTGGTGGTTGTAGTGTATGCGCATAAGCATACATACGCTGTCTCGTGTGTCCCTGTGTTGGTTAGCAAACGTCATTGTCACGAGAGCCATGGGCGAGAGTGGACAGTAGTGCTATTGTGAGATACACGGACATTGTCGAGCCAGTGCAGTGAAGTGGTACGAGAGATAGTAAAGCAACCCCTATAAGTGGCGACGAGTAAAAGGTAACAAAACTTACTAAAATCACGCGTACGAAGCACACCCACCGATTTTGTAATTTAACCCGAAATACTAATATTTTCGTAGAAATGCCGAACTCCCATCATATTGACAAAGCAGAATACTATTAATTTAATTACAATACCGCTCATGGTTTGTAACGATAATATTAGTGGAATACTTAACAAATCGGAATTCGTGATACAAATGTATGTGGGTACAAATGTGGCGTGCCTAGCTTAATGTAAACAAGGTAAGATGCTTGGAACACGTAGGTAGATAACGCACTTTGTCGTGTAATGTTTAAGTGGGTACTTATTTATAACTCGATAAGTTGAAACGCATTGTAGGAGGCACTGTTAAGATTTTTGTTTAACTGGGAACCTACCTACTCGCCGACTAATCATTTTCGTAAAATGATGGAGGGAGCTACCTACTTGAGCTACGTGTTACCGTTGATTTACTAGTAGCCATATCATGAACAATTATAATGTATTTTACTAACATTTTGTATCCACGGTAATTAAGTAGGTACTTTTTGCGTTGGGTCATAAAGCGTCACCTTCGTATTGCGCGGCCTCACCCCGCATAAAGACTGCGCTCATCATGTATCAAGTGTACATTTTACACATCTGATACTAATAGATAGATACCAACGAGTGTATGTTAAACTCGCTTAACTAGAGTGTGTTTATAAATGCTAAGGGAACTGGGGACCTTGTTCAATCTTTTGAGTAAATTAGTTATGACATTTATTTTAGAATATGGATGTTACATATTCAATCTTTTGAGTAAATTGCTATGACATTTATTTTAGAATATAGATGTTACATAAATTCAGTAGAATTGTTAATTTATCTCCCCTATTGAAAACATTGCCTGGTAATTAAAGTAAATTAATTATTATTGCTTAGGGATGGTCAGCAGAACCTCCATTAAATTGGGAACTGCTTGGTGGTTCAAATGAACACCTCCATTAAATTGGAAACTGACTGGTGGTTCAAATGAACGCCTCCATTAAATTGGAAACTGACTGGTGGTTCAAATGAACGCCTCCATTAAATTGGAAACTGACTGGTGGTTCAAATGAACGCCTCCATTAAATTGGAAACTGACTGGTGGTTCAAATGAACGCCTCCATTAAATTGGAAACTGACTGGTGGTTCAAATGAACGCCTTCATTAAATTGGAGACTGACTGGTGGTTCAAATGAACGCCTCCATTTAGTTGGAAACTGACTGGTGGTTCAAATGAACGCCTCCATTAAATTGGAAACTGACTGGTGGTTCAAATGAACGCCTCCATTAAATTGGAAACTGTATTGGCAGTTCAAATGAACGCCTCAATTAATTTAATTAGTTTTTGTTGTTTTAATTGGTAGTTAAAAAAAAATAAAAAAAAAATATATATACTACCCAATTAATTAAATTTTCTAGGTCACCCCAACGGGTCCAGGAAACATGGCTCAGCAACCTTTGTTGGCTCTAGAAGGGCTAGATTTAGACGGTGACAGAACCTCCATCGGTTGCAAATGGGAAAGATGGAAAAGATCCCTACTCATATATCTTGACGCGACTGAAGTTGTGTCTTCTCAGAAAAAACGAGCAACATTGTTGCACTTTGGAGGATCAAACTTGCAAGACATATTTTATAACTTACCGGGCGCTAACGTTCAAGCTGCCGAAGGAGTTGATGTTTTTGAGGTTGCTATCAAAAAACTTGACGAATACTTCCTTCCGAAACAAAACCGCGTTTTTGAACGTCACATGTTTAGACTGATAAAGCAAGAAGATAACGAGAAGTTTGAAAGCTTTTTAGTACGACTACGGAAACAATCGGAAAAATGCAATTTTGACAAAAAAGAAGACCACTTGATTGACCAGATCACGGAAAAATGTATATCGGCTGAATTACGTAAAAAAATTCTAACAGTAGGTGACAGCATAACCCTGGAAAAAATTGTGACTGAAGCCAACACCTTGGAAGTTGTCACCGATTAATTAGAAATATATGCAGAAAGAAAACAGGACATTCAAGAAAAAAATCAAAGTCACCTAGAAGTTAACGCTATCTACAACAGAAATAAAAAAGAAGGAATTCGAAAAACTAGACAAGTGTTAAAGTTTTGTGGACGATGTGGTAGTAAAACGCATCAATCTGATTATAAAGAATGTCCTGCTTTAGGAAAAACATGTTTTAAATGTGACAAACTGGGGCATTTCCGACAACACTGCAGAACAATAGGAATAAAAAGGAAGGCAAATGAACAAAATAAATCAGGAATCCCACCAAATACAAAAGGTAACAAGAAAGCTAGAGTTGAAGTAGATTATGTTTTCCACATTGATGATGACGCTACAGTTGAGTGCACCCTAGGTGGGGTTAAGACAAAAATGTTAGTTGACTCAGGCTGTATAGTCAACTTGATAACCGAAGAAACATGGGAGACCTTGAAAAATAAAGGAGCCATTGCAACGAATCAGATACCCAAACCAAACAAGACTCTACTAGCATATGGAAGTCACACTCCACTTAATATCAAAGGATCGTTTGAAACCAAAATAGGAATAAATGAACGAGAAGAACAAACAACTGTTTATGTTGTTGCGGGAGGTACAAGAGACCTGATGGGGAAAGAAACTGCCACTCTTTTAGGCGTTTTGAAAATAGGAGTGGATATCAATAACATTGAAAACGGCCAGATGTCACAACCATTCCCCAAAATTAAAAATGTGCTAGTAGAAATCCCTATCGATGACAACGTACAACCAGTATCACAACCATATCGTAGAATATCACTGCCTATTGAACGGAAAGTCGAAAGCAAGATTCAAGACCTACTTAACCGCGATATAATAGAGGAAGTACATGGACCTTCGAGATGGGTTTCCCCAATGGTACCTATTATGAAAGAAAATGGTGACCTGCGACTGTGCGTAGATATGCGACGCGCTAACGCTGCTATTATGCGAGAAAATCACCCATTGCCTTGCATGGACAAACTCTTGCCGAAAGTTGGTAAAGCCAAATGTTTTAGCAAGTTAGACATTAAAGATGCTTTCCACCAATTAGAATTGCACCCAGATTGCAGACACATAACGACCTTTATAACGGCTAGAGGTCTCTATCAGTATAAAAGACTTATGTTCGGAATCAGTTGTGCTCCAGAAATCTTTCAGAAAGTACTAGAAAAAATATTGATAAAATGCGACGGAGTTATTAATTTCGCTGATGACATATTGGTTTTTGGAGACAGCAAAGAGCAACATGACTCAAAACTAGGAAAGGTGTTGCAAGTTCTCAAAGAAAATAACGTACAACTCAACGAACAAAAGTGCATATACAAAGTAGAGAAGGTAAACTTTTTAGGACACGAATTGTCAACAGACGGAGTGAAACCGTTACCAAAGTACATGGAGAGCATTGCCAAGTTCAGAGTCCCCTTAACCATAGAAGAACTACAAAGTTTTCTAGGTCTGCTGAATTACGTAAATAAGTGGTTACCCAACTTGGCTACAAAAACGGAACCCTTGAAGGAGTTATTAAGGAAAAAACTGGGAAGAAAAACTGACATCAAACCATTTTGGACAAGCAAACAAGACAAGGCGTTTGTAGAACTGAAGGATGCGCTTACCCAAATACAATCTCTAGGATACTACGACATTAATGACAAAACACAAGTTATCGCAGACGCTAGTCTTGTAGGTCTTGGCGCTATTTTAGTACAGACTGATTCAAAGGGTCCACGAATAATTGCATACGGAAACAGGACACTGACAGATTGCGAAAGGAAATACAGCCAAACGGAAAGAGAAGCTTTAGCCCTAGTTTGGTCTGTAGAACATTTCAACATCTTCCTATTTGGTAAAGAGTTTGATCTCATTACAGATCACAAACCACTGGAAATATTGTTTGGACAAAAATCTAAACCCTGTGCACGCATAGAACGATGGGTGCTTAGACTCCAATCCTACAGTTACCATGTAATATACAAGCCGGGAAAGGTGAACATCGCTGATCCTTTATCACGTCTGTGCGAACATTTAAAAGCAATGCCTAAGGGAGGAGACGAACACATACATCAAATTGTTGAGCAAGCACGACCTCATGCAATTTCAATGACTGCAATTATTGAAATTTCAGGTAGTGACAAGGAAATCACGGAAGTTAAAAAAGGAATCTATGAAAAAGAGTGGCACGAATCTGTCAAAGGTTTCAAGATATTCGAGAATGAGTTATGTTTCTACGGAAACATATTACTTCGAGGAAACCGAATCGTCATACCACAGAAATTACGGAAAAATGTACTGGATGCAGCACACGAGGGTCACCCTGGGATTGTGGCGATGAAAGGAAGATTGAGGTCAAAAGTGTGGTGGCCAAGAATTGACAAAGATGCAGAAAATCTAGCAAAATCCTGCAAAAGCTGCATTTTAGTTGGACTGCCAAATCCCCCAGTGCCTATGAAGAGACGTGAACTCCCTATTACTCCTTGGGTTGATGTCGCAATGGATCTGCTGGGCCCGCTACCTAACAACGACTACTTGCTCGTAATGGTTGACTATTATAGTCGCTACAAAGAAGCCAAGATAACCAAGACAGTAACCAGCTGCCAGATTATAAAATTACTTAAGGAAATTTTCAGCAGACTTGGTTACCCAGTCTCAATTACCGCTGACAATGGGAGACAATTTGTCAGCGCCGAGTTTCGCTCTTTTTGTGAGGAATGTAATATCATCCTTTATAATACAGTGCCATATTGGCCTCAACAAAACGGAGAGGTCGAAAGACAAAACCGCGACATCATGAAACGTCTCAAAATTAGTCATTTTGAGAAAAAAGACATGAAGGAGAGCCTAATGGAATACCTCATTATGTACAACAGCACACCTCACAGCGCAACAGGTAAAACGCCGTCGGAATTATTTTACAGAAGGCAGAACAGAGATAAAATTCCATCAATTGATAGGCTAGAAGGTACAGACGTTGATCTTGATGTCCGAGATCGTGATAAAATCCAGAAGGAAAAGGGAAAAGAGTACGGAGATAGAAGAAGAGGAGCAACTGAATCGACCTTGACTGATGGAGATAAAGTTTACGTCAAAAATATGGATAAAGTCAATAAGCTCAGCTCAAACTATAACCCAACACCCCACACTGTACAGAATACTAATGGAGGAGATATTACGCTAAGAAACGACCAAACGGGTCAAGTACTAAGTAGAAATATTGTTCACCTGAAAAGAATAGAAGGACAATGAAAATCAGTTCAAGAACAGAATCATGATGAAGCAGCTGATGAGGAAGGTAAAGATAATGAAAATAATTCGAAATTGTTGAATGGATAATCCTAAAGTCCTAAATACTTGACCTGTTTCTATAATACTGATAGAACCTAACAAATGTTATCTAAAGCACTAAAAATGTAGAATTAATATTTCATACCTACTAAATAAAAATTATCTAGAATAAATGTCTTTTATTTGTCTATTTCAAATTTATCAATAAGGAAGGGATGTAGTGTATGCGCATAAGCATACATACGCTGTCTCGTGTGTCCCTGTGTTGGTTAGCAAACGTCATTGTCACGAGAGCCATGGGTGAGAGTGGACAGTAGTGCTATTGTGAGATACACGGACATTGTCGAGCCAGTGCAGTGAAGTGGTACGAGAGATAGTAAAGCAACCCCTATAGTGGTGTTGGGTTGTGTGGACGCAGACGTGCCAACACATCTATATCTGCATTATTGCGTAACAAGTTCACTACTTTTGTGGTAACTCTGGCTGTAGGATTATAGTTCACCTTCTTGTATGTAGTGTTGTCACTCACCATTTGCGAGATCTTGTGTTCGTACGCCTCCGTATCGACAACTACTGTTGCGTTCCCTTTGTCGGCAGGTAGCACTAAAATTTCGGTATTATTACGCAGATCGTGTAATGCTGCAAACTCACCTTTCGTAACATTACTTTTAGGTGGTTTAGATCTACGTAATAACGACGAGATATCTTGCCTCATACATTCCGCGTCATTGTATGGAATTTTATTACGTACGATAGTGTCCTCAATACTAGAAATAATGTTCTCCACAGGAATCTTCTTAGGTGCTGGTGCGTAGTTAAGTCCTCGGGAAAGAACATTGCATTATCATCTAAGCGGCATGATGACAAATTAACAACGGTCTCATTCTTCGCGTACGACCCATCATCATTTTTATTTATATTTCGAGGGTAGGCGCACGAACCGTCGCCCCTCTGTTGCCGCTTGAGATACGATAACTTTTTGTTATGCCTCTCGTTAATGTTCAATCCGGTAATATTTGATCTACTGTATGACATCGCATCCAATACTTCCCATAGATCCTGTTGTAGTGTCTGCGACAGTTGGAGATGCAAATCGTACATCTTTTTGTTGACGCACATTAGATGTCGCCGATTTTCCGCGATCACTTTACGAAGCAATTTCCCACTCGTGACACGAAAAAATTGATCGTATTCCCGAATACATTTCACTGGTTTTATTATTAGAAACTTAGGAATTACACCACTATCCCGACACTTCACTAAGAAAACCAGACTGCACTCAAGTTTTGTACGTTTCAATCTTAATCGCGCGAACTCTTTTACTTTGTTGAGCCATTCCGTGCCGTAACGGTTAGCTATTTTTGAATTGAAATTCTCGTGAGTTTCACACATATTTAAATATTATAAATCCGACATTCGACATCGAAAACCGACACACACGGATCGATATCTTCATGCTAGCTCACATCATCATCCTGCACATTTGTCCTCCGTACCAAGAGCATTGATGGACCGAGCACTTAGGCTATGTGACCCTCCATACATAGAAAAAGAGCTCCAGCACGTGAGAGGGGTACTGGAGGACAACGGATACAGTTGGCGACAATGTTGCCGCTGGGCAAAGACAAGTGAACGTAAGCGACCAACAAGAGTGGAGCGTTCTCCTGCTTATCTTCCGTTTGTAAGAGGAATAACGGACAAAATCGGATATCTCTTGCGACGGAAATATGATATCAGAACGTTCTTCCGTCCACCCGGTCAAATAAGACAGATGCTACGTTCACCGAAGGACAAAGACCGCCTTAACGTACCGGGCGTATATATTGTACCATGCGACTGTGGCAAGAGTTACGTGGGAGAGACTAGACGCAACATTGCTACTAGACTGACCGAACACATTAGGAGCATTAAGAACATGGACATTACTAAATCGGCCCTTGCGGAACATGCTCATCTCTTGGACTCCAATCATTATATTCGTTTTGATAAAGCCTCCGTATTAGCTAGAGAAAAGTTTTATGTGCCTCGCAAAATACGTGAGGCTATAGAAATCAACCGACATCCCAATTTTAACAGAGATGGGGGTTGGACGCTACCACCAGCCTGGATTCCTACCCTTAATGTCACCTCGACGCAAAAGTTGTCGGGCAGTCTAGAGAGGGACACAGTCAGTTTTGTATGTCACGGTACGTGTGCTGATGATGATGATGAGATCACAGACGACGAAGTAGTCCCACCGTCTTCAGCCGGGCACGCTAGGACTTCATCACCTAGCACCAGCAGCGCGGGACTCGCTCCACCCCCACCCAGCTCCCCGCTGCCGCCGCCGGCGCCGGTATCGAGCCGAGCCGCGCGAGCGGCGCTCCGCAGTGCCCGCCGGGAGCTCGCAGACGCAGCTGCGCACTCGCCCTGATGATGAGCATCTGATATGTTCGAAACCCGGGTCGACGTATTCGATCCTCAACGTGAGTGTTTTTTGCCGGTTAATTTATAATATTTAAATATGTGTGAAACTCACGAGAATTTCAATTCAAAAATGGCAAATGTACAAATAATACGAGTCAAATAAAAAAAAACCCTAATGTTTCAATGGCCGTATTTCACTTGATGCCAATTTCGTTATTTTTGATAATTTTTACTACATTTTTGTCTATGGTTCATATTATATGTGGAACCGTTGACGCAAAATGTGGTCATAATTTTCGAAATAAACGAAATAGCGTCATTTGGAATACGTCTTATGAAGTTGATTTTCAAGTTAGATACTTTGAATTTTGATTAGTTTGATTATTTATATTATTTGGTGTGGATTCTTAAAGTAAATATAACTTTGTTTTGTTTTGTTAAGTAGTGTAGAACATAAAGTAACTTTTGGTGTAGAAGTTAGCTTAGAATCAGGTAAAAAATCCTTGAAATTATTATGATTTAATTTCAAACAAGTTGGAAACGTGTCTCAAGGGTTTTTTTGATTTTATGATTTTCATTGGACGTAGAGATTATCTAAATATCAATGAGTATTGGATTTATTTGATTCACCACATTTTAATTAATAAGACTTAACATTAATAGGGTATATTCCTAATATACTAGTCATCCCAGTACTTCAGGATCTGGAGGATCTGATGATTATGATGATTTCAATTAATAAGACTAACATAAATATTTTTCTTTAATTTACTAGTTATCCCAGTACTTCAGGATCTGGAGGATCTGATGAAGGGGTGATTTCGGTGGATATATCAAGAGATGTACTTGAAGACTCATTTGTAGAGATGTCTAATACACCGATTCCTCCAGACTTGATAACGTAAGTATTTTCTTTGGATAAATATGTATTATTCTTCTTTAGTCATTTGAAAAGTATTCAGCAAGAGCATGTCGAGCATATGCTATGAAAAGCGTTTTGCAGTTTTTAGCAATATCAATCCTATCTGCAATAGACTCAGCTTAGGATAACTTTAACACTTGCCTGGCCTCGGAAACATCCAACAACCGCTTCTTATCTCCTGGTTTAATCTATGTGCATGTTAGATAATGATAACAATATAATTTAATTGATAAATAGACAATATCATTCAAGCGGATACCAAGGGATTAGTTAGGGGATACTGGTCCAAAATATTGGTAGATACATACTTGCAAATAATATACAGCTAAGGTAATAAAAATAATGTACAATATGTAGATAATAAAACATAATTAAATGCAATGAAGAGTATCCTAACATGGTCAGCCACACATCACAGAACACACTGTACTGAACATTACTTAACCTTTTGTTATTTATTCAGATTGAGACGCAATGTGTGGAGCAGTGTTGAACAAAGCCTTATAAATTGATCATAAAAATAGTGTACCGTTGCATTCTATGCAAAGATTTTTAAGGGTGAACTGGCTGGCCCGTTCTCCATACAAACGTCGTAGGGTGATCACTCCCTTATTTGAGGATTTAGGTCCAAAATAAAGCATAGTACCGATTGATCTCGTCATTATCTAGGCTTCTATGATGCCGAAATACTAATAAAATAATTAACTCGAGAATTATGAGCCTTTAAACATTTTCATATATAGTTTTCGAGGCTCATAACTTACAACTTAATTATCTTTTTCAAATTTTGGCCATCATACAAGCCTAGATAATAACTTATGCTTAAGTCTGTACCTAAAATCTCAAATAAGGCAGTGATCACCCTACGATGTTTGTATGAAGAGGTGACCGGCCAGTTCAACCTTAAACACTAAGTACAAAAAACAGTGAAAGAATTTTTACATATAAAATTGTAAACATTTCAATGTTACGAAAGTTTGATTTAGGATTTTTGTTATCATTTTAATCTAGGATGTTGACATCAATGAACCATGAAATATAGTATTTCTTAAGGCTGCTATGAATAAATATGTAAAGAAATGTAAGTGAAGTTCAAAAACAGCAGAACTCAAACATTACAGAGGTGGGTGTGGTTTCATAAGTATACCATGCGGCGCTACAATCTTACCTCAATGCAGTCATTTCTAAGCACCAAATCAATTAACCAATCCAATTGAATTCAGAAGATTGGCTTGTTTTGTTAACTATGTACTTGATGAATCTGAAATTGAAGCCATAACTTTACTGTGGTTAAACTTTTTTCCATATATATTTCTTAGTGCAGTTTACACTAGTGACACGTTTAGCTGCGCTGTGTTGCATAGCATCATGCATTTGGTGGTATTTTCCATAAAATCCTATACATTAAAACATCTGTCTGCTCTGTGCTCTTTAGTATGACCCGGTCTTTAACTTGTACAACTGCTAAACCATTATCTACTTGGTAATTACAATATACAATATATCTTACTATGCACACATCAATTAATGTATGTAGTTCAATTTACTTTGGCTACTGCTACAGATGTTGCTATGTCCTCTTAAAACAGTTAAATATTATATCGGGTTATCACCCAATTCACCTACACATATCTTCCTGTGGGTGTCGTAAGAGGTGACTAAGGGAAAAATACTGGAAAGGGGGGCAGCAGCGCTTTCTGACGAACTGCTATCTTACACTGCGCTCCCCAAGCCGTCTGCCAAGCATGAGGATTATAGCAAATACCCACTGAATAGGGCAGGCTGTGTTCAGCAGTAGATGAGTTGGCTGATACAGTACAGGGTGATAATACCTTATATGGACATATTTATCTCAAATACCCATAAAGATTTATTCGTGAAATGCAAGATGTCTGTGTGTGAGCGTGTGTGTGTGTGCGTGTGTGTGAAAATCACCATGGATATGTGAAAGATTGACAATTTGGATGCGTGCCACCCATGGATCTATGAAATCTAATATGTCCATGGCGCCACCCAGAGACCCAGCGGCGGACATTTCAATAATGTTATATTCCATACACAGTGGCATAGATAGGTCTTTCAAAGCAATAAAAAAAATAGAATATATACTACTAGCTTACCTGCCGCGGCACCGCCCGCGGGTATATCATTTATCGCACAAAACCATTAACCTCTTTTTGCGTACTTGGATAAAAACTATCCTATGTCCTTCCCCGTGTCTCAAACTATTTCCATACCAAATTTCATCCTAATCGGTCCAGTAGTTTCAGAGCCTATTCAACGCAAACCAACAAACAAACAAAGAAACAATCAAATCTTTCCTCTTTATTATATTAGTTTAGATGTATCACTTAAGATAAGAAGCGATCAATGAAAGTCCCCTTATTTCAAGTAATTGCCTGGACTTTGAAATGCATGCAAAATTACAAGTATGTAAATAGCTTTTGAGTTATAGAGGAGTCTTTGTGAACCTGTTTTTAAACTGGCCACTCCTTCCGCGTCTATATCGGCCTTGATGAGGCCGTGCTATTTACATAATTATATCTAGCTAATATTAAAAAAAAAACACCTAACTGCATATTTTATTGATGAGTTCCTCTATTTATGATTCCATATCTTTTCATATCCAGATTGACTGAACCCAATCAATGTTTTTATTCCATTAGTTTGTTTGTCTGTCTGTTTGTATGGCATATTTGTATTTCTATTAAGTATTTTTCCATCAAACCTACTAATATTTAAATGATAATTTAGTAGGAAAACAAATTATTTTAGTGCTCTAGCATTGTGGATTGTCTTTGTCTACATCTTATCGACTGTTATTAATTGATGGATTCGTTAATAACAGCTTAAGTTCTTAAATAATGTATTTATAATAGCAAAAGCATTTTTCTATGATTTCATCAGATTTTGTTAGTAAGAAATAACACAATTCGGGCCACTGTGTGTTTGTTTACTATGTTTCCATTTTAGAATCATTATTCGTTACGGAGTCTTGTTTAAAAACTAATATTCATAGATATAGTTAAATAGACTACTCAAGTTTTAAACTGTATCTGACATGATGTCCGACTTTGCTATATTTCTGTATAATATACGAATAAATAAAGTATTTTGCGTAGTGTATAATACATCAAAATGTTTAGCAACCTGAAGCGCTCGTAGCGAAGTTTACTTAGCTGTTCTCAACCGATCAACAAAGTTAAGCAACGTCGCGCCCGGTCATGAGTTGGATGGGTGACCGCTAGTGACATTACTACTGAGCGTTTCCGTGCTTCGGAGGGCACGTTAAGCCGTCGGTCCCGGATGTTGTCTTAGGATGGCAGTCGTTATAGCATAGTGGTAGGGCATTTTGTGAATGCCCGCCTGGCTAGCTACCACCCTCAGGTAGAAAAATCTGTCGACAAGCACCTAACGGTGTGTTCCGGCAGCTGTCCTTGAGAGCCAGTACTTCTAGGTTAGTCTGAACAACATCTTCGACCACATCATAACTTACCATCAGGTGAGATAGTGGTCAAAGGCTGCTATTGTTCAATTTATGGTAAAAATAAGCGCTAAATAAAATAACTACACATTACATAAGCAGCCTCATATAAACAGATACAAAGATGTCATGTAACTAAATATCAGAGGTATAGTGAAAATGAAACTACTTTATAGTACCTATTATTTATTCTGTTGGTCATGCACAACTGCCCAAGATTGTATTTCATTTCTTAACACCAACATAGAAAGGCCTTCACTGTCGCATTTCAATAATAAAGCCATGACAGAGACTAAGTTCCTGGCTTAAGAGATAAAACTTCAATCTATTCTGCCACCTTTAGCATAGACCTATATTAGTAGTATGTTGCTGCGTGTATGGCACAGAATAGGGCTCGTTACTATTGTCGACCATCATACTACACTACTAGGCTTAGTATGTCAACTATGTATACGTAATAACGTTACTACCTTTTGAATTTTTAATTTGTAATTTATCACCTACTAAGAGTTCTAAGCGAATAACTTAATTAAATCTTTGGAGCCCTAAGTTTACATCCCAACGGGAATCAAACCCACACCTCTCGGTTGGTGTGACCATTACATTTTACCAGATGGTAGGTCTCTTTAGCAAGAGTCTTGGTGTCTTGTTTTGTCTTGGTGGGTACCACCGCATTGTCAAATATCCTGAAATTCATCAATGCAGTATTGTGCAAATACTAATGTGTTTAGGCGTGAAATGGGCAATGCAGCAAGTGAAATTACTCGGCAAAGACATACGAGCTAATGTTTCGGAGTGACGAGCGCAATGTAGTTTAGGATGACGCTTACCATCAAGTGGTTGACTTTGTCCATCTCGTTACAAAAAAAGCATAAAAGTAACAGACTTCTGGACATTTTTCTGACAAATTAGGGCTTTTGCAAATACTTAACTCACAAATTTGTTGACGACCATATATTTTTATATTACTCATCTTTACCTATTAGCTTAACCTACATCTTCGAAGATATAATCGTTTACCAAGTGAGACACTGGTCAAAGGCTAACCTGTGATTAATTAAAACTGCAATACTGACCTAAATAATAATTTACGCGTCGCTTCTTTGACAGATCAACAGAAACGAATGGAGATAGTGAAGAGTCTACAAGACTTACCCTGGCCTATGAGAGATTACTCGAATTACCGCGAACGATTGTGGAGAGGTTCTCAAACCATATCAAGTATTTGGACATCAGTCACAATCAAATCACGTAAGAACTTTAATTTTTATTATGTATCTATAAAGTTCCTGGCTTAAGGGAAGTGTGCAAGTAGCGCTTTTAACACAAACTTAGTTTCTTTATATTTGAAGTACAAATCGTTCCAACACGGTTAAATTAGGCATGCATGTACACGAGCCTACACTGCCCCGATGAAGTTAGACTATAGAATATTTTCCAAAATATAAGGATCCATATGAAAACTTCAATAAATAACACAACGTGTGAAAAAAATACAAAAAAAATTTTTATATCGCGTATGCTGCGGAAATTTATGACAATAGAGAAAAGTGATGAATAAGGAACCGTTATTTATTCATGTGGTACTCCTACAATTATATTTATAGAGGACATCAATATCTACAAAAAAAAACAGAAATATCATATGTCTATTACAGTTATGTTACAATAACTACTTTTTATGTGTTTCAATTTCGTCACAAGTCACGAATTGCACTGCGCCCGTCACTTTGAGACATAGTTGTTGAGTCTCATTTGCCTGTAATTTCACTGGCTCTCAAGGAATGCTGCCGGAACACACCGTTAGGTGCTTAGCGACAGATTTTCTACTTAAGGGTGGTCCCTAGCCAGGCGGGCATTCGCAAAATGCCCTTCCACCATGCGGTGAAGCTCAAGCCCGCGGCGGGATTCGAACCATGGACCTGCGGCACGGCAGCCCATCTCTCTCTCCAAATAGAGTATCATCTGGGAAACTTCAAGTACCTACAGAGTGAAATAGGTATATTCTAGCAAGGCATGTAGGCATCGTCTCTCTCCACCTAGCATGACTGCGATTAAAAGCCTATTTTTTATGGTATAGGAAGGCAAATGATCAGGCGGCTCACCTGTTGGTAAGTGATCAATGTCGGCCACGGATATCCGCAATACCAGTGGTCTCGAGGATTCGTTGCCGACATTAAATATAAAAAAATATGTGATCGAAAGCTTCGTCATCTACTCTTCCATTTCTCCCCTAACATTTACGTCCCGAATCTGCTCGTCGTGGGCTGCTTATCCTCATTACAGGAAACAAGGCTGAACGGCTCGTAGTCCGACTCCACCACGAGAAAGTTTAAAAATATTACATTCTCCAACATAGTCATCATAGCGTTCCAACAATAGAAGTAAGTTAAAGAAAATCCATTGTCTTGGAACTCTTGTGCGAGGTTAAGGCAGAAGCTGTACCGATATTTAACGGTATTAACTCTCGCGAACTAAATTCATGTTTACAATACACTTTCGTGTCTATTCACGCACAAATTAAGGTCAAATTAGCATATTTTGACTAACCTTCACGGACAAATGAAGATTCAAATTGCAAATTTTGACTAACCTCGACTTTTCGACCGAGTTGCTTCGATCGTGATCACGAGCTGCCTGATTTAGTCAAAAATTGCTATTTTGACCTTAATTTATGCGCGAACATACCCGAAGGTCTAATTTATACATGATATCTAATAGGTTTTTGAGGTTTAGATTTTTGAAGCAGTGATGGCTCAGTGGCATTGGCTATGGACTGCCGCGCAGCAGGTCCATGGTTCGAATCCCGCCCAGAGCTTGAGCTTCACCGCATGGTGGAAGGGCATTTTGCGAATGCCCGCCTGGCTAGCGACCACCCTCAAGTAGAAAATCTGTCGCCAAGCACCTAACGGTGTATTCCGGCAGTAGTCCTTGAGAGCCAGAAAAAATACAGGCTAATGAGACCTAACAACTGGACGTCTCAGTGTAACGGGCACAGTGCAATTCGTCGTTGACGAAATGCGTCTGTTATAGGCAGAGGTTAGTCCACTTAACATCAGGTGGGCCTCGAGCTTGTTCCGTCACTATAACATAAAAAAAAAAAAAAAAAAAGGTATGTAGTAGTTTAAAAACAGGCAGTCCACTTGTTAGTTTCGCTGCTCTAACATATAAATGAATACTAATAAAAATGGTTGTTACAAAATCACGAGAGGAAAATTATACTCATTAGCAGGTTTTTTTTTCTTTTTTATGCCTTTGACCACTATCTTACCTGATGGTAAGTGATTATGTGGTCGAAGGTGTTGTTCAGGCTAACCTAGAATTACTGGCTCTCAAGGACAGCTGCCGGAACACACCGTTAGGTGCTTTGCGGCAGATTTTCTACTTTAGGGTGGTAGCCAGCCAGGCGGGCATTTGAAAAATGCCCTACCACCATGCAAAATCCGCACCTATAGCCGGGGTATGCTCTGACCGCTTGAGCTAACATGACAATGACTCATAACTCTAATTTTTCCTCTCGTTCTTTAACCATCGTATGAGGAAGGAGCGACACCTATAGTTCAACTTACGTTGTACTACAATCAAGAATAATTTTGCAATTAGCTTTAAACTTGCTAATGAATGATTTGATTGATGCCTATAATTTTAATTTTTGCAATAACGCACGCATTACAAAATCACAAATTTATATCTGTAAAATCTATATTTCAGTAACTTGGACACCCTTGTGTACTTCGAACACCTGACTTCTCTGATAGCAGACCACAACCCTATCACTGAGAACTGTATCCTGCCGCCGTTACCGAAGCTAGAGTTATTATGGTAAGGACATTGCGTTTCTTAATATCTCCTCTTGTAGCAATGATAGCCGAGCGGTAATAACGTAGCCGCCTGGCTAGCTACCCTCAAGTAGAAAATCTGTCGCCAAGCACCTAACGGTGTGTTTCGGCAGCTGTCCTTGAGAGCAAGTACTTCTAGGTTAGCCTGAACAACATCTTCGACCACATCATCACTTACCATCAGGTGATATAGTGGTCAAAGGCTAACCTATCAGGCATAAAAAAAAACTATTGACTGCCGTGCCGGAGTTCCATCGTTCGATCCCCACCGCCGGCTTGAGCTTCACCGTATGGTGGAAGGGCATTTAGCGAACGCTCGTCTGGCTAGCTACCACTATCAAGTAGAAAATCTGACGTCAAGCACCTAACAGTTCCGGCAGCAGTACTTGAGATCCAGTATAGGTGACTATGAAATTACCGGCGCATGAGATTTAACAACTGTATGTCTCAGGATGATGAGCGCAGTGCAGTTCATCACTTACACAGAGCTTACCGCTTAACATCTGGTGTGCCTAGTGCGGGTTCCGTCACAGCCAATTTAAATATAAATAGTTGCATGTGCTTGGAAGGTTGTTCTAAACAAATGGGCAAAAATCTATCCATACAATTCTACAAATCGTAATAAGTCTTTTTTTTATTGTGTTTTATACTGTGTTTTTGTTTCCTTGTGTACTAAAATATGTACAGACCTAGATGACGGAATACCAGCATCCTAGGTTGTCTGTGTAGTGTATATAATTTCCTAAGTATCTATCCCCCGTGGGGTCCGGTGGGGTGGGGGCCGGTACAGTATCAACCCCACAGACCCGAGATATGGGTAAGATGATCCGTAGATAATGCATGGTGGGAGAGAATATTGCGAATGCCCGCCGGGTAGCTACCACTATCAATTAGAAAAATTGTCGCCAAGCACCTAATGGTGTATTCCGGTAACCGTCCTTCAGAGCCAGTATTTCTAGGCAAGCCTGAACAACATCTACGATAGCGTCATGACTCACATTAGGTCAGATTGTGGTGAAAGGAATAATAGTATATAATAATTGTGCCTAAATAGTTTTAATAGTTGGCCTATCAGCAAAAAAAAGTTAATTTTAATTAATAAATTTATTATTTATTCAGTTAATAAATTTCCAGGTTGAACCATTGCAAGATCGCGTCTCTATTCCCATGGGTGGGCAAGTTGAAAGAATCCTGCCCCAACCTGCAGTACCTTTGTTTAATGGGGAACCCAGCAGCACCAAGTTACTTCAATGGAGGCACTTTTTACGAATATCTTCAGTACAGGTCAGTTGAATTAATTATATGCTTGAACATTGACCCCCTCTAGCAAGATAGAGTCCGTCTTAGTGGGTACCACCGCAGCGTAAGATATTCAGCCTGGAAGTAGTAGTGTGCAAACATAACTGTGTTTTTTTTTGTGAAGGGCACTATTAAGTGTAATTACTCGTAAAACGAGGCATAGAAAACGAGACATGGAATCCTCTATGTAAAATTAAAGCTCTGGGGGGCATATACTATCTCTTAATTCAGACTTTTTAGGGTTCCGTATCCAAAGGGTAAAAACGGGACCCTGTTTCTAAGACTCCACTGTCCGTCTGTCTATAACCAGGCTGTATCTTATGAACCGTGATAGCGAGACAGTTGAAATTTTCACAGATGTGTATTTCTGTTGCCGCTATAAACAACAAATTATACAAAAAAAGTGCAAATTCCTACTCGCACTATAAAGAACGAGAGGAAAAATTGAAGTTATGAGTCATTGTCAAGTTAGCTAAAGCGGTCGGAGCATACCCCGTCTATAGGGGTGGATGGACGCGGGTTCGAATCCCGCACTTGATATTTTATTAATTTTGTAACGTTATCCGCTGAGCAGGCGTTATTGCAAACATAACAATAATAAAAAGTTATATTATTAAAATACGCTAGAGAAAACACTGCAAAGCCAGAAAGATCTTTTAATGCGATGGTCGCCGTCCAGACGTATATAATTCAAGAAACTCTTCTTATCCATTCCAGACTCTTCGTTATTTCTCAATTCCCGTCTCTGAACCATCTCGACGATCGCAGAGTAACAGAAGACCAACGCGAAGAAGCGCAACGATTGTATAAACGCCCTCTAGTGGAGAAACTTCTTAAACCAGGCTCTGGTGGATTTTCACAGCTGATGCACAGTTCAGTGACCTGGAGCGGGATGCAAAACAAGCTCACAGCGTTGTGGGGGAAAGAGAAAAGGGATGAAAGGAACCGGTTAATATAAGACTATAATTGTCTAATTTTTTAAACCACATCCACTGAAAACCAACGGCAGAAGTCTAAGACTGTTTAAGTGTTGATGCAGAACTTCAAAAATATAATCCAGAGTGTTTTCTGAGCTGATGTTACCTGAGCGAGATGCAAAACGAACTCAAATCACTGCTTGGAAAGAGAAAGAAGCTGTTAATATAAGTCTAGTTTTTTAAATGTCTATCCTTAGGTACCAGTCATTGAAACAACCTTTAGTGGAAAATGTTTAACCAATATAGGGAGATTTTCACAGTTGGTACAGAGTTCAATGACCTGATGAGCGGGACGCAAAACCACATCTTTATGGGGAAAAGAGTTTCATCTGTTTTCTTTTTCCCACAAAGTAAACAGAATATAAGATTTTTTTTTTATGGGTTCATTCATTGAAATCTAACGAGCAGAAACACAAAACTGTAATAAGAAATGTAATAAAATGCTTCTTTAAGTAGAAGGCAAGTGCCCTATGCGCCGAACAAATATTGCTGTCCAGCAAAAGAATGAGGATGACGTTTTTGAGAGCCAGTCATTCAAGGTTAAGCCTCTTATAATACCTTCGACCACATCATCACTTACCATCAGGTGAGATTGTGGTCAAAAGCTTAACAATCAGCAATAAAAAAAAATTACATCCGCGATCTCTGCTTGGTATGCGTATTCCGTATACTGTGCTGTGTCATCCAGATTGTCCACTCTAAACACAGCCTCCCCATCAAGGGGGGTTTTGCTATAATCCCTACGCTTGGCAGGCGTCGTGGGATCGCAGTATAAGATAGCTGTTCCTCAGAAGGCGCTGCTGCCCACCACAGGTATACCTTAGTCGCCTCTTACGACACTCACAGGTAGCAATGGGGGGGGTGACATTCTAGCCAGGCACCCCTTGTGAATTTTTTTTTATTGCTGCTATATAAGCCTTTAACTAAAATCTCACCTGATGGTAAGTAATGATGAGGTCGAAGGTGTTAACAGGATTAACCTAGAATTACTGGCTCTCAAGAACAGCTGCCGGAACACACCGTTAGGTGCTTGGCGACAGATTTTCTACTTGAGGGTGGTCGCTCGCCAGGCCGGCATTCGCAAAATGCCCTTCCACCATGTGTTGAAGCTCAAGCCCGCAGCGCGATTCCAACCATGGACCTGCTGCGCAGCAGTCCATAGCCAATGCCACTGAGCCATCACTGCTTCAACATTACGTATACCCGCTGCATTTTAATGAAATACGAGTCGTTCAGCGCTGATAGGTGCGCGTCGTTTCATACAATTATATAATTATAAACATTTATACCATTCGATGAATGAGGTGAGTGCAGTTCCTGCTGCGCATCTAGCTCTCGTTCAACTTTATGGAGAATATGTAAATCAATCTACGAGATTTGATAACTGGTGTAGAGTTAAGTATCCTAGAGCGGGATGCAAAACAAGTGCACAGCTTTGTGGGAAAGAGATGAAATGAACCTGTTAATATAGAGACTAGTTTTTTATTTATAATATTATTGGTGTACCTGTGTGCCTATCAAAACACTGCTGTGTGCTCGACGAAATTAAAGTTTTTAATTTTAAATGCAAGGCCGTTACAAACTTGTGAGTCTAAACAACATAATTTGAATTATAACAATACATAAATATATTTTTTTAAGTCAATGTAAATAAATAATTTTTCAAATATAACTAAAATAAGTAGAAATCCGGTAAATATTACGCGAGTCCTAGCCGGTTACTTAATAATAATAAAAATAAGTAGAGTTCAAAATTATGTAACCATCGAAATATGATTTGTGTTAGCATAATGTAAACAAAAAATATTTACTTTGATTTGAAAATTTTAAGTAATTCGAACATTAATGTTCGTGACTGTACTTGTATAATTCAAAATACTTGCCCGTTTTTTTCAATAATCAGATAATTACTATTTCTAAGAATAAATGAATGGACAATATAATAAGAACAAATGTTGGTTGCTTAAGGTTGAACTGGCCGGTCACTTCTCTATACAAACGTCGTAGGGTGATCAGATCACTCCCTTATTTGAGATTTTAAGTCCAAAGCATAATACCGATTGATATCGTCATTATCTAGGCTTGTATGATGCCAAAATTTTAGAAAGATAATTAAGTTGTAAGTTATGAGCCTCGAAAACTAAAGTTTTATGTAAATATGAAAATGTTTCGAAGCTCATAATTATAAAGTAATTTTTTTTTTAATTTTGTTAGGTTTTGCAATAACGCCTGCTATGGGGATTACATTACAAAATCACAAATATTGGATAGGAATTTTTTGAAATTATTTTATTGAAATTTCGGCATTATACAAGCCTGGATAATGACGAGATCAATCGGTATTATGCTTTATTTTGGACCTAAATCCTCAAATAAGGGAGTTATCACCCTACATCGTTTGTATGGAGAACGGGCCGGCTAAGGTAAAGTTTGTTATAAATTTGGGACATTAACCGGTATGCGTCTGATATTTTTTTATCTAACGATTGTAATACCAGGCCAAAATAAACTACGGAAAATTTGTGCCAATCTTTTGTATCTTTTCTCGACAACAAAAATGGGAAAATACAAAACCTTGAGACACAACTTGATGACCTTGGCATATAACTTCGGCAATATTAGATGAGTATGCACAATGGTTGTAAATGAAGGCCTAAATAATTAAGTAAGTTCTAGTTATAACATATAATCTGCATTTTAAGCCGCATTTACATAATCACACGAATATCAAGACGACAGACGAGCCGAGCGATGAGGCGCTAATGTAGAGCACGCTCAAGACCCGCCTACCCGCATTTACTGCGTAGATGCGTACAGTCCCACCAACTTATCTGTTCAGGCGGCAGAAAAAAGAACTACAACATTCCTTCAAATTGTGACAGTTTGTAGTTGATTTCCTTGACCAGCAGCGCCCTCGCAAACTGCAGTTAAGTTGGTGGTACTATACGGCTGGCTTACTTCAGCAGCGGTATTTTGAGCACGAGTCAAAGGGACGAGTGTTTTATGCGATTTTGCGTTTACACAATCACGCTCTCGCTCATTTCAACAACAGACGTGCTTCAAGCAACACGTGTTGTTTTTGTTAAACAAAATGGATTGGAGTAAACGGGTCTAATAAATTTAACAAATTGATTTTAACAATATTTGTATATTCCACGTGGTTTGCTTGCAAATAAAACATTTTGATAAAATAAAAAAAGTATACAATACACATAATAACAAATACTTTTAAAATATTTTAAAAGTATTTGTTATTATTAAAAATGGATTTCCGCAAAGTAACGCCTGAATCTATTCATTATACAATACACGTCATGATAAATCTTTTATTTAGTCTAGAATGTCAAAACGATTATATATCATAGTTGAATAAATAATTATTGGTCAATGGTCAGATTACTGAAAAGGTTAGCAAGCAATTGGTAATCTTATCGATAGATTTCGAAATTATCGATGCATTTCATCGACATTTGCAATACTTTTACCTGATAGATAAAAATAAGATATATTACCTTATATAGTACCTTATTGATGTGATACTTTTTATGACATTTTTACGATACGTTTTGTATATTATAAAATTGTAAAGTTACATTTGAAATAAAGATTTTATATTACAATGAATTTTAATTTCCATGATCTTACTGAATATAGTTTTATAAGCCAAAGCTAACAATTTCCCTGTTAGGTGGGATGGTGTCCCCGAGTATATTTGTTTTTTTATTTTTATTATGAGGGTCTAATGAAGGGGTTCAAGCAGAAAAAACGTCACTTTTAAGCAACTTTGATATTATGTCTTAGTAGGCCTATTTTTTCACAATTCAATAATAACACAGTAATTATTATGTACATAATTTATTACTATTAAACTTACATACGTTATGTACAAAAAATAATAAGTATTGTTGTTATAGGTTTTCGACATTATTACACATAGTAATTAAACAACTTTAAACGGTTTAACACTGCAAAGTGTTTGAAACTTCGGGACAAAACAATGATAAATATACGCGATTTAAAACGTTTAAAGTTTAATTACTATGTGTAATAAGTATTACTCAAATCATAAAATGAGCATTGCGTTTGTAGTTGTTCTGCGCGGCACTGTATAGTAGCGATGCGCGACTGCAAACGAAAATAGATTTCGAAATATGATTACCAATTTAATTATTCGAATATGACCTTAGTTGTTTACTAATTTTTATCTTCGAATGATATATCGCGAACGATTTCATTCGCACCAATAATATACAATCAAAGGAAAGAAGTGACGTGATTCGTTAGTAGTACTCTCTCACTCGTTAAGCGTGCTGTTTCACTTTCTATTTTAGATGATAAGTGCAATAATAATTTGTTTTTATTATTTTTACCCTAATTCAATCAAAGGATTTTTTGTTATACGTCTTTACTTGAAACACTTGCAGCACAGTTTGCTTGGCCATTCATAACCGATCAGCTAAGTTAAGCCACGTCCGCTGCAGTCATTAATTGGATGGGTGACCGCTAGTGGCCTTACTACTGAGCGAGCACGTGTTTCTCAAGGCACTAAGTCGTAGGTCCCGGTTATCTCAGGATGGCAGTCATTACAGCATGTGTCTCAGATGCATATTTTGCGAATGCTCGAATGAATGAATAACAGTTCTTCAGACGGCGCTGCTGCCCACCTGGTCTTTTTTCTTTTGTCGCCCTTTACGGCTCCCACAGATAGATAGATAAGGGCCTGCTATTTAGCCCGGCAGCCTACGGAGCTCTTCATATTATTTAATAAAAAATATTATTACTTGTGTTCAGTCAAATAATCAAAAGATTTCTTCTTCATTTTTTTTTATTTTATAAAACTCCTCCACAGACTCCACGGTCCGTAACTTTTTTTAATTGACATTTTTTTTGTTTAAAACCAGAAATAGGGAACATGCAACAATCTAAGAGGGAACAGTGCTAAAAGAAAAGTTTTTTTTTTCGGTAAAGTCATTAGCACTAGCATCCAGAGCAGACCGGTGTCCTCTAGCAGCGCCTGTTCACGAGTTGACGCATGTGCCAGCCATCGCCTTCCTCAACCATTTCTGAGGGAAGATTGCGACCCGACTCAACATCGCCACTAGACAACACCTTTCTGTGAGCATGACCGCTCTGGATACCCGTGCCAACGATTACAATTATTAAACAGAAAATTATTTTTTTTGTCATTCTCCCACGTCACATTTTAACAGGGTCTCATTACCCTCACGCTGTTCGATTCGATCTTTGATCGCCATTTTGAGGTTGTAATCATGGATGGCTTTTGGTGTCTTAACCATCGCCTTCCTAACGAACCGTCCTATGGCGTCTTCTTCGTCATTTCATCAAGATTTCTTCTTAACAGTCCAACAAATCGAAGGGTTTCTTCCACGCAGTCAAATCCACGTATGGTATGGAGTTGTAGTCGTCGCACCGACATTTGGGATTGTACTGTGACTCAACTTCGAACGCTTTCTTCTGTACGTACTGAACGTCGGTGTTGTCGCAGATCAGGCGAGCCATTGACGCTTTCTTGATCTCTTTTAGTTGATCTGAAAGTCGCAATCATTATTTATATAATACACGGTAAGATATAGCCATAGGAGTTTTTGAACAAACGTCATAGGGAATCGGTGAGCAGTCGAATGACACCTGTCAAAATTTAAAATGGCGGTGCCATACAAAGCGCTCTGACCCAACTGAAACAGGCCAATAAAAAAAATTTCAAAAAGGTTTTCAAGTCGCTTAGGTACCTGTATGTAATTTTGCTTGGATTTGTTTGAAATAAAAGTTACAGTTTATGATTTTAAGTTTCCGTAGTAGTATCATACATGTCTGAGCATCCGTATATCACGGTTATCTACCTCTTAAATGGAATTACTTGATATTTTGTAAGGAATAGTTAATAAAAACCGCATATTGAAAGATATACTTATTCAGTAAATAATTTTTCACAACAACATGAAAACTGAAGCCGAAAACAAATCTTAGAAAGACAGAAAAAAATGACGAAAGACTTAAATATACCCTGGCATATTATAGTGTATCATCGTCTAGAGTTCTTTTGAGTGAAGATTTTTTTGCTATTACTACCTTAAGGGTGAACTGGCCAGTCACTTCTCCGTACAAATGTTGAGGGGTGATTACTCTCTTATTTGAGGTTTTAGATCCGGAAATGAACATGATATCGTTTTACCTCTTCATTATATACGCTTGTATCGTGACACATTTCCAAAACGGTAATTAACTTGAGAGTTATGAGCCTCGAAAATATCCATATAAATTTTCGAGGTTCATAATTTTTAACTAAATTATCACTTTAAAAATCCGTGACGATACAAGCCTAGAAAATGAAAAGATCAATCGGTATCATGCTTAGTTCTGGTCCTAAAACCTCATATAATCCTTCAGTAATCATCCTTCGACGTTTGTATGGAGAAGTGACCGGCCAGTTCAACTTAAGTCATGTTGTTTATTTTTTATATGTAAGTATATAGTATAGGTAGTTATGATTTTATAGGATTTATATTCATATTTTAAAAACTGATGGGTAAGTATTTTTGTACAGAAAATTTATGAATAGGTAATCTTTTCTTTCCACTCCACGTCCATGAATACAGCGGTGCGAGAGGAATGGCGACGGATTGGGAGGCGTGTCACCATTACTCATGTGACGACCACGACGACTCTGTCAAGAGTGTAGCGACTAAGAAGAAGAAGAATCTATTCTTTACATTGTGAAATGGGCTCGAAAATACGAATAAATAATGTATTTATTCGTAGGCTCGAAATTATACTAATATCACGAACTTTCGTCCTAGCACTAACATTACCTATAATGGGAAAGTTTGTGAATGTGTAATTTTATTACTTCTTCACGCTCAACCCATTTCAGTGAATCTTGGAATATATACAGCTAAGTCCTGTATTATCACATAGGATGCTTTCATCGCCATCAGTTTTCATCATTGTCTATACGGCATTGATATAAGGAAACCGCGGGCGTAGGCAGTTTTTAATAAGTAGACTGTTTCTTACCAGGTGAAAAGGAATTTGACATTTCCCCGTTATCATAGAAGTACCGGTCCCCGGTCCTCGTCCTGTAGAACTGCTCGGCCACGATGCAGTGGAAGGTGTGCCCCAGGATGGAGCCCTGGACGTCCCGCTCCATGGCGCCCCCCACGAACAGGTCTATGTCGTCCACGCACTCGTATAACTGCGCTAGGGCGTTAATGCGCTGAAATGAAATAATTTCATCATAGTTTGTAGACCTCGTGCTCTTTTTTAGAGAGGTTTCACAAAATATTAGGTATAAGAAATCACTTGTATGTTTTTTGAATGCTTTTAGTAATATTACTTTTGTAGGCAAAGGCTAGTAGCAGTCCAATATACAAGGAGGAGCGCTGTACGCTCTGACTAAATGCTTATTCTATTTTTTTTTGTAATCACGCATGCAATATAATCTAATGTATATGCGTTACTGAAAATTACCAAATATTAAAATTATAGGGGTGCGTCATCATTAACAAGTTTATAGCCAATAGTCTTGTTTGTAGTACAATGTAAGCTGAACTATGGTGTGGTCTCGCTCCATCCCCATCGATATGGTTAAAGAACGAGAGGGAAAAACTAGAGTTATGAGTCATAATGTCATGTTAGCTTAAATGGTCAGAGCATGCCCCATCTATAGGGGTGGATGGCGCAGGTTCGAATCCCGCATATGACTACCATTTTTCCTCTCGTAAATTTGTAATTTTGTGATATTTTTTTCATAAAGTAGTGCTAGGTACTGACGTCTTGGGGTATCTCTCCTGCTAGATCCTGGAAGGTCCTTGCTTTGGGCAGACCGCAGACCTCTCTGAAAATATATGAAAGAGCTGGTGTTACTTGATGTAGAAAACAAATACTTATATTATTTTAAAGCAGTGCTGGCTCAGTGGCATTGGCCATGGACTGCCGCGCAGCAAGTTCATGGTTCGAATCCCGCCGCGGGCTTGAGCTTCACCGCATGATGGAACGGCAATTTGCGAACGCAGGCGTTCGCAAATTGCTAGCGATCACCCTCAAGTAGAAAATCTGTCGCCAAGCACCTAACGGTGTGTTCCGGCAGCTGTCCTTGATAGTCAGTGTAATTACAGGTACATGAGATTTAACAACTATGTCTCATAGTGACGGGCGCAATTCGGGACTAGTGATGAAATGCATCTGTTATAGGCAGAGGTTAGTCCGCTTAACATCAGCTGGGCATCGAGCTTGTTCCGTTACAATAAAAAAAAAATTAAAACAAACACGACTCCCAATACAAAGGAAACTAAGGAATTGTCAAATATCCTTGAAATATATACATGCGAATTTAGTTTCCAATAAAAGCGAAGACTCATTAAATAATGCTCAGTCATACAGTTGCCGGCTAAAGGATATAAATTTGATTTTGATGGCGACTGATGGCTTCTGCTAAACACGAGGTGGGCCTCGTGCTTGTTCCGTCACAATCACATAATAAGAAATAGAAATTGTTTTTGTTACCAACAACAATACAAATTTACCATAAATAAATAAACCAAAGAAAGTATAAAAAAGTCTTAAAAATACAAAAAAAAGGCTGGTTAGAAAAGTACCTATTTGGGAAGGTTCACAGAGTGCTTGAGAGTCCTGCACTAGACGAACTACCGCCAGACCCGCGATGTTTGCGCTTAAATAGTGTTAAAATATAAGGTGAAGATGGTAATGATTTGGTAAGTCTTCGCTGTTCTACTGACCTGTAGTCGTTGTAGGAAGCTAACCCGTGGTCCCTGCCTCGTTGCACGTCCATTGCGAGCAGATCCATGCCCCACTTGTTCTGAGACTTGAACAGCAAGTTGGTGATCTCCTGCGTACAGAAGGGATCTGACTCCGCGGCTGGAAGCGCCAAGATACCCCGCACCATGTCGTCGAGAGACTCTGGGGTCGACTCCAGGAGCGCCGGATTGAAGTAGTGGTCACTCAATCTGAAACAATACAATACAAATACAAAAATTATATATTGTTCAATTTAAATGCTACAAAACACATGTACACACAGACACAGTTAAAGTATAAGGGGCAGACTTGTCACTCGAAGCGATCTCTTCCAGTTACAGATCAAAAACCCATCTTCCAGTCGACTGTGGGGTGGAAAATATAGATAATATGAGGAATAAAAACAGATAGGTCATGTGATTTCTTTAGAAATTAAATGTAATATCTAGATAGAGAAAAAATATATCTATACTAATATTATAAAGAGGAAAGATTTGTATTTTGAATTTTCATTAGAATCCTACATTATCCCTTATGAACAAAGGCTATAGAATACATTAGTATTAGTAACGAACTTTTAAAAGTTGGTTTGCAAGTTGCTCATTTATATTATTCGTGATTTATACTACGATACAAACTTGTAGAGATAAGCGGCGTGGTAGCTGGAGGGGCACTTCATGATATCGTCAGGGATGATGGTGTGCAGGAACCTGAAGGCAGCGGCTCCGAACCCGTTGATGACGCCTGCGTTGACGTCATCGCTGTAGTCGCGACTGTACAGGCTTGAGGGAGAGATGCGATAGTACCGTAAGTAGCTCTCACCTGCATCGGAAAATAAAGAAATTTGTGAGTTATATAATTTCTTTTATAGTTGATAGGGTAGCCTTTGACCAATATCTCATTTGATGGAGTGATTAAAGATGTAGGTAGTTCAGGCTAAACTAGAATTACTGGCTGTCAAGGAGAGCTGCCGTAACATGTTAGGTGCTTGCCGCTAGATTTCCAACCACTGAGCAAGTAGGTAACATTTTATTTCCCACTTGTAAGTAGACACCCGTCTAGCCAGGCGGGCATTCGGAATATGCCTATTCTTTTAACTTAGGCCGGTAGGCTGATATACGATCAACTTTTTTATTTGAAGAGTATCATTTTATAGATGCATGCTAAACTAAAACACAGAAATGATTTCTTCATTATTTCTTCATGCATAAGTAAATAGACCTGTGCTATTTACCTAGATGTCACCAACGTCAAAAAGACAAGTTCAACCGGATAGAAAATCGATAGTCCAGAACCCACTCTCATAGCATAATTGGATATACACCGGAACGCTATTCTGGGGTTGCTTAACATGTTGATCGGCCTAGAACAACTGAGCTAGCTTATCTACGATAGCTTCAATATTCAGTGAATGGGCTCATTTCTAGTAGGCTAATAGGAGATAGGAGTAGCTTGAAGGCTTTTGCTTCTTACGTAACATTTTTTTTGTAATTTGGAGATTGAGCTTGTTGAGGGTAAGTAAACGCGTTTCACTACACAATTTAGTAGAAGCACAAAGAAATGTCCGTTTAAGCGTTTTTTTCGAGCCCTACTTCTCATTTTCTAATTAATGTCTTCGTAGTGCTTTTCATATAAACGTAGTTTTGTGTTAGAACTCTTTTTATTATTTATTTTATCTCTAAATGTGAAAATATGCTCACACTAAACTATTTAACAGAATAATTTTGAAAATACATAAGTTTACGGTAAATTGTCTATATGATAGACAATTTACCGTAAACTTACCGTAAACCGTAGCAGCGATATTAGACGCAGGGACATGAATGAAAAATTTAGCTTTGTTGGAACAGTTGCTACCGCAAATCATATACATACTGAATACAATATATGATGAAACAATTATATATTCTGTGACGAAACTACGTTTGTTGGAAAGCCCTAGGAAGACCTATTCCCATAATAATTTAATATATGAAAACTATCGCGAGTTTTATCCAAATTAAGTTATTAGGAACCGGCTAGGACCCGCGTTATATTTACTGGATAGATTCCGGCAAGTTTGGTCGGAATCTGTCCGGTATGTGCTCAGTTACGCGCTGAACCCCGTGCTTCTCACAATCGTAACTCCCAGACGAAGGATTACAAAACAGTCCGAAACTGGTCCAAATCTTTCCGGTAAATATAACGAGGGTCCTAGCCGGTTCCCAATAAGTTAATAATTTCATAGTCAAAACATTGTCAATTAGTTGTGAAAAACATGCCTTTATTTTCCTGCAAGGAAAGGAAATGGTATGTAAGCAGCCACGTTTCACCTGGTGATTTTCAAAAATAAGATAAACGTTGCTATTGCTATGTCTAATGGGTACAATAATAACAAATATTTTTAAAATATCCTCAGGAGGTCTTAACTCTACGAGCGCTCTCTACTATTCGCGATCGGGTGCTCGTAGAGTCAAGACCTCCTGACGATGCTTCGTGTAGAAGCGAGCCGCGTCGAAAATTCTTCCGGTTTGGCTGCGTGGCGTTTGTGACTTCACGTCGGCTTAACAGGAAAATTAGGCGGAATTGTCACTAGATATATTTTTTTAGTGTTTTATTAAAATATTAATTTGATGTTTTCTTAAAATATCTTATAAATATTTGTTATTATTAAATATGGATTTCCGCAAAGTAACGCCTGAATCTATTCATTATCTTATGGGTACAGTTGTAGACTTCCGGCTTCTTATAGAAAATTTAACTGTCAGAAAAAACTATATCTTGTCCAATCCGGATACCAAACCCAGGACTTCTACATTTCAATGAGACGTTTTATAAATAAGTACATATCCATACCAAAATTTAAAGGCAGCCACTCCTGGTACGTGATGTGTTGTATCTCAGCAATAACTATCTTCCTAGCCTCCTGGTATATCTTCTCGTCGGTCCACAGAGGGTTCAGGCTGCAGAGGGTGTCTGCTACTCTATTGTGCTCCCGGAGGAGTAGCGTGTGCAGCATGGCTAATGTTGGGGTCTGGTTGATTCTTCCGTCACCTGGATAATTACAAATTAAGAACAACTTATTACATATATGTATAGGTTGGTTATGTGGAGTTGCCACAACGCAAAGTCGTTATAGGTGAAAATCTTTTTTTTCTTTTATTTATTTATTTAGAACATATTACAATACATAATTAATTACTGCTAGCAACAAAAAGCAACTCGCAGAGGTTTGTCCAGTTGCTAAATCTGTATGTATGTTTTATTAACAATGTAAGTATAGGGATCCAATATCTAAAAATTGTTGTTTGTTTTGGTTGGATGATTTTACCTTCTTATTGATAAAACAAAGCAAAATGCCCGTGGGGTGCCTAAACTGCGATCCCCAAGACGACTGCCAAGCGTGGGGATTATAGCAATTCCCCCCTTCATGGAGGAGGCTGAGTTCAGCAGTGGAAAATCCGGCTGATACAGTACAGTAATGTGATGTATTATAGGTAAGTCATAGCGCACAAAATTGTTCCAAAGGTATTGTCAACAGAATTAAGAGAGATACCTTCTAAAATACGTGGCATTGCCTTACTAAACCGGTTACTGATATGCCACCACCTTCTTAATATATATATTTTTTGTTAAGAAATTATGTAAGGATTAATAAGGATCTATAAACGAATGCTCCGAATCTCCTGGAGAGACAGAGTCAGGAATGAAGAAGTTCTCAAAATAATGTTTAGCAAAAAGCTTGAACTGCTGACGCCGCTGTTCTAAGCAGAGCATCCAACAATAAGAATATTACATATCTGGGGATTCCAGGGTAATGGCATATAGCAAACAATATTCTAATTTTGCAATACACCTGCTGAGTCAAAATGCGGACAAAGTCACAACTTTCATTTTTTTTCTATCTGTATTATGTATATTTTTTTTATGTTATTGTGACAGAACAAGCTCGAGGCCCACCTGATGTTTACATCAGGTGGGCCTCGAGCTTGTACCCAGAGAGATTACCCTTTAGGGGTAACCTCTGCCTATAACAGATGCATTTCATCACAAGTCACGAGTTGCACTGCGGCCCTCACTTCGAGACATAGTTGTCTCTGACAAGTCTCATGTGCCTGTAATTTCACTGGCTCTCAAGAACTGCTGCCGGAACACACCGTTAGGTGCTTGGCGACAGATTTTCTACTTGAGGGTGGTAGCTAGCCAGACGGGCAATCGCAAAATGCCCTTCTACCATGCGGTGAAGCTCAAGCCGGCGGTGGGGAACGAACCAGGGACCTGTTGCACGGCAGTCCATAGCTATTACCGTTCAGCCATCATTGCTTCATACATAAATAGCATTGTTTATCTTACCAGCTAAATAGCAAGGATCTGAAGTGTTTCTCAGGAGACAAACAGCTGCCTTATCCTCCACGGAAGGTAGGTATCCTTTCTTGCATCCCTTCCTGATCTCCTCTCGCAGTCTTCCTCCTTTCTTACTTCGCAACTTCAACGCCAGTTTCTTGTCCGAGCCGTACAGGGGAGAACCATCCAGATAGCTAGTTACTGTGTTCATCTGAAAGCAATTGTATACTCGTCGGATATAATATTTCAACGAAACAAAACCCTTCTTGTACAATGTACATAGGGAAGTAAAGCTTATATCCTGTCTAAACCTAACTGGCGGTATGCCTTTATTAACAAAATACTACGAACTATATACAACACTACAGCTACTACACTAAAAGCATTTAGATCCCTATAAGCCATTGCAGACTCATAGGCAGTCCAAATGCTCTAGCCCACTACCAGTTGGCAGCGTGCCCAGCATGCTGGCAGCATTGCCCCGTTGAATTGCAATGCTTATTATTTGAGCCAAATAGGTGTAATATTTTTTTCAGTTTGATGATTCGATAACTCTTCTACGGGGTGCGATCGAATCAAAACGATCGACACAGGTCTACCCTGTTTGCATTATTTTCCATTTATTCCATCTTTTCCTCGTTTCCTTTTCCGACCTGCTTTTGTTTTCTGTGTACTGTAAAAATGAAGTTTCTTACCTGTTCTGCGTACCCTAAACTACAGTCATCTCTAGGCGTGGTGATACTTCTCACGAAGTTCAAGCACTTGATCCCATAGGGCCTGTAGAACGGATCGTCTTCAGGCACGCAGATCGGTATACATTTATCGTTCATCAGCTCTTGGGGTAGGACGTCTTGCCCGCTGCCAAGACAACATTGAATGCCTCCTTCATCTGGAAGTATTAATAAATTCATGGTATAATCCGCTATTTTTTATCACGACTTGTATCACAGCTAAAATTTCAACAAGTGTTTTATAGAACGAGTTCCGAGAACAAGCGTTTGATTTAGTAGATCATGAGCTAAATTTACTCTAAACCATAATAGACTCAGAAGTTAGGTGTATTATGAATTGGTTCTTATAAAAGTACAAAAAGAGTCGTTGAAATAAACATTTAAACAACATCTATCATATTCTTCGATCACATTACAATTCGAACCTTGTAAACATAACCACAGGTATTTCACAGGGTCCGATACTTGATCCCTTATTGTTTATTTTATACACCACTTGGTTGAAGAACTCGTTTTATTAGGAATCAAATTTCTCATATATAAACCATACCAGTGACTTCCATGACCTGGAATACTATATCATGAGTGACAAACTGGCCCCACTGCATGTTCATAGTACTGAGAACTCGGCTGGATATAGGTCTATCAGCGAACAACCGTGTGGAGATTGCGCGGGCGTTAGGCAATGGACGTCCACTCCTGGCAACAGGCATAGCGTAGATCCCTGGAAATAATAGATATTATATTTGAAATCATCATTTCCTTTGTTTGAAGATAACCAACGATCATTAGAAATTACAGGCACATGAGACCTAACAACTGTACGCCTCAGTGTGACGGGCGCAGTGCAATTCGTCGTTGACGAAATGCGTCTGTTATAGGCAGAGGTTAGTCCACTTAACATCAGGTGGGGCTCGGGCTTGTTACGTCACAATAACATAAAAAATAAAAGTTAGAGGTAATCTATATATAAATTTAGTTAAAGATATGACAGTAGTGGTCATCTGGATTCTTGAATTGCAATAAGATTTTTTGGAAGTTTAAGTTTACTGTCAATAAAATGTCAATAACATTTTAGAACATATTCTCTTCAGTAACTTTCCCAAAATCATGAATAAGGTATGTATTTTTTTTAATCTGATACACGAAATTTTTAATACCACTAACTTTATAAAAATCGTGCCAAGTACTTTATTATTGAGCAAAATATTCTGTAACTAAAATAATAACCAATGTAGGAGTGATAAAAATGTTATAATTCTGACTGCAAGTTCCGGTATCGTCCGGCTCTGCCTGATAAAGTTTTTTGCGTTCCATATCGGTAGATATCCTCAATTCGAAGCTCTCGTAGCGAAGTTTGCCTAGCTGTTCTTAATCAATCAGCAACGTCCACCGCGGTCAGGAGTTGGATTGGTGACCGGAAGTGACATTACTACTGAGCGTCTGAGAGATTGTTTTAGGATCGCAGTCATTACAGCATGGTGGTTGGGCATTTTGCGAATGCCTGCCTGGCTACCTACCGGCCTCAAGTAGAAAATCTGTCACCAAGCACTTGTGGCCCGGCAGCTGTCCTTGAGAGCCAGTAATTCTAGGTTAGCCTGAACAACATCTTCGACCACATCATCACTTACATAATGTGAGATAGTGGTCAAAGGCTAACCTGTCAGGATTAAAAAAAAAGATAAGCTCGTTCCATGTGAAACGTACACTTACCTACTTAGATTTTTTCCATCGAAGAGCTGTCTTTATTTAATTTAATACAATATTTATTTAGGTATAATACTATATACTTTATTAGCTAAAGATAGGTCTTACCGTCAGCGTATCGAGGTGCAGCTATCCTGGTAAACGGGGCACCACGGCGACCCCATTCCGGCCTTTTCAGATTATTGCAGGTTCCGTCAATAGTCCTATACTTGCTGTCCTTGCACTTGATGCTCACTGGCTTGCACAAGGAACAATCGTGTACCCGAATCACCTGGTGCTCCAGGAAAGACATGAACGTATTTGGGGTTACGTCGCAGCTGTGAAAATAGAGAGAGAGAGAGTGGGTAACATCATCCAGCTGTTGTGTTCTGATTTCCACTTATTCGTGTTTTCATACTACATCTATTGGGTCTGAATAAATGTCTAAAATGTGTGAGGTACCCCGGAAGTCAAGATACAAAAGCTGTCACAATTTTAGACACGAGTCAGACTAATAAATTAGCTATTTTTGTTCGTACAAATCCTTTGACAAAACCGAACCGAAGTTTCTGAAATTGCGTAATGGCTGTGTGTTAATATTGATGATGGTTCACATATATATATTTTTTTATAGACTGGTTATTTTAAAATTTATCTGTGCTATCAAGAAGGCTTATAGTCGTAGACCACTTTTCAAATCTTGTAACATTATTTTGTTATCCTACTTGTTTTTTCGAGACGTCTGTCTGTTTGTAAACGACCATCCAGAATATTACCAAATGTGAAAGGTATTAGTTTACCAAAGATATTTTCGCGGCAAAAGAGAGTAATGTATTCTAACTATTACTCACATATACACAATAATAATAATAACTATTATGTACATCACTAACTTATTATATCAACCTCCTTCCCATAAAGTCGCAACAAAAAAATATTGTACATAATTGTATTTTTACGTAGATATAACAGTATGATATAAAACAGTTTAATAATTTATTTTAAATTAATGATGTGTTTTTTATAGGTAATTATCAAGTAATAAATAAATTAAGTTAAAGCATAGTAAATTTAACTGAAATTGGTAAGGCTTGGTAAAGGGAGCTGTTGCTCTAACAAATAGCTAATATATATTAAAGTCTGACACATGACAGAATAATTTGTCACTTTACAGCCATGCGATACTCGGGTTAGTAGGTAATCTGTGACTCCAGTACCAGGAGGTCATTCTATGCTATGGCAGTATTTACTTACACACAACACAGCTGCATAAACTTGTGAGCTGTTCGTGTACCTCGTCCGATGCTTCCTGCCGTAACTTATATACTGTTCTATACTGTATCAGCCGGATTGTCTACTGCTGAACACAGCCTCCCCCATTATGGGTTGGTTTGCCATAATCCCCACGCTTGGTAGGCGTCTTGGGGATCGCAGTATGAGATATTAGTGACTCAGAAAGCGCTCCTACCCCCCTTCTGGTTTTTTCTTATGTTATTGTGACGGAATAAGCTCGAGGCCCAGCTGATGAGCGGACTAACCTCTGCCTAGAACAGATGCATTTCATCAAAAGTGACGAATTGCACTGCGCCCGTCACCTTGAGACATAGTTGTTAAATCTCACGTGCCTGTAATTTCACTGGCTCTCAAGGACTACTGCCGGAACTCACCGTTAGGTGCTTGGCGACAGATTTTCATATGTTACCCTTAGTCGCCTCGTATGACATCCACGGTAGAGATGGGGGGCTAGACTACTACTTAGCGACCATGGTCCTAACTAGCCTATCCTAGCTTCCTGACCTACGACATTGTGGATTAGCGCTACGATACAAAAATACCAACCTGCTACATATCTTGAGCTGTAACAACTTGGTCGCTGTGAGCAGTTCGTGTGACACGTCCGATGCCTTCCTTACATCAGCAGGTAAATTTGCTGTGAAGAAGTGCATCATAGCCGGCGTCGCAACTTCCAGACTAACGCCGTTTCGGACGAGCTCGTTGCCTCGTTTTTTCTTTGCGCGTGAGAGCTCTTTTCCGCATTTGAGACATTCCGAGACAAGCTCTGAGGTAATGATCCCGTCTTCTTCTGTTTAGAAGCATTCAAATTTAATTAGATAGTCAGTCCACAGCGCTCTCGCTTTAGAACAGCGTGACCAAATGAAGTGTTTATCTTCGAAGTTTACACGAAGATGCATCCCTCAGGAGTAAATTATTGATGCATTTTAGTACAGGTAGGTTTCCTTTGTAAACTACGTCTTAGTGCGGGTGTAAATGATAAAGATACACACAGTAAAATAATAAAATGTTAAATATTGAGGGGCGCGCCTGCGTGAGAGGAAATTCTTGTTATTTGTTCGACCAATGAAATAGTCTATGAGTATTACTATACTTATGTTCGATTCTCCTCGTGACCACAGTAAATTCCACTCCATCGAAACGTCGAGGTATGGTAGTCCAGGTTAGCCAAAATTATATTCTGATATTAATTCGTGTGGGATAGATTTGTTGTTATTAAAATTGAGTCATCAAATTATTCCTCAATGAGACTACTCTGTCCAATCCAAGGAACCCTATCTGTCCCTATCTGAATTTCCCGGGGATCGAACCTAAGACCTCAGGAATTAAAACTATCCGGTAATAATATGTATTTTTCAGGATGTGACGCATGTAACAAATAGTAAATGATTAAAATTAGTTATTTTCAGGATGGGTCGAGTGTCATCTAAATATGTTCAATTACTCATGATGGCAACCGTTCAAACTGGTGGCGGAAACCTATTCTGGCCAAATCAATTGTTGTTTCATTCATAAATTTTTCATGACAGGTAATTCAACACGTCGTAGTCATTTAGTGTCGTATTCATAAATGCATCTGAGATCGATCATATATAGATAAAAGTAATATAGATCGACACAGTAATTAAACAACTTTTACGGTTTAAATCGCGTCTATTCTATTTATTTTACTTCCACGATCACTGCAAAGTGTTTGAAACGTCGGGACAAAAATAATGATTTAAGCCGTTTAAAGTTGTTTAATTAATTACTATGTATACTAATCGCGAAAACCTAACACAACATTAATATAGATCGATTGTTTTTGACAGATGGTCCATATATTAAACGTCAAAACAGCATCTTATAGTACCACCAACTTAACTGTGCAGTTTTCGAGGGCGCTACTGGTCATGGAAATCAACTATAAACTGTCACAATTTGAAGGAATGTTGTAGTTCTTTTTTCTGCCACCTGAACAGATAAGTTGGTGGGTCTGTAAGATATATTATCTCAAGTTTGAGATGCGTATATAAATACGAGCGAGCCTTAGCGGGTTGAGAGATGACATTAATTAGGTTCAATTCACGCCAATTAACTTGATCCAAAAACCCAATAGTCAATTATACTACGTTTAAAATATCCGTAAAGCCGATTTCCAAATGGTCATAAATGATGGGAGGGTAACACTTTGAAAACATAATAATATCAAAGTTCAAAGTTGTTTATTGCTTTCATGAGTACCTACATTTGATGGATACAATATTTAACAGAACATACATGAAACCCATCTGGGCATAGCATCATTTTATACAATCAAATACATGAAATATTACAAATGAGTACACACTATATTTGAAGTTGAAACATTGTCAATTTATTATAAACAATTCTAATCGTGTTTTTTTATCCCTGCGTGTAATATGTTAAATTATATTGATTATTAATAAAATTATGTTGAATGTCATGAAAAAATATAAAAATTATGTGAATTTATCATTATAATATTCTTTTAGATTGTAATAGCATTTCTCTATTAGTAATGTTTTAATTTTATTTATAAATTTGTTCGTATTTGATTCACCTCTTATCTCGTTTGGTAAATGGTTGTAAACTATCATATTATGACTTGCTGGTGCTTGAGTATTTGGCGCGCATTAAATGTATTTATTTCTCTTTTGTGGATAATCGAATTACTACATTTATAAACTTACCAATTGTGTGCTTTTTAAATAAATCCTTAACCACTTTGGTGGTCGCCAATATCGGACACACTGCGGGCAATAGTTCCTCCGTCAAAAAGTCCCATTCCGAAAAACAACAACCACTAACATTCACTAAAAATAAACTTACTAGTAATATTCCTAGCGCATATTTACAATCACGTAAAACCTTTTTGAAATCCATTATTTAAACACTGGCAGCTCTAAAAATGCAATTTTATTACGTTAATATATTTTACACGTTACTAATTTTATTAATTAACTAATGGTTCTCGTGTTTCATTTTTCGCATAGTCATGTAAATCTGTACTGTTAATTAATTAGAAAAGTCGTTCAACGAAAGTAGAGTTCTTTGTCGTGATAGTTTTGGGTTGATACTGGAATTAGTTGAGTTAGTATCGTTTAGAATTCATCTAATCATGTCACGTTCGTTACCGTTATTTCAAGTAACGTAACAGTTTACGGAAGGATAAGACATGTATTTTTTATTATCTTTTTAGATTTCATGTGCAAGTTACATAATCCACCTGTCATATAGGTAAGTGATTAGTAACATACTTACATTAAGTAATTGATAGCTAGAAATTATTACGGATGGAAAAAGATAACTTCCAGCGGGACTTGAACCCGCAACCCCCAGAATACCGTCCTGGTGCACTACCAATTGTGCGCACAATCATGACGCTCCCATTTTTCAAATTTGTTAGTTGTACTGATGTGCTGCAAATGAGTCGATATTGTGGGTTTGCTAACGTCAAACCATGCCAATAAATCTTTGGTAGTTTGACAAAGATCAATTTCGACCATTCAATTCATCGTAATAGTTCTTGGAACTTTCTCGTGATTAATTCTTAACGTTGAAATTTCCACACCAAAGCGGTTAAATCAATAACACATGGTGCGTATCCTGTCCAAACAGCTGCATTGACATTACGAGTTTCTGCTGCGTTAGTCACACTTCGTAAATCCAAATTAGCCTTATTTTCGTCTGATTTTACGTAAAATATTGAAAGTAAAAACAATTGTGTCGAACATTAGATGGCATCCCATTTATTTGTTTAATTAAGATAAATTATTTAGGTACTAAAGGTTCACTCTGCAGGTTTAATTTTCAGATTCTGTGCCAATGCGTTAAACCGGCAACTTCTTAATAAAACACCAAATGTTTAATTAAGCTAAGAGTTTTGCATAAACCAGATGATGCTTCTCATTCATTCTTGATGTGTGTTGTTGTATGGCAGCAATCTTGAATTTTTTGTCAGGTGTAATTCTACTTGTATGGGATAGGTTTTTTTTTTTTTTAATGCTTGATAGTTGCGCCTTTGACTGCTATCTCACCTGATGGTAAGTGATGATGTGGTCGAAGATGTTGTTCAGGCTAACCTAGAAGTACTGGCTCAAAAGGACAGCTGCCGGAACACACCGTTAGGTGCTTGGCGACAGATTTTCTAATTGATAGCTTTTATAGATTTTCTGCAGGTAGCTAGCCAGGCGGGAATTCGCAAAATGCCCTACCACCATGCTATAACGACTGCCATCCTAAGACGACAACCGGGACCGACGGCTTAACGTGCCCTCCGAAGCACGGAAACGCTCAGTAGTAATGTCACTAGCGGTCACCCATCCAACTTATGACCGCGCGTGACGTTGCTTAACTTTGCTGATCGGTTGAGAACAGCTAAGTATAAACTTCGCTACGAGCGCTTCAGTAAACTTCAATTTAAGTGAATACGTGGTTGGAGGATATTGACTATGTTAAAGATAGTGTATTGACCTCAAGGCCAGCTGCCAGAAGTCTATCAATTTGTAACAAACTACAGAAAAGAAAGCTCTACCTTTGTCCTCGTGCTTCCTTCAGATCACCACAGCCATATAACCTGGAGAGGTGACACTTAGGTACACACGTTCTGTTAAGCAATATGTACGAGCTTTTTGTCATCTGCTCGGCATAATACCAGATCCGGATTATTACTAAAATGTTATAGTCTGGAATACCCAAAAACTATATGATACGGCAATTGAATCCAAAACCTCATACTCGTATTCCGAAGTGACTATTTAACCTACTCGACCATCAAGACATACATCTTCTCTTCGTGTTTTTTTTTTATCTTATTGTGACGGAATTAGTTCGAGGCCCACCTGCTGTTAAGCAGACTAACCTCTGCCTATAACAGATGCATTTCGTCACAAGTCACGAATTGCACTGCGCCCGTCATCTTGAGACATAGTTGTTGCTCCCTTGGCATCGGCTGACCCACTATGGCCAATTTATGAAAGAAATTCTATTGTTATCATTATTGCCGATGTCAATGGAAAGTCTCATGTGCCTGTAATTTCACTGGCTCTCAAGGACTGCCGCCGGAACACACCGTTAGATGCTTCTGATTATGTAGAATTATAAATAAGGGTCATATTTATTTTTGTTTTCGTCTTGCAACCATGTAGGTACTTACTTAGCTACATCACTTGTGACGATACGGTCCACGACGACAGAAAATGCTGAAAATTAGTGAAGGCATTTATTACAGTGAGGGTAAGACTAAATTAAATAATAACATCCACACCAATACCAAGGTAACTTCCGTTTATTTTCTTACAAAAATATATTCATTATTTATCAATAAATAACAAAACAATGCTTATTCTTACCCTATACCTAGGTACTTATTTGCACTAATAATAAAATTGGTCACTTTTGTTCAACACATTATAGGTAACTTACTTATCTATTAACATTATTTCTTTGATCACAACACAGGTTTAAAACCTTTTGACTATAGCACACTTATATAATTCAGGTGGATTTACAATTATACAAAAATAATAAAACTCTAGGTATATGAACCAGCGATAACTAATGAATAATCTCTGCTCGTATACCTAAAATATTTATCCAAATTGTGGCCCCACTTTCGTTATAGGTATCATATTCACTAAGTATGCACCTACTATGAGATAGCGCCGGGAATTAATAAAAAAATTGGAACAAAAGAAATGTAGTTTTAAAAAAGCATATATTCTATCAGACGGAGTCTAGCAGTCTATTTGAAGATAACACCGTCCCTTATGTTATGATGGCTAAAAGATGAATTACAAAACAAAATTTAACAAATAACAAATGATAACAATTTGTACTATTTATTCACTTTTACGTTTGTTATTTGTTAAAAATACAAATAATACAAATACAAATAAATTTATTTCATCCTTATTGTGATACATTTATGATGAGTCTCTGACTCTTAAACTAGGCTGGTGGCGTGTATTTCAAGAGCCAGGTCCTTCCTGGCTTTAGTGGATCTATGACACATCTATATATATTTATATTTTTTCTTATAAACTATTTAGTAACAATTAAAAATTTGAAGCAATACATTAAACAGATACATATAGGAAAAATATTTATACGAAATTTTGTTGACATTCGAAATTAACGTCTTCGTTATAAATGTATCACAATAAGGATGAAATAAATTTATTTTTATTAAAAATAAACATATAGATATGTACGTAAGTATTTAAACTATATTTAAACGGAATTCCTGAACTGATTCCGAAGTCATTCAAATAAAAGAGCTCATTACACAAGTCTGAAAATCCTATTTCCCAAGTAAAGAAGCGTATCATCTAAGTCTGTAAATCCTATTTTCCAAAGTAAAGCAGACAATTACTCAGAATATCCCAAGTAAAGCCGCGAATTATTCAAGTCCAAAAATCGTATTACTCAAAGTAAAGAAGTGAAATACTCAAGTTTAAAAATCCTATTTCTCAGAGCAAAGAAGCGATATACTCAAGTCTAAATATATGTAAAATTTCCAAAAAAAAAGTAGCGAATCTCCGAAGTTTGAAATCACGCGTATAATATCAGTTTTTTTTATCGGGGCCCATCTAATACTTGTAGCACATTACTCTAGAGAAAACCTGCTCTAGAGTTGAAATTGATGTAAATGTTATTCTTATTTTTTCTTTTCATTGCAGATTTCACCCGATATATAAAATACAAAATTCTAAGCCTAGATTTGAATCAGTGGACTGCCGTGCAGCAGGTCCATAGTTCGAACCCAGCCGCGGGCTTGAGCTCCAGCGCATGGTGGAAGGGCATTTTGGAAATGCCCGCCTGGCTAGTTACCACCCTCAAGTAGAAAATCTGCCGCCAAGCACCTAACGGTGTGTTCCGGTAGCTGTCCTTGAGAGCTAGTAAAATTACAGGCACATGGGACTTAACAACTGTACTTCTCACTGTGACGGGCACAGTGCATCTGTTATAGGCAGAGGTTAGTCCACTTAACAGCAGGTGGGCCTCAGGCTTGTTCCTTCACAATAACATAAAAAAGGAACTCTAGCATACTTAATTCGTTAATTTCCAACTTCATCGGGGACGGTGCCAACATTATTCTGGGATTCGGACTCCGTCCGTACGGAAGATGTGCTTTCCCTAATACTAAACCTTATGTAATGATATCAGCCTGCTGATATTCTACATAATTTTGATTTTCAGGCAGTATTGCATACGCAAGGCAAAAATTTACACTATTAAGGCTTTACGCCAAGCCGATAACCTTGAGGCATTGATTCTAGTGATGCTTTACATCAGATGTTTTGAATAAGACACAGACAATTTATATTATAAGTAAAAAACAATGTATTTGAAATGCAACAAATCCAAATAACCCTTTATTTTTATTTTGATCATAGCATCAAAAATGTTCGTACTTTTTTAGTCAAAATCAAAACAGTTCCAACTGCGTAGTAATTTACGTTGCTACAAGTTAGTTACAAAATTAAAAAAAATAACGAAAAATTCTAATCACATTCACACACATATATCTGTATAATAAATTACTTCAACTTTGAGCTTATTAAAAACTTTTTAGAAATAGCAACCTATAATTGCTAAGCATGTGAAAGTGCTTGAAATTAATCATAAATATTAAGGAGTTGTCTTCTTAGGGTATCACAATAAATCATAAATCAGTTTCGATATAAATGGCAATTTTTGATTAAATTTGTTATAAAATAAACAATAAGTACCTAGCTCTTTTCATTTCCTCTATAATCATTGACTTGAATACAGGTGGGTCCTTATAAATTGTACTTACTTTAAGGTATAGTTTGTTTACATACACCGACCTATGACTCATTTACTTAACGTGATCTGTACTAAATTCAGCGTCATTCATTCACATATTCAAGAAGCACTTACTTTCCTTTCGGTATATACTTAAATGTCATAGCGTCAAAAATGCATTACAATACTTAATTATGTTTATCACATCACAGTTAGAAGTAATATGTTTAAAATAAATTAACAGTCACAATAATCAACTACCAATGTAAGCTAAATCCTAATTTTTTCACACTTACAAATGTTCTGAAAACGAAGTCCCATATCTTACTGCTAATGCCGAATGCTGAAAAAGAAAAAAAAAACATATTAATAGGTAGAATAATTAGGTCTCATTTATAACGGAATATATTAAAACGAATAAGATTTATGTCTTAGCCACAAAATTATTAAAGTACTATTTATACATAACATATAATTCCTACCATATAGCACATAATTCTCGTACGTAAAATTCATTTCAGTACTTTACCTACAACGTACTTACTGCCTTAGTGGCAATTTAGGGATACTTGTATGATTGGTAGAAGTAACTTCGAACAGGTTCATCCTATTTTCAGTTCGTTCTAAATCAGTTCAGATGTTTTTGAGAAAGAAGGATATATATAACAGTCAGTCCTAGCCTAGCTGGGGTAGATGAACGGGAGTGGTAGCTCCAGGCGCCAGGTTGCCAGGGGCAAGGAGCGCTACAATTTCAAAGGCGATAAAATACTTCGAGCTAAAAATAATTTTGATGGCGTCTCTCGAAAGGCGCGCCTCAGGCCCTGAATGGTAAGCATCGTTGTTAGCTTAGGAGCTTACGCGTGTTTCGTTTAGTATGCCAGTGTTCATTTGTCGACTTACTTGAAAGACATAATAAAAAAAAACAAAAGAAGCTGTAAAACTTGGGTGACCCACGAGCCGCGCTATTATATAATTAATATAGCTAAATATAAAACCGCGTCTCCACCAAACTGTATCAGCCGAATCGTCCACTGCTGAACACAGACTCCACTATTAAGGGGGTATTTGCCATAATCCCCACGCTTGGCAGGCGGCTTGGGGATCGCAGTGTATGATTATAGTTCTTTAGAAGGCGCTGCTGCCCACCTTCCAGTATTTTTTTTTTCCCTTAGTCGCCTTCTACGACACCCACGGGATGATATGGGGAGGTGCAATTCTATAACCCGGCACCCCACGGGGGGATGACAATAGTTGGCAACTTTTGTTTGGTCATTTAGACCCAGTTTATAGAATTTTTTGTCACCAATACGCGTTGACAATAACGTTCAAGTTGAAATTATTTTTGATGGAGGATAATCGGCATTATATTGTTCTGTCTTCAATCTCATAGAAATACTCTAGCGACCCGCATTGGTTTCGCACTGGAGTTTAATAGGGACTATTATCAAACATTAACATAGTTTTCAGTGTTGGAAGTCGGTTCCATTTCTGTTTATTATAGTTAACAAAACACCCTTATTGAATATACAGACACTGCCGAAGAATATACTTAAAGCTTTACCACCTATCAAGTAGGTGCGGTGAAAATAAACTACATACATTTCATTATAAAATGACTCGTATAAAGCCACATAATAAAACTGATTATGTGCTATCCAAACTAAACGGGATTTTACATAAATTACAAACAAAACAACATCACACGCTATTAAATAATCATTTGTTGCTTCTAGAATAATAATGCTTCTAGAATAATAATGCTTCTAGAATAATAATAAATAATGAATTGTACAACATTTGGGTCTTTGCCAAACATATAAGGTGCATTGGGGTAACACCGGCAATGGGTATATTCCGAAACTTAAAAAATGTACAAATAACAGCGTTATTTTATTACTTACGCGCGTCACTAGTGTCAATATAATGTGGGTAGCGTAATTTTTTCTCAGGCATAACATATTTATTTGGGAATTGTGGTTGGTAATTTGAACAGTAATAGTGGTTCTAACATTGTATTTTTTGCAGGCGTTACTGCTAAGTATACTCCCATAGGACAGTTAAATTTGAGCTATGACTCGCTCATTATGATAGCTTAATTGGTAAAGCATGTCCCGGCTATACGGACAGACGGTCGCGGTCTGGATTTACACTTGTGGTTCAAATTTTTCCTTTCGATGTCATTTTGTATCAATAGTGTTTGTTTTTATTATTGAATATGGATTTCCGCAAAGTAACGCCTGAATCTATTGATTATCGTAAATTTTGAGTTGAACACAACGTCCTAGCTGTATTTCAAATTTATAAAATATTTTTAAATCAGAGTACCCCCTATATATACTCTGATTTGTATATTACAAACGTTAATTTCTATGAGTAAAACATAAAAATAGAATGTTCTGTGATATTAGAAAAATCTAAACAATTAATCATTTATTTTGAAACTCCATGTTAAATTAAGTATTGAAAGTTTTAATCCAACATGATTTATAAACTGAAATTCCTAAATACAAACATAAAATCCCACACTATACTTCTACAACATCACTAAGTACAAAACGCAACGTGCTTTCTTTTTCTGCATCGCGTTAAGTATATCTATTTCATAAAATGTCATACCAAAAAGAGAGATAGATATATATTTGGAGCCTCCCTCCTAAAACCATGCTACAATGGCTAAACTCTAATCTGCGTCTGGTATGGTTTTTTTTCTAAGCAGATTTAAAGTGGATTACCAACTGTCCAGTAAGTAAATTACATACTTACTTAATGGACAGTACGAGATTCCAAATTTAAACTCTCGCTTCTTACTGGACAGTTGTGAATAAGTCTCCGATAGAGTTCACTTTCTGGATACTTTTTAGAGATGTTATGCCAACATTACATACCTTTTTTAAGAAAAGGTACATTAGTATTAACTTATGAATAATTTCAGTATAGCTCCAATATAGATCGTAATTTCCCCTTGGACTGAAAGAAATTACATATACCTACACGATATTTCAAACACTTAGTAAATATAACCCAAGTACATACTTTAAAATCAAATACATATTCATCATACATCAATTCAGACTGAAGTGAAATAATAATGGCATTTAATATTAAATTTTACTTATACCTACTTTTAGTCAACTTATAGAAATTCCTTTCAGAATTGCTCCCCAATGCACCTAACCTACCTAATAAATGTGTGCAAACTGCGAATGGTGTGAGTAATAATAAGACGACGTGGATAAAAAAAAAATTGCCGATTACCCCATAAAGCGTGGGACAAGAAGAAGAACAGGACGAGCAAATAGTACAAATACTTGTGAAGATATTATTACAGTAACACACCTGATTACACAAGTTACCTCGAACATAATCTAAATATTAACCAATATTAAGATTAAGTTATTACTTATTTTATTTTGCGTAAAATACCACAGAAACATACATACATAACCACAACTGGAAATTTAAAGTAGTTTATACCTATCAAGCCTAGCAATATAAATTAAAATTTACCAATATTTATTACCAATTAATACTAAACTATATCTATATAAAAAAGTGGAAATTACTTCAGAAACGCCAACCCGGCCGGAACGACTCACGATGCGTCTCATTTCTAAAATAGCGCAGAATCAAGAAAAATATTGTGACGTTGTTTGTATCAAAGTGACGTCAGTGTAGTTACGTATATATATGATATGGATAATATGGGTAATAGATCTCAACAAAGTACGAGTAGAGCATGAATCTACCAATTAAATCAAAATAATAACTGTATTTCAGGAATTTTCCGTGCGAAACCTTTAAGGGCGCACCGAGCTTTTTAGGAATTCGCGCCGTTAGCATCCGTCCCCGTCCGACGGCCGAAGCTGTACTAAAAGGGGGCAGGGAGAAAACATCGCGGCTCTGGCTAAAATGGACGGAACGTGCGTGAATTTAGCTAAAAAAACTAAAAAAAAAAAAAAAAAACTAAGTTTATCGTGTTTCTAAAGCGTATGATTTATGGAATGAATCCTTAAATATCATATATATTAATTGTATAACTCAAAATTAAGCAATAAAGATACAGAAAGGGATCAAACGAACGTAAGTATTTCACAATTGCCTCGGTGCAGGCTTAATGAATTACAGGTACTCATGTAGGTAGGTTAAAAGTCCTTGCTTGTAACCACTTCATCGGTGGCTCACCTTCGTATACTCGAAGTTATTTCGAGATATTCCAGCAAAGTCCAATACAAACAAAATAAATATTTATTGCTAAATATATGCTCATATTATGCGGTCTGACTGATTGTAAGCTCGCCAATGACAGATGGTGTGAAGAGACATTATCGATCACGTAGTTTTGGGAGTCATATTGTACTCGCGACGATTTCGATACAGGCTACGTGAGCTGTGTGAAGCTTCGCTAAAGAATATGTAGGTGTAGTTACTACGAGCTTAGTTGTTGTTATTTGTGGCCTAGGCTAGGCTTTCACCATTATCTCACCAGATGGTAAGTGATGACGTGGTCGAAGATGTTGTTCAGGCTTACCTAGAATCCCTGGGTATAAAGTGGTAGCTAGCCATGCGGGCAATCGCAAATTGCCCTTCCACCATTCGAAGTACCCTAAAGTGATATCAGGATAGTATGGATGAAATGATGGTTAGAATTACAAAATTACAAACTTATGGTTAGAATGTTAAATTTATATTTGTCAGGGTTATTGAACTGATGATTAGAAAGTAAAAGTATCACTTGCCATGGTTATCAAAGCGATGGTTAATATGTTAAATATGATTATAAGTTAAAACTACTTTTATCATGGTTGACCAAGTGATGATTAGGATGAAATAAAGGTGAGAATGTTAAATTTATCTTTGCCATGGGTGATGAATAAAAAGTATAAGTTACATTTGCCATGGTAACGAAGATTTTATCGAATTGATGAGTATAAGTAAAAACTGTATTCGTCATCATTGACGGGAATATTGTTTAGAATACAAAAGCTACATATACTTAGTTGAAGAAATGAAGGTTAGAATGTTAAAGTTACCTTTGTTATGGTTGATGAAGTGATGATTATAATAGAAACAAATGGTACATATAGTTTTTTTTACTAATTGTGGCTGAATAAGCTCCAGGCCCACCTGTTGTTAAGCGGACTAACTTCTGCCTATAACAGGTGCTTTTCATCACAAGTCACGAATTGCACTGCGCCTGACACTTTGAGCCATAATTATTGTGCCTGTAATTTCACTGGCTCTCAAGGACTGCTACCGAAACACACCGTTAGGTACTTGGCGACAGATTTTCTACTTGAGGGTGGTAGCTAGCCAGGCGGGCAATCGCAAAATGTCCTTCCACCATGCGGTAAGCAGACGGTGGGGATCGACCCAGGGACTTGCGGCACGGCAGTTCATAGCCCGGCCATCATTACTGCATAGTTGATGAAATGATGTTTAGAATGTTAAAGTTACCTTCGTCATGGTTGATGAAGTGATGATTAGAATACAAAAGCTACATATAGTTGATGGAATGATGGTTAGAATGTTAAAGTTACCTTCATCGTGGTTGATGAAGTGGTGATTAGAATAAAACAGCTACATATAGTTGATGAAACGATGGTTAGAATGTTCAAGTTACCTTCGTCATGGTTGATGAAGTGATGATTAGAATACAAAAGCTACATATAGTTGATGAAACGATGGTTAGAATGTTCAAGTTACCTTCGTCATGGTTGATGAAGTGATTATTAGAATACAAAAGCTACATATAGTTGATGGAATGATGGTTAGAATGTTAAAGTTACCTTCATCGTGGTTGATGAAGTGGTGATTAGAATAAAACAGCTACATATAGTTGATGAAACGATGGTTAGAATGTTCAAGTTACCTTCGTCATGGTTGATGAAGTGATGATTAGAATACAAAAGCTACATATAGTTGATGAAATGATGGTTAGAATGTTCAAGTTACCTTCGTCATGGTTGATGAAGTAATGATTAGAATACAAAAGCTACATATAGTTGTTGAAATGATGGTTAGAATGTTCAAGTTACCTTTGTCATGGTTGATAAAATGGTGGTTGGAATGGTACCGTTTCATCGCGTAGAGATAGGTGCCATCGGCCGGAGAGCCGTGGTGCACGTAGTAATGTATCATGTCGTACGTTAGATACCCTGGAAGGACATACGGACTCTTATTAGGTGCCTGAACAGTCACCACATTCATTTCTAATACAGATTTATATATATTTACTAAATTATTAGCCCCGTGGGGTGCCGGGTCACTCCCCATTACTACCTGTGAGTGTCGTAAGAGGCAACTAAAGGTAAAATACCGGAAACTTGGCAGCAGCGCCTCCTGAGGAAATAATATCTTAAACTGCGATCCCCAAGACGCTTGCCAAGCGTGAGGATTATGGCAAACTCCCTTATCGAACACACCCCTAGTTCAGCAGTGGACAATCCGGCTGATACAGTACAGTACTAAATTATGAGGCAAGTATTCTATGTACTTAGTTCGTCCCTGATTAAAACCCCGTAAAGTAGAAGCAAATTTTACACTTTTTGTCTTAAACTTGATAACTGTGGAAGAACAAGGTACAGATAATGAAATCAACAAGTTGCATTTTAAATGTTTCCCCATAGGTTGGAGGGGGGACGAGATGCCACACTTGGCAGGCGTCTTGAAGCGCACCTCCTGGTATTTTTTCCAGGAAGATATCACATGAACAGCCGAAAGACGTCCATCGTTGTGCAAAAACCTCCTCCATCGGTGAGAATTGCCATAATTCCCACCCTTGGCAAACGTCTTGGGGATCGATATGGTAGGTAGATATGGGGGTGGGAGGTTCATTCTAATACGGCTCCCCACGGGATATCACATGCATCTACTACACTACTACAAATCATAATTAATGTGCCTGCCATATACCACTACCTCTGAAGCTGGAGAGTGGTGATGTAGTCAAATATGGTCAAAGGACTAGCAGACCAGTCCTAGAATGGGAGTTGAGAAAATAATAAAATGACAAATAACTGGTGGCGTGGTCATTGATAACCGCTATAATAATATAAATTATCAAAACTGTCTGTAACTTGAACACGTATATAGGTGATTGTGAACACTCCAATCGCCGTTATCGCAGGAAAAGATAACTAGATAACATACTCGCCACACCTGCATGAATCTTTTTAGGGTTATGTGCCCGAAAGGCGAAACGGAGCCATATTATTGAAACTCCGCTGTCCATCCGTCCGTCCGTAAGTCTCTAACTCATAAACTCTGACAAAATAGAAAAAATACGGAGGCTCGTAAAACATATTTTTTTTTTAGGGAGGACGTAGGTGCTGACTACTGCTAAGCGGACGTCCAGCTCCACCGGGTTTTGGGCGAGGGAAGGCCCTCTTATAGCCCAGGATCTAAAACATCAAACTGAAGCCACACTTTTATACATGACATGTATAAAAGTGTGGCTTCAGTTTGATATATTATATTATATCTTATATTATATCAATAAAAATAATTTGTTTGTTTGTTTATTTAACATTTTTTTCGGTAAAATTGTAATATTTTTTCTAATTCTGTTTTAACAAACATTATACACATATTGATAGAGATATGTGTAAAAATAATCGTAACTTTGCGCTATTTATTGTCCTACAGAATGTAAAGTCTAGAATATCTTTAAAAAAAACCGAATCGTATTAAACAATAATCGTGAAGGTTGTGTAATATTATAATAATATTGCGCAATATAAATAATTTTATGTTATTGTGAAGTATTCTTACGAACAGATAACTTAAGAACACTTCTACCGCACACATTGTGTGCGGTAGAAGTGTTGCCATATTAAAGCAAAAATAATTAAATTGTAGGATTTATGGGAGAAAATTTTTTGAAGATATACAACAAAATCTGTTCGTAAGAATACTGATACCTACTAATGTGGTAGATGCATTAGTACTTTAAGGGCAGCACGTTGCCCTCGTTCATCAATTATGAGATGACTTTTAGCTGCACATCCCCATGCACAGATGCAATACCTTGTTATGCACTGACACAAAGTTTTGTAAGTATCAATAGCCAATTTTAAATTAGCAACAGATCTTAGATTTTTAAATATATATATATTTCCTTAATCGAGAAGCTAGGTTATTTATGTGTGTAATCCAGTTTAACTTATCATCAATCCATACCCCAAGGTATTTGATATTATTAACACGATCCAAAGACGAGCAACTACATGGGGAATTAAAAACACTATTCCGATTACATGGAAAAGTATGTATTTTTATTTCTATGTCGACAGTAGGTTCCCCTGCAGCAGTCATACTAAAGCACAAGAATTTGGTTTTCGCCGTGTTAAGTGAAAGGAGGCTATCCTCTAGCCATTGTGTAGTATGTGCAAGAGCTGTTTCAGTTTGATATTTTACTTTCTGCCAAGATTTATCATGAAGAAGTAACACAGTATCATCTGCAAACATTATTAGGTCCGTACCTGGCAAGGTAGTGCAACATAACTCATTTATATAAATGAGGAAAAGGGCAGGGCCTAGGGTACTTCCTTGCGGAACGCCAAATGTACATACTGCGCTCTCACTGACATACTTCTCCACTCGTACTTGCTGTGATCTATCCACAAGATAGTCGGAAAACCAGTCCAGAGCTAATCCTCTTATTTCAATGTTTTCCAATCTCATTAGTAATATGGGAATCGAAACGGTATAGAAAGCCTTCTGCAGATCCAGAAACACCCCTACACATTTGTTATTATCGTCAAGATACGAGGTAAATAAGGTTTTTAGGTTCTAACGATTATTCCTAACCGCGGATAGCCAATCATCTATATAAGCACTCCTTATTGGAAACCTGAAATGATTAACAATAACACAACAAGTATCAAGGGAGTGTTTTAAAAAATACTGCTGATTAACTATTTTCGTGTGAAAGTTTTGGTAGCCTAGTCGATATTTCTAACTTAGACCTAGAATTTCATTATTTACCACAGATAGATTATACTGAAAACATCAAACTAAAATTGGTTTGAGCGTTTTGTGATAATAAAATAACCGTTTCTGTCATTTGAAGGACTTTTTCTCAAAATATTTTTGGTTTATAACGGTTAAATTTTGAGAAATTTTATATAGAATAAAAAACCAACAATACTCGTTAGGTAATGGTTTTCTATTTATCTACGGCTACTGCGACGGGAGCATATCATATGCGTGTCCTGACACGCTCTTGGTCGATTATTGTCTTCGTTAGTCATCAAAATGTAGGCTTTTGCCCAACTGTGGGACAATTTTGTAATAACTTTTAACCTGCAAACTTTTATAAGTATCAAATTTCTTGGTCGAGCTATCTAACTACTATAGTAGCAGTGATAACAAAGATTCACCATAACTATAATAAATTAAATTTAACTAAAACATGATTAGTTGTAAAACTCTTTACTGGTTATTTCCATTATAAGATAAGATAATCCCTAGTTTTTCCTAATAAACATACACTTGTTTAGATATAAAGTATATAATGTTACAGCTACACGAACCGACTATTAAAAACTGCACACTTTTGGAAACAACCTAAAATGTATGTCTGGCAATACTTTTGTTTACATTTTTATTCGAAATTATAACCTAAATTGCGTTGCGTAACATTAAAGAAAGTATATTATATTTAATACTTACGTGTGTTTTAATACTCAAATCGGTTTTATATTTATTAATACCGTTATGGGTGACGTGTGTAATGTGCGACGGTATATCGTGAATGAGGACAAAATTGGCCGAATTTGATGCTTCACTTTTGATTTTCATTAGACTCCCTCTTTCTTATTCATTTCTCTGAGCTCATAAACGGATATTATTTATGAACAAAAATTTTGATATTTGATGTAAAACATTCAACCAAAGATTAGAAATTCAATTAAATATTATTTCAGGGGGCCTGATTAACAATAAAACCTTTTTTTCCCTCTAACAAAAAGCTTTTTTCTAGCTACTGTCATAGTCTTAGAGAGTTCATTTGAGTAAATTACAAATATTAAATTTTCAAATTTTTTATATAAAATCTATATAATTGAAGACTGTCAAAGTTATCAATTTCAGATCATTTTTGTTACAAGGTCTCTTTTTTTATTTTAATGTGACATAAAAAGTACGGGGCCCACCTGATGTTAGGCGGACCAACCTCTGCCTTTAACAGATGCATTTCGTTACGAGACATGACTGCGCCCGTCACCCTGAGACAGTTGTTAAGTCTCATGTGCCTGTAATTTCACAGGCTCTCAAGGACTGCTGCCGGAACACACCATTAGGTGATTGGTGGCAGATTTTCTACTTGAGGGTGGTAGCTAGCCAGGTGAGCAATCGCGGAATTCCCTTCCACTATGTGGTGAAGCTCAGGCGGTGGGGATCGAACCAGGGACCTGCGGCAAGGCAATCCATAGCTATTAGTGCTCAGCCATAATTGCTTCAAAAACTAGTTATGATTCAGTTATTTGGGTATGTTGGTATGGTATTTAAGGACAACTGCCGGAACACACCGTTAGGTGCTTGGCGACAGAATTTTCACTTGAGGGTGGTAGCTAGACAGGCGTGCATTAGCAAAATGCCCTACCACCATGCTATAACGACATGCCATCCTAAGACACTAACCGGGACCGACGCCTTAACGTGCCTTCCGAAGCACGGAAGCACTAGCGGACACCCATCCAACTAATAACCGCGGCGGTCGTTGCTTGACTTTGTTGATCTGTTCAGAACGGCTAATCAAACTACTCTACGAGCTCTACAACTTGGACGTTTTTTTATGGTTTAGAGCGGTTATACGGTTATTTCGATATGTAGGTACAAATTATCGAATATCTTTTCAAATTCACGTAGCAAATAATGAACTAATTCAATATTCTTTGTGAACTAAATCCTTTGCGCACTTCGACGCGACGTCTGACCTAGAATTCAATTATCTTTTTAATTCGAGGTCAGGCGTCACATTCTAAATATAACCCTAGAATATTTCGGGACCTATGTATAGAACTAGACGGTTCCGGATGATATTAGTCCTAACACCAAAGTTTCGAAAAAAAAATAGTTTTTGTAATGCGTTCTGGGCACGCTGCCAACTGGTAGTGGGCTAGAGCATTTGAACTGCCTATGAGTCTGCAATGACTTATAGGGATCTAAATGGTTTATTGTAGTAGCTGTAGTGTTGTATATAGTTGGTAGTATTTTGTTAATAAAGGCATACCGCCTTTTGTAAGTATTTACAATGCCTTGACGCCAAATTACGCCATCAGCTGTTTAGGTGCTCATTGAAATGATAATAAATATTATAGGTTCTAATATTGTTATGTTTGCAATAACTTGGCGAATTACATTACAACATTACAAATTTACGAGAGAAAAAATATAGTCGTGTGCGGGATTCGAACACTTTATAAGAAATTATAAGGTTGCGTCATCATTTGCAAGTATAAAACCAATTGCAAAATAGGTCTTGTTTGTAGTACAACGCAAGTTGAACTATAGGTGTCGCGCCATCCCGATACGATGGTTGAAAGAACGAGAGCAAAAATTAGAGTTATGAGTTATTGTGTCATGTTAGCCCCGGCTAATGAGGTAGATGGACGCGGGTTCGAATCCCGCACATGACTATAAGGTTTTTTCTCGTAAATTTGTAATTTTGTAAATATATAGGTACTCTCCAAACTATATTGGATACATAGATTAAAAGTTTGGAATATGTTCATGATTTCGATCTGTTTCTTCACATAATTCTTTACCTTTTGCAACACTAATTACTACTGTAATTTATAATTATTGTATTTTTTTAACAGCGGTACTAATGCCTCTACGAACTATATACAACGTTACATGTACTACAATGAAAGCCTCAAAGACAACCTACCAGCCACTACCAGTTGGCAGCGTAACTATCATGTGGAAACTCGAACAGTACTACGAGAGCAGGAGAGGCCATGGTGACCGAATTGATCAACTGCAGTACCAAACTGGCAGTGATGTGCAACACAACACCTTGCACCCAAGCGTACGCTAATAGCGAGAAGAAAAGATGGATCTATAAGGCTACCAGTTTTGTAAAAAGGGATGGCCTGTAACCAAAGACCACATACCTACACAGAAACAGCGAGAGTACGAGCACGATCTACGATGCTAAGACACGTATTTAAAAGATCTCTCCGTGCTAGCTCTCATAGGGGCCGAGGATAAAAGTTGTAGAGAATTCAGTATTTGGACCAGTCAGTCTCCATCAAAAGAACCTAAAGATGGCTCAAGAATTATTTTCGACTAATTTGTGTATACTGTGTACTGAAGACAAAAAGCTAGCCTGCTCCCCAACCTCACAGGAAGAAGCTTACATCCTATCATCCATCTCAACATTGCCAAACCGACACTAATGTGTCATTTACAAAGTTGTCTGAGCTCAGTATTTTCGCAGCTGACAACATCTCAAATTGTAAGGAACGAAATGCAAAATTTATTAATAATATAAGCCATATGGGCGTAAATTTTGAATAATCTGCTAGAGACATTTCTAAACCTTTGAATTGTTCTTCGACAAATGGTGATAAGATTAAGATTTCTGAAACCCAAAAGACGGAGCGAACTTTTTTCTACACATTTTATAATATACAAAAGTAAATTGAATTTTTCAATCATCGAAACGTTTTGTATCGCAAACAAAAAGTTTGCATATGGAAATTTTAGTTCAAGGCCAATCAGACGAAAATCGTCTGGAAGTACTCGCAAGTTAAGTAATTTAATAATACAATACGTTGATTGGAGACGTTGAATTATTGAGTGAATAGCAAGGCTAAAGATGGCTGGTCCCATAGGATCTCCCTGTTGACATCTTATGGAAGATAATATAACGTTATTCAGGTACCTATGTTTATTTTGGTGATTTGCCGTAGCATTGCCAAGGATGGCATAAGCACGGTATAATTCCAGAATTTAATCTTTCACTTAAGGCAAAAGGATATTATTCTTATAGTGTCTGCTTATTTATCATATGTGCCTATATCTACACTTCATCGAACAGGAAACATTACTTATAGTCTGAAAATTATTCTGTTTACGTCTTTGGGGTATCCCCCAATCTTTTTTACTGTGCTGAATACTCTGTGCGGATTGGTTAATCACACTGAGGGTACTACAAAGTAAATGAAAATAAATCTCTTCGGCGGAAAAAGGATAATTCAGATCGAACTTCCCTTAGTTATTTCGTTTGATCATCTAAAAATCTCGCAGACTAACTCAGTTTGAGAACAAATTGCATTAGTTATTTTTACAAACGCTTGAGTTATAGAAGTACTAGCTCTATACCGATGCTACGTTGGAGCATGCCCACGTACGCATTAGATAATTCTAATATAATATTTAATGATTCACTTTATATCTAATCTGCGCTTTTATATACCTTATTTATGAGAATTGTGATATCGCCCGGTACTGGGCGATACAGGGGCAGAGTAGTTATTGAATACAATGTATACTATTTACTTTAGGTAATAACAATTTACCATAAATATGTGGATATCGTAATAATTTTGGATACTGGCAGTTTGCCTCGTCGTCCATATTCGGTATTCCTAAAGTTACCTACTACTTACCTACCTAAAGTGTGAAACCTAACTAATTCCACCCATTCTGGGAGACCTTGTTCAACGGTGGACATTCCGGTTAATATGATGATAGGTACTTCTATTTAAAAAAAAATACGCTAATTCCGCAATAGAGATTATTGAGCAATCAAAATGTTAATTGAACTGTATCATTTTGATTGTAATATATGTCATATGATGCGTTATTGATTATGGTATAATCGTTGGATAAATATAATTGAAAACCGGCTAAGCGCGCGTTGGACTCGCACACCGAGTGTTCCGTACCAAAAATCATTATTTTTTTTCATACATTTTTAGATCCTTTGCGTGAGTCCGCGCCGCACATTTTTTTTATACCTGATAAGTTAGCCATTGACCACTATCTCACCTGATGGTTAGTGATGATGATGGAAGATGTTGTTCAGGCTAACCTAGTTTTTTTTTACTTGGCCGATTTTTATAAGTTGCTATACGGTAGATATTGGCCTAAAATCAATAATCATTACCGATTTTTTTTTTTTTTATGTTCGATGTAGTTTTTTTTTTAATTGATTTGTGGACTGGTTTTTGCAGCAATAAACCATAAAACAAACTTTGATTAAAATAACATGATTGGCTGAACAGTCTTCTAAATACAAAAACAGCTTGTACACAAATATTTTCGCACAGCATGAAATTACTTAAGATAATAAAGACAAAAAAAATACTTTTCTAATTAATTATAACTATACTTGGCTAAGAAAAACTTTTTGATTTTGTTGTTGATGTATCGAAAATGTCATGCTTCTGACAGACACTATTGAAGGCACAACACAAGCGGTTTATTGTCAGAGAGTTGAAATACATAGAGTAATTAATTATATTATATCGAACACCAGAGCTCTAAAAACTAACTAGAATTTACCCATCTACATACCTACGCATATGTATATGCAGTTTGTAATGACAAGGAAATAATATTCATGATAATGTGTTCGAAGATGTTTTTCAGGCTAACCTAGAATTACTGACTCTCAAGGACAGCTGCCGGAACACACCGTTAGGTGCTTGGCGACAGATTTTCTACTTAAGGGTGGTTGCTAGCCAGGCGGGCATTCGCAACATGCGCTACCACAATGCTATAACGACTGCTATCCTAACCTAAGACGACAACCGGGACCGGCGGCTTAACGTGCCCAAAGGCGGAAGCGCTCAGTAGTAATGTCATTAGTGGTCACCCATCCAACTCATGACCGCGGCGAACGTTGCTTGCGAATAAATATATATTTAGGCATCCATAATGTATAAATTATAAACGAAAATTGTGAACGTGTTTTATTATTTATAAATATTTGTTATGGATTTGCGCATAGTAAAGCCTGAATCTATTAATTATCTATTTGTTTACTGTAATCTAAGACCTTTAACTACTATGCTATATTTATACTTAGGTTTTAATGTAATCGTGATTGTTGCTGTTTAATTATTTACATAAGTATTTCTAGCATACATAATTTCATAATATTATATACAGGCTCGGTTAAGAGATTCATTTCATATATAGCACATATTGCACGCTTATTATGTACCTACGTAATATAAAGATGGGTCTGTATATCAACTGCAGCTCCCCACAACAATGCACTACTATATAATTTAATGATGCAGTTACCGCGAAATAAACTAACCGAGCTAATATTATTCTAGAAAGGTGACCGGAGCTATAAGGAAGCTAAACGATTATATTGTCCAGTAAAATAAATAGTACATGTAAGTATACTGTATCAGCCGGATCGGCCACTGCTGAACACAGCCTCCCCTATTAAGGGGGTATTAACCATAATCGCCACGCTTGGCAGGCGTCTTGGGGATCGCAGTGTAAGATGGCAGTTCTTTAGAAGGCGCTGCTGCCCACCTTCCAGTATAATTCCCTTAGTCGAACGACACCCACGGGATGATATGAGGAGGTGCAATTCTAACCCGGCACCCCACGGGGGTGTACATATATGTATAGTGCGCGCGGAACTAGTTGGCCGCGCCTTAGGCATGTGGGCGGTGGAGAGGCGGGGGTGCTTGCTTTGGTCATCATCACTGTCCCCCATGCATTAGGTGACCCCCCCCCTTGGTGCCTCTGTCGCTACCTAAGGCGCGGCCAACTAGTTCCACGCGCACTATAGTCCGTACCGTAACTGATCTTTTCAACACTCTTGCTCGTAAAGTGAGCTTTATTATATTGTTCTTAGGGCCATGCCGAACTATATAACACTCTCGTGCATAATATTATTATACACTAGTGCGTAATAGAATTATCCCTACAAAGTTAAGTTAGTACCTAACTGCAAATTATATGCGAGTTAACAGCGAATTTTCAATGTATCCGGGTAATACAGCTTTGTATCATCAAAGAGGTTTATATGTAATCAAACATCATACATTTGCCGCGCGCAAAATAGAAAAAAAACTTGCGCGCTATTTTCCATAATTTTCGTATGTTGTTTGTATCGCATTTGTGCAATATATATATATTTTCCTCGCAAGGGTGTCGAAAAAGTGCGTATGAAACTCGTGAGCAACTTAGCTCACTTGTATCATAATCTTCTATTTTAAAATAATATTCCAAATGAACAATATCATAATTCAGTCTTCTAAGAAATAACAACATTGTGATTGTAAAGTATTTTACGTTATTATGACTAAGAGTTACCTACTTATAGGCAGGTATACAGTCCGCGTGTTTGTAATACTGTGTTAGTAGTAGTAAGATACCCATTAAGTAACTTTGTCGTGGTAATTTTTGGATAGATTATTGAATGTAAAACATTGTTATTTAGTACGACTTTACCGATCGACGCAGAAATGTTGACATTTTCAGATTTTATATCGCGTCAGTCTAAACTTTACGACAAAACTAAAAAGGCAATTTGAAAATAGTCCCAGACCTTAATAGGCAACGATGTTTTTTTCATGCTATTGTGACGTAACAAGCTCGAGGCCCACCTGATGTTAAGCGGACTGACCTCTGCCTATAACAGATACATTTCGTAACAAGTCACGAATTGCACTGCGCCCGTCACCTTGAGACATTTTTTTTTTTTATGCTTGATATGTTAGCCTTTGACCACTATCTCACCTGATGGTAAGTGATGATGTGGTCGAAGATGTTGTTCAAGCTAACCTAGAAGTACTGGCTCTCAAGGACAGCTGCCGGAACACACCGTTAGGTACTTGGCGACAGATTTTCTACTTGAGGGTGGTAGCTAGCCAGGCGGGCATTCGCAAAATGCCCTACCACCATGCAAAATAATTAAATACTTACTCTTAATAGGCAACGATGTCTTTTTTATGTTATTGTGACGTAACAAGCTCGAGGCCCATCTGATGTTAAGCGCACTGACCTCTGCCTATAACAGATGCATTTCGTAACAAGTCACGAATTGCACTGCGCCCGTCACCTTGAGATATATATTGTTGTTAAGTCTCATGTGCCTCTAATTTTACAGTCTCTCAAGGACTGTTGCCGGAACACACCGTTAGGTGCTTGGCGAAAGATTTTCTAATGAATGGTCGCCTGACTAGCGAGCTTTCGCAAGGGCAGTCCATAGCTATTACCGCTCGGCCATCATTGCTTCATTGTCTGTGAGCAATAGGAAAAAACTACACGATTTCGACGATTCATATTCACTTTTATTCTTCTTCAAAATTGAGAGTAAGTATTTAATTATTTTATTGCATAAAACAAAATCTAGTTTTGCTAATCAGAAAAACAAATATAGTTTTCAGGAGCTAAGAAGTGTTGCCAAATCAGCATTTTCAAATTAATGAATACTGCAAAAAATATTACAACCACAGACCTAGGATTTTTTCGCTACGCTCAAATGATTACAACATAATAATTAATAATAATAAGTAATATAATATGTATCACAATAAGCATCGTGATTAATTGCAATTCAACTGAATTAAATTACATCTACTACACTATGATTAAAAAAATATCTTTATTACGTCTTTTTTTTATATAGCCCGCAATATCGTGATAACGACAAATGCTTTATAATCGATTCGTACACCAAACGATAAGGATTTAAAAACAATAAAAACTCTCTTGATAATTTTTCTCTAGATCCCGTAGTTCTTGTGTTAATGTTTTATGTCACTCTCGCGCATTTCGGACGAAAATTTTAACGTAATTACCACGTCGGAGTACGCGCTGAAATGATCTTTATTTCTACAGTACTTTGGTCGATTTTCGTACTCGCTGATAGCGAGTTGCTTATTTAACAGCTATTAATCACTTTATATAAAAGAAAAGATATACTATTATTTACTCTTGCTTGAAACGTCGATTTCATTAATTTTATTCCCAAAGTCAAAATCATTTATTCGATTTTGGCATCTACGACGCTCTTATGGACCTTACTTATATAATATACTATTAACATATTCTACTGCCGCGTTCAGCAAATATAGTATAGAGCTTCTTCGAGAAGATTAGGCAAGAAATTCGAGGCTATTCTTTTGATAATGTCTTTACTTTTTACTCTTTCCCTTCTTATTACTTAAATTATCACGACCGACAGAGATAGATAGACCCATTTTTATTTCATATAAAGATACAACTACGGAACCCATCACTAAGGATGGCTGGGCATGCTCTTGGCCTCCCTTTTAGGGTTATGTACCCAAAGGGTAAAAACGGGACCCTATTACTGAGACTTCTCTGTCCGTCCGCCTGTCACCAGGCCGTATCTCAAGAACGGCGATAGCTAGACAGTTGAAATTTTCACAGTTGATGTATTTATATTGCCGCTATAACAACAAATACAAAAAATAAGATAATATACATATTTAACGGGGGCTCCCATACAACAAACTTGATTTTTTTACAGTTTCTTGCTCGATACTAATAACGGTGACATGTAGACGCTTTAACTATTCACTGAATATTTAATTTTATCTTCTCTTTAAATATAATTAATTAAAATAAATAATTAAGGGGGCTCCCATACAATAAAAGAGGTTTTCGTCGTACCTACCCAGCTCAATCGGACACTGCGAAAAGTGTATGTAACTTGCAAGATTAGGTTACAGATAATGGTACGGAACCCTTCGTGCGCGAGTCCCACTCGCACTTGGCCGGTTTTTATGGTATAATTTCGTAGGCCGCATAAATTGTATTTACATACGTGCGTCTTATCACGTTTGTGCCTCTTTGTGCATATTCATTGTGTACCTGTCACTTCCTTAATCTGATAAAGATACTCATGATGCAAACTACGGAGAATCATTGATTCACAACGTTTCACTTCTATTTACAAAGAGGCTAGTTTAAGTATATATGAGTGGTACACTTATGTTGTACCGCGGACTTTGTTAACGGTAATATCTTGTTCATCATCTAAACCTTTTTTTATGGGATATGAGGCCAAACGAGCAAACAGCTCATCTGGTGGTAAGTGATCACCATCGCCCACGAACATCCGCAACACCAGAGGTATCAAGGATGCGTTGCCGGCCTTTGAGGAGGGAATATACTCTCTTTTTGAAGGCCCTGTTTGCGCGCTTTTATGCCGCAATTCTTTGTTGTCTCTTTCGGCTAATGGGAAAGATAGAACGATGGAGTGCGCTTGTGATGCCATTGTGACCCGAAGCCAAAACAAAAAAAAAAAAAAAAAAAAGAGAGAAGATACTGACCTGTCACTGTCAAGCGCCAAGCTGTGGAGATTTTTCGACCTATGACAGCAACTCATCTGAAGAAGAAGTTTTTTTCTAGCGACGCTTACGCGTAAAATTATATAAATTTTGAGTTTTTCACTGAAAAACAATCGCATTGAATAAAGCTGAGCAGACATCATATTATAAGGAATCGCTGACCGCCACAGTTATTTGAGGCTAAAGGAGGAAGACGAAAATTCTAAAGACGCAGAGCGAGCTAGGCACCGTGGTTTTATTTGGAGGCTCCAGGTTAGTACTCTAAGTTCTTTTCGCTCCCGAGGCCGTTCTATTTTGTTTTCCCCGCACCCCCTTATGGTGGATTTACGACCCACCAGGCCCCTAAGTCGTATCCGTATAAAATAGTATAAAAGAAACACTTCCCGCTGTCTATCCCTACGTATGCTTGGATCTTTAAAACTACGCAACTGATTTTAACGCGGGTTTTTTTATTAGATAAAGTGATTCAATAGGAAGGTTTATATGCATTATAATTTTTTTTATGTTATTGTGAAGGAACAACCACGAGGCCCACCTGACACGGTATCCTCTGCGTATAACAGATTCATTTCATCACATGTGACAAACAGCACTGCGCCCTGAGACATACAGTTGTTAAGCCTCATGTGCCTGTAATCTTACTGGCTCTCAAGGACTACTGCCGGAACACACTGTGAGGTGCTTGGCGACAGATTTTCTACTTGAGGGTGGTAGCTAGCCAGGCGGGCATTTTCAAAATGCCCTTTCACCATGCGGGGAAGCTCAAGCCCGTTGCGGGATTCGAACAATTGACCTGCGGCGCGGCCTGCTGCAGTCCATAGATAATGCCACTGAGCCATCATTGCTTCTTGTTGCTGCTAATAAGGGTTCAAACTCGGTGATATTTTGCACGCATAGTTTTGAGCCTAATAATTATGCTTCTGGTTTGCCAGTTTTTCGTAAATTTAAAAACCCGCAACCCTAGAATATCGTTGTGTTTTGGGTTGCGGGTTCAAGTCCCGATGCATGTTATCTTCTTGCATCCAAATAACTTTATTGTTTTTGTGTAACATGCAATGCTCTTGAAAAATCATACCTTTTCTAGCAACGAAGCGCTCGTAGCGAAGTTTACTTGATCAGCAAAGTTAAGCAACGTCGCGTGCGGTCATGAGTTGGATGGGTGACCGCTAGTGACATTACTACTGAGCGTTTCCGTGCTTCGGAGGGCACGTTAAGCCGTCGGTCCCGGTTGTTGTCTTAAGATGGCAGTCGTTATAGCATGGTGGTAGGCCATTTTGCGAATGCCCGCCTGGCTAGCTACCACCCTCAAGTAGAAAATCTGTCGTCAAGCACCTAACGGTGTGTTCCGGCAGCTAGCATAAAAAAAAACCTGGCAAAACAATCATGTGAATCACACAATCGATATGTATCGATTGTGCTCCTATAGTCTACAAGAGTGGTTCAATTCCCAATATAGGTTACGTGATACCTTATCTGACTTTATCAGTTATCATATCATCCACTTATCTTGGTAATAAATAAAGTAAACCCTTGTTATCTCCCTGATATTACAAAATTCTTCTATTACATTCTTTAGTATACGAAAAAGAAAATTTAAATAAATACTTGCCTATCAGATTTTGTTGCAAAATTAGAAATTTCTTAATAATAACAAATATTTAAAGAAAACATTAAATTTATATTTTAATAAGACACTTAAAACATATATCTATAATTATAGTGACAATTCCGATAATTTTCCTGTCAAGCCGACGTTACGTCACAAACAGGAAGAGTTTTCGACGCGTTTCGTTTCTACACGAAGCATCCTCAGGAGGTCTTGACTCTTAGAGTGCACGATCGAGACTGAAGAAAGTTCTTAATTACCTTGTGTAAGAGTTTCAAAAATATGTACCTTTTTATAAATTGAGAAGCTTCGAAAATAATCTAGGAGAAGCCTGTTACCATCCTTCGGCCGATTCGGATCCGAGATCTCTTAAGCTATTCGTAAGGTCTCTTTAGCATCTTTAGTAAGACTTTGAGTCGAAAGGTTTTAGGCACGTCTTTCTTCTTATTAACACTCGAAAATATATAAGTAGTCTTTTTAATTAAATTTGAAAGTGAATTACAGAAGAAGGCTCATGTTTGTGTAATATGCAGATATTATAAACTTTTATCGGTATACTTCCACAGGGCCCACTCAATCTGGACCCAGTCACAGAAGACAGAATACCTATTAGCCCCAGTGCAGTTATTTTCCGTAGTTCCATTGGACGTCCCATTGACGGGACTACGGAAAAAAGTAATTTAACCGTGGACCCACTGGCATCGTTTTTCCATGAAACCATTAAATTGTAGAGATGTGCTGACTTTTGGAAGAGTGACCAACAAATGAAATTATGCTCATCACAATCTTTGGGATATAATTGAACTAGATCTATAATAGTTATCGAATATCAATGCACATGATATTTAGTAAGACTATGTTGTTTGTTGTTATTACAGGTCAAATAAAGATCGCGATATCCACACCATTTTGAAGCAATGATGGCCGAGCGATTTCGACGAATGGTGATAAAATTCGTCAAGAATCGGTGAACCCAAAAGACGGTGCCAACTTTTTTCCACTAATTTTATATTAGGCGCAAGTAAGTTGAAGTTTTCAAACATCGAAACTTTATCCGGACAAGTATCACAAACAAAATCTCCTTGCAGCTGTCTGAGTGTCTACGCAGAGTCCTTGATTACTTCGGTCACATTGCAAGGAAAGATGGAAACAACCTAGAGAGGCTTATCGTGACCGGTAAAGTGGATGGGAAAAGACCGCGTGGTCGCAGCCCATTGCGCTGGTCCGACCAGATCAGCACCGCTCTTATTTCCTCAGTACACAACGCCCTCCACACCGCCAGCGACAGAAACAGATGGAGAAAGATCGTGCGATAGAAAGTGATACAGAAGGGTGGTCACGACCCCCAGTATTGAGGTATACGACGCAAGAAGTAGCATCACAATCAAAAATTCACATTCGGAAAAAAATAGTTCAAAGCCAATAAGACGAAAATCGTCTATAAGTACTCGAAAGTCATTCAATGCAGTGTTCGCATCGCCTCCTAAGGTTCCGTCATCCAAATACCAAAAGTTAAGTTTTGATTGGAGACGTTGAATTATTAAGTGGATGGCAAGGCTAAAGATGTCTGATACCAAAGGATCACCCTGTTGACATCCTACGGAAGGTAATATAAAGTTATTTTGGTATGTTAATTTTGATGGTTTGCCGTAGCATTGCCAAAGATAATAAATAAATAATACATTTAAATGGTAATAAAATTACATATTTGAGCCGTTTGGTGTAGAGACGTTGGGTCCGTGGAGACCGGGAGCTCATCGTATTTTCTAAAACGTATCAGAGCGCTTGGTCGATGTGACATGTGATCAAAATGCTGGTACCTATTTGGCTCAACGAATAAGCATTGCAATTCAACGGGCAATGCTGCAAGCATGTTGGGCACGCTGTCAACTGGTAGGTAGTGTGTTGGAGCATTTGTACTGCCTGTGAGTCTGCAATGGCTTATAATTGTCTAAATGTATTTATGTAGTAGTGTGTATATAGTTCGTAATACATTATTGAGTACCTACTTGACAATGGTTAAATGAACAAACCCTATTACCCTACAAATGAAACTTAAAATGATTTTAATTTCGCTTTTACCAGTACTATAGAATTTTTACTATAGAAGAATTTTTAAATAATTCGTGTAACAAGTTCGTGGTCGGTAGTGTTTTATTTATAGATAAATATCAAATTTTTCTGTGGTTTTATTTCTATTGGATCAAGATAATTGACACATCATAATGAGAAAGTACAAGCACAGGTATCATTGCTTGAAAAAATATTATATAATAATTATGTATAATGAGATGCTGATCTTGAGAGCAGAGGGATGCTGTTTTTATGTGTTTATTACTCAGATGCTGACCTGGTCTAGAGAGCTTACCAGCTGTCATCGGTCTTGTGACCACCACTAGTTTGGTCTATTAGTAAGTACCTACGAACCTATGATATACTGCATAAGTTCCTTCAGATATTTTTCAAACAGCTGACAAAATGGCTTAGGTATATAAACTCACCAACGAGAGCGCCCACGAGCTTCACCGGAGGGTAGGTGATGACCAGCGATATGAAGGAGTATAAGAAGTACGTGAGCACGAGGGCAGGTATGGGCGGGAACACTTGCCGATAACCATCAAACGGCACCTGATAAAGAAACAGCGTCATGTTAGTTATCTTCATTGATCTGTGGAACAGTTACTATCCAGCGCATTTGTACGGGTAGACCTCGTTTGTTTACTATGTCTTAATGTGGGCGTAAATGCTAATAACGCATACAGTAAAACAATGTAAACAATTTAAAAAATAAAAACAATGTAATGTAGACTGCCCTGAGCTTCTTGCTAACGTATCGCTACAAGTACATTCAAAACGGACTAGACATACACCATTACTACATGTCCCTCGTGTTCATACAAATTATGTTCATAACTCCGTACTTTGTCGTGCAGCTCTAATTTATAATGAATATTATTCAGACCTGGACTTATTCCACTCTTCTAAGCAATGCCTTAAACGTCAAATAATGATTATAAATAAAAATAGTTGAATTTCCTTAATTATATAAATATACACTATACAAATTAACTCCAATAGCCACGTGGTTGCAAACAAACTTATCTTTTCCCACACACAAACACACACCCTCTTTATACCAAATACCCACCTTTATACCACATATAATAGAACTGAGCCGATACACAAAACTTATATTTTTTAGTTCTTAATTTTTTTAAAATTGATATTATCCTCTAGGTACTTTGTAATTTAAGATAATTATTTATATCCTATTTTGGCTATATTGTAGTAAATAGTTAACTAACTAATATTATTTGTAATGCTGTATGGATAACTAAATAAATAAATAAATAAAATGAAAGGGCGCGTGTGTGTGTGTGTGTGTGAGTGTGTGTGTGTGTGTGTGTGTGTGTGTGTGTGTGTGTGTGTGTGTGTGTGTGTGTGTGTGTGTGTGAGTATGTGTGTGAGAGTAAGTGTGTGCATTCGTAAGTGTACATATATTTAGGTAATATCACAACACCAAAGCATAGCGTACCTAGGTTATAAAACGGTTAAGCTTGAGGTCTTGCTGCAAGATGAATTACAATGCGATGTCCTAACGATAACAGAGCATTGGTTGTCTGATTCTAGCTTGAAATGTGTTAAAATAGACGGCTATACATTGGTCTCCAGTATTTGCCGCAAGAGCATCCGGTTCCTGAAAGAAAGCATCAATGCTATCGAATGCACTGAGTTTATCGAATTATCTCACGAATGTTACTGTGAAGATTCGGCTATTGAACTTATTGATTATGATATAATTGTGCTGTGTATATATAGAAATAATCTTATAAAGTCCAAAGACTTTTTACCCTATCTATATAGGACGACTCCTCTATCAAGCCAGTGATTTAGGTAGAAATGTAATAATTTTAGGTGATGTGAACATCAACTGGATAGGTATCCAACGCTCAGTATTGAAACAGCTGATCGTTATGCTATCGGCCCACAACTTTAAATGTTGTTGACTTTCCAACACGCGTGAGTAATTTATCATCCGCCTGCCTTGAACATGTGTATAATATGGTTCAAAGGTCAATTGCGGCGTCTTCCGTCATCACAAAGTTGAGCGACCATCGAGCAGTGCGCGTGGAAATAACTTGCCAACCGCGACATGCCCCGACGCACTCGTCTCGCCAGGAACTATTCTGAGGTAAGTCGCATGAATTTCCGTACAGCACTCTTAAGACTGGAGGGAAGTCTCGAATTTTCATACAAAAAGAGAAAACGTTTCTACCCCCCTAAACAATCATCGACTTGGATGATTTTTGGAAATGTTATATATGTTAACAATATCCAGGTTTTGGTTTTGATTTTTTTCATTTTATTAAATTAATGGGTATTTAAATACCGATATTTTCTCAAAACATGTATCTCTAGTTTATGAATTGTTATAAACAATTCATAAACTAGAGACATTATTTGGAAAAATAATTATTAATAAAGAAAAAGGAAAACCTATAAACCTATTTTCTTTCTGTCAGTTAAAAAGTGAGACCAAAATTTTTAGATTTGATTAATGTTTACTATAGAAGAAAAGTTTTCTCCCAGAACGTAAAGTATGCGCAACTTCTAAGTAAAAATTTGAAGAAGCTGCAATTGTCCTTATCGCACTACTCTGTACGGGCGTTAAGCGGCGAGACAGCATCACTTAGTTCAAAATACCTATTTTTATGTATAGGAGCTTCTCTTCCCGTTCTTCTTAACTTCTTTCCCGTTCTTCACATCAGTTATAATTTTTTTTTTCTGGCGGTCTGCCTTTATTAAACATATACTACAAACTATATACAACACTACAGCTACTACAATACTACAGCTACTACAGTAAAAGCATTTGGACTCATAGGGAGTCCAAATGCTCTAGCCCACTATCAGTTGGCAGCGTGCCCAGCATACTGGCAGCATTGCCCCGTTGAATTGCAATGCTTATTCTTTGAGCCAAATAGGTGCCAGCATTTTGATCACGCGTCGCATCGACCAAGCGCTCTGATAAATTTTGGAAAATACGATGAGCTCCCGGTCCCCACGGACCCAACGTCTCTACACCAAACGGCTCAAATATGTAACCCATACCGAGGTTAGCATACTTGCGCCGCTTGAGTTGCTCTGCCGAAGTAGCCGCGGCGCCAGCCCTCACGTGGGTGTCAGAAAGGTGTGACGGCGCTAAAGTGTCTACGCATGTAGCGTCCCACACTAAGGGCCGTCCTAACTTCCATGGAACCAGAGTCATGCCGTCAGGTCTTTTACCATCGTCACGCATCAGACCGTTCAGTTCGAGAACAGCTGGAACATTGGCGCTGGTAAAAGCCCGGCGAATGATATCGTTAAGGATGGCGTGGCGGGAAATTCGACCAGCACTTCGAGAGCAGGAGAGGCCATGGTGACCGAGTTGGTCAACAAAAATAAAATATAATTATAAATACACTCAAAAGTAGTTTTTTAATATGTTTCCTATAAAACGGAAAAATGTTAAGAAACAATCATGGGTCAACGACAAAATTTTACAAATTAAATCTATGTTGACATATATATGTGACAGATTCCCGAATGACGAGCATTTGTTAAAAATCAACGAACATTCAGCACATTCGAAACTGCCATAAAAAAGAGCAAAATGGGATTCTACTCAATGTTTATCTCAAATAGTTGTAGTACACAAAAGGCTATATGGCAAGTTGTAAATAAGGAGAGAGGTAGGTTGGGATCATCAGCTGATTTCACAGATGTCGTAAAAGACGCTAGTGGATCGAAGTTCATTACCAGGAAAGCAGCTGCAGACGCCAACTTAAGACTTGTGAGTGCCGCCGCCGCGTATGGAACTCCACGCGCAATTGTGTCAGTGCCACGCTTGCCACAGCGCGCCCGCCAGCCGATCGTTCTTTGAGATTCACTCGATTCTGTGCTGATGAGGTCCATCAGATCATCACAAAACGCATCCCGCGGAAGTCCACCAAAGATATTTGTAACGTCTTACTGGAATTGCTCCATACAGCGGCGATTGAAATATCTCCGTACCTAGCGACATTATTCAATAGATGCATTAATCTATTGGTGTTTCGTCATCCAGACCAGATATATTTCTATATTAAAAAAATCTAAAACGCATAGTACTTATAGAACTTACTGTGCCGTGGGAAACAAACATACCTAAAGACCACACAATAAAAACTAACAAATATTATGACTTAACAAATGAATTAACCAAAAACGGTTATGTGGTTAATTTATTATGCTGTAGAAGTCGGAGGAAGGGGTATACCAGCGAAATCCCTATATAACCTACCAAAAGACCTTGGCCTGTCAAGAACAACCGTAACTTCCATCCTAGAACGTGTATCCATAAGGCAGCATTAGTAGGATCTTACCAAATTTGGTTGGGCAGGGGAGGAGGCTCGAGCGGTGAAAGGGAGCATTGATGCATCATAAAGTGGCCCCTTACTCACTGGGTTGCAAGTCCCAGGCACCTTGACTTGGGCCTCTTCCTCTGCAATGCTGTGGACCCGGCACCCGCACAGTGAATCCATAGAATGCTAAGTAAATTTGTCTCTAATGTCATGTCGCTAGGTACGGAGCAAAATATCTCCCATATTCAAAGGAAAAGGAAAGCGGGAGGACATCGAAGGCTATAGACCAGTTTCCATTATTCCGGCAGTGGGCAAAATTTATGAGAATGGCTTATTTCAACGCCTCAAAAATTTTATGAACTCCACTGGTGACTTGTCGGATCGTCAATTTGCGTACAGAGAAGGTCGTTCCACCACCTCACTCACACGCGATGTACTACGACGTGTCATGAATGCTTGCGAGACGAAACAGCAGGTTGCCGTGCTGTACTGCGACCTGTTGAAAGCCTTCGACGTCGCAGACCATGCCGTTCTCGCTGCCAATCTACACAATTATGGAGTGAGTGGACCTGCTCACGCACTACTCACTGATATCCTCCGTAACCGGACACAGGTGGTAGTCACCGATGGAGGCGAGACAAAGTCGGACCCACTCTCAACTGCATTGGGCGTGGCACAAGGGTCGTCCTTGTCCTATTTTCCTTTTTACTGAACATTCTGCCCAACGTCATCACTACGGGGGACATTTTTATGTACGCAGATGATGTAGCAGCCATCATCACAGCAAATACGAATAAACTGCTTGAACAACGCTAAAACATTGCTATAAACGAGCTTGCGCAATTGTTTGAGTTAAATGGCCTCATTCTTAACTCAAATAAAACCCATTTTGTATATTTTTCATTGTCTGGGCGAGTCACGGAGAGTACGCAGGTCTTCAGGCCAAGGAGATACTCATAAAACAAGTGAAAGCGATTTCATTTCTCGGTTTTGAAATAGACTGCAGAATTACATGGAGCTCGCATATTGACAAATTATGTGCTAAATTAGGTGTACTTATTATGCTCTCAAATGACTATCTTATGTGGTTTCTGCTGATCTGCTTCGCACCTGCTATTTTGCAACTGTGCACTCGATCCTCTAATACGGCACCGAGCTCTAGGGTTGCGCAGCTGATATTCTGCGAGTTTTAAGAATGCAGAAAAGGGCCGTAAGAGCGATTGTTCAGGTGTCACGATTCACATCAGCAAAATCACTAGGTATAAATGACGCTGCCTTTGTTAGTAATTTTACAAATTGCATTATACGTGCGTACAAACTTAGACGTGTTTGCAAAACGCAACGATACTCATGACTACCCTACTCGAAGTGGAGACAAACTGGCTGCAGTGCCTCACAGACTGGTGCGGTCAAAGAAATTAATACATTTGATGGGTCCATGAGTGTATATAACCAACTACCCGATCACACAAAAAATGCACCTAGCTTGACATCATTTAATTATTGATATAATTACCTGTGTAAATTATTTTTTATTGATAATATATAACTTCAAATAAATTTTAATAGTATGATGATTACTTAATTGTCTAGTATTTTTTTTTCTTATATAGTTTATATGTATTATTTGTGTGAATTACAGTTTATCTCATTATTTCAACTATGTAGAACTATTGACAAAGAATGTACATGACTTATAATTTTTGTAACTACTAATAAAATGTTTATCCGTCTGTAAGGGTTGTCAAAAACGTAATATTACGTAAGTCATTTTGCTGGGTACCTATCTAGGAGTAGATGCAGGGTATGTACTCGTATGTAGCTAGGGCTGGACTGGTTATTATCTAAGGGCCCCGATCCCGCAGGAACTCAATCCGCAGGGTTCCAATTTGTGATCAAAAAGATAAAGTCGATTAAAAGTCAATCTTGCTAAAACCTATATAATTATGGTCAATGCCATCGGCAGGAAAAGTATTAAATCAACTTTTCAATATTTATTATTGTCACTTGTTATATTAAGTACTTAACATGAAGGATTATTAGGATTAAATTATAAGTTCTAGATTAATTGATTATAACAAGCGAATATAATAATACAATAAGTGTATAGTCTGCTGGAGTAATCACAGATTTTAATAATTATTGCAATAAATTGGTTTTGTTTGTTTTAATTATAAATATGGTCTATTGAACATTACAAATAATCAACTTTAACAATAGTTAAAATAAAAAAGAAACAAGTGTTTTTACATGTACAATATAACTATTAATCTCATAGTAATTGAACAACTTTAAACGGTTTAAATCACGTATATTTATCATTATTTAGATTTAAACCGTTTAAAGTTGTTTAATTTCTATGTGTAATAATCGCGAAAACCAAAAAGAACATAATAATCTCATCTCAAAATGTTTCAGTTTTTATTTTATCTATGTAACACACATATAAATGCCTATATATAGGCATGCTCGTCATGTACTTAGTAGCCGTTTTTCTCTCAAACTGTTTTTCGTAACTATATTCGAAATTGCGCTCGAGCCCTCTAGAACGTTCCGTCTTTCAGTCTCTTCAACTTTCGTACAGGTAAAAATATGGATCCCAGAAAACTCTACGGAATTAGTCATTCATTGCTGAATTATCATCGCTCGGCTTTATCACTTTTGTTGAATAGTAATATTGGAGATGATGACCGCGTAAATAGTAATGCTCCAAGGCGCTTACAAATCAAAGCCATCAGCCCCTCGGTACAGTTCAACTTGGAATATTGGTGGCCTATAATAATATTTCTAAACAAAATTTGCAGAATGGGTTCCGCATAAAAAATATACTGACTGCACTGACTTAAAAACTACTAGTACCTTTAGCTTTATGTACAGCTCATAGAGTTCAAACCCCGTTCGTTTTTGAAGTACACCTACTTCAATCATTTTAGTAAATAATACGGGATCACTCACGTGAATAAGTCAGATAGCTCCGATTATAGTTTCAACCACATCCGGTGGTATTTTTCAAGGAGAGATCGGGACGCCCGCGTTGACGTATCGCTTAGAACTGACTTCAATCATATAGCAATCAATATAGACACAAATGGTACCTATAATAATCAACTGTGGTAAAAACTTCAGGACCTGGCCGCAAACAACCTGTCCTATTCTTACCTCATTTTAAAGTAAATCCTGACATATGCCCTGCAACAAGTTTAATAGGCTATTTATTGATAACAGATGATATAAGACTTAAGTCTTTAGTCGTTAAGTCTCTTTTCATCGTATAAATGAAACCGTACAAAAACTCAACAGCTCAAACCATAAGCAAATAGATAGAAAATGTTTTGTCTGAAAGCGCCATTAAAACCAGCGTCTATAAATCACACAGCACTTGCCATGCGTCAACTTCTACAGCAAATAGAATTTGCATTGATATTATTTTTTTAACCGGCGGTATGCCTTTATTAACAAAATACTACGAACTATATACAACACTACAGCTACTACAATAAAAGCATTTAGATCCCTATGAGCCATTGCAGACTCATAGGCAGTCCAAATGCTCTAGCCCACTACCAGTTGGCAGCGTGCCCAGCATGCTGGCAGCATTGCCCCGTTGAATTGCAATGCTTATTCTTTGAGCCAAAAAGGTGCCAGCATTATTATATTTATTATTTGTATAACGATAAGATAGTCTAACAAGTTATGTAATTTTAGAATCGGAAAATACTTGTTGACCAGGGTAAATTTGTTAGGTTTTCCCATAGGCTTAGGAAGCGAAAAACTCCTAGGTCTATGGGTTTTCCTAATAAACAATTTTAAGCCTTTATCAAGGTATTAATTAAAGCAGCTAAATATAAAACAGCATATATGCATATTAGTAATAAGGGAAAAATAACTAATTAGCAGTTGATTTGCAACAATATTTTTCCTACATTACAAAACCATTTGCTCTATACATCTACGTTGAATATTATTGAATATTATTAAATCGAGGATAAAACGATGACATGTGCAATCAAACGAACTTATATAATTATAAGTAAGGTTTGATAGATATTATATGAGTCGTTTTATTCGAAGAACCCACCCTCCCATACCAGTAGGATATATAAATAATATAGATATATAATCCATATCCTCTCTCTTAATAGCTGCAATAGTGTAAAAGTTATTAGAATTTTATTGGCATTTTCATTCAAAATTTTGTGTTTTTTCCCTATTAAATCCCCCTTTTCCAAATTTTTCTATAGATCCACGCATCAAAACACGCGGGCCGCGATCCCCAATCGTTAACCGTTGGATTGAGCGCGATCGGAGCTATAGTTTTAATATTAACAAATCTTCTTTATATACCTACTCTTCTTCTCTTCAGTAGATTTTCGGATTTTATTAAATTTTTTATTTTATTTCCTTTATTATTAATTTTTGTTTATTATATATTACTCATATACCCATACTATTAGGTACACCCCAAAGAAAGTTTTAACTTGGTTAGATTATCTCGTAAGAAAATGTCGAAAACTCTACCGCAGGGCGTACAGTGATGTCAGTAGATAAAAAAGTTTAATTAATCGATTCTGCTCTTAAAAATCGTGCGAAACTATCTTGTAGGCTACAGGAAGTACGTTTTGAATATTATTATTTCTTCGAATAAAACGACTTATATAATATCTATCGAGCTTTACTTTACGTTCGTTTGGTTGTATGTATAGGAAGTAACCGACCGAGGGTAGGCCACAACGCCGCCAAGTCGCTTTGCACTATACTAAATTAATAAAATATATATACTAAATCTCGATAAAATGGAAGAACAGTTAGATAATATGATAATGATAGAAAACCTAAAAGGAATTGTGGAATAAGCAAATTTAGTAGAAAAGGCTTCAAGTAACCAGTGATTTATACTAGACTGAAAGAAGAGCTTCAAAGAATAATCAACAAGATTGATTGTGAAATAAACTCCAAAAAAATATTTTGTTATATAGATTCCCGGAATATAGAGAAGAGTACCAGTATGAAACAATCAAACGATAGAGTAATACATTTTATGAAATGTTAGAAACTAATATTAATGTCTATGTAGATAACCTCAAAGGTCTAGAATTTTTTTGCCAAAACTACCGTAGCTTGTTATTGAGCTACTCATAAAACGGATGGAAAAATAAATTTTACATAATGCACAATATTTATATAGTCAGGGCATCCGCATATAACGGCGTTTCTGAGCGAAGCCCAACAACAACAGATGCAAAAATTTAAAGTAAAAATGCGAGAAGAAAGAGATCAAGGGTGACATGTAACAGAGCCTGAATATAGATGGCACGGAGCATAATATCACTCAAGCATCTAAGCCCGTGGGGTGCCGGGTTTGAATTGCACCTCCCCATATCATCCCGTGGGTGTCGTAAGAGGCGACTAAGGGAAAAAATACTGGTAGGTAGGCAGCAACGCCTTCTAAAGAAATGCAATCTTACACTGCGATCCACAAGCCGCCTGCCAGGCGTGGGGATTATGGCAAATACCCATTTAATAGGGGATGCTGTGTTCAGCAGTGGACGAGTCGGCTGTTACAGTACAGTATCTAAGCCCGCCATACAAAAATCAATAAATAAAATACAAAAGTCAATACCAAATATAAAAATGTTTACAAAATAGAACACAGAATAAATATCTTACGCTTGAGTTATAAAATATTGTCAACATAAAAGACTACTACTACTTAAAGTACTAATTCAACAATCTGATAGTAAAATATTTAAACATTGCTATAAAATCTATGAAAAATTACATAAAACTTTAGTGAATCTAAAAAATTACATACTCGTTTAAAAAGTTTTTGCATCGGTAGGGGAGATATCAGTGCGCAGGGAACAGCCGCGTGGCCGTCCTTGTCTCGCCCCAACTGATAACAGCTCATACCTACGACCTGTCAATCCGTTTGATGACCATAACATAATAAAAGAATTGAAAAACAAACTAAGCTTTTAGTTCTTGCTTTATATAAACATATGCAAGAAGCGTTGAACATTATTAACACAAAACGATACGCGATAGGAGTGCTGCTTGATATGAAAAAAGAAAAAAAAAATTATATCGTTCATCATCAGCCGGAAGACGTCCACTGTTGAACAAAGGCCTCCTCCATAGAGCGCCACAAAAAACTGCTATTAGCCGCTTGTAACCATTGGCTACCCGCGAATTTCACGATGTCGTCGTCCACCTAGTCGGGGGCACTCTACGTCTTCCGGTGTAGTGTAATACACCGTCATCCGTCCGCCATAAGTCTCTTACCCTAACTTATTAAATCAACTTTATGGTATAGAAGTGCGGGGCTTAGCTTATGATTGGTTTAGCACTTACTTAAAAGATCGCAAACAGTCGAAATAGATATTTTAATTGACATCCCAGCTCGATAACACGTTTTAGATCAGACTCAATAACCATAAATAGTTTGATTCCCGAGGGAAGTGTGACTGGTAGTTTTTTTTTTTATTAATGACCTACTAAAATAGCTTTGTGTTTTATTTCCTGACGACATTTCTATTTCAATTCTGGCGCCAAGTTATAATGGACTTTTAAAAAAAGAATTACATTCAATTTTATCACAAATAGACTACGAATAAATTCATATTTATTCGTAGCAAATAGATAACTGGCTTATAGAGCATAATTTACAAACTTTAACAACACAAAGATTACGCAGTATCGACCGTACCAAAAAAATACTATACTTTTACAAATACAAAGTAAGAATATGTTGACTCTTTTTCATTGCTCGGTATATACATATTTACACGCGTACCTAGGAAAATGCACATTCAATAAATAAAATCTAAACTTAGTAGTTTTTCATATATGCATTAATAGAGTTAAAAAAAACAACGAACATCGCAACATGATTTAAGGCACAAAGAAAAACTAGCCCTCCCAAATTCAAACTTAAAAATGTGCAGTTTAGCACCCATATCATGACAATCAAATTATTACAATAAAATAAATAAATATTACAATCATATCCCGGAATATCTAAAAGATAATCAAAAAGATTCAATATTATTCGATAGTCATATCATTAAGGATATCTTATAAAAAATGCTACTACTCGTTACAAGACTTCCTTATAGATAAGAGTCAGTGGCTAAAATATATTTAATTTCCGTCACTTTAGAACTAATTTTAATCATTGACCTATATAGGTCAAATATTGTAACTAAGATAATAATTATTAAACTTCAGCCCTACCCAGTCCAATTAACTCTAGAGTGCATATATAAATTAATTAAGATCTATTGTACACATGAATATGGGGAAATAAATAATTATGGTTCATCAGTCATTTGTGGTCTATGAACAATTTATAAAACCATCAATTTGAACTGTATTCAAAATTTTATTGATCTTCATTCAAATTGACGATTATTACGTAGAACTTTCATTAGTTTCTTGGTTCTGAAGAACAAATATAGGTACTTTAAGTTTATTATGTGTCTCCATTAAAAGAAAGCACTTTTTACTCGTTTCAAAAATCACCTCCGTTGCGCTGAAACTAAAGCGGGAAGTTAGAAGCCTCAACAGAAAAAAAATATTGTTTGATTAAACAGTTTGCCATAATATATCCGCTGTTATTAGAATCACTATAATTAAAACTTTTAACATACAATGTATTTTTTTTAATATTGTTATGTTTGCAATAACGCCTGCTATGCGGATTACATTACAAAATTACAAATACGATAGGAGAAATTTAAGTCATTTGCGGGATTCGAACCCGCGTCCATCCACCCCTTTAGCCGGGGTATGCTCTAACCAATTGAGATAACATGGATGCGGGATCGAATCCCGCACATGAGTTAAATTTTTCCTATCGTACTTTGTAATTTCGTAATACAATGTAGATGTTATCTGTTGTAGAGAGCACCAGAGTCTGTTCAGAGAGAGAGTAGACTGGGTATTTGACTTTGGGACTGAACTGTTCTACATTGATAATAATTACGAATAATATCAAGATTTTCTTAGATTAAATATTTACATAAATTATATGTTAATTATGACAACGATATTTTTATTTTGTTTATTTCTGGCACACAAAACAGAATAAAATCAATACATGACTAAATAACAGAGTTACAGATTATCAATCTAGATCGTATTCCAAAACATGTGTACACAACATGAACAAAATAATACAGCAGTAATAACTATCTGAAATTTAGGTAAATTATATGAAGGTATTTAGATTATAAATTCATTTACCTAGTTGTAACTGTAACTATACTATAGCTATCAAGTTTATGAAGAATATCAAAGACATGCTTTTTAAATTTAGGTAACTTATAATTAAAGACATCAATATTGCGATGATTGTTTACTAATACATCGTTGTGTTGGCGACAAATCCTGACTATTGGATTGTAGTAGGAAGTATTATACTTATACACTTGTATTGAAAAAGAAATTGTATGTGGATAGCGAGAATGAGGTTTGGTATTAAGATAACAGATAATTTATCAAAACATTAATTAGAAATCCCAAGACCACTATCTGTCTAAACATACTCTAATAAGAAACTGTTTTTAGACATAAAAATCATCACGATCCATGCATTTGTTCTTGGTGAGGCTTCTATATAGACTTTTAGTTGGAAACCTCTGCATTGTTTGGTTAGGTGTCCAACTATACGGCCACAGAACGTTTTGGGAACGCCGAGCACGACAGAAGCCAGGCAAGTCACGAGCATCCTGTATATAGGTACATGCGCCTCGTCACTAGGGTTGCCAGACGTCCGGGAAATCCGGGATAGTCCCGGAATGGGTTATGTTGTCCCGCGTCTAGTAATTTCGCTCTACTGTCCCGGAATTCACGAGTTTTAGGTTTTTTCACATATGCACACGAATACGCACGCACAGCCATCCGGCCGAATGTGTGATTACAAAGGTAAATTGAAAGGCTTAGATAAGGTTACAGAGTTTTTCTTTTAATGATGATCCAATGTTTCTAGTAAGTTTAATTTTTGTTATAACAATTTATTACCTAATTTAGATAACATAATTGTCTCAAATATGAGTAAGTAACAAACTTTTTCATATATTTTTTCCCGGGTACAAAACCACTATTTCGAACTAATATTTATAAGTATATTAATTTGTCAGATCAACTGTGGATATTTCTATCGTATATTTGTAATTTTGTATGTAGATATTCACTATTATAAGATTTAAACTTGAGGTAAAAATACCTACCTCTTCTTCACTTCATTTCATCTCACCTCCCTTTCAAACCCCAGAAATGTCCAGGAATTGATAAACCTAGATCTGGCAACCCTACTCGTCACTCATCTCGGCAGTCGTGCGATTGTGTAAATGCGACTTGCGACGAAATTCGAGAATTGGGTAAAGCAGTCTTTAGTCTAGTTCATGCAGTAAATAGATTTCGGCTCATCGTTATTTTTGCTACATTCTTTATCGATCACAGAGACAGGCACAAACATGTCAACTTTCCGGGACTCTTGTCCACTACAGTTATTAAAAAACTTACTTTATGGTGCATGCCGTGGATGATAAAGTGCAGCTTCATCATAAGGAGCGATGAGCCAGGGTTGAGATGGAACACCCACCGGTGAAGAGAGTACTCCAGTGCGGTCCATAAGAGAACTCCTTGGGCCAGGTGGTTCAGGAACTGCAGTCCTGACAGGGGGGATAGTCTGCAAGCATCTGAAAATTTACGTTGGATATATACCGCAGACCTTATTAGGGTTCCGTACGAGAAAATGGGACCCTATTACTTATTACTGTTGAGGTCTACATAAGCCTGGCTCACTCCTAGCGTATCCGTCTGGACGACATTATCCTACGATACGTTCCGCGTCAGAGGAGATCAGAGCTATGCGTGACTATGCGATAGAAAGAGAGACGCCTTGTAGGTGAATATAAATATTAGGTACTCCGTGCTTTGCGAGCTAAAGTGCACTTTATTGCGTCGTGGTTAGGGTCGCTTATTTATTGAAATGGCTTAGCGGAGTGATCCTTCTGGTACTTTTTATTCTGTAACACAGTCCATATATCCTGGCTGCGGCCTGTATTTTTTAAACTGTAGTAGTTGGGTGACTGATTGAGATAACTCACCCAATATATTGTTGTTTTACTATGGTTGAATTCACACAAATAAATATATTTAAAAAATAAGAGGGGTACCTCATAAGAAACGTTTTTATTTCGATGTTTATTTTTGTTTTTGCTCTATTGTAAAAACGTATCGAATCGAAACGTCAAACTGGGTATGATATATTTCTAAATCGAATACAAACTAGGCAAGTGCAATTAAAATTTGATGCCAATTAATAAGAGAAAAAAAATCTAAGAAATTTAAATCGAACAATTCGGAAGTATACACACCTACTCTACCCAACATAAAAACCATCATCAAAATCAGTTCGTAATTAGTGAAGTCTCCTGTTTTTAGAATTCGGTTAAACATAATATTTTTTCATTATAAAAAATATTTTAAGAAAGCATTGAATAAACATTTTAATAGAACACTTAAAAATATATTCAGTGACAATTCCGCCTAATTTTCTTGCTAAGCCGACGTGACGTCACAAACGCCACGCAGCCGAACCGGAAAAAAATTCGACGCGTTTCTCTTCTTCACAGACAGACAAGATCCTCAGGAGGTCTTGACTCATTTAAAATATTAATTTAATGTTTCCTTTAAATATTTTTCAAATATTTGTTATAATTCAAAATGGATTTCCGCAAAGTAACGCCTGAATCTATTTATAACGTTATTTGGTAAATACAGCGTACATACAATACAATACAATACATACAAATATATTGTATGTGCTGAGACAGAACTCTTTGCGATCTGTTAATTAAATTATTAAATAAATTATTAATTTAATTAATAAATCAGGTATCTACTTAGTAGGGTTCAACAGTATTTTAAAAGATCGTCTTTCACTAAGGCTTCCAACCATATTTATTTTTTATGCCTGGTATGTTAGCCTTTGACCACCATCTCACCTGATGGTAAGTGATGATGAGGACTCAAGGACGGCTGCCGGAACACACCGTTAGGTGCTAGGCGGCAGATCTTCTACTTGAGGGTGGTAGCTAGCCAGGCGGGCTTTCGCTAAATGCCCTACCACCATGCTATGAACGACTGCCATCCTAAGACAACAACCAGAACCGACGGCTTAACGTGCCTTCCGAAGCACGGAAACGCTCAGTAGTAATGTCACTAGCGGTCACCCATCCAACTCATGACCGCGGCGACGTTGCTTAACTTTGCTGATCGGTTGAGAACAGCTAAGTAAACTTCGCTACGAGCGCTTCAGAGTTCACCATAGAGCAACTTGGAACTTCGCTCAGTGTACGGAGGTCCAAGTTGCTCTATGATTCCAACTACACGAAATGACGGCAAAACGGTAGGTAATAGCTACGGACTGCCGTGCACTGGTTTGATCCTCACTGCCGGCTTGACCTTCATAGCATAGTGAAAGGGGTTTTTCATTTCTCATACTCGGAAAGTAGTATTTATTTGATCTGAGTAGTGGGTGGAAGACGCTGCTTCCCAACTAAGGGTGGGAAAAACTCATAGTAAATGCTTCCCTCTCTTGGGCCGGAATGACTTGTAACCATGGCAACTATTGAAGTAAAGAAAGTAACATATTTATGTTTTTTCGTTCTAAAGTACTCTGCTGTAACTGTTACCATAGCAGCCATGGTTGTAAACAAAATTAGCCGTCTATATTTTTTAGTTCTAAAATACTGTGCTGTATTATAAAAACTAATTACGACTACATTAGTGTTTATGTAAAGGCTAAAAGAACTAGTTTTTAACAGAATTAATGTGACTCCCTCAAGTTAGTGTACCTTATATGAACATTTAGTCACTAACTTTGTTAATAAGGGTAGATTAAAATGCTCACCAGGTTAGCTACCACCCTCAAGCAGAAAATCTATCGCCAAGCACCTAACAGTATGTTCCGGCAGCAGTCCTTATTGAGAGCCAGTAATATGAAATTACAGGCACATAATACTTAATATCTATATATCTCAGGCTCTCTCAGGGTACTGTGCGCGGTGCAGTTCGTCACTTGTGTGGGTAACCTTATTTCCAGGTGGTCCTTGTGCTTGATCCGTAACATAATAACATAAAAACAAAAGACATCTAAGCAGTTAAATCGGAACCAGGAACGTAATAATTTATTTGTCAAACAAGTATACATAATTTTTAAAAGTAAAAACTACTGCAACTTATTTATATTCGTTAAGCGTTTTAGCGTTCTGCTGAAATTAAAACTGCAAGTTTCATATATTTATGAAATCGTTTCGTAAAGCTCTTCATTTTGATATCCAATTAGATGGGTATGAGAGTTTTATTTTTCTTGTCACAAAAAGGCGTTTAAAATCCACCACATCGTTTTTTTACATTTTCATGTACCTAGTGTCACCTGCGCTATCAAGACAAATCTAATATTTCATAAATTAAAATCGGTAAAGTCGTTTAGAAGTTATGGTAGAATAAAGAAAGTCACAAACATATACATACATACATAAACCCTGAAAACATTACTCCTTTTTGGGTATTCGTTTAAAAATAGTGCTTCATTAATGTTCTCTACATGCCAAGTTATCATAACAGTGCGTCAATTGAAGCTGATTAGGACACGTTGTGAATGAATATAACTTGACATTTTCGCACAGATTACATAATAGGATTTTAATGCCAGCATAACGGGAGCGAGTTTTATATTAAATATTATACTGAACTAAGAAATATATAATTTGTGGCGAGCTCAATATTATTCGTTTGGGAAATAATCCTCTGGCATCACAATTGGAATAGACACTGGCAGGAGCCAGTTTGAAGTTATGTATAATAATAATAATAATTATTATTATTTCATTTATTTCGACCAGTGATAGTCATATTGATACAAATTAAAATAAGACAGTATTCAAATTTAATAAACAAATATGCGAGTCTCAATCATAAAAATAATAATATACGCGAAATAATATCAATGATAATTTACATTTAATAATAATTTACATTTAATAATAATTAACATTTAATAATAATTAACATTTAATAATAATTAACATTTAATTATAATTTACATTTAATAATAATTTCCATTTAATAATAATTTCCATTTAATAATAATTTCCATTTAATAATAATTTCCATTTAATAATAATTTCCATATAATAATAATTTCCATTTAATAATAATAAAATCATATGCTTCAAAACATGTCAAACAAATGATTGAGATTCTGCCATTTGTTTATAAGTCAGTCTATGAACCATACAGCAGTGGTTGATGTACTGATGTACTACTTATTAGTCTTGTTCGTATAAATAAACCAACAAGACTATTAAGTAGATCATACGTGTTTAGACCACTTAGCCTACAACATAAGAGGATGTAAGACATGATTAATAGAACTTGCCGTGTAACATCACACGACTCCACTAATGAACTGCCCTATCAAAAGCTACTTTATTTTTTATTATACTTCCTTATATATACTTAGTTAACCGACTATTTACTTGATATCCGTGATATTTTTAATTTCGATCACCCAGAAAAATCCTGTAAACACCGCTGTTTTACATTTTAAATCTTTTTTATGACCTCTGCTTTCATACTATTTAAATATCCCTAACAAACGACCAAAATTACTTAGTAAATCAATGTAAACTTTGTACCAAACGTAAACTAAACTTATTATGGAGTTATCGGCATTGTGCAAATGTACTTAACAAAAGAGCATTTAAACAATACCATAGATAAATGAACATATCTATGACAATACTCAGAATTGTTGAAAACACACGATCCGCAAACAAATCCAAAGCGCCTTGGGATATACCTAATTTATGTATGTTACCGGAAATGTATGAATCCTAGGAATTGTACATGCCTAGGAAAAATAAGGTTTACATTCGAAAGGACTTATGTAATATCATTTACTTTTTAGTACTTTGTACTAGGTATCTTAAAAAATAATGTTTGTAAATTACATAAGATTGTTTTGTAAACTTTAAATAAAATAAAAATATAAAAAATAAAAATATACAGGTTGTCCCAAGAAATTGTGATATACTGAAGCTGGGAGGTAGGGGACCTAGAGGGGTATCTGAATCACCCCCATGTATGTGCCGCGATTTTTCGTTTTATTTATGCCTTTTTTTTTAATTTTTCACCTATCGCCGAGTACGATTTGATTTTTATTTATGGTGATATGAATTATTGCGGTAGATACTTGATTTTTTTTGTGTGCTAAGCTGATAGACAGGCCAATTCAGTATGGTAACATTTCCTATTGTTAGATTTTTAATTCTTGTTTAGTAAAAAAAAATTAAAGATAAAATTACCCAGTATGTTCACAACAATTTTTTAAGGGCCCTTGAAGTTGTGCTACCGCAATAATTCACGTCACCATAAATGTAAATCTCATCGTACTCGGTGATAGGTGAAAAATTAAAAAAAAAGTCCTAACTCCGATAATAGGCAAAATCGCGGAACATACAAGGGGATGATTCAGATAGCACTACTTCTTGGGACACCTGTATACCCTTCCGAGCCCACTTAGGAAATGCGTAAAATAAAGTTTCAAATATTCCTCTATACACACATTTCCTGTGAAATGTATGTATTTCCTAGGAATTGTATGCAAGTATGAAATATATAACAAGGTAATGCTTTCTGTGACTAAAATAAATAGAACACGTTTGTAAACTGAAATCAGACTTTTTATTAAGGCTCTCGTTGACAAAATTAGCTGTAACAATCACATATTGTAATCGAACACCAAATGTAATATATGATCACTAAAGTCATATTTAGGTGCGAGGACGAGCGAAGCGAGGAGGAGCGTTAGGTCACTTGTGACCACAACAACGCGCGAGCCGAGCGAGCCAAGCGAGTGTGCCGCGACAGCGGCCGGCGATGGGCCAGAATGTAATACATTTCCGATTGCTATTTAGGACCGATTGTGCACAATCGTGACTCCCAGACGAAGAACTTCAAATAAGGTCGAAATTGGTCGGAGCAATATCCGGTAAATATTACGCGAGTCCTAGCCGGTTACTAAATAATAATTATGGACAAAACTCGCAAAAGTTTTTTAGCTCATATACAATACAAGCAATACAATATCAGAAGTAATACCTTACTTAATTATGGTGGAAACCGACGTATTTAGCGAGAAACATAAAATTTTACCAGTTTAATCGCGTTTGTATTAGATTTGTTAATTATTCTACACGATCACGGTATTCGTAGCACCGTCCTCTCTCCGTCGCGTCGGCCGCCGCAGAAGACGCAAGCTTACAACTCCTTGCTGATTACTGTGGAGACCCTGGGTTGATGGGGCATTGAAGCATAACAGTCTTAGTAGTATTTATTTATTAAAAAGATTATGTTATATTTGTATAGTAGCGAAACATTGAATTTTTGAGTTGTTTCGTATGATTCTTTGGTTGACACATGAAGGGCATAGCGATACAAAACTTTATTAATTTGGATATTGTTATGTTTCAGAGCAAGTTGATATTGAAGTTACCAAAGACTACAGTTCTCGTTCGCTATTTCAACAGTGTGGAGTACATTTTCAAAAAAATATCCATCTCAGCTTTCCCATCAAGTTTTTGAGTTACACTCCAATAACTTGAAAAGTGTTTTCCTATCTTTATGATATAGTAATTGACAGTGACAGTACAGTACACACATTAACAAGACTCGATATAGTTAAAACTGCCTCTGATTTCTACAAAAAATTGTATACCTACCAAAACTGTAGCAAAGAAATCGAAACAAGCTCTACTCAAGTTCACACCTCAAGGAATCTACTACCAACTTGACCAATCAAACCGTTTGGAGAAAAGGAAATAATAAGAAAAATATATAGACTCAAACGAGAAAAAAGTCCCGGTCATGATAATATAAAGAAGCTCTCAAACTAAAATGGAATAAACAAAAATGGAAACCGCAATTGACCGTAATACCTGTGTTGGATGCAAATCGCCTATCCCGAGTAGGGAACATTTTATGATCTGTTACGTTTGTGAACATAAATACGATTTGCAATGCGCGAATCTATCGCCCAAGCGTTTCAAAAAAAAAATTGAGCCATGAGTTAAAATCCAAATGGAAATGTTTCGAATGTAAAAGTAAACAGCCGAAACGCGACAACACAAATACTCCAGTACGTACATGTCAACAAAATAAGTCGGATGATGGGGCTGACTTGGAGTTTTCGTCAGACAATAGCCAGGTGACGATGCGAAAACCGACTACGTCTAAGCCATTTTCGACCGAAGAAGAAGAAGCTAAATTAAGATATATATGGAAAAATGAGATGAGTAAAGAGATGGAAAGTATGTTTGAGTCAACAATTAATAGAACGATATCTAATCAGATGAAATCTATGAACTGCCAGTGCACAGGATACCAGGAGTCGATTTCGTACGTTAGCACTCAATATGAAGAACACCGAAAAGAGAATGCGGTCCTCAAAAAACGGCTTGATACCACCGTTACAGAGTTAAAAGGTCTTAAGGATGAGAATAAAAACTTAAGGGACCAGTTATCGGTTCTATCGGCTTGCGTGAAGGATCTTAAGGAAGACAACTTAAAACAGCAACAATGGGTCAGGTTGCAAAATATTGCGATCACTGGTATTTCTGGAAGAAATCACGGCGGAAGTGGTTCTCAAAGTGTCAAAGCAGATTGGAGTTCCTATTGAATTATCTGACGTGGAGTTCGCTCACCGGGTGCAGCCACAGCGCGCTGCGAGTGCAGAGCGCGCTCGCCCTATCATCGCGCGCCTGAAACAGCGCGCTGATAAGGACCGAATAATTGCCGCCGCGTGTAAAAATCGGAACATGAATTCCAAGGATATTATGGGAATTGGAGGAGAAAATAACAAAGTGTCTGTAAATGAACACCTTACTAAAGATATTAAAATGCTGCTGACTTCATGTAAACAAAAGGCAAAAGAGGTCAATTACAAATACATCTGGACAAAAAACTGCCGTATTTTTGTCCGAAGGAACGAAACTTCGCCTCCATGAGCCATAAACTCCTCGTCAGATCTAGCGAAAATAGTTTGATGCCTGAAGTCATGTTATGTGTCATTGTATTTTCTTATCTTTATAATCTGCTAGCTACTTTTTTTCATAAGATATTTAAACCTAAGACATGTACTCATATATAAACACTTTACACTCTACACTATACACAAACAATATTATATATATAAAAGTCACATTATATATAAAAACCAAGATTGTTACATTATATCAAGTTTCATTTAATAATAATAATAATAGCTTTATATTCAACAAAGTCATAATTACATTTACAATCCTTCACGTCGTCCCCGCGGTAAGTTTATCACGTGTTGTTATATTTTTTATGTTTTTATCTCCCGATATTAGGCAATTTTATGCAGAGAACTTTATATTCAGTATCATATTGGCTAAAGTGATATACTTACGCGACAGCTTTGTCCTTGACTCTGTATATCTGTATGGCTATTCCTACTTTGTTAATAATGGATGACACAATGAAAAAACTAAAACTTTTTTTATGAAAATACAAGAGGACTTAGGACAAAGACTAATGAATTTTACAATAATACACTTTTATCTAACTCTGATGTTATAATGATTACAGAAACATGGCTTTGTGATGGAATACTAGATAGTGAGTTATGTGATGACAAGTTTGTCGTCTTTCGAAAAGATCGTGGATCCTTGGGCGGAAGTGTTATGATAATGTGCGCACCACGTTTACAAGCTCGCGCAAAGCCAGAATGGCAAAGTTAGGACCTAGAATGTTTATGGGTCACTATTCCTGCTCAAGCACTGGGTTCCGCCCATGACTTACATATTGCTACTGTATACCACCAAAATTACGCATTGCAACACGAATTCAGTTATTTATCGACTTGATGTCACAAAGCCATGATGATAATTATAACGATCATTTTATAATAGCCGGTGATTTTAATTTGCCGTGTATAGACTGGACATCTTCCGAACCGATAGTTTTAAAAAAGGGGCCCATTGAAATTCAGAACATAGCATCAAATCTAATTGAAAAATCAGCTTTTTTACAGAAATACAATCAAATCCTGAATAAAAGCAACAATACTTTGGATCTGATCTTCTCCGATTCACCAATCACTATACAAAACTCAATCTCATCACTGGTAGGGATCGATGCATTCCATCCACCACTTTCTATTGTAGCTACAGACTTTTTAATTCCTAAACTGAAAGCTCAATGGCGCATAAAATATTTATTTAAGCGTGCAGATTTTGATGCCATCAATGATTCCCTCAGTCATCAAGATTGGTCATTCCTGTCAGATAAAAATATTAACATCGAGGACTTAATTAGTATATTTTATTCAATTATCAATAACTTGATTAAAGTTCATGTACCACAAATCCGCTGTTCTGGCACGTATACCTACATATCCGATCTGGTACAGTAGAGCGTTAATAAAATTCAATAAAGAAAAATTTAAAGTGCATATAAATTGGAAGCGGTACGGAAATCCTCTTGATTATGATCATTTCGCTTATTTAAGATGTAAAGAAAAGAAACTGCAGGATAAATGCTATAGTTTATACATTAAATTATCACAAGAAAAATTAAAATTAACCCAAAGCTGTTCTGGTCTTACGTGAAATCTAAAAGACAAAATAGTACTAATTATCCACAACAAATGACTTTTGAAAGTACTATTTTAAGTACAAAATCTGACATTTGTTCCACATTTTTTCAAGTTTATTATATCATTTTTTAGCAAGTCATCTAGCAGTTGTTCTCCTCCCAATACCTTCGATGATACTTCCCATTTTAATAGAATTCATGACATAATTGTAACAAACGAAGATGTTTTTAAAATAATCCGAAATTTGGATGTTACAAAGGGAGCTGGCAGTGACAATATTCCACCAGTATTTTTTGTTAATTGCGCAAAAACATTATCGGGACCAATAACATCAATTTTTAATAGATGTCTACTCGAAGGCTATTTTCCTAGTATCTGGAAAAAAACACATATTGTGCCTATATACAAAAAGGGTCTGAAAACATCTATAGAAAACTATCGTCCCATCTCTATATTAAATGTACTTAGTAAGTTGTTAGAGAGAGTAGTCCACAATCATATTTATCCTATCATTGCCCCCTCAATCCCTAGTGAACAACATGGGTTTATGAAGGGACGATCTACAGCGACTAACTTAGGAGTTTTCATAGACTACGTATCGAGAAAAATTTAGATGGCGGTTCTCAAGTTGATGTGATCTACACGGATTTTGAAAAAGCATTTGACCGTGTAGATCACACCATACTTTTGCATAAACTATACAAACTTGGTATCTGTGGCAACCTACTGAGGTGGATGGAATCTTATTTGCGCAATCGCTCTCAAGCTGTCGTTGTAGGAGGCTTCTGCTCAAACTTTATAGAGATCCCTTCTGGGGTACCGCAGGGCTCGATTCTCTCTCCTCTTCTGTATGCTTCTTATTTATACGATGTGGGAAGATGTTTCAAACATGCACGCTTCCTATTATATGCAGATGACACTAAAGTTTATATGAAAATAAGAAATAATTTTGATAGTATGAACCTTCAAGAGGATCTCGGTAGACTAGGGCAGTACTATGCTGACAATCGTATTGGTGTTAATTTAAGTAAATGCTCTTTTGTCTCACTTACACGAAAAAAATATCCAACTTATTATCCTTATAAAATCAACAATGTTAAAATAAATAAATTTAATTCAGTTAGAGATCTTGGTGTTCAGGTAGACTCTAAACTAACGTTTTAGGAGCATACAGAAATTATAGTCAGTAAGGCCTACAAAAGTCTAGGCTTTGTATTACGAGTTAGTCGCCCCTTTGCAGATATAGACTGCTTGAAGATTTTATACTATTCGTATGTCAGAAGCATACTAGAATATTGTACCACTGTGTGGAACCCCCAATACATTATATACACTGACAGCATAGAAAGCATTCAGAATAAATTTGTAAAGCATTTAAACTATCGGTGTTATAGTAACTTTAAAGACTACCATGATTCGTGCCTTCATCACCGTCTCACGACGTTGAAAAGCAGGAGGATTTTAGCAGACATGTCCTTCTTACATGGAATATGTAACGGCTACATTGATAGCCCGGAATTATTGTCAAAAATTTTTACTTTTTGTTCTCCAAAAACTCGTACTAGACATACTAAGTTGTTCGCAATAGCACAAACCAGCACAAATTATGCCCAAAATTCAATTGTAAACAGATTGCATAACTGCTACAATAAAAGGTTTGACAATATAGAAATTTTTTATGAGGCCAAGGGAAGCTTTAAGCAAAAAGTGTACAAAACACTCAGATAATAAAAAACTTAATGTGACTGTTACGTATACAACCTTTCTCCACCCCAACCCTCCTCTCCCCCACATACACACTCATGCACGCCCTCACACAAACACACACACACTCACACATTTTAATACGAGTACCTACGTGCATTTCAGCAAGTTTTTTTTTTGTATATATTTGAGTTAAAATAAATAAGTGCCAGTCGTCTGTATTTATTTATGTTAATTTAAAAAATGTAAATCCGTTATTGGCTATAAGTTTATATTATAATTTATTATGTTTAGAGTCAAAGAGCTGTGGATTTTGTTACAATAAATAAAATAATTTTTGAACATAAATACATACATTGAACATAAAATAAACTAGGAAAATTCATAATGGTAAGTCCCCTTACAAAATTTTCAATAAAATTTTGCTCGAACAAAAAGTACCTATGAATTGGGCAGAGTCGAGAATTTACAAGAAAGGCGACCCATCAGATATGAACAATTACCGGCCTATTAGCCTACTTCCTACTATATACAAATTATTTGCGGCCTGTTTATATGTATTTCCTAGGAAGAATAGAGGCAGAGATAGAGTCGCATCAACCCATGGAACAAGCAGGCTTTAGAAAGGGTTTTTGCACAATTGATCATATCCATACTTTGGAACAAGTAATTGAAAAACACCAGGAATATTAGCAACCCCTTTATCTAGCCTCCATAGACTATGCAAAGACCTTTGACTCTATCTTACACGATAGCCTTTGGCGAGCGCTAGAAAACAAAAATGTTCCAGAAACCTACATAAACATCCTGAAAGACATCTACAGCAAAAGCGTAAGCCGAGTAAAGCTCGATAGACTTGGGCCAATAATCAAAATATGTAGAGGCGTGAAACAGGGGGACCCGCTATCCCCTACAATTTTTAAATCTGTCTTGCAGTATACAATGAAAGACCTACATTGGCAACATAAAGGTATTAACATAAATGGAAAAAAATTTAATAACCTTAGATTTGCGGATGATATAGTTCTCTTCTCGAGATCATCGAAACAATTAGAAGAAATGATATCAGAACTATGCAAAATAAGTAACAATAATACAACTAAACACAAGAAAAACTAAGGTAATGACTAACGATAGGCAAACGCCTATACATATTAACAATTTGCAGAGCTAAGAATACGTAGAGAGCTACATATACTTAGGGAAATCCATCTCATTTCTTAATTCTAGAAACAAAGAGGAGATTGACAGGAGGATTAACAAGACATGGAGAAAGTTCTGGAGCCTAAAAGAAATATTGAAGTCTAATCTACCTGGAAAACTGATGAAAAGAAAGTTATGGATGGAAGTTTACTACCCTGCCTCTCATACGGATCACAAACCTTGATCTACAATAAGATGCGACAGACAGAATACAAAAGATGCAGCGTGCAATGGAAAGGAGCATCTTGAGTATTAGGCTTAAGGATAAAATAAAATCAAATAACATAAGGAAAAAAATCAATTTGATAGATGCTCTACAACATATGAGAAAGCTCAAGTGGAAGTGGGCTGGACACGTAGCACGACTGTCAGCTAAAGATGGACGCATTTGGCTACAATTTGGGCAGGCCCAAGTGGCAAAAGAGCTAGAGGCCGTCCTAAGGAACGCTGGGTAGACGAAATTAAAAAATATGCTGGTGACGACTGGATAAAGAAAGCAAAGTCAAGAAAAACCTGGAAACTGTTGGAGGAGGCCTATACCCATCAGGGGCCTTAACTATATATATGTTTAACTTAAAAACTTAATTAAATTTAAAACTCTGTAAGTTAATGAAAATAAAGAGAATCATTATTATTATTATTAATTACATCTTACGGGATCGGGGACAATCGATCCCGTAAGATGCAGGGGTCACTAAAAATGGTGAATTTCTTTTTTACCAAAAAATGGAACTAATTTAAACACTCAAAATGGGACCCTTTTTTAACACTGCGTAAGTTTGAGAACAACAATCATAACGGCGATGGTATAAGTGGAAATCTTCATATTTGTTTACTAAATGATAATTTTATGTTTCTGTGTATTTTTCACTTTGTTATAGCATGATACATTTTTGTTTCAACTTTTTTGTCTATGATATCTAAGAGGTATTCCTTTTACAAACTAATAATAAATAATACCTATTAAATTAAATCTTTTTCGCCATTTTCTAAACGCTTAGCCGTAGTATTATTATATGTTCTATGGCTTAGCTAACTTTTCCTTAATAAAATGAAGGTACTGATATATTTGGGATCGTCTTACGTGAAGGTTTTTATAATTTTTTCAGGTACTACCGTAATCAAAAATGTTTATTGCCATATAGGTTACAATTACAGTGTTTTTCTTGCGTTTCTATCGCTCGTGAAATTAGGATGAGGTTTTCGTGACTCACAAAAGGCTATTTAGATACCGAGCGATCAGTAAGCTGATTCATTTCCTTTTCTACGTTCTTAATTTTTCCTTGTATTATTGTATTTTCAGACCTTAAGTTCTCCATATCCTTATTAATTTGGTTAAATGTTCTGACACGATTCTTATAGGTTAAATTTCATCCTTTATTTCGATTAAGGGTGCGTACCATTAGCGTGAGATTCGCTAAAAACGATCACCCTCCCAAAAAGTTTTCCACATGGGTCTTGGCGTTATTTTCGCCTTAAACGCAACATCTAATGTCAAAAGTGACAGAAGTGGCAAATTTTACTGGCATTTTTAGCGTTCTTATCCAATAAATGGAACGGGGATGACAGTTACAAACGATCACGTGATCACAACCATAGACGCAGAATGTGATCAAAATTATCGAAAATAACGTTCTTAGCGACTAATGGAACATACCCTATATCTTCTCGTATACTCGACAGCGGTTTATAATGAGATTTAGCAAAATTTAGCTTTTATATATTTTTATATATTATATCTCAATTTCGCTGCCTGCGCTCCTTCCACTTTCTTGTATGCTTCATCATAAGTACTCGTATTTAAATAAAATTAAACTGAACCGCTACCGCTTCCGCTCGTTAATATCGTCTGAGGCGATGTTGTCTGCATGCTGATTGTTGCCTGCCGGTCAAGGTCACTGCACTGGTGCGACGGCGACGAAAAATAGCAGTGGTACTGTTTATCCACTGGATGTTGGTGCCGCGTGCAATACCTGTTTCATGTTTTGAGCCGGAGTAATGAACTTTATAATTATGGGGACATAAAATATATTCGATTTATTTATTTGGTTACAATAATTATATATTCTCGAATTTCTTGAATTTCTAAAAATCCTTTCTTAGTACACCCCTACTAAGAAAGGATTTTTAGAAATTCAGCCCCTAAGGGGTTAAAAATGGGTGAAAACGTTTGTATGAAAGTTCTTTGTTTTTTAACTTACAGTTCTGAAAATTTGTATTCGAATAGATGATGCAAAATAAAAATGTCATGTTCAATATTTTTTCGACAGGGATGACATAAGGCGGTGAAATTGGGGATGAAACTTTGTATGGAAAGGTAATTGTTTTTGAAGTGATAGTGATGAAATTGGTATCTGGATAGACTTTCTAAAACAAAAATATGCCAGAATAATATTTTTGCTAGGGTTGATTAAAAGGAGTGAAAAAAGTTTTTCACTTTATCCTAAACCGCTGGCTCTCATCCTGTTCGTCCATCTATCATATTGATGATGATCTTTTGAACTGTAATTGGGAGACACTTGAAATTAAAACAATTAATATTTAATAAAAAAAGAAAATAAAAACTAGCTAACTAATAAAACATTATTATACAAACTAGTATATTACTGTATCTATGTACATTTAAGATGAGTTTCTAAATCAGTTAGATATTAAACTTATAATACTTTATTTTCACAAATTTGTTTTACAAGGCATAGGGCGCTACGCGCTGAGCGTCGGAATTCGGATACGACGTCCGTCGCGCGTCGAGTATGACAGGCAACTGGAGTATAGTGTTGTGATCCATCACGTGGTGCTTCACCACTGAGCTCGGACCGAGGTTGCGGTCACTATCAATCCCTGTCCTATTTAATCTATGGAACTCAAGAAACAATGGGCAATGGATGTCCTTAAAGAGATTGTCAGCCGTGTAGGGGCTAATTGCCAAGAATTTGCGATATTGTCTTATGATGCTTAGTGTAACGGAGACAATTTCACTACTGCGACTGAGTACTTTATCGACATGTTACAAGTTACAACACTCGACAAGGAGATGTGGAGACGTGTGAACTATGGCAGCCGCGGGGCAAGTATACTCGTATAACTATAACATTGTTTTGTTTGCAATAATGCCTGCTATGCGGATTACATTACAAAATTACAAATATACGATAGGAAAAATTTGAGTCATGTGCGAGATTCGAACCCGCGTCCATCCACCCCTTGAGCCGGGGTATGCTTTTTTTTTATACCTGATAGGTTAGCCTTTGACCACTATCTCACCTGATGGTAAGTGATGATGTGGTCAAAGATGTTGTTCAGGCTAACCTAGAAGTACTGGCTCTCAAGGACAGCTGCCGGAACACACCATTAAATGTTTGGCGACAGATTTTCTACTTGAGAGTGGTAGCTAGCCAGGCGGGCATTCGCAAAATGCCCTACCACCATGCTATAACGACTGCCATCCTAAGACAACAACCGGGACCGACGGCTTAACGTGCCCTCCGAAGCACGGAAACGCTCAGTAGTAATGTCACTAGCGGTCACCCATCCAACTCCTGACCGCGCGCGACGTTGCTTAACTTTGCTGATCGGTTGAGAACAGCTAAGTAAACTTCGCTACGAGCGCTTCAAAACCAATTGAGCTAACATGACATGACGTCATAACTCAAATCTTTCCTATCGTTCTTTAACGCGAAACGATGGAGCGACATCTATAGTACCACTTACGTCGTACTACAAACAAGTATACCCGGCTCAAGGGGTGGATGGACGCGGGTTCGAATCCCGCACATGACTTAATTTTTTCCTATCGTATATTTGTAATTTTGTAAAGTATATACGAGTAACTATGTTTTCGAAGTGAACCAGAATGGAAAACTTTATGTAAAATTTGGTACCTACGTAAGGTATGTATTAAGTAAGCACGCTAACCTGGGTAGTGGTTACATTTATGCACCCTTTGGTGTAGACGTTGTGTCCGTGGGGAACGGGAGCTCATCGTATTTATCAAAACTTATCAGAGCGCCTGGTTGATGCGACGCGTGATCAAAATGCTATTTGGCTAACGAATAAGCATGGCAATTCAACGGAGCAATGCTGCCAGCATACTGGGCACGCTGCCAACTGGTAGTGGGCTGGAGCATTTGGACTGCCTGTGAGTGTGCAATGACTTGCAGGTTGTCTAAATGCTTTTATTGTACTGAAGGGCGACCTATAAAACGTTTACGGTAAAAACGTTGTTGTAAACGTTGGCCAATTTAAAAGGATTATAAAGTAACTTTTTTATATATGACACGATTTACATAGCTCCCAAGAACCGGTAACCGTTCCTGAGGTATAGTCTACGTGGGCGAAGCTGCGGGTAAAAGCTAGTTCTTATATAAAGCGCAATTATGATTTGTTATGCACTGGCCCGTGGGGTGCCGGGCTAGAAGTCACCCCCTTATGTCTACCCGTGGGTGTCTACTGAATATACACACACAAACTTTCACATATATAATATGAGAATCATAAATGTAATTACTATAGAATTAAGGAGCACTTACCTATTTTTATGGCCATAAGTCTCGAGGATGCGTTAATGGCATTTGAGGAGGAAATGTTACAGAATATTTTAACCGTTTTCGGACTTTTTTGTGATTAGCAGCAGCTTACTCAGAGCTATCTCTGAAGGGTTTTTGAAAGTCAAAATGGCTTAGAAGACAATTATCGAAATACATACTTTTGTCTTGTTGATCATAAAACGAATTATACAAGCACGAAATAGTTTTTTACCCCGTGGAGTGCCGGATTAGAATTGCACCAACCCATATCATCCCATGGGTGTCGTAAGAGGCGACTAAGGGAAAAATACTCGAAGGTGGGCAGCAGCGCCTTGTAAAGAACTGCAATCTTACTCTGCGATCCCCAAGCTGCCTGCCAAGCGTGGGGATTATGGCAAATACCCCCTTAATGGGGAAGGCTGTGTTCAGCAGTGGACGATCCGGCTGATACAGTAAATAGTTTTTAATTAGTAAAACGTACTTTTACCGTGTATTATACTAATAAGAGAAGACAGCACAATTACCCCTACTAAACAAAACATCTTTTGTACGTTCATAGTTTAATTTAGTTCGTTATTATTTTATTTTACATCACCCATGGCGAAGGCAATATTTCTATGATGTCATTTTCGCAAATAAACGTCGCCGCCCAGCCGCGTCGCGCCTTACCGTCGCGTCGCACTATACTCTGTTTGCCGCATTTTAGCTTACAATTTTTGCCACAAGTATGAAACTTGGCACAATCGATCCTTGAGTCAAAATATACAAATTTCTCCTCCGCTTTTCCGCTAAACCGCCACGTTCACAAGAAAATGTATGACTTTTCAGAGATGTGACGGTTCTATGGCGAAAGTCGTAAAAGTTTTTTTATATTACCGACGGTATGCCTTTATTAACAAAATAATACGAACTATATACAACACTATATGTAAAAGCATTTAGACAACCTATAAGCCATTGCAGACTCACAGGCAGTACAAATGCTCCAACCCCTTACCAGTTGGCAGCTTGCCCAGCATGCTGGCAGCATTGATTGCAGTGCTTATTCGTTGAGCCAAATAGGTGCCAGCAAATTGGTCGCGCGTTGCATTGAGCAACCGCTCTGATAAGTTCGGAAAATACGATGAGCTCCCGGCCCCCCCACGGACCCAACGTCTCTACACCAAACGGCTGAAATATGTAACCACTACCGAGGTTAGCATACTTGCGCCGCTTCAGTTGCTCCGCCGAAGAAGCCGCGACGCCACCTCTCACGTCGGTTTCAGAAAGAAAAAGATGCTTAAGTGTCTGCGCATTTAGCGTCCCATTCTCCCTAGTTCGCCGCCCTAACTTCCACGGAACCAGAGTCATAACGTCAGGGCTTTTACCATCGTCACGCATCAGATCATTTGGTTCGAGAATAGCTGCAAAATTGATGATGGTAAAAGCCCGGCGAATGATATCGTTAAGGCTGGCGTGGCGGGAAATTTGACCAGCACTTCGAGACAGGAGAGGCCATGGTTACCGAGTTGGCCAACTGCAGTAACACACCGGCAGCGATGTGCAACAATAACATCTTGCACCCAAGCGTAAGCTAATAGCGAGACGAAAAGTGGAAGGATCTATAAGGCTACCAGTTTTGTAAGAAGGAATGGCTTGTAACCAAAGACCAGATTTCCACACAGAAACAGCAAGAATACGAGCACGATCTGCGATACTAGGACACATATTTAAAAGATTCCGTGCAAGCTGTTTCTGAGATGACAACATTTTTGGGAATTCAGTATTTGGACAAGCTAGTCTCCATGTGTTTTTGGCCTTAGCCATATATGCTACATCAAAAGAGCCTAAAGATGGTGCAAGAATTTTTTTCTAATAATTTGTGTGTACTGTGTACAGAAGACAAAAAACTGATAATGCTACACTATCGATTTTGCGTATCTCTACGCCCCCCACCCTCACAGGGAGAAAAGCTTGCACCCAAGCCCTGTCATCCACCTCAACATTCAAAACCGAAACTAACGTATCTTTTACTAAGTTGTCTAAGCTTAAAAGAAACTCACTTTGTTTCCACAGCTGACAACATCTCAAATAGTTTGTAAATTTAGGGACGAAAAGGCCCATATTTAATTTAAGGCTTTTACAATTACGTATTAATTAATTAATAATTACCAACTCAAGCGGCGCAAATATGCTAACCTCGGTATGGGTTACATATTTGAGCCGTTTGGTGTAGAGACATTGGGTCCGTGGGGACCGGGAGCTCATCGTATTTTCCAAAATTTATCAGAGCGCTTGGTCGATGCGACGCGTAATCAAAATGCTGGCACCTATTTGGCTCAAAGAATAAGCATTGCAATTCATGCTGATAGTGGGCTAGAGCATTTGGACTCATAGGGAGTCCAAATGCTTTTATTGTAGTAGCTGTAGTATTGTAGTAGCTGTAGTGTTGTATATAGTTTGTAGTATTTGTTTAATAAAGGCATACCGCCAGAAAAAAAAAATACCTAAGTAATAGTAAAAGCCATATGGGCGTTCATTATGAATAATCTGCTATAAACATTTCTAAACTTTTGAATTTGTTCTTCCACAAATGGTGATAAAGATTGTCAAGAATCGGTGAACCCAAAAGACGGAGCGAACTAACTAGTAGAATCTCTGACGTGATATTTTATACGTTGACCCGTGGGGTGCCGGGCTAGTGTCACCGCATGGGTATTATAAACATCTTGTATCTCGCTTGCACATCCGTGATAAATATTTCATTCGTTCTTTAAGAGGCATTTCACATTTAAATGCGGTATACGAAGATTTTAAGCGCTTAATTTACTATCATAGGAAATATCTACAAGATATTTAATAATTGATAAAAATAGAATAATCTGTTCTCTTTTCAGTTAATGTACCAGATTTACAAACATAAGATTAATTATTTTGTAGTGACCAATCTCCCGCACCTTGTTTTACGAATTAAAGTACACATAGCCAACTTCAGAGTTATATCTCTTGTATAAAGATTCATCAAATTAACTAAAAAAAAAAACTGTGCATCAGGCATATAATCCTGTTGACACATAGTGTACTAGAATATCGCTAATTAATCGTCATTGTAGAAAAAAAATAAAGATCTTGCGCCAATTACCACGAATTATATCAGCAGTTTACCACCATATATTGCGTTTAATAAAGTGTAATTCCAATCAGATATTATATAAAAAGAAAGTTCATTCTTTAATTAATCTGATCTTTAATAAATTGTGATATTAACTCTGTTTTGTTAGACAAGAAAAAATATTTAACATAACTCGAAATGCACATAAATTGAAATGTACAAGCGCGAGGCGATCAGTACCGCGCGAGCGCCCATCGAGGTAGGACCTCTGTTCGTTTTCCTTGCTCTGACGTCTCGTACGCGGAACGCTTAGATGCAAGTTTATAGTGCGACCACAGAGTTTTGATCATGTCGATATTTTTTTTAAGTAACATACTATACTTTATTTTTGTTGTCCATAATATAAGTATTGTTGTCTTGTTAAGTAACTACATCTTTAGTTTCTGTTCATGCATTGTGTTAAAAAAAGGAAACGTCACAATTATGCAGCCTTATACAGCGTTATTGGAAAAATGCTAACAACCTCACAGGGTTGACTTCTTCTTTTTGGTCTGCTAGTTTTTATATTATTCTAGTTTAAATTAATAACTCACTATAACTTTTGTTTTAGGAGGATTAGATGACAGGCGAATAATTGATTTCCAATATTTTTGGATTCAGTTAATGTCTATAAGTGAACACAGCGATAACTTCAGCTGGAAATTAAACTACCTTCTATTGAAAATTTGTTCAAACCGGCCTCCCGGCTTTTCCATCATTTGTACAAACCGTGATACCAGTTAGCGGTCGATAGTCGTATTAACAAATTTACCATAAATCTGCGTAAGTCCGACGTTCATAATCCAAATGGTTTTCAAAAGGATGCATCCTTGCCCATACAAGAAAAAATCCATATTTTTCTGAGATAACGTATGAAGTAGGAAGTATTTTGAATATTTTGATGAAATCTGAAACCAGCACAAATTACATTTTGGCCCCAAAATATTACGTCATTTCATATTAATATCGTAACTACTTCAACAGTTATAAATCTAGAAAACCGCAATTTTGCATATGTATAATTCATTTTTCACTCGATATATTTTGCAACGCAAACACTTATCGATGCAAATTTGCGTATTAAATAATCTCGTAACTAATTTTAAACTTCTAAACCAAAAAATCTGAAATAATACAGGTGTATAAATTACATGTAAATAATAATATCAAAGAAGGACCAAAGCCGTAGGTGGTATAGTTTTTCAGAAAAAATAATTGCTCTCCAATACAGTTTTCCCGCCAAAGTTCTTAAAACAATTGGTTTGTTTTAATTTTGTTACTTTAAAATATTTGGCGTAAAATTGTGTAACAATTCATGGCTAAAGAACAATAGTAAATTATCATATTAAAAGAAGATCGAAGTTCTAGGTGAGTTAGTTACGAAAAAATAGAAATAGCAATTAAATTACTATTCCAGTATTTTTTTGTATAAAAAGGTGTATTATCATTTATTTTCCATAGAGGAAATAGTGAGCATAAGAGTATATAGTGAGGATTGCATTGGTACCAAGAAGTATATACATACATACATAAAATCACGCCTCTTTCCCGTAGGGATAGGCAGAGACCACGGATTTCCACTAACTACGATCCTGACATATCTCTTTCGCTTCATCTATACTCATCAATCCTTTCATACATAAGCGTCGGTTTAGGGTACTTTTGACCTGGCCTTTTTTCAGAATGTCTTCAATCTGATTTCGGAAGTATATATATGTTGATTATAGATTGCATCAAAGATATTCGATTTAAAAACAAAAAAACCTCAAAATGTGTAATTATATATTTACATTTCGCTGTTTGGTCTACTCAAACTAAATGGATGAAAATGATATTTTTTTAATGGTGTAGGTGATATATTATGGTATGGGAATATGAGGGTGACATGTTAAAGTAATGGAAAACCAAAAACGTCATGGGACGTTTGTGGTTGGTACTAAGTTGTTTTCCGGATGCACAGAAAAATAAACCTCAATCCTATGCATGGTCATTATGACAGACAGTGTTATCGACTGGATATAGATACTGAAGAGTGTGAACGAGGAAAACAGAAATTTTTTGAAAATTTAAAAGAAAGAGCTTTTAGTCCGCAGCTTTTAATCAATGCCGTTACATCATATATTTATATAATTTTAAGCCGTATAATTTTTTAATTATTGAAGTTTTTTGTTACAATAAATGATTCAAACATATCTATATTTTATTCACCAAGGATGAAATTTAAATAAAAGATTCACGATGCAGGTTGACTATTTAATGTACAAGCCTACTTCTTTTCTATAACATTAGCAAGTAATCGACAAGAAATTGATTATTTACTCATGCCAATCACACAATTTTTAAATTCGCATTAATAAAGTAATGTAAGTACATTTCTTTATTAATGAGTGCTAGTATCAAAATATGTTACTCACAGTCACGCTATTCCGTCGTCACTTCTTTCGCTTGTGTAAGCGATGCGCTGGCATTTACCTAAACTTCAGTAGCGTGATTTTGTGAAATGGCTCTTAATGTAGGATCAAACCAATATTGGTACCAGCGATTGTGGGTCGGTGATAGTTTGTGTTTGCGAATGATTATTTTAAGCATGAAACAAAACGCTACTTTTTGTGATGGTTTCGTAAAAGCAGTTGGCCCCCAGGACACGCCTGTCCTGTTGTTCCTCTTGATTTAGATGGGTTTTAAAGCAGCAACCTCTTTATTTTTCTTTTTATGGTCCTGTACCCAAAGGGCAAAAGGGCTCCATTTTTATATTTGCGATACTCTGGTTTCTGTCTATCCGTCCTTCCGAATCTCCCAGGTTTCTAGCTCATAAGCAAATTATCAGGTTTGTATTTCTATGATTACAAGCACTATCACGTACAAAGCGAAAATCACATTCACGAATTATTTGAGCACAAGATTTTAGCCGCGGGCGGGAATCGAATGCACGGCCTCCGATTTCCCACCTATTCCTCTCGAAGAAGATTCAGAAGTTTTGTTGCCGACCCTACCTACTGCGTTCAAGAGATATAGTCAGTATAATCTCAGTATTATAAACAATAACTATTAAGTTATTTATAATTTTGTGCGGCACCGGTAGGGTTGCCAGATGAAGGTTTATAAATTCCTGGACATTTCTGGGGTAAGAAAGGGAGTTTGTAGTTTGACCTCAAGTTCTCAAGTTCATATCTAAATAAATCATAATCAATAAAGGTATATGTATAGGTAAAAGATTTATCATCTAATTAAGGTAACATTTTTTGACTCAATGTGTAAAATAATAATAACAATAATTATAAATAGCAATTCTTGTTTTATATATTCATAATTTTACACATACAAAAGGCAAAAAATATTACCAATATTAAGTTATAAATATATATTACCTAAGAATGATAAAAAAGTATAACTAAAAACAAATTGGGACACACTTTAATGATTCAACATTAAAAGAAAAAAAAATGTAGGAAACCTTATTTAGGTCTTAACTTTGAAATCACACACACGTCTTGCATGCGCCGTGCGTAGCATAGTACGTAGTATTATTATATGTTCTATGGTATTGGTATCCGTAAGTTTGTGAAAAAACTAAAACTAGCGGGACAACACACCCTATTCCGTTACTATCCACTGTCCTACGTATTAGCTCAATGTTACTATCCCGGATTTTCCGGGCGTGTGGCATCCATAGCAGCGGGTGTCGCGCGGGGTGGTCGGCGCGGCGCGGGGCGGCTCAGGCGGCGTCCACCGCAGTGAGCGCGTGACTACACCATAGTAGAAGGAGTGAGGAAGTAAGTTATCTTCATACAAACGCACCGCGCGCGGCTTGTTTATGTGCGCCATAGTATTTATGCGTCCCGCACGCACACTCTAACACAATCTCGACCCGTTTCTCAGTGCGCCAGCCGGGGCTAATACCGAACAAGGTTCGCGCGTCACGGCTTTGTGGCACAGCTAAATAAATGAAAAATGTTTGATAATCGCATGAGAACTTATTGCAGTGTGTTCGTCTCTCTAAATAATTCATAGATTCCAGAGTTGTCTTTGATCAGATTACCTACTGAACAGGAAAGGTAAAGCAAGTCACTTATTCTAGCATACCTATGATTTTTACTTGATGATGAGTGATGCCTACTTATTTTTTTGTTGTATTAGGTATGCCCCGCGTCGCCGTATCGCCAGTCGGTATTTTTTTCATCGTGAAATGTGTTATCGTCGTTTAGGTATAAAGCCGACCTCACTAACCCTGAACCCAGACAAGACAAGTAAAAAATACAACTTCCCGGCCCTTGCCTATTTCTCGGTACTGAATTAAAATTTATCAAATACGAGTACATACATTATAAATAAGTAAGAACCCTGAGACAGGCAAGTATGGTAGGTAATTATATCGCGAATTGGGCCGGAGATGGCCTACTTCCCACTCTTTCTACTATGACTACACTGACTCATATAATAATCATGTTTTATGCGATGCACTCGACAGTCTGGGCGCCGTAGGTATTTACAAGTAACCTTGCATGAATGACGGACCCCTGGCCCTGGTAGTGGTCACTACACCCAATCATATGTAAAATCGCCACAGTTTGCCGTGCCAATATCTGAAAGATTGGTATTACCGACAAGTAATGTTTACAATTACACAGGGTGTACGTTCTACTCGAATAAACCTGACATTTGTATTGGATTAAAAACATTGACCCAATACGGATTATTGGCCTAGATATATAATTAAATTATTTTTGAGGGCGGCTCCAACTCCCATACATGAAAAGTAAGAACCATAGAGTATTTTTTTTTGCAACCCAGCATGTAGGGTTTCGTCGTGATGGTTATAAAATTAGAAATACAGATCTACATTACAAAATTACAAATAATAATTACACCCCTTTAACGGCTCAATTTTTTTTTAATTTTTTTTATTTCCTTTCGTATATTCTTAATGTAATCCGCATAGCAGGCGTGATTGCAAACTTAACAATATTAAAACACAGATCTACACTTTAATTATAATAAAAATAACTGAAAAGGTAATTTTTAACATGTCATAGAAGGCTCCTATGTATTTATATTATTTTATATGGATATATCTGACATTTTAATTTATAAAAATACACGTTGAGTTATAATAAACAATTTTAATTTAAAAATAACATTTTATTTTTGTTGAGCTAAACTGCGCCAGACAACAAATTAGAAACAAAGAAAAACAAAAGTTAAAACGTCAACAAAGTTGTAACACAATTTGAAATAATTTCGTTATATAGTAGGATAATATTTACTTTGAATATCTTATTCATAATCGATTAGCACTATGTCCAATTTGTAAATAGGAGATTTGCCAAAATATAATTTTAACCTTTTTGTATGACCATACTAAACAACAAATAATTTAAACAATAATTTGTTTGGGCGAATTGCTTATTATACTTTATCATATTTTACCATTCAGCAACTAGCCCATTTGGTACAGAAACAATTTGGGCGAATTACTGAAGTATAGCTGCGTTGTCGATAACAGCTTTACAACGGGTGGGAAGGCATTGAATTCTTGTTTCCAAATATATACTTCTCAAAGTTACTCAAAACAAATTCGACATAAATTCGTTGATGTCGACAATTTTGTTTTTGTTTATGTTATGACGCACGCAGGAGGCCTACCTGATAATAAGCGGTAACCTCTGCCTAACACAAGCATTTCGTCACAAATGACTAACTGAACTGCGCGAATCACCCTGAGATTTACAGATTATTTACTTTAGGGTGGTAGCTAGCCAGGTGAGCATTCACAAAATGCCCTTCCATGCGGTGAAGCTCGAACCTGCGGTGGGAATTGAACCATGGACCTGCAGCACGGCAGTCCATATAGCTATTACCGCTTGGCTATTATTGTTTCAAGGCATTGAGCCAATATAGGTCAATGTTTCAAGGTAAGTATTTGCAACGTTATCTTTACAATGAGTCTATGTACAAGTTTCCTCAGAATATTATGATCATTGTGTCATCTAAGATACCTTTGTACTGGATACTAGTTCATCAGCCCTTCAATCTTTCTCACGGTACCAAACCCGTATCACAGTATCCCGAAAAAAATTAAGGTACCGACTTCAACAAGTTATTTCATTCTACGCAGTGTTGGGAGTCGTTTCCGTTTTTTTAAATATTTTTTTTATTGATACCAACATGTGTATTAAGTTTCTAGCTATCATTGACCTATCTAGCTATGGATTTTGTTTACTAAATATACCGCTCTCCTAGTAAAGATACTACCGCAGTAAAGATGCTCATTCTCAAGGAATGCGGGCAGCTGCAAGGGCTGCTAGTAGGGTTATCACCCGTTTTCTAGCGTACTCTATAATCTTCGAAACCAATAAAGTACGCTAAAATACTCTATTTATGTAAAACTGATTGTTAGTGGCTCGTTACTGGTTATCAATAAGAGACTAAAAAAACTGGTATCATTAACATTTTGAACATGCAATGTAAAATATTCTACAATAGCTTGGTAGAGTTTAAGACAATTGTATTAAGATGAAACATACGAACAAGTAATGCAGAATAATAAAGAAAATATGTTTTAAGGACAAATAATGATAAAAATGTTTACTCTTTTTTTATTCTCTGTACTTTATTTTTGTCCTATCAAAATAAAAAAAGTACTCTATTCGTCCTAAAAAAAGGTGGTAACCCTAGCTGCTAGTGCGCGTCTACTTTGTAGCAGCCCTTGAAGCTGCTCGCATTCCTTGAGAAAGAGCATCTTTACTATTCGAACACCGGTCGCAGATTACGATGGTGTGTTCCGGCAGTTGTCCTTGAGAGCCAGTAATTCTAGGTTAGTCTGAACAACATCTTCGACCACATCATCACTTACCATCAGGTGAGATAGTAGTCAAAGGCAAACCTATCAGGCATAAAAAAAAACTACCAAACACCGTGAGTGCTAGCCGGTAAATTTAGTAAATAATTATGTCAACTCACGTTAGTTTTTATGAAAATATGGATTTGTGTCCGAAATTAATGTTTTTTTTATTTATTTACAGAAATGTTGACTTCTTTAATTTTGTTGGTGCCTTCGAGCTTTTATCTTACTATAATCGAAGATTAGTGGAGACACAGCTTTAACTATGATCTTATATAATTGACTAGCGGCCCGCCCCAGCTTCGCCCGGAACTAAACATTTTTTTTAAAATATTCTATAGCCTGTGTTCATCAGGGATAATGTAGGATTTTAATGGTGAATGAATTTTTCAAGTCGTTCCAGTAGTTTTTAAGTTTATTCGTTACATACAAAAATATCAGTCCTCTTTATACTTTAATAGCGTAGATACTGCAAGGACGGCCTAAGAAGATTTCAGTTATAAACTTTGAGGTATCTTCTTCTCCCTCCGAGCTCAGTGCGCCGATTTTAAGATATTTCTATGTACATAGAGAGAAACAGAAGTCTATGCTACAATTTTGAAAATTACAATGTGAATACTTTACAAAATCACAAATATACGATAGAAAAATTTAAGTCATGTGCGGCATTCGAACCCGCGTTCATCCACCCCTTGAGCAGGGTATGCTCTAACCAATTGAGCTAACATGACATGACGTCATAACTCAAATCTTTCCTATCGTTCTTTAAAAATCTTTATCAAACCTAACCATATTAAAATTATACGGTTGTCTCATTTACAAGTATAAAACCAATTGCAAAATTGGTCTTGTTTGTAGTACAACGCAAGTGGTACTATAGATGTCGCTCCATCCCAATACGATGGTTAAAGAACGATAGGAAAGATTCGAGTTATGACGTCATGTCATGTTGGCTCAATTGGTTAGAGCATACCCGGCTCAAGGGGTGGATGGACGCGGTTTCGAATCCCGCACATGACTTAAATTTTTCCTATCGTATATTTGTAATTTTGTAATGTAATCCGCATAGCAGACGTTATTGCAAACCTAACAATATTAAAAAATGTGAATACTTATTAACTTATTAAGAACCGGCTAGGACCCACGTTATATTTACCGGAAAGGTTCCGACCAGTTTCGGACTGTTTTGAAGTCCTTCGTCTGGGAGTGACGATTGCGCGAAGCGACGAGCACGGGCCCTCAGCGCGTAACTCAGTTACTGGTCGGAATCTTTCCGGTAAATATAACGCGGGTCCTAGCCGGTTCCTAATAAGGTAATAAGTTAATATGGATAAAACTCGCGATAGTTTCCAAAGTGAATGTGAATACTTGTTCTGCAGGCGACTGTACCTATGTTATGTAATTACATATGTAGTTATTCCCACCGCCCCACTCAGTTGAATAAACTAAAAAACGTTTATTTATAACTAGCGGCCCGCTCTGGCTTCGCACGGGTATAAAATATATAGCCTATGTCGTTCTATTCCTCTTAAATCACTCTATCTATTAAAAAAAACCGCATCAAAATCCGTTGCGTAGTTTAAAAGATTTAAGCATACATAGGGAGGGATATAGGGACAGAGAAAGCGACTTTGTTTTATACTATGTAGTGATACCTAGTGATGAAGAGTTCAATGGCCGTAAACACGTCGCTTCAGTCACAACACCCGCAGCACGAGGTCAAGGTCAATTGACTTCGAACACAATATTATGACTAGATATCATACTTTAATATGACTTTAGATATCGCTGTCTTCGTTCAATAATAGGATATCTTTGAAATTCCCAAATAACAGATAAGTTTTGTTTCGTGTATGTTTTATTTTTTATGTTATTGTGATGGAACAAGCTCGAGGCCCACCTGATTTTAAGCGGACTAACCTCTGCCTATAACAGATGCATTTCATCACAAATCACGAATTGCACTGCGCCCCTGGAGACATAGTTGTTAAGTCTCATGTGCCTGTAATTTCACTGGCTCTCAAGGACTGCTGCCGGAACTCAACGTTAGTTGGCGACATATTTTCTACTTGATGGTGGTAGCTTGCCAGGCGGGCATTGCAAATTGCCCTTATTAAATATTATTAGTCTAAAATTCCCTTCCACCATGGTGAAGCTCAAGCCGGCGGTGGGGATCGAACCTGGGACCTGCGGCACGGCAGTCCATAGCTATTACCGCTCGGCCATCATTGCTTAGAATATAATACATATATATATATATCAATAATCTGGGTATATAATTATCGTTTTTATCCCGTTAAAAACTCAGATAAATTAAAAAGGTAACCTTAGTATCCCCATCCTTCCCTCGCATTACTGTGTTCTGGTTCTAAGGGCCAGTGAAATTAGAGCATCTTTATGTCTCAGGGTGATGGGCGCAGTGTAGTTCACCACTTGTGACGAACTGCAACTGTTATAGGCAAAGGTCACCGTCAACTGACACCAGACATGCCTCGTGCTATTTCCATCACGATAGCATAAAAAAATTAATTACTTAAATGAAACAGTAAAAAATATGAAGTATTACCCGTAATTTTTTAAAGATTCATACATCTTGCTTATCTTATCAACAAAGACAAATTAAGTAAATAGAATAATTAAGTAAATGCTGGCCAATGTATGTGTTTTCACATATTTTATGATTTGAAATAAAAAAAAGTTTTATATAAATGTTTAAAAAAATATATATTTGTATTTTTTTGTGAAATGAAAGATCTTTCTATTCAGCGATTCCATACATAAAATCACGCCTTTTTCCCTTCTTCCCCTTCCAAAACTTCCATTCACTTGTCCCATGTCACGTATACATGGGACAAGTGAATGGAAGTTTTGGAAGTTTTAGTCATTCTCATTTCATTCATTCTCTCCACATGTCCAAACCATTTTAACATACCATTCTCGATTTTGGTCACTACATCCTCATTCACACCACAACGTTCCCTTATCACACTATTCCTTATCCTGTCACACCGTTTGACTCCAATTATGCTCCTCAATGCTCTCATCTCCACTGCTTTTATTCTACTTTCATGCTTTTTCATATGTTAATAAACTAAGTAAATTAACCACACCTATAAAAACAGCCACTTATGTACAAAAACATGAAATTACATGTACTACATTTAACTCAATTAGTTACACGGAAAAATGTATTCTATAATGTTATCACGTTATGAAAGTAAAACACAGCGAACACTTATTGAAGGAAATGTACCTGAAATCCTCGTAGCAACTAACCCACAATAATCTCAAAACTTAATTTTGAATATTGAATGACGCTAAAAATACTAAATAATTATTAAGACTGATTTGAGACAATAAACTAAATTATAATATTATTATAAGAAGATTTTTAGCTTGAAATAATAATTTTATTCCTTTTTGCCCTTTTTATCGTCATGCACAGTTTTAGTATTTACTAGCTGTACCTGCGACTTCGTTCGCGATTGCCGTACCTGCAGACTAATTATTCACATTTGAGCACTGGGGCTCGATTCTCTTAGCTATTGAACGGCGTTAACGCTACTTAATTGCATGAAAATTGTAGTATTTGACAGTATCCGTAGTCTGCCCGCTATTTAGGTTCAATCGCAAGTCAGTGGCTTGCTGTCAATAGTTTTTGACATATTTGGTATGCTGTAAGCTATTTTGTTGCAATTGCCTTGCTACAGTGGCATAAAATCTTTTTGGAGGATTTTAGATACAAAAATAGCTAAATGGTATAAATATATTTATTTAATGTATTGTTTGCTAGAAAACCACTGTATTGATGTTTTGACTGATGCTTGATTGATAGAAGTATTCATAATTATATCAGTGTAAAAATTTGCAAGCCATAGCACAGCCATACGATAGCGATGCGACTGCTATACAACTGCGATTAGAAGCTAGAATTAGCAGACTACCGAATTTGACATTAACAGCAGTTCGATCGCTGAAGCATAGCAGTAGTGTGGCGTTTGATCAATAGCTAAGAGAATTGGGGCCCTGTTTATCTCGTATTAAACAACGCTGTGGTCTTCGGTGAAGCACTCTTAGTAAAACATAGCTCAGAAAGAAACAAAGCTACTGTTCTGAGCTTGCAAAGGATTGAAAACTCCCGTGTTGTATTTTCCAGAAGACAGTAGTTAAGTAACTCAGAGAGTTCCTTTGCTGTCCGCACAATAACTGTTGAAGCAAATTACTTTGTGCGTTTCTTTGGAATTTCGATTATAAAACGGTGTCTTTTTGTCGAGATTCTCCTTGTTTGGCGGTAAAACAAAAATATATTAGAACGTGCACTTCCATTGTGCAGTCTCCAGAATATAGGTATCCGGCAAAATAAGATAGTTAAAAAAACTGATTGTGGCGAATGTTCCAGATTTCCGGGCTGCCCTTGGGGCGCCGACGCCGAGCTGCCCGTGGGGTGCCGGGCGCCGGGCTGCCCGTGAGTTGCCGGGCTGCCCGTGGGGTGCTGGGGTGCCCGTGTGGTGCCGGGCTGTCCGTGGGGTGCCGGGCTGTTCGTGAGGTTAAAACTATTCTTACAAAAAAAGAATAATTGAAATCGGACTGCGCGTTAATAAATTACAACTAAGTGTACGTTTTGACTTTCATCCCCTTTCCCGAGGGAACCGTGCTGAATTGCTGGATCAAAAGTATACAATAACCTTTTTCGTAGTATGAACTCAAATCGTGTTAAGTTTTATTAAGTATAGATTGCAGTATAAGAATGTAAAAGACATTCTTATACTGCAATAAATACTAAAATATCTATTTTTTCTCAATAAACTTATCTGGCACCACTTTTGAAACTTTGTTGATTAGAGCTTTAATAGTTTTCATATTAAATAATAATTTGATAATGACAGAGTTTATAGAATAGAGAATTGTCATGTACTGATTGAGAGGCATATTACAATCATAATTTATATTTTACAAGTTCAAATTCAATATAAGGTTATATTGTAATGCTTTCAATAAGCCCTAAAAAAACGCACATACAATTCAAAGATTTCCTAAATGCATTCTATAAAGTTTTTGCAATATAAGGTTATCTTGTTATTTAAAACCTTAATACTCTAAAAAAACGCACATAAAATTCAAAGATTACCTATATGCATTCAATAAAGTTTTCATTTAACCACATTTCTACTGGCATCAGGAAAAAAATAAATAGTAGGTACTTACCTTCTCGGAAGGTCTCTTAGTAGGCAGCTCTATTAGGGCAGCGATATGTAGTATGTATTTACTTATCAATCTTACAATCTACCTAACTAATACGTTCTTACTTTATATCAATGCATAAGTACATAATATACCTGCGGAATGGAGGCCCGAGATTAAGTTTTCTGTGTGGAGAGAAGAATAATAGTACATGCACTATATATAATAGTATATCCATATAATAATACAAGCACCCATTGATATCTGCGATAATGATAACAATAGAATTTCCTTCATAAATTGGCCATAGTGGGTCAGCCGATGCCAAAGGATTAAGTAAGGGCTCTAGTAGAACCCCGAAGTCGAAGACTGACGGCTTTCTGAGTGGAGGTTCGTAATTACCGTACCGCCCGTGAAACATTAACAGCCTTACTTATAAACGCTACTTAAATTTTAAACATTACTTAGCCGCTGATTAGCAAAATTTCTTACTCATAAACGCTACATAACTTTATCCAGTACCTAAGTACTGCTTAAATCAGCTGTCAATTTAAACACCGTCCCACCCTTGTTTAAATTTTAAGTAACAAGATGGCGCCCATATTTCTGATCAGCTGATTTAGTTACAGACCAACCAACTTATCTGTTCAGATGGCAGAAACAAGAACTACAACATTCCTTCAAATTGTGACAGTTCGTAGTTGATTTCCTTGACCAGTAGCGCCCTCGAAAACTGCACAGTTAAGTTGGTGGTACTATACAAAGAAAAGTATTATATTTACTTTTTAATTTCAAGATATTTAGCACTAGATACATGCTATTTGGCCATTTAGGTCATTCATAATACTTTTTAGTACAATGTTGTCAGTTTAAAATACGTTCGACCTCATTATCCATTGCTTAGCTAAACAGAGCACCTGTATGTATGTGATGTAGCGTTTATAAGTAAGAAATATTTAAGCATTACTTAAACACTGTTTAGTTATCCATTACTTAGCAACTACATAGCGATGTTTTTATAAGTAAGGGGGACAATGTTTTTCATCACATTTGCGAGTAAATAAATACTAGCACAACTATTATTACGAAATACGTGAACCATGTTTTTAAACGGATTGCGGGCTTTTTGCCCACACCACAGATTACTTATACAAATAATTCGTTCAGAAACGTTAAGGGCAAATATTTACGTAGGTATAAAGCCATGACGGAGTGTAAAAAATAAAATAATTTCGACGTTTTGATACAAAAAACTATTAAAATCGATTATTGAGACTATTACTTGAGTACATACAGTCGCCTGCAATAAGATGTATACACTTCGTAATTTTCTAAATAACGTAATGTCGCTACGTTATGAATAATCGAAGTTACCATGAACATAAGGAAAACTATGCAAATTATTCTTTGATTTTAAGATACTTCTGATTATATAGAGAAAAACAGAACCCTTTGCCAATATTTTGAAAATTACAATGTGTATACTTCTTATTGTAGGCGACTGTACATATTTAAGTAGCATGTAGCGAAATTGCAATGAAATTCCTTTTCAGATAATCAATTTTTCAATTGCGTGTATACTCCTTGCTTGAACTTCCATGACTAGTATGCTGTGCTATAAATAATTATAAAAAAAAATACTTACCGACCTTGGGTTTCATGACAAAAAGAAAGCTCGAGGGTTTTATATGGGGCATTACGGCCAAGTTAACCTGTATGTTGAGATGCTGTTTACGTGCAATTGTGATGAAAAGAATATTGTATTTTACTTATACGTAAGGTCAGTTACGGCAAGTGCGGTGTAAAATGTTAAAGAGTTCTTCTTGCACTCGAATAGCTTTGATACTATAACAATTTTCAGCCGGATTGTCCATTGCTGTATACAGACTTTATGGGGGGTTTGCCATAATCCCCACGATTGGCAGGTGTTTTGGATATCGCAGTTCCTCAGAAAGCGATGCTGTCCACCTTCCGGTAAATATATAGTATAGTAGTATATTACCTTTAGTCACCTCTTACGACCCACACAGGCAGGAATGGGAGGGTAACTTTCTAGCCCGGCATCCCACGGGATAATAATATTTTGAAGCAGTGATGGCTCAGTTAAGCTTCACCGCATGGTGGAAGGGCATTTTGCGAATGGCCGCCTGGCTAGCGACCACCTTCAAGTAGAAAATCTGTCGCCAAGCACCTACCGGTGTGTTCCGGCAGCAGTCCTTGAGAGCCAGTGAAATAACAGGCAAATGAGACTTAACAGGTATGTCTCAAGGTGATGGGCGCAGTGCAGTTCGTCACTTGTGATGAAATGCATCTGTTATAGGCAGAGGATACCGCTTAACATCAGGTGGGCCGCTTGTTCCTTCACAATAACATAAAAAATAAAAAAACTACAAAAAAAAGAACACATTACCCTATGAACAATTTGTCACCTAATATACCACATTACTCACAGAATAGTTTGTTACCTTTGATTATTAAAGTTAACTGTCTACACAAGCATTTATTACAGTTATTTAAGTATTTCACTGGTTCTATGAAGATCAGCTTTAGTAAACATTTTTGTGTACCTATCGTTGGATTCGTCTTTATATCAAGATGCATCCACAGACTTGATATATTATTTGTGATTTCTCATTATAGGAAATTGTTAGACTTTTGAGTACGGTAACATTAATTCGCGACTTTTACTTATTTAGTGTTTGCTCATAACAATCAAGATAAAAAAGCACTTCTTTCGATCAGATGACGTCTAGTAGTCAGGTTGCTGCCCACCCCACCGTCCCCTATGACGGTTTAAGTAATACAATAAGGGTAGAAAATTTCGACTCAGGCGAGCGATCCTCGATAGCCTAGTGGTTAAGTGTTACCATATAAAATGCACTTGGTGCGTAAAACTTAGTTCCCACTAGTGTTGAGCAATTTTGTGATCTAAAAATGTTATTGAAACTTTTTCTCTAGGACAAGTGTAGGACTGTAGTTACCAGAACAATAAAATGTAGTTACAGCCGTTTCAGGCAGTAAAAATGGCACGCTTTACCAACGAGTCGTAACTTTGACACCATTGTCTATTTACGTAGGTATACCACACCCTCGGACTACTTAGTCCGATTGGACTGCGTCCACTTTTTCTAGTAATTTAGTAGGTAACATTTCTGTGTCAAAAACCGTAATTATTTACTTTTCCAATTAAGGCGTCTACGAAGCTCATGTGAAGAACAATTACATATATTATCATTCTTAATTCTACTGCCACGTTTAGCAAAATAGTGTTATAGAGACACTGCGAGAACAACGGACCAGAAACAAGCGGCCATTTCTTTTAAAAGTCGTATAATGTTTTTTTTTTTTTAGAACTGGGTAGCACTTGACCACTATCCCACCTGATGGTAAGTGAAGATGCGATCAATGATGGAGCGCGCTTACCCAGAAGGTATCTATTCACTCGCGTTTTGAAGACCCCCATATTGTACTTAACCGGAAACACAGGACTCAGGCAGGGTGTTCCATTCCCTGGCAGTTCGTATGATGAACGAAGACGCAAATCGCTTCGTTCGGGCAAATGGAACATCAACCATATAGCGGTAGCGCTTCTGAGTGTCCCTGGATGTCCGGTTATAGAATGGGGATGGCGGAATCAAATCATGCAGTTCCGTGACACACTCCCCGAAATGCATCCGATAAAAAACCGATAAACAAGCGACTTTGCGGCGATGCTCGAGACTTTGGAGTCTCTTGCTTATAAGTTGGTCGTCGCTGCCAACTGGTAGTGGGCTGGAGCATTTGGACTGCCTGCAAGTCTGCAATGACTTATAGGTTGTCTAATTGCTTTCATTGTAGTAGCTGTAGTGTTGTATATAGTTCGTAGTATTTTTTTTTAATATAGGTATACCGCCGGTAACAAAATTCTAAAACCTGCCATTGCTATTTTATCTTTATTCATAGTGTTAGAAATTTATAATCGTGATTGGCATTGTTTAAATTACTCAAGTTTTTACGACCATACATAATATTTCCAAAGACATACATACTCGGTAAAGTTTAAATATCTGTTTCTTTACAAAAAAACCATTACATATTGCACGCTATTGTAACAAATAGTACCAAGTTATTTCTAATATAAACTAACGTTTTTTCACTCGTAGGCAATGAGATATAGGTACCTACATGTGGAACCTGCATGGTGGAAGGGCATTTTGCGAATTCTCGCCTGGCTAGCGACCACCCCTCAAGTAGAAAATCTCTCGCCTAGCACCTAACAGTGTATTCCGGCAGTCCTTGAGAGCCAGAAAAAAATTACAGGCACATGAGACCTGTGCAAGATGACATCAATATTTACGTTAAAGCATAACATTAGATTGCTTATATTGGAACATTGGACCTTTGTTCATATAGGTAGAATAGAACAGGTCATTGTTTAGCACAACATAAATATTTACTGTAGGGCATAGAATTACTTTGTTTGTTATTGAAACTTTAGATTTTAATTTATGTTATAACTTTGTTTAGACAGGTGTTCAGTAGACGAAATATTTAGTTTAATGCATAAGTATTGCTTTGTTATATTAGACCCTTGTTATGTTAGAAATTTGTTTATGTCGGTACGACAGAAATGGATTCAAGTAGCTCTGATTAGTCGTACGTGATTGGTAAGCAAATAAGAATAAAGGTCTATTGTAGCCAAGTTTGGTATATAAGTAGGAAGTTTTGTGCAGAGAGCATGTAGTACCGAATCACCCTCCTATGGGATAACAACTATAAGAAGAAACAGGAAATAAAAGGAAGCAAATACTGAAAGGAAGCTTTTATTCAGGAAGAACAACTCCAACCCTCCAATCCAGCGATAGTGTATATGTGCCAGTACCCATCCAGTGGATACCTACCGAGCTTACAAACGGTGTGTTCACATAGGTACTGCACAAGACCTAACAACTGTATGTCTCAGTGTGACGGGCACAGTGCAATTCGTCGTTGACGAAATGCATCTTATAAGCAGAGGTTAGTCCACTTAACATTAGGTGGCCCTCGGGCTTGTTCCATCACAATAACATAAAAGAAGAAAAATGTATACATATACATCAGGTTGTAGGTAGGGGATTTTGGTACGAGTATGTACAAGTAAGACTCAGTTATATATATTTTTCTTTGTCACGATATTTGCGTACTTTATCAAGTTATTCGATTCTTTTCAGAGTTACATCGTTTTAGTATTTTTCTCCAAGTCTTTTCAGGAACATGATGATTAATAGTTCCAAATAATTGAGCTTTCAATAATTTTACCAGCGGCAAATCGCTTAAGTAATCGTATATGAGAAAATACACTATTCTGGGAATAACAATCAATCAGCCTCCTAATAACTTAGTTGGACCGGAAACGTAGAGAATGGTACCGATTCTATCAACACAGCTAAAATGTGCGTGGCCGTTCAAATGACAAGTAATAATAAAGATCATTTAAAAAAACTGCCCAAGTGCAAGCCTTGCCATCCTTTTAGGGTTCTATATTCCAACAACCCGTAATAATTATTGTTAGTTTTGATTCCAGATTCATAATCACAAGTCAACTACCTACATCACAATTCGGCATTTTCAGTAAAGTATTTTTTAGTTAATTTGAATATGGTGGCATATATACCATAATTCCAGATTCCTAATTTACTTTCTGAGATTCACTTAACAAAAATGGTCTAAAATTTACAACAGGCGGACCCTCATTTCTTTATTTTATGAATAAAAATATTAAATAGGTTCGAATAATATTTGACGACTGGTATTTGGTACTTGTATTGAATCCTAGGACCAACTCTGACCTCTTATAGTAATAATAACTTAATCTTACTGATAAATGCCATTTAAGCAAGCTTATAAAGTAATGGAATCGCTCGTCGTTTTGATGACGTCAGAACAAAAAGTTCACTCTTTTCGCGAACTCTGACGTGACATTTAATACGATGTATTACTGTTCCGTCATGCTTACCCATCTTAATATTTTATAGCAGCGGATTTCAACTTGGTTTTCACTATTTTACGATAAAAATGGGTTTAATTAAAGTGTTAATTACGTACAAATGATTTTATTTATATTATTCTATAAAATAAGTGCAGTTTAATATTGTTATGTTTGCAATAACGCCTGTTATGCGGATTACATCACAAAATTACAAATAAACGATAGGAAAAATCGCACATGACTTAAATTTTTCCTATCTTATATTTGTAATTTTGTGAAGTGCAGCTTAATAGTTTGTAATAATAACAAATATTTTAAAAGTATTTTAAGAAAACATTTAATTAATTATTTAATAAAACACTTAAAAAATCTTTATAAAAATGATATATATCTAGTGACAATTTCGCCTAATTTCCTATTAAGCCGAAGTGACGTCACAAACGCCACGCAGCCAAACCGAAAGAGTATTCGACGCGTTTCGCTTCTAAACGAAGGTTACTCTTCCGGTTTGGCTGCGTGGCGTTTGTGACGTCACGTCGGCTTAATAGGAAATTAGGCTTAGGAACTTTTAAAATATTTGTTATTATTAAAAATGGATTTCCGCAAAGTAACGCCTTAATCTATTCATTATCTTAATAGTTTGTCTTCCAAATTCATTTCATGGATGTGAAACCGTGTGCCAATTGGATGGACGTGTGGAAATGTGCCTGGAGTAGTTCAATTAGGAAGTATTCCAGAGCAAAATCATATTTTTTTGGCATGGGGAAAATGCGTTTCGCATACCCAACCGTCGGGGACCAGTTGCGTGATGTCGGACTCAGGGTTGATAAGGACTTCACTACCGACTAAGAACCCTAGTATGGCGGTGACTAGTGGCAGGAGTCGCGGGGTCGCTGGCGCACTCATTCCGCAACCCCCACCGACGTCACTACCCGCTTAAGCGGACCCAGCCTCTGGGATATACCGTCCCTCTGTCGCCTCGTGGGATGTCCCGGAACACAGGGGGACATCCACACCTCGGGAGGACCTAACCCTGATGGGGAGATCGAAAGCGAGCTCGATTAGCTCGCCTCCGTGTCCGCGTCCTACGGATCGGGAGAGTGATTCCTCTCCCTTTCTCGCTTCTAAAACTATTATTTTGCAGAATGTGCTATTCCCCACACACAGCTGGGCACTCGTAGAGATTACATGCGCTTTATGTTCGAAAATTGTGTCTGCACTGGTCGACTATCCTCGTTTCAGATGTCGCGTCTAGTATAGTATATAAAGGTCAATGCCAGCATATTGATCATGCGTCGCATTGACCAAGCGCTCTGATATGTTTGGAAAATAAGATGAGCACCCGGCCCCCACGTCATACTGTCAGTTTTTTACCATCGTTTGGCATTAGACCATTCGGTTTAACAATGCCAACCATTGGAAGTCGTTCAAAAATATTTTCAAAAGTACCCTATGTACAATATAAATTACATAATAAAGTCGTCGTGAAAAATTATAAATACTTTTAAAATAAAAAATTTAAATGTATCGCTATACAACAAAAACATACAAGGTAACCTTTTACATGACTACATTATATTTTTTTCTCTCGTTGTAACTTTATAATGTTATCTGTGGAGCATGCGTCATTGCACAAATAAAAATATTATAGTTATAGGGTTGCGTCACTGTAAACAAGTTTAAAGCTTATTGTAAAATTTGTTTTGTTTGTGGTACAATGTAACATGAACAGCTATAGATGTTGCTCTTCCGACCTCTCCTTGCCGGCGCGGGCGGCGTAAAGATGGTCGGTGACGAGAGGTCGTGGGAGGCGAACTCATTCACTAGTCGACTATTCTCGTTTGAGATGTCGCGTCTAGTATATATAGGTCAATGAATGTTTAGATCAACGAATAATCATTGCAATCCGACTGTGCAATGCTGCCAGCATGCTGGGCACGCTGCTAACTGGTAACCGGAGCATTTGTACTACTTGTAGGCCTGCAATGTCCTTTGAGTTGCCTAAATGCTTTCAGTAAGTATAGTTGAATTGATTGATTTAAAAGTAGGTAAGCAAGTCAAGGGCAAAGTCAAAGTCATTTATTCAATTTAGGCGTCTACGACGCTCTTATGAAGGTCAATTACAAATTTTAGTATTGAAATATTCTACATTGTGCTGCCACGTTCAGCGAATAAATTGTATAGAGCCACTGCGAGAAGAACGGGCAAGAAACTCGGGGCCATTCTTTTAAACATCTTTTAACAATGTGTTACATACTTAGTACAAGTAAGTTCCCCGTGGGGTGCCGGGTTAGAATTGCACCTCCCCATATCATCCCGTGGGTGTCGTAAAAGGCGACTAAGGGAATAAATTATACTGGAAGGTGGGCAGCAGCGCCTTCTAAAGAACTTCCATCTTACACTGCGATCCCCAAGCCGCCTGCCAAGCGTGGGGATTATGGCAAATACCCCGTTGATAGGGGAGGCTGTGTTCAGCAGTGGAGGAACCGGCTGATACAGTAAGCAAGAATTCAAAAAGTATGAAATACCTACATCGCAAATCTTCTATAGCTCTGATAGGAATGGTCCTTATTCTCATCTAAATGTCAGTATTTTACCCATATAAACTAGTATTGTTTGTCTACATGTAGCCACAAGCCAACTCATATGTATGTAGTCAGTAGACGGCTATAATTAGATATTGAGCTTCACGAAGCGCGACCGTGCGAGGCTGTCCTTGAACTGACTTCCGCGGCTGGACCCGGTTTGCGTGAGCAATATCACTTTCACTTACTACTAGACGAGTCTGCTGCCAATTACTATGCCAAGGTCACCTGGCTATGATAGTGATGAGACATTTTCTTCCTTTATCTCCGACATACCGAAAAATTCAAAGTTGCGCCTTACATTCAACGTACGTCTACTATGTCTCCAGGTGACGGGCGCAGTGCAATTCGTGACTTGTGACGAAATGCATCTGGTATAGGCAGAGGTTTGTCCACTTAACATCAGGTGGGCCTCGTGCTTGATCCGTCACAATAACATAAAAAAAAAACCTCGCTGCGTGGTTGCTCTTTGAATACTAAGTAGGTAGGACCTACCTATACTACCTACCTGCGTTGTGTTTCTTTATTTCAGACAGGTTGTGTTTTTTATGTCTTTTTAAGTCATGCGCTTGTTTTTAAGTGCAATCTTACGCTTTTTTACAGCATTCATAGGTCAATGCCAATGGTTCCTGAGCTTGTAGTCTACTTATTCAAACTCATAGAGCTCAATTGTGTAAGTTCGTGACCCCAACTTCAACATAAAATATGTTACATGAAAAAATAATAGGCTACTAGTAGGATTCGAACCCGCGACTACAGGTTATCATTGGTTTACCTCTAAACAGTGCACCCGGCAATACAGTGGCATCATATGTTTACATATTCCTATTGTTGATGTATGTACCCAGTAAAGTGGGTTTTATTGTATTTTTAAGGCTTTCTGTACATATTAGGAGGGAGTTTATATTTATTTTGATAAAATGTTATTGTCTAATCGTGATTTTTTATTTTTTATATAATTAATTATTAATTAAAGTGAGAATAGTTTTGTATTAAGTAACAAAAGGTACCGTAACACACCATAACTTCGCCTACATTTTGATACATTTTCATATTTTTTTCTTAAACTATGAGGAATTTCAAATATTGGCATATATCGAACGCTTCCTATTGTTTTGAGCTACATGTCAATATCAAGAAATCACCTGGATATAAGCATTTTCTTCTTTAAAACAGACCGCAAAGATGCTGTGCGAAGTTTAGGTCATTTTCCTAACTTCGCTTGCCCCTATTTGTGTGACCCTTGTGAAAAATATATTTAACTTAGATAGGTACCACATTTTACCAAAAATGGTCTTCACAAATGATTTTTAATGTTATTGTACAGAAAATAAGGTGTGTTTTCAAGAAAAACGAGGTAGGCGAAATTAGGAACCCTTTGGAGCATATCTCAAAACATTCAATACATTGAACGCGGCATAGTCAGGGTTGCAATATATCAAAAAAATTATCACATAATACATCAGAGTGATCGGCGTACACCCCAGCTATTCCAAACATTGGCGTAACCTTACTTTTTAAATACATATCCATAATATGTTACTACACTACAATTATGGTACACTACTAAATTGTAAACTTTTTTTCTTTTTGTGTTTTTGTATTTGTATATACGACGCGACGGCTGACGCGCACAGCACACAGTGTGTGTACTAGTATTAATACTACCGTATATGGGTGCGTACCATTTGAGTGAGATTCGCTAAAAACTATCACACTCCCAAAAAGTTTTCCACATGGGTCTTGGCGTTATTTTCGCCACGCCAATTTTCGCTACATCTAATGTCAAAAGTGACAGAAGTGGCAAATTTTAGTGGCATTCTTAGCGTTCTTATCCAAAAATGGAACGGGGATGACAGTTACAAACGATCACGTGATCACAACCATAGACGCAAATGTGAACAAAATTATCGAAAATAACGTTCTTAGCGACTAATGGAACATACCCTATGGCAGCCGGCAGCTAAACCGGCAGGCTATTGCGTTTGGTCCTGTACTATACTTTTCTAGACTAGATGTAGACATAATCATATCATGCTTGTATTGTCTAATAATAATATACCTATATGTGTCATCCCTAGCTAGTGTGAATATTTTGAATCTGATAAAGTAGCGCCTATGATTTTTCTATAATTTTGTCGGGAAGCTTTATATTTCCTAGAATTCGAATGCACTTTTTTGAATTATTATTATTATTATTATCATTACTTTTCGTAATTCTCTAAGCGCATAAGTAGGTAAAGCATGACAATTATGACTTTATTTTCTATACGTGGCTTTTCCAATTTAAATGCGTGTCAATATGCCCAATAAAGTCGATAAGTCAACACATTATATATATTTATATATAAGACTAGCTGTACCCGCGACTTCGTACGCGATTGCCGTACCTGCAAACTAATTATTCACATTTGAGCACTGTTTATCTCATATTAAGCAACGTTGTGGTCTGTGGTGAAGCACTCTTAGTAAAGCATAGCTCAGAGAGGAGCTTTTTACTTTGGGTTTGATAACTCCTAGCTTGTTTTTCCAGAAGACAGTAGTTAAGTAACTCAGAGAGTTCCTTCGCGGTTCGCACAATAAATGTTGAAGCAAAGTAGGTACTTTGTGCGTTTCTTTGGAATTTCGATTATAAAACGATATCTTTTTGCCGAGGTTCTCCTTGTTTGGCGGTAGAACAAAAATATATTAGATTGTACACTTCCATTGCGCAGTCTCCAAAATGTATCCGGCAAAAGATAGATAGTTAACAAAATTGATTGTGGCGAATGTTCCAGATTTTAGAGTTTAATCTTAGCAAGCTGGCAAATCTAAATAAGGATGCCGAGATGCCCGTGGGGTGCTGGGCTGCCCGTGGGGTGCCGGGATGCCCGCGGGGTGTCAGGATGCCCGTGGGTGCCGGGCTGCCCTTGGGGTGCCGGGTGGCCCGTGGGGTGCCGGGCTCACTCGTCATTATTCTAACGAAAAAGAATAATTGAAATCGGACTACGCGTTAATAAATTACAACTAAGTGTACATTTTGACTTTCATCCCCTTTCCCGAGGGAACCGTGCTGAATTTCGGGATAAAAAGTATACAATAACGTTCTTCGTGGTATGAACTCAAATCGTGTTAAGTTTAATTGAATTTCATTCAGTAGCCCATGGGGTGCTGGGCTGCCCGTGGGGTGCCGGGCTGCCCATGGGGTTCCGGGCTCACTCATCACTATCCTAACAAAAAAGAATAATAAAAATCGGACTACGCGTTCATAAATTACAACTAAGTAACATTTTGACTTTCATCTCCTTTCCCGAGGGAATCGTGCTGAATTTCGGGATAAAAAGTATACAATAACCTTCTTCGTAGTATGAACTCAAAGAGTGTTAAGTTTCATTGACTTCCATTCAGTAGCCTATGGGGTGCTGGGCTGCCCGTGGGGTGCCAGGCTCCCCATGGGGTTCCGGGCTCACTCATCACTATTCTAACAAAAAAGAATAATTAAAATCGGACTACGCGTTCATAAATTACAACTAAGTAACATTTTGACTTTCATCCCCTTTCCCGAGGGAATCATGCTGAATTTCGGGATAAAAAGTATACAATAACCTTCTTCGTAGTATGAACTCAAATCGTGTTAAGTTTCATTGAATTCCATTCAGTAGCCCATGGGGTGCTGGGCTGCCCGTGGGGTGCCGGGCTGCCCATGGGGTTCCGGGCTCACTCATCACTATCCTAACAAAAAAGAATAATAAAAATCGGACTACGCGTTCATAAATTACAACTAAGTAACATTTTGACTTTCATCTCCTTTCCCGAGGGAATCGTGCTGAATTTCGGGATAAAAAGTATACAATAACCTTCTTCGTAGTATGAACTCAAAGAGTGTTAAGTTTCATTGACTTCCATTCAGTAGCCTATGGGGTGCTGGGCTGCCCGTGGGGTGCCAGGCTCCCCATGGGGTTCCGGGCTCACTCATCACTATTCTAACAAAAAAGAATAATTAAAATCGGACTACGCGTTCATAAATTACAACTAAGTAACATTTTGACTTTCATCCCCTTTCCCGAGGGAATCATGCTGAATTTCGGGATAAAAAGTATACAATAACCTTCTTCGTAGTATGAACTCAAATCGTGTTAAGTTTCATTGAATTCCATTCAGTAGCCCATGGGGTGCTGGGCTGCCCGTGGGGTGCCAGGCTGCCCATGGGGTTCCGGGCTCACTCATCACTATTCTAACAAAAAAGAATAATTATAATCGGACTACGCGTTCATAAATTACAACTAAGTAACATTTTGATTTTCATCCCCTTTCCCGAGGGAACCGTGCTGAATTTCGGGATAAAAAGTATACAATAACCTACTTCGTAGTATGAACTCAAATCGTGTTAAGTTTCATTGAATTCCATTCAGTAGTTTTGGAGTGATGCGCGGCCGGGATACAGACAGACAGACAGACAGACAGACAGAAAGACAGACAGACAGACAAAAATAAAAAAAAATACAGTTTTGCCATCAGTATCAGCTACAGAGTGCTCTCAAATTTTTTTTTGCAAAATATCTCTTATGTACAGAATTGGACCTGTTACAGTTTTATTATAAGTATAGATAGATAAATTTATGTCAAGGGGTGTTTTTTGATAGGGTATATATTGCGTTAACACGGTCTTTTTTAACCCATTGGCATCGGCGATAATGATAACAATAGAATTTCATTCATAACCAGGTAGTGGTCCTGACGATTCCAACTTATATTCAATTCTAAATTATGAGCTGTTCTCAGGAGCGATTTTCTACTCTATACATTGCTTGAACCACATCTTCGACCACATCATCACATATTAACGGGTGAGATTGTGATCAAAGGTCAAAGGCTAGCCTATCAATAATAAAATAGGTACTACTAACCTGCACAATCAACATGTTCGATGTACGCCGTGAAGCCAAGATACAGTATGATTGGCACCCAGAACATCGGGACAAGGTACCAAGGGGTGTAGGTCATGGCCTCCAGTAAGGGGTGGGAGAAAAGGCGGAGGTCTCGATACACAGCACTGTTCACCCATTTTTCATAGTGAGGTGCAATAGCCTCTATTTGACTGAGGATTGGCTTTGACCAATCTAAACGGCCCTGGAACAAATGAAAGTCATTAAGTATACTATATTGTAAGCAGTAGCTGCTGCTATGTGAAGTATTTCCGAACCGATACGACTAAGGAGCCTTCAACAAGAGAGCATATTATTATTCCCTCGTCCAAGGCCGGCAACGCATCCTCGAGACCTATGATGTTGCGAATGTTTGTGGGCGACGGTGAACACTTACCACCAGGTGAGCCAGCTGCTCATTAGCCTTACTATCATGCACATAAAAGAAAAAAAAGTTTGCTGTATCGATGGTATGTGTGTGTATAGTGTAGGTATATCCGCTGCTTTGGCGTCTGGAGGTTCTGGGTTTAATCCAGCAATAAGTTTTCCTGATAAGGACAGTTACAGTTAGGAGTCTGGAAATGTACCCGGTAAATAGCAACAGATATTATATTAAATTTTTCGAAGCGCTCGTAGCGGAGTTTGCCTAGGTTAACGTTAACGGATCGTGACCACTAGTTGGTTTGTGCATTTACGCCCTCGCCTACGGCTCGGTCTGCAACACAGCCTCGTGTGTAACGAGCAACTTGGCTCACTTGTATCATAATGTACTAATAATTTACATTTTTAATTTCAATGGAACGTAAAACGTTTAACAATAAAATAATTTGCAGTAAGGTTTTTTTTATTTATTTATATGTAGGTTTGGACTTGTTGAACAGTTTTTGTGTGGCGTCGTATATAAATCACTGCTGTATACCTACCTATATTATTCACAAATAGCTTACCAACTCTAATCTACCCTTCCCTGACGTCAACATTGTCAACAGTACCTACATGTCGGTTAACAAAAAATGCATCATAAAACAAACAAAAGGTTCATAGTTAGGTACGTAATATCGATCCGAAGCATCTACTATTACCTTGATGTAGTTCTAGTAAATGGTCTAGATAGGCATATTATTATCGCAACGGTTTCTTGAAATCAATAATCTGATAAGCCATTCCGGTTAGAAATTGGTGGTTACGTTCTATACCTACTTAGGTAGACATTATTATGTACCTAGCTTGAACGATTCTACTATACTTTTTCTTCATTTAGTTCTTCATAGGCTCCTTGACCACTGTCGGTTTTTGTCATTTCGAAGTTGGTAAGAATGCTAGTAGGCTATACTTTGAGCACTATCTCACCTGAAATTAAGTGATGATGTGGTTGTAGATGTTGTTCAGGCTTACCTAGAATTACTGGCTCTCGAGGACAGCTGCCGGGACACACCGTTAGGTGCTTCGCGACAGATTTTCTACTTGAGGTTGGTAGCTAGCCAAGCGAGCTTTCGCAAAATGCCCTACAAAGTTATTACCGTGCTAAAACGACTACCATCGTAATACAACAACCGGGACCGACGGCTTAACGTGCCATCAAAAAATCATTTAAAAAAAAAATATAGTCTTCAGCTCAGCTCACAGAGCACTAGTTACATTTTATTATAAATGCCAGATCATCAATACGAACAAGAACTGTCAAACGCATTCTCTAGGCGCAAAACCCTAGCTAGTTTTGTTACGTGTGCAACAGAAAATATTAGCGACTGACTTTGATGTATGTAAGTACAGCATGGCATGGTGATAGAGCATTTTTACGAATGCTCGCCTGCCTAGCTTACACCCTGAAGCTGAAAATCTACCATCTCCAAACAGTACTGTTACGTCAGCTGTGCTTGAAAAACAGTTCACATTCTGAGCCCAGCCAGACAACATCAAAGCTGTGAAAATAGATAGGCTGTCTGTCATGCATAACACAAATTTTAATAATACATTTGAAGTTGCACCTCTGTGTAAAATAATAAACCGTATCAAAAAAGAATTGCAAGTTAATTTCTGACGTGAGAAATGCGATAAGTGTAATTTATAAAAAAAAACATCGTTACGAGATAAAATATGCCCAGCCGTGCCAAGCGTGGCGATTATGGCAAGTCCCCCCGCCCCCTTATGGGGTAGGCTATGTTCAGGAGTGGACGCTCGAGCTGATACAGTACATTACAAAACATCGTTACACCTGAATTCTCCGAAAGGATAAACACCCACATTGTGGGTATATTTTGGATCTCTGTGATAGGGGGCGAGCCTATTGCGATCGTGGGAAAGTTCCAGACACGCATCTGAAAACTTCTTCAACATAACACCCAATAACTTGTACGACCCGCGAATCCAACCCAGGACCCCGTGATACAAAAGCGACGTCTCTAGAAACACAATCGACGCAGTCAAGGTTATTGATAGCCAAAATGTGCATTTTTCGAGTAAACACTTCATACTTTATCAAACATTTATTTTACGACTGTTTTAAAAACTATGCTCTTATTAATTTATCGGCAATATACGTTTGCCTGTAGATAAATCGATTTTCTTTTATCTAGGCCACCGCCACAATTTATTAACTGATAACGAAATATATAAGTAATAAAATCTATACGTTACAAGTCACTAGTCAGCTATTTATATCTCACAGAAGATCATCTAAATAATCTTGAGCGTCTTCAGTATTCGGTTTATATTTGGCCTTCGGAAATATGGCCCTATATCTCATTTTCATGAAAATCTCAAGTAGCAGGCGCACGTCCTTGCCGGAACACTCCATATCCTCTTCATTTTCTTTAACATTCTTTTAAATACATCTATTCCTCTGTATCTCAAGAAACAATTTCAGTTTCGTTTCATAGATCATCAGGAAATCTTTGCCTTCTTAAGATACCGGTACATAATTGTTTTTTAGGGTTCCGTACCCAAAGACAACTACTACTAGAGAGAACTACTTTTTTTAAAATGTAAAATTGACGGATCAAATCCGAGGCCCACGCCCACCTGATGTTAAGTGGACTAATCTCTGCCTATAACAGACGCATTTCGTCAACGACAAATTGCACTGTGCCCGTCACACTGAGACGTACAGTTGTTAGGTCTCATGTGCCTGTAATTATACTGGCTCTCAAGGACTGCTGCCGGAACACACTGTTAGGTGCTTGGCGACAGATTATCTACTTGATGGTGGTCGGCGCAAAATGCCCTTCCACCATGCAGTGAAGCTCAAGCCCGCGGTGGGATACGAACCAAGGACCTGCTACGCGGCAGTCCATAGCCAATGCCACTGAGCCATCACTGCTTCAAAAACTCTACAGAAACAAGGTCTGCCCATACGTTTAACCTTACATTTTCTAAGCTTATAATCACTAATCAGGCGTCAATGAAAATACAATACTATCATCATCTAAAACAGTAAATTTACCGACAAGTTTTTTCCATATTATCAAAAATATATAACGTTTTGTTTTAAAGAGTATTGACGCATGCTAAAACATAGAAATTGGTTCAGATGGAAAAAGATACGTCGCTAACGTCAAAAACATATGTAACCTTACAGATGATGGAAAAATTCGACCGACCAGCACATGTTTCCTTAACATAAGTGTTAATGCACCAGAACGGTATTCTGGGGTTCGGGTTCCGCTGGAAGTTACCTTTTTCCGTACGAATTAATTTCTATATCAAAAATACCTAAGTTGCGCTTTCGTACAATACGTGCGAGTTTCGAAGAAATATATTTATTTATATTTTATATACTTACTTAGTTTTTTTATCAATGCGTGTGAGGGTTACATGATACATTAAACAGTGTAAGTATTAGGAATAAAGATGAATGTGACATTGGAAATTTTAGTGATTATGATTATGATCTGTGGAGAAAATAATACATGGATTGTGAAATTGGATGTTAGAAATCTAGTGAATAAAAATTAGGTATGTAGAAGGCCTTCGTCTTTTAAATTGGCTGGACTGGCTATATAAAATGATAGCTCATGTTGTGATAAAAAAGAGGAGGGAGAGAGAAGTCGAGAGTGCTGTTTAGGCATAGAAAGAAGCTTCGTGTAGAAGCGAAACGCGTTGAAAATTATTCCGAATCAACTCTGAATTCACCAAATAAATTAATATTGTATCGAACCTTATCACAAATCTTCACGAGAATCAGTTGAGAAAAGCTACATGGAGAGGAGAACAGCAAGACGTAGAAATTGACCCGTTGACATTAAGCACTATAGCTTCGGACATGAAATTACTACGTAAAGAATTAGGAGACATGAACTCTCAGATGAAGTCTCTTGCGGAGCGTATTACCGCGCGAATGGATGACTATGGAGCAAAAATCCATGAATTGGAAGCCCGTGGAAATGAACGTGAGGCCGAAATACTATCCCTTAAAAATACAGTAATCCATTTACGAGAACAATTGAACACTGGGGCGCAAATAAGACTCAAAAACGAGCTTGAAATAGCAGGCATCTCTGAAAATAATAATGAAAACCCCACGCACATTATTCATGTGACGGCGCAAAAGATCGGAGTTGCCCTCGATGACCGCGACCTAGACTTTGTGATGCGCGCTGGTCCTCGTCGCCCAGAGACTGGATCTGAGGATGGAGTTAATCTTCCACAACTTCCACGACCCCTAGTGGTCAGATTTGTGAGACGGCAAAAAAGAGAGGAGTTTCTGAAAGCTGCAAAATCCCGGCGAAACCTATTAAGTACTGACATAGTCGAAGGGGCGGCCAGAAAGCTGTTTTTTAATGAGCGCCTTACCCAGGAAAATAGGAAGTTATTTCGGACTGCCCGACAGCGTTCAAAAGATGCAGGTTTTAGATTCTGCTGGACTCAGAATGGCACAATACACTTACGCAGGCAGGAAGGGAAACAAGCAATTCCTATCAAAACATATGAAGACCTCGAACGCCACCTGGGCCCCGTGCCTGCTCAATGACCACACCCTGACCCCCCGGACAGCTAAGATTTTCTTCATCATAACGGTTCTACTTTTACATTTAATTTTAATAATATTTGTTTCACTTGTTTACACTACACAATTTAAACTTATAAAACTCAATACACAAACACACCATCAATTTCCTTCACTATCCGAATCCAACACCTTCATGAATGTAAAGTGCACTTTGGCAACAAGTCTATTATATAATACGACCTCTGAAAATAAAGTTTACATAAATAATTGTATTACAAGAAATATGACGTACTTGGCTACATACTCATTACACGTTTCTCAACTTTTATTACATTACAATGGGTTTAGTTGACATAACAGATGAAATTGAAGAAACAATCACAATTGAATGTCATAATTTCTGTTCGGTAAATTTATGTAAACAATTTATTACAAACAATACTTCATTTAACTTTAAAGTGATTTCATTGAACATTAGAAGTTATCAACGTAACTTCGACGATTTTTTGGTCACACTCAAAAGTTTTGAACTAAATTTTGATGCCATTATTTTAACAGAATGCTGGCTTACAGAGGGTACATTACTTACGTCTCTCCCAGGTTATAACGTCTTTCGCACACAAAAACAACTAAATAAAAATGGCGGGGTAGTGATTTATGTGAAGTCATTGTATAACACGATCGCACTTGAATCTAAAATAAGGGATGCTGACAGTATTGTCGTAATTGTTGACGATAAAACAGCTATTCTAGGCATTTACCGCTCCCCTTCAATCACAGACACTACTTCGTTTATAGACTCGCTTGATATAGCTTTAAGTGAATTAAAACACAAACCGTCTATCACCATCGCTGGTGATTTGAACATAAATCTTTGTGACACATCCGAGGAACAATCTGACTTACTGTGCCTAATGGCCTCGCATGGCCTGCTTCCCGCTATTACCAAACCAACAAGACTACGTTCATGCTTAGATCACATTTTCATAAAATCATCAACTATGAGCACAGGGCTGATTTTCCATTCTTCAATCACTGATCATGCTATCGTTATGGCTGGCATCTCTCGACAGTCTAGTACACAGTCAACTATGGCTAAAATGCGAAAGAAAACGAACGTTGACGCAGTTTTAACAGAATTAAATAATACTGAATGGTCTAACGTTTTGACAAAACCTTGTGTGAATTCTGCTTTAAACACGTTTAATGAGATCATTACTAGTTCTATCAATAGGCATTCGCAACAAATTAGAATAGGACGGAAAATGGTGAACCTAAAGCCCTGGATCACTCCAGGACTAATTAGATGTATGCATCACCGCGACAAACTGCATCGTGATTGTAGAGCTTTTCCTGGTGACGTTAATCGGCATAGGATTTACACTAGGTACAGGAACTTTTGCAATAAACTTCTCCGTAAAATTAAAGCTCAATATAATAGTCAGCTACTCAACCAGAACAAAGATGATACAAAAAAGCTCTGGAGGACAATAAAAACCATTTGCTATAACTCAAACCGCAACGTGCCGTCTGAATTGTTTAACCACTCAGCAAGTTCAAATAACCCGCTAAATCACTGTAATGAGCATTTTGCTGCGGTGGGTAAACTACTTACTGACAATATTTTAAAGAAGTTAGCTGTAACCGAGACATCTCTTATTGATTCATACATGCCCCTTTCAACTACTCCGTACTCTTTGTTTCTCTACCCCACCGACCCAAATGAAATAGCCAAAATTATTAGCAAGCTTAAAATCGACAGTGCCACTGGCCCAGACCTAATTTCTGTGACTCTCATCAAAAAATGTGCTCAAGCTATACTAATTCCATTAACTTTTATATGTAATCTTAGTATTGAGTCTGGTGTGTTTCCAGAGTACTGGAAAATAGCTGCCATAACTCCAATACACAAAAATGGTCCAAAAAGCACACCTGATAACTACAGACCTATTGCACTTCTCAGCGTTTTCTCTAAGATTCTGGAAAAAATTGTAAACGACAGACTTATAAAATACCTGGAGAAATATAGCCTTATCTCTGAAAAACAGTATGGTTTCCGCAAGGGTAAGTCGACCGAAGACGCTGTTACATTGCTAGCTAACTTGGTCTCATCATATGTTGAACAAGGAAGCAAATGTATTGGTGTATTTCTTGATTTGGCGAAAGCTTTTGATACGGTCTCGGTTGGCTTGCTTTTGAGGAAACTAGAATCCATTGGTGTTAGAGGGATTCCGTTGCAGTGGTTCTCAAGTTATCTAAATAATCGCGAACAGTTTGTAAAAGTGCTAAACCACTCTAGCGACCGCCAACTAATTAACTGTGGTGTTCCTCAGGGTAGCATACTCGGCCCTACGCTTTTCCTAATTTATATCAACGATATCCTTAACATTCAGCTTAATAATACTGAAATAATAGCATATGCTGACGACACTGCGATCTTAATAAATGGTGAAGCGTGGGACCTAGTGTACAATATTGCAGAAAACAGTCTTTCCGAAATTGCAAAAGCTCTGGACAGGAATTTACTTACACTAAACTTGAAAAAAACTAAATATATTGCTTTTGCAAAGACCATCATCTCTATGCCACCACCTGAATTTGTCCTGAAAATCCATCACTGTTCAAAGGATGATAGAAGCTTAGATCATACTACGTGCACTTGTAAGTTCATAGATCGAGTTCCTGTCATAAAATATCTAGGTGTGTCAATGGATGAAAATTTATCCTACAAACATCATATAGCAGATTTGTCATCAAAAACACGTAAACTTATCCATGTGATGAAAAACCTTCGCGACAGTGCTCCGATTCCGCTGCTACGTCAGGTGTATTTTGCCCTATGTTAGTCTATTATCCAGTACTGTGTAACGGTGTGGGGTGCTGCTGGTATAACTCATTTTATGAAAATCGAAAGAGCACAACGTGCGCTTATAAAAGTCACGCTACGGAAGCCCTTCCGTTTTCCAACAGATGCTCTTTACAATGAATTTCAAGTTTTACGTGTTCGCCAGCTCTTTATTTTCAGGGCTACAATAAAAACTCACATTAATCTAAAAAATCACTTAGACAATGAAAAAATCATGACAAGACGTGCCTTTAGAATTCCAAAACCGTTTGTTACATCCTTATTAGCAAAACGCTGCCCTTCTTTTTCACACCCCCATACTTACAACAAAGTCACTAAAAAGTGTGATATTAAAAATCTCTCACTCAATGCCTGCAAAAGAACTGTTAAAGATTGGTTGCTCAAACTCTCTCACAAAGACACAGAAGAATTAATGTGAAACCGCTACTGATCAGCACACTCATTCAATATATTTCACACGTAAAGTACGTATGAAACCAACGAGTAGACGAGGGAACGAGTATATATGAGTCCACTCACTTCAGGCATATACGCGCACATCTACTCACTCTCTCAAACACACTCTTTTACACACATACACACATCATCATACACACATACACACATCATCATCCACACTTTACATCTACATTATAAGCCATTAGCAAATTAAAATTATTATGTGTAAAGCGCTTCAAGGAAATTCTTTTCATTTACTTGAAGATAACGGGCACATTATTATATTATTGCAGTGGCATTTAATGATTAAAAAAAAAGAAATATATTGTTTAACTAAGGTATTGAAACGCATTGTACTTTCATGTAAACTTAATTTTATATTGCCACTGTATCTACTTTTATTTTGTCATGAACAACACAACGAACTTTTTGAAAACCGCACTCGATCCCCAAGATACAGGCTTAGTGCTTAGTTTGGGGCTCGCTGTCAAACTATTACCCAATAAGAATGTCAATTATTCTAGAATCTAAGTTAACAATTGTATTTACTTATAAATCTTTTATGGCAATAAATTATCTTATCTTATCTTATCTTAAATATGGGATATATTAGAAACTCTTATACTCAAATAAATCTTTAAATAACATTAGGATTCAGACACTATGTTAGAACACAATAAATCTGTAAAAATCCTTATCTCCGGAAATAAACAAATAATAATAAATAATAAAATAATAATAAAGACAATATCCGGACAGAATTTTTTTGCCTATGCTTTAAAGGAGACTCTTCAATCGCGCTTAGCACTCGCAAAGTCAATTAAAAATAGATGAACATCTTTACGTATCGCGCTATCAAGACAGGTACCTCGCTAGCTTGCATGCTTGTTAACGGCATATAGAAGTTACTGGCACAATGTGGATAGATTTGCAAGTTAAACTTGCATGTAATTTGCGTCCTTGCATGCCTGTATTTGCAGGAGGTATACACAAACCAGTACACCAGACAGCCCCCCGCGGCCCCTCCCTCACGATGCATGACGATGCATCTACTTGGTTGCGTGGCAGATACAGGCATACCAGTTAGTGTATACATATCAAAGTAGGCGGCATGTGCAAGGAGCTTTTATGCAAGTGTGCCAGCTACAGTCAGTGTACCTATTCCCGCCTTGACTCGATAAACAATGGGTATGTTCCGTTAGTCGCTAAGAACGTTATTTTCGATAATTTTGATCACATTCTGCGTCTGTGGTTGTGATCACGTGATCGTTTGTAACTGTCATCCCCGTTCCATTTTTGGATAAGAACGCTAAAAATGCCACTAAAATTTGCCACTTCTGTCACTTTTGACATTAGATGTAGCGTTTAAGGCGAAAATAACGCCAAGACCCATGTGGAAAACTTTTTGGGAGTGTGGTCGTTTTTAGCGAATCTCACGCTAATTGTACGCACCCAATAACAACTAGGTAGGTACTTATATTATAATAATAAGTTAGGTACTTTTGTGACAAATGACTTAGAGCTAAGAGTCTTATGACAAATTGTGAGATGTAATTGTGATAAGAGGACTAGCATGTTGTACCTGTATCAGCTGGATTGTCCACTGCTGAACAGCCTCCCCATAAAGGGGGAGTTCACCATAATACCCACGCTAGCAAGCGTCTTGTGGATCGCAGAGTATGATAGTAGCTCCTCAGAAGGCACTGCTGCCTACCCTCCGATATTTTTGATATATAATATACCTATATATAGATGGGGGTGTGACACACTAGTCTGGCACCCCACGGGTGAGAGAAGGAGGCAACCTCAACCATCATCAACCGTTAGAAATGACTCATACGCGAACTTTAATTTTATTTCTACACAAGCTACCTTTAGAAAAATCTCATCAGGCGTAGAAAAGTTTGCTGGGTCAGAATTATCTACTCCTCATTTCTTCCTGTGTTCCCAAGACACTCAGAGCCTGTTTCAGAATGTTCGAGTAAGTTCCGGTTATACTACCCAGAACATATTATCTTCTCTTAATATAATATATATAATATAATATCATCATATATATAAAATTCTCGTGTCACAGTTTTCGTTGCCATACTCCTCCGAAACGGCTTGACCGATTTTGATGAAATTTTTTGTGCTTATCAGGTATCTATGAGAATCGGCCAACATCTATTTTTAATCCCCCTAAATGTTAGGGGTAGTCCACCACTAATTTTATATTTTTATTTTTTAGACAAAATTTTCAATTTCTATTTTTTTATGATACAACATACAAAAATACATACAATCCTCAATTTTCACCCTTCTACGATCAACCCTTATTTTTTAAATTATCAAAACAACGTTTGCCGGGTCAGCTAGTTTAATAAATAAAACACTATCTTTGCGTTTCCCAGTCATCAATTTAGCCTATCCATCGGTTAAAGCTTGAAATGCGCTGCATGTTATCTGTCATTTTTATCATTCAGTTATTTTATGTTCTGGGTAGTATAACCGGAACTTACTCGAACATTCTGAAACAGGCCCTTAGGCAAAAAGTAAAACCCCCAATGGCGTAGGAATTTCTCTAACGGTGGACGTCTGCTATGAATGATGATATGATGTTCCAAAGTTAGCATACAAATGCTCATGCGCGTCATTTACCGCAGAGACCTCACTGCACTCGACAAATTAACGTAAGCACATACATAATTTTGGTCATTATATCAGGGTAACACAGAGTCCAATCTTCTATACGATGATAATCGATATGTTTTGTTGTTACATCGTTTATTTTTACTCTGTATTATCATTTATCGATTGATGATAAATATTCTGTTTTGAGAATCTTCCCCTCTGATAACTATTATTATTGCCAGTATCACGTGAGTGTGACAATTTTCTTTTTAAATATTGACAAAATGATTACTTACGTTCGGAGTCATTTTATTTACAATAACACTGCTTGTGTTGCAGTACATTCTGAATTAATACTAACCGGCACAACAAGGGGTTAACCTTTGGAGTTAAATTCCCCAAAAACGATAAAAACGATCACACTCCCAAAAAGTTGTTCCACTTGGGTCTTGGCATTATTTTCGCCATAAACACTATGAAGCTACTGGAACAGTTTGAATTACCCAGATCTAATGTCAAAAGTGACAAAAGTGGCAAACTTTAGTGGCATTCTTAGCGTTCTTATTCTAAATGGAACAGGGGAGAACAGTTACAAACGATCACAGTGATCACAACCGTAGACGCAGAATGTGGTCAAAATGATCGAAAATAACGAAATTAGCGTCAAATGGAATACGCCCTAGTTTTGTAATTTTATTTCTTTTAAGGTTACATAAATGTACATCATACAACAACTGCCATAACATGCACCGTATAATAAATATCTCCCGTATTAGGGAGTTTTACATAATCCCCACGCTTGGCAGACGTCTTGGGGATCGCAGTGTAAGATGCCAGTTATTCAGAAGGCACTGCTGGTCGCCTCTATACGAGTTACGACTTGTTATCCCCACAGGAAGACGTTGGGGGCTGCAATTCTAGCCCGGCACCCCATGCTAAGTTTGCGGCTTATGTTTTCCTAGTACCTACCTAGGTACTTTACAGTACAATAAAATTGTGTACATGTAGGTACATAGGTAGGTATAATGTTTATCTGAAGGCCTGGCTTTTCCGTGTACCATTTTATCCTTATAACAAAAGGTATAATTCTGCTTCAATACACCGGTAGATCGAACATAAAGTCAGAAATAGGACTCTCTCGAGAACTCCATCAAATAGGACAAATTATTATACATAGCTATATAGATAGGCTAGCATTTGTCCGCTATCTCATCTTATGGTAAGTGATTCGAAAATGTTGATAAGGCTAACCTATTACTAATTACTGGCTCTCAAGGACAGCTGCAGGAACTACCGTTAGGTGCTTCTTGAGGGCGATAGCTAGCCAGGCGGGCATTGCCAGGCGCAAAATGCCCTACCACGATGCTATACCAATGCAAACTAGGTACGTAGCAAACTAAATTACGAGCTCTTCAAAAATAAGTACCAACTTAGATTCACAACAAAACGCCCACTACTTCTTGAACTGACAATCTACCGTAAAGCTCCTAGCTATGTATTCTTGCTGCTACCAATGTCTTTGAGAGCCAGTTCAGACTCTAGATCTAGCTAGCCTGTCTACGTTCTTGGACCAAATCCTTGTTTACCAACTTTTGCTTTGGTATCAAAAATGTTATATTATCTATACCTACATACCTCCAATTGTTCCAAGAAAGCAATCTCATGTACATCACGAGTATCCTCATCCTTGGTAATGATCCTTCCGTTTCCGCTCACTGCGCCGGTCAAATTAAAATCTTTCACATCTTTACCGTCTACTTTCAAATCGTTTAACATGTGATACGCACTAGAACTATGTCCGAACTTTTGCATGGCACCCTTTATAGACTTCCCTTTGTAAAGCTTTAACGTGTTTATCCCTCCGGGGTGATCGCGCATGAACTTTTTCAAGTCATAGTATTTACTTTCGAACTCTACCGGGAATAATTCGCGGTTATCCATAGCGACAGACGTCCGACTTGCGGCCGCGGACAGGCGTCGACTGAAGTCTGAAGCCGTTATCATCAGTGTTGCAGTTTAACGAAAATAAAATATACGATATACCTACCTTATCAAAAATGAGATAATACCTATCTTGCGAAAATCCGGTTTCTAAAATATACTAGATTTCGCTAAACAATTTGTAATTATTATTTATTAGGTTGGTAGGTAGGTAGACAAAATCTTATATTAGGTACTGTACATCTAATGTCAAAAGTGGCAAATTTTAGTGGCATTCTTAGCGTTCTTATCCTAAATGGAACATGGGAGAACAGTTACAAACGATCACAGTGATTACAACCATAGACGCAAAATGTGGTCAAAGTTATCGAAAATAACGAAGCTGACTCGTCCACTGCTGAACACAGCTTCCCCAATTAAGGGGGTATTTGCCATAATCCCCACGCTTGCCATACGGCTTGGGGATTGCAGTGTAAGATGGCAGTTCTTTAGAAAGTGCTGCTGCCCACCTTCCAGTATTTTTCCCTTAGTCGCCTCTTACGACACCCACGGGATGATGAGGTGCAATTCTAACCTGGCACCTCACGGGGGTATGTATGAAGTACTAAAATCAAATAAATTAAATAAATCCCCAACATCTTCATTGTCATCATCACCCCCAGGTGCCGATGGCCTGCACCAGCTACTGTCCCGTTAGATTGTTATAGTCATATGGTTTGGTAGTTTAAGTTTGGGGAAGCTTTGCTTTACGTTATTCATATGATGTCGTATCAATATAAGGGAGTTTATGGTTTCAGCAGTTATCCGGTTACGTAGATTACACGTGACAATGTTCGTAACGCTGAAGATTCATTCTAGTTGAGCATTTGATTGTAGAAGCGGCAGAGCAGTGATAGCTAAGTCCACTAATTCCTGAAACGTACAGCCGTATTTTTGTATCTACTATACTTGAACCCAAAACTTCACTGTGGCATAATTGTCTTCCCATTTGACAAATCAAATTCCATAACACTGATATAATATCAATCTTTTCACTAGAAATCTCCTAATTTTTTGGCTACGACAGTGATTGAATTGACCTTAAAATGTTTCAATGTCAGTAGTTTCTTTTGAAAGCTGAGTAATTTTTTGTAAAGCAGTAAAATTGGTTGGTACTTTTTTTTTAATACGGATCGTCAATTGAATCGTATTGCAGCTTTTTCTAACAATCGTTGCGCCAGATTCCAATAGATATTTTTAGTGCGAAGTTATGAGAAAAAACTTTAACCCTAAAATTGCACTAGATCTAGCGTCAAATCCGCTAAAACGGCAACACTGGTTATCAGCCGCCCATCCTCGCTCGAGACTGCCCTTGATATTTTTTAAGCGTCTGCAAAGGAACTGTTATGTTTTTCGCGCGTATTTTTTATATGTAGGTATGTATGATTGTTTGTAAATTTCTTTTTTACCTTGTAACTTCCAAACGGCCGGATGGATTTCGATGGTATGGGAGGGAGGATATAGTTACGTAGTATTATTATATGTTCTATGGTATGGTTGGTTATACCTATTTGTCTTAACCAAAGAAATATGTGTAAATTCAAGTGACCTTTTAAAGGTGTTTGAAAAAATAACACAATGGCGGATTTTTGACACGATTTCATGGACAAATCTTTTATTGTTATGGCAGTGAGATAATGGAATCAACTCCCGGTCAATATCAAAAAATCACCCTCATAATATACTTTTAAAAAGTCAGTTCACGATTTTTATTTGACGTCCGGTCCGTAATATTATTCTAGTTGCATTTGATATAATTTTCCCGCTTTATTAATTTGATTTTATTGTGAACATTGCTATATAGTTTATTTTACAGCAATTTATATCAAAATTTATAAATAGGGATATATTTAGCTATTATTACTAGTTATTATCATATTTTATATTACATTATGCATTTATTTACTATATGTAGTTATAGTTATCATAACAACTTATATCTGTTCTCTTCTGTACTTCTTGTAGTTTCCTTTTTATTCACCCCTTGATGCACATACACCTTCTCAAACACCCTCGCTGGATGACTGGTAGACAATGCCTTAGCATTAAGTCCTCCTTCTGTACATATTTTTTTTGTGCAATAAAGTATTAAAAAATAAAAAATAAATAATACGGTAATTTAAAAAATAAGGAAACGTATCGAGTAAATTATCAAAAAAAAAATATTGTGGAATCCGTGGTCCAAGCCCGAGGTCCACCTGATGTTAAGTTGACTAACCTCTGCCTATAACAGTTGCATTTCTTCAACGATGAATTGCACTGCGCCCGTCACTTTGAGACATAGTTGTTAAAGTCACATGTGCCTGTAATTTCACTGGCTCTCAAAGACAGCTGTCGGAACACACCGTTAGGTGCTTGGCGACAGATTTTCTACTAGAGGGTGGTCGCTAGCCAGGCGAGCATTCACAAAATACCCTTCCACCATGCGGTGAAGCTCAAGCCCGCGGTGGGATTCGAACTATGGACCTGCTGCGCGGCAGTCCATAGCCAATGCCACTGAGCCATCACTGCTTCGAGAAATAAAGGAAATTAAACGGGGATTACAAAAATATATTTCATCGGTTACACGCGACTCGCCTTACACAATGGTAGGTAGGTCTGCTCCTCTTAGGGTATATTCCATTTGACGCTAATAACGTTATTTTCGATAATTTTGATCACATTCTGCGTCTATGGTTGTGATCACTGTGATCGTTTGTAACTGTTCTCCCCTGTTCCATTTAGGATAAGAACGCTTAGAATGCCACTAAAATTTGCCCCTTCTGTCACTTTTGACATTAGATGTAGGGAATTCAAACTGTTCCAGTAGCCTCATAGCGTTTATGGCGAAAATAACGCCAAGACCCATGTGGAGCAACTTTTTGGGAGTGTGATAGTTTTTAGCGTTTTGGCGAATTTAACTTCAAATGGTCCGCACCCTTAAAGTTGTAAATGTTGCACGGATGTATTAAAAGACGTATTATTATAACTTTACTAACATTTTATGAATCATCTCCATAAAAACGACACTTATTTCAGACCATTTTCATTGCAGCCAATGACATTATGTAGGTATAGGTAAATATTAGTGAAATAATCAGCAAGGCTCCAAATCGAGCGCTTTGATGGTTGATTCTTTGCAATACCTTTCTATGTGAATTGAAACTTACCCTTTTATTGCGAATTTATAAGCTAAAAAATTACAATGAAATTCTCCATCCATTCCGAACAAAATCAATTTTACACATTGACTCATCAGACCACTTTACCTGCACTGTATCAGCCCGATTTTCCACTGCCGAATACAGCCTCCCCCATTAAGGGGGGACTTGCTATAATCCGCACGCTTGGCAGGCGTCTTGGGGATCGCAGTTTAAGATATCAGTTCCTGAGAAGTTGCTGCTGTCCACCTTTCAATATTTTACCTTCAGTTGTCTCTTACGACATCCATGGTTAGCAGTAGAGGGGTGACATTCTGTTACCTAGTTCCAGTTAATTTAAGTTGCAGTTAGAAAATAAGAGCTTTCTACAAGAAGTCGGCAAAAAGTAAATTTTAAATAGACGACAAATTTTATTGAAAAATTCAGACTGTTTCTACCTGTCACAGTAATTGTAAATGATTATTGAATTATAATATGTTACAAAATATACGAATATACGATTAGATAGGAAAAATTTTAGTCATGTGCGGGATAAATTTTTCCTATCGTATATTTGTGATTTTGTAATGTAATCCGCATAGCAGGCGTTATTGCAAACCTAACAATATTAAAATTATAATATGTTATTAAAAAAACAGATTGTTTAAAAAAAAATAGCTTCTTTCCCGTTCTTCTCGCAGTGGCTTATTGCTGAACGCGGTAATAATATATATTTTTCTGTTACATTGTATTCGACCTTCGTAACATGAATAAAGAAAAGAATGTAAGCTCCGACAACTACTCCCTTAATAGGGGAGGCTGTGTTCAGCAGTGGACGAGTCGGCTGTTACAGTACAGAACAGTATAACAACAAATAGGTACTTAAAATAAAATAAATATTTAAGGGGGACTCCCATACAACAAACATGTTTTTTTTTACCGTTTCTTGCTCGATACTAATAACGGTGACAGGTAGACGCTTTAACTATTCGCAGATTATTTAGTTACAGAACCCTTTGTGCGCGAGTCCCACTCGCACTTGGCCGGTCTATTACACTGTGCCGCTGCAACATCGCACGTCTTGTCTTCGACTCACAGAAATCTAAATGATATCTGTGCTCGATTAGTTACGCACACATAGCTGTGCGTGTAGTAGTGAAGCTTTAATTCTGTATCATTATATATTCATGTGCCTTCATAGGAGACTTGTAGTCGTTAAAAAAAAATTAATAAGTTTTTCATCCTAACGTAGCCTTGATGTACAGTGTACACCCGTGTCGTAGGGTCGAATCTATCGTGGGTGAGAATCATGCTCATGATTAAATTGTAACGGAATTTTAGATTTTTTAAATAGATGATGACCTTATTAACTTTTTTTTTTTATTATGTTATTGTGACGGAACAAGCCCGAGGCCCACCTGATGTTAAGTGGACTAACCTCTGCCTATAACAGACGCATTTCGTCAACGACGAATTGCACTGTGCCCGTCACACTGAGACGTCCAGTTGTTAGGTCTCATTAGCCTGTAATTTTTCTGGCTCTCAAGGACTGCTGCCGGAACACACCGTTAGGTGCTAGGCGACAGATTTTCTACTTGAGGGTGGTCGCTAGCCAGGCGGGCATTCGCAAAATGCCCTTCCACCATGCGGTGAAGCTCAAGCTCTGGGCGGGATTCGAACCATGGACCTGCTGCGCGGCAGTCCATAGCCAATGCCACTCAGCCATCACTGCTTCAAATTAACCTTAATACCTACTGAACTTTTACTATGCTGCCAACTTGTTGAGGACTGGAGCATTTGGACTGCCTGTCTGTAATGGCTTGTACGTTGCCTGTAGATGTTGTGTTGTAGAGTTCGTAGTATTTTGTTAATCTTAAAAGGCATAACGCCGGTAAAAAAATAAGATTTCTAGGGAGGAAAAATACCTAATATTGCATTAGAAAGAAAGTCAATTCATTTAGGCCTGGAACATGCCTGCCTTTTCATATAATATATATTCCAATAATTGAAAAGTAAAACCGTAAAAACAGTTTTGCTTGGATTCTAGAATGCCCGTATATAACGAACCGTATCCTATATTATACTGATTAATGTATCTATTTAAATACTACAAATTTGCAAATTTGTAAAAAATATGCCGACCAACGACGTGATATTCGATCACAATATATACATAAACTTATAAAACCAAAGTCCAGTCTAGAAATATACAGATCCGGCCCTAACTCAATGGCTATAGATATATATAATAAGCTGCCTAATACGCTAAAAGACATTGGAAAGGTAGAATGTTTTATTAAAAACCTAAAATCTTTACTTGTATCTAAATGTTATTATACCTTAGACGAATTCTTCAATGATAAATTGAATGATATAAAAATAGATCGTTCCGTTCCTGCCATTGCCATATCCTTATAGGGTCATATGTATAACACAAACAAACATGTTAAATAAGACCTGCATGTAACTACATAATGTTGCAATAAATAATTGGGTATTGATTGGGGTTTAGCAGTAGAGGGGTGACATTCTGTTACCTAGTTCCAGTTAATTTAAGTTGCAGTTAGAAAATAAGAGCTTTCTACAAGAAGTCGGCAAAAAGTAAATTTTAAATAGACGACAAATTTTATTGAAAAATTCAGACTGTTTCTACCTGTCACAGTAATTGTAAATGATTATTGAATTATAATATGTTACAAAATATACGAATATACGATTAGATAGGAAAAATTTTAGTCATGTGCGGGATAAATTTTTCCTATCGTATATTTGTGATTTTGTAATGTAATCCGCATAGCAGGCGTTATTGCAAACCTAACAATATTAAAATTATAATATGTTATTAAAAAAACAGATTGTTTAAAAAAAAATAGCTTCTTTCCCGTTCTTCTCGCAGTGGCTTATTGCTGAACGCGGTAATAATATATATTTTTCTGTTACATTGTATTCGACCTTCGTAACATGAATAAAGAAAAGAATGTAAGCTCCGACAACTACTCCCTTAATAGGGGAGGCTGTGTTCAGCAGTGGACGAGTCGGCTGTTACAGTACAGAACAGTATAACAACAAATAGGTACTTAAAATAAAATAAATATTTAAGGGGGACTCCCATACAACAAACATGTTTTTTTTACCGTTTCTTGCTCGATACTAATAACGGTGACAGGTAGACGCTTTAACTATTCGCAGATTATTTAGTTACAGAACCCTTTGTGCGCGAGTCCCACTCGCACTTGGCCGGTCTATTACACTGTGCCGCTGCAACATCGCACGTCTTGTCTTCGACTCACAGAAATCTAAATGATATCTGTGCTCGATTAGTTACGCACACATAGCTGTGCGTGTAGTAGTGAAGCTTTAATTCTGTATCATTATATATTCATGTGCCTTCATAGGAGACTTGTAGTCGTTAAAAAAAAATTAATAAGTTTTTCATCCTAACGTAGCCTTGATGTACAGTGTACACCCGTGTCGTAGGGTCGAATCTATCGTGGGTGAGAATCATGCTCATGATTAAATTGTAACGGAATTTTAGATTTTTTAAATAGATGATGACCTTATTAACTTTTTTTTTTTATTATGTTATTGTGACGGAACAAGCCCGAGGCCCACCTGATGTTAAGTGGACTAACCTCTGCCTATAACAGACGCATTTCGTCAACGACGAATTGCACTGTGCCCGTCACACTGAGACGTCCAGTTGTTAGGTCTCATTAGCCTGTAATTTTTCTGGCTCTCAAGGACTGCTGCCGGAACACACCGTTAGGTGCTAGGCGACAGATTTTCTACTTGAGGGTGGTCGCTAGCCAGGCGGGCATTCGCAAAATGCCCTTCCACCATGCGGTGAAGCTCAAGCTCTGGGCGGGATTCGAACCATGGACCTGCTGCGCGGCAGTCCATAGCCAATGCCACTCAGCCATCACTGCTTCAAATTAACCTTAATACCTACTGAACTTTTACTATGCTGCCAACTTGTTGAGGACTGGAGCATTTGGACTGCCTGTCTGTAATGGCTTGTACGTTGCCTGTAGGTGTTGTGTTGTAGAGTTCGTAGTATTTTGTTAATCTTAAAAGGCATAACGCCGGTAAAAAAATAAGATTTCTAGGGAGGAAAAATACCTAATATTGCATTAGAAAGAAAGTCAATTCATTTAGGCCTGGAACATGCCTGCCTTTTCATATAATATATATTCCAATAATTGAAAAGTAAAACCGTAAAAACAGTTTTGCTTGGATTCTAGAATGCCCGTATATAACGAACCGTATCCTATATTATACTGATTAATGTATCTATTTAAATACTACAAATTTGCAAATTTGTAAAAAATATGCCGACCAACGACGTGATATTCGATCACAATATATACATAAACTTATAAAACCAAAGTCCAGTCTAGAAATATACAGATCCGGCCCTAACTCAATGGCTATAGATATATATAATAAGCTGCCTAATACGCTAAAAGACATTGGAAAGGTAGAATGTTTTATTAAAAACCTAAAATCTTTACTTGTATCTAAATGTTATTATACCTTAGACGAATTCTTCAATGATAAATTGAATGATATAAAAATAGATCGTTCCGTTCCTGCCATTGCCATATCCTTATAGGGTCATATGTATAACACAAACAAACATGTTAAATAAGACCTGCATGTAACTACATAATGTTGCAATAAATAATTGGGTATTGATTGGGGTTTAGCAGTAGAGGGGTGACATTCTGTTACCTAGTTCCAGTTAATTTAAGTTGCAGTTAGAAAATAAGAGCTTTCTACAAGAAGTCGGCAAAAAGTAAATTTTAAATAGACGACAAATTTTATTGAAAAATTCAGACTGTTTCTACCTGTCACAGTAATTGTAAATGATTATTGAATTATAATATGTTACAAAATATACGAATATACGATTAGATAGGAAAAATTTTAGTCATGTGCGGGATAAATTTTTCCTATCGTATATTTGTGATTTTGTAATGTAATCCGCATAGCAGGCGTTATTGCAAACCTAACAATATTAAAATTATAATATGTTATTAAAAAAACAGATTGTTTAAAAAAAAATAGCTTCTTTCCCGTTCTTCTCGCAGTGGCTTATTGCTGAACGCGGTAATAATATATATTTTTCTGTTACATTGTATTCGACCTTCGTAACATGAATAAAGAAAAGAATGTAAGCTCCGACAACTACTCCCTTAATAGGGGAGGCTGTGTTCAGCAGTGGACGAGTCGGCTGTTACAGTACAGAACAGTATAACAACAAATAGGTACTTAAAATAAAATAAATATTTAAGGGGGACTCCCATACAACAAACATGTTTTTTTTACCGTTTCTTGCTCGATACTAATAACGGTGACAGGTAGACGCTTTAACTATTCGCAGATTATTTAGTTACAGAACCCTTTGTGCGCGAGTCCCACTCGCACTTGGCCGGTCTATTACACTGTGCCGCTGCAACATCGCACGTCTTGTCTTCGACTCACAGAAATCTAAATGATATCTGTGCTCGATTAGTTACGCACACATAGCTGTGCGTGTAGTAGTGAAGCTTTAATTCTGTATCATTATATATTCATGTGCCTTCATAGGAGACTTGTAGTCGTTAAAAAAAAATTAATAAGTTTTTCATCCTAACGTAGCCTTGATGTACAGTGTACACCCGTGTCGTAGGGTCGAATCTATCGTGGGTGAGAATCATGCTCATGATTAAATTGTAACGGAATTTTAGATTTTTTAAATAGATGATGACCTTATTAACTTTTTTTTTTTATTATGTTATTGTGACGGAACAAGCCCGAGGCCCACCTGATGTTAAGTGGACTAACCTCTGCCTATAACAGACGCATTTCGTCAACGACGAATTGCACTGTGCCCGTCACACTGAGACGTCCAGTTGTTAGGTCTCATTAGCCTGTAATTTTTCTGGCTCTCAAGGACTGCTGCCGGAACACACCGTTAGGTGCTAGGCGACAGATTTTCTACTTGAGGGTGGTCGCTAGCCAGGCGGGCATTCGCAAAATGCCCTTCCACCATGCGGTGAAGCTCAAGCTCTGGGCGGGATTCGAACCATGGACCTGCTGCGCGGCAGTCCATAGCCAATGCCACTCAGCCATCACTGCTTCAAATTAACCTTAATACCTACTGAACTTTTACTATGCTGCCAACTTGTTGAGGACTGGAGCATTTGGACTGCCTGTCTGTAATGGCTTGTACGTTGCCTGTAGGTGTTGTGTTGTAGAGTTCGTAGTATTTTGTTAATCTTAAAAGGCATAACGCCGGTAAAAAAATAAGATTTCTAGGGAGGAAAAATACCTAATATTGCATTAGAAAGAAAGTCAATTCATTTAGGCCTGGAACATGCCTGCCTTTTCATATAATATATATTCCAATAATTGAAAAGTAAAACCGTAAAAACAGTTTTGCTTGGATTCTAGAATGCCCGTATATAACGAACCGTATCCTATATTATACTGATTAATGTATCTATTTAAATACTACAAATTTGCAAATTTGTAAAAAATATGCCGACCAACGACGTGATATTCGATCACAATATATACATAAACTTATAAAACCAAAGTCCAGTCTAGAAATATACAGATCCGGCCCTAACTCAATGGCTATAGATATATATAATAAGCTGCCTAATACGCTAAAAGACATTGGAAAGGTAGAATGTTTTATTAAAAACCTAAAATCTTTACTTGTATCTAAATGTTATTATACCTTAGACGAATTCTTCAATGATAAATTGAATGATATAAAAATAGATCGTTCCGTTCCTGCCATTGCCATACCCTTATAGGGTCATATGTATAACACAAACAAACATGTTAAATAAGACCTGCATGTAACTACATAATGTTGCAATAAATAATTGGGTATTGAGTATTGATTAATGACCGAACACACAAAATGCTGATCTATAATTACTTTATAGATCAGCATTTTCACTTACTTAGTTTAAAAGCTACGAGGCTCCCTTTCCTGGGTTGTTGCGATTCTTGCGATGCTGAATTCGAATAGTATAATTAGATGGTATAATAGTAATTATATTCGAATCCAACATGACAATCAACGGCCAAGTGCGAGTGCTGACTCGCACTTGGCCGTTTTATTCCTTTCGTTGGGGTTTATTAAAAATCATATTATGTAGGTATGCAAAATCGTGATTTGTATAATCAGCAGCCAAATTTTGACCTCTACTACACCCCTCGTCGAATATATTGTTTAGGTTAACCTAGAATGACTGGCTCGCAAAGACAACTACCGGAACACCGTGCCGTTGGGTGCTTGGCGACAGATTTTCTACTTGAGGGTGGCAGCTAGCCAGGCGGGCATTCGCATGTCCCTTCCGCCATGCTTAATTAAACTTAAAAAATATACTAGTAGAAGGATAATGTTACGACTTTTACAATTTTTGAAGCGCTCGTAGCGAAGTTTACTTAGCTGTTCTCAACCGATCAGCAAAGTTAAGCAACGTCGCGCGCGGTCATGAGTTGGATGGGTGACCGCTAGTGACATTACTACTGAGCGTTTCCGTGCTTCGGAGGGCACGTTAAGCCGTCGGTCCCGGTTGTTGTCTTAGGGTGGCAATCGTTATAGCATGGTGGTAGGGCATTTTGCGAATGCCCGCCTGGCTAGCTACCACCCTCAAGTAGAAAATCTGTCGCCAAGCACCTAACGGTGTGTTCCGGCAGCTGTCCTTGAGAGCCAGTACTTCAAGGTTAGCCTGAACGACATCTTCGACCACATCATCACTTTACCATCAGGTGAGATAGTGGTAAAAGGCTAGCCTACCAAGCATAAAAAAAAAAAAAAAACAATATCCATGAGACATAAACAAATTAAGGCCGCTCCTAATTGTCGCTGACGCCACGTCATATTCACTGAGATCTTAATAGATCTATTGTGTGATGAGGTAGAGGCCATTTCTATTTATTTTACTACCTGTGGAATAGGTTGTAATGGCATAAAACATTATTGTAATAATACTGTAATGGGTAGGTAAAGGGTTGTAGTAATCTTAAGATAGCCTTAGGCTTCAGTTATTTTTGGCTATTTCAGTGTATTCACTCTTAACACTCACCCAAAAACTCATTCAGATATACAGATTCATCGCATCTGAACTGACGCTAACCGCTCACAAGTGCAAGCGCAGGGGCATGCAAAAGGCGGCGTTCACACGCGTCCCTTTTTTTTTTAGTAGTGGAAAGTCTTTCGCTCTTCCATTCTACCACGGGGGTGGTGGAAGGGGATGTGTGGGACTTGAACCCACTAAAACCCCCCCGTGAGCAGTCCTCCGCCGAGGTGGGGCAAGATGGGTCGCGTTAGTAGTCACCATCTCACCCCAACGGTAGGCCCGAACCCAACAAGGCCTCCGCCCTGTGAAGGGGCCACCTTGCTCACCAAGGTCACCCCCTAGACGTGTGGGGCTGTGCAAGCTGGTGGAGAATCCCCCGACACTCCACCAGTGACCCCACGACGGAGAAGGGAGGAGGCGGGCGAACCGCCGCCTCCTCGCATCCGTTCGTCTGCGCTGGCGCGGGTCAGCTTGGACATCGTCTTCCCTGACCCGCTCCGCGTTCTCTTTCTGAACCATCACCTCTTCGCAGAAAGAGACCACCGCCTGCCACGATCTCTCTCCACCGAGCATGGCGTTGACAACGCTCGGCAAAGAGAGATCCCCTCCAATGACGGCTGAAAGCGTGTGCCGCTGCGGGCCCCATGCAGCACAAACCTCCAGCGTATGGAGCGCCGTATCTTCCGGCGCCCCACAGGCGTGGCAGGCCGGGGTCACACGCCTCCCTAGAGCAACTGTCATTATGTACTATGTAGTTCCCTCGCAACAGTGCGAGCGAACTACATAATATAATCTTACAGCAAATGCACGTCCGTTCAAGCCTACATCTGGCTACGCAAATAAAATCAAATAAATAGGTATTGAGTTCTTCTCATAATATATTTTGCGCGCTTTCAAAATAAACTGATAAAATTTAACAGCTAGATATTAATAATTTTGGCGGAACCCTGATGAGTATTCTACGGAACCCCTTTGGGAATCCCTGCTCTAGTGAATGTATTACAAACTTTTGTTTAAACAGTTTTATTAATTTTTGGCACGAGACGAGAAGTAATCACACATTGGACGTTAGATCTATGTGCATTAATTAATTTAACGAAATATCCTTTTTTTTTTATAAATACCCTCAAGTAGAAAATCTGTCGCCAAGCACTGAACGGTGTGTCCCGGCAGCTGTCCTTGAAAGCCAGTAATTCTAGGTTAAGCCTGTTAAACACCTTCGACCACATCATCTATTACAATCAGGTGAGATTGTGGTCAAAGGCGTGATAGGAGGGATAGGTAAGATCAGAAATATCAAAAAAAATATGGTTTAAATATTCACAGAAAATGTGAAAATTTTAACTATTATTATAATTTTATTTTATTATTATAATTATCATATAAAGCATTATAGCGAAAATTACTTACATGGTAGTGTTCATTGTATGGGAAAAATGGAATGATGTCTGCCAATAATTAAAGATGGATGACATATCTCGAAAACGGTAAGAAATTTATTAAAAATTATTATTATAAATGAATAAAGAAATGTCGTAGGGAATCGGGAGAGCAATCGAATAACATTCAACAGAAATCCAAAATTGGGAAAATTAAAATGGCCGTATTTGGTGGTGTAGTTGTAGGTATTGTTGTTGGTGTCGATGGTGTTTTTGTTGCTGTCGGTTTTGTTGGTGCTGTTGTTGATTTTGCTGCTGGTTTGTAGTAGCTGATGTTGTTAGTGTTAGTGCTGTTGTTGTTTTTAGTATTGATGTTGCTGCTGCTGTTTTTTTAAGAAGTTGATGTTGTTGCTATTGTTGGTGTAGTTGTTGTATGGCATGGGGCACAGAGAATCGCAGGTGTTCAATCATTGATAGCGGTGACTGACCAAGTGACCACATACTGTATCAGCCGGATTATCCACTGCTGAACACAGCCTCTTCCATTAAGGAAGGTATTGCCATAATCCCCACGCTTGGCAGGCGGCTTGGGAATCGCAGTTTAAGATAACAGTTTCTCAGAAGGCGCTGCTGCCCACCTTCTGGTGTATTACCCTTAGTCGCCTCTTACGACACCCACGGGTAGAGATGGGGAGGTGATATTCTAGCCCGGCACCACACGGGGAACGACCACATACTAAATAATAATATAATACCAAAAAATGGAACTAACTTCAACACTCAAATGTGTGAAATAACTTATTGAAGTTGTTACCATGATGGTTCAAAACTACCTATTATCACAATATTGTGCACATGGTACCGACTTCGACGAGTTAGGCTTCATATATTTAAGTATTAAAGTCGGTTCAATTTAAAAAAAAAAAATTGTTCGCCGTTATTAGTGACTTTTGCTACTTATGGGATCGATTTTCATTCACTGTCAATGACTATATCATCAAAATAGGATACTACTTTTGGTTATTGGAATGTAACTCAAAGACGGCTTGACCGATTTTGTTGAAATTTTGAATAGGACCACACGAATCATAATAATCGGTTCGCTTAGTCAAAAAACACACTTAAAAAAAATAGACGGACTGAGTACCCTCCTCCTTTCTTTGAAGTCGGTAAAAACAGCTTGATTTGCAAAAGTAGATACCTAGATATTATATACCTAGGTACATATACCTACAATGTACACACATACCTATTTGTTAAATTTATCAGTGATGCTGTCTCTAACAGCTGTGCCAACAGTGCCAAATCAATATAACTTCTGTATAATGTAATGAAGAAGTGGACGGAAGGCAGAAATCGATTGCAGCCAATAATTGTACGACCCTGAGCCTCGTGGACGTAATGCATAATTTATGTTCTTTTGGCTTATGGAATACTTTTTTTTTTGTACCTGATAGGTCGAGAAATACGACCTATCAGGAATATATATACCCTCAAGGAAATACGTAGTACAACGGCTTACAAAACAATATATTTTTCCGAAATATTTTTGCAAAGTTCGTTCTTCCACTTTAGCTAGTGATGGACAATAGACCGCCGTCGTTGAAAGTGCTGAATATAGAGGTTTTTGACAAGAAAATATCATAAGACATTCAACGGTTTTAACACATCGGCCGCAAGGATATGGTACCGCTGAAAATTCGGTAAAAATGCTTAAAATGGCTCATTACGAACGGCAGGATTTGCCTATAGGCCTTAGTAGATTTTTGTTCCAACGTAGAAATTGTTACATTTGTCTACGGGCGTGGCACCTGGTATTGATTTTTCAGGTCGAAGGCTTAGAAGCAGACTAGACGCCATTCGACCAAACACGGCTCTGTGTTTCCAACGCACAGGAGAAACAACAATTAGCTGCTGGTGGTTTGGACAGGCGTTACGATGTAGGTGATAAAATATTGTGTGAATGTCTCTAGCTTACTCAATAGAAATTTCTTAATTCTGAATATGCCAATATTTAGAGCATATTTTGTGCAATTATGAATACCAACTCAAAATTTAGGTGCCAAATAAACTTCGATGCTCGCGTGATTATTAGTGTGTTAGCTGACGTTTTGGTCTCCAGCTGACACATGCGGTATATATGAAACTATAGCTAGGGATTTAGATTAATTTGTGCCAGTGGCACAAAAAATTGGAATGTCCTACTTGAAAGCTGTAGTAGTTATGACTCGATTTTAACGTGTAAGCTGGAGACCACGTGTCTACAGCTACTCATCTGTATCTTCTGAACGAATGAATTTACTCGAATTCGAATCGTGCAGACAAATGGTCCGCGAGTAAAACTATTGAAAAGACTGTGCCGTTATCATAACTTGGCATGCGTCTTGGGGATCGCAGTAGAACTTCTAAATATGATTACAAGTACTATCGCGTGCTAAGCGCAAATCATAGTTTTTAAATCATATTTCATACATTCCGAGAGTTAAGTGTTTAAAAAAATCACATCTTTCGATCAGATGATGTCTAGAAGTCTGGTTCATAGCCGCGCACCCTCCTCTATGACGGTGGTAATACAATTGGAACACGAAATTTCGGCTACTAATAGCGTGTCCAGTTGGCCGAGTGGTTTAGGCATCCGGCGCAAAATCGGAGGACGCGGGTTCGATTCCCGCCCGGGGCATAAAATTATGTGCTCCCAATAATTTGTTAAATATGATCGCAGTAGAAGTTGTCAGTTCTACAGAAGGCGCTGGTTTCCCACCTTCCGGTATCTTTCCCTTAGTCGCCTCTAGTCTAGTCTAGTCTCTAGTCTAGAGCGACACTCATGGGAAGAAATGGTAGGATTGGGGTGACATTCTAGTCCGGCACTGCACGGGTGGTCTAGTTTTGAAGCGCTCGTAGCGAAGTTTACTTAGCTGTTCTCAACCGATCAGCAAAGTTAAGCAACGTCGCGCGCGGTCATGAGTTGGATGGGTGACCGCTAGTGACATTACTACTGTGCGTTTCCGTGCTTCGGAGGGCACGTTAAGCCGTCGGTCCCGGTTGTTGTCTTAGGATGGCAGTCGTTATAGCATGGTGGTAGGGCATTTTGCGAATGCCCGCCTGGCTAGCTACCACCCTCAAGTAGAAAATCTGTCGCCAAGCAACTAACGGTGTGTTCCGGCAGCTGTCCTTGAGAGCCACTACTTCTAGGTTAGCCTGAACAACATCTTCGACCACATCGTCACTTACCATCAGGTGAGATAGTGGTCAAAGGCTAAACTTAAAGGCATAAAAAAAATAAAAAAAAATTATATTCATTTGACCTGTTATATAAATGGCTAGCTGCAAGACTCATATTACAGATTAAAATATTAACGGATTGATGTTTTTATTTTTTTGCTCCGCGGATTAAGCTAAATTGCAACAAGAGGAAAAATCCCGCACATGACTATTGTATTAACTCTGTTATTTTGTAAAATAATACTTTACAGATGGTTGCGATTGTGCGATTTTAAAATATTTAAAACGGATTTTGAGCCTATAATTTATTTTTCTGAATCCAAATAATGATTTTCTGAAGAGTACTTAATTCACTTTCAAAGTGACCAAAATCGGAGAATCACCCCCTTCAGATCAATTTTCAATTAGCATAGCACTTAGAGTATTCCTTAGAATTCTGACCAGTCATTTACATTTTAGAAATATCCTAGTTTGCAAAAAGTAACGAAGAAACGCTTTTAGTAACCTAATAAATATATGTAGGTACTCACAATATTTTTATCCTGCAGATTAACAATTCAATTAAATAGTTGATATATTAGGTCCTTACATATGAAATTGGCGTTTTGTATGGGAGGAACAAAAAGTCGAATATTTTTTAATATAATATATTTAATTAATCAAAGTATGAACCATTATTTTCTATGCACTTTTGCCATCTCATAGGTAGTTCATTGATCCCTTTACTAAAAAAACCAGTCGGACGGGAATCAATAAAATCTTTGAAGGCGATTTGGACTGCCCCATCGGAGTTGAATTTTTTCCCTTGCAAGAAGTTATCCAAATTTCGAAAAAAATGGTAATCTGTTGGAGCAAGGTCCGGGGAGTACGGAGGATGTCTTAGACTTTCCAATTGAAGCTCTTCTAATTTAGTAGCCGTCTGTAGCGCAGTGTGTGGTCTAGCGTTGTCGTGAAGCAGCAGTGGCGTGGAGCGATTGACCAGCCTAGGTTGTTTAGCCGCTAGCTTTTCCATCATGGTTTGCAATTCCTGACAATAGACATCAGCCGTAATAGTCTGGCCAGATTTGAAAAAACTGTAATGAACAATACCGGCACGAGTCCACCAAACGCTTACAAGTAACTTTTTTGGGGTTAATTTTCGCTTGGGGCAGGATTTGGCTGGCTGGCCAGGATCTAACCATTGCGCTGAGCGCTTCCGATTATCGTAAAGAACCCATTTTTCATCACAGGTAATGATTCGGTTTAAAATACCTTCATTATTGTGCCGGTTTAGTAATGTAACGCAGCAGTCGATGCGCGTTTGCCGGTTTGTTTCAGTCAATTCGTGAGGTACCCACCTTTCAAGCTTTTTAATCTTCCCAATTTGCTTCAAGTGAATTAAAACAGTTTTATCACTAACATTGCAGCCTGCAGCTAACTCGGACGTGGTTTGCGATGGATCCGCTTCCACAATAGCCTTCAACTCTTCATTATCAACTTGAGTCTCAGGCCGTCCACGGGGCTTGTTCTGCAGGTCGAAATTTCCAGAACGAAAACGTTGGAACCAAAAACGAACTGTGTTTTCTTTTGCAACACGACCGCCATACACATCATTCACCCTTCGAGTTGTTTCCGCAGCACTAGTGCCACGGCGGAACTCGTACTCGTAAATAATGCGATATTTAAGGTTTTCCATTTTGTAAAATGAGTGACGCAAACAGAAAAAAACAGAAGAAAAAAAACAAATGAATGACGATCATCGAAGCACAAATACATGAGTCTATAGCTGTACAAATTTGAATTTGGAATTCCTTACCAAAGAGGAGAAATTCGTGATTAAAGTGGCCAGTACGAAAAACGCCAATTTCATATGTAAGGACCTAATATTTATGAAAGAAACATATAAAGTACAGTCCCACCAACTTATCTGTTCAGGCGGCAGAAAAAAGAACTACAACATTCCATCTAATTGTGACAGTTTGTAGTTGATTTCCTTAACCAGTAGCGCCCTCGAGAACTGCACAGTTAAGTTGGTGGTACTATATAACCGATAAATGCAAGCTCATAAAAGGGCTATCATACTTTATATTATTACATGTTATCTAGGTTAGCAGTAATACATATTATATGGTTCCCAGTATTGGGGTTAAAGTATGAAATTGTCGTTTTATACTGAGAAATTGAAATTCGTTTCTTATTTAACTTTAGTTTTTTTTATATTATTGTGACGGATCAAGGACGAGGCCCACCTAATGTTAAGCAGACTAACCTCTGCCTATAACAGGTGTTATTCGTCACAAGTCACGAATTGCACTGCGCCCGTCACCTTGAGACATAGTTGTTCACTGGCTCTCAAGGACTGCTGCCGGAACAGACCGTTAGGTTCTTGGCGACAGATTTTCTACTTGAGGGTGGTCGCTAGTCAAGCGGACTTTCGCAAAATGCCCTTCCACCATGCGGTGAAGCTGAAGCCCGCAGCGGGATTCGAACCACGGACCTGCGGCACGGCAGTCCTTAGCCAATGCCACTGAGCCATCACTGCTTCAAAATCAAAATAATTACCAATATTATCTATACAGGAAGGTCATTTATGCCTTCGCGATATAACTCTGGTGATCTAGATTCGACAAGCTGTGTGAAAGCATTTTGTACTGCCTCCTCGGAAGAAAACTTATTATCATGTAGAAAATTGTCCAAATCACGAAAAAAATGGTAGTCCGTTGGAGCAAGGTCTGACGAATACGCAGCACCCTCCATATACGCCGGACCTTTCGTCACCACGAATAGTTTTTAATTGAAGCTCCTGTACAGTTAAAACGGTTTCTCGTGCTGTATGAGGTCTCGCGTTATCATGGAGCAATAATGGTGAAGATCGATTCATGAGTCGGGGCTGTTTCACTAGTTGCTATATAATATGTATAAGTTGCAATCATTGTTCGGAGTTCGGCACAGTATACATCTGCCGTTATTGCTTGACCAGATCGGAGAACGCTATAGTGAATAACACCATGCTCAGTACACCAACCAGTCACTATTACCTTTATATTGGTAAGCTTTGCTTCAGGACACGTTTGCGGCATTTGACCTAGGGTCAGCCATTGCATTTTTCGCTTACGGTTATTGTAAAGAGTACACTTATCATCACATGTCATAATTCGATCCAATATTCCTTCATTTCTGTATCGATTCAACAAGGCAACACAAGTTTCAACATGCATGTCTTTCTGCAGATCAGTCAGATCATAATTTTTATTTTATTAATTAGATGGAAATTAGTCAATATTGTTAGCAAGGTAACTTTAAACCATGCCGCTAATTCCTGGATAGTTTGGCTTTGATCACCTTCCACCATCTCTTTCAATTCATTGTTATTCACCTGTGTGGGCGGACAACCACGTGGTTCGTTCTTCAAATCAAAGTTTCCATCACGAAAGCGTTTAAACCAAAATCGCACCGTGCGTTCATTAGCAGTCCCCTCTCCAAACGCAACATTGATATTGCGAGCTGTTTCTGCCGGCTTAGTACCGCGTTGGTACTCGTATTCAAAACACTCTAATTTTCGAAGTATCCATCTTTCTTGTCTAAGCTGAATAAAAAAAACAACTGAAAAAAACTGTGAAATTTGGGGTTCCTCAGGGGAGTATATTAGGACCCTTATTATTCTTAGTTTACATAAATGATTTTCCCCGGTCTATCGATCATAGGCATTTACATAGACTCTGACTTAACATGGAATTCACATATCAAGCATGTATGTACAAAGTTAAACCAATTTTCATATGCATTGTATATGTTACGAAAGGTAGCCAACGATAAAGCGCTTTTAAGCGCCTACCATGCATATGTAGGCTCCACCTTAAGATATGGAGTTCTAGTGTGGGGAAATGCCACAGAAAAAGAATCAGCATTTAAGGCTCAGAAAAAATGCATTCGTGCCATATGTAGACTAGAATCAACAGAGTCCTGTAAGCCGTATTTTCAAAAATTAAAACTTCTCACTCTTCCGTCTATGTATATTTATGAAGCAGCTATTCTCATGAGAAATAATCTTAGTGACTATAAAACGTTGGCAACAAAACGATATGATAATATACTATGCGCTCAGAGACATAAAAAGGCTTTAATTAGTAAAAGTGTGTTTGGCAAAAGGATTAATATATATAATAAAATACCGCAAACCATAAAAGAGGCAAAGAATATTGACATATTTAAATTGCAATTAAAGGAGTTTCTTATTGATAAGGTTTATTACACTATTAATGAATTTCTCACAGATAAATTATAAATTAATGATTGACATGAATAATATATTTTTGTAAATAAATTAAATGACATTGTAATAATAATTTGTTAAATTAATTTATATGAACCCAGTAATTTGCACGCCTTTAAGGTTTAAATGTAGAGTCACATATTATTTTAGTTAAGACCTGTACTGTACCTACATTATGGCAAATAAATGATTTGAATTTGAAAGTCGATAATCGAAGGTTGCACATTTTGTAAAATAAGAACCTCATAGGTACCATGTGAAAAAAGTTTCACTCAAAAATCTCGAACCATGAAGGTTTTATGTCAATTCGAAGTACCTATTACAATAAAACGGCAATTTCATACGTTAGAGCGGGGATTCCCAAAGTGGGTTCTGCGGAACCTAGGGGTTACGTAGAATACTCATCAAGGTTCCGCCTAAATTATGGTATATTATAATTCACAAAATATTTTAAATGAACTTATACATCAATTAAATGCTTCCGATATGTTTGCAATGCAACTTGATGAAAGTACAGAGTAGCTGTCCTATATATTAATAACAAATATTTTTAAAATATTTCTTTTAAAACACACATTTGAATCTATATCTCTGAATGGATTTTGGGTTGGTGTTAGAAATGAATACCTTGAAATAGCCAAAAAGGCTATCATAAAATGGCTCCCATCCGTCACAACCTACCATTTGCCTACCTACCTACCATTGTGAAACGGGTGAACTGGCCGGCTCGTTTTCATACAAACGTCGTAGGGTGATCACTCCCTTATTTGAGGATTTTGGTCCAAAATAAAGCATAATGCCGATAGATCTTTTCATTATCTAGGCTTGTATGATGCCGAAATTTTGATAAAATAATTAACTTGAGAATTATGAGCCTCGAAACATTTTCATATAAAGGTTTCGAGGCTCATAAATTAGAACTCAATTATCTTTTTAAAATTTTGGCATCATACCTACAAGCCTAGATAATGACGATATCAATCGGTAGTATGCTTAAGTCTGGACTAAAAATCTCAAATAAGGGCGTGATCAACCTACGGCGTTTGTATGGAGAAGTGACCGGCCAGTTCATCCTTAAGTCTACGTTTACACACAAAACAAGTAGGTACAGATCAAGATTGGATGGTACCCCACATATACATATACAATTGTCGGACATAACCCAACTATAAAACTATTAATAAACCATTAAAACAGTTTCATTCTTCACATAAAAACTTTTAGTTAAAATTAATTTGTTTCAGTTATATATTACAAAATTCTTAAAATATAGTAGAGTATGAATATCAGTGTTGATCTTTTGATATGGGGTTCCATATAATTAAAGGTATTTGACTGGTGTTCCGTTAACTTTAAAGTTTAGATTTTTTACTTAAGACGGTTCGCAACACTACTTAGTACTTACGTTTGGAATAAATGAAGCCGTAAAAGGAAATTTCACTAATTAAAATAATACCAACAATATGAAATGGATAACTTGTGAAATTCGGGACTGTGAATTTTTTAATTGTATGAGTGTTTTTGCATCAGCATGATATTATTATTGATAACATAATTTATTTCATTTCTTAGATTTACATATTTTTATAAAATTTAAATAAAAAAACATGATAAAATCTAAACCTATAGTTCTTTGCCAGCAGCGCAGCAATGCCCAAGCTACCGGGGCGCGGCGGTTAGGGCTTCAAATTGAGGAATCTACGCGTGCCGTGTCGAGGAGAACTGCCTTCTGTATCTGCCCCTTGATCCAACCGTCTAGAGGGAGCCTGTTTAGATGTTGACCGAGGCTCGTCGCTGTAAGGCCATTGCCAACACGACTATCGGTACAATGATAGTCGAGTCTACATCCCACATGGCGGAAACCTCATAAGCCAAGTCAAGGTACTTGCTTAGTTATTTTTCTCAGCTTTCACGAGATTTTCTTTATTCTTTTTATTATTATTTCCTTTTATTGAATTAACCTCGCAGACGATGTCCGGTCCTTTACAAAGGTATTAGTGAAGCCGAACATTCAGAGGCCTTAGGTAAATTTAGAGTTAATTCTTGCTTTTTTATATACATTTAGTATCTGATAGGAAAGCCTATATCACCACTATCTCATCTGATGGTAAGTGATAATGTGGTCGAAGATGTTGTTCAGGCTATATCAAGAATTACTAGCTCTCAAGGACAACTGCCGGAACACACCATTAGATGCTGGGCGACAGATTTTCTACTTGGGGGTGGTAGCTATTCAGGCGGGCGTTCGCATAATGCCCCACTGCCATTTAAGACAACATCCTGGACCGACGACTATACGTACCCCCTGAAGCACGGAAACGCTCTGTAGTAATGCCACTTTGCGGTCACCCATCCAATTCATGACCGCAGTAGTATTTGCTTAACTTAGCTGATCGGTTAAGAACGGCTAAACAAACTGCGCAGCTAGTATACCTAATACCGACACAAGTTATTTCATATTTCTTAGTGTTAAAGTCAGATCCATTTTTCTTATCAAATTAACCAAATATTTAGTAATGTTGTGGTGATTCATTTACAGTTATTTCAGATATAAATAAGTCACGTTGTCGCATGTAGGTACCTGATAAGAGATATGGATAAAGGCGATTCCGACGGCCAGCATCGATAAGATTAAAGTTATAAAATTTTATGTTGCCTTATAAGGGCGTATACCATTTGACGCTAAATTCGTTATTTTCGATAATTTTGATCACATTTTGTGTCTATGGTTCATATTAAATGTAGATCCATAGACGCAAATGTGGTCAAAATGATCGAAAATAACTCAAATGGAATACGGCCTACTACTTACCTATAATCATAGAACATATACTACGCTATAACTACTTTAGACATATCTATATAATTTGTGATAACTACAAAATCATGTCGGCGCGGCGCGGCTGTATCATGTGTCATCACAAGGATTTTGGAGGGAACATAGGTCAAATGTTTCGTTGATTTTTAATTGTTATGGCAAATAAATTTAATATTATGTCGGTACAATGTGGTCGAAGATATTGTTCAGGCTAATCTAGAATTACTGGCTCTCATGGATAGCTGCCAGATCACACCGTTAGGTGCTTGGAGATAGATTTTCTTCTTGAGGGTGGTAGCTAGCCAGGCGGGCATTCGCAAAATGCCCTTACACCACCCGGTGAATCTCAAGCCGGCGGAGATCGTGCTTGTTCCGTCAAAATAAAATTTAAAAAAAACTGGGAATGATCAGTAACCTTACTTGCGTCAGCTGAATTTTGTAAGGGTATAGACCCAATTCGTTTCGATAATTCGCCAAATTTAAGTCTCAGACAGATCGACTTGCAAGTTGTATGAGGAACGTCATGGAATTGACAGTTTTGGGGTTTCTCTCACACTTTCAGCCTCCAATTTGATATTCTCGGTATCCCGAAAATTTCTATTACGGATGAGGTGGATGTCTAATCACTGAGCCAGTGGTTTCACAATTTTTCACTATGTTACGAATAGTGTCCTTCTTCTGGTGGGAACTTATGTTAACCATCAGTTTCTCGGACCTACGAATAAATAATGTATTCATTCGTAGTAACGGACGAATTGTTTGACGAATAGAACTGCCGTTTTTTTATACACGCAATCATTTCTTCGCTGTATACTTAGCGACCATGGAAATAATAAGTACTACGTACAACACGTAGTACTTATTACTTCCATGTTAGCGACATATTGATAAATGCTAAAAAAAACTGTGAAAAATTTCGTGCCAACCGATCGAAAATTGGCCGCCATCGGCTATCGAAGATACCTTGTCCATATTGAAAAACCCTGACAACGCGACGTATACACGGGGACTCCCCAGTGTTGCAAATTTTTTAATTGAGAAAATGCTTAGCTTTGTCGATCATAATGCTAATAAACTGCGATCATATTAAAATCTGCTCTAAAACAGTGCCAAGTGTAAATACATATAGTATAGTCATGAATAAATTAATAATAAATGAAAATAATTAGAAGAAGCTAATGTAATAAAAATTCTAGTGCTATTTTTAAGTAAATTTAATAATACCAAATAACATTTGTAGATCACGTGTTCGTCTTGTGCTTATGATGTTGATGGGCCATGTTCAGAATCAATAGTCATTGGCATCACAAGCGACTGCTCCTCGGAAGAATTGAACTACTTAGTAGATATCATCATACACTACTTAGTATTAAGTTTGAGATGTCAGCTAAGAGCGGATATTAAGACAAGGACGAATTAAGGGGACCGACTTGGTGCATTTAAAAATAAATTAAAAGCCTATGTATTTAAACCGACTCCCAAAAAGGAGGAGGTTCTCAATTCCACACGTAATTTTGATGTATTTCCGCGTTTTACTTTTCACAGAGTAGTCCGATTAGATCATTCTTTTTTCATTGGATAGAAGTATACCTGTGATGTGATCTCATACAAATTTCATCAAAATCGGTCAGGTAGTTTTAAAGTTACTGTTAACTAACTGAAAAATGCCTGACCTACCTAGATGACTTGGTAATCATTGGAAGTTTTGTCGAAAGTGAAGTATTGTAGATGAGTGAACATCGATTGTTTATACAATAAGGTCTAGAGTGCCCACCAGGGTTTCATGGTGTTAGTACATTTTTTTTTTTTTTATGTTATTGTGACGCAACAAGCTCGAGGTCCACCTGATGTTAAGTGGACTAACCTCTGCCTATAACAGTTGCAATTATTCATGACAACTCACGAATTGCACTGCGCCCGTCACATTGAGACATAGTTGTTAAGTCTCATTGTGCCTGTAATTTCACTGGCTCTCAAGGACTACTCCGGAACACACCTTTCGGTGCTTGGCGACAGACTTTCTACTTGAGGGTGGTCGCTAGCCAGGCGGGCATTCGCAAAATGCCCTTCCACCATGCGGTTGAAGCTCAAGCCCGCAGCGGGATTCGAACCATGGACCTGCTGCGCGGCAGTCCATAGCCAATGCCACTGAGCCATCACTGCTTCAATATTAAAATATTTAAGATCTATTGTACACATGAAGATGGAGATATAAATGATTATGATTATGATACCATAGGTGGGCAACGTCCGGCTCGTCCAGGTTTTGAGCCGCCTCGCCAGACATTTTGACATTTCGCGAATTTAAATTGCTGTCGGAGTAATTTACTAAAAGATTTTCCGACTCTAGGGAACAGGATAGGTAGCTAAACTTGTTTCCGAAGTTCAGAATCTAGTATCACATTAACCATTACACGATAAAACTAAACTAACAATATGAAATAAAAATTTTTTTTTTTATTATAATGATAGTTGTAACTTAGTTTCTAGCGCTGAGTTGTACATGACATGTTCCTATTTATGTTAATTTTAAAATAGTAAATATTATACTTTTTGAAACTAACAATAAATTAATGAATAAGTAAAAAACTAGTCTGCAAATTATTTACCTAATTATTGCGTGCAGCACTCTAAAGGTTGCCCGTAAATATCTGGTTTAAACAGTAATTATCATCATATAAAAAGATCATAATATAAAATGGGTGAAAAAAATGTTTTTAACAAATAATGGAACCTACTTCTAGAACTGAAAAGTATGAAATAAGTAAGGAAATAATTAAATATAATCAAATTAAATTAAATATTAGCAAATAACCCGCCCCTCACTGTACCCGGCGCAAAGGTGCCCATAACGCTGGCTGCATTGCCTCGTTGGACTGCGATGGCCAGCCTTTGCACCAGGTACGAGCCGGAGCGAGAGTCACCCGATTTTTCCCTTAGTCTGCGCCCTAATTGATTCACCAAACTTTTTGCATGTCTCCACTGCAAATGGTACAAACAAGTATTGCGCCTCTAAGGCTGCAGGAAATAATTACAAATATTTGATAAAAAAATTTAATACTTAATAATAACAAATATTTTAAAAATATATTTAGAAAACATAAAATTAATAAGCATTTTAATAAAACACTTAAAAATATATCTAGTAACAATTCCGCCTAATTTTCTTGGTATGTCGACTGCGGACGTGACGTCACAAATACCACGCAGAAGAATTTTCGACGCGTTTCGTTTCTACACGAAGCATCCTTAGGAAGTCTTGACTCTTCGAGCGCACGATCATGAATGAGCGGCCAGTTTTTTTTTTTTTTGGAGGACATAGATGCTGGCTGACGCTGTCGGCCGTCCAGCCCCACCGGATTTTGGCGAGGGAAGGCCCTCTTACAGCCCGGGATGAGCGGCGTGCGACGGCTTAACACGCCTTTATGACGCACGAACGTGAATCACTGGTTTTTGTTGTAGCTTACAATTGGAAAGTTATAGGTTTTTAAAGTGGCGTTGAAGTGAAGTTATAGAGACAATTACATAATAATCTATGAGCAATGTTTAAAAATATTTTTTTAAGTTATATCTAGCATGAATGTGTTTATAAAATGAATAATATTCAACCGCATCACTCTACGAAAACGGGAAGTAAATAAATTCGTGACAAAAAAACACCCGATACATTTTGCCGGGCAAACACTAGCCGACGGACACTTGCATAATAAAATAAGGTCGAAATTACTTTTAAACTACTAAACCTAACAATCTGAAATTAAATGTAAATAATCTTATCAAAAGAAGAAGCAAATATGTAGGTGGTACATTTTTAGAGAAAAAAAAATATTGGTTTCAAATACAGTTTTTCCGCCAAAATTCTTTAAAAAAATCGCGTTGTTTTAATCTCGTTACCCTTTTTAAAATATTTGGAATAAAAATCTGTAATAATTCATGGGTAAAGAACAATAGTAAATAATCATATTAAAAGAAGAACCAAAGTTCTAGATTAAATAGTTTCGGTACAAAATAGCAATTATTGTTTGCCACCATTTTCGTCGTGTGTTCAAACCCCTTTTCTAGTAAATTTTCCATGTAAAAGTGTATTTTCATTTATTTTCCCGTAAAGCGTATATGACGAGGATTGAATTGTGTAACCGCCCCCCCCCCTATACTATATTTTTTTTTTTAATCTTATTTTTAAAATCTCCAAATTAATAAATTATTCAATTAACATTGATTAGATACGCAGAAATAAGAATAATAAAATAACCACCTAAAACACCTAAATTATCTAAATGAAACTGAATTAAACTGATCCTAAAACTGATCCTATTTATACTTAAACTTAACGATCGTGCTTGACTAAAAATTCTGATCCCAAAATTTCAAAATACTAAAGAAGCCTAAAATAATGTATTCAATATATTTTTCTATATTCTAAAATTATTGTGATTTGAAATATGGCATGTGAATCGTCTAGTATAATGGTAGGACCTTAAGAAGTGACCTATTGTAGTAATCCATTTTCTTTTAAGGTACTTAAGAAAGAATTTATCTAACCTAATAGATAATACTCCTAAATAGTATTTACTTAATCGATAATTTGAAATCTATCAAATTGAAATTTATAATTAAAATAAGAGTCATAAAGATACCTAAGTATTTATACTTTAGTAATTTTATAGAAAATTTATATTATTTCACTCTAATATAATTTAGAATATTATTTGTTCACTTGATTATGTAAAGTTATGGAATTTGAATGTATTATTAAAATAACGTAAACATTCCGAATTAGTGAACAGAGAATTATAAATATCTCATAAAATATTGGAATTAGGTATCTAAGACCAATAGTGAATATGAGGGAACCTGAAGTCTAAAATTAGGTAAATCATTGTTAAAGAAGTTACATAGAAGATAATTATATGTATATATTTTATACACCATAAATTCAAAGCAAAGCAATTGTAAACGAAGTACCATTAGGGTATTGAATCGTTAAAAATTAATTAAATCGTTAGGGTATAAAATCATTAAAAGCTAAATAATTTTTGTATGGGAGTAAATATGTTCTTTATAGAAATGTGTGAGAAATTACAATTTAAAACAACGATTATGTTTTTTCAAACAGATAAAAGTAGGTATTTGGAACCTAAAGTACAGAACCTAAATTTAAAACCACGTGTATAAATTAATATAGTAGATAATCACAAATTACAAATAGACACCGGGAAAACCTGACATAAAATCTAGATAAATAGGTAATATAGGATTCGGCTTAAAATAGCATAAGTAACTATGCATTGGCTATTGTAAGAAAACAATATGAAACTAGAATTTACTTGAATGATGTACACATAATATATTGTCATGACTCCTAAGATTACCTAAGATTTCCTCAAAAATCGCAAATCATATTATAGTTAAATATTAAGAACCTATGGTGCTTAACTGCTTATCTAGTAAAACAAGTGGAATGTATTTGATGATATTTCCTCTAAAGTACCTAACATAGAAAACTAGACCTTAACTCGTTATGTGAGAGAGACTGACAAGGGAAATATACCAAAAGGATAATCAACGAACTCCCTATTTACTTTATATTATATTTGACTTCAATCATTCAAAGATCTAAATAGAAATAGACTAAAATTAATTTAATTGATACACCACTAAACTCGTCAAAGATTAACTAAAATAATGACTATACCTATACGAACTTATCAGATTCAACGAAAATATAAAATTCCAAAAATATTGCATATTGTATTCCAAAGTACAATTTGTTCATTTACTTAGAACTTATCAAATTATATTCATAACGTCATAGAGTAAAATGAATATTAAAATAAGAAAATACATTGTACAAAACTATATGATGAATTTGGATTAAATTAAATTGTATTATTTTAAAGTTGTTCTAATCAAAAGAGTAGTAGAATGGACTAGACTGATAATTCCTAGTTTACATTGATTCTGACTTCTATGCTATTACATTTTGGAAGTATAACGTTTATTGGAGGTAAACTAGCAAATAGATATTTTATAGATATTGTTTTCGTAAAATTTGATTATTTGAGAAGTTGCAACTTTGATAATTAGATGGATCCATCGTATTTTAGTTAGCAGTTATAAGGAAAGGTTCAGATTCTAAGTGCCAGGGACTTGCAACCCCTGGTGTACGTTTTAGAAGGCCTTCTTTACGGTGCACGACACCAATTCTCATCGGTTCACTTAGGTAATGCCTTCTCCTTAAATCAAATACTGCTTAACTTCCTATTTTATCTCATTATTGGAAAATTCATAATATCCATTTAATGAGTTCCTTTTACAAAATTCGTAAATATAACATATCTTATTAGTTAATTTCATTGATATGATATTTCTCAGTTTGAAATAGAATGTGTTTCAGAGTATCATAATACAATCCATAGTATAATTTATTTCAATGAAAAAGTTTGGTTTTATATTTTAGGACTTACTTTGCCTAAGTTTGGTAAAATCACGTGTTTGTGATATCAAAAGTGAATTATACTTTTATTCAGACTCAAGTACTCAAATATGAATATATATATATAAGGTTAAGAGGAATTATCTTCCCTCTGATTTTCTCAAGTCGAATATAACATCTTTCATCCTTACAGCAGAAAGACTTATTAAAAGTGTGGTCGCATTTGCACCAATGTTCAACAATGTATTATCATGGTTGAATAGAATTTAAACTTCATATTGTTGTACGAGGACTTACATGCCTCATTCTTGTCGTCAATATATGTCAATCCTTCTTGGTTGAACAAACATAAAGCATTCATTATAATATCAATCCAAATACTTGAGTAGAATAATCGTATACCTTTATAAGTTATTATACTTAATTACTGAATTAGTACTTAGACAAAATAAATTATCTCGAATAATGTTCATAAAACGTTGGAATAAATTTGAACTCAAAATTTATATAATTTACTATTGCATTAGATTTGAACTGAAAGATCCAAGACCTAGCATTGGCATACAATTGCATATTTGATTTTATTTATCGGCTTGAACAGTTTTATGATAACTTTATTTTAAAACGTTGGTATTATTTATGAATATGATGTTCTCAGGATAACTTTATTCTAGTAATTTCACCTCTGTAATTTGACATAGGAATGCGAATTCATGTAAGGAACAGTGCAGAATAATTCTAAGATACAGATTAATCTTTAAAATGAATTAAATACCTTTTATAAGATCAATTTCCCATGACAAATTTTCTACAAAATATCAATATTGAAAGGGTCTCTTGACCATGTAAAGGAAATTAAGTATCCGCATATTATATGAAAACATAAATTATATGAATACATGTTGTTTCCCAAACGATATTAGATATATCTAAGTTTTGCTTTGCTACGTTTTATATGTTTTATTTCACGTATATTACTAATCTACTCACCTTGTTAGTCACCTTTCCTTGTCGGAATTTAAGCAATCTATAAATTGCATTTTGCATTCATTCCAGGTACTTTTCCAAACATTTCCTCTATATTGTGTGTACATAAGTTAATTGTAGTAAAAAAGTAAAATATGTAAAGCACGAGAATTTACTATGACCAATTTTTTCTTTCGATTCCTGCCTTGTTGACAGATCCTCTAGATTGAATTTTTATCGTATTCTTTTTTTCAAAATATTCATTGCCTGTTATTATTTGAACATAAAATGAGTTCCTGGAATCTCTTTACTGATTTAAAAATTCAATAAGGTTAGTAGTTAGGTTAGTTATACACAAATATTGTCTATTAAAACTTTTTACTAAGAATGAATAATTTATTTCTGATCTTTAGATTCTTTACCTATATTATTCGTCTTTAGTGACGGAACTTTCTTTACAAGGTATGTTCCGTTACATTCAACCCCCAAAATTTGCGCAGGTGATATGATAATTTAACCGAAGTAAATTTTTAACAAACAACAACTTTCTTTCCAAGGTATGTTCCGTTACAATTGGTACTAAGAAGTTTATATTAATTGGAGATTGCATCAAATAAACTCGATTTAAAAACAAAAATCCTCAAAATCTGTAAAAAATATATTTACTTTTTGATGTTTAACTAAATTAAAAAAATTGACATTATAGTGACATGTTTAGCTAATGGAAAACAACTTAGTACTTAAAAAAAAGGTCATGGGGCGTCGAGGGTTAAAAAAATTAGGAAAATGCATGTGCAAATGCGGCGACCCTTACTGCATAATGCATACATTATGGGTACAACACTTCATCCAAAGAACTAGCTGAACAATATACAATATAAAGTTCGAAAACTCTAAAAATTACAGGAACCTATTGTATCGAAGCGCTCGTAGCGAAGTTTACTTAGCTATTCTCAATCGATCAGCAAAGTTAAGCAACGTCGCGCGCGGTCATGAGTTGGATGGGTGACCGCTAGTGACATTACTACTGAGCGTTTCCGTGCTTCAGAGGGCACGTTAAGCCGTCGGTCCCGGTTGTTGTCTTAGGATGGCAGTCGTTATAGCATGGTGGTGGGGCATGTTGCGAATGCCCGTCTGGCTAGCTACCACCCTCAAGTAGAAAATCTGTCGCCAAGCACCTAACGGTGTGTTCCGGCAGCTGTCCTTGAGAGCCAGTACTTCTAGGTTAGCCTGAACAACATCTTCGACCACATCATCACTTACCATCAGGTGAGATAGTGGTCAAAGCTAAACTATAGGCATAAAAATAAAAAAAAACAAATTAGCAAAAATGTTAAATTAAACCATTATTTTAAAACACACTAGATTGCTGATCATATAGGTCTAAATATATAAAAGCTCAGTTTTTTGAAGCTATTGTGTAAAATTTAATAGGTGTAAAATTAAAGCTAAGATTATTATCACAGTCTACAATATCAACAACACTTTTTAAATACAACATACAAGACTCAGTATACTGGTTTTTTCTTTTTGACTCATTAATTTGTGATGCTAATTGTTCAGGAGGATTCTTTAATAAAGTAAGCAAGTTCAAATTATCAAACGACTTAAATGGACATCCTCCTTCACTACATGCATTTTCTATAGATTGAATTCTCTGACAATTAACTGATGAATATTTCTTCCGTCCACCTTCCATGCCGTACATATGCCTTATGCCATATACATATTTTTTTTCATCTTTCTCCCAGTTGTGACAACAGCTGTGACCACCAATAATTGGAATCTGCCTATATTCAGCCCTCCAAAAGTTGACAGCCTCTTCAATGGGCATGCCAATATCTTTCAAGAAAAGACTGTAGTAAAATCTTTGATAATGAGAGAGTCTATGCTTTTTTCTTAAACTGAGATGTAAGTTGAGCATGCATGGTGGGAAAAACTTTGACACATTGTCCACTTCCTTACTCAGCAACACTGAGGATTCTTTACATATTTGTGGACAAAAATCTCGTCTCACTCTCTGAAGCAATTCCATTATTCTAGGATCACTTTTCATAGCAGCCAGATTTGTTTTCTGTAGTCTATTTTTTATGTTATTTCTAAAGAGGATAAACATATACTGCTTCCATTTACCACATGGTATTAAAGCTGTACCATTATACAGTTCTACTTCTCTGTTAGCCACAAAGTTTAGGCAATGTTGAAAGTTTATTTTGATTTTGTAGTCATTACATTCACTCTTGTGTGAGGAGCAAATATGATGTGCTATGTCCTTAATCATTAAATGTTGGCATAGAATTTTAAGGGGTAATATGTGAAAAGGAAGATCCTCTAGTTTTTTAATGTTCCTTAGCAGCTTCTTGGCAAAATTACGAATGTCATAGGCGGCTAAAGATGTCAATCTTCTTATAAAGAGCTCTACTTCCGCCTCCAAGACAAAATGTGAAAACTCGCTATTTTCTCCCAAAATTAAAATAACACAAAGCATGAAATGTCCCACGTTATCATAGATACTTCCTTCTACAACATATTCATTATAAACATTAATATCTTTGTTCATTAACGCCTGTAAATATTCCAGTCTTTTAACAACGGTTGCCTCTATTAAATGCACCAACATGTCACCTTTTACAGCGCTCAAGTAGAAGAAAGACATTTCCACAGCACAGTTAGAACACCTAACGTGCAGTGACCTTTTCAATTATAATACATAATGAACCAACATTTAGTTTACAGCATAATTAAGATACAAAATTACAAAAACAAACTTAACTGCAACAGTTGTTTTGATATTCGTTTGACTTTGACATTATATTAAGGGCCAATTCCATTTGACGCTAATTTCGTTATTTTCGATAATTATGATCACATTGCGTCTATGGTTGTGATCACTGTGATCGTTTGTAATCCTTAATTTGTATCTCCCTGTTCCATTAGGATAAGAACGCTAATAATGCCACAAAAATGTGCCACTTCTGTCACTTTTGACATTAGATGTAGGTAATTCAAGCTGTTCCAGTAGCTTCATAGCGTTAATGGCGAAAGTAATGCCAAGACCCAAGTGGAACAACTTAGGGTATGTTCCATAGTCGCTATGAACGTTATTTTCGATAATTTTGATCATAGTCTGCGTCTGTGGTTGTGATCACGTGATCGTTTGTAACTGTCATCCCCTGTTCCATTTAGGATAAGAACGCTAAGAATGCCTCTAAAATTTGCCACTTCTGTCACTTTTGACATTAGATGTTAGACGTTTAAGGTGAAAATAACAACAAGATCCATGTGGAAAACTCTTTGGGAGTGTGATCGTTTTTAGCGTTTTTAACGAATCTCACGCTAATGGTACGCACCCTTAGGGTGTTTACCATTTGAAGTGAGATTCGCTAAAAACGATCACACTCCCAAAAAGTTGTTCCACATGGGTCTTGGCATTATTTTCGCCATAAACGCTACATCTAATGTCAAAAGTGACAGAAGTGGCAAATTTTAGAGGCATTCTTAGCGTTCTTATCCTAAATGGAACAGGGGATGACAGTTACAAACGATCACAGTGATCACAACCATAGACGCAGGATGTGATCAAAATTATCGAAAATAACGTTCTTAGCGACAAATGGAATATACCCTTAATGGAATAATTGAAAAGTGTTTTCCTATCTTGATCATATAGCGATCGACAGTGAATGACAATTTATTCCATTATTATATGTTCCATGCTCTAAATAGCAAGGGTCATAAAAAAATGTGAAAACATTTTTTTCCCTTAAAATTGAACCAACTTCAACACTACACTAGCACTTACACTAGTTACACTAACAGTAGGTAAATATGGTGAAATGATGAGTACTTTATTGATATTTATTAAATTTCAGTACTAAACCCCGCATTTGACCGCGAGATAACAAATTATTAGAAAAATAATAATCCATCATCTTGGATTTAAAATAAAATTATATTCGTATTTCGTATCCAGCGCCACAAGAAACAATCATTTCTTAACGACGAATAAATATTTATTCGTTGTTTCATAAGTATATAAATACGCCTTAGATAAGAAATTGTAAAGCAAACACTCCTTGACCAGAAAGGAACGCCAACTCTTGGAATTCGTCTTTCTTCGTATCGTCAATCTTTGAGTTCGTGGTCAATAAATTCAGCGACAGTAACACATGGTACAAGAAATTGTACGACTTACTAACTGTTATCTAAGATATACTACGACGCCGGCGAAATAACAAGCACACGAGACAACACCCTTGTGACGAAAAAAAGTAATAATAATATATATATAATGAACCCCATCATGTGCCTGTAATTTTACTGGCTCTCAAGGACTACTTCCGGAATACACTGTTAGGTACTTTGCGACAGATTTTCTACTTGAGGGTGGTAGCTATCCAGGCAGGCATTCGCAAAATGCCCTTCCACCATGCATCGAAACTCAAGCCGGCGCGGGCGCCGGGGATCGAACTATGGACCTGCGGCACCGCAGCCCATAGCTATAACCACTCGGCTATCATTGCTATACAATTTCAGAATAATATAGTCTTATTATTCCACTATGCTATTTAAGGATATTTTTAGTCTCGTCATAGAACATATGATAATACGACGGTCTCGTGTAGCTATGTACGGAAGGAAGGTAAAATAAATGTTCCTCCCTATTATTAGGTTAACAATTTTGTTTTACAGTCCCACCAACTTATCTGTTCAGGTGGAAAAAAAAAAACTACAACATTCCTTCAAATTGTGACAGTTTGTAGTTTATTTCCTTAACCAGTAGCGCCCTCGAAAACTGCACAGTTAAGTTGGTGGTACTATAGTCATATTAGGGTATGTTCCATTAGTCGCTAAGAACGTTATTTTCAATAATTTTGATCACATGCTGCGCCTATGGTTGTGATCACGTGATTGTTTGTAACTGTCATCCCCGTTCCATTTTTAGATAAGAACGCTAAAAATGCCATTAAAATTTGCCACTTCTGTCACTTTTGTCATTAGATGTAGCGTTTAAGGCGAAAATAACGCCAAGACCCACGTGGAAAACTTTTTGGGAGTGTGATCGTTTTTAGCGAATCTCACGCTAATGGTACGCACCCTTAGGGTGCTTGCATAAGGTGCGTTCGTTTTGGCTCGATTTTGTTTGTAGCAGTTTCAAAAGTGGCATTTGTGTATTAGCGTTTGGATAGAAGCTTATGCTATTTTTGACCACCAATCACTACATGCTATCCGAACGGCTTAAAACATACTTTGACAACCGACAATATTTTATCAATTTTGCACAGTACGAAACATGGAATCAATCTCTAAAATTAACAAAAAAGTAGGTACCTATATTATTATTATTTCTTTGTTAATGGCTTCTGCTAGATATATAAAAAACTAGTGAAACTGTTCAATCGCGCCAAATACAACTGTCAAACCAGCAGTTGTCAAAAACGATCACAACGATCCCACGGTAAGACATGGGTAAATAATATCACTTTTCTCTGTCATTTGTAGCGTTTTCAAAGCTATCCGAACGGTGAGCGAAAACGATATTTTTGCTCACGAAGTTCCAAAACGAACGGCCCGTGTATTCATTTTTAGCGTTTGTGAGTGTTATTTTTGGCACCGATAGGCTATCCGAACGCACTAAGGGTATGTTCCATTAGTCGCTAAGAACGTTAATTTCGATAATTTTGATCACATTCTGCGTCTGTGGTTGTGATCACTGTGATCGTTTGTAACTGTCATCCCCTGTTCCATTAAGGATGAGAACGCTAAGAATGCCACTAAAATTTGCCACTTCTGTCACTTTTGACATTAGATGTAGGGAATTCAAACTGTTCCAGTAGCCTCATAGCGTTTATGGCGAAAATAACGCCAAGACCCATGTGGAACAACTTTTTGGGAGTGTGATCGTTTTTAGCGAATCTAACTTCAAATGGTATGCACCCTAAGGGTATGTTCCATAGCGAATCTAACTTCAAATGGTATGCACCCTAATAGATCAATCTAACAAAATCGAACGGTTGGATTCTAAAATTGATTTTTCTGCTCAACATGCCTAGTTTAGTCCTTGTGAGCAGTGTTGGCTTTCGTAGTATAATTATACTATTTATACCATTATTTCATAGTGTATATAGTATGTACTATGCCACTGTACTACGCGCATTACCATAAATTTATCTTAAGTTCGACCGACTTGTATTATTGCTGAGCCCTATTACTTTTTACTCCTCGTCTGTCCAAACTGACCTCCCGGCTTTACTATCATCTGTCCAAACTGGAATCCCGGACGGCGGTCGATAATCGTATTTACAAAATCAACATAAAATCTGCGAAAGTCCGATTTTCATCATCCAAACGGTTTTTGAAAGGATGCATCCTTGGTTAAGAAAAATCCATATTTTTTCTGTAATAACGGAAAGCAATCTTAATATTTTTCGAAATCTGAAACCTTCTAAAATTACGTTTTGGCGCCAAAATATTACGTGATTTAATAATAACCGCGTAACTGCCTCTACAATAGTGTACCTAGAGAGCTGTACTTTTGCATATGTATAGGGAACAAGTCAATAACGGTGTTAAAAGAAATTAAAAGCATATGACCCCCTGTCTGTCCCGACCGGGAACCCCGTCATCTTAAAAACGGGTTAATTGTGAAGCTTGTATATACCCCATCGTTATTATTCAAACGTATCTTTGGCTACACAAGACATCACTCTACAATAACGGGAAGTTATTCAAATCGTGAAATGAAAATAAAAAAACTTTCACTCGATTCATTTTGCCGCGCAAACAATGGAAACTTGCGTAATAAATAATCTCGCAAATACTTCTAAACTACTGAACCTAAGAATCTGTCATAATTCAGTATAGATTACATGTGATGTATGATATCAAAAGAACAACCAAGAAAAAAAGTGGTTAGTAAGTGGTTTTGAAAAAAAATACTCTTCATACAGTTTTCCCGCCCAAATTCTTTAAAAAAAATTAGGTTGTTTTAATCTCGTTACTACTTTCAAATTATTTGGCCTGAAAATCTGTCATAATTCATGGGTAAAGAACCATAGTAAACAATCATATTAAAAGAAAAATCAAAATTATAGGTATTATTATTTCTTTGTTAATGGCTTCGGCGGTTTAATGTTACCACAATTCTGCCAAAAATTATAGGTAGAAATTTTATAAAAATAAAAACCTAAATGGCTGTTTCCCGCCATTTTCATCGTGTGTTCAAACTCCTTTTCCTGTAAAATTTTCCATGTAAAGGTATATTTTCATTTATTTTCCCGTAAAGTCTATATGATGAGGATTGCATTTGTACTAAGAAGTTATTATGTAAATTATACATTGCATCAAAGAAACCCAATTTAAAAACAAAAAACCTCAAAATCTATAAAAATGTATATACCATTTTTTTTATGATAGGTTGTATGTAGGCTGATAGGTTAGCCTTTCATCACTATCTCACCTGATGGTTAGTGATCATGTGGTCGAAGATGTTGTTCAGGCTAATCTAGAAGTACTGGCTCCCAAGGCCAGCTGCCGGAACACACTGTTAGGTGCTTGGCGATAGATTTTCTACTTGAGAGTGGTAGCTAGCCAGGCGGGCATTTGCAAAATGCCCTACCACCATGCTATAACGACTGCCATCCTAAGATAACAACCGGGACCGACGGCTTAACGTGCCCTCCGAAGCACGGAAACGCTCAGTAGTAATGTTACTAGTGGTCACGCATCCAATTCATGACCGCGCGCGACGCTGCTTTACTTTGCTGATCGGTTGAGAACAGCTAAGTAAACTTCGCTACGAGCGCTTCAAAAATTTTTATTATTATACGGTATAAGTGATAATATATTGGGGTATGTGGATATGAGGGTGACAAGTTTAGGTATTGGATAACGTCTTAGTACTAAAAAACCTCATGGGGCGTCGAGGACTGAATAACTTGGACTGCAGCAGCGTACCCTACATGCATGAAGGACTGTCTTGAGGATATCTAGGTATCTTACAATATCGGGAAGGGTGAAAAAAGCGTTTGGTGTGATAAGTCCGAAAGCTATCCTTTAAAAAAAATTACAAATTAGGTTTTGACTGTCGCATATTGGCAGCAATTCTGTTGTTCGCTCACTAACTATACTAACTAATTAAAACGTTCTAATTTTAGTTTTAGGATTTCTAAAAGTCATTCTGCTGTTACCTCGAACTAAATTTCAAACCGCAAATTATCAATAATAAAAATAATTCACTTTGCCGCTACTCTACGCTAGATGGCGCACGATTCAAGTTGTTTTGTAAAAATGTTTTGTCTTTGATACCTGCTTTTTACCCATGGAACTTTGTTTATAATCGGAACTATCGAAACCAGTGATAATGCCCAAAAATAATGATTTTGCATTGATGCTTGGCAGAGCAGCTTCACAATCTCGAAAGCCTAGGTTCAGTTACAGGATCTACTGGTAATTTCATATAAAAAAAAATAACAAAGCACATAGCTACACGAAGTCTATCTAATAAAAGTGGGTATAACACATAACACATCTGCCACCCCTCTGGGTATTACAGGTGTACAAAGATTTTATAAATCCAAGTTTGCCTACAAGCTTTTTTCTCTAGTTATGCTTTAGAATTACCGAAAAATACAACCCTTTCCGGAGAATCTAGAAGTCGAGCAACCACATAGCTGCATGCTCCATTGGCTATCCGACTAAGAAAGCCGTGATTATGATAAAATCCGCCACAATATATTAATTGGAGAACATTACAGCTTTAGTTAACACCAATTTACATGTTCATCAATTTTAGGTTAAATTATCTATGATTCCACCTAATCTGACTATATTATGGTACAACAGAATAGTAAATATGCAAATTTTAATAAGATTAGTAACTAATAATTTTAGAGTGAATGAACTTAACTATGGCGCCAACAGAATAAGGATGTTAATTTGAAATTTCTTAAGCTAATTTTACTAAATTTTAGTTAGTTTTTTGCTAGCAGAATTGCTACCATTACCTCACGCAAAGTGAGGTAGACCAGAAGATCACCAGCCGATCTGCTTCAACGGAAACCGTTTTGACGGTCGCTGATCAGTTGGTGATCCTCTAAGTAACCTAGGAGCTGGTTGTTAACTACTCGCTCCATCACCTTACAGAGTAGAGAAGCAATTGCTATAGGCCTGTAGTTGGATGGGTCTGTACGGTCACCCTTCATGGGAATGGGGTGAACGAGAGCAACCTTCCACGAAGACGGTACGCATCCTTTGGAGTAGGAGAGCAGGAAAAGGCGCGTTAACACCGGAGTCAGCAACCAGAAAGCACGACTTCCTGAGGGAAAAGTTGCTAGCTGGTCGCCTATTCTGCTGATGTGCTCAGACCTTGCCTTAGCAGTTGTCCTCTTACTAAATCTTGAGGCAGCATTTAATTTCTTCTTCAACTCAGCGTTATTCGGATCTTTACGCGCATCTGCTTCGGTCCAGGTTTTATAAGCAGTGTTTTTCTGACTAGAAGAGTCAGCGCAAGGCTTATTAAACCATGGACGGCTCCGACCACCAACGCGCACAACAGATTTAGGAATGTAGCATTCCATACCCTGAAGCACGATGTCAGTGATGGAGTCTGCACACACGTTTGGATCTTCCGAGGAGAAGCAGATCTGCCTCCAAGGGTAGGATGAAAAAAAATCTCTCAGTCCATCCCAATCAGCAGACTGGTAGTGCCACACCGTACGACTCCCAAGAGGCACGTTACGGTGGTTGCGCACGATAGCTACCTTAGATCGTACCAAGCAGTGATCAGAAGAACCTAGTGGCGCTTCCACAGATAACTGGTACTGATCCGGGAGAGTAGTGAGGGTGTATGGCTCTCAACGTCTGGTATTCTGGTTGGTGAGTTAACCAACTGTGAGAGACCATACGCCAAAGCGAAATCGAGAGCAGTACGCCCGGTGTGATCTGTAGCTTTGGAGCCCAACCACTCGATATGGTGAGCGTTGAAATCTCCAAGTACAACTAATTCCGCCGAAGGGTTCTGCTCGCCGACCTTATCAGCTCCTCTAGCAAGGTGCTCGAAGAGATAGGTAGTTTCCATATCGCCGCTATGTGACCTATAGAGGCAAGCGTACACTAGAGTTTTGCCATAGTAATCCACGCGAACCCACAGTATGGATAGGTCTTTGTCTTCAAAACCATTAAGACGCCGACAGCAAATATCTTCCCGGATGTAAAGACAAACCCCAGCACGACGAATAAACGCGTGCTCGAGCGTGTAACCTGGATATGACAGGTACGCAGTATCCAACGTGTTCAGTATTTGTGTCTCCATTAAAAAGAGAAGGGCCGGCTTAACTGTTTCAAGGTGGTGATGAACGGCATCTAGGTTGGAGTGTAGGCCCCGAATGTTACAAAAATCCACAGATAAAGTGGAATTGGAAGCCGCTGAAAAACATCTCTTTTTAGTTTTATTTCTCATGGGTGAAAATATAAGAGTTGGGTGGTGTGACTTATACCAATCCCAACGATAGGGCAAAAAGATAGACTTGAAGTTGCAACAATAACAACAAACAGTGGTGTAAATGGATGGTGCGGGGGACGGAAGGGCCCCCGGTCCCCCCTGGAATCAACTGACGGGATCCACTCCGGTCTCCTACTCCGGCACGTCAGCTGATTCTCAGGATTATGCGCCGGTTGGCGGGACAGCCTCCCCGGGCGGAGATTATAAGCAATGCCAGGGTTCGGGTCCCCTACTGACCCGTGGGCGGCCAGCGGTCAGCCGTTTCACCGGGTCTCCCTGGACCCCGCGCCAACCTCTCACGTCTATTCTTCAGTTAACTGTTGCTTAGCTCATAGTACGGCCCTAAAAGTTAGGACAAGTACAAGTCACACAGGACTGGTACTCCCGCAATAGTACCGGAACACGTCGAAGCCGAGGCATGGACATTTTGCGTTACACTTTAACGGGAGGGTGGTAGTTAACCAGGCGGACTCTAAGGCCCTACCACCACTGTGGTTCTTCGAGTGGAGTTGCAGCCCTCTGGGCCGGCAGGGGATGCGACGAGCACGCCTCCACGCTTATCCCCCAAAAGTATAAGTACAATATTTAAACAAGACATTCAACTTCAAACGTGGTATAATTTTATACAAATAGTATAATTTTATTCTCCATGTACAATATTTTTTTATGGTATGAATGAACCCAAACCTGCTCGCAAAAAAAAAAATCAATGGTGGGCTTAGGGCATAAAGTAACTTTGTATATACTGAAATAGAGACCAAACTTGACATCCCTAGGTGTTAATAGATTTTTTTTGATGACGTCACGGTTAGTAATTTCCGTAAATAACAGATGGCACTAAAAAAAAAAAAAAAAAACAGTGCTGCCATCTGTTTTTCATAAATACTCATCCCAGTTACGTATGGTTGATACTTTGTACCTTTATTTATTTAAAATATAGATATATCTATAAGTCTTTTATAGATATACTATATATTTAATGTCTAATATTAACCTGTTATCCTATATATTGCTTTCAAGGAACGCGTGAAGATCATTAACTCTTAAATGTGGACCAAATCACCAATGCTTCCTGCCACGGATCGAAACATATAGCATGAAAAGTAAAAGCAGTATTAAGATCCAGCCAAAAACCTACAATGAGCTTGATAACTAAATACAAAAGTCTATAAGTTTATGTATGTTTTATTATCCAAATTTATCTACTTGCAACTATACTTAACAAAAAAATATATTTCCACCTTATTGTAAAAATATCGTATATGGCACCATAACAACGTCCCTATATGATCACAGCCAGCATAAAAATAATGCACCAGTCACAGCTAACTTTAAACTAAATAAATTTTAATTCCTGACACAGAAAGTAAACAAATCGGCAAGATGCAAAATCAAATAGGAATTCGCTATAGGAATTAGGGATGCTCGCCATCGATTCAAATCGATAATATAATTACATCAATAATGCACGAGACTAAAATTTCGTGAATTCATTATTACGATTTGAATTAAATTATTCTAATAAATAAATAAATAGATTCAGGCGTTACTTTTCGGAAATCCATATTTAATAATAACAAATAATTTTAAAATATTTTATGAAAACATCAAATTGATATTTTCATAAAACACTTAAAAAGTACAAAAAAATATCTAGTGACAATTCCGCCAAATTTTCCTGTTATGCCGACGTGACGTCACAAACGCCACGCAGCCAAACCGGAAGAATTTTCGACGCGTTTCGCTTCCACACGAAGCATCCTCAGGAGGTCTTGACAAATCAGCGCACGATCGAGAAATTTCTATATATTTTTTAAAGTGTTTTATTAAAATATTAATTTATAATATTATTAAATAGGGATTTCCGCAAAGTTATGCCTGAATCTATTCATTATATACGCAGAGCTTTTTAGCAGTTTCGTTTTTAGGATTCCGAGACCACGGGGTAAAACGGAGCACTATCATGAGACTCCGCTGCCGTCTGTATGCCACGGGTCAGGAGGTCTTGACTCTACGAAAGATTCCCTAGAATTTCTCGATCGTGCGCTCGTAGAGTCAAGACCTCCTGAGGATGCTTCGTGTAGAAGCGAAACAAGTCGAAAATTCTTCCGGTTTGGCTGCGTGGCATTTGTGACGTCACGTCGGCTTAACAGGAAAATTAGGCGGAATTGTCACTAGATATACTTTTGTATTTTTTAAGTGTTTTAGCAAAAATACGATGTCACATCGATATGGATGCAACATTTCAATTAAGATTCATTAGAATTGTTTTCGGGCCCATCAGGAGTCATGGGTACAGAAACACAAACCAAACGGCAGCAGCATTTGAGTCGGCATATGCTGCACTTCTTATTAATAATTTAAATAGCATACATGCTCCTGGTGCCAATTGTGAGGAAGATTTTAGCGAGACACTTTGTCGTTTTATTTTACCGGAAAAAGGCACAGCACAGCCCAATACCAGCCGGGAAGTAGTCATAAACCATCTTGAGATAGAATTCACTCCATTTCATTTCAAAAATGAGAATCCAAGAGTTTTTGGGGCATTGACATACGTGTCTGGTTACATAGCTCGTAGAGCTAAAAATATTTGTTTTTCAAATTGCACTAAATGTGAAAATTTAACTTTGGGACATTCTGATTATATACGGAGAAGAGAGTATGCACAAGGATGGCTATGCACGCCCAGCGATAAAATAACAAAATATGTTGTATCAAATATTATACAAGACATCATTTATCATATAATAAATGATTTATATCAAAATCATGTGAAAATGTACATAAAAACCCTTTGTTTAATATTAATTGACTTTAATGATATTGGGTGCCATGAACATACTAGGAAATTACAAATATTTCTTTTAGACTTCTGTATACGATTTTTCTTGCATAATTATTGCAAAGACGTAAATAAAATATTAAATGGCAAGCGACTATTAGAAGAAAATGATGATAATGTTAAAACGAGAGCAATGAAAACATTTAAAAGATCACATAAAAAGAAAAATTGAAAGAGCGCATGTTCCCTCATAGAACTTAAACGATTCTGCTACTGATTTGTTCGAATTTAGCATTCGATCACTAACTAAGTGATTTCAACCCTAATTATGTCATGGGAAATGTTTGACACCTGTTCTTTTTTTTATTAAGGTATTGGCCTATGTCTTATTTAAGTTAATGTAATTGCCATATGTATAAACTAATTACTTCATATTGTATAACAGCGCTATCTGTTATTTAACGAAATCCCTAAATTTGAGTGCTATGCTACAAAATATAAAATACGTTAGAGCAATGACTTTATGTGTATGTGAGATATCTGTTTTATTTGTTTGCATTACATGCTGTCATTATTTCACATAATTATTTATGAGATTGTATGGTCTGGCTTACTTAGGGCTATGCGATTGGAATTTGTTGGGATTTCGCTGTGTTTTGTCGGTATCATTAGAAATTATATACAAGAATGATCATAACTTAGTGAATAAATCATTGAGGCTTCCACGGTCCACCATCAATAATTCAGACGTTTTCCTATGTGATTGATCTTAAATGGATGTGCGTTGTTTGTCTTGTGATGTACTTATGTTGGAATTTCACAAATAGACTAAAGACGTTTTATGTCGGGGCCGTTTATAAAAATAACATTGGGTTGTCGCATCGAGTCAGGAAGGCGAGTACAGTCTGTGCTATGGATTTGACGATGCCGCTGACGAGAATGCTCATTATTCTCTTCCTGTTTGGTAAGTTCAAAACATCCGTGATAGCAATGCTAAAACTTGAATTATTATTCTAGTATATAATATTAAGTATTGTAAGAAATCTAAGATGGTTTTGCTTATTTGTTTAAAATAATAAACAAAATTTAATATATTTTCAGTTTTTTATACTATTTGTTTACAAATAATTTATACATGAATGAAACAGTGTTATAATTGGCTTAATAATTTTTTAGGCATTCAAGCCATGGCATTAGCATCTCCTCATCTAGACGAGAACCTTCCTCCACGTCCTAAAGAAGGGGGTGTGACTACTCGCTACTGTGAATTCCAAAATGGATCGGAGCCTACTTGTGACTCAAGCAACAATGATACTTGCATTCCAAATGTAAAAACAGAAGAATGTGCCTCAGTTGAATCAGATAAAAGTGTCCATTGCTTCATACTCTGGCATTTTGATAACGCTACTAACACAGCTTTTGTTAAGGTTAAAGGGTGTTTTGTTGACACTGTCTCTTGCAATGATAGAATCTCTAGCTGCCGTATCCACAATATCAAACTTCCACTCATGCATTGCTGCTGCGAAGGAGATATGTGTAATATGAATGCAACATTTCCTGGCATGGAAGCTGGAGCTACACAAACTGATGCTCCAGTAGAAAAGATCCCTGCATCTGTTGTACCAAATGCTGATGATGACACTAAGGCTGTTTTAGCATACACTCTGACTCCTCTATTTCTTCTCTTTGCCGTATTAGTTGGCTGCTACTTATTGTACCGAAAACGTAAAGGCAGTTCTTTTGCTGAACTTGCTAATGGTGAAACATCACTGTCTAGACCTCCTTCTGCAGGTGGTCTAGACAACGAGACTGGACATTTGGTTGGACAAGTGACTCTTTGTGAAGTGAGGGCTCGTGGGAGGTTCGGAGCAGTTTGGAGAGCTAAATTGGGAGGAAAAGATGTAGCAGTGAAGGTGTTTCCTTTACAAGATAAGCAGTCATGGCTAGCAGAGCAGGAGATTTATAGGCTAGCGAGAATGGACCATCCAGATATTCTTCATTATATTGGTGTTGATAAGAAAGGAGATAACCTGCAGGCTGAATATTGGCTGATTTCTGCATACCATGAAAAGGTAAGTAAGAAAAATACCTTCAATGTCATATGGTAGGGCTCCTATTTGTCACAATCACAACTGGGATCCCACTTGATTTACCCACAACTTTTACAGATTTATAATCTAACTCCTGTTTATGTTCAGAAAAATCTATATGAACTACATTGCCATTGATTTTTTGTTTTATTATGATTTCTGAAGGTAGATTGTCATATGTAAAAATATTGCAGTTACAATAATACTACTGCATGCAGCTTGACAAGAGCAAGATCTAAAAATTTTATTTCCGCAATGTAACATCTGAATCTATTTATCTCTTTACAAATGGTGTTCATAATACATAAAAAAATAAAAGAATCATTTTTCTCAAAATTTATATATTTCTGTGAAAGACATCCAACAAATTACTGCTCCTGCTGCAACGTCAGTTCTATAAAACGGTGACGACACCCATAGGCAGTGGTAGGTCTCTTTAGCACTGTCCGATATTTGTTGTGTGCAATCGCTATATTTAGGTGTTTAGGGCACTGTCGGTGTAGAAAGTGAAATTACTGGTCCAAGAGACATAAGAACTAAGATCTCAGAGTGACAAGCACTCAGCACAGTGCAGTTTCAAGGAGGATGAGAATAGTGACACTGCAACAGGTGTGATGCTTACCATCAGGCAGGTAACTTGTCCATCACAACACTTCTTAGCTTACCATAAAAAATGTTATTGAACAGAATTTGTTATGTAGCAGTGATGGCTCAGTGGCATTTACTATGGACTGCCGGGCAGCAGGTCCATGGTTTGAATCCCGCCGTGGGCTTGAGCTTCACCGTATGGTGGTATGGCTTTTTGCGAATGCACGCCTGGCTAGCGACCACCCTCAAGTAGAAAATCTGTCGCCAAGCACCTAACGGTATGTTCCGGCAGCAGTCCTTGAGAGCCAGTGAAATTACAGGCACAAGAGACTTAACAAATATGTCTCAAGGAGACGGGCTCAGTGCAATTCGTCACTTGTGATGAAATGCATCTGTTATAGGCAGAGGTAAGTCTGCTTAACATCAGGTAGGTCTCCAGCTTTTTCTGTCACAATAACATCAGGGTTCCGTTTTGCCCTGTGTAAAATGGAAACCTTAAAATAATTATAAGTAGTTTATAACAAAATACACAATTCTCAAAATTTTAGCTATTGGACAGGATTTTGTGGTGGACGGTGAAGTATTAGCGAGATATTACTGTATTAGCAACAAATTCAACAGAGAAACTTTTTTATTCAGGGCTCCCTCTGTGATTACCTCAAAGCGCATACCCTGACTTGGGTCGAGGCATGGCGTGTCGCCGCTTGCGTCTCGCGTGGACTCGCCCACCTGCATGAAGAGGGGGGTGGCAAACCTGCTGTGGCACACCGTGACTTCAAATCCAAGAATGTACTCCTCAAAGCAGACATGAGCGCGTGCATCGCGGATTTTGGACTGGCTTTGGTCTTCGTAGCCGGGAGAGGCTGCGGCGATGCACATGGACAAGTCGGCACCAGACGGTACATGGCCCCAGAGGTCTTGGATGGAGCCATCAACTTCACTAAGGATGCATTTTTGAGAATAGATATGTATGCATGTGCCTTGGTGCTGTGGGAAATAGTCTCTAGGTGAGTCTTGCATCTATACTTTCGTAATTTTATATGCATAATAAATTGATCAGAATTGGGATTGTAAACAGCTATGACCTGTTATTCTGCTCAAAAGTATGTAAAGAAAAAAAGCTCAATCCCGCAGTGGGATTTGAACCATGGACCTGCTGCAAGGCAGTCCATAGCCAATGCCACTGAGCCATCACTGCTTCAAGATAGGTACACAATAGACTTGTCTATAGGTACACAATAGGTCTGCCAGGTTATTCTTAGGCTAGCCCTTCTATCTAAAATATTGTTTTGATCATACCCATAACCAACTAAAGGGTTTTTCAACAAGAACTTTGTTTTCTAAAACAAAATAAAACAAATAATTTTGATGATGATGATACATTACATTTACATATGTAAATGAAAAATTAATTTAATAACTAAATTAATTGTATTAATTGAATTAATTATAAGTAAACTAAATTAATTGTATTAATTGAATTAATTATAAGTAAACTAAATTAATATAATTAAATTATTTTAATAACTCAGAACACAAAAGTATGTCTTGAGGATGATTTCAATCCAAATCCAGTATTTTTAAAATTTCATTAATATGTCGTTCACTTAGCATGCAAAAAAGCTTGAAATAATATTTAGAAATTCATTTTATGCGTTTTTTATGTCCATGGAGACATTTCTATTGATTACCGTTATTTAATATGACCGTTTATTGATTCAAAATGGATCTGACTATTATCAAGAGACGTTGTTAAATAGTAAAAATACCTCAAAGTGCATGTGGACGATTGTTAACGAGCAAAGAGGGAAGAATAATACATGTAATGTAGACTTCACCAATATTGTAAAAAATGCAAATGGTGATGACTTTCAGTCAAAGAAGGAGCTTGTTAATGCCATGAATGAGAGGTTTGTGAGTGCTGCGGCAACTTGCGGGGCGCCGCGAGCAAACATTGGACAAGTGGTACGCGCATTGACACGAGCATGTGCTTGCGCCGATCGCTCGTTGCGACTACGCAGATTTACCGCAGAGGAAGTCATCACCAAACATTCCAGCTAAGAAGTCTAAAACTGTCTATGACATTTCAATGGAGTTGGTGCATATAGCTGCCGGACCGTTAGCATATATTCTGGCAGATTTATATAATAGATTTATTCATGACGGCATCTATCCCAAATGTTTAAAAATAAGCAAAATTTCGCCCATATTTAAGGGAAAAGGAAAAAGGCAGAACATGGATAGCTATAGGCCTGTTTCTATTATACCTGCGATTGCTAAAATCCTCGAAAATGGGATCAGTCGTCGGTTAGTAGCCCATTTATCGTCAATACAAGCACTGTCCGATAGACAATACGCGTAGTGAGAAGGTCGATCAACCACATCCATGACGCGTGAATTGCTGCGACTGGTGATGGCGGCCCGCGAGAGGGGTTAGCACGTGGCAATATTGTGTTGTGACCTCTCAAAGGCCTTCGACGTCGCAGATGTGCTCGCAACGAAAATACGCCACTATGGGATTCACGGCAGTGCTTTGTCTCTTTTAAACGAGTTGATGATTCATAGGTCCCAAATTGTGGTAGGAGATGCCGGAAGTGAGAGATCCGACCCCCTGACCACTACGTTAGGAGTTGCACAGGGGTCATCGGTGTCTAATATTTTATTCTCTTTGCTCCTTAATGACCTGCCTTGTGCAATAATTGACGCAGACGTATTAATGTACGCTGACGATGTGGCTGCAATAGTAACGGCACCTTCATACAACCTAGTGGAGCAGAGAATGAACAACGCTGCAGCTCAATAAGTCAAATGGTTCAGTGAAAATGGGCTGGCACTTAACCTCACGAAGACTCACTTCATGCACATAAATCTCTCTGGACAAAAGCGAAATGATCTCACGGTTATTGCAGGCGGCATACAACAAATGACCAGCACCACGTTCTTGGGGTTTGAGTTGGACAGCGGCCTTACCTGGGAGCCCCACATAAATAAAGTGTGTGGAAAATTGAGTGCTGCCAGTTTTGCTCTGGGTCGTCTCTCCAGATTTTTGCCTACACATGTGGTGAGGTCACGTTATTTCGTGACCGTACACTCGTTGTTGCAATACAGTGCCGAGCTATGGGGGATTGGTGCTGAATCAGTTCGAGCCATTAGACTACAAAAGGGCGCGGTCCGTGCCGTAGCGCGAGTGTCACAGGGCACATCAGCGAGGCCGCACTTTAAATCGCTAAAAATACTGACACTCCCAGCTATTGTCATATTCCAGGTGGCTGTCTACACTCGGAATAACTTACTCTTTTATTAGAATAGGTGAAAAACACGAATACCAGACCCGGAGTCGAGGGAAGCTGGCATCTATCAAAAGGTGTCTAACTAAATCTAAACGGTTGACGCACATCATGGGCCCGACAGTATACAATCGGCTTCCCGAGCACATAACCGGTGCGTCGAACCTATGCATTTTTAAGTCTAGGTTAAAACGCTGGCTGATCAATCGAACGTTTTACAGCTGCGAGGAGTTCCTATCACATATATAGGAATTCTTATACATAGGTGGTAGGCATTTTTTATTTATTGTTGTGAGTACTGTGAGTATTTCTTCCTATGATGAATTTGTATTTTTATGTTTGTGACATATATTTATAAGTACCTTATAATATTATTATTATTATTTTTCTGTTTGTATTTACTTTTGACATAATATTTTTTTATTATTATTTTTGACGTATTATTATTACTATTCAACTATTCGACATTTATGATTATGATATTTCAAATTATATAATTAATTTGATAAATTCAGAGACATAGATTATAGTATTTTAATTATGTTAGAGTGTAATATGTCTGTTTCTTTTTTACACATACTGAAATGTATTTTTGACGTGTATATTATAATACCAATTAATGAATATGAATATTTCAGTCGACCAAAACCCGTGCAGCATACATTCTATTTCTAATGTAGGTATTAGTTTGATATAAATGGCTCATCCATGATTCACGTAAACAGATGTCCCCTCTTATCAATTACCATAAATTGTATTATGAATGGCCTGTTGGTCCACAGACCATAACAGGATATATGAGTACATTACTATGCCTATGATTCTATGGGTAAGAATCTACACAAGTTATTAATGCAAAATTTGTATAGAAAAATACAATTATCTCGGTTTATTAAAATATATTGTAGATTGTAATAATTTATTGGAGATGGGTCAGTACAGGCAACTATTTTTAACAGACTTCAGAAAAAGGAGGAGGTTCTCAGTTCTCTGTTTTTTTCTTCTTCTAATTATTGTTACCTCAGATGTTTCTACTGGGTGAACCGATTTGGATGTTTCCTTTTTTTATTTGAAAGCTAATGTTTGCCGTGGGAACACTCCCATTTAAATTTCATCAAAATCAGTCTACCCGTTTTTGAGTTACACTCCAATAACTGAAAAGTTTTTTCCTATCTTGATGATGTAGTCATTGCCAGTGAATGACAATCGATCCCGTAAGTAGCAAGGGTCCCTAAAAAGGGTGTTATTTTTTATCTAAAACTGGATCCGACTAAACACTCAAAACTTAAATAACTTGTCGAAGTCGGTACCATGCGCACAATTAAAGTTGGTTCCATAATTACGTAAAATTTTTTTAGTTGTTGTAGCTACAAGAAATCATCCTTACATTTGTAAATTTTGAAGTTATTACATATACATTCTACAATTTATTCAACTATAAAAGGTTAGCGGGGGTTAGTCAGATAATATACTTATTATTTGCAAATTTTGAAACATTGATCTAAGATCTAAACATCAACAATTATCACATTTAATTTATGATACCAATGAATCCTATTTCTTAAATGGATGAAAATATTGCACCAAAGATATACACTTCTGGACTCATATATTGGCCCACCTTGTATTTTCAGTTTCGTTTGGTCCTAGCTAAAATTTTATATTAAGTCGAGCAAAAAGTTTTTATGCAGTTTTGAACCTGGCACATTTTACCATCTTTTTCGATCGTATTGTTTTAAATTTGAATTCAGAATACCATACGACATGGAGCTACGCCTAACAAGTCGGATATGCGCCTTGTTAAAGGCAATTGATTTTTGAATAAAAAACATGTTTTATCTTAATAACGCGTGTTGCCTCCATGGGCATCTACCACAGCTCTCATACGATTAGGCATAGAGTTTATCAACCGCTCTATGAAATTTTGAGGGATCATCTCCCATTCCTCTTCTATGGCAGTTTTCAACTCCTGCATCGTCTGGGCAACTGGCTGACGAGCCCTAACACGTCTTTTTAGCTCGTCCCACATGTGCTCAATAGGGTTCATGTCTGGGCTTCAGGCTGGCCAGTCCATAACTGTGATGTTCACATCCCGAAGATATTCCCTGACGATGCCGGCCGCATGGGCTCTTGCATTATCATGCATAAAAAGGAAATTTGGGCCCACATAGTCCGCGTATGGTATCACGTGAGGTTCTAAGCACTCACGAATGTACCTTTCAGCATTTAATGTTGGCAGCCGTGGTCCTGTAACAACCTCAAGTTCAGTTTTGCCGCTCGCGGATATACCGCCCCAGACAGTCCATGAGCCACCGCCATAAGCAACCCTCTCTTCAAAGCAGCATTGTGCGAAACGCTCTCCCTTACGTCGGTAGACCTTCTTCCTTCCATCATTGCCATGTAACACAATTTTAGACTCATCAGAAAAGAGTACACGGCTCCAATCTTGCTGTGTCCAATTTAAATGACTGCGTGCGAAATGAAGGCGCGCTGTTCGGTGGGCTCGCGTTAGTTTGGGCCCATTAGCTGGCTTGTGTGGTACCATATCGCGTTCTTTTAACCTTCTCCGAACAGTTCGAGCGCTCACAGATACTCCGTGGAAGTCGCGAAGTTGGTTTTGTATCTCAATGGAGGTAAGGTGACGATTTCTCAAGCTGGTCGTCACGATGAATCGATCCTGCCTTTCAGTTGTGACCCGAGATCGTGGCCTTCCTTGGCGACGAACAAAGCCGCCAGTCTCTAGGTAGTACCTCCGATAAACATTTCGGACCGCAGATCGACTTAAATTAAGTTGAGCACTCACGTTTCTTTGGCTGTGTCTGGCCTGAATAAGTGCCACAGCTTGGGCGGCGACTTCAGGTGAAGTATCCATAGATTATTGATAGAACCTCACCAGTATCCATAGATTATTGATAGAACCTCAATCACTTTTTCAAGAATTAAATCCAAGTAAACCAATAAAACCAAGTTTTCTTAGTATTCGATTGTTTGATATCAACAAACAGGCTCCAAATTGTCTTTTGTTTCTTTAAATTCTGTGTTTGAAATTCAAAAAAGACTATTAAATGAAATTGTGAATGTGCCAGGTTCAAAACTGCATAAAAACTTTTTGCTCGACCTAATATAAAATTTTAGCTAGGACCAAACGAAACTGAAAATACAAGGTGGGCCAATAGATGAGTCCAGAAGTGTATAATAGAGTAAAAAAAATCGAATAATCAGAAACTGTAGCGAAGTTTATAATGATCATGAGTGCGAATTAACTATTGCTAAGGTGCGGACGTGCTTGTCAAGTTTCGAAAATTTTGCTCGTTACCTAAAAGTAAATTATCACGTATTTGTAAAAGTAATAAGTGCTATTATAGTTTGCAATAACCAAGTAATTTCAAAATTCACTCGCCACTAAAACTGTAGCAACGGCCGACGATTTGTGCTGAGGTAGCTTCCACCACACTTCGGCAACAAGTGACGGACTGCGGATTCATCGAAATTCATCTACATCGCACACGGATCGTGTTACGGTCGACGGCCGCAGCGGAGCAGGTTCAAGCGTTTTTGTTTTCTACGTGAGTTTCCTACAACTGTTATCAGCTCACAGTTACGACTGATTACCTACTTACATTATTTGTTGCACTGAATAAAGTTAGCATAATGGTAAACAACTGTGCAGCGTGTACTAAACCAATCAGATTGTCTGTTGGGCAGCACATTCAATGCTCAAACTGTACGTTTTATTTTCATGCTATATGTGTTAACCTAACTGAACCACGTAAGCTAAGTGACGAGGCGAGACTGGCCTGGGTTTGCCCAATTTGTATCAGCATATTACCAAAGAAAGATAACTCAAACACGCCGGTTCGTATGGCTGCCGCACAGTCCGCGCACGGCGATGACCAGCGGCCAAATGTTAACCCGCGCGATGGTATCCTTAAAATAAACGCACCAGCACCATGCTCGCCCTCCATCGCGGCCGTCGTAGAAATTGACCCATTGACATTAAGCACTATAGCTTCGGACATGAAATTACTACGTAAAGAATTAGGAGACATGAACTCTCAGATGAAGTCTCTTGCGGAGCGTATTACCGCGCGAATGGATGACTATGGAGCAAAAATCCATGAATTGGAAGCCCGTGGAAATGAACGTGAGGCCGAAATACTATCCCTTAAAAATACAGTAATCCATTTACGAGAACAATTGAACACTGGGGCGCAAATAAGACTCAAAAACGAGCTTGAAATAGCAGGCATCTCTGAAAATAATAATGAAAACCCCACGCACATTATTCATGTGACGGCGCAAAAGATCGGAGTTGCCCTCGATGACTGCGACCTAGACTTTGTGATGCGCGCTGGTCCTCGTCGCCCAGAGACTGGATCTGAGGATGGAGTTAATCTTTCACAACTTCCACGACCCCTAGTTGTCAGATTTGTGAGACGGCAAAAAAGAGAGGAGTTTCTGAAAGCTGCAAAATCCCGGCGAAACCTATTAAGTACTGACATAGTCGAAGGGGCGGCCAGAAAGCTGTTTTTTAATGAGCGCCTTACCCAGGAAAATAGGAAGTTATTTCGGACTGCCCGACAGCGTTCAAAAGACGCAGGTTTTAGATTCTGCTGGACTCAGAATGGCACAATACACTTACGCAGGCAGGAAGGGAAACAAGCAATTCCTATCAAAACATATGAAGACCTCGAACGCCACCTGGGCCCCGTGCCTGCTCAATGACCACACCCTGACCCCCCGGACAGCTAAGATTTTCTTCATCATAACGGTTCTACTTTTACATTTAATTTTAATAATATTTGTTTCACTTGTTTACACTACACAATTTAAACTTATAAAACTCAATACACAAACACACCATCAATTTCCTTCACTATCCGAATCCAACACCTTCATGAATGTAAAGTGCACTTTGGCAACAAGTCTATTATATAATACGACCTCTGAAAATAAAGTTTACATAAATAATTGTATTACAAGAAATATGACGTACTTGGCTAAATACTCATTACACGTTTCTCAATTTTTATTACATTACAATGGGTTTAGTTGACATAACAGATGAAATTGAAGAAACAATCACAATTGAATGTCATAATTTCTGTTCGGTAAATTTATGTAAACAATTTATTACAAACAATACTTCATTTCACTTTAAAGTGATTTCATTGAACATTAGAAGTTATCAACGTAACTTCGACGATTTTTTGGTCACACTCAAAAGTTTTGAGCTAAATTTTGATGCCATTATTTTAACAGAATGCTGGCTTACAGAGGGTACATTACTTACGTCTCTCCCAGGTTATAACGTCTTTCGCACACAAAAACAACTAAATAAAAATGGCGGGGTAGTGATTTATGTGAAGTCATTGTATAACACGATCGCACTTGATTCTAAAATAAGGGATGCTGACAGTATTGTCGTAATTGTTGACGATAAAACAGCTATTCTAGGCATTTACCGTTCCCCTTCAATCACAGACTCTACTTCGTTTATAGACTCGCTTGATATAGCTTTAAGTGAATTAAAACACAAACCGTCTATCACCATCGCTGGTGATTTGAACATAAATCTTTGTGACACATCCGAGGAACAATCTGACTTACTGTGCCTAATGGCCTCGCATGGCCTGCTTCCCGCTATTACCAAACCAACAAGACTACGTTCATGCTTAGATCACATTTTCATTAAATCATCAACTATGAGCACAGGGCTGATTTTCCATTCTTCAATCACTGATCATGCTATCGTTATGGCTGGCATCTCTCGACAGTCTAGTACACAGTCAACTATGGCTAAAATGCGAAAGAAAACGAACGTTGACGCAGTTTTAACAGAATTAAATAATACTGAATGGTCTAACGTTTTGACAAAACCTTGTGTGAATTCTGCTTTAAACACGTTTAATGAGATCATTACTAGTTCTATCAATAGGCATACGCAACAAATTAGAATAGGACGGAAAATGGTGAACCTAAAGCCCTGGATCACTCCAGGACTAATTAGATGTATGCATCACCGCGACAAACTGCATCGTGATTGTAGAGCTTTTCCTGGTGACGTTAATCGGCATAGGATTTACACTAGGTACAGGAACTTTTGCAATAAACTTCTCCGTAAAATTAAAGCTCAATATAATAGTCAGCTACTCAACCAGAACAAAGATGATACAAAAAAGCTCTGGAGGACAATAAAAACCATTTGCTATAACTCAAACCGCAACGTGCCGTCTGAATTGTTTAACCACTCAGCAAGTTCAAATAACCCGCTAAATCACTGTAATGAGCATTTTGCTGCGGTGGGTAAACTACTTACTGACAATATTTTAAAGAAGTTAGCTGTAACCGAGACATCTCTTATTGATTCATACATGCCCCTTTCAACTACTCCGTACTCTTTGTTTCTCTACCCCACCGACCCAAATGAAATAGCCAAAATTATTAGCAAGCTTAAAATCGACAGTGCCACTGGCCCAGACCTAATTTCTGTGAATCTCATCAAAAAATGTGCTCAAGCTATACTAATTCCATTAACTTTTATATGTAATCTTAGTATTGAGTCTGGTGTGTTTCCAGAGTACTGGAAAATAGCTGCCATAACTCCAATACACAAAAATGGTCCAAAAAGCACACCTGATAACTACAGACCTATTGCACTTCTCAGCGTTTTCTCTAAGATTCTGGAAAAAATTGTAAACGACAGACTTATAAAATACCTGGAGAAATATAGCCTTATCTCTGAAAAACAGTATGGTTTCCGCAAGGGTAAGTCGACCGAAGACGCTGTTACATTGCTAGCTAACTTGGTCTCATCATATGTTGAACAAGGAAGCAAATGTATTGGTGTATTTCTTGATTTGGCGAAAGCTTTTGACACGGTCTCGGTTGGCTTGCTTTTGAGGAAACTAGAATCCATTGGTGTTAGAGGGATTCCGTTGCAGTGGTTCTCAAGTTATCTAAATAATCGCGAACAGTTTGTAAAAGTGCTAAACCACTCTAGCGACCGCCAACTAATTAACTGTGGTGTTCCTCAGGGTAGCATACTCGGCCCTACGCTTTTCCTAATTTATATCAACGATATCCTTAACATTCAGCTTAATAATACTGAAATAATAGCATATGCTGACGACACTGCGATCTTAATAAATGGTGAAGCGTGGGACCTAGTGTACAATATTGCAGAAAACAGTCTTTCCGAAATTGCAAAAGCTCTGGACAGGAATTTACTTACACTAAACTTGAAAAAAACTAAATACATTGCTTTTGCAAAGACCATCATCTCTATGCCTCCACCTGAATTTGTCCTGAAAATCCATCACTGTTCAAAGGATGATAGAAGCTTAGATCATACTACGTGCACTTGTAAGTTCATAGATCGAGTTCCTGTCATAAAATATCTAGGTGTGTCAATGGATGAAAATTTATCCTACAAACATCATATAGCAGATTTGTCATCAAAAACACGTAAACTTATCCATGTGATGAAAAACCTTCGCGACTGTGCTCCGATTCCGCTGCTACGTCAGGTGTATTTTGCCTTATGTCAGTCTATTATCCAGTACTGTGTAACGGTGTGGGGTGCTGCTGGTATAACTCATTTTATGAAAATCGAAAGAGCACAACGTGCGCTTATAAAAGTCACGCTACGGAAGCCCTTCCGTTTTCCAACAGATGCTCTTTACAATGAATTTCAAGTTTTACGTGTTCGCCAGCTCTTTATTTTCAGGGCTACAATAAAAACTCACATTAATCTAAAAAATCACTTAGACAATGAAAAAATCATGACAAGACGTGCCTTTAGAATTCCAAAACCGTTTGTTACATCCTTATTAGCAAAACGCTGCCCTTCTTTTTCACACCCCCATACTTACAACAAAGTCGCTAAAAAGTGTGATATTAAAAATCTCTCACTCAATGCCTGCAAAAGAACTGTTAAAGATTGGTTGCTCAAACTCTCTCACAAAGACACAGAAGAATTAATGTGAAACCGGTACTGATCAGCACACTCATTCAATATATTTCACACGTAAAGTACGTATGAAACCAACGAGTAGACGAGGGAACGAGTATATATGAGTCCACTCACTTCAGGCATATACGCGCACATCTACTCACTCTCTCAAACACACTCTTTTACACACATACACACATCATCATACACACATACACACATCATCATCCACACTTTACATCTACATTATAAGCCATTAGCAAATTAAAATTATTATGTGTAAAGCGCTTCAAGGAAATTCTTTTCATTTACTTGAAGATAACGGGCACATTATTATATTATTGCAGTGGCATTTAATGATTAAAAAAAAAAAAAAAAAAAAAAAAATATTGTTTAACTAAGGTATTGAAACGCATTGTACTTTCATGTAAACTTAATTTTATATTGCCACTGTATCTACTTTTATTTTGTCATGAACAACACAACGAACTTTTTGAAAACCGCACTCGATCCCCAAGATACAGGCTAAGTGCTTAGTTTGGGGCTCGCTGTCAAACTATTACCCAATAAGAATTTTAATTATTCTAGAATCTAAGTTAACAATTGTATTTACTTATAAATCTTTTATGGCAATAAATTATCTTATCTTATCTTATCTTATCAAAATTTTCAATTATTTTGAGGCAGTAAAAAGCTATGGAATGCCGTGCCGCCGGGTCCATGGTTCGACCCCTACCGCTGGCATGATGGTAGCGTATTTTTCGAAAGCTCGCCTAGCTAGCTACCACACTCAAGTATAAAACTGTCGCCAAGCATCTAACAGTGTGTTCCGGCATCAGTCCTTAATAGCCAGTAAGCAATTATGAAATTACAGGCGCATGAGACTTGACAACTATATGTCTCAGGGTGTTGGGCGCAGTGCAGTTCGTCATTTGTGACGAAATGCTTCTGCAGAGTTAGAAGTTACCACTTAACATCAAGTTGGTCTCGTGCGTGTTCCAACACAATAACAATAAATAAAACCTTAGTAGGTATTTAAATACAGCGCACGGCTTTCTCAATGAGTTCACTGTGCGAAATCGTTTCATAAAGGTTTCTTAATTGATTTATTATTTGTGCGATATTTTTTATCACATTGTGCAAAATTCCTATGTGAAGCCATGACTGTACAGAGGTTTTAAGCATAGATTGACCATAGCTAGAATCCTGAAGCGGGATTCTGCTTCACATTTTCGGCGCTCATTCGGCAGCTTTGCGGCTAGCCTCCTCATGTAGTAAATCGGTCGCCAAGCCTAGGAAAGTATAGCTGATGCGTTTGGGAGATGGGAAGGGCGCAAAGCTCATCTGCGCTAGTAACACAAACTAAAGTTTTCATCCTCAAGTGCTGTTTAATGTTTATCCCCACGTGGTAAACAGCTTTGAGATTGCAGAAAGTATCTTCTTATCCGGTACGATCTTGACAGAGCGGTCGTGATCGCTATGAAGTAGTAGTACTGGCAGGGGCAGATGTGATGCGCCTCACGATGTTTCGCCACCTTTGCCTGCTAGAGGGCATTCTGCTGCACTGGTTTAGTGAAACTCCGATGGCAGACTCGATCTGGTCAGTCCATCGCGTGGATGACCTACCGCGCGGTCTAGTGCCTTCCACTTTTACTTGGACGATAAGGCGTTCTAAGGACTGATTATCACGCAGAAAGTATATGTGGTAAAAATACATTGAGACGAATTACTTAGCATTCCAAGGATTCACCGTGCGGGTGCCGGGTCCATCACGTTGCAAAGGAAGAGGCTAGAGGGGCCTGGGACTTGCAACCCAGGAGTAGGGTTAAGGGGCCCCTTTATGATATATCAATGCTCCCCTTCACCGCTCGAGCCTCCTCCCCTACCTAACCAGATTTGGTAATATCCTACTAATGCCGCCTTAGATACACGTTCTAGGATGGATGTTATACGGTTGTTCTTGGTAGGCCAAGGTCTTTAAGTAGGTTATATAGGGATAATATATTGTTAACATACTGCCGAAGGATTTACCTATATAATTTACACAAAATTGACATCTGTTGCAATGATTTCCGCAGATGCAGTGAAACCGGTATAGAACCAACGTCACTATACCGCTTACCCCTGGAAGAAGAAGTTGGTTCTCATCCGAGTCTAGAAGAAATGCAAGAAGCAGTGGTGCAAAGGAAAATGCGCCCGCACATCCCTCCGCAGTGGCGCAACCATCCGGTAAGGAAAATCGTTGGGTATTAAAGTTTCTATCTATATTACATTGAAAGTATGTAATTTGAAACATAAAAAGTAGCCAGACAAAGACATAACTGAAAAAATGTTGCTCGGGAATCAACAAATTTGGCTATTTACAGAAATACGTAATAAGCCTTCAGGTAGAGAGGATGTGTATTAAGGAGAAAATTTTTGTATGTTGAGTTTTGTTTTATATTTTCATTAACCATGTTGACAGGTCACTACACATCTGTGTGGTCTTTAGAAACCATGCTTCAATTGATATCAACTTAAGAGGGCCCTTCCCGGTGCGTCTATCGTCAAATCGAGCATTATTGAAAATCTTGTTGTTTCATCTTTTTTTATCTTCTCACTATATAGTGCACAAGATACCTATTAGCTCAAAAGTTTCAAAGAAAGATCTGATACAACGCCATAATCACGTACGAGCGTTTGTATGAAAAGTAAGACGGGTTGGCCGCTCTTAAGTATACAATTTGGGGTCGTCTCTAAGACCCACAGTTGTCCAGAAAGGTCTTAATAAAACCTTGCATGGGCTTGGCAAGAACTTCTTGAACTGCAAATGAACTACTATATTGTTAATTCCAGGGGATGTTTGTGTTATGCGACACAATGGAAGAGTGTTGGGACCACGATGCGGAGGCTCGCCTCTCCGCGTCTTGCGTACTGGAGCGTGTGGTTGCCCAACGGCCGGCGGCCACGCCCCTCGCCTCCGCGCCCCCCGCCCCCCTCGCACCCCTCACGCCCGACACCACCCCCCTGCTCATCCACGAGCTGGCCGACCACCACAACATGTGCTGACGTCACGTGGTTGAGCTGCCGCTCATCCAGCTGTGACGTCACACGCCACGTGCCTCCCGCACCCCTCCCGGTGAGGTGAGATGAACTGTTTACCTTTCACAAAGTGATTCCCGTGACAATGGTGAAGCAAATCGTAGACATAGTGCGAGCTCTTACACAAGATATACGGTTTGTATACCATAGTTTGCCAGCCGCCATTTTGATTATTTTGTTCTAAGTTTCCGCGCACGATTAAAGTAGTATACATATATGTGTAGAGGATACTTTACAAATAAAAAATACTATGTAAATCTTTACCTCCACATATTTCGGAAACGTGACACTTTAGGGTACCATGTTCCTTAAGAGATTTTGTTTGTATAAGTGTCCTCTCATATATACTAATTTTTTTTGCGTGAAAACTTGAAAAAAAATCAAGATGGCGGCGAGTTGATATGCCACAAAGGTTCTATCCCCTCTGTGCTTGTGATTTTTTCAGTGTTGAAGTTTTGATAAGTTCTTCTGGTGCAGTTGCTTACAATTTTCTTTGATATCACAATGAATGGACTACATGAGTAGAATTTTATTGTTTTTACTTACTTGAATACTGTAAGTGCAAACTTATTTATAAAACATATTCTACAACCGATAACTTAAAAACGTTTTATCAAACCATGTCTATGATTTGCTTCATCACTCCAAAACTAGCAGGTAACAAAGGAATTGGTTATGTAAAACTTAGGTTTTATAGTGTTTATATTTTGTGAAATACAGGTTCCTGTTGTTATATTTGAGAAAAGCAACGCAAATGTATATTATGAATGGAGTAATTACTATGACCATGACAGTAGTTTTCTGGATCCAATACACTTCCTCATATACTGTTTTTTATTTATTTAAATATTGGTAGGTTAGTAATTTTTTAAATAATGTTTAGCATTTTCATCTATGAGACACAATTTAAAAATGTGAACCAGAAAGTCTTATTTTTTTGAAACCCAAGTAGCAGAATAATTCAACATCATATTCAAGTGAGTTTAATTGTTAAAAATACTCACGAGCATTATAACTTTAATTTTAAATGTTATTTAGATAAGAATTAAATTCAAATATGTTTACATATTGATGCTCGTGAATGTACCTAAGGAAGTGAAGACAGATATGTCTGTTCTCAAACATCTCATATGCAAAACTTTCTGTAAGCACTTGACTAAGGCACATGCAATGACTTAACAGTCAGAGTTTCGGAAATTTAAAATAATCTCATGGTAATTACTCCTTTTAAACAATATTCGAGTAATTTAAGTAACAAAGGTAGTTAAAAGTACCTATATTGAGAAGTTGTTGTACAATATCCGTCAAACAATATATCATAAGCACTATTATAACTAAATTGTAACATAAAATATAAAATATGAAGTAGAACAAGATTTATAAGAGACAAGAAATTTTGTAAAATATCTGCTTGCTATCGGAATATTTCTCTATTCAGTTTTATAACCTATTGAATTTCAAACAGTCTGGTAAAATCTTGTTATTCCAGACAAGGTAAATTGGTATTACAACAGGAAAGTTCCCCTTCCTGTTACAATACCAATTTACAACTTCAATCATGTCCCTATTAAGCAAGCTAACGAGGTATCAATTCGTAATGATGCTATATCTGTACTGTAACTGTACTGTATGAGTAATCGTAATGATGCTATATCTACTGCCATAAATTATGCAAATCCAATTTTTCCTTGTATATATTTCTTTAATATGTATGTTGTATTTTCCCTTCGGCCGCGTATGATACCATAGTTTGGTAACCAGTATCATACGAAGAAAAAATGATCGTCGTAGGATACTGGTATCCAAGTGATAGGATATATTACTTTTCTGATACCCTTCATCATGTTTGGTAACCAGTATCCAGTAAGGAATATAACATTCTGCCTATGAAACCAACTCGGCAAAACTGTGAAGATCGCATTCTGAACCTACGCTTATTATAAAACCCTCGCTTTATTGAAAACATACAAGAAAACAAGGAAATAGTTCAACTGTGAATCGTTTATTACCTACAACCTATTGGAATAAAATGGCGAAATGATTTCGATACAATGACCAACACTAATTTCGTTTACATTTAGCTGAGATATGGCGTCATTTATTTCTTCATCAATTTCTTTGAACTCTCGGCTTAGTTTCGATTTTCTTTTGTATATATCCATTAAGGTGGTTTCTTTTCTTAAAATATCTAAGAGTTGAGCCAATGCCGGTCTTTTACGTCCAATATATCTATTAAGGCGACTGTGCCAACCTTCAATATTATTGGTAGTACGTATTTTAGATGATGAACAACAGCAAATTTTTTCGAAGTCAGTCTTTGCCATCCATTGGTTATTGAAATATTTGTTAAATTTTATTATCTCTTCTCCAGACGGACTCTTTGACATAACATATTCATACCCCTTTCGGAAATAGGCTTTGGGTAAACGTGCAAGGCCAGCACACCTGGCTACATGCCTTTTTTTTACCCTTGTGGTTAATTTTAACGATTTTGCTTTTCTAAATAAACACCTATTCAAATGATAAAAACATCCCTTAACATCAATGTTGGGGAAAACTTTTCGAACAGCTTTCATTGGAGCCAACTCGAAGTCAACAGTAATTGTTTCTGGTAGCCACTGCATAAATTGGGAATTTATCATATAAAATAGTAACTCGTAAGTTTGCTGTGTCTTGTCTGGTAGTAAACAAAAAATTAAAGGTACAACAGCCGATGTAGTTTCGTCGACGCCATGAATTGTATATAACTGATGAAATTCAGTCGGACATGAAGTAAAAGTACCGTCAGATAAAATATGCTTGTACTTTACGATTGATGCAGCACGTTGATTGCAAAATAGTAGAATCTTCTTGTCGTTATCACTATATTCTGCAAACAAGAACTTTTTGAATTTATCGGGTACTACGGTTTCAATCGAAGATTTGCTTCTCAATCTTGGTGCTCCTAATACTTTATTTCTTTCGTTGTACAATCCCGTTTTGATGTTTTGGAATTTAGGGATATCCCGTACAAAGTCAAGTCCTGCCTCTTCCAGGCTGAACACCATGTTGTCATATTGTTTTTGAATACTATCAAAATTATGACTACAATTTTCTTTCAATTTATCTAATTCTTTCAATATTTTGTTATTTGCAAAGTCTTGTTTGCAGGTTTCCTTGTGAGTTTTGATTTTTAAGACTTCATTTTTAACATTTAGAGTAACACTCCCTGTACATCCATAATTAATATTGTGGCATAGCCAAAATGTAGAGTCGTTTGAGTAAGTTTTTTTCCTGTGGTACTTGCGACCATCACTCAATAGTGCTCTTCCTCCTCTCTTCGTAGAGATAAATTCAATTTCTTTACTCATTTTGGATTACAGGCAACGCGGAAATTAATTCGTTGTAAATTAAAATCACAAAATTATTTTACTTGTCAATCTAATACACTGACATTGACATCAATTGTTATGAAAACTTCAGTTATCTAAAGTGCCAGTGCATTTATATCTAAAGAGGTGATACTCGTATATCAATGCACATGACATGCCTGCCTAACAGTATCATACGAGGAAATATTAAGTACTCACTTGTAATTGTTTGATATTTTCCTGAGCTGATACTCGGTTACATAAAACAAAAAATCCCTATCACTTGGATACCAGTATCCTACGACGATAATTTTTTCTTCGTATGATACTGGTTACCAAACTATGGTATCATACGCGGCCGAAGCGTGTATTTTAAGCCTTTAATTCTCAAAGCAACATAAGAGGCGCATCACGTTTACAAATTATTGGTTCACAACATAAACACCTGGGGCAAATAAAAATAATAAATTTTACAGGCGTATATTTGGGCAAAGTTGCATGACAAGGTGTTGCGCGTCAATTGTTGCCTAGCGAATAGGCTGCTCTCAGATAATACTCGACATGTTGCATTTTGAAGTAAGCAGTCCTCACTGTATTTAGAACATGATTTATCATTACCTTATTTTTTCTTAAGTGTCTTTTCTATACATAGAACATCGTACATATGACTAAGTAGTAAATGAGTTTATCCATACTATTTTTTGAAAATATATCCCTGAATAGCTTATAGAAAATTGTTTGTATAGACCAAATACTTTAAGGCATAGTTTTTGTGTTGTCAAAATATTTATGAGCACTACCAAGTACAAAACTTTGTTAGTGCCACAGACTGTATTTTTTTATTGCTGATAAGCAGGCCTTTGTCTGTACTGATAATTTAGTTGAAGATGTTGGCGAACATTTTGACTTTTTTGTTTTTATTTTAGTATGCACTCTTACATTTTTAGATTTCTTTCCAAATTCATATGTGAGATTGTAAATATTTTTGTTAAACAAGTTATCAATGACTTTAGCTAAATTCCTTCCTCTGGTTCTGTACATTTATTTATACCCCCCTTTTTAGAAATTCTTTGATCAACTTAGATGCGATTCATAAAATAGCTGATAGAATGGTGTATGCAGGCAGAGATGCCCAATACATGCATATCGAACCACGAACAAACGTTTTAGTTTTATATTTCATTCTTATCAGGTCAACCTAAAGATACTTAGCTAATGGATTGCAAGAAAAGTATCGTCAAATAAGTTGCAAACATCCACATCACAATTTCGGGGTTTAATGCCTAGGTCGGAAAAGTACACATTATTTAATCATTTTTTTCAAAGAAATTCTCAGTAAAATCGTAAACTATCTTCGGTAGATTGCTCTATTATTTAAAGGCCATATTATCCCCATGTCATGGGACTTAAACATGATAATTAAAAGTATGCTGTTCATAAACATCTACCTATGCTTTCGTGCATAAATATATGTCATATTATGTGACATGAATTTATTTATTTATGATGTTTTTAACTTAGATAATCTTTCTTAATAACCACTAACAGCTATTATGTATAATAAATCAAATTACCAAATGCTTTCATAAATTTTAGACATGAAATGATAATTTCTTTGTTTATACATTTTAAATTATTTGTTTTTCAAAACGCTAATAGCTATTGTGACTGTGATAATCAAAAGTAATGATAAATCAAGAATCAATTGAAGCAATATTTTTCTGTTGATAAAATTTTTGACTGCTTTTATAGGCTGCTATTTTTGTATGATTTTAGTTTTGTATATACACCTACTCACCATTTATCTTTTAGTTTGATTTTAACCTCTTCATATCTTAGTAACATAGATTTTTTTTGTGTATTTTTGTTCATAAAATAATTTTGTTAGAAATAACAATATTTTCATATATTATATCAAGAAAATGGTTCATAAGTGTGAAGGGTTTTCGTATAGTTTTGATGTTTAGGTCATCATACTGTTTTACTGATTGGCCATTTTAATAACATTTACTGTACATTAGAAGTATTATTTTTATATAATAATATATATTTTACACCATTTAATGTTATATTTTATGTAATAATAATGTTATTTTGCATAAACATTAATTTTAACAATTCGGAGTCCAGAGGTGTAACCGCACCAGAGGTGAAACTTATTCATTAAAAAAATCATGTGAAAAATAATTTATTATTGTAAGGGCCTGTTTCAGAATGTTCGAGTAAGTTCCGGTTATACTACCCAGAACATAAAATAGCTGAATAATAAAAATTACAGTTAACATGCAGCGCGTTTCAAGCTTCAACTGATGGATACGCTAAATCGATGACTGTGAAACGCAAAGGTAGTGTTTTATTTATTAAATATGTTCTGGGTAGTATAACCGGAACTTACTCGAACATTCTGAAACAGGCCCTAAGTCAATTTTTCCACCGATCAACAAATCTCGTCTTGCCCACACTGTATGGACTCCTTAATTTTAAGACTGGAACATTTCTAGTTATTTTTATTTTTCATGTTAATTGGCTTAATTTAACTAAGTTTGTATGGATTTTAATTTTGACTTACGCTAATAAGTGTTAAATTGTGGTGAAAAGAAAGCAATGAAATTAGAATTAGTTGATTGTTTAGCGTTCTAGGTCTACATGTACTTCACTAATGACATCAAAGAAAATATTGGAGGTAGTTCCTAACTCACTTCGCAATTGTATGGTTTGCATTAGTTAAGTGAATGTAGACTCATTTTTAGTGTTAAGTGGCGTACATATAGTGCCATAGTCCAGTTGTTATGAGAAAAAAATATAATTTGCAGAAGTGCAGTAAATAAACTATTGTTAGGTAATTTTAAGAAGCACACGATCAAGCTGAGTACGCTTTCTCGTAAATTGCAACTTTGTTGAACTTCACGAATATTAAAAAAACGCTGCGTACGCTTTAAAAAAAAACTTTCTGTCACAGATCAATAATGATATATCATTGAAAATTTTGTGATGCTAGGACATAAATATATCAATGGGAAATCATAATGAGGTTGATTTACCTATGCCGAGTGCATATCACAACACATAGACTAAGTCAGTTGCCAAATGTAAATATAATTAACATAGGTTAGTGTTAAGAATTTTCTTCTGAGTGTCAGATTTAGGTTGTGGACACACGTCAGCTAAAACTGCAAGTATATTTTTAATATTGTTAGGTTTGCAATAACGCCTGCTATGCGGATTTCATTACAAAATCACAAATATACGATAGGAAAAATTTAAGTCACGTGCGGGATTCGAACCCGCGTCCATCCACCCCTTGAGCCGCGGTATGCTCTAACCAATTGATGAAATATGTCATGTTAGCTCAATTGGTTAGAGCATACCGCGGCTCAAGGGGTAGATGGACGCGGGTTCGAATCCCGCACATGACTTAAAGTTTTCCTATCGTATATTTGTGATTTTGTAATGCAAGTATATTGTTGAATAAATCTGATTTATTATATCTCGGTAGCACTATACACTGCTATTTAACATATAGGTACCAAATATTTCAACATAAAAACGCACTCAGTTTTACTGGCAAATATTATCTTCGACCCCGTTATCCACGTAGGCTGAGATTCAGAGAAATGTCTAAGCGTGAACTAATGCTTTCACTTGTCAAAATGCAGTGCTTAGCCTCGTATTTGTATTCAGAGAAAATAATAATAATGTTTATTTTTCATATATAGTATATAATTTGTTAACAAACAAAATTGGGCACTTTCCGTTACATTAACTAATTCTTACAAAAAAGACAATGCTTGTACAAGATTCCTCAGTCTGGAATGATGATGTTTGGAACAGCGCTTAAACTTAGCGCGTGCTATGCTAAGTCGAGTAGTGGAAATCGCATTCTTGACCATGTCTTAAAGCAGGAGTACCGCCACCTAGCGAGCAAAGTTGTAGTTTTTACAATGAATCTAACCTGTACGTTTATAACATCGTCTTAATCTTAATACGAAATTTAGGATTACGTTCAAAAAATACTGCTGAGAAAAGCGTTGAAGAAATTTCTTGCAATGGGGCCACGTTCACGCTACATGTATGTACGTAGGTATATATATCAGATATTTTGTTTGACTCACTCCGATGATATTTTAGTCCATATGTCAATCAAAGTTGATTGTTACAGTATGTTAGAAGAAGCCTTCATAATCTTGAGTGTGAAAAATGACGCGATAGCGGCAAACGTTGAGATCTTTTTGTCTAAATATATGCATATTCTCCTATGTCTTTACCCTTTAACATGCAAAATAGCGTAGTGTGTTCGATCTGCACGAACGTGTCGGAGCTCACAGTGAAATCCCTGCACACATTTAAATAATCACGTTTAGTGGAGGGCGTGCATTTTAGATTAAGACCTTTACCACACTCAAGATTTCGAAGTAGGCTGCCGGCAGAAGTCGAAAAATACAGCGGGGGCAGTTTTACTGTGAAAATTTGTGTCTCTACTACAATGCTTACTATCGGTTGAAAGATTTGCAAAAGTCGCGTGGCCGTTCTCAGTCAATTCTTTCATCATATACTATACAATATTTATTATAGAGACAGTCAGTCATGGTTTGACAGTAAAAGCGCCGGCTGCTGCCACTGCGGTTGTGCTTCGGTGTAGATAGCTTTAAGGTTCGATCTACACCGAAGCACAACCGGGTTGAAGATGAATAATTTTTTATATTACAAATTATTGGAGCATAAAATGTTATGCCCCGGGCGGGAATCGAGCCCGCGTCCTCCGATTTCGCGCCGGATGCCTAAACCGCTCGGCCACCTGGCCACGCTATTTCTAGCCGAAATTTCGTGCTCCAATTGTATTACTTTAACCGTCATAGGGGACGGTGTTAATAATAATTGCCAGTAAAATTAATAAAAACTAAGTACGTTTTACCCATGTATTTCAATAATAAAATATAAACATGAGCGTAACTTTTTTTACGCAATAAAAATGTGTGTTATCGTATTTGTCATAAAAACAGATTATTTTGTGTAAAATGAGACGCATTTGTGGTACTTTATTCGAACTCAATATAGTGAAGGGGTAATTGAAAATACCTTTCAATTACCTTACAATTCGAATCTTTTCAAAAATTATCTGTTTTTATAACAAATTCGTTAGCACACATTTTTATTGCGTAAAGAAGAATTCGAGTAATGACAGTAATTGTATCGAATTCAAAGCATTGTCCAATTTTCTAAATCGAATTGAAGTATGGCCTAAGTTCTAATCGAATGAATCGCAAATTGTGTGTTCACAGCTCTTAGTGTAATTTGAATAATAAAATGAAGGTAGTTAAAAGTTTAAATTATATCGTAGCGTTTACATTAGTCGTCGGTGACGTGTTCGTGTTAGTGTTTTGTATGTGTAAAGCCATGTTTATCATTTATTTTAATTAACAAACGTGAATGTCGTTGAGATTTGATGTATTAAATGAAATATATTTTCTAGACAAGTATTTTTGTTTCATTGTGTGTTGAAAACAGCAGTAAGACATTTGGGTGGCTTTTTAAGGCTTCATATGAGTACAACAAAAAGTATCTGTGTGAAGTAGGTATTTCCTGGTCTGGCACGCTAGTTTTACAGTCAAGTTTAGCCTAGCCTTATTATCTAGGTATATCGTTGCGGAAAACTGATCATAAGAAGAAATACCAATGTTGATTCACCTTCCTTGCTTTGTTGCCGCTATATAGTATTTAGTTTATGTAATAGTCTAGTTTAGCAATAAATATTTTTTATTATATTTCTCTCAGAATGAGCCCCAAAATCTTAAAGGGAATGTTCCGGGTGAGGAGCATCCTAGAATAATGACTTGCGGAGCGGTAGGCGCGCATAAATATTTTTTGGTTGGTTTGGTTTGATTCATCATGCCCCAGTTTTCGACTCCAAGCCAAGCTGGTTCGAACAGTCAGGAACCATGCGCGTCCGGTATATTCAGCACCACGTGCTTCTTGGCAATGCTTCCTAGTTAACAAGAAATCATATTCGGGTCGATGGAGTGATTGAATAGCGTCGAAGATAACACGGAACCATAAATTGGCATGCTATTGAATCCCGTCAACGACTTTCATGCTCAGACCAGACAGGAATATCACGACTCCCGCGTAAATCCTTTCGGATATGTCGTAAACAGGCATCACAGACCACATGTCTTACGATCATCATTATGAGATAATCATAAAATGTGACCGATCTACTTCTAAAAAATGGTCCCAATTTTTTCTTTGATAGTGAACTTTATTTGGGCGGCCGTGCCTGTGTGCCTTGTCATTTTACACGACTGCCCAAAAGGAGTGTTATCTTTTAAGGGTTCACGTATAACTTTTAAACCCCATAACAGATTTGGATATATGGAGTATCTTTACAATCCTTACATCAACCGCCGCGCCGTTGGACTAGATAATGGATTTATTTATTTGGCTAGGGCAGTCGAGTTTTAATCTATACTTATTATAAAACTGTAACAGGTATTCCAATTCTGTAAATTAAAGATATTAAAATAAAAATTGAGACCACTCTGTAGCTGATACTGATGCAGAAACTGTATTTATTTTTAATTTTTGTCTGTGTCTGTAAGTTGGCCGCGCATCACGCCAAAATGAGATAAACAGTGGTCAAATGTGAATTATTAGTCTGCATGGATAGCTATCGCGGACGAAGTCGCAGGTACAGCTAGTTTTAATACATTTTTTAACAGTTTCACCCCTGGTCTGAAAGAGTATGTACATACCTACATTGCCGCTCTCAAATCGCTCCGTTCACTAGGATCCACGATCAAGCTTCACATAATATCGATCCGTAGATACTTTCTCCGCCGCTTGGATCCACATGAGGATATGGTCCGCATTTTAATTCAGAAATAATATGCACTGTTTTGTAATTAAAAGCGCGCGATCTATTAGGTACTTCCTCCAAGGGTCCTGTCTTATCCAATTTTTGAGTACAATACGTTATTTTTAATATTGTTATGTTTGCAATAACGCCTCCTATGGGGATGATTCCGCACAGGACTTAAATTTTTCCTCTCGTATATTTGTTACCATACGCTATGTTAGAAAGATCGAATCTATTTCTATATCGAGAATCGAATATAAGAATTGGTTTTAATATTGTTATGTTTGCAAGAATGCCTGCTATGCGGATTACATTACAAAATTACAAATATAGATGTCTATAATGTACTATAGACGTCGCTCCATCCCAATACGATGGTTAAAGAACGATAGGAAAAATTTGAGTTATGACTCATTGTCATGTTAGCTCAATTGGTTAGAGCATCGGGACGATACACAAAGTCCAGACATGGATGGTGTACTTATGTACTGTATAGTAAGTATTATAAATGCATTTTGACGTGGTCGTTCGGAGAAAATGGTCATTAAATGCAAACGGTCGGTAACTAAGAAGTTATTCAGAGAAATTGACGAATACCATCTGGTGCAAAATATGTATGTGACCTTGAAAAAATATCTTCACGCTGGATCTTTTTTGGGACAACAAAGAAGATAATCTATATATAGAAAGGTAAATATCATAAACTTTGGAATACATGATGAAATATACCAATGTAACACATTCAGCTGCTATCCTTCTTCGTAAGTCCTTAAGATCTTGATGACACTGGGAGCCGGTGATTTCTTTCCACGATCACATGAAGAACGTTAATTTCTAGGTATAATTATGGGCGATGCCCCGTCCACCCACTGCACTAGAGTGAGAACAAAATCATTTGCTATCGATGAAGCAAATGATTTTGTTGTATTACAAATAATACTTTTGCTATTGCATTAACTCTGAAAAGCCTCAGATGCGACAGCTGTCAAAGTGACAGTTTATGTTGCAGTTTTCAGTTTCGTTTCTTATTTATGATTTTTTAACTAATCTATAAAATTATAAACAGCCATCTTGGCTGTGTGGTGTGACAGTTGATGTCAGATAGACAAGTGTGATTTGTGACAGGTGTCAGTGACGTTGGTGTCGTATTTTATTTGGTATGTTGTGTGCAGTGCGCACGCGCGGTTTTCCATAGCGGTAGAACTGTCTGGTCAGCATAAAGACAGCTGAGTGCTGATGGTTGCGGCTGTTGTATTGCCAGCTACGGCTTTTGAAGGGGCGCGGCGGCTGGAAGATGAATCGCTTCGATGTATTAGCAAGTTTTTAAATCATCCAATTTTTTTTTTAAATCAACCTTAACCAGGCCTGGCTCACTGTACACTGTAGGTACAAAGCTATAAGTAGAACGGCATATCGTCATGTTAGAAGATATCAGAGCTGCGTTAAACAGAGAGGCGACTTGTAGGTCAATATAAATATTAGGTACTCCGTGCTTCGCGACCTAAAGTGCACTTTATTGCTTCGTAGCTAGAGTCGCTTATTTATTGGAACGGCTTTGCGGAGTGATTCTTCTGGTACTATTCTGTGCCACAACCCCGCTAAAGTTCTCAAGATCCTTAGAGAAAAACAAAAAAACAAGCTTCAACATACAAATTCTGATTGTTTATTCTTTAACCAGTTCTTTTTCACTGTACAAGGTGACAGAGTGTTGTCGGTTCTCACTACCTCGCGGAACCATCGTCTATACCGTTGAATTTCACTATATATGTACATCGGCTACAAATCCTTATCAGTCTCGCTTTGAGAGCACTAGGGAGGGGGATCAGGGTGATTCGTACTGCATCGGCATAGCGCCTCACTCGAATTTCTTGTTAACGTAATTTTTGTATGACTAGTTCATTATTTGGATAATTACGGAATTGTACAAATTCAGACTGCAGAATTATAAATTGTAACAAGTTAGGTTATCTGTAAAATATCATTTAATATTCTCCAACATTTTCAACGCTTAAAACTTCTGGTAACATTGATAAAGATATTTTTTCGTTTTCAAATCAAAATCATTATAATCGCATGGGAAGTTATTGTAACTAATAAAGCTAATTTTACAAACACACTTAACCAGCGTTTGTACGCGCAAAATACGATCAAATTAGCTGCTTGAAAAAAAACGACGTTTTAAATTGCCCACTGCTCTTTCAAAACTGAATAGTTAATAATCGGGTAGATTTTCTCTGTGATATAAATCTAATAACTAAATAAATTGCGGAAAATAAGTCGTAATTCATGAATTATGAAGAATCACGTCACATGTATGGTTGAAATCAACAGAGCGAACTTAATCACTTAATAATAGTTACAGTAAACGCTCAGCTCGTAAGGCCTTTAAATTTCAGTATGAGTGAGGCAAATACGCAACACAATATAAGTTAAAGCAAAGACGAGTCCTAATATTTGGGGGTGGTGGTTTGACAATGGAGATAGAAGGCAGTGGAAAGTCGAGTGAGCGTGTCGCAGAGTGTGAGGCGAGCACGGGGGGCGTGAGGCTAGGAGGAGGAGGAGGAGCGCTGGTCGTGGTTGTCCTGCGGGGGGCTGGCGGGCGGCGGCGGGGGCGGGGAGGAGGGCTCGGGGGGCTCGGGCGCGTCGTCGTGGTTGCGCGTGGAGGAGGCGCGCAGGCAGTCCCCGTGCGCCTTGTACTCGATGGGCACGGAGGGCGGCAGCTGCAGGATGCGCCGCAGCGCGTCCCGCACGCGCGCCGCCGCCGCTACGTCCGACGCCGTCCGGTGCCACACCGCCAGGTGGTCGTCCTGACACATACAACACTTATTACCATCTTCCTTTCCAACCCACGGTATAACACAACCGTACCATCATCCGATTTCGAATCGGTACTCCTCTTCGATTATGTAACCTTATTGCAATTACCTTTTGATTGAAACAGTCAAAAATGCAAAATTTCTGAATATATAACCACGCTCTGACTTCGAATTTCTGTGATAACAATAACTGGCCGATTTTTCTTTTTTTTATATTATTGTGGCGGAACAAGCACGAGCCCCACCTGATATTATGCGGACCAACCTTGTGATGAAATGCATCTGTAGTAGTAGGCAGCTACTACTACAGATGCATTTCATCACAAGTCACGAATTGTGCTGCGCCCGTCACTTTGAGACATAGCTGTTAAGTATCATGTGCCTGAAATTTCACTAGCTATCAAGGACAGCTGCTGGAACATACCGTTAGGTGCTTGGCGACAAATATTCTACTTGAGGGTGGCTAGCGACCACGCTAGCCAAGCAAACCTGCTGCGCGGCAGTCCATAGCCAATGCCACTGAGCCATCACTGTTTCGAAACTTTGTAGAATTTGAGACTTTTAGTTAGCTCGTTTGCTAACTTGCGCTGTCAAAATGAGAATTTCAATCAGAAATTAATACTGACAAAGTAACATGATCGCAACACTCATTTAGTCTGTGCATATGGTGTCAAAAATACTACTTACTAGAACATTTCGCTATACTCAGTCTTACTCAGTTTTAGTGAAATGTCCACTAACCTGCCTGACCCTTATTCGGAATGCTATCGTTGGTAGTATACCGGAACCTTTTAGTTGATAAGGGCGTTAAGATAGTTAAGTCAGCCGACTCTTACAGGAAGATATGAGGCGACCTAAGGTAAAATACCAGAAGCTGTGCAACAGCGCTTTCTGAACAACTATCTATTTTCACTGCAATCCCCAAGCCGCCTGCCAAGCGTGGAGATAATGGTAACCCTCCCCTCTCCCTAATGAAGGAGGTATTTGTTTGATGGAAGTTATCGCTATTGATTGGATGTGTGATGCTTGTAGTCAAAACTTTGCGAATAACCTAAATAATATGGTATAGTGAAAAAAATAAGTAATGGCTAAAACAGACGGGTATGGCTACATATAAATAAAAACTATATAAAGCTATTATATCTATATCATGTTCGAGTCATCAAAATATTTACAATGTAATATAACGCAAATATAGTAACAATAACAGCAAAACTAATAACAAATTAAAAGCAACTACCTACGTATTTTCAATTCTGGAACCTGGCTTATAGTTTTTTTATGTTATTGTGACGGAACAAGCCTGAGGCCGACCTGATGTAAGTGGACTAACCTCTGCCTATAACAGATGCATTTCGTCAACGACAAATGGCACTACGTCCGTCACACTGAGACGTACAGTTGTTAAGTCTCATGTTCCTGTAATTTAACTGGCTCTCAAGGACTGCTGCCGGAACACACTGTTAGGTGCATGGCGACAGATTTTCTTTATTGAATTGAGATTGCACGCAAGTGTTACACGGATGGACGATAGTGGGTCCGAGCGGGATGTAAGCGCAACGCGGGAAGTACTCATCCCGCGCGCCCTTCGATCCGCTAAAGAGACATTAAGGTTAGTGCAACTAACATACAAACCTAGTTTCGGTATATTTAAACACCAAGTTCAAACTCATTAAAATTTTGCATGTATGCTCTAGAGCGATAATTCTATACTTCTGGTTTGCAAGTTTTTCGTTTTATTGTTTATTTTATCTCTAAAAGTGAAAATAACAATTCAATGCTACTCATATTATTTTAAAATTCTTTATTTGTGTCTGATCTATGTACTTAATTTTTTGCACAGTAAACATTATTATTATTATTAATACCTAACAACAAATATTTTAATAAAACATCAAATCAATATTCTAATAAAACACTTAAAATATATAAAAAAATATATCTCATTAAGATCAGGATCGTGAGCTCGAAGAGTCAAGACCCCCTGAGGATGCTTCGTGAAGAAGCGAAACGGGTCGAAAATTCTTCCGGTTTGGCGGCGTGGCGTTTGCGACGTCGACTTAGTAGGAGAATTAGACGGTATTTTCACTAGATATATTTTTTGAGTGTTTTATTAGGATATTAATTTGATATTTTCTTAAAATATTTGGTGTTATTGAATACGGATTTCCGCAGTTTAACGCCTGAATCTATTCATTAAAATAATAATTCCCTTACAAAACGAGATATCGACATAATTTTGGAAATGCACATTTTTACAGAAAACGAGAAGCATAACATTTTAAACTCGAGTACATTCCTGCAAAATTTCAACGAGTTTGAACACTTCGTACTTAAAAGTAAACTACGTTTATATGAAAAGCGCTACGAAGACACAAGTCTACTTTGCAGTTACGGTTATTGCATCTTAGATCTCTAAAGGACTAATGAGTTTTTATGTCATCTTAATTATATTGATGCTGATGAATTAAAAACTTGTAACGGATAATAAAACAAAATATGAATAATACAAAGTACATTCAATGATTCAATAAAACCTTCACGCACAAAGAGCCGCTTGCAGACGGTATGGGTGCGGAAAACAGCCCGCCTATCAAGTATCAAGTACAATCAAATGCGTGCTGCGCGTGGCGGCTACCTTTGTTTGTCCAAAGAGCGAAAATATAATACTTTTCACATGAATGGGGTTGTTGTATTTTAGAATTTTCAGCACGGATTTGTTAAGGATATAATTGGTTATATTTAAGCGTGAGTTAGATGTTAAAGTTAATTATCATTGAGGAGTGATAATTTTAAAACAACTGTATTTAATTTTTTTCCTATCATATATGTAATAAGTAAGTATTATATACAATAAGTAGAATCAAGCATTTATGAAAACACCTTTCGCACGCAATTGTGGCCAAATGATCGTACACAGTGTATATTTTTTATGAATAAATAAAATATCAGGAAAATTTGGATATTTGATGAACAAGGAAATATCACCTAACTGTGAGTCATGTGGAGTGGTAGACGACATATATCATGTCCTTATGGAGTGTGTTCATAATGCAAGTCAAAGGCATGCGCTAATAATATCCTTAAATTTAAATATTTTAGACATAGGAGTATACATTAATACTTTGGTAGAACCTGCATCGGAGAGTGCATTAAAAATATATAAGATGTGTATGAGATAATGTAAATATTAAGGTTATGATGGGACTGACATGTCAAGAGACAAAAGTCCCTAAATTAAAAATGGTTATTAAGTAAAATGCAATTACCTGGAAGCGCACAGACAGCACAACCCCACAGAGTTCAGAGCCAACCATGAACTGTTCCCCCAACATCGCCATGCACAGGTCCTCCCACGCGCGGCCCGTCTGCGTTTTGCGTAGTCTGACCACCTGGAATTATTCACGACACATATTAACAACTTTAAAGCTAATTGCAAATATTAGGGCATGTTTCAGAATGTTTGAGTAAGTTCCGGTTATACTACCCAGAACATATTTATTAAATAAAACACTATCTTTGCGTTTCACAGTCATCGATTTAGCCTATCCATCGGTTAAAGCTTGAAACGCGCTGCATGTTAACTGTCATTTTTATAATTTAGTTATTTTATGTTCTGGGTAGTATAACTGGAACTTACTCGAACATTCTGAAAGAGGCCCTAAATCTTGTTTGTTACGTCAGTTGAATTATAGATGTCGCTCCATACCCATATGATGGTTAAGAACGAAAGGACAAATTAGTCATGCGTCATATATCATGTTGGCTTGGCGGTTGGAGAGTACCCCGGCTATAGAAATGGCTGGCGCGAGTTCAAATCCCACACACGACTATAATTTTTCTCCTAATTGTAATGTTCTAACATATGAATAAACTCTTCGAACAGTATTGCCAGATCCATAATTGCGACCCTTTTGAGCAAGCTCAGTCATTGAGAACCATGCCTAGAAGGCTGTGCTTGGAGTTTCTTTGATTTGCACGACAAAATCCTTGATGGTAAAATTTTACAAATCATCGTCGCACACTGAAAGTTCTGCCCTCCTGGCCGCTCATAAATGTTTGAATTTCGACTGTCATATATTGTTTAATACGTATTTTTTAAATACCTACTAATTAATTGCCCCTGGGGTGCCGGGCTAGAATGTCACCCCCCATTGTTAGCTGTGGGTGTCGTAAGAGGCGACTAAAGATAAAATTCCGGGAGGTGGGCAGCGGCGCTTTCTAAGGAACTGATACTTAAACTGCGATCCCCAGAGACCCAAGACGCCTGCCAAGGTGACAAAGAAAAAGAGGATCGAATAGATTGAGGGACCTGCTAAACCGCAGTCCATAGCTATTACCGCTTGGCCATCATTACTTCAATAGTATGTAACTTCGTTTGTAGTTGTTTTAAGGTCGTCACTATAAATATAACAGCAATGCTCCAATGCAACACATGTACATTCTGGGATGTACTATAATGCACAAGAGGCCCTAACTTGAATTGAAATTATGTGCTGGGATATATTCTGTAGGCAACTTTTGTTTTGTGTTGACAGATTCGACGGACCAGATTAGTCTTGGTGCAAATTATTATTTTTATTTAGTACTTTGGTTTCAATTTGAGTTCTTTGTATAAGTTTTTACCATAAGTATATTTGATTTTCTCTTCTACTACTTCAAGTACATTGTATTGTATATACAGACAATTTATTTTTTGTATTTATGCAATCTCACCTGATTGTACGTGATGATGTTGTCGAAGGTATTAACTTAGGCTTACTGGCTCCCAAGGAGAGCTGCCGGAACACACCTTTAGGTGCTTGGCGACAGATTTTCTACTTAAGGGTGGTCACTAGCCAGGTATTCGCAAAATACCCCTACCACCATGCGGTGAAGCGCAAGCTCGCAGCGGAATTAAGTTATTGTTAAAGTTTGTTTATTCAACTAATAACAACTTTAGTTCTTTTATAAACAAATCTTAAGATGGTAGTTAATACTCCAGTATCTGCAGAGCTACCTCTAAGAAGCGCCATATGTTTAACTCACCAAGAATCCTATCTGTCCAACCCATATAATGCAACATGTAAATTATCTTTCAATCATGGAAGTTTACCCATGCATTTAATATAAATAGATATTTGTTGATGTGGTTTACTTTGCTATTCTGTTTTTATCTATGGACATCATGATGGTCTTTCCCTTATCCTTTTTATATGAGATTGATAGTACATAACAAGAATGATAACAATAGGTGTTGTAAAGACCCCTCCATACATAAAGGTGCACCCCTCCATATTTTTAGAGTATACTTACAACTTTTAATGCCTAACCAAGCAATCATATTTTTAATTAATTCAGCTGAGGTTGCATTATACCACAACTTCTAATACCACATACACATATAGATACCACAACTTAGAATGGTTTGTTAATATGTACCTCATTATTAAGTAGCAGGTTGAGAAATCAATTATTATTAAAATATTCTAAAACACACCCATTTGCCTCCATTAACGTTGGCGGGATCCTCCCACATGGGTTTGATCCCGAGCTTGAACAAGTGCAGGTCGGACAGTGGCGGGAGCTCCGAGGGCCGGGCGAGGTGTGTGTAAAGCCCCCACCACTGCTCCACACTGCCCACCCGACCCACCAACCGTAATGCCTGCAAATGACAACAATACTTTATAGTCACATCTTTCTGAGGGGCGCCGGACTAGAATGTCACCCCCTCATCTATACCCGTGGGTGTCGTAAGAGAGGTAACACACCAGAAGGTGGGCAGCAGTTCTTTCTGAACTGATATCTCACACTGCGATCCCCAAGACGCCTGCCATGCGTGGGGATTATGACCTACACCCCATAATGGGTTGATCAAAATGTGTTCATCAGTGGACGATCTAGCTGATACAGTACAGTACATTCACTATTAAACAATTTTTGTCAAAAAAACAGGACTTGAACCCACTGCAGTTTATTTCACATTTTCTTGGTATATACAGAGTGGTTGGTAAAATGCTAAAAATCTCTTAGGGTTGACTTCTACTAGTCCTAACAAACAATTTGAGATGTTTTTTTTTTTGTTTGAAACCAATTTAAAGTTTTACCAATAACCCTGTATATTTTACCTTTGAATAGTTGTACTGTACTGTACTGTATCAGCCGGATCGTCCACTGCTGAACACAGCCTCCCCTATTAAGGGGGTATTTGCCATAATCCCCACGCTTGGCAGGCGGCTTGGGGATCGCAGGATAAGAAAGTTAGATAAGATAGTTCTTTAGAAGGCGCTGCTGCCTACCTTCCAGTATAATTCCCTTAGTCGCCTCTTACGACACCCACGGGATGATATGGGGAGGTGCAATTCTAACCCGGCACCCCACGGGGAGTTGAATTTGAATAGTTACTCCGCCACATATCACTCAACTTTTAAAAGTTGAGATGATGTAATTTTACAATTTCAAAAGCATTGTGTACATAGGAGTATAAATTACCAATTCATACACTTGATAAATGTAGATGTTTACATGGCCACGATAATAGCACCGTGGTACAAACATGATTAAAGAATTACGTTCCATCATATATACTTAGGTTTAGTTATGAAGTAGCATTTCATGAGCTTTCTTTGTTTAAGAATATACAATAGATTACCACACATGTGTGGTAATCTATTCTTAACATGTCAATACATATCAGATCTGTGCATCAATTGCAGAATAATGATAAGATGGCCAAAGGGACATAATGTATGCCAGAGTAACAAAATGGCATATACTCTGGCCAAAAATGTGAGGACATAACCTATATATAAGAACCTTTGCAAGCTATTAGCAGTGGAAGTACGGGAACTATTGTGCCATCACACCGCGGATAACAACACTGAAGTTGATATTTTTTTTAACACTAAATAATTAAATACCCATCTTCATTAAAAAGACTGATATAAGATTTAAGTATTCTGCATAAAGTTGAGTTGCAAACGGAACCCAGTCATTTTCTTTCAGCTTATATAATTTGTAAATTCACAAAACACCCTAAGCGGGATGTCACTGCAGGGCAATAATAATATCACCCCCAATTAGAAGAAAATAATTTGTAATTGGGTCTTGCCTGCTTGTTGCAGTTATTTCTTTATATTCCCTAAAATGTATAATTTACCTAAAAGGTCAGCATTGTCCAAGTTTTTCAGCCCTTGACGCCCCATGTTTTTTTAGTTTAGTATTCAGTTGTTTTTTATTACTTAAGCATGTCACCCTCATATCCACATACCCCAATATAAAAAACATAAAAATAACATTTTCATAGATTTTTTTTGAGTAGACCAAACAGCTAAATGTAATAGTACATTATGATGTAAGTGCGGTAACTTGAAAATTACAGCTGAGGCAATATTGTTACTAGAAAGCAGAGGCTGTAATTATCAAAGCGCACATGTGTCAAATAACATATTTCCGAGGAAATAAATAAAACTTTCTTAGTGAATAAATCTTTAATCACTTCATAAAGCAGTTAGAAATATTTGTAAAATTTATTATTACTTTGCCAGTTGGCATTTTTAATGTTGTGAAGTTATTATTATTAGTTGCAATTTCACCAGTCTCTCTCTCACTCTCTATTAGCGATGCGAGCGCATCAGCGCTTTTTTTAAGGCAAAGGCACAAAAGCTGTAAGTATTACTAAAAAAATAAATTAATATTTTTGTGTGTTTTTTACAGTAATATGGTTGTAAGATATAGTCAAATTTAATTAAATTAAGGAAGAATTTGGCATGAGAACTGTATGGCAGAGCAATTTCTCCAAAACTAACATCTACGACTTTGCTTCTTCTTTCTATATGATTATTTACATGTAATCTATACGCCTGAATTATTTCAGATTTTTAGGACTGGTAGTTTCAAGTTGTGAGATTATATACTATGCAAGTTTCAATTGACGAGTGTTGGCAGGACAAAATGTATTGAGTGAAAAGTTTTGTTTTCATTTTATGATTTTAATAATTTCCCATAATCATTAGAATGATATTGGTTTTTTGTTGTATAGCCAAGGATACTAGCTAACCAATAGCTTTTGAAATATAATGATTGGATATAAACAAGCTTCACACAAAACTTTTTTTTCAGACGACCGGTATAACTGTCAGGACCGGTAAGGGTGTTAAAATAAATAATAAAATAAAAACTTTTTAACCCTTATCCTTGTAACACCATTATAGACTTGTACCTTATATAAACATTTATTTAGTTACTGGATATGTAGGTTACATATATCAGCCATAAAAATGATTGCGGTTAATGCATTTTGGCTGCAAGAAGCAGCATGGTAACATGTTTGCAAGTGCAAACACGCAGCAGGCACTTGCCGTCGCAGGGGGCCTAGCAGAGGTTAAATACTTCCAAATAACTAATAACAATTTGTCTTAAGCTTTTGAGTGCATTAAGTTAGAGTTTTAAATGATTGTTGAAGGGTCAACAATCTTTTGTTTACATTTTTAGTTCATACTTTGATGGTTGATTGTTGAGTAGTGTGTGAAAATATTAATGTAGTTCTTGCGCTATACCTGCCCATAGCCTGTGGTGGTGGTGGAGAGATCTCTGGCGGGCGGCCGCCGTGAGAACCACATCCAATAGTCATATTCCAGCTTGTGCTCGTGTGGCGGAACTGTCGGAGGAATTGGCTCCTCCGTATTCCTCTCGTCCTCATCGTTGTTGTGGTTTCCCAACTCCCCAGATCGTCGCTCAGGCACGTTTAAATTGTAAAATTTGCACATTTTCCTTTCAGTCATGTTATTTCAACTGTACTAACATGTTTTACCAACGGCCTAACCTATGACACGTTGCTTTTGGTTTTTCGGAGGTCTCAAACTTATTTCAAATAAATATAAACATACAACAACAACTATGAAATAGAAGAAATTTAATTCCTTTACAAGTTGTTTAGTTAATTTAATTTATAATTAATTATTCTTGAATCAACCAACTCCTTCTTTTTCTGAGGATAACCTTTTTCTTTCCGTCATCAAAATTCAAACTGTCAATTGACAGCTAGTGAGCAAACAATGCGTTCCACAGAGTTATAATTGCCACAGAGTAATGTATGAAGTAATTATTAATTATTGCTCTGTGGAGAATTAAGTAAATTATTACTTCACTGCGGTCTAAGCGTAGAATGAGAAACTAAACTTAGTTAACTAAGTTTAGTTTCTCTGTCTACGGGTCTAAGGTATGCAAATACATTGTACAGTACAGTGTAGACTGTAGAGCTTTCATTGAATACAACAACACTTTTTTAACTGGGTACAAAGTTAATACATGATACGCCGAATAGACCGTAGGCACACAAAGTGACAATCCGAAATATTTTAGGATGTTTAGGTATACTCTACTTGCAAAGAACTCCCGCAGTTTATCTTCCGGGTGTCCGCCGGCCGTCGCCCCGCTCTCACCACCTAGACATAAAGACTGACATTAACTTTTTTAAACCTTTTACATTTATTTTTCAGAATCAAAATCATTTATTTTTATTATCCTTACTAAGGGTGCGTTTCATTTGAGTGAGATTCGCTAAAAACGATCACACTCCCAAAAAGTTTTCCAAATGGGTCTTGGCGTTATTTTCGCCTTAAACGCTACATCTAATGTCAAAAGTGACAGAAGTGGCAAATTTTAGTAGCATTCTTAGCGTTCTTATCAAAAAATGGAACGGGGATGACAGTTACAAACGATCACGTGATCACAACCACAGACGCATAATGTGATCAAAATTATCGAAATTTACGTTCTTAGCGACTACTGGAACAGGCCCTAACAAGCCTAATAGAAGTCTTTATTCTATTTAGTATTGCCATCTAAAAACTTGTTAAGCGCACAGCTTACCTAGAAATTCGCGCCCGTGTTTTAGTTTTATATCTATGTATTTTTTTTTTAATATTTTAAGTGTTAAATAAAATATTGATTGGATGTTTTCTTAAAATATTTTAAAGATATTTGTTATTAAATATGGATTTCCGCAAAGTAACGCCTCAATCATTCACATTCCACATTGATACACCAAAATCACCTTTTAAACCAAAGATCATAGAAGTCTGTAATACTGTAATCCTTGGATAATGGTCTCTGTCTGCTGTAATCCATTTATCTTTATCTATGGTAAACCTTCCTTTTTTGATAAATAAGAAATGTTTATTGCCTAGACAGTGCCAATCTTAAAAAACAAACTACCATATCTTCAAGTTCCGTTTAACTAAACTTAAACTTAGAAAATTAATCAAACAATTAATTAAATTTATTATTAATTTGATGTCTGATCTGGAGATTGCCCTCTCCATGCCCGAGGCCCATAGTTCCATGGGCCTCGAGAGGGACCCCTCCAGGTACGCGGGCATCACTGGATGGGGTCCTGATCCCGGTCGGGACCCAGATGAAGTATCTAGGTCTCATTCTGAATGGGAGGTGGGCTTTTGGGACCCACTTTACACAGTTAGCCCCAAAAGTACTGGGAGCCACGGCTGCCTTGGGGAGGCTGCTGCCCAAAGTGGGTGCCCCTAACGCTAACTGCCGTCATTTATACTCCGGAGTAACCCGGAGCATGACCCTGTACAGGGCACCTGTCTGGGTGGATGCCCTGAACCACGACAATAAGACCCTGCTGTGATGTCTGTAGCAAGTTATCGCGATGAAGGCAATACGCGGATACCGGATGGTGTCCTGGACGGCAGCCTGAGTGCTGGCCGGTAATCCTCCCTGGGAGCTCAAAGCGGATATTCTCGCCGAAGTTTATCACTTCGTAGCGGTGAGAAGATCCCGAGGAGAGCACCCAGTGTGGGAGAAGGTCACGCGCATGCGGCGGCAGCGAAGGCCGCCCTGTTGCGGCGATGGACGGAGGACCAGGCTCCACCAGTCCCTGGGCATTGAACGGTGGATACCATGCACCCGGTCCTTCAGAGGTGGGTGAGGCCGTCTGGGTCGCTGACCTTCCGATTGTGCAGGTGCTTTCTGGACACGGATGTTTTGGAAAGTACCTGCACCAGATCGCGAGACGGGAGACGACCGTGGCCTGCCACCTGTCGGGCGCTGGAGGATACGGCGCCTCATACGCTGAAGATGTGTGCTGCATGGAGTCCGCAGCGATACACACTTTCAGAACTTATTGGAGGGGATCTCTCTCTGCCGAGCGCTGTAAACGCGATGCGCCTGAGAGGCCTGATTGAATTCGGGCCTACGGCCGAGGCAAGATGGTGAATGCCAACGCGACCCTATCTTGCCCCACCTCGGCGGAGGACTGCTCACGAGGGGGTTTTAGTGGGTTCAAGTCCCACACACCCCCTTTCACCACACCCGTAGTGAAACGACAGTGCGAAGGTATTTCCACCCCTCAAAAAAAGGCGTATTCCAATGACAATTCAACATAAGTAGAAAAGATAAATTCCCTCCTCTAACATCAATTTTCACTGCAGATTGCTATGGAATTTATAAGGCTCTTGAATAAATCCGCATTACGAAACTTACTACACTTGATAGATAGGGAGACAGTTGCTGTAAAGTAGGGTAAGTATATTGGTAAGGACAGTGACTTTTAGATCTACAAGGTCTTTGAAAAGCGGAGCATGATCATAACGGGGACACTTTAAAATAATATGATTGATTTCACCCACACTCGCAAAATTTATGGTTTAAGACTTTTATTTCTCTTAAGAATATAGGTACATTCACTTAGCAGAGAAATTACAAGTTTCCTTAATTTATACATTTGTATTGCAAACATAGAAACGGACTTAATAATTAATATTATTTATATATTATACAGTATTAACATACGTAAAATATTAAACTGTAGAAAAATAAAAATAAAAAACGTTAAACAATAAAAAACATTAAACAGTTGCTAATTATTCAATTACTACGTTTGGTCGATTTACGAAGTTTTGTCTAAATTTTATAGGTACCTAGTCTAGCCATAAATATTGTTACGAAGAAAAAACATTTTTTTTTATTGCAAATAATATTTATTACTTTTACAGTGTGTTAGTTTAATACATAAATATAAAACAATTCAAAATATAAAAAGCTTATTCGAAGTGGTCTCCATTGGCTGCAACACAGTCCTTTAAACGTTGAGGCCAGTTATCAATAGAAGCACGCACTCTTTCCATGGGAAAATTCTTCACTGCCAATCGTATGGATTGTTTTAGGGACTCCAAATTATCATGGCGTTTAGAGCAAGCCATACTCTCTAAAACTGACCATAAATCATAATCCAGCGGATTAAGATCGGGACTAGACGACGGCCAGTCTTCAGCTCTGATGAAGTCCGAAACGTTCATTTCCAACCAAGACTGCGTGGACCGAGCTTTATGACCCGGCGCTGAGTCTTGTTGGAAGGACCATACTTGGTTATTGAACATGGTGTTGTTAAGGGGTTTAACTACCTTCTCAAGAATGGTATCTTGATACACTTGTGCCGATGTTTTGATACCTTTTTCACAAAAATATGGCTCAGTCACTCCTTCATAGCTAACACCCCACCAAACCATCACTGAAGTCGGATAATGCCCACGTTGCACTCTGTCGACTAATTGGGAAGCTTCCTTAGAGCTTTGAGCATAAATACGGTCATTTTGTTTGTTAAAATGTTGCTCAACTGTAAAGATTTTCTCATCCGTAAACAAAATTTTTCTGTGACCTCCCTTTGCGTACCGCTTCAGTAGTTGCTTCGATTTTACCACCCTATTCTTTTTTAAATTATCAGTTAAAAAATGACCAGTGCGTCTCTTATAGGCTGCAAGTCCTAAGTCATCTTTTAAAATGCGTGACATGGTTCTGGGTGCTATCTTCATCTCCCGAGATAAAATCTTTTGCTTTCGGACAGGATTTCTTCGAATTCTTTCCCTTACTGCTTTGACCACCATTTTCGTACGAACACTACGTGGACGGCCAGATCTTTTTCTGTCACAAACAGAGAAGGTCTCATTGTACCTATTAATAGCCCGGTACACAAACATTTGACTAATACCAAGCGTATGGAGAGTTTTAAAAATTACATTCGGCTCCATACCAACTTTGTGTAATGCAATCACAGCGATTCGGTTTTCTTTATCACCCCACTCCATTTTAATATAGCAAAATATTGTACAATGTATTGGCGCCAAAATTTGAAAATACAATGAACAATCGTATAAAAATGACAGATTCCAAATTCAAATGTAATATCTTTCTTATTTTTAATTGTAACAGTATTTATGGCCAGACTATGTATATCTATGGCATAAAACATTGTGTAAATATAATTCATTTCTAAGTACATATGTAAATAAGCGCCAGCAATTATTTTATGTAACTTGACTAATATTTTAACTGACGAAAACATTGTCGAGTAGGCTAAATGGTGCATGTGCAAAAAGTGAACAAAACAAAACGGGTGCTATTACGTGTCGTGATCGTTTATAGCATGATAGCAATAGTTGTATTATGGTTGGTGTTTATTTCTTTACTTTTTCCTTCTGAATATATTGTTTTGTATATCGGTTTGATATTAAATCATTATTGTTTATTCAATTTATATCTATATGTTAAAGGTAAAGTTATTACATTATTTAAGAGGAAATATATATATTAAAATATTAACAAACTAAAAGAGATTTTTCATTATTTATCAACATAATTGGTACACTGCACTAATAACTTACACTGTGATCTTTTTATGTATAAAATGTTTAACATTTTTTTTAAATAACAATGATGATTTTATATCTTTAATATCTGCCAGTAGCTTATTGTATATTTGAACCCCTTCATACATAATATTTTTTGATCCATAATTTTTGGTTCTTGGTGTAGTTTTTGGTAAGCTAATGTTGTTGGAATATCTTGATGATCTTGTTTGTACTTGCGATTTTATAGTAAAAGTTACTGATGTATGTATGTCTTTTTTTAAGATTTTTCTAACAATCACACAAGTATTGTAGTGATATAATTGAGTTAATGTCATTAATTTAGTTTTTTCATAGACTGTACTTGTTGGTGCTAAGTAGTTTAGGTGAAAGAACAACTTTACTATTTTGTTTTGGGTTCTTTGTAATTTTTCTAAATTGGTTTTTGCTGCTGATCCCCACACTTCTATTAGATAGGTTAGATGGGATTTAACAAAAGAGTTATATATTAAATATCGGACGGATTTTGGGTAGCAACGAATATTATTCCTTAATACACTGAGTAAGGCAGATATTTTTGATCGTACTCGCTTTATATGTGGTTTCCAAGTAAGTTCGGTGTCAAGAGTAAGACCGAGATATTTTTCTGTTTCAACTCTTTTTAATTGTTCATTGTTCATGTATAGTGGAATTGAGTTCGCGATTTTTTAAAAATAAAATTTCGTGTCTATAACACGTATCCGAGCAAGATGTGCCGAAGTGCACATATTGCCTAAACGCATTAGAATCAAAAACAGATGTAGCACGTTTACTAAGTTTCACTTTGGTAAACCAGGACTTAACCGAAATAACTGCTTGTATTTTATAGTAATATTTGCCATTCAAAGTCAAAGTCAAAATCATTTATTCAATTTAGGCGTCTATGACGCTCTTATGAAGGTCAATTACAAATTTTAGTATTGAAATATTCTACATTGTACTGCCACGTTCAGCAAATAAAGTGTATAGAGCCACTGCGAGAAGAACGGGCAAGAAACTCGGGGCCATTCTTTTAAACATCTTTTAACAATGTGTTACATACATACTATATAATAGAGTTATTACAATATTTGTTTAAATTATGTAGGTGACAGGCAATAGCTTGGCGGAGGCGGAATTGTCCAGGCATTTTTGTCGTTTATGTAATCAGAAACTGTGTAGTAGGATTTTTTAATCAATATGTTTTTCACATGCAACTTGAATTTCCCTTCTGTGAGCGTTGTAATATGTTTAGGAACTTTATTATAAAACCGCACACAATTACCTAAGAAGGACCTTTTATTTGTCTTTGCTAATCTAAAACCTGGCACCGCTATTTTATCTTTATTCCTAGTATTGTAATCGTGATTGTCACTGTTTAATTTAAATTTACTCAAATTTTTACGAACATACATAATATTTTCAAATATATACAGACTTGGTAAAGTTAAAATATCAATTTCTTTAAAAAGATCCCTCACAGATTCCCTAGGACCCATTTTATATATGGCTCGAATTGCACGCTTTTGTATGATAAAGATTGTCTCTATCTCAGCAGCAGTTCCCCACAGAAATACGCCATACGACATAATACTGTGGAAGTACGCGAAATAAACTAGGCGAGCAGTAGCTACGTCTGTTAACTGTCTTATCCTAAGAACTGCATATGCTGCAGAACTAAGTCTTCCGGAGAGATCATGTATATGTGGATCCCATTGTAAAGTGGAATCCATTTTGATTCCCAGGAAGACTGTCGCTTTGTCAATAGGGAGTTTATCTGGGCCAAGCTTTATGTTTGGTTCAACATAAGGAACATTTGGTAAAGAAAACTTTAAACATTTGGTCTTTTTTGAATTTAGGAGAAGATTATTAGCGGCGAACCATTTACAAATCTTAGATAATACATTATTTACATGCGTCAGTTCACTGTCTTTCCTGTCTACTTTAAAAATCAGAGAGGTATCATCTGCGAATAAAACAATATCACAGAAATCTTTGACCATGTAAGGCAGATCATTAATATATGTTAGAAACAGAAAAGGTCCCAAAATTGATCCCTGTGGTACTCCCATTTTTACCAATGACCCGGAAGAAGTATTGCCACTTATTCCAACCCTCTGTAGCCTGGCTGACAGATATGACTCTATAAGATTCAGAGCTTTTCCACGAATACCATAGTGGTAAAGTTTACGAATCAGAGTGCAGTGCTCTACACAGTCGAATGCCTTGGAAAGATCACAAAATACGCCAATAGCATCATGTGAACTCTCCCAGGCTTCCAGGATATGCGACATCAATTGAACACCTGCATCTGTTGTGGATTTGCTCTTGGTGAAACCAAACTGATTCTCATTTAATAAATTATGCTTGTTAAAATGGGATAGTAGTTGTTTGAGCATAATTTTTTCGAATACATTACTCAGAACAGGTAAGATGTATTTAGTCGGGCACTATCTGTCCAGCTTCATTCCAATCGTGTTGCAGGTCTAATTTAAAGGCTCAGCTAGATCCTGAGGATAGTTTTTATCGACAAGATAGTTTGATCGAACATGTTACCTCACTCAGTTGCATGGGTTGCAAGTTGGTCAGCGTACTCGTTTCCCTTTATTCCACTTTGACTGGGAATCCAGGCAAACGAAGCAGAATACCCTCTGTCTATGCACGTAATAAGTTTCTCTCGAGCTTCGATTATAACCGGTGAATGTGCATTTCTTTTGAAAGGAAATTTCATGAAGGCTTGTAATGCACTCTGAGAAAATAATGTTCTCGCTTCTTTCATTCAAGCAAACAATATCAAATTATGATTAATTTACAAAAATATAAATAAATAGCATTATGTGTTTATTAATATCCCATCCTTCATCTCTCCTCTGACTCTATCTATTTCCTCGAACCCTTATATTATCTTATAAACTTTATATTTCCTTATTTTTTGCAACAATATTAAACAGAAATAGTTGAAGAAGTATAAGATAGTCCCAAACAATCAAGAAGTTTGAAGCTGAGAAGTCTTCCCAGCTCAAGCCTAGCAGTTGAAAACGACGGAATTGAAGCCCCAAAAAAGAAATTTGGGAAAAATAAAAAACATTACACTGGCAAATACACAAGACGTGCGAGTCCAAATCACAAGAGAAGGAAAGAAAAATGTTTATGAATCGTAGTACAGACCCACCAACTTATCTGTTCAGGTGGCAGAAAAAAGAACTACAACATTCCTTCAAATTGTGACAGTTTGTAGTTGATTTCCATGACCAGTAGCGCCCTCGAAAACTGCACAGTTAAGTTGGTGGTACTATACGTGATCGGCCCGCTTCTCTCATCCATGTTATGATTTTTGATCAATGAACCGGCCACAGAGTACTTTGGTTATGTTATGTAGTATATATTCTATTTGATCTATGATACCGGCCAACCAAAATAAAAACAAACATTCGACGGATTTTTACTTGTGCAGTGGGATTTTCTTTCATATTAAATTACCTTTATAGCAATTGCAATTAAATAACTGCAAAAAATATTCTTAGCGTTTGGTGTTTTATTTGATGTACGGGTTCACTTCAAATATCATTTCAAGATGTCCAAAACCATCGACGACGATAGTTGCGTGAATGTTGACTTTGTTCGCTCTCTTGTAAAACAATATTCTGAATTGGTAAGTATGTATGTTTACCAGTGAATGCATATAAACATATGCTTCACTGAAATTTACAATATTTAAGAATTTTCATATTGATGAATTCATTTTCATATGAGATCACCCGGTCGCACAGTAGATCGAAACTCGTCTTTCATAGACATAGAATCTTGAATTATTAAAGGTCAATTTTTTTGCTTGGGACGAGTTCTGTTAATCATTGTTATACTATAAAATGGGATGTGCGACAATTGTGAGCACAAATAGGCAAGATATAATTTTTTTTTGAAAAATTTGTATGGGACTAACATATAAAATGTCAATATCTCCGTAATCACAAGTTTGGCCGTTATATCCTTGCACACGTATATAGTACTAATTATTTATGATTTTTTGATATACTTTGTTTTGCGGCACCACTTGCGTTTTTTTTTTTAAAAATCGTCAAAGTTATTAATTTTTTTTTATATTGATGACTGTTTGTAATGCTAAAATATGCGATTATTAGTTCTAGTTTAGGGTATTTTATAAATCTTAACAGAAAACTTTCTAAGAAATCACAAGACTGTTAACCAAAACATTTTCACGTCTCAATACAACTTGCACGGTAATAATAAATTATATATTTTTGAATCTAATCTAGTCACCAGTAATGGTGACTAATAACTAACTTAATGACCTCCGTTACTTCTAATGGTTAAGTAGTCATTTGTTAATGACCTCCGTTACTTCTAATGGTTAAGTAGTCATTTGTTTATGACCTCCGTTACTTCTTATGGTTAAGTACTCATTTGTTAATGACCTCCGTTACTTCCGTTAATACTAATTAATATTGTACCTAATTAAGTAAATGAATATAACATCTAAAGTGACAAATGCTGCTTAATTTCAAAATTAGTTGTGATAATGATACCCTCATTACCAAAACTAATTATAAATTAAGAAAAAATAGTACCCTCATAATTAGTCAATACCTATAAATAGTCAAAAATCAAATTATGTAGCTTCAGTTCATTTTGAGTACTTCTACTGCTAACAACTAATAGTATCTACCTACCCGCTTACCCCGTGATTGTGAATAATGGAAAGTGTAATTTCAAACTTGGACTTGTTTGTTATTCTGAGTAGTCAGAATACTAAATTCGATCACGAAATATTATTTAACACGCTTGTTAATCGACTAGATTCTAGCCTTTCCGATGAAGACCGTGTTACCCTCAAGGAATTTTGTCGGAAATTCACACGGGCTGTTCAGAAGAGATGGATAAGATCCCACCGCAAACCTGATATTTTTAGACGTGATTATTCCAATTGGCTTGAGGCAAATATTGACTGGCCAAGCTGCGTACAAACAAATTTGCTCATACAAGAATCGGTAAATGAAAGTACTTATGCTGAACCCTTACCATCAACGTCAACGATGATATCGGCTTCAACAATGACAAAAAGGTCGCGAAAGCCCTTTGAAGATTTAAGCAACAAGCAGAAGAAGAGGAGATCAAATGAACATAAAGATGAAGAACCTGTTGAATTAGCATATTCAGCTGCAGCACTTTTAAAACAAGATGGTCGTGAGGATATTGCATACGTTATTGAATACATGTTAAAAAATCCAGATGCAACAGCAAGAATTAAGGAAATGATCAAAAAACCAGTCCCTAAAGTATTATTTTCACCAGAGAAAGCACTGGGTTTGTTGCTTTCATTAAAATTATCAAAATGGCAATACATCACTTTGAGGGAAACAACAACTCGAGAAGGTTCGAAAGATATATATCCGTCGTATTATAAACTTCAAAAGGCTAAGCTTCAGTGTTACCCTCCGGAGACATTTGTGACCATAACGGATAGCTCAGCTTCGATTGCACTCCAAGCATTACTAGATTTAACAGTGACCAGGATTATTGAAAGTCTTCCTAGTACTAGTGAAATACAAGGCAAGCAATTGATTTTAATATCGAAGTGGGGATTTGACGGTGCATCCAACCAAAGTAGATATAAGCAGAAAATAGACAGTGAGCAAGATGATTCCAGCATATTTATGACCTCTTTGGTTCCTCTAAAGTTAACAACAGGAGAAGGTGATACTATTTGGATAAATCCAAAACCCTGCTCTTCTACATATTGCCGCCCAGTGCAGTTCAGTTTTTTGAAGGAGAGCAAAGAAGTTGTCATGAATGAAAAAACTAGAATGGATAATGAAATCCAGGCTTTGATTTCCACAAAATACCAAGCAAATGAGATTAGTCATCAATTGTTATTAACAATGATCGATGGCAAAATTTGTACATATCTCTCGGAAGCTAAATCAAATGCGGCCTGCTACCTGTGTTTGGCTAAGCCAACCGAAATGAATCAGTTAGATAATGTAACGTCAAAGACCGTTTCTACTGGTTCCTATGAATTTGGATTGTCACCACTACATGCCCGTATTAATGTAATGGAATGTCTTTTACACATAGCTTATCGCCTCGATTTTAAGAAGTGGTCTGCGAGGGAGGAATCTCACAAGATACTGTTACAGACCAGAAAAAAGCTTATCCAAGATCGATTCAGAGATGATCTTAATCTCTTGATCGACATCGTTAAACAAGGGTCAGGCACAACTAACGATGGTAATACTGCGAGAAGGTTTTTCGAGTTTCCTGAGAAAACTGCAGCAATAACAGGACTGGATGAAAACCTTATCTACAGGTTTGCCGTGATTCTGCAGGCAATCACTTCTGGTGAGATAATTGATGTGCCTAAGTTTAAAGAGTATACCAAATTAACTGCCGAAAGATATGTAGAACTTTATAATTGGTATTACATGTCCTCAACTGTCCACAAATTATTAATCCACGGAGGTGATATAATAGCCGAAAATGCTATTGTGCCAATTGGGAGTCTATCAGAAGAAGCTTCAGAGGCCCGCAATAAAGACTTCAGAAGATTCAGGGAACATCATTCAAGGAAGAAGAGTAGACAAACATCTAACGAAGACATCCTCAACATGCTTCTTCTCTCATCTGATCCTCTGATTTCTTCAATAAGACCAAAACTGGATGCCCATAAGAAGCAGGTATACTTTAGAGAAGCTTTAGATCTACTCAAACTTCAGGAACCTCCGATAGAGTTCTTGGATGTAATGGGAACTGTAGAGTCAGATTCTGAAGTGGATTCTGATGGTGGTGAAGTATTAGAATAATTTAACTTTTAATATTATAAGTAGTTACTTAATTATTGTAATTTTATTTTCACTTGTATTTGACTTATTTATTTATTTATTTTACTTATATTAATTGTACTTACCTAAATCATTTTATTTGATTCCAATTTAATATTTATTGTGTGTAATAATTTCAATTTATTTTAAATTTCAGTTGATTTCATCTTTTGTTAGATTTAAGTATTTAATTTAATTTATTTTGAAGAATTTTATGATTTCTGATATTTATATTTGATATTCATGATTTTATTATGTTTTTTACATTAATAAAAAAATCAATTCTTTCTAAACTTCTTTTTTAATTTTATAACCCAACTTATCTAAGTATCTAATACTAGATAGTTTAAATCTCATATAAGATAAAAGTTTTTATCTTAATTTAATGATAGTTTTATACTATGGATCTGCATAGTATAAAACTGATAAATTACGTATATTTGAAGCATTAAATATAGCCTATAAAAAAGAATGATAATTCTGCACTAATTATTAAATTACGGAGCTCTTAAACTTAATACATATTCTTTTGAGTGTATCCTTTCGCTAATTGCTTTATTAGGTATTTAGTCTATCTGATCACCTAACGGAGGTCATTAACAAATGAGTACTTTTACAGTACTCATTTGTTATTGATTACCATACCATTACAGGTGACTAGATTAGATTCAAAAATATATAATTTATTATTACCGTGCAAGTTGTATTGAGACGTGAAAATGTTTTGGTTAACAGTCTTGTGATTTCTTAGAAAGTTTTCTGTTAAGATTTATAAAATACCCTAAACTAGAACTAATAATCGCATATTTTAGCATTACAAACAGTCATCAATATAAAAAAAAATTAATAACTTTGACGATTTTTAAAAAAAAAATCGCAAGTGGTGCCGCAAAACAAAGTATATCAAAAAATCATAAATAATTAGTACTATATACGTGTGCAAGGATATAACGGCCAAACTTGTGATTACGGAGATATTGACATTTTATATGTTAGTCCCATACAAATTTTTCAAAAAAAAATTATATCTTGCCTATTTGTGCTCACAATTGTCGCACATCCCATTTTATAGTATAACAATGATTAACAGAACTCGTCCCAAGCAAAAAAATTGACCTTTAATAATTCAAGATTCTATGTCTATGAAAGACGAGTTTCGATCTACTGTGGGTCGTGGGGTCAACTCAACTTCTACTCCTGTCTGTGTGATAGGTTGGGGGTTTGTTCAGTTTTACGATTGTTTCAATTTATATGAACTAGGTCATATATAGAGATAATCCTATCGTATAAAAAGGTTTCTTTAGTAGATTTTTAAATGGACTTTTAGTCTTCTGGTTTCTTTTATAAGAAAGGCACAATATTCAGTTTAGTATAAGCCTTCCGTTTGTGGCAATCTATTAGTAATATTCCTCATGTAATAACAAAAAGTAATTCCAGGGGCAGTGGACCAGTGCACTGTTTTGGGCAGATGCAGCAGCGGCAGCTGCTGGCAGTGAGACCAACAGCGCCAGTGGTGATGACATATGGCTTCTGGCAAGTGCTATGCTGGCACGAGGAGAATTACATAGGGCTACACATGCAGTTACATCCAGAGGGCTACATAAGTAAGACAATTCTTCTATGGAGTAAATTTAATTCAGATGTTAAGAATATATAATTTAGAATTTATTTTTTTATCTGTGTTGCGGACACAGATAAGGTGCCTTACATGGCACAATATTCAGCCTCACATGGCACCTAGCAATAATAAGTACAGGCATGGAGCTCCCCAAGTTGTGGGCCTGTGGCATTTGCTGCAGCAATAATTACTATATATGTTTAACCCATTAGAAATTAGTGGAAATAATAATGCCAATATCTTTATGCTGCTATGGTTTGCGCATCCAATGTGTGTCACTTTGGTGTATGACACTTTATCTGGACAGTATTCAGGCTAAAGACCCAAACCCTGGTCTTGTGTTGTATTTTCTCAATATATTCTTGTAGTTGACTGTTTTTTTGAGTTGATTAGCAATAATTTGCAATCATCCACAAAAAGGGTGGTTTAACATTTGATGAGCTCTACCAAATCGGATATTAAGAGCAAAAAATGTGTAGCCAATATTGAGCCTTATAGTACACAGTTGAACAGCAAACACACACTAGGAAGTTTCTATCTGTTGGATAGAATTCAATCCATTTGTAATTTTTTTAACTTAATCAAGAGGTGTTGATGTGTAACATTGTAAAAAGGCATTTAAAATCCAATTTGATTATATACCTACCATAGGATTGGTGGAGAATGATTGGTTGAAAGTTCTCAGGTTTAGTTTTGTAGTTTTTCTTGTCATAAAGTTTGACTATTGGCCTCACTATGCCCTATGATGGTTAAATTAATAAAATTAGACCACATAATTTGACGAAGTCGAGTCAGTCTTGATAGCCCAGTGGTTAAAGCATCTGGTGCATAAAACAGGAGTACAGGGGTGGTGGTTTACTGCTAGAGATGAAAATTTTGTTCCCTAACAGTTTTTAAATGTGATTTTTGCTCAGCATGTGATAGTGCTGGTAATCATATTTAGAAATATATATATTACTAGCTATATCTACGATTTCGTTTGCGATTGCCGTACTTGCAGACTAATTATTCACATTTGAGCACTGTTTATCTGATATTAAGCAACGCTGTGGTATAAGGTGAAGTACTCTTAGTAAAGCATAGCTCAGAAAGGAGCTTTTTACTTTGGGTTTGAAAACTCCCGGGTTGTATTTTCCAGAAGACATTAGTTAAGTAAATCAGAAAGTTCCTTTACGGTTCGCACAATAAATGTTGAAGTACAGTACTTTGTGCGTTTCTTTGAAATTCCGATTTGAAAACGGCGTCTATTTCCCCAGATTATCCTTGCTTTGCGGTAGAACAAACATATATTAGATTGTGCACTTCCATTGCGCAGTCTCCAAAATGTATCCGGCAAAAGATAGATTGTTTAAAAAAGGCTTATGTTTACTTACCACCAGGAGTTAAGCATTTGAAAAAGCATTTCTTTTGATCAGATGAACTAAGTAATAGTGTGGATGATGGCCTCAGTGTCCCTGATGGCCATTAAAATAATAAAAATACAGCACAAAAGTAAGCACAGTCTAGCCAGTCTTGATAGCCCAGTGCCTAAGGCACTCGCTGTTTTAAACTAGGGTATGCAGGGTAGATTCTCGTTCCAGATAAAATTTTTGTGCTCTTTGAACAATTTGTAGAAATTATTGATGCTTAGCATGTGATAGTGGTTGAATAACTCGCCTTTTTAAATAATAAATAAATAAATAAAAAATCAATTTATTGCCTTCACCAAATTTACACGAAATATTCCTTAAAAAAGCTATATAATTTAATTTTGGGCAACAGGGTTATTTTTAAGCAGTAATAGTTTTATTTTTGTACAATTTTATTTTGTTATAAAGTGTGATTCTAGTGCACATACAAAATTGGGTGAAACTAGACTCAATTTTATTGATGGGGAAAACAATAAAAAATCTAAAATAATATTCAATAATAATTGTGAAAGTATTTTTCAATATACACACATTTTACCCTCAAGTTTTATTACTTAAAGTTATTCTTTGTCAGTTATCAAGAAGAAACATAACCACATTTACAAAGTCTCACACAGATTTTCTGTGAACTTTTTCCTAATTTCACGGTAGTTTTTTTAAGATAAATAAATAATTCGTAAAATCTTTTCTACAACAACAAGAAACTGAGCTATAAAGTGCATGCAATGAGCTTGGAAATGCAAAGCGAATGGCTAATCATAGGTGAATTTTGTATCCCTCTGAAGTTAAAGTGATACACAATTGGCCACCTGCCTTATTAAAATTCTATCTTAACGCCTTTCAGATGACCCTCCCAGGCTAAAGTAATTTAATAAGATGGGGGAAAGCCACCGAAAAGTCTTGCGCTATTTGTCGGGAGGCCATAGGGTTCACAAATCCTAAATTTCTTGAACATCATCATCTCTTGTTTAAATGTTAGAGTTGTATATTTTGTACACAACTGCCCAAAAAAAGGAGAGTCATGTTTTATGTATGTTTTTGAGTTTCTTTATTCCACCATAACTTCTAAACGGCTTAACTGATTTTGATGCAAGAAATATCGTTAGAGATTCGTCTTGATAGCATATTAAGTGACACTAGGGACATAAAAAAAGAAAAAAGAATAGCGGATTTTAGACGCCATATTGTGAATAAAAAAAAAAAAAATTCTTCAAAACCATCAAAATAAAGAGCTTTAAAAACGATTCCAAAAATATATCAAAAGTATTTTGATGCAGTGATGGCTCAGTGGCATTGGCTATGGACTGTCGTGCAGCAGGTCCATGGTTCGAAGCCCGCCGCGGGCTTGAGCTTCACAGCATGGTGGAAGGGCATTTTGCGAATGCCCGCCTGGCTAGCGACCACCCTCAAGTAGAAAATCTGTCGCCAAGCACCTAAAAGTGTGTTCCGGCAGCAGTCCTTGAGAGCCAGTAAAATTACAGACACATGAGACTAACAACTGTACGTTTCACTGTGACGAGCGCAGTGCAATTCGTCGTTGACGAAATGCATCTGTTATAGGCAGAGTATAAGTCCACTTAACATCAGGTGGGCCTCGGGCTTGTTCCATCACAATAACATTAAAATATATTTATATATAACTTGTAGTTTTCATTAAATGGAATATAACGAAAATAATTTGCTGTTAGTTTTTTTACTTTATTAATTAATTTATATTTTTTTACATTTCAGGCAGCACTTGCTCTGCCTGGGTGTAGCCATGAGAGCTTACCTCACTGCCAAAGAGCCTGCTTTAGCACTCAGTCTGATGGATGAGGCAGACCCCATGCTGCTAGAGCCAAGAAACACAGATCAGACACATAATGTAAGGAAGATAATTATTTATTAGAATGATCCACCAATTTTGAATTTGTAATTAATTAATATTTTATATTACATAATCACAAATATACGATAGGAAAAATTTAAGTCATGTGCGGGATTTGAACCCGCGTTCATCCACCCCTTGAGCCGGGGTATGCTCTAACCAATTGAGCTAACATGACATAACGTCATAACTCAAATCTTTCCTATCGTTCTTTAACCATCGTATTGGGATGTGATTTTGTAATGTAATCCGCATAGCAGGCGTTATTGCAAACCTAACAATTTAAAAATATTTTATACATAGCATTTCCAGATTTGAATTTCCAGATGATGAATCTATATAAATAATTGCCTCGTGGGGTACCGGGCTAGAAAGTCATCCCCATTGCTATCTGTGGGTGTCGAGAGGTGACTAAGGGAAAAATATTTACAGGTGGGCAGTAACCCCCCCTAATGGGGGAGACAATGTTCAGCAGTGGACAATGTGGCTAATACACATACAGTATGAATAACTATAGATGTATATGTCACTCTAAGGAGTCATCATTACAGAACCTATTGTTTGGTGGCTTGTTGCTTTATTTATTTTTATGTTCGCCTTTGTCCACTATCTCACCTGATGGTAAGTGATGATGTGGTCGAAGATGTTGTTCAGGCTCCCCTAAAAGTACTGGCTCCAAGACAGCTGCCGGTACACGCCATTAAGTGCTTGGCGACAGATTTTCTACTTGAGGGTGGTAGCTAGCCAGGCGGGCATTCACAAAATGCCCTACCACCATGGTATAACGACTATAATCCTAAGACAACAACCGGGACCGAACCGGCGACGGCTTCACATGTCCTCCGAAGCACGGAAGCGCTCTATAGTATTGTCACTAGCGATCACCCATCCAACTAATGACCGCGGCGGACGTTGCTTAAAGGTGAACTGGCCGACCCGCTCTCCATACAAACGTCGCAGGGTGATCACTCCCTTATTTGAGGATTTAGGTCCAGAATAAAGCATAATACCGACTGATGTCGTCATTATCTAGGCTTGTATGATGCCGGAATGTTAATAAAATAATTAACTTGAGAATTATGAGCCTCGAAACATTTTCATATAAAGTTTTCGAGGCTCATAACTTACAACTTAATTATCTTTCTAAAAGTTTGGCATCATACAAACCTAGATAATGACGATATCAATCGGTATTATGCTTAAGTCTGAACCTAAAATCTCAAATAAGGGAGTAATCACCCTACGACGTTTGTATGGAGAAGTGACCGGCCAGTTCAACCTTAACTTGGCTGATCGATTAAGAAGAGCTAAGTAAACTTCGCTACGAGCGCTTCAAAACACACAGTAGTAAGTACTTCCGGCAAGCTTTTGCTAGCTATTTGACATTGAAAATACTTTGATTTTGTAAAGGAGTACCAGGTCACTGAAGTGAAAAGCTACAGTTAAAAATGTTCCCTATGCTTCTCGACCGGGTCCTTTGTGTACGAACTGAGTGCATGCTCGACTTCAGCGTCTGGCGGGGCGGGGCGTGCAGCGTTCGTGTTAAACAGATGTAAACACTCGCGAGTGTCCCGAGTGGGAGCCGAGCGGCTCGGCGAGGGAGCGTGCTTGTTTGCGGTGAACCGGGCGTCGAGCGTAGCGTCGAGCGTAGCGTCGAGCGTGGCGTTGCGTGCAAGTTCCAACCAATTTGTGTTTTACAGCGGTGTCAAAAGCGTACGCGGCATGTCGTTCGAATGTGACCACGAACGCTAAGCGTGCACTACGGCCATTGGGCGAACGCTCTTTCGCCGCTTACACGCAACGCTGAACGCTCCGCTGGACGCTTTTTCACTCAGGCCTTAGGCTTAGGTTTTCAGACAAACGAGTGCCGCAACAAGTGCAAGTACAGCTGCAGGCGTTTGCATTCTGCAGTTGCAGTTGGCATAGAACCTTAAGAAGGACCATCAAACATATCATATATACAACAAAAACTTTTTTTGTCATTACAATAACTTTAAAGTGTTTTCCTATTTTGATGATATAGTCATTAACAGTGAATGACAGTCGATCCTATAAGTAGCAAGGTACACTAAATATGATTAAAAAAAATCTTTTTCATAAAATGTAACCGACTTCTTGTGGAGGACGCTACTGGATATGGGCACGCCAAAACATCTCGTACACCTTTTAAGGCAACTTTATGAAAAAGGCACAGCTTCTGTACGAACAGATGACATTCTGTCGAGTGACTTTCATCCTAGTTCTGGTGTTCGCCAGGGATGCATAATATCACCGCTCTTATTTAACGCATACACTGAGCTTATCATGCGTATCACCCTGGAAGATTGGACAGATGGTGTAAAAGTTGGCGGTTATAAGATAGCGAACCTACGCTACGCGGATGATACTACTCTGTTTGCGACTGATGAACGCCATATGGAGGAACTACTTTTGAAAATGGAGCAAGTGAGCCACGAGTTTGGATTGAAGATTAATCGCAACAAAACCAAGGTGATGATTGTGGACCGCGCTAACAATAACTCGCCTGAAGTGACCAAGATTGCGAACTGCGAAGTTGTCCACTCTTACGTTTATCTGGGAACTTTAATCTCGAATAACGGCGGATGCATCGACGAGGTCAAACGACGTATGGCGATAACCAGGACCTCAATGGACAAGATGAGGAAAATATGGAGGAACAGAAATATCACCAAAGCCACAAAGATCCGACTAGTGCGAACTCTTATTTTCCCCATATTTCTTTACGCCGCAGAGACGTGGACCTTGCGAGAGATCGAAAAAAAGAAAATAGACGCTCTTGAGATGTGGTGCTGGAGAAGAATGCTTGGAGTATCGTGGACCGAGTTTCGCACAAACGTCTCGATACTTCAAGAACTCGGCATTAAGCAGCGTCTTTCAGCAATAGTGCAATCGCGGATCCTTGCATTCTTTGGGCATGTTTTGAGGCGAGGTAGCCAGTCCATTGAGCGTCTTGTCGTTCAGGGCAAGGTAGAGGGCACTAGACCGCGCGGGAGGTCACCCATGCGATGGACTGACCAAATTAAATCTGCGGTGGGCGGTCCCTTGCATGAGTGCACCAGAATGACCGCGAATAGAAGGCGATGGCGTGACATTGTGAGGCGCATTACATCTGCCCCCACTACAACTACATGACGACCACGACCGCTCTGTCAAGAGCGTAACGACTGAGAAGAAGAACCGACTTCAACAATCTATTTAACACATTTGAGTACTGAAATCGGTTCCATTTTTTGATAAAAATTAATGATTTTTCTATTTTGTGTATAATAACACATAATCTATTAATATCTGCGGAAAAATAACAAGAATATAATAATCACTAACAACACTTGGCACCCACCTCCTCCTTCTTCTTCGAACAACGCTTTGTGTGTTGCTCGGACGCGGTTTCGGGCACGGGTGGCCCCTGACCGCGGAGTTCAAGCGCGGTCTGCCTCTGCAGACCGGTCTTTAGGTCGGACTTCTGGTCCTATAATTTTCATGTGGTCCTGGTTTGTGGGGTGCCTCGGTAGGTCGGGGCACCCTGTGGCCTGGACGTTCTATTCTCTTCTTCTGTGTGATCTTCGTTTGGTTTCTCGCTGAGGTCCCCTTGGGGTCTTATAAGATCCCTTGGTTGGCGTTTAGCTTTTGGATGGCGCTCGTATAGGGGGGCTATTGACCGGAGATGATCTTGCTCCGAGGCGTCTGCTCGGTCGAACATCTTCTTTGTGAGCCCCTCGACGAACTCGTCTAGTGGCTCCATCTTCAAGTCCCGGTGGATCGTGGAGTTGCGGACGAACCATGGGGCGTCCGTCAGCAGGCGTAGGTTTTTGTTCTGTTGGGCTTGGAGGCGTTTTCTTTGTGTTTCGGCTAGGAGGGCGAACCAGGCCGGGGCGGCATATGTGAGTATCGGGCGTATATATGTTTTATATAGTGCCACCTTGATCCGCAGTGGGAGTGTGGATTTCAGTATGGGGCTGAGAAAGTATTGGGCTGCTTTGGTCTTCTGGATCACTTGGCTGGTGTGGAGAGTCATGGTCAGTCTCCTATCTATTGTCACTCCTAGGTATTTGGCTGATCTATGCCATGGAATTGGTGTGCCTAGGAGTGAGAGTTTGTCCGGTAGGGTTCTCTTCGAGGTGACCAGCATGGCTTGCGTTTTTGTCACGTTAACGCGCAATCTCCATCTGGTCAGCCATGATGGGAGTTCGTCGAGGGCTCGCTGCATCTTTATTGCTGCGTGATGGGCCTTGAAGGAGGATGTTAGGAGCGCCGCATCGTCTGCATAGAGGGCAAGTGTAGCGCCTGTGGACGGGATATCATCCGTGTAGACCGTGTAGCATGCTGGTGACAAACAGCTGCCCTGTGGTACTCCGGCGAGGATGGGGTGGACTTCTGAGAGGGTTCCTTCTATCCTTACTCTGAAGTTTCTCTCTTCCAAGAAGGATTTTATGACAGCAACTGCTCTTTTTGGGGCTGGAGAGTTGGCTAATTTGAAGAGCTTGGCACCCACTTTACGAGGCGTCAATAAACAGCCTAAACATTCACCTGATATAGAAAGTGTGTGGGAGTAGCTCTTATTTCTTGGATAGAAATCTTTTCCAATCAAATATTGTCTTGAGTTATTTTAGTTTATTTGCGGGTGTAAATTCGAGATGTGGCTAAGTTCGAGTTGGCCCGCACACCGAGAGTACACTTCCGTACAAACATTCAAAATGCCGTGCCGCAGGTCCCTGGTTCGATCCCTACCGCCGGCTTGAGCTTCACCGCATGGTGGAAGGGCATTTTGCGATTTCCCGCCTGGCTAGCGACCACCCTCAAGTAGAAAATCTGTCACCAAGCACCTAACAGTTTGCTCCGGCAGCAGTCCTTGAGAGCCAGTGAAATTACAGGCACGTAAGACTTAATAACTATGTCTCAAGGTGACGAGCGCAATGTCACTTGTGATGAAATGCATCTGTTCTAGGCAGAGGTTAGTCCGCTTAACGCTTAACTGGCCTCGAGCTTGTTCCGTCACAATAACAAAAAAAAATAGGAGACCTCTAGGGTAGTTTTGATGTAATCCCCACGCATGGCAGTCGCCTTGGGGAACATAGTGTAATATGGCAGTTTCTCAATAGGTAGGGGAAAGCGACTCACTGAAGTTTGTAATTTTATACAGTCTTATTGGTTTGCTTTTGTTTCACTGTCCCTTACTTTCTGTCCTAACGTACAAAGAGTGTTTCCTAAGGATAGCTGCCGGAACACACTGTTATAGTTATATAGTGATCGTTAGAGAGACGAGGAATTGAAAAACGCCCTTTAAGCCCGCAGTAGAATTAGAAACATGGATGAACCATTTGAGCGGCAGTGCATAGCTATGTCATCACTGGTTCAAACATTGTACTGGTTTGACCCTCAAAATTAACTTCTAATATACCCATTTCTATGGGTCAGGACGAAAACTTTTTGATTACCCGGTTTGACAATGTCCTTGCTAACCAATTATTCTAAAAAAAAAAAACAATGTATAATAGTAAAATCCTTGCTTCTATTAAATATAGCCTTTCTTTTGATTTGATACCTGACACACAAATCATGTACCTATGGAACTACATCCATAGTTGCTTCTAAGTACTCGTAGGATAAGTATAAAAATAAAGGATTTGAATTTCAGCGTGCGTTAGCTGGGGTGTTAGTATGGCAGGCCAGAGCTTTGTCATCGCTAGAGCGACGCGAGGCAGCCGCCAAGGCGTTGTCTACAGCGCTGCGGGCAGACTGCGCGTGCTACGAAGCGCTGGATTTGCTGCTAGAACAACACGCACTAACTCCCAGAGAAGGTTTGTTACGACTACAGTGTATTAGTTTGGCTAGCCGTATGACGACAGTGTTATTTTTTTTTTTTTTGTAGATATTAGGCAAGCTTTTGACCTCTATCTCAACTGATAGTACTTAATTGATGATGTGGTCGAAGATGGTGTTCAGGCTAGCCTAGAAGTACTGGCTTTAATATGAACTTTATGCACTGCACTATTAAGTATTTGTATTGTATCCAATATATGTTTGCTTACGAGTGATTTGTGCACAACGCTGCTACCATTCTAAACCGGTTTATTAAAAAAAACCTGCATTACGAACTTCAGTATAAATGCAGAACAAACCGAAAAGAAAAATTTATATGTACTTAGATCTGGTTTCCAATCCCTGCATGGACTACGCAGGGATTCCCAAAGTGGGTTCCGTAGTATTATTAGTAGTATTCCGTAGTAATATTAGTACTCATCAGGGTTCCGCCAAAATCATTTATTATTAGCTGCTAAACAATAGCAGGGTTACAATTTAATTTTTGAAATTATAATATTATTTGAAGTTAAGGTTAGTGTTTCAGTTATAATACATATTTATTAAAATTAATTATTCTTATTAAATATCGGTGTTGATCACTTGATATGAGTTTCGGTATAATAAAAGGTATTTGGCTGGTGTTCCGTTATATTTAGAGTTTAGGAAGCCCTGGACTAGTGTTGATATGGCAAGCCAGAGCTTCATTGTAAAGCAGTTGTCAAAGCCTTGTCGCCTGCATTTCGGGTAGAATGCTCGAGCTATCAAGTTATGGATTTACTGCTCGAAAGTGTAAAACTATAGATAAATGTAAATCTAGTTAATATTATTTATAATGTGCTGAGAATTAGACTAGAAAGTATTTCATATTTTACAAAGTGTTTGTTAACTGCTGAATTACAAATCGGCTGCTTAAGGAGAAACTATGATGACAGGATCAACATATCCTGTTCTACTTCCTTTAGCAGCCCAAGCACTGACTTTTTCACTCTCTCATAAAATATATCTATGGAATTAAAATGTTCATTATAAGATTTTGCCATGCGGTACAAGGGAGATCGTTTGCCAGTATTGGTACGACAAAATGTTATAGCAAATTTTTATGATTTCGTGAAAAGGCCCTTATGGGTACATAGTTTGGCAGGTGCTTGTGCCATGGTATGTATTGAAGCACTTTAGTCCTAATGGGTACTAGGCGGTGTCAATATTATAAATTCCAATATGCACAAGAGAAAACACTATTTATTTGACAGAAGGATAACACGAAAGTCAAAAATATATATATTGGACGAGCACAAGTCAACAGCACATACAACACGAGATAAAACAATTAAGAACAGTCAACAAACAATAAACAATAAATATCGCGTAATACGCGGTGCAGTAAAATTGTATTAAGTGACGCGGGCTTCGCGAGTAATCGCCAGTTCTCGACTGAGGCTTGGTTGAACTCGGCAGCTGATCGCACGCGGCGGCGGAGCGAGCGCATCGGGTGGTGGCAACAACATTCCTTAGATAAGGCCGTGCGCTTTACTCCGATTGCCGCGCGGCGATGCTTGTTTATGTTAATATTATTTGTTTAGTGTTATGATTGAATATAAGCGTCTTGTATGTGAATAGTGTATGTAATGTGTTATTTCTATAAGTATATATATATGATACATGTATGATTGTTTTGTGTAAATAAATATAATAAAATAAACTACAGAATAATGAGGATAGTAGGGACTCCTACACATAGTACATATAGCTAAGCTTATTAACTAATTCAGAACAGTCGTATCGATTATTACCATTACAACGTAATAACATTACATCTAGTTGTTTCCTTCCAGACTTTAAACTTAATAACTTATAGTTTTTAGTGATTCTTTTCGTCTTTACTTGAATGACTCCAACAATAATCGGGCTCGTCAGAAGCAATGAGTGCTATGTAGTAGTAGGTATCGGTCTAACAGGCACTCACTGTGTTTATTCTTACTACAGTTCAAAAGCTACCCCAAGGAGAAAAGACATTTTGCGTATGCTCGCCTGGCCATAAAATATAAACCAGGAAATCTGTCCCCAAGGACCTACCGATTTGTTTAGGCAGTCGTTGAAGGCACTCCTTTCAACAGGTGAGATAGTAACCAAACACAGCAATAAAACAAAACCAAAAAACTTTTTCTCTCGTAAATTTGCAATTTTTTTATGTAATTCGCCACGCAGGCGTTATTGCAAATATAACAAAACTAATGTTCTCTTAGGTTTTCGCGATTATAACACATAGTAATTAAACAACTTTAAACGGTTTAAATCGCTTATATTTATCATTATTTTGTCCCGACCAAATCTGCAAGACCTCTGGACACTGTGAGCGAATACTGCGTGATTTTTTTTTATATTAATCATAACGTTCCCTACGTTATGATTAATATAAAAAAAATCGGACGGTAGGACAAATAATTTCTTAATAAAGCATGTGACAAATAAAATCAATTAGTCACCCCGTGACCACGATCACTACAAAGTGTTTGAAACGTCGGGACAAAAATAATGATAAATATACGCGATTTAAACCGTTTAAAGTTGTTTAATTACTATAACTAAACTAGCTGTTATGTCTGTATCATATTAGTTATTATTGTATAAGTGAGGCAAATAACGGTGCGTTATTTGGTGTATTCTTCAGTCCATTAGTATCATTTTGAAGCAATGATAGCCGAGCGGTAATGGCTATGGATTGCCGTACCGCAGGTCCGTGGTTCGATCCCTACCGCCGGCATGAGCTTCGGCCCAATGTATATATAATATGCTCATGTACAATCTGGCACCTGGCAGCAAAATCTGGCGCCAAGCTCCTCACAGTGTGTTCTGGCAGCAGTTCTTGAGAGCCATTAAAATTACAGGCACAATGAGACTTAACAACTGTATCTCTTAGGGTGACGCAGTGCAGTTCGTACTTGTAACGAAAAGCATTTGTTATAGGCAGGTTATCGCTTAAAATCGCCTGGACTTCGTGCTTATTCCGTCACAATTTTATAAAAAAACAACTTCAAAACGAAGCTGGTCTGGTTTATGAATAAGTGGTTCCTTGCCATAATTCATAAATCAAACTACCCACTATATGAAGACTTTTTTTTTTTTTAACCGGCGGTATGCCTTTATTAAAAAAATACTACAAACTATATACAACACTACATCTACTGCAATACTACAGCTACTACAATACTACAGCTACTACAATAAAAGCATTTGGACTCATAGGCAGTCCAAATGCTCTAGCCCACTATCAGTTGGCAGCGTGCCCAGCATGCTGGCAGCATTGCCCCGTTGAATTGCAATGCTTATTCTTTGAGCCAAATAGGTGCCAGCATTTTGATCACGCGTCGCATCGACCAAGCGCTCTGATAAATTTTGGAAACTACGATGATCTCCCGGTCTCCACGGACCCAACGTCTCTACACCAAACGGCTCAAATATGTAACCCATACCGAGATTAGCATACTTGCGCCGCTTGAGTTGCTCTGCCGAAGTAGCCGCGGCGCCAGCCCTCACGTGGGTTTCAGAAAGGTGTGACGGCGCTAAAGTGTCTACGCATGTAGCGTCCCACACTAAGGGCCGTCCTAACTTCCATGGAACCAGAGTCATGCCGTCAGGTCTTTTACCATCGTCACGCATCAGACCGTTTGGTTCGATAACAGCTGGAACATTGGCGCAAAAACATCAACACTTATTGTAATTTATTAGTGTTATAAGTGTACGAGGGTGAATCAAAAAATTCTTGGAATCAATATTAAAAAATGCAAAGATTTAAATAATAATATTTTATTTTTCTACATAATCTCCCTCCAATGCAATGCATTTAGAATAACGCGTTTCTAACTTCCTTATTCCTTGTGAAAAAAAAATATTTTCTTGACTCTCGAAAAAGTCCTCTACGGCAGCTATAACCGCGTCATTATCGTGAAATTTTGTTCCACGAATTTCCTCTTTTAATTTTGGAAACAAGTGAAAATCACTTGGGGCTAAGTCCGGAGAATATGGTGGGTGGTCAAGGAGATTGAAGCCAGCACAGCGGATTGCGTTGACCGCAACTTCCGATCGATGAGCAGGAGCGTTATCTTGAAGGAACAACACGCCCAACGACAGTTTTCCACGACGTTTTTCTTTAATCGCTTCACGCACTTTCGGGATTAAATTTGCGTAATAGGGTCCAGTAATCGTCTGGCCTTTTGGCATGTAATCAATAAAAAGGATTCCTTCACTATCCCAGAACACAGAGGCCATAACTTTGCCAGCGGTAGGAGCAACTCGAAATTTTTTAATGGATGGAGAGGATGGTCGTTTCCAAGACATGCTTTGTCTTTTAGTTTCAGGATCAAAATGGTGGACCCACGTTTCATCCATGGTGACAAGACGACGGCAAAAATTATCCGGATCACGCTGGAACATTTCGAGATTACGCTTGGAAATTTCCAAACGTCGCTTTTTGTTTTCGTCGGTTAACATTCGTGGCACCCATCTTGCAGACACTTTTTTGAACCCCAGTGAATCAATTAAAATGGATTGAACGCTACCAAAAGATATCTTTAGGATCTCAGCTATACGTTTTATAGTCATTCTTCTGTCTTCCAAAACCAGATTCTCAACCTTTTTGACATTTTCTTCTGTAACGGAGGAATTCTGGAATGAAGGCCGCCCAGAACGCGGGTCATCTTTACAGCTTGATCTACCTCTTTTAAATTCAGCCACCCAGTACGCAACCGTAGAATAGGGTACAGCATCACCCCCTAATGTCTGCTGAATGTCCAAAAAAATTTCCTTCGTAGACATTTTTTTCAAACTGAGATATTTTATCACCGCACGTAACTCACTTTTATCCATAATTTTGACTTTTTAGCAACTCGTTGCACAAAAAAATTTATTACATGCGAACTAACTGACAAAAATAAGTGACAGTCTGCATAAATATAGTGTGATAGACACTCTTTAATTTGAATATCGAACTTGATCCAAAAAGGTTTCATATATATGCACTTCTAAGAACTTTTTGATTCACCCTCGTATAATGGGACTGGAATAAATTTAATGTTTAAAAGGACCTAAAAAGCATGTATATTGTCATTATTATAGAGCGTGAACTGATTGAATCTCTGGACATCGATGGACAGCTGAGTCGCGCGGAGGCGGTGATACTGAGCGCGGCGTACCGCGAGCGGCTGCAGCGGTACTCGCCGCTGCCGAGACCGGCTCCAGACGAATCTGTCTCAGTGAGTACCGCGGTGTTTAGGTTTCCGTATCCAAATGCAAAAGGTAACCCTATTAATGACACTCCACTCTCAGTCTGCCGCAGATCTCTAGCTCACAAACGGTATGAGTTACAATTAAATTATTATTTAAACGCGTTGTCCTATAATTGGCCCCCAGTTTCTATAAAAGCTTATTTAAAATTGTAAATAGGCTGTTGGATAACCAATAAATAAATAAATTTGATTTAGATAGATTGTGTAGAATGATGACCTGGAACCAATTGCATTACAAATTTAATTATTTTACAGGCAAAAGGTTCATTGAAAAGAGTTGAAATGTATGTATTTTTTATCTGTAGAATCAAATTTGACCTTTTAAACGATTTCTTAAAAGGCTTATGTTTAACTTATCACGAGATATAGTAACATATAACAGACAAATATTGTTAATGATCACCAAAATTAAACTATCACCAAAGTTTTAACATCTCGCTATCCTATTTAAGCAAAAAGACTCTAAATCATTGTTAACCCAAGTATAATAAAATACAGCTCAAGAAGTTATAAAGAACTTACTTCATGAGAATTATTGGTACAAAAACGAGAAAACTTATAATGATTTTATTTTCCCCGTAGGTGTAGTATAAATCACTATGCATCACTCGGGAGAAAGTTTTATTTCAGTTCTCGAATTTTCTTTCCATAAACATACTCTCGCACAGAAATAGATCGTTTTCTCCACTCAGTTTATAATGTACTATTGATAGTTAAGGCGGGGTACTATAATAAGTACTATTAATGTACTATTATAAGTGTGTGTGGGTCAGTGAGTCACTCGTTAATTCCGGTTCCAGCCCTTGTCAGAAGCGGAACTAGTCGGCACGAGAATGGCGGAAGCGGCCGCTACGAAGAGCAAACGGCTCGCAGCCGCTTGTCGATGGAAGGAAGCCCTCGCTGTACTCGATTCTATTGACCCTTGGTGCTGTGTTGAAGTGAGAGTGGCTTGTCTAGTCGAACTGAAGAAAAGCTCTGAACTATTCGCATTCGCGCACACGTTAGTCGACGCGTATCCGACTAATTGGACGTCGTGGTTTGCAGTCGGTTGTTATTATTATCTTATCGGTAAGTTTCTAATTATTGATTGGATAGCATTTGCACCCATATCTATTGAGAAGCGGTGATCTACATAGGGTGCGTACCATTTGAAGTTAAATTCGCCAAAAAATAAAAACGATCACACTCCCAAAAAGTCTTGGCATTATTTTCGCCATAAACGTTACTGGAACAGTTTAAAATACCTACATCTAATGTCAAAAGTGACAAAACTGGCAAATTTTAGTGGCATTCTTAGCGTTCTTATCCTAAATGGAACAGGGGAGAACAGTAACAAACGATCACAGTGATCACAACCATAGACGAAGAATGTGGTCAAAATTGTCGAAAATAACGAAATTGGCGTCAAATGGAATACGCCCATAGATGAAGATGGTAGGAGACTGGAATGGAAACTGGCTGTCAGTGACAGGTACAACTGTTGGGTGTTTGGTAGTAGATTTTCTACTAGAACACACACACAGTAAAGCAAGGTGAACATTTATGCCTACTATACTGTGGAGCTCAAGCCCGCGGCGTGGTTTGAACCAACGACCATCTAGTCAGCACTTGATACTCACAGCTACTCGCCCCTCTAAAAAGTGCAATATTACTTGCTCAGTGGCATGAACATACACATTACTTGTCTTATAGGCAAACATGTTCCATAGCTATCGCGTCGTTGCATTTTACCACAGCTGATAGGCTAACCTTTGACCACTATTTCACCTGATGTTAAGTGATGTCGAAGATGTTGTTCAGTATAACATATAATTACTGGCTCTCAAGAACAGCTGCCGAAACACACCGTTAGGTGCTTGGCGACAGACAGCGGTCAAAAGCTTGCTTATAATAAAATATAACAATGCAAATAAAAAAAAAACAACAAAGCAATGTTACTCAGCAAAAATCAAATTAATTTTAACTATATTTGATCTTAATTATATTTTTTAATATACACCATGGCCTCGTCCCTTCAGTCATTTATTTAAGGATAGGGTCTACAAAATCTTTCTACAATGTTTCATCAAAATTAAATAAGATGAATTAATAATAATTAATTATTAAGATGCATTCAGCTTGGAGCAAGAGAGTAACAACCAGACACATATTATACTGCTTGGGTAATATTAGTAGGATAATTGTTTGTCAGGAGGTAAGAGTGAGTTCGCACGACGGTACCTAAGCAAGGCGAAAAGCCTGGAGGCTAGCGCGGGGTGCGTGTGGCTCGCGTATGGACACTGCTTCGCCGCGGACAACGAACATGACCAAGCGATGGCAGCTTACTTCAAGGTACAGTAATATTTTTAAAATTATTTTTATACCTAGATTTTAGTACTATGTATGTAAACGTACCCTGATACAACACTGAAAAACTAGTTGAGAATGTAAGTAAAGAAATTAATGCTAACACACTGAGCATTAGAGCATTTTAACGAACTTCACACGATACGGGTATCGTATGAAGTCGGCAAGCATATTTTTGGAGCTTCATTTGGACACAATTTACTAAGATTCTTCAAAATAGCAGATTTTCTATTAGGCCTCTAAAGTTTTATTTTATTTTTCATTAATATACGAAGTGTGGCTATTAAATAACTGAATTGCTGTTATAACTTTTTTTATTCGTCACCAACTAAAATAGTTTTTTTTTCACCTTCAATGTCCTTGGCAATCTCTACATCGCTCCATACGAATCTTCCATTGGATGAATCAGTGCTGGAATTCCACTTCTGTCAGCTGGTTCATAATCTCCACTGCTTTTGATTTAACTGCTTCCACACATTCAAATCTAGTCCCCTTCATTTTTTTGATTCGTCACTAGTGATCACCGTCTCCAAGAAGTCTAGATCGATGTCGATGTTGTTTAAAATGTCAGCGCAAATGTTCATTCGTCATTCCTTTTGCTCATGAGTGAAGAGTTTCGGAACCATTTTTGCGCAAACTTTCCGCATTTTGCAGGAATCATGTAAAATCTGGCGGACACATTCCTTGTCGATTCCTGTGATTTGGGCAACTGCTCGAATGCTTAGACGACAATCTTTGCGGATGATTTCACCGGTTTTTTGAATGTTTTGATCAGTTTTTGACGTTGTGGACCATCCGGTGTGGATCCGATGTGCATCTTCGGTCATTTCACGCCCCTCTTTGTAACGGTTTAACCACTTAAAAACATGTGCGAGATAAACATTCATTCCCTTAGTATACTTTTATTAGTATACTTCTTTCAACATTTGTATAAGCTTCGGTAAACGATTTTCCAAGTTTTGACTCAAAACTTGTGATTCACCCTTTGGTCCTTCGCGCCGGAAATTATTGAGCGTTCACTCAAAAATTTCCGGCGCGTCTTCAGTGGAAGCGTAGACTGATTTATACGACTGCTACAGCCAAACTAAGCGACTTGCTAGCTTGTCCAGTGAGCTCAGAGAGAGCTCAGTGACAAGCATCACGTGACGAAATCAGACTCAAACTTTTCGTCGCATGAGTGCAACACATTGGCAGCAGGATAGAGTTCGGTTATTTAATAGCTACACACAATAGTATTGTTGTAGGCTAAGAATTTCTATAGATAGAAAACTATATACAATTACTTTGTTCTTCATCTCTTTTAACGCTAAGTTGAATCGGCATACATTACACCAAAGTATGCCATGGTCACTTGTAATATAGGTTTGTTTCGAAACGGGATATTTCCTGTGTATTTGATTGTTTTTGAGCTTCGATATTTCGGCACTGTTGTAAGTGCCATGATCACGAGTAACCTCATGTTTTTTATAATTTGCGAGATTGCGAAGGAACACTCCCGAGGCTTTTCTGGTGGTAAGGGTAACCTCTGCCTATAACAGATGCGTTTATGCACTGCGCCCATCACCCTGAGAAATACAGTTGATAAGACTCATGTACCTGTAATTTCTTCATTAATGGCTCTAGACTGCTGCCGGAACACACCGTCAGGTGCTTGGGGACAGATTTTCTACTTGAAAGTGGTAACCAGGTGGGCATTCGCAAAATGCCCTACCGCTATGCTATAAAGACTGCCATCCTAAGATAAAAACCGGGATCGACGGCCTTTCCTAATTAATGTGACTTAAGAGCGCGAGCTCGTAGCGCAGTTTGCTTAGCAGTTCTTAACCGATCAGCAAAGTTAAACAACGTCGTTTGGTTTTGTTAAGTTAAGTTAAGCAACGAGTTGGATGGGTGACCGCTAGCTACCACCCTCAATTAGAAAATCTGTCGCCAAGCATCTAACGGTATGTTCCGGCAGGTGTCTGTGAGTGCCAGTAATTATATGTTAGCCTGAACAACATCTTCGACCAATTCATCACTTACCATCAGGTGAGATAGTGGTCAAAGGCTAACTTATCAAGAAAAAAAAAGACTTTTTTTAAAATTTTTATGTTTGCAATAACGCATGCTCTGCGGATTACAAAATTACAAATTAAAGATAAGAAAAATTGGTTTAATAAAAAAAATTGTGTTGTTTGAGTTATGAGTCACTGTGTTATGTTAGCTGAATTGGTTAGAACCCCGGCTAAATGGGTGGATGGCGAGGGGTTCGAATCCCGCACATGACTTAAGTTGTTTATGTGTTGCAGGCGTCCCAGCTGATGGCGGGGTGCCACCTGCCGCCGCTGTACGTGGCCGTGCAGTGCTCGTTGCTGAACAACGTCTCCATGTGCGAGCGGTTCCTGCTGCGCGCCGCCATCGCACATAATAATGCGCAGGTACTATACAAGGCACACATTATTGTACATTGTAGTACATTAAAATATAAATTTATTTATTTATTTACAAAATCGTAGGAAAACTTACATCTAGGTATGCAATTTAGGTCAATAGACATATATATGCAGCTTAAAGTTACATTTACAGAAAGGCCAATTAAAAGTTCATAGATATCTAAGTACCTACCTAGTAAGTAGGAATAGTATGTAGATTAACAGTAACAGTTAACGACGATAATAATAAAATAAACATAGAAAAGTGTATAGTTATAGAAAAGTAACACAATCACACGCGGACCAAATTGTATGCCTTATTTAACAAAAGTACATATCGTTAAGTAAGCGTTTAAACCTACTTGTGCTTGTATTAAATAGGTATAATTGACAGTTTGCCCTAGCCAAGGAGTTAAAGGATCTGGCCACTCTTATGACGAATGTGTTCTGTCTATTTTATTTTTTTATTTTTTTTATTCCTGATAGGTTAGCCTTTGACCACTATCTCACCTGATGGTAAGTGATGATGTGGTCGAAGATGTTGTTCAGGCTAACCTAGAAGTATTGGCTCTCAAGGACAGCTGCCGGAACACACCGTTAGGTGCTTGGCGACAGATTTTCTACTTGAGGGTGGTAGCTAGCCAGGCGGGCATTTGTAAAATGCCCTACCACCATGCTATAACGACTGCCATCCTAAGACGACAACCGGGACCGACGGCTTAACGTGCCCTCCGAAGCACGGAAACGCTCAGTAGTAATGTCACTAGTGGTCACCCATCCAACTCATGACCGCGGACGACGTTGCTTAACTTTGCTCAAAAATCATCTACACTAATGTAGGCCTGGGTCACTCAGCACTTTAGGTACAAAGCTACAGTGCCCCAATTCTCTTAGCCATTGACCAAACGCCACACTACTGCCATGCTTCTGCGATTGAACTGCTGTTAATGTCAAATTCGGTGGTCTGCTAATTCTAGCTCCTAATCGCAGTTGTATAGCAATCGCGTCGCTATCGTATGTCTGTGCTATGGCTTGCAAATGTTGCCACTGAAATAATAATGAAAACGATAATGAATAGATTCAGGCGTTACTTTGCGGAAATCCATATTTAATAATAACAAATATTTTTAAAATTTTCCTGCTAAGCCGACGTGACGTCACAAACGCCACGCAGCCAAACTGGAAGAAACGCGTCGAAGGTTCTTCCGGTTTGGCTGCGTGGCGTTTGAGACGTCACGTCGGCTTAGCAGGAAAATTAGGCGGAATTGTCACTAGATATATTTTTATATTTTTTAAGTGTTTTATTAAAATATTAATTTGATGTTATCTTAAAATATTTTGTTATTATAATTTAATAATGAAAGCATCTATCAATCAAGCATCAGTCAAAACATCATTACAGTGGTTTTGTAGCAAACAATACATCTAATATATATATTTAAGTCATTTAGCTATTTTTCTATCTAAAATCCTACAAAATATATTATGCCACTGTAGCAACTCAATCGCAACAAATTAGCTTACAGCATACCAAATTTATGTCGAAAACTATTGATAGCAAGCCACTGACTTGCGATCGAACCTAAATAGCGGGCAGTCTGCGGATACTGTCAAAAACTACACTTTTCATGCAATTAAGTTGCGTTAAGTTCAATAGCTAAGAGAATCGGGCCCCAGGTACATCGCCGTATCCGTCTGGACGGGATTATTGTACGGGGCGTGCCGCGTCTGAAGAGATCAGAGCTATGCGATAGAAAGAGAGACGCCTTGTAGGTGAATATAAAATATCAGGTACTCTGTACTTAGCGAGCTGAAGTGCAGTTTATTGCTTCGTAGCTAGAGTCGCTTATTTATTGGAATGGCTTTGCGGAGTCATCCTTCCGGCCCTTTTTTAGGGTTCCGTACCCAAAGGGTAAAAACGGGACCCTACTACTGAGACTTCACTGTCCGTCGGTCCGTCTGTCACCAGGCTGTATCTCAAGAACGGTGATAGCTAGACAGTTGAAATTTTTACAGATGATGTATTTCTATTGAACGGTGACAGGTATCTACCTGTCATGTTTTACCGTTTCTTGCTCGATACTAATAACGATGACTTTAACTATTCACAGAATATTTAGGTACGGAACCCTTCTTGCGCGAGTCCCACTCGTACTTGGCCGGTTTTATTATTTTCTGTGACTGAATGACTGACTTTTCAGGCAGTCACAGAATAAAAAGGGACTGAAGGGTCACTTTCTCAAAGATTATATTCTGTAAATGTTTTCAATAACCGGCTGTACTCACGCGTATTGGTCGAGATTGTCGACCTACTCTAGACTGCCTCGCACTTTTCGCGTTGAGGTAGCATTAAGAATAGGTGTCCAGGCTGGTGGGAGGGTCCATCCACGATCTCTATTGAAATTGGGGTGACGGGTGATCTCGATAGCCTCACGTACTTTTCGAGGTATAAAGAATTTTTCTCTTGGTAGTACGGTGGCTTTGTCGAACCGTATAAAATGTTGCGTATCTGAGAGATGTGCGTGCTCCGCGATTGCTGATTTGATTGTGTCCATATTCTTAATGCTCCTAATGTGTTCGGCAAGTCTAGTTGCGATGTTACGACGAGTTTCACCTACATAGCTCTTGCCACTCTTGACTAGTTTAATACATTTCAATGTAAGACAAAGCTAATGTCATTTAAAATTGATGTCGGTGTAAGTTGACGAGGCCGTGTTGTTCCCAGTGGTCGTCGAACAACATAGCGGATTCAGTGAGCAGCGAGAAGGGATGCGGGTGGGAGCGCGTGTGCCGCGTGGTGATGTCTGCGCAGGTGGCGCACGAGGCGGGCGCTGCTGCGCACTGTGCGGGCGACGTGCCGGCCGCCGCCGCGCTCTGGCGGCGGGCGCTAGACCTCGCGCACAGGGACCACGCCGGGGACGTGAGTCATTACATTGTAGCGACCTGGCTAATGCACTCTAGGGACTTGACTATTGTACTCTAGGGACCTAACTACTGCACTCTAGGGACCTGACTATTGCACTCTAGGGACCTGACTACTGCACTCTAGGGACTTGACTATTGCACTCTAGGGACCGGACTACTGTACTCTAGGGACGTGACTACTGCACTCTAGAGACGTGACTACCGGAGATGTAAGGACCGTACTGTTGGACGTAGGCCACAGGGCATGATTCCCATCGCCGGATGCCCCACTTGTAATCGGGCAATATCTATCTACCTGCAGGGACCTACAACGAGTGGATCAAAAAGCTGGTGCGATTAAACCTTAGCCCTAACCTAAATCAAAACAGAGGGAAATGATTAAAATATTCTGCTATGAAATAATAATTTTCCCTAAAATCCAGCACAATGTGTCCTTGTATATTACATAGGATCAAAGCTTACGTGTGGAAGTCTCTGCGGCTGTATTGCCACGAATATAGGTATGGCATATCGTTGACCTCTTAGCGTCCGCAGTGGACGATATCGTCCATTTCTATTGTTATAAATATCTACAATGCGCATGGGTTGAATTTGTGAAATATTTTGGTGCATATTCTGAGAACTTAAGGAATATCCTTCAATTTTAATAGTCTAATTTTCGCAATAACGCATGCTCTGCGGATTACCCCATTGGCATCGGCGATAATTATAACAATAGAATTTCATTCATAAATTGGCCATAGTGGTCCAGTCCGATGCCAACTTATTACGTTACAAAATTACATGAGAGGAAAAGTTATAGTCATGTGCGGGATTGGAACCCTCGTCATCCAGATTTTTCCTCTCGTAAATTTGTAATTTTGTTATATTTCTTAAATACTAAAAATATTATCAGTTTTTTTTATGTTTTGGAGTGGCAAACTAGCAGACGGCCCACCTGCTGATAAGCGGGTACCGTCGCCTATGGACATTTGCAACACCAGGGGCGTTACCAATGCGTATATGACTACAAATAATATTTACCAGTTATAATACGTATGTACAGTTGAGTCCGTGCTGGGCGGCTACCCTGGACGCGCTGGGGCACGCGACGCGCGCGCTGGGCCGGCCGCGCGAGGCGCTCGAGTGGCACGAGCGCGCGCTGGCCCTGCGCCCCGGCCGCAGCGCCACCTACGCCGCCATGGGGCTCTGCCTCGCGCTGCAGGGGAGGGAGACCGAGGCGGCCGACGCGCTGCACACGGCGCTCGCCAAGGATCCCGACGATGTCGTCTCTCTAGCCCTGCTCGATGCCATTGTCGATAGACTAGACGCGGCGCTCACTGGTCAGTACGATCAATCATTACAAATAACTATGAAGTATACCCCGCCAAAACATTGTGGAACAACGTACATTTTGGTCCAGTGTCGCGTATAGTACCACCAACTTAACTGTGCAGTTCTCGAGGGCGCTACTGGTCAAGGAAATCAACTACAAACTGTCACAATTTGAAGGAATGTTGTAGTTCTTTTTTCTGCCACCTGAACAGATAAGTTGGTGGGACTGTAACCCTATACCGAAACCAGCTGCGTGGTGTAATCACTGTAGGTTCGAGCCTTATAATGAATTGGAGCTTCTATGAAGCAAATTCCATAAGATATTTTATCACAATCGAGTAGGATCTCTGATGGCAACTTATATTATTTTGGGTTCCGTACAAAAAAAACGAAGCTAAGTAATAACTTGCTAAGCACCAAACGTGTGTTTCGGAAGCTGTCTTTGAGTACCAGTAATAGAGATTTTAGATTGAACCCCCTTTTTTTTTTTTTTTTTTTTTTTTCGCTGGGAAAAATGCGTTACGCATACCCTCCCGTCGGGGGATGGGAGGGTTATGTGGGACTCCCCGGTGGCAAGACCGGTATACCCACTAAACGACCCAGCGGCATTCCAGCATCGCCTGTATGGAGGAGGACTGGGAGACTGGCAGAGCCTTTACGTCCAGTCCTCCGCCGACGACCACCCGCCTTTACAGCGGGGCCCACACGCCCCTCCCAGCAGGAGAGGCCCGGAAATGACCAGGAATGCTCGGCCATTCCCGCCCGACGGAGGTGGTGAATAAGTGCAATGCGAGAGAAGGCACCCCCGTGCCTGTCTCTCGCTATTCACCACCGGGAGGGAGAACTCGTCTTCTCCCACCCCTTCTTCGCCTACGCAGTGGCGCCGCAAGGGGGTCTTCCTCCCTTGCGCGCTCTGCCGCCTCCTTTTGCAAAATCACTTCCTCGCAAAAGGAGGCGACCGCTGCCCAGGCCACCTCGCCCTCCAACATGGCATTGACCACGCTGGGGAGCGAGAGGTCCGGCCCAACTACTGCGACCAAGCTGCGGCGCAAGTGGGACCACGTAGGGCACACTTCCAGCGTGTGCTGCGCCGTGTCCTCTGCGGCGCCACAGTCGTGACACGCCGGTGATTCCTCCCTTCCGATCCGGTGCAGGTATGATCCGAAGCATCCGTGCCCGGATAACACCTGCACCAGACGAAACGAGAGGAACCCATGGGACCGCCCTAGCCAATCCTGTAGGACTGGCCCAACTGCATCCAATGTACGGCGGCCAAAAGTGGCGGAGGCGAGGTCCTCCGTCCAATGCTGGACGACAGCTTCCCTCGCCTCACGCCGTACAGACTCCCGCTCTTCCAGGGCGATGGACTCTCCGAGAGCCTTACGCCCCGACATCCAGTCGTACACTTTGGCTAGCACTCCCGCCTCGAGCTCCCAAGGAGGGGTGCCAGCCAGAGCGCAGGCCGCCGCAAATCCCACCGAGCGGTAGGCCCTCACTACTCGCAGTGCTATGGCCCTTTGGGGCCTGCGGAGAGCAGTAGCGTTCTCCCTCCTTCGGAGGGAGTCAGCCCATATAGGCGCCCCATAGAGGGCCATACTTTTCAATATGCCGGCATACAAATGCCGGCACCGCCCTCTGGGCCCCCCCTTGTTTGGGAGGAGCCAAGAGAGTGCGCCCGCGACCTTCAGCAGGCGCGTCGACAGCCCACTAAAGTGCGGGCCAAAGCGCCACCTGCTGTCCAACACTAGGCCCAGATATTTCATCTGGGCCTTAACCTCGATCCTGACGTCCTCCACGATAATGTGGGCGTCAGGTGGAATGCGCTGCCGAGGCCTGTGGAAGAATACGGCCTCGGTCTTTTGTAGCGCCACTTTCAACCCTAAGTGGCGGATCCTACCCGCAACCAGGGATCCACCAGCCGAGGCTAGACTGGCCGCCTCTCTAAAGTCCCTCCCCCGGGCGGTGAGGAGAGTGTCATCCGCATAGCAGATGACACTCGTGCCACAGAGGAGACTTCCTCGCAGGAGCCAGTCGAATCCGATGTTCCACAGGAGCGGTCCCAGGACAGACCCCTGTGGAACACCGGAACCCGCATTGTAACGGCGGAGCTGTCCCGTGCGATCCACAAGGAGGACAGCTCGGTCCCTCAAATAGTCCGCCAGGAGACTGCGGAGGTACTGAGGCACTCCGTGGTACCGAAGCGCCTCCAAGATTGTCGAGTGGGGGATGGAGTTGAAAGCGTTGGCTATGTCAAATGACACAGCCAAAACCCCATCCCCTGCCTCTGCAGCCTCCTGTACCTGGCCCTTGAGTTGGGCCAGCGCGTCCACAGTCGCACGCCCCTTTCGAAAGCCGAATTGGGCGTCCGACAGGTCCGGCCCGGTCCTCCGCAGGTGGCCATTGAGCCTGTTGGCGATGATCCCCTCGAACATTTTACCGACCTCATCGAGCAGAACGATGGGCCGGTATGCCGAGGGGGAGTCCACCGGGCGTCCCTCTTTTTGTAGGAGGCACAATTGCCCCTCCTTCCAAGGTTTCGGGAACCTACCAGACGTGAAACACGCGCTGAATAGGTCCCGAAACCTCTCCTCCATTTGGAGTGCAGCGATGGCGACCACCCGCGCGGGGACGCCGTCCGGCCCGGGGGCCGTTCTCTTCGCGCGGAGACGGAGAACTTGTCCCTCAAATTCCGCCACTGACGCTGGAGGAGCCTCCTCCTCCCCTTCCACTGGGGCCGCCTCCCGCGGGGGGTCCATCACTGGTGGGGTGAAGTTGGGCACGTTCGGAAACAGAGACCGGACCACCCCATCCAGCAATCTCGGCTCGAGGGTCTCCGTCAGCGGGGGACCAAAGGGGCGCAGTTTGTTCCGCGCCGCCTTATACGGTCTCCCATACGGGTCCCTGTTGAGGCCCTCCAGCATTTCGGCTCTCGCCGCATCATCGGCAGCACCCATTGCCAACTTGAGGACCCCTTTCGCCTCAACGTACGAAGCGTAAAGAAGGTCCTCGTTAGCCTCATCCCGATAAGTGCGCCGTCGACTCCGCGTGTAGGCCCTCCTTGCTGCCACACAGGCGGCCCGAAGCTCCGCTAGTTCCTCCGTCCACCAGTAAACGGCGCGACGGGGAGGCGGGCGGCGAGACCGAGGCATGCTGGCGTTGCAAACCTCGGTCAGGGACTTTCTGAGCTCGACCGCTGCGGAGTCCACGCCCAGGCCTTCGAAAGGGGGTGCGAGCCAATCTTGCACGAACGCCGCCTCCATTGCTGACTCGTGGTCCAGGCGGGTGAGAGCCCACCGTGGAAAGGGAGAACGGCCCGAGGGGACCGCTCTCCGGGGGCTCTGGGTGGCGATTTCGAACCGCACATATCGGTGGTCCGACAAGGTCTCCACCATCTCTACCCGCCAGTTCATGACGCGGGCGGCTAACACGGGGGTGGCGAACGAGACGTCGACCACTGACCCTCCCCGTTGCCGCACACACGTTTGGACCACTCCTCTGTTGAGGAGGGACACCCCGGACGAGGCCGCCCAGTATTCCACTGCGCGACCCCGGACGTTACAAGAGGTGGCTGGGTTACCCCAGACCACCGACTTGGCGTTAAGGTCGCCCAAAACGGCGACCTGACGCGGCGCTGCCCTACCGACAACGGTGGTGAGGATCTCGAGAAAATTCTCGAAATCCGAGAGAGGACGGTTTGGGGAGAAATAGACGCCCACGAAGGCTATATCTCCCCACGCGGCGGCCACATATCCCGGTCCCCTCTCTAAGAGCGAGAGGGGAGGGGAGTCTGTGGAAGACCGCGACACAATTGCGACCAAGCCATCCCGATCACCCAGCCAACGGCTAGGGATTGAGTATGGCTCGGCTACCACCGCTACGTCCATCAACCACTCAGCCATGGACTGCATCAGCAGGTCCTGGGCTGCTTTGCAGTGGTTGATGTTCGCCTGGAGGATGCGATGCTCGGCCCTATCCATCATTCGGACATCGCACCCCCCTCAACAACCGCCGTAGCTCCCGTTTCAGGGACGGCGCACATACTGGTATTTGCAGGATCTACGCGGCCAAAAGTCCCAATATAGAATTAACAAAAACATTCCTAAAAACGGGTTCTACGAACAGAGCACAGCCCTGGGGACAATACCCATGCTCCATCTACCTGCTACCGAGCGCCCCGCGCACGTAGCGTCAGTCGGAATTAGACCGTTTCACCTAGTGTACGTATCTGTTCTCGCCGCTTTTCTAAACTCTAAACTTTGAAAGAGTTTTTTTATGTTTACAAGTTTATCTTACGAATTGAAAGTGATGGATTCTGACAGAACAGGTAAGAGACTTATAAATTTCATTAATCAAGTTATGATCAAATAATAAACAACATTTTTATTTAACGTTTAAAAAGTACATAGTCCATACCGTGATTTTCTTTAATAATTTTGCTTTTCTAGTGTATATGATTGTGTATCGGGTTAGATCGGGCTATATTTTTAATTGTAATTGATTATTTGAACATTTATCTTGTGAATATAATCAAAAACGTCTCCGGAAACGTCCGGATAGTTTTAGTATTGAGGGGTCAAAGATAATAGCAATAAAATGCGATTTTTCGTTAGCGACTTTTTACACATTGTATGTTTGTTTTAGGTTTACAGAGTGCGTCAGGAGTAAGGATTGTGACCCGACAATACTTGTTTGATCGCATGAAGGAACACAATTTGCCTAATTTAGATGCAAAACTAAATCATCTAAGAGATCAACTTTTGTCATGTGAAGGTTACAATGAAGATCAAATTTCGAATTTGAAACGGGGTTTTGCTCATTTTAAGTCGGAAATTAAACAAAGGTGGTCCAAAGCCCATTATAAAGAAGAAAACTTTCTTAAATATAACGAGTCATGGCTGAACGGTACTTTTGAAATCCCTGTTGTTGACACTTCAGAAAAACGGTCAGGTCGACCATCTAAACCGTTTGAAGAGGCAAGCGAGCGGAGCAAACGGCGAAAAACTGAAGAACTTCGCTCTGCTTTTGAAAAAGATATCATTATACATGCTGCGCAAGTAGAGCTGGGAAAATCTGGTAAAAGAGATGCATCAAATGTCCTTAAAGATATCACCAGTACGCCGACACGAGCAACTAGATATAAAAAGGCATTTCGTCTTACAAAATCAAGGCAAGAGCGACCCCCTTTGACACCGATGCAAGCGTTGCAAATGTTTGTGGATGCCGATTTGACACAAGGTCAGTACGAAATTATAAGAAAAACCAATAAGAAGTTTTTTCCGTGCTACAGTGTCTTACAAAAGGCCAAGAAGAAATGTTACCCATCACCAGACTCATGTACGGTAACGAGTACTAGTGCCCAAGCTGAGTTACAGCCTCTAATTGATGTTACCGTTAGGCGGTTATCGGAGTACCTAGAAGATGTATTGACAACTTTAAAGGATCAAGAGCGTGAACAATTAACAGTAATAAGTAAATGGGGCTGTGATGGGTCCCAACAATCACAGTTTAAACAAAAACTTGAAAGCGATACCGATTCCGACGCAAATATATTTCAAAGCTGTTTCGTGCCCCTTCAATTAGTTTGTGGAGATAATAATGAAAAAGTTTTGTGGAAAAATCCAATGCCCTCTTCTCCGCGGTTTTGTCGACCAATAAGATTCCGTTTTATAAAGGAAAGTAATGACGTCACTGAAGAAGAAATAAGACATGTTAAAAGCGCTATTAGCTCTTTAGTCCCAACAGAGGTCGACATAAGAGGGAAAAAAATCATTGTTAAGCACACATTTATAATGACAATGGTAGATGGAAAGGTGTGCAATGCAGCCACAGGCACGAAGTCTACAAGTAAGTGCTATATTTGTGGAGCAACATCCAAGGATTTTAATAAACTGGAAAATACAAGAGAAGTGAGTCTTGCAGCCCTTGAATTCGGTATATCGGTATTACATGCCAGAATTCGTATATTTGAAAGTATTTTACATTTAGCCTACAAACTAAAAGTACAAAAATACCGGGAGAAAAAAACGCAACAGGAAAAAGACCTAGAAGCACAAACAAAGAGACAGATACAGGCAAGGTTTCGCACTGAAACAGGTCTAATAGTAGATATGCCTAAATCTAATTTCGGGAATACAAACGATGGAAATACTAGCAGAAGGTTTTTTGAGAACCCCAGATTATCATCAGACATAACAGGCATCAGTTATGAGCTAATTTATAGGTTAAAAGTCTTATTAGAAGCAATTTCAAGTGGGTACCAAATTGATCCTGTAAAATATGAAGAATATGCTTCTGAAACTGCACGAATATATGTTAACTTATATAATTGGCATCCTATGACGCCAACAATGCACAAGGTTTTAGTCCATGGTGCATTCATCATCGAAAAGGCATTATTACCAATTGGGCAGCTTTCTGAGGAGGCAGCTGAGGCTCGCAACAAACATTTCAGAACTTACCGCCAAGATTTTGCGCGAAAATTTTCCAGAGAAAATTGCAATCAAGATATTTTTAACCGCCTTCTACTCAGTTCAGATCCTTTGCTAAGTAGCATGCGGACAGTAAAAAAAAGGAAAGCAAACACATTCTTGCCTGAAACCTTGGCCATGTTCGTTTCTGCGGAACCAAATATAATTGAAAATTCATCAGAAAGTAATGAAGAAAGTTATATAGAAACATAACATTTTTGTACATCAAATCCACATAAATACCCAAAGTTTTCTGAATATATATTATTTTTGTATGAATAAATGTTTTTTTTCATATTAGCATTGTTTTTGTACCAAATAAGCAAAAAAATAATTTTGGCCGCGTAGATCCTGCATATACCAGTATGTGCGGCGGTTGCTACGGCAGGCCGGGTCAGCGCCTGCGTTTTGCCCTTCTTAGGGGGAGGATTGCAATTCCTCCCCTTCATGACATGGTCCGCTGGGCGGCCGCTTGCGGCACACACTGCGCAGCGTGGCGTTGTGGCCGTGCAGGAGGCGGATTTATGCCCCGCTTTGCCGCAACGGTAACAGCTGTCTGCCCTGTCCACCTCGGACGGGCAGAGGGCCCGGGTGTGTCCGATTCCGAAGCACTTGAAGCAGCGCAGAGGCTGATCTTCAAGTGCTCGGACTCTGCAGGAGCTAAAGCCTACCGACAGGCGTCCCTTGGCGAGGGCGGCTCTAACCACGGTGACCGGACACTCAAGGCGGATGGTGCCCATGCCACCGCGGCCAGGTCGGATACCCCTACCTTGCACCGCTGCGCCATCGCAGCCCCCTATTGCTGCGACCGCCGCCACCACCTCCTCTTTGGTGACCGAATCGTCCAGATCGGTCACCTCCAAGGTCGCCGACTTAACTGGCCTGACCACTTTAGCCGCGTCTGCAATGACCTCTTTCAATTTAGTTGCAAAGAGGTCTGCGTTGGCACCGCCCTGAGCCCCTGGGAACTCGAAGATTCGAGCCCCAGCTTGGGTCCGACGGCACGTAACAGCTCCAATTCCCAGTTGGGTGGGATTAGCGCTAGCACGGGCCCGCTTAAGAACGGACTCGTACGTTTCCCCCCGCTCCGCAGCCTCCACTGTGAGCGTCACCACAACAGCCGCGGTCTTGGGGGGAACCAGGGGCTTGGGCTTTCTTCCACCGGTGGGGGTCCTTTTGGCTGCAGGGGCAGCGGTGGTGGACTTCGGGGCCGACTTTTTCCCTATCCCCTTCCCTTTTCCCTTGCCAGTCGTCTGGGACGGGCAGGGAAGGGTGGTCGCGGGGATGGCAGGGGAGGCGGCCGTTCTCGCTTTTTTGGCCTTTCCCTTCCCCCTCCTAACCACCTCCGTCCAAGGTTGGTTGGACGGGGTGGAGGAGGGTAGAAAAGTGTCCTCCTTTTGGGAGGATGGCCCCAGCTCGTTCCGTCTCTTTTCCGCCGCAAGTGGCGGCCGAGTACGTTTCTCCGGTAAGAGCCTGTCTTCAATGCCAGCGAAGCAGGCTCTCGTGAAGGCTCTTTCTTCCATTACAACCTTGCGGACAACTTCCTCAAGGTTGGAGGAGGAAGAGACTTCAGCCGCTGGTCTAGTTTCAGCCTGAGCTGGCCGGGCCGTGGCTTCAGCCAGCTTTTGGTGCAGCTGGCTGACCTCCGACTGCAGGCGGTTGACCTTCGCCTGCAGTTGCCGCGTTTCATCAGTTGCGGTGCGTTGTACCAGCTCCCGAATAATGCCACGCATACTCGCGGCCCTGCATTTTAGGGACTTTTGGAAAGTCCCTTTGAGATTAGAGGACTTGGAAGCGACCTCCACTATCTCCCCCTCGTCCTCCTGCGCCATGCGCTCCAACTCAGCAAGGGAATGGTCCGAGTAGAGGACGATGGCCGCACCATACCCGGACTTGGCCCGCGCGGTGCGCGCATGCTGCTCCTTAGCAGCGACCTTCTCTTCAAGGTCCTGTTGAAGCTGTGTTCGCCGAGCCAGGCTCAACTGGCGTTGAGCGTCAACGAGACCCACGTTATGGGTGTCCGCGATAACTGGCTTTTTAGCCTTGGTCTTTTTGGGCTTGCTCGTCGTGGAGTCCGAGGAGCAAGACCCAGCCCTCAAGAAGGCCCGCTTCTGCGCCTGCTTGCGACCTTCTACTTTCGCCAACGAAGCATCGGACCCAAACGTAACTGACTCGTCGGAGTCCGAAAACTCTTCAGCTCTAGATACGCTAGCCACGGATGGTGCGCGACTAGCCTCCGACGCCGACGCAGACTCGTCGGCATGGCCCTGAGAAGGGCCTTTTGGTTGGCCCTGAGAAGGGCCTTTTAGGAAACGCCCGGAGGCGTCCCGCGCTGGTTTAGGCATCTTTGCCTCCGCCAGTGTCGTAGGTAATCCGCAATGAAATCTACGACGCACAGTGCACTTTAGCCGAGCCCAGTCTGCCACTCCGTTACGGTGGTCAGAACTGGGTCGTTTCCAGGGGACACGACGAGGACGTAAGCACTGTGGGGGGTCCCCCTAGATTGAACCCCCTGAACAACATCGTCGACCACATCATCACTTACAATCAGATGAGATAGTGGTTAAAGGGTACCTATCAAATATACTTAAATAATTAAATTTAGATTCCAGTGGCATTAAAAGTGTAGGTATTGCCTGGTTAGTAAAAAAAATTAATTATCCGTCAAAATTTAAGTTACAGAGTTTTGCTTGTCTGAAATATCTATTTTTGTACTATACAGGGTGTCCCGTAAGTATCGGACCAACGGGGTGTGGGTGATAGGGGGAACTATTATCTAACAAAACCACTAAAAATATTGTTCTAGGTCTTATAGTTTTAAAGTAATGATTGTTTTTAATAAATAGGTGAAATTATCGTCTTATGTACACACATTTTATAATTCTACGAAATCTATTACTTATTTTTTTGTTATTTTTAATCTAGGCGGTTAAGAATACATAGGTCTTTCTAATTAAAATCGTATTTAGGTGTAATTATCATTAGCATGAAAATTAAAAAATAAAACTAGTGCAATTTTTACATTTCAAGATGCTCTATGTGGTGTTTGAGCTAAGCTGGTGTAAAAAAAATGTATTATAGCCTAGTGAAACTTTATTATAAAAACATCTACATGTCATACCAATTACAAAAAAGTATAACACTGTGGTTTAAATAAGTATTTTTACTATTTTAATTACTATCAAAACCAAAGGACTTTTTTGCAAAAAATAAAAATACATTGTTAATAAAGGAAAAAGCTTTTATTACACATATTTTTTCTTACATTAAGTGCTCGAAATGCTTTCCTCTAGCTCTTATGCATAACCAACATCTTCGTATAAAGTTTCTTTGTAAACTTTATACTTTTTTTTCTGTTTTATTTTTAACTTTTTTTTTTACTTTTTTTTTCTTTTTGGTAGATAATAGTTCCCCCTATAACCCCACACCCCGTTGGTCCACTACTTACGGGACACCCTGTATATTAAAGTAAGCACATAGATAATTATTATTATAGTCAACTTTGGCTTCTCTTTTCTGGCGCCTGACTTTCGCAAACTCTCCTCGGGAAACAGAGCGTCAGAGATAATATCCTCACACCTTGGAGCCAGAATGTTCACGCACTGTGCTATTTCAAACTCATTTTCTATCATGAACACTCCGAAAATGGAACAAGCTATGCCGAGGTTTTCCCCAAGGACCTGTACGAGTTTCTTTAAGGGGGTAAATATGCATTTGAAGGCTCAGCAACGCGCAAGTGATGCCCCTGGTGATGCAAGCATCCAGAGGCTGTGGTAACCACTTACCATTAAGTGGGCCTGAAGCTGGTTTGCCACCACAGTGAAAACAAAAAAAAGGTCAGCGCAGACCCATATAGCTCCCCAATAAGAAAAATAATTTTCAGTAAGTTTAGTTTTTCTATTACAGATGAAGAAATCCCTCAGTTCCCGTTCCCACCTGTGAAGTTATCCCTCCCGCCGCCGACGACTCCCAGCACCCCCACCGGCTTCCACAGTGCAGACAACACGAACATGTGCGATATGAGCATGAGTTTCGACTGAACTCGCTCAAGTTTACTGCACTCTAGTTTGAACTCAGTGAAGTTTAGTGTTTTCGACTAACTTCAGTGAAGTTTAGTATTTTCGACTAAGTTCAGCGAAGTTTAGTGTTTTCGACTAAGTTCAGTGAAGTTTAGAGTTTTCGACTAAGTTCAGTGAAGATCGGTGCATTCCAAGACTGTGAACGAGGCTGAAGAGAAACAGCTGGACTGTTGAAAAAGTGTAGGTCATGTTTCATAATTATGTTGAAAATGCTAATTATATTTTAATTATAAGCAACATTATACATTTAAAATATAAAATACCTGTTTATTTTATTGCTTTTACAAAAACAGTAATATTGCAGCTTACAAATATATTGTGCAGTATGCCAATACATGAAACCATTCAAGTTACTACATATTTGTTGCAAATACTTTCAAGTCTCAAATACCCGCAAAACTCTTTTTAATTTATACTATATAGTTTGTTTTTGCATAAATGTTAGGACAGTTGCAATAATATATGTAGCTGTTATTTAAATATCGAAATAAAAAAGACTCATTATGTTGAACCAAATATTACGCTTTGCCTTGACAAACTCTATTGACAATGCGCCAGTTTTTTTTGGGATCAAAATGGATTTAACTTTACAGTGGGATCAACATATACATGATTTTTCAGAAGATTTAGTTCTGCTGCATATGCAGTTCGTAAGATAAAACAGTTGACAGACGTAGCTACAGCTCGCCTAGTTTATTTCGCGTACTTCCACAGTATTATGTCGTATGGTGTATTACCGTGGGGAACTGCTGCTGAGATAGAGACAATCTTTATCATACAATAGCGTGCTATAAAATGGATTCTAGGCAAAATCTAGAGGGATCTTTAAAGAAATTTATATTTAGTTTAAATGTACATATACTTGAAAATATAATGTATGTTCGTATAGTAAATAGCGATGCTGAGTTATAGATTAGTGAAGACAAATAAAAGGTCAGTGTCATGTTTGCAGTTTAATAATAAAGTTCCCAAACATATTAGAAAGGAAAATATAAGTTGCACGTGAAAAAAAATCCTACTGCAGTTTGTGATTACTCCTACAAAAATGCTTGGACAATTCTGTCTCTGCTATCACCAACGTAGTTTAAACAAATATTGTAATTATTTCATGTTATAGGTTGTAACACATTGTTACATTTAAAAAGATTGACTGACTTTCTAGCCCGTTCTTCTCACAGTGACAATTTTTTTTATATATTTAGTTAAATCGCAGTAAAAGGTAGTATTTTAGTATTAATATCTGTAATTGATCTTCATAAGAGCGTCGTAGGCGCTTAAATGACTAAACCCTAGAATAATACTCAACTGCTATCTGCCAGGCACAGATCCTGAGTCTGGACGACCCATGGTCTCGGTGTTTCGACGGAAAGTTTCAATACCCAATTATTTCCGGCAGTGTTCTTATATGAATTAGTTTCAAACCTACCTTTTAGGCTCATAAAAGCAAAGAATGCATTCATCACAGGCAGAGCTTGTGATAATGACGTAGTTGATATACTACCGGTTGGGGTCGAAACTTGTTTGGATTTTTGACAGCAGTTTTTAGAACGCTCCAGATTCTCTACATAACGTGTACAAGTATGTATATATAAGTATCGCCTGCAGAATCTAACCACGTTACCGGAACTATCAGGCGCCTTGGTCACAGATTAGATAACAGTTACTAGTACCTTTGGCCGCAACACATTTCAAACAGCAGTTGTAATCTTTAGTGCAGTTAACCTCCCCTTGGCGTCCGCGTGGATGATATCGTCCAGTTATTTAAATTTTTTATTGTTCTCATTATTTATGATGCGTATGCATTAATGCAATTATTATGAAAAGGTAATATATTTGTTAAGGGTATCTATATTATTAGTCATAGATTTTTTACTACAAATAATATACTACAAACAAAATAAGGGCCACTAGCTTATTTATATTTAAGTAATCTGAAAGCAACTGATATGTAGCATTATATTTATATTAAGAAATCTTGGTTTCTGATCTATTTAATGCTGGTGTTCATGTTCCTATTTGAAAAGTACCTACTGCCTATAATTAAGAAATGTATAAATTGGATGTTATTGTAATTTGTAATGTTTTGCTTAGATTGTTTTCTTAGCCTGTGGAGAAAAGTTATACTTTTTAAATGATTTATTATAGTTAATCACGTTAATCATGCCACCAGTGCGAAGGCAAATAGGATTGCTTCAACCAGAATCATTACAAGGACGTTCACATGTGGGTTGGGTGTTTCTGGCAGAGCTATCCAAAATGCATGGGAATCGCTTCCAAGAGACCGGCAGCGTTGCTAGAAGACCTGGTTCAGGTAGAGTTAGTACAACACGGCGCACGAGGATCGGTATGTCCATTTAAGTGCTCTATGGGATCGTACAGTAACAGTCCGTAAGTTAAGAGTACAACACCACCCCCGGCTGACAACGGATACCTGTGTCAGTGACCAAACTATCTAATCTAATCACGAAGACTAGCAAATGCAAAGAAGAGTTGACTTCCTCTGACCAGGGTTGAACGTGCAAACAGTTAATTCTCCCGTCAGTATTTGAACTGGGGGATTAATCAGCCATCCTGATACCGAGCAGGAAAGCTCCAGCGGTGAGTCAGCGTTGATTCCAATCAAAATATTTCGCATCTTTATTGTTATGCTTTATAATGCTTATCAAATTAAAGATGATCGCTGGAAGTTGTTTAGAACCTAAGCAAATTAACCTACAGAGAAAGAGGTCAGAAAGAAGAACAATTATTCGTAGATAACATTTTATTTCCAAGATGTAAATATATGATATACAAGCTTTCATTAAAATCAACTTTCCAGATTTTTGAATTTTGAAACCTTCAGTACATTTAAAAGGATTTTAAAATGTTTAAAAATGAATGATCGCCTACGCGGCTCTAAAACGCTATTTGCATTAAAATATTTAAAATCACTAGTATCTAATAGGCACGATATAAAATCTACGCGGATGGCGTATCAAAAATATAACTAAAGATTTAACAAGATCCTATAATGTTCGAAGCAGAGGATCATACACTAATCGTATACGAACAATTTCAATTTTTAACAAGTATACATTTTTTTTATTAGAATAAGTCATTGATATCATTGGCATTCACATTGTTATTAATTATCTCAATTTATAAAGGAAGTAACATCTTTATGACACTTGCTATCGTAATTTGTACTTAAATTATAATACAAGTATAAAGTTATAAATTTATCTGAATAAATGAAATGGAACAAAATTTCATAAGAACAAATGTGAATGCCACTGGTATTGGTCGTAAGTTAACTTTTATAGTCAACATTACTCTTGATTAGATACTAAATAATCATCGTTTTTTCTAAATCAATTACATAAATCCGATGATTGGATTATGTACAAGAGCTCCGTTATATAAAACCGTAGACCATTTTAAAAACATTATGATTATTTAGTTCGCCAAAGTTAAAACAGTAATTTACAACAAAGCAGATAAAAGCTTTATCTATTCAATAAATAATATGCAGTTACTTTTTTACTATTCAAGTGAATCACTAAGAAACACCAACAGGAATATTGTGACAAGAGAAAATGTGCGGAGAGCCAATCTATTTAACATCACGCCACAACGAAATCCTGTTGGTCTAATAAAAGCAACATCAGTTCCAAGAGCTCTTGTACATAAACGATACCGGGTCAAACAAAAATCAACCTTATAGTTAAACGTTTAAGTTAAACGGTGGCGAAGCGCCCAACTTAATAGCAGCTCCTGGTGAGTATTAGTGCAGCGCCCAGTCGATGTTGTCATCGGGCACGCAAGGTTCGTCGGAGCCCGAGCCCGGCCCTGGGCCCGAGCCGGAGCCCGAGCCCGAAGTACACGGGGAAGGGGTGCCTGGGCAAGTTATTTCATTATAAAACGGAAGTAATTAACACATTGGAAATTGGGAAGTTATTACACTACAGTTGTACAGTATAAACAGTGTTGTTAACAAGAGCTGAAAGTTTAGGCTTGTTGAACAGAACCGTGCGGCTACAGCTTTTTTGGGCTTATTAGTCTGACATTAGTGTGGCCAAAGGGCTTTTTAGTTGGATCACGTCCCAAAAAATGGGCCGGTCTGAGATTACAAAAAAAATAAATGACCACAACTGTCTGGACAAAGCTCGGGTGTCAATGTTACACCGCTAATCAAAGATACTGCGTACTAACCGTCATTTGGCTGGCTATAGATCCCGCTGAAAAGATCTCCGTGCGGTGGCGAGTGCCTCGGCCCATGCCCATTGTGTAGCGGCGCGAGAGCCGCCTGCCCCACTTGCACTTGCGCCCCCACTTGCATCTGCGCCTGCAATTGCGCTTGCATCTGCCCCGGAGCATGCGAGCTGCCTGCGCCTGCGCCGCCTGCGGGCGGGCCGCTCTTAGAGTTGCGCATCAACGGCTTGTGCGTCTCCGTCGCGTGCTGCCACGACCAGCATGATCGGCAGAAATACCTGCCATACAGAATAACATTACAATGCAGCCTGAGTTGGAATGGAGTTTGGAGTGCTTTGCATGGTGGCCATCATGAAATCCGCCATTTTGGATGTTTGACAGCTATCATTAGACTCCTTGTGACGTTTTCTAAACCCCCTTATTTATCACTTAGTCAAATAAAAAACTAGGTAAATCTGTAATTATAGAAATTTGAACTAAATCAGACATTTTGAAAAATAAGTATATTCTTTAGATTCCTCTAGAACCTAATTTTCTTGTTAGAGGTCTAAATTCAGTATTAGCAAGCTGTACCACGAAGACATGAAATAGATACTCAAAACGAGTATTAGCAAGTAAAAACAAAATGAAAGAAACCAGACTGCAGATATCCACAACCGGTAGTGCCCTACAGATATATCAAACCGATAATGGACAGGCCGCGGCACAATTAAGAGGATAATATTTATAATACATTTTAATACCAAATACATGATCCCTATTTCCTATAACAATTATTGTTTAATGTTTGGAAAGTATTCTCAATCACGAGTAGAAGATAAGAGCAGTCGTAATGTAAACTTACCCAAAGCAGGTAGGCTCGCGGCAGAAGTACGGCCCTTGTTGGAGATTGCACACCGAGCACATGGAGTCTTCTAAGTACGGATCCACCTGGACCTACAAAACATTCACAATTTTACAATGCAATAAGCCATAGTATAAAACGAAAGCCTGGAATCTACTTGAAGCTATTAAACTTGAAATTATTAAAAAAGTGCAGATCAATGTGATGGAGTAATTCCGAAGCGATACTACTTAGGACTCTTCTAGACGAGATCATATTACCTCCTCAAAGGCCAACACTGCATCCTAGAGACCTCTGGTATTTCGGATGCTCTCCTACCAATGCAATATCTCGAGTGTAAAAATGACATTTCCCTAAGCTACAAACGGACTAGATTGTTAGACACGAGTCATTTCTATTAATCATTGTAATACCTGCCATTTGTTCATAAAAGTTTAGGCCTATTCAAGTCTTAGAATTCTATTCCAGAAAACTCTTCCCGAGAATCCCGCAAATGGGCGTTTATTTCCAACTACGAAAAGCCTTTCTTAGGAATATTGGTCTAGGGACAGTTGCCACTAGTTATTTCTTATCGAACTGATATGACAAGATAAGCAGTGATAACTATAGTAGCAGTAGTCGTCCGGGGAAGTACTGCCATTATAACTATTTCTACCACACCAATGTCACATTCACTGTTCCGAATTGAAGGGTATGGGATCCTGGTGAAATTACAGGCACACGAGACTTGACAACTTGTCTTGGGGTGAGGGGCGATGTGGAATCTGTTACAGGAATGAACACGATGTGCCCTCGTTCTAGTTCAGTCACAATTAAAAGAGACTGATATACTCAGAACAAAAACTTCCGTGGCGATCAAGGTGTCGAGCATTGTTACAAATCAGTCATGATTGAGAGAAGCGGCGTGCGTGGTTCTTTCAGATGAGCGCGTCTGTAGGAAGAGACAAATTAGAAAACATGTAGGCTAAAAATAGGGTACCTTCTTGGTGAATTTGTCGGTATGTATCTCGATGTAGGCGGCAGAGATGGCGCGCACGTACGAACGCACGTTGTTGAAGGTGACGCGGCCCGAACCGATCGGGTACTTGTGCTTGTCCGTATCGATACCTGAAACGATAATAGTATCAACCCCGTCATGTCGACTTTACAACCTCGTTCGTGCCTAGAAATAAATGTCAGTTTCATTTAAAAAGATTTCAAATGTTTCATTAATATTACTCCAGTGAAAATGACCATTGACTGCCAAGCTTAATGTCCACGGACAAGAAGTAGAAAAACTTGTTGCTTCTTTACTCGTGTTCCGGTAGCTGCCCGTGCGATCCTAAGCCTGCTTACGAATCTCCAATCACACCACTTACTATCAAGTGACATTACCTCATTGCAGCAATAGGCTCCACGATCCCATGATATTAGATTACTTATTTTATAATCGTGATATTTTCATTTGAAAACTTAGTATGACCTCCCGATAAAAGTCGAAATAAGCTAAAAGGCGGAGTAATCGCATAAAAAAAAAACAGTTAAATCTTAAGGTATGCATACCTGCGTAGACGACTCCGGAGAACAGATCGTTCATGATATTGGCAAGCGCCTGCGCAGACAGCATCCCGTGCAACGCGCCCACGAACACGGTCCGAGCCGCCTCCAGCCGTGCCGACCCGCCGCACACCCAGTTCGCGTCCACCAGCGCCCAAGGAATCACTTGCACCTAAACATTACATTCGTCACACCTCCCAGAAAAAGAGTACCCACAAATATTGGGTGAATCAGTATTTGAATCTAGAAGCTTCGAAACTAGCTTATATTTCAGAAATTTAATACGAATAGACCTCATCAATTACAGCCCATGCAGCCGTAGTAGATATAGATCACCGCGCAGGCGTCAATAGTTCAAATCCTACTGTATGTTTTCATTGTATAGGACAATAGTGAACATAAATATAAAGATTGCCAATCATCAATATAAAACAGTACAAAAGATGAATTCGAAGAATGGGATAATTTTGTGGCAGGGCATTTATGTAGGCCTGCTTAACACTTCCACCTCAAATAGCAAATCCATCGCCAAGTACCTCGTGTTCCGGCTGGTATAATTGAGAGAATTCTCATTTAATTAAAAATCTCAATCTTTAATCTACTCTTCATTAATCTTTAATCTTCAATTAAGCTACGTAAATGGAAGTCTAGTTTACTATTTCCGACCAAATCATCATTATCCATCACATGTTTGAACACTATTTCCGACCAATCATTATCCATCACTTATGTTTGAACACAATCACACCAATTTAAAATATGACGCAAGTTTCTCATATGAGGTTCTCGTTTCTTCTAGACTCGGGTAACAGCTATCAGGAAAATGAAAAAGGATGTTCCACTCTCGCCATTCGCATATGAAAAGTTGTAAGGTTAAGGTCAGGTTAAGTGGAACAATGTAAGCTGCGAGTACCGACCTCCTTAGGGCGCACCTTCCTGCAGTGGTGCAGGCGGTACTTGAACGCGTGTCCGTCGCGCCGGCACGCCGCCAGCAGCGTGCGCACGCGCCGCTCCGAGTCCAGCACCACGTACGCGAACCCGCGGATAGGCGCGCCCGACTCGCGCCCCGGCCACTCCGCGCTAACACACAATACTACATTGTACATCGAGGGGAGAAAACAAAGTGTTTAAGCCCGACGCGGAACAGAGGGCTTAAAGGAAACTGGAGAACAGAAATAGAACTTTCTCCGGAGTGATACATAGTACTTTACTACACCTACGAGGAAAATAAAATCATAAGTTTTCTCGTACTTATATCGAGACTTCTCAGGCGGCAAGTTCTTAATGATTCTAAGCTGCATTTCTTATTTCTGGTGGCGTCATCATTATAAAATCGTCAAATTGATATAAAACCTTTAGAGATTCTATTATTTAATGTTAACAGCTAAAAAAAACTATAAGAACGCTACCAGGACAGGTATGGATTCCTTCACTGCCACGGAGAGAAGGAATTGAAAATCCATGTAATTTTCCCCGCCGTACATTTATAAGGGAGAAATGACGAACTTTATAACATGTTTTTGAACGAGTAATGAGACGCTTTCCGAGTGGGTGTGGTATAAACATCCTTTATACTCTCTATATGGACACAGGGAACTTGCAGCAATGAATAACTTAACCAACATTAACTTGGGTTTACATTAACTATTAAAAGGGTAATAAATAGTAAGTATAATACAATTATCACTAATACTACAACTTTAATAAATTCCTCGATAAAGATACTTCACAATCTTAACTATAAGGTTTTATACAAATTTACTTTAAGTCAAAATTCTGCTATGGGTCTTTTACTTACAAGCGAAGATTCAAATAAAATGGCAACATACAGCAATGGGGACATCAAAGGGTGATAGATTCGTGGTAACATTAATAAACAATCCATAAATAAACCCCAATAGAAAAGTAAGATGACTCACGTCAACGGCTGGAAATGTCTTAGCGCGTGAAGAAGCGAAGACTCAGTGATGTCCCAGGGTAGGCCGCCCATGAACAGCTTGGGGCTGAACCCTCCCTCGGGCTCCATGTCGCGCTCCGGGAGCTTCCCGGTCCAACGCAGCGCCGAGTCCCCGTTGTGTCCACTCGACACTACACCACCTGACACGGAAACTTACGTTAACAGGAAGTATTGAAATCACCGTTAGGACTCAAATATAAGTACTGCAGCGCAATTGATGTAAGCCTTTGACCACAATATCCCTGATGGTAAGTGATGATATGGACGAAGGTTAACAGGCTTAACCTAGAATTACTGGCTCGCAAGGACAGCTGCCGGAACACACCGTTAGGTACTTGGCGCCAGATTTTCTATTTAAAGGTGGTCGCTAGCTAGGTGGACATTCGCCAAATGCCCTTCCACCATGCGTTGAAGCTCAAGACCGCGGCGGGATTTGAACCATTGACCTGCTGCGCGGTAGTTCTTGGCCAATGCCACTGAGCCATCACTACTTCTGATTAACGTGCTGCAATGTATGTTGATAGATTCAGGCGTTGCTATGCGCGGAAATCCACATTTAATAATGAATATTTTCAGAAAACATTGAACTAATATTTAAAAGCACGAAAAATATTCAAGACAATAGTCAACACCTGAGGAAACAGTGTAGAAGCGAACGCATCAAAAAAAAAAACATTTTGGTTATATGACGTTAATGATGTCACGTCGGCTTAAATTAGGAGGAATTATGAAAATTATGCCAAAATTTCAAACCACGACGATTTGCTGCGTGACGTCAGGTCTAGTATTACCAATAGAAGCATTTTGCTTACGAAATATGAACAATTCTCACCAAGCACTACCGCAAAAGAATTGCTGAACTAAATAAATATATTTTTTTTATTTATTTTTATAAGGATTTATAAACCTATACCCTATTTGTAGCGACATTAGTGTGTATTTGACGAATAGAAATGATAATGAATTTTACAGTAATATCTTATACTTACAAAAGGAAGCGCGACGGGGCAGAAGATTGGTGCGGTCGCGTAGCTGGACGTTGCACTGCTCAGACTGCCACAGGGACGTCTAAACATATATTACATATTCAATAATTATCCAATAGATATTGCACCTACGTGTTCGGAAGTCAAAATGAGTAATTTTTAAGAGCGCTGGGAGTATTTTGCAAAGGTTCTCAATTGGCTACAAAAAAACTAGAAATTAGGAAGCTAAATTAGAGAAAGTACCATTTCATAATAAAAATATGAAGGATAGCAGTTTCAAATAAAATTTTCGTACTTAAAAGGTTCACAATAAATTAAGACAACTCACCGAAAGATCAAAGGATAGAGATGCCGGCGGAGAGTGCGGGGGCAGACTGGGACGTGCGCCTCGGCCGGGCAGCGCTAGGGCCTTCTGAAACAAAATAGGATTTCAGATGGTCGCCAAGTTCTTGACTCATAGTAAAGCGATAAAATAACCTCCTGGATATCTTGCGATTGAAAATTGTATGCAATCGTGACAACTAACAGTCAAGCTAGAGTGAACCGAATCCGTAGTTATGAACTAAACGAAAATGCTTTGAAATGTTATCCATTTTGTCTATTTATATATAATTACAATATTGGCAAACCACTTCAGTATGATTAGTGTTTTTCTGAGGTAAGAAATATTGTTAACGAGTACAAATTGGTATTCTCTTCGTGAATTGCGAATTTTACACGAAATAAATGAATAATTTCCTTTAGAACATTACTTCAAATACTGCAATATATTATATAAGATTAGATTAACGTTCATCAAAATATAATTCTTACCAATGAAGATACAAGGTCTCTAGTTGCTTGGTCATTCCCGTTGCAGTCGCTATCCTTCCCGTTCCACATCCCGCCGCCCGGCTCTGCACTTTCGCTGCAAAGTAAAAAGCAAACCTTGTAATCCATTAGTTATGGCTAAGAATGGAAAATATATTAGTAATAGACCAAACTGAAAATCTATAGGTGCCAAAAATAGGAGCAAAGAAACTTTTCATTTACCCACCCGATCGTAGTCCGCACCACGAATGTAAAAACCATTTCCAGAGAAAATAGTAATTAGAAGAACCTAGTTTAGAAAGAAGATACTTACCTGTAGCTAGCGAATGCTCTCGGGAATCTGGGCGGGAAGCACGCAGGCGGCACGCGGGCGCGAGGCGTCTGTGCCGCCTCCGGGCTGTCTGGTCCGTCCCACGACCAGTCTCCGTAACCCTAAGAAGTAACCATCCATTATTTTTATGGTAGTGATTAATCCACATGTTAGATCTAGCTAAGCCTATTTGCTCCGAAAAGAGTTGTCGCTTGTGGTAGATGTTTCGAAGGTAGTTAAATATGGAGATGGCACTATTGAACGCAATTATTGTCTAGTATATACTAAATAAAGCTACTGCGAGAATTGAACCAGTACCGTTTTCCACTTAATACGTAACAGGCACGCGAAATCTGATCTTTAGGTTCTGGTCTGTAAAAAAATATCTAAAAATGTTTGTGTACAGCAAAGTTGAAAATAGTTGCTTGTGCTAGTCTAAATTTTTCCAGTTGCCAATATATATATATATATATATATATATATACAGCCAAAACGAAATCCAAACAATCTAAAGTCGAGAAGCATGAAAAAGCTTGTCTGTATCAAAAGTTATCCGGGACTTGAGCCGGGCGATTAACCGCGCGCAACCTTGGCATGGCCTACACAAATAATATTAAATCGCGGAGGCATGCCAATACCACGCGGCGGACGCTGCCAAGTGCGCGATTGCATCCCTATCCTGTACCCAACATGTGACTAGACAACTTGAGCTATTTACTCTCGGGGATTAAATCGGCAACTGTTTCGGTGGCACTTAATTTTACAGACGAGGGTATACTCACTAAATTAGGGAGCGATAGCTGTACAAATAAATTTGCCAAAACTAGCATAGATAAGAGGGTAGATCGTTTACATTCAGTACTAACAAACAATGCATTTCTACTATTAGCTACATATATTCAGGAGTATGTCTTACGAAATTGACTCTACAAAAGTAGGCACATTCCATAAGCAATAGAGGCTATGATGTCGAATCAGATGGCTATAGAAGCTAATGCAAGTGCAGTAAGCCTTGCGTCGGCCGCCGCCACTTGGCACGGGCGGGCTATTATATCGCGAGCGCTGGCACATCTTGCCCGACATTAACTGCCATCAAACCGGATGTCGTACGCTACATTATGAACGGACAATAAAACCAACCAGAGCATTGTGCTTAAAATTTGATTTAAGTGCTACTTTGGCTCCGATATGTAATACAAATATTGGTTAGGAACATTGTTGGCGCCCAACGTGGGGCATTACAGCTTTTCCCTAAGAATAATATACATTATTCTAAATATGAAAAACTGGAAAGCGACAATATTAGAAAGCGGTACATAAAGCAGTAGTACAAATTCAAAAAATCTGTCAATTCCTTAAGTTAAAAAAAACATTAAGATTCTAAGAATCGCTCAATTCCTTCAAGTAAAAAAATACAAATAAAATATTAGATCTACCTACAACACGTGGCAAATTTGTAGAATCTTAGGACGCCGGTTAACGAAGGTACTTACGTTTCTAGACGCAGCAGGCGCTGCGGCGGGTTCCGTAAGCATTTTGTCCAGCTCAAGGAACTCTGCTATGGATCTGCATCCCCGCAGAGGTCTTTCATCGGACCCACCGCCCCCTCTACTATTGTCCTTTACAAATAGAAAAATATTAAATTAGAAGGTAGCTCAATAAAAATCAAAAGGAACGAAATGTTAAGAGAATTTAGTTTGTAATAAATTGGAAATGCTTTAAAAGAAATAAATTTAAATTAACATAACTACTCACTTGATGTAGCAGCGGCATGTATGCCGCGGAAAAGTTTTCCAAACGTTCCAAAGTGTCGTTGCCAAAACGAGCAGCGTTTCCTGAAGAGAAGTGGTCACGTCGGCGGCGCACGAACGACTGAACGCAAATTATGCGCGCTACGAAGCACGAAGTCACTTCCTCCCTACTACCGATCTACCAATCACAGAGGCGGGAGGTAAGCCACGCCCACTTGTCACTACTTTCAAAACTGTTATATTAAATTCACCATAAAATCCGGTAAAATAATTTTGATAATTATTTTTATACTTTTAAATATATTATTATATATTTAAAATATTAAAAAAAAATTACTTGTAATGTATTTACCCGCCATGAAAAAGGTGACATTCGGATACCATAGATGGCGCTTTTTCTCAAAGTGAAATATAATACCAAATAAAAGATTTTGTTATGTAAGTAAATTCTGATGCCCAATTATTTACAAAAATAATATTTTTAATGACTACTTAATTGATTTTGACACCCAAATAAAATGGTCGATACAAAATGTCGGATGCCTACATGAATCCAATTATCAACTAATTATTAGAATGCTACAAAGTAAGAGTCATAGGAGTACTAGTGTAATGTGTCTTTTAAATTGAATACACTTTTAAACTTTTAATATATTTGGAAGAAGTTGAGTTCAACTAATTTGTATTTTTTGAATTAGAAATTGTTTAATTAAAGTATAAAGTAAAGAGCATACAACCGCTATGCTAGGTGTCAAGAATTTATTTAAAGATTCAACATAAGAGTTCAATATTAAAAAATATATATATGGTTTATAAAACACAATTTTACGAATATCGGGTTTGTGACGTAACAAGCTTGAGGCCCACCTGATGTTAAGCAAACTAACCTCGGCCAATAACAGATGCATTTCGTCACAAGTCACGAATTGCACTGCGCCCGTCACCTTGAGACATAGTTGTTAAGTCTCATCATGTGCCTGTATTTTCAGGACTGCTGCCGGAACACACCCTTAGGTGCTTGTCGACAGATTTTCTAGTTGATGGTGGTCGCTAGCCAGGCGGGCATTCGCAAAATGCCCTTCCACCATGCGGTGAAACTCAAGCCCGCGGCGGGATTCGGCCTGCTGCGCGGCAGTCTATAGCCAATGCCACTGAGCCGTCACTGCTTCTAAATTCTTTCTTCTTTAGGTGTTCGGAAGTTATCTTCAATCAAACACACTCAGTTCCAAAACGTAAAGTCTACGAACAAAGTCCATAAATAAAACATGTGATAATTTAATAATTATTTATTAACAATTCATCATTTTACACAATAAAATATTTACAAAACCCATCCATAAATAGCTATACAATACAAAATTGGAAGGAGTTTTGTTGATCATTGCAATTTTTTACAATAGATTAAAAGATTTGCAACATATTATATAAACCACTGCTGCAGCTTTTGTAAGTTGCAGTAACATGTTCTTTCGGACAAATAATGAAATTCAGATTCAACATTGCCATATCAAGAAAACCATGCTACTTCTATGAAATACGCACTCTCGCATACAGTTAGTATAATAGTGATCTCTCGTCATATATTAACTAACGATATGCATGGTTTTCTTTAGCATCTTGTTGACAAATAGCAACACAATACAGCCTGGATACACATACATTAAATAACGATAAGCCTGAATTGACGAGGAGGTAGAGGTAAATATGTAACAAAATTGATAACCCAAATCACCTACTTCATATTATTTTTTATGAGATTATTTTGCACACCGTAAACATGGAAGGTGTCCAGGCGACATATTTTTTTTTTTAATGTTGCTATATTTTTGATAACGCCTGCTCTGCGGATTACATTACAAATTTACGAGAGAAAAAAATATAGTCACGTGCGGGATTTGAACCCGCATCCATCCATACCTACAGCCGGGGTAAGCTCTGACCGACTGAGCTAACATGACATGACTCCTAACTCTAATTTTTGCTCTCGTTCTACAACCATCGTATCGGGATGGAGCGATACCTATGGTTCAACTTACGTTGTACTACAAACAGAACCATTTTAGCAATAAGTTTTAAACCTGTATATCTTGTCGCAACCTTATAATTTTAATATTGTTATGTTTGCAATAACGCCTTCCCGGTGGATTACATTACAAAATAACAAATTTACTAGAGAAAAAGAAGTTGTGTGTCATGTCATGTTAGCTCAGTCGGTCAGAGCATACCCCGGCTATAGAGGTGGATGGACGCGGGTTCGAATCCCGCACATAACTGTATTTTTTCCTGTCGTAAATTTGTAATTTTGTAACAAATTTGTAGTTGTTAAATCTCTGGTGCCTGTATCCATAGACTTCTATCTCTTTTTTTAGGCACTTATCCGAACGCCAGCAATGAGCCAGTTGGGGTTGAAAGAGCGTGCAGAGGTTAGCGATGTAGTTCTAATATTTCGTCGCTGGGCTATGAGCGAGTGTGGGAGTGCAACGGGCGATTCCTCGCACTACACACTCGGGGAGGCCCATTACTATGCAAATCAAGCGAGTCTCTCGGCGAGAGAACACCAAACAAGCATCGCTGACCGCATGCAGCTCTTATCGCTACGGAAACTCGTTAAGACAGTTGTCACCATTAGTGTCAACATTGAGCAATCAGCAAATAATACATGCATCTCTTTTATTGACATGGGATATGCAGCTTTTGTACGTTTCTTGAGCGACAAAATTGTCGATAACTAATCGCTTTCTGTCCAGCGGTGGGACGTGAAGAAGTGCCTTACTCTAGATTGGCAGTGATACGGTTATCCTGTGCCATTTGGGGTTCTTGAACCTGACTCAAGGAATGTAACTAGATGTCGTGATTGTCACAATATTGTAAAATAAATACTTGGCCCGTTGAAATTAAACGTCATCAATGTCACTTTGTTTGAAAGTCAAGCCCATAGAGGCGATTTACAGCTTCAGAGCCATGGGGCTGATTACTAAAACTATTTCACAGATGGCGCTGTGTGTTTGTTACCTGTCAGAAGTTTAGCTTACAAGCTGGTCTTGATTCTATTTGTATTTCTCTAGCTTTTTGGCTTTAAGCAATAGTGTTTTTTATTCTCTAGTGATATAATCTACAACTGGTATGTCACTGACTAAACGAGGCTTTCAGAAAACGCTTAACTATTTTCAGTAAATTTCAATGACAACAAATAAGATTCCATTATATGTATATACGAACCATAACAACTTTTTTTTATGGGTTTAACCCACTTGAGAAAGTGGGTTAAACCCATAACAAAAGTTGTGAATGAAAAATCCTGAATGAGAATTCAGGATTACTCAGGAATGTGTAAACTTTTATATCTCGTCATCCAGGTGCTACACAGTAACTCTTATTTAATAAAGAATAGCAAAGAAACCAATGTGTATGCATTGGTCTTTTCTATGTAACAAATACTTAGCGCCACCTGTGTGGGACTAAATTGGCAGTGAGCTTCCCCATTAGATCATATTTAGAATAAGGAGATAGATAATAAGAATATCTATGCTGTGTATCAATTGGCTACATAGCCTTTCAATCCAAAAGACATCAATGTGACTTTCGCTGGCTCGCAACCGAATGACAAGCTCGCACTCTTTGACAACATGAGTTATAGTAGTGGGCCAGCAGATTAAAAGTGAAGGATTTTCCACTTAAAAAGTGGTAAGGCAAGCATTCTCTAAATGCTTTTCAGCTTCGAGGTAGAATTCGAACCAGCGCCGGCATGATCGACTGTCACTTCAGATAACCATTTCCACAGAGCTACCATTCGTGAACCGCAAGTAGCTCAATATGGGGCATTAATGTACATCAGTCTTGGAGGCCGAAAATCGGAGCGATAATCCTCCCGGCGGCGGGCGAACCGGGAGGTGGCGGAACCCTAGGGCGCGGCAGAGGACCACGTTCGTCGGCGTACATGTACGGCAGCCGGAGCACCCAGTACGCGGAGCCCGAGAGCTTCAATGCCGCCGAGCCCGCCGGGTGAGGCACGAATATTGGACCGCCCGGGACGGGTTGCACCTGCAATTTGAAAAAATACATTCGTCGTTAAATGCGGTCGAATCATACTGTAATACAGTTCCAGTCAATTAGTTTACTCAAGATTTTGGTGGTATTATTTGGTCGGACGTGACGACTACATCGAAACGCTGGACACGTTTATCTCCTGAAGATTTTCGCCACTCGAACACTCGAGTACAGTACTTTCTAAACCGGTTACGCAGGGTTGCCTATATATTCTAGTTTTATATGTACAGTACAAGTGAGTAGTAGGTTGCAGCGTTACCTTGGGTTGCAGCGTGACGTGTAGCTGCGCCTTGGGCGTGACGACGTGCAGCCTGGTGAGCGTCGCCAGGGGGGGAGCAGCCCCTCGACAGAGGCACGCCACGTACAGCGGCATGTCGCGTGCCGCCAGTCTAGCGCCCGCCCCGCTCCCGCTCCCACCCCCGCCCCCGCCGCCGCTACCCGCCGCCGACATTACCGTCTCAGGGGACGACATCATGAATCTGTAACGTACCACAAAATATTTCTGTAAATGTTCCATCTGAAGAAGGAAAGATGTATAACAGGAATTGCATCACGAAATCGACGTTTCGCACTCCTTGTTTTCTCCTCCAAAACTGAGACATATCAGTTATTTTTTTACATTAAAATTTTAACAAACGAATTATCTAGGTTCCTATTATTTTCCATTATGATGAAACTTTTCATAGTTTCTGAAGGTCCTTTGAGCATGTCGGCAATTTTATGTAGAGAAAATATTGTGCTAGAAACATTATCCAGGTAGAAAATAGGGGAGTTCGATTCTCTATAGACTATGGTTTGGAGAATCGAACGCCATCTTCTCTCTTAACCTTTTGAAATCGTTCCGCTCGACAGCGAAGATTGTTAAATTCGCAAAAAATGACTGTCACAGACTTGAAACGACGAGATCAGCGTGGATTAGCGTGGATTTTCAGAAATGAGGTCATTCTTGATGCATATAATGTTCCATAAGAACATTTCTAGAAAGCCATGGAACTGAGCTATTGTATTATGTATGACTGACATGTTTTATTTGTTTGAGGTACTACAGGTGTTCTGTTCGAGGAGACTCTGAACATTTGACTGGAAAGATTTACTTGACTGTCTTGTAATATACAATCTCGAATTATGTTTTAGTTATGTTTTTTACAATTTTGCTTGAAATATCCTTTCCAAAATGGTATAAATTTATATATTTCTTGTAATAATAATTCTATATAATAGCATCCAAACATCTGCTAAGTAACTTCAATACATATCTGCTAAGTAACTGCAATACACTATTTGCAATTGTGCAATTGAAAATATGCACTATTTCCATACAAATACAGTCGAACAAAAGACGTCGACCATACAAACGTAGAAGGGTGATCACTCCCTTATTTGAGGCTTTAGGTCTAGGGCTCAGCATGATGTCGATATATTTCTTCTTTATCTAAGCATGCATCGTTAAAGTAAAATGGCAATAAATTTGAAAGTTACGAACTTCTTCCTTCTCTGAGTGGGTCCCTAACTAGGCAGAGCCAATGTCTTGGACACCTTGTCCATCGTTTACATTTGAACAATTAATGTCATGCGCAAAAACTGTACACAAGATTACATTATCAATAATGGATTGGTGTATTGAAGTATATTCATTAAAATGGCAAAGTAGTTTTGCACGTATTAAGATTTTGCCAGTTGTGATTCCTCAGTATTTGACGCACTGTCTGTCGAGTGCGTTTTTCAAGTTTCTGAAAGGAACAGTAAGCATTTTGCAAATTCGTGTCAGAAAAGTCCTTTTCATTAATGTGTGTTAAGTTTAGCTCGGGGCTGATGTTATGTGAAAAGGAGTAAAATTTATATTATTTATATTTTATTACATACACTACATGTTCAGCTGCCACTTTTGCCGATTACCAGTCGTTGTCATAAAATAATAACACTGTGTCATCGGCGTAGCAAATAAAGTAAGAATTTGGTATCTTTGTCCCGAAAATATCATCCATACGGTGAACAGAGTAGGAACTAAAATTCTTCCCTGTGGAACTCCGAAAGAGGTGTTCCTTTTACTACTACTATATCTCTCTATTTTGACACATTGCTTTCTATTCGATCAACAACTAGAAAACCAGTTGAGCATGTTCCCTCTAATGCTAAAAATATTCCAGTTTTGTCAGTAGAATTGGTATCGAAACCGTGTCGAATGCTTTGGCGAGATCAAGTCATTAGATGATTAAACAGGAATGAGTGGTGGTGAATCTAAGATTAAGTCGTTAGCAACAAACGTACCCGAATTGGGGCATTTATACATGAAATTCAATTGTATATCATTAGCTATGATACGCACATATTAAGGGAAACTTCGCACTATGGAAAGTGTATGAATATGCACGCGTATACAACCTTTTTAGAAAGTAGATGTTCATACTTTAGTCTCACTTTGTAGATAGGAGGTTTGTAAATGAAAGAAAGAAAGCATAACAAGTTCTTCATTTTGAAACTTGTCATTTTGTTTTATGAAAATTTGTAATTTGTTTGACATGGTTCACTACGTTAAATATAACTACATAAACGGCCCGAATAACTATAAGTACGAAAAAACAATGACAGGGCTCCCAAAGAGGATGAGTGCCAGAACAAAACAGAAGCCAAAAATGTTTCTAACACTTTATATACTTGTGTTATTTAGGTTGTGAAAAAAATACATATTATTCGGCCCTCATATAATATGTGAGTATGATATTGGTATGAAGATAATGTAGGTAATGAGTAATGGAACGGAGGTTACCTGTGTCCCCTAGGGCACTCGTACTCGAACCCTATGAATATCTTGACGGTGATGTGCGGCGGCGCAGACTTGCCTCGCCCGCGGCCCAACGCCAACCGGAACATGGAGATTTGCTCCACTCTGCAATTTAGAAACAATATACGATATCAAAAACATATGAGGCACAGAACCAGCTGCGAAGATGATGGAAAATATTAGCAAGTATTATTGTAACGTATAGGTTATAATACATATGCAAAATATACCAATATATTAAACTAGCGGTCCGCCCCGACTTTGCACGGATACTTAACAATAAAATAAAAAATATAAGTTTAAACAGTAGACACTTTAGCGCCGTCACATCTTTCTGAAACCCACGCGAGGGCTGGCGCCGCGGCTACTTCAGCAGAGCAACTCAAGCGGCGCAAGTATGCTAATCTCGGTATGGGTTACATATTTGAGCCGTTTGGTGTAGAGACGTTGGGTCCGTGGGGACCGGGAGCTCATCGTATTTTCCAAAATTTATCAGAGCGCTTGGTCGATGCGACGCGTGATTAAAATGCTGGCACCTATTTGGCTCAAAGAATAAGCATTGCAATTCAACGGGGCAATGCTGCCAGCATGCTGGGCACGCTACCAACTGATAGTGGGCTAGAGCATTTGGACTGCCTATGAGTCCAAATGCTTTTATTGTAGTAGCTGTAGTGTTGTATATAGTTTGTAGTATTTGGTTAATAAAGGCATACCGCCAGTAAAAAAAAGTTTAAACACATAAAAAGTAGTTATTGTGACATAACTGTAATCGTTAGACGTATGGTAACGCGGACCTTTTTGTAGATAAATATATTGTTCTCCTCTACAAAATTGTAGTACATCACTTTGCTCTTGTCAATCATTTCCGCAGCGTACGCTTTTTATTTTGTATCTTTCGATTTATTGTTTATTTGTTAACGCGTTGGGTTACATTATCGAAGTTCTCATACGGATCCCTAACTTTTTTGAAAATATTTCATAGATTATGTTTATCAAGGATAATGTAGGATTCTAATAGTAAAAGAAAAAAAAAACAGCCCAGTAGTTTTTAAGTTTATTCGTTACATACATAAATACAAATATTTCCTCTTTACAATATTAGTATAGATTATTAAAAGGTTTTAAATCTAAACTAAAACCAATAGAGTCGTATCGTTACTGGGTAACTGGTGAGAATTGTTTTTATTGTGCAAATGAATACCTCAAATCAATTTTTATTTTTTTATTTTTTTTATGTTTTTGTGACGGGACAAGCCCGAGGCCCACCTGATGTTAAGTGGACTAACAACTGCCGATTTGCACTGCGCCCGTCACACTGAGACGTACAGTTGTTAGGTCTCATGTTCCTGTAATTTTACTGGCTCTCAAAGACTGCTGCCGGAATACACTGTAAGGTGCTTGGCGACAGATTTTCTACTTGAGGGTGGTCGCTAGCCAGGCGGGCATTCGCAAAATGCCCTTCCACCATGCGGTAAAGCTCAAGCCCGCGGCGGGATTCGAACCATGGACCTGCTGCATGGTAGTCCACAGGCAATGCCACTGAGCCATCACTGCTTTAAAAATGTTATATATAACTTAATGTTAACAAGTAATAGGATATATTAATTTAATAGATTATTTTTTTATTTGCATACCTGCCTAGAGGCTGAATACATCTCAGAAAACTAGTTAAAGACCCTACACTAATTTGTAATCTAGCAAATAAATTATTAGACTTGATGTGAAAATCAGCAAAACGATTTCTCGCCGCTCCAATCGCAGAACAGCTGTTCTGTTATTTCGACAGCACATTAAATTATTCCCACAATACTTTACACAGAATAAGATTTCCATTGACTTTCCTCATTGTGATATTTAAAAAAGGAGTTTAAATATCATCTATTTATTATTTTTCATCCCTCAAAGAAAAAATCTCCCTTAAACATTCACTTTTGATTGTTATGACTAACCTGTTTACCATCTCCGATCAGTTCATCACCTACCATCAGGTGAGAATCGGTTACATAGAGACCAAAGGCTAACGTATCAGCAATTAAAATATATGATGATATTTGTAGAATCGAAACGAGTCGAAAACCGTTCCGGTTGGGTTGCGTGGTGTTTTGATGTCAGTTGTTGCGAAAATGTCGCTGGATATATATATATTTTTTTTCAATATGTTTTTAGTGAGCTTTGTGTTCATCATATAGTGTAAAACCCATTTGTTGAGAGGAACTTAATTATCTAGAGAAATTATATCTAAACTCGACGGAAATCTATGTTTTATGATGTGAAAGGTCATACTTAGGTGCGCAGTCCCAGGGCATGAGATAGTTGGTGTGCGGCAGGAAGCCCGGCTGCAGATGCTCGGGCAGCCCCAGCGCGTGCGAGTAAAGCGAGGAAGCCCCGAGGCAGACGAGGGACCAGCTCGAGAACCGAGGCAGGAGCCCCGGGGGGCTGCCGCAGTGCAGCATGCCCGGGAGGTACTCCGTCGTCGACGGCTGCCGGCTCATCACCTTCTCTGGAATCACAACGCACTCATCATATACTCGGACACTTTAAAAAACACTGTAATTCCTATCATTCATCTTTAGTTTCTTTTAAGGATTCCGTTCCCAAAGTGTAAAACGGAGCCCTGTTAATGAGATTCCGCTATCTATCTGTCTGTCTGTCCGTCCGTATGGCGACTTTCGTAAATTTCTAGTTCGTAAACGGAACGAGTGCGAAATTTACTTTGTGTAAAACGATATCTTTCAAGATGGCATGTCTAGGAAGACGCCCTTATTGAACTCTTACTGAAAGTACTGAATTATTCCGTGATGACCCAGTTGCTCTATGCAATTGCCATAAATACACCGATAAGTGACTTAAAGCAAGTAGCACCCAAACGCAAGTTAACAGCTAATCAAATTTATTGGAAGGTAATGCCTGCAGCCAAGAAGCTATAAGAGTGTTAACCCTGTAAACATTTTGGAAGTGACCATTAATTTATTCCATGCAAGCTCGCTGACCGGCCTATCCCAAAGCTTCTAAGATGCATGGACCTTGGGCAGGTTTGGTTTGGAGAATCTAATATACAACTTTCTCTTGCCTATTTCAAAGTTGGCTAACTTGGTAGTAAAATGGAGTTCATAATATCTTTTGGAACATATGTACATTTTTTTCTAAGTGTCCCCTTACCGCAGGTGGTGTCCCCCCGTAGAGCCACGACGTAACCCCCGTCTCCGTCTGCTTCCCCTTCGTCCTCATCCTCAGCCGGCCCTGGAGACAGCGCGTCCGGCGCAGACCAGCCTGAGCCCGGCCCCGAGCCCGGTGTACCCACGGAATCCCGGGTCGTCGATACTTCTGCTGTCTCTTGGCTGGATACGCCTTTCACTGCTGCCGCTCTATAATTCAATTTTCATACAATTTTTATAGCTTTACTGAAATGCTTGTCAAAGTTTTGAATAGTTTACAAAAAGAATTACGCTCATTGGCCAATGGTTAACCGTTGATGCGACAGGCGACCCATGAGAATTCGATATTTAGTCTGTAAAGTGACCTATACTTTGAAAAACATTAGAGATCCAGAGGTATAGAAATAAGAACGCGAATGCGAATATATCGGCAAAACGTGCTTTCCGATAATCGGAACTTGACTTTGACAAATTGCTACTATCCTAAGCATATCTCTTGCGCTTCATCTACACTCATCCATCCTTTCTTACATAAGGGTCGGTTGAGGGTACTCCTGACCTGGCATATTTTCAGAACGTCTTCAATCTGATTTCGGATCTTTCGCCTAGGACTTCCTCTTATAACACTTCCGTTCACTTGTCCCATGTATACCTGTTTACTCAGTCTCATTTCACTCATTCTCTCTATATATCCAAACCACCTTAACATACCTTTCTCGATTTTTGTCACTGCATCCTCATTCACATCACATCATTCCCTTATCACACTATTCCTTATCCTGTCACTCCATTTGAATTCAATCGTGGTTCTCAAAGCTCTTGTCTCTACTGCATTTATTTTACTTTCATGCTTTTTCTGCCATACCCAACTTTCACTACCATACATTAGTGAACCAACACTCCTCCATGAACAGCCAGATGAGCTTTCTTAGACACCTTCTGACTGTTCATGAACGCGTGCAATGCTCCGTTCACCATGTTTCCAGCATTCACTCTCTTTTCTATGGCACTTTCAGACTCTCCATCTTTTGTAAACATGGATCCCAAGTAAACAAACTCTTTCACTTGTCCCAATTTTTCACCTTGAATCATAATATCGCAATCGGTCATTCTACCATCTCGTTCAAACACCGTAACTGTCGTCTTATTTACATTCATTTTCATTCCTTTTCTTTCTAAACCCTCATGCATAATATTTATCATCTGCAACTCTTTTACCGACGACGAAAGTATCGCTTGGTCATCATCGTAGAGAAGAAATTTGATAAGTAACTCATTCATCCTTAACCCACATTCACTGTCTTTCAGGTTTGTCAAACAGTTATCCATGAATAAGTTAAACAGTCACGGTGACGTTTCACGTAGCCTTAAGCCACCTAAAGTAACGGCCAAATATAACACAAAGAATATCATACATTGGAGGCCTAATTGGATTACACAGGAAGAGTTTGGGTGGTTTGGTGTTCTATAAAACGTAAGACAGAATCAGTGTTTGTGGTTATAGTTACCTGAAGGTAGGCGTGGAAGGCTCGAAGACTGGGAAGGCGATGGCCTCGAGCTGGTCGCAGCCGTCGCACTGGTCGGCGGCGAGGCAGTAGAAGGTGCAGTTGGCGGCGCGCACGGTGTACGGGTCCTCGCGCTGCACGCGCGTGCGTCCGCAGTTGCACGCGCTCACGTACCGCACGCCCGACGAGTGCTCCTTTGTGTTGTCGCTGGATTATACACCATAATTGATTAAGAAGCAGTGATGGCTCAGTGGCATTGACTACGGACTGCCGTGCCGCAGGTCCATGGTTCAAATCCCGCCGAGGGCTTGAGCTTCACCGCATGGTGAAAGGGCATTTTGCGAATGCCCATCTGGCTAGCGACCATCCTCATGTAGAAAATCTGTCGCCAAGCACCTAACGACTATGTCTCAAGCTATGAGCATAGCTCGTTGAGTGACTCTGAGCATGTCCATAAGGGCCACAGTTAAGGACCACGCCTCAGTGCCAGAAGTCATCACTGGTAATAAACACTGATTGAACTTTGGTCTTAAATGGTAATTAAGTAAAGCTCGGCACCAACTTATCCAAAACAGCCTTATTGTGTAACTAAAAAATGTTTTAACAAAACATGGAACCGACTGCAACACTCCAATGTGCGAAATAACTTGTTGAAGTCGATAGTATGATGGTTCAAAGTACCTATTATCACAATATTGTGCGCATGGTACTGACTTCGACAAGTTATTTCACACATTCGAGTGTTGAAATCGGTTCCATTGTATGGTAAAAAAAAAACACCCTTTTTAGTGACCCTTTTGCTACTTATAGTATCGATTATCTGTCTGTGACACTGTTACACTATCTGGGACCACAAGATTCGCGTGACTGCTAGTGGCAATACTACTGAGCGCTTCCGTGCTTCGGAGGGCACGTTAAGCCCTCGGTTCCGGTTGTTGTCTTAGGATGGCAGTCGTTACAGCATGGTGGTAGGGCATTTTGCAAATGCCCGCCTGGCTAGCTACCACCCTCAAGAAGAAAATTTGTCGCCAAGCACCTAACGATGTGTGAAATCATGGTGATGTATTGATTACTTTTTAAAAAAGTACACGAAGCGCTCGTAGCGAAGTTTACTTAGCTGTTCTTAACCGATCAGCAAAGTTAAGCAACGTCCGCCGCGTTCATGACTTGGATGGATGACCGCTAGTGACACTACTACTGAGCGTGCATGTGCTAACGGCACCTAACGGTGTGTTCCGGCAGCTGTCCTTGAGAGCCAGTAATTCTAGGTTAGCCTGAATAACATCTTCGACCTCATCATCTTACCACCAGGTGAGATAGTGGTCAAAGGTAATATATCAGGCAAAAAAAAAAAAACTTTAACACGAACGCTGCACGCCCCGCCCCGCTGGACGCTCAAGTTGAGCGTACACTCAGTTCGTACACTTAGATTAGTATAGAGAATTCAATTCAGAATAGATACTAATGTACATTCGCCTGGAATAACAAGTATACACTTCGTAGTTTTCTAAATAATGTGATGTCACTTAATTCTTAATTATATAAGTTAATATGTAAAAAATTCAAATTATTCTTTGATTTTAAGATACTTTTGTGTACATAGAGAGAAACAGAAGTATTTGCCACAATTTTGAAAATCACAATGTGTACACTTGTTTAACACATGGTGCTTTTCAAATAGGATAATCTATAGAAAGGGAAGAGTTCTCTTAGGTTTTCGCGATTATTATACATAGTAATTAAACAACTTTAAACGGTTTAAATAACCTTCATTTATTCACCCCGTGACCACGATCACTGCAAAGTTGACATTCCTCCTGTCCGCACAAAGCGATTTGCGTCCACCTTCATAATACGGCCAGCGAAGGAATGGAACACCCTCCCAGCGTCTTTGTTCCCCGAAAGCTACAATCTAGATGTCTTCAAATACAGAGTGAATAAATATCTTCTAGGCAAGCATGCTCCACCGACGACCGCGTCGTCACTTACCATCAGGTGAGACTGCGGTCAAATGCGTGTCTATTCATTATAAAAAAATAAAATAAAAAAAAAGTGTTTGTAACGTCGGGACAAAAATAATGATAAATATACGCGATTTAAACCGTGTAAGGTTGTTTAATGACTAAGAAAGGGAAGAGCGTTAATGTGTTTACACACAGAGAGAGATGGATAGATAGATGGATATATGACTGACTGGTCGGGGTGTATGCAGGGATGGTGCGTGAGCGAGAGCGCCTCGCAGAGCGTGCGCGCGGCGGCGAGCGCGGCGCAGGCGGAGCGCAGCCGCGCCAACGCGCCCCCAGACAGCGGCCCGCGGGCCATCGTGCTCAGCACGCCGCAAGCCACGCCCACCTACACACACACATACATATACACCTATTCCTTGTTACATTTCAACTGCAGACATCACCCGTACTCCTCCATATTCGAAAGAAATTCATTATCAATCAAAAACCAAACACTTAAAATAATTATAAAGGTACAAGTTGGTAGCGGACGACATGAAGCTGTAGCAAACGACGTGTCAAAGTCAAAGTCAAAATCATTTATTCAATTTAGGCGTCTACGACGCTCTTATAAATAGGTCAATTACAAATTTTAGTATTGAAATATTTATTATTTCTTTCACTTGCATTTAAGCATAGGACGTGTGTCTTTTCATCTTTTTCAGTATAATAAAAACAAGTCATCATCGTCTTCTTCCTCTTCTAATAAAAGATATAAAAAAATGCGATCACTATTCTCGAACACGTCAGACATCTTGTTTCACGGAGCACTCAAAACCAACTGGTTGCCATCTGCTGTTGCCGTCTTCAGTCGGGTTCGAAATCATGACTGCAGCGACATGACGCAACGACGTGTCGTGACGACATGAAGCGACGACATGTCGTCTGCTGCTGCATGTAGTCTGCTACCAACTTGTACCTTAAGGGATGGCGAACCCCCTATTATTGGGTGAGGCTGTTTTTAGAAATTGACAAACCGGCTGATACTGAGTACAAAAAACTTAATTAGACACCAATATAAAAATACAATAAAAGCAGAAAAACTGATAACTAATGTACGTAGGACGGATTTATCGCTTACAAGCGAACTCTTCTAGTCGTTGGAAGGAAGATCGATGAAAGAGTTAGAGAGGTTCGCCTGGCTAGCTGCCACCCTCAACTAGAAAATGCGTCGCCAAGCACCTAACGGTGTGTTCCGGCAGCCGTCCCTATCCTGGATAACCAGTTATTCTAGGTTAGCCTGAACGACATCTTCGGCCACATCATCACTAACTCTCACCTGATGGTTAGTGATGATGTGGCCGAAGATGTCGTAGTAGTCAAACGCTAATTTATCAGGCATAAAAAAAGTTAGTAAATATACTTTCGCAATACTTACACTATCAAATACGACCTACAGTTCAACATTACAGATTACACATTTCAATGAGATGGTAAGTGTACAAATAATTTAATTTTTCAAGATTTAATAAAATAAATATTGGTATTTAATTTGACTTTTAAATACAGCAATAGTCTATTGCTGTATTTAAAAGTCAAATTAATGAACTGAGCATGCCTAATGCTAACCGGAAGCTGATTCATACTAATAATGGTAAACATTGCACTAGTGCAGGGGTCGGCAGACTTATCAACCAGATGAGCCAAATATCACGTTCGTAGATTTTCTTTGCCTTCAGAGAGCCGCAACATGAACTTTATTAGTCGAATTATTAGAGTATAATTTGCTACATACTACAAAGCTTAATAAAAGTATAATGTATAGTTTTAAAACGTGTAGGAAATGAAAAAAAAAATTATTTACTTTTAGACATTTATTAAAATAACACTCATTCATTACATTATTTTAGTTGGAACGGTGTCCTTGCATTGCTTTCGAAAGCTTGCCTATATCTGGCAAGTAATTACTTGTTTTTAATTTAAGGCACGACTGCAAATTGTCGTCGGTTAATTTACTTCTTAATTTGCTTTTAATTTGATTCATCGACGAAAATGTTTGCTCACATGAATATGTAGAGCCGAAGATAGATATAATAGCAAATGCTAGTTTTTTTGTTGTGTTATATGTTGCTGGAAGGCTGTTCCATGTATCAAACACGATTTGCTCTATTTTGGGAAATTGTTTTACAGCCGTCCACTTATTTTCAGAAATCAAATTTGATTTCTCTCTCTCGTACTCTTCCAGACGGCTTATAAGAGCCGTGAACTTACCGCTCCACAGTTCTTTGTTCTTAATATCAATGAGTTGCATCTGAAGTTCCGTAGGATCTGTATTGAACGGCGCCAAGTTCATGTCACTAACACTGATTTTTAGGGGGTATAAGATGAAGGATAGCGTAGATTTATATGCTCTAAAATCTTGAAAGCGCTCCTTAAAACTATTTTTAATTTTTCTTAATATTGTACTGAAATAAACAGTATCAAGCGAAACATTTTTCTCTTCACAATACTTATTTAAATATTTGAAGTAAAGTGAAATACCCTTCTCTATATCTGAGGCAAGCACTTGCAGTTTGTTTTCAAAACTCTCCACTTCTTCTAACATTGTATATGCGACATTTCCTTTGCCTTGTAGCTTGATATTCAAATCGTTTAGTAGAGATGTAAGATCAACCATGAAATAGAATTTTTGCAACCATGAATCTTCTTCCAACTCCTGGTGATTAATACCTTTTTCAGAGAGGAACGATTATATTTCTTCTAAACACGACGCAAATCGCTTCAGTACGTTTCCCCTGGAAAGCCAGCGCACTTTATTATGGAGAAGTAAATCTATGTAATCACTATCCATTTCATTCAAAAATTCTTTGAACTGGCGATGATACAGTGATTTGGCCACAATACTGTTAGTTATCTTTACAACAAAGTTCATTACATCCATCATTTCATCAGGGAAGGTCTGAGCGCATAGAGCTTCTTGGTGTATTACACAGTGGAAAGCAAGAACTTCGTGATCAATTTTTCTCTTTAAGATAGAAACAGCTCCTTTGTTAACACCTGTCATACTTTTCGCTCCGTCAGTAGCAATGGAAACTACTTTATTTATATCAATTCCATGATTTTCCAAATGGATTGCCACAGCATTAGCAATGTCTTCTCCACGAGTTTGTCCCTTAAGCGGCAAGAGTCCCAGAAGTTCTTCTTTGGGACCTTGTGTCGATATATATCGCAGAAAGAGTGATACTTGAGCTGTATCAGTTATATCGCATGACTCGTCGATCGCAATTGATATTGCGGAAGCCAGCGCAATATCTTCAACTTGTTGTTCTGTTATATTTGCAGACATTTTAGCAGTTCTGTCTTGCACTGTTTTTGCTGATAAAGGCATATCGTTTATTTTTTTCATTATATCGGCTTTATTTTTGAAATCGCGGAAGAGCTCCTCGGATGCTTTTATGAAGCAATCTTTAATGTATTCGCCATCTGTAAATGGTTTTCCTTTCTTCACAACTTCCAAAGACACTGCAAAACTAGCAAGATTAATGTTATTTGCGCTATGGGTCCAGTTTTGGAACATAGAGCTCGACTGTTGATTGCGTCTCTGAAGTTCCTCAACAGCTTTCTTTCTTGCTTCTCCTGCAGGATATTTGCTCGCGAATGCACCATGTTTTGTAGAGAAATGTCTCTCTATATTTGATTTCTTATTATTTGCGAGCTTGTCTTGACAGACAAGGCAAGTTGGAAGCCCGTCTAGATTTCGAACGAATGCATACAAATTAGTCCATTCTTTGTTAAACTCACGATTTTCATCCTCTATTTTCCTTTTCTTATTTTTTTTAGATGAAGCCGAAGCCATTTCGTCCCTGAGTTATATTTAAATAAACATATAATTAGAATCTGAAACAATAAAACATTCAAAATTGAAAAACTGAAATTATTTATTTATTATATACAGTTGTTGCAATTCACGAGTGCGTTCGGCCTTTTTTTTGGGTTTAGACGTGCCCGCATACGCCCCGCGCGCACACTGTCACACCATGCATGTACATGTCGGCGCCGACCACGGTCGTGATTAAAAGTATATCAACAACAATGATATTATAAAGGAAAGATATGCTACGTTCATACTGAGCGGCGTTCAGATTTCGTTGCGTTGTTATTACAAATGTACTTACATAGAGGTGTATAGTATTTTTCAACTACGACTGCGATAGATAATACGGAACTTATAATACAGAAAGGGATAGCTATATGTGGTGAGTTGCGCTTGAAGTCTTTTTGTATATATTATCATTGATCAACAACGAAAGGTGGACTTACATAATGTGTATCCGTCGCAGAAAATTTCAAGCAATGGACACACAACACACGTAATATTTGTTCTATGAATCGAACTAAACACAAAACAATAACGCCAAAGCGGAGGTGGCAAGCTGAGCGGACACGGCGCGTGCGTGTCGTAAGCAGGCCAAGCGAAGAGTGGACGCGAGGCGCGAGTACGGGAGACCAGGGACGCGCCGGCATCGGCGGGGGCAGCGGGGGTGCCGGGGCAAGCTCGCAGGTAGTCGGAGCGTGTAGCCGGATAATGGATTCAGTAGTTTTTTTCATATTGTTTAAGTATTTTATTTGTGCTAAGGTAGCGCAGTTAGACAGTGAGTGATTTGTAAAAAGAGCCAGATAATTATGTGGCAGGAGCCGCATGCGGCTCGCGAGCCGCGGTCTGCCGACCCCTGCACTAGTGCATTAATTGCACTAGTGCAAAGTGTTGCGCGTGCTTGTCATGCACTTTCATGAAAGATAATCTTATACATTACCTTGTGTGCATGATGTTGACTAGAGTAATGGGATGGAAGACCTTCAGTATACGACGCTTGTGCAATCGGCAAAACCTGAAACCAATAATAAACATGTTTTGACATATTGTTGTTTGACATTTGACGTATACTGATAGGCGCATAAACTATATACCTTATGTTATTATTTACAACGGTATGTAAGTATCACGAGAACTGCCACCGAAAGCGGACGCATTGTATAAATTTGCGCTTTGTTGTTACTAGCACAACTTTCGGCCACAGTGAGTCACTAAAATTATTAAACAAAATGCAAGAATCCGATCCCAAAGATCAAAATAATGATCCTGGTCCTTCGAGCTACACTATAATACAATATCATCGTTTTGGTGGTGAAGAGAGTCAACCCACACATTACAAGCTTTCAGATAATAGAGCATAGAACAGCAATAAAGTGGAATGGTTAAACAAAAAAAAATATTTAGTCTATAAACTCTAAACCGTAAGTCATATAGTAATAAGGCTTATTATTAAGTAATAAAGTTTAGTATATTTCTAAGTTTGTACATTATATTCAAAATAAAAATAACACAAAACTTGGTGTTATGAAATTTATTCTAATATACAGGGTGCCCGGTAATGAATGGATGACCTTAAATTAGGTATTTGTATATCTAATGGCCATTCAGAAAAAAAAAACAGAACAAAAAAAAATATTTAAAAAAAAATATATCAAAATAAAAATAATTTAAATAATGAAAGAAATACCATTTTGAAACCGGCTTTGGGCACACTTTATTTTAAAATGATTGGTCACATGTGTATTCATACTTTTTTTTACGCTATGGATGCTTAAACTTTGGCAAAATTAATATGTTTGTTTATTAAAAAGACCATAACTTTGGTACTACTTGATTTTTTTTTGTTCTTTTTTTTTTCTGAATGGCCATTAGATATACAAATACCTAAATTTTTTTTTTATACCACAAAGGTGGCAAACAAGCATACGGCCCGCCTGATGGTAAGCAGTTACCGTAGCCTATGGACGCTTGCAACACCAGGGGTATCACTCGCGCGTTGCCGACCCTGAAGAAATCTCTTCACGCCCTTTTTGAAGAACCCCATGCTGTACTCCATCGGGAAAACCACGGAAAAAAAAATTTAAGGTTATCCATTCATTACCGGGCATCCTGTATATACTGAATAACGCATTAAGGTATTTTATTATTATTATTTATTTATTTTCCGTCCCGGTTGTTGTCTTAGGATGGCAGTCGTTGTCGCATGGTGGTAGAGCATTTTGCGAATACCCGCCTGACTAGCTATCACCATCAAGTGAAAAATCTGTTGCCATGCACCTAACCGTGCGTTCCGCAGCGTCCTTGAGAGCCATTAATTCTAGACCAGCATGAACAACATCTTCGAACACATCATCATTTACTATCAGGTGAGATAGTATTCAAAGGCTAGGAATATAAGGTATAAAAAAATTCATTGTTTTAGATCTAACGCACCTAAGAAATATACATCAAAGGCGATATAACATATGAATATAAAATTCACTAAAAGTTACATAATAAATCTATTCTATTCAGGACTTAAAAATCATTCTGATTATAAAACACTTTATTTAATAGTCAAGCTTTCAGAACCGTATTAAATTTAATCTGAATAAAAATAAAACGACTTTTTGATACCTTAGCACACCTAGCGGCGGAAAAACGAACATCAGTGGCGAGAGCGTCATAGAGGGCGCCACTGGGTTCACTCTCGTCATCTTCATCCGGCTTTGGAGACTCTTCGAGGAACACAGGAACCAATGCTTGAGCTGCCGCACGCCATGACGACGCTGATGGTAACTACAATGTTGTTGAAATAATCAAACGTTTACCTATTGACACATACGTGCAATTATTAATTTACAAGTAACAGACAACAGACCAAACATTTCTGTATCGCTAATAAGTTTTTTTTTAATTGCTGATATGTAAACCTTTGATCTCACCTGATGGTAAGTGACGATGTGGTCGAAGGTGTTAACCGGCACAACCTAGAATTACTGGCTCTCAAGGACAGCTACCGGAACACATCGTTAAGTGCTTGGCGCCAGATTTTCTACTTGAGGGCGGTCGCTAGCCAGGCAGGCATTCGCAAAATGCCCTTCCAAGATGCGGTGAAGCTCAAGCCCGCGGCGGGATCCAAATCATGGACCAGCTGCGCGGCAGTCCATAGCCTATGCCATTGAGCCATCACTGCTTCAAAAAGTTGTCAATATCGTGTTCCCGTTTACGATCCGAAATATATATCAAAAGTCTATTGCTTTTTCATCTTCGTAATGCAATTCAAATCAGTACATAGCGAGTCTGGCCGGCCGCCATTGAAGTAACATCTAGCGCGCTCGATTCACACCGAAGTGGTAGCGGCCTGCAGCGCTTAATACAAGCGGTGACGGACCGCGCCAAATGTGCAAGTCTTTCATGCGACACTATGCATTGTTGTGTTGTGATATAGATAAAGTAGAAAATGGTTTGACTGTTAAAGCACATGAATAAAGAGGTGGAACAGCATGAACGCTACGAAAACGTTACCTGTTTACTAAGCTAAACGTTAAGGCGTAAGGTAAGGCCAGTTGATTTTGTGCATTTAGCGGTCGCCCAGCTATATTTAGCGCGCCATCTATGGAGCAAGAAGTGCATGAGTTCGAATCAATAGACGGCACGCAGCCTTATTATCATTGTCTGATCATATTTGCGAGCAAATTTGGTTTGTGCCTGATTATATTTGGTTTTCGACTCAACTATACTCGACTTAAATTCGACATTAAAAAGGTAAACAAAGAAATGTCAATATATGTCATTGTCAAACTGACTGGTCAGGGGTATTCAATATTTTTTCTTCAAAATGTTTTTACGTAATCCGTAACGGCACTCCCTGCTGCGCTATGTTTCACATATTTTTATTAAATTGAAAGAATTCCACACCTGTACACCGTAAATATGTCACCGTTTTATTGTACTAACCGTTAGTTTATAATAAATCTAGTTAGATTATAAACTGTCGATAGATTGTGAATGGAAACTAAAATTTACAATCTAACGTTTAAATTTTCGTTAGATTATAAACTGACCATGTCCAGCCGTCAAATTGTAATTATGTCGATCAACAACAATTTACCATAGATCTACGAAAGTATTACAGTGGCCATAAGCAAAATACGTAGGTACAGGTTTTTAATGTATTATTTTTTGGCTTATGTTTAAATTACCATCAGATATAGTAGAGTAACATATAACAGACAAAAATAGTACATTTTCACCAAAATTAAACACGCAATTTAATGTAACCTTATAACCAAAGTTTTAACATCTCGCTATCCTATTAAAGCAAAATTACTCAAAATAAATCATTGTTAACCCAAAAGTAGTAAATGATCACCAAAAGTAGTATATGAAATTAAATTCTTCTGGCTGTAGTCACAAGTAACCTAACGCTCCTCCTCGCTTCGCTCGTCGTCGCACCTAAATAGATAATATTGCCCTAGACTAAATGATATTTAACCCCTCGCTAAAATATAGTGATAATTTACTACATTTGGTGTCCGATAAAAATTTTTGGTAAAAGAACTAAGGGTATCAAAGCATTTTATGGTGGTCATTATTTTAAATCCCTTAGTTTTAATAATGTACAAACTCGAAATGAATATGTTGTTTTTGTCTGACTACACTGAGAAAAACGACTTAAAGGCTTATATCGAATTTGACCTTTTACCGTTCAATTGTAAATACGTAAGATGAATTCACAACTCTTAAGATGATTTTCACCAATCAATAAAAATGTACCATGTTTTATAATAAACAAAACCGTCAAAAACACCTTCCGTAAAGTATTTTCAGATATGAACTTTTTAATACGATAATAATTGCAGTATTGACCATAAAATATACCTTACTTTTACGGCGGTTTATATACGGTGATTATCACTATAACGTACGACTTAATCAGCCTCATCGAAAGTCAATATTTAAGACAGACCACAAAATACACCTTAAATGAAGACGAAAAGAAACATTCGCCGTCACTGACCTCGTGTAACGCCTTCTAGCTGGAAGGCGTTTTTGTACGTATTTACGTTTGGTCGGTTTTTCACCTTATACCATATAAATTGGCCGTCATTAGGGCGCTTTTGACTTTACATTTTTCTCAGTGTATTATTTTTGTTCTTAACTCTATGAAATGAACTCATGGCACCTATAACGGCGATCAATCAGAGTACGGTTCACAATTTCGCGGGCGATTATAGATCCGTTAGATTATAAACTGCCAGCTAGACATGGTCAGTTTATAGTCTGACGAAAATATAAGCGTTAGATTGTAAATTTTAATGTTCGTTCACAATCTATCGACAGTTTATAATCTCACTAGATTTTTTATAAACTAACGTATCGTACAATTATCCGGTGACATATATATTATATATTTACCTTAGTCACCTCTTAAGACACCCCACGGGAAGAAACGGGGGTGACATTATAACCCAGCATCCCATGGGACGTTGGGCCACAAAAATACCGGAAGGTGGGAAGCAGCACCTTCTAGAGAACTAACAAATTCTACTGCGATCCTCAAGACGCCTGCCAAGCGTGGGGATTATGGCAAATCCCCCATTGGAACCTTGTTTAACGGTGGAAGTTTCGGATTTGATTGTTTGAGTGCTTGAAGAGGTATATGTTTTCTTATTTTGGTGAGAAAGTACAAAAGTATTAATTATCTTTACTAAATTATACCTATGAATTTTGCTGTCTTGAAAAAATTTTGAACAATCTGCCGTACCTATAGCTTGACAAGTGATCTTGGCAAATTGAACTCACCGCTTCCCTTATTTTTGCGAACTATCCTTCTGACTGAAACAAACGACATTCGCAACATGTCCGCGGTTTTTTTAGGACACTTGAAGCAGTGATGGCTAAGTGGCATTGGCTATGGAATGTCACGCAGCAGGTCCTTGGTTCGAATCCCACCGCGGGCTTGAGCTTCACCGCATGTCGGTAGGGTATTTTGCGAATGTCCGCCTGGCTAGCGACCACCCTCAAGTAGAAAATCTGTCGCCAAGCACCTAACGGTGTGTTCCGGCAGCAGTCCTTGAGAGCCAGTAAAATTAGATAGATAGATAGAAAATTCTTTATTTGCATACCTTAAAAATAATATTACAATGAAATAACAGAAAAACAAAACGTATACAAAGGGCGGTCTTATTGCTTAAAGCAATTTCTTCCAGACAACCTATTCGAAAGAACTTATACAATTAGCCAGGTTTGCAGTTAACCAGTTAAACATTATATAATAGTTATCTAAGTATTTACACCCTTACACCTATTTAAATAAATACATATACAAACTTACCTACATTATATATAATCTAAATACTTACATACATACACTAAACGAATATATACATATAAATACATACTCACATACCTACACTATATAAATACATTATAAAATATAACAATACTACATAAATATAAAAATTAAATTTAATAAAATAAAAACTTCCGAAGGAAAAGATTAGCTAAGAGAGGACAAATAAAAATTTTTAACTCTATTTTTGAATATAAATAATGATTGCGACTTTCGAATGGAGACTGGCAGACTGTTCCAAAGTCGAACAGCCTGCACTGAGAAAGAATTATCGTAGAAAGATGTATTGTGTGTTGGAATTTTGAGTAGAAGATTTTCTGATGACCTCAATGAAAAGGCATGAGCCGATTCAAGAAACTCAAAGCGTTCCTTGAGATAGTGCGGAGAAAAAGGATTAAACAATATATTGAAGAGTAGGGAAAGAATATGAGTATTCCGGCGGAGGCGAATGGGAAGCCACTTGAGCTTATGTCGAAATTTAGAAACGTGGTCATATTTGCGTAAGCCAAATATGAACCTGATCGAGAAGTTTTGGAGACGCTCAAGTCTGTTTAGCTGATCCTCCCTGAGATCTAGGTAACAGACATCGGCATAATCTAAAATGGGAAGTAAAAGAGATTGAGCAAGGGCAACCTTGGTGGCAGTCGGGAGAAAATTGCGGAGCCGCTTTAAAGAACTAGCAGAAGCAAACATTTTGCGACTAACGGCTTCCAACTGAGGGCCCCATGACAAGGACTGGTCAATTATTATCCCAAGATTGTTTATTTGCTTGCTGTAAGGAATGATTACGCCGTCAAAAATGATCGGAGGCAGTGTATACCAGTCCAGTTTAGCCAACATACGGGAGCTGCCTACGACAATAACTTGTGTTTTTGTTGGATTAATCTTTAAACCAAAATCATTGCTCCAATCTGCTATGTGTCTTAAATTTGTATTAGTAGTTTCTACACAATCTGATATTTTGTCAAGAGAGGCTTGTGAATAAATCTGTAAATCATCCGCATAAAGTGGTAAGACGAAGTGATATTTTTAGAAATAGAATTTATAAAAGCAGCAAAAAGAAGAGGAGATAAAACGGCGCCCTGCGGAACGCCGGCGGTCGTGTTACACCATGAAGAATAAGAATCTTCAAGGCGAACCCTTTGTCGGCGTCCAAACAGGTAACTGTGAAAGAAGTCAATAACGGTAGGAGATATGTTAATAGAGCGCAGAAGACTTAAAAGGATATCGAAATCAACGGTATTAAAAGCGTTACTGAAGTCAAGTAGGGTAAGCACGGTTAACTCACCCTTCTCCATACCGGCACGTATATCGTCAGTTATCTTGAGCAATGCCGTAACCGTACTGTGGGAAGGGCGGAAACCGGATTGGAAGGGATTTAGAAGGTTGTTTCTAGTGAGAAAAGTACTAATCTGGTTTTGAACTAAGCGTTCCAAGACTTTAGATAAGAAAGGAAGAATAGATATCGGTCGATATTCCGACAAATATTTAGGGTTTAAGATTTTAGGCAATGGAATAATTTCAGCATCCTTCCATAATGTCGGAAAAGCTCCTTTCATTATTGAATGATTAAGAATATGTAATAGAACAGGAAGGATTAAATCTATAATTGGGACGATCATATTACGACTAATGCCATCTATACCAACAGCATTTGACGCAATAGAGAGTACGCTCTTTCTAACATCACTAGCCGAAAATTGAGTAAAACCAAAAGGAGTATAGGGGGGAGTTGACGTGGTAGAAATAAGACTGAGAGTATTAGTTTTAGTAGCAGAATTCATATTAGGTGTTGTAGAAAAGTTTTTATTGAGAGAGTTTATGTCCAAATCATGAGGAACTGAGCCTAGTCGTGATTTACCAACTCCCAAGGACCTTAAGAATTTCCAGACCTTAGCTGGATCTTCGTTGTTTACTGATTCGTGAATGTGTCTGCGTTGAGCATCCCTACACACCCTGTTGCAGTGATTTCGAGCAGACTGATATTTTGATTTATTCTCATCGTGAGGACAACGCTTATATTTAAATTTAGCAACATCTTTTTTATGCATTAATAGCCTTAAATCAGCAGTTAACCAAGGCGTAGGAGAATGCTTCATCTTTACTGGCTTAACTGGAGCATGAACATCGTATATCTGCGTTATTAAATTGTTGAAAATATTAATTTTGTTGTCTATGGACTCAGTGTATATCAAAGAGGACCAGTCAACACGAGCTACATCATTGCGAAGCTTCTCAAGATCCATACCACCAAAGTTGCGTTGCAAGAGAATTTTAGGCTTAGCTTTAGGAGGGCGAACTTTGTATGACACATAAATTAAATCATGATAAGAAAATGAATCAGCCGCACATTGACCGTGTTTAGCAACATGAATTGTTGACGATACTATGATTAAATCTAAAAGTGAAGGAGTGCAATTTGGAAAATGATGTGTCGCATTAAGCGGGAGGATATTCATGTTACTTGCATTTACAATAGATTTCAATTTAGAGGAACGGTAATCGTTTTTGAGGAGACAAGTGTTTAAATCACCCATTATTATGGAATGCTTATAAGAAGGGAGGAGATCTTCAAGAATTTTTTCAAAGGAGGAAAAATAGTTTACATCTGATGAGTGGCTATAATAGACCCCAAGAAGAATTTTTTTATGAGAAAGGAGAACTTCAATGAATAGATTTTCACCAGCATCGTCTGGCGGTGGTTGAGCAGATATATGTACTATAGAGAAGGGGATATGAGCACGAAGATATATAGCTACACCACCAGCACGCGCACCAATCCGGTCATTACGGATAAGGTGAAAACCAGGCAAGGGATAACATATTGAAGACAAGGAAGGTTTTAGCCAGGATTCCGAGACTAAAATAGCGTGGACATTTTTTTGATATTCAAAAGCAGCCAACATAGATGGGAAATGAGCTGGAATACTCTGGGCATTAATATGAATGACATTAAGGTTTTTTGGCACATCAGAAAAATAAGACATTATGGAGTCAGAAAGAGAGGGAATACTTAAAAAGCTATCATCACTATCATTCGAGTCAGGTGAAGAAGAACAAGATATAAAATCATTGTCGCTATCATTATCTATCTATCTAATTACAGGCACATGAGACTGTAAAGACAGAGGTTAGTCCGCTTAACATCAGCTCTGCCTCGAGCTTGTTCTGTCACAATAACATAAGAAAAGAGCAATACTCGTCTTTTGGCCACGCTATAGATGTGTGTTTATACGCCTTCATCACCATCAACTTTTAGGAAGCACTCTAAAATTTGCGACCACTTCCAGACGAAGGATTTAAAAACGATCCTAAACTGGTCGGAATCTTTCCAGTAAATATAACGCGGGTCCTAGGCGGTTCCTAATAAGTATATATTAGGTCCTTACATATGAAATTGGCGTTTTGTATGGGAGGAACAAAAAGTCGAATATTTTTTAATATAATATATTTAATTAATCAAAGTATGAACCATTATTTTCTATGCACTTTTGCCATCTCATAGGTAGTTCATTGATCCCTTTACTAAAAAAACCAGTCGGACGGGAATCAATAAAATCTTTGAAGGCGATTTGGACTGCCCCATCGGAGTTGAATTTTTTCCCTTGCAAGAAGTTATCCAAATTTCGAAAAAAATGGTAATCTGTTGGAGCAAGGTCCGGGGAGTACGGAGGATGTCTTAGACTTTCCAATTGAAGCTCTTCTAATTTAGTAGCCGTCTGTAGCGCAGTGTGTGGTCTAGCGTTGTCGTGAAGCAGCAGTGGCGTGGAGCGATTGACCAGCCTAGGTTGTTTAGCCGCTAGCTTTTCCATCATGGTTTGCAATTCCTGACAATAGACATCAGCCGTAATAGTCTGGCCAGATTTGAAAAAACTGTAATGAACAATACCGGCACTAGTCCACCAAACGCTTACAAATAACTTTTTGGGGTTAATTTTCGCTTGGGGCAGGATTTGGCTGGCTGGCCAGGATCTAACCATTGCGCTGAGCGCTTCCGATTATCGTAAAGAACCCATTTTTCATCACAGGTAATGATTCGGTTTAAAATACCTTCATTATTGTGCCGGTTTAGTAATGTAACGCAGCAGTCGACGCGCGTTTGCCGGTTTGTTTCAGTCAATTCGTGAGGTACCCACCTTTCAAGCTTTTTAATCTTCCCAATTTGCTTCAAGTGAATTAAAACAGTTTTATCACTAACATTGCAGCCTGCAGCTAACTCGGACGTGGTTTGCGATGGATCCGCTTCCACAATAGCCTTCAACTCTTCATTATCAACTTGAGTCTCAGGCCGTCCACGGGGCTTGTTCTGCAGGTCGAAATTTCCAGAACGAAAACGTTGGAACCAAAAACGAACTGTGTTTTCTTTTGCAACACGACCGCCATACACATCATTCACCCTTCGAGTTGTTTCCGCAGCACTAGTGCCACGGCGGAACTCGTACTCGTAAATAATGCGATATTTAAGGTTTTCCATTTTGTAAAATGAGTGACGCAAACAGAAAAAAACAGAAGAAAAAAAACAAATGAATGACGATCATCGAAGCACAAATACATGAGTCTATAGCTGTACAAATTTGAATTTGGAATTCCTTACCAAAGAGGAGAAATTCGTGATTAAAGTGGCCAGTACGAAAAACGCCAATTTCATATGTAAGGACCTAATATTCTCATGTTTCTTCTTCGAACACAATTATATATCATTATTTATATATAACATAAAACAGATATAAATACACAACACAACAAGTACATTTGGTATTTGTATGTGTATAACTAGAATAAATTAGTGTAAAAATTATATTCTGTCTAACAAAAACCACAGCTCTAAAGCCTGTTTTTTCTTACCTGTCTTCACTGAATATGAGTTAAAATAGTGGATTGCCTAACGAATAAAAATAATAACAATAAGTTTAAAATACGGGGGTTGCCATACAAGAAACCGGTTTAATTTATATATTTGAATTTTTGCTCTATTGCAAGTCGTTTATCTATATAAATTTATAAAGTTTTCGTTCAAACAAATCGAATATCGTATGAAAGTACACGAGTAGTTCGCTAGGACAATGAGTCCACTATATCCCATATACGATATTAAAACAAACTTTTGCAAAATAAATATCAAACAAACGCAATTTTGGCACCCTATAAAATGTATCGGATGTTCAAAACCAAAAGGAAGGAATTTATAAATAAAACTTTATCAAAATGTATTCATCCGTTTTGGACGTAAGCAAAACAAAGTAATAAGCACACATAAACACACCCATGCGAATAATAAACTCATTATATATATTTTTTTAAATTATACAGTCGTATTTTAAACTAGTTTCAAATTATTGGCGTTGCTAACAATTACACATTATACAAATAAAAGTGGTAATTCAAATTCCCTAGCTTAAGGTGTATAAGTTTTTTCAAAAGTTTACATTTGTAATTTGTATTTTCATTGATAAACAGTTGTTTGAATCTTCGTTTTAAAAGAATAATCAACCATATTTTGTCTATGGGTAAATGCAAGGCTTGGCTCATGATACTTAAAATGGCAACACTTGGCCAGAATATTCCAATTGTAGCTGGTTTATACTTATAATAATGGTATTTGTAGCTATATTAAATGGGGTACAGTGAGCCACCTGCATACTGCCGTTGTGGCATCGTGTGTGTGTAAAAGATTATAAAAAAGCTTTTCGAATTGACAAATGACAGGAATGTTAATATTATAGTAGCGCCGCGCCATATAGCCAACTAAATTTTACTTTTTAAACAATTCGGTCAGTTTCATATTAATTTAGTTCAGTTCGGTTTGTCGTTCATTCGATGGGTCCCCATTACTAATCTTGTCTTTGGATAACGAACCGCCATGTTTGTTTACATAATAGGACAGGTAAGAAAAAACAGACTGTAAGTATATCACTTACCTCAAAGAAAGAAGTACTCATCGCATACTTCCCGACATTATCATCGAAACCTTCCTCCAAGGCCTTGTCTATGTGTCCCTGCAGGAACGTCTTGAAGGAGGGTCGGTCGGGGGGAGGCTCGGGCTCCGCCCCCGCGCACATCTGCACGAGACCACGCACGAGGACACTCAAGTCACGTGCATTGCCGGAATCATCATTAGCGCTGATGTATACAAATTCTTCATTCTTGGGAATTGCAAACAGGGACTTGGCACTGAAATATACCATAAATAAATAAAAGAATAGCATACAAAATTTAAATTTAAAAAATGTGTGTACCATGAGCGGTATTAAAGTCCGCGGCGGTCCGTCCATGGACCATGGATCGGGACATGCTCTGCCAATTTAAGCTACCGTGGGAATTGAGTCAGAGTCCGAATTCATCACTACGCTCTTATCACTTAACCGTCGTAAAGAGACGGAGCGCCATCTTTAGTCAAAGTGTATTGGATTAAAATCAGACCAAATTTGCAATAAGCTTTACTTATTTACGATTACGGAATCCCATAGAATGTGAAGGTCGATTTTATCCTCTTAGCCCCTAAAACATATGCTGCTGTGAGAATATTCACAGGATAACAATTAATTTCTATTGTTTGAATTAATTATCGATCTATACAGGTTAGAAGCACCATAAAGTCAGACCTAGGAGGTGAATGTGTTCCATTTTATAAAGCAGTGATAGTGGAGTGGTAATAGACTGCCGTGCCGCAGGTCCATGGTTCGATTCCCACTGTCGGCCTCAGCTTCACCGTATGATGGGAGGGCATTTTCCGAATGCTCACTTGACTAGCTACGCCCGTCATCTTGAGACATAGTTGTTAGGTCTCATGTGCCTTCAACCCTGTAGGCCCGGGTTACAAAGAATACGGCTACGGTCACCCCTGCCTGTCGTAAGAGCCGACTAAAAGGGGACTTGGAGTTCGGAGATTGTAGGGGATGGGGCCCTTATGATCCCACCAACGAGCTCGAAGAAGATAGCGTCACTGTGTGGCAAGTGATGTTATGCCATTTTGCATGGCTGCAGAAGACACCTAAGAGATGAGCCTACGGGCAATGTGACAGGATGGTTCCGGTGCGTTCCTCAGGAGAACTCGGGGCCCTCCGTTAAGTCACAGAGGAAGTCCACCGTGGGGGTTTTAGTGGGTGAAAGCCCCACATAACCCGGCATGCTCCCCATAGTACCCAGGTATCTGTTAAGATTTCCCCCCCGTAAAAAAAAAAAAAAAAAAGGTCTCATGTGCCTGTAATTTCACTGGCTGTCAAGGACTGTTGCCTGAACACACCGTTAGGTGCTTGGCGACAGATTTTCTACTTGAGGGTGGTCACTAGCCAGGAGGGCATTCGCAAAATGCCCTACCACCATGCGGCGAAGCTCAAGCCCGCAGCGGGATTCGAATCATAGACCTGCGGCACGGCAGTCCATAGCCAATGCCACTGAGCTATCACTGCTGAGTTTTTGGAACTTTTTCATAACGGCGATAGGGGACTTAAACACGTAAAAAAACCTACATCAGTAGCAAGGTCCGCAACTCACAGAGCTACTAGTGATATAAAGGCTATGACTGAAACTGCTACTAACGCACCAAACATTTGTAATTATCCGGGCCTTCCTGAGTATAAAGTAGAGCTGGTCTTCAGTAGCATGCTCGAGTCTTTTCAAAGCTGCGGGGTTCCTTCTAAGTGGTACAGGAGCCCGCCTGAAGTGGAAAAGCAGTCGAGGGCAGCAGGTTCTGCCGTGCGTCTCCCACGTGCCAGATGCTCCAATGTCCGAGAGGGCTGCTTTAATACGTGTTGTGAGCTCAGTTCTGAAATAAATAAAATCCATTTATTTCAGACAAACTCCATATTCCATACTTCTAGGTTATCCTGAACAACATCTTCGACCACATCATCACTTACCATCAGGTGAGATAGTGGTCAAAGGCTAACAAATCAGGAATAAAAAAAAAATATTATTATTAATTATTGTTAATGAAAAAGAGTTAGTTCATATAATTAATATTCAGATTCATACATTTCAATTATTATTATGACATATTTGAGACTCAGTGACTATTGAGTGACTTAGGGCCATTATGAAATTATTATTGGCTAACTTTGTTTTCCAATTGACTAACTTCGTCCCCGTGGGCTGCCGGGTTAGAATGTCACCCCTCACCCGCACCGCTTCGCCATTTCATTCCGAGGGTGTAGTAAGAGAAAAATACCGGAAGGTGGGAAGCAGAGCCATTTGAAGAACGAACGCTAAGCGTGGGGATTATGACAAATCCTCCTTATGGGGAGACCTTGTTTAACGGTGGATCACGTAGTACCACGTAAGTTGAACTATAAGTGTCGCTCCATCCCCATACGATGGTTATATTATTTATTTTATTTATTTATTTACAATTAAAACGGTTTACACCAATTACATTAATTATTATCAATTCTAATACCTACACATTGAAATATAATAATGTCAGATAACACACACACACACACACAACTAATAATTATACAGTGAAAATTAAATTATATTTAAATAGGATACATTAAAAACATTAAGAAAAATAATAATAATAAAAATATAAATAATACCATGATTCATAAACACAATTTGACTAATTAAAATACCCACATACAATAGTAAAATTTAGATCATTCATCCCTCTCACAAAAATCTAAACATGCAGACAAGATACTTTGCCATCCATCAGCAAACAAATCACAGTTAGGCTTGGCTGCCAGGAGAGTGTTGAGCGCAAAGAGTGTACGCGGTATGGGCGAATTATGTCGAGCTACGGTTCGACAATCTGGAACGGCGAAAAATTGGTGTCTCCTGTTACGTCGGTAGTTATCAGGCACAAAAAATTTACACACCACATCATGGAGATCAGGCGCATCAATCTGTCCTCTCAGAATCTTGCACATGACTGTAAGTTGTTGCTTTTCCCGTCTGACTTCCAAAAAGTTATAACCAAGACAGCCGAGGAGGAATTTCGTGGGATACATATATGGGTAGTACCCATTCCTACGCTTATATAAATACCTGAGAAACGCTTTCTGTACCTTCTCGAGCATAAGAGAATATTTGCTCTCGTGTGGGTTCCAGACGCACATAGCACTTTCTAATTTGCTTCAGACCAACGTATCAAACATTAGCCGTATAACATGGAGGTTATCAAAGTCATTAGAATTTCTCAGGATGAAACCTAAACGTTTAAATGACTCTTTAGTCAATGTGACTATGTGGTCGTGGAACGTTAACTTGCGATCGAATATTATTCCCAGATCTTTAATTACTGTCGAACGAGTTACGCTAACACCATTTATTTTATAATCGTAACTTACTGGGTGCAACATTCGACCGAAAGTCATGGCGTAACATTTGGCTATGTTAAACTCCATCCATATATAAAGAAGAATCCATATATAAAGAACGAGAGGTAAATATTGGAGTTATGAGTCATTGTCATGTTATCTCAAGCGGTCAGAGCATACCCCGGCTATAGGGGTGGATGGACGCGGGATCGAATTCCGCACATGACTATAATTTTTTCTCTCGTAAATTTGTATTTTTATAATTTAATGCGCCGAGCAGGCGTTAATGCAAACATAACAATAATAAAATAATGGGTTATTCTATTCTATTGTAGGAAATTTTTCATCAGTTTACAGAGCACTTGCACTGTGAAAGTGATATAGAAAGGAGAGTGAGTGATGGAAACATGGTGAACGGAGCATTGCACGCGTTAATTAACAATCAGAAGGTGTCTAAGAAGGCTCGCTTGGCTGCATGAAAAGATTGATGAGTGTAGATTAAGCGAAAGAGACTTGTAAGGAACGTAGCAAGTGGAAATCTGTGGTCTCTGCCTACCGGAAAGAGGCGTAATTTTATGAATGTATTAGAGTACACCAAGTTACATCAAACGACTAAATTTGCGTAAAACATACCACAATTCAACACAAAAGTCATTCACAAGTATTATACTAATTTGAATGTTAATGTGAATAGAATAAGAACTACCATACATTAGAGAATTTAGAGCTTAGATAATTTGTAAAGAGCAATATGTATTGTTATTATGTGTACATGAACAATATTTTATTTATGATTTATTTTCACGAATATTTCATAGGTACTTATTATTTTTGAATAGTCTCACCTGTAGGCATCTATAGCTTTAAACAGCTGATAATATCCAAGATCAAATGTTGATGTAGGTGATGACAGCACAACAATGTGACATAATTGAAACAGCAATGCTATCAACTTGCAAGAGTCAGCTGCAAGCTCTCCCGAAGCTACGAGCCAGTGGGCAGCGTCTGCGTCCTTCTCAGTACTCTTGGAGTTTTCATTTAGATTTGCCGCCAGCTCAGCCAAGCGTTTTGTGTCAAGGTATGTCACTGCGTGAAGGTAGAGTATGCCTCGTCGCTCGTCCCAGTGACATTCTACGCCATTCTGGAAATCATGGAAATTATATTGATTAGTTTTTAACAAAGGTACATGAAGCGCTCGTAGCCAAGTTTGCTTAGCTGTTCTTAACCGATCAGCAAAGTTAAGCAACGTCCACCGCGGTCATGAGTTGGATGGGTGACCGCTAGTGATACTACTACTACTGAGCGCTTCAGTGCTTTGGAGAGTACGTTAAACCGTCGGTCCCGGTTGTTGTCTGAGGATGGCAGTCGTTATAGCATGGTGGTAGGGCGTTTTGCGAATGCCCGCCTGGCTAGCAACAAACATCAAGTAGAAAATCTGTCGTCAAGCACCTAACGGTGTGTTCCGGCAGCTGTACTTGAGAGTCAGTAATTCTAGGTTAGCCTGAAAAACATCTTCGACCACCATCACTTGAGGTGAGATTGTGGTTAAATGCTTAACGATTATCAAAAAAAAAGCGGTATATTGCTTTGTTTATTTCAGTGGATAGATAGAATGTATGCAACTTTAAAACTGGCTTTACGGATTTCAACAAAATATAGTAGTTATATCATCCAAAAAGGGACATACTAACACCCTGCAATATAATGTGGGTTTGTTCCAAGGTTGCTGCTTGTCACCAATAGCGTTTAATATAGTAATTAATATTTTAATTGACAAGCTAATTAGTCATGAAAAAAGTGGGGCTATCGGTTTAAGATAAAAAACAGATACACAGAATCCATCTTAGCTTTTGCTGACGACCTTGCAATACTGACACGTAACCCAAAACAGTGTCAAGAACTTTTACGAGAAGTGGATGAGTTCTGTGCATGGACTAAGGGATTGAGAACAAAACCTAGTAAATGCCACTGTCTGTGTCTGGGTAGACGGATCACCAAATTTACCTCTTACGATCCGGGACTGTTGATAGGAGGAGAATGTGTTTCCACAATTGCTGAATCTGTGCCATTTAAATTTCTTGGTAGAAAGATAGATTACAAAGGACGAACACCATCTCTAGATACTGTTGTTGATAGCTTTCTTAAAGATCTTAGTATGGTAGACCAACAACCAATAAGCAACATTAAAAAAGCTTGGATATACGACAACTACTTAACATCACGTCTGACTTGGCCTTTTCTAGTATACGACATTACTAAAGCTCTTTTAACAAAACTGGATGCAAACGTCATCAGGACACTGAAGTCATGGTTGGGGCTCGCTATTTCGGCAGATCCATCTACTTTATTTAGGGATCAAAATAATTTTGGGATGAAATTAAAGAAACCATCGGAGCTCTATAAACACCTCAGAGTTACCAAAACGCACGTCTTACTAAAATCTCAAGACGATATAGTCGCATCTCTCCCAAAAGACAAAAGTGCCTCCGATCTTGATTCAAGGCTTCAATTCCATAAACGATTTATGATAGGTGCACAGGCCAGCAAAGCGGGTTTTGGGTCGAGTAAGAAAGTTGAGGATAAAGACGTTGTACAATCTTTTCTACAACAAGACGAAAATGATAGCTATAAAGTGCATGCAATGAGCTTGGAAATGCAAAGTGAGTGGCTAACCATAGGTGAATATTGTATCCCTCTGGCATTAAAGTGGCGCACCTTGATATACGATTGGTCACCTGCCTTATTTAAATTCTATCTTAACGCCTTTCAGATGACCCTCCCAGACCAAAGTAATTTAGTAAGATGGGGGAAAGCCACCGAAAAGTCTTGCGGTATTTGTCGGGAGGCCATAGGTACAGCACGGCACTTATTGGTAGGTTGCAAGGTGCTCCTCGATAGGGGTCATTATTCCCGTCGCCACGATAGATTCCTCGAAATCATACGTGAAGCGGCGAGTCCTCCTCTGCACCGCTATGGACCCGGCACGGTGAATCCATGGAATGCTAAGTAAATTCGTCTATTATCAACACTCGCCACTGTGCCCAGAACACTTTAGACATGGTAGTGGTATACTCGACCAAATTTATTCAGGACGCGCTAGAGATCTATTTTTATATGAGACACGATTGGTGAATTTCCCTCTTAAACAATGTAGAGAGAAATTTGAAATTATGGAATTTTCACTAGTACAATAATGCTCTTGTCGCCTCAACTAGCATCGGAGTACTTGGCGTTGATATATCCAGCGTCGTTCAATTTCGCTGTCACTTAGACGATAAGGCTAACTTAGCCTCTAAGAAGCTTGGTGTGCTTGGAAAGGCAAGACGGTACTTTACGGCGGCCCATCGCTTGCAACTTCTGTAAGCCTTATGGCTCAGGTTCAGCCTAACATGGAGTACTGCTCTCCTCTGGGCGGGAGCTCTCCAGTACCAGCTTCTTCCAGTTGACCACATACAACGCAAAGCTACTCGAATCGTCTAAGACCGAGCTCTCTCTGATCGGCTTCCTTTGGCACTCTATGCACGTGAAAGAAATGCAAGTGAGAGAAATAAAGATGCAGAATGATCCAACATCTCTGATCTGCATCTTTTACTGTATCTATCAGGAGGATTGTTCTGAGGAACTGTTGCCTTTGATACTTCCAGCTTTGCCATCGGTTATCATGACAATGCATGATGTTTCATCAAATAAATGTCGTCAGGAAGTCCACAACCTTTTGACACTCACAATATTTTCTGCCTTGCCCTGCACAATGTGGAACTAGCTGCCATATGCTGCTTGTGTTAAAAAAAATTTATCAATTAAACCATAAATTTTAATTTGGTAAATTTTCACATTCATCGCCATTAGTTAAATGCTTAATTTTTTCATTGTATTGTATGGAATCCATTCATTTTAGTCACTTATCAACCTGCACTGCAAATAAATCATGGCAGACTCCATGCTGTTCACTAAGTCTGTCAGTATGATCGAGCGATATTCGCCCAGACAAATTTCATTCTGAGTGCATACTTACCTAACGCTAAAAACAAAAAATTTTAAGGTGTATTTTTTTTGTAAATAAAAGGCTAAGAATGGTTTGGAAATTCAACCTCTAAGTAAGTAATAGGTGAAAAAGGAATTTAAAGTTTTTCTGAAAAATTTAACTGAATTGTCATAAGTATTAGATCCAATGTCAGCACTTAAATGGAAAAAAAATAATGATGTACAGACTTTTAAAAACTATTATGGATCAAATTAAAAAAATAACACTATAAAGTTCCAGAGGGGGTGTTACGTCATCCATAGTAGATATATTTTTATACTTAAAAAATCTAAAACGCATAGTACTTACAGAACTTACTGTGCCGTGGGAAACAAACATACCTAAAGACCACACAATAAAAACTAACAAATATTATGACCTAACAAATGAATTAATCAAAAACAGTTATGTGGTTAATTTATATGCTGTAGAAGTCGGAGCAAGGGGTATACCAGCAAAATCCCTATACAACCTATTAAAAGACCTTGGCTTGTCAAGAACAACCGTAACTTCCATCCTAGAACGTGTATCCAAGGCGGCATTAGTAGGATCTTACCAAATTTGGTTGGGCAGGGGAAGAGGCTCAAGCAGTGAAAGGGAGCATTGATGCATCATAAAGGGGCCCCTTAACCTTACTCACTGGGTTGCAAGTCCCAGGCACCTCGACTTGGGCCTCTTCCTCTGCAACGCTATGGACCCAGCACCCGCACGGTGAATCCATGGAATGCTAAGTAATTCATCTCATACTCAAAAAAACTAAAATGCATAAGTGCTTATAGCTTATAGAACTCACTGTGCCGAAGGAAACAAACATATCTACACCTACAGACCACACAACAAAAACAAACAAATATTATGACAACAAATAAAGACTTTTGTGAAAAAGTCTTTGTAGGAAATAATCCTGGTACGACTTTCCATTGACGTCCGTCGAATCCAGGGGGTAGAGGGGGTGGGGAGAGGTGGGGAGGGGTACCACTACCCCCTCTTCAAAGGAAAAGTCCCGCATCCCCCCCCTTTTTTACTTATTTTAAATTTTCCTCATTTTCTGGATTAAAATTAAAATAATAATTTTAAAATCGATTGCCATTAAGGAGGGCAGTGGAAGGGGAGGGTCATCCCTTCCCTTTCCGACCACTTTTATTACAAGGTAATGCATAGTTTTCGAGTTATGCATATATTTGTAAAATCATCACCTCACTTTTTGTAACACTTCACTGATCAAATTTATTATTTTGTTGGATGTGTAACAGATTTTTTACCGCTTCGCCGGCCGCTGCCGCGGCACGCTCGCTACGCTCGCTCGGCTCGCGCGTTGTGTTGTCGCAGTTTCAACATAACCTAACCTGTTTTTTTTTATATAAAACGTTACCGAACGTATTCCACTTGACGCCAATTATTATCGCCGTTATTTTCAATTATTTTTACCACATATTGTATCTATGGTTCATATTAAATGTGGAACCATAGACGCAAAATTATCGACAATATCGAAATTAGCATCAAGTGGAATACGCCTTTAAACATTCGTAAAACGAAACGTTCATTGGCGAGAATTCTATATAATCTATGCTACCACAGATTTGTCAATCCCTATGGATTAGCATTAACCCATTGGCATCGGCAATAATTATAACAATAGAATTTCATTCATAAATTGGCCATAGTGGTCCAGTCCGATGACAACTTATTAATATTGCAAAATAATTAATTTTCAATATTTTTTTTCTCAAAATCTACGCATTTTCTGATTTTGAAACTTTGCGTGTGTGCTTATAATAATGTAACCTTTCTGTGAAAAAAATATCAACCCTCAACCCGACGTCAGGCAATGGAAAACTGAGCCATAATCCTTAATTTATAAAAGTCATACAAGCAAAATCCCTTTCAACATAATATGTCATATTTACAAATTAGGTACTAAAATATGTGCAAGCAATATTGAAATTACTTAAGCATTTAATCAGCATTAGGCATTTTTAGAACAAGTATTATTTCTACCTGTATGCAATCTTTATAGCTTTCACTATGCACAGGCGTTTAATTAAACACAAAAAAGGTCCGTATTAAGTTGCATTAAATAGATACCTATTAATATATTGATAATTCGGAAGGAAGAACTTGTTCTCAACTGCCACCGAATAGAAGCACTGTGCTTGCTGATGCTTCTGTTTTCTGTCTCTTCAAACACAATAATAAATTGGCAGAAGATGATCCAGCTAGCTGTATCATCTTCTGCCAATGTGTGGTGTGTATCGTAGTATTTCGGAACCGATTTTGGGTGTATATGTAGAATAACTGATGTAGATATAGCAGAAAATAAAAATTATAAGATAACACCTACCTCGTCACTTTGAGCAGCAGGCAGTAGTGGAGTAGTTTTATTGGGATATCTATACGGCGATTTACCAATTATGCCAACAACAACGATACGTTGCTTCTTAGAAAACTCGGGTATAACAGTAAGTGGAAATACGGTCATTTTTAAGTTATGTTATTATGGACACTTAAAGCATTTTAAAACCTTCTAGGTATTTTACCTAGAGTGTTTCCTATAAGTATTTGTAGTATTTTGCTATACATATCACGCACATGTAGAATTGTAGAGTAATTATGAAATAATTTGAAATAAAACTTAAAATAATATAAACAAGTAGGGTTGTAATGTAATGTGAAACAATACAATAATAATCGTTTTTTTTATCGATACCAAACCGATTATTTTTTCCAACTCAACCAATCGATTTCTTATGATCAATTATTTCTATAATATGTTGTTTTTCTCGATTCGTTTTTAACATGACTGCCCATAAGAAGTGTAATGTTTTTAAGCTTTATATATTATGTATGTTTATGAGTTTCTTTATTCCATCATAACTTTTAAATTTCTGAACAGGTTTAAGTATATGGGGTAAGTATCTTCAGAATCCTTATATCATTCTGAGTGACACTGGCTATAGTTTTTGTATGTGAGTTTCTTTATTCCGTCATAACTTTCAAATTAACAGATTGGAATATATGTGGTAAATATCTTCAGAATCCTTAAATCCTCCCAAATCGCACTGGCTTTAATTTAATGGCAGAGCAGTCACGTTTTTATTAAGGCGAGCGAAGCGAGTCACTATCACTAGTCCACAACTTAAACATTTTGTGGCATACTTAACTAAAAAACTGTCACGCCTATAGATAAGTGCGTTAATATGACTAATTTAACTTCATATCTAGACGTGTTATGTGTCAAAAAAATGTTTATAACCATTCAAAAATGTATATCATTTTTTATTATAGAATTTTATTGTACTCCTAACGCTATATGTTAAAAAACCAAAGATTTTACATCGCTGCAATAGAACTAAACTAGATACTCAAATAAATCGTAGGTAATCTTCATAATACTAGATGACACCACTAGAATCAGGGTGTAAAATAATCGCGAGCCCTCACAAAGCTCAGCTTTTTGCTACTTTGTAAAATTGTATATCCAACTACTGAGTTACAATTATTTGTTTTCTGAGACACTTACATTATGTACAAAATCATATATCATGAGTTCAATCAGTAATGTGTTGTTATACTTACTATATGCAAATATAACTACGACTCAGACATAGAAAGCGCTTGACAATAACAATATTTTTAACAAAATAACAATGTAAAATGACGATGAAATAATCAGTTCGTTTATGAAATGAGCGCAGGGTCTATTACAGAAAATAGCATGGAAATACAAGTAAAATGTTTGAAGATTTCAATTTCTTCCTGATCACATAGGCAAATTTTTAAAGCGCTCGATGCGGGTCATGCCTTGTCATTCTTAATTGAACATATACGCGATTTAAATTTAAGCCATCGCTACTTGAATAGGAGACCTCTGGAGCACACATTTAGTCATCGATTCCGATCGCTGCCACCGTAGTAATAGCAGTCATTACGTAATCTTGGAGGCCATTGGATGACCTAAATCTCTGACACTTTGTGATTTGTCCCAAACACCTATAGGTCATCCATCACTTACCTTACGTAAGTAAATAGGAAAGACAGCGAAGTGACGCATGTAAAAATTTTATTATCTAAGATTTGTAAATGGTTCGCCTCTAATAATCTGCTCCTAAATTAAAAAAGACGAAATGCTTAAAGTTCTTTACCAAATGTTCCTTATGTTGAACCAAACATAAAGCTTGGCCCAGATAAACTCCCTATTGACAAAGCGACAGTCTTCCTGGAAATCAAAATGGATTTCACTTTACAATGGGATCCACATATACATGATCTCTCCGGAAGACTTAGTTCTGCTGCATATGCAGTTCTTAGGATAAGTCAGTTAACAGACGTAGCTACTGCTCGCCTAGTTTATTTCGCGTACTTCCACAGTAATATGTCGTATGGTGTATTGCTGTGGGGAACTGCTGCTGAGATAGAGACAATCTTTATCATACAAAAGCGTGCAATTCGAGCCATATATAAAATGGGTCCTAGGGAATCTGTGAGGGATCTTTTTAAAGAAATTGATATTTTAACTTTACCAAGTCTGTATATATTTGAAAATATTATGTATGTTCGTAAAAAATTGAGTAAATTTAAATTAAACAGTGACAATCACGATTACAATACTAGGAATAAAGATAAAATAGCGGTGCCAGGTTTTAGATTAGCAAAGACAAATAAAAGGTCCTTCTTAGGTAATTGTGTGCGGTTTTATAATAAAGTTCCCAAACATATTACAACGCTCACAGAAGGGAAATTCAAGTTGCATGTGAAAAACATATTGATTTAAAAATTCTACTACACAGTTTCTGATTACATAAATGACAAAAATGCCTGGACAATGCCGCCTCCGCCAAGCTATTGTCTGTCACCTACATAACTTAAACAAATATTGTATTAACTCTATTATATAGTAAGTATGTAACACATTGTTAAAAGATGTTTAAAATAATGGCCCCGAGTTTCTTGCCCGTTCTTCTCGCAGTGGCTCTATGCAATTTATTTGCTGAACGAGGCAGTACAATGTAGAATATTTCAATACTAAAATTTGTATTTGACCTTCATAAGAGCGTCGTAGACGCCTAAATTGAATAAATGATTTTGACTTTGACCTTGACTTTGACTTGACTAGTTCCCATTCTAGTTTTACCATCTTTAACCACATCATTACTAATCATCAGGTGAGATTGTAGTCAAAGGATAAAAAAAATATAAATAAATCCGTTTGAGAAGCAAGTCAATAATCAAAATTTGTGTCCATACTACTGCTACATTCATTATTGACAAAAATCCTGTATATAATGAGTTTCAGTTTCTACTGTCCTTGTTGAAGTTGGTACCGTCACTTTTTTCAATAAAATACCTGCTTTATTTTTAGTGTGGTAAATAGTTATATTGTACTTAAAAATTGTTTTGTACCAAAATGGCGAACATGTTTGGCGAAGCTATTAGAACTAGTAGAATTCACCACTGTAGCAGAGTTGAGGGCGAATAGATCTTACTTAGAATAAGTGAACGGTTAAGCCTTTTTCTACTGCTGTAGATAAATAAAAGATTATTCTTTAACTTTTACGACGGCATATTTATTTCGTACTCTGACATAATACATATATCAAAACATACTTTTTTCTTTTTGAATGACAACACTATTAAATGAGTTTGTATTTTTACCGAAGTAGGTTTACTTCAATACTCCCTCTAATACAATACTTCATATTAATGCCGATCTTAATATTTGGAATCGAGGCTTAGGTAAGGCCTTAGTCATAATATCAGCTACTTGTTCTTCTGTGCCGATTCTTTCCACTTCTATTTCGTTATTCATAACAGCTTCTCTGACAAAGAAATGACGAATACGAATATGTTTCGTTCTTTTGTGGAATTCAGGATTATGAGCAAGTTTCACTGCAGCTTCATTATCCACGAATAGTAATGGAGACTTTTCCATGTCTAGTAGACTGCTAAATATTCTTTTAAGCCATACAAGTTCTCTTGTAGCATCACTAGCAGCTACTATTTCTGCTTCAGTTGTTGACATTGAAACTGAGCCTTGTCTTTGGCTTTGCCAGGATACTGGTCCTCCTCCATAGTAACATACTATTCCTGTTGTAGACCTCCCTGTCATAGTACATCCACCATGATCCGCATCACTGTATGCAATTATACGGCTATTGTCAGCTGTGCGTCCATAGGTTACTCCAAAAGTCGTTGTCCCTTTTAGATAACGCATGATGCGTTTAACGCGAAGCCAATCTGTCTTTGTTGGATTTTCCAAGGATCTGGATACGATGCCAACTGCATACGCGATATCTGGTCTAGTAGCAACCATCAAGTAGGCTAATGATCCGACCGCTTCTCGATACGGAAATGCGCTCTCACTTGATTTATCTACCGTGTTATCTTCACTTTTTGTGTCAGCTTTCTCAATTGGCGTTCCAATAGGCTTACATTCTGACATCCCAAAACGTTTTAATACTTTCTCAGTATATGACCTCTGATGGATAAGTATTGTTCCATCCTTTCGTTCGATTTCTATCCCCAAGTAGAAACTTGCAGGTTTAGTCGTAATCTTAAGCGTCTCCCCTAATTCCTTTAAAAATTGGTTCGCCAGTTCCTTGTCTGTTGCTGCTACGAGCCCATCGTCAACATACAAAGCTATAAGGATTTTCTTATTTTCAATCTTCTTTGTATACAGGCAACAGTCTGCTGGATTTTTCTCAAAACCTCTCTGCAATAATATTTCTGCAAAGCAAGAATTCCAACATCTGGGAGATTGCTTAAGTCCATATAGACTTTTCTTTAGTCGACATACATTTGAGGTATTATCACTAAAGCCATCTGGCTGCTGCATGTAAATTTCCTCTGTCAACTTGCCGTTTAGAAATGCAGTCGAAACATCAAATTGCATTAAATATAAGTTTTCTTTGGCAGCGACACTTATTAAAGCTCGAACTGTGGCCATTCTTGCAACTGGACTAAACGTCTGATTATAGTCTATTCCTTTTTGTTGCTTAAATCCTTTAACAACCAACCTTGCTTTATATTTTTCAATACTACCATCAGGGTTTTGTTTTATACGAAAAACCCACTTACAAGGAAGTGCTTTCTTGTGCTTGGGTAACTCGCAGAGCGTCCAGACGTCATTTTGCTTAAGAGAGTTCATTTCGCTCGCCATTGCATTTAACCAGTTAGCTCTGTCATCCCTTTCAACAGCTTCCTTATATGTTTCGGGGCAAACCAATGTGTCGACGAAACACACATAATCTTTAAATTTTTCAGGACGTGAGAGATTAGCTCGATCGCGTAAGTTGTATCTTGGCGTTTCATTCAACAACGCAGGTTCTACAACCTCCAACTGCTCATCAGCGTCAACGAACTCTTCGTTCGCACTCTCGTCGTCTCTCATTTCGTTTTCGTCACCCGAAACCTCTTCACGAATTAAATTATCTTGCGAAACCTCTTTGTAAACTAAATTGTGTCGCAAAACATCTTCTGAATCATCTTCCCAAACCCTTTCATGAACTTGATCTTGGCTTATTATATCTCCCTCTAGAGCATGTTCATGACTAGTGTCCGGCTCTATGAAATTTTCTGACATAGCTTCTTGCATTTGAAATGTTATTTAATGTCAGAGGGTTATCTCCCTCTGACCTTAATGGCATCTGTGTGGATATCTGGAACTCAATATCAGATTGAAACGTGATGTCCCTTGATCGCAACGTTTTGTTTCCGTCCCAAATACGATAACCATCGTCATTTTCGTAGCCTATAAGCTTGCCTTTTATAGCTTTTTTGTTAAGCTTCTTACGTTTTTGCTTTGGAATATGAGCAAAGCATTCACTCCCGATAATTCTCAAGTGACTTATCTTGGGCTTTTTTCCATGCCAGAGTTCGTAAGGCACCTTACCATCAACTCTAGTTGGACCTGTCCTGTTCAGCACGTATGCGGCTGTGTTGATAAGTTCCGCCCAAAGCATTTGCGGTAATTCTCCTCTAGTATGTAGTATAGACCTCGCAGCTTCAACCAAGGTACGGTTTTCTCGCTCACTACATCCGTTTTGTTCTGGAGTGTAAGGCATCGTCAGCCGTTGTTGAACACCATATTTTTGAAGAATATTACGTACTTCTCTATTGTCAAATTCGCCTCCGTTGTCGCTAAGAATTGTCTTTATGTCATATTCGGTGGTCTTGGCTTCTTGCAGCATTTGAAGAAGTTTATCTTTAACCTCAAATTTGTTACGGATGAAGTAGACCATGCGATATCCAGAGTAGTCATCTTTGAAAAGTACATAGTATTTAAATTTGGAGATACTATCTACAAAGGGGCCGCAAACATCGGTATGAATCAGCTCTCCGACAGCTGTTGCTCTTTCCCTTGTTCCAAACTGCTTTCTGTGTGACTTCCCGTAAATACAGCCTTCACATTTTACGTTATCAGGACTTAGCTGTATCCCAAGTTCTCTCTTTACAAGGCGGATAACATGTCTCTTGTCCTGATGAGCAAAACGCTCATGAAATAGCTGTAGCAAATTAGAGCCTGTCACAGCATTGACCTCTATGGTCCTTGGTTTCATTGGAATGATCGTCTTCATGTCCAATTTATACAGTCCTCCATATTGGACTCTCTTTCCGACAACTTTAGTTGTGCCATAAATATCCAACTTGCACTCTGTAGTTGTGGAACTAAAGAAACTATTCTGCATCCTGTCTTGTGCAGCAAGCGGTGAGAAGAGATTCTTTGTTAGTGATGGTACTAACCACACATTGTTGAGTGTTATTCGCTCTGTCTTGCCACTGACATTTGATTCAACTTCAACAGTGCCTTTCCCCAGAGCGGGAATGATGCTACCGTCCGCAGTCGAAATGGTGTGATCTGAATCAAATTCGTGAAACTCCTGAAAGATATCACTCCTAACTGCAATGTGAGTTGTTGCTCCATTATCGACAAACCAGCTCTCTCTGTCTTGACTTTGTCCTTTGGAACAAGCATTTACCATCAATGAAATGTGTTGCACTTGCTTTGATGTTGAAGCAGCTGCTGATGTGCCTGGTGTGGGTTTGGGCGGCCTCCCGTCCTTAATCCACTTTTTGCACTTCCGCACTATGTGTCCTTTACCGGAGCAGTAGTTACAGAGCAGCTGTCTCTCATTGCTTTGCTTTACATTCCTCTGTTCAGTGCGTGTTGCCGCTAAAGCCTCTTGCTTAGAGTCTTTATTACCTAGTGCTCTCTCAAATGCACATAGGTGGCTCGTCAAGTTATTAACCGTCCTTTCACTTGAATTCAGTAATAGCCAACTCGATTTAAACGCAAAATATCGTTCATCTAGTGTGTCCAGGATTTTGCAGATCAGAAATAAGTCAGGCAACTTTACAGTGGCATCCTTCTTTGTGATTTCTTCATTCATATTGTCCCAAATATTTTTAAGTTTTGACATATGAGTGGATACATCATCTTCCTTATTGTATTGGAAACTGAAAAATTCAGCGCACAAATTGTATGCTCTATCATCTGACTGACCATCAAATAATCTGTGCAATTCCTGCCAGACTTCTACTGCTGTCTTAAATCTCATTACTTTCTTCAGAGTTTCTTCAGATAAATTGGTGGTAATTATGAGCAGAGCGCTACATTCGGTCTTTCTATACTTGGCCATAGCTAAATTATAGTTGCCGACTTCAGCGTCACCAGCTCCTCTGGTAGGGGCAACGGGCTCGATGAGTGCACCTTCGGCAGTTTCCATAGCACCTTCTACACCTCTCAGCATAATGGAAATTTTGTATTTCCATGTAGCCCAGTTTTCTCTTCCCTCCAGATTACCTATCTGCAACTTGGTTGTGAAATTTTCCATCTTCGTAAAATTATTTCAGTAACCCTCCGCTGGCCTCATGACCTATTAGAACTAGTAGAATTCACCACTGTAGCAGAGTTGAGGGCGAATAGATCTTACTTAGAATAAGTGAACGGTTAAGCCTTTTTCTACTGCTGTAGATAAATAAAAGATTATTCTTTAACTTTTACGACGGCATATTTATTTCGTACTCTGACATAATACATATATCAAAACATACTTTTTTCATTTTGAATGACAACACTATTAAATGAGTTTGTATTTTTACCGAAGTAGGTTTACTTCAATAGAAGCATGTATGTATGAAATATCGATTATTCTGACAAACATATCGATTTCTCACCCCCTACTACATCACTAAACACAAATTTGACGTTTACTGTGACATAGCCTTCGAGTTTGCAAAGCATACTGGGCCGCGTTCCAAGCCTCAGAGTGTAGTTATCGGTTGCTTTAGGGTATGTTCCATAGTCGCTAAGAACGTTATTTTCGATAATTTTGATCACATTCTGCGCCTATGGTTGTGATCACGTGATCGTTTGTAACTGTCATCCCCGTTCCATTTTAGGATAAGAACGCTAAAAATGCCACTAAAATTTGCCACTTCTGTCACTTTTGACATTAGATGTAGCGTTTAAGGCGAAAATAACGCCAGGACCCATGTGGAAAACTTTTTGGGAGTGTGATCGTTTTTAGCGTTTTTAGCGAATCTCACGCTAATGGTACGCACCCTTAAACTACTCGAAGGTTTGGATCGACTCGTTTGTTTTATAACCTCAAATATCGATTGTTGGCTGGGAACTAGCAAAATATATAGAAGTTTTATGATGTTTGAAAATCAATAACTACGTTACCTGCAAAATACAAAAGAGTGCCTATAATTCTTTCAGCGAGGAATGTCAAGGTCATGTCAGTTAAAGATTAAACCTTTTAACGACCGTTTTTTGATAGTTAGGGTATATTCCATTTGTTGCTAAGAACGTTATTTTCGATAATTTTGATCACATCAAGGGTGCCTACCATTTGAGTGAGATTCGCTAAAAACGCTAAAAACGATCACACTCACAAAAAGTTGTTCCACATGGGTCTTGGCGTTATTTTCGCCTTAAACGCTACATCTAAGGTCAAAAGTGACAGAAGTGGCAAATTTTAGTGGCATTCTTAGCGTTCTTATCCAAAAATGGAACGGGGATGATAGTTACAAACGATCACGTGATCACAACCATAGACGCAGCATGTGATCAAAATTATCGAAAATAACGTTCTTAGCGACTAATGGAACATACCCATAATCTGCTACAAACGCTATTGTTTCAAATCGAACGCACTATTTACAAATGTCATCATCAGCTGTTTTGCTTGTGTTGTCCAATGTCCACTGCCCTTTCAAATTTACGAAATCGCCTTAAATTTCAAGGCTGCAAAAGCCTCTCAGAAATTGGAGAAATGTAATAGTTATCGCGTGCAAATCTGAAGTATCGCACGCCTTCGTCAACGTTGCGAATCTGGCAGCTTACATTGGAATTGATAAGTTATCAGTGAAATATACATATTAGAGGAACTTTAAGTGAATGTTATTTTATCAATTAAAATGTCATCAATAACGGAAGATATCTGTGAATTATTGGATAGTTACAACGGCAGAGACAAGGTAAAGTATGCGGAAATTATTTAGCCTTGATATTTCGTACTTACACCGGTTTATCAAGTCATAGTCTCATAGATAATATACTGCTCCGATTGCTGGTTTCGTCTTAATAATTCCAGTAAGACATATTTATAAGAACCAGTTCATGTTGAGAAATATTAAGTAGCGAAGTCCCTAACATTGCGCACTTAGTGTTGTAATGTTATCTAATATTATACCATTAACATTCTAGGATTGTTTCCTACATTGCTCTTTTTTTATTTTGTCAGTATATGGAGCATATCTCATGATATTGGTTGAAGAAGAACTACATAATTATTCTGGTTACAATAAATTCAGTAAACACTATCAGTAAGTAGGTACCCGCTTGACAACAACCAGATATAATTTAATGTTGTACCTATTATTTGCATTAACACATAATAAGCAAATAAGCTTACAAAATTATGTGGTGAAATTTTTCTTCAAGATTTTATTTTATGGATGATCGGTTAGCCTTTGACTACTATCTCACCTGATGGTAAGTGATGATGTGGTCGAAAATGTTGTTCAGGCTAACCTAGAATTACTGGCTCTCAAGGACAGCTGCCGGAACACCCCATTAGGTGCTTGGCAAAAGATTTTCTACTTGAGGGTGGTAACTAGCCAGGCGGGCATTTGCAAAATGCCCTACCACCATGCTATAACAATATGTACTTAGTTTGTTTTTATATCTTTTATAGGTATTAGAGAACTCATACCTATAAAAGATTTTTAACCTCAAAAGAACAAGGTCCCAGGCCCCTCTGGCCTCTTCCTCTGCAATGCTATGGACCCGGCACCCACACTGTGAATCCATGGAATGCTAAGAAATTTGTCTCTCTCTTGCCATAAATTATATGACAGATTAACTAGATTAGAGCTAAATGGTGTTTAGTAAGCTCATCCCTACTTCTGTATTTGTTCCCTGCTGCTATATTACACTGTACTACACAATTTGACTGATGTTCAAAGATCTTTTAACATCTAAAGATTGAGCATGAAAATTTGCAGATCTGCTGCATGAACATCTACTTTCGCATCTTATTTGCAAGCTTGTTCTTTAAAGGTTTAAGGGTCTTTTTGCTTCTATAAATATGTTAAAAAATTCATTCACTTAGACTTACTACACACATTACTTTCATACGAATCACTGCATCCATCACACATTACTTTAGTGATATAGTTATACTATAAGAAACTGTTTAACTAGCAAATAGCTAAGCTTTGTGAGGGTTCGCATTTATTACAATCTGATTCTAGTATTGATTAGATTAACTACGATGCATTTAGGTATTGACTTTAGTTCTGTTGCGGCAATGTTAACTCTTTGGTTTTCTAACAGATTGCGTTAGTAGTACAATAACATTCTATCCAATGAATACAAAATTGTTAGTGTTCATTATTTTTAATGTTCATAAAGAAAAAAACATGTTTTTGACTGATAACACATCTACATAATGTAGTTAAATTACTGTGTCAAAGCACAAATCTATAGGCGTGATAGTTTTACAGTTAAAGGGGGCCACAAAATGTACAAATTCTGGGATAGTGATAATTATCTCCTAGCTTATGGATATGTCACCGTTTTATTGTACTGACCGTTAGTCGATAGATTGTGAATGGAAACTAAAATTTACAATCTAATGTTTAAATTTTCGTAAGATTATAAACTGACCATGTCCAGCCGTCAAATTGTAATTATGTGGATCAACAATAATTTACCATAGATCTAGGAAAGTATTATAGTGGCAATAAGCAAAATATGTAGGTACAGGCTTTTAATGTATTATTTTTTGGCTTATGTTTAACTTACCACCAGATATAGTAGAGTAACATATAACAGAAAAAATTGTGAATTATCACCAAAATGAAACCCGCATTTTAATGTAATCTTATAACCAAAGTTTTAACATCTCGCTAGGAATTTAAGCAAAATTACAAAAAATAAATCATTAACCCAAAAGTAATAAATAAAATAGTCACCACAAGTAGTATATGAAATTAAATTCTTGTGGCGCATCGCCGGCCGCTGCCGCGGCACGCTCGCTTCGCTCGCTTGGCTCGCGCGTTGTTGTAGTCACAAGTAACCTAACGCTCCTCCTCGCTTCGCTCGTTGCCGCACCTAAATATGACTTTGCCCCAGACTAAATTATATTTAACCCCTCGCTAAAATATAGTGATCATTTACTACATTTGGCGATTACAAAAATTTTTGTTATAAGAACTAAGGGTATCAAAGCATTTTATGGTGGTCATTATTTTAAATCCCTTAGTTTTTAATGTGCAAACTCGATATAAATATGTTTTTTTTTGTCTGACTATTATTTTTGTTCTTAACTCTATGAAATGAACTCATGGCACCTATAACGGCGACCAATCAGAGGACGGTTCACAATTTCGCGGGCGATTATAAATCGTTAGATTATAAACTGCCAGCTAGATATCGTCAGTTTATAATCTGACGAAAATGTAAGCGTTAGATTGTAAATTTTAATGTTCGTTCACAATCTATCGCCAGTTTATAATCTCACTAGATTTTTTATAAACTAACGTATCGTACAATTATCCGGTGACAGATATATGTCTAGGAATATAATTACAATACAGAGATAGCTATCTTACTTCAACAAAAACATATTGAGCTAAAAAAACTTTCGCGAGTTTTGTCCATAATTATTATTTAATAACCGGCTAGGACTCGCGTAATATTTACCGGATATTGCTCCGACTCAGTTAGTGCTGACGCCCGCGCTCGCCGCACAATCGTGACTCCCAGACGAAGAACTTCAAATAAGTTCGAAACTGGTCGGAGCAATATCCGGTAAATATTACGCGAGTCCTAGCCGGTTACTAAATAATAATTAAAAACATATTGTTGGTTCTAGTGTAACTAATGAGGTTTTCTCTGGCTCAGCTGGTGTTCTCTCAGTGCTTTTGAATGAGCTATCAAAAGCACACAATAAACTAGAGTTAATCTATATAATTAATTGATTTTATAACGTCAATTATATTTCTAGGTGGTTCGTCTAGCATGTTATGCATTCAAACTCTATGGTTGCTTGAGAGAAGACAAGTCGTGGCAAGCTGCAGGCTCGAGACTCTCCAATGCCAGACTAATGCTCCGGCTCTTTGACGACATCCCCATGATGAGACATACATATAACTATGGATTGGGTAGACATGTAAGTTAATATTCTAATGAAACCAATTTTGTAAATAAAAAATATATTAAAAATCATTTTTGACTGATTGCATTGAGCATATTCCTGATGTCCCCATTGATAACTACAAAGGCAATGGGGACAGTGGGCATAATTTATCACTTTTTGGTCTATTCCCGCCGTCACCATAGGTGGCAATATGGACAATGGGAACAGCGAGAGGGTTTTAATTTTTTTTAATTCAATTTCCATTGTACCCTTTGATGGGGATATGGGCAATGGGACATCGGGAATACACCAGCATTAGCATTGTCTCCCACTGTCATTTTGCAAATCAGAATCACTATATATTTCAGGTATAATACAAGCAATGATTTTTCTAGATGAAGGAAAACAATACAGATATAATTATTATTAGTATCCAAGATCAAAGTAGACAGTTCACTGTGATCAGATTAGCTTCACTTTTCATTCAGTATTTGCAGAAGACATCTCCCAATCTAGACTCCTGATCCTTTGGTTACATTTTGTCCCTTATCACCATAGTCAAATACATCTAGTTGCCTTAAGTTTCGGTCTTTTATTTTTCAGGAAAATTCAACTATTGCTGCTGCACTAGGTGTCCTAGCAAATGCTGTAGACCAGGCATTTCTTCCTGTAGAAAAAGCTTGCTGGCTACATGATGTTGGCATCCTTAAGCTTACTCCTAGAACAGCATACATCATGGAGACAATCAGCACTGCCCTGTGGGCTGCTAGTCTTGGGATATCACTGATCCAGTAAGTTCTATATGTTGTTGGCAGCAGTTATTGTTTTTTTTATTCATTAACTATATTATTCTTTTATACTGTATCTATTCATTGTTTGACAGTCTGGACCACATTAACACGGTACTGATTCAGCACATCTCATAATGAAAATTGAAGATTGACTTAAAAAAGCGTCATGCTCATTTAGAAACTTTAATTTCATGCTTTTGGCCTCGACAAATTGTTATTTTACGCTTATTAGTGGTAGGAAAAAATAAAGTCCCGATTGGTGTCTCCCAATAGTCACATAGTTAATAATCCGTAGGGCCCATTGTCAAGGGTACAACACCGTTGTTTTACCGGGGCAGTTAGTTCCGATTTCCTCTAATGCTCTCGGCAATGACTCGAGCAGAGGTCCGTACACCGTCCGAAGGCATCACTTTGGGTGCCTTGAGCCCTCTATTTTTGTCAAGTCAAAGGTAGAAAGCCCCCACACGCGTTCTGCGCCCGTCTCGTGAAGTGCCTTTTTTGCCACCCTCCAGGGCTATAGAGATCCTTCCTTCTCACAAAGTCCGGTGGAGTTGTATTGTCGCAAGGGCAAACAACGAAACAACTAGTCCTCGATAAAAATAAACATCACCTGTTCACTGGTGACCTGAAAGTCAACGTAACACATTACACCAATAAAAAATACTATTTACAGAACATCACGGATAATTCGTCAGCTTTCGTGGAGCAGAGGTTGCCTGAGGAACTCCTCGGAAGACGGCGGTGCTGATGCACGCCGTAACCTGGACATTAGACTGATTCTTCAAACCGTAGTGGCAGGGAAACTCTGCCTCGACATCACCCACGCGGTCAGCTGTCTGCCTGCGGGCTGCCTCTGGGGGGAGAAGATAGGAGGGACAAAAGTGGCAGCTATTGCCACTACATCTTCCATCATCGGTATAGCAATGTACTTCGCGAGGAAACGACTGCTTAAATAATAGTAATAGACATCAAACTTTTTTGTGGATAGTTTAAGATTTTATATTGTATGGAGTGAGGATTATAGACCGGTGAAAGTTGTCGCTTAATATTTTTGGTATAATGTACTCAAGTCAATGTACTCCAGTCAGTTATTGCATATAGACAATATGTTTACTTATGAGGATTTAAATATGTTTTTTATATCTACTATGTTAGCTTTTGACAAATATCTCTTGGATCTTGATAAATATGATGTTTGTCTTTGAAAGTTCATATGAGTCTGGTATATATTTATTGTAATTTTTTTTTATCGGAGAACTTTAACACATTGTAGTAGGGGAATTTACGAGAATTGTTGAACTAGGTTTCGGGCATATCTGATGCCCTTCATTAGGTTACCTCAAGCGGCTAAATTATCAGGGCCAGCGCCCCGATCTATCTGTGATTCTTGCGATTAAAGGATGAATGCAAAACGTGTAATTAAAAGTGTGTTAAATATAAATGTGCACAGAGTTAGGGAGAGAGGGAAGGTCAAAGAATTTACGGGGGGACTGCATGAAGAATTATATGTGCAGGAAAGGTGTGAGTATTGATATACAAACTCAGACCAACTAAAAAAATAAAACGGAATTCTGCGCAAAGCGCCGTGATGATTCCATGATTTCTCATAAAGTTTTAATCCACGCCAGGCCTGGCTTACTCCGCACTTTAGGTACAAAGCTATAGGTACATCGCCGTATCCGAGAATAATCGCGTCCGTCCGGACGGGATTATTCTACGGTGCGTACCGCGTCAGAAGAGATCTGAGCTATGCGTGACTATTCTATAAAAAGAGAGACGCATTGTAGGTGATTATTTAAGGTAGGTACTCCGTGCTTTGCGAGCTGAAGTGCATATTATTGCTTCTTGGCTAGAATCGCTTATATATTGGAATGTCGTTGCGGAGTGATCTTCTGGTCCTTTATATTCTGTGTCCACGCCAAGAAATTTCATTGTACATGTGTGCGTGTAATTTTGTATGTACATGGCGAGCCATAGTTTTTGTCAGCCTCATTTCGCTGTTTGCGAAGATCCGTCCTATTTTTTTATTCGGTCTGAGATAACTAGTTATTGATCCGAGTGCGACAATAACATCCATTATTGTGCCACGTAGCGTGGTACAGGGATACGAAGAGCCCTATGTTCTAACTTTACATTGTAAAAAGTAGAAGTAAGTACCTCGCATTCCTTATTTGTATTTTTGTATTGTATATATTTAGTGCATTTATATTTTTATGCGTAATTAAAAACATACACAAAAGTGTTATTGTGAATTTGGTCAAATTAAGTAGGTAATACTTATCTTATCACCGAGTATCACGATTGCATACTAAATTTTATAGGTAGGTACTCCTTTCTGTTACAAGCAATTACTTTGAGTAGGTAAGTTAATTAACGAACACTAGCGACGGAGCTTGGTCGCTTGGTAGGTATAAGGTGCAAGATAACTCACGGCTATGCCGATAGTCTAGTTTAAGTGACGACTAGTCTATCGTGGCCCCTGGTTCGTATAGGACCGCGTAGAACTTAGGGCTGAAGCTGAAATATTTGATCTAAAGAACAGATCAGTATCAGAAATACCCTAAACATGTGCCGGGGTTACCTCGATGCCAAATTCAATCAATATCGGTTGAGTTGAGGAGTTTTCCTATGAGGTGCAGCATACAATGCAAGTTTTCTAAATAATATCATCGTAATGAATCTTTCTGCAGGTAGATTATATGTGTTATAAAAACTTACGCTCATATTTATATTATATGTTTGAAAACACGGGTGTTGTCACGGGTGTGTGAAGCCGAAACATTGTCGATCGTCATATCGACTCACAGTAAGTTGTTTCACGCTCAAACACCCGTGTTTTCAAACATATAAGATTATATGTGATTTACAAATTATTGAAGCCCAAAGTTTTTGCCTCCGACGGGAATCGAACCCGCCTCGTTCGACTTTGCGCCGGATGCCTATTCCACTTGGATACGGGTTTGATTATAGTCCGGAACAAATACAATTGTGCTCCAAATATTTGTAAAAGTGATTTTCGCTCAGCTCGCGATAGTGTTTGTAATAATATTTAGAAAGACTCTATCGTTTTAAAATGTAGCATTAAAGATGGATAGTCTTGTGTTTAGCGTTATAATTATTTGAATTTTATCAAAAAATCACGTCCACAAATCTAGTACTACTAATTAGTATAAAACACGCTGCACACAAGCTATCCTTAATGTCATTATGTTTAATTATCATAAAGATTTTATACTTACGTTACGTTGTATATGTCACCGGATAATTGTACGACACGTTAGTTTATAAAAAATCTAGTGAGATTATAAACTGTCGATAGATTGTGAACGAACATTAAAATTTACAATCTAACGCTTACATTTTCGTCAGATTATAAACTGACCATGTCTAGCTGGCAGTTTATAATCTAACGATCTATAATCGCCCGCGAAATTGTGAACCGTCCTCTGATTGGTCGTCGTTAAAGGTGCCAAGAGCTCATTTCATAGAGTTAAGAACAAAAATAATAGTCAGACAAAAAAACATATTCATTTCAAGTTTGTATATTAAAAAAACTAAGGGATTTAAAATAATGACCACCATAAAATGCTTTGATACCCTTAGTTCTTTTACCAAAAATTTTAATCGGACACCAAATGTAGTAAATGATCACTATATTTTAGCGAGGGGTTAAATATCATTTAGTCTAGGGCAAAGTCATATTTAGGTGCGACGACGAGCGAAGCGAGGAGGAGCGTTAGGTTACTTGTGACTACAAAAACGCCTAGCGAGCGAAGCGAGCGTGCCGCGGCAGCGGCCGGCGATGCGCCACAAGAATTTAATTTCATATACTACTTTTGGTGATCATTTACTACTTTTGGGTTAACAATGGTTTATTTTGAGTAATTTTGCTTAAATAGGATAGCGAGATGTTAAAACTTCGGAAATATTACATTAAAATGCGGGTTTAATTTTGGTGATCATTTACTATTTTTGTCTGTTATATGTTACTCTATTATATCTGTAAGTTAAACATAAGCCAAAAAATAATACATTAAAAACCTGTACCTACGTATTTTGCTTATGCCACTGTAATACTTTCGTAGATCTATGGTAAATTGTTGTTGATCCACACATTTACAATTTGACGGCTGGTCATGGTCAGTTTATAATCTTACGAAAATTTAAACGTTAAATTGTAAATTTTAGTTTCCTTTCACAATCTATCGACAGTTTATAATCTAACTAGATTTACTAACGGTTAGTACATATGTGGTGGCAGAATAGCGAGAGAGTAACTTGTATGTATTATATGTAAATATATGCGTGATTTTGTATTTTATATTGTAAATAAGTAAAGAATTTGTAAAGAGAAAGTAATATAGTTTTTTTTTATAAAATCTTAAAACTTCCTATTTAACGCAGGGTCGGGAAACCGTTTTATTCTGTATTTCATAAGAATCAACCGTACCTGGTAACTTAAATTGCAAATTGTGAAGAATCTAGTATCTTGTTGCTATTAGATTGCTTAATGTACCTAATAAAGTGATAATACAACTATGTTGATTATTTTTACCTGGGTAGATGAATACTGGGACTTATATACGTAATACGTGTAGGGACACGTCATGCAACGTGAGCGCAATTGCTGATATTACAAAAGTCGTCTCATGCGCTCAGTCGCCCCCCCACGATTGTACCGAGCGTCCGTACTTCAGCGCACCTTATTAGTATAACCTTTTTTGTAACTGAGTATGTAATTCTGAAGTATAATAATTAACGGTGCTCACCGAAATGTAGAACTTTTATTTACCCTTCCCAGTAGACAGTCAAGAAAACGCATAAGGAAGAAATAAGGGCGCACATATAAACCTTGATAGGTGACGTGCGCCATCCCAGGTAGGAAGGTGAAGTCAGTGACCTTATTGGGACCTTTCATGTCTACGTCTAATAGACGTGTCAGACGTTACAGCCCTATTAAAGACGTCTAAATGACGTATAATGTCAGCTGTAACAATGACGTCATATCATAACCATAATAAGACGTCTTTCAATTACGTTTATTAGACGTACAAGACGTCACATCCGTATCTAACACGTCTTAATGATGTTATAATAACATCACGCCAATACCTTTAATATACGTCTCTTGTTTTCGTAAATTTGACGTAGTAGGCGTCTTAGCCCAATCTGACACGTCCAAATGCCCTATTTAATTAAAATAATATGTATTTAAACGTCGCGATACGACGTTTTCTTTACGTTGCTATACGACGTATTCTCGACGTGAATTTATGACGTCTTGTACCCGTGACATTTTGACGTCGTATATTGAGCTCACGAACGTCACTCCTGACGTAGATTACGTCAGTGACCGATCTTAAAATGACGTTATAATTACGGAAAATTCCGTGGTATCAGATAACATTTGATAGAACCTTACAATACATTTCAAACCGTGTTAGGGCCCGGAACAGACACATCTCTAGGGCACGGGCGTACGTAGGAGTCACCGCACACGCGAATATCGCACATATCCACGGCGCGGCGCCACGCTAAGATTAGAGTGGAGATGTATCCGGGCCCTTCGGCATAATAATAAATGATACAGGTATGTAATATTGCAGTGTCAAGTATATGTGTATATAACATATTTACTGAAGTGAGGGCCAACAACACATGCGAAAAATAATATGATAGTCTGCGGTCATTTCTGGTTCAGCTACAGCGTTGTTACTAGGGTTGCCAGACGTCCGGGAAATCCGGGATAGTTCCGGAACTGCGTTTCTTGTCCCGTTCCCAGTACTTTTACTATACTGTCCCGGAATTGACGAGTTTTAGGTTTCTCAAAAACTTACGGACATAAAAACAGCAAACAAAATCCCGCCTGCCCTTCAAAATTGCTTCACACTTAGATAAGTACTTGTGTTTGGTGTAAGTACTTGTGCATTTATTGTAACTTACCTCAGATGCGGCTAAACGGATTCCAATATTATGCTACGTTACGGCTTAGATAAATGATCATTTATCTATGCCGTCGCGACCGTCGACCGCGTCATCACTTTCCATCAGGTGTAACTGCGGTCAAATGTTTGCTCATCTATATAAATAAAAAAACCTTAGCTCTAAGTACCAACTTTTCTCTAATCCTTGAAATGTCCAGGAATTTATATACCTTGATCTGGCAACCCTAGTTGTTACGTACATGCTTAAACTACGAGGCCGAAAGCGGGGCCAGATAAAATTTAATATGGTGCATTCTAGATGATTTGCGGTACGGCTAATGTCAAAAAATGAATATGTCCGAACCGAAGCCAATGCCCAAAAATATAACTGTCCATTAATACAAAGCCCGATAGTACAAAGGTCCAACAAGAAATATGTCCAATAATAAAAAACACCGATAATAAAAATAAACAACAACAATGATGTTTAATAATAAAAACTTCAAAAATGTTTAACAATGGAAATGCCAACAAAGTGTACAGATGACCAACATTACAATAATAAGAACTGCTTTTGTAATTGACTAGGTACTTAAAAGATAATTAAAAAAATAATAGGTAAATTAATTCCTCTGAATGGTAATACGAAAGCATACCGCCTAATATTTTGTAATTTATTATATTGCGATAGCGGTATCTGCAATATAATAAATTAGATGTATTTGTTGGTAGCAAATATTACCTGTTGCTGTTGGTAATATAATCGAAAGTAGTAAGTATAGCAGGCTAAACATAGAGAGGTCGCAAGGGCACCTGTACCTAGGTGCGTGGCGATAGATTTTCTACTTGAGGGTGGTGGTGGATATAGCCAGATGATCATTCGGAAAAAATCTCTACAAGCCTACCACCATGCAATGAAGCTGAGAAATCTACACTAATATTATAAAGATGAAAGATTTGTATTCTTGTATGTAACGAATAAACTTAGACTAATGGACCGATTTCAAAAATCTTTCACCATTAGTATCCTACAGTATCCCTGATGAACATTGACTATAGAATATATAAAAAAAAACAGCCAAGTGCGAGTGGGACTCGCGCACGAAGGGTTCCGTAACTAAATATCCTGTGAATAGTTAACGCGTCTACCTGTCACCGTTATTAGTATCGAGCAAGAAACGATAAAAAAAACAAGATTATTGTATGGGAACCCCCCTTAAATATTTATTTTTAGTATTTGTTGTTATAGCGGCAAAAGAAATACATCATCTGTAAAAATTTCAACCGTCAAGCTATCACCGTTCTTGAGTTATAGCCTGGTGACAGACGGACGGACAGCGGAGTCTCAGTAATAGGGTCCCGTTTTCCCCCTTTGGGTACGGAACCCTAAAAATAAGTATTTTTAATTTTTTTGTTACATACCCGTACGCAGCCAGCGCGGCCTGCTAGTTATAATAGCCCGTGGTAGTATTCTTACCATTATGAACACCTGCGTTGCAGACCATATTGGAACCTACTCTATATTATGGTTTAGTAATGCAGTCCTGTTGTTATGGTAGATATCAGATAGGTGGTAGGACTCTTCAACAAGAGAACGTCTTGGTGGGTACCACTGCAGTGTTAGATATTCCGCGTCGAAGCAGTAGTGTGCAAATACGGTGTTTAGGTGGACGGGTACTGAAGATAGGAAGTGTAATTTATGGCCAAAAGAGACATACGGGTTCACTTTTCTGAATGACAACCGCAGTTCAGGGTCAAGCAGAATGAGGATGGTGACACTGCATCTGTTATGAATAGGCGCGACTTCTTACCATCAGCAGGCACCTCCGTCTCATCCCTACATAACATAAAAAAATATACCGAACGACACAAGGCTTTTTCTCAGATTTATTATCCTTATACCACCTAGTTAGGTATTTTCGCTCTAGTCCTACATTGTCAAAAAAATAAATGCACATCATAAAACGAAAGTATACACATCGTTTTGATTGAAATATATCGAGGCACAAATTCTAGTTTTTGGGTACCAATGAAGCACTAACTTTTTGGAAATTTTGAGCCAAATTGGAGATGGTGGTCCATCCCTGGTGACGGCCACGGAATATGTTAACACTCGGCGGCTGATCAAATATTGATGAAGTTTTAGTCCTGGAGTATTTTGAGGTAATTTTATACCATAGGTAATTTAAATGTTAATTTTACAGTTGCTACCTAAGAAAGAGACATGCATTACAGTCCTGAAAAAAAATGTTTACCTAAAAATGGAACCGACTTCAACACTCAAAAGTATGAAATAATTAGTTGAAATCGGTACCATGATAGTTCAAAAGTACCTATTATCACAGTGCCATGGTACCGACTTTGACAAGCTATTTCACACTTTTGAGTGTTGAAGTGGGTTCCATTTTTAGGCAAAAGAAATTTTTTCACTTTTTTTAGTGACCTTTGCTACTTACGGTATCGATTGTCATTCACTGTCAATTACTAGTTATATCATCAAAATAGGTAGGTATAAAATTTTTCAGTTATTGGAGTGTAACTCAAATACGGCTAAATGGGACCACACGAGAAGCATCAGCTTTAAAATAAAAAAATAATCATCAAAATCGGTTCTCCCACTCAAAAGATCTGAGGTAACAAACATAAAAAAAGGAAAATTGAGTACTATCTCCTTTTTTTCAAGTCGGTAAAAAAGCAATGTTTATATAATATCCACAGAATGTCAACTAAAGGATGTGACTATCTATGAACAAAATTCTTATATTTATCTTTCCTATCCAGTGAGATAATCCACCTTACGTAACAAATACCAGTAATTCTTAAAAGGACAGAAGCATAGGTACTTAAGTACTAACAACCCAAAGATCAATTTAATCAGTATTTTTGATATGTTATCGAAAAGATATTGGATAACAATGTTTTGCAAGATTCCGCGCGATATTTGACATTTAGGTGTAATTCTGTGGTGTAAAGTATTAACTGGCAGCCAGCAACCATGGAATTGGTTGACGAGTTCTGTGACTTGTTGCAAATTCACCTCAACAGAGATAAGGTGAGAGCATTATCTGGATTGCATTTTTTGTATCTACATAAGTGTACTTCTGTGTACCTACTTTCGTGTTAAGTCTAAAATCAATTTCATTTCAACTAGCGGCCCGCCCCGGGATCGCACGGTTATTTTACAAAATTAAAAAAAAAAACATATTGTTGTCTTGCCGCGACGACTGCGCGGCAGTCCATAGCCAATGCCACTAAGCCTTCACTGCTTCAAAATAATGATAAATATACGCGATCTCAACCGTTTAAAGTTGTATAAAAAAACATATTTTTTGATAATCTATGCCTATGTTCATCTGGGATAATGTAGGATTCTAATGGTAAAAGAAATCGGGCCAGTAGTTTTTATGTTTATTCGTTGCATACAAAAATATAAATCTTTTCTCTTTATTTTTATTCGTATAAGAGTTATAGATAGAGGTGCTCGTTAAGCATCTGCTGATTTATATGAATATTTTTTAAGAGAGTAAAGCTATGTAAGTAAGAGCCTAATTGTAATGGAACTATAGGTATCCCGATGACTCTAAAAATTACCGGTTTATAAAGTAGTTTCAATACACTTTTTTAAACTATCACGGTTTACTACATAAATATTATTATTACTTACGGGATTCGTACCCTGGCCAATATTTATTTATTTTTCAATACAACAACCACCTGATGTTAAGTGGACTAACCTCTGCCTATAACAGATGCATTTCTATATATATTACGAATTGCACTGTGCCCGTCACACTGAGACGTACAGTTGTTAGGTCTCAATGTGTCTGTAATTTTACTGGCTCTCAAGGACTGCTGCCGGAACACACTGTTAGGTGCTTGGCGATTTTCTACTTGAGGGTGGTAGCTAGCCAGCGGGCATACCCAAAATGCCCTTCCACCATGCAGAATATAATGATAGAGATGTATAATGATCTCAGGGCTACATGGTATTGCAATGCGGAATTTCATCTATACCAGTTCAGTCATTAGGTTATTACGTATTTACGTCAGCCCAGAGCGTCAATCGAATTAACATACCATACATATTTATACCGCCAAGCAATAATGTTCGCATAACTGTGTTCCGGTTTGAAGAGTATGGGTGCCAGTGAAATGACATGCACATAGACTTAACATCTTTATGTCTCAGGGTGATGGGCGCAGTACAGTTCGCCACTTGGGACGAACTGCATCTGTTATAGGCAGAGGTTAACGCCTAACATAAGGTGGGCCTCAGGCTTGTTCCACCAATATATTTTTTTAAGCATAAAAAATATAAGACCATCGAATAAGTATCTACATGCAGGGTAAACGAAGAGTCCGATGAAAGCTACGAATGTTAAGATCTCTAGTGTAATTAGAATAGACAAGATATAGGGCATGAGTATATCAGAGAAGCTAAAAAGTATTACCAGCGGTAGAAAATTTTAAGTACAGATAATAGTCAGATATGGTTTGGAGTATTAGAAGAAGCGGAGGCGGTTAGGTTCAAAAATAATCCCTTGACCTGCCGCCAATTTTTGTTTTTTTGGGAAGGTAAGGTGGAATATCCTCACCTGTCCTGTCCCCGCCTCATTACTAATGCCATCTGACTGACGGTCAATTGGAAAAGCTTCTTATTCAAATCAAAAGCTATTCCTAACATTATGCCTTTATTAACAAGACGCTACAAACTATATAAAACACTATAGCTACTACACCGAAACCATTTACAATTAAAATCTTATGCGTTGAGCCCAATAATGGCCAGAGTTTTGACCACGCGTCGCAACGCGACCAGTCGACCAAGCGCTCTGATAAGTTTTGGAATGTACGATGAGGTCCCGGTCTCCGCGGACCCAACGTCTCTACACCAAACGGCTCAAATATGTAACCACTGCCATAGATAAATGAACAGAACAACAGTTCTGTTCATTTATCTATGCCACTGCCGAGGTTAGCATATTTGCGCCGCTTGGTTTGCTCCGCCGAAGTAACCGCGGTGGCAGCCCTCACTTTGGTTTCAGAAACATGACAAGTGACGGCGCTAAAGTGTAATTTTATTAAATTCCTTAAATTAAACATTCGAACTATTCTTGATTCCGCAATTAATAATCATATCCTTGGAACTTGAAACTAAAGTTTTGCTGTTGTTAGCTGCGGTAGCAGCAGAAGAATCCTCAATGTAATTAATAGAAATACCTACCTAGTAGTTTTTGCAATACTTGTACTCGTATAGTGCCTCAAGAAGACTATAATTTGATTACAATGGAATGCGTATATACCTGCAATATTGTACTCATAATATGGCGATCTTTACCTTCAAATGTATGGGAAACGCGAGACGTATTTTTTCTATTAGGTACCTTTTTTTAAGGTCCACGTGACTTGAAGCGTAAATTATTTTATTGTCTTTCTCAATAATGCCATACATTATATTATTTATTAAATAGCCGTTCACGGTATTGTCAAAGTCACGACTATGATAGTGTTATAGTACGACTGCCCAAAAAAGGAGTGAATTTGTTTTCAGGTTCATGTAGGTATGTTTGTGAGTTTCTTAATTCCACCATAACTTCTAAACGGCTTAACCGATTTTAATGTACAAGATATCATTAGATTCGTCTTAATAGCGCAAGTGACTCTAGGTAAATAAAATAATAATAATAATAATAATAAAAAAACTGGTGAATTTTAGACGCCATATTGTGAGCATATAGTTTTTTCCTTCCAAATCCGTAGAGAGGCATATAAAAATATTATGAAGGGCTTTAACAAACGATTCCATAAAACACTTGAAGAAAATAAATTATGAAGGGCTTTAACAAACGATTCCATAAAACGCTTGAAGAAAATAAATAATTTGCAGTCGGGTTTTTTACTTTTTAAAAGTAATTTATACGTATATTTTATTGCTGCAATGACATCTTTGTATGCAATGAACAAAGTTTTATGTAGATAAGCATTTTGTCGGACACCAACCTCTTTTCTCTTTGGATTATACTTATGCAGTCATTTCGAAAACCATACATGAAGGAAATCAGAGAAAACATCTTGTAGGTATAGATATATACCTATTGGTAATACGTACTATGCTAATATGTTGCAGAGTAAATTGGTCATTAAAACCACCCCTATCCATTATAATGTAATATGCTCTTGTAGGTCCTGAACCTAACATGCTACGCGCTGAAGTTCGTGGGCTCCGCGAGCCAGCGGAAGGACCTGATGACCGCCAGCGCTCGGTTCGCAGCCGCGCGCTCCACCATGCGGCTTTTCGACGACGCAGCCGCCCTCAAAGCTATGCTAACTTACGGAATTGGAAAACAAGTGTGTATTTACTGTGAACTTAGTACACTAGGTGGACTAAAGGTCGACGGAGAGAAAGTCGCGGGGAACTGATGTATGCAAATGCATAATAGACGTTCTTTGTGGCGTTCACTGGGGAGGCATTCCTTGCCTACTTGAATAGGTACATCCACCGTATAGGCACTCAAGGTGTGGACGTATGCTGATGATAATTCATGACTTTTAAAGCTTGTATGGAGGGAGGGCAATTTGCGAATGCTGCCTGGATAGAGCTACCACCCTCAAGTAGTAAAACTCGCTCCTAACAGTGTGTTCCGGCAGCAGTCCTTGAGAGCCCGGAAATTATACTCAACAACTGTATGTCTCTGGGTGACGGGCGCAGTGCATTTCGTCACTAGGCAGAGGTTCCCGCTTAACATCAGGTGGGCCTCGTGCGTTGCGGCGTTCCGTCACAATCAGATGAAAAAAGCGCTCGTAGCGGAGCTTGCTAAGTGATTCATAACCGAACCACTTGGGATGCGGTCATTACTAGGATGAATGCGCTAGTGGCATACTATACAGTGTGCACGGGCTTCGAAGACCACGTTAAGCCGTTGGCCCCTGTTGTTGTCTTATGATGGCAGTCGTTACTACGGCATTTCACGAATGTCTGCCTGTCTAGCCACTACCACCCTCAATTAGAAAATCCGTCGTCAAGCATCTAATAGTGTGTTCCGACAACTATCACTGATGATAAGCCTAGCCTGTAATTCTTCGTTAGCCTGAACAACATCTTCGACCACATCATCACTTACCATATCAGGGGGGCAATTCTCAAAATTGGGATAAATTTATCGATTCTCGATATTTATCCCGTGTCACCTATAGACTATTAATATCCCAAAAATATCGACTTTTCACAAAAAAGCTATTCTTGCGAGTGGTAGATATAAAAATATGTCCACAGATGAACTTGTGTTCCTGTGTATAGAAAGTATGATGATAATCCCGATATCGCAATGTTGCGTGTCGATCGCTAGGGTTTGATATTTATCGATAGTAATATTGCGAGAATAACACATAACTACACGACTCGATATTCGCCATGTTTTCTCGATATTTATCTACTATGATATTCATATCACTGCACGAGAATCGCCGTCCAGGACAGATAGTGGCCAAATGCTAAACTTTCAGCAAAAAAAACTACTCAATTCATTTTATTGATGTGATAGGTAAATAGTCTTCTGAAGAAGTTTTTATTCGAGTGTATACCACTAGCTCCATAGAGTTGCCCCACAGCTGATACTATTTCGTCCTAGTAGTTAAATGGGACAAGTGATACCATTATTTTGGTTTCAAAAGTCCCTTTACCAGTACCCGTAGTTTCCTTTTCCATTATCCCGTCCGGTTTTTTTTATCTGGTAGGCTAGTCTTTGACCACTATCTCACCTGACGGTAAGTGATGATGTTGTTCAGGCTAGCCTAGAATAACTGGCTCTCAAGGACAGCTGCCGGAACACACCGGACTGATTTTCAACTTGAAGGTGGTAGCTAGCCAGGGGGACATTCGCAAAAGGCTCTACCACCATGCTGTAACGATTACCATCGTAAGACAACAATCGGGAACGACGGCTTAACCTGCCCTCCGAAGCACGGAAGCGCTCACTAGTAATGTCACTAGCGGTCACCCATCCAACTGCTGACCGCGGCGGACGTTGCTAAACTTAGCTGATTGGTTAGGAACGGCTAAGCAAACTTCGCTACGAGCGCTCCAGACAAACAAGACATTTTTCGCCGAGGGGATTTCTTGCTATATTCCGGGCATGAATCATCTCAGTGAAATGGGCAAACATCACAATTGCTCCCACAATATACTTAAATGTTTGCTAGTAAGAGTAAGCTTTAGCTTTAGTATAAGCTTATTAATTGTGCCCACACGAGCTTTGCGTCATTTAAAAACCGACATGATAGCCGATGGTAACATTTCATTACTATGCATAGATGGTTTTTTATGGTATGTTTGTCAAGTGATGATACGGACAAGATTACCACCAGCTGGTAAGCGCCTCGACTGTCCATTACAGTTGCACAGTCACGTCTTCGTTCTGCTTGACAATGCGCTGGTCTCTCTCAGACGGTAGTTCTTATATCTCGTTTGCCCAGTAACTTCACTGGCTGCAGTGTCCTTCACGGTTAAACACTGTAGTATTTGCACAGTACTGCTTCGAGGCAGTTCCCGTGGGGTGCCGGGTTAGAATTGCACCTCCCCATATCAAAGTCAAAGTCAAAATCATTTATTCAATTTAGGCGTCTATGACGCTCTTATGAAGGTCAATTACAAATTTTAGTATTGAAATATTCTACATTGTACTGCCACGTTCAGCAAATAAAGTGTATAGACCCACTGCGAGAAGAACGGGCAAGAAACTCGGGGCCATTCTTTTAAACATCTTTTAACAATGTGTTACATACATACTATATAATAGAGTTATTACAATATTTGTTTAAATTATGTAGGTGACAGGCAATAGCTTGGCGGAGGCGGAATTGTCCAGGCATTTTTGTCGTTTATGTAATCAGAAACTGTGTAGTAGGATTTTTTAATCAATATGTTTTTCACATGCAACTTGAATTTCCCTTCTGTGAGCGTTGTAATATGTTTAGGAACTTTATTATAAAACCGCACACAATTACCTAAGAAGGACCTTTTATTTGTCTTTGCTAATCTAAAACCTGGCACCGCTATTTTATCTTTATTCCTAGTATTGTAATCGTGATTGTCACTGTTTTATTTAAATTTACTCAAATTTTTACGAACATACATAATATTTTCAAATATATACAGACTTGGTAAAGTTAAAATATCAATTTCTTTAAAAAGATCCCTCACAGATTCCCTAGGACCCATTTTATATATGGCTCGAATTGCACGCTTTTGTATGATAAAGATTGTCTCTATCTCAGCAGCAGTTCCCCACAGCAATACGCCATACGACATAATACTGTGGAAGTACGCGAAATAAACTAGGCGAGCAGTAGCTACGTCTGTTAACTGTCTTATCCTAAGAACTGCATATGCAGCAGAACTAAGTCTTCCGGAGAGATCATGTATATGTGGATCCCATTGTAAAGTGGAATCCATTTTGATCCCCAGGAAGACTGTCGCTTTGTCAATAGGGAGTTTATCTGGGCCAAGCTTTATGTTTGGTTCAACATAAGGAACATTTGGTAAAGAAAACTTTAAACATTTCGTCTTTTTTGAATTTAGGAGAAGATTATTAGCGGCGAACCATTTACAAATCTTAGATAATACATTATTTACATGCGTCAGTTCATGTAAATAATGTATTATCTAAGTAGTATCATCCCGTGGGTGTCGTTAGAGCAGACTAAGGGAGGGAAAAATACTGGAAGGTAGGCAGCAGCGCCTTCTAAAGAACTGCCTTCTTACACTGCGAGCCCCAAACCGCTTGCCAAGCGTGGGGATTATGGCTAATACCCCCTAAATAGGGGAGGCTGTGTTCAGCAGTGGACAATCCGGCTGAAACAGCTTCGAGGCAGAATATTTCCCATACTTCCTTCTGGGTCTTTTGCCTTCGTCGCCTCATACGACACCCACGGGAGGATATGTGGTTGAAATTCTTGCGGCAACCCATGAGGAATATATCACATAAGAGTCTTAAAGCTTCAAACCCATTTTCTGTATTCGGGAGATGCCCCATACCTCAGTTTGAGTTAGATATTATATTTTAAACATTTTTATATTTTGAGGACGGTCCAATCTGGGGAACTATCACGATAGCCGGCAGCGTATTCACACTGGGCTACCTACAGGCTGAGAAGCTGAGCTGGCTCATTGACATAGGTGTCCTGAAGGTGTCCAAGGAAACCGAGTACTGGATCAGGACGAGTCACAAGCTCTTCTGGTCACTGTACGCGTTCGTTGGATTTATCAAGTGAGTCTACGTACTAAACTACCGTAGTTATTACCATAATTTTATTAAATTTGACATGAAGGTATGCACTAGCCAACGCGTGCATACCTTCCGCGTAGCGCTTCCTTTGAATATTCACATAATACATCAAGCTAACGACAACAAGAATAATACAACGAGCTAGTAATAAAAAATATGAAATATCAAATTACAGGCACAAGAGACGTTTACATCAGTGATTTCAAAAATTTTTTATTAAAATTAACCCTGTATATGACAGGTGTGCGTTGTAGTAAAGCACTATGGAATTCCATATCAAATAATACTTAACTAATAATTGTCTTCAGGCGTTGTCGATGCCTGTGTCCAAGTAGTTCAATCTATTGGACTATTTATGTGAACTTACAGTGCTGAGTGTAAAAATGCGCCATCAATAATCCATCAAAATGTTTGACGTTAGTTTCCTATACACTTTTCAGTTCGAAGTGTTCGAAGTGTGTGCACCGTCGCTACCAAAGGAATTATTGTTTCTAAATAATATGTATTTATGAACAGGTCAATTAGAGCGCTCCACGCAAACGCTCAGAAGCTGCAATCACCCGAGGCTACCAAGTGCGCACCAGCTCGTTTCACCCTAGCTTCCCTGACCACCACCAAGCTCCTACTGGATACAATCCACGCGGTCACGTGGCTGCCTCCTGGTTGGCTGTGGGGCAGCGCCGTCAGCACGCCCAAAGCGAGCGGGATAGCCACCATGGCAGCGATTTTAGGGCTGGTCATACATTATCAAGGGAAGCGGTTGCTTCCACGATAATCCTGAGATGCTCAAGGATTTTGGCTTGAGAAAGGAAATTGATGTAGTCATTTCTAGGTTTTCGCAATTATTACCATATTAAAGCAGACAAGTAGTTTGACTTCATAGAGCGGTACCAAACGCGGCATGTATGTGTGCGCGCCCGATAGTGGAACGAGCGCGTGCCAAAGCATGCACACTATAACAAATATCGTAGTGTGACCAAAGTGCATTGATTTATTTAAATAGAACATAATTATTTCTAATCATAAAAGTCGTGTCTGTAAATAGCTACAAATTGATTTGCTGTAGTATAACATAGATACCTACAGAAATGAGATATATACAACCCTGCGTATCAAGGCTATAGTAGGCATTTAAGTCTCCTTCGAGCCTCCAGTCAAATTACTTTTCTGGTTTTACTATGTCATATTCCTTTGAAATTGTAATAAAACCGCTGAACCAACAGCTTAAGTACCAACTAGTAGGCGAAATAATAAAAAACTATTTAGTCACAACAAGGAAACCGTTAAATTTGAATTCTACGGCAAAATAATGCGGAAGAACAAAGATTATTAGTACCAAGGAAAATTAACGGAATTTTTTGAAGATATGCACCTGTTATAAGCAGAAGTTAATCCACTTAACGTCAGGTGGGCATCGTGCTAGTTCCGTCACAATCACATAATTAATATGCTCGACAGGCCAGTTGAGCGTAAAATGACAAAGTTGTATTGCTCACTTCGTGATAGAAGTTATGAAACTATCTATGGTAAAATTGTTGAATAGATTTTATCCATATCACTCAGATATAAACCACAATATATTGATATAACTTATCTAAAACGAACACGCACGAATTAAATAATACGGTTGTACATGAATATCCACTATCATATTCTGATTTCTACAGAATTTAGCTTATTTGATTATACTAAATCAGGCTTAGGCAGGTTTGTACCAACCGACTGTAATAACGATATTAACTTATTTTTAGATGTAATAAATGCGTTTACTGTAAATATCTAGATTAGTAATAATCAGCATTATTTCAACATTAGTTTGTAAAAATTTAGAATATTATTGTATTGATGTACCAATGTATTATATTGTAACATAGAAAACGTCGAAATAAAACAACACGTATATTTAAATTGTATTTTCATTTAATATTTGAAATATTGAGCGCAAAACAAAATCTAAATATAACACAGCATTATACGTCATGTTTTCCACATAATATTATATCTCTATAAGGAGTCCCAAAATCAAAAGTAATATTAATTAATCCGATCAGTAACCTCACTACAAAGATAGGTATTACAAAGTATACCATAAGCACTGATGACAAAATGCGGCGGCCATTTTGTCATCAGTCCAAATTGTTACGGACTGTAGATATATTTTATATGAGAAGTCATTTACAATTTGAACACCCAATCTGCTGAGTATCTTTCGATTCTAAAATATAATAAAACTAATACATTTAACAAGCAATATAAGTACAATTAAACTAACGTGGTTTTCACTCATTTTAGGTTAAATTTTATGACGCCTTCACACGAATTTGCCATATATATTTGGAACTATTGTATTGTAGTATAGTATACTACAGCCAATTTGACAACATCCCACGCACACCAGGGCGCCAACTCCCACCTTTTATGAAACCATCATAAAAAAGGAGCGTTTTGTTTCATGCTTAAAATAATCATTCGTAGACACAAACTATCACCGACCCACAACCGCATAAAGCAATATTGGTTTGATCCTACTTAAAGAACGAATGAAATATGTATCACGGATGTGCAAGCGAGATACAAGATGTTTATAATATAGGTACCGTTATCCCGCTCGCACTGTTCCGAACTACGATGTTATGAAACGGATTTACCATAGTTTTACGACATTTTATTGTATACTGCTCAACAGCTGTCTGTAACTTTTTTAATTTCACCCATCAAATACTTTTGCCGCATTTATTTTAAAGAATAGAAATAAAAACATTGCACGTAATTTACACATTAATTAAACCCATTTTTATCGTAAAATACCGAAAATCAAGTTGCATGTCGTAACATATATGTAATAACTAATGTACAATTATTTTTACATTGCCACGTATTTGGCGTTCAATCTAACAATTTTAATCAATTAGAAGTACTCATAAAGTTTTAATGACTTACGATTTTTCTCTTGATAAACTGAACATCTTTTCGCAGAAAGAATTGCTTATAGGAATTTAACAACACAAATAATATAAGTATTTATTTTGCGCTTGCTTCCATGACATAAGTGAGCCGCTCCGAGCGTATTTCGTTCGTTCAATCGGGATGAGTTGAGTGACTCGAAAACCATGATAATTTTAATAGTTCTGTATTATTAACTTTACAATAAGCTAGTTGTCGAGACATTTCATATTTTGTTGCGATACATATGAAAATTCGGGATGATAGACAAATACCGATCATCTGGTAACCCTAGCTTGAGCGCAGAAATAACATAACGCGAGTCCTAGCAGGTTCCTAATAAGTTTATATAGTTAAAACTCGCGATAGTTTTCAATGTGGACTTATCCATCTGTTCTCACTTTAAGGCTTCAGGGAGTCATTGGACTGCTGGTGGCGGCTACTTAGAGGATTATATTTGATATTAAAGTGTTTAGCGCTCTTTGGTTGTTTTCGATGCTTTAGGTTCGATTCACTCCCGAACTGGCAGCGGTCGATATGGAAGACTTTCAACCGATACTATGCATTGTGATTATAGGAACAAAGTAGAAAATGGTTTATCTGTAGATCTACCGGCCGCTGTCAATTCGTTGTGAGTGCCTTAGTGCAAGATGAGTGAAACCAACATCCTACTGTATCATAATCTATGCAAATAATGGCAAACATTCGTATCTAATAATGGTTTTAGACTAGATATGTGGACAATATCACTGGGACCTACGATATCTGTTCAATAATGTGCGTCACGACAGCGGACCAATCACTATTTATTTTGAACAAAGTTAAATAAATTGGAAATGAAAAATGTGTTCGAGTTACACACCGAGGGTTCCCAACCGACACAGATTGTACCAAAAAGTCATTATATATTTTTTTGTACAGTTCGTTATCCTTATCGAGAGTCGAGACCTAGTACTTCGCAGGTTATATTTGTTTGTTGTGATATGTTAGATATTAGACCATAATCAAACCAGTTTTAACGCTTGTATGTATATCCGTATCTACGATAGATCAAGTTTAAAACTATTTTTTTAATTGGATACCGTGTTATTAATTGTTTTTAGGCAGTCCGCCATACTAACACATACTCTGTGGAAATTTCAACTGGTTATTAATTATTTCTAACATTGTTGTTCTTGCGTCAACGCCTGCTAAGTGAATAAGCTTACACAATTAAGATTCGAAATACGAGCGGGATTCGAACCCGCGGCCATTCTTTCCTTCAAGACGGTTTAACAATAGGAACTAAAGGATAATTTTGAGCTATGACTTACTAACAACGACAGCTCAATTGGCAGAGCATGTCCCGGCTATAGCTACGGTTGGTCGCGGGTTAGATTACCGCTCGTAGTTAAAAAATTTCATTTCGCTGAAATTTCTACCAATTAAGGTTCCAAAGAAACATTTCCCTTTGAAGGTCGGACATATGGACGAACAGCAGGGGCTTAATAATAGGGCCCGTTTTATAGTACGGAAACCTACAAAGTTGTAGTTAACTAAGAGGTACAATTCTGTTCTGGAGGAGCACTAAAAGGCTATATATTTGTTTTCTTTTTGCCAAGATGAAGCATTGGTTCCGCTGCTGTGACGCTCATTTTAAATTAAGCCTCTTCTACAAAAATAAAACATGCCATTTATCAGATTTCACATTAGCCATATACTAATAAAAATCTGAATTTATAAGGCCTCTATTTAAAAAAAAATCTAGATACGTATTTCAATACAAATAATTCTAATTATACATTTTGTCATGGAACAAATTATTTTCCTTACACAATGAACTAAATCAGATTATTCCGTAACAAAATTATACTATACATATTCACATTTTTAAATTTTAATTTAATTTTGATGTAATAAAACTTTTAACTTACTATAGGCGGCTTTATAAGACGTATTTTTTAGAATAAATCAAAACAGAGGGGTTAAATCTTAACTTACTAGGAACCGGCTAGGACCCGCGTTATATTTACCGGAAAGATATAATGAGTTACGCGCTGAGGCCCGTGCTCGTCGCTCCGCGCAATCGTGACTCCCAGACGAAGGACTTCAAAACTGTCCGAAACTGGTCGGAATCTTTCCGGTAAATATAACGCGGGTCCTTGCCGATTCCTAGTTAGTTAATATGGATAAAACTCGCGATAGTTTCCAAAGTGAAGGGTTAAATCTTGCTTGGGAACTATGACGTCAGCGCTGATTTCCAACTAGTTTTCTTCTTCCTTAGCTCATTGTGGAAGTACCTCTCATATGGGTTATCCTTATGGCAAACCCAGGAGAGTCACGTAGTACATCTCCAAACGACGACGTCACCGTCGGTTTCTATAGCTTTATTACATAAAATGTTATTATGAACTAGTTTCCTTCGCCATGTCTAGTTTCTTGTGGAACCATCTCTCATATGTTGGGTACACTTTGACAACTAATCAGGGAAAGATAAGTTAGACGGTGCGTATATAATTGACGTTGAAATTTTTTTTTAATTCATTATTTAGGTAAGCCTTTGACCACAATCTCACCTGATGGTAAGTGATGATTTATGGCATGATATGCCATAAATGATATGATATGGAAGATGTTAACAGGCTTTACCTAGAATTACTGGCTAGGTGCTTGGCGACAGATTTTCTACATGAGGGTGGTCGCTAGCCAGGCGGGCATTTGCAAAATGCCCTTCTACCAAGCGGTGAAGCTCCAGCCCGCGGCGGGATTCGAACCATGGACCTGCTGCGCGGCAGTCCATAGCCAATGCCACTGAGCCATCACTGCTTCATTATTGCACAATACTACATACTATTAACTAGCTGCCTTCGCCGCGTCTAGCATCTTGTTTTTGGGGTACACTCTGACAAATAGTCGGGGCAAGTATATGTGTCATCTCAAAACGACGACGTCACCGTTGGTTTCAACAACACACATAAAAACACTACTAGTTTCCTTTGCAGCGTGTAGCTATATTTGGATGCACCTGTCGCACTCTGACAGCTAATCGGGGAAAGGAGAATAAGTCGGAAGCTGCCTACTCAACAAGACGTCACCGTTGGTTTCAAGATATCTTAAATATCTCCTGTATTTCGGGTACACTCTGACAAATAGTCAGGGAAAGTATATGTGTCATCACAAAACGACGACGTCACCGTTGGTTTCAATACCGATATTTCACATAAAAACAATACTTGTTCCTTTGCAGCGTCTAGCTATTTTTAGATGCACCTGTCGTACTTGCGGTACACTCTGAAAGCTAATCAGGGAAAGGAGAATAAGTAGGAAGCTGCGTCCTCAACAAGACGTCACCATTGGTTTCTAAATATACTATCTACATATAAAAAAAATATTTACTATTACTATCAACTAGTTTCCTTCGCCAACTCAAGCTCCTTGTGGAAGTACCTCTCGTACTTGGGGTACAATCTGATAGCAAGCCGGGGAAGGAGTACGGGCCTCGCGTTACGTCCCCAAGTGATGACGTCACTATTGGAGCCCTGCACCGCGGAACAGGTGGCTTCGTACGCTTGTATCGCATCTGGTGATGGAAACAGGATACACTCTGCGAGCCGGCACAACACGCGCTGCCTGAAAGAAACAAGATGTAGGTACTTAATAGGATTTTTAATTTAAAAAAAATACACTAAGAAACTCTTATGGGATCTCTCGCGTATATATATGTTTCTTCGCCTGTCACAAATTATGTTCTCCGATACTCGATGGAAGACGATGGTTGAGTTTATTGAGTAAGATGATTCAATCATAGATTTCTGAGCGTACAGACCTGTTCTAATCTTAATAGTTTACTGTGTACTGCCACAGTAAACTATTGATTTGTATGGGGAAAGCTTCGTTAGTACACTGTCTTAATGTGGGTGTAAATGCTAAGGGAACATATAGTAAAACAATAAATAGTAAAATACGATTGTTTGGGTAGGGAGTAGAAGTAGTTATAACTAAACTCAAAAAATATGTAGGGGAGTGCCTTTGTGAGTGGAAAAGTTTGTAACAAATACAAATTTTGGGAATTTATAGGGACCAAAATAGAAAATGATAAAACTATTGAGCTCGTTCTGAGTAGAATTATATTCCTTGTATGATTTTAAAATGCCTATGAAACTATTCTAAATTATGCCCAACTAATATAAAAGCACTCTTTTATAATAATTGGGCGTGATTTAAAACACAACAGTACAAGTTCAGTAATAGACGTAAATATCGTGGCAAGCCATTGTTTTACAGCTGATACGTCAGTGACCACCATTTCACCTTGATGAGATGTTCTCGAGGATGGTAACTGTTCACCACCCTCGCTTGGACAGCAGAATCTGCCAAAGATGTGCGAGGAAGATTAGCGGTGTAAGAGAAAAACATAAACCATAAATGAAGCGATTCTATTGTAGGATGTTTTCCTCTTACCCAGCTTATATTCCTCGCGAACGCAGCCTTAACCTAGAAGGTAGTGGCTCCCAGTACACACCAGGTGCTTGGCCCCAGATACTCTACTTCAGTGTGGTGTGACTAGCTAGCCAGGCGCGTACATTTTTGCACAAGTTTTACCACCTCGCAAATCAATGTTACAACCCTTAAATATAATAAAAATAATACAGCAGGAACACTAAGTAAATAGTAAAAAGTAATTACAGATGCGTGGTGCGGTCTATATCCTGTTGCAGCGTGACGACGCGCAATAAGGACCGTCGCGGCGGCTGAGCCCACGCGCTTAGCAACGCACGCGCACTCTCTACACTCTCCTCTCTCTCCGCACTCTCCAAACTCTCCACACTCCACTCTCCCGCCTCCCGCGCCTCCTCACCGCCGGATCGAGCGGCAAGCGCCGCGCGACACGTGTAGCATATCCATACCGCTACTATTGCCTCGTTTTCAATACTGGGAACAATAACATTGAACACTATTACGATTTTTTTAGGGCAGAACTTTTGGTAGTATGTACGTTAATCGAAGTTACACACCGCGTGCCTTAACCTCTGGGCTATAGTGACTGGCTCAACTAAGGCGAAACATACTGGTCTATAATCATATTTAAACCGTTATTGAGGACGCGGGTTTCATTCAAGCTCGATATTTTTTTTTAATTTGAAAATCTTTCGCCGCGCTCCCAACAGTGTGTTCCAGCAGCAGTCCTTGAGAGCCAGTAAAATTATAGACACATGAGACCTAACAACTGTACGTCTCAGTGTGACGGGCGGAGTACAATTCGTCGTTGACGAAATGCATCTGTTATAGGCAGAGGTTAGTCCACTTAACATCAGATGGGCCGCGGGCTTGTTCCGCCACAATAACATAAAAAAAAATGTAAATGTGATTTCCGCTTGCACGCGATGGTGTTTGTTACATATTTAGAAATAACATTGATGTTATATTATCAGCTAATAGCAGTTAAAAACAGATTTCTCTTGGAGGTATAATGGACAATTTACTAAATTCTAACTCCTCACTTATTACATTTTTAACTTAGGGACAAAGAAGGATGGCGACGTTCCATACAACTTTTACGGCGTTCAGTCGGGATACTTATCGTTACTGATAATGCAAGATATGACAATGAAAATGCGAATTGAATCCAATACGTAGGAGTCGGGGGAAAATAATAGTCAGAGGTTTTGTACCTTCCTATATTGTCTATCATAGCACTGAATGGATGGATCTGGCAGGAAGTTGTTTATACTTATCTTCATAGTTTTACGGATTTTAAGGCTGTGTTAGTGCTTTATTACGATATATATTAATTGGCAGGCCAAACATGCGTCTAAAACGTAGTGATTGCACCCCCATTGCATGCATTGGCTCGAAGTCGGCATCACAAACGGGCTTTACTTTACTCATCGCCATTTCTATCATAGATCAGTAAGGGTGCGGTTAGAATTATGCCAACAAAACTAAAAGTACTCACTGTTAAGAGTATTAATAAATGGACCGATTCGAATAATATGCAAGCTCATGGCTGTTTGCGTTACTACAATTCGGACCAAGTAAAAGGCTGATTTTGTACATATTAGGGGCGTTCGTTTTGGCTCGATTGCGTTTGTAGCAGTTTCAAAAGTGGCATTTGTGTTTTAGCGTTCGGATAGAAGCTTTTGCTATTTTTGACCACCAATTACTGCATGCTATCCGAACGGCTTAAAACATACTTTGACAACCGACAATATTTTAACAATTTTGAAACATGGAATCAATCTCTAAAATTAACAAAACAAGTAGGTACCTACTAAATAATATGGTATTTATATTATATATTTATATATAATATAAATACTATATAAAAAACTTGTGAAACTCTTCAATCGCGCCAAATACAACTGTCAAAACAGCAGTTGTCAAAAAACGATCACAACGATTCCACGGTAAGACATGGGTCAAAAATATCACTTTTCTCTTTCATTTGTAGCGTTTTCAAAGCTATCCGAACGGTGAGCGAAAACGATATTTTTGATCACGAAGTCCCAAAACGAACGGCCCGTGTGATCATTTTTAGCGTTTGTGAGTGTTATTTTTGGCACCGATAGGCTATCCGAACGCCCTAATAATGGTATTATCAATCCATCTTAAAATACATTATTATCTTACTATCTAGAAATCGTACATTTGCAGTCTTTTTCTGTTTTGATAGAGAGCACACCAGCGTGTTAGAGACACGGCTTTCCGTTCCCGTTCGCTATACAAAGATATTAATAGTTGGATTGTTTGACGATTCCGTTTGGTGTGTTTATCTGACGAGGGTCAATCTGTTGATACAAATTGTTGTCCCGACAGTTTGTAACGTCTATCAGGCTTTAGATTTGATGGACTGTAGTATAATCTTGTGAACCGTGGATACTAGGCTAGAATGTCACCCAATTGCTACCTGTGGGTGTAGTAAAAGGCGACTTAAGGTAAAATACCGGAAGGTGGGCTGCAGTGCCTTATAAGAAACTGATATCATAAACTGCGATCCCCGAGACGCCTGCCAAGCGTGGGGATTACGGCAAAGCCCTCCTAAATGGTGCAGGCTCTGTTCAGCAGTGGACAATCCGGCTGATACAGTACAGTATCAAGAACTATAAAGAAGCACCTGTATATATAATATGCCACTTCTTCAACTTTGAATGGCGACTGCTATCAAAAACAGCTCACGAAACACATCGTTCGGTGCAACACTGGATAATCTAAACTAATATAATAAAGAGGAAAGATTTGATTGTTTGTTTGTTTGCATTGAATAGGGTCTGAAACTACGGGACAGATAACGAAATTTGGTACGGAACTAGTTTGAGACACGGGGAAGGACACAGGATAGTTTTTATTCCACTGCGCAAAAAGAGGTTAATTTTGTGCAATAACCGATACCCTCGGGCGGAGCCGCGGCAGGAAAGCTAGTAATTGATAATTTAGTGGTATGTATTACTTACAAATGAATGGTAGCAGTGCGCAAGGCGGAGAGGAGCGGCCCCGCCCTCGGCGCGTGCGTGTGTGCGAGCGCGCACACATACGCAGCGTGTAGCGCCGCGCGGGATATAAAGACGGCCGGCTCGCGCCACGGTGACGCTGCTGTCCAGCGGCCTAACAGCTCAGGCCAACCACACTCTGAAATCACATAAACGTAGGCTAACCTCAGATATCCGTGAGATAAATATACCAAACAAATTTACATTATAATCACAAAAACAAATGCTCGCAAGCGAGTGATACCACCCTAAGCTAAAAGATCTATCGCACAGCACTAAAAATGTGTTTAAGATATATATGGTATGTGTCGTGTTTATATTTTATAAACATGTAAACTATTGATTTATAAACACGACTCATACCATATATATCTTAAAAATATTCTTAAACAATTTTTATGTCATTGTCCCCTTTACCCACCAGTCCCCCTCGTCCCAGCGCTCTTTGACGAAGACAAAGCTCAGTGCTTAGCTGACTGCTGACAAAGCTGAGTGCTTAGCTGAGGCTCAGTGCTCCCCCAATTAAGATCACGTAGACCAAGCTCACCTCGATTCGGTGGACTCTGAAGTCGAACGTAAAAGCTCTGTGGTTATCTCTGAACTCCTTCCACTCACCTAGTATCTTACGCTGAGGTGACGAGACTGATCAAGGATCTCCGCCCACGCAAAGCCCCCGGTGCCGACGGCATCTCTAACAAGGTACTCAAACTCCTTTCTCCCCCCCCCTCATTCATCTTCTAGTCAGCATCTTCAATGCAGCCATGAGCCATTGTTTATTTCCCGACGTCTGGAAATGTGCAAATGCCATTGGCATTCACAAACCAGGCAAAAACTCCGCCGACCCCACCAGCTACCGTCCCATCAGTATCCTCAGTGCCCTAGAGAAGCTATACGAACGGCTCCTTTCGAACCGTCTCTCGTCGCAGGCACAGGAACACCACCTTATTCCCGAAGAGCAGTTTGGGTTTAGGCCCAAACACTCATGCGTCCAACAGGTGCACCGCCTCACGAAGCACATCCTTGACGGTTTCAATAAGAAACCCAAACCCCAATCGACGCTAGCAGTCTTCCTCGACGTAGCGAAAGCTTTTGACAAAGTCTGGCACAATGGCTTGATTTACAAGCTCTTTGGTGTGCCAGTACGTCTTGTGCTCACCTTACAAGACTTCCTAAGGGACAGAAACTTTCGCTACCGCGTGGAAGACACCCTTTCCACCCCCCACCCAGTCAGTGTCGGTGTCCCTCAGGGCTCCGTGCTATTACCCATTTTCTTTGCGCTGTATACCAGCGACATCCCACGCTCCTAGCCCAAGGTTTTCATAGCCCAATATTCGGACGATACCGACATTTATTCCACTGGCTGGCATATTAATAGATAGACCTATTTCCTCCTCCAACGGGCCATCACCGAGATCGGTGACTGGTTCCGTAAATTGCAGTCAACCCAGCTAAAAGTGCAGCTATGTACTTTACTGAAAGAACCCTCCCCCGCTATCCGAAGCAACTAACTCTGTTCGATGAACCCATTCCCTGGGTGAGGACAACTAAATATCTAGGAGGTACCCTTGATCGGCATCTCACCTTTGACGCTCACATCACTACTGTTCGAAACAGGGCGGCCTTTGTAATGGGTCGCCTAGGTCCCTTAATTCGTAAAGAGAGTAAACCGTCTCTTAATAATAAAAAGATACTTTACACTGCTTGCATCCGCCCCATCACGACATACGCTTCAGTAGTGTTTAGTCATGCTAGCGAGGCCCACCTACATAAACTCCAAGTCATCCAAAACAGGTTCCTCCGCAAGGCAACCGGTGCTCCGTGGTATGTACGGATCGCCGAGTTGCATTGCGACCTAAACCTTCCCTCTTTAGCGCAGTTCAATAAGGACTGCGCCCGCCGATACATTTATCGAGCCCCCCACCACTCGAACCCTCTAATTGTCCAGGCATCGAACTACTCGACTGCCTCATCCGACCCATGGTTTAAACCTCCCCGTCGCCGACCACGGCAGGTATTGGACGACCCGGATGACCCCATCGCAGCCATTACGTTGGCAGCTTTAGCGTTATCCGCAAGTCGTCCCGGTAACATCCCCAGGCGTGCGGTAATCAGAGGTTACACAATCAAACACCGAGCTCGCCGGCGAGCTCGAGGCAAAAATAAAGTCCCGATTAGTGTCTCTCCAAATAGTCACAGAGTAATATTCAATAGGGCCCATTCTTAACGGTACACTGCAGTTGTACCCGGGCATTTAGTTCCGAATCCCCCATTGTCTCTCGGCAGCGAGACAAGCCGAGGTCCAAACCACAGTGGTGCCATTGAGCTCGCTGTCACCCCTCCCGATAGTAGCGGAGCGTTTTCGGCGCCCACAGGAGACGGAGGTATAAGGCGTTTTTCGCCTTATACGTCTCGAGCTATAAGAGGGCCTTCCCTCGCCCAAAACCCGGTGGATCTGGACGTCCGCTTAGCGGTAGACAGCATCTATGTCATCCCTAAAAATAAAAAAAAGCCGCGTTTAGTCTCGATCGTGTGCTCGTAGAGTCAAGACCTCCTGAGGATGCTTCGTTTAGAAGCGAAACGCGTCCAATACTCTTGCGGTTTGGCTGCGTGGCGTTTGTGACGTCACGTCGGCTTATCAGGAAATTAGGCTGAATTGTCACTAGATATATATAATTCTATAAAGATTCTTTCAAGTGTATTATTAAATAATTAAATTGATGTAGTTGTTATTATTACTCCAATAATCTGTAAAATATGATTTTCGCTTAGCACGCGATAGTGCTTGTAATAATATTTGAAAATGAAAATGAAAATGTACTTTATTTCTGTAGCCAAGATTTCACTTAAATTAAGGTAGGTTGAGGCCTTCTAGTAAGTATACAAATACTTGTGTCAGAAGATCTCGCTCTTCCATATCCATTCCATAACTTTAAATGGTTACAGATATAAACGATAAAAATACAAAGTTATCAAAGCTATATACTTAATTATACTTAATATAAATTTTATTGGTAGGTATTATTTCTAATACAATAAACTTTTAGATCTAGGTATTTATATGTGTGTGTGTGTGTGCGTGCATGGGTGTGTGAGTGTGTATGTATGTGTTTGTGAGTGTGTGTGTGTGTGTGTGCATATGTGTGTGTTTGTATGTGTAATGTGCATGAGGTAAGAGTGCGATTTCCAGTAACTTTAGATAATATCTAAATATTTGGTGTAGTATCCATTTAAAATATAAGTTATTTATTTAATGTTTGAAGTAGTGCTTCTACTTCGTCATAATTTTTAGTAAGTATCCAACTGATTAGATGTTTTTTACATTCATGATACGTTTTTGGATAAATATCCAAAGTTTTGTTTAAAACGTTATATAAGCGCGCTGATTTATTTACGAATTGATTACTAGCATATGTAGTTTTAGTGACTTGGACTGTATTCTAATATTTAGATATATAGAAGGGTAGCTACATCATACCGAGAGTTAAGTGTTTGAAAAAACACTTCTTTCGGTCAGATGAAGTCTAGTAGTCTGGTAGATGGCGCACCTTCCCCTACCTACCTATCATATTTAGATGTAATATTTGGTGTACATAATTTAGCATGTAATATTACTCACTAATTCGACCAATAGCAGAAGTATTTCTTCTCAAGTGACGAACTGCACTGCGGCCATCACCCTTGTTAAGTGTCATGTGCCTGTAATTTCACCGGCACTCTTCCAACCGGAACACAGCAATGGGAACATTAGTATGGCCAAGCACTAATGTTTGTTAGAAATAGGTTTGGTGGCAGTACTTCCACACACGAAATCGTTCACAAACAGTTATATTGCTACTGATTTTTTCACAGCCTTATTTATAGCTAAGGGACTTACCGTCATGCAGTAGATAGGCTCGCACAGCTGTGTCGGCGAGCGCGGCGCAGTACTGGAGGGCAGTGAGGGCGCTGGCGGCGCTCACGCACGCGCCGGTCACGGCCGGAGTGGTGTTCGATACCCATTCTTGCCAAACCTGATATCATAAACAAATATACCTACTTTATTAATATGGTTGCACGATGACTCAATATCCAATTTACATATCATTCATTATTTAGGATATTTTAGTGTAAGAATCAAAAGACACGGGTTCACAGAGGTTTTTTAGCCCTCTCTTCCCCTTTGCGATATGATATAATGATAGGAAATAACAATTAAATTTCATTCATAAATACCGGTGCGTGTGATGCTTACGAGTCAACCCATAGCATATTATGATGCCCAAGACGCCTGCCAAGCGTAGGGTTATGGCAACTGCCCCCCACCCCGTTTCCCTTAAAGGGGGAGGCTGTGTTCAGCAAAGGACAATACGGTTGATACAGTATACTACGTAAAGTGGGATAGTAGTAGGAAAATCACGATTCCCATTTAAACATTTTCGTGGTGGCGATGCGACGTATCACCAGATATGATGTGGTCGCTTATATATTATAATAGCTAGCTTCCTATCATGTATCAGTAAGTTAGTGAAAATTTCTTTGCCAAATAAACCCAACAACCGCTCCGAGCAGGGATCGAACCCAGGACATCGAGATTCTAAAGCAGCGCTTTTACATTAACACCAGCGAGGCAATTGAACAATATTCTTCAATATGTATTTTAACACAGACAATATTGATTATGGTAGATAGATCGTCAAAATGTAATGTAAGCACATATAATATAACATACCGGTAAAGCAGTGGCAGCGGCAGGTTCCATGCACATTATGACAGAGGCGCGTCCGAGCAACTCTTCCAATTCTCCAGCACCGCTGTCCAAATACGGAGCTACAACACACATAACTGTAGTTACACACATTTTTTTTTATGCATGATAGGTTAGCCTTTGACTACTATCTAACCTGATGGTAAGTGATGATGTGGTCGAAGATGTTGTACAGGCTAACCTAGAAGTACTGGCTCTCAAGAACAGCTGCCGGAACACACCGTTAGGTGCTTGGCGACAGATTTTCTACATGAGGGTGATAGCTAGCCAGGCGGCCATTCGCATAATGCCCCACCACTGCTTAACTTTACTGATCGGTTGAGAACAGCTAAGAGAACTTCGCTACGAGCCCTTCAACATATATTTTTAAGCCATCACCAGTTAAGGTTATAATCGAGGAACTGAACTTTTTGAAGCAATGATAGCCGAGCGGTAATAGCTATGGACTGCCGTGCCGCAGGTCCTTGGTTCGATACCCACCGCCGGCTTGAGCTTCACCGCGTCGTGGAAAGGAATTTTGCGAAAGCTCGCCTGGCTAGCAACCAAACTGTTCGGAACGATCAACTGCGGGTCGAGTTTCTGAACGCCTCCTTAGCGTAGGAGTCTACTTGTCTATGGAACACTTTGAGTTTTGAAAAATTGGTTAATTATCCTTTTGAAATTGATTTTTGTTTTTGTTAGCCATCTCGTGCTATAAATTATTTGCTTTTGAGCCGCTTTATTGTGATGCGCGCGCGATTGACTATATAAAAGACATGAATGGAAGCTTGTGATTGTGCCCGGATTATTGTGTTGGAATCTCAAGAAGAGAGCAGTGCCCTGGCAGTAAGTACTTAATTAAGGTTCTGTTGATCAACAAAATTTTAATTAGGGAAACGCTAGGTTGAGTTCGTCGACGCAAGAAATCAGAATTATATCGTAAGTTTGATTGTATTACGTCATTTCAGCCCCGCGAATCGCGGGCGAGTTAGGATTCAAAAACAGGTTGTCCAGGTGGAAGACTCTGCTTACCATGCCTGCTTAGGCAATCTGGAATCTTAAACACAAATATCAAGTAGAAAATTTGTCACGAAGCTCCTAACAGTGTGTTCAGGCAGTAGTCCTCGAGAGCCAGTAAAATTACAGGTCCATGAGACTCAACAATTGTATGCCTGGAAGGGTGACGGAGGCAGTGCAATTCGTCTGTCATTGGTAGAGGTTACCGCTTAACATCCAATTATTTTATAATAATAAATCCGATATCTTTAATATTGGTAAAAATATATATAATTTGCTTAAATTTTTTGTCAAGCAAAGAATTTCAGTACACTTTTAATATTTGATTATTATCGTAGCCAACACATTCCCACTATCACCAAGTGAGTGATAGTGGGAATGTATTGAATGTGTAATAACACAAATTAAAAGAAATCAACAAATTGCCCTTAATTTTTATTCAAATTAAATAATAAAATACGCAGAAAATATTATGAAATGTTCAGCAATCTAGACTGAAAAAGTTAGTAAGAAATTACGTTACCTAAATTGTTTTTCATACAAGTTGCAAACAAAAGGTTGATGACAATAGATTATCGCGTGTGTGACTCACCTAGTTCTGCGAGTGTGTGCAACAAGGTCTCCGTGTGCGCGTGGATGTGTGCGTGCAGCGCAGGTAAAGAGCTAGATATGACCCACTGCGAGACGGCGCGCGAACGTTTGTTGCGGGAGTATGCACCCAGCCGACCTTCCGTCGGGTGGACACGTAGCTCGCTGGCGAATAACAACACTCTGTCGAAGATATGTTCTAGTTAAACAACTTATAGCGAGTTCAGTCAAGTGTTCTACATTATAGCTTATTATATTAACCCATTGGCATCGGCGATAATGATAATAATAGTATTTCATTCATAACTAGGACATAGTGGTCCTAACGATGCCAACTTATTAAGTCGATAATTTTGTTTTATAGCGTTCGAGGAGTCTTAACAGGCAGATCACGCTAGCTAAGTTCTTTAATCGTTATCCATTAAAGAACTTAGCTTGCGTGCTCTCACAGTCTCATTGCGGACGTTCATATGAAAAAACCGCAGTTATTCCCGACCGGGACAATAATTTTGTGCTCCAGTAATTTGCAAACGTGAAAATTTAAACTTTTCGAATCTAAGTTCAAATAATAATCTAAGTCTAAGAGAAAGATTTCGCGTTATTCAAATATACCCGCCATCCTGCCTGAAATCAGTATCAAAATACAATACAGTGGACCCCCGGTAGTCAGACAAACATTTTGCAGGGCAGTGTCGAACTATCGAATTCTTCGGATTATAGAGTACTGCCTAAGACCCCCTATAGTCCGGTTTTTTTTACAAAAGAGTACCTTGTAATCCGACAAATTACAGATCCAATGATAAGAATCTTGTGTGCGTGTGGACTGAGTGACCACATTTTTTTTTTGTTTATTTTTGTTAAGTTAGTAACTTCAAGATTTAGTAAAAGTCATAATATAATTTGTAAAATGCGAACTGTAATTTGTAATGAATTAATAATAAAGTTATGACTCATAAACTATGGTCTCTCAGTTCACACACTCAAAATTCCAAATCTGCGTAAATACATAACTTATAGTCACGTATTGTATACAGATATTTAGTAAAACATATTTTAAAGTGTTTAGAAGATAACAAACCACAACGTGGAAACTAAAATTGCAAATTACAAAATTCTTCCTGGTGTCACTGAGAGACCACTTATACTTTATTAATTATGCCACAAAAACTATATATTTTAACTGCTAACTTTAGTAAAAGTTACATGTAAATTTGTAAAAGTAAAATAAGAGCACCGTTTTTGGCTACTTTAGTAAAATTAACATTTAATTGTGGTCACTCAGTTCACACATAGTGAATATGTAAATTAATTGAAAGTTCATGAATTATAAGTAGTAGATTAAAATTAAATATATCAGTATTTAGTAAATCTTTTTTACTGCAAGGATGTGTGTTTTTATCATGTATTGATTGCTCTTAAGACAAGATAACTGCTATTCAATATGTTCTATAAAATGTATGAAGTAGGGTGACCACACTGACAATTTACTATGCAAGTGATTTAGTAATACAATTTGGTTTTTTTTAACCCGTGATAATATTTTGCATCACTTTACTGTTTTACAATGTGTAAAACCAATGCTATTAGCAATAATTATTCGTATTTTAACACTTCTTTGTAAGTTTTAAGATTTTTGTGCTATTTTCTTAATGGCGCCAAATTTCAGGTTTTTTTTTTTATGGCTTTTGTGTTCGTGTTCTTACTGCCGTTGTCTAATAGTTGCTTTTTTTACATCCTTGACATTTTCAACATACTTGGGAAATTAGGGTAATAGTTAGACACATATTTTTGTAAAATTATAGAAACTACTTATTCACATAATTATAGTGATCTATTAGGGCCTCCATACAAATATTAGTACCTACCTGTCAGTATCGAACAGAATATTGAGATCCACCTTTGTAGCGATATGATACCGACTTTCACGAGTAATTTTACGCTTTTTAGTATAAGAAGCCAGTTTTATTTTATATTTTATTCCATATATCATTTTATCGTAATATTAAATTCAGTGAGTATAATTCGTAGTATTTAAACAACTTTAAATGGTTTAAATCGCGTATATTTATCATTATATTTGTCCCGACGTTTCAAACACTTAGCAGTGATCGTGGTCACGGGGTGACTAATTTGATAAAAATAATGATAAGTATACGCGATTTAAACCGTTTAAAGTTGTTTAATTACAATGTGTAATAATCGCGAAAACCTAATTTAAACAACCTTTTTTACATTAGAGTCTAATTCGGTTATATTTGCTTTGTCGTTATAATTTTTCTTATTAAACTTGATTTAGGCGGGAAAGAGTACGAGAGGAAAAGTCAATTTTGGGGACTTTGTATTTTTTACTGAAACTAGTGTTCCTTTGAGTTTTGATATTATGTACAATTATGATGTAGAATGATTCATTGAGTGTTCATTATCGTGCACAAGTGTAAGCAAGTACTACAACGTAGAAAACATAACTTTTGGTGATTTATTCTGAGCTCCATGAAAAATTCCTGTAAAATTTCCACCACTTCAAGAAGGCATGAATGACTCACCTTTGTCTTGACCACAATATTTTACTAAGCTCTGATTTTGACTTAACCTACTTTGTACTTGAAAATATCTGTAAAACTGTTATTTCTAAAACATGACACTAGTGCTAATAACACACACTAAATATACACATGTATATATATATATATATATATATGTAGGTATATATACATACCCATAATCGTGAATTTCATCAGATTTATAACAGGTATTAGTGTGTGTGATGTCACGTGGTGAAATTTATTTATGCCATTATTAAAAACGTCATCAACGTATTTCATTACTGGCGAACTTGGTGGTTTTGAGTAATGAAATACTTAGCGTAAATAAGCTTAATAACTCAAATAAATTTTCATTGTGTCACCCTACTACATAAATTGTATTGAAAATATTAAATAGCAGTTATCTTGTCTTAAGAGCAATCAATACATGATAAAAATACACATCCTTGTAGTAAAAAAGATTTACTAAATACTGATATATTTAATTTTAATCTACTACTTATAATTCATGAACTTTCAATTAATTTACATATTCACTATGTGTGAACTGAGTGACCACAATTAAATGTTAATTTTACTAAAGTAGCCAAAAACGGTGCTCTTATTTTACTTTTACATATTTACATGTAACTTTTACTAAAGTTAGCAGTTAAAATATATAGTTTTTGTGGCATAATTAATAAAGTATATGTGTTTTATAAGTGGTCTCTCAGTGACACCAGGAAGAATTTTGTAATTTGCAATTTTAGTTTCCACGTTGTGGTTTGTTATCTTCTAAACACTTTAAAATATGTTTTACTAAATATCTGTATACAATACGTGACTATAAGTTATGTATTTACGCAGATTTGGAATTTTGAGTGTGTGAACTGAGAGACCATAGTTTATGAGTCATAACTTTATTATTAATTCATTACAAATTACAGTTCGCATTTTACAAATTATATGACTTTTACTAAATCTTGAAGTTACTAACTTAACAAAAATAAACAAAAAAAAAATGTGGTCACTCAGTCCACACGCACACAGAATCTTTATACATATTATATATACATATGTACATATATGTACTCTGAAGTACAAATCATACTTGTATGTCCATCCAGTGACCATGTCGGATTACAGGGGGCGTCGGATTAGACAGGGGCCGGATTACCGGGGGTCCACTGTATTTTTAAATTAATTAAACGGTTATTATTCTGTTGTACAACAAAACTAAGCTTGTATGTACAGGCGCTTAATAAACTGTCCTTATTATAGTTCATTTATGAATGAAACCTTACTGAAAGTGCGGGACCTTGTGATAAGCTTGCATGGGATTGTGGTGCACGACGAAAAATCTATCCAAACAGTCTGCCAACGTCGACTCCGGTAGTCGCCACCACGGCAGCCGACTCGCTACCTCCAATATCTGAACAGATAAACACAATAAGATAAGTAAGTGCGTCAAAAGAGAATAAAGTAGTTACAGTTGCGCGGAGCCATAGCCGCGCTTTATACATTTCAGGGTCCCTGTCTCCCTGTCTGTGTTCCGTCACGGACGGAGAAAAAGTCGGATACATACTAATTATGATGTGTACGAACTTGTTCACAAAGCTCCGTGTCGGCCGCATCCAGGCTGTCAATATCCCTCAGCACGCTCTCACAGTGCTATCCGATTTTTATCCACCTGGACGAAATTTTGTGCAATTGCAATACGTATACAAAAAAGTTGATAGAACTTGTACTACAGAAGAAAATACTTTACGCTCTTTCTAATTAAAATTATTTTCATTCTAAGAAGAAAATAACATAAGGGATACTATGGGACACTGATTGGAATCAGTGTTTCCCTGACATGTGTGAACACGCGTGACGGGGACTTTGAAACGATCGATTGGAAATTCGGAAGCTTGTCCCGAATATGTGAGAACAGCGCTTTAGTAGTAGTTATTTAGAAACGTACAGACTTTTCCACTGACGATGGCGGGCATCTCCATATTTTTTAGTGTAGTTCAACGGCATCGAATATGGACGAAACCTAAGACGACCAAATAAGAGTGAGTACAGGCTGTGCTCACTGTAATTGGTCGAAATTGTCTAGAATATAAACTCGTTGAAGCAGTCACAGGCAGAGCAGTAACAGACAGAAGCATCACGTCTAAACAACAAGGTTCGAACCGCGGCTCGACCTGACTATATGTTACATACACACATCCATAAATTCACGCCTCTTTCCCGTAGGGGTAGGCAGATACCGCAGATTTGCACTTGCTACGGTCCTTACATATCTCTTTCGCTTCATCTACACTCAACAATTATTTCATACATAAGCGCCGGTTTAGGGTTCTCCTGACCTGGTCTTTTTTTAGAACATTTTCAATCTAATTGCGGAACGTTCACCTAGGTCTTCCCCTTCCAACACTTCCGTTCACTTGTCCCACGTACTTCCGTTCACTTGTCCCACGTATACCAATCAACAAATTTAATCAATCTCATTTCATTCTCTCTACATATCCAAACCATTTTAACATACCTTTCTCGATTTTTGTCACTACATCCTCATTCACACCACATCCTTCCCTTATCACAGTATTCCTTATCCTGACACTCCCATCATGCTTCTCAATGGTCTCATCTCCACTGCATTTATTGTACTTTCATGCTTTTTCTGCCATTCCCAACTTTCACTCCCATACAGTAGTGTCCGAACCAATTACAAAATTACAACGGGAGAAAAAAATACAGTCATATGCGGGGTGCTCTCTCAATTCACCACTATAGCCGGGGTATGCTCTAGCTGCTAATATAATATAAGATAAGTCATACAAATGTAACTATAGTAACTTCCATAACCAAGTAGTATTTTTCAAGGAGAGCTCGGGACCCTTGCGGTTACGTCTCGCTTCACAAGACGTGTGGGACACGACGCAGACGTCTCGACTACGTGAGTAGCCCCATATTATTTAGTAAAATGAGTGAAAACCACGTTAGTTTTTATTATAACGTGCTAGAAAACTTACTTTAATCTCATTCCTAAATCATCTGGCATAATGTTTCATACTCTACTGGCTAACTTTTCGAAGAGACGAGTGTATTAATACGAACCTTTCGAAATTTCCCTATGTTAACCACAGTAAGACTGAGCTACATATTCTACTACTATGAAGCAGTGACGGCTCAGTGGCATTGGGTATGGATTGCCGCGCAGCAGGTCTATGGTTCGAATCCCGCCGCAGGCTTGAGTTTCACCGCATGGTGGAAGGACATTTTGCGAATGCCCGTCTGGCTAGCGACCACCCTCAAGTAGAAAATCTGTCGCTAAGCTCCTAACGGTGTGTTCCGCCAGCTATCCTTGTGAGCTAGTAATTCTAGAAAAAATAAATAAAAGAAAACTTACTTGTTGCGAGAGAGGCAGTAGTGTGCCGGTGAACAGATAGAGTATAGTGGCGAGCCTTGTGTCGAGCGTGTCGTGTGTCGCGTCGCGTAGCCACGTGTGCAGCAACGTCTCGCGCCACGTGCCCATGCTCCACGACGACAGCTCGCCGTCGCCGCTAACGTATATCTGTACAACACCACATACATATTAAGTTATACAAGAATATATAAATCAAAAACCACTACTAACACTTTTTTATGTTATTGTGAAGGTCGAGGTCCACCTGATGTTAAGCGGTATCCTCTGCCTATAACAGATGCATTTCATCACAAGTGACGAACTGCACTGCGTCCATCACCTTGAGACATAGTTGTTAAGTCTCATTTTTGCCTGTTATTTCACTGGCTCTCAAGGACTGCTGCCAGAACACACCGTTAGGTGCTTGGCGACAGATTTTCTACTTGAGGGTGGTCGCTAGCCAGGCGGGCATTCGCAAAATGCCCTTCCACCATGCGGTGAAGCTCAAGCTCTGGGCGGGATTCGAACCATGGACCTGCTGCGCGGCAGTCCATAGCCAATGCCACTGAGCCATCACTGCTTCGATTAAATATATATACTATACTACTATAGATACTACTTTTATTAAATATTCAAAAAATTAAGAGCTCAATGTTTGCCTCTGGGTCCCACCTCCCACCTTTTATGAAACCATCATAGAAAATGAGCGTTTGGTTTCATGCTCAAAATAATCATTCGTAGGCACAAACTATCACCGTCCTACAACCACATAAAGCAATATTGGTTTGATCCTACTTAAAGAACAAATGAAATATGTATCACGGATGTGCAAGCGAGATACAAGATGTTTATAATATACCGTTATCCTGCTCGCACTGTTCCGAACTACGATGTTATGGAACAGATTTACCAGAGTTTCACGACTTTTTATTGTATGCTGCTCAACACCTGTCTGTATTTTTCTTAGTTTCACTCATCAAATAATTTTGCTGCATTTATTTACAGAATAATAGAAATAAAAACATTGCACGTAATTTACACATTAATTAAACCCATTTGTATCGTAAAATACCCAAAATCGAGTTTAAATCTGCTGCTAGAAAGTAACTTTTTAAGATGGATAAACATGACGGATTTGTCGCTGGAACAGTAATAGTTCGGTCGACAGAGTTCGCTAAAAGAGTGATAAATTTCTTGTGACGTCATCAAAAGACGAGCGATTCTATTACTGTTTGTAAGATTGCTGAATTGACGTGGAGGTATAAAATTTAGCAGTAAGATTAAATTACTATTACTATAAGAGGTGACAGTTGGCCCCCTGGTGTTGGTTGAACACACCTTTTTGATTGCTGATGGGCTAGCCCGTAACCATTATTTCTCCTGATGGTAAGTTAAGATGTGGTCGAAAATCTTGTTCAGGCTAACCTAGAATTACTGTCTCTCAAGGACAGCTGCCCGAACACACCGTAAGGTACTTGTGAAAGATTTTCTACTTGAGAGTGAAATCGTCCTATCACCATGCATAACGACTGTCATCCTAAGACACCAACCGGGACCGACGACTTAGCGTGCCCTCCGAAGCATGTGTAAACTGCGTGGTTATGCCACTAGCGATCGCCCATCCAAGTCATGACCGCAGCGGTCGTTGCTTAACTATGTTGAGATAAGAGTTAATAAACAAAGATGGTGTCTCAAATAATACTGAAACGGGAGTCAAATGGAGGCTAGGTGATTGAAATAAATTGACAGCACAATATTCTTCTAAAACCGCGCCGGAGTAAGCAAAAGACGCCAACATCGCCTTGATGTACTCGATATCATACAAATAATTTATAATGAATCCATCGATACTGACAACACTATCCACATCAGAATCTGATAGACAAAATGCAGGCAAATAATAAATATAAGTCGGTTGAAACAATCTAGCGATGGCTCATAAGGGGATTAAGATACATAGGTAAATAACATAAAATTCAGACTACAATATTATCCAATGTGGTCTTAAGTTTACTTTATGTGTTTATGAATATAATCTTTGTTATTACTTTATATCTTTATTGGTTTATATAAAGATATAAAGTAATAACAATAGTAGATTATGATACAAGTGAGCTAAGTTGCTCATTATACACGAGGCTGTGTGTTGCAGCTCGAGCCATAGGCGAGTGCTTAAATCAGCCGAGTGTATAATGAGCAAGTTGCTCACGAGTTTAATACGCACTTTTTCAACACCCTTGCGAGGAAAAAATATATATATTGCACAAATGCGATACAAACAACATACGAAAATTATGGAAAATAGAGCGCAAGTTTTTTTTTTGCGCGCGGCAAATGTATCATTGTTTATTACATATAAATTGAAAATGCTCTGTTTACTCGCATATAATTTGCAGTTAGGTACTAACTTAACTTTGTAGGAATAATTCTATTACGCACTAGTGTATAATATTATTATGCACGAGGGTGTTATAGTTCGGTTTATGGACCTAAAAAAAGGTTTATAATAAAGCTCACTTTACGAGCAAGGGTGTTGAAAAGATTATATCGTCACTCTCCTACACAATATCGTCAAGAAACAGAGCGCGCGGTGCAGTGCAGGCGGGTCAATACCCGCATGCGTACCAATGTACGCAAAAAGCAACGCGTTCAGTTGCATCCACAGTGGTGTTCAAGGTGGCAATCAGATGTTTTTTTTTTCGCCAAATAAGAAGAGAGTATCATTCATGATTAAATGAAAAATATGAAAGAAATGATCACATTCTTGAATGTCACCACTTGGGGCTTAGTATTTTGAGCGCAGCCTTACGCATTAGATATCCCCGTAGTGGATGTAAGGACCGCGCTCTGCGTTCGGTGAGGTAGACTGGCAGTCGTGCCTGGATATATATATATGTTTTTATGCCTTTGACCACTATCTCACCTGATATTAAGTGGTGATGTGGTCGAAGATGTTGTTCAGGCTAACCTAGAATTACTGGCTCTTAAGGACAGCTGCCGGAACACACTGTTAGGTGCTTGGCGACAGATTTTCTACTTGAGGGTGGTCGCTAGCCAGGCGGGCATTCGCAAATGCCCTACCACCATGCTATAACGGCAACAACCGGGACTGACGGCTTAACGTGCCCTCTGATGCACGAAAACGGATATACAGCACAAGCGTTGGCAGCTTGCGACAGCATCTCTTAGCTCAACGTCGTCTATTAGAATACGTACTGTTTTAGAAAAGCTGTTTCACAAATATTTTTGGTACAGCTACTGAATAGATGTGACATGAAGAGCCTCACCTGTGTTGCCAGCTGCAGACATGGCCCGTAGAACCACTGATGTTGATCCCAGGGCAGTGTTGCCAACTGCACTAGCAGTTCGGACGCTTGCATGCGGCTCTCCTTACGTACATTGGCGGGTTGTACCGACATGTGGCTTAGCGACGCCCATTCGAACACTTGCTGGAGAATTGGGATCTCGCAACCTACGTTTGAAGACAACTATTAAAATATTGAGCCGTGAATCATCATATCTAATTCACTTTTCAAGCAAATGCTTATAGCGCACAGATGTGTAAAAAACCGGCCAAGTGCCATTACTGAGGGTGTCGAGGGTACATGCACTTTTAAACTGATACATGCTTGCCAATCCGCATCTAATTATTGTGAAAACTTAGACATATTTTTTACTATTTTACATATTGTTATGGAATCGATTAAATTATTTTACGTGTTAGTTTAAGATTTTAACCCCATTTAAGCATCGCTAAGGAAATACGTTCATAAGTTTTCAAGGACTTTTCAAGTTGCTAATAATATGCTCACCCAGTGTCGCGAATTCCATGATTATGTCAAATAGTTAATTAATACTTTGTCACAAGTGCGCATATCCACTGTACATGTTATTTTTTAATTTTTGAGGCATTTTCACGGAACACACAGGAGGCCCACCTAATGTTAAGCGGTAACCTCTGACTATAAAAGATGCACTTCGTCATAAGTGACGAACTGCACTGTGAGCATACGCAAAACGCTCTCTTGATTTTTTTAAAACTAACCCTGTATAACAACCTGTTGTTAAACATCTACAGTCTCAATAATGGAAGATACAATTCTCTCGGGCAAAGGGTATATATATTAGCACGTCATAAAATCTTTATTTATCGATTCAAACACCCATTCTATTTTCTTTGTAACTTGCACAAACCCCATTTTTTCTTTGTTAAACTTATTTAGGCCTAATTTCACCAATCTTATATTCAGGTTTAGTCAACACGCGGATAACTTTATGAATCAATAAAATGTGATATGCCTTTGCTATAAAAGAACGTCAAAACTAGAAGCAGATATTAAATTTGTTGTATTTCTGTCGTGGAAAGAAGAAAACTTGTTGATATGATAATGACATATGATAGTATCTGCGGACATAGAATTAGTACAATACTATTATCAGCTGTAGCAAATTGGCCATGTCTGTTTTTAGTTTATCGATACCGCCAAGTTGAACGGTACATACACCTGAAGTAACATTTCATGAAAATCATTACCACGGCAAATTTAAAATACTGAAACATCTATGGTGATAAAGGTTATCCTATTTTAGTAGCTTATAGTATATGGTTATCCACATATTCATTATAAATGGTTTCTATTGGTGAAATTGGGCGTTAGCCTTGTTTTATGTTGTGAGTGATATTATAAGGTTAAAAAAATATTATAAATAGACAGACCAGGACAGTCTTCCATGAGGTTCTGTAGACAGTAGACGAAGCTCTTCAGCATGGCTGTGTAGTGTCCGTCCGGCGGCGCTGCTGAGGCGGCAGATGCGGGGGCGGGGGCAGGGGCGGGCGGGGGCAGCAGGGGGGGCGCGTCGGGGTGCGGGGCGAGCCACGGCCCCCACGACTCCTGCGCACCCGACCACGCGCAACGACCCACTGGTAAAGATCACACCATGTTTCTAGTTAAATTAGTTTCTTGTTAACGAGTACGAATATCAAACAAACTACCGTTGATATACGGATTATTTTAGTGTGCGTCCCGACGTGGCAAATACATACAATTTCTCGTCCGAAAATCACAAAAAAAACATTATTGAGCCCACGAACAACGGCCTTAAAAAATAATGCAGTATTTGCATGCTAAGCAGACGTAAATGCAAATATTACCATGATAAACTTATAAAAAGTCCTTAGGCCTATTTTTTATTTTATTTTTTTCTATATTTGGATGTAAGAAAAGATTTATAAACCATGTGTTATCATGATATTGCGGGCTATAGAGACAAAATTAATTTAAATGATTATGTAACCTGTAGTTTTGCAATAATTTGAATTGAAAATCCTGATTTGACAATTCTCAAGATCAAACTGTGGATGTTACAACAAAAAACATTTTACATCAACATCATCCATGCTCTGAAAGTAGCTCGATTTTAACTTGAAATGAATCATATTTTCAGGCCAACCTAAGCCTAGTAATATATTTTTCAAGGAAAACAGAAATTAAACTACGCTTCTCGGCATAGTATTCATAGGACTATTTATTAAGTTATATTTGCATAGATATATAATTTATCAATGGCATTAGTGATGCAAATGGAGTGTTAAACTCAGATATAAGTAATCGACTAAACATTAGACACCATATTCACAATAGTTTCATATATATATGATAGGTTTATCAAACGGCATTAGTGCTGCATAAAAGAGTTTTACTTTTAACCTATACTTCTATACATAAGCGCTCTTGCTTCAAACTCTTCTACCTTATTATATTTAACTATAGCTCATACCACGGCTACGCTACTAAGTCCCGATTGAGATCGTAGGCGATAGCTCATATTACATCCTTCGGATATAGAAAACGGATTGGGATATTAAAAAATGCTACCAAATATACTAGCAAAACTTTGGCTATTAGTACAAACACTTTGAACATGGAATAATTTATCACAAAGCAGAAAACTGGATTGCAACTTGTTTTGAATTAATTCTTGTACACAGCAGTTGCAGCAAAAAATGGTTAGGACTTACCCCTCTCCGGTTGATAGCTGAGTTTGACGGCGGCAGCGACGAAAGTCCTCAGTAGTATGCACAGTAAGGTCGCCACATAAGGTGCGTGGGGGACGAGCGTAGTGGCCATGTTGCGAGAGCGAGCATCCCACCACAGGACGCCCAGCTCACGGAGTAGGTGGCCTAGCTGGTAATGTTGTACAGGGCTATGATTAGCAAGGAACGACGAATAAAAAAGTAAAGAAGTACCTTTCATACAGTTACCACTTCGATTTTGGACTCATCATGTTCACAATTACATACACACAATCTTTCATATTTAATAGGATTGGAGAAAATATCGCATTCGATTGGTCGCGTCAAACTAATGTTGTTGCGCCGCACGGTACACTTTTTAAACCATGCCCGCCGCGGCACGTAGGCAAGAAACCTTATACATCTTCATCACAGCTAGTTTTGTTCCACAGTTTATTTAATTACAAGCTTATATTACTTATTTTGTTTGTATTAACCTATGACTATCTCACCTCTTGGTATGCGATGTGGCAAGGGATGGGAAACAGATTTAGCTCAATGACAGGATATATGCCGGGACACTTTATGCGCTTTTTTGAAGCGCTCGTAGCGAAGTTTACTTAGCTGTTCTCAACCGATCAGCAAAGTTAAGCAACGTCACCCGCGGTTATGAGTTGGATGGATGACCGCTAGTGACATTACTACTGAGCGTTTCCGTGCTTCAGAGGGCACGTTAAGCCGTCGGTCCCGGTTGTCGTCTTAGGATGGCAGTCGTTATAGCATGGTGGTAGGGCATCTTGCAAATGCCCGCCTGGCTAGCTACCACCCTCAAGTAGAAAATCTGTCGCCAAGCACCTAACGGTGTGTTCCGGCAGCTGTCCTTGAGAGCCAGTAATTCTAGGTTAGCCTGAACAACATCTTCGACCACATCATCATTTACCATCAGGTGAGATAGTGTTCAAAGGATAAACTATCAGGCATAAAAAAAAACAGAGTTAGAGCTTGTCCCTTCCCGAACGAATAATAAGTGTATAGAAACCCATGTTACTCATGTACGTAAGTACATGTATATTGTGAGTGACATATTACAGACTGTAACAGTGACATTTTATAAAGAAAAAAAAATTACATAAAAAGATTAAAAGCCAATAAAAAACTACGCCACCATCCTCTGGCCACGCAGAAATAAATTACGAATGTATGCCTCGAAGATACCAAGCAATTATGGACTATGAAGGAGACTGGACACCTTATTGACAATGAAGCATCTAAGAGAGAATATATGATGTGGCTTACCCTAATATTCTACCATAGGTTAAAAATTGCTATAAATTAGCTGGTCACTTTTGCGTTATATTAAGTTTTGATCCTCCCCCTTACAACACCACAATCAATGGCTAATAACAACTTGTAAACATTGGCTACCCGCAACTTTTGATGCTGTCCCAATAGATGGTACTGGAGGGTCTATCAAAACTACGTCTTCCGGTGCAATGTGGTAACTACTCAAGAACCTTTCTCCTGCCATCGATTATCGGTTCGAGGCTTTGTCCAGCCCATAAAACAAATACAACTTGCAAATCTTGATTACTACTATATCGCTATTTGGTTCTTCGGAAAAGACAGACGAATTTACTTAGCATTCCATGGATTCACCGTGCGGGTGCCGGGTCCATAGCGTTGCAGAGGAAGAGGCTCCAGTCAAGGTGCCTGGGACTTGCAACCCAGTGAGTAAGGTTAAGGGGCCCCTTTATGATGCATCAATGCTCCCTTTCACCGCTCGAGCCTCCTCCCCTGCTTAACCAAATTTGGTAAGATCCTACTAATGCCGCCTTGGATACTCGTTCTAGGATGGAAGTTACGGTTGTTTTTGACAGGTCAAGGTCTTTTAGTAGGTTGTATAGGGATTTTGCTGGTATACCCCTTGCTCCGACTTCTACAGCATATAAATTAACCACATAACCGTTTTTGATTAATTCATTTGATAGGTCATAATATTTGTTAGTTTTTATTGTGTGGTCTTTAGGTATGTTTGTTTCCCACGGCACAGTAAGTTCTATAAGTACTATGCGTTTTAGATGCTTTGAATATATCTGGTCTGGATGACGAAACACCAACATCCTCAGGGATTTTGTAATGTTTTTCATACGTGTCCATCAAAAGAGTCCAATCGGGAGCTGCGCCTAAGATGGAGTAAGGCTTGGATTTAGATTTTGTAGATGACCCTTCTTTTACAAAAGCGACGTGTCGTTTGTTCGTGGTCAAACCTTTTTTTGCTCTAGCTACCGAGAGACTCGCCGCTTCACGTATGATTTCGAGGACTCTATCGTGGCGACGGGAATAATGACCCCTGTCAAGGAGCACCTTGCATCCTACCAATAAGTGCCTTGCTGTACCTATGGCCTCCCGACAAATACCGCAAGACTTTTCGGTGGCTTTCCCCCATCTTACTAAATTACTTTAGTCTGGGAGGGTCATCTGAAAGGCGTTCAGATAGAATTTTAATAAGGCAGGTGACCAATCGTATATCAAGGTGCGCCACTTTAATGCCAGAGGGATACAAAATTCACCTATGGTTAGCCACTCACTTTGCATTTCCAAGCTCACTCATCCTAGTTTCGAATTTTATTACGCATAGAAACTCCGAGCATACCTCACTCCATAGTTCGTTGTGCGACTATAAACTTGTTGTCCATAAGGGTCACAGTTAAGGGCTACGTCTCGGTGCCATAACTCATTACTGGCAACAAACAAGAAGCAGTGATGGCTCAGTGGCATTGGCTATGGACTGCCGCGCAGCAGGTCCATGGTTCGAATCCCGCCCAGAGCTTGAGCTTCACCGCATGGTGGAAGGGCATTTTGCAAATGCCCGCCTGGCTAGCGACCACCCTCAAGTAGAAAATTTGTCGCCAAGCACCTAACGGTGTGTTCCGGCAGCAGTCCTTGAGAGCCAGAAAAATTACAGGCTAATGAGACCTAACAACTGGACGTTTCAGTGTGACAGGCACAGTGCAATTCGTCGTTGACGAAATGCGTCTGTTATAGGCAGAGGTTAGTCCACTTAACATCAGGTGGGCCTCGGGCTTGTTCCGTCACAATAACATTAAAAAAAAAACACTGGTTGAAGGATGGGAATATGGCGCTGCCGAATGTTTGACGAGAATATGTCACGTAGTTTCCCAAACATCTGAGTTGGATTCTTCGGGCGACCTCTTGGTCGTAATTGGACCTACCTAACCGAACAGTCTGTTCTAGGTAAACTAAATATAATGGTAAATCTAACGTCTTACCTGATCGAAACTAACATTCGGGACTACAAGTTCCGCAGCTTTGATCAAATGCGTCCACTGTTGCGGCGGCAGGCTCCCCTCGATGGAAGCTCGTGTGAACTTTATCACGGTGGCACAGAGTTCATGTTCGTTTATCAGCGCTGTTGTGTGAACACCGATCAGTTCGAGGAGTATGGACACATCTGATGTATCGGAAGCCGCACCGAAGCGGACACTGGCTGCGAGGAGCACGTCGAGCAACTCACGTCGTTGGCTCGGGTCCGCTGATTGCGACCAGTGACTCATTTCAAACTGAAAGATAACAATACTTTTAACCCCTTTACTATTTTTTTATTTTGTTATTGTGACATATCAACACAGTGCCCTCCTGATATTAAGCGGTAACCTCTGTCTATAACAGATGCAGATCGCCACAATTGACGAACTATACCGTACCCTTACCCTGAGATCTAATGTTAGCTTCAAACCGAAACACATTAATGGGAACATTAGTGCTTGACGGTACAAAGAGGTATGGTGTCAGTACTTCCCCTGACGAACTCCTTCACAAGGAGTTGTCTCTATTTCTATCTACCAAGTGCTGTACTGTTAAGCACTGTTTTGTTTTTTAGTGTGATAAGTCTTTGCAAGATCTTCAAGTAATGATGCGGTCGAAAATGTTGCTCGGACTCAGTAAACTACGGTCTCTGTAAAATTTTAAATTTAGTGTGGAGTAATACAAATTTGTTTTTTTTTTTTACTTCGGAATAGGTTCGCGTTTGAACACACCGCATTGATGTGGTCTAAGATGGAGCACGCTTACCGAGAAGAAACCTATTTACTCTCGATTTGAAGACACCCATATTGTATTCATCGGGAAAGACTGCCCACGGTAAGGAGTTCCACTCTTTCGCAGTACGCACGAGAAAAGTGGAAGCGAAGCGCTTCGTACGAGTCCTGGGAATATCAACCATGTACGGATGGGGCCTCTCGTTTGTGTTGACGTCCGATGGAAAAAGGGTGAGGGCGGAACTAAGTCGTGCAGTTCTTGTGCACATTCACCGAAATGTATCCGGTAAAAAACCGATAGACAAGCGACTTTACGGCGGTGCTCGAGGCTTTGCAGTCGAGACTCCTTCAGAAAGTCGCTGCCTATTAACCTCTTGGCGCATCTCTCAAGCGTCCTTCCTTTTAGTGATATAACCTATCATATTATCCTATAATTTTGTCTAGAATTGCTCTTTTATATTTTTTGTTATTGCTGATGGGCTAGCCTAGATGTTGTTCAGGCTATGCTAAAATTACTGGGTCTAGATCAGTGCCGATACATACTGTTCGGTGCATTTTACGAGCCTGGCTAGCTACCATCCAAGTATAAAATCTGTCGCCAAGCACCTAACATAAATGGTCTGGCAGCTGTCCTTGAGAGCCAATAATTCTAAGTTAGCTTGAACAACATCTTCAACCACACATCTCTTACCATCAGATGAGATAGTGGTCGAAGACTAGCCCAACAGCTATTAAAAATAAAACTGAAATATGGCGATTGTAAGGCAAAGCTGTAAAGAACATTGACCCTATGAGCGATCTAAACTTGTTCATAAAAAGAACGATGGACAAAATAGGCGATGCTCTTATTGTAATGTATGTCTAAACTAGCTGATCCCCACGGTTTTACCCGCGTAGACAATGATGAAACTGATAATGACGATGTACAACACCATTTGACTCCGGGCTATAAGAGGGCCTTCCCTCGCCCAAAATCCGGTGGAGCTGTACGTTTCACCAATCAATAAAAATGTTTTATAATAAACAAAACCGTCAAGAAACGCCTTCCATAAAGTATTTTCAGAATTGAACTTGTTATACGATAATAATTGCAGTATTGACCATAAAATATACCTTACTTTTACGGCGGTTTATATACGGTGATTATCACTATAACGTACGACTTAATCAGCCTCATCGAAAAGTCAATATTTAAGAAAGACCACAAAATACACCTTAAATGAAGACGAAAAGAAACATTCGCCTTCACTGACCTAGCTTAACGCCTTCTAGTTGGAAGGCGTTTTTGTACGTATTTACGTTTGGTCGGTTTTTTGCCTTCATAACATATAAATTGGCCGTCATTAGGGCGCTTTTGACTTTAGACTTTTCGCAGTGCAGTTTCAAGAACATAATATTTTTGTCTTACCTTGGAGAGATAACTAAAGACGGTATGCGAAGGTAATTTCGCTCGCAGCAGCGCTGTGTACACCAAAGGCCATTCGCTCATGTTGATCCGTCGCGGTGATATCAGCAAGCCGCATATTGTTTGTTGTAACGGGTTAGTGTTTTGTGAACACCAACGCGAAAGGAGATCTGCGACTAAACGCCCGTTGTGGCATATCCAGCGCTGGAATACAAGCAAAGAAAGACATACATTTTTTTATTTTTTTTTTATGCACGATAGGTTAGCCTTTTGGCCACTATCTCACCTGATGGTAAGTGATGATATGGTCGAAGATGTTGTTCAGACTAACCTAGAATTACTGGATCTCAGGGACAGCTGCCGGATCACACCGTTAGGTGTTAGGCGACAGATTTTCTACCTGAGGTTGGTAGCTAGCCAGGCGGGCATTCGCAAATTGCCCTACCACCATGCTATAACGACTGCCATCCTAAGATAACAACCGGGACCGACGGCTTAACGTGCCCTCCGAAGCACGGAAGCGCTCAGTAGTAATGTCACTAGCGGTCACCCATCCAAGACATGACCGCGGGCGACGTTGCTTAACTTTGCTGATCGGTTAAGAACAGCTAAGTAAACTTCGCTACGAGCGCTTCAAAACTAATAACTTATATAACTTCAACTAATCTATATAAGCAGGTGCTGGATATTATGATGTCTTTAATTTTAAAATACTATTGTATTTTTTATTTCAATCTCATATTGAGTGTTCACAATATTGTATCTGACCATAATATTTTAATAATTTTGCAATTGTATTATTCAGTTACGAAATATGTAACTTAAATGTGTATATTTATTTGTATTTTTTATTTTATGATTTGAAGCGTTCGTAGCAAAGTTTGCTTAGCTGTTCTTAACAGGTCAGCAAAGTTAAGCAACGTCACCCGCGGTCATGACTTGGATGGGTAACCGCTAGTGACATTACTACTGAGCGCTTCTGTGCTTCGAAGGGCACTTTAAGCCGTCGGTCCCGGTTGTTATCTCAGGATGGCAGTCGTTATAGGCATGGTAGTAGGGTATTTTGCAAATGTCCGCCTGGCTAGCTACCATCCTCAAGTAGAAAATCTGTCGTCAAGCATCTAACGGTGTGTCCCGGCAGCTATCCTTGAGAGCCAGTAATTTTAGGTTAGCCTGAACAACATCTTTGACCACATCATCACTTACCATCAGGCGAGATAGAGGCCAAAGGCTAACCTAAGGCTTTGGGACTCTGATAAGGTCCTATCAAAATTAATGAAACAAAACATTCACTATTTATGCTCTTTTGTTTTAGTTTGATAGTTCTTGTGAGTATGAGGCATATTAATGTGTTAAGCAACTAGCTGCACTCACGCGTTTTGGTCGAGATTGTCGAGCTAAGTTTCGGGCATATCGGATGTCTCTCATCAAGTGAGTTCACGCGTCTAAATCCACCATTAGCGGTGCGCGGGAGACTCACGCGAGTCTTCTGGCCGAATTAGACGCGTTAACTCACCTGATGAAGGGCATCTGATATGCCTAAAACGTAGCTCGACAATTTAGACCAATACGCGTGAGTACAGCCGGTTTTTTAAAACGTTAATATTTATGTTCTGCAAATTTAAGGTGGACTTCCGCTTTAGGTACTGTTATCATACGGTAGAGGCGGGCACGCGACACAGGATCGCGTGTACATATGTTTTCAACGCCCTTGCTCGTAAAGTGAGCTTTATTATATCGTTCTCAAGGCCATAAACTGAACTATAACACCCTCGTGCATGATAATTTTATACACTAGTGCGTAATAAAATTATCCCTACAAAGTTAAGTTAGTACCTAACTGCAAATTATATGCGAGTAAACAGAGCATTTCAATTTAACCGGGTAATACAGATTTTTAACATCAAAAAGGTTTAAAAAAGAAATAATCTTGCGCGCTATTTTCCATAATTTTCGTATATTGTTTGGATCGCATTTGTGCAATATATTTTTTTTATCTTCGCAAGGGTGTTGAAAAGTGCGTATGAAACTCGTGAACAACTTGTTCATTATACATTCGGCTGATTGACGCCCTCGCCTTCGGCTCGCAACTGCAATCGCGGCTGCAACACATAGCAACTTAGCTCACTTGTATCATAATCTACTAATATACCTGCGCGATGTGCCCCAGCACCGCAAGCAGCGCGGCCCGCGCGGGGAGACACGCGCCGCTCGCGTGCCCGCCGCCCGCCGCCCACGCGCGCTGCAACACCTGCATGGCGCACGCACTGTCGCACACGCCTCTGTAACAAACAATACAACAACTATCATAAACAATGCCCTAGGACCTCACATTCACTACAGAACCATACATCATCCCTATGGTACTGTGCGCGCGGAACTAGTTGTTGGCGCCTTAGGTATGCGAGCGGTGGAGAGGCGGGGGCGCTTGCTTTGGTCATCACTGTCTAATATCTCATGTGTACGAGCAGTAGGCAACCCGCCCCCTCGCCGCCCCTGTCGCCTTAGGTATGCGAGCGGTGGAGAGGCGGGGGCGCTTGCTTTGGTCATCACTGTCTAATATCTCATGTGTACGAGCAGTAGGCAACCCGCCCCCTCGCCGCCCCTGTCGCCTTAGGTATGTGAGCGCTGGAGAGGCGGGGGCGCTTGCTTTGGTCATCACTGTCTAATATCTCATGTGTACGAGCAGTAGGCAACCCGCCCCCTCGCCGCCCCTGTCGCCTTAGGTATGCGAGCGGTGGAGAGGCGGGGGCGCTTGCTTTGGTCATCACTGTCTAATATCTCATGTGTACGAGCAGTAGGCAACCCGCCCCCTCGCCGCCCCTGTCGCCTTAGGTATGTGAGCGCTGGAGAGGCGGGGGCGCTTGCTTTGGTCATCACTGTCTAATATCTCATGTGTACGAGCAGTAGGCAACCCGCCCCCTCGCCGCCCCTGTCGCCTTAGGTATGTGAGCGCTGGAGAGGCGGGGGCGCTTGCTTTGGTCATCACTGTCTAATATCTCATGTGTACGAGCAGTAGGCAACCCGCCCCCTCGCCGCCCCTGTCGCCTTAGGTATGTGAGCGGTGGAGAGGCGGGGGCGCTTGCTTTGGTCATCACTGTCTAATATCTCATGTGTACGAGCAGTAGGCAACCCGCCCCCTCGCCGCCCCTGTCGCCTTAGGTATGTGAGCGGTGGAGAGGCGGGGGCGCTTGCTTTGGTCATCACTGTCTAATATCTCATGTGTACGAGCAGTAGGCAACCCGCCCCCTCGCCGCCCCTGTCGCCTTAGGTATGTGAGCGGTGGAGAGGCGGGGGCGCTTGCTTTGGTCATCACTGTCTAATATCTCATGTGTACGAGCAGTAGGCAACCCGCCCCCTCGCCGCCCCTGTCGCCTTAGGTATGTGAGCGGTGGAGAGGCGGGGGCGCTTGCTTTGGTCATCACTGTCTAATATCTCATGTGTACGAGCAGTAGGCAACCCGCCCCCTCGCCGGCCCAGAGCCACCTAAGGCGCCAACCACTAGTTCCGCGCGCACTATATAGTTCAGCAAAAGCTGAGCTTTGTGAGGGCTCACGTTTATTTTACCACCTGATTCTAGTGGTGTCATCTAGTATTTAGTAGATTAACTACGATGCATTTCAGTATTGAGCTAATAGTAGTTGCAGCGATGTAAACTCTTTGGTTTTCTAACAGATAGCGTTAGTAGTACAATAACATTCTATCCAAAGAATACAAAATTGTTAATGTGATTTATTGTTAATGGTTATAATTTTTTTTTGACATATAACACATCTGAATTTGTTGTTAAATTACTATGTTAAAGCACAAATCTGTACGCGTGATAGTTTTTCAGTATAAGGGGCCACAAAATGTACAAGTTGTGGCATGGTGATACCTTTGTGTTGTGGCCCTACATCATCATCTATTTAACAAAGCCTCCCCCATACAACGCCACAATGAACAGCTGAACCACTTGCAACCATTTGTGTAAATTTCTTGTAGATATTTTAGGCTGAAAAAAATATTAATATACCGGCGACGGGTCGTACTATATACTAAAGTGACTTATAGTTGCGGGTTCGTATCTCGCCACTACCCAATATTTTTTTCTACCTGTTGAGCCTTTACACGCGGTTCACGCTTATTCATATTATTTTAAGCCCACACGCAAATTACGTTTATTTACGTGATTCCCGAAAATTTTCCTCTACATTTACGCCAATTAATGCAACAATATGTTGCTAATACTAACTTATTGTTTTGTACACGCACATGAATTAAAACATGCGTGGGTATTTGAGGTCATAAGCCATGTGGCCCAACCTAGCATTGTGATGCTTGTATCCAGTGCTTCGAAAAGTACCCCTTTATAAGTATAGTAAAGTAGTAGTAGTTTTGAGGCAATGACATCCGAGCGGTTATAGCCATGGATTGCGGCACCGCAGGTCAATGGTTTGATCCCCACCGCCGGCTTGAGCTTCAACGCATAGTGGGAGGATGTTAATCGAATGCTTGGTTAGCTAACACCCTCAAGTAGAAAATCTGTCGCCAAACAACTAACAGCTTCCCTCTATACGCACATATATTTATTTTCCGGTGAGGTACCGGGATAGAATTGAACTCTCCCATATCTACCCAGTCATAAGAAGCGACGGAGGGTAAAATACCGGAGGGTGGGAAGCATAGCCTTCTGAAGAACTGACAACTTTTACTGCGATCGCTAAGACGCCTGCCATGCGTGGGGATTATGGCGAACTGCCCCCGCCTAATGGGATTTAAGTTCAACGGTGGACGTTATGGCTGTTGATATATAAAAGCCTTCCTGGGGACTGGGACAGTTCAACATTTTTGTGACTTGGTTTTCAATGCATCATATTTTGACTTAGGATGAGTTTTTGAAAGTGCAAAAGATGGCCGTAGCAGGTAGAATTATCTATTATGGTATTATTTCATTTCTTACATACATAAAATTACGCCTCTTTCCCGTAAGGGTAGGCAAAGACCTCAACATATTTCCACTTGCTACGATACTTATAAATCTCTTTCGCTTCATCTACAATCATCAATCCTTTCATACATAAGCGTCGGTTATCTACTCTTGACATGGACTTTTTTCAGAACGTCTTCAATTTTATTTCGGAACGTTCGCCTAGGTCTTCTCCTTCCAACCCTTCCGTTCACTTGACCCACGTATACCTGTTTAGTAATTCTCATTTCATTCATTCTCTCTACATGTCCAAACCATCATAACATACTTTTCTCAATTTTTGTCACTACATCCTCATTCACACCACATCATTCCCTTATCGCACTATTCCTTATCCTGTCACTCCGTTTGACACCAATCATGCTTCTTAATGCCCTCATCTCCACTGCATGTATTCTACTTTCATGCTTTTTCTGCCATACCCAAATTTCACTACCATACTTTAGAGTCGGAGCCAACACAAAAGTGTATTTTTACCTTGCAATAGATTGTAGTGCAGTTGCAACTCGCGCAGCGTTCGGTCTCACTCGCGCCAATCGACGAATAGCCGAGCGGGCCGCGGACCTGAAACAATAATTAGACAGAACATTAACATCTACATTATTATCACATAAAGAAATATATGTTATTATAAGTCCTAAGTCCCCAGGTTACACAGGTTTCCTGGTAAATACAATGGCTATTATAGTATTTGTGAAAGCCGTTCTTGTATCATTTTAGTAGCTTATGAACTAGCTTCGCTCTGCGTTTTTTGTAGCGCTATCTAGTATAGGTATCGATAGGCTAACATTCAAGAACAACAATGCAAGTATCTCAATAAATTACGGGATGGGGCTATCTGAAATGTAGTAGAATGTAGAAAAAACCGTATAAAATAATCTTTTATTATTATTGTGTAAAAACGCGTTTTATCCTCTTGGAAATACGCCTATGGACAAACTTAAAAAGCAAAGACTTATCTACATATAAAATTTTAGTTAAAGCCGTTTCCGAGATATTTTTTAAAAGAATTGCTTTAACGTGACCGCTGACCTCTTTGGAGGAAAATTCATAACCAATTAAACAATAACAAATAATAATTTTGAACAGACAACACCAATGCATACAACTGTTCAAGATAATACCAGTAATATTATTTAAAAACTCGCGAATATGTACCATGTGAAGTATAGTTGCTTAAATTTTGTAAATAAATAGATCTTGTACAGGTTTAGTGTTTAAATAGCCATAAATAGAAATTTTACAGTTTTAGGAATCGAACACGATCGGTGGCTTTTGTATAGAGGATTAAAAAAGGCCTACCCTTTATTATATAAATATGAAACAAATTGTCACATGACACTTTACGATATTTCTAGTTGCTATACGTTAAATAGTAGGCGCGCCACCACCATGAACTTGTAGAATGGTCATGAATTCTATCTATCTACACGTATTTTTCATTCATTTTCCTTTAAACAAGAAACCAAGCAGTATTTTACCTACTTATTTAAAGATACGCTACGAACCTCTTTAAGTGAGGCAATGGTAGCTTAGAACCATAAAGCCAGAAATAAAGATTATCTATGGATACAGAATCGCCCCTTATTGCATAGGAAAAATCATATAATGGCAAACTCGAGTGTTAAGACATCTCATACGCCCACAGGCATATATAGGCGTGATGAAATATATGTAATATAATTAATGTATGTAATAATACCTAGAAGCAGTGATGGCTCTGTGGCCTTTGCTATGGACTGCCACGCAGCAGGTCCATGGTTCGAATCCCGCCGCGGGCTTGAGCTTCACCGCATGGTGGTAGGGTATATTGCGATACCCGCCTGGCTACCGACCACCCTCAAGTAGAAAATCTATCACCAAGCACCTTACGGTGCGTTCCGGCAGCTGTCCTTGAGAGCCAGTAATTCTAGGTTAAGCCTGTTAACACCTTCGACCACATCATCACTTACCACTAGGTGAGATTGTAATCAAAGACTTACCTATAAGCAATAAAAAGAAATAGAAATACCTGTTTTCTTTGATACCGGATTCAACGCCAAGAGATATGCACCATTCAAGTACCTGGAACAAAAGCCGTAACTTGTAACTAAGCATTGCAATCCCTTTTTCGCTGTTATAACTACGAATAAATGATTATTTATTCGTAGTGTTATAATGACGAAACTAATGTTAAGCTGCTGTCACTTTATTTTTGCCGGGAATAATGCATGCCCCCCAACGGAGGATGCAGTGGGTATGTGAGACTCTCCGGTAGAAGACCGGTATACCCAATAAACAACCCAGCGGCATTCCGGCTTCGTATGTGAGGGAAAGGACTGGGAGACTGGCAGAGCCTTTACGTCCAGTCTCTCGCCGACGACCGCCCAGCTTTACAGCGGGGCCAACACGCCCCTCCCGAGAGGGGCTCCGGAATAACCAGGAATGGTGGGCCATTCCCGCCCGACGGAGGCGGTGAATACGTGCAATGCGAAAGAAGGCGAAGCAACTGCCCCTGCCCATAAACACATAGGCGATTCAGAAGAAGATAATCCGATATAACATCTACGTATCTATTACTCTTGAGTCTCCTCGTGATTTAATTAAGTTGGCAAACTGTCCTCTGGATCAACAGCTCTGATCACGCGATGTTGTACAACGTCAAAATTATTTATTACATTTTAGTGTCTACTACACCCTTTTGAAGCGCTCGTAGCGAAGTTGCTTAGCCGTTCGTAATCGATCAGCTAAGTTAAGCAACGTCGGCCACGGTCAGGAGTTGGATGGGTGACCGCTAGAGACATTACTACCGAGCGCTTCCGTGCTTCGGAGGGCACGTTACTCCGTCGGTCCCGGTTGTTGTCTTACGATGGCAGTCGTTACAGGATAGTGGTAGGGCATTTTGCGAATGCCCGCCTGGCTAGCTACCACCCTCAAGTAGAAAATCTGTCGCCAAGCACCTAATGGTGTGTTCCGACCGCTGTTTTTTATGAGATTATAACGCACGGTGCCCACCTGGTAATCTCCTCACCTGGTGGTAATCTCTGCCTATCACAGATGCAGGCCGTCACGAGTGACGAACTGCACTGCATCCGTCACTCTGAGTCTTAATGTTATTAAATCTTATGTGCCCTCAATTTCATAGGCACCTATATCCTTCAAATCGGAATACTTTACTGCTTAGCGGTAAAAGTAGGTATGATGGTAGTACTTCCCGGACGAACTCGTTAATATGGTAATCGCCTGTCCGTTACCACAGAATAAAATTAATCAGAAGGATCACTCTGCAAAGCCATTTCAATAAATAAGCAACTCAAGGTACAGCGCAATAAAGTGCACTTCAGCTCGCAAAGCACGCAGAACCTAATATTTATTTTCCCTACATGGCGTGTCTCTTTCTATCGTATAGCCACGCATAGTTCTAATCTCTTCACCGTACCGTAGAGTAATCCCGTCCAGACGGACACGCCGATGTACATGTAGCTAGCTTTGTATCTAAAGTGTGGAGTGAGGCAGGCCTGCCTTTACTCCGAGACTTTAGAACAGTAATTGCTTTAGTATAATTGTAGCAACACATACTTTAAGAAGGCAATGGACGTGTCTGCCTTTTGGTCGAGAAAAGTTAGCTCAACATACAACCTACTCGAAACAAAGAACAACGCAATACTCACATCAGCGTGAAAAACAAGGGGTTTGCATTTTTTCTCCGTGTTGGTACATTGTTTAGTGATCGGTGGGAAACGGTGCGACACTCGCAGAGCTGAGACCAGCTCCAACAAACGGTTGTCCAGACCCTGTATCCGAGATACTTCTGTGCACCAGTCTCTGGAATTACGACAAAGGTTCAATACCAGGCATATTTAAACATATTAAAAACTACAGACATTTCTTTCAGTTTTGGTATTGGTACACATTTTCCTGACACTGCATAATCAGCCGTGTTTCACAAACTATAGAAATTCAATAATTTACGAGCCACCCCTATTTGTTATCTTAGCAACATTCGGTTGCATTCATAACATTTAATAATAATAAATTAGCGTTTTATCAATAAACAAATATTTAAGTTGAACTATAGATGTCGCTCCATCCCAATACGATGGTTAAAGAAAGATAGGAAAAATTTAAGTTATGACTCATTGTCATGTTAGCTCAATTGGTTACTTCGAATTCCTCACATGACTTTTCCTCTCTTCACAAGATTTTTCCTCTCGTTTTGTAATTTTGTAATATTGCGGATTACAGAGCATGCGTTATTGCAAACATATAATATTAAAATATTTAAGACTTAATTCCAACCTCCATCCTCTACCTCTCATTCACCTGAACATATTGATCCTTCGAGCCGGATTATGGTTATCGTGTACCTACATAATTTACATTTTGGTTACATTTTAGTTGATGCGTTATTTTGTGAACGGCGAAATTGTTGAAACATCGATACGTCGTGTGCTGAACAGTCTCCAACTGTTCTTCAGGGTAGTATATTGCGGTGGCCACCCAACATATTACATTTTCCGCACGGTTCACGTATATAAACAGGTCGCGAGTTTTAATCACACATGGGACGTCCACACCACGTGACAATAGGTCGTTGGCACGACTAGCTTATTGTTTCCCTCACAAATTAATGCTTCCGAGTCAAGTGGCATCTGCGCTCGGCGGTACGATGTTTCGCGCCAATTAGGCGCGAGACTTATTAACGCATTGTGATGATTGTATGCTTCAGAACGTACTACATACCGTAAACTTTGAGCATGGACAACACTTAAGGTTGAACTGGCCGGTCAGTTCTCCATACAAACGTTGTAGGGTGATCATTCCCTTATTTGAGATTTTAGGTCCAGATATAAGTATAATATCGATTGAATTCGACATTATCTAGGTTTGTATAGTAACGAAATTTTAAAAAGATAATTAAGTTGAAAGTTATGGACCTTGAAAACTTTATATGAAAATATTTCGAGACTTATAACTCTCAACTTAATTATCTTTTTAAAATTTCGTTACGATACAATGCTAGATAATGACGAGTTCAATCGATATCATGCTTTATTTTGGACCTTTATGCTCAAATAAGGGAGTGATCACCCTACGGCGTTTGTATGGAGAACTGACTGGCCAGTTCACCCTTAATATACGACTGTTTACTGTACTGTATCAGCCGGAGAGTCCACTGCTGAACACAACCTCCCCCAATATGCGGGGTTTTGCCATAACCCCCACGCTTGGCAGGAGGTTAGGGGATCGTAATGTGAGATATCAGTTCCTCAGAAAGTGCTAGTATGACTGTTCACTGTATAATATATAATTTTATATGACTTGTATGCCAAATTAAGTATTCAACCAAATTATAACAAGCCAATTTATATGAATATATAAATTAGCTTGTTATTTTTTTCAATAATAGATAGGTACAACAAGACCTACGTACGAAGTACCTACTTATGTAAAAAAAACTGTTTATCTGTGTACCTACCGTTTTGTTCCAATTATAAATAAAAAAAACTGAATTATTGAATGATATATTAGCAATCACTTAGACGTCTACGTTACATCTATTTTAATATTTAACGTATTTTAAGTGATGATGCATTTAAAGGTGGCTTAGAATTACTGACTCTCAAGGACAACTGCCGGAACACGCCTTGAAGTGCTTGGCGACAGATTTTACCTACCACCATGCATAGTGTGTGTGTATGTAAAAGCGCTGCTTTGGAAGAGGTCTTCTCGAGGTAATGTATTTGATCTTCTGGTTTCCAAAGATTTGCGTTATTTTAACAAATACATTTTTAGGAGTAAGTAGTAGTCCAAAATCTGGAACTGTTTCAGGTATACGGCAATAGACTCGCCACCTATAACGTGCGGCCAAATCATATATGGCGACACGTAGGTGTTTACACTGTATTGTTTCTTTTACGAGAACTTCCAAAGACTTGGAAGTATTGAATTCTAATAAATGACAGACGAGACGACTTGTTGGCAGGCGTCTATTTTATGTTCTATAGCGTGAACGATAGCTCTGTAGATTACAAGCGTCGCCAATTTCAATGGCAGTGGCATAATCTTTTAACTAATATGATAAAAGCGTAAGTTTGTGAGTGTGTTTGTATGTTTGTTACTTCTTCACGATCAAACGGCTAGACCAATGTTGATGAAATTTGGCTGCGTGAGTATACGTGCGTATGAAGCGCTGCTTAAACACAGATGATACTTTATACTACACCCACTCAGAAAAGGTCCATTACTCGTTCAAAAACATGTTATAAAGTTCGTTGTTTTTCCCTTATAAATAAATGTACGGCGGGGAAATTTATATGGACTCTCTGTTGTATGAAAATCCATACCTGCCCTGGTAGCGTTCTTTTGTTTATAGCTGCTTACATAAAAAAAAACAATCTCAAAAAGGTTTTATATCAAATAATTAGAAAAAAGAGGTGGGATTTTTATTTGTACTCGGTTTTCAATGAAAGGAGGTTGGCAACCTTTTTTTGCACTACGAGAAAAAAGCGCGGCAATTGGTTATGTTTGGTTAAATTTTGTTTTTTATTGAATTGACATTTTAACAGTACGCTTTTAATTATTCTAAATTATTTTCCAAAATGTCATCTGATAGTGAAAGTGACGATTTTATAATGATGACGCCACCTTAGAAATAAGAAATGCAGCTCAAGAAGTCATAAAGAACTAACTGCCTGAGAAGTCTCGAGGTAAGTATGAGATAACGTATAATGATTTTGTTTTCCTCGTAGGTGTAGTATAAAGCACTATGTATCACTCGGGAGAAAGTTCTATTGCTGTTCTCGGGTTGCCTTTAAGCCCTCCGTTGCGCGTCGTCGTTCATGATGATCATCACCATGCGGGTGAAACAGTGCGGCGTAACAAGTATCTCAATTATCTATATTTTACTTACTTGGCTAGTTTATCCATGTCCTTCAGTAGTCCTTCGACTACGGTAAGAACCAGTCGCGTATCCTTGTAATTCATATCGTCCAGCGGTGATCTTATCAATCTCCGTGACCTGGAATTAAAAAATATGATAATTATAGTATATAATTATAGTTCTCAACCGATCAGCAAAGTTAAGCAACGTCGCCCGCGGTCATGAGTGGGATGGGTGACCGCTAGTGACAACTACTGAGCGTTTCCGTGCTTCGGAGAGCACGTTAAGCCGTCGGTCCCGGTTGTCGTCTTAGGATGGCAGTCGTTATAGCATGGTGGTAGTGCATTTTGCGAATGCCCGCCTGGCTAGCTACCACCCTCAAGTAGAAAATCTGTCGCCAAGCACCTAACGGTGTGTTCCGGCAGCTGTCCTTGAGAGCCAGTACTTCTAGGTTAGCCTGAACAACATCTTCGACTACATCATCACTTACCATCAGGTGAGATAGTTGTCAAAGGCTAACCTATAAGACATAAAAAAAAAAAAAAAAATATATTTAATATATATATATATACAATTTTTACTGCGTTGCTATTGGCCCACTTCCGTTCCACACAATCGCTGTAGTTACATTCAATTGAGTCTTCGACTACCCGCGCATCGAAAAATATTGCTTGTAGTAACGAATCAATACTAAAGTTGCAACTTTTTTTAATTGATGTTTCTCAAGTAAGTTTATCAGAACAAAGTAATGACGATCATTTTTAAGATTACGAGTATTGTAATCTTAATCTTTTAAATCGTAGTAAAATTATTTGTTCTATATATTAATGTTATATGTTAAACAATATACTGTTTTATTTCATACAACGCGAACAGAAAAATTTATTACGAATATACTAAGTATGCAAATTTAAATCTTAAAATAATAATAAAATTTTCTGTACATTTAATTTTAGAAATATTCAATATGAACGGGCCTCAACAATTTCAAAGCAAGAACAAAGGCATAAGGTCAATGACGGCAATGACCTATCTCACTCTGTCAATATCGGAAACGTGAGAGAGACATACTCAGTACTCGTTTATTAAAAAAAAATAGACAATTCGTTTTGTTTTAAAGTTTATTGTAGAATATCATAAATACATTATGATAATGTCTTTTATTTTTGAACAAAATTGGAAGCTACACCATCAAGAAGATCCACGTATCAGTTAACTGAATGCTCTTAAAAAAATCGGAATATCCTTCCATTTCGTTCTTTATGTGACTTACCGTATCCCGGAACGATCTTTAATCTTCATAATACTTTTCACGGCCAAGTCCAGTGGCGTTTTAGGCTGTTCGGGGAGTGAAGCAGGAGGCTGCCCTGGGCAAGGGAACTCATCGACTTCGGGGGAAGGCGGAGGCCGGAAACGGGATAGAGCATCCTTCCATGCTGCTTCTAGAGCCTGGAAATAATTATACAACACAATGATTATATATTATTCACTGACTTGATATAGAACGATTATCTCACTGAATTTCACATTTATTTTATCATTCGATGCGACGCGTGATCAAAATGCTGGCACCTATTTAGCTCAAATAATAAGCATTGCAATTCAACGGGGCAATGCTGCCAGCATGCTGGGCACGCTGCCAACTTATAGTGGGCTAGAGCATTTGGACTGCCTATGAGTCCAAATATTTTTATTGTAGTAGCTGTAGTGTTGTATATAGTTTGTAGTATTTGGTTAATAAGGGCATTTTATTTGTCGATATCTTAATACCACCTGATGGTAAATGATGATGCAACCCTAGTAAACAGGCTAAACTAAATAGGAATTGGCTATAGTGTGAGCTTAAGCTGGTAAAGGTCCAGGCTGGCATTAGCAAAATGCCATGTAAAGTATCCGAGTTTTCAGGCGACCCGAAGTCTTCCGTATAGCCTAACAACTGCCATCCACCACGGAAGCGCTCAATAGCAAATATTATTTTAATAATTTTAGAAAAGGTTCATCATCATCACATGAAAACGGAACGTCCACCGTTTAACAAAGGCAAAGATATATTTGCCCACTTTCCACATAATTCTTACTTACTTGTTCAGGTATATATCTCGCAATGTCAGCGTGAGGTGGCGAGGCGCGGACCCTGTCTCCTTCCTCTAGCCATTGGCAGAAGTTACGAATCATCCTGTTACAGAAGATACACTGTTTTAACCTGCATTTTTGAAGAAACCTAAAGTAATATAAAAAATTTCGAATACAGGATATCGAGTTTGTAATTCTAATAATTTTGTCACTGGGCTATGAAAGAGTGTGCGAATGCGACGGGTGATTAATCGCCCTCACCTCGGGCGGGCCACAGGTATGCGAATCTACTAAGTCTTCCGGCGAGGGGTCTGATCGCATCGCTTTTGTTGACATGCGATCTGTATCTTCGTACGTTTCTCTCGCGAGAGTCGATAGCTACTCGCTTTCTCCCCGGCGCGGTGGGACAAGTGCCTTAGTGTGGGACCTTTTGGACATACGTAGAGTGGTCTGATACTAGAACTACGAGTAAGAAGGTACCTAAAGGTTACAATGGTGTCTGAAGGGCAAACATAAACTTGAAATAAAGAAATGTGGCCTTGAATGACGTCACACATGTTTCCTGTCCTTTCTTCAGGATGACTACGTAAATCTTATGTTTCACATACAATGTCCGGAGCCACCTGGAACTCCGAAAGTAATGGACCAATATATCTGAAAATTTGGTATCATTTAGTAGTAATTGTGTATGGTAACTACTAAAATTCCAAGTTTCATACTGATGAGATTAAAAAAGATACGATAAAGTTATTGTGGCTCCTCAATCTATATATAAGAGGGTTTGTTTCCAGTCATGTGATCGGTCCATTAATACGTTCGAATTTATTATAGTTTAGTAGGGAGGGTGTTAAAATTTGTAATATAGGAATAAAGTAGTAAAACTGAGTAGATTTGGTAAAACACCGCATATAATTTGGCTCCTCAATCCTGACGTTCTGCATACAAACAATTTATTGTACCTACCTGAAAGGTTCTATGTCCTTAATAACTGAAACTTTCTTTTGAGAAATCTGTGCATCTATGGTAATGTTCATTTTACTATACTACTCAATACTCATCCTGGCTACATTCAAATAATATGGTCACTCTAGTTAGCGAATCCATAAAAATTAACTTGTTTTTCATAGATGCCGAATATATGCAGTGATGCATTGTACTTCATAATTTAGTAGTAATTACTACTAAATATTGGTGTCATTGGATTTTGATGTTTTTGCGATTTCAGGTAAGTACAATAAATTGTTTGTATGCAGAACGTCAGGATTGAGGAGCCAAATTATATGCGTTATTTTACCAAATCTACTCAGTTTTACTACGTTATTCCTATATATTACAATTTTTAACACTCTCCCTACTAAACTATAATAAAGTCGAACGTATTTATGGACCGATCACATGACTGGAAACCAACCCTCTTATATATAGATTGAGGAGCCACAATAAATTTATCGTATTTTTTTTAATCTCTTCAGTATGAAACTAGGAATTTTAGTAGTTACCATACACATTACTACTAAATGATACCAAATTTTCAGATATATTGGTCCATTACTTTAGGGAGTTCCAGGTGGCTCCTCAACTCAGATGTTTAGATTGAGGAGCCACTTTTAAATTGATATAACTTTTGATGCATTATACAACAAATTGTAGAATTTGTCCTACAAAATTTTTAGCTGTGCTACTAAATAAGGGTGAGTTTTATTTTAAAATCTGGAGTGGCTCCTCAATGCATACGGACATCACATACATACATGTACTGTTCACGTCATTATATCAAAAAAAAATATTTAAAATATATAATGGAACCGACTTCCAACGCTGAAAAGTATGAAATAGATTGTTGAAATCGGTACCATGCTGATTCAAACACAGACTTCACAATATCATGTTCTGACTTCAACAGGTTATTTCTAACTTTCCAGTTTTGAAGTCGGTTCCGTTCATTTTTAATATTGTTTTTCAATATTTTTAGTGACGCATACTGCTTACAAGATCATTGAAAATTGATCACAAAAATGACCTATTTTTAGACTGAAAAATATCTTCAGCGGTAATACAATTATAGTAAAGAACATGGATCAAACCTTTCCGCCGCTGTATGGTAGCTCGCCATGTTGACAATACGTTTCTTCTCCATTTCACTTTTGACATGCTCTTTCTGTCTCTCTTCAACTTTGCTGTCTTCTTCACTCCCGTCAGAAAGATCGGAGTCAGATCCGCTTGATTCACCCGTCAAGTCTTTAATCGTAAGCGGCGGCAGAAAATCTTTCTCGTTAGTAATCGATTCAGGTTTTACAACAGTGTTTGTAGTTTGTTGCCTGGATTCTGTGCTGTTGTTTATTTTGTAGGTCTCCGCTTCATTATGGTGATAAGCGGCGGTTTCTTGCAGACGTTTTTTGATTTGAGAGAGCATACGTGACTTTATGAGCCCACTGAAGAACAGTGGACCAACTGGGATGGCCGTTTCTCGCCTGATACAGAAGAAATAAATTATTACACATGTTTGTTTACACTGAGATTCATTGGTATTTCATGGTGGTAGGGCATTTTGCGAATGCACGCCTGGCTAGCTACCACCCTTAAGTAGAAAATCTGTCGCCAAGCACCTAACAGTGTGTTCCGGCAGCTGTCCTTGAGAGCCAGTAATTCTAGATTAACCTGAACAACATCTTCGCCAACATCATCACTTACCATCAGGGGAGATAGTGGTCAAAGGCAAACCTGAGGGAAAATTTTAAACATTTTATCAACTGCTAGGAACAAAAAGACACACTAGACGACTTAAAGATAATAAGGTATGCACGTGTGATTGTTAAGGGCCTTACAAGATAGCAGTTCGTGGTCGTCCAGTACGAACATCAAACAAACCAATGTTGAAATAAGACTAGTAACAGAGCGCACAGTTACGGACATATAACATGACAGTTACTCTATCCAAAATGTAAGAAAGTTCAAGAAAATAACACTTTTCATACGGACGCCGTTCTACAATTTCAAAATCGTTTGTACCGATTCAAGATATTAAGTTGATCTATAGCTTGACATGGTTTTGAAGAAAATCGACATTATAGTTTAGGAGGAAAAGCAAACTTGGTCCGAAACTTAACGAAACTTCATTTCACAAGCAATTTGTAAAAGCATTTTCACCAGGACAAAAAAAAGGGTTGTGTTGAAACATCCGTTATAATTGTGTTTGAATTGACAACGATCTATGACAAAAAGAAGGAAAAGCCATTAAAAAACTCCCGACTTCTACAACTTTCTCTAGCAGTTGTGACTTATTCCTAAAATATGGTATAATGTACACATATAAAAAATAACAATAAACTAACAAAAAAGTTGTGGAAATGACAATAATTGGTGTGCCATTTTATTTTATTCCGGTAAGGCGATGGTAAAGGCACTGTTTTCAACTTACATGTTATTGGGCGGCCTCTGCAGATAGAGATGCAGGAACAGCCTCCAGAGCGTGAGATGCGAGGGGTGCTGCAGCGGAGCGACCATCGCTGCCCGCCCGCTCAGGTATATGGTCAGCTCTTCCGAACTCAGGTTCGCTTTCAGTTTCTGACACATAATGAGTACTATTTAGCACTTTACACATAAACCCGGCGTAGCGACATACTAGTGCACATGCAGTATATCATCTATCAGCTCACAGACTATACTAGATTGTAGGAGTGCATAAAGCAAGCCATTTTAGCTGAATCATTAAATGTGCCGATCCAAAGGCAAGAGCGGCTATTTAAAATGGATCAAGAATTATACACTTAACTTTTTTCTTTCATTGCGAGGGAAATAAAGTGATATTTTAGGAAATATCTGTTCAATTACAATTTAAACTGATAATTGAGCGATTTTCTATTTTTAACCGACTTCCAAAGAAGGATTTTCTCAATAAGACTGTATGTTTTTTCATATGTTTGTGCTTGGGCCTTCAATAATACCCTGATGTATGGATAATATTAAAGATCCAGGCAAACTTTCCACATATGATATATAATACTACAAACTGATCCACAAAACATTTTTAAGACACTAGTCCCTAATATGAATAAAGAATGATGGAGCACGGCGCACGACACAAGTCAAGTCAAGTTAATGGTTTTTCAACAAGAACTTTGTCTTCTAAAATAATATAAATAATTTAGATGAAGATGGCACCGTCCTGTTGAAAACACATGTCAGTGATATCCACGTCATCAATAATAGGCCAAAATTGAGTTGTTAACATCTCGCGAAATAGACCCGCCATTTTGCCAAAAAGTGATTAGAAGAATCGACTTCTGTCAGTGTGCTCGTGGTGGACATTTTCCAGATATCAATTTTCATTCATAATTGCCAAACTTTTCTCTTCGTAATACAATAAAAATTTTAATCATCTTCATCAAAATTCTTTGTTTTAGAAAACAAACTAGTGGAGACTAGTGCAAAAAGGCAGCTTTAAGGTTCGATTCAGAGCTACGCTACCGACTGCAAGTGTCGCGGATACACACATACAAGCGCACCGATACGTTTGGTTTGTATGTATTTATATGTAATGGCTTTCGAGCGCCGCAGCAGGTGCAAGTGCAGTTACGTTCTAGTAATCTAAATCGAGTACGGTAATAAGACGATTAACTAGGCCCATTTATCGTATAATTTACGTAATATTTTTATAACTTACAGACCTTTATATGGATTTACTCTACTGATGTGGTGGCGATTGTTAAGGCTAACCTAGAATTACTGGGCCTCAAGGACAGCTGCCAGATACAGTTAAGTGCTTGACGACAGTTTTTCTACTTGAGGGTGATACCAGACAGACATTCACGAAATGCCCAACTACCACATACGCTATAACGACTGCCATCCTAAGACAATAACCGAGACCGTACAACGTACCCTCCGAATTAGAAGATGATTAGTATTGGAGTGACATGGGCGACCGCTAGTGAGCGGTCCAAGTCTTGACCGCAGCGGTCCTTGCTTAACTTAGTTAAACGATTCCCGATTTATTTCACAAAATGTACGCTATAAGCAATAAAATCTTACTTGTAGGGCATTATCGACGTGTATCCTCTGCCCGTTGACTCGTTGTTCCCAGAGAATGTTCGCGACGGCGCCGAACACGTGCGTGTTCGCCTCGCGCTGCGTGTAATGCGCTCGCAGCAAACATTCGCACAGCAGCGGCGCCACCGACGCATTCTGAACCGCGTTACTTACGTAATCTTTTGAGTTTGCCATCTGTGTACAAGACGAAAAAGGTTTTATTCATCATCTTCCAACCTTTTTCTAGCTTCTGTAGGGCCGATAAATAGGTTTTATTTAACAAGAATAGCCTGCCTTACTTTTTCCCACCTTGTAAATCCACGTATTGGTAGAATACCTGCCACCTTTCGATCAATGACATCGTAAAAATGATATATGTAAATAATTATTACAAATATTTTCAGAAAACATTAAATTAAAATATAAAAATAAAAACACTTAAAAATATGTATAGCGACAATTCTTTCTATTTTCTTGTTAAGACTACGTGACGTCACAGACGCCAATCTAGCCAATACGGAAGAATTTTCGTTGCGATTCTCATCTACACGAGGCATCCTCAGGTCTTGACTTGACACTTCGACCATACGATTGTGATCTCGATCAAGGCTTAACAGGAAAATTTGGCGGAATTGTCACTACTTAGAAAGAAAAGAAAGAAAGAAAGAAGGTAAGGTTAAAGTAATACAATTGGAGCACGAAATGTCGACTCGAAACAGCGTGCGTTATCGGAGCACGATTGTTGGATATCTACACGGGACAAAAAAAACTGTTCCAATAATTTGTAAAATAAGAAAGAATAAATAGTTAAAAAGTGTTACTGGCACCGCCAAAATTTCTGATTTTATGATGCTAGACTCAAATCAGCCAACAACATCATTATTTAATCATCCTCCATCAGCAGTCATCAGTTTCCTTAGCTTGCGTTTTGCATTATGTATGAGCTTATGAACATAAAAACAAACTTCACGACCATTCCATAGTAATCTTGCCTGTAGACTACTGCTTGCAACTCGCGGAAATACAGCTGCTACTCGAATAATTGGAGCCTAGCCACAACGCAGTGGCAATGGGGAAACGAGCTGTAGCTGTCGGGTCACAACCGCAAACAAGAAGCATCTTCAGGAGGTCTTGAACCTTCGAGCCTTATAGTTTATAAGCGCCTTTTAAGACATCTAACAAGAGGATATTAACAGTTATGTTTGGGAAACCAACGCTCTTATATCAAAATGTATGTATGCCGTTAACTGCTATTAGAAACGTGTAAGCAGTGAGGTTTTTCCAGAATCCCCTTGGTCTCAAACTTTACCACGTGCGTGGCGTATTCGGCTGGGTTCCTGGAAGTCACAGGAAGAAACTAGCCGATATATGTAAATAAATACGGGGGAATAATTATAATCTACACACCGACTAGCGGCTCGTTGGTAGTTTCACCAAAGGATTGTTATGTTAAAACACCTACCTATAGAAATTGCCATTTTCCTACGTTGGGATTACATTTACATAACTTTCCTTTGTCCAGAGGCCGGCTCCACCGGCGCCTCGCAGATGGCAACAGGCTCGAAGTTCACTATGCAAGTCTGGACGCCCGGCATCCATTTTCACATTCACAACACGAACAATGTTTTTATTACATGGCCTCGCGTTAATCATATCACGTTCCAAATTCAGTCAATAATATAAGCACGTCCGCGCGCTTAAAAGCCACTGTTACAAGCATTTAATTGCATCGAATCAAAAATGAAGACGCGGCCTCGCGTTAAGTAGGTCAGTAGCGCACTTCTTTTAGGCACGTCCGCGCGCTTATCTTTCGAATTGGAAAGCCACACGCGACCTCGCGTCATGTACGTCCGGGGTGAACTGATAGAAATAAAAAATATCGCCTCCCGTCGAACCCAAACGTTCCAGAAATCACACGTAAACGTATCCGTGTCCGCACGAACATGAACCCTATATGCGTAGAGATAAGGTTCAACCCGAACGCATAGTTTACCGAACAAGTTATTATATTCAATCTCTCGGCTCTCGTATGGCCGGCCAGCGTATGTAGGCCCATAATGTGTGAATTGAGACAAATTCTGTTTTGTAGTTATTAGTCTGTTAAGTCGGTTTTTTTTTAGTTTCAATTTCGACTCGTATTGTTTGTACGTGTGTTTTAGTGGTTTGGTCTTTCTCGTGGTTCTATCTTCAGGTCACGGTACGTTCGTGATCCGTATTCTTAAATTCGTAATATCGTTAAAAGCTGAATATAAAAACGATTGAACACAATTTAATTTTTTTTAAATTAATAATATTATTGTTTTGTATGAAAAAAGTTCAAATCTAAAATTTTACACTACGAAGGTTTAATATTTATGTGGCAGTGCGTAACGGCAACTTCACTACATAGTATAAAACAAAGTCGCTTTCTCTGTCCCTATATCCCTATGTATGCTTAAATCTTTTAAACTACGGATTTGGATGCAGTTTTTTTAATAGATAGATTGATTCAAGAGGAAGGTTTATATGTATAATAACATCCATTAAATAGTGGAGAAAATACTGTTATTTTTGAGGTTTGTATAATTAATTTTTTTTTTTCCGCTTACATTGCAATCGCAGGCTGAACCCTACGAGATTTATCAAAATAATGAATGAGATTTATCAAAGTATTGTACACATTGAAAAGGTCTACAGAAAACTCCGCTATGGTATATGTCTATCTCTTATGGATATCCCACAATAATTTTTTTTTGTCATTTACTTTTTACGACAAATAATGGCTAATTTTCGAAGCGATTTTAACCAATACAGCATGAATCCTTATCTAATTAAACACCTTAAATACATTGTTGATTTAATATAGATCTATATGGCCTTTTACATCATATGATTTAAATTAATATTATCGAAGATATTACAGATTTAAAAATTGCGAGACGTAGCGTTTGCTGCGGTTCCGGCCGGCGCGCGGCGTACCGGAGAAGATGTATTGATTCCCCGAATCCCTCTGATACCATCGGATTTACCCTTCCAATTTAAACGTTCACAGTGTCCGGTAAAGACATCTTTTGCAATGACCATTAATAAATCGCAGGGTCAAACCTTCAACGTTGCAGGCTTACATTTGGGCGTTGACTGTTTTTCACATGGCCAATTGTATGTCGCTCTTTCAAGAGTAACCTCTAGAGAAAACATGTTTGTATTGTCTAATGACAAGAAAGCTGTGAACGTTGTATATAAAGACATTCTGTAATATATTAATTGTTGTAAAAATAAAATAAATTAGCATCAGTAAGCACGTACCTGCAGTATATGTTGCGCGTGTTCGTCGAGAGTAGGGCAGTGCGAGTTGGGCAGTGCCAGCGGCAGTGCGGCCGTGTCCAGCGCCGCCGCCCCTCCCGCCGGCAGTGCCGCGCGCCACAGGGCGTGCAGCCACGCGGACAGCACCGCCTCGCGCCCGCAACCCGGATATCTGCACACGACGGAACCTTATCTCACACTTACCAAATAATCATATTTACATTACCCACAACTTTTTTGAAGCAGAGATGGCTCAGTGGCATTGGCTATGGACTGCCGGGCGACAGGTCAATGGTTCGAATCCCGCGCGGGTTTGAGCTTCTCCGCATGGTGGAAGGGCATTTTGTGAATGCCTGGCTAGCGACCACCCTCAAGTAGAAAATCTGTCGCTAAGCACCTAACGGTATGTTCCGGTAGCTGTCCTTGAGATCCAGTAATTCTAGGTAAAGCCTGTTAACACTTTCGACCATCACTTACCATCAGGTGAGATTGTGGTCAAATGCTTACCTATCACCAATAAAGGAAAAAAATAATTGAAGAGTAAGAAGCGAAATTATTTTTTCTATATTTATTTCTAATTAGTAATTACCACCATCTCACCCGGTAACTAAGCGATCGCACTAAGTGATCGCAGACGTTGTTCAGACTAACCTAGAACCACTGCCTCTCAAAGATAGGATATGGAAAGTCAATACCTTCCAATTTGAACCCCCTTGAAAGCCAATAGACTCTAAGGACAGCTGGAACAGCAGATGAGAATATATAGTGCAGCATGAATACTCACTGGTCCCGCTCGAGCTGAGCGAGCATGAGCCGCGTGAGCAGCTGCGCGCCGGACGCGCCGCCGCGGCCCAGCGCGCGCTGCACTAGCGTCGGCTCGCAGTTCAATATACCCGTGAACAACTCCGTGAATCTACAAAATAGATAACAATATGAATAGATTCAGGCGTTACTTTGCGGAAAGACTCTACGAGCGCACGATCGAGACTAAACGGTCGGCGGTTAAGGCGTGTTTAACCGCCGGCGGTTAAGGCGTGTTTAACCGCCGGCCGTTTAGTCTCGATCGTGCGCTCGTAGAGTCAAGACCTCCTGAGGATGCTTCGTTTAGAAGCGAAACGCGTCGAACACTCTTCCGAATTGACTGCGTGGCGTTTGTGACGTCACGTTGGCTTAATAGGAAATTAGGCGGAATTGTCACTAGATATATATCAATTTTATAAAGATTTTTTAAGTGTTTTATTAAATAATTAATTAAATGTTTTCTTAAAATACTTTTAAAATATTTGTTATTATTAGATTACAATATATTTGTTTGAGGTGCGCTCCATACTACTTTCAATTCAATATTTTAATGTAGATTGTTTTTTTAATGCCTGATAGGTAAGCCTTTGACAACTATCTCACCTGATGGTAAGTGACGATGTGGTCGAAGATGTTGTTCAGGCTAACCTAGAAGTACTGGCTCTCAAGGATAGCTGCCGGAACACACCGTTAGGTGCTTGGCGACAGATTTTCTACTAGAGGGTGGTAGCTAGCCAGGCGGGCATTCGCAAAATGCCCTACCACCATGCTATAACGACTGTTATCCTAAGACAACAACCGGGACGACGGCTTAACGTGCCCTCCGAAGCACGGAAACGCTCAGTTGTAATGTCACTAGCGGTCACCCATCCAACTCATGACCGCGCGCGACGTTGCTTAACTTTGCTGACCGGTTAACAGCTAAGTAAACTTCGCTACGAGCGCTTCCAAGATTCAAATATAGATTCTAATTCGTAATGTATGTAACTATATGTATATAAGGGTGATGGACGCAGCAGTGCAGTTCGTCATTCGTGACGAAATACATGTGCACATATAGGTAGAGGTTACCGCTTAATATCAGGCTATATACCCGTGAGTGTTCCATCACAGCCACATACAAAAATGGGGTGTGGCTGTTATGGACACGGCTAATTGTTGTACGTGAATACGTCTCAAAATGGCGGGCACTCCGCTCCGCAGCGCGCTATGTTTACAGTCCTCACTAAGGGCCTGTTTCAGAATGTTCGAGTAAATTCCGGTTATACTACCCAGAACAACGCGCGTTTCGCAGTCATCGATTTAGCCTATACATCGGTTAAAGCTTGAAACGCGCTGCATGTTAACTGTCATTTTTATCATTCAGTTATTTTATGTTCTGGGTTGTATAACCGGAACTTACTCGAACATTCTGAAACAGGCCCTTAGCGTAATAAATTCTTTAATTCTTTAGCTACCCAGTGGTGTAATTTAAATTTCAATGGGGATCATAGATATGTAGCTGTAAAACAAAACTGTATTCCCCGATTTCGTTATCATTAGTTGAAGCAATTTTAAAGGTACAGTCGCCTGCAATAAGAAGTATACACTTCGTAATTTTCAAAATAATAAAATGTCGCTAAGTTATTAATAATCAAAGTTAACATTAACAGGAGTAAAAATATTCAAATCATTCTTTGGTTTAAAGATACTTCTGATTACATAGAGAAAAACAGAACTATTTGCCACTTTGTTGAAAATTACAATGTGTATACTTCTTATTGCAGGCGACTGTACAATGCGATTAAAATAAGAATAGGATCGGCCTAGCGCCATGTTGTGACGTCAAAACTAGAACTTCGTACAGTGTGCAAAAAAAGAAATGATAAAACATGTATAAATTAATAAAGAAAATAAAAAACTCGACTGTAAATAATTTATTTTCGTTAAGCGTTTTATAGATCCATTGAAATTAAAACTGTAAGTTAAAATATCTATGGAATCGTTTTTTAAAGCCCTTCATTTAAATACACATCACGATGGCTTTGGAAGAAAAAAATAATTTGTTTTTCTCACTATAATATGGCGTCTAAAAACCACCAGTTTGTTTTTATGTACATAGTGTCACTTGAGCTATCAAGATAAATCTATCTCGTACATTAAAATCGGTTAAGCCGTTTAGAAGTTATGGTGAAATAAAGAAACTCACAAACATACATACATGAACCCTGAAAACTGAAACACGTTTATGTGGGCAGTCGTTTTAAAAAACCACCAGTCATAGGTCTAAACGAAGTTGTAGGTGACTGTAGGTATAGCAAACACGGAAATAATTTGGACTGATATTATTTGTTAGCAATATTTTGTACTTAGGTATCTTAATTTGAACAGCGGTCTTCGATGCCGCATCTCCTGTTGACCAACTGAGTTAGACTCATCGTTATCATCGTAACAGGTAACAAAAACAAATATAACAATCACCAAAAACAATTTAAACAGTCAAAAAAACAAATTAAACGAGAAGATCAATAAGCACTCGGAAACGTGTCGCGTAGTAGTACAATGTCTGAGAAATAAGACCCTGACGCCCGCGTTGCCATCAAACCAAGAAGGCGTCTGTGCTGTAAACCTTAAAAATTTGAATTTATAAATTAACAATTTCGGGTCACTCATTTAAAATAACGTATAAACATATGGCACTGCTCTATTTTTAAGTTTGTTTTGCTGATCGTACTTATTAGAGTGAATATGAGTGAAGTTAGCCGAGAGCCCGTCCTATTCTTATTTTAATCGCATTGTACGTACGGCGTATTCACGTTAAAAAAACAATAAAATCTTAATGAAACAAAGAGTTAATAATACAAGTGGCGATGTGTGGCTTCCGCCTAGTTTCGTCCGAAACATGTGAATAGTACTGACTTGGGTGTGAGCGAGACGGATTCCGGCGACTTGGCCATGACGAGCATGAGGGGCGCGAGGCAGTGCACCGCCTCGCGCGGTCGCGCCAACAGGGAACATAGTGCAGACACGCCCGACGAACATATCTGCAAGTTAATGAATAGATTCAGGCGTTACTTTGCGGAAATCCATATTTAATAATAATTTCCTGTTAAGCCAACGTGACGTCTCAAACGCCACGCAGCCAAACCAGAAGAGTATTCGACGCGTTTCGTTTCTAAACGAAGCATCCTCAGGAGGTCTTGATTCTACGTCTCGATCGTGCGGTCGTAGATTCAAGACCTCCTGAGGATGCTTCGTTTAGAAGCGAAACGATTTGGCTGCGTGGCGTTTGTGACGTCACGTCGGCTTAACAGGAAATTAGGCGAATTATCGCTATATATATTTTTAAAAAGATTTTTTAGATGTTTTTATTAAATAATTAAATTGATGTTTTCTTAAAATACTTTAAAAATATTTGTTATTATTATATCTGTAAAGGTGCGTTCGTTTTGGCTCGATTGCGTTTGTAGCAGTTTCAAAAGTGGCATTTGTGTATTAGCGTTCGGATAGAAGCTTTTGCTATTTTTGACCACCAATTACTGCATGCTATCCGAACGGCTTAAAACGTACTTTGACAACCAACAATGTTTTAACAATTTTGCACAGTACGAAACATGGAATCAATCTCTAAAATTAACAAAAAAGTAGGTACCTATATTATTATTATTTCATTGTTAATGGCTTCTGATAGTTACTTAAATAAAAAACATATGAAACTCTTCAATCGCGCCAAATACAACTGTCAAACCAGCAGTTGTCAAAAAACGATCACAACGATCCCACGGTAAGACATGGTTCAAAAATATCACTTTTCTCTGTCATTTGTAGCGTTTTCAAAGCTATCCGAACGGTGAGCGAAAACGATATTTTTGCTCACGAAGTCCCAAAACGAACGGCCCGTGTGATCATTTTTAGCATTTGTGAGTGTTATTTTTGGCACCGATAGGCTATCCGAACGCCCTATAAGTGTCAATCATATTGGTCTTGTATCACTTCAATCCTAAGAAATAATCCTAAAGAGGTACAGATCGCACATTTCGGTCGTATTATGTATACATATAATAAATACTACATTTTGATCAAGTATAAAATGAAGTAGGCACCTAGCTACTTACTTACATAAAACATGCAATCATAAATAAAAAAAATTTTGGAGCCCACGAATAAATATCATTATTCATAGGAGCATTACCAACACTGTTTGTATTTTTAGTTTACACTATATAATTAGGCATAGCATCGGCAAAATATTAGCAATATTAGGCAAAATATCACTTTGTTAACACGGTGATCGCGACACAGCGCACTTCTGACGAACGGTGTCAGCGGCGGCAAGCAACGTACGTGTGACTGCCTGGTCGATGGACTGGCGCTTTGTCAAATCGAATCAAAATTCGTTTATTGCCTCAAAAAAGCATAGAAACAAAATAACAACCAATACACAAGAAAAAAACTGTGGGAAAAAAAATCTTGTGAGCCGTCCATAAGAACTCAACAGCTACCCATAGCTCTCCATTGCCCAATTTGAGCTGTTGAGTTCTTATGGACGGCGTTATACATTATGTCCATAGGCAATTTGACGATTTATTATAAATATTTATTTTCTTTATTTATATACTAACACGTTATTTTTTTGTGTAGAATATTTAATTTATAGTTTATGTAGTATATGTATGTTTCTTTATTGTAATACAAATATGTATATGATTTTGATTGTTTTTTCTTGTTGCACAACACCGTCTGCACTCTTTCGCATTAATCCTGTCCATCCAAAGGTTGTCTGTAAGAGATTGCATTAGCGATAAGACCGCCGATTGTGTTGCCATTGTTTCACTATTATTTTTAAGTTAGTGTGTGCTTTTATCTGTAATTTTAATGGTATGTAATAAATAGTTACATATCGTATCGTAACATAATTATCACGATCTACCGACTGACTTCCTAAGTCATTTTACACATTAAACGTTACACGCTCTATATATCACTTACCAGCGGTATACAGTGCCCCCAAGAGGTAGCCAGCACGGCATATGCATTAGAAATGGCGTCAGTGGGTTCAGATTCAGGCGCGGGCGGGTCTGCAGTCATTCCCCAACAGACAGGGTGCGTGCGCAGGCGCACCAACACGCGCCAACAGTACTCGGCCGCGGGCGGGTGCAGCCGCGCGCGGGCACATAGCCACCCGCCGATGTACAGTTGAACAGGGAGGGACACGCCGCTAGTACCGACAAAATTTATATCTTTAAAAAATAGTCCAAGTAATAAAGATAATTATAGATAATATAGTATTAATAAGAATAATATAATATAAAGACAATATCTACGAGAATATATTATTATATGTAGTAACTGAAATGGAAGGCTGACGTTTATAGGGGGGAAATTCAAAATGTAAACTTTTTGGCTTTTAATTTGTCTCACAATTGTATTTTAACACTTAAATGCACAATATTTGAACAGAATTTTATTCGGTATGTTTTTTTATCACTTTTTTATAAAATGTATTATATTTTTCACGGGTGAACGTAATTTTTATTAGACCTTGGCCTGTCCAGAACAAACGTAACTTCCATTCTAGAACGTGGTTCCAAGGCGGCATTAGTAGGATTTTACAAAATTTGGTTGGGCAGGGGAGGAGGCTCGAGCGTGAAAAGGAACATTGATGCATCATAAAGGGGCCCCTTAACCTTACTCACTGGGTTGCAAGTCCCAGGCACCTTGACTTGGGCCTCTTCCTCTGCAACGCTATGGACCCGGCACCCGCACGGTGAATCCATGGAATGCTAAGTAATTCGTCTCTCTCTTTGACGACGGTTTCCTGGGATATTTATGGAAACATGTGCATTGGTATTCAATACCATTTAATATAATACAAGCAATTTTAATTAGAGCTCGTATACCATAACATCATGTCGAATGGTTTCCAAATCTAGCTACAAGCGCGGAAAATGTGTAAAATTTTGAATTTTCTGCCACAGACGTGAGATTCCACCTTAAGGGGGAATCATCAGTTTATTTATCTATTTATAGCTGCTAGGTTGATAGAATGGTAAGTAATGATGTGATCGAAGATGTTGTTCAAGTTTACCTATAACTACTGGCTCTCAAGGAGAGGATCTGGTAACTCAATACCTTCCAATTTTGAACCCCCTTGTATGTTCAGCCATATTGGTTCAGAAGAAATTGGTATTTTTCTGAATATATGGTTTAAACAAAATGACTAAACTTCGATAGCCTTTTTTTTTTCTTTTTTTTTTGTTATTGTGGCGGTACAAGCCCGAGGCCCACCTGATGTTGAGTGGACAAACCTCTGCCTATGACAGATGCATGTCTATAACACGAATTGCACTGTGCCCGTCACATTGAGACGTACAGTTGTTAGGTCTCATGTGTCTGTAATTTTACTGGCTCTCAAGGACTGCTGCCGGAACACACTGTTTGGTGCTTGGAGACAGATTGTCTACTTGAGGGTGGTCTCAAGGACTGCTGCCGGAACACACTGTTAGGTGCTTGGAGACAGATTTTCTACTTGAGGGTGGTCGCTAGCCAGGCGGGGATTCTCAAAATGCCCTTCCACCATGCGGGGAAGCTCAAGCCCGCGGCGGGATTCGAACCATGGACCTGCTGCACGGCAGTCCATAGCCAATGCCACTGAGCCATCACTGCTTCAAAAAAGTCTGACTGAATTATCATGTTTTCCGATGGGCCTTGAGGCCACTCAGGCCCCAACTCCGCCAAAGCAGAGAGGTTGCAGCAATAATTGCTGCATCATTTACGGAAAGTGTTGCTTCCAGTATCTATTAGCGAACGTAAAGACTGTTTATTGAGACAATTTACTTGACATGGACCTTACGGATATAATAGTTCATTGTGTATTAAGGGCAGTAAGTAAGGAATTACGATCGAGGCTCTAGTAGAACCCCGAAGTCGAAGACTGAGGGTTTTCTGAGTCGAGGTTTGTAATTCCCGTACCGACTGTGAAACATAAAATGTTTTTCATCACATTCACGAGTAATAATTATGAATTAGAGCTTAATACACAAGTCAGCACAACTATTATTACGAAATACGTGAACTTTTGTTTAGGCGGATGGCGGGCTTTTTCTCCACACTACAGATTATACAAATGTTTCATTCAGAAACGTTAAGGGCAAATAATTACGTAGGTATACAGCCATGACGGAGTTTAAAACTTTTTGGTACAAAAATCTATTAAAATCGATTATTAAAAACAATAGTTGAGTATTTAAGTAACATGTAGCGAGATTGCACTCTGCAAATAACTATTTAGATAACATTTTAAGCTACGAATAAATAAAGTAAAGAAGTATAATTCTGATACAGTGAACGTTTTGATTTCGGACTCATCAAGTTCACATGTAACAAAAAACGCACAATTTTCCAAATTCAATTGGATTGGTTAATTGATTTGGCGCTTGGAAATGATCGCATCTGATTGGTCGCGTCAAGGTGATGTTGTCACCGCCCTCATTGCCTAAGTTCAAACCGCACTACTGCGGTACAGAGCGCGGCAGCGAAACGGCGTGGCTCGGGAAATATTAATTTGAATGGATTTATAAATGGCGTAAACCGCACTATGAGGAGAGACGCGGTGCAGTAAATTATCCAGTCATTTCACGTTCCACCCACGTTTCAACAATTCATAAGATCTTATTTTAGGTTATAAAATCTGTGTGAAATCGGTCATTATCTCTGAAGAGTCGTGAAAAAGAGTTTTTCGAACGAGGATTTTGTTATATCTTGCACCCAAATATACCACATATTAATTTTTCAGCTAAATCTGCTTCTTTGCAAGACACGACGATTATTTTACTTCGACGACTTCATCCATTTAGATTTTTTACCATTTGTTGGAAAAACCGTTGTGCTACGCCCTATTGCTATAGTGAACGAAAAAGTCGCGCCACTTAGCTGCAGCACTGCTCTGCACCTCTGTAAATGCATATTAGGTAGTGACAGCCGCTTCGCGACGAAACTCTGTAGTGCGTTCCCAGCTTTAGATACGCGTGGATGGCGTTATGCTACAATATGTATTCATTTTCTATTACAGGTTTTTTCAATAAAATATTTTAGGTTTTTTATGCAATTTATTTCAGTAGATTGGAATTACTATCTTGGAAATAATATTCCATAATTTAAAAGTCGGTATATACATATAATGCGCTGAAAAAAAGAAATGGATTTCAAGTAAAAATGTTTTATTTAAGTCAATATTCATAGTAGGATATAACTCAGAATTAAATTAGATTTTAAAAATGTCTTCTTGGGTGTGTTAGATGAATAAGTACATCAAGTTTTTTTTTTGTATTTTAACAACATGCTGCAAACTATAATAAATACTTTTAGCTACTACAACGAAAGCAGTACACCTAGCTGCCATTTCAGGCTTGCAGGCAGTATAAGCACTCCAGCTCTCTACCAGTTGGCAGCGTGCCCAGCATACCCAGAACTATTATTCTAGTAATCCATTGTACCAAATTAAGTAGATGGATTATATATACCTATTGGAAGTAACAATACCGCAGCCATAGGTGTGACAACTATCAACGTGGCAGTTGATGTAGTATTTATATGTTTTAATTTTATGTTTTCGGTACAAATTACATTATAGTTATCTAGATATAGAACTCAAGCATGACAGCTGTCAAAATGACAGTTAATATCATATTTTTCCTATTTCAGATTTTGGATTAAAATGACATAAAAAGAACCTAGAAATTACTCTTACATATGACAGCCATAAGACTTAAAATATTTGTAATTTTTATGTCCTTTGTATCCCAAAAATGAAATCAATACTGAGAAATACGACACTGACACTTCACTGATGATACAACTGACACTTTGACAGTTGTCAGATCTAAGCCCTACTTCTAGGATATTTTTATGTCATTAGAAGCACAAATACTAAATTAGAATTGAGGACCTTTATCAAAGTTTTTTTATGACATTTGTAGTACCTACATGTTTGACATAAAAAAATGAGCATACGAAAAAATAATCAGAATTGTTTTCACAAAAAATGTTCTCAGACTAACAATGTTCCGAAGTTATTTTTGACTTAATGTAAAATTCATGTTGCATAAAACTATCCAGGGTAGTCAATTATGGCTTTCCAAAATATTATTATTTGTTCCGTTCCGATATCCGGAATCCATATTGAGTCAAGCACCTGTCTTTTAGCGATAGTTCTCCCCAGCGACTTCCTCCCTTCGGCTTCCGGCGCCTCTGTCGTATTGGTATTGGCGGGCAACATGGCGACGACCGGAATGGCGGTAAAGCTTTTCTTCATTATAGCGTCGTTTTTCGAAGCGTTAACATCTCCGCGATAAATTACAATAATTTTACGAAATTGAATTTTTCAATAATTTCAATTTAGTTCATTTCTCCCTTCATTATGGAGGACGATGGAAAAAACAGTGACGTGGAAATGCATAGTAGCGAATGTGAAAATGACCACGTGTCACGGAAAAGGAGTCGTTCTCCAGGTTCGTGCAGTGATTCGTCGGATGAGGATTTAAGATGATGCAAGGATATTGATGACAAAAAGTGTAAGTGATTGAAATTTTTTTTTTGTCACAGCTAGTGGCTTTCTTGACGAATATGATTTCTCAAAAACATTAAGAACCCCAACCAACACACTACACGTGTTGCTGAGCCTTTTTTTGAGAGCCAACCAAATCGGCTAATAGTGAACTAGGTTTGCGCCCGCCGCCTAGTGCAAGTGAAGCTGATGAGCAACAGCTTAAATTGTCCGATCTGTTCAACTACATTAAAGTACCCTCCTATTCCTAGATGTAAGGATGAACTTGTAGATAAAATCACACAACTGCACATATTTAACTGTAATAATTGATGCGCTTTACATATTTCGGAAGCTCAAAATAAATGTGTAACTACCCCCCGGTTTTGTACTTAACGTGAATAATGAGTTACATTTCCAGGCATCCGGTTCCAATGACAATCGAGCATACTTGCTTGAAAGAACCTTTGCGGCATTATCGAGTGCAGTTCTGTAACAAAGATAAATTGCGTGCCGCTTTACAGAGTTTAGTAGGTGGGTCTAATGATAAGAATACTACGCCTTCTTTTAACTCTTTTTGATAAAATCGAACAAATGTTTTCCAAAGATTTGAAGTACACCAAAGTGACTTTGTTGTTGACTTGATGATATTTGATAAATATCTTGCGGTAAGTGGACTGATTGCATGAACTCACGAAGAGAGGTCATTCTTAAACCGAAGAATATAATAACGGGGCCCTGCAGAAAATCCCACCAAGTGCTGAGAGCCCAGCGACATACTTGCCTCGTATCTTCAGAAAATTGGAGGGGGCGACAAACTAACAACTTGCTTTCAGCTTGCACAACACTCTGCAGCACCCACAACATCGGGACCAAGGCGTGCCTACGATGTTAAACCCAAAGCATCTACGAGAAAGCACGTGATTATTATTTTTTGAGCCACTTATTCCAAGGAAAAGTAAAAAGCAAGCAACAATATTCCAAAGGTAAGCCACATCAATCTAACTCGCAGAATAGAAACAATAGTTTATGACGTGAAACCATTTCGGGGGGGCTGTCTAAAGTAATAATTACATATATGGAAAAATCTAGGAGCCCCCGACTATAATTGCAAACTTTTGATAAGAGTACGAATCCAATTCGTTATGAAGCCACCGTCTATACAAACCAATAGATTTTAAGAAATTTCGCGACCAAGTTAAGTTACATTATGACAAAACAAATCAAGATACTAGACACATTTGTTATAATCGCATACATTTGGTAAAAACGGCGAGACGAATGCCAGCTATCTAACGCCATTTTTTCTAGTAAAGAAAACGGATGGAAAGTTCAGTTCAATCTTCAATTTGAAACGTTTGAACAAATGTTGCGGAGCTAAAAGGTTTTCAACTCTGTCGCTTCCGAAATCCTAGTTTCTTACAGAGCCAGTTCTGGGTCCTGGAGCCCATAACTACGAAGCGCAGAAGGCTTATACGAATGTTTCAATGGCCAGCTCCTGCAGACGACCTGCCTCTCATTTGGTCTGTCGTCAGCACCGCAAACGCTTACATCGTTGACGAACTGGATAGCGAAGTTTCTGAGAAACTGAATTATAAGGTGCGTGGTGTATTTAGGCGATTTCCTGCTTGTGAATCAGTCCTGACAGATTTTACTCCATCACATAGCATTCAAAGTGAACCTCATACGTCAACTCGTTTGTTTAGACAGTAAACATGGATCTGTGCTGGTTCCGACTCACCGTCGCGTTTTTTTTTTCGGGCCTCACGTGGGACACTTTTCCTCACGAAGTCCCCTGTCGGAACCAAAGTGCCATACGCTACGCAGAGCACTTGCAACTCAGATTTCCAGAGGCTGTTGTTTCCTCACACAGACCCAGTTTCTTCTGGGGGACTCAACTTTTCCTCGTTTGCTACGAAGTCCCTGTCAAACCAAAGTGTCAAACGCTACGCAGAATACTTGCAACTCAGGTTCCCATGGCAATTGGTCCCTCACACAACCCCAATATCTTTTGCGGGGACTCAACTTCGTCTCGTTCGTGATACGCAGAGGAGGGTTACATCGTCGCACTCTACAATACCATAGCCGATTCGTTTCCAAAGTGCACCCTTACGTACGAATAAAGTTGCCAGATCCAGTCATTATGGAAATAAAGTGGTGGTCATAAGCAGCGCAGGGCTCATTACCAATACGTACAGGTCAGTTCTCTCACCTTACCACAGATGCATCTGACTTCGGCTGGGCGAAGTGAATGTCAGGGCGATGGACAAAATGACAACTGTCGTGGCATGTGAATATCAAAGAGCTGTTTGCAGTCTACGCAGCAATTCATCAAGACTCATTCATCTTCACAATGCTGACATCTTATTACAGACAGACAAGCGAACAGTTGTAGCCTATATCAACATAAGGTAGAACCAAAATTCTTAATCTCCACACAAACTGTTAACGATTTTGGACAAAGTGAACATTAATTTGACAGCTCAGTACTTCCCGGGCCAGTTCGAAGCCGAGGTTGATGCTCTATCGAGGCAAGATATGCCCCGAATAGCACCTGACCTCTGCAGCGCGGAACATTTTCGCGATTCGCGCACTCCTCAGCTCCAGAAAGGCTCATGTGGTAAGCGATTACAGCTCTCTGGACACTCATGGAGGCACAGTCTCACAATGCAGTCCTGCACCAATGGGACTACGAGTTGGCATGGTTATTCCCTCCACCGCTCCAACATCATGCCTCAAGTTCTAGCCCAAATGAATTTAGACCAAGGTCAGTAGTATATTCTGATAGCTCCGAAGTGGTACAAAGTATTTTGGAAAGCAGATCTAACATGTCCGGTCCAGCCAAGACCGACAAGTGCTGATTGACACGTGGACCGGGACGCGCCCGCTAGAAATTCAACATGTTTAGAATCATGGCTGTTTTCGGCTGGACAGATTTCATAAGACTGGTCTGTAGTGGTACTGTAGCTGGCGGGACTCTACCTTAAATACTTACAACATGGAACAAATGGAAAGCATGGTGTGCGTCAATAAGCACTTTATATAATTATCAGAGTCCGGTGCAAGTAGCCCGTTACCACCTACACAACGACGAAGGTTTAGCTTTTAGAACCATTTTAGTTTACTAGTCTGTAATAGCTACATTTACAAATATATTAAATAACGCAGACCTGTTATCAAACCTTTTTATCAAACATATGATTAAAGCTACTTCGGTATCAGTAAAACCTATTTGAAATGCAAAACATGTATTAGAATATTTAGAAAATAAGACTCCTGATGAAAATAATTTGTATCAAGTTTCCAGACGTTCAGCGATACTTCTGCTGTAATACCGACGAATTTATAGACTAGCGTGATTCACTTCTATTTGGCCTTGTTTTGCTGATCAAATACCGACGACAGTAGCTACAGGCAATCTGGCTGGAGGCTGAACGCTCATCCTAGAAGAAAAACCTGGATTGTGTACATTGGATTCGTCAGCTAATCAATATTTCATATGATCGTCGAAAATCAGGTACTCTGACATAATTATTTATAACCTCCAGAGGAAAGCACCAATCTCAAACCATCCTCAAGGGTATCATAGCTGGCTGGATCAAGTGGGTACTCAAAGAAGCAGGTGTTTAAGCATCTCTAGACTCTGTACATTCGGCAGTAGCATCAATAAGCTGGCTAGGAAAACTCAATTGGTTATATACTTGAAACAGCAATTGGAAACAGGAACACAGTTTTAGAAAGTTATCTATTACCAGAGCGAAAACGCTGATCATCAATTTCCCTCTGGGCAATCATTCAAGTAACAATAATTTACCAGATTCGGTTTCATTGTTTAACTATGTTAAAGCAGTGCGGTAGCAAGTTGTAATGAAGTTTCGTATTCGATTATTAATTCATTACTGAATAATATTCTTTTTCAATCAATTATTTCAAATTTTCATTTTTGGGTAACACATTATAGCGTCATCATAACCTACATTTTGGCTACCAGGAGATAACAAACACATCACTCAATATGGATTCCGGATATCGGAACGGAACAAATAATAGAGGGTTTTACCTACCAATAAAACTTACCTATTATTTTTCCAACGATATCCGGAATCCAGGTAATATCTACCTGGTATATCGTGAGTATAATGAAGAAAAGCTTTACCGCCATTCCGGTCGTCGCCATGTTGCCCGCCAATACCAATACGACAGAGGCGCCGGAAGCCGAAGGGAGGAAGTCGCTGAGGAGAACTATCGCTAAAAGACAGGTGCTTGACTCAATATGGATTCCGGATATCGTTGGAAAAATAATAGGTAAGTTTTATTGGTAGGTAAAACCCTCTATTATTTACTCGTTTATACAAGTTATTTCCGATTTTTTATATCCGTATGGCTTCATATCTGCTATCTATCTATAGCTATCCATGATATTTTTTCAGAATTAAACAACGTAGAAGAACATTGATAAATTCAGTTGAAAATTCCCGCGGTACATGACAAAAAGAAAGCTCGAGGGTTTTATATATAAAAGGGCATTACGGCCAAGTTAACCTGTATGTTCAGTACTGTATGGTAGTAACCTGTACTGTTTACGTGCAAGTGTGATATAAAACTCACGTAAACGGCGTGTAATCGAGCAGCAGCAACAGTTGCTGCAACATTTGCGGACAGCGTTGCTCCCAGTCTTCCAGCACTGCGCGCATCTCTCCGGTCTGCGGACGCCATTTGTCTACTTCCAGTACATTTATAACTGACGCGTCGAGCGACTCCACTGAACAAAATAATTTACGCAATTATTATTATTAGAAACGGGATATTTACCGTGTTTTTGATAACTTTTGAGCTCTCGATATTTCGGCAATGTTGCAAGCCCCAATATCACAGTGTACTCATGATCATGGCGCTTGCAACAGCGTCTAAAATTCTTCCGGTTTGGATGCGTAGCGTTTGTGTCGTCACGTCGGCTTAACAGGAAAATTAGGCGGAATTGACACTATATAATTTTTTTATATTTTTTTAAGTGTTTTATTAAAATATTCATTTAATGTTTTCTTAAAATATTTTAGAAATATTTGTTACTATTATAAAATAAAATCATTTATTGCACATTATGTAGGTACCTTAATAACTATTTACATATCACTACATAATGACCCAGGATTGGGTATGGCAACTTAGTGTGGAGTGATTATGCACTCTACATCTTCTTTCTTAGCGCATAGAATTCGCTCTGGACACATTTCATCGTAAAAGTTTGGCTATCTAATGAAAAAAGAATCCTCGCCAAATTGCGAAACGTGTGGTATAGTAGAAGACGTACACCATTTGCTTATGGAATGTATCCGGAACAAATCTCAACGAGAGTTATTAATGCGATCACTTAATTTGAACAATAGTTTTGATGTGGGAGTGTTCACACATATTTTAGCGGAACCTGTGTCTGAAACTGCAAAGCTATTGTTCATGTTATTTGAGGGCATATAGGTAAATACTTTGTTTGTTAGTGTTTAGGTTTTCGAAGCGCTCGTAGCGAAGTTTACTTAGCTGTTCTCAACCGATCAGCAAAGTTAAGCAACGTCGCGCGCGGTCATGAGTTGGATGGGTGACCGCTAGTGACATTAATACTGAGCGTTTCCGTCCATCCACCCCTTGAGCCGGAGTATGCTCTAACCAATTGAGCTAACATGACATGACGTCACGTGCAAAGCTATTGTTCAAGTTATTTGAGGGCATATAAGTAAATACTTTGTTAGTGTTAAGGTTATGATGGGACTGGCATGCAATTTTGCAAAAAGTTCATAAATAAATAAGATTAAAAAAAAACATCTTGGCGCCAAACAGTGTTAACACTTGACTCCATAAAGCAAGCTACATGGGCGAAAGTTACCTTGCGCCAAATCAGCGACGATGTGCAGCGCCACAGTGTGCAGATAGGGATGTGCAGCGATCAGTAACGACAAACACTCGCGCGCTGCACTCACGCAACCAGCTTTGCAAGATGTACTCTTCATCTTGGCGCCAGTCTGCAACAAATTTTTTTTTTTAATTTTTTTAATATTGTTAGGTTTGCAATAACGCCTGCTATGCGGATTACATTACAAAATCACAAATATACAATAGGAAAAATTTAAGTCATGTGCGGGATTCGAACCCGCGTCTATCCACTCCTTGAGCCGGAGTATGCTCTAACCAATTGAGCTAACATGACATGACGTCATGACTCGAATCTTTCCTATCCTTCTTTAACCATCGTATTTTTTTATGTTTGCAATAACGCATGCTCTGCGGATTACATTACAAAATTACAAATTTACGAGAGGATTTTTTTGTAATAAATATGTTTAAGAGTTCCGTTACAGAAAACGGGATCGCATACATCCCACGCAGTCCTTTTCTAAGGGCTGTATCTTTTGAACAATTATAGTCAGTTGAATTTTACACATAATATGTTATTATGAGAGGTTGCTTATAACAAATGGTTTTTTTTTACGCCTGATAAGTTAGCCTTTAACCACTATCTCACCTGATGGTAAGTGATGATGTGGTCGAAGATGTTGTTCAGGCTAACCTAGAAGTATTAATTAACTAAATACACTAGAAACGTTTCTGAACGAAAAAGTTGCCGTTTTTAATATGAACATAAAATATATTGTGGATGCACTTGGACGGTTCTATTATTTAAGATGGTTTGAATTTTATAGAATACTTGAACGTCACCACTCTCAAGTAGAAAATCTGTCGCCAAGCAATTTACGACAAAGAATGAATTAGATCAGTACTACATACGGATGGCCACTCTTAGCGCCCCCCCCCCCCCCCCCCCCCCGCAGCTTGTGAGTAAACTTGGAAGAACTTTAATGCTATCATCACCGCGTCACGTTTATGTATCCACAATCTGACGGACACTAAGTTGTCAGTCATTGAAACAAGTCTCTTAAAACCATATCTAACTAGTAGCAACCACATTTTTTTTTTTTTTCTTTTTTTTTTTATATTATTGTGACGGAAAAAGCCCGAGGCCCACCTGATGTTAAGTGGACTAACCTCTGCCTATAACAGACGCATTTCGTCAACGACGAATTGCACTGTGCCCGTCACACTGAGACGTCCAGTTGTTATATACGTCTCATTAGCCTGTAATTTTCCTGGCTCTCAAGGACTGCTGCCGGAACACACCGTTAGGTGCTTGGCGACAAATTTTCTACTTGAGGGTGGTCGCTAGCCAGGCGGGCATTCGCAAAAAGCCCTTCCACCATGCTGTGAAGCTCAAGCCCGCGGCGGATTCAAACCATGGACCTGCTGCACGGATGTCCATAGCTGATGCCACTGAGCCATCACTGCTTCAAAGCTTAGCGTCGCACCCGCAGCTTGTGAGTAAACTTGTAAGAACTTTAATGCTATCATCACCGCGTCACGTTTATGCTTCCACAATCTGACGGACACGAAGTTGTCAGTCATTGAAACAAGACTCTTAATACCATATCTAACTTGTAGCAACCACTAAAAATGTGAAATAACTAACTTGAAACAAGAAGTCGAGCACAATTCTCGCCAGTTCGTGGTCCTGCCCCCTGTGTACCGCGGCGTGAGTGACGATGCGCGTGCGCATGCCGCACGGCAACGCCGGCACTTCTATCGCGAGACTATCTATTGTTTTCGGTGATTTATCTACAAATTACAATAATTGTTACAATAATCATATTGATAATACACAAACATATACATTGTTTTAATGAAATAATACACTACAGTCGATCCGTCTATAATGACATTGCAGGGAAATAACAAACACGTCATAAGCAGACGTCATACAAAGCATTTTATAGAAAACTAGCTGACCCGGCAAACGTTGTCTTGCCATATAAATAATTTAAAAAATAAGGGTTGATCGTAGAAGGGTGAAAATTGAGGAATGTATGTATTTTTGTATGTTGTATCATAAAAAAATAGAAATTAAAAATTTTGTCTAAAAAATAAAATAAAGAATTTAGGGGTGGACTACCCCTAACATTTAGGGGGATGAAAAATAGATGTTGGCCGATTCTCATAGATACCGGATAAGCACAAAAAATTTCATCAACATCGGTCAAGCCGTTTCGGAGGAGTATGGCAACGAAAACTGTGACACGAGAATTTTATATATAAGAAGAAGATAAACAATTACCTGTTTTTGTTAGTACAAAAGAAAATCATTATAGTATGTAATTTTCATATATATAATATTATTGTAGTCCCAAATTATAAATATGTGTAATTGTTGGCACGGGTATCCAGAGCGGTCATGCTCAAATAAAGGTGTTGTAAAAAATCTTTTCTTTTAGCACTGTTCCCTCTTAGAATGTTGTATGTTTTCTAATTCTAGTAATAATAATAAATAAAATGTCACAATTAAAAAAAAGGCACGGACCCTGGAGTCTGTGGAGTGTAGAATAATAAGTAAAAAAAAAAAAAAAAACATTGAGATTGTCGAATGACCAACTCCAAATTACTTTTTCCATTTTCTAATCTGCATATTATTGCATCTTTCTTTATTATGAGGTTGAGATGTAATTTTTTCACATATCATTATCACTGAACAATGCGTAACCTTCAACTATAAATTACCCACCAAACGTCGTCGGGTATCACATGACTCTCCCGAACACTGCCAGAGGTGTTAGGAATCATTTTGGTCACTATAACAGGACGCAATTTATAAAAAATTTGTCACAATAAGTGATAATACTATAGCGAAGTCATTATATCCGACTTAGTTATAAATAATTTTATATGAAAACCAAACTTTGCTGTGTAATTACTTCACGATAAGCGGTTGGTCATGCAGAGTCATAATAAACGGTTTCTACTGTATTATCATTATAATACTGACCGTGAAGCCCAAAAATAAACGCCAAGGAGTATTCCTTCGCCGCGTCGTCAGTCAACAAGGAAGTGGTCAGTTTGTGCAGGTCATGTATTCCGAACAGAGAGAATGCAGCCGTGAAGCATGCTTGCAGCTCAGCCGCTATCTCCACTTCCAACTCTTTGGCATATGGAGCTCTGTTGACATAAAGATTATGTCTATTGATTTTTTTATAGCTAAGTTTTGACCACAATCTGACCTGATGGTAAGTGATTATGTGGTCGAAGGTGTTAACAGGCTTAACCTACTATGAAAAACTATCGCCCGTTTTATCCATATTAACTTATACGGAACCGGCTAGGACCAGTCAGTTGAGTCAGTTAGCCCGTGCTCGTCGCTTCGCGCAATCTGGTCTTCCAGACGAAGGACTTCAAAACAGTCCGAAACTGGTCGGAATCTTTCCGGTAAATATAACGCGGGTCCTAGCCGGTTCATAATAAGTTAATAGGCTTAACCTAGAAGGACAGCTGCCTGAACACATCGTTAGGTGCTTGGCGACAGATTTTCTACTTAAGGGTGGTCACTAGCCAGACGGGCATTCGCAAAATGCCCTTCCGCCATGCAATTAACTTTTGTGCAGCGTGCTGTATAGGACTTAAAATAATCTTTTTTGAAGCTGATAGTTTAGCCTTTGAACAACAACTCGTCTGTTGGGAACCAAGCAACCAACCCTGGCTGGCTCTCAACGACATAGACATATAGTAAGGGGCAATTGTCCAAGAACTATAGATAGGTCAGTCATGCTTTTTCAGCCAGTCTGGCCTCTGCCAGGGCAGATATGCATGCATATCTGACACTAAACAAAAAGAATGTCCATCCTTGCAAAGACCTTGTCATCAAGGTTGATCGAGCTCCACAATATAGTCACTCCATGGTTCAGCAAGGTGACGAGAAAAGTTGCTGCTGGTAGCTTCAACTTCGGTATTTGCAACCTCCGATATCTTCCCGCCGGAGGCGGAAGAGGCACCTTCTGAACCACAGTTACAACCACAGTTGAATGTTTCCTATATATTGTAAGTATCTAGTTTGTAAATAAAATATGGTCATAATTAAAAAAAAGGCACGGACCCTGGAGTCTGTGGAGTGTAGATTGATATAATAAAAAAAAAAAAAAAAGAACCACAGTTACTACACTGCGATCCCCAAGACGCCTGCCAAGCGTGGGGATTATTGAAAATTTCCCACCCCCTATAAAGGAGATAACAGAACTACGTAGAATCGTTTGATTTTGAAACAACACAAAAGCCATTTCTTTTTTTCAAAATCATAAGCAATCTCCTCCTTTATATTTTAAAGTGGGAGTTGACTCAATAGTGGACGTCTTCCAGCTGTTAGTGTGGGGGTATTATGGTGTTTTGGTACCTAAGTATTCAACAGGTTCATATAATCTCAATCAACTTACCTAGGAGACTGATACAGATATGCGAGCCCCTCCAAGGCACTCGCAGCAATGATCCTGAGCTGTGCATGAAGTCTCACATATTGTGGATGTGAGTGCACTGCTCGCTGGAAGGTGTGCAACAGAACACGCACGCCGCAACTCGCCTTTATGAGGCCGCGCCCGCCTGAAACGTCGCCCCACTCGTACGGCAGCGCCTCACTTATGTTCTGTGGAATATTTATTTTATTTATTTATTTATTCTGCCAATCAAATGTACTGTAACAAAAAGATCTTACATATAGCTTAGTTAAGTAGGTACATTCATCCTGTCAGGGTATAGGCAGTCACAATTTCATTTTGGTTTTTTTGACAGATGTTATTGTGACAGAACAAGCTCGGGGCCCACCTGATGTTAAGCGGACTAACCTCTGACTATAACAGATGCATTTCATCATCATCAGCCGGAAGACGTCCACTGTTGAACAAAGGCCTCCCCCATATAACGCCACAAAGAACGGCTATTAGCCACTTGTAACAACTGGCTACCCGCGACTTTCACGATGTCGTCAGTCCACCTGGTGGGGGGCCTACCAACTTTACGTCTTCCGGTGTAGTACGGCAACCACTCGAGATTGAAGAAGAAGAGAGCAACCACGCATTTCATCACAAGTGACGAATCGCACTGCGCCCCTCACCTTGAGACATAGTTGTTAAGTCTCATGCGCCTGTACTCACTGGCTCTCAAGGACAGCTGACGGAACACACCGTTAGGTGCTTGGCGACAGATTTTCTATTTGAGAGTGGTAGCTAGCCAGGCGGGCAATCGCAAAATGCCCTACCACCATGCAAAATATTCTAATATTATAGAAATACATAACATAGATGAGCATGTAGATATTATTATAAAATATTGATGTTCATGCCTTACAGACATCTCAGTTCGCAAAATGCGCTACCACCATCCTATAACGATTGCCGTCCTAAGACAACAACTGGGACCGACGGCTTAACGTGCCCTCCGAAGCACGGTAGCGCTCAGTAGTAATGTCACTAGCGGTTATCATCCAAGTCATGACCGCGGCGGACGTTGCTTAACTTTGTTGATCGGCTAAGAACAGCTAAGCAAACTTCGCTACGAGCACTTAAAAAAAAAAAAAAACATTTTCTGCAATTCTGCAGGTTAAAAGTAAGTTTTTGTCAAGAATCACTTGTCCTCACATTCAGAACCGCCCTTTTCGTGTAGAACTGGTTAAAAAGTATTATGTTTTTCGAGATTTTGATAAATAGTTTGAGTTAGTCTATAGTATAAAATATATATGTAAAATAGTAGAGGGATACTCACAGAATGAGTAAACATGAGTATCCTCGCTACAAGTTCCCTGAGCGGGAAGACTCGTAGCAACGCTATGAGGTCGATCTCTCGGAGCGCGCCCTCGCTCACCGCGCCGCCCGCGCCCCGCGCATTCACTTCTTCCCACGCTTCCTCTGCATCTTCTGAAAGAGAAGTGACCTGTACATCAGTAAGGACGTAAAACCATCAGTAAGGTGATATTGCTTCAAGTAAAGCCCTAAAAGTTTTGTGTCTCTAAGGAAGTCAGTATTCTCTTAGTCAGTATTAATATTCTCCAATCAGTATTCAGTCTCTCAATGTCATGTACATGTCACTTAGGTATCTGGTAAACCTACAGAATAAAAAATAAAGTAAATAAATCAATAATTCTCCAAAAGTAAAATAAATAAAAAAAGACTTCTTACTCCAAACATAAAATAATAATTTGTTGAAGTCAGGGCCAGCTTATAAAGTGTATTTTTTTTAAAGCTGGAGTGTTCAAATAGTTATGCCATAGAATTCAAAATAATATTATGTAATGCTTTTTGTAGTAAGAAGATTAAATTTTTTTTAATTTCTTTTGTTTTATTTGAACACACAATTTTTCTTCTCGAGCGATCCCGCGGCCCAGGTTACGCCATGGGTGCCTTTAGGTATCGAGACTGGCTCGTATGAACTGAAACTTTACCTCTAATTTTAACCGTTACATGGCTCAGTGCTGGGTACGAGGGTTTAATTCCCACGATAGTGCTTAAAATCATATTTATATTTTTTTTCGTTTGTGTAGTACTACTACTGCACGTAGATTGAAGAGTAGTCAGAGTTTAGATCACAACAGGACAATATCTTAAATTAATACAGCATTAAATACATGGGGCACACTAAAAGATTTGCACTTCTACCTAATATTTTTTGAAACGACTGAATGTGGCTACTGTTAAGCGGCTAATTGAAGAAAACCCGTGGATTACCTATGAGACAATTCGAATTCGAGGACTATTGGGGATTGCTACGAGCCAAATTCAGAAAATTTTACACGAAGTATTAAAAGTTCGGAACTCAATACTCAATCATTATACTATTATTACTCAATATTGCAATCATTAGTACATACAAATGCGGTTTACATGTCTTATATAAACAAACCAAAATCAGGTGGAATGGTACATAATGACCCTAATAGGGTATAGCAATGTGTAGCGGAAGGGAACGATCTATTCCATAATCGAGGCATCCTTAAGAAATTCTTCAAGAGTATAATAACACTTTTCGAGCAGTATATTTTTTAGGACTCGGAGGAATTTGTGTACATTTTCTATACTTTTGATTTTAACCGGTAATTTGTTATATATTTTAGCGGCCATTGCGTTTGGTCCTGTACTATGCATTTCTAATCTCGAGGTAGACACAACCAGATTATGTTTATAATTAGACCGTGTTGGGTAGTTTCGCTCGTCTGATATTTTTGTAAAATGTTGGGGATATTTTTTTACAAACTTACAATTTTCTAATATATATATGGATGCCAGTGTTAATATTTTAAATCTAATAAAGTAGGGCCTATGAAATTTTTCTATATTTATGTCGGGAAGCTTTATATTTCCTAAAATTCGAATGCACTTTTTTTGGATGATAAAGATATCTGTAGCATCTACACTATTTCCCCAAAGTATTATGCCGTAGCTGATCCAGGAGAAACAATATGCATAATAAGCCGTTAGAGCTGTATCTACGTTTGTTACTTTTCGTAATTCTCTAAGCGCATAAGTAAAGCTTGATAGTTTTGACTTTATTTTCTGTATGTGGCTTTTCCAATTTAAATGCGTGTCAATATCTATGCCTAGTAAAGTCGATACGTCAACACATTCTATATATTTATTATTATAAGAGAAATTTATGTCAAGGGGTGCTTTTTGATAGGGTCTATATTGCATTAACGCGGTCTTTTTTAAATTCAATTCTAAATTATGATATGTCATCCAATTAGTTATATTATTAAAAATGTCAGTAAGGTTATAATTGATATTAGAATTATTTTTGCAAGATGTCAAAATAGAGATGTCATCCGCGAAAAGTACACACGATTCGTCAATTGTTTTGGGAAGGTCATTAATATATAATAAAAAAATAATACATCCGATCACAGATCCTTGGGGAATCGAATGGTTAATTTGTATAGAAGTAGATCTGACTGTACTTATTTCACCGGTGTTAAAGTCAAAATTTTCTATTTCTACATATTGGTTGCGATTTTTTAAGTATGAGCTGAACCATTTGTGTGCTATGCCGCGTATTCCTTTGTCATATAATTTATTTAATAGTATGTCATACCTAACTTTATCATATGCTTTCGTCATATCTAATAAAATGCCTATTGCGTATTTTTTATCGTCTAAAATTGTCAAGATTTTGTGAATATAACTATATACGGCTGAAATAGTCGAACGGTTTTTTCGGAACCCGTTTTGAGTGTCATCAAATATATGAAACTTTTCACAGAATGAAGTCACACGGGCTTGCATTGCTTTTTCAAAAATTTTAGATGAAGTAGGCAAGAGCGCTATTGGCCTGTAGTTACTAGGTTCCAGTTTTGACGATTTCTTATGTATTGGCTTGATTAAGGCCGTCTTTAACAGGTCCGGGAATGTTCCTTCGGCGAAAGATTGGTTTATCAGCAGATAATAAGGCAAAGTTAATTGTTCAGCACAATATTTTATAAGAATTTGCGGCAATTCGTCAACACCGTAACTGTATTTGTCTTTCATGTTTTTAATTATGTTGTATATTTCGCGCGGTTCAACCGGTTTTAAGTACATTGAGTTGTTTACGCGCTCGGGTGCAGACCGGCTGTAGACCGGTGACGGTGGCGGCGCTGGCGCGGGCGCCCCTCCGCCACCGTCCGCACTACCGACACATGCAAAGTACTTGTTAAAGCTATTCACTACCTGTTGCGGATCGGAAATTATAGAATTATTTTATTTTAGTTTTATATTATTTTTAAGCTTATTTATGTTTTTATTTGTGCGATCTTTTACAATTTTCCACATTGCCTTTGTTTTGTTTCCGGATTTTTTCATTTCTCGTATATATTCATTTTTTTTCGATTTATTTACAGTCTTTTTTAACAATTTCACATATGTTTTATAGTAGTTTCGTAATGTTGGATGCTTACTATATGTTACAAGGGGTTTCAATAGCCGTTTGTTTTTACATGATGTCTTTATTCCTCGTGTTAGCCAATTATATTTTTTGTAATTTTTTAGTCTTATAAGTTTTTTTGGTATACATTTATTTAAAATTTCATATAGTTTTTTATGAAATACTTCGTAAGTTTGATTTATTGTATTTTTTTTTTTTATTTATGCTTAGAAGATCAGTCCAGTTAATATTACCTAGTTCATTTTTAAATTTGTCCATATTTTGTTTGTTAAAAAGCCTCTGTTGTCGTTGGATCCCTCATGAACTGACAGCGAAGTAGAAGTGGACTCGCATGGAATGGTGCTCACATATGCTACTGAAGTACGGCCACGGACATTCTAAGGCAGTTTATGACATTGTCACAGGAGACGAAACGTGGATTTATTGTTTTAAAGCCGAAATTAAACAGCAATCTTGTGAATGGGTGTTTGAAAATGAGAACAGGCCAACAAAAGTGAGGCAGGCGAGAAACGTTGGTAAAAAAATTATCGCGTTTTTTTTCTCAGCTACGGGTCCCATCTGCACAATTCCACTCGAAGATCAAAGGAGTGTTAATGCCGAAGTATTCTACCATTTGTTTACCCAGGGTGTTAGAAAAAGTTCACGAAAGACGACCAAAAAAAGTCATTTTTAGCTTCCGAAAAAGTACAACTCGTCACCCATCCTGCACATAGCCCCGACCTAGCACCCTGTGACTTCTGTATTTTCCCCAAATCAAAGATTTGATGAGAGGTTTCACTTTTACCAACTACGAAGAGGCAGTGATAGCATTCAATCAGCACATAGAAATCATGCCTTCAGATCTGTGGTCCTCCTGTTTGAAAAATGTTTAAAATGTAAAGGAGAGTATTTGCAATAAACATCACATTTTGTTTATAACATGTTGTTCTTTTAAGTTACGCAAAACTTTTAGTGTGACCTACATATATAACATTACTAAGAAACTATGTTTATGACTTAAATATATATCACATGAGCTGGTCTACCAACATCTGAGTAATCAGAGTACATTTTTGTAATAAAGATACGAATAATAATAACAAATATTTTCAGTATTTTAAGAAAACATTTAATTAATTATTTAATAAAACACTTATATAACTAGAATAACTTAGCATTCCATGTGTTACAGAGGAAAAAGCCTAAGTCACAGACGCCTGGACTTGCAACCCAAGAGTATGATTAAGGGGCACCTTTACGATGTCATTAATGCTCCCCTTCACTACTGGAGCCTCCTCCCCTGCCTAACCAATTTACTAATATCCTACTAATGCCACCTTAAATACAAGTTCTAGAATGGAAGTTACAGATGTTGTTGACAGGCCAACAGGTCCTCGAGTAGTTTATATAGGGATTTTGCTGATATGTCCCATGCTCCGACGTCTATAGCAAATAAATTAACTACATAACTGTTATTGGTTATTCAAATTGTTAAGTCATAATATTTGTTTGTTTTTATGGTGAGGTCTTTCGGTATGTTGGTTTCCCACGGCACAGTAAGTTCTATAAGTACTCTGCGTTTTAGACTTTTGGAGTATAGATATATATCTGGTCTGAAGGACAAAACACCAACATCCTCAGGAATTATATAGTGATATTCATATGCGTCCAGAAAAAAAATAGTCCATTCGAAAGCTGTGCCTAACATGGAAAAAGGCTTGGATTTAGATTTTGTAGATTACTTCTTTTACAAAATCGACGACTTTTTTCTTTTTCGTGGCCTAACCTTTTTTTGCTCTAGCTACCGAGAGACTCACTGCTTCTCGTATGATTTCGAGGATACTATCATGGCGATGTGAATAATGCCCCTATCAAGGAGCACCTTGCAGCCTGCTAATAAGTGCCTTGCCACTTTACCTTTTTTTTTAATGTGATTAAGACGGAAAAAGCATGAGGTCCACCTGATGTTAAGCGGACTAACCTCTGCCTATAACAGATGCATTTCGAATTGTACTGCGCCCGTCACACTAAGCCATACAGTTGTTAAATCTCATGTGCCTGTAATTTTGCTGGCTCTTTAGGACTGCTACCGGAACACACTGTTAGGTGCTTGGCGACAGGTTTCCTACTTGAGGGTGGTAGCAAAAGCACTTTCTGAGGATACACTGGGACTCTATTAGATGTCCAGTATTTCATAAACCCCTTGAGCAACGCTTGAGCTGAAGCTCAAGCTGACGAAGGGATCAACCTATGGACCTGCGGCACGGTAGTCCATAGCTATTACCGCTCGGTCATCATGGCTTCACCTATCGCGTCCCGACAAATACAGCAAGACTTTTCGGTGGCTTTCCCCCATCTTACTAAGTTAGTTTGGTCTGGGAGGGTCATCTGAAAGGCGTTAAGATTTTTAATAAGGCAGGTGACCAATTGTGTATTCACTTTGCATTCCCAAGCCATTGCATGCACTTTATAGCTATAATTTTCTTCTTGTTACTGAAAACATTTTACTATGTCTTTATCCTCAATTTTCTTTGTCAACCCCAAAACCCACTTTGCTGGACTATGCACTTATCATAAATTGTTTATGGCATTGAAGTCTCATTCGTTATGTTGAAGTTTTGTTGTCAATCCTTTAGCACAGACCTAATCCACTTCTAGTAAAAGTTTCTGACAGTTTTTCACGTTATGTGTCAGTATTGCAAGGTCATCAGCAAAAGCTAAGTTGGACTCTATGTATCTGTTATTGATCTTAAACCAATAGCCGCACTTTTTTCCTGACTAATTAGCTTGTCAATTAAAATATTAATTACTCGTTTAAATGCTATTGATGACAAGCAGCAACCTTGGAACAAACCCACACTGTATTGCAATGTGTTAGTATGTCTCTTTTTGATGATATAACAAATTTTAATTTGAAGTAATATGATGCGATTATGTCGCAGACCACAAGCAGAAAGTTATACAATTTCATTTAATACTATTCCGAACAATTAAAGCCTCTTTACAAATTAATAGAGCGGCAATAGGCAGACATAGAAACGGCGTTCGGGATTTATGGGTACCACACCGCCGGCACGCGAATTTCGTCATGGATATGTGCGAGTTTCGCGTGTGCGACGATGTAAGCACGGCGGTGCTTGTCGCACGTTACATTTTTACTTTAGAATTCAAAAAGCGCTGCACCGTAAAATGACAAGAAACAGTGCGTGCTGGGAAAACGTTTGGTGCAACACCATGGATATTTGACCGGGCAATTACACAGAAAGATTAGCATTTAAATATTAGTGTTTTTATAGAGCAGGAGGGTAAATATTAACTACACTAACTTTCAATACACTCAACTGCAGTGTCGAGCTGTGGGCTGGCCAGTAAAGTATCGAGTAACGCGAGCGCCCGCGCGGCCGTCACGCTGTCAGTCACGCGCATCTGCAGCACCCGCGCCGCCCATCGCACTGACTGGCTTTGTCTGTAAAATATCAAATGAAAATGTAAACACATGAGTGATGTGAACAATGAAATTACCAAAATTAGTTTACAGCAAGACAACTAAAATAATGAGTGAAGAGAATTAAATAACATCAATCATATCTAAAGATATATCTATACATCATTATAAGCACTTAAAAACCACTGCAGGACATATGCCTCATACTTTCACTAATCAATCTTTCTAGTTTAATGCTCAACTTATCTTTATTGTACTTCCTGAACCCATATTATAATAATTGGTAGGCTAGTTAACTACTGCTGGTATGTAATAGTGTCATCAAAGACAATATTTCGCTAAATATTATATGGAACTGTGTTAAAGGATGGCATCATAGTGACAGATCAGAAGATCTGAACCTAGAAAGGTTCTAAATATTCTTAATTAAGACTTAGTTTCTTTTTTCATTAATTTGTCTAATTGAACAACGTACCGGAATAGATGATGTAACACAAAGAGTAACTGGCTTGGGTCTCGCTCATCAACTAGAGCTGCTACCAGTGCCGCAGCCCAACGACACAGTGCTGCAGAAAGCACTGAAGCTAAGCCATCACTTACTCGCAGCATTTGCAGTATAAGGGTTAGAGCCTCACGGATCTCTTGTTTGTTGCTTTGTAGAGTCTCTGATATGACCTCTTCTATCTAGTAATAAAAAACATTACATTAGAACTGACCTCTCAGTGTAAAATAGCAGCTTCGTCATTACTGATTGTAATAAATCTTTGTACCTGACAATGTGCCAGGAGAGCAGCATGTTGAAAATGACAATAGGAATCCTGTACATCTCTAAGTAGGCCTTCTAATCGTAGCCGAGCAATTGGCATTCTATCCTTCAACAACTCTGCATGTTCATAAGTAGCGTCCATATAGACTGTTGTTCCACAGTTGCATTCTTTGCTTGTATAGTAGCGTCGTTTCTCTATCTTCCATAAAGTAGACCTATACTTCTCTTCATTTTCGAAACCACAGGCTAGTTTAGACCTTTCATTTTCAACAGCTCGAAGAGATGATCTGAAATATTAACATTTATACCTAAAAACTTACAAAGCTGACGTAATGTTGAAAAAAACTAAAAAGGGTAAATATCATTTGATAATTGATGCATAAGTTTAAGATATACGGCATATTTTAGAACTGCAAATCTCTTATTTGTATTCAATGTTAGAGAAAAGTATGCACTAGAAATACATAAGTGAATGTAAATGTCTAAAATCACAACAAGCCTTACTACAATTCTAATTTCTTACTTGAATGTAGAGAGCAAATCAACCAATGGATGTTCAGGACCACAGACAGATCCAGCTTCTACTATAGCTTCTTCCCTTGTACTCATCACTTTTACAGCTGTCATTTCAGCCCCTCCATAAATTCTCACAGCTTCTTCTAAGGGCATACATTGAAGCTTTATTCTTTTTACCACTTCTTGTTGATTTCTTACTTGGTGTTCTTTGGGGCTTGGCTCCACGTCACACATAGGTGCAGATGGCATGATGTCAAAAGCTGGTAGTTCTTTAATGTATTCAGATGCTGGCATTGTTTGAGCACTGGATTGTATATAGGCATTAGGGTCAGAAAGCTCTACTTCTCTGTCCTCAGATATAATTTCGATTGCATCAGGTAGAACCATTCTTTCAAGACTTGTTCTTAGAAATGCATAATTATCTGTAATATTTTTCTCATATTTATTTTCTGGTATGGAAGAGCATTCTGCAGAATTTTGTTTCGTTGAACCACTTCCTGTAGACAAGCTTAATGCTAAAGATGTTGGGACAATTATGTGTTGTTTTGTTTCATTGCTATCAATTGTAGATTCCTGATTTTGATTATATTCAATTGAGTCTTGGCATTCTACGGGTAATATTTCTTTCTGAATATCGTCCACAGTAGGAAAATCGTAACTTACATTTATGACTGGAGACTTTGTTCCTGTCTCTCGGCCAACAATATTAATTGGTTCAGAAGAATTAGAATGTTCAGTTAAAGTCTGTGTGCTAATTATACATGTGTCTTCAATAACATTAAATACACTTTTTGGAGCAGGTTTATCTTTAGACTTCTTTTTCTAGAAAGGGGAAATATATTTACCATGAAATGAATGTGCTATTCTTAGGAAACAAAGAAGGTCGCAATAAATTAGATATCACTTACTTCACGCCGTTTCTCTTTTACCATCGTAGCCATTTTAGGCGCTTGTTAGTTTAGAAAAAGCTTTAAGGCAAATTCAAATTAAACCATGCAAAAATCGACATCGAAATATATGTTTCTAACATTACAGGAACCACTATAGCAAGAGAAGTAAACAAAACAAAAATGTTTTTCCCCCAAAATTACGGATCAAAACTTGCCAAAAATAAACTGTCAACAGTGTCAATTGTCAAAGTCAGTGCTACAAGGGGTGCGTACCACTTGGAGTTAAATTCGCCAAAAATGATATAGACGATCACAGACATAGGGTATGTTCCATTAGTCGCTACGAACGTAAATTTCGATAATTTTGATCACATTCTGCGTCTGTGGTAGTGATCACGTGATCGTTTGTAACTGTCATCCCCGTTCTAAGATAAGAACGCTAAGAATGCCATTAAAATTTGCCACTTCTGTCACTTTTGACATTAGATGTAACGTTTAAGGCGAAAATAACGCCAAGACCCATGTGGAAAACTTTTTGGGAGTGTGATCGTTTTTAGCGTTTTCAGCGAATCTCATTCAAATGGTACGTACCGTATGAGTTGTTCTTTGGCATTATTTTCGCCATAAACGCTAAAGTGGCAAATTTTAGTGGCATTCTTAGCGTTCTTATCATAAATGGAACAGGTGAGAACAGTTACAAACGATCACAGTGATCACAACTATAGACGCAAATGTGGTCAAAATTATCGAAAATAACGAAATTGGTGTTAAATGGAGTATGCCCAAGATCGAAAGTTACATTTTTGCATTAAGGGAGTACCATTTGCAGTTAAATTCGCCAAAAACGATAAAAACGATCACACTCCCAAAAAGTTGTTCCATTTAGGTCTTGGAATTATTTTCGTCATAAACACTATGAAGCTACTGGAACAGTTTGAATTACCTACATCTAATGTCAAAAGTGACAGAAGTGGCAAATTTTAGTGGCATTCTTAGCGTTCTTATCCTAAATGGAACAGGAGAGAACAGTTACAAACGATAACAGTGATCATAACCATGCGTCTATGGTTAATAATATGATCAAAATTATCGAAAATAACGAAATTAGCGTCAAATGGAGTATGCCCTAATAAGTACTACGTACATCAGGAATGAGCTCTATCTGTGAATCTTGCAGATAAAATAAAGAAAATAAAACCTTATGCTAAAGTCGTAACAGTCATGTTGCACGCAAAGTAAAGATGAAGCCGAGTGAGGGAGCAACTACTGAACCCTGTGTCCCGTCTAACAGTGACTTAGAGTTGCCAGAGTTAAGTTGATTTCAATCCTTTCGTTGTTTGTAGAAAAATATGCGATTGATGTAATGTAATGAAGTAAAAACATTTGTTTCTAAAATGTTTCTAAATATAAATAATAATTTATTACCGACATGTTAAAGCAATATTATTTGTTGCTACGTGTAAAGCCTTATTAAGGGTGAACTGGCCGGGCCGTGGTCCATACAAACGTGGTAGGATGATCACTCCCTTATTTGAGGATTTAGGTCCAAAACAAAGCGTAATACCGATTGATCTCATCATTATCTAGGCTTGTATGATGCCGAAATTTTAATAAGATAATTAACTTGAGAGTTAGTTATAAGCTTCGAAACATTTTCATACAACATTTTCGAGGCTCATAACTTTCAACTTAATTATCTTTTTAAAATTTCGGCATCATACAAGCCTAGATAATGGCGATATCAATCGGTATTATGCTTAATTCTGGACCTAAAATCTCAAATAAGGGAGTGATCACCCTACAGCGTTTGTATGGAGAAGCAACCGGCCAGTTCAACCTTAATGCAAAACTTTTGCGATTGGCGTATAGGTTTTCTTTTATTTGTATGAAATACGGACACCTGACCTGACAAGCCCACATGAAATCGCCGACTCGGACGTTAATGACAGAGGGTTTTTTGATTTCGTGATGTTTTTGAAGAATTTTAGTCCGGTCAATTTAGACATTCGAAGTTACATAAAGTCCCAACAAGCTGAATTTCTGTGAAATTGTTCAAAACATAATTATAAACAATGTCTAGAAGTTCCCCATCATTCCCGTGTAAGGAAATTTTTTTATTCAAGGTCAAAGGTCAAAAAAATAAGTTTTTCGTGATTTTCAGCAAAACGGTAAGTTTTATCATAAAAAAAAACCCCCAGACAAAAATTGTAGATCCTAAAATTATCTATAAAAAATGTTCCAATACTTTTTTTCTTACGAGCCACCGTTTCTGAGATATAACGATTCAAAAAGTTATAAAAGTTGTAATCGTCACAATATGCACACGTTTCCACGCCACCTATGAGGTGGTGTACTTAGCGCGTTTTTTAACGTGGTTTCCCCAGTAGGCTACTCCACGGGTCAGTTCCTGATCCTGTTTAATGTAAAACTATTGCAAAATAACGGAAATTTTCAAAGATTGGAAAAGATAAAAGCGATGTAAATTAAAAACTAGTGTTGAAGTTCATTCGTCTTAATCGTAAGTTTCAAATTCTTGTTCTTCTTCTTGTTCTTCTTCTCCTGCTTCTTCTTCATCTTCATTTTGGAGCAAGTAAATTGCGTCAATAGCGATGTATCTCATGATACTTCGTCGGAGTCAAACGAATTCTCCATTGTTTGTGATTCAATATTTGTGCATGCCAAAGAACAAAACAGTCCGACTTTTTTGCAACCACATTTAGCACTGCATCCCTTTTTGCAGTTGCAAAAAATAGTGTTCAGCAGTTTTTCCGGCGCAGGTGGAAGTAAAGTTTGAACTGGCTCTAATATATTGTTGACCAACTTCCAACCCCAGTCTGTAGGGTCTAGCTAATAACCAAGCCACACTTGAACTTGGTAATATACTCGAAAAAGATGTTGGTGAGCAGCAACTGAGGTTGGAGGAAGACAAGCTAATTGAACTTGTTTTTTATTTTTAGTATTTTTAACGAAACATGCATATCGATGCTTATCTAAACAGGTAGTTTTTTTAGGAGCTCCGTACATAGAAAGAAGAAAGCGGATGCCGTTGGTAATAACTTCTTGTTGAGTTGAATTACTCTTTTTAAAAACTAACGTGGCGTACTCATGCATATTATGACGATAACAACTTTTATAACTTTTTGAATCGTTATATCTCACAAACGGTGGCTTGTAAGAAAAAAAGTATTGATACATTTTTTGTAAATAATTTTATGATCTACAATTTTTGTCTGGGGTACTTTTATGATAAAACTTACCGTTTTGCTGAAAATCGCGAAAAGCTCATTTTTTTGACCTTTGACCTTATTTTTTTTTCCATACACGGGAATGATGGGGATCTTCTAGACATTGTTTATAATTATGTTTTGAACAATTTCACAGAAATTCAGCTTGTTGGGACTTTATGTAACTTCCCTCTCATTTTTTAGTCTAAATTGACCGGACTATTTTAGTTAAAATGGGGATAATTTGTGTTGTGGAGGCTTGCGGAAGCGAGTATTATCCTGATTGATGTTTATCTTTTTACAGTTAATAGTTTGAAACATAATTTGTTACTTATGAATTACGGTGACCATGCATGACTATCCAATCCTAGTTCAAGAAAATATAACTTAAATACCAATGCATTTATTATTCCTTTCTCTATTAAAATAACTTTGCTTCAATTTCAGGTTTCCTAAAAATCCTAATGTTAGGGAAATGTGGATAAATATTATAATTTAAGGAATAAGCTGGGTTTGCTGCATAACCATCACAAGACTGTTTTATTTACCAATGTCTGATTCAGAATTAAAATTAAATGTAAACTTAACTGTTTTATTCTTACCTAATTAATTAAATATACCACAACAGGTAGCTTATCGTATTTTTATTTCATTGTTTTATTCGCAGATGATACCTCTCTGATTTTTAAAGTAGATAGGAAAGACAGTGAACTGACTCATGTAAATAATGTATTATCTAAGATTTGTAAATGGTTGGCCGCTAATAATCTTCTCCAAAATTCAATTCGACGAAATGTTTAAAGTTTTTTTTACCAAATTTTCGTTATGTTTAACCAAACATAAAGCTTGGCACAGATAAACTCCCTATTGACAAAGCGATAGTCTTCCTAGGAATCAAAATGGATCCCACTGTAAAATGGAATCCATTTTGATTCCTACATTCGACTCCCACATATACATGATCTCTCCGGAAGACTTAGTTCTGCTGCATATGCAGTTCTTAGGATAAGACAGTTAACAGACGTAGGTACTGCTCGCCTAGTTCATTTCGCGTACTTCCACATTATTATTATGTTGTATGGTGTATTGCTATGGGGAACTGCTGCTGAGATAGAGACAATCTTTATCATACAAAAGCGTGCAATTCAAGCCATATATAAAATGGGTCCTAGGGAATCTCTGAGGGATCTATTTAAAGAAATTGATATTTTAACTTTACCAAGTCTGTATATATTTGAAAATATTATTTATGTTCGTGAAAATTTGAGTAAATTTAAATTAAACAGTGACAATCACGATTACAATGCTAGGAATAAAGATAAAATAGCGGTGCCAGGTTTTAGATTAGCAAAGACAAATAAAAGGTCCTTCGTAGGTAATTGTGTACGGTTTTATAATAAAGTTCCCAAACATATTACAACGCTCACAGAAGGGAAATTCAAGTTGCACGTGAAAAACATATTGATTAAAAAATCCTACTACACAGTTTCTGATTACTTAAACGACAAAAATACCTGGACAATACCGCCTCTGCCAAGCTATTGCCTGTCACCTACATAATTTAAACAAATATTGTAATAACTCTATTATATAGTAAATATGTTAAACATTGTTATAAAAGATGTTTAAGTTGGCATCGTCCTGGACCACTATGGCCTATTTATGAATGAAATTCTATTGTTATCATTATCGCCGATGCCAATGGGTTAAAAGAATGGCTCTGAGTTTCTTGCCCGTTCTTCTCGCAGTGGCTCTATACAATTTATTTGCTGAACGTGGCAGTACAATGTAGAATATTTCAATACTAAAATTTGTAATTGACCTCATAAGAGCGTCGTAGACGCCTAAATTTAATAAATGATTTTGACTGACTTTATCTAAGTCTAGCTGCGTGTCGTGTGACTTGTCCCACAAGGACCAGTAGGTAAGTACCTACCTATGTGACGCGAGTGTAAAAAGCATACAAAAACAGGAATTGTATAGTGCCGCAAAGGGCAACTTTATGCCCAAGTTTATCATTAGCATCTTCGATTAAAATCCATCAGAACCAATGATCTGCTGACGTCAGATAACAAATATTTTTTTAAAAGTTTTTTTTAACTGGCGGTATGCTTTTTTAACAAAATACCACGAACTATATATACAACACTACAGCTACTACAATAAAAGCATTTAGATCCCTATAAGGAATAGGCAGTCCAAATGCTCTAGCCCACTACCAGCTGGCAGCGTGCCCAGCATGCTGGCAGCATTGCCCCGTTGAATTGCAATGCTTATTCTTTGAGCCAAATAGGTGCCAGCATTTTGATCACGCGTCGCATAATAACGTAACGCCTAAATCTATTCATTAAACGAAATTAGGTAGGCTTTAATGATTTTAGTGGCTTAGTCCTGTCCCTCGGAACTAAGTAGGGGGATAAGCGTGAAGGCGTGCTCGTCGCATCCCCTGCCGGCCCAGAGGGCTGCAACTCCACTCGAAGAACCACAGTGGTGGTAGGGCCCTAGGGTCCGCCTGGTTAACTACCACCCTCCCGCTAAAGTGTAACGCTAAATGTCCATGCCTCGGCTTGGACTTGTTCCGGTACTATTGCGGGAGTACCAGTCCTGTGTGACTTGTACTTGTCCTAACTTTTAGGGCCGTATTATGAGCTAAGCAACAGTTAACTGCAGAACAGTCGTGAGAGGTTAGCGCGTGGTCCAGGGAGACCCGGTGAAACGGCTGACCGCTGGCCGCCCGCGGGTCAATAGGGGACCCGAACCCTGGGATTGCTTATAATATCCGCTCGGGGAGGCTGTCCCGCCAACCGCCGCATAATCCTGAGAATCAGCTGACATGCCGGAGTAGGAGACCGGAGTGGATCCCGTCAGTTGATTACAGGGGGGACCGGGGGCCCTTCCGTACCCCGCACCAGCCATTCACACCTCTGTTTGTTGTTATTGTTGCAACTTCAAGTCTATTTTTTTGCCCTATCGTTGGGATTGGTATAAGTCACACCACCCAACTCTTATATTTTCACCCATGAGAAATAAAACTAAAAAGAGATGTTTTTCAGCGGCTTCCAATTCCACTTTATCTGTGGATTTTTGTAACATTCGGGGCCTACACTCCAACCTAGATGCCGTTCATCACCACCTTGAAACGGTTAAGCCGGCCCTTCTCTTTTTAATGGAGACACAAATACTGAACCCGGCGGATACTGCGTACCTGTAATATCCAGGTTACACGCTCGAACACGCGTTTATTCGTCGTGCTGGGGTTTGTCTTTACATCCGGGAAGATATTTGCTGTTGGCGTCTTAATGGTTTTGAAGACAAAGACCTATCCATACTGTGGGTTTGCGTGGATTACTATGGCAAAACTCTAGTGTTCGCTTGCCTCTATAGGTCACATAGCGGCGATATGGAAACTACCTATCTTTTCGAGCACCTTGCTAGAGGAGCTGATAAGGTCGGCGAGCAGTACCCTTCGGCGGAGTTAGTGGTACTTGGAGATTTCAATGCTCACGATATCGAGTGGTTGGGCTCCAAAACTACGGATCACGCCGGGCGTACTGCTCTCGATTTCGCTTTGGCGTATGGTCTCTCACAGTTGGTTAACTCACCAACCAGAATACCAGACGTTGAGAGCCATACACCCTCTCTATTAGATCTGATGCTGACTTCTCACCCGGATCAGTACCAGGAATCTGTGAAAGCGCCACTAGGTTCTTCTGATCACTGCTTGGTACGATCTAAGGTAGCTATCGTGCGCAACCACCGTAACGTGCCTCTTGGGAGTCGTACGGTGTGGCACTACCAGTCTGCTGATTGGGATGGACTGAGAGAATTTTTTTCATCCTACCCTTGGAGGGCCCTGCTTCTCCTCGGAAGATCTAAACGTGTGTGCAGACTCCATCACTGACGTCGTGCTTCAGGGTATGGAATGCTACATTCCTAAATCTGTTGTGCGCGTTGGTGGTCGGAGCCGTCCATGGTTTAATAAGTCTTGCGCTGACTCTTCTAGTCAGAAAAACGCTGCTTATAAAACCTGGACCGAAGCACATGCGCGTAAAGATCCGAATACCGCTGAGTTGAAGAAGAAATTGAATGCTGCCTCCAGATCTAATAAGAGGACAATTGCTAAAGCAAGGTCTGAGCACATCAGCAGAATAGGCGACCAGCTAGCAACTGAAGGTAATTTCTGCCAAACCTCCTTACCAGCGTTACGTAAGCCGGATGACTCTCTGGCCCACAGTGCTAAAGAGAAAGCTGACCTCTTAGGTGCTCTCTTTGCCTCCAACTCGACCCTCGACGATAGGGACGCAACACCTCCGGTAATTCACGGATGTGGGAGTTCCATGTCAGATGTACGTTTCTCGCAGAGAGTGGTACGGAAGGAACTCTTATCCCTTGATGTGCGAAAGTCGAGCGGGCCTGATTCCATCCCGGCTATTGTCCTTAAATCATATTCTCCTGAGCTGACTCCAATATTAACGCACCTTTTCCTGCTCTCCTACTCCAAAGTCAGACCGGCTGGTGATCTTCTGGTCTACCTCACTCACCGTTGGGCTGACGCAGTCGAGAGTAGAGGGGAAGCTTTAGCTGTCAGCTTAGATAATGCTAAGGCCTTTGATCGGGTCTGGCACAGGGCACTTCTTTCGAAGTTACCATGTTACGGTCTTTCCGAAGGGTTCTGCACTTGGGTCGCCAGTTTCTTATCTGGACGAAGCATTCGTGTCGTTGTCGACAGAGCTTGCTCCGATCCCATGCCGATAAATGCTGGCGTCCCTCAGGGATCAGTGTTATCGCCTACGCTATTTATTCTGCATATCAATGAAATGTTACAAATCTGTAACATGCATTGCTATGTGGATGATAGCACGGGCGATGCGCAATATTCTGGCCGTGCTAATGCCCCTCGCGTCGAAGTAGTAGAAGTAGTAGAAGGAAGCAGAACTGGTCTTGTGTATGAAGTTGAGGGTTCATTGGAACTCGTCTCACATTGGGAACAGCAGAACCTTGTCCAATTAAACCCCAAAAACCTCAGACATGTGTTTTCACCGCGAAAGAGACCCCCTTCACCATCGCTTCGCAATTTCAGGGTGTTCCCCTAGAAATCGCAGAGAGTATTGGAGTTCTTGGCGTCGACATTTCCAAAGATGTCCAGTTCCGCTGTCACATCGCGAGTAAGGCTGGATTGGCTTCCAAGAAACTTGGTGTGCTTAGTAAGGCAAAGGGGTACTTCACGTCGAGCCAGCGACTTCTGCTTTATAAAGCACAAGTTCGCCCTCACATCGAGTATACTGATCTCACCTCTGGAATGGCGCACCAAAGTACCAACTCCAGTCTCTCGATACTATTCAGCGTCGAGCTCTAAGACCACCTTGAGCCTCTGAGCCTCCGTAGAGACATCGGTTCGCTCTGTATATTATACAGGCTCTATAACGGGGAATGCTCTCAAGAGCTGTTTGATCTTATACCGGCATCGCGATTCTATCATCGTACCTCTCGTCACCGGTTGAAAGCTCATCCACACATAATCGAGTCCTGGAAGTCTCACACAGCTCGATTTATGCGTTCCTTCTTACCGCATACCTGCAAAATGTGGAATGATCTTCCATGTAACGTTTTTCCGCCGAGCTACAGTATGGATTCCTTCAAAAAGGGTGTCAAAAGAGTAATACAGGGTCGGCAACGCATTGGTAACGCCCCTGGTGTTGCAAATGTCCATAGGTGACGGTAACCGCTTACCATCAGGTGGGCCGTCTGCTTGTATACCACTCCATAACATAAAAAAAAAGTAATGCTAAAAATGAAAACCATATCTTCGTCGACTCCAAAGTACATTAGGAAGGCGAAAATAAAGCGTATCTTTCTTCTTGACTATTGCCAGCTGTCAAATTGAAAGTTGATGTCGTATTTTATGTTGTAACTAGCGACCCTCCCCGGCTTCGCACGGATACAATGCTGATTCTAAATATACTATAGAATGTCTCTATACAAAACGTTCACAGCTTTTATTTCATTCGACAATACACACATGTTTTATTTAGAAGTTATTCTTGAAATGAATTGGCCATGTGAAAAACACTCAACGCACAACGAAAAATATAATGCTGTAAAGGCCATATTAATTAATATTAAATGCACAATGTATTTAAGGTACTTCATTGAAAAAGGATTAATGCTGTATTGCCTTCAATAGCTTCGTAAATATCCATTATTTCTCGTAAAAAGTAAAGGATAAATATGGTTATTGTAGGTGATTCCTAAGAGTATATTATCGTGGATTTTTTTGTACAACTTTTTAAGGTCTACAATACTGTAGCATAGAATGCAATGTAAGCGCAAAAAAAATGTGTTTATTTAAGAGATCACATTAGAAACCTCTAAAACTATCAGTGTTTCTCTGCTATATTATGCATGTATACATTTAAACCTTTATCTTAAATCATTCTATCTATTAAACAAAATCGCATCAAAATCGGACTACGAAAGGATTCGTGTTATATGCTTTTACTGGCCTTTAAATCCAAGAAAACAGTGGATTACCACGAAGAAATGAACGCGGATACATAAAAAGGATGGTTTAAAGAAATGGTACAATCTCTGGAAGAACTGTCCATAATTATTATGGACAACGCTACATATCACTCCAGACAAATAGATAAAATACCGACGCAGGCCAATAAAAACAAGAGATAATTGACTGGCTCCAACGTCTTGGCGAAAATGTGGATAGTAGGTAGTTACTTTATTAAAAGTACAATTAGTGAATATGTTAAAATCGAAATAAAGCCTCCAGATATGTTATCGTCGAAATAGCTGCCGAATGTGGTTATTGGTTTCTTCGACTTCCGCCGCATCATTGCCAGTACAACGCAATAGAACTAATATGGGCACAAATCAAAGGATACGCCTCTCGAAACAATAACCGTCCCCCTTTTACGGCAAACAAGAGATCTATTAACAAGTGCATGTGCGGGAAAACTGGGAAAAATTGTGGGAGAACCCAAAACATTATAGCGTCGGATTGGGAAATTCTTGTGGCATTCGATAATCACGTTACATGGGAGTTTACACTGTGTATAAAATCAACTTTATTTTCAATCCAATGTTCAGAGTGCACGGAGTGCTTTGCATACATAACTACGTATTTTCGTCATATTTTAAATACCAAATGTTCAAACTCGGCAAAATTGTGTACGCATATTGCGCCAGTGAGCTATGAGCCAGTTTTTCGATTTATTATATTTTATTATATCCCTAAAGGTCAAAATAACAATTCCCATACAAGACTATTTTTTTTAATTATTTTTGAACGTACTTAAATTACGGAAATCTGGCAAAAAAGAAGTATAAATATTAGGCTCAAAGATATTCTTGCAAAGTTTTACCGAGTTTTATAAAATATGACGAAACCACAGCCTGGACACTCGACTCATTCTCTATACAAAAGCCGCGTTCTAACTACCTATTACACAGACACTACACATATGAAGTTTTTGTACACGCGTAAATGTGTGTGTGAAGTCTAAGGTTGTCATCGTATGAATAATTGTTGTACTTACCTACCGAACAATCTTTTGATGCTGTTATTATGACTTATTACTAGAATGATACTTTTTGTATAGTGTAGGTATCTATTATTGTATAAGTAATGGAATGAAATGTGAAGTTATTTTACCTACTCGGCTGTTTGTTGCATATTCCTACGTCGTACATGCAGTTGCATTGTTGTGCTTGTAAATGTTTCTGAAGGTAGGTGAGGTACACATAACCTACGAAATCTAATAACTTATTAGATTTCGTAGGTTATGTGTACCTCACCTACCTTAAAATGTTTCTGAAGGTAGGTGAGGTACACATAACCTACGAAATCTAATAACTTATTAGATTTCGTAGGTTATGTGTACCTCACCTACCTTCAGAAACATTTACAAGCACAACAATGCAACTTCATGTACGACGTAGGAATATGCAACAAACAGCCGAGTAGGTAAAATAACTTCACATTTCATTCCATTACTTATACAATAATAGATACCTACACTATACAAAAAGTATCATTCTAAGTTCACATTTTTATACAAGTAATCTATGAATATTATTCGTAGCAAGTAATGATAATAGTTACTGTGATGTTCACTAGTTAAGGCCTTGCGTTTAGAGTAAAACAACTAAATTATCAGTAAGTAGATACACAGCTCAAAGGGGACGACCACTCACTACAGATGACAGTAGAGAAGTGAGAGATGGCGCCATTGTTGATCTGTGCACTACATTTATTTAAATATCACATCTCTTCCTTTTTATATAATTACTAGCTGACCCGGCGAACTTTGTTCCGCCTTAGAGGCAATAAATGAGCAGATTTTTGATTTTATTAGTTTAAATAAAAAAATTCTTAAGATATTAAATATAAACAAAAAGATCAAGTATTTTAATGAATCTTTATTGGCTATGTATTTTGGTTCATGGGTTGCACTCTTCAGTGAAGCACCAAGTGATAGACGACATTTTTCGTTTTATTATCAGACGCAAGAACAAATAAGATAGTCTTACAATCCGTTAACATGTCACATATAATTGATGAGGTCATTTGGAAACAACCATTGTATTTTTGAGTGTTTGCTGGAAAATGTCGTGATTCGGGTGTTTCGCCAGTTTTGCCATGAAGCAATGAATGCAATGGCTCAGGTGCCGGAGTCAATAATGGCAATTTCAATTTCCCACTAAGGCAGCACAATGATGCCGTTTCTCCGGAAAACTTCAATGCGCCACAACTAACGCAAACAACGTCCATTGGCCCAATGCGAACGCTAGTGCAAGCAGTAATCAGTGCTGCAATCGTATCGAAATGCTGCTCCATTCAAATCAGTACTTGACATCTTGAGCATCGAAAATTATCTATTTCTTGATCTCTGAGGTATACTCCACAATTTTGCATTGCCAACCGAGCCGTTTCAAGGGGCTGCCTCGCTTTGCTCTTGTGATTGAGAAGCACGAAGTCGAGCCATACTAACGCGGCGCTCTTCACGTGCAGTTTCTTGTTCTTCTTCAGTTCTTTCATTCGCAATATTTCTAATCCTTGTTGCATTACAGTTTTGTAGGGAAAGATTCGATCGTCTTGATCGTGGCATTGTTAATGATAACATCGGCACAGTAAGCAAATAGATGCCCGTGGTTTGCCGGGCTAGAATGTCCCCTCCCCCATTGCTATCTGTGGGTTTCGTAAGAGGCGACTAAAGGTAAAATGCCGGAAGGTAAGCAGCTGCGCCTTCTGAGGAACTGATATCTTAAACTGCGATCCGCAAGACGCTGCCAAGCGTAGATATTATGGCAAATCCCTCCTTAATGGGGGAGGCTGTGTTCAGCAGTGGATAATACCGCTGATACAGTAAGCTAAAAGAAACTCATTATGAACACATTGACCGGTCATCTTAAAAAATACAATTGTCAAATTTTCAACCGTACTTAACAACTGACAACATTAAGTTCATGATCCAAGAACACATATTATTGTGTCATGATTAAGTTAAGCTGTCAGTTGCGTTTTGTTATACTATTTTTAACAAATAAACAGGGGGCCAACTCTCACCTCTTATAGTAATATTAACTTAATCTTACTGCTAAATATTAAACCTCCACGTCCATTAAGCAAGCTTACAATCGCTTAGCGTTTTGATGACGTCAAAACAAATTGTTCACTCTATTCGCGAACTCTGACGTTACAAATATTACTGTTACAACGACAAAGCCGTCATGTTTATCCATCTTAAATAATATACTTTCTAGCAGCGGCTTTAAACTTGATTTTGACTATTTTACGATAAAAATGGGTTTAATTAATGTGTAAATTACGTATAATGTGTTTATTTCTATTATACTTCAAAATAAATGCATCAAAAATATTTAATGAGTGAAACTATAAAAAGCTACAGACAGTTGTTGGGCACTAACAATAAAATAACGTAAAACTGTGCTAAAACCGTTCCATAACATTGTGGTTCGGGAGAGTGCGAGTGGGATAACGCTATATTATAAACAACTTGTATCTTGCTTGCACATTCTACAGTGATAAATATTTCATTCGTTCTTTAAGTAGGATCAAATCAATATTGGTTGACGCGATTGTGGGTCGGTGATAGTTCGTAACTGCGAATGATTATTGTAACCATGAAACAAAACGCTCCTTTTTTATGATGGTTTCGTAAAAGGTGGGAGTTGGCCCCCTGCTAGACTGATGTTTGCCTGATACATTTTTCGTTTCCTTGTTGCGTTTTGTTATTGCATGTCAGTTGAGTTCCGTTATACTACGTTTTATGTCACGTCCCACAGAAATGAATTTTGAAGCGCTCGTAGCGAAGTTTACTTAGCTGTTCTCAACCGATCAGCAAAGTTAAGCAACGTCGCGCGCGGTCATGAGTTGGATGGGTGACCGCTACTGACATTACTACTGAGCGCTTCCGTGCTTCGGAGGGCACGTTAAGCCGTCGGTCCCGGTTGTTGTCTTAGGATGGCAGTCGTGATAGCATGGTGGTAGGGCATTTTGCGAATGCCCGCCTGGCTAGCTACCACCCTCAAGTAGAAAATCTGTCGCCAAGCACCTAACGGTGTGTTCCGGCAGCTGTCCTTGAGAGCCAGTATTCTAGGTTAGCCTGATCAATATCTTCGACCACATCATCACTTACTATCAGGTGAGGATAGTGGTCAAAGGCTAAACTATCAGGCAAAAAAAAAAAAAATTGGATAAAAAGTATCCTATGTCCGTCTCCTGGTTCTAAGCTACCTCCCCACCAATTTCCAGCCAAATCGGTTCAGACGTTCTTGAGTTATAAATGGTGTAACTAACACGACTTTCTTTTATATATATAGATAGATATGATAGATAGATAGATAGATAGATAATACTTTATTGTTACACCACATAAGACAATAACTAAGAGGTAAAAAATTATAATTTTCAGTGAAAGTGTTACAATGGGCGGCCTTATTACTAAAAGTAATCTCTTCCAGGCAACCTTTGGATGGAGAGGATTTATAAAACCGATAGTGACGGGGTGCAGTTAAGCGATATAATTGATTAATCAAATAAATACTAAAATATATACTCAATTTCAAATATAAGTCATACATACCATAATACCATATACATATTTCCATACAAATACACTTACATATATACAATATTTAAATATATATAATATTTACATATAATAAATAAATACTTACAACACAGAAATAAGCAATACCACAGTTTATAATGAAGAGCGTTATATGGACAGATAGAACTTTTTTATTTGGTCCTTAAAAACATTTAAAGAAGATGCACGTCTTATTGAGACGGGTAGGGAATTCCATAGGCGGGCAGCTTGAACAGTAAAAGATTTATCATAGAAAGAGCTAGTATGTGGTGGGATTTGAAGTGTAAAATTTTCTAATGACCTTTACGTGTATGATGGACATTGAAGGAAATTAAAACGTTCCTTGAGATAGCGCGGGGATGAAGGATTGAACAATATGTTATAAAGGAGACAGAGAATGTGAGTATTCCGGCGAAGACGTATTGGAAGCCACTTGAGCTTAGAACGAAATTGAGATATATGATCATATTTGCGCAAGCCAAATATGAATCTAATGCAAACATTTTGAAGTCGCTCAAGTTTGTTCAGCTGGTCCTCAGTTAGATCGAGATAACAGGCGTCAGCGTAGTCAAGAATGGGCAGCAAGAGAGATTGAGCTAAAGCAATTTTAGTGGTAGTAGGCAGGAAGTTACGCAGACGTTTTAAGGACGCTGTGGACGCAAATAGTTTACGACTGGTGACTTGTAACTGTACGTCCCAGGTCATACAGCTATCAATTGTTACTCCTAGATTTTTTACAGAAACACTAAAAGGAATAGCGATTCCATCAAAAACCACGTGCGGAAGTATTGTCCAGTCTACTTTTGACAACAGCCTGGAACTCCCTATTACTATTGTTTTGGTCTTGCTGGGATTCACTTTTAATCCGAAGGATTTGCTCCAATCTGCTATGCGACTAAGGTCAGAATTAGTTGTTGAAATGGCATCAGATAAAGTTGGTAAAGGAGCCTGTGTGTATATCTGTAGATCGTCTGCATATAGGTGGTAGGATGAAGAGAAATGTTGTGAAATAGAGTTAATGAATAATACAAATAATAGAGGAGATAGCACGCCGCCCTGTGGAACGCCTGCTGTCGTGTCACACCACGAAGATAAATTATCTTCAAGGCGTACGCGCTGCCTGCGGCCGTATAGATAACTATGAAACCATTCGATTGCCGTTGGAGATATGTTTAGTGACCGAAGTAAACCTAAGAGGATGTCGAAGTTAACAGTGTTAAATGCATTACTGAAATCTAACAGAGTTAGAACAGTGAGTCGACCATTGTCCATACCGAAACGTATGTCATCGGTGATTTTTAATAGAGTCGTGACAGTACTATGCCCTGGTCTAAAACCAGACTGGTACGGATTTAGGAGTTCGTCACAGGAAAGAAATTTACTTACTTGATTATGGATGAGACGCTCCAAAACCTTGGATAGAAACGGAAGAATAGCAATGGGTCGAAAATCTGAGACTATTTTAGGGTTCGGCTTTTTGGGAAGAGGAATTATAAGAGCGTCTTTCCATGCAGATGGGAATACTCCACTGAAAATTGAATTGTTGAAAATAAAGCACAAGACAGGGAGGAGAATGTCAAGTATAGGTATAACCATGTTTCGGCTAATGCCGTCGCTACCAACAGCATTAGAACTAATGGACAATATGCTCCTCTGAACATCACAAGCGGACAATCGGTCAAAAACAAATGAAGGATAGTCAGGTATTGGTACAGTAGAAAGAAAATTTAAGGCATTATTTTTATCTGCGTTGTTAATATCAGATGTTGAAGAGAAATGAAGGTTGAGCGAATCAATGTTTAAATGTAAAGGAATTGTGTCTTGACGTGAGTTACCAATACCTAATGACCTGAGAAACCTCCAAACTTTGGCAGGGTCCTCGATATCAATTGATTTGTGAACATGGCGACGAAAAGCATCCCTACACACCATATTGCACCGATTCCTAGATTTCACATATGCAGCTTTTGTATCATCACAAGGGCGATGTTTATATTTATGTTTATCTACCACTTTCTTGTGCATTAATGCTTTAATATCATCGGATAACCATGGCGCAGGAGAATGTTTTAATTTGATATTTCGCAAGGGGGCATGTTTATCATAAAGCTGTATTAATAATGATTTGAAAATTGCGATTTGATCGTCCACCATCTCGGCATTAAATACTGCTGACCAATCGATTTTTTGAGCGTCAAAAAGGAATGCCTCCTGATCCATACCACTAAAATTGCGTTGAAGAATGACTTTAGGCTTAGCTTTTGGAGGACGAACTTTATAGGATAGGTATATCAAGTCATGATACGAAAAGGCGTCAGCTGAACATTGACCGTGATGTGCAACATGCTGTGTGGAGGAGACAATAATTAAATCAAGAAGCGAGGGATTACAGTTAGGGAAGTGATGCGTAGCATTAAGAGGAAGAATATGCATGTTGCAGGAGTTAATTACAGATTCCAATGAAGAAGTACGATTATCATGTTTGAGGAGACAGGTATTGAAATCACCCATTATAATTGAGTGGTCGTATTGTGGGACTAGATCTTCTAAGAGCTTTTGAAAAGATGAGAAATAATTAATGTCTTTAGAAGGGCTATAATAGCCTCCGAGCAAGACCTTTCTATGTGATAGAAATACTTCCACAAACAGATGCTCACCTGCATCGGATGGAGGTGGCTGAGATGAAGTGCTAATTACAGAGAAGGGAATTTGTGATCGTAAGTAAATAGCCACCCCACCGCCTTTGCTGCTAGTGCGATCGTTACGGATCAGATTAAAGGCAGGCATAGAATAGGCTACAGATGGTAAGCATGGCTTAAGCCAAGACTCGGAGACTATTATAGCATGAATATTATTGTTGTCAAGAGACGCCAGCATATCGGAGTAGTGAGCCGGAATACTTTGCGCGTTTATATGAATGACGTTAAAGTTTTTCGGTACATTAGAAAACTGTGCTTCAAGAATATCTGAAAGCGATGGAATGGATTGGAAACTGTTATTACTACTCGTGTCGGAAGACAAGGACAGGAAATCATCTGCGTCACTGCTATCATCTTGCGTAAATAAGTTTAACATAATATATTATATAAAAAATACTTGTAAAAAAAAAATAGATATATTAGAAATATATAAAAAGGTTTCTTGATATATATATTAATGTATATTAATAATACTTGTAAATATAAATATACAATAAATAAAAATAAAATAAAAAAAAAAAAACTATTTATAAATCAGGTATTCCTCCACCTGCCAGTTTTGTGCACTGTAAGAACAGTAAAAAAAAAAATTCTTAATGTACCATAAGATAAATTACAAATAACAAATCAAAAACATACAGCTCAAAAGATATCATAAAAAACTGATAGCAAGTTTTCGAATAAGTATTATACGAATATGTACCTATATGAATTGTTTTTAATGCAATAATTAGCATTTCGCAACAATATTTTAAACCGAAGTCAACTTTTTAACTAAATTTATTTAACAGATATTTCTTCTTGATCGTCGATTTTCCATTTACTTTCTACTTTCCTTAGATAAACAATATTCCTCCTCTACCAGTTTCATCATTTCACATATTTATGTCGCTTCCATTTTATCATTGTTAACGTTATGAGGTGTTGTGCAATTAGTTCTGAAACTTGTTTATTTTCTTTTATCAAGTTCTTTACTGTATGCACTTGATCTTTAGTTTTCCTCTTCCTACCTTCGTTTAATTTGGATTTTTCTTTTTTTCTTTTGTCTAGATCTGTAATTTCTGTATCATCATAATTATTTTCGAGGTCTGTTTAAAGGTAACATGTCTCTAAATTGTTTTCCATTGAACTAAAATTAGCCTTTGAAGGATGGTGTGTGCTATACATCAATAAGTATCTTTACAAAACGTCTTTTCAACCCGACTCTTTGCTATTACTTGAGGTAATTCTTAGACATATATAGATACTTGTTGCCCTTGTTGTCGACTTTGCGTTTTTTTTTTAGGCCATGATCGTATTGAGAAGCGTAATTACATGTTTATTACTAACTACGGAACTGCTTGACGTATGATTGTACTTGCAAGATTTCCGGTTCGTAAGTTTTTCTTTTTCTTTTAAAGTGCAAAGAGTGGTTGTCGATTTTCCAATTTCAATCTCTTTGTATTGACTGTAATAGTGTCCTCGGCGTGTCCTCGGCGGTGGACCCAACGATTCAAAATTAGACTACTAGAGGAAAATCACGGCTTTTATTGATTAATTGATGGCTTAGACTTATGACAACCGTTGCAGTTTCTTACAGTATTTCAGGCAACTTTGACTATTTTAGGTTCACTAGACCTTTGTGCGTGGCCTAGTTTTCAAGCTGAAAATACCTGGATGGCTTTCATGGGCCGCTGCTAAATTTTTTTCCTTTAGCCTGGTGGGAATAACAACTTTGTTGCCTGTTAGTAAGAAGGCATCGTGTAATAAATTATGGCTATAATAATTCAGTACACAAAACAACTTTTACTTAATTATTTTCTGACACATCCCAAATAGTAATGACTAATTTATTTACTCATTCTCATAATTGCTTCAATTATCGATTTAAAAGACAATGAAAATGGGTTACCCTATTAAACAATCTGATAACATAAATCTCGTCTCGTACTTGTGTCAACAAAGACAAGGCAATGTTACTATCAATATCAATATTTGATTTTACAACTTTATAAATTACTTATTAATCAGTTATTGCTTTCACAAGCATATTGGTTTCCAGAAAGAGCCAACGCTCGATTCGCACGCATAGCTTTGATCATGTGCCAAATATGACTTCAAATGCCTATGTAACAAGCCCTAACTTTTTCACATGTAGGTACGTGTGGAAGCGTTCAATTGCCCACACAAAAGCTAATGCCTCTGTATCGCTCTGAAAATAACGTTATTCAACTTTTTTTTTTCGATCTTGTTTCACAGCATTCAAGAGTAGAAAAAATGTTTAAAGAGAGAACTTTTTAATTTGTTAAATCTGTTCTATAAAAGTACTTTTGGCGTTTTTATGTGTTTTTTGTCAAAGTAATTTCCAAATGCTTTTGTCGTAATGTGTCAAAAATTTTGTAAATTAAAGACTCACTTTCCAACGAAATTTATTAATCTCAGAAAGTTTTGGTCTTTTTCAATAGTTTGCAGTGGTCTAAATGTTTACATTATTTTAATGTATTTTGTCAAGTGGTATATTGCCTAATAGAAAAAGTTCGTGGACAGAACTTTATCAATGAAAACATTTGTTCCTTTTTGTTCAGTAAAACATCGTTGTCTTTGAGCACTAATACGTAATCGTAGCATCATATGCTCTTCATCACACCCAAAATTACAAACAGAACAATGTTATCTTTTAAATTTATAACTTATTTGCACGACAGTAAGGCTCTCTTCATTATTTTTTTAAATATTCATCACACAAAATTCTTAACAATACCTTTTGTATAGGTAAAGCACTTTGATGGTTATGAAAATACAGTTTATTCTACTATTTCCGCCATCATCGAATGATTTTCTAGACTAATGGAGTTGTAATTAGCACGCACATCCAAACAAATACAAATAATATTGCCAGGCTTTAAAAACCGGGACGATTGGCGAAATCCAGTTGTGTACATAACTGGATTTTCTTTTATTTCCTTAGGAATTGGGACTCTTCTTTAACGGAGAAACTCCGGAGAACAATAGTGATTTCTAATTGGTAAAATATGGGAAATTGTAGACCTAAAAGGGTACCTTGAACCATTTTATATGAGTCACATAGAATTTGATTGTTAATAATTTAAAACCATTGCATTACGCATCAAATGGTCGTAAAATGTATAGTGGATGTTTGGCACCATAATCCAGAAATGTTTTGTTGCGGCAGACTATAACTTAACGTTGTTTCATTTTTTAATTGAATAAAGAATTGATGGGAATGTATGTGCTTTCAAGTTTTATTATTTATACCTAACATTATATCTACTGCCGCAATCAATACGCATTGTTATTTTAACTCACCTACCTGACAATCTATCGTTGCATCACCGTCAATGTTAAAAATAGAGATTTTTTATTGTCATTTGACGAGAGGTTAGTATTTTCTTTTATTGACCCTTGTTCAGTGCAGTAACCTTTGAAACAATATTCCATGCAATTGGCTATAATTGCAGGGCCGAAACTACTGTCATTTTGTGATTTTTGCTGTCACATCAGCTTTAGGAACCAACGCCGTAAACGTTGGGTTAATGTCGACATTTGTGCACTGTCTATCGTGGAAGTCGATTAATTGGTGTACTTCAATTTCTAAAGAATTTGCTACTCCTTTGACTTTTTCAGATATTGCCGTGTACCAAAACATTCATCCACAACTTCATCGAGCTACTCTTTACCCATAATTGGTCACTAAGATTTTCATTTTCTTTAGCTAAATTTATATTTTGATCTATATGTTGTCTCAAACTAATTTAGAAATTTTAAAGTTGTCGTTATTTTCTTAAATTAATGAATAAATAGCTTTGTTTACAATAAAAATACTCGCCCTTCTAATCGCGGTGTCATTAACATCCATCATATGAGCTCCGGGTATAAGAAAACATTATGTCTTGTAATGCCATGCATCCGGACTTAAATGACATTGCGCGTGTTTTGGTATGATCATTGGTGCTGGTTTATCTTTCCCAACGGGAACTTATGAAGGTTGAACCACCTTTATACTGTAAACTCAAACCTATTAATACTTATAAACAAACTCTTGGTATGCAAGTCGCTGAATGGTACAGAAGTTCGTTGGCAGTTAACTGCTTAAACACTAGAGCGAGACTCTCACTTGGTAATGATACACACAACCAACGATAGAATGTGTGTAGAATTGTTTTATTGGTAACGATAGACAGTGCTAAATACATTTGATTTTACTTATATTGTATTCATCACTTGGCCATAGTGGGTTTTGTGACCCTTGTTTAATTTTAACAAGAACATAACTTCAAAACGATTGAAGTGGTACTTTGTCAAAACGGGTAATTAACGATATGTTCGTTAGAACATTAATTTTATTTGATCAAATTTATAATATTTCGATAGGTATAATCGTATTTGTAAACAGACTTTAGCTTTTGTTATTTAACGATATTTTCGTTATAACATTTGATCGAGTAATATATTTCGATAGGTATACGTAATGTATTTGCCAACAGATTTGTGGTACTTTGTTATTTAACGATATTTTCGTTAGAACACTTGATCGAGTAGTTTCGATAGGTATAATATATATCGTATTTGCAAACAGATTTATGGTACTTTATTATTTAACGATATTTTCGTTAGAACACTTGATCGAGTAGTTTCGATAGGTATAATATGTATCGTATTTGCAAACAGATTTATGGTACTTTGTTATTTAACGATATTTTCGTTAGAACACTTGATCGAGTAGTTTCGATAGGTATAATTTACATCGTACGATACATCGTATTTGCAAACAGATTTGTGGTACTTTGTAAACCACGCTAATTAACGACATTTTCGTTAGAACACTTGGGTAATTGATCGAATAATATATTTCGATAGGTATCATATTTGCAAAATATTTATGGCTCGTTGTGAACAACGCTAACGTAACAGTGGGTATAGTTGACATTGAAGTAATAGTTGACACTTTCAACTTTGAAGACATATAAAGACAGTTTTTTCATAGAACAGACCATGTGAATGCATCCTATTGATAGGAAATATATCCAGACACATTATTTTTTTTATTTTGGCAAAATTGGTTCAGCCGTTTTGTAATAGCGTGTGTTTAACTGCGCGCGTGTCCGTGAATTATATTTTTTTAAATATATCTAACAGAATTTAAAGAGGTGAGTAAATTTACATTTATTAAAATTTTTTAATTGCTTTTCCTGATATCCACATAGGTGATGTATAATGTTGTTATTAGTTCACTGCTTATTACCCGAACTCCACTCCTAACCTCGTGTGTGTAGTGGCGCCAATTATTTAGTGTGTGTCAATTACTACTTACGCCTTTTTCAATGTTGACCAGTAATTGACATCCCTGTCAACTACTGATTTTTTAGGTGTATATTAAGTTTGCATTATGTGAGTGATTAGTGTAAGGTGACAATCGTTTCAGTATATAATGAGGATAGTTCCTATTACTAGAACCAATACTTGACAGGGATGTCAACTACACATGCATTATTATTATTGTCAAGTACTGAGCACATATATTTTTCCTTCCTTTGGAAAACAATTAAAAGCACCGCACTTATATCTTAAAAACAGTACTGAATTTCTTGTGTCAGACTGCTTGTTATTTTTTTATAAGTACTTTAAATGATGTCGGATTTTTATAGTCTGCAATAAATATGACGTATAAATTGTAACTAAATACTGTTTTCTTAGATTAGCTAGACTGATATTTATAAGTGTAAAGTATGATTATGATAATAATAAGATACTCTTTGTTGATGGTTTAAATCAATAATCCCTTATTCAAATATTCCGTAGCTCGCGGGGCGGAAAGCGTCCCAAGGGGAGCCGCTTTGCTAAGTTCAATGTAAGAGGTGGAATGGACACTATGAAGTATGCCAGACGATAGATGCAATAATTTGTTGTATTTTAAAAATTATAGTTCGGATCGTGCTAAAAAAAAAACACGAAACGATCGGAAATAGCGGTCCGCGTGTAATGATGCGTAGAACTTTTGAAAATTTTAAAAAATGAAATGAATACAAACAAAAAAAATTACAAAATATGATCAAGTATGAATGCGTCAGCCCAAGACTTATCTGGGTAAGCCTTAAAGTTGGGCTTACTCGATGTTTTGGGGCGGGTGTCTATGCGCCGACGGACATGGGTTCGTGAAGGTCCCCAAAAGCACAAAAAGAAAGAAAGGAGTTTTGGGACAGTATGCACAATACTTTAAAAATGTGTAAAGGTAATGAAAGGATTGTATTGATGGATGGGTAGGAAGAAAGCGAGATGGATATGAAAGGGTTCCTGGTGCTTTTGGGGATGAATGAGCGAATGAGAATGGACTAAGTTTGCTTGATTTGTGTCTGGAATGGAGTCTTTGCGTCACAAACAAAAAAGGTTTGACCACAAAAAGATCCATTTGTTTACAAGGGAAGGTGATTCAAGAAGTATGATTGACTTTATTACTGTGGATGAAAAGCTGAGGACGAAAGTATTGGATACTCGGGCGTACCGCGGAGTTGGCATCGATACAGACCACTACCTGGTGGTGAGACGTTTAAGTGGTCTTTTCAACCGATGGTGACACCAAGCGCGTGCATGTAAACTACAAGTGTGAACTGTTCGGAACGAGTGAATGTTAAAAAATTGCAAGAGAAGGATGTTAAAAATGATTATGTTAATAAGTTGAACTTGATGGTTTAGAAGAGATAAGTGAAATTAAAGAAATGTGGATAAAATTGAAGCAAGGGATGGTAGACGTTGCCATCAATGTGTGCGGGTCTTCTAAAAAGCGAAAAGGAAAAATGCTAAAGAATGCGTAGATGGATCAAGATGTACAAAAGGCTGTGAATAAAAACAAAATAACATGGTTGGATTCGTTAGCCACAAAAGCTAACCAAAATGTATAAATTGCAACACATAACGATATACGTTACGTGTCACAAGAAAGGATTATAAGAGATTAAAAAGATAGCTATAGAAGTTATAAGCAGAAAAAAAGCTGAGTGAAAAGATTTCTGAAGCTTTCCAGTCAAATGTAAAGTTTTTCTGGAAATCCATAAGAACTGCTCGAGGAAAACATAACCTGAGATCGTCAAATCAGAAGTCATGATGGAAGCATTATAAAAGGAGAAGAATATGTGTTGAAAAGATGGAAAGAGTATTTTGAAAGTTTATTTGAAAGAGAGGGAACACTGGACTAGGTTTCAGGAACCTACATGTACACATACAAGCGATAATGAAAACGAAATAAGTATGGAACAGATTTTGAAAGCGTTAATGTGTATGAAGTTAGGTAAGAATCCAGGATATGATAAAATCGAGATGCTGGGCGAGGCATAGTTGTTAGTCTGTTACACCGCTTTTTTAATTAGGATTGGAGGAGGATTACAAAAGATGGAGAGTGTGAAAGTAACATAGAAAGAGAGGGGATGCTGTAAACATGGTGAACGGAGCTTTGCACCCGTTTATGAACAGTACGAAGCGCTCGTAGCGAAGTTTACTTAGCTGTTCTTAGCCGATCGGCAAAGTTAAGCAACGTCGCCCGCGGTCATCATGAGTGGGATGGGTGACCGCTAGTGACATTACTACTGAGCGCTTCCGTGCTTAGGAGAGCACGTGAAGACGTCGGTCCCGGTTGTTGTCTTAGGATGGCAGTCGTTATAGCATGGTGGTAGAGCATTTTACGAATGCCCGCCTGGCTAGCTACCACTCTAAAGTAGAAAATCTGTCGCCAAGTACCTAGCGGTGTGTTCCGGCAGCTGCCCTTGAGAGAGTCCTTGAGAGCCAGTACTTCTAGGTTAGCCTGTACAACATCTTCGACCACATCATCACTTACCATCAGGTAAGATAGTGGTCAATGGTTAACCTATCAGGCATAAAAAAATAAAAAAAAATATGTCTAAGAAGGCTCATCCGGCTGTTCATGTAGGAGTGTTGCTTCCACCAAAAAATTGGTTGGTTCAAACAAAAAGTAAATGTATTGTATTGAAAGTTGGGTATAGCAGAAAAGGCATGAAAGTAGAATAAATACAGTGGAGATGAGAGCATTGAGAAGCATAATTAGAGTCAAACGGAGTGACAGGATAAGGAATAGGGGAATGACGTGGTGTAAATAAGGATGTAGTAGTGGCTAAAATCGAGAAAGGAATGTTCGTTCAGGTGGTTTGGACATATAGAGAGAATGAATGAAATAAGAATGACTAAACAGGTTTACATGGGACAAGTGAACGGGCGTTTTGGAAGGGGAAGACCTAGATGAACGTTCCGAAATCAAATTGAAGACGTTCTGAAAAATGGTCATGTCAGGAGAACCCTAAACCGACGCTTATGTATGAAAGGATGATGAATGTAGATGAAGCGAAAGAGATATCTAAGGATCGTAGCAAGTCGAAATCTATAGTCTCTGCCTACCCCTACGGGAAATAGGCGTGATTTTATGAATGTTTATATGTATTAGAGTATTCATTATTAATAAATTAGTTTAATTATTTGATGTCAACTATTGGATCAACTAATGTCAACTACCCAAACAAATCTATTTTTAGCATGTCAACTATGGGTGCATTTGATACTTTGAAATCATGTATTTTACATTTTTTATTGCTTGCTCTTATGAGATAATTGAATAACATGCAATAATCTACATGAAACCCTTTTTTTAAGAATATATAATTCACTTTTACATTAAAACATTTTAATCACCCTACACTGTTCTAAAGTCGACTATTCCGACCTATGTGTCAACTACTCCCCCATTTACCTTAATTAACGACATTTTCGTTAGAACACTTGGGTATTTGACCGAATTGTGTATATCGATAGGTATTATATTTGCAAAAACATTTGTGGCACGTTGTAAACAACGCTAATTAACGACATTTTCGTTAGAACACTTGGGTAATTAATCGAATAATACTATATTTCGATAGGTATCCTATTTGCAAAATATTTATGGCATGCTGTGAACAACGCTAATTAACGACATTTTCGTTAGAACACTTGAGTATTTGATCGAATCGTATATATCGATAGGTATCATATTTGCAAACGGAGTCGGTCAGCAACAGAGACGTAAGTATATGGATAATCAAAGCCGAGTAAGTTCTTAATTCCTTTCTATCACCGTGCTTAGAAATAATGGTTTGTTAATGTTGTCATGTTTATATATACCAAAATTAACTAATTCTGGACCGTGTTCAGATTACACTGAGTACGTGTGATAGTAAGTTAGCCACAAAATGACTTTAACCCATGCCAAGCATCCGCGTGGACGATATCATCCATTTATTAATGAGATTTTATTGTACTCATTATCTATGATGCACATGGATGACTCTTTCGATCATCTATTTAGCACATTCTGAGCTAATCGCTTAAGAAGAAGTCGTTTAGATGGATATCAAACGCAATAAAGTAAATAACGTTACTTTATTTCACTTACCTATATTGCGTAGTTTTCAAAGTGCCCATCGACACACAATAACAAACACAATTACGTCATAATTCCATTCTCATTGTATCTTTTTCAAAATACCCCCACATATTTATTTTCTTTGAATTTGATGTTGACCAATTTCCGTTAGCAGGTACGTAATTTGAGCGATAATTTTACTTACTGCTCTTTTATTCGCCGCCAATGTGATGTTCACTAGTTAAGGCCTTGCGTTTAGAGTAAAACAACTAAATTATCAGTAAGTAGATACACAGCTCAAAGGGGACGACCACTCACTACAGATGACAGTAGAGAAGTGAGAGATGGCGCCATTGTTGATCTGTGCACTACATTTATTTATATATCACAATTACAATCACATTAATAATTTATGTTCTTCTCGTATAATAAACAAACAGTATAGGTCTCGGTATAGTTTACAAAGACACTAAACTTGTTTCGTTGCAGACGAAGTCGCTATCCACGGATTTTTTTTTCAAACGAAAATCTTCTAAAATAATTATTATTTGAATAGCAGTTTGAATAAAATAAAAGATAAAGTACCTATTATGTTTGTATTTTTTGCAATACAAATTACCGGTTTTTTATAAGTTCCCTACAGTATAACTGAAGAACGACAAATAGGTAGTTACTTAGTGTAGGTTACCAAGAATGACTTAAGTACGTCGTTTTATGCTTAGGGAATCTACAAATACTCCTATCCTTTTCTCGTTTAGAAGATAAGCAACCGTAAACAGCACAAGAGTACCTACCCTATTTTTCATCAAATTTTAAAAATTTTAAAGTACTTGTACAGTAATCGTCACGCTTGTCGTCACGTCATCGTGCGCGAGTTGCGCGTCCCGTACTCAAGTCAGCTTAGCGACAGCTCAGAATCGGTGGCGGGGTGAGGACGGCTCGTTTAGGTGGGGGGAGAGGAGTGTCCATTCTATACGTAGTATTATTATATGTTCTATGACGAAACTACGTTTGTATGGAAAGCGCTCCGTGAACTCTCTACTCTTAATGAACACCACGCGTAACGCTTTTAAAGTACCTACTCATGCACAGCTCCATAATTTTAGCAATAATTGATAGCACCGGACGCGGTCGCCGGAATACTAGATACGTTTTTCCGGATTCTCAAATAATTATTTTACCCCTTGGTGAGGCAAAGATTTTACTGTTGCTATTCAGAAAATAAACCAAACAGAAGAAAACTACAACCTAAATATGACTTCTCAAAACAGACTCTGGAAGATGTCATGGTTAAAACAAAAAAATAATTTAAGAGAATTTTAAGAATTAATAATAAATTCTCTAGCTGGCGAAGTTATTGCACTACAATAACTCCATATAGATACGCCACCTACAATAGTGTGGCAAAACATTAGAAAATGTAAATCAGCAGTCCACGACCAGATACATTTTATTCCTTTCAAATTGTCAAAACAATTTTTAGAGCACCTAGCTCCACTATACGTGCCTCAAGAAGAATTAATGGATTCCCTTCCATCAAGCACAGATCAAACAGGCCTTAATCCTCCTTTTTCATATAATGAGCTTAAATACATTTTAAAACATACTAATGATTCAGAACCAGATGAAGACAGCCTGCCCTATTCGTTTTACAAAAACCTTAGGGACAGTGGTTTGTACTATTTATTAAATCTAATAAAGACCATCATGATCTCAGGTAATATTCCTAAATCATGGGAATTCCATATTATCATACTTATTTTAAATGATGTTCATTCTAACCGTCCCTTTATCAAATGCGGAATGTCGTATCCAAAATTGCAGAATTACTGATTAAGAATCGTCTTGAATGGTATATAGAATCTAACGATCTTTTAGCTAGTACTCAGTACGGTTTCAGAAAAGGCGGAAGCACCTTAGCATAGTAGAAGGAGTGCCTTAGCATAGGAGAAGACCTCACTCTTTCTACTATGACCTTAGACAGCATAAGTGTCTTTGTCACGGATATTCGAATAGCTCTGTCACATAAATAATCAATACTAGCAACATTTTTAGATATAAAATCTGCCTAAGACAGTGTTATTCTACCGATTCTATGACAAAAGTTAAATCAGTTACTTAAACCTAATATCCAATTATTATTTTTTATGCCTGATAGGTTAGCCTTTGACCACTATCTTACTTGATGGTAAGTCATCGAGAAACTAACGAGGTTTAAAGCTCGTTGTGGTAAGTGATGATGTGGTCGAAAATGTTGTTCAGGCTTACCTAGAATTACTTGCTCTCAAGGACAGCTGCCGGAACACACCGTTAGGTGCTTCGCGACAGATTTTCCACTTGAGGGTGGTGGCTGGCCTAGTATATTCCTTACATTAACTATTGTCATGATCTTACAACTTTACCCAGGCGTTACCTTCAGGATTCTTGGAATAGGAATTGGCGGCAAACTTCAGAGAGAAAGGCCCGATTTTACTTCTCCTATCAATCTGAAATACAATTAAAACCGTGGTTTGCTAAAATTAATATTGGAAAGATGGCCACGTCTACACTTATAAGACTATGCTGCGGCAGAACTGGACATTGTTTCATAAATTGTATGTAAATAAAACGAAATAATTAGGTATTGAAATATTTTTTACATGTGTACATACCCATGTGTTTAGATTAATAAAAAGAAATAACTACCTAAGTATTGAAACATATTTCAAACACATATGTAGGTACCTAATTAAAACGAAATAACTAGGTACTTACTGAAACGTTTTTTCAATCACATATTATGGCAATCATACTGACTATATTTTACAGAAATTAAGTACTCAACCATCTCATGTACACAAGCCTTTTTGTATGGTTTAATCGTAGAAAACCGTAGTCGAAAATTAGGAATGCTCTTTCGTTTTTAAGATCCGCCTGTTTGACCTTTAAAGGGTTCTATCTTTCGAACGGTAATTGGTAGCTGGTTGAAATGTTAACAGAATGTATTCTAGTATGGCGGATTGCTTAAAAAATAATAATAGTAACAAAAAAGTTACGGTACTGATGAAATATTTGGTACGGAACACTCGGTGTGCGAGTCCCACTTGCACTTGGCTGATCTAGCTTCATTCTTAACTTATCATTTACCTAATCAGTTGTCCCCATATCAAAAGGTGCTTATTTATTACAATCATGTACCTACAAGTAGCTAATTGAATAATCTTAAATTGTAGTTAATAAAAAGACAATGTTGAGCTTAATGCGTTTTCTTTTTTTTCTTATATTTAATTTAACTATATAAGTACTCAGGAATCATAGTAGTCATTTCAGTTTGTGAGTATATACCATAAGGTATGTAGATTTGTATAACACCGTTACACCAGATGTTAATGTAATTTAACCCGTTAGAAGTTGAGTTGGGTTACATACGGGAAAAATAACAAATATATCAGAAACTGAAACCCTTTTCATTAAGAACATAAAAATAAACTTCTACCCATAATTTATGTCTAAGATGAAAGTTCTGTTGAAGGCATGTTATTATTGTCTTGATAGGAAATGTTATCATCTTCATATTGTGTATGGTTTTGTTGAGTTGTTACTATAAATATTGGAGGTTTCATTTTAGAAGGCACCGGAGACGTAGGTGGCGAGAAGGTTCTTGTTTGCGGCGTTTGACATTGCATTTTGGCGCGAAACATAATGTTATCAATGTCGTGCATGGCCATATCACGTTGGTGTTCATCCAACTTTCTCAACTTTTTCGCCAACAGTTGGCCATAGAGCTCATACTCATCCAACTTTTGGCTGTCTTCATTTGATTCTATAACATGCACTGGTGACTGTCCTGTTGGATTTCGGTAATTGTTTTTATTCGCATAAATCTTCCTTTTTGGTTTTATGTTTGTGTTATTTTTTTCGATTGAACAGGTGTTACGACATGGGGTTGGTTCTATATTTGTCTGATGAGAGTAGGTTTGACTGGTGTTAAAGAACTGAAATAAAATATATTCGTTTAGTGAGGCATACAACCATGCACTATTGATACATATTTCATGGCACCTAATAAACTTTTTAACTTAGTAGTACGGAAAAATATAAGATTTCATGCATACAAAATAGGGTTAAAAAAAATTAATGGAAGTAGGTACGTAGGTACTGGTTTCGCCGAACATTGCCATACATGTACCTACTCGTACGTTTCTTAGTTGTAGACATCAGAAATGTACGGATTTTACGAAAGGGACAGGTAGGTATTCCGCCCGACAAAGGCGTGCGTAAAACTGGTAAGTAATTAATGAAAACAAAACAGTAGGTACGTACATGAGCAACATATTTACGAAGGACTTATTATATCATATCAACAATTCGAAGTAACATTGATACATATGTGAGTTCTAGGTTTTTTCTTATGAAGCATGCAGTATAATAAATTAGTGTTTCGAATACAAAAGCTACTAAGACAACAACCGAGACCGACAGCTTAACGTGCGGTCTGAAGCACGTGCACACTTAGTAGCTTTAAATGCCACAATAGTGGTCACCATCCAAGTCATAACCGCATCGAACACCGGTTAGGAATTACTAGGCAGAGTCCACTGTGAGCGCGTATACTACTTAAGTAATTCAATAATTAAAATATATTTATTTAATATATAATATATACGACACTTACACGACTTAAATTAAGTGTACCTATTAATTTATTATATTAATAGGGACACTTAATTTATGTCGTGTAAGTGTCGCAAGGCCAGAAGTTTAAGTCGTAGTAAAAACGTTATGGCTAAACCTAGCATGAGACAAGTACGGCTGTTTGAACACCGTTTGATGCTTGGCGACCAGTTTTCTATATGACAATATAAGATACACAGCGTAGCTTCCGTAAAAGGCGGACTATATTTTATTATTTAGGATGTATTACCTCACTGTCCAATTCATTTATGTTGTCACCTTCATATCTGCTGCAAAGAAAAGCATCCATAGCTGCGTATGCAAACCACGATGTATGATAGTTAGGATCTTTTTTTTTTTTACTCCAGTGGAACCTTAGCGAGGTCATCAATGATTCTTTTTTCTTTTTTAGATCTATTATGGAGAGATGGATGTTCATGTGTGATTGTATTCTTATCCATGCTGCAGCAACTTCACGTCTATTTTTATGTTGTAAATGTTTTGGATCCCATAATAGACTTTCCCTTTTATATAATTCTATAAACTCCAAAACATTATCATTTGTCCATACCATTGTATCCAAATATTTGTGTTGTATAGCCAGTATTATCAATAGTATTTCACAGCTTTGTTTTGTATTGTATCACTATAACTGAAATCTCATATCAAACATTGATCTTTCTATCACCAAATATAACCAATGTTGGTTCAACTCAACACTGATGTATTTCTAATTCGTACTAAGAATTATTTTCACAAAATGGCGACCAATGTTGGTTAGTGGCGTATGTCTTTTGGCCAATAACATAACCAGCCGTAATAGTGATGTGACAAGCGTAGTTACTTACAAAATTTGGGTCGTACTAAATATATTATGTAAACTATCAATGTAGTACAGTTGAAAACGATAGTTATACACCATATAAATTAAAATATTTATTAACATAGTCTTATGTGTTGTTGCCTTTGTCCGATGTTTGGCAGGTTAGGTACTCGCTATGTTAGTAAATTATAATGTAGGTAATAAATGCCATTATATAAGAACATACTACGTATCTTGTACCTCATTTATGTTTATTTATATCGCATATTGTAACGACAGCACCGGTCGTGGAAGTGCATGTTACAATTTTAAGCTTTTGGCCACGATCTCACCTGATGGTCAACGATGATGTCGTCGAAGGTGTTAACAGGCTTAACTTAGAATTACTGGCTCTCAAGGGCAGTTGCCAGAACACACCATTACGTGCTGGGTGACAGACTTTCTACTTTAGGGTGATCGCTACCCAGGTGGGCATGCGCAAAATACCCTTCCACCATGCGATGAAGCTCAAACCCGCGGCGGGATTCAAACCATGGAGCTGCTGCGTGGCAGTATAGTCCAGTCATAGCCAATGCCACTGAGCCATCACTCCTTCGAATTAATATAACTTCAATCGTACCGCATTTTAAAGTGCTAGTAGCGAAGTTTACTTAGCCGTTACTAACCGATCAGCTAAGTTAAGCAACGTCCAAAGCAGTCATAACTTGGATGGGTGACCGCTAATGACATTACTACTGAGGGCATGCGTGCTTCGGAGGGAACGTTAAGCCATCGGTCCCGGTTGTTGTCTTTGGTTAGCAGTCATTATAGTAGGGTGGTAAAGCATCCCCCCGACACGGTTCCCACCATGTTGTGTTGGTGGGGCTCAGTAGCCGTAGCTTCGGCACCCGCCGTGAAGCAGAGGAACCAGGGGCCGTGCCAGCTTGGGCAGTCGCCACGGCGGGAGAGGAGTGCCGGTATTACGATGCACCACCCTTCCTACCTTCCGTGGCCAAAAACGGGGCACTTGCTGCTGTGGGAGTAACTACTCCCACAGCACCAACTGGTGCGGAGTCCAGCATATCCCAGCTACCTCCCCCGTAGATAGACGGGAATGAGTAAAGGCATTGTTCACACGAAAAAAAGGGTGGTTAAGCATTTTTTGAATGCCCGCCTGGCTAGCTACTACCTTCAAAGCCAAGCCAAGCACCTAAGGTTGTTTCCAGCAGTTGTCCTTGATAGTCAGTAATTCTTGGATTAACTGTTCGACTGTCCATTTTGGATTTGAACTATGAGCTATGAGAAACTTGTGCAACGAGGGTCACTCAAAATAAAAAATAAAATATGTTCATGTTAATATTTAAATAAATAATCATGATTTGAAGCAATCAGGGCTACTATCATATAGCTAGCTCGCAAAGTTTGAAGAAGGCCAGAAGCGTAGATCAGTTGAAGCGAATTTCAACGAATTATTGACATTTTGTATCATGAAATTTATTTCTTCAATATTTAATCTTATTTTATTATTCACATCACCACACATTGTTTGTTAGGAGTAGCAGGAATAATTTTAAAACGTATTACATTATGTTTTTTAGAACACTCGTGAAATCGACTAAATTGTTTCGAAACATTCAATTTCATGACTGTCCATTCACTATACCTTACATGACACATCTCTCTTAAGTTATTTTTCATACGTGTTCATTCATTTCATTCAAACATTTATTTCATTCAGAAATCATAATTTTGTATTTCGTCGCGTGCGTTGCGTTGTGGTGTGTACTGTGTGCGTTGCGTCATTTTATTCGATCAAAGTCCATTTCCACTAAGCCGACCAAATCACTCTTTGATCAGTATTTTACTATCATCCATCGTATTAAATACGTGTCTTACACCTAACACTATAAAGCCAATCGACTGGTTGGATTGAGTCAGTCGCTTGGAATATTCGTTGATAACTGATCAGTTGTGTTTGGACTGTTATTAGTGAAGTAGAATCGTGCGAAGTCATTGCCGTTGTACCTACCCGTAATTATTTTCTACAAGTTTCAAACGATTATATCAGCAAGGTGAGTTCCATCTAGCTAAGTCTAGCAAATTTCGCATTGGGCAGGTGCCTACTATTTCTTATTTTAATAATATATATATGTACTTGGGTATCCCTATAATTAAAATTGATTTTATTTGTATGATATCATTTGACATTACATTTTGAAATAAAATATTTTTAAGCAGTATAATTAATTGGCTAAGTTGTGTTCTTGCTAAGGGGTATGTCCCTTCATTTTGCCATTGTCTTGAACTTCACTGCATGTGCGTGATGTTAGACCGTTTTTTAGCAAGCATTTATCAGTGTTCTGGCCACTATCCATGAGAGCCAGTTCCCAATCTAGAACTAGACAATGTCTTCAACTCTCACCTACCAACAGGTGAGAGAGATCAGAGGCTTGCTTAAGAACTATGAAAAAGTTATGAAAATTCTAGAATTTAGAAGTAATAAAAAAGAGGGTACCTACTTTCATTTGTAATTTTTACATACTAAAAGCTCTAAAAATGTTTGGTTGTGCATAGCGATCAAACAACTTTAAATATCTACTTATTGCAGATTACCATGGTAGGTAAAATAAAAAGCTACATGAATTTAGTTTGAAGGACTCTGGTCTATTGACTCTAGTTTGAAAAGACATAAGGAACAATAGTTTTGGTTTTAAAATCAAAATCTTTACTTAAAAATAGTTTTTCTTGTATTCTAGCTACAAAAGCGCTAGTCTTGGTAACTATTGATATAAAACTGGTGGAATGTATGTTTATATATTTATCTTGTAGTATGTGTGAAAATTTGAAATTGTAGGTAGGTGTTAGAATAAAACAATTGTAATAATTTCTTGGGACTGCAATTAGACATAATAAGTTAATAAAAATACATCCCCTGTTGGATTCCAATAGGATTGTATTAAATATTGATTGAACAGTATGCCTATTGTCTTTTACAGAAAAGACAATATTCATACTGTTAATCTAACTTAGATTTGGAACAAGATATCTTTTGCTGACACTTAAATATGCTCCTATTAAACAGATTCCCGTTACTTCTTTTATCAGCTGGCTAATAAGACCTATTTGTAGTGGTTGCCACTTTAACTTTTACAAATATCCAAATGAAAGGATATGAAATTGTCCTGAGTTTGACTAACTTCAACTTCTTTTTTGGGTGGCTTCTGTGGTGTTGCCACAATTTCGCCAATGAAGAGTTGCATGTTTGACTATTTTATGATTTAAGCTAGAGGTAATATTCATATCATGATATACTTTTATTATTCTACTAGATGGCTACAGAAGTCAGCTCTGCACCAGCAATGCCGCAATTGCAGTCAGTTCAGAAGGCCATGGCAATACCAACTGTCGGGGCTGCAGTGGGACAAGTTGGGGCCTTCTACACAAGAGTCAAGGGTATGTTTATATAATTTGTGAATAGTTTCTGTAATATTTTCAACCAGAAGCAACATCAAATTTTGGTGTAACATGAAAACCTAGCTGAACATACTATTACATACTGGGCCATGCAACACACTTGCTAGTAGTTTATGAGTCAGTTCAATTCAGTGCCCACCTTGAGTGAATTACATCCAAAGGGAAGCCCTAACTTAGCTCCTGGATCAGCATCATGACATGTATAGTATAATGGTAGACCCACATGTATCCTTGATGGCTTGAGCGTGGTAATAAATGTTTTTGTTTAGTGTAAAATAATTTTCTAATTTATATCACAATCGACTCAGTCGGTCAGAGCATACCTCGGCTATAGGGGTGGATGACACAGGTTCATATCCCCCACATGACTATAATTTTTCTTCTCGTAAATTTGTAATTATATCATAAATTTAAGGATATCTATTTAGTAAATAGTTACCTAATAATAAGTAATGTAGGTGCCCACTCCCTCCTGGAATGGGCCTTGTCGACTGCGGAGGCTGGCGTAGTGATGGCAGCAACAACAGCAGCACCCTATGTAGCAGCGCCACTGGCAGCTGGTGACGCTAGGATGGCAGCCGCTATCGACATCCTCGAACAGAAGGTCCCGCTGGTCACCGAGCAGCCCAAGGTTATTGTGGAAACCACCAAACAAGCCGTAATTTCCAGAATCTCACCACATGTTAACAAGGTAATATGATTTTATTAGACCAAAGCAATGTCTTTTATGCAACTTTGGGGCCAAAACAGTTATATTTGTTTAATATACTATATATTAAACAAATATAACTGTTTTGGCCCCTTCTAAGAAGTTTCAATTTGGTATTTGATAGGTTATATACGAAAGTCCATAAATATATGTCTTAACTCTTATTAGGCTTAATTTAGTTCATCAATGTTTTTTGGTTATATGCCAAAATGTATTTAATTCAGGATACATAATATACTATGCCTTTATGGTGGGTGTGGTATTTGTGTTGCGCAGAAGATTTGCGGTATCTTTTTTGTAAATAAATTAAATATTTTGCCATGTAAATGATTAATTTAATTAAAGCATATGCTGATAAAGAAAAAGTATTTGTAGCTATCTTAAATTATTATGTAACTGGTGTTGCATGCCTTTTCTTGTTATTTGAATGTATTATTTCCTCTAACAGGTTCGCTCTATCAGCAAACGGGCACCAGAATTACCTCAATACAGTAAGGTAGGGGGAAAAACTAAATACGTCATTATTATCATTCACAAGTACCAAATTTTCATACAGAGTTTGGACATCTATTTTATATACCATTTGCTTAGAGTTTTCGCCCATACCTACCCTCTTTTGTGGGATAGGAATGTTAAGGTTGAACTGGCCGGTCGCTTCTCCATACAAACGTATTAGGGTGATCACTCCCTTATTTGAGATTTTAGTTCCAGCATAAAGCATAATATCGATTGATATCGTCATTATTTATGCTTCTATCGTAACGAAATTTTAAAATGATGATTAAGTTGAAAGTTATGAGCCTCGAAAACTTTATATGAAAATATTTAGGCTGATAACTCTCAAGTGAATTATCTTATTAAAATAATGTTACGATACAAGCCCAGATAATAAAGAGATCAATCGATATCATGCTTTCTTCTGGACCTAACTCCTCAAATAAAGGAGTGATCACCCTACGACCTTTGTATGGAGAACTGACCGGCCAGTTCACCCTTAGTGTCATTCTCTATTTAAAAATGTGACACAAACTCTTTGGTAGGTCATTCTTTTTGGTAGTATAGTTACCCGCTACCATTCTGCTAATACAAGCGTAAAGAGGTTAAATTACCCTGTTGTGTGCCTAATGCACAACTATTACTCATTAATTTCGTCTATGTTAGACCAAAGAAATATATTGATATTTGGGAAAAATGTGGAATCGCTATTATCAATACATATTTGAATATGTGACTCTGTCGTGTTTTTAAAGCATTTATAATAAGAACCAAGGTAACCTAAGCTCTTCTGTTCTCTCCTTCAATTCATATATTAAGATGGAATCTTAAGTATCTGGCGAGAAATCCTAAATTTGAACAGTTTTATCGCTTTTGTAGCTAGGTTTGGTAACCATTCACCGTGATCTTTGTATATGCATTATATTCCCATTAAAACAATATTGATCATATTATTTTAAGCTATTGAACACGAATGCACATGCTTCCATAAATTACACCTACGACCGATTTTGATGAAATTTAATTGGGACCACACGGCAAGCATCAGCTTTCAAATAAAAAAGAAACATCAAAATCGGTTCCCGCAGTAAAAAGTTCTGAGGTAACGAAAATAAAAAAAAAATACAGACGAACTCACAACCTCCTTTTTATGAATCCGGCTAAAAAAACAATATTCGTTGTATTTATATCGTTTGGTGGTCGTGTATACATTTATTCATATGTGAATGTTAATTTAGTTTTTTTTGGTTTGTAAATAGTACAACATTATTGGACTAATAAAGTCGTATCATATTTTGTTGTTTACAGAGATTAAATAAAACTTTGTATAGTTATACCCAAGATTAGTGAAACTCACCCTTAATAAAATACCTAAGAACTTCCTGCGGCAATAATTTAGCCGATATAAATAACTTGCACAAATATGCAATGTGCAGCATATCACAGGCAATGTGCGTAAGTGCCATATTTATCCTACGAAAAGAGGCCATACATACATGTGTCATACATGTTTGTAGTTCATTTATTATTAATTTTATATTTATATATAAATTTCCTTCTAATTAAAATTAATACAAGATATGAAGACCAAACGTGAGTTGGCTAGTTGTACTCAGTTACTGGGGCCCAACACCCACCTTTGGCTAACATTGAGTTACTGGCTCTCAAGGATAGCTATTGGAATCCACTGTTAAGTGCTTTGCGTTGTGATATATCTTCTTCTTGAAGGTGGTAGCTAGAGGTCGGGTATTAGCTAAAATACACTACAACCATTAAAAAGGCTTTTTTTGTGTTATTGTGGACTAACCTCTGCCTATAGGCTGCTATAGCAGACGCCCACCTTTGACTAACATTGAGTTACTGGCTCTCAAGGATAGCTATTGGAATCCACTGTTAAGAGCTTTGCGTTGTGATATATCTTCTTCTTGAAGGTGGTAGCTAGAGGTCGGGTATTAGCTAAAATACACTACAACCATTAAAAAGGCTTTTTTTGTGTTATTGTGGACTAACCTCTGCCTATAGGCTGCTATAGCAGACGCATTTTGTCAACGACGAATTGCACTGTGCCCGTCACAAGACGTACAGTTGTTAGGTCTCATGTGCCTGTAATTTTACTGGCTCTCAAGGACTGCTGCCAGAACACACTGTTAGGTGCTTGGCGACAGATTTTCTACTTATTGGAGGTCTCTAGCCAAGCGAGTATTCGCCAAATGCCCTTCAACCATGCAACCATGCGGTGAAGCTCAAGCCCGAGGGATTGGAACCATGGACCTGTTGCGCGGCAGTCCATAGCCAATGCCACTGAGACATCATTGCTTCAAACATAGATGGTCCTAGAACTGAAGAATATTTCATAGGCAGTTCTTAACTTGGTCATGATTAGTTTGAGGGCATTTAGCGCTACTATAACCTCCTGCCTCCAAGAGACGCTTACTTTGATTCTTATTGAGATATATTTTAGGCAAGTCAATGTCCTATGTATAGGACGCAGGTTGGCAGGAGGTTAAACTGCACGTACAGTTCGACCAACTTATCTGTTCAGGCGGCAGAAAAAAGAACTACAAAATTCCCTCAAATTGTGACAGTTTGTAGTTGATTTCCTTGACCAATAGCGCCCTCGAGAACTGCACAGTTAAGTTGGTGGTACTATACAGCTGTCACGACCGGTTTTTTTTTACGGTACCAAAATAGTGTATTATTTATAACATTAAATGGGTTGGTAAATGTGCAACTAGCTGCGAACGTAAACCTGCTTGACGACCACAAGTGCGCAGTGAGTTTTGCACGATGCGAATCTTGTTTATATACATGAATACTCGTGTCTATGTACTGGTTATAGTTGTTTTCTCTTTTATAATGTAGGTTATTCTTTTAGGGTTCCGTACCCAAAGGGTATAAACGGGACCCTATTACTGAGACTTCACTGTCCGTCCGTCTGTCACCAGGCTGTCTGAAGAACGGTGATAGCTAGACAGTTGAAATTTTCACAGATGATGTATCTATTGCCGCTATAACAACAAATACTAAAAATAAAATAAAATTCTTATTTAAGGGGGGCTCCTATACAACAAACATGTTTTTTTACCGTTTGTTGATCGATACTAATAACGGTGACAGGTAGACGTGTTTATCTATAGTACAGTTTAACTATTCACAGAATATTTAGTTTTATGTTTTCTTTAAATATAATTAATTAAAATAAAATAAATAATTAAGGGGGCTCGCCTACAATAAAAGAGATTTTCGCCGTACCTACCCAGCTCAATCGGATACTGCGAAAAGTGTCTGTAACTTGCAAGATTAGGTTACAGATAATGGTCCGGAACCCTTCGTGCGCGAGTCCCACTCGCACTTGGCCGGTTTTTTTAATCGGATTGTGACTGAACATCCACGATTAATGTTAAGCGATAACCTTTGCCTACACACTGCGGCCGTCATACTGCGTCATGCAGTTAAGTCTCATTTGCCTGTAATTTTACTGGCTCTCAAGGACTGCTGCTGGATAACACTGTCCGGTTCTTAGCGACAGATTTTCTAGTAGAGGGTAGTAGGTAGTCAGGCGAGCATTCGTGAAATGGCCTTCCACTATGCGATGAAGCTCAAGCCGGCAATGGGGATCGAACCATGGACCTGCGGCTCGGCAGTTCTAGCTATTAATTACCACTCAGCTATCATTGCTTGGGTACCGAGCTACATACATTGAAGCTGTAGCAATATCGGTTTATGAATAGGGGCAAAAGTCCGATTTTGAAATACTGTAATACCGAATTGTGGATTTTGTAGTTTAGTTGTATCATTATTTGAAAGTAAAATGGGTCTAGTGCGAGTAGTTTGTTAAACTTCAGAGTATATTTAAGTACGTCAGAATAACGCTAGTAGCTGCACTGTTCTGGGGTAAATATCAATATCATAGGTAAGTAGTTTTTAGGTTTCCGTACAAGAAAACGGCTTAAAAAGTCTACGCCACCGTCGGTCCTAACCTCAAAGGTATCTCTAACAGTATTATAGGTAAGCCACGGAACTGTCGCAGTACTAGCAAGTTATGGCAGGTCCCCGTATATAAACGAGTTTTTTTCAACGGTTTTTTGTCTATAGTTAAAAAAAGTTACACATAACTCAGATCAGTCAGATTATATGTTAGATGTGATTATAGTGCAAACTCTAGTTTGCACTATAATCGCACCCAATCTGACGTAGTTATGTGTAACTTTTTTTAACATAGACATGGCCTGTTTTTACAACACATTGTAAAAACAGGCCATGTGCTATGATCGCAAACTGAATAAAAAATTAAGTATTTTTATGGTCTACCCACAAAAATATTTTTTGGTACTGAGCCTTCGGTGTGCGAATACAATACGTAAATGACTAATAGGTACAGCTTTCTAGAATACCCGTAGAATTGTATCAATATTGACCTATCACTGTCTTCTCACCCACTATTTTCTATTGTATACGGGACCTTGTCAGGTATCAATAATTCGCCTATGGCCTACTTGTTTGCCCCTTGTGCCTATAGCATGCATTAGTCCACGGCGCGCTGCCGCCATCCTAGACACTCCGAAGTAAAATATTATATTTCGTTCGCCTGGACCTCAGGTTTCATATCATGTGCTTGTAACTACACCAGTAACCTAATACGTCCTCATAATAAGCTATGATATACTTGCTTGAGCTTCTCTTTGAAAACTATCACGAATATTATCCATATTAATTATAGTAGGATACGTAAGTTCTAATCGGTTCCTGATACCTAAAATGCTGCTTGACTAAATATTGAACAAAGTAGTTATTCCTATCCTGACGTGTTTCTCCCTACAATACTACACGGAAAAAAAAGATTGTGTCTAATCAAGAATATATCTATTGGTCAAGGCATTCCGTGTTTCATATATGGGGAAAACAATATATTCTTGTGATTAGTAAATATTTGTCTTGTTAATAATTTTTTGTGCAAGTGTTTATATACTTTAACTAAGATTATTATTTTCTTATTAAAAAAAAGTAGTCATGTCTCTGTCTAAGTAAATCTTATATCTAATGCTTTATAAAGCAAATATGTTGCTTTTGCTAACTTTTGTCCACTTTTCGAATAAATAACGTAATCATTCCCAGTTTGTAATTTTTATCAAAACCTACATTTGGAGTTTACCATCAGACAAACTTACCTGTCTGTGGCGTCTATGCCGGACTCGGTCGTAGTTGAATGATACCTGGCATTGTAGACCTCGTAGATAAACGTCTTATTTCCACATCCTGGTACTATGAATGCGGAAGGCCTACTTATTTGTCAGCTACATATCAGATGTTAATGAATAGATTCAGGCGTTACTTTGCGGAAATCCATATTTAATTATAACAAATATTTTTAAAATATTTTACGAAAACATCAAATTAATATTTTAATAAAACACATAAAAAATATATCTAGTGACAATTCCGCCCAATTTTCCTGCTAAGCCGACGTGACGTCACAAACGCCACGCAGCCAAACCGGAAGAACCTTCGACGCGTTTCGATTCTACACGAAGCATCCTCAGGAGGTCTTGACTATGTGTTAATTATGACTATCAGTCACTAATTTGATGTTTTCGTAAAATATTTTAAAAATATTTGTTATTATTATATCAGATGTTATTATAATGTAATTATAATTACGTTACAACAGTCCAAAGTAACTATCAGCTAGTAAGTAGTAAATAAGTTTTTGTAGAATATATGTCGAGACTTTGCCTTTCGTTGGGACACGTCATCGTCAAACTGAAAGAATTCTCGAACATGAATCATATGTTTACTAAGAAAATTCAATCAGAATTATCGACGAAATCACGAGGGTACTCTCGTTTCTGATTATCATTGGTACTTGTGCCATCGTCATGGAAAAACTGCTGTTTTGAATTTATTATAAGGTTGTCTGTGTAATGGTATAACAATTTAAGCGTAACACAAACATTAAATGAACAAAACGCAAGTGAGTGAATAGAATCAGGCCGAATCCATATATAATAATGACAAATATTTTTAAAATATTTTAATAAAACACTTAAAAATATAAAAAAGACCGCTCGAATCTTTTAAGTGTTTTATTAAAATATTAATTATATAATGAGTTACCGATCAAATATTTATACAAAATCTGACTGACCATATCTGATTGTTTCTTCACAATTCCTGACACAAAAGAATAACTATTAGTTTGTACGTCTTAAATTACCACGAAAAGGATTATTATGAAAAATGTTATCACTATCACTACATAGTATAAAACAAAGTCATTTCTCGCTGTCTGTCTGTCCCTATATATGCTTAGATATTTAAAACTACGCAACTAATTTTGATGCGGTTGTTTTTATTAGATAGGATGATTCAAGAGAAAGGTTTATATGTGTAATACATGCCTAATATGGTAGAGAAACACTGATAATTTCAGAGGTTTCTAATGTGATGTCATAAACATTTGCGCTTACATTGCTTATCTCGTAGGGCTGAACCCTACGAGACAGATCAAAATAATGTACTACGGTATTGTACACCTTAAAAAGGTCTACAAAAAAGTCTACAAAGGTCGTCGACCTATAAAATGATTACGATTTACGGGGCCAATTTAAAACTATTAAAAGTAACAAATTCATATTTGACACGTTTTAAACGGCTTCCAAAAATCAATACCGGTCCTGAGCGATAGTCCATGCGGGCGAAGCCGTGGGTAAAAGCTAATAGGTTCATAATCTAATAAATTATCTCTAATCACGAAGCATGTCTACTGTTTGGATTAACTGAGATAATATATTAGGTCATGAACGTAGTAGCAGCTGTAATTATCTATTCGTCGATGGAAGTTCAAAGAACATGCTAGAAGCATCGCGGTTGCCGTGGGCAAAGTATGCATGACGGATTGATTGCACAACTTTGTGTACGGTACTGTTATTTATACTGTAGTGTAGGTAATTGAAGAGTCATTGGCCAAAGGGCGCTGCTGCTTTTACATCGGGATTTCATCATCGTTGCTTATAAACTTGCATGCACGTCAACAAAACAAAATGCCCTTTCTATACCTACTTTTAGTAATTCTAAAGAGAATAATTCTATCAGGCGCCCCTCCATCATATTTTCTTTATCACATCGTTGATCTTGACATGTTGATCGATCTCAGTTCCCAAATTATCTTACGTAGTGTGTACGATGTTTTTCCACGTCGGGAACTTCTGTGTTTTTAATGGTTCTGCACTTATAATGGGTAAGAGCAGTAGCTTCATGTTAGGCGGGTAAACAACTTGTTTTGTGACTATCCATAAAAAATACGATTTAATATAACTATCAAAAATGGTCGCGAATACAATGTTTTTCTACGTTAACCACTTCTGTGATCTAGTTTTTTAATACTTACACGACTGCTCAAAAGGAGTATAATGTTTTTAAGCTTCAAGTATTGTACTCGTGTATGTTTTTTTATGTGATTCTGACGGAATAAGCTCGTATCCCACCTGATATTAAGCAAATGACGAACTGCACTGCGTTCGTCACCCATGCCTCAGGGTCTCAGTTGTTTAGTCTCATGTGGCTGTAATTTTACTGGCTCTTAAGGACTGCTGCTGGAACTCAATGTTTATTTGGCCAAAATGTTAGGTGCTTGGCGACAGATTTTCTACTTGTGGGTGGTTGCTAGTTAGGTGAGCGTTCGCATAATGCTCTTCCCCCTTCGGCCGCGTATGATACCATAGTTTGGTAACCAGTATCATACGAAGAAAAAATGATCGTCGTAGGATACTGGTATCCAAGTGATAGGATATATTACTTTTCTGATACCCTTCATCATGTTTGGTAACCAGTATCCAGTAAGGAATATAACATTCTGCCTATGAAACCAACTCGGCAAAACTGTGAAGATCGCATTCTGAACCTGCGCTTATTATAAAACCCTCGCTTTATTGAAAACATACAAGAAAACAAGGAAATAGTTCAACTGTGAATCGTTTATTACCTACAACCTATTGGAATAAAATGGCGAAATGATTTCGATACAATGACCAACACTAATTTCGTTTACATTTAGCTGAGATATGGCGTCATTTATTTCTTCATCAATTTCTTTGAACTCTCGGCTTAGTTTCGATTTTCTTTTGTATATATCCATTAAGGTGGTTTCTTTTCTTAAAATATCTAAGAGTTGAGCCAATGCCGGTCTTTTACGTCCAATATATCTATTAAGGCGACTGTGCCAACCTTCAATATTATTGGTAGTACGTATTTTAGATGATGAACAACAGCAAATTTTTTCGAAGTCAGTCTTTGCCATCCATTGGTTATTGAAATATTTGTTAAATTTTATTATCTCTTCTCCAGACGGACTCTTTGACATAACATATTCATACCCCTTTCGGAAATAGGCTTTGGGTAAACGTGCAAGGCCAGCACACCTGGCTACATGCCTTTTTTTTACCCTTGTGGTTAATTTTAACGATTTTGCTTTTCTAAATAAACACCTATTCAAATGATAAAAACATCCCTTAACATCAATGTTGGGGAAAACTTTTCGAACAGCTTTCATTGGAGCCAACTCGAAGTCAACAGTAATTGTTTCTGGTAGCCACTGCTTAAATTGGGAATTTATCATATAAAATAGTAACTCGTAAGTTTGCTGTGTCTTGTCTGGTAGTAAACAAAAAATTAAAGGTACAACAGCCGATGTAGTTTCGTCGACGCCATGAATTGTATATAACTGATGAAATTCAGTCGGACATGAAGTAAAAGTACCGTCAGATAAAATATGCTTGTACTTTACGATTGATGCAGCACGTTGATTGCAAAATAGTAGAATCTTCTTGTCGTTATCACTATATTCTGCAAACAAGAACTTTTTGAATTTATCGGGTACTACGGTTTCAATCGAAGATTTGCTTCTCAATCTTGGTGCTCCTAATACTTTATTTCTTTCGTTGTACAATCCCGTTTTGATGTTTTGGAATTTAGGGATATCCCGTACAAAGTCAAGTCCTGCCTCTTCCAGGCTGAACACCATGTTGTCATATTGTTTTTGAATACTATCAAAATTATGACTACAATTTTCTTTCAATTTATCTAATTCTTTCAATATTTTGTTATTTGCAAAGTCTTGTTTGCAGGTTTCCTTGTGAGTTTTGATTTTTAAGACTTCATTTTTAACATTTAGAGTAACACTCCCTGTACATCCATAATTAATATTGTGGCATAGCCAAAATGTAGAGTCGTTTGAGTAAGTTTTTTTCCTGTGGTACTTGCGACCATCACTCAATAGTGCTCTTCCTCCTCTCTTCGTAGAGATAAATTCAATTTCTTTACTCATTTTGGATTACAGGCAACGCGGAAATTAATTCGTTGTAAATTAAAATCACAAAATTATTTTACTTACTTGTCAATCTAATACACTGACATTGACATCAATTGTTATGAAAACTTCAGTTATCTAAAGTGCCAGTGCATTTATATCTAAAGAGGTGATACTCGTATATCAATGCACATGACATGCCTGCCTAACAGTATCATACGAGGAAATATTAAGTACTCACTTGTAATTGTTTGATATTTTCCTGAGCTGATACTCGGTTACATAAAACAAAAAATCCCTATCACTTGGATACCAGTATCCTACGACGATAATTTTTTCTTCGTATGATACTGGTTACCAAACTATGGTATCATACGCGGCCGAAGGGGCTCTTCCACTATGCAATGAATCTCAAGTTGGCAGTGTGGATAAAACCATGGACCTTCGGCACGGCAGTTCATTAGCTATTTACTGCGCGACTTTCACTGCTTGAGTTTCTTTATTTACCGACTTTAAAAGAACGAGGAGGTACTCAATTCGTATGTTTATTTTATGTTTGCTACCTCAGAACTTTTGACTGGGTACACCGATTTTGATGATTCTTTTTTATTTAAAAGCTGATGCTTGCCGTGTGGTCCCATTTAAATTTCATCAAAATCGGTCAAGCTGTTTTTGACATACACACCAATAACTAAAAAGTATTTTCCTATCTTGATGATATAGTCATTTACAGTAAATGACAATCGACACCATAAGTAGCAAGGGCACAAAAAGGGTGAAAAAATATTTTATTCCAACAAATGGAACCATTTGCAATACTCAAATATGTGAAATAACTTGTCGAAGTCGGTACCATGCGCACAATATTGTCGTACTTCTGAACCATCATGGTACCGACTTCAACAAGTTATTTTAGATATTTGAGTGTTGAAGTTGGTTCCATTTTAGTTTTTTTTTTCTTAAATTACTTTTATATGCTTCAACGGACTTGCGTGTTTAGGGCATCCTTAGAATCTTTACATAATCCCCAGTGACACTAGAACATTACAGTACAGACGTGTTTTTTTTAATTTTGAATAAATTTGCTATTGAAAGGAACTAGACATCAGACAGTCCATATAATATTGAATAATAATTACATAACATATCTCGTATATAATATACGAGTTTGTCTACCGAAAAGTTGCAAGTCACAATGGGAAAAAGAAATCCGTAGCAAAAATTACCAAGTACTTACCAATATGTCTAAAATATCAAAGTAGGTAAAAATATTTATGCTTCCACTTTCCTGAATCATACATTATGAGCCCAGTGGGTTTTTATTTTTACGATGCGACACTATTTTCCTCTACGAGGTTCAAAGTGCAACCGTACCCACCTACCTACTATTATTTATTCTGTGACACAGTTTTATATTGTATCAAGTAACACAATATGTCATACATGTTTTTATGAATTTAAATGTATTTTCTTCCGACTTCAAAAAAGAAGAAGGTACTCAATTCCTGTTTTTTTGTTACCTCAGAACTTTTGACTGGGTGAACCTATTTTGATGATTCTTTTTTTATTTGAAAGCTGGTTATTGTCTTTGGTTATTTCACCAAAATCGGTCGAGCCGTTTCTGAGGTACACTTCAATAACTGAAAAGTATTTTCTTATCTTGATGATATAGTAATTGAAAGTGAATGACAATCGATCCCATAAGTTGCAAAGGTTACTAAAACAGATGAACAATTATTTTTTGCCAAAAAATGGAGCCGACTTCAACACACAAATGTGTGAAATAACATGTCGAAGTCGGTGCCATGCGTACAATATAGTCATTGACAGTGAATAAAAATCGATACCATAAGTAGCAAAGGTCACTTTCAAAAAGGTGATTTTTTTAACACAAAATGGAACCTACTTCAACACATAAAAGTGTGAAATAACTTGTCGAAGTCCATGCGCACAATATTGTGATAAGGTACTTTTGAACCATCATGGTACCGACTTCAACAAGTTATTTCACACATATGTGTGTCAAAGTCGGTTCCACTTTTTGCTAAAAAAAAATAATAATATCATTATTTCCAGTTTCCTAAATCATACATTTAATAGTAACCCTATAAGTATTAAACGTTTCACAGACGACAGCTATAATATAATATTAGGTCCTTACATATGAAATTGGCGTTTTGTATGGGAGGAACAAAAAGTCGAATATTTTTTAATATAATATATTTAATTAATCAAAGTATGAACCATTATTTTCTATGCACTTTTGCCATCTCATAGGTAGTTCATTGATCCCTTTACTAAAAAAACCAGTCGGACGGGAATCAATAAAATCTTTGAAGGCGATTTGGACTGCCCCATCGGAGTTGAATTTTTTCCCTTGCAAGAAGTTATCCAAATTTCGAAAAAAATGGTAATCTGTTGGAGCAAGGTCCGGGGAGTACGGAGGATGTCTTAGACTTTCCAATTGAAGCTCTTCTAATTTAGTAGCCGTCTGTAGCGCAGTGTGTGGTCTAGCGTTGTCGTGAAGCAGCAGTGGCGTGGAGCGATTGACCAGCCTAGGTTGTTTAGCCGCTAGCTTTTCCATCATGGTTTGCAATTCCTGACAATAGACATCAGCCGTAATAGTCTGGCCAGATTTGAAAAAACTGTAATGAACAATACCGGCACTAGTCCACCAAACGCTTACAAGTAACTTTTTTGGGGTTAATTTTCGCTTGGGGCAGGATTTGGCTGGCTGGCCAGGATCTAACCATTGCGCTGAGCGCTTCCGATTATCGTAAAGAACCCATTTTTCATCACAGGTAATGATTCGGTTTAAAATACCTTCATTATTGTGCCGGTTTAGTAATGTAACGCAGCAGTCGACGCGCGTTTGCCGGTTTGTTTCAGTCAATTCGTGAGGTACCCACCTTTCAAGCTTTTTAATCTTCCCAATTTGCTTCAAGTGAATTAAAACAGTTTTATCACTAACATCGCAGCCTGCAGCTAACTCGGACGTGGTTTACGATGGATCCGCTTCCACAATAGCCTTCAACTCTTCATTATCAACTTGAGTCTCAGGCCGTCCACGGGGCTTGTTCTGCAGGTCGAAATTTCCAGAACGAAAACGTTGGAACCAAAAACGAACTGTGTTTTCTTTTGCAACACGACCGCCATACACATCATTCACCCTTCGAGTTGTTTCCGCAGCACTAGTGCCACGGCGGAACTCGTACTCGTAAATAATGCGATATTTAAGGTTTTCCATTTTGTAAAATGAGTGACGCAAACAGAAAAAAACAGAAGAAAAGAAAACAAATGAATGACGATCATCGAAGCACAAATACATGAGTCTATAGCTGTACAAATTTGAATTTGGAATTCCTTACCAAACAGGAGAAATTCGTGATTAAAGTGGCCAGTACGAAAAACGCCAATTTCATATGTAAGGACCTAATATATAGCTAGTATATACTATATATTTATAGCTCGATATATTTCAATACATCTCAACACATTTTTCATAGATATTGACAAGTGACAACACACGGCTACTATAATATATAGCTTTACATTTTCGTTTCTTAATACCGACAGTTATGCTATAATAGTAGTTTATGCAACTGTCATATTATAATAGAGGATATTAAAACATGAGTGTAGTTTTTTGAAACGAGCCGCAGGCGAGTTTCAAAATAAGATTACTTATTTTTTTTAGAGTGTTTTCATACCTAATTATATTGCATACAATACTTTATTTAATCTCATGGCTATAGGTAGCTACATTAAATACAATTTTTATCCAACAAAATATTACTCAAATTCGTATGTACGAAATAGCGCCAAAATGGAAAAGTCTGTTATTTGTCTATGGCTCGGAAACAGCGCGCTCACCACAGATAATGTGTATACTTAAATTGTACTTTAATAATTAAAAAAATGTTTTAAAGCATTGTTTTGTTAGGAGAATTATGCTTTAATTTAACTTTTGAATTTTCTTAAAGAAGTATGTAAATAAAATATGCCAATAAAAGTCTGTATTTCATTTCATAATTAGAATATTACCGAATGAGATTATATAATATATATTATAGCTGCCGTCTGTGAACTCCTTTACCTTTTACAAAAATCGTTTTCATAGTGCAAGCTATACAGATAACAAGGGCAACGGGATGTTAACAATCGTGCTGTGACCTCAGTCACGTAGTCTGTGTCCCTAGACCGACGTCGTGATAAACACGCCACGGTCCTCACGGGATAAGATATATCCGGTTGGGTTGTTTTTTGTTGGTTACATTGATTAGATAATATATTGTAGTTATACTATCTATAGTTATACTTTTACTCATGGGTCATACATAGATCACAACTAAAAACAGACCCCCTTAAATCCCCTGTTAAGGCTTAGTCTTAAAAAACCATTACTTTTTCTACTAATACTTTTGAAGCGCTCGTAGCGAAGTTTACTTAGCTGTTCTCAACCGATCAGCAAAGTTAAGCAACGTCGCGCGCGGTCATGAGTTGGATGGGTGACCGCTAGTGACATTACTACTGAGCGCTTCCGTGCTTCGGAGGGTACGTTAAGCCGTCGGTCCCGGTTGTTGTCTTAGGATGGCAGTCGTTATAGCATGATGATGCATTTTGCGAATGCCCGCCTGGCTAGCTACGACCCTCAAAGAAAATCTGTCGCCAAGCACCTAACGGTGTGTTCCGGCAGCTGTCCTTGAGAGCCAGTACTTCTAGGTTAGCCTGAACAACATCTTCGACCACATCATCACTTACCATCAGGTGAGATAGTGGTCAAAGGCTAACCTATCAGGCATAAAAAAAAAACTATCTTTAATACTTAGAAGATTAGGGCTTTTTTCAGAATGTTCGAGTAAGTTCCGGTTATACTACCCAGAACGTAAAATAACTGAATGATAAAAGTGACAGTATCATCAGACGTACTATCTTCAATACCTAAAAGATAGTAATAATTATTATTATAGTGACAAGATTAATCTCTCACTATATTGACGAATTTAGCCATCATATCTATGTTAATTTTTTTATGTCATTGTGACGGAACAAGCTCAAGGCCCACCTGATGCTAAGCGGACTAACCTCTGCCTATAACAGATGCATTTCGTCACAATTCACGAATTGCACTGCGCCCGTCACTTTGAGACATAGTTGTTAAGTCTCATGTGCCTCTGTAATTTCACTGGCTGTCAAGGACTGCTGCCGGAACACATCCGTGACATACAGACGGACGGGCACTCATAAATCATTGAAGTCGGGGTGGTTAATGTATAATCGAAGGCGTTTTACTTTAACCGAAGTTAAAGTAGAACACCGACTTCAGAAATCATATTTTCATTTCTCATACTCGGAAAATAGTGTTTATTTGATCTGCATAGCGGGTGGAAGACGCTGCTTCCCACCTAAGGGTGGGAAAAACTCATAGTAAATGCTTCCCTCCTTTGGGCCGGAATGACTAACCATGGCAACCATTGTTGTAAACAAGATTACATGATTACGTTTTATCGTTTGTATATTTTCGTTGTTCGATAGCCATCCGTAAATATTGCCAGCAAAATTTAATTTTAAATAGTTGGCTAATCATGATATTATTATTAATGAATAATTTAGAAAAACTACTATTTTTTACTTTCCTTACCCTTTCCTAATTCCTACTCGGACTATATCCACCCTCGCTACGCTCGGGCGTCTAAATACCTCGTATGGGAATTGATTCCTTTCGACCCTTGTATAACAATCTACTATTACTTCTATTAGATTAACTGAAATAGAAAGTTAGTTTGTTCTTTTATATAATTTTTTCATTATATTTTTCTTTGTTTAATGCTAATTATTACAAATTGGCATTCTTTTACGAATGGATAATTAATGCCATTAATCAGCCTTGTGGCGAATCATCATTATTCATAACAATGGCTTCAACGTTTCGTATTTCAAAACTGAAACAATGCAGTTATTAAAACAGTTTCACGTTTTCAGTAATACGGTTGTTATTTGTTGTGTACCTATCTTTCGATTTCAATGGAGCGGAGGTTCTCGTATATGTCACCGGATAATTGTACGATACGTTAGTTTATAAAAAATCTAGTGAGATTATAAACTGTCGATAGATTGTGAACGAACATTAAAATTTACAATCTAACGCTTAAATTTTCCTCAGATTATAAACTGACCATGTCTAGCTGGCAGTTTATAATCTAACGATCTATAATCGCCCGAGAAATTGTGAACCGCCTCTGATTGGTCGCCGTTATAGGTGCCACGAGTTCATTTCATAGAGTTAAGAACAAAAAGAATAGTCAGCCAAAAAAACATATTTATTTCCAGTTAGTACATTAAAAAAACTAAGGGATTTAACATATTGACCACCATAAAATACTTTGATACCGTTCGTTCTTTTACCAAAAAATTTAATCGGACACCAAATTTAGTAAATGATCACTATATTTTAGCGAGGGGTTAAATATCATTTAGTCTAGGGCAAAGTCACATTTAGGTGCGACGACAAGCGAAGCGTGGAGGAGCGTTAGGTTACTTGTGACTACAACAACGCCACAAGAATTTAATTTCATATACTATTGGGTTAACAATGATTTATTTTGAGTATTTTTTTTTAAATATGATAGCGACATGTTAAAACTTTGGTTATAAGATTACATTAAAATGCGGGTTTAATTTTGGTGATAATTTACTATTTTTGTCTGTTATATGATACACTATATCTGGTGGTAAGTTAAACATAAGCCAAAAAATAATACATTAAAAATCTGTACCTACGTATTTTGCTTATGGCCACTGTAATACTTTCGTAGATCTATGGTAAATTGTTGTTGATCCACATAATTACAATTTGACGGCTGGACATGGTCAGTTTATAATCTTACGAAAATTTAAACGTTAGATTTTAAATTTTAGTTTCTATTCACAATCTATCGACAGTTTATAATCTAACTAGATTTATTATAAACTAACGGTTAGTACAATAAAACGGTGACATATAGATATATTACTCAAATATCACCTAGAGTGTACTGTATGCTTACGTGTTTATTGCTTTAGTCATGCCTGGCTCACTCCGCACTTAAGGTAAAGGTTACACAAAGCTAAAGGTATATCGGCGTATCCGTCCGGACGTGATTATTCTACAGTGCGTGCCGCGTCAGAAGAGGTCAGAGCTATGCGATAGAAAGAGAAACTCCTTGGAGGAGTATATAAATATTAGGTACTCCGTGCTCGAGCTGATCCTTTTTATTCTGCGGTTTATTTAGGACGATATTTGATTGAACTTTTAACCGGAATGTGGTATATTGCCTTCAAGAATATTTTACATACATCACGCCTTTTTCTCGTAGGGGTAGACAAGATTTCCATGTCCTAGCTACAATCTTGGTATCCCTCTTGCTTCTTTCAATGTCATTACATGAGATAAACATCAGTTCAAAAAGTGGAAGTCATGGGTGTTATCGATGATTATGAAACTCATAACCATTACTGTGTACAATGACTTCCTAAACTCCTTTCTGCCAAGAGAAATAGCCTAAATTTTATACATTTCATTAAGTCACGCAATCATTAAAATTTGAAGCACAGTTGCTATAATATTCCTTGGTGCATTGTCTCCAGGTGATCGGAGCCCGCAGTGCAGCGGAGCAGCGCGTGAAGTCGCTGAAGGAGCTCTCGTGGGCCAAAGCGAACGCTCTGCTCTCGACCGCTTACGGACAGAAGGCGATGCACAACATCGACTCCGGCGCAACCTACGCCATGCAGCTGTTGGACCACTACCTACCCCCTGTTGGAGCCCCTGAAGAGCCATCCAGTAAGTAGCCTCTATAAGTGCAAAGGATATTTTGGCAGGGAGTTAAAAATAACACAAATTGTTTCTCGTTATAGTGGCTTAAGGTTGAACTGGCCGGTCACTTCTCCATACAAATGTCGAAAAGTGATCACTCCCATATTTGAGATTTTAGGTCCAAAAGTAAGCATAATATCTATTGATCTCGTTATTATCCAGGCTTGTATCGAAACAAATTTTAAAAATATATCATTATGTTGAACATTATGAGTCTCGGAAACTTTGTATGAAAATGTTTCGAAGCTCATATCATAAATATTCATCTTATTAAAAAAATGTTACGATACAAACCTAGATAATAAAGAGAACAATAGATAGCATGCTTTGTTTTGGACCTAAATCCTCAAATAAGGGAGTGATCACCGTACACTTGTATGTAGAACTGACTGGCCAGTTCCCCTTAAGTGAGGTTAAAAACTGAAAAGTCCGTTTGCGTATTCTTTACTCGCAGGGATTTGTCCAACCAGTACCAATAGGGTATTTCAAATACCGTTTTTGTCTGAATCAAAAATATCGTCCTTTCGTCCTAGTAGTTATATGACTAAATACGAAAATATCGTTCTGTAAATCTTTAAAACGCTTTCTATTTATGATGGATCATGGCCACATTCACGCCCGCCAGGACCTTCACCTACTAGATGCGAAACTACTCCAACACATCCGACGATACCTAAGTTCTTATTTGGGCACGCTTATCACAGTGGTTGTGTTGTACAAATGCCGTACATGGAATATATTTACATACTTTTACCAGTCGATTTTGGTATTTCGTCCTCCAGACCAGATATAATTTTATACTCAAAAAATCTATAACGCATAGTACTTATAGAACTTACTGTGCCGTGAGAAACAAACATACCTAAATACCACACAATAAAAACTAACAAATATTATGACTAATTTATATGATGGAGAAGTCGGTTCAAGGAGTATACCAGCAAAATCCTTGTATAACCTACTAAGACCTTGGCCTGTCAAGAACGACCGTAACTTCTATCCTAGAATGTTTATCCAAGGCGGCATTAGTAGGATCTTACTAAATTTGGTTAGGCAGGGGAGGAGGCTCGAGCGGTGAAAGGGAGCATTGATGCATCATAAAGGGGCCCCTTAACCTTACACACTGGGTTGCAAGTCCCATAGGCACCTTGACTTGGGCCTCTTCCTCTGCAACGCCATGGACCCGGCACCCGCACGGCGAATCCATGGAATGCTCAGTAAATTCGTCGTCTGAGATCTTGTCAAGTTCATCACAATTGAAGTTTGTTGAACTACGGAATTACTAGACAATACTGGATTGCGTTCTGGACGTCCTGGGGGCCAAGTCTACTAATTACATGTTCATATTCAGCATAGATTCATTCAAGATTCATACAAGACAGAATCGGTAGTCTGCTGATCCCTTATGAATATATGAATCTAGGCTGGTTTGACGATATTGCCAACAAAAAATAAAAAGAGAAGAGTAAGGTAATTCAGAAAACAATTTCGTTATTATTTATTATTGTTTCGTTTCGTTTTCATATGAAACCGAGATTGAATCAATATTGACTCAATATGAACGATATGAAGTTAGTAGACTACCAAAACTGTCAAAATCGACCAGGCCGAGTCCATTATAGATTCATATTGATTAGCAGACTTGACGCCCTGCACCTTTTTCCCTTGGACTACTGTCTCCACAAAATGTTTCATTCTTGACCCTTAGTTAGTTGTTTACTAATGAGCTACTTGTGTGAACAGACGAAATAACGGCGGCTACCACAGACCCCGCGCTGCACACGGTTCAGACTGTGGGCCGGCTGAGTGCGGTCGCCGCGAGACGCGTCTGGGCCAACCTCGCCTACAAGGTCAACGAACTTAGGAATTCGGGTAAGAAGCTCTTCTTTTACTCTCGGACATTTTCTCTTCTCTCTTTATTGCTTATAGAATGGCAGCTGGCTCTCAAAGAAAGTTAGCGATCACCTAACTGTATATGCCGTTAGATTTTCTGCAACAGATCCTTTTTGATATAGCTAGCCATCCTATCATTTAAATACCTTTCTACCATGCTGTGAAGCCTGTCGCAGGAACTGAACTAGTGAAATGACTTCAAAATGGTTACAGTATAAATTTTAGGCCAGTTTTCGTGCAGAATTGTTCTCAACGCCTGTCTGAAATTAAAGGAACTCAAATGGCGGTTAGATGCATTAATTAATTAGCGAATATGCGTAGTTGTTCGAAGATCCCATTTTTATGCTGTCGAGGCTTCTCGTACTTTGGTGAAATATAATAATACAATTTCTTATATCATAGAATGTAAATAGAAATTGCAATTTAGGTTTTATTGATACTCACCTTGGAAGCCCACTACTTTAAAATTATCTTAAGCCGACCTTATCATGTATTAACACTGTTATGACGCAGTGATAAATTAATCCTACACATTTATTACCGACAAATTATGTCGCCTTTTGTTAGCAATATATATTTATTGCTTTATATATGTATAGCAACGTACGATATTGTGCACGTGTATAACACAAACCATGACGTGTCCGCAGGTATAGAGCTTGACGTCCGCCGCTACGTGACAGCGCTGCTGGCCGCCCTGCACTTGGCCAAAGTTACCAGCGATCAGCAACAGAGGGAGCAACAAGACCAAACGGAAACACAGAATAACGTCGCGGAACCAGCTCCTTCCATCCCCCAAACCCCTCCTAAAAACCCCCAAGAATCATCCCCTACCACCGCCAACAAGGTGAAGTCCACGCCGGAATCGAAATCCATTGATGATTTAAATTAATAGTTTTTTTTTGCATTTTGTACGTATTTTTAAATGAAAAGCCACAATGAACATACACCCGCTGTATGCTCATTGTTCTGGCTTTAGGTAAGCATGTAACTTAATATTAAACGAGCTTTTATAAGACTGCCTGTTACGAGTCTTTAATTTGGATGTATTTATGCATTTTTAATATTGGATAAAGTAATGAATATTTTTATAGCTAACTATTATTGGAATAAACTGATATTAATAGAAACACATCGTTTATTTATTGATGCTTTTATTATTCTAAGGATTATTATAACTACGTAGAAGCGTATATCGAAACCATTGCCGTATCTCTGCATTATCCTTTAATCGATTCTTAGGCCCTTAATATGCTCACAAAGATATGAGTTGATATGGAGGTAAACACTACAATGAGGTCATATGTATACAGTCTGAACATGATCAAGTTTAAAGCATACATTTTTTCAATATAGATATAACTGACAGAATAACATATCTTATCCCCTGGCCCATAACCTTGGTGACACGGTGGGTCTTTAAAAGGTAAACGATACCACTGACAAAAACATCTCAAGCGCCAGTTAATATCAGCATATTTATTTATATTCAAAAGATTAAAAGCCTTTCTTGAATATTATACAGATTAAATAGATTATAAAATACAATTATATAAAATTTATAACATCAATTCTGAAAATACGAAATTGTTTTTGGCACATACACGCAGGTGTATAATAGTATGCTAATACTTTTACATTCATTGCTTTGAAAATTATATATCTTTTTTTGTGATCAAAAACTATGAACAACACACTTCTACTAATAATATAGAGTTTAAATAACATGTCATAAAAACAGTTAAAAAAATATTATCTAATGTTTTGATTTATAAACTAAGTAAGTACGATAAATGCTGCGCTTGCGGAAAATAACGTTAAAACATTTTATGCTAATTCTGTAAAACGTAATAACAACGCTAAATAAATGGGTTCACTTCCTTGTATGAACAAGCAGTTCATTGAGAATACTGACAAAGTAAATGTATATTACGTACTTACTAGAGGTCATGCTCTAATTCAGATTTCACTTACTATAAACTACGGAGTAGAGAATTAAAACGACACTGTAAGTAACGCAATTGTAGATGTAAATGAAATCGGCATTAAAGAAATGATTAATTAGTTTAGACAAATCCGAGTCTCACATAAAGGCTAAATTACTAAAAACGGTATTAGTAAGTTATACAGGACAAAGTAGGTTGATATAAAAACAAAACTTCGGACTGTCGACACTGACGCGACCCAAAGTTTCGCTGCAATGTAAACTTAACGACAAAAACACTAAAATCTTCACGAAATTTCCCACCACTAAGTCAGTCTGCAATATGTATAAAGCTCGATATTAGTAAGTTATACAGGACAAAGTAGGTTGATATAAAAACAAAACTTCGGACTGTCGACACTGACGCGACCCAAAGTTTCGCTGCAATGTAAACTTAACGACAAAAACACTAAAATCTTCACGAAATTTCCCACCACTAAGTCAGTCTGCAATATGTATAAAGCTCGATTAATTATACGAGTATTTTAACCGATACTGTGCATTGTGTGTTGATAGAGACAAAGTCGGAAATGGTTTGACAGCAAAACTGCCGGCTGCCACTTCGGTTTGAATTGACTACATTTGAGATATAATAATGTACATATTAAATTTGAAAACTATCGTAAGTACCATTAACCTACTAACGAATGAACGTCGTGACAAAATTCTCGGCAAATTGTTTTACATTGATACCGAGTTATCGTTATTGAACGTTACAAGTTATATAAAACCAACTCATTATTCGACGATTTGATTTTCCGTTTCTTATTCATTCGAATTGCCATATACTGTAATTAATTTTATTTTGTCAAAACATAATACTAAAAACTATGTATCTAGTAACATTAATGAATACCAACTAACTTGTCACACAACTGTACCACAGGCGATATTGAGATGATCTGAATACAGGGAATTTTAATTCCCTTTTGTCAGACTAGTCTAACAACCAATCTTACCACAGGGAAACACAAATATACCTCTTGATATAACTTGATGAGAATATATTACATTACTATGTTTTCTCATATAACTTGAGCAATTTTTACAATACATTATGGAATACATACCAAATCATTTACACCACGGACGTATTAGTGCCACCGCGGAACGATTAAAGTTCCTTTGTTTGAGTTTTGTTTCTCCTTCGGTTCAGACACTTTTGAGCGCGAACCCGTCGTCCATTCGTTACAAAGTTAATGGGAACTATCGTATATTTTAAATCCACTCTCACTTGAAATTTATATTTAATTTAATCATTGTTTTGCCGTAATCCTCAGAAAAATCTCAGACCTCAGAACGTATACAGTTGTTAGCGAATGTACCTATTCCTTATGTAGTAAATTAATTGGTATGACCGATATTATTTCAACTCGGATTTATCTAAACTAAAATATACTTTATCCTTGAGTAGCGTGCGGTGCGGGAGGCAGTAGTGCGCGATTATCCAAGGCCGTGATCTTCGAAGAAGCCCTGCGGAGTCTCCTCCTGCAACAAGGGTCATCACTGAGCCAGAGTCGCTCGTGGCCGTATTAGACCGAGCCATCGCTTTTCGGTGAACATAATCATTTAAACTAATTTATAACAACGTATTAGGAATGAAGTAACACTGTCGCATAGTATAATTTTCTTGCAGTTGAAATATTTTACCTTACCCTTAAGATGGCCATAAATTACATATTCGAACTTTGGCAAAACATGTACAAGGGAAGGCTCAGTCCAAGGTTCTAACTCCGCTCGTTGTTATAAATTTATAATTTTGATTTTTTAAGCTAGTCCATACTTCTAGGTTAGCCTGTACAACATCTTCGACCACATCATCACTTACCGTCAGGTGAGATAGTGGTCAAAGGCTAACCTATTAGGCATACAAAAAAAACTTATTTTAAACTATAAATGGCAAATTGGAACGACTCAATAACACGGTAGCTCAGATTGGCAAAACATGTATAAGGGAAGGCTCAGTCCAAGGTTCGAACTCCGGTCGTTGTTCTAAATTTACCTTTTTGATTTAGTATGTTAAACTATACCTACTTATTTTAAGCTATAAATGACAAATTCGAACTTTGACTCAGTAACACGGTAGCTCAGCTCACATTGGCAAAACACGTACAAGGGAAGGCTCAGTCCCAGGTTCGAACTCCACGCGTTCTATATGTACCCTTTTGCTTGCCCTATTTTTTAAGCTTTGAGCATACTTATTCAACATCAAGGATAGTAATTTTTGATGTAATTTACATGATGTCGATATAAATACATATACGATTTTGGCCATAATATATGACGTGTACACAATTTTATTATGATTAAAACAAGATGTGTTTATGGATAGTGTCTTCGCAGTGCTTTCCGTAAAACGTAGTTTTGGTCATGACGTAGTGTTCAAGCCTAGTGTATTTTTGCATATTTTGAACCTAATATAATATCTGCTTCTGATTTGCCAGTTTTTCGTTTTACTATTTATCTCTAAACGTGAAAATAAGAATCAATTTAAAACTATTTTCGGAGTACTGGCAAACAATAACTACGCTCAAGGACATGCATACAACACCGAGTGTACACTCGTAATGGTAAAAATAACGAAACTGCTTTCGTATGGAAAGCGCTACGAAGACACTTCCCTCCGGTAACTTATTATCATTAGCCGGAACTATGCCAGATTGATGGCAATATGCTAAGTACCCTATTACAATACCTTGCAAGACATAGTTGTTCAGTCACTACTATCTGTCCCTCCGGGGATGTAAAGGCATGATATAATGTTTTATAATTTGTTTTTTTCTCTACTCAAAGCCTGTTATGGATACACTTTCAGAGGTTTAACACACAAATTCCAAGTTTGTTCGATGTTGGCTAGAGATACTAAAGAATATTCTACTGAGAGTTAGACTACCATATTTTCCAGGATCCTAGCTAGGCCAGGGTTACCTAGGTTTTTTTTTATTCATTCTTAGCTCTGCACCTGATAAGAGAACGTAGTGGAAAATAAAACACTTTTACTTCAATCTCAGCATACATAAAATCACGCCTTTTTCCCGTAGGGATAGGCAGAGACCACAGATTTCCACTTGCTACGTTCCTTACAAATCTCTTTCGCTTCTTCTACACTCATCAATCCTTTCATACATAAGTTTCGGTTTAGGGTACTACGGAGTTGGCTTTTTTTCAGAACGTCTACAATCTGATTTCTGAACGTTCGTTCGCCTAAACTTCCGTTCACTTGTCCCATGTATACCTAGTCAATCACATTTCATTCTCTCTACATATCAAAACTATCTTAACATACCTTTCTCGATTTTTGTCACTATTCCCTACATATATTATACTGTTAATAAATAATAAGACTCGTAATATATATCTGTAACTAACATACATTTATTATTACTTACGGGATCTGTACCGTGGTGATTTTATTTTTGAGCTACGATATTTCGACGCAGTTGCATGCATCATGATCGCGGGGTGACTGGAATAACTTTTGTCAACCGCTCGTTACTCCAGTCACCCCGCGATCATGATGCATGCAACTGCGTCGAAATATCGGGAGCTCAAAAATAAAATCACCACGGTACAGATCCCGTAAGTAATAATATTAGTTATAGAGTGAACCGTGATAGTTTCAAAAAGTGTTCAACATACTCTTGCTGTTATTATAATAAATAGTTGAACGTGCTCATTCTGTCAAGTATATGCCTAAAGTATATACTTGACTTGTAAAAATTATGAACGTTTTTATGTGCCTATAAGCCATTTTTTCATCTTCTTTCTCTATACCTTTTGGTTACAATTTAAAAAAAAATGTGATTTTCATTCTAATAAAAATCTTAGTAACATAATATACTTTATTCTTATATTTTTACACATAGAAAAGATGGCAATATTAAATATATTTAAAATATTATTGCAAAGTAATAAAAACGACGGTATGTATGAATTCACATTATAAAAGGTAATTTATATATTATTATGATTTATTATAATTAAATTATCCTAACTAGCATTCTATTCCGAAATCTGAATAATAACTCTGTATTTTGTATGCTTAATTTCGGATTAAACCAATCAGTATACAAAAATATTTACTAATAATTCGTATTATTGATTTAAAAACACTCATAAAATATTTGAAAATCAACGTAAAATCACAACAAAAAGAAAAACATAATACCTATGGTATTGGAAGTTTAAGTTAATTTTAGATAATATTGCTGATCTGTATTTACTTGGTCCATTTTGGTCAGATATTTTTAACGCGTTTGATCAGTGGTTATACATAATATTATTGTATATGTAACTGAATTTATAAGTATACCTTGGCACATACAAAATCGTGTCATGAAACCTACCACCAGATATAGAAAAATATATTTGAATACTATAATGTAGGTAACGACAACAATATACTTAATATTAAATTCACGACTCGACCAAAACTGTGTCATGTTTTAAGTTATGAAACTTAAAGATTATAAGTAGTAATTTTTCGGAAGCTCAGGCGTATCCGGAGTCCTGGGGCGCAGTCAGGACGCCGACGGGGACCTCAGAGGAGCCCGACCTCGCGCAGCGCCGCATCCACTGTCTCGTCCTAGTAATACAATCCACCACCCATAAGCATGCGAACAATTTGTAAAACTCTGTGATCTGCGTCAACATCACGAGTTTCGCTTTTAGCGAATTGATGTACCTACAGGTTACTACCTACTAGGTACCTATTGTTATGCAGGTTATGTCGTTTATCCCCCATCACACTATCACTTCGCACTACCAGTAGTGTCATTGTAGTTTCTGATCTCCCTCAATACTACTATGAAAATAGCAGTAGTTCTAAAGAAGATTTTATTCTTCAGTGGCACAACTGTTCTGTATTTTAAGATGGTTTGAATATTTTAAAGAGAATTTCTCAAAATCATCACAGTTATGGCGAGCGCTACATAAAAGTTATGTCTAGGACTGTCTCATACAATATAATTAAAAATACTAACTCATTTGATTAATGCTGGGCTTCATGGTAGAATGTAGTTCATCTATTCGATAACGCTATTGCTTAAATAACTTTTGAAAATGCATTTCTGAACAATCACTTAAAAGTAAAACTTAATTTTAAAGTGGGCTTAATTTGGGCCAGAGAGGGCCGTTTACCTATTCGTTAAAATTAATTGACGTCTTATCTGTCATCGTCAGTCGAGTGTTGTGTTTTATACCTATATAGTTACTGTGTTGGTTTTGCAGTCAAGTATTTTTGTTTGTATAACAATTTACTTGTGATAATTATCTTCATAACAAAGAAAATGGGGAATGTGATGATGAGGCAACGAACTACTTCAATTGAAGTAGTTCGTTCGTCCAATATGTCAGACTAGAGGACCGTACCGGCTTCTCACCGGTATTTAACAAAAAAAACCGTTATTTTCTAAATATTCCATAGCCTATGTTCATCAGGGATAATGTAGGATTCTAATGGTGAAAGAATTTTTCAAATCGCTCCATTAGTTTTTATGTTTATTCGGTACATACTTACAAAAATACCAATAATTCCTCTTTGTAATATTTGTATACATCTATATTTTCAGGGTTTTCCAAATTCCATTAAAGAAAATTGAGTTAGCACATTTAATTACTCACTATAACAGACACAAAATTTTGTTAAATCCCGCGCTTTCGAAGATTTTTTTGTTGTTTCTGGCAAGGGTCACTTAACATTATTGAAAGGTATTTAGAGGTTTTTATATAAACTTTATCTAGTACCATATAGAACTACTACATACTAGAACTACTTTACGGGCAGATAACTAAAGATTATTTTTGAATGTATTCAGAAACACATTTAAGAGCCCTTTTACATTTTGCAGCCTTCTCACTCGCACTTTTAAATATAATTTCAAATAGCAACAATATGGTTTATATTTTTTAAAATGTGGTCAATCATTATTTTGCTGCATGCAACTGTAGATGTTCTCTACTAATTTTCATTTTGATATCTGTTATGGGGGATCCAAAACGCGTAATTTAGTTATTTTAAATTTTGGGCCTCTAATTCTAATTGGACTCAACATGTAACAAAGTAAAAATATGTTGAGAACATCTATAGTTGCATGCAGCGAAATAATGATTGACTACATTTAAAAAAATATAAACCTTATTGTTGCTATTTGAAATAATCTTTAAAAGTGCGAGTGAGAGGGCTGCAAAATGTAAAACGCCTTTTAAGATATAAACTTACTCTATCCAACTTTTATATTTGATGAATCAATACTTAATGAGCAAATAACTAGGAACCTCAGAAACCGGGCAGAGGACAATATTCATAGTAGGATTTTTTTAGAATAGTCGAGCTTGTAATTTTCTTTAGCGTCTCGACTATTTTCATAGTAATGTCGTGGGAGAACAGAATCTCCCATGACACTACTGGGGTACGCTCAGGACATAAGGTAGTGGGCACTCGGAGTGCTTTTTCATACTAACGTCGTTCACAACGTTAGAGTAGAGCGTTCGGTTGTTGAGAACTCGATCGTTCGGAACCTCTGAAGGTTGGAACTTATTAACTACCATCAAAATCGGCAATTGAAAGTATGCAACCTTACTTGTAATTTTGTCGATGACATTTATAAACACTAATTTGAATTTTGCAGTGGTTTTATGCTTTTAAATACCATACAATTTGTATACTTTTTGGTACATACTTTGTACGCCAAAGAAAACAAAGATAGGTAGGTTATAGAACAATCGCATCTTTCTGTACCTACGAGTAAATTGAAAAACTACCAAACAACTACCCTGTGAGGCTCTGAACGTAGCCCTGGTACTGCGAAGCTGTAGTGTCACGGGATAAAAACGGGTTACGCTGCTAAAAAGATCAGATCACATTTAACGAGACTGAAATTATTGAAGTGTGTGATTAATTATAATAATTTGTAATTTTGAGACATGTAACATGCTGTTAATAAGCTCAAGTTGAGAATATAAGACCACACCAAAGAGAGCGTTAGGAGAGCTTTCCGCACACATGAATGGCACCACACATACTGTAATCACAATTAACATCCATCCATAGCATGAGAGCAATATACTGTTAGATTTTTTATGTATGAATTCTTTTTAATTTGATGAGAGTACAAAGCCTTCTAGTTTAATGTCTTAGAAAAATAATTAATATTATAATGCTTAATCTCAAAGCTATTATTCCATAGACCTGAAATTAAGTACTCATGCTATGGAAGCAGGGGAGAGGGACCATGCAAGAAAACAGAATTTTCCTTCAAACAAATATATTTCGAGAACCCATTATAAGTATATGCATGAACAGCCAGACCATTACCACTTAAAGGACATTGCTTTAAAACCAAACTAACATTAAACAACTACATATCAACAACAAACAAATAAATAAAAATTAACACACTCTCAAATTTTTTAATGAATAGCCGAGATGAAAATCATTAAGTGTTTAAAGTAATGTCCTCAATACAATTCATATACAATAATAGAATAATAACTACACAGATACGAAGCGACAATATACACAGATAAACTATTCCATATTACTATAATAATGACTTACAATAATATTAATATCTGTAATGAGATCTATCGGAATTCGATTTAGTTTGGTTGTGATGTCTTAATGGTTTTATGAATAATGTTACTTATTTTGTTATTATGTTTAAACTTTAGTGTTTGTAAAATGTAATAACCATGCAAACATAAGAATTAACAGAATGTTGTTTACTATTAGACGGTTTAAATATCACTCATGTAAACTAAAGCGATAAGAATAAAAAAAAGAGAGAAATGAAAGGCAATGCTATGAAAGTCATGCAAGATCAAATTATTAAACAAAGCGAAAGCACTTGACATCTACAGTACATTTAGACTTATAGCGGGATCCAGGGTCCAGGGTTGTGCAATGCATCAGTGCAACAATCCATCGTTCAGGTCCTGACCGCCACCAGTGCATGCATATCACACCAAAACATAGGACAAATTAGCGGAGTGCAGACAGGTTATAAAGAACTAGTCAATATAGGATTCTTAGACAATAAAAAAAGCACAGATTTTAATGAGTAATTCGTTCTCTGTTTCTTATGTGTTTATGTTGCAAGTTGTAAGTTTTTTAATCGTTGTTTCATTTTAATATGTTGTATTTAATACTCTCCTACCAAATATTATTTAATAGGCACTAATAAAGGTTCTAAGACTTCATTTGAGACTTAAAATTTTAAATTTAACATACAACTATTAAACGTTAAATTGGAATGTATCATTATTATTATGATTGTTTTTTCAATGTAACTGATATGTTTTAATAGTCAGTGCTTTAAAATACACCTAAAAGGCAGTGCTCCTATCAGCATAGTAACATTATCACGTTATATAATTAACATATCTAATACACAATGAAAAGGCACTACTGAGGCCACTGTCCTATCTTACTGGTCCACAATATTTATATAGTTTTACTAAATATAATATTAAAATTACACAACTATAAGGATATGATGAAAAAGTAAGAAGTATTCAAAGCTTACTCACTATAATTGCATTTTTACCAAACTATAATACACTGCGGTTCTAATCATGTAAATATGTGCCATTTGCACTGTATTCGAGAAAACGTTCGGTTCATAATATGCTAATCAGACACCACAATAGAAATGTGACGTTGTAGTGCAGAGAGTGTCACAAACGTCAGAACTAGTCACAAAAGTCAAACTCAAATTTTGCTATTAGATATGGAAGGATATTTTTGTTTTTGTGGTTGGAATTTACACGTAAAACAATCATAAGTTCATAAAGGAACGCCTTGAAATTTAATACTAAATAAATCGATAACTGATTTAATTTGTTAATGTTGCGAAGAAGCAAATTTTACTTTGGAAACTATGGCGAATTTTATTTATATTTATTTTATCAGGAATTTGCTAGGACTCGCGTTATATTTACGAAGCAAATTGACAGTTGACAGATGTCGTAAACGCAGCTGCTACTCGGTTCAACTTGTTTTGCGTGTAAACAGTGAATATTTCTCTGATCATTTTTTTAATAAGATTATAACGGAACTAGCACCAGACCACCTGATGTAAAGCGATAACCTCAGCCTATAACAGATGCATTTCGTCATAAGTGGCGAACTGCACTGCGCCCGTCTCTTGGGACATACGGTAGTTAAGTTTCATGTGCCTGTAATTTTACTGGCTCTCAAGGACTGCTGCCGGAACATACTTTTGGGTGCTTAGCGACAGATTTTCTACTTCAGGGTGGTGGCTAGCCAGGCGAACATTCGCAAAATGCACTTAAGTGAGGCTCAAGCCAGCGGTGGAGATTGAAACAGACCTGCAGCACGGCAGTCCATAGTTATTACCGCTAGACTATCATTGCTTCAAGACTGGTTCACTATCCCGTATTTTATTATGAACCGAACGTTTGCAATGTATTAACCGCAGCGTTTGCATAAACATGTTTCAAAATATACAACGGAGCTTCTCCAATAAAAATATCCTAGTACATTATAGGAAGTAAGTAATAAAATAATGTAGGTAAGTTATAATTTTAGGAGAATTTAGCCATCTCTTAGTTTTCTTGCTTACTTTGTTGTTATTCAATCCCGAAAACTCCAAAATGTTGATTCAAAACTAGTTATATTACTAGAGCATTCGTATTTATAATTGCACCTCAAGAATAAGATCAATCAAAAGATGTTGTTTATGAAAGATGTTCCATACATTAAACATCCAAACTGCATCTTAATACGAGCTTTAAATCTTAGCAAAAAGTATGCACCAATAAATGTAAGTTATAATTACTTTCTGATATACTTCCATTGTAGATATATATAGATACTTACCTGTGGTACAAGAGTTTTTCACTACAGAGAAGGGTAAAATTGTTTTTATTTAGACAAGCTCATTGTCCTGGCTACTGACCTCTTGTAGCAGATCCTGTGCAGCGATGGCTTTAAGGACATTCTTCTTGCTTGTCTCCTGCAGCTCCCCGCCTAGCACCAGCTCATCCAGAATGAAGTATGCTTTCTCAAAATTAAATATTATATCCAACTCGCAAACCTGTCGACAAGTTATAGGAATAAAATATTAATATAGATTTAAAAAATAATCAAAATGAAGAGGTGATGACTGACGATTGAATAAGAAAAAAAGACAAAGAATAAGAAAAACATGTTTGTTTAATGGTGGTGCTAGTAGTTGTGATAGGTAGACCGATTTAAGTCAGTGTAATTATTTATGTGTGTGTATAAAAATAGCAGAACCTTAAAAAGATTTATATTATTATTATGATGTGTGTAGGGACACATGCAACGTGGGCGCAAATTGCTGATATTGCAAAAGCCGCCTCATGTGCTGAGTTGCCCCGCCGCATTTGTGCCGAGCGTCCATACTTCAGCCCACCTTATTAGTAGAACCCTTTTTTGTAACTGAGTACGTAATTCTGAAGTATAATAATTAACGATGATCACCGAAATTTAGTATTTTAATTTACCCTTCCCAATAGACAGTCAAGAACACGCATATGGAAGAAATAAGGGCGCACATATAAACCTTGATAGGTGACGTGCGCCACGATTGCAGATAACAATTCTGAGAACCTTACAATGTGAATAAGCTTTCTTTCATTTTGCACCCAAACTTTTATTTATTCATAGCTAACCAGCGACCCGCCCCCCCCCCAATGCGGGTACTAAATGATAGTACAGAATAAAAAGGAAGGGATAAAAATGGTAATTGTGGGTTATCTCTAAGAGGCATATACCACAACACTGAAGTACATTATTTTGATCTATCTCATAGGGTTCAGCCAGCCAGATTTTGCAATGTAAACGCAAAAAAATGTGTTCCTTTACGACATCACATTAGAAACCTCTAAAATTATCAGTGTTTCTCTACTATATTATGCATGTATTATACATATAAACCTTCCTCTTGAATCACTCTATCTAATAAAAAAACCACGTTAAAATCCGTTCCGTAGTTTTAAAAATCTAAGCATACATAGGGACAGACAGCGGGAAGCGACTTTGTTTTATACTATATATAGTGATAATCTAGCCTTTGACCACTATCACACCTGATGTTAAGTGATGATGTGGTCGAAGATATTGTTCAGGCTAACCTAAAATTACTGGCTTGAGAGCCATAGCAGCTGCTACAGACAGGTGGCCGAATACACCGTTAGGTGCGCGGCGACAGATTTTCTACTTGAATTGGCTTGGCTTTGAGAGTGGAAGTTGGACATTTTGCGAATATCCGCCTAGCTAGCGGATATTCGCAAAATGTCCAACCACCATACTTCAAGACTGCCACCTACAACAACTGGGACCGACCGCTTAACATGACCTGACTATGTGTAATAAATAATCTATACTTATAATAAAACTGTAACAGATCAAATTCTGTTTCCGTGCAGATCACAGAAGCAGATCAGAAAAAAAATATTTGAGTGCAATCTGTAGCTGACACTGAAGCCAAAACTGTATTTTTTTAAATTTTTGTCTGTCTGTCTTTCTCTCTGTCTGTCTGTCTGTATCCCGGCCGCGTATCATTCCAAAACTACTGAATGGAATTCAATTAAACTTAACAGGATTTGAGTTCATACTACGAAGAAGGTTATTGTATACTTTTATCCCAAAATTCAGCACGGTTCCCTCGGGAAAGGGGATGATAGTCAAAATGTACACGTAGTTGTAATTTATTAACGCGTAGTCCGATTTCTATTAATCTTTTTTTGTTAGAATAATGACGAGAGAGTGAGCCCAGCACGCCACGGGCAGCCGGGCACGCCACTGGCAGCCGGGAACCCCACGGGCCGCTCGGCACCCCACGGGCCGCTCGGCACCCCACGGGCAGCTCGGCACTCCACGGGCAGCTCGGCATCCTTATTTAGATTTGCAAGCTTGCTAAGATAAAACTCTAAAATCTGGAACATTCGCCACAATCAGTATTTTTTTTGACTATCTATCTTTTGCCGGATACATTTTGGAGACTGCGCAATGGAAGTACACAATCTAATATATTTTCGTTCTACCGCCAAACAAGTAGAGCATCGGCAAAAAGATGCCGTTTTAAAATCGAAATTACAAAGAAACGGACAAAGTACTTTGCTTCAACATTTATTGCGCGAACCGCGAAGGAACTCTATGAGTAACTTAACCACTGTCTTCTGGAAAATACGACCCAGAAGTTTTCAAACCCAAAGTACAAACTCCTTTTTACTTAGAGTGCTTCACAGAACACCACAGCATTGCTTAATATGAGATAAACAGTGCTCAAATGTGAATAATTAGTCTGCAGGTACGGCAATCGCGAACGAAGTCGGAGGTACAGCTAGTAATGTAATAAATACGTGAGAACCTATTGTTTTTTAATTAAAATCAATTAAACCTTTATATATAATTCTTAAGATGACTAAGGGTAAAAATAAGGCACTGAAAATCCAATAAACCTATGGTGGAGGGAATAGTAACCAGAATGCTTGCTGCATTACTTCCTATTTATTTTGATACTCATTTTTTGGCCAAGATACAACCCAGCGCTTTGTCCACATGTCACCTCCACCAAACATACTGGACAATGGCACTGTACCCATTTTAGTATTTTGGTCACATTCTACCAATTTTACTTTTTATTTCATTGCATTCTATAAAATGTTTATTGTGTATGTTTTTAAATCCTGGGCCAAGTCTCGAAGTAAGAATTATAATTGCTAAACTCAGGAAATCCTAGCACAGCTAATAGTGTTCAAATTTGTCATGTTAGTTAATAGTTCAGTATTATTTTTGTTAAGACAAATGTGATGTGTTTTTTTATTAGGAATATTAATATTATAATCTAGATCCCAATACACAGATCAACATTATAAAATTGTGTGAAATTGATATAATTTTAATACTATGGTCTACAACTTATTCTTTCATTATATATAGGACAACAAGAGGCCCAGGAACATTGGATCTACATCCAATGTTCCTGGGCACTGTACATCACCTACACTCAACATTATTTATAAACGGCTGATTTATAGAATATATTACCAGAGCCAAAATAAGGCATCTTCAAGTATTGAGTGAATGTAGTATCTTCTAGGCAGACATATTTTGACACAGAGAACATTGTCAGTTTCTACCAGGTGCAACTAACGTAAAACCCTTGCTTTCCGTTAATAAATAGAATGTGTAATTGAATTTGGGGCAGACCATCATCACAAGCATCATAGCAAGCAGTATGAGGCAACAGAACATCCTCAATGTGATATGACAACGAAAACGTAGCGTGCGTCGAAATATCAAAAGCCAAATGAAACAATAAGTAAAGCGGCTACCTTTAGCAATTCGCGGCTCCAAGACAGGAACTATCATTTCGTGATTATGACCAGACAATGAAAATGAAGTACAGTATTTAGCAACAACTACTTACACTGCCAAAGTATTTGTCAAGCAGCTCCACATAGCGATGGATCAACTCCAAAGTCAGCAGCTCATTGTCTTCTTGTTCCATCGCACAGCAGAAGTATAGAGAAGCATATCTGGAAAATATATTATTACCTATTTGTTTTTTTGTTTTATCTTAATGAAGTACTAATGTAGGACTTAATTCTGGAACTATTTGACTAGGGTTTATATTTATATCACAAAACCACATTACAGACCTTCACTTATGAAAAGTGCCCCTCCAAAGTAAACTATTGATGTGCATTTGAGTATGAGTTGGCCTCATATGGACACTTGGTGAAAACATTAAAGGTAAATACAGGAAAACAGTAAAATGTGATAACTTAGTAGTTGCGTCTATGATGATGGGATCAATCAATCAGGAAAATCCACAGATGCTGCTCTCCACCATGTGGTACATGAGATCGAAACAGCACTGGAGAACAAGCAGTCCTGCTTAGCAACCATTAGTGATATAGAAGGACCCTTTGACAGAACCATGTTTTCCAGTATCAACCAAGGACTGAGAAACAGGGGTGTTGGTGAATGGTGCAAACGTAACAGTCTTCTGCAAACCCACAGAAAAGATTTTCAAGTTTGGATTCAAGTTATTGGGTTTTACGGACAAATCAATTTTCAGTGACAGTCTGGAGTATGGCACTGCGCTTAGTAAATGGCAATAAGCTCAATCAATATTACATCGAACCATAACATATTTGCCAAAATGTGGGTGTATTGACACCTCTGTCTACCTTTTTTGAGGATACAGGCAAGGTAGTCAGATGCATAATGTTTTAGTTTTTTTTAATATGGAAATATATATTCAATTTGGACATTGAAACAAAAACATCTTCAGGTAATTTAAAATAATGAATTACTTAAGAATTTATGAAAATAGTCGCACTGTGATAGTAACATCGTCGCTTAGCAAACAACACTGCTCAAGTAATTTTGACTTGTTTTAGAAGAGAGTGAAAAAACTGTCAGAATTGATAATGGTTCAGTACTAATAAATAATGAGTGATCCTTAACCCATTGGCATCGGTGATAATTATAACAATAGAATTTCTTTCATAAATTGGCCATAGTGGTCCAGTCCGATGCCAACTTATTAAGCAGCTAACAATATATGATTTTATGTGTTGTATCCATTTGGTTGGTTCTACGTGCAAATAGAAGCTTTAGCCAATTGGCATTAAAATGTCGAAACCCACCCCATAAAATTCGACTTGAGCAGTGTTGTTTGCTAAGTGAAGATATGTAAACTTCAGGTATTTCTGTTAAATTGAGATTTTTTTACTATATTACCTTTTATATACAATTTTGACATCTTTCCACTCTAAGAATGAGCACATTTTTGGTTTCCGAGCCAATACTGTAGTTATCAATTCTCTTGTAATCTTCTTTTTTAACTTGTCTGGGTGCGCAACATACCACTTCTGTAGCCTCAGTTTGCCCTGGCGGCTAAACAGTAGCATAAATTGCATCTGAAAATGAATTTTGTATAATTAGCCAACAGATAAGATTTCTGATGGTAAAAGTTGTTAAAAGTTTGTCACTTCTGTTATAAAAATGGTCCCTTCTTCTGCAGATTATGACATTTACAAGACTTTTTCTAGAAGTTTCGAAGTGTGACCAGTGATCTTCATATCCATATCCCACTCATGTGGGACAATATGCCTTCTCTTATAGCATAAAGGTTAACATGAGACTATATCAAAAATATGTTTTTGATAGCAACTGTACACTACTACTGTATCAGCCGGATTGTCCACTGATGGACACAGCCTCACCCCATTTTAATGGGCTGGATTTCCTATAATCCCAAAGCTTGGCAGGCATCTCGGAGATTGCTGTGTAAGATAGCAGTTTTTTAGAAAGAAATGCTTCCCACTTTCCGGTATTTTATTTATGGTTGCCTCTTACAACACCCACAAAAGAAGAAATGGGAGATGACATTCTAGCCTATCATTAATTTAATAGTGTTGACTTACAAGTTTAATTTTTTTTCACAGCTGAAAGAGACCTAAGTATTTGACATAGATTTTGTATTGATTCCGCTAAGAATTTTATAGAAAAATTGTCTTGGATGACAGATAAACAGACAAAAAAGTGATCCTATCGATGTTCCCTTTTGCTTCAGAGGTAAGGAACCATTAAAACATGTTACTGTGATCCAATAGTGGGTTTCTTTTCCCATTTGAGGTAGGGAACCAAAAAACATCTTTCTAAGAATATATGATATGTTTATGGTACCCTTCGATCACAAGACATATTTATCATAGAAGATGGATACCATCAGCATGAACACATTACAGACAAGAACCCTGGCCTAGCCCCGATTTAGTCGGTCACTTACCATCTTTGTCTACTGGAGTGTGGGTTGGTGTGTTAATAAGATAGAGTCTAATATTAAACAGAATAAAGGAAACTATCACATAATCTAAAACTTAAAATTCTGAAACAAACATCTCCTCGCAAAAAAGGTTTCCCAATTTTTGCAAATCCACAAAACCACACATTCCGTATATACCTACAGGCTGCGTTCGGAAACGAGTGATTAGCGATGGGCGATTGCGAGAGGTTTTTTTTATTGTCTCGATTGTTCGAACTTCTCGATTGTTTCGATTGTTCCGTCGAACATCTCGATTGTTTTCAATTGTTGTTGTGTTCGTCTTCGGTGCGGTTTCGATGATTTGCGATGGCGAGAGGTTTCAGTCGATTGTTTTCAAAACGAGATCTCGATGGCTGGACTTGGCCTTGTGATTGTGATTTGCGAATTCAAACTAAGCAAGCAAAGTAGCAAACTTATTACTTACCCAACCAACTTACATACGTATTATAAGAGAAAGAAATCATGAAAATAAATAAAATAATCGAAGTTTATAACGAATCCTCTATTTTTTATTACCATTTAAACTTCTGCAATGTATGCATCATCGTTTTTTTATTATTTATAATACAAAAATCACAGTATCATTGCTTTTTACTAGGTAATTCTATATTTTTTTATCAGCAAGCTTCAATTTGAACTGAAAAATATAAAACAATATCAGTTAGTCTCTAAAATAATATACCTATTCAAGGAAATGAATAATCAACAATCACAACAATTAAATATGTTATAACAAAATCTGTCAATAAATTGATATTACGCACACGGGGTGCCGCGTCGGGCGGCTCGACACACAATCGCGACACATACAACTCGGCTCGATGTTTGTAAACAACTAGCATCGAGTCGAGTCCGTCCGATTGAACCGAATGAATGAACAATCGAAACAATCGAAAAACCTCTCAACCGAAAAACGACAACACAGGGTTAACTTTTCCGCACATCTAGTGATTTCCGAACGCGCCCATAATACCTTGTGTAGTAGTTGGTTATTGGTCTCTGGTAGTATACATTCTATTTGATCTATGACCTTGTGCAACACAACCAAAGATTCACAGAGTATTAGTACATTTGTATTGGCAAAGATAATAGTGTAAAAGCTACTACGAGATATTGTGAGATAGCCGTAAATGAAAGAAGAGTGTATCCTAATAAGGTTTCTTCGTGTATTGGTCCTTATCTCCTTACTTATATTATAACTAGCCGTGGCCCGCGGTTTCATGCGCGTTGGATTAATGAAATCGTTACAAATGGTACTTTATTGCAATAATTGATTCACGAAAATTAACGACTACATGATACATTCAGTAGATCTGAGTAAACAACTGATGTTTCATCATTAATGCCAAATTATTATGTTGTACGGGTCAGTTTTGTACGTTAACAAATGTTAATTGTTATAGCAAATGCTGCTTTCAGAGGAAACTGCATTATTTTAAATTGAAAAGGCAAATCAGTCGGCTTTTAGAATACGGGGAATAAATACATTTTCTCCTTTTGCCATTCCAGTCATGATTGTAGCCTATATAATGTTGTGCCCAGATGTGTAATTTGTAGCCGTCTACCATTACATAGCGTTGGCGCGTCAAGATTTTTAGCCACCATGGGATGGCACTCCTGATAATTGTAAGGAATTGAAAAATTCTATTGGGTATGATGTAACTTGTTCAGTGTCCATAATATTGTTCACTGAGATGTTTTCGATAACATCTTCTTCAACGTTTGACATGATTTGTTCGTTTATTTTATTAACTATCTCATTAGTCGGCGCCAAAATTGCCATTTTACATAGCCATTCCCGATTGGCCGTATTTGTCTGAAGATCCAGAAAGATATTATTTATTGGGTCATCTGTGCTATCGACAATTTGCCAGAACTCACGACTCAGTGTAATCATGTCGTTACTCTCAGTTGGCATACGATCTTCTCCGATTTTTAGAAGAGCAGCTGCATATTGCCCTGCTTGAGAATCATTGTGAAGTTGTACTCGCATATTTGTAGTGAGACAATACTTTTTCACGTGAAGCCATAATACACACGATTTCAAATAGGTATTAACTTCATCTGCTGGCGTACCCCTAGTACTCACCGCAGGGTCTGTCTAAAGTTACCAGGTATAAGTACCATCATCCCTCCCATGATATCTTGGTTGCCTTTGATATCCCCCATTGTGTGATCTAGTGCCTTAATTGCTCTTTTGTGGGTAATCGTACTTTCATGCCAAACCAATAACTTACACTGCTGTAACATTCTTCCGCGCTCACTGCGTCATATTTTTATTTTACACCCTTAAGGGTAACGGTAATGGTTTAAAAATTTTAAAATATTTTTAAACTTTAAATGCCATAATTATTTATATTTAATCAACAGGCTTAAACAGAAGTTATATGCTTCTAGTTCTAAAAATGACAATACTTTCATACAACCTTTCATCCCTTTCTTTTTCAATTAAAAAGTACCCTTAAGTACTTTTTAATGTTTTATATTTGCAATAACGCCTGCTTTGCGGATTACATTAAAGAAAAATACAAAAAAAATAAATTAAGTCGTGTGCAGGATTCGAACCGGCGTCCATCCACCCCTTTAGCCGGGGTATGTTCTAACCAATTAAATTTTTCCTCTCGTATATTTGTAATTTTGTAATGTAACCCGCATTATTGCAAACATAACAATATTAAAATTGCGTCATCATTTACAAGTATAAATCCAATTGCAAAATTGGTCTTGTTTGTAGTAAAACGTAGGTTGAACTATAGATGTTGCTCCATCCCAATAGGATGGTTAAAGAACGATTGGAAATTTTTTAGTTATGACTCATTGTCATATTAGCTCAATTGGTTAGAGCATACCCCGGCTAAAGGGGTGGATGGAGGCGGGTTCAAATCCCACACATGCCTTTAAAAAAATCCTCTCATTTCAAAATCATAAATATACGATAGGAAAAAATTAAGTCATGTGCGGGATCACAAATATACGATAGGAAAAAAAATCCTATATTTGTGATTTTGTAATGTAATCCACATAGCAAGCATTATTGCAAACCTAACAATATTAAAATCCTCTCTTTTATTTGTAATTTTTAGGGTTCCGTACCCAAAGGGTTAAAACATTTATAATATTATAGTACGGATTGATCCGTTATTTACTACAACAAGATATTTAATAATTATATATATATGACAGGGAACAGGCCCCAAGGTGTCATTTAAAAAGTGTAAAGTAAAAAAAAAACAATGCTAATGTCACTCTTTTTAAAAACAAACTTTTGTAGTTTTTAAAACAAAAAAAAACTTTTTTTGTGATAAAAAAAAATTGGCGTGAAATAATTTCTCAATTGATTTTAAGCACACATCAAAATTCTATGTACGCAACGAAAGTGAAATTAAGTGAAAAAGATTTTTAAGCGATGATTTTTTTATGATATTTAAAGTTCTCTCTCTCCGCAAGACTGTGCCGCTCGTCTTCAAAATGCTTTTGGGAGAGAAGCACCTTGTTTGAGCACCGGGAGGCGATGGTTTGCTGAATTTGAGGGAGGCCGGGTTTCTTAATGTGACGAATTTCGTGAAGGGCGGCCTTCAACTGCCGTCAACGAAAATAATGTAGCTACTGTTAAGCGGCTAATTGACGAAAACCCGCGGATTACCTATGACAAATCGAGGACTATTGGGGATTGGTATGAGCCACAGACCTAGGATTTTTTCGCTACGTACATCCTAAGCCTATGGTATGAGCCAAATTCAGAAAATTTTACACGTAGAATGTAATAATGTAAAAGTTCGGAAACTTTGTTGTCGTTGGATCCCTCATGAACTGACAGCGGAGCAGAAGCGATTTGATCGTGTAGCCGAGGACGTGTTTCCGAGCCGAGAGTCGGAGCTAAACTCTGGTATAACCTTGTACGTGCGTAAACGTCACATTTTTATAAAATAATACACTAAATAATACTGTAAAACGAACGCTCCTCTAAGTTTAGATAATAATTTATTTCCAAAAGATTCATACAGTACAACCAACATCACATTTTTTTTATGTTGTTGTGACGAAACAAGCACGAGCCTCACATGATGTGAAGCGGACTAACCTCTGCCTATAACAGATTCATTTTCGTCACAAGTCACGCATTGTACTGCGCCTGTCACCCTGAGACATAATTGTTATGTCTCTTATGTGTCTGTAATTTTTCTGGCTCTCAAAATCTGCTGCTAGAATACACTGTTAGGCGCTTGGCGACAGATTTTCTACTTGAGCTCCATCCACACCATTCGAAGCTCAAGACAACAGTGGGGATCGGACCAGGGACCTGCAGCACGGCAGTCCATAGATATTACCGCTCGGCCATCATTGCTTCAAAAGAGTATAGAGTTTACATTATAAGAGTGTCACAAAGAAAAGAAAATAATAAAGAATGTTTAATATCATTTTTTTTTATGAACTTTTATTTATAGTTTTTGTTCTAATGTTTTTTTATCTGGCAAAATCATTAATCTCTTTTTAAAAACTGTTCTATGTCCTCTCCCATGTCTCAAACCATTTCCATACCAAATTTCATCCTAATCGGTCCAGTATATTGGTAATCGCGCAAAACCATTAACCTCTTTTTGCGCAGTTGGATGAAAACTATTTTATGTCCTTCCTCGTGTCTCAAAATATTTCCATAACAAATTATATCCTAATCGGTTGAGTAGATCGGTTATCGCGCAGAATCATTAACCTCTTTTTGCGTAGTTGGATAAAAACTATCCTATGTTCATCCCCGTGTTTCAAACTATTTCCACACCAAATCTCATCCTAATCGGTCTAGTAGATCGGTTATCGCTTAAAACCATTAAACTCTTTTTGCGCAGTTGGATAAAAACTATCCTATGTCCTTCCTCGTGTCTCAAAATATTTCCATACCAAATTTCATCCTTATCGGTTGAGTAGATCGGTTATCGCGCAAAATTATTAATCTGTTTTTGCGCAGTTGGATAAAAACTATCCTATGACCATCCCCGTGTCTCAAACTATTTCCACACCAAATTTCATCCTTATCGGTCCAGTAGTTTTGTTATCGCGCAAAACCATTAACCTCTTTTTTGGTCAGTTGGATAAAAACTATCCAATGTTCATCCCCGTGTCTCAAACTATTTCCATACCAAATTTCATCCTAATCGGTTGAGTAGATCGGTTATCGCGCAAAATCATTAACCTTTTTTTGCGCAGTTAGATAAAAACTATCCTATGACCATCCCTATGTATCAAACTATTTCCACACCAAATTTCATCCTTATCGGTCCAGTAGTTTAATTATCGCGCAAAACCATTAACCTCTTTTTTGCTCAGTTGGATAAAAACTATCCTATGTTCATCCCCGTGTCTCAAACTATTTCCATACCAAATTTCATCCTAATCGGTTGAGTAGATCGGTTATCGCGCAAAATCATTAACCTTTTTTTTGCGCAGTTGGATAAAAACTATCCTATGACCACCCCCGTGTCTCAAACTATTTCCACACCAAATTTCATCCTAATCGGTCCAGTAGATCGGTTATCGCGCAAAACCATTAACCCCTTTTTTGCGCAGTTGGATAAAAACTATCCTATGTCCTTGCTCGTGTCTCAAACTATTTCCATACCTAATTTCATCCTAATCGGTTGAGTAGATCGGTTATCGCTCAAAATCATTAACCTTTTTTTTGCGCAGTTGGATAAAAACTATCCTATGACCATCCCCGTGTCTCAAACTATTACCACACCAAATTTCATCCTAATCGGTCCAGTAGATCGGTTATCGCGCAAAACCATTAACCTCTTTTTTGCTCAGTTGGATAAAAACTATCCTATGTTCATCCCCGTGTCTCAAACTATTTCCATACCAAATTTCATCCTGATCGGTCCAGTAGTTTCAGAGCCTATTCAATGCAAACAAACAAACAAACAAACAATCAAATCTTTCCTCTTTATTATATTAGTTTAGATAATAGATTAATATCAGGCATGTAATACAATTACCAACCCGTAGATTCCTAAGTAAGCTAAAATTATGGCTGATAGAGAGGTCATTTTACTCAGTCTCAGAATTACCAAATTTGTATAGACACATATGTTAAAATAAATTAGATACTAAGGATTCATGACATTTTAATTGTATTAAATAAAAATTAATTCTTTTTTATAAATTAATAATTTGCACGCTGCTATGCGGCAAAATGTACTAGGAACTAAACCATAGTAAATATCCATCTTTATGTACCGACATTTTATGCAAATAAATATTATCATTATCATTATGTTTGGTAATGTATTTGAGTAGGAATAGAACGATGACGTCAAGAGTATTTAAGTGCCATCTGTTTCTCATGGAATTAATTATTCGTGACGTCACAAGTTCAAGTGGTCGCTATTTCAGTAAAGTTAAGTTACATTATGGTGAATACATCCCATAGAGAAAAATAAATAATACACCGGAAAATTGTATTTTCCGGGGTATAACTTTTCTCTATGAATACAATCCTCATTGGTGCCCCCCTACAATATTTTTTTTTCCGTTTTTACTTTTGTCTATGAATTTTGTGTCTGTAAATATCACTGAGCAAATAACACAACGTGGTGAATATCAAAATGATAATTTACATACTGGAACCATATAATAGGTAGGGTCACTTGGAACGTCAGAAGGATCGGTTTTTTCTGGCGTACTTTTAATGTGAAAATTATCTTTTGTTGAGATTATATAGTGCATTAGCTAGTATTGTGTGTAATACATGTAAAGTAACCACTAAGGTGTAGTTTGTATATATTTCCACATCCCAGGTAAGTTTTGTAAATTTAGTTTTATCTGACAGTTGAATTATTGCTCATTTGTTTTAATGGACGAAGGTGGCGGGGGTGGTTGGCCCCCCGAAAATAGTCAACCGAATATTGAAAATAATGATGGTGATTCTCATACCATCCCCTCACCTGCAGAATATGTGTCTATTGCGTCTGATTCATCATTAGATGTAATAGAACAAATACATCAGAACAGCAATGGTTCCTTTGACACCATTAAACGTAGAAAGCACTGCAAAAAACATTTAAAAAAGAGTAAGGATGTAAAGAAAAATGAATCTCAGGATTCAATAATACAACTCGGTCAAACATGTGTATCAAATGTTCATAACACGCAAATGCTAGTAGAAACCCAAATAGTAGATTCTTTTGCATCAGCCCCTGTTAATATTACACAAACCCCAAACATACCGGCATATGTGCCATCAGGTAGGCAAATATACAACTCTTCTGATAAAGGCCCCTACATTGTTCATGTCCAGAAGACAGATCCAGCATCATCATCTCCTACCTCATACCTTCACCCCGTTAATTTTGGCCGATTCCTGCATAAAAATAACTTCATTAATATTATTGATGGTAGCATCCAACGAATTGGAAGAAACAGAATACAGTTGTCATTCTCCGATGCCAATTCGGCAAACGCTTTTATCATAAATGATGTAGTTGTGAAAAACAATTATAAAGCTTTTATCCCAACATTTAGTACCACTAGGTTGGGCTTAGTTAAGGGTATTCCACTTGAATGGTCCGAGGAGGAAGTTTTAGAAAATGCAAAAATTCCTATTGATGGTATTAATATTATCAAAGTACGACGTCTGAACTATAAAGTATTTGTTGATGGTTCTCCAATCTACAAGCCAACCCAAACATGCGTGTTAACCTTTGATGGTCAAGTGCTTCCCCAAAGAATTTTCTTATGCTACAATTCTTTAACTGTAGAGCGTTATTACTACCCTACTGTACAGTGCTATAACTGCTGTCGTTTTGGTCACACTAAAACCAACTGCCATTCAAAACCTCGCTGTTTCAAGTGTGGCGAAGCCCATACTGGAGAGAGCTGTAATGTGGAGGAGGGTACTTCTACTTGTATGTTATGCTCAGGCCTCCACTTTGCTACTAATAAGTGCTGCCCGGAGTTCAACAGACAAAAACTCATAAAAATATCCATGGCAGAAAAGAACATCTCCTATGCTGAAGCAATGAAATTACACTCACCCATTAAAAATAAGAGCTTCAGTGATGTTACAAAAACATCATATGCTAACATTTCCTCAACACCTTCAATTTCATCTTCCCATAAAAAAACTGTATTCCTTAAACCACGTTCCCCTCCGCCACAAAGTCATGGTTATGACCGTTCTGCTCATCAATCTATAATCAGTGACCCTCCCACATCGAATAATAATGGTCAAGCCTATCCTAAAATTGATTCTACAACTCCATCCAATAGTATTCTTGATTTAATTCATGCACTCACTAAACTTCTTAATTCATCTATCAATAATGTACCGTCCCACGCTGCCCAAATTACTTCTTTTCCTCTATTAAATCCTCCACATTATGGCTCCCGCTCTCGGGTTGCAGTGGAATTGCCGGAGCATCAATAATAAAAAACATGACCTTTTATATCTGATAAATAAATATCAACCCATTGTATTTGCCATCTCTGAAACATGGTTAAAGAGTGGATCCTTTTTTAAGGTTCCACATTACCTGTGTTTCAGAGATGACAAAACTATCGCTGGTGGTTCAGCGATACTTGTTAAAAACTGTGTAAATACTCATCCTGTACAAATTCCATTATCATCATTGGCTGACAGCTTCTCCATAGTTGCTGTCAAGTTAAAAAATATTACATTTATTTCATTGTATGCAGCAGTTCCATCCACTGATATTTTAAATAAAATTCATATTGCTATATCCCAAATTAAAGGTCCTTACATAATAATGGGTGATTTAAATATACATCACCCAGTCTGGGGTTGTGAAGTTTCAGATCCACTTGCAGATTATCTTTTTAATATTATGGATAATAAAGGCTTATGCCTATTAAATTCAGGATCTCCTACCCGTCGTACAAAACCTACTGAACGGATTAGCGCTGTTGATTTAACCTTAGTATCAGCTAGCTTAGCTCCCTCAATGACTTGGAAAACTTTATGCTCTACTTTTGGTAGTGACCATTTTCCAATTCTTTTTGATCTACCCTTTTCAAAAATCGAGCCAATGCCATTCAAACCTTTATTACAGTATAAATTAAATAAAAATACACTTTCAGACGAATGGTCAAAATTTTCCTCATTCCTTGAAAACCTTATTTCTGAACTTCCTCCCATTCTTCCTCATTCCTTAAATGAATGTCTCAGCTCACTTATAAATTGTATGCATACAGCTGCTAAAAATTCTTTTCCTGCAAAGGTACAAAATTTGACTCATAGGTCCCCTCCATGGTGGGATCACGAGTGTACAGTAGCAGTGTCAAATAGGAAGAGCGCTGAGGAAATGTATTGTGAGAATATGACAAATGAAAATTTTGATAATTTAACTACAGTTTCGTTTAATACAAAACAAATTCTACACTCTAAAAAATCAGAGGGGTGGAAAAATTACTGCTCAACTATTTCTCCTCATGTTCATTCAGCTTGTGTATGGAAGTCAATACGAAAATTTCGTGGCTCTTATAGGGAACCTTCCCCTCCTTACCCTAATAATATGAGTTGGTTTGAACAATATATGGATAGACTGGCTCCTCCGTTTGTTCCCAATTATTTTAATTCTTTGTCTCATTCTCTTACTCATGATGCAAGTTCCCTTCCATTTTCCTTGCAGGAATTGCGTCTTGTGCTTTCTTCTCTTAAAGATTCTTCTCCTGGAGCAGATGGAATCCCTTATTCTTTTTTGATCAATGCTGGAGAAAAACTTTTAAGTTATTACCTTGAAATGATAAATTTGATGATTGATGTAGGTATTGTCCCATCGGCAATGAAAACCCAAATTATTATACCAATTTTAAAGCCAGGTAAAGATCCTGAAAATCCTGATAGCTATCGTCCAATAGCCATGTCTTCTGTATTGACGAAGATAGTTGAACACCTAATAAAAAATCGACTTGAATGGTTAATTGAAAGTAAGAATCTTTTACCTGAATCTCAATATGGTTTTCGAAAAAGCAGAGGTACTTTAGTTAGTTTATCTTTATTTGTTACTGATATAAGACTCTCATTTTCAAGAAATGAGTCCATTGTTGCCGCATTTCTTGATATATGTTCTGCTTATGATAATGTTATACTTTCAGTTCTAAAATATAAGATGGAAAGCCTATGTCTTCCAGGTAAACTTATAAATTTTATACTTAATTTATTTATAGACCGTACAGTTCAACTTAGAGTTGATGGTGAAATTAAATGCTCTAGATCTTTGTTTAAAGGTCTACCTCAAGGTTCTGTGCTTAGTCCACTTCTTTTTAATATTTACACCTATGACCTTAATAGGTCTGTTTTACCTTATTGCAGATTACTACAATATGCTGATGATCTGGTGTTATACGTTGCAAATCGTGACATTTCAAATTCGGCCCAGATCATATCGCAAGCTCTTGAGTCATTGCACATCTGGTTAGGTAATAATGGCCTAGATATTGCTCCCCTAAAGAGTTCTGTTGTTATTTTTACCAGAAAACGGCTAAAACCAAGACTTGACATAATGTTAAATAACACAAGAATACCTGTTGAAAATGAAAAAAAATTTTTAGGTCTCATTTTAGATAGCAAGTTAAACTTTTTGTCACATTTAAACTATATTTCAGTAAAATGCGAAAGAAACCTTAATATTATAAGGTGTTTGGCTGGTGTTTGGTGGGGTGCTCATCCTTATTACCTAAAGCTTCTCTATAATGCTATTATTCGTAGTGTTATAGATTATGCTTCATTTTTATATGAACCCGCTTGTAAAAAGGCACTCAACAAACTGGACTTGATCCAAGCAAGAGCTCTACGCATTGTCATAGGTGCAATGAAGTCAACCCCTAAAAATGCGATGCAAGTAGAATGTGACGACCCTCCTTTTGATTTAAGACGCCAATATCTATCAGATATGTTTTTATTTCGTTTGTTCCAGTTTTCCTTCCATCCCATTTTCCCAAAATTACAACTTTTGTATAATTACACTTCTCTGCCTTATTGGAATCATAAAAAAACCCCTTGTTTAGTTGTAAGTTATGCAAAAATTATGAACCTTAAATACACTACTCATAGAACTCTTAAAATTGCTCTATTTGAATTTGATTACCAATGTGCCTTATTTAAACCCACTATACATCTTAACTTAGATTTATTGAAAGGAGATGTTTTTGCTAATAAGCATTTTCTTAGGGTTAAAGATACATTTTGGCATGGCTGGCATTACATCTTCACAGATGCTTCTAAAATGGCACAAAATGGGTGTGTTGGTGTTGGTTTATTTCATCAAAACTACAATATAGTTCAAAAGATTAAGTGCCCCCCTGAAACTTCTGTGTTTGTTGGAGAATGTAGGGGTATTATGGAGGCAATCAACTATATATTGTTGTTTAAATTAAATAAAACCGTAATTTTTTCAGATTCATTAAGTGCTCTTCAAGCCTTTCACAGTAATCCCTTCAAAACAGGTTCCAAGAACTGGATCATATTTAAGTGCAAGGAACTGTTGATGAGATGCTTAGCTTTAGGTTATTCTGTTCAGTTAGCCTGGATTCCGAGTCATAGTAATATACCTGGAAATGAAATGGCAGACAAGACTGCAAAGCAGGCAGTTATTTGTGGTGATAAAGTACCATTCAAAAATTATCCCCAAGACCTTTTGCTTCTCCCTAGTCAAGATTTAAAGCTGAGGTGGTCGAAAAGGTGGTTAGTAAGCAGTAAGCGAACTGGATATAACTATGCCAAATATCAACCGAATATTCAATGTAAACCCTGGTTTTTTAAATATAAATATAATAAAAAAATTATATCGACAATATCAAGATTGCGATTTGGCCATTGCTGTTCTGGTGTTCATTTAAAAAAACTCAGAATCAAAGATTCCTCTATATGCGAGTGTGGTATAGATGAAGCCAATTTAAATCACATCTTCTTTTCATGCCCCATTTTCGACCATAAATCATTATTCGATTCATTAATACAATATAAATATCCATTACCTGTACATATAGACAACATTCTATGTAATATAAATCATATTTCAATATACATAATATCATGTTTTGTAAATACAAACAATATTAAATTGTAGTTCTCAGTTGTGTGTAAATAATTTTAACAGTATCTCATGTAATTTTTTGTTTTTTTTTCTCTCATTTTTCATTATAAATAATACATTATCACATTGTATTTTCTGTAGTTAGTAAGTTTTAGATATTTTTCCATTGTTTCAGATATGTATATAATACACCAAATTCAAAATCCCGTTCAAGATTAGAATATCCTTTCTGACGTGACATTGGCAAAAATGTTCTAAACAATTGCCATAAAAAAAAAAAAAAAAAAAAAAAAAAAGAATATCAAAATGAAATACAAAAATGATAGTGGCATCCTAAATTCTATTGAGAAAAAAATACCCATTGTTTACAATTGCTGTTTTTGTGTATCTCTAGAAAAAAGTCTATACGTAATAGCTCTGTTGGGCGTGCTGCCCACTACCGTATGCCTTATTTTATCGTCACCTTTTGGAAAAGTTTTTCTTGAGAAGCATGGTGTTCCTCCATTGGAAGTCTCAGTACTGGCACACATTTATGGAGTGTTTGGATTTATGGTGTTTTTTAGTCATATCATATTATTAGTAGCTGGTATAATTCGCTTGAAACGACTGTTCTCAATTTATTTATGGATCATGATTTTTTACATGGCGGGAACCTTTGGTTTGGCAGTAATAGTTAGTATAGAAACAATTAAATCTGGTAAAGTTTTATTTGGAGTATTATATATTTTTTCTGCCATCTTATACACTGTGATTTTATTGTATTTTTGGATTTTAATGCATAGCCAATTGTACACAATGAAAGCAGAATCCAACGTTGTGAATATAAACATTACAATAATTTAGACAAGTGTTAAGTTTGTTTAATTTTCCAATAAAATATCATAAATAATAGCTGCATGCCGAACATGACTAACATGACTTGCTGTACCATTATACGAAGATATGGTAGTTTTTGCCATTTGTACGTATGACTCCAACTTCGCAGTATCTTATTGTATATTTATTTCTAAGCATTATTCGAAACACAAAAAAATCTCTTTGCTTAGTTGTTATACAAAAATTATAGCCCTTAAATATCCAACTCATAAAGTCTTAAAACTCGTCATGTTTATTGCGGAAGAGGTCTACCACATTATAATGTCAAAGATTCCTAGGAAACGCAAAATCATATCAAAAAAAGTTGTGGCATAATTTCACCCCAAATTATCATAAAGTTCAGTTTACAATTCATGTATACATTGCGTTTCACGTGACTGAGAGCACTTATCACGTATTATCAAGTGATAATACGTGAGAAACGAGGCGCGTATAAGTATACGCGCCTCGTTTCTCACGTGTTCAATAAGTTTCTGTAGGTAGATATTCTCTGGAATTAGAATTAATTCTATTGTAAGAAATATAACATACATTTATAGGAGTATATGTTATTATATATATTTCAACAATCTCGAGGCAGCAAACGCAATTTATACCTAGACGAAATCAAAGAAACGTCCAAGTAGAGATTGTATTAATAAGACAATATTATGAATGGTTGGCCTGGAATGCCCTGTTCTGTATAACGGTGTGTGCTACGAATAAATATGTAAAGAAATGTAAGCCAAGCTCAAAGTAAAAAAACAGTAGAACGCAAACCTCACCACGGCGGGCGTGGTTTAAAAAGTGTACCATGCGGTGCAACAACATTAACTTGAGGCGAACAATCGGATCCGATTTTCTGATTTTCTGAGCGCCAAATCATTTAACCAAGACAATCCAATTGACTTTGGAAGATTGTGTATGTATTGTGAATAGTGAACTTGATGAGTTCGAAATCAATACGGTTACTGTTGAGAGTTCACATTTTATTTTTATTCTTTACATGTTTATTCGTAGGGTGTGTGTTTATTGTCTACATGTATCTATTGCCAGTGTATACAAAGTTATTTTATGTCTATTGCATCGGTTTTATACATAGATGTAGGATTTTTTCGCTGTAGCCTATGGTTTTATATACAATAATTATAGCTAGCTAAAGATGTGAAAATTTTATAGTCGATTTAGTAGATTCTGACAGAAAATATCAAAATTTCAACTTGTAAACATTTCCATTAGAGTCCCCTTACAGTCCGTCTGGGTGTGTGATACCATCCAAGACGCAGCTCCGTCCCCCCTACACAACCTGCAAAAAATAAAATTTATTAGTATTATAGTTTCGAAAAAATAGCGTTTTTCTTCAGAATTTTAGTGAAAATCTTCAAATTTTAGGCATAACTTTGTAATTTTTCACCCGTTTGTCACTTTTTTGGAGTCCAAATTCGCTTGCGGAGCTCGTACGCACCCCGCGCACCCGCCCGCAGCGCCAAAAACCCCAAAAAGCGACGAACATTTTCAAATTTTGATTTTTCACACTAGTAATCTGTGAGCTAGATTTGATTAATCTGTGGAGCCGTCATCACATCAGGGGTGCGTTCAGAACCTTGGTTAGAGCGCACTCGGAGTGCAACTTTTCACTCTAACGTCGTTCACAACCTTCGAGTAGAGCGTTCGGTTGTCACAACTGGACCGTTCCAAACCTTTGAAGGTTGCAACTTTTTAACCATAAAACGCGTGACATGAAATGACTTTGACGTTTATATCGTATTCTATCTGATGCGCTCACCCATATATCTCAAAAAATATAAATACTAATAAAATTTCTCAAAATATAAAACTTAAAAAAAAATGGAAAACGAATTTGTGATAGTGTTAAATAGCAATTATTATTACGATAATGATGTAAGTCTGTCAATGTCACAATTTGTTTGAGGTTATAAAACAACCGGTCGTTCCATACCTCAGGGTAAGTTGCAAAACAACGAAACAACTACACTCTGAGCCTCTGAACGCACTCCTGTGCTAATGCTATTCTAATCTGTTTTAAAGATTACAGATTAGAAGTCTCAGTTTCAGATAAACACATTTTCGTCAAACTCAAAAGTTTGAAACTTCAATAAATTAGATCTAATTTTATCCCCCTAAGTACTTAATTAGAAAAGCACTGGAAGCTATTCTATTGTGTGCTAAAACAAACCTTTCTCACAGTTACAATTTCTGTTTCGAGTGGGTACAATGGTAAGTGTAATTAGAAAAATCCTTAATTAAATGTTCACGTCCCGAATTGTCTTTGCCAACCTACCTGTTCCTCCTTTAATTCATAATGTGCTGTATCTGTAAGCAATATAATAGCAAAAACTTCTCTCCACTGTGTAAATAATAATGAAACCTTGATTAAATAATGAACTGCACAGCCAGCTGTACGTGCCCGGCTGAGTGCTGAGCACCACGCGCTTCTACAGGCTGCGATCGTAGCACACTCACAAGGAGTACACAACAATTTAAACAACCGACAATGCTACTGTATTTGTTAGTGGTTCGCATGAGCCCTAAGCATAGATCCTTAGAGACTCAACCTGGCAGGTAGCACTGGCAAGCCTCAAGAAACATGTATAATAGGAGGGCCAGCCTTTATCTAGGATCGTCAATTTGCAAATGCAAATGTTACTGTGATGGAACAAGCACAAAGTCCACTTGGCGTTAACCCCTTGGCATCCGCATGGACAATATCATCCATATATGAATTAATTTCTATTTATCTCATTATCTATTATTATTTATTAGTGCGCATGGATTAAGTAGTATCCTCTGCCTATAACAGTTGCAGTTCATCACAAGTGCTGCAACTGCACTGCGCCCATCACCCTGAGACATAAGTTGTTAAGTCTCATGTGCCTGTAATTTCACCGGCACCTACACAGTTCAAACCAAAACAATAATGTGAACATTACTACCTGCCAGTAATACAATACAATTCTCTGGAGGAATCAGCACAAAGAGTTCTACTGCTATGCAAACCGGTTGTTTAACCAGTGCTCAGATGATCTGGGTTTCACTATATATGGTTTCTCTGCTATTTGGAAATAAATGCTTACAAGACTGTGCTTAGCAAATTTTATTAAATGTTGAGAATCTTTGTTAATTAAATGAAGTTTTTGAAGCGCTCGTAGCGAAGTTTACTTAGCTGTTTTCAATCGATCAGCAAGGTTAAGCAACATCGCCCGCGGTCATGAGTTGGATGGGTGACCGCTAGTGACATTACTACTGAGCGTTTCCATGCTTCGGAGGGCATGTTAAGCCGTCGGCCCCGGTTGTCGTCTTAGGATGGCAGTTGTTATAGCATGGTGGTAGGGCATTTTGCGAATGCCCGCCTGGCTAGCTACCACCCTCAAGTAGAAAATCTGTCGCCAAGCAACGGTGTGTTCCGGCAGCTGCCTTGAGAGCCAGTACTACTAGGTTAGCCTGAACAACATCTTCGACCACATCATCACTTACCATCAGGTTAGATAGTGGTCAAAGGCTAACATATCAAGCAAAAAAATAAAATATAAAAAAAGTTCAGTATAATATAATAAGTACATAATATCTTAAAGAAGCCGACACATTTTCCTCTTGCTTTTTGAGTTATAGACGATTTTAACAGAATGATATAGGCACATCAGCATTACGCTGCTCGCCTATAATCAAATAAATAAATAAAAAATAAATAAATAAATAAAACTGTGATATGGAACCGTGTTGTAACTATCCAGGGAAATGTTTATTGGACAAAAACAAATATTTTTATTTATATAAGTAATCAAAGTCTATATTTTTCTTTGTGGTTCTTAAGACAATCAAAGACTGATGAATATTTTTTGAGTAAATCAACAGTATTAGAACAAATTTTATTTATTGTACATGTGACTTTTCAAGCTTGTAACATTTGTTGTGAATTGAACATAGTCAACTTCTTATTTCAAGACTAATTGTATAATATGAAAGTCAGTATTTATAGTAATACTGTATTAGCCCGATTGTTCACTGCTCAACACAGCCTCCCCATCAAGGGGGGTTTGCCATAATCCCCATGCTTGGTAGGCGTCTTGGGGATAGCAGGCGTCTGCTGCCACCTTACCTTCCAGTATTTTACCATTGGTTACCTCTTACGACACCCACAGGTAGCCATAAAGAGGGGACCCCATGGGAATAAAATACAAAAAATAATAAGAATTTTTAATTTTCTTTGGTTTGTATAGTACAATGGTAATTTTTTTTATTATGTTGATATACATGCCCCTGAAGTACGATAGAATTTTCAGCTGTATTCATTGCTTACTTTGTCTGTAGCAGTCGCTAAGGTGAGATGTGTTTTATGGGCTTGGCGATTTTCGTTTGTTAAAAGACTTGGAGTAAAGGATTTGTATCAAACAGTGCGTAAAAAATGAAATAAAGTGTGTGAAATGATAACAAAGTCTTATAGTGAGTCTGTTGTGAGTAAAACAACAGTTTACATAATAAGTGTTTCCAAGACGGCCGTGAAGACGTTGAAGATTACAAAATTACAAAATATATGTGGGAAACGCATTTGACATCAATCACTAAGAAAGCTAAAAGTCTTATATACCTCATTAAAAAGCCTTTGGCGCCTTGACGCCTGAGATTGTTACAGATCCACAAAACCTTTGTAAGACCAATGTTAGAGTATGCATTTCAAGTCTGTAGGCCCTATTTTGTTAAAGACATTGAACTCCTCGAGAAGGTACAACACAGCTTTACTAAAACACCACTAACCCTAAAATGACAGCCATATGAAGGATGCTTAAAAGTATTGAAACTCACAAGTTTAAAAGACCTTAGGGATCGTGGAGATCTAATTGAGACATATAAGATCTTACATAGACATTATGACCTTCAAGATTTCGAAAAAAATGTTTATACGCAATGATAATGTGCATCTAAAGGGCACCACCTTAAGTTATGTGCCAGCTCTTCAAATAACAATGCTCACAAAAATTTTTTCAGCAATCGAGTAGTCAATGCATGGAACAAACTTCCGGAAGACGTAGTTTCAGCCCAAACTGTAAATCAGTTCAAGAATCAACTCTACAAATATCTTATTGTTAACAAGAAAAACTAGTAGAGAGTAGCAGGATACAGGCAACTATCAGTTGTTACAACTGTCTGCCTGATAATAAATAATAATAATATACGATAGAAGAATTTTAAATCATGTGCGGGATTTAAGTCATCCCGCTCCGATTTGGCACATGACTTACATTTTTTCTATTGTATATTTGTAATTTTGTAATGTAATCCGAATAGCAGGCGTTATTGCAAACATAACCATATTAAGACGTTGAAGACGACGAGCGCCCCGGACGCCCCTGCCCATCAACAAACTGATGAAAACGTGGAAAAAGTGAAAGCAATGGTTATGAATGATTCTTCTTCTTCTTTAGGTGCCTCTCCATTAATGGAGGTTGGCCGTCAGCTCAGCGAACTTATTCCTATCCTGTGCCAAGCGAAATAGGTCTTCCACGCTGGTAATACTGGTCCATTCTCGGATGTTTCGCAACCAAGACTTTTTCCTACGTCCCACGCGTCGCTTTCCTTCAATTTTGCCCATCATTATAAATTGGAGAAGCTCGTATTTCTCGTGACGTAGGACATGGCCGAGGTACGCGACCTTTCTTCTTTTGATGGTTTGCAACAATTCGCGGTTCTTGCCGACGCGCTGGAGTACTCGCTCATTGGAAATTTTCTGTGTCCAGCTAATGCGTAGCATTCTACGATAGCACCACATCTCGAAAGCTTCCAGAAACTTCTGGGTATTAGCTTTCAGAGTCCAGGCTTCACTACCGTACAATACTACAGGCCAGACATAACAATGGAGTATTCTCACTCGGAGGTTTATGGATAATTGGCGGCTGCATAACACTCTTTCCATTCTCTTCAGAGTAGCTCGGGCAATTTCAATCCGGGTTCGAATTTCTTGTTCACTGTCCCATTCTTCATTCACCCAAGCACCGAGGTATTTATACATCCGAACTCGCATTAAATCTGTTCCTGCTACGGTGAGTCTGGGGTTCAGGTGATTTTTTGATACAATCAAGAATTTGGTTTTAGACACATTCATATTCAGCCCTGCCCTAAAACCGCATTCTTGTACTCTGTCCAGTAATGTCTGTAGGTCCTGCTCGGACGAGGCTATAAGCACTGTGTCATCGGCGTACCTTATGTTATTTATGACTTTGCCGTTTACTTTGACACCAACCTCAAGTCCCTCCAGTGCTTCAGATATAATCGCTTCCGAGTATAAATTGAAGAGAAGGGGCGACAAAATACATCCCTGTCTGACTCCTTGGCAAATCTCTAAGAGATCAGTTTCTGAATCCTCGACTCTGACAGTAGCCCTTTGGTTCCAGTACAAGTTTTTGATGATTCTGATGTCTTTACCATCCAGACCAACGTCGATCAAGCGCTGCAAAAGGATATCGTGCTTTACGCGATCAAACGCTTTTTCATAGTCTATAAAGCAGAGAATGATGTCAGTCTGCATATCTCTGCATTTTTGTACTAGAACATTCAAAGCAAATAGTGCCTCACGAGTACCCATTCCTGACCGGAAACCAAATTGACTCTCGCCCAGCTGTTCATCAATATGTGGTCGTATCCTGTTGTGAATGATAGCTAGGAACACCTTGAGTACATGGCTCATAAGACTGATCATACGGTACTCTGAACACTTTTTGGCTCTAGCTTTTTTCGGCAGGGGAATAAACGTAGATCTGAGCCAGTCGTCGGGAAGAATTCCTGAGTCATAAACCAGGTTGAAGAGGTCAGTTAGAGCATCTACATATCCATCCTCCAATAGCTTGAGAACTTCAACAGGAATGTTGTCCGGGCCAAGTGCTTTTCCTGTTTTGGCTGCTCTCAATGCTTGTTTCACTTCAGAAGTTAATATGGTTGGTCCAGTGTCATCCGTATCCATACAACTGTAACTTCTGGAGGCATCAGCAAACAGCTGCATTATATAGACGCTCCATGCATGTTTTCTACTATCCAGGTCAACTAAAACTTTGCCATGATCATCACACAGTATGTTAGAGTTAGGTTTTTTATTTAGACCTGCTAACTCTTTAACCTCTTTGTGAAGATTGAAACTATCATGCTTATGTAGAAGAAGTTCCATGCGATCACATTTACTTTTGTAGAAATTGTCTCTAGTGAATCTTATTTTTGTATTAATGAGCTTGTCCAACTCTGCATATTTTGCCAGATTTGTAGTCTTACAGGTCCTGCGTTCTTCCATCAAGTCTAGAATTTCATCCGTCATCCACAACTGTTTCTTACCAGGACGATTTGGCACCAACAATGAATTACAGATGTCGTCGACCTTCAGTTTTAAACTTGACCATGTGTCCAAAATTGTTTTTGTCTTATCTAGCTCGTGTTTTGCCCACTCATTAATAGAATTTGAAACTGCAGCTCTAGTATTGTGTTCCATCATTTTCCTTGTATCTATTGTGAATTTCCTTTGGCGCTGTTGTGTGCGTTTAAATTTACATAGTATAGTTACAACGACGGGATTATGATCTGATTTGATGTCAGCCCCCGGGTAGCTAACGGCGTTCTTGATAGAATTACGAAACCTTTGGTTCACAATGATATAATCTATTTGGTTCCGTACTACATGACTGGGTGTGTGTTTCGGTGAGGTCCAGGTGTACAAGCGCCGTGGATGCAACTTGAAAAGGGTATTCGTGATGGTAAGTCCATTATCTTGACAGAATTCTACTAAAGTATCCCCTCTCTCATTTCTTGATCCAAGGCCATATGCGCCTGTTACCCCTGGAACAACCGTTGACCCTACTTTTGCATTCAAATCTCCCATAATAAGGTTTATTTCATGTTTTTTCGTGTACTGCATTAAATTGGCAATCTGCCCATAAAACTCTTCAGGCTCGGCCAACGGTTTATCTGCAGTGGGAGCATAAACTACAATTATATTAATATTGACTGGGTATGCGTTTAACTGAATAAGCATGGTGCGGTTTGACATAGGCAGAAAATTTGTCACAGAATATGATGTCTCTTTGCTCATAAGTACGCCGACCCCATATGTTTCGTAATTGTGGTCACTGCCTGAGTAGTAGAGCACTTTTCCTTCCGCAGCAAGATATTTGTCTTGACCAGGCCATTTCGTGTCACTTAGGCCCAAGATGTTTATTTGCAGGCGATCCATCTCCTTGATTATATTAGAAAATTTTCCATGCTGTTTCATTCCTCTCACATTCCATGTTGCTATTCTTATCTTTCTCGTATTACTATGTTTCCCTCCGGGGATTCTTAGCACCCCTGTCCCATTTAAGGGACGCCGGAGACTCGGGGCCATTTCCTTATTTGTATTGTTCATTTTTGCTGACTACTAGGGAATATAATGACGGTGGTATCCCGTTGCCTTCCGTCATCGCAGTACTCTGACCGTCGCGCCATTAAGTCGGCTGCGCCCAAAAGTTTCTCGCATAAGCCCTTTAAGCTACTCTAGCTTTGTCCTCATGCAAGTACTGAAGTTGCTGCTTCCAACCCCAGGTCATAATAACTACGCCCTTATGACATGGCTCGCCTCATCCGCTGGTCCTGCCGAATTCTGTTTAGAAAACATCTACGCCATTTCCACCGTTAAGGTCTTCACCTGTAACCCTAGGCAGGGGACTATGCTATACCCCACAGTACTGGGTCCCCCTCTGAACTTCGCCATCTACATCTCCCGGCCTACTGAAAGATTCGATGCCCACCCCCGCGACGTGGACGCGCCAGAGGAGAATTACTTAAGTGGATGGTAGAAAATTTTGCTCTACTGTCCCTTAAGCCGGGTTAACGAACTTGTATTATGCCCAAGCCCGAAGGCTTATTGTAATTATGAATGATTGCATAATTACAATCAGAGAAGTCCCTTTAGTTGACATATTGATTGGCTCATGCCATGAGATTTTTTCGAATGTTTTGGGCATGAAACGCGTGGCAGCTAAATTTGTACCAAAACTGCTGAATTTTGAACAAAAACAGCGGCGACAAAAACATTGAATTCTTTGAAGGCCAAAAACAATACTGTTTTAATGCCTCAGCCTGTCTATTCGCCAGACATGGGTTCGTGTAACTTTTTCCTATTTCGAAAAATAAAGAGAACCTTAAAGGGCCGTCGTTTTACGAGCATAGATGATAAAGAGCATCGCTGAAAGAGCTAAGCGCTAGCATAAGTGCATAATATAGAATAGGGGCTATTTTGAAGGCGGCAACATAAATGTAGACGAATGAATAAATATTTTTATCAAAATACGAAAATTCCCTTTATTTTTTAACACACCTCGTATATCTCAAACGTTAAGCCATACGTTTTTTGCTCTAGTGTTTGTTCTCTTTTTTGGTGGCATTTTCAGATAATACTTACAAAAAAGACAATAGATATACACACAGACAGGGGAGTTTTTGTCAATTTTTACATGAATACCTAATAAAACATAATCATTTAAACATATAAAATTAACGGAACAGATGTGGCTAGATACGACATAATAAATTATTTAAAACAAATTGTCGTTATTAAAACTCTTGAAATGGTAAAAAAAAGCCCTACTAACGGCCGAGACGCGTGGTTCACCAGCAGACGCAGTTGTACCACCAAAAAAATGGCATCTGTCCATTAGCTCTACGACCGAACGAACTTCATGCTTATTGTGTCCTGTTTCAAAATCTAAATATTTCGCGCCTAAACAAAATTTAATTTCAACCCGGTTTTCAAATTTTAACAGTAGGTTTTTTTTAAATTCTTGATATTTTTGGCTTTGACCGCTATCTCACCTGATGTTAAGTGATGATTTGGTCGAAGATGTTGTTCAAGCTAACCTAGAATTACTGGCTCTCAACACACACTCTCAACACAGGATGGCAGTCGTTAAAGCATGGTGGTAGCATGGCATTTTGCGAATGCCCACCTGGCTAGCTACCACCCTCAAGTAGAAAATCTGTATTATATACACTCAGCGATTAAAATGCTGAGTGTATATAACAAGTGCATAAAACCCATTAATTCTAAAAATTATTAAATGTTTAAGTTAGAATCACTTGTTTTGTGCACTCCTTTGACAATCTATTTTACCATTTCTTTTCCTGATTTGAAACTGGTTGTAGACTATTGCAGATATTAGATAGTTTTAGCCCAAAAAACAATTGGTAACTGGCATATTTTTGCTGTAGGCTTCAGGAGCAAACGGTGGATGCTCGAGTGGTGATTGTGAGGGCGAGGAACAGGAGGAGCCCTCCTCATCCTCATCTGATGATGTGCTACAAGTTGCTGAAGCCATTGCTGACTTGAATGTTCGAGATAATGATGATCAGGTACTTCTGACGTTTTGGTATGAGAAAGTAGGACTCTGTTACTAAACCTACTCTCTCCATCTATCAGTCCGTCCTTCAAGAGTTTTATCTCTAGAAATTCACCTAAAATATTGCAACTTATTATATTTAAAAATGTAGAAAAAAGCGGAGTAATGCTTAGCAATGTATATTTATCTCATCTGTTAATATGTGGTAGGTAAATAAATTATGAGGTAAGAAGAATTTCTTAGGACTTGTCGAATATTTTACAGAAAAAGTCAGGAGCTGAGGAATTGTCAGCTTTCCGTCAACAATGGCGGCGAGAGCTGAAGTCTCCCGAGGTTTTGCAGAAAGAGGAGGAGAAGACAGATGATGAACCAACCAGTGAGGAAGTCAGTGTATGCTTTGAATAATCATTTATACAGTTATAATATTACTAGGTGCGCCCCACGGTTTCGCCCATGTGGTCAATGATGAAAAGTGATAATGAAGATGAGAAGTATCCTATGTGTTAATCCGTGTCCTAAACTAAATATTCCAAAATTCATCCGAATCAGTTCAACCATTTGAGTGTGAAGGAGTAACAAACACACACATCATCACTCACAAACTTTCGTATTTATAAATAATACTAGTGTGCGTTTCTGAATAATAGTCATAACATAATGTTGCTTGCTAACATGGCTTGCTGCATAATGGAAGTTTGTTAAAATTTTGATAGACCTATCTAATCATTTACTTGCAATATTTGTGTAATATGAATATCTTATCAAGACATAATTTTCATGAAAACATATTAAAGAATATAGATTTTGACGACATTACAAATATTTTAAAGTTGGAGCAAACTTCATGTCATATTAACATTATGACGACATGAACGTGTTAAAATATTATATGAAATAATTAATTAGCTACCATTATAACACATTTTGGCTTGAATAAACAGGTATTATGAAACAACTATGTAGAAACATTTTTTCATTTACAATTTTTCTGCTGAAACTCATCCTTTTTGTCATGTAAAATAATTACGAAAATAAATGTTGACCCAAATTATAATAATAATAATGTTTATTGACATAACTTATGAGACTAATTTAACAATTAAAGTATGAAACTATTATCTAAGTAAGTATAACATAAGTACACATGTGCACCTTGTTGACTAAATAAATTGTTTGATGCTGATGGCATCTGAGCTAGTAATTAAACTGTATTTCAGATGCCAATTCGACCTGCGATCTGCTTTTCATGTTTAAAATAGGTACTGAGGGATCCTCTGATACCCAAGTTCTCCCTGATACCAGATCACTTATTATAATTAATAATAACTGATCTGGTCTCACCAAATCTAAGCTGGCGATGATTATTACACATAAGTCTTTCTTTTGTTTTTTTTAAGGCCGGATAGGTTAGCCTTTGACCACTATTCTCACCTGATGGTAAGTGATGATGTGGTCGAAGATGTTGTTTAGGCTAATCTAGAATTACTGCCTCTCAAGGACAGCTGCCGAAACACACCGTTAGGTGTTTGGCAACGGATTTTCTACTTGAGGGTGGTAGCTAGCCAGGCGGGCATTCGCAAAATGCCCTACCACCATACCATAACGACTGCCATACTAAGACAACAACCAGGGCCGAAGGAACCTGCCCTCAGAAGCACGGAAGCGCTCAGTAGTAATGTCACTAGCGGTCACCCATCCAAGTCATGACCGCGGAGAACGTTGCTTAACTTTGCTGATTGGTTAAAAACGGCTAAGCAAACTTCGCTACGAGCGCTTCATAATTACTTACTATTTGACACCTTTATCAAGTATCATGGAGATAAAATTAATTATAAACATTGATTAAAACTAACGTAAGTGTAACACATACTAAAGGACATTTTTAGCCGATTTAACTTAAGTACGGTTTTTTACGTCGAGAAGGCGTCTCGACCGGTTTCGCGACTTTCAGAGTCGCTTCATCACGGAGTGCGTGCGCTTACGATCGCATCCGCGCCTGCACTGGTGGTGGCGCCGGTGGCGGCGGTGGAGCCGCGCGCGCTGCCGCCCTCTGCGCGCGCTCTGACAAAAATTTAAAATTTGGATGAGAAATTGACTGTCATCCAAATTTCAACCGCGACCGGGGATGGAATTTGCCACCAGCGTGGAAACCAGTTCTTAACATTGCCACTTGGAATAATGCACCCGTCAGCTTGAAGGAGGGCGGCAGCGCGCGCAGCTCACTCCACCGCCGCCGCCGGCGCCACAACCAGTGCAGGCGCGGGTGCGATCGTAAACGCACGAACTACGTGATGAAGCGACTCTGAAAGTCGCGAAACCGGTCCAGACGTCTTCTAACGTACGTTAAATCTAAAAAAAATAAAAAGTACGTCGACGTAAAAAACCGTAAGTTAAATTGGCTAAAAAAATATAATAAACATGTTTATTTTATAAATTAATCGTAGTAATGCACTTAGAAAAGTTTTTTTTACATTGTTATTTAATTTGTAATTTTGTAACTTATAAATGAAGTTGTGTGCAGTATGGTTAGCAATGAAATTGTACTACAGCTTTCAGAAGTGATCAAAAACAGAAACAACATCGCGAAGGATTGCGGAGAGGACGAGTTGGCAGCGTTTCGACAGCAGTGGCAGCGTGAGCTTGAGGCCACGCCCACCCCGCAGAGAGAGACGCACCCTAAGGAAGAAGAGGCTGAACCCACTGACGACGAAGGAAGGGTAATTAAACTATACATAACAGAGTATTGAATCCAATACCAGGTTCAAGATAGAGAAAGATAGTGGCGAAGAAAAGTTGGCAGCTTGCCGACCACAGTGGCAGCACGACTTTGAAGCCACCCACCACCCAAGGGTAACTTATACATAAATAACCCTTCCTTCATAAATATTTTGAAGCGCTCGTAGCGAAGTTTGCTTAGCCGCTCTTAACCGATCGGCTAAGTTAAGCAACGTCCGCCGCGGCTTAGATGGGTGACAGCTAGTGATTTACCGCTGAGCGCTTCATGCAACGAATGCCCGCCTAGCCAGGCATTCGTTGCAGCACACTTCTTCAAGTAGAAAATCATTCGCCAAGCACCTAACGGTGTTAGTTACAAAATTACAGCGTGACGAAAAATATAGTCATGTGTGGGATTAACCTAACGGAGTGTTCGGGCGGCTGTCCTTGAGAGCCAATAACTCTAGGTTAGCCTGAATAACATCTTCGTTCACATCATCACTTACCATTAGGTGAGATAGAGTTCAAAGACCTAGCCATAAGCTATAAATAACAAAAAAAATACAAGTTACCAAAATTGCATAAGCTGAAAAGAAGACTAGCTCATGAAGCTTCATGAAAATAAACGTCATCGCTCATTAGCAGTCGAGTGTTCGGAGAGGCAACACCTGTCGATGCCTCGTGAATAGGTGAATTTCGTCAAAAATTGCCCAAGCTCGGCAGCTGGGCTCCAAGGCCCGTGTTAATACTATTTGTGCTCGCAACACCGACCTCAGATGGCGTGCTCTCAAGACTAGGTCATATAACAGCATCCCATATATACATTTCGTGAAATTCGTGATATTTTTCGGACAACATTATCGTCCTTCGGGCAGCAGCGCTTTCTGAGAAACTTATATCTCGCACTGCGATCCCCAAAACGCCTGCCAAGCGTGGGGATTATGGCAAACCCCTCCATGATGGAGAGGCTGTGTTCAGCAGTCGACAATCCGGTTGATGCAGTAATAAGAAAGCGTGAATGTTTATAGGCCAAGAAGTACTTCGTGAAAGGCGCCGAGTTGGAGCGCAGCGGCAAGTGGTACGAGGCGGTGCAGCACTACAAGCGCGCTATGGCCATCGTGCCAGACATCGAGCGGAGACTCTACGAGACCACTAAGGGCATGGAGACGCCGCAAGGTATACTATTACACTTCATGAAAATTTTAACGAATGAATGATGTGCCGGTACAATGAACTTCCCAAATACTCATAATACGTGAATACATAGTTTTAATCACAACTATGAATTTTGAAGCAATGATGGCCGAGCGGTTATAGCTATGGACTGCCGTGCTGAAAGTCCCTGGTTCGATCCCCACCGCCGGCTTTTGCGATTGCCCGCCTCGCTAGCTACCACACTCAAGTAGAAAATCGGTCGCAAAGCACCTAAAAGTGTGTTCCGGCTGCAGTCCTTACAACTGTGTCTCAAAGTGACGGGCGCAGTGCAATTCGTGACTTGTAATGAAATGTATCTGTTATAGACAGAGGTTAGTCTGCTTAACATCAGGTGGGCCGGAGCTTGTTCCGTCACAATCACATTAAAAAATAATGTGTATTACTAGTTATTGACGCAGGGAGTACGATTAGCGAGAATTGGCACCAGAAAAGAGGAAGTCCGTAGAATAAATTCGTTTAAATTTTCGTCTACCGCGATTTCATGGATATGCTTAGCGTATAAACAATTACAATTAAAGCTTACTTTGCTGTTGAAGACGGTCGGCGCTAGGCCACGACCATCCGCAATACCGGCGGTCTCGAGGATGCGTTGCCGGTCTTTGCGTAGGGAATATACTCTCTTCTTGAAGGCTCCTCAGTCATATCGGTTTGGAAATACTTCACATGGCAGCTGGTTCCACATTGTGGCAGTGTTCCAGTAGGGCCGAAAATGCCATGACAATAGCAAGGTTCAACTATTCAATACTTTTAATACATCTATATGGTATCAGCCGAATAGTGCACCGCTGAACACAGCTTCCCCCAATATGGGGGGATTTGCCGTAGACCCTACGCTTGGCAGGCGGCTTGGGGATCGCAGTGTGAGATATCAGTTCCTCAAAAAGTGCTGCTGCCTACCTGTGTGTCGTCACCTTTAGTCGTACACCCACGTAGCTTGATACATCTACTACTCATTATCTCAAGCAATAATTCCAGTCTAATTGTATTTTTCCCATCTTTGTTATTTTTTTCCACATTGTTGATGATGACATGTTAACAACATACTTCTGAGTTTTATATCTGGTATATTTACATATTGTGATCAGAGGAAGAAGAGCCCGTGGAGGAGACTCCGGTGAACACCAACACCGAGGAGGAGGAAGACGAGGAGGCGGTGGAAGGCGAGCTGGTTGTGGCGCGGCTGCTTCGTATCCAGGCGAGGCGAGGTCTCGTCTGTACGCCGCTACTGCCCACAAAGGTAACGGATATATATGTATTCTTATACTCACCCGATATGATTTGGTCACCTGGCAGTCTTTGTTCCGTAATGAGTTCCACTCACCTGTCGAAATTTAATGTGATCAACGTTTCACAATGTGACGCGTTATGATGCTTTTCACTGAGACTAATCAGTTTCAGTGAATCGTTGATCACACACAAGAACAGTACAGTTTTCCGATATTTTTATTGCTGTTAGGTAAGCCTCCTAATTCTTTGACCACAATCTCACCTGATGGTAAGTGATGATGTGTTCGAAGGTATTAACAGGCTTAACCTAAAATTACTGGCTCTCAAGGACAGCTGCCGTAACACACCTTTAGGTGCTTGGTGACAGATTTTCTATTTGAGGATGGTAGCTAACCAGATGGGCATTCGCAGAATGCCCATCCACCATGCGGTGAAGCTCAAGCCCGCGGCGGGATTCAAACCATGGACCTGCTGTGCGGCAGTCCATAGCCAATGCCACTGAGCCATCACTGCTTCAATATAAAAACATTTATATTATATTATAAAAGCGAAGTGAAGCGCTCGTAGCAAAGTTTGCTTAGCCGTTTCAAACCAATCAACAAAGTTAAGCAACGTTCGCCGCGGCCATGAGGTGGGTGACAGCTAGCGACATTACTACTGAGCATTTCCGTTCTTCGGAGGGCACGTTAATCCGTTAGTCCCGGTTGTTGTCTCAGTATGGCATTCGTTAAAGCATGGTGGTAGGGCATATTGCGAATGCCCGCCTCGTCGTGTCTTGGTGCAGTTTAGCTTCGTATTATGTTAAAAATAATCCTTTTTTTTTATCTCTTTTAGGTTAGCCTTTGACCACCATTTCATCTGATGGTAAGTGATGATGTGGTCAAAGATGTTCAGGCTAACCTAGAATTACTGGTTCTCAAGGATTGCTGCCGGAATACACTGTTAAGCGCTTGGCGATAGATTTCCTAATTGAGGGTGGCATTGCGAATACTCGCCTACATTTCACTATGCAAAATGAATGAGTTTGTGAAGTTGTTTATTATATATGATGGTGAGAGATGATGAGTATGTTTGTTGTATGCCCTTAGAGCACGCACATATCGGCACTGCCGTACGAGGTGCTGCTGGTAGTGCTGCGGTGGGTGGTGAGCTCGGAGCTGGACGTGACGTCACTGGAGCGGTGCGGGGCCGCGTGCCGCGCGCTGCACCTCGCCGCCAGGGACCCAGACCTGTGGCGGGCGCTCGCACTGCGGTCAGTCCCGCACTCATTAAATACATAAAATAAGTTATCGATAACTAAAGTCAATAATACTGATGTGGGACATCACTACACAATACTAACATAAAATGTGTCGCAGTATGTTTGCTTTTCGCTAACCATTCATAACGCATCGGATCACCCCCACTTCGCCAGAATTCTAGAAAATATTTTTTATTTCAAATATATAATATATTTTTTGCTTCCAGGATGGATCTGGATTGCTCAATAATGCAGCACTGGACTAGGCTGCATATTGAGCACTCCGGATGCAAGCCTAACTATACTTTAAGATGAGGCACCACCTACATGTTTCGACTTTTCTGTTTTTGTTTTGTTTTATTATTGTATTTTATATTTGACATTAATGTGTAATTTAAAATATGACTTAGTATATATAATGTAGAAAAATAATATGACAGTACACACAATTCCAAAACTTAAAATTTAATGAATGCTAATTCAACGTGTACCTATTACTACAATATGGATTATTGATATCTGAAATAAATGAATTTTAATTTTTAATTTAAATAAGCAACATGCATTGTCCAATAGGAGGTTCGTCTGACGAAAACTCTTGACTGTGTCACTTTCATATGAAAAATCTCGATACATACGCGTCAAAACTTTATTATGATATTGTTCGTTGATAGCAAGCCACTGACTTGCGATCGAACCTAAATAGCGGGCAGACTACGGATACTGTCAAAAACTACAATTTTCATGCAATTAAGTTGCGTTAACGCCGTTCCATAGCTAAGTGAATCGGGCCCCTGATGGTAAGTGATGATGTGGTCGAAGATTTTGTACAGGCTAACCTAGAAGTACTGGCTCTCAAGGACAGCTGCCGGAACACACCGTTAGGTGCTTGGCGACAGATTTTCTACTTGAGGGTAGTAGCTAGCCAGGTGGGCATTCGCAAAATGCCCTACCACCATGCTGTAATGACTGCCATTCTAAGACATCAACCGGGACCGACGGCTTAACATGCCCTCCGAAGCACGGAAGCGCTCAGTAGTAATGTCACTAGCGGACACCCATCCAACTCATGACCGCGCGCGACGTTGCTTAACTTTACTGATCGGTTAAGAACAGCTAAGTAAACGTCGCTACGAGCGCTTCAAAATGCCCTTAGTATAGATAATTACAGTTTAATGTATTATTACTTATTGGATCATCCGACCTTGATTGATTTTCTTTCTGTTGGGTAGAGTATACTTCCGAATATATCTCATTTACATTAAATCAGTTTTGGTTAAGCATTTTTCGTTTCATTCACCCAAAAGTAATCAAAATATTTGCTGATTAGCTTAGCTGTAGTTTTCTCTTTGAATATGTCTATACTTCGGTGCCTGATAACTGACAATTGGAACTATTATCTATGGCCATTATTGTGGCCGAATGAGACAATTGATCCTTTATACAGCATATATCACTAAGGAAAAAAAAGTTACAGACATTGAGAATTTTTAGGGCCATAATCCCGACGTTTGTCAGGCGTCTTGGGGATCGCATACTAAGATAGCAGTTCCTTAGAAGGCGCTATTGCACACCTTTTTGTATTCTGCCCTTGGTTGCCTTTTACGACACCCAGGGGAAGAGATGGTGGGGTGACATTCTAGCCCGGCACATAGTTTATGTTAATACAAAATAGTTCAGGCAGGTAAAAAACCTGGACATCACACCAACCGTTGATTTTCGCTCTGAGTTCTAGATTCTCCAACTAAATGACTCTTTATCGTCCTAAAAACCTTGGTATGATTACAAACCGCATACAGTTGTAACAGTAATGAAAGATATAGTAAGAGAACTTACCCCAGCAGGATCGTCTTAGCTTTTAGCTAGTAGGTTACTTATGTTAGTTAGAGTCAGTGCTCCTTTAGAATTTTCACGAGTGATAGACCATGCGCGGCTGTGCGCCGTCTTTATATGTCACCCGTGTACTATCGCGAGCCTGTAATTTTCCGGTAGAGGAAGGATCGCGCGTGTTAGCTAGTTATATAGCTATATATGTGCGATGACCGTCACATATCCATAATATTTTTTATACAGCATCTTAACGACGATGTACTACCCAAATTCTTATTAAATGGTTTAATGGCCGTGGGATGCTGGGCTAGAATATAACTCTACCCATCTCTTCCTGTGGGTATTAATTGACATTGTAAAATACCGGAAGGTGGGCAACAGCGCCATCTGAGGAACTGCTATCTTACAATGCGATCCCAAAGATTGCGTTGCGACTGCCAAGCGTGGGAATTATGGGTAAACCCCCCTTAAGTCTGCGTATTCTCTGATGCACATCTCTGGTGGTTACGCAGGCTAAGGGGATGCTGTGTTTAGCAGTGGACAATCCGGCTGATACAGATAAAGAAACGATGTAGCCTGAAGAACATCTTCGACTATACCATCACTTACCAAAATCATAGAACATATAATAATACTACGTATAGAATGGACACTCCTCTTCCCCCACCAAAACCAGTCTTCCTCACCCGCCACCGATTCTGAGCTGTCGCTAAGCTGACTTGAGTACGGGACGCGCAACTCGCGCACATAGACGTGCGAAGGAGCGTAACGATTGTACGAGTATTTTAAGTTGAGAATGGGGTAATGAATAGATTCAGGCGTTACTTTGCGGAAATCCATTTTTAATAATGACAATTTCTCGATCGTGCGCTCGAAGAGTCAAGACCTCCTGAAGATGCTTCGTGTAGAAGCGAAACGCGTCGAAAATTCTTCCGGTTTGGCTGCGTGGCGTTTGTGACGTCACCTCGGCTTAGCAGGAAAATTAAGCGGAATTGTCACTAGATATATTTTTATATTTTTAAGTGTTTTATTAAAATATTAATTTGATGTTTTCTTAAAATATTTTAAAAGTATTTGTCATTATTGAGAATGGGGTACTTTTGTGCTATTTACGGTTGCTTATCAACTAAACGAGAAAAGGATGGGAGGTTTTTTTTTATAGATTCCCTAAGGATAAAACGAGGTAAGTCATTCTTGGTAACCTACACTAAGTACCTACCTATTTGTCGTTCTTCAGTTATACAGTTGGCAACTTATAAAAAGTTGTAGTTTACAGTAGGTATTGAAAAAAATACAAACATAATACTTTGTCTTTGTAGTTTATTCACACCGCCATTCAAATAATGATTATTTTAGAAGATTTTCGTTTGCAAAAAATGTCCGTGGATATCGACTTCGTTTGCGGCGAAACAATTGTCTTTGTAACCTATACCTAGATCTATACCTACCATAGAGAAATGCAATACACATACCGACCTTCGCTACGGGTGACACGCGGCACACTTCATAATTGTTTATTATACGAGAAGAACATAAATTATTATTGTGATTGTAATTATTATCATTACTTGTAAGTATAATTACTTGGTATGATGCTTTTTGTAAAGTGTAGGTATCTATTATTGTAAAAGTAATGGAGTGAAATGTGAAGTAATGGAGTTGGATTTTTGTGCTTGTAAATGTTTCTGAAGGTAGGTAAGATAACCTACGAAATCTAATAAGTCATAATAACAGCATCAAAAGATTGTTCGGTAGGTAAGTACAACAATTATTCATACGATGACAACTATGATTAGACTTCACGCACACATTTACGCGTGTACAAAAACTTCATTTGTGTAGTGTCTGTGTAATAGGTAGTTAGAACGCGGCTTTTGTATAGAGAATGAGTCGAGTGTCCAGGCTGTGCCAAAATATAAGATAGTGGCAAAAGGAAATTAAATATAATCTATCAGCATTATAAAAAAAAAAACTTTTTAACCTCAGCATCTCAAACCAAGGTACATTGCTCAAAGTTTTTGCTGGTGCAAAACAGTCAGGAAAATGGGATTTTGCCGCAAGAGTGAACAAGTGATTTGAATAAGAATACCAAAAATACTAAACTACGAAAACACTTTCACACTTTTACTAGTACAATCTTAAAGTTAACCGATCTACAATACCGTGAGCCATCACTGCATGTAATGCGATCCTCACAGCAAGACTTTATCTGTTTTATTTGCTCATGAAGGCGAAATAATAAATAAACATTGTCTCCCACAGCACATGGGGTATAGAGTGCGGCACGCCGCGTAGCGCCGGCTTCTCGTCGTGGCGCGATATGTACATAGAACGCGCGCGGCTACAGCTGCACGGCTGCTACATCAGCAAGACTTCCTATCTGCGGCACGGGGAGAACAGCTTCCAGGACCAGTTCTACCGCCCCTGGTATCTCATCGACTACTACAGATACCTTAGGTAACTCTCCTTCCTGAATATTTCTAATAACAATATTTATTAGCAGAAACAAGGTTACATGTGCTGATCGGAATATTAAAAACATATTAATAAAGTTGTATTTTACTTTTGCTTGTGTGCAAATGTTTGAATCTTAAAAATAGAGATCTTAAATTAATTTCGACTATAATAATATAGTTACATATACTAATTAAAATCTTTTGAAGCAGTGATGCCTCAGTGGCATTGGCTATGGACTGCCGTGCAGCAGGATCATGGTTGGAATCCCGCCGCGGGTGAATGCTGCACCGCATGGTGAAAGGGCATTTTGCGAATGCCTGCCTGGCTAGCGACCATCCTCAAGTAGAAGATCTGTCGCCAAGCACCTACATATAACATAACAATATGTAAAGAAGTGCAACTCTCATACAGTTATCGCTTTGATTTCGGACTCATCAAGTTCACAATTAACAAAACACAATTTTCCAAATTCAATTTGATTAGTTAATTGATTTGGCGCTTAGAAATAATCGCATCCGATTGCTCGCGTCTAGTACACTTTTTAAAGTAGAAAATCTGTCGCTGTGTCCCGGCAGCTGTCCTTGAGAGCCAGTTATTCTAGGTTAGCCTGAACAACATCTTCTACCACATCATGACTTACCATCAGGTAAGATAGTGGTCAAAGGCTTACCCACCAGGCATAAAAAAAATAATCTTATACTGCATTCTCCAATACCCCTGCTAAGCCTAACAGGATAAAGACAAACGCCCCCTTAATGAGGGAGGCTGTGTTGTTAAATGGTCTCGTGACGTCATAGGAGTGGATACAGGTGTGTGGTTATTTGATGTACACATGACATTAGGTTCTTCCCCGAGGGCGTGGTGCTGATGTGGACGACGGCCGAGGAGCCCGCCTCCTGCGTGCAGCAGCTGCGCCATCGGCTCGCCAAGCCCGCGCTCGGGATCATGTCCGGGCACTACCGGCTCATCGGAGACAAGGTTACTCATTACTACAACAGCACATTCTGCACCTATCCTCGATCATGTCATATCGTCGCTCTGGTTTACTTTGTGAAGGGAGGTTTGCCCGTGGAGTGCTGGGCTAGAATGTCCTTCCATCTCTACCCGTGTGTTTAGTATAATACCAAACATTTTCCTGACACGGCACAATCCGCCGTGCGTCGCAAACCCCTTATTACTCAAAACATCAAGAGTTAGGATATAGAGTTTAGTGCAAGTTAGGTCTTCGCGGCATACGGTAGCATTAATTAACATTTAACATAACATTTTCGTAACAATATTAAGAACATTTTAACAATAATAAATTAGTGATATATAACAGTAAACAAACATTTATTTTCAACATCTGCACTTCTAGGTTAGCCTGAACAACATCTTCGACCACATCATCACTTACCATCAGGTGAGATAGTGGTCAAAGGCTATCACGCATAAAAAAAAACCTCGTATCAACCCGAACACCGTGGCTGTCGTAAGAGGCGAAAAAGGGTAACATAACAGAAGGTGGGCAACAGCGCTTTCTGAGGAACTGACATCTTACACTGGGATCCCCAAGACGCCGAAAGCGTGGGGATTATGGCAAAAACCCCCCGTAATGGGGGAAGCTGTGTTCTGCAGTGGACGATCCGGCTGATACAGTTCAGTAACAGTTCAGTGAAGGGAGGTGAAGGAGAAACGAATTCCATCGAGGTTGCGGAGTTAATGTGACAGTATTGTACAGAAGTGCTATGACTCAGGAATAATGTTAACTCCGTTAGGTTCTTTTCTGACGGTGGTTCTGAAGTGGACTCGATTTCTTGCTTAAGAACTGAATAGCAAATGAAAATACTGGGTACCTGCAGGGTCCCTACGTCTTATCCCTTCGAGAAGTAGGCGTGGCGTTATATTTTTATTAGCTATGATTCTAGAATATTTTAGTTGCTTTTTAAAACTATCAGCTCATTTGTAGTACGATGTTTATTATGTTATTACGATGTTTTTTATGTTATTGTGGCGGAACAAACCCGGGGCCCACCTGATGTTAAGTGAACTAACCTCTGCCTATAGCAGATACATTTCGTCAGTGACGATTTTTTGCAGATTGCACTGTGCCCGTCTAACTGAGACGTACAGTTTTTAGGTCTCATGTGCCTGTCATTTTCCTGGCTATCAAGGGCAGCTGATGGAACACACTGCTAGGTGCTTGTTGACAGATTTTCCACTAGAGGGTGGTATCTAGCCAGGCGAGCAATCGCAAAATGCCCCATCACCATGCTATAACGACTGTCGTCCTAGGACAACAACCGGGCCAGGGGCCCGATCGCACTAAAAATTTAGAGCTGAAACGCAATTGAACCTTAGCCGCAACGCAACTTTTCGAACGTTTCGTATCGCGCTAATCATTTTACTGAAAGTTGAGACGCAACTCGAACGCAGCTGGAACGTAACCGCTGTCAAACGAACGGTTGTGAAACAGCTAGGAAGATGCTACTTTTTGTGAACCGTTCTATGGTGTATAATGAAAATTGATTGCATTTTCTTCGTAAACGGCATAAAAAACATAAATAAAATGTAAGCGTACATGGATATATTGGACTGTGCTCATTATTCGATGAAGCTGTGGCTCGTGCCCAAGTGAGGAAGAAGGATAAAAGTGCAAGACTTATGTGTGGAGCTTTGAATTTGAGTGATCGGCAGTGTAAAACTGTATTTACCGACTATCTAAGGAGTTGACTCGCAAACCCTGTTGGTTCCTCATGTGCCATGCATGTTACGTTCTGGTGATTTGGACGTTGAAACTAAGGTAAGAATTTTCTGCAGAAGGTAAAGCCATCAAATTGGAACATATTCGCTTGTTTGGAATGGATATACTAACCATTGTTTAGGTTACAAGTGTACAAGTATATACACCCATGCTGAGCTTTAATGCAGGCAAATAATATGTTGTCAATAAATAACTAAAAATCTGTTTTAAGTTATGGTGCATTCTATGCCAGTGTCTCTAAAGCAATCTGGCAAGTTACAATGGCTCTAAATTAGCCAATTGTAATGAACAAATACATAGCTTTCCCATTTCAACAATCTGAGAGGAAACAAGATAAAAGAGAGTATGTATCAACTAATTAAATATGTACTATGTCCACATCTAACTAACCTATAGTTGAGAAGAATTACCACTTCCACCACTGGGGCTCATTCTGGGATGTAGTAATACATGCTGCACATCAAGCAGTTCTTGAATGTGGTGTTTCTTAGTTTCTTTTCCTTCACAGCTATGTAAATGATTTGTGAAGTATATGCATATCCTTACAAGAAACAACAATTTATATGATCATCACAGTGTAGTTTGAATGATTTTCAATATATATTATGCTACCGATAATAAACTAATACACAATATGTTTCAGGTTTTATAGTAAGTTCAAAATGCGTAGTTTGCTGGGATGTATCGATGGGACCCATATGGCTATTGTGCATCCGATTGACAATGAAGAATGGTATTATAATAGAAAAGGATAATGTTCTTATAGTGAGTACTTTTCACTCTATATCAATAACCATCACATTTTTGGCCCATCAGTTATGTGACTCAAAATTGAACATTTTATGTATGGATGCATGATGATACCCTGAGTCTACTCATGATAGTGTTGTATGGGCTAACCATCTGATGTGTGCTTATCTTGAGAGGCTTCACACAGTTGCTGGCGAGGATTTGTATCTTTTAGGTAGGTGTTAACTAATCTCATATACTTAGGGCCTGTTTCAGAATTTTCAAGTAAGTTACGGTTATACTACCCAGAACATATTTAATAAATAAAACACTATCTTTGCGTTTCACAGTCAGTATATTAATATAGCCTATCCATCGGTTAAAGCTTGAAATGCGCTGCATGTTTACTGTAATTTTTATCATTTAGTTATTTTATGTTCTGGGTAGTATAACCGGCACTTACTCAAACATTCTGAAACAGGCCCTTAGTATGATAATATTATCTGAGATTATAACAATCCTTTGAGACTCATAATGATGACACCCATCTCAGTACCTCCTGAGAATTATTATCAAGACAAGCACTTGACCACTAGAAATAATGTTGAGCATTGTATAGGCGTTTTAAAAACTCACTTTAGGTAAAATTTCTTTACTTAGCTAAACACCCTAAAAATTTATTGATATTGTTAATGTAAAAACTGATTCATTACAGGTGCTTATTGGTGGACAGAAAGTTGCATTACTCACAAGTAGCTGCTGCAAGAATAGCAAATGCCTGCTGTGTGCTACATAATATAGCACACAGAGCTCACATCCCATACCATCCATTGACAGCAGAGGAAGGAGCTCGCGAGGGCAGGCTGAGGGTACCAGCAGCGCCCTTAGTGAGCTGGAACTGGGCACTATCGCCAACAGGCACTTATATAACACTTGTGGGCAGATAGGGCAAACAACCATGTATCTACCTACATTGTTCTAATTACTAGTAATGGTGTAGAAAGTATGAAGAGAAAGTTAGTATTATTCAATAAAAAGATTTCAATGTCAAATATTTTCTTTTATTATTACAACCCACCTACCAACATCATTCTGAAACAATTAAGTGGCACAGTAACAAAAAACAAAGAAGGATTTTGTACAGACATGTAAATTACTAACTATAGTAATTATAACATAAGTAGTTCTTAAATATATGTTTTATATACATATTATTATAGCAAAAATCCTAATAACAAACTACAATAAAATGATATAGGTTGTAAAGAAAAAAACAATAATTAAATATGGACTTTATACCGATATGTAAATTACTAACTCTTTATAATAAAATTCTTAAACTTTAACAACAAACTAGAATCTGAAATCATGTAAGTTTATCTCTATGTCTAATTTTAAAAATGTGATATATAAGTAAAGCACTGAACTTATATTACAGAATAACAATTAGTCCTCTAGTCTTTTACTTTTGTGATTAGGTATGTCAAATAATGTATTGTAATACTCCGGCTTATGTGGGCTAACTTAGTGGGTTTTGTGTTTGGCAGTACTGAAATAATGGATGGATGAAATAATGGACCATGAGTACCAATAATCTAAGATAGTTTTAAAAAAAGTGTCTGCCTTGCAGTATGATGCTGATTATATAATTACAATTAAGTACAGTGATCATCATCATCTACCTACCCATGTCCCACTTTATGTGCGGTCAGTACAAAATATTATAGTCTCCAGAAGCTGCAATGCAAGTATACATAACATAGGGTACTTATATCTTCTCCATTTTCTCTAAGATATAAAAACAACAACAGAGCAAGCACATATTGTATGAAGTTTTCATTCAGTTTCATAGGTTTTCCACAGGACAATGATTAGGGCACATTCTAGTTTTAGCCTAGCTAGTTACTAGTAGCTGTCACCCCTGAGTTAAAAAATCCGTCCCAAGTACCTAAAGATGTGTTCAGCTGTTCTTGAAAACCTGTTTTTATTCTAGGCTTTACATATTCTAGCTGACATCATGCACAATGATGTCAGCACTTTCATCTCAGTAGTTCATGTCAGTACTGAAACTATCTGATAGCTTAGTGTATTCACAATCACAACACACGAGCAAGTGAAATATTTACTTATCCCAGAATGGTTCTGAAATGTGTGGCAGGTACTTGAAAAGGTTCAACATCGGCACAAAAAAAATACTTCATCATCAACTAAGCACTTCTTTCAAGAAACACTTGAATCTTGCTAAAAGCATGGGCTTAGGATGTAGCGAAAAAATCCTAGGTCTGTGGCTAAAAGTAATTTTGGTTTTGTATTTGTTTACCTTTCATCTTCAAAATTCGAATGTCGCGCCGTACTGTCAGCTGTTAAAACTAGAGATGCACCTGCATAAAATGCGAAATCGACAGTCGATTTACCGTTATTTGACACAAAGTCTGTTATTAAAACGTCACATCTCTAACAACGTTAATGCGTAAGCGTTCCAATTACGGTCCAGCTTTGGTTGGTGTTTGAACTTTAGTGCAATACCAAATTCGTCTCAGCTGAATCGTAACTGTACCACACTTGCAATCGAACCGCAGCTGAACCTTAACCGTTTAGCGTTGTTTCAATTTAGCGCGATCGACCTGCAGGTTAAGCCTGTTAACACCTCGTCACTTACCACCAGGTGAGAATGTGGTGAAAGGCTAACAGCAATAAAAAAAATAACTAACAAAATTGATGGTTACTAAATAATCTCATATGATATATATTTATAATAAAGATCCCCAAGACGCCTGCCAAGCGTGGGGATTATGGCAAACCCTCCCCCCATAATGGGAGAGACTGTGTTTAGCAGTGGATAATCCGGCTGATACGGTATAATAAAGATATGTATACACAATATTGGTTAGTCTATTGTTATTATAATGTGCACTTAACCTCATACTATGCTTCCCTGTGTCTTGAGAAGAGAGTACATAGATAGTGATCAATGTTGGATGATCTCACGGTTTTAAGTATGACTTGTTGATATTGCAGGTTGTGATAGTTATTAAGAAAACTAGTACAGAGAAGAAGCAGTCTCAGGCTTCCAACACGCGGTTCCGGTCGCGTCGCAAGGAGGTCGAACAGGAACACACGCAGACCTTTCATTTGGTAAGTCGGGAGGCAACTGCTCTTCAGTTGCCTTATTGTTCAACAATAAGCTCTTCTATATCTATATCCTGTGGGGTGCCGGGCAAGAATGTCACCTGATGTCAAGAGATGCCCCCATCTCAACCTATGGGTGTCGTAAGAGGCACACACCATATGGTGTGCTGCAGCGCTTTCTGAGGAACTGATATCTCTCACTGTGATCCTCTAGCCGCCTGCCAGGCGTGGTGTTTATGGCAACTCCCAATATGTCCCCATCCCCATATTGGGGGAAGCTGTGTTCAGCAGTGGACTTTCCGGCCTATACAGAAGCTCTTCTAGGGAGAATTGTTAGCCTCACCGAGTGCAGATTTTTTCATCGCACGCTTATCGTGGATAAGCAGCTATTTTTTATTGGAAGACTACAAAACTGGAAATATATCGTACTGTTCTGTACCAGCCAGATTTTCCACGGCTGAACACAGCCTCCCGCATTCAGAGGGGTTTGCCATAATCCTCACGCTTGGCTGATCTTGGGGATCGCAGTTTGAAGTATCAGTTCCTCAGAAGGCGCTGCTGCCCACCTTTCGATATTTTACCTTTGGTCGCCTCTTACGATACCCACAGGTAACGATGGGGAAAAGGGGGTGACATTCTAGCCCGGCATCCCACGGGGGTGTATGGTAAATACATCGTAGCCAACATTATTTAAAATAATATAAAATAAACGTTTTAATACATACTTCTTTCAAGAAGTGGACCTAGCATGTATATTACATCAAATTATTTAATTTAATATTATAAATAAAAAATATAATAGTGATAAGCAACTAGCCAACAATATAATGGGTATTGTTGAAATTTTCTATTTCAAAATCCGGTGTAAAAAGAAGATGAACAGCGTTATAGAGGGATAGGTAGATGGTGGAATTATTAGTAGACTTATAAAATAAAAAAGAGTTAGATATCATTGCAACCCCATTTCTTCCTGTGAAACTACTATGAGGCCACAAAAAGAAAAATACCAGAAGGTAGGCATCAGCGCCTTCTGAAAAACTACCATCTAACACTGCTATTCTCCAGACGCCTGTCAAGCATAGGGGTTATAGCAATCCTCTCCACCCTAATATGGGGAGGCTGTTGTTTAACGATGGATTTTATGGCTCTTGATGATGATAAAAGACGTTCACAAAATTATGACCCCAAGTTTCTTGTTTAATGATCTCGCAGTAATGGTTCTGTTTGTTCACCCTTGCTGAATGGGGCAGTAGAAACTTTTGATAGTAGTTTTGTACTGACCATACCGCCAAAATGGAATGAATGAATAGATTCAGGCGTTACTTTGCGGAAATCCATATTTAATAATAACAAATACTTTTAAAATATTTTAAGGAAACATCAAATTAATATTTTAATAAAACGCTAAAAAAATATAAAAATATATCTAGTGTCAATTCCGCCTTTCATGTTAAGCCGACGTGACGCCACAAACGCCACGTAGTCAAATCGGAAGAATTTTCGACGCGTGTCGCTTCTATACGAAGCATCCTCAGGAGGTCTTGACTCTACGAGCGCACGATCGACAAATCTCGATCGTGCGCTCGTAGAGTCAAGTCCTCCTAGATACTAGATATATTTAATATTTTTTAAGGGTTTTATAAAATATTAATTTGATGTTTTCTTAAAATATTTTAAAAACATTTGTTATTATTGAATGAATGATTTTTGGCTAATAGTTGGAGTATGTTATCAGGAGTTGGAGCTGCGTTCGGCGCGGTCGCGACGCAACTCAGTGTTGGTGTGGCGCGGCTACAGCGTGTGCGCGCGCCGCGACCAGTGGACGCAGTTCGAGCTGACGGCGCGCAACTACCCGCCCTTCGCCTTCAGCCGCGTGCGCGCCTACACGCAGGACGCGCTCGCGCCGCTATGAACTCTACTGCACTGCACTGCACTGTACACGCACAGGTCAGTTACATCCAAGCATCCTTCACAGTTCTTATGGCGCTTTTTTTAATATTAAAGTGACGTAACAAGCTCGAGGCCCACCTGATGTTAAGAGGACTAACCTCTGCCTATAACAGATGCATTTCATTACAAGTGACGAATTGCAATGCGCCCGTCACCTTAAGACATAATTGCTAAGTCTCATGTGCCTGTAATTTCACTGGCTCTCAAGGACTGCTGCCGGAACACACCGTTAGGTGCTTGGCGACAGGTTTTCTACTTGTGGGTGGTAGTTAGCCAGGCGGGCAATCGCAAAATGCCCTTCCACAATGCGGTGAAGGTCAAACCAGCGGTGGGGATCGAACCAGGGTACTGCGGCACGGCAGTCCATAGCTATTACCGCTCGGCCATCATTGCTTCAAAACTTTTAACTTCGCTTACCAATAACTGTTTTTTTTGTGTATATGTAAAACATGTTTTTTTAATAATACTTGCCTTTTTGTGTATATTTGTCATCAAATAAAGCAGATATACTTCCAATCAGTATGTAAAGAATTTTTTTAGGATATTGTACCATGCAGCAGTATGTGGTAAGTGATGATGCGGTCGAAGATACTTTTTATACTAATCTAGAATCACAAGCGCTCAAGGATAGCTGCCTGACACACTGTTAGGTGCTTAGCGATAGATTTTGTACTTGAAAATGGTAGCTATCACCATGCTATAACAACTGCCTTCCTAAGACAGCAACCGCACATATGGCCGACGGCTTCGCCAAGATAATCGGTTAAGAAAAACTAGGCAACCTTAACCAGTGTTCTGACATTTTAAACTTTGAATCTAAACCTAGGCAAAGTGCTGTAACTAAAGCACTGTTCTCCTTGGATATTCATAAGTCGAGTGGGCCTGATGGCATCTCTCCGATAGTGCTGCGGACTCGTGCTCCAGAATTGACTCCGGTTCTAACGCGTCTTTTCCGGCTCTGCTACACATCAGGCGTTGTCCCAAAAACATGGAAGACGGCCTTGGTGCACCCGATCCCTAAAAAGGTGACCGCTCAGATCCGTCCAACTACCGCCCTATAGCTATAACGTCTGTTCTCCAAGATAATGGGATCCATTATCAACAACCAGCTCTTGCAGTACCTCTTGAATGCCAGGTGGCACTCCATTTTTTTTTTTTAATTTTTTTTTTTTATTTATGCCTGATAGGTTAGCCTTTGACCACTATCTCACCTGATGGTTAGTTGTTCAGGCTAACCTAGAAGTACTGGCTCTCAAGGACAGCTGCCGGAACACACCGTTAGGTGCTTGGCGACAGATTTTCTACTTGAGGGTGGTAGCTAGCCAGGCGGGCATTCGCAAAATGCCCTACCACCATGCTATAACGACTGCCATCCTAAGACGACAACCGGGACCGACGGCTTAACGTGCCCTCCGAAGCACGGAAACGCTCAGTAGTAATGTCACTAGCGGTCACCCATCCCACTCATGACCGCGCGCGACGTTGCTTAACTTTGCTGATCGGTTGAGAACAGCTTAGTAAACTTCGCTACGAGCGCTTCAAAAAAACTTTCTTACAGCAAAGCTATATCGGCTTTAAGACAATCTAACCTTTTGTTCACACGGATATCTTTACTCCTTCACCAGATAATGGGCGCGATGTCGTCGCCCAATACAACAGCATCTTAGCTGCAACACGCTTTGCAGCTTCGCCAGCGCACACAACAGCTTATATGATGACGTTGCCACAGCTATGTTCAATTTTAATGTATATATACTTCGTACTCGTAAGATTTGCTTTACACTTAATGGTTGATACATATATTTCTAGAAATAATGGACGCATCGTCCCCTATGACAGTTACAATAATAAAATCAGAACACGAAATTTCGGTTATGTCGAGCCAGTCTTGATAGCCCAGTGGTTAAGGCGCCCGATGCTTAGAACTAGGGCATGCGGGTTCAATTCCAGCGTAAGTAAAATCATTTTGTGCTCAATTTTTTTTAATGTCATTAACCTATTTATTATATTAAAATCAATGTTACTTAACCATTTCGTGATTATATATGATGAATATAGAAGAAAATCGATGCACAGATTTTGATGAAATTAAATTGTTGATAAGTTGTAAATGAAAAGATAGCTCTTGTAAATGAAACGAAAATTCTTCGTTATTGTAATACATGTCCTTATGACATTTTGCGTCTATATGCGCACAAAATATTCAAATAGTATTGGAAATAACTTTGATGACGGAGTCGCGTTTCGATCAATCTATATTGATCATGGTAACGAGCAGACTGATAACTGAAATTGGTTGATATGAAACACATTTGGGGTCCAGGACATTTAAAAAGTATGCCATAAAGCCTCCTTTCAGGCAGTTGTGGCTGGAGTTGTCTTCACTATACTCGGTGCCAAATAGCATGGCAATAGAGTTCATTCGCTGGCCTTCACCACGATATCACAAAATACATTGCGTTTATCGCTTATTCTATCGTTTACCATACAAACTATTGCTAAACTCGTATCGCTAGAATTTCGTGGTACAGGGCCTACAAGGACGCAACGGTACAAATAAACAAATCTAAAACATACGAAATCTATTGCCATGCTATTTGGCACCGAGTACAGTCGTTATCTCAGATGTAAATGCTCACGATTTGGTGTTTTCTTTCATTCTTACTATCCCGAAAAGTTATCCAACCGAAATTCATCTTCAATTAAAATGTTTTCAATAATTGTATTTACGTTTATAACAGGATTCCTAGTGATTTAAAAAAGATACATGGTCATTTATATTTAATTATGTGACTGGCTTGTATCTTAATGTATCTATAGCTTAAGATAATTTATAATAATTATTAAGTGAAATTAATATATTTGCACGTCTGCTTGCAGGCAGAATACAAAGAACCTATAATTAAGACCTTTTATGACTGTATTCTTGCAAATCAGCCATTGATTTGAAGAACTGTCGGAAGGCAGAAGTCTGAATGAGACACGCGGCGTGACGGGTACTACTAGCATTTGTTAAGTCGATGTTGAATTTTATGCGGCATTACAAATCAAAACTCTCATTAATACGCTAATAAATGCTAAATTTCCGTCAAAGAGAGGCTGCGATGGTGAAAAGGCGTTCAATTTGGGTGAAAACGAAAGAAAGCTTATTAACACTACTCGTAGTAATTTCAATAAAAAATGTGACTTCACTTGCCTTCCTGATAAGGTGTTGCTATTTTATTCCTATATTTTTATACACATACATGAATAATCAAGGTAGTTTCCTTACAAGCCTAATATAAAGTCAACTTTCCAATTTTATTTTATCGAGAAAATTTTGAAGAAACGTGTTTTGGAATCAATTCGCTTTAGAGAAAATTATCAAGATAACCATCCGATTTTCTTACATCTACAAACTATAGTTATATATTAGTAAAAATCTATTCAAGAAGCTATTTAGCACTTAAACTAACTTAATTGCGCATTACTAATTACATTTCCTTGTAATTTAAGAATGTTTAATTCTTTTATCTTTTTTTTTTACTGGCTTTCACCGATGGACAAAGACGGCCTTGCGGTACACAGCCGCATTATTAGTAAATAAGTAGTGTTAACATAAGTAACTTATTTTTAAATGTGTTTGGTACATTATTTATTATTTTGCTTGAAACTTCGCTTATATAACTGATAAAGTACAACATTAATTTCTATTAACTTATTAGGAACCGGCTAGGACCCGCGTTATATTTCCGGAAAGATTCCGACCACTTTCGGACTGTTTTGAAGTAGCCGGTTCCTAATAAGTTAATATGGATAAAACTCGCGATAGTTTCCAAAGTGAAACTGTTTTTTTTTTTTTTTAGCTTTTGACCACTATCTCACCTGATGGTAAGTGATGATGTGGTCGAAGATGTTATTGTTGTAAAGATGCATTTTAGTATGCATATGTAACATAATATATTTTTTCTAATCTAAAAGCGGGTACTTACATTTTTGTTTGCGGTATAATATGACTGAAGATGTGTGTGAACTACAGGGTGTGAAATATCTCGGCATTAATCGCGTGTCACTAGTGACTTGTGATTGTTGCTGTTTTGTAGTATTTTTGATGTTGACGAACACGCGTGACGCTTTTATAACCAATAGTCAATCCTAATAGTGGTCAACTGGTCACACTATTTTATTTTTATTCCTGATAGGTTAGCATTTGACCACTATCTCACCTGATGGTAAGTGATGATGTGGTCGAAGATGTTGTTCAGGTGCTTGGCGAATAATTTTCTACTTGAGGGTGGTAGCTAGCCAGGCGGGCATTCGCAAAATGCCCTACCACCATGCTATAACGACTGCCATCCTTAGACAACAACCGGGACCGACGGCTTAACGTGCCCTCCGAAGCACGGAAGCGCTAAGTTGTAATGTCCCTAGCAGTCACCCATCCAACTCATGACCGCGCGCGACGTTGCTTAACTTTGCTGATCGGTTAAGAACTTCAAAATATATCACTATCTCACTTTTTGGAAAGTAATGATGTGGTAAAGAGTAAGCGGACTTGAACAAGATTAAGAACTGTCTAAGACTGTTGCTGGAATACCGATAGTTCCAGGCAAGTATGCGAAAAGCCTTTTCACCAGGCCTCGAGCCCTCGGGAGGTTCTGAAGATACGACCACATGATTGGTAGCCGTCCTAACCACATAGCTATAAATTCATTAATTTTCTTTGTGGTTCTAATGTACAGACGACTTCAGGGGCGTAATGTTGAGCAGTGATGGCTCAGTGGCAAAGGACCATGGACTGCCACGCAGCAGGTCCATGGTTCGAATCCCGCCGCGGACTTTCCCGCCTGGCTAGCGACCACTCTCAAGTAGAAAATCGCCAAGCACCTAACGGTGTGTTCCGGCAGCTGTGTTTGAGAGCCGGTAATTCTAGGTTAAGCCTGTTAACACCTTCGACCACATAACCACTTACCACCAGGTGAGATTGTGGTCAAAGAATAAACATTCAGCAATAAACAAAATGTATGGCTGTAAATGATTAACTAATTAAGTGAGGGCTATCCCACACAGTCAATAGTACGTTACACGCATTCGTGTATTTGTGGAACTATACCATCCTAACATTTGTTTGTTGTATTGTATATTTTTACGTGTTGTTTTTTACTGAGTTAGTCATTAATTTGTGATTTTAATTATTTCAGTCAAAGACTGCATTAAGTATATTCATAGATTAATATAAAAACTATATTTTGTATAAGGCTAGCCTTTCTTGCGACTTTATAGACATAAGAATTATTAGTGGACAGTTTTTAAAAAGTATTTTTTACGTACTGTGTATTTTCAATTTCCTTCGGCCATCTCCCGGCGTAACTAAATACTTTTTTTAAGTACTACATTGTATAAACTATCTTTACTTTGTAGGAAACCGTTGTCTATGGTGGCTATATTGTTACTTGTGCCAAACCCAGTTTCCATAAAGGAATTATTTTTATTTTAAGTACTTCAATAGCCATTTATCAGACTGTATAATATATGAAACTCCGGTTTTAGGTAACTAGCTATATAACATACTTATGTAAGTTCCGGTTATACTACCCAGAACATATTTAATAAATAAAACACTGTCTTTGCGTTTCACAGTCATCGATTTAGCCTATCCATCGGTTAAGGGTGAACTGGCCGACCCGTTTTCCATACAAACGTCGTAGGGTGATCACTCCCTTATTTGAAGATTTAGGTCCAAAATAAAGCATAATACTGATTGATCTCGTCATTATCTAGGCTTGTATGATGCCGAAATATGAATAAAATAATTAACTTGAGAATTATTAGCCTCGAAACATTTTCATATAAAGTTTTCAAGGCTCATAACTTACAGATTAAATATCTTTTTAAAATTTTACCATCATACAAGCCTAGATAATGACGATATCAATCGGTATTATGCTTAAGTCTGGACTTAAAATCTCAAATAAGGGAGTGATCACCCTACGACGTTTGTATGGAGAAGTGACCGGCCAGTTCAACCTTAAAGCTTGAAACGCGCTGCATGTTAACTGTCATTTTTATCTTTCAGTTATTGTATGTTCTAGGTAGTATAACCGGAACTTACTCGAACATTCTGAAACAGGCCCTAAGTATATAAATGTGAAACTCCGGTCACGTAGGCGGCCGAAGGTTTTAACTGTCACAACAATCTATTTGTATGTATTTCAAGAATATCTTCATACAGTGTTTCAATTATATTGATGGTTCATAGACCATAGTGCTCTCGAAGGTAGTGTTTGTAATATGCACTGCATGTGAACTAGTCCTAAGGTTATGATGTTAAATAAACTGATTATGGATAAATCAAATAATCACTATTATTTCTCCTGTCCTGTCATTTTTTAATACTCTTTCTACTAATATTGCTTGTAAAGCAAATTGATATGTATCTACAAATAAACACGCAAGAAAAGATGAAGCTCAAAATCAGCAGAACGCAAACCTCTCCGCGGCGGGTGCGGTAAAAAGGTGTACCGTCCGGCCCAACAACATTACCTTGACGCGACCAATAGGATGCAATCATTTCTAAACGCTAAGTCAACTTAAACTATCCAATTAAATTTGGATGGTGCATGTTAAGTTTGCGTGGTGCCCTGTGGGGTGCCGGGTTAGGATTCCACCTCTCCATATCATCCCGTGGGTGTCGTAAGAGGCGACTAAGGGAAAAATACTGGAAGGTGGGCAGCAGCGCCTTCTAAAGAACTTCCATCTTACACTGCGATCCCCAAGCCCCCACGCTTATTATATTTAGGGAAATAGGGGAGGCTGTGTTCAGCAGTGGACGACCCGGCTGATACAGTACAGTGTTAAGTTTGTTGTGGCCAAAATCAAAGCGGTATTTGTATGAAAAATACACTTATTTACATATTTATTCGTAGCTGTGTCTGTATTTTTTGTTTGTAATCATTTACTTTTTACGGCTGAGTGCCTAATGCCTTTTAATAAAGTTTGCTTATATGTAGCAGACTTTATTAAAATCCGCTCAACTAAAATCTATTCTTTAGATCTGGATCATCCGGCAAGAAGCAAACTTGCCCCCATGGGTAGAATGCAAAAAAGGACCGCATCCCGTCCTAATTTGCAGACCTATAGTGCCACACGCGACGACAATCTACAAAACGGGGTCGAGTTGGGCGTGTAACCGGCACTGAACTCCGAATCAGGCAGTGGTCCGACGAACCGAGAGGAACGTTAACGGATACCGAGTAGTTGTCCGGGTGAGAGGTCAGCAGAAGGTCCAACAAGGAAGGTGTATGGTCATCCACATCTGGGATACGCGTAGGCGAGGTGACCAGTTGTGTTAGATCATATGCTAAAGCGAAGTACTGAACAGATCTCCCCGCATGATCGGTTGTGCGCGAGCCAAGCCATTCGGTATGATGGGCGTTGAAATCGCTAAGTATTACGATCTCTGCGGTACGGATCTGCTCAAGCACGGAGTCCCATCTGTAGGTGCTCCATGAATTGATCTTTTTCGGCATTACCGTTGCTATGGGACCTAAAAATGCACGCTTAGATTCGCGGATGGTCATCGCAGTCTACGCGCAACCAAATATCAGATGGGCCTCGTCCGTCAAGGCTAGTGAGACGACGAGCACAGATATCCTCCCTAACGTAAAGACACACCCCCGCTCGCGGCAAAAAGGAATGCTCTAGTTTGTACCCTGGGTATGTGAGGAATGAGGTGTCTGTCGGAGAGCATATCGTTGTTTCGGTCAAAAAGAGCAAGGCCGGCTTAGCAGTCCCCAGGTGGTAGTGGACATCGTTCAGGTTAGAACGGATACCCCGTATGTTGCAAAAGTCCACGGCTAGCGTGGTGTGGGGTGACTTAAGCCTCCTGCTTCGTTTGCCTCGAGATACAGAAATAGATTTGAGCACGGTTTTGCCCCCTCCAGAATAATATATAGAATAAAGGCGAGACGATACTTTACGTCGGTCCATCGCCTGCCGCCAACGCCATCGCCAACTTTATAAGGCTCAGGTTCTACCTCACTTGGAGTACTGCTCTCATCTCTGGGCGGGAGCTCCCCAATACCAGCTTCTTCCATTTGACCGCATTCAACGCAGAGCGACTCGGAATCGTCGACGATCAAGTTCTCTCCGATCGGCTCGACCCTTTGGCACTGCGTAGAGATTACAAAATCACAAATATACGATAGGAAAAATTTAAGTCATGTGCGGTAAAAAAACTGTGTAGAGATGTTGGATCACGCATCTTTTACCGTATCTATCACGGGAAGTGTTCTGAGGAACTTTTCGATTTACTACCTGCAGCTCAATTTCGCCATCGGAAGTTCCGACAAAGCATGACGTTTCATCAATTTCATGTCGATGTCTGGAAGTCCACAACTTTGCGATTTTCACGGCATTTCCTACCTCGCACTGCCACAATCTGGAACCAGCTGCTTGATGACTTAGGGGCCTTCAAGAAGAGAGTATATTCTCTCCTCAAAGGCCGGCAACGCATCCTCGAGACCTCTGCTGTTGCGGATGTTCGTGGGCGACGGTGATCACTTACCACCAGGTGAGCCTCTTGCTCGTTTGCCCTCCTATCCCATAAAAACAATAGTATAGTATCGCAATTGACTTAGCAGCAGCTAACAAAACAGAGTGAAATTCTACGCAGGTTAACTCGCGGGCATTAGCTTGTAGTAATTAATTGACTATTAAAAATCATACATAATGATCAAATTGATATCATTGCATTCATCAATGGACATTCGGTTACATCTTTATCTTGCGTGAGAACGATACCGTATTCGGTATCGGAACTTACCTATTACGTATATATTATAAAAACTTACCTATTTAAGGAACATAATTTAACAATTATCTGCCTACATTTTCTATCGTTCAAACTTAAATTTACACGTGTTCACATTGACAGCATACCTTCTGGACCCACGACACAACTACAATGCTCAACTGGATGTGCCATGGGTACTTTTGATACCCTTCTACACAACTTAATAATAATTGGTCCATCATAGAATTAACATGTTTGTCACATAATTTACCCATTGGATTATTGCATGAATTATTCAGTCAAGCAGGACTGATCACATTTCTGTATTACGGATTGAAGAACAAGGTCCATATCGACTTTCCTTTTTGAAGGTGCCGCTGTAAGGCCAAATGACATTCTCGAAGACTCGAGATAGCCTTGCCGATTGTTGACAGCTGTTTTTTCTGCCCGATTCAGAGGAATTAGATGCATTTGTGAAAATCATGAGTTACCAAAACCCAAGATATAAGTATGCTCGTGGCACTTCCGCTCGGAAGGAACTTGAAAGGAAACGCGTACTTATATATTCATTATTTATTTTACACTGAAATCATACCACTAAAAATAAAACAACAACTAATGACTATAAATTTATTTTTTATTATAAGTTTATATAGTTTTATTTCTGAATTGGTTTAATTTATTTACATTAATGTTTTCTACTGTTGTGTGTATTGGCGCTTCCTGCGGCCCGAAGGGAGTGCAGTGGCAGCGAGCGTCGGAGGGCTGAGGGCACGCGCGCCGTGAGCCCAGGGGCGGCGCGTGCTCAGATCAGACGCTCGCTCAGCCAGATTCAAGTGTCGGGCGGCGGCGGTGGCGGCGGCGGCGGCGGCGAGCGCGGCATGCTCGGCTCGGTGTTACGGCGGCGCACCTTGCCGCGCTTCTTCAGCATGGTGGCCTGCGGGTACGGCGCGAGGCGCGCGTGAGCGGGGCGAGGCGGCGGCAGCCGGCGGGCGGCTCACGGCGCCGCGCCACTCACTGGCCCGCCGCCGACCCGCGCTTGATTTTCTTCAGCATCGTCGCCTGCACAGTGCACACGCACACAGCCGTGACCAGCCCGCCCTGCCGTGCCCCGCCACGCCTCGCCCCGCCCCGCCCCGCCCTCATCTCCGCCCGCCTCTCTAGGGTTACCTACGCTACCTCATCCTCTCGCGACCTACTTTATACTATTTTAGAAATGTAATGTGCTATAAAATGTGAAATTTATCGTGATCTAGATAAAAACTAAGTACAAAGCGGTAAGTAAAAATATTCCGTAAGCGAGTTCTGGTGATAACCCTCGAGAGTCGGTCGGTCCGGTGCGGGCGCGGAGAGGCGGCTGCGGACGGGCCCCGCTCGGAATGACGTCACTCCGTGTGGGGCCCGTCCGACCCACGCTGGGAGTACTGGTGGTGCTCAGTGGAGTCTTAGTGCTCGGGCGTAACGTGACGTGACTCGGAAATAACATTGTTTAGCTCGATCGAATTTCCCAAAACCATTGAACCGACAGCAATTATGTACTACGTGAAAATAATAAAATTGCTAAAAATTTTAAAATTATCGATTTGTAGCTTTGAAAACTAAGATCGAGCGTAACTTGGGTCGTATGTAAAATTTTATTCGTTATTTATTCGGTTGCTGATTAACTCTTATCCCCTCTGGGTTAGTTAGGCAAGCGAGCACATGCAAACATCAGTGATAAAATATTTCAACGAGAGTTGATCATAAAAATGAGGGTAGAAAAAGAATGAAGGATAATTTTCGTAGATTTTGTTGCGGATTAGGTTAATGCAAGAAGATCTGAATAGAATAGAACTTTTTGTATGTTTAGTTTGTTTTTAAAAAGGCATTCATTACTTTGTACATATGATGTCTTGACTATTCAGTGATTTAGTATAGGATTTTTGGTTGTGAATCTTCTTTTGAAACACTATAACTAAACTAGTGTAGTGCACACAAATCTAATTGTTAGTTTGGAGATACTGTACTGTATACCTAATATATACCTATACCTGTCTACCAAACCAGATTTTAAATGCCAAGTGGTCCGTTTACTTCACAAACATTGTGCGATAAACATGTCGCGTGATCCTGGACTATGGTCCAGGATCAGGTGTTATATGTAACAAGTGCTATAAGTTAAGTGAATTAGGTACAACGTTTACTTAATATAGAATTATTAAATCACAAAATAAATATATACAGACGACAGTTCCACGCACCGCATGTCTTTTTTTGTTATGCTTGATAGGTTAGCCCTTAACCACTATCTCACCTGATGGTAAGTGATGATTTGGTCAAAGACGTTGTTCAGGCTAACCTAGAATGTCAATTATTTAGATGCGTTCTACTGAATAGAATAATATGATAATATGTAACAATTAACCAATACTAAGTTGTGTCCTCATTTTTATAAGTGTTGTAATACTTAGCCGTGAGGACCTTTAATTGTCTTCTTGTTTCCTAAATACTTTTTCTGAAAATATATATTGCTTTTAATATTGTTATGTTTGTAATAACGTCTGCTCTGCGGATTACATTATCCATCCCCATATGCTTGTTGAAGAACGAGAATAAAAATTACAGTTATGAGTCATAATGTCATGTTAGCTCAGTCGGTCAGAGCAGAGCATACCCCGGCTACAGGGTTGGATGGACTCGAGTTCGAATCCCGCACATGACTGTATTTTTTTCTCTCGTAAATTTGTAATTTTATATATTGCTGTTTGTCTTCCTAAGATAAATAAATAAATTTATAAATCTTTATATTAAAGTTTAAAGATCAACTCCCGTGCATAGTAAGAGTAGGTATGGGGCCACGAACTTATCTGTGCAGGCATAAAAAGTTCCCATTTTAGTTCCGTGAAACTTTTTCAGGCTAATTCACACTTTCGGCGAGTCGAAGCGTCATATTCTCCCATATCAAAGTACAGATGCGCGGTGACCACTGACAAGATAACGTCATAACCATAAAACGATAATATTTATTAAGGGCCTGTTTCAGAATGTTCGAGTAAGTTCCGGTTACACTACCCAGAACATATTTAATAAATAAAACACTACCTTTGCTATCACAGTCACCGATTTAGCCTATCCATCGGTTAAAGCTTGAAACGCGCTCCATGTTAACTGTCATTTTTATCATTCAGTTATTTTATGTTCTGGGTAGTATAACAGGAACTTACTCGAACATTCTGAAACAGGCCCTAAATAAAATAAAACGACTGCTCTGCCAATAAAGTTACAACCAGTTTCACTCGGGATGCTGTAAGGATTCTAACGATACCCCATGCAAATCTGTTCAGTCATTTAAAACTTATGGTGGAGAATCTCACATACATGAACCCTAAAAGGATTAGGTACACTTCTTCTAGACAGTCGTGTAATAACGCTCCTTCATTGTCTAGGATAATTAACGTTTCACGACACAGCGTTTGAGGTCAACAGTGAAGAACAGGGTAATGGAGTATAATTTTGTCTCTCATGTCAATCGATCCTAACATGATACAATAATATACGTTTTCTTGGATCATGGATCCCAAGATGCTTTGACAGATGTTCAATAAATTAATCGTCAAAACTGTATTTCTAGATCGATCTTAACTCCATGGATTTATTAATAATGTAATGGAGTATAATTTTGTCTCTCTTGTCAATCGATCCTAACATGATACAATAATATACGTTTTCTTGGATCATGGATCCTAAGATGCTTCGACAGATGTTTAATAAATTATACGTCAAAACTGTATTTCTAGATCGATCTTAACTCAGATAGATTTATTAATACGACCCAAAGACCCGCACCTAGTGTAACAATTTCGAGGATTGGATACGCTTCGACTGTGCGCTAGAGGGAATCGAGCCTTACGTAGTGGCAATTAGGTGTTGGTGTTTATTGACATCCACAACGTCTTTTATAACTGCACAGTTAAGTTTGTGGCATTGTCTTATATAGAATGAGTAGGTAGAGAGTGGGCATATGCAGTAGAAAGAGTTGTTTACCTTGAGCGCTGACTTGAGCACGACCACCTCGCTAGGCGCCGCGACCCACGGCTCGCCGTCTACTTGCACCGGGATCTCGCTGCGGAGGTTGATCTTAATGTGCCCTCCCTGAAACGTGCCCGGTGGATATTGAATCTTATAATATCACTTATTTTAATTTATTTTCTCCGTGGGGAGCCGGGTAAGAATGTCACCCTCTATTTCAACCTGCGGGTGTCGTAAGATGCAACTAATGTTAAAATACCGAAAGGTGGCCTGCAGTTCTTTCTGAGGAACTGATATCATAAACTGCAATCCCTAAGACGCCTGCCAAGTGTGAGGATTATGGCAATCCCACCCTGAAAGGGGGAGGTCGTATTCAGCAATGGACAATGGGGCTGAAACAGTATTTATAGAAAGTACGACCTCTGCTCTGCATCCACATTTCGACCACTTTCCAACTAATGAGACTACTAAAATTTTACTATACCCCTTTTTAATTAAAATTTTCTGTAATTCAGTTGATTCATATTTTCATGAGGCTACAAAAGAACATGCATGAATGGGAAAAATACTCTTGTAGTGCCGGGATCATAACGCTTATCGACCTTTGATATGATATGAGTGTATGTTATAACGCTTATTATAACATAGCGTAGCATTAGGGCCAATATTTCATTTGATTAATGACGTCGTCAATTAGGAAGGCCAGATAGAGATTAAAATGACTGAAATCAGAATATTATTAATTTGTAGAGCATATTTAATACCACCCCAAAGTTTAGGTGGCAAATAAACTTCTATGCTTCGACTTTGTTTTGTATGTTAAAATAGTCATACTCTAGCATGACTTGCGTCTTGGTCACCAACTTTCATAACCCTATGAAGGATTTAAAGCTACGAGCTGAATTGGACGTGTTTGCTGCAGACCCATATCTCCAGCTAGCACATGCTGTATAAAATTCAAACGGAAAAAGCTATATTCACGTTGCTCAAAAATGTTAGGTATAAATTCTGCCATCGGCACTAAAATTTTGAAAAAAATAGGTCTCTATTTTTGCGTAATAAGTAATAAGCAAACACACTGACGAAAACATTTCTTGTCGCCACCAAATGTATGCTGTCCCACATGCTGTAGCTGCTATTGGTTTTGAACCTTATTTCTATCGTGTATAGTGGACTGGAGGAAGAAGTTAACAAAAACAGTAAGCGCATAGACTAAGTGTAGGCGTTTCACATATTATACAGCATGTGTCAGCTGGAGTAACATAATTTAGTCAGCTAACAAATTGATAATCACATCTAAGTTTTACCAAAGATACCAAAATTTTGAGATGAGAAGGTGCCAAATACACCTTAAGTTATGATTGATAACCATAATTACACTAAACATGCTCGAATTGGCATATACAGATAATTTCAGTTGAGGAAGCTGGAGTCCTATTCGCAGCCGGATTACAGGCGCTTGGTGATGGATTTGGCAATGTCACTGCTACCTTATAGTAGAAACTTTTAGGTACCCGCTAATAAAACTATTGTAAAATGGCGTACTATAGTTAGTATCCCGAATGTGCGATATACCTGAGCTATCCGCATGGCGCCCCGGAGCCCCGACTGGATCTGGCCAAGATGTACGACGCCGGTGACGCCGACCACCTCCAGCATGCCGTCCCAGTGGTTGGGTTTGCTGAACTGGTCGTCCTTCTCCGGGCCCCAAGGGTTCGCGCCCGAGCCCCAGCTAACATGTTCCAAACGTTAGTACTAATATCTATTTACAAGTTAAAAATATCTTACAGTCTAATAGTACTTAATTATTATTGATAACTATGGCTTAAGAAACAGGTAGTTAAGTTAGTTTTCCTATGAAGAAGTTATGGAAACACTACTGATTGTTATGCGTGCCAGAGATGTACGAGCAAAATTTGCGTTATAGAAAAACAACCATACCGCTGCTTTTGGTCGCCGAACGTTGGACGCTCTCGGGCCAGTTCTGCAAGACTGGCTCGGGCGGTCCCACGGCTTCCTCTCGTTCCGTCTGGTGCAGGTGTTATCCGGGCACGGATGCTTCGGATCCTACCTGCACCGGATTGGAAGGGAGGAGGCACCGGCGTGCCACCATTGTCCCGCGGTGGAGGACACGGCGCAGCACACCCTCGAGGTGTGTCCTTCGTGGTCCGAGCTGCGCCGCAGCTTGGTCGAGGTAGTCGGGCCGGATCTCTCGCTGCCCAGCGTGGTCAACGCCATGTTGGAGAGCGAGGGGTCCTGGGCAGCGGTCGCCTCCTTTTGCGAGGAAGTGATTTCGCAAAAGGAGGCGGCAGAGCGCGCAAGGGAGGAAGACCCCCTTGCGGCGCCACTGCGCAGACGAAGAAGGGGTGGGAGAAGACGATTGAATAATCGACATCTTCTCCCACCCGGTGGTGAATAGCGAGAGAAAGGCGCGGGGGCACCTTCTCTCGCATTGCACCTATTCACCACCTCCGTCGGGCGGGAATGGCCAAGCATTCCTGGTCATTCCCGGGCCCCTCTTGCCTGGAGGGGCGTGTAGGCCCCGCTGTAAAGCGGGCGGTCGTCGAAGAGGGACTGGACGCAAAGGCTCTGGCCGTCTCCCAGTCCTTCTCCACACAGACGATGCTGGAATGCCGCTGGGTCGTTTAGTGGGTATACCGGTCACACCGGGGAGTCCCACATCCCCCCTCCATCCCCCGATGGAGGGGCATGCGTAATGCATTTTTCCCAGCGAAAACAAAAAAAAAAAAAAAGGGCTTGGCGTGGCTTGGAAAATGAAGCGATTCTATTGGTGGATTTTTCCCTCGCACAACGCTTATCTTCCTTGCACATCTCTTTGGTTGATACGCAGTCTGATGTATGATACTTAGTTCAAAGAAAACAAAAAAAAAAACAATAAAATCTCTGAAGAAAACCTGTCTATTGCGTCAAATGCTGTTGGTATAGATGGCATTAGTCGTAATATGATCGTCCCAAATATAGATTTAATCCTTCCTGTTCTATTACATATTCTTAATCATTCAATAATGAAAGGAGCTTTTCCGACATTATGGAAGGATGCTGAAATTATTCCATTGCCTAAAATCTTAAACCCTAAATAATTGTCGGAATATCGACCGATATCTATTCTTCCTTTCTTATCTAAAGTCTTGGAACGCTTAGTTCAAAACCAGATTAGTACTTTTCTCACTAGAAACAACCTTCTAAATCCCTTCCAATCCGGTTTCCGCCCTTCCCACAGTACGGTTACGGCATTGCTCAAGATAACTGACGATATACGTGCCGGTATGGAGAAGGGTGAGTTAACCGTGCTTACCCTACTTGACTTCAGTAACGCTTTTAATACCGTTGATTTCGATGTTGATTTCGATATCCTTTTAAGTCTTCTGCGCTCTATTAACATATCTCCTACCGTTATGGACTTCTTTCACAGTTACTTGTTTGGACGCCGACAAAGGGTTCGCCTTGAAGATTCTTATTCTTCATGGTGTAACACGACCGCCGGCGTTCCGCAGGGCGCCGTTTTATCTCCTCTTCTTTTTGCTGCTTTTATAAATTCTATTTCTAAAAATATCACTTCGTCTTACCACCTTTATGCGGATGATTTACAGATTTATTCACAAGCCTCTCTTGACAAAATATCAGATTGTGTAGAAACTACTAATACAAATTTAAGACACATAGCAGATTGGAGCAATGATTTTGGTTTAAAGATTAATCCAACAAAAACACAAGTTATTGTCGTAGGCAGCTCCCGTATGTTGGCTAAACTGGACTGGGATACACTGCCTCCGATCATTTTTGACGGCGTAATCATTCCTTACAGCAAGCAAATAAACAATCTCGGGATAATAATTGACCAGTCCTTGTCATGGGGCCCTCAGTTGGAAGCCGTTAGTCGCAAAATGTTTGCTTCTGCTAGTTCTTTAAAGCGGCTCCGCAATTTTCTCCCGACTGCCACCAAGGTTGCCCTTGCTCAATCTCTTTTACTTCCCATTTTAGATTATGCCGATGTCTGTTACCTAGATCTCAGGGAGGATCAGCTTAACAGACTTGAGCGTCTCCAAAACTTCTCGATCAGGTTCATATTTGGCTTAGGCAAATATGACCACGTTTCTAAATTTCGACATAAGCTCAAGTGGCTTCCCATTCGCCTCCGCCGGAATACTCATATTCTTTCCCTACTCTTCAATATATTGTTTAATCCTTTTTCTCCGCGCTATCTCAAGGAACGCTTTGAGTTTCTTGAATCGGCTCATGCCTTTTCATTGAGGTCATCAGAAAATTATCTACTCAAAATACCAACACACAGTACATCTTTCTATGATAATTCTTTCTCAGTGCAGGCTGTTCGACTTTGGAACAGTCTGCCAGTCTCCATTCGAAAGTCGCAATCATTATATTGTTAGAAACGGACTTTGCTTGAGGCAACCCCCACTTCACTCGCCTATATAAGGGGGCACAGTCGACGCGCCGGCCTCTTAGATGGCGTGCGCTCGAACGATACAGTCGTATTTCTGATCTATATTACTTATTTGTAAAATAATTAAATAATAATGTTTGTGATATACTCTTTATTTAATCAGTTTTATTAAAGATTTCCAAAATCAGAAGTGGGATCAGGAGACGTTGCCAGTCTGCCGGTGATATTTTCTGATCCTTTTTCTGCCTTTATTAATAAGTAGTGCTATCCACGGGAAATAAGAACAAATGCCCAAGAAAGCGCACGCCACCACCGCCCGACATAGGGCAACAGTTTGGTTTTATTGTTGACAGGTTGATCGCGCTCGAGGAACGCTCTGCATCCGGTGCCAACAATGACGCGGTCGCGACAGCAGCACTAAGTCAGCGAGCCCCACAGGCCTGTAGCGAGGCGGGCGTGTCAACGCCCCTCAGCGTGCCTTGTGGCTCGCTCGAGGATTTGTCATCTGCTGCGGCTGCACCCCTGAGTGCACAACCTGCAGGCCCAATCTGCCTGCTTTGGGCCCCGTCATCGCTTTAGATGCAGCAGACCATGCGACGGAAAAGCTTATCAGCGCCATTAGCGTGTTAAATCCGGTGAGACCGAACCATTATTGTGTATCTGATTTCGACCCTTCTATTCGTAGTAAGAGGCCTCAGTAAAGAACTCATAACCGCAATTATTATCCGTGAAATAACCGACCCTCAAACACGTGCAGCGGCTATATGAATGCCAAACGTATGATTTTTGATCTATCTATGTCAAACCGTAAACCATACACGATCTGCATAGCTTGAACAGTGCTAGTTTAAAAAGTAATTATTCTTGTCTACCCTCAACTTGTAAACAAGCCGATATGATTCCATATAAACGCCGTGCAAAAGTGCTCCGGGCGTTGTTATTCTTGCAATCGTTGGGGCCATAGTTATAATGCTTGCCCTACAAAATTTAAAGCGTTACCGGCTGCACATTATAACAAAACTACGCATAGTTGCTATTAGAAAATTGTTCGTTTTGCAAAAAGAGTGGACATAGTGAAAGTGCATGCTTCGCAAAAGAACGATCTGAGTCGCGCAATAAATGTAATGTCAACTTTTGTCGAGATATTGACGGTAATTTTAAAAACCGTGATGTTATTACCGCAATTCTGTGTGGCATTCCTGTCGACGTACTAGTAGACAGTAGATCTTACATATCTTTGATTTCCTCAGATATGTTGAAACACTTTTTTTGCAAAACGAGTACGTGTTTTCAGTGTCTACATGACATAGGTGGTACTAAGTGATGTTAAGTGAGATTTCCTTGGAGGTTGACTTCTATATTAGCTGTCACGCACGCGGTTGTCTTAGTAACCCCGTTTCGATGCATTACGTCATGTGACGAATTGCACTGCGCCCGTCACTTTGAGACGGAGTTGTTAAGTCTCATATGCTTGTAATTTCACTGGCTCTCAAGGACTGCTGCCGAGCATTCAGGAGGGATAGGAACTCCTCGATTCAGTTCTAAAAACACTAACGGCCAGCTTTTGACTAATTAATGTAATTAAAGGTTTCTATCCGACAAAGTAGAGTTTCTTGGATGGTTAACAAGTAATGGTCACGTATTGCCGAGCCCTCGGATATATGAAACCTTTGTAAATCACCCGTACCAGGCAACATTAAATGAGTTCGTATTACGCGATGCCTACTGCTTCAATAGGATCTTGCCATTGCGCATTGGGGCGCCACGAATCCTACTTGCTTGCTGGTTCTTTTGGAAAGACCACGCTGCCCGGCGCCGAATATAGTGGCGTGGTGAGTTGACCCCTGAGTCCCGACACGTGCTATGCGTATACTTAACTACTAATGCTATTCTTGCCTCCTTGTTGCTAATAAATTTTAGAAATGCCTGCCAAGGCCCTGAATTTCTAACCACTAACGATATTGCATTTATCTTTTTGTGTATACCTTCTTACGTATGTATGTATGCGGGGTACTTCAGTAAATACCTGTTTTAGTATCTGGACAGTTATCCATTGAGCATCAGGGTGAATGAAGTCCCTATAGGTATCTAGGATGACCTAGACGTGCCATGTTAGTCTCTGGTATTATCCCATCGAGCATTGGTGTATTTCTGGGAAGAGTCCTGTATAAATCCTATATTGCAGGTGCAAGTTGACTCAGTAAATGTCTGTTTTAGTCTCCGGATTATCCGTTGAGCATCAGAATGAATGAGAAGAGACTTCATAAGTCCTGTGACACAATTATATTGCAGGTGCAAGTTGACTCAGTAAATGTCTGTTTTAGTCTCCGGATTATCCGTTGAGCATCAGAATGAATGAGAAGAGACTTCATAAGTCCTGTGACGCAATTATATTGCAGGTGCAAGTTGACTCAGTAAATGTCTGTTTTAGTCTCCGGATTATCCGTTGAGCATCAGAATGAATGAGAAGAGACTTCATAAGTCCTGTGACGCAATTATATTGCAGGTGCAAGTTGACTCAGTAAATGTCTGTTTTAGTCTCCGGATTATCCGTTGAGCATCAGAATGAATGAGAAGAGACTTCATAAGTCCTGTGACGCAATTATATTGCAGGTGCAAGTTGACTCAGTAAATGTCTGTTTTAGTCTCCGGATTATCCGTTGAGCATCAGAATGAATGAGAAGAGACTTCATAAGTCCTGTGACGCAATTATATTGCAGGTGCAAGTTGACTCAGTAAATGTCTGTTTTAGTCTCCGGATTATCCGTTGAGCATAAGAATGAATGAGAAGAGACTTCATAAGCCCTGCCTAGCGCGTTATATATATAAGCGCTAGTTGAAGTTGTGGTTTTCACAAAATCATGAAACATAACACGTATATTATTTATTTCATGGAATAAACCTCGTTAACATGTATTTGTTCATTGTTCTAGCTCATGTTGATGACGACCTATTTTGCGTCCAAATGACGCCACGATGTCCACTGAGGATCGCGAAGGAGTCTCAACATCAATGGCTCCGTGTCACAGCCACGACACGGTGACGTTGCAATAGGGTCCTGCCGCCTTTGGCAGCTTCCAGCATGAGCCGCGAGGACGCTGCTTTGTCAGGAGAGGCCGTGTTAGAAACGGACTTTGCTTGAGGCAACCCCCACTTCACTCGCCTATATAAGGGGGCACAGTCGACGCGCCGGCCTCTTAAATGGCGTGCGCTCGAACGATACGGTCGTATTTCTGATCTATATTACTTATTTGTAAAATAATCAAATAATAATGTTTGTGATATACTCTTTATTTAATCAGTTTTATTAAAGATTTCCAAAAATATATATTCAAAAATAGAGTTAAAATTTTTTATTTGTCCTCTCTTAGCTAATCTTTTCCTTCGGAAGTTTTTATTTTATTAAATTTAATTTTTATATTTATGTAGTATTGTTATATTTTATAATGTATTTATATAGTGTAGGTATGTAAGTATGTATATATATGTATATATTCGTTTAGTGTATGTATGTAAGTATTTAGATTACATATAATGTAGGTAAGTATGTATATGTATTTATTTAAATAGGTGTAAGGGTGTAAATACTTAGATAACTATTATATAATGTTTAACTGGTTAACTGCGAACCTGGCTAATTTTATAAGTTCTTTCTAATAGGTTGTCTGGAAGAAATTGCTTTAAGCAATAAGACCGCCCTTTGTATACGTTTTGTTTTTCTGTTATTTCATTGTAATATTATTTTTAAGGTATGCAAATAAAGAATTTTCTATCTATCTATCTATCAATAATTTTGTACCTGGGTAAAATAAGTATATTTAAGAAACTGTTGTATTATGTTCAGTTTCGAAATATATTACTTTATAAGCATTACATTGCGTATTAGAAGTATTAGAACCAGGATCCTGATAATAGGTTGAATCATAAGCGTACATTTATAATGATTTAAGTAGGTCCTATGTATTAGTTATCTTTACATATCTGCATAGGTACTTATATCTTCGTGCCAACTTATACATTGGGGGTATATATGTCTTATTTAAAAAAGATATTGGCTAGATAAGAATACATGGCTATCGTGAAGGGGACAGAGGGGGAAGACTTACGGAACGTATTTTGTATTGTTTAGGGGAGAAGTTTCGTAGAAGTACCAGGTTAAAAATACTCTTAGGCTGGAAATTGATAGTTCCTAGTAGACTCACCTGAGTATATTAAGTATGATGATGCCCTCGACGGCTGGCAGCTCGACGTACTTGCCATCCACTTCTAGTCGCACTGCCTTGTGCAGGTCCTTGCACATCTTGCGCCCCACCATCTTGCGTAGCCCCATCTTTACGTACACACCCTTATTGCGCAATCTGGAATGGTACAGAGCTATTTAGTAGATAGTCAATTCTGTGGTGATCAAAATAGAGATCACAGAAAAATTTCAAGCGTCAGTCAAAGTTCATCATGTCTGAGGCTTATTCCTATACTGTCATATCATCGCGTAATAATGAAGAACTATTCTTTTGACAATAGTTTTCGCACTTCCATTTTGAACGGGAAAGGAACGCTAAAACAACCTATGAATATTGTGTATTATTTTGTTGCATATCCTGGATTTGGAATTATCGACATGTGTATACCTACGTATTATGGTTTTGAGTTACACAAATTCAAAATATTTTTTCCATATAAGGCATCCATGACGCACGTATAACGAAATAACGATCGTTGCGTTCAGCAAATGTATAAAGCCAGCTCTTCTAGCAAGAGTACTCGAATTAAAGTAAATTATAGATACTGAACAAATGACACAGCTCTATCAAATATATATAGATATATATAGCTTATAGATAAATATATATAGCTTTGAGTATGATATATTAAGTACCTACCTACCTATATCATCTGTACTAACTTCTACCAAGTTACATTTTGCTATAATACCAAATCACAATATATTCTCATGAAACTAGAACAAATACTGACTAGAAGAACAAATGAAATATTCTGCTAACAAAATTCTGTTATCAAATTTAAAATAATTTAGGAAGTATGAAACTCTTACCTGCTATTAAACTTATTAGGATTTTCCTCCCTAGCGTTATGGAAGTCGAGACAGAGGTCCGCGTCGATGCCAATGCCGAAGTAGTTGTTCATCACGAGGATCTGCGAGTTATCCTCGCTCTGCGATCCTGTCGTCACAGAGGCTGCAACGTGAGGGCTACAGTTGCACTACACGGATGATCATGGATGTGGACATGTGACAGATGGGAGTGCACTTAGTGGCTATAAGGATCTGCTAGTTTTCGTAGCCGTGGGAGCCTGCCGTCATAATAGACGGCAACTTGAGGGCTACAGTTACATCACAAGGGCAGGCCCATGACACTCATCGTACGTGTGAGATCGCGCGACGTTGACCTTGTGCCAGGCGAGCGTGAGCAATAGGCACCACTAGAGGTGCCCGGCCCAAACACCGTGCGGCCCGCGCACCACCCGCGCCTTCTGTCGCACTCACACATAGCCGCGAACGCTTTTACGAGCACACATACCTACTTGATTGTCACTTCTTCTGGTGTATATGTTCTATGACACGGGTGATCACATCATAGATGTGGACTCATTACGGATGGGAGTGCACTAAGAGTCTATAAGGATCCGCGAGCTGTCCTCGCTCTGCAACCTTGCCGTCGCAGTAGGCTAAAGTTGCACCACACGGGTGATCACAGATGTAGACAGCTGACAAGTTGGAGTGCACTTAGGTGCTATAACGAGTTGTTCTCGTCTCATTGTGACGGAGTAATGACCCTTAGATTCGTTTCAATTATCTCCTTATATAAATACAATTGCAGTATTGTATTTTCTGGTGTTTTAATTAAGTTTTTGTCTATTTTTGTAAACTCTGTGATGCTAACTACTTAACTACTTATCATCCAAAAATACCTAAGAACGATCTGAATAATACACTGGAACAATCTGCAAGTTGCCGTTGAACAATTAGGGCGTGTTATTTCAGATAAATTTGAAAATCATATTCATATTTTATAATCTTTCCTTTATAGGGCTAAAGCTGGGACCAGTATTTTTTTAATCCGGGTATGTTTATAGGGTGCTGCTCTAGAAACTAACCCGGCAGCTGTTTGGAGAGCTGGTCCTTCATCTCGTCTGGCTTCGTGTTGTCCTCGGGGTGGAAGACGACGGTCCAGCGATCGAGGCGGATCTCTTCGGCGTCGATGACGTCACGCAGAAGAGACAGGGGATCTTCACATCCGGTGTACCCCGAGCCCCAGCGAAGCACGCGGGCTAGGTCATTACCTGCATAAAGTACTTTCACTTAGTGTTCAGTCAACTTTGTGTAAATATAGCCTTAGTGCAAATTGCCTGGCATATCGTTTTTCTTCCCATAACCTCCTGCCTCCAAGAGACACTTATTTTGATTCTTATTGGGATATATTTTAGGTGAGTTAATGTCCTATGTATGGACCTTAGGACGCAGGTTGGCAGGAGGTTATATGAGCGAAATTGTATTATGGAAGGAAATAAAGCGTCATACAATATTCTAACGAAAAGGGCGCAAAGGCAACCGTAGTCTAAGGTTTGTTTTAAGGCATTAAGAAGTATGCCATTAATTTCAGTCATTGTCCTCTTGCTGTTATCCGTTAACGATACTAAAGTATACCCCCAGGAAGGAGGTAGACCTCCTTCAACGATAAAATTTATACTGATTAGCCCAAGTGGACGTTGTCAGAAATCAAGCACAAAAACATTTAAGAAGTCGCTGAGTGTACTATAGATCTGAGTAGTTACCGGTTCCAAGAGGCACAATGGCGCAGGGTGGGTTGGAGCACTGTGAGTCCTGGCCGACGTTGTCGAGGCACTGCAGCACCCAGCCGATGGTGCCGTCGCCGCCGCACACCAGGATCTTGTAGTTCGGAATGTGACGAAACACGTACAACCTGTGATAAATAGGTACCATTATGTACAACATAACCACTGCCATATTAGTCCAGTGATGTTAAACGTCGCTTTGAAGTCCCTAGGTCTGCCGTTCGATTCTGAGTTGGACAGTATTATTGGTTTTCAGAGTTACTATGCCATATAGATGCTAAGAACTTTGTTAAAAATATACGTACCCAGGCAAAGGACCCCCGTTCTCGAGGTCGAACACCTGGTAGGGGTTGAGGAGTTTTCTGAAGGAAGAGATGAGCTCGAGCCCCTGGCAGCCGCCAGACTTGACGTTCACGAACACCAGGAGTGGTTTCACGTTGCTCGGAACCATCGACGGCTCGATACTCGGTAACATCATAACTGGGGAAAAGTTATTTAAGATGATTGTGTGTGTGCATGACTCGAATAGTCTGAGAGTCAGAGAACAAAGAGAACAGCCTTTACGGTACTGTATCAAGTTGCTGTACCTATTCAGACTCTTCTAGCGTCATGCAGTCGCTCTCACTTACTGTGAGAGCTGTCACACATACATAATAGTCCAGTTGAGAGTTTGCGAACGATTGTTCTCATTCGCACTTACCGCTTATACAATAACTAGCTTTCCGACCGCGGCTCCGCCCGCGCGTATGGCGCTTATCGCGCGAAACCATTAACCTCTTGCGCAGTTGGATAAAAACTATCCTATGTCCTTTCCCGGGTCTCAAACTATTTCCAAATTTCATCCAAATCGGTCCAGTAGTTTTTAAGTATATTCGTTGCATACAAAAATAAAAATTTTTACTCTTTAAAATATTATAGTGTAGAGTGCAGATTATGTCGATATGAAACTAATTTGAGAACGTCCCAGATAATTAGTAGGTAGTAAAAAAAACGCGCACCTACATAACAACTATTTATCTACAAATTTTATGAAATATAAGGACATTGTTTTTGAGAATTAATTCCCATCTGTTCTGCTAACAATTTTATCCACATCATCGCTTAACAACAGCTGAAATAGTGGTCAAAGGAAAGGCTACCCGGTCAATAATAAAGAAAATTTAATATCTTGACGCATAATTGCGTATAAAAAATAGGAGGTCCTTGATACGAGGGGATATTTACTAGTAGTAAAGTTTTTAGGATGAAGAACTTCTGGATGTATTGATTTTCTCATAGACTTAAACGATTTTCGCTGTACATCCTAAGCCTATGGATTTTCTTCTACGAATGTACCTTTCAATAAAATTGAATTATTTGGTGTTGGGTGTCACTTACCTAATAAAGGCTTATCTTCATATTTGGCCTCTCTGAGCGCTAACAACGCAGCCACGGCCTTGCTCGCGTCTTCATAAGTGATGACCATGGACCCGTACTCGTAGTAAATAGGCCCGATCGTCGTGAACTTATTCTCTGCATAACAGAACATTAGCATTAAGCATGAAGTGAATTGCAAAAAGTCTGCGCCAAAAGAGGTGTGAGAAACGAATGTTTCATCAGTTTATATACTCTTTCTCTCCTAACGCCTGTATCACATGAATAAATAACGGTTCTTTATTTGATCTATTCAAAGAGGCTACATAGTTTTTTTAATTTTTTTATGTTATTGTGACGGATCAAGCATGAGGCCTACCTGATGTTAAGCGGACGAACCTCTGCCTATAACAGATGCATTTCGTAACAAGTCACAAATTGCACTGCGCCCGTCACATTGAGACATAGTTGTCAAGTCTCATGTACCTGTAATTTCACTGGATCTCAAGGACTGCTGCCGGAACACACCGTTAGGTGCTTGGCGACAGATTGTGAGGGTGGTTGCTAGCAGGCGGGCATTCGCAAAATGCCCTTCCACCATGCGGTGAAGCTCCAGCCCGCGGCGTGCTTCGAACCATGGACCTGCGGCACGGCAGTCGATAGCCAATGCCACTGAGCCATCACTGCTTCATAAATCATCATGCTTCAGTTTACATTGTTACTGCAATAATATCTTCCCATTCTTTCATCACTCAAATTATGCCAAAGAAAATATGTCCCTTATCCCTTATCGAGGAGCTTTGCATAAGAGGTTTGCATAAGACCATGATGTGCTGCCTTGTGTCTTTTCTTTCATTCCATTGGTGTGTATCGGCCTTCTTCCGCTTTAGCTAAGGTGTACAATATTGTGCCAAGCTCATCATTTTCCTCAAAATCATTGGCCATATCATCAACACTCGGTGCAGTTATGAGTCAGTGGCAAGTTAACTCGTGCAGAAGGACATTGGATCCCGCCGCGGACATGAGCTTCCTGAGGCCATCTTGTGAATGCTAGTCACTAACCTAAATAGAAAATTCGATGCCAAACATTTAACGGTTGTGACGGCAGCTGTTCTTGAGAGCCCGTTCCCAATCCAGAAAAAGCCATTTTGTCATTCTCAATTTCATCATCATTTTTTATGTTAAGAGGTAACGAGTAGGACAAGTCGCCCGCCTGATGGCATATAAGCTCACATCGGTGTATTACAGTGGCAGTATAAACATTCGCGTTATGCTTGACTCTACACAGCGCTCGTCACTCCGAGACTAATTAGGTTTTATGTTTGCCTAGTAATTTCACTTGCCCTAGTGGCCCTACAAAGGCAAGTGCAATTACAGTGCCCTTCACGGCTTATTGGCATTAGCAAGTATTGGCATACTACTCTACTATACTACGGCTTCTAAGCAGAATGTCTAACATTGCGGTGGTACCCACCAAGACAGACAATTGCTGAAGAGCCTTACCACCTGATGAAGCTTATTATCGTGAGAGATCGTGATCAAAGGCTAGTTTAACAGTAAAAAAAGATAACAAGTCCTATTTATTGTATTTGAAGGCGTGGTCGATATGAGTAAGCGTACCAGTGCCCAGGAACTCGACGAGTATGTTTTCGTAGTTCCGCTCGGAGAGGCCTGGCGGCAGCGAGGCGACGAAGAGCGCGAGCGTGGGCCCGTGCGGGTCGCGCCGCGGCTGCAGGTAGAACCGCGCCAGCTCCATGCGCCGCACAGAGTCCTTCGCCAGCCGGACCACGATGCGCCACGGACGCTCATCCTCTTCTAGCACGCGCTCTGACACTGCTACAGGCGACATTACACAGGTTATTTCTACGGATTCTGTTAGTTCTGTAATGTACCAATAGGATTGTCCACAGCTGACCACATCGCCCTACATTGATTTCACATAATACCACGCTTGGCAAGCGTGTTGTGGTTGGCAGTTCCTCACAAGGTGCACTGTCCCTACCATCCGGGCTATTACGACACCCACGGGAAGTCATTGGGTTACATTCTAGCCCTGCACCCCACAGATAGTTTTCGTCATTGGTATATTTTTTCAAGTAAACAGATTAGAGCTTTTAAAAGTTTTCCAAGTAGAATTTTAAAATGCACAGTATACAAAGTCATAAATATATTTAGTACAATCAATTTAATGTAAACAGCGTACGCCATGGTATGAGTTGTGACTTCGTCTAACTGATATATATAGCTAAGTTATTATTTTAAGCTTAGTTATTATATATTATAATTTAAGTCACTTCATAAATCCTGAATGTTGCTGCCCGAATTTTATGAATCAGATATGTTACGAGTTGCTTATTGCCTAGGTTAAACTCTCCCCGGTTGCTAGTTCGGTATAGGCAAGTTGATGGGAAAAGCTTTTGGTGTACGCGATTTGGAAATAATTGAATGTAGTTCTTACCTGTGTCCTTACCCAAGAAGCAGACAGCAGTCCTATGTTATTGCTGTCTTGTAACTTTGTGGCTAAGTTTATCTTATAGAAACTCAATTCTCAAACTGAAAGGAGCTATTTTTCACCTCAACCGGTTTGTTAATGAGTTTGGATTACTTGGTCGGCTTCGCAATGCATTTTTGCCCTATTCGGCATGCCCCCCTGGTTGCTGCCTAAGAAGGTGCACATGTGTTATTAATTGTCATGTGAAGACCACAGGAATGGTCTCACACGCTAGCTGTAAACAGTCTTGGCAATTTAGAAGCCTGAATTACGGATACTGTCTGGTAGAAGTAATAAGCGGAGCAGTGTATTCGGCGCTTGCCTCGTTATCCGCTAAAGACGACAATGACACACAGAGATGTGTGATTTCATATATAAGGGTGTGTTATGATAATTGACCACCAAGGGTGAGGAGGTCGCGCATATACTTACCCCCGCGGTCGAGCAGGATCTCGGAGCACCGGTAGTCGGAGACGGCGGTGGCGGGGTCGAGGCCGAAGCACTCGAGCGCGGCGGCCATGAGGTCGGCGACGGTGTGGTCGCCGGCGCACGGGACCGTCACGAACGTCTCTCCGGCGCCGGCCACGCGCCCCGGGTACACGCGCACGTACCCGCCGCCGCTCTCTGGCTCCCTACAAACATACCTTGCATTCATTCCACTTCTTTTGCGAACCACAAATTGACCACAATAACTACCTATATTATTTCGTTACACATGTTCGGAAAATAGGTCGAATATATAGTACTACGCACGTAGACGACGACGCACTCTGCACCTTCATCGCTATACCGCACGAACAACTACCATCATGCACGTAAATTACTGTACAATATTTAGTCAGTCTATCTTATACCTTTTAGTGCTTATTTACTCATTTCAGTAAAGTTATCTGAGTTATTACTTAGCTGTTAGTTTCTCTTGTATATCCCCTTAGTAAATCATGTGGTATTTTATGACTTTTAAGATATTAGACCCAAAATAATAAAACATAGGTAGTTCTAAAAATGTCAATGACATTTCATCTCAATTTCAACTTCTTTTCTCAGCGGCTTACATTTCATCTCTCATCTCTTAGTACATAATCTAAGGTAGTATGCACTGATTACAAAATTCTAATACTGTGCGACGGTAAGAATAAACTCGACCAAAAGGATAAAAGACTAACTTGAAGCGTAGGAACAGCGCGGGCCGCTTGTGAGGCAATCTGGTGACTCTTGCTAGGGGCGTGGGATCCTTGAGCGGAGGCTCGTCTCCGGCCAGCGCGTCGGTCAGCTCGAACTGTTCCGGCTCGCGGGCCACGTGGAAGGCTCTCAGGGCCGCAGAGACGAGCTCGCGTTCGTTCCAGTTGCGGCCCACCACCACCGGCCGGTACAGCCGCCGCGACCACGCTGCCTCCCCGTCGTACACCTTCACTACTTCTGTTGGGGTGGACGGTGGAAAATACTATTTAAAATCATATATAAAGCGAAGATATATCTTCGTGTTAAATTAGGGTCTTAAAAAGGTTCCAAAATTAAAAGTAAAAACAAAATGAAACATTTGTTTCGTGATAATTCTGCTAGATTCTTGAGTAGGTACCAGTCTTGAACCACAATCAGTGTGTGTTGCCAGTGACGACTTATACACTGAACTCCTTAACTGTGGCTCTTATTGAAAAGCTGAGAGGCGCTCAGCGAGCTATGGAGAGAGCTATGAGTTCTCTCTCCCAATCAGATTGACTGACGGCGCAGAGCCATCAATACACCAGGCTTGAGCTTTTGCCTCTTCTACTTTGAGGTAGGTCTTTATAATTACATTCCAATGTTTTCCTTTGGCTAAGGACTCCTACTACTCTTTCCAACATGTTGCTCTAAATTTCGGTGATAAGTTCTAGATTTGTCTTATTCCTAATAAAACTAAGAGCTTCGTGCCTATAGGCTCAGCCGCCGCGAGGCTGCTCTGTCGCCTCTGCGATATAAATCAAAAAGTTTCTACTTATAATTTGACTATATGGCGTTCTTGCAGAGCATATACTTGCTTGCGCAGATCAATCTAGTTTGGACTTTTAAGGATATTTTTTTAATCTATATTTTCTGTCAACATGGAATACGTTGATCGGTGGGTAGAACACCGATAGAATTAACAGTTTCCAAACCATTTGACCGATTTTTGTAAAATATATATTTACATTTATCGGTGTTCAGTTTTTCGTAAGTAAGTCTGATACGGGTTCATTTACTTTGTCGAGCGCTAAATGTTGTGCCAAATCATTGACGGTCCGAAGGTGATCTGGCAGGAACTAGGGAGTCCTACGCATCCCACAAGAGTAGCCAATAGAAAAGTGGGGGCCTAGCGGTAACCCGTACAAAAACATATTAGGTTAATATGGTTAATAAAGTGGGTTCTTAGATACCTCTGCCTATCACTTCGTTGATGTTTGAGTTATGTTGTATAAATTACAATATATATGTTATTGCACTTATATTATATTAATTGCAACGAAATTTATATAGGTAAGCAATTCGAATACATTCGCAAATGTTTCATATCTACGCTTCAATCGAATTATCTAAGTTCTCTGGTATTCAGTTTTATCGCGTTTGTATCTTTTTATTCTTAAAATTCTATTATTTATTGTGTTATGTTATGGTTAATATTGTATTAGTATTTGCAAGTTCAAAATAATATTGCTCGAATTATGTTGAAATTCCATAAATTGCTTACCTACCCCTAAAACGTCCAAAAATAATAATTACGTTGATATTTACCTAACCAATAAGTACTCAACCAATAAGTATATATATAGAAGTATTAGATCACGAAAAAAATATACTCAAAATCTTGGGTATTACGTAAGACGGAACGTCTACTTCCGTACCAAGCACCAAAAAACTTTATAAATTTAAATTTCCTGGCACAGACAGACCAAAGTGTTGTTGGTATGTAAGTTGTTAATGCGTATGTTAGGTACCTTCATCCCTATCATCCGGGGTCCTGTCCCGATGCTGCTTGCCGTGGTCGGGGCGATGGTCCTGGTCTGCAGGTCCGGGCGTGGTGCTCCCGGGGGCGGACGCGCGGCCCTCGCAGCCCGACGAGAACTCCTCGCTCACGCTGCGCGCTGCAACACCCACACCGCTCACGTACCGACAACCCCCCAACCCCATCCCCATCCCAGCCCCACCAACCGGGGCTTGTACCATCCCCACATTTACTCTTAACTTTAGTTTAGGTACGGCGCTGGATACTGGAAGCATTTCTTTATACACATTTCTGACTAGGGACTTGGTCAATACGATCTATTGAAAATAATGTTTTGTAAACTTAGCTCGGCCTGGCTTTAGGCACAAAGCTTCAGGTGCATCGGCGTATCCGCCCGGACGGGTTTATTTTCCGCGTCAGAAGAGATCAGAGCTATGCGATAGAAAGAGAGACGCCTTGTAGGTAATAATATAGAATATAAATATAAGGAACTCCGTGCTTTGCGAACTGAAGTGCACTTTATAGCTTCGTTGATAAAGTTGCTTATTTATTGGAGTGGGTTCGAGGATTGAGCCTACTGGCCCGTTTTATTCTGTGACTTAGTGAACTTAATTTAGTCAGCTAGTGGCTATGATCGGTGTAACTACATTCAAAGTCAAATTATGGAGGTTAATCCAAACTCTATTTTAATTGGTAAAAATAGGGGTTGTTATAAGGATGAAGTGCCTGTGTGTCATTATAGCTCCTAATAATAATAATATTAATTTTTTTTAATTTTTTTTTTAATAATAAAATATATTTATTTCAATTAAATTTACATAAATGTTAACAAAAATAATGCCAAAATATTTATTTGATAGCTGACGTGATCGAGATGGTGGAGCTACAATTTAAAAACATGTGTGTCGGGGGCTACTTAAAATATTATATTTGTTTCATTTATCATACTTGGAAAGTAGGTAAGCTTGAAGTTACCTGATTAGAAGGAAGGAAATGGTACTTATTGTCCATCTCATCTTACTCGATGTCATGTTCTTGTTTCCAGGCGGTGCACAGACGATTTCGGTGTTTGGGGTCATTGTCTTCATGCAAAATCTGAAGCTCTGGTAGCGCAGTTTGCTTAGCTGTTCTTAACCGATCAACTACGTTAACCAATGTCCGCTGCGTTCATGACTTGGATGGGTGACAACTAGTGTAATTTTGTACCGAGTGCTTCCGTGCTTCGGATGGCACGTTAAGCCGTCGCGTGTGTCCCGATTGTTGTCTTAGGATGGCAGTCGTTTTAGCATATAGATACGAGTATACTTGGAAATGCTTGGCTAGCTACCACCCTCAAGTAGAAACGCCTGACAGTGCTTGAGAGCCAGTAAAATTACAGGCACATGACTTAACATTTCTCCGGGTGACTGGCACAGTGCAGTTCGTAACTTGTGACGGAATGCATATGTTACAGGCATAATATAACATCAGGTGGGCCTCGTGCTAGTTCCGTCATAATCCCTTAAGGGTGAACTGGCCGGCCCGTTCACCAAACAAACGTCGTAGGGTGATCACTCCATTATTTGAGGATTTAGGTCCAAAATAAAGCATAATACCGATTGATCTCGTCATTATCTAGGCTTGTATGATGCCGAAATTTTAATAAAATAATTAACTTGAGAATTATTAGCCTCGAAACATTTTCATATAAAGTTTTCGAGGCTCATAACTTACAACTTAATTATATTTTTAAAATTTCGGCATCATACAAGCCTAGATAATGACGATATCAATCGGTGTTATGCTTAAGTCTGGACTTAAAATCTCAAATAAGGGAGTGCCTACGACGTTTGTATGGAGAAGTGACCAGCCAGTTAACTTTAAAAAGAAACTCCGCACAAGCATCTAAATGGTGTTAGGAACAAGGCTTTGCGTTGTTTGCTAGGTACTTAGTAGAGATCACATATATCCGAGAGATATGCCTTACCAATATTCCAATGTCGTCTAATTTTTTCATATCCAATTTGCTCAAAGTATATAAAATGCACTCGCTATCTCTTATGCAACTAAGTGGAGCGCATAGCTGCCGCTGTACATAGGATCAGATTGACCGCATGCTGTCGACACGCTCTTGGGAACTTGGATATTATGCTATGCTATATGTGTGGCATATCTCCCGATATCTGTGGTAGAGATAAATTGTCCTATCCGTTGCTAATGCCTGTGTTATTCTGGCCAAACTGAGCTAATTCGTCCTATTTGGAGGCTGAATGAACATAAATGGTGGTAGCTACATCTTATTATAGCTTGGAATCCTGGCATTAAAACGACATTGATCTCGTAGGCCTAGCTAACTGTATATAACTGTTATGTGCATTTTAAGTTATCCAGATCATTAAGAACAACGAATTAGCGTTATAATTGTTTTACGATGTTGTATTGTATCCAGAGACAACGTTATGTAAGCATCGTCTTTCATATTTCACTATTCTCTGGATAATTTCTTACAAGACATTTATAGAATTATGATCAGATTTCACTAAGGCAATTTCGTCAGATATCACATGTATTACATACTACTTTTACACTTATGAGTAGGTTAGGTTAATTATGCTTCCAGTATTCGACCGTTATATTTTTAAAATATTTTTTAGACATTAAAACATTCAGATGACAAGGATTTAATTGGTTTATTGGTGGTTTAATATGCGAGGTCCGCTCTGAAATTACACATCTACTTCGTGGTATTTATTTAGTATTGGTTTAATAAGCATTCTTTTAAAAATCAGTCTTCACATCAAGAAAAACTGATCTTCGACAAGGTGTTATCTTGATAAACAGCTGTCGGGTTTTCTTGATATGTAGAATAGATATTGTTTATAACATTTATCCAAACTATGGTCCCGTTGCACACACATTAATAAGCTTATTCTCTACTGCTTGGTGTTCTCAAGCCTTTTTCACTAATCCTACGACATTCGACATCGCATTGGAGATTGACCCAAAAAATATTGGTTTTCTAATCAGAAGACGTCAGAAAATAAGTACCTTTTTAGATATAAATTTAGAAATCGCTGTTTATTTTTAAAATAATTACAATAAAAGTCGATGCCTGACAAAAAAGACAATAGATCTACGAATAAATATTTATTCATAGCAACAAAATCATATGTCTTTGTTATTTCTTGGGACAAACTCACAAATCAGGCGGCATAAAAATGCAGCATACATAGTATATTGTAAAATTATACATAATATACACATAATATTTGTAAATATGTTTATATGTTACCTTGGCCGTTGGAATACTACATCACGAGTATTCTTTGGCTGGCCGGATTACATTCGTAGTTCATGTATAGAAATGGATTAGAAATACGTGACGAGGGAAAATTAGGAGCTTATCGTGAGTTCTTCATAAAACTACAAGAATTTTAGAAAATTAATAAAGAATGAATAAACTTTTGTTCAAAGTAGATACTTGAACCTCTTTAATATTGATTGAAACCATCAAATAAGTTTATCTAGGCATAAGGTATTCTAAAACTCCATAGATGGTATTAATATGTAAAAATGATAAAGGGCCCCGAGTTTCTTGCCCGTTTTTATAGCAGTGGCTCTATTTGCCGAACGCGGCAGTAGAATGATTAACAAATAAAATTTTGTGATTGACCTTCATAAGCTTCATAAGAGCGCCGTAGGCCCCTGCATTAAATAAGTGGCTTTGACTTTGAAAGTTGGTAAGCAATTTTGTTTGTTTTCAGTTTCAAAATCGCTATATATTGTACGAAAACAGAAAGAAAATTTTATCGCATTGTTTGATCATGTAGTTTTATAAATGACTTTAGTAAAGCCGAAGTTAATGAAATTTATGCTCTACTTTTTTACGAGTGCATTCAGCATCGTCATTTTACTAAAAGTTTTCAAAATGTATCGGAAATATAATATCTCTTGGGTAGGTAACGCAACTCTTGCGCTACTTCCCAAAGTAATCAAATGTAAACATAATAAACAAATACATAATGTAAATATGTGTAAAACATAAGTGAATATACTTTTTATAAGAAGATATAAAGCACACAGCGAAAGCAAAAGTAGTGAAATAAACTAAACCACTCAGAAACATACTCTAGAGATCGGCCTCCGTAGCATAGAGCATATGCACCTGTGGTAGAGCTTAGGTTTGGTGAAGTACATGTACAAAACTGCAGTTGCACCAAGTTTGTGTCTTTTAAGTTTAGTGTCTACCGAAATTCAAATATAAAACATTAAAATACATATTTATGAGTAGGTTAGGTATACATCGAACTAATGTGTCTTTGCTTGATGTCGCCACATGACAGCGAAAGAATTCGTAGCTAGGATGTTCGACTTCAAGGAAGTGTTAAGACTTCGCCGAGAGCTTATTTCTACAGAGGTCCAAGGGTAGACACTGTTTTGATTCAGTTCTGAATTGTCAGTTGCGTATAAAGCAATACTTTTAGATGGTAATTGGTGCAGCTACAGTAAGGTACACGTAAGTAGGTAGAGAGAGGCATGCGATGCGCGTGAGTGGTGGGGGTGGGGGTGAGGGTGAGGGTGATTGTTCCGGGTTGGGTACCTCTGGTGTAGGGGGGCGAGGCGCCGCCGTGCGGGCTGCAGGCGGCCGGCAAGAGGCGGCGCGCCAGCACGGCGAGGCGCGCCGGGCTCCAGGCTGCGGAGGCCGCTCGCGTGCCCCAGCGCCGCCCGCGCGCTGCCCCAACACACACGCTCACGCACCGCTCGCGCACGCTCCTACCGCACCGCCGCGCCCGCGCAACGGGCGCTTGCCGACAGGCGCCCGACCATGTGCCCCGCGATTCGCCACTACAGTACTCGGAATGGGGAACGATCGATTCGAATGGTGCTGAGGAGTCTGACACGATCGATGGATCAGACGCCGTTGTTTCAACAGAGGACTGTCCATCGCCGTATGCTCCTGTTGAAGTGAGATTCTTCTTAAATTGTAACGTGCATTGGATGTTCTATAGATAGTGTGAGTCTCAGTGAAACGGCGGAAAGATACGCTACGGTGCAAGCGGCGCCTAGACTATAAGCGTCGCGAATTGCGCGGCACAGGCGAAGGTGCGAAGCGGTGCGGCGCGGACGACGCTCGCTCTGTGAATGGGACACTTACGGCAGCCGAAGTCTCGCTGCAGGGGAGGCGGGCGCACGTGGACTCCGATGATGGCCTCCATCGGCACCTCGGTGCGCGGGATCGACACGGCTGATGGGGGCAGGAAGATCGGCTGCAGCATGCCGAAGTTGCACTCCTCCGGGATCAAGGATCGGCATCCCGCGTGGCACTGCACAAACAAACTTACTGCTATTTCATAGATAGCAAGATTGCCACAAATAACTACGTATCAAATGTAATGTTGACCTGTGCAATGCTTCCGCCGCGTCATTGTCTCCCAGTTGAGAACTTGTTTTTTTAACTTGTCCATAAAAATTTTCACCGGAAAGATCGCGTTTCTAGCTACACTATACTAGCCAGAGTTACGATTACTGTGACAATAAATTTATTATCTTCACGTGCATTGAAAATCTAATGAAGACTGAAGAAGAATTATCTCAAGATATCAAAGAGTTAGTCCTAACTCTCAGATAAGGAAAATAGAAAAAGAAAAAGAGTTCCCACCGCTAAGTTATAGTCTTTATATGACTTGATGTTCTTCGTGTGGTGAGGTGTTTTACCTATATATGATATAGGTTACAGAACCAGGTTTCAGCTTAGGCTTAGCCTGTAGGATTTGAAGTAATGTTAGCCGAGCTGTAATAGCTATGGACTGCTGTACCGGAGGTCCATGGTTCGTTACCACAGATCAATAACATAGTCTGTTCGATACCCACGGCCGGCTTGAGCTTCACCGTGTGGTGAAAGGGCATTTTGAGAATGCTCTCCTAGCTAGCTTTCTAACCTTAAGTAGAAAATCTGTCCCCAAGCACCTAACAGTGAGTTCCGGCAACAGTCCTTGAGAGCCAGTAAAATTATATGAGATTTAACAACAGTATGTCTGTAAGGGTGACGGAGGCAATGCAAGTCGTCACTTGTGACGAAATGCATCTGTTATAGGCGGGGGTTACCGCCTATAACAGATGCAGGAGGGCATCGTCCTGGTCCCGTAACAAAAACTTAAAAAAGAAACAATGTATATTCATGCATTTTTGGGGACAGGATCCCTTACCAGGCCTATCTAGCAACCGTTTTAGAACACATCTGCAATCTCCATGCATTAGAGGTCAAAAGATAGACTGTTAGATATAAAAGAACGTGCGTCGTATCGTACTGTACCAGTAGTTAGCCGTTGAGCTACTCAAAAGTCCAGTAGGTCCACCACTTGGATTTTCCCGAGTTGGTCGTAGGTTGTTCTTTGAAATGTAGAAAAGTGTATGTCGTACCGTACTGCCGCACCACTCGCAGCGGTAGCCGGTGAGGCACTCGGCGGACCAGCAGGCGCGGCGGCAGGCGCTGCACTTGGAGTTGGCGGGCAGGTTGCCCTCGCGCCAGTGGTGCACGTGCCGCGGCTCGCTGCCCGCGCTGTACGTCGCGTTCTCGCGGCAATCCGCTGCAGCGAAGTCCACGCATTCTCCGTGGACGTAGTACTCGCATACTACACAAACAATTACATAAGTCTACTCGCCCCTGAAGTATAATAGCACAGGTAGACCGACACTAACGCGTCTTGGGGCATTCCTCGTAATTGTCAGAAGCCCAGCTACTTTATTTTCTTCTGTTTAAAACCTATTACGGTTCCTTGAAATCTTGTCAGTTAATTTCTATAAACTTAAAGCCCTATTTCTGTTCCTTTGTGACGAATAACAGACTTGGTATTCGTTTAATTCATGATACATGGTGAGCTCAGTTTTTTCGAGTGAGACTTGATTAAGGTAACATTTTTTTTTGTCATAGGATCTGAATTTCACTTTATTGTTTCCTCATTTTCTATTAAAGAGTTAGTTTATTGTCGGTAAACCTGAACCATTATCGTTTACTTTAAAAGCTACAAGTTATCATATTTGATATGCAACTCACACACAGGTTTATCTATGTAATATAGGGTCATCGGTGGTACTGGATGTAGAGCATAGCTACAAATGGATACTAGCAATTGATGTATTCATAGTCATAAAATTCAGGATGGTATGATTAGTACACGTGTTTATAAAACAAATATTAGCACATAATCCAAAATTAAAAGACATTTACGTGAGTGTTTTGTTTGTTCCACTTTCCAGATCGTAGTTGGTATCTATATTAATAAAAATAATCAGTTAATACTATGAATAAGTAAACAGTTCATTTTGAAATAAGGGTGATGTTGACGAAGATATCTGTAGGCAATGATTCCGTGTATATCGAGGAAGCTGGAAGTATTTTCCATAGCGACCCTATAAGAAGTCAATCTGACGAAACTGAACGTATAAAAAATTCTGGCACTTATCGAATTACGACAGCAGGGCAACTAACGGGGCTTTACGGACGTTCAGTTTGCTTAACAGCTTTCGATGTAGTATTAGTAATAATTGATTGTAATCTTTTTGAAATAGAAAACCATATACCATAGAATAAATAGACCGTACTTACTCATACAATGTAAAGCAGGCAGTTCATCGAGCCGCTTTCGGCACACCGTGCAGAACTTGCGTTTGTGATGTGTCGGCTCCGACCAACAGTGAGCCACTGGGTTCTACAAATTACAATAAAACGTGTAAAAATATAAAACATAAAGATGTGGTAATATATATTTAAATAAAGTTTCTTAGCCTTTATTACATACTCGTAAATACAGGTCATTCAAACTAATCAAACGTTGTCAAAGTATCCCCGACTAGTTCAAGAGAGAAGTAGAGATCAGAAGCCTTAAGGAAGCTTATTGTGGCTAGTGAAAAGGCTTGTATCGATTTAAAGTGTAATCATATGCTAATAGAAATAACCATGGATTTTGAGAAAAAGGATTCTTAAGACAATTTCAAGTTTGTCTATAGCCGAACGACTCATCACAAAATTACTGGCTAAAACTTTAGCTAAAGCTTTCTTCCGCGTGACCAGTGAAGCAAACAAACTCCTTTAATATTTGATGATGTTTCACTGAAGGGTGAACTTCCCTGACTTCAGAATCGGTGTTGCGACCGCAGTTGAAATTTTAATGGGTATCCATCAAAGCCATTGGAAATTGAGCTCTATAGTAAGCACATGAACGTCGAAGGTGCAGTTTATAGGAAATTTGAGTACCATCTGATAATAATTATTGGTTACCACCGCACGGTGGTAGGGAATTTTGTGAATGCCCGCCTGGCTAGCGACCACCCTCAAGTAGAAAATCTGTCGCCAAGCACCTAACAATATGTTCCGAAAGCAGTCCTTGAGAGCCAGAAAAATTACAGGCTAATGAAACCTAACAACTGTACGTCACAGTGTGACGGGCACAGTGCAATTCGTCGTTGACGAAATGCGTCTGTTATAGGCAGAGGTTAGTCCACTTAACATCAGGTGGACCTCGGGCTTGTTCCGTCACAATAATATATATATATAAAAAAAAATACGAATGTGTAGTTTAATTTGTGGTAGTTAAGGTGTAGTTTACCTTGATAAGGCTCGGCGCCACCCCGCAGCACGGCGACACCACCTGCACCACGCATCGCTCGTGCACTATGAAGTTGCACACTGAAAGGAAACAGCCACATGTTACTGAAGTCAAAGAAATAATAGTTACCTACATTATGGTTATGTAACATATCTCAGTTTAATGTAATTGCTTACTCTATGGGGGCTTCCGATGTCATTTTACATAAAGAAAAAGGCATTATTGGCAACTTGTTTACCAATGATTGAGTAATTTGTGGAAATTTTTATTAGATTTGAAGTTTCAATAAAATATATGAAGTGGTTGAAAGTGAAGACATTGTGCCTTTGATATGTACGTACCAAATAATGATCTCCCTCAAGTAGAAAATCTATCGCCAAGCACCTAACGGTGTGTTCCGGCAGCTGTGCTTGAGAGTCAGCAAAACTAACCGCTCCGCGACCACATCATCACTTGCCAATAGGTGAGATAGTGGTCAAAGGCTAACCTACCTCATATTAAAAAGAGTTCTTCGGCCATCGCGGAATTCTAGGTCAGTAACAGTTAAGGCAAACTATCACTTTGTTTCATTTGTGCTGAACTGGTAATTCACCAACTAATTAGTTAAGTAATTGACGAAGAAATTAAATTATATTGAATAAATCTTGGAAAAGGTACATGAATAACTACATAGTATATCTAGTGACAATTCCGCTTAAATTTCCTGTTAAGTAGACATGATGTTAGAAACGCCACAAAGCCTAGTCGGAAAAGTTTTCGCCGCGTGTCGCTTGGACACGAAGCATCTTTAGGTCTTCTCGAGCACACGACCGTGCTTATTTTTGTCATTAGGGATGTTTTTTAATATTTTCATAAAATATTCTGTATATGTAGGTATACGTAAATAATTTGTTAGGTATTATTCATTACAGATTTCTGCGAAGTACCGCCTCAATGCACTTATTATCTTAAATACGATTATTACGGGTTTCCGGTGTGATTATGATGACGTCAGAATGTGTAAAAGCGAATTCGTCATTTATATTAAAATTGGAATTGTGAAAGCTGCAAGGGAAAGTCATGCTTTTTGCAACAATGATAATTTTACACTACTTCGACAGGCAGCTAACTTTAGTTTTAAGTTTAAGAACCTTAGAAAACATTGAGGAAAACTTTATCAAGTGTTGAGTCATCGATATCATTGGATAAAGTCTGTGCAATAGTTATGCCGCGTCGTAGTAATACAATTTGCTGTAAACAGTGGTGGTTTTTGAGAATTATTCTCAGAAACACGAAAGTTTAAACATTGTTATTCATCCGATCTCGTGCATCTCAACATTGTTGCTAGAACTTTTACGTTTTTATATGCCTGGGTTGCTAACCTACAATTCTTTTAACATCGTCCTTAATAATTATTTACGTGTCATTTAAGTTTTCTATATCGTATTTTATTCTTTTTCTCTTAATTCAGATACCTGAAAATTTCCTGATACTGATGAAAACGTAAACGTGTGATCTCTCATGGGGTGCCAGGCTAGAATAGCAACCCGGGTGTGTGGGAGCAAAAGACAAAATACGAGGTGGGCAGCGGCGCCTTCTGGCGAACTGTCACTGTACTGTACACTGCGATCTTCAAGATTACAAGAGTAGGGACTATGGCTAACTTAAAACTAGCTAACCTTATGAGGGAGGCTAATGTACAATGGTGGATTTTATAGCTGTTGTTGAATGCATCATGATCAAGCACCATGCGTTGAATTATTAAACCGTAGGAAAAAGCTACGATCCTGCTGATACTACTACTATGCTTACTGACGATTTCTTGACAGTCCTATCACACTATAAAAGATTCGAAATCGGAAGAAATTAAAATCGTTTTCTAATGGCCGGCTTGAATGGGTAAACGCAGGTAGGTGACATTTTAGTTTCGCTAGTTAATTCGTAACATAAAACACTAAGTACCCTCATATTATGTTGTCTTAGGTTTCACGATTATTACACATAGTTATTAAACAACTTTAAACGGTTTAAATCGCGTATATTTATCATTATTTTTGTCCCGACGTTTCAAACACTTTGTAGTGATCGTGGTCACGGGGTGACTGAAACGTCGGGACAAAAATAATGATAAATATACGCGATTTAAACCGTTTAAAGTTGTTTAATTACTGCCCTCATATTATTTTCAAGTAAAATTTTATAAGTCAAATCAGTAACACGTGACATTACGAACAGTATGTATATATAAATGTGGTCAAGTGCATGTTGAGCCATGCTTAGTGAAGAGTTTAGTAGCCGTAATAACACTAACGGTGTGCGACTTTCCTTAAAACTTCATTATTATATATATATATTTTTATGTTATTGTGATGGAACAAGCGCGAGGCCCACCTGATGTTAAGCGGTATCCTCTGCCTATAACAGATGCATTTCATCACAGGTGACGAACTGCACTGCGCCCATCACCTTGAGAAAGGTGTTAAGTCTTATTTTGCCTGTTATTTCACTGGCTCTCAAGGACTGCTGCCGGAACACACCGTTAGGTGCTTGGCGACAGATTTTCTACTTGAGGGTGGTCGCTAGCCAGGCGGCCATTCGCAAAATGCCCTTCCACCATGCGGTGAAGCTCAAGCTCTGGGCGGGATTCGAACCATGGACCTGCTGCGCGGCAGTCCATAGCCAATGCCACTGAGCCATCACTGCTTCGAAGTTTAGTTTATTATCTTTTAAAAACTATAGATTTATTAGTTGTAATCATTTTATATATACTTTTTTTTCGTATATGCAGGAGCGTTAACATGATGCATTTGTGGTAAGCTATTACCAAATATATTAAAGTGATACCTACTCACTAATATATTTGATGTTCCCGAGGTAAATTCTGTAACCTAAATTTAGTCAAGAATAGAATAGAATTTCATTTATTCGCAGAAATAAGTTACATCTGCGGATCTTAATATTACACGAAGAATTCTATAGTTTTGTTATTCTTACCTTGATAGACGTGCAAATATTTGAACGTTAAAAACTATTTTCTGGTCTATTTATAAAAATAAAAGAAACAAGGTTGTTTCTTTTATTTTTATGTTAATTTTAAATTAATTGTAACTAATAGTTACTTGATAAAGTAACTTGGGCGCGATAATAATCGTTTTAGATTCAATTTCGGGCATTGTTCTATATGTACCGATTATTCTATCTAAATCAAAAAGTTCTACGCGAAGTATACGGCAATACCAGTTTTATTTAAAAGCTCGAAGAATGATAGGGCCAAATAAGAACTTTTTAACTTCAAAACTTACAATAGACATTATGTATTTTTCTTAAACAGTGTATATTCGACAATAACGTGAATAGCGAGTATGATTTTGTCCTGTATATTGTCGGTGGCTTGAGCGGACGACATAAGCAGTGCTCTCGGCATGCCACCGCCGCCGCCGCCGCCGCCGGCCGCTGGGCGGGTCGATAGACGCGCGCAGCCGCCCGCCCGCCCTCGACGTGGATCAACATCTCTCGGGAAGATGCCTGCCGAGATGATTCTTATCCCATACCATCACAAGAATGGGTTCTATACATCTTTTCGGATGTCTATTTAAAAAAAAATTAGTTCTATAGTGAAGTACGAATATATAACATATATATAAAAGGCTTTTTTTTTTCTGAAGTTTATATTAATATGTATAAGTAGGTAAATGTATCGCTAGATGTACTGAACTAATAAACTGACGCTTCTTCGATACGGAATAAATTCATCGCAGGTGTGTGTATAGGTGTGCAAAGTGGTAGGGCATTTTGTGAATGCTGGCCTGGCTAGCTACCACTCCCAAGTAGAAAAACGGTCGCCAAAAACCTAACATTGTGTTTCAATTTAGGTTAGCCAGAAAAACATCTTCAATCGCATAAGTCCAATATCTACCATATAGCAACAAATTACAACCGTACAGCAACAAATGATAAAAACCAGCTAAGTGATGGCAAGCTTAGGATTCCCCGCTAAGGATATGGGAGTGTGTGAAAAAAAGAATCCCGGAAGCACTATGTAGTAATTGTCAGTAGCGGTCACCCATCCAAATCATGACGGCGGACGTTCCTTAATTAGCTGATCGGTTACAAACGGCTAAGCAAACTTCACTACGAGCACTTCAAAACTCGAGCTCAAAAACTAAACTAGTTAGGAAATTGAAATTTCGGTAGATAAAATATCCGGTATGTTTATCCAAGAAATACTGAAAACACAGACTATTAATGTAGTTTTGTAGCTGTGAACAATACCAATACATATTATTATTATATACACTGTTGCAAAGCCGAAGCTGAAGACCCGCACTTTGGCTGCTTTTTTAACAGCTTTATGACGTTTATCTTTTCGTAAGTTAAATGGAATCATTTCATTCATCAAGTTTTTTATTTATTTATAGTCCCTCAACCTAAATCTTTGGTATTTGATAAGTTACCCCCATAGTTGCCATATTTCAGAATTAAAAGAACGTCACATTTTTAAATAACACGACAGTTATTGTTTTTTTATATTAACATTATTTGCCTGTTAAACACGATATAGATTATTTTTCGCGTTAAGTTTGTTGGCCACTGCTTGTTTGCATCAATTTCGGTGTATCTGAAAGTATGTCAACATAACTATCTAATTTCCAAGCATATCTCAGATAACTTTAGAAAAAAAGTGACTTCCGAAACTGAAAAGTATAACACGTAATTTAGTTATATTTACTTGGATGAAACAAATATATTATCCAGTTAATTTGATATTGAAACCAAGCCACTGAGCCGAATATGAGTAAATTTCTATGGATCCAAAACATAAACAATTTTTAAATCGTTAATTATAGACGGAGTTCTGTGGTACGAGTATAACAAAAAAATACAATCGTTTCGGAGGTTCTTAATCGAATTAAGAACTTCCAAGGCGGAGTTTCTGTTGTAAAATATTAGTCAATGAAAAAATTTAATTAAATCTAGAAAGGTGTAGAAATCTTTAGTTCGGTAATAATACAAAAAAATATAGCTACTTTATAAGTTTTATAAATAGCGCAATATGGAACTAAATCCGACGCAGGTGAATTCGCGGGAATGATGCTAGTGATATCAAAAAATATTGTCAGTCATGTAAAATTTAATTGTGCGTTTTCCGTTAGTCTTTGTTTAGGTGCTACGGCGTAGCACCGTAGCGGTCGTAGACGGTCAACATTTTTGATAATATTGTGGACAGTTGTTGCATATTTTTTATGAATGCTTCTAAAATGTAGGATATCTTTTTAATGCTTACTGAAACTTTTGACAGTTGATATTAGGTCCTTACATATGAAATTGGCGTTTTTCGTACTGGTCACTTTAATCACGAATTTCTCCTCTTTGGTAAGGAATTCCAAATTCAAATTTGTACAGCTATAGACTCATGTATTTGTGCTTCGATGATCGTCATTCATTTGTTTTTTTTCTTCTGTTTTTTTCTGTTTGCGTCACTCATTTTACAAAATGGAAAACCTTAAATATCGCATTATTTACGAGTACGAGTTCCGCCGTGGCACTAGTGCTGCGGAAACAACTCGAAGGGTGAATGATGTGTATGGCGGTCGTGTTGCAAAAGAAAACACAGTTCGTTTTTGGTTCCAACGTTTTCGTTCTGGAAATTTCGACCTGCAGAACAAGCCCCGTGGACGGCCTGAGACTCAAGTTGATAATGAAGAGTTGAAGGCTATTGTGGAAGCGGATCCATCGCAAACCACGTCCGAGTTAGCTGCAGGCTGCGATGTTAGTGATAAAACTGTTTTAATTCACTTGAAGCAAATTGGGAAGATTAAAAAGCTTGAAAGGTGGGTACCTCACGAATTGACTGAAACAAACCGGCAAACGCGCGTCGACTGCTGCGTTACATTACTAAACCGGCACAATAATGAAGGTATTTTAAACCGAATCATTACCTGTGATGAAAAATGGGTTCTTTACGATAATCGGAAGCGCTCAGCGCAATGGTTAGATCCTGGCCAGCCAGCCAAATCCTGCCCCAAGCGAAAATTAACCCCAAAAAAGTTACTTGTAAGCGTTTGGTGGACTAGTGCCGGTATTGTTCATTACAGTTTTTTCAAATCTGGCCAGACTATTACGGCTGATGTCTATTGTCAGGAATTGCAAACCATGATGGAAAAGCTAGCGGCTAAACAACCTAGGCTGGTCAATCGCTCCACGCCACTGCTGCTTCACGACAACGCTAGACCACACACTGCGCTACAGACGGCTACTAAATTAGAAGAGCTTCAATTGGAAAGTCTAAGACATCCTCCGTACTCCCCGGACCTTGCTCCAACAGATTACCATTTTTTTCGAAATTTGGATAACTTCTTGCAAGGGAAAAAATTCAACTCCGATGGGGCAGTCCAAATCGCCTTCAAAGATTTTATTGATTCCCGTCCGACTGGTTTTTTTAGTAAAGGGATCAATGAACTACCTATGAGATGGCAAAAGTGCATAGAAAATAATGGTTCATACTTTGATTAATTAAATATATTATATTAAAAAATATTCGACTTTTTGTTCCTCCCATACAAAACGCCAATTTCATATGTAAGGACCATATATGCATCCCAAAAAAAATGCTGTTGTGGGAGACATATACGAGTATATTATTACTATATTTTTGTCTGGCCTTGTATTTTACATACATTACATTGTAATCTATTACTTAGTATTTTATCGATTAGTAGAGAGCTAAAAAAGAGCAACTAAGTAACTAAAATAACACATTTATCATGATTATTTTTGTCTAACATGAAATATTTTTAACTTCAAAACGAAATTTCGAATATATATAGTAACTAGGTGCACTAAGCACTAGGTGCTTTAATAACAAAAATATGTTAGCTGATCATTCTTAACGATAATGATATAATTTTCCGCTTTATAGTATGTATATATTCATATATGATATATATAAAAACGTTATAATAGTTATTATAAATACTTAAAAAGATGTACGCAATCCGTGTAAGTAAGCGTTAACGTATCGTACTGACAACAGCGTTCAGAATCAAAACAAATGGCGATATTAATAGCACGCGCTTGTCAATAAACCAGTTTTTTACTAGCTACGTGTGTTTTCAAAGTTTTTTATATTCGCGGAAGGGCGCCGAGCCGGATGGGGATCAAGGAAACGTATTAGTGGTGTAGTTTAATGCTCATACGTCATAGTATATTTAAAATAACCTCGGGGCGGGGCCGCGCCGCGCACCAGACGCGCTCGCAGTCCGCGCGGCACCTAACCAACGACTACCGCGCCAACATACCTATTTAAAAATATGACATTCAAATATGGAACTTAAAATTTAACCTGCGTATATTTTTTTTTATCTAAAGCCAAGGCGCGGACTTTGGATCTTCGTTACTGCCAATGTAAACAAAACTGACAGATAGGCACTGAAATAGACAGGGGGCAATAGCCTACTTTGATGATGGTCATCTATGAAGTTCAATGTTTATGTTACGATGAAATGTTTGATAGTTCTTTTTTATTAAAGATACAAGTGAAAATTAGTATTCTTTTGCCTGTTTTAAAAGTTCGTATTCGTGGTACTGTAATGTGTGGTGGCGCGTGCTTCTGCACACGTGTTTCTAATCGAGTGCTCGGTTCCCACACTACGTACGCTCTCTGATTCATAACACTAATTTTATAATCATGCCATTCAATTACTAAGCGAATTCGCGATTCCACATTTGGTCATCTCGCTCAAGAAATACCCAAATAACGTTGTCGTGTTTCCCGAACGATCTTTGTGTATATTTTTAACAGTACTTCTCTCGTTCATCCAAGTGTGATTTAGCGGTTGTACAAGTATAACTCAGTGTTTTTTTTATAACAGACTAGACATTCGAATGTCGTAGTCATTATATATATTCAAACATAGTCTAATATTTCATCAGTATTATTTATTGACCATAATAACTAAGAATGTCATTCTAGGCAAGTCAGTATACAACGTAATTTGTTTTTATATAATTATTTAAATATCCTAAGTCTATAATAAATAATGCTTTGGTTACATGGTTTTTTCAATTGAAATGAAATAACTTAATTATACTACATACAAGCAGTCATGTTCATTGATTATTTTACTAAGCATTAGTAAAATCAATATGAAACAAGTCACTTAATTTATTTGTCTACTCTGAGCTAATATTTTACATCGTTAGTATTAAATTTAATCTTTATATGTACTTAGTATTTTAGTAGTATTATTATGTTTTATAAACCGTAGGTATGTAAGTATATATATGTAAGTTTATTTAGATAATATTGAATGTAGTTAAGTATGTATATTTATTATTGTGTTTTTTTTTTATGCTTGATAGGTTAGCCTTTGACCACTATCTCACCTGATGGTAAATGATGATGTGGTCGAAGATGTTGTTCAGGCTAACCTAGAAGTTTCGTTTTATTTAAATATGCGTGAAAGTGTTAATACTTAGGTAACTATCATATAGGTAATTTTAACTAGTTAACTGCCAACCTAGCTAATTTATGTGAGTTTTTCAGTTCGTTTACCTGGAAGAAATTACTTTGAGGAATAAGACCGCTCTTTGTATACGTTTGTTTTTTATGCTTCATTGTAATGTTATTTTGAAGGTATGCAAATAAAGATTTTTCTATATAGCCTTTGAATACTAACAAACCTGTTGATTTAATGATGGATGACGCTTTGCCCTGGGCTAAAGACCCTTACCGTGTATAACGTCTGCACACGATTTCTACTCATTAGTATTAAACCCTAATTAATCTTTTCAGTATTGCGATTTGCTTAGATATCCACTTAGGTAATGTATAAATCGTACCGACTTATTTTTAAATACGACTTGAAGCACCAGTATACTAAGCGAACATAACATTTACAAACTTTAAGAGCACAAAACATTCTTCTTCTGCTGGATTCAAACCCGCGTCCCCCGGTTTTACACACCGGGTGCTTTAACCGCTCGGTTATCGAGACCAGCTGGACGGGCGAGAATTGTGTGTAGATGCCCTAAATTTATTATTTGAACCTTCATAGGAGGTAAGTCTCTCGTCCACAGTACTAGACTTCATCTGACCGAAAGAAGTACTTTAAACATTTAAAGCTGTCGTAATGATATCGCTACGTTAACAATTTTATAGAGTTCAAAACTTTCTTCTCGTGCTTACCTACTTATTAATTTATGTGAAATATTCAGTGCATTAAAGACTTTAATTCCAAATTACTTTTGACATGACTGCCTACCAATGGAAAGGTACAAAAAGAGAACAACTTTTATTGTACTATGAGTATTTCGTTTTTAACCCTCGAAACAACATGGGGTGTTATAAGTTTAACTTGTGTATCTGAGTGTTTGTGGTATCGTAATTATGTATCATAGGTATAATATTTTTTCTAAATATGACTACAAACACATTCGAGTCCTAAGCGGAAATCACATTTAAAATTTTTGAAGCACAAAATCTTTTTCCTGGTCGTTCATCGAACTCACGTCCTCCGATTTCACGTCGAATCGAAGTCGAATGCCTAATTTTCGATTCCCGCCCGTACAAAAATTGTGATACAATAATTTGGTAATGTGGTAGAACAGATTTTGATTCAGTTTACTACTTGAGATATTATGTAACAAACATAAAAACATTTTTTTATGGGATGGGAGGGCAAACATACTAGCGCCTCATCTGGCCAAGTCCATCGCCCACGGACATCCTCAATATCATAAGCTCACGATGATGCGCGGGGTTTGGGTAAGGAATATGTTGAAAGCTCCTAAGTTGTATCGATTCAGAAATACTTTACATGGCAGCTTGTTCTACATTGTGGCAGTGCAAGGCGAGAATCGCATAGTTGTCCTGACGTTGATATGAAATTGATGAAACATCATGTTTTTATGGTTTAGAATATTTATTACATTAATACACCTTTTCACTTACTGAGATATTTAAATTAACTTATAATATACATATTGTGCCACAGTCGTATCGATTCAGAAATACTTTACATGGCAGCTTGTTCTACATTGTGGCAGCGCAAGGCGAGAATCGCATGGTTGTCCTGACATTGACATGAAATTGATGAAACATCATGTTTTCATGGTTTAAATATTTATTACATTTGCACTTTTTCACTTACTGAGATATTTAAATTAACTTATAATATACATATTGTGCCACAGATCGAAGTGTACCAAACTACATATGTTACTAAATTTATGGAATTTTCAAAATAATATGTAAATATACATAAAACAAAGTCTACAAATAGATACACCACAAGAATTTTATAGTAGAAAAAGTAACATAATATCTTCCCTCATGGCATTTGCTGCGCATGCTTGCAAGCGTTGCATTGAGCGCTAAACTAGTGAGTGCTTTGTCGGGATATCCGAAAACTTATAGAAAGATATTAGACGAGTAAAAAACCCGCATTTTTCTTCCAGCACGAAATCGTCCCTTCGTAACGGCCACTAACACCTGAACGCACATTATGATGTGATTTGTTTACATCATTAGCCAAGCTATGTATAGTTCAGCTATTCCGGCGATGTTGGCAATTAACCGTTCCGGAACCAGAGGTTACGAACGCGGGTTAAAATTAACCCACGAGTCAAGCACTAACTGCTGTTTAACCTGTGTTACCCACAACACAGTGTAAACAGCAGTTAGTTCTTGACGGCGCGTCGGTGCATCGTCTTACGAGATACTCATTGATTGAGGCTGCCAGTGGATTAAGATGTGACTCGTGTAGTAACTATATTTAGCCCTTATCATATATATATATATATATATAGCACGAGTAGACTGAATGAATTGACAAATAGTTCAAAAAAACGACATACAATAAACTCACACCCAATTTTGCAATGCAACATACGAACTTATACAATAGTTTACATAAAATTAATTATGCTGATCGGTTGAGAACAGCTAAGTAAACTTCGCTACGAGCACTTCAAAACCCTCCAAAGGAATTATCGTTATAGGGTTGTTTATGGTAGCTCGTAGCACCAGCTGCGTGTTGGCTGTCAAACGCGCTAGAAGGTGTCATTTGCGTAGCTCCCAATACTATTTTAACAATAGATGCATGCTGACATGGAAAATTACACTTTTGAAGCTTTGCGTTCGGCTCTTTGGGTTTTAGCCACGTTGCTGAACATGCAAATGATTAACGAATAGTTTTAAATTAAATTTTTCTTCTATATTTCCTTTAACGAATAAAAATTTTGAAATCAGTATTCATAGTTAATTGATCCCCCTACCCCTCGCTCTTCACACCCTCACCTGTTGCGGTCGCGTGCTACCAACGACCCTGCACGCTGAACTTACACTACACTGCCTATAAATATTGAATGTCATACTCGGCCTTAAGTATAGGTTGTTGTTCAACTCTGAATATTTAATGGTGTGTGGTGATTATACAATGGCTTTATGCTTATTGATTATATAGAATTTTCAGAGATTTTCTGGACAACCAGACCGAGGTCTTGGTCCTATTGCTAGGTTTACCTAGGTGGACCACGGCACTGCTTCTATTCTGTTGCTCTGTGGTCACCCTTACGATAAATTACAGTAATTTAAAGGAATCTAAGGTTTGAAGGCCTAAGTTTAATACAATATTTTACAAAACAGCAACGCCAAAAATAACTTAAATAGCTACCTTCGATTCTTAGGATAATCTCATGTTATTCAAGGTTTTTGGAAAACGTTCTTTTTATATTAGCAATATTTCTTATTTATTTAGTTACTAGCTGACCGCTCACTTTTGCTGACTGCCTCAGAATTGCGCTTGCAATGTGGGAGCACATTATTGTTTTTAAAATATATGTGAACTTCGTATAATCAAGTCCTAATCATTACAAACATGTGATAATAATGATTGAGCAAACATATTTTGAGGGATCAAATCTGCTCGCGTCCGTGGGATTTAGCCCCAGATGTCCCACACGTGTCCCTTGGGTGGTGCTAAAGGAGCAGTCTAATAAGTGGTGGTAGGCCTTGGCCGCCGGCTTACGTACCACCCCCCGGACAAAGTCATGTTGCCAAACGTTTTTTCGTGTTCCATCATGTTGTCCGGGCTAGCCGTTCAGGAGGATGGGTCGGGTATGGAGTCGCTGCTGAAGTTGACTGGTTAGTGGCACAGTATAGCGCTGCATGGGGTGATCAAGCTCGAAGAGCAGCTGGATCCGAGGCACGGTTCTCCGCTGGCCGACCGCAGATAGTAACGGGGCCCAAGTAGTGAGCTAGCCACTCACAAAAGGCTGCCCCGCCATCTAGCGAAAAATCCCAGGAGTGCGCCATCGTGCCGGTTGGCGACCGGATGCGAGGACCCGATGGACACTCTTGGGGGGGCTCGGGCGTCCCAGCGGTCTTCGAGTTTGGTTTCCCCTGTGTGTAGAGTTGTTCTGAATGTCACTGGGTTAGTAAGTAGCGTTTCATCCCACTTCCATCTTCTTACCTCCCTTCACTCTCCTACTTAATATGAAATTGAAAAGAAACAGTAAGGCGTTTTCACAGCGGAAGCACGTCCTCGCTCTTCAGGTGCACCTCGCTAACATCCGAGGCCTGCACTCAAATCTCGATTCGGTCCATCACCACCTGGAAACCGCAAAACCCCATCTACTGTTCCTTACGGAGACGCAGATCAAATGTCCAACAGACACGTCGTATCTTGCCTACCCGGGCTACACCCTTGAGCATAAGTTCAAACCACGCTCGGGTGTCTGCATGTACGCTCGTGATGACATTTGCTATCGGCGTCTCCGTAATCTTGAAGACCCCAGTTTTTCTTGTATCTGGGTATTGGTGGATACAGGCATTGAGAAAATTCTCTATGCCGGTGTCTACCGGTCGCACACTGGAGACACGGAGACAACCAGGCTCATGACACACCTCAGTGAGGCGGCTGATGTGGCACAACAGAGGTATCCTACTGCCGAATTAGTGTTTCTGGGGGATTTTAACGCTCACCACCAGGAGTGGCTATTCCCATTCCAGAACACAGACCATGCTGGGAGAGAAACGCGCAAGTTTGCCCTAACACTCAATCTCACCCAACTGGTCGAAGAGGCAACAAGGATACCAGATGTTGAAAGCCACACAGCCAATTGCTTAGACCTTCTGCTGACGACAGATCCAGACCGCTACACGGTGTCGGTATCATCACCACTAGGTAGCTCCGACCATTGTCTGGTGAAGTCTGTATCAGTCCATTCCCCACTTGACCCTAGCCCAAAAGGCACCCGGCGAATATGGCGATACAAGTCAGCAGATTGGGATGGGATGCGTTCTTTTTATGCATCTTATCCATGGCGGCAAGTTTGCTTTTCTTCCAGCGATCCCTCTGCTTGCGCGAATGCTGTGGTAGATGTGCTGCGTCAAGGTATGGAGTATTATATTTCCTTCTCTGACGTACCTCTGTCTAGCAAAGCTCGCCCTTGGTTTGGGGCTGATTGTGTTAGCGCAGAAGCGTTAAAACATGAGGCCTACACCGCATGGGCTGAAGCACGAAACCGCAAGGCTAAGGATATTCGTGAAAAGAAGAAAGCCTTTAACAAAGCTGCCAGGTCCTGCAAAAAGGTTCTGAAGAAGGCTCGCTTCAACCATATAAGCCGAATAGGGGCCAAACTTGCTTCTTATCCCGCAGGGAGTAAAGCGTTCTGGTCCCTGGCTAAGTCGGTTGAAGCGAACTTCTGCCGTCCCTCACTGCCTCCACTGCTGAAACCTGATGGGTCATTGGCTCACACCGCTAAAGAGAAAGCAAATTTATTTGCTGCAATCTTTGCGGAATCTTCACGTCTAGATGCTGGTAGTGCTGTACCTCCGACTTTACCTGTCTGCGAGTCGACCATGTCGGAAATCCGCATTCGACAGGTAGATGTACGTAAAGCGCTACGCAATTTAGATGTGAACAAGGCAAGTGGCCCTGACGGCATTCCAGCCATAGTTCTGTGGACATGTGCGCCTGAATTGACTCCGATCCTGACACGCCTCTTCCGCCTATCTATGGAGACTGGGCAAGTACCGAAAGCTTGGAAGTTTGCCAACGTGCAGCCGGTGCCCAAAAAAGGAAGTCGTGCCGACCCTGCCAATTACAGGCCTATCTCAGTCACGTCCATTCTATGCAAGACAATGGAACGTGTACTGAACAAAAAGCTCCTTGGCTATCTTGAAGTGAATGACCTCTTGAGTGACCGGCAATATGGGTTTCGCCAGAACCGGTCAACTGGAGACCTTCTTGTATATGCCACACATATATGGAGCGAGGCCTTGGAAAAATATGGTGAAGCGCTTGCAGTCTCACTGGATATTTCTAAGGCCTTTGACAGGGTTTGGCACGATAGCCTGATTGGTAAGCTTTCAGCATATGGTTTACCTCCCAGACTGTGTGCGTGGATTAAAGACTTCTTGAGGGAACGTTCGTTACGAGTAGTCGTTGATGGCTGCTCATCGGAACTAATGGCTATAAATGCTGGGGTACCTCAAGGATCAGTTCTTTCGGCAACACTCTTTCTGCTCCACATTAATGACCTGCTGAAACCCGGTACCTTTGGGTACGCAGACGATAGCACAGTTGTCGAGCGATATATATCCGACGCACCGACTGATGAAGTTCAAGTCCAGCTTGAAAGAGAGGCGATGATTGGACGATTAAACTCAAGCTTGTTGGCCGTGTCCGATTGGGGCGATGCCAATTTAGTAAGTTTTAATGCGTCCAAAACACAGGCGTGTCTTTTCTCCGCTAAACGGAGAGCATTTCATCTATCTCCGACTTTTCGAAGTGTATCAATACCGGTGGCGAATCGGTTAGAGCGTCTTGGTGTGTCCTTAACTTCGAATTTAAACTTCGGGTTTTACATCGAAGCCAGAGCGCAACTGGCCGCTAAGAAGCTTGGTATCCTCGCAAAGGTGAGGCAGTACTTCACACCTGGGCAGCTTCTTAATTTATATCAAGCACAAGTCCGTTCGTGTATGGAGTACTGCAGCCACCTCTGGGATGGATCCGCGAAATACCAACTGGAGGCTCTAGACTCCATTGACCGACGAGCCAAAAGACTTATAGGCGATGATAAGCTGGTTGAGTCTAAACTACAGAGTCTCGGTCATCGTCGCAGGGTCGCTTGTCTATCGGTATTCTATCGCATACATTTCGGAGAGTGTGCGCAGGAATTACATGAGCTGATTCCTCCATGCCCTTTTTATCATCGGACAACAAGACGCTCTGATGGCCGTCACCCTTTTATGGTTGACATTCCCTCAGTTCGCTCGAAGCGTTTCGCTTCCACATTTATCATCCGCACAGCGAAGGAGTGGAACTCATTACCCGTGTCTTTGTTTCCCGAACAGTATAATTTGGGAGTCTTCAAGTCTAGAGTGAATAGGTATCTTCTAGGCAAGCATGCTACATCTTCGGCCGCATCATCACTTTCCATCAGGTGAGATAGGGGCCAAATGTTTGCCTATAATGAATAAAAAAAAAAACAAAAAAAAATATGTTTTTGGGTCAATGGTTGATGTTTATTGAATTAAACCGAAAAGTAAAATTTGGGCTGGGTGTAACATATTAGCCCGTGGGGTGCCGGGTTAGAATTGCACCTCCCCATATCATCCCGTGGGTGCCGTAAGAGGCGACTAAGGGAAAAATACTGGAAGGTGGGCAGCAGCGCCTTCTGAAGAACTGCCATCTTACACTGCGATCCCCAAGCCGCCTGCCAAGCGTGGGGATTATGGCAAATTCCCCCTTAATAGGGGAGGCTGTGTTCATCAGTGGACGATACGGCTGTATTAAGGAGATATATATATACAGTAACATATTAAGGTATTGCTAATAGGCTAGCTTTTGACCACTTACACACCGGTAAGTTATGATGCGGTTGAAGATATTGTTCAGGCTAACCTAGAGAGCTGCCGTACCACACCTTGGTGTTTGGGGATAGATTTTCTACTTGAGGGTGGTAGCACTCGTAAAATGCTCTACCACTATGCTGTAACGAGTAACGAGTGCCATCCGAAGACATCAACGTGATGACAATATCACTTACCAGCTGGTGAAGTGGTCAAGGTCGATTCTATCTACATCTAAACTAATATTTTTAAGAGGCATTGACGTGTAAGGTATTATCTAAGTGAAATGAGGACAGATTTGTATTTTTATAAAAAAACTTAAAAACCACTGGACTGATTTGTATGAAATTTGGTATGAAAATAATTTGAGACCCGGGGAAGGACATAGGATAGTTTATATCCGCCTGCGCAAAAAGAGGCTTATGTTTTTGCGCCATAATCGACATACGCGTGGGTGGAGCCGCTGCCGGAAAGCTAGTAAGCAATAAAAAGACTACGGATAGACTGACTTCAAAAAAAATTTAGGTTCGCGTTTGGTCACACCCTGCCTGATGTTAAGCATTGATGTGAAACTCATTTATTCTTGTTTTGAAGAGACCCATGTTGTGTCCATCGGGAAAAACTGACCACGGTAAGGGAGATCCACTCTTTCGTAGTACGCTCGAGAAAAGTGGAAGCGAAGCGCTTCGTACGAGTCTTGGGAATATAAACCATGTACGGATGGCGGACGGAGGGAGGAGTTAATTAACAGTAAAACAGTACGCCGTAGTTGAGGTACATTCAAATAAAGTTCTACGAGAGATGCAGATCGAGCAAGGAAAAGGCCTCGATCTGCTTAACAAAAATCAGGACTTATCCGATGTAATTATAGTGTAATTACATCCAAAATATCTGTAATTAATTTTAAGGTTCTGAACCCAAAGGGTACAATAGAACCCTATTAATGCAACTACACTCTCAGCCTGTCCATCCGTGTGTCAGCGGTTCTCTAGCACGTAGGTAAATGAAAAAAACTATTCAAAAAGTTCAACGATTTAATAAACCAGCTAAACAAATTGGACAAAGTCCAATAAGAGCAACTTTAACTTTAACCACTGATTGGTACAATTAAGTCAAAACAAACACAACAAAGAAACACTGCTATTACTTCAAAATAGGCATTGGTTGTAACAGCTGTTAAAGTGACAGTTGTTGAATTTTGAAATTTAGATATTTTTTGTACAACACATAAAGTGTATATCTGAAGAGGTGCTCAAACGTTTTGCCAGACATATTTTTGGTCACATGACATAGAGGGTGAGACTACTGACAACTATCGGGCGCAGATCCAGACACCGGATGTTACTAAAATGTTGTTTGACTAAAACCCAATAACTAGTCCGCTCTAGAGATCGAACCTAGGCCTTCGAGGTTCCAAAACGGCGCTTTTGCACACACACCGCCAAGACAGTCAGATTACGTCAAAATGTTTGACTCAGAACTAAATATTGAAATAGAAAGAAGTTCAAAGGTGACGATTTTAAAATATTTATGTCATGGACTTCTGCACCTCAAAGACATTTCCTTAAAACTTTTAGAGCACATATTCATCTTTAGCAGGGACCGAATCAATAATGCTTGAAATTAATTTAGTAACACAGAAGGAAAAACGAAATAACTAATTACGAGAAGTGTTTAAAAAAGCACTTTATTCGGTTAGATGCAGTTCAGTAGTCTGGTTGATGGCCGCACCATTCTCTATGAGACGGTTAAAATAATACAACTAAAGTTTGCATCTTATACACCAGCCTCGATGACAGAGTTATAATGCTATGTATGTTATAATGCGTATAAACGTGGGTTCCATTCCCGCTTCAGATTAAACTGAAATGCTAGAAAATTTGTAAATTTGAGTTTCACTCTGCGTGTTATAGTGCTTGAGTTCTGGAATTTCTTTGAATATTTTACCTGTCATATACAAGCACTATGTAAACAATGGATACTAAAACTAACTAACTAGATTCATAATATAGGTAACATTTAAGGGGTGATGCAAAACAATGAACATTTCTCCTTTATGGGTTGAGTTTTGTAGAACCCTAATAGCGTGAGGGCCGACCCGTACTTGGCTGGATATATATTGATATATCAAATTCAACTTAGAGTTACCACCTCAAACCTGACATTGGACGTAGACGAACTTGCTACATTTTAAGTAGAAAACTTTAGAGTCTGTAGAGTACCACAATCACACCAAAATTTACGGAAGGTAGAGCAAGAACAATTAAACTATAAATATTTTAAAAGGCCCAATTTTTTGCCCTGGGCCATGATTGAGCTGTTAAAATTTAGGGTTTTATTATTTGCTACGGTATTTACTACATGATTTGTAAACTTGAACTTGGCTGTGAGAAGACAGCGTAAGTTTTGTGGGTTCCTCGCAAGGAACCCTGAAATTGAAAGAAAGCCCTATTTTCGCGCAATTCACGAGCGTTTTGTGTAAAATTATATTTTTTCCGAAAATCTTCTACAAAATACGTAGTGGTATATTATATTGTAAATTATCAGAATGATTTCGAACACGATCAATCTCCTACCCGACTCCGAGAAGTTCCGTTGTATACCTTCTATATCCATCATCAGATCCACTTGCTGTCACCTTAATATTCCAGGAATCGAATTTCGAACCATGGATCTGTAGCGTGGCAGGCCATGCCAATGGGCAATAAATCAAAAAATCACTCATGCAATAAATCATTTAAAAATGTACTATGAAGACTGAACAGTTATTGTTTTAAAATAAGCTATCCAAATTATGTATTATTTTTCTTAAATTATCTTGATGGCAGCCAGTACGAAAATACTGCAACGTGTCGGACCCGAATAAAGCTCTGAATCTTATCCATCGATTGCTTCCCTAAAGTATACGTATGAAGATCGATTACATGGTTTTTAAGAAAATTATCAATACCGTCAAAGTGATTTTAATATGTGTTGTTATTATACGATACCAAAAAGTTTTTAATTGAATATTGCTACACCTACGTAATGTATATACCTACGTAATGTATGTTAAAATGTGGTCAAAGATTTTCGGATGGAAAGCCAAGGTTCTATTTTTATTTTTGCTTACCTTGTAAAAGTAAATAAGGTTTAAAGTCAATCTAAATAGTTTGAGGACCCTATTTAACGTCCTTAAGTAACCTACTACCGATTTATTTCTAGCGAGCAACCAGTCCAGTACTAAATATTTCCATGCAGTAGGTAGAAGAAGGTACATAGTCTGCTGTTTTAACGTATTCTGTGAGCAATTCGAGCCAAAGTTACCTTACAGGGGCGGTAAAAAACACCCTTTATAAGTATTTATAATTGTAATGAGCAATACAACTATAAAACTGGTACTAAATGGAACGATGCTAGTGCCCTCAGCCTCTGATAAGACAGAAGAAAAAAAACGCGTTTCGTTCGAAATTCATGATTATTTTTCAGAGGAGAGCGTAGCGGCCTTCGGGGAGTGCGCGGGGTGCGGGCGAAGCGGGCGGAGGTCGGCATTGACGTCACCAGCGCCAGCCAATCGCGCGCCACGCCGCGGTCTCACTTAGCCCCTCTATCCCGTAGGGAACTGTGCGAAATGCGCACGTCGTCGCCGTGCCTTGCCTTGTCTGTATGAGCACTGTTCGCCGTAATGATTAATTCGCGAACGATAACCTCTTGTGGGCAATTTATTCAATCAATTAATGCTTTGGAAAAGCGGTGGAGGTTTTTGCACATGCTTCGTCATCGTTGAAGTTCTTTGTTTCTATTGTTTTGATATAAATGGTTTGAAGAAATTATAGTTGAATATCCAAATAAACTTTGCTCTCGAATTGGATATATATATTTTTTACTGGAGTCTTAACATTAAGTTTTATATATTATTCCGAGAATAATTATACTAAGAGAATCAATTTGAAGTCAAGCTTAAATTATTTACGTGCGAGTAAATAATATATTGGTTGCGTCATTTTAAACCCGGAAACAAAAGGGGTGTTATGAGATTGAAGCTTACGGGTGAATTTGTGTGTGGCATCGTAGCTACGAAATAGCAGACACTAATTCGATTATTATTATTCGAAAACAGGTACAACGTTGTTAATTTTAAGAATGGAGCAAACTTCTTGTATATGTATGTAATCAGTCGTAATCATCATACATTTAACTGCTATCTCGAGGGATAATCATTTATGCTTTAGCGATAAGACTGCGGGGTTCTGCACTCTGCAGTCTATGAAAATATTCATAGACTTTGTAGAGTCCAAATATCTGTCTTTTCCTGTGAACAATGTATCTCGTTCCCACCAATGCGTTTTCGTTGTGATTATTGTAGAGAATACACTTGTACACGTGACGATTCTCTCAGGAATCAATTCATTTATATTTATTTATTGATCAAGGCAAGCTTCAACGCGTGCTATACACAACAGTTAATTCATGAGGTACCTATAAATGGAGTTTTTCTTACTGTACCAACTTGGTGCAATTGATTCTATATTGTAGGTATGGGCAAACTTAAGTCCAACAAGATGCTAACTCCTGGGTTGTTAGATAAAGATTGGCTTTCACTATTACCTTTAAATCATCATTATTTAAAGATTTAATAGGTATGGGAATATAACATATTGGTAGTGCTATTTTTATAAGGTATGATAAGGTATAACTATTATGATAGTTCTAATTAGGATCCTTCCTTCCTACTGTTTTTTTATAACTGCGCAATAAAGGGTGACATGATTTTGCCATTCTTTTTACTTATTTATGCTTTTAAGTACGTGTCAGTATATAGATTTAGTATAAGACAGCTAGTGATTCTAGGTTAGCCTGAACAACATCTTCATACCACATCATCACTTACCATAAGGTAAGATAGTGGTCAAAGGCTAACCTAACAAACATAATAAAAAAACTGCGTCTCAATGTGACGGGCGCAGTGCAATTCATTACTTGTGATGAAATGCATCTGTTATAGGCAGAGGTTAGTCCGCTTAACATCAGGTGGGCCTCGAGCTTGTTTCCGCACAATAATATAAAAAAAAGAAAAAAAAACATGCTCTACCAATACTTATCGTGGTCATAACTAAAAAAAGTTCTTGTAATTTTGTAAGCTTATTTGCTTAGCAATTAATTTAAATTAGCGGTAATGCACAAATTACAATTTTAAAACATTAATTGGGTTTCATGGTTAAGTTTTAAATAACTATCTGCTCAAATATAGCCGTTAAAGTTTTAATATTCATAGTGTAATTCCAAAAAAAAAAAATTCATCTATCACTACTACGAGCTATCTTCATCTATAATCCAACGCTAAGGACCGTAATTTCGGGTCCTTAGCGCGACCTGCATTTGAGGTTTTTATTAATTATTTATCTACTTTAGAGATTTTTTTGAGAAAAGAATAAAACACAACATGATTGGAGTCAAACGGAGTGACAGGATAAGGAATAGTGTGACAAGGGAACGATGTGGTGTCAATGAGGATGTAGTGACAAAAATCGAGAAAGGTATGTTAAGATGGTTTGGACATGTGGAGAGAATGAATGAAATAAGAATGACTAAACAGATATACATGGGACAAGTAAACGGAAGTTTTGGAAGGGGAAGACCTATAGGCAAACGTTCCGAAATCAGATTGAAGACGTTCTGAAAAAAGGCCAGGTCAAAAGTACCTTAAACCGACGCTTATTTATGAAAGGATTGATGAGTGTAGATGAAGCAAAAGAGATATGTTAGGATCGTAGTAAGTGGAAATCCGTGGTCTCTGCCTACCCCTACGGGAAAGAGGCGTGATTTTATGTATGTATGTATGTAAGAATAAAACAAGTAGTATTCGTATACATTTGTATTGGAACCACTGTCTCCGACCTCCCGTGGTTTATTCTATAATCACATGAAGTTTGACAATGGTGTATATCATAAAACAGCTAAAACGGATTTTACGTTGAAATCAATAGGTTTTTGGTTTACGGATCCTCCAATTTTTGATTTTGTTTACTAATTCTCTTACAATGTGTTTCTCGGTTATCTATAATGGTTTATAAGATACATCCGTGTAAAGGCAGGACAGATGGATGAATAGATTAACGGACGTACAGTGTAGGCGCAATAGGTTTCCGTATCCTAGTAACCCTAAAAACATCTTCTGAACAGAACGCTGTAAACTTAGTTACATAGTACATAGTTTCCAATACGCTACATCAATAAAAACACGGCAGTGATGTCGTAAAAGATCAATGACGGAACTGTATCCATGACGTAGGTTCAACACAAAAAAACACAGAACAATTATAGTTTTTTAAAAGGTATTGGCACATGCGAGGTATCGGCATATACATATACAGCCGGAACTAGTGCCACCTGGCGTAAACACTCGTATTAATAGACAATAGGAGCACGGGGATTGCAGGGCGTTCACACTATTAAATGCTTGGAGAGAGAACGTTCAATTCAAGTAATATTTAACACTTTTTATGTGACTACCAAGGGTGCGTACCATTTGAGTGAGATTCGCTAAAAACGCTAAAAACTATCACACTCCCAAAAAGTTTTCCACATGGGTCTTGGCGTTATTTTCGCCTTAAACGCTACATCTAATGTCAAAAGTGACAGAAGTGGCAAATTTTAGTGGCATTCTTAGCATTCTTATCCAAAAATGGAACGGGGATGACAGTTACAAACGATCACGTGATCACAACCATAGACGCAGAATGTGATCAAAATGATCGAAAATAACGTTCTTAGCGACTAATGGAACATACCCCAAGACAGAAGTTTTCAAGTGTTTAACTACTTTTTTTTATTTTTTTTAATATTGTTATGTTTGCAATAACGCCTGCTCGGCGGATTACATTACGGATGGACGCGGGTTCGAATCCCACACATGATTATAATATTTTCTTTCGTAAATTTGTAATTTTGTAATGTTTAACTACTGTTTTCTTTTGCGTATCGTATTAGTATTGTATTTTTAAATAAAATTCTAAGCACTATCACATGCTAGACGTATATAATATACTCGTATATCATATTCAAAAATGTTTAAAGCACATCGTTTTCTTCTTACCGCTCGGCTGACTGCTGTATGTGTTGCGAATTTTGTGAAGTAATGTTATTGATTTACCACTAAAGGGGACGGTGCGGTTATCACCCAGACTACTGGATATCATCTAAACAAATGAAGTGCATTTTCAAAGACATAACTCTCGAAATAGTGTTGCTTCTACAATCCCTTAAATTTAGGATTCTGTAGTCAAATGGTGATATCTGATATTTAGGTACGTTAAAGAAAACGAAACCTTATGACTATGCCCAAGCTTGTATAATCGCTTAAAACTTACCTAAATACTAAGTTAGGGCGCTTGTTTGTTATTTTGTCAAGAAAAATATTTTATAAACAATAAAGGCGATTATTTACCTAACTTCACGGGGGTCATCGAAAGCTTAATGGACTATAACCGCGTTTGAACTAAGATTTTATATTTGAGCGATATCTGCCACATATAGACTAATTTCTTAGTACTATTAAACCGATTCGACGACTGCCCCTATATATATATTATGGAAACGTTTATAAATCCCTTCATTTTGATAACCGTCTCAATGGGTTTGGAAGAAAAAAAATGTTGTTGAAATCGAATGTCGAAAATACGCGTTTTTTGATATTTTTGTTATTTTTTTATGTACCTGGTGTCACTTGCGCTATCAATACGAATCTAACGATATCTCATTCATCAAAATGGGTTAAGCCACTTAGAAGTTATGGTGAAATAAAGAAACTCACAAAAATACATACATACATGAACTCTGAAAATATAATACTTCTTTTTTTCTAAAAAAAAGGAACCATACCCACCCCTACATATCATAAACTTTAACTTAAACGTAAGAGTTGTTTATATAAAAAGGTAATAAGGGGTCATGTCATGTTAGCTCAATTGGTTAGAGCATACCCCGGCTCAAGGGGTGGATGGACGCGGGTTCGAACCTGCACATGACTTAAATTTTTCCTGTCGTATATTTGTGATTTTGTTATAAGGGGTTACCTATTATCATCTACCTGGAATAGTTCAATCAGTTGTTTATTATATTATTTTCAGAAAGAACTGAAACAATCGAACCTAAAAAATTCAAAACAGCGCTTTCTACACCAACGAGACAGCTAAAGTAACAAGTCTACTATTTAAATTAAAAATACTAGCATTAAAACTACGTAGCAATATCCGTAGCTGAGTTCTACACGCTACGTAGTCGTAGCATTCGTAGCGAGGTCCTCGTAGCACGTGCCGCATAGATGTGTACCATCTTGGCTTATGTCACAGAATAAAAAGTACTTATAATTAAATATAAATAATTATACTAACTTATAGCGCGATTTAAAAATAGCGCTGACTTTAACTATATATATGAAAGAGATGGGCAATCGGCGTTAGTATGTTTGGCGATACTTTAAAACGGTTTGAAAGTCTTGACTAATGTACACGTGTGACAAGGTAGAAAATGGTTCACTCCGAATCAGCATAACTATCTACCCTTATTCCACAAAATGTGAAGTTGGTTCGGTAAATTTATCTTCTCTAACTGTGTATAAGAATGTATATGTAATTTTAAAGCAATGATAACCGAGCGGTAATAGCTATGGAATGCCGCGCCGATGGTCCATGGTTCGATCCCCACCGCAGGCTCGAGCTTCACCGCATGGTGAACGGGCATTTTGTGAATGCTCGCCTGGCTAGCTAGTGGTGGCACCGGAGAAAATCAGTCGCCTAGCACCTAACAGTGTGTTTCGGCAGCAATCCTTGACTGTAAGTAAAATGACCGGCATATGAGACAATTGTATGCCTTAGGGTGACGGGCGCAGTGAGTTATTCACTTGTTTTTTTTTTTCATAGGTAAACCTTATACACAATCTTACCTGATAGTAAGTGATGATGTGGTCGAAGGTGTTTACAGGCTTAGCCTATAAATACTGGCACTCAAGGACAGCTGCAGGAACACACCGCTAGGTGCTTGGCCACAGATTTTCTACTTGAGGGTGGTCGCTAGCCAGGCAGGCATTCTCAAAATGCCCTTCCACCATGCGGTGAAGCTCAAGCCCGCGGCAGGATTCGAACCATGGACGTGCTGCGCGGCAGTCCATAACCAATGCCACTGAGCCATCACTGCTTCGAAGTGACAAAATGCATGTGTTATAGGCAGAGTTTACCATATAACATGAGGCGGGCTTCGTGCATGTTTCGTCACAATAAATTTAAAAAAAAATAAGACGACACAAGTACATATTATTTCAAAATATGTTTTATAAGCATGGGTACCTACCTATTTCTTTGTGAATTTCTATTTAATAATAATAATTTTCTAATAATAATTTCTATACGTAGATTTGCTACATTCTGGAATAAACCATTAAAATTTTTCACGTATAAATTTTTGGATAACCAAAGATCACGAGGGCAAAGCTATGGGCGGAAGATGTCTAAAAATCGAACGAAAAAACTAAACACGATTTTTAAGATATTTTCTTTTGTTTGAAACTACTTTCCGCAATCTTATATTCTTATAACTGACAGACTACCCTTCGGTCACTCTATGTAACTCGCCTATTGGTAAGTAAGTGAAGTTGTGATTAAAGATGGTGGCTTAATGAGATGGGAATTCACTCAAGGACTTGAACCACTCTGACTATAGGTGCTTAGCGACGGACTTTCTACTTGAAGGTTGCAGGTAGTCAGGCAAACATTCAAAATCCAATTTTATTGTTACAAATGCAACGATAAAAAAAAATAACATATCTCATCGTGCGTCACATAATTCAGTTATTCCCAGAAATGCATAGCAAAGCTGTCGTACTTCGTAAGTAACGTTTAAAAGAGACTTTCATTCGTAAACTAGAATTCAATCCCTTAATAATTCATATTTCTAGTTATTCAGAGCTTCCCAGCTGAAGGCGCAGTTTAAATAATAACTACAATTTCAGGGTAAAAGTACCAATCGACGGGTGGGCCTCGCGGCTTCGCTATGACGTCACGGGTGACATAGATCTACAATTTCTTTATATTGAACAAATATGTATGATTTATTCATGAAATGTTATTAACGTAAGATTCAACAATATTAATGTTATGCATTGCCATTATAAACGATTTCGTAACATTCAAAATATGATTACTATTATAACTAAATGTTGTTTTTTGCATAATACTTCATTATTATCATGAGTTATGTAACAGTGAAAGAAATTAAATTAATCACATATTGTTTTTATCATTTAGCAAGATATTTAAGTATCTATACTTAATGTTTTAAATGTAATAAAGACATCAGAGCTTCTATGAATGATTTTCATTGAGGCTGCATATAGGTGGGTCCTGTAGAGAGCCGCGGGGTGCAGAGGGAAGGGTGCAAGCCCCCTGACCCGATCGCATCCGTGTCACCCGTGACGTCAGAGCTCTGCCCCGTGACAACAGATTTAACAGGAGTTACTGCGCAACTCAAGAACTATGCATAAACTGTGGTTGGTGCGAGAATCGGTGTGCGTCTCTCGTAGTCTTCCATCAAACGATTCATCGATCATAAGGAATATATTGTATATTAGTAAGTTTTTGAAATACTTAGAAACAGGGACATATGACAAGGTTATTATTTTTTTTAATTATATAAAATTCATGATATTTTGCGAAATATAAATTTTACAAAGATTAGCCTACTAATTTGCCGGGATATCTCATATGTCCTTCAAAATAATTAGGAAAAAGAAAATAGGTTATTATTAGCCACAACAATACCACACGTTGACGTATAGTTAATTTCTTAAATACTATCCTTAATTTAGTTGTAAAAGGCGTGGAACATATCTAAAACAGAGTAAACTCGAAAATGTTCCATCATGTTCTATTTTATCATATAACATCGTTATTTTATTTATCAGTCTCCTCATATTTATCTAAAGGTATTATGAAATGATATAAAACAAGAAGCATAGTGGATGTAGCGCAGCGATTGGTTGCGAGACTCTATGACGTCATGAATGACACAGTTCCAAGCTATAAGAGAGGTCACGGGGTCCTTTACCCTCCATGCATAGGGAAAGGAGGTATTTTTAATAATAAACAACATATATTTCATAATCAGAATCGACCAAGTATTGTTAAAACAAAACCTGTGTTTCTAACATTTGAAATGAAATGAAAATTATTTAGTCAAGACAGAATTATTTATTAATTTAATTTAATTTGCTTACAGTGTAATGATGTGGTTAGTTTCTTGGCATTGTAAGTAAATTTTACTTATGTTCTTAATTCAAGACTATCGTAGCTATTCATAAAAGTTCTATTAATATATAAAACGTCACCAAGCAATGAAGTACTTTCATATATAACCGGTATATCATGACTAAAAGGCTAGAAAGTTCCAAAGGCAGGGGAGAGAGGACCTACTGTGCGTTCCCCGAGGGCTCGGCCCTAATGAGGTGCTGCAGACTTGCCTTGGCACTCTCGCGTGACGTCATCGTATCGCACGCTGTTGTATAATGCATAATGTACAATCAGACTTTTATGCTATGAGTTTTGAAGTAACTCTAAAAACATATTTGGATTCGAATATTACGAAATATAAATTAATTCAGCCCCAGAAATAAATATATTATTAACCATAAAAAGCTGAATTAAGTAAATTAATTTTTTGACTTCTTTCTTTTCGTTCAACTGTTTTGTTCATAAATCTTCCTCCTACCATTATCTCACGCTTAGTGAACTTGGCAAAATATATTTGGGTAATAATTATTTTGAGTATATTCTTCTTCTACACCGTTCTATCGGCTGTCCTCCCCATATTTTTCTTCATCATCATCTAAGGCTCTGGAGCCCGAGGAGGGCTTAAGCCACTTTTTGCCTCAATTTAAAACTTTTCTCCAGAAGGCTCTGGACCTAGTCTGCATCCTCCAGCCTCGGATGCAGAAAGTTTTAGAACCTTTTTCGACGCCTTTATTTAGCCATCTTATTTTGGACGACCACTCCTTCCATCTGGTTTTCCTTGAATTTCACTATATTTCTTTACTTCACTTCACGGTCTTCACTATATTTCGTTCGTCAAAAGCTCGTACAGTTCATGATTCAGCCTGATACTCTAGCTCCAAATGCGTCTCAAAAATTTCCTTTCAATCGTATAAGAGTGATTCTTCACGCAGTTCATTCATACCTTCTTTGACCTGCCTCTACCACCGTGTCCATTCAAATCATATTCAATATTCATCTTGTTACATGGTTTTCTACAAGCAATTACTTAGAAGTAATACTGAGGAAAGAAAGAGTAGAAATAATTTAAGAAAACAACAATTAATTGTATCAACCTATTTCAAACTCCTCCGTTCCAGGACAAACTCTTCTGACTCTTCTACCTCGAAGAGCGCACGATCGAGAAAATCTCCTGAGGATGCTTCTTCTTTTATGCGTTAATAATTCCGGTTTGGCTACGTGGCGCTTATGACTTCACGTTGGCTTAACAGGGAAATTAGGCGGAATTATACTTATATTTAATGTTTGAAAGTATTTTTCTAAAATATTATTTTAACGTTTTCTTGATAATAATTAAAATATTTGTTATTATTAAATATGGATTTCCGCAATATAACATCTGAATGTATTCATTATGTATTACATCATTGACCAAGCGAAGAGAGTTTTCTGTGGCAAGTTGCGGGCCTGAGCAATTGAATGAATAAGTGTCTGTACAAGGATAGGTTTTGAAAGATAATCTGAATTTCATGAAATTTGGTCGGAATGAGGTTTATGTAAAGCAGAAAATTCTCGTATAAGCGAAATCGGAAAGTAGGGGTTGCAATGTTTAATGTGCAACAAAAAGATCACGTGGAGTTTAATCTAAAAAAACTTTATATGTACATTTCTGAACAGATTTTTGTTTGATTATAAATCTCACAGTGTTTTTTTGTTATAAACAAAAATGTATAAAATTCATTATGTGTGTGATGTGCTAATTCAAGTAGGCACTACTTTGCATGTTTTGGATAAATAATTGTTTTTATTATGGCTTCTCTTAATTTGTCTTATTTAAATAAATTTGGTAGTTTAGTTAAATATAGAACTGATAATATAATAATATGTATGCTACGCAGTATCCGTAGCGGGTTCGTAGCAAGGCCTGCGTAGCACACGTAGAGTGACTTTTTAATTTTGTAGATATGAGCTACATATTTCAGATTTCTAGTCGGCCAATGGTTCTGTTGGTTAATTTGGTGACGGTAAAATTGACTGAGAAACCCTTTGTCATAAATTACCAATAACTGCCTGACCTAGAAATCAAACCCAGGACCTCGAAAATCACCTACACGGCAATCCTATGTATTTTTAATAAATTTACTTAATTTTTACTACAATGAGGTACTATGACTGAATTTTCCAATTTAATAATAGAATAAACAAAATTAATAGTAGTTCATTAATATATTTGAATGAATACTTTTTGTTGAAATTGCGTGTTATATTGTTACATTACAACTATTATAAGTAAGAAGTACTTACTGAGAACAAGACATCATTTTTATATCCGGATCTTCCTCACAAAACATTACATTGAAACATGTTAGTATGACAAAAATATCCCTGTAGCATCTACTCTCTTCAAAGGTTTAACTACCCAAAGTGTAATACTGGAAACAAACGATTAAAAAGACAGGTTTGAGATATACACAAAGCAATGCAGCACAGTGAAGATTTACTTGTTTTGGAGAACATGTAACAAGCATTGGTAATAGCTCGACATTAAGTAGGGTTAGTAGGGCAGGGGCTTGTATAAAAAAAAGAAAACATATTTTGGATCATCAAGGACAATATGGTACAAAACGCTCACTTCTGTAAAAACAAAATGTTAGATTAACCATGGCAACATTTTACTATAAATAAATATTATTTATTCCCTACTATTAACACAAAAATGACGTCACACAGTTATAATGGCACCAGTTAGATTCGGTAAATAACCGCAACACCGTGGTTATTCTTAACCTTTGACGTAGCCGTTATGTGAAGTAGGCCACCTTACAACGTTATTCCGAACTAGAATACTTACTTACATATAGGCAGAGTGTTTATTTCTGGCCGTGCGTACAGGAATACTAGACGATAGGAAAAGGCGAAGCAGTATGGACTCGTCAAACAATTTTCCCAAGGATGGACTTCACCAAATTAGGTTGTATTTACCAAAATGGGATAGGCCTTTGTAATATAGATGTTACATTATTGAACTGCGATACCAAAAGTCCAAAAGAAATAAGTAGGTACTAAAATTCTCCATCCCACGTCTTGTCTTTCACGATTATGCTCGCCTAATACCTTTTATTTAAATTGATCATATATTTATTAATTGCTATTTTCAGAGTTCTGAGTTCAGTTTCGTAACTAAGCACCTTCTTCAACGATGATAAAATAATGAATTCTAGGCAGGATTTTGAAAAATGGATTCCGATTTGTGGGTTTTGTTGGGTAGAGACCCATAGATGTGGTACCTAATATAATGACGTTTATGATACTTCAATAAAGTCAACAGTAGCTGTAGTAAAACAAAAATCTATTCCAAGAACTCAGTCCACGAATCAAGTTTTTTATTATAACTGCATAGGCTTTGACCACTATCTCTCCTGAATACCTATCTCACCTGATGGTAATGATTTGGTCGAAGATTTTGTTCAGTCTAACCAAGAATTACCGGTTGTTAAGGGCCGCAATAAGCTATTAGGTACTTGGCGACAGATTTTCTCCTTCAAAGTGGTACTTGCCTGTTGGCATTCGCATACTGCGATTAGAATACTTTATATTATAAAATATTTGCCTATACAATTATATACATAATGCTATCATATGTATGATGAATTCAAATTGTTGGTATCGTGCTACCGATTAGTAAAAAGTTTTGAAAAGTGGGCATTGCGCGACAAAATCAACATTAATTCAAAGAAAAAATTTGCTCCCTTGAATGCATTTTTATACCTAAGAAAATTAACTAATGAAGTTGTCCAAGTTGTCAATTTTAGACCATTTTACGGGGTCTATCTCAAATACTAAACTATTAAGGAACCTCAAATTTCTTTGTATGTACCTCATCTTGTATTGAACCAACAAATACTGAAAACGCCGTATTCTAATGTACTTATGAAACTGTAACTTAAACCAAATAACAATTTAATTTTTACAATGCCTTAAAAAGCGTAGCTCGCAATTGACCAAGTTTTATTTATAAAAATAATTTATTAAATTAATGATTTCTTAAAGTATATTTAAAATATTTGTTATCATTTAACATTTGGTTGGCTGCAGTCTCTCTAGGTGGTCAAGCGACAACGTGGTCTACACTCAAACATGCCTGCCTAGTATCATGTAATCACTCAGCACTCGAATTTTCGTTCGGCGAAAGAAAGAGATTAAGTGCATATGGATCGATCACACGACCTTCAAAATTATATATGTGAATCCTTACTGTTAGTACGTGATATTGCGATATTAGCGCGTTATTTTAGAATTGACTTGATATAAATAGAGCTATTGTGAGCGTCGTGTTTGATGACCCACATGTGCGCCATTGCCAAACTTTAACGGCCGATATAATTTGAAAGTTATTGACTTTTATTTGAATTGAGAACCATTTATTCTCGTTTAACTTTTCTATGACTTACATTTTTTTGTCGTTAAATAATTCTTGGCATTTATTGTTATCGAAGAAAATTTTAATAGCAGTCATGAGTTTGAAACTTCCGTTCATATTTTATCTTCTCTTGGAATGATGGGTCAGAATTCACATTCCCACATCTCTTCCCCGTTTGTGAGATGCGATTAAAATAAGTTATGCGTCGAGTGAGAAGCATACCACTGCTCACGTCGATGTGAGTGGGTTGTTGATGCACATTTGGCGCTTACCAGCTTCACGCCCTGATTACCCGAAAGCGGGTATCAACAAAAGTCAAAATCATTTATTCAATTTAGGCATCTACGACTCTCTTCTAAATGTCAATTATACGCTTTAATATTGATATAATAAACGTACTATTGCCACGTACACAAAAAAAAATATAGAGCCACTGTAAGACGAACGGCAAGAAACTCGGGGCCATTCTTTTTCAACGTCTTTTAGCAATGTGTTACAACTAAATTATGAAATAAAATACACTAGGACAGCATTACCAAAAAAAAGTAGCGTTCAAGTAGGGCCCCCCCTAAAACTGAAAATGTTTACAAATATTTATATTTTAATCATTTATTTATTTCCACTGGACATAGTAGGGAATATCGTAATTTATAAGTAAGGCTCCTCGCGTATTGAGGGATCTGTTTTTTCTTTCTCTAATCTGTTCTGATTTCGTTTCTGTTACAATGACTTAAGAATTATCGGTAGTGTTCACTCAGAATCAGTATGTATATGAAGGTTATCATTGTTTGTTTATCACCACCAAACCAGCGACCCAAAAGCTTGGATTGATTTCCAAATAAAATAACATAATGTTCCATGTACCTAAACATGATGAGTGACTTTGTAATATAATTGCAATAAGCCCGCGATATTGTATGGTTTACAATATCTCAATTGAATTCAAATATGATTAAAACTAACGTAAGTTTGACACATATTGTGTGTTTCAGTGCATGCGCGGGCGCGATCGTAAGCGCACGCACTCCGTGATGAAGCGACTCTGAAAGTCGCGAAACCGGTCGAGACGCCTTCTCGACGTAAAAAACCGTAAGTTAAATCGGATAAAACTGTCATTTAATATGAATTCAAATATCACTATTTAAATTGTTATAAATCAAGGAAATTTAAAAATCTTTGAAACATAATTTAAACGGGTTCAGAAAATTAATTAAATTTTTTTTATCTTGAATGGAATACATTGCTCTAAGATAAAAACAAAGAATCTTATTAAGTAACCCGGGTATCTTAGTGCAGCTTAAACTCAACTTGGCTACTTGTTACTTAACGGTTCAAGTTGCGACATACAAGCATCCTATCCGAGGAAGCACTAATGAGCACAAACTGTCATCATAACAGTCTCCCTTTATATTTGTATCCTTGAGGCACAAAAGCAACTGCAACTGCATTAATAATTTAAAATCGTGAACTTCCACGAGAAAGCCCTGTTAAATAATAGATCGCAAAGGGGGCCGAGCGCTTCGCAGACAAAGTTACCCCATTGTACTCTTACGTCTTTTGTTATTGTGCATCCATAGAGGATTTTGTCCAACTAAGCAGAGTACAGATTTAATAATAGTTACTACATATACTTTAGCACTAGTTGTAGGTGGTACTTAGGTATCGTATGCTACAGTGACATTTCGCTATTGTTATGTTAATAATGCTTGCGATGAATAGGTTCCTATTCAGGGTTGAATATTCCAGTGGAATTATTTTATAAGTTCTGTTCATTAAAGTTTCTTATATATTCTAGTAGCTCAATACAAATATGGTTGGTATAAATTACGGGAACATGGTCTGTTCTGAGAACAGGTAACTTTCGATTTTAAAAATGTAAGATCTAAAGAACTATTCTCCGAATAGAATGATGGTGCAAAAGTGGGCTCAACTGAAACAATTTCAGAAATCAATTGCTAGGTACTACACTGTTTTACAACGCCATCCCTAATAATTTATCATGTTTTAAACTTTGTGCCTTATAAGCACACATCTTGCCAGATGTTTTTGTTCCAGAAAAGGGGTTGTAAGGAAGCATGTTAATAATTAACTTTTACTTGTAAGCTTCATTAAAATTGTATTTCACGTACGGTACAGTAATGTGGTGGATCAATAAGAAAGAATAGTATGAGAGGTCCTTACTTAAAGGACTTATACCTAGCACTGGATATGAGGTGACCATACATTTAAAACAAGTAGGTACTTATTTTATATCGACATAGTAAAAAGCAAAATAAAAGAGGGACATAAAGTCAGTATAAAAAATAAGTAAGTTAAAATCTATATTACCTACTAGGTAGATTGTTAGAGGTAGGACGTGTTGGCAACGCACTCGGTGCAACTAATACTTGTCGACACAAACATCAGAACCAATAAAGTTACTTATTACACAAAGTGATGAACGTTCGAAGGCTATATATTCATTGTGACAACGGTACCTAGTATCTACTCTCTGATTAGCCACGCCAAGGACGCTGTGCAACGGCTGAATGAATGGGACCTTTCCGAGTCCATTGTATTCGTTCAATTCAACCAATGTTACGAAGTAAAGTGTCTTCATCACTTTGATCTAGTTTCAGATATTACATTTCTATTATCTACACCGTTTTAAACCTAAAAGATGATTTTCCTGATACCTCTGAAAAACCATCACAAAACATGTCTAAAATTAGCTTCGACTTGGGAGCATTTGCCTAGTTCCTTGAACCATTTCCGTGTTCTATTTTCGTCCCAATTTTGACACACCCCTTCACGTGTATCGAAGAGAGGGGGGAGAGAGGGGTGTTGCAGCAGGCGAGGCAGGGGGTGAGGTGCAGGAGCCGGGGGCACCATTGACGCGCGTCTCTCAATGGCACTGGAAGTGGGTCATCACGGCATGACGTCACGACTGGCCTACATACGCCGGGCGTAGTCCCGGATCAGCTCACCATTGCCTGCTGCTATGATTTTTCGCCTCGCAAGAGCAAGGAGTTCTATATTTAGAACGACAATAAGCACGCGGTAAGGAGCGAGTGATAAATCGTGTTTGGTCTCCGTGCAGTCTCCCTATGTAAGCACCAATACACATATTGCTGTGCCTAACATAACAACATTATGTAGGCACAGCAATATGTGAGGTACTCTAGCGTCATGCTGTTTTCAACTAAGAGAGTTCTAATTTATTACTTTATGAAGATCGATTACAGTGTAACTAACCTAATTTAAAAATTGCCTTCACTATCACAAATAATCTAATAGCTAGGAACTCTCTTGGGGTACGCGCGAGTTTGTGCGTTGATAGCTTTTGAACGGATGACCGACATCATCTTCCTTACCGTATTCCACGTATGAGAGGCCGGTATAGTATTAAGGATGTTTCAGTATAACAAATGCACGCCCCTCCACTAAACGTGATTATGTAAATGTATGTGACTCCTCACACTCCGCACGCACACCATGATGACTGAAGAACAAATTATATTGACGAAGTTGCACGTATTGCGTCTATACACTATTTTGCATGAAGGGTGTACATTTTCACTTCTCTAAAACGCCATGGACGACTAAAGAGTAATAATATATTGTAAAAAGTTTGGGCTTTGGTATTTAATCGAGCTGCCTTTACGAGGCGAACTTTAATGGGAATTCTCGGTCTAGTAGACCCTCTCACTTCATTAAAAGACGACGTTGAGAGAAAAAGCTCGTCGTTCGCCTTATGTGCAGCAATTCACTACTCACGTTGACGAGTCTACTTGCACATTAGAGTCGTGATTATAATTATTCGTGATTTATAAACATGAGTTTAATTTAAGAAAGTTTTAAGAGCCATGGTTTATATATTATATGGCTTACCAAATCTTACACATCTTATCTTTGAAATAATATTTTTAATACATATAGTCATAAAAAAATCATTTATAACACAATGATAAAATCTTAAGTAATCGTATTGAGTACCTCCTCCTTTTTTTAAGACGGTCAAAAAGTATGAAATAACTTGTAGAAGTCAGACCGCGATCATGTGATATCCGAGTTTTTAATCAGCATGGTACCGACTTCAAAGTGTTATTGAATTTTCTTATTTTAAAAAAATGTTTTTATCGGAATATGTATAATGACACACATTTCGTAAAAATTTTGAACCAGCAAACTATACCTTTTTAATGCAGGGCATATGAATGCACAATGCACCCCATGCGGGACGTCAATGCAGGGCTTATCGCCCCCACTCAGAATAAGAACGGACGGATGGCATAGGTTATAAAGAGGGTCCCATTTTCTAGTATGGGGCCTAATAATACATTAGAGGTTTATCAAACTAATATAATAAAGAGGAAAGATTTGATTGTTTGTTTGAATAGGCTCTGAAACTACTGGACCGATTTGGATGAAATTTGGTATGGAAATAGTTTGAGACCCGGGGAAGGACATAGGACAGTTTTTATCCAACTGCACAAAAAGAGGTTAATGGTTTTGCGCGATAACCAATATACCCGCGAGACGCGGCCGGAAAGCTAGTTATATTAATAAATAGCTTTGTTGTGCACCCAATATACAGCAACACTGTACTACACGATACACTTTGAAATCTTGTTATGCAGTGCATGTTTTATCTATTTTGCGGTCATGCAATATAATAAGTTATAAAAAAAACTCATAAAAAATACTACTTTCTCAACTGAAGAGTATGAATTGTAATTTAGTTTTATTAACTTGGTTGACGTAGGTATTTTTTCAGTTATGATTCAAATTTTTGATAAAATTTATATGGGAACAATCAGAAAAAAAATCCGTTCAAAAAAACACCTGTCCAAATCGTTTCTTAAAATACAGAAAAATAACGAAACAAACATTAAAAAAAAACAGATTACCAAATCGAGAACCTCTTAATAACGTTTTGTTTATGTACCGAACAGTCCTGAAGCCGGAAACTGGTACCACATGAATAAATATAACCGTTATTTATTCATGCGCTGGTACTATCAGGTACTTAATAAAAAAAATAGTATTTGAAAACATAGACAATGAATTAATTTAAAGAGGACTAGCACGCACGAAATTAATTTCAAACAAGGGGCCTCCGGGGAGCAGGCTTGTTGGTGTGTTCCATCGCGGTCCCTGCGGAGAGCTCTGACGTCACGGATAAGCGGTAAAGCTAAGGGCTTATTACATATTCTTGTCTCTATGCTGGTTACCTTCGTTACTATGCTGGTTACCTTCGTTACAGATAATAAGTACCAAAGTATAAGGAGAGCGCGAATGGAACGGTTGGAGGGGAAATAATGGGGGATGTGATCAAACGACGTTTTCTTGTATACTACCACAACCACCACATCAACCAGAACGTCCACTGTTGAACTAGGTCTCCCTATTGGAGGATTTGCCTGAACCCCAAGCTTGGCAGGCATCTTTAAGGTTACAGTAGAAGTTGCCTGTCCTTCAGAAGGCGCTGCTTCCCAGCATCTGGTATTTTCCCATTAGTCGCCTTTTATGACACCTACGTGAAGCAATGGGAGTAGGGCATTTTTGACGACGTTTATTCAGCTAGACGATTTTTGTGCGCGATTTGACACGAAAGTTTAGTTTACACATAAAAAAATAACATGCTGGCTACTTCGGCTTACCGCCACTTGAGTTTTGTAACTGATTTCAACTTGTTTGTGAGAATCAATTTCAATAAACATTTTATTTTTATTTGTACGAACACACAGAAAAATATAAAACCCAGTTTCGCGAAACAGTATTTTATTCTGTTTCCGATTATATTTTATTATGATACCTATTAATAACTTTTTGAGAGATATGGATACTGCTTTAAGCGATAAGGTCGCATTTCGTACCACTGTATCTTATAACAAAGTGTGTCAAGTCAGTTTGGTAGAAAGATAAAGTGGTAGAAAGTGTTCTTTCGTAATTGGAATGGAAAGGTTACCGACTGATATAATAGTTCTTAAATTAACGAAACTATTATTTCATCGTAGCCCATTATTTACGTGCAAGTGAAAAGAAGCCTCTGTTGAAACCAGTTACGCAAATCCGGTTACATCCGAAGTGATCCGGGCAAATTATTTAACTCGGACGAAAATAAGTGGTTCGTTTAAAAAGCTGTATTGTCAAAAAGGAAGATTATTTTGAGCCACTGGCTTTATCTCATAATATTTTGCATTATTGATAGCACCAATTGATGAGTATTTCCAGAGATGAGACTAATTATTCCTAATAAATCAATAGCCCCTGCAAAACAAAAAGAAACCATCTGCGCTGATATTTGAATAACCAACTTCATGTCAGTATGTTGCTTTCTACTTGCTCTAAAATCTTTGTACAGATACACACACACCAAAGGGTTGAAAAGCCTCGTTTTGAAAGCATTGTAAAAAAGCCTAGTGAGATGCAAAGCGAACAGCGTTCAACGTCTCTTACAGAGTTGTATATACACTTTGCTTCCACATATCGCTTATCTTATAAGAATGCACAATGGCGTCCCACGCCGTCGTAACTGTGGACGGGCATTGTCTATGCTCACATTGTCTATGGTCTATACAACATTGTCTATGCGCCGCTTTGTAGCGACGTGTGTCTAGATAGCGCCGCGCATCAAGTTGACGTTATAACAAACTTTATAGTAATAACGAACCGTTGTGCTGTTATAACGACTGTGAGCCGTTATTGTGTTTTGTGCCCGTTGTTTTGTCCTTATTGTTCTGTTGACGAGTTTTGTTCGCGTAGATGACGTGTAGGTTTGCAGTGTAGTGGGGTGCATCGGGCTATAATTAGTTTGAAATTAAGATATTTAAGTGATAGTTCTTTGTTGATAGGTATGTAGTAGTATACGAAATACCTTTATAATATAATGCATTCCAAAATTAGGGCAGTTATAAGGCATTTTAATGCAATATGAAGATTGGATCTTTTAGGACTTATACTATGTAACTTCTTTTTTATCGGCGATATGACAAAATACTACGAACTTTATTTATACAACAGTATATCCTACAATGAAAGGATTTAGACAACCTAAAAGTTATTGCAGACTTTACTGTTTATATTATTATTTAATTTTTTTTAAGACGGTATTTTTTTTTCTATACTTTATTTCATTTTAATTTATATTCTTTTACTTTTTTTATATTAACATAGTGTAGGACTTAGTTTCTGCAAATCAACCAAATTCTAAGAGGGTGAAATTGAAAACAAAGTACCATAATTGCTTATAAAAAAAATTGTGTAAAAACTAATTAAAACACAGAATTTTTAAGCAATTATGGTTATTTTTTTAGAAATAGTGGAGGTAACATCGTCGTCATTATTTTAATCAGAATTCGATGAACGTACTGGAGCGGTAATAGATATCACCTTAAACTACAAATAGTAATGGCCAAATTCAGAGACGCTCATCGAAACTAATCCATTATAACGATTTTTGGGTTTCATATCCAAAGGACAAAACGAAGCCCTAATAATGAGACTCCTCTATCTGTTTGTCCGTATATCGCGGATCTTGTAAGCGAAGCAAGTTACAAACATTAAATTTAGATATTTTGTCTAACATGTTGCCCAAAAATCAAATACTAGATTAAAAAAATCATTTATATTAGTTTTCAGAGTGCACTTTAATTAAAATGACCCAAAAAAACTTTTTTTGCATTGTGGGAAAAATAAGTACCTACGATTTGTAATTTGTACACTGGGTTGTAAATTAATAAAAAAATATTTTAATTAATAAAAAAAATTTGGTCGTAGACTGTAAGTTTTTGATGGTATCATTATAAATAAATAAATAAATTGTCCAGATGCATGTCTTCGTTCAAATGGAACTTTGTTCTTTGCTTAGAACCAATTTGTGAAGAAAGTGCTGGACAATGAATCTACTGAGAACATCACTTGTCTGTAGATCTAAATGTTCTGAATTAATTCTAAGGAGACAATTCTATCCCATTGTAACTATACAAGGCAATTGATCTTCTGAGAATGAAGGGAGAGCATTCCCAATAAAAGTTGGAAGAGGCATACTTTTTGTTGCTTAAAAGAATAACGGCCATGAACACTTTTTATCCCTGTTTCTACTTAAGTCTCTTTTGTTGTCAAATACCGTCCAATTCTTAAAACTTATATAATTTACAGATCGCGATTGCTGAATATTAACTAGTTTTTATTATTTTACTATTATTACGACATGTTAAATTCTATAACAAAAATATGTCGACATCATCAATATGTTTAAGGATGAATCCTTTTAAACTACATGACATATCATGTTTATAGCTATGGTGGTATTCAATCAGACGATTGATGATAAGTAATATTTGTACTACCTTAAAATTCCAAACGTAAAATATTTTGGGAAATCTTGGTAATAAATCCATACTAAATAAAGATATTTAGATTGTTAAAGCTTTTATAAACAAAGAAATAATCAATTATTAATAATCTATCATTTCTTAGTTTATAATAATAGTTAGTTGTTATAAGGGAAAATAATTCATTATCAATAAAATAACGTCATATACCGTAGAAGTGGTAGAAGGATCTACGCACAAACGAGACTGCGCGCTACGCTGGCCCTTCTACATGGCGCAGCGTCTACGAGGCTCGCTACGTAGGCTACGAGCTACGCGTAACAGTGCTACTAATAATTTAATAATTTAGGTACTGTGTTTGTTTAGTATGTCATATTATCGGTGTGTTAAAAATACTGCCCTTTCCTGTATCATGACACGATTTTAACACTGTTCTACTAGAAGGCACATTTTTTGTTGGGTTCAGTTTTTGTGTCGTTCGATCTAACTTTTTTATACGTGTTAGAATTAATGTCAAGAAAGACATGATAGACAACACAAGACACACAATGACAAGAGGGATATCTAGTAGATTACATATTTTTATTTACAGCAAGTCTGCTCTTAAAATGCCCATTTAGCTCCTTATCGGAACGTTAAAAACTCTGAAGTTAGGGACATTTACAAGAAATTTTATTGTATGTAGGGAGATAGGCCAAAAGTTTGTTAATGTTTTCATAAATTGAGCTTGTCCCTTACTATTAATTTCAAGGCTACTTATGTACATACGTATATAAGAAATCATTTAAAATGAATTGATGTGCTTTTTTTTCGCTTTCGACTTTGAGACAGCATTCTAGCATTAAGGGTGAACTGGCCGGCCCGTTCTCCATACAAACGCCGTTGGGTGATCACTCCCTTATTTGAGGATTTAGGTCAAAAATAAAGCTTAATACCGATTGATGTCGTCATTATCTAGGCTTGTATGATGCCGAAATTTTAATAAAATAATTTACCTGAGAATTATGAGCCTCGTAACATTTTCATATAAAGTTTTCGAGGCTCATAACTTACAACTTAATTATCTTTTTAAAATTTTGGCATCATACAAGCCTAGATAATGACGAGATCAATCGGTATTAAGCTTTATTTTGGACCTAAATCCTCAAATAAGGGAGTGATCACCCAACGGCGTTTGTATGGAGAACGGGCCGGCCAGTTCACCCTTAATGTCTTGTAGGAAGCAAGTCAAAATACGTTTAAATAAAATAAAAGTCGGCAAGATGAATAAAGTTTTTACTTAAAGCTAGTGTCTTCATAGACACTAGCTTTAAGTAAAAACGAGAAATGCCTCACAAACATATTTTAGTTATATTTTAAACACCCAGTGTTCAAACTCGGCGAAATTTTGGATGCTTATCCTTGAACCTAAAATATAAGCTTCTAATCTGCCAGGTTCCGTAGAATGTAGTATTTTCAAAAATATTCAGAGAAATCGTTCCGTAGGGGAAATTTTATATTTACATTTAGGGATAACTTAAAAAAAAATCGAAAACTGGTGAACCAGAGGCATATAAATAGGCTCACGGACATGCATGCACAATTCCACAAAGTTTGAACACTTGGTATTATAATATATATATAAAATATAACAAAACTACGCTTGTACGGAAAGTTTTACGTGCACTCTAGCCTCAAAGATAGACCACCTTGAGAATAAAAGACTATTCAAGACAAGTGGGTTATTGAAGTGAAACAGTAGAAAACTATGGGCAGTAATGGAATACTGTAGATTACTCTAGGGCGTTGATGATGAGGTTATTGAGGTAGTAAAGTATTACTATTTATGACAGTACTAATGTGTCTCCACAAAAAAAAAAATTTATTGATTTTTCTCACTTTATCTTACGAATGGGAATCTCATTATTTTATGAATGCGTAATCGTTTCCAATAATACAATTTGTGATAATGGATTGCTGTAATTTAAAATATAGTTTTGATTGATGGCCTAGACTCTATAGTTTGTGATAATGGACTATGGTTCGCATATTTTTCTGGATGATTAAAGTATTAGTAAAATTCAGTGGTTTTGAATAAAATCCAACAAAGTTATGAGCTTTATTTTTTAAACGATTTCTAAAGGAGGAGGTTTTCTTTTCAACTGCATTTTTTTGTGTGTTACCTCAGGAGCCGTTACAGGGTAAGGATGTCCCGATTTTGATATTTATTTTTTCACATTCGACGCTGGTGCTTTTTTTGTGGTCCCATTATATTTGAGTGAGATCTGACGAGTAATATTTGAGTTGTCCCTTATAATGCGTATTTTATGATTCAGGTCGGTTTCTTTGTTATTTTTTTTAACGTTGGCATATTTAATAGATTGCAGCGAGTGTTTACGTTATTGTCGAAGACGCTATTGATTTTATTTTACAAATGGACTGTTTTTCTTTTATTACTTACAGCAACAACACTTATACCTATATTGATATTTGCTTATGTTTTCAAGAAACACAAGCATGAGACTTAGATGACGGATCACTATAATTTGAACTGATTTTCAAGAAAATTTCAAAGTTATACATATAAAGAGAAAAGCTAAGAATATTATATACACGTTTTATTTTTTAAATATTTTAATTTTGTATGCTTAAAGATAAATGCAGAAATATATATGTGTATGCCATGAATCGGTCCGTTTTCTATATTTTATATTATGTTATGAATGAAATACTCATATAATACCAATTTATTGCTAAAATAAATATCCTGAATATAATAAATAACTCTCCGTAAATTATTGGAAGAGATCGCTTCGAGTGGCAGGACCTCGTATTAAGAAACGGAAACTGATTCTCCAGTTAATATTTTTCATACATTCGAAATGTAGGTGAATGCCGTAAAAGATCGATTTCCGCCAATCCACGTCGCACGTCAAAGGATGAAAACAAAATGCGCAAAAACAAGATGTCCTCCGCTCCATGTAGTTGGCAGAGTATAATCGTTAGGAGCATGCACCTAAGGGCCTAAAGCTGGAACCTTCACTTACCACCAGGCCGCAACCTGACAGAGATCACGTCCACAACTCACCGAACGATGAGATGCAGCCCCACCCCGTCCCGCACTCAGACCATACCGCCCCGCACACCCTAAGAAAAAATCTCTTACAAAACAGAGCGATCGATATACTCCCAAATGTTCATTCGTTTCGCCGATGATTGATTTTCAGCTGATCCCTTGGTGTCATCGCCGTCACCGTCAGATCTTGCATTCCAGTCTTACTTTAAATATGAATAGATAACCCGCCAAGGAGGGCACGAGAGTAAAGTAGAGGAGTGGATTGGCGGCACGTCCTTGAAATGTTCAAGTGCAAGGCTGTGGTGCGGTGGCGGCGCACGGTGCGCGTGGTGGTCGGGCGCGGAGGTCCTGGGGACACGCCCGGGCCGGGGCCCGCGGCCTGGTCCCGGTTGCATAACGAGGTGGTCGCGCCGCCGGCGGCGGGCCCGCGCGCGGTATCGACGCGCCCGGGGCGCATGCGCGACGTCGTACCTTCGCAGCCGTAGCCCTGCCCGATGAGGCCCCACAGCAGATCGGAGCAGTGGTGGCAGTACGTGGGCTTGTGGAAGGTCTTCTTCGCGAAGGAGTGGGTGCGATGGGGCGCGGGCGCGGCCTGCGCCATGGCGGGCGCGCGGGCCGGGCCGAGCTTGCGCGCTACTCATGCCGCGGCGCCCAGGGGCGCGCCGCGCTCTCCGAGCGGCTGTCGCGGCCCACCATCGCGGCGCGTCTGCCGCCGCCGCCCGCCGCCCGCCAGCGCCCACCCCGCACCGCGCGCCCCCGCCCTCGCCCCCGCCCTCGCGCCTGCTCACTCCTCGCCACCGCCCGAACGATACAACCTCGCAGAGGAAGCGGCTACACACTATCACTATCGATTTTACCTTTATCTCCCAAAGAATTGAAGTTTACACTGATGAATGCATCGTGAAACAATGGGAAATAAGTACTTCGTTACCTTAGACCCGGTAACGTAGCTGCTTAGTGCAATACTAAGTATCGGTACTACCATTCGTAAGAAAGTTTGTGTTCCAGTTTCGCTTATTGATCTTAAATCTCTTGAAGTACAATCTAACCTGAATAATTATCTATTGTTAATAAATAGAGAAAATGTATGGTTATCGGTAGCATACTAACTTTATAATACCAGATAACTATTAAATAATTAATTGAATTTATTAAAATAAAAAAAATACGATAGTGCGAGTACGCTCCTTCAAGCATACGTTTGCGTTGCGCTTCTTTGCGCGTGCGTGGTGTGCCTCCAATGGAAAAAGCTCTTGTTTACAACATCGAAGAGGCGCAGCATCCGCGCGCGCCGCCGCTACCGCCGCCGCCGCTGCTCGCCGCCCAAAACGCGCCGCCCGCCGCCGAACATAGTCCCACCGCCCGCCCTATGTAGCTTTAATCTGATCTGCGTCTCGCACCCGACAACAACCTAAAATAAGAAACTTACATCCTGCCTGATAATATGTATTAAACGTATTTAAGAGATTTTACTTTTCTACTTAACGACAAGAGGAAAAAGACATCGTATACGTTGAGGCATCTTGCAAAGTTTTTCTTCACAATTAACAACTAACATTGGATGAAAATATTTCTTTGTAGACCTTGTACTACTCCTCTCGTAACCATTGACGTACTCAACGATCGTATAAGTATCTGACATTGTGCATGCAACAACGACTAGTGGATTTACTGACTTGGTTGGATAGTATTAAATCCATATAAGATTACACTATGAATGAGGATTATTTAAACATGGTTTTAAAAAAACAGCCATAGATACTTACGCCATCTAATTGCATAAAAAATATTGATCCAATCTACTTAGAAAGGAGTTATTGTGATGTTTTAAATTATATAACCTTAGTAAAATGACTTTGTATTATTGAATAAATAATGTAGTACATTATAAAATACGTTCTATTCTATACGTTCTTCTAACTATGCTTCCATCAAGGAAATCGTTACTCAAACAAAATACTGTCAGAAGTATTTCGTTGTTTCACAACGCGCTCAACAGTCGGAGTGCTTATGACGCTAATCCAACTAATCATACTAATATCATAAATTCAAAAGTTAGTGAGGATGGATGTATGGACGGATTTCACCTAGATTTTATTGATTAGGCAGCTGGAGCCGTGTTGAAGCCCTCGTAGCGAAATTTACTTAGCTGTTCTTAACCGATCAGCACAGTTAAGCAACGTCGCGCGCGGTCATGAGTTGGTGTCACTAGTGACATTACTACTGAGCGCTTCCGTGCTTCGGAGGGCACGTTAAGCCGTCGGTCTCGGTTGTTGTCTAAGGATGGCAGTCGTTATAGCATGGTGGTAGGGCATTTTGCGAATGCCCGCCTGGCTAGCTACCACCCTCAAGTAGAAAATCTGTCGCCAAGCACCTAACGGTGTGTTCCGGCAGCTGTCCTTGAGAGCCAGTACTTCTAGGTTAGCCTGAACAACATCTTCGACCACATCGTCACTTACCATCAGGTGAGATAGTGGTCAAAGGCTAACCTATCAAGCATAAAAAAAAAAAGGAAAAAAATACAATTCTTCTGAGATTAAGTACTGTATCTGCGTGGTTGATCAGTTTTTGGGCACCTGTATGTGTAGATGACTGTAAGTTGAGAATCGGCATCAAAGTAACACCCAGGTGATCCAATCCTAACTGCTGTCGAAGAGTTATTACTCACTTAGCTAGACGCCAACATGTAGCACTTTAAACCATACTAGGAGACAACAACTTAAGCAAACGAAAAACCTATAGGTTTTTTATACGGACAAATTTTATTATCTGGTCAAAACCTCTATCACACCTGTTTGTAAGTGAAGTTATCACGCTAAATCTAGAACGGGGCATGGCTGTGAAGGGCTGCTGCTGGAACACGCCGTTAGACGCTTGGTGACGTAGATTCTTTACTTGCGAGTGACACCAGGCGAACATCCTCAAAATGCTCTAGCTTGCTGTGAATCTCAAGTTTGCGTTGTAGGTCGAATCTATTATTAATTTTTGGTAGGTAGAGTCATCGTATGCATCCAAATTGATGCCATTTATATTTCGGTCCAGTAGTTTTTTAGTTAGTTATCACTCAATTAATTGAAAAAGTATTTTGCCAACTGGATGACTTTATCATAACTACAAATACAGTAGACTCGCGGTAATCCGACAAACTTTCCGTAAGGTGGTGTCGGGTAAACCAATTTGTCGGACTATATAGAATACTTACTGCCACGGACATCTTGTATTCCGGAACTTGTTTGAAAAGAAGTAGCTTCTAATACGGACAAATACGATTAAGATACTAAAATAAGGTGATGTTAAATCTACATGTGCTCGTACTTACTCAATTTTTTATATGCATTTTTACCAACATATAGGCCATCGCAGGTCCAAAGGCCAGCATTACCCCGTTGGATTGCAATGCTTATTCGTTGAGCCAAATAGGTGTCAGCATTTTCATCACGCGTTGCATCGACCAAACGCTCTGATAAGTTTTGGAAAATTCGATGAGCTCCTGGCCCTCGCGGACTCTATATCTCTACACCAAACGGCTCAAATATGTTTTGAAGCAGTGATGGCTCAGTGGCATTGGCTATGGACTGCCGCGCAGCAGGTCCATGGTTCAAATCCCGCCGCGGGCTTGAGCTTCACCGCATGGTGGAAGGGTTTTTTGCGAATGCCCGCCTGGCTAGTGACCAGTCTCAAGTAGAAAATCTGTCGCCAAGCACCTTACGGTGTGTTCCGGCAGCAGTTCTCGAGAGCCAGGAAATTACAGGCATATGAGACTTAACAACTGTCTCAAGGTGACGGGCGTAGTGTAATTCGTGACTTGTGACGAAAGGCATCTGTTATAGGCAGAGGTTAGTCTGCTTAACATCAGGTGGGCCTCGAACTACCGTCACAATAACATAAAAAAAAATAACAACTACCGAAATTAGCATATTTAAGCCGCTTGAGTCGCTTCGCCGAAGTAGCTGCGGTGCTTACTAACTAAATACACCATTCGATAGCTAGGCACTTGCTCTATCACTTCCGAACTAACGCTGATTTGAGGAGCGGTGTCGGGAGTAGTGACAAATTGTGATCACAAGTTTTCCATGGTGATGTATGAAATGGTTGATTCCAAGTATGTATTTCAAATTGATTTGCCTTTCCTTAGGTTTCAGTTTATGTTTTGTAGTCTTTTATGATGATACAAAAAGAATGCAATTAAGAAGTTTTGCAGTAGAAGTGTACTGTTATGGGCATATCGGAGTATAGGGGGTCCCATAGAAAGGGTCAGGATTACCGCGGGTCAACTATATTGCGGACTAGCTGTACCTGCGACTTCGTTCGCGATTGCCGTACCTGCAGACTAATTATTCACATTTGAGCACTGTTTATCTCATATTAAGCAACGCATGGTCTGCGGTGAAACACTCTTAGTAAAGCATAGCTCAGAAAGGAGTTTTTGCTTTGGGTTTGAAAACTCCCAGCTTGTATTTTCCAGAAGACAGTAGTTAAGTAACTCAGAGAGTTCCTTCGCGGTTCGAATATAAAAATAGGTTTCTTCTAGGTAAGCGTGCTCCATCCTAGACCACATCAATGCTTAACATCAGGCAGGGTGTGGTCAAACGCGAACCTATAACGAATAAAAAAAAAAAAAAAAAAAAAAAAAACAAGAAATGTTGAAGCAAAGTACTCGTACTTTGTGAGTTTCTTTGGAATTTCGATTTTAAACCGGCGTCTTCTTGCCGAAGTTCTCCTTGTTTGGCGTAGAAGGAAAATATATTAGATCGTGCACTTCCATTGCGCAGTTTCCAAAATATATCCGGCAAAGGATAGCCACTTAAAAAAACTGATTGTGGCGAATATTCCAGATTTTAGAGTTTTATCTTTTTACTACCTTTATTATTTATTCTATTACTTAATGCGCTTACAGTATTCTTACGAATACACACAATAAGACATCTACACATTGCAAGTACACTACACACTTAAAGAATAAATATAATAATCTAAAAATGCATTTGTATGTGAGTGGAATATATCAATTTCCGGTTCCTGAGCAATCAAAGCGTTGAGTAATGTTACTGCTTGGGCCGTAGGCGCACAATGAGCAGTCTTTAGCAAGCTTGCAAAACTAATTAAGGGTGCCCGGCTGCCCTAGGGGGCCGAGCTGGCCGTGGGGTGCCGGGCTGCCCGTGGGGTACCGGGGCGATGGTTAGAACTATTCTAACAAAAAAATTAATTCAAATCGGACTACAAAAACAAAAAATAAATTGTTTTGGCATCAGTGTCAACTACAGATTGCACTCAATTATTTTTTCCAAATATCTGCCATGTACAGAATTGGATCTATTACAGTTTTATTATATAGATGGGGACAGTAATAAGATATATTTTTCAGTGTTAGTTAGCACCGTTATTATTCAAAAATATATTTAACGGATATATTTCAAGGGGTGTGCTCTTGGCTCTGGGTTCCATAATTTAATTCATCCATTTCCGTCCTATATCCAAACGGTCAGTCTTACGGCAATACGATGTTGGTACATGGTGAAAATTACAGCAACATTTTCTCGAACATTCTTCTTCTAGACATCTTCTATATTGTGGCCCCTTACTGTGTGTACACATGCAGCGTCAGCGCTATTGTGATACTGAAAAGATTTTCATCTGGTGACTGTAGCTCAGTCACTTCGGCTCAGTGGTTTGTATACAAGGTGTCCATACTTCATTACACCTAAATTAGCGTGCGATAATAATTGACCCAGCAAAAACGAAGTTCGAGCAGTGTCTCTGCTTTAGCTTGTACACAAAAATGCTTTCGTATGTCCGGTTGTTCTCCTCTACATGTCGTATTTCTCAACCGGTTCTCGTGAAGTTTCGTGACCAGGTTTGATAATTCCATCAGCGTGGTCAGCAAATCCTTATTTAAATTGTTAGTTATGCATGTGCAGATTCGCGAGCTTTACAGCTCCGAGAACATCATGTTAGTATGTATAAACTTACAACTCCTTCAAGCTAAGTTTGCACCTCAGTTTTTGGTGTATATTTTAATGTACCTATGTATAATATAATGTTTAACAATAAATGCAAAGTAAAATCTAACAAAAATTTGTTTATTTTTTGAAGTCATAGCGAATCCTTTTTTGCAGACCGTACCTAAGGGTTAGTGCGACATTTTCGACGCGAGGCGCAAACTTAGCTTGGTTGAATTGTACCTAATATATGCACGCCAGGCAGAATACAATTGTCGATACAAAAATAAGATGATATTGTAAATATTGTGAAAGTATTGTATTTTTGTAAATATATAATTGATTGAGAGTCACTAGTATTTTTAATAATCGATAATTTGTTGTATTTTCATTTACATAAGTATATACATTTCTGATAGTCTTTTTCAATCTCTATAAGGGTAAAAATATTGTTCTAAGAATCTGATAAACCTCTGATGAAGGGAAAAGTGCCCAGAATGCTGGCTTCATTACCTAGTTGTATACTTATACTAATTTTTTGGCAGAGATACAAGCCTCAAGCACTTTGTTCACATGTTGCCGTAATTATTTATATAAAATTAATCATTAACAGCCATGATATCCATCCTTAAATCAAAAGCTTCCCTTGTTGTTCCTAATAGCGAAGGCTTTTGACATAGTAGAAAGAGTGGGGAAGTAGGCCATCTCCGGCCCAATTCGCGTTATAATTACCTACCATACTTGCCTGTCTCAGGGTTGTTACTTATTTATAATGTATATTGTATACAAAATCAGCACTCGCTGCAAAAATCGACTTTGCTCTAACTGTTTCTGCAAATAACTATTTATTATCACGGGAGATTAACTTTGGGAACTAATTACACATAACCGCTAAGGGTCATCATGCCTCGAGGTGCCTAGCTAAAATTTCAACCCATATCTTTCTGTAGGAGTATTAAGCTCAGCGTCTTTTGGAGAACTTACATTTTACAATGCGATCCCCAACCCACCTGCTAATTATAATGGCAAACCCTCCATTGATAAAATAATGAGGGAGTCAATTGTTCAATGTTGGATGTCTTCCAAGACCCGTGGGGTGCGGGGTAGAATGTCGCACCGTATTGCTACCTGTGGGTGTCGTAAGAGGCGACTAATGGTAAAACTCCGGAAGGTGGGCAGCGGTGCCTTCTGAGGAACTGATATCAGAAACTGCGATCCCCAAGACGCCTGCCAAGTGTGGGGATAAAGGCAAATCCCCCCCTAAATGGGGAGGCTGTGTTCAGCAGTGGACAATCAGTCAGCAGTCAGTCAGACTGCTTTGGCAGAGAGCGCACTTCGTGATACGGCAATCATCGTAATTAATTTTACAGGTCTACACCCCTTTGGAACTCTAGGAAAGTTGTTCCTTTTGTATCAGCATCGGTTGGGTTCACAACCAGTCCGACATTCATATCTTAACTCCTTGACAGATCCAGTCAAGTTGAGCACAATTAGTTTCTAAGGAATTGTCAGGGTTTTGGAGCATGGACCCAAATTTCTCAACACGGGCAGCATAATCGCTGTGAGGATCAAATGAGGAGTGAAATAGGATTCGAGGCGCTCGTAGCGTAGTTTGCTTAGCCGTTCAGATAAGTTAAACAACGTCATCTGCAGTCATGAGTTGGATAGGTGAACGCTAGTGGCATTACGTACTACTGAGCGTGCACGTGCTTCGGAAGGCGCGTTAAGCCGTCGGTCTTGGTTGTTGTCTTAGGATGGCAGTCGTTACAGCATGGCGTTAGTTTTGAAGCAGTGATGGCTCAGTGGCATTGGCTATGGACTGCCGTGCAGCAGGTCCATGGATCGAATCCCGCCGCAGGCTTGAGCTTCACCGCATGGTGGAAGGGCATTTTGCGAATGCCCGTCTGGCTAGCGGCCACCCTCAAGTAGAAAATCTGTCGCCAAGCACCTAACGGTGTGTTCCGGCAGCATTCCTTGAGAGCCTTTGAAATTACAGGCACATGAGACTTAATAACTATGTCTCAAAGTGACGGGCGCAGTGAAGTTCATAAATTCTGGTGAAATTCATCTGTTATAGGCAGATGAATTTCATCAGAAGCGTAACTCACTACATTAAGGGTATATTATAGTTATTGGAACAAATAGATAAGTTTTTCACTGCTTCTGGTGATTTTGCCTTCTTTGAAGCATACCCATCGGTGTTTTTAAAAAGTATAGAAAATGCAATAGTAACTTCAACCCTTATATGGGTAAAAAGGGGGGTCAAAAGCCCAAACTGCCCGGTTTGTGTGACCAGCATGTTAGACCATATCATCACTTACCCTCAGGTTATGTCGTTTTATATAGTTCTTTAATCAATATTTAAATAAATGAATATTAGTGACGAGATTATTCCAAGACTGTCTGAAAAGTGACTTTTGAGATCTTCACACTTATCTTCATCTTCACTTGTACGCATTTTTAATCTTTTTTTTTGAAGGTATAGCAGATTCATAGTGTAAGTGCTGCAGCCAAAGTATTTTTCTGCAGTGTAAAGATAAAATGGAAACCGCCAAATCTACCAATCCTAATCCCCGTGCATGCTTAGCACTGCTGCCCCCCGCATCACAAGTCACCGACATAGCTTTCAGAATATATGAATCGAAGTGCCAATGGGCGGGCCTCGACGAACTGATAACCGATGGGGAAAAAGGTTTTGGAGTGGTTACCACATTACTCCGGAACACTGACTGGACTGACGAAATCGTAAAAATCGCGGGTAGCCAATGGTTACAAGTTACTAAGTTTTCTTTCTATGGGGGAGGCTATGTTCAACGGTGGACGTCTTCCAGATGATGATTATGATATGTTCCTGTGAGAGTCGTAAGAGACGACGATAGTAGATAAAGGTGAATCTTACACTGCGATCTTCAAGACGCCTGGCAAGCGTAGGATAGCAAACCCCCCTAATGGGGGAGGTTTTGTTTAAAGAAGGACTATCGCGTGCTGAGCGAAATGGGATTTTCGCTCAGCGCGCCCGCCCGTAGTGCTTGTAATCATATTTAGAACTATTACTACTTACTATTACTTTCCTGAATTTGTAATACAAAACAAGGAAACTAATAAATAGGAAAGTAATATTCATTATTATATTTTTTAATATAGTGATTGCGACTTACGAATTACCACTGCCAGACTGTTCCAGAGCCGTGCAGTATATACGGAAACAGATTTATCATAAAGCAATGTTCTGTGCGAGGGCAAATTAAGCTGTTCATTTTCTGATGCCCTTAGACAATGAATGTGTTGATTCAAGAAACTCAAAGCGTTTCTTTTTTAAGATAGCGCGCTGAAAACGGATTAATCAAAATATTGTATTATTTATGTAAATATACACGAGCAGTATTGTCCATATTGTCCATATAGCAGTGTTGGATTTATTGTTTTAGTGGTGATTTCCTTTCTGTAGATAGCTATTTGTCCAGCCTATTTTTAAAAGTGATGGTTGAAGTGACTGCCACCGCATGATCTGGCAATTTATCTTAGTAGTGCACAACTGAACAACGGCATTGTTCAGGATGTGGTGTGCAGGCTTAGTTTTTGCCAAGTCCCGAATAACCTTGATTTTGTGGCCCTGGATTGGCATTTGCTTACTCTTATTGCATAAAAGTCTTCTTAGGTAGGTAATGATGTAATACCGCTTTTGAAGCAGTGATGGCTCAGTGGCATTGGCTATGGACTGCCGCGCAGCAGGTCCATGGTTCGAATCCCGCCCAGAGCTTGAGCTTCACCGCATGGTGGAAGGGCATTTTTGCGAGTGCCCGCCTGGCTAGCGACAGATTTTCTACTTGAGGGTCAAGTAGAAAATCTGTCGCCAAGCACCTAACGGTGTGTTCCGGCAGTAGTCCTTGAGAGCCAGTGAAATAACAGGCAAAATGAGACTTAACAGGTATGTCTCAAGGTGATGGGCGCAGTGCAGTTCTGATGAAATGCATCTGTTATAGGCAGAGGATACCGCTTAACATCAGGTGGGCCTCGCACTTGTTCCTTCACAATGGAATGGCGTCGGGAAATGCTGTTACGCATTGCCGTATGCGGGGGGGCATACGGGGTATGACGGACTCGGCTAAAACCCCACGGTGTTCCAGCGTCTTCGACTGATGACGGGGTGCGCGGGACCGCATTATTATACCGCAGCCCCCGTCGACGCTGCTGCCCGCTGTAAAGTGGCGGGCCATCCCATCAACATCGCGAGAAGACCTATATCTGAGGGGTGCCGGATGCCCCCGCATCCGACGACCCAGGCCCTCTCAGCGGAGACGAGTGCGAGCTCGGTTAGCCCGCCTGCGGGTCCGCGCTCTCCGGAGCGGAAGAGAGAGAGGGTCTCTCTCCCTGTCACGCTCCGCCGCCTCCCTCCGCGAGACAATGATCTCGCAGAAGGAGGCTGCTGCCTCCCAACATCTCTCATTTATTTATTACATACATGCTCTTGGGTATGCATTACAGTTACCCAATTCGCTTACCCAAGGCTCAAAAAGATTAAAAATAATAACAACACACATAAAATAATAATAAAAATTAAAATAAAAGGTAGACAATAGAAATACAAACCATTTTAAATAAGAAAAAATTAAAGTTACTTCTAGAACTAAAAATATTAAATATATATTATATTATATATATATATATATATATATGGATATCTATGTAAATATCCACTATACCTTTTATTTATATACTTTAGTAACAAAATCCATTGCCGCTCTGTGAAATTCCTGCGAAGTGCAGTGGAACAGATCCAAGGAGTGGTGTTGGCAAGTAAGATCATCAAGCAACCGCAACGCCCGGTACAGCGGAGCCTGGTGCCCTAGTTGTGTGTTGGCAATTGGACACGCAAATAACTCGTGCCGCCTAGCTCTTACATAATTTTCTGGTACCGCTATACATATTCTTTCTAATAAGGAAGGTATCAACTTATATCCCAAGAAAATATTTAATATGTACTCCATGAGACAAACCATACGCCTTACTTCCAGAGTGTTGTAACCTGTCATACCTAAGACAAACGCACTTGGATATAAAAATGGGTATCCGACAAAGTATCCATACTGCTTTTGGTAGAGCCATCTCAAAAACTTTCTTTGTATTTTCTCTACCATTTCCGCATATTTACGCTCATACGGACACCATACTACTGCGTTACATTCTAATCTGCTTCTGACAAATGCATTATATAGATTTTTTATGGCCGGTATACTGTCAAGATGTCGAGATTGCCTGAGAATAAATCCTAGAGTTCGAAATGCCTGTCCACATATCTTATAGATATGCAACCGGAACGACATATCTTCACTCATGATCACTCCCAAATCTCTCATGCTATGTACTCTTGGAATCAATTCGTTGCCAAGACGATATTGAAATGAGATGACATTTTTAAGGCGCCGAAAAGTGATTACAGTGCATTTCTTTTCGTTAAAAAGTAGTTTATTGGACTCACTCCAACGCCTCACATTATCAATATCATCCTGCAAAAGATAACAGTCGTCTATGTCATGTACCTCCTTGAAGAGTTTCAGGTCATCAGCGAACAAAAGGCAGCGAGCAGCAGTTATCACTTCCGGCAAATCATTTATCATGATTAAAAGCTCTAAAGGGCCCAGGTTGCTACCTTGACTCACCCCAGAGTATGTTAAGTACGGTTCAGATACGTGACCTCTATACTGAACGTACTGCCGACGGTTACGGAGATACGAACAGAAAAACCGTAGTAATGGGAGAGTAAAACCTGCCCTTGAAAACTTCTGAATCAATATATCGTTATCTACAGTGTCGAATGCTTTCCTGAAATCAAAATACGCAGCATCTGACTGTACACCTGAATCGACTGAATGCACAACCTGGGTCCAAAATGAAAGGAGGTTAGAGGTTGTAGATCGTCCAGTTCTAAATCCATGCTGAGCGTCTGTAAGTTGACTTTCAAATTGCTGGCTTATTCGACACTGAAGAATAGATTCAAATAGCTTACCAAAAACTGATAACACCGCCACCGGCCTGTAATTACCAATATCTGTTCCTGAATCTTTCGGCACGGGTACAACACGTGTCAGCTTCCATTGTTCCGGATAGAAAGCCTGCTCAAAACACAACTGATAAAGGTAACGCAGTGGTTGTATCAATGCCTCTCCGCAGTCTTTAACCACGTACGGTGGAACGTTGTCTGGGCCAACTGCACGCTTGGGCTTAAGTGACTTGATGGCTCGCCTCACATCACCTTCCAATATTGAAGAAATGTGAATACGAGCGCTGACGTTATCTAAATTTCCTGTCAAGTCACTTACGTTTAGTCGGGGCGGTTGCTTTGAATACACAGAACGAAAAAAATTTGCAAAACATTCAGCAGCTTTATCATCATCAACCGTCTTACCGTCATGATAGAGTTTCTTTGAACTCCTACCCTTGGATCTCTTTGACGCTACGTAACCCCAAAAAGTTGATGTATCACGTTGAATATCAAATTCCATTTTGTGCTTATAAGATTGAAAGTCTTCTTTTAGATTTAACTTAACAACTGCTCTATACTCCATGAACCTTTGCCTATTATTCTGCGTGCCTGTGGTTTTGTATAGCCGATGATAAAAAGCTTTGGTGCCTATGTTACCAATAGTGCGTTTTGTATACCACTCTGGGTATATATATCTCGATTGTGCGATTGTAGTCGACTTCAACGGGATGTTTTGGTTAAAACATTTATTGAAAATATCATAAAAATAATTCACAGCTTGTTGAGGATCAGCTATGTCGTATAAAGGTTTCCAGTTAATAAGACTTATGGCGTCATATAACTGAAAATAATTAGCTTTATTAAAATTCCACGTTAAACTTCCATTCTCTCTGTCATAACGCTTGTAAGAACTTGAGAATTCAAATTGAATGCGAATATCTAGTGGTGGATGATAACCGTCAAGTTTTACGAGCCACTCATCATCACGAGCTACTGTTACTCGATACAATGCTGTACTTACCAAAACCAAATCCAATATTCCATCCGTTTTGTTTTTGATATCATTTACTTGAGTAAGTTCACAGAACGACAATAGATGCTCTAATCTAGAATTAACTATTGCACTAGCAGACCTTAAATTAAAATCTCCACAGATAATTATTTTACTGTAATCTGCACATACGATCTCAATTGTTTCAAAAGCATTAAAATAAGTGTTTTCATTAGCCTTGGGTGGAATATATATACAAACTGCTACAAATAATAAATTATTTCCACAATAAACAGCACAACAAGCACATTCAAAAGACTCAGTACCCCTTTCCATCAATGGCAAATTAAGTTCTCGGAGTTGGTATCTAGGCGCTGCAATTATCGCAACACCTCCACCGCGCTGACTTCCCGGACGATCCGCGCGTATGATAGAAAAACTGGGGGGCACTACTTCCCCGTCTATAATACCGTCTGTTAACCATGTCTCACTTATGAGATAGACGTCAGCAAGTGATGCTCCGAGATTTGAAGAAAACTCATGTAATTTCGTACGGAGACCTCTTACATTCTGATAGTAGAGTCGTATAGTTCTACTATTTTTGGGTGAGAAATATAGGTTTTGACTGTTTTTGTCCTTGATCAGAAGTTGAGTTCGAATGGTAGTTTCTCTTACGAAACCACTCATTAATGCCTGTATTAAGCGGCCAGTTCTCTGCTTTCATGAAATAACAAAATAAGCTCTCAGGGACCGTAACTATAAACGACGCGTAGTTATTGTGTTTTAGTTCCAGCTTTTCAACCATATAACGTCCTTCACCCGATGGATTTTTTTTCGTCATATAAATTATGATTTTCTCAGCTGTTGTTTCGGCTTTAAGCGACCACAAATGAATTCTTTTCTGCTTCTCTATGGCCTGCAATTCTTCATCAGCCACTCCGGAACCTCGGATTGTAAGCCGACGACGTCTTTTAACCGTAGTCCATACCTCAGCTTCCAATTCATTATCTTGTAGTACAGCATCGGTAGAAACATGAGCATCGGTAGATGCTGATGACATGCCAGTGTTAGGGTTCGCTAAAGTCGACATTGGCGAAGTACGTGGCACCCTTGGCAGAAGAGAAGCATCCCCTAGATTAGACTGAGCCTTACTGAGTTTAATAGTTGTTTTATCTGGATGCAACGGCGTTTTCTCTGCTTTATTCGTGGGTACATTTAGTCGGTCTGCCTGTAGGGGTTTATCTGTTTTTAAATTAATAATTTCAGCCCGCAGCGCCTTCACTTCAATTTCTAGACTATTCATTGCATCCAGTTTCTTCCCCGTTGAGCAAAGTTCATTTTTTAGAGCAATGATTTCGTCTCTAAGCAAGGCTTCCTTATCGCTGAATTTACGCATGCCCTTTTGCAATTCATCTATTGCTGACAGCAGTTCCAGGACGATATTCGAACATATCGGCTCCGGCATGTTATCAGGGGATGTCTGCCCTGCTTTATTTTGCCCCTTATTTTCATGTGCATATTGTGATACTAAGCCTATTACTGGAGTAGAAGGCTTATTATCTCGTGACAATCCTGCTTTACAGCTGGGACACCTCCATGTCGAAGATATACGTATCTTTTCCGGAATGCTTGCGCAAGCTTTATGAAATGTACTTGGGCATCCACTACACTTGACGCCATCTTGCGGCGAAGTGAATTTTCCACAACTTCCGCACTTAAGCATAATGGTGTAGGTGGGTCAATAAAGAAATAGGTAATAAATGTGAGTTGTGCTTTTGCCTTAGCCACTCACCAACAGATGGCGTTAGTAGGGATCACTTGATAACTGTATACAATACTTTTTAGTGCTAGCGAGGGTAGATTCACCGAATAGCAATTTGGCAACACATCAACATTAACACATTTAGGTTAAATAATACTAACTGTATCACTTAGAGTACAGCTGAATCGATATAAATGTTCACTGATTGTTCGTCCAAGTGTATCACAATAATTTATGGCGTAAGTCCAACTTTAACACATAATATTAATTTATTTTAGAGAGCAACACACGCACACACACTAGACTCCAGACCTCCTGCATTTCACCCATCCATCCTGGCTCGGATGGTCGGCAATGAGAGATCCGTCCCTATGACCGCGACCAGAGCCTGTCGCGGTTCGTCCTCTCCAGGGCTAGTATTTGACCACTATCTCAACTGACGGTAAGTGATGATGTGTTGTTAACATGTTGTTCAGTCTTATCTAGAATTATTGGCTGCTAAGTATTCTGACATAAATTATCGATAGCTCTGGCTTGCCACTATACCCAATATATACCAATAGGCTCGTTCCCTACTACATGGACCGAAAATATGGAAAACTTGGGTGCTTAGACACATCTATGATGGTGGTGCAGCAGTACTTGAGAGCCAGTGAAATTACAGGCACATGAGACTTTACAACTATGTCTCAAGGTGACGGGCGCAGTGCAATTCGTGACTTGTGACGAAATGCATCTGTCTAGGTGCAGAGGTTAGTCCACTTAACATCAGGTGGGCCTCGTGCTTAATCCGTCATAATAACAACCTCTTGGAATCGGACTGGCCCAATATGGCCAATTTATGAATGAAATTCTATTGTTATAATTATCGCCGATATCAATGGGATAATGGAAAAAAACATCTGCCTATACCAGTTACTTCATAGTCATACAAAAAAATTTGTATCGCATTACACATCTTCGGGGTATATTCTACAATAGTTTAATCCATGCCTTTTTAGCAGTAGAAGATTCAAGATATCTTCAAGTTTAAAAATTTTACACGAAACATACTACTAAATACGTAAAAGTCTATCTAATAGCCGAAGCATTTACTTTTGAACGTGCCTTCCTTATGGCCGTCCTGTTAATTCCATTCGTCGTGTTAGGATGGCAGTCAGCAGATAGACTATGCGGGAGGCCTAAGAGTTGCCTGAAAACTCCGATGGTACGTAATTTCACAAAAGCCTGACTTGCAACCGGAGGGGTAGCAAGACCGAGTAGGATATCAGTGGCCAAGCACCTAACCTTTGTGTTCCGACAGCTGTCCTTCTTACTAATCTAAGGTTGAGCCTGTTTATAATCTTCGGCCATATCATCAGAAGAGTTTGCGGTCAAAGACTAGCCTATCGGCAAAAATACTGCTAAATACCACAACGTTGACCCCCTAAATGTTCAAAGTTAGCCTATTTGAAGTAGTGTTGGCATGAATGAGCGTGCCGTCGAGCGAGTCACTAGGGGTGGCGCATCCTCGGTATAAATAGCCGGGAACACGGCGCGGCCGGGCGGGCGGACGGCTGGATGGCTGCTGGGCGGGCGCGCCCGGCCGGGCACCCGTGTAGGTTTTCCGCCCGATTAGACGGCAGGCGCGTTACATGCACCCTCGGTAAGCCCACGCGGAAACTGTCATGGAGATCTGTAGTTTTTAGAGCATGAGATTTTGTTATGTGCCTACCTTTTTGTTTTTTAGTAAGTATTGATTAGTTGGTTGTCAGCATGAACTTAGAGGTAATTGGCTCTATTCTAGTTCACTTATAGAGACTGTCTCTTTTACTAAACTACTACGAATGATACTTATTATTTATATTTTGTACTAACCAGATATTATTAAATACTGGTACCTACTTAAATATTAATCAAAATCTCTACTTAACAAATAAGTTAGTAAATGATTAAGGAGAAAAAGTGAGCATCAAAGAGGCAAACTTAATTTTAACATGCTTTTTCATTTGAATATCACGCCTTACAGATCAATAATATATATAATATTCTAAAGGCTTATGCGAAATATTATGCATGATCCTAATACAGAATTTCATATATTCATAAATTTTCTCTAATTAAATAAAATAAAGACATGAATACAGCTCTAAACTCTAGCTCTAAAACACTTTATCAAGTTTTGTGTTTATTACAGTAAATCAATACATATTTTATTTCTAATTATTGATTAGCAACCGCATGATAAAGTACCTGAAAGCTTTATTTCGTTTATAATAAGCTTACTTTCATATGAATTTGTAATTTATAACAGCGACGGGGTGATTCCGTGATTTTGGTCACTTTGAAGGTGTACTCATATTCAGAAAAAATATATACTATGTGCGGACATTTGGTCAACAATCCGTGGAAAAAGATATATTATAACTGCTTGATTAATAGATAAAAAAATGTAAATGCAGTTGTTTTTAAATATTTTTTAAAACTTGACGATAATGAATTTTCGGCAAAATATGACCTTAAAAAATCCGAGTCGAAAATTTGACAATCGAACTAGCGCTTCCATATTAAAAGTACTTATTATATGCTCTATTTTTCGGGCTTTTTGGATAAAGGTAAGGTTCGTGTTTTGTTTTATTTTTCGTTATAGGAAAGCTTCTGATTGATCTGCTTCGACTATCAATTTCAGTTTTGCTGATGATGAACTTCAGTTGATAGGACTGCGGTTGGGCAAAGAATACATTTACCTAGAAATAAATTTTCATCAAAGTCAAGTCAAAGTCAAAATAATTTATTTGCTTGTCTAATATTTATAATATATTTTTATTTATAATATACGTATATGGTCTGGGGTTCGGTACTACAAAACGGGAACCTACTAAGACTCTACAGTCAGTCCGTCTGCCCGACCTTTCTTTTATCGCCAAAAAGAAAAAAAAAACTAGGTGTGCACTAAATAGCAAAATAAAATTATCACTAAGGTCGTCATTCCGATGTTTATCACTATTGACCATTCATTAGAGCACATGTTTTTTAAGGATTTTGATGCATTGACGTGCCAAACTACAAAGCTCACGATTCCTAGGTCTCATGGATAATCGAGGAAACGTTTTCGAGCAATTAATTGATCAAACGGCAAACGTTTAGTAGCGAACCCTATACAAGCCTGTTACTTTAGAACCTTAATGGGTACAGCTGACCTTTCTACTCATGAAGGCGTACTCCTATCCTCCATATTTTTGAGTGTAGTTGCAAGTTGCAACTATACTACTGCCTAACGAAGCGATCACATTTTATTAAAAAAAAAAAAAAAAACTGTTTATTGCTTAAGTGTATGGTACAAATGAAGTAAATGAGACTTACCAAATCTTAAAATTAAAGATTGTAATATAAGCCTTTTTTAGTAATTTGGTACATAACAACTAACTTAAGTGCTAAAATGTATGATAACAGTTCAAACAGTGTTGTTTGCAAACATTCATTAATTTACTTATCTTTTTCCAGTATATAAAATCTTTTTAAAAGGTTTTTGACTACTTTAGGTTTATGTTTATTTATTTTTGCTATTCTTGATCTGGGTAAGGTATTTAATACTATAGGTAATAAGCATGTCTGAACCCTTCTCCCATAATTATTGTTACATTTAGGTATTTTGAACAATGGAATATTAGGCAAGTTTCGTAGATTGCATGGTGTTCTGCATGTTTCCAAATTTTTTATATTAATATAATTTTCAGTTATAAAAGCTAATTTTAATTTGTCAAATATATTCATTACTTGTTCTTATTGTTTTACTATATGTACCATTAGCTCAAGAATAAATACCTTTCTTTATTCATGTAACATTATAGCATTTACACCCCCACCCTAAGACGTAGTGTACCAACAAGCCTACCCTGTTGTTGAAGCGCTCGTAGCGAAGCTTACTTAGCTGTTCTTAACCGATCAGCAAAGTTAAGCAACGTCGCCCGCGGTTATGAGTTGCATGGGTGACCGCTAGTGACATTACTACTGAGCGCTTCCGTGCTTCAGAGGGTACGTTAAACCGTCGGTCCCGGTTGTTGTCTAAGGATGGTAGTCGTTATAGCATGGTGGTAGGGCATTTTGCGAATGCCCGCCTGGCTAGCTACCACCCTCAAGTAGAAAATCTGTCGCCAAGCACCAAATGGTGTGTTCCGGCAGCTGTCCTTGAGAGCCAGTACTTCTAGGTTAGCCTGAACAACGTCTTCGACCACATCATCACTTACCATACATACATCAATAATTTACTGTGGAGGGGCGCGCCTTCGTGTGTAAACAGGCTTGTACCTATTCCTACCTAGGTTCCAAAGAGTTCGGGCAGCCGAGTCTTTGTAATAGGTAACCTTTTTATAGTAATGGAACCCTAAAAAATATTTTGACTAACCCAGGGGTCGAACGAGGATCTCTAGGTGAGGTTGTGCCACACCGCCATAAGTATACCATTGACAACGAGCAGTGATCCCACACACAATTGATCATCTGTCACCTCGTCGCTCTCGAGTGATCTTACTATGAATTCATACACTAGTATGAATTCCGAAACACTAATTAAGCGTTATATGTTACATTATACCATAAGAGAGCAATATCATATTTTTATATAATTTTGCTCTCTTGCAAGAGCGCTATTTTGAATCTAGAGCGGAGTGAAGGAATACTTATTAGTTATAAGGCTACAAAGTTGTTATTTGGCGCGAGTACTTTTATATTGAATCCTGAAGAAGCGAAGAATTCAAGGCTTGAACAACAAGCAAAACAAGTTATTCAAAATATAGAATCCTGAACGTACCGAAGAATTTTTCAAAGATACGAGGCTCAAAATAACCTTGCTGCCGAGTGTACCTAACACACAATTTTTACGACATTACTGTTGTAAAAATTGTGGAGGAAATGTTAGGCGCAAAAAACAGCTTAGATATCGTTGTAAAGTTTCGTAAAAATTATCACTAAAATTGGTAGGTAATATTTAAAGGAAATTGTGAATTTAATTATTTAAATTTTTATGGAAGTTCGAATTTTAAAAACCTTTTCCACGAAAGCGGATATAAAGCAATCACAATCACACATATTTCTATTATTAAACTACGACTTTACGAGCTTGTGAGAAAAATATTTTTGCGACTGTGTGATATGGCAAAGGGAGGTTATTTAACGATACTGTCGCGATAGTTTTCTCATCGTGAAAACTTTAGAGTTTTCACGATGAGAAAACTATCGCGTATTGTACTTACTCAAAAATTAGTTTTTGAGTAAGTACAATGCGATTAAAATAAGAATAGGACGGGCTCTCGGCTAACTTCACTCATATTCACTCTAATAAGTACGATTAAAAATAGAGCAGTGCCATATATTTATACGTCATTTTAAATGAGTGACCCGAAATTGTTAATTTTTATAAATTCATATTTTTAAGGTTAACAGCACAGACGCCATCTTGGTTTGATGACATCGCGGGCGGCAGGGTCTTATTTCTCCGACAGTGTACTACTAAGCTACATGTTGCCGAGTGTTTATTGGCTTTCTCGTTTAATTATTTTTTTTGACAGTTTAGTTTGTTGTTGTTGACGGTTCAATATGGTTTTGGTGATTGTTATGTTTGTTTTTGTTACCCGTTACAATGATAACGATGAGTCTGACTCAGTGGGCCATCAGGACATGCGGCATCGAAGAGCTAAGCGATTCAAATTAAAATACCTAAGTACAAAATATTGCCAACAGTTAAAATCAGTTTAAATTATTTATGTGTTTGCTGTACCTACAGTCACCTACAACTTCGTTTACCCACCTATGACTACTTGTTTTTATAGACGACTACCCACATGTGTTTCATTTGTATATATGTATTTTTGTGAGTTTCTTTATTTCACCATAACTTCTAAACGACTTAACTGATTTTTATGTTCGAGATATCGTTGTTAGATTTATCTTGATAGCTCAAGTGACACTATGTACATAAAAAAAATAAAAAACAAACTGGTGGATTTAAGAAGCCATATAGTGAGAAAACCAATTTATTTTTTCTTCCAAAGCCTGTTGGGTATCAAAATGAAGGACTTTAAAAAACGAATCCATGAATATATTAACTTACAGTTTTAATTTCAATGGATCGATAAGACGCTAAACGAAAATAAGTTATTTGCAGCCGGGTTTTTTATTTTCTTTATTAATATACACATGTTTTATAATTATTTTTATTGCACACTGTACCAAGTTCTAGTTTTGACGTCACAAAATGGCGCTAGGCTGATCCTATTCTTATTTTAATCGCATTGTACCTATGTAGTCCAAATATCTAGTGCTTCAAACTAACTTCACATGGAACTTTTAGGCGCGCGCGAACGAATTACCCATCGGTGATTGGAAAATAAATAGTTTAAATAGAAAAATAAATAACTGTCATTTTGTTTTCGCAACATGCATTAGAATAATTAATAATGAACCGAAAACGATATAAAATTTATATTTCTATGATTTCCTTATTAAAAATCCTTAAGTTATCAGGTTATTTTGAAAAATAATTGTTTTTTGAGTGAATTGTTTTGGTTAACGATTTATATATCTAATTCGTAACTTCTTGGGATGACTGTGATTATATGATTAAGAATATCTGCATATTGGGAATACTTTACATGTTTTGAAATGTTTGAATTGCTTTGTTTTTTTATAACGATAATCATCATAGGTAAGAAATGGTTCCAATGTTTGTACCTACTGTTTTCATCCATAAGGATGGCAAAATCAAAACCAATTGTCAAGCATATTTACAATATATTTATGCTTGAAAATTGCTTTTGATGAGAATGAGGTATATGATCAATGAGATATTTGTGCAGAAATAGATCAATAAAGTAATCTGCATTATTGTATTGTTTATATCCTTAATTAAATCCTATCACGATATTACCTTCCTACTATCACGACTTTACCAGTTCGGATCACGAACTTACCTCCATTATACAATACATAAATAAAATTTACTATTTTCTCAGTAACCAAACCGTTATCGGATTCTGTTTAGACGATATAATATACCTAGTAAATTGTACGCCCTAACAAATTTCTACTAAATTCACAAATTTGTTGATTACAATTCGAGAATTGACTTAAAATGTCAAACTTCTAACGAAATAACCTCCCCTTACATACTCTACTTTTCGTCCCACTATAAGAAAAATAAATAAGATGGTACCTCTAGGTAGTTACCTACAGAAATTTTTAGACATTAACGATTATGAGTTTCTTGAGAAAGGAATTTGAAGCATAAAAACATGATTTTCCAAGTGTAGGTATTATGTTAGAAGGCAGATAAAATAACATTAATTAAAAGATATCGGCAACACACTCATTCTCTTCTACACTTTTTATTGAACGCCCTTCGTACATACTACCATGATATTAAGTACCTATATGCACTGATATAAATTAGTGAACCCTGCTATTTAACACAGCAGGAATAATAAAATACTCTCTATGTATCTTTACCTGATTTGTATGAATATCGGTCCAGTAGTTTGTTTGGTAGTGCCAGTTCCACCAGACAGGATATGTTGTCGATTTTATTGAGGTCTTGCAGTAGGTACATAAGCAATAACTATTATCTAACCTGTGACATATGATTGAACGTACAAAAAGGCTTCTTACTATTCTTACGTCCTGGTGAAATGTATCGGGTATAACCTACTACGACCTAGGACAACCATAATACCTATATGAGGTCTGAGGGCTGGTAGCCGACTGGCCATAGAGCAAAAACTTTTAACAAATTACCTAATATCCTTGTTTTGTTCTGCGTATTAATAATCGTTTCACCTATTAGGTACCTACCTATGTTCTTGTGTTGAAGACATTATTGTACCTATCCCACGCCAGTGGGATAACGTTAGAAAGATGATGTGATGAGACAAGAGGAGTTTGGTTGGCGTAAAAAACATAAGTAGGTACATTAAACTGCTGACGATGATTTACCTACCTCGTGTTTAAGTTAATAACTATAGGTGTAGGTAGGTAGCCAATTATTTCTTATGCTATTTCTATTTGGAAAGGCAGCTATCCTGTAGGTACGTGTGTTAAGTTAATAAATTAAGATTAGACGTTATCATATGATAGTGTAGGTACGTAGTAGGTACATGGCAGATTGGCAGAGTCATCTTAACAGTAACTGTAGGTAATCATAATAATTACCTAATAGAGATAACGACAGCCTTGGAGGCATTTTAATCAGAATTAACCTAAAACTACCACGCGTTGCGATATAAAAAAAGATCATCGTGAAATCGCGTATTAATATATGAAACGGCACCAAGTCACGAAAGTCGGAGTCATTACACCGACCGAGCCGAGCCTACATTTCCGAACGCATCTCACCGCTCAGTGTCATTGGCCGCGCGCTGCCAAAATAAAAAAAAAACATGACTGAGGAAACTCGGAAAAAAACTTTTTTGGGATTTGATTTTAGTACTCAAAGGGTAAGTAATTAATTTCGTGTTCTTTTGTTTTAATATTGCTTTTTAGTTTGAATTAACAAACGTTTCCCCATTAGCCGAAAAATGGTTTAATTTTCGGACCTATTTCGCTCTAAGTTTATTTTTATTATGATGCGATTAAAATTTTATTCATAACATATTTTGTGTATGATATCATAGATACATTTTTAACTATGATGTCGTAAGTTTCATTATGATAATCACATACCGCATAGGTACATGCAAGTGGTAAAAATTCATTATAGTATCAAGGTCTTGCTTGAGTGATCCAAGTCTGACATTGGCATTGAAAGTCACAATTACTTGCTTTAACTAAGTTATAAATATTTGCCATTTAAAGAATTTATCTGCATATTTTAAAAGAACATTACTATAAAATTATTTTGAATACATTTAATAATTATTTTTATACCTAGCCTAGCCCATTTAAATAATGGATTCTGTACATGCCTGTTTATAGATTAGGTGGGTATATTTTTAAAGTTTTAGACTCATGCACTGTGAGTTTCGTGTTCCACACACAGTATTCTCTATATTATGTATTTAACAAATATATACTCCGTCAAAAAAATATTCCATCCTGCAATTTGCTGGTCTTTATTAGTAGTTGTTTTAGTATAGATTTTCTATTAGAATCATATCAAGTTTGAAGCTTGAAGCTTGTTAAATCATTAGGGAGTCATATTAGCAACCTGCCATAATAACATTCTGTGAAAATTTCTTGTCACAACATTACATACATTTATGTTTTCTTGTACCGAACACTTATAAGTAAATAAAGTAAATCAGCTATCAAAATACATGCCTTCTTCATAAACATGGATAAAATTAAGAACTAGTAATTTGTGGTTTAAAAGTGTTAAGAACCTATTTCAATGCAGTAACTATCAAAAAGTGATTAAAATAATTGTGATACAAATAAATATAATCATTAATATTTTCAAGTACTTACTTAAACTACTTTGGTTCTTCCCTGTGTTCTTCTGTTTATGAATTAATGTATTATGTTACATTTATAAAAGAAAAATGTATTGTAGACCCTTTGGACAAAGGATAAACATCACATTGACCAGGTTACTTATCAAAATGAACAGACTTTATAAATCTGCCAATAGGAATATTAAATATCCCAGTATGCAAATGTATAAAAGGTAAGAAAAGGAAAATACTGGTGAGCAGCAGTGTCTTCTAGGAAACTGCCTATTTACAATACAATTCCCAAGACATCTGTCAATAATGCTCCATGTTAATAAGAATCCTCGTGGGATGTTGGGTTAGATTGTCACCCCCCTCTAAAGAGATGAGACGAGTTACTTAGCATTCCATGGATCACCGTGCGGGTGCTGGGTCCATAGGCCAGAGGGGCCTGGGACTTGCAACCCAGGGAGTAGGGTTAAGGGCCCTTTACGATGACCTCAATGCTTTCCTTTAACCTTCGAGCCTCCTCCCCTGATTAACCAAATTTGGTAAGATCGTCGATTTAACGCAGCTTTAGCTACACATTCTAGGAAGTAACAACTTCTACTGCAATCCCGAAGATGCCTGCGAAGCGTAGGGATTATGGACATTCCCCCCAATGGTGGAGACCTTGTTCAAAGGTGGACATTCCAGTTGATGTGATGATCCAGGCGGACATTCGAAAAATGCCCTTCCACCATGTGGTGAAGCTCAATCCCGCGGCGGGAGACGAACCATAGACTTGCGGCACGGCAGTCCAGTCCAATCCAGTGCCGCTGAGCCATCACTGCTTCAATGTATTGCTTGCTATAAATAATTATTTGTATTATAATTTCAGTTGAAAGCGGTGGTCATTGGTGAAGATTATGGAGTACTCCATGAAGCAGATGTTGAATTCGATGTTGACCTGCCTGAGTTCAGGTAAGTAGTTTTATTATTGAGTTGCCAAATTGTGCAAGTATTATTTGAAATTTGAGGAATATTCTGTTTTCATATAAAAACTACCGCAAGTATCATCTACATTGTACAAACTGGATTTATATGTGCGCAATATTTATAGACCTAGCTCACCACAGTTTGTATAACTAAGGTGAAAAAAAATGTGTAAACTGTTAAATAAATGTTTTAATTGGGCTGTTGTAAAAAAAATTGTTAAAAACTTACTTGAACTTATTGGAAGTAACATTGTATGTGTAAAATTATTCAGAACGTCAATAAATTTGTCAAATCAATTATTTTGGGCACTTATTAATGAATTAGTAGGATTATTTTGGAAGGTCCAATATTTGGTTTAAGCTAAGACAGATCGAGGATTATACATTTAAATCATATATATATATACATATATATAGTTTTAAAATCTGTACTCATACATCAGTGTTTATCCATAGTATTTGTCAGGTACATGATGATATTTTGTTGGATAAGTTAGACAAAATTATATCAAGATAGCCGACAAAGTAGCTATGTGAGGTATATGTGTTGTTTCAGCCCAATTTAATTTTAATTGTGATGTGATGTGTTCAATTCTTTTGATCACAATTTTACCTGATTGAAAGTGACTATATGTTTGAAGATGAAGTATGAAGTCCACTTTAATTAATTAATTTATAACCTCATTGTGGCCTACATAGTTATTCCAAAAGCCAACATGTCATTTCGTATAACAGTAATAACTAAATAATAATAACATAACATACTTATCATAAAAACATGTGCAAGCTTAATGATTTTATTTTCCACGTTTGGATACATATTGGTTGATAAAATTGCGAATATTACGAAAAAATATATGTTTTAGAATTTTTTGGCTATGAACATTTGAAATCTAGATTTCTTGGAGCTCGCGGCTATTTTCCCTCACAAAGAGTTGTTTGTTTAGAACGGCGGGTGGGGTGGTGCGCGGAGAGGGAAGGGGCGAATACTTCGCGCCGCCCTTGCTGTGGGTGAAGGCACTGGACATGGTGATGGACCGCCTCATCGTGGCTGGAGTCGACTTCGAGGGGATCGAGGCTCTTTCGGGGGCTGGGCAGGTGAGCCATATAATTTTTTACACCGCTCATCTTCCTCACACTTCGCTGCTGGATACGCAGCCGTAAGTGGATTTATCAGGCTGAGCATTGCAAGGTTGAAGTATTTCATATGCCGGCCATCTTGTATCAGCCATCTTGGATTCTCGACACATGTCATAAAATGGATGGCTCTTGTAACTATCTCCGACATGTATTCAAGATGGCCTCTAAATATATTTATTTAATTCCACAGAGTTCGTCCTTAGGGAGCTGGCATGTTGGTAGGGCATTTTGCGAATGCCCGCCTGGCCAGCTACCACCCTCAAGTAGAAAATCTGTCGCCAAGCACCTAACGGTGTGTTCCGGTAGCTGTCCTTGAGAGCCAGTACTTCTAAGTTAGCCTGAACAACATCTTCGACCCCATCGTCACTTACCATCAGGTGAGATAGTGGTCAAAGGTTAAACTATCAGGCATAAAAAAAAAAAAAATGCTACAGTACAAAAGAAGTTATTGGATTACTGGTTTTGTTCTAGCAACACGGCTCAGTATGGTGGTCCAAAGACGCCGAGTCCAGACTGAGCAACCTCTCCTCAGATGAATTCCTGCACACGCAGCTGTCTACCGCCTTCCTATGCGACTCGCCAGTCTGGATGGACTCCAGTACCAGCGCAGACTGCCGCGCGTTGGAGGAAGCTGTAGGAGGCCCTGAGGTACAACACTCAACTCAAATAGTTAAACTACTGAGCATTTGGATTCCCTGTGGGCCTGCAATGGCCTTTAGGTTCCGTAAAGGAATAATATTAAACCGCTAATCTTATTATAAATTTATTTCATGACTGTCCAAAAAAAGGAAAGTTATGTTAAGTTCTATTTATGTATGTTTGTGAGTTTCTTTTTTTCACTTCTAAACGGCTTAACCGATTTTAATCTATTAGCTATCGTTACTTTCGTCTTAATAGCGCCAGTGGAAGTAGGTACATGAAAAAATAAAACATCAATCTGACGGATTTTAACGTCATATTGTAAGAATTTTTTTTTCCTCCATACCGATTGCGTTACCTATCAAAATGATGGGCTTTAAAAAACGATTCTATAATTATTTATATCATGCAGTTATAATTTCAATGTAACGCTACGACGCTTAACGAAATCAAATAATTTTCTGTCCAGATTTATACTCTTTTAATTTAATTATACTTCTAAATATAATTACAAGCACTATCGCGTGCTAAGCGAAATATATTTCACAAATTATTGGAGTACAAAATTTTATGCCCAAGGCGGGAATTGAACCCGCGTCCTCCGATATCGCGTCGGATGCCTATACCCCTCGGTACCCCCTATAGCCCCTAGTATAATTAATTATACTTGTTAGCTAATCCTCAAGAAATAGTTCTCATTCCTGAATTAGATTGTAAACATCTTCGAACAGTGGTCAAACGCTTATAAAAAATGTATTGTAAAGTCCCACATCTGTCAACAGGAGTTAGCTAAGATCACCGGTTCCAGAGCGTACGAGCGCTTCACCGGTCCTCAGATCCGTAAGATGCACCGCACCAAGCCTCGGGTGTATCAGGCCGCCCCCCGGATATCCCTCGTGTCCTCCTTCGCCTGCTCGCTGGTCTTGGGAAGGATCGCCCCTATCGACCTGTCTGATGGTTCTGGAATGAACCTGCTTGATATCAGGACGATGACTTGGGATGAGAAGGCGTTGAAGGTAAGGGCAAGGTCCAAGTTCACTGTGCTATGTCTATTACTCCTGTCATCTTTTACAGACATTTGCGATTTAGTTGCAACTATTTCTCGCTACTCAAGCAATCACATTTTACAATTTTATTGTTTTACTGTAGGTATGTACCATTATTATTTACACTCACACTAAGACGATGAGACGAATTACTTAGCATTCCATGGATTCACCGTGGTCCATAGCGTTGCAGATGATGAGGCCCAAGTCAAGGTGCCTGGGACTTGCAACCCAGTGAGTAAGGTTAAGGGGCCCCTTTATGATGCATCAATGCTCCCTTTTGCCACTCGAGCATAATGATGGGGTGTGTCTTTTCAAAATTTTTATTGAGAACAAACTTCTCGGTATGATGATCTTCAAAAAAATAAACTAAAGAATAAATTACAAAAAACTTCAAGTAATAAGTAAAAATAGCGTCAAAATTACGTTTAATTAGTTATACAAAACCACGTTAATTAGATATACAAAACTGCGTTTAATAAGTCTATAAGGACATAAAAAGGTACTTATATAAAAGAAAAAAAAGTACGAAATGCAAAAGAGATCCCTTATTTTAACACGTAAATTACATACAAACTATTTTTATATATTTAAAGATCCATACCTCACTCTAAAAAATTAAAACACGAGTTAGCTCCTATTACAACAGCATGTTTTATCTGTTTATATAATATCTATAAGAATAAAATAAGTATATATAATATCTATAAGACCTTTATATATTGATGAAATGTACATTTGGACAAAATAAATGAATACTGAATACTGAATCTGGGCTGGCCAAATGAGCGAGCGAAAACCTTTAATTAAAGGTGCCACTAGAGGTGCCTGACCACACACCGCATGGCCCGCGCTGGCCGTCGCATTCTCACATAGCCGCGAGCGGTATTACGAGCACACATACTTAAGTGTACCTTCTTTACTTGAGTATATGCTTTGTGCCTACGGGAAGCGATGAAGGGGTGACATTCTAGCCCCCGTCACCACAAGGGCTGGCTAAGCTGTTGTTATATCCGAATATTACTTCGTAAATGAGTGGTGACTGCATATACTTTATTAAATCTTTCGTAATTAGTACACATATTTAAACAATTTTGAATCCAATTTCACTTGGGAGCGCACGTACTCCATGACGAAGCGACTCTGAAAGTCGCGAAGCCGGTTGAGATCGAGCTACTCGACTGATTTAACGTAAGTGAAATCGGATTCAAAATTGTTTAAAGATGGCATATATCTCGGATATCTGTGGGTCTCTCACGCGATTCGGTTTAAGCAGTCCTTACTTCTGTGTACTGTAAAATAATGAGCTTACTAATAACGTCTTACTATTGTACCTCAGGCATGCGGAGACGAATCTCTTGAAAGCAAGTTGGGTTCACCGGTCCCTACCGCTACAGAACTAGGCACCATATCTCCGTACTTCGTGCAGCGTTACGGATTCCGAGAGGATTGTCGCGTCGTAGCGTTTACCGGCGACAACTGTTCTGCTCTCGCTGGTACGTAATGACTGGACATGACACTAGGGTTGGCTACTTTTTGTGCACGTTTATTTCGTTTAAAGAAGATTGGCGTCAGGTCACCCATAAAACTGCGTCAGAAACTTCATAATCGATTGAAGCATATATATTATACAACTTAGCCCTTGCTAAAACACTCATGGCAAACAAATGACAAGATGAATGTTTTAGCAAAAACATTTCAAACGCTTGTAACCGATCAGCAAAGTTAAGCAACATCCGCATCAGTCATGAGTTGGATGGGTGACCGCTAATAACATTACTACTGAGCGTGAACGTGCTTCGGAGGGCACGTTAAGCCATTGTTCCTGGTTGTCATGGTCATTCTAGGTTAGCCGGAACAACATCATCACTTGTCATCAGGTGAGATAGTGGTCAAAGGCTAAAACTAGGCTAAACTATCAGGCTTAAAAAAAATGCAATATATTCTTGTGTTGTCTTTTGGGTTAAAAGCAGTCATATTGTTGGAATAAGGGTATGATCATAGCATAACATAGCATTTTAACAGTGGTTGGCAACCCTACTTGTGGCTCTACTATTGTTAATTATTGTTTTCTTTTAGGTCTAAAGCAGTCATTATAAAGGCATAAGGATAGGAACATGACAAAACTTTATATTTTTTGCTTGATAGGTTAGCCTTTGACCACTGTCGCACCGGATGGTAAGTGATGATGTGGTCGAATATGTTGTTCAGGCTAACCTACAATTACTGGCTCTCAATGACAGCTGCCGGAACACACCGTTAAGTGCTTGGCAACAGATTTTCTACTTGAGGGTGGTAGCTAGCCAGGCGGGCATTCGCAAAATGCCCTGCCACCATGCCTTTTTTAACAGTATGGTTGGTAACCCTACTTGCGGCTCTATTATTTTTGATCGTTATTTTTTTTGTTTGAAGCAGGCATATTGATGGAAGAAGAGTAGGAACAAGATAAAACTTTTTTAATAGTATAATTGGCAACCCTACTTGTAGCTGTGCTATTGTTGATTGTTGTCCATCGATTTTATTATAAAAGGAAGATATGGTACGCTCTAATATCACGACAATATAATGTGGAGAAAATTTAACACAAGCATATAATGCACACAGCTACACGTCCATTGTATATGATACGTTTCAATGAATGAAAAAGACAGAAAGACAACCATGCAGTAGACACGCGTACAGTTCGACCAACTTATCTGTTCAGGCGGCAGAAAAAAGAACTACAAAGTTCCCTCAATTTGTGACAGTTTGTAGTTGATTTCCTTGACCAATAGCGCCCTCGAGAATTGCACAGTTAAGTTGGTGGTACTATACGCACACTACTGAGACGCAATCAGGAGACGTCGCCTGATTTGTCATTGCCATGTTCGAGTTACGCGTGCCGTTTCTACCATTTTTTATAAGTTCTATGTTGTTGTCTTAGGTTTAAAGCAGTCATATTGTTGGAATAAGAAAACTTTTTTAAATTATGGTTGCCAACCCAAAATGAGTCTTGTACCATTGTTGATATTTGTTAAGGCTTTTTCAACAAGAACTTTGTTTAATAAAACAAAGAATTTAGATGAAGATGATTTAAATTTTTATTGTATAACGAAGAGAAAAGTTTGGCAATTATTAATGAAAAATGATCTCTGGCAAATGTCCACCACGAGCACGCTGACAGATGTCGATTCTTTCATCAAAGTTTTTAATCACTTTTTGGCAAAATGGCGGGTCTATTTCGTTAATCACATGACGATTTTTTTTCATTCATAAATGCCTAACTTTTCTTCGTAATACAATAAAAATTTGAATCAACTTCATCTAAATTCTTTGTTTTAGAAAACAAAGTTCTTGTTGATAAACCCTTTATATACCTGGGCACTTTGTAATATAAGTGAAAGCTTGTCCCTGCCGCTACTGACTTTAGACATATATATTTTGAAGCAGTGATGGCTCAGTGGCATTGGCTATGGACTGCCGCGCAACAGGTCCATGGTTTGAATCCCGCCGCGGGCTTGAGCTTCACCGCATGGTGGAAGGGTATTTTGCGAATGCCCGCCTGGCTAGCGACCACCTTCAAGTGGAAGGGTATTTTGCGAATGCCCGGCTGGCTAGCGACCACCTTCAAGTAGAAAATCTGTCGCCAAGCACGTAACGGTGTGTTCCGGCAGCAGTCCTTGAGAGCCAGTGAAATTACAGGCACAATGAGATAACAACTATGTCTCAATGTGACGGGCGTAGTGCAATTCGTGACTTGTGATGAAATGCATCTGTTATAGGCAGAGGTTAGTCCGCTTAACATCAGGTGGACCTCGAGCTTGATCCGTCACAATAACATAAAAAAAAAATATAACTCATTTAAATCGTATCTAAATTTACCATCAAACGAAACTACATTAGTTTGCTCAGTAAATAACATATAAACATGATAAGATTCACTTATCAGTCTTTATACCACTATATTTGCTTCAACGGTATCTTGTGTGATAACAGCGCGACGCGTGTTATCAACAAATTGTTCTTTAATGTCTTGTATTGCTTATCCCACTCGAGATAAATATTAACCAGTTGTCATAACAAGTGACGTTCGAATACTATCTGTAAATCATTCTTAGTGTTCAAGTTAGTTTAATTTAAGGGTGAACTGGCCGGCCTGTTGTCCATACAGACCCACCAACTTATTTGTTCAGGTGACAGAAAAAAGAACTACAACATTCCTTCAAATTGTGACAGTTTGTAGTTGATTTCCATGACCAGTAGCGCCCTCGAAAACTGCACAGTTAACTTGGTGGTACTATACAAACGTCGTAGGGTGATCACTCCCTTATTTGAGGATTTAGGTCCAAAATAAAGCATAATACCGATTGATCTCGTCATTATCTAGGCTTGTATGATGCCGAAAATTTAATAAAATAATTAAGTTGAGAATTATGAGCCTCGAAACATTTTCATATAAAGTTATCGAGGCTCATAACTTGCAAATTAATTATCTATTTAAAATTTTGATATCCTACAAGCCTAGATAATGACGATATCAACCGGTATTATGCTTAAGTCTGAACCTAAAATCTCAAATAAGGGAGTGATCACCCTACGACGTTTGTATGGAGAAGTGAACGGCCAGTTCAACCTTAATGCTGGCACTTAGTTGGTTTAACGAATAAGCATTGCAATCCAACCAATACAGTGGCTGCCAATCAACTCGCTCACAATAGTGTCTGCCGATTCAGCGATATGACCGCCGTTCCGTTATAATCAAATCCCCCTACGACAATCCATATGACGTCACGAATTACATATTCAAATACGCCAAGCTTATGACCGCTATCGGCAATAATTACTGTTATTACATCATCTACTTTTTACATCACATACTGAAATGACATTTTTTTTGCTAATATTTTGTGTAGTTATAACCCGGTTTAATAAAGTCAAATCGAAGATAGCGCAGCAAATCTTTACATCTCACTTACTCACCATAGCAGAATAAAAAGGACCAGAAGGGTCACTGCAAAGCCGTTCTAATAAATAAGCGACTCTAGCTACGAAGCAATAAAGTTCACATCAGTTCGCAAAGCACGGATTACCTACAACGCTTGTCTCTTTTTATCGCATAGACGCGCATAGCTCTGATCTCTTCTGACGCGGCACGCCCCTTACAATAATCCCGTCCAGACGGATACGGCGAGGTACCTGTAGCCTTGTACCTAAAGTGTGGAGTGACCCAGGCTTGACTATATTCTGAATGTAGTCCATCGTGCGCAAGTGAGATGTAATGATTTGTAGTGCCGTCTTCGATTCGCTTCTTTATTTAACCGGGGTCTTCGATTCGCTTCTTTATTTTCTTTATTTAATTATATAACTTAAAAACTACTTGATGGAAATTGATGAAATAGAAATGGCACTTGTATACTATTCAACCAACAATAAAGTATTTTTTCATTATCTATGACTAAAAAAAACATACAGACCTCTTCCAAGTGGGGTAATCTTGATTTTAACATTGCAGGGCTGAGGCTGCGCTCTGGCTGGGTAGGGCTGAGCCTCGGCACTAGTGACACCCTGCTGCTGGGGCTGGAGACGCGCGCTGCCCCGCCGGCTGGGCATGTGCTGGCAGGGCCTACCCCCGCCGCCGCATACATGGCGCTGCTCTGCTTCTCCAACGGATCTCTTACTAGGTTTCTACTCATTTTATTATTTATAACAACATACAATCTCAAACGAAATACAATAAATCTGCTGCACAGGTGACGGGTTAATACGCCAGTAATCTGGCTCTCAAGGACAGCTACCGGAGCACACCGTTAGGTGCTTGGCGACAGATTTTCTACTTGAGGGTGGTAGCTAGCCAGACAGGCATTCGGAAAATGCCCCACCATCATTATTAACATGTATTAATAAAATTATGTTTATTTTCTAAATAAATTATCTGTAGTTATTATTTCTATTAGGCAGAACCATCGTGACAGGCTAGCGGGTCAAAGTTGGGAGGCATTCAATGAACTACTCCGAGCGACTGTCAGGGGCAATATGGGATATATGGGTGAGCAGAATAACTCATTAGATAATTTTACACTCTGCTGCTGCACACAGCCTCCCCCCATGAGAGGGGTTTCCATATTCCCCATGATTAGCGGCCGGCTCGGGGATCAAACGGAAATAATTGATTGATAACAGACATTTATATTCACACATTTTTGAAGCAGTGATGGCTCAGTGGCATTGGCTATGGACTGCCGCGCAGCAGGACCATGGTTCGAATCCCGCCCAGAGCTTGAGCTTCACCGCATGGTGGAAGGGCATTTTGGGAATGCCCGCCTGGCTAGCGACCACCCTCAAGTAGAAAATCTGTCGCCAAGCACCTAACGCTGTGTTCCGGCAGCAGTCCTTGAGAGCCAGTGAAATAACAGGCAAAAATGAGACTTAACAGGTATGTCTCAAGGTGATGGGCGCAGTGCAGTTCGTCACTTGTGATGAAATGCATCTGTTATAGGCAGACGATACTGCTTAACATCAGGTGGGCCTCGCGCTTATTCCTTCACAATAACAAAACACTTTCACAAACCTGCTAATGCACTCAACATGCTGTTTATATTAAACTCATTGGGATCATCGGTAATGACAACAATAAAATTTCATTCATAAATAGACCCAAGTCGTCCTGATGATGTCACTGGGTTAAGATTATTAAAAGCAATCTACAAATAGGAGGAATCTCTAATGAGAGATAACAAATGTACTCTAAAAAGAGCAAAAAAAGTTTTGTTTTTTACGAATGGAACTCATGCTAATCGATAGGGTTAGTGATTACAAACCATTCATATTCCGGGACAATATGGCCTAAATGACCGCCCCGATGAGATTAATGGCTTTGAAACTGTCGATATCTGATCATCCTATCTCGGAAACTATGCAATAACTTGAGGTGATTATAGTAATTAAACAACTGTAAACGGTTTAAATCGCGTATATTTATCATTATTTTTGTCCCGACGTTTTAAACCGTTTAAAGTTGTTTAATTACTATGTGTAATAATCGCGAAAACCTAAGACAACATTGAGGTGATTATTTTTGAGATATGTTCTGTAAACGATCAAAGTTGATGGATTTTGTTTTATCCAAATCGTGCTAGAAATGCCAGAGTTATAAAAGACCAATACAATTTGAACTCCAGTATCAGTATAAATGTTAGTGGCCGGTTTTTTTGGATAGCAGGAGATTGGTGTATTTTACATCTCCGTTGAAACATTAACTTTTATTCACAATTATAAGCGAATAATTTTGAAGCGCTCGTAGAGAGGTTTGCTTAGCTGTTCTTAACTGATCAGCAAAGTTAAGCAACATCCGCCGCGGCCATGACTTGGATGGGTGACCGCTAGTGACATTAGTACTGAGCGTTTCCGTGCCGGTCAGTCCCGGTTGTTGTCTTAGGATGGCAGTCGTTTTAGCATGGTGGTAGTTCATTTTGGGAATGCCCGCCTGGCTAGCTACCACCCAAGTAGAAAATCTGTCGCCAAGCACCTAACGGTGTGTTCCGGCAGCTGTCCTTGAGAGCCAGTAATTCTAGGTTAGCCTGAACAACATCTTCGACCACATCATCACTTACTATCAGGTGATATAGTGGTCAAAGGCTAACCTATCAGGCACAAACAAAATATATATATATATTAGTTTTAATTTAAAAAAAAAAGGCCAGGTCAAGAGTACCCTAAACCGACGCTTATGTATGAAAGGATTGATGAGTGTAGATGAAGTGAAAGATATATGTAAGGAACGTAGCAAGTAGAAATCCGTGGTCTCATCCTACCCCCACGGGAAAGAGGCGTGATTTTATGTATGTATGTAGTTTTAATTTGTCAGGCGTATACTACGACACGGCTGAGATAGTCCCCCGCTTGTCGGCGGGCCGGTGGCTGGTGGACGGCAACGATCGTCCCACGGAGAAGGTGGCGCCGCAGTTCGAGGCACGGGCCTTGCTGGAGGGGCAGGCCATCGCGAGGAGAGTGCATGCTGAAGACATGGGCTTCAAACTAGGTAGCATCTCTAAACACTTTTGTAGCAGTAGAACCCTTTGTGCAAGATCGTTCGGGGAAGTAATGTTCACACAGTGTTCCGGTTCGAATTGTTTTAAATTCTATGGGTGCCGGTGAAATTACAGGCTAATGAGACTTAACAACTTTGTTAAGATTCCAGATTGCCTAGATGGGTATGGTAAGCAGAGTCCTCCACCTGGACAACCTGTTTTTTTTAATCTTAATTTGCCCGCGATACCCGGGGGTGAAATAATGTTAATACTATGAAACTTACAATGTTTTTCTTCTTACTTCGACACGACCCCAGCCTAGCGTTTCCCTAATCAAGTTATACTGGCCAGCAAACCTTAATTAAGTACTTACTACCAGGGCGATGAATCCTGTCGTCACGAACATAACACTCCACTTTTTTCTGTTTGCAATTATCAAATTTATATAGATCGCGTAGTTACAAAGTTCAAAAACAAACACGCGCAACAAATGCAAAATTCAAATTATATTATTAACACGAGACTCCAAAGCAAAAACAATTTTTACTACTTTTTCCAAAACTCAAAATTGTCCATAGACCAGAGAGTAGACTGCTACGCTAAGGAGGCGTTCAGAAACTTGCCCGCTAAGTTGATCGTTCCGAACAAACTTTGTGTCTAAAGGTGATAGGCGAAATGCATCTGTTATAGGCAGAGGTTTCACATAACACCAGATGAGCCTTGTGCTTGTGTAATCATAATCCAATGAAAACTGAAGTATTTCTATTATCTTAGAGTATTCTCTTTAGAAGCTGTAATGATCAAGTGGCAATTACTCGCTGTACTGTCGCGCTGGGATCCATAGTTTGAATCCCGACAAAGCTGAAGACCACTTGAGCTTCTCATCGCATGGTTTTAGGGCATTACGCTCGCCTATCTACTACCCTGGAATAGTTTGTTGTTACAGAGTCTATAATAGTCTGATAACGTCTTCAATTACATCATCACTTACCAACAGATGAGATGGTGGTCAAATGTACACGGTGACACCGTCAGGCGGGTGACGAATAATTTCGTCACTTCATAAAATAAAAAAAGACCTATAGTGCGAATGGCACGAGGTCCCTAAATAAGACCTGAGAAAGATAAGACGTGTAATTTTGTGGATTTAGGATCAATATGCGTTGAGCCCTAAAGAACCATTGTCTTGCCCACAAAGTAGTTCAATATAAGCCATTGAATTATTTCATGTTTCACCTAATTGTGTATTTCATATTTCCAGACGAGTCGTCCCGGATAGTGGCGACAGGTGGCGCTGCAGTCAACAAGGATCTACTGCAGATATTCGCAGACGTGTTCAACACGCCCGTTTATGTCTTGGTAAATCATTTATTTACACTTTATAGACTGACTGCTATATGACTGCAGTGGACAATAAGTTCACGCTAAGCTATATTGTACAAGGTAATTTCCGGGGTTCCGTACGGGAAAATGGAACCCCATTACTAACCTGCACTGTCAGTTTAAATGTAAACGTAGATTTGGCTCTTGGCCGGCTATTTTAGGTAGTAGTTTTCGCTATTCCTGGTAGTTGAAGAAGCAGTGATAGCTCAGTGGCATTGGCTATGGACTGCCGCGCAGCAGGTCCATGGTTCGAATCCCGCCGCGGGCTTGAGCTTCAACGCATGGTGGAAGGGCATTTTGCGAATGCCCGCCTGGCTAGCGACCACCCTCAAGTAGAAAATCTATCGCCAAGCACCTAACGGTGTGTTCCGGTAGCTGTCCTTAAGAGCCAGAGAAATAACAGGCACATGAGACTTAACAACTATGTCTCCAGGTGACAGGCGCAGTGCAATTCGTGACTTGTGACGAAATGTATCTGTTAATTCCGTTAAGTTATCTGTTAAGTCCGCTTAACATCAGGTGGGCCTCGAGCTTGTTCCGTCACAACATAAAAACAAAAAGTTTGCACGTTTTAAGTTTAGTCCTTGATGATCAATAAACAAAGTTACTCACTTAAGGTTTAACTGGCTGGTCGCTTCTCGATACTATATATAAAATTGTATCGATTTCAATTTTCAAAAAATCTATTAAATTTAACGAGCCTCGAAAAATTTATATGAGAATGTTTCGAAGCTCACAATTCTCAAGCTGTTAAAAAAAAATTAAGTAAGGAAAGAATTTTTGCGTAACGTAATATAATTTCGTTTCAGGAACAACACGGCAACGCAGCTCTATTGGGCGCGGCGATACGAGCTGCAGATGTTTGGAGTGCTAAAACTGGCCTCAAACTGCAAGGTATGTTTCTATAAAAACAACTTTCTCCTTAGGACTTGGTACCGGCGAGCCTATTGCTCATTACCTGACGCAGTTCAGGATTCTGAACTGCAACTGAACATTTCTTTACACGATCCGGAAATCTAACTCAGGCCCTCGAAGATCCAAAACAGCACAGAACGCTACACGAACTACTTTTTTTTACTTTTCTACAATTTTTTTTTAAACATCCAATCTTTTGACACTATCTCACCCGATGGTAAGTGATGATGTGGTGGAAGGTGGTTTCGGGCTAACCTAGAATTACTGCCTCTCAAACAACCAACATCTAACCGGTTCCGGCATCTGTCATCAGCTGCCGGAACACACCGTTAGGTGTTTGGCGACAGATTTTCTACTTTAGGGTGGATACTACCATCATGCTGTAGAGACTGCCAACCAAAGAAGACGACATAACGTGACCTTCCAAGCACGTGCACGCTCAGTAGTATAGTCACTAGCGGTCACCCATCCAAGGCATGACCACAGTGGACGTTGCTTAACTTAGCTGAACGGCTAAGCAAACTTCGCTACGAGGCTTCAAGTTTTTAGGGTTCCGTATCGAAAGGGGTAAACGGAGCCCTATTAACGAGACTCCATTGTCCGTCTGTCTGTCCGTATCTCACGGATCTCCAGTTCGTAAGCAGAATGAGTTACTAACAAACAGAAGGCCTGTAAAAGTTGTCTATTATAGACATTTTTTTCACAGGATCTATCTCAAAAACTAAAATTGCTAAGACACTTAAATTTCTAAATATTATTTACTATATCCTCTTTTTAACCAACAAATACTGAATATGCCGGTTTATAGTGAAGTTTTGCAGCTGTGATGAACAACAAACTCTTTTTTCGTTTACGAGCCATTGCAACTTTACCTACCTTAAGGCTTTGCATCGCGCAAAGCCCGAACTAGGCCATATTTTAAATTATTTTTATTTATTTATTTCATTCATACAACTTTGACATACTTAAGTATAAGATAATACCCTCGAAAAACCCTATTGGGTTTTTCGAGGGTATCATATTCCTCTATTGTTATCTAAATCTATTATACATAAAAATATCACAATGATTTGGGAAAGTATATAATTATTATGTTATCAGGTTCTGAACCGACGATATCTCCAGTAGCGACGCCATACCCGGACCACGACAAGATCTACACTCCGATGCTGGAGCGGTACAAGAAGATCATATCAACCATTCCCAAGCTGGAATAGTCTAACTCAAGGCTGATTCTTGTGTTATACCCTGTTCCCACTCGCAATGTGTCGAGTTCTCTAATGGCTAAACATTTGGTATGTGGCGTTTCACATTTACCCGACAACCGTTTTTAAAATTCTGATCCGACACACGACAAATGAGAACGGATTACGTATCAACTTATAGCTAGCTTATACTTATTTAAAACTAAGAACGCTTCATGTGATTTTAGCTTGACAAAGGGCTTACTTAAATATTCTAGATTTTTTTTATTAATTTTATGTAAGTGGCTGTAATTCTGCTATCCACCAAAAACGAACTAAAATTAAGTGCGAAAAGAAGTATTCTGTGAACACTAAAATCCAAATTGGTATAATACCTCAGAACGATTATTTTATAATTTAAATGTTTCTATTGAATTGCGGGTGATCGTAAGTCAGCGCCGATTTATGACGAATAATTTGGATAAAAAGTACAACTGCACAGAATAAATTTAAATTTAGTATTACTATTTTTAAGTGTAACACTAATGTTGCCACTTTTGTATCTTTCTTCTTTTTAGTTTAGTTTTGGTGCACTGCAGAATTATTTCCACTGATGGGTTTAGCTCCTAAAGCGTCGCTTTGTAATCTGGATGACCTGGGTTCGAAACCCGAGTCGGACGGTTATTATGTATTTTCGGCTAAGAATTTCTCAGCAGAAGCCTAGAACTGTGTCCGATAGGTGGCAATAGGCTCGCCACCTACAACGTGATCACCAAAATCTATTATTGCAAAACGTCAATGTGACTGGCTTCTCCTTCAGGGAATACGGGTTAGACGATAATTGTGTGGTTTATGTTTAAATTTATAACAATATTTTGATGAGAATGATATCTATGATATTGATATTCATTCATGCCAAAGGATGGGAATATCATTTTGATATTATTGTGGTAAGGACTCGCGTCATAAATAAATAAATACTGCTTCCACATAGTTTTACCCATGTAGGTAGAATATAAATGGAAATAAATCAAAGTCATTCCAGTTTTATATTTTATGTTAGTGCAACATTTTTACAAGTCAATTTTATAAGCTTTTTTTTATAAAAATAAGTGCACTTACGATATACTAATAACACGTAGGTTATAGATAATAATACTCACAAAAAGACATGTTTTAATATTGTTCAGCAAATAACACCTAGATTAAGGTAGTACTTATGTCTCTGATTACAAGGTTTGTAGCTAAACTGGGAAATATAAATTGGGTTCTTGTGATCATGATTCAAAAATTATGTGACCATGACTCAAGACAAACATCTTGCATTGATTTGACTTGAAAGTATTGTCTACCGAAGAATAAATTGCCCAACATTGTTAAAAACATATTTTTTTTTGGGAAATCGAGACAAATCACTCATAGAATGAATACAAGCATAATAATAATAATATAATTACGCATGTGCACGACTTATTTAGACATTTTTGAAGCATTTATGTTTATCCATTCCATGATAAGAATTTTTACTTGGTTATTGTTAATATTTTTGTTAGCAAAATATTTATCGAATGAATCTGAATTTGTGATCCTAAGTACATCTAAGATATACTCATTTAATAATGTTACCTATTTTTTAAAAGATATTTTTATTTTATATTTATTACAAATGACTTACATATCTACTGGTGCAATATATTACATTCCTGACGAGCTTCATAGTTTTAGTGTAATTTTATGAGCTTTGTTAATTTTATACTGTTTTAATAAAAAAAAAACTAAATTCATTGTTTTAATTATAACCCTGTAATCACAACATGGTTCAAAACCTATGTCAATGTTATCATTAGAGGACCATGATCACATTACACACCAACTGCTATACACATACTAAGACACAAAACTCATAACCCACACCCTGTTTACGAATTATTTAAAACAGTCATAAATCTGTGCATTATATTTATCCTATATAATTTTGGAAACTATTTTTCCGAGAAACAGATTGATTTTTACTTATTTTTATTATGGATGACATACATGATATAAGAAGACCTGGAGGCGCTAGAAGTCTCAAATGCATACATCAGCTCACCTGAAAATTGTTCTAAATGTTTTCCAAGTAATAATTAAAGGTCTTTGTCAATTCTACAGGTCAATATTCGCAGTATTAACTGTAACTTCGACAAACTGTGTATTTTTGGAGCGCCTAGATTGCCAGCGTGACCTCATTATTGTTGTTAAGTAAAGTTCATCATTATAGTTGGTTATGTAAAGTTCCGGATGCACCACCATATCTTCAGGCTTATAATTCCCATAAATCAAAACATGCATCACAAAATGATGGTGTCGTCGTATATGTAAGACGAGCTTGAATGTAAAGTTATTGAACCGGACTGAAGAGAATTGAACTGCCTTATTGTAAAATATGAACTCGCAGTAGCAGCATGTTATCGATCTCCCTCTTCTAGATGCTTTTGAGGAAAGTCTAGATACAATTTTAACTTTCTTAAATCATACCCGACATTAGCTATTATCGGTGACCTAAACTTTAATATCTCACACGAAAATTACATTGATGCAAATGCGGCGCGTTACTTGAACATGTTTATTTTTTATTTATTTTTTTATGCCTGATAGGTTAGCCTTTGACTACTATCTCACCTATGTGTGCATCTCATGGTCTTTTGCCTGCGCACTTGTATCCTACCAGATTTCCAAACTGCTTGGACACCATGTCTTGCTCAAAACCAACAAATTAACAACAACAGTATTTGATTCTTGCTTCACAGATCATGCACCAGATCTTTTCCATGCAAATATCACTCACGTGTTCAATAATCCTAAAAGTAGTGTGGAACGTACTAAAGTGCACTCAGTTACATCAAATATAAAATCACTAGACTTTAAGTGTTTTTAATTGCTTGGATCCTAATTTAGCCACCAATATATTTGTTAATATCATTATGAACATTGTGAGAAATCACACAACCATTGCTGAAGTGTCATGTAGAAAGCGTATTATACTCGTGTATTGTTCGAAGAGATGAGTAACCTGAAAGAATATAAGTATTAACTAGTCAACTTGTAGTAGTAGATCCAGCTATCATCACTCCACATCACATTTGAGAGTACCTAGTTATCTTTTTCTTTATTATTTTATGCTACCCACGGCCGCTGCCCGCCCCGACCGTCATTCGTGATTTCAGTGTCGATCACTCCGCACGTACGCTTCCTACCTTTTACTTTGGTGAGATTTCGTATTTAAAATTCCCAAAAGGAAGCGCCGTGAAGAAGATAACATTGTGAAAAAGTTAAGATGTATAGAAATAATGTTGAAGGAGTGTAAAAATCGTAGAAGGATTGTTTCATCGTCATCAGTGACTCGGAAGTCTTTTTGCCACCTCTGCATAACCCAGACGGTAATGTACCTCCATAAATAATTATTTAAGTGTAATGACTCAGAAAAGGTGAACGCACAAGGACGTCTGCGGGACTATCCAAGCGTAACCTACGATGTCGTCATAAACGCACAGTGGCTCAAAATTAATGATTTCCGAGGCATAAAGGCTAACGCACAAGGACGTCTGCGGGACTATCCAAGCGTAACCTACGATGTCGTCATAAACGCACAGTGGCTCAAAATTAATGATTTCCGAGGCATAAAGGCTAACGCACAAGGACGTCTGCGGGACTATCCAAGCGTAACCTACGATGTCGTCATAAACGCACAGTGGCTCAAAATTAATGATTTCCGAGGCATAAAGGCTAACGCACAAGGACGTCTGCGGGACTATCCAAGCGTAACCTACGATGTCGTCATAAACGCACAGTGGCTCAAAATTAATGATTTCCGAGGCATAAAGGCTAACGCACAAGGACGTCTGCGGGACTATCCAAGCGTAACCTACGATGTCGTCATAAACGCACAGTGGCTCAAAATTAATGATTTCCGAGGCATAAAGGCTAACGCACAAGGACGTCTGCGGGACTATCCAAGCGTAACCTACGATGTCGTCATAAACGCACAGTGGCTCGAAAGTAATGATTTCCGAGGCATAAAGGCTAACGCACAAGGACGTCTGCGGGACTATCCAAGCTAACGGCCACGCCATACCACTGTAATTCCAAATGGAGTGACATACGTCACAAAACATTCTACGCACATGGACGTCTTTGGGACCATCCGAGCGTTAGAAAATTACTTAACTCTGTGCTTCAGAGACATGTCAATGAATCAATCATAACTACATACCTACTGACCTAACTTCCAATATTTTTTAAGTACCTCCAAAACAAATCGTTCGTAGGCTATATATATAAACACTTAAATAGCTTTTCGGCCGTCCCCTATGACGGCTAAAGTAATACAATTGGAGCAGAAATTTTCGACTCGAAAGATTAAAGATCCGGTGGCTGAATGGAATTGGCATTTGGTGCGAAATATGAGGAAGCAGGTTCGATTCCCGTCCGGAACAAAAATTTTTGTATTCTAATAATTTGTGACAAATACCTCATACCACAGAATTGCACATTTATTGGAGCTCCAGTCTTAAATGCAGAAATAAAAGTCACCTTAAATGACACTAAATTTAAACGTGAAAAGCTTATCGAAGCACGCTAAAATGGTGTTACTGTAGCTATTTCCTGCATCGGAAAAGCAATTTCCCACGCTTTGGAGGCTAAAAACTGCTTATAGATTCCACTTGGCTAATGTGCGATGCACGGCACAATAATTCGGTGAAAGTTGAGAAGTTTAACACAAAAATATGTCGGATTTTCTTATTTGGAGAGAAGAACTAACGGACTTCTTAAAAGCAGTTATAGCTGTCACTAAATCAGGGACAGAATTGAAAACTCAGTTCAAGACCCCTTAGTTCAAACTGGATTACCCCAGTCGCGGGTCGCAGGCCCCCGGTGACAGGCTGACGGGGCGTGCCTGCAGCTCCGATGACGTCGGCACAGACAGCTGCGCCGCCCGCACCGCCGACAACAGTGTCGTGCAACACGCGCGCTCACTAGTCGCGCAAGCCGACGCCGCCACCGTCGAAGTCCACGCAAAAGCGATACTAGACCAGGTAAAAATTAAAATATGCAGGACAGGACATTTTTACAAGTATCGGTCCATTGTTACTAACGACCGCCTGTTACTTTCGTGGATTGATCCTAGCTATAAAATGATATTTTGTAGGCCTGTAAAGCAGTAATATCTACCCCCAAAACTCAAGTATTTAAACTCAATTTTTTTTGATAACAGAAACTGTTTAAGCTACAGTATATATGGTGCCGTTTATATGTGTAGACCAATTTATTTCGAACGTTTTCTTATGCCTCAAACCAAACGGTAAAATGAGATTTATTCTTAACCTATAAAACTTGAATAAATACATCGATCGCGCTCTTTACATTTGAATATTTTCGTCTAACCTTAAAATTGATATGCTATATGGCAAAAAATTGCATAAAAATGCTTATCACATTATCAAAATTCACCCTGAATGCAGAAAATATCTAAAATTTCAGTGGGGTGACAAATTATACACATTCTGCGTTTAAACGTTTGGTCTAAACACGGTTCCGTACGTGTTTTTTAAAATTATCAAATCTATAGTAAAACTTTTAAGGTCTGGTGGATTTATGTCCACAATTTAACTAGATGATATGAACTGAATAGGCTACTCTTATCAAGAATGCATTACTAATGTTAGAGTGACCAAAGAACTGTTATGCTCTCGTCTTCTTAATTAATGATAAAATATCATACTTAGACCATCAAAGAGATGTCCGTGTTTAGCATGCATTCTTGATTTACATTAAACAATAAATATAATATTTACAAAAAATAAATGCTTAAAATATTAATTAATAAAATTTATTAACATTGAAACTTGTGTATCATTAATCAGGTAGTTAGCACAGCTCATTAGACTGCTAGTCTCCGCTTGTCCGGCCATCGCATACGTATGCCTGTATACTAAAGATTTAGAAAGATGCAAATATTTAAACTTAACCCAAGACAATACTTATTACTAGAAATTAGTAAAGATACCAAAGTATTTACAATATAACCTACAATGGTGGCGTGATGGAATAGACAACATAGAATTCTAGAAGACAAATATGAAATTTAAATATTTTCTGACGCCTCAACGACAGGTGGTTCGCAGCATGTAAATACGAAATAGACAGCGGCCAGTGGTCCAATGAGGAATGCATAACATATATTAATTACCTCGAACTGCTTGCCGCCTTTAAAGCTGTTAAGATTTTATCCAAAAATTACTCAAAATATTAAATACTTCTTAGGACCGACAATTCAACAGCAGTGTCATACATTAACAGAATGGGAGGCGTGCAGTTCCCCCACCTCACAGAAATTACTAAAAATATCTGGTTGATTCGCACCAGAATCGAGGAAGATTTTTTGTCTGTGCATCATATATCCCATCTGAGGATAACAAATGGGCAGACGCGGTATCGAGACGTAACCAACCAGATATCGGGTGAGAACTATCGATCTCTGCTTATCGTAAATTGATTGTTGTTTTTGGTCAACCTGAGATAGATATATTTATAAGCCGAATAAACATATAAAGCCCAAAATATATTTCAGTGCATGTGCGAACGCGGTCGGGAGCGTACGCACTCCATTATGAAGCGACTCCGAAAGTCGAGAAACCGGTCGAGATCGAACTACTCAGCTGTGTTAACGTACATGAAATCGGTTTCAAAATTGTTTAAAAAATATATTTCATCGCAGAAAGACCTAGACGCTTATGCAGTGAATGCTTTTACTGTCGATTGGTCTGGGATCTTCTTCTATTTTTTTTCACAAATACTTGTAATCTTAAAAAAAAAAAAAAACAATAGATAAAGCAACGGGAATAGTGGTCTCCCCCTTTGAGAAACTCAACCATGATTTCCAGTTTTTTCTACGCTACCTCATTAGTGACACAATGACGCAAAAGGTGGTTTGTTTACAGCAGAGTTAAACCCTAAATGTTCTATGAAGCGTCTATTCCGTCAATCCTATCTTTTTTCACATATCTATTCAATTCAGGATGTCAGTATGTTTTTCTTAAAACACGTAGAACAGCGTTGGATTTATTGTTTGGATCTAACGTATGAAATGATGATCGAATAAAACGAATATAAGGGAGTGTTGCGTCTGCAACCCTTACGAGGTAGTCCTCGTAATATAACGTTCCTTGGAACACGTCTTCAGTCCTAAAAGAACTCGCGAAAAAGTACCCAAATATTAAATTGACTTTAGAACAATTATCCAAAAAAAAAAAAAAAATGCTATGTTAGTAACTCTAACATTATACAACTGTACCGCTATTCGAAGCCTTTTATTTGAGAGTAGCAACACTGCTTTCCCCTGATTGGTCGTTTTATACCTCTGTCCCTCTCCCACACATATCCTGTCTCTTTCTATTTCCTCTCCACCAGACAGTTCAGCGCTCGAATATTCCGGGCGTTCGTGGAGTCATTGGCGATTTGTTTTTCGCACTGAGCGGTCGTTAGCAAGAGCTCTTTGGTAAGTGCTCAAAACCATATTCTATATTTGAATTTTAACGGAATTAACCGTTCGAAAAAGATAACTCTGTCCTAATATAGCTTTACTTTTAGATGATGGATAGTGATAGTTCTTCATCGTCGTCGTCCTCGAGGAACTCTGCTTCCAGTGGACATACTAAAAGTCGGCCTACAACTTCTGACGCGCTCCTTCCGCTGCAGCCCCACGTGACTACACAGTCGGCAGAAAATGAAAACAGGAAGCGCAAATCGTCCTCCAAATCACAGGAAGGCCACAAGCGTTGGCGTTTGGAGGATCCCAATAAAGTGTTAAGTACACTGGTTGCACAAGTAAGTGGCATACAACAGTTCTTGGCACAACAATTTGCATTGAATAGTAACGGCATCGTGCCTGGCGACAATGATAGTGTTATATCTCTAAATGTTGATGAAGATTTAGTTAATGAGCTTTGCGAGCCCTCTGGGCGAGCTACTGCGGAACCGCAGGAGTTCTCACTATCGGTAAATACAGTTCTTAAAGAACCCGCCATACCCAAATCCGATGCATTGTGCCTAGAGCGATTAAAATCGATTCATCATTTCAATTCTGACACGTGGTCAGATGTGCGCTATTATTATTTATTGATGTACAGAAAAAATATTTGTCAACTCCAGGCTTCACCGATTTGGAGTGTAATGACGAACTCAAACCATATGACAAATTTCTTAGCCTGTCCCTTTCTGAAAGAGGCTTTGCCGCGATAACTAAAGGCTTAATAAAGCAACATGAGGCAGTAGAAACTGGTTTTAAAACTTTCCTATCTTGGTTACGGTCCTCGGATCTAGTTGATATTACCACTATTGAATCGAAGATTAAAGAAATATTTGCAAATAGGGATTTTCAAAAAATATCAAACGACATATTACAAATGACATGCGGTCATCGGGCTGACTTAATTCAACAACGAAGAGACGCAATATTGCGATCAGTTAAAGATAAATTTCTGAAAGCAAACTTGCGTAAAATATCCCCTTCATGTGAGCATCTTTTCGACCGGGAAACAATTTCATCGGTCTTGGAAAAACACATATGTGTTTTTTCATTTTGGCCTCCTAAGATCCAGAGTGCAAGTTCTAAAACATTTTCGGCTGCGCAAGCCAACACTAACCAACCTAGACCTAAGCTACCCACGCAGGGTATTCAAAATTTCTCGGTACCCTCAGGGAGCCGTAACTTTATGCCACCAGCGCATGGTGTGCCTGTTTATCCCTTTATGCCTGCGCAAAGCATGTATTCATTTCCCAGTCAAGGTTTCCCACCCAATATGGTGAGAATGCCTGCTCAATGTCAAACCTTTCGTGCAAGAGCTCCCAGGGCAGATATCTCTTCCAATAGAGATAACAAACAAGGATCTTGCCGAAAGAGCCAATCTAGACGAAAATATTGACTCCAAATTCCAAGCTGGGCGCCTTCGAGATTTTTGTATGGCATGGAAACGCTTAAAGGCACCTCCCACAATCATAAAAATAATTTCAGAAGGGTATCGGATCCCGTTTTCTACAAAACCTCCTCTAAGCGTACCGGGGAGGGGCATAGTTATACAAACCCCGTGCTCAGAAGAGATGAAGGCTCACATACAAAAAATGAAAGAGATGAGGGTAATAGATAGTGCGCAGCTTTCGCCCAGTTTCCTTTCCAATATGTTTCTTATTTCAAAGGACGACGGTACCTACCGTCCCATTTTCAATCTAAAGAAACTGAACGAATACTTGCATGTGAGCAAATTCAGGCTCATAAACCAACAGGCGGTCCCGTCATTCCTACAACCCAACGATTGGTTGGTGAAAATCGACCTGGAAAATGCTTATTTTCATTTACCGATCGCGCCCGGCCACAGACCTTTCCTACGGCTTATTTACAACAACGAGCTTCTACAGATGAGTTGTCTACCTTTTGGTTTGGCCTCTGCCCCCAAAATTTTCGCAACTTTCACCAACTGGGTAGCGCAGATCTTAAGAAATCGGGGCATTCGAACCCTGGTGTACTTGGACGATTATTTGTTAGCCAATCAGAACAGGCATATCCTCCAAATACAAGTGAGAACAGCAATTCGCATTTTCGAATCTCTAGGTTGGCAAATAAATTACAAAAAGTCAATTTTAGAGCCCCAAAAGTCCATACAGTACTTGGGAATAATATGGAACACATTCGCAAACACGAAAAGTCTGCCACCTCAAAAGCTACAGACCTTGAAGCAAAAATTATACCTAGCAGTGTTACGAAAAAAGGCCAACACAAAAGAATTACAAAGTCTTATAGGTTCCCTGAACTTCTCAAGCTTAGTAGTTCCACACGGGCGACTTCACTTCCGAAGGTTGCTAGCACATTCCAATCGATTGTTAGTAAAAAGCCCGATAATAGTATATCCAATCCCGGAAAGCGCCATGTTAGACATAGCGTGGTGGCAGAACCACTATTCAGAGATTTCGATTTTACATCATCCTGCAGGAACCCATTACTTGTCAACCGATGCTTCAGGTTTGGGATGGGGAGCACAGTTAGACAACAAAAGACTAAACGGAACTTGGAGTCTAAACGAACAGAATCTTCACTCAAATCAAAAGGAAATGTTAGCGATTTTGAAAGTCCTTCAGAGTTATGGTCACTGTCTCAAGCAAACCTCTGTTTCGATACAATCGGACAACAGAACTGTTCTGTCATATCTCAGGAATCAAGGAGGGACTCAGTCCAAGCCACTGATGGTTTTGACATACAAAGTTTACAGCATACTACAAATGCACAGCATACATCTGTCACTGCATCATTTGCCAGGAAGGTACAATGTGGAAGCGGACCATTTATCTCGCGGGTCTCATCACCCAGAGTGGCATTTACTACCGAGTCTAACCGAGAAAGTGTTCATGAAGTGGGGAATACCGGTTAGACCTGTTGGCGTCGAGTCGAGCTCATGTTGTACCCAGGTACGTGTCACTGGACGCAACAGACGGGAAGGCAGTATTTGTAGATGCGTTCTCCCAAAATTGGCACTACAGTCTGGCGTGGGTGTTCCCACCCCCATACCTGATTCCCAGAGTTCTTGCTCACCTGAACAAGGCATCGGGCATCTATCTTTTGGTAGCCCCGAGGTGGGAGAAAGCATTTTGGCGACCCGACTTGAAGAAGCGAGCGAAAGCGTCTCCGTTCACGGTCCACAATTTGAACAGCGTTTTAATAGATACGACTACGAACCGTCCACCTCCCAAGGTACAAGAACTGACTTTGGAAATCTGGAAATGTGGGGGTGGGATCAGGCCTTGAAAGACTGGAACCCTGAGCAAGTAAAACTTCTTTTATCTAGTTGGCGAGATTCGACCAAGAAATGTTATTTACCAGCTTGGAGGAGATGGTGTTCATGGGCTAATAACAATAACGTTCCATTTCGATGTCCCTCGGGATCAGATTTAGCAAGGTATCTGGCAGAGTTGTACCAGAGAGAAAACTTATCGTACAACACTATTTTGCTACACAAGTCTGTTGTAGCTACCCTTTGTGACCCCAATAAATCAGTAAGTCTAAGTACGCACCCCATAGTTACGCGAATGCTAAAATCAATTTCAATACAAAAACCGAGACAGCCTAAACCTCCTATTTGAGACATAGATAAATTATCTTGCTGGCTTTCAAATAATTTTAGTACCAAATTCACCTTCTATGAATGTTCTCAGAGAACTGCATGTATTCTTTTATTGTGTTCTGGTCGCAGAGTACACGATTTAACCTTGTTATCAATAGATCCTAGCCACTGCTTAATCTCAGATTCTGATGAATCCATTACATTCTGGCCCCTTTATGGTTCAAAAACAGATTGCTATAATTATAGACAGTCGGGTTGGCGTTTATTAAACAACTCAAGCAATAATGGACTTAATCCTATTTTTTGGGTTAAATCTTTAATGACAATGTCTAAATCGAGGAGAGACACGTGTAATATAATGAATTTATTTTTAACAGTTCGTGGTGATGTTAAGGCTGCTTCACGTACGGTGATTGCGAATTGGGTCAAGGCTCTTTTAAGCAGCGCGGGGATTAAAGCATCTGCGGGCAGCACGCGATCGGCGGTAGCTTCAAAGGATTGGCTTCTGGACACCCCCTTGGATGAGATCCTCTCCCGGGGAAACTGGAGATCACAGAATACATTTGCAAACTTTTATCGACGTCAAATCCACTCTGAAGTCCCCGTAAATCAATCAGTGTCTAGATATTTTCAGCCTGCTTGAATGTTCTGAAAATGTAAAATAATCTTAATTGAAATATATATGTAAAAATAACAAGTTTAATTTTCTAGAATATATTGTTTTTACAGAATATGATTATAATATATAAGTTATTTAACACGAGTTCTTTATTTTACTCTTCTGTGAACCAACATAACCTAAGTACACCGGTTTAAATTGTACTAGGTACCTACCTAAGTTATTATAATTCTACCTTTGGCAGTTTGAAATTTACTCTTACTTACATGACAGTCGTGAAAATTGCAACATAATATTGTACTCGTTGTTAATAGCACGTGACAACCTTGTCACACTATTTTATATTTAGCACTTTTGAACAAAATTCTAGTTATTATTATTGTTGCTTATGCAACGGAACTTCAAGTATATATATCACATTGGCGTACCCTCCACCAGGCGATATCAGACACGTCTCAAATAAAAGGCTTCGAATAGCGGTACAGTTGTATAATGACAGCGTTTTACCTACCAATAAAACGCTTATTAAACAACTTACCATATTCGAAGCCTAAGTTTATACTTCTGCCTGGTGCAATTTTGTCAATAAAAAGCGCCAAAATTGAATTTGAGACACAATGACTCCACGAACGCCCGGAATATTCGAGCGCTGAACTGTCTGGTGGAGAGGAAATAGAAAGAGACAGGATATGTGTGGGAGAGGGACAGAGGTATAAAACGACCAATCAGGGGAAAGCAGTGTTGCTACTCTCAAATAAAAGGCTTCGAATATGGTAAGTTGTTTAATAAGCGTTTTATTGGTAGGTAAAACGCTGTCAACAGCGCATCGAGTAAACATTGTCAAAAATCAACAGCCAAAACAATATAAAAACTGATTGACAAATAATGATTAAAGTTCTAGGCCTACTAAAAACCTCGGCTGGGAAGTACTTTAGTACTTATACCAAACAAATTTATTGGTGCGTTTTTTCTGGAATATACCAGAGGTTTATACAGAAAATACCCTACATGCTTACCTCAAAATCACAAGACCTCTAAGAGGTAATAATCATTACCTCTTTTTTAGCCACAAAAAGCCTCCTAGGACTGTTAGTTCGCAATCAATTAGCCGTTAGATTAAACCAACGATGGAGGAATGTGTAGTAGATGTACCAATATTCAGCGCACATAGCACATGACACGCGAGTACACGAGTACGTCACGCGCTCGCCAACTTCGGCTCAGTATTGGCACGATCCGCAAGACTGCGGGTTGGAGCGGTACGTCCTCCACATTCCAGGTTGTATGATACGACTATTACGTACAATCAAAGTGTTTCTCAAGCTCGATTAATAATAAACGACTAACAATAGATAAGTTTATTTCAATAATTTCATAAATTAAGTCTAATCAGCAATAAAACCCTTAAATTGGCTATATTTAATTATCATTATTTTTTTATCAGTATAAAGATTTTAAGAATTATAGTTTGCTAAGTTTAATTGAAGTATCTATAAAGACAAGATACAATTTTGTATTGATATTTCCTCAAAAATGCTCTCAAAGTCTACAAGTTGACTAGTTAATACTTATATTCTTTCAGGTTACTCATCTCTTCGAACAATACACGAGTATAATTTATGATTAAACGAACTTACTTGTACGTGCAGTTCTATCATAATTATACGAAGTGTATTGTTCGAAGAGATGAGTAACACACTCCCACCCGGCCCTAATCTTACGCAAGGTCTTACGTATCCCGATCTTTTCGGAAATATCATCAGGGAAGGAGTGATTGTTGACTCTAACTCTAGACTAAATGACGGTCGGGGCGGGCAGCGGCCGTGGGTAGCATAAAATAATAAAGAAAAAGATAACTAGGTACTCTCAAATGTGATGTGGAGTGATGATAGCTGGATCTACTACTACAAGTTGACTAGTTAATACTTATATTCTTTCAGGTTACTCATCTCTTCGAACAATACGCTTCGTATAATTATGATAGAACTGCACGTACAAGTAAGTTCGTTTAATCATAAATTATGAAGCCTTAGATCACAATGGGCTTACTAAAATGTATGAAATTATGTGATAGACTTTATACACAAAGTCGTAAATTACCCCAAAATATGATAGTACAAATAACTTATAGACACTATCGTAATTATTGCAATAACCTGCTCAAAAAATTGAAGTGAGATCATCACTTACCATGATGAGATAGTAATCAAAGGCAAACCTATAAGGCTTAAAAAAAAATTGAATTGTGGGGCATTTTGCGAATGCCAATGTTGAAAGACAACTTATTATGAAGGGCCCCTGTCCACACAGGTAATAAAATTATTATACATACAAAACTTACAAGTACTTATTGTATAATACTGTACTAAGAAATAGTATAAAATAAATGATAATGCAAACAGAGAAATAATATATTAGAAAAAAATACTCAACACCACAACATAGAACATATGCAGTAATAAGAATAACATAAAAATATTAACTACAGACTAATTGCCTGTACTGGTGGCTGATAATAGTTTATCAGTGAATCCTTCATTCGTTTATATAACTGATTCAAAAAATCTTTCTTTTCTATTTTATTCTAACTTCTCCAATTATAAAACACCCAACTGTTTATCAAAGCAGTTCCAAATAAGAGTTCCATCATCCCCTTGCGATACCATATTATTCCTCTTTTTAGAGTGGTATAGTAAGAAGACATCTGGTCACTATAGTCTATGCCTTTTTTGTTTTCATTATAAATTAAAACACATGCTAGTTTTTTTTATGTTATTGTGACGGTACAAGCTCGAGGCTCACCTGATGTTAAGCGGACTAACCTCTGCCTAGAACAGATGCAGTTCATCACAAGTGACGAATTGCACCGCACCCGTCAGCTTGAGAGATGGTTGTTAAGTCTCATGTGCCTGTAATTTCTTTGCTCTCAAGGACTGCTGCCGGAACACACCGTTATATGCTTGGCGACAGATTATGTACTTGAGAGTGGTAGCTAGCCAGGCGGGCAATCGCAAAATGCCCTTCCACCGTGCGGTATAGCTCAAGCGGGCGGTGGGGATCGATCCAGGGACCTGCGGCACGGCAGTCCATAGCTATTACCGCTCGGTCATCATTGCTTCATTGCTGGTCCTTTTAATTTCTTCTCCAGTACCTCTTTATCTTGCCAGTACTTTTAATTGTTGCATTATGATTCCGGCATGTCTAGATCAAGTACACTCACGAAGGTCGTTTACTCGTATCATACCATTTTATTATTCCGACTCCCGTTTTATTTATCATTCCTATAACTTCACCTTTCTTGACCTTAGAGGATTTAATTCTTTTTGGAAGGCCTTTTCTAATTGGCCTTAAGATGCCACAAATAAATGTTTTATTTTGTATTGGCTGTCAGCAAGTCCGATTGAGTTATAAAAATTGTCAGTCACTACTACCCTTCTTTCATCCGTTAGGTCTTTGATCAATCTCATGACAGTTTTCCTGCCATTATCCATTTCTCTACCATTGTCAACTTTTCCGGTGTATTATAAGGTTAAAAGTATATCCTTCTGGAGTTTGTATAAATTAACCCCATATTTGTAAGACTTATTTTTTATATACTGCCAGAATTGCAGCCTTCGTCTCCACGGAACCATACTTTTATCAATTATATTATGATCAAATATTTCCCGGGCTTCAATAAAAGTAATAGTTTGGAATCGTTTCAACAGCATCAAATAAACATCTTTAATTTTACATATCACTAAAATGCCAAAATTATATAAAATAATAAATAAATAATAATACATTTTAAAAGCAATAGGGAATCGGTATCTGTTCATTATATGTAATGTACTTATTGCTATATAAACCTTTTTGTTTGTCCAATAGTCATTTAAATGTGGCACACTTACGAGATCCATTGCCATGAGTGGTCGTAAAGATTTCAATTCCACTGAATCTGTCGGGGACCAAGAATTAAGCCGTGAATTTGTCTTTATATAACACTCGTTGCGACTTACGTATTCTTGTGCATAATTATTACTCTCGTGTATCAATTAACAAATTATTTCTTCGGTAACAAATAATGAATAACGAACAAACGACAGGTTGCTTTTGTAAAAGAAGGGTCATCTACAAAATCGAAATCCAAGCCTTACTCCATCTTAGGCGCAGCTCCCGATTTTGATAGGTTAGCCTTTGACCACTATCTCACCTGATGGTTAGTGATGATGTGGTCGAAGATGTTGTTCAGGCTAACCTAGAAGTACTGGCTCTCAAGGACAGCTGCCGGAACACACCGTTAGGTGCTTGGCGACAGAATTTCTACTTGAGGGTGGTAGCTAGCCAGACGGGCATTCGCAAAATGCCCTACCACCATGCTATAACGACTGCCATCCTAAGACAACAACCGGGACCGACGGCTTAACGTGCCATCCTAAGACAACAACCGGGACCGACGGCTTAACGTGCCCTCCGAAGCACGGAAACGCTCAGTAGTAATGTCACTAGCGGTCACCCATCCAACTCATGACCGCGCGCGACGTTGCTTAACTTTGCTGATATTGGTTGAGAACAGTTAAGTAAGCTTCGCTACGAGCTCTTCCAAAATCTTTTGATGGACACGTATGAAAAACATTACAAAATTCCTGAGGATGTTGGTGTTTCGTCATCCAGACCAGATATATTTTTACACTCCAATTTTAAAGTCGGGGTCTACATCTGACCCTTGCAATTATAGACCTATTTCCATCTTACCTGTTCTGAGTAAAGTATTCGAAAAAATTATGCTCAAACAACTACTATCCCATTTTAACAAGCATAATTTATTAAATGAGAATCAGTTTGGTTTCACCAAGAGCAAATCCACAACAGATGCAGGTGTTCAATTGATGTCGCATATACTGGAAGCCTGGGAGAGTTCACATGATGCTATTGGCGTATTTTGTGATCTTTCCAAGGCATTCGACTGTGTAGAGCACTGCACTCTGATTCGTAAACTTTACCACTATGGTATTCGTGGAAAAGCTCTGAATCTTATAGAGTCATATCTGTCAGACAGGCTACAGAGGGTTGGAATAAGTGGCAATACTTCTTCCGGGTCATTGGTAAAAATGGGAGTACCACAGGGATCAATTTTGGGACCTTTTCTGTTTCTAACATATATTAATGATCTGCCTTGCATGGTCAAAGATTTCTGCGATATTGTTTTATTCGCAGATGATACCTCTCTGATTTTTAAAGTAGATAGGAAAGACAGTGAACTGACGCATGTAAATAATGTATTATCTAAGATTTGTAAATGGTTCTCCGCTAATAATCTTCTCCTAAATTCAAAAAAGACGAAATGTTTAAAGTTTTCTTTACCAAATGTTCCTTATGTTGAACCAAACATTAAGCTTGGACCAGATAAACTCCCTATTGACAAAGCGACAGTCTTCCTGGGAATCAAAATGGATTCCACTTTACAATGGGATCCACATATACATGATCTCTCCGGAAGACTTAGTTCTGCTGCATATGCAGTTCTTAAGATAAGACAGTTAACAGACGTAGCTACTGCTCGCCTAGTTTATTTCGCGTACTTCCACAGTATTATGTCGTATGGCGTATTGCTGTGGGGAACTGCTGCTGAGATAGAGACAATCTTTATCATACAAAAGCGTGCAATTCGAGCCATATATAAAATGGGTCCTAGGGAATCTGTGAGGGATCTTTTTAAAGAAATTGATATTTTAACTTTACCAAGTCTGTATATATTTGAAAATATTATGTATGTTCGTAAAAATTTGAGTAAATTTAAATTAAACAGTGACAATCACGATTACAATACTAGGAATAAAGATAAAATAGCGGTGCCAGGTTTTAGATTAGCAAAGACAAATAAAAGGTCCTTCTTAGGTAATTGTGTGCGGTTTTATAATAAAGTTCCTAAACATATTACAACGCTCACAGAAGGGAAATTCAAGTTGCATGTGAAAAACATATTGATTAAAAAATCCTACTACACAGTTTCTGATTACATTAACGACAAAAATGCCTGGACAATTCCGCCTCCGCCAAGCTATTGCCTGTCACCTACATAATTTAAACAAATATTGTAATAACTCTATTATATAGTATGTATGTTAAAAGATGTTTAAAAGAATGGCCCTGAGTTTCTTGCCCGTTCTTCTCGCAGTGGCTCTATACACTTTATTTGCTGAACGTGGCAGTACAATGTAGAATATTTCAATACTCAAATTTGTAATTGACCTTCATAAGAGCGTCATAGACGCCTAAATTGAATAAATGATTTTGACTTTGACTTTGACTTTACTCAAAAAATCTATAACGCATAGTACTTATAGAACTTACTGTGCCGTGGGAAACAAACATACCTAAAGACCACACAATAAAAACTAACAAATATTACGACCTAACAAATGAATTAATCAAAAACGGTTATGTGGTTAATTTATATGCTGTAGAAGTCGGAGCAAGGGGTATACCAGCAAAATCCCTATGGTTGTATAGGGATTTTGCTAAAAGACCTTGGCCTGTCAAGAACAACCGTAACTTCCATCCTAGAACGTGTATCCAAGGCGGCATTAGTAGGATCTTACCAAATTTGGTTGGGCAGGGGAGGAGGCTCGAGCGGTGAAAGGGAGCATTGATGCATCATAAAGGGGCCCCTTAACCTTACTCACTGGGTTGCAAGTCCCAGGCACCTTGACTGGAGCCTCTTCCTCTGCAACGCTGTGGACCCGGCACCCGCACGGTGAATCCATGGAATGCTAAGTAATTCGTCTCTCATGTTGGAGTTTTTGCGTGTTTCAGGAACGTTAATCGAAGAGCTTCCTTGATACTCTGAAAGATCTGGATGTATATCCGTTGTCTTGCCATTCATTCCCATCTTCAGATATATCAGTTTGAGTGAGATTGATTTTCAAAGGCTCATTGTCTGAAACTGTGTCCGAAAATGAATCGTTGCTGTTCGATAAAGACCTGCACGAATCGTCACTGTCGAGAATATATTCCTCGTCTTCTTCTGAATCATTATGGCTTACGATCAAATCTTCTGATATCCTAGGTGTACCCTGGTGATCTGAAGATATTTCTGTGTCAAAATTATTAATAATACTTTGTTAATTATCTACCTCAGCATGGTTACTTGATTACTTTTCAATATATGGTCTATAGGTATTTCAGGGGCTAAAGAAATGTTGTCAGTCATTGATATTATTTCAGAAATTTGATCATTTGAGGGATATGTAAGAACTGTGTGGACACTATTTGTCATTTTGTTCAATATCTTTACCAGAAAGTTTACTTGTTTCCCATAATATAATATTTGTTTCTACATTGGTGATTTGAGGAGCTAGTGCAACTTCTTTTGGTGTCGACAAGAGCTCATTAACCTCCCATGCTTTGAGAGGTGTTTACACCCCGTGGCCGCACTAAACTAAATGTTTTCTCTTACATTGCGGTTCGTGGTCTAAAGACCCTTACATTTTGTCATTACCAAGTCATATTTTAAGAGACAAACACATATTATATATATGTCTTTTTCTTACACCGATAAATACCCAAGTATAAGTTCCGCATTAGAGGGAAACGACAGTATTTTCTACGCTTTGACACGGAAGAGGTCTTTAGGCCTATTATCGCAACGAACGCGTTAAGAGGCCTTTTACATTATGCAGCCCTCTCACTCGCACTTTTTAAGATAATTTCAAATAGCAACAATATGGTTTATATTTTTTTAAATGTGGCCAATCATTATTTCGTTGCATGCAACTATAGATGTTTTCTACTAATTTTCATTTTGCTATCTGTAATGGGGGATCCAAAACGCGTAATTTAGTTATTTTAAATTTTGGGCCTCTAATTCTAATTGGACTCAACATGTAACAAAGTAAAAATATGTTGAGAGCATCTATAGTTGTATGCAGCGAAATAATGATTGACCACATTTGAAAAAATATAAACCATATTGTTGCTATTTGAAATTATCTTTAAAAGTGCGAGTGAGAGGGCTGCATAATGTAAAAGGCCTCTTAAAAACAATTATGTTTTCTTTAAATTAATGAATAGATTCAGGCGTTACTTTGCGGAAATCCATTTTTAATAATAACAAATATTTTAAAAGTATTTTAAGAAAACATTTAATTAATTATCACTTAAAAAATCTTTATAAAAATGATATATATCTAGTGACAATTCCGCCTAATTTCCTATTAAGCCGACGTGACGTCACAAACGCCACGCAGCCAAACCGGAAGAGTCGACGCGTTTCGCTTCTAAACGAAGCATCCTCAGGAGGTCTTGACTCTACGAGCGCACGATCGAGACTAAACACCGGCGGTTAAACACGCCTTTATATAGGGACGATCATGCATGAATCACGGCTCTTTGTTTGTAGCTTACAATTGAAAAAATATAAGTTTTTAAAGTGACAATTACATAAAAATGGTTTGTGAATTGTTTAAGTATTATTTTTAAGGTATATATGGTATGATTAAATGTTTTCTTAAAATACTTTTAAAATATTTGTTATTATTTTCTTTAAATATTTGTTATAAATTAAAATACTATAATCAATTTTAATAGAGCCAGTTGCTGTCGGGTTTTCACGGCCAGCAACCGCTCACAGTTAAGTTAGTGTGGTCTATGTAGCAATTTAACAAATTTCTAAAATAATTACAAGTACATCATACGATGACACATATTTAATAAAAGTATCTTCAAATTATAACACAAGTTAATCACACAACAAGATGAACATTATCACTTAAATTATACTTAGCACTTAATTTACATCGCGATTGTATTTGCCCAAAAATCAGCAAAGAGAAGTCAGTGAGAAGTGTACATTAATAAAATTAATAATTAAAAACCCGATTGCAAATTATTTATTTTCGTTAAGCATTTTATCGTTCGATTAAGATTAATACTGCAACTTATATATATTTATGGAATCGTTTCTTCAAGCCCTTCATTTTGATACCCCACTGACGATGAGGTTGTGAGAGGAAAAAAATATTTTCTTACAATATTGCGTCTAGAATCCACCAGTATCTTTTTTCAAAGACAAAGTCAAATCATTTATTCAATTTAGGCGTCTATGACGCTCTTATGAAGGTCAATTACAAATTTTAGTATTGCAATATTCTACATTGTACTGCCACGTTCTGCAAATAAATTGTATAGAGCCACTGCGAGAAGAACGGGCAAGAAACTCGGGGCCATTTTTACTTTTTTATGTAAGTACCTAGTGTCATCTGCGCTATCAAGACGAATCTAATGATATATACATTAAAATCAATTAAACCATTTAGAAGTAATGGTGGAATAAAGAAACTCACAAACATACATACATAAACCATGAAAACATTTTTGGGTAGTCGTGTAAAAAGAAAATCTAACATCTCTCTAATATCTAGGATGGCGAACGCAATGAAGAAATATAAACAATGAAACTTTGTTACGTGCACCAGTAGTTTAATAACAGGCGTAAGACTTGCATTTGCCACTTAATTACTTTAACACTGTCGAGATGTAACAACGAAGTACATCTTACGATGACGAGATGTCTTTTGGTTTGAGGGTAGTTGGTAAATATGTTCACTTCTTCCGTCCACCGCGCTCCTTCACTTGCAGCTGTATGACGGCGCCGGGCGGGACGTTGTAGTACGCCAGGGTGTTGGTGTCTTTGAAGAAAAGACCCTGCAACATTTATTTATTACGTTATATATACAGTGTAAACTCCATGTAACGTCACTCTATTTAACGACAAACTCCCTTAAGCGTCGAAATCAATTGGATTTGGTTGGTTTAGCTTGTCTTTCATACAATGTTTCACTCTACATAGCATTACACCCACTCTCAATAACGACAACAATTGCGTAATAAAAAGTACCTTTTAAGTTGCTAAAATTAGTAAAAACTGCGCAGCCGTGTATGATCTATTGTCGCTTTATTATCCTAGCCCGCAATAAACTCGACTGTCGGCATCATGCATACCGAACTTTCTAAGAAATTCGTTCTTTTGTTTACAAATTGAGATTTCTTGTACGTGTAGACTGTTGTTGACCATGACTCATAAGTAGGAGTCATGGATTATCTATACCTTATCATATTCTTAGTTGCTCACAAACTTTCAAACTGTAAACATGGCTAATAAAAGAAAATCACTGTGTATTGACGAAAAAGTTTTATTGATACGCGCAATAGAAACGGGAGAGAAGATAAGTGATGTTGGCAAACGCTTTGGATGGAAACAAAAAAAAAATCCTCCACGCTGAAGGCGAGGGAAAATCTTCCAAAAAATTTAAGAAATCTATATACGAAGATTTAATTTTTCGTTCAAATAACATTCTGTTTTATGCACATAACTACTAATAATAGTCGGAAATAAACTTTTTTTCTAATTCTGATGTTTCTACTCTCCATTTAACGACAACTCTCTATAACGCCATAAAATGCACAGTCCCTATAGTGTCGCTATATAGAGTTTACACTGTATATATATATATTTTATGTTATTGTGATGGAACAAGCGTGAGGCCCACCTGATGTTAAGCGGTATACTTTGCCTATAACAGATGCATTTCATCACAAGTGACGAACTGCATTGCGCCCATCACCTTGAGACATACCTGTTAAGTCTCATTTTGCCTGTAATTCACTGGCTCTCAAGGACTGCTGCCGGAACATACCGTTAGGTCCTTGGCGACAGATTTTCTACTTGAGGGTGGTCGCTAGCCAGGTGGGCATTCGCAAAACGCCCTTCCATCATGCGGTGAAGCTCAAGCTCTGGGCGGGATTCGAACCATGGACCTGCTGCGCGGCAGTCCATAGCCAATGCCACTGAGCCATCACTGCTTCAAAATTATAGGTCAATAATGTTGTCTTAGGTTTTCGCGATTATTACACATAGTAATTAAACAACTTTAAACGGTTTAAATCGCGTATATTTATCATTATTTTTGTCCCGACGACGTTTCAAACACTTTGCAGTGATCGTGGTCACGGGGTGACTAATTGGTTTTATTTGTCACATGAAATAATAACAATAAGTCACCCCGTGACCACCAATATACGCGATTTAAACCGTTTAGAGTAGTTTAATTACTATTATAGGTCAATGTCCAGTAGGTTTTTTTTTTGTGATTGTAATGGAACAACGAAAAAGCGCTCGTAGCGAAGTTTACTTAGCCCTTCTCAACCGATCAGCAAAGTTAAGCAACGTCGCCCGCGGTCATGAGTTGGATGGGTGACCGCTAGTGACATTACTACTGAGCGTTTCCCTGCTTCGGAAGGCACGTTAAGCCGTCGGTCTCGGTTGATGTCTTAGGATGGCAGTCGTTATAGCATGGTGGTAGGGCATTTTGCGAATGCCCGCCTGGCTAGTTACCACCCTCAAGTAGAAAATCTGTCACCAAGCACCTAACGGTGTGTTTCGGCAGCTGTCTTTGAGAGCCAGTACTTCTAGGTTAGCCTGAACAACATCTACGACCACATCATCACTTACCATCAGGTGAGATAGAGGTCAAAGGCTAACCTACGAAGCATAAAGAAAATAAAAAGACAAGAAACTCCTCCTTTCTTTGAAGTCAGTTAAAAAAGCAGCACAGAAACGATTGGTAATAATGAGTGTGTGAAGTGTTGCATACCTCGTAGTGCAACTTCTGCTTGGCGATGGGCATGTTGGTGGCGCGCTGCAGCATCCCCTTCAGGTCAGCGACCTGCGCCGCCAGCGGCAACGACAGCGGCAACACGCGCCCGTCCAGTCGCCACTCCGCGCGTTCCGGCGCCATCGGGATCAACACCTGTACACATTGCAAACATATAATATAACTGAAAGCTTTGATTACCTTACCTATGATTTTTTTTTAAATTTTTTTTTTATGTTATTGTGCCGGAACAAGCCCGAGGCCCACCTGATGTTAAGTGGACTAACCTCTGCCTATAACAGACGCATTTCGTCAGCGACGAATTGCACTGTGCCCGTCACACTGAGACGTCCAGTTTGTTAGGTCTCATTGGCCTGTATTTTTTCTGGCTCTCAAGGACTGCTGCCGGAACACACTGTTAGGTGATTGGCGACAGATTTTCTACTTGAGGGTGGTCGCTAGCCAGGCATTCACAAAATGCCCTTCCACCATGCGGTGAAGCTCAAGCCCGCGGCGGGATTCGAACCATGGACCTGCTGCACGGCAGTCTATAGACAATGCCACTGAGCCATCAATGCTTCAAAATTATTGAGGATTATATTCGTAGGAGTGACGGAACAAAAAATTATAATTCCACTTATTGAAAAAAAAATGTTACATATGGCATTCGACAGAATGCCATAAATTACATCATACTTTATGCTTGTGTGGTTCAAATCATGTTACTTCCTCTAGTAGATAGCCTCTAATATAATGTATGTATATATAATATATGTTATATATGATGCAGGCTTGAGCTTCACCGCATGGTGGAAGGGCATTTTGCGAACGTCCACCTGGCTAGCGACCACCCTCAAGTAGAAAATCTGTCGCCAAGCACCTAACGGTGTGTTCCGGCAGCAGTCCTTGGGAGCCAGTGAAATTACAGGCACATGAGACTTAACAACTATAAGGGCGCAGTACAATTCGTGACGAAATGCATTTGTTATAGGCAGAGGTTAGTCCGCTTAACATCAGGTGGGCCTCGAGCTTGTTCCGTCACAATAACATAAAAAAATATGATTATTATTTACAAAATCACAAATATACGATAGGAAAAATTTAAGTCATGTGCGGGATTCGAACCCGCGTCCATCCATCATTGTGATTTGTAATGTAATCCGCATAGCAGGCGTTATTGCAAACCTAACAATATTAAAATGATTATTATTTGCTTCCAAAAACATTTTTAATTGCTTTAATGATTGCGCCTTCGAGTGTTTGGCAATTTCAGATTGGCGCGACAAACTGCGACCGGGACCCGTAACGTTGTTAGGTTTTTTTTTTTTTTTTTTATTATTTTATGCATTTTACCCTTCGAAAAATCGAGAGACCTTGGTTTCCTTTTTACTTATTTACATCATTTACATAATTTCTCCTACAGGCTTTAGTAACAATTTGGAATGGAGTGTTATTGCAGCCAGCAAGACTCAATGCTGGCTGCAACAACACTTTCATTACAAACATACTTTCGTTCCGTTATTTTAAATACTAATCTGCAGTTTCTGATATGTAAGTAGTTTCTATATTGAAGCGCTCGTAGCGAAGTTTACTAAGCTGTTCTCAACCGATCAGCAAAGTTAAGCAACGTCGCCCGCGGTCATGAGTTGGATGGGTGACCGCTAGTGACATTAATACTGAGCGTTTCCGTGCTTCGGAGGGCACGTTAAGCCGTCGGTCCCGGTTGTCGTCTTAGGATGGCAGTCGTTATAGCATGGTGGTAGGGCATTTTGCGAATGCCCGCCTGGCTAGCTACCACCCTCAAGTAGAAAATCTGTCGCCAAGCACCTAACGGTGTGTTCCGGCAGCTGACCTTGAGAGCCAGTACTTCTAGGTTAGCCTGAACAACATCTTCGACCACATCATCACTTACCATCAGGTGAGATAGTGGTCAAAGGCTAACCTATCAGGCATAAAAAAAAAAAAAAAAATGTTTAAATATTATTATTTTTGCAACAACGCATGCTCTGTGGATTACATTACAAAATTACAAATTTACGAAAGGAAAAAATATAGTTATGTGCGGGATTAGAACCCGTATTCACTCCTATAGCCTCTGACCGAGTGAGCTACTATGACATATAACTCATAACTCTAATTTTTCCTCTCGTTATTTAACCATCGTATGGGGATCAACCAACACCTATATATCAACTTATGTCAATTATAGTGATGAGTCATATGTCATGTTAGCTCAGTCGGTCAGGCTATAGGGGTAGATGTCGGTTCGAATCACGTACATGACTATATATATATATATATATATATAATTAATCCTCTCGTAAATTTGTAATTCTGATACGTTTGTCAAAACCGACATAGATAAGTTGACAGTTTTATTTTGTAACTGTACAGTGATTGGTCGATGGTACTCGTACGCGATAGGTGACCAATGAAAGATTAGTATTCAGTCAACAAATTCAACTGTCAAGTGACTTACGTGTTTAAGGCCTCAAGTGCATAGTAAAAATTCACCAAGGTGATATGCATACAGCACTTGGGTAACTTTTACATTCATCCAGTTATTTCAGAACACACCCTTAGAAAGACCTCGGGTATCATTGCTTGTGACTTTGCAATTCATTTTCAATGTCAGGGCTGCGAAAGTCTTACTCATGTGATATGCGAGCTTTGAAAATACTTTTACAGTATTGCATGAAGATATTTTATAATGATATAGCTGATTACATTTACTCAAAGTCAAAGTCAAAGTCAAAATCATTTATTCAATTTAGGCGTCTACAACGCTCTTATGAAGGTCAATTACAAATTTTAGTATTGAAATATTCTACATTGTACTGCCACTATCTACTATCAGCTACTATCAGCTAAACATATTTTTTATAGGTGACTGGTAATTCACGGAGGTGATTTTCGGAAAATTTATATTTTATATTGCACACAATGTACAATATAAATAATCAATACATCCCGAAGAGTTGTAGGTGCAGTGCAGACTTATCATCACCAAATGGAATGATAAAAAACTTTTAAAATCACCCAGTGATATCAGTGAGAACAATGTAACTGACCTGTAGAGTCGCGACGCCGGGGTGCCTGGCGAGCCACGAGTGTTCAGGCTCGAGCGCGTCCTCCGTCCTCACGCGCTTGGCGGCGGGGCCCTCGTCCTCTGGCTCTGCCGGGGGCGGCGCCATGGCGGGGGGGCCAGGGGGGCCCGGGGGCGGAGCGGGGGGCACCCCTCCGAACGCGAACCCACCCACTGGGGTCGGTATCAGCGGTGCGCGCCCACCTAGCGGCGGGAGAACCATCAGGGACGGGATCGGCTGGAAAATTGCATTCGTTCATTAAAATTTCGGAACAGATGGAATGGTGATGGAAAGAAATACAGCATAAAAGAAGACTCCGTGCAAAAAGGTTTTATTTCGGCTGCCATCTCATGTATTGGAGTATAATCATTTAATACAATTTCTAGAGTCAAATATTCACCTTTGGATCAAATATCAAGTATAAATTAAGAAAAAGTAAAAAACCCGATGGATGTCTCTCTGGAAATCTCCTTTTTTTGGGCAGTTTTGTAAAAACAAAACTACATTTAAGGTTTGTATCTCATTCTGTTTACAATCTGAAGATCCATGACATAGAAACAAAAGGATGGAGAAAAGTCTGACATAAGAAAAGTCACATTAATAAGGCTTCGTTTTGCACTTCGGTTATGGAATCTATATCTTAAAAAACTAAACTAGTTAGCTGAGATATTTCAGTTGTTGTTCAGGCTAAATAGAATAGTTAGTGGTTAGTTACCTGTAATAGCACTGGTTGCGGTGCAGGCGGCGCGGGCGGTTGCAGGCTGATACGAGGGGGCGCAGGGGGCGGAGGCGGGGGCGCGCGACCTCCTCCGCCGCGGGGCCCCCCTGAGGAGCTCACCGGCTTAGGGCCTATCTTCTCCTTCTCCTCATCCGGCAGCAGGCCCTTTACCTGAACAATACATAAAAAAAGGTTTTAAACATTGTCAATACAGTCCCACCAACTTATCTGTTCAGGCGGCAAAAAAAAGAACTACAACATTCCTTCAAATTGTGACAGTTTGTAGTTGATTTCCTTGACCAGTAGCGCCCTCGAAAACTGCACAGTTAAGTTGATGGTACTATACATCGCTTTATACGCGAATGTCGGGTAAAATTAGTGCGATTAAAAGGTACTTATTAAATGGATTGTTATGCACACCGCTGTAGTCAAAAACAATCCTATTTGAGAATGGAGTTGAGAAAATGAATGTTTTTTTTTTTTTTATTGTGATTGTGATGTAGCAAGCGCGAGGCCCACCTGATGTTAAGCGGTATCCTCTGCCTATAACAGATGCATTTCATCACAAGTGACGAACTGCACTGCGCCCATCACCTTGAGACATACCTGTTCAGTCTCATTTTGCCTGTTATTTCACTGGCTCTCAAGGACTGCTGCCGGAACACACCGTTAGGTGCTTGGCGACAGATTTTCTACTTGAGGGTGGTCGCTAGCCAGGTGGGCATTCGCAAAATGCCCTTTCACCATGTTTCCTTGAGTGATATAATGGTTTTGCTTAGATTATTTATAGTTAGCAAACATTCTTCCGCATTTATGAGGTGAAGTCGGCTTAGCATGAAAATTATGAGGAATTGTCATTAGATATATATTTTATTTTTTTTTCTTCGTTATTAACTTCAACTAACAAAATTTAGTGTAATATTTTTTATTATTATAGGATTTCGTCAATGTAGCGCCAGAATATATCAATTATTTTAATTATTCTTTTATCCCGCACAGCATATTGTTGCATATTGACAACAACATCTAAACAAATGCTTGGATTTACCTAAGTGACTGCTTAGGACTGTTGTAGTTGCTAACATTAGTTTGTTTGACATTTTTAGAATTGTGAAGTATTCATGTCAAACTAAGCTCAGACAATTTTTTTCTTACAATCACGCACAATTTGCTGAATTTCTCTTATATAAGACTACTTGAGCTTCTTCAAATGCTTTGTATCTACATTTTTTTTTTTTTTTTAGTTTGATAGGTTATCCTTTGACCACTATCTCACCTGATGGTAAGTGATGATGCGGTCGAAGATGTTGTTCAGGCTAACCTAGAAGTACTGGCTCTCAAGGACAGCTGCCGGAACACACCGTTAGGTGCTTGGCGACAGATTTTCTACTTGAGGGTGGTAGCTAGCCAGGCGGGCATTCGCAAAATGCCCTACCACCATGCACATCTGGTAGGAAGTCACATAACGGTGTGTCATGTTACTGAGAGCCTATTCTCATTTTAAGTTTAGGCAACTAATATGTCTGACACAATAACGCACATACAGTTATTTATTTAACGCACAAAAATGTATCTACTCTTATGGTAATTGGTTAGTAACTCATTCAAAGTCAAAGTCAAAATCATTTATTCAATTTAGGCGTCTACGACGCTCTTATGAAGGTCAATTACAAATTTTAGTATTGAAATATACTACATTGTACTGCCACGTTCAGCAAATAAATTGTATAGAGCCACTGCGAGAAGAACGGGCAAGAAACTCGGGGCCATTCTTTTAAACATCTTTTAACAATGTGTTACATACATACTATATAATAGAGTTATTACGATATTTGTTTAAATTATGTAGGTGACAGGCAATAGCTTGGCGGAGGCGGAATTGTCCAGGCATTTTTGTCGTTTATGTAATCAGAAACTGTGTAGTAGGATTTTTTAATCAATATGTTTTTCACATGCAACTTGAATTTCCCTTCTGTGAGCGTTGTAATATGTTTAGGAACTTTATTATAAAACCGCACACAATTACCTAAGAAGGACCTTTTATTTGTCTTTGCTAATCTAAAACCTGGCACCGCTATTTTATTTATTATTATAAGTAGGTAGAACTATGTATAAAACTTTATTATTACACTTGTTCTGTTCAAATCAATCATTTATTTTTTATTTGGTCTACAAACTGGATACACTCTTTATGCTTAACCCGAGAAACAAAAACAAAACATGTGTAGGGCGAGTGTCACCTTCTCAAAGTGGACAAAGCATGCAAAATTTTGAAGTACTCTAGTGAGAAACTTGAATAAAATCACACTTAATAAATTTATAAATTAGGAAGACTTAGTATATCAGCCTCCTGACCTTCTCAAAGTGGACACAGCATCCAAAATTTTGAAGTACTTTAGTGAGAAACTTGAATAAAATCACAATTAATAAATTTATAAATTAGGAAGACTTAGTATGGGAAGACTTAGGCTGATGCCTCTCGGGCCCTATCCCAAGAATTCACTAATAAAAATAGGTACCGAGAGGTCAAAAATGTTATATGTAAATATTTGATAATTTGTGGTTAACAATGTTGGTACATATACTAGTTATATATTCCCAAAACTATACTTCTGTAATCATTTGTTGTGCACTGTTTGTTGCCTCTAAAAAAAAAAACACACAATCCACAACACACCACCAGCCACAGGTGTAGTGGTGTAAAGCTGATAGGGTAGCATTAAACTAGTTCATCATCATCAGCTGGAATATGTTCACTGGCAACAACAAAGCCCTTCCCCATAGAATGTGAAAATGAACGGCTATTGATTAATAGCCTTTTACGATGTCGTCAGTCAACCTGGTGTACCATCTCAATGTGTCATCCGGTGTAATGCAGTAACCACTCAAGAACCTTTCATCCCCATCAATTACCGGATCGTCAAGCAATATGGCCTGCACATTCCGAAAGCCGGAACAAGCCTGAGGTCCACCTGCTGTTAAGTGGACTAACCTCTATAACAGACGCATTTCGTCAACGACAAATTGCACTGTGCCTGTCACACTGAGACGTCCAGTTGTTTAGTCTCATTAGCCTGTAATTTTTCTGGCTCTCAAGGACTGCTGCCAGAACACACCGTTAGGTGCTTGGCGACAGATTTTCTACTTGAGGGTGGTCGCTAGCTAGGCGGGCATTCGCAAAATGCCCTTCCACCATGCGGTGAAGCTCAAGCTCTGGGCGGGATTCGAACCATGGACCTGCTGCGCGGCAGTCCATAGCCATATCTGTTTATTTTTTGGTGAATTTCCTCATTATGGATTTTATGGTGCACAGAAACTCCAAATATAGCTCTCCGAAGACTGTTGGGCTAGATAAAGCAAAGAAATACCTTGTGTATCTGCTGTATCTGGTCTTCTAGCGTGATGTGAGCGCGAGCAGCACGGGTAGCGGCTTCAACACTGGAGGTGTGTCCATCCCACGTGACGCGCTCGTCTCGTCTGCGCTCCTCCTCACCGATCTTCTTACCGATGGCTGTCTCCTCGTCGCCCACGCCGAAGATATCCGTACGACGCTCTGCGAGCTGAAAAGGTACACAAAGTAAATTATAATAAAAGTAAATTGTCACACATACAGATTTAAGTAAATTAAAGGTCATATATGGAGGAGTATTTTGTAGTAATATAGTCAGGTGGTTACGCGGGGACCTAATAGAAAATTTCAAAATCCTCAATGGATTATACAACCTCCCCGAAATACATAATCTGTTTGTGAAAGTCATCCAATAAACAAATCAGAGAGGCAGCAAATTCAGCGTGTACATGCTAACACAAACACTGCGCAGCTCTCTCAGCATCAGAGTTGTTCTGCTGGAACAGGTTGCCTAAGGAGGTTGTCTCTGCTACATCTGTGAAAGCATTTAAGAACCGGCTGGAAGGTTGGTTGCGTAAAGGCAAAATATCTCTTGACAACTTGTACTCAGTGCTAACTAACAAATGTGTGGACATTACATTAATATTTCAACATAGTATGATATAGGCACATTAGCATTACGCTGTTCGCCTATAATCGAATAAATTATAAATTCTTAAATTTATGATTCATAAATCTATGATGAGAAAATGGCTGGCTTTATATGTATAATGAATTAATTGACAATAAATGTACAAAAGTGGTAGTATTTGTCTTCCAGACAATAATAATTGTCTTTGAACTACTTTTTTTTTATGTTGTTAGGTTAGCCTTTGACCACTATCTCACCTGATGGTAAGTGATGATGTGGTCGAAGATGTTGTTCAGGCTAACCTAGAAGTACTGGCTCTCAAGGACAGCAGCAGAAACACACCGTTAGGTGCTTGGCGACAGATTTTCTACTTGAGGGTGGTAGGTAGCCAGGCGGACATTCGCAAAATGCCCTACCACCATGCTATAACGACTGCCATCCTAAGACAACAACCTGGACTGACGGCCCTCCGAAGCAGGGAAACGCTCAGTAGTAATGTCACTAGCGGTCACCCAACCGCGCAAGACGTTGCTTAACTTTGCTGATCGGTTGAGAACAGCTAAGTAAACTTTGCTACGAGCACTTCAAAAACTGACTTCATGAATTAACTGAAATAAGATGGATAATGTTTGATCTGCAGATTATAGTCTAACATAGACAGCCAAAACATTCACTGTTAAAATAATACTATCCTCGTTCGAGAACATAGATACCGCCATTAACTTTAAAAACATCAAAACACTTATTGTTAAAAATGTTATGCAAAGTAATGTTTTAAATAAGCATTTTTTTTTTATTGTTTTCTGATCTATGTGTGAGAGTTAACAAAAGTTATCTTTAATTAATCGTCAGATCTGAATAATGGTCATTAATAAGTAACAGTTTGTATGTATGTGTGAGGTACCTGTTTGAGCGAGGCCTCGATGGCGGCGCCAGGCGCGAGCGCCTCGTCCCGGTCGGTGCGGTCGGCGGCTGCACGGTCGCGCTGCTCCAGCCAGCGCGGGTCCAGCAGCCCGATGCGCACGTGGTCCGCCACCTTGTTGGCCGGAATCTTCTCTCCCGTGATCGGCGACACCAGCCACTCCTCGCCTTGCTGGCTGGCCACAGGCCGAGCGCGCTTCGGGTCGTACTTCTTGACGACCACGCGGTCGGCGCGCGGCGGCAGCGGCGCCTCCGCTCGCGCCGTCTCCGCCTGCACCTCCGGCTCTTCCTCCGAAGAGGACGAGCTCTCCTCCTCCATGTCTTGTACGCGCGTGTCATCCGGTCGCTGCGCTTGCGCCTGCGCCGTGCGGTCTTCCATCTCGTCCAGATCTTCGTCCTCCGATGATGAAGAATCTGACTCCAACTGCATCTCTGTATCGTCGTCGTCGTTGGTCGCGGCTATGTCTTCCCCTCGTTCCTGGGCCAGCACGCGCGCGCCTACCTCTAACGGCGTCGTCGGCGGCGGGAAGTCTCCGGGCTCGCCGGCCGGGTAGTCGACCGTCTCTACCACCACGAAGTCGTGCCAGTCTATAGAGGCGTAAGCGAGGCGCTCCTTCTCTACGCGCGCCTCGTCGGCCGCCTTGCGACGCGCCTGGTGTGAATGCCACGCGGCGCGGGACCGCGCTGTCTCCAGCGCTCCGCTGCGGATCTCCGCGTTCAGCTTCGATACGAGCTCTTTAGGCGGCAGCAAAACCTTTGTGTACTGCTCGAGCAGCCGCGTGAAGTACTGAAACAGAGAGTGCTGCGGCCGGAGAAAGTCGAACTGGTGGTTTCGCTCCTCCTTCTTCATGAGATCTGTGAGGAACTGCCTGCCGTTGCGAGCGACGAACTGCGCGGTCAATTTGACGATGTCGAGTTCGAGAGCGGAGATGGAGGGCGGGTCGGCGATGAATTCGAAATCTGGAGGGGGGTCACGTGGTGGCGGAGGCTCAGCAGGCGCGGCCGCCTTCAGCAGCTCTTGTTGCCGTGCCGCTGTCGCCGGAGCGAGCAGGCCGCGCTGTAGGGCGAGCAGGCCGGGGGCCGGGATCGAAGGATCAGGTCCTAATCAATCAATTCACTTAATTTGATACTCATTGAAAAGGATAATTACTAAGACTCTACTAGTGCTCTACACAGGCAGAGGAGTCAGCTAATCATCAGGCAAGAAATTGATATGTATCGCATATCAATTTCTTCTATAGTTCACAAAAAAACAATGAAACTGTAATTACATCTGTTCAACGATAAGTTAATCCTTGCATATCACAGATAATTGTGCCAGCAGTCTAATATAGGAGTATATTTCAATATATAAAGAAATTAGGACGGCTAGGGTAGCTGGCGGTGGAAATACACTATACACCACAAGCAGGACATCAGTGCAGGATGCATGTGGTGATGCATAATGCTGAGCAGAGCCCTTTTTGTTGCTGTAGCACACAAATAGTTGCATGTCATTTATATTTCTTATACATTGTTTTTCAAATATACCTATGTTGTTGTACGTATTATCAAACTTTTTATACCTTACTTTTTTATATTTCATTGTTGTTTAGTCATATAGCCTGACTTGTTCTTGTATATGTATTTTCTGCGATGTATCGCCCCCACATTGGATGAAAATGCCTGTATACGCCAAGCCTATATATGCTGGACAGAGTTCCAAACTCTACTAAAAATTTCTTTGCCATAAAAACTCATATAACCCACGACTTTCATAGCAGCACTTTTATGCACAAAACAACAAAGAATTCTACAATACACATATTATATCAATTTATCAAATTCAGTAAGACTTAACTCACCTTTCCCCTCTCTGATTTCCTTGACTTTATGTTGATAATATGCATGATATGGATCCCCAGAGTTGAGAAAGTTGAACTTGGGATTTCCGAGTTCATTTTGTCGAATGCGTGCTTCAAACTCAGGTCCATTACGAGCTACGAAGCTTGCAGTTTTGTCGACAATGTCTGGAGAAGAAGGTTAAAGAAACCAGTTTTGTTTGAGAACTGAAAAAATATATTTTAGGATACAAAACACAATGTTAGTTTTTTTAAACAGATATACAAAGTTGAAATAATTTTTATTTTACCACATTTCCTCTCTCTCAGCTTTGTAATTTTGTAGTTTGTTAACTTATTTGCAAGAGTAAATGCAAACATTTAAATAGATCATATTAAAAAATACTGCATTCAAGTTCAAACATAGGATCAAATGCTACTTCTATTTAGGGGATCATAATGTATCTAATCGACAGTTTTTTTTATTACAAGTATTTAGATCCATTCTGTTCATAAATTACTTGCGTCATACACATACCATTCTTGACACAAGTACATCCATACCTTCTTACATCCGGCATTATTGAAGCAAGATCAATATGACCATACAAATTTTCTAATATTTGTCAGATATCATTAACACACACAACTACCCTATATATCATTAACACACATAACCATCCTATAGCCGCATATGAGGACCATTGCTTCCTATCAAGCAATTGTGCTTGGTCATATTAACTCACTACTGGTCACCATTGGGTGACCTTGCTTTAAATAATTGCTATAAATAATTTTATTTATTGAAACATTTTTCCTAACTTGATAAGAAGCATATTTATGAAAATGCATACATCGCACCTCTAGAATTACAATGACGCAAATGCAAAAATCTTGAAACTGACTTTTTAATCTAACATACCCTAAAAGTTGATAAACTATCGAAAGAAACATTGACACTTGTTTATTTACCGTTAATTCCGTTAGATGGAAGTAGTGTCAATGTCGAATTTAGCAGGACTTGAAAGCAACATTGCCTGATTGGTCAGTTACTCGCGGGTAGCGGGACGAGTCAGTTGCTTCACGGTGCTACAACGTCGCATTTGGTAAGTAGGTCATTTTTATATTATTTATTTAATAAGAACAATGACGCAACTGCTACTTGTGTCATGTTTTGAAAGTTTTGTTTGAACATTTATAAGAACAACGACGTAAATTACAAATAAGTCATTGTTCGTCTTGCCGTTATTTTTTGGTACATTTTAGGTCAAAACAATATGGAGTCGCGAGGGGCAAAATTGGTGAAAATGGCACAAAAGAGATCTCAAAATGATTTAAGTATTGAGGAAGAAGGCTTATTAGATCCTCCACCTGCCTCTAATAATTCAAATTCCAAAATTCAGGAGGTAACAGAATCACGACAAAAATCTCAGAATGACTGTAGTATTGAGGTACAGGACTCATTAGATCCTCCAACTACATCAGATATTTGGAATTCAAAAACCCAGGAGGTTACAGAATCATCTTTCAGATTGGATTCTGAGAACGACGGTGATTTTTCGGGCGCAGATTCGGATGAATATAAACCACCGACTAATAAGAGTGACACTAGTAGTAGCGATGACAGTTCAAGTACTTCTTCTTCGTCATGTTTGGAAGATGAAGAAGATAATAATGTTACAGCTCCTGTAGCATCTATTTCGACTCACGACCTATCAAGAGATCCCCAGATTTCTGAACAGTCAGAACCTAAGAAACCAAAAAAACGTACCAGAAACCCAAACAACTGGAAAAGAAATCTTGCAAAACGGTTTGAAAATACAGGGAAGGAGTACATCTCTAGAACAGGCAAGTGCGTGAGCAGTAAGACTATGGGACCCCCATGTTCTAATAAATGCAGACTTTTATGTTCCAGTAAATTTTCTGAAGAACAGAGACAGACTATTTTTAACAGTTATTGGGAATTGGGCAGCTTACAGCGCCAAAGAGATTTTCTATGCTCTTGTGTTAAGCCACTAAAAGTAGCATATCGCCGTATCAAGGTCGACAGCCCGAATGCTCATCCTGCAAAGCCTACACGCCCAAACACCGCATATTATTTTTTACTTAATGGTGTAGAAAAAAGAGTATGCAAAACCTTTGTGTTAAATACATTAAACATTGCCGAAAGAACACTTCGCACCGTCATACAAGCCAAAAATTGTGACGTGGGTACTGCTCCTCAAGATAAAAGAGGGCATCACAGTAATCATTCCAATCTGCCTGAAGAAATAAAACAATCCATTATTGAGCACATTCAATCTATCCCTAAAATTGAAAGCCATTATTTGAGAGCAAGCACCAGCAGAGAATTTGTCGATGGCGGCTTAACGGTGTCTGAAATGCATAGAAATTATGAGAGCCTAAGAAGGGAAAGTAACCTACCGACTGCACCATACGCTACCTATCTTTATTTATTCAACACAGAGTTTAATATTGGTTTTTATTGCCCAAAAAAAGATCAATGTGATCAGTGTGTTGGTTATAAAAACGCACCTATTGAAATAAAGCCGACACTGGAAGCTGATTATAAATTACATTTAGAAGAAAAAACTTTAAGTCGTCTTGAAAAGCAAAGAGATATGAATACTGATAATTTAGTTGTCGCCACCTATGACTTGCAAGCGGTTTTACCTTGCCCTGTTGGTGATTCTTCTGCATTCTTTTACAATACTCGGTTAAATTGTTACAACTTCACAGTAAGTTTCTCTTTTACACAGTTTTTGTTTGTTTCATACATTACAGTTTCTTTACTTTATAATTATGTATTTTTAGGTGACCACTGGGAGAAACGAATGCACCACATGTTACTTTTGGCACGAGGGTTTAGGTCATAGAGGTGCCATTGAGATTGGATCCTGTGTTTATAAGTATTTGGAAGAATTGGCTACAAATAATCCTAATTGTGACGTTGTTTTCTATAGCGACAATTGTTGTGGCCAGCAAAAAAATAAGTAAGTATCTGCAGAAGATGACTTCTACTATGTTATATTATTTTAAATTCTAAATTGTTATTTTATGATTTCGTTTTCAGGTTTATTCTTGCCATGTATTACTTTGCTGTGTCGAAGTTGAGCATAAATTCTATAACACATAAATATCTCATTCGTGGACACACACAAAATGAAGGCGATACTGCCCATTCTATAAGCGAAAAATGCATTAAAAGAGAAAGGAAATCTGGTCCAATTTTTGTTCCAGACCAATATGTCAATGTTCTTAGAAAGGCCAAAAAATCTGGAAACCCGTTTGTAGTACACGAAATGAACTATGACAACTTTTTAGATCTGAAAAAATTGGCAGAAGAGTTAAATATAAACGTGTCGAAGAACATTAATGGAGATCAAATTAAACTGAGTGAGATGAAAGTGGTCAGATTTACAAAGAATAAAAATACATTTGAATATAAAGTATCCTACAAGACTGAAAACATGTCACAAGCTAATATTATCACAGGACAAAGAAATTTACGCACATCACGGTCAATCGGATCAATAGATGAAATACATCTTCTGCCGGCATATAATTCTAAAATTCCAGTATCTGAACGCAAAAAACAAGATATTTTGCAATTAGTTGAAAAAAATATAGTACCTCATTACTACGCAGATTATTACAGAAATCTTTAATTCATTAAGTGTTATTAATTAAGAGTAAAATTCAATTACAATTATGTTAAGTTTTTGAGGTACTTTTTTTATTAAGTTCATTTTGGAGGTTTCTTAAACAGGTAGTTTTTATTTACGTATTTTTCTTAATTACTTACATTCCTAGTCAATTTTAAGGTCACATAAGTCTGATAAATGACAACTTGGGGTAGTAGTTTAGTGAAATTATAAAGTACTTGCTAGGTAATTTTCTATAATTATAATGTGCCATAAAACATTTTTAATAATTATAATTGTTATGAATAGAGATGATTATAGATGTTGAGTTTTGGAGTATTTAATTATGCTAAGAAAATTAAGAAGACTGATTTATGAATAAAAAATATGTACCTGCCTTAGTCTAAATTGACTCTGTGCATTTTTTAAGTTCCTATGTTTTTAGAAAGTCCTTTATGATTGCTAAAAATAGCAATTAAGTACCTAAGATAAGATAAGATTGAAAGTGTTTCTACAATGTCATATTGAAATAAAGAATTTTGATTTTTCTAAGCTTTGCGTTTTATTCTTACAAACTAAGGTTTTATTCTATTGAGACGTTTTTCCGAAATCGAATCTAAATTATTGTTGATTCAATGTATGTGATACATTTTTGCATTTATTGTGGATAATAATATTTTTTTTATTTTTTATTTACTCACACTTAAGCCTTTACGTCATTGTTCTTCTATAATTCGTATTTTTTAAATTTATTTTAGTGTAACAATGACTTAACTGCAGGCCTCCTTTATTTTGTTGTATTTTTTTTTAAAACTACAGAGTACCACAGGAATATAAATGTTTTTATTTTAAAGTAAATATAATCAGGAATTAGATAATATTATGTCTAAATGTATAATGATGATAGAAAAAAAGTTATATTGAATAATTTAATCAAAAAGTTTAAAATTCAATTTTCTCGGTTTCATACTATTTGCACTTACGTCAATGTAATTCTAGAGGTGCGAATAATATTACTGCTATCGTAGCAGCCCACACGAAAGGGCATTTAGCAAATGCTTGCCTGGCTAGCTACCACCCTCAAGTAGAAAATGTATGACCAAGTATCTAACAGTGAGTTCCAGTGCAGTACTAAAGAGCCAAAAAAGATTACAGGCATGAAACTTAAAAACTGTATGTCTTAAAGTGACAGGCACAGTGCTGTTTGTCACTTTTGACCAAATGTATCTGTTATAGCCTGATGTTACCATGGAACATTGAAGTAGGAGAATAGGTGATTCCATTCCACAACTTCGATCTTTCGTTATTATGAACAGTCTTCAACTAGCAGCATAAAGCAGGGTGCATCATCCTGCAAGTTTAGTGTCACCCATAAAGAGGAGAATAAAAACAGGCTTAAAACCAATTCCCTATGAAAACCTACAGAGACATTTAAATTGGTTGGCCACCAACCACATGTTATGTTTACTTAGCTATTTTGGCACTCTTTTTCTCTCTCTGGCATGTTTCTTAATCGGTGCAGATCTTATTGTCCAAGGATATGTACAGGCCCAACAAATGACCTATAAATATTTATCTAACTTAAAGGTTAAATATGTTAGGTAGTACATTAAATTGCTATCAAAAACAGCGAAGAGGAACCAGAGTCATAACAGACTTAATTTAGTCTCAGTAAAAGGATACTCCTGACTTCAGGCGGGGGATAAATAATTCCGATGACTGGCGGTGGTGGAGGCTGTGGTTCCTCGGGCAGCCCGTCCATGCCCTGGCCTGGAGGAGCCATCACGTCGATCGAAGGCATTTTAACCTTCTTTATTTATGAAGTGTGCGTCACGATTTTATTGTGTGAACTGTAATATCTTCGCAATATCTAATAAATAATTTTAACCCAACTCCAACAGTCTACCAATAGGGCGTTCGGATAGCCTATCGGTGCCAAAAATAACACTCACAAACGCTAAAAATGATCACACGGGCCGTTCGTTTTGGGACTTCGTGAGCAAAAATATCGTTTTCGCTCACCGTTCGGATAGCTTTGAAAACGCTACAAATGACAGAGAAAAGTGATATTTTTGACCCATGTCTTATCGTGGGATCGTTTTTTGACAACTGCTGGTTTGACAGTTGTATTTGGCGCGATCGAAGAGTTTCACAAGGTTTTTATATAGGTAACTAGCAGAAGCCATTCAATCACAAACAAAGAAATAATAATAATATAGGTAACTACTTTTTTTGTTAATTTTAGGGATTTATTCCATATTTCGTACTGTGCAAAATGGTTAAAACATTGTCGGTTGTCAAAGTATGTTTTAAGCCGTTCGGATAGCATGCAGTAATTGGTGGTCAAAAATAGCAAAAGCTTCTATCCGAACGCTAATACACAAATGCCACTTTCGAAACTGCTACAAACGCAATCGAGCCAAAACGAACGCACTACAACTATAGATCAAATAGAATATATACTACTACCAAGGATGCGTACCATTTGGAGTTAAATTCGCCAAAAAAGATCATACTCCCAAAAAGTTGTTCAAGTTGGGTCTTGGCATAATATTCGGCATAAACGCTATGAAGCTACTGACTGGAACAGTTTGAATTACCTACATCTAATGTCAAAAGTGTGAGAAGTGGCAAATTTTAGTGGCATTCTTAGCGTTCTCATCTTTAATGGAACAGGGGAGAACAGTTACAGACGATCACAGTGATCACAACCATAGACGCAAATGTGGTCAAAATTATCGAAAATAACGAAATTAGCGTCAAATGTAGTACGTCCCAACACAGATTATTATGTATTCTATCTCATCTATGGATTAGTTTAACGTGGCAGCGTTCGGAAGGAGTGATTTCTCAGTTCTCATCGGTGTACAGGGCACGTACTGTTACTTATTTTATTAATTTTCTATTAGTTCGCTCTTGACCTAGTTAAAGCGAGGTCGCATCTTGCTATCTAATTCGAGGGATTTACGCGCGCGGTCGCGCCTATAACTTAATTTGAATTATTAATGTGCGTCGATATAATTAACGTGAGGTCACGTAATAAAACTTCTTTCGTGTTGTGAATGTTAATTCGGATGCCGGGCATCATTAACACAGACAAGACTTGCATAATGGATTAGTTTTTATTTTTTTTAATTTTATTTATTTGGAATAACAAACAGCTACATTATACATAATATTTGGATATTGGTTACATTTACAGAATTTTTAATAATGCAGCCAACGGCGCTATTCACGTATTGATTAAAAATATTGTGTTAAAAGATGCAGCTAGAGAGCTTTGTTAGTGCTATAAATAAACATAAAGTTGATTAATAAAGACATTTGCTCAGTCAGAAGACAGAATACAAGTTACGAAATAACAATTTTGTAAGAAAAAAAAAAGTATATAAACGTTAATTCTATTTAAATGTATTCTATATTTGAACAATCGTTCTCAAAAAGTGAAAGAAATATATTTTGTTTGAATTTAGACAAGGGACATGCAAATATGTCAATTGAATCAAAATTTACATTATATGACTCGACTAAACGACGTAACGGGGAGCGAAGCCCCGCGTTAGTGTTATAACTACTAAGTGCCATAAGTCTTCTAGAGCGAGCTTCTCGTAGATTGGATGTTCTTGGAACAACGTAACATAACTTACGTACTAAACTTATGCAATCTATATTATTATGGACAATATTATAGAGTGTAACAGCCTCAAGATATTTACGTCTGGACTCTAGCTTATATTTAAAAAGTAAATCGGAATAAGAAAGATAATTGTGAAAACACTTGTAATTCATAGTTCGTAGATACTTTCGTTGAACTTTCTCAAATGCCTCAGTATATTTCTTGTAGTAAGGATTCCACACAGGGACAGCGTATTCCAATTTAGAGCGTACAATAGTTTTATATAAATACAAATATGTAGGCACGTTTTTGAAATTGGTGGATGATCTCATGACAAAGCCAAACATTTTGAAAGATTTATTAACAACGTTTTCAACATTTAAATCTAGATGTAATTGATTGTCAAGAAGAATTCCGAGGTCTTTTATGAATGATACTTTTTTTAATGGCTCACCACACAAGTTATACATAAATGGAACTAAGTTTTTATTTTTTGTGAAACTTAATGTATTGCGTTTTCTTAAACTCAGATGCAATTTGTTATCTGCACAATAAATAGTAAACCTATGTAGATCTTCCTGAAGCAAATGACAATTGTTGAACTAGTTTGAACCATAGTTCAGCTACACCTAGTTTATAAGTATTGCGATAGATGGCGCTGGTAAAATCCGTCTTGAATCCTAACTTGCGGTGACGAGATTCTCCGCGAGTTAACACATATTGATGTGGCGGCAATTTTATAATGAATCAAATCTGAGGTTGATTACATTGTTTTACATATGAATCCCTCACATTCTTACCCCTGGGAATTATATTAATACGCTAAGCAGCGTATTCAACAATCATCAACAGATACAATAGACTTATATGCTTTAAGGTCATCCGCATATAGTAGAAACTTAGAATTTTTAAAACACTCACGAATGTCATTGATGAATAATACAAACAGGAGAGGCCCGAGAATTGAGCCCTGTGGCACCCCTGAAGTGACTAATACGTCGTTCGATTGATAGCCACCGATAACTACTTTCTGCGTTCTGTTAGTAACGTATGACGAGAACTAGCGGAGAAGATTACCACGGATGCCGTTGAATGCAATTTTGCTAAGAAGAATCTCATGGTCGACTTTGTCGAATGCTTTTTTGAAATCGGTGTATACAGCGTCTACTTGCACACGACTGTCCATGCACTCAAAAAGGTTTGTGGTGAAACCTGTTAAATTAGATGTTGTTGATCTTCGCTTCACGAAACCATGTTGTTCTGGAATTATAGTATTGTAAAGAATAGGATAGATTTCATTGTGTACCGGTCTTTCAAACAGCTTCGACAAAGTGGATAGAATGGAAATGGGCCGGTATTGTTCAACGTCATTCTTAGAACCGCTTTTGTGTACAGGAGTGATATAGGCGCGCTTCCATACTTCAGGAAACTTTCCTTCGGCAATGCATTTGTTGTAGATGATAGTCAGCGGGATGCAGATAGTGGCAGCAGTATTTTTAAAAAAGCAAGGGGGAATTCCGTCTGGTCCAGAACCTTTAGATGGATCTAATAGTTTAAGTTCTTTAAAAACTTGGGACTGTGTAAAGTATAGATCAGCAATTAAAGTGTTGTTGTTAGAGTAATTTGAAGGAGGTTGCCAGTTAGCAATTGTGGGTGAGGCAGGTTCAAAGACTGAATGGAAGAAATCTGAGAACATATTACAAATAGCTTCCGGCTGCGATGACTTAGTATTCTGATAACTCATACAAGAGGGTATACTGGATTTAGTTGATTTAAGGTGGGCTATATATGTCCAAAAATGTTTGACATTAGTGGTAATGTTGTCTTCAATAGGTTTTATGTACTCCTGATAACATTTGTCACATTTGTCGTTGAAACAAGTTCGAAGTTCTGAGAAAATAAGATAGAATAATTACTGAACTTTTTCCACTTTACCCATGCTTTTTCTTTTTTTTTAAAGATTTTGATCAAAGAGTTGGGGAACCAGACTTGGAAATGAGATGATTTGGGTCTTGAAAGTGGAATATGTTCCTTGATAAACCCATTGACAAATTCGTATAATTTATCTACGGCTACCTCAGCGGTCAGATCTTGTAGTACATTGACCCAGCTTACTTTCGCCAGAGCCATATTGATGACAGTGTAATCTGCTTTACGATAATTGTGTTTAATAGCCAATTTTCTAGGAATATTACGCAATGGTAGGTCTATTGACAGGTAAGCTACAAATGGGGGGTGAAATTGATCAACGTTCAAAAGAGGATTTGTTTGGGACTGTATTTTACATAGTGCATTAGAAATAAGTATACCAAGTATTTTAACTTGAAAGTTTTTAATCGAATTATACTGATATGCATTGAAAAATGACATTAAATTGCTTAAATGTGTGCCTACAGAGGATGTTTGATGGCAGGTAAAGCCGTCGCAAATAATGTTACTGTCGACGATGGAAGCAGAGGTGCTCATAGGGCTAGCCCATTCTACACCTGGTAGGTTGTAATCTCCCAGCATATATATATTGTCTGTGCATGAATTTTTGAGAGCATTGAACATATATTCGAAGTGATTTTTATAGTCAATGGTAATTGCCCGAGGTGAAATGTATGCAGCACTGATTATATGCTTTTTAAGCTTATTTTTACTTGGAAACTCAATAATTAAGTGTTCAATGCAGGATGGCGGTATGGCACTGGTATCAACACATGCTAGGTCAAACAAAGCTGGTTGAAGATCACGCAACACGGCTATCAATACTCCCCCACTATCCTCCTTGTTCGCTTGCACCCTGTCCCGATCCTGCTTGAACACCGCATAGCGCTGGTCAATGAATTCGTTGTCATTGATTGACGGTACTAGCCAGGTTTCTGTTAGCACAATTACGTCATATGTACATGACAGTATGTTCATGTAAAGAGTACGTAGCTTAGTTCTTAATCCTCTGCAGTTTTGGTAATAAACCGACAGCTTATCTTTACTATCCATCAAAATATGATACATTAGCAATATGTGCGTGTTGGTATACAATATTATGCAACAGGTAAATGTTTCCTCCTAGACGTATTATGAATAATGAGCGTAAGTTAATTATCAGGGGCCATATAAATGCAATTGATAGCTTACAGACCATAATATAAACCGTAGAGATCACACCATTAAATACCGGCAGCTTAATGTAATTACAAGTGCTTCCAAACTTCAATCCTGATTCAACAGAATGTATGATTTTTTGTTAGTGAATTCAGAGTGCAACAGACGTATATTCTTGTGAAAGGTCAAAACTTGAAAATGTATACATTGTAAATAGAACCATATTAAAATTAAAAATTAATTAAATTATAAAATAAGCAAATTTTAAACGTTTGTAATTATAATAACATCTGGGAGTAAGATTAAGTGGTTTTTTGAGAGCATTTGGTCGGTTTGATTCGCTCTAAGTCTGATTCTGATCGTATGACAAAGGCGGGTGACTCATCACGCTCGCGGACAAGGATGGAAGAGTTTCTGATCCAGACATATTTGTAGTTATTGTCTCTCGCCAGCTCGCGGCATTTCCGAAATAACTGCTTGTTCTTTAAAGTCAGATGTTCGTTTATATAAATTTTACTTGGGGTCCCTTGTTCCAATTTGATCTGATTTTATATTTTTTATTTTGCGATTGGAAGCCAAAATATTATCGCGTTTTATACGGGATGTGAACTTCACAATTATATTCTTGGGTTTGTTGTTTTGACGCTGAGCGTGGGGGACGCGGTGGTTCGAGACAATGTCCTGCGGCTGGATTGGAACTTTCAGTGCAATTGCGATATTGTTGATAATGGCGGGTAAGTGCTCATTGCGCCTTTCAGGTATATTACATAGCTCAAGATTGCACTGCCTGGCCTGCTGCTCTAGATTATCAATTTTAGTTTCCAAGCTCGTGATATACGGATTGGTTTCGGTGCATCGCGTGGCTAAGTCCTCAACGCGCTTCTGCATATCCTCATGCTGGTCACAACAGAACTGAATAGAGGATTTTAATTGTGACACGTCCTCATTCAGAACTGATAAGTTAGACTTCATGTTAGTCTGGTTGGCTTTCAATTCAATAACTTAATTTCGTCCCGCATTTCGGTCAACGTAGCCATCATGTCATCTCTGATGGCCAGAATGTTGTTATTATTGTCAGTGCGCCATGCCTCCATTTTACTTCATAATATTTGAGTGAATGTGCCCAGGTCTATCTCGCCCAGTGATTTAGAGTTTTCAACGTTACAACTTAATTTAGGCGAATCTCTACCAGTAAATGAAATATCCATAGAAATATCGCCTGTCGAAGGCACTTGGTTGTCACGAACAGGTGTGTTTAAGTTAGACCTTGTGCGTTTCGTCACATTACTGCATGATGGGCATTTCCATTTAAACAGAAAGTCACTTGTAAGTTGACTGAACTGAAGAGAACTTATATTACAACATTCGCAGTGGTATTTATCGACGCACATACTGCAGGTGAGAATTTTACTATCTGAAGATAGCGTAAATCTGCAGCCATGGCAATTCATATTTGCAAGTGTGATATTGTATAAAACTATAACTTAAGCGCCCTCTGGCGTAATGAAATTGAGTTAAATTGGTGAATAGCTATGCAGGTGACAGCTACACAAACCAGCAGTTGAATTTTTCCCGGAACAAAACAAGTACAAACAGTTGTGTAGAAATGGTGCTATTATCAGCGTGCAAGTGCGATCAAGCAGTGACTGGCAAAATAGATATATTTATATCGGTTTAAACAATAGTATTAAAGTAATTTAATAAAAAGCACACCACTGAATTGTCGTTATTGGCTAAACGAAGGATTCACGTGATAGTTTTTATCGGTTCACAAGTATTTTCAACACCAATATCGGCGTAATGTTTAAGATCACTCGCTAAATACTTCAGCACAAACAAGAGATACTACATACAACATAAATATTAAGATTTTCACTTCAGCTATTAATACTTTTTGGAATATATGACATTACTGTACTTTTAACATTTTTAAGAATTAAAATTACGAGGAGCTGAGCTGAATGTAAACAAACGGTATGCGCCCTCTGAAAGTTAGTGAACTTCAAGCCTGTTGCCTGCGAGTTGCCGGTGGAGTCGGCCTTTTGGATAAAGGGAAGTTTTATCTAAATAAACTAAAACCAGATTAGTGCTGCAGCCCTAGAAGGTTAGTTTTTTAGTTAATAATCCCTTTGAGTACACAGGCCACTGGTAAGTGAGTGGATTATAATTGCTCCCCGTATTTACATATATAAATTGGCTAGTTTCTTCCTGTGACTTCCAGGAACCCAGCCGAATACACCACGATGGACGTACGTGGTAAAGTTTGAGACCAAGGGGATTCTGGAAAAACCCCACTGCTTACACATTTCTAGTAGCAGTTAACGGCTTTCCCAAACAATTATATATAATAACGAAAAAGGATCAAGTAACTAGTAGTGGTAATCTTTCACGGTCCTTCGCACAAATTTTGTTTATAATGATTATAATCAATCACCAAGAACTTAGAAAATATGACTTATTTTATGCGATAAAGGTTCACGTTCTTATTATCAACAAAGTAGGAATAAGTAATCACCAAATTGTGGAATAAGTGGAATGTAAAATGCCAAGTACCATTCACCTGACATAAGAAAATACTTAGCCAATTTCGCATCGTTTAGTTGACAAATTCAACTGTGAAAGTATACTTTTACTCGTTTTTCAAAAAGGCGCGGCAGCGCTTCGGGTAGTGGAGCAGTCATAGGCTTAGGATGTACAAGACCAACAGTGATGGATGAACGGTGTTACAAAAAAAGAAATGTAAATGTGTGAGTGACATAGTGTTGTCATGACTCGGGCGTAATATTATCGACAAATTTATGGGTTGAATCATAGGACACATTAGTTCGATATTATGCCCTATATAGTTCATTGAGACTATTGTAATGATAGAAATCACAGAAATGCAAAATATGCGAATTCATTCACATGGGCTCCTAACTTATTTTTCCAGTTATTATCATTTAAAAACCAAACTACTTAACTGATTAAGATGAAATTTCAATGGAATGAATAAAAAATAAAGTATATGCTTTCAAACAAAATAAGATTTTATTCATGAAAATCAAACCAAATTTCCAAACAATAATATAACCTTATTGAGAACCTCCTCCTTTTTTTGTATCTGTTAAAAATAAAACTCATTCAAAGTTGAAGTCAAATGCATTTATTGTAGGTCTAAATTTGTACAGCACTTTTAAAAATCGAACTACTATAACTCTCATCGTAACAAGATGAAAATAAAACTTACCATAACTACTTAGTTGAGGAAGTGAAGATTATCCTGTAATCAGTAAATTGTACATTGGTATATTAGTTTTTTAGCGAAAGAGATGAGTGCACTAATTTGCAGTCGGATCTTAGACTATAAAGTATTCACATGTGGTAAGCAAAGGTTGAATTTGTCCCTTATATAACTCCTTGCTCCAAACATAGCTCCTTGGGCTGTAGAAATGACGATGTGTACATCATTTCGATGATCTTTATTACCTGGCATATTATATCATTCTTTAACGTCTAGTTTAAAGTCTAAAAGCCGTTTAATCAGTATTTTTGTTTCAGCTTTTAAACTTCTTAAGAGCTTATTTTTTCTGTTACCATAGTAACAGTTATGCCATAGCATAACTTAAAACATTTGCTAGTAAGTTATTTCCCTGGAGACAGTACTTGATTTGAAGGACCAGGTAATGGCTAACAGTGGTGATATATCTCTATTTACGTAAGAACAGGGCCGCCTTATTTTCAATTGATTCTTCTCTTCAATTTGATCTGGAAGGAAATATAAAATTTATTTTGTGTCAGGATGACCATAGCAATACAGCACGGCAATGCATCGCTGCATTGCCGTGATTAATATAGATTTTTTTCACTAGAAACGCTACGGGAAGTGTTTGATTGACTCTACATATCCTACAGTCCTTACATTAAAAAAATATGATCTGACCATGTACTTTATTACAAAATATATTAAAATAAAATACTTTATTACGAATCTGTGGAAATGATACTTACAGGGACATTTAAAGTTCGTATTGAGTCTTTCATTAGTATTCGTCGATGTTCGAGCTACAAATTGTAGAGTTTTTATTTGGAGTTCAGCTGTCCCTATCTCTAATCGGAAACCATTTATCACATAATAAAAATTTGTTTGAAATCTGTAAGAACACAAACATTATTCTATGCGTGCATATAGTTATTTTAAATTGCACTCTGTAAAATAGCCATTTGTATAAGGATACCAATATTTTATGACAGAAGTAAGAGATATTTTCAATTATTGATTGAGTGTTCGGGCGAACTTTTCACAGAAACCATTACAATAAATTTTGAATAATATATATTGTGAAAATATTTACTCCCTTCATAAACGCTCAATAAGCCACAACTGATCTGTCAACTTCTCGCTAATTATTAAATAATTATATTATTTTTTAAACTAATTTATGATCACACTAACTAGGTACCGGTTGTTGTTGAGGTTGCAATATGTACCCGAGCAGCCAGGTCAAACCTACGTATCAGACACGAACTATCGACTTTATCGATACTTGTGACGTCAGAACTTTGTCAAGCCCTAACGTAAACAAATGTTTTGTAATTTTTATTTAGCAATGTAATTTGATGATAAGTATGAAGACGAACCTATTATCTAATATTTCCATAGTTCTTATAACACATTTTATAACAAAATTACGAAATAATGATTATCAATTAAGCAGTAAAAATAAACATAAATTACCTGTGAAACGTGTATTTATTCGGGTTATTACGTGCTGTAACCTCACATTCAATCACTGAACAAGATGCCATTGTTCCAGAATAAATATTTTATATTTTAATCGTAAGATTTTTGAGTAAATACACAAAATTCGCGCCGACTTGGAATAGGCCGGGACGCTATGGCCTCTTACTCGCGTAAAAATTGACATACCGACTTCTGGTTTCGCTATCTCTTTTTCTCTCGCGACGGTTTGTACCCGCTTAGACCTTTCAGTCCCACACTTCGTAGGTCTTTTGAGCGTAGCGAAAAAATTCTACGCCTATGGGAGCAGTGGCCTATAGTGGATATAAACTGAGGTGATTTCGGACAGCAGAACTCGGGAAACTTACGTTTATCGAGTAATTTCCGAACGCACCACCAAGCGCACTCCAAAGAGAATTAAACTTACTTTAAGTAGGCCGTATTCCACTTGAGTTATTTTCGATAATTTTGATCACATTTTTCGGCTATCGTACCACATTTAATATGAACCATAGTTAGTATAATATGATCAATATTATCGAAAATAACGAAAATTGGCGTCAAGTGCTATACGCCCATAGTCATGTCTTGGATCATTTATTTATACCATACACGATGGTATTCTTTTGCTATGGTACATATATTGTCAAGCCACAGAATAAAATAATACAATATTCGGAGGCCAATGCGGGATTAGTTCGATTTGAACTAAACTATAACTTAATTAAAAATAATTTTCCGTGAAAATAATCCGAATTATGGTTGAACAGTATTCTATTTTAATTGGGTTGCGCATATACTAAAAAATACTAGCAAATTAGTTGAAATACAAACTGAAAAATTTTACTTACTTGAGATCATGTCTCTTTGACATCCTTCACATCTATCTCTATGACATAAGTAATAATTTTCAGAATATATGCAATCCAAATTTGAAATCTAAATCGAAAAAATATGACTTCAACTGTCACTTTGCCATCAGTGACGTCTAAGATCTATGTCATAGATTTTTTTTTATAATTGCTACATATACATTAAAATTCAAGTTGAAAAATATGATATCAAGTGTCACATTAATCTGTCACACCTAATACATATTTTCTAGTGATTTATCGAATATTTGCAACCCAAATATGTGATCCAAATTGAAGAATATGTTGAGAATATGAATGTTTCCTATTTTATTTTATATATTTTCAACCAAAATATGCAATAAAAAACGAGCATTATGACGTATGAAGTATCACATTTGTCAGCTGTCACATCAATATTTGCCATATCCATATTGCAACATATTAAGTTTTAAAATTACTCTTTAATGCTCTTTCTTCGTAGGGAACTTTTAGTCTAACGATTCAATGGTACCACGGTTAATTAAATAGAAAACAGCAGATACCACGGTATTTTCAAAGGTACCGTGTAAGGGTACCACGACAAATGAACGAAAGATCGGACAGATGGGCAGACCGATGACCGAGAATTAGTAAGAAGATCTCGTTTTCTTGTACAGAAACTTAAAAGATAAATCTCATTTAGATAGTCAAATGCGAACGGGCCCAAAACGCTTTTTTAAAAAGAAAACAAAATACTTTTTAGACGTCTATTCACGACAAAGAACAACTTAATTCTAACTTAAAATAAAATATTTTATAAGTCACCGGACGCAGAAGACCACCCGCGTTATCGCATCACACGACTCGTCGTAATGCAACGCTGCAGTTTGTTGCTATGCTTAATCAGCACGTATGGTGATCGTGTGGGGTTCTGGTCGCATGACTTCTCCCCCCTGAGATTCGAAATTATCCGAAGGATTCGGAGAATTTCGAAAGTTACATTTATATCCCATATTTCTTAGTCTAATGTAAAAGGCAACTCCTAAAATGGCTATAATAATCACATACAATGCAATGGTCCAAATGCTGACACTGTAAAACCTAATTTCACTGTATTCGTTTTCACTGTCACTTTTCACTGTTTTAACTAACATCTTCACACTTTCAAAATCTATGTGTTCTAAGGGGACGGGTTTTATATCTTCAATCTTCATGTTACTGATATGCGGAAGGTTGACAATTGGTAGTTTGCTGTATTTTAGGCTGTCTACTTGATGTGGCCGGATTTTCATAGAAAATCTACCTATTTTTACTTCACATATATCTTCTAATGTTACGATATAAGTTCCTTGGACATTCTGTTGAAATATTTCGTTCATACATACTCTTTGAAGAACGGATTTCTCTTTGGAGAATAGGATCCACCTATTAGGCTGGATACGTTGAATTAAAATGCTCTCCAAATTTACTGGTATCAGGGTGCATTTACTGGTGTCATTAGAATACTTCATAAGGTTGGTTATGCATATGTCTTCTATAAATTGGGACGTTGAACCTTCAAAACACATGTAACTACCCGTTGCAATCAGCTGACATGATGCGGCGAGTGGCTTGGAGAAAAGTCCTTTCACTATCAGGTAAGGATATTTAGGTAAGGTTATGTAGGTTTTGTGATTATGGGTAATAGGAATTGGGTACAATTTGTAATACATGTATACCTCCCTAGCGATTAATGGAATGTCTAACAAAAATGTTAACTGATTTTCGCTGAAAAATGCCTTTATAATAATAGTTTGCTCAATTTTCACAAGATTTTCCTGACTAACTTTACATACTAATCTTTCAGTTTTCTCTATATTCTTAAGTATAGTTAATAAGTCATCAGATTCAATAATGGATTGATGTAGAGTCTTAAGTTTACTAAAAGCTATAGCGGTTTCTATCTCATTCAACTTGACAGATAGGCCTTGAAAATTGTGCAAGATTAACGAGTAAGTGTTGAATATTAAACTACTCAGAAAGTTTAAACTATTTTCACGCTGTAAATTTAGTAGATCGTTTTGCACTTCTTTGAGTCTTTTGTCAAGCTGAATTACATTTCTATGAATTGACTGCGTTATATTACTAAAACCTTCAACAATTTCGGAGACCAGAGTTAACTTTTTATTAATAATATTCTGATTTAATTTTATGTTTTTAATCAACTGGTTATATCTAATAGCGTCGTCATTATCCAAATTACCCGTTATAATTTTGATTATAGAACCTACCGGGTTCAGTATGCCTCTTTTTACTCTATAGGTTGGGATTAATTGCTTATAATTATTTATTGTTTGATTCATAATATACTCTACTTGTAACTTAAAATTTAAGAATAGCATTATATTATAAGTTTCATTATAGTTGGCGTCTACTAAGCCATTAAGATCATAATACTTATCAATATTCGAATTTAAATCGTTAGAAATAATACTTAGATCTAATTCCCTAACTATAGTCCATTTATCATTGCTGATGACTGCGGTCCCCTCCTTTATAGGTAGGATTCCTGGAGAGCCTTCAAGTGACTGCAGTTGAAGGGCCTGGAATAGGTTCGCTGTCATCAGGACCAACACGACGATCTGGATGCGTCTGTGGAGGACGTTTTATATCTTTAATAGGGACTCTACATTCTCGGTTTCTCGCAATCACTGGCACCACATTCCTATCTACCGGACCTGTTACCTTTACCTTTTCATACCTAGCTTTGTCTTTACTCCGACGAACATTAGTTCCTTTACAATATACTACATCTTCAGTGGCAATATTGAACTCAGTTTCACCTCCCTTTTTGTTCCTAGCTACTTCCTTGATTTTTACCATTTTATCTGTCAGATTTTTATAGAGATATTGAGTCCTTTTCTTATGATCACGCATCAATATTTGCATGAACTCCTTATCGAAGTTGACATCAAAAACATTTTTGGCTTCGGTATGCCCGAAGACAACTTCAAAAGGTGTAAGACCTGTTACGGAATGGATTGAGTGATTATACGCCATAATAGCGTAAGTCATAATGGATGAAGCGTCAGTTGACTTTTGTTCGTATTTGGCCAATCTATAGATTTCGATAAGAGTTGAGTGAAACCTTTCCACAAGGCCCATGGAATTGGGGTTGTTTGGTGTTCCTAAGTGTAGATTAATTTTGTAAAATTCTAATAGTTCTTTAATTAAATGATTATTGAATTCAGTTCCTGAGTCACAACTTATTTTTTGCGGTGTTCCGTATAATGAAAAATATTTGATAAGGGCACGTACCACTTCTGGAGCTGACTGATTACATACTTCGAAAGCCTGTCCTAATTTACTAAATGCATCTATTATTGTGAGAAATGACTTTCCTTCGATTTTAAATAAGTCAATGAACAACTCTTGGAATGGCCTATTTTGGGTTTGAGTAAGAGTAAGTGCCGGTTTCAGAGGTTTACGGTCGTACTTCATTTATTTACAGAGTTCGCACCCATTAATGACGGCAGCTACTGTAACGTCCATGTTAGACCAATAGAAAGTCCTTTTAAGGTGAGATACAGTTTCTTTTATGCCACGATGACAATTCTTCCCTACATGATATTTATTAATAATAAATCTCTGCTCATCCTCATCCTCCACGTACACTAATCTTTCTGTGCATTCAAAAATCTTAACCGATCCCTTCTTAAATAATTTGATTATTGCCTGTGCAAACTCAACCCTATGCTGTTCATCTTCAAAATAGATAAAATATTTGATTTTAGGTCTAATGTATCTCTTAAGAAAGTTTATGATTAAGTCCTGTCGTTTTAGGGGTAAGTGAACTTCTAATATACTTTGTTTTTTATTTGATATATTTTTTACTGCAATTTCATCTTTAAACCAGGTGTAAACTAATATTTGATTAGGTTTTGAGTCAATAGCCTCCTTAAGTATAGGAATGCCTGCTGAATTTGTGTTAATTTCTGAATGTACCGTTTCAGTGCTCCTATCTGATTCCAAAACAGAAATTGTACTACTTGATGGTGAGATTGAGTAAGGTGACCTTGGTCTATTCAAATCCCGAATCTTAACTGTTTTTACAGAATCCGAAGAAGCCGTGTTAGTTTCTTCTGAATCCGCAGAAGCAGTCCTTTCGGAACTCGTAGAAATTGAGACTGTATTTTCAGGGTCTGAAGAGACCATTACAGGGCTACCTATCTTAACTTTTTGCTTCTCTTTCTGTTTAGTTATTTCCTCTATCTTTCTTACAATTTCATCGCAATGTTTTTGTAATTCTCTTTCATCTAAATTAACCTCCATTGATTTACCGTCCTCATCATCATTTCCCAGCGCATTTAGCTTTATCCTAGAAAGGGCATCCGCATTAGTGTTTTGGCGGCCATTTTTATAAATTACGTCATAGTCATACTCCGCAAGTCGCAAACGCCAACGAGTGATTTTGCTACTTGGTTCCTCAAATGAATTAAGCCACGCTAATGGTCGGTGATCAGTGTAGATCGTAAACTTTTTACCGTAGAGGTATGGGCGAAAATGTTTGACAGCCCATATGATTGCTAAAGCCTCCTTTTCAATTGTACTGTATCGGCTTTCCGCGTCGTTTAATGTCCTAGACGCGTAGGCAATAGGGCGATCACTGCCTACTGTACCCTGCGATAAAACAGCACCTATTGCAAAATCTGACGCATCAGTGGTCAAAATAAAGGGTTTTTCAAAATCCGGAAACTGCAAAAGCGGAGCATTTGTGAGTAATTCCTTACATTTCTCGAATGCTTCGACATACTCCCTACTTACCACTATTTTATGATTTTTCTTTAAGCAAACTGTTAAAGGTCTGGTCAATTTGGCAAAGTCCTTAATGAATTTTCGGTAGTAGCCCACCAAACCCAGGAAGCTTTTGATCTCTGTTTGAGTTCTAGGTAGTGGGAATTTAATTACTGCGTCAATCTTGTCAGTGTTAGGTTTGAGTCCGTCCTTCGTTATAGAATGCCTTAAATAAAGGACTTCCTTACGAAGGAACTCTGACTTGTCCAGTTGAACTTTCAGGTTTGTCTGTCTCAGTCGTTCGAATATTTTACGCAGCTTTTCCACGTGTTCCTGGAGGCTGGATGAGAAAATGATGATGTCATCCAAATACACCAGGCAGTGTATTCCTTGGAGACCACGTAGGACATTGTCCATGGCTCTTTGGAACGTGGCCGGTGCTGTTTTTAAGCCAAATGGCATACGTAAAAATTCAAAATGTCCAGCTTGGGAACTGAACCCAGTTTTAGGTCGGTCTTTCTTATCAATTTCAATCTGGTGGTACCCACTGGCCAGGTCTAAAGTTGTAAAATAGTTAGACTTACCTAACTTATCAAATAAGTCCGCTATATTGGGGAGTGGGTATTTATCGTCAATAGTTATGTCATTCAAGCGTCTAAAGTCAATTACCATTCACCATTTCGCTTCCCCAGATGCGTCCATTTTCTTGGGTACCAAGTGAACCGGGGCATTCCATGGGGAATGTGATTCTTGTATTACATTTTCTTTTAATAATTTGTCAACCTGTCTGTTTATTTCCTCGTTAATAGCATGTGGCTGTCGGTAAGGTCTTACATAAATAGGATCTTCATTTGTCGTTCTAATTTGATGTTTGACTTTATTAGTAAAAGACAAAGGAACTTTGTCACAATAAAAGATATCTCTATATTTGTAGCACAATTCGCTAATTGACTTCCTTTCTTCATTATTCATGTGGTCCAGTCTTAGTTTTTCTAAATTGTCAATTAAATAGTCATCAATGTCTAAATCATTGTCAGTAATTATATTTACGTCACATACCTGAGGTTCATACTGTATTACATTAACCAATTGATTTATTTTTAACGTAACTGGTTTTTCCAATAAATTTTGAATGACCGTACATGTCTGTCCATTTACACAATTGACTAATGCACTTGGCATCCTGACACCTACCTCAAACTCTTTAAATTCCATGACACCAATACCATTATGCATGTTGGTAGGTAACCTTACGCGCGTTTCAGATCGTGGTTCTAGTTTAATAGTGATTTCTGGATTGTATATAAATGGGATCACCGTGTCTCTAGTTTGTATGATTTGATTTTTCATGTCTATGTTAGCGTCAATTTGGGCAAGTAAGTCTGAACCAATTAGTCCGTCGTAATCTGAATCTACTTCATATACGTAAAAAGTGTGTTCCTGTGAACTTTTAAATGTCTTTAAAAGTGGAATATGGATTGCTTCACCATGTGAGCTTCTGCCATGTGTACTCACTACTTCGAACGGGATTGAGAATTTATAGTCTTGAAAGTACTCATGAACCTTACGCGGGCTAATAAATGATCTCGAGCTACCTGTGTCTATCATGAATTTTGCATCTATTTCAGGTAGGTAAATATAGGGCAACTTTGCAACGTTATCACAATTGAGATTGATTATTTCGGCGGGTCCGATTCCGAGGCTGGTTTGTAAAAATTTTCATCATTGTTTGTATCGTCATAAGTGTCAGGGATAACGGTAGTGTAGTCGTCTTGCTCATAATCAGCATAGTCACAATAGTCATTATTGTCAGCATAAACTTCTAACTCATTATGAAATACAGCATTAGAGCGAGCAGCGGGCAGTGCCGTACGCATTGTGACGTCAGTGTTTTCAAACCTCTGCTGCGCTGGAATTCCAAATTTAAATTGGTTGGGCTGCGGCTGTTGGAAAACCTGCTTAGGTGGCGCTTGGCCAAAGGAAGGTCTGTACCCCTGCTGTGCTGGAAAGTTAGGTCTGTACCCCTGCTGTGCTGGAAAGTTAGGTCTGTACCCCTGCTGTACTGGAAAGGAAGGTCTGTACCCCTGCTGTGCTGGAAAGGAAGGTCTGTACCCCTGCTGTACACCAAATTTAAAATTTTGTTGCGGTTGTTGAAACTGCTGCTGTTGAGGCCTAAAACCAGTCGTGTTTGGTACTCCAAACTTAAACTGCGGTGTCTGTTGTGTACCATAATTAAAATTTTGTGGGTTGTTAGGTCTAACTTGATTAGGAATGCCGAATCTAAAACCACCCTGATTTTGTGGGTTCGTATTGGCAGAAAAGAAGGGTTTTAAACCAAACTTATCCATATAAGGGTTGTGAGAAGACGACGGCTGTGGTTTGCTCGTTCCCATTCGTAACATTTTATTACGAGCATTATACTGAAATTGGAAGTTGACTTCTTCCAGTACCATGCTTAACGCATCTTCAAGTGTGTTGCTACCTTTGAGCCTAACTATTCGTATCAAATCTTCTGGTAAATTATAAAGAAACACATTTAAAGCCATGTTGTCATAGATTGTGATCTTACTCTGTCTAACATTCTTGTCCGAGATAAGATTAACTTTCGCAATAAGCGTGCTCTTAACCTGCTGTATCCTATTGCAGAAGTCTAAGTAAGACTCATTGTGGTTAATTTTTAAAGTCTCAAGCTCGATAGCAATACATTCCTCCGAACGCGGATCTCCGAAATGTTGTGTTAATACTGACTTTAACTCGACCCAAGTTTCAATGTCCTGTCTTTCACTAATAAGGTGAGCGGCTCTACCAACTAATTTACTAGTCACGACATGATAGACATACAAATCTTGAGGCGGATTACTCTCATTTGCAAAACAACTGATAACATATTCACATTTCTTAATATATAAATTAAGTAATTTCTCATCCCCATCAAATCTAGGTATAATGGAGGACATCTCCTTAGGGATAGTTTGAATTTTTGTTTCCGTCATACTTGTTCTTAAATTAACACGTAGTTACACACACACAATTAATATGACATAAAATGTATAAAATTGTAAAACACGGTATAAAATATTAAGTCAATTCCATAAACACACACAATTAATATAAAATAAAATGTATAAAATGATAAAACACGATGAAAACCTTTTCATATAGAAATATTAAGGCAATTTTATAATATTAAAACACTCGTTATTACTTCAGGATCGAAGTTCCTAAACTAAGGTATAATATTTCACGATTGAAACGGTAAAAGTATGTTAAAATACCTAACGAAATAAAGTTGTCAATTTTTAGTACAACTTTATCGAAAATCAGTCAACAAGTTTAAATTAGGCAATGTTTAGACCTAAAATAAAGTTTAACAGATTTCATGGATATGGGAAAGACACGGAAACAGGGAATAGTGAATTAAGACTACTCACAAGCCACACATATCTTCTCCTGAGAATCAGCTGCTCCTTCGTCCTGGTTTACCCGTCGCGGGAGACTTATTTGTTTGTTCATATGGATGCTCGAACCACTTCACCGTACTTTTACGCGAAAAACCCGATTTCGGGGCCTTTAACGAGGCGTAAGCACGGCAGTAGGAATATTGAGCATCCTACCGGCTGCGCCAGTCAAATGCGAACGGGCCCAAAACGCTTTTTTAAAAAGAAAACAAAATACTTTTTAGACGTCTATTCACGACAAAGAACAACTTAATTCTAACTTAAAATAAATTATTTTATAAGTCACCGGACGCAGAAGACCACCCGCGTTATCGCATCACACGACTCGTCGTAATGCAACGCTGCAGTTTGTTGCTATGCTTAATCAGCACGTATGGTGATCGTGTGGGGTTCTGGTCGCATGACTAGATCCCTAATATTATTTGAGCAAACAAAATTTACAACAGTTTGTCATTTTTAAGAACAATATAAAACCAAAAAAGTAACAAACTATTTGTGTGGTTCTAATATGGTTTTAAAATCCAATATTATTTCCAGGCCAGCTTCAACGCATGGTGGAAGGGCATTTTGCAAATGCCCGCCTGGCTAGCGACCACCCTCAAGTAGACAACCCGTCGCCAAGCACCTAACGTTGTGTTCCGGCAGCTGTCCTTGAAAGCCAGTGAAATTACAGGCACATGAGACTTAACAACTATGTCTCAAAGTGACGGGCGCAGTGCAATTCGTGACTGGTGATGAAATGCATCTGTTATAGGCAGAGGTTAGTCCACTTAACATCAGGTGGGCCTCGAGCTTGCTCCGTCACAATAACATAATATGCAGTTCCCCACAAGTTGCGAACTGCACTGCGTCCGTCAACCTAAGACAAAGTTGTCAAGTCTCGTGTGCCTGTAATTTCACCGGTACCAATACCCTTCGAACTGGGACTGCAATGCGAGCATTACTGCTTGGCAGCTGGAGACATTCACATGTAGAAATAGGTATGGCGGCAGCACTTCCCCGGACGAACTCGTTCACAGTTCTACTGCTAAAAAAACCTAGGATTCTCTTATATTCTTGTTTAAACTTATTTATATATGTAATTTATATAAGGGTGGATAGCAAAATTCAAAACCATTTCTATCTACGCTACTGTACTTCATTCTATGAAATTCTGATAACAAATCAAACCATTGGGAATAAACAATCTTGTTGGTCAGATTAGTCTAACCAGTAATCTAGCAATTGAAAAACATGCAATTAAGTTCACAGACATATTAATTTATAATACTTCTGATGAAGAACTTACCGGTAGAACCTCGGACAGCAGAAAACGCTCGTGATCCATAGGCGTGGTTCTACAGATAGAACTAAGCCGTTGGACCACGTGCAATAAAGGAAAATTATTATTTTTTTCATTATCGCTTTTATCATTATGTAGGTACCTATTTCTATTTTTCGGAATTCTAATAGAAAATAAGATTCAGAAATGTGAACGGCAGGCCGTTTTTATTTTGGTATTCCTACTTGGTGAAAATTATCATTCTGTGTTGCCCTGTTCTTCCCAATTTGTCCCCGCATGTATGCATGTTGGGTGGGACCCAGAGTCCTGTCGTTATATCAAAGTATAGACTATCAGTAATACAAAAAAATATGTAACAAACATTGCTGCTAAAATTTATTTCCAAGAAATATAATGGTATGGTTAACATAGCAATCCATTCAATATGAAAAAATCAACGCTTTTCGGTAACGGAAAGACGATACGTTGTACAAAGTATGGTTTACATTAAAGCTGTCAGCGGATTTATACAATACTATTCCAAGCATTACAGTGTAATATGTTATTGTCCACATAACTACCGCCAGGACAACCATATAGAGCGTGCTTTCAAACCACAAGTCCTCGCTGCCGTTGGTGTTCCGAGGATTTTTTACATTTGACTCATTCTCCATCTGAAAAGAAAAACAACTTAAGTACCTTAGTAATAAGTCCATAAAGCACCACAAGGAAAGAATTATTTTAGTCAGAGGAATACCTACTAGGAAAGTTTGTAGTACTGCTTGCCCAGTGTCATAAGCGACGTAAGCTACTCCTACTACCGAGATAAGTTTGAAGGTTTCCCACTTATACCATCATTTTAATTACTTTGCTAGGCAGAATAAGCAAGGGTGTAAGAATCCAAGTTCACATTAGTAGTACTGGTGATAATAAGGAGTAGTGCTACCGGGAACATTTTTGTAACGACGGCAACATTAGCAAGTGATTTAATAGTCGATAGGTTATTATTTGACCACTATCTCACGTGATAGTAAGTGATGATGTGGACGAAAGTGGTCAACAGGCTTAACCTGGGAAAAAAATCTCCGGAACACACTGCCTAAGTGCTTGGCAACAGATTTTCTACTCGAAGGTGATAGCTAACTCGCTTGCGTTTCGTGGGCTGTCGTCTCGTGTAGCTTTTCTCGGTCGGCAGATTGCAAAACACCGTGTCCCGTTTACGGTCTTTTTTTGCAGCCTACTCTTGTGGAAAAACTTTGCTTTACGTCGGATGTAGGAACCTTGAAGAAAAAAGCGTATTCTCTCCTCAAAGGCCGGCAACGCGTCCTCGACCCTGGGCGGGGTTTTTATTTATTCAGATCCTCGTCCGACTCGCATTGGACGAGTTTTGTTATGTAATAATATTTTGATGTTTGTAACATAACCTATAAAGTATACTTAATACCATATTTCTAATATAGCAGAAATTAAAATAACACGAATGGTAAGTAGTTATTACGCCCTCAATATTTTTGTATAATTATATTAATAGGTTGTCCGCTATAATAACAATAATTCTATTAATATCTTAACTGACATGCTATTATTGTAACAAAAATAATTTGTTAGTACCTAGGACTGGTAGACTTAGTAAGGACGGACGGGTTTAGTAAAAGGGGTCCGTTTTGGAACCCAAATTAAAAGTGTCTTGTTATTTCGCTAAGTATAACGCAATTTATTAAACCTAGCTCAAATTATGGTTTAAAAGATTCATCTCTTTGTTAGTAGGACTGAAGTGGTGGACTACACGTCTGTATAGTCGCGGGTTTAGTAAAATGGTTTAGTTTTTTGATGCGGATCCCTTATAAAAAGTGTCAAGGTATTGGACTACATTCTAAGTGTATGCAGAGTTTCCATTAGAATCAGTTCGGCAGTAAGTGACTAGCAACAGAGTGTATAATCATTTACCGCTGTTCATCAAAGAACAGAATGGAAAGATAAAATCGTAGCTACTTGTGCGTGTAGTTTCTGATGTTAAGAAGTTTTTAATTTTAAAACATGAACCCATATCAGAAATTCAATTAATTTAATTTGTTGTCTAGACTTTTATAAATTCTTTGTATAATGTTTATTATGTGTTATCTGCATCGCCTCATTATTGCAAACTCGATATGAGTAAACTGTTACTAGCTCCATTTCAAGCTGATATTGTTTATTTTAGAAAATTACAACGAATGAAAAAAATATAGTTGACTATTATATTTTTCCTCTCGTTGTGTTGTGTTTTTCAAAAGAGAGGAGCATGCGTCATTACAACAATAAAAATATTAAAATTATATTGTTTATCCTTAAGTATTGTAGTGACAGTTTTGCAATAAAATATTACTCTAGGTACTTTTCTGTATAGACTGTGTGGACATTGGACATGTTATGTGCTTATGTGTTAAAGCCTTTTCGGAAACCAGCCAGTTCTGGAGATTGGAAGTCATCAAACCTACGAGTACGAGTAATACTTTTCGTAATGACTTTTGATAATTTCGACTTTAAACAAGTAGTTAAGTTTTTATGGCTCAGGCTGTACCTGCATTTCTTCAACAAGGTATTGTCACTCTTTTCGAAGAACAGTAAGTGCCACTACACTTGAGTGCGTTGAGCGTTTAACTTTCAAAAAGAACGGAATTAAGTTACTTCTGGAGGACTAAATAGTACCTACCGGTCCACCCACTGTCAGATGTTCTGTCGTGATTCCGTGATCACCTTGTTGTTCTTAAGTTTCTTTAAGTTGTATTCGGTATTTATTTATTTATTCAAATAGCACAATGTAACTTACAGACTAAGTCCAAGACATTACAAGGCAAAACTAAGATAGACAATGATTTTTTCGGTACTTGCCCGTGGAACACCTCGTAGAACACCTGGGTGTTCCACGGGGGAAAAAAATCTCCCGTGGAACACCTACGGTTTTCGGGTGTTCTACGACCCATGGTTCAGATTTTTTAAATTTGTCGGTGGTGGAACACCCAACTCGATCGTCTTGGTGTTCTACAGGCAAACAATCAAGCAAGAAATTACAGATCACCTGCGACACAGATTAGATAATAGGTAGTATGATGCATTTGTACTATAGTGGTGTTCTATTGGTGAGTAACGTGTGCGGGTCGTAGAACACCTTAGACACAGATTAGATAATAGTTAGTATGATGCATTTGTACTAGTGGTGTTCTATTGGTGAGTAACGTGTGCGGGTCGTAGAACACCTTAGACACAGATTAGATAATAGTTAGTATGATGCATTTGTACTAGTGGTGTTCTATTGGTGAGTAACGTGTGCGGGTCGTAGAACACCTTAGACACAGATTAGATAATAGTTAGTATGATGCATTTGTACTAGTGGTGTTCTATTGGTGAGTAAGGTGTGCGGGTCGTAGAACACCTTAGACACAGATTAGATAATAGTTAGTATGATGCATTTGTACTAGTGGTGTTCTATTGGTGAGTAACGTGTGCGGGTCGTAGAACACCTTAGACACAGATTAGATAATAGTTAGTATGATGCATTTGTACTAGTGGTGTTCTATTGGTGAGTAGCGTGTGCGGGTCGTAGAACACCTTAGACACAGATTAGATAATAGTTAGTATGATGCATTTGTACTAGTGGTGTTCTATTGGTGAGTAGCGTGTGCGGGTCGTAGAACACCTTAGACACAGATTAGATAATAGTTAGTATGATGCATTTGTACTAGTGGTGTTCTATTGGTGAGTAACGTGTGCGGGTCGTAGAACACCTTAGACACAGATTAGATAATAGTTTGTACTATGCATTTATGTTTCTACGTTTACATAAGGTAATTACTGTTTCAGCTGCCGAATGCCTTTGTAGGGGTAGGTAGAGACCAAGAATTGTTTTTTTCTGGCTATGGCATACATCTCTTGCTTCATATAATAAATACTTATATCATCACGTTGTTGCTTCAGTATTTTTTATTTCCAATTAAGGTCACTATTAATACAAAAATATGAAGAAATGGGTCTCTGATTTGACAGCTATCACAGTGACACTTGGTGTCGTATTTTACAATTTTGATTTCATATTTGGGCTACGTTTGACTTAAAAATAAGAATGAAATAGGTCTTGGGTGTGACAGCTGTCACAGTGACACTTGGTGTCGTATTTTACAACTTTGATTTCACATTCGGGCTATATTTGACTAAAAAATAAGAATGAAATAGGTCTTGGGTGTGACAGCTATCACAGTGACACTTGGTGTCGTATTTTTCGATTTTGATTTCACATTTGGGCTACGTTTGACTAAAAAATAATTAAGAAATGGGTCATAGGTCTGACAACTGTCAACATGACACTTGGTGTCGTATTTTTCAATTTTGATTTCACATTTGGGCTACGTTTGACTAAAAAATAAGAATGAAATAGGTCTTGGGTGTGACAGCTGTCACACCCAAGACCTATTTCATTCTTATTTTTGAATTAATTGTGACCTTAATTGGAAATAAAAAATACTGAAGCCACAATGTGATCATATAAGTATTTATTATATGAAGCAAGAGATGTATGCCATAGCCAGAAAAAAACAATTCTTGGTCTCTACCTACCCCTCCAAAGGCATTCGGCAGCTGAAATAGAACACCACTAGTACAAATGCATCATACTAACTATTATCTAATCTGTGTCTAAGGTGTTCTACGACCCGCACACGTTACTCACCAATAGAACACCACTAGTACAAATGCATCATACTAACTATTATCTAATCTGTGTCTAAGGTGTTCTACGACCCGCACACGTTACTCACCAATAGAACACCACTAGTACAAATGCATCATACTAACTATTATCTAATCTGTGTCTAAGGTGTTCTACGACCCGCACACGCTACTCACCAATAGAACACCACTAGTACAAATGCATCATACTAACTATTATCTAATCTGTGTCTAAGGTGTTCTACGACCCGCACACGCTACTCACCAATAGAACACCACTAGTACAAATGCATCATACTAACTATTATCTAATCTGTGTCTAAGGTGTTCTACGACCCGCACACGTTACTCACCAATAGAACACCACTAGTACAAATGCATCATACTAACTATTATCTAATCTGTGTCTAAGGTGTTCTATGACCCGCACACGTTACTCACCAATAGAACACCACTAGTACAAATGCATCATACTAACTATTATCTAATCTGTGTCTAAGGTGTTCTACGACCCGCTCACGTTACTCACCAATAGAACACCACTAGTACAAATGCATCATACTAACTATTATCTAATCTGTGTCTAAGGTGTTCTACGACCCGCACACGTTACTCACCAATAGAACACCACTAGTACAAATGCATCATACTAACTATTATCTAATCTGTGTCTAAGGTGTTCTACGACCCGCACACGCTACTCACCAATAGAACACCACTAGTACAAATGCATCATACTAACTATTATCTAATCTGTGTCTAAGGTGTTCTACGACCCGCACACGCTACTCACCAATAGAACACCACTAGTACAAATGCATCATACTAACTATTATCTAATCTGTGTCTTAGGTGTTCTACGACCCGCACACGTTACTCACCAATAGAACACCACTAGTACAAATGCATCATACTAACTATTATCTAATCTGTGTCTAAGGTGTTCTACGACCCGCACACGTTACTCACCAATAGAACACCACTAGTACAAATGCATCACACTAACTATTATCTAATCTGTGTCGCAGGTGTTCTGTAATTTCTTGCTTGATTGTTTGCCTGTAGAACACCAAGACGATCGAGTTGGGTGTTCCACCACCGACAAATTTAAAAAATCTGAACCATGGGTCGTAGAACACCCGAAAACCGTAGGTGTTCCACGGGAGATTTTTTTCCCCCGTGGAACACCCAGGTGTTCTACGAGGTGTACCACGGGCAAGTACCGGATTTTTTCCTTATCTGCCTATCTTATCATAAAATATATCCAAATCAGGTTTTGGAACTAGCATGTCATTAAATAGACTTATTACCCTAGCTGTAGGGGCATTATGGGCACGCACGGAGTGTATGTCCGCGGGTGCAGCAAACAGACGATGTCGTCGGCGCAGGCCGTGTTCGGCGCCAGCGCGAGCGCCGCGCATTCATATTGACCGCACGTTCAGTTGCAACTCTTCTAACGCGGAAGGATTGTCGATTGCTTCACGTACCACCCGCGCGTACAAACTATCGCAGACACTCATTTTTATTAAGATCACAAACCGCTTTTAATGAGTTTATCGAACACGAAGGTCACACCATCGACCTTTATTCTAGCAAATTGTCTCATGTCAACCTTGCTTATGTCACTTTGAATTCGTAAAATTTTCAAGTATTTGGAAATGAAGTGGCTTCGTACGATAAAAAAAAAAAAAAAAAAATCACAATTTTTTTGTATAATCTTATTACGTGTGTGTAAAATACTTTTTTTTATATCTGTGGAGGCTTGTTAATGGCTTTTCTTAATTAAGTTATTAAACCTTTTTGTAATGATAGCTGTAAGCCCCCCAAATAAATGTAAAATAAAATAAAAATAAAAAATAAATAAAATATTATTGTGAAACATCAAACAACTGATAATAATGTAAGATAAATAGCATTTTACGCCTTCATTTTAATGTATTAAAGCCGACCATACCAGAGACGTATAATGAGGGGTATATGTATGGGTCCCTTCGGCCGCGTATGATACCATAGTTTGGTAACCAGTATCATACGAAGAAAAAATTATCGTCGTAGGATACTGGTATCCAAGTGATAGGGATTTTTTGTTTTATGTAACCGAGTATCAGCTCAGGAAAATATCAAACAATTACAAGTGAGTACTTAATATTTCCTCGTATGATACTGTTAGGCAGGCCTACTATTTTGCAATCAACGTGCTGCATCAATCGTAAAGTACAAGCATATTTTATCTGACGGTACTTTTACTTCATGTCCGACTGAATTTCATCAGTTATATACAATTCATGGCGTCGACGAAACTACATCGGCTGTTGTACCTTTAATTTTTTGTTTACTACCAGACAAGACACAGCAAACTTACGAGTTACTATTTTATATGATAAATTCCCAATTTAAGCAGTGGCTACCAGAAACAATTACTGTTGACTTCGAGTTGGCTTCAATGAAAGCTGTTCGAAAAGTTTTCCCCAACATTGATGTTAAGGGATGTTTTTATCATTTGAATAGGTGTTTATTTAGAAAAGCAAAATCGTTAAAATTAACCACAAGGGTAAAAAAAAGGCATGTAGCCAGGTGTGCTGGCCTTGCACGTTTACTCAAAGCCTATTTCCGAAAGGGGTATGAATATGTTATGTCAAAGAGTCCGTCTGGAGAAGAGATAATAAAATTTAACAAATATTTCAATAACCAATGGATGGCAAAGACTGACTTCGAAAAAATTTGCTGTTGTTCATCATCTAAAATACGTACTACCAATAATATTGAAGGTTGGCACAGTCGCCTTAATAGATATATTGGACGTAAAAGACCGGCATTGGCTCAACTCTTAGATATTTTAAGAAAAGAAACCACCTTAATGGATATATACAAAAGAAAATCGAAACTAAGCCGAGAGTTCAAAGAAATTGATGAAGAAATAAATGACGCCATATCTCAGCTAAATGTAAACGAAATTAGTGTTGGTCATTGTATCGAAATCATTTCGCCATTTTATTCCAATAGGTTGTAGGTAATAAACGATTCACAGTTGAACTATTTCCTTGTTTTCTTGTATGTTTTCAATAAAGCGAGGGTTTTATAATAAGCGTAGGTTCAGAATGCGATCTTCACAGTTTTGCCGAGTTGGTTTCATAGGCAGAATGTTATATTCCTTACTGGATACTGGTTACCAAACATGATGAAGGGTATCAGAAAAGTAATATATCCTATCACTTGGATACCAGTATCCTACGACGATCATTTTTTCTTCGTATGATACTGGTTACCAAACTATGGTATCATACGCGGCCGAAGGGGTATGGGTAGTATCCATATTTTTTTTGTAAATTTGTCTGGCAAATTTACGTTGAATCGTTTCTACCATGAGTGCGTATTTATTTTCGTAAGGATCCTAAATTATCGCATTATATTCTCACTTGCTACGTACTTAGGCATTACATAATGCAATTGGGGCATTGATATTGGTAAAATTGTAAGATGTCCGCATAATGAAACCTAACATTCTGTAAGCTTGTAGGCTTGCTTACATATCTGGGTTATATGATTTCTAAAATTAAGTTGTGAATCAACATTCAAACCCAAATCCATTGTATTGACTCGTTTTAGTTTAGTGTCCACAAGCAGATATTCGTGGTAAATTGGTGTAAGTTTCCGTGCAATGGTTAACACTTTACATTTGTTGGAGTTGAAATGGAGTCGATTTCTATTGCTCTAGTCAGCAACTTGATCAATATCTGCCTGTACGGAATCACATCTAGAACTGTCGGTAATAAATAATTTTAAATCGTCAGCAAAAAGGAGACATCGTGCGGTGCTGACAGACTTCGGCAAATCAATTTCATTATGAGAAACTGTGTTGGTCCTAGTGTCGAGCCTTGACTTACGCCAGATCGGGTGTAATATTGCAGTGTTTTTATTTTCTTTGTTTTTATGCCTTATAGGTTAGCCTTTGACCACTATCTCACCTGATGGTAAGTGATGATGTGGTCGAAGATGTTGTTCAGGCTAACCTAGAAGTACTGACTCTCAAGGACAGCTACCGGAACACACCGTTAGGTGCTTGGCGACAGATTTTCTACTTGAGGGTGGTAGCTAGCCAGGCGGGCATTCGCAAAATGCCCTACCACCATGCTATAACGACTGCCATCCTAAGACAACAACCGGGACCGACGGCTTAACGTGCCCTCCGAAGCACGGAAGCGCTCAGTAGTAATGTCACTAGCGGTCACCCATCCAACTCATGACCGCGCGCGACGTTGCTTAACTTTGCTGATCGGTTGGGAACAGCTAAGTAAACTTCGCTACGAGCGCTTCGCAATTTTAGTATTTTAGTAACTGAACATATTGAAGGCGGTTTTGAAGATAGCTGGCGAAGAGGCTCAGGAGATTTAGATTAAAACCGATAGAAGCACATTTGCCTCAAGACGTCGTTGTCTACTTGGTCAAATGCTTATTTAATATGCTACGTCAACCTGCAAGCTCGAATCCATCATAGCAGCGACGTAATTAAAAAAGTTGATGTGATTTGTAGCGGTTGACCGTCCTTTTCGGTATGGCTCCGAAGCAAGCTCATACCAGATATCAGATTCTCAAAAATGACCTATATAGAGACGAGTTTTTTGCGAATACTTTGGAGCGTTTATTACGATGGAATGCCACATTTTATACGTATCGTTTTGAAGGATCGCCAGTCGTATCGGAGTCCCTTCGAAGTCTATTAAGTTTGCTGTGGTCAGACATTTCAGCTGAAGATTGCAGTATCTCATCTCATTCCGGTCTTCTGTCACCTTACTATCTTCTGAGTTTGTTAGGTTTATTTCGGTGGGACGTCTTAAAGAACTGAGCCCACGCTTGGACAGTTTTCACGAACCCGATATATCAATCTCATCCACTGTTACGTTCAGTGAGGCACTTGAAGCGGCTGTGTAGTTCGAGTTGAAAGCTTCCAGGTTTTTTTGGATTTGGGCACAGCTAGGTCGGCGCATGGTGTTAATCAGACGCGACCTTTCAAACTTTACATTGATATTTAATGTGCTTGTATTTGCTTCAATATTTTTTTAATTTGATAAACTCGATCTAAGTCTTTATTGCACTATTGGTGTCTATCCACATCCACTTGCTGGATGGCTTCTTGAAGGAGTTCATCGCGAAGAAACCCTCGTTTCCCATGAAATCTACCAGCCGCTGGTACCTCAGTTTCCACTTTCCATACTGTATTGTATAAGCCGGATCGTCCACTGCTGAACACATCCTCCCCCATTATGGGGGATTTGCCACTTTCCATATTCCTGCCTAATTTAGTGTTGAGAAACCCCTTCATCAAAGTTGAACTGCCTAATTTAACGTTGAAAAACCACTACATCAAAAGTGTATTATGCATCTATGGTTTCAGATAACTTCTCATAGCTCATACATAGCCCCTTCATCATCTGAGCAGTTCGAGGTCGGTGCCTAAACCGGCATGACCTTCAGCGAATACCATTTGGTGGTTATGGGAGAGTATATGAGAGTGATATTCTAGCCAGGCACTCTAAGGCCCAGTAAACACTACGTTTGTGAAATCAGGGAACTTACATTTACTAAAAAAACGGCAGAAGCATCCGAGGCTGCCATTATCTCGACTCTTTACGTTCTATTAGAATGGCGCTAATTCCGTGCTCTTCTTAATTACAAGAATTTTACAATGACGATGGAAGTTGCATGATAAAGTTATACAAAAACCGTGATTTATTATTATTATTTCTTTGTTAATGGCTTCTGACGAAAAATTTAGAAACTTTTGAAACGACAAAAATAACGACAGTATGTTTTTTATATTATATAGAGAATAGCATAGAACACCATAAAGAGAAGAGCAAGGAGATCATTTGATACAATCTCTTTGAAGGAGATCTTACCTTTTCTGGTATGCCGTATGTATACCCCAATCTACAAATAAATTGTACGTATATAGAATAGACCCCAATAAAACAAATCACCACTGTGTGGCTGTATGCAGGCTTGGGCATTTTGTTTTTTTTTTCTTATATAAGGTTTTGACCACAATCTCACCTGATTGTAAGTGATGATGTGGTCGTATGTGTTAACATGCTTAACCTAGATTTACTGGCTCTCAATGACAGTTGCCGGAACACACCGTTAGGTGCTTGACGACAGATTTTCTACTTGAGGGTGGTCGCTAGCCAGGTGAGCATTCGCAAAATGCCCTTCCACCATGTGGTGAAGTTCAAGCCCGCGGCGGGATTCGAACCATGCTGCGCGGCAGCCATCACTGCTTCAACGCTTCAAAAGTTTTAGCTTTAGACAAAATGTGTCTTGATTATTCATTATACCAACCTAATTCCTATTTATTATTTATAAAAAGGCAGATAGGTAATCAATAAGTAGGTACCTACCTAAGTTAGTATGTTCATTTTATTCTGTGCTATTTCCTTGTTACAATAGGTAGGTGCATATCATGGACATAGTGCATATCTACTGGTAAATTAGTTCAGTAATAGGTCATAGGTACCTATCAGGGCTACAGCTTAATTATCATAAGTAACCTACATATAAGTTAACTTACATAAACAGGTACCTAAGTAAAGTAACAACATTTTTGATTCCAAACTTAATTAGTTTTTAGATAGAACCCCGTTACAAAAATGGTGTAAAATTTACAACTTTGACATTCCCTCATTTAATAAAATTTTCAAACCAAAGAATAAAAGAAATATAATACATATATTTGTACTCCAGGTACTCAATGTACTGTGCAATAAAAATATACATGCATGCCTGTACCTGTCGCGACGTTCACACATACAGGTTTCGTAGCCCCCCGCGTCCCGTCCTTCACATTGCATTGCATGCCATTAAATCAAATGTTGTGCTATCTTGCAGCAATGATGGCCGAGCGGTAATAGCTATGGACTCCCGTGCCGCAGGTCCCTGGTTCGATCCCCACCGCCGGCTTGAGCTTCACCGCATGGTGGAAGGGCATTTTGCATAGTTACCACCCTCAAGTAGAAAATCTGTCGCCAAGCACCTAACGGTGTGTTCCGGCAGCAGTCCTTGAGAGCCAGCGAAATTACAGGCACGTGTGTCAAAGTGACGGGCGTAGGTACTGCAATTCGTGACTTGTGATGAAATGTATCTGTTATAGGCAGAGGTTAGTCCGCTTAACATAAGGTGGGCCTCGAGCTTGTTCCGTCACAATAACATAATATGCAGTTCCTCACAAGTTGCGAACTGCACTGCGACCATGGGAATATAGGGGTTGTAATTATAGTCTTCAAGAAACCACAACCAAGAACAAATATATAGGTGAGTAGGTACATAAATAAAGACCGATACATAATATAAAATATCGTTTTATTATACATAGCTATTTTAAAATTTAACAACGAAATTCCTTGAATTAAACACTAGTAAATAATTATTGACAATTTCATATCAATATAATCATAGTATTCAATGTTCAATTAGGCCATTCTTATAAACTAAAATAAGTATAAAACAGTTTTACTTCTACCACACAAAAACAGTAAAAGTATCTACAAAACGAGTATTTTTACTGAAAATCATATGAAAATGTCATTTTATTCATCTGGTAAGTTTAACTAAGACTAACATACCCTTATATTATAATGAAACCATTTCTGTGTAGTACAGTATCGCAGTGTAGGTATGCACCACAGACTAACTTATACTTTATACTATGTTTATATAAAACCCAAATAATATTATTACAACGGGTACCGCACTCATGTTTTCTATAGTAAACTGGTCTAGAACTTATTAATTATGCTGGTATATTTAAATAACTAAATAGGTATATTAGCAATTCCAGTTTTACGACAAAATTCAATACAATTTTGGCATGACTCATATAACATATCATACCAGAAAATGTAATAAGTAAATTAGGTAACAGTACACACAATAACTATACATAGTTAAAAGATTAATAAATAGTTAGTTAAGACCGTTAATAACCGCTAGATCGTCACGCTGCTCATAAGGAGATCGAGGTGGGATCTTCTCGCGCTCTTCATTCCCTGCTACGAAAATTGCAAGATGTTCCTGAAAACATATCAAAAAGTATTTATACCTAGTATTTTACAAATTACATTCTGTTTCTAAATCCTGTGACGAGATATAAAACGTGACGTTCAATATCTCGTCACAGTTTAATGAAACACGCAGGTTGGTAGTGGCATGAACATTATGTTCGGTACGTTATTTATTTTAAAACTTATGCTTAGGTACCTATACCAATTATTGAAAAACAGAGTGCCAAGAGATATACAAAATACAAAAGCCTTTATTACTGATAATATATATAAATTTTCACTATTATTACTATAAGACCATTTTATAATTTATTACACATCCTTAATATCGTTTCTACCATCATGCTACTATTTAAAAATTATTTATATTGTTATAAAAGATTTTTTTTTTAATTAAATAATTCATTACATATTTTGTTATTATTTTTATTAAATGATTACTATCACTTAATAGTACCATTCATTATATTATTGTTATATTTATTTATTTAATCTTTAATTTAGTTTAATTTAGTAGGTATAAATATAACTACAAATAATAATACATCAACATATCCACTAATATTTTATCCTAATAGTTTAATCTTCGACATCGGTAACGTTATTATCAGCTTTCCTTTTGGCATAGGCCTCCCCTAGGGTTTTCCATCTTTCCCTGTTTACAGAGAAATATACGGACAGACCAAATATTGAAATTGCTTTTCTACAATTCGTTTGTAAGTTGGTATTGTTTGAAATGAATGCTTACCAGATAAGACCTTGACGCCTCCTGCAAGTGCTGTAAGAGAGCCTGGAGTTTCAACTGCCAGCTTCGAACCTCAGTGAGTGCCGTCTCTACTGGTACACTCTGTCAAACGATAAAGAAATAACAGTTTTTTTATTGTAATTTTTACTGGACATTATAATTTATAACATTAGCAATGGCGCAAAAACTACCTTTAAAAGCGCATCGGCGACAGTAGACAAATGTTTGGTCAGCAGGGACATTCCGTGACGCACATTTCTGGAAACAAAGATCCATATGTCATATGTTAATAACACTGGAACTTATAAATGTTGGACATAATATGTTAATTAATTAATTGTATACAAAAAAAGTAGGTATCTTTAAAATGTACATCATTATATCAACATATCATTTATTTTCTTTTCACCTTTTTGGTATAAATATAGAATAACTTTCAACTTTTCTCTGTTGTCGTGTCGTCCGTTTCTACATCAGCTCCACTGTATAGTCTACCTACAACCTACATCATTTAAGGGTGAAATTGTATAATATTAATTATAATTAAGGATAGCATTTCTCTAAAAAATTTAAGTGAAAGGATGCCTTGGTCAATACATGTTATGTAGAACATGCAAGAAAATTTTGTTAGTGCCTTACCTATTGCAACGACCTTGGTGCAGTTACTAGCAATTACTTTAGCATATCAACTTTAAAGCTTATCGTTGTGTTCTAACCTGGGCAGGTCGGTATGCGTGTAGTTGACAAGATGTACCATCTTCCGGGCAGATTCGCGCGCCAGCAGTACCACCAATTCTTCAAGAGTTTCCGGTCTCGCTTGGTTCTCCGGCTCGGGGCGGCTAAGGTTCGCGTAAAGTTCCTTTGCCTTCTTCCAAGCGAGCGCAGGGTCAGTTGCCACCTGGCAAATAATAATATATATCAACTGATGGATTTTAAAAAGACCTGCGCACAGGGAATATTTATACATCGTCTAGAATTCGTAAATACAGTATTTTCATTACAGCTCATCCATAAATTTATATTCAAGTTTATTTATTACGAATAATATGTCATAAGGACCAATTTTGTTGGATACGTTACGCTATTATGGACCTAGTCCGTACTTGTAATCAGTCACATATAATTAAATGGTCTATTTTTCCTGGTTTATTTACCTATCCATCTATTTAGACTAGAGCTGGATGAAATAAGTAGTACCTAAGTAAGATCGTATTTGGTTTTCATTCTCAAATTAACTTTTTGAAACTTACCAGTTCTGCAACATAGACTAGGACATGGATTTGTTCCTTGATGGCCTTAGCTTCAGCGAGCGCCTGACGAGTGAGGCGGCGCTGCAGCTTCCTTCGCAGCCTGGCCCCGTGCTGGACGGCATGAACAGCCCGCGCGCGCCCTGAACCATCTCCACTGCCGTCGACTGCGTCAGCGCTCGTCACTATGATCACCACTATGGTAAGGAGAAGCCTCAGTGCCCACTCGCAAGGTACTCTCACACACCCATAGCTTTTGGTCCCGATGCATTATTGAAGTATTGTTTTTTTTTTATTAAGGATTGTTTTAAAATGAATTGTTCAAATCATAAAGTGAGGTGGACTACAACTATGTAGTGCAGTAGCAATATCACCTTACGATAAGAAGTTCAAAAAGTATTATTATTTATCAATGAACTTCTGCGACTCGAGATTTATTTATTGCGACACCACAACTTTTTATAACAAATCACAATGACAGAAAAAACAGTGAAAATCTTGTGTGAATTGTAATATACATTGTATTAATGCATGATGTGAATAAAACTATTAGAAAGGAAGATATGAACGGAAGAAGCAAAGTCCAAATTGCAGGTTCATGCTATCGTTCTCATTAGTCACCTCTTGGACGACAGATTTGTAATAAAACTTCAAATTATCTCTATCGTCATCGTCGTTTTGAATTATGTTTAAGTTTCGTATTTATCTACAGTCATTTAGAGGAAATATTGGAGTAATTAGACGAGGTCCAGACTAACGGTTATCAGGTGACCTTGTGACCGACCACTCGTGATTGACAAAACTTCTGGTAATATCAACACTCCACAAATGCATGTTCGATATTATTTTTTCAAGATAATCGTGAACTAATTAATAGCTAGTGAAAAACTGTGGATTCTGCCCACCTTTACGGGCAGCAGGCATATTATTATGCAAATATGTATGCACTTAGGTAATATGTAAAATATTTATTTTACGATAAGTACGTTTGCTTTGATTATGAACCAATCAGTATTTTCACATACTACTCGCAAATTTATTAAAACAGTAATAATAAGTAAACGACTAGTTTCTAACAAAAGCCAATATAATATATATAATTATATAGGCTTTTGTTAGAACCTCTTTATATATAAATATTAAGAACCAAACAAAATTATACTACTTAATTCCAAAAGTAAATCTTTACCTATGTAAATATATCTCTACTGCACAAAGAAGTACGGTATCGATAAAATTGTACGTTCGCTTGGAAATCAGTTTGTATTTATGGTAGAAAACAATAAAATAAAACATACCATCATTGGCATCCTGGTAGTCAGGCGGCAGGTACTTGTCGACGTACTTGTCTGCAGTGCTCAAGGCGCGGTCCAAAGCGTTGGCAGTAGCAGCGGTGACACGAGAGTCAAGCACGGCTGTGCCTATCTGCTTCACAGAGTCTGCACGTCGGAGTACGAACTGACGGGTTTCAGAGTACATCTGGGTGAAGGTGGAATGTTAAGGCTGGTGGCTCGAATGATTGTTATGTTTATTTGATATTTATAGCAACCTGTCATAAATTAGTAAATTTTTGCAAAAATCCTGCCTTGTACTGAGGAAGTTATTGTTAAAAAATTACAGAGACCTTAGATTAAAACGTCATTTAAAATGGAACCTGCAAATTTGGACGACAATGGTTGAGGTTTTTTTCAAGACGTTACAATATTTGGATAACTTTTTATATTTATATCTAGGTATATCTGAGTGTATATTGTATTATGTAAGAGTATCAGAAAGTTTCCGTTATCAGAAGAAACTTGTAATGGTCACTTGCTGCGGTATCATACACACCCGATAGTGCCATTATACATGTATATAGTGACCTCTGCGTGCTGATAATTTCACTTCTAGGTGCGTTTCAAAACAAATTGAACTACGTGTATATTAATGTATATTAACGAACCGGATTTACGTCATGCTATAAATAAGATTATGAGAAATAAAAATAAAATGTTTTCTTGAAAATGAACACATTACTCCACCCTATTATATCTAACAGATTGGTATACTTAGTAAGTTACAACAAGAAATCGCGTGATATTTTGTATGCAATCTGTATTATGGCATATGTCAAATTACTACATTAGTGTAGCTGGTTTCTTATTGAAATGCTCTTACCGTCTGAGGTGGCATGTTAATCGATGGCACTCTTCTTTCAACGATATCTAGCGATTTACACAGGAACCTGTCCAGCTGATGCAGAGGCGACTCGAAAATCTGGACGGCTGGCAATGCCAGCTGCACTCCTGTGGCTAGTGACTTCTCGCCGAGAGACAGGTACCAGTTGAAAAAAGAATTCGATTCCTGTTGAAAACATATTAAGTTAATTTCACTCTTGAACCTTAGTGGTTTTGGGGATACCTGTTATATTGAGGCAAGCAAAGATAATGAGCGCATTTTCTTGTATTAGCATATATGCGAATGTGACACATGTTAGTTTTTCTGTGGTAAATCTGACGCTACATGAACAATATGACGACTAATCCTAAAAAGTATCCGAAAAAAAAAATATTCTCATGTTTGCCACAGACATGCATTTTCAAATTGGTATACCATATTTGCGGTGAATAATATATCTCGACTAATATATCTCGACTTCGTAAATTTACCATGGTGTTTTTTCCCTTTCCCTACAATTCGCACATTTACTGCTATGACATCTTCATAACTATAAGAGATACAGAAACGTGAATTTGACACACTGTAGAGTGTAGATGATCATAAACAGGGTGATTTCCGCTAATGAACAGATTTTCACGAAAATGGCAGATTCTCAACTTTACTATAGAAGTGAAGATATGTAGTTATTGCATTTGGCGGTAAGGCATACTAAAAATGATAAGCAATTGGCTTATTATTGCTAAGCTGGGAGCTGTAATACCTAGTAAAAGTTATTATAATACAGGAATATCTCACCGGGAATTTACTGGTAATTTTACTCCATTTATTACCAACAAAGTCCCGTGAGGTGCCGGGCGTAATTATGAGAGTCAGAGCCCTCAGAAGAACTACCTCTTGCACCGGAATTCCAAAGCCAAGGCGGCCTACAGCAAGATTACAGCATTTCATTCACTCGATCATTTAAAAAAAAGGCAATATAAAATATTAAATCAAACATCAACAGAATTGTGTAACAACTATGATAAACTTTAATATTATTAAGTACCAAACGTTTTTTCGTAAGGAACTGCAGGAGGCTTATGGTTTATTTCTCTCCATTCAAATATCAAATTCTTACCTTAATTTTATAGTAAACTTTTTCCGTGACATCGATACCAGATCCCACTATCGGAATAGCTGCAACTCTTGATACTACCTCCAGCTTCGGGATACCTGGCCTCTGAGCTACTGCCGTCACTAAAACAAAAGGAAAAAGATTAAAAACTAAGCTCACAAAATCTTATGGCTGGCAAGTACAATGACAATAATCGTGGTGAAAAATATGTCGTGGTTATAGATTTATTTTATTACAATATATTTTCTACACTGTCTATTCATATTTATAACAAATAATATTAAGTCCTTCGACTTTAAATATGTAGCAGATTTTTATTTTTAGTAATCGTAACTTAAAAATATCTACTCCAAAAACCAGGTACTTATACTTATTTAGTATTTTGTATTGGTACCAACATTTCTACCATAACATTTTAGACATACCTAATTGTACACTTTCTAATACCTACCCAACGGTGATCCTAAGCTTTTTTCAACGGCCTTCAAATAAGCCTCGGCTTTTTTAGCAATTATACCGTTCATTTTTTTATTCACACCCACGGCACAAGTCCCGTTAAAACATTTTTTGTAAATGTCGCCATTGCCATTTGATTTTGTCACTGTTATTTTGGCGGGATATTCAAATGACGTCATCTTTATTAAAATAATATATTTAGTTATTATAGTTGATTGATTTTCGTAATAATGCAGAGATGTTAACTGTAATTTTTCACTGCGATAACTGACTGGCAGCCAATAATGTATTGTGAGTTAAGATGTCAATTTACTTAATAAAGGTTATCATTATCATTTTGTTTTAAATACTGTCTAGCCGAATGAAGTCATCGATATTTCTCATCTCAATATTAACTCATCGTTTTATTTTTTTATTGCTGATAAGTAAGTGCCAAAGTACGTTTATTTGGGGGATGTAAAAAAGCAATACCTATTAACTTACTAATTTGTTTGATGAGTTGCTTATCTCTATACATCCTCCTCATTGGCATCATCGATATTGAGAACAATAGAACTTCATTCATAAATATACATATGGGTCTGATGATGCCAACCTACCAACATTTTTGCATTAGTATCTGCGCCAGTGCATCAAAGACCAGATAAGGTACTGTTGTTTCCTTAATCAGAACATATATTTTGGTTGCGATAGAAATAGGTATGGTAGCAGTTTTTTCCCGGGGTATGGGTATTGTGGTCACAGTGAAATTTTATCACAAGCAAAAATAAGTGCAAATTGGTCACAGTTATGTTTTTGTATTAAAATTTTGCCACAAGCCAATTAAATTATTACAATAATAAATTATTGAGAGCGATGTGGTCATAGCTATTTATTTTTAATAAAGTTTAATGCAAAAAGGTCAGCATCAAAGAAAATTGTTTGAATTTTTATATTTTATATTTTGTCCACATACCTGAAAGTCAGCGAAAATTTTGTCTAAGGTGGTAAGCAGAAGACCCAGTCCAACACTTGACAGATGCTTCTGTCAAAAGTGTCGGGTTGGTTTAGTATTAAAAAAAAAACATGTTTTTGTTGCATCTCAACACAGCCTCCCCCATTAAGGGGGGTTTGCCATAATCCCCACGCTTGGCAGCCGGCTTCGGGATCGCAGTGTGAGATATCAGTTCCTCAAAAAGCGCTGCTGCCCATCTTCTGGTGTGTGACCCTAAGACGGCTCTTACGACACCCACGAATAAAGATTGGGGGGGGGTTTAAATTATTTTGTGACCAAATAGCACCAAAAAGTAATATAATTATGCCTGTGATGAAATGGCACTCAAAGTATGGAACCGAAAATCTGGCCTCTGCAAATGTCACTAGCACCAACAAAATCAACTATATAATAAAAAATAAAAAGCAAGTAGGTACCCTAACTCTTTCCCCGGGTGGACGATGGTCAACTTGTGTAGTGATATTTATTTCTTTGTGTTTGTATGTCGAGTATTCTTTGCATAAAGAATTCGAGTATTTTTTCGCAAGGAGGTTGTATATCGTTGAGATGAATGTCGTCTAAATTCTATAACCAAATTAGCGAAAAAAGAGCACAAAATGCAAGTTTATAAGGAACAGGCTTTATTACGCGATGCACATAGGCCCTAACGCTCCTCCTCGCTTCGCTCGTCATCGCACCTAAATATGACTTTGCCCTAGACTAAATGATATTTAACCCCTCGCTAAAATATAGTGATCATTTACTACATTTGGTGTCCGATTCATTTTTTTGGTAAAAGAACTAAGGCTATCAAAGCATTTTATGGTGGTTATTATTTTAAATCCCTTAGTTTTTTAATGCACAAACTCGAAATGAATATGTTTTTTTTTTGTCTGACTATTCTTTTTGTTCTTAACTCTATGAAATGAACTGATGGCAACTATAACGGCGACCAATCAGAGGACGGTTCACAATTTCGCGGGCGATTATTATATAGATCGTTAGATTATTAACTGCCAGCTAGACATTGTCAGTTTATAATCTGACGAAAATGTAAGCGTTAGATTGTAAATTTTAATGTTCATTCACAATCTATCGACAGTTTATAATCTCACTAGATAGTTTATAAACTAACGTGTCGTACAATTACCCGGTGACATATAATCTCATTCGGTAATATTCTAATTATGAATAGAAATACAGACTTTTATTGGCATTTGACATATTTTATTAACATAATTCTTTAAGAAAATCAAAAAGTTAGATTAAAGCAATATTCTCCTAACAAAACAATGCTTTAAAACATTTTTTTAATTATTAAAGTACAATGTGTCCCGACCAAGGAGGTTTCAATTCAATTTAAGTTCACATTATCTGTGGTGAGCGCGCTGGTTCCGAGCCATAGACCAATAATAGGCTTTTTCCATTGTGGCGCTATTTCGTACACGAATTTGAGAAATATTTTGTTGGGTTAAAATTTTATTTAATGTAACCTATAGCCATGAGATTAAATAAAGTAGTGTATGCAACTGCATATAATTAGGTATTAAAACACTCGTGTAATCTTATTTTGAAACTCGCCTGCGCTTCGTTTCAAAAAACTACACTCATGTTTTAATACCCCCTATAAATATGACAGTTGCATAAACTACTATTCTTTCATCATAAGCTTTAGGGTAGTTGACACAGTCTAAAATAAAATACAGTGTAACGTTAACATGATAGTAGTTGGAGCACATAACTCGATGAAATTAACAAATTATTTATTCTGCATTGGATTACCTTTATTTTGAGTAAACAAAATGTGTTTAAATTTTCTTTTAGTCACGTGATCTCAAACGGAAGTAAAGGCGGAAATGATGTCATAAGGACAAAAACAAAGCCACAGTATAGGTAATAGTAATCATGAGAGTTTGTTTCCAAAGGTTTTGACAGTGACAATTGACATTAGTAATTGCTAATAGCAAGCAACCCACAAAATGTCGCATCACTATCGATTTACTACTTAGGCCCCTACTACACTATCAAATCCATTGGATCCCATATATATAATAGTGTAATACGTACATTTGACTCACTTATCTTTGATTATATTTCGCCGAGAGATTTGATCAAAGATTAGCATAGATAATAAAACCCAAACTCGGAATAAGAATCTATGGAAACATTTTCCAATTATTACTCTTAGTAATACAACAACTTTAAACAGTTGGAAAAGCTTATATTTATCATTATTTTTATTCCGACGTCACTGCACGCCATTGTCTCGATCACTTAAAAGTGTTTACATTTCGGGATTACAAAAATGTTTAATAAAATTGTGATTTTGAACTGTTTAAAGTTGTTTAATTACCATGTATGAAAAAGAATTGATAATGCTGCCACTCATATATCCGTGCTTCAAACTGTGTTGGTTCTGTGATTGTTTTATTCAGTCTACATACACCCCTACACTATGGTACACGTTCTGCCGAACAAACTGTATAATCGATTCTAAAATCGATTACGCACGACACTACAACAAACAAGCAAAACGTATTACATTTCAGCACTATTTGTTTTTGCCCTAGTGACGTCATAAGCTTACAGGCCGCCATTGAATGATGTTTTAGCGCCAATTTTAAATGTTGAAATAAAAAGATGGATTTCTAATATTTCCGGACTCCTAAAAAAAATATTAAAAATGCTAGGTGTATATTTCGGTGTCCTGAATAATTTAACATACTTTAAAAAAACAAGTCAACAACCCTAATAGGGTTGTTGACTTGTTTTTTGTAAACGCTTTAGAATAGTAGGCATTCATATATTCATTTAATTCACATTAACATTTTTATATCTATATCAATGTAAAAGAGATTCGTACGATTACGCTATTAATCTGCTGTTCTCTGCTAAAATATGAAGTTATTTGCTTTAATATGTTATTGTCACGGAACAGGCACGAGACCCAAAGGTAACAGCTGTCTATAACAGAAGCATTTTGTCAAAGGTGATGAACTGAAGATGGTACAGAATAACGAAAATATTGATTAAAAGTTGCATTTATGTGCTGCCGCTTTGTAAATTGCAACTTTGCTACTTTAGAGCAAAATAATATATAAAGCACTCCACTTCAGCCTATTTAATCGCACAAAGGAAAGAAGAATAAAACACGGTTTGTTATTATGAACAAGCTCGAGCCCCACCTGATGTTAATCGGACTAACCTCTGCCTAGAACAATTGATTAAAACTAATTTCTTCTCGACGTAAAAAACCGTAAGTTAAATCGGCTAAAATGTCCTTCAGTATCTGCCTAGAACAGATGCATTTCATCACAAGTGACGAATTGTACTGCGCCCGTCACCTTGAGACATAGTAATTAAGTCTCATGTGCCTGTAATTTCACTGGCTTTCAAGGACCGCGGCCGGAACTTGGCGTTAGGTACTTGGCGACAGAGTTTCTTCTTGAGGGTGGTAGCTAGCCAGGCGGGCAATCGCAACATGCCCGTCCACCATACGGAACGGTAGTCCATAGCTATTACCGCTCGGCCATCATTGCTTCAAAACAAAGTTTAAAGCCTTATTGTTCTTTTACTTATCTATCGCCGAATTATACAAAAAAATAAAATAAAAAAAAAACATTTTTCGTGGCACGTTGTTGTTATTGTTATATCCTACGGCTTTGTGTTACTGTTACAAAACGTGTTTAACTTTTTTATAAGGTTCAATTTCAAAGTAGGATTTCATTAATACGTTAATAACTTTATATTATAGGCCATCAAAACGTGATAGGCTTTAGCTCCCATAGAATGTCAAACCAAGTGGCAGATTTTGAATTTGTTGGCTTGCTGTCATGGAAAAAAGAATGATGGCCGAGCGGTTATAGCTATGGAATGCCGTGCGGCAGTACCCTGGTTCGATCCCCACCGCCGGCTTGAGCTTCAATGCATGGTGGAAGGGCATTTTGCGATTGCCCGCCTGGCTACCTACCACCCTCAAGTAGAAAATCTGTCGCCAAGCACCTAACGGTGTGTTCCGGCAGCAGTCCTTGAGAGCCAGCAAAATTACAGGCACATGAGACTTAACAACTGTGTCTCAACGTGACGGCCGCAGTGCAATTCGTGACTTGTGATGAAATGCATCTGTTATAGGCAGAGAATACCGCTTCACATCAGGTGGGCCTCAAGCTTGTTCCGTCACATTGACATTAAAAAAAAAAACTCCTTTGTATGGACTATGGACATGTGACTGCAGCGTGGACATATAAATAGTACGTACTTCTTATCAGCTGTAGCAAAATGGCGATTTTTGTTTTTAGTTTATAATATTTTTTACTGCGTTAAAAAAAAGGAGGAGGTAAGTACTCAACTTTTTACGTTTGTTACCTCAGAACTTTCGACTGGGTGAACCGATTTTGATGATTATGACAATCGATCCCATAAGTAGCAAAGGGTCACTAAAACGGGTGAAAAAAAAACTAAATGGAACCGACTTCTACATTCAGATGTATGAAGTAACTTGTCGAAGTCGGTACCATGCGTCCATCCACCATAAGAGAATTGTGATAATAGGTACTTTTGAACCATCATAGTACCGACTTCAACAAGTTATTTTACACATTTGAGTGTTGAAGTTAATTAACTACATTTTGATTTAAAAAAAAATATTTTAAAGCCTGCATTTTAATCTGAAAGATAATTCCTGAAACTTATCTCGTTCTTGAATAATCACTACCCTTAACCCCTTAATTAAGGCAAAGACAGTTAGGAAATATCTTGAATCCAGAGTAACGTATCCTGTAATTGACGTTGTACAGTTTTATAATATCTACCAAGTTTAGAAGTCTTTAGGCATAACTATTCACTATTATTGATATGTGCTCAGATGTCAAATTACATAAAAGTCAATACCATGGCAATTTTAAAATACTGCGACATCATTGGACTTATATCATACATGTCGACGAAGGTCTTTCGTATTTTCTTGTGTATAGAGGTTAAAGTTAACCTCCTGTAGTATTATAGTTTGCTGAAAGTTGCCCTAAGATTAATAAAAAATTAATAGTTTTGGGGATTTATCATTTGTTTATAACTATTGAATTTTTTAAAAGCGCACCTAGTAACTTAACTAAGGGCCTGTGTCAGAATGTTCGAGTAAGTTCCGGTTATACTACCCAGAACATATATAACTGAATGATAAAAACGACAGTTAACATGCAGCGCGTTTCAAGCTGATTCCGATGGGTAGGCTAAATCGATGACTGTGAAACGCAAATATAGTGTTTTATTTATTTATGTTCTGGGTAGTATAACCGGAACTTACTCGAACATTCTGAAACAGGCCCTAAGAGTTTTGCTTTTTGATCAAATCTCCCGAATCCCCATTAGCACAGAGTAAACATTAGTATCTATCTACCTGAACACCTTATACTTACTATAGTTTCACTCTATTATTTCAAAGTTAGAAAATCTAAATCTTCACCAAACATTTTAGCTTGAGATAGCTACCCCACGGAATTTGCCCCTGCTGTTAAAATCGAAGAATCTGAATTAATTATGGTTTGAGGGTAGTTTTAACCACGTGGCATTGGTATGGTCATACTCGGGCACTACTTAGTCATAGAACATATTATAATGGCTTAGTTTAGTACCCAGGTACACATTCACGATATATAGTCTACGATCTTTTCAAAAAATTATTAAACACGTGTGAATTTTTTTTACTAATTTAATTACAAAAAGATGTTTTGTACATTTACATGTATAGCAAGAGATATGTAGATGTTAAAAGGTACACAGTGATGGTAGTAAAAGACCAACCGTTTAGCGTGACGATAAGTAAATATAATCTTTTTTTCCACTGCTTATATTTTACTTCAATACCAGTACGGTGGCTGAACAGGAATATGTTTCCTCCCCTGGAATACCAGGGTAGGGAGCATATTAGTAGGACCACGAGAAAACCCTCCAAACACATAGTCTTATAATTACAAAATTCTTTGATAAAATTAATTATTGTATATACTTAGTAACTCCAATTATAATTGGATTGAGCTTACTAGGTAAATAGTAAAGCATTAGTAGGAAAACAAGGCAATTATAACACAATACCATGGTAATATTACCCTCAGAAACAGCACAAAATCAGACCATTGCAAATAATTTCAGTGCAAAATAACATCATTAATCAAGTATAAAACATTTCATACCTACACTTTAACATTGTAAGCCATTTTTATCTTGGTCGTAAATTAAAACAATAAAATAATTTATCAACTCACTGGTATATAAGGTGCGTGGGTACAGTGGCAACGAGAACAAAACACGAACCGAGTGACCGTAAGGCGTGCGAGGGTGAAGACAGACTGTGATACGATGCTACCGTAGCAGTTACGATGCCTCATGCTACCGAGTGAACCGGACATGTATCGCGCACATAGAGACTTTTTTCTCTGGATCTTTGATCTCTGGTCTCTGGAAATACAGCGCACGTCTAGTTATTATTACTATGTCTGGACAGCGATTATTACTATGTCTGGACAGTGACGCGGTTCAAGGGACGGTATATAGGGATATTTTTCCTTCTTTATAAATAACATAATTTAAGTAGGTACATTTGCATGACGTCTAGGTAATTTATTTACTAGCTATGGTTAGGTTAGGTTAAGTCAATTAGCTTAACGGTGCCGAGAAAAATACCAACTTGACATAATTGACAATCTATATTAGGTAAGTGAAATATATTACGTAACATACATAAAAACTGTGTATTATTTCTCCCTACTTTACTAATAATGGATATCTTATTTTGATCTACGAGTACAATAAAGTAAGTAAAGTATGTAAGTAGTGCAATAAAGTAAGTATCCACCAAATATGTATAAAAACACTAAAATATTTTAAAAAGCAACTGAAAAGTGTTAAATAAGTACCCACCTAGATTTACCCTATTTTATGCGAAATCACAGCAACATTGAACGAAAAGGAAAATAATTTCTTTTTGGTACTTCTAGGTTAGCCTGAACAACATCTTCGACCACATCATCACTTACCATCAGGTGAGATAGTGGTCAAAGGCTAACCTATCAGGCACAAATAAATAAAATAATCCTTTCGTTTCGACTTTGTAAGTTTTAATGAAAATAACTGTCCACTTCTGTCACATTGGGTTACTTAACTTGTAGTTAGTGGATATTCAAGTACTAAAATAATAACTTTACTTGCAATACTTGCGCCACCAGGAGTCTTCACCTAAGTTTAAATGTTTGAGACCGAATAACCTGAAGTATTACGACATTTCTTAGAAGTATTAACACGGTATTTATTTTCCATTTAAATAAAACGTAATTACCGCCATGCAGCTATCAACCTGGACCTTCATATGACTGAAAGAAGTGCTTTTTAAATTACATAAAAATTTGACCCCAAAATTAGCATCTTATTTCACCGTTTCTTGTCTTATGCTCATGCAATTGATAGACATTATTTATAATAATAATAACGTGACTTCATTCGCGTAAGTATTTTCATACTGGACGTTCTGGTTGAGTTGCATCAGCAGTGGTCACAAAGAAATTTAATCTTCTTCCTATTTTGGCCATTGGACTTGTTTTTGCCGGCTTCAAACACCGAGAAGTTATCAAATTGACACGTATGTATCTAATAAAGGTGGGACTGCCCCAACTGTTCGTGTGTTAGGCTTTGTTACATATATGAAAAGAATATAGATGTATGTTTATGTTTTTTTTCGCATTCCTACGAAGGTATTATTTGGATTGAACTCATTTTTTTTATTAGATTATATTTACTTAAATTTAGGTATTAGATACAGTATTTTATAGGTATGGAATAATGCGTGTATGAATGACGACCCGGTTTATTGATACAAGCTGCGGTCCTGGCGTTAAAGGGGAAACAACTAAAATTCAAGTGAATGTAAAAATAATCAAAAAGGCTGAAACCGAGTTTGACTCGTGGTACAAATCTGTAGTTACAACCAACTATTTTAGTTTTATTATCTAACAATCAACAATAAAATGAGAGCTCAGAAAGTTTTGAATCAGCATGATACGGACTTCCACAAGTTACGTTAGTACATTTCGTGTAGTAACGGAACCTTATAAGTCAAATTGTTTCTTTTTTGTTGTCGTTTTTGTTTTCTTAAACCAATTTTTATATATTAACAGTCCGTATTGCTCGAGTAGGCACACTCAAAGCACAACAATACCGCTAGGTGGATGGACCGCAGTCCATATTATAGAGATCTGTTAAAAGAAATGGCTGCCGAGTACCCCGATAAGGAGCTTATATGTAGATAATAAAATGTGTTTGTTTACTTACACACACGCTACAATCGTGCGCAGCTATTAATAAACAATACCGCAATACCTAATCAGTACTAGAGGATAAATTGTGAAGTTAATTTTCCATCACTGTTTTATTTAACGTGATTTCGTGTTGTTGCTTTTCCATGGAATCTATCACGCAATATTAATATTATGACTGCATCGTCAGATATTGATAATACTTTTTTTGGGCAGAGAATACATCCTTATGGTTCCACTTAAATTTCATCAGCATCGGTGGACTAGTTTTAGATGAAAAAAGTATTACCAATTTGTAAAGTAATTACCTACAAGAAAAAACTGGCCTAGTGCGAATTGGGCCAAACTCTTTTCGGGACTCGAATTGCAACAGCAAGTCAAAAAAAAAAAAAAATTGGTTCACTTCAAAAATAGATAGATGTTAATTCGGCATGAATATGCCGATTTGTAGGTATAAAAATATTTTTAGTTAAAAACGGAACAGATTATTAAACCACTGAAAAGTATAAGTTGTAGTAGTAAACTTGTTGTAGTCAGTACCCGCAGACCAAATAAAAAGTCTTTATTTAGTCTGAGTCAGTACCATGTTGATTCAAATCACTCAGATGGTCGGACTGCTTCAATTTATTACAAATACTTTTCAGTAATAGAAGTAAAAAAAATATTTTTGCCATCAAATACCGAATTAACGCCTATTTAAAATAAAAACATTTAAATATTTTTATTTTTCCAATAATGGATGCTCTGCAGATTACTTTACAATATTACGAGAAAAAAAAATTAAAGTCATGTGCGGGATTCGAACCCGCGCCATCTACTCCTATAGCCGGGGTATACTCTGACCGAGCTAACATGACATAACTCAGAACTCTTATTTGTACTCTCATTCTTTTAACCATTGTATGGGGATGGAGTAACACCTATAGTTCAACTTACGGTACTACAAACAAGATTATTTTTTGCAATTAGCTTTAAACTTGTTAATGATGACGCAACCATATAAATTAAATATTTTAATTTTTTCAAATAAAGCATTCACCGCGCGACAATACAAAATTTGAGTTATGAGTCCTATTGTGTCATACCATGCCGCAGCTATATGGGTGGATGGCGCGGATTCGAATCCCGCACATAACTATAATTATTCCACTCGTCATTTTGGAATATTGTAAAAAAAAATTAATTGAATTTCTAGTTCAATAATGGTTTCACGTTTTACAATATCTTAACTTCAGGTTGTAAATTATACCGTTAACGAGCAAGAGACTAGAATTATGGACGGATTTAGAAGCGCTCGTAGCGAAGTTTACTTAGCTGTTCTCAACCGATCAGCAAAGTTAAGCAACGTCGCCCGCGTTCATAAGTTGGATGGGTGACCGCTAGTGAAATTACTACTGAGCGCTTCCGTGCTTCGGAGGGCACGTTAAGCCGTCGGTCCCGGTTGTTGTCTTAGGCTGGCAGTCGTTATAGCGTGGTGGTAGGGTATTTTGCGAATGCCGGCCTGTCTAGCTACCACCCCCAAGTAGAAAATCTGTCGCCAAGCACCTAATGGTGTGTTCCGGCAGCACTCCTTGAGAGCCAGTACTCACTTACCATCAGGTGAGATAGTGTTCAAAGGCTCACGTATCAGGCATAAAAAAACGGAGGGACAGACAGAAATACAGCAATACTTCTTCCGGATCTATGATTAAAATGGGAACAAAAATCAATTTAAGGACTTTTTATTTTTCTAACGTATATTAATGATCTGCCTTACATGGGCAAAGATTACTGCGATATTTTTTAATCGCAGATGATACTTCTCTGATTTTGAAAGTAAATATAATAGATAGTGAAATAATTCAAGTAAATAATGTGTTATCTATGATCTCTAAATGGATCACCGCTAGTAATCTTCTTTCAAATTAAAAAAAATATCAATTGTATAAAGTTTTTCTTGTTCAAATGTTACTTATGTTGAACCAAACATTATGCTATGCTTGGCCTAGATAAGCTCTCTATGGACAATGCGACAGTCTTCAATTGAAATTCATATTTTAACTTTACCGAGTCTGTATATATTTCTGAATATTATGTATGTTCGTAAAACTTTGAGTAAACTTGCATTAAACACTTAAACAGTGACAATCACGATTACTAAACTAGTATAGCGATTCCATGTGTTAGATTAGCAAAGAGAAATAAAAGGTCTTTCTTAGGTAATCGTCTGCAGTTTTATAATAAACTTCCCAAACATATTATAATTTATTACAACGCTCACAGAATAAAGGAAAAATTGAGTCGCGAATGAAATACGTTTTGATTAAGAAATCCTACTACAAGGTATACCTATGTGATTACACGCCAAAAATGTTTGGAAAATTCCACATTTGCCAAGCTATCGCCTGTCCTGTTTTTATAATATAATTTGTAACACATTGTTAAAAGATGTTTATAAAGAATGGCCCAGAGTTTCTTGCCCTTCTTCTCGCAGTGGCTCTTGACATTTTTGCTAGACGACTGTGGCTGTGGTAAAATATAGAATATGCATGGAAGTAATAAGTACTACGTCGTAGTACTTTATTACTTCCATGAGAATATGTAAATATTGAAATTTGTAATTGGCCTCCATAAGAGTGTAGTAGACGCCTAAATTGAATATATTTTATTGTGACTTTGACATTGCCAGTATTGCCACGACGAAAAATATATCTAATGCCATTTTTGCATCAGTACCAGTAGTTGTTGGGTATGATATACGTAGGTACTCTCGAAGCAGTTGACCATTATATTTCGTCTGTCGTATACGTATTCTATCGAAACTAAATATCGCGAATTTTAGTTTCGTGAGTTTACGAGGACCAGCGACGTCACATTCCATACTTTACGACTTGCTAAAACTGAATATATTAATAATATTTGAAATAAATTTTATCTACATTGTATTATAATGTGATAGAAACAAGTTGCGACGGTAAAAAAAAAACCCTTATTTGAGTTTCGATAGTCTACGTAGGGACAGTCGATTCATTTGGGACACTGTCCAGATCGATAGATAGATCAAAACCAACATTTCTATTACACGACACGTTCGCAAGGCTTAAATCCGTGTCGTGTCTAAGGTTGGAATTCATTTATAAAGAATATTGATACCATAGAGAAAAGTAATACACCGGATTAGTATTATCGGCTTTATTGCCACCTTTTATCGCATTGTTCACATATTATTCAAGATTGAATCTAAATTATAAATAACATAAGTAATAGGTACTTATGCATGCTTAGCAGGAGCATGTATTTTATATAATCATAAATAAAATAATTTGTGGGTATCTACTTACCTCCAAATGTGTGATAGGTACCTTTTGTCATGCATAATTATGTGAAGGTACTACCTGTATTGTACTGTATCAGCGGGATCGTCCACTACTGAACACAGCTTCCCCCATTATGGGGGTTTGCCATAATCTCCACGCATGGCAGGCGTCTTGGGGATCGCAGTGTGAGATGTCAGTTCCTCAAAAAGCGCTGCTGCCCACCTTCTGGTGAGTTACCCTTAGTCGTCTCTTACGACACCCACGGGTAGAGAGGGGGGGGGTGACATTCTAACCATGCACCCCACGGGGCTATGGACGAAGTTCAAGGCAGGTACATACCTATTATTATTATATATCGGGGCTTGACTGGCTGTTATCAACGGCAAGTATAGTAAGTTTCATTTAAAAATTTCAGCTTATAGGCCAGCACCTATACTTACTAATTGCTTTTATTTAATACGTATGTTTTTGTAGATAGGATGCGGTAAACCGTATGAGAGCCTGAGATTTTGTGTGGAAGGTGGACGAATATTGGATTTAATATTCCAATAATTATTTTTATGGGGGGCAAAACATGTATAAACCCTAATACGTAGGGTATAATCATCTAGCGAGAGCTCATTTAATCCAAATATCATTATTATAATTACTGTTTAACATATAAAATAAATAAATGAGGTACTTTCACAGTCGTAAATATTCGGCCATATTTCTTACGTGATATTTCAAAACTTAGTTACTCTGAAATTTCGGTATATTAAGGAACTACCATGTCCCCTATTTAGTCATAAAAATTGAAAACGCCGTGAGGTTTTAAAATATCGCCTATTTAATCTCGTTATCACATATAAGTAGGTATTTCCGTCCGATATATCGCTGATGTCGCATATTTATAAATAATATATATATAAATAAATAATTTCTAAGATAGGTAGCTTATAAGAGAATGTTGATTGATTGCGTGGTTTCATTGTAATAAGCAATATTTTTTTATGTTAGGTTATCTCGATTTCTAGTGGAGGTGTACGAGTATTTATAGACCTCGCTATTATTTTACTACGCTGTCCGTCCGACCGACTGTCCATTCATCTATCCGTCCGTCATCCGTCCGTCCGTACATTTTAAACCAAGGAAGCCGCCTCTGGAAATGATCGTAGAATGTGACTGAATGTGTAATATTATGCAGGATTCTAACAAATAATATAAACAAAAAAAGAACACGTTTTTTCCCCACGTTTTAGTAGTTTTTTTTTATAGCCGATAGGCTAAGCTTTTGATCACTATCGCACCTGATAGTATGTGATGATGTGGTCGAAGATTTTGTTCAGGCTAACCTAGAATTACTCGCTCTCAAGGACAGTTGCCGGAACACACCGTTAGGTGCTTGGTAACAGATTTTCTACTTGAAGGTGGTAGCTAGCCAGGCAGGCATTCGTAAAATGCCCTGCCACCATGAAACATAGATAAGTGTTATAAGTGTTATAGTAGGTATCTGGTTGTGTGTTACATGAATAAGTATATAACAAGGTTATATACTCAATAAGTATATAACAAGGTTATATACTTATTCATGTAACACACAACCAGATTCCTACTAAACACTTATCTATGTTTCATGGCGCCAAATGTAACCCTTGGGTTACATTTGGCGCTAAACGCTAAACATTTATTAAGGGTGAACTGGCCGGGCCCTTCTCCATACAAACGCCGTAGGGTGATCACTGGCTTATTTGCGGATTTAGGTCCAAAACAAAGCATAATACCGATTGATCTCGTCATTACCTAGGCTTATATGATGCCGAAATTTTAATAAGATAATTAACTTGAGAGTTATGAGCTTCGAAACATTTTCATATAACATTTTCAAGGCTTTCAACTTAATTATCTTTTTAAATTTTCGGCATCATACAAGCCTAGATAATGACGAGATCAATCGGTATTATGCTTAATTCTGAACCTAAAGTCTCAAATACGGGAGTGATCACCCTACGGCGTTTGTATGGAGAAGCGACCGGCCAGTTCAACCTTAAGAGACGCCTGCGCCGCCACCGGTTCCTCAGCGAGCGCTCTATAGCTGAGTTCTGCGCAATCGCATGCAATACACACACAAGCTGTCCTGTCGTAGCACGCATAGAGAAATATATTGCTTTCTCTTTTCTGTAGTACCACGGCCGTCGAGGAGAACGCACGTTCTGTCACAGGTTCTGTCGGACTTATCAGAGTTCTCGGAGTACTATTTGAATCGACAGCTTAGTCGCAATGTATGACAATATGGACCAACTTATCAAACTATTTTGAGAAAGACTTTTCTCTGTTTTTTTTTATTTTTTTTATGCATGATAGGTTAGCCTTCAACCACTATCTCACCTGATGGTAAGAGATGATGTGGTCGAAGATGTTGTTCAGGCTAACCTAGAAGTGAGATGATGAGATGATGGTGAGAAGAGGAGAGCGTGGAACATGTGAGCTGGAACTAAGATTGCAAAACAGCTACAGCACTTGATCGCTCGCCGTGTCATCAGTCATTGGACGCACGGAGAACTAAGCTCGTGCAGAAATCTAGACCGCTTTGTGGCCCTGCACCTAACTACGAAACATACCAAGAAAACCCAGTCAAGTGCGACCTAATCTTACTCGTACGAAGACGTGAAGATGAGCTAGAATTTTCTGCAGTTCATCTAGAATGTTCTAGCCCATAGCCACATAGCAGGTAAGGTACTTACTTAGAGAAAGTGAAGCTCGGGTCCAGAGTTTTATAAATCAGCCAAACGTATCGTGTTAAGTCGTATTATGTAGCACTTATCCTACATCCCGGAGTCCACCACAATATAACGTATAGGGATAGTTTGATCTGTCACCGTGGAGCCTAATTCCTTCAAACAAGGTGGGTACGCATGTGCCCCCTAAAAATGTATGGAATATCCTCCGCGGCCTTTCTATCGGTCGCCAACCGACTCTTTAGTATTTTTTTCTATAATAAATACTATCTACGGTCGGCCAGCAGGAAACCGTGCCTAGATACCACTGTTCTCTAACACTATAGCCTACAGGATACGACCAATCATACTGTGGGGCTAAATTTATCACATTTTTAGTAACGCAAACTACTCGGCCGTGGTCCTTCGAAGTGGTTTATTCTCCCCCACACTTGGCTCTTACACATTTGGGTCTCACGTGTATAGTTGGAATCCAGCTTCGACATAAATAAGGCACGGACGTTATTTTTCTAGTTTCTGTAGATGTGGGTCCCATGTATAAGTAATTAAACACAGCTGAGCACTAAAGGGAAACATCAGTGCCTGCCGACCGATGTGCAGGCACCCGTACTTTCCGAGAGACCAGGATTGCCAATGTTTCTGAGGTATTCTGCAACACAGTCTATCCAGCGCTTTCTGAGTCTGCCTCGCTTCCTTCTGGGCGCCTTTTGTTGTATAGACATGCAAGTACTACAGTCATATCCTCTATAGCGTTCTGTAGATGGAAATTACAGAATGTATATTTGTATTACCACTTACTCATATGCCTTATTTATTATCCTTATCAGTTTATCATACGACTATGTCATCGGTTTTAATCGATAGGTATGTAGACTAATTATCGATCGTTATCTTATCGGCTGTCGATGTCATATCGAAAAATAAAATAACAAAAACCAGTTTCTCTTCATAGAATACAACAGTCCCTCCCGTGTTTGAGATATTTTTTTTGCTTGTTTTATACGTAAAAAGCTTTTTGATTTGAGTTATTTATACAAAAGTGTGAGTGAGTGTACATATTTTAAATTTATAGTGTAACAAAAAGTGAGTTGGATTATCCTGGGTTGTACACGTAAACACCGGGTCCGAGGAAATCTACTAGTGCTACCTGATATTGTGTTTAAACATATTAGCTTTTTGCAAAGCTGGTAGGTACTTACCTATATCATATAGCGATATATCACTCTGTACCCTTAAGAGAGGGTCTCTACAAGTATTTATATTGTATGTTTGCAATCGCCAAGCATCACTGCTATTGTCATTTTTTTTTATTAAGTCTGATAGGTTATCCTTTGACCACTATCTCACCTGATGGTAAGTGATGATGTGGTCGAAGATGTTGTTCAGGCTAACCTAGAAGTACTGGCTCTCAAGGACAGCTGCCGGAACACACCGTTAGGTGCTTGGCGACAGATTTTCTACTTGAGGGTGGTAGCTAGCCAGGCGGGCATTCGCAAAATGCCCTGCCACCATGCTATAACGACTGCCATCCTAAGACAACAACCGGGACCGACGGCTTAACGTGCCCTCCGAAGCACGGAAACGCTCAGTAGCAATGTCATTAGCGGTCACCCATCCAACTCATGATCGCGGGCGACGTTGCTTAATTTTGCTGATCGGTTGAGAACAGCTAAGTAAACTTCGCTACGAGCGCTTCAAAATGCTGCTATTTGATGACATTGTCCTACTGGCATTAGCTACCTACCTAGATTGCAAATTTCTGGATTATTCTGCTTTGAATGGGTTGTCCAGGACCGTAACTAAGGCATAAAGATGGTAGCTATTGGTGTGTATAGAGTATTATTGTAGTAAAAAGCTACCAAACAAAGGTAAATCATATAACAATTAATTTCCATATCGCAATATGATATTAATCACTCGATCGTATCAATTTTAATAATGCCGCTAACGGTGTCATTTCAAACAATAATATATTTTCTTATTTTTAATAATAGTGATTGATATCTCTGAAAATTAAATTAGACGATAAAAACACACTTACGCAGATTTTATAAGGTTCTAACTTAAGGCTAGTGTCTTCGAAGCGCTTTCCATACAAACGCAGTTACACCATATTTTAATTAACAAACGGTTCAAACTCAGTGAAATTTTGCATGCATGCATGTCCTTGGGCCTAATTATATGCTTCGGTATTGCCAGTTTTCCGTAAGTTTAAAAACGACGGATGCGGGTTCGAATCCCGCACATGACCTAAATTTTTCCTCTCGTATATTTGTAATTTTGTAAGTAATCCGCATAGCAGGCGTTATTGCAAACATAACAATATTAAAATTATAAGGTTGCGTCATCGTTTACAAGTATAAAACCATTTGCAAATTGGTCTTGTTTGTAGTACAACGCAAGTAGTAGTATAGATGTCGCTCCATCCCAAAACGATGGTTAAAGCACGATAGGAAAAAAAAAATTAAGACTCATTGTCATGTTAGCTCAATTGGTTAGAGCATACCCCGTCTATAGAGGTACATGAACGTGGGTTCGAACCGCGCGACATTGATAAGATGATTTTCGACAGGTGTCGAAAATCAACTTATCAGCCTAAGTAGTTGACAATTGTTTGGGTAGATGTCGCCACCGCTAAAAGTCAAAGTGAAAATCATTTATACTATTAAGGTCTACGTCGCTCTTATGAAGGTCAATTACAAATTTTAATATTGAAATATTCAACAATGTACTGCCACGTTCAGCAAAAAAAATGTTTATAACCAACTGCGAGACGAACGGGCAAGAAACTCTGGGGCTTAAAAGTCCCACAATGTGTTACATACTATATTATAAAATTATATAATATTTGTTTAAATTACGTAGTTGACAGGATTGTACAAGCATTTTTGTCGTTTAAGTAATCATAAACTGCGCACACATTCAAATTGAATTTTCCTTCTGTGAACATTGTACCTCATATTAATGTTTGGGAACTTTATTATAAAACCGCACACAATAACCTAAGAAGCACCTTTTTGTCTTTGCTAATCTAAAACCTAACCTCATTTTTTCAGAATTGCATTGTGACACCGTTAAGAACACCATAAAACATATAATGAAAGATGGGGATTGACGTAAGAATTTTAGCCGCTCTCCTCGCTATTTACACAGGACCAGTGTATGCTCAGGGTAAGTTAAAATTATGTGTTATTTTTATTACTGTTAACTGCCTTCAGCATTGAGGAATATTCTATTTGTACTGGATGCCTTACTGTCTCATTGCCCGAGCGAGAACTTAGTTCGAGCGAAGCCTCTCTGCTTTGACTTACATAAAAATGCTTTCGTATGTCCGGTTGTTCACCTCTACAGTTCGCATTTCTCAACCGATTCTCACGAAATTTTGGGAGCAAGTTTAATAAGTCCATAAAATTTTATTGCCGATACAGTTTTAGAATTTTTCTCAAAATGACGGAGATAAACATTTCATGGTGTTGAAAGTATGGACGCCTGCGCTTAATTTAATAGCAATGTCCCTGTTACGCACGTCAGTTGCCTATAAGTGATAGTCTCTCTCTCTCTCTCTCTCGTATAATCAATTATTTATTTTCGATGTTTCTGTAGCCAGTATATTAATTCGAGATCAATACGGGTGAATATTAAATCACAAACAACAAAATTGTGTAATTTTTACATAATATGTTAAATTATTGTATATTTACTACTTACCTACCTATTTCTGACACACCTAGCTTTCGCTGGGGCCCGCGTGTCATAAGTCCAAGAAAATCATTTATTATGTATGTACATTACATATCTAGATTTTTGGATTTTGTGACCCATTCGCCCATCAGCGTGCGCAGTGATGCAAGGGCAGACTCGCGAGGTCTACAGCTCGGAGAGCCACTAGTATAGTTTTCATAAGTTCTGAAACAGCGATGGCCCGCAACTATGGACTGCCACGCAAAATGTGCATGGTAGAACACTTTGAGTATACGGGATAACTTACGTGAATAAGTCAGATAGCTCCGACTATGTTTAACTTTAAGCTCCGAATGGCAATTTACACTAGTAATCCTTACCTTCGAAATGTTTTCGCAGTTGTGTATATTCGGTAAAACGCAATGACTATAAATTAATATTATCCGTCTATTTCATTCTGTTTTTATAATTACACAAATTTGTGAAATACAATCCAGCTCAAAACTGTATTAGTTTAAGTCCTATTTCTAACTTGATTGTATACTGTCTTGTGTATAAATAATAAATAAATAAAAAAAAAAATCGACCTCATCCGGCGATCTTTTTTAAGGAGAGCGCGGGACGCACCAAAGCGGGCGTCTAAAAATGTTGTTATACAGCTATCTGAATATAGGTGTTTATTTGTCACAGTGAAGTTATACTAGGTATTACCTGCCTGCAGTGCCTGGCTCACTCCGCACATTAACGTTAGGTACATGTACAGGTACACTGGCGTATCCGTCCGGTCGGGATTATTTTCCGGTGCGTGCCGCGTCAGAAGAGATTAGTGATAAGCGCGGCTATGCGATAGAAAGAGAGACGCATTGTAGGTGAATATAAATATTAGTTACTCCGTGGTTTGCGAGCTGAAGTGAACTTTATTGCTTTGTAGCTAGAGTCGCCTATTTATTGGAATGCCTTTGCCGAGTGATCCTTCTGGTTCTTAGTATTACCTGTGGTATTACTAAACTATTAGTCATGTAGAAGTCATCAAGTTTTCATAAAGTTAAAAGGGTTATGTGAGTGAACGTTGTGAATGGTTTTGTTGGAAACAAATTAGGTATAATTGTCTTAGTAAGTTGTGGAAGTCGATGGTCCAAGGTACCATGCTGATTCAAAAAATCTGCGCTAACATTTTCATGGTTTGACTTCTCTGTTTGTATTCAGTAATTCAGTTTGGCTACGTCGCTCCACAGTATGTCGCTCCGTGCCCTTAGACGGTTAAACGATAGGAAGGGAGGAATGCATTTGAGCTATGACTCACTCACTACGATGGCTCAGTTGGAAAAGCATGTCCCGTTAATGGTGACGCATGGTGTCGCGGCTTCGAATCCAGCATCTAGTTAATGTTTTTCCTTTAGTTGTAATTTTTTAAGTTTATTCGCTTGCAGGCGTTAATGCAAAAATTACAATGGAATGGTAGAGAAAGCTTCAGCATTAAGGCCTCCTATTAAAATAAGTAAATAAAAAAAAATGATGAACAGAATTGATGTTCCATACGAACGCAATTTCAAATACTAAGTGCTTATTGCGCCAAGGTAAATTCGAGAGTTAAAGTCGGGCATAGAATATATAATAATACTAAGTCGGGTTAACTTGATTTTTGTATGATAATTTACACTGAATTCGAGTTTAAATCGCGTTTTCTCGTTGGCATAAGTGTTCAAAATCGGTTAAACTTTTGCATGTATGTCCTTGAGCATAATATGCTTCGGGCTTACCAGATTTACCTAAAAATTAAGAATTATCAATATTAATTCGGAAAATCGTTTGCTATGGGAATTGTCATTTTGACATATAGGGATATAATAAATCGTAAAACTAGCAAACCAGAAGCAAAGATTATCAACAAATTTTACGAGAGAAAAAATTATAGTCATGTGCGGGATGATTTTTTCTCTCGTTTTTTGTAATTTTGTAATGCATACATTATTTTACCGAGTTTGAACACTTGGTATTTTAAATATGACGAAACTGCGTTTGTTTGGAAAGCGCTTCGTGCGGAAAAGTTCACTCATCTAAGTAATCAATTTATTATTTCAGAACGATGCAGTTATATAACCGAAATTCCCAGGAATCCCAGACCAGATATCCCTGAGCTTGACGTCGATGGTATGTGCAATTATTACAACTACAAGGTTTAAGAATAAAAAAAAACCGGTGGTGGGAAGCAGCGCCTGCTGAAGAACTACCATCGTTTTCTACGATCTCCAAGACACCTGTAAAGTTTTTTTAATGTTATTGTGACGGAACAAGCTCGAGGCCCATCTGATGTTAAGCGGACTAACCTCTGTAGGCATGCCTATTATATAACAGAAGCATTTCATCACAAGTCACGAATTGCACTGCGCCCGTCACTTTGAGACATAGTTGTCTCATGTGCCTGTAATTTCACTGGCTCTCAAGGACTGCTGCCGGAACAAACCGTTAGGTGCTTGGCGACAGGTTTTCTACTTGAGGGTGATCGCTAGCCAGGCGGGCATTCGCAAAATGCCCTTCCACCATGCGGTGAAGCTCAAGCCCGCGGCTGGATTCGAACCATGGACCTGCTGCGCGGCAGTCCATATATGGACTGCCGCGCAACAGTCCATATATGGACTGCCGAGCCATCACTGCTTCTAAAAAAATTCTGACAATAATTGCAAACCACCTCTAATGGAGAAGACCTTTGTCCAACGGTTGACGTTATAACTTTCGATTTGATATTAAGGATGTGAAATGCCTATAAACTATCATCTGAGTGAGAAACATAAAGTATGATAAGACATTTTTTAACAAGAACTACACATTCTCGACCATTAAAGAAAAATATGTGTAAATATCTTGATAATTTTCTCGTTCTTTCGTCAGACCATTGTGTTCAAAACACGTTTTCGTTGAATTTTTTCGTAACTAATTTACTCATAAAGGGTTTTTTTCTTTTGTGGTTACCAATACCGGTTGTTTCAGGCATACCCTTATATACCGAGAATGGTGCAGCGCACTATCAGTCGGCTATCATGCTCTATGTAATAACAAGTACATAAATATTCATTTTGATGTTCAATGATAGCAATCATCATTATTCTACTCTTATCCCACTCATGTGGGGTTAGTAAACAATCATTTTGAAGCAATGATGGCGGTAATATTGGACTGCCGTGCCGCAGATCCATGGTTTGATCCCCACCACCGGCTTGAGCTTTACCGCGTGGATCGGTTATATTGCGAATGCTCGCCTGGTCGTCAGGCACCTCACAGTGTTTTCAGGCAGCAATTCTTGAGAGCCAGTACAATTATAGACACATGAGACTTAACAACTGTAAGCCTCAAAGTGACAGTGCATTCGTTACTTGTGACGAAATGCATCTGTTGTAGGCAGAGGTTACAGCTAAACATCAGGAGGGCCTCGTTCTAGCACGTTTACAAATCCATTAAAGAAACCCTATTCGTGACGTCTACCATTGAACAAAGGCCTTCTCTATTGACGGTTGGCCATAATCCCCAAGCTTGGCAGGTGCCTTGGGGATCTGCTGTTGACTGTGATTTTTCCCTTGGTCGCCTCCTACGACAACCACAGGAGTATATGGGGGATGCGATTCTAGCCCGGAAATCCACAGAACAACAATCTTGTGTAAGAAAACAAATTAAAATTATATTTTTGTTAATAACAGACAGAATAAGAATTAATTTAAAAGAGTTTTGGCGTCGAGATCCTAATGATAAATTTCCTTGAGATCGCTAATGTTGGTAATATACCCGCTACCAATAGGGTAATCAGGGTTTATGATGGTTAGAAGCCCTGTTATGCACCAAATGTAAATTAATCAACAAGAGTAGTGGCCTGCTGCTTGTTAGGAGCATTTTATATCATCCCACAGGAACATATGCGTTAATCTTGAACTTCTAAATCCGGGAACTTATTAAATCAAAATAACGGGAACTTATTAAATCAAAATAACGGGAACTTATTAATAAAAAATACGTTGGATACTTTTTAGTCGGTTTTTTATGGTACTGAATTACCTACTTTAAGATATTATATTCTTTGTAGACATTGTGTATCACAACAAAGGAATTGACGCAATATAAGTATTTATGCTACTAATAAATTCGTAGTATTTTTGTGACACATATCAGTTTTTTGATCATATAATCTAAGACAAAGAAAACTCCAAGACACGTTTTCTTAAAATTTTCTCGATAGAATACAATTGCAAAGTATAGGCTCTAAATTACGATTGTAACGTAAATATCTTAATTATTTACGTACGAATGTGTATGAAAATATATTAATACAACAGCAAAACCTTATCAAGAGCGACAAGAAAGTTTTCTTTGGGATTTTACCTAAACTGATCGCGATTTTACCATCGCTGCTTCTCTTTCACTCCTACGCAGTCTGATAGTGACAAAATTTGAGCATTTGACAGCGTGTTACCCGTTTTCTTCAGGAATGACATGGAGCGAACGACCACTCGTCCCGGTATTACCAGAGACCGACGAACTGTGCATGGATAATTACCACGCTAACATGGGCATACAGGTCATCTTCGTGGACGAGGAGATCGAAGGAGACGTCCCCATAGCTAAACTTAACTATGATGGTAAGTTCATAAACAAATTAATAAGCTTCTTAAATCCACCGTACATAAGAAAGACGAAAATAATGACCGCAGATAGTATGATACTGCGACAGTGATCTTCGACATTGTTTTATGAGCCTTACCGGAATAGTCTCTCTCTTTTTGGATAAGACTTCGAAGTAATAAACTTTAGATTAAATGTGTTCGAAGTAGTAAAAATAAAACAAACAAATATCGAACCAGAAAACCCCTAGACGCAGTGCCTTCCACATAATACCATAGAACATATAATAATACTACGTATAGATTGGACACTCTTGACCCCCAACCAAAACGAGCCGTCCTTACCCCGCCACCGATTCTGAGCTGTCGCTGAGCTGACTTGAGTACGGGGCGCGCAACTCACGCACGATGACGCGACGTGACGACGAAGCGTGACCATTGTACGAGTATTTTAAAAGTTGAGAATGGGGTACTCTTGTGCTGTTTACGGTTGCTTATCAACCAAACGAGAAAAGGATAGGAGTTTTTGTAGATGCCCTAAGGATAAAACGAGGTAAGTCATTCTTCGTAACCTACGGTAAGTTCCTACCTATTTGTCGTTCTTCAGTTATATAGTAGGTAACTTATTGAAACCGGTAATTTACAGTACCTATTGAAAAAAATACACACATAATATTTTATCTTTGTATTTTATTCAAACTGCTATTCAAACTATTATTATTTATTAGAAGATTTTCGTTTGCAATAAATATCCGTGGATATCGACTTCGTTTGCAACGAAACAAGTGTCTTTGTTACCTATAAATAGACCTATACCTACCATAGAGAAAAGCAATACACGTACCGACCTTCGCTACGGTTGACACGCGGCACACTTCATGATTGTTTAATATACAAGAAGAACATAAATTATTATTGTGATTGTGATTATTATCATTACTAGTATAAAATGTGAACTTGGAATGATACTTTCTTTATAGTGTAGGTATCTTTTATTTTATAAGTAATGGAGTAAAATGTGAAGTAATGTTACCTACTCGGTTGTATTGCATATTCCTACGTCGTACATGGAGTCGGATTGTTGTGCTTGTAAATGTTTCTGAAGGTAGATAAGGTAGGCATAACCTACGAAATCTAATAAGTCATAATAACAGAATTAAAAGATTGTTGGGTAGGTAAGTACAACAATATTCATAGGATGACAACCTTAGACTTCACGCACACATTTACGCGTGTACAAAAACAACATTAGTGTAGTGTCTGTGTAATAGGTAGTTAGAACGCGGCTTTTGTATGGAGAATGAGTCGTGTGTCCATGGTGTGATAATACTAAGAATTAGTGTGGTATCGTAGTCTTGACACGCTTCCACAAGGATAATCTCCGCGAAGAGCTTGACTCTTCATTTTCGACAGAGAATGTCAACGTGGCATTTCCGGTCGCTTTGCCTAACGGAAAATTTTGGCGGAATATCACTAAACATTTTATTTTGATATTTTTCCAAATATTTGTTATTTAAATAAGGATATTTCCAAAGTTATGTCTGTAGGCAACTGTTATTTAATTATGATAATGTTGTGTACCTATTGGCTTTAGCGTCAGCGCGGTAAGAAATTTTACGAATGCTCGCCTGTTAGCTAGTTCCCTAAAACATATTGTTTACTACTGTCTGTCTATAGATAGGCTCCATCCTGCCGCAATAATGTCGTCACTAACCAACAAAAGCGTATCATAAATCAATTCACAGGACGGACGAATGTTATGTACGAATTAAATTAATTAATTACTTCTTACACTTTGATCATTTTTATTTATTTTATTAGTAAGCATGTAGAGTATCTATAACTGTTTTATGAAATCTATTGTATAAAATGTAAATCCTTTATTGGCCATAAGATATGCTAAGTAAGAATTTGTTGTTTTATGTTAAGGGCTGTGGATTTTGTATAATAAATAAATAAATAAAGTCAAATTTGATCTATCACTCAGGTCCCTAAGGGTAGATTTATATTAGACCGGGCCGTGCCCGTGGCGTGCCGTGTACGTGGCCCGAACGGGGCATTTTGTATGAAGCAGTTTATATTAGACAGTGCCTGATCCGTGTCCCGTCTGGGCCCGCCTACTAACGTACGCTCCGGCCCGCCCCGGCCCGGACACGGCCCGGTCTAATATAAATCATCCCTAAAGCTACGATGGATGGCCATAGTTATTTGATAAGCAATACTATGGTCTTCCATCTGACAAAGTTGCTAATACACTCGAAAACTTGAATTGATACCTGAGTAAGCGAATGATTCTTGGATAGAACTACAAGCGAAGCAAATCGTTTTCAAAAATATAATCCTGATGGTAGCGAGGGTTTCATAAGTATGAGACACAAAATAACTTTTCTGCTGAGCGAAGCACGACTTCTCACCTAACTAGAGCAGGCAAAATAGTACGCTATAGGTGCAAGAAAAACAGCTAAAATAATATAGTAAATATGTGTTTATTTACCTATATTAAAAATATAAAAAAAAAGATCTTTCGTAAATAATACATATAAAGACTAAAATGAATAACCGAGTTTCTGAACGTACCTATCATTGTGTGCTCGAATTTTAAAAACGTTTTCCACGCTAGCATGGCAAATAAGTTTGTGTTGTAAAATAGTACATTGTACACCGAGGAGAGAAAACGATATATTTCTGTTCGAGAGTATGTTTAAGCCCGACGCGCAGCGGATGGCATAAAGGATATTATAGAACATAAATAGAACTTTCTCTCGAGTATACACAGTGATTTATAGTAGACCTACGAGGAAAAAAATCATTATAAGTTTTCTCGTATTTGACCCGAGACTTCTCAGGAAGTAAGTTCTTTATGGCTTCTTGCGCTGTATTTTTAATTTCTAGTGGCGTCATCACAATAAAATTGTCACTTTCACTATCAAACGACATTTTGGAAAAATATTTCGAATAATTTAAAGCGTACTGTTAAATTATCAATTTAGTAAAATACAAATTGTTGCGCTTTTTTTTCGTGGTGCAGAAAAAGGTTGCTGATCTCTATTTATTGAAAATCGGGCACAAGAAAAAACCCACCTCTTTTATCTAATTATTTGATACTAGCTGTACCTGCGACTTCGTTCGCGATTGCCGTACCTGCAAAGTAATTACTCACATTTAAGCACTGTTTATCTCATATTAAGCAACGCTGTGGTCTGTGGTGAACCACTCTTAGTAAAGTATAGCTCAGAAAGGAGCTTTTTACTTTGGGTTTGATAACTCCCAGCTTGTTTTTCCAGAAGACAGTAGTTAAGTTACTCAGAGAGTTCCTTCGCGGTTCACACAATAAATATTGGAGCCTAGTTTCTTTGTAATTTCGATTATAAAACGGTATCTTTTTGCCGAGGTTCTCCTTGTTTAGAACTAAAATATATTAAGATTGTACACTTCCATTGCGCAGTCAGAGCAGAGTTTTATCTTAGCAAGCTGGCAAATCTAAATAAGGATGCCGATATGCCCGTGGGGTGCCGAGCTGCCCATGGGGTGCTGGGCTGCCCGTGGGGTGCCAGGCTGCCCGTGGGGTGTCAGGCTGCCCATGGGGTGCCAGGCTGCCCGTGGGGTGCCGGGCTGCCCGTGGGGTGCAGGGTGGCCCGTGGGGTGCCGGGTGGCCCGTGGGGTGCTGGGCTGCCCGTGGGGTTCCGAGCTCACTCGTCACTATTCTAAGAAAAAAAGAATGATTGAAATCGGACTACGCGTTCATAAATTACAACTAAGTGACATTTTGACTTTCATCCCCTTTCCCGAGGGAACCGTGCTGAATTTCGGGATAAAAAGTATACAATAACGTTCTTCGTGGTATGAACTCAAATTGTGTTAAGTTTCTTTGAATTCCATTCAGTAGCCAATGGGGTGCTGAGCTGCCCGTGGGGTGCTGGGCTGCCCGTGGGGTGCTGGGCTCACTCATCACTATTTTAACAAAAAAGAATAATTGAAATCGGACTACGCGTTAATAAATTACAACTAAGTGTACATTTTGACTTTCATCCCCTTTCCCGGTGGAACCGCGCTGAATTTCGGGATAAAAAGTATACAATAACCTTCTTCGTAGTATGAACTCAAATCGTGTTAAGTTTCATTGAATTCCATTCAGTAGTTTTGGAGTGATGCGCGGCCGTGATACAGACAGACAGACAGACAGACAGAAAGACAGACAGACAGACAAAAATAAAAAAAAATACAGATTTGGTATCAGTATCAGCTACAGAGTGCTCTCAAATTATTTTTTGCAAAAAATCTTCAATGTACAGAATTGGACCTGTTACAGTTTTATTATATGTACCTATAGATAAAACCTTTTTGAGATTTATTGACGCTTGTATTTTCTTAAAGTTCGCAGCTAAAAAAACAAAAGTACGCTAGCAGGGCAGGTAAGGATTTTCATACAACATTCGTTCTCTGCTACGGAGGGCAGGAATGAAATTTCATATAAGATATAAGATAAGAGAAATGACGAACTATTTAACACGTTTTTGAAATAAGCAATTAGAGGCTTTCTGCGTGGGTGTGGTATAAAATGTGTTCCTCAGGGACGGATGATCGTGGGTTCGAATACCGCTCGTAGCTATACTTTGTAATTTGGCAATAATTGATGGGTTTATTTTTCCAGGTAACAGCATACCTTTCGTGGAACCGCATTTCGACTCGGGCCAATTCGCTCAGCTTGGCCCAGTCATACGAAATGATACTGGTACTTGGTATCTCTATACCACAGTCAGGTAAGGAAAAAGAGCTCTCATTAGCAGCCTTGTTTTCTAACTAGAAGGGTTTTATATTTTATTATGCCTGACAGGTTAGCCTTTGACCACTATCTCACCTGATGGTAAGTAATGATGTGGTCGAAGATGTTGTTCAGGCTAACCTGGAATTACTGGCTCTCAAGAACAGCTGCCGGAACACACCGTTAGGTGCTTGGCGACAGATTTTCTACTTGAGGGTGGTAGCTAGCCAGGCGGACATTCGCAAAAAACCCTACCATTATGCTATAACGACTGCCATCCTAAGAGGACAACCGGGACCGACGGCTTAACGTGCCCTCCGAAGCACGGAAGCACTCAGTAGTAATGTCGCTAGCGGTCACCCATCCAACTCATGACCGCGGCGGACGTTGCTTAACTTTGCTGATCGGTTAAGAACAGCTAATCAAACTTCGCTATGAGCGCTTCAAAGGGTAATGTAGATGAACTTTAGTTGACTACTTTTGACGTTTTTCAATGCAATCTCTTCATCTCACTTACAAAACTTACAACGAAAGGACAAATTTGATCTGCAAACGGGATTCGAACCCACGACAATCCGTCCCTATAGCCGGGACATGCTCTATCAACTTCGTATCGTGAGTGAGTCGTTGCTCAAATTTATCCTTCGCTCCTATCTTTAACCGTCTTAAGGGGATGGATATTCATAATTACCTACAGTAACAGTAAGGCATCCCCCATGGAACGCCACAAAGAACTACCTAGGCTACTAGGCGCTTGTATCCATAGGCTACCCGCGACTTTGTACGATGACGTCAGTCCTAGTTTTAGTGAGGGGCCTACCAACTCTACATCTTCCGGTGTAATGTGGTGACCATTCGAGGGCCTTTCTTCCCTATCGCTTATCAGTTCGTCGAACAATGCGGCCTGCCCATTGCCACTTCAATTTGCTAATTCTGAAAGCTATGTCGTTGGTTTTTCGACAAATATCTTCGTTCTGGATTTTATCACGCAAAGAAACTCTCTCCATAACTCGCTGAGCGACTCTGAGGTTGCCCATAAGGGCCACAGTTAAGGACCACGTCTCAGTGCTATAAGTCATCACTGGCAACAAACACTGGTTGAAGACTTTGGTTCGACTAGAAGATGTCGCGTAAATTCCCGAAAGCTGTCCATCCGAGTTGGATTCTACGGGCGACCTCTTTGTCGAAGTTGGTCTTACCTAGGTAACTGGACAGTCTATTCCATATAAAAATAATGCTCGACAACTGCGAGCGTATCGTTCCCAACAACTACTGGCACGTGTGCAATATGGACATTAGACATAATTTTCGTCTTGTCCCTATTCATTTTAAGACCCTCCTGCTGGGAAAATCTGCTGAGGCCGCTGAACATTGTACTGAGTTCCTCAAGCACTCTGCTATTATGACAATATCATCGAGAAAACGAAGGGCCACATATGTTGATGCCGAATTCTTTCTAATTCAAGCATAAAGACTATCTCCAACGCGTTTGTGAACAGTTTCGGAGACAGTTATGTCTCCGGTAACTCTGTTAGGTCTCTCCGGTAACTCCCTGTCTCACGTCTCTTTTCAGTTGGATTTGATTGATTTGCACTGCTCTTGTCCTGTAATCGAATCGACATGGTTGGCGTTTATATACAAACACTTCAGCGCGTGTACCAATATAGTCGATTTGGCATCGCTGAAGAGACTCCAGTACTGTATAAGCTTTGATTGAACTTCGGCTTTTTCATAGTTCACAAAAGCTAGGCATGGTGGCCAGTTATATTCCTCAGTCTGTTATGGCAGGTCCACCTGATGTTAAGCGAATTTACCTCTGCCTATAACAGGTAAATTTCATCACAAGTCACGAATTTGCACTGCGTCCGTCACTGAGACATAGTTGTTAAGTCTCATGTGCCTGTAATTTAACTGGCTCTCAAGGACAGCTGCCGGAACACGCTGTAAGGTGCTTGGCAACAGATTTTCTACTTGAGGGTGGTTGCTAGCCAGGCGGACATTCGCAAAATCCCCTTCCACCATGCGGTGAAGCTCAAGCCCTTGGCGGTATTCGAACCTAAAACCTGTTTCGCGGCAGTCCATAGCCAATGCCACTGAGCCATCACTGCTTCATAGTGGTTCTGAATAAAGCGAACACCCGCCAGGATAGCCACCTCCCTGAAGTAGAAAATTAGTCGCCAAACACCTGTATTTCTGTACCAAATGTTTATGAAACATTAATCTTAGCCAAGTTAAAGCCACAGTGTTCTTGGGAATATACATTAACTTTACAGTGGAAACTTTATCCTACGGAATGGTTTGGTTTTGTCACTCATTTTATCGAATATCCACAGACAAGACTACGAGGCCGGTATGACAGGGTATATGTTCAACGTGCGAATACCAGGCGAGGCGGTTGGCGTCAGCGTGGTGTTGGAGATCGTCAACATCGACGACAACCAGCCGATGATGCAGATCTTCGAAGCTTGTCGGATTCCGGTAAGTTCAATACACAATAAAATATTTATTTATTGAATCAAAGATTTCTGCGATATTGTTTTATTCGCAGATGATACCTCTCTGATTTTTAAAGTAGATAGGAAAGACAGTGAACTGACGCATGTAAATAATGTATTATCTAAGATTTGTAAATGGTTCGCCGCTAATAATCTTCTCCTAAATTCAAAAAGGCGAAATGTTGTAAGTTTTCTTTACCAAATGTTCCTTATGTTGAACCAAACATAAAGCTTGGCCCAGATAAACTCCCTATTGACAAAGCGACAGTCTTCCTGGGAATCAAAATGGATTCCACTTTACAATGGGATCCACATATACATGATCTCTCCGGAAGAAGTCTTCCGGAGTTCTGCTGCATATGCAGTTCTTATAGGATAAGACAGTTAACAGACGTAGCTACTGCTCGCCTAGTTTATTTCGCGTACTTCCACAGTATTATGTCGTATGACGTATTGCTGTGGGGAACTGCTGCTGAGATAGAGACAATCTTTATCATACAAAAGCGTGCAATTCGAGCCATACATAAAATGGGTCCTAGGGAATCTGTGAAAGATCTTTTTAAAGAAATTGATATTTTAACTTTACCAAGTCTGTATATATTTGAAAATATTATGTATGTTCGTAAAAATTTGAGTAAATTTAAATTAAACAGTGACAATCACGATTACAATACTAGGAATAAAGATAAAATAGCGGTGCCAGGTTTTAGATTAGCAAAGACAAATAAAAGGTCCTTCTTAGGTAATTGTGTGCGGTTTTATAATAAAGTTCCTAAACATATTACAACGCTCACAGAAGGGAAATTCAAGTTGCATGTGAAAAACATATTGATTAAAAAATCCTACTACACAGTTTCTGATTACATAAACGACAAAAATGCCTGGACAATTCCGCCTCCGCCAAGCTATTGCCTGTCACCTACATAATTTAAACAAATATTGTAATAACTCTGTTATATAGTATGTAGTAACACATTGTTAAAAGATGTTTAAAAGAATGGCCCCGAGTTTCTTGCCCGTTCTTCTCGCAGTGGCTCTATACAATTTATTTGCTGAACGTGGCAGTACAATGTAGAATATTTCGATACTAAAATTTGTAATTGACCTTCATAAGAGCGTCGTAGACGCCTAAATTGAATAAATGATTTTGACTTTGACTTTGAATGTTTCCCTGATTCTTAAACTATTTCCAAACCAAAGGAGGATGACCAAAAATATATGGAGCTTGGTCCAAATGTCTACCACTAACGAGATCTATGCAATAAAGTAGTCTACTAAATACTAAGTTATCATAAACAGACCGCAACCAAAAATATGCAGTCAGTAAAAATTTATGACTGCATGAAAAGTCATATTTTTTACCTTTTTATGTGAAAAATATCGCAAATGTCATTCTGTCCATTGGACATTGTGAACTAATCTAAGCATGTCGAGTTATGCCCCTTGGTGTCCCATGTTAGGTTCGCGCTGAAACAGACTTTGTTAAAAGGCCTAGAAGAAAGAAAACGCAAGAATGCGGTTGCGTTGGTGCCGCATTATATGCTAAGTGCGAAAGAGATAAAAAATGTGTTATCTCCAACTTGCGCGGTGTTATCATAGTAGACAGGGTGGGGAAGTAGGCCATCTCCGGCCCAATTCGCGATAAAATTACCTACCATACTTGCCTGTCTCAGGGTTGTTACTTATTTATAATGTATGTACTCGAATATGCTCAATTTTAATGCAGTACCTAGAAATAGGCAAGGGCCGGGAAGTTGTATTTTTTACTTATGTTGCCTGGGTTCAGGGTTAGTGAGGTCGGTTTTATACCTAAACGATGATAACACCTTTCACGATGAAAAAATACCGACTGGCGATACCTATGTGGTTGCGGGGACAGAGACATGGGACGCGGGGCATACCTAATACAACAAAAAATAAGTAGGCATCATCAAGTAAAAATCATAGGTATGCTAGAATAAGTGACTTGCTTACCTTTCCTGTTCAGTAGGTAATCTGAACAAAGACAACTCTGGAATCTACGAATTATTTAGACAGCCGAACACACAGCAATAAGTTCTCATGCGATTATCAAAATTTTTTAATTTTTTAGCAGTGCCAAAAAGCCGTTACGCGCGTATCTTGTTCGGTTTTAGCCCCGGCTGGCGCACTGAGAAACGGGTCAAGATTGTGTTAGAGGGTGCGTGCGGGACGCATAGATACTATGGCGCACACAAACAAGCCGCGCGCGGTGCGTTTGTATGAAGATAACTTACTTCCCCACTCCTTCTACTATGGTGTTATCGATGAATCATCATTAGCGGCGCATGAAGAGTAGCTATTGCATAATTAATATGGATTTAAATAAATAGTCAAGTAAAAAAAAATTAAAATATTATTATTTTTCATATAGTCGTAACTTTTTACTGACAGCTTATTTTTATTTTCTCTTACTGAGTTACTCTCTATTTATTGGACTGTAAGCATCGATGTAATTAAAATGCGGACTGTAAGTCAACATAGGTCTCGTGAGTGGTGGATATTTGGACCACTGTTGTTCATTCTCCTTTCATTCCAAATTGGTCTAGTAGTTTTAAGTTTATTCGTTGCATACAAAAACACAAATCTTTCCTCTCTATTAATGTAGATTGAGCTTCACCGCATGGTGGAAGGGCATTTTGCGAATGCCCGCCTGGCTAGCGACTACCCTCAAGTAGAAAATCTGTCGCCAATCACCTAACGGTGTGTTCCGGCAGCAGTCCTAGAGAGCCAGTGAAATTTCAGGCACATGAGACTTAACAACTATGTCTCAAGGTGACGGTCACAGTGCAATTCGACGTTTACGAAATGCATCTGGTATAGGCAGAGGTTAGTCCTCTTAACATCAGGTGAGGTCGAGCTTGTTCCATCACAATAACATAAAAAAAATATTAGTATGATATTTATGTTGAAATCGCGAAAGTCCTTTTTTTTATTGCCTGATATGTTAGCCTTTGACCACCATCTCACTGATGATAAATGATGATGTGGTCAAAGATGTTGTTCAGGCTATTAATGTAGATTAGTATGATTTTTATGTTGAAATCGCGAAAGTCCTTTTTTTATACCTGATAGGTTAGCCTTTGACCACTATCTCACCTGATGATAAGTGATTATGTGGTAGAAGAGGTTATTCAGGCTAAGCTAGAATCCTTTTTTATGTTGATCCTTTTCGCATTTCTCCCACAGGAACTAGGCGAAGCCCGTCTCACAGAATGCGTGTACGAAGTGACAGACGCAGACGGCCGCATCAGCACACAGCAGATGCAGTTCCGCATCGACAGCGTCAGAGGAGACGATCAGATCTTCTACATCAACGGCACCAACATCGCCAGTGACGACACGAGAATGCTGATGACACTTGGCATCACCACTCCACTCAATTTCGCAGATAATCCATTTCATATCTTCAGCGTGATCGCTTTGGTGAGTCATTCATTGAAATTGGTATCAATTACTGTGTCAAAATGTAAGGTCAGCCTATCTTCCGTCAAACGACAAAAACAGAACGCCACGCTTATTTTTCCGCTGATTAGTTAGGCTCTTAGCGAGTATTCGTAAATCACGAAGCAGTGATGGCTCAGTGGCATTGGTTATATAGCCAATGCCACTCAGCCATCACTGCTAGTCCATATGGACTGCCGTGCAGCAGGTCCATGGTTCGAATCCCGCCGCGGGCTTGAGCTTCACCGCATGGTGGAAGGGCATTTACGAATGCCCGCCTGGCTAGCTACCACCCTCAAGTAGATCTATATCCGTCGCCAAGCACCTAACGGTGTGTTCCAGCGGCAGTCCTTGAGAGCTAGTGAAATTACATACACATGAGACTTAATAACTATGTCTCAAGGTGACGGGCGCAGTGCAATTCGTGACTTGTGACGAAATGCATCTGTTCTAGGCAGAGGTTAGTCCATGGTATGCTCTAACCAATTGAGCTAACATGACATGACGACATAACTCAAATCTTTCCTATCGTTCTTTATCCATCGTATTGGTTATTATCGATTTAAGTTATGACGTCATGTCATGTTAGCTCAATTGGTATGAGCATGCCCCGGCTTAAGGGGTGGATGGACGCGGGTTCGAATCCCGCACGTGACTTAAATTTTTCCTATAGTATATTTGTTATTTTGTAATGTAATCCGCATAGCAGGCGTTATTGCAAAAATAACAATATTTAAAAAAAGAGGTTAGTCCACATAACATCAGGTGGGCATCGGGCTGGTTCCTTCACAATAACAAAAAAAAACTACCGCGTCTGCCGGAACACACCGTTAGGTGCTTGGCGAGCCTTCGTAAATAGCCCTATTCTACCATGAAGTGTACCATGGACCCCCTGCACTCCAATCCGTGCAGCAAAACTATTGCAGTCACTGCTTTACGGTATCATCCGGATTGTCCACTACTGACCACAGCCTCCCCCATTAAGGGGGGTTTGCCATAATCCCCACGCTTGGCAGGTGTCTTGGGGATCGCAGTTTAAGATATCAGTTCCTAAGAAGGCGCTGCTGCCTTCCGGTATTTTACCTTTAGTCGCCTCTTACGACACCCACAGGTAGCGATGGGGGGTGACATTCTAGCCCGGTAACCGGGGCGTCACTGCTTTAAATTCATGTAATAGAAAGCGAGCCTTGTTATCTACCGCGCATAGTCCAAGACCGCTCCTATTTTTTTAGATAAATGTAAGTAGGCAGTTCTCCTAGCAGTTATGACCCTGGGGCCGAACACTGCGCCTGAGAAAACCAAAATACCGATTTCGCCCACTTGAGATTGAAATTTATACTTATATGTAGGTATATCTTGTGATATACTTATTGCAGTTACACGTAAATATATATGTGTGGGTATACGCTATAGGTGCGCTTCCTTTAATACAGCATACAAACTAGATAATAAACCAGTTGCTAACCAGTCACCGTGTTGTCATTTGCTCCCTTACTTAGTGCGTGGATATCGTACATATCTAACTGTAAGTTATGATGTCGTAAAAGCCGACCAAACGAAAACCTGCTGCAAGCTGCCTCTTAAGTCGGCGAAAACAGGTTTTCTATCTTAAAATGGCCTCATTAGCCGAATGGTCAAAAAGAGGGGATGGCACCAGGAAGGCGGTGGACCTTAAAAGCGCTTTTAGAAGCGCTCGTAACGCAGCTTGCCTATTCGTTCTTAACCAATTAACTAAATTAAGAAACGTCGGTCAATACCTGGAGTAGCATTTACTGCTGAGTGCATTCGTACTACGGATACCAGTTGTTGTCTTAGGATGACATTCGTAATAGCTAGGTGGTAATGCATTTACCACGTGCCCGCCTTGCTAACTAACCCACTCAAGAAGAACATCTATCCCCAAGCACGTAACGATGTATTTCGGTAGCTGGTCTTGAGAGCCAGTACTTCTAGGTTAGCTGGAACAACATCTTCGACCACATCATCACCTAACATCAGGTGAGATAGTGGACAATGGCTAGCCTAGATCAGCTATACTAATAAACTTAAAATAGCCACTACTGTTTCAATGAAGCGCTCGTAGCGAAGTTTGCTAGGCTGTTCTTAACCGATCAGCAAAGTTAAGTAACGTCGCCCACGGTCATGAGTTGGGTGGGTGATCGCTAGTGACTTTACTACTGAGCGTTTCCGTGCTTCGGAGGGCACGTTAAGCCGTCGGTCCCGGTTGTTGTCTTAGGATGGCAGTCGTTATAGCATGGTAGTAGGGCATTTTGCGAATGCCCGCCTGGCTAGCTACCACCCTCAAGTAGAAAATCTGTCGCCAAGCACCTAATGGTGTGTTCCGGCAGCTTTCCTTAAGAGTCAGTAATTCTAGGTAAGCCTGAACAACATCTTCGATCACATCATCACTTACCATCAGGTGAGATAGTGGTCAAAGGTCAGATGGATCAAACAATCAGGCATAAAAAAAAAGAAATCCTGGTGTGGTCCTGGTGTTGTGTTTTTGTGTTTGGTTTTCGAAAACATATTTGTAATATTATCAAAGTCAGTCAAAATCATTTATTCAATTTAGGCGTCTACGACGCTCTTATGAAGGTCAATTACAAATTTTAATATTGAAATATTCTACATTGTAATGCCACGTTCATTATTATAAATATGTATGCCATTGCGAGAAGAACGGGCATGAAACTCGGGGCCATTCTTTTAAACTTCTTTTTACAATGTGTTACATACTATATAATAAAATTATTACAATATTTGTTTAAATTATGTAAGTGTAAGGCGATAGCTTGGCAGAGGCGGAAATGTCGAAGCATTTTTGTCGTTTACGTAATCACAAACTGTGTAGTAGGATTTTTCGCGTGCAACTTGAATTTTCTTGTGTTCTTGTATTGCCTTTTGTGTTCTTAGAGAAGACCGATTTAATACCTACTAAGTATTGTAACGATCCTAAAGATGGTGTTATGTATATAATATGTCTTTTTTATATCTATCCCCTGGGGTGCCGGGCTAGAATGTAACCCCGCCATCTCTACCCGTGGGTGTCGTAAGAGACGACCAAGGGTAACACACCAGAACGTGGGTAGCAGCACTTTCTGAGGAACTGATATCTAATACTGCGATCCCCAAGCCGCCTGCCAAGCGTGGGGATTATGGGAAACGCCCCATATTGGGGGACGCTATGTTCAGGTTCAGCAGTGGACTATCCGGCTGATACAGTATCTTTTTTGTCGTAAGGACTCATTGCCCAACAACCACACTGTGACCATGATGGTGCAAGTGGTGAACGTGGAGCACCGCCCCCCGCGCTGGATGGAGATCTTCGCCGTGCAGCAGTTCGACGAGATGACCAATCACACCTTCACAGTGAGGGCCGTCGACGGCGACACTGAAATCGACAAAGAGATCCATTACAGACTTGAGAGGGACCCAGCAGGTTTGTGTGTTATTATTATCTTTATAGCTTAAAGGCTAGCCTTTAACCACTATCTCACCTGAAGGTAAGTGATAATGCGGTCGAAGATGTTGTTCAGGCTAACCTTTACTGGTTCTCAAGCGGTAAAAGTAAAAGTCCTTTAGAGTAAAAGTCGTGGGAAGCCTGGCTTATGGTTCTTCTTCTTCTTTAAGTTTTTTTTTTATGTTATTGTGTTGGATCAAGCTGGATAAACTCGGACTAACCTCTGTCTATAACAGATGCATTTCATCACAAGTCCCGAATTGCACTGCGCCCGTCACCTTGAGACATAGTTGTTAAGTCTCATGTGCCTGTAATTTCACTGGCTCTCCATTAATAAAGGTTGGCAGTCAGCTAGCTTCTTAAATGTTTCCTTGTCAAGTGCCAATCTGGACAGTTGCTCGACGATCTTAATCCCTGTCCACTCCCTGATATTAAGGAGCCAAGACATTTTGCGTCTACCCGATTTACGCTTCCCGGGTACATTTCCCATACTTATGGTTACAATTGGCTAATACCCGTTCATTGTGGAGTGCTATGGGGAGGCATTCGTTCAACAGTGAACCGCTTCCGGCTGATATAACAGACGAAACTGTATGGTCAGCTTCAGTTATTATTGCCCATCGACCATGCCATAGCCATCTTTACTATATATGTAAAAAAAAACCTGATTACAACAAAAACTTTATTTTATTTTTATTTTACTTGTATTCGGGGGGCTTACAGCTTTCATTACAAAGTAATGTTGTAAAGACAGATAAAAGCCATTTAAAAGCCTCCACAATTAGAAAGTTATTACAACAATATTAGAAAATAAGAATATAACGCTAAAGTTTACTTCTTAAAAATGCTTATGCTAACGACTATCCAGAGGAGTGGCATATGGCTGCAATAATATAGTATTTATGGAAGCCACATTACAAATAAATAGGTCTATGGAGGGTGTGATTTCATTATTCTGTTAAATGCGTTTGACGAGCGTAATATGAAGTAATTTCGGCGATAGTTGGTGCGTGCGTGGGGAGTATGCAAAATATTTTTTTCTTTATGTTACAGATACGTTCTTCCGCATCGAGACTATACCAGGCGGTCGTTCTGGCGCCTACTTCTACGTGGACGAGATAGACCGCGACGCTCTCGAGAAAGAGGTGTTTCAGCTCAACATCGTCGCGTACAAATACGACAACGAATCCTTCGCCACGCCAACGCCTGTCGTCATCATCGTTAATGACGTCAATAATAAAAAGCCAGAGCCTCTGGAGGAGGAATATCGAATATTTATCGAGGAAGAGACGGCCATGACTCTTGATTTGGAGAATTTTGGATTCCACGATCGAGATTTGGTAAGGTGCATTATACGTATGTAGGACTCAACATCATCGTATACTTACGACAACGAGTTCTGCAGCACGCAGAAGTCGGTCGTCATGATAAGACGTTATAAAAAGTCGTACTTAGCTGATGCATTCGTCCTTATCACCATTTCTATTATTAAGGTATTTTGATTAATAAAAAAAATTGGTGAGCTTCTATAAAACTTAACTCAGTATGTTTGATACTTATTTTTAACCGACTTCCAAAAAGGAGGATGGTTCTCTATCCGACTGTATGTTTCTTTTGTGTTTGTTACACGATAACTTCGGCAATTATGAATTGATTTTGATGATTCTTTTTTGTTTGGTTGCTGATTACGAATAATATATGTGGAGCCAACTTCAGAAGTGGCCCCATATATTTTTTAATCATTTCATTATCTTGGTTCTATAAGATCTATAAACCTGTTTTTTTGCTTAAACGTTGACGTATGTGTTTACAGAGAGCGCAAAAAACCAAACTATGTGTTGCCACCCTACTCGGCCTACAGAGAAATCTTATAGGAGATAACCAAATTCTAAGCAGATGAGCAACTCCTTCTTGAAGTTGGGAGTTGGTAGGCCCCGCACTAATAGCCGTTCATTGTGGCGTGCTACGGAGAGGGATTTGTTCAACAGTGGACCGCTTCCGGCTGATGATGCAGACTAAACTGAATGCAGTCAGCTTCAGTTACTATTATTACCCACCGCCACCTCCTCTAAAACATCGACGAATATATTTTTCTATAACGGGTCACCCTCATTCCTTTGGTAATACCATAGATAACTAGCTGACCCGGCAAACGTTGTTTTGCCATATAAATAATTTCCTAAAATGGCTATTAAAAAATAAGGGTTGATCGTAGAAGGGTGAAAATTGAGGATTGTATGTATTTTTGTATGTTGTATCATAAAAAAATACAAATTAAAAATTTTGTTTAAAAAATAAAAAATAAATTTAGGGGTGGACTACCCCGAACATTTAGGGGGATGAAAAATAGATGTTGGCCGATTCTCATAGATACCGGATAAGCACAAAAAATTTCAACAAAATCGATCAAGCCGTTTCGGAGGAGTATGGCAACGAAAACTGTGACACGAGAATTTTATATATTAGATTATACTTTTACCGTATACTAATATTTTAAACTCTGATAACCCAGGGTCCAAACGCTCAGTACACAGTGCACCTAGAGGCCGTAAGTCCACCTGGGGCAGAAGCCGCCTTCTACATATCGCCCACTGTGGGCTATCAGCGGCAGACCTTCATCATGGGAACTGCCAACCATAGCATGCTGGATTATGAAGTCCAGGAGTTCCAGAACATTACTTTAAGGGTAAGTTTCTAAGTTCATGTGTTTTTTCTGATACGGTTAACAGGCTTAACCTAGAATTACTGACTCTCACAGACAGCTGCCGGCAAACACCGTAAGGTGCTTGGCTACAGATTTTCTACTAGAGGGTGGTCGCTAGCCAGGCGGGCATTCGCAAAATGCCCTTCCACCATGTGGTGAAGCTTAAGGAGAGCTTGAGAGGTGCATCGTATCAAAAAACTTAAGTTACCCAAGTTATCACTATGCTTATGTTCTTTGTCCTTTCTTCCCTAGGTCGTAGCGACGGACATGAACAACACAGACTTCGTAGGCGTCGCGATGCTGTACGTGAACCTGATCAACTGGAACGATGAAGTACCCATCTTCGAAAATAATACCAAGACTGTCTACATCAATGAGACTGTAGGAGAAGACTTCTTGGTGGGCAGGATGAGGGCGAATGACCGAGACTATTATGATAGGGTTGAGTAAGTAGAAACTCTTTTAAGAATAGAAACTTTTTTAAAGGACAAAAAGAAGACTTCTACGAGTTGAGGATGGGGAAATGCGAGAAGTGGGCAGCACCAACTTCTGAAGAATCGTCATCTTACACTGTAAACCCTAAGACACCTATCAGTAATGAGAACTATGGTATATTTTATCAGCATCCCTTATAAGGCTTGACTTTGTTCAAAGGTGGACATCTTCGGGAGGAGTCCATAGTAAAAGTCACAGCTATTTTAAAAAGAACAAAAGCTAATTTAACGCTTGTAGTTGAATTGAAACTAAATGTTATCCACGGCCTTACTGTTCGTAGGTCATGAAGTAGTTTTTCGTAGGAAGGTAGAATTAATTGGGAAATGAATACCAGGGTGCATTTGGTTTTGCATGGTAGTAGGGCATTTTACGAATGCCCGCCTGGCTAGATACCACCCTCAAGTAGAAAATCTGTCGCCGAGAACCTAACAGTGTGTTTCGGCAGCTTTCCTTGAGAGCCAGTACTTCTAGGTTAGCCTGAACAATATCTTCGACCACATTATCACTTACCATCAGGTGTGATAGTGGTCAAAGGCAAACCTATCAAAAAAACGGACAGCTACCAGAACCGGAGTACAGCATTTCCTTATCCTGAAAGGCTTGGAGCGACAATTGCTTTCAACGTCCTTTGCGGTCATGACCAGGATGGATGACCGCTAGTGGCATTAACTACTGATCGTCCACATGCTTCGGAGGGCACGTTGAGCGTTTCGGTCCCGGTCGCTTTCTTAGGATGAAAGATGTTATAGCATGGTAATAGGACATTTTGCGAATGCCCGTCTGCTACAATACTGAAGTACAAAATCTGTCATCAAGCAAATAACGATGTGTACCTGTAGCTGCATGTCCTTGAGAGCCAGTAGCTTGGGCAACAACTTAAACCACATCATCACTTACCATCAGTTAGGATTGTATTCAAAGATTGCCCCTTCACCAAAAAAAAAAAAAATGTATCAGGTTTGTATGTAGCTATACTTCCTGTGTTCTGCAGGCACTCGTTGATGGGAAACGTTGCTGATATCCTGACCATAGACCGAGACACGGGGGATATCTACGTCTCAGCGAACGACTCCTTCGACTATCACAGACAGAACGTCATCTTCGTTCAGGTAAGGCACTGATCTATCACCCAAGCACATCCGTGCAGTGTTAGGGAGAAGTTAACAGGTATCTGCTCTTTGGCCCTCCAAAGCGGCGCTTTTGCAACATAGGGGCTTTATAGTTGTAATCTTAAATAAGCCATTTTTAAATTTTTACCAGGTGTTAGGATGGAATTCTGGCATAATATTCCACCCCACATATATTGCTGTGAAAGTTGTAAGAGGCTACGAAGGTGAAAATACCAGAAGTTACTCAGCAGCGCCTTCTGAAGAATTGCGAGCCAAGCCGCAGTTTTCTTTTTTTATTTATTGCAGATAGGTTAGCCTTTCACCACAGTCTCACCTGATGATAAGCGATAATGTGGTCGAAGATGTTAGGCGGCTTAACCTAGAATTACTGGCTCTCAAATACAACTGCCGTCAGGTGCTTGGCGATAGATTTTCTACTAGAGGGTGGTTGCTAGCCAGGCGGACATTCACAAAATGTATGAAGGTCAGACCCGCAGTGGGATTTGAACCATGGACCTGCTGTGCGGCAGTCCATAGCTAATGCCACTGAGCCATCACTGCTTCCAAAGATATCAATAAAATACTTCATTTACCTAAACATTGTAAGAAACAATAATTCGATAATAGTATCATACATTCCTACTACAGTTTTGTAAAAAATAAATACCTAAATTATATAAAATCATTGTTCTCTACTGGTTTATGCGCCAATTCCGTGAATTTCGTCTGGCTACAATGAAAAACGTGAACTTGTATTGCTATCTGATCTAGCAGATGTATTGCTCGCCACAACGCGCGCTGGCTTGAGCTTCACCGCGTGGTGGAAAGGCATTTGCGAATGCTCGCCTGGCTAGCTACCACCCTCAAGTAAAAGAACTATATCGCCAACCTAACACTGTGTTCCAGTAGCAGTCCCTGAGATCCAGAAAAATTACAGGCGCATGAGACTTAACAACTGTATGTCTCAGGGTGACAGGCGCAGTCCTTTCGTTCGGACGAAATGCATCTGTTATAGGCAAAGCTTTAGTCTATTTAACATCAGGTGGACCTCGTGCGTGTTCCGTCACACATAAAAACTTACCTATTAATGGAACTAGACCGCATGGTGGAAGGGCATTTTGCGATTGCCCGCCTGGCTAGCTACCTCAAGTAGAAAATCTGTCACCAAGCACCTAACGGTGTGTTCCGGCTGCAGTCCTTGAGAGCCAGTGAAATTACAGGCACATGAGACTTAACAACTGTGTCTCAAAGTGACGGGCGCAGTGCAATTCGTTACTTGAGATGAAATACATCTGTTATAGGCAGAGGTTAGTCCGCTTAACATCAGGTGGGCCTCGAGCTTGTTCCGTCACAATAACATAAAAAAGCAAAAAAAAAGGAGGGTAGCGTTGACTCTCTACGTATCAGAGCACTCAAGTTAGTAGTAAGTACTCGTGTGGGTAAGTAATACTTGACGATTTCGCTCTGTGTTCCAGGTGCGAGCCGACGACACTCTGGGCGAGCCGTACAACACTGCCACTTCTCAGCTAGTGATCGAACTGTTGGATATTAACAACACTCCTCCGACACTTCGACTAGTAAGTTCCAAATTGTGTAATTAACCTCTTTCATCACATTAACACTTCATATCACATTATGTCACTGTCAATGCATAAGTATAGTACCACCAACTTAACTGTGCAGTTTTCGAGGGCGCTACTGGTCAAGGAAATCAACTACAAACTGTCAGAATTTGAAGGAATGTTGTAGTTCTTTTTTTTGCCGCCTGAACAGATAAGTTGGTGGGACTGTATCAGCAAAGAGGGTAGATCTATACCTTTTTGCTGATACTTGTGCTAAAAGCGTAGATCTATATCTACTCTTTTTGCTGATACTTATGCTAAAAGCGTAGATTTATACACCTTTTTTGCTGATACTTATGCTAAAAGCGTAGATCTATATATATATATACCTTTTTTGCTAATACTTATGCTAAAAGCGTAGATTTATATATACCCTTTTTGCTGATACTTATGCTAAAAGCGTAGACCTATATATACCTTTTATGCTGATACTTATGCTAAAAGCGTAGATTTATACACCTTTTTTGCTGATACTTATGCTAAAAGCGTAGATCTATGTATATACCTTTTTTGCTAATACTTATGCTAAAAGCGTAGATTTATATATACCCTTTTTGCTGATATTTATGCTAAAAGCGTAGATCTATATATACCTTTTTTGCTGATGCTTATGCTAAAAGCGTAGATTTATATCTACTATTTTTGCTGATACTGTGACGAGTTTCTTGCCCGTTCTTTTCGCGAACGGGGAAGAAACTCGGAGCCATTCTTTTAAATGTCTTACTCTATTTTATGATAGATATAGAGAAAGAAGGTGATAAAGATTGGTTTATATCAGGGGTTTATGTTAAATATGGTACCAACTCAATTAAGCTGAGAATCAATTTTCTTTAAACACATTTCGTATAACTAAAATTTAAAAAAATACCTAGATGACCACGTCTTGATTTAAATTTGAAATCAACAAACGGAAGCATAGACTAATGCACTTTCAAATATGTAAATAATAGCATAGAACAAAACCATTTGTGCCAGTAGTACCATGATGGGAAATAGTAACGCATAAGTTTGACAGGCATAATTGCTACGAATACTAGTATAAACTAATAAAAAAAGTAAAAAACCAGACGGCAAATTATTTATTTTTGTTACACGTTTTATCGTTCCATTGAACATAAAAATGCAAGTAATATATATTTATGGAATCGTGTTTTGAATCCCTTCATTTTGATACCCCACAATAGGTTTGGAAGATTATTTTTTCTCATAATATAACGTCTCAAATCCACCATTTTGATTTTTATTTATTTTTATGTACCTATTAGTGTCACTTGCGCTGTCAAGACGAATCTAACGATATATTTTACATTTAAATAGGTTAGAACGTTTAGAAGTTATGGTGGAATAAAGAAACTCACAAACATACTTACAAGAACCCTGAAAACATTACTCTCCTTTTTTTGGACAGTCGTGTAAAAATTTATTATTATTTGGAGAATAACTGTATAACTTTTGAAGCAACGATACTGTATCAGCCGGGGAGTCCAGTGCTGAACACAGCCTCCCCGAATATGGGGGGTTTACCATAATCCCCACGCTCAGCGGGTGGCTCGGGGATCGCAGTGTGAGATATCAGTTCCTCAGAAAGTCCTGCTGCACACCTTCTGGTGTATTTCCCTTAGTCGCCTCATACGACACCCACGGGTTGAGATAGGAGGACATTCTAGCCCAGCACCCCACGGCCATGTCAGCAAGACAGGCACATTAGACTTAACAACTGTATGGATGCAGTGTAGTTCGTCACTTTAGACGAAATACATCTGTTATAGGCAGAGGTTACTGCTTAACTTCAGGTGGACATCGTGCGTGTTCCGTCACACATAAAAAACTTAACCAAGTATCAGTAGTCCGATAATTTAGTTCGATGATCGGACTAATGTTACTATTTCGTCTCAGTAGTCCGGTGTTACAGACAATCGGACTGCTGAGCTTTTTAGTCCGATTTTAATAACAATTATATTTCGATGATCGGACTTTTCGTCTCAGTAGTCCGATGTTACATATAATAGGACTGCTGAGCCTTTTATTTTGATGTTACCAGGCATACAGAAATGAGTAAGAGGTTAAACATAAAAATTCAGATAATGAAATATCTAATTGAAATCGATGAAAGTACCAGGCGAACAAAAACTCATAAAAGGTGAGAGTTATTTTATTTCTATATTTATATAAGGTACTGCTGTGGAAAAATTTTATTAGCATCGGAAGAAATTCTAGAATAATAGTAAGTAATAGTGAGTGCTGTTTCCTGCCCTGTGGGGTGGGGCTAGGGGATTTGGTAGAAATAGCTTTTTTGTCTTGTATTCACGTGTGTGTTTTTTTTATTTTTCTAGTAAAATTTAAGCAGGTAGTTAATGTTAACATCGAACTAAAAAGCTTAGCAGTCCTATTATAGGTCCTATGTAACTACTGAGGACTCGGACTACTGAGACGAAAAGTCCGACCATCGAACTGTAAATGTTATTAACATCGGACTAAAAAGTTCAGTAGTCCGATTGTCTGTAACACCGGACAGTAGTCCGGTGTTACAGACTATTTTTGCGCTTTCGTCTCAGTAGAGACGAAATCGCAAAAATAGTTCGATTATCGAACTAAATTATCGGACTACTGATACTTGGCCAAAAACTTGCCTATTAATGGAACTAATTCAATATTTAGCCTCGCCGCAGTCCGTCTGTAGAAGAAAACAAGCTACCGGACTTCCAAATAACCGATGATGAGAATGCCATCACTGCGACCGACCCCGACACCACGGCACACCTGGTCTTCGAGATCGACTGGGAAACATCCTACGCCCACAAACAGGGGAGACCCACTGACGAAGTTGAGTACCACAAGTAAGCAAGCTCTTTATGCAGTTTAAGTGGGCTTTCGCGCGTATGGATTCACACAGCTCCTTTTTTTTTGAGGGGGGGAAATGCTTTCGCCCTGCCCTTCCATCACGGGGGTGGTGGAAGGGGATGTGTGGGACTTGAACCCACTAAAACCCCTCCGTGAGCAGTCCTCCGCCGAGGTGGAGCAAGATATGGTCGCGTTAGCATTCACCATCTTGCCCCGGATTCACACAACTCCTGCCCTAACTGCTTAAAGTTCTGCCCGCTAGTTCGCCGGCGTATATGTATGTCTTTAGTTTAAGCTGGAGAACTACGTAGTTATTGTCTATTTTATTGCATTTTCTTTAACCATAATCTCTTCTTCTTTATTTGGTCGAAGATGGTTAAGATATAAAAAGTAGTTTACCTATTCGTATACTTAATATTTATTACTTATTATCATTAGATTTTAATCCTACGATCCTACGTATTTGACTGCTGCCCCAGCTATAGTCCTGATGCACTTTTTCTGGTGTATGAAGCATCTGTCTGTGTCAGTCGAGTTTCCCCAGAAAGTAAGTCCGTACCTCAGGGTCGTCAATCATTACAATTCATTGTAAAATAGTAGATTGTTATACAAGGGTCGAAAGGAATTGATGACTTTCACCAGTGGTAAGCACTCTACTTTTCATTTCGAATATAAGAAAAGTAGAGAATAGTTAAAAGTAGAAGTTTTTCTAAATGATTCATTAATAATAATAACATGAATAGGCACCTTTTAAAAGTTAAGTAATTCTGAAATTTAAAGTTAAATTTGCTTGCAATATTTACGGACGGCTATAGTCCGAATAGGAATTTATGACTTACACCCTTGTTAAACATTTTACTTTTATGAGTTATAAAAAAGGTTTTCTATAATATTTATTGATAACAAGTATATGAGTAGAAACTATTTAAAATAAGAATGCAATTAGGAGTTGATAACTTACATACGTGTTAAACACTACTTTTCAATAAAAATATGAGAAACGTAAAATGTAGTAGTTTTTTCTAATATTCTATAAAAATAACTAAAATATTTACTGAAAACCATAACATGAGTGGAAGAAACAAATATCAAATTAATTGAGGTTATATTTTGAATACAGCCAGTTCCTCTAGTTAGCTACCTACCACTGCAATTGCGATCTTAATATAATTTAAGAATACTTTGTTCTTTACAGTTGCGTAGAAATTATAACAACATACCCAGATGAAGACAACCACGGCTCGGCTGTCGGACACATCGTAGTACGCGAGATACGACCCAACGTCACCATCGACTTCGAAATGTTCGAGGTCATGATCCTTACCATCAGGGTGCGGGACCTCAACACTGTTTATGGTGACGACACGGATGAATGTAAGTGTTGCTTTTACACTGGATTTTTTTATAATAACATACTCAGATGATGACAAACTTGGAGTGGTTAATGAACACATCGCGTACGCTTGCGTACGTGATGTGTTCATTAACGCTTGCGATGGTGACGTTGGTTTGTACCTTGGTACAAACCAACGTCACCATCAACTTCGAAATGTTCGAGGTCATGATCCTTACGGTGAGGTTGCCCGACTTCTCTATATGGAGAGTTACACTCTATATGGAGACGACACGGATGAACGTAAACAAGCTTTTAGAGTGGATTTTTACAATGAAATACCCAAATTATGACAAACTTCACGCACACAGTTACAGGAGTGGATGTCGCGGGTTCGAATCCTGTACATGACTATAATTTTTCCTCCTTTAATTTTGTAATGTAATCAGCGGAGTATGAGTTCTAGTAAAAATATAAAAAAGTTCCATGTATTGTTTAGTTGTTGATAGTTCCACAAATTACAAAATTACAGGAGAATTATGAGTGAACCATACGATGGTTAAGAAGTATAATGAAGAGGAACCATACGATGGTTAAAAACGAGAGGAAAAATTAGAGTTATGAGTCATATATCATGTTAGCTTAACGGTCAGAGCATACCCCGGCTATAGGGGTGTATGGCACGGGTTTGAATCCAGCCCATGACCATAATATTTCCTCTTTTAATTTTGTAATTTGTGGAACTATCTAGGTGCTCATTGAATAATCCTCATAGCTGTTCTTTTCCAATCCTCAGCATCATTCACTATAACAATAATCGACCGCAACGACAACCCGCCTGTCTGGGACGAGGGCACCCTGGAACAGACCTTTAACGTTCGCGAAATGTCAAACAGTGGAGTCGTTATTGGATCCATCTTGGCGACGGATATCGACGGCCCGCTCTATAACCAAGTGCGATATTACATCTTGTAAGTATCAAAGATTTGCAGCTTTTTGCATTCATTTAGTATACGCGATTAGTTTTTTAAGTTTTAACTGATAATGGACGTATTTATCAGTATTATAGATTTTTCAGCTTGTCGCCATATAGCGCACAACAGTCAAAACCTTGTGTATGGCGGCCATCTTTATATGTGACGTACGAGGATTGTAGGTCACTTATCAAGATGGCTGCCATAGTATAAGGTGTTGTCTGCTGCTATACATAATGCTTATTTTTGGACTTTTCAATATATATTGTATAAGGTTAAGGAGCAATCACGAGGCCCACTTTGTGTCAAGCAGCAACCTTACAACGCTCACAGAAGGAACATTTTAGTTGCACGAGAAGAACATTTTGATTAAGAAATCCTACTAGACAGTTAGTGATTACTTGAACGAGAAAAATGCTTGGACAATTCCACCTCTGCCACTATAACTTGGCAGAGGTGGAATTGTCCAAGCATTTTTCTGTCACCAACGTAATTTAAACAAATATTGTAATAATTTTATTATATAGTATGTAACACTCTGTCAACTGTTAAAAGACGTTTAAAAGAATGGCCCCGAAATTCTTGCAAGTTCTTCTCACAGTGGCTCTATTTTTTTTTTGTTAGACGTGGCAGTACAATGTTTATACCATATAATTCCTGAACTGTGGTTAGAAGTCATAGATATATTCCAACTATGTCCAATCTTTCCAGGCCTCGATTAAATACGACTGAGTATCTGGTGCAGATTAACTCCGTATCAGGCCAGATCACCGTAAATACAAGCCAGGCCATCGACGCAGATATTCCACCACAAGAGTACCTCTACTACACTGTTCTGGCGACCGACAAGTGCTCCACTCCTGATCCCGCCGACTGTCCGCCCGATACACACTACCACGATACATACGGCGAGGTGAGCAATCACTACTGGTTTACAATAATCAACCTTCGGTAAAGACTGATTTGTGTAAAAATATAGTTACGTTCCGCGCTAATATCTACCCTTTTTTTTTTTTTTTTTTTTTTTTTTATTGTCATGAGGAAAATGCTTTTACGCATACACACCCGCCGGGGAGCAGGTGGTTATGTCGGGCTCAGGGTCAATAGGGACCCCACTACCGACTAAAAACCTCATGGTGTTCCGCCATCTTCGACTAGTGACAGGTGCCGCGGGGTCACTCGCGCTCTCATCCGCAGCGCGCTAATATCTACCCTAGAATTTAAGGTTTCCTTTGTATTACACGTTTCCTCGATGAAAACTTTTCGTAATATTCTTTCTTTATTGACTTGTGAACATTATTTTTTTTTTTTAACAAATTATTGGAGTACAAAATTTTATGCCCAAGGCGGGAATTGAACCCGCGTCCTCCGATTACGCGTCGGATGCCTATACCCCTCGGCCTATTCTTTTTTTTATTTATTATTGACGATTCAAAGAAGCTGTGTCTCAACTGAGCTGGTTGTGTGGTTAGAATTTATGCCAACCTTGAAAGTAGTGGTAAGTAACCTAGTGGTAATCAATGTAAACAGTAACCGACACGATTTAGACGTTGTTATTATTTCAGATATCAATCTACATTATGGACATCAACAACAAGGAGCCACATCCCGACTATGAGAAATTCAACACAACTGTGTACATTTATGAAAATGCCACGTCTGGAGATGAAGTTACTTTTGTAGTTGCCTATGACCTTGATCGAGATGGTATGAAGACATTTTCGATTTCCTTATCATTACTTACTATTTTACCTCAATACTTCTCTTTTCTCCAATATAGTCACACTTATGATTGAAATGAAAAATATGCAATGCTTCCTAGCTTTGCATCTTAACTTAATAAGTGCCAACGAAGAGTACCTATACAATTCTTCAGAAGACGCTACTGCCCATTTTCTGGAATTTTCACTTCGTCACCTCTTAAGACTTTTTTTATGCCATATAGGCTATCCTATGACCACTATCACACTTGACGCTAAGTGATGATGTGGTCGAAGATGTTGTTCAGGCAAGCTTAGAATTACAGGTTCTCATGGACAGCTGCCGGAACACTTGGCGACAGATTTTCAACTTTAGGGTGGTAGCCAGCCAGGCATGCATTCGCAAAATGACCTTCCACCATGATATAACGACTGCCCTCCTAAGACGACAATCGGGACCGACGGCTTAACGTACCCTCCGATGCACGGAAGCGCTCAGTAGTAATGTCACTAGCGGTCACCCATCCAACTCATGACCGCGGCGAACGTTGCTTAACTTTGCTGATCGGTTAAGAACAACTAAGCAAACTTCGCTTAGAGCGCTTCAAAACTTCTTCCGCAGGTGAAATTCTATCCAGGCATCCCACGGATAATAAGACTAAATAAGATACGGATGTAGCGTTTGAATTATGTAATAACGTCGTATAAGACGGTCTACAAGATTAGCCTCACTGACAGCTAACAGCTAATAGCTGTACTACGGTCTACAAGATTAGCCTCACTGACAGCTAATAGCTGTCAGTGAGGCTAATCTTGTAGACCGTAGTAAGTTAACCGTAGTACCGTAAGTAGCTGGAATTCAACACTAAGTGCTTGATCATAGATTTTCTACTGGGTAGTAGCTATGGGCATGCGGGTATACGCAAACCTTACCACCATTCTAAATTCTCTGAATAGTAACGAACTGCTTTAATTGTCTATTTACTGTATCAGCCGGATCATCCACTGCTGAACACAGCCTCCCCTATTAAGGGGGTATTTGCCATAATCCCCACGCTTGGCAGGCGGCTTGGGGATCGCAGTGTAAGTTGGCAGTTCTTTAGAAGGCGTTGCTGCCCATCTTCTAGTATTTTTCCCTTAGTCGCCTCTTACGACACCCACGGGATGATATGGGCAGGAGCAATTCTAACCCGGCACCCCCGTGGGGAGATGATGATAATATGATTTCTAACTATACATTTTAAAACCCTTTGTCCTCAGAAATGTACCACACGGTGCGATACCAAATCAACTACGGAGTGAATCAGCGTCTGCTCGATTTCTTCAAAGTAGATCTCGAGACTGGCCGCGTGTACGTCGACTATGAAGGCAATGACGTGCTGGACAGAGACGGGTACGAACCTGAACATAGGATCTCCTTCAACCTTATCGACAACTTTATGATGGAAGGAGGTAAGTACGCTTAAGATGGCATCTGCTCCACTTCGTCAAAGTGAATGATTAGACTGGCCGCGTGGTCCTCGGCTAGAGAAATAAGGAAGAATAGGAAAATAAGAATGAAATACTAGAATACACTAGAAGTACACAATTTATGATCAACAATAGGTATTTCAGGCCCAATAACCAGAAACAGTTTTTGCTTGGAATTACAATTTATTAAACACAATACTCTACTAGCGGAAAGTTTGAAAAATGCCAGAACATACGAAGGGAAAATTTCTCGCGTTTATTCTGTGCATCAAGGACTGCTGATTTTGATCTGGTCATTCGTCTCTCTTCTTCAAACTTATCGACAATTTCATGATGGAGGGATCCTTCCTATGGTAAACTTATATTAAAATTAAAATTAAATGTTTATTGAGCATTTTGAATGCTAAAAATAAAATTAGAAAATAATTTGTATTACCTATATGTCAATATATCATACCCACTATTACAATTTGAAACCACGGATCAAATATGAACCACAACGGGACTACAAGACCTATTATCACATACAATATCCTCACTATCAACACCATCAGCACAACCATCTTAGAAGCAACCAGTGCGCACAAAAAAATACCGGCCAAGCCAAGGACTGTACTGTACCAACACACGGTACCATAAAACAGTTATTTTAAAGGTTCCATACTAGAAAACGGGACCCTATTCCAAGTCCAGTGCAGCACTTATATCACCAGCCATAACATCCACTGTTGAACAACTTCCTCTCCCATCAGGGGTTTGCCATAATCCTCACGCTTGGCAGGCGTCCTGGGGATCGCTGTGTAAGATGGTAGTTCTTTGGAAGGTTCTGCTGCCCACCTTCTGGTATTTTTTCCCTTGCCGCTTCTTACGACTTCCAAAGGAAGATATGGAGGGGCTATATTCCAAGCATTCTGATAGCACTTATCGCCCCAAATGAGAATATAATATGTAATTTCAGACGGCAACCGCAATCAGAACCGCACTGAGATCTTGGTGGTGCTCTTGGACGTGAACGACAATGCGCCCGAGCTGCCGGTCCCTGATGGACCCTTCTGGACCACCTCAGAAAGCCTCGAAGCGGTAAACTGTTTTTTTTTTATTGCTGCTAGAGTAGCATTAGACCACTGTCTCAATTTTTTTAATACCTGATAGGCTTGCCTTTGGCCACTATCTCACCAAATGCTCAATGATTATGCGCTTGAAGATGATGTTCAGGCTAAGCTAGAATTACTGGCTCTCATGGACAGTTGTCGGAACGCACCGTTAGGTGCTTGCCGACAGATTTCCTACTTGAAGGCAGTAGCTAACCAGGCCGGCATTCGCCCTACCACAATGCTGTAACAATTGCCAAATCGTTCGGCATAAGAAATGCCGAACGCAGCTCAAGAAGGGGGCATGAAGAGGGGCACGTTAAGAAGGTTAATTAGGATAATAACGTGTCCTCCGAAGCATGGAAGCGCTCAGTAGTAATGTCATTAGCGGTCACCCATCGTTATGACCGCGGTGGACATTGTTTAACTTAGCTAATCGGTTAAGAACGGCTAAGCAAACTTCGCTTAGATTGGTAAGTGATGATGTGGTTAAAAATGGTGAACAGGCATAACCTAGAAAGAGCAAGGATAGCTGCCGGAACACCACGTTAGTTGCATGGGGACAGGAAACGACTTCCTTAACAAAATTGGAAGTTTTAATTCGATATGCCATGAAGATCTTAATGAACGAATCATCAAATTCAAGAAGCGTTTTCGGAGTAGGAATTCATATTATGCAGATATTATATCATCACATCAACAGCCGATATGCGTCACCTATGAACAGCTCCAGTTGATTGAAGGGGATGCCATAATCCCCACTCTTGGCAGGCTTCTTGGGGATCGCAGTGATCAGCAGCTATTCAGAAGGCACTCTACTTCCCACCTGTTATTTTTCCCTTCGTCGCCACTTACTCCTCCCACAGGAAGATATGGGACCCCCTTCCCATATCTTCCTGTGGGAGAAGTGAATGGGGGAGGTTCGTTATTATGGTGCCTGCTCCCCATTGGCCAAGCATACATTAGTATGGTCGTTGATATAGCACCCCCTCCCCCGCATGTCTTCCTGTGGCAGTAAGAGGCGACGATACACTACGGTCCCCAAGACGCCTACAAAGCGTGAGATTAACCCATTGGCATCGGCGATAATGATAACAATAGAATTTCATTCATAACTAAGACGAAGTGGTCCTGACGATGCCAAATTTTGAAGTAGTGATGGCTCAGTGGCATTGGCTATGGACTGCCGCTCAGCAGGTCCATGGTTCGAATCCCGCCCAGAGCTTGAGCTTCACCGCATGGTGGAAGGGCATTTTGCGAATGCCCGCCTGGCTAGCGACCACTCTCAAGTAGAGAAAATCTATCACCAAGCACCTAACGGTGTGTTCCGGCAGCAGTCCTCGGGAGCCAGAAAAATTACAGGCTAATGAGACCTAACAACTGGACGTCTCAGTGTGACTGGCACAGTGCAATTCGTCGTTGACGAAATGCGTCTGTTATAGGCAGAGGTTAGTCCACTTAACATCAGGTGGACCTCGGCCTTGTCACAATAACATAATAAAAAAAAACCTTATTAATGGCAACCGCAACCTCCCCCCACCCTTTTCCCTTTGTGTGTTCAACAGTGGATGTCGTTCGGCTATTGATATGTTATGATGATAAAAAATACGCTCTTATTCCAGGAGATGTCAATTGCCCCAACAATCCACGCGCCGGACCGAGACCAACCAGACACGCCAAACTCGCTTGTCGGCTTCAACATCAGCGACCTGATCGTCACCAACAGAGATGACCTCCAAGTGCCTAGACTCTTCAGCATCCGGTCCATCAACACTGACACGGGGGAGTTGAGTTCCTTAATGGATTTGCGAGGATATTGGGGAACTTACAATATTACAATTCATGTAAGCTTACTTTAAATACTTAGAAATGAGTTGCAATGTTGTTGCAGTGGAGTTCTTTGTGAACGAGTTCCTCCGGGGCAGTACTGCTACCACATCTATTTCTACCGTCAAGCAATAATGTTCGATTACTGTGTTCTAGTTTGAAGGGTACGGGCGCTGGTGAAATTACCTTGAGACTTAATACAGGGACTTGCCCCGTGGGGTGCCGGGCTAGAACATCATCCCCGTTGCTACCCGTAGGTGTCGTAAGAGGTGACTAAGTGGAAAATATCAGAAGGGGGCAATAGCACCTTCTAAGGAACTACGATATCTTAAGCTACGACCCTCAAGACGCCTGCCAAGCGTGGGGATTATGGCAATCCACCCCCCCCCCCTTTTTTGGGGAAGTCTGTGTTCAGCAGTGGACAATCCGGCTTATACAGTACAGTGACTTAACAACTTCGTATCTCAGGGTGGTGAGCGCAGCGCAGTTCTACACTTGTGACGAAATGCATCTGTTATACCGCTTAATATCAGATACTTAGGCCTTTGCTTATCCGTCTTCGCTTGATCCGTCATAATCTCAAAAAATTAAGACGGTCTAACAACAGGATAAATTTAAGCTATGACTCGCATACCAAGGTAGCTCAACAGGCGGAGCATTCCCCGGTCCAAGTGACGGCTGGTCGCGGGTTCGTATCGCGCTCGTGATTCCAATTTTTCCTTTAATTGTAATTTAGTAAGCTTATTCTCTGAGCAGGCGTTATTGCAAAAATAACAATGCTAAGTTTAACATTATATTTTTGTATTGTTTCCAAAGGCCTACGACCACGGCCATCCTCAGCAGCATTCATATGAGACGTACGAACTTATCATTCGGCCCTTTAACTACCACGCACCAGTGTTTGTGTTCCCGGAACAAGGAGCCATCATTCGACTTCAGAGAGTAAGTATTTGTCAAAATAGGTCTTAAGTGATCCGTAAACGATCAATCATGTTTGTCAAATTATTTGAACGTCTGCAACTTTTTTTAACGCGCTTGTCAAATAATATATATTTTTGACGTATTGAAGCTTGCTTGATGGAAGTCTACGTGTTTGTCAAACATGTTTGAAGGTCTTGTATAACAAATTATAGGTATTTGTATAACAAGAACTTTAGTTGTCCGTCGCCTTGGCATCTTGACACTAGCATGAAGGACAATACAATGAGTGAATGAACTAATGGACGGCATCTTTGATCTGACGCAATCTTTCTTCTGAGTCAGTACAATCAAAGAATGCCGCCCCAAGCTGCGGAGTCATAGTAGAAAGAGCTTTCTGCTATGACGGAGTCGTTCGTTAATCAGTAGTAACGAGTCATGGGAGTAGCATCCCTTTGATCATACCGACAAATTACTCAATCCATGCGGCAGGTCTACAAATACCATTAAAAATAATACCTAACGTTATTTATATTGATATTTTTATGGATATAGGTACAACTTATAAATGTATACTAGATTCTTTTTTAAGGTAACACGTTTTCTTGGGTTTTTTTTTCTCATAATATTAACTATTCTCTACTTCATCATCTTATTTTTTTTATACACAGTGCTAACGTAACGCTAATTATCTGTATTATTACAACGTAACTAAGTAACTACACATTAAAATATACCAAAGGTATACCTCACCTACGGCATGTTTAAAAACTAGTTTGATATTTTGTATGATCGTTTACGCTCTTGTTTGATGGAAACGTAAAGTACGTTTATCAAACATGTTTGATCAATTACCGGGCACTTTAGGCCGCTGTTGAAGCTGTGTCACACCCTGGACACTCGACTCATTCTCTATACAAAAGCCGCGTTCTAACTATCAGCTATTAAACAGACACTACACAAACGTTGTTTTTGTACACACGTAATAGTGTGCGTGAAATCTAAGGTTGTCAACGTATGAATAATTATTGTACTTACACAGGTACCTAACAATATTTTGATACTTTTATTAGTCGTATTAGATTTCGTAAATTATGCATATACCTGCAGAAACATTTACAAGCACAGCAATCCAACTTAAGTTCACATTTTATACAAGTAATGATAATAATTACAAACACAATAATAATTTATGTTTTTCTCGTATAATAAACAACCATTATTCACAACAAACAATCCTTTTCTCATTTAGTTGATAAGCAACCGTAAACAGCACAAGAGTAGCTCATTCTCAACTTTTGAAATATTCGTACAATCGTCACGCTTCGTCGTCACGTCATCGTGCGCGAGTTGCGCGTCCCGTACTCAAGTCAGCTCAGCGACAGCTCAGAATCGGTGGCGGGTGAGGAAGGCTCGTTTGGTGGGGGGGAGGGGACTGTCCATTCTATACGTAGTATTATTATATGTTCTATGGCTGTGTCGCCACCAACAAATGTTAAAGTTTCTATAAAGCTGGAAACTTTAAAGAAGTGTTGGAATCGTATACGTTGGCAATTATTGCGTTTGCAACAGGTGTTAGTGACAAAAGTTGGGTGTTTTGTTTCGTGGAGATTATTGAAATTGCATCCTTTTGTGTGTAGACGTAGCTTTAAGTATTACAGTGTAATTATTGCCTTACATATACATTACTTATCAAACTACAAAGTTTGATAGTATAGGTAACATCCTACATAAGGAGTAGGTACCTATACTACCTAATTACGTAAGTTTTACGACCAGGTGCTAAGTCTTTTTAGCGTCCTTCGTGCTCCGTCTTGGTGGGTTCCACCTAGGGTTGCCAGATCAAGGTATATCAATTCCTGGACATTTCTGGGGTTTGAAAAGGGTACCTACTTTTCTCTACTCAAGTGAAAATCTAAATAAATCTACGCTTGATCTGCCAGTTTAGGTATGAAATCAATATACTATAAAATAAAACTGATATGAAAAAAAATAGACATTCATTGAAGCTAGCTAAACTAATTATGAAACTTAGGATCAACATTGAGAGGAAAAAACTTTCCTTTTATAGGTTTTTTAAACTAAACTTTGTAATGTGCCGTGTGTGACACGGCCGGCATACGCTGTGCTTAGCATATTATTGGTTCCGAATGCTTGTGAAAAATCCTGAAACTAGTAAATTCCGGGACAGTAGAGTGATATTACTGGACACGGGACAAGACATCCCATTCCGGGACTATCCCGGATTTCCCGGACGTCTGGCAGTAGGTAATTTCGCTTGCTACAGTGCTCTTAGCGCGTAAACACAGTAATATTTACACACTATACTGCTTCTAGTCAGAATATCTGATACTACGGTGGTACCCACCAAGACAGACTCTAGCTAAAGTGACCTATTGTTATCTGGGATTCATCTAAATATGTTTTACACTCATAATAATGTATAAACACCAGACAAAATAGTAATTAAACAACTTTAAACGGTTTAAATTGCGTATATTTATCATTATTTTTTCTGACGGTATTCTTTTTTATTCTGACGGTAGTACAAATAATTTCTTAAATCATGTGACAAATAAAACCAATTAGTCACCCCGTGACCACGATCACTGCAAAGTGTTTGAAATATCCGCGTCGGGACAAAAATAATGAAAGCGATTTAAACCGTTTAAAGTTGTTTAATTACTCTGTGTAATAATCGCGAAAACCTAAGACAACACCTGACAAAAATGTTTGATGTTTTGTAGGAGCGCGCAATAGTGAACAATCCGCTGGTAACAGTAAGCGGAGAAGTCCTCAACAGCGTTGAGGCTACCGACGAGGATGGTCTTGAAGCCGGTCAGGTCACCTTCAGCGTTACTGGAGACGGTAAGTCCCTAATACAGACAAGGCTTCTTGGTTTGCTCAATATTTTCCTAGCTTCCTACCCTCATCACACTATGGGAGTCGGTGCAATATGTATTCAGTGACAATATAAAGGACAACACAAGATTATATACAATTGGTTATATATTACGCAAGGTCGGAAAGTAGTTTTTATATTGTCATGTTTGCAAGAAGACCTGCTCGGCGGATTACATATACAAAATTACAAATTTACGATAGAAAAATTTTCAGTCATGTGCGGGATTCGAACCCGCATCCATCTACCCCTGTAGCCGGGGTGTGCTCTGCCCGACTGAGCTACAGACGATAGACTTGACTTTAAACAATGGTTTAACGAAAATTCTTATTACAAAACGTATTTCATCTGAGAGCCTGAACAGATTTGGATATGTGGGCCCTTCCAATCAACCCTTACATCATTCGGAGTGACACTGGCTATAAATCTACGTACAGTCGTGAATTTAATTTTTTCATAATTTTGCTTATCAAAGATTTTTGTTTTCAACAGAGAACGCGATCGAATATTTCGAAATGGTCAACGCTGCTACCGCCGAGGAGAATCAAGGCTTCTTGGTTCTAAGACAGGCGTTTACAGAAACTATTCGAGAATTTCAGGTGAGAACATAGCATTCAGTTTATTTCAGTCCTGGTTATTGTCTTAGGATGGCAGTTGTTACAGCATGGTGGTAGGGCATTTTGCGAATGCCCGTCTGGCTAGCTATCACCCTGAAGTAGAAAATCTGTCGCAGCTTAAATGCACGGTGTGCTTCGGCAGCTCTCGTTGAGAACCAGTTCTAATTTTATATAAAGTCAAATTTACACCTTCGATTGCATCATCACTTACCATAAGGTAAGATTGTAGTCAAAAGCTAATCCTACGGTATTCAAAATTATAAAAAAATTAAACAAAGATCTAAGATACATCATAAGAATAAAAATAACTTAGGCTTGTGTTCATCCACAATATTCTACCGTACATTATTATAATTAACTAGCTTTTCGGCCGCGGCTCCGCCCGCACGTATGTCGGACGCGCAATACCATTAACCTCTTTCAGTTATATAAAAACTATTCTATGTCCTTCCCCGGGTCTCAAACAATTTTCATACCAAATTTCATCCAAATCGGTCTAGTAGGTTATTCGATGCATACAAGAATATAAAAATCCAAAAATACAAATCTTTCCTCTTTATAATATTTAGTGTAGATGACTTATTGTACGTAGATAATTTACGTAATTAATTATTAATCGTTATACATTTACTTATTTTGTCTTATATGATAATAATATATCTTTTCCCGTGGTGTCGTAAGAGGCGACTAAGGGACTAAGGACTAAGGACTCTTATCTGATACTACAATCCCCAAGATGCCTGCCAAGTGTGGGGATTACGGCAAACGCCCCTTGATGGTGGAGGCTGTGTTCAGCAGTAGACAATCCGGCTGATACAGTAGCAGCACAGTAGTGCTAAGGAGCTGGGCCCCAATTCTCTTAGCTATTGACCAAACTCCACACTACTGCGATGCTTCTGCGATCGAACTGCTGTTAATGTCAAATTTGGTAGTCTGCTAATTCTAGCTCCTAATCGCAGCTGTATAGCAATCGCGTCGCTATCGTATGGCTGTGCTATGGCTTGCAAATGTTGACACTGAAATAATAATGAAAACATCTATCAATCAAGCATCAGTCAAAACATCAATACAGTGGTTTTCTAGCAAACAATTAAATAAATAAATATATTTAAGTAATTTAGCTATTTTTCTATCTAAAATCCTTCAAAATATTTTATGCCACTGTAGCAACGCAATCGCAACAAAATAGCTTACAGCATACCAAATATGTCAAAACTATTGATTGCCACTGACTTGCGATCGAACCTAAATGGCGAGCAGACTTGAATACTTGGATACTTTGAAGCGCTCGTAGCGAAGTTTACTTAGCTGTTCTCAACCGATCAGCAAAGTTAAGCAACGTCGCGCGCGGTCAGGAGTTGGATGGGTGACCGCTAGTGACATTACTACTGAGCGTTTCTGTGCTTCGGAGGGCACGTTAAGCCGTCGGTCCCGGTTGTTGTCTTAGGATGGCAGTCGTTATAGCATGGTGGTAGGGCATTTTGCGAATGCCCGCCTGGCTAGCTACCACCCTCAAGTAGAAAATCTGTCGCCAAGCACCTAACGGTGTGTTCCGGCACCTGTCCTTGAGAGCCAGTTCTTCTAGGTTAGCCTGAACAACATCTTCGACCACATCATCACTTACCATCAGGTGAGATAGTGATCAAAGGCTAACCTATCAGGCATTAAAAAAAAAATTAAAAACTTTAATTTTCATGCAATTAAGTTGCGTTAACGCCGTTCAATTAGCTAAGAGAATCGAGCCCCTGTTCTTTTCACAGATAACAATACGTGCGACAGACGGTGGCACAGACCCTGGGCCGCTCTGGTCTGAGACCTCTTTCACGGCGGTGTTCGTGCCCGCAACTGGAGATCCTGTCTTTGAAAATACTACCGCCACTGTCGCTTTCATAGGCAAGTCTGTTCTTGATGTATTTTTGGTTTTTGATTATACTATATGCACTCTGTATGTCCTCTCAGATAGATAACGATGAAAAGTGATGTTGATGTGTTAATCTAGGACCTAAACTATTTATATTCCAAAGTTCATCAAAATCGGTTCAGAAGTTACAAACATACACACTCGCATACCTACTCATTTTTTTAACTTTTTTTGTGCCTGATAGTGTAGAATGCATACGTGATGGTAAGTGATAATGTGGTCGAAGATGTTGTTCAGACTAACCTAGAAGTACTCGGTTTCACCCTCGTAGACTATTTTGAAAAGTAATGATGATAAAAAGTACCCTATTTGTTAATAAATGATCTTAACTATCTAAATTCCAAGTATCATCTAAATCGGTTCAGCGTAGTTTATCGTAATACTAATATCCTCACTCACGAACTCTCCCATTTTTACCTCAAAATTGGACCAACTTCAACACTCAAAAGTGTGAAATAACTTGTCGAAGTCGGTACCATGCGCACAATATTGTCATACAATATAGTACCTATTACTTTTGAACTATCATGGTACCGACTTCATTTATTTCACACTTTTGAGTGTTGAAGTCGGTTCCATTTTGAGGTAATTATTTTTAGGATGACCATTTTAATTGTCACAAGAATGTGAATCATAGCGTGAACAGCTACTATAGTTAAGAAATATTTTTAATTTACTGTATTTTTGTAGATTCGACACCACAGAATAACGCGAAAATTTTACTTACTTATCTATTATTGTGCTTTGATAGAGCTTTTTCAAAATGGCGCCATCTCGTCAATTTTTCGAGGTACTATCTGCTCTAATGCTGACAATATCATAAAGCACCATTTTGAGGTAGTTACTTGTATTATCGTTTGTTGGTACCTTGTGATATGACCCTATAAAAAACGCCGAGTGAAGCTCGGTCGCTTAAAGTAACTTTGTACTGGTGCGGATACATACGCCATCTCTTCTTTCGCTTATCTCAATATTTCGTAGTTCCAGATTTACTTAAAAAAAGTACACATATATAAATAACTTTGCATTATAGAAAGTGTAAAAGAAATCTTAAAAACATACTTATATATCTTGATCTTTCAATTTCTCAAATTTCTTGGTGCTTCTCGGTTCTTCTTTTATCTAAAATTACGAGTTTTTGAGCCAGTGTAATTTGAAAACTATATAATTTAGTGAAAATCTGATGCACCACAAACCTAGATACGATCACCTGCATCTAAATTGCATTGCAGCCGTTTTGATTCAAGATCTTGATACATCTAGCAATATTATGTTCTTTTCTTGTTCCAGAACTAGAGGCTGGTCTGCTGGAAAGACATCAGCTGCCAAACGCAATAGACCCAAAGAATCACCGCTGCAGCGATGACTGTCATGATATATTCTACAGGATTGTTGGTATGACTGTTCTCTTTTAACTTACTTTATCAGCCGGATTGTCCACTGCTGAACACAGCCTCCCCTATTTAGGGGTTATTTACCATAATCCCCACGCTTGGCAGGAGGCTTGGGGACCGCAGTGTAAGATGGCAGTTCTTTAGAAGGCGCTGCTGCCCACCTTCCAGTATTTTTCCCTTAGTCGCCTCTTACGACACCCACGGGATGATATGGGGAGGTGCAATTCTAACCCGCTCTCTTTTACCTTACATACAAGAAAATAGGAAAATTGAAAAGTTATGTAGGGCCAAAGGGCCCATCAAAGGCCATCAAAGGAACGTATTTTTTATTTATTAATCTTTAGGAGCCCACATGATAATAATTTCATTGCATTTCTAGTCCAATATTTGTTTTCCGGTCATTGTTCTACACAAAATACCTATCTAAATTTCTAGCTTGTCTTGTGTAATTCCGTTTAGACACCCGTTACTTGCTATCGTAAAGGCGGACCGACAGCGGAGTCTCGTTAGTAAGACTCCGTTAGCAATTCGGGTACCGAACCCTAAAACCAGCCAAGTTCTTGATGGTACGGCTTTTTGTGAATGCTAGCCTTTCTAGCTACCACCTTCAAGCAGAAACTTAGAAGTGGTACCAAGCAAACCGCTCGCGCGTAAGGCTACCTTATATCGATGGTAAAACGCGGCGTACACAGCTCACCACTAAGGCAACACGCACCCGCCACGGGTGGTGTCAAGAAGCCCCATCGCTACAGGCCTGGAACTCATAAAGGGTGACGGTCTTTATGAGTTCAGCTACCAGAAGGGCACAAAGCTGTTGATCCGCAAGCTATCGAATGTCGTTCGAGCCCAGGACTTCAAAACCGATAATATCCTATTCCAGCGCTCGGTCGTTATGGCCCTCCAAGAGGCAAGCGAGCCTTATCTCGTCAGTCTTTTCGAAGACCCCAACCTTACACCATTCACGCTGAGTGTGGTACAATTATGCAAATGCACGCTTGGCTAGCTACCACCCTCAAGTTGACTTAACGGCATGTCCCAGCAGTTGTCCTTAACAACCAAATACCCTCTAGGTTAATCCTGTTTACCATATATCATAAATCACATCATCACTTACCAACAGGTGAGATGGAGGTCATAGATGTAAAATAGCGCGAGTCGAACCGATTTACAAATTACAATCTTTTTTTGTAAATTCAAACAAAATAATAATTATGGATCTCACAATTCGCACTTGGCTGGTTTTTTAATTCCCCTGACCAGGCTTGACTCACTTTAGGTAAAAAGCTACAGGTACACATGGGCGTATCCGTCCCGATAGGAATATTTCACAGTGCGTGCCGCGTCAGAAGAGATCACAGCTATGCACGGCTATGTGAGAGAAAGAGAGACTCCTTAGAGGTTAATATAAATATTAGGTACTCCGTGCTTTGCGAGCTGAAGTAAACTTTATTGCTTCGTAGCTAGAGTTACTTATTAATTGCAATGGCTTTGCGGAGTGATCCTTCTGGCCTTTTTATTCTGTGCCCTGTCTATAACCTGTTATCATTTAAATCGAGGCATGAGGATGGTAGGGCGTTTTAAAATTAAAACATGAAAAACGCCGGAGAGGTCATCCATCCGTTTTTTTAATATGTACTTAATCTGTATTCATAATTTATTTTTCTACCCTATACAGATGGCAACAGCGGAGGACACTTTGCCTTGGATCCAGTCAACAACGTGATCTTCCTAGAGAGAGAGCTTGATCGCAGCGTCAGCGCAGAGCATACACTTGTCATCGCCGCTGGCAACTCTTTGGATGGACCCACTCCCTTGCCATCTTCTTTGCTAACCGTTACTGTGATCGTAAGTTTTTCACAGTACTATAGGGGTCTAAATTGGCTGGATTGAAGCAATCAAATTGAATGCAATCTTCCTTTAACGATAAGATACCTGTTCACTGGCACCCCTCCGCAGTAAATTATTGATGCGCATTTTTACGGGTAGTCCTTGTACACTACTTTTTTTATGCCTTATTGGTTAGCCTTTAACTACTATCTCACCCGATGGAAAGTGATGATGTGGTCGAAGATGTTGTTCAGGCTAACCTAGAATTACTGGCAATCAAGGACAGGTGCCGAAACACACCGTTAGGTGCTTGGCTGATTTTCTACTTGAGGGCGGTAGCTAGCCAGGCGGGCATTCGCAAAAAGCCCTACCACCATGCTATAACGACTGCCATCCTAAGACAACAACCGGGACCGACGGCTTAACGTGCCTTCGAAGCAGTGCACGCTCAGTAGTAATGTCACTAGCGGTCACCCATCCAACTCATGACCGCGGCGGATGTTGCTCAACTTCTGAGGGATGGAACATCCGTTTTTTGTCTCACCTAAGTCAAAAGTCAAAGTCATTTATTCAATTTAGGCGTCTACGACGCTCTTATGAAAGTCAATTACAAATTTTAGTATTGAAATATTCTACATTGTACTGCCATGTTCAGCAAATAAATTGTATAGAGCCACTGCGAGAAGAACGTGCAAGAAACTCGGGGCCATTCTTTTAAACATCTTTTAACAATGTGTTACATACTTACTATATAATATAGTTATTATAATATTTGTTTAAATTATGTAGGTGACAGGCAATAGCTTTAGCTTGGCAGAGGTGGAATTGTCCAGGCATTTTTGTCGTTTAAGTAATCAGAAACTGTGTAGTAGGATTTTTTTATCAATATGTTTTTCACGTGCAACTTGAATTTCCATTCTGTGAGCGTTGTAATATGTTTAGGAACTTTATTATAAAACCGCACACAATTACCTAAGAAGGACCTTTATTTGTCTTTGCTAATCTAAAACCTGGCACTGCTATTTTATCTTTATTCCTAGTATTGTAATCGTGATTGTCACTGTTTAATTAAAACTTACTCAAATTTTTACGAACATACATAATATTTTCACATATATACAGACTTGGTAAAGTTAAAATATCAATTTCTTTAAAAAGATCCCTCAGAGATTCCCTAGGACCCATTTTATATATGGATCGAATTGCACGTAAGTACACCACTGTCTCACCTGAGTAAGAAATGATGCGGTTGAAGATGTTGTTCAGGCTTACCTAGCTTAGATATGTCCTTTATTTCTTAAGTCTATAGAGTGAACAGGTATATTGTTCATGTCTTCGACTTCATTGTCCCTTGACATCAGGTGTGGTCTACTAAATTATTGTTCTATATAAAACAGCAGCTATGTAAATACTGCCTCATATATTGCTGTTTAACTTATATTATGATTGTTTTATCATTGTGTTACAGGTGCGTGAGGCAGACCCTCGTCCAGTATTCCAGAGCGAACTCTATACAGCCGGAATATCTGTTCTGGACACCATCAACAGGGAGCTTCTTACAGTTCAGGTACTTTACTAATATTACAAGGCTAAAGTGAGACTGCAGTTACGGGCTAAAGATACAATGGCCAGACTGTGTCTAAAGCCCGAATTACACTGTCTGAACATATTATCATAGTGAAAGCTGTGACTCCACCAAAAGCAACTTTTGTCTTACCAACACGACAAATTTTCTGTTTAGCTGGGTTACAAAAAACAAAAATTGGCAAATTATGTGTTAATGATCCTCTCTCTTTGTTTGTCTTGTATAATCTGTCTCCATCGTATCCGACTCCGACACATATATAGTTGCCCTTAATTTGGTCATACCATCGTGTTGGGGAACGGCACCAAGATCTTTTGCCTTCTACATTTTCAACAATGGCCAGGTTTTTTAAAGCTATTGTCTCCTCTCCTTAGTGACACAAGTAGCCAAATTTTGTTTGGTGGAGATTTTTGAAGTTGCTTACTTTTGTTTGATGGAGACACAACTTCAACTACGATATTATATGATATTGTAATTTTTTTTTATAGCTGATAGACTAGCCTTTTTACCACTATCTCACCTGATGGTAAGTGATGATGTGGTCGAAGATGTTCAAGCTAACCTAGAATTACTGGCTCTCTAGGACAGCTGCCGGAACACACCTAGGTGCTTGGCTATATATATAATATTACTGAATAGTGTTCGGAAACCTTATTGAGGCCCAAGCTTTTCTAAGCTATGTCATAATTTCTTTTATTATAAAAGTAAACTTATTTCACTCATTTTAGTAAATAATATGGGATAACTCTCGTAAATAAATAAGATACATACAGATGTAGTACCGACAATAGTTTCGACAACTCCGGTGATTTTTTTAAGGAGAGCTCGGGTCATGGCTGCCCCCGCGTTGACGTCTCGCTTGGGACGCATATTTACATCATCATGTGATGCATAACCATACATTTCCTAAGAGTTACCACCTATGCTTCTTCATTTCTCTTAATGATCGTCTTGTGATACTTCAACATCTACATCAGACGAAGACTTTATTGTTATACATTGGCAGTCCATCACGTGGACCACACTTCTCACAGTTCTTATGTCTGCGTTTTGATTATTGTCTTATTTATGATATACTTTAGGCAGTTCACACAGAGGCGTCTCCCATAACGTACAGCATTAACCAAACGTCCATGGTGGCAGACTCCACCCTTGAGGCCGTACGAGATTCAGCTTTCAGCCTGAACCCGACAACTGGAGTGCTGATATTGACCATGCAGCCCACGGCTTCCATGCATGGCATGTTCCGCTTCACAGTGGTTGCAACTGATGAAGGTAAATTCTGACAGTTGGTGGATGTTGTGTTGTCTCTTCGTGCCTGGTGATGGCTTGTCTATTGGTATCTTGACGCTTGATGAAACGACGACTTCAAAGATGTCAACATGCAGAAGACACCCTCTTGTCCGTTGATATATACGGGCATTTTAGTATTACCAGGTCCTGGTTGAACAATCTCCACTCGGTTCCGTTGTGAAACTATTTTTCTCAGAGATGAAACCAAGATACATCCATTTCTCGATCGTGCGCTCGTAGAGTCAAGACCTCCTGAGGATGCTTCGTGTAGAAGTGAATCGCGTCGAAAACTCTTCCGGTTTGGCTGCGTGGCGTTTGTAACGTCACGTCGGCTTAACAGGAAAATTAGGCGGAATTGTCACTAGATATATTTTTATATATTTTAAGTGTTTTATTAACATATTAATTTGATGTTTTCTAAAAATATTTGTTATTATTAAGATACATCCATTTATCACCTCCAAATACCCAGGAAGGTACCTAGTGCTATTGTGAACGTTACCAAAATAAATGTTTCAAAAATAAGTATTTCTGAAAAAACTGTGCATCGATGTGGCATATAGATACAAAAGTTCTACAAATTATTTCACATTTTTAGTGCATAATTAAAAGGGCAAGCTAAGTGCCTAGCTAACATATTAGTTTTGGGTTCAAGTTAGCATAGAACAGAATGTTCAAATTGGTACCAAATTGTAATGGAAATTCGTAGACCCGTATTCGCAAACATTACCTACTGGTTATAAAAGAAAAGTATACAAATAAAAATTGCTGCGCGATTTTACACAAAATATTGTTTGTAATTATTAATTATGAATTGATAGAGCCTTTATCTACAATTTCATATCAGCACAGTCTCTTAATTTTTTGAGACGCGTACAAAACTTCTTTGCTACTTTAAGTAGGTACCTTTCTAGGCGACCGAGGTCCAGGCGGCGTTCCGGCGAATCCGAGGTTTCTATATTATATAATATAAATACTTATACAAGAACTGCTTGTTTTCATATATGAGGTAGAAAGATCTAATATTACGAGGAAAGATTTGAATTTTGTATGTAAAGAATAAACTTAAAATCTACGACCGATTTGAAAAAATCTTTCACCATTAGAATCCTACATTATCCCGATGAACATAAGCAATATAATATTTAAAAAAAACTGAATTTTTATTTTGAAACTTTTGTTCAATACTTGTGCGACTCCTGCGCGGCCTGCTATATAGTTATTTGTAATATGTATAAAGGTAAGGCATTTTTGCGGTTGTTCCTCGACCACAACTAGAAAACCGCCTGAGTGCCAGTTAACATTCCAGGTTTAGCTTGCGTTGCTACAATAACTTGCAACTTATAACATTATGCGAGATAATGTTCGAAGGCTCAGCTACTTACCAACAATCTAACAAACTGTGTTTATTTTCAGTTGGAGGCAGCGACAGGGCTGAAGTCAGGATATATCTGATATCGACACTCAACCGAGTCACTTTTGTTTTCATAAACACGCTTCAGAAGATTGAAGAAAGCACTGACTTTGTAAGTATTCACTTTCCAAGTTAGTAACTACTTCTCTATGTACGTAGATTGTGATTGAGGAACATAACCATATTAATTAGTGTAGAGTAAAATCTCAGAATTGAGATTCTGAGGGTAGAGCATAAAGAAAATGTGTGCACATCAAATTAAAATTAATGTTTATTGATTATCCGAATTTATTGTTATTTTAACTGGTTTTAGTTGAAGTAGGTAGGTACACTACGTTCGAAACGACCTAAATTGTGAACTGTTTGATTTTTACTTTCATATAAAGTATATTACTGCAGTAACATAGTTATATTACAAAATTACAACGAGAAGAAGCACTCAGGATTATATTCTAGAAACCTTCGTTCCGGTCTGGAACGAAGATCTGGATAGAATATATGGATTCAAAGAAACTATCTCGCCTTTAAAATGTTCCTTTTGTAAGCAATCTACTATTTTCGTGCTGGATGGGTAATTTTTTTTTCTTGGCATGCGTCACAGTGTAAGGATGCAGTGCTTCACAAGGCGTTGCTGTCCACCTTCTGGTTTTATTCCCTTTGTCGCTTCTTACGACTTCCACTGGAAGGTATGGGGAGTGCAATTCTAGTCCGGCACCCCACGGAGAAAAATACCTATCTACTGTAAAAATCTCTGTATGTCTGAGAATTATTTTTATAAGCATGTGAATGCTTATAAAATTAACAGCTGAACTGTTAGGTATACATACTTTCAGCATCAGCAGTGTTGAGATTGAAATAAAAAACATAAATTTTATAACCTAAGAACAGTTTACATGTACCTAATTACTTAGTATTTGGTTTTACAAAAGAACTTACATTAATCAAACAGCCATCAATTCAAAATAACACGATAAGTCTCCAAAATAACAAAGAACTTACAGCAAATTGCACCGAGCCCTCTTCCAAAAACCTCACTCTACCAAATCTCACCGTCAAAATGGCTGAACCACGTGGTGGGAGCCGTATCTGCAGTCTATGGTTGGGTGACCTTACAATGTGTAGGAAACCGTTAAAGATTATGCTAACAATACTTATTAAAATTAGTATGCATACCTATCGATAAGGGTTTGCCTTTAATGTGTCTGGCTACTTAACCAGATAGCGGCGACGTTCACCGCCGGGTTCGAGATGAGGTGCAACATCGACCAGGTGGTCCCGTTCAGCAACGCGCAGGGCGTCGCGCTCGACGACCAGACCGAGGTGCGAGCGCACTTCATCCGCGACAACGAGCCCGTGCTGGCTGACGAAATAGAACTGTGAGTAACAAACAAACAAACACCACAAACTTTACACATCATAATAAAGTTATTTCATTTCTAAAGCTGAAATTTGGCAGATGTTCAATAGTTTTCATCGTTTTATGAAAGGGGTTTAAATTGAAGGTAAACGTTTAAATTAAAGTACTATGTCATTGTAATTAGGAACATGAAATTTACCAAATTTCTATTGCGGGAAGTTCAAAATTTTGTATACAGGATTATTGGTAAAATGCTAACTATATCTTAGGGTTGACTTTTGCTAGTCCTAGCAAACATTTCGAGATGTTTTTTTTTGTTTGTTATGTGTATTTGACGGAATAAGCACGAGGAACACTTGATCTTAAAAGTCTCTTTTGCCTGTAATTCATTATTTCATATTTTTTATTACTTACGAGCAAAGAGCGCCCGCCGCGGTTATACTGGACTGGACCGCGATCCCTTTGAATTTTGAATAGAGTTTTGAATATTTACATCGAGCAAAGTAATAAAAATATGAAATAATAAATTACAGGCAGTAGACACTTTTAACATCAGGTGGACCTCGTGCGCATTTCGTCAAATACACATAAAAAAGCAAAAAAAACATCTCCAAATGTTTGTTAGGACTAGCAGAACTCAACCCTAAGAGGTTGTAAGCATTTTACCAATGACCCAGTGTATTTTTTGTTCTGTTGCTAGTTAGTTTGACTATTGTATTGTGTCACGTAATACTCGAGGTTTAGAGATTATTATTAAGGATATCTAATAAAGCTTATAGTTATTGAAATGATTAGGCTAATTACGTAATTGTTTATATTTTTTACGGTTGTAGGGGTAAATTATGGAATTGTGTGCATTCATCAATAACTCTGAAGATAATAAGTACAATATTATTTAACTTATGCTGAATATGTAGCTGTTAGTTATTCCTCAATAAATCAAAAATACTTCACTGTTCCTCAGATTGCGAAGGGACACAGAGCGCCTGAACGCAATTCAGAACGTCCTCAGCACGGATCTGCTGGTCCTGTCGGACTTCTTCACGGACTCGAGTCCAGTGATCGGTGCGGACGCGAACCAAGTGACCATCTACGTGCTCGGGGCGCTCGCGGCGCTGCTCGGGTTCATGTGTCTAGTGCTGCTGCTCACCTTCATCATCAGGACTAGGGCGTGAGTACTCTTATTGAAGCATAGCGTAGCTTACATACTAGTTCTCAATCGATCCACTGGCGAAGGTAGAACCATACTGATCCAAGTGTCATTCTATATTGGAGCTATGTGCAACAAAATCAAGGAAAAAAATATTCAACTGATGCCACATTGATCCAAGTACAAAAAGCGCCTTATATTGCTAGAGGACCTCAATTTTTCACTTTAGCATTATACTTTCAAAAATATATCCTGCTATACTGATCCAATTTTATTTTTAATCTGGTTTTTTTTCTGCAGTAACCAACATTTTGACTACTTTTAATCAAAATATTTTATTTTAGTTTTATTTTTATTTTCTCTCTATCATATAAGCCATCATTTCGATAAAGTTTAAAGCATAATAAATCACGTATTTTTTTAAAACAAGTTCAAACGCGTTTCCTTCTTTTTCTCAATATAATGAAAATGATACTTGGATCAGTATGGTTCTACCGTCGCCAACTAGGTTAAGCTACATTCACTACGGTCAATACTTGGGTGACAGCTCTGCCCAACTCAGCCCAGTGGGGGTTAACAGGAATTCAAATTACGTATGGCCCCTACGGCGCTCAAAAGAGAAAAAACCTATTGTCCCCCACTGGGGGCGAAAAACTTGGGGACAACAGGAGCAACCCGTATTTACTACTAGTGCTTCCGCTGCTTCGAACGGTTCCGGTTATTGTATTAGAATGGCAGTCGTAGGCTATGTCAAAAATATTTGCGGTCTGATAACTTCGACACTTTGCAAGGTGGTATTTTGCGAATATACGCCTGGATAGCTACCACCCTCAAGAAAAAAGTCTGTTGGCAAGTACATAAAGATATGTTAACAGCGGTTCTTGAGAGCCAGTTTTCATTCTAGGTTAAGAGTTTTATGGTTTATGCCACGTAACCCAGATAAAATATTTAGCGAAGATATAATGGATATCAAATATTTTCTAAATATAATAAGAAAACATTAAATTAATATTTTAATAAAACACTTAAAAATATATCTAGTGACAATTGCGCTTAATTTTCCTGTTAAGCCGACGTGACGTCACAAACGCCACGCAGCCAAACCGGAAGAATTTTCGACGCATTTCGTTTCTACACGAAGCATCCTTAAGAGTCTTGACTCTACGAGCGCACGATCGAGAATGATCTTGTTTCTGAATGAAAATGATTCTCAATCGTGCGTTGAATGTTTTTTTTTATATTTGTTACTTATCATTAAATATCGATTTCCCCCTAAAGTAACGCCTGAATCTATGCCTTAGCATAGATAAAGTTGTAACATAGCTCTATATATCGCACAGGACCTTTTACACCACCCGGGTTTCACTATCACCCGTTTTTATATTTTACAGCTGGTATATAGCCTTTACATATCTCGCTTGTTGGTAAGCGATGATGTCGAAAGTAGACTGAACCTGTGACCTTAATTGAAATTTATAACATTATTAATCTAAAAAGGCAATAGACATAATTCAATCAATGATCAAATAAAGTATTTCATTCAAGTATAAGTAACTAAAGCATTGACGTACATACATAGCATATTTATATGTGTAAAATTTTACAACCAATGTATTTTAGGGTTGTGAAACACATTTCCTTTCTAGTACTATTTGATAAAAATCGACATGTATACGCATAGGTATACGATGTGGTGCATTAATTAAAATAATTGTTTTATTTATATGTGATACTAACCTTTACAAATAAGTTCTGCACTATACTAACCAATGGATTTATAATTGTCCGAAATAAAAACATTTCATATTTCCAAATGTATCAATTACAAGTTCCATAGGTGCACTAGGTTCTTACTGAGAATGGCATTTCTGCAGGAACAGCCTGCAACCCTTGGCCTCCTTAGAGGTCGAACTCAAGACCTCGCTTAGACTCATACCAATTACTGTTTCTAATATTGTCTTATACAGGCTGAACCGTCGCTTGGAAGCGTTGTCGATGACCAAGTACGGGTCGGTGGACAGCGGCCTGAACCGCGCCGGCATCGCAGCGCCCGGGACCAACAAGCACGCTATCGAGGGCTCCAACCCGATATGGAACGAAGTCATCAAAGCACCAGATTTCGATACTATAAGGTAAGAATAAAGCCTTATTATCCAACTACAATTATAGTGGATAAAAACTTTTAGTAAAAGTTGTGAACGCATATAGTTTCAGGCTGACACGAGTAATGGCTAGGTCTCAGAAGGTCTAGTAGGCTAATATTGTCCAGTGAAGTCCCGTAATGTCTGGTGTCCTGTATCATATGGTATACTAAACCCGAAAAGGATAGTCAAACTTTTCAACCGAGCGACTGTCCGGGATTGTATTTGACATTATAAATATTATAATGAGCCCACCGTGGCGCACGAACTGATGGATGCATGAGAAGTACTTTAAACATTCAATATCGCTTTAAGCAAACATTCAGGAACAATACAAATAGTAATTAAACAACTTTAAACGGTTTAAATCGCGTATATTTATCATTATTTTTGTCCCGACGTTTCAAACACTTTGCAGTGATCTTGGTCACGGGGTGACAATACAAATGGTCACCGTTGTAACTGCATATCCACTGTACTGCCCGTGGGGTGCCGGGCTAGAATGTCACCCCCCCCCATCTCTTCCCATGGGTGTCGTAAGAGGTGACTGAGGGTAAAATACACGAAGGTGAAAGCAGCGCTTTCTGAGAAATTACTATCACTGTTTTGCATGGTACCCTCAAGTAGGAAAATCTGTCGCCAAGCACCTCACGGTGTGTTCCGGCAGCTGTCCTTGAGAGCCAGTACTTCTAGGTTAGCCTGAACAGCATCTTTGACCACATCATCACTTACCATCAAAGGTCGTCAAAGGCTAAACTATCAGGAATAAAAAAAATCTTATACTGTGACCTCCAAGCCGCCTGCCAAGCGTGGGGATTATGGCAAAACCCAATGATGGGGGAGGCTATATTCAGCAGTTGACATTCCGGCTCATACAGTATATCCACTGATAAGCCTAGAAGTATCTATCACAGAACATTAAAATCTGTAACGAGAAATATCATGTGCTTAGTGTGACATTGTCCACAACATATTTTCGTGGTACAATTGAGGTAATGGTGCCACCGCAAAATAAATCAAATCAAAACAAATCAAAATTAGTTTATTGCCACACAAAAAAATACACATTAATGACAACCAATACACAAGAAAAACTTAAAAATAATTCGTAACTAACATAAAAGGAAAAGCAAAAGATGATATTATATAAATAATGTGGGCAAAAGGAGAAATACTCAGCATAAAGTTCGTACACATGTGCACACAGTTACATAAAGTTGCCGTGGTTCCATCAAAGGAACTGTATAATAATACCACAGCAAATGAACGATATATTTTATTATTATTAACCAATGTTAATATACATAATCGCCTAGCAGGTAACATAAACTTTCTTCGTTCAATCTTACCACGTTTTGTTTTAGTGACGCATCAAACGACTCAGACTTGATTGGCATCGAGGACCTTCCTCAGTTCCAGAACGATTACTTCCCTCCGGGCGACAATAGCTCGTTGCAGGACCTTTACAACGATGATCCGGTAAGTTTTATGGATGGTACACACTTATCCGTGCATTGTCAACGACACCACTGGGGTCTGAGGTATTGTATATACCAATGCTTCTTGCAGTCACGGACCACTTTCAGAATTTCAAAATTTCTGTGGACCTCTCTCGACGAATATTTATTAATTATACTATTAATGAATCACTTTTTTTTTACGTTTTTCTGATGGAACAAGCTTGGTCCACCTGATGTTAAGTGGACTAACCTCTGCCTATAACATTTGCAATTCATGACAACTCACGAATTGCACTGCACAGTGAGACATAGTTGTTAAGTCTCATTGTGCCTGTAATTTCACTGGCTCTCAAGGACTACTGCCGGAACACACCTTTCGGTGCTTGGCAACAGACTTTCTACTTGAGCGTGGTAGCTAGTCAGGCGGGCAATTACAAAATGCCCTTCCACCATGCGGTGAAGCTCAAGCCGGCGGTGGGGATCGAACCAGGGTACTGCGGCACGTCAGTCCATAGTTATTACCGCTCGGCCATCATTGCTTCAAAACTTGTACTTTTTTATACCTAATCAAATTTAATTTAAACTAATTGAATGATAGGATGCTGTTGCTTAGACTCGGTGAGCACATTAATTTGTGGAACTGTGTTCGAGTGGTCAAACAAACAACGCGTGAATGTACTGCACAGTTTCCTAATATAAATATGGATTAACTGAGCTACTGAGGAGCCCCCTAAGGGGTCCATGGACCCCACTTTAAGAAACTTTGGTATTCACCATTTTACTTGGTACACCTCCCGGTACACTGTAGTTATGTTCTAATACTGAATTTGTGCATTTATAGTTGTTAATTGTTTGTCATTCGTAAGATTAAGACATAACAACACCTACAGAAGATTTCTATGCGCAGATCTTATTTTCTTCTACGAAAAAGGCGTTTCAATTAATTAAAACTATAAATTGGGAATTTTTTTAGGGAATGGTTTAGATATTTAGAAAATATGTGTTTTGTGAAAGCTTTTCCAGAAATTACAAAAAAGTTTATTTTTTCTACGTTTCATGTACATTGGTATAGAAATAATCAAACAAAGGCCCGGAAAAAATTGCGTACATAGAAGTGGTTGTGCATTCAGTTCAGGTCGAGAATTTTTAATTTATATTTTTATTGTAACGTATACAATTTTTTTTAATCCCCCGTGCACTCGCCCACTTTCAGTGTTTGCATATTTATGATTTTTTTTAATCAATACAAATTAAAACATAATAAATTGTTTCATTAAAGATAACGCACTACTAGACGGCGGTGGTGTAATTACCATAAAAAAATATAAATGACATCCCGTGTTGTCGTCCAGTGGTTGATAGTATACATGCGCTTATCTACCTGGCACGGCGGCGGCGGTATGCCGTATTGATATTGACATCGCCTCAACTCAAGCCGTACTGTATTCTTTGTGTGGAACTTCATATCAAGTGGTCCGAAATGAGCCAATAGTACCTACTAACGTTGCTCACAGTACTAACTATTGGACCGATTTGTATTATGCACGCTTACGGCCATTTACTAACAACTCGGACCAAACAACAGCGTGTATATGACACCATCCATCTGTCTAAACAAGAGACAATTATAAGCTGTAAAATAATTTCTATCTTTTCAGTTGTGGTCACAACAAATGAAATGATAAAAATTTGAGACACACAACCGTAAGCATGTCAATGTTTGGTCCGAAATGTGCCCCGAGCACTATTGGCACAGAGTGCTCACAATGCCCATCCACGGAGCCGTGAGAACGGTAAGCGCTGAGTGTTGACGTCATCAATGACATCACTTCTATCAACCATAATATGGACCGCACCGTAACACTCACTAATGAACGCCGTATCGGCACATAACATATACTTACCCGAGTAAGGTAGACTGCCTTACTTCATTTTAATAATCAGGAGAGCATTCATATGGCAGCTGTCAAAATACTCATATTGGTGGAATCAGGTGGCCTCATATGTACAAAGTGTTTACACCTGCAACAATTAAAATCAACTTTCTATCTAGGTAAAGTCAAATAGTTCGAAAGTATACTATTAGGGTTCAATAAACAGGACTCTATTCTAATCCTATGTTATCCATCCGGCCTATAGTTCCTCTATAGGGCTGTATTTTTTAACGATACTATTTTTTATATTGGTGGCCCATACCTGTTTTAGTCCACGTTATTGTTTAAACATTATTGTAAAAATCTAAATAAATGCAAGCGTCAAATGTGGTGTGTTTATAGCAGGGAAATGCGTATAAAATTACATCGCTAGACAAAACGACATACTGACCTTTACTTGAAAATGGTTGGTTAGTTATTCAAACAATCGCAAGATTGACGCATGTAGCCCATGAACTAACCCCTCGGAGACTACGACAATGCGATGAGTATACGACAAATTTACAGCTGTAAGCGTGCTATTGCTATCAATTGTGCAAATCGGACCGCACTGTAACACTCACTAATGAACGCCGTATCATAATCGCCTAGTCAATATTTAAGTTGATTTCTCTTGATTTAGTTGGTGTTGATTGGTCCCAAATATGTTAGTGTAAAAATTACAACCTAAACGTAGCCTGAGAATTTATTATTAAAATAACAAACCTCTGCTCAGTTGATACCATTAACAATAAATATTCAGATATATTGAACTTACTGAGACAACAAATAAACCCTTACAACAGGATCTTAGGATAGGCACACTCACAACAACCCACAAAGTCGAAGATGATACAGTGGCAGAGGACAATGAGAGTACATCCTCAATATATGAAAAGGTGGAAGGCGTGGCGGCTGCAATACCGCCCCTATTTCACGATAACCGTAGAACTTCTCCAAATATTGAATCCTTCAATAAAGATGATGTCGCTTCCCTGCAACCATGTCCAGCAAATAACGATGAAAAGGATAATGCTTGTATGTATTGCAATGAACTTTACTCTTGGAGCAGACCAGAAGAAGTTTGGGTAAAGTGCACGACCTGTGGGAAATGGGCTCATGCATCATGTGCAGACGTTCGCAACAAAACAAATTCTTTAACATGGGAGCTATGTTAATAATACATTATTATCTATGACAACTTTCGTTGTTGTTATGAAATATGTAAATATATTTCATAACAACAACAACATATAGCGCATAGATTCTGTGTTCATTTTTAAATATCTTTTATGTATTTTTTTATAATTAGCAATGATATACATCTGTAAATGTTTAGTATAATTTCGATAAGTACCACAGTTAGTACCTATGTATTTTAAGTTATAAACAATTACATTATTAATAAAGATATATAACCAACTTAATGTATTAATGGTGGGTATATAATTTTGTACACCTTTCCCCTAAAACACAAATAAAGGAATTATATTTATTTTTATACCTCTTTAAACCGTTAAGTACTAAATCATATAATGAGCAAGAATCTAATTAATACCAATAAGTAAAAAAAAAGGTAGAAAAAGAGCGTATTCGAAAATAACATACGCTCCTTGGTCGTTGACCGGAATAAATGAGATCGGAGCAGGGAGGGGTGCGATGGAGGGGCGCGGCAGGCATTCATATCGTTATGTTTCTTAGTACACAGAATCGCTCTGAATTAAACGCTCGTGGGGTAGCTTACTTAGGCGTCCTTAACCGATCAACTAATTTAAGCAAAGTTCACTGAGGTCTTAATTTGGATAGTTATCCGAGGAGTGCCGGGCTAGAATGTCACCCCCCCTTTGATACCTGTGGGGGCCGTAAGAGGCGACTAAAGGTTAAATACCGGAAGGTAGACAGCAGCGCCTTCTGAGGAATTGATATCTTAAGCTGCGATCCCCAAGATGCCTGGAGGGGATTATGGCAAAACCCCTGGGGATGCTGTGTTCAGCAGTGGACAATTCGGCTGGTACAGACCGTCATAGGATGGCAGTCATAACATGGTGGTAGGGCATTTTGCAAATTCCCGCCTGGCTAGCTACCACCCTCAAGTAGAAAATCTGTCGGCAATGTACCTCACGGTGTTTTGATGACCTAAAAAGTATTAATACAACGAGCAAATGTATTGAAAAAAAACACGTCATGTTTTCTGTAAAAGTACGTTTATAGCCAATGTTTCGAGTAGCTGTTCTGGAGATCCAGAAATTCTAGTTCGTCTATTCGAGTTACCCTGAACAACATCTTCGACCATAAAACAACACTTACCATCAGGTGAGATATAGTGGTCAATAGCATCAGCTAGTTTATAAAAAATATTACCAGGAGATCAGTAATAATGGAGAGGTAAAGCGTAAAGGCTTTGTGAGTAACTCGTATACCAGAACAGTATCGATTTTCACATAACCTTTACTCTTCAGAGTATCTGTTTTCCTGGTACTTTATACCGTAGAAAAATGAAAGTAGTTTATTTACAGTACGAAAATACATGTGAGAAAAGTGTGAAGATTTTGGTCTTGGTCAGTACCGTGTGACCCTGAGAATAAACTATTATATACTGTGATAAGTTAAGGAAACAGAATTTCTTATATTTTTAATGCTAGTGTGACGGATGGGAAGTTTTTTTTCTAACTGTCACACTGGTGTAACAGAGCAGTGCGTATGTTAGTCAGCGCGGGTACTCGCGTGCTCCGTGAAGTCATCAAGAGCATCAGTACATTTATTCTAGGGTCTCAGCTACAGGTCTTAGCTCTGGGCGTCAAGTCTGCTAATCAATATGAATCTATAATGGACTTGGCCTGGTCAGTTTTGACAGTTTTGGTAGTCTACTAACTTCATATCGTTCACATTGAGTCAATATTGATTCAATCTCGGTTTCATATGAAAACGAAACGAAATAGTAATAAATATTAACGAAATTGATTTCTGAATTACCTTACTCTTCTCTTTTTATTTTTTGTTGGCAATATCGTCAAACCAGCCTAGATTCATCATAGATTCATATATTCATAAGGGATCAGCAGACTACCGATTCTGTCTTGTATGAATCTTGAATGAATATATGTTGAATATGAACATGTACTTAGCAGACTTGGACCCCAGGTCACTTGGCTGAACAACGTAAGTGGACCTGAGGGATAACAGTTAGGTACTTATATATAATTTTTTCTGTTACAGCGGCAGAATCCTCTACCCAATCATAGTAATAACTTCGGGTTCAACGCGACGCCCTTCAGCCCTGAATTCGCCAACAGCCAGTTCCGACGTGTATAGATATAGAAAATAAACAATTTGTACAAATATTTATTATAAACATATTGATATGTAATTATTATACTTTCCTGTTTGATATACTCAGAATAAACTCATTTATATTAATGTTTTTCGTGATCTCTTATTACTGTCACTTGAAGCAATGCAGATGACTAGCTACCATCTTAGAGTAGTAAATCTGTCGCCAGGCATTTAACAGTGACGCGGCAGCTGTCTGCTAGAGTAGTGCTTTTGAAGCGCTCGTAGCGAAGTTTACTTAGCTGTTCTCAACCGATCAGCAAAGTTAAGCAACGTCGCGCGCGGTCAGTAGTTGGATGGGTGACCGCTAGTGACATTACTACTGAGCGTTTCCGTGCTTCGGAGGGCACGTTAAGCCGTCGGTCCCGGTTGTTGTCTTAGGATGGCAGTCGTTATAGCATGGTGGTAGGGCATTTTGCGAATGCCCGCCTGGCTAGCTACCACCCTCAAGTAGAAAAACTGTCGCCAAGCACCTAACGGTGTGTTCCGGCAGCTGTCCTTGAGAGCCAGTACTTCTAGGTTAGCCTGAACAACATCTTCGACCACATCATCACTTACCATCAGGTGGGATAGCGGTCAAAGGCTAACCTATCATGCATAAAAAAAAAAAAAAAAAAAAAAAAAAGTAATTCTAGGCTAACTTGAATAACTTCTAGTATCATAACTTACCAATTATTCGTAAGTTGTACATGTACCTATTGTTAGTTTCTGTTATAGATATCTGTTATACATACATATTAATTATTACCCCACGCCTGTATTCCCGAAAGGGTAGGCAGAAGTGTTAACACCCACGTTTCGCCAATTAGGTTGTGGTCCCATGTAATACGAGGTGAGCTTGTTGCCATTCACCGGGCACAGTTTCAGGGTCATACAAAATATTTTTCTGTAACACACTGGACGAAACACAAGAATATATATTACGAATAATATTTTTACGCTAACAACATAGATGGGAACACAAGTCGGTACATATTGTATGAAACCCTTTCAGGGCACTAATATGGTATACCGCCCTATTGTGCGTCTGATATCAAATCAAATAAATATCAAATACCATCAAAGGAACTATCTAATGGTACCACGGCAAAAGAACGCACCCAACACCCTACTCACATCCGCGTGAGAAGTGGCATGCTGCTCATTTGGAGCACTTTTCCCTTAGTCGCCTCTTACGAGCGGGAATAAATGGGGAGGTGACATTCTAACCAGGCACCCCACGGATTTGATATATCTAATTGGGATAAATAGAAGTATTTATTTACGTCAGGCTGGCGCAAGGTGGTTCATGAAATTTTGTGCTTATTTTTTGGAAGGTTGATTCAATTTTTAAGGTGTCATCACATTGTTGCAGAAAATGTAATTAACAGTATTTTGTGCTTCACTGACAATGACTGGGTAGTCTGGGTTTAGTGGTTCGAACCCATAACTAAGTAATGGCATCACCTAGGTAGCTACCACCCTCAAGTGGAAACTCTGTCACCAAACACCTAACAGCTGCCCCTGAGAGCCGGGTCCCGTCTCTGCATTAGCCTTTTGTTTTTTTTCTAGATCTTAATAAATAAATCTTGGGTTTGTAAAAGACAAGATGTGATACTATCAATAATTTTTGAAGCGCTCGTAGCGAAGTTTACTTACCCGTTCTTAACCGATCAGCAACGTCCGCCGCGGTCATGACTGGGATTGGTGACCGCTACTGACATTACTACTGAGTTCTTCCGTGCTTCGGAGGGCACGTAAAGCAGTTAGTTGGTCCTGGTTGTTGTCATAGGATGGCAGTCGTTACAGCATGGTGGTAGGGCATTTTGCGAATGCTCGCCTTGTTAGCTATACCACCCTCAAGTAGACAATCTGTCGCCAAGCACCTAACGATGTGTTCCAGCAGCTGTCTTGACAGTCAGTAATTCTAGGCTAGCCTGAACAACATCTTCGACCATATCATCACTTACTATCAGGTGAGATAGTGATCAAAGCCTAGCCTATCAGCTATAAATATAGAAATAATAAATTTAATATTTTTTTACAATAGATTTAATTCTGAATCCACCTCTTTAAAACATCCAAAAACGAGTTCTGGAAACTTCTGTAATCTTTGAAGAATTCTACCTTTTTCTATGCTTCTGAAAGATATGTTCAGAACATACAGAAGCAACTTATTACGTACAATCATGGAAGAAGACAATAAATGGCATGACATTTTGAAGCAGTGATGGCTCAGTGGCATTGGCTATGGACTGCCGCGCAGCAGGTCCATGGTTCGAATCCCGCCCAGAGCTTGAGCTTCACCGCATGGTGGAAGGGCATTTTGCGAATGCCCGCCTGGCTAGCGACCACCCTCAAGTAGAAAATCTGTCGCCAAGCACCTAACGGTGTGTTCCGGCAGCAGTCCTTGAGAGCCAGTGAAATAACAGGCATAATGAGACTTAACAGGTATGTCTCAAGGTGGTGGGCGCAGAGCAGTTCGTCACTTGTGATGAAATGCATCTGTTATAGGCAGAGGATACCGCTTAACATCAGGTGGGCCTCGCACTTGTTCCTACACAATAACATTAAAAAAAAAGAGTCGACGTCGTTCTCAGTTCTGCGAGCACTAAAATTGACGAACCGTGTGCTCGTGGGGGTAGCCTATGAACCATCTGACTTTTCTCAAATTATAAAGTTTTTGGAGTAACATGGTCTGTCTAACCTTTTTAGGCTACAATAAAAGGGTATGGTTAGAGCAAAAGGCACAAAATCAGTTCAACTCCAATGAAATAACAGGCATAAACTATGGGCGACAAGTCACCTACCAAAGCAGCGAAAAAAAAGGTGTAGGAACTGCATCAACAAACTTAGCTATATATAGTTACATAGAAACTTATTATTTGTAGCTATATTTCTCTGAATAACTAAGGTGAATTCAAATCGTATGATCATTATACTAAGACTTAATTTGGCTTGCAATAAATTAATAGTACCAGCCGTTGCGCGTAGCACGTTAAATAAACAACCAAGCGCGTGTCGGGCCAAGCTCAGTGTAGGGTTCTATATTCAATAACACAACCACGGATTTAGGAAGGGAGGGGATGTGCCGAGAAGGCGGAATCCGTGTCCCCGCAAGGAGTTCCGGAGAACTTGTTGGTTAAAATCGTAAATATCGGCGCGTCAATTGCACTTAGTCCACGGTCGTGCAAACATCGTATAATTAACACAAAAACCGCTGCTATCGGTCGTAACATTCTAGAACTATAAAAATCGAAAGTTTAATGAGCCTGCTAAATATTGTAAATAAACTTTTAAGTAATATTTCAAGCGTTACTGGGTTAGAGACTAATCATAAAAAGTTGACTGTTGTATAGTAGAAGTTATTTTGATGATCTCTACGATATTTTCACACCAAAACATACATTTTCTTTCAGTTTTCCGAAAGATCCAAATAGAAAGGAAAAATGGATTGAAGCAACAGGCAGGGGATCTACCTGGCTTCCATTTAAAAATAACAGAATATGCTCAGCCCATTTTAGGGAAGAGATACAGACACATACAAGACATTTTACAGGACAGTAACTAAATAAGTTAATACAGTTATATACATACTAAGTATGTATATCAAGTATCAATTATCCAATAAATAATAACCTACAATTAAAACGAAGTGCGAGGTGACATTTTTTAATTAAATATATTTTTCGTATTTTTCACTTACTAAGATTTTCATGAAATTTATGGTGACGTAAAAATGTGTATATTATAAAGCATGAAATGTTATTTTATAGTTAATTACTTATTGAGGTACATTCTGTACTTATTATTTCGATAACACTTTACCGATAATATCAATCCCTAGCGTACGTGAAAATGTATGCATGTAGGAGTAATTTTTATTGTTACTGTGATGTCCGAGCGCTTTGCTTTCATTGGTTGATTTGTCAGTGTGCATTGTAATCAGTTAGTGTAAGTAGCTAATGATGGCGCTGCGTTCAGTGTATTACTTTAAGAGTTTATTTTTGCATTTGTAGGTGTGAAATGCAGTTGGGATACATAATTGAAAAACTGCGACATGCAAACCAGTACATTAAATGCCGCGCGCCATATCCCCTCCCTTCCTAAATCCGTGAACACAACAATTCTGTTGTTCCTTATTCTATATCACTTTCTTCCTGCTAAAGTTAAAAAAAATAGTACGATTGCTGCCAAGTTATTATTTCAATTCACAAAATTGTAATTAAGTTCGTTTGTGACTTCTTTAAGTAGGTACTCGATTGAAAGAATAAAATACAAAATTAATGAAAAATTTCAAAGTTGTTTCGCACACCGATCTTGAAATATCCGATACGCGAAGTAGTGTAGGTAGTATTATTAAATGTTATATGGTACTGTATCATCTTGTTGCAATAAGTCTGTGTATGTACGTCATAGGCGTCGGTAAGTTTTTATTCTACGCCGTAGGTATAACATCCTCTTGGAACAATGTGTTTCAAGCATGGAAGTAATAAGTACTAGTTGTACGTAGTACTTATTACTTCCATGGTTTTAAGGTATCTTTCACAAAGAATGTACATTTAGCTAGTCTTTCTAATCAGTGGGTAGAATGTGGGTACCACAGAATACTTTGGTTATACAATGTGGATACCATAGAGTACTTTGGTTATGCCCATAGAGAAAAGTAATAAACCGGAAAACACTGTGCGACATTTTACCGGAAATTGGGTACCTTAATACCATAAAGTAACGTTGTATCTTAATACAAAGCATAAAGTAACTTTGTATATACATACAAAGTACATGATCTGTGTTTATTTTCGGGTTATTTTTGAACGGTTGTTGGATTACATATTTGCTTTCTGCTAAAATATTCATCTTCCAAGCAAACTACGATAGTAAAATGTCATTTAAAAAGCACCACTGCAGGCTGGGTCTTGGTTAGTTCTCATTCTATTTCAAGTTATTAATTTGTTCAGTTCCGAAGGGTACCTACTTATTCTGTACAAGGCTACGACCTACGGCCCTCCGACTATGCTGTCCGTCCGTCTGTCTGTCTTTTCTCTTACGAATCGTAGTCTTCTATCTCGAATTTGACCATATTTTTGCAGAACAAGCAGGGATCCTTCTGTTTTTAATATCTGTTCGATAACCTAGGTAGGAACCGATACCTACTGCTGCATTGCAGTCACCTCTAAATATTAACGTCATCATTTAATAAAACACTAGCTGCATCCCGCGGTTCCGCTCTCGTAAACTGATAAGTGATGGCGATGAAAAGTTGGTATTCTATAATATATTCATCCAGAAAGTAATCTTATCAATATACCCAGTTTCATCCAAATCGGTCCAGTCGTTTAGCCTACATGAGTAACAATCATACGCACTCACATCCTCAAACACTCATTCCAAACTCATAACCTCACATATACACTAACTCACAAACTTGCACATTTCTTTTAATATAGTGTGAAGAGTGTGTCTGTTCGCAATAATAAATTCGCATAGGCGAACAGACACACTCTTCACACTATTAAAAGAAATGTGCAAGTTTGTGAGTTAGTGATATATATATATGTGAGGTTCAAGTAGTTGAACACCCACACCTTGCTCGTTTTTTGGTTTCATGTTATAGGAGCGAGCCTGCTATTATTTACTGAACACAGTTCTGTAGGTACGTAGAGTACTTTTTACGGCTAAAGAGAATTTGTGATTATTAAAACCTAATCACTTTTACAAACCCAGGACCATCAGAATGACCGCCACTGGTCCAACGAGTTGATCCTGAAACTTCAGCATCTGTCCTCCATTCCATAATACTTAGGTAATTCTTACCACACACATCATCATTTACCATCAGGTGAGATAGTGGGCAAAGGCTAATATATCAAGAAAAAAAAATCACACATCATTTGCAATCTTGAGTTTCTGGGTTCAATCCCAGCGTATAGGGCAACATTTTTCAGTTTTCTGACAAAGGAATATCAGTATAGCATCCCAGAGTCAGTTCTATGGCTGTGGATTATAATTACAGTATTCTTCCATTGACATCCACAGCCATTAGGTATACGTCAAACGTTAAACAAATGCTTCTTCCAAGGGGGGTGCCCATGCAAATACCATAAGTCCCACGCTTGGCAAGCGTCTTGGGGATCACATTGAAAGATGGAATTCTTTATAAGACGCAGCCGGGTGGTCAGCGTTTTCAGATAATTTTTTTTTTTTTTATACCACAAAGTTGGCAAACAAGCATACGGCCCGCCTGATGGTAAGCAGTTACCGTAGCCTATGGACGCTTGCAACACCAGGGGTATCACTCGCGCGTTGCCGACCCTAAAATATTATATAATTTTCCCTTCTTCACCTATTACCCACCACTTACCACTTACAAGCGGAGCAATTCCAGCCCAGCACCCCATGGAGTACGTATGTGATGGACATGGGCTGGGAGCAGCGCAGTAAAAGGCCAATAGGATATTAAAATCTTGTGATAAAGCTGTAAACGTATTTTATTTGTAGAAGAACATTACATCAGTCAATAGGAAAATTTTCTAACAACCGTTGCTTAGTTACTAATCATAGACTATGAAATTACAAGTAATAAATCTATTTTCAACACCCCCACTTAAGTTTATAGTCTTTGTAATCCCATATAGTTAAAACAAAAATTATGTTTAACCCTGTTTACAGATTTTGTTAAAGCATCAGCAGGCATGGAACTAGTTTCACAGTAATCTATAATTATTTCCTTTGCCTCAGCTAACTCTTTAACATAATTGTACTTTATATTTATATGCTTACTTCTCTTATGAGTGACTGGATTGTAAATCATCTTGCTAGCACTTTGACTATCACTGTACACAGTTACAGGCTTACTATTTGTACACAACTCATTAAAAATCCCTTTTATAAAAACAATTTCCTTAGCAGCTTCACAGAGAGCAATGAATTCTGCTTCAGCAGTACTTAACGCAACACATTGCTGTTTGCGAGCATGCCACGAAATTACAGCACCAGCAAAAACTAAGCAGTAACCAGAAAATGAATGGCCGTCCGAATTGGTACCCCAATTTGCATCAGCATACGCGACCAGAGGCTTGTTCATTTTCTTGTAACAAAGGGCATAATCCATTGTACCTTTGAGATACCGTAACACACGTTTCAATGCTGCCATATGCATGTTATCATTGTAACAATTAAATTGGCTTAGATAACTGACAGCAAAAGATATGTCTGGCCTCGTACAAGTAGACAGATACATTAGAGATCCAATTATTTCTTGATATCTAGTATTCTCTGTATTACTCCCTTTAGCAAGTTTCAGATTACATTCCATTGGAGTTCCAACTGGTTTGCATTCTTCCATTCCAAATTTTTGCAACAATTTCCTTGTGTAGTTTCGTTGATCTAGGTAAATTTCCCCCTCTTGACGGTTTCTCACAATGCTCATTCCTAGACACTCTTTGGCTTCACCTAAGTCTTTAATTTTAAAAACTTTACCAAGTTCATTCTTTAAATGTAAAGCTTCACTAGCATTATTTGTAAATATGTAAAAATCGTCAACATATAGACCAATAACTATAAAAACTTCTTTACTTTTCTTTATGTAAACGCAAGGATCATATTTGGATCTTGTAAAACCAATTTCTATAATGTGTGCATGTACTTTAACATTCCATGAACGAGCCGCTTGTTTTAATCCGTATATGGCCTTCTTGAGCTTACATACTTTTCCTTCATCAACTTTCTTTATAAACATCGGAGGTTGTTCCATGTAAATATCTTCATTGAGGTCACCATTTAGGAACGCTGTTGTGACGTCAATGTGGTGAATATCCAAATTCATTTCAGCTGCAAGTCCGAGCAAAAGACGTATGGAAGACAATTTAACAACTGGGGCAAATGTCTCAAAATAATCTTCTCCATACTTCTGAGAATAGCCTCGTGCCACCAATCGAGCTTTATGACGCTGCACTGTACCATTTGCTCCAACTTTTAGTTTGAAGACCCATTTGCATTTAACAACATTTTTGTCCAATGGTCGATTTACAATATCCCAAGTTTCATTTTCGATCAGAGAATTATATTCATCCACCATAGCTGAAAACCACAACTCTTTATCAGTCCTGTCCATAGCATCTTGTAAGGATTGCGGGTCTGGATCGTCCGAAACATGAAAGTTATAGACCATGTCTTTTTCTTCCTTTCGGCGTCTTTCCCGTAGTGGATACCGGCGATCACTTACGATTTCACGAATTTCAGGCTCTTCTTCAATTTCAGTATCATTTGAATTAGTAATACTATGTTCATTTATTAATTGCTGATCTAAACCTATATCTATCGAGTCCTGGAAATCATCAGCATCGTCTATTTCTTCTCCATCTCTCTCTGAACTCTCCTGTTCCCTCTCTATGCTGACCTGTTCCCGTTCTGAACATTCAATTTCATGAAATTCAGTTGGGATTATACTTCCTACTGGTTCAGGTCTATTTGCTAGGATTTCTGAGATATCTACGGTTTGAGGTGTTTGTTCATCTGACACTTCAGTGTTGGACGACACTCCTTCCACAAATACAACATCTCTAGCAACAGTTACTCGCCTCACATTATTTATGTTATCTACAAATCTGTATCCTTTTTGATTCTCACTGTAGCCAACCATAATCATTTCAGTAGACTTAGAATCAAATTTCTTTCTTGTATTGCCCTTTATTAAAACGTGTGCCTTGCTTCCGAAAATCTTTAAATGAGACACATCTTGTTTCTTTCCTGTCCATATCTCTTCAGGTACAGTTGAAATTGCCATTGAAGGTGACCTATTTTTTAGGTATATGGCTGTGTTGACTGCCTCACCCCAAAAACGCTTATGCAATTTCGCATCTTGAAGCATGCACCTCGCTTTCTCAACAATAGTGCGGATAGTGCGTTCCGCTACTCCATTTTGCTGAGGAGTGTGAGCTACACTCGTCTTATGACGTATTCCATTTTCTTTCAAATACGTTTGGAATTCGTTTCCAGTATATTCAGTCCCGTTATCGCTTCTGAGACATTTTATCTTCTTGTTCGTCTCATTTTCCACCAAGACCTTAAATTCTTTGAATTTACCGAGTACCTCAGTTTTAGATTTCAGTAAATAGCCAAAAACTTTTCTACTATAATCATCAACAAAAATTAGGCAATATTTACCTCCACCCCATGTCACTTCTTCCATAGGTCCTGCTAGGTCGGTGTGGATTATCTCCAAAAGCTCCTTGGCTCTGTTCGCTTTTCCTTTTGGGAATTTCTTTACGCATTGTTTCCCTTTACAGCATGCTCCGCATGGCTCAGTGTTCTCCGCTCCAAAGTTAAGTCCATGTACTAATGGTTTCAACTTACGCATTTGTACTCTGGAAAGATGACCAAGCCTCCGGTGCCATAGTTCGTGTGCACTCATCTTCACCCTGTCATCAAGAACAACCATTGCCTTATCAATATTTTGATCTAAAACATAGAGCCCGTTTTTAACTGATGCTGTTAACAACGCCCTACCTACATGTAAAGAAACATCTTCTGTTTTAAAAACTCTACAAGATTTTTTATCAAAAATAACAATATGACCATGTGCAGCAATTTTACTTACAGATAGTAAATTCATCAAAATTTCTGGTACATACAAAACATCTCTAAAATTTATGTTGACATGTCGTCCGTTGTTATTTACAGTTGTTTTCATGTTCCCTTGTAAAATGGAAACAACATTTTCACTACCAGCTGTACTGATGCAACGTTGGGCGTTTTTAACATCTGTCAACAAATCTCTTTTAGAAGTCATGTGCGATGACGCACCAGAATCAAGAATCCACTCACTTGACTGTCTAGCAATGCCAGCTGTCTCTGCACAACTCATGCTGCTTTCTCCTATAGATGGTCCTGCAGTAGCCGCAGTATTTCTTCCCTTCTTGGATTCCTGGTACTGCTTACATTGCCACTTGAAATGCCCCCTTTTATTACAAAAATGGCATATTATCACCTTCTTATTCTTCATAGGCTCCTTATTTGTCTTTGACATTAAGACAGAATCACCATTATCATGTACCTTGCGTTGGCCCTCCTTCAATAGGGCAGCCACAACGCTACTTGATGTGGTTTTGACACTTGAATGCTCTAAAGCCATTACTAATGGATTGTATGTTTCTGGAAGTCCAGCTAACATTATAATTCCAATAAATTCATCTTCTAAACCTGCCTTTATAGCCTGTAGGGCTTGCTGAGTCGCTTGTATTTCTGTACAATAAACCTCCATGTTCGGGTAGTCATTTAATTTAATGCTGAATAATTTTCGTAGTAGCGACAACCTCCGTGTCAATCCACTGTCTGCATATGCATTTTTTAGGGCTATCCACGTCTCTTGGGCTGTTTGTGCGTTTACTATAAGAGGATAAATACTCTCAGCACACATTAGACAAATTTTTGATCGAGCTTTAGCATCCCGCTTCTTTGTCGAATCGTTTACTTCGGTTACAGTACCTTGTATGCAGTCCCATAGGTCACAGTCAATCAGGAACATCTCCATGGCAAATGCCCAAGTCCCATAGTTGGACTGGCCGGACAACTTTGTAAAATTTGGACTCTGCATGTCTGTAATTTAATACCTTTATCACTTGGCTATGGCTGGGCCCATAACCTGATGGACATGGGCTGGGAGCAGCGCAGTAAAAGGCCAATAGGATATTAAAATCTTGTGATAAAGCTGTAAACGTATTTTATTTGTAGAAGAACATTACATCAGTCAATAGGAAAATTTTCTAACAACCGTTGCTTAGTTACTAATCATAGACTATGAAATTACAAGTAATAAATCTATTTTCAACAGTATGCTCCTATTATATAGGTCATAAACACTTGGATGAAAAGTATGCGTCTACGCCCTTTGAAGATTTACATACAGGCATAACGACAATATTTCTTCGATATGTTTACTAGGATCCGACAGCATGTTGCCCCGGGAGGTAGGGGGCGTGCCATGTTTCTGGCGAAGCTTCAGAAAGTTCGGGAAGATTTCACAACATCACCCGGAGACTTACGACCGGTTCTACAGCTACCCGGCGGTGATGGCCGAAAGACAGAGGCATCTGTACGAAGGAGGCAGATACGTGATACATCCGTTCAGTATTATCAGGTTATCTTGCATTTAAGTAGGTTATTTTCGTCATATTGTGGGAAAATAAACAGATAGTTTTTGTTTAAGATTGGCCCTCGTAGCTTGCTTTGTCTTTCTTGATTAGAAACGCGCGCTGCCGTCATGACTTGTATTGGTGACTTAGGATGGCATAGTATAGGTAGTATTACATATAGTGGTAGGGTAATTTGCGAATGCACGCCTGGCTGGGGCTAGCTACCCTAAAGTAGAGAATCTATCGCTTGTTACTTTACTTGCTAATTTTAATGTAGGTACACTGAAACCGTGTGTACTTAAAAAATGATGATGTCATCAAATAAGACAACGAAAATAACGAAACTATTGTCCATCGCTTCATTGTGAACTTACCTGATTTATTGCGCAATCTAAATAAAAAAAGTAAGAATCATTTATTCAGTGTTTGCGTCTACGACGCTTATAAGAACGTCAATTACAAAACTTTGATAATAAAATATTATATTTTTCGTTAAGCAAAATGGTAAACAGTCACTTCGAAAAGAACGGACAAGGAACTCGTAGCTATTCTTGTTATATGTCTTTACTCTTTGTAAGTGTCTTTAAAAAAATATTACAATATTTATTACATAGGTTACTTGCGGTGATTTGGCATACGCGTAGGTGAAATATCCCTAGCATTTTCGTCTTCTAAAAAATCACCACTTCCTTTTACCTAACACAGTTTTTTATATAATTCCAGCCTATTCTGGTCATCCATCATGGTATTCATAAACATAGCCCACATGTGCTGCTCCACCTTCCGCTTGAGCTTCATAATCAGGACCGTCCAGGACACGAAGCCTCATTACGTGGACGGGATCTTGCTGGGCCTGAACTTCTTCTGCTGGATTGACATCCTCATGAAGTTCAACACGGGATATGTTGTAGGAAGCCTGACGAATATTGTGTTGGACAGGACAATGATTAGTTGGTTAGTGTGACTGAAGCTGTGCATGTTAGCTGTATGAGTAAGTCCGTGGTTTTATGTATCGGTTGGTGATCAAGCGGTCGTATACGGGCTTGAGACTGACAGTTTTTGGCATGCTCATCAGGCACCCTCAACTAGAAAATCTACCAGGAAATACCGGTGTAACCAGTTACCATTCTAGGTCTTGCGGCAACTACCATGTTTAATATTTTTACATCTCAAACGACGATAGATTGCAGTGAAGACCCACCATATCAGAGGTAAAACATTTTTTCAGTTTAGGCGTTGATTTGTGTTCTTTTTATGACTCGACTCCCGTAGGAGTCACAAGAAGCGAAGGAGAGATAATAATACCAAAAGATGGACAACAGTGCCTTCTAAAGAACTAACATCCCAGACTGCCATCCCCAAGACGCCTGCTAAGCGTGTGGATTAGGGTAACTCTCTTTGTGATCATACTGCCTACATAGCACAATTTCAATAAAATTAATACGACTGGGTACCCACGCGTGCGTAGAACGGAACACTTGGTTTTCATCCCCGCCAATTGTAGGACGCTTCAGCAAAGAGTCTTGATCTCCTCACCGCAGAAATCAGATATTCAGCCTGGAATCTGCATGCAAACACTACTGTGTTCATGGGTAATGTGGTAAGTGCTAATTGCTGTGTTACCTACGAGACACAAGAACTAACACGTCTCAGAGTAACGAGCGCAATGCATAAAGAGAAAGGTGACACTGCAACCAAAATGGACAGGCGTGACGCTGTCCATGGGGCGCATGACTTTTCCGTCTCGTCACATCATAAGATATTGGGCTCCAGACAGCTTCCTGTGTACCTAGCATAGGAAGCTGCCTGGATGAACCAATAATCCTTAGTTTCTTATTGAATTTTAAATGTAATAGGCGCTACTTGATGAGATGGTTCCATGTGGACTTTTTGTCGAGCATACCCATGGCACTGATCATCGTGTGCGGGTTTCCGACTAAAAGCCGACATCTGCTCATCGCCCTCATATTGCCGCTGCTGAGGTGCGCCAGGATTTACACCGTGGTCACAGACCTCAAAGTGGTAATGAAAGTAAGTACCTACATAGGCGAGTCTCCATGCTATTGTATCCCACTATTTTCTTCCTTTTTTATACCTTATAGACGCCTTTGATCACTTTCTCAACTGATGGTAAGTGACAATGTGGTCGAAGATGTTGTTCAGTCTAACCTAGAGTTGCTCGCTTGTCAAGATGCTACTGGCTCTCAAGGACAGCTGCAGAATCACACCGCTAGTTGGTTGGTGACAGATTTTCTACTTGAGGGTGGTAGCTAGCCAGGCGGGCATACGCAAAATCACTATGGCAAACGATTCCTGGACACCTAACGATGCCGAAACTTTCTAGAGCAATCATTTTTTTATATAAAATCTAGGCCTGCTAGACACGCCATTAATTACGCCATATACCTAATATACGCAATTCCAATATAATTTTATGATTTCTCATTCACACGAAGGCACATAATAAGAAGGACGCTTAGGCATTGTTTTGTTTTATGTTTGTGCATAAAAATTAATTAAGAGTAGAGTGCACTGACCGCTTTCCATACAAACCTAGTTTCATCATATTTTAAATACCAAGTGTTCAAACTCGGTGAAATTTTCTATGCATATTGCTGAGCCTTATACCTATGCTTTTGGTTTGTCAGTTTTTCGATTCATTATTTATTTTATTAGTTAATGTCAAAACAACAATTCCCATACAAAACGATTTTTTGAATTATATTTGGTAATACTTAATTTTACGGAAATCTTGCAAACCATTAGCACAGATATTAGGTTCAAGGATATACATGCAAAGTTTCACTGAGTTTGAGCCCTTACTATTTAAAATATGACGAAACTACGTTTGTATGGAAAGCGCTCCGTGAACTCTACTCTTAATACTTAACCGTAATTGTACATGTACACGGTGAGGCATAGACTTCGCTTCATTGTCGTCAACCAATTCTATCGCTGGATTGAGCTTGTGAGTTGCCTTTAAATATGTAATTTGTTGTCAAGCACCAGTGTGTTTCGGCAGATGTGCTGGATAGCCGGATCTCAAAAGGTAACCTTATCAGTTACAAAAAAGATTTGCACTCACAAATTATTAGAGCACATTTTTTTTATCCGGACCAGAATCGAACCTGCTTCCTCTCTGATGCCCCTTTAGTTTCTGTGTTCTGTGCTGATGCCGGAACCAAAAAAAAGTCTATTATAACGTGTTGATAAATGATAATTTGGTCGAAGTATGATGTTGTTAATTTATCCACAGACGTTCACTAAGTCGTACATCTGGCAGGGATGCGTGTGCCACGCTGTTTTCTTCCTGGTAACGTGCCATTGGTGCAGCTGCCTCATCTACTTGCCACCGTTCATGGCGCTTTACTGTTAGCAATATTTCATTAGCCACTTGCAATTAGACCTCTTATATATATGTATAGGGCCTCCTTCGAAGTATAACACGTTTAGATATATTTACTCTCAGGTTTATATACTCTCAGGTATATCTCGCCTATATAAAATAAGTATATATAGGCGTGTTTATACATGATACTTATGTTTTATACAATACCGCACAGAATAAAAAGACAATACATCTTATTTATATAATAATAGCATAATACGTATAGTATAGGTATTTTACTAACGATTTAAGGCAAAATTCTATATATACGGATAGATAATTAATAGATTCAGGCGTTATTTTGCGGATATCCAAATATAATAATAACAAAATTTAAGAAAACATTCAATTCATATTATAGAAAAGTTTAAAAAAAATTGTAATGACAATTCCGCCTAAGACGACGTGACGTCACAATCGCCACGCAGCCAAATCTAAAGAATTTACGACGCGTTCGCTTCTACATGAAGCAACATCAGGAGGTCTTGACTCTTCGAGCGGACGATCGAGAAAATTCTCGAAAAATACTTTTTAAATATTTGTTATTACTATAATGTACGATATCTGTCTAATTGTCACCATATATTTTTATTCCACCCTCACCACCCACACTCGTAAAAACCCATCACCCAGTACCCATATAATGGTGTGTTCCAGAAGCTGCCCTTGAGAGCCAGTACTCTAGGTTATTTTAAACGTGTTAAAACTATCAGCCTGTGCAATCGAAGCAGTGAAGGCTCAGTTTATTAGCGATAGACTGCCGCGCAGCAGGTCCATGGTTCGAATCCCGCCATGGGCTTGAGCTTCACTGCACGGTGGAAGAGCGTTTTGCGAATGCCCGCCTGGCTAGCGACCACCCTCAAGTAGAAAATCTGTCATCAAGCACCTGACGGTGTGTTCCGGCAGCTGTTCTTGCGAGGCATAAAAAGAAATTCTAGGTTGAGCCTTGGACCACATCATCACTTACCATCAGGTGAGATTGTTGTGAAGGCTTACCTATCAGCATTTAAAAAAAACCATAAGCAAAATGCACATCACTAGAAAACAAATTTATATTTAAATTTCGAAAGAGTCTAAAATTATGTACTTAGGTACCTACCTTGTAATATTTTTAAGAACTTTATTATAAAAACGCACACGTGATCTGAATTACGCCTCAGCTCTCATACCGTTTATTCTACTAACATTTACATGGGATCTCTCCCCAGGGTACCAGGACGTCCCGCATAAGTACAACAGCTTCTTGGTCGACGGCATTTCTCCTGGTGATATACGAGATTTCCCAATCAGTACTCGCTACAAAAAGAGCACATTTATTGCGATTTCTGCATTTTTTGGTAAGCAATTCGTGTAATGGCTAAAGTTCAGGGTTGGTAAGGGTCGTACTGTAGTTTCCCGTTAAAGTACTACTACTTTTTCACTGTGCGCTATGGATTGATATCCACCAATCAGGGCTTTTCAAAACTTAACTTGACGTTTGTTATAACTAGATAAATCAGGATAACACTGAAAGCTTTGCGTAACTTATAATTAATGTTACTTATAAAGTAATATTAAATTTATTGTAATAAGAATAAGAATAATTTATTATCAAAAACACAAATAATGACAGTTACACAAAATTATGAATCGTATTGCTTACAGTTAAAAGTTGATCAGGTATGTCAAGGGTTTGCAGTGGGCCCCAAACTAGGCAATGCCTGTATCTTGGGCACCCTATTGTATGTGTATTTCACATTCTTCTGCTTCAATTGTTTATTTGGAAAATAAAGAAACTCAAATCACATTGTGGTTGTTGCAACATGAGCTCCTGTTCATTGCAATCATAACTAACGAATTTCATACCTATATATATTGCAGGTACGGGTTTCTCAATGTTCACTTCGACCGAACACGACGAAATCTTGATGCATTCACTAATTATCCTCTATTCTGCTATGTTCATCGTATATAACTTTGGTAAGTATCAGCCGGATCATCCACTGCAGAACATAGCCTCCACCATTAAGGGGCGTTTACCGTAATTCCCACGCTCGGCAGGCGGCTTGTGGATCGCAGTGTAGTTAGATATGGTAGTTCTTCAGGAGTTGCTGCCCCCCGTTGGTATTTTTTCCTTTAGTCGCCTCTTATCGCCACCCATAGGAAGATAAGAGAGTGCAATTCTAGCCCGGCACCCCACGGGAGAGGTACATTATAGCAAGGATCCTAAAATAACATCAGAAGCTTCCATCTTGCTTGAGTTATGATCTTCTTAGTTAAAAACGGTGCAGCGATTCGACCCGCGTTGCATTTTAACTTTATTATGGGTTGCTTTCATTTCTAAACAGTGCACTAAATACCCCGATGATTATGTACCCGAATCAATAGGTATAGTGTTGGTACAAGTCCACACACGCCCTATATATCAGCCTGAAAAAAATATTGATGAACAAAGGGCTCCCTCCATTGGGAGGAGGGGGGTGAGTTGCCATAAACCTTTTTCTTCCTTTCTTCTCTTACGCTTTTCTAATTCTTCGAGATCACAGTGTAAGGTGGCAGTTCAGACGGCCGCTGCTGCCCACCTTCTGATATTCTTCCCTTCGTCATCTTTAACGACTCCCACAGGAAGGTCTAGCTTAGGGTACATAGCACAAAAAACGCACATCCGAGTGTTGATAAACCAGAAATACGCACGTAGTGGTAGGTTTCATCTATAGGCAAGCATGTTTCACCATCCGCGCGAGCGAAGCGTCTCCGTTTCAGTTGGAAAAATGCTTTCGTCTTGTCTATATCTACCGGCCGTATTTTGCAAACGTTTCTCGTGATTTTGTTAGCATCTTCGGCAATGGTAAACGGATTTTTTGTCAATTCTGGTTTAAGATATTTATTTCTCATAAGAATAAATTAACTTACATTAGAAAAATTACATTGAGTTTAAATTTTTTTTGCTAGGCTTAGTACAGTACACTACAACAACACAATATGTGTGTGACCTTAATTAATTCGCTTGTTAAAACTGGAGATGTAACGTAAAACGAGTAAGTAAAAAAACATACTTATTATAATCCTAAAACTCGCGCGATCTTTAGCTTACAGGCATTACTATTATAATAAGAATGCAATAACTATTTGTTTTCTTTATAGTGTTCCTGCTGAAGATATACATGACAATATACAGTTCAACCGTACGCTACCACGAGATGATCAATCAAGTTGAGGTAAAGACTCTGCATAGGTACTTGCCTAGCTAGTAGCTACCTACCCTCAAGTAGAAAATGTCATCAAACGTGAGCTTTGGTCTAGTTCCTATACCCGGTCTATGCTGCTTACCACTTGCGACCACATGTGAGATTACAAAACTACAACGACAGAAGTGAACAAATTGCCCGAGCATGTATGTCCCAGCCCCAGGGATGGATGGTCGAGGGTTAGAAGGGTTTCTAACCGTGGATCATCTGGGACATACATTACATGCTCTGGTAATTTGTTAACATCTGTTGTTTTTTTGCCTTTTGTGAAAATTTTGTTGTGAAAAAGTGAAGTTTACATAATTTTCACACATGCTAAAAAACGCTCCGAGCTGGGCCTGTCGGGGTCTCTCAGAAACTGCTGCACACTCGCCTGATAATGGTCACTTGAAACCACGTCGTTCCTAGTGAGCGAGTGTTTTGCTGGATAAAAATATATTTGCATCGATAGGCTTACACAAACCTATCTAGGACTACACCAGAGAATTTTGGACTAAGACTGAGTCTACCTATGTACTTAGGTATAATATCTAAATTTCCGGTTCGTAATAACTAATCGCTTTTTACTATCTAGAAAACAAATGATACACGGACGGATAGACACAGTCATTGGAGGCTCATTAATGGGACATTGTGTTGCCCTTTAGTTAAGGAATCCCGAAAATTGGCTAATTGCTGGTTCAGACTCATCCTAAGGAATACAACATTGTTTTTTTCTATAAATCATTCAAAAATATATTGTGAGCTAGAAGTTAGTACGGAACCCTAGGTGTGCGTGTCTGACTTGCACTTAGCCATTTTATATAAAGGTTAGTGTCTTAGAGCAAACGACTTCCGCTGGTAAGGTTAGTACCGCGCTAGTAGCGATGTCCATACAAACGTAGTTCCATTATATTATACCTTAAATACCAAGGGCTCAAACTTGGTGAATATTTTGCTTTATGTCCTTGAGTAATTTTAATATCTATGATCTGGTTTGCCAGTTCTGTAAATTTTCAATTTTTTAAAATATTTCGATGATTGTCCGGTAACGGCAAATACATAAAAAGATGGAGATTATTTAAGATTATTATTTGTGAATATATTGTTAAACTCTCCTATATATCTAAGCAATAATACCACATCCAGTAATAACTCAATTTACCAGGATTACATGAGACACAAGCAGTTCCCTCTACCGCTGAAGAAACGAGTACGAGCCTTCTACTACTACCAGTACCAAGAGAAATACTTCAACGAAGACAACGTTCTGCATTCCTTATCAGGTTTGATACTATCATCATCAGCTGGAAGACATCTACAGTTAAACCTCCCTCATAGAAAGTCACAATTAACAATTAATATTTACATGTATCCATCGGTTTTCCGCGGCTCTTACGATGTCGTCAGTCCATCTATAGTAAGGGGCTTACTAGCTTACTACTACGCCATCTGATGTAATGTGGTAACCACTCGACAACCTTTCTTCCCTTATATCGGTTATCGGTTCTTCTAGCAATGTGGTCTACTCATTTCCACTTCAACTTACAAATTCTGAATGCTATATCGGTAACTTTATATTTTATATTAATTAATTATAACGGACATACCATTTACAATATTTAATCATAATGAAACTTACATGGTCACAAAATATACATGAAGTCATTCTGTCAACAGATTATAAATTACAATATTAAATAAACATAATACAACATTTGTCAATAATAATTTGGTATTGAAATTATATAATTTACACACGGTCAATTTGCAATAGTAGACTCTACATACTCAGAACGTTCGTTATTTGGCTCTACGGCGAATTTTCTCGTTTTTTTATGAGATTGTGATGGAAGCACGAGGCCTACCTTAAGCGGACTAACCTTTGCCTATAACAGATACATGTCGTCCGAGCGAATTGCACTGCCACCTACACTCTGATATATACTGTGATCGCAATAAGGTTCGCTTTAGTTGGGAAGGTTTGTATTAGTAAATCGAACGTGTGTCGGTAGTAACCATATAATTGCAACTAACTTAACTTCAATAACAGAATAGTGGACTGTATGGTATGACGTAGGTAGCTACTTAGACATATTTCTACTAGGGCGTGCTATGAAGTCGGACGGTAGCTAATTAAAACTAAATACTAGCATTAACAAAGATAAGACGGTAAAAGTACAAGGCTGGCCAGCTGACAAAAAACTATGTTAACCTTATATTTATTATTCAAAATTTCCAGAGGGTCTCCGCAACGAGATCACGCTCCACACATGCAGCAAGCTGGTGGAAAAGGTGGCACTGTTCCAGGCGGCGCCGCCCAGCGTCATGGGCTCTATACTGGGGTGCTTGAGGCCCGAAGTTTACCTCCCCAACGAGTCTGTAATGCGGGCTGGGGAGCTCGGATACTGCATGTTCTTTGTTGCCAGTGGAACTGTCGCGGTATATTCTTTGAAGGGAGCTGAGGTACGCATAGTCTTATCTTAAGATATGAACCTGATATAGGTTGCTATCTATCCTGTTCCCTCCCCGTAACCAGAATTGCTTCTACCCATATGAAGAACTGCTATCTTACACTGCGATCCCGAAGATGCCTGCCGTACGTGGATTATGGGAAATCCCCTGTAATGTGGAAGGCCTTTGTTCAGATGCGGACATCAAGGCTGTTGTTGTTGATGATGATGATGAATTATCGTGTGAAATTTTGTGAACAGGTTTTTGTTAGCTTTAACATTCACACATCCAAGCGCAAAGATTACCTGCCTCCTACTTATTTATTTATTTATTATGTAAACTCCCATATTCTCTACGGAAGACTGGCATGGTTTGGATGTCGGCAGCTATTGGCTGATGAATAAATCCTATATTTTTACCGTTATTATATAGATACCTACTTTTTTTAAATACTAAAGATTTTATATTTTTGTCTCCTCTCGTCTAGCGATTTTCAAAGGATAATTTTGGAATAACACCTCCGTGATGACTTGAAAATTGAAGTTTATATATTATTAAAATAATAGATTATTATATTTTTAATATTGTAGTGTGGTAGGACGATATGTATTTATTTTACAACCGTTGTTTAATTAACTACAGAACCTTTTTCAAATCCCACCCGTTACTTAAAAATTTAGATCTTTGTATCAAGATGGCAGTTAGCGTTAGCCTTCAACATCCGCCCCAGCGGTAGGGCCGGATGAGCAGCGTTGCTCTGCGCCCATGGACACCACACCAACGTGCGGGACCTTGAAAGCTGGTGGAGTCACTCAACTCTCTACCAGTAACCCCACCACGGGGTAGAAGAACGGGGGCAGGAGGGAAGAGGCGGGCCACGCTCTACGGCCTTCTCACCGACCTAACCACAACACTACAGTCGCAAGTCGTGTTGCTGCATTCTCTTCTATATTGATGATATTGGCAGCACTTATATACCTACAAGGAAGTCCACCAGGACTTCCTAACCCAACATAGTAATGTTACTTACCAAAATTTTACTAACACAGGTGTGTCACCTCGAAGACGGCGCACATTTCGGCGAGGTGGCTCTTCTGATGAAGGACAGCAAGAGAGTAGCCACCGTGATTGCCGTTGAGATCACACTACTCTACCGCCTCGACTCTGAGGACTTCAAGTAAGAGTCAATTCACATCGAAGTGGCGGCGGCCGCAGCAGCCCGCAGTGTCTCTATCACTTTACGATACGATAACTCTATATTGGCACCAAAAACAGGAAATTACCAAGAAACAATAACGGTACTCAGACAACCTTTAGATGGACAGAGAATAAATCTTTGGGTAGTGCAAGCCTCTTATAACATACATACTGTATAATAGTATATAAAATGCACAAATTAATGTACTATATGATATATAATAGGTATAATATGTACCTACATACACAATAATTATATATAAATTAAATTTACCAAACAGACAAAGAAAAAATATATTTAGAGTGCAGTATCAATTATGAGTGGAGAGTAAATTGACAGTTTATTTCTGAAGAACTGTCATCTTGTATTAATTGTTCTGAGCTTATATTGTATTAATAATATTATTATTGTCTCTAACTGGGTAAAATTGAGTCATTACATCATAAAATAACAAACAAATATCGCCACGCCTATGTTCCCCCCATATTTTCATGTTGAAGTCGTAAGAGGCGCTGCGTTCCCTAAGACGCCTGCCACGCGAGGGGATTAATAAAGATATCCTGTGTATATGTCAGATAATCGTCCAGGCAATAATCTAACAGCTACTAAAAATTAAAAATCTATAATACCTGAAGATTCTGTTTACTATTCCAGACAGTTCATAACAACAAACGAGATGCTCTACGAGCGAGTGGAAGCGCTTGCATCGAAGCGAATGCACGAAACAGTAGTATTGGACGACGAATTAAGCCGGCATCGGGGTCAAGAGCCACTTCACAGGAAATCAAATGAATACGGCCAGTCCAAGCGCGCAAGCGGTACACGGCCAAGCCTATCGCGGCCAAGTTTATCCCAACGGTACAGCCTCTCTCAGCGTCACAGCAGCGTGGCTCCACGACAGAACAGCGTCGCTCAGCGTCAAAGCAGCAACTCTTCACGTGATAGCATCCGTAGCAATGTCGCTACACGTCGAAGCAGTGTTGCTCCACGCCGAAGCACTGCGGCGCCGCAAGACCGTGATGTGCCCTCACGAGGAAGCGCAACTACATATCACAGCGTTCCTCAACGTGATAACGACTCTAATTTTCCTGATGGAAATGTACCAGAGCCGCGGGGGCCGCCTCGTTTATAAACGGCAAATCTGATGACAATGATATTGACCAATGCTAAAAGTGTCTTCAAAACACTGTTGACAGAATACCTGACCAGAAATTTTGGTGGTGTAAATATAAAAAAGAAGTTTGAAGCAGTTATGGCACATTGGTTCGAATCTCGCCGCGGACTTGAGCTTCACCGCATGGTGGAAGGGCATTATGAGAATGCTCGCCTGGCTAGCGATCACCCTCAAGTAGAAAATCTGTCGCCAAGCACCAAATGGTGTGTTCCGGCAGCTCTCCCTCAGAGCCAGTAACTTTAAGTTTAAGCCTGTTATAACACCTTCGACTACATCATTACTTACCATCAGGTGAGATTATAGTCAAAGGCTTACCTATCAGCAACTACATTCTAAATATGATTTCAAGCACTAGGTACCTATTGTATGCAAAGAGAACCTCACATTTTCAAATTATTGGAGCACGAAAGCTTCCTCTATGTATATTCACAAATTCGCATCATTCCAGTCAGTCTCGATGGTCGAGCGTTGCGTAAAGACGGGAGACGCGATCTGAAAGGACCACATTTTTTTTTACATCTCATCTTTTCTTTATAACTTCTGGTGCTTGGCGACAAAGTTTTAATAATAATATGCTAACTAGTAAGGCATCCCAATATATGTCAAATATTGCAGTACAATATGTGTTACGCTAATAAGTAACTGATCATTGATCACCAGCTCAAGCACATATTAGTGTATGTAAGTACACATATATACTTAGGTATAAGCATATTATATTATAATTTCTATGTTGTAAGGCCGGCCGCAAGCTAATTATCTTTGGAATGCATTTTATTAAGTAAGTAGGGTAGACCGGGGGCAATAGTACCACGTTTCAATAGTAACACTGTAAATATCTCTGTAAGTATTTATGTTGCATATGATGAGCGAACGTCAGACCAAGCGTCGAACAGGTTTGGACTCGTTCACCAGTCGGCGGCGTGATCACGACGATACGGACGCGTTGGTCGGGAGTTTTTGAATTTCACCTCGTCAAGGTAAGTTTTGTCTCTCGTGTAATTAAATTATTACTCTATCGTAGCACGAATTTTTGAATAAATATTGTTATCACACCTTTTCTATGGTATTGAACTTAGCAATTGAGTATAATTTATGCCTTATTGTCTGTGTTTTTTTGAGTTATTATGTTAAATCGCCAAAACGGCACCTTGGGGGCAAACGTAACATGATTGTTGGGGTCAATAGTAACGTTACTATTGACCTCGTGTTACAACTGACCATAGGATAAAAAAAATACTGACTTCTAAAAGGAAGGGTTGTTATATTTGTCATTTCATTTTTTTTGTTAAGGGGCCATTCAAGTATTACATAAGCAGATTTATTACAATTATTTAAGACTCCCCCCTCGTCCCCCTGGTCAGCAAAAGTAATTTTTAATCGTTTGTAACATGCAAATTTAATATTTCTATAACTTCAAATAATTTTAGCAAAAATGAGCACAACATTATCAATAATATATTACGGGGGGCAATTGTACCATGGGTCAATTGTAACACCATAGAAACTTCATTTTATTGATTATATGTATGTATATATCGAAATATATTGATGTACGTTCAAATCCTTAGCTATATAGCAGAGCTGAAGCCAAACTAATTTTAGGAATAGGAAGATTTAATTTTGTTTATTGTATAGAGCTAAAACAGGGTTTATGTTCAATTTAGTTACTTTGTTGCGTTAATAACATAAGATTATTTTGAATATTTAGGTTCCTAATTATAGAGACTGATTAATATATTATAAGAAAGCAAATAAACGATAGTGCAGCTATCTCTGATTACAAATTAGTGTTTTTTTAAGAATCATATTTTTTGTTACAATTGACCTGGAGTACAGTGCAATTGTAACACTGCACCTTGTATGATTCTTACTAAATTTTCACTTAGATACGTAAACATTTGAAGAAAATTAAATAGAAATCTATGTAGGTTTTGAATATAGATTTTTGGTTACATATACATATTCTGAAAAATATAAGTAGTTTTTGTTCAATCAAACGAAAATCAAAAAGTGTTACTATTGCCCCCGGTCTACCCTACTTACATAATGAAACCTTATTTTTGTTAAAGTTGTAGGTTCTTTTATTTAATTTATTATTTGAATCAATGAAGTTTTTTTTTTTTTTTATGCCTGATAGGTTAGCCTTTGACCACTATCTCACCTGATGGTAAGTGATGGTGTGGTCGAAGATGTTGTTCAGGCTAACCTAGAAGTACTGGCTCTCAAGGACAGCTGCCGGAACACACCGTTAGGTGCTTGGCGACAGATTTTCTACTTGAGGGTGGTAGCTAGCCAGGCGGGCATTCGCAAAATGCCCTACCACCATGCTATAACGACTGCCATCCTAAGACGACAACCGGGACCGACGGCTTAACGTGCCCTCCGAAGCACGGAAACGCTCAGTAGTAATGTCACTAGCGGTCACCCATCCAACTCATGACCGCGGGCGACGTTGCTTAACTTTGCTGATCGGTTGAGAACAGCTAAGTAAACTTCGCTACGAGCGCTTCAAAATTTGTTTAAAGGTTGGTTCTTCGACGTATTATTACTCTGATGCTCTGACTAACTAAGAAGGATCTTTCTTAATTGCTTTGATGATGGTGTTTCATACTACCGCCATGATGAATGACTCACGACGAACGTTCTTGCGCTTTGCCGGCCGCTGCCACGGCACGCTCGCTCAGTTCAAGCATTGTTGTGGTCACCTCGCTCCTCCTCGGACCTATATGGCTTTGCCTTAGCTAGTCGCTTGCACTAACGTTTATTGCTATACAATTCTGTTGGTCGGTAGTTACTACCATCATTTTATCGCACTACTCTACTCTTCATTGAACATTAGTAGCTGGAAGCAAAGTAATGGACTGCTACAATTGTGCCTAGAAGGCAATAGGCTTGCCTCCTATTAGATGAAACCAAAACAAGTCTGGTGCGCTGTGGGTGTTTAGACAACTTAGCGGGGGTAAAAAAATATTTTTGATGGCAATTTTTTTTTTTTTTAATGTCTGGTCTGTAGTTCTTAAGGGATGAAAATATATATTATTATTGTTAGTAGGACTCTGTATGGAAGCTGGATTGCAAATAATAAGCATATAATTAAGTTTTAATTTTATTTTATGAACTTTATAAGAATACTAGTACTCCACAGACTTTAATGATATATACATTACATTATAACCACAATTATCCAGGCTAATGATTGTTAAGTATTTCCGATAATCAAAAGTTGTATTATAAACTTATTAAAACTATAATTTATTTGCAGTTCCCACAGGTAATCCCAAATTCGTGTAAGCATTATCTGGACAATGGAGGTTCTACTGTATGTTATTTATTTATAACAATATATGAATTTTAAAGAATGAATGAGTTTTCACTGATAAAGAATATGGTTTATGCTCAAAGGACCAACTAAAATGTACACCCGGTTTTTTTCCTTGTATATTTCTACAAACACATAAATTTTACTATCTCTGAAATTATATGGGCGATGCATAGACTCATCTGGTCTGATCATTTTTCCAAGCCAGTCGCCCATCTCAGAGAAAAAATGGTTCATTTTATTATTCCTCTATTCCATCCCTGATTGGAAAAGTGAAAGCAGCTATTCTACTAATTTGCCCTGCTTATCTGTAACTACATAGATGACCCGCAATGGTGCATACAGTCCCACCAACTTATCTGTTCAGGCAGCAGAAAAAAGGACTACAACATTCCTACAAATTGTGACAGTTTGTAGTTGATTTCCTTGACCAGCAGCGCCCTCGCGAACTGCACAGTTAAGTTGGTGGTACTATACATTAAACTGAAAGAGAATGGAATAAATGAGAACCTCATTTATTCCATGATTTCTGAAGTATGGTACCTATATAAGTGAAACTTATGTTGATTTGATAATAGAAAGCTAACTGCCTACATCAGAAAACATATATATTTCTGTACTTATTTAAATAATCTTGAAATTGAATTAACTGTAGCAATTGTTGAAAAATATTTATTTATAGCAATTATAACCCTGTCTGGTTTTTGTTTATAATGAATGAAAATAACAAAAACAATTATTGCTATAAGCAAGTTCTTTTCATGTTTTTGTTTTTGTGTTTTGCTTACACATAGGAGTATTCCAGTGTGCACAAAGTAAAATAATTTAGTTCCATGGCATCTTAGGAACTGTTTCTATCAGTTTATCCAAATATATCTCAACACAACCGAGCCAAAAATAAGTCCTTCCATGCGCATGCGCTCAGTTGAAGCCTCATAGAGGCCAATCAAGCAAGACACAACTACTAGTAGGTAGCTATGCTATTCTAAAGCCTATAAAACTCTTTATCAGTGAAATAAAATATTGCTCATAAAAGTAATGGTATCATAAAACACATGCCAACTTGTGCAAATCCTTTTACTTAAAATATTGAAACTTGAATGCGACAAAATTTATACATGTTTCTGTGCCACCCTAGTGAAGAACCTAGGTTTAACTTGGGATCATGATCTGTATTTTATCTGAGAATTTATAAATTTAGCAATAAAAGTTTTGGAATAAATAAAACATGATCTTCCAATAGAAAAATATATTACACATTTGGTTTTATCGGCCAACCTAGGATTCAATCACACTTCAGGAATGGTGCATAGCTTACAAACTAAGTATTACTAAAGGTCATAAGTAAATTCGAAGATCATACATAAATTCCGACCCACAGCAAAAGAAACAAGATGCCGAACCCAGAAAAGAGGGCGGCTACTAGAGACAGTAGTAACTCTTTGAAAAGGTCTCGTGATGCTTTTGTGCTAGTAACTTCATAGACGAAGAACCATGCCGTAAAGAAGATTCCAATGCCCAGCAGCAGCAGCGTGAGGTGCGGAAAAATCGCCGGGTTGATCGGCGATGCGTAGCGCACCATTGACTCAATTTCCAACTGAAATTATAACAATGACATGTTTTATTTGTCACTCGTATATCAATTTTACAAATGTCTAAAGGGTTATATTTAATCACTTACACTCATTTTATTAAATTACTGATGGCTTTTTTACACTTTTCAACAAATTTACACGATGTTAAATACTCAGCCGGTGATTGGTAAACGTCAGCCAATTATTGACAGCATTTGATAGGGTTGCTAGACACATGTTAACAATTTGCCAATGTAATTTTACACAGGATTCAACCGCAGCTACGCATACTCCATTTGTCGCTAATTTCGTTATTTTTGATAATTTTGATCACATTCTGCGCATATGGTTGTGATCACTGTGATCGTTTGTAACTGTTCTCCCCTATCCTATTCCATTAAGGATAAGAATGCCACTAAAATTTGCCACTTCTGTCACTTTTGACATTAGATGTAGGTAATTCAAACTGTTCCAGTAGCTTCATAGCTGGGGGCTGAGTCATCCGCGTCCGTAGGAGAGTACCCTAGAGCGAATCCCTACACGTGGTCCCCGGGTGATGCTAAACAGATGATATACTGGTGGTAGGCTTCGGCCGAGGCTAGTGACCACCCACTGGACAAAGTCACGCCGCCAAACGACCTAGTCGTGTTCCGGCGTGTTGTCCAGTGACGCCGTATGAAAGTCGGGTCAGAACAGTAGCATCCTAAGTAGCCTGAATAAGAAGCACAACGTTCGGCCGCATTGGGCGACTAGTCGCGGAGGGTAGCGGGATCCGAGGCACGGTGCACCGCTGGCCGACCGCAGTCAGTAGGGGACCCAATTGTGACTTAGCCACTCATGAAAGGCTGTCCCGCCAACTGTGAAAAATCCCAGAGATGCGCCATCACGCCGGTCGGCAACCGGGAGAGAGGACGCGATGGACATTTCTGGGGGGGCTCGGGCGTCCCCGCAGTCTCCAGACTAGTCCCCCGTCGATGTGTGCAGTTTCGTTTTGTTTTGCAGGATCTACTGGGCGTGATGCCTCGTTCTACTGCCGACTTTCAACCTTTTTACTCCCAAACTCACCATGCACAGAAACAAAAATATGAGAAAGTTTAGACAGCGGCTGCACTCCCTCTCACTGAAAGTGCACCTCTGCAATATAAGAGGCTTGCACTCTAATCTCGTTCCTGTCCATTACCACCTGGAGACAGATAAACCTCACCTTTTGTTTCTCACGGAGACGCAGATTGGTTGTCCATCCGACGTGTCGTACCTTACTTACCCAGGGTACACCCTGGAGCACAACTTTAAATCACACGCGGGCGTATGTGTATATGCCCGGGATGACATCTGCATTCGGCGTCTCCGAAAATTTGAAGACCCCATGTTCTCTGTGCTTTGGGCGCTGGTGGACACAGGTGTTGAGAAGATTCTCTACGCTTGTGTTTACCGCTCTCATAGTGGAGATCAGGGGACGACCAGGATCACCGAATACCTCAGTGAGGTGGCGGACGCAGCTCAACAGAGGTACCCTACTGCCCAATTGGTGTTTCTGGGGGATTTTAATGGCCATCACCAGGATTGGCTATACCCATACCAGGACACCAACCATGCAGGTAGAGAGACGCGAAAGCTTGCTTTAGCGTTAAATCTCACCCAGCTGGTCCAAGGAGCCACGAGGGTACCTGATGTTGAGTCTCACACAGCCTATTGCCTGGACCTTCTGCTGACAACTGATCCAGACCGTTACTCGGTGTCGATTTGTCCACCGTTAGGTAAGTCCGACCATTGTCTGGTGAAATCTGTATCCGTCTACTCTCCGCCCGATTCCAGCCCTCGAGGCACCCGGCGGATGTGGCGATACAAATCAGCAGATTGGGATGAGATGCGGTCTTTCTTCGCATCTTATCCGTGGCAGCCTGTATGCTTCTCTTCTGGTGATACTACCGCCTGTGCAAACGCCGTGACAGATGTGTTGCGTTTAGCAATGGAATACTTCATTCCATTCTCTGACGTACCACTGTCCGGCAAAGCTCGCCCATGGTTCAGTCCTGAATGTGGACGCGCTGAGGCGCTAAAACATCAAGCATACTTAGCCTGGGTTGATGCTCGTAAGCACAAGGCAAAGGATATTCACTTAAAGAAGAGAGCTTTTAACAAGGCTGCCAAAGCCAGCAAAAAGGTCTTACAGAAGGCTCGTTTTGACCACATTGGCCGAATAGGGAACAAGCTTGCTTCATACCCTACGGGTAGTAAAGCGTTTTGGTCCCTAGCTAAATCGGTTGAATCGAACTTCTGCCACCCCTCACTGCCTCCACTGCAGAAACCTGATGGAACGCTGGCTCACACCGCTGAAGAGAAAGCAAACCTGTTTGCTTCTCTGTTTGCGGAGTCTTCACGTCTTGATTCTGGTACTGCGACTCCTCCAATTCTACCTCGAAGCGAAATTGTCATGAATGACATACATATTCGCCAAAAGGATGTTCGTAAGACACTATGCAATCTGGACGTGAATAAAGCCAGTGGTCCTGATGGTATACCTGCAATAGTATTAAAAACTTGTGCGCCTGAGTTGTCTCCTGTACTAACACGCCTTTTTCGGCTGTCTCTTGAGACTGGTAAAGTGCCCAAATCATGGAAGCTTGCTAACGTGCAACCCGTGCCTAAAAAAGGTAGTCATGCCGACCCTGCTAACTATAGACCCATCTCTATCACGTCTATACTCTGTAAGAGTATGGAGCGTGTTCTCAACTGCCGGCTCCTGGCATACCTAGAAGTGAATGATCTCCTCAGTGACCATCAATACGGGTTCCGCCGAAATCGGTCCACTGGGGATCTTCTAGCGTATGCCACGTATATCTGGAGTGAAGCCATTGAGAAACAAGGGGAAGCGCTTGCCGTCTCCCTTGACATCTCTAAGGCCTTTGACAGGGTCTGGCATGACGCCCTTATTAGCAAGCTTCCTGCATACGGCCTGCCTACTGGTTTTTGTGCGTGGATATCGGACTTCCTGAGGGATCGATCATTACGAGTAGTCGTTGACGGCTGCTCGTCAGATCAAATGGGTATCAATGCCGGTGTTCCCCAGGGGTCAGTGCTCTCTGCGACGCTCTTCCTGCTGCATATCAACGATCTGTTAAAGCCCGGTACCTTTGGGTATGCAGACGACAGCACGGTTGTAGAGAGCTATACATCTACCGCACGAACCAGTGAGCCAGAAATCCAGAGACTCAGAGAAGCTATGGTCGAACGCTTGAACTTATCCCTTAAGGCAGTCTCTGACTGGGGCGATGCCAACCTGGTTAAGTTCAATGCCAATAAGACCCAGGCGTGTTTGTTCTCCGCTAAAAGGAGACCATTTCAACTGTCTCCAACTTTCCGAGATGTATCTGTGCCCGTCACAGACCACCTAGACCTCCTCGGTGTCACTCTATCATCGACTCTAAACTTTGGCTCGTATATCGAGTCAAAGGCTCAGTTAGCCGCCAAGAAACTTGGTATCCTCTCAAAGGTGAGACGGTACTTCACACCGGAACAGATGCTAACTTTGTACAAAGCGCAAGTAAGGTCCTGTGTTGAGTACTGCTCTCACCTCTGGGACGGCTCTGCCAAATACCAACTTGAGGCACTGGAGTCGATTGAGAGACGCGCCAGGAGTTTAATAGGCAGCGACTTTCTGAAGGAGTCTCGGCTGCAAAGCCTTGAGCACCGCCGTAAAGTCGCTTGTCTATCGGTCTTTTACCGGATACATTTCGGTGAATGTGCACAAGAACTGCACGACTTGGTTCCGCCCTCACCCTTTTTCCATCGGACGTCCAGACAAACGGGGAGGCGCCATCCGTACATGGTTGATATTCCGAAGACTCGTACGAAGCGCTTCGCTTCCACTTTTCTCGTGCGTACTGCGAAAGAGTGGAACTCCTTACCGTGGTCAGTCTTTCCCGATGAATACAATATGGGTGTCTTCAAATCGAGAGTAAATAGGTTTCTTCTAGGTAAGCGTGCTCCATCCTAGACCACATCAATGCTTAACATCAGGCAGGGTGTGGTCAAACGCGAACCTATAACGAATAAAAAAAAAAAAAAAAAAAAAAAAAAAAAAATAGCGTTTATGGCGAAAATAATGCCAAGACCCAAGTGGAACAACTTTTTGGAAGAGTGATCGTTTTTATCGTTTTTGGCGAATTTAACTACAAATGGTACTTACCCTAAGTCTAGCATGATTTAGGTCCTTCTGTTTTCTGTATATATTACGTATTTTACTATCTTTACCTATTTATACTGGTTGTCCCAAGAAGCAGTGATATACTAAAGCTGGGAGGTAGAGGACCTAGAGGGCTATCTGAATCATCCCCATGTATGTTCCGCGCTTTTCGTATGTTCAGAGTTAAGACTTTTTTTTTTTTAATATTTCAACTATCGCCGAGTACGATAAGATTTTTATTTATGGTGACGTGAATTATTGCGGTAGATGCTTGATTTTTTTTTGTGTGCTAAGCTGATAGATAGGCAAATTGCGGAACATACATGGGGGTGATTCAGATAGCCCTCTAGGTCCTCTACCTCCCAGCTTCAGTATATCACTACTTCTTGGGACACCCTGTATATTTTGATTTATGTATTACTTACTCTATATCTTACTGTAATCTCTCAGTCTCCTAGTGACCACGGTTGATGCAACTCAATCGAAACTTTGAAATAAATACAAATAGTTTTTATTGACTCAAGTTACTTAGGTACAGAGTTAATATGAATCAATAGGTTCCCGACCTAGAGTCAGCTGTGTTTCAGGAACCATAGGCTTCTCCCATAATAGTTATGACATTGGCACTTGCGTCTAATATTAACTATCCGGGGCTTACAATATTTACTTATCGCTTAAGGAACATATAGTGTGTGTGTAAGTGTATGTGAAGTTTAAGTGAAGTGTATGAGTGGAAGTGAGTCTGTAGTGTATGTTGTGTGTTTACAATTGTTAGTAGATGTGGTTGTAAGTAGGTATGTGTATAATGACAAGTATTAATGAATTAATTGATTACTTCGAGTGTTTGGATATATTATTATATTCTCGTGCAGGTTCGGTATGAATTCTTAAGTGTTATATTGCAAGACAATATTGTGTAATGTTCATAATATTTAGTCAACTGTAGTATCTCAAATGATAGTTATGTATAAACTCAGTTAATACATTTTCAAGGGCTTCATAGTCATATTTTTTTAACCAGGTATGAATTTCTTTTATAATTTAATTATTACCAAATTTTTTATCCTTTGATTCCTTATTTATCATGTTGTAAATTTTTATTGTATTTTTTCTGACCAAATCTTGTCGAAGTGATTGGTACAGGGCATTTATAAATATTTTTAATAATGTTAGGTTTGCAATAACGCCTGCTATGCGGATTACATTACAAAATCACAAATATAAGATAGGAAAAATTTAAGTCATGTGCGGGATTCGAACCCGCGTCCATCCACTCCTTGAGCCGGAGTATGCTCTAACCAATTGAGCTAACATGACATAGACATGGTTAGAGCATACTCCGGCTCAAGGAGTGGATGGACGCGGGTTCGAATCCCGCACATGACTTAAATTTTTCCTATCTTATATTTGTGATTTTGTAACATTTATAAATATGTTTTGTTAGTTGAGGTAGAAGAGAAGCCGTTTTCCTATGGTAACGCTTTAAACTCTCTGATACAATCAATTTTCCCACAGTTAATACATCCTCTTCATACAAAGTTGTTGTAGGGTGTCGCTATGGTAAATAAGGTATTACTTTAAGAACTGTCCTTTGTGTTCGTTCAGCCGCTATGAGGTGTGTTTTTGCGGCACTTCCCCATGCACATATACAGTACCGAATGAGACATTCACCTAGAGCTCTGTATGTTTGGATTACCAATTTTGAATCAGCCACTGCTCTCAACGACTTAAAAACATAGATAAGTTTCCTCATTCTGGATGCCAAGGATGCAATTTGGAAAGTCCAGTTAAGTTTATTATCTTTGCACACCAAAGTACTTAATTGAAGAAACACGGGATAAAACTGAGCAATTACATTGGATGGGACGGTTGCCACGATTACATGGAAAAGTATGCATCGTTACGTTTAAATCAGTTGGGGCCATTCCTGCGTATGTTATACTATAGCACATAAGCATTGTCTTCGAAATATTAAATGATAGGAGACTGTTTTCAAGCCACTGCGTTACAACAGCGAGACATTCTTCAGCCAAGCAAGTAACTTTTTCCATGGCCTATCATGTGCCAGTAATACAATGTCATCCGTAAACATCAGCACATCTAGACCAGGTAAGGTAGTACAACAAAGTTCATTAATACAAATAAGGAAAAGCGTAGGTCCCAGTGTTCTACCTTGTGGCACGCCGTAGTTACAAAATAAGCTATCACTAACATACTCATTAACCCAGACTTGTTGTGATCTGTTAGTGAGCTAACTTTTAAACCATTCCAAGCTTAAGCCTCTGATACCTACATTTTATAGCCTTGTGAGAAGGAAGGAAGAGAGGAATATACTTATTTCCTAATTAAAGTCCTTTTTGTTATTAATAGCAAAAATTTGAGCTTTGTGAGGGCTCGCGTTTATCAACCTGATTTTAGTGGTGTCATCTAGTATTAAGTAGATTAACTACGATGTATTTGAGTTAAGTTCTATTGCAGTAATGTTAATTCTTTAGATTTCTAACAGATGGCGTAATAACAATTTATCCAACGAATACAAAATTGTTAATGTTTATATCTTTAATGTTTATAAAGTTTTTTTCTTTTGACAGATAACACATCTAGATATGAAACCTAATTACTATGTTAAAGCATAAAATGTTCAAGCTGTGCGATACGGATAGGGCTCGCTTCGCTCACCCTTATTATTGTATACTATGGGTCCTATATTTATTTATCCGGGATTTTGAATGTATTTCTACACTTTTACCTTCTCATTGCCCGAGCGAACACGTAGTGCGAGCGAAGAGTAACTGCTTCAGCTTACATAAAAAATACTTTCGTATATCCGGGGTGGTTCTCCTCCACAGGTCACATTTCTTGACCGATTCTCGTGAAATTTTGTGCGCAAGTTTGTTAATTCCATAGCTTTTTTTCGACTGAGATTTGTGAAATTTTTCAAAATGTCCAAAACATAAAAAATCGTATATCAGACAAAACAAAAAATATACAAAATGTTACTCAACTTTTTTGTCACCCTTATCAAGAAGCAAATTTTTTTGTCGGAACAACTTATTTAGCCCATAGGCAGGGGTAGAAAATAATGGATAAAAACGCTTATTTCCTGTGTCATATCAAATCACAAGAGAATTTCATCCGTTTGTAGAATAAATATCTAATGGATTTTGTCAGCCTGTAATAGAAGACGAAAATCAATAACCAATAATATTGGCTATACCAACTATGTCCATTACTAACCAATACCAATATACTTAGCTTTTATTCGCCACTGTTTTCTCTTTAAAATGTTTAGTGCCTACTTTACATAGTGAGCAATAATCTAACTAATACGAATAAGAAAAATAGGTAAACAAATAAATCATACGCTCCTTGGTCGTTAAACTTAATAAATTCGATCGGAGCGGGAAGGGGTGTTATGGAGCAGCACGGGGTGCACTAATATGAATGAATAAAGAAACGCAAATAACCTGTGTCACATCAAATTAATTTCATCAGTTTTCAGAATATAACTGTGATTTTAGGCTTTTGTAACCCATCCCCCCATCAACGTATGCAGTGCAACTATATTAAATTGTAAAGCTATGCAGAGCAGACTCGCGAGGTTTACAGCTCCAAGAGCAACTAGTTTATTAATATAATTTGAACAACTGAGGTAGATGCTGTCCTTACTGAGAACTGTCTGATGATTATCGACTATCAGGAATATAAATAAAATAGAAAAAAGTAAGCTGTACTGAACAGCACATACTATACTTACTGAAAGACAACATACAGAAACATCATATTTTAAACAGGAGTTTGGGGGTTGAAACCTTTGACAGCTGAGATGTTGCTGATAGTATACTATGGATATATCAACGGGAACATAGAGGTATTCATCCCATCGTCGGCACATCGCAGTGGATTTTCATTTGTTGAAATGTTTGTCTGATTTAGAACATCTACATGTACATAAAACATAAAAATGTAAATTGAGACTTGTTTAACAATAAAATCAATGATATCCAGAAATTAACCATGATATTATCATACAACGGAAAAAGTATATTGATGTCATACCAAAACTTCTTATTTTGTTCAGTATTTCTTAATTTTACTGAACTCATGGTAAATCTTTATTTTCAGGTATCACTACAGCCTATAGGGGCCCGTTCAGAACCTTGGTTAGAGCGCACTCGGAGTGCAACTTTTCACACGGTTGTCACAAGTTGATCGTTCAGAACCTTTGAAGGTTGCAACTTATTAACTATCAAAATCGGTCGTTATAAGGTTGCATATTTAACTGAGATGACCTCGACATCTCTTGATGAGAAAATTATAAGCACTCTTTTGTATTTTGTAGGTAGCGGTAGTTATTGCTTTTAAAAAATCACAAAACGTCTATATGTTTTCTAGTTCCACGCCTAAAAACTATATTTGAGATTATAAAACAACTGGTCATTCCGAATCTCGAAGTAAGTTAAAACAACAAAACAACAACTACAATCTGAAGCTTGGAACGTGGGCCAGTGTGAGATAGGGCGTAGTATAGATAGGGCTTAACGCTAATTTCGTTATTTTTGATAATTTTGACCACATTTGGGTCTATAGTTCCACTTTTAATATGAACCACAATGTGGTCAAAATTAACAAACATAACGAATTTAGCGTCAAACGGTATACGCCCAATATACGGCTATATGTTATATATCTTCATGCTACGAATAAATATGAAAAGAAATGTAATTCAAGCTCAAAAACAACAGAACGCAAACTATACCGCAGCGGGCGTGGCTTAAAAAGTGTACCGCGCGGCCTTGTCAGTTCGCCGCGTGGGCTCGAGTCATGCGGTTGTACCGCGGGAATTTACAACTGATTTTTTCAACGTTCTTCTACGTTGTTTAATTCTGAAAAAATACCATACTGTGTAGTAAAATGGTGGAGAAGCCATACGGATAAAAAAATCAGAATAACTTGTATAAACGAAGTAAATAACAATATTTTGGAAACCCATACTTGACTACCCTGGATAGGTTTATGCAACATGAATTTTACATTAAGTCAAAAATAACTTCGGAACATTGTTAGTCTGAGAACATTTTATGTGAAAACAATTCCCAATATTTTTTTCGTTTGCTTAATTTTTTATGTCAAACATGTACTACAAATGTCATAAAAAAAACTTTGATAAAGGTATTCAATTCTAATTTAGTATTTATGCTTCACTTCGTTCACAATAACGGTTCTTCCAACTAATGGCAAAATTCGAAATGGATGAAGTCGTCGGAGTAAAATAATCGTGGTGTCTTGCAAAGAGGCAGATATGGCTGAAAAATTAATAAGTGTTATATTTGGTTGCAAGATATAACAAAATGTTTGTTCGAAAAAACTCTTTTTCATGACTCTTCAGAGATAATGATCGATTTCACACAGATTTTAGAACGTAAAATAAGGTCTTATGAATTGTTGAAACGTGGGTGGAACGAGAAATGACTGGGTAACTTACTGCACTGCGTCTCTCCGGTGCCGAAAGGCGTGACGCAGAGTTGCCTTCGGAGACATCTCTGTAGCACTGCGCCGTGCCTCATCACTATAGTGCGGTTTTCACCATTTATAAATCCATAGAAATTGATATTTCCCGAGCCGCGCCGTTTCGCCGCCGCGCTGTGCCGCAGTAGTGCGGTTTTGCCTTAGGCAATGACGGCGGTGACAACATCACCTTGACGCAACCAATCAGATGCGATCATTTCTAAGCGCCAAATCAATTAACCAATCCAATTGAATTTGGAAAATTGTGCGTGTTTTGTTACTTGTGAACTTGATGAGGCCGAAATCAAAGCCATCACTGTATCAGAGTTATACTTCTTTACTTTATTTATTCGTAGTCTTCATGTGACATAATATACTAAATCGATCCAAATCCGTACAGCAGCTGTTACGGCTAAAATTTTTCTTTCTCAGTGGATAGGCGTAAAGAGGCTTCAACTTGTCGCTTCGCAATCTCGGAAGCCTAGGTTCAGTAACAGGATCTACTGGTGATTACATATAAAAAAATAACAAAGCACATAGCTGTCCGAAGTCTATCTAATAAAATTGGGTATTTAAACATCTGCCACCCCTCTGGGTATTTACAGGTGTGCAAAGACTTTATTAATCCAAATTTGCCTACAAGCTTATTTCTCTAGTTATGCTTTTGAATTACTGAAAAATACAATCCTTTCTGGAGAACCCATAAGTCTAGCAACCACATAGCTGCATGCTCCATTGTTTATCCTACTAAGAAAGCCAAGATTATGATAAAATCCGTGAAAATATATTAATTGGAGAACATTACAGCTTTAGTCAACACCAATTTACATGTTGATCAATTTTAGGTTAAATTATTTATGATTCCACCTAATCTGACTGAATTATGGTACAACAGAATAGCAAATATGCAAGTATTGCTAAGTTTAGAAACTTTAATAATTTTAGAGTGAATTACCTAACTATGGCGCCAACTGAATAATGAATGTTCATTTGACATTTCTAAATGTAATTTAACTACATTTTAGTTAGTTTTTGGCCAACAGAATTGCGACCAAAGTCGTTCAATATTTAATATGAATTATGAATTTATATAATTTGAATGCTAAAAAGTATTAATGTACTTTACGACTGTTTACTTTCTATGCACTCGGGGACTTAATATCAAATTAAATTTGAAATAAACTTATAATAAAACGGCGATAGGACTTAATGGTCGCAATTCTGTTGGCAAAAAACTAACTAAAATTTAGTATAATTAGGTTTAGAAATGTCAAATGAACATTTCTTATTCTGTTGGCGCCATAGTTTAGTTAATTCGCTCTAAAATTATTAGTTACTAAACCGGAGAGATCATGTATATGTGGATCCCATTGTAAAGTTGAATCCATTTTGATTCCCAGGAAGATTGTCGCATTATAAACAGGGAGTTTATCTGGGCCAAGCTTAATGTTTATAAATTATTAACATGAGTCAGTTCACCGTCTCTCCTATCTACTTTAAAAATCAGAGAGGTATCATCTGCGAATAAAACAATATCGCAGAAATGTTTGACCATGCAAGGCAGATCATTAATATATGTTAGAAACAGAAAAGGTCCCAAAATTTATCCCAGTGGTACTCCCATTTTTACCAATGACCCGGAAGAAGTATTGCCATTTATTCCTACCTTCTGTAGCCTGTCTGACAGATATGACTATAAGATTCACGAATACCATAATGTGAAAGTTTACGAATCATAGTGCAGTGCTCTACACAGTCGAATGCCTTGGAAAGATCACAAAATACGCCAATAGCATCATGTGAACTCTCCCAGGCTTCTAGTATATGCAACATCAATTGAACACCTGCATCCGTAGTGGATTTGTTCATTATGAAACAAAACTGATTCTCATCAATAAATTATGCTCATTAAAATGGGATAGAAGTTGTTTGAGCATATTTTTTTCGAATACTTTACTCAGAACAGGTAAGATGGAAATAGGTCTATAATTGCAAGGGTCAGATGTAGACCCCAACTTTAAAATTGGAGTGATTTTACATTGTTTCATTAAGTCGGGGAAGTTTCCTCTATCGACACAAAGATTGAATATTGTTTTTAAATACGGTGCAATAATGCAAATTATAGACTCTACCACTTTAACTGACATACCCCACAAGTCTTCGGTACTCTTTATGTTTAAACTTTTGATTGTTTTTATAATTTCAAATCTTGTGGTGTGTCTGAAAGAAAAGTCCGGTGATTTGCTGGGAAAATTATGTTTTAACAGAGTTTCTGCTACATTGGGACAAGATTTGTTAACCTTAGCCTGTTAATGGGTACGTTTCCTGAATGTTGGAACGTTGCAGCTATATCACCAAGTTTTAAATGTTGGTCTAAAATGCTCCCAGAAAATGACTGACCAATAGCTTTTGATGTGATGTTTTACTAAACATCACATCAAAAGTACTAGAAAAGGTTCACAACCATCGACATTTTATCCTTCTTAGACAAGCATGCGCTAATCTCAGATAGACAGTTTGGCTTCAGACGAGGCAGATCAACCGAAGACGCTATATCACGCTTAGGCATTCTAGTATCTAAACACTTCGAAGATGGAGACAACTTTATTACGGTGTTTCTAGATCTAGCTAAAGCTTTTGACACCGTCTTAGTTGGCCTTGCTACATAAGAAAATTAAAGCATTTGTAGTGAGAGGTATATCACTTGAATGGTTCAAAAGCTACCTAAAGAATATCACGCAATATGTTGAAATCAGCACTCAATCGAGTAGTCACGTTCCTATTAGTTTTGGTATTCCTCAAGACAGCATACTCAGTCCAACTCTCTTCACATTGTATATTGACGACATACGGCTTACGCTGATGATACTACGTTATTGTTTCATGGGAGGGATTGGGATGGAGTATTTTCACATGCAGAAAGCGGTAAAAGTCACATAAGAAAACTGTTTGATAAAAATATTTTGTCTCAATATTAATAAAACTGAATACATTACATTCTCAAAAACAATTGCCTCTAGCCCCTCAAACACTCATAAACTCAAATTTCACTCATGCTCTCGGACCTCTAGCATAGACGCTAGATGCTCTTGCACTTTAATTGAAAGTGTTACTAAAACAAAATACTTAGCAATAACACTAGACCAAAACCTATCCTATACAGACCACATTCATGATATATCAGGTCACGTGAGAAAGCTCATCTTTATTATGAAAAAGGTAAGAGATTATACGCCTTTAGATATCCTGCAACAAGTCTATCTCGTTTTATACCAGGCAATCCTACAATATTGTATTTCTGTATGGGGGAGTGCAGTGAAAAGTAATTATATCATACTAGCTGACCCGGCAGACTTCGTACTGCCTCAATCGATATATAAAAAACCTAAACTTTTGTTTAAAATAATCTAAAAACAAACAAAACGAAATCGTATTAAAATTTTTTTTTCTTTAAATGAAGAATGAAGTATTATAATTATTTACGACACATCATGTTGCTTACTTACAAAACAGTGTTTTCCTGAAATACTGGCTATTTATGAGGTTTAAATTTGATATTGACAGTCACACACTGTTATGATACTGTCTATTAATCAATTTAAAGCTTTCTCATAAACTTTATTTTTCGTTTTGTGGTGCGTAAATATAAATAAACAAAGAAGACGGTTTTCCGATACGCGAACACGCGACGTATAATTGTCCATGCGCGAAACAGAGAAACTCCAAGTTGATTCCACAAATTTCTAACGACTGTCCTTGTGATTTATTTATGCATGTATATAGTCATCTCAAAAGCCAGACGTACTGGAAATTGTAAGCGTTTAAAATCGAATGGTAAATCGGTTTGAATCATCGGTATCCGCGGGATCAAGACATCCTATTTGAAGCACTGATGGCTCAGTGGCATTGGCTATGGACTGCCACGCAGCAGGTTCATGGTTCGAATCCCGCTCAGAACTTGAGCTTCACCGCATGTTGGAAGGGCATTTTGCGATTGCCCGCCTGGCTAGCGACCACCCTCAAGTAGAAAATCTGTCGCCAAGCACCTAACGGTGTGGTCCGGCAGCAGTCCTTGAGAACCAGTAAAATTTCAGGCACATGAGACCTAACAACTGTACGTCTCAGTGTCACGTTAGTCCACTTAACATCAGGTGGGGCTCGGGTTTGTCCCGTCACAATAACATAAAAAAACCTCTCCTTTGTATTTTCCTTTTAGGTTTGTTGCCTCAATGACGTTATTCATCAGCCTTTTCACAGCCAGTCTTGTTCCATTGCACAGTCGAGGTTGATTAATGTTACGCAGCATGATGACAATAGATCCTTTTAACTGCAAATTTGAAGGAAACCAACTGTCCTGGAAGAAAATTCTGAATGGTTTGAGATACTTGAGATACTCGACATCTCTATTTTTCGCCGCCAATATTGCTCGTTCACCAAGCCAATTATGGTTATTGAGCTTTTGAGCTACATCTGAAAAAACACGCTGAATAAGCTCCTCTTATGAGTCTGTTATGTGACAGAAATCTGTGGATAATGTGATGAATCTGGTCTAGGTGTCCACTGCAACTTTATTATTTCCAATGTCTAACAACTGCTTCGCAAACACATTTGCAGTTTCATCTTGTTGCAAAAATACTCGCATGTTAGTTGTTAATTGGAGTGTCTTTACATACTGCCACAAATTCGATGATTTTAGGCATGCATTTAGTTCATCAGCAACAGTATAGATCGGGGAATAACTGGAAGAGTCTGACGAAAATCACATGACAACAGAATCATGGCCCCACCAAAAATATTTTGGTTGTCTTTCAACGTTCTGTCCAGTGACCTCTTATGGGCCATTGTGTATTCATTCTAAACAATCAATTAGCATATGATCCTGTATGATCCTGGCCATTGCGTTATTTTTGCCGATGTTGCAAATTGGTGTTTCGGTGATTTGCATGTTTAATGGTAATTTCAAGGCAGAATGTGCCTCCTTCTAGCAGTGTCGCAGCTATTCCAGATGAAGCCAAGGCTAGAGCAAAATCATTTCGCGATCTGATCCTCGCCAAGAGCAATGAAATTAAGAACGTTTTTTCTGGTTCCTCCAGGAGCATCAAGGAAATAAATTCCTCCAGATCCACTGTTCACAGCTTCTATCAAAGTGTTGTACGCAAATCATTGTTGTTGATTTAATTGTGGAACATTTGTACGAACTGTTTCGGCCAATGCTTCAATGTCGTACTCTTTGCAACTCGTGGTTTAATGCATCGTGCATATGACGATTTGGTGCTGTCATTCCCAAACACGACAATACATTATTTGCCATCAATAAACACATATCTTCTATCATGATCAATGTCTCATTGTGAATTTCTGCAGTCATTTGCAATGTAGGATTCCAAGTTTGACGGCGCACACGATGCATAACATAACATCCTCAGACATGTAATTTCTATACCTAACCCACAAATCTTTTGGATTCAAAGGGAAACATTTCGAAATAATAATCGCAAACAATGTATGAATTTGTTGCGGCGATGAAGATATTACGGAATCCTTGAGCGTATCATCCTAGTGCGAATCGTTCTCAATGTAATAGTTGATATGCCTCACGGTAAGTCGCACACAGCTGTCCATTAACTGTTCTCAGTTGTTTAAACGATGTCTGGCCACGAACATTCACCAACAACAACAACCTCAAACAATAACATTCATCGTTATTTGGATGTACTGTATAGATGCGACCCAGAGCGTCTGAAGGAAATACATTTGGATGTCCTTCAACTGGTGTTCCTTGTTTTCGACGGTGAAACGATTTCGACAATGCATTCCATGTAATTTTATTATGAACTTTATTGAATAGCAATAAAGTTCAAATTGACTCTACATTTTATTTAAAAAACCTTTATATGGGAAAAAGAAAAGGGATGTTTTTAGGGTTTTCCCGGCAATTATTTGAATTTTTCTCAACTTTTAAACCTTCCCTAGACCTCCACGAACATTTCAAGACCAAGATAAGATCAATCCGTTCAGCCGTTCTCGAGTTTTAGCGAGACTAACGAACAGCAATTGATTTTTATATATATAGATAAGAAAGAGCCCAAAGAGCACTCATTAGTAACACTTAGAAAGCCCTTCAGATACCCAACCGATATACTCTATTATGAATTTAATGTCCTCCATGTTTGGCAGCTTTTCATTCTAAATTCAACAGTCAAAAGGTATAGAGAGTTTTTATACAAGCAGTCTGTAAATTCTTACAATCCCGGCGAGTCTTTTGACTCCCATTACCCAAGGCTACCCCATTTAAAATATTATGTGATATTATAAACAAAAATGTCTTCTTATCTAACAGAATAGCCAAAGAATGGCTCCCAACACTGTTATAATATGATGAAAGTGAAAAATAAGTTTCTCCAGTCACACTATCCTGTTCCACATCCTTACTCAATTCACAAACAAATACATCACAGCACACTTTTTACCCTAATGAATATCTTAGCATTCTGTCAACATTTAGTACCTATACTAGTTGTCCATAATAATTTTATCTATTTAAAACTCTTAACAAATCAAAATTATATTTACAGTGAAAATAATAGTGGTAATGGCACCAAATGTGGACAACGCATTAGATAATCGTATCTCAGAGGCCTAAGATAAAGGGTTACGCCTAGTTTGGGTCTCAATGTCACTTTATGTCAAGACAATTTAACGTAGCATCTAACCTATCGATGAACTTAAGTGTACCATGAAATTTGTAAACCTTTTTTGGAAATAGATTATATTGCATAAGTTGGACACGAAAATTTACAATGTCCTTATTATAATAAAATAATTATGCAAGAGCCAGTCACTAATACATTTCTTAAATTGATGTCCTTTTAATAATAAAAACTCTCATGGAAACTTGTTATACAAATATACAGGGTTCAAAGTTACTCTAGCTTAAAATAGTTGTTGGCTCCGTAGGTGGACCCTACTTTTTATCACCCTCTACGAGAAAATAAGTAAATGCAACTTATGAATAAGTAGTACGTTGATTTCTTTAGATATATTTAGGAAAAATAAGACCTAGCATAGAAATAGAGGCTGATGTATGTTTGAACAATTATAGAAGTGCATCGTAACAATGTGACCCCTACCACACGTTACAGTTGTCGACTTATTTACAACTTGAGAATTAGTAAGTCTCAGAAAATGTTGTCTCAGGATGTATATTTTGAGAAACTATATTATAATTTAGGTTGTAAAAATGTATTTAAATATTTAATTTAAAAAACCTATTTAACAAAAAAACAACATGTAACTTGTTTGTATAATGTTTGTGATTGTTCATTTAGGTGATTCCACATTCTTTATTCAAATCACTTTTTGTCCCTCAGGGATTAAAAAGCTATTTTACTCACAGGTCACGAGGAATAAGCTAGCTCTTTTCGAACAGATGTGATACAAAATGTATTTTTAGTTCTTTACTAATATTATTTCTCTCATGTTGTTTTGATGTAAATAACGAATACATCAACGTGAGTACAATAGTGGAGTGTTTCTATTTTGGCCTCATACTATCTATGATCAATGTTCATCGAGCATCTCTATGGGTGCGTACCATTTGAGTGAGATTCGCTAAAAACGATCACACTCCCAAAAAGTTGTTCCACATGGGTCTTGGAGTTATTTTCGCCTTAAACGCTACATTTAATGTCAAAAGTGACAGAAGTGGCAAATTTTAGTGGCATTCTTAGCGTTCTTATCCAAAAATGGAACGGGGATGACAGTTACAAACGATCACGTGTCACAATCATAGACGCAGATGTGATCAAAATTATCGAAAATAACGTTCTTAGCGACTATGGAACATACTTTTATAAAGTTCGAGACTTCTTTAATCTTTACTTTAGGTTAAAATAGTAATGTTCTGTGGTTTTAAAAATGTTTTCATTGCTCAGCTGATCAGTTTCATAAAATTTTCAATGAATGCCATAATACAATTTTCTATTGAAATGCAGTAAACTTACAAATTGTATGTTTGATTAAATTGGTCCTAGTGCGTAAAGTATCATAGCGTTTTAAATGAAAGTAAACGTACCATGGGTAAAGAAAAGGTCATGTCTTACGAAGAGAAATCTGTTGGCTCTACTGCCTTCTTTAAGTGCGAGGCTTGCCCTTACATGGCCTTGGCGGAAGACGATATTAAGTTCCACTTGTTCACTGTTCACCCCGATCTGGCTAAGAGTAATGGCTTAGCTGAGAACATTGAGATTCCTTGTCCAGGTTGCTCTAGCGTGTTCGACGCAGAAGAAACCCTACGCACGCATCTTCGAAACCATCATAAAATGGGCATTAAAGACATCAAGAAAATGATAAAGAGCCTGGTTCAAATCGCACTTAAAAACGCGAAATTAAAAAAAGAAGACAAAACTGACGAGCCGGCTCCACCACCAGCAGCCCGACAGGAAATGACCAATGTAAATATCCCTGAAATCATAGAAATTATACCTGATATTTCGAATGCTAACAGTAATTTGCCTAAAGGTGTTGCTTTTATTTCTGTTGAGGAATTAAACAATATGAGTACTCCCAACTTTGAAAAGATTGACCCCAAAGACATCATTCAGGAAGCTAGCATAAATATTGTGTACACAAATGAAGTGTCTGCTCAGTATTTAAATGTTTCTGATGCTAGTCCATCCACTACATCCCACAGTATGCTACAGATGTCCAGTGTCCCTCCAGATCTTATATCTTCCATCCAGCCACGTGTGAATACTGTAATTGATACCAAACTGTCTTCTCCACAAGCAGCGGCTAATTTGGATATGGTCTCTTCTATGCATCACAACCCCCCTCACATACTTAAGCCAGAGGAACTGAACCATGAGGCAGACAAACAAAAACATGAACCTGTGAAGGTCTACCGCACATCATGCTTAGTAAATGGCTGTCATATACTATTAAAAGAAGATAAGAACATAACATACCATAGAAGATGCCATCAGAATGGCAAGTTGGTTTGTCCAGAATGTTCGAAGATATGTCCATCAGTTGAAATGCTTCACACACACTTATGGAAAATACATGCTGTTGACTTAGAACTGCCAACATGTGACATTTGTGGATACAAGACCTATAAGCGATATAGACTACTGAACATCCACATGAAGTGCCATGGAGATGCCAAGGCACATTTTTGTAAGTTTAATTTTATCAAATTTATTAATTTCATCAAATTCACTGAGGTGTATTTCAGAATGTGGTTAGTGTATCAGCCGGACCATGCACTGCTGAATGCAGCCTACCCCATTAAGGGGGTTTGCCATAATCCCCACTCTTAGCAGGGGTCTTGGGAATTGCAGTGTAAGATAATTTTGAAGCGCCCGTAGCGAAGTTTGCTTAGCTGTTCTTAACTGATCAGCAAAGTTAAGCAACATCCGCAGCGGTCATGGGATGGATGAGTTACCGCTAGTGACATTACTACTGAGCACTTCGGGGCTTCGGAGGATACGTCCCGGTGGTAGGATGGCAGTTGTTATAGCATGGTGGTAGTAAATTTTGCCTGGCTAGGGTGGTAACCCTCCCCTGGTGTTTTCCGGCAGCTGTCCTTGAGAGCCAGTAATTCTAGGTTAGCCTGATCAACATCTTCGACCACATCATCACTTACCATCAGGTGAGATAGGGGTCAAAGGCTAACTGTTCAAACAAAAAAGAAACAGTTCCTCAGAAGGAGCTATTGCCTACCTGGTATTTTACCATTAGTCACCTCTTATGACATGTACAGCTAAAGATGGAGGGGGGGGTGACATTCTAACCTTATATATATAGTTCATATAAAAAACGATTTAGTTACGGATGATAGTTTCACTACTTAGCTAAGCACCTGCCTATAATATTCCTTTAAAGGAATTTAACATAGGCCAAATCTATAATTCTATCTAATAGGTAGTAGGTATACGACGAGAACAATTTCTTTCTATTCCTGGAACACTCTTCCAAAAGTTCGCTAGGTAGGATCGTTCGCATTCGTCAACCTCTTCTCTGCAGCATTTGGCTATTTCTATAAGCCCACCGCTCTTATTTTAGTAATAAAAGGGCCCAAAAGTTCATTTTAAGATTTGTCGCAGTTATATCGACCTTCTTTTTAAACCTGACAAAACAATCGTTAAAATCTACAAAGTAGACGATCTTAGACTTCATTTTAAAGTTCCATGCTAGGGTTATCGTCAAAATTCGTTAAATTTTATCGAATGTTTACCAAATTTTATTACCGATTGTTTAAGTAGGTTTCATACTTGCAACATCGACAAAATATCGATATAACCCGTTTTATCGAATTTAGACGATTATTAAAGGCAAATTTAGCGATCGGTAACTACGGTACTTGCGCTGCTGGTGCCTCATGGGTAATTTGCACTCAGTACTACTATATTTTCCATTTTAGTAAGAATTGTGCAAGTCAGCTTCATAACAATTTTGGTCTGAGCAAATTACTTTTGCCTTAGCATGGGATTAATTAAACAATTAATGCTTGTATAAGATCTGATGGGTTTTTTTAATAGCTATGCCAGCAACCCAAGGTCCTTCTCCGCTACGTTAAGGAGTTGGGATGGCTTGGGTAGAAGCTAGAATGGCGGGGAAATGCACAATACACCCCAACCGGGATGTCAGTGCATGACATTTCACCCCCAAATAGAATAAGAATAAGAAGGGTTTTATTAATTTATTGTATGTTATTCAATTATCTCATAAGAGTAAGCAATAAATTATTAAATGTATTGCTTACTCTTGTCTCTCTTAAATTTGCACAAATGTCTTGTTGACTTGCCAATATTTTTTTAATAGTGTAGTCGTACTCAAAGTACTTTCTAAAATACTTGGCGGTCAATGTGTTAGGCTAGTATTAAGGCTTGTCTTCAACAACGGGCCATCTTATGTTTTACATAATCTTCATCATACTTCAAAAATGAAATTTAAATCTGATGCCTTCATTCCCGATTTAGTCAATAATTTTTGAGACAAACTGCTGTTCTATAGACTAGTATTGAACATTTTATGCCATATAGCATACTGGCTTGGGATAAAAAAGAAATTAGTATGTTAATCAATATTCACCAAAATGTTGACTAGAAGTTTTTCTGCTGCAATTGTATTTTTATATAAGTATATTTTTGTATTGTATTCCTACATATTACATAAGAGATACTTCACACTATATAATATTGTACTGATAGGAGTAGCTTAAGCCACCTAAACTGATGTACTCAAAAATATTGAACGGGTTGGACCTATAATTGAAACTAACTTCATATACAACTGCCAGCATGCACAATTAGGTGCTTGACAACCAATTTTCAACCTGAGAGCTAAGCCAGATGGGGCAATTCACAAGATTCCCTATCACTAATCGTAAACAGTTCATGAAATCTTATAACAATTTTGTCTTGAATAGAGTAATAAAAAGCTAAGTACACACACTACAGAGCAAATATAGAAACTCATGTACAAATGTAGGTTTGGCCAACATCATGCTGGACATAGCACTCACATGCACGGAAAACCATAATAACAAATTTACAAATTATTCTAGCACAACATTCTCCTCTCGGCCGACAGGAATAGGAATTCGGCGCGAATTCGCCAAGGAAAAAAAATTTGCTCCAATAGTTTGTAAATGTGATTTTCGCTCAGCAAGCGATAGTGCTTGTAATCATATTTAGAAACCATAATAACACTCAATTTCTTTTTATCAGGTTCAATATGTTCAAAGACCTTCAAAAATCGAAATCAGCTGTCCAAACACAAGATAACCCACAAAAAGGAATTGTCACCTGCTAAGTGCTCCCTTTGCCAGCGTGAGTTTAGCAATGAACGAAGGCTTAAGGTCCACGTGGCTGCTGTCCATGAAAAATTAAAGCCATTCCAATGTTGCCACTGTGACTATACTGCAGCACGGAAGGAAGAGTTGAAACTGCATTTACGTTCACACACAGGTTAGTTGATATGCAGTGCACCAAGCCCCTCCTACTACTGCCTTTTCTTATAAATATGAACTGTGTGTTTATATATATTATACTACCTTGAGATCTTACTTATGGTGCCTTCTAGAGAGACAGACAGACAGAATGCAATTTTTAAGAGATTGTTACAGAAGAAGCACCAGTTCCACTTGATGTTAACCTCTGCCTACAACAGATTCATTTTGTCACAAGTAACGAACTGCACTGCACCCTTCATGCTAAGAAATACATTTTGTTAAGTCTTACGTGCGTGTAATTACACTATGAAGGCTGATGCGGGAACACACTGTTAGGTCGTTGGTGACGTACATTCTGCTTGAGGGTGAGGTCAAAAATGCCTTTATACTATGCGGTGAAGCTCTAGAAGGAGGCGGGGATCAAACCATGGACCTGCGGCATGGCAGTCCATAGCTATTGCCGCTCGGCTATTATTGCCTCCCAAAAAGTGGGTTACAATGTCACCCTCTCCTCCACCTCCCCGATTACTGCCCGTGAGTGTCGTAAGAGGCGACTAACGATAAAATATCGGTAGATGGACAGCAACGCCTTCTGAGGAGCTGCTATCTTAACACTAAGTCTATAATCAAGATACATGCCAAGCGTGAGGATTATTACCAACCCCCCCAATTCCCCGAAGCGGGAAAGACTGTATTCAGCAGTGGACAATCCAGCTAATACAGTAAATCAACTTATACCAAAAGTTTATAAATCCAGTTATAAGTTGTGCAGTATAATTTGTTTTATTCAGGTGACAAACCATACGCATGCGACCACTGCGACTACCGTTCTGCCGACCACAACGCTATGCGGCGCCACAAGAAGGTGCACTCGAAGCAATGCCTTTACAAATGCAAACATTGCCCTTACACCACTATCCAGTCAACAGTCTTCGCCTCTCACATGATCTCCACACACCCCAATGTTACTTCCACAGATATACACCGCTGTCCTTACTGTCGTTTTAAATCAGTCAGCAAAGAGAAATACGTAACACATTTAACATCCCACACCGATAAAGAAGGAGTGCAACTGCTCATAGAAATGACTAAAAATGTAAGTAACAAACCCAATTGGACGATACCAAGCGATACTAAAAAGACTACCGATGAAAACATTGTGACAGAGACAGAAGAAACCAAAGATTCTACGAAAACTGTCAAAGAAATTCCTATAGAGGTCTACGATTGCGACAGTTTATCTGAAAGTCTTCCACAGGATTATTCCAAAACCTATTGCGTGCCTTCCACTGCTGACGCACAACAGGCGGAGTATAGCGACCAAGTCACTGATTTTAACAAAGAAGGCAATATATCCGACTGTCTCATTTCTGAAAGTTCGACAGACACAATGCTAGAACGGCATCAGTTTACACAACAGATGCCCTACGAAAACAACCAGTCAAATTTACACGAGTTCATGAACACTACTGTCTCGATGGAGCAGAATCACATGCCGAATAGTAACGTTAACTCACTTGCCCCAAATCCTTGCGCCATTGCAAGTAGTATAGGCTGTAACATCATGAGCAATTTTCCGATTCGATTGCCTCCAGTACCACAAATATCTTTACGCAATAATATTATGCTAAAACCGGTCGATAAAATAACGCTTCCTATGACTAAAGTAACGGGTCCAATTATCAGGCCCACGCAAATTCTACCAGTTCCGTCTTCTTGTAACTCTCCCATCAATATATCCTTCGAAGAAGGAGCACCCAGGAAGAAACCCAAAATATCTGTAAAAAGCAATTTAATACTGAAAGGCCCTGATCAGGAGAACATATTTCATTCACAAAAAATGGCGTTTAGGAGGCTGGATAACCAAAGATTTGGATTAGGAGGCCCAGTCACTTTCAATAATTTGATAACGACGCAGTTTATGCAGTTGCCGCCGGAACCGTCGCTGAGCGAATCCCCAAATAATCTTATGACGTATCCCCGGGAGACGATGTTAGTGGATACTGCGACGACGCCCGTCGATAACGAAATGAACAATAACCCTCAAATTTTCACCTTCAACCAGCAGATGAACGTCAACACCATGACCATGCTGCCACCTCCAGACAAAATACAGACAAACGACCCCAGTTACATCAAACTAGAAGCCACTATCAAGCAGAATACACAGTCGCCAAGTCTAGAGCGTATGTGCAATGCTAATCTAATGAATACCCCGAGTATATCCAGAGAATATAAAGCTTCTCCACCCCTTGAAGATATAAACAAAAACATGAGCGAGATTAAGAATGAAGTGAAATCCGACACTTATTACAACATTGCATTGAACAATACTGCTACGAACCCTTCAATAATAGACCAGTTTCTAATGGACAACATCATAGGAGAACAGTATACAGGCCACATGGACCTGCCAGGCGTGCTTCTTCAGGAGATCCCTGAGCCACAAAACGACGTTATAGAAATAGACGACAATTCCGACGATAACAAGCTACTCCCGCGCTTCGACATGAACAACTTTCACTTAGAATCTCTGTATTTGATGCACAATGATTTCCATTTTCTCGAAAGCGACATTCCAACGAATAGCATTCCTATTGAATCTGTTAGCGAAATGAATAGAATAGTGACAGAAGTTCCGATTATAGCGCAAAATGAAAATGAGGAAACGGCAGTTGAGATTCCAGGCAATGATTTCCCAAACTTCATCCAAGGCAAGAAGGATCCGATGATGAATACATCTGTGAGACTGACCACGAACAAGATCAATGTTAAAAACATTGAATTAATGAAAAACTGAATTAGTTTGTTATTATTTATTCATAAGACTGTTCTGTACATATGTAATATAATGTTGAGTACCTTTGTAGGATGTATTGAATCTTAAATTATTGTAAAGGAATGAATGATATATTAATGTTTACAATATACAGCAATGAAATCTCTACTGCTTCTAACTTCTTGCCACTTCACAAGTGTCCATTCAGTACTAACATCGTCGAAAGGTTTCGGGTCAGTATGCACCCCGTTACCATCAGGTCCAATAATAATTAGAGTTTTCCCTCGAAAATGTTTCAAATACTCTTCGAAAGCCAATCTGTTGTTGAAGTAACAGAAAAGTAAAGCTGTAGAAGGGTTTTCCAAAGCGTTAATGATGTCTTTGTCTAATTTGGTAGAAGTGAGTAGGAGGGGTATAAAAGTGGGCGGGGCGTATTTGCAGTGCCACCATGCGCCGTCCACTTCCAGCCCTGTGACTGGATATCCTGTAATAAATAAATTTTCAAACTGATTATATAAGATACTAGTACACATAACGAATATGAAAATCTGATTTATCAACGGCCAACTTAAATTGTCAAACAAAAAAACATCAAATGCCATGTGATTTTTTAAATTAAGAATGATATATATTTTGCGTGAATAAAGTTTCACTCTGAAATCTGATCCTGCATGTTTTCTTCAGATCAACTTTAAGAAAGATTACAAAAATAATTTTATTAAAAGTGGCCAGTGCGTTAAACGGCAATTTCATAATTAAATTTCTAATAATCTTCTGGTCAAACATCTGTATCAAAAATATGTCTTTCCTAAGTTTGACGTTGGTTAGTTTACTATTAAGACGCTGTCAAATGCTGAAATTTTCTCAATGTCGGACTGCGAAGAGTGAAAGAGAGGCAGCGATGTTAAAATCGCGATTAGTTTTGGTAAACTCCGAAAGAAAGCTTAATAACACAAAACTAGTAACGAACATCGTAATTTTTCTTGTCCCTCTTAATAAGGTTTTGCTATTTTATTAACATATTTTCATTACACATTCATTCGTAAATAATTAAGATATTTACTTTACAAGCGTAATTTATAGTCAACTTTGCAATTTAATAATATCGAGAAAATTTTAAGTAAACGTGTTTAGGACTTTTCTTAGCCTTAGATAGTATCATCAAGATTTACATATAATTTCCTTACTGCTACAAACTAAATACATTTTGCTACAAATCTGTTCAACTAAAGCTATTAAGCACTTGTCAGCGCCTTAAGAATCGCGCTTTGAGGTCCAGTCATGCTGCGTAAGTAAGATAGTCATTCAGCGACCTTATTCGTTTTACGCGAACAAAATTATTCAAATATATACTTATTTGTTGCAATATCAAAAGTACATACATAATATGAGGTTCGTTTGTAAGAATATAAAACTTACCAGAAGCTTCTCTGATCATCCACTCGAGCAATCCACTGCCACATCCAATACTTAACACTTTATCACAACTTAACTCCTTCAAGCACTGCCCTATAAATCTGAAGTTTTCTTCACTAGGAAACACCCATAACAACTTGTTCCTATTCGGGTGATCATGGTATTTCTCTACTATCTCTTTCCATTTATTTTTCCTATACAAGTCTATAACATCGTTTACTATGTTGTCTTCCATTTTTTCTAATTTTTGATTTAATCGTTTAGTATAGTTTCTAGTACAATAGGTGTGGCAAATATCCGGTTGTATTTGTGGCATTGAGTCTGATCTTGTGCGAATAGCCAAGTGTGACGTCAAAACCCTTGGGTGATTGATCGGCCTGCTACCGACAGGGAAGTATTTAGACTGACACGGAACGTACTTTCATCTTAATTCAGATTCACAGGTATTAAAACAAATTTTCTTTTTGTAAACGCTTATGAAGTTACTGTCGCATACCATGCAGCACGCACCGTGGATTACCATCTTTAACATGATCTATTTGATGTGGTGATAATGGGAGAGGCCTTTGTTCAGCAGTGGACGTCCGCCTGATGATAATTTGATGTGGATAGGGATGATGGTGTCGTTGTCAATATTATCCAAAACATCTGTAGCTGAAATTAATACGAAAATGGCAGAACAAGGAAGCGTAAAAATTTTAAGATTACTTTTGGATTTCGTTTGAGGTCAAAAATAAATTTATTAATTTGCATGGAGCCAAAGTACCTATCTAACTTTAGTTTTTGTGTTCTATAAATCAGAATAGCTACCAATATACACAACTATTTTCTGGATTCTTTGCTTATGTTACAGTCTACATCATTTATTACATTTTGGCGTCTATGACGCTTTTTTTAAGGTCAACTACCGAACAATACTTGTTCGCTTTTTAATGTGATATACAAAGAAAACTATTTGGTTAAACAATTCCGGATAAACCGTGACCCAAAGCTGCCTTTCTACTACATCAAAACAAAGATAAACTCAAGTCTGTCGATAATAAGAAAGCACCTGGTCGCGCGTAGCGCTTATTTGTAATCTAAGGCCCCAGAATACAGTATTATTTGCATGAGTTCTGATGAACAGGCTTTAACAGCAAAATATTCTACACGAACCTTTTCCACCAGTATTTGTGTACGAGTTCGTCCGCAAGGTACTGGCATCATACCTATTTCCACCGCCAAGCATTAATGGTCACACTACTGTGTTCCAATTTTAAGGGTTAAGGTGCTGGTGAAATAACAGGCATAAGAGACTTAACAGCCAATTTATGCCTCAGAGTGATGGGCGTAATGCAGTTCGTCACTTGTGACTAAATGCATCTGTTATAGACAGAGTATACCGCTTAACATCAGGTGGACATAGTACTTCTTCCGTCACAATACCCAAAATAAACATATTTCATCCAAGTTTCAGCTTTCTTTTCTCATCTCTAATGAAATCACACAATATAATGCGTATAAAATAATATATCTAGAAATATAATACGTCCCAAAGCTCATCCTAATCCAGCCCTGAATTTCAACCATTAGTATTGAATGAAAATTTTGGCTGTTACCCAAAAATATTGTACGGCCCGCTAATAAATTCAACAGACTACAATCTGCTAACAGGTATTCTTACACCGTAAACTAAACAACAATTACCTACTGACAACTTCATTTATTTCATATTTTACACACAGGTTATTAAGTAATACATATAAAATACACAAACCAATAACAAATATAACGTAAACATAGAAGTATGAGGATTTAAGATACCAAATATAGTTAATATTGATTAAAATGTCCTTAAGTTGTATAATACCACATAAGGGTCTATGTTATAAGATGTATAAGCACCATAATACATTGAGAAATGTAATTCTTATTGCGTATATTTTTAATACGATTCTTAAAGTTATCGCGTACAAAAGTAAGCTTCCTCTCGAACCATAAAGATTGCCGCACACCGATCCAATCGGTATCGGCACCGTATCAACATCGCCTTAACTCAAGTCGTTCAGTATTAGCACTTACGTGCATCTCAGAGTTAAGTTCGATCTTAAGGTGAAGTTTTGACGTTAAACGTGTGGAATATCTGTCAAAGACTGCATCTTACGATCGATCTCAAGATGTATTAATACGAACCTAAGTCTGTTCAGAAGTGAGTGCACTTGGCATTCTAGGGCGCAACAGAGCTGTGTGTAAAATTAGACGTAATAACACGCAAATTTACTCAACAGCACGATGATACGGCAGCTCATGATAGCTGTGCTTGAAAATTTTCAGATGGCAGTTGAGACAATTGAGGTCGTGAGCACCAAAGCGGCTTATCTTTTGCAGATACAATTCATCTTCTGTCTCAAAAAGATAAGCGACTCTGGCGCTCAATTACTACATTAAATAATTCTCCTTTTGGCCAAGTCCACTCTCTCTTTGAACAGACTCTATTTGTATGGAACTACATGCATACTTGAACACACATCTTCGCGAGTACAGACCTGTTCACTCAATAAGGTGCGCCCTCCACAGTAAACTATTGAAGTGCATTTGTACGAGTAGGCATCGTTTGTACACTAAGTTTTAGTGTGAGTGTAAATGCTAATGGTACATAGATTAAAACAATAAAATTTATAATAAGATCGCTTGAGTAGGAAGTACTAGCTGCAATTACACTATAAATTATGGAGGATCACGCTTTCCCGAGGTGAAAGGTATGTCGTATAATCGAGGCGACGTTGATACAGTGCCGGGGCCGATAAGTCTGCGTTTACATTTAGACGTACCTAAATGTTTGTTGTATTTTGCATTTAACAATTATTATCATAACAGTATACTGACGTTGGATCTGTCATACAAGCCATGGCAGCGTACATGTAGGGTGTAAAATATAGGAATACTTCGATGCGTTGTATTCGCTTCTGAAATTCACCTGCGGTTGTTAATGTAGAAACAAATGTTATACTACCTGTAAACAGCGTAACATATTCAGGCCTTATCGGAACGACTGCTAAGTAAAACGACCAAATAACAGTGTAAGTCAAGCATCCAAATGGCAAGTTGCCCCAGTTGCATAATGTCCAAAGACTTTAGCTAAATATCATAACTATCAAGGAACCAAATCAGACCTAGTACGACCAAAATCATTATGAAATAATACGCATATCTGTGTAGTCTCAAAACATTGTCTGTCTGTCAGTCAGTCATAATATACAGGGTTATTGGTAAAATGTTAGCAACCTCTTAGGGTTGCCTTCTGCTAGTCCTAACAAACATTTTGAGATGAAAAATTGTTTTTTGAAGTTTTTTTGTGTTTGTTTATATGTATATGAATATAAGCACGAGGACCACCTGAAAAAGTCTCTTGTGCCTGTAATTTAATATTTCATATTTTTTATTACTTAGCTCGATGTAAATAATCAAAACTCTATTCAACGGGAGGGCGGCGTTTTTTTTTTTACCAAAATAAAAATGTTCATCAAAATGTTTGTTACGACTAGCAGAAGAGCTATCAACCCCAAGAGGTTGATAGCATTTTACCAATAACCCTATATATAGATTAACATTACATTTTCTTTTAATACTAATCTAATGGAAACTTACGATTCTGACATCCTACTAATATATAGAGTAACTTCTTTTTTGATATATTGCTATTTAGCCTAACAGTTATATGGACTTCTGACATGGCTGACATTCTGCTTATATGGTATATTTACCTATTTATTCGTTTTGCTTAGCATTCTTTCCGATACGGAATACGCGTCACACTTCACTCGCATTGGTCAAGTGAATCGGAAAATTTTAAGAAATTATTTTTTTATTATCAACGCCAGGAATAACTGATCTAGCTTTTAGGCTAAATTCACACCGAAGTGGCAGTGGCCGGCAATTTATTTATCATACCATTTTCGACCATCTTTATCACTACAATGCATAATATCGGTGGAAAGACTTGTCTGAAGTTACGCGGATCATCAAAGTCCTTCGTCCTATACTACACATTATAGTGAAGGAGACAAGGTCGAAAATGGAATGAAAAAAAATGCCGGCTGCTACCATTTCGGTTTAAATTGAGCTATTGATGACGTCAAGTTCACGTTCAAAATTCTACAACATGATTTAAGGGTGAACTGTGGGCCTAGTGCGAGTTTTTCTCACGGAATGCGGCAAGCGCGTTGACACAATTTTTTAAGGCAAAAGCGTAGTACCGCCCCAGTGGAGTGTTAGTGAAGTAAGTAAGCCTTGTGCCGTACAAAAACGCGTTAACTTGCTCGCGGCGTATCACGGCCCACAGGCATTTCACCATACAAACGTCGATGGGTGACCACTTCCTTATTTGAGGTTTTAGGTCTAGAACTAAGCATGTTATATGGATTTATCCCTTCATGATCTATGTCACAAATTCGTAAAAAAATATTAACTTGAAAGAACGAAAACAGTTTCGAGGCTTTACTCCTTGTAATAAGTAGGATTTATTATACCTACATTCTTAATCCAGATAGGAATGATTTTTACAATCATTTACTTTACTATATGATAGCCAAGTAAGTTTCCGGAACTGCTAATAATATATATTTTAGTATTCACGATTTCGTTTACAAAATCAAGAGAGATAGCAATAGGCTCGCCGCCTCTCACACAGGAGTAAAACAGGTCTCGCGAAACGTGGGTGTTTTGTACACTTCTCTGCCTACCCTTTATGGGATACAAAAGGTGACGATATGTTTTTTATTAATTTATATTATCAACACACGCACCCATATTGAAAATTTATATTTATTTTAATTTCTAAACTGAATTTGCAACGCCTAACTGACAGGTCCAATGGCACCAAGATATACTCCCAAAACAAAGCCTTGGTAAAATACTGTACGCTGATTGGTCAATAGTCTACGACGCGATAGGCGACCAATAAGCGTTCAGTATTTGATCGAGCGTTCAAAAACTGTGAGTTTACATGAAAGACAACTCAAGACACACCTCTAATGAACTTTTTAGACTTGGTTATCAATAACTAGGCACGAGTATACATTCGTTTCTACAATTTGGCTAGCTGCCTTTCCAATAGAGGCAAAGATAGGGAAAATCTATGACAATAATATTCCTGTGATATTTTACCCGATCTATCTTCACTTAACTATGGACAGCGAGCCTTAAAGCAGTTCATTTACTTATAAAAAACAACATGTCATACATCAATTAATATTACTTGAGATCGAAGTGTGTTAGAGATCATGATCTTCAGTCAATGATTGTTATCTACTACAGTGAATCGAGATTATTGTATCTCGTTCATTGTTACAAAAATTGCGTTATCACAATATTTTTGGCAGACAAAGCTAAATATACAAAAAGCTACAAGCGTAACGGCTCCTACAGATCATGGAATTATTGTATTAAGAGGATTTTGTTATCTATGGGATGGAAGTCGTTTAACTCATAAATAATTATTTCACTTGGGCTTTCTAATCTTATGAAACTTGCTCTCCAAGCAAAAAAAGATACAATGTTGTAATGCTTTGTAAGGTAGCCGTGTTGAATCCGTCATTTTTGACAGGTGTCATTCGAATGCTGTCTTTATTCCCTCAGATGATCAGAACTTTTGTATAATGTTCCACAGCATGACCGTGGGGCTAATTGTCTAATTAAAATTGAGATGAAACGTAATTTTGCCATTTTCCTTTGAAGTTAGATTAAATGTCATAGGGAATCGAGAGAGCAGTGGAATGACATACGCCAAAAATCCAAATGGAACTATTCAAGATGGCTGCCATAGAAAGTAATGCGATTGTTGACTATTGAAGTTTGACCATGGGCATAATTGTCTAATTAGAATGGAGATGTACGTCATTTTGACATTTTCCTTTGAAAACGAAGCCCTTTATGAAGTTTATATCAAAATGAAGTTCATTTTCACTCCTATTATCCAGCTATACAATAAGGCCCCCGCCGGATTCGCATATACAAAAATGGTTATTTATTATGCACGGCTTGAAAGTTGTTATATTTCAATCAAAGTACCAGCGCCACTGTATTGACTGTTCCAAAGTAGGTACTTTTAGTGACTGTTCCACGCATATTTTGAATTATAAATGTTATTAATGTTTATAATTCGAAATCTGCGTGGAACAGTGCTATTTATCCGCTAGCATGGAAAAGATTTTTGAAATTCTGACCTTGGTAAAAAAAGATATTTTTTAAAAATTAATTAATTTGAAAAAAAAAATTTTTTTTTCAAAATTGGTTGGAGCCCTCATCATAAAACTTATTCTGCGTCTTGTACCTTTGAAACCCTCGTTACCTTCAAGATTAAATACAAGTACTCGCGCCAACGACTTCACAGCACAGAATAACAAATAACTATTGTCTACGTTATACGAAACAATACCTACTAGATTTTTTTCCATCACTGACCAAAATCTTAGTCTAACAAAATTCCATGATCTGCGACAAGCCTAAAAGTATGAGCATTTTATAAAATTTGTAAAAAAAGTATCCAAACGGTGAAACTACAGTCTTTACATTGCGCTTATTCCTTCACTCATTTATCGTAGGACATAGTCTATAAGTCAATCTATCCCACACCATAATCAGTCTAGTAAATGCCTTAATTCGGCCCCTTCTATAGTTTCTATACCAACTAATATTAATAATTAATTCATAGTCAAAAGATTAAAATATAAAAAAATAATATCTTCAATTTAATTTGCAGCGAGTTTGATAGAAACAAGAGTAAATAGGTATAATTAATTTTAATAAAAACAAAATAGAGTGAGATGATTAAGCAAGCCTCACTCAATAATTTTTTATTGCTCGAAACTAAAAAGGATTTAATATACTTATATGAACGTTTCATAGGAAACTCTGTAACGTTTCTGTATTACTATACAGTCATACCATAACTGAAGATGTAACCTAGTTTAAATAAACGAATCCAAAATGGCGTCGAAAACATGCCCTCTCACTTGCACACCATAGACTGCTATAAAGTGAGAGTGAGAGGCAATGATTTTCGGCGCCATTTTATGTTAGTTTCTTTATTTAATCTGGTTATACTAACATTATTAGGTATCCACCACAGATATCGCTAATTTTCCTTCTATTTCCAACCTATTGTTTCTTTTTTGTCTTACACCGCTCATCTTCCTTGTACATATCTATGGACGCAGCCTAAGCTCTTCTTATCATTGTAATGACACTGACCAGGAAACAAATTGTCAGCGGAAAAATATTTTTATAATAAAAATGTCTTTTTCAGGTCCTACCGCGCACACATTAAAGTCAAAATATATTCTTTCACTTTTCTAGACTATTCAAATTGCATTGACCGGTCACAAGTAAACGTGAAAAAAATAAATATAATTTTTAGATAATGCATCTCTATTTAAATCTTGTTTCCATCTCTATAGCATTACAGTTTATCTAGATGAGATCAAAATTTTGGTTCAACGCCGGATGTATTTCGAATAACGATTAAAATTATCATTTACCAACATAACATTAAAATTTCCAATCGACATAAAATATATAGTATATCAAAGATGAAATTAAAACAGCTAGTTATGTTACAGTTAAACGTCTTTGACGCGCTTACGTACTATGGTTAGAAAACTTATTAATGACTACAGGACTACATAGTACAAATAAATACGTAAAGAAGTGTAACTCTCGTACAGTTAACGCTATGATTTCGAACTTATCAAGTTCTATAGTATAAACTCATTAAGAAAACTTTTTTTTTGTTTTTATGTTATTGTGACGGAACAAGCTCGAGGCCCACCTGATATTAAGTGGACTAACCTCTGCCTATAACAGTTGCAATTCATCACAAGTCACGAATTGCACTGCGCCCGTCACATTGAGACATAGTTGTTAAGTCTCATCGTGCCTGTAATTTCACTGGCTCTCAAGGTCTTCTGCCGGAACACACCTTTCGGTGCTTAGCGACAGACTTTCTACTTGAGGGTGGTAGCTAGCCAGGCGGGCAATCGCAAAATGCCCTTCCAACATGCGGTGAAGCTCAAGCCGGCGTTGGGGATCGAACCAGGGTACTGCGGCAAGGCAGTCCATAGCTATTACCGCTCGGCCAACATTGCTTCGTGGACATGCACTATCTTACTAATTGCAATTAATTAAAAGATTTGGCGTTAGCGCTTATAAATGTTCGCATTGATTGGCCGCGTCAAGGTAATATTATTGGGTCGCATTTTACACTTTAAACCACGGTAAGGTGTCCGTTTGGCTGTTTTTGAGCTTGACTTGCAATTCTTTACATATTTATTCGTAGTTATTATAACCTGGCCTAATAAAGAAACGAATCGAAGATGGCGGAGCAAATCATTACATCTCACTTGCACCACAGAATAAAAAGGACCAGAAGGAACACTCCGCAAAGACATTCCAATTAATAAACGACTCTAGATACAAAGCCATAAAGTGCACTTCAGCTCGCAAAGCAAGGAGTACCAAATATGTATATTCACCTACAAGGCGTTTCTCTTTCTATCGCATAGCAATGCATAGCTGATCTCTTCTGACGCGGCTCGCACCGTACAATATACCCGTCCGGCGGAAAGTGCGGAGTGAGGCAAGCCTGCTTGCACCCTGTTGACAGTCTACTGTGTGCAAGTGAGATGTCATTATTCGCAGCGCCATCTTCGATTCCTTTTTTTATTAAACCGGGTGATACTAAGAAAACATGCCAGGAAAAATTAGATTCTAAGAACATATACACATGGCTGTTTTTGCAACGCGCAGACAGCACGCGTTTGACGCAATTAGGTAGTATATTTTTAAACGTACCTTTACCCTATGTGCGTCTTTTCAGCGCTTCACACGTACATCAAGTTTAAGGATAAGTACTTAGGTAAGGTAAACGAATTATACCACATTAAATTTCATCGCGCCACAATAAGCGCGTTCGCTTTTCTCGTGTGTGTTTAAGGCCCTTATTGTCTACAAATTAGAAACGGTATTGAAGTTATCTTCTTACATCAAAGGTATTGAAAATGTGACAAAAGATACCAAAAATCGTCAGATAGATTACTACATTTCCAAAATATGTGTAGTTTTTCTCTAGCGCCAAAACTTTGCGTAATGAGCCTTCGTTAAGTTACGGAACTAAATTAGTGTCTCCTATAAAGGACATTGAGAAAATTTTCTGAAAAAGGAGAACGAGGGAATTTGCCCAAGTCAAATGCATTATTTTCTCTAATTATCTCGCATTTCGGAAGCGATTACTGTAAACGTCACATTTCAGCGCCATGTAATATGACTTTTATTTCAACGTGGGTTTGTGTTATTTTAGTACTGAACGGCAACAGGGTGCTAATTTAGGAACTATAAGAGCCTTAAGTTTTAAACTAATTTAACTGGTTTTCAATTACAGTATTAATTACTTTACAAACCATACAGTTTAGGCAATATTATACATAGTAAAACATAGTAATTTTCTTTCATACTTACTAATTACTTACACTGTAAAGTTCGAGTAAATATTGCAATATCAATTTACTATACAAAACAGTATACTTTAAGTCACTTAGTCGAACTAGCATGCAAAAATGTGATACATACAGTACATAGTTCAGTTCTGTGGACCAGCCCATATCACTGTCTTTTATTCAGACTTCAGTCAATTCTTCACATCTGAAAAAAAAATGTGTTAGATTAAATATTGTGTCAAGCACCGTCTAATTTAGCAAATCATTTACAAATTTCAATAGCGTTAAGTTTTTATGGCGTAATTGGTATGATTGATTTACATTTACCACCGTTATGGAGTGGTTTTCGATAATCCCTACGCTTGGCAGGCGTGTCGGGGATCGCAGTATGAGATATCAGTTCCTCAGAAAGTGCTGCTGCCCACCTTCTGGCGTGTTACCCTTATTCGGCTCTTACGACACCCACGGTTAGAGATGGAGATGGGGAGGGGCTGAAATTCTAGTGCGGCACCCCATGGAATATACCTACGAATAAATATGCATCCGATTTTCACTTTAAACCACGCACGCCGCGGTAAGGTTTGCGTTCTGCTGTTTTTGGGCTTGACTTACATTTCTTTATATTCATATATTTATTCGTACACAAGGGACTTGGAACCGTGATTAAATCAAAATAGATCATTTTCCTTACCAATTCCTCTAGCTTCAACTTCCTCCAATGCACCGGAGGACTCGGCTCCACAGTGTGCTCTAACTCCTTCCCCTCGCCATCGTCACACAATATCTTCTTGAAGATCTTATCATTCCTCGGAGGCTCTTTAACGCGCAACGTATTCATATTAGTCTTCCGATCCAACTCCGCCAGCTTATTAGGGTCTATAGGAGGCAGTGAAATGTTATGGCAGTTCGCTTTGTGGATTTTGTGAACGTATTCACATTTTGGGCTTTCCGGCGGTTTCTCTATAACCGACTTCTTGCCGACTATGACGCTTTGACGAGCGTTATTCGCTGATATGATGAACGATGAGTCAATCTCCGGTTCAGGCTTTTCCTCAGCGAATAAGTCTTTAGGTAGCGGTATTGGCAGCAGCGGGTTTAGGCTTTCCAGTTTCTTTTTTTCCTCGCTTTCGTAATTGCCGTTGGTTTGCCCATTGGTTATTTGCTTGAGTGCGGTTTCATCGCATTCTACAGCGGCGGCGGGCGCGTGGTGTGGATGTGTGTTGCGAATGTGACGCTCAAGGTTGTCTTTGCGCCGGAAGTTTTTCGTGCATACCTTGCAGCGGAATGGTTTTGAATCTGTGGGGCAAAATGCAGCTATTTTTATCTCAAAATTGCATAGTGCAGAGATGTAATAAATCCCTTCTCCGAACTATACGAAATCTTAACACGCCGAGTTACGGTTGAGTCGGACCGCATGAGTGTTTGAACAAATATCATATCCAGTCACAAGGGTCATCCAAATTGCATAGCCCCAATTTCAGTGAGGATTAATTGAAGTATATGAAATCTACGAAAACAAGCAACTAGCGTTAAAGAAAATAATGAAGGTCCTCATAGAAAATAATTGGGGTAAAGAGCCAGCCGACGCCTCCTCTAAGAGTTAGCTTAGATACAGCACTTTAAGAAATACATCTTATCATATAGCTACCTCAAGAAGTGCCTAAGGATGGATTCGCCGATGGATCTGTAAGTTTCTACTACCAATTTTTATTCAGCGATCGTCTTCAGAGCCCTTGAAATTAAATGACTCGCATTTTTTTCTAGAAGTCAGTGCAACTTTTTGGTTGGTCTAGTCCAGTTTATCATCAATTTAAAGGCCAAGATATTTAATATTATCAACACCTATTAATACTGAGTAGCCGCAGTCTACGCCAGGAAAATAAAAGTGTTTCTGTTTACGATTCCAAGTGATTAGGTGTGTAATATCCGTTGTCGGGCTGCCAACTATAATATTAACAGATATATATTTTAATTTTATAATAATTAACTAAATCTGATAATAAGTAGGATAGCTTGTTAATGTATATGAGGAACAGACCGGGGTCTAGAGTATTACCTTGCGGTACACAAGTGTGAACAAAGCACTCACTCTAATGCTCTTCCACTCGAGCATGTTGCAATCCAACAAACAAATAGTCCAAGAACCAAATCAATAGCTAATGTGATAAGGCGTACCGCAAGACTTTTAAGCTTCTTAGACGAATTGGAACCGAGATTGTGTCAAAAGCCTTCTATAGAAAAATTCTATGAACAATGCCTATTTTGGAGTGCAAATGTTAAAATGAAGTCTACCTCTATTACCATTCTATTTAGACGGATTTGGTAGGAATACGTTCGCCGAGGGTTTCTTCTTCCAATTGTTCTAGTTATACTCGCCGGAATACTTGTAAATAGATTACAATAATTATAACCTGTGTGGACCGCTGCATGTCTCCGCAGGTCCTTGGAGGAATGGAAGGCCTGCGGACAGCGCGCGCACTGATGCCGCCGCCCGCCGCACCGCCCGAAGCATCCCACCAAGCCGCACTTGCTGCATGAACACTTCTCCGCTAAAACAATTAAACACCTGAAATTGTACTTCAAATTGCTCACCTCACACCCCTCTATTCTAGACTTGCCATTTCCAAGGCATGGTTACACACCGACATACATAATTATTTTTTATTGCCGCATTAGGTGCCAGGCTAGAAATAAAACCTTCTATATCTTACTATGGGAGCTGTAAGACGCGAAGACAGGGAAAAAAATAAAGACATACCGTCAAAAAAAATGTTAGTAGTCAGGGAAAATATAATGTTAGTCAGTTAAAAATATCAGCAGGTGGGCAGCGACACTTTCTGAAGACTAACACTCCGAAACCCAAAACGCTACCAAGCTTGGGGAACCCCCTTTATGGTGGACTTTGTTCAATTTGACGTTATGGTTAAGTTAATGACGATTCCACGTGATGACGAAATAAAAAACAGCAGTAGAATGAATCCTACTACTGTTTGTGTAATAATCATATTCAACTTCAATCGGAATAATTCCTGAATGAATCCTACTAAAATCTCATCAGGAATTATTCCGATTGATTTCACCAGCGTGGCGATTATGTACTGTCGTTAGTTAAGGTGGTGATGTATTGTAGTCATAATTTCTGATTGAAAGCGTAATTATAATAAATCTAGTTAGCAACACAGCCCCACTGTAATGGAAACATTGGCCTCGATACTTGTGCAACACAGCTCACGATGCCGGGCTGCCCGTGTGGTGTTGCTCATATGGACAAGATCTATTATATTATTGTTTATTATTTTTATTTTTTTAAGCTCAATTAGAATATGTGCACCTAATGGTGCGTTCCGACAGTAGTACTTGAGAAGCAATAAAATTACAGGCACATGAGACTTAACAACTGTATGTCTCAGGTTGACAGGCGCTGTGCAGTTCGTCACTTGAGACGAAATGCATCTATTAGCCAGAGGATACCGCTTATCATGTAAAAATCAAATATATGACCAATTGTATTTACATTTAATTTTTAATAAAATAAACACTACTTTTAATATAACTTAATTATGCTGGTTTTACTTATGCACCAATAGCATTTTCATCTCTATAGTGAGGTAAAAATAGGCTTTAGCTCGCCAGCAAAACTTTTTACCGTCTTACACTTAGGATTATATATTTTAACACTTTGCTCATGATTCTTTATTTGAACCACACGCTTCGCTCATGATTCAATCCTGCAATCCTTCGCTTTCTCGGGTTACAATACATGTACTCGGGCCAAATAATAACTTTGCAGCCTTGCACAGCTAATAATAATAATGATATTTATAATAACTATTCATATTCATTTGATAACAATCACCCATATCAAAGCACATAATTGCCTCGTTGGTATTTCTGACGTCTCTGTGTGTCAGTTGTATTAATGTAGGTACCGAAAGCGGAAGTACTAGTGGGATTACTCCAAAGAATATTCTTTGATTACTCACGATTGTGTTTTCTTTTGAAATGCTTGCTCAAGTTAGAGGTGTCCCGGTATCGGCGGCCACATGCGGGACACGCGTGCGGCCGCTCGCCGGTGTGCGTCAACGAGTGTTTGCGAAGAGACTGCTCATTGTTAAACGCCTTACTGCACTGGACGCACACGAAGTCTTTCTCTTCTGAGGAATTACTAAATTTATCAAATAACTGAAGAAGCAGCGATGGCCTAGTGGCAATAGCAATGGACTGCCGCGCAGCGGGTTCATAGTTCGAATCCTGTCACGGGCTTGAGTTTCAACGCATGGTGGTACAAATACAAATATTTTATTGGTAAAAATAGATTTACATGTCATAAATACAATAGCATAAACAAATTTATAAAAGACCGCGAGCGGTAGAGATCTTTTAAAAATTCTCTGACGTCATAATAAGCTGCAATAATTAGTAGTATTTTAGTTTTCGTTTATATATATTTGTTGTAGCTGCACTTCTTATATCTACAGGTAGGTGGCTGTATAAGTTCGGACCGCCTACATACACGGTCTTCGCCGATTTAGCGAGGGAGTGAGCAGGTGTCCGCAGTCTGTCCCTTGACCTCGTTTCATAGCTGTACATTTTTCATAGCAGGACATTTTGCGAAAGTTCGCCTGGTCAACTACCACCCTCAAGCAGGGAATCTGTCCTAACTTTAATAGAAAACAGTTGTGCCAAAGTCATGATCTATCATGGTGGTATAATATATTATGAAACGAGTATTCCAATAGTGTCCACGCTCCAGCTGAAGACATTTAAGCTGGAGCCGTATGGGAGGCTTTAGTAAGATATTATGCTCGGACCGTAGGCGAATAATGAACGTAGCACGAGTGTCAGACAACTATTTTCAATACATTAATGTTTTTTTTTTATATATCAATGTGTTAGTATTTATATTTTTGCAATAACGCATGCTCTGCCGATTACATTACAAAAGTCAAGCGTCATCAACCCCTATAGCCGGGGTATGCTCTGACCGACTGAGCTGACATGACAATAACTCATAACTCTAATGTTTCCTCTCATTCTTTAACCATCGTATGGGGATGAAGCGACAACTAAAGTTCAACTTACGTTGTACTGCAAACAAGACTAATTTTGCAATTAGCTTTAAACTTGTTAAATGATGACGCAACCTTGTAATTTTTATATTATATAATATCTCCTATCCTATCTCTATAATTTAATATCTCCTTGACAGCTTATAAAAACTAAACTGTAAAGTAGAAAGCACACGTGCGTAAAGAAACGTATTATAATACATTTAATGTCTATATTATTAAAATACCATATCAGCCGGATTGTCCAGTGCTAATCACAGCCTCCTCCATTAAGAGGGGGTTTTCCATAATCCCTACGCTTGGCTGGCATCTTGGGGATCACAGTTTCAGATATTAGTTCCTCAGAAGACACTGCTGCCCACCTTCCAGTATTTTACCTTTAGTCGCCTCTTACGACACCCACAGGTAGAAATGGGCGGGGTCACATTCTAACCCGGCACCCCACGAATTAAAACATCATAAAGAGTGTTTTAACGGGAACAGTAGCATTATTTATATAAACTAATATAATTTGATCCTTACACATGTCGACTGGAAAAAACACAAATTATGGATTGTAATTTCTCCAACCAATATCAATAACATCTCATTTACAACTTTCCTGGCAAACTGGTGAAATGTATTAAATGTTCATGTTGAAAGCGTGAATGACAGATATGTTAGAACAGATACAGATACGTAGTAAGACACATGTGTGATGATGGGTTATTTTCAAGAAAGTTATTCAGGTTGAACCTGAGAGTTACACCGGAGTATGAAATACAAACAGTGCCTTCAAGAAAAGTGGCCTTGAATGATGTCGCACATCTTTTCAGTCTCCTTCTTTAAGATGATCAGGTTAGATCCTATTTTTCGGATACATACGGATACTGTTTTCGTAATTAAATAAAAAAAAGTATATGTCAGATGAACAAAATACAATGACTCCGGGTGAATAAACTGATCTTTACTAACATTCATGTTTATGTACGATATAGATACAAGATGTCCCAAGAAGTAGTGATATACTGAAGCTGGGCGGTAGAGGGCTATCTGAATGTTCCGCGATTTTTCGTATTTACGGAGTGATGACTTTTATTTAATTTTTCACCTATCGCCGAGTACCATGAGATTTTTATTTATGGTGACGTGAATTATTGCGGTAGATGCTTGATTTTTTTTTGTGTGCTAAGCTGATAGATAGGCCAATTCAGTATGGTAACATATATCGTTAGATCTTTGAATTTATAAAAAAAAAATTGAGCCAAAAAAGATAAAATCATCCAGTACGTTCACGACTTCAAAAGGGTCATTAAAAAAAAATCACATAAATAAATTACCGTTTGGCTTTTAAAAACTTGCTCTACCTATCAGCACAGCCTGGCCACTCGACTCATTCTCTATACAAAAGCCGCGTTCTAACTACCTATTACACAGACACTACACAAATGTTGTTTTTGTACACGCGTAATTGTGTGCGTGAAGTCTAAGGTTGTCATCGTATGAATAATTGTTGTACTTACCTACCAAACAATAATTTGTGCTGTTATTATGACTTATTAGATTTCGTAGGTTATGCGTACCTTACCTTACTTCAGAAACATTTACAAGCACAACTATCCAACTCCATGTACAACGTAGGAATATGCAACACACAACTGAGTAGGTAACATTACTTCACATTTCACTCCATTACTTATACAAAAAGTATCATTCCAAGTTCACATTTTATACAAGTAGGTAATGATAATAATTACAATCACAATAATAATGTATGTTCATCTCGTATAATAAACAATCATGAAGTGTGCAACTGTAGCGAAGGTCGGTATGTGTCGGTTGCTTTTCTCTATGGTAGGTATAGGTCTCACCCGTAGGGTGCCGGGTTAGAATTGCACCTCCCCATATTATTATGGCAAATACCCCCTTAATAGGGGAGGCTGTGTTCAGCAATGGACGATCCGGCTGATACAGTACAGTAAAGGTATAGGTCTAGGTATAGATTACACTTGTTTCGCTGCAAACGAAGTCGGTATCCACGGATATTTTTTTGCAAACGAAAATCTTCTAAAATAATCATTATTTGAATAGCAGTTCGAATAAAATACTAAGATAAGGTATTATGTTTGTATTTTTTTCAATACCTACTGTAAATTACCGGTTTTTATAAGTTACCTACTGTATAACTGAAGAACGACAAATAGGTAGGTACTTAGTGTAGGTTACCAAGAATGACTTACCTCGTTTTATCCTTAGGAAATCTATAAAAACTCCTATCCTTTTCTCGTTTAGTTGATAAGCAACCGTAAACAGCACAAGAGTACCCCATTCTCAAGGTTTAAAATACTTGTACAATCGTTACGCTTCGTCGTCACGTCAACGTGCGCGAGTTGCGCGTCCCGTACTCAAGTCAGCTCAGCGACAGCTCAGAATCGGTGAGTGTCCATTCTATAAGTAGTATTATTATATGTTCTATGCTATCAGGTAGCTATCCTGAAAATTTCATTTTATTATTCATAAGGCTTCAATAAAAAAAAAATGTGGTACGTGCAAAATTTTAATTTATTTAACTGGACTTGAGTTTGCGTCTAAGTGATCATGTTTACTTCACGTGACTACGCAGAAATGCATTACTATTACGGTTATGCTAGGGGGAATGCGGCGGAAGCTTCAATGCTGTACCGGGAACATGTGGAACGAAGAGGCGGGCCTCAACCTGAAACGTTTCCTGACTATCGCATGATCTTAAGAGTGCATAATGCGTATTTGGAAGGTCACATACCGGGTATCAGATCAGGCCATATGGCCACTATGCCGGATCCTGGTAGATGCAGTTGTTGAAGAAGTAGAAAGAGTGTCGACGTGGGTGAGAGTTATGGAACGTCGTACCGGACTTTCTAAATCTCAGGGACACCGTACACTACAGAGCGTAGAATATCATCCGTTTCACATTAGAAAAGTGCAACAGTTGAAACCGGAAGATTACAATCGGCGAATTGAATTCTGTCAGGAAATGCTGAGGAGACAAGCTGAAAACGAATTTTTTTTTAACCAAATCTTGTGGACGGATGTGTCCCACTTTAGACGCAATGGGATTTTTAATATACACAATTCTCACTCATGGGCAATTGAAAATACGAATTTAAAAAGGGAATCGACATTCCAAGAACATTTTAGTGTTAAACTTTGGTCTGGCATACTTAACGGTCAGCTAATCGGGCCCTTTCAGCTGCCAGACCGCTTGGGCGGCAATCACTTTTTAAATTTTCTACGCGTCGATCTGCCCTTGCTGTTAGAAGATGTGGACTTGGAGACACGCAGAAGCATAGTACTGCAGTGTAATGATCCACAATGCCATTTTGCCTTGGACGTGAGAAACTATATAAATCAAAGATACCCTGAAAGATGGATTGGTCGTTGCAGCCGGTGACGCCTGCCTTATAGCCTGGCCTCCACGGTCCCCCGACCTAAACCCCATTGATTTTTTGTATGGGGATACTAGAAAAACCTCGTCTACTCGAGAGAATGCCGCAATTTGGACGAGTTAATCCGTAAATTGAGAGTAGCAACAGAAACCATTAAAAATAATAGAAGTGCATTCAGACGTTTAAAAGAAGACTTTTTCCGGTGATGTCGCACTTGCATTGAGCAACAGGGGGGGACATTTTGAAAATTTATTGTAATTAAACACCTTGTTATTGGTTTTACTTTGCTTGCATTAATCATCATGTAAATTAAAATTGTGCACTTACCATATTTAGATTTCAATTTTTTCATTGAAGCCTCATGAATAATAAATTGAAATTTTCAGGGTAGCCTAACCTGATAGATCGAGCCAGTTTTGAAAAGCCAAACGGTATTTCTTTATGTGTTTTTTAAGGGCCCTTGAATTTGTGAACATACTGGGTAATTTTATCTTTCTTGGCATATAATTTTTTTTTATTCCTTTCAAAGATCTAACGATAGTAAATGTTGCCATACTGAATTGGCCTAGCTATAAGCTTAGCACACAAAAAAAATCAAGCATCTACCGCAATAATTCACGTAATAATCGTACCCGGTGATAGGTGAAAAATTAAAAAAAAAAGTCATAACTCCGAAAATACGAAAAATCGCGGAACATACATGGGCGTGATTCAGATAGCCCTCTAGCTCCTCTACCTCCCAGCTTCAGTATATCACTACTTCTAGGGACACCCTGTATATGTAAATTATATATTTAATGGCATGTAAGTAATATGCACAATCATTAATTATTGTTGGCTTACCACATCCTGTTAAAGGCTGATAGTATAGAAACATTTATCATTGATTATATTATAAAATGTGAGTATGTGTGTGAGTTTGTGGTCACATCTTCCTCCCCCTTCAGAAAAATAAGGACTTAATGGTATGTTTTTTGTAATAGCAAGCAGTAAATAACATTGTTTTCTAATAGGTGGTATGGGTTGTCTGGAGAATATCACTGTGCGATAATACCGCCCAATTTAACCACTACCACGACATATGCCGATTTCTTTTGCGATAAACTATTATCCGAAAAAAAATATGCTTATTATTAATACTTAGTAACATAGAATAATTATGGTTTTTAATGTAAGGTTTTTAGGGTTCATCATACCAACCAACATCCACCGTTGAACAAAGGTCTCCTCCATTGGGAGGGTTTACCACAATCTCCAAGCTTAGCAGGTGTCTCTGGGATCACAGATAATGGTGATAATTCCTCAGAATGTGCTGCTGCCCATCTTTTGGTATTTTTTCCTTTGTTGCCTCTTACGACACCCACGGGAAGACATGGGGTAATGCTATTCTATCCCGGCACCCCACAGAGGAGTCTCAATTAGGTTAGATTAAATCGAAAAAAAAAACGTTTTTTTTTTCGATATCCAATTCTTTGGGCGAAAAGTGATTTGGCATACCATATGGCACCTTATGCAACACTTAATTCCAAGATTTATCATTAACAGTTGTCTTTATACTATAATGGTGTTACATTGAAGAGTTTATCTGTCTATCCAGTACAATCATAACACTTACGAGTATGTTTGAGCTTGTGCCTTCGTAGTTTGGACATCTGAAAGAAACCCTGCCCGCAGATGTCGCACGGATACGTCCTCTCATTGCGGTGCACACGCATATGGTACTTGTAGTGTGAGTGAGATGCAAATGTCTGTAACAAACAAGTACAGTAGTGATATATTTATTCATACAATACCATCTAATTACTTCATTCAGCAATTGCCCTGCAATTCAGTTGTTTTCTAATTATTTTGGTCAGGCTAATTATTTTATTGCTTATGGGCTAGAATATGACCACAATCTCATCTTTTTTTTATGCCTGATAGGTGATTAGACTTCTATCTCACCTGATGGTAAGTGATGATGTGGTCGAAGATGTTGTTTTCAGGCTAATCTAGAAGTACTGGCTCTCAAGGACAGCTGCCGGAACACCGTTAGGTGCTTGGCGACAGATTTTCTACTTGAGGGTGGTAGCTAGCCAGCGGGCGCAAAATGCCCTACCACCATGCTGCGACTGCCATCCTAAGACAACAACCGGGACCGACGGCTTAACGTGTCCTCCGAAGAGCGGAAACGCTCTGTAGTAATGTCACTGTCACACAACTAAAAAAAAACTGTTGGTGAAATAGCTCTCTAGCTGTGGACAAAGCATTTTTGATTTACTACGTAAGAGTGGAGATTTTTTACTTGATGTTTTAGCTAGCTATGAAGCTCAAGCCTGCAGCAGGATTGAAACCATCCTTAGTTTAAATCCCTCTGCATATTGTCACTGGCAATTTGCTATAACTGCTTCAAACACTTAAATACTTTCAATTATGTTTGCAATAACGCCTGCTACACGGATTACATTACAAAATTACAAATATACAATAGGCTCCATCCCAATATGATGGTTAAAGATCTCAGAGAACATGACATGACGTCATAACTCAAATCTTTCATATCATAGATTTGAGTTATGACGTCATGTCATGTTAGCTCAATTGGTTAGAGCATACCCCGGCTAAAGGGGTGGATGGACGCGTGTTCGAATCCCGCTTATGACTTAAATTTTTCCTATTGTATAATTGTAATTTTGTAATGTTACTTAAATACTTACTTAATTTTTGGTAAGTATTAAGTGTTGTAAGTGTAAGTCTATAAGTGTAGGGTCCAAAGACAGCTGCCGTAGCACACTTTCAGATGCTTTGCAAACATTTTTTTTACTTGAGAATGGTAGCTAATTAGGTGTGTTCACACCTACCACCTTGCAGTGAAGCTCAAACCTGTCATGCAAAACGAACCATGTACCCTCTGCATCCTTTGTGCCCCATTATTGTATTTACCTAAAACTACTCTATTATAAGTCATTATATGTTATAGTTTAAAATACTCAATATTTTTTTTTATATTTACCTTCTTTTCTTCACATTGCAAGCACTCATAAGGTTTGCTCTGCCCATTACAGTAAGCATGGTATGCCACCTGACTGCGTGCTCGGAATCTCTTCTTACATAACATACATAGGTAATATTTCTTGCCTGCTCCATCTATAAATTATACATGAATTATTCAAGTGTTAGTGAAATGTGCAAATTAAATTATTTAATATGTGCTAGAGGTTTTTGAAGTGCTTATAGGGTAGTTTGCTTAATTTTTGTAATTAGTTAGGTTAAACAACTTCCGCTCAGGTCATGACTTGGATTAGTGACCGCTAGTGGCATTACCGCTGAATGATTCCATGCTTCTGAGCATACAGTGGGCATTTGTAGATACCGCTTCACAAGTTTTCTTGGAGAAACATGGACTACATTCCCAGGCAGGCTCTGGATTAGAATCTACATAGACAGCCGGTGTAAACGTGGGCGACCGCGGCAAGCTTGGTGGCGTTCTGTCATTATCAAAGCAATGTATAGCGGTCTGACTTGGAGCCAAGCAAAGCAAGTGGGCGACCCCAAAACAGAACAGAATGGCGAAGTATTTATCTGCCCTTTGCCCAATTGGGGACTACTAACACGCTAGTAACAAGACTATTAACACGCGATTTCGGCATTTCTAGATTATGCGCCTAATTGTATGAAATGAGCGCAAATGTCTTGTTATAAAATTATTCAATGAACATTTTTTCTAGTTAATATATACATGCCTCGACGTACTGTCGGCGTTTCTTTTACTGAACTTATAGAACAGCCACATTGTTTTATTCACATAAGACTACACATATAAAAAGTATGTTTTGGGAGGAGCCAACATCTGACAGCTATTGACCCATTGTCAGCAACCCATATTAGGTCACCAACAATTGACAATTTGTACCATGATCTGCATACATATTATCTCATGTTTGATAGAATTTTCCTTCTTCCTTCTCCACGCCAACGCATCAGCGGAAACAACGAGGACAATTTTGCTTTAGCAGAACTCTTAATATTGCAATTTTTCTGGATATTAACCATAGATGACCATGTTACAGCCTACAAAGTTAAACTAATAAAACATTTTACTAAAGATATGAATTGCATCCAAACAACGAACATAAGTGATGATGACAATGTTGTTTAATAGAATTAACCATCAAATTTTTCAATGCAAAGGCTTTATTAGTAGTAGACGATGTAAGGTGTAAAAGATATGTTACACCACTGTGGTTGATATTATACAAAAAAGCACTTAAAAATTAAAAATATATGTTTTGTATTTTTATATCTATTATGATAAATAAATAACAAATATTGGACTAGAAATGCAACTAAATTCTTTTCAATATAAAAAGAAAATGGGTAAAATGAAACTTCACTATGAGCACTTGTTATTCGTAATCCAAAGTTTAACATTTTTGGTTTGAAAATAAGCAAATTATTTCTTTTATATAATGAAACAATGTGGCATTATTTTTAGGATGGTATTTTTTTTTATTAGTATGAAATATTTTAAATAAAAATTAAACAAACACACTCTAGCCTCACTCTAAATGTAGATTGGTATTAGATGAAAAATGCTGTTCTATTGAAAAACTTAAATCCTGTAGGTCCCATACCACACCAGTGATTTTGCCACCCCAATCATTACAAGTCTTTTTCCCTACAAAACACATGACAGAAAAAAAAATGTTTCGGGAAATACAAGAGCCTTATTGTAAAATAATGGAGTGTGGAACAAGAGTCTAAGTTCTGACTGATAATAGAGTAGCCAGTAGCCTTCTGGCTGTTACTGATGAGGGGAATAATAGAGAACTTGAAAATAAAGGCAATAAAAAACATTGTAGTAATTATTATCCTGTAAAATAATAATATGGACATACACCCAACAAGCATTTACAATACAATAACAATACCAGAAGTAATAGAATCACTATTACATATGTACTGCTTGCTTCTTGGTACACAAACTTACCAGAACCTGTGGTAATATGTGATGTTTCAAGTTTTTTCTTGCTCAAATCCTCTATTTTTACAATTACTTTCTCTTTGTACTCGTACGATGTTAACTCAGTCTGAACGAGGACACTATCACCGGCAAAACCGTCGTCAGTGTCCAAAGCCTCTGTAGAGTCTGGCCGCGACTTCTCACTCAAACAAGCTATGCAACCTGCCTTTTCCTGGAGAAGACAGTCCATGCACTTCACATGACCGCAGCTCTCAGTCACCAATCTATTGTCAGTACTGTTCACAGGCTTCTCGTTGCGGCAATTTACACAGACTTGCGAGTTCATATTGGCAAAACAAAGCTTTGAGGTTACACAATTAATGCATTTGTTTTGCAATAATTTTAAACTGTAAGGAGCCTATTAATCTAATTTGAGCTAACCGGCATTTCGTGATTATTTCACATCGCAGCACTATTTACTATTTAATTTAAGTAAAGAAATAATTTTGCAAACAAATTGACAAGACACTGAATTGACATAAAGACTATAAATCGCAAATCCGTTCCGAACTCCAAAGATAACTCTAAAAAAAAATCATTAAACTGCGTTGGTTTTCATAATCTAGTCCATCTTTACATTATTCAAAATTCGAAAGACAGTTTGGTGTCTTGTCGTGTATAGTATTTTTAAATAGAATATTAAAATCATTTTTTTTATGTAATAAGTGATTTTGTTTATCATTATACATAATATAGGTAGTAAATATTTTACACTGCATGGTTAATTCGAACGCAATTCCCTACCGACGCGCGACGCTTCTGTTTCTGACATTGATTAATATTTTGACAAATGCTGTGTTCCATTTCAAGCCACTTTCGTTGGTAATTATATACATTTTGCGTTTCTTTTAGGGCGTATTCTAGTAGTAATTTAACTCCAAATGGTACGCACCGTGCCTATTCTCCCCTGCCGGCTTATTAGCTATCTCTCGGTGAACTTCAACACGAAGACAATTGGGTTGCGATTCAGGGGTATTATCTATCATTTTTACTGACGATGGAAGTTGAATGAACTAACAAAAGTGAAATAGATTGGGTCTTTTGTGTGTTTCGTTTATGCTTTCGTGAAATTTCTGGCCCTATCTTAGTGCCATTTGGCCCTAAATGGAATTGTGAGGCGCGAAATGGTAATTATATTGTGATTATATAATAATTTAAATAGGGAGTTAAATCATTTAATTATATATCATTAAAGTACATATTACTCGCACATATCTTAGATACGCTGTAAATGATGTAATTCCTAAAATAATATCGAAACGCAAGTTGACATTTGTTTGTCAACGTCAGTTTCGCGCGCTATACAAAAACGTTCGCGAAGTGGAAGATTACTTGTGATTGTAAACAAAGATTACATTGTAAATTGAGCAAAGTAAAACTAGATGATGTGATTAAAAGTTACAATTACTTGGCTCATGGCATCCGAGCAAATGGCGCAAATGCTGGGGGTGATCGTTGGCCACTTGCAGCGCATAGAGGCCGCACACAGAAGGCACTAATTTTTATCGCCTGATAAGCGATGATGCTACTTATGATGGTGCACACAGATTTAGTTCAACAGCTTTGCTAGCGGCGGGCCTACTGCTTGCGGCGAAGATATACAAAACGCAAGAAGATAAATCACGAACGAGTTTCTTACATTTACCACTGACAGTGCGGAAATCACCTAAGCGCTCAGGAAACCAACAGCTAGGTCAAGAGTCATGCCCGATTGTCACTTGGCGCTACAAAATTTAGCAGACATAATTATAAGGTAACGGTGACATGTAATAAGAGCCACAGTTTAAATCAGGGTAATAATAGAGCAGTTATTCATGTCAAGGGAAGGAGTGAAAAAGAATATCTCTACAGACGTTGCATAGCTCTGTAAGCCCACAGCAAAGGAAGCACAGAATCTGTTGCATGTCTACACCGAGAAACAACTACATGTTCCATCTAGAGTAAGTATATTCCATTTGACGCTAATTTCGTTATTTTCGATAATTTTGATCACATTCTGCGTTTGAAAATTTCGTTTTATGGGTATGTTCCATTAGTCGCTAAGAACGTTAATTTCGATAATTTTGATCACATTCTGCGTCTGTGGTTGTGATCACTGTGATCGTTTGTAACTGTCATCCCCTGTTCCATTTAGGATAAGAACGCTAAGAATGCCACTAAAATTTGCCACTTCTGTCACTTTTGACATTAGATGTAGGGAATTCAAACTGTTCCAGTAGCCTCATAGCGTTTATGGCGAAAATAACGCCAAGACCCATGTGGAACAACTTTTTGGGAGTGTGATCGTTTTTAGCGTTTTTAGCGAATCTCACTCAAATGGTACGCACCCTTAGCGTTCTTATCCTAAGGGTAAGTACCATTTGAAGTTAAATTTTCCAAAAACGATCACACTCCCTACAAGTTGTTCCAGATGTGCCTTCGCATTATTTTCGCCATAAATGCTATGAAGCTACTGGAACAGTTTGAATTACCTACATCTAATGTCAAAAGTGGCAAATTTTAGTGGCATTCTTAGCGTTCTTATCCCAAATGGGACAGGGGAGAACAGTTACAAACGATCACATTGACACAACCATAGACGCAGAGAGTGGTCAAAATGATTGAAAATAACGAAATTGGCGTCAAATGGAACACGCCCTTAGTGTCTCTCAACGGCTGCCTTCCGGTACAAGCCAAGCAAGATAAAGCGATTTTATCGATTCTAGCGACCATTCCGTCCCGTTTCAGTAATCTAGCTTTTGACAGTTAAGTACTTAGTAACTATTACATACACTGCAGGTAAGTCCAACTAACAATTCGGAACGGTCCTAATCAGATCATCTTATGATCAATAGTGACACCTAGATATTTTATTTGATTAGCCCGCTCCAGCAGCGGGCAATTGCAGTCGTCTAAAGCACAGCTTGAGCGGTGCACCTTAACACTGACGTTGGGAACCCACCTACGAGAGCTAGAAAAAGTCATGAATTTCGGTTTATCTACATTGATTGTCAGTAAATTATCTTCAAGCCAATGAGTGACCTTCCATAGAGAACTGGAGTTCTCTCTGGAAGGATCTGCTGAATCTGGAGATTCAGCTAATAAACTAGTTTGCTCCCACGTATCCCCAGCAAATATCAAAACAGTGTCTTAAGAAACTATTGTCCCGTCACATAGATTTAATTTGCATAGATCATTGGCGTATGTAAGAAACAGCGTAGGTACCAATACACTGCCTTGAGGTACTCCGTAATGAAGTGATGTGCTGTCACTCATTAAATCGCCTATTTTTGTGTTTTGCGTTCGACCTCTTAAGTAGTAGATAGATAGATAGATAACTCTTTATTGTTACACCACTCTTAAATATTAAAGTTTACATATTAATATATAATTGCATAGTGTTACAATGGGCGGCCTGATCACTAAAAGTGATCTCTACCAGGCAACCTTAGGATGGAGTTGAATAAAAAAAAAAAAGCAATAGAGGCGGGTGTAGTCTAAATAAATAGATATGAATAAGTACATATTAAAAACTCATAAAAGTATTTTAAAAATAGAACGTATTTAAGTGTAATTTCAAAACAAATGTATAAAAAATATCACATAATATATATATATATATATATATATATATAGGTTTTCATAATAAATAAATAAATAAATACATACATATATTTAAAATACATACCAACATACATAAATAGATAATGATATATACATTTATACATAAATTATATAAAAATACTTACACAATATAATATTATCTCATATACTATAACCTAGACATTGATAAGTTGCAGTACAACAGATTAATTGGACAAATATAACTTTTTAACTTGATCCTTGAACATTTTCAGAGTCTGTGCTTGTCTGATTGATACAGGAAGAGAATTCCACAAGCGGGCAGCCTGAATAGTGAAGGATTTGGTATAAAACGAACTCGTATGAGGATGGATTTCAAGTGTGAGATTTTCTGATGACCTTAAAGAGTATGAAGAACAGTGAAGGAAATCAAAACGTTCCTTGAGATAGCGCGGGGATGTAGGATTGAACAATATGTTGTAAAGGAGACTGAGAATATGAGCATTCCGGCGAAAGCGTATTGTCAGCCAATTGAGCTTAGAACGAAACTGAGAGACGTGATCATATTTGCGTAAACCAAATATGAAAATGATACAAAAATTTTGAAGACGCTCAAGTTTATCTAGCTGTTCCTCCGTGAGATCTAGATAGCAGGCATCAGCGTAGTCAAGAATTGGAAGTAAAAGAGATTGAGCTAATGCAATTTTAGTGGCTGTTGGAAGAAAGTTGCGCAACCTTTTTAAGGATCCTGCTGCGGCAAATAGCTTGCGACTGGTAATTTGTAACTGTTGATCCCACCTCATATAGCGATCCATTGTTATTCCGAGATTATTTACAGAGCTACTAAAGGGAATAGCAATACCACCAAAGAAAACCTGTGGAAGTAATGCCCAGTCTATTGTTGACAGTAATCTGGAGCTACCAATAACTATAGTTTGTGTCTTAATGGGATTTACTTGTAACCCAAAAGAATTGCTCCATTTAGGTATGCGATCAAGATCAGCATTAACAATCTGAATGGCTTCAGATAGTTTATTAACTGGGGCCTTGGAATAAATCTGTAGATCGTCTGCATATAGGTGGTAGGAAGAAGTGAGGTTGTGAGAAATGGAATTAATAAACAAAGCAAACAATAAAGGAGATAAGACGCCACCTTGCGGGACGCCTGCTGACGTGCTACACCACAAAGAGTATTTATCTTCAAGGCGAACACGCTGCCTGCGCCCGTACAGATAACTGTGAAACCAATCAACTACCGTTGGAGAAATGTTAATTGAGCGAAGGAGAGCAAGTAGAATGTCAAAATTCACAGTGTTAAAGGCGTTGCTAAAATCTAATAAAGTTAATACCGTAAGTTGGCCATTGTCCATTCCAAGACGGATATCATCAGTTATTTTGATGAGAGTAGTTATAGTGCTATGCCCAGGTCGAAAGCCAGATTGAAGGGGGTTTAAAAGGTTGTGACTAGATAAGAATTTGTAAATTTGGTTGTAGATAAGACGCTCGAGCACTTTTGACAGGAAAGGAAGGATAGAAATGGGTCGATAATCGGAATAAGATTTAGGGTTTGATTTTTTAGCCAAGGGAATAATCTGAGCATCTTTCCAAATTGAAGGGAATACTCCATCACAGATAGAGTTATTAAAAATGTGACAAAGAACAGGAAGTATAACATCTAGGATGGGCATAACCATGTTACTGTGACTTATGCCGTCAACACCAACAGCATTGGAAGTGATTGAAATTACGCTCTTCTTAACATCGCAAGCGGATAGTTGATTAAAAATAAATGGTGAATGGTCGGGAGTCGGTAAAGTTGAAAGGTAATGTAAAGTATTGTTTTTATCTGAGATGTTAATATCAGACGATGAAGAGAAATGTATGTTGAGAGAATTGATATTTAAATCATTTGGAATAGACTCTTGACGTGATTTACCTATGCCCAATGACCTGAGGAATTTCCAAACTTTGGCAGGGTCCTCGTTAGCGACAGATTTATGAACATGGTGGCGTAAGGCATCCCTACACACCATATTGCAGCGATTGCGAGATTTAACATACACAGCTTTATTTTCATCACATGGTCGACGCTTGTATTTACTTTTAGTGACTGTTTTTTTATGCATCAATACTTTTATTTCATTGGTTAGCCAAGGAGCTGGAAGGTGCTTTAGTTTTATAGCTCGTAGAGGGGCATGCTTATCATACAGCTGTGTTAATAAGGAGTTAAATATAGCAACTTGGTCATTAACAGTCGCTGCATCATATACAGGAGACCAGTCGACTACTTGTGCATAATTAAGAAATGCTGCCTGGTCCATGCCACTAAGTAGTCCTCCATAAGAGTTAGTGTAGTACCCCGAATTTCCGTAAGTTCCAGTTTCCTCAGTAATTGGGGAACAGAGACAGTGTCAAAGGCTTTTGCTAAGTCTAGAAATATTCCAATTACTTTTTTATTTTTGTCTAGTGACTCGACTATAAACTCAGTTAGACTAGTGACAGTTGATTTCCTTTTTTTTATTGGTCGATAATCGACTGTACTTTCTAAAGAGGGTTGTGCGTAATGTATCCGATTGATATTGGTGGTGAATTGGAATCTACAATATGGAATGCTTTTCTCAGTAAAAAAATGATCTAGGCTAATGCTGCCAGTTCAGTTTAATGGGCGCTTACCAATACAAGGATATGAAAAGACGACCATTATCAAGGGTAGAACAAACAGCATTCTCATTTCTCGTGAGTTAATATTGAGTACCGTTCAATGTTTGGGTCGACGTTAAGTGCATTGAGCTCCCATTACAAAAATATCTTCCCGTAGTAATCATTATTGTAGTCAGTAAGAGGTTTTAGCGGTCCTGAGGGTGGGCTCTGAAAATCATGGACCTTATAATTGAAAAAAGCTTAGGCAAGCTATAGACTATAGACACTGTTGACAACCAGACAAGTTTTGGTCTATTACTACGTTCAATGAGTGTTTATATTGTGCTAGCAGTGGCTGCGGAAGCAAATGTAAGTGCTATTACTTCTGCTTCATCGGAGGATCCTTCTCGAGGAAGATCGTCAGGTTTCTCGTCGACAATGTTATGCATCAGAGAAAGGTCATTTCGATGTCTCAATGTCATTCTGCAGGTATTCAATATCAAAATTCTTGACGTCCTGCAGAAGGTTCAATACTATTCTTCCATAAAAACAGACCCTTACCATAAATATAAATAAAATGTTAAAATCTTTAGAAAATAATCAAATTCAAAATGTAATGAGACCCAGATCGTCACGGTCGTGACGATCAAAAAAGATTAAGTACCCACAGATGAATTAAAATCGATGAAATTCTAACAAATATCACGACCATGTAAAATAATATTCTTTACTAAAAACTAAAACAACAGTAAAAAGTAGAAGAGTATTATAAAAAGTTACCAAAAAACGCATTAACCTGAACGCGTTAATCTTCCATACGTGCGATTATCTTTGATAGCTCTCTCTTTGTTTGCTCGCGGACCACTGACAATTTCTAAGTGATATTTTATTTTTTATACAAACTGTCATCATTCTCACAAGCGTTCGAGGCCGGCTGCGTTCACAAGAATAAAATACATTTCACGCCAGATTTTATTTTCTCGATCGTCACTCTCATATTGAATAGGTTAAAGGGTTATGATTATGAGGTGAAGGAATGAAAAGCTTTCCGCTTTTTAGTACAATCACAGTTATGGAGCATGTCATTAAGGCTAAAAATCACCACTGGAAATTCATACTGGATGAAGACTTGTTGTACTGGGGCTCTGCGGAGTTTGGACTAGAAAAAAACACTTTACTTCTCCTCTGATACGGATTCCTTAGGTGATCTTTCTCAAAGTTGGTCCACCTCATTAGCACTGTGTTTTGTGTGATTCAACTCAATACAGAAACGTAGCCTGCTGCACTCAGCACAGCAGGCTACGTTGCTGTATTGAGTAGTATAGTGTAGGTTGTATCTGTGACCTCGTCTTACTTTATGATATGAAAATTAAGTCAAACAATTATCATGATTGTTGATCATGGTCTGCTTTTGAAGCTCATATACGTTTACGGTAAAAATTGTTTTTATCGCTATTACCCAAAAGGAACGTTTTATAGGAATGTGATCGTTTTTGGCGTTCTTTGTGAAATTAGCAGTCAAGTAGTACAGGCCCGTAGTAAACCTAGCGCTCTGACCGTCGTATGTCATTGAATTCAGGTATACAGCTGGGTCAAACTGCCACTTTAGCTCCATCTACCTATTGTGCCAGTTATTACAACACATATGCGCTGTTACGTTACGTTATAATGCGCTCGTAGCGAAGTTTGCTTAGCCGTTCTTAACCAACCGGCTAAGTTAAGCAACGTCCGCCGGGGTCATGACTAAGATTGGTAAACGCTGGTAATATAACTACTGAGCGTTTCCGTGCTCTGGACGGCACGTTAAGCCGTCATACAGTGGAACGAAATCGCGAAGTAGGACTTAAGGAATTTTATAATTTTTTTTGAATTCTACATGTCAAAACAATACTTTTATGTTCCGTGCCTAATTTCAGTAATAGTATTAGAAATATATAAAAATAGTTTTTAATATTGTATGAAAAATGTAGGCATTGTCTTTTACTACGAGACACAGAACTTTAAAATACTAGAAAAACTTATGGTTTTAAGTTTTCAGTCTCTCCGAGCCAAGAGCGCCCGCCGCGGCATCATTTGACCACGCCGTGCTCCCTTTGAATACAGTTTTGAATATATACATCAAGCTAAGTAATAAAAAAATATGCAATATTAAATTACAGGCACAAGAGACTTTTAACATCAGGTGTTCCTCGTGCTTATTCGGTCAAATACACATAAACAAAACACAAAAAATAAAAACAATATAAAAAAACATCTCAAAATGTTTGTTAGCACTAACAGAAGTCAACCCTAAAAGGTTGTTAGCATTTTACCAATAACCCTGTATAATAGTTACAAAATACTTAACTGTCAAGAGCGTTATTTCTGAAACGGAACGGATGATGGTCGCTATAATCGAAAATTTGCTTTTGGCGTGTATCGGAAGGTAGGGCGAAATATTTATCTCCTATGGGTAGAATGACAATGCATGCTTGCTTGTCACAGTCACTATTTTTATTTCTTAGAATTTTTAGTCTATGTTTGGCTGTCATTTCGTTGATATCAGTTTGTACGCCTTGAAGCGTTTTTCCTAAAAATAAATATTATTTTATAAAAAATAAACGCAAAATGGTGAGTTTAAAGTCGTCCACTTGCCTTAACTTTTAAAACTACAGTGCTTAGGTCATTAGATTTATATACCAACGGACTAAGCCTTTACATGTAACCTCAAAAGTGAAATTTGTTTTCAGGATGTCTTTCTAATGATAAGGCGGAAAAAATTAACCATCTTTACAGATGCTAAGGACACTACAACAGTTCTGGAATTAAAGAAAATGATTGAAGGTGAGTGCGATAGACTTAGTAGGAGATATATCTATTTATAGTCAGTTTGGAATAACGAGCGCGTATTGCAGCTTTTGTTGTTAGCGTGTAAAGTTGTCGTATGTATTTGAAGCTTTTAACAAAGTATTCCTCCTCTTTTTTAGTAAATTTGTATCCAATGAAACAAGCCAAGCTGTTCTTCTTAACGAAGCTGCCCCAATTAGAACTGAGTCATATCAAATTCTGTCCCCATAATGAGATATAATAAAACCTGAATGTAATTGATTTACCCCTTTTTCAGCATAATGTTTTGGTGGGACAAGATTTCTCTTAAGATCTGTATGTCTGGAACTTATGTATAAGCTAATGCATCTGTAACTAAGAATAAAATACTGATAATGTTTTGGGCCATAATAAAATCAATTGTGTAATGCTATAATGGGTCATTTCAATCTTTATCAGACAAGTAGCTGACTTGCTAAGAGCTAGTAACAGCTGGTTTACTGTAATATATGTGTAGTCCTCTAACAAACCGAATTTTCCTTAAATTTGCAAATTATTTTTAGGTATACTAAAAGTACCACCACCAAGTCAAATGCTGTTTAACAAAGATAGTCACTTGATGGAAGATGAGAAGACACTTGCGGAGTATGGCTTAACCTCGGCTACAGCTAAAGCTCAGTGTCCAGCACCTATTGGATTGGCTTTAAGGTATGTGTACTATGTTATATAAAACTAATTAATTCACTAAAAGACCCAAAAAGATGGGGAAAATGTCAGTGATAATTGTGCAGTGCCTGCCATTTAACTTATTGACACTGATTAGTAGACAGACTATATATCAGTAGAATGACATCTGAGCTCCTGTTCTGCCATTTCGGTGGTAATTTATATTCTATATATAGCCGTAGAGGTTTTGCACAGTATTTATTTTTCTATTCTGTGAGTACCGAGATGCCAAGTTCTAGATTGAAAGAAGTGTGCTGACTGCCAAGCGTGAGATAGGAGAGGTAGAATTAATAAGTTGGCATCGTCAGGACCACTATGTCCTGGTTATGAATTAAATTCTATGGTTATCATTATCGCCGATGCCAATGGGTTAAAGTAAAAACAGTTACTGAAATGAACACAAAAAAAGGGATGATTCACCTTCAACTTTTCAAGTTTATAGTTTAAATTATTATTTATAAACAGCTACCCTGTGAGGTGCCGGGTTAGAGGTCACCCCCACTTTTTTTCCCATATGTGCTGTAAGAGGTCGCTAAGGGAAAAATACCACAAGGGGGGAAGCACCACTTTTGAAGAACTAACAACTTCTACTGCCATCCCCGAAATGCCTGCTAAGCACGGGGATTATGGGAATCACCCAAATGAGGGAGACATTGTTCAAAGGTGCATGTTTCTGTTGATGTGACGATTATCAGGCAAATAGTTGACAGTATTCTCCTATTTCCTACTAGTTCTACATCTTGGATTAGGAAAGATGTTTGAAAAGTTGATTCACAGTGAAATAAGTATAACCTGTTTTCCTAGGGTGTAACTATACACAAATAATTATATATTATATGTGTATATCACATAGCCTTTTAGTATAATAGATAATTAACATGATCACCCACACTAAGACAGAATAAACAAGGCCTATCTGTGCCAATGATGAACATTAATAATTTTCTGTGGGTAGGCACACTATACTGACTGAAAAGTTCTGCACTAGGTTTGAAATGCAATGATAGCAAAGGTCATCAAAAGTTATTATTGCATAAAGTTTTTATAGGATAAAGGTTCCTGCATATTACGATAAACCCTAGGTTGGTGGACTTCATCCTAACTCATATTGCAGACTAAAACTTGATTTTAAATGTGAAGCAAAGCAAAATGTTTATGGGACTTGCCATGAAATCAACTCACATAGATTATAATTTTTTTTATTGTGTTGCAACGAATGTAGGCTTAAAAAAGAGAAAATGTTTTCTGAAGATAAACTGGCTTCTTGCATAATGTTGTTGGGTTTGGTTAGTCAGTGTCTGCATATATTGGAAAACTTTTTCAGTACTTGAGCCTTTTGTGTTTGTCAAAGTCAAAGTCAAAGTCAAAATCATTTATTCAATTTAGGCGTCTACGACGCTCTTATGAAGGTCAATTACAAATTTTAGTATTGAAATATTCTACATTGTACTGCCACGTTCAGCAAATAAATTGTATAGAGCCACTGCGAGAAGAACGGGCAAGAAACTCGGGGCCATTCTTTTAAACATCTTTTAACAATGTGTTACATACATACTATATAATAGAGTTATTACAATATTTGTTTAAATTATGTAGGTGACAGGCAATAGCTTGGCGGAGGCGGAATTGTCCAGGCATTTTTGTCGTTTATGTAATCAGAAACTGTGTAGTAGGATTTTTTAATCAATATGTTTTTCACATGCAACTTGAATTTCCCTTCTGTGAGCGTTGTAATATGTTTGGGAACTTTATTATAAAACCGCACACAATTACCTAAGAAGGACCTTTTATTTGTCTTTGCTAATCTAAAACCTGGCACCACTATTTTATCTTTATTCCTAGTATTGTAATCGTGATTGTCACTGTTTAATTTAAATTTACTCAAATTTTTACGAACATACATAATATTTTCAAATATATACAGACTTGGTAAAGTTAAAATATCAATTTCTTTAAAAAGATCCCTCACAGATTCCCTAGGACCCATTTTATATATGGCTCGAATTGCACGCTTTTGTATGATAAAGATTGTCTCTATCTCAGCAGCAGTTCCCCACAGCAATACGCCATACGACATAATACTGTGGAAGTACGCGAAATAAACTAGCCGAGCAGTAGCTACGTCTGTTAACTGTCTTATCCTAAGAACTGCATATGCAGCAGAACTAAGTCTTCCGGAGAGATCATGTATATGTGGATCCCATTGTAAAGTGGAATCCATTTTGATTCCCAGGAAGACTGTCGCTTTGTCAATAGGGAGTTTATCTGGGCCAAGCTTTATGTTTGGTTCAACATAAGGAACATTTGGTAAAGAAAACTTTAAACATTTCGTCTTTTTTGAATTTAGGAGAAGATTATTAGCGGCAAACCATTTACAAATCTTAGATAATACATTATTTACATGCGTCAGTTCACTGTCTTTCCTATCTACTTTAAAAATCAGAGAGGTATCATCTGCGAATAAAACAATATCGCAGAAATCTTTGACCATGCAAGGCAGATCATTAATATATGTTAGAAACAGAAAAGGTCCCAAAATTGATCCCTGTGGTACTCCCATTTTTACCAATGACCCGGAAGAAGTATTGCCATTTATTCCAACCCTCTGTAGCCTGTCTGACAGATATGACTCTATAAGATTCAGAGCTTTCCCACGAATACCATAGTGGGAAAGTTTACGAATCAGAGTGCAGTGCTCTACACAGTCGAATGCCTTGGAAAGATCACAAAATACGCCAATAGCATCATGTGAACTCTTTTATAATTATTTATTAAATATTATATATTTGAATTTGTTATATTGTATCGATCGTGTATCGTATCTGTGTAACTATCTATGCTCTAAGTGTGCTAATTGTATATACCAACTAGACATACAAAATAAATATTTAGCTCTTTAATATATTAGGTCCTTACATATGAAATTGGCGTTTTGTATGGGAGGAACAAAAAGTCGAATATTTTTTAATATAATATATTTAATTAATCAAAGTATGAACCATTATTTTCTATGCACTTTTGCCATCTCATAGGTAGTTCATTGATCCCTTTACTAAAAAAACCAGTCGGACGGGAATCAATAAAATCTTTGAAGGCGATTTGGACTGCCCCATCGGAGTTGAATTTTTTCCCTTGCAAGAAGTTATCCAAATTTCGAAAAAAATGGTAATCTGTTGGAGCAAGGTCCGGGGAGTACGGAGGATGTCTTAGACTTTCCAATTGAAGCTCTTCTAATTTAGTAGCCGTCTGTAGCGCAGTGTGTGGTCTAGCGTTGTCGTGAAGCAGCAGTGGCGTGGAGCGATTGACCAGCCTAGGTTGTTTAGCCGCTAGCTTTTCCATCATGGTTTGCAATTCCTGACAATAGACATCAGCCGTAATAGTCTGGCCAGATTTGAAAAAACTGTAATGAACAATACCGGCACTAGTCCACCAAACGCTTACAAGTAACTATTTTGGGGTTAATTTTCGCTTGGGGCAGGATTTGGCTGGCTGGCCAGGATCTAACCATTGCGCTGAGCGCTTCCGATTATCGTAAAGAACCCATTTTTCATCACAGGTAATGATTCGGTTTAAAATACCTTCATTATTGTGCCGGTTTAGTAATGTAACGCAGCAGTCGACGCGCGTTTGCCGGTTTGTTTCAGTCAATTCGTGAGGTACCCACCTTTCAAGCTTTTTAATCTTCCCAATTTGCTTCAAGTGAATTAAAACAGTTTTATCACTAACATTGCAGCCTGCAGCTAACTCGGACGTGGTTTGCGATGGATCCGCTTCCACAATAGCCTTCAACTCTTCATTATCAACTTGAGTCTCAGGCCGTCCACGGGGCTTGTTCTGCAGGTCGAAATTTCTAGAACGAAAACGTTGGAACCAAAAACGAACTGTGTTTTCTTTTGCAACACGACCGCCATACACATCATTCACCCTTCGAGTTGTTTCCGCAGCACTAGTGCCACGGCGGAACTCGTACTCGAAAATAATGCGATATTTAAGGTTTTCCATTTTGTAAAATGAGTGACGAAAACAGAAGAAAAAAAACAAATGAATGACGATCATCGAAGCACAAATACATGAGTCTATAGCTGTACAAATTTGAATTTGGAATTCCTTACCAAAGAGGAGAAATTCGTGATTAAAGTGGCCAGTACGAAAAACGCCAATTTCATATGTAAGGACCTAATATTATTGCATACATTGCAGAACTAAGTGCCATTCAAAAATACTTATTAGCATTTAATAATGTCAAAAGTAGTACAACAACAGTTCTATGCTAGTTAAAGGTGCTGTCTTTGAATGCGGCAAGAATTGGAGCCAATGAGATGGGGCATTCTCTCCGCCCCCCATTTATTAAACCTTTAATTCTGGTAGACTATGATTAAAGATTAAACACAGAAATGTTAGTTTTGTCTGTGGAATGTACAGGGTGGCCCATAAGTCCTTTGAAAAGAAAAATTTGAATGAAACGAAAATGGCGCGCGTGAGCGGTGTAGAAGAAACGGGGGCAGTAACTTCGGTTTCTGGGAATTTAGTCGCGATAGAGCGTTTCACTGGAGCGGTCCGTGCGTTTTGTGTGCGCGAGTTTTATCAAAACAACAATTCGGCAACCGTTGCGCGGCGTAATTTTCGGTTAAGGTAGGTAGGGAGGTTTACACAACTTTGATGACACTCCAACTCTTCAAACGATTAAGAACTGGATTACTAAGTTCGGAGACCGGTTCGATGTTAGATAAACCGCGGTCGGGTCGCGCAAGGACATCGCGTACAGAACAAAACATGTTACGATCTATTTGTGAAAATCCTACACAGTCAACTCGTAAGCGTTACAGTGCATTAAACATATCCAGGACATCATTACAACAGATTTTGAAGAAAGATTTACCTATGCATCCTTACAAAATTCAATTGGTGCAAGAATTACAAGAAACTGATGCTATACAGAGAGAAAATTATGCGAATGAAATGTTGAATCTGCTTACTTTGTTCAATAACATAATTTTCTCTGTTGAAGCCCACTTCATATATGTATGGTATGTCAGTAAACAAAATTGCCGCTATTGGAGCCCCATCAATCCAAAAATTAAGCATCAGAAGCCCTTACATAGTCCCTAATGTGACAGTTTGGGCTGCTATGTCAGCCCATGCCATCGTAGGGCCTTACTTCTTTGAGGCGCGCGGTTTCTGTTACTTTGGAGCTATATGTGGCTATGATCTAGCAGTTTTTCACACCAGAATTGCAAAACTTTCCAGGCTTTAATGCCTGGACATGGTTTCAACAAGATGGAGCAACTTCCCACACCTCTAACACTGCTATGCCCGTTATCCGTCAACTTTTCCCTAAGAATGTGATCTCTAAGAGAGGAAACATTTCCTGGCCACCACATAGTCTGAATCTGACTCCGTTGTTTTTTTTTTGTGATGCTTCCATAAGGCTAAAGTGTACGACTACCCGCGGTCAATTGATGCCCTGAAAGAAAACATCCGCAGAGAAATGGCAAGCATTTCAGCAGTGACGTGCCGCGCAGTCATCGACAACACGTCGTTTGCAAGAGCGCCGTGATCATAACGGATTACATTCAGAAGATGTTATTTTTAAAAAATAATTCCCATTTATCAAGCTTTATTTGTAAATGAAAACATAATTCATAAAGTAATTATTTTTATTTTTATTAATGTTTTTCATATCAAAGGACTTATGGGCCACCCTGTACATTTTTCATGTAGTGAAAATGATCTCTGGAGAAACCTGAGACATCTGGTTCGTTGAATGGTTTGGTTGTGATACCAGTAATACTAGGTTAGCCTGAATAACATCTTCGACCACATTATCACTTACCATCAGGTGAGATAGTGGTCAAAGGCTAACCTAACAAGCATAAAAAAAAAGAAAAAAAAACATGACGTAGTTGCCCTGGATGTCATTGCAAGCCTCAGAATTACGATTTTATATTTCAAACTGATGTTGTTATTAATGAGGGTGAGGGGCCCCTTTATGATGCATCAATGCTCCCCTTCACTGCTCGAGCCTCCTACCCTGCCTAGCCGAATTTGGCAGGATCCTTCTAATGCCGCCTTGGATACACGTTCTAGTATTGTCTTAGGTTTTCGCGATTATTACACATAGTAATTAAACAACTTTAAACGGTTTAAATCGCGTATATTTATCATTCTTGTCCCGACGTTTCAAACACATTGCAGTGGTCACCCCGTGACCACGATCACTGCAAAGTGTTTGAAACGTTGGGACATTTCTAGGATGGAAGTTACGGTTATTCTTGACAGGCAAAGGTCTTTAATTAGGTTATACAGGGATTTCGCTGGTCGCTTGCTCCAACTTCTAAAGCGTATAGATTAACCACATAAACGTTTTTGGTTAATTCATTTGTTAGGTCATAATACTTGATTGTTTTATTGTGTGATGTTTAGGTATTTTTTGTTTCCCACGGCACAGTAAGTTCTATAAGCACTATGCGTTTTAGATTTTTTGAGAACAGTTATATGTCTGGTCTGGAAGACGAAACACCAACATCCTCAGGAGTGTTTTTTATACATGTCCATCAAAAGAGTTCCATCGAGAGCTGCTAAGATGGAGTAAGGCTTGATTTAGATTATGTAGATGACCCTTCTTTTACTAAATCGACGTGTCGTTTATTCATGGTCAAAGCTTTTTTTACTCTATCTACCGAGAGACTCGCCGCTTCTCGTATGATTTCGAGGACTCTATGGTGGCGACGTGAATAATGACCCCTATCAAGGAGCACCTTGCATCCTACCAGCAAGTGCCTTGCTGTACCGATCGCCTCCCGAAAAATACAGCATGACTTTACGGAGGCTTTCCCCCATCTTACTATGTTACTTTTGTCTGGGAGAGTCATCTGAAAGGAATTAGATGTAATTTTAATAAGGCAGGAGACCAGTCCTATATCAAGGTTTTTTCACCACTTTAACGCCAGAGGGATACAAAATTCACCTATAGTTGGCCATACGCTTTGCATTTCTAAGCATGCACTTATAGCTATCATCTTCGTTTTCTTGTTGAAAAGATTTTACAACGTCTTCATACTGAATTTTCTTTTTCGACCCAAAACCCGCTTCGCTAGTCTTTGCACCTATCATAAATTGTTTATGGAATTGAAGCATCAAATCAAGGTCGGAGGCACTTTTGTCTTTTGGAGATGTATGTATATCGTCTTGAGATTTTAATAAGACGTGTGTTTTGGTATCTCTGAGGTGTTTATAGAGCTCCGATGGTTTCTTTAATTTCATCCCAAAATTTGTTTGATCCCTAAATAGAGTAGATGGGTCTGCCGAAAGTGCGAGTCCCAACCATGACTTCAATGTCCTTATGACGTTTATATCCAGCTTTGTTAAAAGGGATTTCGTTATGTCGTATACTAGAAAAGGCCGAGTTAGACGAGATGTTAGGTAGTTGTCGTATATCCAAGCTTTTTTAATGTTACTAATTGGTTGTTGGTCTACCATACTGAGGTAATTTAGAAAGCTATCGACAACTGCGTCTAGAGATGGTGTGCGTCCTTTGTGATCTATCTTTCTACTAAGAAATTTAAATGGCACAGCTTCAGCAATTGTGGAAACACATTCTCCTCCAATCAAGAGTCCGTCGTAAGAGATAAATTTGGTATTCAAACAAAACAAGTAAATGCCACTGTCTGTGTCTGGGTAGACGCAGACACAGACAGTGGCATTTACTTGGTTTTGTTCTCAACCCTTGAGACCATGGACAGAACTCATCCACTTGTCGTAAAAGTTCCTGACATTGTTTTGGATTACGTGTCAGTATTGCTATTGCAAGGTCGTCAGAAAAAGCTAAGATGGACTCTGTGTATCGGAAGAAGGTGAAAATTGCCGTATTAATCACAGGACGAAAAGTCGCTCTCATTAGAATCTGATTTTATTATATTCCAATTAGGCCACTCTACAAATTGCTGTCACATAACATTATTTCATGTTCGTAACGGAACTTTCATAACATTTATGGAAATTCTTCTTTGTTTGATTACCAGCTGCGAAAATCGAATTAAATTGTCGTTTCCATAACTGATTATGGGGTCAGCGCAATATGTTTTCTCCAAAAATATGGAACATAATATTATTATATAACATAATATACACATATACTGTATCAATTTGGCTTCATGTCCAGCTGCTGCGCTGGACGAAAAATTGCTCATGACTTAAGGAAAAAAAACTGTTTCAAGGCTGCAAGTATACTGCGCACGGTATTTAGTATTGTTTTTAAACATATTTTTTGTCAACTTTATGTTTAAAAACAAGACAAAGTTAATGTCTTTAGACATTTGTAACACTTGAAATAGTTCTTTGCTAGCTAAAGAATATCTCAGTGTTTATCAGTTATATTAATATATTGTACTCTGCGATCCCCAAGACGCCTGTCAAGCGTGGGGATTATGGCAAACACTCCTAAATGGGGGAGGCATTGGTTCAATAGTGGATGTTATGAGCTCCTCGAGCTGATAGGATTACGCATTCACGCAGCTGTATTGAGAAAACCCAAATTGTATCTGTTCCGTTAGTTAAGACAAATTATAGGCAAATTGTATTTATTGTGCGTGCAAGTGCTTCGTTTAACAACTAACAGATATTGATTTATGCAATCCTTCAACTACCAAACTGAAACGTTTAGTAAACCTTAAGTATTGTTTCCTTCTTTTCATAAGTTAGTTGTCCACTCAAAACATTTTGTTTCATACATTAATTAAGTATATAAGTGGAAACTTGTATGTAGTGTTATTTACCTAGCTGTAAGTTTTCTGTAAATTCTAAAATGAAATAAAAAAATAAAATAGATGTTATCAAAAATGAGGATGAGGTCAAAAACAGTACAAGTCAAGACACAAATCCATGATAAGATATAATTAATCCAAGCTATATTTAATATCACAATTATCTTTGCAATATCAAAATGGAACGCCACTGTTACCACATCAAATAACAAGCTTAAAATTTATTAATAACTGACAAAATACCTCAATAATTGTGGTTAAGAGATGGTTCCCGCTTTGGCATAGGCTAGGCAAATCGTGCAGGATTTGCCTAGATCTCAATTGATTACTCTTGTTAGGTTATCCTAGGTAAATTAAATTTTAAAACATCTTCTCATACCGACTGTTGAGATTATCGTCAAAGCAGCACAAAAAATAGCTTCAGCATAGAATTATTGTTAAAGAAAAAAATCATTCTTAGTAGGTCTACCTGGAATACCAAAGGCATCAGTGATGCCTTTGATATTACAGATGTACATAGGACGGTATTCCCATTAAGAGGGTGGCCTTGCCATAGTATCCATGCTTGGCATGTGTCTGGGGTATCGCAGTGTAAGATGGCAGTTATTCAGAAAGCCCTGCTGCTCCCACAGGAAGATATAGGGGGCTGCAATTCTAACCCGCACACCAAGGGGGAAATAGGCTTAGCCCTGTATAATTTGCAACTATTATTTTTTTTATATTTTAAAGTGAGGAGAAGGGACTAGGGGTGAGACTGGTCCCCACTGATTGCAGTGTGACCATCCTAGTCCTGAATGATACTGCACTGCGCTGGTCATTCCGAGACGTTAGTTCTTACGTTTGAAACTGTAATTTTGTGATTGTATAATGTTTATTTCAGAAAGGAGAATGGAGAATTCGAGGCTTTGGATCTGACCCCGTACTCGTCACCCCCTGATCTACCGGACGTCATGAAATCCCAGGAAACTAACGGACAGGAACAGGTAATTTCATTATGTTACATTTAAAACTAGTAGTTATATAACTCTTTGTGAACGAGTTCGTCCGGGGCAGTACTGCTATACCCATTTCCATCCCCTAGCCATAGAGAAAGAACTAATAAGAGTAGCAATCGCAACGTACGCCGGAATAAGCTCAAATCTTGTAGTATATCCAGATAGAGCTGACTCGCAGCCTGGACATTTTGGCTTCGACACTTAAAGCCGATAAATTTGAATTTCATCGATGGTAAACAGGCCCAAAAAACGTCTTGTTTTTTGAATACGAAATATTGTGTTAAAATCCTGCTCCAATAAATTTGTTTTTTATGGATAATTTACCACGTTTCATCAGTTTATTGATAGATATATGGCAAATAACGCCATGTAGCCATTTGTTTTCGTTCCAACACGAGTGCGAGTAGCCTTAGTGAGATTTAGGACGGCCATAAAAAAAGGTAATTTCGTTATTTTATGTGATTTGATACATTTAGCCATAGTAGAAAGAGAGGAAGTAGGCCATCTCCGGCCCAATCCGCGATATAATTACCTACCACACTTGTCTGTCTCAGGGTTGTCACTTTTAGCAAAATTTTAACCAGCCAGAGACGGGCGACGCGGGGCGGTGATGTGTACGAGTACCTACGGTAGTTTACGTGAGTTTACTGATAGTACTGTCAACCAATTCATTAGTTTAAAGCCCGGCCCTTGCCAAAGATGACACATCTCTGTATAGCTAATTTAGTGATTCAATAAAGTTCAACAATAGTTTTCCTAACAAATACTGAAATGTATTCAAGATTCAGAACAGTACTATTTATAAAAAAAGCGCCGTTTCGGACACGCCCATATGTAAGGTTTCGTAGTTCATGTGTAGTTATTGCGTTAGTTTTTTATTGTTTGTAAGTTTTGTTTGTTTTCGCATACATTTTATATGAAAAAACCAAAATAACTTTGCTTCTGTAATTTGATGCTAAATACTTTTATATTTCGAAAACTATAACTTACATTTTTAAAAGTTGTACTATGGGAGTTATTGGTGGAAATAAAAATATGTCAAAAATGGGGCTTTGATAGCAATATCTCGAGACAGACACATTCAATTAACTTTGTTTCAATCTTATTACTTACTACTACCTACCTACAATACTGAGAAATCGGCATGACTAAATGTAAACAAAGCAATAGCGGCATATCAATTGACAGATCAAATATACCTAGGTAATACATTGTAGTGGGAAAGTAGGCCTGCCTACTTCGTCTGCCTGATAGAAAACTACCAAATAAAATCTATAGGTATCTCACTCATCATCAATTAAAAATTATAGGTATGCTAGAATAACTTGCTTACCTTTCCTGTTCAGTAGGTAATCTCAACAGAGTCAACTCTGAAATAGATGAACTGTTTAAACAGCCAAACACAGCAATAAGTTCTCCTGCGATTATCACACATTTTTAATTTATTTGGAGGTGCCGAAAAGCCGTGACGCTCAAACTTTGTGCGATGTTAGCCCCGACTGGCGCACGGTCGAAACGGGTCGATATTTTGTTAGAGTGTGCGTGCGGGACGCATAGATATTATGGCGCACACATACAAGCCGCGCGCGGTGCGTTTGTATGAAGATAACTTACTTCCCACTCTTTCTACTATGATTTAGCGACATCTTTCGCCGAAGCTGGTATTTAGTTATCAGTGTACGCTGTCATGTATGGTCTTTGTCACTCTTAATAGTACTTTCTCTATCCCCTCGCATAAGAATTAATAATAACAGAGTAGAACGGAATCTTCTTTGACCGTGTCTCAATTCGCCATTTATGTACCTACATCCCCCTTCACGTCATTGCCTCTGTCGTACAGGCGCATTGCCAGGGTTGCTTACATATAAAGATAATCCCCCTTACTTATAAAAACATCGCTATGTAGTTGCTAAGTAATGGATAACTAAACAGTGTTTAAGTAATGCTTAAATATTTCTTACTTATAAACGCTACATAGCACCTGTTTAGCTAAGCAATGGATAATGAGGTCGAACGTATTTTAAACTGACAACATTGTACTAAAAAGTATTATGAATGACCTAAATGGCCAAATAGCATGTATCTAGTGCTAAATATCTTGAAATTAAAAAGTAAATATAATACTTTTCTTTGTATAGTACCACCAACTTAACTATGCAGTTTTAGAGGACGCTACTGGTCAAGGAAATCAAATACGAACTGTCACAATTTGAAGGAACGTAGTTCTTTTTTCTGCCACCTGAACAGATAAGTTGGTGGGTCTGTGACTAAATCAGCTGATCAGAAATATGGGCGCCATCTTGTTACCTATAATTTAAACAAGGGTGGGACGGTGTTTAAATTGACAGCTGATTTAAGCAGTACTTAGGTACTGGATAAAGTTATGTAGCGTTTATGAGTAAGAAATTTTGCTAATCAGCGGCTAAGTAATGTTTAAAATTTAAGTAGCGTTTATAAGTAAGGCTGTAAATCGCTAAAATATAAGCTTTTCTTCACTTTGAAATAATTATTTTATTCTAGTTTTACAAAATATGAGATTTATAAAGACTTGCCTACATTGTTATGTTACGTACTTACACTATAGATACTTATAAATATTAGGTTATGATAAGTATACCATACCAAATGAAGCCATTTAAGTACCTATGTGTTTCTCTATGTAAATAAAAAATAAACTCAGACACACAAACTTCCAGAAGACGTAATTACAGCCCAAACTGTAACAAGAAAGGTAGCAGAATACAGGCAACTGATTCTGCTACCTTTCTTATAAATAATAATAATAAATATTAACTTTAAAAAATAGTGTTTTAGTAGTTTGAAGCAGTGATGGCTCAGTGGCATTGACTATGGACTGCCGTGCCGCAGGTCCATGGTTCGAATCCCGCCCAGAGCTTGAGCTTCACCGCATGGTGGAAGGGCATTTTGCGACTGCCCGCCTGGCTAGCGACCTAGGTGCTTGGCGACAGATTTTCTACTTGAGGGTCAAGTAGAAAATCTGTCGCCAAGCACTTAACGGTGTGTTCCGGCAGCAGTCTTTGAGAGCCAGTGAAATTACAGACACATGAGACTTGACAACTATGCCTCAAGGTGACGGGCGCAGTGCAATTCGTGACTTGTGACGAAATGCATCTGTTATAGGCAGAGGTTAGTCCGCTTAACATCAGGTGGGCCTCGTGCTTGTTCCGTCACAATAACATAAAAAAAATAGTGATATTCGCGACTTGAACACATATTTATAAGTATTTAACGGGACTTAATCGCCATAAAAACACGTATAAATTTATTTACCTCGACGTTTCGACCAAGTTGCATTGGTCGTGGTCACGAGCGGAGATGGTCGTGGTCAGACCGCAGTCGCGCAAGAAAATATCTTGACATGTCAATAACTACTACAATGATAAGAGAAGAAAATATAGGGCCCACTTGCTTTACCCTCCATCTACCGGTTTCCAGTTCTCATTCACCCTCTATAATTTTCCCCTCGAATGCGATGTACACGGCACCGGCGCGGCGCGGCGGCACTGTGAATCCCATAGAACGCAATTTTATCTGTTTTATCTATATAAACGCTTTTTTACTATTTTTATATATAACGCATGCTAATATATAGCAGGATCCGGACATGACTATAATTTTTCCTCTCATAAATCTAAATATACGTTGTTGAAACAATACTCACAAACACTTAAGGGTGAACTTTTCCGATCACTTCTCCATTCAAACGTCGAAGGGTGCCCGCTCCCTTAATTTTGAGGATTTAAATGTTGAACTAAGCAAGATATCGATTTATCTCGTTATAATCTAGGATTTTATCGTTACCAATTTGTGAAAAGATGGGTAGTTAACTTGAATGTTGAATATTCTCAAGCAAATTTTTCGAGGGTAACAACTTCCAAGTTATTTAATTATTTATTTTTACAAATTTGTACACTATATAGAGTTGAAACGATTTAACACTAGATAGTGAAGAGAGAAACCGATATCGTAGCAATCTTTATCATGCTTAGTTCTGGTCCTAAAAACATAGATAAGCGAGTGATCATTCTTCGACGTTTGTATGGAGAAGTGACCGGCCAGTTCAACCTTAAGGTTGAACGTTTCCGACCGCGACGGCCGCGGGGCGGCATCTCGCGTTTTTACGTTGTTTTGACTACTAGGTGTACCTACGCTACGTAATTACATAGGTACGGATGAGTTAGGTATTCCGAAGCTCGCATACAGCTATTTTGCTCACGTGGTCCTTATGAGCAAGCTCAGAGTCGCTCAACGAGCTATGGAGAGATGCTTGGAGTTACTTAGCGCGATAAAATCCAGAACGAGGATATTTGCCGAGCTAGGCGAGTATTTGCAATATGCCCTTCCACCATTCGGTGAAGCTCAAGCCGGTGCGGTGTAGATCGAACCAAGGACCTGCAATGCTAGGCAGCATTGCAAGTCCTTTTTCACTCTTACGCAGTCGGCCAGTGATCGAATTTCAGTATTTGTCAGCGTCTGAACCACGAGATACTGTGCTAAAAAGTGCTGTACTGTCAGAACCTACTAAAAAATCTAAATATTTGTTCATCAAATTCTTTTTTCAAAGCCGTAGAGCTAAAGGTGTTTTTTACATTAAGCAGAAGTAGTCCTTGAGGGGTTGTTAGCATTTTTCCAATGACGTTATTTCTTTGTTCTCTAAGGGCCTGATTCAGAATGTTCAAGTAAGTTCCGGTTATACTACCCAGAACATATTTAATAAGTAAAACACTATCTTTGCGTTTCACAGTCATCGATTTAGCCTATCCATCGGTTAAAGCTTGAAACGCGCTGCATGTTAACTGTCAATATTATCATTCAGTTTTTATGTTCTGGGTAGTATAAACGAAACTTACTTGAACATTCAGAAACAGGCCCTAAATGTAATGCCAATGAACGACGCCATATTTTACATTTCAGATGGATCAACACTAAACGACACGGCTTGCGTTATGGACAATATCGGTACAAATACCAGCATTGTACCGAGTCGACTTGTATTATACCAGTTCATTCCTTGAACTGACCCCAACGCCGAGGCCTTGCCGTCGGTCCGCGGGCGCGAACATATATATTTTTTTTGCAAATGGAACATAGGTATTTTGTTAATAATTTATCGATAATTTGTGTTCGATTTTAACATTATTCTGTCCTCATCTACACATTTTCTTTATAGTATTTTTGTGATGTTCTGAAAAGAGGGTAGTAGCGCTTTTTGTATATTATCTCTATGAACAATTTTAACTCTTAACTTAGTATTTTTTAAGACTTGTCATGAGAGTAACACGCGCGGCGACACTTGTATATAAGTGTTGGTGTTTTAATGTATACTGACAAATACATTAATAAAAGGTATACAGTTACCCCCTCCGGCGCAAGTACTGAAATTAAAATAAATCATTGGTACCAACATTGTTTGTTTCGTTAAGTTGGCGACTTTCGCCGTGACAACATGGAGGTGGTGTATTTATTGTCTGTTGTGTCGCTTATCCGGTTTTTAAACTTATAACTCGTTTTAACTTCGTGCACTAACCGTGAGTGTTTCTCGTAAATACATTTATAGTCTCGAAAGTTCGCATTAAATTAATGAGATGATTGTATCCCTACGGTTCAAATCACGCAAATCTTCGCTGTTTGCACTGTATTCACACAAACGGTCGGTTCATAATATGCTAATGGTCACCACGACAGCAATATGATGTCATCTATTACGGGTGCTTATAACGCTCACAGAAAACAGGTATCCAGAGCGACGTTTGCACAAATGTCAATCTCAAATTTTGACAGATAGAGGAGATTTTTGTGGTTATAATTTACAGCATATTAATATCGATAATTGAAGTGAAGGTTATTTTGGGTTAAATGCGAGGAAGCAAAATAACTGATGACAGATGCTGCGCGGATTCAAATTGTTTGTGTGCACGCAATTAATATTACTCTGATCTGTGGTGCACATTCGCGAATTTAAATTATGAACTGAGCGTTTGCAATGTATTCAGCGAAACAGTGTTTGCATGATTTAAACTGTAGTATAGGTCGTTATCATGTAACATTTTTTTTATATAACCATAGACACATCCTTTACGATGCCATCTCATATTTAAAGTAAAATCTCATTAGCTATAGTTTGTTTTTTATACTTGATAATTTACATTTAGAGACCACAGAACATATGAACAAAATTTAAAAGTTTGCAACAAGATGGATGTTTTAGGCTGGCCTGAAATTTGGCATATGTAGTTAAGCATGCATCGAATCTTACAAGTAGCGGCAAACAACCTGAACTCTACAAAGAGTGTATTTAGGTTACACATTAATTCAACAACAGTAACTAAGCCAAATTGGTGATATTTAATGTTGTTTCATAGGCTTTGAAACGCTCTTCACGAGCTCAACCGGGAAGTCTATTGGCATTACAGGCACCTTAAATAACGCACTATTTATGAATGATATTCTATGTTATCATTGTCTATGATGCGCAAAGATTAGGCTATTTGCCGCTCACTATACAGCCAGCCGTTGCGTGGAATTGCGCAAAAACTTCAGGCTGACCAATGCATACGGTAAAAAATAATTGTGGTGTCAATTTTAAAAGTATAGTTACCTACTTTCGGTAGTTTTGATTATACTGTGCGACTCAATATGTGAATTAATCAAAAAATATTTATTGTATTCACTTTGATCTCTATTTATTATCGCCATTTGAAGAAATTAGAAGCGATAGAAATTTTGGCCAAAATCTTTAGACCGTGTATAAATATTCTATGTTGACACTCAATGACATTAACCAAATGTCATAGTCGACACTACTTAACTTTATTTATTACCGATCAGTATCTTTCGTTTGTTTCCCACTCTATCCGTGCGACTCGTCATTGGCAAAATTGTGGCCACACCACGGAAGCCTCTCAAAAAAGAAGTTGAAATAATGAGAGATGCACACTTTGTACTACAAGTGTACATGGGGCGTATTCCACTTGACGCCAATTTCGTTATTTTCGATAATTTTGATCACATTTTGTGTCTATGGTTCTTATTAAATGTGGAACCATAGACGCAAATGTGATCAAAATTATCGAAAATAACGAAATAACTACTTAATTACTAGCCTGTATTTAAATGTAAAATTTATTGAGATATAATTTGCAAACTATAAAAATAGACTGCTTGTAACATCGAAAAATACTGCAATATCCTCATGTTCCACACTTGTAATTGATAATTATGCAGAATAAAATTATACAAAACAGCTTTTTAAGACCAAATAAACTATATGTCGAATAAAATAATTGTACATCGAGTGTTACAAGCAGACAATTCACTATAAACCATAATAATTAATAAAACAATGTTTCGAAATAAAATATTGTTACGGTAATTTAACTGTATAGAATGGACTATAGATTAGTAGCTAATTAAAATTAGGGTTAATAGGGGCTTTTTATAACCGTTCGAATTAATTTTGCATTAAAAATAATCTTTGTATTGTAAAAATGAATTTTATAATATCTATGGTAGATCCTCTAAAAAAAGGTTGCTATGTTTTTTTTTATTTAACTGCACGTTTTTTAAATTAAAGGCGCGTCCACGCGACGCGTATCATCGTATCGTTATTGTGATACGAGTTTATAGGCGTATGTGTAGAAAATGTTTATCTTTTTGTCTCCTTGCCTCTTTCTTCTTCGGCCCTTCTAGTGTAGTACTGTTTTGTTGATCTTGTATTAAAAACGATACGATGTTATAATTTCGTGGATGTTGCAACTAAAATATGTTCTGTATATATTGTTTATGGTTCATCAACATGATTAACAGTTTTGGCGTGACTGAAACAACTGCGTTAATATTATTCATATCCTGTAATGAGATTTATATTCTAAAAATTTTTATGATCTCGCAGTTACAAAACATTTTATAATACATTTTCTTCATGTCAACGCATGGGTTTTATCCGTATTAAAATTTTTAGTTGTGTTTTTATGTAGCTACTTATAAAGGCAGTTAAAATAACTTTGACCTTAGTATTCTGTCATCTGTGCTTTGACAGTCACGTCAAACACTGCATATTAATAATCTAGCTCTTGAAATTCTCAGACCTATGCTATGAAATAAAAGTTTCATATAAAACATTTAAATCCCAAAAAATGGTAGGATAGTTTGGTATTAAATTATATATGCACATTGCACCGTCATAGGATAAATTAAAGGAACCTTCCTAACTTGATGGTTACATGGAGGCGTTGCCATGAGCTCACCATCAGTATTTGTGTATCATATTTTCATTTTGTTGAATTTCGATAGTCATGGTGAGTTGTGGTGGTGCATTTTATTCCAGAACTAGTCGAGTTCGAGGAACCGCGTACTGTGAAATGGTTGGGTGTTATTTCTAATTAAAAAAACATTATTAAAACAGTGCGTGTACCTGAGCATGACTTTAGCAAACACACGATGCGTATCCGTCTATCATGTCTGTAGCCCCCTAAAATACATGCCAAAACTCACGCAAATCACTTCCTTTATTTATTTTATAACATTTCATTTCTGAATAATCAAGTTATGGAATTGATACGCTGATACGCTTTGAGTGATTGTACGTTATGACATATGATCAATCTCTCCCACACTTCTCTACAGGTTTTTTTGTATAAAATTAAAACGGCTGGTATTTCTTCTGAAATCTGTGTAGGTAAGCACTTATTATAGACGGTACATCCAGAAAAGCTCTGTTTTTCATAGGCTGGTATTGTAGTTGTAAAAATCAGTCACCCAAAGAATTAACTTAGGTGTTGTTTAGAATCTACAAAGAGTTAGCACTACGGGCGGGATTGAATTCGGAAACCAACTACACTACACCTTGGTAGCACAGTTGGTAAGTGTAAAACTTTTACCATGCGTGCTACCAATGTGGGTTCGACACGTGCCCGAGTCTAAAGGTGCTCTTATGCTCTCTTTAAATCTGTAACTATAATATTGGCTTCTCTGAATATACGATAATTACGTTGAGTGTATTTTTAAATTTTTAGGTTTATCTGGTTATACTGTACTAAACGAATAAATAAATTTTGGACTATACGATGTATAATATATCAGGCATCACTAGAAGACAACAGTTTTAAATTGTTTGTTTCTAAAATTTAATCTCAGTAGGTATGTTATTTTTATAATATATCAACCTGCAGCATCGAATTAATAAATCGTTAAGATTCTAGACAGAGGCATCTATATCATAACATGTAACATAGTGATTCTTGTTCAAGATAAGAAATCACATTGAACCAGCCGGAAATAAAGCTGTTTTGATTTGTTTTGACGTGTTTTATTTGTTACTTCCTATGATACTAAAGCATAGTGTTCGGAATAATTTGGATGTATAAGCAAAAATGGTGTACAGATAATTTATCTTGAAAGTAAAAATGCTAAGTAAATACTGTACGCTTTCCGCATAAAATGAAAATGAAATATATGTAGTGTCTATGCAGGATCATATAGGTATTTAAATAATAGTGTACGGGTATAGATGTAAGGCTGGTTTAAATCCTTCTGTAACGAAAACAACCGTTTAAAACCGAATTAAATCATTGTTTTTGATTTAAAACGGTTGGTGTTTTTCTTAATTATAACTACATGTTCTTGATTTTATCGAGGTAGGGATAGAACAAAGTACCTATAAAATGTGTAAAGATTTTTAAATGTGTGATTTGTATTTGTTTATTCAGTAAAAATATGCAACATTACAGCTTAAAAAACCAAAGTCGACCAGTGGACCGCGGTCTACGTCTTGGCCACCCATGGTATAGGATACACCTTGTCGTGGTGGATAATGGTGCAGCATTCCGTAGGAGGAAGCCTAATCGGCGCGCGGCAGTGAGCAGCAATGTGTCAGCCCGGGGTCGAACCATACGCCGAGATCACGCACGCACCGCACGCGTGATACCGGCGTGCCGCCCACCTGCCCACCACGTGATGGCACTGCCTCGGGCTGCGACCACGCGTGAACGTCATCACTTCGTATTTGGACACGTTAAAGTGAAGTCGGTTAACAATACTCCATGCGTATGTCACCGGATAAGGGTAGATTTATATTAGAGCGGGGCGTGCCGTGTACGTGGCCCGGACGGGGCACGGATTTGAAACGTTACATACATTTTGTATGAAGCAGTTTATATTAGACCGTGCCTGATCCGTGTCCCGTCCGGGCCCGCCTACTAACAGCACGGATGGGCTCCGCTCCGGCCCGCCCCGTCCTCGCCCCGGCCCGGACACGGCCCGGTCTAATATAAATCATCCCTAATTGTACGATAGGTTAGTTTATAAAAAAATCTAGTGAGATTATAAACTGTCGATAGATTGTCGAATATTAAAATTTACAATCTAACGCTTACATATTTGCTAGATTATAAACTGACCATGTCTAGTTGGCAGTTTATAATCTAACTATATATATCGTCAGATTACAAATAAATGCACCAATTACTGCTCTGTCTGACAATATATCGCCCGCAAAATTGTGAAACGTCCTCTGATTAGTCGCCGTTATAGGTGTTCATTTTATAGAGTTACGAACGAAAAAAATGGACAAAAAAAAACATAGTCATTTCGAGTTTGTACATTTAAAAAACTTAGGGATTTAAAATAATGACCACCATGAAATGCTTTGATACCCATAGTTATTTTACCAAAAATTGTAATCGAGTACCAAATGTAGTAAATGATCACTATATTTTAGCGAGGGGTTAAATATCATTTAGTCAAGGGCAAAGTCATATTTAGGTGCGACGACAAGCGAAGCGAGGAGGAGCGTTAGGTTACTTGTGACCACAACAACGCGCGAGCCAAGCGAGCGTGCCGCGGCAGCGGGCGATGCGCTACAAAAATTTAATTTTGGTGATCATTTCCTACTCTTGGGTTAACAATGATTTATTTGGAGTCATTTTGCTTAAATAGGATAGCGAGATGTTAAAACTTTGGTTATAAGTTTACAATAAAATGCGGGTTTAATCTTTGTGATCGTTTACCAGTTTTGTCTGTTATATATTACTATATCTGGTGGTAAGTTAAACATAAGCCAAAAAATTATACATTCTACGTATTTTGCTTATGGCCACCGTAATACTTTCGTAGATCTATGGTAAATTGTTGTTGATCAACATAATTACAGTTTGACGGCTGGACATGGTCAGTTTATAATCTTACGAAAATGTTAACGTTAGATTGTAAATTTTAGTTTCCATTCACAATCTATTGACATTACAAAATTACAAATATACGATAGGAAAAATTTAAGGCATGTGCGGGATGTGTAAAAAAAAAAAAAACCTATCGTATATTTGTAATTTTGTAATGTAATCCGCTTAGCAGGCATTATTGCAATCAAACAATATAAAAAACAAATCTATTGACAGTTTATAATTTAACTAGATTTATTATAAACTAACGGTTAGTACAATAAACCGGTGACACATACACCGCGTCAATGTCGCGTCTTAGTGCATTATGGTCATGCCGGGTACAGACCAAGCGAACGAGACCGAGCGAATGCTAACGAGTGTGTTTTTTTTTTTTTTTTTCATGGCTGATAGGTTAGCCTTTGACCACTATCTCACCTGATGGTAAGTGATGATGTGGTCGAAGATGTTGTTCAGGCTAACCTAGTAGTACTGGCTCTCAAGGACAGCTGCCGGAACACACCGGTAGGTGCTTGGCGACAGATTTTCTGCTTGAGGGTGGTAGCTAGCCAGTCGGGCATTCGCAAAATGCCCTACCACCATGCTATAACGACTGCCATCCGAAGACAACAACCGGGACCGACGGCTTAACGTGCCCTCCGAAGCACGGAAACGCTCAGTAGTAATGTCACTAGCGGTCACCGATCCAACTCATGACCGCGGGCGACGTTGCTTAACTTTGCTGATCGGTTGAGAACAGCTAAGTAAACTTCGCTACGAGCGCTTCAAAACGATTTGCCGATCAATCACGCACGCTCGCTCGCTTTCGCTGTTGTGTCAACATTGAATTAACGCATTGAAGTTCATCGACAATGGGCGAACCACGGCGAAGCACTACTTTGAAGCGGTCGTCGCGAAGTTTACTTAGCCGTTCTGAACCGATCAGCAAAGTTAAGCAACGTCCGCCGCGGTCATGAGTTTGGATGGGTGACCGCTGGTGCCAATACAACTGAGCGTTTTCGTCCTTCGGAGGGCACGTTAAGCCGTCGCGTCGGTCCCGGTTGTTATCTTAGGATGGGGTGGTAGGGCATTTTGCGAATGCCCGCCTGGCTAGCTACCACCCTCAAGTAGAAAATCTGTCGCCAAGCACCTAACGGTGTGTTCCGGCAGTTGTCCTTGAGAGCCAGTAATTCTCGGTTAGCCTGAACAACATTTTCGACCAAATCATCATTTACCATCAGGTGAGAAATTGGACACAGGCTGACCTCTCAGACATAAAAAAAAAAACTCACGTAGTATTTCAGTGATCATCGACGACAATGAAGTAGAATTTTGCACTACACATAGGATATTGGAAATCTCTATTCAATCGTCGTTTTTTTTAACTGTTTATCTTGTATTCAGCATGTCTCTTACATAAAGCTTCGGTTTATGTTTATAGAGCTCTATCAGCATTAGCAATCTGTCATTAGACCATTCCATGATCGTAAATTGATACAATTTATTCGCTGGATCGAAACGCCCGTTGCGTGCAATGGCCGCAACTGAATGAGCATTTGCTCGTTCGTCCACACCGCGGCCGTACGTTCGTTATATTTCTCTTTGATGTACCGACAGCCACCGGAGCACGGCCAAAGGCGAACGAAGGCCCTCGTTTGGCTTCGCTTGCTTACGGCATAACGTCCACACTGATTCGTTTGCGCTCGCTCGTTACTCTTCGCTCGCTCTCGTTCGCTTGGTCTGTACCCGGCATCAGAAAAAGGTCAGAGAGAGAACAGACTTAGTAATGTTTGGAACAGACGACAACTACTTAGGGTGCTTACCATTTGAAGTTAGATTCGCTAAAAACGATCACACTCCCAAAAAGTTGTTCCACATAGGTCTTGGCGTTATTTTCGACATAAACGCTACATCTAATGTCAAAAATAACAGAAGTGGCAAATTTTTGTGGCATTCTTAACGTTCTTATCCTAAATGGAACAGGGGATGACAGTTACAAACGATCACAGTGATCACAACCATAGGCGCAGAATGTGATCAAAATTATCGAAAATAACGTTCCTAGCCACAAATGGAATATACCCATATAGAACGAATGAAATATGTATCACGGATGTGCAAGCGAGATACAAGATGTTTATAATATACCGTTATCCCGCTCGCATTGTTCTGAACTACGATGTTATGGAATGGATTTACCATAGTTTTACGAAATTTTATTGTATGTGATTTATTTAGTTTCACTTATCAAATAATTATGCTGCATTTATTTTATAGAATAATAGAAATAAAAACATTGCACGTAATTTACACATTAATTAAACCCAATTTGATCGTAAAATACCCAAAGTTGTTATAGGGTGCATACCATTTAGAGTTAAAGTCGCCATAAACGATCACACTCCCAAATAGTGTTCCATGATCATGAACTAACAATCTTTTTCAGAACGAAGTGAATGCTGTCACTGTCAAATGTCAAAGACATGTGTATCATAACCTCATTTTGCAAATTAATACTAATGTTTTTCTCTTCTGTTCTTCTAAAATAATCTAGTTTATGTATGTACTACTAATGTTTTTTTTAAAGTAGTACACTTCTACTTCTTTAACCCGCTGAATATAGACAACACATTCTGTATTCTGAGTATTCACCATGGGAAAGCGCAAAGGAAAAAGTGTGCGAAAAAACCCCGTAAATAAAGAATCATTGGAGGCAGAAAACCTGGTAAAAGCTCCTCATTCATTTGTTATCCACCGTGGACAATGCAGCAAACACCTTATGGATTTGACGAAAGATTTCAGAAAGATCATGGAACCCTATACTGCTGCACAGTTAAAGGTTAGTTTTGGAGAATTTCATAAGTTACCATGCCTGTGAGGCCTATATAATTATGGCCCTTTGGATCTATGGAACTTTAAAATGGTCTCTTTCATTCAGGCATTACAAATTAATCAAAAGAAATCTTTAAGCTTGGGTTATATGTCCTATCTTTGTGCTAACCCCTTGCTTTAATATACCACAACTTTTTATTTAAACAATGCATAAAACTTCTTTGACCACAATCACTCCTGGTTGTAGTACTCAGGCTTAACCTGAACTAAAATGGGAACTTGCTCTTGAAGACTTCTACTGGAATAAACTGTTTAGACTTTAGTTTATCGTTAGTCGATATATGATATATTATGATGTTTGATGTTAATTAATTTGTGTACCCAGAGATCCATTAACGATTTAGAAACATATGTGACAATGAGTTTTTGGGGGAAGCTCTAGTGTTCGAAATCTCTCTATAAAATTTCAGGGCACAGCAGCTAATGGTTTCGAAGTTATAAATATTTTTATATTTGAGGAAAAACTCTTCATAATTTTGTATAGACAAGCAGCATAATCACTGATATGTCTATTTCACTCAGTATTGATATGATTTTGTGTGTTTTTACTAAATGTTCAAGATCATTGTAATGCGTCACTAGTTATTGAGTTTGTAATTCAGAGTAGATGCAGTGATAACTTCTTTTGGCATTCTGTTCCAGTTATGGACTTAACTACACATGCTAAAGGCCTGCACTCATAGGAAACATAATGTGAATGGATTGAGTGCATAATTTATCATTCATCTCTATGTGTTTGAGATAACATGACGCCTACACACCCAATCTCTGCATGGTATGCTTTAACCCTCAAATTTGATAAATCAGCAAAAACCTTGAAATTTGCAGGAAATTTGTGCCCATCTCCTCCCGCTTTCCTTGCTACCCCAAAGCCTAAAGCAGCATGCTGAGTTCCCCAGCTTCACTGAAACTAAAGTCGTAGCCTAGGTATTGTAGAATAGGTGCTTGATTTTGCTATGGATTTGCAATTCTAGAATAATTTACTATCCTACCATGACACACATTTTGCCCCAAAAAGCCTTAGAAAATCCCAAGAAATAAAAATACATTAAAAATGTAAGTGAATTTTGCCATCTATTAATCATCTTGCATTTTCATATTACCTTTTCAGTTATATACCTACTACTCATTTTAGGGAGTTACAAACCCTTGTAATATTTTTTACTACCATAGCCTTAAATAACACTATTTCACATAGTAATTTAACAAGTTTAAATCGCATATATTTATTATTATTCATCAGTCACCCCGAGACCATGATCACTGCAAAGTGTTGGAAAAGTCGGGACATAAATAATGATAAATATATGCAATTTAAACCATTTCAAAATAATCGCAAAACCTAAGACAACACTATCTAACATGTTAAGGTCTGTAGTAGTGTATGTAGAAATCTGGTTTGACTTGGAATGGGAACTGGCAGCTGCAGGTATACACCACAAGGAGCAAAGCAACACACTTTCTACATGAAGGTGATAGCAATCCAGACCAAAATGCAAAATGCAAAATGCTTTACTACAATAGAGGTTACAACATTGTCTTTGATTTTTTACTGCAGGAACGCAAAAAGAATACTATAAAGGACTTTGTGTCAGTATCAGGGTACTTGCATGTGTCACACATGATGATATTCACTGAAACAGAGCTTGGGACTTACATGAAGCTGGCTCGACTGCCACGCGGCCCCACACTGACTTTCCGGATCCATAATGTAAGTTCTGTTTGAGATTTGTTATAATCTGAATAATAAGTATGTTTTTTTTAATGTTATTGTGACGGAACAAGCTCGAGGCCCACCTGATGTTAAGCAGACTTACCTCTGCCTATAACAGATGCATTTCATAACAAGTGACAAATTGCACTGTGCCCTTGTTAAGTCTCATGTCCCTGTAATTTCACTGGCTCTCAAGGACTGCTGCCGGGACACATCATTAGGTGCTTGGCGACAGATTTTCTACTTGAGGGTGGTGGTAGCTTGCCAGGGGGGAAATTGCAAAATGTCCTTCCACCATGCGGTGAAGCTCAAGCTGGCGGTGGGGATTGAAACAGGGACCTGATGCACAGCTGCGGCACAGCAGTCCATATCTATTATGCTCAGCCATGATTGCTTAATTGATTGTGTTTTAGATTCAGATTAGATTCATAAGTATATCTTTAACTTCTACCATTTGGCCTTAACTAAACATTAATGCTTTTATCTGACTATTTACAGTATAGTCTGGCCCGTGATGTAATATCCTCTCTACGAAAGCAGTATGTGATGATAAAAGCTTTCCAAAATGCGCCACTAATTGTACTGAACAGTTTCTCCGGTGAAGGCATGCACATGAAACTCATGGCAACAATGTTTCAGAACATGTTTCCCACTATTAACATAACAACTGTAAGTATTTTCATAAAGTTTTTTGTCAAATTACAAGAAGAGGAAAAATTATAGTCATGTGGATGAATGCATACGAAAATGCGGGATTTGAACCGGCATCATCCACCTATAAAGTATGATGTTGCGATGCGCGACTGCGAATGATACTAATACTAATCGTTCGAAAAGGCATATCATTCGAACAATTCGACTGGCTCACATATTGTTTGAACAATTTTCAACATACTAACGAAAGCGAATGAAGTTTCGCGGGCGAACGATGCATTAGTAGGTAGGTACTCAAGTCGCCTCGCGGCTCGCGCTCGATTGTTCGAATGAATAGATGCGTTGAGCGAATTTCGCCGATTTCACCCGAACCAAAACGAGCAAGCGTGCTTTATGCCGTGAAAAGGAGTATTAGCCATTTTGTTTTTAATCCTGACGTGACTGATAAATTTTAAACAGGGATCAGGGCTACGAATTACTTTATTTATTCGTAGGATCAGGGTGAAAAGTTATTTTCAAACAAAAGCATTTACACTTACTTTAATATAAAAAAAAAACAATATATTGGAGCACAAAGTTTCGGCTCGAAATACTGTGTTCCGGTCCGGTGGCTGAGTGGTTTTGACATACGGCGCGAAATCAGAGGACGCGGATTCGATTCCCGCTCGGGACAAAACATTTTGTGCTACCATAATTTGTAAATGTCTCTTATATTATGATGGTAACTATTACTGTTATAATTTATAGTTCACAATTTTGACCTGTAATGTTTTTTTTATGCTTGATAGGTAAGCCTTTGACCACTATCTTACCTGATGGTAAGTGATGATGTGGTCGAAGATGATGGTCAGGCTAACCTAGAATTACTGCCTCTCAAGGACAGCTGCCGGAACACACCGTTAGGTGCTTGGCGACAGATTTTCTACTTGAGGGTAGTAGCTAGCCAGGCGGGCATTTGCAAAATGCCCTAACACCATGCTATAACGATTGCCATCCTAAGACGACAACCGGGACCGACGGCTTATCGTGCCCTCCGAAGCACGGAAGCGCTCAGTAGTAATGTCACTAGCGGTCACCCATCCAACTGATGACCGCGGCGGATGTTGCTTAACTTTGCTGATCGGTTAAGAACAGCTAAGCAAACTTCGCTACAAGCGCTTCAATTATGTAATAAGCCATCATGATAAAATATATTTCAGGTAAAATTAAAAAACATCAGGCGCTGCGTGTTGATGAACTACAACCCGTCAACAAAACTGATAGATCTGAGGCATTACGTGATCAGAGCTACTCCTGTCGGTCTGAACAAGGGAACCAAAAAGGTACAAATATATGTATATAAATTAAAAAACACTTTAATGATTAAGTAATCAGGTTAGATGTTAGAAGAGCGGGGCCTACTCATATTTACTTTAACAAATATTACTTTATTTTAATGAAGCTAAAGCAATAAATATTTATGTTATACATCGTTTTTCAGCGATAAATAAAAAAGTAACTATTCTTAACACCGCAAAGAATTTGAAATATAATATTAAAGATATAATTATCAAGTATATATATACACGAAAACATTCGCCTGACATCTAGAATCACATCGCTTAATGACTTAACGAACACAAAAAAACAATTTTGCTGCATTTATTTTAATGAATAATAGAAACATTGTTTGTAATTTACACCTTAATTGAACCTATTTTTATCGTAAAATTGTCAAAATCAAGTTTAAATCCGTTGCTAGCAAATAACTTTTTTAAGATGGATAAACATGACGGATTTGTCGAAGGAACAGTAACAATTCATATCAAATTTTACGTCAGAGTACTTGAAAAGAATTAACAATTTGTTGTGATGTCATCAAGGCACCCAGCGATTCCATTACCGTTTGTAAGATGTCTTAATTGACGTGGAGGTAATAAATTTAGTAGTATATATATTTTTTATTGTTATTGTGGCGGAACAAGTTCGAAGCCCAATGTTAAGCGGACTAATCTCTGCCTATAACAGATGCATTTTATGACAAATCACGAATTGCACTGCCCCCGTCACCTTGAGATTTAATTTCACTGGCTCTCAAGGACTGCTGCCGCAACACACCTTTAGGTGTTTGGTGACAGATTTTCTACTTGAGGGTGGTATTTAGCCAGGCGGGCAATCGCAAAATGCCCTTCAACCATCCGGTGAAGCTCAAGCCGGCGGTGGGGATCGAATCAGGGTACTGCGGCACGGTAGTCCATAGCTATTACCGCTCAGCCATCACTGCCCACTATTTTGAATATAAGAAGTGAGAGTTGGCCTCCTGAAGTCTTTAATCAGTTTATGTTGCCAGTGACCTTTACTGTGCGCGATAAAATCCGGAACGAGGAGAACCAAACTCACCAGCATAACTTTTAGTATTTACAAGTTGAACTGTCAATGGGCTGGCCACACCGCTTGACAAATCGATAACCGATGGGGAACAATGGTGCACTACACTAGAAGACGAAGAATCAATTAGGGGGTTGCCCATAATCTTCTCTCAAGATTAAGGATCCCCCCTATTGAATTTGTCGTAGGCGTTGGTAACTCCCACAGGAAGATACAGGGGTTGAAATTCTAGCCCGGCACCCCACAGGAGGTATTCTAAAGAAGTAATCACTATGCATTAATATTTTAATATTTTCAGGTTGTACAAGGAAAGATTCCGAATCTAAACCGCTGCAAAGACATGTCGGAGTTCTTTGATAAGTATGTTTGTATTAATAAATAGTATTTTATTAAATTATACGATCTCAATCTAGAACTGAAAGACTACATTTTGGGAAATATTGAAATGGACATCGAATTGGAAAAATGTGTTATTCAAGGACCTAAGAAATATATATATCATTTAAATGTTGTTTGTGCTTTACAGAGTTAAGTTTGAAAATCACACGAATATTTGCATTTATAATATGCCTTATTAGCTGTCGTCAATGCGACACAACATGTGTTGCCCGAGCGTTGTGTTGCGACAACATTCAAACACAGGACTTCGAACGGTGCTGTCCGGACTGTGCCGTTTGTTAGACGGTGCGTTTGATTATCAAACCGGTTTGTTTCTGTCATGTCGGTCGTATAAAATTCAAGATTGTATGGGTATAAAATTAATAAGTTGTAATGTATAAAATTAATAATTTTATACTGGAGTACAGGGAAGTAGTCCATGGGGTGCCGGGCTAGAATGTCCCCCCCCCCCCCCCCCATCTCTATCCGTGGATCCGTGATATCTCACCCTTCATCGTCGGACAATCGACAAAACTGATTTTTGTCGATTCATTTTGTTGCACATTGCGAGCATACGATTTTGTCGTTGCACAACATGGCAATTATGTGGAACTTTTTTTTATGCGATTGTGACGGAACAAGCACTAGGCCTGCCTGGTGTTTAGCGGTAACCTCTGCCCATAACAGATGCATTTCCTCAGTGACGAACTACGGTATAAACGCACAATCGGTTCGGAACACGAATACTGCTTAAGTCTACCAGCTCGGGTACATATAGACACTGTTTTATAATGATTATGTTGTTGGTTACAGAGCAGGATTGCTGTCTGAGAGCGAATTCGAAGATGACCCAAACTCACAGATCGTTTTACCGCAAAAATTGGCGACACGTGGCGCCGCGGCCGAATCTAAATCTGCCATCAGACTGTTTGAGCTCGGTCCCAGAATATCTATGCAGTTAATAAAGGTACGCGACAACTACGCATCTTTGCACGCGTGATGTTATGTTCTAAAGATATCACAGTGTAAAGAGTTATACTATTGTTTACTGAGAGGCACATTTCCTTTTTTTATGTTATTGTGACGGAACAAGCTCGAGGCCCACCTGATGTTAAGCGGACTGACCTATGCCTAGAACACATGCATTGCATTACAAGTGACAAATTGCACTGCGCCCGTCACCTTCAGACATAGTCGTTTAGTCTCATGTGCCTGTAATTTCACTAGCTCTCAAGGACTGCTGCCGGAACACACCGTTACGTGCTTGGCGACAGATTTTCTACTTGAGAGTGGTAGCTAGCCAGGCGGGCAATAGCTTTGGACTGCCGTGCAGCAGATCCATGGTTCGAATCCCGCCGCGGGCTTGAGCTTCACCGCATGGTGGAAGGGCATTTTGGGAATGCCTGCCTGGCTAGCTACCACCCTCAAGTAGAAAATCTGTCAAAAAGCACCTGACAGTGTGTTCCGGCAGCATTCCTTGAGAGCCAGTTAAATTAATTACAGGAACATGAGACTTAACTACTGTACGTCTTAGTATCACGGACGCAGTGCAATTCGTCGTTGACGAAATGCACCTGTTATATGCAGAGGTTAGTCCACTTAATATCAGGTGGGCCTCAAGCTTGGTCCGTGACAATAATAAAAAAAAGGTTGTAAATTTTAGTGTAAATAGAATATGAACTACCAAAGTTTAGAGAATTTTTAATTTAGGGAATGATTGAGGAATTAACACTACTATTTACATATTATTATTTAAAAATGTCCCAGGTGGAGGACGGTCTCATGGACGGCGAAGTTTTGTACCATGAATTGATTGAGAAGACAGAAGAGGAGAAGGCGCTGATCAAAAAGAAGAGAGAAGAGAAAAAGTATGTACTCAGTTGTTTATTGCAATACGTTTTTGTTCTTCATGCAGTAAAGATGTATGACTCAGTAATGACACAAATTTTTAGATAGGAAAATAACACCTACCTGACTCCCAACCCAACTGTCAAGTTAGTTACACCCAGATGGCGCAAAATGTTTGTTACTTAATAAACTTCAATATGTACGGAAATATATGATGTCTATTTTATTTTTCTTGCTTAGATAATATTCAATTAAAAAATCTATTTAAAGTCATTGAAATAGTTAGAACTATTAATAAAGTGTAAGAAAACTGATTGAATGTTACAGGAAGCAGAAAGAGAAACGTAAAGCACAGCAAGAAGAGAACATCAAACGCAAAGAGCGGGAGAAGGAAGAACTCAAACAGAAGTCTATGGAAGGCATAAAGAAGAAGAAAGATTCTACTGAGAGCCAGAGGTATGTGAAGTATTTTTTTTATAATTGATAGTCTAACCTTAGACCACTATGTCACCCGATGGTAAGTGAGGATGTGGTCGAAGATTTTCAGGCTAGCCTAGAATTACTGGCTCTCAAGGACAGCAGCCGGGACACACCGTTTGGTGCTTGGCGACAGATTTTCTACTTCAGGGTGGTTAGCTAGCCTGGCGTATATTCGCAAAATGCCCTACCACCGACCGCCCTAGTAACCACTGCCATCGTAAGACAACAACCGGGGCCGACGGCTTAACGTGCCCTCCGAAGCAAGTGTACGCTCAGTAGTAATGTCACTAGCGGTCACCCATCCAACTCCTGACCGCGACAGACGTTGATTTACTTAGCTGATCGATTAAGAACGGCTAAACAACCTGCGCTACGAGCGGTGTGCCGTAATCCCCACGCTTGGCAGACGTCTTGGGGATCGTAGTTCAAGATAGCAGGGCCCCAATTCTCTTAGCTATTGACCAAACGTCACACTACTGCGATGCTTCTGCGATCGAACTGCTGTTAATATCAAATTCGGTAGTCTGCTAATTCTAGCTCCTAATCGCAGTTGTATAGCAATCGCGTCGTATAGCTATGCTTATGATTGGCAAATGCTAAAAAATAATAATGAAAACTTCTATCAATCAAACGTCAGTCAATACATAAATACAGTGGTTTTCTAGCAAACAATACATTAAATACATATATTTAAATCTATAGCTATTTTTCTATCTAAAAATCTATGCTATGCTATCTATGCCACTGTAACAACGCAATCGCATAAAAACAGCTTACAGCATACCAAATATGTTAAAAACTATTGATAGCAAGCCACTGACATGCGATCGAACCTAAATAGACGGATACTGTCAAAAACTTCAATTTTGATGCAATTAAGTTGCGTTAACGCCGTTCAATAGCTAAGAGAATCGGGCCCCTGTCCCTTTGCAATCATGCACTACAATCGATATGTTGCTGCCCACCTTTTAGTATTTCGGTATAGTTATAGGATATTGTCTAAAAAGAATGCAAATGCTCAGGTCACTCGCTTGCTTAATCAGGGTAAAGCAAGACCCATGCTTTTTTAATTACTAACAGGCTTGCTTTCAAATTCAAATTCAAATTTCAAATTCAAATAATTTATTTGCCAGAATACAAACATTTCATATTACATTTTGAGTTGTTGTACAAATGTGCCGCATTAGTATTCAGTTCGGCCACTATCACCTGTAAATAAGTAATAATGTGGAGAAGTCAGCAAGCTAAACTTAGAAATGGAATTGCCTCTTTAAGGTCTGCTATCGGAACGTAGTTAGGTGCTTGGTGACACTTTCTACTTGGGGCGTCAGGAAAGTCACAAAGTAGAAAGTTAATTTAATTTTGTAGTAATACCTTACTAAGGTCAATAACTCTAAAAGGTTCTATATTCTACTGCCGTTATCAACAAATAAAATGGTATAGAGATACTGCGATAGTAACTTGTAAGAAACTCGAAGCCATTCTTTCTCCATTTAACAGTTTTTTTTATTATAATATATAAAAAAAAACACCGTGGTTACGAACGTCCTAAGAAGCCACGAAGGGAACAATACTAGGAATGGGGAACACTTTCCGAAGATAATCTTACACTGTAATCCCCAAGACGCCTGCCAAGAGTGGGGATTATGGATATCCCTGAGTTCCACGATGGACGTTGCGGTTAATGTGATGTTGATGTCAAAATCCTACCTCCCACCGTGGACGTTATACAAAATTGACGAAGCAGGACGCTTTATAACTATGATATTGTTGTTTAGGCTGATGGAACTGGCGGCGGCGGAGTCGCAGGAGACTGCGGACGTGGAGGATGATGATGATGACGACGCGCAATACTACCGACAGGAAGTTGGCGTTGAACCGGAAAAAGGTAATTGCCAAATACCCTCAGTTTATACCATAGACTTGAATCATGATAGTGCAATTGAATTTAGAAACTTTAATTTAAGTTCCCGAATTAATTATATAACTCTAATATTATTAATGAGACTCTTTGTGAGCGAGTACAGTTGTGTGTATGTTTGTTAGTCCTTTACGCTGAAAAGGTTGAACCGATTTGGATGAAACTTAGAAAGATGGTACAATCCGTACCCTTAAGATGGATAAAAGATAGGAGCGAAGGGATAAAAGATAGGAGCGAAGGGATAAATTTGAGCTATGACTCACTCACTACGATACCTCAGTTGGATGAGCGTGTCCCGGCTATAGGGACGGATGGTTGCGGGTTCGAATACCGCTCAAAGTAAAAAAAAATCATTTTGTTGAAATTTTGTAATGATAAAAGTCCTATGTTAAAGAAGCGCCAAAGGCATTTGTACAATAGTTATTTCGGCACCAACATAGGTAGGTATACAAACTAGTCATTGACCTGGCACTTTGCATGTAGGTGTTTAGTGGTACACCTCCTTTGTTCTATGATCACTTGTACATTAACACGTAGGATACGATATACGGATACGGAAAGGAAAGTCATTACTGCATTTGCACTAATGACTTTCCTTACAAAATTTCCTCAGTTACACTTGATCTGTGTCCAGTAAATGGCAAGAGACACCTTTTAGTACCATAGGTCTTCAAAATATTTGGCGAAGTTTGGGTGTAGAGTAAGAAAGAGATGTGAGAACTGGGGAGCATAATTATGGATTATGATTAACTTCTATATTTTTCAGATCTCTTTGCTAAACATCCTACCCGTAAACGAAAATCTGACGATAACGAACCCAGAGGATTCAAAAAGATGAGATTGGATAACAAATTGAAGAAGAAATTCCACAAAAGTCAAGACACATCTGGCAAAGTACAGCAAAACTCAGAAGGTAACAGAAGGTTCCAGAATAATAAAGAAGATGGTAACAGAAGGTTCCAAAATAATAAAGAAGAAGGAAGAAAGTTCCAAGGAAGGGATGGTGCGAAAAAATTCAATGGAAGAGATGGTGGAAAATTCCAGAATAAAGACGGCGGACGTAAGTTCCAGGGCAGGGATGGTGGAAGAAATTTCAAAGGCCAAAGGGAAAGTGGAGGAAAATTCCAGAATAGAGAAGGCGGTAGGGATAAATTTAATAAAGATGGTGGAAGAGGCAAATTCAACAAAGATGGTGGAGCGAAGTTCAACAGGAATTCTGAAAAACAAGACAGAGGGTTTAAGGGAAAGAAAGTGTTTGGCGGTAAAGTAAATAAAGGTGGAAAAAATCAAGGTAGACCAGGCAAAGGTGGCAAAAGTAAAGGGAAAGGTAGGAAATGAGTAATAAATATTTTATATCATTGGATTCGGTAGTTTTCTTTGTAAAATATAACCTTTTTACGGTGATTCATTATCTTCAATAGCCATGACCTGTTGAAGAAATGCATCCCCCTAAGATAGCAGTTCTTTAAAAGTTGCTGCTCACCTTTAGGTATTTTTCTCCTCTCCTCACATCTTACTACCCTCACAGGAACATATGAAGGGTGTAATTCTGGCTGCTTGTTTTTGTGATAACCCCGTGATTATAAGCCTAATGCACTTTTCTGCAGTGGAAGTTAAATGTGTCCATATTTTTAGGGGTTTTTTCCTCCTACCCATAAGGGTAAATACGCTATGTGGGGTCAGCATATCATTACATTATTTTACTACTCTCATAACCAATTTGTTTTAGTAGTTGTCATCTTGGTACTCACCGACTGGTTGTACAAGTATTCTCTATATGAAGTCCATACTTGCCTTCTTGAGCTTTCTTATACTGCGCTAATTTTTTTACTAACCACCTCTGTGGATCCAATTTTTTTCTTGTCTAACATTGAACATTTCACTTTCCAGCGGTTGCCCCTCAACACCGCTCTAGCTAATCACGACTATATTTAATCACTATTAATATTGTTGTCTATAAAAAAAATCAGTTCAAAATCGTTCAATTCAGATTAGTGTAACTAAGCATACAACAATATTTTAATGACAGGACTGGTTTTTTTTATTCTTTATATGGCTTTGACCACTATCTCACCTGATGGTAAGTGATGACGTGGTTGAAGGTGTTGTTCAGACTAACCTAGAATAACTGGCACTCAGGGACATCTGCCGGAACACACCGTTAGGTGCTTGACAGATTTTCTACTTGAGTGTGGTAGCTAGCCAGGCAACATTCGCAAAACGTTCTACCACCATGCTATAACGACTGCCATCGTTAGACGACAACCGGGACCGACGGCTTAACGTGCCCTCCGAAGCACGGAAGCGCTTAGTAGTAACGTCACTAGCGGTCACCCATCCAACTTATGACCGCGGCGGACGTGGCTTAACTTTACCGATCGGTTAATAACACCTAAGCAAACTTCACTACGAGCGCTTTAAACTGACTGTCTTCAAATAAAAATGTATTAGGTTGAAGTTAGGTTTATCTAGAATTTAATTATTAATACAAGTATTACACAAAATCAGTTTTATTGAGATTATTGTCGCAGCTTATGTTACATATAAAGTACAAAAATACATAACAAAATCCTTATTAAGATAACATTATTTTAGAGCACATTTAATTTTAAACATTTTGGACACATCTTTTTGTGATAATAGTGATTTTTGCTTTTAAATGCTTATCAGCAAATGATATTATACAATATCTACCGACTCATATAGGCGGTGTAAATGTGATTGATTTACAGGTGGGGTAGTTGTAAATTCTTATAACTAAACTTATATCATAGACTAACTGAGGAATTGATTATAGCAGTAGATCAAACATACAGTGTAAATCAAATTAATGTACCTGTTGTTTTGTCCTTAAAAGAGATGATTCTTTTCATTGTTCATTATAAGGCACTAGGGGCCGCTCAGAACCTTGGTTAGAGCGCACTCGACACTCAGAGTGCAACTTTTCACACGGTTGTCACAAATTGTTTGTTCCTAACCTTTGAAGGTTGCAACTTTTTAACTATCAAAATCGGTCGTTAAAAGGTTGCATCTTAAACTGACATTACCTTAGATTTCTTGATGAGAGAAATATAGACACCCTTGTATTTTGTAGGTAACGGTAGTTATTGGTTGTTTCTTCTTATTTTATTTAGTGGCTTCTGCGGTGTTTCCACAATTTCGCCAATGTCGCGTGGGTAGAGAGAATGATATACGATAGAGATTTAGTTATTGCTTTTCAAACATCATAAAAAGTCTATACACTTTTCTAGTTCCCCGTCAAAAATCGATATTTGAGGTTATAAAACAACCAAGTTGTTCCGAACCTTGGAGTAAGTTAAAACAACCTAACAACTACAATCCAACTACACTGAGCTTTGAAACGGCCCCCTATATTATATCACTAATGAATATTTGTATCATTAATTATTATAGTACTTGGCGACAGATGTTTTGAAAACACTTTAGTATCTTTGCGAAACAAAGTAGCTTCGCGTGGCCTGTACCAATTGGTATACGAGTAAATACGAAATTGTTTAGGGTACTAGAGTAGTTGACTATTTTAGAACGTAGTAGTAGTAACGTTAGTTGCTTACAACTGTCGCTATCATAGTCATTTGCGTGTTTTTACTAATATGATGCCATATCCGATGAAAGTAAACCTTTTGATCATGTGATGTACAGATAAAAAAATGCATTATTTATGTAATAAAATAAATCCAATCTCAAAGCTCAAGTTTACTAGCTAATACAATGAGTAATCTTACAATTTATGTCTGATACTGTCAACTTAGTTTCGTTTGTTTTCACCAGAATGATGCCATATTCGATAAAAGTACACATTTTGATCATGTGACGTACTGATAAAAAAATGCATTATTTATGTAATAAAATAAATGCAATCTCAAAGCACAAGTTTACTAACTAAACATACGAGTAATCTTACAATTTATGTCTGATAGTGTCAACTACCCTAAAACTTGTAACAAAAAATATTGAATAATTATCGAAGTTTGTACCATGCTGATTACATTCTAAGCTCACGTTTTCATGGTCCGACTTCCACAGCACAGGTTCTGACCAATTATGGAAAGAGTTTAGATTAAAAACACTATATCATCGGCCGTCATGACATGGTTATCTTGCGTCATCTTGTCCAAGGCGGCGTGGATCTCGCCCGTCGAGAACTGTGCGTGCGAGTATTGTTCGTTGACGTGCGCAGTAATGCGGTCCAAGGGAAGAGAGTTGGCGCGCTCTTCGCGGAACAACTGCTGCAGCGCTGACTTGAACTGGGTAAGCCTGTAAACAAAATAAAATTGATTAATCGTATAGCCAACAGGCGGATTGCATGGTGTCTTTCCAATTTATATAAGATCAAAACGCAGCCATAGGAAATTACTGTTAACGTATACATAGTAATGCTATTTTTTATATATGATTATAATGTATACACGAATTTTGGCGTGAGCGTTCTGCACGTGTAACGTGGACACGTGCGTACTGGTTCCAAACACTACATTGATAATGCCTGAAAAGATTTTCAAATATATGGTTTAAAGTCTATATGTATATGGTTTAATAATGAGGGTTGGCCTGCTTGTGTACTGTTTTTAATTTATATATATCTTCAAGGTTGCGCCTGGTTGAGATGTAATGGTAAGCCATTTGTAAGGCTTTATGATCAGTCTAAGACAAAGTCTTATGTAGGAGCGTCGAGGAAGGAAGTGAGGAGAGCTGTTGGTTAGGTCACTGCTATGAGCGAGTCGAGCGAGCGAAGTGAATTTGTACCGGTAACGACCGTCGATACGTCTAAAGAAGAATCATATTTTTGAGTACTAGCACTGTATTTTATAGAACAAGCAAGTCAATTAGGTCACTACGAAGTATACTAATAAGTAATACTATTGCAGAAAAGGTGAGTGCGAAATTTATTGTGCCAATTAATCAAGAAAACTTTATGTTCGTTCATACCGGATATCAGTATTTTACAGGCAGAGCATGTGCAATCCGTTTACGCAACATCATTTCTTTTTCAGAATTCAAGACGCACGGGAACACGGCCAGCATACATAATCTATATCCGAAAATATGACCGAATTTATTTTGACGCAGTGATGGCTATGTGCCATTGCCCATGGACTGCCACGCAGCAGTTCCATGGTTCGAATCCCGCCGCGGGCTTGAGCTTCACCTCATGGTGGAAGGGCATTCGCAAATGCCCGCCTGGCTAGCGACTACCGATAAGTAGAAAATCTGCCGCAAAGCACCTAACGGTGTGTTCCGGCAGCTGTCCTTGAGAGCCATTGAAATTACAGGCACAGAGAGAAATTACAGCACACATGAGACTTAACAACTATGTCTCAAGGTGACGGGCGCAGTGCAATTCGTGACTTGTGACGAAATGCATGTTATAGGCAGAGGTTAGTCCGCTTAACATCAGGTGGGCCCCGAGCTTGTACAGTCACAAAAAAAACTTCAAATCCAGATTCATAATGCGTACGGCTGAATGGAATGGAAAATATATAATCTGGGTCTCTTTAATACAGAGTGATGTGGTAAGATCCCTACGCTCCCTAAGACCTAATCTTATGATAATGATCACATACCAAAGATGGAGCCACCTGTGGTCAAATAATTATCTATTCGAAGTTCAGGCTGACCATGGAATAGACACTAGTTCTAAGGATGTTATTGAAACCAGTTCCTATAATCTCCCGCGACGATACTTCAGGTCAAGCTTGGGTCGACATGCTCACCCTTATATGGAAGGTCCAAGGATTCTACTCTTTTATATACAATGAAAGATACCTGTCAGCTGCAATGGTCGTTTTCTGCGATGATGACCTCGTTGTCCGTTCAGTGGATTCCGGCTCCTTGGTCCTCGCTGCTCGCAGAACTGGCTCTGCTTCCTCGTCAGATGTGTAGTCGTAGGGGTCTGCAGTTTCACCGGGTTCTTTCTGCAATGCGAAAGTGAAGTTATGGTCAGCGATATACAGGTACCTTTATAGCAGAACTTGAAAATATTTTGAAGCGCTCGTAGCGAAGTTTACTTAGCTGTTCTTAACCCATCAGCAAAAGTTAAGCAACGTCGCCCGCGGTCATGAGTTGGATGGGTGACCGCTAGTGACTTTACTACTGAGCGCTTCCGTACTTCGGAGGGCACGTTAAGCCGTCGGTCCGGGTTGTTGTCTAAGGATGGCAGTCGTTATAGCATGGTGGTAGGGCATTTTGCGAATGCCCGCCTGGCTAGCTACCACCCTCAAGTAGAAAATCTGTCGCCAAGCACCTAACGGTGTGTTCTGGCAGCTGTCCTTGAGAGCCAGTACTTCTAGGTTAGCCTGAACTACGTCTTCGACCACATCATCACTTACCATCAGATGAGATAGTTGTCAAAGGCTAACCTATCAGGAATATGTTTTATTTTTATAATTTATTAATTTATTCAATAATGCAGACAGAAAGCCACACAAATTTTTAATTTAGTAGAGTCACATTTCTTATTGTATTCTATCTACTCTATGAAAAATGCAGAAAGCTTTTAACATAATATGGCTACAGCTGATCATTGAACAAGGTAATACCAATCAAGCAGTCATAGTCAACAGTTCAAACAAACCTCCAAATTTTATATAAAACTGTAGTATGAGTGTCAAATTTGGTAAGGTATAGGAGAGGAGGACTGAGGAGTGCAGGGGAGTATAGATGACATTGTAAAGGGGCCCCTTAACTTTCCTCTCTAGACTTGAGCATCTTCCTCTGCTACAAGATAGACCCAGCACTTGCACAGTTATTCCTAAGTATTTCAACTCTCAATACAGAGGAGACATAAGGTTTGGTAGATGAGGCAAGTATACTTGTAGCACCACTTTTGAAGTAGGGATGGCTCAGTGGCATTGGCTGTGGACTGCCGCGCAGCAGGTCCAAAGCTTCAGCGCATGGTGGAAGGGCATTTTGCGAATGATCGCCTGGCTAGCGACCACCCTCAAGTAAAAAATCTGTCGCCAAGCACCTAACAGTGTGTTCAGGCAGCAATCCTTGAGAGCCAGTGAAATTACAGGCACAATGAGACTAACAACTATGTCTCAAGGTGACGGGCGCAGTGCAATTCGTGACTTGTGACAAAATGCATCTGTTATAGGCAGAGGTTAGTCCGCTTAACATCAGGTGGGTCACGAGCTTGTTCCGTCACAATACCATAAAAAATAACTTACTGTTCTCCTTGGGCGCTTGGGTTTTGGTTGCGCTGGCTGTTCGGTATCGGATGCTGCTCCTTCTTCGTCAGAGGACGCGCGCCGCTTGCGCCTCTTCTCTTTCATTAAAACCTGGACATTAGCAATTTTATAGTTATTACTATAACAAAAAATATTTCTTTTTTTACTAAGCACTTTTTAGGGGCCTAATATTAACCAACTAACAAGTTTAAGAAACTATTTGGAGTGGTAATTACTACAATAACTATTTAGCGGAGTTAGTTGAGATGCTGAGGGCATTTACTGAAGAGTGCTTTTATACTTTTTAGGGGATGTTAAGCTGTCGGTTCCGGTTGTTGTCTTAGGTCTTCAGGCCGGCTGAAAACTACTACATTTTGCATGGTGGGAAGGCATGTGTGAATGCCCGCCTGGCTAGCTACAACCGTCAAGTAGAAAATCTGCCACCAAGCACCTAACAATGTCTTCGGCAGCTGACCTCGGGAGCCGCTAGCCATTCTAGGTTAAACCTGTTTACATCTTTCCGCACCATCAAGTGAGATAGTGGTCGGACAGAAATAAATAAAAATTACAGAATTTTAACAGAAATATTCTGGCTTTTTATATATAGATTGCAGCAAAGTAACGCTTGAATCATCTTATTTTACTTACATCATTTTTAATACGTTTTTTGGAGTCAAGCAGCCACAACGACGGGACCATCTCTGGGACGGTTCGGCAAAGTACCAGCTCAAAGCCTTGGACTCGATAGATAACCGAGCTAAGAAGCAATTGGTGACGATGCGTTGGTGGAGGTTAGACTCCAAGCCTCGAGCATAGACGCAAAGTTGCTAGTTTATCGGCTTTTTACAGGCTACACTTCGGAGAATGTGCGATCGATTTACACAGCCTTATTCCCTCCTCTCCTTTTTTTCATCGGACAACAAGACGCACAGGAACACGGCATCCATATATGGTCGATATACCGAAAATGCGCACAAAGCGTTTTAAATCTAGTTTTATAATGCGTACGGCCGAATTATGGAACACTCTATTTCCCGATATATATAATCTGGAAGTCTTCAAGTACAGAGTAAACAGGTATTTGCTAGGCAAGCATGCTCAACCTTCGACCGCGTCGTCACTTTCCATCAGGTGAGACTGTGGTCAAATGCTTGCTTATCATAATTAAAAAAACCACGAATAGTTGGGTTAAATTTATTTGTATTAATATAAAGCCATGTTCACAATATATAACACAACTTTTTTTAAGTGAGGGAAGTGTGCCAGTTCTATTACAATTATCCAGCTAAATCAGCGTCTCAAACGTACGCACCGTCATTGGCTGTCTGATAATGTAAACTGGCCATGTCGAACATACCTTCTTGAAGTAAGCGAAGTGCACCAGTTCAATGGCGAGTAACGCGTCTTGCTCCGTGATCTGGAAGCTGAACCGGCACTTGGCGTGCGCAGTCGCCAGCCGGATCAGTGTCTCTAAAGTACGCGCCGTCACTGGTTGTGTCTGAAAATTTTAGTTACTTAAGATAATTAATAGATTCAGGCTTTCAGAAATGTCGACACGTTTCGCTTTGAGCGCACGATCGAGAAACTCACAGAGAGTCAAGACCACCTGAGGTAGTTTTGTGTAGAAGCGTATCGCAGCGAAAATTCTTCCAGTTTAGCTGCATGGCGATTGTGACGTCACGTTGGATTAACCAGAAAACTAGGCGAGATTGTCACAAGATATATTTTTAAATTTTAAAGTTTTTACTAATGTATTAATTTTATATTTTCTTAAATTCATTGTTATTAGTAAATTACCTAAACTACAGACAATTTTAGTAAACAACTTAGAAATTGGAATGAAATGTTTAGGGCGAAAGAGAAGCATATAATATTATAATGTTTGATGTGTTTGATGAATTGAGTTCGTACAAAACTTGACCCGAGGTAGCATTACGTTACCTCGCTCTGTAAATATATTCCTATAAAGGCGCCAAACAGTGAAGCGATAGCAGTGAAAGGTATCATCTTGTAGCCAACAATTTAACTATGACAAATATACAGTAAAACAATAAAATGTATTTGAATAATCAGCAGTTGTTGCAACTAAACTCAAAAAATATGGAGGTAAAGGTTACTAAGTTAGAGCTAGATATATAGATTTCAGCTATTGACTTACTTAAATAAATTTTCACCTCTGCAGCACGAAAGGCGCGGGAAGCACAATCGTTTTTTGCTGCCAACGTAAGTAAAGTTTATTCATGAACAAAATTGTGTTACGCTCAATGTGCAGATCTGTGGTAAGCTTACTTTTAAATAGTAATTCTTTTTCAAAAAAGGAGGCGGTTTTATGTTCGACTGTGTCTTTTTTTATTTAATGTATGTTCAAATATTTCTCTACCATTTGTTGACCAATTTTCAAAATGTTTTTTTTTTTACAAAAAAGTGAAATTCTTTATACACGATGCACACTTATATATTATATAATATTTTAGGCGAGTGAATAATCTTGTAAGCAGTGTTTATCAATAAAAAGTAGTAAAACAATATTTGAAAAAAAGAATTTAACTTCCAACACACGTGAAAAGTATGAAATAACTTATGGCATTTGGACCATGTTAATGCACAAGTTATTTCATACTTCTCAGTGTTAAAACTCGATTCTGTTTATAATTTAATTAAAAACATAATATATTATATATAATTTAATTAAAAATTCATGTTTAAATCTTTACTTAAAGTTTAGGTAAAGATTTAAACATACATTTTTATTAAGTCCTGATCCCTAATAGGTATCTTACTGGTAGACGTTGTCAACGAAAAGTTCTTGCTTTTATGATTCTTTGCTCAGTTCATAATAATAATGACAGACAACTCACTCTAGCAACATCGCTATCCATCATGTCTTGGTTTCTCAGCTTGGCGTATTCATCAGCTATTGCGTCAGACGCCGCCTGAGTCAGCTTGGGCTTCATGAGCCGCGCGATGTGGATGTACTTCCGCATGAACTTGGTGCTCAGAATCTGTTCTTTCTTGTTTCTGGTTTTGCCGTGGAGAAGGGGGTCGTATTTCTCGTAGATTGATTGGCCTGCGTCCTTTATGTACAAAAATAATATTTATGTAATTATACAACATTGTCTCAAAGTCAAAGTCAAAATCATTTATTCAATTTAGGCGTCTACGACGCTCTTATGAAGGTCAATTACAAATTTTAGTATTGAAATATTCTACATTGTACTGCCACGTTCAGCAAATAAATTGTATAGAGCCACTGCGAGAAGAACGGGCAAGAAACTCGGGGCCATTCTTTTAAACATCTTTTAACAATGTGTTACATACATACTATATAATAGAGTTATTACAATATTTGTTTAAATTATGTAGGTGACAGGCAATAGCTTGGCGGAGGCGGAATTGTCCAGGCATTTTTGTCGTTTATGTAATCAGAAACTGTGTAGTAGGATTTTTTAATCAATATGTTTTTCACATGCAACTTGAATTTCCCTTCTGTGAGCGTTGTAATATGTTTGGGAACTTTATTATAAAACCGCACACAACTGCTACTATACACACACGTCTGCTACTATCACATGATAGCACCTGTCGCGGTCTTAGGTGTCTTGGTTAAAATTAAGAAAAGTTGAAGACCAGTAGCACCACTGACAGAAAAAAATGAAGAGTAGCACTAGTGACAGAAAAGTTGAAGAGTATCACCAGAGACAGGGAGTGATTAGGATAGTTGGAATGGTGAAACCTCAGTGAAAATATTCAGTGGCCATGTTCAGAATGCCGCACAGGTAAACCGCTGTACCTCTTCATTTTTTTTTATGACCCTTGACGCCAGGTATAGTAAACTTGACTCCATATTTAGAAACCTCGCCTCCAAAGCTATGGTTGTGTGGATGTGGATATACTAGTACAACAGAGGCGTCGACGACGATAGAGTAAAGAGGGAACAGCTAAGAACAAGGTCGAGTACACGTGGGACTGCATGCTGTGTTAGAAGATACCAAGCAGTCTGTCAGGAAGCCCTGAAAGCCTACCGATCCCTCCCAACTAACAGACCAACTAACTAAACAGAATAAAATAATGGAGCGAAGCAAGCGTGAAGCCGAACTTGTCAGTCCCTATGAAGAGGCTGTTTGAGTAAATATATGATGCATTACACTGCGAAACCACGGAATAAATAAGAACAACTGCACTATAGGAGAGCTATTCTCTGATGCAACATCGTCACCACCAGCACTTTTTTTTTTATTCATGATAGTTTCGCGTTTGTTCACACCCTGCCTGATATTAAGCATTGATGTGTTGTTGGAGCACGCTTATCTAGAAGAAACCTATTTACTCTCGATTTGAAGACACCCATGTTGTATCCATCGGGAAAAACTGACTACGGTAAGGAGTTCCACTCTTTCGCAGTACGCACGAGAAAAGTGGAACCATGTTGTATCCATTGGAAAAAAACTGACTACGGTAAGGACATCTTTAGCAGTACGCACGAGAAGTGGAGGCGAAACACTTCGTACGGGTCCTAGGCATATCAACCATGTACGTAAAATGTACAGAAGCACCTATGCTACTACGCTAATGAGATGGGATGGCTCGGATTAAGGCTAACATGTCAGGGCGAAATGAAAAAAAACCGTGTTGGAAGGCGCTCGACGAGGCCTAATTTAAATATTATATAGGGCCTATTCCATTTGACGCTAATTTCGTTATTTTCGATTATTTTGATCACATTGAAGCGCTCGTAGCGAAGTTTACTTAGCTGTTCTCAAGCGATCAGCAAAGTTAAGCAAGGTCGTCGCGGTCATGAGTTGGATGGGTGACCGCTAGTGACATTACTACTAAGCGTTTCCGTGCTTCGGAGGGCACGTTAAGCCGTCGGTCCCGGTTGTCGTCTAAGGATGGCAGTCGTTATAGCATGGTGGTAGGGCATTTTGCGAATGCCCGCCTGGCTAGCTACCACCCTCAAGTGGAAAATCTGTCGCCAAGCACCTAACGGTGTGTTCCGGCAGCTGTCCTTGAGAGCCAGTACTTCTAGGTTAGCCTGAACAACATCTTCGACCACATCATCACTTACCATCAGGTGAGATAGTGGTCAAAGGCTAACCTATCAGACATAAAAAATAAAAAGCTGGATTGCCTCAACATTCACGGAGTCAAGGCTAAAAAGGACAAAACCTTTTGAGTTAGTGTAGTTGAGTGACAGTGATAAGTAGTGAAGTGAGTGCTACATATAAAGAACACATAGTGTCTTCCCCTTAACAGAGACAATAAGATAGGTGTTAATGGACACATTCTTAATTATACAAATTATACAGTTTAAGTTAAGCTAAAATTACTCATTAGTCCGTATTGTTGGCTTGATTGTAATGCAATGAGGTACACTAACTACGCCATAATAAAAAAAAAGTAACAGGAATGAGCACTAAGACTTATCACCCTCAATTTTTTGACAAGACGCCCTCTTGACTGTAAACTTCACGCCAATCTATTACAGTTACCACTCTCGTTCTGCAATGACACTGCACTGCGCTCGTCATTCCGTGGCGTTAGTTCTTATGTCTCGTTCGCACAGTAATCTCACTTGCGTGCCCTTCGCGCCTCACAGTAGTGTTTGCAAAGTATTGGTTTGCAAAAAGAACAATGATGATAGTGAGATTTGATCTTGGAAGGACGGAAATTTCGAATGTATCAGAAAAACTCACCTCTACTTCTTCTTTGTCAGGATTTTCTGTTGACAACATTTCAACCAATGAGCCCATGGGCAGAACTTCGCCATCTTGTTCTTTAGGATTTCTGAAAAGTAATATATGGAATATATAAGGTATATTTGTTACTATAGTTTTTTTTTAATAAAGGAGTACTTAGTATGTCTTTCGCACATTTTCGATATTGCAGAGTGAGATGGGTCATTGCCGTCATTGGTCAATGACTTTGTTCTTGTTAAGGCCCGTTCATGTTGAATACCTACTTCTAAAACTTACTGTAGAGAAAATTAAATTATTATTTTAAGATTTAGGTTTGCATACTTAGAATATTCGTAATAAAATTTTCTGTTCGCATTATACTATATAAAATAATATTGTATATCATGCACTCGAACATATAAATCAAATAATTCTACTACAATTCCTGTAGTCTTAAAAAATATCGTCATTACTTTGTTCTGATGAACTTCTGCAGATACGTCACTAATAAATTGCTCCAACATATTTTGTACATGATTGTCAACTCCGTACATTTTTGTTTCTATCTTGGTTAACTACAGCATTTGTCTGGAACGAACTTTATGTTGATTACGTAGGCCAATAGGAACGCAGTCAAAATTTTCGGTACTCGTTTGTTTAAAAAAAACAGACATTAGATGCGTACTTATGATATGCAGGCTGACTACAACCTTATACATAACATCCACAGCCAGAGCAAAGGCTTCCCCATTTGAGATCAACCCAACATCCCGTGTTTGCTTTAATTAAACTACAAAATCAGTTGTTTCTTACTTCACAAGCTGTTTGTTTCGTTGTCTCATATATTACAGTATGTATTTTAGAAGAATATGAAAACACTTGGTAATTTTTGCGTTTATTCAGTATTTGTTTGTAAAATAGAGGATATAGTCTAAATGGTCATGATTAAAAGCACTATCACGGCCTAAGCGGAAAACACAATAACAAACTATTAGACGAAATAATTTTGACACGAGCGGGAATCGAAACTGCGTCACCCGGATTCGCGCCGAGTACCCTGACCCTCTAGGCTATTGGAACATGCAGCAGCAGTGGTGGATGCGCGGCATGGTTAGCGACCACCCTCAAGTAGAAAATCTGTCGCCAAGCACCTAACGGTGTGTTCCGGCAGCAGTTCTTGAGAGCCAGTGAAATTACAGGCAAAATGAGAGTAAAGAAGTATGTCTCAAGGTGATGGGCGCAGTGCAGTTCGTCACTTGTGATGAAATGCATCTGTTATAGGCAGAGGATACCTCTTAACATCAGGTGGGCCTCGTGCTTGTTCCGTCACAACAACATAAAAAAAAAAAAACTCTACTGAGCCGAATCTTACTCTCTAATTTTATTAATAACCGTCATAAGAGACGTTGCGGCCATCGAACAATCTACTAGAACTAGAATTCACAAGATCGAAAAAAATGCTTTTTTAAACCCTAGAAATCAACTCAAGTAGTAACAATTTTACTGCAGCAATATGCGTTAGCGTTCAACAAGGTTGTGAAGTTGTGACAGGATTGAAAGTGTTTAAAAATATCTGGATACATAAAAATTTGCATACATTTATATAGTGGTAAAGTAGCTCTATGAAATTATTTTATAAAATCTTTGACAATTGTCTTATTAGTTTTAAATAACTATGTGAACAACTCGTGGGGTGCCGGGTTAGAATGTCACCTCTCCATTTCTTCCCGTGGGTGTCGTAAGAGACAACTAAGGGAAAAGTGCGCCAAATGAGCGGCATGCTACTACTCACGTGGATGGGAGTAGTGTGCATTAGACGCACAACAGGGCTGTATGCCATCATAGTGCCCTGAAAGGGTTTCATATAATATGTTCTTGTGTTCCTGTCTTATATGTTGTTATCGTAAACATATTATTCGTAATATGTTCTCGTGTTTCGTCCAGAGTGTTAGAGAAAACATTTTGTATGACCCTGAAACAGTACCAGGTGAATGGCAATAGGATCGCCCCCTATTACATGGGACCAAAACCCAATTGGCGAAGCGTGGCTGTTTACATACCTCTGCCTACCCCTTCGGGGAAAACAGGCGTGATTTTGGTATAAAAACTAACGGGGTTTTCACTCATTTTGATAAATAATACGGGATAACTCACGTGAATAAGTCAACAGCAACCCAACCCTCTCACCAACCTGTGACGTCAAGCGCGCTACGAACCACCGGATGTGGTTGAAACTATAGTCGGAGCTATCTGACATATTCACGTGAGTTATCCCGCATTATTTACTAAAACAGGCGTGATTATATGTATGTTTGTAACTATGTGAACAACCAACTGAAAACTTCTATTGGTCCAGAAATTTTCTAGTTCTGAACTTTGTCGCAGAAAAGTAGATTTCAACATGCAAAAAATATCTGGTTTAGATTCCTACCTGTATCTGTGCATCCTAAGCACATGCTCCGAGATCATGTTGTCGTGGTCAGCGTCAGCAATGTCCAGCATCACAAACAGCAAGTCGAAACGTGACAGCAACGAGTCTTGCAGACCAATGTTTTCCATGGGGGTCTTGTATTGATCATACTGTAATCAAAAATATTTTACAAGCTTTTATTTAGTTTTACCTGTCCCAATATTGGTCATCAAATCTTGCAAATTAAAAATGATCCACTTCCCGGTTACTGATTTAACTGTAGTTTTGCACACGTGTGTAAATCATGTGACAATACAATATTATGATGACATAGTGCTGATCTGATGATGTAGCTCGAAGGTGGCCAAAGGAACTTCGCAATGAAACGACACAACCTCATTGAGTTTGGACTCATTTAAGTCTTGACGAGTATTTTTTTTTATATTTAGATATTTTTATTAACAAGAACATAATAAAAGCTTGTTTTGAAAAATGTTTTTTTTTATAGAGAAAAGCTTGTTTAACATGAGCTCTCCTGCTCCTCCTCCTGATTGTAATCATATTTGCAGGTGTGCATGAGGGACAGTTTCCATGTCTGTAGCATGCTAACATATCACATTTTCTATCATGATTTTACATCCATTGAAGTCAAATGTCTGTGTATATTAGGTAACAAACTATATACAACAAAACAGCTGCTACAATAAAAGCATTTAGATCCGTATAAGTCATTGCAGACTCACAGGCAGTCCAAATGCTCTAGCCCACTACCAGTTGGCAGCGTGCCCAGCATGCTGGCAGCATTGCCCCGTTGAATTGCAATGCTTATTCTTTGAGCCAAATAGGTGCCAGCATTTTTATCAGGGTCGCATCGACCAAGCGCTGATAAGTTTAAAGTTATTAGTTTATTTTTTATTCTTTTAGTTATTAGTAACCTTTTTAGGTAACTACATGGATAAAACTCATTGTATCATAGACAGGCCTGGCTCACTGCACTTTAGGTAAAAAGCTACATGTACATCGACGTTTCCGTCCGGACGGGGTTATACAAAGGTGCGTGCCTTGTCTGAAGAGAACAGCTATACGTGACTTTCCGGTAGAAAGAGATACTCTTTGTAGGTGAATATAAATAATAGGTACTCCATGCTTTGCGAACTGAAGTGCACTTTATTGCTTCGTAGTTAGAGTCGCTTGTTTATTGGAATGACTTTGCGGAGTGATTCTTCTGATCCTTATTATTCTATGTCATAGGTCATGAATATAGATGGGACAAATTATAATCGTTACGATAATAATTCATAATCAATTATGTCACTTTTTTTTTACCATCAGTGTGCCTTTGTTTACAGATCACATATAAAAAAGTTGTCAAATGGTGCTAAAAAAACGCTTCCTTCATTACTTTTTAAATTAGCCTTAAATTTATTGTAACAAGGAATATGTTAGTGAGCTGTTTGATATTATACCGGCATAGCGATTCTATCATCGTTCCTCGCGTCGTGGGTTAAAGGCTCATCCACACATAATCGAGTCCTGGAAGTCTCACACAGCTCGATTTATGCATTCCTTCTTACCGCATACCTGCAAAATGTGGAATGATCTTCCACCTAGCGTTTTCCGCAGGGCTACAGTATTCCTTCAAAAAAGGTGTTAAAAGAGTCTTACAGGGTCGGCAACGCATTGGTAACACCCCTGGTGTTGCAAATGTCCATAGGCGACGGTAAACGCTTACCATCAGGTGGGCCGTCTGCTTGTTTGCCAATCCATTACATAAAATAATAATAATATAACTCACTCGTCCGTATACAGGATTAGCAGCGGCGAGTACAGAACACCTCGCGTTTAGAGTGGCGTGGACTCCAGCCTTCGCGATCGTAACTCTTCCTTGTTCCATAACTTCATGGATGGCTGTACGATCTATATCAGACATCTTGTCGAATTCATCGATGCAGACCACGCCGCGGTCCGCTAACACCATAGCACCAGCTTCTAACCTGAAAATAGAGGTAGGGACCTATATAATGGAACGCCGAGTTAACTAATATGAAATTTTCTTCTGTGGACAATCCGGCTGATACAGTACAGTACGCATGTAAATAATGTATTATCTAAGATTTGTAAATGGTTCGCCGCTAATAATCTTCTCCTAAATTCAAAAAAGACGAAATGTTTAAAGTTTTCTTTACCAAATGTTCCTTATGTTGAACCAAACATAAAGCTTGGCCCAGATAAACTCCCTATTGACAAAGCGACAGTCTTCCTGGGAATCAAAATGGATTCCACTTACAATGGGATCCACATATACATGATCTCTCCGGAAGACTTAGTTCTGCTGCATATGCAGTTCTTAGGATAAGACAGTTAACAGACGTAGCTACTGCTCGCCTTCCACAGTATTATGTCGTATGGCGTATTGCTGTGGGGAACTGCTGCTGAGATAGAGACAATCTTTATCATACAAAAGCGTGCAATTCGAGCCATATATAAAATGGGTCCTAGGGAATCTGTGAGGGATCTTTTTAAAGCAATTGATATTTTAACTTTACCAAGTCTGTATATATTTGAAAAATATTATGTATGTTCGTAAAAATTTGAGTAAATTTAAATCAAACAGTGACAATCACGATTACAATACTAGGAATAAAGATAAAATAGCGGTGCCAGGTTTTAGATTAGCAAAGACAAATAAAAGGTCCTTCTTAGGTAATTGTGTGCGGTTTTATAATAAAGTTCCTAAACATATTACAACGCTCACAGAAGGGAAATTCAAGTTGCATGTGAAAAACATATTGATTAAAAAATCCTACTACACAGTTTCTGATTACATAAACGACAAAAATGCCTGGACAATTCCCCCTCCGCCAAGCTATTGCCTGTCACCTACATAATTTAAACAAATATTGTAATAACTCTATTATATAGTATGTATGTAACACATTGTTAAAAGATATTTAAAAGAATGGCCCCGAGTTTCTTGCCCATTCTTCTCGCAGTGGCTCTATACAATTTATTTGCTGAACGTGGCAGTACAATGTAGAATATTTCAATACTAAAATTTGTAATTGACCTTCATAAGAGCGTCGTAGACGCCTAAATTGAATAAATGATTTTGACTTTTGACTTTTTTTTTTTGACAGTAATAACCTTTATATCGTTTTGTGCCTTTTCCTGTAATTAATTTTATACACCTTAACATTGACGATAATGGGATGAACCAATTATAATTAATATTGGTTGAAATGATGCAATAAAAATGCAAATTAAATGAAATGACACCACCCATCCACCTCCTGACCGCGCGCGACTTTGCTTAACTTTGCTGATCGGTTGAGAACAGCTAAGTAAACTTCGCTACGAGCGCTTCAAATACGCCCGCTTGGGTGCAAAACCGGTTAGAACCAGCTCAGTAAGCAGGCAAAATTGTCGTAGCTTTCATTCAGTTATTTTCTTTATTCATGTAGTAGGGACCAGCGTCATATGCTAAATGCTATGGGTGCTATGGGTGATTCCACAAAACCTTACGTTTTTGTTTTTGAAGTGATTTTATGATTTAATTAAGGATGATTATGATTATTTAAGGAGCCTTTGGCTTGCTTGCAGTTATGACGACATTTTCATGCCAGTAGAGTCTGAAGCTCGTTGCTGATGTTCGTCGCCCTCGGGTAGAGGACGCGGTATATCTACCGCTCTTACACGCATGACTGTCTATATAGTAAGCATACAACAGTACCTGCGGTCTCCAGTCTCCGGGTCCGTGGTGACGGCTGCAGTGAGACCAACGCCAGAAGACCCTCGTCCAGTTGTGGTGATGGCTCGTGGCGCAGTCTGCAGCACGTAGCGGAGCAACTGGGACTTTGCCACCGATGGATCTCCGATTAGCAGGACATTTATGTCACTGTGGAAAGGTTTGTTTTTTGTTATTGTCTTTAGCTTCTCTGCTGTTGGAGTAAATTTCTTATATCTAAATATACCAACTTCGGTCCATATAACTATATACATAGATTACAAATATTTTCGTAAACGTTTGTACAGCACAGTCGACGGCATAGAAAAAAAAATATCCTGCAGATTGAAGCGCATAAAATCGACATTTAGACAAACCCATTTAGTTTTACCCTAAACCGACGCTTATGTATAAAAGGATTGATGAGTGTAGAGCGATAAGCGAAAGAGATATGTAAGGATCGTAGTAAGTGGAAATCCGTGGTCTCTGCCTACCCCTACGGGAAAGAGGCGTGACTTTATGTATGTAAATATCTATTTAGACAATATACCACCTGAGATATTTAAATTCTGTTTTTTTTTCACTTGAGCTTAGAAATGCAAAGAGAATGGCTAACTATAGGTGAATTTTGTATCCCTCTGGCGTTAAAGTGGCGCACTTCGATATACGGCTGGTCACCTGCCTTATTAAAATTCTATCTAAACGCCTTTCAGATGACCCTCCCAGACCAAAGTAACTTAGTAAGATGGGGGAAAGCTACCGAAAAGTCTTGCGGTATTTGTCGGGAGGCGATCGGTACAGCAGATCCTACACTTGCTGGTAGGATGCAAGGTGCAGGGGTCGAAACTGATTGTACAGTCAAATATACTGATTTTACTGACTGTAAGACAAAAAACTACTGACCTATTACTGCCTTAACTTTTATATACATGTATTATAATAAGGGGGTTTCTAACAAAGTAATACTCGCAAAAGATAACTTGTGACTTCGCATGTAAAACTCTTGCGGGTTTAATTAAAAGAATATATTATTTTCTGTTTGGCCTCCACCATCCCCATAGTCAACCCGTACCTCCATATTTATTTATAAGCCGGTAACAAGAAATCAAATCTTAGGGTTATTAAATTAGTTGAAACAATTTATAAAATCAGACAAACACGCTATTATTACAAAATTACAAATTTACGACAGGAAAAATTATAGTCTGGTACAGGATTGCCATAAAACACTCCACTACAGCAGATACATAGCTTTTGTTATTTTTTATCAGCACAAAACAGAAATAGACCAGAGTAGATAATTTCTGAAACAAATAAAATTAATAGTGGGATGAAACCCGTTAAAAAAGGAACAAAATATAACAAAAATGAAAGGCAAAATAATTTATCGGCGATCTGAGGTCGGGAAGTGGAAAGGGTAAGTTTTTAAAGGTTAAAAATCGGTTTATCTCGATTTTCGGCAAATTCCAATGGAAAAAATGATATGACAAAGTTGTAGGTAATAAAAAGATCTACAACTTTTGTATTAACTGTGATCATTTGGGATGTATGTAGTATGTTCAGTTATTTTCCGTAGTTCCATTAGACATCCCATTGTCGGGACGATGGAAAAAATATTTAACCGTGGACCCATTGGCCAATGGAACCACGGAAAATAAATTTTACTCCAGTATCGTTTTGCTAACAGCTACCATATTTAACATACTACACTTAATTGTTTTCTCTGTAGTGGCTAAAATAACATATTTTTGTTGATGTAGTACATAAATAAATGTAATAAAACTTTTTTAATCTCAATATTCTTTATTATTCATCGGTAATTATATAAAGTCTGAGTTTTTCTCTTTTCTTTGCATTTTCTGAGGACTTTTTTACCATGGTAATGTATATATTTTTTTACATTATCAGAAAGAAGAGATTTCAACGAACAACAAGCCTACCTAGTATTTAAAAAAGCTGATATTTTGACGCGAGAATTTTCGGTTTGAAAATTAAATTATTATGTCAAAATAAAGTGAAAAAATTAAAATTTTAAATAAAATAAATAAAAAAATACAGTGTGTTTGGGACACAAAGAGGTAAGTTTTCAACAAATTTAGTAAAATGAAAAGTTTTTTGTATAAGATATAAATAAAAAACCAAAAACTTTGTTATTTGAATTATTCTCATAAATTTTGAGGTTAAGGGAAAAAAGTGTTACTAAAAAAGTTGTAGAACTTTTTATTACAACTGTCATATTTTTTTTTTACATATGACTTGTAGTATTGCCGGGAATCGAGATAATTTTACCCTTAAAAAGTCACCCCCTTCCTTCCCGACGTCAGATCGCACGTAAATTATTTTTCCTTTCACTTTTGTTATATTCTCTTCCCTTTTCATCGAGTTTCATGCTACTATATTTTTTTAACTTTTCACCATTTTCAAAGGCTTCTGCACTGGTCTAAAATGCACCGGAGTATTTCTTTTTTAAAAATGAAACTGTAATAGATCAATGAATTCGTTAAAAAATTAAATGTAAGAGAAACGCAGGTTCTACCTGTAAAAAAAATTAACCAGTTTAATAATTAAATCTATTTATTTCAAACGGCGGTGCTGGGATAGCGGAGTACTTCAAGGAAGCGATGCTATTGCTACAGGAATGAATAGGTTCGTTGCAATAATAGCTCGGGGTATCCGGGAACGCGTAACCCGTGTCCTCAAATATCAATTACTGGACAAGCAATTGAATTGAGAGCCCCCTGGACACATCATTAGTCTTTAATTCACATTACCTAATTAATATCTCCTTTCGCTACTAGGTACCATGACACAGGGAATAAATGGCGAAAATAACGTGGATGGCTACAATATTGACATTCTTCTTCATCTTAGCGATCAATAAGGGCAATTTTTTTGTAGTCAGGGTCCAGTAGGAAAGCGCTATCCCAAAATACTGACTTTACTGACCATTTTCAAGAAAAACTGACTTTTACTGACCGACGTTAAAAAAACTGACTTTTACTGACTTTACTGACCAGTTTCGACCCCTGAAGGTGTTCTTTGATAGGGGTCATTATTCAAGTCACCATGATAGAGTCCTCGAAATCATACGAGAAGTGCCATAAACCTCATTAAGTATTTGATTTAATTAATTACTGTGAGTTGTGACGTTTTTATTTCAATAACCAATTTATTATTATAACTAAGTTATAGTTACACACGTATACAAAGTTAGATATTATAAATAAATGGGTATCCGGCTGGGACTCGCGTTGTATTTACCGGATAGATTCCGACCAGTTTCGCTCGCTCGCCGCTTCGCGTATAACGGTGACTCCCAGACAAAGGGCTACAAAGTACATATATAGCCCGAAACTGGTCGGAATCTATCCGGTATATATAAAGCGAGCCCTAGCAGGGTACCCATTTATTTATAATGGACAAAACTCGCGATAGTTTTCTGAGTAAAGTTAGATATCTACAAAAAAAGTTAGCCGAGATATTAAATGTTTCACCTTATAGGAAAAAAGTGGCCGGCCTGCTTGCCATTTAAATGGAGCGACAGGCGTAATCTCTTACAATCTGTCTATGGTGAGCACTGATCAGCTCTGTAATTCTAGTTTTAACTTGAAGTATTGTTTTTCTTTGAAGTAATTGTAAGTGAAAAAAAAAAAACCAATAGAATAGCTTTATTTTCCTTGCCTCGCTAAACGCAGCGATCTTAATCGTGGATTTTTTTTCTCGCACATCTCATTGCGCTCATTTACATCGAGCAAAGTAATAAAAAATATGAAATAATAAACTACAGGCTACAGGATATATCAATGCTCCCCTCCACCGCTCGAGCTTCCTCCCCTGCCTAACCAAATTTGGTAGGATCCTACTAATGCTACCTTAGATACACATTCTAGGATGGATTCTGGAATTAGTTCTTGATTATTGTATGCTAGATAACCTTCCGAAGGCTTCCTGTCCTGCCTGAAAGTTTAGGTAGTTATAGCTGAAGGTGGAGTCGAGCCGGGTGGCCGACGCCTGATCTCGCGCCTATTATGCTTCAACGGCTCTCATTTGAGCGGCAATGTGTACAGTCGTATTGTGATATGTTATTTATAATTTCCTATCTTAGCAAAACAATAAGATAGGAATTCTATACGGAAGTTATACAAGGTTTATATAATGCTCACTAGACAACATGAAAACACTTATCACACTATTCCTTATCCTGTCACTCCATTTGATTGCAATTATGCTTCTCAATGCTCTCACCTCCACATCATTTATTCTACTTTCATGCTTTTTCTGCCATACCCAACTTTCACTACCGTACATTAGTGTCGGAACCAAAACTAAACTACTACAAAATTAAAGGGTTAATAATTTCGCCAAAAACAGTAACATCAGAACACCGTTAACCCATGTGCATCATATATAATTATAACAATATAAATGGATGATATAGACACCAGTCGATACATAGATGTTAAGATTAATCAAAAAGGGGGTGAAATCATTATGACTAGACCTCTTCGTTCTCAGAAAATATATGATCAGCTTACCCTCTTAACCTAGTGCCATTGGCCAAAACCTTCTCCATCCCTCCAAGCAGCAAACACAATATAGCCTTCTTGATATAATCATGGCCATGTATAGACGGAGCTAAAGATCTGCTAAGCATTTCAAACATGTCTATGTTGGGGTTCCTTGCCAGACGCTTGCAGAGCTTCACATCTTCATATGTGACATCTGTGCTGAAGTTCTTGTTAATTTCAGTAACATTGTTCGCTATGAGGATGGTTCTGAAAGTTAAATAAGTAAGTGAATCATCATCAGGCCTGAATTATCTTAAAGCTACTGCACTCCTAGATTTTGTCAGATAATAAGCATCTTGTCTATTGCCATCTGCCACTCATAAACTTTGATGGAGTTTCTTGTCTTAGCATTATTAGATTATGCAGTTTTGAAGCAGTGATGGCTCAGTGGCATTGGCTATGGACTGCCGCTCAGCAGGTCCATGGTTCCAATCCCGCCGCGGGCTTGAGCTTCACCACATGGTGGAAGGGCATTTTGCAAATGCCCGCCTGGTTAGCCACCACCCTCAAGTAGAAAATCTGCCGCCAAGCACTTAACGGTGTGTTCCGGCAGCTGTCCTTGAGAGCCAGTGAAATTACAGGCACATGAGACTTATTAACTATGCCTCAAAGTGACGGGCGCAGGTCAATTCATGACTTGTGGTGAAATGCATCGGTTATAGGCAGAGGTACGCTTAACATCAGGTGGGCCTCGAGCTTGTTCCATCACAATAACATAAAACATTTACCCTTCAACTCAAGATAGAAGAAATATTTCTGTGCTCTAAAATTTTGTAAATAATATTTTCAGTAAGCATGCAATAGTGCCTGTAATCATAACAATTAATGTCTGAAATATAGAAAGGTTACTGCATTATTTATATGTTTGAATAAACACACTTCTTTTGATCAGATTAAGTCTAGTAGTCAAGAGAGAAGAGCACAACATTTTGGTTCAGAGGTTAAGGCACCAGGTGAGCAAAACAATGGGACACAGGATTGCTGATCAAGATAAAAAATTGTGGTAGTTGTTCATGCTTTATTGTACTTTTACCCATCACATATTTGTAGTTTTTCTTTTAGGTATTGGAGATATATCCAAAGGTTGCCTGAACGGATATGCTTTTAGTGAAGAGGCCACAAACCATGTTTGTAAGCTATATTCTTGAGATTGTGGATTTTAGTGGGAAGCAAGAAGAAATATCTATATCTATAAAAATGATTACGGTTATCATACCTGAAAGTGCCAGCAGTAAAGCTCCCCTGTTTATTTGGCAAACATCTATAGTTTCCTACTATTTGCACTCTATCTCCCGGCTTACACCTGTCCACCAAGTCATCATCACAGATGATATCCACACTTCGGGGCAGCTGGCCAGCAGGTGCTCGCTCTGGCATTTCTTGCACTGTGAGGGTTTGGTGATCTTTGTACCGGGACAGGCCAAATTCAGTCTCAAGGGCATTACCTTCATCATCCTAGTGTGTAAATTAATAATAAATTGTATTTTACATATTTTTATGATATCTAGGAGAACTAAGAAGTGATCAAACTGTTAAGACATTACACAAAATAAAATATATGTTGACTCTGAGGCAAGAGAAGAATGACAGTAGAAATTTTTTTTGAAGCAGTGATGGCTCAGTGGCATTGGCTATGGACTGCCGCGCAGCAGGTCCATGGTTCGAATCCTGCCGCGGGCTCGAGCTTCACTGCATGGTGGAAGGGCATTTTGCGAATGCCCCCCTCAATTAGAAAATCTGTCTCCAAGCACCTAGCGGTGTTTTCCAGCAGCAGTCCTTGAGAGCCAGTGAAATTACAGGCACATGAGAATTAACAACTATGTCTCAAGGTGACGGGCGCAGTGCAATTCATCAAATTTGACGAAATACATCTGTTATAGGCAGAGGTTAGTCTGTGGGCCTTGAGCTTGTTCTGTCACAATAACATAAAAAAAATTATTATAATACAGGTTTTATTCCCAATGATTTTGTTCACAATATTTTTCCCAATAAAATTACCATCGGCTCCCCTAATACAATTAATGGGGATGATGGGACTTTCTTTAGACCTTATATTTTTGCGCCCTATACTATTTATTATTTTATTTGAAGTACATTTGTATAACCTACCTTTGTAGGATAGACGGCAGTGGAGGGGAATGCCTCAAATGATGTCAAATCTGTGTATTTCCTCTCCATAACTTTCTTGGTGGCCGGGCAATAGTGCACACTGCGCACCACCTTTGGCCGTACTAGTGACACTCGGGTCACTATTCCTTCCACACATATCAGGTTACCTAAATACCTGGAAAGGGAAAAAAGTATCAATAATACATAGTATTTTGTTGAAAGAATAACATATTTAGATAACACTTTGTGACAATAGCTGTCATTCTCAAAGGATAACACACATGCATATAATAATTTGATTAATAAAATATGATAATGCAGTCTGTCATGCAAACAAAGGGAATATAAATACAATGCAATTAAAATTAACAGTGTAGAAACTGGAGAACAAGTAGAAAATCTGTCGCCAAGCTTAACGGTGTGTTCCGGCAGCTGTCCTTGAGAGCCAGTACTTCTAGGTTAGCCTGAACAACATCTTCGACCACATCATTACCTACCATCAGGCGAGATAGTGGTCAAATGCTAAGCTATCAGGATTATAAAAAAAAACATATGTAAAATTCTTCTAATATTATGAAATTCAACTGTTAAACTTGCAGTTATCAAAAAAGATATATATGAGTAGGTAGATGTTCACGTGCATGTGTGCTGCTGGCACCTATTTGGCTCAAAGATTAAGCATTGCAATTCAACGGGGCAATGCTACCAGCATGCTGGGCATGCTGCCAACTACCAGTTGGCAAGTGGGCTAGAGCATTTGGACTGCCTATGAGTCTGCAATGACTTATAGGGATCTAAATGCTTGTATTGTAGTTGCTGTAGTGTATATAGTTCGTATTATTTTATGGTGTGGTTAATCTCATACATTATACAGCTGTTCCAACGGCTTGGAAAAAGTTTAGCAGTTTTCATAAAGGTAATCATAAACTAATATAATGGTGGGTACAATTGTATTAGTTTATGATCATATGCTACTCACTGCTACCATATTTATGTGACTGCTACACTCTTGTTTAATGTTTTTGGTCCCTTTTCATGACATGCCCATATCACACTAGCCTATAACTCCTCAACTTAACCATCATTGGGACTACTTTAAAACTTCTTCTGTAACACAGTTTATATTCTGTCCATTCTGGTAATTCCATCCATCTTAACATTTGCCTTTTTTTTCTAAATATGATTACAAGCATTATTGCTTATGAAACAAAAATCATATTTACAAAATTTTAGTCCTGAACAGAAATTGATAAAGGTAATTGATGAAGGTAGCAACCAAATGAAATCTAGTAGTCTGGCTGGTAACTGCACCATCCCCTATATAACCAATAAATGTGATTACAAGCGCTATTGCACGCAATGCTAAATCACATTAACAAATTATTGGCGCTCAAAATTCTGGTCATGAGTGGAAATCCAACGTACATCCCACAATTTCACATATTAGCCAGGAAACGTCAAAAGTATTTATAACTAATTTAATTTAAAAAAATGAGTAAGAATACATGCTTTGCTGAACAGTTAACCCACACTCAGCATGGGCAGGAGGAAAATGAAGACACAATCTGTTGAATAAATATGCAGATATTAAGAAGACGGAACGCAATTTACCTTGAAGTTAAACTTCTAGGAGTGACATGTTTATTGCCAAAACTGCCTGAAAAAGCCACATAGAACTCTTCTTGTTCCTTCGCATATGTCGGATCTATCGATGACACGTACTCTTTCAAAGCCTTTTGAAACGCGATCTGTTCCTCAAAAGCAGATTCAAGCAGATTCTTAGCACGCTCAGGATTCTTACGCCTTAGATCATTTACATTTACGACCAACCTCTGGGACTTATCTGCTATCATTTGCTTAACGTCTGCCATATATATGCCTTGGTCTTCCTGCGAAATAAATCATTATAATTTATAAAACTAATAACAGAGAAATAAATAAGGATTGTTCAAACCAGATACCTCATCGTCTAAAAACTCTAGGTATTCTCGTTGTAAGTCCCGCAGGCGCTGATCAAAGTCACCGTCTTCCATTTTATTCTGATGTATTAGGTTCTTATTTCTGGACAACAATATTTGAATCCTATCAAGAAAACACAAAATAACCCAAATCCCAACCACTTGAATTTTAACCTTTCGAGTTTTGTTGTTGAAGTTGACCTCAAGTTTTGACAGGAAGCATTTTTGGCGCCAAATAAATATTTTTATATGGCAACTGGTCACGGTTATTTTCACGCAAAATTAATAACCTGTGTTATTTCTCAAAAAATCGCAGAATCAAGAATGGGATGGTTGGTAAAATGTGCCATAATATCTCCTTAAATAATATAATATGTTGGGGATGATATAGATTAATAGGGGCCTCAGGAATATTATCTTGTGTGTCAAATTATATTTGTGACTTTCTTTATTCCACGATAACGGCTAAACGGCTTAATCTGAGCTTAACCGTACGGTCTGTACTGACCGTACGTATCCGTAGGAAAGAGCGTACAATGCGATTAAAATAGGAATGAGACGGACGGGCTCTCGGCCAACTTCGCTCATATTCACTCTAATAAGTACGATCAGCAGAAGAAACTTAAAAATAGAGCATTGCCATATATTTATACGTTATTTTATATGAGTGACCCGAAATTGTTAATTTTAATAAATTCTTATTTTAAAGGTTCATAGCACAGACGCCATCTCGATTTGATGACAACGCGGGCGCCGGGCGTCAAGGTCTTATTTCTCCGACAGTGTATTACTACGCGACACGTTTCCGTTTGTTTATTGATCTTCTCGTTTAATTTTGTTTGTTGACTGTTTAATATGTTTTTGGTGATTATTATATTTGTTTTTGTTACCCGTTACGATGATAACGATTAGTCTGACTCTGTGGGCCATCAGGACATCGAAGAGCGAAGCGATTCAAATTAAGATACCTAAGTACAAAATATTGCTAACAAATAAAATCAGTTCAAATTATTTCTGTGTTTGTTGTACTTACAGTCACCTACAATTTCGTTTACCTACCTATGACTACTTGTTTTTTACACAACTGCCCACATAAACGTGTGTTAAGTTTTCAGGTTTCATGTATGTTTGTGAGTTTCTTAATTTCACCATAACTTCTAAACGGCTTAACTGATTTTAATGTACGAGATATCGTTAGATTTATCTTGAATTGTATTACTTTTATCTTTGGCGCATGGCGGTACCCTCAAAGCATAGAACATATAATAATACTATGTATAGAATGGACACTCCTCTCCCCCCACCAAAACGAGCCTTCCTCACCCCGCCACCGATTCTGAGCTGGCGCTGAGCTGACTTGAGTACGGGACGCACAACTCGCGTACGATGACGTGACGACGAAGCGTGAAGATTATACGAGTATTTAAGTTGAGAATGGGGTACTCTTGTGCTGTTTACGATTGCTTATCAACTAAACGAGAAAAGGATAGGTAAGAGTTTTTATAGATTCCCTAAGGATAAAACGAGGTAAGTCATTCTTGGTAACCTACACTAAGTACCTACCTATTTGTCTTTCTTCAGTTATATACAGTAGGTAACTTATTAAAACCAGTAATTTACAGTAGGTATTGAAAAAAATACAAACATAATACCTACTTTATCTTTGTATTTTATTCAAACTGCTATTCAAATAATGATTATTTTATAAGATTTTCATTTGCAATAAATATCCGTGGATATCGGCTTCGTTATACCTACCATAGAGAAAAGCAATTCAAATACCATAGTAGAAAGAGAGGAAGTAGGCCATCTGCGGCCCAATCCGCGATATAATTACCTACCACACTTGTCTGTCTCAGGGTTGTCACTTTTAGCAATATTTTAATTCAGTGCCTAGAAATTGGCAACGGCCGGGAAGATGTGTTTTTTACTTGTGTTGTGTGGGTTCAGGGTAAGTGAGGTCGGTTTTACCTAAACCATGATGTGGTTGCGGGGCCAGAGACGGGCGACGCGGGGCGGCGATGTGTACGAGTACCTACGTGAGTTTACTGATAGTACTGTCAACCAATTCACTAGTTTAAAGCCCGGCCCTTGCCAAAGATGACACATCTCTGTATAGCTAATTTAGTGATTCAATAAAGTTCAACAATAGTTTTCCTAACAAATACAGAAATGTATTCAAGATTCAGAACAGTACTATTTATAAAAAAAGCGCCGTTTCGGACACGCCCATATGTAAGGTTTCGTAGTTCATGTGTAGTTAATGCGTTAGTTTTTTATTGTTTGTTTTCGCATACATTTTATATGAAAAAAAAAACAAAATAACTTTGCTTCTGTAATTTGATGCTAAATACCTATATATATCGAAAACTATAACTTACATTTTTAAAAGTTGTACTATGGGAGTTATTAGGTGCGTTCGTTTTGGCTCGATTGCGTTTGTAGCAGTTTCAAAAGTGGCATTTGTGTTTTAGCGTTCGGATAGAAGCTTTTGCTATTTTTGACCACCAATTACTGCATGCTATCCGAACGGCTTAAAACATACTTTGACAACCGACAATATTTCAACAATTTTGCACAGTACGAAACATGGAATCAATCTCTAAAATTAACAAAACAAGTAGGTACCTACTATATAATATAGTATTTATATTATATATTTATATATAATACTCATACATACTCATATTCTTAGTCTCCTTTACAATATATTGTTCAATCCTACATCCCCGCGCTATCTCAAGGAACGCTTTGATTTCCTTCACTGTACTTCATACACTTTAAGGTCATCAGAAAATCTCACACTTGAAATCCATCCTCATACGAGTTCGTTTTATACTAAATCTTTCACCATTCAGGCTGCCCGCTTGTGGAATTCTCTTCCTGTATCAATCAGACAAGCACCGACTCTCAGAATGTTCAAGGATAAAGTTAAAAGGTTTTATTTGTCTCCTTAATTTAACAGTACATTTTTGTCAATGTCTAGGCTATATATGAGATAATATTATAATATGTATGTATTTCTTGTATATAATTTATATATTATTTAGATATGTATATATAATTATCTATATATGTATATTGGTATGTATATACACGTATATATATATATATATATATTTATAATTGTATTTATTTAATTATTATAAAAAACTTATAAGTATCCTATTTTTATATATTTGTTTGGTAATTACACTAAAATACGTTTTATTTTAAAATATTTTTATAACATTTGAGTATGTACTAGTTTTGGACTACACCCGCCCCAATTGTTTTGTTAGTTCAACTCCATCCTAAGTTTGCCTGGTAGAGATCACTTTTAGTGATAAGGCCGCCCATTGTAACACTATTTTATCATTATTTAATATGTAAACTTTAATATTTTAACAGTGGTGTAACAATAAAGAGTTTTCTATCTTTCTATCTATCTATCTATAATATAAATACTATATAAAATACTTGTGAAACTCTTCAATCGCGCCAAATACAACTGTCAAAACAGCAGTTGTCAAAAAACGATCACAACGATCCCACGGTAAGACATGGGTCAAAAATATCACTTTTCTCTGTCATTTGTAGCGTTTTGAAAGCTATCCGAACGGTGAGCGAAAACGATATTTTTGCTCACGAAGTCCCAAAACGAACGGCCTGTGTGATCATTTTTAGCGTTTGTGAGTGTTATTTTTGGCATCGATAGGCTATCCGAACGCCCTAATTGGTGGAACTAAAAATATGTCAAAAATGGGGCTTTGATAGCAATACCTCGAGACAGACACATTCAATTAACTTTGTTTCAATCTTACTACTACCTACCTACAATACTGAGAAATCAGCATGACTAAATGTAAACAAAGCAATAGCGGCATATCAATTGACAGATCAAATATACCTAGGTAATACATTGTAGTGGGAAAGTAGGCCTGCCTACTTCGTCTGCCTGATAGAAAACTACCAAATAAAATCTATAGGTATCTCACTCATCATCAATTAAAAATTATAGGTATGCTAGAATAACTTGCTTACCTTTCCTGTTCAGTAGGTAATCTGAACAGAGACAACTCTGAAATAGATGAACTGTTTAAACAGCCAAACACAGCAATAAGTTCTCCTGCGATTATCACACATTTATAATTTATTTAGAGGTGCCGAAAAGCCGTGACGCTCAAACATTGTGCGATGTTAGCCCCGACTGGCGCATGGTCGAAACGGGTCAAGATTTTGTTCGAGTGTGCGTGCGGGACGCATAGATATTATGGCGCACACATACAAGCCGCGCGCGGTGCGTTTGTATGAAGATAACTTACTTCCCACTCTTTCTACTATGCAAATACCGACATTTGCTACGATTGACGCGCATGCGGCACACTTCATAATTGTTTATTATACGAGAAGAACATAAATTATTATTGTGATTGTAATTATTATCATTACTTGTATAAAATGTGAACTTGGAATGATACTTTTTGTATAGTGTAGGTATCTATTATTGCATAAGTAATGGAGTGAAATGTGAAGTAATGTTACCTACTCGGTTGTGTCTTGCATATTCCTACGTCGTACATGGAGTTGGATTGTTGTGCTTGTAAATATTTCTGAAGGTAGGTAAGGTACCTACGCATAACCTACGAAATCTAATAAGTCATAATAACAGCATCAAAAGATTATTGGGTAGGTAAGTACAACAATATTCATACGATGACAACCTTAGACTACACGCACACATTTACGCGTGTACAAAAACAACATTAGTTAACATCATTAGTGTCTGTGTAATAGGTAGTTAGAACGCGACTTTTGTATGGAGAATGAGTCGAGTGTCCAGGCTGTGCTCAATGCTTAGATAATGAAAAGTATTCCTACTCTAAGGCTCAATGTTTCGAAAAACATGATTTGCAGAACGGCAGGAGATCCGCTTAATATACTCTATGCCCTTGTTGAGCGCGGAACCGCCAATGAAATAGTTTTTTTTATGTTATCATCAACCATAGATTAGTTAGGACTCATCACTATTAGCGTACTCCGCTTGACAGCAATTTCGTTATTTTTGATCTTATTGTGTCTATGGTTCCACATTTAACATGAACCATAGACACAAAATGTGGGCAAAATTATCGATAATAACGAAATGGCGTCAAGTGGAGTACGGTCTAATCAATTTATCAACATGGATAGTTAGTCCTTCTAAATTTTGCAAATTTATTTATTTGTATGAAAGTAGGCGAATTCCGTTTGTTTTGAGCTGGAAAATAATTCATACCACGATGTCTGAGGCGAATGCTACTTCTAACCAAAGTGATGAAACGCCTGCACAAAACGACAAGGAGAACCGGCCAAAGCTGAAGATATTAGCCTTTCACGGATACAAACAAAACGGAACTGTATTTAGAGGAAAGATTGGATCATTCCGCAAGGCTGTGGCGAAGTATGCGCAACTCACATTCATATCAGCGCCTCACAAAGTTGTTAGTGAGGATGGATCATCCGACGAAGGTAACAAAAATAATAGTTTATTGTTACTGAATACCTTATTAAATAAATTGTAAACCAGTATCCCATATCCGTACTGAAATATCGTGAGTTTTTCTCGTGTGGTAAACTTGAACCTAAAGGGTGTTGTGATAGCATATTGTTATCAAAATAACACTCACCAATGCTAAAAATCATAACTATGGTTGTTTGTTTTGTTCCTGATGATGGTAAGTAATTAGGACTGACTAGGAACTGACTTCTGAGATGTGCTTGACAGTATTTTAACCCAAATATGTGATTAAGAGGTTCTATCTATAAACATACAACTTGTTTTCCCTCAAATTTCAGATGCTCGATCTTGGTGGTTCAATGCTGAGGACAACACATTTAGTGGAAAGTGTCTGGGAGGTCCTGCTCTAGGATTTGAAGACACATTGAAACTTGTTGAGAAGATTATTACAGAACATGGCCCCTTTGATGGGTTCATGGGCTTTTCACAAGGGGCCTGTCTTGTAGGACTGCTAGCAGCTATGCAACAGAAAGGATGTTGGTTCATAACATTTTATTTAATAGAAATGGTTTTGCAAAAGTTTGTGTATTACCTTCAATTCCCACTGCCAGCTTGAGCTACACCATATGGTGGAAGAGCCCCTAAGTGAAAACCTTTCCGCCCCAACAGTGTGTGTTCCAGCAGCTGCAGTCCTTGCAAGCCATGTCTGGAGTGACTGGGGCTATGCAGTTTGTCACTTGTGACAAAATGCATCAGAGGTTACTGCTAAACATCATGGGCCTTGTGCTTGGTCCGACAGAATCCCATAAAATATATCCTTTGAAATGCTAAATGGATTTTGATGTGAGTCATGGACTAACTCAAACTATAAAATTCAAAGTCTTAAACATAGACGCAAAATCACTGACACAGTACTGCACAGGATCCTCAATGGACTGTTTAGTGATGAATTACTAATGGATGTTAACATTACCACTCGTAAGATTACAACTCGTAAATCACCTCTTTTTAGTATTCCCTTGAACAATAATGTAGATTTTATGATAAAGTCTGCATCGATGTATGCAATGAACTCAAAATATTTCATCAAACCTTATTTCCCTTAAAAGAGTCACTCAAAAATGTGAACTTCTAAACATTCTACATTATTGATGTTATCATTGCATTGTGTGTACAATAATTAGTTTAACAAATTGACCATGTTAGTTTTAAATCCAAGTTTACATATAAGTTTCTTTAATTTGTTAAATGTTTTTGTACCAAATTTATAAAATACTAACTTATTATCCTGATTTACTGCATAGTTTTTGAAGGAGTGTGCTATAATCAAATTCCACAGGCGAACCTACAGATGGAAGCTAGGCACATATAAATCATTTGTATGTATTTAATATTATCATTTATTAATTGAATCTCAAGAGTCAACTGCAGTAGTAGTGATGGTAAGTGATGATGTGGTTGAAGGTGTTAATAGACTAAACCTAGAATTACAGCTGCCGTAATAGGTACACAATTCACAGGTGCTTGGTGGCAATCTGCTTGAGGGTAGTAGTTAGTGCAGGCATTCACAAAATGCTGTATCACCATGCAAATTCTCTTAGGTTTCATATCTTTGATGTATATGTATCATATCTAACTAAATTCTATTTCACTATTTCAGATTTACCATACACATTCAAATTCGCTATCATGTCATCAGGGTTTAAGTCTGGAAGTCTTGTGCACAAGGGCTTCTATGATGAAGAAATAACATTGCCATCACTGCATGTTTATGGAGAGAGTGATTCTATTATACCAAAAGGTGAGAGAAATCCTATTTAACTTGTGTTGTAAACCATTGACCTAAAAACTGCAGGGTGTCCGCCCAGCCAGAATGTCACCCCCTATCTCGTCCCGTGCTAGCTTTAATAGGGGAGGCTGTTAGTCAGCGGTGGACGACAAACCGTATGTACAGACCTAATCACAAAATACATAGTTATGAGTGATGTAGAATTTTTTTGAAAAAGCAACCTCCTTTGTTATAATTTTAATATAAGTGTTCAACTGTGAATCAGGTTTCGGATATTTGCAGGTTTTTTGTATGAATTTGGGCATGTTGGAAAAGTGTTGCAATAAGCACATTTCCTCTTCATTATAAATCGATTTCATCCAATTCTATGACATGTTGTCTGCATTGGCTCTATGGATAGCTGATGGCTGCAAGATGGTTTCCATACTTATCTAGTATGCTACTTGACGGGACTTGCATTGCTATAACAAAACAATTTGGTGTTATTTTAAAGGTGTTTTTGCCCTATATAAGTGTATTTGTAATTTAAATAATTTCTCTGACCATTATATTCATAGATATTTCTTAAAATCTTTACAGAAATGAGCGAATCTCTAATCAGCCTATTCATAAAGCCCATAGTAGCAGAACATTCCGGGGGTCATTATGTTGCATGCTCCGGTGCAATCAAAGATGCGTACCAAGACTTCTTACATGACAGATACCAGGACTTTGTCAATGATGGCATAGCAGTTGACAGGAAAATAACAGAAGATGAAAAGAAGACCTCATAGTGATATAGGTACTTATTGTTTCAGTGTATGCTGTGTAAGTTATAAGAAATGTGATTTTTCTGTGTGTGTAGAAAATGTGATGAATAAAATTAATTATATTTGTTAAGTATGTATATTTGATTCTATAAAATAATTTATGAATAAGATGTCCTGAGGGGTGCCGGGTTAGAATGTCCGCTGACGAACGGCAAGGCACAGTACAGCATGCGACGGCACGTCGTGGCATTCCGCAGAAAACCCAGCGAAGCTACCACATACCCAAAGTAGAAGGTGTCGTTATGGTGAAAGGGCATTTTGCGCCTTGAATGGTCGCCTGGCTAGCGACCATCATCAAGTAAAAAATCTGTCACCAAGCACCTAACAGTGTGTTCCAGCAACAGTCCGTGAGAAGAAGCAATTCTAGGCTAGCCTAAACAACATCTTCGACGACATCATCACTTACCATCAGGTAAGATTGTGGTCAAAGGCTTACTTATCAGCAATAAAGAAAAAAAATGGTAATCTCAAGAGACGTGACGAATTTGTAAGTATTCCATGGATTCACCATGCAGGTTCCGGGTCCATAGCGTTGCAGAGGAAGAGGCCTGGGACTTTGAACCCAGAGAGTACCGTTAAGGGGCGTTTTACGATGTCAAAAACATCGTTAAGGTGCCCCTTGATATTGCTCGTATTATCTTGAAAAGTAGAATAAAGAAATAGAACACCGAGGTACTTGCTACTTTTTTGATGGGTTTTGAGGTAATTTATGGGACTCCATAAATCACTTCTTAAACCTACAAAAACAGATATAATAGTAATCAATTCAACGAAAAAAAAAAGCTCTGCATGGGGGGCAGGGCATTTTACTACTATTATTTAATGTTCGCTTGGCTAGCTACACTAATTGGAAAATTTGTCGCCAAGCACCTTACGGCGTGTTCCGCATCTATCCTTGAGAGCCAGTAATACCAGGTAAGCCTGGTAGATAGCAACATCGTTAACATCTTCGACGACCACTTACATTTCTTCATAAAAAAAATAGATATTGTAACAAATACTCTCAGAATCTCGCCTATTACGTGATCAAATACAATAGAAGATCTACCAAACAAAACATAAAAAAAATATATATATTGAATTTCCCGCCATATACGTCAGCAACTCAGCATCCGACTTAGCTTAAAAGTAAGCTGTCCTTAAGACCCAGTACTTCTAGGTTAGCCTAAACAACATCTTCGACCACATCATCACTTACCATCAGGTGAGATAGTGGTCAAAGGATAACCTAACAGGCATAAAAAAAAAAAAGTAAAATAAAAAATAACATTCATACACCACAAGCCCAGGCCGGGAACAAAATAAATCGGAGACGGACCCGTTTTTCACCTATGGTGTTCTATTAAAAAAAACTAAACGCAGTGGATATCTCAATTTTCAGTGTATTACCACAGATTACCTACTGCCAGATACACCACTGTCCTTTCACCTACACAACACCTACCGGTGTGTTCCCGCTGTCCCCATTGACTTATCCCCATTGATGGGGACAACGAGACGATAGCTTTTTTTCTTCCCGTTGTCCCCATTGGCCTGGCCCATTGATGGGGACAGCGAGACGACATTATTTGTCTTCCCGTTGTCCCCATTGTCTGTCCCCATTAATGTGGACAGCAAGAAGTCGGTAAATTTATTCACGTTGTCACCATACATAGCGCAATAAATTATGAAAAAAATCAAACAATCATTAATAATCATTTTTGTATTCATTCAGAAAATGTAACTTTTTTATTAAACACTTACATGATTTGTCTAGTGTTTACAAACAATAGACAAACTAGTTTAATGCTCAAAAATATGTTTTATTAAAAAATTACAAATATACGATAGGAAAAATTTTAGTCATGTGCGGGATATCATGTGCTATCGTATATTTGTAATTTTGTAATGTAATCCGCATAGCAGGCGTTATTGCAATCATAACAATATAAAAAAAAATGTTTTATTAATTTAATGTATTATGAATTAATAAAATTTATTCAATTTAGGCGTCTACTATACCCTTATTAAGGTCTTGACCTTCATAAGAGCGTAATTTCTATATTATAATTACTAAGTAAATTTTAATATAGAAATATTCCACATTGTACGGCTAAGTTGAGCAAAAAAAATGTATGGAGCCACTGCGAGAAGTACGGGCAAGAAATTTGGCCATTAGTTATAAATACTTTGAATTTTTAATGGAAAACAAAATTAAAGATTATCTTTTATCGCAATTAAAAAAAAAAATGACATTAAGAACTTTTAGATTGAATAAAATATGAAAACTATACATAATATAACCTAATCAAAAATATAAAAATTATTTCTGCTTACACTACTAACTTTTTTATAAAATAATAGAATCAAAAATATACAGAAAGAGTTCATACTGGTTTTTTTTTTATTACAGTAATAACAGTAGAACATATTTTGGGAGTAGTAAATAATACTAAGATGAATTGCTACTGATCCAGTACATTATTTTTCCTTAAGTGACATGCTGATATCGTTGCTCCATTTTTGTGGACCGATTTTTTCGTGTACTGAAATCCTGCACGTATACGGTCTCCTTATAAACGTATAAATCTTAAATTACTCTTCAGAGCCGCTGCCTGGTTCATCTCTGATGAACCAGGCAGCGGCTCTTGTGACTTTGCTGTTAGTGAAAAAATAAGTGAATAATAATAATATATTTGTAACAACATATTTACATATATATACAATACCAACATGCGATACGCTCTTGTATATAAATACTATATCAATATGTCATCGCAAATAGGTTAAAAGACAAAGTTCTAGGAAGAACCTTATAATTACTTAGACATTTTTTATACTATTTATTACACAATATTTAACTTATACGTATTTATTCGCGTATTTTATCTAAATTCACCCTTTTTAAGTTACATTAGAATTTAAAGATTTAAAATGAACTAACCAGTTTCCAACGAGTTCCTTTTATTGAGAGCTAAACAAAATTATAAAATTTTAAAATTATTCACACCACAGGCAATGACGAGTAGAAAAAGTTTTCTAGAATGGGGTTGGAACTTGGAATGAACCAATGAGAGCTAGCTAAGCACTAGAATATAATAAGCATTAGAACAATGCAATCAGCAATATTGTTTTATAGCCGCGGAATCGCCAATGGACCACGTTGAAGGTCATGCATTATTAAATGTGTGACCGCGCAACAAAACTATTTATATATGTCTAATAATAGAGTAAAATATTTTTTTAAAAACAGTTATTTAAACTATAAATTAAAAATAGTTGTAAAATATTACAAAATTACAATCCCCATTGACGGTAAGACAGGCGATGGGGACAGTGGGAATGATTTTTAACTTTTTGGTCTATTCCCGGTGTCCCCATTGATGGGGATTTGGGCGATGGGGACATCGGGAATGTTTTTCATTTTTTTTAATTCAATTCCCGCTGTCCCCATTGATGGGGATATGGTCAATTGGGACATCGGGAATACACCCACCTACCCACTCTCAGATCAGTAGACGAAAAAACGTGTCTAATGCGCTTGACTTAGCGCTTATTGCTTTCTATGCCACAAACAGTGATCATAATATTACTCAGACTTTATTATAGTTAGTCTGAGTAATATTAATGTACACGGTTATTGAAAATTAAAGTTAAGGATGCACTTGCCGACGGCTCGAACTTATCAGCGGGCGAGGCCACAAAGCATGCTATTTCACCTATACCTTTGTGGGAAAGGGTAAGACTCCGTGATGAGTAGTACGAAGATAGTGATCGCGCATCACACACCCGTATTGCATCTACGCTAATTACGCACACTTGTTTGCGATATATCAATGAAAGCCGAACCATGCCGAACGAATTACGATGTTTGACGACGGACGGAAATAGTGTCTCAAGCTACGTCACGACGTGTGTAGGTATTTCTTATAAAATAATATTATAGGTGCGTTCGTTTTGGCTCGATTGCGTTTGTAGCAGTTTCAAAAGTGGCATTTGTGTATTAACGTTCGGATAGAAGCTTTTGCTATTTTTGACCACCAATTACTGCATGCTATCCGAACGGCTTAAAACGTAGGTACTTTGACAACCGACAATGTTTTAACAATTTTTCACAGTACGAAACATGGAATCAATCTCTAAAATTAACAAAAAAGTAGGTACCTATATTATTATTATTTCATTGTTAATGGCTTCTGATAGTTACCTATATAAAAAACATACGAAACTCTTCAATCGCGCCAAATACAACTGTCAAACCAGCAGTTGTCAAAAAACGATCACAACGATCCCACGGTAAGACATGGGTCAAAAATATCACTTTTCTCTGTCATTTGTAGCGTTTTCAAAGCTATCCGAACGGTGAGCGAAAACGATATTTTTGCTGACGAAGTCCCAAAACGAACGGCCCGTGTGATCATTTTTAGCGTTTGTGAGTGTTATTTTTGGCACCGATAGGCTATCCGAACGCCCTATAAATATTCACAGAGGAATACATTTTGGTTCGGACAGTAGATACCTGTTATAATTTTAGTTCGTTTTATAATAACATACTGATGTTATTTCACCTATAGTAGGTAAATATTTAGTAAGTAGGTACAATGATTTGTAGGTACATAGTAAATGTATTAGTTTGTTCTTTTCATATTGATGTAGTAAATATTTACCTACAATAATTATTTATTACATAATTAGCAAGTTACTGCTTTTACTACAACATATTTTGTAAAGCAGTGACGGCTCAGTGGCATAGGTTATGGACTTCCGCGCAGCAGGTCCATGGTTCAAATCCCGTCGCGGGCTTAATCTTCACCGCGTGGTAGAAGAGCATTATACGAATGCCCGCCTGGATAGCTACTACCCTCAAGTAAAAAATCGGTCGCCAAGCACCTAAAGGGAAGCAGTGATGGCTCAGTGGCATTGGTTATGGACTGCTGCGCATCAGGTCCATAGTTTGAATCCCGCCGCGATATTAAGCTTCACCGCGTGGTGGAGAGTTCGTAGCGAAGTTTACTTAGCTGTTCTCAACCGATCAGCAAAGTTTAGCACCGTCGCGTCGCGCGCGGTCATGAGTTGGATGGGTGACCGCTAGGACAATACTACTGAGCGCTTCCGTGCTTCGGAGGGCACGTTAAGCCGTTGGTCCCGGTTGTGGTCTTAGGATGGCAGTCGTTATAGCATGGTGGTAGGGCATTTTGCGAATGCCCGCCTGTATAGCTACCACCCTCAAGTAGAAAATCTGTCGCCAAGCACCTAACGGTGTGTTCCGGCAGCTGTCCTTGAGAGCCAGTACTTCTAGGTTAGCCTGAACAACATCTTCGACCACATCATCACTTACCATCAGGTGAGATAGTGGTCAAAGGCTAACCTATCAGGCATAAAAAAAGAGCATTTTGCGAATGCTCGCCGGGATAGCTACCCAAGTAGAAAATCTGTCACCATGCAACTAACGTGAACTCAGTGGCATTAGCTATGGACTGCCTCGCAGCATGTTTATGGTTCGAATCCCGCTGCGGGCTCGAGCTTCACCGCTTGGTGGAAGGGCATAGGGCATTTTGCGAATGTTCGCCTGGCTAGCCACCATCCTCAAGCAGAAAATCTGTCAGTAAGCGCCTAACGGGAAGCAGTGATGGGCCAGTGGCATTAGCTAGTGACTGCCGCGCAGCAGGTCCATGGTTCGAATCCAGCCGCGATATTGAGCTTCCCCGCGTTGGTGAAGAGCATTTTGCGAATGCTCGCCTGGATAGCTACCACCTTCAAGTAGAAAATCTGTCAGAAAGCACCTAACGGGAAGCAGTGAAGGCTCAGTGGCATTAGCTTTGGACTGCCACGCAGCAGGTCTATGGTTCGAATCCCGCCGCGGGCTTGAAATTCACCGCTTGGTAGAAGGGCATTTTGCGAATGCTCGCTTGGCTAGCTACCACCCTCAAGTAGAAATTCTGTCACTAAACACTTAACGGGAAGCAGTGATGGCTCTTAGCAATGGACTGCCGCGCAACAGGTCTATGGGTCGAATCCCGCCGCGGGCATGAACTTCACCGCATGGTGGAAGGTTGTTTTGCGAATGCTCGCCCGGCTAGCGAGCTTTGAGATGAGAGTGTGTCGTACCGATTTCAAAATCTGTCTCTAAGCGGTAATGTACGATGGCATCATGGATCTACCAATCCTGGTAGAACACATTTGGAATAAAAATTCTCTACCTACCCGTAACTGATTTAAATTATTTCCAATAAAAATCAATAACTAATCATAGGTTATTTTTGATTAGGTAAGTGCCTACAATCACCGCTAAGTTTACCATATAAACTTTCGTACTACCTTAGGTATAAGTACCTACTACAAATATACATACTTATTCTACTAATTTACGTAGGTAGATACATATAGGGCGTTCGGATAGCCTATCGGTGCCAAAAATAACACTCACAAACGCTAAAAATGATCACACGGGCCGTTCGTTTTGGGACTTCGTGATCAAAAATATCGTTTTCGCGCACCGTTCGGATAGCTTTGAAAACGCTACAAATGACAGAGAAAAGTGATATTTTTGACCCATGTCTTACCGTGGGATCGTTGTGATCGTTTTTTGACAACTGCTGTTTTGACAGTTGTATTTGGCGCGATTGAAGAGTTTCACAAGTTTTTTATATAGTATTTATATTATATATTTATATATAATTATTAGTTATTATTACTTATTTAGTAGGTACCTACTTGTTTTGTTAATTTTAGAGATTGATTCCATGTTTCAAAATTGTTAAAATATTGTCGGTTGTCAAAGTATGTTTTAAGCCGTTCGGATAGCATGCAGTAATTGGTGGTCAAAAATAGCAAAAGCTTCTATCCGAACGCTAAAACACAAATGCCACTTTTGAAACTGCTACAAACGCAATCGAGCCAAAACGAACGCCCCTATTGTACTAACTTTATTATTTCTTATAGCTATGTAGATAGGTATGCAATGTAATGCGCGCCCGCGAATGTCGATTTGACATCGCTGACAGTTGCGTGCCTAGGCAGGCCTATATGATAAATGATAATTATATCGTAGATAGGTAGGTATCTTCCATTGAGCTTCTAATTCTAACCCTTTACTACTTTGTGTTAGGTAGGTACTTTCTCGAAGTTATATTACTGCTTAGACTATATTCTAAAAAGAATGCGGACTACCTACGTCCATACCATATCTAACCAAATGCAGCTTTTTATATTGTCTAAGTGTTGCTAAAATGATTAGGTACTCACCATAGCTATCATGACCTGCGTATTGACTAATACCTACTAGGTACTAACTTAGGTGAGTACCTAGACATAGTTACGTATTTATATTACCCAAGTACCTATCTATATGGATTATGGCGTCCGACACTTACTATCACGAACAAACTAATCAAATGCGAAAGAAAATCCGGTCCCCAACTCCCAACATATGTAAATATATATATATATATATATGTATATAAGTACGTAAGTAGGCATAGGCACTACATATTGGTAGTGTATACATACGTGCACACCAAAAAGCAACAGGGCATTCCTACAATATAATATTATGTTCTAAGATCGCGGCGCGATGCACGTGACTTTTGGTAGTGTGCGTTTTGTTAATTATATATTAGTGTGCTGCGCATGAGACCCGCCCGCCCGCTTCCCTCACCGCGGAATGGAAGTATTGACATGAGATGCCCAATATTTTGAACGAAAAACTAGCGCGCAAAACTATGTTTGCCGACCTTTGGCTCTAGGATGTTTATGATTATACTACTGGATGTATTTGTTTTCCAAAATGTTATCTAAAATGATCATGAACTGAGCTATGCTTCTATGTAAATAATTTTAGGGATTTCATGCTCTATAAGTCGTTTATTTACGACTAAACATGCGCTAAAATTCGTGATATTACAGGGATGTTTCGAGGCTTATAACTATCATGTGAAGATTTTTTTTACAAATCGGTGCCAAGACAAGCCTAGATAATGTAGAGATAAATCGATATCATGCTTAGTTGTGGACCTAAAACCTCAAATAAGGGAGTGATCATCCTACGGCGTTTGTATGGAAAAGTTACCGGCCAGTTCAACCTTAAAGAATGCCTACTCCAAGCTCACAGCGCCCGCCGCGATAACACTGGACCGCGCAGGTACAAGAGACTTTAAACATCAGGTGGTCCTCGTGCTTCCGTAACAAACATATTTTTTTTTTATTAAAAAAAAACTTACTTATTGTAAGTGTGTGTGTGTAAGGCTATACGACGCGTATAGTATTTTGTCCTGGCAATAACAAAATATTTGATCAAAGGCAAAATGGGAATAAATAATAATTATAGCACTGAAAATTGAAGAGACATTCTTTTTTTTTATTCCTGATAGGTTAGCCTTTGACCACTGTGTCACCTGATGGTAAGTAATGATGTGGTCGAAGATGTTGTTCAGGCTAACCCCTAAAATTACTGGCTCTCAAGGACAGCTGCCGGAACACAACGTTAGGTGCTTGGCGACAGATTTTCTACTTGAGGGTGGTAGCTAGCCAGGCGCGTATTCGCAAAATGCCCTACCACCATGCTATAACGACTGCCATCCAAAGACAACAACCGGTACCTACGGCTTAACGTGCCCTCTGAAGCTCGGAATCGCTCAGTAGTAATGTCACTAGCGGTCACCCATCCAACTCATGACCGCGGCGGACGTTGCTTAACTTTGCTGATCGGTTAAAACAGCTAAGCAAACATCGCTACGGGCGCTTCTAGAGAATTATTCATCATAAATGATGAGACCACTATGAGATTATAGATATGAGAGTTGCACCGAGAAAGTAAAATTATAAATATAAGCGTCACTGCTACGATCGACGTACAACCAATAGTAATGTTCGAAAACGAATTAGGCTCTTAACTTAGTGAATGAGAGTAAGCTTATCGTATTACAAAGATCAGAGACAAGCTTCGCTCTCATTCCTACTTTGTGCTGTTGAAGGGGAAGAAGTGACACCAAAAGCGGAAATAAATTTAAAAAAAAAGCTTATATGGAAAAAAAAAAACCTCCTATTCTCAGATCTATGAGTATATACACAAAAGTTCATAGGAATTGGTCATGCCGTTTCCGGAGAGACTCCGTTACAAACACGAACGAGAATTTTATATATCAGATATCTCGTTGGTGTATAATGCCCCATTTACGAAATATTAAACTTTAAAGTGCAAATTTTTGTTCCAGTAGGGCGTCCATCATAATAAAACATTGCTTTTCTAAAGCAGATTATCAAGTAATAAATTATGAAATAGGAATAGTGTTGACTGGGACATCCATTTTGAAAATAAAACAGACAAGTGTGAGGTTAATAAATGTTATGAAACTATTTACAGAAAATCATAAAAGTTGCAGTGTTCCTATTTGTTTCAATTCATCCCTAAGGCACATATTTAACAATAAGAGGAAAGCATGAACAAAATGGAATAAATATAGTCACTTATCAGATTTTGAGACTATTGCATTATATAGGCCAGACTTGAAATGAATTCAGAAATATGTTGTAAAAGTTAGATTATGAAAGTTGTATATACTGTTAAGTTCAACATCAAATATTTGTGGTCTTACATCGCAAATAGAAAGAGAAAAAGTGATGTACCGAGTTGCATTAGCTATGAAGAAAAAACAGCAAGTGACCCAGTAGATATTAGTAACCTTTACTCGAAATACTTCCAATCAGTAAGTATTTGAGCCCTCAACTGTTACCGACGGATATAATTCAGATAATAAATTTTATGTTTCTGCAGATAACGTCAGATTTTATTATCAGTGATGTTCGTTTTACTATAGATAGTTTCAAATCGATCCTACGTAGATCCAACTAAGGGTACTGGAGTTAATAATGTTTCAACATTAGTCCTAAAATACACCGATGCCACCATTTGTTTTCCTGTTCACCATATATTCAACCTGTGCCTTCAAGAAGGTACCTATATGTTTTATAAAGCTGCCGCGAGCTGCGATCTACCAACGGATTTTAATCGCGCTATCGTTACGTTTTCATTGCAGTACCAATAGAATTGAAAAAATGACTTGGCAGCAATCGTACTCTTATTTTTTAGCTTTAGCAGGAAGAAAGTGGAAGAAATACAAAAAAACAACAGAATCGTTCTATATTATTATGATAACGGGCTACTATGGAACCCTACATTGCGCGTGGCCCGACACGCGCTTGACCGTTTTTATTATTACTACCGCTAACGCTACGCCTCATTTATACTCTTACGTTTGTTGCCCATTCTATCCGTGCAAATCGAGATTGGTGAAACCATAGGCTTAGGATGTACAAGACCAACAGTGACGGATGAATGGTGTAACAAAAAATGAAATGTAAATGTGTGGGTGACATAGTGTTGTAATGACGCGAGCGTAATACTATCGACAGTTTAACTTGTTGAATATTAGGACACATTCGTTTGAAATTATGCCCTATATAGTTCATTGAGACTATTGTAATGATCGTAAATAACACTGAAATCACAGAAATGCAATTTATGCAATTTCATTAACTTGAACAAGTTATTTTTCAAGTTATTATGATTTAAAAACCAAACTACTTAACTGATTATGATGAAATTTCATAAGGATGAATCTTAAAGTATGTCCTTTCAAACAAAATACGATGTTTTCAAATGAAAATCAAACCAAATATCATAACATGAATACAACCTTATTGAGAACCTGCTCCCTTTTTGATCTGTTAAAAAAAATACTCATTCAAAGTTGAAGTCAAATGCATTTATTGTAGGTCTAAAATGGTACAGCACTTTTAAAAGTAAACTACTATAACTTCATCGTAACAAGATGAAATAAACTTACCATTACTAAGTATTATGATTACCATTAACAAAATCATTAAGCTGCAAATATACAGGTACTGTAAATTATTAAATTACATTTATCTGAATACCATTTGCGTAAAGCATTCACATGTGGTAAGGAAAAAATCCTAGGTCTGTGGGTGAAACTGTGGCAGAAGAACCACAGAAGCCACTCAAAAAAGAAGTTTTAAGAAAACTGAAAAACTGACACTGGCAAAAGATAAACAAAAAGAGCGATGCCAAATATCAACAGCAAAAAAAAAATTGGATTGTAATTTGTAATTTTCAGGTTATGTTGATGTTGCGACTTGCGTGCTTCGCAGTTTTTGTATTTAAGTTTAATATTTTACAGAGATAATTGTTATTACTTAGCGTCGCGTGAGCACTTTCCTTAGTGTCACAAATGTGGCGTCGTTATCTATTGTGGTTTGCTCACGAACATTTGGATTTTAGACATGCTGTAAGTTGTTAGCCACTTACATATTCCATTCATGCACATATATTCAATGAATGTAATAAACAACGAATAATTTTACAGGAAATGCAAAGTATACTGTCGCTTTTGAATATCCAAATAAAATACATTGAGAAACCCTGCATTGAAAAGCCATACTGGATAGTAGAATTGCCTTCGGAGGAATGTGCCAAAAAAATTGCTTCAAGATCAGTGTTAATGAAGAACTGTATTGAACTGTGGTCTAAAGGTAAAACAGTAGACCAACTGCATAAAAACCTTCAAAGTGCACTTGGAAATAAAACTGGAAAATGGAAGGAGATGCAAGATACATCAGCACATCATTCAGAGATCAGTGACTTTCAAATTTGTCCAAAAGAGTTGATAGAAAACTGTTGTTCAGCAAATAAATCATTCAAAGTTGACGTTGAAACCTTTTGTAAGCATTTTACATTAAAAGAAAAAGTTGAAAAGATAGAGGTTAGTTAATTTACTATATCATAATCAGTGATTGGAGTAGGCAGAGGCTTTGGTTTAGATTATAAAACATTGATTGAAGGGTGGTGGTGGGTGGGGATGGGTAGACCCTAGTGTAGTGTAGTAATTCAGAATCACACCACAACAGTTAACACAACCAAATGCACTCTAAGCAACCAATAAAGTGAGTTATACTATTGTTACAAGAAAATAGAGTGCTATAGAAAGCGACAACTTAAAGTATTGGAAGCACTGCGCTAGCTTATTTTGATGAATTAGGTAGCTGATTATTGGCAATGTTGCAAATAATTAGGTTAGGCAAAGTTACCAAACGTATCCTCATAGTTTCAGAGTATCAAACAAGCTCCAACTGAGTTATTGGTTGGCTACATTGCGCGTAAACTGTATTCCATCAATGAAATTAAAAGTTGCCCATAGAAGTGCACCCCTCCAAAGCTTCCTGTTAGAGTCGTAAGAGGTGGCTAAGGGAAAAATACTAGAAGCAGGACATTTGATGAACTGCCATCTTGCACTGCAATCCCTAAGCCTCCTTACAAGAGTGGGGTGGCAAAATGGCTGTGTTCAGCAGTGAACCATTTGACTGATACAGTACAGTGCATATTTTGAGATATATATGAGTATATGTTATATAGAGATGCTCCAAGTAGCATAGCAGGTGTTAATTCAAAAATTACAATGTTAGAATAAATAAGAGTATATCATAAGATATATTAAAAACTTGATTGATATTAAATAGGTTCCTTGTAAGGTTATGATTAATATAAATGTATAGGTTATGAATAGTATTTAAAAAAAGCTGACGGTAGTACAAATAATTTCTTAACTCATGTGACAAATAAAACCAATTAGTCACGCAATGACCACAATCACTGCAGTGTTTGAAAATTGGGACAAAATAAAATGATAAATACATGTAATTTAATCTGTTTAAAGTTGTTTAATTACTATGTGTAATAATCGCGAAAACCTAAGACAACAGTAGGCTCACTAGGTTCCTTGTAATTTTGAAAGAAAGTCCCCAATTTTTACTGATTAAAAATAATACTATGCAGTGAAAATTTTAATACTCACAATATTCTGTCTATTTAAGTACAATAATGGATATTCTAGTCTATCATTCCATGGGTGGTTAAAGTATGTAAATGACATGAATATATATTTATATCTCTTATTAGTATGGATAATCAGTACCTACAATAAAATTACCTATATAGAAGGGGCGTTCGTTTTGGCTCGATTGCGTTTGTAGCAGTTTCAAAAGTGGCATTTGTGTATTAGCGTTCGGATAGAAGCTTTTGCTATTTTTGACCACCAATTACTGCATGCTATCCGAACGGCTTAAAACGTACTTTGACAACCGACAATGTTTTAACAATTTTGCACAGTACGAAACATGGAATCAATCTCTAAAATTAACAAAAAAGTAGGTACCTATATTATTATTATTTTATTGTTAATGGCTTCTGATAGTTACATAAATAAAAAACTTATGAAACTCTTCAATCGCGCCAAATGCAACTGTCAAACCAGCAGTTGTCAAAAAACGATCACAACGATCCCACGGTAAGACATGGGTCAAAAATATCACTTTTCTCTGTCATTTGTAGCGTTTTCAAAGCTATCCGAACGGTGAGCGAAAACGATATTTTTGCTCACGAAGTCCCAAAACGAACGGCCCGTGTGATCGTTTTTAGCGTTTGTGAGTGTTATTTTTGGCACCGATATCCTATCCGAACGCCCTAAGAGTATGAATAACTCAGTATATATATATATTAGGTCCTTACATATGAAATTGGCGTTTTTCGTACTGGCCACTTTAATCACGAATTTCTCCTCTTTGGTAAGGAATTCCAAATTCAAATTTGTACAGCTATAGACTCATGTATTTGTGCTTCGATGATCGTCATTCATTTGTTTTTTTTCTTCTGTTTTTTTTCTGTTTGCGTCACTCATTTTACAAAATGGAAAACCTTAAATATCGCATTATTTACGAGTACGAGTTCCGCCGTGGCACTAGTGCTGCGGAAACAACTCGAAGGGTGAATGATGTGTATGGCGGTCGTGTTGCAAAAGAAAACACAGTTCGTTTTTGGTTCCAACGTTTTCGTTCTGGAAATTTCGACCTGCAGAACAAGCCCCGTGGACGGCCTGAGACTCAAGTTGATAATGAAGAGTTGAAGGCTATTGTGGAAGCGGATCCATCGCAAACCACGTCCGAGTTAGCTGCAGGCTGCGATGTTAGTGATAAAACTGTTTTAATTCACTTGAAGCAAATTGGGAAGATTAAAAAGCTTGAAAGGTGGGTACCTCACGAATTGACTGAAACAAACCGGCAAACGCGCGTCGACTGCTGCGTTACATTACTAAACCGGCACAATAATGAAGGTATTTTAAACCGAATCATTACCTGTGATGAAAAATGGGTTCTTTACGATAATCGGAAGCGCTCAGCGCAATGGTTAGATCCTGGCCAGCCAGCCAAATCCTGCCCCAAGCGAAAATTAACCCCAAAAAAGTTACTTGTAAGCGTTTGGTGGACTAGTGCCGGTATTGTTCATTACAGTTTTTTCAAATCTGGCCAGACTATTACGGCTGATGTCTATTGTCAGGAATTGCAAACCATGATGGAAAAGCTAGCGGCTAAACAACCTAGGCTGGTCAATCGCTCCACGCCACTGCTGCTTCACGACAACGCTAGACCACACACTGCGCTACAGACGGCTACTAAATTAGAAGAGCTTCAATTGGAAAGTCTAAGACATCCTCCGTACTCCCCGGACCTTGCTCCAACAGATTACCATTTTTTTCGAAATTTGGATAACTTCTTGCAAGGGAAAAAATTCAACTCCGATGGGGCAGTCCAAATCGCCTTCAAAGATTTTATTGATTCCCGTCCGACTGGTTTTTTTAGTAAAGGGATCAATGAACTACCTATGAGATGGCAAAAGTGCATAGAAAATAATGGTTCATACTTTGATTAATTAAATATATTATACTAAAAAATATTCGACTTTTTGTTCCTCCCATACAAAACGCCAATTTCATATGTAAGGACCTAATATATATATATATATATATATATATATATATATATATAAAAGAACTTAAAAAAACAACAATTCAAGTTTTAAATAAGTAATTTTATAGTAAGTACTCTGCTGTATCTCAAATAAACCTCAAATTAATAAACATTAAGTTTTAAATCATATCTGTAATGTTTAAGTATTTAGGAGTGCAATAGAATAGTTCAATCAAGATTAAAAGGTTATTGTTTGATATGAAGTTTTTGGTTCACAGACCTTCAGTTATTTACCTCTAGAAGGTTGCATAAAGCTGAAGGATCCAGATGTTACACTGGCATACTTGGAGTTTTATGGAGTTGATCCAAACAATGTTCCTGATGAACCTTATGATGTCTTCTTTGGAAAATGGGTAAGACTTCTTCTTACACTACACTACCTGAAGCGATGGCCATCGTGCCATAGTGGATATTACTCACTTTGTCAAAAATTACCCTGGAAAATCATCACCAAGCACCTAATTCACATGAATAAAGAAAGGAACAGAATGAAAGCTACGAAAACTGTACCCGCTGAATGAGCTGGTTCAAACCGGTTCCGCAGCGAAAGGGCGCCGCTGTGGCTGCAACCTCCGCGCATCTTGTCTGTGACTAGTTGTGCACACATATTGTAGTGAAGATTTCATTCTGTACCATTTTTTATTTATGTGCTTAATTGTAGAGAGCCATTTCCTATGGTAAGTTTAGCTTGGTAGTCTGTAGTACATAATCATATAGGATACTAATTACTGATGAGATAAATCCAAAGTGTAATCCAAACTTCAATGTACTTAGTAGCTATAATAACAAAACATTTAATTCATATTTTAATAAAATAATAAAAAAATATATCTAGTGACAATTCCGCCCATTCTTCCTGTTAAGCCAATGTGACGTCACAAACACCAAGCGGCCAAATCGGAAGAATTTTCGGAAGGGTTTTTCAACAACAACTTTGTGTTCTAAAACAAAGAATTTAGATGAAGATGATTCAAAGTTTTATTGTATTACAAAAAGAAATGTTTGGCAATTATGAATGAAAAATGATATCTGGCAAATGTCCACCACAAGCACGCTGACTGACAGATGTTGATTTCTTCATCAAAGTTTTTAATAACTTTTTGGCAAAATGGCGGGTCTATTTCGTTAATCACATGACGGATAATGAGTTACTAAATGCTTGTTGAAAAACCCTTCAAATTAATTATCAAAATATGTTCAACATAACTTACATATATTTTAGGTAGCAAATGGACAAAGAGATCTTATTCAAGTACACTCGCTCAAAAAACGGAGCTTCATTGGCAATACAAGTATGGATGCCCAGCTTGCTATCATAATGGCTAACCAGGCGCAAGTGAAACAAGCTGACGTCATCCTGGATCCATTTGTAGGTTCTGGCTCCTTGTTTGTTCCCGCTGCGCATTTTGGTGGTAAGTCTTACTGATCATCCTGAAATCATAATCCAAATTTACGAGAGAAAAAAAATATAGTCATGTGCGGGATTCGAACCCGCGTCCATCAACCTCAATAGCTCTGACCGACTGAGCTAACATGACAATATGACTCATAATTTTAATTCTTGCTCTCGTTCTTTAACCATCTATCATACTGGAATGGAGCGACATTTATATACAATGCGATTACAATAAGAGAAGGATCGGCCTAGCTCCATGTTGTGACGGAAAAACTAGAACTTAGTACAGTGTGCAAAAACAGAATGATAAAACATGTTTTTTTTTGTGACTGAACTAGCTCGAGGCCTACCTGATGTTAAGCGGACTAACCTCTGCCTATAACAGATGCATTTCGCCACAAGTCACGAATTACACTGCGCATGTCACCTTGGGACATAGTTGCTAAGTCTCATGTGCTTGTAATTTCACTGGCTCTCAAGGACAGCTGCCGGAACACACTGTTAGGTGCTTGGCGACAGATTTTCTACTTGAGGGTGGTCGCTAGCCAGGCGGGCATTTGCAAAATGCCCTTCCACCATGCGGTGAAGCTCAAGACCGCGGCGGGATTCGAACCATGGACCTGCTGCGCGGCAGTCCGTAGCCAATGCCACTGAGCCATCACTGCTTCGAAGATAAAGAATTGCTATCGCTTTTTGATTTCAGCGTATGTGTGGGGCTCTGACATTGACTTCATGATGCTCCACGCACGGACTCGCCCCACTCGAGTTGGACAAAAGGTAACAATGTATGTATTTTACTTCCAAAATTGAGTATACTGTATCTACTGAATTAAAAACCTTACTTAAATTAAGTGTCATCCATTGTACCCTGAAGCAACCCTTTGCTTAAAATTATACAGTAAAAGTCCTTATGTCTCTGCAATTAAAGTATATAATCATTTACTATAAACAAAATATTAATAAATGTGTAATTTTAATGAATATTTTAATGACAACTTGACCCATGGTTGAATTTTAAATTGACATGAATATTAAGTGTTCGGTTTTTATAGTAAACTGTTTTATATACCTAACTGGGTAGCATTTGACCACTATCTCACCTGATGTTAAGTGATGATGCGATCGATGACGGAGCGTGCTTACCCAGAATATACCTTTTCACTGTAGATTATAACTAGAAGTAGTGGTAATTTCGAGACCGTTCTTATTCTTATTCTATTTTTGGGGGCAATATGTCCTGCACTGACGTCCCGCTTGGGGTGTATTGTGCATTTCCCCCGCCAGCTTCTACCCAAGCCATCCCAACTCCTTAACGTAGCGGAGAAGGACCTTGGGTCGCTGGCATAGCTGCTCCATAAATCGTGGCATAAATCGTATCTGTTCCGTGGCTTCGCAGTGCAACAGTACATGCTCCACGGTCTCATCTTTTAGCATACAGCCTCTACATAGAGGACTGTCTGTTGCTCCAGTTTTATGCAGAAAGTAATTCAGGTTACAATGACCTGTGATAAGGCCTGCTACAATGCGTAGTTCCTCACGCTTTAGTTTCAGCAGGTTGTTTGTCAGCTTCTTATTTAGAGTTGGGAACATGGACTTTGTTTGTTTACAATCCTCTGTCTTATTCCACAGGTTTTGTTGTTCTCTCTCGGTGTGACGACGTAGTAGTTCCCGTACTTCCATTGCTGATGGCTTGCAAAGGCTCCTTACGTCATCATCAACTTGTTTTTTTGCTCCTTTCTTTGCCAGAGTATCTGCCATGGCGTTACCCGGGCATGCCCTATGTCCCTTTGTCCATGTTATCATTATTCTGTAGTTTTTTGACAGTTGTAAGGCAGAATGACACTCAGCTATGACTCTAGACCTTTCGAGACCGTTATTCTATCGAATAAAAACAAAGGGACTCACCGATATGTAAACTGGGAGCCTTACCGGGGATGCAAGTAAAATAGTAACTAGGGCGCCCTTTTACTATCGATCCTTACATTAACCATTCAGACAAAGTTGATACTGCGCAATTGGCCAGCAGAAATGGGATGACTCCAGGAATCCGGTCACGTCAATTCTACCGCTGCGATGACGATAACATAACACACGGAAGGCTCAGCCTTTTTCGATTGAGCGAGAGAGCACGAGAACTTTGCTTTGATTCGCTGTGTAAAGTGGGACGATAACGAGAAAAAAATAGATCTTATTTTTGAAGCGCTCATAGCGAAGTTTACTTAGCTGTTCTCAACCGATCAGCAAAGTTAAGCAACGTCACGCGCGGTCATGACTTGGATGGGTGACCGCTAGTGACAATACTACTGAGCGCTTCCGTGCTTCGGAGGGCACGTTAAGCCGGCGGTCCCGGTTGTTGTCTAAGGATGGCAGTCGTTATAGCATGGTGGTAGAGCATTTTGCGAATGCCCGCTTGGCTAGCTACCACCCTCAAGTAGAAAATCTGTCGCCAAGCACCTAATGGTGTGTTCCGGCAGCTGTCCTTGAGAGCCAGTACTTCTAGGTTAGCCTGAACAACATCTTCGACCACATCATCACTTACCATCAGGCGAGATAGTGGTCAAAGGCTAACCTATCAGGTATAAAAAAAAAAAAGATCTTCGAAAAATTGCACTGATCAGCTTGACGACTGAATTTTGAACAGCACTGAATGAATTAACTGATATAAAGTGTCAAAATGCTTTTAGGCGGGAAAGTTTTGTGTTACTATTGCGAACGCAGCGATTTCGTATATAAACCAGACTCACACACCAACACAATTACTATTGAATTCGCATATAAACATGTTTCCTACCGTCTCAACTATTAAATAACCTGCACTGTATTTAAAATTCCATTTAATATATTAATAATTTTTTTTTAGATTTCATTCTTTGGTTCACTTATTGATTTTGTATCCATTTTAACATTAGCACTCAGTATCCTACTACCGAGTTAATGAGGAACCATTTGTATATAAAGAAATATTATTATAACTTCCTACCTACAAGTGGTTCGTAGTAGCGAATAACTGTAGTTGATTTTAAAAATTGTATAACAATCTAGAAGCTGGAGGAATGTCAAAGTTTATTTCTATCCGTGAGAGGTGTCCTGGTGACCTATGTACTTCAGGCCCTAGCCCGTCACAAATTTAGGCTTATTTTGGCACTCTTGTCTGTCCATTCATGTATTTTTAGTTGAGCAACCTTTTGTGAGGAGGAAATAAATATATTTTTTGATTTGATTTTGATTTGAATATTGATATGTATATTGATTTTCCCGATTGTGATATTGAACAGTAAGATTTTATTCTATAATGTTTGTGTCACCTTATGAACTTATGAATGCAATAAATCACTTTGACTTTGGATTTGCATATCGTATCTACGGAGTTAATAAATGATGGTTCGTCATCCAGACTATATTTCTTGTTTGGCAAGAACAACCGTAACTTCCATCCTAGAACGAGTATCTAAGGCAACATTAGTAGGATCTTACAAAATTTGGCTCGAGCGGTGGAGGGGAGCATTAATGAAATCGTAATGGGGCCTTAACCCTACTCCCTGGGTCGAAAGTCCCAGGCCCTCTTCCTTTGTAATGCTATGGACTCGGCCCCGCACGCTGAATCCATGGAATGCTAAGTAATTCGCCCAAATCAAATATTATCCTCTGGCCCTGAAGCATCCCTTCACTCCACAGGTGCGTGCTAAGGAAGAGAGCATCCGCAGCAACATGCAGCAGTACGGCATCGAATCCAAGTACCTCGACGTGGTCATAAGTGATTTCTCGTTGCCGAACTGGAGAGACGGCCTCAAGTTCGACGCTATCATTACTGATCGTAAGTTAATAATTTATTTTATTATGCTATCGTTATGGAACAAACACGAGGTCCACATGATGTTAAGCCGGAACTCTGCCTATAACCGATCATAAATTAATAGCTGCGTCACATAAGGCGAACTGCACTGCGCTCCTCACCCTGAGACATACAGTTGTTAAGTCTCACTTGTCTGTAATTTCATGAATTTTTCTTTACTGACTCTCAAGTACTGCTGCCGGACACACTTTTAGATGCTTGGCGATAAATTAAAATAAAAACACCATGCTAAAAATTACGAGAGGAAAAATTATAGTCATGTGCGGGATATAATTTTTCTTTCGATAAGCTATTATTATAATGGAATTCTTATTTTAGTAAAGTACGTTTCTCTTGTAGAATGCTGAACGTAGCGAAAAGTTCAATATACGGGTACGCAACCCAGGACCAAATTTTTATTGTCTCACAGTGCACGCAGTATTTTTCATCATTACCTGTGAGAAAAATAAATTACCTGAAACTCACATGTATAGACAATATAATTAATCAATAATAACATTTAAAAATTACCTAATATCTAACCTTATCTGTCAGAAGCAAGAATGTAGACCAATCAGAACAGAGAAAACTCTAAGTCCCATTAGATTCAGATAAAAAATTTGTTCCTTCTGTCCGCTAAAGCCAATTAAAGTTAATCCAAACAGGTGTGATGAAAAAGTTTTATCAACGCAGTATTTCTGCATGTTTTAAGAAAAACTGTTTTCACAACTATAGGCCCTATCTTTCAACTTCTAGCCCCGTACGGAGTCCGCGAGCCGACAGAAAAGATCGGCATAGAAAAAGAGAACTACACACTGTCCGAAGAGCATTTACCGAACCACGTGCCTTCTAAAGTGGAGTATGGCCTGTCTCATATCTACTGCGACCTTCTCAACTTTGCGGCCAAGCACTTGGAGGTTGGCAGGCGGCTGGTCTGCTGGTATCCTTTGGTCAGGTGAGAACAGCTATCCAGCTAGCATCATCATCAGCCGGAAGACGTCCACTGTTGAACAAACCCTCCCCCATATAACGCAACAAACTACGGCTATTAGCCACTCGTAACCATTGGCTAAACATTAGCAGTTGTTGTGCGTTGCTGCAAAAATAAAAATAATAAAACACTGTGTAGTTTTATATATTCTTATGTTGTGTAGTTTTTTATATATAGTTTATATTCTTCTTTTTTCTGATGATGTGGTCGAAAATGTTGTTTAGACTAACCTAGAAGTACTGGCTCTCAAGGACAGCTGCCGGAACACGCCGTTAATTGCTTGGCGACAGATTCTCTACTTGAGGGTGTTAGCTAGCCAGACGGGCATACGAAAAATGCCCTACCACCATGCTACAACGAATGCCATCCTAAGACGACAACCGGGACCGACGGCTTAACGTGCCCTCCGAATCACGGAAGCGTTCAGTAGTAATGTCACTAGCGGTCAACTCATGACCGCGGCGGACGTTTCTTAACTATGCTGATCGGTTATGAACAGCTAATAAGCAAACTTCGCTACGAGCATATGAAGTATTTTTATTATTTCAGGCAGGAGTATGAAGAAGACCAGCTACCCACACACCCGTGCCTGAAGCTAGTAGCGAACTCTGAGCAGGTGCTATCAAAGCTCACGTCCCGGAGACTCCTCACCTACGAGAAGGTGCATGATGTAGTGCCCCACATGCCAGCTGATCTTTACGGGGCAGCGCATAATTTTAGGTAAGGGATTGTCGTCTACTTGAGTCTTATTTTCAAAACTAAGAAAGTTTATTGGTAAAATTGGTAGTGAGTCCAAAATCTGTAAACATAACTTGGCATTATCTATGTCTTAAGCTAAGTCTTTTGAAGCGCTCGTAGCGAAGTTTACTTAGCTGTTCTCATGGCAGTCGTTATAGCATGGTGGTAGGGCATTTTGAGAATGCCCGCCTGGATAGCTACCACCCTCAAGTAGAAAATCTGTCCCCAAGCACCTAACGGTGTGTTCCGGCAGCTGTCCTTGAGATTCAGTACTTCTAGGTTAGCCTGAACAACATCTTCGACCACATCATCACCTACCATCAGGTGAGATAGTGGTCAAAGGCTAACCTACGAGGCATAAAAAGAAAAAACTATGTATGTGATTTGCGAGGAAAAAATGGGCGATGCCTCGTCCGCCCAGCGGTGGAATTCAAGTTTCCCCCTCCACCCACAGCACTAGAGTGGGAACAAAATCATTTGCATCATCAATATTAGAAATAATAATCAAATTATAATCCACCAATAGGGTCGAGGCCCTCAGAAATACTATATGATGTGTATGCAGATGAAGTAACAATGTAACAAATCGTCTACTTGTTATTATGTAAAATAAAACTAATGTGAAATATTTTTTCATCCCTCTTTGAAATTAGCCTCTTTTACTCCTTATCATCCACTGGTGACTTTTCAGCAAGTCTGTCATGGTGGGTACCACCGCAGTGGCAGATTTTCTGCCTCTTAGTAGTAGTGTACTGTGTTTAGGCTACTGCCCAGTAGCAAGTGAAAAATATGGGCGAACGAGTTATAAAAACTAAATGTAACTAAACTAAGCCTTGGAGTGAATGAGCCCAGTACAGTGTCATGAAAAATGTTTTATTTAAAATCTGGGTAACTCTGTACTGTCCTGGGCAGGCGTGATTGCTTGCCATCAGATGAAAGCTACTTTAAACACTTGTATCTCTACTTTTCCGTTACTTTATGACTCTAGAAGGGAATGAGGCTTGCAAGAAATTTGAAATACCTGATATCGTCATTACCTATCGCCCGGTTTTATCCTTCAAAACTGAGCCGATTCAATTATGCTTTGCCGTTAATTTTAAGAAAGAGTATCTAGGCTTCGCTTATTGTCTTTTATGTGACTTTCAAATTTGTTTGGCTGCATTTTAGCAGTTTTCAGGGTATTTTTCTTTAAAATAATCAATTGCTGAAAAAGGAAATGACAAGGGCATGTCTAGATTTGGGTTTAAAAAAATATTACTCTAGAGGAAAAAGAATGGGTATACATTTAAATAGAATTAAAAATATCTTTGTTTCCAGGGAAAAATACTTTGGAGGAGGCGAGTTGACGCGCCAAGAGCGGAAAGAGAAAAAAGCTGAAGAAAAAGCGGCGAATCTAGCACTTAAAGCTAAAATATATGGCATCACGTGATATACTATAAATATGTAAATAAAATAATCATTAAATATACAAGGAATTATTTTATTCCATAAGACCATTTAAAGTAAACAAAAACATAACTTAATAATATATGTAATGGAAAAGATACCCAACAAATAAATACATGCTTAAATAAATAATACATCCTTCCTCAATATCAAATTAAGTTATATAAACATAGTGTCTTACATGAAATATTCACTTCTTTTTCGTATAAAATGCGAGAAGTAGTAAGAAATGCGAGAGATGCATAGCAGAATTATTTGGACTCTTCTAGTGGTAAACATGTTCTTGTAACTTTTGGAACTAGTTAAGCCTGTGGTCAACTCCGTCCCATGAGCACAAGCGTTCTGAGCAAGAGCTTGAGCTGAGCTTCTTTATTTATGATGTAAGTTGGGGGTACGAGGATGGAGTGACATCTATAGGTCAATGTGTGTTGACAAGAGAAACAAGGGAGATTTGCCTTCAGTCCTTGTTTGTTCACATAAAAGTGTCGACAGGTCTCTCCCACCCATTTTACTCTCAAATCAATAAAAACAATAAGTATGGCGTACATACGCACATTTTATCACGCACACCAATATGTCCGCTGCTAACTAAAACTAATCGTTCACATGCATAAATGGGTTGAGCTTCAGCCTGTAGCTAGATCACTAGTTACAGATACAGCTATTAAAAGTATTAAAACATTGATCCATTGCGTTATCGGAAGAACTGATTCGATTGTTGATTTGTACCAAGCGCTTGCGCGCTTGGTACAAATCAACAATCGAGAAAAACATTGCTGTTTTTCTTACAAACCAGCCAGATTTAGGCTAGATGCGTTCATCCATTACCTATCTCCCTTGCTTCGTGATCTGAGGTCAAGACAAAAGAAAAAATTATACAATGAGCGGAATTCAAACTCACTATTCACATTCCTTGGACCGGGACATGTACCCATATTTTTTTTTTCTTTTATTGTATATAAGTTATTATGCATCTATTAATGCCAAAATCACAACACTAGAAATCATTTTTGACCCTTATATGTACCAATGGAAATCTATTATACCAATGGAATAATTTTACCCGTCCCAAAGCCTGTTCTGACCAAAGTTACATTGTTGTTCGATTGTTATCTATTTCATGGTGAAAGAATAATGCAACCCGTAAGGTTTTGAACTGTTTTAGTCAGCGATGGCAAGCGACAGCATCATTTGCGTGAGTGGTGCGGTGGATTCCTTGACACTCCGCTTGGTGACGGAGGATTGTGCCCACTGGCTTAGACGCCACACCTCCTTGCGTTTGTTGGAGTTGCCGCTCGACTTGTAGTGGTTTAGCAGGCTGTTTGTAGTCTGCAATATATATATTTTTTCTATGTAAGAACAGGACTTGGACATTTGGTGACACAAGTAAGAAACAGTTTGTTATTAGTCTTTAGATGTCGTATCTTTGTATGCATGTAACTTATCTGGCTATCGTATTAGTCAATTGAAATGTTACATGACCTTTGGATTTTTTAGAGGCGCAATTTTATTTTTGGGTCATGTGTGGGGATTTTGGGTCAATAGATGCTTAACCTTACCCATGGGGGCTGGGCTAGAATGTCACCCCCCCATCTCTACCTGTGGGTGTCGTAAGAGGCGACTAAGGGTAATACACCAGAAGGTGGGCAGCAGCGCTTTCTGAGAAACTGATATCTCACACTGCGATCCCCAAGACGCCTGCCAAGCGTGGGGATTACGGCAAATCCCTAAAAAAAATAATGGGGGAGGCGGTGTTCAGCAGTGGACAATCCGGCTGATACAGTACAGTACAGATGCTTAACCTCAAGTTTGTGGGGTCGCCACCCTTGTCCCCCGGCCGCCATCTTGGAAAAAGGGGTGAAAACACCTTTTTCACGATATCTCGGATACAAAAATAAAAATGCGTCCCTAAGAAATGCAATATTCGGTCCTTAAATTGTAACATTTCAATGGACTATATTGATTCGGGAACTTCACTTGTCGTGGAGGTGAGTGGTATAGTTTGACCGATACAGCTGTACCGCGCCTTAGGTATGCGCTCGGCGAGACGGGGGGAGCATCGGCTGTTGGGCTCTGTCAGTCCAGCGTCAAGTCAACGCTCATGGCGGTCGCTAGTGTCATTTGTACCGGACTGTCTGTCAGAAGCACATGAGACAAATATTCCAAGAAGGGTCGTGCGTTATCTCGTGATGTTAAGACCGTCATATTTAAGGTGGCCGAATATTTTAAGAAAAGAAAAGCAGACAAAGAAAGCTTTGAATTTAAAAGTGATTCGAATATTGCCAAAATCGTTGCGGAGGCTACGGGGTACTGCGAAAAAACCGTGAGAAATATTTCGGTATTCTTGTTGAATTAATTTCCTATTCAATTAAATAAATTAATGTGTACGACTGGCGTGCCTTATAACTAAACTGATATCGTAAGATCTATCCGACAATATCGATCTCATGTGAACTCATGCTCTTTCCTTCCCGTCCCCCACCTCACCGCACCTTCCTAAGGCGAGGTACAGCGGTATCGGTCAAACTATACAAACAGACTTGAACATCTAGTTTAGTTGTAATGGCAGAATATTATGATTAAATTTAAAAGTGTACCATCCCTCCAGGTAAAAAAAAGGCCATTCAAGAATTATAATTGTGGACGAAAATGTTTATATTACGTAAAGTATGCGGTTTTTTTTTTTTTTTGCATAAGGAAAATATATAGGTTGGGCCTTTCGTCTGAACAACTGCCTTACACTGCAATCCCCAAGACTCCTGTTAAGCTTGAATATTATGGCAATTCACTACCCTAATGGGGGAGGTCTTTGTTCGACGGTGAATATTATGGTTATTGATATTAGAGGGAATAGGTCCAAGTTAGGCAAATACGGCCATTCTCCTTTGTGTTTGCATTTCGTGTTTAATCAAACTTAACTGGCATCTACTTACCAGGAATATTCCTAAAAGGGCACGCATATTGTCCGGGTTTAGCTTCAATGCCTGACAGTAGTAGGATTTAGCCAACTCCAAGTTTTCTACTCCACCCTGTAATAATTAAAAAAATTCTTATAAAGCTTACGTCGGCGTTTTTTTACATCCGATAGATTACAGTATATGCAGCAGGAGTTCTTCAGTGCAGATACAAAATACGGCGCGGAAGTACTCCCCGGTCTAAAGGTACAGCTCCCACAGTTCCTGCCAAACCACAGAAGTTTGTTCAGCTATGGATCTGTGACGTCATCGTGTACGCACAATGGTGTACCGTATATCTGCTAGCCGCTGCTGCAGCAGATGGTTACAGGATTGATGTAACAGGAGTTCTTCAGCGCAGAATTTGAAGCGCTCGTAGCGACGTTTGATTAGCCGTTCTTAATCGATCAGCTAAGTTAAGCAACGTCCGCCGCGGTCAGGAGTTGGATGGGAGACCGCTAGTGACATTACAACTGAGCGCTTCCGTGCTTCGGAGGGCACGTTAAGCCGTCGGTCCCGGTTGTTGTCTTACGATGGTAGTAGGGCATTTTGCGAATGCCCGCCTGGCTAGCTACCGGGCTCATGTAGAAAATCTATCGCCAAGCACCTAACGGTGTGTTCCGGCAGCTGTCCTTGAGAGCCAGTAATTTTAGGCTAGCCTGAACAACATCTTCGACCACATCATAAGCTATAAGCAGAATGCGGCACGGAGGCATTCCCCGATTTGAAGGTACAGCTCCTGCAGTACCTCCCAAACCAGAGTTGATCAGCTATCATTCTGTGACGTCATCGTTTACATACCATGGTGTACCGTATGTCTGCTAGCCGCTGCTGCAACAGATGGTTATGGGGTTGATGCAGCAGGAGTTCTTCAGCGCAGAATGCGGCGCGGGAATACTCCCCAGTTTGAAGGTACAGCTCGCACAGTTCCTGCCAAGCCTCGACATCCGACATGAACCTGGAAAGTAGAATGATTTAAGACTACCTTAGTGAAACGGAAGCAGCAACGGTAACATAAAAGATTAACATTTAGAATTGATTCTGAAAATATCTTCATATATCACATAAAACCTATCTCTTCTTTTGTTTCTGTCCATCCAAAGGTTGTCTGGAAGAAATCGCTACACAGCGATAAGACCGCCCATTGTAATACCTTAGAAAATTATGTTAGTTACTCTAAAGTGTAAATTAGCTTGGTAAACAAGAGTATTTGTAATGTATTGTATAAAATGCGACTCATAGATAACCACTAGTTTCCTGCACACTGAAGTCAGGAGCACATATTTTTTTTTATGTTACTGTGATGGAACAAGCTCGAGGCCCACCTGATGTTAAGCAGACTAACCTCTGCCTATAACGGATGCATTTCGTATGTCACGAATTGCACTGCGCCCGTCACCTTGAGACATAATTGTCAAGTCTCATGTGCCTGTAAGTTCACTGGCTCTCAAAGAACTGCCGGAACACACCGTTAGGTGCTTGGCGACAGATTTTCTACTTGAGGGTAGTCGCTAGCCAGGCGGGCATTCACAAAATGCCCTTCCACCATGCGGTGAAGCTCAAGGGATTCGAACCATGTGCCTCCTGCGCGGCAGTCCATAGCCAATGCCACTGAGCTATCACTGCTTCAAAATCTCTTCACATCTTGTAATACCTTTAATTGTATGATACCATTCTGTTTTGACAGTTGAAGTTGTACACTGTTGAAGTTGTTTGATGCTTTCAGAGAGTGAAAACTATCTTATTTACCGTAAATATTTGCAAATAAAACTAGTCGAGTGCGAGTTGGACACACAAATCGAGGGTTCCATACCCCTATTTCTTCCAAGCAGTAATGATCTCGTTACTGTGCTGCGGTTTGTAGGGTATGGTTGCCGGTGAAATTACAGGCGCATGGGACTTAACAACTCTTGTCTGAAGGTGATTGGACGGAGTGCAGTTCATCACTTACGCGAACTGCAACCGTTGTAGGTAGAGGTTACCGCTGAACTTCGTGCTTACTCTATCACGAAAGCGTAAAAAAAACAGAATGTACTAAAATCGCAATTTTTTTTCTGTATAATTCTTATAGGTATCCTTAGTGAGAGTCCCGATCCGCACTTGCCCGTTTGCAATATTTTTTATTTTGTAATACAATAGACCTTAGACATTGAACTATTATTATACCAACTTTGACCCTTGTATTGTTTTATCGCAGTAGAGGAAAACCAAAAAAACGTTGACTTAACATTTCCTGTATTGGGTACCCTCTTTTATTTATGAAATTTTGTTATTATAATAATAAATAATGTAATGTAAGGAAATCCTAAAACGTATTTTGGGAAAATTTCAACTGGCTATATTATGGATTCAAAGATACAGCCTTTTAAAGATCGGACACACAAAAGGACCAATGGACAGCTTAGTGCTAGTAACAGGGTCTCATTTCTAGTACGGAACTCCAAAAAGGCAAACGCGGTCGTGCCGCAGTGTATAGTTTTTTTATATTAGGCAACAAACAAATCTTACTTCTTCAGATAGTCGACTAGTTCTTTGATAGCTTCAGCCGTCTGTCCCTGAGCCTTCAATATAGCGACGCGACGTTTCCGTGCCGCAGAATTTGTCTCATCAGCCTTTATTATATTATCCAACACTTCCAGGGCGTCACCATATCTGAAATTAAAATAATTGAAGATAAGGTTTAGGATAGAGGTTTCGTAAAGATAAGGGCTTTGGTTAATTTTTTGGATACTATTTGTGTTTTTTTTTATGCCTGATATGTTAGCCTTTGACCACTATCGTACCTTATGATGATGTGGTCGAAGATTATGTTCAGGCTAACCTAGAATTACTGGCTCTCAAGGATAGCTGCCGGAACACATCATTAGGTACTTGGCGACAGATGGTGATAATTATTTCACGATAGTGTCGCATTGATTATTGAAATAAGTACAAATATTGTCTTCTCACTGCACCCTGTTTTCTATAATACGTTAAAAAGTGCATCATCATGTTTTCCTTGAATCATGGAATTTCGGACCTTACTACTAAACATATTTTACTACATGAGATTTGTGAAGTGCGTGAAATGTGCTCCGCAACGCGGCCTCTGCAAAGATTGGAAAAAGTTATGGTATGTACAAATACATATAAGTAGCCTCAATTCAGAGCCTCCTTTGTGTTTGGGAAACTCTTTTGTACAGGACCCCTAGTCAAGGCTTCAACTATGTTATTGTGATGGAACAAGCCCTAGTCCCACCTGATGTTAAGTGGACTAACCTCTGCCTATAACAGATGCATTTCGTCAACGACGAATTGCACTGTGCCCGTCACACTGAGTCGTCCAGTTGTTAGGTCTCATTAGCCTGTAATTTTTCTGCCTCTCAAGGACTGCTGCCGGAACTCACTGTTAGAGGTGCTTGGCGACAAATTTTCTACTTGAGGGTGGTCGCTAGCCAGGCGGGAATTCACAAAATGCCCTTCCACCATGCGGTGAAGCTCAAGCCCGCGGCGAGATTTGAACCATGGACCTGCTGCACGGCAGTCCATAGCCAATGCCACTGAGCCATCACTGCATTATAAACTTACTATCTAACCAGCTCCTACCCCGCGCGGTGGTACGTCTTTTTATTTTGAGGATTTTTTTACTACGAAAACTCACCAGGCGTAGTAAGATTTAAAATAACTATTTTTTTTATGCTTAATAGGTTAGCCTTTGACCTCTATCCAACCTGATGGTAAGTGATGATGTGGTCAAATATGTTAATCAGGCTAACCTAGATTTTATATTTTTTGAGTAGTTGCAAGCTGTGTTCAGCAGTAGACAATCCGGATGTTACAGTAAGTGCGAACACGCGGTACGAACGCGGTCGGGTAACTGAGCGCACGGCGAGTTTGGCAGTATTAGCAAATTGCGTTCACGTCACTTTGCATGTGTCCCTAGTACCTACAACTTACAAACTGACGGCTAAACGGATGTTTTTTTTATTTCTGTCACATAAAACAAGCTCGAGGCCCACCTGATGTTAAGCAGACTAACCTCTGCCTAGAACAGATGCAATTCATCACAAGTGACGAAATGCACTGCGCCCGTCACCTTGAGACGTACTCGTAGTTGTTAAGTCTCATGTGCCTGTAATTTCACTGCGTTAATACACAATGTTAGAGTACTAAGCGTAGTATGTAATTATATAGATATAGATGTCAGCAGCCCAAAATAAATGTTTTGGCAAATAATTGATTACAATGAACCAATGTCATGTTACATAAAATTAATAATAGGAAATTCCGCATCTGCTAAATTACCATCAATCACCTAGGTAAAACTATTGTAATAATTTTATAATAGACTTACAAATTGTTGCAGAGTTAAGACTGAACGAAAAGATATAAAAAGGATGGCCCCAAGTTTTTTGCCCATCCATCTCGAAGTGGCTATATCTATACCATATTTGTTGAAGGCGGCATTAGTATATTTTAATAGTACATTATGTAATTGACGTTCAAAAGAGAATCGTACAATTAATTATTTTGACTTTGACTTTACCTTACAGAATTTAGCTTTAGATACAGAATAAATTAGGCTGCGTCTCCACCAGAGATTTGAGAGGAAGATGAGCGGTGTAATCTGTAAATGTAATTCTACATGCGGAAGTAATACACCAATAGAATCAACTCATTTTCCTACCCTCGCTAAGCTCAGCAGTGTAAGAGAAAAAATCTTCCAACAGGACCGCTCCTGTTGGAAGATTTTTTCTCTTACACTGCTTATCTTTCTCTTACATATTAATACACAGCCCAAGGATCAGACTCCACTAAAGCGGAGAGGAAAGGAGAAGCCTAACAGTAACAGCTGGGGTATATCCATTGAACCTGTGAATGCTTGGTGTTGGTGAGTTGGATGTGAGGTGGGACACATAGTTTAGGGTGATTAGGGTTGTCACACGTCAGGATTTTGAGGCCTTAGCGAGAATTACGAGTGTTTATAGTCAGGTTTGTTTGAAATACTGAATTATTAGGTATGTTATACTATTAAATTGGTACCCAAGTATTATCATGTTCTTGCTCTTATTCTAATTATCTCAACCAAAATAATTAATATAAAAATTTGTTGAGTATTCATAAAAATTCAGTATGTTAACAGTAAAGCTTTTTGAAGCGCTCATAGCGAAGTTTACATAGCTGTTCTCAACCGTTCAGCAAAGTTAAGCAACGTCGCCCACGGTCATGAGTTGGATGGGTGACCGCTAGTGACATTACTACTGAGCGTTTCCTTCGGAGGGCACGTTAAGCCGTCGGCCTAGGTTGTTGTCTTAGGATGGCAGTCGTTATAGCATTGTGGTAGGGTATTTTGCGAATGCCCACCTGGCTAGCGAATGCCCGCCTGGCTAGCTATCACCCTCAAGTAGAAAATCTGTCGCCAAGCACCTAACGGTGTGTTCTGGCAGTTGTCCTTGAGAGCCAGTACTTCTAGGTTAGCCTGAACAACATCTACGACCACATCATCACTTACCATCAGGTGAGATAGTGGTCAAAGTCTAACCTATAAGGTATAAAAAAAACGAAACAAACCACTAACTTCTCTTGAGCTTCCAAAAGTGCTGCTTGATACCTCATCACCCTCAGACTTCCGGGAAACTCCTTGGACAATATTGAGATGCAAGCGTATGCCACTCCATATGTGTGGCAGTCTAATGCTGCAAATATTATCTGTTCCAGAACCAGGTGCTCTGAAAATGATCATTATGACACATTAGGTTAAATAGTTGCGGACGCTATATATCTGTGATAGAGAGTAGCAATGTGGGACTGCAAATGAAAACAGACATTCAGTTGAGATAGTGGTCAAAGGCTAGCATATCAGGTATAAAAAATAAAATAAAAATAAAGACTGACCATTGCACAATTAATTAAATTATTTTTTTATGTTATTGTGACAGATCAATCACGAGGCCAACATGATGTTAAGAGTACTAACCTCTGCCTATACCTTCTCTCTTTGGATACTGACCAGATCAGACGTGTTTACACTAAATTCGCTATTTTTGTTTAAATTATAAAAATCATTGAGATTTGTGTGCGAAAAATTAAGTGATCTACTAGGAGTGCATACTCGTTAAAACGTGTCTTACTAGTGCAACAGTGTTTGTTACGACACACAAGCAGCGTTGGTGTATCAATAAGCGTACTCACGCACACTACTGTATAGTGTACAGACTGGTAAGAAAGAAGTGGTCGACCGTTTAACTTACAATGTCGGTTCAGCGATCCCCGCCAAGCTCTCCGCAACATAATTTACTGAATATAACGCCTTTAATTACCCATTCTCATTCTGATCCTGCTTTAAACTCCTCGGCAAATACTAAGTTTTCTGATCAGCAGCTGAACATCACTAAGCGACAGAAGCGAAATTTTCATGATTTTCTAGACTGCTCGCATAAAAATGTAGACATCCATAAAGATGTAGAAATCCAAACAACTCTGATGGACATTAAAAACCAGCAGGATCAAAAATTTGAGGTGTTAACTAATGCCATGAGCCAGATAATCAATCAAAACGAGGGTATTTATAAATCCATAGAAATAATGTCTAGACGATACGAAGAGCTCACGGTAAAATGTGGCTCCCTCGAGAAGGAAAACTCTGAGCTTAAAGTGCGAGTTTCATCCCTAGAAAGTCAAATGGAACTGTCAGAAAAAAACTCCCTCAAATCAACCCTTGAAATTCGTAACCTACCAAAACAAGCCAACGAAAGCAAGGAGCTGACCGTCAACATTGTTCAGACTATTGGCAATGCGATTGGCCTAGTAAGTCCAATCACAAGCTCTGATATAAGAAATATTTTTCGTAACAAGTCAGAAACTATTGTGGTGGATTTCGTCACCACAAATATTAAAGAATTATTCATCTCGGCATACAAATTGTTTAATAAATCACGTCATGACAGTAAAGATCCCCAGCTCAATACTTCTGACATACAAATAAGCGGAAACGCTCGTAAAATCTATGTATCCGAGGCGCTAACTGTAAAAACCCGTAAACTTTTCTACCTAGCCCGTGAGCTTGTGAAGAATAAGAAACTCTGGGCTGCCTGGACATCATATGGACAATTGTACGTCAAAATAGAGGAGGGTGCCCCGCCGACCCGCGTAGGCGAAGAGAAGGAATTACGTAATATGGATAAGTGACTAGATGGACTAAATAATTTCATTTTCTTTTTCTTTTATTGTATCAAGGACAATGCCAGTTTAGTACTAGGGCTAACTTTCTATCTATATTATTATTATATTGTGAGTTATATTATTACTTTATTGGTATCAGGTATCACATCGTTGTATATTTTTAAAATGTCATTTCACAGATATAATTATTTGAGCAAATCCATTCATACGCGACACTCACACTCACGCATTTCCTTTAACACACATTACACACATCACAGTTGGTGTGTAAGCACTGATCTTAACAATCACACAAACTCACTCAAACAAGCTGAGAACGCCTTGAGCTGTCATTTGCTTATCAAATCAATACCCCTGACTTTGACCTCTACCACAAAAATCTTTTATCAGTCTACGTTAGCGCTTAGCGTTAATCTATTGCAACCAAATATTCTACTACGTCCAGTTCCAAGTTCTGAAACCATATCTTTTAAATACTTAAACTATCTTGTGTTATTTGTTGAATGGACTAGATGTAAGTCTATCCATTCAATAAATTACTATGGATTTTAATAGTATTGAAACTCTGAACTTGGGACTGGACTCCTTCTCGGTTGCTAACACCATTAGATGTGACATAGAAGAACTGAGCGTATACGTAAATAAAGACAATAATTGCCTGCAGTCACTTAACTTGATATCGCTAAATATCAGAAGTATTAACTGCAATCTTAATAGCTTCGTCACTCTTATCCATAGATCTAAAGTGGACTGGGATATTTTGGTCCTTTCTGAGTGCTGGCTTATGGGTGACAAACACATCCCTCCACTAGAGGGGTATAACTACGTAGCTTCCGCTATCCATAATACCCAAAACGAGGGTGTTGTCGTATACTACAAGAGCCATATAAAAATAAAAGGCGTTAGTTCATCACTATGTGATGCTAATTCTCTTGTATTATGCCTTGATTCTGATACATGTATTATGGCTATCTACCGACCATGGGGACAGCGGAATGCCACCAATTTTTTCAACTCTTTAGATAAAATGCTATCGACACTTTCAACTTATAAAAATATAATTTTTTGTGGCGATATAAATATAGACATCGTCCCAGATACTTCGGATAATAAATCTTATGAATACCTAAATATCCTAGCAAGTCATAGCTTACTTCCAGCACACACAATGGTTACTCATGGACAGACGTGCCTAGACCACATGTTCTTAAAAACAAAGCATGAAGCTACCTGCTATGTAATCGAGTCATCGATCACTGATCATGATGCTGTTGCCCTAACAATGAATCTTAAAATTCAGCATAACTTTACTAACAAACCTATTACTTATATCGACTTTGAATCTCTTGATAGTACCATGCACATTCTAGATTTTCAACCGGTTCTAAACTCAACTGATGCCAATGAAGCTACTGACATATTTACCAACCTACTTATTGCTGCGATCACGAAACACACTAAGTCTCGTAAAGTATCACGGAGAAAAAAGTTGATCAAACCATGGATGACTAATGGCTTGGTACGTTGCATGCGTAATAGGGACAATTTGTACAGGAAATTAAAAAGAGATCCAGATAATGAGGTGCTTAAACTGACGTACAAAAACTATAGGAACTTTTGCAATTGTCAACTAAAAAAAGCTAAAAGGAACTATGAGAAAGAGGAGATTGAAGCAGCAAAAAGAAACAAGAAAAAACTTTGGGAGGTCATTAAAAACATTTCTGGACAGCAAAAAGCGCCTGATTATGCATCTAGTCTGTTATCGGTAGAAAACCCAAACTTAAGCATCAATGCAATTAACAATTATTTTGCTAATGTAGGCAAAAATCTTGCAGAATCATCCCAAACTAGACTGAGTGTTAACCCTTCCACTAGTAACTTAGATTTTCCATACACAACACCAGTAAATTCAATGGTTTTGCTCCCTACTGACGAACTAGAAATTTCCCAACTCATACAAAGCCTAAAAGATAAGTGTGCTGTTGGGGTAGATATGATATCTGGAAAGTTCCTAAAAAGATACTCGCATATATTAATTCCTATTATTGTGTTTATATCGAACTTAGCTCTTTGTACGGGAGTATTCCCGCGAGCCTTTAAAATTGCGCTCATCAAGCCTATACATAAAAATGGAGATAGAGACTGTGTCAATAATTTTAGGCCTATCTCAATTCTTCCAACACTATCAAAAATATTGGAACGACTGGAAAATATTGGAATGAACAAGCGACTAGTAAATTACCTAGAATCCAATAAACTGCTATCACACAGACAATTTGGTTTTCGTGCCAAACTGTCAACTGGTGACGCAGTTCATGAACTTATTAATTCCATTATTCAAAATCTTGATGTAAAGAGGAAATGCATCGCTATATTCCTGGATTTAGCCCGGGCATTTGACACAGTCTCTATTCCACATCTTCTTATCAAGCTTGATCAGCTCGGAATTCGAGGGGTTCCACATCAACTTTTCCGGGACTATCTGACTAACAGGACGCAACGGGTAAAGATTGCCACTTTGTTGAGTGATGAACAAATGATCACTTATGGCGTGCCGCAGGGCAGTGTTATTGGACCGACGCTGTTTCTGATCTATATAGATGGCCTCTGTCGCCTGAAACTGCAGGAGGGTAGTATATTTACTTTTGCTGATGATACAGCTCTCTTTTTCAGCGGAAACAGCTGGCATGAGGTTTTCTATTTGGCTCAAAAAGGTTTTAACTGTGTCTCCACGTGGTTACGTAACAATATGCTAACGTTAAATGTTTCTAAGACTAATTATATCACATTTGCATTGAGATCAAACCACCTTCCATCAAGGAACTTAACTTTAACTGCGCATTCATGCAACACTTTTAGTAATTGCCTGTGCTCCTCCCTTAGCAGAAATGAAACCGTCAAATACTTAGGTATAATTTTAGACCAAACGCTCACTTTCAAACCCCATATTGCAATACTGGCTACCAGACTTAGAAAACTGATATATATTTTTAAATCAATAAGACATGTAGCTGACCACTATATAATTAAAGAAATTTATACTGCCCTTTGTCAGTCTATAGTAGAGTACTGTATAACCTCCTGGGGTGGAGCAGCCAAGACTCATCTCATTGAGATTGAAAGAGCACAGCGATCTATTCTTAAAGTGAGTGCTTGTCTTCCTTTCCGTTACCCCACGACAGATTTATACAAAAAGTGGGATGTTCTTACAGTACGACAAACATTCATTCTGCGCACAGTCCTTAAACAGCACTCCATAACTAAATATGATATTGAGCTGGTCAAGGACAAGCGCCGTAAAGGCACTGTTTGCAAGGCTTTACAATTCCATACCAATCTATCTCATAATTTTTTTTGTTTCATGGGTCCATACCTCTATAACTGTTTCAACAATCAACTAACTATTTACCCTCAATCTAAGTCTCAATGTAATAAATCCGTAACAGCTTTTTTAAAAAACCTCACCTATGATGAAACTGAAAACTTACTATCTGTGCCTTCCTGATTACTATATATCTTGATTGTAGTCTACTATTTAGCCTGCCGACTAGTCTTTTGTTTTTCTTGAAGTTCTATAGTTAACATGCACGAGCTGAATATATATAAACATATGTATATGTACACATACATATATGTATATATATGTGTACGTGTATATGTATGTATATATATATACAAATAGCAATAAATAATAATCCATTAATTTCAGGTTCCATTTTACCTTTCAAAAATGAGTCCACCTCTCTGACTATAATCAGACAGCTAATCACAACAAGCTCATTACACAGAATCTCATAACAATAACACACAAACATTAGCGTAATTTACGTAGCCTACAGTCTGTACACGCGCAATACTGTTGCAAGTAAAATAAGCAAATCGATGTGTTTACGCACACGTCAACAAATAGGTATCACTAATGTTACAATGTTATCAATGCGGTTGGAGCACACGCTTACAATAGGTACGTCAAGATACAAACTATGCATTCCCCAGTGCACACATTCAACTTGCAGTTGACACAACTCAGTCTTTCATTCTATAAACATACTAGTTCATATTCACGCACACGAGCACCAACACAACACACGTACACCAACACAACACACATACACTACACTTTAAACTGTGAAATGACTCTGATAGCATTTTTATAACTACCTTCAAAATATGTTGTAAAATAGTTATATTTATTTTGTATAAAACCAGTTACCTACTAGTTATGTTATGAGTTATAGTCTAATATTTACTTATGATGTCAGATCCGTTGAGTGGGGCCTGGTGACCTGTGATACAGACTATTTATGTCTACTTCAGGCACCAGTCCTTGCAATGCGGGTTTACATTAGACAACAATAGGTATTAGTTTTGCTTGTATGATATTTATTATGAATTGTAAACCTATTTGCAAGGAAAATAAACGTATTTATTATTATTATAACAGATACATTTTGTCATAAGTCACAAATTGCACTGCGCCTGTCACCTTGAGACATAGTTGTTAAGTCTCATGTGCCTGTAATTTCACTGGCTCTCAAGGACTACTGCCGGAACACATTGTTAGGTGCTTGGCGACAGATTTTCTACTTGAGGGTAGTTACTAGCCAGGTGGGCATTCTCAAAATGCCATTCCACCATGCTTTGAAGCTTAAGCGCGCGGCGGGATTCGATCCATGGACCTGCAGCACGGCAGTCCATAGCCAATGCCACTGAGCCATCACTGCTAGAATTAATTATAGATTTGAAATTCCATCTGAAATAGTGCAGAGTAATATTGTCTATTAATTTGTTATTAATTACAATTAAATATTATATATAGTAGTTGTGAAATTTATGTTGATTATTCAAACTTCTAGGTTAGCCTGAACAACATCTTCGACCACATCATCACTTACCATCAGGTGAGATAGTGGTCAAAGGCTAAATCAGGCATAAAAAAAAAAAGGAAGGCTACTTACTATATACTTTTATAGTGCATCCTGTGATTATAGAAATTGAGCGCCTAGTTATATTGTTTTATCCAAAAACTACTTTGTAATGCTCTTATTAATGTGACATTCATTTTTAGTCAAAGACTATTTTTTTATCTCTGATTGTTGAAGAAAAACTGACAGACTGACCAATTAAAAGTGTTTAGTTTTTGATAGACAAACAACGACAAATAGGAGTTAATAGTTTTGGAATCCATAATGCTGATTGTATGCTCTGTGATTATTACAAATATTTAAGTAAATAATTATATTTTTTCTACATTAATGTCTTTATGATACTCTTCAGGCTTGACAATGATTTTTTATTAATAACTTTTTATTTACCATTGATTGTTTGTTAATGTTATTCAACTTTAATATACAAACATTTTCATATTTTAAGACATTCTGTTTATCGGTATTTAGATATAACATTCTATAGCGGGGCAAATAAACCTAGACCCATGCCATCTTCCCCGTCAAGTGCGATACCAGGGTATATGATACTTGATGTACAGTGCGATACCAGGGTATATGATACTTGTGTGCCATTCTCCCCATTTAACCCCAACACTTTGACTAAAGGGGTTGAAGAAACTGTTTTTCCCATCTGCCTCTTTAATGGAAAGAGGGCACCGGGGAGGATGGGAGCAAGTCGTCAAAGCCTAGCCTATCAACTACATCGACTTTTGTACGCATACCGGACAAATCTCTGTGATTTTTGGTATGCTTATTTTTGTTTTGTAAATGATTTAAATAAATAAAAAAAAAAAAAACATAAACAAGGCTATTCTGTTCATGGCACAAAGCACACTTGCTTGTTTTGGTTTACGTCAACCAGGTGAATTAACTTAATTAATTTTTTCATTCACAGCATGAGCGTGAGCCGCAGAACAACATTATCCCAAATAAAACCAAAGTTGAACAATTGTTTAAACCATGTGTGAGCCAGTTGAATTATTGTAGTGAAACACAGTTGCGCTTTGCTACTATTTTTGTAAATGTAAGTAATGATTGTACTTGATTGATATTTAGAAAATCTGATCAGAAGGGTAGCAGACATGATCATGAATTGGCCAAATCTTGGCTAGCTGTCATATGGGACGGATTTTAGAATAAATAACAAATTTTGTACAAGCTAAGCTGAAGAGATTACAAAATTACTATTGTTTGAGCCCAATTTTGAAAACATCCAGAAAATATTTTACCACATAATAATATATTAATTTCATATTTTGACAGTAGCTATAAAGGTTGTTCCAGGTGCATCAACCAAATCCAAACCGAACAATATTTGACCAAAGCCTTGCAGGAATGTACCCCTGTGTAAATAGTGCATATTTGCATGATTTGAACCATAGGAAATCAGAATTAAACTATTATTGCTTACATTTAACCAGAACTTAAATTAATAATAATAATAATAATGATGATATATTTATTTGCCAAAATTAGAATGTACACAAGATACTTAAGAAATTATATTACTAATTAGAACTAAAATTATAAAATTTACTATAACTTAAGAACAACGGCTCGTAGCTCGTAGTTCTGATCTGAAGCTGTGATTTTATATTTATAGAATTAGTATACTATTAAGAAATTCTAATCTGAAGCTGTGATCTTTTATATTTTTAGCAATAAGTTAACTGTTATTTAATACTAATCTAAAGCTGTGATTTTATATTTTTAGAATTAGTGTACTGTTAAGAAATTCTAATCTGAAGCTGTGATCTCTTATATTTTTAGCAATAAGTTAACTGTTATTTAATACTAATCTGAAGCTGTGATTTTGTATTTTTAGAATTAGTGTACTGTTAAGAAATTCTAATCTGAAGCTGTGATCTCTTATATTTTTAGCAATAAGTTTACTGTTAATTAGTTCTAATCTGAAGCTGTGATTTTATATTTTTAGAATTAGTGTACTGTTAAGAAATTCTAATCTAAAGCTGTGATCTCTTATATTTTTAGCAGTAAGTTTACTGTTAATTAATTCTAATCTGAAGCTGTGATTTTATATTTTTAGAATTAGTGTACTGTTAAGAAATTCTAATCTGAAGCTGTGATCTCTTATATTTTAGGAATAAGTTTACTGTTAGGTCATTCTTATCTGAAGCTGTGATTTTATATTTTTAGAATTAGTGTACTATTAAGAAATTCTAATCTGAAGCTGTGATTTTGTCTTTGACCCATTTTATTTCAAGTGTATAGCATAGTTTTAAATTATTTTTTTATTGTGCATCATTTTTATAGACCAATGATTATATGTGTCTTATAAGCCTCTAAAACTCATGTATTTTATTAATGCATCCTGAAATTTTGCTGTTGACTCTACCAAAACTGCTTTGGGGTTCAAGTGGAATTGAAATATGAAAATATTTCTTTAATTAATTTTATACCTAAAATTGCTTTGGGGTTCAAGGTGGAATGAATGTATGTACCGAAGAGTTTTGAGAACAATGGCTTTGGGGTTGAGTGGAATAAGCCGTTTCTATCTAGTCTTGAGGTAAATTTAATAAATATAGTAATGATAGAAAAGTTGAAAAAGTGTAATTCTAATCACACTTAGTTTATTGGAGATGTTTCTTTCATTTAATAATAATAATAATAATAATTTATTTATCTCAATTTTACAATTCACACCTTTAGTACTAACATTAATACTATGCACATATTTTATTGTATATTTATACTCGTACTGTTGTAGAAACCAATATATAGCAATGCCTACACTAAGATTAATCTTGTGTTGTAGGTTTGCTATCCTTTCCAAGATCACACGTTTATTTACAGAGTATTAGTTAAGATGTATTTAATTTTCTAATAACATGAATTTAACATTATTTTAAACAATATATACTATATAAAATGTATTAATTATTTTACCATGAAAGGTTGTAAATATGTTCTGTGTAAAATTACAAATAGTGTGAATGAGTGTGAGGAGAAAGCAATTTGTATATGAGTGTTGTGTGAGTGTGTGTGTATGTGTGTTTTTGTGTGAGTGTGTGTGTTTTGAATAAATTTGCCAGTAAATCATATAATTGGTTTTAATAATTTTTCAGTGTTGTCATAATTCATATTTTGTAGCCAGTAATGGGTTGCTATCTTTACTTCTTTTTGCCTTAACGAAATAAGATTTGGAAGAACTTTTGCTGCTTGATTATACAGAAATGGTCCCAGGAAATTTTGGTGAAAAATTAAAATGTTTATTGAATGGTGTGATTTGTGTATGTTGTTAATGTATGGGTGTGTTTGTGTGTGTGTGTGCTCACGTGTAAATTATATCTTCAGTGTCATCATACAACTTAGAAAGTAACCATTTCTTTACTACTTGCTTGACTAAGCTTTGCTTGATTAAAGAGACATGGAACCAAAAAATGAGGATGACGCTTGGCAAATACATATGACACGGGAGGAACGGGAACTTTGAAAACGCGTTTTGATCTAATGTTTTCTAGATTATATTTTGTTCTGAGGTTTTTATGGTGTGAGACTATTGCTTTCATAATAAAAAGCTGGTGCACCCTTAACACTTCCGTTTCTTTGTACAAGAGGTCCGTTGAAAATCTGAAAGGTTTCTTCAGCATAACTTTCAACACTGACAATAGATTATACCTACTAGTTTTAATCTTTATTATTTCCATACACATTCTATACACAGTACCCACATTTATGAAGACTAACATGATAGAATCAATGGTAACATATGTGTTACCTACTTGAGTGACAAAGTGAATAGATGAGTGGTGAAATTTGCCTAGCAATTACTTATTATTACATAAAATAATTTTAACAACATTAACTTACTTTCATTGCCTAGTTTATCAAGATCCTCACCCAAAACAGCCGCCCACAATTCCATCACATCCTCACTTCTCCGTTCATTGCCCTCTCTCCATTGGCGAAGGAGATCTTTAGCCTCTGTAACAATAGGTAGTATTAATAGGTGGTATATATATATTATTGGTGCGCGAAGAATGCTTCCCACGTGTGCCATAGTTATTCTCTTTTGTAATAATTGTTATCTAGATCTACTCTACAAACAGTTGAACGTAGCGTGAAGGTACCTTGTAGGCTTTCTCATGTTTTCAGTCTTCATCAGTTCCTAGTACAGATAATGTACCTAAATTAACATTCTATTACATATAAACATACACTGTATGTCATTAAATTAAGTTTGTCTCATGCCAATAAAATAAGTTACGCTGTTATTGAGATGGTCGACTTAAGTTGAACTTCAAGATTTGTAATGATACATTTTCGCAACCTAAATCATTATGAGGTTCTTTTTCTCTCTGTAAAACTTACCGCTATGACTTATTTCCTCGTAATTAAACGACATCCCTGCGCAATATCAGATTTAATTTAAAAATTTCTAACAAATTTAACTGTATCAAAGATTACCATATATAATATATTTGATCTATGGATTACTAACCCACTGATCTGTATCAGACAGAAAACAACACCACAGTCTGCCACAGTCCACACCACACCACCACGGGTGCATACTAGTGATGGATAATATAGCATATAGCGCCATAGTATAGCGCGTTATTGCATTATAGCGCATACAACACGCTATGTGTATATTCTCTTCGCGCTATTAATATAACGTCTCGCGTGCTTGCGATCGCGGTAACATGATTTTCGCATGTACGCGTTATGGGCCTACGCGCTATATACCTATTACTCGTTTGTGTTGTGTGACCGCGCGCGATCTATTGACTCGCGCTTAGTAGTAGTAGTAGTAAAAGTAGTGAAGTTAATACATACAATAAACGGTCAAGCGCGTGTCGGGCCACGCGCAATGTAGGGTTCCGTAGTAGCCCGTTATCATAATATAGAATAATTCTGTTGTTAATTTTCTTTTTACCTCTGTACCTTTAACTTTCTAAGCAATATATATATTCAAGAACCAACAGAGTCACAATATTTTTCTACTGAAAAAATATTCTTATTTATAATAATAATTATGAGACGGCAAATTCCATACCAAATGCTACAGTCCCGTCAATATGGAAGGAAGCACAAATTATTATCTATACTTCCTTTTCTATCCAAAGTCCTCGAGCGTGTAGTTCACCAACAATTAAACTCATTCCTCATTCATCACCAACTCCTTAATCCTTTCCAATCTGGATTTCGACCTGGACATAGTACAACTACAGCTTTAGTAAAAATTACTGAGGACATTCGTTTTGGAATGGAAAACAGAGAGTTAACATTGCTGACTATACTTGACTTCAGCAACGCATTCAATTCCGTTGACTTTGATGTCCTTCTCGCTCTACTTCGCTCCATCTCCAACGGCAATTGACTGGTTTCACAGTTATCTGTCTGGCCCCGACAGCAAGTTCGCCTTGATAAGTCTGTCTCCTCTTGGTGTAACATCACTGTCGGTGTGCCTCAAGGCGGCGTTTTATCTCTTCTTCTTTTCGCAATTTTCATAAACACTATATCTCAACGTCTTACGTCTTCCTACCACCTCGATGCAGACAATCTCCAAGTTTACTGCCAAGCCCCCCTTAACCGTTTAGATGAAGCGGTAAACATTGTAAATTATGATCGACGTTACATTTCCGACTGGAGCAAATCATACCGTCTAAGAGTAAATCGACTCAAAACTCAGGTTATCATTTTAGGCAGTTCACGGACTATTTGTAAAATAGATTGGGATACCTTACCAAACATTTTCTTTGAGGGTGTGAAAATACCGTACAGCAAAAAAGTTAATAATATTGGGATTATTTTTGATGAATGCCTTAACTGGATCCCACAATTGGATACTGTTAGCCGTAAAACGTTTGCTGCCGCAGGTTCACTCACAAGATTGAGAAACTCTTTGCCAACAGCCGATAAAGTTGCGCTTGCACAGTCTCTTTTGTTACCGATTTTTGATTACGCAGACGCTGCTATTTAGACCTTACGGAGGACCAGCTAAACAAACTTGAGCGTCTTCAACACTTTTCAATGAGGTTCATATTTGGCTTGCGCAGAAACGACCACGTTTCTGAATTTCGTACCAAGCTCAAGTGGCTTACTATACGACATCGCCGAAATGAAAACATCCTATCTCTTCTCTAAAATATTTTGTTTAACCCTTCTACACCCAAATACCTTAAAAAGCGTTTTGAATATCTTGATGTCTCTAATTCTCTTTGCTTACGTTCATCAGAGAATCTTATGCTTAAGTCCCCTACACACTACCTCGTTTTATGACCGTTCTTTTTCGGTTGAGGCCGTCAGACTCTGGAATGCATTGTCACTTGATACCAAGCGAGCTCCATCCTTAAATGTTTTTAAAGACCAAGTCAAAGCTCTTTATCTGTCGTGCAAGCATAAACTCCATACATTTAAAAATTATATTTATATATTATATATGTATCTTTATTCATGTGTGTAAGTGTATATGTATGTATTTTGTATGTATATGTATAGTATTTGTATGTATATATATTGTATTGTAGACATGTGTAAATACTAATAAATATATTGTACACCGCCATCCCTTTTCAAAACTTGCTCCTCTTCATTCAACGGTTGTCTGGATGAGATCGCTTTGAGCGATAAGGCCGCCAATTGTTTACTATTTTTAAGTGTATATATTTTATTTTCGTAATATTTTTAATTCTAGTTTAGTTTAAGGTGTTCAATTAAGAGTTTATCTATCTATCTATCTATAGGTCATACAGAAGCATAATATCTAATTGTTGCCTCCTATAGTTTAATTGCAATAATTTATATTTGTTTAGCAGCTCTTCTCCTCATAATGGTTTAATATTATGCAATAAATACGTTAATTCATTGTTGAAGTTACTAGAGGACCTTATGACAAAATTAAATATTTTTAAACCACGTGCTATTATTATATTTTGAATATTTACATAAAAGATTATTTACTATCTTATATTATTCCTTAATCCATTATGACTTGAACTTCATCAAAGTTAGAATCCCATAACACATATATATAATATATAAAATTACACATCACAAACCCTTCACGTGCACGTATACTCAAACATACAGAAACACGCACCGACACATACACCTTCCAAATCCCTCACAGACATTCATTTAAACTCGTACACCAATACTACACCACAGAATAATGACTACACGTAAATATTAATTGTTAAAATTATACAAAATGACGTTAATTTCGAATAAAAACAATTTCGTTAAATATTTTTCCTATATGTATATATGTTTCAATGTATTGGTTCAATTTTGAATTGTTACTAAATAGTATATATAAAAGAAAAAAATATAGATGTGTTACAGATTCTCTAAAGCCAGGAAGGACCTGGCTCCTGAGATACAGGCCACCAGCCTAGTTTTAGAGTCAGACTCATCATAAATGCATCACAATAATAAAATTTATTTGTATTTGTATAAAATTATTTGTTTTTGTCTTAGGGGTAAAATTATTTTTAATAAAATACACTAAAAATCTGCCCAGATCCTTTTGGAATTTTAAGTGGTCTTGATAAGTATTTATAGAATGATACATTTTCAGGTCATCGGCATGTAATAGCAATTTAAAAAAATTTAAATATTTTTTAGTAAACACACTGTTTGTTTGTTTGTTATTGTCTAAGTTTTAAATATTTCAGTAAAGCTTCGATAAGGCGGGCAAAATTGAGATTGGGCGATAGTTTGCTACAACTTTAAATAATCCGTGGGTTGAATATATGGTGGACTGGAAAACAAATGTTGTCAGCGGTGTATTTAAAATCTTATGGAGAAACATTATTAACTCCAGCGCCCTTAGTTGGATCGAGCCTACGTAGATCCGATTTGATATACATTTGATTATAGTAAAACAAACATCACTGAAAATTAAATCTGACGTCTTCAGAAATATAAAATTTATTATGTGCATTATAACCGTCGGTAACAGTTCAGGGTGCAAATACTGATTGGAAGTGATTCGAGTAAATGTTACTAATATCTACTGGGTCACTTGCTGTTTTTGGAGCACCCATCTTCCTAGCAGTCTTGTCTGCCCTACCCCTAGAGTGTTTTTTTATAAGCCGGAGACGCGGAGAGGGAGCGGCGCAAGTATACTGCGAAGGTGTAGCGAGTACGCTGCGATAAGGTTGCGAGAAGACTGAAGCTGCGCACCCACAGCGCCGGAGCTGTCATAGAATTACTTCACTTCTAATAAGATATTTGTCTCTAAGTCTAACTTATGATGTGCTTGTGATTTATGATTAATTATTTTCATGAAGCAGAAGCTAATTTTGGGAAATTTCATTCGTATTAAATTTAGGTTTCTGTAACTCCCTCCCATCAATGGGGAATATTCTGCCCTCTCTCCCCCTCCCCATTGCACAAAATATTTACATATATACCATACCTAAAGTCCTTCTTATGTATGTAGATACACATTTATATTTTAATTATTATTATTTAAAAAACAAAAATAGTTTCCGTAATCCCCCACCCCTCTGGGGGGATGCTACAACTCCCCCTCTCCTCTCTCAACCCCTCCCTATAGTATATAACTATCTATACCGCTTCTAGTCCTACCAGTACTTCATCTTAGCAACTTTAAAGGATTTATTCTAAGAATTTTGTATTTGGTGTAAAATTATCTAATACATAAGTTCAACGACTATTACTGCTAAAGTAATAAAGTTATATTAACCGCTATAATTTTCCTTGAAAGTTCATAAACTGCACTATCATCATGAATTTTTTCAGACTTTTCAAGCCAGCAGTTTAGGTTTTAGAGGGTGGGACGCCCTTCTGGAACAAAAATTTGCCCTTTAAAGTTGAATATTTCGTAAATGAAGCGTTAAATCGTGAAATGGTATGAGCAACTCCTAAACTATTTCAAATTACCTATTTAATGATACCCCACCCGATGGGATAGACGACAAAAAAAAAATTCATACCCACATCACTTGTATGGGAGCTACCCTAAAAAAAAATATTTTTCAAAATTTTATTCTACCACTTTGTCGGCGTGGTAAGTTTACATACCCGTACAAAATTGCAGCTTTCTAGTACAAACGGTCTCTTAACAAAACCTCGGACAGACGGACAGACAGACGGACATGACGAAACTATAAGGGTTCCTTGTAGGTACTACGGAACCCTAAAAAGAACAATGTATACCTATAAACTAAAAAAAAAAAAAACCTACTCAAAGAGTAGAAACAAAACGTTGTATTTGTACATACCTATCATAAATGAACTTGTAAATACGCCTATAAATGGACACATTTCATATCAATGTACAAGAAAATTATAGACAGTCTTAAGCCTGAATAGTATGAAGAAAAGTTTATTCTATTTATTACAATGAAGGAATGTAATATTTAGTTTTGTATGTGTTAGAATCAAGTCGTTACCTACTCATTAGAGCCATGCTGCGCTAGTGTTGAACAATAACGACCAATAGCACGTTGCGCCTGACGCTATTGTGACAACACATAGCACGTAGCATCTAGCGCGAGCGCCTTGTTTCGTTATAACGATAGCGTATAATATAGCGCGTTAATAGAATATAGTTTGTAGTCTCTAGCGCGTTGGTGCTGTATAGCGGATTTGAACAATACTAGTGCATACCATTTGAAGTTAGATTCGCTAAAAACGATCACACTCCCAAAAAGTTGTTCCACATGGGCCTTGGCGTTATTTTCGCCATAAACGCTATGAGGCTACTGGAACAGTTTGAATTCCCTACATCTAATGTCAAAAGTGACAGAAGTGGCAAATTTTAGTGGCATTCTTAGCGTTCTTATCCTAAATGGAACAGGGGATGACAGTTACAAACGATCACAGTGATCACAACCACAGACGCAGAATGTGATCAAAATTATCGAAATTAACGTTCTTAGCGACTAATGGAACATACCCTTAGTAGCTCTGAATAAGGTTAGAGATCAGTAGTAGCAATGAGGATACAATACTACGTAAGAAGAGGCGGGACTTTAGAACATAAGATGGGTTTTGATGGTTGTTCGAAACGGGTACTAAGCTCTAGTACCAACATAACGCAAGAAAAAAATTCTGTATGTCAACTAAATTCGTAATTTTACAGTCTTGCCAACATTAGCTAACTGATAGTGATGTCCCACAGAAAAATAATCGATTAAATCAATATTAGATTACCAAATAGTGACATGCTGATGAAATCATCGATTTATATATAAACAGGTTTATTTTTTAAATAAAAGAAATATTTATAATAAGAGTTTTATTACAACCAAAACAAATTCAATCAAAACAAAGTAGTCTAAATCCATCGATGGAATCAGTACAAGGGCTATAGATAAGACGTACATTGAGCGCCATTTCGTCAAATAAAATTGCGCAATTTTTTTCTTCTTCTGTTAATTTATCGCCTTATTTTTAAGGTTTTCCATAACTGTTTTATCTATTCCAGTTTCTAATTTCATATTTTGTAGGACAGTCTGTAATGTGCATATACTCGGCATGGGTAATAATTGACTTAAATACCATAAGACTTCGGAGATTTTTGTAAATAGCTAATGCAACGCTTTTATTCAATTTTGTCCATCGCTTACCATGCGCTTTTCGGTTTTGATTTTTGATGGTAGAATCAATAAGACTGTTTACAATGGGGGATGATATGTTGTCCATCGTAATTAATTTATTTTTTAAGGTTTTATTTTCTGTCTTATATTTTTCGATACGCTTCAAAAGCCTGCGTATTCGAGGTGTAGTACCTTTTTTTGAATCTGAAAAAATATGTGTTCAAAATTAATTTGGTTGGGCAGGGGAGGAGGCTCGAGTGGTGAAACGGGGCATTGATGCATCATAAAGGGGCCTTTTAACCTTACTCACTGGGTTACAAGTCCCAGGCACCTTGACTTGGGCCTCTTCTTCTGTAACGTTATGGACCCGGCACCCACATGGTGAATCCATGGAATGCTAAGTAAATTTGTCTCATATAGATAAGTTTTTCACCATCTTTGAAACATGTGATCCGTAAAAGCACTACACATGGACAATGGGACATAATGCGTACCCAGGTAACACCATGGCAAATACTTTAATTACAGGTGCATCGATATTCGATATTTAGTATCGATTATGATGTCCACACTACGAATTTGGTTATAGGGCATGATTTAGGGAAAACTTATAAAAAAAGACAGGTTAAACTATGATAATTCGCTTTATATTATGAATATGTACATACCTTTCTTCGTTTAAAGGAAATTTCGCCATCAACATCCGCTTTTTGTTGTTAGTGCGGCCGGCTTTTAGGCCACATATTTCACATGTTTTATAGTACATTATAACATGTAAAGCTACTTTTACTTTTTGTAACACGTAAAAAACTTGGCTGTAAAATATGAATTTGGTCTAGAATAACGAGAAAAACACCGAAAAGCAATCACAAACAACAACAAACAAAAGTTGATATGTGACACCACATCACAGACCACAGACAGAGAAGAGCCATTTGACAGAAATTACCACAGATATATCACAAATTAGAAAGAGATGTATGTATGGATCGAAAGAGATAGAAAGAGTCGCCATGAAAGTTCGCACCCTTTTCATACAAACACTTTTCCCATAGAGAGTTTCGTCAGACTGAGTAGTAGTATCGTAGAACGAGAAGGTACATAGGGTGCATACCATTTGAAGTTAGATTCGCTAAAAACGCTAAAAACGATCACACTCCCAAAAAGTTGTTCCACATGGGTCTTGGCGTTATTTTCGCCATAAACGCTATGAGGCTACTGGAACAGTTTGAATTCCCTACATCTAATGTCAAAAGTGACAGAAGTGGCAAATTTTAGTGGCATTCTTAGCGTTCTTATCCTAAATGGAACAGGGGATGACAGTTACAAACGATCACAGTGATCATAACCACAGACGCAGAATGTGATCAAAATTATCGAAATTAACGTTCTTAGCGACTAATGGAACATAACCATATACTCCTTATAGAGAGAAGGGTCTATGATATTCATACCTCTATACTCTGTTTACGGGTAGTATCAAGTCCTCATTGCACCACACCACCACAACGCGAACGTCCACAACAGTGTTGCCAGATTCAATGAACCTTTTATCTGTAGCGCAGGTGAACCGAAAGTCTTGACCTTCGAACCGATCCATCGACAGAAAGCAGCGTAGTAGCACAAATACAACTCAGCAGTCGAATTACCGCAGATTTCCCGTGTGTTGGTAGCAGACCATGTTCGGACGCAACCTACGGATGCAAGTAAGCATAAAACCATGCGACTTTAGTATCGACAATAAGAGCAACCCGCAGCCGGAAAACGCAAGAAGCTTTCGGTAGAGGTGACAACCGATTGCAGCACTTTTTGTTTAGGCCTGATAGTTTAGTCTTTGACCACTATCTCACCCGATGGTAAATGATGTGGTCGAAGATGTTCTTCAGGCTAACCTAGAATTAAGGCACTAGTTCCGGTCGCCTGTTTGTCACAGATGGCACCACTAAGATGCAGTTTCTCATCGATACTGGCAGTGACACCCACCCGACGAACAGCACTCAGAGAACGCCGTGACGAGACCAAATAACAACTCTGCGCAGCAAATGGTACACCAATTGATACATATGGCTATGCTCATCTTGTGCTTAGTCTAGGCTTGCACCGTAATATTGCCTGGCGATTAATAGTTGTGGTCGTAACAAAGAAAATAAGACTGCAGACACCAACAGCTGATAGACGGTACAATACAACTCGACTTATATCATCGGTTGCCCCAGCACCGTCAACTTTTAACATATCTTCTGAGCAGGTTTAAACTGGTAATTCAATATACCATGTGATTCTTAATCAGTATCCAGAGATAACTAGGCCTGCTAGTGTGCATGACATACTGAAACATTTGACTGTGCATCATATAAAAACCACAACAGGCCTACCGGTAAGCTGCACTCCGCGAAGACTGGCAGCGGACTTATTGAAAATCGCAAAAGATGAGTTTGCGCAGATGTTGCAGAACGGAACTGCCATACATTCAAAGTCGGCATGGGCTTCACGTCTACATCTTGCGCCCAAAGAAGATAATGGGTGGCATCCGTGTGGTGATCACAGGATGCTCAATGCAAGGACCGTTCTAGACCAGCATCCCATACAACATATTCACGGTTTTTCTTATTGTATATCTAGGTTATCTTAGGTCGCTAGGTTGTGAGGTATATTTCACAATTGATCTCGTTAAAGCTTCCAATCAAATTCAACAATACAAAACAACAATATCTACCATTCGGCCTTTATAAATTCCCGTACATGACGTTCGGACTTCGTACCGTTAGTAAATTTTTTCAACGTTTTGTTGGTGAAATGCTGCGTGGACTGGAGTATTTCGTGGACGTACCATTTCATGGATGACATTACAGTGTATTCAAAAGTCAGAAGGAACATGAAGTACACCTTCATATTCACATTACCAGATTTAAAATGGCATTAGCTCAATCTCTTTTACTTCCAATTACACAATCGATAATGTGCTTAAAAATTGGACCGATCGTGTAGGCTACTACATGGCCAGCCGAGGTAGCCATTTGAATGATTTTTTTTCCATTATTAACCGGAAGGATTGTACTTTCAAATAAAAAAAGACATTTGAGAAAATATTCAAAAGATTTTTTTTATGGGATTAAAAAAAAAAAATATTTTGCGGACCCTTTATGTAAACTTTAATATTTAAAGTTTAAATATTTATTAAGTGGTGTAACAATATAGAGTTTTCTATCTATCTATCTATCTTAAAAACTGAGTATGGTAATAAACACAAACAAAGCATTTTCGGTGCTAAGTAACTTCCTTAGTTTAGTTGCTATGCTACAGAATTTCTGCAGCGGGTACCAAACAGTTGTCTGAAAAAGTAGAAGCCATTGCTAACTTTCCACCCCCCGAAAACCGTTAAAAAGTTGTGTAGGTTTTTTTTTGCGTAGGATATTGAACTTTTATCGCAGGTTTATTAATCTGGGATAATGCATACTTTTCTCTATGGATAATGCCTTAAAAATAAAATTATTTGATTAATTTTAGTATATAAATCTTAGTTTTTTCTGAAGCTTTAGTAATAAAGGTGTATGAGTATTCATCCAATCCTGGAGAAGTGTCTACTACTAGAACATTTAGCGCCACTTGTGATTTCTCTAGTGAATATAAAGCATCCATATTATTAGGTGCAGAAAGAGAGTGATTGGATGTATAATGGAAATATTTAATGAAATGGCTATGTATGAACAAATAGGGGGCCAATTTTACGAGCGAAAGATTCCAGCCAGGAGGATGGGTCATTTGATGTTAAGTTTTGGTAGCTTTAATATCTCTTCTAATGTTTGTATTCTCCCGATCCCACCATTGAAAGGAGGGGAAGTTAGAACTTTCCCGTTGAAAGTTTTTCATTTCAAAGTTTCATTAAAAAAATTAAGTCAGACCGCATATGGAATACTGGTTTCATTCAACGGTGGCGAGCCGTTCGTATTGTTGTCGATCCCATTCTGACAGATGGTTTGGAATCGCTTAGTCTCCGGAGAGACTTTGTATATTTCTGCGTATTCTGCCATCTGTTCTGTTTAGAGTGTTCTGATGCCAATTTCTGAATTCCACTAGTGCACCGCTCGCGAACGTTGGGATATTGACCCTCACTTACTTGTGCTGCTGCGCTCAACTGCGCAACGGTCCTCAAGAACATTTATCCTATAAATTTAAATAAAATAAATCCAACTCTCACTGATTATCCTTCATAATATGTCTGGAACAATAAACAAGAAAGCTTATTCATTGCCCACTAATTAGTCTCTTATTTTTATCTTAGCGTTTAAAATTATATTAGTTCAACTTATTCGCATCCATCATAGACTGAGGAGGCTTTTACTAGGTGGTCAGTAATACGAGTATGCCCAGGCATCCCACTAGCGAAACCTGAGTGGCAAAGATGCATGGTCGGCCTGCCGGTTAAACAGGTCGTTGCGTAGTGACGGACGGAAAACACGGGGGTTGAACTCGCCCGGGTAAACGCAGTGACCACACTGGAGTCTGCCGCTTGGCTCTTCTTATTCTGCACATGGGCACGCTTTTGGATGATTACTCATTGAGGGTGGCGTCCGCTCTTTAACTTGGATGTCCTATCTACACACCTCACACCTGTATCTGCAGGGTCAGAGGGTTGAGGTGGAAGACAGAAAAACGTGGTACCACGTCATCAATGACATCCTTAAGCGGGCCTGTGTCAGCTGAAGTTCCTTGTCTAAACCCTGGGACTCTTGCATTAATACAGCAAGCGGCCGGAAGGTCTGACATTGGTTCCATGTCCGAAAGGGCGCTGCCTCGTGTGGGTCGCAACATGCTTGAACACGATTGCTTCTTGACACGTCTCCGTTACTCAGCAGTCTGCTAATGAGAGTGCAAAGTCGAGAAAGTTCTGTAGGAAGACTACCAATGAAGATATAATGAATAACTTACTAATTTCTTTCGATCCACGTATTTCGAAGATACGACACAAATTAGTGCAAAATCAATAAGCCTTTTCAGAAAAAGCAAAAGCTTTGTTGATCGTTAGGGAGACATTTGTTGACGATGATGAGCAAGAAAACATATTTTTTTAACTGAAGACCCATTTTTCATACAATAACGCGGGTCTGAATTTTCTGAATGATTTATAAGCGGATCAGGAAGTGGAAGCCAGTGGCAAGTTGTCGTACAAATTGGTGGTCTGAAGGGGAGGCCAATGATCAGTTTTGGGTGTGTTCTGGCTGATAATGATGATGAATTACTTTTGTCACATCGAGTAGAACATGCATGTTAGTGGATCAGGACAATGAGGATACCACTGATACAAAAAAACTCGCCAAGTTCTCAACCTCTAAGGTAGTGTGAAATAGAAAATAAAAAAAATACATCTCCAAAAGCGCACAAAATCGTACTTTGAAACTACACGCATATGTAGGCAAATCATATGTACTATTTAAATTTTTAATGCGTTTTTTAAATAGTTTTGATATTTTTGAAATATTTGTGAATATATGTTTATCTTTATACAAAAAAAAATAATAACACTAGTTATAATGAATAAAACAAAAATTCGTAAAACAATATATTCCTGTATTTGATTCATTCGCATCATTATTTTTTCAAATAAAATCATTATTTTTTACGTTTCTAATATGGGCCCACCGTATGACGCAAAATTATGCATCTGACAGGCCACATAGTCACGTTAAAAATATTATGTTCCTGTTACATCAGTATCTTTATTTCATGCTATATATTTTATCTGTGGTGTTTTGTAAAGTGCGATGGTGCAGCTTCGTTCTACGCATGAATTGTTCTATACAGTTTTGTTGTATGGTGAAAAATGTACAGAAACTATAGTAGAAAATCGTTAATCGACGTGTGTATTGGAACATAAAAGTTTGTGTGAAAACGTGAACGAGACGTCTGCAATATGTCTGACTATTTGGAAATATTTTTAGAAGTAGAATCTTTGTAAATTAGTTACAATTATATGTTTATAATTCTCAGTATGCCATGGACAATACGATAAAAACGAGAATTGGTAAGTTCCGTTAGTAAAACTCACTCGGTTATTGTATTCATCCATGCCATTCTACTAATGCTCGACTTTTTTATGTCTCAATGGCCTTTATCTGAGAGTTTTGTTTTCTTTTGTCCTCTGTTCGCACGCAGGACAAGTTTACAGAATCCTTCGATTCAATTTATTACTGTATAATTATACTAAAGTGTTTTGTCCGACAGATCGATAAGAAGACGACTTACAACGAAGATTATGTGTTGTTGTGGGTCAAACGAGAGGGTTTCGTGTGAATAGTAAATATGCGCGTCACGGACATTGTTCGGAAAGGTACTTCACACTGAGTGCGGGTCCCGTGACGGGCCTTTTTACGTTATTATCTGCGAGGAAGGTCGCATAGTAAATTTTCGCAATCACGAATTCTCGTATGCGGTGACTGGAAAATGGATCAGCTGGTGCAGTGCCCCGTGTGCACGCTCTTCCTCCACAATGGAATGACTCTGGAGTCTCATCTGGATACACATCCGAAAGACCAGGTTATAAAGGCCCTGTGTAGTATAGCAAACAAGAACAATAGCTGTGGCAGTAGTCGGACATCCACTCCAGTAAACTCTGAAAGATCTTACAGGAGCCGTTCTCAGACTCCTGCCGCTGACGACAATGGCCATTGGAATAGTACTCACAGAAACTCTGAACATGATCGCTATTGGGCTAGGACACCAAGTGGTTCAAGTAGAGGCCCTAGTGGGGCATCCAGTAGAACACCCAGCAGGACTCCAAGCAGAACTCCAAGCAGGACTGCTAGGTCTGTCTCATCTACAAATATTTCTCGAAATTGTACTCCAGATATCAGATTGGTGGATAATCTTGCTTACGAAACTACTACAGTGAGTAGCCCATCCCAGCACTCTCATTCAAACCAATCTCACTCAAATCTTTCTACTCCTCATTTGTCGAAAGCAGACAAAATGCAACAAACGTATCCCCCACCGCCGTCTGTAGATTATGAGCAGAAGTATTTGTTTTACCCTGAACAAGAAGACAGGGAGATAAAGTATTCTCGCAGTGCTGAATACCATGCAATAAAAGCTGACAATGTGTTTCCTTACAATGTGCCAACAGTAGCAGCCGCTAGTGTTAAAATGCAGCCTAATATAATTCCTCATGTGACAAGAAAAAGAAATGATTCTGTTAAAGTTATGCCAAAATCTAATCTCCTAAATTTAGTGAAAAGCAATATAACAGGAATGCCTTATCTAGCTCCAGGAGTGAAGCCAATGCATGTCGTGGTAGGACCGTCAGCCCCTACATTTGTTCAGAAGAATGTCCAAAACAGCATGGTTATGACTAGTGCTCTACCAAATTCGCAAGTTCATATAGAAGCGAAGACTGTCCCTCCATTAGTTTCAAATCACTTAAACCAGCTTAGTGCCAGTACATTCACTCCTGGTACAACAGTGGTTACACAGAATTCACAGTACTTCTATCAAGAAATGGTGCAAAATATTGATCCAAAAACTTTTATTCCCACAATACCAGCTGTATTCACTAGTGAGAATGTTACAAATGTGGCTCAAACAAGTTCAATATATCAAAATGTGATGCTTGTGGATCAATTTGGTAACACGTCATGTATGTACTCAACACCACAACAGATTGTTGCCAAACAATGCACCCCCCAAATCTTTCCTGATGCAACTACCCTTATAGCTAATACACAAAAACCTGGACCCAATGTCAATGACCAAAAGACTCTTATATTTGAAGTTGGTCCTATGATTCCAACAGTTTCTGTAAGCAATACAGCAAATAAGGTTTTCACCCGACCTCTTCGACAGATACCTACAACTGTTTCTAACTTTAGTCTACCAAAAGCAGAGGCACCTAGCATTACAATTACTGAAAAAGTCGATGCCCATAATGAAGTCCCGGGCACAACAAAGGGTCTTAAAATACTTAGTAATATAAAGGTGGAAGTTCCAGTACAACATAAAAAAAATATGATAAACACTGTGATGGACCTCACTGGTTCCAATGATCAAGATTATTCAGATAGACCTACATCTCCTGAGAAAATCTCAGAATTAGAAGAGCAGCGGCAGAAAGCCTCAAGTGAACTTATAAAGCCATCTACCAGCAAAGTTGAGACAGCACTTTCCTTTGCAGAGCTGAAAAAGATTGCAAGTCCTACCTCAACCGAAGATTCATCTAGCAAAACTAGTAGTGTAGATACTAAATTAGATATGGAATTTGGAGATAGCTGTCCAGTGCCAGATCTAATATGTAATGAGAAGCCTTCCATTTCTCCTATCAGTGAGTTGTCAGAAAATGGAGAAAACTCCACTGATCACATTTCTATATCTCCCAAACCTCAAAATAATAAAATTAGTAAAGAAGTAGATAGTAAACAAAATAAAATACAATTGCCAATAAAGCCATTTACAAGTTCTGCACTAAGACTGAATAACATATACTTAAAGAAAAATAAGAAGATTTTGCAAATACGTAATATGAAGGCAATGAGTGGCAGCGTCAATAGTGATGAGCCAATGCCATGTTCATCAACTAGCTCAGTTCCTGTCAGCTTTAGCAATCAAGTTTTAAAGACTGAAAGTAAGTCAAAGTCTATTTTGACAACAATATCTATAGAGGAGATAAAAGATAAGGAAGAGTTGTCGGGGTTTGATGACCAATCTGAAGATGTAAAGCCAAAATCGGAGATGAAGTCCATTTCTAAATCAGAAGTGCAAGTTAAAGAGGAGCTCAGCTCAAGTAACGAAGGAGTGTTTAGTAATGAAGGTCGACAAGATGAGATGGCGGTGCTTGATCCAATGCGACCAGTTAATGTTGTTAGTTACGGAAATGTTTCGCCAACAGACTTCGATGAGGAATCAAGCAACCGAGAGCTTCTAAACTTGGAGGGAGCAGGAAAGACCAAACAGTTTGTGAACATGATGAACGATAACTACTTTGGAGATAATATTTACGCTGATTATTTCACACCAGATAGGGTGGAAGCATTTGATGATAAAGGTCCAACGGTGTTCAAAGACAATGAGAAAGAAGCATTCTCTTGCAATATTTGGGGTGAGCCTTCTAACAAGGAAAATGAGTTTGTGTTGCCAAGCTTTATTCATGAGAGTTATAAAATTGCCGAAAGTGGAATGGATTATGCGGAGGGTGACAGGGATGAGGGTCAAGGCGATGGGGATAGTGGTGAAAAGGATTGTAAATCTGACGTGCTGAGTGAGAGTAGGAGTGAAGGGGAGCCTCCACTGAATATCTGTGCTGATGAGCGGATGCCACCACGTGGGGAACTTAGTGGGCAAGAGAGCAATGGCGATATGGACTCCTCAGAATGGAATCGGGTAAGATTCTTTTTTTGTCAGGTTGCTTTTAAACTACTAGCTACTAGTACCTGGGGGACTGTGTAGGGCTTGGTACCTTTGGTATAACTAGTTTTCCTAGAGATTAGAGCTAATCCAGATTAGTGTTAGACATAGTGTGCATGTCATACCTAATGCAGAGAAGAACAAGTTGCTTGCCTGTTAGTAAGCTTCACACCTATCCATTACAGACAGTTGCAGTGTCACCATCCTCATTCTGCATGACACTGCTCTGCGCTTGTCAATCTTATGAGACACTTCTTATGCATCATTCACTCAGTAATTTCACTTGCTACAGTGTCCTTGTTAAACAGTAGTGTTTTCAGTGCTTGCTCACTGCAGTAGGTAGGTAGAGTGTCTGATATGCCTCAAAGCAGTAGTGTGCAAGCAATTCTCGGAGTGACAACCACTTTGCAGTGTCATGCAGAATGTGGATGGTGACACTGCAATTGTAATGGATGGTGTGACGCTTATTAACAGGCAAGCAACTTGTCCTCTTCACTAGGTACAATTTATTACATATAATATATAATAAACTTTATGAATTATGCAACACTTGTGAAAATTAGTACCATAAAGTCAGCCCTAAGGCTGCATATTTACTGTAATCATAAGAGGAAGGCTGCATATTTACTGTAATCATAAGAGGAAAATGGGCAGTGTAAGAGGAAAAATTTACCAATAGGATAGCTTCGCTCAGCGAAGGGAGGAAAGTGAAGCTATTTATTTGTGGATTTTTCCTCTTACACCTCTCATCTTCCTTGCAGATTCTGGTGGGTAAGCAGCCTGAGACTGTGTTGAATATTGAAAATTATGATTACCCCTCAAAATTTAATTGATTGCAGTGACATAACTACTGAGAGGGCATGTTAACCCTTAGCCACCTGACGTGTTTTTCAGTTACAATACCACCTGATGTGGGTCCAGGAGACCGCTTGCGTATTTTCCATGTTTAATAACCATTATATAAAATATCACAATACTTAAAAGTCACATCTCGTTATATTATTATCTAACATAAATTTTTAAACCATGTAAACTTATGCAATTCATATCAAAAATAGAGATCTAACTTAAATGTAATAGTTTTAGGAAAAAATCGAGGAACTTCGAAAATTTCATATCTGAGTAGGGAATATTACCATAGATAAATAGTTTTTACATATCTCTTGCTCTGTAAGTACACCCTTACACCCCTGAATGCCGGGGTGTATGACTATCATTACAGCATAGGTTTTGGAATTTGAAAAAAGAACTGTCATACTCATACTGCACGAAGAATATTTTAAAAAAATTAATTATTTTTTTCTCGGTATTGATTAATTACTCGAATCGGAATCTAGACAATTTATTTTATAAAGATTTTATTTTAAATATGGAACTATTTGTTTCCACATCGTATGTTAGATGGAATCGATTTAAAAATCAAACTGGCCAGCAAAATTTGACGCGCTTGCGTGCGTGAAAAAAAAAAAGGCAGTCTACTAGTAGACGCGAAAGCATCGCGAAAATTTTAATTAAATACACTATTTTTTCTTCTTAATAAATGTTCATTGAAACCTGCTGTCTTGTTGTTTACTAACCTCACAATCGATATGTAAAGCAGAGTATTTATCTCGGGCGTAAGCAACAATTGCATACTCGGGTTAATTAGCGCCTTCGCTTCGCTCAGGCGCCAAAAACCTCGTATGCAATTGATGTCATACAGCCCTTGGTTAATAATCTACTATTACTTATTTACGAAAAGTTCAATAAAATATATAAACTTTAACATCAAACAATTTCTGGCACGAATTTGGTACATAAAATCTACATAAAATATTACTAAGTACAAAACGCAATGTGCATACTTTTTCTGCTTCACGTTAAGAATGGCTAAACTCTAATCTGTGTCTGGTCTTTTTTTTAAGCAGATCTAAAGAGGATCACTTACTGTCCAGTAAGTAAATTACATACTTATTACTGGACCATAGGAGATTCCAAATTTAAAATCGCGCTTCTTACTGGACAGTTGTGAATAAGTCTCTGGTAGGGTTCACTTTCTGGATACTTTTTAGAAATGTTATGGCAACATTACATACCATTTTCGAGAAAAAAGTTTTTTTTGAACATTCACCTTGTTATAGTAATTAAACTCTTTGTATTGCCCTTCGTGTTTAGTATATTAAGGTCATTGGATGTAGCTAATATCATGTTACAACACAATTGTTGTAGATAAGATGTATTTTCAATAAAACAATATTGTCGATGAGTTAGTCCTTGAGAAAGGGCAAAGTCGTAAATCGCCTAAGCACAGGATAATGAACTTTGCTACTTACTGCATAAATTTACCAAAGCGTAAAATAAATATATACTTACGTGTATTATGGTTTTGCCCCTTTATGGGTAGGTTAGGGAAATATGGATATAAATAAACCATTTTGACATAACCACTAACAAAAACTATAATATCGACGCTTGAAAAGTTGCATTGACTAAGCGATAGGTATATTATTTTTATGCGTCAATTGGTCAAATTCACGGACACATTTTGTATTTATAAATATGAAAACAAGCATTATCGTGTGCTATGCTAAAATCATATTTTTGAAGCGCTCGTAGCGAAGTTTACTTAGCTGTTCTCAACCAACCGATCAGCAAAGTTAAGCAACGTCGCGCGCGGTCATGGTTTGGATGGGTGACCGCTAGTGACATTACTACTGAGCGTGCATGTGCTTCGGAGGGCACGTTAAGCCGTCTTAACGACGGTTAAAGTGATACAATTTGAGCACGAAATTTCAGCTCGAAAGAGCGTGCCCAGGTGGCCGAGTGGTTTAAGCATCCGGCGCGAATTCGGAGGAAGTGGGTTCGGTTCCCACCCGGGGCACGGTACTCCCATAATTTGTAAAACACATCTTGTATTTTTTGCTAGCAATCTTTTGAATTGGCTTTTACACTATTATGCCCTCTATTTAGTTGTATGACTTTTTTACTCATATCTGACATAAGGTCAGTTAGTAAATTTTTACCAGTGGTTTTATATTATCGATTTTTAGCCAAGTTATAACTTTGCGATTATTATGATGGTTATCCCTAATGGGAATAATACGGGTTGACTGGAAGATCGCTTTGAGCGATAAGACCAACCTTTGTAGCTCTTAGTCTTATTATTTGTTTGTTATAGTTGTCTAAATTATGGTGTTCCAATAAAGAGTTCATCTATCTATCATCATTACTGTCTAATGGGCGCCTCATGCATAGGTTGAGTAGTTCAAATACATTCAAAAACTCATCATTTGTGGGCAGTGTGTAAAGTATTGGTTTAAAATTAATAGAGGTCTTCTTGAATACATCCAAAAACTCATAATATCGTCTATTTGAATATGTATATAATTGGGTTTTTTGGATCGCATATTCGAAAACCACAGATTGTGATCCAGAAAACCTAATTATACGAGTATATTACTGATTTTTAGTTGGTGGTAACACATATGTAGTTCCTAGGAGCTTGATATTACTAATATTCACGCTCACAAAGTTGCGATTGGATCAGCTAGTATCATATTATACACAATTGCAAGGAATAGTGCTGGAATAAAAAAATATACCCCAGACTTCAACTTTGTTACTGTAAAAGCGAAACCCTACGATAATTGTTCTGCCAGTAATGACAGCATGGGAGATACTTACTCTCTTTACTGGCAGAAAAACTATCCTTTTAAGAGCATCACAGCACATCGGCCGAAGGGGTGGGTATGCAGAGACTACATCCAAATTTCACCACATATGTATAATTCCATTTAACATAGGCAAGCATATAGCCATCTACCGGACACAGTTAAAAAATTAGGACATGCTGTAGAAAATTTGTATATCAGAAAAATAACAACTATTAATCATAATATTTCATAAAAAAATCTGTAGAGAAGCATCTAACGCTGTGTTTCGGCTCTGGTCCTTGAAAGACAGCTTCCATTGTTGGTTAATTCTTCTCATAATGTTCGACCACATCATCAGTTACCAACAGGTGAGATTGTGGTCAAAATCTGACATATCTATACTTATAATAAAACTGTAACAGGTCCAATTCTGTACATAGAAGATATATTGCAAAAAAAAATTTGAGAGCACTCTGTAGCTGATACTGATGCTAAAACTGTATTTTTTTTTATTTTTGTCTGTCTGTCTGTCTTTCTGTCTGTCTGTCTGTCTGTATCCCGGCCGCGCATCACTCCAAAACTACTGAATGAAATTCAATTAAACTTAACACGATTTGAGTTCATACTACGAAGAAGGTTATTGTATACTTTTTATCCCGAAATTCAGCACGGTTCCCTCGGGAAAGGGGATGAAAGTCAAAATGTTACTTAGTTGTAATTTATGAACGCGTTGTCCGATTTCAATTATTATTTTTTGTTACAATAGTGATGAGTGAGCCCAGAACCCCATGGGCAGCCCGGCACCCCATGGGCAGCCCAGCACCCCATGGGCTACTGAATGAAATTCAATGAAACTTAACACGATTTGAGTTCATACCACGAAGAACGTTATTGTATACTTTTTATCCCAAAATTCAGCACGGTTCCCTCGGGAAAGGGGATGAAAGTCAAAATGTACACTTAGTTGTAATTTATGAACGCGTAGTCCGATTTCAATTATTCTTTTTTGTTAGAATAGTGATGAGCGAGCCCGGAACCACATGGGCAGCCCGGCACCCCACGGGCAGCCCAGCACCCCATGTGCTACTGAATGGAATTCAATTAAACCTAACACGATTTGAGTTCATACTACGAAGAAGGTTATTGTATACTTTTTATCCCGAAATTCAGCACGGTTCCCTCGGGAAAGGGGATGAAAGTTAAAATGTTACTTAGTTGTAATTTATGAACGCGTGGTCCGATTTCAATTATTATTTTTTGTTACAATAGTGATGAGTGAGCCCAGAACCCCATAGGCAGCCCGGCACCCCACGGGCAGCCCAGCACCCCATGGGCTACTGAATGAAATTCAATGAAACTTAACACGATTTGAGTTCATACCACGCAGAACGTTATTGTATACTTTTTATCCCGAAACTCAGCACGGTTCCTTCGAAAAAGGGGATGAAAGTCAAAATGTACACTAAGTTGTAATTTACGAACGCGTAGTCCGATTTCAATTATTCTTTTTTGTTAGAATAGTGATGAGTGAGCCCGGCACCCCACGGGCAGCCCAGCACCCCATGGGCTACTGAATGGAATTTAATGAAACTTAACACGACTTGAGTTCATACCACGAAGAACGTTATTGTATACTTTTTATCCCGAAATTTAGTACTGTTCCATCGGGAAAGGGGATGAAAGTCAAAATGTTACTTATTTGTAATTCATGAACGCGTAGTCCGATTTCAATTATTCTTTTTTGTTAGAATAGTGATGAGTGAGCCCGGAACCCCATGGGCAGCCCGGCACCTCACGGGCAGCCCAGCACCCCATGGGCTACTGAATGCAATTCAATGAAACTTAACACGAACAAACCCAAAGTAAAAAGCTCCTTTCTGAGCTATGCTTTACTAAGAGTGCTTCACCACAGACCACGGCGTTACTTAATATGAGATAAACAGTGTTCAAATGTGAATAATTAGTTTGCAGGTACGGCAATCGCGAACGAAGTCGCGGGTACAGCTAGTGAGCAATAAAACAACAAAACTTAGGATTATCTTTTTTTAGTTTGTCGTTATAATCCGCAGGTATACTCGGAGGTGACGCCAGCGGAGCCCTACGACCTGATCGCGCGCGAGAGTTGGGTCTCGGACGGCTCCGAGCTCGACGTCACTGAGAAACGGGATAGTCTGTGAGTATCATGTATTCCAACACTTATTGTACGCTAATTCTTCTGAGAATGCCAATTTTACGATATAAAAACTGGAATCGGAGAATTATTAACATAGTACCCAATCGCACAAACATGTGAGAAAAAAGAAAGTTTTTTTGACAAGTTAAAGTATACTTAACGAATCTGCGTTTTCAGTATTTCTTGATTTAAAACAGTGTATGGTACATAATAAAATTTTTGATATAGACCCCATTAGAAAAATAGTGTAAAGCTCACAACTTTGACAGGCTTCCATTTTGTATAAGAAATATTTACAACACCCTTGTTTGTAAAGTGAGCTTTATTATACCGTTCTTAAGGCCATAATCCGAACTATAACACCCTCGTGTATAATAATATTATACACTAGTGCGTAATAGAATTATCCCTACAAAGTTAAGTTAGTACCTAACTGCAAATTATATGCGAGTAAACAGAGCATTTTCAATTTAACCGCGTAATACAGATTTGTAACATCAAAGAGGTTTATATGTAATCAACCAATTATCATTTGCTGCGCGCAAAAAAGAAAGAAAACTTGCGCGCTATTTTCCATAATTTTAGTATATTGTTTGTATCGCATTTGTGCAATATATATTTTTTTCCTCGCAAGGGTGTTGAAAAAGTGCGTATGAAACACGTGAGCAGCTTGCTCATTATACACTCGGCTGATTTACGCTCTCGCCTACGGCTCGGGCTGCAACACACAGCCTCGTGTGCAATGAGAAACTTAGCTCACTTGTATCATAAATCTACTATTTTGAGGTAGAGCCTATTAGAAAAATATTGTAAAGCTCACAACTTTGACAGGCTCCCATTTTGTATACGTTTGTAATCTACCCAATTAGAATAATATTTGTATGATGAAAACAAATCATATTAATCTACAGTGCATTATGTTCTAGAGAGGAAATCCCCCATTATCCAAAAGCGCGTCTGTACACGTGTTCCCAATGCGGGGTGAAGTTCCCGTCAATGAAGGAGCTGCGGGCGCACAAGGCGGCTGCCCACGCGCTGCCAACGTGCTCCTCCTACAGCCGGATAGTCACCACTGCCAATATCAAGAAGGAGGAGAAGATCGAAGACACCGGCTTGTCCTGTGCAGGTTGGTACCTTTATAGCGCCTGTTCCTGAAGGAGTTAGTTAATATCAAGGAAAAGATTGAAGGATATTGTCGTGTGTAGGTAAATTCCATGCAGCTTCCTTCGCTAAAGGAGATTATTGCCATGTTTTTTTATTAATCAGATAGAGCAGGCAGTGGTCATATGCTACTTTGACCACTACCTCACCTAATGGTAAGTGATGATTGTTCAGGCTAACCTAGAATTACTGGCTCTCAAGGATAGCTGCCGGAACACACCGCTAGGTGCTTGGCGACAGATTTTCTACTTGAGCGTAGCTAGCCAGGCGGGTATTCGCAATAATAAATAAATGTTTTTATTGCAGACAACATGATCAATTTTTTAGTTAGCAACACCTTAGAATTACGTTAGTACTTAATATATATAGATTATGGTGTACAATTAAGAGTTTATCTATCTATATATCTAATAAATAAAAGGTAGTTTGTTCTCTGGATGAGTTTCAATACTAAAGGACAATTATACTTTTCGTCTATTACTGTGCTCGTCGCTCCGAGACGTTAGTTATTGCCTCGTTTGACCAAAAATGTCACTTGCTGCAGTGCCCTACATGCCTTAACTCATTAGGTAGTCATAACTAGTTTGTACACTACTGCTTCATAGGAGAATATCTGACAATGCTGTGGTGCACAACAAAATAGACTCTTGATGAAGAGAGTTCCACCTGATATATATATATATATATATATATATATATTTGCTAGATTTTCTGAAATTTTTGTAGACTATACAAATGAAGAGCTATGACTAATACTGAATACCTATGTAACCTTTTCGTTCTGTGTCTTGTTTATACTTGGTTGCCAGTACCAATTGCGAATGCCCTACCACCATGATTTGAATATGTGACTTTGAGCCCCCAATCGGCAGTCAAATTACACTGTCACTGGAAAATTATCTCTTCAATTTTGCCGTTGTGTGATTGATATGTGTTTTAACTGAAAGCAAAAGTATTTTTCCTGGTATTCTAATTAGGGCGTGTTCCATTAGTCGCTAAGAACGTTAATTTCGATAATTTTGATCACATTCTGCGTCTGTGGTTGTGATCACTGTGATCGTTTGTAACTGTCATCCCCTGTTCCATTTAGGATAAGAACGCTAAGAATGCCACTAAAATTTGCCACTTCTGTCACTTTTGACATTAGATGTAGGGAATTCAAACTGTTCCAGTAGCCTCATAGCGTTTATGGCGAAAATAACGCCAAGACCCATGTGGAACAACTTTTTGGGAGTGTGATCGTTTTTAGCGTTTTTAGCGAATCTAACTTCAAATGGTATGCACCCTTAAAGTCCGGCCGCTGAAAGAATGCGTTTGACAGTTCGTTTTGTGAATATTTATTCCCCAGTTCAAAGTAATATAGACATTAATACTGCATAATATTGTATTAGGCAGGCATTTAAGTATCAAAAAATAGGGTATATTTTATATTTTACTCTATTTACAAGTCACAACGACAGTAGAAACTCGTACTGTCAAACATTCTTTCAGCGGCCGGACTTTAGTAGTTATTATGTTTGATTTATTATTACATATTATACAGTGTTGATTACGTTGTTAAACTCCACCGGATTAGCCAGTTCTAAACTAACTCTTAGTCGGAGTCTTATTAAACCAATTTTATACATTCTATTTCCAGCTAATATCCTTACTCTGGATACCAAAGACACAATCACATCGACGATACTGCAAGTGTACGACACAATAGAGGAGACCAAACCCCGACTGGATCTGCAAGGAATCCTGAAACAAGAGTCCAAACGCAAGCGGAAAGACTATTTTTGTCCCACATGTAAGGTGGACCTGGTGAGTTATTAACACATGTTTGCAAAACACTTACACACTCTTATATAATAGTACATTGTGTATTAAAGGCGGTAAGTAAGGAATTACGATCGAGGCTCTAGTAGAAGTCCGAAGTCGAAGACCGAGGTCTTTCTGAGTCGAGGTCTTTTGAGTCGAGGTTCGTTATTCCCGTACCCCACCCGTGAAACATACAATGTTTTTCATCACATTTGAGAGTAAATAAATATGAATTATAGCTTTAATACACAAGTCAGCAACTATTATTCCGGAATACATGAACTTTTTTTAAGCGGATGTCGGGCTTTTTTCCCACACCACAGATTCTACAAATGTTTCGTTCAGAAACGTTAAGGGCAAATACTTACGTAATTATAAAGCCAAACGAAAAAAAAAACTACTTTTACATATATTGATGACACTGCAGGTGTATGACTTCTGTGTATGTGAGATCATACACTATGACTGAAATATTGTTATTTCGTACAGATAACCGAGGCAGGGTTCAACGCGCATCTCCGAACGCACCCGCTGGAATGCCTCAAGTGTGGTAAATGCTTCTTCCGGCGCGCCAACCTTAAGCTACATCTGAAGACTCATCTCGGGATTAAAAATTACAAGTGAGTATTGTTTGTATTCCTTTGTGTAGTGTTAACAGGCTTAACCGAGAATTACTGGCTCCCAAGGACAGCTACCGGAACACACCGTAAGGTGCTAAGAAGCAAGAGCGACAGATTTTCTACTTTACAGTGGTCGCTAGCTAGACGGGCATTCGCAAAATGACCTGTCACCATGCGGTGAAGCTGAAGCCCGCAGCGGGATTCGAACCATTCCTGCTGCGCGGCAGTCCATAGTCCATGAGCCATCATGCTTCAAAAATTATGGATATATAAATTAAAGCCACATAAAACAAGCTAAACACTAAATTGTATGTTTGATTTGTTTTCAGGCGTGCTGTATAGATCTATATATGTATTTCTAAATATGTTTATAAACACCGCGTGCTAAGCTAAAATCACATATACATTTTTTTAGTGTACAAAATATCGAATTATATAGGGAATTACTGAATTTGTAATGTACGGTAAAATATATTAATTTGAAAAGATGTCATTTTCGTCTCATATTTACCACAACAGAGAATATTTACCCAACCATCTTCACAAATTATTAAAAGGTTCGCAATGTATTTTTTTATGTTTATTACCTCAGAACTACGTCATTGATCGATTTACATTTTTTTTTTATTTGAAAGGGCCATACTGCCTGATTAGCCTTGTCCAAATTTAATCAAAATCGGTTCAGTAGTTTGGTTTTTTTATATCAGCATTACATACTGCAAAATAAAGGTTTTTTCAATAGGGAGGCGCAAACTTTGATAGCGCATAGCGGCCATCTTGGTAAAGCGATAGCTGTCAAATTTGGCGTGAATACATAATTAGTAGTGACATTTCACCATGGAACGCTACACGCTTCAACAACGCGTAGAAATTGTTAAAATTTATTATAAAAACCAGTACTCTATTCGCCTAACATTCCGTGCATTGCGTCCAATTTAAGGCGTTCATGGCCATCCTGCAAAGTCCACAATCCGTCGTTTAATGAAGAAATTTGATGCCTAGGTTAGATAGTATGGATCTCACAAACATGTGGTTCCAACAGGACGGCGCCACTTGCCATACAGCAGAGGAAACATTAAATTTATCGGATGAGAAATTCGTAGGCTTCGTCATCTCGCGTGGTAGCGATATCAACTGGCCACCAAGATCGTGTGACTTAACACCGCTCGACTACTTTCTGTGGGGTTACGTGAAGTCTCTAGTCTATGCAGACAAACCACAGTCAATTGCCGCCGGAAGGCGAACATAACTCGCTCTCTTCGTGAAATTGAGCCCCGTTCATGCGAAAATGTCATCCAAAATTGGTCCACCAGGATATACCACCTACAGCGGAGTCGCGGCGGCCATTTGACTGAAATTATATTCCATACATAATGTCAGCGAATATCCTTTTAAATGAAAATTGGGGCAATATCACTTAAACATGATTTTTTATTTTATTTTTAAGTTCGATTGCTCTTAATGAAAAACCTTTTATATAAAAAAATTACAATAATTCTATTTACGTCAATAACAGGATTCCTAATGAAATCAAAAAGTTAAATGGTAATTTATTCTAAATTTGATTATCTGACTGGCTTTTAGAGGGTGAAATTCTAGCCCGGCACCTCACGGGAAAAATATTTACATATGATTAATTTGTTTAAGATGCGAGATCTGCCCGAAGCGGTTTGTGACGAGACAGAAGCTATCTGAGCATCACAACATCCACACCGGACGGGCTCCCGTCAAGTGCACGCTCTGTGACGACACCTTCCGTCGGTACTCCAACATGGTGCAGCACAGGTAACCGTACTGTACCGCGCCACTACACTATACAACCCTCCCCCTCTCTCTCCTTCTCTTCTGTACAAGACGGAGAGAGAGGGAACGTAAATGTTGTCATTGCCGGCGGCTACTCCTAGCATTAGAACTCTATGTGTATATTTACTATGGTGAACTTTGGTCTAGAGAAGTACACAATACCTATTTCTTATTTTTTTATTTCCATTACTGTGTTCTAGTTTGAAGAGTATATGTGCCGGTGCTATTGCAGGCACATGACACTTACTAACTGTCTCAGGGTGATGGGTGCAGTTCAGTTCAACGCTTATTTCATCATAATCACATAAAAAACGAAGTGAACACATCTCTCAACATACACTTACGGCTTGTATACCGGCGTGTTGTTGTATAATTAAAAAACAAATAGTTTTTATTGACATAAGTTATATAAGCACAGAGAAAATATGAATTCATAGGTTCTCGAACAAGAATCTAACATTTTAAAAAGTGTTAAAAGTTAAATTATATGGTATTAATTTAAATTATTATAAAAAAAATGTATATATTGACGCAAATGAGTCAATATTGTTGGTAAGGTAACGTTTAAACATGCCGTTATATCCTGGGTAGTTTGGCTCGGATCGGATTCCACCATCTCTTTCAATTCATTGTTATTCACCTGTGAAGGCGGGATTCCACGTGGTACGTTCTTCAAAACAAAGTTTCCATCACGGAAGCGTTTAAACCATAATCGCATGGTGCGTTCATTAGTAGTGAAAGTCGATAATCGAATGTTGTACATTTTTTAAAAGAAGAACCTCATTTTTGAATGAAAATTTCTTCAAATGGTACCAACCATTCTTACCAATTCTGGACAGGCATGCTTAATTTACGCATTTAGGACTAGGATCTGCTGTTCAACCCTTTGGTGCGCTCTGGGGTGGCTTGAGTACCCAATTTTGTTGGAGAAGGTACGAGCGCACTTGGGGCATGTTAATACCCCGCTTACGTAGTTATACGTGATGGCCGCTGGTGGTCGGGCCTTGAGTTCATCACGCTTTTTGTCAAGCTCCTCGTGGCGGGCGGTTTCGAAGTCATTCACCTGATCGTGAATGAGACGACGCCATTTGGGGCGTTGTGCTGATTTATCCTCCCACTGAGAGGGCTCCACTTTGCATCTCTTCATATGTCTTTTCAGAACATCCTTAAATCGTAGGTACTGGCCTCCGCTTTTACGCTTACCGTACTGGAGTTCTGAAAAGAAGATGCGTTTTGCCACTCTACTTTCCGACATACGAGATACGTGTCCACACCACCGCAGCTGTCGCCCCATCAGATACGCCTCAATGCCTCCGATGTTAGCGCGCCTCAAGACATCTGTATTCCTGACGCGGTCTGACCATCTGATGTTCATGATGTCCCGGAGACACTTGAGGTGAAATCTGTCGAGTGTGCGAATATGTTTGCGGTATAGAACCCATGCCTCAGAAGATTATAGGAGGTTTGGTAACACTATGGACATATATACTTTTATTTTTGTTGCGAGTTTTAAGTCGTGTGAGCGAAATACTTTAAGTCGCAATTTGCCAAATGCTGCAGCTGCAGCGCCTATTCTGCTGTTTATTTCGGCAGCTAGGTCACACTTAGAGGTTATTGTGCTTCCAAGGTACTTAAACTTTTCCACCTGCCTCAAGATGTTTCTGCCGATATCTACACTACTGGCTGCCAAGTTGTTAGAGGCGTCGATGTTCGTCATGACTTCAGTCTTATTGATATTTATTTTAAGGCCAAATCTAGCGCAAGATTCGTCGAGACTCGAGATAAGGTTCTGTAGGCCTTCCACAGAGTCTGTGGCAAAGCATAAGTCATCCGCGTACATTATTTCTGTCATGGTGGCATAGGAAACCTTGGTACGCGATTTAAACCTTTCGATGTTGAAAAGGCCTCCGTCCATTCTGTAACGGATACGAATTCCTTCGGACAAATTGTTCATGGTTTCTCGGACCACAACAGCAAAATATAATGCGAACAAATTTGGTGCTAGTACGCAGCCTTGCATGACCCCACAGGTAACTGGGAAAAACTCGGACTGCTCGCCTTTGATTGAAACACAGCAGTGCATGTCATCATGTAGAAGCCGAAGTAGTCTTATAAATTTATCCGGGCACCAAGCTAAGCGAGAACAATCCATAATGCTTCACGAGGGACACTGTCAAACGCCTTTTCAAGATCAACAAAGCACAGATACATTGATTGACCCTGTTCTCTACTCTTCTCAAATAGTTGACGAACGGAGAAGATAGCTTCACAGGTCCCTCTATCTGGCCGGAAGTCAAACTGGGTTTCAGGCAATATCGTTTCCGATAACGGCAAAAGGTGGTTCAGGAGAATCCTTGCAAATACTTTTCCAGGTGTCGATAAGAGCGATATGCCTCGATACGAGTTACAATCAGAGCGATCCCCCTTATTTTTGTACAGTGAACATATACTAGAGACTTTAAAACATGTTGGAACTTGCTCGTCATCCCACATACGTACAAATAATTTCCATAAGGTGTTATGTAGATGATTTCCCCCGTATTTTAACAATTCCCCACTGATGTTATCAACACCTACTGCCTTTTTTTTATATTATCGATCTTACGTGGTACAAAGCTCAATGCGTCATCTAGTAGAGTATAAAACTAAATACTAACAAATATTATAAAAATATTTTAAGGAAACATCATAATTAGACCGGAAGAATTTTTGACGCCGTTCACTTCTACACGAAGCATCCTCAGGAGGTCTTTACTCTGCGAGCTCTGCAAATATTTGTTATTATTAAATATGGATATCCTCAAAGTAAATCCTGAATTTATAAATGATTGAAAAGTAAATATGTAGTGTATTGTTTAGGAACCGTCACCACTACAAGAAGCGCGCGAAGGTGCGCGACTTCGTGTGCCACTGCGGGCTGGTGGTGCACTCGCGCGCCAAGTTCCTCTGGCACGCGGAGACGCACGAGGAGCGGCCCAAGGCGTGCGCGCACTGCGGCGACAAGTTCGTGCACGCCGCCTCGCTCACGCGCCACGTGCGCCGCAAGCACAACCATCTCTATCTGTCAGCGCCCACCGCCACCAGGGCAGACAACGTGCCCTGTCCCATCTGTAAACAGGTCAGCCGCACGCACGCTTTATCTATACCTCGACTGTCCCTACGTAGACCATCGAAGCTCAAAAAAGGATGTTTTTATTACTGTCGCAACTTGTTTTTTTTTTTTTTTTTTTTATGTGATTGTGACGGAACAAGCACTAGGCCCACCTGATGTTAAGCGGTATCCTCTGCCTATAACAGATGCATTTCATCACAAGTGACGAACTGCACTGCGCCCATCACCTTGAGACATACTTCTTCAGTCTCATTTTGCCTGTAATTTCACTGGCTCTCAAGGACTGCTGCCGGAACACACCGTTAGGTGCTTGGCGACAGATTTTCTACTTGAGGGTGGTCGCTAGCCAGGCGGGCACTCGCAAAATGCCCTTCCACCATGCGGTGAAGCTCAAGCTCTGGGGCGGGATTCGAACCATGGACCTGCTGCGCGGCAGTCCATTGCCAATGCCACTGAGCCATCACTGCTTCTATCACAGTACATTACAATGTAGATTACATTTATTTCAAATATTATTAATATTTTCAGTTTTATAAAGTCGTAAAGTATGGAATGTGATGACGCTGGTCCTCGTAAACTCACGAAACTTAAAATTCGCGATATTTAGTTTCGATAGTATACGTAGGGACAGTCGACCTACTTATGATTATTACTACCTACTTTTTAGTATTTTAATATTGTTAGGATTGCAATAACGGTGGATGGACGCGGGTTCGGATCCCGCACATAGTTTTCCTATCGTATATTTGTGATTTTGTAATTATTACTAGTATGTTTTACCATAGTGGTAGGGAGTTTTGCGAATGCCCGACTGGCTAGCTACTATCCTCAAGTAGAAAATCTGCCGCCGGCAGCGGTCGTTGAAAGCCACTTATTCTAGTTTAGCCTGACAATATTTTTGACCATATCGTTAATTACCATGATGTGAAAAAGTGGTCAAAAGCTATCTATATATTAAAAAAAAGTTTTGTGATTGACACCGCACGGTTTACGCCAAATTGCGTGCTCCGGACTTTAATCCCACACGCGGTTCACGTATATTGACGTGACGCGATTCTTGCGATTTTAATGCTACTGTCAAAATGGTTGCCGGCACTTCCTAGCTCATTATTTCGTGCACGCACACATTTTAATTTTATGTATGTGAGTAGATTTTTGTGAGTCAATTCGCAGCCATTCCTGCGCGAAATTCGAGCCCTTGTGACACATTGTGATGATTAAAAGCTCAGATAATGCTTCAGAAGCCTACCGCACATTTTCAGTACGAATACAATTCTTAGTATATGACTGTTTACTATAATATTATGTAACATCCATGCTGTCACAATGTATCAATCCTATTCACGTATATTGACGTGAGTTTAGATAATATTCTAAAAGTCTCTGATTCAAACCGTGACTCATGTGCCAGCTACCAATAAGCTAATAAATGTGTAACAATATCTCATTACTGTTGAATAATTAACACTAACACATATTTCCAGATATACCTCCGCACAAACTTGCGCGCGCATCTTCTTACGCACAGCGGCAAGCGTCCGTACTCGTGCGTGATATGCAACAAGGCGTTCACCACCAAGTGGAACCTCAAGCTGCACCGCTGGACACACGTATCGAGATCCGCGAAACCTTTCAAATGTTCACTGTGCAAGGGAGCATTCGTTCGCAGAACGGAATACATCTCACACATGAACTCGCACAAGTCTGTCAGACCGTACACTTGCAATTACTGCGGCTGTCAGTTTATAAGGAAATATAATTGCCAGAGACACGTCCGAGAACATGAAACGGCTAAAAAGTTTGTATGTAAAGTACCGGAATGTGGAAAATCATTTCATCGCAGCTACTACTTGTCCGAGCATATGAAAGTGCATAGTGGTGCGAGGCCGTTCTCATGCAATATCTGTGGGAAGACATCAAGTAATAAGAGCAACCATAATAAGCACGTTAAGATACATCACGCGCGTGAACCTGTCGCTACTGAGGCGTAGTGGTCAGCATTAGCGAGTTTACTCGCTTTAAAAACCTGTGCAGTACTTTTGGTGTCGACTATGTGATATGTGATGAATTAATGCTGGTTTTGTGATTTGAGTGCGGTATATAGTTTTATTTTCAAAGTGCATTATAGACTTTAGACATATCTCCGTGTGCCGCGAGGCGATCGGATCTGGAGCTGGATGTGACGTCACGTCCGTTCCGTGTAAATATCTAGTTAAATTTCAAATTCTAACTAATTTGTAAATACGTGACCGGGTGTCGACATGAGGTTGTTATTATTAGATAGCGTCTATGTTGCAATTTAATATAGTGTCAAAACGTGACTCAAAATTTCATTGACTTCTAAACCGTGTAATAATGCATTCAAATGAAAACTAGTTAATAATTATATACGATTTACACATTTTTAGAGCAAAATATTTTCTTTTCGAGTGGTTATTGTACCAGCATCTCCTAGATGTACCAGGTGCCTTAACTCTTTAGCTACTGAGACGGTGAAAACAGATGTAAATTTGGTACTCTAAAAATTTTTAATTGTGATATTCATTTAGCATTATGTATTTCATTCGTATTTTTAAATTATGTGGGACCATTTGTTTCGTTCCTCCAATTCATTTGTCCATTCATAGTTTATCGGTGATGTTTTGTGTCACGTAAAAAAGGTGGCTGCATACTTATTTGTGTATAATTTTATGTATGCATATAAGTGTGTAGTTATATTATGGTGGTAGGTCACATTGGTGGTGAAACACACAAAAATATATCAATCGTAGTGGTCAGTTAAGCCGTGCAGCTTATATGGCATTTTTAAGATTAAAAGGTTTTTGGGGTAAAACATGAGTAGATTTTTAAGAAATTCTTGTGAAGCTCCACTGCAATGGCTTAAAAGAAACTTAAATTTGTTGGGACAGTGACAGTGCCATTAGTTTAAAAACAGACAAAAATTAATGAATGGGGTCATTGACCGAAATTCTTTCTGCCTTGGCCTCCATACCATAAAACCACAAATACCTTAGTATGTAGTTATGAAATTGTGCGTCATGGTCAAATAATTAACTTACGGCTCAGTGCCACACCGGCTCGCAGAAACAATTTCTATAACAACCGTTTTTTTTTAATTCACGAGCGAAGGAGACGCGCTGTAGGAATAAAACTTTAAAAATTACAACTATGGTATCATGTGCAGTTACATTATACGTTAGCATTACTTATTATGTGTATGTACTAAAATATAATTTACTGTAATGTATCAGCTGTATTGTCCACTGCTGAACACAGCCTCCCCCCATTAAAGAAGGATTTGTAATAATCCCACGCTGGACAAGCGTCTTGGGGATCGCAGTTCCTCAGAAAGCGCTGCTACCTACCTTATGGTATTGTTCCCTTAGTGGCCTCTTACGACACCTAAGGGTAGAAATGGGCAGGCGACTTTCTGGCCCGGCACCCCACGGGCAAATATAATTTAGGTAGTCAAGAAATAACACTTCTATAGTTCCAATTTAATAAATTATTACTAATTATCTTATATTCTTACCACCAATGTGACAGGCCTTACCATGACTGGCAACACTACTATCTAAAATTAGTCAAATTATATAATGGGCATTTCAGATAGGTACCCCGGCTTACATATGGTTATTTAGTTATTTTTCAACGATATGCTTCCAATAAGAGGCTCATGCATCACATCAAATATAATGTACAATTCTGATATATTTCAAAAGGCGTGCGAAGGATGAAGGTCTCCCAAATCCAACTCCATGTCCTTCAGATCTGGTTGAAAGTAAAGTTATAGTCATATGTTGACTTACATATGTACATAGTAATTAAATAACTCTAAATGGTTTAAATCGTTAATTAATTATTTAATCATTATTTTTATCCCGAAGTCAAAGTCAAAGTCATTTATTCAATTTAGGCGTCTAAACCCTCTTATGAAGGTCAATTACAAATTTTAGTATTGAAATATTCTACATTGTACTCCCACGTTCAGCAAATAAATTGTATAGAGCCACTGAGAGAAGAACGGGGCAGAAACTCGGGGCCATTCTTTTAAACATCTTTTAACAATGTGTTACATACTTACTATATAAGAAAGTTATTACAATATTTATACTTTGCAAACACTTTGCAGTGATCATGGTCACTGCAAAGTAAATCACTGTTGTTTGAAACGTTGGGATAAAAATAATGATAAATAATCGTGACTTAAACCGTTTATAGTTGTTTAAATTACAATGTGTTATAATCGCGAAAACCTGAGACAACATTACAAATATACATCATTATTGGCTTACTCTTTCAGAATTAAAAAAAATCTGTTGATTTTCATATGACTTACAATATTAAAAAAAGACTCTTCTTAACTTGTATCTAATTATCATCACCGTTCGCATGAGCCTTTTGTTTATTTTAATTTAATTAGAATATATAACCTCCTCACAGTTATTCTTAATTTTTTTTACAAATTCGCTGTAAAAGTATTTTTATTTTAGTTAAGTCACTTTTGTTGTGTATATATTTTAATGTTCTAACTTTATTTATTTACTCTTTTTATAATTATTACTATCCGTTTTTACTAATTTTTCTTATTAGCGTATTTAGAGAAAAAACATCAAAATTTATATTAATTAATGCGATTTTAGGTCCAATCTCTTTATTATTTGACACAAGTTTTAATGAAATGAAAAACTAACTATTACATATTACTTTGGCAATATGAATTAAGTGCCTATAATGAATAAATATCGAGAAATTAGCTAATTGTTATACAAGACTACTTATTATATGAGTGTATCCAAGCTTCAAAATGTAATTGTATTGATAGTTATGTATCTAGTGAAAATTTACAATAGGATAGCTGAATCAAAGTTATTTGGAGACTTAAGATATGAAACTACCTTCTATTCAAAATGTCCAACTGACTATCAGTCTTAAAAATAATGTTTTTAAAACATCTATTAAAAAAATAGATCTATTGAGCAGCTCCATAAATTCAAGCAAACAGACGTCAAATAAATACTAAAATTTGTTAGGAAAACTAGGGAATTGAAAAAATATAGAAACCCGGCTGCCCTACAAATTCCATTAATTCAAGGAAACAAACGCTAATAAAGTATGAAAAAAATTAGGAACACGGGTGTCCTAAAAATTCCATAAATTCAAGCAGACATAAATCACTAAATTTTGTTAAAAAACAAGTTAATTTAAAAATAGAAACACGGCTGTCCTAAAATTTCCATAAATACAAGCAAACAGACGCCAAAATAGTACTTAAACAACAAGGAAAAAATTACCAGTGCCACTTGATAACATGTAAGTAAGCTAACACCATACATCCGAATCTGTTCTGGCAATTAAAAGTTATGGTAGAGAAATGAAACTTGCATTTGCTTGTACAATACATACATAAACCCTACAAACATCAACTAATTGCTCAGAAATGTACAGAGATAATATAAGTCGCTCATACGTCTGGAAACGAATCTGCGTGATTTCTGCATTTAACCTTATTGAAACACAGCCCGAAGAAAACTTCAAATAACTTTGATGAAGTATACACATCCATTTTTGTATGGTTTATACTATCGAATGTTGTTCTTGAACCCAGTGTCACAAATCGATGTAGTGTTAGGGAATAATAGTAACATACTAGTCGAAAATGTATTGTACTTAAAAGCTGTGATAATTACTTGACGTATTTACATCGAGTGAAAGCATATAAAACATAATTTCATAAAAAATAACTATGCTATATGTTTCTTCTCCTAGCGAGTGGCTTGTGTCTCAACTGGTCTTCATTCAAATAATGCTACACAATAAAAACTAAGTTTATAATAAAATAAAACTCTAAATTTAAAATTTACTTAACTATGGTACTTCTTATTCATATTAAAATGGCCATTTTAGAACTAGGTTTATTGTATTCAATTATAGCCAATTTTGCATCGATTTAGGGAGCACCAACATACATGATTAAATTTGCGTAAAACATGTCTTCATTGGCTAGTTCTATCAACCATGTATCTGAAACGAATAAACTTCTTTTTGCAATCCATATTCATATTCTGAACAATTTAGTCGTTCCTTATTGTTAATTCCTTGATTGAATTATTAAGTTAAACAAATTTCAAGACACACAACTTCTTTCGATGGCATATTGAATGCAAATAGAAGGTGAAAGTTCACTCATATGTCATTCCAGCTAAGCAGTCTGAACATGGAATGAAAGAGAAATGAAGCATTCATTTGAGTGAATTGTCTGATACCACCTTAAACACTAGTGCGGCAATGTAAAGTACAAAGCATGCATATTTAAAACAAAATGTTAGTGCAATGTTTAAAGTATTAATGTTTTATAAGCTACATTATGAATGTGAATGCTTTGTAATAATATCAAATTAACAAGCAAATGTGTGTTTTAAATTTATTATTATTGACAGCGACTCGCCAGCATTTAATAACCGAACATTGCCAAAACATAGGTTTGTAATGTTGATGATAACTTTTGCAGTTTTTTTGTTCGGTGATCCCTTTTGTGAGGCATTTACAGAGTGCAAACTCTTCGTCACGTCTTCCATTTTCATACTGTTTAAATGTCAGATAAATATTTTTACATTTATTTTCATAGTGTTCTTGTTTTGTATGACAATTTTGTATCTTATCGTTTGAATATATTGGCACTGGGTTGTATTATCTTCAGGATACATTCAAAATTTAAATATATAGATTTTTGTAAGTCTGTAACGGCACTCTTCATAACACATATTTGATCAAATCTTAAAGTTATCGCTAGAAATATATGTCTGTGTAGTTTCAAAAGCCTCATTAGCCAATGAGATGAAGTGTAACTATTTATGGGGACGTCAGGCCTGCGATTCAGACATATGTATCTAGTACTTTTAACGGTTACATTCGATAAATACATCTTAATAATATTTGTTGATAATTCCTATATTGAATCACACCAGCTGTGTTCATAAGAATTATATTTATTTTGTGTACACATATAAAACAATGATCTCGTAATATGTTAACGCGATACGGCTTTTTTATGTTGTGTGGCGCTAGGCGGGAAGCTAAAACAATTTGTATGGCTTAGTTTCCGAAAAAATATCAAAAGCCATTGTGTTTACTATTTACATTTTTATTGTGTAATAAATATTGGCAAACATTTCTAATTTAAGATATATACACGTCATTCAATGTGTAGTCTATCCACAGACCACACAGAGTAATAATTACGATGGAGATAGCAATATGACTTTTTTTACTTTGCCGGTCTAAAGCAATCTACTAGCAGTAAGCCAAACCCGTGTGAACAAAAAGTGATAATATTTATTTAAATCTATATCATGTTAAAATACAAAATATGTTTTTATGTTTCTTATGTTTTGTCCATCAACAAGTATATAATAATAAAAGATCCAGAATTATCATTGTTGCATCAAGTAAACTTAGACTATATTATTGTATCACAAAAATTTTTGTTCAACACGGGCATCGAACCTGCATCCTCAGTGTTACAAAATATAGAAGGGTAGCAACATCGTTGCGAGAGTTAATTGTTTAAAAAATCATTTCTTTCCATCGATGAAGGTCTAGTAGTCAGGTTGATGACCTCGTACCGTCCCGTATGAAGGTTAAAGTAATACAATTGTAGCATTTGTACCACAAAGTTTCGTTTCGAAAGAAGAACAAAAAACAATTGTGCTCTATTAAGTATTGTAAATGTAATTTTCGCTCAGCACGTGATAGTGCTTGTAATCGTATTTAGAGATATCATTGCTGTTTTCCAGCAAAAAAGGAATGAAAATCTTAACTTTCATGTAATTACCATAGATATCGAAAACATTTTATTATAAATTAAACGTTGTCGTCTCTATTGTAATTATTACTCTATACTCTCTATACTCTCTCTATAGGATGGTCATTGAAAAGTCACACAGAGGGCGCTGTATGTTAACTTTCAGAAGTATAGTACCACCAACTTAACTGTGCAGTTGGCGAGGGCGCTGCTGGTCAAGGAAATCAACTACTAGTACAATCAATTTGAGGGAAAGTTTTAGTTCATTTTTCTGCCACCTGAACAGATAAGTTGGTCGGACTGTATTGTTTACAAAAGACTACATTACAAGAATGTTAAAGTTACCCGACTATGTTTCATGCCAGTTGAAGAGGTAAAAGCGTTGTAAACTAAAACTAGTTTTAATGGAAGGAATTATTCGGAACTGCCAGTGGGTGCTATTATAGGTTAATTATTAGTATTGTTTAAACTGGAGAAGTATGGAGTAAAGGCATTTGTAATAATTATTGTCGACCCAACGTTAATGAGTCGGTTTCTGAGGTAGAAGCGCGAAGGCGTGTGGTCTGGTGATGCAAAAATGACTTTACTTAACGTCACCGTTACGTCATCCAACTGTCACCAAAGAGTTTTATATAGAGGTAGCCAAAGTCTACTAAACAAACGTCATTCTAAATTCAATCTTTTAACTGTAACATTGAGACCTGACAGTGTTATGATGTGTATCACGTCCCTACGAGCAATGGTGCTAATCAGCTCCATTTGAACAATTAATTTTACAATTATATGGAAGTTTTTTCCATCCGTTTCAATGCACGTTTTTTTGACGATAGCGACATCTACCTAAATAGCATTAAACTATCTATTTATGCTGATACGTTGATATTCAATTAACATTCAACGAGTCAACACCAAAGGGATGGGGGAAAAATCGGCTCACCCGCTTCGATAGCATAATTGGAAAATGACGGCATTCTGAGGTTGCTTGCGGGATATGCTGTCTTTTACCGTCTAAAATATATGTCCTATGGTATTCGTTTAGAATGCTTTATTGATTTTTAAACAATACTTAGTCAATTTAAAAACAGCGTCAGCCAATTTGTGTTTTGTGTTGATAGAATATCAAACTATATAAACAGTTTCAAGCTGTTTAGGTAGATGTCACCAACGTCAAAAAGACGTATATTTAAACGGATGGAAAAAATGCGTCTGTCCAGTACCTGCTTCCATAGCATTATTGGGAACTGTATATACATTATGCATTCGGATGGTATTCTGAAGTTGCGGGTTTAGGTCCCGCTGTAACTTCCAGCGGATTTATTTTTCCTTCCGAAATAATTTCTATGCTTTTGCTTATCATCGCCGTCAGATAGCCGTCTCAGAAGTTGACTCAGTTAATCGGTAGGTAGTCTAAGTTAACCACCAAGTCACACTTCCTACCTGACGCCACGCAACATTAGCTGTAATTCGCTCTGTACTCGGTGATTAGACGAAATTCGGTTATTTATTTTTATGTTAAGTTGGTTAGCGTACGTCAGGCAACATGTAAATATTAGTTAAGTATATTTTGTAAGGAATGTAAGTTGGGTAATCACTGTTCGACTGCTACCTGAGAGGGACAGTGTGTCTGCAATAAATTACAAGTAAGAATTGTTATTTGATATGTTTCATTTTACTCTGTTACCTATGGACATTATACATTTTATAGCTGATAGGTTAGCCTTACTCGACGCGACTGGGTGACGTTTGAATTATTTTTGGCCTTTACACCACTGTTTTATTTCATTACTTAAATATCGATATTTATTTAACTTCATATTATTTGTTCTATTCTACCTTGTCACAGAATAAAAAGGACCAGAGGCCCAACTCCCACCTTTTAAAAATTATGAACCTGGCTAGCATGTGCAAATAAGAAATATGTCACACATGACACGAGAGACAAGTGGCTTCGCAGTGCAATAGTACATGCTCCACGGTCTCATCTTTTAGTTTTAGCATACAGCCTCTATATAGAGGACTGTCTGTTGCTCCAATCCGCCGCCGCCCGGGCCGGCCGGAACCGCCGCAAACGCTACGTCCCGCAATTTTTGAATCTGTAATATCTTCGAAAATATTCATATAAATCATATGCTGTAAAGGGCCATATAGATCTATATTAAATCAACAATGTTTTTAAAGTATTTAGTTAGATAAGGATTAATGCTGTATTGGTTAAAATCACTTCGAAAGTTAGCCATTATTTGTCGTAAAAAGTAAATGACTAAAAAATGTTATTGTGGGATATACAAAAAAGATAGACATATACCGTAGCGGAGTTTTCTGTAGACCTTAATATAATTACTAAGTAAGTACATTATTTTGATAAATCTCGTAGGGTCGCAATGTAAGCGGAAATTTTTTAATTATTTACGACATCACATTAGAAACCTCAAAAATATAAGTATTTCTCCACCATTTAATGGATATTATTATACATATAAACCTTCCTCTTGAAACACTCGATCTATTAAAAAAAACCGCATCAAAATCCGTTGCGTAGTTTAAAAGATTTAAGCATACATAGGGATATAGGGACAGAGAAAGCGACTTTATTTTATACTATGTAGTAAAGTGATATCTGCTGCGAATTTCATTAAATTTTTAACATTTTTTTAATACCTACTGATTTACTTACTTACATATAATTGATTTTTTATAGTAATCAGCAACATATAATATATAATAATAAAAAATAGTTGATAACACTACCTACCACATTATTCAAAGATATTTTATTGCTACGCACAAGAGTTCGTGAGTTGTGTTCAAATTCAGATTTCGTTATTGTATTGATTACACACACAAATATAACGGGTCTGCTAACATTGGACGCAAAGTAAATTTGTACTAAATCGTCGATCGCCCCCATTATACTGGGACGAGCGAGATAGACTACCGATCTATCTCGTCCTCAAAAAGTAGGAAGAGAAAATTTACGCAAATACTCGCAGATAAGTGTCAAAAATCGATTAAACTGAGGCGCTCATGTTAGTGTGAGGTCGACAAGTTGCCACGGGTAGCACAAAATACAGGTAAACGAGGACGAGTTCTTTGCCCTGCCATGTTAGCACTCGTAGACATATATGTCTATTTTACACGAGATAAATGGTTGACAAAATTTACTCGCGGCGCGCATGCTAGCCGGGCAGGCTTGTTCGCGCCATTCTTCGACCAGTTCTGCCAGCCAGCACGCCGCTGCGAATAAAGGAGGCGCTGTATTGCCCTTTTCGTAGAAACACCGAAACAATACAGCTAGGTACAAAGCCTCTAGTAGAAAATATGTCGCCGTGCACCTTACGGTATATTCCGCAGCTGTCCTTCAGTGCCATCCCATTCTAGGTTAAGCTGTTTAACATCTTCGACCTCATCATCAGGTGAGAATGTGGTCAAAGACTAGAAACAACGAACAACCTTTTCCCTCAGCAAAGAAACCAAAAAGATGACACATCAGTATAACACACGGCTCCTCACAGTGCAGTGGTTCTGATCCTGCATTTCTGAAATAAAACTATGCATGCATGACGTCCTAGCTTCTCCAACTGAATACCTCCAGTATCGTTTGTCCTCCAGGCTACACACGTGACGACAACGATATCTGGTCCAAATTTCATCAGCAATTCAGTAAGAGAAAGTGGGTTATTTTATATTATCATGGGATTTTATCTACAGTTGGTACTTAGACACTGAAACTGACTTTCATTTCGCATATTATGATACCTAGCAAAATTGAGATAAGGAAGACGTAGATAGGTACGCATGTAGGAAACTGCACCAGCTTTGACGCAATCACCAGCCTCGATGCACAAACAATTGAAAGAAACGTTATCTAAAACTGCACAATAATGGAAAATAACATGTTACGTTGTGAAAATTGCAGTGTTTACACAACCCAGTGATCCGTCACTGAGATGCAGTGACCCAAGGCAGAGATAGTAGTTATTACTTGATCCATCAATTGAATTCTTGGATTCCCAGAAGCATTACGTTACTGATAGTTAAATAATGATGTGTTAGTAGATTTGTGATTTGCCTCTGTATTATCTTTTCTGACGCATGGCTATTTGCGATTTCAAACAGATGGTTATAGGTCATAAGTACCTAAGAACTAAATCGCATTTTAACCCCATGCGTCGGTAAATAGTTCAGATATTTATCTACTTACCCTAATTATAAACAACATGTAATAAAATCTAACAACAAAATGCTTTTTAAATAACTTCGTCCTCTCTTATTCTTGTGATATAGATTACGAATAAGACACTTTTATAAAAGCGTCAACAAACCTAAGAATAGGTATTGGCTCCAAGAAAGGCCAGCTGCTGCTGAAACACAGTTCGATGCTTGGCGACAGACCTTATACTTGATGTAGCAAGCCAAGCGAGCATTCGCAAATGCTCACCCAAAGCTCAAGCTCCCCATTGAACCCATTTGAACCTTCATGGTCCTGGACAATGGGATAAAATATATGTTTAGCACTGAAAGTTTCGGCTGATGTAGCAATACTACCACATTCAAATCTGGCTCTTTTTCCTCACGCATGACTATTTTTTCCAGCAAAATTTTAAGGTGGCGACGCAAATCAATTAGGGTCTTTTAAGGGAAAATAAAACCAAATTTAAATAAAAGAAAATTCAATTCTGCGCGTGCAAACTACGACTTTTTGTTTGTCAGCAAAGAACAAAGTTTTAGAATATAACACTTTTCACATGGATGCGGTTGTCCGATTTTATAATTTATTCTTTCTATAAATCATATTTAAACACGTATTTGGTGTAAAATATAAGCAGAATTTATTAAGCACAAGACATGACATAAAAACTTTTTTTTATAAACAAGCAACCGAACACAATGTCAGTCATTTCAATAAATTGGAGTCGGCCAGGATTAGCAATAAGGTTTTAACCCTCCAACACGCCCTCTTAATCCTGGAGGACTTCAAGCATATCTCGTACAAACGACAAGTGCTTACAGCTAGGCAGTGCCTTCGTGAGCACATCAGCAGTCATCTGCTCTGTTGGCATGTACATCAGTTCTAGCACCCTATTCTCAACAGCTTCACGAATATAGTGATATCTAATGTCCACATGTTTTGTTCGCTTATGGAACACTGGGTTACTAGCTAGCTTCGCCGCAGACTGATTATCACTATACAGGGTTACAGTGTGACATTGACCTATCAACTCAGCAAGAACCGCACGGACGTATACCGCCTCTTTGGCAGCTTCAGACAAAGCTATATACTCCGCCTCGGTAGACGAAAGTGCGATACACGATTGCTTATAACAACCCCAGGAAATAACATTCCTACCTAGCTTATAAATATACCCCGTGTAAGATTTACGATCCGCCCCGTTAGCCCAATCAGCGTCAGTAAATCCATAAACATGAAATTTATCATGTTCATCACTTTTTCTGTACACAAGACCTAAATTCATTGTGCCTTTTAAATACCGCAATACACGTTTGGCCGCTGCAAAGTGTTCCGCTGTGTAGCAAGTATTAAACTGACTTAAGAAACATGCAGCAAATGAAATGTCAGGTCTTGAGATCACAGCTATATACAATAAACATCCTATCAGCTCCTGATACGGTAGTCTACTCTCGTGGGTGGCGCTATCAGAAAACTTCAGACCTACATCTAAGGGCGTCTTAGCAACTTTACAGTCACTCATACCGAAACGTTCAAGAAGCTTTTCAATATAGGTTTTCTGACTCAGCTTCAACTCACGACTAGTGCGCTGTACTTTGATGCCTAGCATATGTTTAACCTCACCTAAATCTTTAATTGTGAAGTGAGACTTCAGTGACGTTTTTATCTTATCAGCAAGCTCGTCACAGTCGTAAAAAACGAAAAAATCGTCTACATAGAGAGCAATAATAATGGTTCGCTTACCCACTCGGCGACTGAAGATACAGCTCTCATACTTGCTCTGCGTGAAATTCTCTGCGAGTAAAACTTCCTTTACCTTATCGTACCAGGCACGTGACGCCTGCTTTAACCCGTACACGGCTTTCTTGAGTCTGTAGACCATATGCTCATTGCCTTGCTTGACGAAACCTTCAGGCTGTGACATATAAATTTCTTCACTCAAATTGCCATTCAGAAAAGCAGTCTTGACGTCAAGGTGATCAATCTTCAGATCTAATTCAACCGCAAGAGACAACAGCATTCTCAACGAACTATGTCGCACAACCGGAGAAAAAGTATCCATGTAGTCAATTCCGAACTTTTGGGTAAAACCCTTTGCAACCAATCGCGCTCTATAATACGCCACTTTGCCATTGGCGTCACGTTTGATTTTAAACAACCATCGATTCTTGACAATATTCTTGTCTGCCGGTCTGTCAACTAGCTCCCAAGCCTCATGCTTATTGAACGAATCAATCTCATCTTGCATAGCTTGCCGCCAAAGCTTACTATAACTCGATTGCAAAGCTTCCTTGACATTCGTCGGCTCACTCAACTCTGTCTCGAGCGCAGACATCGTCCTCGGTACTCTCGGCCGTAAATTATAGGCTGGTCCGTCAGATGGTGGCTTCCGTGGCATTCTGGTTGTATCAGTAGATGAACTCGGCACCTGCTCGTCAGCCTCAAACCACACTTCAGGCTCTACCTGTCTCTCCGCCTCAACCTCAGCCTCTACAGTTTGTAGTGATGGCATCTCCACCTCAAGCTCAGTCCCAGACTGATCACGAACATCCGCATCTTCAACGGTATCTCCGTCATCACTAGTCGGAAAGAAGATCTCCACGGGCCGTTTACTCTTGACACCTGGAAAAATTGTTTCGTTAAAAACAACATCACGACTACGAAAAACTATATTTTTCGCCGAATCGTAGAGCCTATATCCATTACCGTCATAGCCAAGAAATATACAACGCTTGCTTTTTGGTTCAAGCTTATTCCGCTTCACTTTATCAACGTGAGCATAAGCTTCGCAGCCAAACACACGTAAGTGTTTCAAGCTAACCTTCTTACCTGTCCAGGCTTCCTCAGGAGTTTGCTCTGAGAGCCTTTTCGAAGGTGACACATTTATTAAATATGCAGCAGTACAGGCAGCTTCTGCCCAAAACTTGTGGTCTAGGTTCGAAGTATACAAGAGGCACCTTACTTTTTCTAGGAGGGTCCTGTTTAGCCTTTCCGCACAACCGTTCTGTTGAGGACTGTAAGGCACAGTTACCTGATGGACTATCCCCTTACCTTTCAAAAAACCTTCAAGGTCTCTGTTTACATACTCGGTCCCATTGTCCGACCTCAAAACTTTAACTTTGTCACCAGTCTGAGTTTCGACTAGCTTAATAAAGTTTTTCGTGTATTCACTCACCTCGCTCTTACGCTTCAGGAAATACACGAACACCTTCCTCGAATGATCATCCAAGAATGTCAGGATATACCTCTTGCCTCCAAGCGAATTCACCGGCAACGGACCACACAAATCGGTATGGATTAAATCCAACCGTTTTACAGCCACAGACTTCTCAGGATTGCTAGGAAAAGGAAACCGAGCTTGCTTTCCCTTTAAACAAACTTCACAGGCAACGTCTTTACAAGGGTCGTCCTGAAAACTAATATCATTAGCAAGTCCCTGCCTCAAAAGCTTCATATTGTTGGCGCTTAAATGGCCAAGTCTTTGATGCCAAGTTGCAGTGCTAGTAGTAAGATTCGCCCTTAGACTGCAGGTCTGAAGTCTGTAAGCCCCTCCAACGTCATTTGCCTTAATCAAAACATCGCCCAGCTTAGAAATTGTACAACCAGTAGTATCAAAATTAACAATACAACCATTCTTAATCAATTGCGAAACAGATATGAGATTTACAGACAGCTTAGGTATATACAACACATCAGTTAACGTCGCGCTATCCGACAACTTAACAGTACCTATACCTGTACACCGCAGTTTATCTCCATTAGCAATGGTGACGTGACCATCTCGCGATTTGAAGTCTGTCATCAAATCACGCCTGCCAGTCATGTTATTTGTAGCCCCCGAGTCTATGTACCACGAAGATTCCGAGTCAGATCCAGTACTATATGCTGATAAGACACAGTTTCCTGAAGAATCCTTCGCGTTCCGGCAATCTTTCTTCAGATGTCCTTTCTGTCTGCACTTCCAGCACCACGGTTCTCTCTTTCTAGCGGAATTATCCTTCGCTTTTGACTCATCCTTGTGCTGCTGCGCTTTTCTCGTCCAGGAGTCACTCGTACTAGCGCCTTTTCTTTTAGAATACAAGCACTCACTCGAATCTCCACGAGTAGTCCAACGTTGATCCTGTAGCAGTTTCGATTTGACTAGATCAGCAGTAATGACAGCTCCCGAATGCTCTAGTGCCATGATCATGGGCTCGTACTCTGTCGGTAAACCTTTGAGCATCAACGCACCAAGAAACTCGTCATCAACAGGTTTGTTCATATTCGCCAATTGCTGCGCTAATGACAATACTTCATTGACGTAAGCTTCCATGCTAGAATAGTTCTCCAGTTTGACAGCGCACAAGTTCTGAAGAGTTCTCACTCTTGAACCGAGTCCTTTATCATCATATGCACGTTCTAGTGCATTCCAGGCGTCTTTCGCCGTATCAGCTGACATCAAATGTGAAAAACATGACTTTTCAACGCCCAAGCAAATTTTAGATTTTGCAATTTCGTCACGTCGATCTTTCACTTCGGACGTTGTTTTGTCATCCTTATCGTAACCGCTTATACAGATCCATAAATTGTCGTGAATCAATGCATTTTTCATAACAAATTTCCACTCGACGTAATTTTCACGTCCGCGTAATTTTTCATGTGAAAAACTTTGATTTTTCGTTTCCGACATATTTACAATAACGTTGCACTATTTTTGCTGAACCATAACCTTCTATAAATCATATTTAAACACGTATTTGGTGTAAAATATAAGCAGAATTTATTAAGCACAAGACATGACATAAAAACTTTTTTTTATAAACAAGCAACCGAACACAATGTCAGTCATTTCAATAAATTGGAGTCGGCCAGGATTAGCAATAAGGTTTTAACCCTCCAACAATTCTGAACAAATCCTTGTCTTCAACACTGATTTAGTTAATAATTGGTCACATATGAGCAAAAGTCATATTAGACAAAACCTAACAGCTGCATTGCAATTTTTTTTAAACTATTAACCAAGCCGTTATTAAAAAACTTTCAGCACGGATTTATTGTAAAAACGTCCGTACATAGTATGTATATATTTTTTCTAAAGCGAAACTTTGATCCTCTGAAGAAGAGTTCACCTTCAAAGTGACCAAAATAAGGGAATCGCCCCCTTAAGGGTGAACTGGCCGATGGCCGTCCCGTTCTCCATACAAACGCCGTAGGGTGATCACTCCCTTATTTGATGATTTAGGTCCAGAATTAAGCATAATACCGATTGATCTCGCCATTATCTAGGCTTGTATGATGCCAAAACGAGAAGAAACGAAAGAAGCGACCGGCCAGTTCAACCTTGATAGCAAAGATTAGATGTTGCTCCTATCTAACATAAAATCTTAATCAATTGTAGGTATTTGCCTGATAAGTTAATAATTACAGATACCTAACACACTGATTTGGTGTAGGGGATCAAAATGATTTGAAGCAGTGATGGCTCAGTGGCATTGGCTATGGACTGCCGCGCAACAGGTCCATGGTTCGAATCCCGCCGCGGGCTTGAGCTTCACCGCATGGTGGAAGGGCATTTTTCGAATGCCCTTCAAGTAGAAAATCGGTCGCCAAGCACTTAACCGTGTGTTCCGGCGGCAGTCTTTAAGAGCCAGTGAAATTACAGGTATATGAGACTTAACAACTATGTCTCAAGGTGACGGGCGCAGTGCAATTCGTGACTTGTAACGAAATGCATCTGTTATAGGCAGAGGTTAGTCCGCTTAAAATCAGGTGGGTGTCGAGTTTGTTTTGCCCTTGATGGTTTTGCCACACAATAAAAAAAAGGTCATTCCTTTAAACTAGATTATAATAGATCATCAACCTCAACTAAAGCAGGTATGCTATATTGATTCTTCCTTGGAGTGATGGTATTGGCATGGCGCTTAACTTGAAGCTTACGAAGTAGCTATAGTTTAATCTGTGGTTTATCCGTTAGATAAGAATAGTCGGTACTTATGCCTTATCATATTTTATCACATCGTTCGATTGTCACGCTCATAATTTTTAGTCACCGTCATCAGATTGATAACGACCACCCTATGAAGATAGCGTTAAGGTTTGTACTTCACTAAAAGATGTCAAGCGTAACTATGGAGCCAAATGAAGGTAGAACATAAGTGTATACCTACTTAATTATTCAAGGAATATCAAAAGGCGCTGAGACAGCGTGGACGTAAGGCTACCATATCAGGATATCTGGAGAATTTTTCGAACAATTGTGGAAAATTCACGTCATTTACTCTAATTTCACGGAATGTTGATTTCTTGAATGAAATGCTACAATGCATCTGGCGCAGTCAAGCGCGGCGTCAGAGTTGGCGGTCTTCCGATGGGAGGGACTGATTGATAGTATTGTTGTATAGATTGATAGTATACCTTTATGTTATAGCCTGCCGACATACCTACCTACTAGTAATCGCTCACACAACACATAGGTAAAACATACACAAGTTTTTCTTGTTTGTCTTTTGAAGCAGTTAACTCAAAACATATTTTGGGGGTTTTAAAGAAAATAATAAATTACCAGCAAATGGTGTCAAGGAGTAGAAAGCGACCACTGAAGTATGTTTTATCTGTCCATAAAACATTCAATATTGAGACTTTTGAAGCAGTGATGGCTCAGTGGCATTGGCTATGGACTGCCGCACAGGGTCATGGTTCGAATCCTATCGTGGGTTTGAGCTTCACCGCATGGTGGAAGGGCATTTTGCGAATGCCCGCCTGGCTAGCGAACACCCTCAAGTAGACAATCTGATGACAAGCACCTAACGGTGTGCTCCAGCAGCTGTCCTTGAGAGCCAGTAATTCTAGGCCTATTAAAGACATAAGACTAAAGTGTAGACGAGATACCAACCGAAAAACCACGTAAGTTTTTCAATCATCGTTGTCAGGAAGTAAACGGAAATAGCTAGCTCTTGAAAGTTCACTTGCTTATCATAGTTAGTTAAGCACGATAAAACCTGATAAAAGTGATATTTCCCGCCTGCTACAAAACACTAGTTCGAACACGTGTAATAAACCAGACGCAATTGTCAATATTGTGATATAACGCCATAGATAGTTTAAAACTCGGTAGGCGGTGATGTCATAAACATTTACTTTCTTTTATAATTCCATATTCCTTCATTGGTGTCAAAAATTCCGGACACGGTAGAATGCCCTCCGTATTCCGGACAAAGACCCAAATTGTGATAGCCCGGAAAATTCGTACGTATAGTATGGCAAACTTACGTGGACGTGATAGTAATTATACGCGCGATGATTGCGTAAGTAACGGAGGCGAGCTCATTGCTGCAGGCGATCTGTGGATCGTTTGATGTAGACCCGGCTATAGAAACATACTTCTGATATCGAAAGGAAGAGTGGACAACACCGATAGGTAATTAGTTGCAAAGCGATATTTTAAAGAAAGACTTCGTCGACAAATCCTTTTTACTACTAGAAGAAGATCAAAGTAATGGATGATCTACTGGTATTCCACTGCTGGAGGCCACGTTTCATCGCTTCGCTACGCTGCTGGAGTTCCACCCTAAAGATGTATATCTCAGTCATCACAACACGTGTTTCATTCGATACAGATCATAGAAATCTGAATGATACACAACGCAACAATGTTTATTTCCGGTAAACAAACATTGTTGGTGCTTTTTAAACAATAAATTATATGACTATGTAAGTAGCTACCTACCATAACCTCTTTGAGAATAATTTATGAACACTTCTTAGTAAATTGATGAAGAGTTAAGACGCTGACAAGTGTTAGATAGCTTCTCTTGAACAGATTTTAGCAAAATGTATTTATTTTGTACTTTGTAGCAGTAAAAAAAAACAATCTTGATCACATTATCTAAGGCCAAGAAAAGTCCAAAACACATTTCCATAAAATGTCCTCGATGCAATAAAATTGCAAAGATGACTGTTAATTACACTTGTCACGGATATATCTTAATTATTTATGAATGTTGATGAAAATACAGTTAAAAAATAGCAAAATTTTATCAACAGCGACAAGAAAAGTTACACATTCGTTTACTTACCAGTTTTGTGTTTTTTTTATGCCTGATAGGTTACACTTTGCCCACTATCTCACCTGAGGGTAAGTGATGATGTGGTCGAAGATGTTGTTCAGGCTAACCTAGAAGTACTGGCTCTCAAGGACAGCTGCCGGAACACACCGTTAGGTGCTTGACGACAGATTTTCTACTTGAGGATTTTACCTAAACTGATAGCGATTTTACCATCATTTTGCCATTGCTGCCCCTATATATATCACTCTTACGCAGTCCGATAGTGACAAAAATTCAGCATTTGACAGCGTCAGATATTGTGTCGCACGGGCGAGCGTTGCGGACGTTGGTACTTGTTTTTAGAGAGTGTAAATTACACTTCCACTTTTTACAACTGACATCCGAGTTTAACACTACTATACAGTATTATTATATGTCCTATGACTATACCATCAATGCTAAGAAATAACTAAGTACCTTGCCAACCTGCGATCGTTGGCGTTAACGTTTTTAACATATTATGAGCTGCGTAAAACCTTTTTTATATTTGACTCGTATGGAAATTATTGGGCGAACGAGACATACGTGTGCAGTGTCAAGTAGAGCGAGAACGGTGACACTGCAACTGTAATCGACGGGTGTGACGCCTACCATCACCCACCAGGGGCCAAACTCCCATCTCTTAATTCAGTCTTATTTTAACCTTAGATTAACAATTTTAATTTGCACTACCACATGTCACTATAGTAAACTTACATTAGAACTTCAACGTGAGAGCGGGCTGCATGCATGAATCAAGACATTTGTGCGATAGAGATAGCGCTATATGAACATTATTGTTCCGTGACGGCCACTGTACGAATCTTAGTATCAATATTTTAAGTTTGAAATAATATAGTTGGTTTTCCATAATGGTTTTTAAAAGGTAGAAGTTGGGCCCCAGGCATGCGAATTCCCTCTCGTCACTTGCTAACATTAGAAAATAAAAAAACGATATGAAAAATTGACTAAACAAACTTTAATATTGAAGAAATAATATTTTAATATTAGGCATATCCTTTCATAATGAAACTATATAAAAAGAACACAACACGAAAGTAAATTAATCTTTTAACTATATCTTTCTGATTCCGGCTATTCTTTACCCGAACGGTATCGCACGTGATGATTGCAAGACACTTGACAGGATGAAATCTGGCTGCTGGTCTTCGTACTAGTCGATACGTGTGTCAGCGAGATTATTCTAAAACAACGTTATTTACTTCTAATTTGTGTGGAAACTTTCAAATTCAAACTGATTTGTTAACACCTAACTGTTTTTATACAATCTAATCCGTTAAGGTAAAAGTTAAGGTTAAAGGTGGTAAGTTTTATGTTTTAACACCATTGTTTGGTTCGCCGCTTCGCTTACTAACCTACAAGATGGAGGTCGAGGAGGTCCCGCCGAAACCCCCTGATCCACCTAATGACGCAATAATGAAAGAAACGCAATTTGCTTCCAAACGCCGTTTGGAACCAGATTCCGCTGAACAATCTAGTGCCAAAAAAACGGTGACGAGTGTGGATATGGCCGCAGCTTCTGTCCAAACAATGTACGTACACCCAAGCGTCGTAGTAGGTTCTCAGGCTTACTCAAACGTGGATCAAGGTCCCTTTATCGTGCATGTTTCCCGCGCCGAACCAGATCCTGCTGCAGGACTGACCATCCGCCCGATCAAATTTGGACAATTTCTGTTCAAAAATAGGATTAGCAATATATGTCCAGATGGTGTTAAACGCGTCGGCAGAAATAAAATTGCTGTAGAATTCCGTTCTCATTTAGATGCTAATGGCTTTATTGCCAACCCACTTTTAAGCCAGAATAAATATGTTGCTGTGATTCCTAACTACAACATTCTCATAATAGTTTTAATGTATAAAGGTCTTTTTCATAGAGGAAAATAATATCATTTACAGTTATTATCCCCTATAATAATAAATGCATAAGTTTATTATTAGAATAGATCAATAACTAAGGTGGTGCAGTTACAATATTATGTTAACGACACCCCAGTGGTATCGTCCAGTCTTTGTTAATATCTAATTCATAAGTGATGATGTGGTCGAGGAGAGGATGGTAAATAGGCGACTCCTGGAAGATACAGGTTCTTAAGAAAAACTGCCAGGCGAGCTTCCGGAAAAGCCTAACCACCAAGCGGTGAAGCTCGAGCCCGCGACGGGATTCCAACCATGAGCCCCTGCGTGGCAGTCCTTAACTTTAAAGAAAGGTTTTTGACATTATCATTTATTTTCCATTAGTGTGTAACTATAATATACTATATATACTATAATATGAATAATGACAAAAGCTAACGTCTTCAGACATCAGCCGCCATGTCTACCGTTGAACAAAAGCCCCACCTATTATTAGGGTTTGTCATAATCCCGACCCTTGGCAAGCGTCTTGCGGATCGCAGTGTGTGTCTTTAGGCAGTTCTATAGAATGAGCTGCTGCCCACTTTTTGAAAAAAACGGCCGTATTTTTCCCTTCGACGCGGATGCCTCTACGACTTCCATAGGAAGATATGGGGTATTCATTCTTCGCCCGGCACCTCACGGGGCAAAACTTATTAGTCTACTTCTGAACCCAGCCTCCCCCAATATGGGGGGTTTGCCATAATCCCCACGCTTGGCAGGCGGGTTGGGGATGGCAATGTGAGACCAGTTCCTCATAAAGTGCTGCTGCCCACCTTCTGGTGAGTTATTACCCTTAGTCGCCTCTTACGACACCCACGGGTATAGATGGGCATTCTAGCCCGGTACCCCACGGGCGTATTTATGTATACATGTATGTGACCCACGAATATATTTATTCCTAGATAATTATATTCCGATTCTTAAGTCCTCTCATCGCCCGGGCTACACTCCAATATAAATAAACTGTTTTTTATCGTCAATAAAGTACTCTTATGAGTTCTTTATTAGTGGAGAAAACTGGTGTGGATTATGACAATGAACCAAATGCTACACTCCAACCAAAATATTATTTTCTCAGTGTAGTGAACTCAAACTCTTAAGTTACAGCGAATACCGTGTCCGCACACGGCCAAATACGTATGTGTCACATTTGGCATTTGTCTCATAATAATGTGCCACCACGTCAAAAACAACAACACCAGGCCTGTTCGCGCCATTCTTCGACTACTTCTGCCAGCCAGCACGCCGCTGCAAGTAAAGAATAAGTTGCTGTATCTAATCTACAATCTGCTCCCCTCTCGTATACTTCTGCAAACCCTGCCTGGTTAGCCCCTGTCGTAGAAACACCGAAACTAATACAGCACGGTACCAGCCCTCTAGTAGAAAATATGTCGCCCTGCACCTAAGGGTATATTCCACAGCTGTCCTTCAGTGCCATCCCATTCTTAGGTTAAGCTGTTTACCATCTTCGACATCATCAGGTGCGGGTGTGGTCAAAGATTAGACCAACAAAAAACCTTTTCCCTCAGCAAAGAAACCAAAAAGATGACACATCAGTATAACACACGGCTCCTCACTCAGTGGGTTTGATTCTGCATTTCTGAAATAAAACTATGCATGCATGACGTCCTAGCTTCTCCAACTGAATACCTCCAGTATCGTTTGTCCTCCAGGCTACACACGTGACTCGACAACGATATCTGGTCCAAATTTCATCAGCAATTCAGTAAGAGAAAGTGGGTTATTTTATATTATCTTTGGATTTTATCTACAGTTGGTACTTACAGACACTGAAACTGACTTTCATTTCGCATATTATGATACCTAGCAAAGTTGAGATAAGCAAGACGTAAGTAGGTACGCATGTAGGAAACTGCACCAGCTTTGACGCAACCTCGATGCACAAACAATTGAAAGAAACGTTATCTAAAACTACACAATAATGGAAAACAACATGTTACGTTGTGAAAATTGCAGTGTTTACACAACCCAGTGATCCATCACTGAGATGCAGTGACCCAAGGCAGAGATAGTAGTTATTACTTGATCCATCAATTGAATTCTTGGATTCCCAGAAGCATTACGTTACTGATAGTTAAATAATGATGTGTTAGTAGATTTGTGATTTGCCTCTGTATTATCTTTTCTGACGCATGGCTATTTGCGATTTCAAACAGATGGTTATAGGTCATAAGTACCTAAGAACTAAATCGCATTTTAACCCCATGCGTCGGTAAATACTTCAGATATTTATCTGCTACCCTAATTATAAGCAACATGTAAAAAGGTCTAACAACAAAATGCTTTTTAAATAACATTGTCCTCTCTTATTCTTGTGATATAGATTACGAATAAGATACTTTAAAAAAAGCGTTAACAAACCTAATAGGTATTGGTTCTAAGAAAGGGCAGCTGCTGCTGAAACACAGTTCGATGCTTGGCGACAGACCTTATACTTGATGTAGCAAGCCTAGCGAGCATTCGCAAATGCTCACGCAAAGCTCAAGCTCGCCGCGGGATTTAAACCTTCATGGTCCTGGAAAATGGGATAAAATATATGTTTAGCACTGAAAGTTTCGGCTAATACTTATAGCAATACTACCACATTCGAATCTGGCTCTTATTCCAAACGCATGACTATTTTTTCCAGCAAAGTTTAAGGGGGCGACGCAGATCAATTAGGGGCTTTTAAGGGAAAATAAAACCAAATTTAAATCAAAGAATATTCAATTGCAATGCGCGCTGCGCGTGTAAACTACGACTTATTGTTTGTCCGCAAAGAACAAAGTTTCAGAAAATAACATTTTTCACTGGATGCGGTTGTACGATTTTATAATTTATTCTGAACAAATCCTTGTCTTCAACACTGATTTAATTAATAATTGGTCACATATTAGCGAAAGTTGTAAAAATTCGACAATATCTAACAGCTGCATTGCAACGTTTTTACTAACTATTAACTAAGCAGTTATGAAAAAACTTTCAGCACGGATTTAGTGTCAAACGTCCGAACACAGCATTTATTTTTTATTTTATTGTGACGGATCAAGCTCGAGGCCCACCTGATGTTAAGCGGACTAACCTCTGCCTAAAACAGATACATTTCGTCACAAGTCACGAATTGTACTGCGCCCGTCACCTTGAGACATAGTTGTTCAGTCTCATATGCCTGTAATTTCACTGGCTCTCAAGTACTACTGCCGGAACACACCGTTAGGTGTTTGGCGACAAGACTTTCTACTTGAGGGTGGTAGCTAGGCAGGCGGGCAATCGCAAAAAGCCCTTCCACCATGCGGTGAAGCTCAAGCCGGCGGTGGGGATCGAACCAGGGTACTGCGGCGCGGCAGTCCATAGCTATTACCGCTCGGCCATCATTGCTTCAGAATGTATAGGTATATTTTTTCTAAAACGAATCAATGATCCTCTGAAGAAGACTTTATCTTCAAAGTGACCAAAATCAGAGAATCGCCCCCTTAATAGCAAAGATTATTATGTTGCTCCTATCTAACATAAAATCTTAATCCATTGTAGGTATTTGCCTGATAAGTTGATAATTACAGATACCTAACACACTGATTTGGTGTAGGTGATCAAAATGATTTGAAGCAGTGATGGCTATGGCATTGGCTATGGAATGCCGCGCAACAGGTCCATGGTTCGAATCCCGCCGCGGGCTTGAGCTTCACCGCATTGTGGAAGGGCATTTTGCGAATGCCCGCCTGGCTAGCGACCATTCAAGTAGAAAATAGGTCGCCAAGCACTTAGCCGTGTGTTCCGGCTGCAGTCTTTAAGAGCCAGTGAAATTACAGGTATATGAGACTTAACAACTATGACTCAAGGTGACGGGCGCAGTGCAATTCGTGACTTGTAACGAAATGCATCTGTTATAAGCAGAGGTTAGTCCGCTTAAAATCAGGTGGTCCTCAAGTTTGTTTTGACACAAAATAAAAAAAAGTCATTCCTTTACACTAGAATACTCGTATAATAGATCAACAACCTCAACTACAGTAGGTATGCTATATTGGCTCTTCCTTGGAGCGATTGGTTTTGGCATGACGCCTAACTTGAAACTTACGTAGTAGCTATAGTTTAATCTGTGGTTTATCCGTTAGATAAGAATAGTCGGTACTTAAGCCTTATCATATTTTATCACTTCGTGCGATTGTCACGCTCATAATTTTTAGTTACCGTCATCAGATTGATAACGACCACCCTATGAAGATAGCGTTAAGGTTTGTACTTCACTAAAAGATTTCAAGCGTAACTATGGAGCCAAATAAAGATAAGAAAAGAGAACATAAGTACCTATAAGTACCTACTTAATTATTCAAGCAATATCAAAAGGCTGAGACAGTGTGGTGATGTAGGGTTACGATATCAGGATATCTGGAGAATTTTCCAGACAATTGTGGAAAATTCTGGACATTTAATCTAATTTCACGGAATGTTGCTTGAAACGCTATATGCATCTGATGCGGTCATAAGCGCGGCGTACGAGTTGGAGGCCTTCGGATGGGAGGGACTGATTGATAGTTCATTGATAGTATTGTTGTATAGTATTGATATATAGATTGATAGTATGGTTTTAAAGCAAATATAAAATTACCAGGAAATGGTGTCAAGGAGTAAAAAGCGATATTGTTTTTTTATTGAGTGAGAAATATCTAAATTATTTTATGCTTTTGTTTTAGCGGGATGAGAGCCCACTGAAGAGGCATTTTACATTTTAATGCGGTATACGAAGATTTTAAGCGCTTAATTTACTATCATAGGAAATATCTACAAGTTGTTTAATAATAGATAAAAATAGAATAATCTGTTCCCTTTTCAGTTAATGTACCAGATTTACAAACAGAACATTAATTATTTTGTAGTGACCAATCTCCCGCACCTTGTTTTACGAATTAAAGTACACATAGCCAACTTCAGAGTTCTATCTCTTGTATAAAGATTCATCATATTAACTAAAAAAAAAAACTGTGCATCATGAATATAATCCTATTGACACATAGTGTACTAGAATATCGATAATTAATCGTCATTGTAGAAAAAAAATAAAGATCTTGCGCCAATTTCCACGAATTATATCAGCAGTTTACCACGAAATATTGCGTTTAATAAAGTGTAATTCCAAACAGATATTATATGAAAAGAAAGTCCATTCTTTTAATAATCTGATTTTCAATAAATTGTGATATTAACTCTGTTTTGTTAGACAAGAAAAAATATTTAACATAACTCGAAATGCTTATAAATTGAAATGTACAAGCGCGAGGCGATCAGTACCGCGCGAGCGCCCATCGAGGTAGGACCTGTGTCCGTTTTGCCTTGCTCTGACATTTCGTACGCGGAACGCTTAGACGCAAGTTTATAGTGCGACCACAGAGTTTTGATCATGTCTTTATTTTTTTAAGTAACAAACTATACTTTAAATTTGTTGTCCATAATATAAGTATTGTTGTCTTGTTAAGTAACTACATCTTTAGTTTCTGTTCATCCATTGTGTTAAAAAAAGGAAACGTCACAATTATGCAGCCTTATACAGCGTTATTGGAAAAATGCTAACAACCTCAGAGGGTTGACTTCTTCTTTTTGGTCTGCTAGTTTTTATATTATTCTAGTTTAAATTAGTAACTCACTATAACTTTTGTTTTAGGAGGATAAGATGACAGGTGAATAATTGATTTCCAATATTTTTGGATTCAGTTTATGTCTATACGTGAACACAGCGATAACTTCAGCTGGAAATTAAACTACCTTCCTCATTTGTACAAACCGGGATACCAGTTAGCGGTCGATAGTCGTATTTACATATTTACCATAAAATCTGCGTAAGTCCGACTTTCATAATACAAATGGTTTTCAAAAGGATGCATCCTTGCCCATACAAGAAAAAATCCATATTTTTCTGAGATAACGGAAGTATTTTGAATATTTTGATGAAATCTGAAACCAGCACAAATTACATATTGGCCCCAAAATATAACGTCATTTCATATAAATCTCGTAACTACGTCAACAGTTATAAACCTAGAAAACCGCAATTCTGCATAAGTCATTTTTCACTCGATACGTTTTGCAACGCAAACACTTACCGATGCAAATTTGCGTATTAAATAATCTCGTAACTAATTTCAAACTTCTAAACCAAAAAATATGAAATAATACAGGTGTATAAATTACATGTAAATAATAATATCAAAGAAGGACCAAAGCCGTAGGTGGTTTAGTTTTTCAGAAAAAAATATTGCTCTCCAATACAGTTTTCCCGCCAAAGTTCTTAAAACAATTGGGTTGTTTTAATCTTGTTACTTTAAAATATTTGGCGTAAAAATCTGTAACAATTCATGGCTAAAGAACAATAGTAAATTATCATATTAAAAGAAGAATTGAAGTTTTAGGTAAGTTAGTTACAAAAAAATAAAAATAGCAATTAAATTACTATTTCCCACCATTTTTGTCGTGTGTTCAAACCCCATTTCCAGTTTTTTTTTTATAAAATGGTGTATTATCATTTATTTTCCATAGAGGAAATAGTGAGCATAAGAGTATATAGTGAGGATTGTATTGGTATCAAGAAGTATATACGTTGATTATATATTGCATCAAAGATATTCGATTTAAAAACAAAAAAACCTCAAAATCTGTAAATATATATTTACATTTCGTTGTTTGGTCTACTCTAACTAAATGGATGAAAATGTTATTTTTTTAATGGTATAGGTGATATATTGTGGTATGGGAATATGAGGGTGACATGTTTAAGTAATGGAAAACCAAAAACGTCATGGGACGTTTGTGGTTGGTACTAAGTTGTTTTCCGGATGCACAGAAAAATAAACCTCAATCCTATGCATGGTCATTATGGCAGACAGTGTTAACGACTGGATATAGATACTGAAGAGTGTGAACGAGGAAAATAGTAATTTTTGGTAAATTTAAAAGAAAGAGCTTTTAGTCCGCAGCTTTTAATCAATCCCGTTACGTCAAATATTTATATAATTTTAAGCTGTATACTTTTTTATTATTTAAGTTTATTGTTACAATAAATGATTCAAACATATCTATTTTTTATTCATCAAAGATGAAATGTAAATATACGACTCACGATGTAGGTTGAATGTACATGCCTACTTCTTTTCTATAACATTAGCAAGTAATCGACAAGAAATTGATTATTTACTCATGCCAATCACACAATTTTAAAATTCGCAACTTAAATTTCTTTATTAATGAGTGCTAGTATCAAAATATGTTACGCTATTCCGTCGTCACTTCTTTCGCTTGTGTATGCGATGCGCTGGCATTTACCTAAACTTCAGTAGCGTGATTTTGTGAAATGGCTCTGAAGTAAAACATTCAATATTGAGACTTTTGAAGCAGTGATGGCTCAGTGGCATTGGCTATGGACTGCCGCACAGGGTCATGGTTCGAATCCTGTCGTGGGCTTGAGCTTCACAGCATGGTGGAAGGGCATTTTGCGAATGCCCGCATGTAGAAAATCGGTTGCCAAGCATTTAACGGTGTGCTCCGGCAGCTATCCTTGAGAGCCAGTAATTCTAGGCCTGTTAAAGACATAAAACTAAAGCATAGACGAGATACCAACCGTAAAACCACGTAAGTTTTTCAATCATCGTTGTCAGGAAGTAAACGAAGATCGCCAGCTCTTGAAAGTGCACTTGCTCTTCATACAGTTAAGCACCATAAACCGGATAAAAGTGATATATCCCGTCTGCTACAAAACACTAGTTCGTACACTTGTAATTAACCAGAATGAAATAGTCAATATTGTGATATATAACTCCATAGATAGTTTAAAACTCGGTAGACGGTGATGTCATTACAGACCCGCCAACTTATCTGTTCAGGTGGCAGAAAAAAGAACTACAACATTCCTTCAAATTGTGACTGTTTGTAGTTGATTTCCATGACCCGTAGCGCCCTCGAAAACTGCACAGTTAAGTTGGTGGTACTATAAAACCTTCTTTTATAATTTCATATTCCTTCATTGGTGTCAAAAAATCCGGACACAGTAGAATGCCTTCCGAATTCCGGACAAAGTCCCAAATTGTGATAAGTCCGGAAAATTCGTACGTATAGTATGGCAAACTTACGTGGACGTGATAGTAATTATACGCGCGATGATTGAGTAAGTAACGGAGGCGAGCTCATTGCTGCAGGCGATCCGTGGATCGTTTGATGTAGACCCGCCCGACTATAGAAACATACTTCTGATATCGAAACGAAGCGTGGACAACACAGATAGGTAATTAGTTGCAAAGCGATATTTTAAAGAAAGACTTCGTCGACATATCCTTTTTACTCCTAGAAGAAGATCAAAGTAATGGATGATCTACTGGTAATCCACTGCTGGAGGCCAAGTTTCATCGCTTCGCTACGCTACTGGAGTTCCACCCTAAAGATGTATATCTCAGTCATCACAACACGTGTTTCATTCGATACAGATCATAGAAATCTGAATGATACACAACGCAACAATGTTTATTTCCGGTAAACAAACATTGTTGGTGCTTTTTAAACAATAAATTATATGACTATGTAAGTAGCTACCTACCATAACCTCTTTGAGAATAATTTATGAACACTTCTTAGTAAATTGATGAAGAGTTAAGACGCTGACAAGTGTTAGATAGCTTCTCTTGAACAGATTTTAGCAAAATGTATTTATTTTGTACTTTGTAGTAGTAAAAAAACAATAATCTTGATCACATTATCTAAGGCCAAGAAAAGTCCAAAACACATTTCCTTAAAATGTTCTCGATACAATAAAATTCCAAAAACAAAATGACTCTAAATTACACTTGTAACGGATATATATCTTAATTATTTACGCATGAATGTTGGTGAAAATACATTTAAAAAATAGCAAACTTTATCAACAGCGACAAGAAAAGTTACACATTCGTTTACTTACCAGTTTTGTGTTTTTTTTATGCCTGATAGGTTACACTTTGACCACTATCTCACCTGATGGTAAGTGATGATGTGGCCGAAGATGTTGTTCAGGCTAACCTAGAAGTACTGGCTCTCAATGACAGCTGCCGGAAAACACCGGTAGGTGCTTGGCGACAGATTTTCTACCTGAGGGTGGTAGCTAGCCAGGCGGGCATTCGCAAAAAGCCCTACCACCATGCTATAACGACTGCCATCCTAAGACAACAACCGGGACTGACGGCTTAACGTGCCCTCCGAAGCACGGAAACGCTCAGTAGTAATGTCACTAGCGGTCACGCATCCAACTTTGCTGATCGGTTGAGTTGAACGGCTAAGTAAACTTCGTTACGAGCGCTTCAAAGCTGTTATTAAGCTTACCTTTGGATTTTACTTAAACGGATAGCTATTTTACCATCGCCATCGCTGCCCCTATATTCACTCTTACGCAGTCCGATAGTGACAAATATTCAGCATTTGACAGCGTCTTAATAACTGCAGATATTGTGTCGCACGGGCGAGCGTTGCGGACGTTGGTACTTGTTTTTAGAGAGTGTAATTTACAACTGACATCCGAGTTTAACACTCTACTTTACCATCATTGCTAAGAAATAACTAAGTACCTTGCCAACCTGCGATCTGTTATGAGCCTTCGGGTTTAAGGCTTTTTAAAAAAAGAAATAAAATACTAAATTAAATTTAAGGCGACCGTCGGACTTGGAAGTAGGATGAAGACTGAGGAGAAGGATAGTTGGCTGAGGCACTATGACAGTAGAAATGATGATTACGCAGGAAAGGAGCGGAGTGTGCAATAAGGGGTGCATATGATATATATAACACCTCCCTGGGGTAGACTAAACTTCGGGGTTGAAATTTGAAGTTTAGGAATAGAGTACGGGCGTGATTATATATTTCTTCTAATACTGGGGGAAGGAATGTCTTCCGCATTCTGGTGACGTTTATTGACCTTGACAGGTATGACAGGATCAGGAATAGGTATCTGTTCTACTGGCGAGTCTGCTGGGATTGGACGGGAAACCCAAGGAAATCGATAGACAAGACGGTTACGCGATTTAATATAGAAAAACAGTTTAATTATACAAAATAGTAGAATAATACAAGTGATTAAAATTAATATAATTGAGTAGTGAGTCTCGTATTTAATTATTTGGTGTTGGTTTACAATTTTGTCTGTTTCATCTGCCATAGATATCATTCTTGACCTTGTTTCAGGAGTGAAAATGTCCAAATCAATATTTTGTAATTTTATACGAGGATCACCACTCATCTCCTTTTTAAACTTATCTAATGTACAGCAGGTGTCATTAATTATATTAAAGTCAGAATGACTAATAGTTACATTAATTTTTATGTTACGGAATCGAGGTATTAATTTGGTGCTTTTGCAGTATGCATAACAGTTAATAGGGATGTTTACAATTCCCGTTCCAATAATATTTATTTCCGTACTTTTCTGGTCAGGACATTCTATGTATAATTTATTGCTTTGTGATTGTACATAAATCCAATTATTATTGTAAAGCGGTTTCCATAAATCTAAATGTCCGTATATGAAGTCAGTTCGGCACTGCACTGGTAGGGTACTGACAATATTTGAGATTAGTTCACTTTCGCAACTAGGATTCGCACTTGTTGGGTACACGGTCATGACGTCACAGATAAACTCGTTAGGACTTATTACTCTGCATTCTTTGAGTGATTCAATGTTACAATATTCGGATTTATCCTTGGTCAGTGCAATATACTTACTGCTAGGTATTACAAAACTATATGAGTTGGGTTTAATACTACTATGTGGGGTAGGCAGTGCTATATTATGGTATACATTGTATTGTTTAGAGGACACTAAAGGTATTCTTAATATAAAAACAATATTATTATTTAAACTATAACAAATTACATTAGAAATATTCATTAAAATATGCATATGACTTAATTCTAAAGTAACAGGTAATTTCTGTTCTAAAGGTAAGTACCTATAATTATCAACAAGTTCTTGATATAGCTGCGTGGGAGGTAACACGGCTGGGTGTAGTATGTTTTGACTGCTAAACATAATAGCATTAATTATGTCCTCCAGTTGAAATGATAAGGTGAGTACAGAGGCTTCCAAACTGTTTAAGATCGAATTAATATTTGCTTTAATATTTAAATCATTGGATAATTGTGACAAGTTTTTTAGTGTAAGCGAGAGATTGTCGATACCTTCATTCAGCCTGGCTTCATTAATTTTTATTTTACTCAACGTTTCGTTAAATTTTGACAAATAAGAAGTTGTAACCAAAATGTTTTCCTTAATTAATGAACCCAGCCTTTTTTCGTGGTTCTGTATATTTTGTATTGCATTGTCGTATCTTACGGCATCGTCCTCGTTAAGAGTACCGAAGATGGTTTTGGATAAGGTTCCTATTCCACCTATCCATGCACTGCGCTTAAACCTATTGTTGTTTGTGAGGTGAGCTATAGAGGAATACTCGGAAACGATGTCATTATACCTAATTGAAAGTGGTTCCAACACGTTATGGCATTCCAATTCGTTGGTAAGTTCAATTTCGATTTGATTGCACAAAAAGCGTGTTGTACCTAATATTGCGTTAATATTTTGAATATGGGGTCCAATGTAAGAAATATCAAATGGAGTAACTATATCTAAATGCCCAATGTTTATTTTGAGTTCACCGATTGGATCAAAATATATGCCGGAGCTTGAGTTGATCGTTTGGACATACTCTGGATGACCTTGGGCCAGTACGCTGTAATAAAAAGAGACGTAGAAGTTACTAAAATTAAACTTAAATATTTTAAAGTATGTTACCTAATTAGGACACTAATTACTAATGATTACTTATTAAATTTGGGTTCTAAAACGTAAAAGAGAGATATATATATTTAATTGGGAGATGCGTCATGGCTCTCCACGAGTTTGACTTCGTCGTAATGGTGCTTCACATGACGCCTATTTATAAGTAGGGACAAGGTATGGTTGCCATGAATTTTGACTACCTTGTATGGACCCTTCCATAAAGGCGATAAGGCTTTCCGCATCCTAAGGTGATTTTTTAGTAAGACGTAATCACCTATTTTATACTCAACAGGACGGGTGCTAGAATCATAATAGGTTTTAGAATTTTCCTTAGATTTATTGATATATTCTAAAGCTTTGTCGCGCGCGTGTTTCATGCGATGTTGTAAAAGTTTAACGTAATCAGGATACGTAATATCAGAACTATCATTATATATTGAGTCCGGGATATGGGGCTTATGTCCAAACAATAATTCATATGGTGTATAATGTGTAGTTGAATGCACAGCGGTGTTGTATGCTAACATAGAGGTATACACATACTGGGGCCAGTTATCTTGATTTTCGTTTACATACGATTTGAGGTACTCCTTAAGAGTAGAATGAGATCTTTCCAAAGCACCTTGTGTCTGTGGATGGTAGGGCGATGACCATAGCTGTTTGATCTTAAGGAACTCGCACGTCTTCTGGAATAGATCAGCCGTAAAGTTAGTGCCTTGGTCAGTGAGTATGTGTTTAGGGATCCCAAATAGTGAAATAAAATGAAGGAGGCAGTCGCTTGCTTCTGCCGCTGTGTTACTGCGAAGAGGGTATGCCAATGAAAATTTCGTTAGGTCGTCTTGCATAGTCAGGATATACTTAAGTTTGGCCGTGCCGGATTCAGGCAAAGGCCCTACGATATCAAGGGCGAGTCTCTCGAATGGGGATGTGGAAGTGGATGTTATGACCATTGGCGCTCTATTAATTTTTTGCAACGCTTTGTTTGTCTGACATGATGAACATTTCTTGACATAGTTATCTATGTCGCTGCGCATATTCTTCCATGAAAATCGTTCCTTTATACGATTTAGCATTCTTGCGGATCCTAAATGTCCTGCGATGGGGATATCGTGATTTTCTTTAAGGATTTTCGGGATTTCACTTAGTGAGGGATATATAATATTATTATGGTATATATGGATTTTTATATTGGTGCCATCGAATAGGTAAGCCAACATGTTATAAATTTTTGCGAAAGAGTGTCTATCAAAAGGGTTTCTGAAATCTGTAATACTTATTTCATTAACTGTGGGATAAGACATAATTATTTCATCGCGAGCATACTTTAGACATTTGAATATATCAGGATACGAGTGGTCATCGAAATGGTGAACTTTAGTGAATAAGAAGAGGTAAGTTTTATTTCTATAAGAAGAGGTAAGATAAAATAGTGGTGCCAGGTTTTAGATTAGCAAAGACAAATAAAAGGTCCTTCTTAGGTAATTGTGTGCGGTTTTATAATAAAGTTCCCAAACATATTACAACGCTCACAGAAGGGAAATTCAAGTTGCATGTGAAAAACATATTGATTAAAAAATCCTACTACACAGTTTCTGATTACATAAACGACAAAAATGCCTGGACAATTCCGCCTCCGCCAAGCTATTGCCTGTCACCTACATAATTTAAACAAATATTGTAATAACTCTATTATATAGTATGTATGTAACACATTGTTAAAAGATGTTTAAAAGAATGGCCCCGAGTTTCTTGCCCGTTCTTCTCGCAGTGGCTCTATACAATTTATTTGCTGAACGTGGCAGTACAATGTAGAATATTTCAATACTAAAATTTGTAATTGACCTTCATAAGAGCGTCGTAGACGCCTAAATTGAATAAATGATTTTGACTTTGACTTTGACTTTGACTTTCCAGTATTAAGGGGTAAAAAGGTATATAGAGATCTTTCTGATTTCAGGAATTTGTCACGTTCCGGGTTTGAGCAATTACCAAGAATCTCTTGGATATAAGGCATGGAGTCGTCCATGTCTATCGAGGTAGGTACTATTATCAACTTTTGTGTTCCTTTCAGCAGATCTTCGTTATGCTCTGTAATATGAGTATTGTATATCTTTGTGGGTGATCTCAAGAACTTATTATAGGTCTCGTCGGAAGAAGGTAAGTTTTCAGGTATAAGAGGAGGAGTCTCCGGGTCACGGTATGCAGATATGGATGCAGGTAAGGTGTCGGGATTTTGCCAACTAGTTGATGGTTGAGGTTCTGGTTCATTTTCAGGACGCGGTTCAGTCGGTGCAGGTGGAGGATTTGTGGGAATAGGAGAAGCTACAGGAATGGGAGGATCTACTCTTGAAGGAAGTTCTACGGGAGTAGGAGGATTCAAGGGGCTGAAATCAAAGTCTCTTTCATTAACTGGACTGAAGTTTGTTGTCAATAGTTCTTCGAGTGTTTCTTGGGATATTTCAGGAAGTGGTGGTTCCGGTTGAACTTGGACATTAGAATGTGAGTTAGTTTCGTTAGTAGGGTTTGGATTCAACCTATCTTTATTTTCAGGGTAGATAGGGTTTACAGGATATCTAGAAAGGGCGTCAGCTGCTGAGTTTAATTTACCCTTGCGATATACAATTTCATATTCGTATTCCTCAAGCTTTAACCGCCAACGTTGAAGTTTGCTGCTAGGATCTTTATGGTTAAAAAGCCATTTTAGGGGTCGGTGGTCGGTAACAATATCAAATTTGTTACCATAAAGATAGGGACGGAATGTTTTGCAACCGTAAAGAATGGCTAAGAGCTCTTTTTCAGTTGTGCTATAATTTGATTCACTTTTATTGAGAGTGCGTGATGCAAAGGCTACTGGCTGATCCTTACCAATTTGTCCTTGAGAAAGGACAGCTCCTATGGCGTAGTTTGAAGCATCGCAAGTAAGGATGAAGGGTTTTGTAAAGTCAGGATAAATGAGTAAAGGGGCCGTTGTTAGTTTACGTTTCAATGTGTCGAAGGCCAGCTGTTGCTCATTTTCCCATTTAAAGGTTGTCTCTTTTTTCAGGAGGTTGGTGAGGGCTTTTGCCGTTTTGGAAAAATCAGGAATAAAACGACGGTAGTAAGAGACTAGGCCAAGAAACGATTTGATGTCTTTAGGAGATTTGGGAACTGGAAAATCGGTAACGGCTTTGATTTTGTCGGGATTTGGCTTGACGCCTTGCTCAGTGATGACGTGACCAAGGTAACAGACTTCTCGTCGTAGAAACTCACACTTTTCGGGCTGTAATTTTAGATTAAATTCTCTGATTCTTTGGAAAATTGATCTTAGGTTCAGGATATGTGACCGGACGTCATACGCATAACAGACTATGTCATCAAGGTAAACGAAACATCGAATACCTTGGAGCCCGGATAGAGCTGAATTCATCAGTCTCTGAAATGTGGAGGGGGCATTTTTAAGTCCAAACGGCATTCTTAGGAATTGAAAATGTCCCTCTGGGACGGTAAAAGCAGTTTTGGCTTTATCATCTTCATTTAATAATATCTGATGGAACCCAGATGCTAAATCCAAGGTTGAGAAGTACTTACTATTGCCAAGTTGATCTAAAATTTCGGTTATTTGTGGTATAGGGTAGGTGTCACCAATTGTAACATCATTGAGCTTCCTGTAATCTATTACAACTCGCCACTTTCGAGTATTAGAAGCATCGAGCTTCTTTGGGACAACCCAAATTGGCGATGACCATGGGGAATTGGAAGGCTCTATAATATTTTGTTGTAGCATTTTATCAACTTGATTTCGAACTTCTGTCTTATGCACTTCAGGGAACCGGTAAGTTTTCGTATGGATTGGCATATCTGTTGTTGTTTTTATATCGTGTTTTAAGGCATTAGTGAATGACAAGTTCTCTCCGGGAAGGTGGAAAATATCAGAAAATTCAGAGCATAATTGTAGGAGTGCTTCTCTTTCTTCACTATTGAGGTGAGAGACACGCAGCTGTTTTAATACCTCGTCTGTTCGCGTAGCACAGTCGGTTGTAGTGCTTATATGGTTTACAGATTTTATAGGAAATTCTTTGAACTCTGAGTGGTCAATCGGGGTAAGTCTTAAATTAAGATTAGATTTCAGTGTCACAGGTTCTTCAGAGGTATTTACAACGGATATATTAATTCTATTGTTGTCTTTAACACGGACTACGCAATTTGCTATCAACAGGGTCTCTGAAAATTTCTGATCCAGAACCATTCCTTCTTTGATTTCGGGGTTTTGCACTGAACATTCAATAATAGTTTCTGTTCTAGCGGGAATTAAGTATGCAGGGTCATGAAAGTGTAACTTTAAGGAAGATTTACCAAGGTAGAGTGAATTATTAGTATAATCGATGTTGCAGCTATGTGCGTTGAGCATATCGGAACCTATAATGCCATCGTATGGTAGGTGTATTTTATCAATGACATGAAACTTATGCGATATGTTGCATTTAGGTAATCGTAATTTAAGTTGAAAGTGACCTCGGGTTTCTATAGATTCTTCTGATGAATCAATTCCCTTCAATTGGATTTTTTCTTTGACTAGCTTAGGATGTCTTTCTAAACAAGCGTGTTTTAACAGGCTTACGGAGGATCCTGAGTCTACTAATAAGGATAAAGGAATGTCTGACACAGAAGATTCGACCAGTACATGAGGTAGTAGCATCATCGCTGGATCATTCGTAATCTCGAATACTGGACTGGACTCAGAGGATTTTGGCAGGTTAGTACCCTGCGTGGATACAGTGGGCTTGGGCAGGTCACCATGTAGCGGGGACTGCAAAGGCATTGACGTAATTATTGGTTGACCTCCATGTAGCGGGGTCAACTTGGATTTAGAAGTAAAGGTTAAGGTGTCGATTTCTAAATTATGAGGTCCCGTACGACACCGGGGCGAGACGGCTACTCGTTTTTTGTTTCAGCATCAACGGTGTCATAGCCATCTGCTGATTCATCTGGATACTGATCTTCGGGGACATTGGAAGCGAAATGAACACGCTGAAATGGCCTTGATTGACCTTGATCAACTTTAAAGCGATTGTTGTTATACTCGCGTTTGCGGCATTGTTCCAGCGTATGACCAGGTGACTTACAATATCTGCAGACTAGGTTAGAAGAGTTATTATTGCTGTTACTAGGTCGATTAGGATAGAAGTTTGGTCGAGGCTGGTTAGGATTTGAAGGAGATGACCGGTGTTGATCGCGACGTATGGTTTGGAAATTTGGCCTTGAGGAATTTGGTTTATCTTGCCGTGAGCTAGACGGGTTTTGTTTGAACAGGAATTGTTAGATTTTTTCTTCGGAGATTGCAATATTAACGGCTTCGTTAAGCGTTTTGGGTGATTTGCATCTTACTATGTTCGATATTCGGCCTATCAATCCCATTTGGAAATGATGGAGGGCTAATTCCTCCATCGCAGCTGTGCGTCCTATCATTTCTCTACTCTTATGGCCATGTGAGATAGATATCTCTGTAAGTAATTGGGATAGACAGGTTTCTATCCTTAAAGCGTACTGGCTCACAGGCTCGTTGAATTGTTGTTTGCATTCTTGAAGGTCAGTGAGCAAATGGGCATAGTGTTTCCTCTCACTGAACTGGGTCTTGAGGAATTCTTTAAGTTGAGGCCAATTGGTGAACTCTTTAACAGAGCAGGCAGTTTGTGCCTTACCCTGCAGTTGACATAGTATATATTTAAATAATATGTCCTTTTGTGGTTCCGAGGCTAATTCATACGCATTATTGCTGTTTACTAGGAAAGAATTCAATGTTTCCCTAGATCCGTCAAACGGTTTGATAAATTTTAATAAAGTGGAGAGATCTAGTTCTAATTTACTGGTTGTGTTTTGTGTTTTCTTTTTAGATAGAGACCTAGTTGTAGGTCCAGAAGGTGGGGGACAAAAACCATCATCATCAGTATCTGTAACAGCTATTTCGGGTCTCTCGGGTTTCGGACTTGTGGCTCTAGACTCGGCCATTTTAGAATTGCAATGTCAAAACAGTATATAACAGTAACAATATACACAATATTACACAATATGAGAAATATAAAATGATTAAATTAAAAACATAAAATTAGCAGGAAAAAGTTTGAGAAACGCAATGACCAAGAATCACTCACTTGAATGTGGACAGAGCAATAACAAAGGTTATCATCTTCAGAGTTCTCGCACGGCAGGTGAGATGTATCGCACAGGATGTTGATAAGGATTGCGTAGTGGTTTATTGAGTCGGATGGGTGCTCGTTGCTCGTCGAATGGTGAATACCGGTCACTGCACTGTGTGGTGCGTGACAATGGGTATGACTTCCTAGTGGAAGACCGGCCGCAGCACGAGCAGTGCGCAGCAGTGGGCCTTTCGCAGAAGTAGCGGGTGACGACTCGATGAACCTTGAGGTATACTCTGGGTATACACTATGAAGTAGACACTTAAACACACACAGCACTCACGTCGCACATTAACATTAACACATTTATGAACGGAGACGGTACCGGGGATATTTTAAATCCCTTTACGCTGCCACCAAATGTTATGAGCCTTCGGGTTTAAGGCTTTTTAAAAAAAGAAATAAAATACTAAATTAAATTTAAGGCGACCGTCGGACTTGGAAGTAGGATGAAGACTGAGGAGAAGGATAGTTGGCTGAGGCACTATGACAGTAGAAATGATGATTACGCAGGAAAGGAGCGGAGTGTGCAATAAGGGGTGCATATGATATATGTAACAGATCGTTGGCGTTAACGTTTTTAACATATTATGAGCTGCGTAAAACCTTTTTTATATTTGACTCGTATGGAAATTATTGGGCGAACGAGACGTACGTGTGCAGTGTCAAGTAGAGCGAGAACGGTGACACTGCAACTGTAATCGACGGGTGTGACGCCTACCATCACCCACCAGGGGCCAAACTCCCATCTCTTAATTCAGTCTTATTTTAACCTTAGATTAACAATTTTAATTTGCACTACCACATGTCACTATAGTAAACTTACATTAGTACTTCAACGTGAGAGCGGGCTGCATGCATGAATCAAGACATTTGTGCGATAGAGATAGCGCTATATGAACATTATTGTTCCGTGACGGCCACAGTACGAATCTTAGTATCAATATATTAAGTTTGAAATAATGTAGTTGGTTTTCCATAATGGTTTTTAACAGGTAGAAGTTGGGCCCCAGGCATGCGAATTCCCTCTCGTCACTTGCTAACATTAGAAAATAAAAAAACGATACCAAAAATTTACTAAACAAACTTTAATATTGAAGAAATAATATTTTAATATAAAGCATATCCTTTCATAATGAAACTATATAAAAAGAACACAACACGAAAGTAAATTAATCTTTTAACTATATCTTTCTAATTCCGGCTATTCTTTACCCGAACGTTATCGCACGTGGTGATTGCAAGAGACTTGACGGAATTACCGCTAGTTTGGGATACCACTTGTGTTGTTTTATATAGCTGATAGGCTTTGACCACGATCTCACCTGCGATGATAAGTGATGCTGTGGTCGAAGATGCTGGGCGGGCTAACCTAGAATTATCAAAACCATTTATTAATGGCTTCAATCACGTGGGTAATAATCGCACCTAATCGTATTAGATAGAACATTCGTTTGAGCACACAGAGCTAGGTACCTACCTACTTCTGTTTCCCGAAAAGGTGATGATGCCAACACAGCAAGTTACAAGAGATGTTATTCCAGGAGAATAGGAGCTGCAAGCAGAGGAATATATGAAAATAAGGAATCCTGGAGACGCATTCTGTTCTGACAACAATGTCATATTGCGCTACTTTCGACTTGTTGAGGTTTTGTGTTTCAGATACTTAACCGAAAATCGGGATAGCTGTTATTCGTAAATTAAGTAAAGGGGTTTTCAATAAGAACTTTGTTTTCTAAAACAAAATAAAACAAAGAATTAAGATGTAGACGATTCAAATTTTTATTGTATTACGAAGAGAAAAGTTTGGCAATTATGAATGAAAAATGATATCTGGCAAATGTCCACTACGACAGTTGATGAAAGAACTGACAGATTTCGATTCTTTCATCAAAGTTTTTAATCACCTTTTGGCAAAATGGCGGGTTAGTTCTTGGTCAGGTTGAAATCATAATGTCAATGGTTTTTAAGTACCTATATATTTTGTTTATTTATATATCCCTGAAACATTTAAATACATTAATATTTTCAAAAGTCGTAGAAGACCAAATATAATTTGACGTTGGCCTATTCGTCGCTTCCCAGCGCTGCCGTGTATACATAATAATCTTATATTGTATATTAATACGTCTATTGTAATACAAAGAATCGTTACATAAAAATACCCTGGTTTTACAAGTACTGACAAGTAGCATCAATCAGCAATCAATTGAACTGCATTATTAAATTTTATCACAGTGTCTGGTTGTACCTAACCAAAAAAACAAAAGTGTAGATAGGTACATGTCATATCTCAATCAACATGTCATATCTCAATCGAGAAAAGTAGTAAATTAAACTTCCGGTCATTAACCCCAAACAAACTAATATATAAAACAATACATAGTAAAATATTAAATATATGTATGAGGCACAATGTACAATAAAATGTGTTCAAAGGACACGGAGCAGTAAACCATAGTCATGGGGCCGACCGGTGGTGGGGTGTTGAAATAAAAGTATAAATTACGTCCTACAATAAAACTAATATAAAACCTTAAATAGTAGTTTATGCAACTGTCATATAATAGAGGGTATTAAAACATAAGTGTAGTTTTTTTTAAATGAGCCGCAGGCGAGTTTTTAATTAAGATTACACGAGTGTTTTAATACCTAATTATATGCAGTTGCATACACTACTTTATTTAATCTCGCTATAGGTATTAAATAAAAATGTTATGCAACAAAATATTACTCAAATTCGTATGTAAGAAATAGCGCCAAAATGGAAAAAGTCTGTTATTGGTCTATGGCACGGAACCAGCGCGTTGCGCACGCAGCGCCGTCACCACAGATAATGTGCACTTAAATTAAATTGAAACCTCCTTTTGCCCGCAAGTCGTCCCGGTAACATCCCCAGGTGTGCGGTAATCAGAGGTTACACTATCAAACACCGAGCTCGCCGGTGAGCTCGAGGCAAAAATAAAGTCCCGATTAGTGTCTCTCCAAACAGTCACAGAGCAATATTCAGTAGGGCCCATTCTCAACGGTACAACACTGCAGTTGTGCCGGGGCAATTAGTTCCGATTCCTCCTTTGTCTTTCGGCAGCGAGACCAGCCGTGGTCGGAACCACAGTAGTGCCCTTGAGCTCGCTGTCACTCCTCTAGCGGAGCGTTTTCGGCGCCCGCAGGAGACGGAGGTATAAGGCGCTTTTCGGCTTATACGCCCGTCACAGAAGAAGTGCCTTCGGCACTTCTCCCTCCTGGGCTATAGAGGGCCTTCCCTCGCCCAAAACCCGGTGGAGCTGGACGTCCGTATAGAAATAGTCAACATCTATGTCCTCCCTAAAAAAAAAAACCTTGGTCGGGACACATTGTACTTTAATAATTAAGTAAAAAATTGTTTTAAAGCATTGTTTTGTTAGGAGAATAATGCTTTAATTTAACTTTTCAATAATGCTTTAATTTTCTTAAAGAAGTATGTAAATAAAATTTGCCAATAAAAGTCTGTATTTCATTTCATAATTAGAATAATACCGAATGAGATTATATAAAATATATTTTAGGCAAGGTAGTATTATATTATATTCTATGGCAAGGTGCCTCAATTTGTATAACATTTCATTATTATCGGCGACGTCAAGGCGACACGTTAGTATATTACGTCGTATGCGCAATCGTAAACAGACGTGCGCACGAGCACGTGGAGTGGAGGGTGTGTCTCGGTGACCCGTGATATACAAACAACTGCTAAGTAAGCTGTGCTGTGACATCAACAATTGCTGGCTAAGCTGTGCCCTTGACAGATAAAAAATGTCATTGGTGGTGCGTATTGATAAAAGAGAACTGGCAGCTAAGGCCTGAACAGAGATAAGAGGCTATAGATAAATATGTAACCTATAGGTATAGCTGATTTTTATTTTTATCAGTATTGTTATAGGTAGACCCCCATCCATATCTATTTATAAATATCCCTTTGTATAGGGTTGCCTGGAAGAGATCGCTCTCAGTGATAAGACCGCCCATTGTCACACCTACTCTTAGTTATTGTTTTAAGTTATCAATTTGTAAATTTTAATGTGTCAATAAAGTGTTATCTATCTAGGTATCTATCTATCTGATCTTCTATATCTACAAGGCTCATTTTATTTCATTTTAAGTAGTTAATAAACTTTATATACTTTATGAAAAGTATAGGTCTATGGCAGTTGGCAACCCTACCTCTAACCATGATTGCAGGGGCCCGATTCTCTTAGCTATAGAACGGCGTTAACGCAACTTAATTGCATGAAAATTTTAGTTTTTGACAGTATCCCTAGTCTGCCCGCTATTTAGACTCAATCGCAAGTCGGTGGCTTGCTATCAATAGTTTTTGACATATTTGGTATGCTGTAAGCTATTTTGTTGCGATTGCGTTGCTACAGTGGCATAAAATATTTTGAAGGCTTTTAGATAGAAAAATAACTAAATAATTTAAATATATTTATTTAATGTATTGTTTGCTAGAAAACCACTGTATTGATATTTTGACTGATGCTTGATTGATAGAAGTTTACATCATTATTTCAGTGGCAAAATTTGCAAGCCACAGCACAGCCATACGATAGCGACGCGATTGCCATACAACTGCGATTAGGAGCGAGAATTAGCAGACTACCGAATTTGACATTAATAGCAGTTCGATCGCAGAAGCATCGCAGTATGTGGCGTTTGGTCAATAGCTAAGAGAATTGGGGCCCGAACTGTAGAACTCTAGACTAGACTCTATAGAGTTCTAGACCACTCGCTGTGGGCCTTTGCAAGTCCAACATAACCCTCCTTTAGTATCTTATATAATTTCCACAAGTTAAAAAAGACGCCTTAATATTTCACTATGTTATTACATCATTGTGGTATGCCTAGTAGGTAACTAGATTATAGATACCCATTTAGGTTTAAGTACTTAATTACCAACGTGCCTTCGTATGTACTAGGTACCCAATATTTCGTACCAATAGTCGTTGAGACCATGGGCTGTTGGGGCGGTGAAGCTAAAGCCCTGATATAAGAACCAAGGCGACGACTAGGTACCTACTTGAAAAGGGTGGTAACTCTCGCTACCATTCGTTCATGGTACGATAGCTGTCGATTGCCATCACAGATTACCCCAATTAGATATTATTAGAATATTTACATAGAGCTAAGTAGGTAATACAAAATATGAAATATTAAATTACAGGCACAAGAGACACATTAGGTGGTCCTCGTGCTTATTCCGTCAAATACACATAAACAAACACAAAAAAAATATCTCAAAATGTTTGGTAGGACTAGAAAATATTTATTTATTTATTTATTTGATTATAGGCGAGCAGCGTAATGCTGATGTGCCTATATCATTCTGTGTCGAAATATATATGTATTTTTTGTAGTGTCCACACATTTTTTTGTTTTATTTAGCAGTTTACAAATGGGCAAGAGATTTTTTGCTTTTATGCAACCAGCCATCCAGCTGGTTTTTAAATGCATTTACAGATGTAGCAGAAACAACCTCCTCAGGCAACCTGTTCCAGTTATGAACAACTCTGTTGCTGAGAATATGGTGTGCTGTGTTTGTGTTAGCATGTACACGCTGAATTTGCTGGTTGTGCCCTCTGACTTCTTTGTCGCGGATGACTTTCACAAACAGATTATGTATTTCGGGGAGGTTGTATAATCCGTTGAGGATTTTAAAAGTTTCTATGAGGTCCCCACGTAACCTCCTTTCTTCAAGAGTAGTGAGACGCAGGATTTCCATTCTCTGCTCGTAAGATTGGCGGCGTAAGGCTTGCGGTATCTTTGTGGCTTTCCTTTGCGCACTTTCAAGCAGATCTATATCTTTTCGAAAGTGCGGGCTCCAGACTTGAAATCCATACTCCAGCAATGGTCTTATGTATGTCTTGTAGATCTTGAGAAATACTTCAACTGTCATAGCGTGGAAAGCTTTGCGAATCACATATATAAAGGAATTTGCCTTCTTGACTATCGTTCCTATATGTTCTGCCCATTTGAGGTCAGTGGTGATAACAATGCCAAGATCTTTTTGATGACCGACAGATGATATGGTTTGGCCATCCAATGTGTATGTCACTTATGGATTATTTCTTCCGAGATGTAGGACTCTACACTTGGTAGAATTCAGCTTAATAATCCAATCACTGGTCCACTGTTGTATTCGCTCAATATCTTCTTGGAGCTGGCCAGATTTGATGAGCGGGTTGGCAAAGAATTTACCGTCGTCTGCAAAAAAGGCGGTTTGACATTCTATCAGCTCTACCAAATCGGTGACAAAGAGCCCGAAAAGGTGGGAAGCTAACACTGACCCTTGCGGTACGCCACTGAGGACTTGTTTTTGATGGGATAAGGTATTTCCAACTCGGACTTGAAAAGTTCTACCTGTCAGGAAACTTTCTATCCATTTGTGCAGTCTTCCCCGTATGCCAAAGTGATCCAACTTCATCAGGAGGCGTTGATGAGGAACTTTGTCAAATGCGCGTTCAAAATCTAGATAAATTATATCTATAGAATTTCTACTTTTTCTCTTTGCACCAAGTCTGAATACAAGTGAGTAGATTTGTAACAGTGGATCTCTTCTCTACAAAACCATGCTGCTTTACAGAGATAATGCACTCCCTATTCAAGAAGCGGGTTAGTTGCTTGCTTATAATTTTCTCCATCACTTTAACTACTATGCTTGTGAGACTGATTGGTCGAAAATTCTCAGATTTAGTTTTGTCGCCTTTCTTGAATATGGGAGTTACAATAGCGTGTCTCCAGTCTTGAGGTAGATACCCTGTATCGAAGGATCTCTTCATTAAAATGGTCAAAAAAGGGGCAATAGATGTGGCACAGTTCTTAAGGATGTAGCCAGGAATTAGGTCTGGACCTGGAGAGGACTGGGTATTCAAGCCCAGCAATGTCTTTTCCACTTCATTTGTTTCAAATATTATGTCACATAAGCTTTCTTCGACTCTAATATATCGCTGTTCGATATCAACCCTAAGTGGTTGTAAGCATAAATAAACACATACACAAACAGAAAAAAAACATCTCAAAATGTTTGTTAGGACTAGCAGAACTCAACTCTAAGAGGTTGTTAGCATTATACAAATAACCCTGTACCTACACAACACTACAGCTACTTCAATAAAAGAATTTATAGGTCGTCTATAAGTTATTGCAGACTCACGGACAGTCCAAATGCTCCAACCCACTAAATTATCTAAATTTTGTATTGATATGTAGGTAAATGATAAGTATAAAATATTTAAGTTTTCACGATCGCAGTCAGTGGTCTTTAACGTTTTATCAATGAGTCCGACTTCTTAAAATCCGGATTGGACTAGTTTTCCTAATTACGAGTTTTTAATAAAGTCTAATTAATATTATCAGTGACATGCGTGATAATAACGTACGATCCCAGTGGGCAGATGAATTTCTTATTGGGTAAGTAAGTAACCTTACCTACTTTTAATTTAAAAGCATCGCCCGTCTGGGGTCTGCGTGAAGTGTGCCGTCTTACGTAACTTTGTGTTGTAACTATAAATAGGAATATGTAGTTTATAGTTTACCAATTAAACAATTTTACGATATATTATGTAAATATGGAGATATCTATAGATATGACGGGATGCGAAACTTATGGAGCCATATAAAGAAGATTGCTCGTATTACCTATATCTGGTAATTTTTGTAATTGTTTATAAGTAAAATGCAGCTTACTTTTCAAATTTGTTTGTGTAACTAAGAATGTATCTTTATAAGTATGATACCATATGTTTATGTGTTGTACACCGTCACCAATATAAAATTAGAGGCTGCAATGTTTTTTTAGGAGAGGTGAGCTGTAGTAAAAAGAAACTTTCCACGGTTCACCCAGGTGGTCTCAGGTGGACGGTGGGTAATAACTGAATGATACACGCATCGAATTCTGATGAGAACCTACCCGTATTCCACTCTTAGATAACTTCGGTAAAAAAACTTAGGTAGGTACCTTCCGCATAAAGGTTAGCCACATGTCGTTCACGGCTCCCAATTCAGTTAGGTTCAGAAGATAATGACGATTGACGAGAATTTCCTAAATTAACATAGTTTGCAATTATTAGAAGCAGTGATAGCTCAGTGGCATTGGCTATGGACTGCCGCGCAGCAGGTCCATGGTTCGAATCCCGCCGCGGGTTTGAGTTCCACCGAATGGCCAGCGACCACCCTCAAGTAGAAAATCTGTCGCCAAGCACCTAACGGTGTGTTCCGGAAGCAGTCCTTGAGAGCTAGTGAAATTACAGGCACATGAGACTTAACAACTGTCTCAAGGTGCCGGGCGCAGTGCAATTCGTGACTTCTTGTATCGTGATGAAATGCATCTGTTATAGGCAGATGTTAGTCAGCTTAACATCAGGTGTGCCTCGAGCTCGTTCAGTCACAATAACATAAAAAAAAATGTTACCACATGTTTATGTGTTATACAAAATGATACACGCATCGACTGGAGATGAGAACCGTATTCAACTCTTAGATAAGTAACTTCGGTAAAAAAAAGTTTAGGTAGGTAAGTAGGTGCCCACCATAATCGAAAGGTTAGCCACATGTCGTTCACGGCTCCCAATTCAGTTAGGTTCAGAAGATAACGACGTTTGACTAGAATTTCCTAAATGAACAAAGCCGGATTCCTTTTACGGCAATTTTATGAGTAAGCTTTATTCCCCATTGCGTTATCCTTGCAATTTTTATCGGTAAATATTTCATAAGCTTACTTACCTTCACCGTATAAGTAGTATCTGACAGGTAAATGCCATATAAAGAAGATTGCTCGTACGATAACCTATATGTGGTAATTTTTGTAATTATTTATAAGTAAAATGCAGCAAGAGAAGTCGTGGCGGGCACTGTGCGGCGCAAGCGTCGCGTGCTTCTTCGGAGTGATAAAGGCCTCCTCCTGTCCTTTTGATACAGATTATCAAATCCTTACGAAACACAGGGGTTTCATTAACCTCAAATTAAATCAATAGTGGTTTGTGGAACCCTAAGGCCTGAGTTTCTTGCTTTTTCTTCTCGCAGTGGCTCTATAACACTTTTTTGCTGTGGCAGTAAAATAAAAATACCTAAATGTAATTGATCTGCATAAGAGCGTTATAGACGCCTACATTTTAGAAATGATCGAGACTTTTAGTTTCTTATTATCAATATTATGGATAAACTAGGTCTTTCTTGAAGTAGGTACCTAGTTCTCACAGATAGCGATGGATAAAAAAAACCCTCTCACTGACTATCGGCTCCAACAAATGGGTTATTCCAGAAGTCTCCGCTGAGAATCTAGGCATGCCTTGTATATAAGTTATAGGTGTCTCTTATTTTAAATATATATATATCCATCATTAAATATAAATATAGCTAGGTATATTATATTATATTTCAGGTATTGGCTCGTAACGTTGTTTATCTTACGTTCTTCTACATGATCAACTAAGAAAAACAACGTCTGCTACGGTCATGATTTGGATGGGTTACCGCTAGTGTCATTAGCATTACTATTAAGACGCTGTCAAATGCTGAAATTTTGTCACTATCGGACTGCGTAGAAGTAAAAGAGAGGCAACGATGGTAAAATCGCGATCGGTTTAGGTAAAATCCGAAAGAAAACTTAATAACACAAAACTAGTACGTAAATAGAAAATGTGACTTTCTTGTCGCTTTGGATAGGTTTTGCTATTTTATTAAATATACTACACATTCATAAGTAAATAATTAAGATATTTTTAACACCCTTGCTCGTATAGTGAGCTTTATTAGGTATATCATTCTTAGGGCCATAAACCGAACTATAAGACCCTCGTGCAATAATATTATATACTAGTGCGTAATAGAATTTTCCCTACAAAAGTAAGTTAGTACCTAACTGCAAATTATATGCGAGTAAACAGAGCATTTTCAATTTAATCGGGTAATTTATCCCTACAAAGTTAAGTTAGTACCTAACTGCAAATTATATGCGAGTAAACAGAGCATTTTCAATTTAACCGGGTAATACAGATTTGTAACATCAAAAAGGTTTATATGTAATCACAAACATATATTTGCCGCCCGCAAAAAAATACTTGCGCGCTATTATCCATAATTTTCGTATGTCGTTTGTATCGCATTTGTGCAACGTATAGTTTTTTTCCTCGCAAGGGTGTTGAAAAAGTGCGTATGAAACTCGTGAGCAACTTGCTCATTATAGACTCGGCTGATTACTGCAACACACAGCCTCGTGTATAATGAGCAACTTAGCTCAATTGTATCATAATCTACTATTACGTTTCAAGCGTAATTTAGAGAAAGTTATAAGAAAACGTGTTTCGGACTTTTCTTGGTCTTAGATAATTTGATCAAAATTAACATATATTTTTCATACTGCTACAAACTAAATATATTTTGTTTAAAATTTGTTCTTGTAAAGCTATTTTATTTAGCACATGTCAGCGCGTTAAGCGCTTCCATGCTTCGGAGGGTACAGCCGTGGGTCCCGGTTGTTCTCTTACGATGGCAGTCGTTATAGCATGGTGGAAGAGCACTTTGCGAATGTCCGCCTGGTTATCTACCACTAGCAGCAGCTGCCCTGAAGACATAGAGCATATTGCTGAAGAGGCTCTTCCGGAACACATCGTACATTACACATTACAGGCCTGTCATTCTAGGTTAGTCTGAACATCTCTGATGGTAAGTGATGACCTCATCATCACTTACCATCAGGTGATGTAGTGGTCGAATACTAGCCTATCAGATATACTTAAGTAAAAAATACCTTATGACATTTAGGAGCACAGTGGGAATTTATCAGAAAGGCCGTTGGCAGACATTTTGTTTCTCTGATTGGGCAATCGCTGCGGTCATGACATGGATTAGTGACCGCTAGTGGCATTACTACTGAGCGTGCACTTGCTTCCGAGGGCACGTTGAGCCTTCAGTCGCGGTTGTTGTCTCAGGATGGCAGTCATCATAGTATGGTGGTAGGATATTTTGTGAATATCCACCTGTATAGCTGATATTTGCGAAGCCTTGAGCTCCTTGTGATGTCCTTGTGAGCGAATATTTTTAGGTTAGCTTGTATTCGAACGCATCATCACTTACCATCATGTACCTACACCTTCGGCATATTCCTTAAGGCAGGCTAGGTTAAAGCCCCCGATATCAGAATCTATATTCCCCAACATTGTCACCTATTGCATCATGCCTTGTTATCTAGTTTCGTCATTTTTAATATGGAAATTTATAACTAATTGCGCCACAAGTTTTAAAGGCGAGGCCATTTTTAATGTAAAATATCTGCGTAGAAGATAAGGTCAATGTTTTATTTATAGTTTACCAAACGTACCAAGCGTGGTAAACGTAATTTTCTTCCATCGAGGTACAAAACTTAAAAAAAACTATTTATTAAATGGTACAACTAGGTATTGCGATGCATAAGTAGTCAATGTAAAATCATTTATTCATTTTAGATTCTGCAGACTTGCGTTTTCTTCCCGATTCAAAGTATGTATTTCTCCCAGGTTTTGTCACCTGCCATGATATTATAGAAAGCCAATGACTGTCTTCCATTAAACTTTATTATCATTTTACTGCACCACGTGACAGCACTCGTTTCTGGGCTTCGATCTTGCAGTGACCATCGAGTGCCAGGCTTCCGAACCTTCAGATGCACATCGCTAATTCCAATGCCTAATACAGTACGAATTTGCTGACAAGTAATTTTTTGTCAGATTCAATCAGTTGTCTTAAGGTATCAATAGTTACTGGATTCTAAAACTGAAAGTTTGCCGCAGTCACCGGCTGACCGTCACGCACATCGTCATGGAGAAGATCACGTCCATGTCTGAATTCCCCGAACCACGAATACACAGAGCTGCAGAGGGTTTCATCACCAAATGCCAATTAAAGTCTCTTGTTGACTTATGCCACAGCGAAAATCACAAGTAATCATTGAGCGAAAATTTTCACGAATTAAATTCATTGTCATAGCGAGACAAAATTTTCTAAAGGACACCACAATGAGAAAACATATGTTAGTCTTTTTGAATTCCATGACTGCTTTTTTATTGCAAGTGGCCAGTTCAGAAACATTCAGTATAGCTCACGTATTCTATATTAATATCTATTTAAATACTAACTAATATCATAAATATATTAGTTATAACGCGTTTAGGATTGTGGTGGGGCTGCCTCGGTTCTGTAGCGCCTCAGGTATGTTCGCGGAGGCACGCACCGCCTGCTTTCACACGACTATGCGCAAGCGGAGCATCTCCTTGGTGCGCAGAGTACGGGCCAGCTCTAACAGTCCTGGCGATGATTGCTGACAGGCTGGACTGCCCCTACATGCTGCATTGCTGCAGCAGACATGTTCAGCCAATGCCGTTTGTCAGGCGCTATTAATATTTTGTATTCGTGTTAATTTTTCTATTTTATTTTTTATTGTTTTTCTGTGTAGATTGATGTAATTGAATGTATTTAATTGTAATTTTAAAATTTTGATTTTATTTTATTTCGTATTTTTCGACATTTATTATTATTAATTTTTAATGTATGCCTTATATGGGTCTAGTTGCCCGAAATAAATGAATTTATTATTATTATTATTATAAAGAGGGAAGATTTGTATTTTTGTATGTATCGAATAAACATAAAAACTACTGAACCGATTTGAAAAATTCTTTCACCATTAGAATCCTACATTATCCCTGATGAACATAGGCTATAGAATGTTATAAAAAAATATGTTTTTAATTGTTGTTAATTGTGCGTAGCCGGGGCGGGCCGCTATTATAAATAAAGCAACTAATTAGGGTATAAGGTCTTGTAACTTACCGTAGTTTTTGTACTTAACTTCATTTGGCAAACAGTATTTTGATCTCAGTAAGAAATAGTATCGCTTAGCAATAAAGAATATTTTGAGTTGAATAATCGTTTACTTACTTTTTTCGGTACTTATGTATGGGAAAAGTTTTTTGCTATTTCTGTCATTTCTGTTACCTTTAATGGTCCAATTAAAGTTTAGTTTAAGTTTAATGGTTATTTTGATCCCTACATGAAATAGGATCAATTAGCATAACATTTTTCGGTATATTTAAGTATTTTGTTGACTACGTTTTCTTCCAAAATCTGTGAATGCAATTCAGAATATCCCAAAAAATATGGTAGGACTCCAACGTTTTCTGTAACTATAACTATAAAGTTCCTCAAAAGCCGGGAACGCATCCTCGATACCTCTGGTGTTGCTGATGTTCGTGGGCTACGGTGATCACTTACCACCAGGTGAGCCACCTGCTCGTTTGCCCTCCTATCCCATAAAAAAATTATAACTGTTAAGGTACCCACCCTTACTGCCCTTTCAAAAATCTAACATGTATATTAATGAGGCGCACAGTATCACCTGCCTGCTGGTCACTACACTGGCACAAATGTCCAACCAATTAATTTTCCCGCCCTATAGGCATATGAAATAGGTCTAATGAATGGAATTGGACACTATTAAATCATAAATAATTAATTACTAGACGATATGAGATACACACCTCGTCCATTAATAATTAGGTCAATGATAGATACAGAACCTTGGGACGTTTACAGTTAGTAAATAACGTGATCGTACAGACCCCTGTATCTTATTATCTAACTAGGTTAAACAGTCTGTCCACAGAACTTGGCACTATCTACATACTTCTCTGAATCTCAGCATCAGGGTCGACATTTTTCCGGTTAGAGACAGATTTACAAAAATAATATGTGAGCATCCAATTCCTCATCCTCACGAGGTATAATTTCATGTTTCTACTTCAAGACATTATATAATATTTAGAACTAAAAATTCAAATATCAAAGGGTCGTATTACTGTTCTTGTCTGCGCTCATGCTGTTAAAAAATCTCTGAAATTTGATTACTTAATCATAAATAATACTTAATCATCTCCTGTCTGAAAAATAAACTAGGCATAATAGGCTTAAATCTAATGGCGGATAATGCCGGTGTTCCTGAGGGGTCTGTCCTTCAAAGAACATAAATTTTACTGCACATAAACGACCTGCTTGAACTTGAAATATTTGGCAGTCGACAATGTTGTGGGGTTTGAACTAATTTACAATGAAAAAGTTAAATGAATTTATTAATGATTTGGGGCATTCTCGTGTTAATTTTATGAAGTTTTACTGCGCTTTTAAAATCGTTTTAAATTTCTAATTTGAAAATACAAATTAGTAGCTATTCTCTCTGTCAATTTTGGTAGCTCTCTTTGTGGTTGTAAGTACCTACATTTATTTTATCTCTAGTAATATGTACCCCCGTGGGGTGCCGGGATAGTATTGCACCACCCATAGCTTCCTGTGGGTGTCGTAAGAGGCGACTAAGGGAAAAATACTGGAATATGAGCAGCAGCGCCTTATGAAGAACTGCTATCTTACACTGCGATTCCCAAGCCGCCTGCCAAGCGTGGGGATTATGGCAAATACCACCTTAATAGGGGAGGCTGTGTTCAGCAGTGGACGATCCGGCTGATACAGTACAGTATATGTACTTTTAACCTTTTCCCTCTGTGTTATTTATTTAACTTGTCCAAGCGCAGACCTTCAATGAACCGTTTCATGACAACTGCTTCTTCGTTCCAACGTGTATAATGTATCAAATAATTTCCAATCGGCAAACATTTGCGCCTTTTAGGTTTATGTCCATCTTAGGCAAATCTCAATGGGTGTCATACTTAGAACCTTAGCCAAAACAGCTGCTAAGAAATCCGACATATTGTCCTAGGTTAAAAAAGTACAAGTAACCGAGAAGTGCACGGAAGATTTATATCGCTAGTTACACTACTAAATACATGCCGGAAGTGTTTACTGCTGTGAACAGCAAGCGAACGACACGAAACTTACGAATTTTCACTATGACAACGCGCCCACGCACTCTATGCTTTTAAAACGAGGATTTTTTGACATCACACCGGTCAAACTTCTGGGTCATCCTCCTTACAGCCCTAATTTGTACCTTGTGACTTTTTTTATTCCCTTAAATAAAGAATTAACTCAAAGGGAGTTTTCATCGCCGGAAAATGGGGTAGCTGCATTCGAGCAGGCTTTGGAAGAAGGTTTCTGAGGCCGAAAAAGTGTTTTGATTATGGGTTCACTTCAGAACATGAAACTTTGAATAAATAGTCGTGGAGAGTAATTTCAACAAGTTTAATTTGAAATCGCTGTAGAACATTTTCTATGACTTTCGGAAAACTTACTGGTTATCCCACGTAAATGATTATGACTTGTGTTAATTTACGCGTTATTATCTGTTACTAAAGAAAGTTCTTAAAGGTACTTTACTTACTAAATAGTGAACATTTGGAAATGAACAAAATGTTTGTCGTCTTTTGCTTTCACAGAGCTTTGTGGAAAGCCAGTCAAATAAGAATTTATAAAAACAAGTCGAAATGTACAAAAAGCATATATTAAAATTACACTAGGTAGTCACAAAATATTAATTACACAAGTCATATACAATTCGAGACAAACGTTTTAGTACTTAATTTATTAACCTCAATTCGGAAGAGTGAGTTGTATGTCAATACTTAAAAGATAGTCCCAAACATATAAAATGTAAATTAGATTAAGTTTACCGAAATAAATATTTTTTATTTTGTATTTTAATTTATTAACCTGAGGCAGAGGCATGGTTGTAGCCTCCTTGCTACCGCTTTCACAAAAGCAATAGGTTTTGTGAAAGCGGTAGCAATTTGTTTTGTTGCTTTGTTTCGTCTGATTTTCAAACCTATCTACTTATGTGTTTGTATACTTTGTATTCGAATCAAGCACCTACAATACCTAATAATACATGCAATGTTTTTATTCATGGTACAGATGAACTTGTGGCCCTAAAGAATGATTACCTTACAATGTATGAAGTTGAAGGCGACGTTATCTAGTAGCCAGACTCCTGAAAAAAAAAGATAAAAGAGCATACGAGCCTAAATGATAAGAATATAATAAGATGTGTATCCAAGAGAAATAGGTATATATATAACCGGTTTAATTGGGTTTAACGGCTTTTACGTCGTTTTTCTTGTATCATATCTGAAAATATTAAGAACGTATTCAACGTGCCATGAATTTAGGACGTGGGCATTAAAAAGTCACTGATAAGTGAAAAAAAATATGAAATAACCAATGCACTAAGGCAGGCTTAGCTCACTCTGCACTTTATAGAAAGAAAGAAAGAAAATAAATTTATTTGACACATACAACTTAAAAGATTTACATTGTATGCAGTATGTAAGTACGTACAATGCAGTAATAAGGTTATAGGTGTTAGCAACATACATAGATATTCAATATATTATTGCGTGTCAAATGGGATCCATCCCAGCATAATGCCGATTATATAACTCCTAATCTCCATTCCTTAACTCCTTTTTCTATCTAATTATCCAGACTGGTTTTTTAATTTAAATAAAAAACTATACTGGATAATTTACCTATTAAGTTAACAACGAATCCCTATATAATGTATGAGTACTTGTAACCTAAGTTAATAAATTCAATCTTCGTTTTTTCGAGATTTTCGTAATAATAATTTCGTAATAAATTTCGAAAATAAATAGGATTTTTGCTATATTTATTGTAAAAGTATATTAATTATTAATCTGTGTTTCTACCATTTACACTAATTTCAAAAGCACAGCGATTTGGCATACTTGAAATCAGTTCATCAAAATCACTTTGAGGAATGGCCCACGTTCTTTGTAACAAGTCAAAAAGCTGTTGTGGGGTATGCACGGCATCCATACTCGGCAGAGCTCTTCTTTGTAGCATATCCCATGCATGTTCAATGGGATTGAGCAGGCCACGGCAGAACGTTGATGCGAGCATCGGTAAGAGTGTGAGTTACGACTCTTCACTCTAGCCTTGAGTGGACGTGCATTATCGTGAATTAGACGAAACGAATTACCCAAACGGCTTCGCAAAAGGATGATCACTTCTGAAACAATACTCTCCGCATAAATCTGAGCATTGAGGATGTCCCTGATCCAAATGAGATCTGTTCTTCCACCGAACCAAATACTGGCCCAAACCATTATTGTTCCCCCTCCATATGGAGGGCACCCATATGGGTGAACTTCTTGATAGAATTTTAAACGTTCTTGACGTCCAGAGCTCCAAACTCAAGTACGTCTCGTAGGCGAATACGGAAACGAGACTTGTCCGAAAAGCACACGAATAAAATCCTCTATTGCGCTAATACTCAAAAACGTACTTGTTCCCTAGGCTTTAGGCCCTAGGCTCCCTAGTACTTTGATGTGTGTATATTCATATATTGTTCATAATTTCGATTTGGGTTGGAAATAATTCAAATACTACTAAGAAATATGCATTAGATGTGACAGCTATTATTACAGTGACACTTGATGTCATATTTTTTCAATATAATATTTATATTTGGATTGCATATGTTCTAAAAATTACTAGGAACTAGGTCTTAGATCTGACAGATTTCAAAGTGACACTTAATGTAATATATTTCAATTTGGATATTATATTCAATAGCAAATAAGTATATAAAAAAAAACTATGACACAAGTCTTAGATGTGACTGATGTCAAAGTGACACTTGAAGTCATATAGGGTTATTTATTCATATGGCTTGCATAAGTTACTGTTTTGCCGTCCACACGTAGGGAATATAGGTTCTTACGTGTGTTAACTGATGTACGATTATGTTTCCAGGCAAGATTTTTGTATATGTACGGCACATTAGGCATTGCACTAACAGTATTAAGGTTGAACTGGCCGGTCACTTCTCCATACAAACGTAATCAGGCATCATACAAGCCTAGATAATGACGAGTTCAATCGATAACATGCTTTGTTTTGGACCTAAATCTTCAAATAAGGGAGTGATCACCCTACGGCGTTTGTATAGAGAACAGGCCAGCCAGTTCACCCTTAAGTAGAGATGGCCTGCCAGTAGATGCGTTGATACTTTTATTTTTAGAATCATACAAAGAAAGATACAATTTTTTTCCAAAGTAGGTAATCATACCATACAATTGAGGTAGGTTAAATGTCATGGAACGACTCAACACGTATGTTAATAATTGACATATCTTATCTAATTAATCCGCGGATATGAAGGTACCTTCATACTGTAGATTTACTTACAACCTTAATCTAATCATTAATTCAAGGAGATTATATATGAAATTATTTTAGATTTAAGGAATTTCAGATTATTTGTAACTTAGGTACCTAACAGGTATGTATATACTTGAGTTTTCAACTGCGCAAAATGTAATGCAAGAATTAGTAGGTATAGGTACTTCACTACATAGTATAAAACAAAGTAGCTTTCTCTGTTCCTATATCCCTATGTATGCTTAAATCTTTTAAACTACGCAACGGATTTTGATACGGTTTTTTTTAATAGATAGAATTATTCAAGAGGAAGGTTTATGTATATAATAACGTCCAATAAATAGTGGGAAAATACTGTTATTTTTGAGGTTTCTAATGTGATGTCGTAAATAATTTCATTTTTTCTGCTTACATTGCAAACGCAGGCTGAACCTTACGAGATTTATCAAAGTATTGTACACATTGAAAAGGTCTACAGAAAACTCTGCTATGGTATATGTCTATCTCTTATGGATATCCCACAATATTTTTTTTGTCATTTACTTTTTACGACAAATAATCGCTAATTTTCGAAGCGATTTTAACCAATACAGCATTAATCCTTATCTAATTAAATACTTTAAATTCATTGTTAATTTAATATAGATCTATATGGCCCTTTACAGCATATGATTTAAATGAATATTACACGATTACGAAGATAATACAGATTAAAAAATTGCGGGACGTAGCGTTTGCGGCGACTCCGGCCGGCCCGGACGGCGGGAGCGTGTAGTTGTGTAAAAATGTAAAAAGTAAATAAGTAAAAATGTAGTGTATGAATTTAGATAGTCTAAAGATAGCAGGAAATCTTTATGGTTTAGGGAAAGAAGAATTGTTTTACTCTAAATTTAACGCGTGCGGGCCACGGGCAGTAATGAATAAATCAAAACTACTGGATCGATTTTAATAATTTTTTCAGTGAATGACATAGGGTATATATTTTATACCCGTGCCATAGATAAATGATTTATCTATGCCCGTGCGGAACCGCAGCGGGCCGCTAGTAAAATATAAAAATTATTTAGAATCTTCTGTGTATAATTATATCTACCCGATGAAAGTGTTCAAGAAATGTTGATGGGAGTTAATGACTAATTAGGTATACTTACCTAATTGGCAGATTATTTTTTATCTACCTCCGTACTGGTTTACGTAGATAAAAATGACAGTAAATACGACTTATTAGTTATAACTTAGATTAAGTAGGTATATAGGTATCAATCGGTTTAAGCCAAGAGCTATTTATGATAGTAATCTATATACACATATGATTGTGGACATCTGACCGAAAGAAGTGGTCTTTTACATCTAACTCGTTGGGTTCCCTCCTTATATCAAAGTCAAAATAATTTATTCAATTTAAGGTCTACGACGCTCTTAAGAAGGTCAATTACGAATTTCAATATTGAAACATTCATTGTACTGCCACGTTCAGCAATAAAAAATGTATAGAGCCACTGCGAGAAGAACGGGCAAGAAACTCGGGGCATTTCTTTTAAACTTCATTTAACAATGCATTACATACTAGTGGCTCTCCGAGCTGTAGACCTCGGGGGTCTGCCCTTGCATAGCTTACAATTGATTAAAGGTTCACGGCGCATGCTAATAGGAGAATGGGTCAAGAAATCCAAAAATCTACACAGAAAAAAAAGACTTCTTTAGCCAAGAATATACATTGTCTTAATAAATTCAAGTCAATGCTATATTACAACAAGAATATATTCTGAACTGAAAAATAATCGAGTCTTGATATTACACTCGAATATTCTTAGGAATATTGTTTTGACCCAAAAAATATTTCTTCACATAAAGTATTCAAATTATTATTTCAAGATAACGAAAATATTCTTCTAACAATAAAATAGGAATTCTTCTGTTAACATTTTATTCTCTAAATAAAATTTCTATATTCTTCCTTGAAATATTTTTAAATATTCGTTTTCGAATGTAATTAAGGTGCTTCACTTACGAATATTTATGTTAAGATTCTTGGATTCAAAACTAACCATATTCGTATTTAAGCACTTTTACGATGTCTCCAAATAAGAATGCAATATATACTTTGATTCAAGAATATATTCCTGAGAATATTGTGTTCTGTTTTCAAGAATATATTGTTTTCAATATATATGAATCACAAATATTCTTGAATAAAAACACACTGCGTTGGCTCAAGTATTCCTTTTTTTCTGTGTAGATATGTAATGTAAATAATAAATGATTTTTTTAACTTACATGTGTCCAAGAAAATCAATGACATGCGGGCCCCAGCGAAGGCTAGTTGTATCGGAAATAGGTAGGTAAGTAGTAAATATCTACATACTTGTTAATGTATTTATCTCGAATTAATATACTGGCTACAAAAACATGGAAAATAAATAATTTATTATACAAGAGAGAGAGAGATAGATAGATAGATAGAGAGAGAGAGAGAGAGAGAGAGAGAGAGAGAGAGAGAGAGAGCATATCTCTTTTAGGCAACTGACGTGCGTATCAGAATATTGCCATTAAATTAAGCGCAGGCGTTCATACTTTCAACACCTTAAAATGTATATCATAAGGTGTTGAAAGTATGTCATTTTGTAAAATTTCCAAAAACTTAATCGAAAAAAAAAATTATGGACTTAGCTCACAAAATTTCGTGATAATTGGTTAAGAAATGCGACCTGCAGAGGAGAACAACCGGACATACCAAAGCATTTTTGTCTAACTTGAAGCAGAGACGCTTCGCTCGAACTAAGTTCTCGCTTGGTCAACTATATAATAAATGTATTTCAATATTTGTTTAAATTACGTGCAACTTGAATTTTCCTTCTGTGAGCGTTGTAATATGTTTGGGAACTCTATTGTAATAAGCCTAAGAAGTCACCACACAGTCAAAAGGAGCTTTTATTTGCCTTTGCTTATCTTAATCCTTGCACCACTATTAGAATAGTCTTTATTTCTAGTGTTGTAATCGTGATTGTCACTGTTTAATTTAAATTTACTTATTTTTTTACGAACATACATAGTATTTTTAAATATATACACACTGGGTTCAGTTAAAATATCAATTTCTTTAAAAATGTCCCTCAGATATATATAAAAATATTCTGCCCTAAAATGTACCTACCGACTTATAAATTGTATAGACATTTATTTGGTATAACCTAATAGTGTTTATGTCCTAACAAAGGAAAGTTGGATTATTTTTCACAAGAAATTTTATCAAGTAAATAACTTGTTCTAACATACTAATATTCGGCGTTTTGGTACTTATGCGTAAATGGGTAAGTTAGTTCTTTGCGTATTCCGCCAAGATATGAGTTTAAAATGTCTTTGGTAGGTACTCACCGAAAGAAAATTCCAAAAGTCTCAAAAGACTATATATGTAGGTAACTTGAACATTTAGATTCTTAATAATAACGAGAAGCTGTGAATGTTTTAAATACGAAAAACTTACAATGTTTACTCAATTAAAAAACAAACTCAACAATGTTTATTCTTCACTTAAGGTTGAACTGGCCGAACACTTCTCCATACAAAGGTCGTAGGGAGATCACTCCCTTATTTGAGATTTTAGGTGTAGACATAAGCATAATATCGATTGATATCGTCATTATCTAGACTTGTATGTTGCCAAAATTTTAAAAAGATAATTAAGTTGTAAGTTATGAGCCCCAAAAACTTTATATGAAAATGTTTCGAGGCTCATCATTCTTAAAATAATTATTTTATTAAAATTTGGGCATCATTCAAGCCTAGACAATGACGAGATCAATCGGTATTATGCTTTATTTATGACCTAAATCCTCAAATGAGGGAGTGATCACCCTACGACGTTTGTATGGAGAACGGTTCGGCCATAGTATAATTAATTTCCCACCAAAATACGAAAGCATCCACAGTGTTCTATAATGTACTTATGTGAATGAAAATAAAAGGAACTCTGGCACATTCGGTACCCTGATGTTGCTGTTGGTTAGGTACCTATCTATAGTAGCAGTTTATGGAAATATTTCTGAGATTTACAGTTTACTGTATATTAGACATCGCTGAAACATATAAATAGGTATTATGGATTAAACTTTTCTAAACAATTCTTGAACATGACTTCAAGTCATATAGGGTTATTTATTCATATGCCTAAAGGCTTGCATAAGTTACTGTTTTGCCGTCCACACGTAGGGAATATAGGTTCTTACGTGTGTTAACTGCTGTACGGTTATGTTTCCAGGAAAGATTTTTTTATATGTACGGCACATTAGGCAATGCACTAACAGTATTAAGGTTGAACTGGCCGGTCACTTCTCCATACAAACGTCGTAGGGTGATCACTCCCTTATTTGACGATTTTAAGTCCAGACTTAAGCATAATATCGATTGATATCGTCATTATCTAGGCTTGTATGATTTTTATTATGCCTCGAAAACTTTATATGAAAATGTTTCGAGAATCATAATTCTCAAGTTAATTATTTTATTAAAATTTCGGCATCATACAAGCCTAGATAATGACGAGTTCAATCGATATCATGCTTTGTTTTGGACCTAAATCTTGAAATAAGGGAGTGATCACCCTACGGCGTTTGTATAGAGAACAGGCCGGCCAGTTCACCCTTAAGTAGAGATGGCCTGCCAGTAGATGCGTTGATACTTTTATTTTTAGAATCATACAAAGAAAGATACAATTTTTTTCCAAAGTAGGTAATCATACCATACAATTGAGGTAGGTTAAATGTCATGAAACGTCGCAACACGTATGTTAATAATTGACATATCTTATCTAATTAATCCGCGGATATGAAGGTACCTTCATATTGTAGATTTACTTACAACCTTAATCTAATCATTAATTCAAGGAGATTATATATGAAATTATTTTAGATTTAAGGAATTTTAGATTATTTGTAACTTAGGTACCTAACAGGTATGTATATACTTGAGTTTTCAACTGCGCAAAATGTTATAGTACCACCAACTTAACTGTGCAGTTTTCGAGGGCGCTACTGGTCAAGGAAATCAACTACAAACTGTCACAATTTGAAGGAATGTTGTAGTTCTTTTTTTTGCCGCCTGAACAGATAAGTTGGTGGGACTGTATGCAAGAATTAGTAGGTAGGAACTTAAAATATAAAAAGTATTTAGTATCCTCTGTGTATAATTATATCTACCCGATGAAAGTGTTCAAGAAATGTTGATGTGAGTTAATGACTAATTAGGTATACTTACCTAATTGGCAGTTTAATTTTTATCTACCTCTGTACTGGTTTAAGTAGATAAAAATGACAGTAATTACGACTTATTAGTTATTACTTAGATTAAGTTTAGTAGGTATATAGGTATCAATCGGTTTAAGCCAAGAGCTATTTATGATAGTGATCTATATACACATATGATTGTGGACATCTGACCGAAAGAAGTGGTCTTTTACATCTAACTCGTTGGGTTCCCTCCTTCAAAGTCAAAGTCAAAATAATTTATTAAATTTAGGGTCTACGACGCTCTTAAGAAGCTCAATTACAAATTTCAATATTGAAATATTCATTGTACTGCCACGTTCAGCAATAAAAAATGTATAGAGCCACTGCGAGAAGAACGGGCAAGAAACTCGGGGATTTCTTTTAAACTTCATTTAACAATGCATTACATACTAGTGACTCTCCGAGCTGTAGACCTCGCGAGTCTTCCCTTGCATAGCTTACAATTGAAAGGTTCACGGCGCATGCTAATAGGAGAATGGGTCAAGAAATACAAAAATCTAGATATGTAATGTAAATAATAAATAATTTTTTTAACTTACATATGTCCAAGAAAATCAATGAGTTGCGGGCCCCAGCGAAGGCTAGTTGTATCGGAAATAGGTAGGTAAGTAGTAAATATCTACATACTTGTTAATACATTTATCTCGAATTAATATACTGGCTACAAAAATATGGAAAATAAATAATTGATTATACGAGAGAGAGATAGAGCATATCTCTTTTAGGCAACTGACGTGCGTATCAGAATATTGCCATTAAATTAAGCGCAGGCGTCTATACTTTCAACACCTTATAATGTATATCTCCGTCATTTTGAAAAATTTCCAAGAACTTAATCGACAAAAAATTTTTATGGACTTATCAAACCTGCTCACAAAATTTCGTGATAATTGGTTAAGAAATGCGACCTGTAGAGGAGAACAACCGGACATACCAAAGCATTTTTGTCTAAGTTGAAGCAAAGACGCTTCGCGCGAACTAAGTTCTCGCTTGGTCAACTATATAATATATGTATTACAATATTTGTTTAAATTACGTAGGTGACAGGATATAGCTTAGGAATATATAGGCGTAGGAATTGGTTAAGCATTTTTGTCGTTTAAGTAATCCGAAACTGTGTAGTTGGATTGCTTAATCAATATGTTTACGTGCAACTTAAATTTTCCTTCTGTGAGCGTTGTAATATGTTTGGGAACTCTATTATAATAAGCCAAAGAAGTTACCTAAGAAGGAGCTTTTATTTGCCTTTGCTTATCTTAATCCTGGCACCACTATTTTATCTTTATTCCTAGTGTTGTAATCGTGATTGTCACTGTTTAATTTAAATTTACTTATTTTATTACGAATATACCTACATAGTATTTTTAAATATATATACACACTGGGTTAAGTTAAAATATCAATTTCTTTAAATAGATCCCTCAGAGATATATAAAAATGTTGTGCCCTAAAATGTACCTATACCTAGGTAGGTACTTATAAATTGTATATAGACATTTATTTGGTATAACCTAATAGTGTTTCTTTCCTAACAAAGAAAGTTGGATTATTTTTCACAAGAAATTTTATCAAGTAAATAACTTGTTCTAACATACTAATATTCGGCGTTTTGGTACTTATGCGTAAATGGGTAAGTTAGTTCTTTGCGTATTCCGCCAAGATATGAGTTTAAAATGTCTTTGGTAGGTACTCACCGAAAGAAAATTCCAAAAGTCTCAAAAGACTATATATGTAGGTAACTTGAACATTTAGATTCTTAATAATAACGAGAAGCTGTGAATGTTTTAAATACGAAAAACTTACAATGTTTACTCAATTAAAAAACAAACTCAACAATGTTTATTCTTCACTTAAGGTTGAACTGGCCGAACACTTCTCCATACAAAGGTCGTAGGGAGATCACTCCCTTATTTGAGATTTTAGGTGTAGACATAAGCATAATATCGATTGATATCGTCATTATCTAGACTTGTATGTTGCCAAAATTTTAAAAAGATAATTAAGTTGTAAGTTATGAGCCCCAAAAACTTTATATGAAAATGTTTCGAGGCTCATCATTCTTAAAATAATTATTTTATTAAAATTTGGGCATCATTCAAGCCTAGACAATGACGAGATCAATCGGTATTATGCTTTATTTATGACCTAAATCCTCAAATGAGGGAGTGATCACCCTACGACGTTTGTATGGAGAACGGTTCGGCCATAGTATAATTAATTTCCCACCAAAATACGAAAGCATCCACAGTATTCTATAATGTACTTATGTGAATAAAAATAAAAGGAACTCTGGCACATTCGGTACCCTGATGTTGCTGTTGGTTAGGTACCTATCTAAAGTAGCAGTTTATGGGAATATTTCTGAGATTTACAGTTTACTATATTAGACATCGCTGAAACATATAAATAGGTATTATGGATAAACTTATCTAAACAATTAGTTAAAATGTATAAAGTAATCAAGTATCTACTTATAAATACACGATTGTTTATTCTCATCATTCATCACATTACCCAGTATTATTGTACTTTACCTACGTAGATATTTTTAACGAATTACCACTGCAGTTTAAAAACTTTCTTATCACAGGAATATGTATTATATGTCTTACCTAACGCAACTTTATTAGAAAAAAATCTCTTTGAATACCGCCGTAGAACAAGATCACATGCTGACGCAATAAGATAAAGTCTGAACTCAAGGTATAATAAAATAATAACCCAATAAAATAAAGCACGTGCTGGATACCTACTGCCACCATGATAATTTTACTACTTCAGTTAATGGCGCTATCAACCGCGAGTGACATTGAGCCCCAGTCATCGAACTTCTATCTCGATTCGGCGGCTTTATCTCCGGCCACGCGCCAGATAACCCTGCCCCTATATAAACTAGCATCTTAGAACAATCTTCCAGTACACTACCAAACGCTGAACGATAACGAACTGAACTAGCTCAGATAGTATTTCCATTCAGATTGAATCATCGCTCGTTTGTGTACATAAATTTACTAAACCACTGAAGAACAATATATAGACTCCTGTTAAATACCAACAGAAGTAAAGTTTGCCTCAAGTGAGTTGATAAAAAATCACTATGCGTTTTTTCCACATCATTCTATCGGTCCTGGTAGCGGTGCTTCTACTGTCTTCTGTATCAGAAGCTCGACCTCGCCACCACAGGGGCATCCAGAAACGAGGCTTTCTCTGCTTACTGAAAATCTGCAGTTACACGCCGATGCATAGGGTCCAGAAAATGCGGTAACAAGAACACCCGACGCTCATGAAAAAACAAGGCAAGAAAAAGCGTCTTCAAAGTTCTATAAAAGAGGACTTTAAACATCCAAACTATTGAAAAGTTACAACGCCATAAGAATATGAAAAACGGCGCTTCAAAGCTTCAAGCCAATAGGAGAACCATGACGACTGGGCGTGCTGAAAAATCCAAATTTTAGAAATTATTTAAATATTACTTAGATACTTAGAGATTGTATTAAATGACAACCGTTGAAGATCATCAGGGCGTTTTCGATTTGTCAGAGAACATTAATACATGCAAGTGTGTATAATTTCTCTTGGCCTACATTAGGCCTCCGCCTAGCAGAAGTAAATCTGTACTTAATCTTTCACAATTTAGTATTGTAAACAGACTAGGGGTCCGTCAATTTTAATTATAGTTTAGACTTTAGATTCTTGATGAACAGTTTCCTTATGCATATTTTTATATAATACTTTTGAAATGTTAAACAGTGTAATAATTATACTTAACGTAATGGAAGCTGTCTGTTATAATAGCTATAGGTATCTAAAAATGTTCCTTTTAGTGGCGAGGCCCCAATCATATAAATTTAATTATGTAGTTACGTAAAGTAGTATTGTTCGATAATTGTATGTATTGTTTAATTTAAGATAACGTTATTGTAATAAATAAAACAGATTTTATAAAGAAGTTTAAATTTTATCTCGTTCATTATCAAATGAACATTATTTTACCCAATTAGTTAAATAGTTATACCTATTTCTAAAGAGTTTGCATGACCTGTTTACGCATTGCATTTTTATTTTGAGTGATTTTTTGATTTTATCACCACATTAATAGAACAGTAAATTGTATGTAAGAGAAATGTCTGCCCTAATCAAAGATATCATTAGGTGTAAGTACGTAAGTGGTACGTGACTTCGTACCTATCTTTGAGAATTAGTCTATGGAACTTATAAAACCTTTTGTAATTCTGGTTTTATGAATGCAAGTTTACATACTTATACTTGGCTTCATAAAGGCTCCTTTTATCTATTGTTGTTTCGATTCTATAGTGACTAGATTATGATGAATCTGCAACTTAGGTGCATCTCATTTTATTGTATATTTTGGTGCCTTATTAGTCTTATCACATACATTTTAATTTAAGGCGTGAGGTCTCTTGTCAAGTTATTCTAGAACGAGTAGGTATTTCTAGAAGATATATTGTCAGTTTCGCCAGGAAAGTTAGTATGTACTTAAATGATTCGTTACAACTAATATAGTTCAATACGTATAAGTAGGTAAGTATCTACGACATATTCTAGAAACCTTATTCTATAAACTAGTAAGCAAAACAACAATAGATAAAACTATTGTGACGCTGAGGATATTAATCTATCATACGATGCTAAGTTAAATAAGTGAATCGCTAATATCAGTCTTGATTACATTAGTATATGGTTGAATTAACATTAAATATCTATAATCCGATGTCATGACAATCTTATAGGTTATGTTTATCTGAAGTGATTAGCTTGCTACTTGACCTGCGGCTCTTTCTCTTAAAGATAGGGCAACGTGGGAGGTTTGCTAATGTAGCACGAATATTAAGATAAGATAAAGGCTCCTTAGACGCAACGCAAGATACTAACGTAGTGGCACCAATGACTGACAAGAACCAACAACCGATTTTTTTTTGATCCATGGAAATAAGAGTTTGAAACCGATTTCTTTACATGGCAACACTTTGTCACAGACAGCACTCTTTTGACTGGCCTCCATAGACATTTGAGCAAAATCCGCCATTTTGTTTTAAAATGGTGGCGTGAGAACTAAGGCTGCGTTTCATTTGAGTGAGATTCGCTAAAAACGCTAAAAACGATCACACTCCCAAAAAGTTTTCCACATGGGTCTTGGCGTTATTTTCGCCTTAAACGCTACATCTAATGTCAAAAGTGACAGAAGTTGCAAGTTTTAGTGGCATTCTTAGCGTTCTTATCCAAAAATGGAACGGGGATGACAGTTACAAACGATCACGTGATCACAACCACAGACGCAGAATGTGATCAAAATTATCGAAATTTACGTTCTTAGCGGTTAATGGAACAGGCCCTAAGTGAGGCTAGAGATCTGGTGAAAATAACAAAATTTCTTTGAGGAATCCATAAGGAAGTAAGTACATTCGTTTTGTTAATTAAGCTAATGTAATGTTAGTTACTCGATTTTGTTTTTTTTGTTTTTTACTGGTTATTATAAGAACTCTATTTCTGTTATAATGAAACGTTAAGGTTATTTCAATAATAGTAAATTGTTGGTGTCGTTTACTTGTTTTCACAAACTCACTTTTCCAATAACGATACGTCTCGATAATAATTATTTTTTTATTGCCTTTGATGGGCAAATATCGACAAGTGTCGACTATTGGGTAATAATATGTGTTGATGGTTGGCTCTTACGGAGGAAAACAATATACTACCGACCAATTAGAAAAAGCCGTTGAGGCTGTAAAAATGGCGAAAAGATTGCAGTTTCTGCGAAACGTTTTGGAGTACCAAGATGAATTTTGAGAAAAACTACTGTCGATTGCCCTATGGGGCGAGCACAATTTTACCTAAATGGAGATGAAGATTCGAGCATTTTATAAAGTGGATATTAGCGTTTTCTGAAATATATATACCACTGAGAAAAGAATTACAGAAAAAATATTATTGATCAAAACAGACCAAATCCATTTACAAACAGTAGGCCCAGCAAGGAGTGGTTAGTACAGTCATTTGTGAAGAGACATCCAAGCACAAAGGGTGCCAAACAACTTCTCAGGAGCTCAAGATATCGTGTCTGAAAATAATATCAGGACTTGGTTTACTGAGATTGAAAGTTATTTGGACGAAAATAACTTAATGACGTTGTTTTCAATTGAATTTAATTCATGTTAAGATACAAATTACAAAAATTTTACTACTAAAAAGTAGTTTTTGATATGAATAGGACGAATTGGTATATAATTATATGTTCCTAATTTTTAACATTGTTTCTAAATAATAAATTTGCTTACGAACTAAAAGACTAATAACGAATGAAGATTTAATAACTAGTTAGGTAAAATAACAATTTAGTAAATATTGTTGATTTTTTAAATTGCTTTTATTAGACTTTATGTTACACATAATTGTATTGTATGATTCTAACATAATAGGTACTGTAGTCAATAAATGAAAACCTAGTTAATTTTATTTAATTACTGACTATTTTATTCTTGCGGTGATCTACCAGATGCACATTAGAGGCTCGCTAACTGATAACTGTCGATCACTGGGTGTTGATTACTGGAAATTCAGTGTCGACTTTTTTTTTCTTTGGATTTTCTTTTAGTCTGTGTATAGTTAATAAAAATAATTCACCCTATTATATACTATCTTATCTCAAGAATATACCTTATTATACTCAATTGTTACTTTTGGTTTAAACATGACTAAATGGTGTTTAATTTTATAAAGAACACCACTCCTTAATTAGTCGATCATTGGTGCCACTATGTATAATTCATAAGAAACTAGTAGTACCTAAAGCATATACGCACAATGCAATGGTGACAAAGGGAAAGAAGGTAGATTCAAATCGAAGGATGTTGAGACTCAATTTAAAGTTACAATTATTCCGATTCGTTGTACGGAAGTGCATTATTTCTCTGAATACGAAGCAACATCGGCTTGGTGAAAAAAGTCCGAGCAGTGGAGCTAAAGTTCTTCTGGAACCCGATTGCGTAATAAAATAAATCTTTATGAAACTAGGCCATAGAGAGAAACCTATAAATTTTATAGATAACTGGACTCTTTTTAGACGCGATTCCCTAATATTGGTTACTTTGAAGGCGAACTCCTCTTCAAAGGATCATTACTTAGATTCAGAAAAAACATTACGTATGGACGTTTTGGCAAACAATCCGTGCTGAAAGTCTTTTCATTACTGTTTGATTACCTAATGGGTGAAAAACTGGAAAAGTAGCTGTTTTAAAATACTATTTTGGAACTACTACTACACTATAATGATTTTTCATGTGTAACTTTCGCTAAAATATGACCATATAAGTATATCATTAACAAATCCATGTTGAAAATTTTAAAGGTTTAGGTTGCATTTTGGACAATCAGAGGGTTGTCCAAAATGCACGAAAATTAGAGAATATAATACTTATCACATGGATGCAATTTCTGATTTTAACATTTTCAACACGGATTTGTTAATGATGTAAAATTAAATGGTCATATTTCAGTGAAAGCACAGCCTGGACACTCGACTCATTCCCTATACAAAAGCCGCGTTCTAACTACCTATTACACCGACACTACACAAATGTTGTCACCGTATGAATAATTGTTGTACTTACCTACCTAACAATCTTTTGATGCTGTTAATATGACTTATTAGATTTCGTAGGTTACCTTACCTACCTTCAGCAACATTTCGACTCCATGTATGACGTAGGAATATGCACACAACCGAGTATGTAACATTACTTCACATTTCACTTACATACCTATAAGTATACAAAAAGTATCATTCCAACTTCACATTTTATACAAGTAATGGTAATAAATACAATCACAATAACAATTTATATTCTTCTTCTTCTCGTATAATAAACAATCATGAAGTGTGCCGCGTGTCAACCGTGGCGAAGGTCGGTATGTGTATTGCTTTTCTCTACGGTAGGTATAGGTCTAGGTATAGGTTACAAAGACACTTGTTTTGCTGCAAATGAAGTCGTATCCACGGATATTTTTTTCAAACAAAAATCTTCTAAAATTATCATCATCTGAATAGCAGTTTGAATAACATACAAAGATAATATGTTTGTATTTGTTTCAATACCTACTGTAAATTACCGGTTTTTATAAGTTACCTACTGGATAATTGAAGAGGTAGGTACTAATGTAGGTACTTAGGTTGGTTGCATGGTTAGGTAATCTATAAAAACTCCTATCCTATTCTCGTTTAGTTGATAAGCAACCGTAAACAGCACAAGATTACCCCATTCTCAACCTTTAAAATACTCGCACAATCGTCACGCTTCGTCGTCACGTCATCGTGCGGGTGTTGCGAGTCCCGTACTCAAGTCGGCTCAGCGACTGCTCAGAATCAGTGGCGGGGCGAGGAAGGCTCGTTTTGGTGGGAGGTGAGGAGTGTCCATTCTTTACGTAGTATTATTATATGTTCTATGGCGAAGGCTAAAATATGACCATTTTAATTTAATTAACAAAATTAATCCTGGAACTTAAGTAGTATAAGCCTTAGTAATTAATTTATGAATTGTTTTATTTTCCGTTACAAGCACATAATTGATCTGAAAATTAATGTGTTGGGATAAGGTAAACTCAACAGATGTATCTTGAAGTCAAAACATCATGACTTGCGCAGCTCATATCATAGCTGCTGGAAGACTTCCGACTCCCATAGGTATATATGGACGGTGTAAAATTTAATGCCGAATTCACGGAAAACTGTACACGAAAAACCGTAGGCAGTGGGGACATAAGAGCCCGACTCTACGAGTAAGTATAACGAGGATATAAACCAGACATCGGTCAAGGTAATAATGACCATAGCTTTTCGTAACATCAGTCAAGAATTATCTTGATTACGATTACGAAAATGACATACGTTTTAGCCTGCGTGTTCTCCAAGATGCCAGGTATATTTTCTTTAACAAATAGGGTATTTAATAGACAAAATTACTGTCTCATCATAGATACATTTTGCTACTGGACCGCGACTGTCTCAGGCTTAGTATACCTTACAATTTCTTTGGTTCTAAGGTTTCGCTGCTCTACTCGAAAGTGCATAATATTGTGTGACTTGGACACAACAATCAAAGCATTCATAACACAATTATCAGAAAACTATGCACAGGGGTTAATAAGAAATCATATATAGAAACGATAATTTTATTGAGTTAAAAATTTGCATTTGGTTCATAAGCAGATACTGCAATCAGAAAGAGTCAAGTAGAAAATCCTATTAAATATAGCGAAGCAATGATGCGCCGAGATGGCCGAGCGGTAATAGCTATAGACTATCGTGCCGTAGATAAATGGTTCGATCCCCACCGCCGCGCCGGCTTGAGTTTCATATCATGGTGGAAGGGCATTTTGCGCATGCTCACCTGGCTAGCTACCGCCCTTAAGTAGAAAATCTGTCGACAAGCGCCTAACCAGTAACATTACAGGCACATGAGACTTAGCTGTATGTGCTCAGCTCAGGGTGACAGATGCAGTGCAATTTGTCATTTGTAAAACGGTCAGGGGAAGTTACTATAGTTTAATGCTGTGAAAAGAAAAAAAACTTGATAGGCAGCGCAGTCTCAAGAATAGGGCTCCGTTTTGCTTCCATTGGCTAGGTGCCCTGAAAGCTGTACCTACCGAAAATTATATAACTTAATTTCTTATAAAATATATAATTATTGCTTATGAATAATGTATAGAGTAGAACGAGAGGAAAATAATTTACTCTCGTTATAATTTTGTAATGTAATCCGCAGAGCATATACGTCATTGCAGATATTAAAAATATTTTTGTTTTTTATCATAACAGTAAAGTTAACAAAATTGCATGCAAAAGATTTATATGGCACATAAAAATTTGTCATACGTATTCGGTGAAATGAAATTAGCTCAATCAAAAATCTAAAGTTTGGTAGTTTGCCATCGTACCCTGGTACAATGTTATACGAAGCTATACCTACACCTCTACTTGATATCTAACTTACACGACTTTTCTGCATATAAAAAAACACTTTTCCCCGTAGAAAGATAGATACTACCGTCTATATACCCAATATTATTTTCAAAATGTCAGTTATATATAAAACTTCTAATTTCAAAGCCTATTTTATTGTTTAAATTATAAGTACCCATATCTAGAACGTAAATTAGATGGAAATGTTCGAAACCTTTCCATCTAATTTACGTTATAGATTTACTATACGTCAACACTTCTCTGTAAAACAACAAGATGTCCATAGATTATCATTAAGTAGGCACCTAGGTTACATAATTATATAAATTACAGTTGCCAGTGCGTTTGCACTGGATCCAGTACACTTGTACTGCCGTCTGGGCCCTGGGGTTAAATTCAGTGATAACGAGTATTTAATGCATTACTAATCATATACCTAGTTATTCATTGTATATAATATATTCATAGATATATATTACCAAGCTAAGTAATGTTTTGACCTAGAAAATAATCAATCTCTACGCGATCTCAAATTGACAGTATAAGTAGTATGTACAATGTTGCTAGATAATATTATCTCCACGCTTAAGGGTGCGGGCCATTTGAAGTTAAATTCGCCAAAAACGCTAAAAACGATCACACTCCCAAAAAGTTGTTCCACATGGGTCTTGGCGTTATTTTCGCAATAAACGCTACATCTTATGTCAAAAGTGACAGAAGTGGCAAATTTTAGTGGCATTCTTAGCGTTCTTATCCTAAATGGAACAGGGGAGAACAGTAACAAACGATAACAGTGATCACAACCATAGACGCAGAATGTGAAAACTATCGAAAATAAAGTTATTAGCGTCAAATGGAATATACCCTTATTAAGGTAGGTACCCGGTACAGCCATATTCTTTGGTTTAAAAAGTACTCATTTGATATAGGTGCAGACTAAATAAAAATCTTTAGATTAAACTTCAATAGTGCATTTGATCTAGCAGCATCATTTTTAAAAGCTTTTATTTAACTTGCAATGTATGTACTCGTATGTAAGTATGTTTGTACGGGTGGAATCTTTGAACTCAATTTTGAAGTAGATATCTTCAACCGATTGAGCTGAAATTTTGTATACACGTTTAGTTTGGACATTGAGCAATGAGTTTGGATGACAATGCACGATATGGTGTCTGCAGTGCCGGATTAAGCAAGCCCTGGGCCTGTAGCAAATTCTTTCAAAGAGCCCTTTATCTGCTATGGGTTCTCAAGTATAAGGTGGTAAAAAAAAACATTCAATAATCAATACATTTATTTGCTATCAATAGGTTACATTTTTGTGGGTATTTAATAGTCTAGTAAATTACTATAGGCCCTGCTAGGCTCAGACAAGTACAAAAAGGCAGGGATGAGATTTCCTAAATGAAATTATAATATTCGTCCAAAATTATACCACGTTTGCCGTTTCACTTTTTATTTTAATATCGTATTTTTATATTACGTTTTTTGTTTTGAATTAAAGGAAAAATGCATTCGTATTTTTTGTATATTTATATAATAGTTTGTTTTACTCATTTTCGACAAAAATATGAAATCCAGGCATATTAATCATGTTCAGAAAATTGGACTTCAATCTCGGCTCATTGGTCAATCGGAACTTCGTCCTTAGCATTGGCGCGACGGAAAATGTTGTCGACGCAATAAATTCTATGCAGTTATTATATTTACTTTCCTTTACAGTACCTATCGCAAGAAAGGGTATCAGGGGGTCAATGGAGCGAGTTGCAACTTTATTTCTTAATTTGGTTTTTGCCAAGTTGACTTTGCTGAACTCTCTTTCACAATCAGCATTTGCGTCATGTAAAACCAGGCAATCAAGAACAAATTTGGCAATTTTTGAAAATAATAATTTTCAGATTTCACACCAAGCGCTTAATTTCGCCCTTCCCGATATTATAGGGTATTACTTTTTAATATCTATTAAAACGTGAATAGGGCTCGGTCAACGGTCAACCTGAATAAAAAATTATGATATTTTCGCGTAGTATAGTGAAATTACTATACTACACACCATTAAAATAATGGTACAAATAGTATAATTACCTATACTACGAAATCTAACACTGGTTACGATACTCAATATTATATCCGGTTAATATATCAGTGCCAAAAACTTCGATCACAAATAATTTGCGGTGTGCCTTGTGCTAACTTTTCGAAATATGTTAAAATTGATATTTATTACTGTACCTCTGATACCGCCATCTATACATTGGCCGAGTGTCTATTGTAGCGATAAGGGTTAGGGTACCTATCATCAGTTTAAAAAACAACACGCGTGACACTACTTTCGCGTCTGGAATTTAAACTTCTTTGGATCTGGAAATAGTTTATTTTATGCATTGCGCTTGTAACGAAACCTTATAAAATTGTAAAGGAACCCTCCCTAACCTAAACTTATTTTGAATATATTTATTGTTAACCTACAAACCTAAATGCATACAATACCTATTATTGAGTGTTGGACTGATAGTAGATTTGGCCAAAGTGTGATCGTCTAGTCTAATGGTAGAACCATACATTATGAACCGTTGTAGTAACCTAAATTCTTTTCGGGACGCTAAGACAAGCTAGATACCTATAAGTTCAGAACTATACAGCCACATCCTAGTATACAAATTAATATAACAGAATAAGAAGTTTCCTAATAAGATTCTAACATTTCTAACAGCTGTGCTCTATCAGTTGAAGATTGTCATTCGGAACCATTGGACTCTGCATTCACATGCCATTGTCCAATGATTAATTATATACTTGTACAATCCTAAGTTTGTCAGTAGTAGTAAAATCCAGTTATCACTATATGACTTTATTTATCTTATATTCTCAGCTATCTATTATTGCATAAAATAACGAAACCTTAAGAACCATTGCCTTAAAGTCCTCTGATTCGGGGAAGATGAATTAATTTGAACAAAACTAATATTCTAATAATCAAGAAATATTATATAACAAATTTTCGTGCTTTGTCAACTGATATTTATAACATAAGGTAAATCAGATAAAATTAGACTATTAATAATGATGAGTAGTAATAAAGGATATATAATTTTCAAACTAAATGTAAATAGTTTGCATAGATTCCATATGTATTGCAACTGTATGTGACAGAAGTTTTCTCTGAAGTATATAATTGAATATTTATGTTGTTATAAAGTACATAATATATTTTTAGAACTAAATGTAAATTGTTTCCATAGATTCTGTATGAAATGCAACTTGGTAACTACTTGAAGTTTTCTAAAAATTATATAAATTTAATATTCTATGATTAGTAAGCATTCTATGGATTATTTACATTGTAGGGGATGAAGCTAGAATAACCCCATGGGCTTTCGACCATCTGGGCGGCCGGATTAAGGGGCCCCTTTAAGAAATTTCAACGATCTCCGTTTATCATTTTAGCTTTAACCCCTCCTTGTTTTTAGTATCGGTGGAGCTTGGAACACAACGCTTCGTTTAACTTTAGGTTTAGTTTTAAGATATTGTTTTATAATTTTATGTAAGTATTGTCTCTCTTACTTATATTTTGTGTGATAAATATTTTCTGTTTGTTTGTTTTATTTGAATCTCCAATTATTTTTGGTAATTATTATATTTCGCCTACTCTGATGTAATAATCAGACAGATCTATGTCTTCGGGATTTGTGAAGAATTAGTTGTTGTATATTAATTAACTATCGCGATGTACAGGTGATAATATCAACCAGTGACCATGGATTGCTCTGACCGTAATATTTAGTCTACAAGCTATCCAAGGAGCGTATGTCTCCAGCCAATGACCAATGTTATCAGCAAACTCAAATATTGTAGTTTACGAGATGAAGTAGATATATATTATCCTTCAGACAATGTCTCCGAACTGAATACCTCATCCAGGTAGATTATTTCAGTATTTAGAGTGTTATATTAATTTAATTCAAATTTATTTATATCTTATTAAAATAGGAAGTAATGTCCATAGACAATTTACTTTGATCTTTTAGTTGGTTTGAAGAATTTATATTTGTTTCCATATTTACTGATTTCTTCTATTAGCTCTTATTTAAATTATTTTTGGTATATCAATATGATAAGACAAGAATGTTCTTTAGACATCTGCTCTAGGCTGATTAGTTTTACAAATATTGCTTCATCTGTATGTTTAACAAATTATTTCCATAAATTTATTAAATCAATATAATAATATTTTAAGTACATCATAATATTTATAAAAGACTTTATGAATATTAAAATCCCTATAGCATCACCCACAAATGAACTACACATCCCTATCCTCCTGTCCCTATTGTTTTATAGCAATCCTTACACTACATTGTCCATAATTCTCACATGTGGACCCCTGGTAAGAATGAACATTAAAGCATTTGCTCAGTTTTAACTTCATATTGTAGAGAGCTATGCATAACAAAACCTTCCTAAAAGCCTAATGATAGTGTCCTACCATATTCCCAAAACTAAAACCTGTAACTTGAATTCCTAGTAAATATGCCTAACCTACCAGGCCTACAATCTCCTAACATTTGAGCTAAAGTGTTAAGCAACGTCAGGGCCCGTCTCCCACATTTACATTTAATCGTGTAGTGTAAGTCTCTTCCTTAGCCAAAGAATCAGCTCCTAACAAGAGAACTCAGTATGTCAGGCATTCTGTACCATACCCATCCCTCTAGCTGGTTACCTAGGAGAAACGAACTGGAGTGGCCACGGCTCCGGAGACCTAAGAAGATGTGACCAGGTGCGAGCCTCCCATGTGTGCGGTGGACTCTCATCGGTTAGCAAAGGGGGTTTGAATCGAGTCCGGGAAGTGATACCTACAGGTGCGAATAAACACATATATAAAGATAGACCTCCATAATTGATTCATAATCTCAACCACCGCTTAGTGAGGGCGTGGCACTCCTCGACTTGCCACAATATACAGAGAAAAGAATACAACTATTTCGGGAGACTGCTGGTCGCTTTCTGAGCAAGAATACGACCCCTGAATCGTCTCAAAGTCCAGGATCGAAGATAAATGGCAATAGGGTCATGTCAACACAGCGAGGTTCAATCCATTGCCACGGAAAACACTTCGTTTTCCTTTGTAGATCCTCACTCAATACAGAAGCTAGAATGAAATGTACGCGGAACAAATCTGTATTGACTCACCTCAATAATTATTGATTCCCGTACGTGATAGAATATCGGGGCGCAACTGTACCAGGCGATGATTTTTCGACGACGGACGAACATAAAAAAAAAAATCAGAAAAAGGCAAGGAATGCCTTCAATTCCCCTTCATCCTGACAACGTCACGCGTTTGTTTTTAATTTTACTTTTTTCGCAAAAATCCTCTTTAGAAGTCGATTCTACTTTTTTTATTTAAATTCTTTCTTTCCTTGAAGTAGGTTACGTAGTTTCTTGTACAAAACCTCTTTAGTTTAATTTTTAACTAATAATTTGTATGATAGTAGACTTTATCAGTTCTTTTTAAGATCCTATTACCCTCTGCCTTAGATTGACTTAGTCTTTTGTAAATTATTGCATTTCTATATTTGTGGACTGAACGAGACGCATGGTGGATCGTTACAGCCGACCCCTGAACAAATTTGCGAAGTTCTCTTTATTATACCGAAGGAAATTTTTCACCCCTTATCAATTTTTCCACAAATATTGCAGTTCATATAAAATGATATGAGTAATTCTAATTCGTTAGTGTCTGAATCTAAACATATCGAATGTCAGCGTAACCCTTCATTATGTAGTGTGTTTTTAAACCAAATCATGAAAAAAACATCCCGCGAGTCAGCATATGAGCTTGTAATGCATCGACTACGAGCCAATTCACCCCTCGTCAAGGGCCATCTACTTCAAGAGAGGAAACCGGGTCGTGACGCCGATCAATCCTAGTGATATAGCGTAGACTGTGAGCACGGCATTTCACGTAATTTTCGTGACCGGGGCACGCTCCACACTACCTCTCTTTAATAGACACCATTAATAGAGGAAAATTTCCCATGGCCGTCGCACGCCCACTCAAACTAAACCTCACGACATAAATTCACCCATGTTTCGGCGTATGTAAAGTGTGTTTATAAGTAATGTCAGCTTCTTGTGGAGTACCGATTCCAATGAAATCAACTACTGTTGATGATTAAAGTCTACTGACTTAGCCTAACACCAAATATTCTCCTTCATTGGACTCGTTTGTTGAGAATATGATGTTCAAATTCAAACACGAACAAACGTCTTACGCCAATTTGAGCCTGTTAAACTCCTAAGCCCTCCTTACTTTGTCAATTTTGTTGATACATACTTATTATACATAATGTTATATGTATAATACACTCCACATCTTACGCTCCTCGTTTGTAAACAGCCATACCCTCAATCTAACATTCGCTATCACGCCACTTAAAAATCCAACAAGCTATACGTTGGCAATAAGAACACAAACTACACATTGATATTAGCAAATTACAATGACTTACACCGCAACCCCCCTTTGTTTAATCATGAAATCAAGTATTTGATCTTGACATGTTCCAAACCAAATTAATTAATCGACAAATGGCAGAAAATTTCCTTATAACCATTTATGTCAATTTTTAATACAAGAATCAATTTTTAATTTTATTTTATCACAATGTAATTTTTTTTTTTTTATGAACAATTGAACATTTATAGTCTCAGAAAACCTCATTCTAGAATTGTACCCTGCCTCCTCAAACGACAATCGAAGGTATATCATACAACAGCCGTAAAATCACAGATTAGTTAACTGTCAATTAATTTGTTGCCAAGATCAAGAATGCATGTAGAATTTTATAGATTATTATTATAACTATTTGTACTAATTCGTGAATTTGACTTCGAATTAAAAGTTCCTATTTATGATTTTGGAGTTCCTGTGTGTGAAAACCTGGTATCGTGACAAAGACTTTAGACGAGTCTGCCCGCTCCCCAGGGTATATCTAATACGCAAATGTGTTCCTAAAGTAACCGTGTTGATCCTAGATTTGTTTTTCTTACATTAACTCAACTTTTTCTGTTTTTCTCATAAATACGTTATTTTTTTTATGTATGTATTTTATTATGTTATTGTTTTTGATTAGCATTGTGTTCCTTATAAATTTTTATTTTTCCGTATTTTTGTTGCATTGGTCCAAACTCCAGTCATCAACTATCGTATATCATCAAATCTACATAATACTATATATAGTCTACATAGATATAATATTTATACATATTTATAAATAATTTTATTTTATGAACACCAATATGAACAACTCCTGAATTCGTGTTCTCCAGCCTGCCCGTGCCTGCAGTATAGACAAAATTTACCGAATTCTATTCTTACAGTAGTTGCACAAGTAGACCGCAGTGCTCTACTATGTTACCGCCTCGTTCCGCACCATCACGAAAATCTAAGATAGACATAGACTGAAATAATATATTACCTACGTAAATAGGTACATAAGTATAAGTTTGTACATAGGTGACTAAAATTCAAATAAAAATTATTACTTATGTGTTTTCCGTATATTACTTGCAAATAACAATAATTAATGATTAATTATGAATAATGTTGCCAAATCATTACTTTAATATCGTTTCGTTACTTTTCCGATTCTAATTTAGAATGTTTACTTAAACGTTACTCTTTTTGATGTTATATGTCATTTATCGACTAAGAAATCACAAAAAAAAAACTGCCTAACGTTTAGTTGACTGATGCATTATGGCAGCATGCCTTGACATATCATGACATTCAAACATAATAATGTTTCCATACTGGGTTCCTTCTAACAATTACGTGATTCTAGATTTAGGATAAGTTAGTAATTTAAAATATTAATAAACATCAACTACTTTTGCTTTAGACCTAATTTGCGTTGTTTTTTGAAGAGAGAAAGAAGTTGCTTGTTGACAGTTTTTAATTATTTTTTCACGAGTATTTTCCTTATGATTTTATCAAAATTTTGATGAGTTTCAAAGTACAAATGGTATAAAAACAAATTTTATTATCATTGACTTTATAAATAAATTTTTGAGATTATAGAAAAGGTTTCAGTTCCATAAATAAATATTTGACTATTATTGGTGATTTTGGATATTTTACATCGAAGCAGAAAGATGCTATAAATAACATGACGAGCAAAACAAACAAGGTAGGAAGTAAGAAATAAAAATTGATGTTTGTCTGACACTCTCTAGCCTGGAATAAGGTCATGAAACAGAAAATATAACCCTAATCATTCAGTTGTATGGAACGTTCGCGTCCGACTCGCACTTGGCTGGTTTTTCTTTGAATTTCGACTTGTTGTACGTTACTTTTAATATACGCGCTCTGGCAACACTGGTATTGAATGCTGTTTGTTTGAGAATGTTTTGGTTTGTTTCCGGAGTAAAATTTTAAATAAAAATTAATGTTATTACAATAATTATACAATAGTGTTTAGTGAATTTGATGGTCAACATAATGCCCTACACAGTCATCGATTCCATATGCATAGAACTATAATAAAGAGAGTTTTTAAGTCATCGAAGAAAACGCCGGTACCTAACCTAATTTCTTGGTAAGTAATGTTATTTATTATAATATATCCATGAATTCCGTGATTAGAATTAGTGCATTATTTTCTCCGAAATTCTGTTTACTGAAACCGTATGATAAGCACGCAGAAATAATAATGATGTTCGAAACTTGAATATTTTAAATCTAGCATCGCGTCTGTATTGACTAATAGTCTCATTTTTAGCGCCAAAAATGTCCCTCGCCCAGTTCAATGCATCACGCAACTGAATTTTAGAGATGAGTCGTACTCGTTAAAACACGTACTTAGTCTTACGAGTTCGAGTACATGTAAATACTTGTTCCAAAGACTAGCTCCACGAGTATTTAGAAGTACGCGTTCGTTGTCACCAAATAGAAACTTGTTGCAATGGTTACTACCGAGTTTTCATTAGAATTATCACTATTTTAGGTATAGATTTAATCAAAAGTGTTAGGATTGAAGAAGGTATTATATATTTGTTGAAAACTTCCCTTCATACTTTTACAGGCTTAGGACTGTCAGCTTTTAAATCAGAGAATATTATGATATTAGTATTTTCCGTTATTTCAGCAAAGAAAGAAGCGTGTAATTAAATTTCCGTCATTGACTGGAACAAATTGGTTAAAATACTACCAGTCACCGTCTAAAATAAAACCGTGACCCATCATGTAAACTATTAGTTTGATCCAGTTAATAAGAAATTCAATTCAGAGCTGGCGTATTTCGAAGTTTTCAAATCATTCTATGTACATGATTATGAGCATATTTACAAAGCTTTTAATTATTTACATTTATGATCCAATTATTTATGTACACTATTTAAAATTTTGTACACAGCTTATTTTTTCAAGTTTTGCTGTAAAAATAGCAACTGCTGAACTTTTCTCACACCAAGCCGTGTTCTTCGGTCATTAATAATGTTGCCAGCTACGGAAAATAATCTTTCACATGGCACACTTGTTGCCAGAGAATTTAATTTTTTTCGAGCAAGAATCGCCAAGTGTGGGTAGCTATTTTTATTGGTCTTCCACCACTCCAATGGCGATTGATTTTTTGGAATCACTGTGTCATCGATATAGCGCTGAACTTCAACCACGGCTCTAGAATATGCGGTACCGGCAGGTCTAATATTCTGCATTTTTTTATAATAATGGTCCCAAATTGATTTCGATACTGGTCTTGGTGCCGAGGTTTCTGCGGTGACCATGTCTTGATTTTCCTCCGTAATTAATGCTGTTACCAAACTAATAACATATTTTTTTGTTGAGTCTGCCGTATTGTCGTTTTCGAAATAAAGCTTGTATCTTGGGTCTAGAAACATGCAAGTTGTGAAGGTTCGGCTGTTTTCCAGTTGTGAAAATCGTGATTGCAATCCACTGAAAAGATCTTGCCTGATTTTTTCGACCTCATCTGGCAAAGCCTCAGTTCTGTCTAGCCCAATCGCCGTTAACGCCGATTTAAGTGCGATCGTTATCGGGATGACTGAACTGCCTGTCACGTATCTTTCGCCGCTAATTTCTTTTGTGACTTCTGCACAGGGTTTCAAGACGAGAATAAGTTTGGCGATAAGTTCTCAATCGTCCGCTGACAAGACAGGGATATTTGCGTTAAGGTTGGAAATCGCACTGTTTAATTCCTCTTTTAGTAGAAGTAAACGCTCCAACATGTAGAATGTGGAGTTCCATCGAGTAGGAACTTCTTGAAGGGGCCTCATAATTGGTTTTCCTGCTTGTTCTAAGTAGCGTCTTAACTTTTCCCATGCGACTGTGCTTTTCTTAAAATGTGACACTATGCCCTTAGCTTTTACAATTATACTGGAAATAATTGAGCTATTTTCCAAAGCCTTGCTTACCACTAAATTTAAGCAATGTGCATAACAATTAAAATGTATCCATCCCAAGCATTTTTCTATAGCACATTTAATGTTAGACCCATTGTCAGATACAGCTAGAAGTATTTTATTTTCTATGTTACATTCACGAACAACGCGTAATAATTCTTCAGCTAAGGTCTGTGCTGTATGTGACGATCCAATCAACGCACAGCATTCTAGCATAACAGATCGCATTTCCATACTGCTGTCAATGAAGTGTCCAGTTACACCTAAAAACCAATCCCCGTTTCGGGACGTCCACATATCGGTTGACAAACATATCGAAACCATTTCGGCATTTAGCATCTCCTTAACTTCGCCCTTCGTTATTTCGTATAGTGCTGGCAACATATTATTTGCAAAAAATTTTCGTGTAGGTATTGTGTAATTTGGAAATGCAAACTTTATAAGTTCACGAAAACCTCTGTCCTCGACAATCGAAAAAGGTTGCAAGTCATGTATGAACAGATTAATTATATGTTTATCGATATCTTTTTTAATTTTAGAGCAGTCCCTACGTAAGTAGGATGTCATGCTCATGGTATTCCTATTCCTGATTGGCGGTAGTAATGTTTGGTGCTGCGTAGAGGTGCTCGGAAGGTGCTGCGTAGATGTGCTCGGAAGGTGCTGCTGTGTTACTAAACCAGCAACAGCAGCTTCCGACTCGGTAATAGTTGCCTCCGCCTGACCACTTCTGGAGGCTGAAGAGCCTTCTTGGTCTGCTTGCCTGGGCACTAACTGTATTGTACCATGTTTTCGATTCATGTGTTTCGATAAGTTAGATACCGAAGATTTATATGATATTTCTGCTCTACAATATTTACACTGAGCTTTATCATTGCCCTTGTCTTCGAAATGTTCCCAAGCCAAACTTCTTTTAGGCGCCATAATCAAAAAGTATGTATGTAGGTGTAAGAGTACCTAACAGAATTATGTACACGACCCTAATTATTTTGTTTACTAAAACTAAATTTAACTATAAACACACGTTTAGTTTGTCCCTAATATAAATTTATTTACACATTTAATCATACTATTTACAATGGCTATTGTTTATTTACACACACTGCCACCATTCGTTCAAATAAAGTTAGGTATTGCACAAATATTTCCACCACTTTTATTACAAAGTTTTTAAGAATTTATCTTGAAATGTATCACTCACAGCTATACTAAGTAGAAATCAGCTATTATTTCTATTATATTAGTAAGATAAACAAACAATCCGCGCGCTTGTCTAACTTGGCAAAACAATTAGAATCAGAAAGAAATAGGTATATCCGAACCATAAACATATTTTGGCACGAAAGTTATCTCGTTTTAATCAATAGAATTTATGACTGTCTATCCCTCTCTAACCGATAATGTCTTAAATTCCATTTATTCCAAGTTGTCATAAAAAGTAAACAAATGTTTCAGTATTTTATTATCGAAAACTTAAAATAAAAATATAAATAGCTGTCATATAAACGTGTTTTATAAATATAATTAGTACGTAAATATGCTATACAGATAATACCTATCCTATTTTTTTTTTAAGACGACCTAACTTATACAAGTCACTAAACGATTCTTCTATCTTGTTCCTAACAACAGAGAAATAAAATAGACCGTAAATGTTTAGACATAAGGTCTATGTCATTTGGCATTGAATATACGTGTTCGATTTTTATTTGTATGAGTGAAATGAATGATTTCACTCACACAAACGCACGTCGAGCGCGTCTCGAACGCGTCTTGAGCGTCCTGTAGGGTTGCGAATATTTCGAATAAAAAGTGTCCTAACACGCATTGCATAAAGCTGATTTTCATTTGGCATTTGTAAGCAGCTTACGAAGCTACGCTTACGCCGAACGCGTACTCGTTTACTCGATGCTTATGATTCTCTTTGGTGACTACGCGTATGGCGAGACTGCGAAAGGCGATGCTCTGCGATCGCGGCCGCGCTGGCTGTATGCCTGGCACTTGGTACTTCTAAATACTCGAAACGCGTTCGTACGTTGATGAGATACGCGCTCCTCATACTTCTTTGGTGAAACCTAGTTTTAAAACCTGTTCTAGTATTTACGCCTCACCTCTACTGAATTTGGGCATTTATAGATTACTAACTTCTTTAAATTGCTGACCTAACACTTAACAATTTTTAATATGAGAACTACTGATAATACATGACATTAGTGAAGTTCACAAAACTAACAAGATTACCTGTTTAAAGGTGAGCTATATCTCTATCTGTTCAATAGTATTGTAGTACTTGCTACAATTATAAGATACCTTTGTGACATGCCTAGATCTCCCCATCATACAAACATTTACTCATGGTGCTTCTAAAATCTATCACAATAACGTTAATACTGCACTGCCCAGATATCTGAATACTGCAATGATATCCACCAAAACAGCCTACAATTCAAGAGATCTACCACATAGATATAAGAGACCTGTACTTTTATGATTTAAGCCTGCAAATACCTATGTACTAATATATAATTTTATTATTACAGGAATATGAAGACAATGAAATGTTTACTCAAAGCTTTTATAAAAACACACTTAAATGGTATGCAACCATGCCTCACCAGTTAAATGAAAAAGACTGATACATAATTATGTCCTGCCTGGTATTCACCGCTGTATGTTACAAACATGCTCATTACATCATGGATTATAACGGTACTTGTAAACTTTTGATTTGTATTGTTTGATAGAAAAATTTTCCCTTGATTAATTTTAATGTATTATACCAGTATTATTTCATAAATTCTTTCAAATTAATGTCAATTTCCTTATAACAAGCTAACTTTATTCACACTAAAGTAATTTCACGACCCCCCATCCTTAGTATTGTATAATGCTTTAGTTCCACTATATAACTACTTGGTTCTGAATTAATGGCCTATAAATGTTAAATTTGTTTCATTCCCTATTGAGTTGCAAGGCACAACTAAATTCGAAGCCAATGCTTCATACAACAAACTCCTATATTATCCCGTGCTGTTATTGACAACATGTTATTAATATGTACATACATAAATATATTGTTGTCTATGTTGAAAGAGACATTGTTCCGACCCCACAACAGTGTTAATTATTAATCTATTATAGGTTCCCTAAATAATCCTTATTACTTCTCTCCACAAGTATGTTACTATAATCATTTAATACTAAATATGTTACTATATAAATTAACAGTCTATAGTGAGTATCTGAATACTTCATATATTAAATAATAATTAGTATGTATTCTATGTACTTGTTTATTACTTAAATGGATGTATATAATATGCAATAAAGTGGTAAGCAAGCAAACCATTAACTTGATGTTAAGCTATACATATAACTATACTTTTATTGAAACTAGAACACTGCAACATAGGTAAACCAACCACAAAGTCATTTCTCCTAATGTCACAACATTACTCATCTACAAGGAGGTATCTGCCTATAGGAAAACCCAAGCTGTCAATTTTAATATCAATCTCATTCACAATTTTTCAGTATATTTCAAGACAATGAACATATACCAGCTCAATAAGTATAGAATCTACTTTCAGATTTTTTTTTGTTTATTCCGTTCGACCCCTAAATAATAGTATTTTAATTAATTCACATTATCATCTTATCCCATAATATAGCTTTGCAAAGATCTGCTTATTGTGTTGGTTCACATTCACACTTATGTTGATCTAACACCTGATAACATCTTGAATATTTCCTGAATTTAATTTAGATATCATAGTACTCTACTTAGTCGGACACTACTGGATTTAATAAAGTAGGTATTTAGAATACATACTATAATTGTGAAAGTTTGCTAGTGAATTTGTAAATTTGCTAAACCTTCACGTTGAAATGACTAAACAGACTTGAATTCGTTTTAGTATGTATAAATCAACTTCATCATCAATCATCATCACGGGTAATAATGCAGGGCTCAAGGAATTATATATATTCTAGCCATGACCTAGGATTATGTTATGCGTTATATTCTAATCTCGACCCCCTTAGATAATCTGAAAAATACCTATTTTTTTTTCAATAACTGTCCTAAATGAAACATCTAGGTTTCTACTTGCGTATATATTTTTTTTATCCATTTTTAAATGAATTAAAATTAAAATTTCATAAGTTGACCTGATATGAAAACTTAGCTTTTCTACTTGAATCCTTTTTTTACATAGATAACTTGGTATATATAGAAGCCTGCATGAAATGACTAACCTTATAATTTCCTTAATTTACTCTGTCCTAGAGGTCGCTACTGACGCGATTTAATGTTTATATATGTGTATAGATATAATTTCCTTTCCACTATTCTATGAACCTTCGTTATTGTCTCTCCTTAACCTAACCCTAACATATCTCCTTTCTCAAATTTCAGGTTTCCACATCCCGGTATTTGCCTGATTCTTTCATGCGCCTAAGTTGAACTACCATTCTAACGCTACAAGTTCCTGTGACTCCAGCTCAGATTCACGTTCCTGATGCTGTCAAGTCTTACTTAAGTTTATGATAATCAAATATTTAAATAAGTTATCATATTAACCTACTTAAAAAAAACGCATTTCTGATGTTATTAACCTATGATTCGCAACACAGGGAGATAATTTCCAAAATAAGTTTGCCGTCTTAACCAATATCTAGTCATCTGGCACTAAACAAATGATGCAATAATAATTGTAGTACACACTCTAACTATTAAAAATGCAACTAACTTTATTCTCACAAATTTTTACATAACAAACTGTAATGAATAGTACAGTACAATAAGTTTGTATGTACAATAATAATTTTCTCAGATACTTTCGACCCCCAGTCTCTAAGTTTTACTCAAAATCTAAAAACACTGGTTCAACTTGATAAAACGAATAAATAGTAATCAATACAACTATATATTCCTAAAATGTTTCAATGTTCAAGTACATAGATATATAACAAGACTTGTTATCTTCACCGTACATTCATAACATTTTTTTTTTGTAAATTAATTTAATCCTCCATTGTCACCTAGAAGTGTGTTTTATAACATTTATTTTTCAAAATATTTTTAGCTCCTCACACTCCAATGATTAGTCCACACATACACAGACACAATGACGCTATACGCTGCTCTAGGTTGGTTACAAATGTAATCGATTCTGATGTCAGTTCAGCGTAAACACTACAAAATTTACCTGCCTTACTCTACACAATAATTCTACAGTACATTGACAGTTAACGAATTGCCCAAAGCGCAATATCACAATATTCCTGCATCTTGGAGTTTAGTTTCATTTAGTGGAGACATGCATTACTCACTACATACACCCTAGGAAACTTTGATATATACTACTTATATATCAAAATTATTTTGGATTAATAAATGATAATAAAATGGCACTTCTAAAGTCATGTTCATTAACCTGCTCATCTCATTCTCGCTATTTACCTACTACATCTTGGAATTTATAACATGTATAGACAGATATTTATCTTGATGGTCCAGTGTAAACACAGAACTTTTCTCAACTCAGTAACCCTTCTGCATACAAAATGATATTTCCAATTTATACTAAAACTCATATGCATTATCAAAAAGCATACCTATTGCACTCTATGACATCAGATTTATACATTTGCTAAAAGACTGGAATTGTATTTGAACTCATAAATCAAAATATACTATACCGATGTAATGTTTAGTTAATATATTCCAATTGCTCTAGTGTAACTTTCATTTATTTATTATAAACACGGCTACCTAGCTATGTTTATTTGGTGAACCTTCACCTATGTTAAAATGCAAACTTCTATTATTAATATTCATGCTTATGATTTTTCTATGATAAATTGCAATAGTAATAAGTCTAATAACCTACAGATAGTTGAATTCTACACACTGACAATAGCTATCGATATTACAAGTAGTATTAATTTATATATTTTTTTAATCCATGAACTATTCAATATAAGTTACTGCAAGTTCCATCATATAAGCATCTAACAGTCTTAGTTCCCGTCCGTTCTCACGTCAACAAATTGTGGCAAAAGATACTAAAAGCATCTCCTGCCACTCGTTATGTTAGTTCAAACACTCAAAACACTACTAAGCCTATTGTATCCTATCCTGGTCACGATACAGCAAATTGTAAAGAAACCTTATTATTTTTAAATTTTTTTATTATTATAGAAATCCTGGTCAAGGTGCCAAATTGTAAAGAAACCTTTACCTATACTTAATGTTTATTTATTTTTTATTATTTTTGAAGAAATATTTGGTTGATTCTAAACGTCTATCCTGGTCACGGCACCAAATTGTAACGAAACCTTATAAAATTGTAAAGGAACCCTCCCTAACCTAAACTTATTTTGAATATATTTATTGTTAACCTACAAACCTAAATGCATACAATACCTATTATTGAGTGTTGGACTGATAGTAGATTTGGCCAAAGTGTGATCGTCTAGTCTAATGGTAGAACCATACATTATGAACCGTTGTAGTAACCTAAATTCTTTTCGGGACGCTAAGACAAGCTAGATACCTATAAGTTCAGAACTATACAGCCACATCCTAGTATACAAATTAATATAACAGAATAAGAAGTTTCCTAATAAGATTCTAACATTTCTAACAGCTGTGCTCTATCAGTTGAAGATTGTCATTCGGAACCATTGGACTCTGCATTCACATGCCATTGTCCAATGATTAATTATATACTTGTACAATCCTAAGTTTGTCAGTAGTAGTAAAATCCAGTTATCACTATATGACTTTATTTATCTTATATTCTCAGCTATCTATTATTGCATAAAATAACGAAACCTTAAGAACCATTGCCTTAAAGTCCTCTGATTCGGGGAAGATGAATTAATTTGAACAAAACTAATATTCTAATAATCAAGAAATATTATATAACAAATTTTCGTGCTTTGTCAACTGATATTTATAACATAAGGTAAATCAGATAAAATTAGACTATTAATAATGATGAGTAGTAATAAAGGATATATAATTTTCAAACTAAATGTAAATAGTTTGCATAGATTCCATATGTATTGCAACTGTATGTGACAGAAGTTTTCTCTGAAGTATATAATTGAATATTTATGTTGTTATAAAGTACATAATATATTTTTAGAACTAAATGTAAATTGTTTCCATAGATTCTGTATGAAATGCAACTTGGTAACTACTTGAAGTTTTCTAAAAATTATATAAATTTAATATTCTATGATTAGTAAGCATTCTATGGATTATTTACATTGTAGGGGATGAAGCTAGAATAACCCCATGGGCTTTCGACCATCTGGGCGGCCGGATTAAGGGGCCCCTTTAAGAAATTTCAACGATCTCCGTTTATCATTTTAGCTTTAACCCCTCCTTGTTTTTAGTATCGGTGGAGCTTGGAACACAACGCTTCGTTTAACTTTAGGTTTAGTTTTAAGATATTGTTTTATAATTTTATGTAAGTATTGTCTCTCTTACTTATATTTTGTGTGATAAATATTTTCTGTTTGTTTGTTTTATTTGAATCTCCAATTATTTTTGGTAATTATTATATTTCGCCTACTCTGATGTAATAATCAGACAGATCTATGTCTTCGGGATTTGTGAAGAATTAGTTGTTGTATATTAATTAACTATCGCGATGTACAGGTGATAATATCAACCAGTGACCATGGATTGCTCTGACCGTAATATTTAGTCTACAAGCTATCCAAGGAGCGTATGTCTCCAGCCAATGACCAATGTTATCAGCAAACTCAAATATTGTAGTTTACGAGATGAAGTAGATATATATTATCCTTCAGACAATGTCTCCGAACTGAATACCTCATCCAGGTAGATTATTTCAGTATTTAGAGTGTTATATTAATTTAATTCAAATTTATTTATATCTTATTAAAATAGGAAGTAATGTCCATAGACAATTTACTTTGATCTTTTAGTTGGTTTGTAGAATTTATATTTGTTTCCATATTTACTGATTTCTTCTATTAGCTCTTATTTAAATTATTTTTGGTATATCAATATGATAAGACAAGAATGTTCTTTAGACATCTGCTCTAGGCTGATTAGTTTTACAAATATTGCTTCATCTGTATGTTTAACAAATTATTTCCATAAATTTATTAAATCAATATAATAATATTTTAAGTACATCATAATATTTATAAAAGACTTTATGAATATTAAAATCCCTATAGCATCACCTACAAATGAACTACACATCCCTATCCTCCTGTCCCTATTGTTTTATAGCAATCCTTACACTACATTGTCCATAATTCTCACATGTGGACCCCTGGTAAGAATGAACATTAAAGCATTTGCTCAGTTTTAACTTCATATTGTAGAGAGCTATGCATAACAAAACCTTCCTAAAAGCCTAATGATAGTGTCCTACCATATTCCCAAAACTAAAACCTGTAACTTGAATTCCTAGTAAATATGCCTAACCTACCAGGCCTACAATCTCCTAACATTTGAGCTAAAGTGTTAAGCAACGTCAGGGCCCGTCTCCCACATTTACATTTAATCGTGTAGTGTAAGTCTCTTCCTTAGCCAAAGAATCAGCTCCTAACAAGAGAACTCAGTATGTCAGGCATTCTGTACCATACCCATCCCTCTAGCTGGTTACCTAGGAGAAACGAACTGGAGTGGCCACGGCTCCGGAGACCTAAGAAGATGTGACCAGGTGCGAGCCTCCCATGTGTGCGGTGGACTCTCATCGGTTAGCAAAGGGGGTTTGAATCGAGTCCGGGAAGTGATACCTACAGGTGCGAATAAACACATATATAAAGATAGACCTCCATAATTGATTCATAATCTCAACCACCGCTTAGTGAGGGCGTGGCACTCCTCGACTTGCCACAATATACAGAGAAAAGAATACAACTATTTCGGGAGACTGCTGGTCGCTTTCTGAGCAAGAATACGACCCCTGAATCGTCTCAAAGTCCAGGATCGAAGATAAATGGCAATAGAGTCATGTCAACACAGCGAGGTTCAATCCATTGCCACGGAAAACACTTCGTTTTCCTTTGTAGATCCTCACTCAATACAGAAGCTAGAATGAAATGTACGCGGAACAAATCTGTATTGACTCACCTCAATAATTATTGATTCCCGTACGTGATAGAATATCGGGGCGCAACTGTACCAGGCGATGATTTTTCGACGACGGACGAACATAAAAAAAAAAAATCAGAAAAAGGCAAGGAATGCCTTCAATTCCCCTTCATCCTGACAACGTCACGCGTTTGTTTTTAATTTTACTTTTTTCGCAAAAATCCTCTTTAGAAGTCGATTCTACTTTTTTTATTTAAATTCTTTCTTTCCTTGAAGTAGGTTACGTAGTTTCTTGTACAAAACCTCTTTAGTTTAATTTTTAACTAATAATTTGTATGATAGTAGACTTTATCAGTTCTTTTTAAGATCCTATTACCCTCTGCCTTAGATTGACTTAGTCTTTTGTAAATTATTGCATTTCTATATTTGTGGACTGAACGAGACGCATGGTGGATCGTTACACGCTTTATGTATCTGATTATAATCTTACTAGGTCAGGATTACGAAATGGTTATCAAAAATTCAATTGACAGAAATCTCTCTTAAAGTAATAAAATATTGTTTTAGCCATAGCTTCTATAACTCAATGTAAGTACTATATTCTAGAAAATAAATATTATATTTTCAATACCCTTGCTCGTACGTGAGCTTTATTATATCGTTCTTAGGGTCATAAACCGAACTATAACACCCTCGTGCATAATAATATTATACACTAGTGCGTAATAGAATTATCCCTACAAAGTTAAGTTAGTACCTAACTGCAAATTATATGCGAGTAAACAGAGCTATTTCAATTTAATCGGGTAATTTATCCCTTCAAAGTTAAGTTAGTACCTAACTAAAATTATATGCGAATAAACAGAGCATTTTCAATTTAACCGGGTAAAACAGATTTGTAACATCAAAGAGGTTTATATGTAAGTAATTAACTATAATACATTTGCCACGCGCATAAAAAATACTGTTTTCCATAATTTATGTTGTATGTATTGCATTTGTGAAATATATATATTTTTTTCCTAGCAAGGGTGTTGAAAAAGTTCGTATGAAACTCTTGAGCAACTTGCTCATTACACACTCGGCTGATTTACGCCCTCGCCTACGGCTCGGGCTGCAACACACAGCATAGTGTGTTATGAGCAACTTAGCTCACTTGTATCATAATCTACTATTATATTACAGTACAGTATTTGGTAACTAAATTATACTAAAAATAATCTAGACAATCCTACAAATAAATTGATAATTTTAACAATTTAAATCGAGCCATTCCAATTCTGCATCCACACTGCATGGATCATGGAGTGTCTGGTAAGAATACTTGCATACGTCGCACTTTTTGTAGAGCTGATTATCAGGCCGACTGAAATTTTACACGTAACAAGCAACTTTTTGTAGAACTTGTGCGATTACCGTATGAAATTCGGTGTATTATTTACAAGCCAAGGAAATACACTCGAGAGCAATGAATCCGGGTCACTTAAAGAATGTTAAAAATCTCGGAAACTAAAAATGATAGGTTAATGCAATAAATTGTATTTAATAGACAATGTAATACTCCTTAAATGAAAGTAAAAAAAATATGAGTCACCATACATTTTATTAACACAAAATTACATAAAGAAAAAAACTGCTGATCTCTCCTTAAAACAAAAATAGGAAACATGAAATTTTTGAACTTTATTACGATTTTCTTGAATTTTAATACTTCGTATTGCCTCCTCGTGCTTCCATTACTGCGTTTACGCGGTTTGGCATGCTGTACACCAAGTTCCTTATACGATTTTGGGGAATATTCTCCCATTCCTCTGTGAGAGCAATTTTGAGCTCACGAAGCGTGATTGGGGGAGGGTTTAGTTGTTTTACGCATCTGCCTAGCTCGTCCCAAGCATGCTCGATCGGGTTGATATCCGGGCTGCGCGCTGGCCACTCCATACGAGTAATGTTCATCTCTTGAAGGTAGTCATTCACAATCCTACCTGTATGAGGTCGGGCATTGTCATGCATAAATATAGCATCCTCACCTAAATTGACCATAAATGGACCAACGTGATCATTGAGGATTTCTTCCACATATCTTACGCTAGTTAAAGAGCCGTTTTCTATGATCACCAGCTCTGTGCGACTTTCAGAAGAAATTCCGGCCCACACAAGTACAGACCCACCACCGTAGGCTACTTTTTCTTCGATGCATGCTTGCTTGAATCTTTCCCCTGGTCTTCGATACACTCTGTGTCTTCCATCGTGCTTGTAGAGCATAAATTTTGATTCGTCGGAGAACATAACTTTTGACCAATCTTCAATACTCCAATTTACGTGGCTCTGGGCATATCTTAGTCTCGAAATACGATGCCCACGCTCCAGTTTAGGGCCGTTTGCAGGTCTAAGGGGTTTTAAGTTAGATTCAACAAGCCGACGTCTTACTGTCCATGCACTTGGGTTACTTCCTCCGAGGCGTCGAAACTGATTGGTGAGTTCAGTTCCTGTGAGAAAGCGATTTCGAAGCATGGTGTTCACCAAGTATCGGTCTTCTCGTGCTGTGGTACACCTGGTTCTGCCCGTTCCTGGTCTGCGTAGGTTAGAACCAGTTTCTTCGTAACGTCGGAGAACTCTTTGTACTGTTGACAGCGACACACCGACAGTCCTGGCTGTATCGCGCTGACTCCGGCCGGTTTCCAGCATTGTAAGTATTCTGGTGCATTCTTCAGGCGTAAGCGACATAATTTCAGCTTGAATAATGAATATAGAGCACTATCAACATGGTTTATGTACCCACATAAATGACAGATTACAAACAAAAGCAAAACCAAATGCTGTAATTTCGTAGTTCCATCTTCGAAAGTGGCCCTTTTTCAAATTTGATTTTTTTATGATATAACTTTACAATAACTAAGAAGTTTTAATACCTTCATTTAAGGAGTATTACATTGTCTATTAAATACAATTTATTGCATTAACCTAGCATTTTTAGTTTCCGAGATTTTTAGGATTCTTTAAGTGACCCGGATTCATTGCTCTCGAGTGTAGTTGGTTACCGAGTGTCTGACGTGGATTGTCTTAGTTAGTAGGAAAAGTTCTAACGTTTCACATTTTTGTGACATCCAGTGAATTCAATATACCACATCTTAATAAGTTTCACTCAAAAAATTACGGTCAAGCAGAGATGTTTAAATATGTGGGCCCCTTTCGCGCGGGGCCCGTAGCATTTGCTACTCTTGCTACGTTGTTAATCCGGCACTGCAGGGTGTGTGACATCATTCTTAATCCAATATGGCGGACCATCCAAGATGGCGGAACAGTTGTTTTTAATTAATGCACTTCTGCAATATGGGTATCGATATGAAAGGTCTCATTGAGAGTAAATTGAAAAGTGAGCTCCAAGCTGAAATAAGTTTGACTTGTGTAATTTGGCGAGATAGGCGTCATCAGCATTGGTCTGCAACCTGTCTAGGAGAAGGACAACTCGAACACCAAACTCGGAACTGTGTTTCGCCAGGCACAAGTAAGCTCCAAGATGAAATAAGTGGCGCATTCTCCCAAACACCCAAATCAAACTTCGCGACAAGTTTTTTATTATGATCATGTAAATTGCATATAATGAGGTTATAAGTTGATAGTTATAATTGTAAGGATAAAATTATTTTCTTCTTTTAAGAGCGTTTAATTATTTTTTTTACTTTGAATTTTTATGGTTTCGAATGCAATGAGCAAAACGAAGCTCATTCTGAATTGATGCCATAAGAATCTCTGAGGGATCTTTTTCAATAAATTATTTTGACTTTGTGGAATATGTAGGTATATTTCAAAATATTATGTACCTACAATCGTAAAAAAAATATAAATTTAAATCAAACAGTGACAACACAATCACGATTACAACACTAGGAATAAAGATAAAATAGCGGTGCCAGGTTCAGATTAGGAAAGACAAATAAAAGCTGCATCTAAGGTTATTGTGTGCGGTTTTAAAAAAAAGTTCCCAAAGATTGCTCATAGAAGGAGAATTTAGAAATCCTACTACACAGTTTGTGATTACTACGACAAAAATGCTTGGACAGTATCGCTTCTGCGAAGCTATTGCTTGTCACCTTTGTGTGTGCAATTTAAACAAATATTGTAATAATTTTATAAGATAGAATGAACACATTGTTAAAAGACGTTAAAAAGAATGGCCCCGAGTTTCTTGCCCGTTCTTCTCGTAGTGGCTCTATAATTTTTATTGCTGAATATAGTAGTTCAATGTTGAATATTCCAATACTAAAATTTGTAATTGACCTTTATAAGAGCGCCGTCTAAATTTAATAATTTATTTTGAATTTGCCCCTCTGCTCTCTGTATGTCTTTGGCACGGGTCACTAGCTCGTATAGCGGAATTAATTATGAACCTAAGATTTAGATAGTTTCGCACATCATATATATTGTTATTGCCACATTACTTGTGCACATTATGTGTCATGAAAGTATAAGTCAATAAAGTTCGACGGGCTGAACCCGGCTATATTATTGTGAAGGTACTGGATTTCAATAAAGCTCTCACCTAATGAATAATAATAATATAATATATTTTTAATTATTCGTTAATTATGATAATAATTAACGACAATATTATTATGAAATATTTCACCGTAAAGACTACAGCAAAAAGTTGTATTAGAAAATCAAGCTGGCTACTGCTCTGAACAGATTTTATGCGGATAAATTTTCTAGATTCTCTCTACAAAATCATACAGACTTTTTGTTTTTCCCCCTATGACATTACACGACGAGTGCATTCTGCCAATGATAATGTCTTACGAGGACTTTCATACAGACTTTAAGCCCGATCTGTCCACCTGAGCCTGCGCACTCACCAGAATTGTGCGAGTTAAAAATCCTCCAATATCTCAATTGCGCTCCGTGAAGCTAGGATAATGAAGCGATCCTATTGGTGTAATGTTTCCTCGCAAACTGCTCATCTTTCTCGCACGTCACTAGTGGATACGCATCCTTACGGAGGTCAAATCTCCGATTGTATCCCTGCCCCACAATAATGGTGATCCTCGGTTGTTGCAATTTTCAGGTCGACTTCTTCAAATATTTATTCAGGTGAGTGGAAAAACTACTCGAAAGAAGAAGTTGTATTTGGAGGTACATATATTCGTCCCAGCAAAATATAATCATAAAGGTCATTCATGATCATCGAGAAACTTACCTCCTTTCTGGAACTCCATGGTACAGTAAAACATTATGCATGGACATTTAGATATAAAAGCAGCAAATAATAACCTTTTATGTTTTAGGTAAGTACAATGATAATATAATCAGTCGTAGTTTTTTGTGCGTATTTGGTTGAGAGACATAACCTCAATGTGAATGGACTGATATGAAATTTATTAGGTACATGCCTACTTTATTAAGTATATTTTCACTCGCACATCGAGATAATGTGTGGTAGGTTAGTGAGATAAACTAACCTACCCAGTAAAATTAAATAAGTACATTAGGTAAGCTTCTATAAATATGTAGGCGTATATAAAGATGACGGAATCACAGTGTATGCCGATGCAATTGTATTTACTCGTAAGTTTGAAAGGCAATGTACTGTACTGTACTGTAACAGCCTACTCGTCCACTGTTGAACACAGCCTCCCCTATTAAGGGGGTAATTGCCATAATCCCCACGCTTGGCAGGCGGCTTGGGGATCGCAGTGTAAGATAGCAGTACTTTAGAAAGTGCTGCTGCCCACCTTCCAGTATTTTTCCCTTAGTCGCCTCTTACGACACCCACAGGATGATATGGGGAGGTGCAATTCTAACCCAGCACCTCACGGGGTGGAAAGGAATGTCGTAAGTGAAAATTAGGCGAATAAAACAGGCTGACTGACTATAATAATAATAAAGACTGTTTATTCCTTAAATAAAATAAAAACAAAACAAACCCAAAATTATAAATTAATTATTTAAGGACCCCTCTTTGGGTAAAGGCCTCCTCCATTCCCAGCCACGCTTTTCTATCTTTGGCTGCTGAAAGCCATTTTTGGCCGGCTATTTTAATTACTTCATCGACCCATCTTTCTCTGTGATCTCCCCCGTCTTCGTTTCCCTTTAGGGCCTGGCCACATGGCTACTTGTTTGGACCACTTTGCGTCTGGTGATCGTGCTACGTGGGCTGCCCATTTCCATTTCAGCTTTTGTGAATGTTGCAGTGCATCTATTAGCTTCGCTTTTTCTTGATAGGCTGTGTTTTTTGTTTGATCAGACTATATTACAGGGTTATGTATTCTAAATCGAATAGTGGAATAATGCTAACAACCACTTATGGTTACTTTCTGTTAGGTACTTCAAACAAACAACTTTAATTGTACGTTTTTATTTTTTAGACTCTTTATTGTTCCACATAAAAAAGCCGACTCTGTTGCACTTCTATTTATTATCATTTAATGGTTTATTCTACGTCCTGAACTAATTAGAAAAAATATCATTAACACTCCCTCTAAGTTGTATAGGTTCAACCACCACTATCTCACCACAGAGTGGGCAACAGGGCGAACGTGTAATATAAGGAGAATTAGTTTTAGATTTATCTTGCACATTTAATTCTTTGATCAACAACTGGATTGGTAATAACTGGTTAACTTACATTGATTAATAAGTTCGCATCGTCAGGACCACTATGTCCTAGTTATGATTGAAATTTTATTGTTATCATTATCGCCGATGCCAATGGGTTAAGAATGCTCACGTTATGTTTACATAAACTGTTACATAGACGCGAGGACCTTTAATTGGCTCAATGGTGCTTATTTTTAAGAGACTACACTGTAAATGAAAGCTGTAGGTCTTCCTACAAATAAATAAATAAAAGTTAAATTTTCGGTGCGGTGCCGCGGCTAGCAGTGGTGGATTTGCTCATGCCCTAGCACAAAGTTGTGCTTCGCTTTTTGAAGTAATGAGAAGAACAAAGTTGTCCTCCCCAAGTGATGGTAAGTGTCGCGTCAGCGTCACCGTTCTTCTTCCGGTTGACACTACTGCACCTATCACTCCGAGGCTTTAGTCCTTATGACTCTTTCGCCCAGTAATTTAACATGTTAAAGTGCCCTTCACGCCTAAAAACAATAATGTTTGCACACTACAGCTTCAAGGCAGGATATCTGCTAGCGGTGGTACCCAGTACCATGACCAACCTGGACTTGGTTAAACTTATGCCGTCAATGTGCCCATGGCTTTATTAAGGGGTTGTGGAGGTAGTTATTTTCTGTATCAGCCGGATTGTCCACTGAACACAGCCTCCCTCATTATGGGAGGTTTGCCATAATCCCGACGCTTGGCAGGCGTCTTGGGGATCGCAGTGTGAGATATTAGTTCCTCAGAAAGCGCTGCTGCCCACCTTCTGGTGTGTTAGCCCTAGTCGCTTACGACACCCATGGGTTGAGATGGTGGGGTGACATTCTAGCCCAGCATCCCACGGGCAATTTTATGGGCAATGTAGTTGTTTACCTATTCATTTACTTATGGGTTGTCTGGAAGAGATCGCTTTGAGCGATAAGACCGCCCATTGTAGCACTAAGTTTTATTATTTGTTTGTATTAGTTGTATAGATTATGGTGTGACAATAAAGAGTTTATCTATCTATCTATCTAACTTAACCATATATTTTAATGTATTTTTTAAATTTCATTAACAGTAGATGGGTATGGCATCCATCAGTCTATGATTTTTTTATTTATTACTTATTTGGTATGTTTTACATGTAGGTTCACTAATGCTAAAATTCCTTCATACCTAACCAGGCTTAGGATTATGGATGCTAAGATGTCTAACTATGCTACGGTAGGAGCATGGACATTAGATTTCATAGATCCATGGGTACGAGCGATTCAAGTCTCGATTGCTATGCTTTGTATTCCTATGCTACGTACGTAGCTGAGCTACGAAGCTCGCGGGACTGTAAGACGGTTCTATTTTGATGATTATTTTTTGACAAATGTTTAAATAATAATAAATAATTGTCGAAAACTAAATTGTTAAACAAAAATGGTCCATAAGAGGTAGCTAAGATACTTCCTATAACCCTGTATAATAAAAAAAACTGACCTTGACATAAAACCAATAAATAATTTGTTGAAGCCAGTGCCATCAGCACCATGAAACGTCAATGAGCCCTAACTTTTTTTTATATTATGTTCACTTAACTTTTAACTTAATTACTTACTCAATTATAATGAATGAAAGATCAGTTCATCAAAAAATTAAAATAGATTGGACATAATATCCGCAACCTATTACGTAAGTCACTGTTCCACGAAAAAAACTTGGTGTTTTATATTCCTCCTTTCTCCTTTGGGAAAAGAACAGTGTGAGTGGTTCATGGAAACATTCTTCTTCTCACAAGTCCTTTTCATGTCTAGGCAATGTACTCGTAGTATTTCAGTATATTTGACCGTATCATCATCATCCTACAGCCGTAACGTCCACTCATTGTACAAACGCCTCACCCATTAGAGGGTGGCTTGCTATAAGCCCCACACTTGGCAGGCATCTTAGGGATCGCAGTGTAACAATAGGGTAGTTGACTTGTTTTTTTAAAGTATGTTAAATTATTTAGGACACTGAAATATACACCTAGCATTTTTAATATTTTTTTTAGGAGTCTTGAAATACTAGAAATCCATCTTTTTATTTCAACTTTTAAAATTGGCGCTAAAACATCATTCAATGGCGGCCTGTATGCTTATGACGTCACTAGGGCAAAAACAAATAGTGCTGAAATGATTAATATATGAATAATACGTTTTGCTTGCTTGTTGTAGTGTCGTGCGTAATCGATTATACAGGTTGTTCGGCAGAACGTGTACCATAGTGTAGAGGTGTATGTAGACTGAATAAAACAATCACAGAACCAACACAGTTTGAAGCACGGATACATGAGTGGCAGTATTATCAATTATTTTTCATACATGGTAATTAAACAACTTTAAACGGTTCAAAATCGCTATTTTATTGAATATTTTTGTAATAGCGAAATGTAAACACTTTCAAGTGATCGAGACAATGGCGTGGCATCGGACATCGAAATAAAAATAATGATAAACATAAGCTTTTCCAACTGTTTAAAGTTGTTGTATTACTATGAGTAATGATTGCAAAATGTTTCCATAGATTCTTGTTCCGAGTTTGGGTTTTATTATCTATGCTGATCTTTGATCAAATCTCACGGCGAAATATGATCAAAGATAAGTGAATCAGATGTACGTATTACACTATTAAATATATGGGATCCAATGGATTTGGTAGTGTAATAGGGGCCTAAGTAATAAATCGATAGTGATGCGACATTTTGTGGGTTGCTTGCTATTAGCAATTACTAATGTCAATTGTCACTGTCAAAACCATTGGAAGCAAACTCTCCAATTACTATTACCTATTCTGTGGCTTTGTTTTTGTCCCTAAGACATCATTTCCGCCTTTACTTCCATTTGAGATCACGTGACTTAAAGAAAATTTAAACACATTTTGTTTATTCAAAATAAAGGTAATCCAATGCAGAATAAATAAGTTGCTAATTTCATCGAGTCATGTGCTCCAACTACTATCATGTTAACGCTACACTGTATTTTATTTTAGACTGTGTCAACTACCCTATTCTACAAAGGACGCTGTAGCCATCTTCTGGTAATTTTATTTTCGTCGCCTCTTACAATCCCCACAGGATGATATGGTGGAGTGTAAACCTATACGGCACCCCACGGGGCATTTGAATTTATACATAAGAAATATAGGTACCTACCTAAAATACTTAATGCCCGGGCTACACGAGGCTAGTTTGTCAAGCTAGGATAGCAAGCTAGTTTTTTACCAAACTGTCCTGGCTTGCTGACCTAGCTTGGAGCATGCTAGTTCTGTTTACATGAGGCTAGAGTAGTAGCTAGTTTGGGTGATTTTAAAATCTTAATAAACTCGTCGCGTTCCTGTTTACTAGCCAACTGCAAACTAGCTTCGCCGGTCACATGACGCTAGTAAACAAGCCAGGATAGTAAAATCAGTGGTGGGGGGACGCTACTAGCCTGAAAATAGAAGTCCATCCTAATAAAAACTGTCCTGGCTTGTAAACTAGCTTACTAGCTTACAAATGAAGATAGTTTTGTCTACACGAAGCCAGAAGTACTAGCTTGCTAGCTTACTAACACTAGCTTGCTATCCTAGCTTGAAAAACTAGCCTCGTGTAGCCCGGGCATTATTCATGAATGAAAATCAGATGGTATGACCTTTTAAGTGAGTAGGTACCTATAGCTTATACAATGCAATCACATTTTGAGTAATTTTATATAAATGTTGTGTAATGACTATATACCTACTCAGAAACCGGTTTATCAAAAGTTTTTACAATATTACAAACATATAACCCAATTTGTTTATAAAATGATTAAAATACGCTATACTACTGTAGACTATTTACCAAAATAAGGATCTAGATATAGTGGAAATTGAAACATTGCATTGCACGATAAGCTTATTTTGTTTGTGGAGGCATGACCGCAGTGTCGGGTGACATAACGGTCAGCGGACATCAGAAGACTATACCAAAATACAATACAATTTATTTCCAGAAAAGGTTTACAATTTCGTGGTACACATAAGTTCATAGAAGGTAAGATGCTATGTAATTGTCTGGACACAAGGTGACATTGAGACCCAAACTAAGCGTAAGACTGTAGGTATCTTGGGCCTCTGAGATACGATTATCTAATGCATTGGCACATTTGGTGCTGTAGGTCTACCACTATTATTTTCACAGAATGCTAAGATATTATTTATAAGACAAAGTGTGATGTGTTTGTTTGTGAAGTAAGTAAGGGTGTTATATATGGAACAGGATAGTGAGACTGGAGAAGCTTATTAGTGTGTGTGTGGGGTGTATGAGTTGAGGGTGCGTGTATGTGTGTAATGTAGTTTGCAGTTTGTTTATTAGGACAACAGGCTACCATTAACACTGCTCTGACGGTGACTATATTAGGTACCAGATCAGTAGCTCATCGCTACATAGTATAAAGCAAAGTGGCTTACCGCAGTCTGTCTGTCCCTGTATATGCTTTGATATATAAAGCTACGCAACGGATTTTAATTCGTTTTTTTAGTAGATAGAGTAACTCAAGAGGAATGTTTACATATATAATACATGCATAATATAGTAGAGAAATACTGATGATTTTAGGGCCTGTTTCAGAATGTTCGAGTAAGTTCCGGTTATACTACCCAGAACATAAGATAACTGAATGATAAAAATGACAGTTAACATGCAGCGTTTATAGGCTAAATCGATGACTGTGAAACGCAAAGATAGTGTTTTATTTATTAAATATGTTCTGGGTAGTATAACCGGAACTTACTCGAACATTTTGAAACAGGCCCTTAGAAGTTTCTAATGTGATGTCACCCTTAGTCGTGATATCAACTTAACTAATAAAATAATAATCACCCACCTTGTTCGTTTTCTACTTTAGCTATAGAATCACATCCTAATTAAAGAGCATGCTGTATCAGCCTGATAGTCCCCTGTTGAACACCATATCCATAATCCCCACGCTTGGTAGGCAGCTAGGGGATCGCAGTGTGACATATCAGTACCTTAGAAAGTGCTACTGCCGACCTTATGGCACAGCCTGGACACTCGACTCATTCTCTATACAAAAGCCACGTTCTAACTACCTATTACACAGACACTACACAAATGTTGTTTTTGTACACGCGTAAATGTAAAACTCTAAGGTTGTCATCGTATGAATAATTGTTGTACTTATCTACCTAACACTCTTTGATGCGGTTATTATGACTTATTAGATTTCATAGGTTATGCGTGCCTTACCTACCTTCAGAAACATTTCAAACACAACAATCCAACTCCATGTACCTACGACGTAGGAATATGCAACACACAACCGAGAAGGTACATTTCACTCCATTACTTATACAATAATAGATACCTACACTATACAAAAAGTATCATTTCAAGTTCACATTTTATACAAGTAATGATAATAATAACAATCACAATAATAGGTAATTTATGTTCTTCTCGTATAATAAAAAAAACATTATTTACAACAAACAATCCTTTTCTCGTTTAGTTGATAAGCAACTGTAAACAGCACAAGAGTACATACAAGAGTACCATTCTCAACTTTTAAAATTCTCGTAAAATCGATACGCTACGATGTCACGTCATCGCGCACGAGTTGCGCGTCCCGTACCCAAGTCAGCTTAGTGACAGCTCAGAATCCGTGGCGCGGTGAGGAAGACTCGTTTTGGTGGGGGGAGAGGAGTGTCCATTCTATACGAAGTATTATTATATGTTCTATGCTTATGGTGTGTTACCCTTAGTCGCCTCTTACTACACCCACGGGTAGAGATGGGAAGGAAGACATTCTAGCCCGGCACCCCACGAACTACACACACAAGTAAAGAACTTACATAGACTGCAAAAAATATTTAAGTAAGTATATATATATATCTAATGTAGATTACGTCTACGAAAATAATAAACCAGTTAAAGTGTTTCAAAAATACGTCGCAAGTCGCAAGGATATGTATCCGAACCGGAAGATGTCGCGTCTAGTATATATAGGTCAATGTACTCACGTAGTGTTTTGGTGATCATGAACAACAACGATCTTCAGTAGCTAGCGCTGCATTAATTGAGATAAACGAAAGTGCTCGATCTAGCAGAAAACGGTGGCGCTGGTGGATGACGTCGTTATTACAAGCAGGTTTTTGTATGATGGAACCCAACTAATGCACGACTTACAAAAAGAGAGATCTGTGGAAAATTCAACTGTCTAGCTAATACGGTTCGTGAGATAACTACAGTCTGCTGACAGACAAACTTAGTCAGACTCGCACTTGGGCGATTTTTAGTATTTGTTTATAGCGACACCAGAAATACATCATCTGTGAAATATTCAACTGTCTAGCTAATACGGTTCATGAGATAACTACAGTCTGGTGACAGACAAATTTAGTCAGACTCGCACTTGGCCGATTTTTAGTATTTGTTTATAGCGACACCAGAAATACATCATCTGTGAAAAATTCAACTGTCTAGGTAATAGGTACGGTTCATGAAATAACTAGTTTGGTGACAGATAAACTTAGTGGGACTTGCACTTGGCTGATTTTTAGTATTTGTTTAAAGCGACAACAGAAATACATCATCTGCGAAAAATTCAACTGTCTAGCTAAAACGGTTCATGAGATAACTACAGTCTGGTGACAGACAAACTTAGTCAGACCTGCACTTGGCCGATTTTTAGTATTTGTTTATAGCGACACCAGAAATACATCATCTGTGAAATATTCAACTGTCTAGCTAATACGGTTCATGAGATAACTACAGTCTGGTGACAGACAAACTTAGTCACACCTGCACTTGGCCGATTTTTAGTATTTGTTTATAGCGACACCAGAAATACATCATCTGTGAAATATTCAACTGTCTAGCTAATACGGTTCATGAGATAACTACAGTCTGGTGACAGACAAACTTAGTCAGACCTGCACTTGGCCGATTTTTAGTATTTGTTTATAGCGACACCAGAAATACATCATCTGTGAAATATTCAACTGTCTAGCTAATACGGTTCATGAGATAACTACAGTCTGGTGACAGACAAACTTAGTCAGACCTGCACTTGGCCGATTTTTAGTATTTGTTTATAGCGACAACAGAAATACATCATCTGTGAAATATTCAACTGTCTAGCTAATACGGTTCATGAGATAGCTACAGTTCCATAATCGTAAATTAATAAAAGAAAACACTGGATCGAGACGTCCGTCGATAGCTATAATAATAATAATAATAATAATTTGTTTATTGTGATAAAAAACGTTCACTAGTAACAATTACAAATTATCACACAGTAAAATTTACATTATTAATTATATAATCAAATGTCAAAGAAATCAAATGTCAACCAGAATAAATGTTAGAGTAGGTACAATATAATGTCAAATAAAATAAATTTACAAATAAACATGTCAATATACTAGGGCGCTAGGGCGCATTCCATTGGTCTTTGAGACTCTCACAATATTGTAAAAACACAGAAAAAATAAGATTCCATTTGTCACACAATATATCAATTTCGGTGTTGGCGTCGAGAAGTGCATTGAAGTGGCGTCTGATTCGGATTATAGGAGATTCAGAACGCGTAATACTGTTATCCCTAGGAACATAAAACAGCTCGTGCCGACGACCGCGCGTATACATTGGTGGAACAAACAATACACACAGAAGGCTTAGTAGCTGGGGGCAGTCTACTGCACCTCTAATGATTTTACAGCCGACGACAAGTTGATCAAGGCCCTCCTTACTTCTAGCGAGTTGTAACCGAGCTGGCCGAGCAAGAATTTTGTCGGATAAAGGAATGGATAATACCCATAGAGTTTCTTATACAAGGATCTTAAGAAGGCTTTCTGAACCTTCTCAAGCATTCGTACATATGTGACCTGGTGAGGGTTCCAGACACACGCGCTCGATTCAAGTTTGCTTCTCACTAAGGAGTTATATAAAGTAACAATTACTTGAGGATTTTGAAAATCTTTAGCTATATGAAGCGCTCGTAGCGAAGTTTGCTTAGCCGTTCTGAACTTTTTTTTTATCAGCAAAGTTAAGCAACGTCTACTGCGGTCTTTACTTGGATGGGTGACCGCTAGTGACATTACTACTGAGCGTTTCCGTGCTTCGGAGGGCACGTTAAGCCGTCGGTCCCGGTTGTTGTCTTACGACGGCAGTCATTATAGCATGGTGGTAGGGCATTTTGCGAATGCCCGCCTGGCTAGGTACCACCCTCAAGTAGAAAATTTGTCGTCAAACACCTAACGGTTCCGGCAGCTGTCATTGAGAGCCAGTCATTCTAGGTTTTTTTTTTTTTTTTTTTTTTTTTTATTACCCGTCCGGGAGCGATATATATCGTCCCGGCCCGCGAGCTAAGAGGTTCCTCTGACGTTATCAGAGACGGTGTTTTCCTTATTAAATCATTTTTACAAATCCTTAGTCTAAATAAATCTTTTCTTAATTAAATTATTACATAAAAATACTTATTATGCTACTTTTTCTAACTGTAATAGTTTTATATCATTTGAAAATCTATGCTGTTTTTATTATATAACAATATAATATACAACATACTTATCTATCTAGTTTTATTTCTATTTACTACTCTACTTGCTATGTATACACAATACTCTATAAACTTACTTCTACATTTTTCATCGTACATTATTTTACATATATTCTCCCTTGTTATATCTACGTCCAACTCTATTTCAGTTTCAAATCTTTTTAAATTAAACATCGGGCATTCGGTCAAGACATGTATTATTGTTTCGTGTTGGCTGGGTTCACACACGCACGCTGGGCTCTCCTTGCATCCGAACCTGTTCAGATACTCGGAAAACCCACCGTGGCCAGTCATCACTTGGGTTGTTATCCCGGTTGGCTGAAGTTTCTTTACAATGCTGTAGGCTTCTATTGCGTCAGGAAAGAAGATTTTTGTTGTGCTAGCTGTTGTTTCCATTTTGTACCTCCGGTTCCATTCACCAAGTGTTTTCTGTCGAATCTGTGACTTCATGTATGAAACCGGACATCTGTCATAATTCGGCTTTGATTTCAATTTTAGTGCAGCTTCTTTTGCCAAATGATCTGCTCTTTCATTGCCATCCAATCCTGCGTGGGCTTTTATCCAAAACAAGGATACAACTTTGTTTTGCATAAATATTTCCTTTATATTGTGACGGACTTCCACTGCTAAAGGATGGAGGCAACTTAGGTTGGAGATTGCTTCCAATGCGGATCGTGAGTCGCTATATATTCCGAAACTCGATTCGGTGCGTTTGAGTATCTGTTTTGTGGCTTCACATATGGCTAGGAGTTCTGCCTGATAGACCGTGCAGTACGATGAAAGTTTCAACTTGAGGGTCTTTGTCTCGGCGTCACCTTTCCACAAAGATAACGCCGCCCCGACTTTGCCCTCAATTTTACTTCCATCGGTGAATATTCGCACTGCTTGGTTGCTGTGGTTTTCCACCTCTTGTTGGTCTCTCAGACTTATGAACTCCAAGCGCATATGTTCTGCCGGATGAACTGATTTTGTGAACGCTACCATTCGTTCCACATCTATGTCTCTTTGGTCATCCTGGGGGACACCCCTCTTGGCCTCGTACAGTGCGGCTGCTTCCTGTACCCTAAGGTCGAGGGGTAAGATCCCAGTTAGTACTAACCCAGAATTCAAAGAGACTGTGCGGTATGCTCTACTGAGTTTCTGGACGAAACCCCGCTGAACCGCGTTGAGCTGCTTTTTAGCCTGAATCTTTCTAGAAGCCGGTGCCCAAGCACTGGCTGCGTACATGATGACTGGTTCCACCACTGCTGTATAGATCTGCCGTATGACCTCTGGGTGCAGACCCCAACTTATTTTGGCTGCTTTGGAGAGCTGCTTGTATATGTTTAGGGCTTTTTTGCAAGCGTTTGCTATATGGCTATTGAAAGTCATCTTTTGGTCTATTGTTAGTCCAAGTATTTTAATTTCTTTGGACATTGCTATGCTTACCTCTCCCATACTCAGAAGCGGTGTGTCAAATTTCAGCTTTCGCGTCATGACCATCGCCTTGGTTTTATGTGGCGCGAACTTTAGCTTATTTTTGACACCCCACTCCTGAACATAGGAAAGGGCAGCGTTTGCTCTTCCTTGTACTTCCAATGCTGTATCGCCGTCGAAGACCAAAACGACGTCATCAGCAAACGCCTGACAATAGTCGCCTCTATGTTCCAAGCCTTTCAACAGTGGATCCAATAACAGATTCCATAAGATCGGTCCGCTTATTGATCCCTGCACGCATCCCTTACTGGTCTCCTTCGTATGTTCCTCCCCGAGGTATCTGACCTTCACCTTTCGATCTTTCAAGTAACTTCCGACGAGCCTCCTAATGTTGATGGGGCAATTTTCTTCTGCCAGTCTTACCTTGATAGCGGGCCACCATGCACTATCAAAAGCTCCCTCTATGTCCAGTGAGATCATTGTGAGCAGCTTCTTTTGGTTTATTTTGTGCTGTATGTACTGCATCAAATCATAGAGGGAGTCTTCCGTGCTCTTTTGTGGCATAAAGCCATACTGACGAGTGCTGATTTTTCGAAGAAGGTACCACTTGAGTCTTCCCACAATCAATTTTTCAAAGATTTTTCCCATCACTGGAAGGAGTCCAATTGGTCTGTAGGATTTGACATTGGTATAATCCTCTTTGCCAGGTTTCCTCAGTACCACCACTGTGGCCTCCTTCCAAATGACCTGAACAACATCTTCCACCACATCATCACTTACCATCAAGTTTCTCAAATTAATCAAAAATTGTATACTCTTCAGTTGGGGTTTCTGGAATAACCCTGATACTACACTGTACTTGTTATAAGATGGCATGTATGTGTCTACTTGAAGCATTTTATTCTGGTCACATCAGAAAGGTATTTTATGATTATGACGTGCATTCTGGCATCTTAAACACGTTTAAGAGTTAAGATAAAATTCGTTTAAGATCTTAAACTCGTTATTGGTTTAAAGAGCTTGCAGTTACCATGTCTATATATGAATCATATATAGGGCTCGAATTAATAAATGCATTTCAAAGTTAAGACAGCCTAGGCGAAAAATCGAAAATGGCGGATTCAAGAATGCCATCCTGCAAAATCTTTCTACCGCAATGAAGTAAAATTTAACTTGTTCAGTGCACTGAAACCTACACGTACACACTATACATACGAGTAGTAAATATTTAATGGACAATGAATCGAACCAAATGTCACTAAAAAAATAATGCTATCCAATTTTAAGTACAAATTAATACAAAAATAGTTTCAAAATAAATTTATTGTTTTTAATTTATAATAGGTATGTTTGTACCTACATAATTTTAATTACAATTTAGACGAGTCAGAAGAGCACTAAAAACATCTGAAATACACTTTCGTTAAGGAACACTCCTAGGATATAATTATAAAACATAAATTTATCAAAGATAACATAATAAGTGATTAGGTAGATCTCTACCTAATTACAGTCTAAAAATGCACGCCCCTCCACTAAACGTGATTATTTGAATGTGTGCGTGTATAGGAATTTTCAATGTTAAACCCTACATGTTCGCGCAGATCACACACACTACGACGACTGAAATACCAATGATATTGGCGAGGTTACGTGTATTGCATCTTTACACTATTTTGCATGCAGACATCGGAGGGGCGTGCATTTTTAGACTGAAAACCTATTCAATAACAATAGTGTCGATCACTTTTTCAATCTAAAAACTTTAACTGGTTCTTTTGTTATTCCATTGCAATGAGAAATATATGTGTAAATATTGTTTTAAATCGTTACTTCACATCATTGACATATATATACTAGACGCGACATCTCAAACGAAATTCGTCGACCAGTGCACATATGCCGGCCGGCATACTCTCCCACACATGCAGTTGGGCACTCGTACAGATTACACGCGCTTTACATTCGAAAATTGTGTATTATCAATTGTGTATTTTGAATAAATAATATTCGAACGTAAAGCGCGTGTAATCTCTACGAGTGTCCAGCTGCGTGTGGGGGAAAGTATGCCGGCCGGCATATCTGCACTGGTCGACTAATTTCGTTTGAGATGTCGCGTCTAGTATATATAGGTCAATGCTTCACATATAGTTTTTCAATCAAAATGTTAAACTTTCCAACTCTCAATCTCTACCAACTACCTACAGCGACAGTTTCAAGTCTTAGGAACTTTTTTAATTTACAGTAGTAACTAGTAAGGCTATCCAGTATCTCTTAGTAGTTATCACCAAATTGACATTATTTTTTATTGGATTCAACAGTAGTTTAACAACATTTCTGCATCCTTAAGCTTGAAGGATATTTTACAAATTTGATGATTGTGTACAGCCGATTACCGTGATCGTAACGATGAGTTTCTATTACAGTTCTGGGTGGCACTACAACTGCCTATTAATATTTACAATAAGATACTTCCAAACTTTGCTAGTGACAACCAAAAACTATTCTTAACACAACCAAAAACCTAGCTCAAGAAACAAAAATATAACAACCAATAAATATGCTTATCAAAGAATTATATTATAAGTAATCAGAAATCAAACACTCAACCAAAATCCATAATAAGATCAAGGCTTCGATCTCAGAAGGCAATGACGACTCTAGCCTCATTCAGGCCTCACGGCATAGGGTTCCATCAGTAATATTAAAATAAGAGGTACGGGTGTCTGCTGGATACGTGGTCAAGTCTTCGTTTAAATGAACTTTGATTTTATGTTATGATGACTTCTTAGATGAGTCCAAGATCGGATCTAAGCAGTGCCTGTATTATAACATAAAACCACAATGGAATTTTTAGTCACAGCCAAACATAATTACTATTGTGAAGTTGAAAGGCAAAACGGACCCTCTCAAATGGTGACCACGAACGGGAAGGCGTAATGTAGACCGACGGTTCACGAGTAACATTTTTAGAATAGCTCATTCAAAGGCCTATAGAATGTATTCCGGCTTACCATTAAAGACACAAAAAACAGCAAGTGTACAAAATGATTTCACGATTAGATCAAAGTAGAAAGTATTTCAGAAAATTTAGGGCGAATTAAGATCGCCCAGACGCTCTGCAGTTATCGAATACATACATATCGCGTCTAGGTGCCCTTTCATTTTATAATCCTATAAAAGAATAATAGCTTTGCGATATAACAAAATATAGATTTACTTTTATTCAGAGTTCTATTGCTTTGATGTTCTGACCACGCCATAGCGAGAATAAAATGAGTGTTGATTCTACACAAATTCTCTAAATTTAAAAATTATCTCATCTATACTTCAGTAGTTCTTATTCTCTTAATACTAAAATCCACATTCATGAAACACTTATAATGCCCATCCTAGAAATGGCTTTATTTTATTAAATTGTATGTACATCATTTTATATTAGTTTAGAGAGCGCCAAGACACATGACGACTAAGTTTGCGTATAAACATATACACATTCATCAAAAATTTAGGTACGCTTTAAGGACTGTCGTTCGCAAGCGTTATACGAAATTGAATTTTAGTTTGAAGAAATACCGTAATTACATTCACAAGCGATATAACATTGCGAATACGAATTTGGATTCAAGGCAGAACAGTACATATAAGAACTATTTTAATTTCATTCGCAACGAATTTAGATTTTAGCGTGATCTGAATAAAATCTAGCATAAATTAGAGAAAATTATGGAATCTTAAATTTAGTGAAGTTGTATGTAATCAACACTAATGTGCTGCTTTTACTTCAAGGCAGACATGAACATAGGTTTATGTATACTACAGTCTGTGTTGTGGGCGGTCACCTCGCATCTTTGGACGCGTCACATAGCAAGAGTCTGTCGTACTTTTTCATTTGTCGCGAAGCTAATTCAACTTCCACGTCGGTGAGATAGTATGCTTCAAAGTTGGCCAGGGGGCGCAGCATTGCATACAGACGTTCTGCGTATTTACTGAAAATCAACAATCTAATATGTACTCTTTATGAGTGACTATTTACACAGATGATTTCACCAAGCAGAGTATTGAAGCGCTCGTAGCCTAGTTTGCTTAATCGTCCTTAACCGATCAACTTGGTTAAGCAACGTCCGCTGTGCATGACACATCATGACTTGGATGGGTGACTGCTAATGGCATTACAACGGAGCTTCCGTCCTTTGGAGGGCACGCTAAGCCGTCTGTCCTGGTTGTTGTCTTAGGATAGCAGTCGAGCATAGTGGTAGGGCATTTTGCGACAGCCCGATTGGCTAACTACCACCCTCAAGTAAAAAATCTGAAGCCAAGAACCTAAAACTGTGTTCCAGCAAGTGTCCTAGAGGACCTATAATTCTAGGGCAGCCTGCAATGGACAAAATCATAAACCTCATCCTCATTTACCATCAGGTGAGATAGTGGTCAAAGGCATCTTCTGAACAGTCTCTTTATCGTCTTTTTTATGCTGTCGTAGATTTGTTTGGCTAGCAATTTGAGCATATTTCCTCCTTCGACTAGTTATGTCCTCAGTTAAGGCAAACGCTGTCGCCTTTGCCGAAAAAAAAACAAAACATTATTATTTTTTTGAGTTTATTGCTAATATCGTGACAAAGTTGTTTGAACTTTAAACTTATTTTCCTGCCACAGACATGAATTACCACCTTAAACTGACTAGTCCATCAAGACTTAGAACAGCGTGCCTTCGAATGTCGACTGTAGTGCCTAACGAATTTCTTCCACCTAATAACTAGTATATTACTGAACACCCTGTATAATGTCATTAGTAAACGGGCTCTCTGCCCAGAGTATATAGAATAACTTACCGTGCATCAGTGCTCTTATCATCCAGCAACACGGCTAGAGCACGTAGCGCGTGCCTCCTCGCGCCGGCCGCGGTGGGGGGCCGCGCTCGGAGCAGGTCCCTCCCTCCCCCCGCGAGGGCACACGACACTACGAGCAGCCGAGCCGCCGCGCAACGTACTAGCGGACTTTTGTGGCTGGAGGACCAAATTTCTTAGTAGGTAATATTTCTCTGCATATATATGTATACAAAATATGTAAGTATAAACATATATATTTTTTAATGTTATTGTGATGGAACTAGCTCGAGGACCACCTGGGCCCCAATTCTCTTAGCTATTGAAAAAACGCCACACTACTGCGATGCTTCTGCGATCGAACTGCTGTTAATTTCAAATTCGGTAGTCTGATAATTCTAGCTCCTAATCGCAGTTGTATAGCAATCGCATCGCTATCGTATGGCTGTGCTATGATTTGCAAATGTTGCCACTGAAATAATAATGAGAACATCTATCAATCAAGCATCAGTCAAAACATCAATACAGTGGTTTTCTAGCAAACAATCCATTAAATAAATATGTTTACGTCATTTAGCTATTTGTCTATTTAAAATCCTCCAAAATATTTTATGCCAATGTAGCAACGCAATCGCAACAAAATAGCTAACAGCATACCAAATATGTCACAAACTATTGATAGCAAGCCACTGACTTGCGATCGAACCTAAATAGCGGGCAGACTACGAATACTGTCAAAAACTAAAATTTTCATGCAATTAAGTTGCGTTAACGCCATTCAATAGCTAAGAGATCGAGCCCCTGATGTTAAGCGAACTAGTCTCGGCCTATAATAGATGCATTTCATCACAAGTGACGAATTAGACTGCACTCATCACTTTGAGACATAGTTGTTAAGTCTAATGTGCCTGTAGTTTCACTGGCTCTCATGACTGCTGCGGAACACACCTGCTTGGCGACAGATTTTCTACTGAGGGTGGTAGCTAGCCAGGCCGATTGCCCGAATCGCAAAATGCCCATCCACCATGCGGTGAAGTCCATAGCTATTATTACTGCTCGGCCATAATTGCTTAATTCTTCTTAGGTATATACAAAAGCCGCACTATTACTAGAGATAATTCAGTCTAAAAATGCACGCCTCTCCACTAAACGTGATTATTTAAATGTGGGTGCGTGCAGCGATTTCACTGTGAATTCCCTTTTCTGTGATCTGTGGTGAATTCGGACAAGTTTGTACAGTAAGCAATTTTTAAACTGAAAGATCTCTACTCGAGTACATGAAGCGACTGAAATTCAGTAGATATATATGCTTATATACTTATAAACGTTTTTTTAATAGATTATAAACATTTAAGTAAAGTTCACACTAACTCCACAGTTCTTTATTAGGAAGGAGTATTAAGGAGACATGGTGACGAGAACGTATGCCGAGCATACAGAGTGTAATGGCCGGCCACAGCAGTCATGGATTATCGGGAAAAACATTAATGTTACTGAGATAACTTTGCTGGGTTTTTTTATAGTTAGCCTTTGACGACTATCTCACCTAGCAGTAAGTTACGTTGCAGTCGAAGATGTTGTTCGAGCTAACATAGAATTACTGGCTCTCAAAGACAGCTGCCGGAACAAACTGTAAGGTGCTGGCGACATATTTTCTACTTGAGGGTGGTAGGTAGCTAGGCGGACATACTAGCTTTAGCACCATACTATAACGATTGCTACCCAAAGATAACAACCGGAACTGACTATACGTGCCCTCCGAAGCTCATGCACGCTCAGTAGTGATACCACTAGCGGTCACCGATCCAAGTCATGACCGCACGGACGTTGACGTAAGAGGGCAAATGGTTTTTTTTTTTTCAATTTGTGACTTTTTGATTACTCTAACGATGGCCGGTCCCATAGAAGTTTTTGATCAGAAACAGGATCGATTGGCATCAAAAAATGTTCTTGTGTAAAATAGCTATTTTCTTGCTCACTGTATTTTTTTTTGAAAATCTGTGAATGGGACTGATCAAAATTCCTTTAAAAAATTATGGATAGTCTCCTAAGACCATTTCCGAGTAGCTGCAACGGATAAGGTACTTCCCCTTACTGCCCCGCTGAAAGTTTCCACCCTGTATAAATGGTCACATTAAAGCGTGAGTTAGATGGGAAAATCATTATCACTTAGGAGGAAATCCAGAACATAATTTGAAAACAGTTTCATTTAAGATTTTTGTTTATCTTTTAAATCAAGCAGTTATGAAAGAATCTTCAGCATGGATTTATTGCCAAAATGTACGTAAATAATACATATTATTTTGGAATTCAAGCAATGATCATCTAAGGTAGAATTCACCTTCAAAATGCCCAAAATCAGGGTATCGCCTGCTTCGTAACTTATTTGCTGGGTTAAAAGATAGAAAGCTAGGCAATGAACGTTTTAAAAGTTGTTTGTACTAACTCGACGCCATGCAGACAGAGGGCGGTGACAGCGTGGCTGAGTTCGACGCCACACACGACGGTATCGAGGGCGACGTTGGCTGCGCGGCGCACCGGTCGGCTGAAGCTGCCGGTCTTCATCAGCAAAAGGGTTACTGCTTCGTAGAAATCCTGCATTTAACTTCAGTAGTTCATTTTCATTCTCTATCGTGCACTCGAAGAGTCACGCAAGACCTCTTGACGATGCTTTGTGTGGAATCGAAAATTCTGCCACTGGCTTATATGACGTCACGTGGGCTTAGAAGGAAAATTAGGCGGCATTGTCAGATTATTTTTAAATTTGCAGCAATGCTCGCCTGGCTAGCTACCACCCTCAAGTAGAAAATCTGTCACCAAGCACCTAACGGTGTGTTTCGACAGCTGTCCTTGAGAGCCGATTCGAGGTTAACCTGAACAACGTCTTCGATCACACCATTACCTACCGTCAGGTGAGAAAGTGGTCAAAGGCTAATCTATCAAGCATAAAAAAAGTGTTTTTCTAGTATATTAATTTAATATAATAGAAAAAAATATAATATAATATATTTAATTTAATTTGAGAAGACAATTATATTTAATAGTGTAACTGATTTTTTTTTATGTAATAAGAATGACATATTATTATTAATTTTAAAAAGATAATTGAATTTCATGATTTTAAATAATATATATACTACTTTAATAAGGAAATGTAATAATTACTGTATAAAGCTATTTTTGTAATTGAAATATTTTACTACACTATTGTATTGGGGTTAATCCTGTAAAAATAGTTGTAATGAATGAATGAATAAATAAACATTTACTTAAAATATAAAAAAGTAATTATTACTTCTGGGCGTTTGCCCATTCGTTTTTCTTCTCCATATAACCGCTACATCTTACCCTCTACTATTTTCTACTTCATACTTTAACCATACGCAAGCATCCTTTGAGTTACTTACAGGCTTTTTGGTGTAGTTAGTATTTTTCAAAATGCATGCCAAAGTGCTGCAAGCGATACGCGCTACCTGCGTTCGTGGAGACTCTATTTGAGCACTCACCTGAAAATTAAACCTTTTTTTTATCTCGAGATTCAATTCTGTATCAGTCGCATTGTCCACTCCTGAACATTGTCTCCCCCACCACGGGGGGTTAGCCATAATCTCCACGCTTGGCAGGTGTCTCGGTGATCGCAGTTTAAGATATCAGTTCCTCAGAAGGCGCTGCTGCCCACCCTCCGGTATTTTACCTTTAGTCGCCTCTTACGACCACCCATAGGTTCCAATGGGGGATGGGGGGCGGGGGGCGGGGTGGGGATGCTGATATTCTAGCCCGGCACCCCATACCGTACCATAAATTGCTTGCACCTCTATAGGTGGGTTATTAGGTATTTGTAAGTACTTCTGCACGTGAGTTGATGATAAATACGAGTTAATTATGACATGGAAGTTAGGATACGCATTAAAATTGCTTCTTAAATACTGAGCGACCAATTTAATTGTATGAAATGGGATTCCAAGTCCAAAATATTTCGTATTTAATCAAAAACAGTTATGTAGTTATTTACATGCTGTAGAAATCGTAGCAACAGTTACACCAGCGAAACTTTTATAACCTACTATAATACCTTAACCTGTCAAGAACAACCATAACTTCCTAGAACGTGTATCTAAAGCGGCATTAGTAGGATCTTACCAAATTTGGTTAGGCAGGGGAGGAGGCTCGAGCGATGGAAGGGAGCATTGATGATATCATAAAGGGGCCTTAACCCTACTCCCTGGGTTGTAAGTCCCAGGCGCCTTGACTTGGGCCTCTTCCTCTGCAACGCTATGGACGCGGCACCCGCACTGTGAATCCATCCAATGCTTAGTAGTTCGTAGTACACCATTACGATGAATTAAACATTTTAACAGATCTATCGCCCTTGTAGCTAGATTTGTTTACCATTTTACAAGATTATGCTATTCGCGAGCTTAATAAGCTAATGTGTTTAATTCTCCTAATTAGATTCCATAAATTACCACTAAAATCGTCAAATATACAAAAAAAGTACGTATAAACAATAGAACGACAGAATAAATTTGAGTTATGACTCACTTCTTCGATAGCTCAATTGGCAGAGCAATATCCCGGCTATAGAGATGGATGCTGGAGGGTTCGAATCCCGCTCGTAGTTAATTATTTTCCTTTCGTTGTAATTTTTTGAGCTCATTCGCTTGACAGCCGTTAATACAACGTTATACATATTATTGTAAGTATCGACCCCAACTATAAAGATGATGAGTGATACCAATAAACATATACTATGACTTTCATACTTGTCTGATTAGATCAGCTATCCGTTGCTCCGTGATGACTCCCCAGAACTTCTCCATCACTTTAGGGATTTCTGTCAACGTGTCAGAAATTTCAAACCTGAGAAAGTATAATTAACTTGAAGAAGTTATCTGTACGTAGTAATCTTCGTGGATCCACAAGCAGGACTACTAGAAGGGTATTTAGAAAATGTTTTCCAAGTTGAAATCAATATAGGTCAGTAGTAAATGGCACTTGCGGTCACCCGGGTATTTAAACAATTGTTTTCCTAAGTCGAAATCAATATAGGTCAATAGTACCTAAATGGCACTTGCGGTCACCCGGGTATTACAAATTGTTTTCTCAGTCGAAATCAATAAGGTCAATAATTAATGGCACTTGCGATCACCCGGGTATTTAAACAATTGTTTTCCTAAGTCGAAATCAATATAGGTCAATAGTACCTAAATGGCACTTGCGGTCACCCGGGTATTACAAATTGTTTTCTCAGTCGAAATCAATAAGGTCAATAATTAATGGCACTTGCGATCACCCGGGTATTTAAACAATTGTTTTCCTAAGTCGAAATCAATAAAGGTCAACAAGTTGTCCAAGGACGACACTCGTTATAGCATATTTTTGCGAACGTTTGCTTGGTTAGCCACCTTCAATTAGAAAACCTGTCGCCAAGCGCCCAGCGGTGTGTTGCGGCAGTTGTTTTTGAGTGCCAATTCCCATTCTAGGCCTGTTCTCCACCTTCAAACACATAATTTACGAGTACCATCAAGCTGTATTATGTATAATAATACATTTTTGGGAGTCCTCGATGATTTCAAATTTTAAAATATAATTTACGCTAAAATAAATATAATAATATATTACAAAGGACGCACACCATCTTTAGACGCAGTTGTCGATAGCTTTCTAAAAGAGCTTAGTATGGTAGACCAACAACCAATAAGTACCTACCATTAAAAAAGCTTGTATATACGACAACTACTTAACATCACGCCTGACTTGGCCTTTTCTAAAGTACGCCATTACCAAACCCTTTTAACAAATCTGGATGTAAACGTCACAAGGACATTGAAGTCATAGTTGGGGCTTGCACTTTCGGGATTTGGGATGAAATTAATGAAACCATTGGAGCTCTATAAACACCTCAGAGTTACCAAAACGCACGTCTTATTCAATTCTCAAGACGATATAGTCGCATCTCTCCCAAAAGACAACAGTGCCTCCGACCTTGACTCGAGGCTTCAATTCCACAAACAATTTATGATAGGTGCACAGTCCAGCAAAGCGGGTTTAGGGTCGAAAAAGAAGGTTCAGGATAAAAGACATTGTAAAATCTTTTCTACAACAAGACGAAAATGTTAGCTATAAAGTACATGCAATGAGCTTAGAAATGCAAAGCGAATAGTTAACCATAGGTGAATTTTGTATCCCTTTGGCGTTAAAGTGGCGCACCTTGATATACGATTGGCCACCTGCCTTATTAAAATTTTATCTATACGCCTTTCAGATGACCCTCCCAGACCAAAGTAATTTAGTAAGATGGCGGAAAGCCACCGAAAAGTCTTGCGGTATTTGTCGGGAGGCCATAGGTACAGCAAGGTACTTATTAGTAGGATGCAAGGTGCTCCTTGATAGGCGTCATTATTCTCGTCGCCACGATAGAGTCCTCGAAATCATACGAGAAGCGGCGAGCCTCGCGGTAGCTAGAGCAAAAAATGGTTTGACCGCGAACAAACGACACGTTGCTTTTGTAAAAGAAGGCTTGTAAAGGAAGGATCTAAATCCAAGCCTTACTCCATCTTAGACGCAGTTCCCGATTAGACTCTTTTGACGGACTCGTATGAAATACACTACAAAATTCCTGAGGATGTTGGTGTTTCATCTTCCAGACCAGACATTCTATACTCAAAAAATCTAAAACGCATAGTATTTATAGAACTTACTGTGCCGTGGGAAACAAATATACCTAAAGACCACACAATAAAAACAAACAAATATTATGACCTAACAAATGAATTAACCAAAAACGGTTATGTGGTTAATTTATATGCTGTAGAAGTTGACGCAAGGGGTATACCAGCGAAATCCCTATATAACCTACTTAAAGACCTTGGCCTACCAAGAACAACGGTGACATCCATCCTAGAACGTGTATCTAAGGCGGCATTAGTAAGATCTTACCAAATTTGGTTAGGTAGGGGAGGAGGCTCGAGCGGTGAAGGGGAGCATTGATATATCATAAAGGGGCCCCTTAACCCTACTCCTGGGTAGCAAGTCCCACTTCCCTCTAGCCTCTTCCTCTGCAACGCTATGAACCCGGCACCCGCACGGTGAATCCATGGAATGCTAAGTAATTCGTCTCATCAAATTCTTTTCGAAAAAGTTTGAAATGGGACAATTTCATCCATGTGACTAATAGCACTCTATTTTTCGCGCATTTCGTACAAAGCTTTATCGTAGCAGTCACGTGCACGCACTGATATTGAACTTTATATAATTCATGTTTTATTTATTGTCCATTAGGAGCTCCTAATCCATGTTTTATTTATTTTCTGCTGCTCCTTCATAATTTAATAATTAGCATAGCTACTAAGTCTCCAAAAACCACCGAAGCTACGTTGCCGTAAGATTTCCTACAGCTTAGTCACCATCAAACACGCCAGTTAGTAAATGCCTGTTGTAGAATTTACTGTAAATTCTATAACAGGTATTTTTAAAAGATAATAAACAGTTCTAGATAATAGCTAACCAAGATGCAGAGCGCATCCTCCTCAATAGCTCGACACAGAGAGCGTCACAGCCTCGCTCGGCCGCGTCGCACAGCTTGCTCTCGTGGGACTCGCCGCTACTGGGCGAGCAGCTTCTGCTGTCAACTCTGTAGAAACGACCGTTAGACTTAGTTAGAAAATTATCGTGAATTTGTAATTAAGTTTGTGAAGACTGTATCCGCATAATTAAAAAGAGATAATTAACAACCATTTGGTCCATTTGCTGGTCCAGGTTGCAGACAGCGTTGCAGTCGCAGCTTCCTCTCGGGTGATGTAGCGTCCTATCACTGTGCTGCAAACCACAAGCCTGTGCCAAGATTCAAGCCGTCACTATACCTGGGAGCCTACTATTGCTTCATTATGTGGTACTTAAACATCTTTTGCTGGAGCAGTGTAATAGGTATTACATAGGCATCCGCGTGGACAAAATGGTCCATTTATGAATGAAATTCTATAGTTCACGTTATCTCGGATGCCAAAAGAATAAATCCCTCAACTGAGCGCAGGACTGAGCATAAGATATGAATTTAGATTTTACGCCAATTACCTATGTATAATAAAATACCTGTAGTTACTCACAACATGTACTTAGACTGAGCTCTCGTCTGCGACCTCCCATTCGTCGCTCCGATCTTCAACTCTTTAATCTTCTCTTTGATGTTAATGGCATCTTGTTGAATTTCAGAGGATGTTCGCGATACGTTAGTTGCGTTGGTTGGCTGAGGTTCAGTTTTGCTGATCTTGCTTTTAACTACGTATCCTTCTATGTGGATGGGCGGTAGATGGATGCTACCGTTGCTTCTGACTGGGTCTGTAATTATTGTTGTATTAATGTGTTGTAAAAACAGTTGAAATATTTTAAATCGGTACCCTACAAGTTGGTTTGCAAATCTGCAGAATCAACTCTTGTCCGAAGAACCTTACTTTAGCAAAATTTGCTCTTGAAACTCACCACTTCTTCCACTAATAAGCGGACTTTCTCCAGAGGCTAGTTCCTTCGTTCCGATCTCCCATCGATCCAGTCCCCTTTCAGAAGCTTCATACAAACAGGGTAGAGTACCGGCCTTGCTTAGTCTGTTCGACGGATGTACAGAAAAAAGAAAATTCAGGTGCGGACTGTTGGGGCATGAACGATTTTGAATAGGTGGCAGTTTGAATTCTCCCTTATCTTCTTCCTTAGGCAGCATTTTGACTTTTCCACCAGCAAAATTTGTAAACAAAACATCTTTGTCTTCTTCAATTGCATTTTCATTATGTTTATTTTCCGTGATATCGATTAAACTGTCCCTTTTGATGGTAGACTCTTCAGTCAGAGGAGTCAAAGCTCGTTTGAAGTGTTTCTCTGGATCGTATCTACCAATCCCATGCAATTCTATAGTTTCACTTAATTTGTTATAAAGATCTTCAATTTCGTTGTCGATAGATTTTGGCGGCTCGCTTATATCGCTTCGGATATCGATTTCAGTGCGATCCTTTTTTATTTCCATCAAAGAGTCTTGTTCCATATCAGAATCATTCGATTCATCGGAATCACTCGTATGCTGAAATTGTGTCTCTTGATTTTCATCACTCAGTACATTTTCTTTTGATTCTGTATCAAGAATGTTTATAATTCTATCTTCTGAGCCTACCTCACTACTATTATCGTCAGATTTAATGGTTTCTGAATCGGACTCTTGGAATTTTGATGATCCGTCATCGAGAGCATTTGTTAAAACTGCTTCGTAATTATTTCCGACAATTTTGTTACCATTTGATAATTCTATTTTGTATTCATATGTTCTGTTTTCTGTTATGGACATGAACGATGTTTGAGTTTCAAGTGATTCTTGGTTAATGGCTTCAGATGCAAGTTGAATTATGGTTTTACTTGTTTGTGTGAAAATCTCTTGGGAAATTACAGAACAATTTTGTGCGCTAGTTGACGCGACTGTGGTGATTTTGTTGGATACCTCGCATTGTACGTCGACGTCTTTATTTTTCGTATCATCTATAAGATCGATGACTGTTTTTTCTTCATGAATAGGATGGTAGGAATCGCTATCGTCGCTGTCGTCCAATTCTATGACGTATGTATCTTTGCCGGAGGAGTTGTTTTTGTCTGAGCTGCTGTCCGTGAAGTCCATTGAATACACGTTAGATGTGGCTACACTTTTTTGGGAATCTGTGAGTTTGACGTCACCAACTATATCTTCGATTTCATCTTCCTAAAAGAAAACAAAAAAGTATCAGGTTACTAGGAAGTTATGCAGAATTTGTAATATGAAGAGAGACAGACCCATTCAGTCCTGCGCATCCACTAGGCTCCAGAATACAATTTATACTCAGTACGCTTCCTAAACCTGTATTATTTTCAATGAAACTGCATGTGTTAGCTATTGGCAGTCGAGGCACGAAAGGTCAAATCAGATGAGGATATACAGAAATGCGATTCATCGCGTCTCGAATTTGCACACAAGTATATAACCTATACTTACCACTACATATAACGTCACATATCACTCCACTGAGTTGCTTCATTATAGGTATATGAGACAATTACAAATACAATTAACAGGTAGGCCAAGGTACTTTCCTGATAAAATGTTCTAATATGTATCCACAAATACTGCATGCATTAATTAAAGCGTATCATTACCATGCAAGTGTAGCTGTTAGCAAGATATGCTTGTGTTAAATATTGCTAGAGCGTACCATATCTTCCTTTTTTATTTAAATCGATGCAAAAACCAGATTTCTTTTTCAACCAACACAATGTGACATGAAAAACATAATATAGGTACTTACTTGCATTTTAGTGTATAGATCTGGTTTTACTTACCATTATTGAATAATTTTGAACAAAAATAATATAAAACACAATTTAAAAGTTCAGTGTAACCATGTATGTATTCTTATGTATTTACAAATATTTTAGTGCTAATCTGACAAGCCATGACAACTTTGAAATAGGAAATTGTCACAATAAAATGTTTCAACAACTTTTTTTGACTAATAAGGTTTATTGATATTTTGTTGAAACTGTGATGCTCTATTTGCTGACCGAATTTACAGAAAGGCGGATATTTTATGTTAGTAGTTATATACATTAACCGACTTCAAAAAGTTTGATATGTTCGTCCATAAATGTCTCGGAGTGTCAAGCGCAGTGCATCGTCAGACACAATGGTGACACTGTAAAGGTGGTAACAAGTTGGTAGCCGACTGCACGCAGCAGCAGCAGACGACATGTCGTCGCTTCATGTCGTCACGACACGTCGTTGCGTCATGTCGCTGCAGTCATGATTTCGAACCCGACTGCAGACGGCAACAGCAGATGGCAACCAGTTGTTTTTGAGTGCTCCGTCAAACAAGATGTCTGACGTGTTCGAGAATAGTGATCGCATTTTTGTTTATCTTTTATTAGAAGAGGAAGAAGACGACGATGACTTGTTTTTATTATACTGAAAAAGACGAAAAGCCACACGTCCTATGCTTTAATGCAGAGAAAGTGAGGGAACTTATTCAATACTGATCAAAAACCATTTGAAAAGCGATATGAAAGAAATCCATTTTAAAAAGAAACACGCTCGACGTGTCGTTGCTCTGGCGTCAGCGGCACTACTGATCTGCGGTCGGACGACACTGCCGTCTGCCGCTCGACGATGCGTCGCTAGCTTCATGTCGCTAACTACGGAGGGAATTTCATAAAAATACGTAGAAACCAGTAGTGTCGCTGCGACACGTCGTTTGCTGCAGCTTCATGTCGTCCGCTACCAACTTGTACCTTAACTGTAATATAGAGACGTGATGGTTATCAGCTTGTCAGTTTCGGCACTAATCAACATATATTTATTTTTTAAATATCGACTTCAAACATAACATACGCATTATTAGGGATAACTCAAATACTATATCAGATCTTTTTTTATTTATTTATAGAAATTTATGGAACACAGAATCCTTACACTTCCGTCACTCTATATATATGAAGTTGCCACATTTGTAGTATCTAACAGACATAATTTTCCTCTATTATCTTACACAATTGAACGTAGCAGACGTGATAAGTATATATTAGGAGCTCACTCAGCAAGAAAGACTTTCATGAGTAATAGCATTTTCTGTATGGGACCAAGAATTTACAATAAGTTACCGAGATCAATACGGGAGCTAAATACTGACCTATTCAAAATCAAGCTAAAGAACATTTTAATGACCAAGTGCTATTACAGTGTAAACGAATTTTTGACTGATAATAATCTGACATAATCTAATATTTCTATTCCTTACTAGCTTGACATAATAATTACGATATTCTTTGACATCTATGAATAAAACCAATGACATTAGATTGTATGTAAAGTAATGTATGAGTTTTTCACTAATGGATTGAATTAATATTGAATGTTATATTTTTTTTTTCTTGTGTATAATTTTTCAAATAGCTTTATCTCTCAAATTTGTACGCCTAAATAGGCAAAACATGATGAACTGAATTGTTGAAATCCCATCTATGTGCATACCTACCTTCCTTGTGTGTGTATAATACTCATGTTTAATGCAAATAAACGATTATCTTATCTTATTAAAATTCAATAATTAATGGGAGAACATGGGAGAACAACACACAAGCAGCAACTTTCAAATAAAAAAAAATCATCAAAATTGGTAGATACACTCAGTAAAGAGTTATGTAAGGTAACAAACACAAAAAAGTCGAATTGAGAACCTCCTTTTTCGGTCGGTGGGAAGCTGCTCGCTTATCTATTACAAAAATGAACTTTTCTGAGTCATGTGAATAGCGTAAACTTGAGTTAGGCCTGGTTTTCAATGATCAGATAAAAAACGGATTCACATATGATTTAACCAAGTTGTTACTGAAACTATTTTTGTCTCGTGTTATCGTAATTTTTTGTTGTTACTTTGATGCATATAGTAAACATGGAAAAATAACAATTAAAATCGAAGTTTACTGGAAAGCTCGGTAAATGCGGATCGATCAGTAGTAATAGGCGGGGTCACGAGCATACTAGTACCAGTATATCGATTGTATCCTATTTTGATAAACCAAACACAGTTGTTACAATGAAAAAGGCTTTATGCACACCCACTCAGAAAGCGTCTCATTACTCGTTCAAAAATATGTTATCAAGTTCGTCATCTCTCCCTTATAAATGTATGGCGGGAAAATTTGTATAGATTTTCATTCCTTCACTCCGTAGCAGTGAAGGAATGTTGTATGAAAATCCATACCTGCCCTGGTAGCGTTCTTTTGTTTTTAGCTGCTAACATAAAAAAATACAATCTCAAGGGGCTTGAGTGGAAAAAATCTGTATCTTTTTCCACTCAAGCCCCAAGAATTAGAAGAAGAGTCAGTAAATTTTTTTTTAGATTTTTATCTTGTTGTGTCGGAACAAGCTCGAGGCCCACTTGATTTTAAACGGACTAACCTCTGCCTATAACATATGCATTTCACCACAAGTCACGAACTGCGCCCGTCACCTTGAGACATAGTTCTTATGTCTCATGTGCCTGTAATGGCTCTCAAGGACTGCTGCCGTAACACACCGTTAGGTGCTTAACGACAGATTTTTTACTTGAGGGTGGTCGCTAGCCGGGCGGGCATTCGAAAAATGCCCTTCCACCATGCGGTGAAGCTCAAGCACGGTGCGGGATTCGAACCGTGGACCTGCTGCGCGGCAGTCCATAGCCAATGCCACTGAACTATCACTGCTTCTAAGTAAAGTTTGTATTTTTTTTGCAAAGCGAAATCGAAGCAGAGTTCATTGTTCACTACTATGTGATAAATTCTATTTTAGCGTGAAGTTTCCTTGTAATTTCTATGAGTAGGACTAATAAATCGATAACACCGTCATCAAACGTACATTCAAAGCAATAGAAGTGCGATTGGAGGTATCTTGGCCCATGGTTTTCTTGTCAAGAATTTGGATTTTTTGGTACGGTAGGATCAACAACTTTGGTTTAGAGATATCATTGTCCATTTCTTTGAACAATAATCCTATCCTACTAATATTATAAACGCAAACGTTTGTATGTATGGATGTTTGTTACTCTTTTACGCAAAAACTACTGAATGGATTTTAATGAAACTTTACAATAATATAGCTTATAAATCTATTAACACATAGGCTATATTTTTTAAAGATAATGTATGAATTGTCCAAAACACAACGATAAATGTCAAGTAGAAAAAAAATCTGCCATATGCGACCTATTCTGGCGTGGGCTGCAAAAATGACGCGCAGGATGTGTGATACTTTTTATCATCATCTATCACCACGCGGGTGTAACCGAGGGGCGCAGCTAGTAAAAAATAAGGAAGAGTAAGAGTTATTTTTGTCTACTAAAATTTAACTACTAGCTGAGTTAAAGACCAACTTCGTTTGCTCGTAAATATGATCAATTTTTTTATGTTATTGTGACGGAACAGGTCCTAGCCCTTATGTTTAGTGGACTAACCTCTGCCCATAACAGATGTATTTCGTCAACGACGAATTGCACTGGGCCGTCACACTGAGACGTACAGTAATTAAGTCTCATGTGCCTGTAATTTTACTGGCTCTCAGGGACAGCTGCCGAAACTCACCATTAGGTGCTTGGCGATAGATTTTCCACTTGAGGGTGGTAGCTAGCCAGGCGGTCATTTGCAAAATGCCCTTCCACCATGCTGTGAAACTCAAGCCCGCGGCGGGATTCGAACCATGAACTGCTGCACGGCAGTCCATAGCCAATGCTACTGAGCCATCACTGTTTTAAAGGATAGGCAATAAAGTAGCAGCGTGCCGTCTATTGATTCGAAATCATGCACTTCTTGCTAAATAGACGACACGCGACAAACCGCTTTCACTTCAGGTGGGTATCATGCTTGCTCCATCACATATAAAAACATATTTGATTGGCTCTAAGACACTGGTAAATGCTGAAATGTTGTCACTATCGGATTGCGTAGGAGCGAAAGAGAAGGTAAAATCGCGATCAATTTAGGTATAATCTGGAAGAAAGCTTAATAACACAAGACTAATAACGTATATCGAAATTGTAACTTTTCTTGTCTCTCTTGATAAGGTTCTGATAGATAGATATATTGTTGTTGTGTTATATCTAGATAATTTTAAGAAAATGGGTTTCGGACTTTTCTTGGCCTTAGATAATGAATATTTTAGATATGATCAAAATTAATGAATAGGTTCAGGCGTTACTTTGCGGAAATTCATGTTTAATAATAACAAATATTTTTTTAAATAATTTCATAATAATTTCTCGATCGTGCGCTCGTAGAGTCAGGACCTCTTGAGGATGCTTCGTGTAGAAGGGAAACGAGTTGAAAATAATTCCGGTTTGGCGTGGCGTTTGTGACGTCACGTCGGCTTAGCAGGTAAATTGGGCGGAATTGTCACTAGATATATTAAGTGCTTTATTAAAATATTAATTTCATGTTTTCTTTAAATATTTTAAAACTTATTTGTTATTATGATCAAAATTAACATATAATTTTCTTACTGCTACAAACTAAATACGTTTTGCTAAAAATCTGTTCAAGTAAAGCTATTGAGCACTTATCAGAGCCTTAATACTGTATTCGAGAAGTTTGGAAGTGAAATAAAACAATCGATACGTTAAAATATGACAAACTATTTAATCCACATGTAATAAAGTCACCCCTATACAGCTACAGAGTCAATAGATATACAAATATCACAACGATAGATACCCCACATCGGTTACGATACGAACACGCACGACACGGTGTAGAACAGGCACAATAGTAACAATACATGGAAGAGTTCTCGATAAAAACACACCTAACTACATATTTCTAATTTCACGACGCTTCATAACCAGTAATAAAAATGAAAAAAAAAAAACACTTTTGGAACCAGGATTTCAAAGAGACTTGTTTTATTTACGGTTTTATGGCTTTTCTTGGCCTTATATTGGCTCATACGCCCGTACATAAACAGGTCGTAAGCGAATTCTTTAATGTTTTGCCGAACCAATTATACTTATCCTTGCCTTGAAAGTAATTCTGGAGTAGAAATAGCTCCTAAAATCTTATTAATTTTTGAGTAATTGAAACACGCGATCTAAAGAACCTTTTTTTTAAATCAATTTTGCAATATGTGAAACGGTACGTCGTGAAATTAAAAATAATGCCATATTATGTTTACTTCATAATTAATGTATAATTTATATTACTTTGATATAACTAGGCGTTATCACATAAAATGTAAGGATGCAGAGGAAGTGGCAGTCGATGGTTACATGTAAATAGGTACTTCAATGTATATAATTCAAGTTATAATTCCCCAAAGGACAATTTTGACATGATATTCGACTTGAAATAGCGAGCATTTTTCCTTTCATGAATCCCAATAGTCTTATTTGTAAATAAATAATTTGAAATGATATTGAAAACACCGATAAAGATGTAATATTACATCACAGTTAAAAACAGTGACATTGATGTGCTTTCTAGTCTGACTCTAGCTAAGCCGGTTTTTATGTTGTATAATTCACATCATAAAATGCAATTGTTAGCTTCTACACTATTCGCGCCACATGTGTGCATAACTAAACACCCAATAAATTATTATTTTGCAATTTAATTAAATTTGCATGGTGCACAGTTTGCGTGAGTGGGGTGACGTTAAAGAGGACCCATAAAATTTATTTTTCTTTATACTTATGTACCATTCGCAAGAAGAATAGTTGTTGGATTAATGCTGCATAGTGTGGCAGATGTTAAAAAATTAAGAACGAAGTGACAAATGTAACTGGGTAATTAATAGCAATACTTGTGATATAATCAATAAGGTCGTAAATAACTTTTGTGAGTAACTTTGTGAACTATTACGGGCTTAGAAACGCTTGGGAACACGCATAAGAATATTATTTCATGGGATAACGCCTTTAGAATTAATTGTAAAATTTATATTTAGTGTTTTTTGATTATAAGTCAAAAACTCTGAATATATATTTCAAATTACAATTATGAATGTTGAATGAGGGAAGTGACAAGTATTTTCTATTAGTTTAATTCAGTACCAATCTCGAAATATTTTTAAACATACATTAAATACCTCAACACGACATATACATTCACAAACAACACAGTAACTCACATATTTGTGTGCATAATTAAATGCTAAATTTGTCAGTCTTTGAAAGTTAGACAGTTAGTTGAAAATAAATATCTTAATATTTATGTATTTTTTGCTGGCTCTTTTAAATATAATATTCAGATATAATTTTTTTGTTATAATTCAAAAATTACATAACTAAATAACAAATTGGACAGATTATTTGTTTGTTATTTTATAAGCCATTTCTGAACAACAGAAGGCTGATATATGCAGATCTTCGGGTGACAGTGCAAAGATATTTTATTGGTTGAGACATTAATACTGCACACAAATATGCACCGTCCAATCCCATACCTAAACATTTGATAGTACATACAAAACCTAGATATAATATCAACTCTTTCTAAATTCAGTACACGTATAAATGTTAATTATTCAATTTTATAACAGCTTTTCAGCCATAAGAGTAAACAATAAATAAATATACAGTAGGTTAGGAAAGTATGTTCCTTCGATATAATGTGCATCTTTAGTTCTTATCCGTAAGTGTCATTGCTGATTCTAAGTAATATCAGTAGGTCAGTTTTCGTATGTATTTTTACACAAACATTTTTTTAATATAAATAAAATCGCATCAATAAATTTCAGCTTTTGCTTCTTCATTATACCAAACTTTAAGGACAACATCGAGAAATACTTGAGAGGTTGTTTAGGTCTCTCAATATATCAATTACCCAATCAATTCTTTGTATATTCACTGAAAATGTGTACAAAAATATGGACATACACATAAAATTTATACTACATAAAAAGTTAATAGAAACACATGTGGTAGTTTCTAGATAGATTTATAATTATGTAAATGTTATATTTTTAATTGTCTACGGCTATTGCCAATGCAAATTAATTTATTATAATTTGTTGGGTTTGCGTGTGATCGATCAGGCGTAAATGCCGACACTTTTGACCAAGTCTGTTCTTGGGGATTAGGCGCGGGAGAGGTTTGATGACTGTAAACACTACTATTTAGATTTCCGAGTGACCTCACTGGTGCTTCAACCGTCATCCCCTTCTGCACAAAGGGATCTCCTTACAGAATGACTCAGTGAAATAACAGGCACCATATAAGTAAATAACGATATAACCATATAATCAGTTAATACCAGACAACACGCAAACAAGCCACAGAATAGAAATTGCTGTAAATATTCATGACAATAAGTTTACATAGCTTGAAATATAAATTCTGATGATATTTGAGTATGATATGTACATTATTATGGGTAAAATTATTTTTTTAGAGATAATGTTTGGTGGAAACGATTGTTTTGATAAAATTTTCCATATTGTTAACAAATCAAACGTAATAACTATTTATCAATTGTTTATATATTTTATTTACATTATATTCTTTTGGTAATTTATCGATAAAGATTCGAATAATATCACGTCATATAAGTGAAACGATAACAATAACAAAAATAGTTGTGATTTAGTGATAATAATTATTTTATATTCGAGATAAATCTAAAGGACAGGGCTATATATATATCTTTACATGATTAATATAAACATCAATTGTTATTTTTAAGATAAATTCATATTTATAGCCGCCACCGTCGATTTCAGTCCTGTTTGTGTGCATCAGCGTTGAATAAAATAAGCACATAACATGTTTGAGAAGTTCAAACAAAACAACATTTTATCTCGGTATCATAACATAACTGAGATAAAAAATTGTTTGTACCTAGTAAAGAATCAATTCAAGCCAAAACTAATTTAAAAAAAAATACTTTTGAGAGCGCTAACTGACAAGAATGAGTCAACAAAGATTTTAACTTGTGGGATTCATAAAAAAATATAGCTGATATATTTGACAGAAATTCGTGTCTGTAATCCCATCAAATTGAAAGTCGCAAAATACGACGGTGACGGTCTAATTATTAATAATAGTTTATTTTCTATGTAACAAATAAACAGCAGACAATTCTTATTCTTATTCTTATTCTATTTGGGGGCGATATGTCCTGCACTGACGTCCCGCTTGGGGTGTATTGTGCATTTCCCCCGCCAGCTTCTACCCAAGCCATCCCAACTCCTTAACGTAGCGGAGAAGGACCTTGGGTCGCTGGCATAGCTGCTCCAGTGACTTGTGTGATGGTGGTGAGGATGTCGTCGATGAGAATGACTCTTGTAGTCCGATTGTAAATCGTATCTGTTCCGTGGCTTCGCAGTGCAACAGTACATGCTCCACGGTCTCATCTTTTAGCATACAGCCTCTACATAGAGGACTGTCTGTTGCTCCAGTTTTATGCAGAAAGTAATTCAGGTTACAATGACCTGTGATAAGGCCTGCTACAATGCGTAGTTCCTCACGCTTTAGTTTCAGCAGGTTGTTTGTCAGCTTCTTATTTAGATTTGGGAACATGGCTTTTGTTTGTTTACAATCCTCTGTCTTATTCCACAGGTTTTGTTGTTCTCTCTCGGTGTGACGACGTAGTAGTTCCCGTACTTCCATTGCTGATGGCTTGCACAGGCTCCTTACGTCATCACAAACTTGTTTTTTTGCTCCTTTCTTTGCCAGAGTATCTGCCATGGCGTTACCCGGGCATGCACTATGTCCCTTTGTCCATGTTATCATTATTCTGTAGTTTTTTGACAGCCTTTGTAAGGCAGAATGACACTCAGCTATGACTCTAGACCTGGTTACTGGTCTTCTGAGTGCATATATTACAGCCGCACTGTCTGTAGTAAAAAGAAGGAGCTTGTCCTCACGCTCACTTTCTAAACTAGGTGTTATGTCTAGATGTGATATTGCCCTCGCAGCTAGCAGTAAGCCCATTGCCTCTGCTTGCATTACAGTGGTGGTCTTATTTAGCCCTTTTGCATCTGAGATTCCAAGTTCCGGTGAGTAGTAACCGCAACCGGCACCAGTCTTGTTTTTTGCGCCATCTGTGTAGATATTGTATGTCGGCACTAGATCTGCCAGTGCACTGTTCTCAGTAGCCAGTTTGTACTTCTTATTGTCAAGGTGGGTACTGGCTACTTTGTCAGTGCCTTGCTTTGATTCGGGGATTATTTTAGTGGCCTTGTCTAGTATTCGACAATGGTTTGTGATTTGTCCCGTGCCTATCCACTGGTTTGTTGACTTTATCCTTAGTGCTGCCGCCATCGCTTCTTGCTGTATATGAAGATGCAGTGGCGTCAGACCCAGGATGACATCAAGGGCAGCTGATGGTGTTGATTTTATACAGCCGCTGATCAAAGAGCAAGCCAGTCTTTGGGTTTGCTGCAGTTTCTTTATTGTAGTCACCAGACTTGTTCGTGGCCACCACACTACGCAACCGTAGGTGAGGACAGGTCGTACTATGACTGTGTAGATCCATCGGCAGAGCTTCGGTTTCAGACCCCAGTCTTTCCCTACTGCTCTTGTACTTTGCATCAAAATTTTTGTAGCTTTTGTTGTGATGTGTTCAAGGTGTTTTCCCCACAAAAGCTTGCTGTCAAGCCAAATGCCTAGATATTTAACCTCCTTACTTAGGGTCAATTTTGTTCCAAACAGCGTAGGAAGGTTATAATTTGCTAACTTTGTTTTTCGAGTAAACATGACTATTTCTGTTTTCTGTGGGTTCACAGATAGACTGTGACGTTGACACCATTCCTCGACTATGTGAAGAGCCCTCTGCATTTTTTCGCAGAGGGTTGCCTCAAACAGTCCAGAGACCATTATAACTAGGTCATCTGCATATCCTACAGTGACCATACCATCTTTGTTCAGGAGTTCAACCAGCTCATTCACTACTACTACCCATAGCAGAGGTGACAAAACTCCTCCTTGTGGGCAGCCTCTCGTAACACGACAACGGGCTGTTCCAGAGGTTTCTATTCTCGCTGCTCTCTTAGAGAGCATGTTGGTAACAAAAGTATTCACTCTATCATCAACACCCCTATTTCTCAGTCCATGGTTAATACTGGAAAATGTGGTTTTGTCAAAGGCTCCTTCAATGTCAATAAAGGTAGCTAAGCAGGACTGCTTGTTTTCCAGTGCTGATTCGATCTTGTGTACCACATGGTGGAGGGCAGTCTCTGTAGACTTGCCAGATTGGTACGCATGTTGATTTTTGTGGACAGGGTTTTCCGCTAAAGGTCCACTTCTTAAGTATTTATCACAAAGTCGCTCCAAGGTTTTTAACATGAATGAGCTTAGACTTATCGGTCTGTATGACTTTGGATTGGTGTAATCGGTTTTACCTGGTTTTGGTATAAACACGACTCTGACTTCCCGCCATGATTTAGGTATATACTTCCATGCTAGACATGACCTGAAAATGGCCAGAAGATGAGTTTTTATCTTGTTAAGAGTCCACTGAAGAAGCGCTGGGAAGATTCCATCCGTTCCAGGAGCCTTGAATGGTTGGAAGGTGCTTACCGCCCAAAGCAGAGCTTCTTCAGTCACAATTTTGTCAGCAAAGGCCCAGTCTTCATTGCCAGGCTTTTGCATAGTTTCTATTTCCCATTCTTCTTCATTGTCTATCTGACAGTCTGGAAAGTGGGTGTGTAATAGAAGTTCAAACTGTTCCTGGTCTGACATCGTATAAGAGCCGTCAGGCTTTTTCAACGTTCCTAGCTTTGCATGGGAGTCGCTAGATAGTACTTATTTAAGTCTGGCAGTCTCACTTTCGGATTGAATAGAGTTACTGTATTTTTTCCACGATTTCTTCCGACTTTCTTCGACTGTAATCTTGAATCGGTGACGTGTTTTCCTATACTCTTGCCAATCTTCATCAAGATCGGTATTCATTGCTCGGTTGAAATGGTGTCTCATTTTCTTCCTCGCTTTGCGAAGTTCCTTGTTCCACCATCTGTCCTTTTTGTTCAGTATTTTAGTACTTTCCGTTTTTAAGGGACTAGATTTTTCGTAGCTTTCCCTTAAGGAGCGTACCACAAAATCTATAGTCTCTTCAATGTTTTGGGGTACCAACTCAGTAGTCGCTTCAATTTGCGGCCCTACCTCTAGTGCCTTTTCAAATGTTTCTCTGTAGAGTGTTCTATCAGTATTCTTTGGGTTTCTGTAGGTGCGCGGTTCATGCTTTCTTACCTGTAAGCTGAACCTTATCCTTCTATGGTCCGATCCCGAGGCCTCATTTGTTGCTACTCGCCAATCGTTTATCGTCTCTGCAATTCCGCTGGTAGCTAAAGTAATGTCAATTATAGTTCTGGCATTGGATCTAACATAAGTAGGTTCAGTGCCTCTATTCAGAACTATGAGATCATTTCGTAGGATAAAATCTAATAAATCTTTTCCTCTATCATTTGTGTCTGGGCTCCCCCAAAGAAAGCAATGTGCATTGCCATCGCAGCTCATGACGCATTCTAATTTATTTACTGCACAGAAGTGCAGTAGGTCTTCAACTGCTGAAGGTGGTGCTTCTGCCTCTATGTCCATATAAACCGAGGCCACTATAACAGTACTATGGGGTCCTTGCAGTCCCGTCTCTAGTTTGACTACCGTAAGGTCATCGTTGCATAAATGTGTTATCATCGATGCTTTGTATAAATTTGGTACATAAACAAAAGTCCGCGTTTTGATTTGCACAGGGGGAGTGAACAAATTGCCCCTTAGGGCGTTGAAACCACTCACCTTTCCACGACTTAGGTAGGGTTCCTGGACCAGTGCTATTGTGTTAGGTTGCTCTTCCAGGGTTCTTCGCAGAGCGGCGAAACCTGAGACGCTGTGTTGGAGGTTAGCTTGGATAATATTAATTTTACAATTTATGTCCAGCCTATCTATGCCAGCCGCATTAGCGGTTGAGTTTTGAGAATTATAATTTTGATTATTTTTGTTTTGTGGATCCATTATTGATTAGAATGAATTACCTACGCAATTGTTTGTTAGTGGAAGCGATCGAGAAGCGATACGCTCACTTAAATATTATTGTTGGGGTTTGACGAAGGAGTATGAGCACGGTCCGCCTCCATGACGGACGACAGCAGACAATACAACGTATTGATTCATTTTGTCTCTTTGTCAATATGCATTAAACTTTAATTATGACATTATATATTTTATAATATTGGAAGATTTTCCTATAGAATAATTCTACATTTTAAATTATTTACATATATTAAATTCTAAAAGATGTAAATGTGTTATTTTACATAAGTAGGTATACATTTTATTTAAAGACATATAAAATCTACATATAGATTATATATTGGGGCACGATTATGATAAATATTTTATAGATAATAGTCTTTATATATAACAAAGGTACATACATATACTTAATAATTATACAGCAAATATTCCTCTTCCCTCTACTTCTTAAATAACATAAGACATAGAAATTATAACAATGGTCGCTAGCGCCTCAATAAGCTAAACATGTTTATGTTTTTATTCAACCGTATAAAATCATTATGTTGAACAACAATTCAAGGACGTCCAATAACTCATCGCTTTTGATCCGAAGTGTACCATCTGCTATTACATTTAATGATATTTTTATGGTCATAATACTTATATTACATTATTATATTATGATTAAATTAAACATTGTTCTGATGTATTAGTTTTAAACGTAATAAAGAATAGATGGACTGAAAATGTTAAGCCATTTATGTCGCTGATGAAAATATGATCATAATTATAAAAAGGGCGTATGTGTTTCTCTTGCAACATGTTTGCAATTTTTAACTTTCAGCTACGTTTAAAATATGTAGTGGCACATACGCCAATTAATTTTTTTTTTTAAATATTTAGCTATTCTTGCCACTACATTATTTTGACTAAATATTTGTTTCCTTTTAGGCAATCATAGTATCTTTAATCGTACGCTTGGGACGCAAAAGACACAAAAATATGCTTCAGGAGTGATACACTACGAAAAGTTTTTCTATTGAATTGCGTCATATTAATATTGTGATCGATATCAATATTTTAAAATTCTGTTACATGGATAATAATTGGCTACTAATAATACTAATAAATTTGTAACTACAGATTTCCACATTGTTTCACTAAGCGATAGTGCACTAAGCTCAGTATTAATACTGAGCTTAGCCTTATATTATTTCCATTTCTTAATTTACAGTTTGCTGTTGTAAATATATAATTTTGTTATATATATTAGAATAACTTTGGACTACACAATATAAAACATAGTCTTAAATAATAGTATATGAACTTAATAATCTATGAATAATACGCCTCATCACCCCACACAAGTTCACTGTCACGTTCAAAATATACAAACACAAGGAAACACTTACAGTCGTCCGTACTCCGAAGAGTGAGTTCAGTTAGGAGCGGGTGCGGCCCGAGTGTCGGCGAGTGCGGCCGCGCCCTTGTCCGCCGCCGGCGGCCGCTACTCCGCGGTGAGGTAGAGGCGGCGGCGGACGCGCGAGCATCAGCGCGGCGAGCGGGGCCACGCCGCGCCCGCTCCCGCTCCCGCGCCCGCGCCCGCTCCCTCTTCCGCATCGCCCGCCGCCGCGCAGTACGTGCGGTGCGAGCTCACTATCTCGCACACTATGTACGATTCTATGTCCACGCCTGAAATAATAGTACAGTCACATATGAAACAATATTAGTTAGCTCGCGCGGTAGTCTGCTAGTGACCACGATATATTCAATTTAATAGAAACGTCTGAATTACTATTCATGTATAAATAACACTATTAACTTGGGTCCCATCGGGCACAAATTAATGTCAAATAGAATTTTTGACTAATCGAATCGCATATATTATGAAGAATAGCAGAATCTTCACTTAAAATATATATATACTATATTATTTATATTTTAACAAATGTAACAATATTAGACATGGACAAATGATAGCAATAGTAAAATCATAGACAAATCAAGCAATAATGAAGTCCGATACTGTAGTGTGTCGAGGTGACATTGATAAAGACATTAACGAAACCCTAATGGACCTAATGAGGGTAGATTTAGATCGCTCTCGCCGCCGCTTTTCAAGATAATGACACCCTATGCAACTTGATCGGAACGTCGAGGTTAGTCAAATAAGGATATATTCCGCTACTGATTTAGAAACAAAAAAGTAGAGTCATAGACAAATGAAAAAAGACATAACTAAGGAAGTTCTACTAAATGTTTGCTCGTGCATTTGAAATCAAAACATTCAATTGATACCAAACTAAAGTTCTCGAGAAACTGTCGCTGCTTTCGACAGCTACACTAGCGTCTTATTTATCTGTATAGAGTTCTTTCTCTCTAAAACCTTTATAATTCCTGTTAAAACCCTTTAAATGTAACAGTGTAATTAGAAATTTTCAAAATCTTAGAGCAATCTGCAGGATCCCTTGGGATTGATGATGTTCAGTCCCGCAAATACCGGGATTAGAATTATTTTGCGGGATTAAATGGGAATGCATATGCAACAGACAAATGATACAAAATGAGCCATAAACAACTAGTGAAACCATAGTCGAGTTATAGAAAAAATTAACAAAAGGAGCCATAGACTAATATTACTTTGTTTATGGTAAATTCAATGTATTGCAGGGTCAGTCATCAAGGAAATAGTTTTAGGAAGAAATACCAGGCCTGGTGCACTCAACACTTCAGGATCATCGGCGTATCCGTCCGGACGGGGTTATTGTACGGTGCGTGCCGCATCAGAAGAGAACAGAGTTATGCATGGCTATGGGACAGAAAGAGATACGCCTTGTAAGTGAATATAAATATTTGGTACTGTGTACTTTGCGAGCTGAAGTGCACTTTATTGCATCGTGACTAGAGTCGCGTATTTATTGGAATGGCTCTGCGGAGTGATCCTTATGGTCCTTTTTATTCTGTCGTGGCGTATTCACGCCACGTCGGGGTTCCAGGAAATTCATATATTTTATATATAAACGTTTTTCTACAATATTGGTAAACTGCCGGGCTAGATTAGTTCAACTTTGGGCGTTCCGGTTCATGTGATGAGTAGAAATGAAAAACGCGCCCGCGCGCATGTATAGAACTATAAAGTTCTATCCAAAATTGGATAGCGGTTAATTATGTGCAAATTGTATCCAAATTATTAAACAGATGTACTCGTAAAACGTTAAAGAATGTCTTCTATATGAACGGATGGAAAAAAATCGAAAGTACAACACCCGCTTCCATAGCATAATTGGAAATGCACCAGGACGATATCCTAGGGGTGCGGTTGCAAGTCTCAATGGAAGTTATCTTTTTCCATCATAGATAATTTCTGTAAATGGCCTGACAGACCTCTAGAACATTTACACATTAATTTTGAATCGGCTTGGCGGCTTGCCTTTGCATTAAATTCGCGCGGCATGTATGCAATGACGTCATTATCAAATCACAGAATTTGATAATGACGTCATAAAATGTACGAGACATTTTACACGCTTTGTTTTAATATTGTTGGAACCGATTGTATTATCAGAATATAGGTCTATGATCTTAAGGGTGAACTGGCCGGTCCGTTTTCCATACCAACGTCGTAGGGTGATAACTTCCTTATTTGAGGATTTAGGTCCAAAATAATGCATAATACCGATTGATCCCGTCATTATCTAGGCTTGTATGATGCCGAAATTTGAATAAAATTAACTTGAGAATTATGAGTTGTTGGCATCATACAATTTAAAACATTAAAGCAGTGATTGGCTATGGACTGCCGCGTAGCAGGTCCATGGTTCGAATCCCGCCCAGAGCTTGAGCTTCACCGCATGGTGGAAGGGCATTTTGCGAATGCCCGCCTGGCTAGCGACCACCCTCAAGTAGAAAATCTGTCGCCAAGCACCTAACGGTGTGTTCCGGCAGCAGTCCATGAGAGCCAGTGAAATAACAGGCAAAATGAGGCTTAACAGGTATGTCTCAAGGTGATGGGCGCAGTGCAGTTTGTCACTTGTGATGAAATGCATCTTATTAAAATCTCAAATAAGGGAGTGATCACCCTACGACGTTAATATGGAGAAGTGACCGGCCAGTTCAACCTTAATAAATGGAATATTTACTCAATAAGGTGCACCCACCACAGTAAATTATTAATGCGCATTTGTACGTGTCGACCTCGTTTGTACACTACGTCTTAGTGTGGGTGTAAATGCTAATTATTTTTATTTATGCATGATAGGTTAGCCTTTGACCACTATCTCACCTGATGGTAAGTGATGATGTGGTCGAAGATGTTGTTCAGGCTAACCTAGAAGTACTGGCTCTCAAGGACAGCTGCCGGAACACACCGTTAGGTGCTTGGCGACAGATTTTCTACTTGAGGGTGGTAGCTAGCCAGGCGGGCATTCGCAAAATGCCCTACCACCATGCTATAACGACTGCCATCCTAAGACGACAACCGGGACCGACGGCTTAACGTGCCCTCCGAAGCACGGAAACGCTCAGTAGTAATGTCACTAGCGGTCACCCATCCAACTCATGACCGCGCGCGACGTTGCTTAACTTTGCTGATCGGTTGAGAACAGCTAAGTAAACTTCGCTACGAGCGCTTCAAAAATAGTACATACATTAAAAGAATAATAATGTAACATAATATGGTCACTTGGGCAGGCACTTGGCAGTTATTTGCAACTACCTTACAAAAACACGGCACGGCGCGTTTTTGAGAATGGGTGGTTTTTTTTTATGTTACTGTGACCGATCAAGCATGATGCCCACCTGATGTTAAGCGGACTAACCTCTGCCTATAACAGATGCATTTCGTCACAACTCACGAATTGCACTGCGCCCGTCATTTGAGACATAGTTGTTAAGTCTCATGTGCCTGTAATTTCACTGGCTCTCAAGGACTACTGCCGGAACACACCGTTAGGTGCTTGGCGACAGTTTTTCTACTTGAGGGTGTTCGCTAGCCAGACGGGCATTCGCAAAATGCCCTTCCACCATGCTTTGAAGCTCAAGCCCGCGGCGGGATTCGAACCATGGACCTGCGGCACGGCAGTCCATAGCCAATGCCACTGAGCCATCACTGCTTAAAACTTTTTACTTTGGTACTATCCTAAAGATGTGAAATAATTTACCAGCATGTACTTCCTCCCTGGACAGCGTGATCTCCTGGCTGGAGTCAGGGTAGACCAGCGTCACGCGGTGGTGCCGGGTCTGCATCAGGTTCGCTACCACCATCTGGTAAATAAACGACATGCAAACATTAATAACCTAAGCTAATCAAAACACCTGTTCTCTCTCGCCACTGTACTCGGTACGTGTGAACCGGCTGAACAGCTGCCTGAAACATCTCATCGTCATCAAGCCATATTTGAAATGTATCCTAGGAAATCTCTTAGGGGCCTTTTTAAAGAAATTGATATTTTAACTTTACTAAGTCTGTATATATTTAAAAAAAATATGTATGTTCGTAAAAATGTATGTAAATTTAAATTATACAGTGACGATAACAACACTAGCAATAAAGATAAAATAGCGGTGCCAGGGTTCAGATCAGCAAAGACAAATAAAAGGTCCTTCTTAGGTCATTGTGTGCAGTTTTATAATAAAGTTCCCAAATATCACAACGCTCGCAGAAGGAAAATACAAGTTGCATGTGAAAAACATTTTGGTTAAGTAATCCTACTACACAGTTTGTGATTACTTAAACGACAAAAATGCTTGGACAATTCCACCTCTGTCAAGCTATCGCCTCTCACCTACGTAGTTTAAACAAATATTGTAATAATTTTATAGTATAGTATGTAACACATTGTTAAAATAAGTTTAAAAGAAAGGCCCCAAGCTCCTTGCCCATTCTTCTCGCAGTAGCTTTATGCATTTTTTTTGCTGAACGTGGCAGTACAATGTAGAATATTTCAATTTTAAAATTTGTAATTGACCCTCATACGAGCGTCGTAGACGCCTAAATTAAATAAATGATTTTGACTTGACTTGAGCACTTATTTATTTTTTACTTAATAGGATAGCTCTTGACCACTATCTCACCTGATGTTAAGTGATGATGTTTTTCAGGCTTAGCTAGAAACACTGGCTCAAGGATAGCTGCCGGATCACACCGTTAGGTGCTTGGCGATAGATTTTCTACTTGTGGGTGGTAAGATAGGCAGGTGGGCATTCACAAAATGCCCTACCCTTTCTTTCAAAGGTATTTGAGCGCCTTGTTCATCAACAACTTTCTTCTTTCCTTAACAGAAATGCTCTTTTGAATCCTTTTCAATCTGGATTCCGGCCTGGTCACAGTACCGTATCTGCCCTAGTCAAAATTACAGATGATATCCGGTATGGTATGAGTAACGGGCAACTGACTGTGCTTTCACTACTTGATTTTAGTAATGCTTTTAATAGTGTGGATTTTGATGTCTTGCTTGCAATTCTTCGTTCTCTTAACGTATCTCAAACAGCTGTTCACTGGTTTCATAGTTACCTGTATGGTCGCCGGCAACGTGTTCGTATTGATGATATTTTCTCGTCATGGTGTAATACGTCTGCTGGTGTACCTCAGGGCGGCGTGCTATCCCCTTTGCTTTTTGCAATTTTCATTAATTCTATTTCCAATCAACTATCTTCCTCCTATCATCTCTATGCAGACGACCTACAAATATACACACAGGCTCCCTTTGACGAGATGCACTCTGCTATTGATCGGATTAATGCAGACTTAAAGCAAATTTCTAGTTGGAGTAAGTCATTTGGCCTAAGCGTGAATCCTATGAAAACCCAAATGATTATTACCGGCAGTTCAAGAATGATATCCAAAATTGACTGGTTCCATCTCCCACAAGTAATTTACGACAGTACATATATTCCTTTCACTCAAACAGTCAAAAATTTGGGTGTCATTTTTGACCAGCAATTATCATGGGAGCCGCAACTAACAGAAATTAGTCGGAAAATATTTGCATCAGCCGGATCACTTAGGCGGCTGCGTAACTTTCTTCCAATATCCACCAAAATTACTCTAGCACGATCTCTCTTGCTCCCTTTATTAGATTATGCTGACGCTTGCTATCTGGACTTAACCGAGGAACAGCTGAATAAGCTAGAGCGCTTACAGAATTTTTGCATTCGGTTCATATTTGGCTTGCGCAAGTATGACCATGTCACTCAATATCGCAACATGCTGGAATGGTTACCTATTCGACGTCGCCGAGATGCTCATGTGCTTTTTCTTCTTTACAGTATCTTGTTCAGTCCCACTACTCCTCCTTATCTTAAGGAACGTATTCAATTCCTTCATCAAACACACTCCCTCTCCCTTCGTTCCACGAATACATTGCTTCTGAATATGCCTGTCTCGTCATCAATATTTTACAATAAATCATTTACGAAACATGCCGTGTTCCTGTGGAACGCACTACCTGTTCACATCAGGCAAGCTAAGTCCATTTTGTCATTTAAGATTATGGTGAAGAAACACTACTTACCAAACAACTGCTGAATATTTTACATATAATTTATCTTATTATACATTGTATAATTTATGTATGTATTGTATTATATAAATTGTAGTATATTTATATATATTTTGTTGTATTGCATGCATTTCATATTATATAAGAAGGTATTTGTATTTATGTATTTATTGTATTAATATTATGTATGTAATATTTTATGAAGATCATGTGTGCTGTGATTATTTTGATTTATAATACCAATGTTTTATCTTTTTTTTTTTGTATACCCTAACCGTAACATTTCTGTAAATCCTCTCCGTGCAAGGTTGCCTGTAAGAAATTGCTTAAGCGATAAGGCCGCCCATTGTCCAATCACATCAATTATCAATGTTTGTAATGTTTTTACGTGTTTTATTTAAGATTGTTGGTCAATAAAGAATTTTGTATTGTATTGTATTGTACCACCATACTATAACGATTGTCATCCCACAGCAATCAGGACCCACGGCTTAACGTGCCCTCCAAAGCACGTGCAGGCTCAGTAGGAAAGTCACTTGCGGTCACCCATCTAAGTAATGACCGCAGTGAACGTTGCTTAACTTAGCTGATCGGTTAAGAACGGCTAAGCAAACTACGCTACGAGCGCTTCAAAAACATGCGAAACTGTTACATCTGATAAGTAACAAGTATTACGAGCTAGATCTTACCTTATGCCTATACTTCTCAAGCGCAGCCCTAGCTTTTGATACTAGTATACTTTCATCAGTCTCCAGCTTGAACGACACCACGTACGCCGACGGCACCCACAGGCTGACCAGTGGGGCCAGCATTTTGGGCACCAGGTGCAGTTGGATGATGGGTGCACCGGACTCCGACTGAATTTTGTGAGTTGGCTGGAAAGACAGAGAATCCTGGGTTGAAAAATAAACGCAATTGCATACTTAAGGTTTCCAAGCGTACTTTGATGATGAGATTCGATAACGAACATTTTGTGTCGGTAGGTAGCAGTCTAGCCAACAACGTAATTCACAAACTCTAGGTTACTCACGACGCCCTGATATCTTCCTACAGATCTACGATCTACACAACTCATACATTATTTTTCTACCGAACAAATACACTTGAACATTTAAAGATCATGACCTGATTTTCTACAATTTTACTTAAATAATCGACGAAATCTCTTATTGCTCCACCACTCGCTCATATATTCAACCTTAGGTTATCGTCAGGCGTATTCCCAGAGTGCTAGAAAACTGCTTCTATTTCTCAAAGACACAAAAGTGAACCTAGAAATCTTCCTCATAATTACAGGCCAATAGCACTACTCAGCATCACTTCAAAAATTCTTGAATAAGTTGTGAATAATCAGCTAACTTCATTCCTCAGAAAATATCACTTAATATCTGATAGACAATTTGGTTTTCAGCGGGGCAGATCAACCGAAGATCATGAGACGAATTACTTAGCATTCCATGGATTCACCGTGCGGGTGCCGGGTCCATCGCGTTGCAGAGGAAGAGGCTAGAGGGGCCTGGGACTTGCAACCCAGGAGTAGGGTTAAGGGGCCCCTTTATGATATATCAATGCTCTCCTTCACCACTCGAGCCTCCTCCCTTACCTAACCAAATTTGATAAGATCCTACTAATGCCGCCTTAGATACACGTTCTAGGATGGAAGTTACGGTTGTTCTTGGTAGGCCAAGGTCTTTAAGTAGGTTATATAGGGATTTCGCTGGTATACCCCTTGCTCCAACTTCTACAGCATATAAACTAACCACATAACCGTTTTTGGTTAATTCATTTGTTAGGTCAATTTCCCACAGCACAGTAAGTTCTATAAGTACTATGCGTTTTAGAATTTTTGAGTATAAAAATATGTCTGGTCTGGATGACTTTCCAATACTGTCTGAAACCACATAGAAAACGGAGACAACTGTACAGCAGTATATCTAGATTATGCTTAAGCCTTTGAGACCGTTTCGGTCGGCTTGATTCTAAAAAAAGATCGAAGATGTAGGCATCACAGGAATAGCTAATGTATGGTTCATAAGTTACTTGAGTGCCCGTAGGCAATTTGTTAAACTCGGTTCTCTATGTAGTAGTCAGCTCCCAATCAGTTTTGGTATTCCACAGGGCAGCATTCTCGGTCCGACGCTCTTTACGTTATATATCAATGATATAATATTTTTTTTCCGACGAAATTCGGATATAATAATTTAAGCAGACGATACAGTCTTAGTTTTTTATGAGAAAGAGTGGGAGCAAGTTCACAGTCGCTTTAAAGAAGGACTCTATCGTATTGGAAAGTTACTTGACCAGAATCTGCCAACATTAAACACAACAAAGACAGAGCCTTTTCTCAAAATGCACTCATGTTCACAAGACAAATATCTCAGTTCACATCCAGGGTGTGCGTGCGTGTGAGTAATTTAAATACTTAGGCATAACTTTATCCTCACATATACACACTTTACATTAGTTTACAAACTTATTCTAACTACGCACATACTACTTATTCCCTAGTATCAGCGTTTCAATTTATCTCTGTTAACCTCAAATATGAGAACGTAAAACCACTTAGTTCTACTTTTATTGTTAAACATACTCCTGTAAAATATTGTACTTACACTCTCATAGTCCTTAAAATTGACCACAAAACATAATCACGTGCACGGTTTAAGTGTGTACTCTGAGCCCCAAGACACAGGCTATCGCCTAGTTTGGTTCTTAACGTTACCAAGTGTTCCTAATATTGTAAGCCAACTTTACTGTGAATTATTTACAAACAGAAAAGTAAAATATTTTTTGGACATAAAAATATAGTTATTATGCCCAGATAATACATTATTTACGTCGATAGATGGCGTTAGTTTCACTTATTATTCTCTTTTTGGGCACGTAGAAGTCCGACGCAGCCATCATATACTACACACACATTGAGGCCAAAATTTGAGTGATATTTACAAGCCACGCGCTATAGTAAGAAGTACATAAATAATGGCGATAGATGGCGCCAATTCCACTTACTATTCTCTCCTTGGGCACGTAGAAGTCCGATACAGCCGCGGCTAGATACAACAATGCTCTGGAGCCAAGGTTTGCGAGACATTCGCAAGCTGCCCTCAGTAGCCAGAAGTACTCGGACACAGTTGTGAAGGAGACGTGAAGGATAGCGCCTGCAGCGTGCGCCGCTTTGTAGCGGAGAAGAATTGGCGCTAGGACGTCCACACTGTCGGGCTTTACTGTAAGAAGTTTACGTAACAATGAATATTACATTTCAATATGGGTTGCTGTTGAAAACATTGTGTGCCTTCCAATTGTAAAATTGCGATGAATACTTTTATGCTGTAAAAGCAGGGAATTACAATCAATCATACTATTTTTGTTATTGTGACGGAACAAGCTCGAGGCCCACCTGATGTTAAGCGGACTCACCTCTGCCTATAACAGATGCATTTCGTCACAAGTCGCGAATTGCACTGCGCCCGTCACCTTGAGACATATGTTAAGTCTCATGTGCCTGTAATTTCACTGGTTCTCAAGGACTGCTGCCGGAATACACCATTAGGTGCTTGGCGACAGATTTTCAATTCATTCGCAAAATGCCCTTCCACCATGCGGCAGTCCATAGTCAATGCCCCTGAGCCATCGCTGCTTCGAATATTGTAAATTATCCAGGCAGTGAGAGGTTCTATATAAGAGATTAGGCAGTAGACCAGCCAAGTTAAGTATATAATAAGATGAATTTATTTATGTAATATTCAATGTATTTTTTAAATAAAGTTTTTATCCTTTTATTTTAATAAGGGTGTGTCAAAAGGCTCGCAGATGGAAGGGTTTCCAAGGGAAAGGCTCATAAAAATAATATTGTACTTCATTCGACACTGTTTCAGTATAGGCACAGTTTTGGGAACGATTGAATGTAAGAATTTTGAGATATCGTCTAATTCTAATGTGAATGGTGTTACGTCACTATCGTTTGAAGAACTATGTTTACCCTTGGTTGTTTCCGGTAAAAAGGACCAATATAAAAAAAAAAATCTCTCATATTGATCAGCAAAGCAAAGTACAATCATTCCTATGATATTGGGCTATTGCACAATTCAATATGTCCTACAAAATAAGATTTACTTTTTTTTTATGCTTGATAGTATAGCCTTCTACCACTATCTCATGCCAACCTAGAATTACTGGCTCTCAAGGACAGCTGCCGGAACACACCGTTAGGTGCTTGGCGACAGATTTTCTACTTGAGGGTGGTAGCTAGCCAGGCGAGCATTCGCAAAATGCGCTATCACCATGCTATAACGACTGCTATCCAAAGACGACAACCGGGACCGACGGCTTTACGTGCCCTCCGAAGCACGGAAGCGCTCGCGCTCGTCACTAGCGGTCACCCATCCAACTCATGACCGCGGGCGACGTTGCTTAACTTTGCTGATCGGTTAAGAACAGCCAAGTAAACTTCGCTACGAGCGCTTCGAGCTTACCGACACATTAAGCCATCAGTATTACTTATCTGAGATTAACTAATAATTTATAATGGTATTTATTGATTATAAAAGAGGCGTCAGTACATTGAGATGAAATTATATTTACCGATTATAAAATGAAAATATTTGGAGAAAGTCAGAAGAAATATTTCTAAATACAAAAAAATCGTTTAGATTGGGAATTTTGGGAAGATATGTCTTTAGCGAATAAAAAAAATAGGAATAAAAGTCATAATTATTTAAGCTGATTTTGTGGACTCTCATATTTTTTTGGGCTGTAATAATTAAACCTTTTTATACTTTAACTTATTGAACTTTTTGAACGCCCCTTGGGGAACAATTGTTGTTGCTGTTATCAAAGCTATCAATCATTTCGATATTAGTTTTTTTACAAGCTGATTTTGCGAAAGTCTTATTTTACCTTCATCTATGTCAACTGCTCTTTACTATGTCGAGCATTATATTAGGTTTGATACGACTTACATATTATGCTAAAAGCAATGAAGACAAATTAAATTTTCAACTCACCAGAGATGGTAGTGTTGGGCCCACGTTCCTGTATATCCAACATGTCCAACAGCTTTTGGCCGTTGAAGTGCCTCGTGAAGGGCTCGAGCGACTTCTGCCGGTGCATGAAGATGACCGCGTACCCTTGCTCTAGGAAGTACTCCGTGGAGGCAGCCCCGCGAGTGCCCGCGCTGAAGTTATCCACGAAGCGGACTGTATTGTGCTCCAGGGGGACCGTGGTGCCGCCAGACTGTCGAAGAACGCAAGTTTTTACACATTAGATCTAATTTATCGTTCAAAGTAAATGAGATCTTAAGATCTTCACAAAATGAGATCTTAAGATCTGCGCTTGCGATTAGCTGCAATTTTTTTTTTAATGTTATTGTAACGCACTAAGGCCAAGGCCCACCTGAGGGTAAGCAGACTAACCTCTGCCTATAATAGACGCTTTTCGTCAACGACGAATTGCACTGTGCCCGTCACACTGAGACGTACAGTTGTTAGGTCTCATGTGCCTATAATTTTACTGGTTCTCAAGGACTGCTGCCGGAACACACTGTTAGGTGCTTGGCGACAGATTTTCGATTTGAGGGTGGTCGCTATCCAGGTGGGCATTCGCAAAATGCCCTTCCACCATGCGGTGCAGCTCTCGCGGCGGGATTCAAACCATGGACCTGCAAAATTTGCAATCGAGGAGTCAAGACTTCTTGATGATGCTACGTGTATATCCGAAACGCATCAAAAACTATTCCGGTTTGGGTTCTGGTCCTTTTTATTCTGTGGTTAATATAAATAAATAATATAAATAATTTTATACTAAAACCACAGAATATACCTAAACACATACCTTAAATTAAAAGGCAAATATAAACCTCTATATTTGCCTTTTAATTTAAGGTTTAATTGAAGGAAACAAAAAGAAGTAGCAAGGTGCGAGGTTTGGGCTGTATGGCAAATGCGTTATCAGTTCAACATTTGAAGCCTTCAGATACGCTTCGTTTCCTTAGCGGAATGTGAGGACGGGTTATTTTATTTTCTTCGGAAAACTAACAGCTATTTAACTATTATCGTGGCAAAGGACGACATTGCTTCGACAGCACTATTTATGAACTTTTTCTTAGACTCTGGGCAAGCAAGTGTTGACGTACCAATCTGCGTCCACTGTTCTTTGGTCTTCACGCAAAACTGTTGTGTAATGTCAAGATTAGCCGAAAAAAGACGCAGCCTTTTTCTTACAAATCCTTCGATTTTTCTTAACTTTGGTCGTTAATCTTCAAAAGGAAAGACCCATCCTGCTGACTGGCTTTTTCTTTTCAGTTCAAAATAGTACATGCAGGTTTCGTCAACTGGCACGATATTATAGACAGCCAATGACTGTCTTCCATTAAACTGTTTTTATAATTTCACTGCACCATTCGAAACGTAGTCGTTTCTAGTTTTCCGTTAAATCTTGCGGTAACCATCGAGTGCAGATCTTCCGAGCCTTCAGGTGCTCATGCAAAATTTTGTGTACTTTACCTATTCCAATGCCTAATACGGTACGAATAAGTAATTAATTTGTCAATTTCAATCAGTTGTCGTACGGTATCAATATTGGATTCTGTAACCGCAGTCGTCAGCCGACATTCACATACATCGTTATGGTGTATAAGGAGATGATCAGGTCTACATCTGAATTCTAGGAACCACGAATACACAAAGCTTCAGGCTTCATCATCAGAAGCTAATTGAAGTCTATAGCAACTCTCTTATTGACTTAAGCCACAGCGAAAGTCGTAAAAAATCATTGAACGGAAATTTTCACAAGTTAAATTAATTGTGATAGCGACACATCATTTTCTAAAAGACGCCACAATGAGAAAGCAAATGATAATCTCCACAATTTGAAAAGTAACATGTTTCTAGAGAGTTCCATTTTCAAAATCTGGAACTTCTTATTTTTTTTATTGTAACTTTTCAGTTTCAAAAACATTCAGTTTGCCCCATGTAACAATTATTTTTAGGCAGACCGTTGTTTAAGCGTTGTTTGTTAAGACATTTATTTAATATCTGTATTTCTGGTCTAGGATGAAGTTGATAAACTAATGTAACACTTTCTGCTACCGAAGATAGTTGCGGGAATGAGAAAGAAAAGGCTACACTTAATATTCATTTGCGTCTAGATTGTACTTTACATATTTGATATAAAGTTCATTATGCTATGTACTATTTAATTGGTTTCTATTCCGTTCCACAGCAATGTAAATTGAGTCTTATATTGTAATGTACTTACAGTCACTAAGACGATCTTGTTGCCATAGCTGTCATGTCTTTCGCAGAACTCTTTCAACAGCGAACGGTTATCCTCGAAGTCAGGCGGAGGAAGGTGAACAGCGAAGAACTCTTCCCAGGAACTGCTGGCCATGATGCCAGCTGGTTGTCAGCTTGGATTTTCTCTGTAAAATTTTCATGATCATCTTAACTTAAACCATACACTCCAGGTCAATACTATAAGTTTTGTCTGATAGAGCATGCTATGAGTATATTTTTAAAAGTTCTCTATTTAGTTTTACGGCCTTTCTTGTGGAAACACAACATTAAAATTCTATCTTAACGCCTTTCAGATGACCCTCCCAGACCAAAGTAATTTAGTAAGATGGGGTAAAGCCACCGAGAAGTCTTGCGGTATTTGTCGGGAGGCCATAGGTATAGCACAGCACTTATTGGTAGGTTGCAAGGTGCTCCTTGATAGGGGTTATTATTCCCGTCGCCACGATAGAGTCCTCGAAATCATACGTGAAGCGGCGAGTCTCTCGGTAGCTAGAGCAAAAAAAGGTTTGATCACGAACAAACGACACGTTGCTTTTGTAAAAGAAGGGTCATCTACAAAAACTAAATCCAAGCCTTACTCCATCTTAGGCGCCGCTCCCGATTGGACTCTTTTGATGGACACGTATGAAAAACATTACAAAATCCCTGAGCATGTTGGTGTTTCATCATCCAGACCAGATATATTTCTATACTCAAAGAATCTAAAACGCATAGAACTTATAGAACTTACTGTGCCGTGGGAAAAAAACTTCACTAAAGACCACACAATAAAAACTAACAAATATTATGACTTAACAAATGAATTAATCAAAAACGGTTATGTGGTTAATTTATATGCTGTAGAAGTCGGAGCAAGTGGTATACCAGCAAAATCCCTATACAACCTACTAAAAGACCTTGGCCTGTCAAGAACAACCGTAACTTCCATCCTAGAACGTGTATCCAAGGCGGCATTAGTAGGATCTTACCAAATTTGGTTGGGCAGCGGAGGCGGCTCGAGCGGTGAAAGGGAGCATTGATGCATCATAAAGGGGCCCCTTAACCTTACTCACTGGGTTGCAAGTCCCAGGCACCTTGACTGGAGCCTCTTCCTCTGCAACGCTATGGACCCGGCGCCCGCACGGTGAATCCATGGAATGCTAAGTAAATTCGTCTTAAGAATTTTTTTACTGCCCAGGTACCAATTAAAGTTTTTTATGGGGTTTTGACAGAACAAGCACAAGTTCAACTTGACGTTAAGTAGTTACCTCTGCCCATAACAGATGGATTTGTCACATGTAACAAAATGCACCTGCCACCCTGAGACATGCAGTTGTTCAAGCCACATGTGCCTGTATTTTTACTGGGTCTCAAGGACTGCTGCCGTAACACACTGTGATGACTGATTTTCTACTTGAGGATGGTAGATAGCCAGGAAACATTCGCATAATGTCCTTCCAGGATGTGGTGAGGCTCAAGCCAGCAGTGTGGATCCAAGCATGGACCTGCAGCACAGCAGTCCATAGCTATTACCACTTGCCTATCATTGCTAAGATTTAAGTAGTAAGATTACGATTTGGTGGTTATTTTCAACTCCATCCATCAACACTCACCTGAACATGTTCACACCCTAATTTACTTTTGTCTGTTTGCGAAAGTATTAATTTTTTATTGAATATATTCTTGTCACACGATAAAATAGACATGTGTGCCGCATACACTCTTTTTTATTTTTGTGCAACTGTAGGACCTAGCTATCTGATTTATAAACATAAGGACTTAATGTGTCACTGTTGCCCTTGCACTTGTGGATCATCAGTGAGTTATATGCTGTTGGTATATTCATTTCTGTATCATGAAATTTAGCCCCACTAAGACACATGTGTGACCTTCTTCTGAAGTTTATTCCACAATGTTACAACAGTGTTTTAAAAAATTGTGTCCACAAATTCCTATCTAGACTGACTGAGCTCCATACCACTAAATCTGGTACAGAATAACGCAAAGTCAGCCTCACCGCTCTCCATGGTATATTGGTATTGTAGGTAGAAAACTCATTATTTCTGCATACAGACTACAATCCGGACACATTCTACTTAGGAAATTCGCATTTATGATGGGTAAATTATTTTCACCTAATAGGGTAGTTGACACAGTCTAAAATAAAATACAGTGTAACTTTAACATGATAGTAGTTGGAGCACATAACTCGATGATATTAACAAATTATTTATTCTGCATTGGATTACCTTTATTTTGAATAAACAAAATGAGTTTAAATTTTCTTTAAGTCACGTGATCTCAAACGGAAGTAAAGGCGGAAATGATGTCATAAGGACAAAAACAAAGCCACAGAATAGGTAATAGTAATCATGAGAGTTTGCTTCCAAAGGTTTTGACAGTGACAATTGACATTAGTAATTGCTAATAGCAAGCAACCTACAAAATGTCGCATCACTATCGATTTACTACTTAGGCCCCTATTTCACTACCAAATCCATTGGATCCCATATATTTAATAGTATAATACGTACATTTGACTCATTTATCTTTGATCATATTTCGCCGTGAGATTTGATCAAAGATCAGCATAGATAATAAAACCCAAACTCGGAACAAGAATCTATGGAAACATTTTGCAATTATTACTCATAGTAATACAACAACTTTAAACAGTTGGAAAAGCTTATGTTTATCATTATATTTATTCCGATGTCACTGCACGCCATTGTCTCGATCACTTGAAAGTGTTTACATTTCGGGATTACAAAAATGTTCAATAAAATAGTGATTTTGAACCGATTCCAGTTGTTTAATTACCATGTATGAAAAATAATTGATAATGCTGCCACTCATGTATCCGTGCTTCAAACAGTGTTGGTTCTGTGATTGTTTTATTCAGTCTACATACATCCCTACACTATGGTACACGTTCTGCCGAACAACCTGTATAATCGATTACGCACGACACTACACAAGCAAGCAAAACGTATTACATTTCAGCACTATTTGTTTTTGCCCTAGTGACGTCATAAGCATACAGGCCGCCATTGAATGATGTTTTAGCGCCAATTTTAAAAGTTGAAATAAAAAGATGGATTTCTAGTATTTCAGGACTACTAAAAAAAAAATTAAAAATGCTAGGTGTATATTTCAGTGTTCTAAATAATTTAACATACTTCAAAAAAACAAGTCAACAACCCTATTGTGAGGTGTGTTATAAACCTGAGGATGGTTACTAAATTTTGACGGAGTGGGTCCGGAAGCAGACTGATAGGCATAGAATATTTATAGATTAATTTGAGTGAGACAAATATTGGTGCAGTGTTTGATGTATTGTTCAGGCCAACTTCACATGAGGCTGGTATGATTTATGAGTTAGTGACTCCTTACCTTAATTCCATAAATCAAACTATTCACTCCCTATATTGTCACTAATCGTAGTATTATAGTTTGTTGTTATATGGCTATGATGGGACTGGCATTTATATTAAATATTAAAAAGTCCCTAAATAAAATGACAATAAAAAAAATACCACTGATGTTGCAGTCTTTAATAGGCAGCAGTTTTAGCATTACAACAGGCGCACAGGAAGGTTTTCTAGCTTCTTTTCCAATAAAAAATCATAATTCTTTTACCACTTACTTGTATTTTTTTATCCCTTTTTATGTGTTTGTATTGCATATTGTAATTTGTTTATTAACATAGAATATGCAAGAAAACCAGTTTCATAGATTCTATGTCACCCAATCAGCGATGCAATATCACAGGATGCAAAGTGGAATAATGTATGGACAGTATAACAGGATCATGATATAAAATCAGATAGGTATCTTAGATTTCTGAACCTGATTATCTGATCTACAATGACATTTTATTTCACCAAAATATTTTTTTCAAAATTAAGTATAGTTTTTAGCTCCTTTTCAAAACAGATTAAACAAGTTGCAGCATACACTACCTAAGGAGTAACTCAATACACTTTCAGTAACAGGATTAGTGTCTGTTCAGCAGTTATTTGATACTCAACATTGGAGATTTGGAAGGGAAAGACTTGTAAGATTTCATATAAATAAATAAATAATTTGTGTTAATCACATGTGAAAATGTGTACATAGCGGCAAAAATTGGTTGAGTCTTGAACTGAATAATCATTCCTAATATTACATTAATTTTAAATCTTATCCATTTCTGATATCGAACATCAAAAAGATTTCTCCTTAAATGAGTACATCAAACAATAATAAAAATTAAAAAAACATTTTTTTAGCGATTTACTAAAAACAATTGTTGCTAAATATTTAATTTGCAAACAGTCTAAATTAATAAGGTACATTTATATGATGTATATACTTCGGAAATAATTAAGCTTTATTATTCTTATTATATGATAAGTATAACAGTACAGAAATCTAACAATTAATTAATTTATCATGAAAAGTTATTAAACGAGGGAGGCACACCTGTTTGACACAGTGATGATAACTACAGTCCACAGTGAACTTTCTCCGAAATTTTCCGCGACTCCACCTTAGCAATGCCGTGAAACAACAACGTTTGGTTTAGACCGTTTAACGACTGTCAGTCAATATTTACTTGCTCCGTTTACTGAAAAATCAATGAGAACTGAGTGAGGGGATCATATTCGCGGAAGATAGGGGATAATAAATAACATGAAGAAACCTGCCTTAAAAGGATAGTTAGATGTGTACCTTTGAGCAAGCAGTCTGGCACGTCCTTGGACGTTGGTCACGTCAAGACCTCGACGCGCGATCGATGATTTTAATTTAGAATTTCCTTGGAAGATGATCGAGCCGACGACCGCCGATTGTGATTTTTGATAACAGACTGACATTAGCTACGCGTTTACGGAGCTAGATATACTTATTTATGATTGACAAGATATATTGTTAAGAGCAGTCCTTGTAAACAGACAATAATGAATGTTTTGTGTTTTTGTTGACAAATATGTTTTTAACTTTGTTTTCCTGTACAGTTTAATCCCGTTAAATTTCTTATCTCTATGGTTTATTCCTACCAGTGATCGTGTTATAAATTGCACGTGAATATAGCATTCGTACCCCGGTCTTGAGGGTCTACCTACCCTCGCCCAAATTCCGGTGAAGTTGGACGGCTGACAGGGGCCCGTACAGAACCTTGGTTAGAGCGCACTCGGAGTGCAACTTTTCAATCTAACGTCGCGCGTCGTTCACAACCTTCGAGTAGAGCGCAACTTTTAACTATCAAAATCGGTCGTTAAAAGGTTGCATTTTTAACTGACATGCCCTTGATATTTCTTGATGACAGAATTATAGGCACTCTTTTGTATTTTGCATGTAAAGGTAGTTATTGCTTTTCGAACATCATAAATTAAACGTCTATATATTTTTCTAGTTCCCCGCCAAAATCGGTATTTGAGGTTATAAAACAACCGAGTCGTTCCGAACCTTGGAGTAAGTATGGGTATGTTCCATTAGTCGCTAAGAACGTAAATTTCGATAATTTTGATCACATTCTGCGTCTGTGGTTGTGATCACGTGATCGTTTGTAACTGTCATCCCCGTTCCATTTTTGGATAAGAACGCTAAGAATGCCACTAAAACTTGCAACTTCTGTCACTTTTGACATTAGATGTAGCGTTTAAGGCGAAAATAACGCCAAGACCCATGTGGAAAACTTTTTGGGAGTGTGATCGTTTTTAGCGTTTTTAGCGAATCTCACTCAAATGAAACGCACCCTTAAAACAACCAAACATTTACACTCTGAGCCTTGGAACGGCTCCAAACCTTTGAATAGAGCGCAACTTCAAGACGTGCGAGACCATAACCCGCTATAGGGGAAAAAAAAAGAGCGCAACTTTTTAACTATAAAAAACGATCGTTAAAAAGTTGCATCTTTAACTGCCATGAACTTGACATGTCTTGATGAGAGAATTCTAGGCACTCTTTTGTATTTTGCAGATAATGGTAGTTATTGCTTTTCAAACATAAAAAGTCTATCTATTTTGCTAGTTGCTCTTCAAAAATTGATATTTGAGGTTATAAAACAACTTAGTCGTTCCGAACCTTGGAGTGTGTTAAAACAACCAAACAACTACACTCTAAGGTTTGGAACGTGGCACAGCGGCAGCCAACATCTATTTCCTCTCCTAAAAAAATTGCGTTCGTTCATTGCATTGCATGCATTCGTATTTAGCGCGGGAGTTTCACAATATTGTCAAATGAAGTCGAAGAATAGTCGTCGTCGGCTCGTATAAGAGGCGTTGCTAAATAGACACTATTTAGCGCTAAGCAGTGGATGGATAATAGGTCGAATTATAATAATAAGGTTTATCAGAGGATGGCGTTCACAGAATATAAAATATATTTTATTCTTCATATGATATCATAAATATACCAAGGTAAATAATATTATCATGCTTAGCAAAGAATGAACTAATATTTAGGATACCATTACTGTGTCCAAAGGGCAAAACGGAGCCTTATTATTGAGACTCCACCGTATGTCTGTCTGTCCATCCGTGCGTATATCAGTATCTAGACGGAAGAAGATACCTGTTTTTTTTTGTAGTACATTGAGCTAAATACGAATATCTGAATAAACATTTTCATATTATTTTCAGGGTGAGTTCAATATGAGATGTGGGTGAGATAGTGGTCAAAGGTTGACCTAACAGATGTACATACAATAAAATAAATAACAGAATCCATCTTTTACATTTTTGCGTGTTCAATCTTTAAAACATTTATGAAGTAAATGCGATTACAGACGCTGATATCAATTATTTGATGGACGGTGGTGGTAACGGGATCAGTGTTGTCAATGCTATCGTATAACCTTATTTTCGAAAGACTGCGATCTACTGATTATTTTTTCTATTGAGTGAAAATAAAAATAAATGCGAACTTGCCATACTTGCACGCAGTCAATTCCAGAAGCAAAACGATTGCATTGGCTGGACAGATTAGTTAATTTAAACAAAATGTTGTCCAAGTAGTTTATATCTCCTCCTACAAGAAATACTATTTGGGTGCGATTTACTGTTTGCCGCCGGACAAGCAGTTTTTTTTTAGATTTTGGAGTTGCGTTTCCTTGCCTTTTATTTTGTTACTTTCCTAAAAAATCTCAACGTTCTAAATCTCTAAAATTAACTGGCAACACTGACGTTTGTTTACCGATAACATACTATTCATGCCAAAAGCAATTTTATCGATGATAGCGACCTTCATCTGTTCGGTTTCAGAAATCACGCTTTTGACAGTTAAGTACGTAGTAGCGATTAAATTCGCTGCGGTCGAGTGCTATCAACAATTCAGAAAGGTCGTAATCGTGCTCACAACGCACACGGCCACGCGGCTACATGTAAATTAAATTAATAGTTACTACCGTTTGGCTTATCGTCAAAGCACACATGTACAGCCTGTACACACTCACACATATACAAAATGTCAGATAGATTTGCTCCAAGGTACCTGGAACAACCTTTAGAGCTACTGACAAAATATGAAATTTGCAACAGCAACAACAAACGGTGGTGTGAATAGCTGGCGTGAGGGACGGAAGGGCCCCTGGTCCTCCCTAGAGCTAACTGACGGGATCCACTCCGGTCTCTTACTCCGGCACGTCAGATGATTCACAGGATTATGCACCGGGACAGCCTCCCCGAGCGGAGATTAAAAGCAATCCCGAGGTTTGGGTCCCGCACTGACCAGCGGGTGGCCAGCGGTCAGCCGTTTCACTGGGTCTCCCAGGACCCAGCGCCAACCTCTCACGACCGTTCAGCAGTTAGATGTTGCCTAACTCACAGTACGGCCCTAAAAGTTAGGACAAGTACAAGTCACACAGGACTGGTACTCCCGCAATAGTACCGGAACACGTCCAAGCTGGGGCATGGACATTTGGCCATACAGTTTAACGGGAGGGTGGTAGTTAACCAGGCTGACCTTAAGGCCCTACCACCACGTCGGTTCTTCGAGTTGAGTTGCAGCCCTCTGGGCCGGCAGGGGATGCGACGAGCATGCCTCCAGGCTTATCCCCCGTCTGCATGTTTTGAAAATGGGGCTCATTAGGTAACTAAGCAATGGTAGCATAGTAATCACTAACAACTAATCCTTGGCTTAGATTGTACACAATTCATTATTTATTGTAGAATCTGTTTCTGTCATTTGACAGCTAGCCAGGATTTGGCCGATTGAAAAGGTAGTAAACTTTTGGCTAGACAGATCATAATTAGCTGACAGGTCGCCCGAAACGGATATTATCAAATCTTGTCTGGATTAAATTAAGCTCAATTAGAGTGTTGGCACGGCGTCCATCCGCGTTTTCACCACATGTCTTGACCGAAGGCTTGCAGGAACGCACCCCGGTGACGTCATGTCACAAGGACTATCGTTGGTGCGATTAATTGAGAATCAGCCAGCAATATGCCGAGGGAAAATTCCTACTCTTCGCATGGTTACGATTGTCCGAGATTAAAATTTCAAGACGGATTTGTTAAGGATCAAATTGGGCACATTGCAGCGCAAGTAAGGTGTGGAAAATAGAAATCGTTGGGGAGTCCCAAGAATGTTTTTTAAACAGCTGCACTTCAGTTGTTTTACCTTATTAATCAATAATTTGTGACTTGTGTTTTACCTTATTAATCAAAAATGCTGACGCTGCAAAAAAAAAAAACAACTTGAACCCTTTGTTTATAAATGTATCTAAAACAAAAAGACTGAAAATACGTAACCATATTATCACTTGTGCTTAATAAACATATTATCACCTGGGAACGACTAGGAACAGTAATTTATCCAGTTGCGTGGTGGCAGCTGGAAGTTTTCTTCTAATTAATTCCAATCTGCCACCTGTCTCTTGTCACTTCTACACTCAACACAGTAGCTACATGACACATCTGGACGATGACACTACACATGCTAGAAAATATTTTATGTTCTTTTCATATACGTTACTTATGCAAAATTATGGGTGTCTTCAAATCGAGAGTAAATAGGTTTCTTCTAGGTAAGCGTGCTCCATCCTAGACCACATCAATGCTTAACATCAGGCAGGGTGTGGTCAAACGCGAACCTATTTCGAATAAAAAAAAAAAAAAAAACATATTCGGTTCTGACGTCAAAGACATTCTAAGGACACTTAAATGATCGACACCAAATGCAGTTTGAGCAGGTATCAAGTTTTAGGATTTTAAATAAATTCCTATGCTGTAGAGTAAAATTGTTTTTAACACAACATAGCCAAGGATGTCTACTTTCTAAAAGTGTTTGAATTAAAACAATTGGACACATACAAGCGTCACAATAACGCTCGTGCTCGCCGACTGGCCTGCCAGTAGCGATGCCAAAGACAATAGAGTAACTAGCATTAAACGACCCGTGATATACAGACGGTTAGATAGACAGCAGAGAGATAATCCGGAATCTGTTTTGCTAATTTAGTAAGGAACACTAAAAAGGTTAGATATGTCATGTAATTGTTACTTACATGCAAATATGGATGCGAACAAGTAGAACCCTACGTCACAGTTGTTGATGAGCAGCAGGTTCAAGATCTGTATTGACGCGAAAGTGGCTATTCGACCTCCTGTCAGAGGCAAGGCGATAGCTAAAGCTCTGAAAAAAAAACAGTAAGTATTAACGTTATGGTTGGTTTTTTTGCTAATTGATCACGTTATATGCGGGATTCAGAAAATACATTTTTACCGCAGCTAAACAATATTTTTGACATAGAACCATCATGGTTTGAGGAGGAGAATAACCAATGAGGTTCTTCATTAAAAAATATGCAACATTCGTTTATTGATTTTTTTATTCAGCTTAGAGAAGAAACTTGGATACTTCGAAAGTTCGAGTGATTTTTGATTACCAGTTCCGACGCGGAACTAACACGGCAGAAACAGCTCGCAATATCAATGTTGCGTTTGAGAGGGGACTGTTAATGAACGCACAGTGCAATTTTGGTTAATACTCATTTTGAATGGTGGCAGGGCATTTTGCGAATGCCCACCTGGCTAGGTACCACCCTCAAGTAGAAAATCTGTCGCCAAGCACCTAACAGTGTGTTCCGGCAGCTGTCTTTGAGAGCCAGTAATTCTAGGTTAGCCTGAACAATTTCCTCGACCACGTCATCACATACAATCAGGTGAAATAGTGGTCAAAGGTTAACCTATCAAGCATAGAAATAAAAAAAAAACGCTTTCATTATCGGAACTTTGATTTGAAGAACGAACCACGTGGAAGGCTGCCCACACAGGAGTAAAACAATAAATTGAAAGAGATGGTGGAAGCCATCGATTTAGGAAGGGAGGGGATGTGTTGAGAAGGCGGAATCCGTGTCGCAGCAACGAGTTCCGGAGAACTTGTTGGTTAAAGTCGTCAAATTCAGCGCGCCAGTCGCGACTTCGTCCACGGTCGTGCAAACATCGTATAATTAACACAAAATGCCAAGTGTACTGGCATGACGTGCAAGAATAAAAGGGATAGGGTGAACTATAGCAAAAATGGGATATCATTCCACATGTAGGTACAAGAATTCACATGTTATTATTCTAAAATCCATCATAATTCCAAACAAAGTTAACAAAGCCGTCGAGAATGTTAATTCTTTGAAAAATGTATAGCATATTCATTATCGATATCCATTGCTGCTAGTGTTATGAAATTGTTTACAACTCAACAAGCAAATGCCGCAATGTAGAGCTGCGTTTAACTATTTTCTCACAGCGCGCATCGTCCCCTAGTACTAAAATAGTTACATTACATACTATGTGTTGTTAAGTGTAATTTATCCAATAAATAATAAGCTACAATTGGGAGGTGATGTTTTTGTAAATTAAATTTATTTTATCTTATTATTCAGATACTAAGATTTTAATGAACTTTTAGGTGATTTAAAAATAAATAAAACACGAAATTTATCATGTATGAAATTTGTATAGAGAATGAAATGTTATTTTATAGTCAATTACTTATCAGGTAGGTATACCCTGTAGTTTATTTTTCAATAACACTTTACCGATAGTATCAATCCCTAGCGTACGTGAAAATGTATGTATGTAGGAGTAATTTTTATTGTTACTGTGATGTCCGAGAGCTTTGCTTACATTGATCGATTTGTCAGTGTGCATTGTGATGAATTGGTGTAAGTAGCTAATGAGAGCGCTGCGTTCAGTGTATTACTTTAAGAGTTTCTTTTCTCATTTGTAGGTGTGAAGTGCAGTGGAGATAAATAATTGAAAAACTGCAAATCAAGCAATAACGGCAGACGTCTACCCTGCGGAACTCCGAACAATGCTAGCAAAACTAGCAGTGAAACAGCCCCGACTCATGCATAGATCTTCACCATACTGCTTCATGATAACGCGAGACTTCATACAGCACGAAAAACCGTTTTAACTCAACACTTCTACTACTGCAATAAGAAACCATTCGTCACCCTCCGTATTAGCGGCCTTGCTCCAACGGACTACCAAATTTTTTCGTGATTTGGAGAATTTTTAACGTGAAAAAAAGTTTTCTTCCCTGCAGTACAAAATGTTTTCACACAGTTTGTCGAATCTAGATCACCAGAGTTCTATCGCAAAAGCATTAATGACCTTCCTATTCTTACATGGCAGCAATGTATAGGTAATAATGGTATAGTATAAATATAGTAATAGTATTCTATTGGCCAATAAGCGTTCAGTCCAATTCGCGATGTGTGACGTATGAGCCTTCAGTATTTAGTCTGTTGATCAAGACTTTGACGCTACAGAAAGTGGAGGTTAAGTAAACAAGTCCATATCGTATTATGCTGGTTTATGCGCCAAAACCATCAGGCTGGAGTGGCGAAAGGGTTGCGCATTGTAATCTTAAGTTCCTGGGTTTGATCAACACGTTGGACAATACAGGGGTTTGAATGTTAAAAAAATATGTAGTAGCAGTTCCGTGTCTGTGTCCGGTGGATGGCAATAGGTTCGCCGCCTATGAAATTCAACCTCGTATGCAAATATGTTTTTGTATCCGTAGGTATTAACCCCTCGCTATAATAATGTGATCATTTGGTGTCCGATTAAATTTTTTGGTAAAAGAACTAAGGGTATCAAAGCATTTTATGGTGGTCATTATTTTAAATCCGTTTTTTAATGCCCAAACTAGAAATGAATATGTTTTTTTTTGTCTGACTATTATTTTTGTTCTTAACTCTATGAAATGAACTCATGGCAACTATAACGGCGACCAATCAGAGGACGGTTCACAATTTCGCGGGAGATTATAGATCGTTAGATTATAAACTGCCAGCTAGACATGGTCAGTTTATAATCTGACGAAAATGTAAGCGGTAGATTGTAAATTTTAATGTTCGTTCACAATCTATCGACAGTTTACAATCTCACTAGATTTTTTATAAACTAACGTATCGTACAATTATCCGGTGACATAGGTACTCATTTTAGATCATCGACCAGTTCCTACTAGGGATTAGTTAAGATCAGCATAAAATATTATTATTACTTAAAAAAAAGCTTATATTGCTATTATATAAACGTACGAAAAGACACAGTACCACGTAAGATAGTCCATGTCTCTTTATTCGTGACTACCCTCGATAACTCAAGATTTAATGAGAACTAATTAAATGTTAACATTTGATCCTAGCCTGGAAAATAAACAATTATAACTAGTTGTTTTTGAAATGCGAAATTTACTTAGCTGTTCTTAACCGATCAGCAAAGTTAAGCAACGTCGCGCGCGGTCATGAGTTGGATGGGTGACATTACTACTGAGCGTTTCCGTGCTTCGGAGGGCACGTTAAGCCGTCGGTCCCGGTTCTTGTCTTAGGATGGCAGTCGTTATAGCATGGTGGTAGGGCATTTTGCGAATGCCCGCTTGGCTAGCTACCACCCTCAAGTAGGAAATCTGTCGCCAAGCACCTAACGGTGTGTTCCGGCAGCTGTCCTTGAGAGCCAGTACTTCTAGGTTAGCCTGACAACACCTTCGACCACATCATCACTTAGGGTAGATTTATATTAGACCGGGCCGTGCCCGTGGCGTGCCGTGTACGTGGCCCGAACGGGGCATTTTGTATGAAGCAGTTTATATTAGACAGTGCCTGATCCGTGTCCCGTCTGGGCCCGCCTACTAACGTACGCTCCGGCCCGCCCCGGCCCGGACACGGCCCGGTCTAATATAAATCATCCCTTACCATCAGGTGAGATAGTGGTCAAAGGCTAACCTATCAGGCATAATAAAAAAAAAAAGTTGTAGTTTAGTTTCTAGCGCTGAGTTGTACATGACATGTTCCTACTTACGTTAATAAAGAACTTCAAAAAAACTAGTTTGGAGACATTTTTGTGACTAGTAGACTGGTTTAGACAATTGATTCATAAAATTTGTATTTCAAACCCGTGGAGCATAAAAGGGGCAGTATCATTGGAGCATATTTTGTTTTGGCTTCACTTGTTCCATATCTTTACTTATCTGAGTTCATATTATGCAGCGCTTTATGAAAGCATAACACAAAACTACCAACCTGAGGTGCGTCGGGAACAGTGCGACGATGATAGCAGTATAGAACCCAATCACGAGCATGCCTTGCAGCATGATAGCGAACATGACGGCACTGCCAATGGCGTTCGGGATCAGATTCACCAGGATACCGGACACGCCGCATACAGCTGCCAATATGATCACTATGTTGCGGCGTCCCACGGAATTAACCACCTGGAAATGAAAAATATTTCGTCACTTGCATATCATGCGCACTTGAAGTATATCCTAAACCAGAGAAAAAATATGTTTAGGCGCCCTAATGCCATCGAAAGCAAACAAGTTGTCATCGTCAGGACCACTATGTCCTAGTTATGAATGAAATTCTATTATCATTATCGCCGATGCCAATGGGCTAATGAATGGAAAATGTTGAATCCTAGTATACACATAAAGAGAGTTATATTATTTTAGGAACAATTAAAGTACATTGCATTTCAAGTCTTGAATTTGTCAATGTAAGACTTGCATACCCATAAAACAATATCAATTGAATATTTTCTGTAAAATTTAAGGTTTACAAATGTTTAGAGTAGGAATAAAGTTTCTCATTCGTTGGAAATGAAAATTGTAAAATTTATTAGTCTTAAAATGTGTTGTTTAGATTTTAGCTCAGCTCGTAATTTTGCTTGTAATCATATTTAGAAATATAGAACGAAAGCGACATCATAGCCAGCCGGAAAAGTATTTGAAAAAGTACTTATTTTGATCAGATGAAGTCTAGTACAGTCCCACCAACTTATCTGTTCAGGCGGCAGAAAAAAGAACTACAACATTCCTTCAAATTGTGACAGTTTGTAGATGATTTCCTTGACCAGCAGCGCCCTTGCGAACTGCACAGTTAAGTTGGTGGTACTATAGTCTGGTTGATGCCCGCGCATCCCTTATGACGGATAAAGTAATACAATTAGAGTACAAAATATTCAGCTCAAGTAAGCAATCTTAGATGGCCCAGTGGTTAAGGCAAGGACGTGGATTTGATTTATAAAAATATATTCTTTTGGTCTCTCATGAGGTGGACTGACCACATTGAACAAGTTGAGAGGAGCCGATGGATGCAAATGGCCAATAGCTGTTCTTTGTGGGGAGGAATTCCTTCAATGGTGGACGTCTTCCGTCAGTTGATGATGATGATAGCAATAAAAAGGAAGTGGTAGATATCCTTACTAGTTTTGTTAACTAGAAATCTTTTTAGTGCCACAGATGACTTTTAGATGAGGCTGCAGTTCAAATATTCCATGTATTCCAAAATATTATAATTTATTTTTGCATACCATTATGGTGGAATGTGGAGCGCTACCTGTTTTATGTAATATCAATACAAACACCCATGTTCAAGCAATTATATATTTTTGAATTTGAATTTGAATTTGAAATATATTAGTTGTCTACGGATGTATTTTGTTCTCTGAGAGGACTGCTAGTCAATCGTTATAACTATTATTATCTAGTAAATATAGATATATAGTAATACATATAGATAGTAGTAAATATAGATATATACTATAAAGTAATACTGTGTACCGACACTTCATTTGTACGTGCAATGCAGGTATATCTACTTATGTAACTATGGCGTTATTCATAAATCATTTGTATTAGATCAATTAAAAAGGTAATACTCTGCGATCAGCGAAGTGAAGCTGGTATTCCAAACATGTGGTACAGTCCGCGAGGTATAAGCTGAGCTTTGCATTTGTGTGAGTGTACATGGATAGTGTAGGTGTGACAACCGGCCTTAGGCGCGGCGCCATTTTCGCCCGGTAAAAACCTGATTTTGGGTAACCGGCCTGAGGCGCGGCGCCATTCTGTCTCGCCGCGCTCCTGCCGATTGGTGATCACTCACACTAATGCAAAGCTGAGCTTATGCCTCGCGGACTGTACGACGCTACCACGTTACCGACCTGGTTACATACCATTCCATCACGATTTTAATCTTTTGAGGATAGTTTTTTTCAACTTAAATTCCAATGTAAATATATGATTTCTCCAAAATTTTTGCTCCACGCGAAGGCATACTTTCCTTGTACGTGATACGCGTGGTGTTTAATTATTTATGTATATGGTGAGGTAAAGTTTTACCCGGCGTCACTTAGCTGTTCGTAGAGTTGCGACTGAACATTTTTGTTTGCTCTAAGATAAGTGAATGCTACTTACCAAACTAACAAAGAGGTTGACGACTGACTGTATCACACACACAATAAGTACTATCAGCAGCGCAGTTACGTCCAGAGCACAGGGCACTGCATCAGGCTGGAATACAACAGGAGCCATCATCAGATCGATATAATATGTATTTATGTAAAACTGTGATTAATTAAATCCCAAGGTAGTCACAAATCTGCAAGACCTCTGGACACATGGAATACTGCGTGAATAGAGAACGTTATGATTAATATAAAATTTCTGACGGTAGGACAAATAATTTCTTAATAACTCATGTGACTAATGAAACCAATTAGTCACCCCGTGACCACGATCACTGCAAAGTGTTTGAAACGTCGGGACGAAAATAAACATACGCGATTGAAACCATTTAAAGTTGTTTAATTACAATGTGTAATAATCGCGAAAATCTAAGACAACATCAAAAATGTGTGAGTATAGAACAGGCAATCACGATGGCGGCCCTCCACAGTAAGTTATTGATACTCATGTTTAAAGGCAGGCCTCGTTTGTACACGTCTTAGAGTGGGTATAGGTAAATCGTATTGGTACAAACAGTAAAACAGTAGTATAGTATTGCAACTATACACTCAAAAAATATGGATCCTGGCCACGAACGGACTCAAGTTCAGACTTATGTTTACCTGGTACTTCTTAGTTGAAGAACATTTAAATTTTTCCTTTAATTCTTTATAGCTGATAGAGAGCCTTTGACCACTATCTAAGTTGATGGTACAAGTGATAATGCGATCGAAAATTTTGTTAAAGGGCTAACCAAGCACTCATAGCTCTCAGAAGTCAAAGGACAGTTGCCAGAACACACGGTTAGACACCATGAACATGGGTAAAGCATATGCAGTGGCGCCTGCTTTGCACCAGGAGTTACGTTTTTGTGACGAAAGAAGGTGGTTTCCCTCTTGTACTGGTTAGCCAATTAGTAAGTAGGAGCGCGAGGAAACGGCTGTAAATGATGATATCGTCGTGGATAGTCAGGGTCAATCCTAATGGAAACTAGGTCTCAAGAGAGTTGGTGGAACAGACGGTGAGGTGCTTGGTGTCAGATATTCTTCATGAGCGCGTTATCTATCGAGGTATTTCCAAAATGCCCAACGACTGTGAAAAAACTACTAGGAGAGTTTGATTTACAAGTGCTTTTTTGTTAGGATACTCACGTCGCCCGGAGTGTTGATGCCAGCCTCGATGATCCCGCAAAGCGTAAGGTTAGAACCCTCGCCTGTATCCAGGATCTTTACAAATTGGTTAGCAATAGTGGGCAACCAGACAATGAATGCTGCTATTCTGAAAATGAATTGTAGCATGTAAATATCTAAATGTTTTTAAATATAGGAACCGACTTCCAATACTGAAAAAAGTCGGTAGGTGCCATGCTGATTCAAAACACTATGTAGTCACAATTTCATTGTTTAACTTCCACAATTTATTTCAAACATTTTTATTTTTATTTTATTGCTGATAGGTTAGCCTTTGGCCACTATCTCACCTGATGGTAAACGATGATGTGGTCGAAGATGTTGTTCAGGCTAACCTAGAAGTACTGGCTCTCAAGGACAGCTGCCGGAACACACCGTTAGGTGCTTGGCGACAGATTTTCTACTTGAGGGTGGTAGCTAGCCAGGCGGGCATTCGCAAAATGCCCTACCACCATGCTATAACGACTGCCATCCTAAGACAACAACCGGGACCGACGGCTTAACGTGCCCTCCGAAGCACGGAAACGCTCAGTACTGGTTACCATCTACAGGAGTTGCATTACCATGTCATATAGCTCTAGGCAAACGAATAGGGGTATTTGTAATTTTACTTACGAGTGGAACTTATGATCGATCTTGTTGAAAATAAATGAACCTAACTTGGCAGTATATTCTACCTAACAAAAAAAGAAATCTTAAAAATTGGATAATGATTGATGATGAAAAAATATAAACGCATATTCTTGAGAGCCTTTCTGCCTTTCGTGTAACATAAAAAGATAAATATAAAGAAATTTAAATGAGCAGATTTTAATGAATAGATTCAGGCGTAACTTTGCGGAAATCTATAATAATAACAAATATTTTTAAAATATTTTAAGAAAACATCAAATTTAGATTTTAATAAAACACTTAAAAAACATAAAAATATATCTAGTGACAATTCCGCCAAATTTTCCTGCTAAGCCGACGTGACGTCACAAACGCCACGCAGCCAAACCGGAAGAATTTTCGACGCGTTTCGCTTCTACGCGAAGCATCCTCAGGTGGTCTTGACACTACGAGCGCACGATCGAGAATGAGCGGCCGGCGGCTCAGCACGCCTTTATATAGACGAACTGAGTCAGCACGCCTTTATCTAGACTCGAGCGTGGGTCCCTGCTCTTTGTTGTAGCTAACAATTGGTGAGTTATACGTTTTTAAAGTGACAATGACATCATAATGGCCATAAATTGATTACAAATAATAATTTTAAATTATATGTATTATGCAATGTGTTTTTGAATATGAATAATATCGTAAAAATATTACAAAATTACTTCCTAAAACAAATACATGTTTTAACTATTTTGTAGTGGCAAATTATCACTACAAATACGTAACAGTGGTGATGAAACCAATTGTGTCTGTTCATTCAACAGTGCAACGCCTTTACTATGTTTTAATATTTTTAACTGTTCCAATACACACAATCGAAATCCCTTATCACAACAATGTAAAATCTTAAAGGTATTACTATCAAGGAGTTGATGACTGCTTTCAATTAAATGTTTTGCAAAGTCAGACAATTCGGGGTGGTCGTTCCTAAACGCGGAATTGTGTTCTTTATATCTAGTATCAAAATTACGGCCGATTTGACCAATATAAAGACTGTTACATTCGTCACGCAGGTAAGTTCGAAACACCGGATTTTTTATTGTTTTCTAAGCAATCTCTTCCGTTACATAAATGGCGTAAATTTTGGTTTGTTCGAAAAGCTACATAGACGTTATTTTTCTTAAATATACTGGATTTTTTTTGAGAGATTGGTCCCATATAAGTAAGGCTACCTACGTCTTAGCAGGAAAATTAGGCGGAATTGTCACTAGATATATTTTTATATATTTTAAGTGTTTTATTAAATATGAATTTGTTGTTTTCTTAAAATATTTAACAAATATTTTTTATTATTAAGCACTTTTTGTATATATTTCTTATGGATAATAGAGAAGGGGACATAGTAAGCTACCGCAAAATCTTTGAATTATAAAAGGATCTAAAGTTGCAATTAATACATTGATGGTCAGACGTTTAAAGAAAGAATCGCAGCCAATTAACCCATTCAATAAATTACATGACTAACGACAGAACTACGGCTTATGCACAAAACATAAGGTAGGTAGGTATTCATCAATATCACTGTTATTAATGAAGCAAATAAGTGTAAACTTACTGTTGGAACATCAACAAAATTGTCATGATGATGGTGTATTTGAGGAGCGGCGCCTTGAATAACAATAAAACTGGACTCTGTTTCTGTGTAGTCTGCTCCGCCGACTTCTCTCCTTCTACTTGCTCCATGATGATGCCTTGTACCTGAAAGGACCCAAATTCCTATAAGACCTTTACGCGTCGAGATACCTGTGCAATAGGAATCGTAACATCCACAAAGTTTTTATACTTAGTATTAAGATGTACTATATGTCAGATACATATTTATGTGTCCCCGTGGCACAGCCTGGACACTCGACTCATTCTCTATACAAAAGCCGCGTTGTAACTAGGTACCTATTACACAAACACTACACAAATGTTGTTTTTGTACAGGCGTAAATGTGTGCGTGAAGTCTAAGGTTGTCATCGTACGAATAATTGTTGTACTTACCTACCTAACAATCTTTTGATGCTGTTATTATGAGTTATTAGATTTCGTAGGTTATGCGTACCTTACCTACCTTGAGAAACATTTACAAGCACAACGATCCTACTCCATGTACGACGTAGGAATATGCAACACACAACCGAGTAGGTAACATGTACTAATTACTTCACATTTCACTCCATTACTTATACAATAATAGATACCTACACCATACAAAAACTATCATTCCAAGTTCAATTCATCATCACGCTTCGTCGTCACGTCATCCTGCGCGAGGTGAGCGTATCGTACTCAAGTCAGTTCAGCGACAGCTCAGAATCGGGGGCGGGGTGAGGAAGGCTCGTTTTGGTGGGGGGAGAGGAGTGTCCATTCTATAAGTAGTATTATATGTTCTATGCCCGTGGGATGCCGAGCTAGATTTGACGAATCTCTATGATCGCTTCCATATTTATTTGTGTGATTGTAGGAGTGGTAAAACTACATGAATAAAGAACGGTACAAAATGAAAGCTTCACTGCTACATTGATGTGTGCGTAACTAGTCAGAGACAAGACGCGCGGGGGCCACAGCGATGCTCGCTCGGCTGCAGAACCGGTTTGAACCAGCTGAGTAAGCGGGTAAAGTTGTCGTAGGTTTGTCTCTTCTGTTCCTGTCTTTATTTATGTGGTTACAGGGCCTTGCTTTCCCCTATATAATGAACTTTGTTCCACGGTGATCGTCTTGGCTGTTGATGATACTATATCTGTAGATGTATAGTGGAACGCACTCCCTGTCACAATCAGACGTGCCCAATCACTCAATGTATTTAGATCGCAGGTCACCAATTAATCTTTTTTTTTTTCTGTTTTGATATAATATGTTTATATTATGTTTATTGTGTATATAAGTAAGTATATATATTATGCATATATTAAGTTGGTATTTATGGAAGTAATTCATGTAGTTTATTAAAAAAATACTACGATCTATATACAGCTACTACAATAGAAGCATTTAGACAACCTATAAGTCATTGCAGACTCACAGGCAGTCCCAATGCTCCAGCCTACTACCAGTTGGCAGTTGGCAATGCACACGTATTTAAAAGGTCTTTCCATGCTAGCTTGCATAGGGGCCAATCCCACTGTTTCTGAGATGACAACCTTTTTGGGAATTCAGTATTTGGATAAGCCAGTTTCCATGTGTTTTTGGCCTCAGCTAGATATGCTTCATCAAAAGAAACTAAAGATGGTGCAAGATTTTTTTCTACTAATTTGTGTGTACTGTATACAGAAGACAAAAAAGCTGGTAATGCCACATTAGAAATTTTGAATATCCCTATGCCCCCCAACCACACAGGGAGGGAAGCTTGCACCGAAGCCCTATCATCCATCTCAACATTCAAAACCGAAACTAACGTATCTTTTACTAAGTTTTCTGAGCTTAAAAGAAGCTCACTGCGTTTCCACAACTGACTCTGACCGAACTGACTTCTTTTGCCTTTTCGTCATTGAAAAGGCAAAATCTAATAAATGTAAAAGCCGTAATGTATATATGGGTGTAAATTTTGAATAATCTGCTAGAAACATTTCTAAACTTTTGAATTTGTTCTTCGACAAATGGTGGTAAAGATTCGTCAAGAATCGGCGAACCCAAAAGACGGGGCGAACTTTCTACTTTTACTAATTTTATAATAGGCGCAAGTAAGTTGAATTTTTCAATAAGTAATCGAAACTTTATCCGGACAAGTATCACAAACAAAAAGTTCACGTTCGGAAAAGTTTACTTCAAGGCCAATAAGACGAAACTCGTCTATAAGTAGTACCTAGTAGTGTATTTATACTATAATATATTAATTTGTATTTATATTACATACTTGCGTATGTTTTATAAGATTTGCACCACCCTCTCTGCTCAAAAAAAATATTATCTGTCCATTCAAATATTTTCTGCAAGAGATCGCTTTTAGCGATAAGGCCGCCCTTTGTACCAAACTATTATTATTGTTTCTTTGTAATTTATTGTTTTTGGTGTCAATAAAGAGTTCATATCGTATATACAATATATCGGGTCGTCATCTTCACTCCCTTATTCCACATACGTGGGGTCGATAGTGTTGGTGCAATAAGCTTTCTCTAACAACACAAAAGATTTATGGTCGCAGCTTCATCGTCACTACTGCCACTTGCCTGATTCAACACCCTTTAGGAATTTATCGTTGGTTACTTTAGATACCTATTGGATAACACATAATATGAGGGCGAGTATGGTAATTCGCTCTGTTGTACATCTAATGTGCAACACCCTCTAAGATGAAGGAGTGATACTCTTTTGCAATACTTGTGTGACAGAACTCTCTAGAATATTCGTCCTCTACGGGTAAAAAAATAAGCCCATAGAATACCTGGGATTTTTTGGTTTTCTTGGCGCATAAATTTTAAACTGTTACAATCATCTAAAGGGATATAGAATAGTCCTGAATCTTACAGCAAAAGTATGTGAATTACCTACATAATAATTATAAGTACATAACTACGCTGAAAGTAGTACCTACCTCGTGGGGTGGTGGGCTAGAATTGCTCAACCAGAAAAATGGCAGAAGTTGGGTAGCAGCACATGTGAACGAAGTGCATCTTACATAACGATCTCCAAGACTCTTCAACCGTGAGATTTCTGGCTAAGCCTTTGGAGGAGGCCTTCCACCGTCCAGTTGAAAATTCATTATAATTAAATCTGATAGTGCTTGTTTTTTTTTTGTATTTATAAATATATATAAGGATAACGACATCATTGCGAGAGTTTGTTTCAAAAAGCACTTTCTAGTATGAAGTTTAATAGTCTGGTTGATGACCGCGCGTCATCCCCTATGACGGTCAAAAAGTAATGTATTGGATAGCATCTAACTCCAATCCTAGATCTACTTCCGACTCATGCTTGATATGACAGCTGTCGTATGAAAGCTGTAATATCCCATTAGTTCAACTCTTTAAAATTTATTATACGCAGTTGAACTACTGGAAAAACATTGGGTGGTCTAGTGGATAGACAGCGGAGCGCTCTCCGCTCTGGTGGAGAGGAACGGGAGCGAGGAGGCGGCTGTTTCCACCACCTCTGCCGTGGAAAGGCAGTGTAAAGGTATCCCCCCCCCCCCCATAAAAATGGGTGGTATCTAACGATTCGGTGACTAATAGGTTATATTAGCAGCTCGCGATTAAAACACAGAATAATGGGGATGCCATCGCATCATAGTGATGAAAAGCAGAGCATTCAACTCGGGTGCTATTCAGGCTCTTTACGATCGCTAGTACATTGAAATCTCTGGTATAATTCACAATTGATCTTTCTAGTTAACAATATAACTAAATATTTAATTACCTCCAGTGTTTTTCCAGAAAATAAATTATTGACTTTGTGAATGGATTTCAAAATTTCGATAGTTCGCTGCTCATCGCCCTTCGAGTAGACAAACTTGGGACTTTCTTGCATAAAGAACACCCAGGCAGCCGTGATGAGGCACGGCACCGAGTACACCACCATCAGGGTCCGCCAGGAGTTCCAGTAGATGTCCAGCGCTGATACGTAGATTGAGAATCTCAACGGTATTATTGGTATGGCCAGAACTGTAAAAGAAAGCGTTCTTGTAATTAAAGTCATCACTTTTTAATATGCTATTGTGAGAAGTACGAGGCACATGATGTTAAGCGGTAACCTGTGCCTATAATAGATGCATTTCGTCACGTGAAGAACTGCACTGTGGACGTCACCCTGAGACATACAATTGTTAAGTCTCATGAGTCTGTAATTTTACTGGCTCTCAAGGGCTGCAGCCGGAACACTGTCAGGTGCTTGCCGACAGATTTTCTACTTGAGGGTAGTAGCAAGTCAGGCTAACATTCGCAAAGTGCCCTTCCACCATGCGGTGAAGCTCAAGCCGGCGCGGCGGCGGGGATCGAGTCATAGACCTGCGGCACGGAAGTTTTGTGTGCACGTAGCACTTTCCATACAAAAATAGTCGTCATATTTTAAATACCAAGTGTTCAAACTCTGTAATAAGTTGCAATGCGGAGTAACCTCTGCCTATAACAGATGCATTTTCGAGAAGTTAAGAATTGGACTGCGCCCGTCACCTTGAGACGTAGTTGTTGTGTAGTCCACCATGCGGTGAAGCTCAAGCTGGCGGTGGGAATCCAACCAGGGACCTGCGGCACCGCAAGTCATAGCTATTACCGCTCTGCCATCATTGCTTCAAAACAAAACTGTTTTGCCAGTATTCCAGAATAATATGTATATTAAAATTATGCCGACATTAGTTTCATATGGGAATTATTATTTTATTCACTTGGAGTAATTAATTTAAAAAAAAAAAACTGAACCAAAAGTATGTACAGGGAGCGAACTCCCACCTTTTATGAAACAATCATAAAAAAGGAGCGTTTTGTTTCATGCTTAAAATAATCATTCGCAGTCACGAACTATCACCGACCCACAATCGCGTTAAGCAATATTGGATTGATCCTACTTAAAGAACGAATGAAATATGTATCACGGATGTGCAAGCGAGATACAAGTTGTTTATCATATACCGTTATCCCGCTCGCACTGTTCCCAACTACGATGTTATGGAACGGATTTACCATAGTTTTACGACATGTTATTGTGTGCTGCACAACAGCTATCTGTAACTATTTTAGTTTTACTCATTGAATAATTTTGCTGCATTTGTTTTAAAGAATAATAGAAATAAAAACATTACACGTAATTTACACATTAATTAAACTAATTTTTATCGTAAAATACCCTAAATCAAGTTTAAATCCGCTGCTAGAAAGTAACTTTTTTAAGATGGATAAACATGACGGATTTGTCGTTGGAATAGTAAAACTTCGTATTAAATGTAACGTCAGAGTTTGCAAATAGAGTGAACAATATGTTCTGACGTCATCAAAACGCTGCGCGATTCCATTACCGATTGTAAGCCTGCTTAATTGACGTGGAGGTATAAAATTTAGCAGTAAGATTAAGTTATTATTACTATAAGAGGTGAGAGTTGGCCCCCAGGGTTATTAGAAACATACTACAACCTCTTATGGGCTGCTTCTGTTAATTATAACAAATAACATTAGTTCTATCACTTTAGTCCAAACCTACTAATTCATCTAAAAACAAAACATCGAGTTATTCTAGAATTGTTTGTCACTTTTATAATATTATAATATATAAAGCTGGATTACCGTACACTGACTGACTCACTGACTCACTGACTGACATAATTGTTCTCCCAGAAGGAGTCGAGTAGGAAGAAAGTGATGTATGGGAAAAGTGTAGAGGGAGTTTAGGTGAGTATGGGAAAAATCGAAAATCATTAAAAAGACGCCTGCCAAGTAAAATTGGATAGCGTATCTCTGAAACGGTAAGAGATAGGTAGGGGGTGCTTGACCAAATGTCATAGGGAATCGGGAGAGCAGTCGGATGACACCTGTCAAAAATCCAAAATGGCGGATTTCAAAATGGCCGCCATACAAAATCCTTCGATCCCTCAAAAAAGTAGCTGGTTCTACCAGAAAGAGTAGAGTACGGTTATAGTAATGTATTACGAAAATGACTAACGGGTTTAGCTGAGTAGGGAATAAATTAAAAACCCTAGAAATGACGCCTGCCAAGTAAAGCTGGACTACGTATCTCGAAAACGGTAAGAGATAGGTTGGGGGTGTTTGAACAAATGTCATAGGCAATCGGGAGAGCAGTCGAATGACACCTGTCAAATGTGCTACTCTCATTCTTCATACATTATTTGGAGTATTTAACCTTACAATGTCGACTGTATTAGGAGTGTTTGTGGGAATTTCAACTCAATTTAGAGTAATTGTCCTACTGTCAGTGTAGCGAGCCCGAAGGGCGAGCTTTTGGTGAGGCCGAAGGCCGAACTTCCGGGCCGCGAGGCCGTAGGCCGAGTGGACGGTGCGTGAGCCCGCAGGGCGAGCGCTAGGCGAGGCCGCAGGTCGAGCCGTGTTAGTAACTTGCGAGGCCGAAGGCCGAGCTCAGACTTGCACCGATTTAGCTGAAAATCGATATATAGGTTGTTCTCGTCATCCTTATTCCAAATATGAAATTTTTATTTCGATGACGTCTGCCAAGTTAAAAAAGTTACTCCGATTTGGCTGAAACTCGATATTTATGTGGTTCTGGATGTCCTTATTTCAAATCAAAAAAAAATATTTCGATAACGTCTGCCAAGTAAAAAAAATTACTCCGATTTGGCTGAAACTCGATATTTAGGTGGTTCTGGGTGTCCTTATTCCAAATCTAAAAATTTTTTTTCGATGACGTCTGCCAAGTAAAAAAAGTTACTCCGATTTGGCTGAAACTCGATATTTAGGTGGTTCTGGGTGTCCTTATTCCAAATCTAAATATTTTTTTTCGATGACGTCTGCCAAGTTAAAAAAAGTACTCCGATTTGGTTTAAATTTTAAATCTAGGTTGTTCTGGACGTCCTTATTCCAAATATGAATTTTTTTTTTCGATGACGTCTGCCAAGTGAAGATAAATCACGTATCTCGATAACGGTAATAGATAGGTAGGGGGAATTTGAAAATATGTCATAGGGAATAAGAAAAACAGTCAAATGACATTTTGGATGTGTCACACGTGCTCCTCTCATTCTTTATACTGCATTTGGAGTGTTTTACCTCATATTTTCGACTGTATTAGGAGTTTTTGTAGGTTTTTTGACTGAATTTGGAGTAACTGTTCTATGTTATTGCAGTAGCGAGCCCGAAGGGCGAGCTCCTGGTGAGGCCGAAGGCCGAACTTTCGGCTCGCGAGGCCGAAGGCCGAGCGTTCGCTGCGTGAGCCCGAAGGGCGAGCGCTTGGCGAGGCCGCAGGCCGAGCCGTGTTAGTAACTTGCGAGGCCGAAGGCCGAGCTCCGACTTGAGAGTATTTTCCACGTCTCCGACTGGTCTCAATGGCAACTGCCCACGGTAACCAAAGCACCTACGAGTGGGGTTCCATAACAAAAGTGACTCGGAACCCTGGTCCCATTCTGCCCGTACCACCTTTTAATGGCAGTAGGGTGAATTTGGTTTGGTGGCTACAGGATGTTTCTTTATTGTATTGAGAGTTTATATGAGATTTCATACTTCTATTGGAGTTTTGAACACACTTTTTTTAACGTATTAGGCGTTTTGATTTAAGTTGAAATTGCACAACGATAAATGCGGGCCGCATGCGGCCCGCACACTGCCCGAAATACTAGTTTATAATATATAAAGCTGGATTACCGTACACTGACTCACTGACTGATTCACTGACTGACATCATTGTTCTCCCAGAAGGAGTCGAGAAGGAAGAAAGTGATGTATGGGAAAAGTGTAGAGAGGGTTTCGGGGAGTATGGGAAAAATCCGAAAACTCAAAGATGTCGTCTGCCAAGTAAAGTTGGTTAGCGTATCTCGGAAACGGTAAGAGATAGGTAGGGGGTGCTTGACCAAATGTCATAGGGAATTGGGAGAGCAGTCGAATGACATCTGTCAAAAATCCAAAATGGCGGATTTCAAAATGGCCGCCATACAAAATCCTTCGATCCCTCAAAAAAGTAGCTGGTTCTACCAGAAAGAGTTGAGTACGGTTATAGTAATGTATTACGAAAATGACTAAGGGGTTTAGCTGAGTAGGGGAAAAATTAAAAACCCTAGAAATGACGCCTGCCAAGTAAAGCTGGACTACGTATCTCGAAAACGGTAAGAGATAGGTTGGGGGTGTTTGAACAAATGTCATAGGGAATCGGGAGAGCAGTCAAATGACACCTGTCAAATGTGCTACTCTCATTCTTCATACATTATTTGGAGTATTTAACCTAACAATGTCGACTGTATTAGGAGTGTTTGTGGGAATTTCAACTCAATTTAGAGTAATTGTCCTACTGTCAGTGTGGCGAGCCCGAAGGGCGAGCTTTTGGTGAGGCCGAAGGCCGAACTTTCGGGCCGCGAGGCCGTAGGCCGAGCGGATGGTGCGCGAGGCCGCAGGCCAAGCCGTGTTAGTAACTTGCGAGGCCGAAGGCCGAGCTCAGACTTGCACCGATTTGGCTGAAAATCGATATATAGGTTGTTCTTGTCATCCTTATTCCAAATATGAAATTTTTATTTCGATGACGTCTGCCAATTAAAAAAAGTTACTCCGATTTGGCTGAAACTCGATATTTAGGTGGTTCTGGGTGTCCTTATTCCAAATCTAAAATTTTTTTTTCGATGACGTCTGCCAAGTAAAACAAGTTACTCCGATTTGGCTGAAACTCGATATTTAGGTGGTTCTGGGTGTCCTTATTCCAAATCAAAAATTATTTTTTCGATGACGTCTGCCAAGTAAAAAAAAATTCTCCGATTTGGCTTAAATTTTATATCTAGGTTGTTCTGGACGTCCTTATTCCAAATATGATTTTTTTTTTTCGATGACGTCTGCCAAGTGCAGATAAATCACGTATCTCGAAAACGGTAATAGATAGGTAGAGGGTTTTTGAAAAAATGTCATAGGGAATAAGGAGAGCAGTCGAATGACATTTTGGATGTGTCTTACGTGTTCCTATCATTCTTTATACTGCATTTGGAGTGTTTTTCCTTAATTTTCAAATGTATTAGGAGTTTTTGTGGGATTTTTGACTGAATTTGGAGTTACTGTCCAACTTTTGTGTATAGCGAGCCCGAAGGGCGAGCTCCTGGTGAGGCCGAAGGCCGAACTTTCAGTCCGCGAGGCCGAAGGCCGAGCGTGTGATGCGCGAGCCCGAAGGGCGAGCGCCTGGCGAGGCCGTAGGCCGAGCCGTATTAGTAACTTGCGAGGCCGAAGGCCGAGCTCCGACTTGAGAGTATTTTCCACATATCCGACTTGTCTCCATGGCAACTGCCTGCGGTAACCGCAGCACCTACGAGTGGGGTTCCTTAACAAAAGTGACTCAGAACCTTGGTCCCATTCTGCCCGTACCACCTTTTTATGGCAGTAGGGTGAATCTGTTTTAGTGGCTACAGTATTGTTCTTTATTGTATTGAGAGTTAATATGGGATTTCATACTGTTATGGAGTTTTGTTTTTTTTTTTAAATGTATAAGGAGTTACGGTATTATTAAGTACTGCATAACGATAAATGCGGGCCGCATGCGGCCCGCACACTGCCCGAAAAACTAGTTAATAATATATAAAGCTCGATTACCACTCACTGACTGACTCACTGACTGACATAAATGTTCTCCTAGAAGGAGACGAGTAGGAGCAAAGTGATGTATGGCAAAAATGTTCGGGGGGTTTTGGTGAGTATGAGAAAAATCGAAAATCATTAAAAAGACGCCTGCCAAGTAGAGATGGATGACGAATCTCAAAAACGGTAAGAGATAGGTAGGGGGTGATTGAACAAATGTCATAGGGAATCGGAAGAGCAGTCGGATGACATATATCAAAAATCCAAAATGGCGGATTTCAAGATGGCCGCCATACAAATTGATCCGAGCCTGCTGAAGCGAGGCCGTTAGGCCGAGCTTCAGCAGGGGCGGAGCAGTTTATATGGTGGCTGTCTTGAAATCCGACATTTTGGATTTGTTTCACTTGCTCCTATCATTCTTTATACTGCATTTGGAGTGTTTTACCTTATATTTTCGACTGTATTAGGAGTTTTTGTGGGATTTTTGACTGAATTTGGAGTAACTGTACTACGTTAGTATAGTAGCGAGCCCGAAGGGCGAGCTCCTGGTGAGGCCGAAGGCCGATCATTCGGCCCGCGAGGCCGGAGGCCGAGCCGTGTTGGTAACTTGCGAGGCCGAAGGCCGAGCTCCGACTTGAGAGTATTTTCCACTTCTCCGACTGGTCTCCATGGCAACTGCCCGCGGTAACCGAAGCACCTACGAGTGGGGTTCCATATCAAAAGTGACTCGGAACCCTGGTCCCATTCTGCCCGTACCACCTTTTTATGGCAGTAGGGTGAATTTGGTTTGGTGGCTACAGTTTGTTTCTTTATTGTATTGAGAGTTTATATGGGATTTCATACTTCTATTGGAGTTTGGAACTTATTTTTTTTTAATGTATAAGGGGTTAAGGTAAAGTTTTGTACTGCATAACGATAAATGCGGGCCGCATGCGGCCCGCACACTGCCCGAAAAACTAGTTTATAATATATAAAGCTGGATTACCGTACACTGACTGACTCACTGACTCACTGACTGACATAATTGTTCTCCCAGAAGGAGTCGAGTAGGAAGAAAGAAATGTATAGCAAAAATGTTCTGGGGGTTTGTGTGAGTATGGGAAAAATCCGAAAACTCAAAGATGACGTCTGCCAAGTAAAATTGGATAGCGTATCTCGGAAACGGTAAGAGATAGGTAGGGGGTGCTTGACCAAATGTCATAGGGAATCTGGAGAGCAGTCGGATGACATCTGTCAAAAATCCAAAATGGCGGATTTCAAAATGGCCGCCATACAAAATCCTTCGATCCCTCAAAAAAGTAGCTGGTTCTACCAGAAAGAGTTGAGTACGGTTATAGTAATGTATTACGAAAATGACTAAGGGGTTTAGCTAAATAGGGAAAAAATTAAAAACCCTAGAAATGACGCCTGCCAAGTAAAGCTGGACTACGTATCTCAAAAACGGTAAGAGATAGGTTGGGGGTGTTTGAACAAATGTCATAGGGAATCGGGAGAGCAGTCGAATGACACCTGTCAAATGTGCTACTCTCATTCTTCATACATTATTTGGAGTATTTGACTTTACAATGTCGACTGTATTAAGAGTTTTTGTGGGATTTTCAACTGAATTTGGAGTAATTGTCCTACTGGCCGTGTAGCGAGCCCGAAGGGCGAGCTTCTGGTGAGGCCGAAGGCCGAACTTTAAGGCCGCGAGGCCGTAGGCCGAGCGGATGGTGCGCGAGCCCGTAGAGCGAGCGCTAGGCGAGGCCGCAGGCCGAGCCATGTTAGTAACTTGCGAGGCCGAAGGCCGAGCTCAGACTTGCACCGATTCGGCTGAAAATCGATATATAAGTTGTTCTCGTCATCCTTATTCCAAATATGAAATATTTATTTCGATGACGTCTGCCAAGTTAAAAAAGTTACTCCGATTTGGCTGAAACTCGATATTTAGGTGGTTCTGGGTGTCCTTATTCCAAATCTAAAATTTTTTTTTCGATGACGTCTGCCAAGTAAATAAAGTTACTCCGATTTGGCTGAAACTCGATATTTAGGTGGTTCTGGGTGTCCTTATTCCAAATCTAAAATTTTTTTTTGATGACGTCTGCCAAGTAAAAAAAGTTACTCCGATTTGGCTGAAACTCGATATTTAGGTGGTTCTGGGTGTCCTTATTCCAAATCTAAAAATTTTTTTTCGATGACGTCTGCCAAGTAAAAAAAAGTACTCCGATTTGGCTTAAATTTTATATCTAGGTTGTTCTGGACGTCCTTATTCCAAATATGAAATTTTTTTTTCGATGACGTCTGCCAAGTGCAGATAAATCACGTATCTCGAAAACGGTAATAGATAGGTAGGGGGTTTTTGAAAATATGTCATAGGGAATAAGGAGAGCAGTCGAATGACATTTTGGATGTGTCTTACGTGCTCCTATCATTCTTTATACTGCATTTGGAGTGTTTTTCCTTAATTTTCGACTGTATTAGGAGTTTTTGTCGGATTTTTGACTGAATTTGGAGTTACTGTCCAACTTTAGTGTATAGCGAGCCCGAAGGGCGAGCTCCCGGTGAGGCCGAAGGCCGAACTTTCGGCTCGCGAGGCCGAAGGCCGAGCGTAGGGTGCGTGAGCCCGAAGGGCGAGCGCTTGGCGAGGCCGCAGGCCGAGCCGTGTTAGTAACTTGCGAGGCCGAAGGCCGAGCTCCGACTTGAGAGTATTTTCCACGTCACAGACTGGTCTCCATGGCAACTGCCTGCGGTAACCGAAGCACCTACGAGTGGGGTTCCTTAACAAAAGTGACTCAGAACCTTGGTACCATTCTGCCCGTACCACCTTTTAATGGCAGTAGGGTGAATCTGCTTTAGTGGCTACAGTATGGATCTTTATTTTATGGAGAGTTTATTTGGGATTTCATACTTCTATTAGAGTTTTGAACGTATTTTTTTTAAATGTATAAGGAGTTAAGGTTAAGTTTAGTACTGCACAACGATAAATGCGGGCCGCATGCGGCCCGCACACTGCCCGAAATACTAGTTTTAGTTCTATGTTTATAGTAATCGAACCTGGGCCTACTCTAATTCGTCGAAGTATGGAACTTCGGGTCCGAAAGATAGGTGACCGCAAAATACGTATTGGCTTACTTTTGTTTACCTTCGTTCGTAGCATAGAGTAGCAAGCATTTGCCTGTGTAGATACTGAATAAATGTTCTAAATATGAAATTATAAGTAATTTGTTTGCTTATAATTATAAGTCATCGAAGTTGAGTTCTAAATATGCAGAAAGAACACAAATATTCATGAGAATATAAATACCGATGGACAACAAAGACATTAACGTAAATTGTATCTATCTAACATGTATTTTCTAAAACAGTAGCGACATCTCTCGCTGATCCATAACGAGGACTCTCAGACTCATACCAAGGGAAAATGTTCTTTAATTTCTCCTGTTTAAGACTTAAAACTGATTGAGGCATAGACACAAAAGAAAGAAAGAAACATTTAATTTGGTACTTACCCAATATAGAACACAGAGCCGATATCTAACAATGAATAAACAAAGTGGAAGACACAAAGATACATAAGTTCATAAAGTCACGCCTGAACCCTGGAGGGGAAGGCAGACAGAGACTACGGTTTAAGGTAATAATAGCGTCTTCAGAGTAGTATGGAGATTCCATAGCGGGCTAAGATTTGTGATGCGGTCCGACCATACAGTATATCAAACAACGAACTTCGTACCGCAAATTCAATTTTCGTTGTCTAAAGTGTCGCTTGAGCACAAAAAACGAAACCTCGTTGAATAAGTAGCGGCCCAGCACTAAAGCCTCATGCAAACTGCGTAGCTCGTAGCAATCAAGACTATGGCGCAGCGTTCCTAGCAAAGTCAGATAGGTATCTAAATATCCATATGTACATACCTACTGTTCATCAAATGTGTATTTCTTGGTGTACTGTACATGTTCACTGAGTCCACAGTTGTTTCAAATTTAACCAGGCTTTGGACTGTATACTTTAAAAATATGGTTGAAATTTAAACAGACCTAAATCAAACAGAGCGATCTCTACGCGGAAGGATTCGTTAAGGAAGACATCATCACCATCTGTTAAGAATGTGGTCAAGGGCACCAGTAAGAAAAGAGAGACTGAATTAAAGTGAGTTTTGATCCATAGGCTATGGCTACAGATAAATAGTAGTTGGAACTCATGAATTCCATCTACAACTTCAGGCGATAACAAGAATGGTACACTCCTTGGGCTACCCAATCGACGGTCAGCTGTTATTACATCTGTGCTATCTGATCAGTTCCAGAAATATTCCAAATCTCTTACCTGCTTTAATACCCTGCGAGAGCATGAATATGCTGCTCACCACCAGCACCACCAAGTTCCTCTTGGCCATCGGGACGCTCTCACTGAGGAGCGACATTGCCAACGAGTAAAGACCTGATGCGCTGGAAAATAAACATATCTTAATACATAGTTATTTGCGTGAACTAATATTCTTGCAGGGGAGTGTGCATTGGCATTATAAAATCGAGTTTTTTTTTTATGGGATTGTGACAGAGCATGTTCGAGGCCGACTTGATGGCAAGTCAAATTCAAAACCATTTATTCAATTTAAGCGTCTACAACGCTCAATTATTTATGACGGTCAATTACATATTTTAGTATTGAAATATTCTACATAGTACTGCCTCGTTCAGCAAAAAAAATTGTATAGAGGCACAGCGAGAAGAACCGGCTAGAAACTCGGGGCCATTCTTTTAAACGTCTTGTAACAATATTTTACAATTTAATCATTCTTTTAACAATGTGTTACATACTTACCCCCTTACTCATAATCTCTCTATAACTTAATACTAGGTTTATCATACGTCATTAGTACTGCGCATAAGAGTTTTCATTTGCGCAGTACTAATGACGTTTGATAAACCTTTAATAAAGTTATGGGACGATTATGAATAAGGGGGTTACTATATAATACAATATTACAGTATTTGACTAGTATTATTTTATAGGAGCATTGACGCATGCTAAGTGAATAATTGGTAATGCACCAGGACGGTATTCTGGGGGTTGCGGGTTCAAGTCCCGCTGGAAGTTATCTTTTTCCATCCGTAATAATTACAGTATTTGTTTAAATTACGTAGGTGACAGGCGGTAGCTTGGCAGAGGCGGAATTGTCCAGGCATTTTTGTCGTTTAAGTAATCACAAACTGTGTAGTAGGTTTTTTTAATCAAAATGTTTCTCACGTGCAACTTGAATTTTTCTTCTGTGAGCGTTGTTATGTTTGGTAAGCTTATTATAAAACCGTACACAATTACCTTAACAGGACCTTTTATTTGTCTTTGCTAATCTAATACCTGGCACCGCTATTTTATCTTTATTCCTCGAGTTATAATCGTGATTGTCACTGTTTGATTTAAATTTACTCAAATTTTTATGAACATACATAATATTTTCAAATATATAAAGTCATCCAGACCAGACATATTTTATACTCAAAAAATCTGAAACGCATAGTACTTATAGAACTTACTGTGCCGTGTGAAACAAACATACCTAAAGACCACACAATAAAAACAAACAAATATTATGACCTAACAAATGAATTAACCAAAAACGGTTATGTGGTTAGTTTATATGCTGTAGAAGTTGGAGCAAGGGGTATACCAGCGAAATCCCTATATAACCTACTTAAAGACCTTGGCCTACCAAGAACAACCGTAACTTCCATACTAGAACGTATATCTAAGGCGGCATTAGTAGGATCTTATCAAATTTGGTTAGGTAGGGGAGGAGGCTCGAGTGGTGAAGGAGAGCATTGATATATCATAAAGGGGCCCCTTAATCCTACTCCTGGGTTGCAAGTCCTAGGCCCCTCTGGCCTCTCTGACCTCTGACCTCTGCAACGCTATGGACCCAGCACCCGCAGGATGAATCCATGGAATGCTAAGAAATTCGTCTCACTTGGTAAAGTTAAAATATCAATTTCTTTAAAAAGATCCCTCAGAGGTTCCCTAGGATCCATTACATATATGGCTCGAATTGCACGCTTTTGTAGGATAAAGATTGTCTCTATCTCAGCAGCAGCTCCGTGTACGTACGACGTCTTATCTTACTAACTGCATATGTAGCAGAACTAAGTCTTCCGGATAGATCATGTATATGTGGATCCCACTGTAAAGTTGAATCCATTTTGATTCCCGGGAAGAAAGTCGCATTTTCAATAGAGCGTTTATCTGGGCGAAGTTTAATGTTTGGTTCAACATAAGTAACATTTGGTAAAATAAACTTGAAACATTTGATCTTTTTTTAATTTAAGAGAAGATTATTAGCCGCGAACCATTCACAGATCATAGATAACACATAATTTACATAAATGAGTTCACTGTCTTTCCTGTCTACTTTAAAAATCAGAGAGGTATAATCTGTGAAAAAAACAATATCGTAGAAATCATTGACCATACAAAGCAGGTCATTAATATACGTTAGAAACAGAAAAGATCCCAATATTGATCCCTGCAGTATTACCATTTTTATAAAAAATCCCGAAGAAGTATTTCGATTTATTCCAACCTTCTGTAGCCTGTCTGACAGATATGACTCTATAAGATTCAAAGCTTTTCCACGAACACTATAGTGTGAAAGTTTACGAATCAGACTGCAGTGCTCTACACAGTCGAATGCCTTGGAAAGATCACAAAATACGCCAATAGCATCATGTGAACTCTACGCAGTAACTTCTACCTATAACAGATGCATCACCCTGAGGCATACAGTTGTTAAGTCTCATGTGTCTGTAATTTTACGTTGGGATGAAAATTATCTTATGTTCTTTTCCAAGCTACAGGCTGTCTCTGTGCCAAAGTTGATCAAGATCGGTTCAGTGGTTGTGCCGTGAAGAGTTAACAAACAGACAGACAGAGGGACAGAGCCAGAGTTACGTTTGCTTTTAAAATATTACTAGCGGCGCGCCAAGGTCTTACCCACGGATTTTGTCTTGATAAAATGTATCCTATGTGCTATTTCAGGTTGTAATGAATTAATATGCCAAATTTCATCCAAATCTGTTTAGCACTTTTAGCGTAAAGAAGTAACAAACATACAAACACAAAAATTTTTCGCCATTAAAATATTAATATTAGTGTCATAAGTGAATAAGTGGACAGTGATACGAGTATATCATTGGTTTAACCACCTTTTCTATGACTATGATTATAAAAAACTTAAGATTTAAACTCACAAGAGGGCAGCGCAGAATTGCAGAATTAGCAACATGACCCAGTTGACGGATATACTGGCAATGCCGTTTAGAACTGCAGAGCACAGCAGTGAAACCAGTAGCGTGAGTCGTCGGCCGCGTGTGTCTGCCAGGTAGCCCCATATCATGGTGCCGATTATAGATCCTGTGGAAGTCGGAATGTTGACAAAGTGGCTAAGTCTGAAGAAGTACTACCACCTAAGTAGATGGAAGGAGTTCTTGACTTTATTGTTATTCTACACCGCCAGGTGTCACCGCCAATAAATTAAACATATGATCCTCCTCCTCCTCGCGTCGTTTTCCTCATTACTGAGGGTCGTGATTACCCCGCTTTTGGAGCACTTTTGTCTTGACGGTGTTCCGCCACTTATGCCTATCTTTGGCGTCATGGAGTGCGTCGTGTAAATTGGAGTCTAAAGCTGTGCGGATTTGGTCAGACCATCTCAGCGGACTACGACCCCTTGGGCGCTTGCCATCCACCTTGCCAGTCACCATGAGTTGCTCCAGGTTATGCCCCTCTTTTCTAGCGATATGGCCAAAGAATTCGAGCTGCCTGCGTAGGCAGATATTGGAGAGTCGGGTCTTTATATTAAGCTCACGAAGGATAGATATGTTCGTGCGGAATGCTGTCCAAGGAACTCGCAACATCTTCCTCCAACACCACATCTCAAAGGCATCGATTCGGTCTCTATCCGCCTTCTTCAAGGTCCATGTCTCTACACCATAGCTGAATATGGAGAAGACCAGCGAGTTGACAAGCTTCACCTTGGTTTTCCGTGAAATGTTGCGGTCTCTCCATATTTTATGTAACTGAGCCATGGCACTTTTGGCCATGCCGATGCGCCTCCTGACCTCTTTCTCGCAAGACCCCGTGTTGCTTATGTTAGCGCCTAGGTATATGAAGTCATTCACCAGTTCCAGTCTTAACATACCAGTGAGATGCAGCTTGTTGGCCCGGTCTACCACCATCAGCTTGGTTTTGGCGTGGTTGATCTTAAGACCTAGCTCCAAACTGATTCTTTCCATTCTGTGTAGGAGCGCTGCCATCTCCGATTCAGTGGTGGCAAGGAGAGTCGTGTCGTCTGCATAACGGAGATTGGTGATCTTAGTGCCTCCTACAGTGACTCCTCCCTCCCAGTCCTCACAAGTCCGTCTAATGATGTATTCTCCATATACATTGAAGAGGATGGGGGACAGTATGCAGCCCTGCCTAACTCCTTTCCCAAAACGAAATGGTCCAGAAATTGCTTTCTCGATCTTTACCACACCGTGATTGTTACAATATAAGGACTGTATCAGAGCCACGAGATGTTGAGGAACTCCAAGTTCTTGTAAAACTTTCCACAGAGACGACCAGACGACACTGTCAAATGCTTTGCTATAATCAATGAAGCATAATACAAGAGGTGTGTTAAATTCGTAAGCCTTCTCAATCAGCTGGCGAACATTGAAAATTTGCTCTCGGGTGCCCTTTCCCCTCACGAAACCTGCTTGTTCCTGAGGAATCTGCCAGTCTAGGAAGTAGCGAATCCTAGTGTTAATAATATGAAGGAGTACCTTGCTGGCGTGAGATATTAGGGCTAGGGTCCTGTAATTATCACACTTCAATGTTGAGCCCTTTTTGTGAAGAGGAAGAATTATCGATTTCGTCCAATCATGAGGCCATTTACCGGTGTGCCAGACGTTATCACAGATATTATGTAAAGCATCTTTTCCTGCTGCGCCCATTGCTTGTAAGATTTCAGCAGTTAGTTGATCTGGACCAGGTGCTTTCCTAGTCTTGAGTGACGCGATGGCAGCCGCAATCTCAGAAGGAAGAATCGGTGGTTCAAGAGTGGCATTGTTCCAGAAAGAGGGCGCATCCGGGTGTAATTGAACTGACTCTTCTTCATTTTTGTACAGATGTTCACAGTACTTTCGCCACCTCTCCGTTATTGCCGCCAAGTCTTGAAGTGGTGTGCCGTCTTCATCCTCAATCATCCACGTTTTAGGCTGAAACTTTTTTGAAAGAAGCTTTACTTTTTTGAAAAGATCAGAGCTCTGTACCTTCAACGCGTGCGCTTCGATTTCAAGACAGATGCGCTCAACAAACTCATTTTTATCATGACGACAGCATGACTGTATCCGCCTGCTCAACTCTGAATATTTGTCACGATCTTCTTGGGTAGTAATTCCTTGACTTTTTAAGGTTTTTCTCTCTTGGATAATATGCCAAGTGTTCGTAGTGAGCCACATTTGCTTGGGCGCAGGTGGACATGTAGTGATCTTTTCCATGGAATTCCATATCTGACCTTTAAGATGTTCCCAGCGTTCGTTTACATCTGCGTCGCAAGGTGGTGGCTGCTTCAATATGAGTTTGTCGAGTTCGGTATGAAGTCCTGCTTGCTCTAGCTTCGTTAATGTGCGTATTCTTACTTAAACATATGATACTACATCACATATTAAGATCTTCAAAAAAGGCATCAAGGCATCCGGCGCGAAATCGGAGGACACGGGTTCGAATCCCGCCCGGACATCAAATTTTCTGCTCAGTAATTTGTTAAAAGAATACTTAGGTTTTATAATTCACGACTTTCATATAGCTTATATATATAGACTTTTATATATTATAAGAAAAAATGTTGCCTCAATGTTCCATCGTCTGCGTGGGAGTTCCAACAGTATTTTGCAAATGATTGCTGCTCGGCTAGACTGCCCAATACAAAAACACTGGGTTGGCGTAGTCACGGGTAGAATTTATTAATGGATGTATTATTTAGTTTAGTTTTAGTTTACTAACTTAGTTTTATACCCATTTACCAACACTGCTATGGATTTTGTGTCCGAAATAAATTATTTTATTATTTATTATTATAGCCGGGACATGCTCTTCCAACTGAGCTATCGTAGTGAGTAAGTTTGATGATTTGATGATGATTCAAATGTATCCCTTTATTCCTCGACAGACCGATGTCAAGGTTTCGAATTCCGCTCGGAGTTCAAGTTTTTCCTTTCGTTAATGCTTTAATTACAATGTTAGTATTCGACCGATGTTGATTAAATTTATTTAGGACCAATTTGTAAATATACTCTGATCTAAAAATTACAATGTTAGTATTCGACCGATGTTGATTAAATTTATTTGGGACCAACCTGTAAAATGGTATATCTGACCAAAAATTACAATTTTAGTATTCGACCAATAAATATAGATTAAATTTATTTGGGACCAATTTGCAGTATTCGTATACTCTAACCAAGAAATTACAATGTTAGTATACGCCCAATGTTGATTAAACTTATTGGATACCAATTTGTAGGTATATCTAACCAAAAACTAACAATGTTAGTATTCGACCGATGTTGATTAAATTTATTTAGGACCAACTTTGAGGTCCTACCAAAAAAACATCCAGATTATATAATCCACTAAAAATTACTGCGTGATCATTAAACATAGTAGGTATATAATAAACAGCTATCCTTGCCAGTCAATTATTCTAGGATACCCTGAACAACATTTTGGACCGCATCATCACTTTCCACCAGGTGAGATAGTGGTCAAAGAAGGCCTATCAGCTAGAATATGCGTCGACTTGAGACCCTACATCCTATTTTTTTTGACATAATTCATGATTAATTCAGAAATGAATTACCGACATAATTAAATGTATTAACCGACTTCAAAAATAGGAGGAGGTCCCATTTTAATTTTAGTGATGTCTGACCAGTATTAGAGTTATCCCAAACAATGCGTATTTAATGTTTGAAATCGGTTTTTTTCGGTAAAATTTAGTTTTATTTATATTCATTCGTAAAAATCTAGTCCTGTAAACCCTGGGCGATCAGTGACACCGATCAAATACTATCATGATACCTAACGACAACTGAAGAGCAATTCGTATCATAGCGTACTAAGTTCATTATATCGAATTGAAATATAAATGTGAAAGTATGAATAACTATGTTATAAATAGCTCTTGACTTTTTTATAGAGTGTGGCATTTTTTTGCCATAGACAACATTACGAATAAATTTAAAAACTGGCCAAGTGCGGGTGGGACTGGCGCACGACGGGTTCCGAACGATTATCTCGTTTTCATTATTATTATATTTATCAAATAAACGGCGAAAACCTCTTTTTTGTATGGGAGCCCCATAATTATTCATTTTATTTTAATTAATTATATTTGAAGAGAACATAAAACTAAATATTCTGTGAATAGTTAAAGCGTCTACCTGTCACCGTTATTAATGTCGAGCAAGAAACGGTAAAAAAATCTAATTTGTTGTATGGGAGCTCCTCTTAAATATTTATTTAATTTTATTTTTAGTATTTGTTGTTTTCGCGGTAATAGAAATACATCATCTGTGAACAATTTCAACTGTCTAGCTATCACCGTTCTTGAGATACAACTTGGTGACAGACGGACGGACCGAAAGCGAAGTGTCAGTAATAGGGTCCCGTTTTCACCCTTTGGTTACGGAACCCTAAAACTCACGGATAGTACGTTTTGGAATTGAATTCGTTATCATCAATGACATTTACATTATCAAACAATATAAATGTCATTGATGATATCGAATGTATTACAAGCATCGGGATTATATTTATATTATTTTGCACGTTGCCATTATCTAATCAATTACGGATGTTATTTATTTTACTGTGAACCTTTATTTGTGTTATTATGTTAGAGAAATAATATATACAAAAATACACAAATACCACCTTTAAACTGAAAACATTCTAAAACAAAAAAATACCGGCTAAGTGCGATTGGGACTCGCGCACGAAGGGTTCCGTACCATTATCTGTAACCTAATCTTGCAAGTTACAGACACTTTTCGTAGTAATGAATAGATTCAGGCGTTACTTTGCGGAAATCCATATTTAATAATAACAAATATTTTAAAAATGTTTTAAGAAAAAATCAAATTAATATTTTAATATAACACTTAAAAAATATAAAAATATATCGAGTGACAATTACGCCTAATTTTCCTGCTAAGCCGACGTGACGTCACAAACGCTTCGCAGCCAAACCAGAAGAATTTTCGACGCGGTTCGCTTCTACACGAAGCATCCTCAGGAGGTCTTGACTCTACGAGCGCACGATCGAGTATCGTGCGTGATCGTGCGATCGTAGAGTCAAGACCTCCGGTTTGGCTGCGTGGCGTTTGTGACGTCACGTCGGCTTAGCAGGAAGATTAGGCGATTGTCACTAGATATATTAATATATTTTTTAAGTGTTTTCTTAAAATATTTAAAAAATATTTGTTATTATTACTTTTCGTAGTGTCCGATTGAGCTAGGTAGGTACGGCAAAAACTTATTTTATTGTATGGGAGCCCCTTATTAATTTATTTTAATTAATTATATTTAAAGAGAACATAAAACTAAATATTCTGTGAATAGTTCAAGCGTCTACCTGTCACCGTTACTAGTGTCGAGCAAGAAACGGTAAAAAAATCAAGTTGTATGGGAGCCCCCCTTCAATACTTATTTTATTTTATTTTTAGTATTTGTTGTTATAGCGGCCATAGAAATACATAATTTGTGAAAATGTCAACTGTCTAGCTATCACCATTCTTGAGATACAGCCTGGTGACAAACGGACGGACGGACAGAGCAGTCTCAGTAATAGGATCCCGTTTTAACCCTTTGGGTACGGAACCCTAAAAATACCCTAAAATACACTAAAAATTAAATAAACCTAACCATCGTATACAGTTCTTTGTACATTTTACATCGAAGTGAAAATGAGAACATCATCTATGTAGTCGAAGCCGAAAACACATTATAAGGGATAACTCAGATACTACTCGTCAGATCTCATACTGAAATATAAATGGGACCACGTGACAGCACTAGCTTACCAATATAAAGATAATCATCAAAATCGGTACACCCTGTAAAGAAGTATGAGTTAATACACAGAAAAATTCCCCGTGGGGTGCCGGGTTACAATTGCACCTCCCCATATCATCCCGTGGGTGTCGTAAGAGGCGACTAAGGGAATTATACTGGAAGGTGGGCAGAAGCGCCTTCTAAAGAACTATCTTATATAACTTTCTTATACCCTGCGATCCCCAAGCCGCCTGCCAAGCGTGGGGATATGGTAAATACCCCCTTAATAAGGGAGGCTGTGTTCAGCAGTTGACGATCCGGCTGATACAGGACACAGAAAAAAATATACATTCAAATTGAAAACATCCTCCTTATTTTTGAAGTTTGATAAAAACATCATCAAATCGTTACACCCTGTAAAAAAGTTATGGGATAACGCACAAAACATACAGTGAAAATGAGAACCGCCTCCATTTTCAAAGTCGGTTAGAAAGATATAATATGTATATACATATTAAGTGCGGGAAAGTCTATGTAGTACTGTATAAGCCGTAAAGTCCGTAAGTCAGTTTTTTTTTATTTTTTTCCTGATAGGTTAGCCCACTGAGCAAGTAATATTAGGTTAGCCTTTGACCAATATCTCACCTGATGGGAAGTGACGATGTGGTCGAAGGTGTTGTTCAGGATAACCTAGAATATTGCAGTTTGCCATAAGCTCCACGCTTGGCAGGCGGCTTGGGAATCGCAGTGTGAGATATCAGCTCCTCAGAAAGTGCTGCTGCCCACCTCATGATGATTACCCTTAGTCGCCTCTTAAGACACCCATGGGTTGAGATGGGATGACATTCCAGCCCGGCACCCCACGAGTAAATATATAATCCTACGTAACTTAGAATGTTTTTGAAGCGCTCGTAGCGAAGTTTACTTAGGTGTTCTCAACCGATCAGCAAAGTTAAGCAACGTCGCGCGCGGTCATGAGCTGGATGGGTGACCGCTAGTGACATTACTACTGAGCGCTTCCGTGCTTCGGAGGGCACGTTAAGCCGTCGGTCCCGGTTGTCTTCTTAGGATAGCAGTCGTTATAGCATGGTGGTAGGGCATTTTGCGAATGCCCGCTTGGCTAGCTACCACCCTCAAGTAGAAAATCTGTAGCCAAGCACCTAACGGTGTGTTCCGGCAGCTGTGCTTGAGAGCCAATACTTCTAGGTTAGCCTGAACAACATCTTCGACCACATCATCACTTACCATCAGGTGAGATAGTGGTTAAAGGCTATCCTATCAGGCATAAAAAAAAAACGTAGTCCGTTTTTTCTTTTTTGCTTTTTATACCGCCGGTATGCCTTTATTAACAATATACTACGAACTATATACAATACTACAGCTACTATAATAACAGCATGCTGGCAGCATTGCCCCGTTGAATAGCAATGTTTATTCTTTGAGCCAAATAGGTGCCAGCATTTTGATCACGCGTCGCAACGACCAAGCGCTCTGATAAGTTTTGGAAAATACGATGAGCTCCCGGTCCCCACGGACCCAACGTCTCTACACCAAACGGTCCAATATGTAAACCATACAGAGGTTAGCATACTTGCGCCGCTTGAGCCGCTCTGCCGAAGTAGCCGCGGCGCCAGCCCTCACGTTGGTTTCAGAAAGATATGACGGCGCTAAAGTGTGTACGCATGACATGTCTGAATTGATTTGTAATTCATTGACGATAAGGACATTTCGCCCGCTTACCATCGTAAGCGTCACGCCTTTTTTGCATGCATTTCTTTGAGTCTAAAAGCTATGATTCTGTTTTGTACATAGCAGATATTTTGCAAAAAAAAATTTGAGAGCACTCTGTAGCTGATACTGATGCCAAAACTGTTTTTTTTTTTATTTTTGTCTGTCTGTCTTTCTGTCTGTCTGTTTGTCTGTATCCCGGCCGCGCACCACTCCATAAGTACTGAATGGAATTCAATGAAACTTAACACGATTTGAGTTCATACTACGAAGAAGGTTATTGTATACTTTTTATCCCGAAATTCAGCACGGTTCCCTCGGGAAAGGGGATGAAAGTCAAAATGTTACTTAGTTGTAATTTATGAACGCGTAGTCCGATTTCAAGTATTCTTTTTTGTTAGAATAGTGATGAGCGAGCCTGGAACCCCATGGGCAGCCCGGCACCCCACGGGCAGCCCAGCACCCCATGGCCTACTGAATGAAATTCAATGAAACTTAACACGATTTGAGTTCATACTACGAAGAAGGTTATTGTTTACTTTTTATCCCGAAATAAAGCACGGTTCCCTCGGGAAAGGGGATGAAAGTCAAAATGTTACTTAGTTGTAATTTATGAACGCGTAGTCCGATTTCAAGTATTCTTTTTTGTTAGAATAGTGATGAGCGAGCCTGGAACCCCATGGGCAGCCCGGCACCCCACGGGCAGCCCAGCACCCCATGGCCTACTGAATGAAATTCAATGAAACTTAACACGATTTGAGTTCATACCACGAAGAACGTTGTTGTATACTTTTTATCCCGAAATTTAGCACGGAGCCCTCGGGAAAGGGGATGAAAGTCAAAATGTTACTTAGATGTACTTTAGGAACGCGTAATACGATTTCAATTATTCTTTTTGTTAGAATAGTGACGAGCGAGCTCGGAACCCCGCCTTCAGCCCGGCACCCCACGGGCCACCCGGGACCCCAAGGACAGCCCGGCACCCACGGGCATCCCGGCACCCCACGGGCATCCCGGCACCCCACGGACAGCCTGGCACCCCACGGGCAGCCTGGCACCACACGGGCAGCCCAGCACCCCATGAGCAGCTCGGCACCCCACAGGCATCTCGGCATCCTTATTTAGATTTGCCTGCTTGCTAAGATAAAACTCTAAAATATGGAACATTCGCCACAATAATTTTTTTTAACTATCTATCTTTTGCCGGATACATTTTGGAGACTGCGCAATGGAAGTGTACAATCTAATATATTTTTGTTCTACCGCCAAACAAGGAGAACCTCGGCAAAAAGATACCGTTTTATAATCGAAATTCCAAAGAAACGCACCAAGTACCTACTTTGCTTCAACATTTATTGTGCGAACCGCGAAGGAACTCTCTGAGTTACTTAACTACCTACTTTCTTCTGGAAAAACAAGCTGGGAGTTATCGAGCCCAAAGTAAAAGGCTCCTTTCTGAGCTATGCTTTACTATTAGTGCTTCACTACAGACCACAGCGTTGCTTTATATGAGATAAACAGTGCTCAAATGTAAATAATTAGTTTGCAGCTACGGCAATCGCGAACGGAGTCGCGGGTACAGCTAGTAAATAATAAAACGAAAAACTGGCAAACCAAAAGCATATATTTTAGATTCAAGGATATGCATGCAAAATTTCAACAAGTTTAAGCACTTGGTTTTATATTGTTTTCGTACTAAAAATGGTGAGGTAAACTGTTTCTGCGGAAGCTGCATTAGCTGCTGTAACCTCGCATAATCTCGGAGCAAATAATTTTGGATAATAATAATATTTAAAATAATTAATTTTGCCTAGTGGCGACATCTACTTACTCATTTCTTAGTAATCAACAGCTCAAACACAGCTGCGGTAATTTACGAAAAATCCGCTGCTCAGAACTGCGTCTGTCGCCAATTTGTCGCCAAGCACCTAAAAGTGTGTTGCCGCAGCAGAGCTCGAGAGCCAGTAAGTAATTAAGAAATTACAGGCACATGAGACTTAATAACTGTATGTCTCAGGGTGCAGTGCAGTTCGTCACTTATAACGAAATAAATCTGTTATAGACAAAGGTTACCGCTGGGCCTCGTGCGAGTTCCCTTACAATCAAATAAAAAATAGGTGGGCGATTTGACAGGATATGTATACCTAATTAAGGTAGATAATTCAACAAATAATAGTAAATACCAAAGTACCTACGTATCAATCATTCGCAGCAAAGTATGAAATAAAAGGAGTGTTCGCATTCCATAGAAGAAACCTTATTTTTTCCTCTCTTTTTAACCGAATTCAATAAACATAGGAGGTTCTCATTTCTACTGTTTTTTTTATGCCTATGATAGGTTAGCCTTTGACCACTATCTCACCTGATGGTAAGTGATGATGTGGTCGAAGATGTCGTTCAGGCTAACCTAGAAGTACTGGCTCTCAAGCACAGCTGCCGGAACACACCGATAGGTGCTTGACAGATTTTCTACTTGAGGGTGGTAGCTAGCCAGGCGGGCATTCGCAAAATGCCCTACCACCATGCTATAACGACTGCCATCCTAAGACAACAACCGCAGACCGACGGCTTAACGTGCCCTCCGAAGCACGTGCACGCTCAGTAGTAAGCTAGCGGTCACCCATGCAACTCATGACCGCGCGCGACGTTGCTTAACTTTGCTGATCGGTTGAGAACAGCTAAGTAAACTTCGCTACGAGCGCTTCAAACAAAAAATAATACAAAAACTGTGTGTTATTTTATTATGTATTACCGCATACCTTGACAGGTTGTACTGATTTTGATGGTTTTTTTAATTCGAAAGCTGGTGCTTGTCATGTGGTCACATATAAATTTGAGTGAGATCTGATGAGTAGTATTTGAGTTATGTCTAATAATGCTTATCGACCGAGCGAGAACTTAGTTCGAGCGAAGCGTCTCTGCTTCAACTTAGACAAAAATGCTGTCGTATGTCCGGTTGTTCTCCTCTACAGGTCGCATTTCTTAGCCGATTACCACGAAAATTTTGTGAGCAGGTTTGATAAGCCCATAATATTTTTTTGTCGATTCAGTTTTTGAAATTTTTCAAAATGACCGAGATATACATTATAAGGTGTTGAAGGTATGGACGCCTGCGCTTAATTTAATCGCAATGTTGGGATACTCAGGTCAGTTGCCTTAAAGAGATATGCTCTCTCTTACTCTCTCGTATAATCAATTATTTATTTTCCATGTTTTAGTAGCCAGTATATTAATTCGAGATTAATATATTACCAAGTATGTAAAATTATTGTATATTTACTACTTACCTACATATTTCCGATACAACTAGCTATCGCTAGGGCCCGCGAGTCATTTATTATTTACATTACATATCTAGATTTTTGGATTTCTTGACCCTTTCTACCATTAACATGCGCAGGGAACCTTTATTCAATTGTAAGCTATGCAAGGGCAGACTTGCGAGGTCTACAGCTCGGAGAGCAACTAGTTTAATATTTTAATTTTTGCTATAACGCCTGCACTGCGGGTTACATAGTCATGTGCGGAAAATACTTTTACTTTTTGGCAACTGATTTCGAAAAAAGAATGATTATTATTTTCTCGCACATGACTATATTTTTTTTACTCGTGAATTTGTAATTTTATAATGCTTATTTAATTGTCCTCGAATACATATAATATTATATTGATGATGTTCATATTTTCACGTGTCGATGTAAATAAACAAAATATATTTTATACGGTGGCTTGGTATATTTCCTTTTTAGTACGTTATTTGTTTTAGAATATTTTCTATTTGAAGTGGAATTTTTGTAAAAATTTGTGTTTTTGGTCTATCGCGTCGTAAAATCGGTATTGTACAGATTCAGTTGATACTTTTATGTACCTATATCTTAATTTTTAAATAGGCCTAAGTATTGTTTTATGTGACCTTTTTAATTATTGTCATAATAGACATATATATCAATAAAATCACACGCTTGGAAGCAAATAATTAATTTATTTGTATTAATTTTTAAAAATATTACATTTTAGTGAACTAAAATAACAACTAATATTTAATGCTATTAACATTATGAAAATTCGTAAGTCTTAGATAAATATATTTACATTATTATGAAATTATTTAATATAAGAGTAACATATGATTTATAAGTTTTTTTTTAATGTTATTGTTTCGGATCAAGAACGAGGCCCACCTGATGTTAAGCGGACTAACCTCTGCCTATAACAGATGCATTTCGTCACTAGTCACGAATTGCACTGCGCCCGTCACCTTGAGACATAGCTGTTAAGTCTCATGTGCCTTTAATTTCACTGGCTCTCAAGGACTGCTGCCGGAACACACCGTTAGCTGCTTGCGACAGATTTTCTCGTGTGTGTGATACGTATAATTAAAAACTATTTTTTTAAATTATAATATAACGTATAGTAATCCACCCTAAATTTTTACATATAAACTTACCGACTACAGGTCCAGCGGCTAAGAGACCCTGCTGCGACGTCGTGGTCTCCAGCTCACAAGCACTGGCTGGCACCAGGATGGTGGTACCATAGTTGATGCATGCAAAAGAGATGATGGCCACACCTGCCAGACCAGTGCAGAGATAGCTGTACAGGCCAAACCCTGGGGAGAACAGATGGTATTATGGAACACAATATTCATATCTAATGATGTTTTTATATGCTTTTTTACATAAATTATCATTTGCACAAAATATAATATAATTATCTTCATCAGCCGGAAGACGTCCACTGCTGAACAAAGGTCTCCCCCATAGAACACCACAAAGAACGGCTATTAGCCACTTTTAACCACTGGTTACCCGCGACTTTCAACGATGTCGTCAGTCCACCTGGTGTGGGGCTACCAACTCTACGTCTTCCGGTGTAGTGTAGTAACCACTCAAGAACCTTTCTTCCCCATCGGTTATCAGTTCGTCAAGCAATGTCCGCCCATTGCCACTTCAACTTGCAAATTCTGAGAGCTATGTCGGTGACTTTGGTTCTTTGGCGAATATCCACGTTCCGGATTTTATCGCGCTAAGAAACTCCGAGCATAACTCTCTCCATAGCTCGTTGAGCGACCCTGAGCTTGTCCATAAGGGCCACAGTCAAGGACCACGTTTCAGTACCATAATATGTCATCACTGGCAACACACACTGGTTGATGACTTTGGTCTTCAGGCTCTGCGGGATGTTCGACGAGAAGATGTCGCGATTCTTCGGGCGACCTCTTTGTCGAAGTTGGACCTACCTAACTGGACAGTCTGTCCCAAGTAAATGTAATGGTCAACAACTTCGAGCATATCGTTCCCAACAACTGCAGGTACGGGTGCAACATGGACATTAGACGTCTTGTCCATGTTCATTTTAAGACCCACCTGCTGGGAAACTCTACTGAGGTCGCTGAGCATTGTACTGAGTTCCTCAAGCGACTCTGCCATAATGACTATGTCATCGGCTAAGTGAAGGTGAGTGATGTATTCGCCATAAATGTATTATATACCTTATATTTAACTAGATTCTGTCCTCTTCAACCACTTTCGAAAACGAGGTTCAGAAACCAGTTTCGAGAAAGAATAATCATTCTTATTTCGAAATCGGTTACTACTCACTTTTCAAAACGGGTTCTAAATCTTAGTTTCGAAAATTTCAAACGAATAAAACAGAGTATAAAGAAGCTTCAGTTGAGAAAGGTATGCTGAGATGACCTGGACATGGAGAGAGAATGGCCCAAGGGGATTGACTAAACAAGTATACTCGTGAGAATGAATAGAACAGTTGGAAGGGATCGACATCGGGAACGAATTCTGATAAGATTGGAGATGCTCCGGAAAAATACCAGGGTGGAAGAATAGCATAAGATAAAAGGAAGGAAATTAGGCAGGTATATCAAGATCGTAGGTAGTGGATATACGGGGTGTTATCTACCTCCTGCCCCTCCTAGGCTTATGTATGTGTGTGTGTGTTTTGTATTATAGAACCACATAATAGAACTTCATTAAATTTCTCAGTGAGGTCGTGGGACAAGAAAAGAATAACTGTTTCTTGCAACGTGACAATTGACACAGGACCAAAGATTTTATACTCTGCACACACATTTAGTTGGATTTATAATAGCTATATCCTTATTCTTTTTAATTAATAATAATAATTAAAATGTATAAGCATATAAATTTCCTGTACCGAAAAAAAATATTATTTCGATTACTGTTTTACTTTTTTCGGCTTTAAGCCGGTTTTAACTGTAATTACGGGCCTTGGCCAAGTTAATTACTGCGTGTAATTGTTTACATTTTCCTCCAACTGCATAAACTATCTTACTAACCGGCAAGTGTTAAGGAGCGCAGCTTTATGTAATTTTATTACTAAATTATCTTTTACATCTGTGTTTTAGGCTTTGGTTATTATGATTTGGTACTACTCCGGTGATAGTAATCACTATGGGGACTACATATACTTTTTCTGTTTTGTATGTATGGTAGTATTTCTGAAGATGGCCTGTACTCTTTCAACTAAATTTATAGATATTATTGTTAATGTATTGTTTAAGCTGTCCAATGTTCACTCAAATTTTTTCTATATATCTTTCTAATCGATAGCTTATTTCCAACTTTTTAAACATTTCAGATAAACAAAAGGTCGTAACCGCCGCCAAGTGCAGCGCCCATTGAGATAGAACTTTATTTAATTAATTCATATTTTGTTTTATTTCCCGTTACATATTCTAAATTGCCCCGTAAATATAAATAAATATGATACCAACCTGCTCTGTTAATCGCCTCTTCAATCGACACCTTGTCTTTATCCATTATGTAAGCACGTTACGATACAAAACAAATCACAAAGTCTAGTTTGGTCACGGTACAATAATTGGCACAAATGTACTATTTTCCGATTGAAGACTCAACTGTACCAAAACATTTTGGTGGCGTACAGTCCGGTCGAATGTGTATCTCTTTATATTTAATCTATTCACGCACATGCTAAATATTGTGCCCGCAATAACGATAGAGATTTGCCTGTGTGTTTGTTTGTTTACTGTATCTTATTATTTCTTAAATGTATTGTATTATTTTTGATAATTTACTTATATTTGTTAATATATTTAAAATATATTCTATAATAAATTCAATAATTAAACAAATATATTTTTCAATAATTTTTTTGTGTTTATATAATAATGTTTATTAGCTTTTTAGGAAATTAATTTGAATTGCTACTGATAAAAAGTTTTTTAAATGTGACGTTTCCGTTTTTTTTATTTTAGTTAATCAAAAAAAGTTTAATAAATAAACAAAAATGTACATAAGGACTATTTATGTTTAAATAACATTTGACTAAAACATGTACTTTTTTATTTTATTCACTCACAAAAGAACAAACTGTTTCTTTGTTACTTTGCCTATATTAATTTACCACTTTCCTATAATATATCTCACGTAAAATATTATTATTTTGATTTGTTGCTAAAACGTTCATAATATATTTTTTTCCTTATCCTATTTAATGATTCTCAGAAGAGGAGTTCCCCCCCGCAGTGACATTCAGAATCGATACTTCCATATAGGCTTGTGATGCCCTCCATTTTTCGCAGTAATTGGTAGTTGTGTCAAGATGTACAAACAATGATAAAAAAGCATTATATATGAAGGAGCAAAACTTCACAACACACTACCCTCAAATATTAAACATGTACACTTAAGTAATACATTCATAGCTAAGGAAAATGAACATATTTTGGTACGTGCGGGTGGAGCCGCGGCCGGAAAGCTAGTACTTAATAGCATAAATATACTGTTAGTATAAAATTCTAATCTATGTAGAATAATTATAGTTTGTACTAATGTGCAGGCAAGTAAAATTTGGTAGTAAACATATAGTTATTGTGTAGGAAGCGATAATTTTGATAAAACGATATGGAAATTATAATTCTCACTGTATATTAAATAATCGCAAACAAACCGACGTAACATACATTATATTAACCGTATATAAGAACATCCGTTTTTTTGTGACTAAGCGAGCAGGTGGTGCGTTTGATGTTCATCTATTTTCCTCCGTCTTCAATAAAATATGGGTCTTAAACTAGCCGTATAAATAATTTCACTGTACGTAAATCTCTGTGTAAATACTACCTCTGTTGAACAAATACCTCCACCATAGAACGCCATAAAGAACGGCTAAGTATTAGCCACTTGTAACCATTGTCTACCTGCGAATTTTACGATGACGCCAGTCCACCTAGTGGAGGTCTAGTACCTATTCCACTCGCCTTCCGTGAATCATGTCCGGGTCTATTAGATCCGGGTACACACATTATCTACGACTCATAATGATTAGCGCAGTTCAGTGTCAACCAGAACGAGGACGATGACACTGCAGATGTAATGGACAAGCGTGAAACTTACCTTCAAACGGGAAAATTTTCCGCCTCATCACTTTATTACCTAAAATAAGTTCCAAAAGCAGGGCAATGGCAAGCACTTGTTACTTCATTGTGTTGTTCTTCTTTATCTTTAGCTGTTCGATTTACTTCTCTCCATGTCAACGTGCTATATTTTGCTACGGCAATGACAGAAGACCGCCACCATCTGGTTTTCCGCGGCTGCCCAAATTGCGACACCCTTGTGAATCAATCCAGAGCTTTCCAGGGAATGTGATTCGTATAAAGTATTTCTATTTTTTTTTAATTGGCTGTGGACTGCCGCGCAGCTGGTTCATGGTTTGAATCCCGCTGCGGGCTTGAGCTTCACCGCATGGCGGAAGGGAATTTTGCGAATGTCCGCCTGGCTAGCGACCACCCTCATGTATAAAATCTGTCGCCAAGCACTTAACAGTGTGTTCCGGCAGTTTTCCCCGAGAGCCAGTAATTCTAGGTTAAGCCTGTTAATACGTTTAACAGGTCATCATATGCCTTTGACCACAATCTCACCTGATCGTATGTGATCTCTCACCTGTTACTAAGTGTACATTCGAGTTTCATCCCCTTTCCCGAGGGAACCGTGCTGAATTTCGGGATAAAAAGTATACATTGTCCTTCTTCGTAATATGAACTCAAATCGTGCTAAGTTTCATTGAAATTCATTCAGTAGTTTTGGCATGATGCGCGGCCATAATACATACATACAGACAGTTTTGGCGTCAGTATCAGCTACAGAGTGCGATCAAAAAATATTTTCAATATATCTGCAATGTAGAGAATTGGACCTGTTACAGTTTTATTATAAGTATATATATATATACACGTAGAAAATTGAATAAATTAGTATTTGCTTTCAAGAAACTCAGACAATATACTCCGATGTCTACAGTCTAAATGTTGTATCACGCCTATGTATGTTCCATTATCATAACGTAATAAGTCTACAGTGATAGAGTATTTATTGCCCCAAAAAAAGTATTTGTGCTATGTTCTGTATGCAATGAACTGTAAGCCAGTGCTTTATATGAAAAATAGTCCATAAGTGGCTGGCCTAACTATGTAGGCCCCCACTTTATGGACCGATGAAACTGGAAGTCGCAAGGAGCAGATTGATGCAATTGTCATTGTGGATTTTTGTGATTGGTTGCGTAACACGAGGCTTACCCGGTGTTAAGTGGCTCTCTGCCTATAACAGTTGCTTTTTGTCACAAGTAAGTGCACTGCACCCTGAGACGCATACTTTGCATGGTTGAAGGGCATTTTGCGAATGCCCGCCTGGCTAGCGACCACCCTCAAGTAGAAAATCTGTCGCCAAGCACTTAACGGTGTGTTCCGGCAGCAGTCCTTGAGAGCCAGAAAAATTACAGGCTAATGAGACCTAACAACTGGACGTCTCAGTGTGACGGGCACAGTGCAATTCGTCGTTGACGAAATGCATCTGTTATAGGCAGAGGTTAGTCTACTTAACATCAGGTGGGCCTCGGGCTTGTTCCGTCACAATAACATAAAAAAAAAAGACATAAAGCAGTTAAGTCTCATATGCCTGTAACTTTGCCGCCACCCATATCCTTCAAACCGAAACACAGTAATGCGAACATTATTGCTTGGCGTGAGATATAAACTTGGCAGTACTTCTCCGGATGAACTCGTTCACAATGAGTTCTACTGCTACTAAATGCGGTATTCAAAGAAAGGGGCCTCTGCTTAGCAGTGGACGTCTTCCGATTGGTATGTAATTATGTGATTAGCTATCATAATTACTGTGTAATTATCAAATCCCAGTTTCTGTATATTTCATCTGTAAAGGAATAAAGTTTACGGCCCCTGCTTTTGTCATGCACCTATGATGTCCAGTATGCACTGTAAGAAAGGACGCGCGTAAAACTTCATACAAAATTGGATCCTGCCTGCAGTACCATCAAAGTCCTTCCGGAAGAGCATCTAGAATGACAGTTGCTTGGACGATCTATCATTAAACAAGTCAACGTGAAGTCATCAGTATGAAAAATAAGTGCAGTTGAAATACTAGCCCACGATACTTTTTTTGGAGAAATAGAAAATCCTCTTTGTTCTGAGATTTCAATCATTCATAAGTCACATTCATAATCTAAATGATAAGTAACATCCGTGAATGTATGAAATAAATTTAGTAGCCTTAGGAGTTATCGTTATCAGCACAATCAGTGCTGTTAGTTTGCCGTACCTACCACATGAGTAAAGAAATTACTCATGTGGCCGTACTCAGCTTTGCATAACGACCGTGGACGGTATTAGATAGTAACAACGTTAGTTCGTACTGGCGGTCTGCCCCAGCTACGCACGGGTAACAAAAACATTAAAAATAATAAATTTAAACACATAATAGTAAAGTTGTCTTAGGTTTTCGCGATTATTACACATAGTAATTAAACAACTTTAAGCGGTTTAAATCGCGTTTATTTATCATTATTTTTGTCCCGACGTTTCACACCCCGTGACCACGATCACTGCAAAGTGTTTGAATTAATATATCGCAAACCAACGTTTGCGATATATTGAGTACGACAAATGGCCGACTGAGTCGCATCTTACCAATACATGCAGAAAAGGCAGGGCTCCTTCTTTTTCCCGTTACCGTAAAAGCAATTTTTGGGTGAACGCTGTTCAGGTGTTCTAACAGAGATTCCACCTCGTTTCTTGCACAAAAGCAAACACGTCGTCAACATAGCGCCACTTGTGTCTTGGCGTATATGAAGTGTTTATTGTTGCGATTACTTAAAACTACTCCATAAATATATTAACGACTACAGAAACTAGAGGTGACCCCATCGCTATGCCGTCGATTTGCAAGTAAATATCCCCTTTCCACGCAAAGTATCCACTTGACAGAGTGTATCGTATTATGTTCGTATACTCGATAGGTATAGGTATGCATCCTATTAATTCAGATATAATATTAGTAGTGTCCTCTATCGGTAGGTTTGTGAATAACGATACGACATCAAAGCTCACCATCTATCGTCTTCACCTAGTCGTACATCTTCCAGTTGTTGTGTGAAATGGGCAGAGTCTTTTACATAGCTATTTGTTTTGCCCGTGAGTGGCAGTAACATTCTGAGAGGAATCGGGCAGTCTTGTACAAAGGTGAGTCTATTTGGTTAACAATAGGATGAAAAGGCCAGTCTGGCTTATGGATTTTTGGCAAGCCATAGAGTTTTGGTGTAGTTGGGTTTAAGGGGCCTAAGCTTTTATACAGCTCATCTGGCAAGGCCATTAAGAGCTTGTTCAGCTTGGTGGGATTGTAGCCAACTTTTTTGTAGGTATTGCTGTACTCAAGTCGGGGATTTATCTTTGTTCATATGCTAGAGTATCAACAACAACAACAGTAACGTTACCTTTATCTGCCGGTAAAACTAGCAAGTCCGGGTTTTCGCGTAGGGACTTAAGAGCATCCATTTCCGATTTGAATTTGGGCAACTTTCCCTTTCTCAGCGTTAACTCGACATATTGTCTCAAACACTCAGCATCGCGTGAGTTGATTTTGATACACATAATTGTGTATTCAATACTGCTGATAATTGATTCCACTGGTATTTTCTTCGGTAGGTGCGAAGTTAAGGCCTTAAGCTAAGGCCATGGTCACCTTTTCGGAAATTGTCTGCGAAGATACTGTCCTATCACTAGTGTTCACGCCGAAGGTTGCTGCGGTGATCTTCAATGAAAATCTCTTGGGCACCAGAATTTTATTTGTAGACATTTAAATAGTACATGTAAGCTTTATATTAAATAATTATTGTTGTAAGTATAGCATCTTATGTTGGTTGAGAGAATAATAGCGGTGCAATCGCAGCGACTGAGGACCCCTCCCGCATACCGCGTTTCGCTGCCACCTTCATACTCGTTAAACTGGTTACGTTCTGAACACTAGCATTTCGTATTTTGCACGACATACATTTGCTGAGATTTAAATAATAATATTTTTTTGTCAGGCGCTCGAGTCTGCTTGCTTGTGTTCAAATAACAACACACACAAATAGGTATCTATTATTTATTACGGTGGGACCTCTGCCACATACGCCTGGAGCGCCACCATGTCATAGGGTTTTCCTACTGGGGCTCTGGAGGGATGAGACTGGGGGGAGACTCTATTGGATGATTTTAAAAAGTATTTTTAAAATCATCCAATAGAGTGCGATTGTTTCGATTAAATAGATGCGATTAAACAATTGCACTCTATTGGATGATTTTTAAAAGTATTTTTAAAATCATCCAATAGAGTGCGATTATTGAAAACGAATTTTCCACATGCCGCTTCCTCCAGAACCATTTATTACGAGGTAGGGTGTTTTGTTGGAGGCTATGTCATATTATGCAAAATATCAAATTAAAATAATACATATTTTCAGAAGTTCCGCAGCATTATGTACTAAAAATGCCATGAAAGTTGGACTGAACTATATTGACGAATGTTTTAAAGATGTACTTAAAAAAAAAACTAATTGCATCAAGTTTAATGCCTGTTCTTCTCGTAGTTGCTCCATGCAGTTATTTTTTTTGGCATTACAATGTAGTATATTTCAATACTAAAATTTATAATTGACCTTCATAAGAGCGTCGTAGTCGCCTAAATTGAATAAATGATTTTGAGTTTGACTTTGACATAGAATTCTCTAACTAATGACATAAAATCATACACAATATTTTTAGGTAGGTAAATTAAGTTCAAAATTAATTTTCATAAATAAAGTTTATTTACAAAAAACACAACATGGGTACCATTACGCCTTTGTACCCCCGAACGGGTAAAAAAAAGGTAGGAACCTATATTGAGCTGACTATGCTACGAGAACCTTATTAGAAAATAATTACAAATATTTTCTTAACCCTAGCATACATAGAAAGTTTATTTACAATTGTGATATATTCCTAAACGACTCCTTAGAGTTTTCCTCTGTGGGTTCTATATCTTGTTTTGATTCAGGAATAGGTGTAGACGCTATCGGCACTGCACTCGTTGGTCGCAAGCGGCGGTCGTCAGGTAGGAAAGAAGCGACCAATGCTGACGCTGCAAAAAAAATAATCAACTTGAACCCTTTGTTTATAAGGGTACATAAAACAAAAACACTATGAAATAACATAAACATGTTCCACTATACATTTACAAATTATTGAAGCACATATTTTTTGTTTCAGATGAGAATCGAACCCGCTTCTACCGATTTCGCGCTGGATGCCTATTCCTCTTGGCCACTGGAACTTACGAGGCGACTGGATCTTACGAGGCGGTTCGATTCCCGTCCGGAACAAAAAAATTTGTGGTCCAATCATAATATTCTTCTTTACTTAAAAATACTCAATTTGTCACCTAGGAACAACTATAGTAACCAGTTGCGTGGTGGCAGCTGGAAATTTTCTTCAAAAGAATTTTAATTTGCCCGCCTGCTACCTGCGTATTGTCATTTCTGATGGTTATTCCCAGTGCAACACAACTGAGAATGACACATTTAGACGATGATACCTCTATACTATATTATTGCATATACTACATGTTACTAATGCAAAATATTATTTAATTTCTAATTCCATATTAGGTTCTGTCGCCAAAGTCATTCTAAGTACACTTAAACGATCGACACAAAATGCAACATGAGCAGGTTTTTTGTTTCAAACTGTATTGAAATTAAAATTGTATTAAAACAATCTGGCTTATACAAGCGTCACAATAACGGTCGTGCTCACCTAACTGCCCTGCCAGTTGCGATTCCACAGACAATAGAGTAACTAGCATTAAACGACCCGTGATATACAGACGGTTAGATAGACAGCAGAGAGATAATCCGGAATCTGTTTTGCTAATTTAGTATGGAACACTAAAAAGGTTAGATATGTCATGTAATTGATACTTACAGGCAAATAAGGATGCGTACAAGTAGAACCCTACGTCACAGTTGTTGATGAGCAAGATGTTCAAGATCTGTATTGACGCGAAGGTAGCCATTCGACCTCCTGTCAGAGGCAAGGCGATAGCCAAAGCTCTGAAATAAAAAAAAAACATTAAGTACACAATCCACATAAGAAAATGCAGAAAAGTTTTCTGTTGTAAGGTAGGTACATATTGCATAAAACATACAATTGGTTTGGGATGGTCTTGTCCATCGTTAATTTTTAAGATATTCTGAACTGCATTAACAGATTTAAGAAAAATAACATACTAAAAAAAATAGTTGTTCCATATGATCATATTTCACGTAGGGATCAAAATACTATAATACGGGACTATTTAAAGCATGAGATAGCATGAGTACTGGTAGTACTGATGCCAAAAAAGCTACGAATATTTATTCGTAGCAAAAAAGATAACCAGAACATTTTGGGAAAAAAATCGCAGCAGATGCACATTTTAATAATCAAAGAAGAGATAAGTACGTAAAATTACCGCCAGCTCCTGGAACGTTTGACAAACCTTTCATTGGTGGACGGGCGGACTATATATACTGAACGCTTATTGGCCAATAGTATTCTATTAGCCAATAAGCGTTCAGTCCAATTTGTGATAAGTGACTAAAAAGTGTTCAGTGTTTGGTCTGTTGATCATGACTTTGACGCTACAGAAAGTTGAGGTTAAGTAAGCAAGTTCATGTATCTTCAGTTCCTGGATTTAATCTCCACGTTAGACAATTTAACAGTTTGTTTGTTAAAAAAATATTTAATAGCAGTACCGTGTCTGGAACTGTGTCCGGTGGATGGCAATAGGTTCACTGCCTATAAAATATGAGCAAACCATGTCAAACATTTAGATTAGACATTTCTACTTTTATCTTTAGGGATTACTACATATTGCTACGTACTTGACGATGATATAAAATTTTCTTCTCGTTAATTCTTAGTCTCATATAAATAAGAGTACTGATGGACGCACAATACAAATAAAGACAAAAAAGAAACATGCTGTGACTTTCACTATTATTTAAAACAAAAATTATTATATAAGAATGTACATATCTGGGATAATGTAATATATTAAAATAACACTCATTTTAAATTTTTGCTTATTTGTGTATGAACTGTGCTTTTTATTAATTTTCTTGTGGCAAAAACTAAACAAGTTATCTATGCCTAAAGAACTGATAAACATCTTCAAATACTGGTATTTGAATCAGGTCAACGTTGTTCGGTGGTCAGGTGCGCTGTCGGATCCGTATAGGTTGAAGTGCGGGGTGAGGCAAGGGGGGCTCACCTCCCCTAAACTCTTTAACTTGTACGTGAATGCATTAATAGAAGAGCTCAGCAGTACACGTGTCGGATGCCATATTGATGGAGTTTGTCTCAATAATATTAGCTACGCGGACGACATGGTGCTGCTGAGTGCGTCAGTCTGTGGGTTATCCAAACTCTTGGCAATATGTGAAAGATATGCTGAGGGTCACGGGTTGCTCTATAATACCAAAAAAAGTGAGTGCATGGTTTTTCGGGCACAAGGGAAATGTCCAGATACCATACCAGCCATTAAGTTAAGCGGTACTGAACTGAAAAGGGTCATACAATTTAAGTATCTCGGGCATTTGCTAACCTCTGACCGGAGAGACGATGCAGACTTAGAAAGAGAACGAAGGGCGTTGTCTGTGAAGGCCAACATGATAGCCCGCAGGTTCACGCGTTGTTCGAGAGACGTTAAAATTACTTTATTTCGATCGTTTTGTACGTCCTTCTACATGAGCAGCCTGTGGGTGGCATATACGAAAAAACAGTACAACGCACTTCGTGTACAGTACAATAATGCGTTTAGGGTGTTGATGGGGCTGCTTGGACACTGCAGCGCATCGGGGATGTTCGCCGAGTCGCGTGTTGATTGTTACTACACCACCATGCGGAAACGGTGCACATCCCTGGTGTGCAGGGTCCGGGCCAGTCGCAGCAACATTCTAAGCACATTTGCTAATAGATTTGACTGTCAGTACATCAACCACTGCTGTATGGTTTATAGACTGACTAATAAACAAATGGCAGAATCTCAATCATTTGTTTGACATGTTTTGAAGCATATGATTTTATTATTATTAAATGGAAATTATTATTAAATGGAAATTATTATTATATGTAAATTATATGGAAATTATTATTAAATGGACATTATTATTAAATGTAAATTATTATTAAATGTTAATTATTATTAAATGTAAATTATTATTGATATTATTTCGCGTATATTATTATTTTTATGATTGAGACTCTCATATTTGTTTATTACATTTGAATACTGTCTTATTTTAATTTGTATCAATATGACTATCACTGGTCGAAATAAATGAAATTATTATTATATTATTATTATTATTACATATAAAAATGGTTGGCACAACATGGCTGTTGTGTCCGAATTACTTGGTTTCGGTTGAAGAAGATCTTTTATAGTTATGACATATCTGCAAAGACTAGGATTAAATATTTACATTATTTTTTAACAGGTCCCTTATATTGACGAGCCATTCTTACAATAGGATTAAAGTAGGATGTATTATTTGTATGGATTTGAAGAGCAAAGAGATTAGTGACTTTGGCTGTACGTGTTCTATTTTTAATATTAAAGGGTATATGACATAACAGATCGGGGGAATCAACTACAGAATTAATAATTTTATATAGGTATAAAATGTCGAAATATTTCCTTCTCGTTTTAAGGGTCTGCAAATTAAATTTTAACAACCTTCGCTCGTTATTTAAGTAAGAGCGTCCATGTAGGACGCTCTGACGATAACAGAGTAGTGTAAGACATTTTGTCTGAACACGTTCTATGTTATTGGAGTGAATTTTATAGTGCGAATACCAAATCCTGCTACCATACTATAAAATGCTTTTTACATGGGCAAAGTAGAGATACAGAACATGATGAAACATTTTAAAATCTTTAGTAGATCTTAAGACAAAACCAAGGAGTTGATTAGCTTTTGCAGTAATCTGTTGGTAAGTAAGGTCGAAAGCCTTAGAGAAGGTATGCATGAGAGCTTATCGTCAAACAATATGCCGCGATCTTTAGCAATGTATGAACGTGCTGTATCTAATGTAACTCGCCTTTTCATCGTAAATTCATTGATAATTATGTGCCGCTTTCTTGAAAATGATATTTTATAATGAAGCATTTACTGACATTCAAGCACATACGATTTGACTCGCACCGATGCTACACGTGATCTAAATCATTTTGTGATAGCTGGCAATCATTTAGGGTCAAAATAACATTAAATATTTTCAAGTCATCAGCATGTAGTAGGCACTGACATGACAGCTGTTCAACAAGATCATTAATAAACATAATAAAAAGAAGGGGTCCTAAATGGGATCCCTGAGGCACACCAGATGTCAGCTCGACTGGAGATGAGAGATACCCCTTCAAAGCAACCAGTTGACTTCTGTTATTAAGATTAGAAATTTATCCACCGATACAAACAGCCGTAAATACCATATAAGAAGCTAGTTTATGACGAAGCAACCTGTGATCAATCACAAAATTTGTCGAAAGCCTTAGAGAAGTTTGTGTAAAATGTGTCAACTTGACCCCCCACAGCAAAGCTTTTACAAAGGTAATTTTTATATTCAAGAAGATTAGAAACTGTTGACCTATACTTTACAAATCCATGCTGCTTGTCCGACAGTATAGGTTTTATATGACTGTATAAATAACCGTACACCAAAGATTCGAACAATTTTGCTAAGCAAGATAAAATGCTGGTTGGTCTGTAATTTTCATATTTAGATTTATCTCCACTTTTGAAGATCGGAATGATACGTGCTACTTTCCAGCTCTTAGGGAAAACACCAATGGCCAGAGATTTGTTAAAAATAATGCGCAAGGGTACACATAATTACTTTCGGCAAGCCCTAATAAATGATGGTGGAAGTAAATCAGGTCCTGCGCCCATGTTCACGTCTAACAGGTTAATTTTGAGTAATACATGATGTTCAGTAATTACAATTGATGTTAGTGAACTATTTAGGCAATTATTAGAGTATGGTACATTTTGATCAGAAGGAACAGAAGATAAGCTCTGATCATCTATTTCGAACACCGAGCCAAAGTAATGAGAAAACAGTTCACAAATTCCCTGTCCCGAAGACGATGAAACGCTACCAAATTTCATGACATTTGGTATGGACACATGACCTTTTCTATTATTTACAAACCTCCAAAGAAGTTTGTTAATGTTTTTGTCAACAGAATCTTCGATTGATGAGAGGTACTGATTATAATATGTGTGAGCCATCTTTTTTATTATTTCCTAGAGTAATGAAAATGAATCGTAATCTCGGTGGTTATTGAATTTTTTGTATAATTGGTGGTATTTATTCTTTTCAATATTACATTTAATTAAAGCTTTGCTGAGCCAAATAAGATAAGTTGAAGGCTGTGTTGTAATTATCGGCGTATGTCGTTTTATAATTTCAAACAGTTTTTCGTAAAAGATGTCAGAACACAGATCTATGTTTGTGGCGATATAGATCTGTGTTCCCCCATCTACACATACAATATGCTAAGGTTTGGCATACATATGACTTTTATAATTTCGGGAGAAGCCTTTGGCCCTGAAACACAGTTAACACTAGTTTAGTGAAACTTTTTGTGACTAGTAGACTGGTTTGGACAACAATGGATGTCAAATAAAGATATTTTGTATTTCAAACCCGTGGTGCATAAAAGGGACAGTATGATTGGATCATGTTTTGTTTTGGCTTCACTTCCTCCATATCTTTACTTATCTGAGTTCGTATTATCCAGCGCTTTATGAAAGCATAATACAAAACGACCAACCTGAGCTGCGTTGGGAACAGTGCGACGATGATAGCAGTATATAAGCCAAGCACGATCATGCCTTGCAGCATGATGACGAACATGACGGCACTGCCAATGGCGTTCGGGATCAGATTCACCACGATGCCGGACACGCCGCAAATAGCTGTCAATACCATCACTATGTTGCGGCGTCCCGCGATGTTTATCACCTGAAAATAAAAAATATTTCGTCACTTTCTTATATGTATCCTTCAACTGTGAAAAATTATGTTACCCTGATGCCATCGAAAGCAACTAATGAATGAAAAATGTTGATGCTTGGTACATGTAGAGAGTTTACGATTTTAGAGACAATTAAAACATATTGCATACCCATCAAATTTTTAAGAAAATATTCTTTTAGGTTTACAAATTTTTAGATCATAAAATTTCTTATTCGAGTGGAAATGCATTGTTAAATTTTTTAGTCTAAAAATGTGTTGTTGTTTTAATTTTCGCTTCTGTTGCTGAAGTGAAGCTGGTTTTTTCAACATGTGGTACGATGCTACCATACCGAACAAGTTACATATACCATTCCATCATGATTTTAATCTTTTGAAGATTGTTTCTTCCAACCTTTATCAGCATAATTTCCATGATTTCTCATTTAATGAAGTTTCAATCCACTTGGAAGAATAGTTTCCATCTAAGTGACAAGGGTGTGTGTGTAATTGTGTATGTACGAGTATATGGCGAGGTATAGTTTTACCCGGCCTCACTTCGCTGTTCGTAGAGTTGCGACTCCACGTTTTTATTTGGTCTGAGTAATGTAAATGCTACTTACCAAACTGACACAGAGGTTGACGACTGACTGTATCGCACCCACAATAAGTACTATCAGCAGCGCAGTTATGTTCAGAGCACAGGGCACTGCATCAGGCTGGAATAAAGCAAGAGCCATCATCAGACCAATATAAGTACTTAAATTAAAACATGTAAGTATAGACCTATGCAATCACGATGGCGGCCCTCCTCAGTAAGTTATTGATGGTCATGTTTAAAGGCAGGCCTCGTTTGTACACGTCTTAGAGTGCGTGTAAAAGATAATGGTAGAAACAGTAAAATAAATCAAATATGATCGCTTGGGTAGGTAGTAGAGTTGCAACTACACTTACAATTTTTTTTATTGGTGCAGCTTCATCAGTAAAAAAGGTCTGTATTTTGAATATTGTCATGTTTGCAAAAACGTCTGCTATGCGGATCATATCTTTTTTTTTCTTTTTATTAATTTATTGATTTTCCACAGACTCCAGGGTCCGTGCCATTTTTGAAGTTAACGAAGATATTAATATGGAACATTCTTACATACATATACATATATCTTATAAGGGAAAACACAGCTATAAGGGATGCTAATTATACCTAATATAAACATCTACATCTACAATCAGAAACAAACAGGTTTGCACAGGCATTTTGAACGGACCAGTGTCCTCAAGCAGCACTCGTTCACGAGTTAACTTGCGTGCCAGCCATCGTCCTCCTCAACCATTTCTGAGGGAAGAGGGCGACCCGATCATAATATAATTTTCAAAGATATGTCTATATGTTTTATGTTACATTGTTAAATTATAACACTGTTTTGAGTATTTTTTAGTACTGTAATGTTAATCAGTAGATGATCCATTGATCCTGGCCACGAATGGACTCAACTTTGGACTTATGTTTGCCTGGTACTTCGTAGTAGAATAAATTTTAAACCTCTAATTTTAATAACTGATAGAGTTAGCTTTTGACCACTATCTCACATGGTATAAGTGATGATACGATTGAAGATTTTGTTCATGCTAACCTATCATAACTGGTTCTCATTGACGACTGCCGGTACTCACTGACAGGCACTTGGCGACAGGTATTCTATTTGAGGGTGGTAGCTATTATGAGGAGCATCCACACGACTGTCATCCTAAGTCAACGCACGGGACCGAGAGTTTAACGAACGAGGGTCCTCCGAAGTCCGAAATAGGGCAACGCTCAGAAGTGATTGCTATTATCGGGTCTTCATCCAAATCATAACAGCAGCGGACATTACTAAAATGAGTTGATTGTATAGGCAATGACTAGGCTAATTATACGCAACATGAATATTTTTTTATTTCTGAATGTATAAGGCATTTACAGCTGCGCCTGCTTTGCACCAGAAGCTGTGCTGGAGCTACATATTTGCTTGAATATTTTTTTATTTCTGAATGTATAAGGCATTTACAGCTGCGCCTGCTTTGCACCAGAAGCTGTGCTGGAGCTACATATTTGCTGGGATTAATTGGTAGGATGCACAGGAGGCGGTTTCCCTCGTGTAACTACTGGTCGGACAAAATTATTAAGTGGGAGCGCAAGGAAACGGCCGTAAATGATGATATCGTCGTGGCTGGTCAGGCTTAACTTAGAATGGGAACTAGATCTTAAGAGAGCTGGTGGAACATATGGTTAGGTGCTTGGCGACTTCCTGAGCGCATTATCTATCGATGCTAGCATTTACAACATGCCCAATGACTGTGCAAAAACTACTGGGAGAGTTTGTTAAGCGAGTGCTTTTTTTGTCGGTATACTCACGTCAGCCGGAGTGTCGATGCCGGCCTGAATGATCCCGCAAAGCGTAAGGTTTGAACCCTCGCCTGTTTCCAGGATATTTACAAACTGGTTGGCAACGGTAGGCAACCAGACGATGAATGATCCTATTCTGAAAACGAATTATAATATGTCAAAAATGTTTTTAAAATACGGAAACGTCGAGACTTTTTTTTTATGCTTGACAGTTTAGCTTTTGACCACTATCTAACCTGATGGTAAGTGATGATGTGGTCGAAGATGTTGTTCAGGCTTACCTGGAATTACACAATGTAAGTGTAATTGAAAGGACTAAAAAGGTTGAAGTCGGTACCATTCTAATTCAAAACACTCTGAGCTCAATTTTTTTTGGCTCAACTTCCAATTTATTTCAAACTTTTAAGCGAAGACAAGAAACATCGATTTAAAAAAAAATGATACATACTGCTTACAATATCGATTCGCCTACAATACTGATCACCTTCTACAGGATTTGCAATCACCATGTCATCTATAGCTCTATAGGCAATCAGGTATAGGCATTATTAGCAATATTTTTTTCAGTTATTTAATTGTAACTTAAATACTACTCAACCGATCTTGATGAAATTTAAATTAAACTAACTTGGGAGTATATTCTACCTAACTGATAAAGAATCATAATTATATAATATAAATTTGATGATGATTGATGATGAAAAAATATAAACGCATATTCTCGAGAACCTTTAAGACGCTTAAAAATATTAATATAAACAAATTGAATTAGCAGTTTTTGTATATTCTTTATGGATTTTACGGAATCTTTTAACTGTACAAGGATCTAAAGTTGCAATTACTATGTTACTGGTCAGGCGTTTTCCATACAACCGTAATTTCGTCATATTTTAAATACTAAGCATTCAAACTCGGTGAAACTTTGCATGTATGTCCTTGAGCCTAATATCTATGCGCCAGATTTCCGTAAAATTAAGAATGTTCAAAAATAATTCGAAAACTCGTTTTGAATTGGAATTGTTATTTTGGCATATAAGGATAAAATAAATAATAAATCGAAAACTGGAAAACAAGAAGCATAGATATTTATTAGACTCAGCAATATGTATATAAAATTTCACCGAGTTAGTGAACACTTGGTATTAAAGATATGACGAAACTACGGTTATATGGAAAGCGTGCACTCTACTCTTTTAAGGAAATAATTAGGTTTATTCACAAATATAGGTTGGTAGGTATTATCAAATGAATAACGCATAAAGTAAGCGCCGAAGCAAATAAGTGTAGACTTACTGTTGGAACATCAACAAAATTGTCATGATGATGGTGTATTTGAGGAGCGGCGCCTTGAATAACAATAAAACTGGACTCTGTTTCTGTGTAGTCTGCTCTGTCGACTTCTCTTCTTCTACTTGCTCCTTGATGATGCCTTGTACCTGAAAGGACCCAAATTCCTTAACTTTGTATACTTAGGGTATATTCAATTTGACGCTAATAACGTTATTTTCGATAATTTTGACCACATTCTGCGTCTATGGTTGTGATCACTGTGATCGTTTGTAACTGTTCTCCCCTGTTCCATTTAGGATAAGAACGCTAAGAATGCCATTATAATTTGCCACTTTTGTCACATTTGACATTAGATGTAGGAAATTCAAACTGTTCCAGTAGCTTCATAGCGTTTATGGCGAAAATAATGCCAAGACCCAGGTGGAACAACTTTTTGGGAGTGTGATCGTTTTTAGCGTTTTTAGCGAATCTAACTTCAAATGGTAAGCACCCTTGGTATTAAGATGTACAATATGTCAGATACATATTTCCGTCTCCCCGTAGGATGCCGAGCTAGATTGGACTCATCCCTACGATCCCTCTCATATTTAAATTTGCTAAAATTCATGTGCTAAAAGCACATGAATAAAGAAAGGTACAGAATGAAAGCTTCACTGCTTCGTACTCGTAGCTATGTGTGCGTAACTAATCAGTGACAAGACGCACGGGGGTCACAGCGACGCTCGTTCGGGTACTTAACCGGTTTGAACCAGTTCAGTAAGCGTGTAAATTTGTCGTAGCGTTCATTCTGTTCCTTTCTTTATTCATGTGGTAACAGGGCCTTACCTTCCCCTGATGATCTTTGTTCAACGGTGGTCGTCATGGTTGTTGATGATTGTGTAGATATACATGGGGCACAAAAGTTATACACTTGTAGCTAACCGGAACCATTTGAATTTCGAATATTATATTTATTGGAACGATTTGCAACCTTTTTAGTAATAAAAATAAATTGGCGGGAAATCATTTGTCAATAGTTTTTTTTCACACATCAAAGTTCTACATACGCAACAAAAATGGAATTAAGTTGAAAAGATTTTAGAGCGTTTATTTTAAAAGTTCTCTCTCTCCGCATGACTGTGCCGCTCGTCTTCAAAATGCTTTTGGGAGAGAAGCACCTTTTACACACCGTGAGGCGATGGTTTGCAATTTGAGAGAGGTCGGGTTTCTTTACATGACGAATTTCGTGAAGGGCGGCCTTCAACTGCCGTCAACGAAAATAATGTGCCTACTGTTAAGCGGCTAATTGAAGAAAACCCGCGGATTACCTATGAGACGATTCGGGGACTATTGGGGATTGGTATGAGCCAAATTTATAAAATTTTACATCCAGAATTAAATGTTCGGAAACTTTGTTATCGTTGGATCCCTCATAAACTGACAGCGGAGCAGAAGCGGGCCCGCGTGGAATGGTGCTCACAGATGCTACTGAAGTACGACCACGGACATTCTAATGCTGTTTATGACATTGTCACAGAAGCCGAAACGTGGATTTATTGTTTTGAACCCGAAAAAAAAACAGCAATCTTGTGGCCCATCCACATGTTTGAAAATGAGAATAGGCCAACAAAAGTTAGGCAGGCGAAAATCGTTGGTAAAAAAATGATCGCGCTTTTTTTCCCAGCTACGGGTCATCTTAGACCTATAATAATAGGTTATAGGTCTAACTTCTAAGCTTACATGATAGGCTCATGACTCTAATTTGTCCTTTCGTTCTTAATCATCGCATGTGGATGAAGCTCAACTTACGTTGCCAGTTCAACATACGTTGTACTACCAAGACTAATTATTGCAATTAGCTCTAAACCTGTTAACGACGACGCAACCGTATATTTTTTTATATTATACTAAAATATTTAATTACCTCCAGTGTTTTTCCAGAACATAAATTATTGACTTTATGAATGGATTTCAAGATATCAATGGTTCGCTGCTCATCGCCCTTCGAGAAGACAAACTTGGGACTTTCATGCATAAAGAACACCCAAACAGCCGTGATGAGGCACGGCACCGAGTACACCACCATCAGGGTCCGCCAGGAGTTCCAGTAGATGTCCAGCGCTGACACGTAGATTGAGAATCTCAACGGTATTATTGGTATCGCCAGAACTGTAAAAGAAAGCGTTCTTGTAATTAAAGTCTTTTTTATATGCTATTGTGACGGAACAAGCTCGAGTCCCACCTGTCTATAACAGATGCATTTAGTTAAAAGTGACGAACTGCACTGTTTCCGTTACACTGAGACATACAGATGTTAATTCTCATGTGCCTGTAATTGACCGAGCGAGAACTTAGTTCGAGCGAAGCGTCTCTGCTTCAACTTAGACAAAAATGCTTTCGTATGTCCGGTTGTTCTCCTCAACAGGTCGCATTTCTCAACCGATTCTCACGAAATTTTGTGAGCAGGTTTGATAAGTCCATACATTTTTTTGTCGATTCAGTCTATGTAATTTTTTCAAAATGACGGAGATATACACGATAAGATGTTGAAAGTATGGACGCCTGTGCTTAATTTAATGGCAATATTCTTCAATATTGCCTTCAATATTTTATAATAATATTCTTAAATATTATTCTTTTTTTCTTCAATTGTAAGCTATGCAAGGGTAGACTCGCGAGGTCTACAGCTCGGAGAGCCACTAGTTGTACTGGCTCTTAAGGCTGCCGGAGCACACTGTTTGATGCTTGATGACAGATTTTCTACATGAGAGTGGTAGCTAGTGAGACGAGCATTTTAAAAATGCCACAAAATGCTCACAATATGCTGGCGGCGGGGATAGTACCTTGGATCTGCGACTACACGGCAGTTCATAGCTATTGCCACTCGGCTATCACTGCCCCATATAATATCCTTGTAATTATTGGTGGGAATTTTCTGCATAAATTGGACTTAGACGTGAAGGTTAGTGTGCACGAAGTACTTTCCATACAAAAGTAGTTTCATCGTAGTTTAATATATACCAAGTGTTCAACCTCGGCCAAATTTTGCGTTCCTGGAGCCGTAGTAGGACCTACATACACATATTCGCATAGAGATCGCGCGTAATAAACATTTGATGGACAGTAGGTATGTACATATGAATATTTAGATACCTACCTAACTTTGCTAGGAACGCTACGCGCGTCCCGTAGTCTCGATTGCTACGAGCTACGCAGTTCGCGTGAGACTTTGGTTATATTTCGATTACTACGAAACACAGAACTAAAAAGTGACAAAAAATCTAATTACCATTGAATCATCCAGGTTAACGAATTCTTTTTCAGTTAATTGACTATAACATGAAAACAACTCAACCGATTTTGATGAAATTTAAATGGAAAAAACCGGCCAAGTGCGAGTGAGACTCGCGCATGAAGGGTTCCGTAACTTTAAATATTCTGTGAATAGTTAAAGCGTCTACCTATCACCGTTATTATTAAAGGGCAACAAACGGTAAAAAAAACAAGTTTGATGTATGGGAGCCTTCCTTAAGTATTTATTTTATTTTTAGTATTTGTTGTTATAGCGGCAATAGAAATACATCATCTGTGAAAATTTCAACTGTTTAGCTATCACCGTTCTTGAGATACAGCCTGGTGACAGACGGACGGACGGACGGACAGCGAAGTCTCAGAAATAGGGTACCGTTTTTACCATTTGGGTACGGAACCCTAAAAATGGTGGTAATTTCGAAATGTACTGAACTCCATATAATAAAGGAATCATCAATATCAGCTCATAATAGACGAAGCAAACATACAAACAAACAACAGAAAGAATCATAGGTACACTCGACTTGAGAAACACGGAAAAAAAGAAAAAAATATCAAGTGACGTCAAGTCCGAAAGCTGCAAGTCGTCGTGGGCTAGCCTATTAGTAGCTCACTACTAATGTTGACCACAATGATCACTTTCCACCAGGTGAGCCGCCTGCTCATTTGCTCTCCTATCCCATAAAATAAGTCGGATATACTGAACGTCTCCTTTTACTCCCAGGTGCTAATCAGAATGGTACACTCCTTGGGCTACCCAATCGACGGTCAGCTATTATTATATCTGTGCTATTATTAAGCCTCGATGAGCAGTTCCAGAAATATTCAATATGTCTTACCTGCCATAATACCCTGCGAGAGCATGAATATGCTGCTCACCAGCAACACCACCAAGTTCCTCTTGGCCAACGGGACGCTCTCACTGAGGAGCGACATCGCCAACGAGTAAAGACCTGATGAGCTGGAAAATAAACGTATAATACATAGTTATTTGCGTGGACTAATATTCTTATAAATAAAAAAAAGAGAAAATAATACTTTTCACACGCACGATTTTAAACAAATTTGTTAAGGACTTAACGTGACGTTTTCGCGAAAGTTTTTACCTAAGAGTCATTGCAGACTCACATGCAGTCCAAACGCTTCAGGCCACTACAGTTGGCAGTGAAGTGGCAAAATTTTCCCGTTGAATTGCAATGCTTATTCGTTGAGCCAAATAGGTGCCAGCGTTGTGATCAAACGTTGAATCGACCAAGCGCTCTGATAAGTTTTGGAAAATATGATGAGCTCCCGGTCCCCACGGACCCAACGTCTCTACACCAAACGGCTCAAATATGTCTAATAGGAGACTGTCTCGGCGCGTCACAGCACGAGGTTGTGCGTAGTTAGTAACGATATACAACTTTATTCTACCCACAATGGTGATTAAAAAGTGCGTAAAATGCAAAAAGAATATTACCAAGAAATCCCCCGGCCTAGAGTGCAGCAGATGTGAAAAGATAGTGCATGCAGATTCTGCGTGTTCTAAACTATCAAATAAGCAGCTGAATACCCTCCGTAATTCCACAGGCATTGAATGGAGTTGTGAAGATTGCATGAAGAATGTTTCTCGAAGGTCGTCGTTCCTGATTCCGGAAGATGATGGTGATGATGACGAGTCCACGACGGGATCAACCGTGAATTTATAATCTGTTGACACTCGGAAACTCATTCAGGATATTAACCGCGAAATAAAAAAAAAATCCGTGAAGAAATTAGCAATATTGAGTCTTCACTTGAATTCTTTGGTGAGCGACTTAGCAATATGGAACAGACCTTTAAAAAACAAGAAAGCAGAATCAGAGACCTTGAACATCAAAACCAAGACCTGCAGAACAGGAATAAACATCTTGAATTGAGAATATCTGCTCTGGAGCTAGGCATGAAAACCTTTGAGCAAAAGTCTCTTTCCTCGTCTTTGGAAATAACTGGACTTCCGGTGGTCGCAACCAAAGATTTAGATCTAATCATAACAACTGTGGCTACCAAGTTGTCTATTGTCGATGTCTATGATCAAAAGAACTGACAGGTCAGTAAATTTCAGTCTTGTTTACAAAAAATAATTAATTTTATTTTCAGATAGTAGATGGGCATTATCTGCCCATCAACCGCATTCTTCCAATTGGAATTTTGCGAGGTATTGTTTGTAGGGCTCCTGTGGGCCTCTGTAGTTAGTTTCATTAGCTTATTAATTTCTAATCGGTTATTTTTTGTTTCCATGGCAACGCTGCCTGCGACACCTGCGCACTACGGACTTCGACGACGTTGTTGACGCGAGACTTCATCCGGGTCGAGACGTCACCCTAGAGATTCTAAGATAAGCTTTGATAAATTTTGTAAACAATGCTTTGTACCCAAACAATGAATGCAGTAGTTGGGACTTTTGTATCGCAAGACAGCCAGATGTTGTGTCCGCAGTGCCCCCAGGCTCGATATTTTAAAGGTCAAAAAGGCCTCAAAATTCACCAAAAAAGGTGTCATAAAAATTTGGAAATTCCCCTTTCGGCGCCAATAAATAGTCAAACAATGAGTAGTAGCAGTGTTGCGAGCCCTGCTACCCCTGCCAAACCGTTTTGGGAGGTTTTAAGCTCGTACAAAAATAATATTCCTATTATAAAACGCATACCTCGGGGTGCGAGAATTTCTGTTGCCCAATCGTTATCTTGTTCGATTAAAAACGTTTTGGCTACTAATACTACGCAAGCCTGGGAGCATCTTCTAGCATTCCCGTACCACGTATTTCACGTAAATTTTGATCCTTCTAACAAAAAATCCCTTACAACTAGAGTAAAGGAAAACTGCGTGAAATACAGGGCACGGGAAGAGCAATCTTTTGGCTCATCTTTAATAATTCCGCCACTGCGGCGGAATACAAAAACAAATAATGTCGATTCAGCTACTATTAAAATAGTAGAAAACAAAATAAATGATGGTGACATCAAAAACGCGGCACGCATCTTGTTTTCGAGTGATACAATCGCCCCTTTCACATCTGACACGTTGAATTCCCTAATAGAAAAGCATCCGCCTGCAACTGCAGGTCTCCACGTTCCCGACTCTCCTGAACAAAATAATGACATTGTTGAGGTGACCCCACAGGATGTTTCTGCAGCCGTGGCATCTTTTCTAAGTGGCTCAGCCGGTGGTCTAGATGGCCTGACGCCTCAGCACTTAAAAGATATTTTGTCTTATAGTTCTGGTGAGGTAGGCGAGACACTTCTAAGAGATGTGACGGCTTTGGTTAATTTGATGTTGTCGGGTCAGGTCAACAATGAAATTACCGAAATTCTGTACGGTGCGAATTTATGTGCCCTCAATAAAAAAGATGGTGGTATTAGGCCTATAGCAGTAGGCACCACTTATCGTCGCCTCACAGCCAAATGTGGTTGTAGGAAAAAGGTTGCTTTTTTAAGTAATCTTTTTCAACCACTACAACTCGGTTTTGGTTCGCAGGGTGGTTGTGAGGCTGCTGTACATTCACTTCGCACATTTCTTGATCAAAATTGTGGAGATGTGCTTTTGAAGGTGGATGTTAAAAATTCATTCAACTCATTAGATAGAGGCACCCTTTTGACTGAAGTGAAAGATAAAATTCCGGAATTATACCCTTTTCTTTGGCAATGTTACGGAAAACCATCAAAATTAACATACCAAAACAATGTTATATTATCTTCCGTAGGATGTCAACAGGGTGATCCTCTGGGACCAGCCATCTTTAGCCTTGCCATCCACTCAATAATTCAACGTCTCCAATCAAAACTTAACGTTTGGTATTTGGATGACGGAACCTTAGGAGGCGATGCGAACACGGTATTGAATGACTTGCGAGTACTTATAGATGATTTTCGTCTTATTGGCCTTGAACTAAATTTTTCCAAATGTGAACTTTTTGTTTGTGATACTTGTCCGGATAAAATTTCGATTATTGAAAAATTCAACTTACTTGCGCCTGGTATAAAATTAGTAGAAAAAAGTTCGCTCCGTCTTTTGGGTTCACCGATTCTTGACGAATCTTTGTCACCATTTGTCGAAGAACAAATTCAAAAGTTTAGAAATGCTTCTAGCAGATTATTCAAAATTAACGCCCATATGGCTTTTACTATTGTTAGATTTTGCCTTTTCGTTCCTAAATTTACATACTTTTTAAGGTGTTGTCAGCTGTGGAAACACAGTGAGCTTCTTTTAAGCTTAGACAATTTATTAAAAGATACGTTAATTTCGGTTTTGAATGTTGAGATGGATGATAGGGCTTGGGTGCAAGCTTCCCTCCCTGTGAGGTTGGGGGGCATAGGGATACGGAAAATTTCTAGTGTGGCATTACCAGCTTTTTTGTCTTCTGTACACAGTACACACAAATTAGTAGAAAAAATTCTTGCACCATCTTTAGGCTCTTTTGATGTAGCATATCTGGCTGAGGCCAAAACCACATGGGGACTGGCTTGTCCAAATACTGAGTTCCCAAAAATGTTGTCATCTCAGAAACAGTGGGATCGGCCCCTATGCGAGCTAGCACGGAAAGATCTTTTAAATACGTGTCCTAGCATCGCAGATCGTGCTCGTATTCTCGCTGTTTCTGTGTGGGAATCAGGTCTTTGGTTACAAGCCATTCCTTCTTACAAAACTGGTAGCCTTATAGATCCTTCCGCTTTTCGTCTCGCTATTAGCTTACGCTTGGGTGCAAGGTGTTGTGTTCCACATCACTGCCAGTGTGGTACTGCAGTTGACCAACTCGGTCACCATGGCCTCTCCTGCTCTCGAAGTGCTGGTCGAATTTCCCGCCACGCCAGCCTTAACGATATCATTCGCCGGGCTTTTACCAGCGCCAATGTTCCAGCTGTTCTCGAACCGAACGGTCTGATGCGTGACGATGGTAAAAGACCTGACGGCATGACTCTGGTTCCATGGAAGTTAGGACGGCCCTTAGTGTGGGACGCTACATGCGTAGACACTTTAGCGCCGTCACATCTTTCTGAAACCAACGTGAGGGCTGGCGCTGCGGCTACTTCGGCGGAGCAACTCAAGCGGCGCAAATATGCTAACCTCGGTATGGGTTACATATTTGAGCCGTTTGGTGTGGAGACGTTGGGTCCGTGGGGACCGGGAGCTCATCGTATTTTCCAAAATCTATCAGAGCGCTTGGTCGATGCGACGCGTGATCAAAATGCTGGCACCTATTTGGCTCAAAGAATAAGCATTGCAATTCAACGGGGCAATGCTGCCAGCATGCTGGGCACGCTGCCAACTGATAGTGGGCTAGAGCATTTGGACTCCCTATGAGTCCAAATGCTTTTATTGTAGTGTTGTATATAGTTTGTAGTATATAGTATATAGCAATAGCTGTAGTGTTGTATATCGTTTGTAGTATTTGGTTAATAAAGGCATACCGCCATTAAAAAAAAGCTACCAAGTTGAATATGGACGTGAGTGACATTCTATCATCACAGCGCCTTTCAGGTTCTAAAGAGAGGCCAGGTCCGATACTCTTGGAGATGAAATCAAAGACGGTTCAGAAACATTGGGTAGATGCTGGGAAGGAGAAGTGCCTCACGGTGGGTACACTACTGCCTGATGTCGTTAAGGAGAAAGCTGACAGCCGCGTTTTTATCAGCGAAGCCCTAACTAAACATATAAAAACCCTTCTGTATAAAGCAAAATTGCAGCTCGGTAAATCCTATCAATTTATTTGGTGTAAAGACGGTAAAGTTTGTGTAAGAAAAAGCCCGAATAGTAAAATATATTATATCTGTTCTATGGAAGACATTAATCGAATCAAAAATCTGCACATAGCTTCAACTCCGAATTAATATAATTATTGCTAATATTTTCATATTTATATTAAATTATACCTAACTGTTCAATTTTGCTATGGATACACAGATCAAAGAATTATTCAATTGTACTAATACAAACGATTATTTCCAGCAACTACCTTCTAAGACCTATTTAAATATTTCCTGCATTCACATAAACATCCGATCACTCATAAAAAACTTTACGAAATTACTACAAACTGTTAATAATTGTTCCTTTCCATTAGATATTATTGTGATAACCGAAGCTGGCATCTCTGATTAAATTTCTCACCTGTTTAATATAACCTGGCTATAATATGTATTCGCAACTACGTATAAATAAAAGAGGTGGAGGTATTGTCATCTACGTGAAGAACCATATTAAATTCACTGTAGCCCATTAAAAAACTGTAACGTTTGAAAGTTTAACTGGTACACTAAAAATTAACTCTCATGAGGATGTAGTTGTGTGTTCTATTTATAGACCACCAGTACAAAAATATAGAAAAATGTTTATTGAAGAACTTGGTGAGTACATATCTAACTTTGACACAAAACAAAACTTTCTCTTGATTGGCGACACGAACATTGACCTAAAATCAACATCATCCATAAAAGACTTATACTTAGAATCACTTAGCGAGCACGGATTAATGTGTGGAATTTCAGATTACACCAGAATTGAAAAAAAACTAAACGTCGTCACTAAGTCTTGCATCGATCACATTTTAGCACGTTTCCCTACAATTGATCCGTACTCGGCAGTGCTAGACGTCGTATTGGCCGACCACCGAGCAGTCATCATAACCTGTTTTGGCTCACCAGTGCCCAAGCGTATACAGAGTGTTACTAATAAGTATTTAATTAATTATGAAACTCTAAAGCACGAATTGAAAAAAGTTTACTGGTTATCAACAAAAAACATGACTACCCCGAATGACATTTTCAGCTTTATTCGTGATTCATTTCAAAACGCAACCAAAACCGCGAGCTCTGCTGTTAACTATAAATATTTACAAAAAAGACTTTCTAACCAATTTAATTAACCATGGATAGACGAAAACGTCACTCATCTTTGCGATATCGTGATAAATTATTTCACACTTGGAAAATAAGTTCTAATGATCCCAAATTAAGACTAGAATACAATAGGACTCGTAACAAGGTTCATAAAATTCTGGAGAGTAGAAGAAACGCATATTACATTAACCACATCAATGATAATTTTAAAAATACTAGGAAAATGTATCAAATTTTTAATCAAATGCTGGGTAGCATGAGTTTATCAATCGATGCAGCGATTCTTAAGCATTTGAGTCACAAGGACTTACCAATAAGGAGATTGCTGATAACTTTGCATTCAGTTTTGACAAATCAATTAAAGATATAGTTCCAAACTGTAACATTAAATTATTCCAAACAAGCACCCATTGTAAGACAATCGACTGTAGCTTATTTTTCCAGAAAGCTTCAGGTGATAAAGTTTATAAAATTATAAGTAAACTTAAATCAAATAAGGCACCAGGGCCTGACAATATCAAAGTTTCCGATATTAAATTGATAGGCTCTGAGCTATCAACGGCCGTAGCCAACTTAATCAACTGCAGTATTAAATCTGGTCTGTACCCTGAAGAACTAAAAACGGGTTGTGTAAGGCCAGTTCACAAAAAAGGCAAACGAGATGACTATTCCAATTATCGCCCAATAACCCTGCTTTCCTCAATTGACAAAATAGTAGAAAAATATATATGTGATCAAATACATACATTTTATAGGTCTCATGATGTAATTTTTCAAATCAATTCGGTTTTCAAACGGGAAAGGGTACATCTGACCTCCTGTCAAATTTCACTGACGAGGTCAATGAGCACCTGAATCAGAGAAAGGTGGCTTATACCCTTTTCATTGATTTTTCACGTGCATTCGACACCCTGGACCATAACCAACTAATCGATAAACTAGACCACTGTGGAATACGTGGCCCGCTCCTTGAATGGTGTAAAAACTATCTCAAAAATCGGAAATATACTGTTAAGATCGATAGAACGTCAAGTGAGCAAATTGATGTGACAGAGGGAACGGCTCAAGGGTCTTTATTTATTTTTATTTATTTATTTTATTTGCAAAAGAAAAACTTATTCTAGTTACAGTATATGAAAGAAAATGATACAGTCTATGATAGAAAACTAAAGACGGATTTACATTAAATCTACATGATTGTTATAAAAATGTAAGGTAATTAGCTGATATTCAAACTAGGTTTCCCCGTGTCATGAATATCAGTCATTCCCTTCCCTACTAGATTAAAAAAAAACAATGAAAGCTATAAAACTGTGGAGTTATTAAGTATAAACAGATACAGTTATAGTTATCCTATCCTTATATTACTATGATTTTACATAACGTATCAATTTAATCTAATCATATTTTAGATAATTAACAAATAAAGAAATAAAAAGGTAATGTAGTAATAGGGTTATATAACAATTTTACAGAAAAACAGAACTACATGTTAAAGCTTTTTTGTGTTAAATTGCTTGTTATTGAGGAATATGGAACAATGACTCTGTTCTATCATAATCATATCCCTTTAGCCATTCTGTAGTAGCCATTTTACATTTAAAGTAGCTTAAATTATGTATGGTTTTGTCCTTATTTATTTTATTATATAAAAAGGGGCCAAGAAAGTACCTAAAACATTTACCAAAAATCGTCTTTACCTTGTTTGGGTGACAAACTATATCTTTTCGTCTTTTTGAGAGTAAATTTTGAATTGATTCTAGTGGTAGTCTGGTGTGGTGGTCCAGTATTGTTTGAAATATAAAAAGTTGGCGCACAGTCAAAACTTCACACTCTTGATACAGCTGAACAGTTGGATAAAGAAATGGCCTAAACGTAGATACTTTTAAGATGGCCCTCTGTACTCTTTCTAGTGGAAGTAAGTTTGACTTGTAAATACCACCCCAGCTTGAGATACAGTATTTTATAAGTGATTGGCAAAGCGAATAATAAACTGTTTTGAGTAGATCTTTGTCAGCAACATATCTTAAAATTTTAAAAATCGGTATTAGTTTTCTTATACGAGCTACTTGTGCAGTTATATGTTGTTTAAAAGACATATTTTTGTCTATTATTACCCCGAGATATTTAATATTGTCAGTCCGGGATAATAACGTACAAGAACAATTTGTTTGGGAACAACGCGGGCGATGAACTTTAATATTTAGAGTCGCTGAGTATAAAGGTTGAGAAAGATTTTGTATGGAGAAAGTGATATATTTTGTTTTCCCTACATTAAGACTTAGTTTATTGTTATACAGCCACGTGCATACCAAATCAAAACCAGATTGTGCATCCTGAAACACTTGAGGCCAAGACTTTTCTTTGAAAATTAAAACTGTATCATCTGCAAAAGTAAGAATTTTTGCCTTATCGAAGTTTTGGTTACACAGGTCGTTAATAAAACACAAAAAGAGCGTAGGTCCTAAAATGCTTCCTTGGGGAACTCCATAATTCAAAGGCAGACAATCACTGATGTATTCCCCGACTTTAACGCACTGTTGTCTACCTGAAAGATAGTCTGTTAAAAGTTTATGTTGTATGCCACGTATTCCAAGCCTTTCCATTTTATCAAGAAGTAACGGAATAGGCACGGTGTCAAATGCCTTGGCTAAATCTAAGAATATAGCAAGACACTTCTCACCGCTATCCAGCCCCTCGACAACAAAATCCGTCAAACTAGAAACAGCATGAGATGTAGATATTCCTCTACGAAAACCATACTGGTTATTGCTTAAAAGCTTTTGTTTCTCAAGGTAGGAAATTAAGCGTTTGTTTATTAAACGTTCTAAAACTTTTGACAAGGCTGGTAGTATTGAAATAGGTCGGTAATTAGTGTATTCCAATTTATCACCAGATTTATAGATTGGAATAATTATCGCCCTTTTTAGGGCGCTTGGAAATTTACCCGACTTTAAACTTAAATTACAGATGTGCGTAATGACAGGAGCAAGAAATTTTGCATTTTGTTTGAGAACAGATGAAGGTATACCATCCCAACCAGGGCAACTATCAGTTTTTAAATTATTTAGAATGTTAAAAACTTCAAAAGTGTCAGTGTCAATAAGTGCAAAAGAATTTATTACATTTGGAGTAACGTTAGGGACTGTTGGAATGTCAGAAGGGCTTATAGAAAACGACTTCTCTGCTAGACTTCTACCAATATCTACGAAAAAGTTATTTATGTTATTAACTATATTAAAAGGACTATCCTCTGTTGAAGAAAGAAGGGCCTTACAAGACATCTTCGGAGACTTAAAGTTTGTAACTTCATTGATTACCTGCCATGTTTTCTTAATATTCGATTTTGCTTTTATAAGTTGTTCTTTTTCGTAGGCACGTTTCACATTTTTTGTAATAGTTTTACAGTAGTTTCTATACCTCACATAAGTAATTTTTAATATCACGTTATCTGGTTCTTTTCTTAATTTATTATGCATATGATCTCGATTTCTTATGCAACGAACGAGTCCATGAGTCATCCAAGGTTTAATCGGTGTAAATTTGCGAGATACAGTAACAGATAATGTATTTTCTTTCAAAATTGCAGTTATTGAAGTAAGAAAAAGATTAGTAGCCATTTCGCAGTCATCTAACGTAAGTATGGCCGAAAAATCGAATGTTTTTATGTTTTCAGCTAAAGTAGAATAGTTCAGTTTTTTTATATATTTTGTATAGTTTTTATAGTGGCTTTTAGATAGGTTTAAAGATAGTATAGTTGGGTAATGATCTGTTAACGAACTCCTAACTACAAGAGTGGTTGCAGAAAGATCAGTTTTAAGTATGACATGATCTAAACAATTATGTAAACGAGTAGGTATTAAGTGAGCTGGTAGAAGTCCGTGGCAAGCTAATAAAAGTAAATACTCTTCTGCATTTTTGTCTAATGTGTCTGGTTTAATGTCAATATTGATGTCGCCTATAACCGCAATATTTTTATACGTTTTTAAGGAATTAAGAACTATGTCTAAGTACTTAATAAATTTATTTAGATTAGTAAAACAAGGTGGACGGTATATAGATAATATCGCAAGGTCAGTACCAAATTTTGTGACCAAGCAATTTGCGTCATAAAATTCCGGCTCGTAAGTTATTGCACTTAAAACATTATTTTTTATATAAACAACAACACCATCGTTTTGGTTATATATATTTCTTGAATAACTATACGAGTAATTGGGTAGGTATGGTGGTAGACTGGTCTTAGATAACCAACATTCAGTAAGAATCAGCATGTCCGGTTGAACCTTCATTACACGGAGTTCTATTAATAAATCATCGAAATTACACGATATACTACGTATATTCTGCGACAAAATACAAAGACTCGTCTGTGGTTGGTTTATGTATGTAAGCACTTCGGTGGAATCACATAAGTTCGAGTCAGATATTGATATATTATCAATGTTGTATAAATTTATGTCAGTCGAATCCATTATAAAGTTTTAAATGCATTAATGACAGTATATGAGATAATAAATTCGCATTTGTATCACCAATATTATTTCTGAGCCCTAAGGTATATGTATAACTACTGAAAATGGCATAATAATTGGTTATCAAACAAACTAACCAGCTTCGATGACTCATGCTTGTGCGGGCAATAGACGAGAATACGTAATCCACTATGCGTAGGTATACGCGTAGCTGTATAACATTACGATAGATAAGAAAACAACTGTGACTATTTAGTGATTGGTTGCTTGCTGTGAATATTACATTAAACAAAAACTGTTCACAGCTAAAAGGATTATTATTGTGTAATATAACTGCAAGTAAATGTAGAATGGCGGCCAAAATACATCTAATTAAATAAAAATAATTATATTTAATAGCATTCAGTGACAAAGATATGAAAATGACTATGTGAATTTTAATACACAATGTCATCATATGGTAAATGAGTGAGAAGTGATTGTTCGTAAAGGACAGAAAATAGGTATTAATTAATAAATTAACCGTTAGTATATAACATATGTGCAAAAATACAATGCATAGGTATAGTCATTTTTGAATTATGTTTTTTAAAATATTCAGCTGATCTTCCTCCTTGATAACAATATATGGTGAACCATCTTCTTTTCTCAAGAGCACCTTTCCTTCTGCGGTCCAACAATATTTGTAGTGGTAACTCTTTGCAAAATCTCGAGACAAAAAGAATAGCCTTTTGGCTTTAGTAGTAAGCAGTTCCGATATAAAAAGAGGTTTCTTCACACTCTCGTAACCAATACAGCTCGTGTTGAGATTGTTATTCTTATTGTTTTTATTATAGGTTCTGATGCCCTCTATAACTTTAGTCCTGGAATGTTGTGAGGTCAGCTCCACTATCACTGGCTTATTCTGGTCTGGTTTGCCTGGTAACCGGCGCACAAGCTGAATGTCAGATGACACATGCGCAATATTCAGAGTATGAAATATATTTTCTACTTTTTTTTGCAATGAGGATCGAGTTTCACTTTGCTCAAAGGGGATATTTCTAATTTCAATCTTATTGAGGCATGTCTGCCTTGACATCTCTTCGATAGCTCCTTCAAGTGCTAAAACACGAGTTTGGTAGTCAGTCGTGCTATCCTGTAAATTAACCACTTTTGCTTCAGTGTCATCACATTTTGATGAAAGGAACTCTAGAGCTTTCTCTATCTCCACATTCGAAGATCTAATATCAGCGACCTGTTCCTTGATAGATGTTACATCAGTTTTAAAACGGGCGTAGTACGCATCCTGCTCTGCTTTCCAAGACGTTAGCATTGAATTCATCGCAGCCATTTCGGCTTTAAAAGATAATAACGTATCATTAACGTCTTGGCAGTTGCAGTTTGGTTTGTGCCGCCTAGAAGCCTGAATCGACGAGTCACTGCCTGAGTCATCTTGCCTCTTTTTCTTCTGGCGGAGGGAAGCAGCAGGTCCAGTTTTCTTTCCTTTAGTTATTCTTGATTCTGAGTCAGATTCAACGCTCTGCGTTGATTTTGTAGGCGAGCGAAGCATCTTATCGCACAATCAAACGTAGAAAACTTAACTTGAAAACTTACGATAAGTTGTAGTGCGTATTAACTAAACCAGTTGGCCGCTGGCAAGACGAATGTTTGCAGGTATATGTGTCGCTAGATACCTACGTTGATAGTCGTAGCTCACTATTATAGCTCAATCCAAACTACGTATATGCAGACAAAAACCTGCTTCACAAGTACATAACAACTAGTAATCACGTTCACACTTAATTAAATCACTACTTATTACACTAACAGATTTAGAACGTAACGCGTAGGTACCTCGCATAAAAATATAATTTCAAACAATAGATCTACCGGCACGTCTACGCTCCTCACTGTCGGGGAGGGGAATCTTGATTAATTTTATACTCTTTAATTGGCCCCCTCCACTTTTTGTAATATGTTAACGATATGTATGAATGTATCAACCACTGTACATGTTACCAATTTGCAGATGACACGTGCCTAGTAGTGGCTGATAAGGACACTCAAAAAGCCTGTGATCAGTTACAGTCTAATTTTAACTCATTATTGAGATGGTGTCACGATGCGGGCTTGGTGCTTAACTCGAATAAAACCAAACTTCTAGTCATAAAATCACCATACTTAAAATGCTTGCCTACAAATCATATAGGAGCTCATAATCACAACTGTTTGCATGCTGTATTAACTACAAAGTGTAGTTGCTTTTATTGAAGTAGTAGATTCACAAAAGTGCCTTGGATTGGTAATAGATAGCAAATTTAACTGGGGCGTGCATGTTGAGCATGTTTGTAATAAGTTACGTCAGTTCTTAGCTAACATAATAATTCTTAAAAATCGCATACCATTCAAGGTTAAGTTAATACAAATACAAATACAAATGTTTATTGTAAAACTTAAGTTATGTTACAAATTTTAATTAGTACTCTGCCTTTTGTTTTAGTTATAAAACTGTGTTACAAAAGGCAGCGTCTTCCCAAAGTTTGCACATTGTTTACAGTTTTTAATATGTTACACAATTGAAAAAGAAAAGGGGTGATAGTAACTTAAACGTATTTGATTATAAACTTCTGCTCTTTTGAATTATTTGTTATGTGTGTGTGCGTGTGTGTGTTTGTGTGTGTGTGTGTGTGTGTGTGTGTGTGTGTGTGTGTGTGTTTGTGTGTGTGTGTTATATGAAGATGTGTCTGTGAGGTGTGTGTAGAAAGAAGAAACCTATAGTAGTGAAGAAAGTTACTGTACCGATCATGTCTTGTAATTTTTATTGCATTTTCAATAATAATTCTTCCACTTCATCATAGTTCATTTTATTTAACCAGTCATTGATTACGATTTTAACGCTATGCCATACTTTATGTTTAATATCGTTTAACTTATTGTAAAAAATGGGCGCGAGTTATATAATGTTATATAACTCGCTGGCGGAATCCTATATAGTATAAGGCCTTAGCAGTTACGGCCGCACTTATAAATCATATCTGAATCAAATATATAAACTCCAACTAAAGATATTAAAAAATATTGTATCTTCTAAAATAAAGAATCAACTTGATGACGATGATATCTTCAGTCATTGTAAAATTCTGCCAATTTATACGCAATTTAAATATATACTGCTAAAGGAACAATTTTTTAATGAGCCGTTAAATAAAGAGGTTCATCACTCTGTATACACACGTTCAGTTGCTGGAAACCGGCTTTGTACGACCCGTGCAAACAATACCTACGGTGAACGGACTGCTTCATACTTAGTTCCGCGTTTAATAAATGACTTACCCCCTAATTTACGGCATAGTATTTCACCAAGTAACATTAAATATAAATTAAAGTGTCATTTTCTGCAGCATAATAGTAACGTTTCAAGCTAAATATGTACTCGCCTTCCGCGGCTTCGGTTATGTATTAATTTAATTTACTGACTATTAATACTATCTACGAATAACTACCTATGTTAATTTATCTTGCTAAGCGAAATTCTGATCTTATTTGTTTTATTAAGTAGTGTAGTAGATTGTGCTTCGTAGCTGTAGACTCTTGTGTAACATTCATCACAAACCTTAGTGGTTTTCGAATGCTTATTACTTAAATCTAATTATGTAGGTATTGTTTATATGGTAATAAATAAAAATAAAATGTAACCACTACCGAGGTTAGCATGTTTGCGCAGATTGAGTTGCTCAGCCGAAGTAGCCACGTGTTATTAATATTTTTAATAGGTATTTATCATTCCATGATACAGAATAAATTTGATACAATAATAATATTAATGTTTGACATAGCTCATGAGTCTAATTTAACAATTCAAGTAGGAAACTAAGAACTATGAACATAAGGTAGGTGTATAAGTTTGACACTTTCAGGTTGAATTACTTAGTACAGCTATAGGATTTTTGCCTAATCTGATTTTTTTTCTATGTGTCTTATGTGTTATTCCAGGTTAAATTGTAATGTGTGTGTATGCCAAATTTCATCCAAATCCGTTCAGCCATTTGAGCGTGAAGATGTAACACACATACAAACTTTTGCCATTATAATATTAATATTAGTGGTGATAAGTGAATATAAGTGAAAAAGTGATAAGTGAACAGTGATATATCATTGGTCTATCCACCTATTCTATGAATATGGTCATAAGTACCTAAAAATAAAAATAAACCTAAGATTTAAACTTACAAGAGGGCAGCGCAGAATTGCAGAATTAGCAACATGATCCAGTTGACGGATATACTGGCAATGCCGTTTAGAACTGCAGCGCCCACCAGTGAAGCCAGAAGCGTGGGTCGTCGACCGCGTGTGTCTGCCAGGTAGCCCCATATCAGGGTGCCGATTATAGATCCTGTGGAAATCGGAATATTCACATAGTGTCAAAGTCTGAAGAACTACAACCACCTAAGTAGATGGAAGGAATTCTTGACTTTATTTTTGATAGTTATTCTACACCGCTAGGTGCCACCGGTAATAAATTAAACATATTACAACACATAAGATGATCAAAAAATAGTAACAGAACTGACCACCTAGTGATAAGAATAATGGAACAATACAGAGTATGAAATAACTTGTTGTAGTCGGTACCATACTGATTCAAAACATTCAACGCTCACATTTTCGTGGTCTGACTTCTAAAAAGACGACAACAAGAAGTTATTTCATACTTTTCAGAGTTGAGTATTGCTTACAAGTTTGAGAGCCACTCGCCTACACTACTGGTTACAATCGAAAAAAGAGAAAGAAAAGTAATACCTAAATTTATTTTTAAGATCATCATCCCGAATAAGGCATATTGATAAAACTTGTAACTTAAAGACTATTCTTATATATAAATTTACAAAATCGCAACCGAGGTTTCAAACCCGCGACATAGGTACCTACAGTCCTTATAGCTGAGACATGCTCTGCCTACTGATCTTAGCTTGGTCGGAACGCTGTCCCTTAGCTTCGTCACTTTCTCTCTCCTTTGTATGACAATAACACACTCATATGTCAGTCCCTGTGCTTCATGTACGGTCAGAGTGCGAGGCCCCGGGCCACACCCATACCCTTCACTGATCAGGGAGGATTTCTCCTCCTGAGTCAGCGTCAAGTATAGGGTGTTTGGGAGGTCTTTTGGTATTAAGGCACCTGTATACCGTTAAAGCTTCAGGGAGTGGACACGAGAGCTGGAGGAGTAGATGCTCGGGTACACTTCGCGTAGGGCGTAGCATACCACGTCCATGGGATTCCGGTGCGTGCAGAACAACTCTTGGCCGATGGATGCCAGTACCTATATTTGGATTGCTGTACTGTATATTGAAGAGGTTCTCTCTTTGAATATACAGCAGCTGGTTGACATCTCCGATGATGACGACATCTTTAGTATCAAGTAACCGAGCAGCCATTATGATGGCTCCGAAATGGTTCATCTGAGCTTCGTCCATGAGAAGACGACTTTCACTGCGCTCCATGAACCCATTCGCCAATACGGAGGCCAAGGTGCGCACTTTGGATTTTACTCCATCGCCTATGCGGTGCGCTACCTTGTCTCTCAGGTCTTTAACTGCTTCGGTTGTGGTGGTTACTATGATGTCCTTGTCAGCATCGAAGTTGGCAACTATCCAAGTTGTTTTGCCGCATCCAGGAACTCCATTTATCCACGTTATCTTTGGCAACGTCCAGTGCTCCCATGCTGCCGCTGGGTCAGAGACCGGCCTCCCAAGATGGTGTTTTCCATCTCGATGATTTTCTCCTGCAGCATTATCTTTGTGCACCGAGCTGTGACCACAAGGGGATCGTCTGATGATGTGACGAAGGTTAGTTTGTTAGTCCGTTGTGTCTCGTCCTCGTTTAGGGTAACAAAGCCAGCTGCATGGCATTTGTGACGTTTGTAATATTTCAAGTATTTTTCTAAAATATTGATTTAATGTTCTTTTACAATATTTTTAATATATGTGTTATTTATCAGCTTTAAACTTGATCACGATGACGCAAAACGATAATTAATTCTAACACATTTTTACATCAACGCCTGCTAAGATAAGCTTACAAAACTACAACGAAAGGAAAAACATCCAGTACGAGCGGGATTCGAATCCGCAGCATCCGTCCCTATAACCAGGAAATGCTCTGCCAACTGAATTATCGTAGTCATGGCTCAAAAATTATAATTTCTTTCCTCGACGGACCGATGTCGCGTGTTCAAATTCCACTCGTATTTAAATTTATTTGGGACTAACTTGTAGGTATACTCTAACCAAAAAAATCATCAAGATTGGATGATCCCGTAAAACTGCGTGATCATCAAACATAGTAGGTATATTTTATACAGTTGTCCTTACCAGCCAATAATTCTAGCATAGCCTGAACAATATCGTCGACTGCATCATCACTTTCCATCAGGTGAGATAGTGGTCAAAGGGTAACCTATCAGCTATAAATAAATATACTACTCGGGTGATAAATTAAACTACAAAATCACAAATATACGATAAGAAAAATTTAGGTCATGTGCGGGATTCGAACCCGCGTAATGTAATCCGCATAGCAGGCGTTATTGCAAACATAATATTAATATCAAAATTGTAGCTGACTTGGATTGATTTGGACAATATTTTTTTTATTGAATGAGCTGTTTTTTGACCTAGACAATAAAGCACGTAACATACGAAAACAAATATACTGCACGTTGCCATTATCTTATCGCCGAGTCGCCATTATATTTATTTTAGTGTGGACCTCATACAGAATAAGATTCGGTTTGAGGTGGACATTTCTGAAACCACACGAATAGAGAATCAGACAAACCGCGAATTAGCCGTGTCATGTGTTTACTTGTGTCATTATGTTAGACCACTAATGTAATAATAAAAAAAATACCAAAGAAAAAACCAGTGATGGCTCAGTGGCGTTGGCTATGGACTGCCGCGCAGCAGGTCCATGGTTCGAATACCGCCGCGGGCTTGAGCTTCACCGCATGGTGGAAGGGCATTTTGCGAATGCCCGCCTGGCTGACCACCCTCGAGTAGAAAATCTGTCGCCAAGCTACTAACGGTGTGTACCGGCAGCAGTCCTTGAGAGCCAGAGAAATTACAGGCACATCTCATGGTGACGGACGCAGTGCAATTCGTGACTTGTGACGAAATGCATCTGTTATAGGCAGAGGTGAGTCCGCTTAACATTAGCTGGGCATCGAGCTTGTTCCTACACAATAACATAAAAAAAACACCATATCATACCAAATATTCAAAAATAATAAAATATTCATTAAAAAGTTAATAAACCAAACCATCGTATACGGTTTTTTGTACATTTTACAACGACAAGTGAAAATGAGAACATCACCAATATAGTCGAAGCCAAATAAGGCCACATGACAAGCACTAGCTTTCGAATATAAAGAAAATCATCGAAATCGGTACACCCTGTAAAAAATATGAGGTAACACACACAAAAAAACACAGCAGAATTGAGAACCGCGGTTAAAAAAAAAAAAAGGCTCAGTGAGCAAAAAAATATTTGAGTTATGACTACGCTTTGTAGCATAAACAAAAAGGCTACATAGCGAAATTCATGACGTATCTTTCTTAGTTAAAAATATACATTTAGTAAAATGCTAACAACCTCTTAGGGTTGACTTCTGCTAGTCCTGACAAAATTTTTGAGTTGTTTTTTGTTTTGATGTTTTGACAGAATAAAAGTTAAGTCTCTTGTGCCTGTAATTTATTATTTCATATTTTCTGTTAGTTTTCTCGATGTATATATTCAAAACTCTATTCAAAGGGAGTGCGGCGCGGCGAATTCTTACTTTTACAAGTAGAGATAAAATAAATAGTAAGAACTGGCAAACAATAAGCATAGATTTTAGACTAAAGGATAAGCATGCAAAATTTCAACGAGTTTTTCAAGTTGGTTTTATAAATTTTACAAGTAGGTCCAAGGCTCAAGCCTGGGGGCCAAGTCTGCTAATTACATGTTCATATATTCAGCATAGATTCATTCAAGATTCATACAAGACAGAATCGGTAGTCTGCTGATCCCATAAGCAAATATGAATCTATGATCAATCTAGGCTGCTTTGACGATATTGCCAACAAAAAATAAAAAGATAAGACTAAGGTATTCAGAAAACAGTTTCGTTATTATTTTATTATTTCGTTTAGTTTTCATATGAAACCGAGATTGAATCAATATTGACTGAACTGACTGATATGAAGTTAGTAGACTACCTACTACTAGTTTTGTGTTTAATAAGTTACCTGATGCGTTGAAACAACTAGATGGACAAATCTTTAGAAAGAGGCTTAGTAAGTGGCTATTAGATAATTGCTTTTATAGTGTAAAAGAGTATTTAGAATTTCAAGGGATTTACAAATGTTAACTGACTATATTGAATTTTAGTAATAATTATTGCGACTTGACAAATATTAGGTCCTTACATATGAAATTGGCGTTTTTCGTACTGGCCACTTTAATCACGAATTTCTCCTCTTTGGTAAGGAATTCCAAATTCAAATTTGTACAGCTATAGACTCATGTATTTGTGCTTCGATGATCGTCATTCATTTGTTTTTTTTCTTCTGTTTTTTTCTGTTTGCGTCACTCATTTTACAAAATGGAAAACCTTAAATATCGCATTATTTACGAGTACGAGTTCCGCCGTGGCACTAGTGCTGCGGAAACAACTCGAAGGGTGAATGATGTGTATGGCGGTCGTGTTGCAAAAGAAAACACAGTTCGTTTTTGGTTCCAACGTTTTCGTTCTGGAAATTTCAACCTGCAGAACAAGCCCCGTGGACGGCCTGAGACTCAAGTTGATAATGAAGAGTTGAAGGCTATTGTGGAAGCGGATCCATCGCAAACCACGTCCGAGTTAGCTGCAGGCTGCGATGTTAGTGATAAAACTGTTTTAATTCACTTGAAGCAAATTGGGAAGATTAAAAAGCTTGAAAGGTTTTTTACCTCACGAATTGACTGAAACAAACCGGCAAACGCGCGTCGACTGCTGCGTTACATTACTAAACCGGCACAATAATGAAGGTATTTTAAACCGAATCATTACCTGTGATGAAAAATGGGTTCTTTACGATAATCGGAAGCGCTCAGCGCAATGGTTAGATCCTGGCCAGCCAGCCAAATCCTGCCCCAAGCGAAAATTAACCCCAAAAAAGTTACTTGTAAGCGTTTGGTGGACTAGTGCCGGTATTGTTCATTACAGTTTTTTCAAATCTGGCCAGACTATTACGGCTGATGTCTATTGTCAGGAATTGCAAACCATGATGGAAAAGCTAGCGGCTAAACAACCTAGGCTGGTCAATCGCTCCACGCCACTGCTGCTTCACGACAACGCTAGACCACACACTGCGCTACAGACGGCTACTAAATTAGAAGAGCTTCAATTGGAAAGTCTAAGACATCCTCCGTACTCCCCGGACCTTGCTCCAACAGATTACCATTTTTTTCGAAATTTGGATAACTTCTTGCAAGGGAAAAAATTCAACTCCGATGGGGCAGTCCAAATCGCCTTCAAAGATTTTATTGATTCCCGTCCGACTGGTTTTTTTAGTAAAGGGATCAATAAACTACCTATGAGATGGCAAAAGTGCATAGAAAATAATGGTTCATACTTTGATTAATTAAATATATTATATTAAAAAATATTCGACTTTTTGTTCCTCCCATACAAAACGCCAATTTCATATGTAAGGACCTAATATTTGCACGTCTGCTTGCAGACTGAATACTAATGCGGCACATTTGTACAACAACTCAAAATGTAATATGAAATGTTTGTATTCTGGCAAATAAATTATTTGAATTTGAATTAGAATTTGAATTTTTACCAAAACTGTAAAATTTAACAGGCCGAGTCCAATAAGGATTCATATTGATTAGCAGACTTGACGCCCTGATATCTATGCTTCTGGTTTGGCAGTTTTGTATTTTAATAGAAATTCCCGTATTATACGTTTTTCATTCATATCTTGAAAATACATAAAAGAAAATTGGCAACCCTACATAATATACATATTATGATTAAGAACACACATACAAAATTTAACCAATATTGAACACTTGATAAATAAATTATGACAAAACTAAGTGTGTATGGATATATTACGTCGTTACTTCACAGATTAGTCCATAGAGATACGACTACGTGCATGCTAACCTTAAGCCGGAAACTGTACGGAACGTAATCGTCCATAATAATCATGCCAAGTGCGAGGTGAAATTCCGATATGATTTCATATATCGCGTGAACGGCAAAACAATTAGGTCTGTTTCTACCATTTGAGTTGTTTTATTTGTTATTTAGGTAACAAACAGCGTAAAAATTCTTTATCCTTTATCTTATTGTATAACCCGGATCGTCCACTGCTGAACACAGCCTCCCCTATTAAGGGGGTATTGGTCATAAACCCCACGCTTGGCAGGCGTCTTGAGGATCGCAGTGTAAGATGGCAGTTCTTTAGAAGGCGCTGCTGCCCACAAAAGAAGTAAGAAATTGAAGCAGTGATGGCTCAGAGGCATTGGCTATGGACTGCCGTGCAGCAGGTCCATGGTTCGAATCCCGCCGCGGGCTTTAGCTTTACCGCATGGTGGAAGGGCATTTTGCGAATGCCCGTCTGGCTACCGACCACCCTCAAGTTGAAAATCTGTCGCCAAGCACCTAACGGTGTGTACCGGCAGCAGTCCTTGAGAGGCAGTGAAATTACAGGCACAATGTGACTTAATAACTATGTCTCGAGGTGACGGGCGCAGTGCAATTCGTAACTTGTGACGAAATGCATCTGTTATAGGCAGAGCTTAGTCCGCTTAACATCAGGTGGGTCTCGAGCTTGTTCCGGTCACAATAACATAAAAAAACCCTGCCAGTATTTTTCCCTTAGTCTTACGACACCCACGGGATGATATGGGGAGGTGCAATTCTAACCCGGCACCCCACGGGGCATTCTCTTATCAGACTCCTTTATCTTATCAGGCCTTATTTATACTGAAGGAGTATTCATTTTAGGGTTTCATATGGGAAATCCGTACCTATATTGGTACGACTACATTGGTCTATCTGTCATGTCTTCAAATGTTTATAAGGCTGTATATTTAGAACTGAAATAAGTTATGTAAAGGTTTTGAAGCAATGATAGCGGAGCGGTAATAGCTATGGACTGCCGTGCCGCAGGTCTATAGTTTGATCCCCACCGGCAGGTTGAGCTTCACCGTACTGTTGAAGGGCATTTTGTGACGCTCGCCAATCTAGCTACCACCCTCAAGTAGAAAGTCTGTCGCCAAGCACCTAAAAGTCTGTTGCCGCAGCAGAACTCGAGAGCCAGTAAGTAATTACAGGCCCACGAGACTTAATAACTGTATATCTCAGGGTGATGGGAGCAGTGCGTCACTTATGACGAAATTAGTGACAGAGGTTACCGCAGGGCATAGTGCGAGTTCCATCACAAAGAAATAAAAAAAAATAGGTAGCCGATTTAAATTTTGGCAGAATATGTATACTTAATGAAGGCGGATATATCAAATAGGTAATAATAAATAGTAAAGAAGCAATGATGGCCGAGCGGTAATAGCTATGGACTGCCGCGCCGCAGTACCCTGGTTCGATCCCCACCGCCGGCTTGAGCTTCATCGCATGGTGGAAGGGCTATCTGCGATTGCCCGCCTGTCTATCTACCACCTTCAAGTAGAAAATCTATCGCCAAGCACTTAACGGTGTGTTCCGGCAGTAGTCCTTGAGAGCCAGTGACATTACAGGCACATGAGACTTAACAACTATGTCTCAATGTGACGGGCGCAGTGCAATTCGTGACTTGTGATGAAATGCATCTATAATAGGCATAGGTTAGTCCGCTTAACATCAGGTGGGCCTCGAGCTTGTTCCGTCACATAAAAAAAAAGTAGCAATTTACGAGAAAAGGAGTGTTCGCATAAAATATACATGTTATTTTTTCCTATCCTTTTAATCGAATTCAAAAACGAAGAGGTTATCAATCCAACTGTATTTTTTTGTATTTTGCCTCATAACTTTTGACAGGGTGTACCGATATTGATGACTTTTTGTATTCGATGCTTGTCATGTGGTCCCACAGAAAAGAGAAGGCATAATATTATATTTTCAACACCCTTGCTCGTAAAGTGAGCTTTATTATATCGTTCTTAGGGCCATAAACCGAACTATAACACCCTCTTGCATAATAATATTATACACTAGTGCGTAATAGAATTATCCCTACAAAGTTAAAATAGTACCTAACTGCAAAGTATATGCGAGTAAACAGAGTATTTTCAATTAAACCGGGTAATACAGATTTGTAACATCAAAGAGATTTATATGTCATCAACCATCATAAAATTGCCGCGCGCAAAAAAAAAACTTGCGCGCTATTTTCCATAATTTTCGTATGTTGTTTGTATAGCATTTGTGCAATATATATTTGTTTTCCTCGCAATGGTGTTGAAAAAGTGCGTATGAAACTCATGAGCAACTTGCTCCTTATTCACTCGGCTGATTTTACGCCAACACGCGGCCTCGTGTATAATGAGCAACTTAGCTCACTTGTATCATAATCGTATCACGTATCATTCTCTACTGAGCCAAAAAACACACCTGCTTAAATCTATTGACACCTGCTTGTAAAATGTATAAAACGAACTAGAAAGTCGTTGTAATTTTGCATGCATATCCTATAGTCTAAAATCTATGCTTATTGTTTGCCAGTTCTTATTATTTATTTTATCTCTACTTGTAAAAGTAAGAATTCCTATACAAAACGATTTATCCAAATAATAAAACACACATTTTAACAGAAAACTGACAAACCACAACCATAGATTTTACATATTCTGCAAGAAACACGTGACGCTTACGATTGTATAAGCGGGCGAAATGTCCGTGTCGTCACTGGATCACAAATAATAGACTAGGTACGTACCTACTATGTAGGGTGCCAGATTATACAGGGTTATTGGCAAAACGCTAACAACCTCTTAGTACTTAAACTTAGACTAACTTAGACTTCTGCTAGTCCTGACAAGCAATTTCAGTTTTTTTTTGTTTAAGTCTATTTGGCGCAATAAGAACGAGGACTACCTGATGTTAAAAGTCTCATGTGCCTGTAATGTATTATTTCATATTCTTTATTAGATAGATAGATAGATAACTCTTTATTGTACACCAAAATAAAAATCATTATAAACAATATCACAAACTTAAGTAATGTTGTACAATTGGCGGTCTTATCGCTAGAAAGCGATCTCTTCCAGACAACCTTTGGATGGAGAGAAATTCAGACATGATAGATGACGGTGGTGTATAATAATAAGATTAAAAGTAATAATGTTATAATAGGTACTTTATGTAACCTACACTTTATATAATAATAACATAACATATAAATTAATCACACATACAATATACTTACATAATATGATACATAAATCTATATACTTAAATAATAACAAACTTAATAAATAAATGAATATTTATATTTATATATAAATATTGATATTTAAACATATTTGTACATATATACATATATATATAATCTAATAATAAATGTGAAAACAACAAATCAACTTTAGGACGGATTATTAAGCGAGAAGTACAATTCTCTTACTTGATTATGCTGAGGAATCTGCAGGCAGAGATTTTCTGATGACCTAAGTGTAAGCGTCCCAGAATGTTCAGAGAATTTAAACCGTTCTTTAAGATAGTGTGGACTGTTGGGGTTAAATAAAATGGTGTACAAAAGAGAAAGTATGTGAGTATTTCGGCGAAGACGTATAGGAAGCCACATGAGTTTAGTACGAAATTCAGAGACGTGATCATATTTGCGAAGACCAAATATGAATCGTATACAAAAGTTTTGAAGTCGCTCAAGTTTATCTAGCTGGTCCTCCGCGAGGTCAAGATAATAGGCATCGGCGTAATCTAAAACAGGAAGCAAAAGAGATTGCGCAAGCGCAACTTTAGTAGCAGTGGGCAGAAAATTACGCAGTCTTTTAAGAGAACCACCAGACGAAAATAACTTGCAGCTGACGGCTTCAATCTGAGGGCCCCACTGAAGGCATTCATCCATAGTAATGCCCAAGTTTTTAACACTTTTGCTGTAGGGGATAGTGACTCCATTAAATTCTACCCCAGGTAACATTGCCCATTCGACTTTAGCTAACGTTCGAGAGCTCCCGACAATCATGACCTGAGTTTTACTCCATTAAGTAATTTGGCGTAAATTATAATTAGTAATTTCTATAGCAGTATTAAGATCACTAAGTGAAGCTTGAGTGTAAAATTGGAGATCATCGGCATACAAGTGATAGGTAGAAGTAATATGGTTTGATATAGAATTAATGAAAATTGCAAACAAGAGAGGTGATAGTACACCACCTTGAGGAACTCCGGCTGAAGTGTTACACCAAGAAGAAAAGGATTCTTTTAGGCGCACTCTCTGCCGGCGACCATATAAATAACTGCGAAACCAATCAACCACTGTTGGAGATATGTTAATGGAGCTTAGTATTGCGAGAAGAATGTCAAAGTTGACGTTGTTAAACGCGTTGCTGAAATCCAGCAATGTTAAAACAGTAAGTTTGCCATTTTCCATGCCGAAACGTATATCGTCGGTGATTTTAAGTAGTGCAGTAACCGTACTGTGACCAGGGCGGAAACCCGACTGAAAAGGATTGAGCAGATTATGTCTCGATAGGAATGTGCTTATTTGATTGTGGATAAGCCGCTCAAAGACTTTAGAAAGAAAGGGAAGTATAGAAATGGGGCGATACTCAGTAATGGATTTAGGATTAGCTTTTTTAGGTAATGGGATAATTTGGGCTTCTTTCCATAAAGAAGGAAACAAACTTTTTGATAAACAAGTATTTAAAATATGACAAAGGATAGGCAGAATTAAATCAAGTATAGGGACCAACATGTTTCGACTAATACCGTCTTCTCCGACAGCATTTGATGTAATCGACAATACGCTCTTCCTAACATCACAAGCAGATAATTGATTAAAAACAAATGGATCAAAGTCAGGAGTTGAAACTTTAGAAAGATGTTGAAGTGTAGAAATTTTGTTTAAATCATCAATACAAAACGATGATGAGAAATGTTTGTTTAAGGCATTTATGTCTAAATTATTTGAAATAGATTCCTGACGTGATTTGCCAACTCCTAGCGACTTTAGAAATTTCCAAATTTTACATGGATCTCCGTTTTCAACGGATTGATGGATATGGCGTCGTTGAGCATCCTTAAGCACTGTATTGCAACGATTCCTAGCTTGTACGTATTTATTTTTATTGAAATCATTAGGGTTTAATTTATATTTACTTTTTGCCATGACTTTTTTATGCATCATTGATTTATGACCTTCAGTGAGCCAAGGTGCAGGAAGATGTTTAATTTTGATGGCTCGTAAAGGGGCATGTACGTCATACAACCTGGTTATTATGGAGTTGAAAATTGCAACTTGATCGTCCACCAATTTTGCATCAAAGACAGGCGTCCAATCTATATTCTGTGCATCTTTCTGAAATAGATCTTGATTCATGCCACTAAAGTTGCGCTGAAGAATGATTTTAGGCTTTACTTTTGGAGGACGAATTTTGTAAGATAAAAATAGTAAGTCGTGATATGAAAAGGCATCAGCAGAAAACTGGCCATGCTTAGCAACATGTTGTGATGAAGAAACAATGATAAGGTCAAGAAGAGAAGGATTCAAATGAGGAGCATGATGTGTTGCGTTTAGTGGTAATATATGCATGTTGCTAGAAGTAATTATTGTTTCCAAGGATATAGCGCGTGAATCTTTTTTAAGAAGGCAAGTGTTAAAATCGCCCATAATAATGGAATGACTGTAAGAGGGAATAAGATCTTCTAAGATCTTTTCGAAGGAAGAGAAATAATTAAGACGCGCAGAAGGGCTATAATAGGCTCCGAGTAGAACTTTGGCATGGCAAAGGATCACTTCTACAAATAAATGTTCACCTGCATTTACGGAAGGTGGCTGTGCTGACATAGTAATCACGGAGAACGGAATATGAGCACGTAAATAAATGGCCACACCACCTCCACGACTGCCAATTCTATCATTACGAATGAGGCGAAAACCTGGAAGTGGATAGTAAATGGACGGGAGACTAGGAGTTAACCATGTTTCGGAGACTATTATAGCATGAATGTTTTTGTTGTCGAAAGTTGCCAGCATATCAGAAAAATGAGCCGGAATACTCTGAGCATTTATATAGATAAGATTGAGATTCTTCGGTACATCAGAAAATACATTTTCAAGAGAATCATAAAGTGATGGTACACTTTTGAAACTGTCAGTGGTACTACTTTCAGAAGAAATGGAGTAATAATCGTCACTATCGTTGTTACTTGTTTCAAATATGTTTAACATTAGGTATTATATAAATAATATGTATCATAAATATATATTAATATATGATATATATAACAAATATATAAACAATATATACAACAAATATATACTTCAAATATTAATTATCAAGTTAAAACAGTAAAATATTATTATAATCTTACTCTCCTACCCGCCGGTTGTGTACAGATTATTATATAGTTAACACGACATCGAACAAAACTCACCACTTCTATGTATTTTCACAGCTTAACTAAATTGGAGTGCAAATGAAAATGTTTCACTACAGCGTAAATTCGAACGCAGCCTTACATAGACAAAATAATTAATAAACATTACTTTACATGAAACTGGCATAATACGCAAACCGCGTCATAGCCAAGAAGAAAGAAAAAAAAAAAAAAACATTACTTGACATTGACAGATCAACCTCGTGTATAACAATTTGTTGGCAGTGATTGGTGTTGACAGCAAATGCGACACATTAAAACTAAACAGAAGAAGAAGAAAAACTTAAAGCTACCCACACAAATTTTAAGTGATTAGTCAATGTAAGATGTAGGTAGTGGCAATAACATATAACAATACAAAATGATTTGTGAAACAAAATTAAAAGGAACCTAAACATAGTATACCTAGTGAAGTGGTAGCTTATTTACTATCTCCTGCTCGATGCATTAGTGCGCCTGCTCCTGGTCGCTGCGATTGTGACTTCTTTGACCACAGGTGCCTCCCTCCTCGCAGACGGTTCATCAATTTTGTCTAACTCTGCGAGGCAGGTCACTCGATGTCGCACTCACTTCAGAACCCAACACATATACGGAGCCATCTCTAGTCCACGTCTTCTTAACACCAAACCGCTGTCGCGCTACCATAAACACGTCGTGACGCGATTTAGTGAGGAACTCACTCAATGTGATGCCGGTTGCCTTGAGGCTAGCCTTAGTGCCCCATATTTTGTTGCGCAACGGCAAGTCACGGAACTTCACTAGTATTGGCCGAGGTTTATCCGGACTTGTTATACGCCCCATTCTATGACAACGACTTATGCCGGAAGAGGAGAAGTCGGCCACTTTCAGCTTTTCAACGATAGTCTTAGCAACTATAGCAGCCGGATCTTCTGATTTGTCCTCTGGCAGACCATGGAACAGTAATATCTTTCTTCGACTTTGCATCTCCATGATATCTTGAGTGCGCGCGATCACGTCCACTTGCTTTTGAAGACCCTGAAGTGCAGCCAGGATAAAGGTCCTAAATGACGCGAAGTCTGCAGCCAAAGCTGAGGTGGTGGCAGGAGTGGAAGCCTTCAGCAACTCAGCCTGGAAATCTTCCATTTGCTGGACAAAAAGCTGCTGCATCTGTGTCACGGATTCCTTGACCTCCTCCATAATGCAGTGATAGTGTTAACTTTAATAAGGGAAGTGTAATTTAGGAGAAGATAACACTGACCGGCAGGTAGGGTGCTCTGAAGATTTACTAGTTCATAAAATTTATAAGTAAAACTAAATAATTATAATTAAAACCAAATATTAAATGTGCAAAATTTATAAAAACCTGTCTATTTTTGCACACCTACCGTCGTAATTATTACTTCTGAGCAAAGAGCGCCCGCCGCGGCTTCACTAGGCCGCTAATAAAAAATTTGAAATAATAAATTACAGGCACAAGAGAGATCTTATTCAGACAAATCACATTTAAAAAAAAAACAATTTTCTCTATGTGTGGTCCCATATAAATTTCATTGAGATCTGATAAGTAGTATCTGAGTTATCCCTAATAATGTGTATTTAATTGGCTTCGACTAAATTGACGATGGTCTCATTTTCACTTGTCCATGTAAAATAAATTGAAAGAAACTGTATACGATGGTTTGGTTTATTTCCCCTGTCGACATTATTTTTTTTGAATATTTTCATAACAATATTTAATATTTTTAGAAAACATTAAATATTGTTATGTTTGCAATAACGCCTGCTATGCGGATTACATTACAAAATTATAAATATACGATAGAAAAAACTTAAGTCATGTGCGGGATTCGAACCCGCGTCCATCCACTCCTTTAGCCGGGGCATGCTCTAACCAATTGAGCTAACATAACATGACGTCATAACTCAACACTTTCCTATCGTTCTTTAACCATCGTATTGGGATGGAGCGACATCTATAGTACCACTTACGTTGTACTACAAACAAGACCAATTTTGCAATTGGTTCTATACTTGTATTTACAAGTATAAAACCAATGGCGCAACGACGCAACCTTATAATTTATTGCATTGTACAGATTCAGTTGTTACTCTTATCTTAATAATTCAAAAGTATTGTTTTATTAACCGACTGCCCAAAAAGGAGTGCTATGTTTTCAGGGTTCATATATGTATGTGAGTTTCTTTACGACCATAACTTCTTAACGGCTTAACCGACTTTAAAGTATAATATATCATTAGATTAGTCTTGATAGCGCTGGTGACACTAGGTACATAAAAAAGTAAAAAAAAACAAACTGACGGATTTTAGACGACATACTGAGGGAAAAAAACCTCCCAAAACTAATCGAGTGAGGCATCGAAATGAAGGGCTTTAAAAAAGATTCTATAAATAAACATAACTTGCATTTTAATTTCAATGAAACGCATACGTAACGAAAAGAAATAAAAATATACAAGCAGTTGTTTTTTTTGAATTATTTTGTATTTTTGTGACTTTTATAATTACTGATACAATAGACTGATATATAGATAAATAGTATATATATACTTACGTCGTAGCTGGAAATCGCTAGGTTCCTACTAAATTTTAGTTAATAGAAAAGTGACAAAAACATAAAGTTTTTAACTTCCTAAAATAACTTATTTATTTTAGGAAGTTATTTTTTTTTATTTTTAGTGCTATTAATATTATGGATATTCTTAAATCTTAGATCAATATTTTTATATTGTTATGAAATAATTTTACATGAAAGTAACGTATGATAAATACGTTATACGTATAATTAAAAAGTATTATTATAATATATTTTTAATTTTAATTATAATATAACGTTATATCATCCATCCTAAATAAACTTACCAACTACAGGTCCAGCGGCCAAGAGCCCCTGCTGCGACGCTGTGGTCTCCAGCTCACAAGCACTGGCTGGCACCAGGATGGTGGTGCCATAGCTGATGCATGCAAATGAGATGATGGCCACACCTGCCAGAGCAGTGGAGAGATAGCTGTATAGGCCAAACCCTGGGGAGAACAGATAGTATTATGGAACACAATATTCATATCTGATGATGTTTTTATATCCTTTTTTACATAAATTATCACTTGCACAGAAAAAGAATCTATCCTACATTATTTTAACTAGCTTCTGTTATCTTCAACCACTTTCGAAAACAAGGTTCAGAAACCAGTTTCCACAAAGGAATAATCATTCTTCCTTCGAAATCGGTTGTCTAAACGTAAAATTATTTATATTTTATAAACTTGTTTCAGTAGAAAATGATTTTCTATAAATAAATAATTATTTACGAATACTTTTAAAAAGACACTTGTTCGAGATGATTTATATGACAAATAAATAAATTTTGACTCATTTAAATTTAATATTATGCCTTATGAAATATGATTTCTTGTCACATTAAAATATTAAATAGTTATAACACATTTATATTAAAAATATTATGTTACATGGTTATAAATAAAAAGTGGAATTAAAATGAATAGAGTATAGGAATGAATAAGTTCTACCATAAGCGGCGATAAAATCGAATTGATCGATTTACGATCTTTTCTCAAAATAAGTTTTGAAATCGAGAATAATTATGCTTTCTAGAAACCGATTTCGAAAGAAGAATTATTATCCAAAATTGATTTTGGTTCTTGGTTTCGAAAATTTCAAATGAATTAAATAGAAATAGAAAAGCATTTATTTGCAACACACGCACACAAATATAAACAGACCAATTAAAACAATTAAGAAATTATAAGACAGTGTGTGTCACAAACCGTTGAATGAGTATAAAGAAGCTTCAGTTGAGAAAGGTATGCTGATATGTCTTGGAGGATGGCCTAAGGGGGATTGACTAAACAAGTATACTCGTGAGAATGATGATGCTCTGGTAAAAGACCAGGGTGGAAGAATATCAAGATCGTAAGAAGTGGATATCCGGCGTGGTATCTACCTCCTACCCCTCCTAGGCGTGACGTATGTGTGTGTGTGTGTGTTTTATATTATAGAACTACATAAAGAACTTGATTAAATTTCTCAGTGAGGTCGTGGGACAAGAAAAGAATATACTGTTTCTTGCAATGGGACAATTGACACAGGATTAAAGATTTATGTGTGTGCAGAGTACACACATGTAGCTCGATTTATTAACATAATACTACGAAGTATATACAACACTATAGCTACTACAATAAAAGCATTAAGATAACCTATAAGTCATTGCTGACTCACAGGCAGTCCAAATGCTCCAGCCCACTACCAGGCAGAGTCTCCAGCATGCTGGCAGCATTGTCCCATTGAATTGCAATGCTTATTCGTTGAGCCAAATAGGTTCCAGCATTTTGATCACGCGTCGCATAGACCAAGCGCTCTGATAAGTTTTGGAAAATACGATGACCTCCCGGTCCCCACGGACCCAAAATCTCTACACCAAACGATTCAAATATGTAACCACTACCGAGGTTAGCATACTTGCGCCGCTTGAGTTGCTCCGCCGAGGTGGCCTCGGCGCCAGCCCTCACGTGGATTTCAGAAAGATGTGACGGCGCTAAAGTGTCTACGCATGTAGCGTCATCTATCTATATAGGTATATAAGAATCAAAGTCCTGGCTTACTGACTGACAGACAACGCACAGCCTAAACCGCTGGTCGCAGAGATTTGAAATTTGGAGGGTGTGTTCGCCTTGATGCGTAGGGGTGTACTAAGAAAGGATTTTTTGAAATTCAACCCCTAAGGGGGTTAAAAATGTGTGAAAACGTTTGTATGAAAGTGTTTTTAAACGTACAGTTCTGAAAATTAGTATTCAGATAGATCATTCAAAATAAAAATGTTTTATTTAATAATAATCCAAAATTATTTCTGAGAATGTTGGATTTATAATAGGTTATATGCTTATTTTTTTTAAATATTATTTACCTTTTAATGACACGGGCAAGTCGGCGGGCTGTTGGTAAGCGTCATGCCTATCTATTAGAATACAGTGTCACTATCCTCGTTCATATTGACACTGCACTTTGCTCGTCCGGCACGTTAGTTCTTTTGTCTTAATCGCATAGTAATTACATTTGCTACAGTATCCTTCACGCCTAAACAGTAGTGTTTGCACTACTTCTCAGATTATCTGTCACTGCTGTGGTACCCACCAAGGCGGAATCTTGCTGAAGAGACCTGCCTGGTAATGGCCGAAGTAGACAGAGTTGAACGAGCAATATTTTAACGAATAAATACATTTATGGAAGATGATATACCTAACGCACGATGCTGTACAGCGCTGAGCTAGCTATACCTACCTACGTGTCATTTATAATAAATGACACGTAGGTAGTGTGCAATGCTGCGTTGCATTTAATTTAACTCGGCTTTTATTTCATACAATAAACGAATTCAATTATAGTACCAGCAACTTAACTGTGCAGTTGGCGAGGGCGCTGCTGATCAAGGAAATCAACTACAAACTGTCACAATTTGAAGGAATATTGTAGTTCTTTTTTCAGCCACCTGAACAGATAAGTTGGTGGGTGTGTAATCTAATAGGTAAACTACCTTCCTTGCCAAATATTATAAAGATAGGATCAATCGTTCTGAAGATATGTCTTATCTTCGATAAGTGAATAGTTAAAGACATCAACGTAATTTTTCTACGCAGAGTCATTCTTGTCGTAATAATTATTGCATAAATATGACGCAAGAGTTTTAAAGGTGAAGCTCTTTTCATAACATTATAATTTGGGTTCAGAATACTGTACTGTATCAGCCGGATCATCCACTGCTGAACACAGCCTCCCCTATTAAAGGTTTTTTTTTATGGGATAGGAGGGCAAACGAGCAGGCGGCTCACCTGGTGGTAAGTGATCACCGTCGCCCACGAACATCCGCAACACCAGAGGTATCGAGGATGCGTTGCCGGCCTTTGAGGAGGGAATATGCTCTCTTCTTGAAGGCCCCTAAGTCGTATCCGTTCGGAAATACTGCACCTGGCAGCTGGTTCCATATTGTGGCAGTGCGAGGTAGAAAATGCCGTGAAAATCGCAAAGTTGTGGACTTCCAGACGTCGACATGAAATTGCCATAATCCCCACGCTTGGCAGGCGGCTTGGGGATCGCAGTGTAAGATAGTAGTTCTTTAGTAGGCGCTGCTGCCCACCTTTCAGTATAATTATTCCCTTAGTCGCCTTATACGACACCCCCGGGATGATATGGGGAGGTGCAATTCTAACCCAGCACTCCACGGGGATTCAGAATATGTTATATATATTATGTACGGACTTTTTGGCAATAAATGCGCACTGAAGGTTTTTTCATAACGACTAGATTAGGTATTAGGTAAAAAAAAACTGAAGAGCAGCTGTTTTTAAATAACTTTTTAGAACTTCTCCATACCGATTATGAATTTCCACGTCTAACTTTCGCTGAAATGTGAGAGATTATGTAGAACAAATGTGTGCTCAAAGTTTTAAAACAACGATCGAACAACCGCATCCATTTGAAAAGTATTATTTTGTCTAATTTTAGTGCATATGAGACGAACATAATGTCGTAGCCGCCACGTGCAGCGCATTGAAATGGAACTTAATTTTTTCGTATTTGTTTTATTATTCGTTACATACTCCGAATTGATCTGAATTACCCCTCAATATAAATAAATAATTTAAAAAAGTGACTAATTATTTTTATCAAAAGAGTGATTTAATTTTTTGAAATCGGACGTCTGCGTCCATTTAAAAAGTAGATATTAATTTGCAAATTTCCGTGAATATCAGACAAACAAAATGTCGTAGCCGCCACGAGCAGCGCGCATTGAAATGGAACTTTATTTTTTCGAATTTTGTTTTATTTTTCGCTACATATAAATAAATATGATACCAACCTGCTCTGTTAATCGCCTCTTCAATCGACACCTTGTCTTTATCCATTATGTAAGCACGTTACGATACAAAACAAATCACAAAGTCTGGTTTGGTCACGGTACAATAATTGGCACAAATGTACGATTTTCCGATTGAAGACTCAACTGTACCAAAACATTTTGGTGGCGTACAGTCCGGTCGAATGTATATCTCTTTATAATTAATCTATTCACGCACATGCTGAATATTGTGCCTCAATATCGATATAAATTTGCGTGTGTGTTTGTTTATTTACTGTATATTATTGATCCTTAATTGCACTGGGTACTACGAAAAAATACAGATTTATTCGTATACTGGGTATAATTTTTGATACTTTACAGATTGTAAATATTATTAAATGATATTCTTAAATTAATTCGGTAATTTAAAAAAATATGTTTCAATAAAAATTGTGTTTAGATAATTATGTTTATTATTTTTTTATGAAATCACGTTTGAATTGTTTGTGATTTTTTTTAAATGTGACGCTTTCGTTTCTATGTATTGGTAAGTCAACAACAGTTTACAAAAATCGTAAATATAAGGACTATTTACGTAAATATTAACCTCATATAAAATCAAAAAGTACTCTTTTATTTTATTCGATTCCACTCACAAAATAACAAACTGTGTTTTGTTACTTTGCCTATATAATATATACCACTTTTCTATCATATTATATCTAACGTAAAAATTAAAAAATCATTCAATTAAGGTTTAAGCATCTGCAATAAACCTTATCGTTACTTAACTTAATTATTAAAGTTAAGCGCTTATGCTAACTGAAACTCTTTGTCGGTTTGTTCGCTTATGGCGGTGATTCAGATCAATTGTAACAATAAATAAAACATAACCTGAATTAAATTAATACTACCAGGCTATAAAGACCAACGACCCATCATTCCAAGGCAGCGCTAAATAGTAAATGACACTGGCGGTCACCTATCCAAGAGATGATCGCAGCGGACGTAACTTAACACATCGAAACCAACTCTGCTTTGAGCGCATCGATGTAACGTTGGTAAATCGATATTTATTTTCAATATAAGTCACTGGTTTGTTTTTCACAATTGTAAAAGCCAATGGTTACAAGCGGCTAATAGTCGTTCTTTGTGCCATTTGTTGTACAACGTCTTCCGGCTGACGATGATGATTTAATTAGAGTTGACTTCTATATCATCAAAATATTTTAATCTTTATTATTTTCCTTTGTATGATTAGAAAACGGGAGTTGTTTTCGAAAATGTATAGTTCATTCATTCAGTCATAACGTTACCAAATTCCTCCCCTTTTAGGTAGAGTTTTGCCATAATTGGCTGGTGTCTTGGAGATCGCAGTGTAAGATTGTAGTTCCTTCTGACCGACCTTCTGGTGTTTTTCTCTTCGTTATCTCCTACGTGGGTGCCGGGCTAGAATGACACCCCCCTCCCCCATCTCCACCCGTGGGTGTGGTAAGACGCGATTCAGGATAATACACCAGAAGTGTGGGCAGCAGTGCTATCTAAGGAACTGATATCTCATACTGCGATCCCCAAGACACCTGCCAAGCGTGGGGATTATGGCAAACCGACTAATGGGGGAGGCTGTGCTATACAGTATCTCCTACGACTCCCACAGGTAGATATAGGGTGTTGCAATGCTAGCTCGGCACCCCACGGGGATGTATAATTCATAAATGTACTCTGAGTATAAAATACTAATCTACGTGGATTAATTATACTTTGTGGTAATGTGCAGGCAAGTAAAATCTGGTGGTAAACATATAGTTATTGTGTAGGAAGCGATAATTTTGATAATACGATAAGGATAATTATAATTCTCACTGAATATTACGTAATCGAAAACGAACCTTCGTAACATGCATTATATTGACCGTATATAAGAATATCAGTATTCTTGTGACTCAGCGAGCAGGTGGTGCGTTTGATGTTCATCTATTTACCTCCGACTTCGATAAAAACTGAACTCTCTGCCTGGATAATTCTTGTAGGCAGATTTTCATGATTATTTCTTTGACGATATATGAAATAATAGAAAGAAATGTGCTGATCGTTAAAAAATGCCTGGAATGTTGTTACTCACATTATACATTCGAAAGTAAGTGTGTGTATGTTTGTTGAAATTATGATCGACATCATCAACCATCAGAAGACGTTCACTGTTATAGTACCACCAACTTAACTGTGCAGTTTTCGAGGACGCTGCTGGTCAAGGAAATCAACTACAAACTGTCACAATTGGAAGGAATGTTGCAGTTCTTTTTTTTGCCGCCTGAACAGATAAGTTGGTGGGACTGTAAACAAATACCTCCGCCATAGAACAGCTAATAGCCACTTAACCATTGGCTGCCTGCGACTCTTACGATGTCATCGGACCTAGTGGGGGTCTAAGCCCTATGCCACTCACCTTCATGTCCAATTTTGATAAAATTGATTATTTTTTTTTATATATTGTGACGGAACAAGCTCGAGGCCCGCTGAAGTTAAGCGGACTAACCTCTGCCTATAACAGATGCATTTCGTCACAAGTCACGAATTGCATTGCGCCCGTCACCTTGAGAAATAGTTGTTAAGTCTCATGTGACTGTAATTTCACTGATTCTCAAGGACTATTGCCGGAACATATCGTTAGGTGCTTGGCGACAGATTTTCTACTTGAGGGTGGTAGCTACCACCCTCAAGTAGAAAATCTGTCGCCAATCTGTCGCCGCCTGGCTACCCAGGCGGGCAACAGGCGGTATAAACATATATTTCTATTCGGTCCTGATACACACATTATCTACGACTCATTATGACTAGCGCAGTTCAGTGTCAACCAGAACGAGGACGATGACACTGCAGTTATAGTGGACAAGCGTGAAACTTACCTTCAGGTGGAAAATTTGTCCACCTCATCGCTTCATAAAATAAAAATGTCCTAAAAGCAGAGCGATGACAACCACTTGTTTTGCCATTGTGCTTTATCTTTAGCTGTTCGATTTACTTCTCTCCATGTCAACGTGACATATTTTGCTTCTGCAATGATAAAAGACCGCCACCATCAGGTTTCCGCGGCTACCCAAATTGCGCCAGCCCTGTGGATCAATCAAGAGCTTGCCTGGGAATGTACTCCATATAAAATATGATCTGTATGCACCTGCTTTTTTATACTTCATAGGCTAGTGACTACTGTCTCACCTGATGATAAGTGATGATGTGGTCGAAGGTATTAACAGGCTTAATCTAGAATTACTGGCTCTCAAGGACAGGCCTGAACACGCCGTTAAGTGCTTGGCGACAGATTTTCAACTTGAGGGTGGTCGCTATAGTCGGTGCCAAATAGCATGGCAATAGATTTTGTATATTTTAGAGTTGTTTATTTGTACCGTTGCGTCCTTGTAGGCCCTGTACTACGAAATAATTTAGCGATACGAGTTTAGCAATAGTTTGTATGGTAAACGATAGAACAAGCGATAGACGCAATGTATTTTGTGACATCGTGGTGAAGGCCAGCGAATGACCTCTATTGCCATGCTGTTTGGCACCGAATATAGCCAGGCGGGAATTCTGAAAATGTCCTTCCACCATGCGGTGAAGCACAAGCCAGCGGCGGGATGCAAACCATGGATCTGCTGCGCAGCAGTCCATAGCCAATGCCACTTAGCTATCACTGCTGCGAATGTCTGGGACTGGAATTTCACAAATTCGTTTATGATCTATCCGCAAGGCCACTGAAAACACGTAGAATCTGCAAATCTATAGGATCTTCCTTACTGTACACCTCTCTGCTACTGCAGAGGATCCGTATAGAGGTGTACAGTTACTCATGTCTGGTAAGACCAGCTTCATACTTGTGCGCAGGCAATAGTTAACAAGGCCTGAAGTTGATATAAAATTAGCTATGTAGCCAAGTATGTTTTCGGTTCTTTGTTCTCAAAATATTACCTTCGTAAAACAGTATATTCGCAAAATATTATATTAACAAAATATAACATGGTCAAATGATTACATTTTGGAAAATCACAGTCAGAAGGGTTAGAGTAAATGTGGTGTCTGTGTAGTGACGCGTAATAAACCATACGTATCTTGATCTTATTTAAACCACTAGTTCAATGTTAAAAGAATCTGAAAATAATGAAACTATATGAAAAATTTTCAGTAGTTACACATTATTATTTTAGGCACTTGTAAAATTTTTTAGTTTGTAAAAACAGTAGAGGCAACAGTTGTGAATTTTTACATAACACGCTACAAACTAACCAAATCAAACCTTGGAGTACCAGGAGATAAGAATCATGAAGAAGGTATTAGCGTAACCAACGAATCTAAAATAACATAGACCTAGTGCATAGCGCATAGATAGAGCTAGAGAGACAACCCGCAATACCATACTACTACGTACAAACAATGCAGATATATTGTTTGTCTAAAGAGTATGGCAACCTTCTCTAAGTTTCTTATCTCCTGGTACTTCAGGTTTAATTTAGTTAGTTTGTAGCGTGTTGTAATGCTGTGAACAAAGTGAGTTAAAAACTCTTGAGATTGTAAGTTCGCCTAACGCAAAGATCTCACTACCATATTAGGGTAGAGATACCTAAACCAGTGTTATGATATGTTTTGTTGATTCCTTACTTGTACCGGATTTGTACATATATTATCAACACAATATTAACTATATTCAACACTACAGCTACGAAAGCATTTCGGGGATTTAAAGGCCATTGAAGGCCCACAGGCAGTCCCATCGCTCTGGCCTTTACCAGTTGGCAGCGTGCCCAGCATGCAGGTAGCATTGCATCGTTGGACTGCAATGTTTATTCGTAAGTGCCACATTTTGATCACGTGTCACATGGACCAAGCGATCCGATAACTTTTCCCCATGTCTCTACACCAAACGGCTCAAATATGTAATATGAACTACCGATAGTAGCGTATTTGGGGTGCTTGAGTCGCTCCACTGATGAAGTATCGTAGGTAATAAGCGACCAGTCCAGTTTTTGGAAGCAACGATACCCGAGCGGTAATAGCTGTGGACTGCCGTGCTGCAGATCCATGGTTCGATCCCCACCGCCGGCTAGAGCTGGACCGCATGGTAGAATGGCATTTGGCGAATGCTCGCCTGGCCAGCTACCGTAAGTAGAAACTCTGTCGCCAAGCACCCAACAGTGTGTTCCGGCAGCAGTCCTCGAGAGCCAGAAAAATCACAGCACATAAGACTTAACAACTGTATGTCTCAGTATGATGGGCGCGATGCAATTCGTCACATGATGAAATGCTTTCTGTTATAGGCAGAGGTTAATCCACTTAACATCAGATGGGCCTGGTGCTTGTTCCGCCACAATCACATTAAAAAAAAGTCGTTTCTTTATTATTATAAAAAGGTCAATCTTTTATAGCAAGACTTTTTATATTATATGTCACATATTGCATTTGATCAAAACATATTTTTTTTCAGGTTTGGCCCTCCAAAATTATCCATTTCTATTGGGGCACCCAAAGCACATATGTAGGTATATGCGCGTAACTACGAATAATATTTATTCGTAGGCGCGTAATCTGATTATGTGTTTTCCGTTCTTTGACCGTTTAAAGTTTCCGTTTTTCCATCGGATGAACAGAACCCTAAAAAGGTGCTAACAGCCCGGGGGAGTTGTTTTTAAACAGTAGATATATTATATTGATAAGATTATATTTATTCATAATGATAGGTTATCTTATCAATATAATGAAATAATGGAGATAAATAAGAACGTTATCGTTAAAAGATCGCAATTTTTAATATCAACTTAACAAATTGGACTTTTTTAATGTGATTGTGGCGGAACAAGCACGAGGCCCATCTAATGTTAAGAGGATTAACCTCTGCCTATAACAGATGCATTTCATCATGTGAGGAATTGCATCGCGCCCATCACACTGAGACATACAGTTGTTAAGTCTTATGTGCTGTGATTTTTCTGGCTCTCAAGGACTGCTGCCGGAACACACTGTTGGGTGCTTGGCGACAGATTTTCTACTTAAGGGTAAGGTAGCTAGCCAGGCGAGCATTCGCAAAATGCCTTACCATCATGCTATATCGACTGCCATCCTAAGACAACAACCGGGACCGACGGCTTAACGTGTCCTCCGAAGCACGGAAACGCTCAGTAGTAGATAATGTCACTAGCGGTCACCCAATCCACTCATGACCGCCCGCGACGTCGCTTAACTTTGCTGATCGGTAGAGAACAGCTAAGTAAACGTTCGCTACGAGCGCTTCAAAAGCTAATCTATGAAACGATGTGACCGTTTCCACCAAAGCTAAGCGGGGTAGCGAAGCGGTGAGTTAGCTAATCTATGAAACGATGTGACCGTTTCCACCAAAGCTAAGCGGTGTAGCGAAGCGAGTAAGATAATATGTGCTATGAATATACGTGTATGCTATGCGAGGAATGCGCTAATGCAGGGCGCGACGATGTACATATATCACATATCTATAAGTTACTAGCTGACCCGGCAAACGTTGCTTTGCCATATAAATAATTTTGGCTATTAAACAAAAAATTAAAAAATAAGGGTTGATCGTAGAAGGGTGAAAATTGAGGATTGTATGTATTTTTGTATGTTTTATCATAAAAAAATAGAAATTAAAAATGTTGTCTAAAAAATAAAAAATAAAAAATTAGGGTTGGACTACCCCTAACATTTATGGGGATGAAAAATAGATGTTGGCCGATTCTCATAGATACCGGATAAGCACAAAAAATTTCATCAAAATCGGTCAAGCCGTTTCGGAGGAGTATGGCAACGAAAACTGTGACACGAGAATTTTATATATTAGATATATATATATCTCTAAGTAATATATATCTCTAGCTCTCTCCTTAGCTCATGCGTCCTTACTTTACATCCCTCCATATAAAAATCAAAGCTACGTTGAACCAGTGCTAAGCTAAGCAATGAAAATCCCGCGTTCTTATTGGTGGGTTTGACATCCGTAGCTTTGTAACGTAGCAGCTTGTGAAAAGGCAGCCTACTGGTTGTCAAAAAGGGTACCTCTACGCGTACCTACGAGATCGCAGCATTTATGTAGTCTAATTATGATGCGCCATTCATTATCGAAGATAGGAGTCGAATTTATTAAATTATTTTATTATTGTGTAATAAGTTATCAATTATGTTTTTATTGCCCATATTGCATTCTTATCAATTGTATCAAAGTTCACATACCTTAATTGTATTTTTTGTGTTCAGAAGTGAGACGGACAAATCGCCCACCTGGTGTAATGTGTCACGTCAATCCATTACAGTTGCAGTGTCGTCATCCTCGTCCTGCTTGGCACTGCACTGCACTCATTACACCAAGACGTTAGTTCTCTAATCTCTAAAGGTTATCTAGGAATGTTCCTCATAAAATGAAAAACTACGTCTACGATGCTCTTATGAAGGTCAATTACACATAAATATTGTAAATTCTACAACAACGTTAAGCAGAAAAATATACAGAGCCACTGGGAGGAGGATGAGCAAAAAATTATATATATTTTTTTAAGTATTTGTTACAATGTTACAGTAATTATACAATTATTACAATATTTGTTTAAATTAGGTACGAATTGGGTACTTATTAGGTTACATGCGATAGCTTAGCAGCAGCGGGATTGTCCAAGCGTTTTAGTCGTTTTCGACCAAAGTAGCAGCTCGTTACCGGCCTGTACGAAATTCAGAGAAACCAACATTGAAATAAAACAAGTTTCATATCAGCGTCTGATAGGCATTACTTATAGTTTGTGAAATTGTCTCCTATATTAATTATTATAATTTCAAGTGTCTACCTATTTCGGTTCGAAAGATATATACATCAATATAGACGAACAGTCCGAGCGCCAAAGGTTCAGGTGATAAACTTTCCTCACAAGAATCAAGCCTTGCGTAAAATATTATTGTAGCATGTTTTTGTTTTAAAAAGTCTGTCCAGATATTTATCACTTTCGCTTCAAAAAGAATGACCTTTCCATACAAAGTTTTATCTCCAATATCACACTCTTAAGGCTGCAGTCTTACAAATTTGACGCTAAACATCTAATTTGCGCAACTGTGAAATATTTTTAAAGCTGTTATTAAGTAACTTTAAAAATAATTGGTACACATAGAACATCTTGATATAAGCTAACGCTACATATTTTTTTAAGTTTCAAAAAATGGAGTGTGTTTAGTAAATCAAACGATAAACACGGTGCTGTCTTGCCCAGCCACATTTCGGGTTAGGTTTCAGCACCTGCTACATAGTAATATAAAAGAAAACAGCAAAACTGCTGAGCGCATAAATAGGACCATATCTTCGTCTCTAAAATGCGCTGATCAATTTTTTCTAGATGTATATCGTTATCTTAATTAAGAGATCAGAATATCGTCAACTTTATTTGTTTTTATTGCATATTAAACTGCTTTCTGCAAATTATAACCGGAGCGTATTTACGTAGTAATTACTTTTTTACAATGGCTATTGTTTAGTTAAAAGATAAATATGAAAATTAGCATCTCAATTTAACAGCCAAAATTATAATAATTTTATAAAGAAAACTAAGAAAAATAGGTTTTTATACATGAATACTGATAGAAAAACCCTCAGTGACGGCCGAGCCGTCTCAACGAATAGACGTGTGTGGTCCACGGAAAAAATTGTGCGTACCTCTCGCTCTTACATTGCTCTCGCTCTAACCTTGGTCGTGTACTGTTACGAATCTAAAGTTGCTCTACTTTACTATTTTTTTTTTATTTATATATTTAGTATATTTGTTTTTATATAGATATGTATTTGTTGTAAACATCAAGATATGAATCGTAATCGCAAAAAATGGGTGCGTACGAGTACAAGAAAAGTCAAACGTGGGAGTGATGAAGAATAATAGAATTCATAGGCAAGTGATACGCAAAAAAATGTTTTCTTGTTTTGTTCTGACATCGAGTGCGCGCTTTCAGTGAATATATGTAAATGTATGTGTTTATGTCGCTAGCTAGTTTATTATAATTATACAAATATTATAAATGTGACGTTTCTATTTTTAAAAAAACTAGCTATATTTTTACAGGCGTGCAGTTGGTTCTCATCGACTGTCAGATATAATACCTATATATAGTAATCTGTCAGAAGATAAAATTATTCCTACCTCTTCTACAAGGCAAGCTAAAATTGAAAAGATACAAGGAAATGTAAGTATAGGTCAACATTTTGCTAGTTTAATATATACAGACTTCAAATAGAAAATCGGAATGAGTTGTTTAAATTATATTGAACTGAGTAAAATATTAAAACTGGTTTGGTTTCTACTTTGGGGTACTATACTACTTTTTTAGGTACCCACTTTGAAAGACTAAATAAACTGAATGTATATAAAATATGTGTTCCGTTTCTTAGCGCCAGTTCCGCTACGAGTTTCTGTCATTAATTGTCAGATGTTACCAATATAAATCTGTCGGATCAAAAAAACTGCCTCTTCTACTTTTTTTTTAAGCCCGATAGGTAAGTCTTTGACCACCATCTCACATGATGGTAAGTGATGATGTGGTCGAAGATGTTGTTCAGGCTAACTTAGAAGTACTGGCTTTCAAGGACAGCTGTCGGAACACCGTTAGGTGCTTGGCGACAGTTTTTCTACTTGAGGGTGGTAGCTAGCCAGGCGGGCATTCGCAAAATGCCCTACCACCATGCTATAACGACTGCCATCCTAAGACAACAACCGGGACCGACGGCTTAACATGCCCTCCGAAGCACGGAAACGCTCAGTAGTAATGTCATTAGCGGTCACCCATCCAACTCATGACCGCGGGCGACGTTGCTTAAGTTTGCTTATCGGTTGAGAACAGCTAAGTAAACTTCGCTACGAGCGCTTCTTCATATGTTTTTCATACACAACGGTATTCTTGGTCCAGGCCCGCTTGAAGTCATAAATTAGTTATCCAAAAATGTTTGTTTATTCATAGTCTAAAATTAATTATAAATTAAATTAAAAAGGCGGCATCGGTGCTGATCAAATAATGTCACAATCTGAGCAGATAGTTTTATGCTACATGGGTGTTGGGTAGATAGATGTCTCACATCAAAAAGACGTGCATTGAAACGGAAAAACTCTACTGTTGATTGTGAGTCACTTGATGCTGGAGCATGCGTTTCTTTAGACTTATTAATACGACAGAACGGTATTCTGGGGTTAAGATTAGTTCATTCAAGTCCTGTCATCTTTTTCATGTCCGAAAACATATATCTTTTCAGTTACTATGCGTATATGCTGTCTAAAAATAATAACTATGTTTTTCTTTTTTAATAACTTGTGTGAAAGTAGATAAGTTTTACGGTCAAGTCCATTTATAAATTAAGGAAGCTTCGTTGAATTATTTTTATCGCGAGTACGCCGGGATTTAATATGCGATAAAACTAGATAGGAAAATACAACGGTGATAAAAAGTATATCTTTATTAATTACTTACTTAAAAATAATTCAATCTGATACTTAGATTAAAGGTACAACAGTTATCTTATTTACATATCAAGTGTTTTATAAAGCAATTGCCACAAATAAAATATATTAATTAAAATACATCCCAGAATTTTAAATAAAGGTATAATACGTGAAGTTATAGCTAAGAGCGGTGTCTTTCAGACAAAAAAACCATCACGACATCAATTACCAGGATCTCTATTAGGTTCTGTAGAATAGATACTTCGGTATCTAAGTAGTATATAATTGGGGTTTCTGGATAAACAGCTGTTTTCAAATAGCTCGAGATCCAGAAACCCCAATTATATACTACTTATCTATTTATACAAAAAGTTAAAATATGTTTCGTTTGCTCACTTACTTGTTAATGCCACTAGGAATTGGTGTTGGTCCAAAGTTATGAGGAAATCCTGGATTTTACTTTTAATATTCTTATTATGTACTAACTCAGTCTTCAAATACGTTACATCTAAGTAAAGGAATTTGTTAAATAGTAAATAATACTAGTTTTATGCCCTAGACCACGATCACTGTAATGTATTTAAAACCTATATTTAGAACGATAAAATACTTATCCATACATTACAATCGCAAAAACTAAATTACTGGGCTGCGTTCAGAACCTTAGTTTAGTTGTGTGCACTCCGAGTGCAACTTTTTACACTAATGTCGTCCACAACGTTATAGTAAAGCGCTCGGTTGTTGACTATTCGATCGATCCGAATATCTGAAGGTTGCACCTTTTTAACTATCAAAATCGATCTTTAAAAGGTTGCAACCTTAATTGACATGACTCTAACATTTGTTAATGATACCATTACAGGTACATAACATAATCATATAAGTTTTGCAGGTAATTGTGGTATTTTGCTGTTCAAACACGATAAACGTGTATATTTTTTTTCTACTTCCCCGCAAAAAATACATCACAACCGGTACCATAACAAAGATTAATATCAATGTCGATATTTGAGATAAAACAACCGCGTCGTTCCGTAGGTACCTACGAGTTAGTTGAAAAACAACCAAACAACTACACACTAAAGCTCTGAACGTATCCCAGACCACAATAATATTGCGTTCTTATATCAGTTCCAAAGATACTTACTTACTATTACTATAATAAAACCAGAAAAGTAGTCTGAGTCGGAGATCCATCCCGTAGGAGTATCAGAGGCCTGCTCTAGTCAGGATACGCAGGGCCGTTGTACATATCATTAAGTTTTATAGGTATCTGCATTTTGGAAGGGCATTTTGCGAATGCCCGCCTGGCTAGCAACCACCCTCAAGTAGAAAATCTGTAGCCAAGCACCTAACGGTGTGTTCCGGCAGCAGTCCTTGAGAGCCAGTGAAACAACAGGCAAAATGAGACTTAACAGGTATGTCTCATGGTGATGGGCGCAGTGCAGTTCGTCACTTGTGATGAAATGCATCTGTTAGGCAGAGGATACCGCTTAACATCAGGTGGGCCTCACGCTTGTCCCTTCACAATAACATAAAAAAACTATGTAATATTTATGTATACCTATACATAAATATTATTAATATTATTTTAGTAGCTACCTACAGACGTTCCTTTGAGACTAGAGTTCACGGAGCGCTTTCCATACAAACGTAGTTTCGTCATATTTTAAATACTAAGTGCTTATTGCGTTAACGTAAATTCGAGAGTTAAAGTTGGGTTAACTTGGTTTTTGTATGACAATTTACACTTAACTCGAGTTTAACTCGCGTTTCCTCGTTGCCGCAAGTGGGCCTAAGTGTTCAAACTCGGTAAAACTTTGAATGTATGTTCTTGAGCCTAATATCTATGCTTCTGGTTTAGATTTCCGTAAAAATGTGTATTTTCAAAAATAATTAGAAAAATGGTTTTGTATGGGAATTGTTAATTTGAAATTTAGGTATAATATAAATAATAAATCGAAAAACTGGCAAACCAGAAGCATAGATATTAAGCTCAGTAAAACGTATGCGTACAAAATTTCACCGGGTCTGAACATTTGGTATATAAAATATGACGAAACTACGTTTGTATGGATAGCACTCTTTACACTCTACTCTTAATGAGTGAGAGAGAGAAATTAATTAGTTTCTCAAATAAATCGACGTACTCTGGACACGCTACATATTTGTCATAGTGTGCATGCTGTGTAACGTGCGTATGGGCACGCACACAGACAAGCTGCCTTATGTACCGTTCTACGAAGTTAAACTATTTTTCTTTTTCTTGTTTTATGTTATTGTGAAGGAACAAGCGCGAGGCCCACCTAATGTTAAGCGGTATCCTCTGCCTATAACAGATGCATTTCACCACAAGTGACGAACTGCACTGCGCCCATCACCTTGAGACATACCTGTTAAGTCTCATTTTGCCTGTTATTTCACTGGCTCTCAAGGACTGCTGCCGGAACACACCGTTAGGTGCTTGGCGACAGATTTCCTACTTGAGGGTGGTCGCTAGCCAAGCGGGCATTCGCAAAATGGCCTTCCACCATGCGGTGAAGCTCAAGCTCTGGGCAGGATTCGAACCATGGACCTGCTGCGCGGCAGTCCATAGCCAATGCCACTGACCCATCACTGCTTCAAGCCATCACTGCTTCTTCACTTGTCTAGTTTTATTAAGCTATTACGTACAAACAACTTAAGTATACATACTAAGTAACTTAAACTTAAGTGGGCAGACTACCATCACTGTTGTGTTCGTGGTCCCGACTTCGATCGATTCTTCTTCGATCATGTTTTTATAGCGTTAGAAATCAATTTCGTAGCCCCATAAACAAATTTTATTTGAAATTCAACCCTTATAGTACGGAAATTGGGGATTAATTCATTCATCATCATCAGCAACAATTAGAAAAATTACGCGCTGAGGCCCGTGCTCGTCGCTTCGCACAATTGTGACTCCCAGACGAAGGACTTCAAAACAGTCCGAAACTGGTCGGAATCTTTCCGGTAAATATAACGCGAGTCCTAGCCGGTTCCTAATACGTTAATTAGAAAAATTATGTGGCAATATTTAGTAAAAATATAAATTTCCATGAACATTATTAATACTTTCTAATATTATATATTGCAATGACGCATGCCCTTCATATCACATTACAAAACTACAACGAGAGGAAAAAGTATAGCCGTGTCGAACCCGCGCCAGCCACCTTTATTACCGAGGTATGCTCTAACTGCTAAGCCAACATGACATTTGACGCATGAATCAAATTTGCCCTTTGGTTGTTTTTTTTAATGTCCATATTGGTAAACATCTTGCGGGTAATTCAGGTAATATATATTCATAAAGAATTCTTTATAAATTTCTCTATAATAATCTTTATAATCTAATACCGTCCTCATCCTTTTAGGAAGTCGGTTAATTTCTTTTTCAAAATCTTATAACTGACCGATATTCCGCCATACTTCAATTTTATGGACTGTTGGATAAAATATCTTCAAACCGGAGCTTAAGAGTTCGTTTCCAACCATTCCACGTCGTGCCTCTTAAGGCCCGTCTTTCTTTTCTGAAGAAGAATATCCATGGTCACGGGGCAGTAGCCAAGCAAACACTATACCACCTGGAAGAAGAAAATAGCTTATGTTTACCGAGGATAGCAAATAAGTCAGATACGATACGATACGAAAACTCTTTATTGACACCAGATTTACAAAGGATGAGATTTACATGGAGCAGTTAACTTAAGTAGGTCGAGGCGGTCTTATCGCTTACAGCGATCTCTTCCATACAACCTTAGGATGGAATGTAAATCTCAAAATTTACCAAATTTACTTCAATATTCGTTGCTTTTGCTGGTATCTTCAATTTTAGCTTCCGGGCTCTTGGTTCAACTATTCAAACAACAATATGTACCTACTACATATCGCTGTTTGAATAGTTAACTAGGTACGTATAGCAATACTACAGGCTACAGGCTGTAATTAGAGCTCTTCATTCTATCATTATCAGTTTAGTTGTTCTATGTTTCTTTAGCGAGCTCGGGAGATAGGGGGTTTTGCCATAAACTTTATGACTGACAGGCGCCTTGAGGATCGCAGTATATGATAACAGCTCTTCAGATGCCGCTACTGCTTACCTTCTGCTATCTTCCCTCCTCCTCCCCCTTATGCGACTCCGACATGAAGATATGTGAGCATAAATAATTTCTACCTAAATGAAAAGACAAAGAGATTTGATGTTTATTTAAATAATATATGGCTAATATTTTTGCAGGTCCATGGTTCGAATCCCGCCGCGGGCTTGAGCTTCACCGCTTAGTGGAAGGGAAGTTTTGCGAATGCCCGCCTGGCTAGCGACCACCCTCAAGTAGAAAATCTGTCGCCAAGCACCTAGCGGTGTGTTCCGGCAGCAATCAGTGAAATTACAGGCACATGAGACTTAACTACTATGTCTCAAGGTGACCGGCGCAGTGCAATTCGTGACTTGTGACGAAATGCATTTGTTATAAGCAGAGGTTAGTCCGCTTAACATCAGGTGGGCCTCGAGCTTGTTCCGTCACAATAACATAAATAAATAAAAATAAAAAAATCTCAGAAATTTTTGTTTGAAGTGATTTTATTTAAGCTTGATTAATTTAATTTAACGCCTGCCAATAAGGGAACTGAATACATAAGTAATGAGTATACTAGTTTTGCAAGGCACTGGTATACGCCTTTCAAAAATATATTGTAAGTAGGTATACTTATAAATATGATTACCAGCACTATCGAGTTCTGATTGAAAATGGAATAGGCATCCGGTGCGAAATCGGAGTTCGCGGGTTCGATTTCCAACCGGAACAAAACATTTTGTACACCAATAATCTGTAAACGGTAATATATATTACATTTCAAAGTGTGGATTAACTCAGATATCACTTACTGAGTAACAATAATGACCAGACGTAGAAAGTGGCCTCACAGTTGACAGTGATGAGAGCACCAATCGCATTAACGCCGAAGAAGGCGCTCAATCTGCCAAGCATCACTGACAGGCAAGACGCCATGCCTCTGTGAAAAAAAGATGTTACATTAGAAATAATAAGTACATTGTTCACCGAGGGAAGAAAGTGACTGATTCCTATCAACGGTGTAGTTTGAGTCCCGAGGCGCAGCCAAGCCAAGGGTCATAATACTTCCGATTTGGGAATCGTACTTTATTGCACGTGATATCAATGATATAAAGTACTTTATATCTTTATTTCTTAAAGGAAAATCAAAGACAATGTTTTAAATGCTAATAACTTTTTTAATTTCGCAAGCTCGGAAAGGTTTTGTGTATCATTCGTAATCTGGCAGAAAGGTGCTATTTATCAGCTAGCGTGGAAAATGTAATATCATATTTGTTGTTTTTATTGCACCTAGCATTTTCCTCGCTGTAGTGAGGTGAATAATTGTTTGTTTCGCTTGTCAGCCAAGTTATTATGCGTCCTTTGAAACATTCGGTACGCTCAAGATTCTATTTTGAAGCAGTGATGGCTCAGTGGTATTGGCTATGGACTTCCGTGCAGGTCCATGGTTCGAATCCCGCCGCGGGCTTGAGCGTCACCGCATGGTAGAAGGTCATTTTGCGAATGCCCCCCTGGCTAGCGACCACCCTCAAGTAGAAAATCTGTCACCAAGCACCTAACAGTGTGTTCCGGAAGTAGTCAGCAGTAAAATTACAAGCACATGAGACCTAACAACTGTACGTCTCAGTGTGACAGGCACAGTGCAATTCATCACTTGTGACGAAATGCGTCTGTTATAGGCAGAGGTTTAGGTTAGTCCACTTAATATCAGGTGGGCATAGGGTTTGTTCCGTCACAATAACAAAAAAATTGCACGCTTTTGCTCGTCTAGACTGCTACAATCCTGCGCTTTCAAGGTTTAAAATTTCAATACAAATACTTGACCTGATTAAATAACACCTGCATCCTTGCATAAGATATAATTATAGTGTTTTGAGATTTTACCTCTAAAAAAAGAATTACATACTTAAATTTAAATAATTAAAAAAAAACAATAATTATGGATTTTCATATATTCATTCTTCCGCAAAGCGCCTTAAAAATGGATTTCCATAAAATTTTCCCTCCCGCATATTTGTACTACTGAAATGACGAGCCTTTAGAGTCAAGCGTCGTATGTCATTTTGGCTCAGCGGTTAGAGCAAACCTCGGCTATAGGGATGGTGCTTATTCGAATCCCACACATTACTATATTTTTTCTTGTAATTTTTGAGTTACAGTGTAGTCACAATTTTAAAATCCTTATTGTAATACTGTGGTTTAGTATAAATAAAGTTTTTTTTATGTTATTGTGACGGAACAAGCCCGAGCCCCACCTGATGTTAAGTGGACTAACCTCTGCCTATAACAGATGCATTTCGTCAATGACGAATTGCACTGTGCCCGTCATACTGAGATGTACAGTTCTAGTCTAATGTGCCAGTAATTTGACTGGCTCTCAAGGAAAGTAAATTTAATCGCCGATGTACTCGAATGTTTTTTTCAGGCGCTATTTAGCGGAATGGAAAAATGAATAATGATGCCCTTCACACCTAAATACAAGGTTTGCACAACACTGCTTTGAGAGAATATATGATGCGGTGGTAGCGACTAAGACAGACTCCTAATGACGAGACCTAGCATCAAATTATCAGGTGGCAATATAGCATTCTTCTCATTCTTCACATTATTCTCTTTCTCAGTCGCCTTTCACGATATCCATCAGGAGTTTACGGAGCTATCCTTATGTTATAATTTTAAGCCATAGCGCATGGTAAGCTAACATATTAAAACATTTTTGGAGTACAAAACCTTCATCTCACGTGGAGTTCGAACCTGTGTCCCCTATTTTACGCATTGAATTTCGCTCGAGCATCGAGACTGACAAGACAGATGCGCATTGTGTGTGCTTATTTTATTTTGATTTTTGAATAATGACATTACGACATAGGGGACGCTGCGGCCATCTACCACACTACTAGACTCAGTAGACTCTATCTGTACGATAATAGTGCCTTTTCAAACACTTGACTCTCGCAGTGACGTCGCTACCCTTCTATATTTCTATATGTGATAACAAGTAATATATCTTAGTATAAGTAATATCGCATGCTCAGCACACATCACATTTAAATATATTTTTTAGGGGATTGTGATCTATATCTAACGGTAAGGGAAAAACAAAAAATGAAGTTTCCTGGTGAAAAATTAATTTTGTTAGTTATAGTAGAATAGAAAGCAGCCGTAACTATTTGAACATTTTGAAGTATCCAGATTTCAAACACATTTTTTGGGGTGTAACGAATTTGTTAGTGAGTATGAATGTTTTCTTCAATATTATATTAAAATCAGTTTAAGGCTAGAGTGCTCGTGGCGCTTTCCATACAAACGTAGTTTCGTCATATTTTAAATACTAAGTGTTGAAACTCGTTGAAACTTTGCATGTATATACATGGGACATAAATGTCCTTGAGCCTAATAATTAACTATGCTTCTGGTTTGCGGGATTTCCGTAAAATTAAGTATTTTATATGTTGTTTTATTATAAATAAATTGTAAAATCTTTTTGGGAATTGTTATTTTGACATTTAGAAATGAAATAAACAATAAATCGAAAACTGGCAAACCCGTAGCATATATATTATAGGCTCAGCAGTATGCACACCAAATATCACCGAGTTTGAACACTTGGTAGGTATTTAAGATATGAAGAAACTGCGTTTTTATGGCAGGCGCTCCGTGCACTTTACTCTTAATATTTTCTTAGAACAGTAATTAAAAGTAAGGATTATATGAGAAGTGATTATAAAAGCTATTTGCGCCTACTAAAACATAAGGACTTGTTGAGTCAAAAACCAACTTCGTTTGCCCGCAATTATAATCAGGCAATAATAGTAAGGTAGCGCAGCGTGACGTACCGTACCTATATTGTTTTGAACTCTACTCTTACTCTACTCTTGCTAAATACCAGACGCGACGTGCGTGTTCACCTTTAACCTCTGCCTAAAACAGATGCATTTCACCACAAGTCAAACTTTACTACGCCCATCACTCTGAGGCAAGAACAGGGTTTCTTAAAGTGGGGTCCATGGACCCCTTAGGGGTCCGTAGCATGTATGACAGGGGTCCATAGCATGTCCGCAGCAAATCAGTTAATCCTTAGAATATTAATATTAGGAAACTGTACAGTACATTCACGCGTTGTTTGTTTGATCTCTCGAACACAGTTCCACAAATTAATGTGCTCGCTGAGTCTAAGCAACAGCATCCTATCATTCAATTATTTTAAATAAGATTTGATTAGGTATTTATTTCTAGTATTGCGGATGTTCGTGGGCGACGGTGATCACTTACCACCAGATGAGTCGCCTACTCTTGCCCTCATATCCCATAAAAAAATAGATATGAAAAATAAGCAAGGTACCAATAAAAGTGGTTAATTAATAGTAGGCTTTGTTTACTTTTCCTAAAATATTCATCGAGAGGGGAAGGAAATTTTGAAATTCTGATAGTGGTCCGTGACTGCGAAAAATGTAAGAAGCACTGTCTTAGACCTTTATATTTTAAAGCCAGGAACTGTACGGCTGTTCCACTAGATACATATACAATTTCCTTACCGTAAAGATGTCGGATACAGCTCCACGAAATATACACTTAATATCCCCATGCTGAGGGCACAAAGAAGAAAGAAGAAGAAGAATATCCCCCCAGCTATCGGCACAGCCACCACATTAAGTAGCACCGCTGATGCTGCTGAGACTCCGAGGATGCACATCATCGCCAGCCTCTTATGGGTGCCGCAGGTGAGGGACAGCACCAGGTTCAGAGAAGTGGCGAGAGCACCGTACGTCATGGCTGAGAACAGCGTGGTCTCTTGGATGGTATCGTCGCACACTTCTTGAATGTCCTGGAAAATAATTCAGATTTTTATATATCTATCCCTATCCTTGCTTAAGTTTACTCTTTTCTCTAAGAACAAAACAGCAGATTAAACTCTGTTTGTTTCAATTAAGGTGCTCCCTCACTAAGAGCATTCGCCTGTCATGTAACTACAGGTTCGAGGATTACATCAGTGAGGGAGGAGAACCGAGCAAGTCAGGGGGGCAGTAGTGTAATTCTGTATCAGCCGGATCGTCCACTGCTGAACACAGCGTCCACCATTATGGGGGGGTTTGCCAGGGATGGGATGGGAGGGTGACATTCTATCCCGGAACCCCTAGGGTCTACGGGTCAGTATTATAATGCATTGTTCAAAATTTCATTTAAAATGTTACATTACAGCGTGAATGCTCCAGGCATCTTTACATAGCCTTACCTTGACGTGATTTTTTCTTGAGACACTTCTTTGATATCGTCTTTAGTAGCAGTCCAAAAAATGGTAATGTCTAGGTACTAGGTGTATGCGAAATGCGCAGTGCTTAAACGTTGACAAAGTAGTAGCTTGCTGTGCTTATAAATTGCAGCGTCACCGTTCTCCATCTGCTCAACACTGCACTGAGCTCGTCACCCCGAGACTCCGAGAGTTTTCTCATTTTACTGTTAATAATTCTACGTTTGGCCACCAACTCGCCTGATGTAAAGCGATGGTGTGGCCGAGATTGGAACACGTATACCAAGAAGATATCTATTCACTCTGGCCTGTAATACGCCCAGATTGTATGTCTCAGGAAAGACAGGGAGTTCCATTCTTTTGTTGTTATGTTTCATTAGCTTTTTAATTTCAATTCATTATAATGCTACGAGGCAGAATAACACACAGAAACACAGCAGTGATACCCATCAAGACTCATGCTGAAGAGACTAACCCCTGATGGTAACTTACCGTGCCGTTCGAGATGAAGTTGTCCTGGTTGCTGTACCTGATGATGGTGCAGAGGTTCATGCCGTCGCCACCGCCTGCTTGCAGCACCGAGAACAGGTTGTTCATTATGTACGGCAGCCACAAGATGAACCCGCTGCCACTGTAACAAGCAATAAATGAGTATGCCTAGCTTCGTTGAATTCAACGTTCTAGGATTTGGCTAAGAAATTACCACCCATTTATATTGTCGTAAAATGTACCTAGATATTGTTGTTTCTAGTTTAAAGTAAACTGGAAAGTTTTGAAGCAGTGATAGCTCAGAGGCATTGGCTATGACTTAACAACTATGTCTCAAGGTGATATCACCTTGAGACATAGTTGTTAAGTCTCATGTGCCTGTAATTTCTCTGGCTCTCATGGACTGCTGCCGGAACACACCGTTAGGTGCTTGGCGACAGATTTTCTACTTGAGGGTGGTAGCTAGCCAGGCGGGGATCCGCAAAATGCCTTACCCCCATGCAATAAAGACTCCCATCCTTGCGGTGAAGCTCAAGCCCGCGGCGGTATTCGAACCATGGACCTGCTGCGCGGCAGTCCAAAGCCAATGCCACTGAGCCATCACTGCTTCTTGCTTACTGTGTAAACTATACGCATATAAACGCCTGTAAAATATATTATAATAGCTATCTAGGAGTGAATAATAGTTAGCGAGTGCTTACGTCATGTATATGACAGTGACGAGGTAGAACAGCTTGAGAGTGTCTTTCAACAGGGATGTCCTGAACAGGGGCACAGTTTGTTTCCAAAGCGACTTGAAGAAAGAGCCGTCACATATCGCCTTGTTGTCTTCTTCTTCTATAAGCTTCTTTATCTAAAGTACAATAAATAAGACGTAAAAAGAGTGATAAAGAGTGATTCTTATCCTGTGACAGTTCGTGTGATAGTGAGTGACAGTCACTGCGTGATAGTGACAGATGCTTCGTAGTTATTAGTAATATATATTTTTTATTAGCAACATTTCAGGATAGTGACACATTTTGTGAGAGAGTGACACTCACTTCGCTCGCCATGAGTGAAACACGCATGGTTGTATTGAATGACTCATTTCACGATAGTGACTGAGTGACACGCTTCGTGATAATGAGTGGCACATGCTCCTTAGTAAACATTAAAACACTTCGTGATAGTGATTCAAACTCACTTCACGGTAGTGAGTCACACACTTCATGATAGTGACATATTTTGTGAATTGTGATAGACTATCACTTCGCTCGCCATTAGTGAAACACGCATCGTTGTTTTGAATGACACATTTCACGATAGTCAGTGAGTGACACGCTTCGTGATAGTGAGTGAAACATGCTCCAAAGTAAACATTGACACACTTCATGATAGTGATCGCCACTCACTTCACGGTAGTGAATGACACAAGTATCGTAGTAATGAATGACACACTTAGCGATAGTAGGCCGTACGCTCCGCGACATTCACTTTGTAGTTTTAAGTATCGGCCGACATCCAAATGCACGGAGGACACGGGTGCGAAATCCGCCCGGGTCAATAATTTTGTGCTCCAATAAATTGTACATGTGATTATCGCTAGCACGCAATAATGCTTGTAATCTTATTTTCAACACCCTTGCTCGTAAAGTGAACTTATTATATCGTTCTTAGGGCCATAAACCGAACTATAACACCCTCTTGCATAATAATATTATACACTAGTGCGTAATAGAATTATCCTTACAAAGTTAAGTTAGTACCTAACTGCAAATGTTATGGGAGTAAACAGAGCATTTTCAATTTAATAATACCGGGTAATACAGATTTGTAATATCAAAGAGGTTTATATGTAATCAACCAGCATACATTTGCCGCGCGCAAGAAAAAAAAAACTTGTGCGCTATTTCCCATAATTTTCGTATGTTGATTGTATCGCATTTGTGCAATATATATTTTTATTCCTCGCAAGGGTGTTGAAAAGTGCGTATGAAACTCGTGAGCAACTTGCTCGTTATACACTCGGCTGATTTACGCCCTTGCCTACGGCTCGGGCTGCAACACACAGCTTCGTGTATGAGCAACTTAGCTCACTTGTATCCTAATCTACTATTGTGAAGTAGCTTATTGTCTTTTGCTATTATCAAACAGCTTACCGGGTAAGTATCAGCTTCATCTCCCGTGTTCCACTTGTATATGTTCCTGAGCACGTTGAGCGCATCTTCGTACCTTCCCCTGGAGGCGAGGAACTTGGGGCTCTCGTAGAAGAGCTGCAGCAGTGCAGCCGTCACCGCGCACGGGAGCGCCATCACCAGCGCCAGCAGCCGCCACGGTCGGTATGTGATGCCCAGGAATGGAATGGGATACGCGAACTGTAGGGGGAGGATTGGGTACGCGAATACTGAAATAAATTATTTTGTTCTGTGACTTGTTCTTAAGGCGGGAATACACATGCCTGTAGCTGGCACACTTGCATTTTGAAGCGCTCGTAGCGAAGTCTACTTAGCTGTTCTCAACCGATCAGCAAAATTAAGCAACGTCGTGCGCGGTCAGGAGTTGGATGGGTGACCGCTAGTGACATTACTACTGAGCGTTTCCGTGCTTCGGAGGGCACGTTAAGCCGTCGGTCCCGGTTGTCATCTTAGGATGGCAGTCGTTATAGCATGGTGGTAGGGCATTTTGCGAATGCCCGCCTGGCTAGCTACCACCCTCAAGTAGAAAGTCTGTCGCCTAGCACCTAACGGTGGGTTCCGGCAGCTGTCCTTGAGAGCCAGTACTTCTAGGTTAGCCTGAACAACATCTTCGACCACATCATCACTTACCATCAGGTGAGATAGTGGTCAAAGGCTAACCTATCAGGATTAAAAAAAAAATGCTTCTTGCACATGCCGCCTACTTTCATGTATATACGCTAACTGGCACGCCAGTATCTGTCATGCAAGTAGATAGCACAACATTTGATTTACTGGCATGCATTGTAAGGGAGGGGCTGCGGGGGGCTGACTCTTGAACTGGTTTGTGTATCCGTCTTGCAAATACAGGCATGGAAGGGCGGAAATACATACAAGTTTAACTTGCAAATCTTTCCACATTGCGCCAGTAACTTCTATGTGCCGTTAACAAGGATGCAAGCTACTGTTTTATTCTACAGGCATGTCTACCCTTTTGGCTTTGGCCCTTGTGGCTTTACGCACGATTTTTAAACGGTCAGTCCGTCAGTTTACACGTCAATCCGTATATACTGGATTTCTAGATTGTAAGCATAACTGCAATTTTGATAGGTATTTGTTGTGAAACTGACAGATGAATATTGGACTTAAAATTAAACTATATAATTTTTCAGAGGGAATGCTCGACTTAATTACTGACTCTCTAGTTCTAGTGCCGGAACACGCTGTTAGATGCTTGGTAACACATTTTCTATTTTCTGGCCTTGTACGTGTTACGTCACAGTACCATAAAAAACAATATTTTGATGTGCAATTAGTATTTTAGAGGTTAATCAACATATTTGATGGGAACTGTGTTTTTTTATGTGCATTTAATATTATTTATTTATTCTTCACAGAACAAAAAGAAATAACATAACAATGTAATGTATCAGACCTGAATTGCAGTTCATATACCTGCGTGTTACAGCAAATGTATAAAGTAAACGTGTTATATATGCGTTTTAATTCGATGTATGTGTAATTTTTTTGAGACTATAAATTACATAACTCAATTTAACGCAGACAAAGAAGTGAGCAGAAGGTAGTTAAACAATATTTATACCGGCAACAGCAGCTTGGGAGCACATAAGGGCGCACGTACACAGCAGCATGGCGCGACCGCGAGCGCGCACCGAGCAGCTCTCTCCCAGCAGTGTGTACGCACCCGAATTACTCGCTGAAGTGCTATAAAAAAATAAAAATAATTGTAGTAATTATAATCACCCATAGTATATATTAAAAGACATTTTAGCCGCTTTAACTTACGGTTTTTTACGTGGAGAAGGCGTCTCGACCGGTTTCGCGACTTTCAGAGTCGCTTCATCACGGAGTACGTGCGCTTACGATCGCGTCCGCGCATGCACTAGTACCGTAAGTGAAATCGGGTAAAAATGTATTTTCGTATTTGTCAAACTTAGTATAGTTTTAAACATAGTATAAATACCTATACGTCGTATTCTGGGCCTTAATATAAAAAAAGTTTTGTCGGTATCGTCTCCCTTTAGCGCAGGCGTAAGTGCAGACACGCCGTTGGTACAAAAGTGGGGAACAAGGATCGAGTTCTTATACTTAGCTAGAATCCGTGTGCATTTTACGTAATATTTATATAACTAATATATATATTTTTTTTTTATATGCCTGATAGGTTAGCCTTTGACCACTATCTCACCTGATGGTAAGTGATGATGTGGTCGAAGATGTTGTTCAGGCTAACCTAGAAGTACTGGCTCTCAAGGACAGCTGCCGGAACACACCGTTAGGTGCTTGGCGACAGACTTTCTACTTGAGGGTGGTAGCTAGCCAGGCGGGCATTCGCAAAATGCCCTACCATCATGCTATAACGACTGCTATCCTTAGACAACAACCGGGACCGACGGCTTAACGTGCCCTCCGAAGCACGGAAACGCTCAGTAGTAATGTCACTAGCGGTCACCCATCCAACTCCTGACCGCGCGCGACGTTGCTTAACTTTGCTGATCGGTCGAGAACAGCTAAGTAAACTTCGCTACGAGCGCTTCGAAGATGTATATAATTTATTTTATGTACACAGTGTAAATGCTCGCAATGCTCGCCTGGCTAGCTACCACCCTCAAGTAGAGAAACTGTCACCAAGTACCTAACAGTGTGATCCGGCAGCAGTCCTTGAGCCAGTAGGTAAGTAGTAATGAAATAATAAAAAAAAACAGGCACATGAGACTTAAGCGCAGTCATAGATACATTTTTATCTATGGCGCAGTCTAATATTAATTTATCTATGGTCTAATTCATCTTCTCATGTTCGATGCTATTCCTCCTTGGGAATGATCTTGTCTTTACCCACTACCATCCGGTTAATTAAAATAAATAAAAAGAAAAAAAACTATAATACCGCATCTTTTTTACTTTTTATTGTTCCATTACATTTAAACACAGGCACAAATTATGTATGTTTTTGTTTTCTCTTTTTAATTTTCTTTATTTCGATACCCTACTCGGCAAGTTTGACTTTACTAACGCATTACTATTTCGCGCCAATAATCCGCCATTTTTTTTAAGTTAGTTATCAAGTGTCAGCCCCTTAACTGTCGAAATCCAACCAGCCCTTTGGAAGATAAGGGTAGGGTAACAAACAAACATACTTAAATACTAGATGCATGCGAAAATCATAACCCATAATGGGCAATCGGTTCAAAAGATATTAAGTGCGCCTTTTGCGCAGCAACACCCTACCTGCCGAAGTGGTTAGGTATTGTTTTTGTTGTAAAGTGGCTACTAATAACAACACCCTACCTGCCGAAGTGGTTAGTGTTTTTGTTGTAAAGTGGCTACTAATTAGTCAAATGAACAACATATGCTCATTTGACGCCTTATTAGCCCTTAGCAACATCTAAAAGTATCTGGTACAGTCTACGAATAAATTCGTAGGGTACAGTCCTTTAATTCTTTATACAAGAACGCATTATCTTAGGAAAATATGCCTAGTGTTTTTTTCCTGTTACCAATTATAGTTTTATCTTTAGCAAATATATTTTCTATATCATGTTCCACAATGCCTTATCTTTGTCTTCACTGGGGGGTAAGTAATCACGTCGTATATTCATCAACTGTGTGTACCTAATAACTATAAAGAGTGTTTTACGATAAAAATATGTATAAACTTCCATTACGCCATTACAGCTGTTGCCGTGGCCTGACATTGTACATACCTACTTCGTAGTCATTAATTCTGATGATAGGTTTACATCAATGGAGACTACACTGGGGGTCGTTCGGAACCTCAGTTAGAGCGCACTCGGAGTGCACTCGGAGTGCAACTTTTCACTCTAACGTCGTTCACAACCTTCGAGTAGAGCGCAACTTTTTAACTAACAAAAACGGTCGTTAAAAGGTTGAATCTTTAACTGACATGACTTTGACATTTCTTGATGAGAGAATTATAGGCACTCTTTTGTATTTTGCAGGTAACGGTAGTTATTGCTTTTCAAACATCATAAAACTTCTATATATTTTGCTATTTTCCCGTCAAAAATCGATATTTGAGGTTATAAAACAACCGAGTCGTTCCAAACCTTCGAGTAAGTTAAAGCAACCGACTACTACACTCTGAGGCTTGGAACGCGGCCCTGCTCCTTGAGTAGTGTCAAAATGGCATCATATAGATACATAAGACACTGAAAAATGCTGAAATCCTATTACTATCGGAATGCGTTGGAGTACAAGAGAGGCGGCGATGGTGAAATCGCGATCAGTTGTGGTAAAACGCGAAGGAAAGCCCATTAACACAAAACTAGTAACTTATTATTGTATGTTTGCAACGCCTGCTCGGCAGATTACATTCCAATATTACAAATTTACTAGAGAAAATTTTTATCCGCGGAGCAGGCGTAATTACATAACAATATTAAAATTATAAGGTTGCATCATCATTTACAAATTTAAAACAATTGCAAAATTGGTCTTGTTAAGAGCCATTTCACAAAATCACGCTACTGAAGTTTAGGTAAATGCCAGCGCATCGCTTACACAAGCGAAAGAAGTGACGACGGAATAGCGTGACTGTGAGTAACATATTTTGATACTAGCATTCATTAATAAAGAAATCTAAGTTGCGAATTTAAAAATTGTGTGATTGGCATGAGTAAATAATCAATTTCTTGTCGATTACTTGCTAATGTTATAAAAAGAAGTAGGCATGTACATTAAATAGTCAACCTGCATCGTGAATCTTTTACTTAAATTTCATCCTTGATGAATAAAAAATAGATATGTTTGAATCATTTATTGTAACAAAAAACTTAAATAATTAAAAAATTATACGGCTTAAAATTATATAAATATTTGATGTAACGGCATTGATTAAAAGCTGCGGACTAAAAGTTCTTTCTTTTAAATTTTCCAAAAATTGCTGTTTTCCTCGTTCACACTCTTCAGTATCTAGGTATATCCAGTCGTTAACACTGTCTGTCATAATGACCATGCATAGGATTGAGGTTTATTTTTCTGTGCATCCGGAAAACAACTTAGTACCAACCACAAACGTCCCATGACGTTTTTGGTTTTCCATTACTTTAACATGTCACCCTCATATTCCCATACCATAATATATCACCTACACCATTAAAAAAATAACATTTTCATCCATTTAGTTTGAGTAGACCAAACAGCGAAATGTAAATATATGTTTACAGATTTTGAGGTTTTTTTGTTTTTAAATCGAATATCTTTGATGCAATCTATAATCAACATATACATATATACTTCCGAAATCAGATTGAAGACGTTCTGAAAAAAGGCCAGGTCAAAAGTACCCTAAACCGACGCTTATGTATGAAAGGATTGATGAGTATAGATGAAGCGAAAGAGATATGTCAGGATCGTAGTAAGTGGAAATCCGTGGTCTCTGCCTACCCCTACGGGAAAGAGGCGTGATTTTATGTATGTAGGTATATACTTCTTGGTACCAATGCAATCCTCACTATATACTCTTATGCTCACTATTTCCTCTATAGAAAATAAATGATAATACACCTTTTTATACAAAAAAAATACTGGAAATGGGGTTTGAACACACGACAAAAATGGTGGGAAATAGTAATTTAATTGCTATTTCTATTTTTTCGTAACTAACTCACCTAGAACTTCGATCTTCTTTTAATATGATAATTTACTATTGTTCTTTAGCCATGAATTGTTACAGATTTTTACGCCAAATATTTTAAGGTAACAAAATTAAAACAACCCAATTGTTTTAAGAACTTCGGCGGGAAAACTGTATTGGAGAGCAATTATTTTTTCTGAAAAACTATACCACCTACGGCTTTGGTACTTCTTTGATATTATTATTTACATGTAATTTATACACCTGTATTATTTCAGATTTTTTGGTTTAGAAGTTTAAAATTAGTTACGAGATTATTTAATACGCAAATTTGCATCGGTAAGTGTTTGCGTTGCAAAATATATCGAGTGAAAAATGACTTATACATATGCAAAATTGCGTTTTCTATATTTATAACTGTTGAAGTAGTTACGATATTAATATGAAATGACGTAATATTTTGGGGCCAAAATGTAATTTGTGCTGGTTTCAGATTTCATCAAAATATTCAAAATGCTTCCTATTTCATACGTTATCTCAGAAAAATATGGATTTTTTCTTGTATGGGCAAGGGTGCATCCTTTTGAAAACCATTTGGATTATGAAAGTCGGACTTACGCAGATTTATGGTAAATTTGTAAATACGACTATCGACCGCTAACTGGTATCCCGGTTTGTACAAATGATGAAAAAGCCGGGAGGCCGGTTTGTACAAATTTTCAATAGAAGGTAGTTTAATTTCCAGCTGAAGTTATCGCGGTGTTCACTTATAGACATTAACTGAATCCAAAAATATTGGAAATCAATTATTCGCCTGTCATCTAATCCTCCTAAAACAAAAGTTATAGTGAGTTACTAATTTAAACTAGAATAATATAAAAACTAGCAGACCAAAAAGAAGAAGTCAACCCTGTGAGGTTGTTAGCCTTTTTCCAATAACGCTGTATAAGGCTGCATAATTGTGACGTTTCCTTTTTTTAACACAATGGATGAACAGAAACTAAAGATGTAGTTACTTAACAAGACAACAATACTTATATTATGGACAACAAAAATAAAGTATAGTTTGTTACTTAAAAAAAATATCGACATGATCAAAACTCTGTGGTCGCACTATAAACTTGCATCTAAGCGTTCCGCGTACGAGACGTCAGAGCAAGGAAAACGAACACAGGTCCTACCTCGATGGGCGCTCGCGCGGTACTGATCGCCTCGCGCTTGCACATTTCAATTTATGTGCATTTCGAGTTATGTTAAATATTTTTTCTTGCCTAACAAAACAGAGTTGATATCACAATTTATTAAAGATCAGATTAATTAAAGAATGAACTTTCTTTTTATATAATATCTGTTTGGAATTACACTTTATTAAACGCAATATATGGTGGTAAACTGCTGATATTATTCGTGGAAATTGGCGCAAGATCTTTATTTTTTTTCTACAATGACGATTAATTAGCGATATTCCAGTACACTATGTGTCAACAAGATTATATGCCTGATGCACTGTTTTTTTTTTTAGTTAATTTGATGAATCTTTATACAAGAGATATAACTCTGAAGTTGGCTATGTGTACTTTAATTCGTAAAACAAGGTGCGGGAGATTGGTCACTACAAAATAATTAATGTTATGTTTGTAAATCTGGTACATTAACTGAAAAGAGAACAGATTATTCTATTTTTATCAATTATTAAACAACTTGTAGATATTTCCTATGATAGTAAATTAAGCGCTTAAAATCTTCGTATACCGCATTAAAATGTGAAATGCCTCTTAATAGTACAACGTAGGTCTCAATACTATGGTTAAATAAAAAATTAGAGGAAAAATTGGAATTATGAGTCATTGTCATGTTAGCTCAAGCAGTTAGTGCATATCCCGGCTATAGGGGTGGATTGACGCGGGTTCGAATCCCGCACATGACTATAATTTTTTCTCTCGTAAATTTGTAATTTTGTAACTAGTAACTTAGGTATATCGAAAATGTAACATAATTTGTCCCCCTTAATAAGGTTTTGCTAATTTATACCTAGTTATATTTTAATACACATACAAACGTAATTTAGAGTCAACTTTGCAATATTTTCCAAGGACAAAATATTAAGTTAACTTATTTCGGAATTGAATTTACTTTAGAATATGTTATGATCAAGAGTAACATCTGAATTTCTTAATACTACAAAGCATTATAGAAATCATATGTTTTAAATAAAATAAATATATTTGACTAAAAATCAGTTCTTGTTCTAGTTAAGCTATTTAGTAGTTTAAGGTGAAAGCTAAAATTTTGTTTTTTTGCTAACAAAGAATAAGATAAAAATCTCACCTTTGTCTTCAGTAAATGTTCTGTCCCTTTGTTGAGATTCAGATAACTAAATAACCTCTGCACATGTAAGTAGATATTACATTCAGTGCAATGACCGTCAAAGTATTTACTGCAATCGCAAACGTTTAATTTATAGAGAGTTCTATATGTGATGAAAAACTTCCCATATTCTCGCGACTAGTACATAGAAAAGGAAAAACAAGGCAGCAGAAGAGGAAGACGAAAAAGGGGAAGCAACACTGTTAACACAGATTAAAAAGGCTATTAATAACGGAGGCGGTACCTTTATGCGTTTGGGGTTAGAGGTTGTTTGTATGTACCTATGACTATAACCATTTTCTACGGAACTAATTGACCAACTTCTTTGCAAGTTTTTGCAGTGAACAGCTATCATTTCAGAGCAGGTTCTTAAATATGTTTTACGGCTGTAAACCACCAGGGTTCGCTGCAGCAGCCGAAATTGTAAGCGCTTGAGGTCTTCACGGAATGAATGTTCTTATTTAGCACCAAAGCGGTTGGAAGGATTAATGATAAAATCGTCTCAAAACTAATACGATTGAATGGGAGATCAACATGACGGCTGTCAACGTGACAGTTCAGGTCTTACTTTGGAATTGATATCACATTTATGATAAAATTGACTCAAAACAAACAACTCATTTCGAGATATATATGACAGTTATAAAAATTATATTTCAAAGACATATGTCTTTGAAATATAAAATCCAAAAACGATTGATCCTAGTTGTTTCTTTGCAGAGGTCGTTGGGATCTTTATTTTGGATGACAGCTTTCAAACTTAAGCACAGAAACTCTTGACCATAATCCTCTGGTTTATTTATAGAAGAAACAGCTTTTATTGCGGTCTTCGTTGCGGGTGACAGCTGTCAAAAAATAAAGTCCTACCTACATCAGGAAAACTATTGTAGGTAGAAAAGTAGTTTCTTTACAGAAGTTATAACTATAATTGGGTTCTTCATTTCTATTATATATTATATTTTATATGGAGGTTCTTAATGGCGCCGAGTCACCACTACTCCTACGACCAGTTGTTGATTTTTGAATGTTTTTTGAATTCATTCAATTATTCCTTAAATAAATCTCCGTAATGTAGTTATTTTGATTATCTGTACGGGGTAATCAGTAGTGTAAATTAGTATTCACGATCTTTTGAAACGAGTGGGTGACCCATCGAGACAGTAAACCTTCGAGACACTGATTTCTAACCCGTCGATGTTGCGAGCCATCTAGGCAGAGACCTGTTGGGGCATTAAACTTTAGAAGAACTGATCTTTAATCCAATAATGTAATGAGTCATCTGGGTAGATATACGTGTTGACGTAGTAAACCTTCAGCTGAAACGAGAAACGGACCTGTCAGTGTGGTGACACTGGTGACCCATCTAAGTTGAGACGTCGAGGCGTTGATCATCGTAAATTGGGCCCATAAGAATAGTCAAAAAGATTTAAAAAGCCTGAAAGAAGATTCAAAAGTACGAGAGTAAGAATTTCGATCAAGTTACGCTGTCGTTTAGAGCGCCTGTATTGTATAAATAAAAATGTATACCTTATTATTTTTTTAATACCCAAAGGGCAAAACAGGTCCCCGTTAAAGGGCCCTTGCTCTTTATCCGTGCGTTACGGGTCTCTAGCTCGTAATTGAAGTGAGTTACAAATATGTTTTGTTTTTAAAAATAACGTTGACCCAAATGGGACTACTAAATGTTTTAGAGGGGACCTAATACATAAAAAGGCGGCTGAATAAAATATTTTTAGCATCCTAATATGTGTGGTGTCATCGTCTTGACCTCATTCTTCTCCTTCTTCTTCTCCAGGCCTTATTCCATTTTTATTTGGGGTCGGCTCTCCTAATCATCAGTTTTGTCTTTCCTGGGTCGTCACTGGGTCGCTCATTAAGTAGAGTAAAAAATATGTTTATATCTAATAAATAAATATACAGAGGGCCATCAAAGTTGTAGATTTTGACGAGAACTATTTCATAATAACAAATACTTTTAAAATATTTTAAGAAAACATCAAATTAATATTTTAATAAAACACTTAAAAATATAAAAATATATCTAGTGACAATTCCGCTTAATTTTCCTGCTAAGCCGAGGTGACGTCACAAACGCCACGCAGCCAAACCGGAAGAATTTTCGACGCGTTTCGCTTCTACACGAAGCATCTTCAGGAGGTCTTGACTTTCTTATTATTATTAAAAATGGATTTCCGCAAAGTAACGCCTGAATCTATTCATTATCGAGAACTATTTCACATTTTATTTATATACGGAAAGATTTTATTCCGACTACTATCATTACTAGTTAAGTCGTAAATAGCAACAGCTCTCAAGCAGTTGTGATAACTGCTATCTGGTAGACGTAGACGCATATCTACTCGCACTTAATATTAATTGTAAATATTAATTCCGTGAATATCGTGTCCTGTCATTGACATAGCATGATAAGAAAGGTTACTGCGGTCTTTCCTCTGTCACACATTTGCAATTTCCTTAACCTCCGTGGTTGTGTTTATTTTTCACAAATGATACACAAATATTGGCTCGCAATTTTATAAGACGCGGTCGACGGTTGCACAGCTTACCTAAAAGATTCAATCAATACCTGAAGAATTTCAGATTGTTTGAAGCAGTGATGGCTCAGTGGCATTGGCTATGGACTGCCGCGCAGCAGGTCCATGGTTCGAATCCCACCGCGGGCATGAGCTTCACCGCATGGTGGAAGAGCATTTTGCGAAAGCCCGCCTGGCTAGTGACCACCCTCAAGTATAAAATCTGTCGTCAAGCACCTAACGGTGTGTTCCGGCAGCTGTCTTTGACAGTCAGTAATTCTAGGTTAAACCTATTGACACCTTCGACAACATCATCACTTACTATCTGATGAGATTGTGGTCAAAGTTTTACCTATCAGCAATAAAAAAAAAATGTGTTCAGGCAATGAAGATACCCATTCTCAAGGAATACGGGCAGCTTTAAGATTGCTTGGAACGCACATTACACAAACCCTGTGAGCAGCGAGTAGCTAGTAAATATAATGACTACATTAGTTTTAATGACAACATACTTTCAGATTGTATCTATCGGGAAACAGAGACAATGGTAGGGAGATCCATACTTCAGCCGTACGATTAACGAAACTGGAATGAAATCCCTTCATGCGTATTTTATGATATCAAGCATGTACGGCTCCCGTGTTCCACGCGCATCTTGGTGTACAACGAAAGAAAGGAAATATTATGGGGGACTAAGGTTGGGTACTTGTGGAGTATCACCTGTCCAGAGCATGACAAGCCTCAATCCTACTGCTATGCGAGCTTAGACTTGCACAGCGTGGTACTGAAGGCATATTGGCGAAGATCTCCTACCCAGATACGATTTTATGTGTGTAAGTACCTAATGAAAATGTAGGTGAATGTTAATTTGGTGGTCGAAGAAGGTCAAAAATTGGGCGTGAACAGTATTCCAAGGACATATAAGCTAAAACTGCCGGAAATAAATGCTTTACGACAGATTTTCTACTCGAGAATGGCTCTTGCCAAGCAAGCATACTGAGGTAGGTACACTACCACCATCTAAGTTTTGCAGTTAAATTCTTACACGCTGTGTACTATGAGGACCCTGGGAAGCCGACTGGCATAGGAAGCAATAAAACCGATGCCCAAACTTATATCCAATAATACGAGCTTGTCTTTTGCCATGTACCTCGTATAACACCAGTCTAGTAGAATAAGAGAGCACTCACAATGTGGATGAGACCAGTTTGAGCGCAGCCATGGTCCTCCAGTCAGGAGCGAAGCTGCTCAGCGCTGCGAATACAAAACCAATAGACATGGACAGCACTAGCGTCAGTCTTCTGCCTCGAGTGTCAGCCACGTAGCCCCACAGCTGGGCTCCTACTACTACACCTGTAAAGGAAGAGATTTAGGTCTATTTAAGAGAACAGAACAGAAGAAAAGGCTGCTTCTTTGGGCCAGTGGAGTCTTTCACCATTATTGTCATGTGCACCGGTCATTGGAGAGTAGCTTCGCGCATGTGCTCCGTAAACATTCCAGTAAAACAGTAGTAAACAGTGAAACTATACCTGTTTTTGTATAGTAAATATAACGTTCACAATACTCTATAATCCATGTAGTGTTAAAGAGACTTCTGAACGTTGTTTGGAAGAAAACGATAAGGGAACACCAGAGATATTACTAAGATTCTTTGCATCATATTTATTAGTTAGTTATTAACGTTCGCGGTCACTGACCTATCTCAACTCGCCGCGCGCTTGTACCTACACATCCTGCATCGATACACTAATGCTTTATCTATTAACTGTTGTTCTTAGCTTCTGTTCACTATTTAATTTTTAAAATGAAAGTAGCTTGCTGCGCTTCAATACAACAGGTGGTACAGCCAATATTACTCTTCGTAAGTAGCTAAATACCAAGTGGAAGACCCAACGCGGCAAAAAAACTATAAAGTTGAAATTTTAAACGTGTAGTTTATGCTGTTAGACAGGAAATAGCTGCTTTGTAACAGCTGCCATCGCCAACGGTCTCAGGACTAGAAAATTGAGTCGTTGAACTATCTAATAATAACAGCTAACGTTTCATGATCACATCATCGCGCTGATAAAAGATTCCATCAGAAGTTTGGGATTTGTTCTCAGGAATAGCAGCGACTTTGGAAAATATTGTATAGTTCGTCTTTTATTTAGTGCGCTTGTCATAACTAAGCCAGTTGAAACCAGTGCATTTGTGTTAAGATTGCCCAGGCAGGGATGTTCAGCAGAGGCTTCCACCTGGACAATTTGTTTTGAATGCTTAACTTGCCGGCCGTTTGCTGAGCTTAAGTAAGAAGTACAATTAATCAATACATGAAAATTACATATACACGTACCATAATTTTTCGATATTCTTCGTCGACTTACGCTAGGTGTATGACGAGGGAGGGATTCTTCACAATTCTGACGTCGCAAAACACTGATCCAGGCACCAAACAAATTTTCAGAGTTCAATTTCAACAAAACACACGCGAGGATAAAAACAGGCGGATTTCAAAAACAACACAAATCACTCAAATTACATTAATTTAAATACCGTTGACCCAAAATTGTCCAAGGTACTACAATTGTCAAAACCGAAAACAAAGCGACAATACCAACTTCTCTCGTTTCTCTCAAAAAGTCCATAGACTCAAAATAGACGACTACCTTGGGAGCGTCCGGAAACTTGCCGCTAAGTTGATCGGTCCGAACAATTTGTTTGAGCCCCACATGAATCTACATAATAAGCACGTAAGTGTCTGGTTTTAGAGAAGGTACAAAAACATTTTCTGAGATACCTTTATAAATGTATGATCACTATCATCTCATGTACCCAACGCAATTTTTATTTGGTTGCCTGGACTACAATTGTTTGGAGGTAGGTACGAAAATACAGAGATCAAAACTGAACGGGTTGTCAAATTTGCAGGGATATGATTGACACCCCGCAATTGTGTGAAGAACTGTATCAATTTTATTTTCCTGTCCCTACCGAAATCTCCGGCACAGCGGCTCATTCAAATAATCTCTGATATGAGTGCAAGAGCAGTTTGCAACTAAATATCAGAGGTGTACAATTGGGGTCAGTGACCTAAATTCTTCCTGTGGAGCGACCATGCCTTAATGTAAGTCAAACTATCGGTTATCGAAAGTATAAGACGACGTTCTGTGTGTATGTTAATGTGGGCGTCTATTACGAATTTACATTTTATTATTTACCAGGTGGTTTGCCTCTCCAGCAGGAGTTTATCTTTATGGGTTCCACCGCAGTGTCAAATATTATGTCTCAAAGTAGTATTGTGCAAACACTACTGTGTTTAGTTGTCAAAGGAACTGTAGCAAGTAAAATAACTGGGCAAAGCAGACATAATAACTAAGGCCTCGAAGTGATGAGCGCAGTGTCAAGCATGTGGATGAAGATGGTGATATGTAATGGATATACGTGACCGCTCACCATCAGGTGACTTGTCCCTCTCATCACTTTATAATATAGAAAAAAACATAAGATGACTCAAATATTAAACGCAAGCGTATTCTTATCCTTACCAAAATTATTATATAGTTAAGAAAGTGAGATAACATTTTGGTTAGAATAATTAGGCACAAAGATAGCCCTTAGTCGGAAAACGGTGCTATTTCCAGATTTCAAATATAAAATTGTTATCTTCGAATGTCTTACCACACAAGGGCATAGCGGTAAGCAGCGCTCGCTGTTGCATCGTGAGCTCCAGATCGCAGACAGCGGCCGCCACCACGAAGCTGGTCCCGAACAAGTCCATACCCATCGCCTGCAGGGTCCAGCTACAAACCAAGAGCAGACTGAAGTTGTACCTGCCAAAACCTGGAAACAGAAAGTCAGAAATGTTTATCTGCCGCTTATTCTCTGGTTGATCCTAAGTTCAGACTTCAGACAATATCACGTAGCTCTACCTAGTGTTTTGTAGCAAAATATTTACATTAATATACATGGTTATAGGTAAAATGCTTACAACCTCTTAGGGTTGACTTCTGCTAGTCCTAACAAACATTTTCGATGTTTTTTTTTGTTTATGTATATTTGATGGATTAAGCACGAGGACCACTCATATTTTTAATAACTTAGCTCGATGTAAATATTCAAAACTCTATTGAAAGGGAGCGCGGTTTCCAGTGTTGCCCCGGCGTGCGCTCTTGGCTCAATCTTGGAAAAATAGTTTTTTATGGGAATTGTTATTTTGACATTTAGAGATAAAATAAATAGTCAATGGAAAAACTGGCAAACCAGAAGCACAGATATTATACTCAGCAATATTCGTATAAAATTTCACTGAGTTTGAACAATAGGTATTTAAAATATGACGAAACTACGTTGGTATGGGGAGCGCTCCGTGCACTCTATTCTCAAAATGGGGGTGGCCTTATGCAACGGTACCTGTTAATGAATAGATGTTGTGTCCTTTAAATAAGACAACGTTGAGTCATCAGTGTGAAGAATGATTGTTAGGTGAAACTAGACCACTATATTTTTTTTGGAGAAAAATTTCATATTCTTTTTGTTCTCCGAGTTCTTACTCATAATCTAAATGAGAAGTCACATCTGAGAATGTACTTATGTCTATTTCTTAAGAGTTATCGTTATCAACACAGTGAGTGCTTTTAGTATGCCGTACTCAGCTTTGCCCGTGCCCTTTTTCAACGTGGCGTGCCAGGCTAGAATATCACCGCCCATCGCTACCTGTGGGTTTCGTAAGAGGCGACTAAAGCATATTATTATATGTTCTATGACTGAAGGTAAAATATCGGAAGGGGGGCACCAGTGGACAATCCGGCTGATACAGTAAACTCAGCTTTGCGCCATTATCATACGACCGTGGACAGTATTAGATCGTAACAAAGTTAGTTCAAACAATTTTTTTTATAGATGACGACCATTATCTTATGTTAATGGTAAAGGTTAAATACATAACAGTCTTATCATAAGCATGTATTATTAATTATTAGATAATATGAAATAAAAAAATACTTAGACTTTTATGAAAAATATACTTACAGTAGGAAGGCCAATTCGGAGTTTGCGGTTAGCAGAGCTAAATGTCCTCAATTTAAAAAAAAAACGTCTGTTATCAAATACGTCAGAGTAAAACGTCCACAATTTAAGAGGTATACTTAATTTTTTTAATGTCATTATGCCTGTATTTACAAAAACACTACATACTAAACTATATCCACTACAACGAAAGCATTTACAACCTAGAAACCAACAGGTGTTTAAAAATCTCCAGCTACTACAAGTTGGCAGCGTGCCCAGCATGCTGGCATCATTGCCCCGTTGGATTCCAATTGTTTGATCGTTGAGTAAAATATGTGCCAGAATTTTCATCACGCGCTCCATCTACCAAGCGATTTGAGAATGAGAATCTTGAGCTCGCGGCTCCCACGGACACAATGTCTGTACACCAAACGGCATAAATATGTAACCATTACCAAGATACATCACTTACTGCATTTACAAAGCAAATTGTACAAGAAGTATCTAAGCATAAACATTCGAGCAAGTCACCTTCTAAATAAAACTAAGCTATTATCAAGAGTTCAATAGAGGTTATTGCTTAAGAGCTACGACGCCGCAGACAGATATACACATTTTAATTACGAGTATATATAATATATATAAAACCTCCTGTTTTATTGCATCAGGCCATGAATTTTTTATAACTTGTGAAAATTTACGAAAACGCACATATTTAATTTGATTTCTTTTTTTTATTCGGCCGGGGCGTCGCTACTATGACAAGGTAGCGACGCCCCGGCCGAATAAAAAAACGGTAACGGTATAATGCGATTAAAATAAGAATAGGACGGGCTCTCGGCTAACTTCACTCATATTCACTCTAATAAGTATGATCAGCAGAACAAACTTAAAAATAGAGCATGCCATATATTTATTTATACGTAATTTTAAATGAGTGACCCGAAATTGTTAATTTTAATAAATTCATATCTTTAAGGTTGACAGCATAGACGCCATTTTTGTTTGATGACAACGCGGGCGTCAGGGTCTTATTTCTCCGACAGTGTACTACTACGCGACACGCTTCCGAGTGCTTGTTGATCTTCTAGTTTAATTTGTTTTTTTGACTGTTTAATTTGTTCTTGTTGACGGTTTAATTTGTGTTTTTGGTGATTGTTATATTTGTTTTTGTTACCCGTTACGAGGATAACGATGAGTCTGACTCAACTGAGTCAGACTCATCGTTCGCTCTTTGATGCCGCATGTCCTGATGGCCAACTGGCCATCAGGACATGCGGCATCAAAGAGCTAATCGATTCAAATTAAGATACCTAAGTACAAAATATTGCTAACAAATAAAATCAGTTCAAATTATTGCTGTGTTTGCTGTACCTACAGTCACCTACAACTTCGTTTACCCAGCTATGACTACTTGTTTTTATAGACGACTGCCCACATAAACGTGTGTTAAGTTTTCAGGTTTCATGTATGTATGTATGTGAGTTTCTTTATTTCACAATAACTTCTAAATGGCTTAACTGATTTCAATGTACGATATATCGTTAGATTCATCTTGGTAGCTCAAGTGACACTACGTACATAAAAAAATAAAAAAACAAAGTGGTGGATTTTTCTTCCAAAGCCATCGTATTGGGTATCAAAATGAAGTGCTTTTAAAAACGTTAATAAACCATGAATATATTAACTTGCAGTTTAAATTTCAATGGATCGATAAAACGCTTAACGAATATAAATTATTAGCAGTCCGGCTTTTATTTTCTTTAATAATTTATAAATTTTTTATCATTTCTTTTTTTGCACACTGTACCAAGTTCTGGTTTTGACGTCACAACATGGCACTAGGCCGATCCTATTCTTATTTGAATCGCATTGTATGTACCGTCGTACCAGCCAGTCTTTATTCAAACAGTAATTGGGTTCGATTTCTTTGGCACCTACGAATAAATTTTATTCGTAGTTTTGCACTGAACACTAAGATCTTCCAAATTCAAAAATTGCGATAATTGCGGCGCACCTAAAGAGGATTAAAAACTCATTGTTGCTCGCTAAAAGTTTCTTATAGAAAACACCACCTTTGGGAGCACGTAAATGCGAACCAAGTCGTCCTATTCGAATATATGGGTTAAAATAATTATAAATCGTGATAAAACCCAAATTCCACGATTTCCACGCGAGCGTAGTCGCTTGTAATTATCAGTCAGAATGTGGACAAGATGCCCAACAAACTGGAGCAAAAAGTGTGATAATCTGATAATTAAAAAGCCTTCATCCTCTTTCTATCTTTTAAGTATACAGTCAAAACCGACAAGGTCTGTTAAAGATGATGTTATTGTTAATGAATTACCATCAGACTACTTCAGCACGGTCAATGCTTGAGTATAAGGGTGGGAGCCTGAAGGAAACTTATTTGGACGCCAAGATATGTGAATGATGCAATGAAGAAGGACCCGAGTCAGTTCAATGCTCTTAATCAGGCAGAGTTACCACAGTAGGTGCGATTGGTCATTTTCCCTTGTAAATAAAATAGGGGCTGCGTTATAGCTACTTATTTACCGGCTTCAAAAAAAGTAGAAGGTACTCAATACGTCTGTATATTTTTTTGTTTGTAACTCATAAGTCATAACTTTTGACTAGGAGAACCGATTTTGATGATTCTTTTTTATTTTTAAGCTGAAGCTTGCCGTGTGGTTCCATTTAAATTTCATCAAAGTCGGTCAAGTCGTTCGGAGTTATACTCCAATAACTGAACCTTGATGATATAGTCATTGACAGTGAATGGCAATCGATCCCATAAGTACCAAGGGTCACTAAAAAGGTTGAAATAGTTTTTTACTTACCAAGAAATGGAACCTACTTCAACACTCAAATGTGTGAAATTACTTGTAGAAGTTGGTACCACGATGGTTCAAAAGAACCTATTATCAAAATATTGTGCGCATGGTACCGATTTCGACAAGTTATTTCACATATTTGAGTGTTAAAGTCGGTTCCATATTTTGGTAAAAAAAAGCCTAAGGATTACTAAAGGCTATGAACAGGGGTGGGTTTCCTTGTAAGCCCGGGCCAAGGGCGGCAAAATTTAGAGAGCCCCAAACCTTGGTGTGTCGTCACGCTCGCTATGAAACCACACGTCAGTGTTTAAAACTCAAAAATGTGTCATTAGTATCTCGCATATTGTGTATTGGCTTCAGTGGGCAGCGGCAACAAAATTCCAATTTGCTTCTTGTGGGAGTTACGAGTGTTTATGTTCTGATTAGTTCGCGTTCGTGCTTCAAATAGATTAGGGAATAATATGATATATAGTCATTATTATACATAAGTACCAGTTTCCTCATAGGTACATAGTGATGAACAAGTATATAAATTAATTAAAAAAGTAAAATACCCGACTACAAATTATTTATTTTCGTTAGGCGTTTTATCGTTCCAGTGAAATTAAACCTAAAAGTAAGTAATATATTTTTATTGAATCGTTTTATAAAGCTCTTCATTTTGATACAATAGATGGGTTTGAAATAAAAAAAAAACTCACAATATGGCGTCTGAAATCCGACAGTTTGTTCGTTTATTTTTTCAATATAACAAGTGTCATTTACGCTATCAAGAAAAATCTGACCCATGTTTTAGCAACTGAAACATAGGTGTTGTTTCCAATCTTACCGCATGGTGGAAGGGATATTTATCTACAGAATTTAAAATTCGGTACGTAAAGCTCCCTTTACCTACCTACACAACGTATCAGCAGCTGATCGAGCTAAATAGTATTCGGCTAAATTCATTCGTTCCGCGGTTTATTCAGTTGCTGACCAATAAACAAACACCCAATATATTTTTTTTTTCCTGAAAGTTTGAATTTGAACTATTTATGGATTGTGAATCAAGGTTTTGTTTATGTTTGAAAAAATAAAATAATACTGTTTCTTTAACATAGCTCTAAGACCCACCAGTGAGAGTAAGGGCATCCTCGACGGTGGCTGCATAGTCAGGCTTCCTCTTCTCCAGCTCGAGGGTGTCGATGCTTTTCATTTCTTTGACCTTCTTGCACATCTTGCCGCTGAAAGTTAACGCTGTTTTAAAAATCGTGTGAAATGAAATGGTCAAATATGAATTGCATATTCAATTCTTAGCATGCACTTCTGAATTTTTTTAATCGGAAATGAGGTCATAAGATCATTAAAAATATCTGAGGAAAAAAGGATGTGGTGGTAGTATGTGGGAGTACGTCTATTGATAATTAATTGGCCTACCCATAGAAAGCATATTATCATAGTAGAAAGAACTTTCTACTGATGATATAGTTCAGAACACGAGCTTCGCGGCTAAAGTTCTTCTGTAACAAGATCTACAGTATGAAACTCCTATGAACTTCTGCTCACCTGGTACTTTGTATAAAATTGTGCTATGATAGTAAATAAATACAATAATCACAATTTTAGCTCACATATATTTGGTAATGTAGTTTTTGATCGAAAGAAATCTGATGTTTGAAATTCCCTTGAATTTCTGCTCTCCTTGTAATTTGAGAAATCTTTTATTGATATTTATTTATACCAATGTGCGTAGTGGCGTTATGCATAGTTTCATAAATCTCTTCCATTTTGGCAAACGTACCTAAATAGTAAACATTATCAATTCAGGGCCAGGGTCATAACAAAACGAAAAATAATGCAGGGATCAGACCGGAATTTCAATAGTCGAGCAGTAATATGTATGGACTGGCATTGTGCAGATCCATGAATCGATTCCCTGCTTCACCGCATGGGGGAAAGGTTAAAATGCCTACTAGCTATACCACACTCAAGGAGAAAATCTGTCACAGAACACCTACAAGTGTGTGCCGGCTGCAGTAAGGATCAGAGGATCAGAGATCAGATTTCTTGAGAGCCATTAAGAAGGTTTTTTATATATATAGCTTCTAAGGCTAGCCTTTAACCACTATCTCACCGTTGGTAAGTGATCGTGTGGTCGAAGATGTTGTTCAGGATTACGTAGAATAACTGGCTCTCAAAGACAGCTGCCAGAACACACCGTTCGGTAATTGGGGATAGATTTTCTACTTGAAAGTGAAATTACAGGCACATGAGACTTAACTATAGTGTCTCAGAAGTGCGCTCATGAATTCGTGCAGTTCGTGACTTGTGGCGAAATGCATCCGTTATTGGCAGAGGTTCATTTTTATCCCACTTCAAGGACTTCTGAGTACCTTTGAGGACCTCTCTCAATCCTTATTCTTCTCAATTATTATTTAATTTTGAAATTATATTATATTATATTTTTTGTAGGTAATACTTCAGACGAGGCCTATTATAAATGTAATCAAAATCAGTTTAGTAGTTTGGTTTTGAAATCAAAAGAACTGGAAACAATACATATGTCACCCAAGTAAAGAAAACCAAATTGCGTTTCATACTTCTCTTGTTTTTATAATTATTTAACAATAAACTTGGCTCACGTTACATTTTATAATTAACTACCGTTCAAATACTCTGTTCACCTTACCAGTTATTTCTATACACAAGAAGAAACTACGCCAACTATTAGCTTGCAAATAGCTCTGCGCAGCTCCCTCCACCTGGACGCCTAACTGCCAGCTGTGACGGCTAATACCGTAACAATCAGGCCTGGGCTCTTCCCATCTTTATATATCAGTCTTCTCTACGTCACAACTCTCTCAGTGTGAGATAATTAATAAACCATCGTCATCGTTACTGGTGGCATGCAATCAGGTGTTGCCTGATGCGCCATTGTGTAAAATCTTATTTGTTCTGGATTCTTCTAAAAATAGGAGATATTTTCTGTGACTCTGTTTGCGATAGGTGTAATTATTGTTTGCCGTTTGTCGTGGCCGGATCTGTTGATGTAAACTGATAATTTACTATTCGCAGGTAATTAAGACTTATTGATATTTGTAGCTGGTGATAAGGAGAGTATAATAAGGAATTTGCCATCCGGTATGATAGGTATCTGTAATAGTTAAACTATAATAATGTCCGCAGAATAATTGATAGGAATTTTGAAGCTATAACAACCGAGTGGTAGTATCTGTGGACTGCTGTGCCCCAGGTCCATGGTTCGATCTTCATCGCATGGTGGAAGGCGAATGCTCGCCTGGCTACTACCACCCTCAAGTAGAAAATCTGGGTCACATGCTTGTGCCATCACAATTCCATAATAAAAGAAAAAAAAGGAACAGCAACTAATTTTAGGATACGAACCCGTGACCATCCGAGCCTATTGCTGGTACATGCTCTTCCAACTAACCTATCGTTTTAAGTGCGTCATAGCTCAAAATCCCTTTTTGCTCCTATCGTTGGGGACGGAGTGCCCTCTGCATTATAACTTCAATGTAACTATTTGTCATTATTATCATCCAGAAATTCGTTGATGGTATAATACGAATTGTGTATCATAATTTGCCGAAAGCACTTTTGAAAGTCTAGATATCACTTTCAGCATTAAGGTACACTGTTTGGTACTTTATTGTAGATGATCGGGGCCTTATAAAATTAACTACTATGCTACAAATAGCATTTTAATTTGGCAGATGGCGACATTGTCCCTCTCGTCTTCTACACGCATCATGACTTTTCAGCACAACGTCCTATTGCATGAGGAAAATAACGACCCTAGAGGCATGTTCATGTGGGTATTAGATACTGGATCAGCCAGTATGTTCAATGCTGATCGTATCCAAATCGCAGGACAATGATATGAACCCCGCCGGAGGTTTTAGCTGTTCCACGATGAAGGTTTGATCTTGGTTATTGTGAGCCGTGTACAAGCACAGTGCGTAACTTTGTGCTGACATCTTGGCTGGACTTAAAACACTAGTGACTGGGACGGGCTGACTGGCTGACGCTTCGAACTTCTTTTTAGTATATTATCGAAGGATTGACTTGACTGAGTGCTCCCGAGGTTACGCATAGTCCGAGTGCACGGCAACCAAGTTCAACGTTTATTGTGAAAATAGAATATCTGTACCATCTTCAAACACGTGGGGTGATTTTCTGCGTGGAATTTTAGCAAATGGCTAGCCAATAGTGAAAAGAAAATAAATTCCTCCCGATTATTGTGGAGACCATAGGATTGAGTATAGGATATATGATCATACTATAAGTGTCCGGTAGAAGACGCCCATGTTGGTAAGATGTTTGAGCAAAATTTACTCAATAAAAAACACAATTATCACACTTTTCTGTACTGTATCCGCTAGATCGTCCACTGCTGAACACAGCGCTTCCTATTAAGGGGAGATTAGCCATAATCCCCACGTTTGTTAGATGACAGTTCTTCAAAAAGAGCTTTTGGCAACCTTCTGATACATTTCCTTTTCGACGCTTCTTTTGACTCACTTTGGAAGATATGGGGAGGTACAATTCTAGCCTAGCCTGGCCTAGTTCACTCGGCATTGTAGGTAAAAAGCTACAGATACATCAGCGTATCCGATTATTTTACGGTGCGTGCGGCTTCAGAAAAGAGAGACGCCTTGTAGGTGAATATAAATATTAGACACTCGGCGAGCTGAAGTGCTCTTTATTGCATCGCAACTAGAGTCGCTTATGTATTGGAGTGGCTTAACGGAGTGATCGTTCTGGTTCTTTTTATTCTGTGGCCCGGTATCCAATAGGATAGTCTCACTATCACACTAATGTTATAAAGGTGAAAGTTTCCGCGAAAATATTTGTCTTCAGAGGCATTTGGATAAAACTTGCTGTACACAGATAACTTAGACCTTAGATAACACATGGTTCTTTTTAAAATCATCGTGATTACTTTTCATCATTGTCGACGTGGGCTAGGTGTAGTGGGATAGGAATCTGTTGTGACAGCTGTCAAAGTAAAACTGTGTTTAACTATCTTGACTAGTAAGTAAATTTACTTGGCAAACAAGATATCAGAACATACGTCTCTGTTTGATGTGCGCAGTGCAATGCCAAGCAATACGAGAAAGGTGACCCTGCAGTTACTGTAATGGACTGACAATAAGGCTCTGAGGCAAAGAAGGCATCAGACGGGCGACTTGTACGTCTCTACACTTCATATCATTTGTTTTTCTGTCTCCTATTTGTGCGTAAGTTGACTGATAAATTGTCTGGAAATAAGTCTTAGACATGATAGCTGTTAAAGTGATTGGTGAAAAGTGTCAAATATACAGCTTTTTTTATTTTCGATAGGTTAGCCTTTGACCACTATTTCACCTGATGGTAAGTGAGGATGTGGTAGAAGACGTTGTTCAGGCTAACCTAGAAGTAACTTCTTGGCGACAGATTTTCTACTTGAGGGCGGTAGCTAGCCAGGCGGTCGTTCGCGAAATGCCCTACCACCATTCTATAACGACTGATATCCTTAGATGACAACCGGGACCGACGGCTTAACGTGCCCTTCTAAGCACGGAAGCGCTCAGTAGTAATTTCACTAGCGGTCACCCATCCAAGTCATGACCGCGGCGGACGTTGCTTAACTTTGCTGATCGGTTAAGAACAGCTAAGTAAACTTCGCTACGAGCGCTTCAACTACGGTAACGACCTATTTCAAGGTAATTTATGAGTTAATTTTCGCCCTGATACAACATAAAGTCCCTTTGGCAGCTGTGATATTCCTATCCCGTTGATGGTGACAACTGGGAATTACCACGACAGCCATATCACGTCATCTAACATTAACTGATTCAGCGAGCTGCGAGACAAATAACATTACCTCTAAAGTTACTTGGTAATGTGTGAAGAACAAACAATTCTTCAAGCATTACCCGGTTCAGTATAACGAATAATATTTCCTTGTTCGTTACTGGTAAACCATTTTCGACTGTCTGTCACTATAATGTATAGTAGTATAGGCAGTTGCCACTTCGGTACCCGTTCGGGGAATACCAGCGTAATGATTTGCTTTATGAACACTCTGTGCCATTGCACCACTGATGTGATCACTACCCGTTTTAACGAAGCTACAAGACACAAAGATTTTAGGAAAAAGATAAAGTCATTGACGTTATACGAGTCATAGACCTAATTTGTAAATCTTCCTGCAAGCAATCAGTCATTGCGGAGCGGCGAAACACTCTCTAGATGCTATTCATACAACTATGACGTGGTACCGTAGGTTCATACCCCACATTTTTGAAGCGCTCGTAGCGAAGTTTGCTTAGCTGTTCTTAACCGATCAGCAAAGTTAAGCAACGTCCGCCGCGGTTATGAGTTGGATGGGTGACTGCTAAAGACATTACTACTGAGCGCTTCCCTGCTTCGGAGGGCACGATAAGCCGTCGGTCCCGGTTGTTGTCTTAGAATGGCAGTCGTTGTAACATGGTGGTAGGCATTTTGCGAATGCCTGCCTTGCTAGCTACCACCCAAAGAAGAAAATCTTTCGCCAAGCACCTAATGGGGGCACATAATTCTGGGAGCAGTCCACGAGAGCCAGTAACTCTAGGTTAGCCTGAACAACACCTTCGACCATATCATCACTTACCATCAGGTGAGATAGTGGTAAAAGGCTAACTTATAAGGTATTACAAAAAAAAAGCATAGGTAGAGATACAAATAACTTAGTATTCGAAGAATTCACCGTGCGGGTGCTGGTGTGAGTCCATCGCGTTGCAGAGGAAGTGGCTGCAGTCTCAAAGACGGTCAACCCTAGAGGGTGGAGGGCCCCTTTAAAGACGTCATCACTTCATTCCTCTAGCCTCCTACTCTAGCCGAGGAGGCTATAGGAGGAGGCTAAAGGAGCTTGCCTAACCAAATATGGTAAGATCCGAAAATTGCCACTTTGGCATACGCACTCGCACCCCTGCGGGGTGCCGGGGTGGTGATTGCACCTCCCCATATCATCCCGTGGGTGTCGTAAGAGGCGACTAAGGGAAAAATACTGGAATGTGGGCAGCAGCATCTTTTAAAGTACCGCCATCTTACAATGCGATCCCCAAGCTGCCCGCCAAGCGTGGGGATTATGGCAAATACCCCCTAAATAGGGGAGGCTGTGTTTAGCAGTGGACAAGTCGGCTGTTACAGTACAGTACAGTTTGTTTTTACTTTGTGGTCTTTTGGTTAGTTAGTTAGAGAGGTAGAGTCTTATCTTATACAAATCATAAACGATTAATGTATCTTAGCAGTTTTTTTGTTGTTATTGTTATTATGCATGTGAACATTTATCACAGCCAGCGGTAGTAGATTATTGGCTCTTACAATATATTTTATTCAATACTCTAGGTACAACGCCTTCGGGTACATACACGTGAGCAAGATAACAAAGTCTTAAAAATCGTGAAAATGTACCATAATAATATTTTCCTTCACGATTAGAATGTACGGAAATAGCTGGAAAATAGAAAAAACCCCGCTACGTTGCATCACTAAGATAAGGCAGTAGGTACACAGCGTATATTTGCTGAGCAAATTGACAACAATTAGCATAGAGCTCAACACGTCCGGGGGGGTCTTCAGTAAACAAGCCTATCTAACAGATAGCCTGCTATCTGCCATTGTTTTGTACCCGAGTTATGTCACTGAACTTCTGGAAAAATAACATCATACTTCATTCTTTATTGGGTATATAAATGCTTTTATTGTAGTAGCTGTAGAGTTGTGTATAGTTCGTAGTATTTTGTTAAAAAAGGCATACCGCCGGTTGAAAAATAAGGACAATAATAATATGTTTTTTTTTTATGTTATTGTGTTAGTACAAGCCCGAGGCCCACTTAATGTTAAGTGGACTAACCTCTGCCTATAACAGACGAATTGCACTGTGCCCGTAACACTGAGACGTCCAGTTGATAGGTCTCATTAGCCTGTAATTTTTCTGGCTCTCAAGGACTGCTGCCGGAACACACTGTTAGTTGCTTGGCGACAGATTTTATACTTGAGGGTGGTCGCTAGCCAGGCGGGCATTCACTAAATGCACTTCCACCATGCGGTGAAGCTCAAGCCCGTGGCGGGATTCGAACCGACTTCAGGTTTCAGATGGATTACGACTTACTTGCGACTGTTTTTTTGAATGTCATCTCCTATATCCACAATACTACGCTTTACCGTGTTATTTGATAACGCTAACTGACTTACATGGCTATGCTGATTTTTTTCAAACAATCGAGACACTGCAATTTTAGCAACGGAAGTATTATCTTTTCACCGATTAGATTATGAGCTTGAGTTCCTTGTGAAAAACTGGCCAAGGGCGAGTGGGACTCGCGCACGAAGGGTTCCGTACTATTATCTGTAACCTAATGTTGCAAGTTACAGACACTTTTCGCAGTGTCCGATTGCGTTGGGTAGGTACGGCGAAAACCTCTTTTATTTTATGGGAGCTCCTAATTATTTATTTTATTATAATTTAATTAATTATATTATATGAGAACATAAAACTAAATATTCTGTGAATAGTTAAAACGTCTACCTGTCACCGTTATTAGTATCGAGCAAGAAACGGTAAAAAAATCAAGTTTGTTGTATGGGAGCCCCCCTTCTATATGTATTTTTTAGTATTTGTTGTTATAGCGGCAATAGAAATACATCATCTATGAAAATTTGTGTCTAGCTATTACCGTTCTTGAGATACAGCCTGGTGACAGACGGACGGACGGACGGACGGACAGCGAAGTCTCAGTAATAGGGTCCCGTTTTTACCCTTTGGGTACGGAATTCTAAAAAAGAGACTGCATATTGTTTTTCCTTTTATTTAACTCTCTCTTCTTAGTGTAATTACTGGCACATGAGACTTAAGACCTATGGCTCAAGGTGTCGGGCGCAGTGCAATTCGTGACTTGTGACGAAATGTATCTGTTATAGGCAGAGGTTAGTCCGCTTAACATCAGGTGGGACTCGAGCTCGTTCCGTCACAATAACAAAGAAAAAGAAAAAAACGTACTGGGCTCGCAAGCTTTATCCAAGGGCAAAGTTGTAGCGCTGTAGCATTCATAGAGAGGCATTGGCTGTCAAGAAAATGCAAGAGTGTATAAAGTTCATAAACTTTATAAAATCTCGTCCACTGAACCCAAGACTATTCTCTGTTTTGTGCAAAGAAATGAGAAGAGATGACGAATATCTTCTTTTACACTGTGAGATGCGATGGCTCTTAAAAGGCAATGACTAAAAAAGACATATTGTAGTACAACGTAAGTGGTACTATAGATGTCGCTCCATCCCAATACGATGGTTAATGAACGGTAGGAAAGATTCGAGTTATGACGTCATGTCATGTTAGCTCAATTGGTTAGAGCATGCCCCGGCTAAAGGGGCGGATGGACGCGGGTTCGAATCCCGCACATGACTTAAATTTTTCCTATCGTATATTTGTAATTTTGTAAGACATATTGAATTAAAAGAAGAAGAAAAAGTTCTTTAGGACAACATCCCCCAACAGCCAGAGATGAAATATTTGAATTCAAGGACAGATTTAATTATGTTAACTGGTTGACAAAAGCGGATTACAAAACCGATATTTTTAAATTTTTCAGTAATCTAAACATGACTCTGCAGGGTAACATTGTCACAATATAATTTTAAGTGCAAGACAGGAGCACAACGCGCGAAAACAGGGAACTTCGAAGAATTTCATAATTTAAGTGAAATGCAAAAAGAGTACAACATGATTGCATTGCCACAAGACATCTTAACTTAAATTCAAGAACATTTATTGAGGGATCTTCAAGAATATTTCCCTCCAATCGACAGCAAAGCTTGGATATGAAACCCACGTTCAAGTTAGATTCAGAAACGAATTTTCCAGATTCAGGTTTTGACTCGTTGATTAAATTGTCAACCGATACAGCACTCAAGGATATATTTGAATCCAAGACCACAGATAGATATTTGATTATCTTGTCGTCAAGAATACACAAAATTAGCTCAACAAGCAATAACTTTTTTAATACCTTTTGTCACAACTTATTAATGTGAAGGTGGGCTTTCAACACTAGTTAAGTTTACCTTAAAAAAGAAACCGACTTGAATGACCAGAGGATAAAATGTTCGTCATTTTCCGCGCACGGTAAAAAATAAGCAGCAGCTCCATGATACCTCGCACTAAAATGTAGTGACTAAATAGGCAATACCAAAATATGTAGTATTTGATAAAACATTTGTACCAGTAATAAATGTGTATTATTTTACCTAATGGAACCAGCTTAGGTGTAAAAGTATTAAGTGGCTCTCGAAGGGGCAGTGTGAAAAACCGGGCCAAACTGATTTACAATATTACCATTATAGGCAATAATGCATTTTTTCTCACATGTTATGTTATGACTTCGCCAGCACTTACAATTATACGTAACTATTATTTTTTTTGGGTAAATATTCCTGTAGTTACCGCGTTACCAACCGAGTAGGTGCTTGGCGACAGATTTTCTAAGATCAGAGCTAGAGACGTGTAACAACGGACTGACGGACCGACCGACAACGGAGTCTTGTTAATAGGGTTCCGTTTTAGCATTACACATAATATGCTTAACATATCAATGTGAGGTGGAGTCTGGTAAGGAACCCTCAGTGCGGGAGTCTGGCTCGTATATAGCTGTTTATTTTATTGTACGCACTTAGAGCAATAAAATTGTAATTAAATGTTATTACACTCCATTAATACAATAATTGCATTGTCTGACAGATTGGCCCATTACGTAGTTCAGGAGCTACATGTCTTCCAGTTAAGGTTTAGTCTCATCACGTGTTTTATTTTATTTAGACCTGATAGGCTAGCCTTTGACCACTACCTCACCTAAAGGTAAGTGATGATGATTGTGGTCAAATATGTAGTCCAGGCTAACTTAGAATTACTGTTTCTCAAGAACACCTACTGAAACATACCATTAGGTGCTTGGCAACAGATTTTCTACTTGAGGGTGGCCTACGGAGGTAACTAGCCAGGCAGGCATTCGCAAAATGCCTACCACTATGCTGTCACGACTGCCATCCTAAGACAGCAACCGGGATCGACGGCTTAACGGCACTAGCGGTCACCTATCCAAGGCATCACCGCAGCAGACGTTGTTTAACTTAGCTGATGGGTTAAGAACAGCTGAGCAAACTTCGCTACTCTTCAAAAGTGCTTTCCATACAAACGCAGTTTTGTGTCATATTATAAATACCAAGCGTTCAAACCCAGTCAAACTTTGCATGAATATTCTTGAGCCTAATATATTCATTTTTTTATTTATTTTCGACAATGTAAATTTCGAGACGACATGAATTTTCCGAATTGTTTCTGTTTAGTTATGTTAAATTAAATACATAACATAACAGAAAATTGTCAAGCCATAGATTACGCTAAGTTAGGCTTTGAGCCTAATCATACAAAATATGACGTACAGACCCACCAACTTATCTGTTCAGGTGGCAGAAAAAAGAACTAAAACTTTCCCTCAAATTGTGACAGTCTGTAGTTGATTTCCATGACCAGTAGCGCCCTCGAAAACTGCACAGTTAAGTTGGTGGTACTATAACTGCGTTTGTTTTGATACTGCTATGAATACATTTTTTCTTAATATTATGATATATATCGTAAGGTTCGATCGAGACATTTGAAAGATAAATAAACGTGTTTATCTCAAAAGGAAACATATGCACCCGTTAAAGATTCAATGGGAATTACGAGAAAGTATGAGGATAAGAATAGGAGTTAGAATGTGTGTAACAGAAAGGGTGATAGAAATGGAATAAGTGTGTGCAAGAACAACAGCAAAGGATGTTTTAAGCGAATTAAAATAAAAGTGAAAACAGACCATTAAAAGTTGTGGTGTAAAGAAATTATGTGAAGAGTTAGAGGTAGGACCAGTTGATATTGACGAAGTTAAAAAAGTGAAAGAAGAGAAAGAAATAATTACTTTGTAGATTTGAGGTAGAAGAAACAGCTTTGCAAAGTGTGAGAAAATCTATTAGGTAAGTGGCACTAGTAATTAAAGAGGAAGATAAAATGTGATTGATGGATTAAAAAATATGAGATTCAATTCACCTAAAACCAGTTACTGCCACTGTAAAGATTTATGCTCGGTCAGTTAACAACGAATGCAATATCTGTAATTCATCAGCAGTGCAAAAAGTATAGACATTAATGATCAAGAGTATATGACAGATCATATATATCTAGACAGTTTTAAGCAGCCTCACACTCTCATGTTTGAAGTGGCTCACCCTTATGAAGAAAAGAGTGCTAGGATATAAAGTAATTTCGCACTTAAGCTTGTTTGTATGCATCAAGTAATTTATGTAAAGAATAAAGAGCGTAGGCGACAACCCAGAACCTTGCGGAACACCAGCATTTATAGGTATACTGTCGGGGCATGAATCGTCAACAAGGAGTCTAATGCTCCGAACAGATTAAAAGCTTGCGATTCAAGTGATTATTCCCTCAGAGAGGCCGCGGGATTTTAGCTTGAAGAGTGTCCTGTACCATACCTAAAAAAGTTAGTTAGCATTTAGTAGAAACTTCCGTTTGTACGACTGCTCTCAAGCTATATTGATAAGCAACGAAAGCAGAGAAATTCAAACCTACGTCAAATAAAACTTATCGATATAATTAAAATTGACACTATATTTACCTAGTAAACATTTGATACAGTAATCTATTACATTTGTTTACCATTCTGAGAAGTCGCGTAGACTTTAATCGATTATTAATAGATTTTTTATTCAAACTTAGTTATTTTCATTCATGTGTTTGTGTTGGAGTGACCTAAAATAACAAGGAAGGAAGATATCTTGTACATAAAAAATATAAATATAAATTCAAAATGAACAGTGTCAGGAAGCAATTTGGATTATTGCGAAATACTATCATCGGGAACCAAACGGAGTAAGTAATATTAAGTTTTTGCTATTTAACCCTTACATATTGCGAAAACAATTTATTAGAGTGTAGTTATTTTAATTTACTTTAAGATAGTCATAACAAACTCTGTATGTGTTCCGAAGAAAAAAAAAAAAAAAATTATCAGGGTTGTCTACTGCTGGACAGCCTCCCCCATTAAGGGGGGATTTGCTATAATCCCCACGCTTGGCAGGCATCATGGTGATTGCAGTTTAAAATATCAGTTCCTCAGAAGGCACTGCTGCCCACCTTAGGGTATTTTGCCTTTAGTAGCCTCTTACGACACCCACAGGTAGCAAGGGGGGGGGGGGGGTGACATTCTAGCTCGATACCCCACGGGCAAACTGTTACATAATATCGGTATTTAATTCATAATAATATATTGTTATATTGTCTAACCCGGTAACCCACGGTGGGGTTAGAATTGCACCTCCCCATATCATCCCGTGGGTGTCGTAAGAGGCGACTCAGCGAAAAAAACCGGAAGGTGGGCAGCAGCACCTTAAAAAAAACTGCCATCTTTCACTGCTATCCCCAAAAAGCCTGCCAATCGTGGGGATTATGGCAAATACCCCTTAATAGAGGAGGCTGTGTTCAGCAGTGGACGATCCGGCTGATACAGTACAGTTATATTGTGAATATATTCACAGTCGATCCTCAGCGATTATGTATTCTATTTATATAAATATTTATTTAACAATATAATAACACTATATTAGAATTGCGAAATGTTTGTGAATGAGTAAGGTTTGTGTTGTTACTCCTTTACGCTTATATGGCTGCACTGATTTGGATTAAACTTGGAAAATAGGTCTAGGAAAATAAGAGGTCCTGGATTTAATCATAAGATACTTTTCATAATCATCATCACTTTTCATCATTATCTACGCGGGTGAAACCTCCACGATTAGTAATTATAAAATGACTTATATTAGATACCATAAATTGTATATTTTCTTTAAATATTATTAATCATGACGATATATGGACTTCTTGGAATTTTTTATTGCTGTCACATCATATATGAAGAAATTAACGGAAGAACTAACCAAAGTACAACACCTTTAAAATTTGCGTTTTTTAAAGCGCTAAGCTCTCAAAGAAGCTGCCTATTATTTCTTAATTATTATCTAATATACGTTATATAACGTTATCTGTCGCTCTCGGTCCCGGTAGGTTATGACGAAGGCATTTGGAAGTCTTAAAACTTTGACACTTTTGATGATGGTAAGATATTTTGCATTAGCCCAACTGGCAAGCACTGCCACCTTTAAGTAGAAAATATATCGTCCAGCACGTAACGGTGAGTTCCGGCAGTTGAACTTGAGAGCCAATTCGCGGTCTAGGTTAAGCTTACAACAGTAGAAGTACACCGAGGGCTCTACCTGCCGACTTCTTCTTTTGAAGCGCTCGTAGAGAAGTTAGCTGTTCTCAACCGATCAGCAAAGTTAAGCAACGTCGCCCGCGGTCATGAGTTGGATGGGTGACCGCTAGTGACATTACTACTGAGCGTGCACGTGCTTCGAAGGGCACGTTAAGCCGTCGGTCCGGGTTGTTGTCTTAGGGTGGCAGTCGTTATAGCATGGTGGTACGGCATTTTGCGAATGCTCGCCTGGCTAGCTACCACCCTCAAGTAGAAAATCTGTCGCCAAGCACCTAACGGTGTGTTCCGGCAGCTGTCCTTGAGAGCCAGTACTTCTAGGTTAGCCTGAACAACATCTTCGACCACATCATCAGTTACCATCAGGTGAGATTGTGGTCAAAGGCTAAGCTACCAGGCATAAAAAAATTAAAAAAAAAACTTTGGGAAACGCTCAATGTCACATGATAAGCAGATGTAGTTAGAAAATTGGTTGGAGATGCCTATGGGATGCATGAACGGTAAATAGGAATAAGATTAACCAGGAATAGTGAAAATCAGGAACACGATGATAAAATTAAGAGAGCTTTATTATTTTTAATATTGTTAGGGTTGCAATAACGCCTGCTATGCGGATTACATTACATCACAAATATACGATAGGAAAAATTTAAGTCATGTGCGGGATTCGAACCCGCGTCCATCCACCCCTTTCGCCGGGGTATGCTCTAACCAATTGAGTTAAAGCATACTCTAACTCAATTGTGATCGTCATAACTCAAATCTTTCCTACCGTTCTTTAACCATCGTATTGGGATGGAGCTTTATTATATTATTGTTACTGACAAATAATTCTCAGGTTGGAATGCGTCAAATGAGACGAGTGCAAATTGTAGTCATTGTTTTGAATTTGAATCGTTTTGACAATAAAACCGTGTTTTTTTAATATAATAATAACAATTGGGATAATTGGTGGAAAAAAGGCAAATTGTTGCTGCTTTCAATTATTTTTTTCCTCTTAAACCACAATTAATTTTCACATATGACTTTCGCTGTCTGACCAAGTACATCCTTAAAAAATCGTGATGAAGATTTTAAAATCAGACAATCGCATCCATATGAAATAAATTATTTTCTCTATAAATTTCTCAAATTTCGGACACACTACTATACGCATGTGGCGCGCGCTGAGGTTGTACTTCATTTAATCTATATTTTTTACAAAAGTCCCGTTCGCATGTGTTAAGTAGAAAATCTGTCACCAAGTACCTAAAGGCAGCTGTCTTTGAGGGCCAGTTATTCTACGTTAGGCTGTATAACATCTTCGACCATATCATCACTTACTATCAGGTGAGATAGTGATCAAAAGCTAGCCTAACAGCTTTGAATTAAAAAAAACCCTTAGACGCCTTTTGGGGCATTCAACATAACAGGTGAAGGCAAAAAGGCGAGGAAATATGAAACAGTCCTTAAATTTTTAAGTCATGCAGATACTATACAGCCATACAAAATGAATACGTACATGAGTTTACAAGATATTACGGCCACAACCTTATGCCACTCTACAAGGGCCAGTGACAGCATATAACTCAAGGACAAAGATATGTCCCTAGGGCACTATGTCCCCAAATTTCTGTTAAATCAAGGTTAGATTAAGTACATTGTCTGCTGTCTTATTATGAACAACACGTGTTACGCTAGTATTAATGCTATCAACAATCATATCACCAAACCTTACATGGATTCATCATAAAATAATAAATTTTTATGGCACCATTTTTATAGACGCACTAAATTAGGCAATTATAACATTGGAATGAACAAATTGTTGACCGATCTAATCTTCGTTGTAAAATAGGATTTGGAAAACGTTACAAATAACAATGGACTAATCATTCTTTGTTTTGTTTGTATTATGGATTTTATATCTGTAGATACTTACCTTTCTACAAAGCAGCTGCTTTACTCTAACGTAGTGTTTCCATTGCCTCGTGCGAATCACACAGAAAGATATGAAAGTGTGCAATTCTAGCCTACAGGGAATATATATACAATAATAAACCTTACAGTACCTACCTACCCAAATAATACACTTATAAAAAATATGCATACTCAGTTTTGCATTATATTAATATTTTACATCAATAATATTATGAGACAGCATCTCAATCAGGAGTGTAGGTAATTAGTTTATCGACAAATAATAAAGTGGCAGAGATTAAAAATCACAATTATTCCAATATACTGTCCTACATATCTTTCTTTATATCTTTTATATGTTGTACTATATTTGCATGCATGCTTCCTAAAAATATAATTCCTATAGCATGAACGCATTGCCCTGACTTAGATAATAGGAGTTAAATATATATTGAATAAACATCATGATGCTTTTATATACCGAACTTTATATAGTTCCAGGAATATAAACACCCACGTTTCGACACATATATTTTGTTCCCCTTTTCCCCCTTTTTCTCTTCTAAAACAGAGTCGAGTCAATACTTTTTTGGAATTGAAATTTTAATAAATAGAACATCTAATTGATATATATTTAAACATATATAAATTAAACATATTTCTTCTAGTATTTTGAAAATATTATATAATTATATTAACTTATTTATATAAATATACCGGAACACACCGTTAGGTGCTTGCCGACATATTTTCTACTTGAGGATGGTAGCTAGCCAGGCGGGCATTCGCAAAATGCCCTACCTCCATGTTATAACGACTGCCATCCTAAGACAACAACCGAGACCGCCGGCTTAACGTGCCCTGTGAAGCACGGAAACGCTCAGTAGTAATGTCACTAGCTGTCACCCATCCAACTCATGACCGCGCGCGACCTTGCTTAACTTTGCTGATCGGTTGAGAACAGCTAAGTAAACTTCGCTACGAGCGCTTCAAAAAATGTCCTTCCAGGCTTTAGGGAATCTGTAACACATCTATATTTTTTCTTTTTTATATACCTACTGTATCAGCCGAATTGTCCACTGCTGAACACATCCTCCCCTATTAAGGGGGTATTTGCCATAATCCCCACGCGGCAGGCGGCTTGGGGATCGCAGAGAAATATGGCAGTTCTTTAGAAGGTGCTGCTACCCACCTTCCAGTATTTTTCCCTTAGTCGCTTCTTACGACACCCACGGGATGATACGGGGAGGTGCAATTCTAACCCGGGACCCCACGGGCTCATATATACCTACTATTTAGTAACAATTAATGATTGTGTATCTGGCCGTTACAGTAGTTTCAGACTCTGGGGACTTCTAGTAAAATTTTATAAGTCCTACCCTGAAATTCCAGATTTCAATGCGACGCTTTTATCCTTGACTAACGAGACTGAGGAAGTATTAAAAACATATAAGGTGCCCCTAATTATGGTGTGCTCCCGCTGTCCCCACTGACCTGTTCCCATTGATAGAGACACGATGCGAAAATGTTTATCCTTCCCGTTGTCCCCATTGGTCTAACCCATGCAACATGCATTGCAAGTATTGCAACCCATTTATGGGGACATCCAGACGTCAATATTTTATTTCCAGTATTATCCATTGCTCACATGATAATATCTTTCTTACACAATAAGTAACTCTTATTATATAATAAGATCATAGAGAGATTGAGTAGAGAACACACGCTGTTTTAATATTGTTATGTTTGCAATAACGCCTGCTCGGCGGATAACATTACAAATATAGTCGTTATATATACACCTATACATATATATATTCTTTATTATTATTTCTCATCAATGTCCCCCCCCCCCATCTCTACATGTGGGTGTCGTAAGAGGCGACTAATTATAACACCACAATGTGAGCAGCAGCGCTTTCTAAGGAACTGATATCATGATAATCTCACCCTGCGATCCCCAAGCCACCTGCCAGCTTGGGGATTATGGCAAACCCCCGCCCCATATTGGAGGAGGCTGTGTTCAGCAGTGGACTGTCCCGCTGATATAGTATATACCTAGGTACTTGAAATCTGTCATAACTAGTATTCCCTTGGAAGTCATAAGAGTAGACACAGTAAAAATTATCAGAAAATTAGCAGTATCGCCTTCGTAAGAACTGCCATCTTATACTCCTAACCCCAAGACATCTGCCAAGTGACCCTTTGTCCTGGTGATGAATTATTATCCTATATGTTGAGATATTGTGGTTATTTCTTAACGTTTATCATATTTATTTATTAGTTGTATAAAGTAATGACATGTTTGCTTATATATTACTAGTTGTTAGAAATTGTTTATCGTTGTATTGTTTTCCAAACAATTCAGAGTTGATGGTGAATAATGACTCTCAGTCCGATAAAGTCCAAGTAACAAATAATATTGTGTAGCCTCTCCGACTATAAAGTTTAAATTACTTTATTCCAGATAATATTATGATGTTAAGATGAAAAGTAAACATATTTGTATAAATAAAGGAAACGTATTGGTTTGTTTATACTTACCAATTATTAATGTACATATTTATTTATTTTATGAAGATAAGATATATACTTCTCGTATAAGCAGGACGAAGGCCATCCTGTTGGGGCGGTGGACGGAGTACCTGGCTTTTCCAGCCCTTGGCCAGTATAGACAGTATAGTATAGTGGAGGCCATCCACCAGGTCCTTTAGGTGGGTGAGGCGACCATTTGGATCGCTGACCTTCTACTCGGTGCAGGTGCTTCCGGAAACGGATCTTTCGGATACGGAAGGTGACCCCGGTCTGCCACAAGTGTGGTGCGCCCGAGAATACAGTGCTTCATACGCTGGAGGTGTGGGCCGCATGGGGCTCGCAGTGGTACACACTTTCAGCCGGCATAGGACCCCTCCTATGCCGGCCTATCTGTCTCTTCCGAGTGGTAAACGTCAAGCTCATCGGAGAGAAATCACGGCAGGCAGCGGTCTCCTTCTGCGAAGCGGTGATGGCGCAGAAGGAGGCCGCGGAGCGGGTCAGGGCGGATGATGTCCAAGCTGCCCCTCTCCGGCTCAAATTCCGCACGTCCCCTTCCGCCACCCCCGTGGTGGAGTGTGGCAGTGAGGCAGTGCCAAGCCATTTCACACCCATATAAAAGGGGAAGGTGTCACAATTACGCTACTCGAGGTTGCTATGTTGCAACCTCGACCAAGATTCGGCGAGTAGAGAGACAACAGAGAGTATTGAAGTTTCTAATTATAAATACGGTTAAGAATACCATAAAAAAATCTCAAGATCAATTATTAGCACCGTAAAATTTTAGCAGCTGCGATCCGTAGATATCAATATATAGCGAGCTGTTACATAGTAACAATAATTTCTGGCGAAACGTATTTTTTTGTGTAATCTTTCGGGGACATAAATACATAATAGTTTTTTAATTATTTTTACTGTGTAGTAGGGCAAACGGGCATGCGGCTCACCTGGTGGTAAGTGATCACCGTCGCCCATGAATATCCCCAACACCAGAGGTATCTAGGATGCGTTGCCGGCCTTTGAGGAGGGAATATGCTCGCCATATAGCTCTGGTAATACACCAGAAGGTGGTCAGTAGCGCTTTCTGAGGAACTGATATCTTACACTGCGATACGCAAGACGCCTGCCAAGCGTGGGGATTATGGCAAATCCCCCCATAATATATCAGCTATGATCAGCAGTGAACAATCCGGCTGATAAAGAATATTGAATCTATATTTGGTCTAAAACGCTTAGAATTCAAGGGGTAACGGGCCAATAGTAGAGCTTATCTTATACACTACTAGCGACCCGCCCCGACTTCGATAATCCCGCAATGCTGATACTAAATAATCCGTAACATCTTCAAAAATATTCATTTAAATAACATGTTGTATAGCGCCATATTGATCTACATTATATGCACAATGTATTTAAGGTACTTAATTTGATAAGGATTAATGCTGTATTGCTTAAAATAGCTTCGTAAATAAGCCATTATTTTTCGTAAGAAGTAAAGGATAAAATACGGGTTATTCCTAAGAGATAGACATATACCATTGCAGACTTTTTTGTAGCCCTTTTCAAGGTGTACAATACTGTAGTACATTATTTTGATCTATCGCGTAAGGTTCAGCCAGCGTTTGCAATGTAAGTTCAAAAATGTGTTTATTTACGACATCACATTAGAAACGTCTCATGGTATCAGTATTTCTCTACTATATTATGCTTGTATTATACATATAAACCTTTTTCTTGAATTACTCTACCTATTTAAAAAAACACATCAAACTTCGTTGCGTAGTTTTAAAGATTTATGCATACATAGGGACAGACAGACACTGTGCAGTAACTTTGTTTTATACCATGTACCATGTGATATTATGCAAAATACAACTAAAATGACGGATATTCTTCCAATGGAATAGTCTAACAGAACAATATATACAAATGATATATTACAAGATATAATTCCGTTAAAAACGTAAATAACATATATCTAACTGATCAGCTGTCCGTTCATAACTCAAGATAATATCCCTTTCTATTCACGTAAAACAAAGTGTATCATAAAGTACTACCCTAAGGCAGATCACACAATGTATTGGAATTTCCTATTACTTAGTACTCGACACGCTAGCTGGCCATTTGTACATATTGTCTCGTGCGAAGTGGACTCAGCTTAAAACTAATGTACATTATCACTGGTTTAAATTAAACGTGAAATTTAACAAGTTCAGTTATCTAGTCATAAGTGTGTCGGGTTTAATCTAACCTTCTTGATAGTGCATTATCTATTCTGAAATATCTATTGGCTATTGAAAGTGGGGACTTGTGTTCGGAATAATATTATGGTACTTAATTTTTATTATAAAAGTGAATATTAATATAATTTGAGGTAATAACCAGCATTCTGGGCACTTTTTCCAAGGTTTGTTAGATTTTAGTGCAATATTTTACCCTAATTTTTATTTTGAACATTGTTTATTATTTAATTTATCAATTGATATCATAAGTGTTTCATAATAACACTTATATTATAATTTTAAAATAGAACATTAAATAAATATTTAAGAAAATTACTTAGAAATATAAAGAAATACGAGCATCGAGTGACAATTCCGCAAAACTTTTCTGCTAAGCCGACGTGACGTCCTAGTAGCTCAACCGGAAGAATTTTCTTCGTTCGAAGATTCAAGACCTCTGGCATCATCAGGAGATGATGCTTCGTTTAAAAGTGAAACGCGTCTATACATTCTTCCGGTTTGGCTAAATAGCGTTTATGACATCACGTCGGCTTAGTAGGAAAAATTAGGCGAAATTCGGTGAAATTGAAAACTGGTGAATTTAGAAATGAATGTTTATTGATTTAAAGATTACAGTGTTTTCTGCGTTTCTTGAAAATTTGGTAAGATTTATAAAAAAATATTTCTTAGTATCTTCCGCTTGCTGCTTCTCCTGCATCAACGCTGATTATGTCGTGCTTTCTCAGGAATTACTCTAATCAGTAAACATAGGTTAAAACCATTATGTCCGCATCCAGTAGGTAGGTACCTAATAAACATTATGTACCAAGATTTATAAAAATGCGTTTAGCAATTTCAGAGGCGAGTACAACAAACACACACTAGCTTTCACATGTACTTATCATTAGTATGATTTCAAAATCACAGTAATATTGTTTATTTACTTTTAATATTTTAACCGACTTCGGAAAAATATGACATAACAACATGTTCTTTTTTATGACTTCGTTTTTCTTTATACTAGATTGATTTTGCGTTTATCCCCATAATCTCACCGATCGGTCGGAACACACCGTTAGGTGCTTGGCGACAGATTATCTGTTGAGTTTATATGACATTCCCAATACTTATTCAACATCGTTCTAACGTTATCTCACTCATGTAGGATAGTGGATAACCTGTCTTCACTAATAACAGAAAGGACAACTTATGAATGTATCAAAATTAATATGATTCACTCAAAACAACCACAGACCAACCACAGCACGTAGGCCATAAAACGGACAAACCTACATATAAAATACTGTTGACTTTGGTTTAATGGCCAGCCACCTGTTGAACGCCAATTCTTTTAGTGTCAATACGGTTAATAAGGGCGTATTCCATCTGACGCCAATTTCGTTATTTTCGATAATTTTAACCACATTCTGCGTCTATGGTTTCGACCACTGTGATCGTTTGTAACTGTTCTCCCCTGTTCCATTTAGGATAAGAACGCTAAGAATGCCGCTAAAATTTGCCACTTTTGACTTTAGACGTAGGCAATTCAAACTGTTCCAGTAGCTTCATAGCGCTTATGGCGAAATAATGCCAAGACCCAAGTGGAACAACATTTTGGGGGTGTGATCTTTTTTATCGTTTTTGGCAAATTTAACTCCAAATGGTACGCACCCTTAAGCATAATCAGTGTGTTAAAATGAGGATCCCTCTAATGACCTTCCCACCTTAATGGGTTCACGCTGCTCAATTCAATATACTCCCAAACCGGAACTGTGCGTCTCAACGCCTATTATAATTCCTGTTTATTGACAATAATACCCTGTATTGACAGTATTGACGGATGATTGAATGACGAACAACTGACTTGACGTGACGAATTCACGAACTTAGTAGCAATCTCAAAAGTAACACTTTACAACGAGAAAACTAATCAGTCATGCTTATATTGATACATGTCAACTTCTCTATTGTTGTATTAATAGGTTTTACCTAACACGTTGGTAATATAATCTGTAAACGAATGATAGTTTCAATTATAGTACCACCAACTTAACTGTGCAGTTTTCGAGGGCGCTACTGGTCATGGAAATCAACTACAAACTGTCACAATTTGAAGGAATGTTGTAGTTCTTTTTCTGCCACCTGAACAGATAAGTTGGTGGGTCGTGAGAACCAACAAAAGGAAATGATGCACCGAATGAGCAAGTAGCTACATCCATATTTTTTTTAGTTATGCGATATAGTTTAGCCTTTGACCACTATCTCACCTGATGGTAAGTGATGATGTGGTCGAAGATGTTTTTCAGGCTAACGTAGAGTACTGGCTCCTAAGGACAGCTGCCAGAACACACCGTTAGGTGCTTGACGACAGATTTCCTACTTGAGGGTGGTAGTAAGCCAGACGGGCATTCGCCAAATACCCTACCACCATGCTATAACGACTGCGATCCTACAACAACTGGGACCGATGACTTAACGTGCCCTCCGAAGCACGGGAATGCTCAGTAGTAATGTCACTAGCGGTCACCCATCCAACTCCTGACCACGCGCGACGTTGCTTAACTTTGCTGATCGGTTGAGAACAGCTAAGTAAACTTCGCTACGAGCGCTTGAATTGGCTCGCATAAAATTTAAAGTCATAATTACAGTACCGTACTTTGTTTGCACTAAGCATTACAAGAAAACGATAAGTATTTATTAGGAATCAAATTATCCCTCATAACAATAATATGTATAATGATAAGAGGGCTTAAAATGGATGTGCATACATTTTGGTCGCGTAATCTAACAATAATAATTATCCCATAATTATTCACATTAAAACCCCGAAAATAAACAAAATAGTCCTTTAATTGTTTCAAAACATCATATTACTTATAAAACAAAACATGATACATATTGCTTTGACAATTTTTTTTTATGTTATTGTGACAGAACAAGCTCGAGGCCCACCTGATGTTAAGCGGACTTACCTCTGCCTATAACAGATGCATTTCGTCACAAGTCACGAATTGCACTGCCGGTCACCTTGAGACATAGTTGTTAAGTCTCATGTGCCTGTAATTTCACTGGCTCTCAAGGACTGCTGCCGGAACACACCGTTAGGTGCTTGGCGACAGATTTTCTATTTGAGAGTGGTCTAAATATAGGAGAAAGCGAAAGTCGTGTGGTATAGGGAAGTCAAGGGTTTGGCACTTGATCGAGTACAGTGGCGCGGATACTCCACCGACTACAGCATAGCCCTTAAATATATACAGAGAGACTATGATATGTACTTTTAAATTTATTTTCTTTTATTAATTACGTACACAACACAAATAACAATCATAACAACATACATAAACATACTTAAGATTCAGAACTAGATCAAAATCTAAAACATGTGTACACAAGGAAGAAACGATTGGTGGGGACTTTGAGGTAAAACGTAAATAATTGTATGTTAAATATTAATTAATGGGCGGTATGCCTTTAGTAACAAAATACTATGAACTATATACAACACTACAGCTACTACAATAAAAGCATTTAGATCCCTATGAGCCATTGCAGACTCATAGGCAGTCCAAATGCTCTAGCCCACTACCAGTTGGCAGCATGCCCTGCATGCTGGCAGCATTGCCCCGTTGAATTGCAATGCTTATGCTTTGAGCCAAATAACTGCCAGCATTTTGATCACGTGTCGCATCGACTAAGCGCTCTGATTTGTGAAGTTTTGGAAAATACGATGAGAATAATACAAGTAAATAATTGTATTACACAAAGAAATCGTAAAAACTTGCAGACTATGCACAACCGCGATTAATTTCGCCGCTGGGATGCACGCGCGGCATGACTATGCCCTTTGGAGCAACCAGACTCAACCCAGAGGTTGAGACTGATTTAAGGGGTTTAGTAAAGGGAAAAAAAGAAGTTGTCTATTATTTTAAGAAATGAAATACTTTTTATTATGCATGTGCATAATAAAAGTGTAAATTGTGAAATAATAACGTTCTCCAACTAAATCCTTAAAAAAATATAGTAAAATTATTCTTAGCCATATTATAACATAAGAATTTATGCTCTACAAGCATAATCCAAAAAACAGCAGAGCAACTAATAGTAATCGCAATAAAAAAACCTTTGCCCTAACACAACTATGACAAATTATGAATATGCAAACTACATAGGCGAAACATTTCGGCCAAATTAAGCTAGGAACTCAAAAATTACCAGAATCAATGGGCATCCATAGTACCTAACTACTCAAATTGACACGACTAGGGTGTTGCTGCACAAGCGGGTATACTAATAACGAAGCAATTCTTGAGAGGTTTGCTAAAACACAGAATAAACTTTTCAACAATATGTTTTTGAGTCACCTTCACCTTTAAAATTTCAATGAGAGGAAAAATTATAGTGATGTTTGGGATTCGAACCCGCGCCATCCACGTATGCTCTGACCGCTAACCCAACATGATACATGCTTCATAACTCTAGTTTGTCCTGTCGTTCTTACCGCATGGAGAAAGGTTTTGTTTTTGTTGTCCGTATTATTTCTTAACCTACTTTGTTTCTTAGCAATAAAGTCGGTTCTGTTATCAGTATTTCCACTGTATAGTCTACACAACTAGTGATTATTTTACTATTATTTTTATTACTTATTGCTCTCATTAATTTACGTTAATAAGTTCAGACACAGTTCATTCCGATTGCGGAATCATAAGCCATTTACAGTATATTTTGTATTATAACAATATATTAAGAATAGATAAATCTAAAATAAATTTAGCTTGGAACTTCAACTGTTTCTACTAGGTTGTTCTCGAATTCTCGTATATTTTCTACTTCCTCAACTTTTTTGACTCCCAAAAAACAAATTAACGGCAAGAGGAACTTTAGAAGGTTTCAAAATCTTAATCTTGAAATGTCGAAAGTAAGTTTAAATAAGTAGGGTACTTGTATCCTTGTGCGATAACTTATCATCAGGTGGGAATCGTGCTTGTTCTGTCACAATAACATAAAAAAATCTATGGAAGCAATACACTTTTCCCAGCTACTTTTTTATAAATTGTTGGAATCGTCTAAACTTACCTAAAATTTGAATTACTAATTCGACATTTGATTTTGGGTCAGCATTTTACACAAAATATTTAAAACTGCGCCCCGCGATCACGACACGATGTTGATGGACGCTGATGATGATGACGGCAAAAAGTATTTTAAAGTGCTAAGTCAGCGCTCATCAACCTCCATACCAAATTTCATCAAAATTAGCCCAGACGTTTTGGCGTGAAGAAATAACAAACATACAAACACACTCACAAACATTCACTTTTATAATATAACTGTTATTTGAGTTTGTAGCTGACCAATGACTTACAGACAGACATAGTTGAATTCCATCGGGCTCCGTTTTTCCATTTGGCTATACGGAACCATAGATGCAGGTTGAAACAATTAACTAGAAAAGTCCCAAGTCCACACAATCAGTGTTAGTAGCCGCTTCTAATCACAAGTGTTTCACAGCGTGTCTAAATCGAGGATGAAAGAAAGGGTCGTACTCATGGACGAGCTCAAACCTAGGAAGGACGTCCCCGTAGCGGTGGAGAGGAAGATGGAGGTAGACTTGGAAGAGGCGCTGGATGTCGCTGGTAAGAATTCATTACTCATTCTATTATCGAATTATACATGCATACTTAAAGTAGGTTTGAAGCACTCGTAGCGAAGTTTACTTAGCTGTTCTCAACCGATCAGCAAAGTTAAACAACGTTGCGCGCGATCATTAGTTGGATGGGTGACCGCTAGTGACATTACTACTGAGCGTTTCCGTGCTTCGGAAGGCACGTTAAGCCGTCGGTCCCGGTTGTTGTCTTAGAATGGCAGTCGTTATAACATGGTGGTAGGGCATTTTGCGAATGCCCGCCTGGCTAGCTACTACCCTCAAGTAGAAAATCTGTCGCCAAGCACCTAACGGTTTGTTCCGGCAGCTGTCCTTGAGAGCCAGTACTTCTAGGTTAGCCTGAACAACATCTTCGACCACATCATCACTTACTATCAGGTGAGATAGTGGTCAAAGGCTAACCTATCAGGGCAAAAAAACAAAAAACTTGCATACTTAAAGTAGGTAACCTATTTTGTTTACATACTTTTTTTAGGTTCTAGCTATTACCACAAAAGACTAATTTTGTCTATGGTCTTTTTTCGTTTTGTTTATGGTCGTTTCTTACTAAAGTAAGAAAACAGGCCCCTACTCTGATTCGTCGAAGTATCGAACTTCGGGTCCGAAAGATAGGTATTGACTTACTTTTGTTTAACTTCGTTCGTAGCATGGACTTATCAAAAACGAACTTCGTACCGAAAATTAAATATTCGTTGTCTTAGTGTCGCTAAACACGAAAAACTAAACTTCGTTTAATTGCAGTAGCGGCCCAGGATCTTATTACCCTTTAGGGTGCCAGTCCTTTCATCTGTTACGTTAAAAGGGATGCTTGGGAACGGTAATAGGTAACCGGTTGAAATTTTAACAGAATGTGTGTTAATTGGGAGAAAATCCGCCATGGGTACCCTATAGGATATCTAGAATGACAAAAAGTTAAAAATAAAAAGGGATCTCAATCAAGAAACATAATTTTTTATAACCGAACTCAAAAAAGGAGGAGGTTTTTATTCGACTATTTGTTAAATGTGTTACCACTAGTCATAACTTTTACAAAATGTACCGATTTGATGACTTTTTTTATTAATAACAAATATTATAAAAGTATTTTATGTAAACATCAATTTAATTATTTAATAAAACACATAAAAAATCTTTATAAAAATTATATATATCTAGTGACAATTCCGCCTAATTTCCTGTTAAGCCGACGTGACGTCACAAACGCCACGCAGCCAAACCGGAAGAGTATTCGACGCGTTTCGCTTCTTAACGAAGCATCCTCAGGAGGTCTTGACTCTAAGAGCGCACGATCGAGACTTTTTTTATATTCGAAAGTTGGTGCTTGTCATGTGGTCTCGTTTTTATTTCTTTTTCGATTCGAAGCGATTCTGGCTTCGACTACATTGATGTACTCATTTTTAATTGTCCATGTATAATGAACAAAAAGTAACTTTTTTTATATTTTTGTGACGAAACAAGCCCGAGGCCCACCTGATGTTAAGCGCACCTGTGCCTATAACAGATGCATTTCATCACAAGTCATGAATTACACTGCGCCCGTCACTTTAAGACATAGTTGTTAAGTCTTATGTGCCTGCAATTTCACTGGCTCTCAAGGACAGCTGCCGGACACACCGTTAGGTGCTTGGCGGCAGATAACTGTAGGTACACGATGGTCTGGTTTATTTACATTTTATTGAATTCTTTGTATTATTTTTAAATATTTTCTGTTTTTAAATTAAATTAAACTTATTTGTAAATTCTTAAAACGGTACTACTTGCAAGCGTCAAACTTGGTACAATTGTAGTCCAATATTTATGCTACCTACAACATTAAATAATAAAAAAACTGAACAAGTGCGGTTCGGATACCTGAGGATTTTGAACTATTGGAAAAAACAAGTATAAATTAATTAAAAAAGTATAAAACCCGGCTGCAAATTACTTATTTTCGTTAAAAGTTTCATGGTTCCATTGAAATGAAAATTACAAGTTATATTTATTTATGGATACGTAATAAAAGCTCTTCATTCGTCTCTTCATTGCATCTAAAATCCGACAGTTTACTGATAGAGCTCCATTGCGCTCTATCAGTACGGATCCCTAAATTAAATTAATGAAATATACCTAAACACAATCGCAATCCACATATTATTTTTGTGTTAACAATAATTGCCAGTGTAGTGCCGGGCTAGAATGTCACCCCCCCTCCCATCTTTTCCCGTGGGTGTCGTAAGAGGCGACTTAGAGAAAAATACTAGGTGGGCAGCAGCGCCTTCTTAGGAACTGTTATCTTACACTACGATCCCCAAGACGCCTGCCAAGCGTGGGGATTATGGAAAACCCCCCTTAATGATGGAGGCTGTTCAGCAGTGGACAATCTGTCTGATATTAAGTAATACTAAACTTTTCTAGTGACCATTGTTGAGGTCAGAGTAGCGTGATTTTAAATACAAATACGAATCGAGAGACAGTATTTATAGACTTGTAAATTGAGGCACACTTCCTCGTGTTCAGCAAGGGTAAGAAAACTGTACGATTCACAAGCGAGTGTAAATTAGAGAGATAAATATCATGCTAATACCAAGTATTAGCTATTGAAAGTCAATATGGAAATTCCAATGGAAAGAATGACGCTGGCGCTAAACGATGCGGTTATGTAATGAAACCGGCAAAGTACGCATTGGACTCCCTTATCGAGGGTTACTTATACCAACATACAATATATTTCTTGTATATAGGTATGTGTCCCCGTGGGCTGCCAGGTTAAATTACATCCCCCCATAAATTGCATATTTATAATTTTTAAGCCTCTGTGGGGTGCTGGGTTAGAATTGCACCTCCCCATATCATCCCGTGGGTGTCGTAGGAGGCAACTAAGGGAAAAATACTGAAAGGCGGGCAGCAGTGCCTTCTAAAGAACTGCCATCTTACACTGCGATCCCCAAGCCGCCTGCCAAGCGTGGGGATTATGGAAAATACCCCCTTAATAGGACAGGCTGTGTGCAGCAGTGGACGAGTTGGCTGTTACAGTACAGTACAGTACAGTACAGTATTTAAGAAATAATTTAAATTAACCTTGCCAATATATATTTATAGGTGAAAATCATAGCCCATAAGTAGAGAACGGTAATATTTGGAAGGAACTATATACCAATCCAGATACATTGTTTATATTATACCTACGCAGTTTGGTAGGTAGACGCAAATTTTAACGGTGTACTTGATATTAATAATACAATTTTGAATTTAGTTTCGAATTCCTGTGGAAGCTTTAAGAAGCGACGAACGGAAAATTGCCAGAAGCAGTGCGTTCTGAGGAACTGCGATATATTGCGATTCCCAAGACCTGACCCAAGTGTGGGGATTGTGGAAAATCTCTTCTTAATGAGATAGGCTGTGAGACATCAGTGTGTAATAAACATTATTCTTACATATTTTGAAATTTGAACTACTATTATTACCACAAGTTTGAGGCTTGCTAAGTATCACCGTGTTTTATAAAGTAAAAAAAAAAAAATTAATGAAAACTCACGTTTTTGGTACGTATGGGGATCTCCTAAGTTTTTAATATATATCGGTACCCATCCAATTATGTAAGGCAACACATATTCTGAGGTAAGTTCAACCAGTTACCTTTAATGGTGGGAAAGACGGACTTTAAAGGAAGGACGGCGGACAGCGTAAGTATCCGTCGTAGGTAAAACTAATAGGGTGCAGTTTTCTCTCTTATTATATGAAACCGTAACCTATTAGTTATGCCTATATACATACTGAAAAATAAAAGTAATCTAGAGGCAAAGCTCCGATGTTCGTTTTCTATTTCATAACCTCACTCAACAGGCCATTACTCTCTGACTCAGGCAATAGGCACTTACCCCAGTCATGTAATACGTATTAACACATCCACTGCACTGGTACTATGGCACCAGTACCTGGTCTTTTCTGATATCAATTTTCAATGGCTTTTCCTACGCCCCTGATAATTTTCTCTGCCAACGTTTTCTAGAGCACACGCGTGTAATGCTATTATAATTTTATCAGGCGCCGGACGATACCAGCTGTTCCACTGCACGTTAATGCTGGTAATAACTATGGCAGCGATGTTGGAGATGATCGGAATTGCCTTCGTGTTGCCAGCTGCTGCCTGCGACTTGGATTTGCCGGACAGTATGAGAGGGATTATCACTTCTATACCTAATATTGGTAAGCTTTTATCTGTGCTTTTGAATTTATAAAAATATACAAGCTTATATTTATACCCTTATCACATATTTATATACTTATGTAGAATCTCCATAACATGAGTTTCTCTAATAACAAAACAGCGTGTAAACGTGTGTAAAGATTTTACTTCGGTTATATGGCCAGCCAACTGCTGGCTCCAACCCTCCATGGCATTCTCCTTGGTTATGCATGGAATGGTAGTGAGGAAACATAGGTATCGTGATGAATATGATAGAAAGTAATACATATAATTGTAGCAGCTTTTCTTGATAGTCATTAATCTTTTGAACTTGAATAAAACTAACGCTCCATAGATGGTAAAATACTAAAGATCATACAGATATTGAAAATACATAAGTACTTTGAAATACACACTACATACACACTACATATTCTAAAGAATTAAAAATGATATTCTTTATTCTAACCATTTGAAAGTTAGACTTTTGAAAATCTAACCATTAATGCTTATGAAGTAGAAGTCTGTTTTTACTTTTTACACGACTGCCCAAAATAAGAGAGTAATGTTTCAGGGTTCATGTATGTATGTTTGTGAATTTATTTATTCCACCATAACTTCTTAACAGCTTAAACGATATAAATGTAAGAAATATCGTTAGATTCGTCTTGATAGTGCAAGTGGCAGGTACGTAAATATAAATAAAAAACAAACTGTCTGTTTTAGACGCCAAATTTTGAGATAAAAACTTTCTTTTTTCCTATTGCATTGAGTGAGGTATCAAAATGAAGGGCTTAAAAAACTGAATGCACAAATATATATAACTTACAGTTTTAATAACTAAAAGAAATAAATTACAGTCAGGTTTTTTACTTTTTTAATTAATTTTTACTTGTTTCCAGTAAAATACCAAGTTTGGTAGTAATATTTAAAACAAATAATTTGTTTGCTAAAATACATATTAATGTAAGGTAAGCTTATACCTACAAAAGCACTATAAATAGTTTTCGACTATATATTCAGCCTGCAGACATCCAATTATAATAAATACAATAAAAATAACAATTATGATATATTACTCCTAACAATATTTTAATTCATAATTACATAACAATAACCGATCCATATAATAAAATAAAGGAATTAAAACAATTGTTCAACCAAACTTGTATTCAGTTTCAACTTAATTTACAACCCTGCAACAATTTATAATTTCTAATACTTTATTATGATGAATTATACACAGTTGTTTACGTTTTTTCATAGCAAGTTTGCAAATTAAATCCTGGAATTCAGCTATATTTTGTCTGAAGAAATTCTCGTTATAATTTTGAATAACTGAAGGTAAATAGAGTCTCAAAAAGATTTTGAACATGTATTTTAGAAATACTGTACGCCTTACGAATAAAACATTTTATCTTCTAAAATATTTAATGAATAAAATATTTTAGAAGACACGGCAAATACTATATCTGATCCGAAAATACGATTCTATATATCTCTCTATTTAAAAAATACATGAATACATCACTAAAATTTCATTTAATCAAGTCTATAGTTTAGTAAATCGTATTAATAAAAATGTTACTCCTCATCTATATCTATTAACACGATAAAAAATATATATATATAATATTCTAGAGGATATCATACATAATAATGTATGATATCCTCTAGAATATTATATCTTTTTATAAATATCTGTATAATCTCTCACTAAAAAACATGTTCAAAATTTGCGATTTGATAATACTTACCTTTAAGTAAGTATTTGGGAAGATTTCGAACATAAATATAAGTATTTATTATAAAAGGGAGCTCTCTAGCACACATTAAAGACGTATGTATTTTTTCCCTTGAAGCTGAGGGAGGATGTTTTTATATAATAACTTTCAACTGTATGCACTAAAAACAATAACTTGTTTTTTTTATGCCTTATGGGTTAGCCTTTGGCCACTATCTCACCCGATGGTAAGTGATGATGTGGTCGAAGATGTTGTTCAGGCTAACTAGAAGTACTGGCTCTCAAGGACAGCTGCCGGGACACACCGTTAAGTGCTTGGCGACAGATTTTCTACTTGAGGGTGGTTGCTAGCCAGGCGGGCATTCTCAAAATGCCCTACCACCATGCTATAACGACTGCCATCCTAAGACGACAACCGGGACCGACGGCTTAACGTGCCCTCCGAAGCACGGAAACGCTCAGTAGTAATGTCACTAGCGGTCACCCATCCAACTCATGACCGCGCGCGACGTTGCTTAACTTTGCTGATCGGTTGAGAACAGCTAAGTAAACTTCGCTACGAGCGCTTCGAACCGTTTAAAACTGGAAAACCTGTTTTGTTTATTGAAAGCTTTCTCCAAGCCTACAGAGATTCCTCACATTTTTAATATAACTTTTGATGCGTTATACTACAAATTCAAGAATTTGTCCGACAAAATATTTAGCATTGCTAGTAAATAAGGGTGAAAGTGTTAAAAACCTGCTTAAAACTCAGTACCTTTCTTGATAACTATTATATATTATATACAATTGATAACTTGTAGGTAATTTAGGTTTTTTAATTATTTATTGTCCGATTCTTTCATGTGTTGGAAATTAATGTTTAATTTGTAATTTTTATCAGTATCGTTATAGACCTCTGTCCATATCTACGGACATCATTAGGTTTTTAGCTTAAAAGTAATGACATACGCCATGTTTAACTGTAAAGCAACTTTCAAGACATTTTCAAGTAATTACTAATTAATTATCTTATTATTTATTATAAAATCACAAATATACGATAGGAAAAATTTAAGACATGTGCGAGATTCGAACCCGCGTCCATCCACCCCTTGAGCCGGGGTATGCTCTAACCAATTGAGCTAACATGACATGCCGTCATAACTCAAATCTTTCCTCTCGTTCTTTAACCATCGTATTGGGATGGAGCTATTATTTATTGTTGAATTCCTCTCTATCAAAAATAATTCTGCACCAACTACACTCAAAATGTATGTAGGGACGCGCCTTGAGAGATCTGTAAGCTCTCCTACCTTTTTCCTGAGCATATATTAAACAAAATTACTTTTTAGGTGTAATCCTAACTGCAGCGTTCTGGGGCCGCGCTGCCGACCACCTGGGCCGGAAGCCAGTTTTACTGCTGTCTTCGACACTAGCTGGAATCCTCGGGCTTACCGCTGCATTAATGCCCAATCTCATCAGCTTTGCGCTTAGCAAGCTGGCTACTTCGTTGTTGTAAGTATTCTTGTTGAGCATCGTGAAGGCTATAACAAATCAGTACAATCATTTTGTTGGTTCGATTTTGTATTGGCCGACAAAAACTGCTTATTTGGGTCTTAAAAGAGCCATTAGTGCGGACTGCCGTGTCGCAGGTCCATGGTTCGATCCCCACAGCGGGGCCGGCTGATACAGTAAGGCGTTGTATACAAACGAGGACTACCAATAAAAAATGCACTCAATAATTTACTGTGGGCGTGCTTTCGTGAGTCTTCTAGTCTGTAAATGTTTACTCCAATCACTAGGACTACACACGCACATATTTCAAAGATATGTTCTCTTAAATAGTATGCACGTTGCATGACAATCGCACTTATTGCAAAAGGTTTTAGCTTTGGTTAATATATCTCGGCGTCGGACTCGGAACTCTACTCTTAAGGGTCAGGACCCTTAAGAGTAGAGTTCAAGGAGCGCTTTCCATAGTTTCTTCATATTTTAAATACTAAGTGTTCAAACTCGGTGAAAGTTTGCAAGTATGTCCTTGAGTCTATCTATGCTTCTAGTTTGCCAGATTTCCGTTAAATTAAGTCATTTAAAAAATAATTCGGAAATTGTTTTGTATGGAAATCGTTATTTTGATATTATAATAAAAAATAAATCGAAAAACTGACAAACCAGAAGCATAGATATTAGACTCAGCAATATGCATACAAAATTTCACCGAGTTTGAACACTTGGTATTGAAAATATGACAAAACTACGTTTGTATGGAAAGCTCTCCGTGCGCTCTCCTCCAATATAAATGCACATCTTTCTGACTTGGAAGTCAGAAAGATGTGCATTTGTATTATTGGAAAAAATGCTTTGATTGAAAATGGATGGAATATTTTGACCGTCCAACAACAGTTTCCATACCATAATTGGAAATACACCAGGACGGTATTATACGGTTCCTGTTTCAAGTCCCGCTGGAAGTTATCTTTTTTAATGTGAAAAAATTCTACATTTGTGTATTATTATGATTCAGCCTGTCCTGTCCGTCATCCCTGACGTTCGCGTATCAATGCGAGCTGATGCCGCGCCGTCACCGCGACCGCACCGTCCTGCTCTGCAACGGACTGCTAATGCTGCTCTCCACGCTCAATCCTGGTATGCAACTACTTTATATATCTTTTTTTGTCGATTGGCAAACCTTTGTCTCACATGACAGTAAGTGATGATGTAGTCGAAAATGATGATCAGGTTTAACCTAGAATGATACCTCTTAAGAATAGCAACCGAGTCATAGTGTTTGGTGCTTGGTGACAGATTTTCTTCTTAAGCTATAGCCAGGCAACCATTATTAAAAAAGTGGTATATCATGCAGTCGTCAGTCTTGTCTACCTTACCTGGCTTTCGTACTGATGCCGGGCCGACACCATTAATGAATCGTATTCCTTTGCAAAGCACTGCTGGCGCTGCTCTTCACGGTACATTTTGTATACTAACGTGAATTAATGGACTCAATTATATAGCACTGAACCTTGCAGATGGCCACAAGCTTGCTATTTCCCTTTCGAGAACATACTGGCGTGTTTTTTTTCATTATCTTATATTTAACATACACGAGAAATAAATCCACTTGCAAACAGATACCTTATTTCTCGTGAAGAACACCTCTTAAAGAGTGATCATTTTCCCTATGTTTTCAGTAGTTCTATTATCAGTTTCATTGACTGTACTTGAGTCTTAACTGTCTCATTAGCTCGTAACCGCGAAAATCTAGATTTGTTTATTTCACATCGAAAAAGATGTCCGATGCCGGTCGTATTACACATAACTGTTTGTGCGTTTCATACTCTGATACCACGGGGCGAACGCAATCCAGCAACACGCAGACCATTCACATGTTCTTAACGATCCGAACAGCTTTAAAACTCATGGACTTACAGCTCGTTCGCCACTCCTGCAAGTAACAAAGTGATAAATGAGGGATTGTATCTACACTGAGAAAAATCTAAAGTCAAAAGCGCCCTAATGACGGCCAATTTATATGGTATAAGGCAAAAAACCGACCAAACGTAAATACGCACAAAAACGCCTTCCAACTAGAAGGCGTTAAACGAGGTCAGTGAAGGTGAATGTTCCTTATCGTCTTCATTTAAGGTGTATTTTGTGGTCTTTCTTAAATATTGACTTTTTGATGAGGCTGGTTAAATCGTACGTTATAGTGAAAATCACCGTATATAAACCGCCGTAAAAGTAAGGTATATTTTATGGTCAATACTGCAATTATTATCGTATAACAAATTAAATTCTGAAAATACTTTACGGAAGGCGTTTTTGACGGTTGTGTTTATTATAAAACATGGTACATTTTTATTGATTGGTGATAATCATCTTAAGAGTTGTGAATTCACCTTGCGTAGTTACAATTCAACGGTAAAAGGTCAAATTTGATTTAAGCTCCAAAGTAGTTTTTCTCAGTGTAGAGACAAGCCTTGGTTATTTAGAATATCCCACTCCACAAACAGATCATGTAATTGGTAATGATAAAAAGATACATATGAGCACACGCAGAGATCCCCGAGGGTGACACCTCGACCCTTGACATATTTCTAATTCTAATTATGTCTAGTATGTAAATAATTGATTAAAATCATATAATCGAAATAAAAATAATTAAAGTAAAAAAAATAGTTGAAGCAGTGATGGCTGAGTGGCTTTGGCTATAGACTGCCGCGCAGCAGGTCCATGGTTCGAATCCCTACCGCCGGCTTGAGCTTCACCGCATGGTGGAAGGGCATTTTGCGATTGCCCGCCTGGCTACCACCTTCAAGTAGAAAATCTGTCGCAAATACCTAACGGTGCGTTCCGACAGCATTCCTTGAGAGCCAGTGAAATTACAGGCACATGAGATTTAACAACTATGTCTCAAGGTGACGGGCGCAGTGCAATTCATCACTATAATGAAATGCAAGGCTTCTAGGTAGAGGTTAGTCCGCTTAAAATCAGGTGAGCTTGTTCCGTCACAATAACGTAAAAAAAAAAACATACCTACATTTCGCTAGATATAAGTATATACTGCTATTGAAAAGCGATGCATACGCGCCACTCTTCAAACCAAGTACTTTAACGTTTTGAGGTAACTTATCGTCATAATTAAAAATGCAAATATGATTTTGAATTTCAGCATTCGGGTGGGCAGTCCTTTCAACTGACTGGCGTTATTCCGTCGGCTCCCTGGTACTGCGCCCCTGGCGACTCCTGACAGCCGTGTACGCACTTCCACTGCTTCTCTCAGCGCTGTGGCTAACTACATCTGAGGAGAGTCCCAAGTTCCTGATGACTAAGGGCAAGGACCAGGAGGCGCTGAAGGTGCTGCGACGGGTCTACGAGGTCAATACTGGCCTGCCAGGGGATACGTTTATTGTAAGTGCAAAGTTTGGCTTATAAAGGATCGGGTACTGTTTAAACAAACTTAAAACCTCCTTACAATATATCACAACAAAATCTGCGTCAAATCATGCACTACCCATGAATGTGAAAGATATGTCAACTTACTAAAAGAACACATCATAAACTGTACGTAAAATCAAAGATGATTTTATATTCTATTTTATACGAGATGCAAACTTACTTTGCTGCTTTGCCGAACGCAGCACATAATTTTTCACCTCATCCAGCGAGGAAATGTTAGATGCAAGAAGCAGTAAATTAGTGTTAAGTAATATAAAAGATAAGTTACTACCATTGGTAATATTAAAAGTAAATAGTTTTTTAACAACTTTAAACGGCTTAAATCGCGTTTATTTATCATTATTTTTGTCCCAACGTTTCAAACACTTTGCAGTGATCGCGGTCACGATCACTAAATGTTTTTATAAACATTATCGCAATTATTATATAAACTATTCTTTTCATATTTCTAGGTAAAATCTTTAAAGACAAACACAGACAAAGCGTCAATGGCAGAGCGAGACGGGTCTGGGTGTCAGATCGCGCTGGAGGAAGTCAATGAGTCTGCGTGGGCGATGCTTCATCCACCACATCTCAAGTGGCTGGCCCTCACCGGCTTCCTCATGTTTGGACTGTTCTCTTTGTAAGTCATCATCATCCTACTATTATACCTCTGAGGTGGGGTCGGTATTGTCTTTCGCTAACATAGGATATTAATATTTGCGTGGTGGTAAAGCGTCTTGCACATTATATGATCGTCTGGCTAACGACCATCCGCAAGAACCGAAGGATATTAGAATCAAAAATAAAATCCTGATCGTAGCGAAGTTTCAAAGTAAGAAACGAAAAATATTTTTGCTGTATAACGAAACACTCAATTCTTCAACTCACTACAGCGGGGAAAATGCTATTGGTCCAAGAAAAACAGCTTAAATAACATTCTGAATATGTTTCTATTTATATTATACACCAGGCTTATTCATAAAAAATAATTAAGTATTAAACATTGTTTAAATATATTTTGCATTCATAATAGTACATTATGATATAAGTGCGGTAAGTTGAAAATTACAGCCGAGGCGATATTGCTACAAGATAGCAGAGGATATAATTATCAAAGCGCACGTATGTCTACGACGTTTTTCAACATACTTGCACTTAGTAGGTAAAAATCTCTTTGGTTTGTTTTTATATGAAAAACGAATGAAACGAACTACAATCTCCTTGGTGAGAAGTGTAAAAACGTATTTTTTTTCTATTTTAAAACACAAGTGCGGCAAAGTAGAAAAAAGCACGAGTGCATAATAGACCACATTATCACTAAAATCGGTGCATTTAAAGGCCCGTTACGAGCTAGTGTGTTGAAATAGTAGATTATGATACAAGTGAGCTAAGTTGCTCATTATACACGAGGCTGTGTGTTGCAGCCCGAGCCGTAGGCAAGGGTGTAATCAGCCGAGTGTATAATGAGCAAGTTGCTCACGAGTTTCATACGCACTTTTTCAACACCCTTCCGAGGAAAAAAATATATATTGCACAAATGCGATACAAACAACATACGAAAATTATGAAAATAGCGCGCAAGTTTTTTTTTTTTGCGCGCTGTTAATGTATTATTGGTGATTACATATAAACCTCTTTGATGTTACAAATCTGTATTACCCGGTTAAATTGAAAGTGCTCTGTTTACTCGCATATAATTTTCAGGTACTAACTTAAGTTTCTAGGGATAATTCTATTACGCACTAGTGTATAATATTATTATGCACGAGGGTGCTGAAGCTTCCCGCGTAATCGTGCTAGCTTGCTATTGGATGGAGATGACGCGATGAGCTGCTGACCAATCATAGACGGACCCCCACTCACTAAGAGGACGCTATGACACACAACATTATTACTTCAAAAATTACTATCCTAACTAGATACTTGCGCGTCATTGTTTGTTACTTTCGCTGTATTTCTTAACGACATTATAATCATTCAAGCAAATTCTAACGTTTTTATATCCACTACCACCTTGCTGAAGAAGCTGCCTCAACAAGGGTGTTATAGTTCGGTTTATGGGCCTAAGAACGATATAATAAAGCTCACTTTACGAGCAAGGGTGTTGAAAACGCTATTTAGAGTAAATCATCTGATTAATTAAACAGCAAATTGAGTATCTGTCAAATTAAACAACCTTCGGAACATGTTAAGCGATTCTACAAAATGGCGGAAGTTTCCTTCATCAGCTGTTTGTGTATGTGACTAGACTGGTGATATATTATACCTACCTCAATGGAAGATATAGTATTACAGTGGAAATATGGAATATTTATAGACTGTCTCTTCACATAAGTACCAGTAAATTAAAAATTCTAGGACTGAACACTCGTTTCGCTTTTAGATCAATTCTTAGATCCTGCGCTTCCTCAACTTTCGTCAACTCGTGCCAAATGACAAGCATAGCCACGTCTACTCGTACACTAATGTCATCAATAACATGAAAAGAGGCAAATCCCCTGGATATGACGAACTCAGTATTGAACATTTGCAGTATGCTGCAGTACATCTACCCCGAGTGCTATCAATGTTTTTTAGTTTATATATTAGTCATACTTATCTTCCTCACGCGCTCATGAAGACAGTAGTAGCACCAATTGTAAAAAACAAGACTGGGGATGCATCTGACGGGAGCAAATATCGGCCCATATCGTTGGCTACCGTGATAGCTAAAGTGCTGGACGGTTTGCTTGATCGTCAACTCAGTATGTGGAATTAAACGAGGCACAGTTTGGCTTCAGCCTGAGACTGTCCACAGATACTGCAGTATTGAGGCTCAAGCATACTGTTCAGTACTACACGACTATAAAAACACCGGTATATGCCTGTTTTTTGGACCTGTCTAGGGCATTTGATCTTGTTTCATATAATATCTTGTGGAATAAGCTCCTGAAAGAAACAAACTAACTACACCCACAGAAGTAACGAGTCCTTTAAAATACTGGTATGAAAATCAAATTAATTGTGTAAGATGGGCTGGGACGTTATCCGATGAGTACAGGTTAAATTGCGGTGTCAGGCAGGGCGGATTAACGTCACCAAGACTGTTCAACCTGTACATGAATGGACTGATTGATGGGCTCAACAAAGCCGGAGTTGGCTGCTTTATCGACGGCAAATGTGTTAATAATATTAGTTATGCAGATGGTATGGTTTTATTGACTCCATCAGTCAGGGCTTTTCAGGTACTGTTGGGTATATGTGACGGGTACGCGAAGGCACATGGTCTAAAGTACAATCCAAAAAAAGTTAACTGCTTATTTTTAAAGCTAGTAACAAGTTACCTGAATCGGTACCGCCAATTAGTCTTGCAGGATCAATTTTAGGCAGAGCCACCAAATTTAAATACCTTGGACATTGGGTCACCGAGGATCTAACAGATGATCTTGATATGGAGAGGGAGCGTAGGGCGTTGGCAGTTAGAAGCAACATGTTGACTCGTAGATTTGCAAGGTGTGCGGTTGATGTAAAAATAACCCTTTTTAAGGTCTACTGCCAAACTATGTACACCTGCAGTCTGTGGACCAACTATAGGCAGAAGACTTTCAACGCCATACGAATACAGTATAACAATGGGTTAAGAATGTTGTTGAAATTGTCTCGATTCTGTAGTGCATCAGCCATGTTCGCTCATACGGATTGTTTTAAAACAATAATTCGAAAACGTACGGCCTCACTGATGCATCGCGTGAGGAATAGTAGCAACAGCCTCTTAAATACCATACTGTGGAGATCTGCCTGTCCAATAGTGCGTCATTAGAATGAGATACATGCGCCGATAGCTAAATTTAATATAAAATAATTTTGAAGTTATATTTTTTTTGTAATGAAATAGTAATTTAGAAACTACTTATATTATATATATTAGGTATAAAACTAACATTATTCTGTTTGTATTACTAACACTATGTGGATTATTTATCTGAAATAAATGTGATATAATAAAAAATATAAAGAGGAGAGATTTATATTTTTACATGACTCGAATAAACTTAAAAACTACTGGACCGATTTGGATGAAATTTTGTATGGAATTAGTTTGAGACCCGGGAAAAGACATAGAATACTTTTTATCCAACTGCGCAAAAAGAGGTTGTGCGTGATAACCGAATTAAACGCGGGCGGAGCCGCGGCCGGAAGCTATTAATATATAACCAGAATCATTAATTACCATTGTGAACTTTTCACTAAGCCCTGAACTCTTGGAGCAGCAGTTAAAACGAAGTTAAATCATTTTATATTCTGTGATTATAGTACCGAATTTAATATTACTTACAGATTGAACGGTCTATTCCTCCTCGCTCCCGACACAATCAATAAAGTGATGAGTGAATCTAATGGAGAAGAAGGCACCATCTGCAAGGTGATCAACCAGCCAGCAGATAATAGAGGCAACGCGGTACGTTCAATAATATTCATAAGTTTTGAAATCTGAAAACAGGTTTTTATTATACCTGATAGGTTACCCTGTTGACCACTATCTCACCTGATGGTAAGTGATAATGTGATCGAAGATGTTGTTCAGGCTAACCTGGAAGTACTGGCTCTCAAGGACAGCTGCCGTAACATACCGTTAGGTGCTTGGTGACAGATTTTCCACACTTGAGGGTGGTAGCTGCCCAGACAGAAATTCGCATAATGCTCTACCACCATGTTATAACGACTGCCATCCTAAGACAACAACCGGGACCGACGGCTTAACGTGCCCTCGGAAGCACGGAAGCGCTCAGTAGTAATGTCACCAGTGCGAGCGGTCACCCACCCAACTCATGACCACGGGCACGGCTTCAAAAGTTATAAACGGTTTAGGCACTAAATAATGGTAGTAATTGCACAGATTAATGTAGTAGGTTGTCTTCTTTGTACCAACAGTCATACAAGACATCAGTCATACAGACATAATTTTCTTTATTTTCTTCTAAAAACCGCGGGTAAAAGCTAGTGAAAAAAACTTTTTTTCTAGCTTTTACCCGCGGCTGTGCCCAAGTTAATATTAAAATATAAAACAATTATTTTAAGAGACATTTTAGGTCTCTTAGTTATAGTTAGTTAAAACGTACGGACAAAGAGTAACTAATCTAAGAATAATGCATATGATATAAAAATAATACAGCACACATAGCTTCAGATAAATAAAGTGCAGATGGAGCACGGTGCACGATACAAAAAAAACCATGCTCTTATATACTGTCATTTTTAACAGTATGGCCAACAGTAGAGCGTGATCTGTTATACCTAGGTGATTTTTTTGTAGTTATTGTAAATACGCTTTCAATATGCAAAGCATATACCGTCGAACACGATCACCAGGTAGTAGCTCTCTTACGCAAGAGTCGGTCTTGGTAGCTGCCACCAGAATGATATATTCTACCTCGCAACAATAGGTAGTGTGCAACACTAATGTACAGTGGCACTTTATCAAGTGAGATTTCTTTTTTGGTATATTTTTCTGGTGGTAGGGCATTTCGCCAGTGCCCGCCTGGCTAGCGACCACCCTCAAGTAGAAAATCTGTCGCCAAGCACCTATCGGTGTGTTCCGGCAGCTGTCCTTGAGAGCCAGTAATTCTAGGTTAAGCCTGTTAACACCTTCGACTACATCATCACTTACTATCAGGTGAGATAGTGGTCAAAGGCTAGCCCATCAGCTATAAAAAAAAAGAATATACAATTAAAATAAAATTTGATTGGTCAGACTTCAATTTTTCAATAAAGTCAGTAATCTTTGCAATAGCCCTTTTTGTACCTACTAATTTGTGCCTGTAGTTCTTTTTCTTTAAATTCGTTACTTTTGCAGACGTCCAGAGACGCTTGCGTGGACACGATGTCCCCTGATACGTTCTACATCATGATGGTGTGCAACCTCGTGTACGGACTCATCGTCACAGGCGTCAGCATGAGCCCGCTCTCCAAGAAGTCCCTTCTGGTCACCATGTTCACATTCGTTGGGATCGCGTGCTTAACTACTGGACTGACGACAAATAGGTCAGTTAATTTTTCCAGTTACGAAGGCGAGCGCAATTGCAACCACTATAGCCAACCTGCCCGTGGGGTGCCCGGCTTGAATGTCACATCCCCATCTCAACCCGTGGGTAAAGATGTGGTCGTAAGATTCGATTAAGGTTAACACACTAGAATGTGGGCAGCAGCGCTTTCTGAGGAATTGATATCTCTCACTGCGATCAAACAGCCTGCCAAGCTTGGGGTAGTGGCAAACCCCTCCATAATGGAGCTGTGTTCAGCAGTGGACAATCCAATATTACTGTATAAGCCAGGTTGTACACTGCTGAACACAGCCCATTATAGGAGTTTGCCATTATCCCCACGCTTGGCAGGCTTTTTGAATAGCAGTGTGAAATATCAATTCCTCAGAGAGCGCTGCTGCCCACCTTCTGGTGTTATAAGGTACTGTCATCCTAGCGATCATATTGTATTTTTGACTGAGCGAGCGCGAAGCGCCTTCGTTTCGGCTTAAGTATAAATGCTTCCGTATGTCTACTGGCCGGATTTCCAGTTAATCTACTCCACTGGTCGCATATCTCCGCAAATTTTTGTGAAATTTTGTGAGCAGGTTCGATAATTATAGATTTTTTGTCGATTTATTTTTGGGATTCCAGTGATTGTGTAAGAATACATACACTATATGGTATTGAAAAAGGTGAGACACCATATATGTATATATGGGCATATATGGTGGTAAAGTCACCATATTACTCATGGACAGTTATTTGTTTACATGATTTGAAAGGTGGTATCCAATATGGATTAGGATCGAATACTCGTTAAGTCTTCTTTACAACGATAACCCTTTTATACTTGCTACTTCACATGAGCAGGAGGTACAAACGATAATGCATGTAGCATTTTTATTTTGGATTTTGTTAATATTAGCATTGAAGATTGCAGTTCTTTAGAAGGTACTGTTGCCCATCTGCAGGTATTATTCTCTTCGTCGCCTCTTACTTTCAAAAGTTGCATCTCTACCCCACCATCGGGAGCTACAATTTTCGCCCGGCACCCAACGGGGTAAAACTTCTATTACCTGCTTATTTATAACAATGATAAAACAGGCTGTCAGTGTAATGATATTTTTTTGTTCATGTCAGGGTATTGGCTGGAGTAACGATGTCCGCGCTCCAAGTGACAGCGCTGGGCATCGGCCCGCTGACGGCCTATGCAGTGCATCTGTTTCCTACGAGTCTGAGGTACGAACCACTCGACTTCCGTTGTCATGGTGACTGTAAACATGAGGAAAGGTTTTATAACAAAGATAGGATAACTTTCAAGCCCGAGTGGGGTTCGAACCCGTTACTATCCGGGCCTCTCCCTCGGGCTAGGACATGCTCTGCCGTAATCAGTCACACTCAGTAATTTTTCAAATTAATCCTTTTTCTTTACAATGATTTAAAAAAATACTATGACAAAGGCTTTAATTATACAATAAACATACTCGTATATCAAAAGAAAAGAAAAATCCAGGTTTTCAATTTAGTGTTTTTTTTTTGCAAAAATGCTATAATTTTTAAATATGGTTGGCACCTTACTATGTTTTTTGTAGTAATTGGTCTATATTACTTGAAAAAATCACACGTCATATATGGCTTTACATCGAATGGAAGCAAAAGTAGTAATAAAACCAAAACTAAATACGATTACGATATTCGAAAGTTATCTGATAAATAAGTGTACGATACATGAAAAAATAATTTAACAAATAGTTTCTTTTTTAATTGTAGCACAGTAAAACCCGAACATTAGTGCATTATGTTTTCTTTAAGAGCATATCATATAAACTTTATACGGTTCTTCTGCACATGTCTTAGTATATTATCGGTCCAACAGGATAAAAACATTTTTTTTTACCGACTGCAAAACAGAAAGATTTTTTATGTTTGTTACCTCAGATCTTTTGACTGGGTGAACTGATTTTAATGATTCTTTTTTATTTTAAAGCTGATGCTTGCCGTGTGATACCATTTTAATTTCATCAAAATCGGTAAACCCCTTGGTGAGTTACACTCCAATAACTAAAAGTATTTTCCTATCTTGATGATATAGTCATTGACAGTAATGACAATCGATCCCATAAGTAGCAGTTCACTAAAATGGGTGAATAAACATTTTTTATCAAAAAATGGAATCGACTTCTGCACTCAAATGTGTGAAATAACTTTGAGAAATCGGTACGTGCGCTCCATTTTTTTGAAAAAAAATCTGGTACAATCAGGGATCTGCTAATTGGCACAGGCTTTGTTTTGTGTAGACCGCAGCGGATATAGTCGATCGGTTAAGAAATACGAATAATACATATTTATTCGTTGGTGTAGAATGACTATAAAAGTGCGCAACCAGCGCTTCAAAAAGCGCAACTTGTATATTTAGTAACGATAGTAGATTGTTATACAAAGGATGAAAGGTATCAACTCCCGACGAGATATTCAGGCTATTACAGATATAGTCCAAGTGAGAATTAATGATTTTCATCCGTGCTAAACACTCTACTTTTCATCTATACTAATTAAAAAAGGAAAGATTAGTATTTTTTGTTTGTAACGATATAATGATTGACATAAAACTACTAGACCGATTTGAAAAACACTTTCACCATTAGAATAGCATTATCCCAGACGAACATAGGTTATAGAGTATTATCAAGAAAATATTGTTTTTTTTTAATTTTTGTTAAATAACCGTGCGAAACCCGGACGATATTAAGTAAAAGTAACGTAATTGATCAGTTTCATCTGTGTTAAAGTCTCTACTTTTCATTCCGAATATAAGGAAAGTAAACAATAGTTTTCTCGAATCAAACAAACATTACCTACTTTCCTAGTATGAGAATTGGAAAATATGTATTCATCAAAACATAATATATCATGAAATAACGTAGGAATTATTTATCTTTACAACATGGATTAGATGCGCGCAGTATTACATGAGACAGGTGTGAACACAACGATAACACCCTTGCAGGAGGCCGTATCTGTCAACAACATGATATAGAGAATATTGGCTTATGCCCGTGACTACGGATGCTAAAAACTCAGTAACATTGATACAGTAAAGAAATTTCACCATACTGTACGCGTATGGTGAACCGGCAACTTCCAAAATTTTCATTAAAATACTCTTTTATTGTGTCAGGACAAGCTCGAGGCCCACCTGATGTTAAGCGGACTAACTCTGCCTATAACAGATGCATTTCGTCACAAGTCACGAGTTGCACTGCGCCCGTCACCTTGAGACATAGTTGTTAAGACTCATGTGCATGTAATTTCACTGGCTTTCAAGGACTGCTGCCGGAACACACCATCAGGTGCTTGGCGACAGATTTTCTACTTGAGGGTGGTCGCTAGCCAGGCGGGCATTTGCAAAATGCCCTTCCACCATGCGGTGAAGCTCAAGCCCACGGCGGGATTCTAACCATGGACCTGCTGCGTGGCAGTCCATAGCCCATGCCACTGAGCCATCACTGCTTCATAAATATTATTATTATATGTTAGAATATCCGTTATAATCACACTAATATTATAATGACATAAGTATATAAGTGTGTTCTTCACTGAGCTATCACTGCTTCTATTACATATATAAAAATAGTAAATACTCTATTTATACATATATAAAAATAATTAATAGATTCAGGAGTTACTTTGCGGAAATTTATATTAAATAATAACAAATATTTTCAAAATATTTTAAAACATCAAATTAATATTTTAATAAAACACTTTAAAAATATATCTAATGACAATTCCGCCTAATTTTCCTGCTAAGCCGACGTGACGTCCTTCTCGATCGTGCGCTCGTAAAGTCAAGACCTCCTGAGGATGCTTCGTGTAGAACCGAAACGCGTCGAAATTTCTTCCGGTTTGGCTGCGTGGCGTTTGTGACGTCACGTTGGCTTAGCAGGAAAATTAGGCGGAATTGTCACTAGATATATTTTTGTATTTTTTAAGTGTTTTATTAAAATATTAATGTGATGTTTTAATAAAATATTTGTTATTATTAAATATGGATTTCCGCAAAGTAACGCCTGAATCTATTTATTATTAACTTTTCTAATACTTGCTACTACTACTACTGTGGTACCACCAAGCACGGACTCTTAGTAAAGAGACCTACCATCTGGTTGAGGATGATGTCGCCAATATATAATTTCTTCTGTCCAGGGGTACAGCAGTGGGGGCAGTGATGATGTTTGGGCGGGTGGGCTCCGCGACGGGAGCCAATGCGGCTGGCTACTTCCTAGCTGAGGCCTGCACACCTACCTTCTACGCGTTCACATTACTAATATTCTGTAAGTACCATGCTACTATACTACCTGCTACTAGAATGTACCGCGACTTCATTGATATAAAGTTAATGATGACAAATATTTTAGAAATATTTTAAGAAAACATTATATTATTATTTTAATTAAACACTTAAAATGATTTTAAAAAATATTAGTGACAATTCCGCCAAATTTTACTGTTAAGGCGACGCGTAAGTAAGTAGATAAATAAGTGTTTTATTACAATATTATTTTAATGTTTTCCTAAATTAAGTATTTTAAAAATATTTGTTATCATAAATATGGATTTCGGCAAACTAAAGCCTGAATCTATTCATGATATAAAGTTAATTTTAATATCGGTAAATCCTTCCTTAACCCCACATTACATCTGGAACTATAGATTCCTATTAGTAGGAATTACAGGTTACTGTACTCTATCAGCCGGATTATCCACTGCTGAACACAGCCTCCCCCAATATGGGGAGGTTTGCCATAATCCCCACGCTTAGCAGGCATCTTGGGGATCGCAGTATGATATATCAGTTCCTGAGAAAGCGCTGCTGTCCACCTTCTGATATATATCCTTAGTCGCTTCTTACGACACCCACGGGTTGAGATGGGGGGCGATATTCCAGCCCGGGACCCCACGACAGGAGTTATAGGTTCCTTATGTATATATACTAAATACGCTCTGCGCTTTCTCCCGCGTATTCAATGATGAAGCGACGACGAGGAAGATGAAAAGTATGTCATACAGGACTAAATCTTTCTAAATTCCGAGTTTCAGCAATTTAGTTTTAGCTTTTTCAGCGTGAAGGTGTAATAAACATACACGCTCACATCCTAACATACTAGTACTCACTTACTCATAAACATTCGTATATTTAGTATATATATGCGATGAGTACGTCTATAGGCACAGAATGAACATGACCAGAAAGATCATTTCTCAAAGCCATCCCAGTAAATAAGCGATTCTAGCTACGAAGCAATAAAGTGCACTTCAGCTCGTAAAGCACGGAGTTCCTAATATTTATATTCACCTACAAGGCGTCTCTCTCTCTCTCTATCGCGAAGCCAGGCATGGCTCTGATCTCTTCTGACGCGGCACGAACAGTATTATAATCCCGTCCTGACGAATACGCTGATGTACCTTTAGCTCTGTACCTAAAGGGCTGAATGAGCCAGACAATATATCTGTTATACAAGGTGTCCCAAGAAGTAGTGATATACTGAAGCTGGGAGGTAAAGGACCTAGAGGGCTATCTGAATCACCCCTATGTATGTTCCGCGATTTTTCGTATTTTCGCAGTAATGACTTTTTATTAAATGTTTCACCTATCGCCGAGTACGATAAGATTTTTATTTATGGTGACGTGAATTATTGCGGTAGATGCTTGATTTTTTTTTGTGTGCTAAGCTGATAGATCGGTCAATTCAGTGTGGTAACATTTACTATCGTTAGATCTTTGATGGAATAAAAAAAAATGACAAGAAAGATAAAATAACCAGTATGTTCACAACTTCAAGGGCACTTAAAAGAATAAAATCACATAAAAAAATACCGTTTGACTTTTAAAAACTTGCTCTATCTATCAGGTAGCTGAACCCTGAAAATTTCATTTTATTATTCATAAGGCTTCAATCAAAAAATTATAACCTAAATGTGGCAAATGCAAAATTTATATTACATGACGATTAATGCCAGCAAAGTAAAACCTATTACAAGGTGTTTAATTACAATAAATTTTCAAAATGGCCCCCCAATCCCTCAATGCAAGTGCGACATCGCCGGAAAAACACTTTTTTTATTTCAATGTTTTCTTCTGCTACTCTCAATTTCCGGGTTAACTCGTCCAAGTTGCGGCATTCTCTCAAGTAGACGAGGTCTTCGTAGTATCTCCGTACAAAAAATTCAATGGGTTTAGGTCGGGGGACCGATGGACCGCCAGGCTATAAGGCAGGCGTCACCCCGGCCGCAACGACAAATCCATTTTTCATTTGAGTTAAGTGGTAACGAATACATGACAAGCACTACCGTTCGAATGTAAAGAAAAATCATCAAAATCCGTACACCCTATAAAAAGTTGTAAGGTAACACACACAAAAACAAACTACAGTATTGAAAACCTCATCCTTTTTTTGAAGTCCGTTAAAAACGTACCTTAGTTTATATTAGGATATCCATGTCATCCATAATAGATAAGTAACGTACACAAATAAGTCCATAAAAGTCTAATGTTGTGCAATAATTTGCTGAGTAATTCCACTTGTTTTTCATAGAACAGTGACAAGTAGGTAACTATTATAAACAGGAATCATAAATAGATTAGGTAGTTTTCTACTTGTTTTGCTGCTGTTATCAGTATAGTATCTAGCCGAGTAACTATGTCATAAGTCACAAGGAAAACAAACGAGAAGCGTCATCAAACGCTTCTAGCACAGTACAAATCGAGTGACGTCATCAACTAAGGGTATATCTTCCAGTTACCCAGTGACTTCAGCCAGATTGATAATCGAGTGTCGGTCTTAATAGTAAACATCCCAATTTTCTTGCGATCCCACTTTTTACACGACTGCTCAAAAAAAAGGAGTGATATGTTTTCAAGGTACATGTATGTATGTTTGTGAGTTTCTTTATTCCACCATAACTTCTTAACGGCTTAACCGATTTTAATTTATAAGATATCGTTAGATTCGTCTTGATAAGTGACACAAGGTACATAAAAAAAACATTAAAATAAACTGGCGGAGTTAAGACATTACTGTGAGAAAAGTTTTTTTTTTCAAACCCATCAACTGGTTTATCAAAATGAAGGGATTCAAAAAACGATTCCATATATATACAACTTTTAATTTTAATGGAACAATAAAACAATCACAAAAAATGAATAATTTGCGTTTTTTTACACCTTGAGACATAGTTAATAAGTCTCATCTGCCTGTAATTTCAGTGGCTCTCAAGGACTGCTGCCGGAACACACCGTTAGGTGCTTGGCGACAGATTTTCTACTTGAGGGTGATCGCTAGCCAGGCGGGCATTCGCAAAATGCCCTTCCGCGCGGTGAAGCTCAAGTCATCATTGCTTCGAAATGTATATACACCGTGTCCCAAAATTCAACGATAAGCCGGCATCGGTGCATGGACCTACTCATGACTACTCGGGAAAAAATAAAAAAAAAATTATAACCCTTTTTTTTTTTAATTACAGAGACTTTTATAAAGTTGCGCCAACTTTTATTAAAACTTGCCATGGTAGTGTCCATACTTTTTTTTATAGAAAGTGCATAGAATGTTAAAATCTATGAAAATTATAAGAAAAAATTTTTTTTTTACTGATTTTTGTAAAATAATTACAGACTTTTTGTAATTTTAAAGGATTGTGGTAGATAGCCGTCCTTCTTAGGTTGCTAATGCACAAAAAATATCAAAAATATGTCAAAAATTGTGGTCATGGTAGTTGAAAATAGCATAATGGGTATCGAATATCGATGAAATTTATAAAAGTCTCTGTAATTAATAAAAAAAAACAGTTATAATTTTTTTTTTTTTCCGAGGAGTCATGAGTAGGTCCATGCTCCGATGCCGGCTCATCGTTGAATTTTGGGACACGCTGTATATTGTAGTTTAGTTAGAAGCAACCTGAAATATGCGCCACAAGCATGGAACCCCCACTAAGACAAATACTTACGTTACGCAGATAGAGCGAAGTAAGCAAAGAAGCTTCTTGTGGTTTCTTTTGCCCATATTATATTTAATTTACATCGAATAAGAATGCTCACGTTATGTTAATATAAACTACATATATGCGAGGATCTTTAATTGGCTCAATGTTGCTTATTTTTAAGATACTATACTGTAAAAGCTTTAGGTCTTCCTATAAATAAATAAATAACATAGAAAAAAAATCAGTAAAATGAGATCAATTAATTGGGTATTAACTACCACTAAATATGTAAAGAAATATAACTCAGCAAAGTTATTAAGCGTCTCGTACCTTTACAATCCCTCGTTTAAAGCTCAGGATTATATTTTTGAATCCTTTGCTTCATCAAGCTTCCATACAAGATACATACATACATAAAACTATGCCTCTTTCCCGTAAGGGTAGGGTTTGAAGCAGTGATGGCTCAGTGGCATTGGCTATGGACTGCTGTGCAGCAGGTCCATGGTTCGAATCCCGCCGCGGGCTTGAGCTTCACCGCATGGTGGAAGGGCATTTTGGGAATGCCCGCCTGGCTAGCGACCACCCTCAAGTAGAAAATCTGTCGCCAAGCACCTAACAGTGTGTTCCGGCAGCAGTCCTTGAGAGCCAGTAAAATTACAGACACATGGCCTAACAACTGTACTCTCAGTGACGGGCACAGTGTAATTCGTAATATAGAAATGCATCTGTTATAGGCAGAGGTTAGGCCACTTAACATCAGGTGGGCCTCGGGCTTGTTCCGTCACAATAACATAAAAAAGACCAATACAAGTATACTCGTGACAAATTACAACATTAGGTACACCCTGGCATAACAAATAGATATTGTCTTAAAAAACCCCAACTGCGGTTGTCATCGATTGTACGGAGCAAGTACAGAACAGGATTCCTTGGGTTTTTGAAAATAAAATTTGCTTGTCAGTAATTATACATGGTTATTGGTAAAATGCTAACAACCTCTTAGGGTTGACTTCTGCTAGTCCTAAGAAATTTTTTTTTTTTGTTTTTATGCCTACCCCGAGCCAAGAGCGCCCGCCACGGCAATACTGGACTGCGCCGTAGTCTCTTTGAATAGAGTTTTGATTATTTACATCGTGCAACGTAATAAAAAATATGAAATAATACATTACAGGCACAAGACACTTTTGACATCATGTGCTCAGGTGTAGGGTTCCGTACCATTATCTCATTTCCATTATTATTATTTTTAGCGGCGAAAACCTCTTTTATTGTATGGGAGCCCCCTTGATTGTTTATTAATTATAATTTAATTAATTATGGTATAATTAAATCAATTATATTTAAAGAGAACATAAAACTAAATATTCTGTGAATAGTTAAAGCGTCTACCTGTCACCGTTATTAGTATCGAGCAAGAAACGGTAAAAAAATAAAGTTTGTTGTATGGGAGCCCCCCTTAAATACTTATTTTATTTTTAGTTTTTGTTGTTATAGCAGCAATAAAAATACATCATCTGTGAAAATTTCAAATGTCTAGCTATCAACGTTCTTGAGATACAGCCTGGTGACAGACGGTCGGACGGACAGCGAAGTCTCAGTAATAGGGTCCCGTGTTTACCCTTTGGGCATAGTAGAAGGACCCCACTCTTTCTACTATGCTTTGGGTACGGAACCCTAAAAATATCTCATAATGTTTCTTAGGCCTAGCAGAAGTCAAAGAGGTTGTTAGCATTTTACCAATAACCCGTTACAGTTTTAAAATTATATTAGCATTTTACCCGATAGCTCATATTATATGGTGTAAAATGAGAACATCATCAATGTAGTCGAAGCAAATTAAATATGCATTATAAGGGAGATCTCAAATACTACCCCTCAGATCTCACTGAAATTTATATGGGACCAATAAAAAGTTACTTTATGATTGGGACCACATGACAAGCACCAGAATCGAATATAAAAAAAAAAACATCAAAATCGGTACACACTGTAAAAAGATATGAGGTAACGTACAAAAAAAAAATAGGCGAACTGAGAACCTTTTCTTTTTAAGTGGGTTAAAATTTGATTCTAACGTGTTTGATTTGAAACATGAAACTGGCACAATACGCAAACCGCGTCATAGCCAAGAAGAAAGAAAAAAAAAACTTGTTTGATTTGTTCTGTTACATGCTGTAACTTGACTTTATTTGGGATTCGATAGGAATACTAAATAATATTTTGTAGATTCCGTTACAAGAAATATTAAGTGGATCTGTTTTATGGGATCGGATGGGACCTACCCATTCTTTATCGATTACTTAATCATGACGTAACAAATGATGATTTACCGCCTTTGATTGTTTTGTTACAAAGTAAATCAGTATTGCATCAAACCGCAGCTATACTTATAAATGCAATTAAGTAATTATTTTATGAATTATTGCAATCGTTTTATTAAATGGTCACAGATCATGATTTAATTATTAATAATAACTCCCTAATCAATATTTATCCCTTGGATTAGAGGCCAAATACTTCATGGAAAATCTGATGCAATATGTAGGTACTTACTGTCAACGGATTTTTTTGTACTAGTTGGGGCAAAAGTAATTACGCTATTTGAAAACCCTATAACTTTTGCAAATGGCGCCAAATGTCAATTCGGTTTTGACATTTGTAAACAAACTTAGAATAGACCGGGTCGCTTAATCTCTAGTATTGATGATTTGCACTGGCGGGCCATATCACCCGATTCAACCATTCCAGACATTTTTTAAGCAGTATTTTGAAGTAGCGTATTTACGTCATCAAGACTCCGATACTCGATGCCCTTAAGGGTGAACTGGCCGGTCCGGTTTTTCCATACAAACGTCGTAGTGTGATCACTCCCTTATTGGAGGATTTAGGTCCAAAACAAAGCATGATATCGATTGAACTCGTCATTATCTAGGTTTGTATCGTAACTAAATTTTAAAAAGAAAATTAATTTGAGAATTATGAGCCTCGAAACATATTCATATAAAGTTTTCAAGGGTCATAACTTTCAACTTTATTATCTTCTTAAAATTTCGTTACGATATAAACCTAGATAATGATGAGTTTAATCGATATTATGCTTAATTCTATACCTAAAATCTCAAATAAGGGAGTGATCACCCAACGGCGTTAGTTTGGAGAACTGTACGACCAGTTCAACCTTAAGGAGAACACGAGAAGCTGTCGCTCGAAGTTCTTGCAAGAGAGATGTAAAAAGATTTTCATAACAAAAAAAATAACATTAGGGGATTACTTTGGCCCCCTCTGTATTAACAAATAATTTTACAAATATTTTTAGCGAACATTAAATTAAATCCTTAGAAATTAATTTAAGAAATATAAGAAACATATTAATTATATATATTTTTTATAATTATAACTGACTAAAAATTAACATATTTAACTAAAAAAACTTTTATAAAATTAATCTAATATTCCGCTACCATTAAGCAGTGTTCCCAAAATGCTGGCCGCATTGCCACGTTGTATGGCAATGCTTATCCTCTGTGCAAAGTATATGCCAGCATTTTGGTCCCAAGTAGCGTCGACCAGACGTTAATTTTAGTCAGAAATATTTAAAAAAAATTATATAATTATTATGTTAATTCTTCTCAAGAGGTATGTAACACATATTGTTAAATCGTCACAAGAAACATATCCAGGGATAATATCGCCTAAATATCCTGCTACCAGGCGGAAGTGACGTCAGAGACGCCTCATACCCTAGCCGGAATAGTTTCCGACGCGTTTCATCGCTTTTAAAAGAAGCAATGATAATTATATCTTGGGTATAGGTAAAATACAGGCACAAGAGACCTAACGACTGCACATGTGACGAAATGAAACTGTTATAGGCAGAGTTTACCGCTTAACATCAGGTGGGTCTCATAGTCCTCAGACTAAAGACCGCAGTGAGATGAGACTACAACCTTCCACATTTTTGTTATTATTTGTGCGGCCTATATCAGGATAGCCTATCAGGTAGATCTTTGACCACCATCTCACCTGATGATAAGTGTTGATGTGGTCGAAGATGTTGTTAAGGCTAACCTAGAATTACTGGCTCTCAAAGACAGCTGCCGGAACATACAGGTACGAGTAAGCTTGGCGACAGATTTTCTACTTGAGGTTGGTACGAGTAGCTAGCCAGGCGGGCATTTGCACATTGCCCTATTACCTGCCATCCTATGACAACGACCAGGACCGACGGCTTAACGTGCCCTCCGAAGCATGTCATTATCCAAGACATGACCGCAGCGGGCATTGCTTAACTGAGCTGAACGGTTAAGAATGGCTTCGCTATGAGCGCTTCAAAACTTATCTGTAAATGATAAAAGCCAAGGCTTGCGTAGTCCAGCGTGGTCCATGACTAACGCACGTCGAATGCTGCCTTTACGGATTATGATAACGTTAACCTAATACAATAACTAGTTACTTAGCTTACGTCATTATAATATACGTATCTGCGATACCTTCAGAACCTAAGTTGCAAACGATGAAGCGCTCGTAGCGAAGTTTACTTAGCTGTTCGCAACCGATCAGCAAAGTTAAGCAACGTCGCGCGCGGTCATGAGTTGGATGGGTGACCGCTATTGACATTACTACTGAGCGTTTCCGTGTTTCGGAGGGCACGTTATGCCGTCAGTCGCGGTTGTTGTCTTAGGATGGCAGTCGTTATAGTATGGCGGTAGGGCATTTTGCGAATGCCCGCCTGGCTAGCTACCACCCTCAAGTAGAAAATCTGTCGGCAAGCACCTAACGGTGTGTTCCGGCAGCTGTCCTTGAGAGCCAGTACATCTAGGTTAGCCTGAACAACATCTTCGACCACATCATCACTTACCATCAGGTGAGATAGTGGTCAAAGGCTAACCTATCTCACACCTTAAAAAGAAAATAAAATAAACTCGGAGTGCAACTTTACACACTATGTAGTGTATGTTCACAACCTTAGAGAAGAGCGTTTGGTTGTTGACTACTCGATCGTACCAAACCTCTTAAAGTTTCAAATTTTGAACTATCAACATCAGTCGTTAAATGGTTGCAACCTTAACTGACATGACTGAAATTTATTGATGATAGAATTTTAGTCAAATTAGTATTGAATCACAGGTGACGGTGGTATTATGCTTTTCAAATACCATAAAACGTGTAATTATATAAAAATAAATATAACTTAGCAAACACCATAAAAAAGATAATTATCATAATAGTAATCTCAGTAGTTGTTACATGTTTGTGCCTTTTGGGGTCGAAACGCTGGGACCGTGGGGACCGAGCGCCAAATTATTATTCAAAAACGTCTCAAAACGTCTGGTCGACGCTACTTGTGACCAAAATGCTGGCATATACTTTGCACAGAGGATAAGCATTGCCATACAACGTGGCAATGCGGCCAGCATTTTGGGGACACTGCCTAATGGTAGCGGAATATTGGATTAGGTTATTTTTTTTTCTTTAATTAATTTTAAGTTTTTTATTTAAATATGTTAATCCGTAAAATTTAGTTATATTTGTAAGCATTACTGATAATATACTGAATTATCATAATATACATTTTCATATTTGATGTTATAAAACAACCGTGTCGTTCCTTACCTACTAGTAAGTTAAAAACAACGAAACAACTACACTCTGAGGCTCTGAATGTAGCCCTGCAGTAGGAAGTAGGAAGAAACGTGGTACTAAGATAATCAAAATTATATAATACAGACCCACCAACTTAACTGTTCAGGTGGCAGAAAAAAGAACTAAAACTTTCCCTCAAATTGTAACAGTCTGTAGTTGATTTCCATGACCAGTAGCGCCCTCGAAAACTGCACAGTTAAGTTGGTGGTACTATACATGTGTGTTCAGCACACATAAATGATGGATAGTCACGTCTAGACGATATGCGAATACACCAATATTTATGAAGACATTTTAAGACTCGTGTTAGCAGATGGATTTTGTATTTGGGATTCTTATTAATAGACTAAGAGTACCAACCTGATAAGATGGTGACGCAATAGCTTACACAATGCACGTGCATGTGATGCATATGATTGCTTTAGATATACTTATATTTCTGTAATTTAGTGAATCATTTGTAGCAAGAGAAGGCAATAGTATTTTTATCCGACTTCAAAACAGGAGGATGTTCTCAATCGACTGTATTTTGTGTGCCATCATCATCATCATCATTTCAGCCGCAAGAAGTCCACTGCTGGATATATGCCTCCCCCATAGATTTCCAAAGCGGCCTGCATCCAGCCTCTTCCTGTGACCTTAATAACGTCGTCTGTCCTTGTAGGTGGTCTTCAGACGCTGCGCTTGCTTGTTTGTGGCCTCAATTCGAGAACCTTTCGGCCCAATCGACCATCAGTTCTGCGTGCCATGTGCCCTGCCCATTGCCACTTCAACACGCTAATCTGCCGGGTTATGTCGGTAACTTTCGTTCGTCGATCTCCTCATTCCTGATTCGATCTCGTAGAGAAATACCGAGCATAGCCCTCTCCATAGCTCGGTGTGCGACTTTGAGCTTACTTTTTGTGTGTGCTGCCTCATAACTCTTTACTTTTACTCTTTTTGAAGCAGTGATGGCTCAGTGGCATTGGCTATGGACTGCCGTGCAGCAGGTCCATGGTTCGAATCCCGCCCAGAGCTTGAGCTTCACCGCATGGTGGAAGGGCATTTTGCGAATGCCCGCCTGGCTAGCGACCACCCTCAAGGAGAAAATCTGTCGCCAAGCACCTAACGGTGTGTTCCAGCAGCTTGAGAGCCAGTGAAATAACAGGCAAAATGAGACTTAACAGGTATGTCTCAAGGTGATAGTGACATGTAATGAGAGACATATTTCAAGGTAGTCGTTACACGCTTTGTGATAGTGAGACACACTCACTTCGCTCCTCATGAGTTAGAAATTACAGGGAGACTTAACAACTATGTCTCGAAGTGACGGGCGCATTGCAGTTCGTCACTTGTGATGAAATGCATCTGTTATAGGCAGAGGATACCGCTTAACATCAGGTGGGCCTCGCGCTTGTTCCTTCACAATAACATAAAAATGGGTGTACCTACTGATTTTGTTTTTTTTTATATGATTAAGCTGGTGCTTGTCATGTGGTCCCATTTGAATTTGAGTGAGATCTGACGAGTAGTAGTTGAGTTATCCGTTATGCGTATTTAATTGGTTTCGACTACATTGACGATGTTCTCATTTTCACTTGTCGATCTAAATGAACAAAAACTGTACACGATGGTTTGGTTTATTTACTTTTAGTGCACTTTTGTTTTTGAATCTTTTCTGTGGCAATCGGATTATTTTTCTAAATGTTTTTTTTTTTTTTTAAGTTATGTAGTGTTTCGACTTCTCCACTAACTAGCCGCTACGCCTGATGCCTGCTCAGTGCTCAGTACCTACAGTTGCAGTGTCACCGTGCTAACTCTGCTTGACACTGCACTGCGCTCGTCTTTCAGTGATGTTCGTTCTTATCTCTAATACAATAACTAGTTACTTAGCTTACGTCATTATATAATATCTGCAATTAACAAACGTATCTGCAATACGTTCAGAATATAAGCATTAGCTTAGGTTCTGAACTCGCCCCCCGAAGGGTTCCCGCCTTGTCGTGGCGGTGGGGCTTAGTAGCCGTGGCTTCGTCACCCACGGTGAAGCGAAGAGGAACCAGGGGCCGTGCTGGCTTGGGCAGTCGGCCGGCCCCAGAGGGGCCGCTCCACTGGGCTTTGCCTCTAAGTCCAGACTGGAGCGGCAACGGGTAGGCTGCGGTGCTGTATGGGCAGCACCGCATCTGAGGCGGGCTGTGGTGTTGTATGGGCGACACCACAGCTGACGGTGAGGGGCCACGGCGGGAGAGGAGTGCCGGTATCACGGTGCGCCGCTCTCCCTACCTTCCGTGGCCACGGCGGGGCCGCCACCGTTGGAGGGCGGACGCGGAGGGGCCGCAGGGGAAGAGGAGTGTTGGTATAGCGAGGCGCCGCTCTCCCTATCCTCTGCGGCCGAAGTAGCAGGCGACGGGGCTACTCATCTGACCCGTCGCAGGGGGACCTTGGGCGTCGAAAGCGGGGTCGTCTGACGCCCATTTGCGGGCTTGGTCCCCGGGTGGTAGCGACGTGCCATGTGTTCTGGTGCATCGTGAGGGGTAGCACCCCAGGAGGGGTCCGGCAACGGACAACCATGGCGGGTTCGTGGTTGAGTGCTAAAGCGACCCTGCGATCCCGCCGAGAAGCGGTAGAGATGGAACACCGTGTGTTATTTAGTCGGTAGGGGCACTTGCTGCTGTGGGAGTAGTTGGTGTCGAGCCCGACATATCCCGGTCACCTTCCCCGGGGTGGACGGGAATGCGTAAATGCATTTATCACACGTTAAAAAAAAAAAAAAAAAGGTTCTGAACTCGAACTCGGGGTGCAACTTTTCACAACCTTAGAGGAGAGAGTGTTTGGTTGTTGACAACTCGATCGTACCAAACCTCTTAACTTGCAACTCTTTAACTATCAAAATCAGTCGTTAAATGGTTGCAACCCTGACATGACTGACATTTGTTGACGATACAGTTAAAGGCATTTGAAATTTGCAGGTAACGGTGGTAATAATAATGTTCTCATTTTCACTTGTCGATCTAAATGAACAGAAACGTATACAATGGTTTGGTTTATTTACTTTTAGTGCAATTTTGTTTTAGAATATTTTCTGTGGCAATCGGTTTTTTTTTCTATATGTATTTATTTTTAAGTTATGCAGTGTTTCGACGTCTCCACTAACTATAGCCGCTACGCCTGATGCCTGCTCATTATAGTGCAGTGTCACCGTCCTCATTCTGCTTGACACTACACTGCGCTCGTCTCTCAGTGACGTTAGTTCTTATCTCTCGTTCGTCCCATTCCCAGCTGCAATGCCCTTCCTTCAGGCCTAAACACTGTTTGTACATTATCTGTGTTTGTCTGACGATAACATTTATAGATCATTAGAAAACATAACTTATTATTAGAAGTCCCAAGTCCACTCTCATTTTGAACGATCTTTGATATCAATAGATCAATACTCGTAGTTATCACTGCAGCTGGAAAGTTCATCCCATATCTGCACTCGAGTAATATTATCACACCAACTATAATCGACTGATGTCATTTAAAATAAAGCTCTAGCTATATCCAGACTTTTGGGAAAAGTTAGCTAGTTAAGTAGCCTGGCTAGTTACCACCCTCAAGTAGAAAATCTGTCGCCAAGCACATGACGGTGTGTTCCGGCAGCTGTCCTTGAGAGCCAGTAATTCTATTACAAAATTACAAATATACGATAGGAAAAATTTAAGTCATGTGCGGGATTCGCACCCGCGTCCATCCGCCCCTTTAGCCGGGGCATGCTCTAACCAATTGAGCTAACATGACATGACGTCATAACTCGAATTTTTCCTATAGTTCATTAACCATCGTATTGGGATGGAGCGACATCTATAGTACCACTTACGTTGTACTACAAACAAGACCAATTTTGCAATTGGTTTTATACTTGTAAATGATGACGCAACCTTATAATTTTTATATATTGTTATGATTGCAATAACGCCTGCTAAGCGGATTACATTACAAAATTACAAATATACGATAGGAAAATTTTTTTTCCTTATCTTATCCGCTTAGCAGGCGTTATTGCAATCATAACAATATAAAAAAAAAAAAAAAAAAAAAAAAAAAAAAAAAAAAACAGTAATTCTAGCCTGAACAACATCTTCGATTATCACTTAACGTCAGGTGAGGTAGTGGTCAAAGGCTAATCTATAAGCGATAAAAAATACTTAGCTCCCTTTAATCCATGCACCAATACGTCTGCACTGTACGAGATAGTCTAGAATGATATGTTCCCAAGTAAAGTCTACCCTCACAACTCCCGCCGAAAAGTGAAGTCAGTTTAGCTACTAGAATAAATCAGAAATAGACTTTAGTCAATTTCTTGTTTTTAAATCCTAAAACGGGTCTATTCACGCACGAATTAAGATCAAAATAATAATATTTTGACTAACCTCGACGTTTCGATCAAGTTGCATTGACCGTGCGAGTCATAGTCAATTGACTAAAATGATACGCCGTCATAGTCAAATAAATTGTTGTTTTTTTTATTGCTAATGGTTAAGCCATTGACCACTATCTCACCTGATGGTAAGTGACGATGTGGTCGAAGATGTTAGTCAGGCTAACCTAGAATTACTGGCTCTCCAGGACAGCTGCCGGAACACACCGTGAGGTGCTTGGCCACCGTAAGGTTTTAAACTTGGGAACATATTGACAAATGATTTACATTGACAAAGTGGAGAATTAATTATATTATACTAAGGGCCTGTTTCAGAATGGACGAGACATATTTAATAAATAAAACACTATCTTTGCGTTTCACAGTCATCGATTTACCCTATTCATCGGTTAAAGCTTGAAACGCGCTGCATGTTAACTTATATTTTTATCATTCAATTATTTTATGTTCTGGGTAGTATAACCGGAACTTACTCGAACAGTCTGAAACAGGCCCTTAATGATATAGTGATTACCTAATTTATCACAATAGCTAACACAATAATAAACATTAAGTACTGAATGTTTGTAGTATTACTTCGTACCTACTTATTTTAAAATCTATTTATTTTATTTGTTTCAGTATGTGCAGCTTTAAGTTTCTTATTGCCAAGCGACAAACCTACTGTTTCAACTGCGAGCACCGCCACCTTGGAAGCTGACAGCAGATGAACCATAGCCAATATAGACTGAACACGACTGAAATCACGACCCCTATTATCGTGAAAATTTTATTTAAATAACGTTAATTATGATTGTTTCATTGTTATTATTATTTTAAGCTGTCGTTATTCCTTTATTATCAATATACTACGAACTATATAGATTACTACATCTACTACAAAAAAAACATTTAGACAAATTGCAGACTCACAGGCAGTCCAAACGCTCCAGCCCAATACCAGTTGGCAGCGTGTCCAGCATGCTGGCAGCATTGCCCCGTTGAATTGCAATGCTTATTCATTGATTGTTAATTAGTACGAATATGTAAATGTACCTTTACTTGCCTGCAAAGGTTTTAAAGTGGAAACTGACGTCTATGGCGGAAAATTCAATATGAAATAGTTTTATCACGCTTGTAATATGTAGATAGGGTTAACTAAGCATTAGACGGCCTAACTATAGTGGCTCTTTGAGCTGAAGACCTGACTAAAACATTTTTTTTTTACATTTCAATCCTCATATATTCAACGATTTGAAAAATGTCCACAAACAGAATCGACACAGAATTCCATATACCTAATTATCGAACCAGCTCATAAAACTTCACGACAATCGGTTGAGTAATGCGACCTGTAGATGAGAATAACCTGAAATGTGGACAGACAAACGAAAGCATTTTTGGCCAAGCTAAGCCGAGCTTGTGAAGCAGTGATGGCTTAGTGGCATTGGCTATGGACTGCCGCGCAGCAGGTCCAAAATCTGTCGCCAAGCACCTAACAGTGTGTTCCGACAGCAGTCCTTGAGAGCCAATAAAATTACAGGCACATGAGACCTAATAACGTGTCAAACTGATATAAAAACACAGAGACAGATTGTGGATGTACAGCGTGCTGTACCCTGTGCGGTTCAGGATGACAATGGGTTCGCCCTTGTGAAAAATAAAAGCCGTCAACCTCGGCAGAACCGCAATCATCGCGGCACAGCTATTGCCGCGACCGTTAAAATATACCTTTCTCGACTGGACAAGGAGACAAAAGGAGAAGATATCCTGCGTTACGTCCGGGAGAAACTGAAGGGCCGGTGTGAGGAGCAAATCTCACTGAATTTGATGCGGTTGGAGCAGATTAGGGCTACAGACTTTAAGTCATATACCCTTCAGGTCCCAGCAGCTCAATCCAAGATGTTCCTGACACCGGACTTTTGGCCTGCAGGGGTGGTATACCGTTTGTTCAGGGAGAGGAAGCAGAGTCCATCTGTTATGTAGTGTCACGGAATAATTCAAATTTGTTTTATATACACCGTGTCCCAAAATTCAACGATAAGCCGGCATCGGTGCATGGACCTACTCATGACTCCTCGGAAAAAAAAAAAATTATAACTGTTTTTTTTTATTAATTACAGAGACTTTAATAAATTTCATCGATATTCGATACCCATTATGCTATTTTCAACTACCATGACCACAATTTTTGACATATTTTTGATATTTTTTGTGCATTAGCAACCTAAGAAGGACGGCTATCTACCACAATCCTTTAAAATTACAGAAAGTCTGTAGTTATTTTACAAAAATCAGTAAAAAAAAAAATTTTTCTTATAATTTTCATAGATTTTAACATTCTATGCACTTTCTATAGTCTGGGTTAAAAAAAAAAGTATGGACACTACCATGGCAAGTTTTATTAAAAGTTGGCGCAACTTTATAAAAGTCTCTGTAATTAAAAAAAAAAAGAGTTATAATTTTTTTTTTATTTTTTCCCGAGTAGTCATGGGTAGGTCCATGCACCGATGCCGGCTTATCGTTGAATTTTGGGACACGGTGTATATATATATATATATATATATTTTAGATTAAGGTACGTATGTTCTATGGGTCCGTACATTTATAAATTTATTTATTGTGTCTGTTACCTGAAATAAAGATTTATTACTATTATTATATTATAATAACTGTACGTCTCAGTGTGACGGGCACAGTACAATTCGTCGTTGACGAAATGCGTCTGTTATTCATTTAACATCAGGTGGGCTTGTTCCGTCACAATAACAAAAAAAAAACGGAAAAGAATCACTCATGGTCCGGGCTCGTTCGATCAATGATAGAATTTATGAATTTCCCACCATATTCGTCAGCATTCACCTTAAAAGCGCTAATTTCACAATCATAACGATTAGAAACATTATGTAGATATAAGAAGTTTTTGTTTATAATTTAGACAACTTATCGTGTAATGTTTACTGATAAGTGATAACCAATTAATTGTTGTGCAAAGTTTTTTTATTAATGGTATCTAAAATAAAATGTTTCATAAGTATTGAATTATTATGTCTACACATTTTATCTCAGCAGACAAAATTCTCTTCTCTTGTTGTAATCAAACCCACGTCTAACGGTTTCACTCCGGGCTCTCCCGATCAAGATAATAAAATTATGTGCTATTTAAATGTGTAAGTGTGGCGAAAATGCCCAAAAAGATGGCAGTTGTTTAGTAGGCGCTTCCTTTTTTACGACTCCTAACCTGGAAGATATGGGAAGATGCAATTGTAGCCCTGCGCCTCAGGGGGATATATGGATTTCTAATCTTTATTCCAGTTACACCACACGTCCATTTTAGTATTTGCGTCTCTCCCACTTGCACTCTTCTTAGTTGCTTAATTAATATGTATATTGAAAAGAAGACATAAAGATGTACTTTATGTTTTCTACATTTTATCCTCAAGGGAAGCGTATTCGTATATAGCTTTCCATACAATGTTAATTAGCTGCTAAATATTTTAAATCGATCTCGCTGATGAACTCGCTGAAATACTCGGCTACTGGTATGCCAGTTTTTCGTAAACTCAGCTTCTGTTTTGCCAGGGTTGAATTTACGAAAATATTTTTTATCGAGGTTGTTAAGTTAACATTTGGGATAAAAACTGGCAATCAAGAGGCATAGATATTAAGTTCAAGGACATGCAAGCAAAATTTCTCCAAATATTGAACTCATGGTATTTTTTTACCTCTGACTCTGACTAAGTGCACTGTGCCCTGAGACATACAGATGTGCATGTTATATAATTATTATTGACTTCTCCAGTACTGCTGCCGGGACACACTTTTAGGTACTTGGCGACAGATGTTCTATTGAGGGTGATAGCCAGCCTGGCGAGCATTCGATGTTTTCGCAAAATGCTCTTCCACCATGCGGTGAAGCTCAAGCCGGCATGGACATCCAACCATCGGACCTGAGGCACGGTCCATAGAATTACTGCTCGGCCTTTATTGATTCAAAAATTATGTCGAAACTACTTTTGCATGGAAAACGCTATGACGCACACTTCCCCATATGGCTTCATGAGAATTCTTGAGTGACATGCAGTTGATGACCAACAGACCAAGAGACCTGTTGCCGTTTCATCAATCCATGTTATATTACATGATAAGGATAAATATCCTTCTCTCCTCGTATGCAGTGTTAAACTATATGACTAAAACTATTTTTAACAGAGTAAAGAGATAATATTTTTAAATATATTGTACAATATATAAATATGTGTGAAAGTCACGAGAATTTCATTTAAAAAAAGAGAATAGAGAGTTTGTTTCCGTAGGAAATCGAAGTCCGACAATAATGTTATTGTCTATCGGTATTATATAAATTTATTAATACTAATAAGTATAATAGATATAATAATAGTTGAATTCTGTTAAAATTATTTTCTTCTTATGGGTGAACCGATTTTGATGATTCTTTTTTGTTTGAAAGCTGATGCTTGCTGTGTGTTCCCATTTAAATATCATCAAAATCTGTCCAGCCGTTTTTGAGTTACACTACAATAACTGAAAAGTATTTTCCTATCTTGATGATATAGGCATTGACAGTGAATGACAATCGATCGCATAAGTAGCAAGGGTCACTAAAAAGGGTGAAACAATTTTTTCACCAAAAAATGGCACTGACTTCAACCCTCAAATGTGTGAAAGAGCTTGTCGAAGTCGATGCCATGCGCACAATTTTGTGATAATAGGTACTTTGAACCATCATGGTACCCACTTCAACAAGTTATTTCAGACATTTGAGTGTAGAATAGCGAGCCATTTATTGTTAAAAAAAAATCTTTAAAAGCTACCTTCCAAACCTTTTACCTTTCAAACTGAACATTATAGAAAATTACACGAAAATTTACAAGTACCGTAGGTACTGATTGAGTCCTTCTACTTACAATTCCAACTAGAAATTTACCGGTTCTGTTTTATTACCTCACTAGCGCTCCTCCCCGGCTTCGCGCGGGTATTTAACAAAAAAAAACATAAATTATAAATTTAAACACATAAAAAAGTAGTTATTGTGACATAACTGTAATAGTACCTAAGACTATTTTTATTACGGACTTTTTTATAGATATTATAGATGCCTTTTATAAAATTGTAGTAAACTTTGCTCTATTTCCAATAATTTCCGCAGTGTACGTGATTTAACGATTTTTTTGGTATTTTTGTCGCACTTTGATCCCTAACATTTATGAACAATTTCTATAGTCTATGTTCATCAGGTATAATGTTGTATTATCACGGTGAAAGAATTTTTCAAATCCGTCCAGTAGTTTCAGAAACTATTCAATACTAACAAAGGAACAATAAAATCTTTCTTCTTTATTATATTATACATATATAATATATTATAATAAGTTTAGATTGTACTTCACCAAAGTCATGATTCTACATCATTGACCTTTATGTAGTTAGTGGTAATAATATTCTTATGTATGACGTGTTCAGTATACATTGTGTATTGCACAATTATTGTATATTTCACAACAAATCTTTTGTTTGTTATAAAGTAGTAAATATTTTTAATTGTATGTTCAATAACCTTCAACAGAATGATAACGTGATAACTAGGTATAGTAAATACTTTTACCTATTTTTGTATTTTTTTCGTAAACTTCATTGATGTTAACAGTATCTAAGTACCTTTCTAGGTTTATATCTAAAAACCTAAAAATACTTGATTTCAATTCACAACAGAAACGTCGAATTTAGGTTTTTTATTTATTTAATATTATGTTATAGAATTTGTAGTACACCTTCCTCCTTAAGACGCTGTCAAATGCTGAACTTTTGTCACTATCAGACTGTATAGTAGTGAAAGAGAGCGACGATGAAATCGCGATCAGTTTAGACAAAATCCGAAAGTAAGCTATATAACACAAATCTAGTAACGTAAATCGAAAATGTAACTTTTCTTGTTCCTCTTGATAAAGATTTGCTATTTTATTAATATATTTTCATATACATTCATACGTAAATTTATTTAATTTAGAGTCAACTTTGCAATTTTATTCCATCGAGAATTGTCTCGATAGAATAAAATTGCAAAGACTCTAAATTACATTTGTAACTTAGAACTTAGAAAGTAACAGTCCGAAACACGTTTCCTTAAAATTGTACGTGTTTCTGACTTTAATTGGCTTTGGATAATATGATCAAGAGTAACGTATAATTTTGTTATTGCTACAAACTAATAAACGAATAGACACTAAAATACAATACATTTTGCTAAAAATCTGTTCAAGTAAAGCTATTTAGCAATTGTCAGCGTCTTAAAGAGTAAGGTCAAAGTCAAAGTCAAAGCCAAAACTGTACGAGGGGGTACCTTTTATCTATTTATCCAACAATATACCACAGACTTTGTTACCATAGATGTCCAATGATATAGCTCCTTAAACTATAGTTTCGATCTTGTTCAGGCTAATTTAGAATTACTGGCTCTCAAGGACAGCTGCCGGAACACACCGTTACGGTTCTTGGCGACAGATTTTCTACTGCAGGGGTGTTTACTAGCCAGGGAGGCATTCGCAAAATGTCCTACCACCGTGCTATATAGATTGCCATCGTAAGACAACAACCGGGACCGACGGCGGGTCACCCATCCAAGACATGACCGCAGTGAACGCTGCTTAACTTAGCTGATCGGTTAATAACGGATCGGAAAGGCGAGACGGTACTTCATGTAGGTCCATTACCTGCATCCTTATAAGGCTCAGGTTCGGCCTCACATCTCACGACGGGAGCTCTCCAGTACCAGCTTCTTCCATTTGACCGCATTCAACCCAGAGCGACTCGAATCGTTGACGATCAAGTTCTCTCCGGTCGGCTCGACCCTTTGGCACTGATTTAATGCCTGCAGCTGAATTTCCCCATCGGACGACCCGACAAAGCATGATGAAGAATGAATGCCAATTTCACGGCATTTTCTACCTCGCACTGCCACAATTTGGAACCAGGTGGCAGGTGAAGTATTTCCGAACAGATACCACTTAGGGGCCTTCAAGAAGAGAGCATATTCTCTCCTCAAAGGCCGGCAATACATCCTCGAGACCTTTGGTGTTACGGATGTTCGTGGGCGACGGTAATTACCACAGAAAAGAGAAACAGTATTATATTTCTCCATGGTAATTACTACCAAGTGAGACGTCTACATGTTTTGCCTTACATCTCAAAAAAAAACGGCTAAGTAAAATTTGCTACGAGCACGTCAAAACAACTAAAAACTAGATATATAGACATATATGGCCACTACTATTTCTTTGTCCACGCTGCTGTCACAAGTCATAAAATGCTATATCGAGTAGTTTTATTTTTCCCACGACAAAAAGCAAATAAATACAAAAACTGCCACTAGGTTTGACGTTCTATGGTAGCTAAAGCCTATCACATTTTGATGGTCTATAGTATAAAGTTCTCCGCGTGTTAGTTAAGCCCTTGTTTTGTGAAATTGAGCCTAACTAGGTTAAGCAATGATGGCCGAGCGGTTATAGCAATGGACTGCGTTGCCGCGGATCTATGGTTCGATCCCCACCGCAGGCTTGAGCTTTACCGCATGGTGGGAGAGCATTTTGCGAATGCTTCAAGTCAACCAATCCCAACAATCTGTCGCCAAGCACCTAACAGTGTGTTCCGGCAGTCCTTGAGAGCTAGTAAAATTACAGGCACACGAGACTCAACAACTACTTATGTCTCAGTGTGACGGGCGCAGTGAAATTCACAATAACATTAAAAATAAAAACAACAACATCCGCTGCGGTCATGACTTGGATGGGTGACCGCTAGTGTCATTTACTACTGAGCGTGCACGTGCGTCAGAGGACACGTTAAGCCGTAGGTCTTACTCGATCGCGATATAATATACATAATCAATAATCACGTACCATGCGAATTAACTACGTAGTGGGCAGACGCAACACTTAAAAAAACCGCCCATGTGCGAGAGGGACTCGCGCACGAAGGATTCCGCAGGTATAACATTGTCTGTAAGTTACAGACACTTTTCGCAGTGTCTGATTGAGCTGGGTAGGTACGGCGAAAATCTCTTTTATTGTATGGGAGCTCACTTAATTATTTATTTAATTTTAATTAATTATATTTAAAGAGATCATAAAACTAAATATTCTGTGAATAGTTAAGGGTGAACTGGCCGGGCCGTTCTCCATACAAACGCCGTAGGGTGATCACTGCCTTATTTGCGGATTTAGGTCCAAAACAAAGCATAATACCTATTGATCTCGTCATTACCTAGACTTGTATGATGCCGAAATTTTAATAAGATAATTAACTTGAGAGTTATGAGCTTCGAAACATTTTCATATAACATTTTCAAGGCTCATAACTTACAACTTAATTATCTTTTTTAAAATTTCGGCATCATACAAGCCTAGATAATGACGAGATCAATCGGTATTATGCTTAATTCTGGACCTAAAGTCTCAAATACGCGAGTGATCACCCTACGGCGTTTGTATGGAGAAGCGACCGGCCAGTTCAACCTTCTACCTGTCACCGTTATTAGTATCGAGCAAGAAACGGTAAAAAATCAAGTTTTTTGCATGGGAGCCCCTCTTAACTATTTCTTTTATTTTATTTTTAATATTTGGTGTTATAGCGGCAATAGAAATACATCATCTGTGAAAATTTTAACTGTCTAGCTATCGCCGTTCTTGAGATACAGCCTGGTGACAGACGGACAGCGAAGCCTCAGTAATAGGGTCCCGATTTTACCCTTTGAGTACGGAACCCTAAAAAGAAACAACAAACAAATGATACCAAGAGTTGATTGGTTGCGGACGCGAAAAGTGGCAGTAGTGTTAGTTGACCCGAAGTGTTGGTGCAGATCTCCCGCGGACTCTTATCAACCGTTTAGTTTATAAGCAGTGATAACGAATCGGCGTAATTAGTAAAGAGAGTGCCGCTTTATCAGTCAGTCAGTTATATAGTTACCGACAAACGCACGAGCGCCTGCCTAATTTTGCGGATCTTAAAAAAGTAAGTAAATATAACAATTGAATTAAAATAAATATTTTTATATATTGAACAGGTACTATATATTGCTTATATATTATTTGAACGATTAATGTATGAATTTCTCGTCGATTAAAATCTAGTACTGTGCTCGTGGGGTGCCAAGCTATAATGTCACACCCCATTGTTTGTTAGCTGTGGTTGCCGTAAGAGGCGACAATAGGTAAAATACCGGAAGGTAGGCAGCAGCGCCTTCTGAGGAATTGATATCTTAAACTCCGATCCCCAAGACGCCTGCCAAGCGTGGGGATTATGGCAAAACCCCTTTAAATGGGGGAGGCTGTGTTCAGCAGTGGATAATCCGGCTGGTAGGTAAAGTACAGTACTGTGACTATACATGCGTAATTGTAAAATGTGACGCAATAATACCATTTTCTTGTAAAATTTGCAAAAATACGAAACAGTGAACTTCCTGTATGTTCAATTGATTAAATTATATTTAAAATAAATATGATTTATCTCAAAACATATCAAATAATTTAAAAGTAGCAATTTAAATTCATTAATTGTATGATAAACCAGATTGTAGAGTAGGTTTTGAAGCGCTCGTAGCGAAGTTTACTTAGCTGTTCTCAACCGATCAGCAAAGTTAAGCAACGTCGCGCGCGGTCATGAGTTGGATGGGTGACCGCTAGTGATATTACTACTGAGCGTTTCCGTGCTTCGGAGGGCACGTTAAGCCGTCGGTCCCGGTTGTTGTCTTAGGATGGCAGTCGTTATAGCATGGTGGTAGGGCATTTTGCGAATGCCCGCCTGGCTAGCTACCACCCTCAAGTAGAAAATCTGTCGCCAAGCACCTAACGGTGTGTTCCGACAGCTGTCTTTGAGAGCCAGTACTTCTAGGTTAGCCTGAACAACATCTTCGACCACATCATCACTTACCATCAGGTGAGATAGTGGTCAAAGGCTAACCTATCAGGCAAAAAAAAAAAAAAAAAAGGTACATAATATATAATACGAGAATTAAAATATTACTGCAATCAAAATATCAATGTTACGTTATAAAGAACAAACACAATGTAATTCAATGACTTTTTTTTACTAACAATAAATAAATTATTCATTTAGATATAAAGATATAAGTGTAGGTAAGTAAGTACACCTTACAAAACAAATCGTATTAGACTGAGACGATAATGCTTAATTTATGAAAAATTACTTAATTAGCATAACATTATTAAAGAAGCATAATTAGTACAATAATATTCTTTATTGATACCAAAACTTAGGCTACACTAACATGTAATGTATGAGTAACAATTTTTTTTTTTTTTTTTTATTCCTTATAGGTTAGCCTTTGACCACTATCTCACCTGATGGTAAGTGATGATGTGGTCGAAGATGTTGTTCAGGCTAACCTAGAATTTAAGTATATCTAGGTACAAATAACATGTATTGTGTTAACAAGTATACCTGAATACCCACTAGGGTGGCCCTGTGTCGTGGGATTCAGTCCCTTTCTGACTAACATATTAATTTGCATAATTAAAGTCCTTATTAAAGAACTACCTAAAAAAACTATATAAGACGGTAATTACATTTCGAGTTTGTTTCGACAGCTATCTTTTATTTAAAACGATGAAATATAAATAAAGAAACTGAAAATAACTAAATCTCATTTGGCGTTAACAATAGTAAAATAAAAAAATATGTATCCTTTAATATGTGCAATTATTTTATTTCGGAGCCTTTTTTTTAGTTTAGTCGAGTATTTTAAAAATATAAGTTGGTAACCAGCTTACAATTAGATGTTGTAAGCCAACTTGGTGGTAGATTTTCTTGACTTGAGGGTGGTAGCTAGTCAAGCCTGCATTCGCAATATGCCTGCAGCCCTTCCACCATGCGGTGAAGCTCAAGCGGGCGGTCCATAGGTCTTACCCCCATCCACTCAAATATCATTGCTTAAATATTTTTTTTATGTTCTTGTGACGGACAAGCTCGAGGCCCACCTGATGTTAGCGGACTAACCTCTGCCTATAACAGATGCATTTCGTCACAAGTCACTAATTGCACTGCGCCCGTCACCTTGAGACATAGGTATTAAGTCTCATGTGTCTGTAATTTCACTGGCTCTCAAGGACAGCTGCCGGAACACACCGTTGGGTGCTTGGCGGCAGATTTTCTACTTGAGGGTGGTCGCTAGCCAGGCGGGCATTCGCAAAATGCCCTTCCACCATGCGGTATGCATGTACGATATGCTGTGTAAGAACTAGCTTCTGCTACTAACGCAGTTAAAATAGTAGTGTATCTTACAATAATTTCTAGAGTTATTGCTATAGGTAACAAGGTGATATTTTTAGGTTACTTTGTAACGAATCCAACAATAATATTTTTAGATAATTTTGTAAATAATCCATTGCTTGGTAATTAAACAACTTTAGACGGTTTACATTGCGTATTTATCTAGATTTAAACCATTTAAAGTTTTATAATTACTACGCGTAATAATCGCGAAATTCCAATGTTTCCTTAGAAATAGTAAATAAATTATATTACTCTATATGTTCGTCGCAAAAAAATCATAATGTTTATAATTCTTGTTTTTTTGTTCTCAAGTATAGTTAGTACAAAAGATTCCCAAGTAAACATCATTTAACATTTTTAAAATATTTTTTTCGAAAACTATGTATGAAAATCCCTTCAAACCTTACAAGAAAACAAATTGTAAACTTGTCCAATAATTTGTATTGTTTTATTTGTTAATTTTTAATGGCATTCAGGTGAAATGTATTATTTTCTTTATTTTTTGCATATTTCGGACAAAGAAAATGACGCTGTCGCCACGTAGCAGCGTGTGTAATTTGGAACTCTATTTCAAAAGCAGTTGGTTTGATTTTCATACTCCTGCTAATTTTGCCATTGTTCCCCGTTTAAAACAATATGACCGTCAATTAGCGTAGAAAAAGCGCTCGTAGCGCAACTTAGTCGTTCTTAAACGATCAACTTCCGCCGCGGACATGACTTGGATGGGTGACCGTTAGTGACATTACAACTGAGCGTGCACGTGCTTCGGAGGTCACGTTAAGCCGTCGGTACCAATTGTTGTCTTATAATGGCAGTTATGATAGCCGTAGTTGGGCATTTTGCAAATGTCCACCTGGATAGCTATCACTTTCAAGTAAGAAAATATTTTACTAAGCACCTAACAGTGTGTTCCGAAAGCTGTCCTTGAGAACAACATATACGACCACATCGTCACTTACCAGCAGAGGAGATAATGTTTTTTTTTTATACCTGATAGGTTATCCTTTGACCACTATCTCACCTGATGGTAAGTGATGATGTGGTCGAAGATGTTGTTCAGGCTAACCTAGAAGTAATGATCAAAAGCTAGCCTCTATCAGCTATAAATAATATATATATATTATACAATAAACATTTTCCAAAATGAGGCAAATGGAGCAGTTTCATCATCTATTATCTGTTACTTGAATAAGTCAATGCAGTTGACATCAAATACACAATTTAGATAATGACAAACCTCATTACCTAAGCTACAGATAACTTCTAATGAAAGTGAAGGTATTACATGTTTTGTATTTATTTAAAAGATAGCTGAACATAATTTAGTTCCTTAAATCAAACAGTATAGGAATCCTCAGAGCTTCAAATTATTAATAGTAGTTAAATAATAAATTGGTTAAAATAGTGAAGTTTACCCAAGACAAAAACGTAATCAATAAAAAAACTTATTATATCAACATCGGTGCTATAAGGACATTTATAGAAGAAATGTGTATACCTACCTAATATGTGTATTTTAGTATTTAATAAGTTACCTGATGCGTTGAAACAACTAGATGAACAAATCTTTAGAAAGAGGCTATTAGATAATTGCTTCTATAGTGTAAAAGAGTATTTATTTCAAGGGATTTACAAATGTTAACGGACAATATTTAATTTTAGTAATAATTATTGCGACTTAACAAAATATTTGCAAGTCTGCTTGCAGACTGAATACTAATGCGGCACATTTGTACAACAACTCAAAATGTAATATGAAATGTTTGTATTCTGGCAAATAAATTATTTGAATTTGAATTTAAAATACTTCCCAATTCTATTTATACGTGTTGGGCAAAAGACCACAAATTGTACTTCTCTGGATATCATTACATGATTGTTATGCAAAGATGCAAAGTTGTTATTTGGTGCTAGAAAATTCTTTACGCTATGAGCTTAGCGAGATGTTTCAAAATAGAATCCTGACCTTAGCGAGGGTCACAAAGGTACGAGACGCAACATAACTTTGCTAAGGAACGCAACACATAATTTTTGACCTTACTTCAACGAGGAAATTCTACATGCAATAATATAGTTTAAATTTGCGTTAATTATTATTAAACATTTAAAGTAAAACTGCTCAAATTGATAACATATAAAGCAAATATTTTTTCTGGAACTTTTATACAAGTTCAAAATTCAATAACGTTTTCCACGCTAGCGGATACAAAGCACTTTTTCAGATTTCGAACGATAAAGAACACGTTTCCAATCTTGTGAGGTGAAAATCTATTTCTTACAGGTGTAACTGTAAGTTATGTAACAAGTGAATCCATAACATGTGTTTAGAGTTATATTTTTATTCTGCTGATAGAATTGAATTAGAAGTATTTACTCAGGAGTTCTAGTAAAAGTTACACTACGAAAAATTATAATGTACACTAAGACAAATAAAACAATGGAACCAGTTTTCAGTTGTTTTGACCTCTTTGCATCCACAGAGGACGATATCGCCCATTTCTATTTCGTAAAATTTTCTACGATGCGCATGTTCACGCTCTTAATTTTTATGTCTTTAAGATGACGTAGTGTATTATTGAACAAGTGAGCACGAAGCGCGAGCTACAGGTCTCCGTTTCAGCTTGGGAAAAAATGCGGGTATGTCTGTCCGGATTCCGGATTTCCACTTGTTTTCCGTTACAGATCACTTTTCTCAACCGATTTTGTGAGCAGGTTAGATTCTAATATGGAAGGTTTTTGTGGATGTAGTTTTTGGAAATTTTTCAAAACGGTGGTAACACGGGTTAGGAAACAAAAAAAACAAGTACACGTATACAAGTACAAGTATGTATTTAGGATCAATTAATGTTCAAATAATAATCTCACTGGCTGGTTAAACGCTAATAATTTTGACATTTCCATGAATAAATCATTAGCAAAAATATGATACAAGAATAACATGCGTTACACGGTTGACGTGTCATCGATAAATATATCTTTATTTATAGTTTGGTTCAAAGGGTAGTAAACACTTCACATCGCCATACGCAATGTGTACAATACAACAAAGTTTACAATACGTACATACTACTTAATTATTTATATATATTGAAAAACGAACAAAAAAACAACACATCCAACTTCTTAAACTAAAAACTCTGAAACAACTTTTGCAAATTGAAGTTGTTGCTATTCTGGTTCAAACGCTGGGCTCTCTCGTTATCTTCCTCCTTCTTCATCCGCTGACCTTTCTCGACCCGGAAGACCTAAAAAAGTCTTCAAAGATTGGTATTTTAAAACTAAGAAACGTAGAGTTGTTTTGTTTGTGAACTTCACATAAAAAGGGGACAACTTATTTAACTGAAAATTTTAGTTAAGGAAGTCGGTTATGTATTTATAAATGTTTTGTTTTGATTTTGTTATTCGACCTCCATAAATTATGACGTCAATAATAAAGATCTTGTCACACACTACGATTCATGGATGGTTTCTATTAACTATCATAAAGGTATATATTACATCCACGATGTCCCCCGGTGGCTTTGCCATAATTCCCACGCTTGGCGAGGGGATTGCAGTGTAAAATGGCAGTTCCTCAGAAAAACTAAGAAAACTTGAAAAAAATATAACCCATACATATTTCATCAAAATCAGCTCATTAGTTTGGTTTAAAAATCAAAATATTTGGAAAAGATACCTGTGATCCAAGTAAATAAAACCTTATTTTATTTCATACTTTTCAGTTGAGGTGCACTTTTTTTTAAATAATTTTTAAATAGATGTATGTAGTTTAATTTAACATTAAAACGAATAAGCATTGAAATCCAACGGGTCAATGCTGCCAGCTTCCTGGGCACACTACTAACTGGTGGTGGGCTGGAGCATTTTGACTGCCTGTGAGTCTACAATGACATTAATTAGAACCTAGGTAGGTTCTAATTAATGTTTTCATTGTTGCAGCTCATGTAATGTTGTATATAGTTTGTAGTATTTTGTTGATAAATACTTTGAAATAAAAAGGGCATGTAGGTCAGTCTGCCACTTATATTATCATAGATCTTATTGGTAAATCAATTAGCTAGTTTTTCTGTACTCACTTAACATGAATATAGAGCACGCGGTCAATGTTACATTGTATATGGTAAACCCAAGTGATGTCCTTTTTATACTGTAGTGATGCGGTAATCGTATTGACAAAGGAATTCTATGTATATGCAGAAAACATCCTTGAAATATATGTACGTGTATGCACTAAATATCCAGTTACATTATAATACAGTTTCGGAACACTCGTTGATTTGTCCGCGACTACGTCCGCGTGGGAACTTAATTACCTTGGTAATTCTAGGTATTATGCTCCTAATATCTCCAAGCTCTGCTTTGCGTACATGATCAAAGCAAGAAAAATTTTATCGTTTTTTTTAATATAGGACAAAAGTTACCTACACATCCTAAATGGCTATGTTTGCGTAAGAATTTATTACTATCCAAACATATTCGTTACAAGCCCAATCACAAAAAAATAATTATTTGAAATATTTACAAATTTCGGCAAATAGAAACATACTTGCATATTGTAAAAATAAGTAAACATAAGTTTTAAATTTTCGAAAAATTGTGTGTAGTAATGTAGTATCACAGTGGGAGGTTGTGTAGGTAAGTGTGTCTTTTTGGAAATAAATGTCTTAGACCTATATAAAAATTCTCATCACAGCGGAGACACGTGCAAATAAATTAATCTCATAAATTTAACGACGCGTCGCAAACGCTCTTTTAGCTTTATAGGGCAGAAGATGCGGTCATTAAACAATGTTCTACGTCACACTTCCCATTTCTTCACAGCCTGTTACGATGTGCAAAGACCAGATTGACAAGTTCAAGGATACGATACGCAGATAATTTTGCTCGGAAGTTTGTGGTCTCTTTTAAAACTCAGTGTATAGGAATATTCAGGTTCTGGAATACATTACAAGTGCAGGTTACGCGTTCACAGGTAGGCGATACAGTCATTTGCAAGTGTCTTTCTCGAACAACTCGTAACAATTGGCTCCTAATTTTTGATAAATATCTCGCGAAGCAATAACTTTTGAAGCAATGATGGCCGAACGGTAATAGCTAGGCGCAGTGCAATTCGTGACTTGTGATGAATTGCAACTGTTATAGGCAGATGTTAGCCCACTTAACATCAGGTGGGCCTCGAGCTTGTTCCACCACAATAACATATAAAAAAAAGAAAACTAATTAAGTTTAAGTAGACGCAATTTTTCGGCAAATAGAAACAAATCTACATAAATCTTACCCGAAAATATGATGGCATGAGTACTTGCTACCGTTATGGAATGTTACCAACTGGTTGTTGGTGGTATTTGATGGCAAAGTGCAACAAAACGTAAGTGAAAATGTTTGTATTAAACACTAGCTGCCCGCGGCATGACCTGCGTCTAATTAAGTTACATCAAGCTCCTTCGAGAACTACCTACTCAATAATTAGAGATAAAAAGAAGCACGTATTCTATAGACAATCCGACTGTTTCGGAGGCTCCCAAGAATGACATCAAACTTTTGCAATTTTGCATCCAAAAAAGGAGCAGTATTTAGGGTGTATGTTTTATATGTTTATTACGCAATTATGAATTTGTAATTTTGTTTTTGTTGGGTAGAATATGCCTCCAAGATCCATTCAAATTTCATCAAAATCGATTAAGTCAAAATGTATTTGCATACCTGAATGATTAATGGTAATTGTATCTCTTGTTTGTGAACAGTATTATTATAAGCGAGTGATCGATCTTGTAAACAGAATTTAACAATAAAATTGTTTTTTTTTTTAAAACTTCCCCTACTGATCACTAAAAGTATGTAATAACTTGTGGAAGTCGGACCATGATATGTGAGGTCAGTGTTTTAAAATGGTTCCGACTTCAACAAGTTATTTCATCCATTTTAGTGTTGGTGTTGGCAACACTAAATTAAGCTATTGACTTATACATAAAGTTTTGCATGATGGTAGGGAATTTTGCGACTACCCGCCTGGCTACCGCCCTCCAGTAGAAAATCTGTCGCCAAGCACCTAACGGTGTATTCCGGCAGCTGTCTTCGAGAGCCAGTAATTGTAGGTTAGCCTGAACAACATCTTCGACCATCCATCACTTACCATCAGGTGAGATAGTGGTAGTACAATGTAGAATATTTCAATACTAAAATTTGTAATTGACCTTCATAAGAGCGTCGTAGACGCCTAAATTGAATAAATGATTTTGACTTTGACTTTGGTCAATAATCTATCAAGCATAAAAAAGACTACATATATAATCCCTATTAAGTATTTCAGCATGTCCAATAATAAAATTAATTACGTATTAAGACACAGAGGACATTGACAGAGGACCTCGTGCCCTTACTGGTACAGCACAAAGAATACCAGAAAAAGAATTCAGTAAAAACACAAAGAAGCACCCATATATCCAAATCACATTAATAATATCTGTAATATAATGTATCAATAAATTACTTAATCCAATCGTGGTGTTATTGGATTACATTTCAATCGTTTATTATTACTCCGTAACCGATTACTGTCGTAGGTTATCGTAAAGGACGTTATAATTGTTTTTAAGGAACATTTTAGATTCAACAACCTTTTATCAAAAATCTTTTTATTAGCTTAACGTCTGTCTAGTGCATATCTAAGTGCCATTATGACATTGCAAACTAGTCATACATATCTACAAACTGCATTAAAAACATCTAGAAACGCAAATGTATTCATATTTATACCATACGAGTACTTTTTTAATCCTGACGCGACAACAAGGAAGAACAAGGAGTTCACATTACAAAATTACAAATATACGAAGGAAAAATTTAAGTCAAGCGGGATTCGAACCCGCGTCCATCTACCCCTTTAGCCGGGGTATGCTCTAACCAATTGAGCTAACATGACAATGAGTCATAACTAAATTTTTTCCTATGGTTCTCTAACTATCGTATTGGGATGGAGCGACATCTATAGTTCAACTTACGTTGTACTACAAACAAGACTAATGTTGCTATTAGCTTTACACTTGTTAATGATGACGCATCCCATGCATGCAAACATAAAAATATTTTAAACAAAAAGGAACTCACAGTTTGATATAATTAATTTATTCATATCTACGAATAAATTAAACAACTTTAAACGGTTTAAATCGCGTATATTTATTTTTGTCATTATTTATCATTATTTTTGTCCCGACGTTTCACACTTTGCAGTGATCGTGGTCACGGGGTGACTAATTGGTTTTATTTGTCAAATGACATATTAAGAAAATTATTTGGTCTACCGTCCGATTTTTTTTTATTAATCATAAAGTTCCCTATTCACGCAGTATTCGCTTACAGTGTCCAGAGGTCTTGCAGATTTGTGTCGGCCATGGGATTTAATTAATTTGATAACAGGATCCCAAGCAGGTGGTACTTGCCAACCATCATCTCTATTGAAATTTGGGTATTTTTTGATTTCAATAGCCTCGCGTAACATTCTTGGCATAAACCGGGTCTTTCTGGCGAGGATTTGCGGGTTGTCAAACCGAATGTAGTGGTTGGGTTTGTCCTGGGCATGTTCACAAACAGCAGAATCTGCGGTTTGTGAACATGCCAGTAAAATTTTCTTAATAACGCATGTGACAAATTAAACCAATTAGTCACCCCGTGACCACGATCACTGCAAAGTGTTTGAAACGTCGGGACAAAATTAATGATAAATATACGCGATTTAAACCGTTTAAAGTTGTTTAATTACTAGTCATGCATATCTAAAAACTACATTAAAAACATCTAGGAACACAAATGTATTCATATTTATACAATACGAGTACTTATTTTAATCCTGACGCGACATGACTTTTTGCAAGTAACCAAGATCACTGAAAAACGAACAAGGAGTTCACATTACAAAATTACAAATATACGAGAGGAAACATTTAAGTCATGTGCGGGATTCGAACCCGGGTCCATCCACCCCTTTAGCCGGGGTATGCTCTAACCAATTGAGCTAACACGACAATAAGTCATAACTCAATTTTTTCCTATGGTTCTTTAACTATCGTATTGGGATGGAGCGACATCTATAGCTCAACTTACGTTGTACTGCAAACAAGACTAATTTTGCTATTAGCTTTACACTTGTTAATGATGACGCATCCCATGCATGCAAACATAAAAATATTTTAAACAAAAAGGAACCTACAATTTAATTAATTTATTCATAATAAGTCTATTTCTTCGTAGATTCATATAAATAAGTCCCTACGTTTAATACCTATGTTTAATTGACAGCCATAAGCGTAGGATCCACTGAGCACTTAATCATAATATTTTTATAGCTTTAATAGCGTCTGTGTACAGTTGAACAAATGTTTCCCTCGTTTGGGGGTTGCCATAGTCACCACGCTTAGCAGGCGTCTTGGGGACATGGACAAATATCCCGTAGATGTTCAATAAGGTTCAGTTTGTAAAATATATCATGTAAGAAGTTTGCTTAGGTTTTTCAGAATTCCCATAGATCAGAGGTATTATTAAAGACCCAGATAAGATATTCTCGAAACAATGACGCCCTGTGGGGTGCCGGGCTAGAATGTCACCCTCCATTGCTACCTGTGGGTGTCGTAAGAGGCAACTGAAAGGTGGACAGCAGCTCCTTCTGAGGAACTGATACCTTAAACTGCAATCCCCAAGCCGCCTGCCAAGCCTGGGGATTATGGCAAACCCCCCTTAATGGGGGAGGCTCTATTATATAATATTTATTTATTTACACACTTATGCATAGTTATCTTTATATATATTACTTGGATAATTATATACTTATACTTATCCAAGGCTCTATACACATAAAATTTTCCAAAAATATATTTTATTAAAATGTCATTTTGAATATTAAAAGTCAAAAAATATTATTTATACATTATAATCATGGACATAATTATTTATATCTATAGCAAGCACCATGTACTACTGTCCTATAAAATTCTGCCAAGGAACAAGTTATTAGGTCGACATGCTCGGCAACTCGATCAATATCAGTTAATATATATAGAAATATAAATTAACATATTTAACTCAAAAACTTAAAATTAGCTAAAAAAAAAAGAAACTAATTCAATGTTCCGCTACCATTATTCATTAAATATAAATATATTATGTATTTCTAACATTGTCATGTTTCATTTTTTCGCAATTGAAGTGAAAATCAGAGTAGCCGCGACATAAATACCAGCTCGCCGGTTTGTTAAATATCTTGCCTAAAATGACTTTTCTTATGCACTCGTTTGAAGCAGTGATGGCTCAGTGGCATTGGCTATGGAGTGACATTGTGGTCAAAGGCTTCTTCTTCTTCTTCGTGTCGACGAATCACATTTAGATGGAGGACTGCCAGTACTGGGCTGTAGCCACCCCAAGCGTAGATGCCTCGTACAGGTCACCCAAAGTGCAAGCAATGGGACATTGAGGGCAAGACAGCAAATGACGCATGTCCTGCGTAGCGCCACAACTACACTGGGTTCCTACGTCAGAGTAACCCCATTTGGCCATATTAAACCGACAGCGCCCCACTTGAGTCCGAAGTCGGTTTAGCGACTTCCAAGTGGGCCACGCCAGATCTTTGCCCTTGGGGAGTTCTACAGCCGGCTCAATGTAGTTGGGTGGGGGAGGGCACGTGTTCTGCCACAGTTCCAAGCGGGCTTCCTTTGGGTGACCTGTCAAGGCCCTGGTGGAGCCAAGAAAACTTTTGCGGCTCTTGAGTCGGCCTGTGGTTAGCTGTGAGTGGTAAAGAGGGTGTCTACAATCTGTTTCCTGCTTGAGCTTCTCCGTAGAGCAAATTATGTTACGGCGTACTATAGGTGGTGCTATTCCTGCAATGGGGTATAGCATGTTTAGGGGTGTGGGTTTAAGGCAGCCAGTTATTTTCCTACATGTTTCATTGAGGGCAACGTCTACTTCTTTGGCATGGGAGGATCGGTGCCATACTGGGCACGCATATTCCCCAGCTGAGAAGCAAAGTGCTAGGCCAGATGTCCGCAGAACTTCGGCTGATGCACCCCAGGTGGTAAAAAAAAAAGGCTTACCTATAAGCAATAAAAAATAATACATTTCCGAGTGTAAATAAAGAGAGATAGACTCAGGAAGTCCAAGTCACAAATAAATCTAATTATACGGAAACCACTCCGACATTCGAAAATATGTTTTAAGAAACCTTAGAAATGAACATCACACAACTAAGAACAGACATAATAAAACCAGTTTCACTATGCTACAAAAGTATTACGGATGATCGATTGAATAGCCTATGCAAAAGGGAAAAGAAATGGATAGTTTTTATAATCTTAATTTTATTTGGAGCTTGAGTCGTAGTACGTCTATGTCAGCTCCATTATATACATTTATTTGAAGTCTACTTTAAAATCGAATACATTAAAACTAACAAAGACTTTGCCAGAATACCTTGAATAGCTCCTACCTCAAGAAGATTGGAACTATATTCACAAAGCATATGCAATCTCACAGATGAATAGATTCAGGCGTCATACTTAGCAGAAATCCATATTTAATAATGACAAATATTTAAAAGTTTTTTACTAAGAATATTGATTTAGTTTTTCTTAGAATACTTAAAACAAACTATAATCGTTATTAGGGAAAAGAAACTAAATTCTGATAAAACCACTATTAAACAAAAAAAATGGAACCAACTACTTACATTGAAAAGTATGAAATGACTTATTGAAGTCGGTACCATGCTGAATCGTATCACTCTGAGCTCCGATTTAAAATTTACTTCTGTAAGTCTTTGCTACAGACTACTGAATCAATGTTAAATAAATTTTAGTGACCACCTCTGAAGGCTTACCAAACAACAAAAGCATCATCAAAATCAATTCATATTTGACGCATTATAATTATTAATCGCGTAACAAACATACAGGCGGATTGAGTACCTCCTCCTATTTTAAGTTGGTTCACAAATGCTATCTATACTATTATTATAAAGAGGAAAGATTTGTATTTTTGTATGCAATGAATAAACTTAAAAACTACCTAGGGCCGATTTGGATTAAATTTGAGATGGAAATAGTTTGAGACCCGGGGAAGGACATAGGATAGTTTTTATCTAACTGCGCAAAAACAGGTTCATGGTATGTGCGATAACCGATATATCCGTCTTTTTATTTTCGTTTTCACTAAAAATTAACTATGTTATATATTTACTTGTCGATAAATAAACTGCGTTATTTCATCAGCCATAAGACATCATCGATTGGTTTCAGTTACTGACAATGACGTTCAACAAAGGAGATGGGGATATGAAGCGAGAGAAGATCACCACAGCATCTCTGGACCATGCCATGCTGCTAGCGGGTAAGTAGCTGCTGTTGAGCACGTTTAAAACTATTGGTCTCTGTTGTTGCCTTAGCTTGGCAGTCGTTATAACATGGTGGAAGGGTATTTTGCGAATGCCTGCCTGGCTAGCAAGCTTCTGCATATCCAGTAGAATATCTAGCACCTAGCTATCTAAGCACCATCAGGTGCTCATCGACATATATTATCTTCGACCACATCATCACTTACCACACACATCAAGTGAGATAGTGGTCAAGGGCTAAACCATCTCAGACACTCACAGACTTAGTAATAAAGAATTTTATATGAAAACCAAACTTCGCTGTGTAATCAATCATGATGCCTATGGATCATAATATACTCGTAACTTGCTCGTAAAATAATAATATACAGAATGTACAATCAACACACAGCTGCGGCCAAACAAAGACTATTTTCAAGCAGCCCTAATAAATGTAGGTATACATTTATTAGGGCTGGTAGCGAATAGTAATGCCTCAACAATTTAGGAATTAAAAATTTCAACAATAAAAACTGACTTCAACCTGAAAATATTTTGAAAAAAATTCACTAAAAAGTAAATGAACCAAAACATCATATACCGTCGAATCCTGGTTCGATTCCCACCGCCGGCTTGAGCTTCACCGCATGGTGGTAGGGCATTTTGCGATTGCCCGCCTGGCTACCTACCACCCTCAAGTAGAAAATCTGTCGCCAAGCACCTAACGGTGTGTTCCGGCAGCAGTCCTTGAGAGCCAGTGAAATTACAGGCAAATGAGACTTACCAACAGCGTCTCAAGGTGACGGGCGCAGGGCACTTCATGACTTGTAATGAAATGCATCTGTTATAGGCAGAGGTTAGTCCACTTAACATCAGGTGGGCCTCGAGCATGTTCCGTCACAATAACATAAAAAAAACTGTTTTTTTTTAATGTATTTTTACATAGACATGCGAAAATTAGAACATCATCAATGTACTTACTTGAAGCCAATTAAATACGCATTATTAGGAATAACTCAGATAATACTCGTGAGATCTCACTCAAATTTATATGGTACCACATGACAAGCTGTCGAATATAAAAAAAAAACATCATAGGGTGCGTACCATTTGAGTGAGATTCGCTAAAAACGCTAAAAACGAGCACACTCCCAAAAAGATTTCCACATGGGTCTTGGCGTTATTTTCGCCTTAAACGCAACATCTAATGTCAAAAGTGACAGAAGTGGCAAATTTTAGTGGCATTCTTAGCGTTCTTATCCAAAAATGGAACGGGGATGATAGTTACAAACGATCACGTGATCATAACCATAGACAGTTACAAACGATCATGTGATCAAAATTATCGAAAATAACGTTCTTAGCGACTAATGGAACATACCCATAATAAGTACGCCCTGTAAAGTTATGAGGTATGACACAAAAACTACAGCCGATTTGGGACCCTTCTCCTTTTTTGAAGTCAGTTAAGAACGAAAACGAAGTTGGTTGCTTTTAGTGACTTTTAGACACGTTGCTGTAAAATAGACTGTCACGGTTGGACTTCATCGTTTGTACTTAAAGGTGCACTGTATCCAATAACAAAGATACCTTAATTAAACGTCTAAAATTTACTGAGTTACTCAATAAATAAAGAGCTTAAGAAGGAGCAGGGCGCACTATTAGAGTATAAGTGAAGACAAAAACCATGCTCCTATCACACTATCCCTCTCACGATCCATGGGTTTGCCAGAATTTAATATACCGTTGTAAGAGACAGCACGATAGGAGTAGTATGCTAAAGATATTATAGACATAGTACCTGCGGGTAATAAGGTCCATTTTAATTCAGACACTTTCAAATCATGTTTAGTCCAAAATAATTATCTCATGACGTCGGCAAGTATTGCTTCTTACAAATTCTAACACACATATATAAAGTAATTGCATGTCTTTACGCAACGTATTTAATAAACTACTAAAATAATAATTGTTCTAGATAGACTTGTAAGGCCCAGATAATTAAGGCTACAGTCTCTTTCATATATTCGTTAAACAATTATATTTTAATAAATATGTTTTAAAATGCATTTGAATAGATTTTTTATTTGCAAACATACTTTCAAGAATTAACGGGCTTTAATATGTGCCTTGCCAACCACAGTTTTCAATAAATATTTATGATACCTAGAGTTTAAATCAAATTGTTTTTAGCAGTATATTTTACTTATTTTAGTTCCTCTTAATAACCATTCGTCTAAATACAATAACAAATAACAAAACAGCGAAACATTTTTTTATATGGGTGTTAATACGGTGGGCTTTATTACCTCCATGTTATATAGGTAAACACAACTCATAATAACTGTCCAGAAACCAGAATGCGTGTAATTGAATTGCCCTCACTATAATCAAGTATAATTAAATTAAAAATATATATTTCTTTGTATTTGTATATCACGTGAACTCATTCTACTTTTTCAATGAAATTTGGAGCTTATGCGACGAGTCTGCGTGGGTCACGATATGAATGCGGTCGCAAACATGCCAACTAATACTTAAGAATATATTCGAATAAATAATCGTTAGTATCTAGGGCATGTTACTGATCTAAGTTCAAGAAACTGGGTAAATAGCTCCTCACAAATCAGCCGGCAGATGTGCTCACAACCCGATAATGAGACCTATTGCAACAAGGGCAATTCTAATAGAGATAATAATGGCCTCGAAAATATATGTGTAGCCTAAGAATATTATTTATTCTATTATTATATGTTCTATGGTAGTAACATACTGAATATTTCTGGAACTGGCCGCTTAATAAAAAGAACTAGTTACGGAATTCGAAAATAGAACTCTCTAGAAACATATGCCTTTAAATATGGGAGACTGAATTTGTTTTCACATTTTTGAAATTAGAATTACAAAATTATGTGACGCTATCACAATTAATTTACCGCGTGTGCTAATTTTAGCTTAATGATTTTTTACGATTTTCGAGTTGCCAGTGATTTCAATTGGCATTTGGTAATGAAGCCCCATGTCGCAGCGGTAACGAAGGTTAAAGTTAAACGAGACGCAAGATAACTTTTCTCAAACATGCATGGAAATATTGTCGTTTATTCGAAAAACGAGCACGCGAGGTATCCAATTTACGGACAAAGAAAATCAAATACATTGCAGGAGCGCTTTTTTTATGTTATTGTGTCGGAACTAGCTCGAGGCCTACCTGATGTTAAGTGGACTAACCTCTACCTATAACAGATGCATTTCTATAACACGAATTGCACTGTACCCGTCACACTGAGACGTACAGTTGTTAGGTCTCATGTGTCTGTAATTTTACTGGCTCTCAAAGACTGCTGCCGGAACACTCTGTTAGGTGCTTGGCGACAGATTTTCTAGAGGGTGGTCACGAGCCAGGCGAGCATTCGAAAATTGCCCTTCCACCGTACGGTGAAGCTCAAGCCCGCGGCGGGATTCGAACCATGGACCTGCTGCACAGTCCATAGCCAATACCACTGGGCCATCGCTGCTTCAAAAAGTTTTTGAATTTGGTACATTACAACGCTTCAGAAACAAACAGACAATAGACGTTTTGCTCTATGTATATGGAAACCTAAAATATCATACAAACAAAAGCTTAGTCGTAAAACGTGATCTTCAGGTGAAAATCCCGCCGCAAATCCCGAAGCAAACAACGCAACTCTGTTTTGTATCGCGCCGTAAATCATACGATGGGAAACCCCATTTATAAACAATATTGTAAACGACAAGATAATAGTGAGTCTTGTTTGTTGAAGGCTAATTCCGTAATACTATTACAGCTATTACGTACATACGTGAAGGAGCTGAAAAATAAACTCATTAACATAACACGTACCTACACTGATAAGATAAGTATCTAATTATTTTCGGGCAAGTTGTCAATTACTTTTATTCCCTCTAGGTTGTAGGGCTAGAGTAAGACCCTCACCCCCTCTCCTCTCATTAGGGGGGATTTACACAATATGGTAAATGGAGGCCAGGGGGCTTAGTTCACCTGTGGATGTCAAGGCATTTTTATTGTCATAAAGTTTCACTGCGCATGGACATTTTAGCAAATTAAAAACATGTTTGTCTTCCTCAATAAAATAAATTCATACAAATTCTAAGTTGTGATTATTTTTATCTGTTACTTTTTTTATTACAGTAAACTATGTAAACTATGTTTTATTAATTTTCTAATTAGTTCTTGTATTCTGACTTTTTGATAGATTTACGGGTGTTCGTGTAAAAAGTAATATACATGTAACCAGTATTTATGTTCTCATTACGAGTAGTTCTGGTCTGCTGATTTAATTCATAGGTACCTAGTTTATTTTTATGATTTGTAGTTAGTCTAAGGAGTAGGTACTTAAGTATATTATGACGCAAGGCATACATAATCTAGTTAGAGGTTATAAGCTAGTTATTGATAGTTGTCAGAGGAAAGCCCTACTCAGACTTATGGTATCCTAGTATTTCTCACTTACATGCCAAAAACATAGGTCATTATAACTACATGCTGCCTATGATATTTCTAGGTAAGTATACCTGAAAAAAATCACTGTATCGCCTTTTGCTATCGGAGTTGTTGAATCTGCTCTCAAGGAAGCAACGTCAAGTGCTTGGGGACAGATTTTCATGTTAGGGATGGTAGCTGATAGATGGTAGATGCACATTCGTAAATTGCCCTACCACCATGCTAAATAACAGATTGGGAAAGTGCAACTCTGCAACATATCTGTCATCGACTGAATCTCACTATTACACGAATAGAATGGGATTGTGAGATATAAAGCTCTATAGAGAGATGATATAAGATATATTAGCTTTTGGGTACGACAGCTGCAGCTTAAAGTGCAACCTTTTTATTTTCTATAGCTGAGAAACTTTGTCCACTATATCACCTAATGGTAAGTGATGAGTGTCCGGAAATGTTACTCAGGCTAACATGGAATTACTGGCCCTCAAAGACAGCACCCAGTACACACAGCTACAGTAGCAGCTAGCCAGGCGGGCATTCGCAAAATGCCCTATCACGATGCTATAACGAAGCGTTGTTGTCTTAGCCATCCTAAGACAACAACCGGGACCGAGACGGCTTAACGACTATACTCCGAAGCACGTGCACTCATTAGTAATGTCACTAGCGGTCATCCATCCCAGCCATGACCGCAGCGAACGTTGCTTAACCTAACGATATAGCAAACTAAGCTACGTGTGATTCAAAACACAAACTAACAACTTAACACAAAATTGACAGCCTCCTTTGTGCCCTAGGTTTTGGCTTCTATAACATCATCCACATGCTGATGAGCGGCGTGATCCTGATGGGCATGATCATGCAGAGCCTGGCCTTGGGGTACGTGCTCCCAGCAGCACAGTGTGACCTGAACCTCACGCTGCAGCAGAGGGGCTGGCTCTCAGCTATTCCTTTCGCTGGTAAGTATTTTACATTTATAGAATTAAAATGATCAGAATAATATTTTTCTTCGACTTGATTTTTACATCCTGGTTGAAAAAATGTAGAGAAGTAGATCTGTTCTGTACTGTATCAGCCGGATATTCCAGTGCTGAACACAGCCTCCCCCTTTATGGGAGGGTTTGCCATAATCTACACGCTTGGCAGGCGGCTGTGGTGCGATCCCACACAACAGTAGGTCTTCAGAAAAACTTGATAAGTTTAATAAACAGTGTAATTATTAAGTTATTCATATTATATATAATTACAGCTATAATCCTTACGTCATACTTCTGGGGATGGCTAGCAGACACGCAAGGCCGGAGACCCATAATGCTGGTCTCCATGCTGATGTCTGCGATCCTCTCGGTGTTCGCGAGCTTTGCGCCTGATCTCGTCTCATTCTCAATACTGCAGTTCCTGGCTGCGCTTTTGTAAGTTCCAACATATTGACCTTCTGATAGTTAAATTTTGGAAAAGTACTGTACTGTATCAGCTGCATTGTCCATTGATGAACACAGCCTACCCATTAAAGGTGGGTTTGCCCAAGCATGCCAGGTATCTTGGGGATCGCATTTTAATAAGTTGGCATCGTCAGGACCACTATGTCCTAGTTATGAATGCAATTCTATTATTATCATTATCGCCGATGCCAATGGGTTAAGGTAGCACTTCCTCAGAAGGTGCTACTGCCTACCTTCCAGTATATAGTCGCCTCTTACGCTACCCACGAGAAGAGATGGGGGTGGGTGACATTCGGATATTCTAGCCCGGCACCCCACGGGGAAGAAAAGTAAAGTTTAGAAATGAGGACTTCTCATTTATTTTTTATATGTGTTAGCATTTGACCGGTTTTAGCATTTGTACCTTAGTGACTTTTTTTATTTATTCATAGCGTATAGACCTTTGACCACTATCTCACCTGATGGTAAGTAATGACACTCAAGATCCTCATCAAGGCTTCCGGTAGAAACCGAAACAATTGTCGATCGTGATAACGACTCATAGTAAGTTGTCGAAGCTCTAAAACCTGTGAAAGAGTGGAACTCCTTACCTTCGTAATTTTTTCCCGATAGATACAAAATGGGTGTCTTCAAATCGAGAGTAAATAGGTTTCTTCTAGTTAAGCGTGCTCCTTCTTAGACCACATCAATAATAATAATAACAATTTATTTATTTCAAGTAACTTAGACTCATAAATTGGGTACAATAATAATCAATATCAAAAATTATGTGTCACGTTTCAAAACGAATTTTCAGCAAAAAAAATGCACATTTTTTAACCATATTACCTAAACCTATATTCAAATTATAGGTAAATTCAATTAAATTGATTACGTCAACATAATATGACATAAAAGACTTCATGAAATTTATTTTTTTAATAGAATATCGTTTATCTTTATTAAAAGTAGAAGTCTTTCTGTCAGTTCATCCGGGGAAGTACTGGCATCATACCTATATCTACCGCCAAGCACTAATGTTCGCATTACTGTGTTCGGATTTTAAGGGTATATGGGTACCGGTGAAGTTTGAAGCGCTCGTAGCGTAGTTTGCTTAGCCGTCCTTAACCGATTAGCAAAGCAACGTCCGCTATGGTCAGGAGTTGGATGGGTGACCGCTAGTGGCATTACTACTGAGCACTTCCGTGCTTCGAAGGCCACGTTAAGCCGTCGGTCCCGGTTGTTGTCTTAGGATGGCAGTCGTGATGGTAGGGCGTTTTGCGAATGCCCGCCTGGCTAGCTACCACCCTCAAGTAGAAAATCTGTCGCCAAACACCTAACACGGTGTGTTCCGGCTGCTGTCCTTGAGAACCAGTAATTCTAGGTTAACCTGAACAACATCTTAGACCACATCATCACTCACCATCAGGTGAGATAGTGGTCAAAGGCTAACGTAACGGACATAAAAAAAATTAAAAAGTTACAGTCATATTACTTAGACATAAGACCTTAATGTCTCAGGGTGATGGGCGCAGTGACAAATGCATTTATACAATACAATTACTCTTTATTGTTTACTAAGCAAATTTAAACATTTAGAGTAGGTGTCTAACATATTACAAAATTACAAATATAAGAGAGGATATTTTTTTAAATATCATATTTTTGCTAAAATGGTACAATAAGAGGTCTTATCGTTGTGTAGCGATTACTGACTAGACAAACCTTGGATGGAAAGAAACATTCCCGTGGGTTTCGTTATACGAAGGTTACCGCTTTAAACCTGGTGGGCCTGTTGTTTGGACCATAACAATCCCATAAAAAATATCTTTGATCGATTAGATTTGTTATTTTGCAATACCGCCAGGTTTTTACACGACTGCTCAAAAAAAGGAGTGTTATGTCTTCAGAGTTCATGTATGTATGTATGTTTGTGAGTTTCTTTATTCCACCATAAGTTCTATACGGCTTAATCGATTTTAATGTATGGCATATCATTAGATTTGTCTTGATAGGGCAAGTGATATTAGGTACCAAAAAATTAAAAAAAAACTAACTGGCGCATTTGGGAAGCCTTATAGAGGATTTTATTTTCTCCCTATCCCATCGAGTAGGATATCAAAATGTAGGGCTTTAAGAAAACATTACATCAATATAAATGACTTGCAGTTTTAATTTCAATGGAACGATAAAACGCTTAAATTATACGAACTACGAAAATAAGTAATATGCAGTGGGATTTTTTAATTTTTAATTAATTTATACTTGCTCATTACATGTCTTTATAGCCCATAAATTTAGTTTGTATTATGTATTGTAATAAACAAAATGTGTGAGAATATGTAAATTTGGGACCTCTACTATCGGAAACTTCAATCTGTTCAGCCACTCATGACGATCCTGACGTTACAAATAACGTTATATAATGTAACGATAATCATAAAAGAAGGCACTGTTGATAAACAATTTTTTTAACGGCTAAAGATTTCCATTTTTGGGAATTGTGACATGTTTTAATAACTTAATTGTGACGAAACATGCAAGCGGCCTGATGTTAAGCGGACTAACCTCTGCCTATAACAGATGCATTTAGTCACAAGTCACGAATAGCACTGCGCCCATCACCTTGAGACATAGTTTTTAAGTCTCATGTGCCTAGATTTACAGATTTTCTACTTGAGGGTGGTCGCTAGCCAAGCGAGCATTCGCAAAATGCCCTTCCACCATGCGGTGAAGCTCAAGCCCGCGGCAGGATTCGAACCATGGACCTGCTGCGCGGTAGTTCATAGCCAATGCCACTGAGCCATCACTGCTTCAAAACTTGGCTTGGCAACAGATTATCTGCTTTAGAGTAGCAGCTAGCCAGGCAATCATTCGCAAGATGCCCTTCCATGCAGTGAAGCTCAAGCTGGCGCATGGCGGTAGGGATCGAACTATGAACCTTCGGCACGGCAGTCCATAGCTGTTACCCCTCGGCTATCATAATATTTACGTCAACCCTTTTGGAGTGTCAGGCTTGAGGACGCCTGCAAAGCGTGGTTATTATCCCATCCCTCTATGGGGTGGCATTTGTTAACCCGGCGAGGATGTGGTAGGGTCAATTTGACCCTGCTCATTTTGTTTGATGTACAGTTTTTTTACCTGCAGTCGCATGCTGTCGAGTTTATCAGTAGCTGTAGTTAATAAAATACCTCCCTTTTTCCCACCTCCACTTAGTCGGGTGCAACACGTGCAAGCAGGTAAACGTGCGCAAACTCAAATAAGGCAATTATGTTATGACCCATATATAGAGATGATTAGTAGCCTAAAAGACTGATAAAACATTATATATCATATAAATTCCTACCAAAAATTACCAATTACTTGTAATAATATTTGTATGTGTTGTTTTTTTTTAATGTATGGCAGAGTCCTGCTAAAGTTGATTAAAATAAGACTTTTTGTAACATTGAAATAATGAAACATTTTATACGCATAATAGTGTTTCTTTTCATGAAATTCCTTATATAAATAACTAATGCGTAAGTTAACTTCCTATCCTATATTGAAAAATTGCAATGAATACTTTTAAAATATGAATTAAATACAGGGTCATCAAGACCCTCCACATCCTCGATGTACCCTTTTTGTACCACATCCTCGCCGGGTTAAACGATGGACGTATACAGCTGTTATTGATGATGACGACCTCAAGTATCGTAACTGCCATCTAACCAACTTAGGGTAGTTTACGTTGTGGCCCGCTTTGAAAGCCTTGTGGTACCTTGTCGCACTGTAGCTCGAAAGTATTTTTCATTCGAAATAACAAGAGGTACAATCGTATTATTCTTAATAGTAGCAGTTGCGTATTAACATATATTTATGGTACTAAATTACGTAAGTTGAACTAATAGTGGTGCAGATGTGCTAGCCACCTCGCAGAACGTCCGTCCCGTTGCATCAGCTCCGTTGAGTAAGCATTCGTTAATGTCGGCACCCACATTGTAAACCCGGTTGATCTGAATACATAAAGATTTTAATATTTTTGCTTTACGCTTGCTTTGCGGATTACAATACAAAATTACAGACTATAATTTTTCCTGTCGTAAATTTGTAATTTTGTAATGTAATCTGCAGAGCATGCGTTATTGCAAAAATAAATATATTAAAATTATAAGGTTGCGTCATCACTAACAAGTTTAAAGCTAATTGCAAAATTAGTGTTGTTTGTAGTACAAAGTAAGTTGAACTATAGACGTCGCTCCATCCCCATACGATGGTTAAGAACGGAAGGAAAAATCAGGGTTATGAATCATACGTCATGTTGGCTTAGCGGTCAAAGCTTACCCCGGCTATAGGGGCGGATGGCGCGGTTTGAATCCCAACATGACTATTATTTTCTCCTCTTGTAATTTTGTAATGTAGTACGCGGAGCATGCGTTATTGTATATAAAAATATTCAAAATTATATTTACGGTATCTAATTAGCCGTGTTATTGTCTTTTCCAGTACGTCAGGATCTTCGGCCGTGGTGTACACGTACCTTGGAGAGTTCAACAACCTCCGTCACAGGGACAAGATGGTGGCCTTCGGATCTTCCTTTGTCGGGATTGGAACTGTTATTTTGCCTTGTAAGTATCGGAGCAAGTTTTATTGACACTCGATACTTCGTTATTCCCTAACTCTTACCTATAACACTAAAGACTAAACTAGAACAGAACAATTGAAGCTGCATTCGGGAGAAGTAGGTTTTTTAACAAATACAAATTCATAATTAATTAATTGCAGCAAAAATACGCAAAATATAGTGTTTTTTTTAATTTTACATTCATTATAATTTCAAGAGTTTTTTTAAACTATGACATAATGTATTTGAATTGATTGTAATTTAATTGACACATAATTATTAAATTTTTAACTGACATAATTTGTTAGCTTTTTTTACCGGCGGGATGCCTTTATTAAAAAAAAAACACTATAAACTACATACAACACCAAAACTACTACAATTAAAGCATTTAGACAACCTAGAAGTCATTACTGAGTCACAGGCAGTCCAAATGCTCCAGCCCACTAAATTAATTTGTTATTTTATTCTGATCTCCTAATGTACGTTACGAAACTATGTATACTATGCATTTGTACATTACAAATACATTAATAGATCAGATAAAGTTAACAAATTTCAGGTAAAAATTATTAAATAATTATAATATGTCAATTAAATATCAATCAATTCATATACGCTGCACACATTACGATGACCCTCCTTTAAATCATCATTACATGTAAACATAAACACGAAACATAGAGAGTTAAGAGTTAGTTCTCTCAGTGTTTTGTGACGTAAACACATTGAATTTCTAATGGTAGAAACCGCATTCGTCGTTGCAGTCTTCTGATATGAGTCTATAGTAAGCGTATGTGCATCAATTGTATGTTTGCCTTTATGTCTTTGTAATTCATTTAAACGTATACAACGGAAGTAGCAGTAGTGCATTATATGCTTGTATCAAATGTTCTCCTCATTATATTATCGTGATATTAGAGAGCACCCTATCTTCCTTTTTAATTAAAATCAATGCGAAAACTGTAAAATTTTTGTCTAAGCAACTGTTGCGGATAAGACAGAAATTTTTTAGCAGGCGAATATGAAATTATAAGAAGGAAAATATTTTTAAAAGTTGTGCTGTTGATATTTATTTTTATGCCTGATAGTTTAGCCTTTGACCACTATCTCACCTGATAGTAAGTGATGATGTGGTCGAAGATGTTGTTCAGACTGACCTAGGATTACAGACTCTCAAGGACAGCTGCCGGATCACACCGTTAGGTGCATGGTGACAGATTTTCTACTCGTGGGTGGTAGCTAGCCAGGCGGGCATTCGCAAATTGCCCTACCACCATGCTATAACAACTGCCATCCTGAGACAACAACGGAAACGAAGGCTTAACAAAGCACGGAAGCGCTCATTAGTAATGCGACTAGCGATCACCCATCCAAGTCTTGACCGTGGCGGACGTTACTTAACTTAGCTTATCGGTTAAGGACGGCTAAGCAAACTTCGCTACGAGCGCTTCAAAACATTTACACTTCAATCAATTATTAGCTTAAATAATTTGTGGTCGTGAGGAGATGATACTTGATATTAAAGTTATCGCTAAATACTCTGTAAAATTATTTCTATTTATTCCATTTCTTCTTTCTATTCTTCCATTGAATTCTTTGATCAATAGCGAAACAATAGAATAATGTATATATTGAAGGTATTATTAATAGTTACGCATTTATTACACTGATTATGAGCATGGACATTGCAATTTTCCGGCTGTTGGTAATTACTTATCTGTAATTGTATACCAATTAAAGGCAAGTTCTCTGTAGCTATAGTAATAACGATCTTGGAAAAGATAAAAACAAGGAAATGTAGATAGAAACTATCGTTAGGTCGTTTGAGCAACTGTACTTTATATGTTATAATAAGACCTTTTTCATAATTATTATATAAGGCGTTACTTTGCGCACATCCACATTTCGAAGCAGTGATGGCTCAGTGGCATTGGCTATGGACTGCCACGCAGCAAGTACATGGTTCGAATCCCGCCGCGGGCTTGTGCTTCATCGCATGGTGGAAGGGCATTTTTCGATTGCCCGCCTGGCTAGCTATCACCCACGAGTAGAAAATCTGTCACCATGCACCTAACGGTGTGTTCCGGCAGCTGTCCTTGAGAGCCAGTAATTCTAGGTTAAGCCGCTTAACACCTTCGACCACATCATCACTTAACATCAGGTGAGATTGTGGCCAAAGGCTGAATTGTCTCTATTTATATATATTTTAATATTTTTATGTGTAATTTAATACTTTCATGCAATGTTTTTTTTAACCAGCGGTATGCCAGTTTTAACAAAATACAATGAAGCTGTATACAACACTACGGCTACAATAAAAGCATTTAGAGAACCTATAAGTCATTGCAGACTCACAGGCAGTCCAAATGCTCCAGCCCACTACCAGTTGGCAGCATTGCCCCGTTTTTTAATCTAATTTATTTTAAAAATATTTATTTTTTGTTATTATTAGATCCTTTTCATTATTGATAGCTGAATAAATTTTTAGACGCTGCAAATTTTAGCTTTCTTACGTAATCTTTATATGATCATATTTCGATGGTGGTAGGGCATTTTGCAAATGTCTACCTGGCTAGCTACCACCCTGAAATAGAAAATCTGTCGCCAAACACCTAACGGTGTGTTCCAGCAGCTGTCCTTGGGAGCCAGTACTTCTAGGTTAGCCTGAACAACATCTTCGACCACATCATCATTTACCATCAGGTGAGATAGTGGTCAAAGGCTAACCTATCAGGAATAAAAAAAAACATTTTATTAAGAAGTAGAGATAGCTTAGTGGTATTGGCTGTGGACTGCCGGCCGTGTGTTCGGCCAGCAGTCCTTGAGAGCCAGTGAAATTACAGGCACATGAGACTTAACAACGTCTCAAGGTGACGGGCGCATTGCAATTCGTGACTTGTGACGAAATGCATCTGTTATAGGCAGAGGTTAGTCCACTTAACATCAGGTGTGCCTCGAGCTTGTTCCGTCATAATGACATAAAAATGAAAAAATATATATCTATTTCTGAGTTTTAGTTTTAATTTTATATTGAGTGTAAACTATTCGTACGTAGACTGTGTTCGCTCATAGAAGGACTTGCTGTATTCGTGTTTACGTTATGTTTATTTGTTGTAACGCAGTTTAAAAAAAAAACAAGGCAAATAATGAACATCCTTAGAACGACATCTAGACCTACTTAAATCAGATGCCACAATGACTCTACCAAAACACTAACGCAAAAATCGTTATATCTCAATTTTCCAGGCATTTCATGGCTTATCCTGCCTCTGGACTTTGCCTACCCCATCGAGTTCTTGGAAATCGATTACCGACCCTGGCGGCTGCTCATGGTGGCCTTCGCGATGCCGTTCGCCATTGGAACAGTTCTGCTGTTCTTCGCCCCAGAAAGTCCCAAGTTCCTAAGTGCTAGTGGACATCCTGAGAAAGCCCTCGAGGTGGTGAAGAAGATTTATGCTGTAAATCAAAGGGCTCCCAAAGATAGCTTTGAGGTACGTTGTCTAGGGTAAAGCCAACTTTACGTTCAGGAGTCAAGTTTTATGTTTGAAAACACGGGTGTTTGAGCTTGAAACAACTTACTGTGAGTCGATATGACTATCGACAATGTGTTTTGAAACATAAAATATAAGTATGAGCGTAAGTTTTTATATTATGAGGAGCCAAGTTGGAGTTGGGAATCGATTGAAAGAAGTAGCTATAAATTGGTAACGTCGAGAAACTTGTTTTTTATACTTTTTCAAACTCACTTGCTGTGTAGAGTTACTATACATCCTTAGCAATCGGTTCTTGACCTGTGTTTTGGATTTCTTGGCCAGAGATTATGTCCACAGCAAAATCTAAAACAGATAATGACTTCACCCATTATTACTTAAAACAATGCCTCTACTTACGTAAAAAATTTGAATTCCATTCTGAAGCAGTGATGGCTCAGCGGCATTGGCTATGGACTGCCGCGCACCAGGTCCATGGTTTGAATCCCGCAGCTTCAGCACCATTCGGTGCTCTTTGACAGATTTACAACTTGAGGATGGTTAAGTAGCTAGCTAGGCGAGCATTCACAAAATGCTCTACTACCACGAGGTGAAGCTCAAGTCCGCGGCGGGATTCGAACTATGGGCAGCCACTGCCACTGGACCATCACTACTTCAAAAAGGAAGTGTGTAAGGCCTCAACTGAATTGTGTGCCTTCTCCCACAGCTCCTATCTAAGCATAGCAATAAGATTGAACTTCCTAAATCTTGGGAGATTTAGGAATGCAGTATCATGCAGATCGCTACATGACAGCTGTTTTCTGAATCTTTAATATTTATAATAAATTGCAGGTGAAATCCTTAATAGTGGAGAACCAGACAACCAAGTCTACAAGCACTGGAATAAAAGCTGTATTGGCGTCCATGAAGGATCAAACACTGCCACTATTCAAGGTGCCTCTTCTGCCCTGGATTGGTCTTCTTTGCTTCGTCCAGTTCGGAATATTTGCTGCGTAAGTAAAAACAACTTCAATTTAAAATAAATTTAGGTCCCCCCGTTTGTACAAACTATTATCCATATATATAGCCATATATATGGATAATAGGAAAGCCGGGTGATTTTTCTATTTTCTGTACAAACCGGGATCCCGGTCGGTGGATTTACAAAATTATCCTGAGACTTGGTTAGATGCGATTCTCATAATTCAAACGGTTTTCGAAAGTTAGCATCCTTGGCTATATATAAAATATTACTCTATAATAACGGGCAGTATTTTAAATCTAGAAATGAAACCTTATACTATGTAAAACTATAATTTGGCGCCAAAATATTACGTAATAATAATCTTGTAACCAATTTTACACTAATAGACATAAGAAGCTGTTGTTTAGAACGTGTATAGACAACAAGTCAATAATGGTAATAGAACAAATTCCAAGGATAAAAACAAATAAAAAAAATTGTTGAACCGACTGGAAATTAGGAAAGAATTTACTAGTTCAATGACTGAAAATACGAGTAATTAATTATATATAAAAATAAATATGCGCGGAATTTCGAAAACGAAAAAATATTTTTTCTGTTAAAAAAATAAATTTAAATAATACCTTAAAAAGCAACAATGCTGTTTTTCTTTTCTATGCATATTCATATATTCACGTTCATTTATTGGTAATAGTTTAATTACAAGTCATATGTTCCAGTTACATAAATGAACTTGTGATAATTATAGGTTTGGCGTGAGTTCTGCACAAATTTTGAACGTGTTATATTTTGCTTCACCTAAGAGGAATTTTGTATCTTACAGCTTACCTCTTAATATACTCCACAGAGGCACAGATTACATACAGAGGTCATGCAGAAGAAGTTTGTCAATTCAAAACTACGCAGATAACGTGCTCATAAAAAAAAACTAAGCAAACTAAGCAAGCGTATTGACCTTGACCTCTTTTGCACCAGCGCGCAGCGCTTCCTCAGCAAGGCGAAAGCTGAGCAACAAATTTTTCTTAACGGATTGTGCATAATTATATCATTTTGTAACCTATTTCTTTATCAGTGTTTATGTTAAGCTTATGTAAGTGTTTATATATGCTATATTCACTATCTATTCGTGAGAACCTGTAATTGGCTTTCTAGTGCTAGTTTATCGTACATGTTTAGCGTAAAAAGCTGTTGATTTTCCTATTAAGTAAATAAATAAATAACGTTGAAGGTGGCATACAGAATACCATTTCACGATTATTCCACGGAGAAAACGTAACAAGCCCGCGTTTTTTAATGATAATAGAGAACAAATACCCAGGAAGACATCTGTAATAGCTACCACAGCATTGCTCGTTCTATTAATAATCAGCGTGTTTTTGTTTAACTCTCTAAGCATTTTGTATACCTCCGAATGGTTTGTTATCTCTGACGGACCTCAAAACATAATGGCATACTTATGCCGTGTTCCACTTAATGCCACTATCGTTATTTTCGATGATTTTGTCCACATTTTGCGTTTCTGTTGGCAATGGTTGTGATCACTGTGATCGTTTGTAACTGTTTTCTTCCCTGTTCCGTTTCGGATAAGAACGCTTAGAATGCCACTAAAATTTGCCACTTTTATCACACAGCCCATGTTGATGGGTAAAAATGGAGAAAAGTTTGCAACTGTCAGTTTTGACAGTTCTCTTCTTTTTTATTTTATTCATTTTTATTGATGCTAGTTAAGTTTTGACCACAATCTCACCTGATGGTAAGTGATGATGGTTGAAGTTGTTACCAGGCTTAACCTAGAATTACTGGCTCTCAAGGACAGCGGCCGGAACACACCGTTAACTGCTTGGCGACAGATTTTTTACTTGAGGGTGGTAGGTAGCCAGGCGGGCATTCGCAAAATGCCCTTCCACCATGCGGTGAAGCTCAAGCCTACTGCGCGGCAGTCCATAGCCAATGCTACTGAACCATCACTGCTTCGAATCTTAATCGAATACAAAAAGAAATATAGAAATACAAATCTGTTACTTTTAGAAGAGTAGGTATTGTTGTGTGCTTTCAATGGAATCAGTGATAGTGAAAGACCCTATCATATAAAAAGTACTGTGTTTGGAGCTCTAAAACCCAAAGCACAAAAGGATCCAAGATTCTCGATGATGTTTGTTTGACATTAGATGTAGGTACTATCAAACTGTTCCAGTAGCTCCATAGCGTTTTTGGGGAAAATAATGATATTATGCAACAAGACCCAAGTAGAACAACTTGTTAGGAGTGTGATCGTTTTTATCGTTCTTGGCGAAGTTATTCTCAAGTGGTCTTTACCCTTAGTAAAATTCTAGTTTTATTACGATATTGACATGTTTTGGAGATTCTCGTTTGAAGGTGTTAATGAACATGAGGCATCTCTTTCCAGCACTAATGGTTTCTACGTGTGGTTCCCGTCGATCCTGAACTCCCTGGCCAACCATGATGGCCATGAGACTAAGATTTGCGACGTACTCGACGCAACCAAGGTCCCCGCCGGTAACAGTACTGAAGTAAGCCTTATAACATTATCTTTTGACCATACAACTAATTATTAGAATTTCTTCACGCGTTACAAAGTTACAAATTAACGAGAAGAAAAATTTTGGTCATGTGCGGGATTTGAACCCGCGTCCATCTACCGCTTTAGCCGGGGTATGCTCTAACAGATTGAGCTAACATGACAATGAGTCATAACTCAAATCTTTCCTATCGTTCTTCAACCATCGTATTGGGATGGAGCGACGCCTATAGTTCAACTTACTTTGTACTACAAACAAGACTAAACTTGTTAATGATGACGCAATCCTATAATTTTAATATTTTTATGTATGCAATGAAGCATGCTCTGCGGATTACATTACAAAATTACAAATTTATGAGAGGAAGCTCAGAAACAATACTCTCCGATTCCCAGGTAATCTGCGACGATACAATGAACCCGAACACCTTCGAGCGCTCCATCTACATCGGCCTGGTATTCTCCTCCATGTACATCATCGTGGGGTTCCTGGTGGACTTCGTGGGGAAGAAGCTGATCCTGGTGGTGGTCCTGGCTGCGACGGGGCTGTGCGCCATCGGTGCTCACCTCGTGTACAACCAGCAGGTGGCGGTGGTGCTGTTCGCCATCTTCCAGATGTCAGGAGCTTGTATCGGCCTCATGAATGCTGTTGCTGTTGAAATGTTTCCGACTAAGTACAGGTTAGTACACAACCACCTATAACTAATACCTAGATGCAATTTTGAAGCAATGATGGCCGAGCGGTAATAGCTATGGATTGGCATGCCGCAGGTCCCTGGTTCGATCCCCACCGCCGGCTTGAGCATCAACGCATGGCGGAAGGGTATTTTGCGATTGCCCGCTGCCTAGCTACCACCTTCAAGTAGAAAATCTCCAGCACCTTACAGTGTGTTCCGACAGCAGTCCTTGAGAGCCAGCGAAATTACAGGCACATGAGACTTAACAACTATATGTCTCAAGGTGACGGGCGCAGTGCAAGTCGTGAATTGTGATGAAATGCATCTATTATAGGCAGAGGTTAGTCCGCTTAACATCAGGTGAGCCTCGAGCTTGTTCCGTCACAATAACATAAAAAACAGTATGTAGATTATTGTAGCAATATAACTCTTTGTGCGAGTCCATCCTGGGAAGTATTGCCATTATACCTATATCTACCGCCAAGCACTAATGTTCACATTACTGTGTTCGGGTTTTAAGGGTATGAGCCTATGGGTGCCGGTGAAATGGTAATCGCATCTGTTATAAGCAGAGGTAACCGCGGCAGCTGGTATTTTATTTCTTGATAGGTAAACCTTTGACCACAGTCTCATCTGATGGTAAGTGATGAAACACATCGTTAGGTGCTTGGCGTCAGATTTTCTACTTGAGGGTGGTAGCTTGTCAGGCGGGCATTCGCAAAATAACCTACCACCATGCGGTGAAGCTCAAGCCCGCGGCGGGATTCGAACCATGGACCTGCTGCGTGGCAGTCCATGGCCACGCAGCACGCACGCAGTATTAAAATCTGTCAAGCCGTTTAGAAGTTATGGTGGAATAAAGAAACTCCAAACATACATAAAGGGTTTTTCAACAAGAACTTTCTTTTCTAAAACAAAATAAAACCTGCACATGACTATATTTTTCTCTGTCGTAAATTTGTAATGTAATCCGCCGATCAGGCATTATTGCAAACATAACAATATTAAAACAAAGAATTTATATGAAGATTATTAAAATTTTTATTGTATTACGAAGATAAAAGTTTGGCAATTATGAATGAAAAATGATATCTGGCAAATGTCCACCACGAGCACGCTGACAGATGTCGATTCAAAGTTCTTGCTGATAAACCCTTTACATACATGAACCCTGAAAACAATACTCTTCTTTTTTGGGCAGTCGTGTATAAAGGGGCCTTTCACAATAAAATGATACAATATTACTATGATAAAATATTTTTTAAATATATTCAGTAGTAATTCCGCAAAAAAAAACTGAGTCTGTTCTTCGTTGAAGTTTTGTAAGTTTGTGAACTCAATAATATTTGTATCTGTGTGGTGCCGACGACATTACCGACTTCCACGAGTTGTTTTACACCTTTCAGTGAAATCTGGTTCTAGGTTTCAGGGTTCCGCTTTTTAGGGTTCCGTACCCAAAGGGTAAAAACGGGACCCTATTACTGAAACTTCGCTGTCCGTCCGTCCTTCCGTCAGTCACCAGGCTGTAACTCAAGAACGGTGATAGCTAGACAGTTAAAATTTTCACAGATGATGTATTTCTATTGCCGCTATAATAACAAATACTAAAAATAAAACAAATATTGAAGGTGGGCTCCCATACAACAAACTCGATTTTTTTAACCGTTTGATGCTCGATACTAATAACGGTGAGCAGGTAGACGCTTTAACTATTCACAGAATATTTAGTTACGGAACCCTTCGTGCGCGAGTCACACACGCACTTGGTCGGTTTTATTTTTGGTATTTGGCATTAAAAGGTGTTTCTTTTGTACAGGGCCATGGCAATTTGCTTGGGAATGATGATGGGGCGCGTGGGTTCTATGCTCGGCTCCAACCTGATCGGAGTGTTCCTTGAAGTGAACTGTGGTGCCAGCTTCTACCTGTTTGGGAGCATTCTCGTTGGTAAGTACTAGTTATACAAATATAATTAAGATTATTTTTCTTTTTCACCGAAAAAGGAGGCGGTACTTAATTCGTTTGTTTTTTTTTGTGTTTTTTACCTCAGAACTTTTGACTGGATGAACTGATTTTGATGATTCTTTTTTTGTTTGAAAGCTGGTCCTTGTCGTGTGGTCCCATTTAATTTCATCAAAATGAGTCAAGTCGTTTTTGAGTTACATTCCAATACCTGAAAAGTATTTTTCTATCTTGATGATATATTCATTGACAGTGAATGACAATCGATCCCATAAGTAGCAAGGGTCACTAAAAAGGATGAATTTTGTTTGTACCAAAAAATTGGAACCGACTTCAATACTCAAATGTGTGTAATAAATGGTCGAAAGCGGTACCATGCGCACAGTATTGTGATAATAGGTACTTTACCATCATGGTACCGACTTCGACAAGTTATTTCACACATCTAAGTGTTGAAGTCGGTTCCATTTTAGGTAAATTTGTTTTTATTGCTGATATCTACTATCTCACCGGATGGTAAGTGATAATTTGTTTGAAGATGTTGGTCAAGCAATCTTAGAATTACTAGTTCTCAAGTATAGCTGTTGGATTACACCATTAGTGCTCAGTAACTGATTTTATACTTGAGGGTGGTAGATAGCCAGGCGGGTCTCGCTCACACGCATGCAAAACGAGGTCTCTCCATCCTACCCCTTCAGTCTGACTTATCCTTATCTTATCCTTTCAACTAGATTAAGCAACGTCTGCTGCAGTTATCACTTGGATGGGTGACCACTAGTGACATTACTACTGAGCGCTTCCCTGCTTCGAGCGGGCATGTTAAGCCGTCGGTCCCGGTTGTTGTATGGCAGTCGTTATGGCATGGTGGTAAGGCATGCTGTGAATGCCCGCCTGGCTAAAACTACCCTCAAGTAGAAAATCTGCCGCCACGCACTTAACGTTGATTCCGGCGATTGTTATTGAGAGCCACTAATTCTAGGTGTAATTCCCCCCGTGAGGAGCTGGGTTAGAATTGCACCTCCCCATATCATCCCGTGGGTGTCGTAAGAGGCGACTAAGGAAAAAATACTGGAAGGTGCGCAGCGACGCCTTCTAAAGAACTGCCAACTTACTCTGCGATCCCCAAGCCGCCTGCCAAGCGTGTGCATTATGGCAAATACCCCCTTTATAGGGGAGGCTCTGTTCAGCAGTGGACAGTTGGCTGTTACAGAATTCTAGGTTAGCCTGAACAACATCTTCGACCTCATCATCACTTACCATCAAGTGAGATTGTGGTCAAAGGCTAACTTATCAGGCATAATAAAAAAAAATTATAAACTGCTTGTCAGAGTACATACAACATCGTTCATATATATGTATTTTTCTAATATTCACAGCGAACGCATTGTTTTGCATCACCCTTCCCAACAAGAAGAGAGAACGGATATCCACGAAGAAAATGACAGTAGAACCCACACAGAACCAAACCCACGAACCGGTATGAACCGCCCCAATCCAGTAACAACCGGAAACTAGTCGTATTGCTTTGTTTGTAAGGAGGAACGATTGTGAAAGGTGATCAAAATATCAGAAACAAGTAGAAATTGCAAATAAATTTATGTTCACGAATTCGACAGTGTCAGAATTGCCTAAAACCTTTTTTAAAATTAAGTTAAAAGTGTTGGGAAGAATTTTAATAGGTTGCTCCCTAATTTCGTAAAAAATCATGACTTCTGAAATATAATTATAAGGACCTAATAGTACAATGTTAGTTGAACTATAGGTGTCGTTCCATCCCAATACGATGGTTTAATAACGAGAGGAAAAATTGGAGTTATAAGTCATTGTCATGTTAGCTCAAGCGGTCAGAGCATACCCCGGCTATAGGGGTGGATGGACGCGGGTTCGAATCCCGCTCATGACTATAATTTTTTCTCTCGACATTTTGTAATATAAGGAATTCATGTCGCATTCCACCAGTTGAAACTGCGGTGTTGAAGTTTAGTTTAAATATATTTTTTCCTTATAGCAAAGAGGGCACCCTGATCAAGATTTTCTGTATAAAATATTAGAGAAAAAGATTTCAATACCAGTTTAATTATTTTTTACATGTTTAATAATTAATTGAAAAGATTGTTGAATATTTTATTAGAGATTATTGTAGTGACTATATAATATGTACCTCTACTCGGGCAGTATACTATAATTTCTGAATATGTTGTTTAGGACCAATGAATAAGCCAAAGAATTAAATATGCATATATGTATATTTAAATGTTTAATAGTGTAATTAACATTGAAAGTTTGTATGTTTTCCTATAGTACCTAAGTTTATTAGAAGATTGATACTTACAGTAGTTAAAAAACCGGCCAAGTTTGTGTTATGCAGCCATTCTGAGGGTTTAATCCAAACCAAAAATCCGTTTTCCATACAGAGATTCTAATAGGAATCCAACCTGAAGGTAGTATATCTTGTAATATGTTTAATATTGGCCTATAGTCAAACCAATTTATATTATATAGAGGTAAAGTATAAAGCAAAAAAAAATATTTATAAAATTACGTTAATTTTATGTTGAACTTTTTAACACATATTCTTTGAAAATTTCAACTGGCTAGCTATTATCTATATACCGTTCGAAAGAAAATCGGACGGACAACCAAAGTATATAGTAATAGGATCCCGTATTCTATTAAGTACGAAACCCTAATATAAGTATGAACCTTTAGTATTTTGGTGTATTGTTATACGATTATTGTATAAAACTTTTTATGAAAATGTATACGATGTTTTGTGAACTAATTCATTTTTTATTTTTATAAGAGAAACTCTTGTGTAGATATTGGCTACACGGCTTAGGTGAATATTAGTACAAATGAATTATGTTTAGCCTTTTAGAGTATTGTGTTCTTTTATTTACAAAAATATACCTATGATTTTTCAGGTATACTATTTTTCATTTAGAACACAACATAAATATTATATGCACGTGAATCCGTAAAAATAAATATATACTATAGATAAAATTTATAAAATAAATATTAAATTTAAATATAATTATTTATTAAAATATATTAAAAATAGAAGCGAAACAACAACCGAAAAGTAAGAAATAACTGCGTATTCCGCAAGTTCCTATTCGGAGACTTTTATATAAAATTCAGTTATTATCATTTGTTAGACAGTCCACCATAATTAATATAACACATATTCTGTGGAAAATTCAACTAGGTACCTATTACGGTTCCAAAGGAAAATGTCGGAAATAATTTGAAGGTAAACTAACCTAAATTTTATGTTTGTACGGAACCTTCGGCGCAGCGGTGTGTGGTTCCAACTTGAATCATTGACCTATATATACTAGACGCTAGACGCGACATCTCAAACGAGATTAGCCTGAATTGTGTATTCAAAATACACAATTGATAATACGCAATTTTCGAACGTAATGCGCGTGTAATCTCTACGAGTGTCCAGCTGCGTGTGGGGGAGAGTATGCCAACCGGCTGCACTGGTCGACTATCCTCGTTTGAGATGTCGCGTCTAGTATATATAGGTCAATGACTTGAGCTTGATTATTATAAACTGGTCTAGGAAATTATTCAGAATCTGTATGTAATTATTACTGTGCTAATTACCTGCATTTAGGTAGGTATTTAATAGGTATACATTACAACATTTATATTGACTAGTATTAATTTAAAGAGCATTGAAGAATGCTAAGCAAAACTATACAAATATTTCAAGTCCAAGTTATCTTTTACGCTATATTTTTGCCAACCACGCGTCAATGCTCTTTTAAATTCAATTAAAAAAAACTGGCCTCTTATGGTTGATTGTATATCAACCTACCAGCCTTAGAAAAAGTCCCATGCTATATAAATAGATGTCGCTAACGTCAAAAGACATGTATTCAATCGGATGGCAAAAAATCGACTGTCCAGCACCCGCTTCAATAGCGTAATTGGAAATGCACAGTAGGTATTCTGAGGTTGCGGGCTTAAGTCCAAATCCGTATTTATCCGAAATAATTTCAACACTTATATTTTTCTAGCTTTTTCCCGCGGCTTCGCCCGCGTTTACTATCCTTCAGGAACCGTTACCAGTTTTTTGGGGGCGTGTAAAACGTGTCATATATAAAATAGGTACTTTTTAATCTTTTTAAATTAGCCCCGTAAATCGTAATCGTTGTATGGGTCGACCTTCAGTACCAAATTTTCCATTAAGCTTTCCATTCTGGTACACTTCGAAAACGTAGTTGTATACTTGCCCCGCGGCTACCAGTTCAAACGTATGGCCCCATGCCGAGCGTTGTAACATATCGATAGAGTACTCAACCGCAGTCGTGAAATTGTCTCCGTTACACTTAGCATCATAAGACAATATCGCAGATTCTTGCCAATTAGCCACTTCATGGCTGACAATCTCTTTACAGACACCCATTGCCCTATCCTGAGTCCCATAGAATATATAAAAAATACGACAGGAATCGAAGTGGCTGCGCTCATCGCTTAAGTAACCTCGGTCCGAGCTCAGTGGTGAGGCACCACTTGATGAATCGCAACACTATACCTACTCGAGTTGCCTATCATACTCGACGCGTGAAGGACGTCTTATTTCTCTATGGTCTCAACCGAATTCCGATGCTCAGCGCGTAGCGTTCTTCTTGCTTTGTAAAACAAATTTGTAATAGCAAAGTATCATAAGTTTAATATGTAATTGATTTAGAAAATTATCTTAATTATACAAAGATACAATCATATTAATAATAAAGTTTTATTAGTAAGCTAGTTTTTATTTTCTTTTATATGATATATTAATAGTATTTTTTTTTCAAGTGTCTGCCTATTACACAGAAAAAAAAGTATTCTTTGTGCAAGAATTATTCTATTGGTCAAGAATAATAATGATTTGTATATGGCTAAAACAACGTATACTTGACATCAGCATAAGATTGTTTCAAATTGGCTTTTTTAAACTAAAAATATGTTATTTAGTTCTAGAATAATATTTTGTTGTCCTAAATACTACGTTCAAGTATATTTAATGTCTCGCATGGCAAGAATATCCGGATTCTTCGTGTCAAATAAGCATGATATCTTAAATGAAGAATTACATAGTTTGTGTTTAAGTATATGCTATTGTTGGAATAAGACATCGCATTCTTGTCAAGAAGACTAATGACATTAAGTCAACAAAAAAATTACTAGCAAATGACAAATTTTTCGTTTAAAACAAGAATAATTTAGTCCGCTTGAAACACCAAATCGTTATATTAAGTATAATAGTGTTTTAACTTAAAAAAATTAATAATTACAGCAAGATATGATATATTCGCTTAAGCAGTCGCTATTTTAAAACAAGCACTTTATTATTTTTAATTTAACTAAACCTATTTTTAAGTAAATGATAATCTATTATTGTTTCAAAACAGCTATTCTTTATGAAAGAGAAATATTTTTTCGTTGTGAGTCTGCAGTTTCTTGTCGTATGGATAATTTTTTCTTCGTTCAATAAAATTTGGTTTTATTCCAACTATATCATATTCTTAAGGCAAATTAGATGTTTTCTTAAATTAATCATTTAATTTGTTTAATTTAAGAAGCTTACTTCTTTTCGTGAGAATCAATGATGTTTTGATTGGATAAATCTTAGTTTCAATGTAAATCGATATTATTTTTCAATGAAAACAATCTATACTTGATGTAATAGAAATTATTTAATATTTTAAGACTCCAATTTCTTATAATAATGATCACGCTATCTTGAAGAAATAAAAATAGGGTTTTGTTTCAAGTGATAATATATTTGGGTGAATAATAATTCATTCTGGATTAAAGTAATTATGCGTTTTATTTTGAGAAAAACAATTAATGTATGGACAATAATATTATCTTGATTCAATAAATTTAAGTTTCATTTTAATCATATTATCCTCTCATTTAAATAATAGCTTATTTTTAAACTATTAGATTATGAATTTCGTTTCGAGAATATAATTTCTTGTGAGGAAGATTGTGGTGTCTTAGTTTAATAAAGTATCAAATGATCAATGTAAAATTAAATTTTCTTAATGTAAAAATAATATCAACACATAACAAATCAAGAAATTACATTCTCGTTAGACCAGATAATTTTCGCTACATAAAATTTCATAAAAAGTGTAGTTACAAATTTATTACAATATAGATATCAGATAAGCTAACGCACTAATAGAGTACATATTTTACCGGGAAAACCTTTCCTGTGATATTTACACATAATAATAAAATAAACAGCTTTTTAAAATAAAACAAGGTTAACCACACTTAAAGCAATCAAACAGGAGTAACTAAACAATAACATTTGTAATAAATAATCTGATGACATTAGTAATAAAACTAATATAGTAATATTCACTACAACGTAATCATATTGTAAGTTAACAAAAACCAAAATATTAATATTGAATATTATTTTCTCATTATTGTCATTGGCGTTACATTTTTAAGACAACATAATCATACTGATAGCAATCTAGTGAACTACTTTATAAATATACTTTTAAACAAAAAATATGACGTATGAAGAAACTGATGATCGAAAAATTTAACAAACATTTTTAGTCTTAACATCTAAGCTCCTAACAAATGTAAGAAACTAATTCTGACTTCGTTCAAAATAAAAAAAATAAGTAAAATGTAGCTTTACTTTTTTGAAGGCATTGTAGACTAAATTAAAATTACTTCCTCATAGATAAACTATTAAAAACTTATCACAACATTCACAACTATGCCCTATGCATTCAAATGTAGAAAATTTCAATATTCCATTTAATCTCCCCAACGGCGGTATAATCCGGCAGAGCAGCTTTATTTGTCTGATGGCTTTCTTGTCTGAAACGTACATAATTTTACTTTATATCAGAATATAATTTGTAAAACACATAATGTTGTCTTAGGTTTTCACGTTGTAAAACACATGTTTCAACAGAGGTTAGCTGAACAGCATACTATTTATATTACTTTTTTTTTTTTTTTTTTTTTTTTTTTTTTATATGGCGGTATGCCTTTATTAACCAAATACTACAAACTATATACAACACTACAGCTATTGCTATATACTATATACTACAAACTATATACAACACTACAATAAAAGCATTTGGACTCATAGGGAGTCCAAATGCTCTAGCCCACTATCAGTTGGCAGCGTGCCCAGCATGCTGGCAGCATTGCCCCGTTGAATTGCAATGCTTATTCTTTGAGCCAAATAGGTGCCAGCATTTTGGTCACGCGTCGCATCGACCAAGCGCTCTGATAGATTTTGGAAAATACGATGAGCTCCCGGTCCCCACGGACCCAACGTCTCTACACCAAACGGCTCAAATATGTAACCCATACCGAGGTTAGCATATTTGCGCCGCTTGAGTCGCTCCGCCGAAGTAGCCGCAGCGCCAGCCCTCACGTTGGTTTCAGAAAGATGTGACGGCGCTAAAGTGTCTACGCATGTAGCGTCCCACACTAAGGGCCGTCCTAACTTCCATGGAACCAGAGTCATGCCGTCAGGTCTTTTACCATCGTCACGCATCAGACCGTTCGGTTCGAGAACAGCTGGAACATTGGCGCTGGTAAAAGCCCGGCGAATGATATCGTTAAGGCTGGCGTGGCGGGAAATTCGACCAGCACTTCGAGAGCAGGAGAGGCCATGGTGACCGAGTTGGTCAACTGCAGTACCACACTGGCAGTGATGTGGAACACAACACCTTGCACCCAAGCGTAAGCTAATAGCGAGACGAAAAGCGGAAGGATCTATAAGGCTACCAGTTTTGTAAGAAGGAATGGCTTGTAACCAAAGACCTGATTCCCACACAGAAACAGCGAGAATACGAGCACGATCTGCGATGCTAGGACACGTATTTAAAAGATCTTTCCGTGCTAGCTCGCATAGGGGCCGATCCCACTGTTTCTGAGATGACAACATTTTTGGGAACTCAGTATTTGGACAAGCCAGTCCCCATGTGGTTTTGGCCTCAGCCAGATATGCTACATCAAAAGAGCCTAAAGATGGTGCAAGAATTTTTTCTACTAATTTGTGTGTACTGTGTACAGAAGACAAAAAAGCTGGTAATGCCACACTAGAAATTTTCCGTATCCCTATGCCCCCCAACCTCACAGGGAGGGAAGCTTGCACCCAAGCCCTATCATCCATCTCAACATTCAAAACCGAAATTAACGTATCTTTTAATAAATTGTCTAAGCTTAAAAGAAGCTCACTGTGTTGCCACAGCTGACAACACCTCAAAAAGTATGTAAATTTAGGAACGAAAAGGCAAAATCTAACAATAGTAAAAGCCATATGGGCGTTAATTTTGAATAATCTGCTAGAAGCATTTCTAAACTTTTGAATTTGTTCTTCGACAAATGGTGACAAAGATTCGTCAAGAATCGGTGAACCCAAAAGACGGAGCGAACTTTTTTCTACTAATTTTATACCAGGCGCAAGTAAGTTGAATTTTTCAATAATCGAAATTTTATCCGGACAAGTATCACAAACAAAAAGTTCACATTTGGAAAAATTTAGTTCAAGGCCAATAAGACGAAAATCATCTATAAGTACTCGCAAGTCATTCAATACCCTGTTCGCATCGCCTCCTAAGGTTCCGTCATCCAAATACCAAACGTTAAGTTTTGATTGGAGACGTTGAATTATTGAGTGGATGGCAAGGCTAAAGATGGCTGGTCCCAGAGGATCACCCTGTTGACATCCTACGGAAGATAATATAACATTGTTTTGGTATGTTAATTTTGATGGTTTGCCGTAACATTGCCAAAGAAAAGGGTATAATTCCGGAATTTTATCTTTCACTTCAGTCAAAAGGGTGCCTCTATCTAATGAGTTGAATGCATTTTTAACATCCACCTTCAAAAGCACATCTCCACAATTTTGATCAAGAAATGTGCGAAGTGAATGTACAGCAGCCTCACAACCACCCTGCGAACCAAAACCGAGTTGTAGTGGTTGAAAAAGATTACTTAAAAAAGCAACCTTTTTCCTACAACCACATTTGGCTGTGAGGCGACGATAAGTGGTGCCTACTGCTATAGGCCTAATACCACCATCTTTTTTATTGAGGGCACATAAATTCGCACCGTACAGAATTTCGGTAATTTCATTGTTGACCTGACCCGACAACATCAAATTAACCAAAGCCGTCACATCTCTTAGAAGTGTCTCGCCTACCTCACCAGAACTATAAGATAAAATATCTTTTAAGTGCTGAGGCGTCAGGCCATCTAGACCACCGGCTGAGCCACTTAGAAAAGATGCCACGGCTGCAGAAACATCCTGTGGGGTCACCTCAACAATGTCATTATTTTGTTCCGGAGAGTCGGGAACGTGGAGACCTGCAGTTGCAGGCGGATGCTTTTCTATTAGGGAATTCAACGTGTCAGATGTGAAAGGGGCGATTGTATCACTCGAAAACAAGATGCGTGCCGCGTTTTTGATGTCACCATCATTAATTTTGTTTTCTACTATTTTATTAGTAGCTGAATCGACATTATTTGTTTTTGTATTCCGCCGCAGTGGCGGAATTATTAAAGTTGAGCCAAAAGATTGCTCTTCCCGTGCCCTGTATTTCACGCAGTTTTCCTTTACTCTAGTTGTAAGGGATTTTTTGTTAGAAGGATCAAAATTTACGTGAAATACGTGGTACGGGAATGCTAGAAGATGCTCCCAGGCTTGCGTAGTATTAGTAGCCAAAACGTTTTTAATCGAACAAGATAACGATTGGGCAACAGAAATTCTCGCACCCCGAGGTATGCGTTTTATAATAGGAATATTATTTTTGTACGAGCTTAAAACCTCCCAAAACGGTTTGGCAGGGGTAGCAGGGCTCGCAACACTGCTACTACTCATTGTTTGACTATTTATTGGCGCCGAAAGGGGAATTTCCAAATTTTTATGACACCTTTTTTGGTGAATTTTGAGGCCTTTTTGACCTTTAAAATATCGAGCCTGGGGGCACTGCGGACACAACATCTGGCTGTCTTGCGATACAAAAGTCCCAACTACTGCATTCATTGTTTGGGTACAAAGCATTGTTTACAAAATTGATCAAAGCTTATCTTAGAATCTCTAGGGTGACGTCTCGACCCGGATGAAGTCTCGCGTCAACAACGTCGTCGAAGTCCGTAGTGCGCAGGTGTCGCAGGCAGCGTTGCCATGGAAACAAAAAATAACCGATTAGAAATTAATAAGCTAATGAAACTAACTACAGAGGCCCACAGGAGCCCTACAAACAATACCTCGCAAAATTCCAATTGGAAGAATGCGGTTGATGGGCAGATAATGCCCATCTACTATCTGAAAATAAAATTAATTATTTTTTGTAAACAAATCTGAAATTTACTGACCTGTCACAAAATGTCACTTTTGACATTTTATATTACTTATGTATATACTTGTTTGGTAGTTATATATATATCAATTTTTCAAAAAAGTGTTACATACCAAGTTCAGTGACCTCCTTTACATCCTCCAATTCAATTAATATAGCTTCGTGTGTAATTGAAGACTCCTTGTTATTATTTCATCGACATACCTATTCCATTTTGAATAAAGTTTCCATTGCTGTTCGGATACTTTTTTATCCGAATCAATATCCATCTGAAATATAAAACACAATTATATCTAAGATATTAAATCATGTGTGTATGGAAAATCATGTGTGGTAAACCTACGAGTATATAACATACCTACCATTGAAATGAGGAATTCTCGAAGTTCTTGATTTTTTGCGTATACCAATAGATGGGCACAGTTCATTTAATAGGTATCCAATACATATCTTAACTGCTCTGGATTTATATTATCTGAAACCAACAAACACATTCTTGGATCAAGTAATTTTCATCGACGGCGTTTCGAAATTAACTAAATGAGGGTTGTTAGCAGCTTAATATACACGATATTATATTATCTACACTCTATACAAATAAACAAAATTGAAGTAACCGTTTAATAAACATACATACCTGTAAAATTGTTTATCACTTTTATTGGTCCAGTAACTCTTCCATCTTCTGAGTTCTTTTGAGTTTTTTTCTAATAGTATACCTAGTGGCGTCTTTAAGATTACTCAGCATCTAAAGTATGAACAGTATCACTATAACTGCGAGTTCACTACTAATGAGTTAGATTGTGAAATGTGAAATACGTTTGGTAGTAGGGAGTCAATACAGACTAAGAGTCGGAGCGTGGGGACGCGCTACCTACCACCAGTGTTGCTAGGTCATAGTATAAATTACTACATTCCATAAACACAATCAACTATTACGATAAATTGTTGACGTCATTTATGCGACGATGTACAGGTTTTTTCACGAAAACGTAGAGTTCATACTCTATGTGAGATAAAAACTCACGAATCCTTGACTAGAATTAGTAATTTATGTTAACCTTGTATGTTTTGAAAATAAAATGGGTGTACAAAAAAATATTCAATATACTGATTTAAACTATAGGAACGCCTGTATACATAAAGTTGTTCATAATTATAGTTTTAAATTATTAAAAACCAAATTAAGCCTTTTTTTAGGGAACGGTGCGCGGTTTTATAACAAAATCTATGAAATAATAAACAAATATAGTAAACACAAAAACTTTTTATGAAAAAGATATCAAGACAATTTTATTTCTTATTAATCTTATTATAATATTGTTGATGAGAAATTTTGGATGGATTTTTATCTCAAAACATGTATAGTTCTCTTGGGATAGGTTTGTGACTGTATTGCACAGAGCTAGTGATCGAAATAGTTTTTGTATGGTGTTAGTTTAGGGATCCAATGTTCCCACGCTAAAAAATCGTGGGCAACAGGACATATAACCTCCTCCTTATTTTCGAAGTGGGTTAAATGAAAATAATGGGACCACTTCAATAGTATACTCAAATTATATATCATCCTATATACTATTTTAAACAAAAAAAGATTGTTGAATGGTAATAAAGACAGAGGTTAATATATAAAGATATAGGACAAAATAATTATCGCAATGGCAATTATGAACTGGTGATATGACATGATTTTCTGGGTCTGAAGTATAGAAATATTGTCAGTTTGATGATGTTGTTTATTAATAATAAAAAAGTAGTATTAATACACAACATCATCAACATTTTTAATCGCGAAAACCTAAGAAAACATTATCATATAGTTTCTTTAAAAAAAGTCGTCAGCGCTTGCAAACTAAAGATTAATCTTAGAATCTAAGCTACGTAACTATCATAAAACAGGGTTATTTAGATTTAATAATATAAGAACTGACGTGGACGAATATCTTTTTTTTTATGTTATTGTGGCGGAACAAGCTGGATGCCCACCTGATGTTGAGTGGACTAATCTCTGCCTATGACAGATGCATTTCGTCACAAGTCACGAATTGCACTGCGCCCGTCACCTTGAGACATAGCTGTGATACTGATGATACTTATATCGTGTGCCTGAAATTTCACTAGCTCTCAAGGACAGCTGCCGGAATACACCGTTAGGTGCTTGGCGACATATTTTCTACTTGAGGGTGTTCGCTAGCCAGGGGGCATTCGCAAAATATCCTTCCACCATGCGATGAAGCTCAAGCCCGCGGCGGGATTCAAATCATGGACCTGATGCGCGGCAGTCCATAGCCAATGCCACTTAGCTATCACTGCTTCAGAAGTTGCGAACGATACAGAGTAAAAGATAAAATTTGCTTATGTTTGTTGGAATACTACTATAGTATCGACATATTATAACGTGGCAACATTGCGTGGTTTATCGTAGAATGGAATTCTTGGAATTAGAATAATTACTTGAGTTTTTCTTGCATGAAAAATATTTGTTTTAGCGACGCTATATATATGCCGCCGTGCATTAATGAATGTACCTAATCAATAAAAGAAAAATTAACAACATTGTGTCACATGCTTAATCCAATTTCCTTCTGACTTCGAGGTTCTAATGTTTTTTTTGTATTTATATGTACATAATATATGGCAGATTGACGTTTGCCGGGTCAGATAGTATAGGAACTTATATAACTATAATGAATTTTTGGCTCCACTGTTCTCGCCTATATACATTGTCTTCTAAATAATCACAAACATCATCGTACGCATTTTCGTGAGACTTGAATTTCCTTTCTCTGATCTCAGTTATGTATTTTGGGATTTTGTTTGTTTTCACTAACCTAAAACTAGAAACGACTATTTTGTCTTTATTTCTAGTGTTGTACTGATGATGGTCACTATTTAACATAAATATCGATATATTTTAACGGATATGTATTATATTTTCAAAAATATACAATTATGATGCTGAAGCCCAAAGCAATATGCCATAATATGACAGTTGTGGAAGTACGCAAAGTGCGCCGTAGCTACATCAGTCAATTGTCTAATTTTACGAACCGCATATGCTGCATAACTAAGTCTTCCTGACAGAGTTCTAATATAGGGACCCCATTGCAATGTTGAATCTGTGTCCCTAGAAGGAACGCAGTGATTTGAATGAATTGAAGCAGTGATGGCTTAGTGGCTTTGGCTATGGACTGCCGTGCAGCAGGTCCATGGTTCGAATCCCGCCGCGGGCTTGAGCTTCACCACATGGTGGAAGGGCATTTTGTGAATGCCCGCCTGGCTAGCGACCACCCTCAAGTAGAAAATCTGTCGCCAAGCACCTAACAGTGTGTTCCGGCAGCAGTCCTTGAGAGCCAGAAAAATTACAGGCTAATGAGACCTAACAACTGGACGTCTCAGTGTGATAGGCACAGTGCAATTCGTCGTTGACGAAATGCGTCTGTTATAGGCAGAGGTTAGTCCACTTAACATCAGGTGGGCCTCGGGCTTTTTCCGTCACAATAACATAAAAAAAAATAACTGTTGCTTTGTCAATTGAAAGTTTAAAGCCAAGCACCTAACGTTGTTTTCCGGCAGCTGTGCTTGAGAGCCAGTAATACTAGGTTAGTCTAAACAACATTTTCGACCACATCATCACTTACCATCAGGTGAGATAGTGGTCAAAGGCTAATCAAGCATATAAAAAAAACTACATTAAAGTATTAATGTTAGGTTCCAAGTTCCGGACTACCTATATTATAGTGAATGTAAATCTTCAATATCCATTTCTCAGATAAAAATAAATTTACTTATTTCCACAATGTTCCTTTCGTTTCAGTGAATAAAAGTTTAAAAAAAAAAACACAAATATACAAAAATTTTAAGTCATGTGCGGGATGTTTTTGTAATGTAATCCACGTTATTGCAAACCTAACGGTATTAAAAATAAAAGTTTTTATTGACAAAAATATATATTTATTATGGAACATATTAACTTGACAATTCTTCAAGTACTTTTTTCAATATTTATTTCAGGATCATTATGCTTTGAGTAAACATTTGTTGTAACGCGAAACGAAGCAAATGCTTAGTTTCAATTAGGAAAATAATCCTAAACTAAATATATATTCTTTGCTTAAAGAATTTCTCTGTTAAGCCGTGTAAATAATTGTTTTGATTCCAGATAACATGCCTTCTTACAAGACTATGACATTTATGACATTTTATAATTTTTGATGTGTATTTGTTTTATAAATATTTATTCTGGAACTAAGAATAATTCAGAAGATTTTATAATAAATATTACAATTGATAATATAAGTATATATACTTATATTGTCAATTGTTATTTTTATTATTTCCAAATATCATGCTTAGAATAAACATTTGTATATTATTTGATTGAAAAGCGTTTTATTTTGTTTCAACAAGGGAAATATTCATAAAATAAATAAAATGCTTTTTGTTTAAAGATTTTCTCTGTTCAGCCGAGTAAATAATTGTTTTGGATCCAGAATATATATATCACCTCATAAAAAAATAGAAATTTTGATGTGAATATTTGTTTGAAAATATGTGTGAAAAATCTTGGAAGAATTTTAATATACCTACTCAACTCGAAAATTCTAGTACATTTTATTTCAATAATATCATACTTCAAGCAAATATTTGTATATTCTTTAATTGAGAAATATTTGCTGCCTTTCAATTAAGAGAATTTTATTTAAAAAATATATATGTAAAAATTGTAGTTGTATTGTTAAACTATGAACTTATTATTCCAAGTATACGGAATCTTCCTGTGATACATTTAATGTTCTTATCTGAAAAAGTAATAAAGTTTTTAATATAAGTATATGATGCTTAAAGCCAATATCTGTTTATTTTTATATTAAGAAAAATAATCTTCATCGAAGTGTATTAACATTATTATTCACTTTAAGAAAATCATTCTTGATTCAAGTATAATCTTATATAATATTTTATCTTTAAGAATAATATTGTTTTCGAGCAAGAAAAAATAAATAATTTAATTTCAGAAATGGGATGTTCTTGTATAGAAAATATATATTCTTAAATGAAAAGCGAACTCTATTCTCGGATTAATAATAGGTCAATGTCTTGGAAGAATAATATGAAGTATTGAATTAAGCATGGAATTCTCAGTTTCAGAATAAAAAATAAGAATAAATTATTCTTAATGCAAGAGAAGTGAATTTCTTTGATTGATACAAATGTTTCAAGTTAAGATAACATTGTCTTATATTTAAACTATACTATTAAGAATAACAGCTCTCTTGGCTTAAAAATATACGTAGTGTAATTTTTTTCTGTGTAGGGTTCGAAAGATACACCAAAATGACAGATGGACGAACAGGCAGAGCGCCAGCAGTTAAGGTTCGGGTGACAAACTTTCTATCCCATTTTCACTCCTTCTAATCAACCCTAGCTAAAAATATTACTGTGGCATGTTTTTGTTTTAAAAACTCTATCCAGATACCAATGTTCATCACTATAACTGCAAAAACAATGACCTGTCCATACAACATTTCATTCCCAATTTCACACACTTCAGCATGTCAAAAATATGTTGAACATGTATTTTTTTTAATTTTTAATTATCTATCCGAATACAAATTTTCAGAACTGTAAATTAAAAAACTATAGGACTTTCATACAAACGTTTGCAACCATTTTTACCCCCTTAGGGTCTGAATTTCAAAAAATCCTTTCTTAGTACACCCCTACGCATCAACAAAAATACACTCTCCAAATTTCAAGTCTCTGCGACCAGCGGTTTAGGCTGTGCCTTGTCTGTCAGTCAGTGAGCCAGGACTTTGATTCTTATATATATAGATAGATAAATTAAATTATTACATCTGTACTCTCGTCTTTCATTTTTAAGGACTCGTGTCCCTCGTGACCATAGTTTTATAATAATTTATCTATTACTAGCCTTCCGGCCGCGGCTCCGCCCGCGCGTATGTCGGTTATTGCGCAAAACCATTAATCTCACTTTGCGCAGTTGGATAAAAACTAGCCCATGTCCGTCCCCGGGTCTCAAACTATTTCCATACCAAATTTGACCCAAATCGGTCCAATAGTTTTTAAGTTTATTTGTTGCATACAAAAATACAAATCTTCCCTCTTTATAGTACAGTAGGTACAGGTATTATTATATGTTCTATGGTAATAGTGTACATGTAGATAAATTGATTGTTCCATTCATGCGACACAATATTATACACGAATAGCAACACTATACCAAAGAATATTAACAATTACTTACAGAATAAAGCAACACGTGAACTGCGGAATGGGTATATATCCTAGTCACTATATGAAACACTACGAACAATATAATAACATATCTAGTGCATATCTAAGTATACAAGGACAATAGTTACGCTTGAGCACTGCACACGCTATAATCAAAGGTATAATGCCCTCTGCATAGGTTAAAGACGTCTCTACAGCAACAATTACACAAAGAGTTTACGTATGTTCCCACCTAGTCGTGATCAAAACATAGTGTTGCAGTGCGCAAAGAGGATGCGCAGTAAACATAACCTCACTTTTAGTGAATACACAAGTAAACATCTGATGACTTTCATGAAATTCGTTCATGAAACGAATGCTGGAATGCAGCGCGACTTTCAGGCCGCCCTAAACAGAGGAAGTAGAAGGTTTTCACTTCCGGGAAACCTGATGGAGGGCAGGAAAATTTCAGAGTTGTGGGCGGCGGTACCAGGAGAACACGATAAGACAGAAGTATACGGACTTATTATCGCACACACCCAGAACCAACTCAATAGGAAGGAAAGTCGGTGCGCAATACGCATGCGCGTGACGACTGACGAAATCACTCTCCTTCCACCCTGTTTATTGATTTTCCCCGGCCGCGGCACGACAATGTTTGAAAGATTGTATTTGGACACGGTATCTTGTGTACAAATGAAATGTTGAATCTAGGATTGCTTTGTAGCTGAGTGTGTGCACTTGGCATCTGATTATTAGGTAGGTATCAGCTTCTGTTGACCTATTCGTGAAGCATCCATTTGATAATACTTATTATATTTGCCTTACACTTAGTTTACAAATACCTACTACCTAATGAGTAAATATATTATATCATTACTTTTGGTTCATGCGCTCTATATATATATATCACTGCGCAAAATTCTTAGAAGTGATCTGTTCCACCGTATGCTAAACTACATTACATCACAGGAGCACCAAAAGTTTTGTCAGGTCCAAAGATCTCATTCGCAGCTGAATGTAGGTAAAGGAATGTATTTACCTCTCAGGTTTTCTATTCTCCTAGTAGAGCGGATGTCAGGAAAACCGGTCTGAAAAGGCTTCAAATGGTACCTCAAGTGGAAAATGGGAAACTACTTGAGTTGAAGTTGTTTAGAAAGCTATTATCGTGGATCGATATCACTGGATGTAAGAGCGCCTACTTATTTAATATTGTTATCCTTTGTTTTGTTTTCGAAAGTTGTTTTAAGATTTTTATAGCAAATTATTACATGATAAAAGTAAAATCAAGACTTCGAGTATCGTGAAGAATACGCTAATGAATGATCCACTATCTCCCCAGGTCATGTGCATTATGGTTGGCGATGATTTTAGGACTTAGACAAAATCTCTAATGGAAAGTTGTTTCATTGTCAGGTACCCGAATATTCTTAGGTGCTTGAAGATAGATTGAAGCATGCACAATTACCTAAGAACACTCATCCGGCGCATATTTAGTACCTATTAATCTCTGACAAACTTGATTGCTCTGAACTGTTGATTCAAAATGTATACAAAGATTATTCATATTAGTGACTTAGTTTTGCACAGAACTCAAGAGAATGATGATAAAAACTAATGGAAAGCAATTTAAGCCTTTTAGTCAAATAGGTAAAGTTAAGTTTCAACTGATGAATGAAACTTTGCTAGTAAGGTACTTAAACATGGTAAGCAAATACAGTGATGCAAAGGCCCATCATTCATTGAAGGAAAATGGCAGTCTCACCCATCTTAAGATCCGCCATTTTACCCATTATTACTAGGAGAACAGAAATGTGTAAGAGTTCATTGATTTTCCGTGGAACCGAGTGAAAGAGACAGAAATGAAATCACTACTTTCTACTCAAATGCGTAAAGTACGTGGGGTGCGCGCCGCCCGTGCGCGCGCATTTTCTGAGGGTGTGTGTGTAAAGTACACCCAATATTTGATGAAGTGAGGGGTATCTATAAATGTTTTCATTTTCTTTCATTCCACATTAAATATAGGTCCTTACATATGAAATTGGCGTTTTTCGTACTGGCCACTTTAATCACGAATTTCTCCTCTTTGGTAAGGAATTCCAAATTCAAATTTGTACAGCTATAGACTCATGTATTTGTGCTTCGATGATCGTCATTCATTTGTTTTTTTTCTTCTGTTTTTTTCTGTTTGCGTCACTCATTTTACAAAATGGAAAACCTTAAATATCGCATTATTTACGAGTACGAGTTCCGCCGTGGCACTAGTGCTGCGGAAACAACTCGAAGGGTGAATGATGTGTATGGCGGTCGTGTTGCAAAAGAAAACACAGTTCGTTTTTGGTTCCAACGTTTTCGTTCTGGAAATTTCGACCTGCAGAACAAGCCCCGTGGACGGCCTGAGACTCAGGTTGATAATGAAGAGTTGAAGGCTATTGTGGAAGCGGATCAATCGCAAACCACGTCCGAGTTAGCTGCAGGCTGCGATGTTAGTGATAAAACTGTTTTAATTCACTTGAAGTAAATTGGGAAGATTAAAAAGCTTGAAAGGTGGGTACCTCACGAATTGACTGAAACAAACCGGCAAACGCGCGTCGACTGCTGCGTTACATTACTAAACCGGCACAATAATGAAGGTATTTTAAACCGAATCATTACCTGTGATGAAAAATGGGTTCTTTACGATAATCGGAAGCGCTTAGCGCAATGGTTAGATCCTGGCCAGCCAGCCAAATCCTGCCCCAAGCGAAAATTAACCCCAAAAAAGTTACTTGTAAGCGTTTGGTGGACTAGTGCCGGTATTGTTCATTACAGTTTTTTCAAATCTGGCCAGACTATTACGGCTGATGTCTATTGTCAGGAATTGCAAACCATGATGGAAAAGCTAGCGGCTAAACAACCTAGGCTGGTCAATCGCTCCACGCCACTGCTGCTTCAAGACAACGCTAGACCACACACTGCGCTACAGACGGCTACTAAATTAGAAGAGCTTCAATTGGAAAGTCTAAGACATCCTCCGTACTCCCCGGACCTTGCTCCAACAGATTACCATTTTTTTCGAAATTTGGATAACTTCTTGCAAGGGAAAAAATTCAACTCCGATGGGGCAGTCCAAATCGCCTTCAAAGATTTTATTGATTCCCGTCCGACTGGTTTTTTTAGTAAAGGGATCAATGAACTACCTATGAGATGGCAAAAGTGCATAGAAAATAATGGTTCATACTTTGATTAATTAAATATATTATATTAAAAAATATTCGACTTTTTGTTCCTCCCATACAAAACGCCAATTTCATATGTAAGGACCTAATATTATGTGGACAATGTTATTTTTTTATTAAGTATTGCTCCTTATTTAAGACCAAAGAGTAGAGAATTTTTTATAAAAAATATAAACAGCGTGAAACGTTAAATGAAACCATAATGATTTAGATACATAGCAATGATTTCAAGTGCATTCTTTGAATTTCAAATTCTCTCTTTCTAGTTTTTTTTTATGTTATTGTGAAGCTCGAGGCCCACGTAATGTTAAGCGGACTAACCTCTGCCTATAACAGATGCGCCCGTCACCTTGAGACATAGTTATTAAGTCTCATGTGCCTGTAATTTCACTGGCTCTCAAGGACTATTGCCGGAACACACCGTTAGGTGCTTGGCGACAGACTTTCTACTTGAGGGTGGTAGCTAGCCAGGCGGGCAATCGCAAAAAGCCCTTCCACCATGCGGTGAAGCCAAGCCGGCGGTGGTGATCGATCCAGGGTACTGCGGCGCAGCAGTCCATAGCTATTACCGCTCGGCGATCATTGCTTCAAGATGCTAAGCTAAGCTAGTTAGATGCGTCCAACAGAATATGGTAATCGTAATGTGTTTATTCATCTCAAAATTATCTAGTTCTGGAACTTTGATATTCTAACATAATTATACCAAATTACAAACTTTTATACAACACACCTAATTTTTTACCAGTCGCTTCGGGGATACATAGTTTTTTAAATAGCTATCTATTTTAAAACATTGCCACTCCATATGTATTATATTGTTTATAAAATTTAGAGAATATTGATGTACCTAAATCAGATGAATAAATAATTATTCATGTGCTTAAATGGAGAGCGTCAGAATATGAAATCCAGTTTGACAATTTTGTATAGTGCACTCTATTGATAAAATATTATACTGGAAATGCCGTGTTATTACAATAAATATACATTACACATACACAGATAAACGAAGTATACTAGCCGTAAATAAAAAGTATATCAAGCATATACACTACACTCGTAAATTTAATAAACCATAGTTTCAAGGAAATCTGCCCAGAATGGGTGCATTGCCGCGCTAGACAGCAACACTTTATTTGGTGCAAAATATGAACCAGTTTCCCGCTGGTTTTGGCCAATTGTAGAATCAACCAAAAATTTCGTTTTAGATAAGCTACAGTATGAATAGGAAGATGTGGATCAGATAATATGTTGAAAACTGATATAAAATCATATACTTAACGTCATCTTTAGGATTCCGTAACTAAAGGCCAAACAGAACTGATGCCACTGCGCCTAATTTACAAATGTTGTATACAATGTTGACCCAAAACCGATTATTTGTAAGGATCCTAATATAAATAATCTAGTAAATAAAAATATAGAAGATATTAGTAAAACAACGTAGGATCTACTCTAGTATATTGTGGTGTGTCATCGTCTAGCTAGAACACGTAATAGAATAGAATTACTAGAATTCATGATAAGTACAATATATTCAAGCGAAGTACAAATATATTTAAATCAACGACAGTAAATAAAATAAATAATGTCTTATTTATTTTAGACTTTTTAGTGTCCCGGTAGTTTAAACATACAACTTATCTTTAAATGTTTTAAGATAATGAATAGATTCAGGTGTTACTTTGCGGAAATCTTTTTGAAATATTTGTTATAATTATATATGTTTTTGTAATCCCCTTTAATTTTGATAGGTTTAGTTTATTTTATTTTATTACTATATTTCGCGGCAAAATCTACCATTGTGTTAATCTTTTTATTTTAAAAAAGGGCAACAAGCTCTAAGGCACTTGGGTGTTTTAAGATGAATATAACAAAACCTTAACTGTCGCAATCCATCCAGCCGTTTGGAAGAAATGAGGGTATAAAAAAATTACAACTGTACTTAATACAAGATACGCGCGAAAAACATAGCCCTTCCTTGGCAGTCGGGTAAAAAAGGAGTTAACAAACAATAAGTAACTTTTACGGAGCATATCTAAAAACAAATACCACGTTGATATTATAAACAATAAATACCAAAAACGCCGATTCATAATAATTGATAAGTTGTGAACAAATGCCCCGTGGGGTGCCGGGTTAGAATTGCACCTCCCCATATCATCCCGTGGGTGTCGTAAGAGGCGGCTAAGGGAAAAATACTGGAAGGTGGGCAGCAGCACCTTCTATAGAACTGCCATATTACACTGCGATCCCCAAGCCGCCTACCAAGCGTGGGGATTATGGCAAATACCCCCTTAATAGGGGAGGCTATGTTCAGCAGTGGACGATCCGGCTGATACAGCAGAACAAATAATTTTTTTGTTTATTTGATTTCACAGATTCTTGCTATTTGTAAACCAGACTCGCTCAGTCACCAATTATTAAATTACATGTTATTTTAACCGCCTTTTAAAAAGGGGGAGGTTATCAATTAGTCTGTTTCTTTACCGGCTTCAAAAAAAGGAAGAGGTACTCAATACGCCTGTATTGTTTTTAATGTTACCTCATTACTTTTGACTGAACCGATTTTAATTATATTTTTTATTTGCAAGCAGATGCTTGCGTGTGGTCCCATTTAAATTTCATCAAAATCGGTCAAGCCGGTTCCTATAACTGAAAAGTATTTTCCTATCTTGATGATATAAGCATTGCCAGTGAATGACAATCGATCCCATAAGTTGCAAGGGTCACTAAAAAGGGTGAAAAACCATGATAGTTAAAATATATATAATATCACAATATTGAGCGCATGGTACCTACTACGGTAGCATTGAAGCGCTCGTAGCCAAGTTTACTTAGCTGTTCTTTACCGATCAGCAAAGTTAAGCAACGTCGCCCGCGGTCATGAGTTGGATGGGTGACCGCTAGTGACATTACTACTGAGCGCTTCCGTGCTTCGGAGGGCACGTTAAGCCGTCGGTCCCGGTTGTTGTCTAAAGATGACAGTCGTTATAGCATGGTGGTAGGGCATTTTGCGAATGCCCGCCTGGCTAGCTACCACCCTCAAGAAGAAAATCTGTCGGCAAGCACCTAACGGTGTGTTTCGGCAGCTGTCCTTGAGAGCCAGTACTTCTAGGTTAGCCTGAACAACATCTTCTACCACATCATCACTTACCATCAGGTGAAATAGTGGGCAAAGGATAACCTACCAGGCATAAAAAAAACGACAAGTTATTTCACACATTTGAGTGTTGAAGTCAGTTCCAGTTTATGAACATATTTTATAAGTTTATCTTGAATAATACGAGTTCGAGTACTATATATATAATTTTATAATATACAATATTAGATTGTTGATGTATTGCATTGCTACTTCAAAATCATGACAATGTGGAAAATGGCTATTTAAAGCTAAGCACGCAGCGTGGGGTTTCCATTGATTCATCAAGTGGGGGAATTACTATTTCAAATTATAGATTAGCTGCTCAGTGCCTAATCACTTCAACTTTCAACATGCCTTCAGAATATGAATAGATTCTGGCGTTACTTATCGGAAATCCGCATAGCTGCGCGACTTTTATGACGTTTGTCACAGGAAATTTAGGCGGAATTGTACCTATATTGTATATTTTTAAGTCTCATAATGCCCTGTGGTGCAGATTTAGAATGTCACCTCCCCATTTCTTCCCGTGGGTGTCGTAAGAGGCGACTAAGGGAAAAGTGCGCCAAATGAGCAACGTGCTACGTGTCACGTGGATGTGAGTAGGATGTTGTGTGCATTAGACGCACAACTGGGGGCCAAGTCTGCTAATTACGTGTTCATATTCAGTATAGATTCATTCAAGTTTCATACAAGACAGAATCGGTACTCTGCTGATCGCATATGAATATATGAATCTATGATGAATCTAGGCTGGTTTGACGATATTGCCAACAAAAGAAGCGCTCGTAGCGAAGTTTACTTAGCTGTTCTCAACCGATCTAAGCAGCCGAGTTAAGCAACGTCACGCGCGGTCATGAGTTGGATGGGTGACCGCTAGTGACAATACTACTGAGCGCTTCCGTGCTTCGGAGGGCACGTTAAGCCGTCGGTCCCGGTTGTTGTCTTAGGATGACAGTCGTTATAGCATGGTGGTAGGGCATTTTGCGAATGCCCGCCTGGCCAGCTACCACCCTCAAGTAGAAAATCTGTCGCCAAGCACCTAACGGTGTGTTCCGGCAGCTGTCCTTGAGAGCCAGTTCTTCTAGGTTAGCCTGAACAACATCTTCGACCACATCATCACTTACCATCAGGTGAGATAGTGGTCAAATGCTAACCTATCAGGCATAAAAAAAAAAAAAGTAGGTTATTCATAAATCAATTTCGTTATTATTTATTATTATTTTATTATTTCGTTTCGTTTTCATATGAAACCGAGATTAAATCAATATTGACTCAATGTGAACGATATGAAGTTAGTAGGCTACCAAAACTGTCAAAATTGACCAGGCCGAGTCTATTATAGATTCATATTGATTAGCAGACTTGACGCCCAGGGCTGTATACCATCTTAGCGCCCTGCCAGGGTGTCATATAATATATTCTTGTGTTCCTGTCTTAGATGTTGTTAGCATAAACATTTATTATTATGTATTCGTAATATGTTCTTGTTTTTCGAGAAAACATTTCGTATGACCCTGTGTCGTGTGAACTGTGCCCGATGAATGGTAATAGGCTCGCCCCCTATTAAATGGGACCAAAACCCACTTTGCGAAACGTGGGTGTTTACACACTGTCATTATATGTATGTATATTTTGAAGTGTTTTTCTAAACTATTAATTTAATTACAAAATCACACATAAAAAAAAAATTTTTCTTAAAATATATACACCGTGTCCCAAAATTCAACGATAAGCCGGCATCGGTGCATGGACCTACTCATGACTACTCGGGAAAAAATAAAAAAAAAATTATAACTCTTTTTTTTTTTTTAATTACAGAGACTTTTATAAAGTTGCAGAGACTTTTATAAACTTTTAATAAAACTTGCCATGGTGGTGTCCATACTTTTTTTTTTAACCCAGACTATAGAAAGTGCATAGAATGTTAAAATCTATGAAAATTATAAGAAAAAATTTTTTTTTTACTGATTTTTGTAAAATAACTACAGACTTTCTGTAATTTTAAAGGATTGTGGTAGATAACCGTCCTTCTTAGGTTGCTAATGCACAAAAAATATCAAAAATATGTCAAAAATTGTGGTCATGGTAGTTGAAAATAGCATAATGGGTATCGAATATCGATGAAATTTATAAAAGTCTCTGTAATTAATAAAAAAAAACAGTTATAATTATTTTTTATTTTTTTTCCGAGGAGTCATGAGTAGGTCCATGCTCCGATGCCGGCTTATCGTTGAATTTTGGGACACGCTGTATAATAAAAATTTGTTAATCAATTATAATGTATTTTTTTTTATAAATAAGGAATTATATTTTACATATTAAAGCTTTATATAGAATTCGTGGATAGGGAACAGTGCACAATTTGTACATGGCATTTCGTCAATATTTAAGAGTAGAGTTCACGGAGCACTTTCCATACAAACGTAGTTTATCATCGTCATATTTTAAATAGGTACTAACTGTTCAAACTCGGTGAAACTGCGTATGTAAGTATATATCCTTGAGAATAATATCTATGCTTCTGATTTGTCAGATATCCGTAAAATTATCCGTTTTTTTTTAATGTCGTTTTGTATGGGAATTGTTATTTTGATATTTAGGGATATAATAAATAATAATTCAAAAAACTGGCAAACCAGAAGCATAGATATTAGACTCAGCAATATGCACACAAAATTTCACCGAGTCTGAGCACTTGGTATTTAAAATATAAAGTATTGTATGAATCATCATTTAAAGAACATGGCGATACGTGTGACTTAACCAGCCTATTATTAATTTTATTGCTCGTACGACACAAACCACTCATCTTAAGAGGAACGGGAAGAGAAACGGCCGCAGAAAAATAGGTATTTTAACAAATCACTGCTATATGTGACTTGGGCTCGCTGCTTAGACGCTACACTCTCGGTGTTTAGCGGCGGCACGTCACCAAAGTCTCCACTGTTGAGTTAGCTGTCATAAACTAGTCACTAATGGCTCTCCGAGCTGTAGATCTCACAAGTCTGCCCTTGCATAGCTTACAATTGAATAAAGGTTTACTGCGCATGCTAATCGGAGAATGGGTCAAGAAATCACAAAAACATAGATATGTAATGTAAATTATAAATGATTTTCTTAGACTTATGTCTTAGAAAATCAATTACACACGGGCCCCAGTGAAGGCTAGTTATATCATAAATAGGTAGGTAAGTAGTAAATACAATAATTTTACATACTTGGTAATGGATTTATCTCGAATTAATATACTACCTACAAAAACATGGAAAATAAATAATTGATTATAAGAGAGAGACAAAGAGAGAGAGAGCATATCTCTTCTAGGCAACTGACGCTGCGTATCATTCATAACTAGGACATAGTGGTCCACTTTTTTTTTTTTTTAATGAATTTCTTTATTTAACATAATAATTATATAAGTAGTACAATTGTAGTGTATTTTTAATCCTAGAACGACAACATTATGTACAATTAACTCTGTTTTTCAAGTTGAACACTTATACAAAACTTATTGCTTATATATACTTCAGGTTATTCAGATATATTATCATAATTGCATTATTACTTTACTTGAACATAGATTATGTAAACTTTAGTAGGTAACAGTTTAACATTTTTATCTTCTTACTAATAAATAACTTAACAAGATACCACCATTTTTTAGGCGGTAGACACAAAATGCGCTCGCAGAGCGCCGGGCGTACGCGGTTGACAACAAAGCCAAGAGAACATAGCATTCTGCCTACTGAATTTCACACACACTCAAACGCTTCTTAAAATAATGTATGTGCAATACTACTCCCTGGAGCGCAAAACAATACGGGTTAATATGGCACGCGCGGTTGCGTTCAGTCCTCAGGGCGATCCTGCCTCGTGCATCGACTACATTCGACGTCATCGCAGCTGAGAAATAAGTTATGGGGTAACTTGTATGTTTTATCGACATAATCAAAATGGTGTTTTCGAGTTTTGCATATGTTCTGAATAATACTATTTTTATTAAATGGATTAGTGTATAAATAAAATTTCTTGGATAATTTGTAGATGTATGCAAATATTGTAGGTAAGCCAATTTTAGTATGAAATTTATTGAGATTTGTGTATAATGGGTTAAATGAATATTTAAGGGCCTTATTTTGGATTATTTGTAACTTCTTAATATTTGTGGGGCAAGTACTGCTCCATACAGGACACGTGGTCACTACAGTGGTCCATTACGACGCAACTTATTAAATTAAGCGCAGGCGTCCATACTTTCAGCACCTCATAATGGATATCTCCGACATTTTGAAAAAATTCCAAAATCTGTATGGACAAAAAAAAATATGGACTTATCATACCTGCTCACAACATTTCGTGAGAATCGGTTGAGAAATGCGACTTGTAGAGGAGAACAACCGGATATACGAAAGCATTTTTGTCTAAGTTGAAGCAGAGACGCTTCGCTCGAACTAAGTTCTCGCTCGGTCAATTACACTGAAACTCAACTCCATGAAAGGAACCGAACTTTTTCAAACTTACCTGGGGCCCAACTCCACGTTTTAAAAACTATTATAGAACACGAACGTCATTATTTCAAGTTAAAAATATTAATACTAAGATTCGCACCGTGGCCGCCGCGAAACAATAATGTTTATATAGCGCTATCTCTATCGCACAGTTAACTTCATTCAATGCATACAGCCCGCTCTCGCGTTGAAATTCTAATCTAAGTTTACCATAGTGAGGTGTGGTAGTGCAAATTAAAATTGGTAATTTAAGGTTAAAGTAAGACTGAATGAAGAGATGGGAGTTGAACAGGGGGCCAACCCTGTTCAGCAGCCAATACTTACTACCTCTGCTGTCACTGTCACTATCATTTCATGGTCGCCGGTTGCTTCATTAAATAATGCGATGGCATATTTTATCCTATTTTATTGTTTTATGCGAAATACATACTGGATGTATATAAAAAGTTGTAGGTATAAAGCAAAAATGATGACGATTTCTAATCAATAGTGCGAGGGTCGTATGCGTCATTATTTTCATGATTGTAAATATACAATTATGCCCCTTTTTGCTGTTTATTACTATGTATATTTTAGTGTTAAAAAAAATCCCTATTGTTTTACTTAATTAAAGAAAGTTAAAATTACAAATTTATGAGCATTTTGGGTATGCCCGCCTGGCTACCTACAAGTAGTAAATTTGTCGCCAAGCACCTAACGATGTGTTCCGGCAGCTGTCCTTAAGAGCTAGTATTCTAGGTTAGTCTGAACCACATTTTCGACCACATCATCACATACCATCAGGTGAGATACAAAGGCTAACCTATCAGGCATAAAAAAACAAAATGTTCTTAACACTGACTTGATTATTTATGATTCGTACAACAATGGTGACATTATAAGATGACAGGGGCGGGCCCACCCACGACTGATACTCTCATATGATCCTTTTTGGAAATTATCGACTTTTGGTAACGTACTTTACAATATTTTGATGTATTAATGACATAATATTGTACAATAAAAAAAAAATAGCATCGACTTCAACACTCAAATGTGTGAAATAACTTGTTGAAGTCGGTACCATGATGGTTCAAAAGTACCTATTATCACAATATTGTGCGCATGGTACCGACTTCGATAAGTTATTTCACACATTTGAGTGAAGTCGGTTCCATTTTTTGGTAATACAAAATTGCCACCCTTTTTAGTGACCCTTGCTACTTATGAGACCGATTGTCATTCACTATCAATGACTATACCAAGACGGGAAAATACTTTCCAGTTATTGTAGTGCAACTCAAAAACCGCTTGACCGAATTTTATGAAATTTAAATGGGACCATGCAGCAAGCATCAGCTTTCAAATAAAACAAATAATCATCATAAAATAATAATAATAAAATAACAATAAATCAAATCGGTTCACCCCGTCAAAAGTTCTGAGGTTACAAACATAATAAAAATACAGAGGAATTGAGTACCATATGTGAATATGTGCAAGTAGTGACTGATAAGGTCGCAAATATTCGAAACAAGTAAACTGTATAAAAACTTCATCACTTTCAGAAAAGTAGAAAAGTCATATGTTGCGGTCACCGAAGGATAACTTTCCTTTGGAAAAGCCTGGTGTGTACAAAGTCAATTGTAGCTGTGGTGAGTCCTACATCGGTCAGACAAAACGAACAATATCATGCCGTATTAAGGAGCATATAAGGGCAGTCAAAAACAATGTTATTGAAAAATCTTCCATAGCTCAACACCTTGTGGAGTCTGGTGCTAACCACTGGATTGAGTTACACAACCCACAGGTACTCTCGGCAGAACGCCACTACATACCGAGAATGGTAAGAGAAGCGACAGTTTTTCTATAACGACTGCCATCCTAAGACAACTACCGGGTCCGACGGCTTAATGTGCCTTCCGAAGCACTTACTTCGGAAACGCTCAGTAATAATGTCACTAGCAGTCACCCATCCAATTCATGACCGCGGCCGACGTTGCTTAACTTTGCTTATCGGTTAAGAAGGTTACAAACTTCGCTACGAGCAAATATATAGCAATGTATAAACATATTCTATTATTTGGAGTCCTTCATTCAGCGTGATAGTAGTTTAGTTGTTTGTACCTATTTCATATGTACATAACTCGCTACTGATATAAATACAATGATCATTTCACTTCAATACACTCGTGTTTTGAAATCTACTCGTAAAGTGTTTCAGTAAGAATCGTACAGCATGTATTATGTGTTGTGATGTGCGGACAATTTCCTTAACACTTATTCTTGAATAATTAAATATGAATATGTAATTAGCCTACCTAAGTACCTCAATCTAAATGTGGCGGAATTTTAACTGAGATAAACCCATGAAAATAAACTATTTATTTTACAATTCGGTATTTATTTAAGTTAAAAGCTAATTTACAATCATGACAGCATCAGTGATAGGGGATTTAAAGAAGAAATACAGCTTTGAGGAGGCATTAGAAATAACTGGTAAGTGTTTATGTGTAAACTATTGCGTGTGACTTTTCCCGTGTAGCATTTGCTATACAACCCTTTTCAGAAATCAGGATAATTCTGATTTCAACTAAAAAAGAATACTCAATATATCTGTTATATTTTTTTTATGGAAGTGTGCGGAAACAATACCAGACCCACCTAATAATAAGCGATAACCTTTGCCTATAACAGATGCATTTCGTCACAAGTGACTAGGCACATAATTGCACTGCGTGCGTCACCCTGAGACATACAGTCTCATGCGCTTTTATTTTAATTGGCTTATCAAATCTTTGATTTTTGGGAAAATAAAGAAACCGCATAGTACTAAGTCTGGTGTATGTGCGGAGTAGGTCACGAACTTTACCTTTTCAGAAGCCAAAAATGACTCTTCGCAGTATGCGCCGAAGTATTATTGCATACGGATACTACAGGATACGACTTCCTTGTTATTTTTCCAAACTAAGTATTTATGGAGACTTTCACTTTGGAAAGATAATGGTGGTATATCACTTAGTATTAACAGTCTTTTGTTATTCAAGTGAGATCGTGCAGACGCCAGACAGGACCCTTTCGGAGTCTTATTGTCTAATTAAAACAGTGATGAAAATTAACTTAATTTTGAATTTGGAACTTCATAATTGGGCTTCGTTCTCAAAGGAAAATGTCAAAATGACGTTCATATCTATGATCATAGACACAAATTAAGGCCTCCGTCTAGTCTGGGAGTAAAAATGCAATAACTTTACTGAAAAAAAAAAAACAATTAACAGGCGACCCCCGTCAAAACTTATTTAAAATTATAGGAATAGTTTCTGATGTTTAAAATACTAACATTTGAAATTTGAACATTTACTAGCAGCGAGTAGTGCAGCACTTTTCAGTGTCCTCTGTATACATGGTTATTGGTAAAATGCTAACAACCTCTTAGGAGTCTCTCTTTGCACGATAGGAACAATTTGAGTTATGACTCATTGTCATGTTAGCTCAATTGGCTAGATCATACCCCGGCTAAAGGGGTGGATGAACGCGGGTTCGAATCCCGCACATGACTTACATTTTTCCTCTCGTATTTTTGTAATGTAATCCGCATAGCAGGCGTTGCAAACATCATCACAAGAATATTAAAACCTCTTACAGTTGACTTCTGCTAGTCCTAAGAAACATTTTGAGATGTATGTATTTCTTTTGTACAGTTTTTTTTTTAGTTTTCTTTTGTGTTTTTTATATGTTTTTGTCTGAATAAGCACGAGGACCACCTGATGTCAAAAGTCTCTTGTGCCTGTAATGTATTATTCCATATTTTTTATTACTTTGCACGATGTAAATATTCTAAACTCTATTCAAATGGACCACGGCGCGGTACAGTGTTCGGGCGCTCTTGGCTCGGAGTAGGCATAAAAAGACACAAAAAAAAACATCAAAATGTTTCTTAGGACTGCCAGAAGTCAAGGGGGTCGAAAACCAACATCGTTTGCTCTGAAATACGATCAGACAATAATAGTAAGGCAGCGGTACATGCCGTCAATTGATTCGATCTCAAGCACTTCTTGCTAAATACATGACACGAGGGTCTACTATATGCACATAATACTTCCTTACATTTCGCCTTTTAACCGACAAATACTAAAAACGCCAATTTATTAGTAGTTTTGAAGATGTTATCAAATCCAGATAACCCTCGCTTTCGACATGGTTTTAGCTGATATGTTAGTGTTTGTTTTTTATCAGTGGTGAGGTGGTCGATGTCACACAAGAATCGAAAATGGATCCAGTATCTTCCGGAACACTCTGGCTGGTCACCAGATTTTCTACTTGAGGGTGGTAGCTAGCCATGTGAGCATTCGCAAAATGTCTTTACATCATGCGGTGGAGCTCAAGCCAGTGTGGATCGAACCATGGACCTGCGGCACGACAGTCCATAACTTTTTTTTTTTTTTTTTTTTTTTTTTTTTATGCCTGATAGGTTAGCCTTTGACCACTATCTCACCTGATGGTAAGTGATGATGTGGTCGAAGATGTTGTTCAGGCTAACCTAGAAGTACTGGCTCTCAAGGACAGCTGCCGGAACACACCGTTAGGTGCTTGGCGACAGACTTTCTACTTGAGGGTGGTAGCTAGCCAGGCGGGCATTCGCAAAATGCCCTACCACCATGCTATAACGACTGCCATCCTAAGACGACAACCGGGACCGACGGCTTAACGTGCCCTCCGAAGCACGGAAACGCTCAGTAGTAATGTCACTAGCGGTCACCCATCCAACTCCTGACCGCGCGCGACGTTGCTTAACTTTGCTGATCGGTTGAGAACAGCTAAGTAAACTTCGCTACGAGCGCTTCAATAACTATTACCAATCGGCCATCACTGCTATACTCGGTGCCAAATAGCATGGTAATAGATTTCGTATATTTTAGAATTGTTTATTTGTACCGTTGCGTCCTTGTAAGCCCTGTACCACGAAACCTAATTATGGTCTATTAGTATTAGTATCGCTAGAATTTCGTGGTACAGGACCTACAAGGACGCAACGGTACAAATAAACAACTCTAAAATATACGAAATCTATTGCCATGCTATTTGGCACCGAGTATATACGAAGTAAATTTTTCATTGTTATTTCTAGAGTTGTTTAATTTGGTCGTCAATTAAACCGTCTTACTCACAGGTTTTGGTAAGCATAATGTGGCCATGCTTGGCACGTGCTGCCTGCTAATCCTGGCCATGTACGTGGACATCTTTGGGTTCTCCGTCCTGATGCCGGCGGTGGCCTGCGACTTGCAGCTCACTTCAGCCGAGCAGGGCTTGCTCTCTGCCATCCCTCTAATCGGTAAAAAATAACCTTTAGTCTTAACTCTTATAAGTTTAGTGTTTCCTTATATATATACACTAGAGATCTCTTTAGAGATTCTGCCGTTTGTTTATTAGTCAGTCTATGAACCATATAGCAATGGTTGATGTACTGACAGTCAAATCTATTAGCAAATATGCTTAGAATGTTGCTGCGACTGGCCCGGACCCTGCACACCAGGGATGTGCACCGTTTCCGCATGGTGGTGTAGAAACAATCAACACGCGACTCGGCGAGCATCCCCGAGCGCTGCAGTGTCGGGACAGCCCCATCAACACCCTAAACGCATTATTGTACTGTACACGAAGTGGCTCTACTGTTTTTTCGTAAATGCCACCCACAGGCTGCTCATGTAGAAGGACGTACAAAATGATCGGAATAAAGTAATTTTGAGTCCCTCGAACAACGCGTGAACCTGCGGGATAAAAATAATAAACATTACAAAGTGAAATTACTATTATCAAATGCTGTCCTTTGTCAGGCGTGATGCTGTCCTCATACGCGTGGGGACTGTGCGCTGACACCCTGGGGAGGCGCACCACACTGCTACTGGCCATGCCGCTGGGGATGATCTTCAACTTCGCAGCAAGCCTCGCACCAAACTACTGGTCGTTAGCACTGATCAAATTTGTCTCAGGAGCATTGTGAGTTGAACTGTGTTTCTTTGTATGCCTGATAGATTAGTCTTTGACCACTATCTCACCTGATGGTAAGTGATGATGTGGTCGAAGGTGTTGTTCAGGTTAACCTAGTATTACTGGCTCTCAAGAATAGCTGACAGAAGCCACCATTAGGTGCTTGACGATAGATTTTCTACTTGAGGGTTGTAGCTAGCCAGGCGGGCATTCGAAAAATGCCACACCACCATACTGTGAAAATACTTTTTTTTTATTTCACTTGATCCTGTGTTAATTTTGTTATTTTTAAAATTCACCATCAGTTTTCGACCACATCTCAAATCACATACTATTAGCGTTGTCTGAGCACTAACTGATTGCTCGATTATTGCGACAGTAACCGTACGACAAAACTGAGTCTAACTGCTTAACGTGCACTCCGAAGCACGGAAGCCCTCAATAGTAAATACCTGAATCACTGAACATTTCTTAACATATTTGATCGATTATGAACGAATAGGCAAAGCCTGAGCTCTTCAAAACTATTACCATTTTTCAGCACATCATCAGCGAACGCCGCAGCATTCGTTCTGCTGGGGGAAAGCGTGCCTCAACATCATCGGAGCAGGATGATGTTCTTAATGGCCACCATAACCATGACTTCGCAGTTGGTCATTTGCTGTAAGTAATCTTGAAGCAGTCATGGCTCAGTGACTTTGGCTATGTACTGCCGCGCAGCAGGTCCACGGTTCGAATATCGCCGCGGGCTTGATCTTCACCGTGTGGTCCTTGAGAACCAAAAAAATTACAGGCACATGAGACCAAACAACTGTATGTCTCAATGTTATGGGCACAGTACAATTCGTCGTTGACGAAATGGATCTGTTATAGGCAGAGGTTAGTCCATTTATAATCAGGTGGGCATTGGGCTTACTCCGTCATAATAACATAACATAAAAAAAATTATGCCCGTCATTAAATCTCAGATAACAAGACTTAACGAAATAAGAAGCAATAAGATTTGACATCAAGCATTTTGCGCGGGAAACTCTATTACTACTTAATTAAGTACCTTTTTTGCAAAATACTCATTATTTTGGGTACTATTTAAAGCGTATATGCATGTTAAACGAAAACAGAAATTATTTCGGATAGAAACTGATTTCGACGGTTCAGACAATAGAGAAATAAAAGATTACTTTCTCTTGTCTGTGGTTCATACGGTATTCTGGGGCTGTTTTTTTGTATATTTGCTGCTCCGCCAATAATGAACTGATATGATTATTATGTTTTTGTTCTTTAGAGTTATACCTCCCTTGGTCCCATTTAAATGTCTTCCAAATCAGTTGAGTTGTTGTTAAGTTTAAATCAACTAACCATAAAAAATATTTGTATGCTTGGATGGTGTAATTGCAACTTGTCGATGGTGAAGATTATTTAATGCGAGTAAATGAACATAAAATAAAAAAAAACTGAGTTCCAGCACCGAAAAGGTGCAACTAAAATGATTAAAAAATATCACTGGATTTGAGTGCTAGTAAAATCATTAAATTAATAAGTGCTGTGTGTAATATATATTCAAAAATTCAAATTAATTTATTTACAAGAATGTAAGTGATAATGCTTAAAAAATGTGCTTTAACGTTCTGCCATTTCATTGATGTACACATTTCTAAAACAATATCTGTATTGAATCAAGAATTTCATTAACATAATTTAATAATTGGTTATTACGTATTATTATATAATATATACCTATATACCTATATTTCCTTGTCAAAACTAAAATTAAATAACATTGCATGAAATAAATTCTATAATGTTATAAAATAAATATTTATTAATATTATATTTCACAACATGACCTTATACACTAAAATAAATTATATATATTACAGTAATATTAGGTCCTTACATATGAAATTGGCGTTTTTCGTACTGGCCACTTTAATCACGAATTTCTCCTCTTTGGTAAGGAATTCCAAATTCAAATTTGTACAGCTATAGACTCATGTATTTGTGCTTCGATCATTGTCATTCATTTGTTTTTTTTCTTCTGTTTTTTTCTGTTTGCGTCACTCATTTTACAAAATGGAAAACCTTAAATATCGCATTATTTACGAGTACGAGTTCCGCCGTGGCACTAGTGCTGCGGAAACAACTCGAAGGGTGAATGATGTGTATGGCGGTCGTGTTGCAAAAGAAAACACAGTTCGTTTTTGGTTCCAACGTTTTCGTTCTGGAAATTTCGACCTGCAGAACAAGCCCCGTGGACGGCCTGAGACTCAAGTTGATAATGAAGAGTTGAAGGCTATTGTGGAAGCGGATCCATCGCAAACCACGTCCGAGTTAGCTGCAGGCTGCGATGTTAGTGATAAAACTGTTTTAATTCACTTGAAGCAAATTGGGAAGATTAAAAAGCTTGAAAGGTGGGTACCTCACGAATTGACTGAAACAAACCGGCAAACGCGCGTCGACTGCTGCGTTACATTACTAAACCGGCACAATAATGAAGGTATTTTAAACCGAATCATTACCTGTGATGAAAAATGGGTTCTTTACGATAATCGGAAGCGCTCAGCGCAATGGTTAGATCCTGGCCAGCCAGCCAAATCCTGCCCCAAGCGAAAATTAACCCCAAAAAAGTTACTTGTAAGCGTTTGGTGGACTAGTGCCGGTATTGTTCATTACAGTTTTTTCAAATCTGGCCAGACTATTACGGCTGATGTCTATTGTCAGGAATTGCAAACCATGATGGAAAAGCTAGCGGCTAAACAACCTAGGCTGGTCAATCGCTCCACGCCACTGCTGCTTCACGACAACGCTAGACCACACACTGCGCTACAGACGGCTACTAAATTAGAAGAGCTTCAATTGGAAAGTCTAAGACATCCTCCGTACTCCCCGGACCTTGCTCCAACAGATTACCATTTTTTTCGAAATTTGGATAACTTCTTGCAAGGGAAAAAATTCAACTCCGATGGGGCAGTCCAAATCGCCTTCAAAGATTTTATTGATTCCCGTCCGACTGGTTTTTTTAGTAAAGGGATCAATGAACTACCTATGAGATGGCAAAAGTGCATAGAAAATAATGGTTCATACTTTGATTAATTAAATATATTATATTAAAAAATATTCGACTTTTTGTTCCTCCCATACAAAACGCCAATTTCATATGTAAGGACCTTATACAATATAAAAAATACCATCAATATATAATAGCAAATGACGGCGTATTCAATATATAAAAAGTTGTTATTTTTTATCAATAAGCCAAACACATTCGACAAGCTTGGTTTTTTATTTCACAGTATTTGCCCTTCCAATCTTCACTCTATCCTTCCGCGTGGACGTGCCCTGGCTTGCGTTGGAGTATCGGCCCTGGAGGTTGTTGATGCAAGTTCTCTGCGTGCCTGGAGTCTTGGGTTGCCTCTGCATTATGCTTATGAATGAAAGTCCCAAGTATTTACTCTGTAGCGGCAAGAAGGAAGACTCTCTGCATTTGCTGAAAAAGATGTACAGACTCAACAATGGGTCGAAAGTGCCATACCCTGTAAGTTTCTTTTCTATCAAAATATTTTGGAATGAATATTTTTCGGTCATTTAGCACTTTTAATGAAGTTATTACAAGCAAATTTAATCACAGACCTACTTTTTTTAAATTTTAGGTTTTGGTTATCATTTTAACCAGATGGTAAATGATAATGTGGTGGATAAATGTTATGGCAGGCTTAACCTAGGGTGGTAATTGGCCTAAAGGACATGCTGGAACATACATGAGGTACTTACGTAGACTTCAGATTTAAGTAGAGCTAGCCTGGATAGACTACTGTAATGGTGCCGTCACTTCTCAAAAGAATCGAAACGTCCTCTGCTGACAACAATCTCCCCCTAGTGGTGGAAGGTTGAGGAGTTATGGTCAGGCCTAGCTCACTGCGCACTTTAGGTACAAATCTACCGGTACCGGTGCATCTCCGTCCGGACGGGATTATAATATTGTGCGTGCCGCGTCAGAAGAGAACAGAGCTATGCGTGGCTATGCGATAGAAAGAGAGACGCCTTGTAGATGAATATAAATATTAGGTACTCTATGCATTGCAAGCTAAATTGCACTTTATTACTTCGTAGATAGAGTCGCTTATTGATTGGAATGGCTTTGCAGAGTGACCCTTCTGGTCCTTTTTATTATGTGGCGGAGCTGTCAACACTTTGTATACGATCTTTTTGAGCCTGGTCTGACTCTGCAGAAAAAGCTGCAGCCAGTGTTTCATTTCCCTATACAGATTACTTTAAAATTAAATGCCTAATTCATTAATACAATTTGTATTTCTTTTTGCGTCGATATATCTATTTATTTATATCGTGTGATATGAATTTCCTTTCTTATTTCTTGCTTGATTTCTTTCAGGTAGAGCAAGTATACCTAGATGATGTTATGGTGAACACTTCAACTGATATTTCCTTCCTTCGAAAGATGTGGAATCAAACCGCTCCACTCTTCAAACCACCACTTCTCTCCAACTCTCTGAAGCTCTACTACCTACTGCTGTGCGCTTACATGACGTTAGTAACTAACATTTTTTATTCAAGCGTTATCTAATTTTTATATCACGGTTCCATGTCTTCTATTCGTGATTTAACGAACTTCTAAAAAGTTTGTCAGGTGCCGGGTTCTGGATGACAATAACTTCTCATAATAACTTCGAGCTGGTCGCTGGTCATCATCACGAATTCGAAGATATACAGGCTAAAACACACATATATATATATATATATATATATATATATATATATATATATATACGTATATGTATATATGCTAATGCTATAGGATGTCAAAGGTTTGAAGGTTGAACTGGCCGGTCGCTTCTCAATACAAACGCCGTAGGGTGATCACTCCCTTACTTGAGATTTTAGGTCCAGAATTAAGCATAATACTGATTGATCTCGTCATAATCTAGGCTTGTGTGATGCCGAAATTTTAAAAAGATAATTAAGTTGAAAGTTATGAGCCTCGAAAATGTTATATGAAAATGTTTCGAAGCTATACATATATATATAGCATAACTCTCAAGTTAATTATCTTATTAAAATTTCGGCGTCATACAAGCCTAGATAATGACGAGATCAATCGGTATTATGCTTTGTTTTGGACCTAAGTCCTCAAATAAGGGAGTGATCACCCTAACACGTTTGTATGAAGAACGGGCCGGTCAGTTCACCCTTAAGGGCCCACATGAAATAATGGGACTTATTACCAATAATATGCCGTCAATCTGGTCATCGTACCTTCTAGAGGCTGTATCTTTTTAACCGATTTAGGTCAATATTAAAAATGGCCAAAAAACTGTTGTAAAATTTAAAAACATTGTTGACCTGCCAAAGTCAAAGTCAAAGTCAAAGTCAAAATCATTTATTCAATTTAGGCGTCTACGACGCTCTTATGAAGGTCAATTACAAATTTTAGTATTGAAATATTCTCCATTGTACTGCCACGTTCAGCAAATAAATTGTATAGAGCCACTGCGAGAAGAACGGGTAAGAAACTCGGGGCCATTCTTTTAAACATCTTTTAACAAAGTGTTACATACATACTATATAATAGAGTTATTACAATATTTGTTTAAATTATGTAGGTGACAGGCAATAGCTTGGCGGAGGCGGAATTGTCCAGGCATTTTTGTCGTTTATGTAATCGGAAACTGTGTAGTAGGATTTTTTAATCAATATGTTTTTCACATGCAACTTGAATTTCCCTTCTGTGAGCGTTGTAATATGTTTAGGAACTTTATTATAAAACCGCACACAATTACCTAAGAAGGACCTTTTATTTGTCTTTGCTAATCTAAAACCTGGCACAGCTATTTTATCTTTATTCCTAGTATTGTAATCGTGATTGTCACTGTTTAATTTAAATTTACTCAAATTTTTACGAACATACATAATATTTTCAAATATATACAGACTTTGTAAAGTTAAAATATCAATTTCTTTAAAAAGATCCCTCACAGATTCCCTAGGACCCATTTTATATATGGCTCGAATTGCACGCTTTTGTATGATAAAGATTGTCTCTATCTCAGCAGCAGTTCCCCACAGCAATACGCCATACGACATAATACTGTGGAAGTACGCGAAATAAACTAGGCGAGCAGTAGCTACGTCTGTTAACTGTCTTATCCTACTAAAAAAGTTGAAGCCACTCGGAGTCGGGATAATGTAAAGATTCTACACAATACATCCAAATCAGTTCAGACATTTAAAAGTTATGGTGGATTACATAAACTAGCATACATACGTGAACCCTAAAAACATTACACTCCTTTTGATTAATCATGTAAAAAATTCAAAAACTACTACCGAACCATAAAATGTATGCGCGGCGGGCGTGGTATAAACAGTGTACCATGCTGCGCTTCAGCATTACTTTGACGTGACTATTCGGATGCCATCAACACCATGCATTCAAATCAGGTATTTAAAGATTATGGTTGATCAAAAAAACATATACACACATGAACCGAAAAAACATTTTTTTACCCTTTTAGCAGCCGTATCATAAAAATATATATTATTATTGCGGACATTGGAAGAATAAAAAGCAAAAAGTTAAAGTCCCTATACAATTTAGAAGAATTTTCAGTTACATATAGAACTGAGAGAGACTTTTAAATATATTTAATATCTTTGTGTTCAGATCAACCGGGTTTACAATGTGGGTGCCGACATTAACGAATGCTTACTTCAACGGAGCTGATGCAACGGGACGGACGTTCTGCGAGGTGGCTAGCAAATCTGCAGCCACTAAAAATTCGGTAACAAAATGTACACTAAGGCCCACTTGAAAACTCGAATTAGGGACTGTCCATTAATCACGTGAGGCTTGTAAGGGGGGGAGGGGTTCAGCAAGAATCACGAATTATCACAGGGTGGGGGGGTTGATGTAGTATCACCAACGGGAGAAAAAAAATGCTAAAAAAACATCACGTGATTAATGGACGGCCCCTTAAGAGTAAATTGCCATACAAAAACCAAGTTCACCCGACTTTAACTCTCTAAATTACGTTGGCGCAATAAGCACTTAGTTCTTTATAACTTGGTCAATGGGTTAAGTGGTTAAATGTGAATTTTTCAATAGGAAAATTTGTAAAAAAAAAAATGCGCTCGTAGCTTTGTTTGCTTGACCGTTCTTAATCGTGCAGCTTGAGCAACGCAGACAGGACTTGGATGGGTGACCGCTAGTGACATTACTACTGAGCGCTTCCGTGATTCGGAGGACACGTTAAGCAATCGGTCTCGGTTTTTGTCTTACGATGGCAATCGTTATAGCATGGTGGTAGGGCATTTTGCGAATCCCCGCCAGACTAACTTGGTAGCGACAGATTTTCTACTTGAAGGTGGTCCCTTAAGTAGACAATCTGTCGCCAAACACCTAACTGTGTGTTCTGGAACCTGTCCTTGAAAGCCAGTAATTGTAGGTTAGCCTGAACAACATCTTCGACGCCATCATAACTTACCATCAGGTGAGATAGTGGACAAAAGGCTAGCCTATCAGCTATAATTTAAAAAAATACAATCATCACAACATAACATAGCAACTTCACTTATAAACTATCGCGAGACGAAGGACTAAAAAACAGTCCGAAACTGGTCGGAATCTTTCCGGTAAATAAAACGCGGGTCCTAGCCTGTTCCTAATAAGTTAATAACTTTTAGTTAGATAAATGCTAAAACAATCATATATCTAATTTAAAAAAATAAAAACAAATTGTCGCCTATCTTTGTTTGGGCGTACCTTTATTTAACAAACAATCTTTTCTCAGACTGCAACTGACTGCGATCATGCTATCGAACCACTGGCACTCTACGCAACCATGGCCTATTCCGGTGTTTCCGCAATCGTCAGCATCATGCTCTCTTTCATTGTTGTGCCTCTCGGTAAGAAGAGGATGACACACCTGATCTTTATCGTCTCCGTAATTTGCGGGGTGCTGCTACTCTTTATAAGGATCCCAATGTTGAGCATCGGGCTGTTCTTTTTGTTCCTGTACGTGGCTCTCATCCTGGGGAATGTTAACACATATCTGGTGGACTTGAACCCTACTCATTTGAGGTAAGTTATGAACATTGATCATCATTGAACAACCAACACTGCCCCCCTTTAGTTTTTATCCCATATTTTGCTATTCGAGTCGTAAGAGGTGACCAAGGGAAACATACCAGAAGATGAGCAGCAGTGCCTTCTAAAGGACTGCCATCTCACATTGTTCACGTTATCCTCAAGACGCTGGCCAAGTGTGGGATTATAGTAAGCTCACTCTAATGATGGAGACCGTGTTCAAGAGTGGATGTCATGGCTATTGGGTTTGAAAAATTTCAGTATTCTCTGTTCACTAAAGGTAGGGTAAGAGTAACTAATAAAATAAATAGTAGCAACCCTGAACAACGGATTCTCTGGAAAAGTTTACACTAAAATTTTTTGATTGAAAATTTTCCTTGATGCGTTTGCGTAATAAAGAAATGTTGATTATTGATAGCTCAAGTGTTCCAAATCAGAGATGATACGTGAAATTCGCGTGTACGTGTTAGTTTGTGACCATCACCTGCTTATCAAGTAATTTCATCAAGTGAACTGCACTGCGCCGATTACCCTATGACATACAGTTGTTAAGTCTCATGTGCCTGTAATTTCGTCGGCATCCCTTCAAACTGGAATACAGCAAAGCAAACATTACCTTCGGATGAACTCGTTCACAAAGTGTTCTACTGCTACTAAAGTACCCTCAGGACCTGGACTTATACATAAATTATTATCTCGATATACTGGGTTATCCCGAGAGGTATCAATCAATTAAATTCTCGGAGCCGAAGACTTTTGAAATTTGCACATGGATTCAGCAGATGACAACAAAGTTCATTACTTGTGGGTCCAACTCGTAAGTTTCATCTGGTGGTATAATGGTTCTGAAAGACTCACTGTCACATTGGTTATTTCCTTTCAGCTATGACTCTAGTGACTAGTCTTTCAAGCGGGACGTTAAGAACATCTCTCTGGTCATCATAGAGATGGTGATTAGGTCAGCTTACGGTTGCATTAATGGTCATCGCTTCTTGATTCCATCTTCGATGTCCATCAGGAGATGTGAAGTCACTTTGATGAACCACTATATAAATAAAACTGGGTGCGAATATTACTACGTTTTTCCACGTTGATTTCAGGGGTATGGTTACCAGCCTGTCAGTGGTGGTGTCCCGAGGATTCGGCTTTATCAGCGTGCAGCTGATCGCCAGCTTCCTGGCCGACTACTGCACGCCTATAACCAGCGCATACGTTCTTCTCGTTACATGTAAGTTTGTTATTGGAGATTTATCCAACTATCTGATAAGGTCAAATAACGTGCGATACGCGTTTGGTAGAACTTTGTAGTTGCGTTCGTAAAACTTGTACTATTACATGGATGGATGACCACTGCGCCAAACGTTCAGTCTACGTAGTAGATCGTAGCTGCTATCGTAGTAGTAGCTGCTATCGTAGCATTCGTAGCGTTACATACATAGATCAGTGAACACATCGCTAGGCCTCCATCACTCGACCGTACATACAGCGATAAGTACCTACACTTTCAGGCTGCGCCGGCGCAACTCGATTGCTAGCGTTGTCGCTCGCGCATGTGGCCTATTATGGTTGGTTGCCATGGCAACGACTAACAATCAGGATTATTCACCGCAATGAACTGCGGGCGCGAAATAAATTCTATTAACTATTTCATTCTCAACCGCCAAACCATGTGTTGACACCACACCGTACATTTAATTCCACACACACAGAGCAGAAATTAAGCCAAACCATCCAATTATACAATATCTTATTTTGAAGATATTTTAATTGGTAGGTAAACAACAATGCATTATTTTTAAATTATATATATATTTCCAGGTGATAGGTATCTTCAGCAAGAGTTCGTCTTGGTTAGTAGTAGTACGTTTTTACTTGTACTGATCTGAGATTGGGTAAGAGGAGGTGATTAAATGCATAGGTATATTTCTCTTTGAAAGGACTGTTAGTAGGAAATCTGTGACATATAGTGCTCTAATGCGCTACATGTTCGATACTACGTAGATCGTAGCTGCCGTCGTAGCATTCGTAGCGTTTTTTTCATGGGTCAGCGAACACACTGTCACTGATTACCTATTTACTATACACTACGTTAGTTACTACGTATAATCTAGCTGTCGTAGCATTGCTATCCTAGCGTATTAATATATGATTGGAATGTGTTCAATCATCAATACCATTCTGAAGCACGTCAATATTTGAGACTTGCCCAATGTACAGAACAGAATAGATATGTTATAAATGTAATACCTCGTTTTGAAGCCTCCAAAACACAATTTAGGTTGAATTCGTTGTTTCCGTGTATCAACAACTTAACCTGCCCGCTTACTTCTATTCTACCCAAAATCTTTAAAGAATCTAGATATACCAAAATTCACTTCATTCTCCTGTTTTAAATCATTTATTTTCTGTTTCAGCTGGTCTAATAGTCTCGTTCTTCCTACCCAATGAAGCCAAAAAGACAAGTGATTCTGATGCAGTTGTAAATACTCAACCTGAAAACCCTAAAGACTTTAAGGTGTAGAATTAATACCTGTCAGAACATAATGCACAACATTCTAGGAGTAGACAATCTAAACAAATAAACAACATAAAGAATAGATTCAAGCGTTACTTTAGCTTTGTGGAAATCCATATTTACCAGTAACAAATTGAAGATAACATTAAATTTATATTTCAGAAAAACACTCAAAACATATAAAAATATATCTTGTGATAATTCCGCCTAATGTTCCTGTTATGATGACGTGACGTCATAAACGCCACGAAACAAATTTTGGACGCGTTCGCTTTTACATGAAGTATCCTCGGAGGTCTTGACCCTCAAGCACACGATCGAAAGTTTTTTTTTGTTTGGCTATTTGGTGTAGTGTGTAGACGTAAGCTTAGTAAGTAGGTATAGTTATAATGTAACAGTTGCTTTTTAGTATTGTGTGAATGCGATGTGTGACAGTAATAAAGAACGACAAAACCCTTGAACCACCAACATCTATTTTAAATATTATAAATTGAACCGGCAAAAATCCAATTTAACCCCAAGAAGACACAAGTTTGTGCGTTTCCCGCTAAATGATCCCCCTTTGTCGTATCCCTCCGTTTTGAAGACACTCCCCTTGCCTCCACTAGCATCGGAGTACTTGGCATCGACATATCGAGCGTCGTTCAATTTCGCTGTCACTTGGAAGATAAGGCTAAATTAGCCTCTAAAAAGCTTGGTGTGCTTGAAAAGGCGAGACGGTACTTCACGTTGGACCAGCAACTTTATAAGGCTCTGGTTCGGCCTCACATGGAGTACCGCTCTCACTTCTGGGCGGGAGCTCCCCAGTACCAGCTTCTTCCATTTGACCGCATTCAACGCAGAGCGACCCGAATCATTGACGATCAAGTTCTCTCCGGTCGGCTCGACCCTTTGGCACTGCGTCGAGATGTTGGATCACTCTGCATCTTTTACGGTATTTATCACGGGGAGTGTTCCGAGAAACTGTTCAATTTACTACCTGCAGCTCAAATTCGCCATCGGACGTCCCGGACAAAGCATAATGTTTCAACAATTTCATGCCGATGTCTGGAAGTCTACAACCTTGCGATTATCACGGCATTTCCTACCTCGCACTGCCAAAATATGGAACCAGCTGCCTGGTGAAGTATTTCCAAACAGACACGACTTAGGAGCCTTGAAGAAGAAGAGAGCATATTCCCTCCTCAAAGGCTGGCAGCGCATCCTCGAGACCTCTGGTGTTGCGGATGTTCGTGGGCGACGGTAATCACTTACCACCAGGTGAGACGGCTGCTTGTTTGCCCTCCAATCACATAAAAAAAACACAGTGGCGTTTATGAAGTCGTTCGGCTTATAAAGGAAAATTAGGCGGAATTGTCACTAGATATTTTTATTAACTTTAGGTGTTTTTCTAAAATATCAATTTATGTGTTTTTTTTTTTTAACATAATCGCTATTATTAATAAATCCCGGGTGGTCATTGATATCGGGTGAACATTTTCGGAAGTATTATTTTTCGTTTGTTCTATACAGTAGTCGTTTCCTACCTCTTGGCTCGGTGAGGCTCAAAACTTAAAACCATAAGTTTTTCTAGTACTGTTTGACACTTTTAAATTCTGTGTCTCGTAGTAAAAGACAATGTGATGATGAAGTGATCTGTGGACCTGCAATGGTGGCCTAAATGCTTTCGTTGTAGTAGCAGTAGTGTTGTATAAAGTTTGTAGTGGTCTGTTACTAAGGACATACCGCCGGAAAAAAAAGGAATAGTATTATATTTAGATACTTACTGATAATTTCCATAAAATGTACATACATATCAGCACTGATTAAAGTTAAGTTATTAAGTAAACATAACATAAGAATATTAATTATTAGGTAACACCTTTATTGTGAAAAAAAACTTGATAACTTTGCATGTTCTTATTTTAATGTCTCTAACCTATGTTAGACACTCACTCACTTAGACACCTCTGTTTTGGATTCCTTAAAATATAAATATTGTTTTATTGATCTACTTGTTCATGAATAGATAGTTATGTAATTAACAGGCGTTTTACTCAGAAACTGTCTCTACCATGACGATTTAAACAGGTAATGATTTCCAATAGAACTAATGTTTTGAAAATCTGACAGATTGAGAAAAGTCACGCTATAATCGTACTCTCCGGAGTTTGATTCCGGGCAGACAAGTGTTACTGGTTGTGCATAAGGATTTGTTGAGATCCGTCTCGAAGCTTACCATCATTTGAATTATCTGTTTGAATAGTCGATGATGTAATGTAATCTATTCCAACTATTTTAATGTCGTGTATAATTTGCATTGTTTTGTTTTCAACGCATCTGTACTTAAGAGCCAGTAATTCTAGGTTAGCCTGAAAAACACCGTAGACCACATTACCACTTACCATCAGGTGAGATAGAGGTCAAAGGCTAACACATACGCTTAAAAAAAAAAGAATTGCAAGTGATAGCGCTGGCATCGCCTGGAGATGGTCGATTATGAAAGGTAATCAATTTAAATTGTGGTGTAGAGTAAGTATACCTTATTTGGGTTCCAACAAATAGCAAGGGATGGTGCTAGCGTCACCAGTACCAATTCCTGAATCACGATGACGAGATTTTCAAGAATGTGCTGGAATTATTTAAATGAGAATTGCTAGATATCTATTGTACACATTGAATGGTAGTGTTACCTTTACAATAAAACAGTTTTCCTCTCGCACCTTTATTTGTCCCGTACAGGTTGTGTATCATAACTTCTTAATTACAATCGAGTGTGGAACTGTAGTCAGTAGAAGACAATAAACAAACTGGACCACTACAACATCCATCACAACCTAAACTATATCCTGAAATATGACACGTCTAATTGTTCTTTCAGGGGTATACAGGCATGTTATTTCCATCTGTGGAAAAAAATATACCTCTGAAAAGATTGAAATTTAGGTATCTTTAGGATTACGACTTGCTAACTAAGTATACAGAATTCCTATACTTGCTTACAAAGGTCGTATTATATAAATCACCACCATATTCTTAAATGTTTTTACATTATGATTTGCATATTAATTCGTAGATAATTGACCGAGCGAGAACTTAGTGCGAGCGAAGCGTCTCTGCTTCAACTTAGACAAAAATGCTTTGGTATGTCCGGTTGTTCTCCTCTACAGGTCGCATTTCTCAACCCACTATCATGAAATTTTGTGAGCAGGTTTGATAAGTCCATAATTTTTTTTGTCGATTCAGTTTTTGTAAATTTTTCAAAATGACGGAGACATACATTATAAGGTGTTGAAAGTATGGACGCCTGCGCTTAAATTAATGGCAATGTTCTGATACGCACGTCAATTGCCTAAAAGAGTATGCTCTGCATATGTATGTAAAATATTGTACATTTACTACTTACCTACCTATTTCCGATACAACTGGCCTTCTGGGGGCCGCGAGTCATTGATTTTCTTGAACAATCAAGTCCAAGAAAATCATTTATTGTTTCCATTACATATCTAGATTTTTGGATTCCTTGACCCATTCTCCCATTAGCATGCGCAGTAAACCTTTATTCAATTGTAAGCTATGCTGCTCGAAGAGCCACTAGTAATAGGTAGGTGATAGGGTAGGTAGTAATTGATTTATCAGAACATTAGAAGCTCGGAATAATATACCATGTCTACTATGGATCATGTCCCATGAGGTGACGGATCCAAGTATAGAGTCTATGAAAGACATAAAAATATTGTGTGTGCCCAGAAGATACAATATCTAATTATACAATACTTTGTAGGTAGATCAGCAAGAAATTGCCAATATCCCTTTATTATCATTTACCTAACAATGTTGGCCTGTGCATGACTTGCCTGTGCAGTCCCAGTCTCGATTGTACGATAGCCGCACTTAATGGTTTGCATGAGCTACATTTGGTAACCACACTAGGTACATAGTTATGGTATTCGCGAGTTAAAAATAATATTGCGCCTATTAACTTGCAACGTTATTGCTCACCAATGCACAGAAATCCATAAATTACCACGAAAATCGTCAAAGAGAGACGAATTTCTTAGCATTCCATGGATTCACGGTGTGGGTGCCGGGTCCATAGCGTTGCACAGGAACAAGCCCAAGTCACAGGTGCCTGGGACTTACAACACAGGGTTAAGATCCCTTTACGATGTCATCAATGCACCGCTCGAGCAACTTCGCTTACCAAATTTGGTGTGATCCTACTAATGCCACCTTGGAAACACGTTTTAGGATGGAAGTTACGGTTGTTCTTGACAGGCCAAGGTAGGTTATATAGGGATTACGTTGGTATGCCCCTTCTCTGACTTCTATAGCATATAAATTAGCCTTAAATTAACTACGTAACCGTTTTTTATTAATTCATTTGTCTTCAGCTCACAGGAGCCACTGAGCAAATAAAGCCACTAGTTCAGACCCTCAAAAATATACTACATGGAAAATAAAATTATACTATTCGTCCAAAATTATACTTTGTTTGACGTTTTGGGGGACTATACTGCTCGCGTCCGTAGGATTTAGCCCTCGATGTCTTACACGTGTCCCCTGGGTGGCGCCAAAAGAGCAGTACTTTTCAGGTGGTAGGCTTAGGCCGCGGCGTGTTACCACCCACCAGACAAAGCCATGCCGCCAAGCGGTCGCGTTACGGCATGATGTTTGGTGAAGCCACTATGGGGAACGGGTCGGAAACAGTTGCGCTTATTACTATAGCTTGTCGTAACACATCGAAGGTCAATTTACCTGGCAGCCAATCTTGGAGAGCAGCGGGATCCGAGGCACGGTTCTCCTCTGGCCGACCGCAGATAGTCGGGGGCCCAAGTAGTGAGCCAGCCACTCATGAAAGGCTGCCCCGCCATCTCGCGAAAAATCCCGGAGGTGCGCCATCGTACTGGTTGGCGACCAGATGAGAGGTCCCGATGGACACCTCTGGGGGGGCTCGGGCGTCCCCGCGGTCTCCAGGATTGGTTCCCACAGGGTGGAAGGGCCCTTTTTGTGTCACGGGTTGGTAGTATGCGCCTCGTTTCCACTTCCGTTTCCCTTTATCTATCTTCACTCCACCAATCAAAATGAAAAAAAGAGGTAAAAACAGAATGAAGGCGGGTGTGGCGATACAGGTCAGCAGATTGGGATGAGATGCGTTATTTTTTCGCGTCTTACCCTTGGAGACAGGCTTGTTTTTCTTCGAGCGATCCCTCAGCTTGCGCGGATGCTGTGACAGAAGTGTTACGTCAAGGTATGGAATACTTCATACCATTTTCTGACGTCCCACTGTCCAGCAAAGCTTGCCCATGGTTTAATGCCACCTGTGGAGATGCAGAAGCGTCAAAACATGAGGCCTACTTAGCCTGGGCTGATGCTCGAACCCGCAAATCTAGAGATGTACGTGAAAAGAAGAAAGCATTTAACCTAGCCGCCAAGTCCTGCAAAAAGGCTCTCAAGAAGGCTCGCTTCGACCACATACGCCGAACAGGGAACAAACTTGCTTCTTACCCCTCAGGTAGCAAAGCGTTCTGGTCCCTGGCAAAGTCAATCGAAGAGAACTTTTGCCGTCCCTCACTGCCTCCACTGCTGAAACCTGACGGTTCACTAGCTCACACTGCTGAAGAGAAAGCAAACTTATTTGCCTCTCTGTTTGCAGAGTCTTCGCGTTTAGTTGCTGGCAATGCTGTACCTTCTAGTCTGCCAAATTGCGGGACTTTAATGTCATAAATCCGTATTCGACAGTCTGAAGTACGCAAAGCGTTGTGCAATCTGGACGTGAACAAAGCTAGTGGTCCAGGCGGTATACCGGCTGTAGTCTTGAGGATGTGTGCGCCTGAGTTGACTCCAATATTGACTCGACTCTTTCGCTTGTCTATGACGACTGGTCAAGTGCCTAAGTCCTGGAAGCTTGCAAACGTGCAGCCCGTGCCCAAAAAGGGTAGTCGCGCAGACCCTGCCAATTACAGGCCTATTTCAGTCACGTCCATACTCTGTAAGACGATGGAACGTGTACTGAACCACAGACTCCTGGCATACCTAGAAGTCAATGATCTCCTCAGTGACCGACAATATGGGTTTCGCCGAAACCGGTCTACTGGGGATCTTCTAGTGTATGCCACTCACATCTGGAGCGAGACCATCGAGAACTACGGAGAGGCGCTTGCTGTCTCTCTCGACATCTCGAAGGCTTTCGACAGGGTTTGGCACGATAGCCTTATTAGCAAGCTTCCTTCATACGGCCTTCCAACTGGTTTGTGTGTTTGGATTTCAGATTTCTTAAGGGATCGGTCGATTCGAGTGGTCATCGATGGCTGTTCTTCCGACCAATTGGCCATAAACGCCGGAGTCCCTCAAGGATCAGTACTCTCTGCAACGCTTTTTCTGATGCATATTAATGATCTGCTTAAACCCGGTATTTTTCGGTACGCAGACGACAGCACCGTTGTGGAGAGTTATAAATCTAACGCACGAACCAGTGCATTACAAATCCAGTCACATAGGGAAGCTATGGTTGAGCGCTTGAACTTTTCTTTGAAGGCAGTCTCCTATTGGGGCGATGCCAATATGGTCAAGTTCAATGCTGCTAAAACCCAGGCGTGTCTTTTCTCCGCCAAACGGAGCTCTTTTCACCTGGCTCCTACTTTCAGGGATGTATCCCTGCCGATAAGTAACCACCTTGAGCTTCTTGGCATCTCATTAACGCTGACTCTCAATTTCGGCTCCTATATTGAGACTTAAGCCCAGCTAGCCTCAAAAAAGCTTCAAAAAAGCCTCAAAAAAGGAATTTAAACAGTCAAATGACCTTGAAGATGAAATTACATGAGGTATGGAACGAACTCACGTTTGTTTGGTGTTTTCTAGGTTCCAGGCTCCTAGGTATCATCAACTACTATTCAGAGCTGTTTGCACTGTTTGTATGTAGAAGAACGCTGCGTAGTTGTGCCAATTCACATAAAGACCACGTAGATATTCTTCTTCCTCTACTTTTCTTATTGTTTGCTTGATGTATAAACGTATTTTCGAAACGTTGTTCTAAATTCTTCGTATAGTGTATGTTGAGCGACAAACACTGCTGCGTTGTTGGGCCAATCCACATAAAGACCACGCAGAATATTCTCCTTGCTATGCGAAAATGTTGTGTATAATTCCTACGATATAGATAACTGCTCCCTGCCGACGACTTTTAGAAATACCTCGGTGCTTGGTGACGTTTCAATTTTCCAAATCTTCAGAAGTAGGCGGCAACCATTTTTATGCTTTAGCAAGGTTGGCCCAGGTCATGTAAAGATAGGCGGTGGTCTCTTTCTGCGAAGAGGTGATGGCGCAGAAAGAGGCTGCGGAGCGGGCGAGGGAGGACGACGTCCTTTCAGACCCGCTCCGGCGTAGACGAACTGGTGGAAGGAGAAGGCGATTCGGGCGCCTTCTCGCTCTATCCTAGTGTTGTGCGGATCATCGGTGGAGAGTCGGGGGATTCTCCACTGGCTTGCACGATCCCACACGTCTGGGGGATGGCCCTAATGAGCTGGATCATCCCTCCCTTGGCCGGGGCCCGTCACCGGTGACGGGCCAACCGCCGGGGCGAGATGGTGATTGCTAACGCTACCCCATCTCGCCCCGACTAGGCGGCAGACTGCTCATCCCGGGTTTTTAGTGGGTAACCTCACTTACTACCCCCCCGTGGGGGTAGTAAGGCCCCTCAGGCGAGGACTCCCACATAACCACTCTGCTCCCCCCGGAGCCGGGTGGTATCCATAAAGGATTTTCCAGGGTCAAAAAAAAAAAAAAAAAAAAAAGGTCATGTAAAGATCCGGTCGAAGAACCAAAACTTGTTAGGAACCTTGCCGTCACCGAAGTGGTATTTAAACTAGCTATATCTTTGTATACTATTTATTGCTTTAGCAAGTAACATTTTTACATGAAAAAATATGAACAATACAAAATCTTGTTGAGAGCTGTCAAATTGATGCAAAAAGGCGCGGATGGCGCTCAGCCAGAGATAAAAGGTGCGCCCGCGACCATAGACCGCAGTGTTGCCACTCTCTGTGTTAACAGGTGCAGTTTCAGTTTTTATTGTAATCGGCTACGATACTCCTAAAGCCTATGCCATTATCACTTCGTTTGAAAATAAGTAAAGATATGGACATAAATTACTTGTTCTTTGAACTGCGAAAATTTCTTAAGGCGTTAGAATTAAAACCTTCTATTATTTATTGGTTAGATAGGTAATAGAAGGTTTTAATTCATATATATTTATTTTTTATGCCTGATAGGTTAGTATTTAACCACAATCTCACCTGATAGTAAGTGATGATGTGGTCGAAGATGTTGTTCAGGCTAACCTAGAATTACTGGTGCCGGAACACACCGTTAAGTGCTTGGCGACAGATTTTCTACTTGAGGGTGGTAGCTTGCCAGGCGGGCATTCGCAAAAATGCCCTACCACCATACTATAACGACTGCCATCCTAAGACAACAACCGGGACGGACGGCTTAATGTGCCCTCCGAAGCACGGAGGTGCTCAGTAGTAATGTCACTAGCGGTCAACCATCCAACTCATGACCGCGGCGGACATTGCTTAACTTTGCTGATCGGTTAAGCAAACTTCGCTACGAGATAAAAATATATGGCAATGTATAAACATATTCTATTACTAGCTGTACCTGCGACTTCGTTCGCGGTTGCCGTACTGCAAAATAATTATTCACATTTGAGCACTGTTTATCTTATATTAAGCAACGCTGTGGTCTACGGTGAAGCACTCCTAATAAAGCATAGCTCAGAAAGGAACTTTTTACTTTGGGTTTGTAAACTCCCTGGTTGTATTTTCCAGAAAACAGTAGTTAAGTAACTCAGAGAGTTCCTTCGCGGTTCGCACAATAAATTCACTTCCATTGCTCAGTCTCCAAAATGTATCCGGCAAATATAGATAGTTAAAAAAAACTGATCGTGACGAATGTTCCAATTTTAGAGTTTTATCTTAGCAAGCTGGCAAATCTAAATAAGGATGCCGAGCTGCCCGTGGGGTGCCGAGCTGCCCATGTGGTGCTGGGCTGCCCGTGGGGTGCCAGGCTGCCCGTAGGATGACGGGATGCCCATGGGATGCCGGGCTGCCCTTGGGGTGCCGGGCTGCCCGTGGGGTTCCGAGCTCACTCGTCACTATTCTAACAAAAAAAAGAATGATTGAAATTGGATTACGCGTTCATTAATTACAACTAAGTAACATTTTGACTTTCATCCCCTTTCCCGAGGGAACCGTACTGAATATCGGGATAAAAACTATACAATAACCTTCTTCGTACTATGATCTCAAATCGTGTTAAGTTTCATTGAATTCCATTCGTAGCCTCTGGGGTGCTGGGCTACCCGTGGGGTGCCGAGCTGCCCGTGGGGCTCCGAGCTCACTCGTCACTATTCTAAGAAAAAAAGACAGATTGAAATCGGACTACGCGTTAATAAATTACAAGTAAGTGTACATTTTGACTTTCATTCCCTTTCCCGAGGGAACCGTACTGAATATCGGGATAAAAAGTATACAATAACCTTGTTCGTACTATGATCTCAAATGGTGTTAAGTTTCATTGAATTCCATTCAGTAGTTTAGGAGTGATACGCGGCCGGGATACAGACGGACAGACAGACAGACAGACAGAAAGACAGACAGACAGACAAAAATAAAAAAATACAGATTTGGCATCAGTGTCAGCTACAGAGTGCTCTCAAATATTTTTTTTCATAATATCTGCCATGTACAGATTTGGGTCTGTTACAGTTTTATTATATGTATAGATAGATATAGATTTGGAGTCCTTCATTCAGAGTGATAGTAGTTTAGTTGTTTGTACCTATTTTATATGCACCTAACTCGCTACTGATATAAATACAATGATCATTTCACTTCAATACACTCGTGTTTTGAAATCTACTCGTAAAGTGTTTCAGTAAGAATAGTACAGCTTGTTGTGATGTGCGGACAATTTCCTTAACACTTATTTTTGAGTTATTAAATATGAATATGTAATTAGCCTACCTAAGTACCTCAAACTAAATGTAGCGGAATTTTAACTAAGATAAATAAACCCATGAAAATAAACTATTTATTTTACAATTCGGTATTTATTTAAGCTAAAAGCAAATTTACAATCATGACAGTATCAGTGCTAGGGGATTTAAAGAAGAAATACAGCTTTGAGGAGGCATTAGAAATAACTGGTAAGTGTTTATGTGTAAACTATTGCGTGCGACTTTTCCCGTGTAGCATTTGTTATACAACCCTTTTCATAAATCAGAATAATGCTGATTTTTTAAAAAGAATTAGTAATTCTAAATATATCTGTTATCATTTTTTTTATGGAATTGTGGCGGAAACAATTCCAGACCCACCTAATAATAAGCGATAACCTTTGCCTATAACAGACTCATTTCGTCACAAGTGACTAGCTACATAATTGTACTGCGCGCGTCATCCTGAGACATACAGTCTCATGCGCTTTTATTTTAATTGGCTTTTGATAAGCACCTTTGATTTTTGTGAAATAAAAGAAACCGCATAGTACTAGGTCTAATCCATGTGCGGAATATGTCTCGAACTTTGCCTTTTCAGAAGCCAACAATGAGTCTTATTAGCGGTGTGCGCCGAAACATTGTCGCATAGTACCTACTACAGGATACGACTTCTTGGTTTTTTTTCCCAACTATTTACGGAGACTTTCACTTTGCAAAGACAATTGGTGTATCACCCAGTGTTAACTGTCTTTTGTTCTTTAAGTGGGATCGTGCAGACACCAGACAGGACCCGGGGTCTTAGTCTAATTAAAACTGTGATGAAAATTAACTTAATTTTGAATTTGGAACTTCATAATTGGGCTTCGTTTTCAAAGGAATGTTAAAATGACGTTCATATCTATTATCATAGATACACAATAAGGCCCCCGTCTAGTCTGGGAGTAAAAATGCAATAAAATAACAATTGACATGCGTCAAAACTTATCAAAATTAATGAATGAGTTTTTGAATAATATAACATTTGAAATTTGAACATATATTTGCAGCGAGGAGTGCAGCACTTTTCAGTGTCCTCTGTATACAGGGTTATTGGTAAAATGCTAACAACCTCTTAGGGTTGACTTCTGCTAGTCCTAAGAATCATTTTGAGACTTTTTTTTTTAACTTGCTTTTGTCTTTTTTATATGTTTTTGACTGAATAAGCACGAGGACCACCTGATGTCAAAAGTGTCTTGTGCCTGTGATGCATTATTTCATATTTTTTATTACTTTGCTCGATGCAAATATTCAAAACTCTATTCAAAGGGCGCTCTTGGCTCGGATTAGGCATTAAAACAACTTTTTTTTTTAAATATTAAATAAAAATATAATAATAAAAAAAAATACTTAAAATGTTTCTTAGGACTAGCAGAAGTCAACCCTAAGAGGTTTTTAGTATTTTACCAATAACGCTGTATAATCGAAAAAGTAGATGATCAAATTTTTAGGTCTATTATTGTTGGGTCGAAAACCAACATCATTTGCTCGGAAATACGATCAGACAATAATAGTAAGGCAGCGGTAACATGTCGTTTATTGATTCGATCTCATGCACTTCTTGCTAAATACACGACGCGAGAGACCACTAAATGCACCAAATCAACTTGCCTTACATTTTTCCTTAAGGTATTCAACCGACAGATACTAAAAACGCCAATTTATTAGTAGTTTTGAAGTGGTTATCAAATGCAGATAACCCTCGCTCTCGACATGGTTTAAGCTGATACTTTAGATAGAGATAAAGATAAAGATAATTTTATTGTTGAATCATGAGTAATTTTACACTGTCATGCAATTTGTTGGTACATAATAAATAAGAGCTCATCATGTTTTGCCTACGAAGGCGTACAATATGGAGAGATCAAGAGAAGCCATGTCATAATTACAGACATATAATAAAATGCAAAATTCATTAAAATAAAAACATTCCAAATATTGCAGTAGTTATACAGTTTAAAAAATAATCATTTTGAATATATACATGTCACGCAAAATTATTAATAATTAATTAGAAATAAATTATAGAATTAGTAAGTTGTTAACATTAAAGAAGGTCATAATTATAAAATTAAAGGTCGTCATTTAAAATTTGTCACTTAAAAATCACGAATATCATAATAACATTTTTGAACAAATAGAGTTTTGAGCCTAGATTTGAATAAATTAATATTTAACTCTTTGTAACACTTTGGAAGTTTGTTAAAAAATAGGGGTGCCATGTTAACTACGCTTTTGCGAATTAACACTGTATTCCAAGAGTATGAACATACTATGTTATTGTCTTTCCTTTTGAACTAAATCTGATAGTTTTGGAAACAAACCAGGATTTTTGTAAACAAATAAGGATATTTCCAATATATATAGTGACGGAAGTGTGAGAATTTTATGTCTCTTAAAATATGGCACACAGCTGTCTGTTACCTGAAGATTAAACATGGCCCTAATGCAGCGTTTTTGCATTTTAAAGATTACTTCTTTATTGGTTGAATTACCCCAGACTATGATTCCGTATCTGAGGTTAGATTTGATTATGCCATAGTATGCAGTGAGGAGGGCATCAATATTTAGCGTATTAGCAAGTTTATATAAAGCATACGATAGTTTACTTAATTTTTTAGATAGGTGTTCGATTTGACTTTTCCAATTTAATTTTTGTCGATAGTTAGTCCAAGAAATTTGGCAATGTCAACTTGATGAATTGAATTATGCCCATAAAGTAGGTCAATGTCACATAATTTATCAAATCTTTGACTGCAACGTATTATTTTCATTTTATTAAGATTTATTTTCAAATTATTATTGTCAAGCCATGAAATGATAGATGTCAGAGAATTATTGATGTCAATTTCATAATATTCATTATTCTTACAAGCTATAGTTACCGTACTGTCATCCGCAAATAGGGTCATATGTTATGTGGTACATTTTGGGAGATCATTTCTGTATATTATAAACAAGAGGGGACCCAATACACTTCCTTGTTACCACAAGGACACCGTACACCACATTCCGTTGTTTAGATGAATAGGATTTCTCTTCTTTTGTATTAAAATTTAATTTAGTGATTTGAGCTACTTGCTTTCTCATTGATAAATATGACTCAATAAGATTCAATACATTTCCCCTTTGTCCGTATGCGTCCAGTTTATTAAATAAAATTTGATGATCCACATAGTCAAAAGCCTGCGTCATATCACAAAACACGGTACAAATAGGTGTAGTTCTACATTCGTTAGAATGGCTTTTATGAAATCATAAATGGGCATATTGATGGACTTGTTTTCCCTGAATCCATTTTGCTCCCTACTGAGTATATTGTTTATTTCAAGATAATTATGTATATTTTGATACAAGTACTTTTCAAATACTTTCGAAAATACCGAAATAAGTGCTATGGGTTTATAGTTTTCCATCAGTTCTGTATTTTCTTTTTTAAATGTAAATGTAAATGGTTTAACTACCGAAATTTTGAGCGATGTAGGAAAAATACCAGTTTCAATACTCAAATTTATAATATGGCTTATATGCGGACATATGTATTGATTTACACTTTTTACAACTTTTGTCGAAATTTCATAGTGGCCTAGTTCTACTAGTGTTCTTAAGATTTTTGATTATGGTCTTCCTGAGGTGAGCTCGGAGAAATAAACATGGAGTTTTTGCGAGGTATAATATGTGAGGTAATTTTTTTACCTGCTCCAGGTATAGGTTTTATTTTATCTATAAAGAAATTGTTAAAGACATTAGCTATATCACAAGGCTCAGTAATAATGTTATTTTCATGTTTTATTTGGTTAATGGATTTGTTTGGTGAGTTAAATCTACTGTTATTTATGATTTGCCGTGCAGTTTTAGATTTATTATCGGCAGTTTTAATTTTGTGGTTGTTTTGTGCGCCTTTAGTTAGCTGTATTATTTTTTTAAACAATTGAGAATAATTGTTAAATTTGTTTTTATTTGCATGCGTTGGGTCCAGTCTACACTTCCAAAAAAGCTCGCGTTTCTTTTTAATACAAATTTTTATTCCTTTAGACACCCACTTGGGTCTCTTATTGAGTTTAATAGTAATTATTTTGTTCGGGAAACACAAATCATAAAAAAGTTTAAACCTCGTTATGAATATATTGTACGCTGCATTAGGGTCACTGGAGTCATATATTTCATCAAAAGACAGGATTTTTTATACAGGTTCCAAATTGGGCTATATTTTCTGGTGAGTAATCGCGTTGCTTTTTTTGCCAAAATTTAAGAATAGGCACACTTTTTATAGGAAATTTAAGCAGTTGAGCTGTGTGATCTGATTTGGCAAAATTTAACACTTCAGCCTTGCAAGTTTTCTTGTGATTATGTATCATGATGTCAATACAAGTCTGGCTCAAGATTCTAGTAGGCTCCTTTAATGTATATTTAAAATTAAAAATGTTTAACAAACATTCTAAATCTAGTTCTAGATCTAAACACTTGGCGTGGTTGATAAAGGAAATATTGACGGGTGTGGTGATAAGATGTGGTTTTTGCATATCATATATGACTTTTAAGTACAGTTACTAACGATTTTATCTATAAAAAAAATTACTATTCAAATAATTAATATTATTATGGTACTACGAAAACTGCGAGATATTTTATTTTTTCTTGAAATTGTAAGTCCTGGGGACAGTACTTTTAATACCTTGACTGGGACAATATTTTACATACGTAATACCTATATCCATAGACAACTTTTGGTAAAACCGCGATAGTGAAATACCAAATTAAAAACAGGGAGCATAGTAATCGTACACATTACTTTACATTTCACTTGATTTTAACTCAAATTAACTTCTTTAAATATTTTTATCAATTAAATTATTGCATTGACTTATTACCGAGACAGCAGCGCCATCATCTTTAGTGTTTGTTTTTTATCAGTGGTGAGGTGGTCGGTGACAAGAATCGAAAATGGATCAAGTATCTTCCGGAACACTCTTGCTGGTCACCAGGTTTTTTTACTTGATGGTAGCTTGTCATGCGAGCATTCGCAAAATGCCCTTCCATCATGCGGTGAAGCTCAAGCCGGCGTGGTGTGGATCGAACCATAGACCTGCGGCACGGCAGTCCATTACTGTTACCAATCGGCCATCATTGCTATACTCGGTGCCAAATAGCATGACAATAGATTTCGTATATTTTAGAGTTGTTTATTTGTATCGTTGCGTCCTGTTGGCTCTGTACCACGAAACCTAATTATGGTCTATTGCTAAACTCGTATCGCTAGAATTTCGTGGTACAGGACCTACAAGGACGCAACTAGACTGTTATTTCTAGAGTTGTTTAAGTTGGTAATAAATTAAACCGTCTTACTATCAGGTTTTGGTAAGCACAATGTGGCCATGCTTGGCACGTGCTGCCTGCTCATCCTGGCCATGTGCGTGGACATCTTCAGTTTCTCCGTCCTGATGCCGGCGGTGGCCTGCGACTTGCGGCTCACATCAGCCGAGCAGGGCTTGCTCTCTGCCATCCCTCTAATCGGTAAAAAATAACCTTTATTCTTAACTTTTATAACTTTAGTGTTTCCTTATAGATATACTCTAGCATGCACAGTTCTTTCAGTAAAAATGGCGGATTGTGTAACAATTTATAATAATAACAAAACAAAAACAAAACAGGTGGGCCCCATACAATCAACTTGTATTTAAAACGTATTTGTTTGGCTCTCTCGTAAAGTCGGTAGCATATTAAATTAAAGAAGCGTCAAACTTAGTGTGGGTATATTTCAAAACTATACTTAAAAAACAAAAACTAAAAATCACCCTCTTTGCCGATATAAAGGCATGCTAATGTTGTTTTTAATTTAACGCCAATGAAACATGTATTATTAGTTGCCTACTTCTAATATATACACCGTGTCCCAAAATTCAACGATAAGCCGGCATCGGTGCATGGACCTACTCATGACTACTCGGGAAAAAATAAAAAAAAAATTATAACTCTTTTTTTTTTAATTACTTTTATAAAGTTGCGCCAACTTTTAATAAAACTTGCCATGGTAGTGTCCATACTTTTTTTTTAACCCAGACTATAGAAAGTGCATAGAATGTTAAAATCTATGAAAATTATAAGAAAAAATTTTTTTTTTACTGATTTTTGTAAAATAACTACAGACTTTCTGTAATTTTAAAGGATTGTGGTAGATAGCCGTCCTTTTTAGGTTGCTAATGCACAAAAAATAACAAAAATATGTCAAAAATTGTGGTCATGGTAGTTGAAAATAGCATAATGGGTATCGAATATCGATGAAATTTATAAAAGTCTCTGTAATTAATAAAAAAAAACAGTTATAATTTTTTTTTATTTTTTCCCGAGTAGTCATGAGTAGGTCCATGCACCGATGCCGGCTTATCGTTGAATTTTGGGACACGGTGTATATATATATATATGTGTGTGTATTTTCAACACCCTTGCTCGTAAAGTGAGCTTTATTTTATCGTTCTTAGGGCCATAAACCGAACTATAACACCCTCGTGCATAATAATATTATACACTAGTGCGTAATAGAATTATCCCTACAAAGTTAAGTTAGTACCTAACTGCAAATTATATGCAAGTAAACAGAGCATTTTCAATTTAACCGGGTAATAAAGATTTGTAACATAAAGGAGGTTTATATGTCAAAGAACTTACATTTGCCACGCGCAAAAAAAAAACTCGCGCTCTATTTTCCATAATTTTCGTATGTTGTTTGTATCGCTTTTGTGCAATATTTTCTTTTCCTCGCAAGGGTGTTGAAAAAGTGCGTTTGTAACTCGTGAGCAATTTGCTCATTATACACTCGGCTGATTTACGCCCTCGCCTGCGGCTCGGGCTGCAACACATAGCCTCGTGTATAATGAGCTCACTTGTATCATAATCTACTATTATACATTTATTTAGTCATTTAGCACGGCTTACACCATTTACACTAATATAATGATACGGACAAAATTATTAATAACAATTATGAAAATATTAGGAATAATAAACAATATTTACTCATAGTTGAGCAAATGTGTCAATATTAAATCTACTAGGTACTTATAAACTACAATTGCATGCTTGAAGTGGTGGTAGGGCATTTTGTGAATGCCCGCCTGGCTAGCTACCACCCTCAAGTAGAAAATCTGTCGCCAAGCGCCTAACGGTGTGTTCCGGCAGCTGTCCTTGAGAGCCAGTAATTCTAGGTTAGCCTGAACAACATCTTCGACCACATCATCACTTACCATCAGGTGAGATAGTGGTCAACGGCTAACCTATCAGGCATAAAAAAAAGTACTGTAGTTGGCTGCCTCACAGTAAGTACTTCAAGCATAAGTCCTCCCCGCCGCCAGCTGATTCCATCTCAAAGTGACAACGCTGGTGCTATAGGTGCGCGCGCGGCTAGCATTGCACCTCCACACGGAGTATTTCTGTTGCGCGGCAGCATACTCCATGCCTGTAAGGACTTCCGCATCTATTACCAACTCATCCAGGTACCTTTCTGTAAGAGCTACCAGCTAAATTTTATACCTCTACGTCAATTAAGCAATCTTAGAATCAGTAATATAATCGCTCGTCGTTTAAGCGGGGTATAACACCTCCCCCCGTGGAATATAAACATCGAGTTCGTAGGTCGAAGTTTATTTAAGTTACATGATCAAATGTTACGCCTAATAGATGGTGAAGGGATTTCGATTACTGTATCGTCTTCTATTGTTACTGAAGGTGGGTTTTTAGAGAATCTAATTAAATTTAGCGGGTTGCGGTTGCTGCCAGGTTTGTAGTAAATATAGATCTTAGATACTAGATACAATATTATAATTATAACTACAGTAAGTATAGAATAATGTGTCCCGTACTTAACTATATGAGGTTCATTTATAATTTTATCGGTACTATGTAACAGAGAATTTAAGATTTTTTCATTATTTTTTATATTGAGGTCATCTAAATCAATAATTTTTAATATAGTCGTAGCAGGAGACACTATCTATTTAAGTGTGCAATTTAGGTAGATTACAACACGAATCATTTAATATATTAAATTTTAAATTATAAGTAGGAGAACTAACATTTACGCTTACGTGTCTAGTTATAAACTTTATATTTTTAGTAAAGGCCGTACACTTCCTAGGGACACTGAGTACACCTGTACCTAACACCTTAATATCATACAGTTCGTGGCCGGGACAATCGACAGATACTTTAGTAGGGTCTGATTGTACATAGATCCATTTATTATTTGATAGCGGTTTCCATAGACTTACACTTCCAAAAATAAACTTTGTTTCACACATTGACCTATATATAGGTCAATGGTTTCACACTGCACAGGGATAACGCTTATCACTTTGGTCATGAGTTCTATTTCGCAAGTAGGGTTAATACTGCTTGAATATGTGTTTGGAATGTAACAGATGAAAGTTTCTGGAGTTAATATTTTGCAATCGTTTAAACTATCCAAACCGCAGTAGTATGAATTGTCTCTGATCATTGCAATATATTTATTTCTAGGTATTATCATACTATAACTGTTAGGATCATGGTCTTTATGCGGAGTCGGTAAAGGTAATACATGATATAAGTTATATTCTACTGGAGTAACTAATGGAATTGTTACCACAAAAACAATCCTCTTATTATTATAATAACTAGTTATAGTCGAGACGTTCAGAATTACATGCATTGTATTAATATCTAAGTGAATTGGTAGTTCTTCATTAATGTTCATATGTCTTTTGTTGTCAGCAAGTTCTTGGTACAATTGATAGGGTGTTATTGGATATAATATATTCTGACTGCTGAATAAAATCGAGGTTACAATATACTTGAGTTGGAATGATAGAGTTAATATGCTAGTTTCTAGAAAGTTAAAAATTTGGTTCATATAAAATCTAGTTTCCAGTTCATTCGACATATTTTTTATAGATGTTGTTAGGCTGTCGATAGCTATATTTAAATTAGTTTCAATAATTTTGATTTTATTTAATGTATTATTAAATTAAGAAACAATGGAAGTCGTGACCATTATATTTTCCTTCATTAATGTAGCTAATTCCTTTTGATTATTCTGAATTGATTCTATAGCTCGTCGTATCTTATGTCGTCGTCCTCGTCCAGATTCCCGAATATGTGTTTTATTCCGGTCCCGATACCTCCAATCCAGGCGTTACGCCTGAATTTATTATCTAAAAGTTCGGATATGCATGTAAACTCCCTAAGAATATCATGATAGCGTGTTGTTAACGGTTGTTATTACTGTGACATTCTGAAGATTGTATTATTCTAGTTTCTGTACATAAATTCAGGCCCGTGTTGAGGGCGTGTTCGATGTTTTCTACGTGTTGTTTTAAATCAGAAACATCTAGCGGGATCAAGACATTCAACCTACCATTGTTTATTCTATTTTTTCCTAGGTAATCAAAATATAACCCTGGACTTGCGTTAATACGTTGTATGTATGCTTGTTGTCCTTTCACTTCGGTTGTTAAACTGAAACAAATAATTGAAGATGTGAGGTCTACAATTTTAATTAATACCTACTTATTTAATCTATCTAAAACTAATAACATACAAAACCATTTCAGTTTCAGTTTCAGATAACCTGGATCTTACGCGTACTATATGTCTACACTTCAGGTAAACATTATTATAACGACTAAATGTCCTAATTTAAAATAATAATAATATTTATTTTCTTTTACAGGTTCTCTGGGACTTCAGCGGGTTTGACTTCATCGTAATGATGTCGGACGTGACGGCGATTGATAAGAAGAGAGAGTGTGTTATTGCCGTGAACCTTAACTACCTTGTAGGGACCTTTCCAAATGGGTGACAGTGCTTTTCTTAGTCTCAAATGGTTTTTTAGATATACTAAATCGCCTGTTTTAGGGTTAGGACCATAGGTTTTTAATTTTAAGAAACTCACAGGTCTTTTGAAGAGGTCTGATGTAAAGTGAATGCCCTGGTCCGTAAGGATAGTTTTTGGAATGCCGAATATCGATATGTAATGTATTAGACATTCACTCGTTTCTTCAGCAGTAGTGCTACGTATTGGATAAGCTGAGGAAAATTTGGTTAAGTCATCTTGAATGCCTAGAATAAATCTTATGTAACTGATAGGCGGCGATAACGATGAGCGGGAGACGTCGATGCATGCCGTAGAGATAAGGTGATGTCTCGGTCGCGAATATCAGCCCGACGATATGACAGTGATGCGTTATCACTTGAGTTGGTAGACAGGAACTAAGAGTTTCATGTAATGTAAGAAATAATGACGTAACGACGTGGTTGAATAATAACCTTTTGACACTGAATGCGGCTTATATTAGACAAAATACATGGCATTTCGTATTTCCCAGCGCAGTGAACCTGGTCCAATAAATTTAAAACTTCATTCGTGCGTAATGCTACCTGATCACGTATGCTCCTGCCCTGAGTTAGAACAAGTAGACAAAATCAAATATCTGGGGTTTATAATTGACAATCGACTCTCATGGGCTAACCAAATTCACAATCTTTGCGGACGTATTAGAAAAATTATCCATATTTTTAGAAAATTAAGGTCTATTGCTGACCGAAACACCATGAGGATCGTCTACCTCGCTCTGTGCCAATCGGTACTAAATTATTGCATCGTTTGCTGGGGATCAGCCTTAAAGACTCTTTTTCTCAAAATTGAAAGAGCCCATAGCTCTGCTTAAGGTTGCCTACAAAAAACCATACAGGTACTCCACAGACCTGTTATATGATGACACGAAATATTTAAGAGTTCGTCAATTATATATCTTAGCTGTAGGATTGCGCTTTCACAAGTCATCTCATGATACTATTATCAGAGCTACACGGTCATCACGACGTAATAACTGGACGATTCCTCGTAGGAGTACGTTAGTAGGTAAACGAGCATTTTTTTATAAAGGCCCCAAATTGTACCAAAGACTAGATACGGCATTGAATATATTACATGTCTCACGTTTCATCTGTAAAAAAATGGTTACGTCTTGGCTCATCACATTGAGATACGAAGGTACTGAGAGTTTTTTTAACATGTGATATTAGGGGGCCTGCTCCTATACTAGTCCTTGTTTTCTCCAGCGTCAAAAATATGACATTTCCATATTATATTATTATCACAAAGATCCCAGCTTTGTCTCTAAAATTCAAGCGACAATTTGTAATGGACCAGGCCCCTTTCTATCAATAACATAAACTTCTGCCATGGCAAAATGATAACCGAACACAATACCATAGTTCTGTGTTCCAAATACTTTGCGTAAAGTTTTAAAATCAATATTTACAAATCCTTAAATCATACCCTTACACTCTACTCGTAATCAAAACTCATCACCTGATCTCACACTATCCAAATTCACTACCTTTCTACATAAAGCAGAAGAAGAAACAGTAGACGGAATCAAAAAAAAATGCAATTGTTTTAAATAAAAGATAGCTGTCGAAACAAACTCGAAATGTAATTAACGTCTTATATAGTTTTTTAGATTTGTTTATAAGGACTTTAATTAAGCAAGCAAATTCTAATTATATATATGTTAGTAAGGCTTTCAGGATTTTCTTATATTCCGGTTGATTTCAGTTCGACGAATTTCGCGAGATACAGGATTCACGTACAGGTAAGTAGAATGCACAGAATAAATATTTCAGGACACTCAGGACATAGTAGGCGTTGGATATACCATTAGTTAAGTACAGTATGTAAGGTTCCAGGATGTCTTCACTTCACAATTCACGGATGATGCACAGTTCGGATTATGATAAGTACTTTTTACTCTTTATATTTAACAATTTTACGCGAACAGGATACAATGTAAGGTGGGTGAACCAAATAAGGCCTATGTCCTAATAAGGCCTATGTTTTAAATTTCCCGCTTCACGATTTCAAATGGCCGCCAATGTTTGTAGAAGTGTTCGTGTACATTAAGTAACGCACACAAGCACAGCAAGTGGCCTGTGCCGCGAACGTGTTGGAACCTGAAGTCGAAAACAACTACGACGCGGAGCGCACGCGTGTTTTTATAAAATTCTGGCAGAATAAACGGCAAGTATTTCTATTTCTATTCGTACACGGTGTGCTGTATTTTGTCTATAGGTTAATTATACGTTTAGTCCTCTCTGCACATACGTGAAAAAGCTGTAATATCGGTGCATTCTATGCAATTGTTGTTTTGTTAACCCGTGTGCCATGCCCTAATAAAGCCTATAAAAAATATTAATAGGCCTTATAACGGCACAGGGACAAGCCTACAGTTAGAAAAGTATGACAGTAAAATAGTAAACCCTTGTTTTCACTAACTTCATGGAAAACGGATCAGAATCACCAGCAACGGATCACCAGCTTCTATTACGGGGAAAAAGGGCTCAATGGACTTCGCAGCAGATGGAAAACGCTGTTAAAATGGTAGAAAGGGGTATATTATCTACATATGCTGCTACAGCCGTCACGATAATAAACCTTCTTGGTACTGTCCAGTTTGTAAAGAAGATCGAGTAGATATCTTTTGAAGCAGTGATGGCTCAGTGGCATTGGCTATGGACTGCCGCGCAGCAGGTCCATGGTTCGAATCCCGCCGCGGGCTTGAGCTTCACCGCATGGTGGAAGGTCATTTTGCGAATGCCCGCCTGCCTAGCGACCTCAAGTAGAAAATCTGTCGCCAAGCACCTAACGGAGTGTTCCGGCAGCAGTCCTTGAGAGCCAGATATAATTTACAGGCACATGAGACTTAACAAATACGTCTCAAGGTGACGGGCGCAGTGCAACTCGAGACTTGTGATGAAATGCATCTGTTATAAGCAGAGGTAAGTCCGCTTAACATCAAGTGGGTGTCGTGCTTGTTCCGTCACAATAACATAAAAAATATATATCTTACTTGTGGCGTTTGGAGGTGTGTGTTGAACTCACACCCGCTGATAAAATATTTTACTGTTCAGGAGATTGTTTAAAAAAAAAGATGAATAAGGTTGGTTGTTAATTAATATAGTACATTTAGGTAATGAGAAACTCGTTAAGTCGGATCTAAAATTACCAAAAGTAAGTAATAGGATCTCATTAGATTAAAAATAAATAATGACATCGTTTTGTATTAATAAGAAGTTGAATGCTTACTTGTTTTTATTAAGGCTTTATTATGACACAGGGTTCCCAATAAGGCCAAAGTGGCATTTTGGTCATTTGTGTTCATAAAAATTTGATTATTATTTCTAAAGCAATTTTGTTTCATTTATTACAAAGTTTAATAAATAAATATACGTATTTCATATGACCAGTGCTTTTTTATTATAAACCTGCCAGTTACGAAATATAAAAATTAAGGTAGGCCTTATTTGGTGAACTTACCTTATAATAAGAGTCCATTTTATTTGTATTTTTACGCACTGGGGATTTTCGTATCCCACGTTATGGGATCCCGAAGAATTTGGGTTTTAAAAAAAGGATATTAGATTTTACAATTTTATTAAATATGTAAATTAGGATAATAATCTAAGGGACCCTTTGGCAACCGAACTCGACCGTGGTTTAAAACGAACTGGTTCAAGAACTAATATTCCTAAGCACTAAGATATCCCTGACTTAGCAGTAAAAGGGATGATGCTGCACTAAGGGTAGCATCAGCGGGGTATAACAGTACGAACTATTACTGTTCCACCGACAAATCCGTCATGTTTATCCATCTTAAAAAAGTTACTTTCTAGCAGCGGATTTAAAATAGATTTTTGGTATTTTACGATTAAAATGGGTTTAATTAATGTGCAAATTGCGTGCAATGTTTTTATTTCTATTATTCTTTAAAATAAATGCAGCATTATAATTTGATGAGTGAAACTAAAAAATTTACAGTCAGCTGTTGAGCAGCATACTAGTAGTTCGGAACAGTACGAGCGGGATAACGGTAATTTATAAAACATCGCACCCCAGGCTTTGAGTCCGGCATTGATGGGCCAAACGTCATCGCAAAAGCATATTCGTAATAGGGAGCTGGAACTCCTGTTTTAAATTATTTATAATTCCCTCTTGCGATGAGTTCTTCCACAGTGCTGGCGGCGTTGGGACAGAGCTGTTGCAGATACACTCGCACTATTCAATGTCTGACGCCATATTCCACAAATGGATCTATTTTTATTACAGATGATCCTGCTGTGCCCAAAATTGAAATCGGACGGCGACTCTTCTTTTTCTTCACATTGGTCCATTGCTCGCAGTTGTTAGCGGTTACCTACTTTCCGAAATATTGTTTAAAACTGTATGCACCGGCTGTGATCCCACGCTCATTACAGGAGCAGGATAGGTTACCTCCCTTGGTTCTGTTTTCTTGCTCTGTTTAATAATGAACATAATAAGGTGAATATTACTATTATTAATCAAATGCTTTCCTTTATCAGGCGTGATGCTGTCCTCATACGCGTGGGGACTGTGCGCTGACACCCTGGGGAGGCGCACCACACTGCTACTGGCCATGCCACTGGGGATGATCTTCAACTTCGCAGCCAGCCTCGCACCCAACTACTGGTCGTTAGCACTGATCAAATTTATCTCAGGAGCATTGTGAGTTGAACTGTGTTTTATTTATGCATGATAGATTAGTCTTTGATCACTATCTCGCCTGATGGTAAATGATGATGTGGTCGAAGATTATGTTCAGACTAACCTAGCATTACTAGCTCTCAAGGATAGCTTCCGGAAACCACCATGAGGGTGGTAGCTAGCCAGGCGGACATTCACAAAATGCCGTACCACCATGCTGTAACGACTGCCATCGTAAGACAATAACCGGGAACGACAGCTAAACGTGCCCTCCGAAGCACGGAAGTGCTCAGTAGTAATGTAGATTCGTTCAATACCTAGCTGTTCAATAGAATTTTATCTACGTTACCGGCTAGTGACGGTATAGGGACGGATGGTATCGGGTTCGAATCCCGCTTGAAGTTAAAATATTTCCTTTTGTTGTAATTTTGGAAGCTTATTCGCTAAACAGGCGCTAATTTGCAAAATAATGTAATGCAATATTAGAATAATTATACATATTTCCTAACTGTACGAGCGCAGTAAGTATTAAAAAGTTTAAACTACATAGAACCAATTTTCTACAGTGAACATACACTTACACTGTGTGAAATATACACATTACGGGGGGATATGCCGTCCCCACACTTGGCAGGTGCCTTGGAGATCGCAGTTCAAAGATCAGTTCCTCAGAAGGCGCTGCTGCCCACCTTCTGGTATTTTACCTTTAGTAGCCTCTTTCATCACCCACAGGTAGCAATGGAAGGGGGCGGGGGGGGTGACGTTCAGCTTGGCACCCCTCGGGGAAGTCGGTACTATGGTGATTCATACATTCGGACTCAACATCTGTTTATTAATTTACGCTATTTTACATGTTTCAGGGGAAGTAGTCTTATTTGCAAATCTCTCTTTTCATTGAGTAGCTGTACTACATCAGTCATCGGTGGAATGAGTGAAAATACATTTTTGTTATATCATTTGAACCTATGTATCATTTTGTTATTTTTTAAATTCACTAACAGTGTTCGACCACATCTCAAGTCACATACTCTTAGCGTTATTTAATAAATATACCGGCTAGTACTCACGGTGTTTGGTCGTAATCTTAGTTTTTATGAAAATATAGCTAACCGATACGTTAGTTTTTATGAAAACTCTTAGCGTTGTCTGAGCACTATCTGATTGCTCGATTATTGCGACAATCACCGTACGACAAAACTGAGTCTAACTGCTTAACGTGCCCTCCGAAGCACGGAAGCTCTCAAGAGTAAATACCACCGGTGATCAATTAACATTTCTTAACATTTTTGTTCGATTATTAACGAATAGGCAAGGCCTTTTGAGCTCTTTAAACGTGTGATCGTTTTTCAGCACATCATCAGCAAACGCCGCAGCATTCGTTCTGCTGGGGGAAAGCATGCCTCAACGTCATCGGAGCAGGATGATGTTCTTAATGGCCACCACAACCATGACTACGCAGTTGGTCATTTGCTGTAAGTAATCTTGAAGCAGTGATGGCTCAGTGGCACTGGCTATGGACTGCCGTGCAGCAGGTCCATTGTTGGAATCCCACCGCGGGCTTGAGCTTCACCGCATGGTCCTTGAGAGCCAGTAAAATTGCAGGCACATGAGACCTAACAACTGTATGTCTCAATGTTATGGGCACAGTGCAATTCGTCGTTGACGAAATGCATCTGTAATAGGCAGAAGTTAGTCCACTTATAATCAGGTGGGCGTCGGGCTCACTCCGTCATAATAACATTAAAAAAAGTATGGCTGGTCATTAAAGCTCAGATAACAAGACATAACGAAATAACAAGCAATAAGAGATTTGACATCAAGCATTTTGCGCGGGAAATTCAAAAAATCAAGTAGAAAATCTGTCGCCAAGCACCTAACGGTATGTTCCGGCAGCTGTCCTTGAGAGCCAATACTTCTAGGTTAGCCTGAACAACATCTTCGACCATATCATCACTTACCATCAGGTGAGATAGTGGTCAAAGGCTTACATATCAGGCATAAAAAAAATGCTGTCTCAAGGACAGCTGCCGGAACATACCGTTAGGTACTTGGCGACAGATTTTCTACTTGAGGGTGGTAGCTAGCCAGGCGGGCATTCGCAAAATGCCCTACCACCATGCTATAACGACTGCCATCCTAAGACGACAACCGGGACCGACGGCTTAACGTGCCCTCCGAAGCACGGAAATGCTCAGTAGTAATGTCACTAGCGGTCACCCAGAAGACCCATTCGTAGTACACAGTACCATGATACAGAAGACCTCCTTGTTTTATTAAAATAACGACATACAACACCTCATTTCACTTTGGACAATCTACCACACACACATATACACCAACAAATACACCCTCACCCACACACACACACACCCACACCTATAATATCTTTAAAAAACACCGCACAATAAGTCTTCTCGTACGTATATACAAATTTGTTAAATAGTTATATAATTACGTACTTTGTTTGTTAATTAGCTTACTTTCGGAGGAGGGCGTTGACATTTGCGACACAGTTATAACTTCTGCAGATATCATCGATTCTGATATGTTTATAACTAAATAGTATTAAGGGTCCAAATAAAATTTATTTATTTTTATTATTATTACATTCGACAGCTTGGTTTTTTATTTCACAGTATTTGCTCTTCCAATCTTCACTCTATCCTTCCGCGTGGACGTGCCCTGGCTCGCCTTGGAGTATCGGCCCTGGAGGTTATTGATGCAAGTTCTCTGCGTGCCTGGAGTCCTGGGCTGCCTCTGCATTATGCTTATGAATGAAAGTCCCAAGTACTTGCTCTGTAGCGGCAAGAAGGAAGACTCTCTGCATTTGCTGAAAAAGATGTACAGACACAACAATGGATCGAAAGTGCCATACCCTGTAAGTTACTTTTCTATCAAAATATTTTGGACTGAATATTTTTCGGTCATTTAGCACTTTTAATGAAGTTATTAGAAGCAAAGTTAATCACAGTAGCTACTTTTTTTTAATTTTAGGTTTAGGTTATCATTTTAACCAGATAGTAAATGATAATGTGGTGGATAAATGTTATGGCAGGCTTAACCTCGGGTGGTAATTGGCCTAAAGGTCATGCTGGAACATACATGAGGTATTTACGTAGACTTCAGATTTAAGTAGAGGTAGCCTGGATAGATGACTTTATTGGTGCCGTCACTTCATCAAAAGAATCGAAACGTCCTCTGCTGACAACAATCTCCCCCTAGTGGTGGAAGGTTGATGGCCTGACCATAAGGTCAGGCCTGGCTCACTGCGCACGTTAGGTACAAATCTACCGGTACATCGGCATCTCCGTCCGGACGGGATTATAATACTGTGCGTGCCGCGTCAGAAGAGAACAAAGCTATGCGATAGAAAGAAAGAAGTATTGTTGGTTAATATAAATATTAGGTAGGTACTCCGTGCTTTGCGAGCTGAAGTGCACTTATTGTTTCGTAGATAGAGTCGCTTATTTATTGGAATGGCTTTGCAGAGTGCCCCTTCTGGTCCTTTTTATTATGTGGCGGAGCTGTCAACACTTTGTACAAAGCTTCGTACCTCAAGTGCGGACTGAGCCTGGCCTGACTGCAGAAATAGCTGCCCTCGTTTCCCTGTACAGATTACTTTAAAATTTAATGCTTAATTCATTCATACAATTTGTATTTCTTTATTGCATCGATATACCTATATATTTATATCAATTACCTTTCGAATTTCTTATTTCATTTCTTTCAGGTAGAGCAAGTATTCCTAGATGATGTTATGGTGAACACTTCCACTGATGTTTCCCTTCTTCGAAAGATTTGGAATCAAACAACCCTACTCTTCAAACCACCACTTCTCTCCAACTCTCTGAAGCTCTACTATCTACTGCTGTGCGCTTTCATGACGTTAGTAACATATATTTTTTATTCAAGCGTTAGCTTATTTTTATATCACGCTTCCATATCTTCTATTCGTGATTTAACAAATTTCTACTGCACCTGTCTCTCTCAAAGTATGTCAGGTTCCGGGTTCTGAATGACAATAACTTCATGATAACTTCAAGCTGGTCATCATCAGGAATTCGAAGATATAGAGGCCAAAACATATATACATATGCTAATGCCATAGGATGTCATTATATCAATGCAATATAATGAAATCCTATAGCAATATACACATTACAAAGTTTTTCAGGCCCTGTATGAATAAATGGGACTCATTGCCGTCCATCGTACTTTCTAGAGGCTGTATCTTTTTAACCGACTTAGGTCAATTTAAAAAATGGGCTAAAAGTTTAAAAATATTGTTGCCTTTCAAAAAAGTTATAGTCATTCGGAGTTGGGATAATGTAAAGATTAAACATAGGATATATAAGATTGTGCATGTGTTGTTAATTATGAACTTGGCGAGTCCGAAACCAAAGCGGTAACTGTATGATATTGCTTCTAGGTTAGCCTTACCAACATCTTCGACCACATCATCACTTACCATCACGTGAGATAGTGGTCAAAGACTAACCTACCAAGAATAAAATATATGTATTAAAAAAATTTAGAGTTACACTTAATTACATATACGAGTATATTCGTAGAGCCAGTGTCACTCGGGATGACGTTGATTCTAACAATACCTTTTTAGTCTGTGACAATACCAACACCATGCAACCAAATCATTAAAAATTATGGTTGAACAAAAAACACATATAAACACATGGACCCTAAAAACATTACACTCTTTTTCAGCAGTCGTATCACAAAAATATATGTTAGACATTGGAACAATAAAAACCATAAATTAAAGCACCCATTTTAATTAGATATGCAATTAAGAAGAATTTTCAGGTACATACAGAATTTTGAGAGAGTATTAAATATAAATCTTTGTATTCAGATCAACCGGGTTTACAATGTGGGTGCCGACATTAACGAATGCTTACTTCAACGGAGCTGATGCTACGGGACGGACGTTCTGCGAGGTTGCTAGCAAATCGGCAGCCACTAAAAATACGGTAACAAAATATACACTAAGGCTCACTTGCGCCAACGAGGAAACGCGAGTTAAACTCGAATTAGGGACTGTCCATTAATCACGTGGGGCTTGTAAGGGGGGAGGGCACGAATTATCAAGGGGGGGGGGGGGTTGGTGTAGTAATTAAGATATCACGTGTAAAGATAAGATTAAGATTCTTTGTAGATACTAAAAATACACGTGATTTTGTGGGTTAAGTCTTAAACCTCACCAAGTATCACCAACAGGGGGAAAAAATGCTAAAAAAACATCACGTGATTAATGGACGGCCCCTTGTAAATTGCCATACAAAAACCAAGTTCACCCGACTTTAACTCTCTAAATTACGGTGGCGCAATAAGCACTAAGTTCTTTATATCTTATTCGGTCGGTGGTTTAAGTGTCAGTTTTTACAAAAGCAATTTTGAAAATATATAGCGCTCGAATGTAATTTGTTTAGCCGTTCTTAATCGATCAGCTTAAGCAACGTCCGCCGCGGTCTTGACTTGGATGGGTGACCGGTAAAGACATTCAGGTGAGATTGTGGTCAAAGGCTTACCTATAGCTATATAAAAAAAGTTAAGCCGTCGGTCGTGGTTGTTGTCTTATGATGGCAGTCGACATAGAACGATGGTAAGGCATTTTGCGAATGCCCGCCAGGCTAACTTGATAGTGACAGATTTTCTACTTCTCCCTCAAGTAGAAAATCCTCCCGGTGTGTTCTGGTATCTGTCGTGGTAGATTTTCTACTTCTCCCTCAAGTAGAAACACCTACCGGTGTGTTCTGGTATCTGTCCTTAATAGCCAGTAATTGTAGGTTACCCTGAACAACATCTCGCCACCATCATCACATCACCAAAGGGTTATTATCAGCTATAATAAAAAAAATACAATCTTCACAACATAACATAGCAACTTTACTATCGCGAGACGAAGGATTTCAAAACAATCCGAAACTGGTCGAAATCTTTCCGGTAATTGTAACGTGGGTCCTAGCCCGCTCCTATTAAGTAGACAAATACCAAAACAAATTAAAAAAAACAAATTGCGCTCTATCTTGGTTTGGGCGTACCTTTATTTAACAAATAATCTTTTCTCAGACTGCAACTGACTGCGATCATGCTATCGAACCACGGGCACTCTACGCAACCATGGTCTATTCCGGTGTTTCCGCAATCGTCAGCATCATGCTCTCTTTCATTGTTGTGCCTCTCGGTAAAAAGAGGACCACACACCTGATCTTTATCGTCTCCGTAATTTGCGGGGTGCTGCTACTCTTTATAAGGATCCCAATGTTGAGCATCGGGCTGTTCTTTTTGTTCCTGTACGTGGCTCTCATCCTGGGGAATGTTAACACATATCTGGTGGACTTGAACCCTACTCATTTGAGGTAAGTTATGGTTGGAGAACATTGATCAATCATTGAACAATCAACACTGTCCCCCTAGTTTTTTCCCCCATATTTTGCTATTCGAGTCGTAAGAGGTGACCAAGGGAAAAATACCAGGAGATGAGCAGCAGTACCTTCTCAAGGACTGCCATCTCACATTGTCACATTGATCTTCAAGACGCTGGCCAAGTGTGGGGATTATAGCAAACTCCCTCTAGTGAGGAAGAACTTGTTCAAGAGTGGCTGTTAAATCAAATCAAATCAAAATTAGTTTATGGCCACACATAAAATATATAGATAGAAACAACAATGACAACCAATATAGAAGAAAAACTTAAAAATAATTCTTGACTAACATAGAGGGATAAGAAAAAGATGATATGACCAGTAATCTCCTGTGCTCGAACAGGTGTTCGTCGAGCTAGAAACATCGCGTTATGACTTGCCATGGTTGGGCTTGAAAATTTTCAGTATTCTCTGTTTACTAAAGGTAGGTGAGTAATCAATAATATAAATAGTGACAACCCTGAACAAAGGATTCTGTGAAAAAGTGTACACTGAAATTCCGGTTTAATTGAAAATTTCCCTGGATGCAATGGCCTAATAAACAATTTTTGATAGTTGGTAGCTCACGTGTTTCAAATCAGAAATTGTATGTGAAAGTTTGCGTGTGTATGTTAGTTTGTGACCATCGCCTGCTTATCAAGTAATTTCATCAAGTGAACTGCACTGCGCCTACTACCCTGTGACGGACAATTGTTTAGTCTCATGTGCCTTTAATTTCACCGGCATCCATACCCTTCAAACTAGAACACAGCAATGCGAACATTATCTATCATCGTTTAACTAAAGGATCCTCAAGACCTGGAGTTACACATAATTTATTATCCTGATATACTGAGTTGTTCCGAGACGTATCAAAAAGTCAAATTCCTCGCTGCTGAAGATATTTGAAATGTACACATAGATTCAGCGGATGACAAAAAATTTCATTACTTATGGGTCCAACTCGTTAGTTCCATCTGGTGGTACAATGGTTCTTAAAGACTCACTGTCACACGGATTTTTCCTTTCAGCTATGACCCTAGTCTTTCAAGCGGGACGTTAAGAACATCTCTCTGGTCATCATAGGGATGGTGATTAGGTCAACTTACGGTTGCATTAATGGTCACCGCTTCTTGCTTCCATCTTCGATGTCCATCAGGAGATGAGAAGTCACTTTGATGAACTACTATATAAATAAAACTGGGTGTGAATATTACTACGTTTTTCCACGTTGATTTCAGGGGTATGGCGACCAGCCTGTCAGTGGTGGTGTCCCGAGGATTCGGTTTTATCAGCGTGCAGCTGATCGCCAGCTTCCTGGCCGACTACTGCACGCCTATAACCAGCGCATACGTTTTTCTCGTTACATGTAAGTTTGTTATTGGAGATTTAGCCAACTATCTGATAAGGTCAAATAAAGTGCGTGCGCGTATACATGGGTCAATAGATGACCACTGCGCTAAACGTTCAGTCTACGTAGTAGATCGTAGCTGCTATCTTAGTAGTATCTGCTATCGTAGCATTCGTAGCGTTACATGCATAGATCAGTGAACACATCGCTAGGCCTCCATCACTCGACCGTATATACAGCGATAAGTACCTACACTTTCAGGCTGCGCCGGCGCAACTCGATTGCCAGTGTTGTCGCTCGTGCATGTGGTACCTTTTTATGGTTGGTTGCCATGGCAATGACTAACGATCAGGATTCTTCACCGCGATGCATCGCGGGCGCGAAGAAAATTCTATTAACTATTTCATTCTCAACCGCCAAACCATGTGTTGACACCACACCGTACATTTAATTTCACACACACAGAGCAGAAATTAAGCCAAACCATCCAATTATGCAATATCTTAGTTTGAAGAGATTTTAATTGGTAGGTAAACAACAATGCATTATTTTTAAATTATATATATTTCCAGGTGAGGTATCTTCAGCAAGAGTCCGCGTTGGTTAGTAGTAGTACGTTTTTTCTTGTGACTGATCTGAGATTGGGTAAGAGGAGGTGATTAAATGCATATGTATATTTCTCTTTGAAAGGACTGTTAGTAGGAAATCTGTGACATATAGTGCTCTAATGCGCTACATGTTCGATACTACGTAGATCGTAGCTGCCGTCGTAGCATTCGTAGCGTTTCTTTCATGGGTCAGTGAACACACTGTCACTGATTACTTATGTACTATGCACTACGTTAGTTACTACGTATAATCTAGCTGTCGTAGCATTGCTATCCTAGCGTTACTCTCAATGGTCAGTAAACGCAAACTGCGCTACGCAGTAGTACTACGTATATCGTAGCTGGTGTAGCATACGTAGTGTTACATTCATGGATGCAAGTAGATCTAACGCGCAGATCTGTGGTTGAGATGGTTTCTACGTGTGGTCTTCTTTCTTAACGTTACTACGGTAGCATTTCACGTGCTTCGTGAGCACGTAAAGCCGTCGATCCCAGTTGTTGTCTTAGGATGGCAGTCGTTATAGCATGGTGGTAGAGCATTTTGCGAATGCCTCTTCTCTCGTTCACGAACGCCAGTTATTCTAAGTTAGTCTGGACAATATCTTCGACGGCATGATCACTCACCATCAAGTAAGATTGTTGTTAATTGCTAGCTTATCAGCAATCAAAATATAATATATCCTTGATTTCTGTACTTCCTGCTATTTTTAATATAATAGAATTCCCGTTCTTCTCGCAGTGGCTTTTTTTATATTATTGTGACCTAACAAGCTCGAGGCCCTCCTGAGGCTAAGCAGACTAACCTCAACCTATAACAGAGGCATTTCATCACAAGTCACAAATTGCACTGCGCCCGCCACCTTGAGACCTAGTTGTTAAGTCTTATGTGCCTGTAATTTCGCTGGCTCAAAGACTGCAGACGGAAAACACCGTTTGCTCGGCGACATATTTTCTACTTCAAGGTGGTAGCTAGCCAGGCGGGCAATCGCAAAATGCCCTTCCATCATGCGGTGAAGGTCAAGCCGGCGGTGGGGATGGAACCAGGGACCTGCGGCACGGCAGTCCATAGCTATTACCGACCATCATTGCTTCCAAAAGCTCTATACATGTTTTTTGCTGAACGTGGCAGTACAACGTAGAATATTTCAATATTAAAATTAGTAATAGACCTAAGAGCGTCGTAGACGCCTAAATTGAATAAATGATTTTGACTTTGACTTTGCATAGTGTGAAATGAAATTGTTACTTAATAATAGATCTAAAACAATTATTTACTTACGTTATCTATATACTAAAAACAGAACATAATTCAAATTCTCAACCCCCAGTAAACTCTGGAAGTAGACATCCCCAGACTACACTTATCTACATAAACATACATTGATGATTGGAATGTGTTCAATCATCAATACCATCCTGAAGTACATCAACATTTGAGACATGCCCAATGCTCAGAACAGAATAGATATGTTATAAATGTAATACCTCGTTTTGAAGCCTCCAAATCACAATTTAGATTGAATTCGTGGTGTAAGTGTATTAGCCACTTAACCTGCCCGCTTAGTTCTATTCTACCCAAAACCTTAAACACTCAGGACTAAAATCTACATATACCAACCAACATTCACTTCGTTTGCCTATTGTAAGTTATTTTTTTCTGTTTCAGCTGGTCTAATAGTCTCGTTCTTCCTACCCGTACGATCCAACGTACATTCCTTACCAGCATAGTAACTGTGATGCAATCTGCGTTGCATTTATATATACAGCGCACATTGCATTTATACTTCAGTCAGTAAAATATTAGAGAGAGTGATCAATCGAACGCCTAACTATATACACGCGCACCGAATGTGAATTGCCTAAACCTTTAATGTAATTTAACTACTTACTAACTAATAATTAAAAACAACGGTGAACACAGTGTTTTGACTCTATCTACCTCAAGTCTTCAAGTCCACCACCAGCACTCCGCAACTACTCAACTCTAACTTCACATGTACAGAACTTACAAAACTGTAGATGTTGGTCCTTCGACAAGGTCACTAATGTTTCCTGTGGTTTAAACTGTGATTACGAATCGGTTTGCTGGCCTCCCACAAGCGGGTCTCCCCAGCCAAATTGAGAAGGCGTTATATTCACAGTCGCGGCTGCAAGGATATTGGTGTAACGGACCTTCAGGTTTCATCGAAGCTTAACCGTAAACTGCGGCGAGCACTGAGGGAAGTCTGAAGAAGGAGACTACGGGATTGCTACTGCTACTGTCGTCTTCGTGTCCCAGATTGAACCAGCAACATATCTAACTCTCCGCTGAATACCGAAGAAACTAAGGTACTTACCTACTAACTAAAAGTACATCGTAACATCAACTGAGCATTAACTAAACTTCAATTATAATATCAAACAACTTCAACTACAATGGATCTACTTAATAAACAACTTACTACTTTTGAGAACATAAAATCTTTGTGCACCAACTATAAAAAAGATAGTGCTGCCAGGAAAACTGTAGAATACCTAGAAAAGCGTCTGGCAAACTTGGAGCAACTATGGGTGGAGTTTCACGAGCGGCATGAAGTTCTTCTGCAAGTGTTAACGCAACCAATTCGTGTTAATTACTGCACCGAGGGGATTTACGAAAAAACTAAGCAAATGTACGAAACCACTAAAATTAGTATGAATGAATTATTGGTTTCACTCCGCCAGCAACAACAACCGTTAAACATCGATCTCAGCGGGATGCTGCTTGAAGAAACTAACGATAACATCAAACAACTTATGAACAATCAAGAATGTAACTTTAAAGCACTGAACAGAGCTATGTCAAAAATTAATATGGAACTTCTTACTGAAAAATGGGAAGTTGAAGATCATCTCTCTATTTTAAAAACTAAATGGGACTCCATTGACAAACTACATTGGGAACTGGAAGGCGCATTAAAAAGTTCTAACTTATATACAGAATACAACGAAAAATTTGAACAGATTGAACAGAAGTACGACTCATTAAGAAAATGCTTGAATAGCAAAATTTGGTCAAACTTATATTACCAACAATCCACCCCAAAAATTGACATTCCTGAATTTTCCGGCAATTATATTCAATGGGTATCATTCAAAGATCTTTTCTGGGAATCAATTCACAGCAACCCTACAATATCGAAAGCACAAAAAATGCAACACTTGAAATCTAAATTGAGAGGAGACCCACTGCGTCTGGTCCAGCACCTCACTATTAGTGCTGAGAATTACGATTCTTGCTGGTTAATATTATCTCAACGGTATGACAATCGTCGCCTTCAATTTACATCTTTAATGAATACCATGCAACAACTACCTGTCATTCAAAACCCCAATGCATATAACCTGAAGAAAATGCATGACATCATAACTGAAAGCATCAATGGGCTCGCTAACATGGCAATAGATGTAAAAAACTGGGGACCTGTACTCGTATACTATATGTCACAGAAACTAGACTCTACGACTTTCAATGAATATACGAAAGAAATGCAAAATAATAGGGATCTACCGAACATACAAGAATTCTTATCATTTTTGGAAAGCAAGTTTATGGCACTAGAAACATCAAAAGGTTTTTATAAAGAACAAAATATTACTTCAAAACAGCAATCCAGCGAAAATTTTAATAAACCTACTGCCAAGAACTTTTACTACAAGAACTCAAACGACAAACAAAACTACATGAAAAAATCAACCTTATATGAAACCAATAAAAACTACACAAAAACTTTCCACCTATCATCTTTTGGAAAATGTCCACTTTGCGATGGCGAACACGTGTTGATGCAATGTGAGAAGTTCCTGCACATGAACAGTGCACTTAGAAACAGCACGGTTGCGAAACTCAAACTATGCAAAAACTGTTTATACAGTCACGGAAACAATAACTGCAGTTCAGCGAAATTGTGCAAGGAATGCAACTTGAAGCACCACACTTTGCTACATTGGAATTATATGAATCAACAAAATAATAATGACCTTCAACCTCACCCAACTACTTCACAGCAGCAGGGATCTCATCATCTCTCCACAAATGACTTGGAGATACTACTTACCACCATTCAACTCAATGTGAAAGCGAACGACGGAAGGTATATCAAACTTCGTGCTCTCTTGGATCAAGGCTCTCAAGTCAATCTGATTACTGAGAACGCTGCACAACTACTGCGACTGCCGCGAACCAAATATAACGCGACAGTATCCGGAATAGGTTCCGAGTCGGGAACCTGCAAGGGACTGATGGAACTTACCTGCAAATCAATACATTCTGACTACACAATCAACACACAAGCCCTGGTACTTAACAAACTAACAAACAAACTGCCAAACCGTACTTTTGAGAAATCTAACTGGCCACATCTTCAAAACTTGAAGCTGGCTGACCCTGACTACAACGTGTCCAGCTCTATAGACCTACTACTAGGGGCTAACATCTACTCAGAAATAATTTTGGATGGAGTTCTGAAAGGTGATCATCTATCTCCGATTGCTCAACAAACTCAACTAGGCTGGATCTTATGCGGAAAACACCAAACTTTTAACTGTCACGTGACTACAACTAACTTATCCAATTTATCAAAGTACTGGGAAAATGAAGACATTACTCCAGGAATCCAGGATATAAGTCAAGATGACCACTGTGAAATATACTATAAAGAAACTACCAGAAGAGATTCAGATGGAAAATATATTGTAAAAATGCCTATGGTTCCAAATTATGAAGAAAACATAGGAAACTCAAAATCAGCTGCGGTTGCACAATTTTTACAACTGGAAAAACGACTGAGCAGGTTCCAAAAACTTGGTGAATTGTACAAAAAATTCATGAATGAATATAAAGAACTGGATCACATGAAAATGGCGAGTCAAATTACAACATCTGGCAACGACGGATGTTACCTACCCCACCACGGCATCCTACGGGAAAGCTCCACTACCACCAAATTAAGGGTGGTATTTAACGGCTCCCAAATCAACTCTGGGAGTGGTAAAAGCCTAAACAATCTTATGGAGAAAGGCCCTAACCTGCAAAAAGATATTCAAGCTCTTATACTGAAGTGGAAGTCGTATAAATATGCATTTACTGCTGACATCGAAAAAATGTACAGATGTATTTGGATTAACGAAGATCAACAAAATTTACAAAAAATTATTTGGCGTGACAGTCCCTTTGAAATACTGCGAGAATATGCCCTATGTACTGTGACTTACGGTACAAAATGCGCCCCGTGGTTAGCTATGCGAACTTTACAACAACTAGCAATTGACGATGGTCATAAGTACCCAGAGGCTGCAAAAGTACTGCAAAATGAATTCTACGTTGACGACTTAATTAGCGGGCATAATACACTAGAGGGTGCGAAACAACTTCAAACAACACTTATTGCATTACTCAAGGGAGGAGGCATGAACTTAAGAAAATGGTCAAGTAATGATTTAAAATTACTCGAAGACTTAAGTGAAGATCAAATTTCAAATACTAGCTATGACTTTAAGCATGAAGATTCTATGAAAACGCTTGGACTAGGATGGAGTCCTCAATCAGACGCTTTCTCTTTCAACTGGAAAATTAACGAAAACCCTAAAAAACTTACAAAACGATCCCTTCTTTCACAAATATCTCAACTCTATGACCCATTAGGGTGGCTTTCACCTGTAACTATTACTGCAAAACTAATTTTCCAAAAGGTGTGGAAAGAAAACTTAACCTGGGATGAACCGGTACCGACATATATAGAAAATGAATGGAAAAAACTAAGAGACGAGCTGCCTTACTTAAAGTCTTTAAAAATACATCGATGGATTGGAACAACTCAGAAAACCATTAACCTGATGGGATATTCAGATGCAAGCATCATGGCCTATTCGTGCGTCATATACACGCATGCAATCGATGATGGCGGACTGCCTGTAATCAAACTACTAACTGCAAAGACTAGGGTTGCACCACTCGCACAAAAACTTTCTTTACCACGGATGGAACTTTGTGGTGCATTACTACTAGCACAACTCATGCAAAAATGCAAAAACGCTTTAAGCGACTTGGACATCACAATGTGGGCCTGGTGTGACTCTAAGGTGGTTTTGGCATGGCTACAAGGAGAGTCATCTAAATGGGAGAAGTACGTCGCGAACAGAATTAGAAAAATTACGGAAGTCATACCAGCCTCAAACTTCAAATACATCGAGTCGAAAAACAACCCTGCAGATTGTGCTACGCGGGGGTTGTCGCCGAAAAAGGTTTTAAACTTCAAACTCTGGTGGGAAGGCCCTACACTACTCCAAACATTTGTGGGCACCCAAGCAGAAGCTTCCATATATCGCTCTTTTACAACAAATATTGAAAAAAAACAAGTATTAACAACCCTGCAAGAAAATGAAGATAATGTTATCAATAACTTATTAAATAAACGAAGCTCACTGACTAAGGTCACACGAATAACCGCATGGATTATGCGATTTTGCAGAAACTTACGAAACAAACTTACAACAATGACGAAATACGACGCTCTACCTAACTACTTGACAACAAGCGAACTACATTCTGCAACTAAAGCGATTGTGCAGTATGTACAAAGGAAAGAATTTTGTGAAGAATATAAAAACTTGTGTAAGAAACAAACCTTAAACACTAAAAGCAAAATCTATAAACTATGTCCCTACCTAGATACAGACGGTATCATACGAGTTTCTGGACGACTTAATAAATCCAGCTTACCTATTGGTATGAAGAACCCTATCATCTTATCTAGAAACGGAAGAATGACGCAACTACTGATAGAACAAGCTCACGCCGCCACTCTTCATGGCGGCGCCCGGCTCACTCTCGCATACATTCGTCAAAAATATTGGATCGTAGGAGGCAATAGAGCAGTGAAAACTTGTCTACGACGCTGCGTCCGATGCTATCGGTTCAACACAACGAACAACTATCAACTTATGGCGGATCTTCCACAGCAACGAGTGACTCCATCTCGTGCTTTCACCTATGTGGCAGTTGACTATACAGGGCATGTGGAAGTCAAATTAAATAAAGGGAGAGGAGTGAAAACCTCAAAGGGTTATATAGCAATCTTTGTTTGTACGTCGACGAGAAGTGTCCACATTGAATTGGTTTCGGACTTAAGCACTCAAACATTCCTGGCGGCTTTCCAAAGACTGTGTGCTAGGCGTGGAACTCCAAAACATGTCTACTCTGACTGCGGCACTAATTTCGTTGGAGCTTCAAAGACGCTACGCAACGAGTTTGAACTATTTAAGATGGAACTGTCATCTGATTTTTTTGACAAAATCAGCCAAATGGAAGTTCAATGGCATTTCAACGTACCTGCGTGGCCCAGTGCAAATGGGTTGTGCGAAGCTGCAGTACGCTCCATGAAACATTTTTTAAAGAGGGTTCTGGGAGACCAAAAACTCACTTACGAAGAGTTTTCTACATTACTGGCGAAAATTGAGGCATGTATGAACTCAAGACCACTTTGTCCACTCACAGAAGATCCAGAAGAATTTTACTCATACTTAACTCCAGGACATTTTCTAACTGGAAGCCCTACGTTGACTCTACCACTATCGGACTATCAAGATGATAGAAACTTAGATTTACGCCAAAGATGGCAACTAGTTGAACATATGGTGCATCAATTTTGGAAAACCTGGTCCACCGACTATCTCACACAACTACAAGCTCGCAGTAAATGGCAAAAACCAACGCATAACCTTCAGAAAGGAGACATTGTGTTAGTGAAAGAAGATAACCTTCCTCCGGGAAAATGGGCATTGGGTAGAATCATAGACGTTCATCCCGGCAGCGATGGCCGCGTGCGAGCTACTACCGTAAAAACGCAAACCGGCATAATCAAACGACCTATTGTAAAGTTGGCGCTACTTCCGATTGAAACAAGTACTACGTCCCTAACTTCAAATAAATCCATTTCAACAAATTAAAGATAAATACAAGATACTTAATGAAATCAAAGGCACGCGACAACAATTAAGAAACCTGAGACCAGCGATAACGAGCCTGCACCTACACTGGATGCACTTAACAATCAAAACTGCAAGCAGGCGATTAAACCACTGAGTGGATAAGGTCGTCACTGTTTATTTAATATCTGCATCAAAATGTAAATATAATAATTATATAGGTTCCTTTGAGTTCGTTTTAACATTGTAACTGTTAGGTATTTACTGCTTCGACCTATAACGATAGAAGCTTGAAAGCCTATTATATTTTTCTTTAGCACTTAAGTTACTATTTGTTGACTTTGTACTGGCAATTCACATGTACCTTTTTACTTTCTTTTCTATCTTTTTGGCGTTGGCAATATGTACGATCCAACGTACATTCCTTACCAGCATAGTAACTGTGATGCAATCTGCGTTGCATTTATATATACAGCGCACATTGCATTTATACTTCAGTCAGTAAAATATTAGAGAGAGTGATCAATCGAACGCCTAACTATATACACGCGCACCGAATGTGAATTGCCTAAACCTTTAATGTAATTTAACTACTTACTAACTAATAATTAAAAACAACGGTGAACACAGTGTTTTGACTCTATCTACCTCAAGTCTTCAAGTCCACCACCAGCACTCCGCAACTACTCAACTCTAACTTCACATGTACAGAACTTACAAAACTGTACAAATAGATCTAAAACAATTATTTACTTACGTTATCTATATACTAAAAACAGAACATAATTCAAATTCTCAACCCCCAGTAAACTCTGGAAGTAGACATCCCCAGACTACACTTATCTACATAAACATACATTGATGATTGGAATGTGTTCAATCATCAATACCATCCTGAAGTACATCAACATTTGAGACATGCCCAATGCTCAGAACAGAATAGATATGTTATAAATGTAATACCTCGTTTTGAAGCCTCCAAATCACAATTTAGATTGAATTCGTGGTGTAAGTGTATTAGCCACTTAACCTGCCCGCTTAGTTCTATTCTACCCAAAACCTTAAACACTCAGGACTAAAATCTACATATACCAACCAACATTCACTTCGTTTGCCTATTGTAAGTTATTTTTTTCTGTTTCAGCTGGTCTAATAGTCTCGTTCTTCCTACCCGATGAAGCCAAAAAGACAAGTGATTCTGATGCAGTTGTAAATACTCAACCTGAAAACCCTACAGATTTAAGTAAAGCCAAAGACTTTAAGGTGTAGAATTAATACCTGTCAGAACATTATGCAAAACATTCAAGGAGTACACAATCATAAGAAATAAACAACATAATGAAGATTCAAGCGTTTCTTTGTGGAAATCCATATTTACCAGTCACAAATTGAAGATAACATTAAATTTATATTTCAGAAAAACACTTTAATAATATATCTAGTGATAATTCTGTTTAATTTTCCTCTTTGCCGCCTGCTCGTTTGCCCTCCTATCCCATAAAAAAAAATTAAAAACGTAGTAAAATATGTGAACTTTCATTTGAGGCTATATTAAACTGTATAAGTTTTCTAATTTATGAAATAAAATTATTAATGTGGAGGACATACCAAAATGAGTAGTACCACTCACTAAATTTTTGAATCTCCTCTTTTATGAAATACGGACACCTGACCTGACAACCCCACATGAAATCGCCGACTCGGACGTGAATGGCGGAGTGTTATGTGATTTCGTGATATTTTTGAAGAACCCCGGAACAACAGGGCATCCACACCTCATGAGGACCTAACCCTGATGGGGGGGTGCCGAGTCGGTGAGACGGAGTGCGAGCGCGATCGGCTCGCCTCCGTGTCCTCGCTCTGCGGAGAGGAACAGAAATCTCTCTCCCTTTTCCGCTCCTCCGCCTCCCTCTGTGAGACAATTGTCTCACAAAACGAGGCCACCGCGTCCCATGACCTCTCGTCGCCGACCATCTTTACGATGATGGCCGGCAAGGAGAGGTCAGACCCCACGACCGCGATCAGGGATCGCCGCGGTCTCGCTCCTCCTGGGCATGCCTCCAGTGCATGCTGGGCGGAGGATGACTATCCAATCTTAGTTCTAGAACAAATAACTTAAATACTACCTATGTATTTTTTATTCCTTATTAAAATAACTTTGTTTCAATTTCAGATTTCCTAAAGATCCTAATGTTAGGGAAATATGGATAAATATTATAATTTAAGGAATAGGCTGGGTTTGCGGCAGAAACTTCACAAGACTGTTTTATTTAGCAATGTCTGATTTAGAGTTAAACTTAAATGTAAACTTCACTGTTTTTTTTCTTACTTAAATATACCACAATAGGTAGATTATCGTAACTTTATCTTTATCCAGCTGCATGTCGTGTCCCACAAGGACCAGTAGGTAAGTACCTACCTATATGACGCGAGTGTGAAAAGTAACCAAAAACCGGAAATGTATAGTGCCGCAAAGGGCAAGTTTATCATTAGGACCTTCGATTAAAATCCATCTGAAGCAATGATATGCTCACGTCAGATCACAAATATTTTTTTATAATTATTTTCCTTAAATCATATTTCAATATAGTCACCAATTACTTTTCTCTATGATAGTCACCATCGCCAGAGAGGGATAAGAGGTACAGTTACTGAGCTCTCGTTCGGCTTCAATTTTGCGACAACAGCTCATTCCTGTTGTACTCGTACATAGTACTTATTACTTCTATGGTTTTACAGTCTTACTTATAAACGCGACTTAAATTTTAAGCATTACTTAGCCGCTGATTAGCAAAATGTCTTACTCATTAACGCTACATAACTTTATCGAGTACCTATGTACTGCTAAAATAAGCTGTCAATTTAAACACCGTCCGACCCTTGTTTAAAATTTTAAGTAACAAGACTGCGCCCATTTATCTGATCAGCTGATTTAGTTACTATTGATGCTATTGTCAAGGAGGCATACCAAAACTATAAACACGACATACTGTGTTAATAAATCGTAAAAAATATATCAAGTAGAAACATAAATTGGATGGTGAAATACATATTATGCGTAACCTACCTACTTTTCGTGATTTTATTGAAGAGTATACCGCAGGTAAAGTAAGAGTCGTGACCAAGGGAAAAATACCAGGAGATGAGCAGCAGTGCCTTCTAAAGGACTGCCATCTCACATTGTCACATTGATCTTCAAGACGCTGGCCAAGTGTGGGGATTATAGCAAACTCCCTCTAGTGAGGAAAACCTTGTTCAAGAGTGGCTGTCAAATCAAATCAAATCAAAATTAGTTTATGGCTACACAAAAAATATATAGATAGAAACAACCATGACAACCAATATACAAGAAAAACTTTAAAATAATTCTTAACTAACATAGAATAAAAGAAAAAGATGATATGATCAGTAATCTCCTGTGCTCGAACAGGTGCTCGTCGAGCTAGAAACATCGCGTTAGCGTGCGCAATGGAAGTGCACAATTTTCGTTCTACTGCCAAACAAGCCCAAGAACCTTGGCAAAAAGACGCCGTTTTATAATCGAAATTCCAAAGAAACACACAAAGTACTTTGCTTCAACATTTATTGTGCGAACTGCAAAGGAACTCTAGGGTTATTTAACTACTGTCTACTGGATAATACAACCCGGGAGTTTTCAAACCCAAAGTAAAAAGCTCCTATCTGAGCTATGCTTTACTAGGAGTGCTTCACCGCAGACACACCATAGCGTTGCTTAATATAAGAAGTGCTCAAATGTGAAACCTCCTTGGTCGGGACAAATTGTACTTAAATAATTAAAAAATTGTTTTAAAGCATTTTTTTTGTATTGGAGAATAATGCTTTAATTTAACTTTTTAATTTTCTTATTAAAGAAGTATGTAAATAAAATATGCCAATAAAAGTCTGTATTTCATTTCATAATTAGAATATTACCGAATGAGAATATATGTTTTTTTGTATACTAGTAATGGACAAGAAAATTATATTGATGGACACCCAGTAATAAGCAACATCCATTTAAAAACACCCACGCTTGGACAATGCCTAGTGTTGGTCCCTTTATCATGGACATTAAAATTGTTTATTTTGTAATTTCTTGCTACGAACACATTGTAGCTTATGCAAAAAAAAAAAATATGGCATGAATCAATAAGCATTTTATGTTTTTAAGTCATTTATTTTTTACTAGCTGTACCTGCGACTTCGTTCGCGATTGCCGTACCTGCAAACTAATTATTCACATTTGAGCACTGTTTATATTAAGCAACGCTATGGTGTGTCTGCGGTGAAGCACTCCTAGTAAAGCATAGCTCAGATAGGAGCTTTTTACTTTGGGTTTGAAAACTCCCGGGTTGTATTATCCAGTAGACAGTACTTAAATAACCCTAGAGTTCCTTTGCAGTTCGCACAATAAATGTTGAAGCAAAGTACTTTTTTTCTTTGGAATTTCGATTATAAAACGGCGTCTTTTTGTCAAGGTTCTTGGGGTTGTTTGGCAGTAGAACGAAAATTGTGCACTTCCATTGCGCATTCTCCAAAATGTATCTGGGAAAAAATAGATAGTTAAAAAAACTGTGCCGGAGTGCCCGTGGGGTGCCGGGCTGCCCGTGGGTTTCCAGGCTGCCCCTGGGGTGCTAGGCTGCCCGTGGGGTGCCGGGCTGTCCTTGGGGTGCCGGGCTCACTGGTCACTATTGTAACAAAAAAAGAATAATTGAAATTGGACTACGCGTTTATGAATTACAGCTAAGTGTACATTTTAACTTTCATCCCCTTTCCCGAAGGAACCGTGGTGAGTTTCGGGATAAAAAGTATACTATTTATCAACCTTCTTCGTAGTATGAACTCAAATCGTGATAAGTTTCATTGAATTCCATTCAGTAGTTTTGGTGTGATGCGCGGCCGGGACATACATACAGACAGACAGACAGATAGACAAAAATATAAGAAAATACAGTTTTGGCATCAGTGTCAGCTACAGAGTGCTCTCAATTTTTTTTAAACTATCTGCCATGTACTGAATTGGATCGGTTACAGTTTTATTATAAGTATAGATATACATACATATTTACCTATTTTAAATTCAGCGGGATAATGCTGCTAATGCTATCAATGCAGTGCGATACGCTCCCCCAGATTATTCAGAAGACTGAGGATCATAATCGGCCATTATGTTAAGCGTCTGTGAACTATGAAAAAGCCTTCGATTCAAACGAAATCTAGGTCATACTGCAGTCTCATCATCGATGCCATATTGATTATAGGTACATCAAAGCGCTGAAAGACGCATGGACGCAACCATGTCGATTCGACTACAGGGCGTCAAGTCTGCTAATCAATACGAATCTATACTGGACTCGTCCTGGTCAATTTTGACAGTTTTGGTAGTCTACTAACTTCATATCGTTCATATTGTGTCAATATTGATTATTATCTCGGTTTCATATGAAAACGAAACGAAATAATAAAATAATAATGAAATTATTTTCTGAGTTACTTACCGTACTCTTATCTTTTTAATTCTTGTTGGCAATATCGTCAAACTAGCCTAGATTCATCATAGATTCATATATTCATATGGGATCAGCAGACTACCGATTCTGTCTTGAATGAATCTGTGCTGAATATGAACATGTAATTAGCAGACTTGGCCCCCTGGACTAGAGCACGGAATCCAATGCAGCGAGGCGTGAGACAGAGATTATTTTTCGATACGTTATTTTTCAGAAACTATTCACGAATGTAATAACACCTAATATTAACATGGTTTGGATACATTTTACTTATCCACAGCCACCACCACCGCCTCCCCACCCCTCCTTCCCCTCACACATAAACACCTCCTCACACACAAACAAGGTTTTACAATGCGATTAAAATAAGAATAGGATCGGCCTAGCGCCATGTTGTGACGTCAAAACTAGAACTTGGTACAGTGTGCAAAAAAGAAATGATAAAACATGTATAAATTAATAAAGAAAATGAAAAACCCGACGGCATATAAATTATTTTCGTTAAGAGTTTTACCGATCCATTGATATTAAAACTGAAAGTTATATATATTTATGTAATTGTTTTTTAGAGCCCTTCATTTTGATACCCAACACGAAGGCTTTGGAAGAAAAAAGAAATTGGTTTTCTCACTACGGCGTCTAAAATCCACCAGTTTTTTTTGTGTACCTACATAGTGTCACTTGATCTATCAAGATAAATCTAACGATATCTCGTACATTAAAATCGGTTAAGCTGTTTAGAAGTTATGGTGAAATACAGAAACTCACATACATACATACATACATGAAACCTGAAAACTTAACGCACATTTATGTGGACAGTCGAGTAAAAAAACAAGTAGTCATAGGTAGGTAAACGAAGTTGTAGGTGACTGTAGGTACAGCAAACACAGAATAATTTGAACTGATTTTATTTGTTAGCAATATTTTGTACTTAGGTATCTTAATTTGAATCGCTTAGCTCTTCGATGCCGCATGTCCTTATGGCCCACTGAGTCAAACTCATTGTTACCATAGTCACGGGTAACATAAAACAAATATAACAATCACCAAAAACATATTAAACAGTCAACGAGAACAAATGAAACAGTCAAAAAAACAAATTAAACGAGAAAATCAATAAACACTCGGAAACGTGTCGCGTAGTAGTAAACTGTCGGATAAATAACACCATGACGCCCGCGTTGTCATCAAACATCACTGACTAATATATTATGCACTGGTACGAAACTTTCAGTTCATGATGCCAAATCGCACTTGGATGGTTTTTTGTAAATTCGTTACTTTTTGTAGAAAAGATACATTGCGATTTTTCGTACTTTACTTTAATAAACAAACTCTGGCAACATTACTGTTATGGCCGTATTCCATTTGAGTTATTTTCTATAATTTTGTCCACAATTGCGTCTATGGATCCACATTTTATTTGAACCATAGTCACAAATTGAGATCGAAATTATCGAAAATAACGAATTTAGCGTCAAATGGTATACGCCCTATGTCATGTCTGTCAACAAAAACCGAACAAAAGTCAACAAAATATTTATTCCTAATTTCCTAATCATATTCGTGAATAATCCAGCTAAATCGAGTAATATTTTCACAAACACTGGGATTTAAAGGTTACTTTATAAAAAAATAAAGATGTCGATCGAAATAGAGTCTGCAGAGTAAGTAAAAACAAAACAATACATTTCTAACCTAATAAAAGTTAATGTACGAAATGTCTGATAAAGTCTTTTCTCTGGAGTTTTAAACTGCTGTTTATTATCCTTGATCATAATCTGCCAATAACTGGGCCAAATTTTGTGACACTGAGATCTCTCAACCTCAAAGATCGGAACCATAAACATTAAATTTTTAGAAAACATTTCTTATAGCTAGAGAATATAATAAGAAACGAAATAAACTCATGTTGCCATGCATGATATTTCAATTATATCCTGATTGACTGTCTTTCATTAAAGCCTCTGAAAGAGACAAATTTCTGAAGCAATGATAGGTTAGATCCCCCCCCTGGTTTGATCCAGCTTGAATGCATGGTGGAAGGGCATTTTGCGAATGCCCACCTGGCTAGCTACCACCCTCAAGTAGAAAGTCTGTCGCCAAGTACCGTTCCATTCCGGCAACAGTCCTTGAGAGACAGTAATACTACAGGCATATGATGAGACTTAACAAATGTATGTCTCAGGGTAACGGGCGCAGTGCAGCTCGTCACTTGTGACGAAATGTATCTGTTATAGGGAGAGGATACCGCTCAGGTGGGCCTAGTGCTTGTTCCAGGTGATAGGTTAAGAACTACTTATGTACAATAATTATAAATGCTGCTCTTCACTCCTCGAACTACCTTTGCTGCATGAGCAAATTTTACAAGATCCTACTCATGCTGCATCAGGTTAATGTTCTTCTTTATCAGCCATAATCTTTTAGCAGGTAACAAAGAGATTTTCCAGGTATAGAGGGGAGTTCGGTCACATAAATTTAAAATGTTTATTTAGATTTTTGGTGCAAACCTGCCAGAACAACTAAAATAAAAAAGGTCTGTTATTTAATTAGACCATGTGTAATATCATTGTTGTTTAGAGTTAATATCAAATTGGTTTGTATATCTAATCCATTTCCACTCTCAAAGACACGCTCCTCTATATTTTATTGAGTGTATTTGCAACAACTATTGCTTGCCCAAGAGATCATTTTATTGTTTTACTATATGTGCCATTAGCATTTACACCCACACTAAGACGTAGAGTACATACCGTTGACACATACAAATGCACATCAATAATTTACAATGGAGGGGTGCACCTTCGTGAATGAACAGGTCTGTAATTGAAATATAACATCTATAGCATTTTAAATTTGAAAAATATGAGTGTGTATGGTTTGGACTATTACACACGGAAACAATTTGGATGAAATATGTTATATATGTAGATAGCTTAGTTCCTGAATGAATATATAGGACACTTTCATCATTGCTTACCGTGGGGCAAACCTAGTAATAAAACATACTGTTGAATTCCCAATTGTATAGGCAGAGTTCTCTAAACACCCATGAAACTAACTTACTCCTATGAAACCAATTATAAGTTGTGGTTAATATAAAAAAAAAAATATGGCAATCGTTCAGATAAGTGTTTTAATATTGTTAGGTTTGCAATAACGCCTGCTATGCGGATTACATTACAAAATCACAAATATACGATAGGAAAAATTTAAGTCATGTGCGGGGTTCGAACCCGCATCCATCCACCCCTTGAGCCGGGGTATGCTCTAACCAATTGAGCTAACATGGCGCCATTACTCAAATCTTTCCTATAGTTCTTTAACCATCGTATTGGGATGAAGCAATATCTATAGTACCACTTGCGTTGTACTACAAACAAGACCAATTTTGCAATTGGTTTTATACTTGTAAATGATGACGCAACCTTATAATTTTAATATTGTTAGGCCTGCTAGGCGGATACAAATATACGATAGGAAAAATTTAAGTCATGTGCGGGATTCAAACCCGCGTCCATCCACCGCTTGAGCCGGGGTATGCTCCAACCAATTGAGCTTACAAATTCCTATCGTATAATTGTGATTTTGTAATGTTCAGATAAGTGTTTTTTTATAATATCTTTTGTGATGAGTAAAGCACGAGGCCCACCTGGTGTTAAGTGGGAACCTCTGCCTATAACAGATGCAGTTGGTCACAAGTGGTGAACTGCATTGCGCCCATCATCCTGAGGCATAGGTTTGTTAAGTCTCGTAATGTTAAAGTTACTGCATGGCAGTAGAAATAGGTATAGCAGCAGTATTTACTTGGAAGAACTCACACAACAAGTTGTACTGCTACAGAAAATTAGTAATGCTTATGTAATATTTTACCAACAATCTTATCTCCTAATTAATTTTCTAATTTTCAGCACTCTCTGTTTGCCTCTAGGCATCCGCCAACCTCTTCCACAGAAACTCTAGGTAGTTTAATCCAGTTTTTCCCTGCTTTTTATACCTGAAACCTCATCATCCCATGTTTAAGAAATTAGTAGGTCAACCCTTTTTCTTTTTATGTATCAGGAATACCAGGTGGTTACTATTTTGCTTCATTTGTCTACTGCTCACATTGTGTCCATTGCCACAACTTATATATAAATCTTAACAACAACAACTTGAGCTTCTGTAGCTTTCTTGTGACTTATTATGTCTAATGTCCTTTTTTACCACTTTACCAATCAACTTTAGCAATTCAATTTCAGTTTTTTTGACAAATTTAATTTGCCTAATTTCTTAATGCCGATAAGCTTGTTTTGACTACAATCTCACCTGAAGGTAAGTGATGACATAGTCAATGATGGAATAACAGGATTAACCTCATCATCTGTGCCAGAATGCAACATTATGGGCTTAGTAACTAATTTGGTGAAAATATGTTGTGTAAAAAAGAGTTGATTCCATCTATTTCATCGCCAAAGTCTGCAACACTTACTGTGGTGTTTAGGTATAATATGGTAAGTGAATATACTGAACTATAATCAATCATACTTGAACCTTTTGGAAGCTCTTATAAGATGTTGTATAAGTTTTTGGTAACTAATCAAGTAGGTTAAGCAACATCATCTGCAGTCTGCACTTGGATGGGTGAGTCCTAGTGGCATTTACATTCAGTGCTTCCATGGTTTGCAGGGCATGTAAAGCTGTGTTGATCCCAGTTATTTTATTAGGATGGCAGTTGTTATGGAGGGTTATGGGGATGGGAGGATATGTGGTGGAGGGGCAATTTGCTAATACCCCCGAGTAGAAATGTCTTAAGATATGTCTCCAAGCACCAAACCTTTTGTTTTGATAGCTATCATTGTGAGCCAGATCCTATCCTAGATTATACCTTATCAACTGCATTTGCTGTCAAAGACTATATACCCAGTTAAAAAAAAAACAGCAAGGTAATGGCAAATACCAGAGCAACTCTTAGTTTCTCTTTGATAGGTGTTCTTGGTGCATATTATATTAATTTGGTTGATATCCTATATTTTTTATCATTCCTATTATAGGTCAATACCTACTGGACTAGAATAAAAAATTAGACTAGAGCCTGCTCACTATCTACAACCAAGTGACATCATTAGGCACAAGGCCTTAAGCCATAATATAATAAATTTATTAGTTTAAAATAATTTCAGTGTGATCCGGCTGATCCAGCAGTACTTGAAGGAATCCAACCTTACCAAGACTTTACAGACACTCCAGGTAAGTTCGTCACACTTTCTATAGATAAATAATTGAAAATCAAAATTCTGCAACTTTCATGATCAATGCCAGATGCCAATTGGTTCTCCTCTTCTGATCATTTGTTTCATTTATATGACTGACACAAATATATATAGGACCGTTATAAACAATGTTACGATATAGGGTAAAAATGTACCCAAATATTTAAGGACATTTTGTTTATGCTTGACTTGAATATCAGTAATAAATTGATCTAAGACTTTACATATGATAATTGTTACCTAGTTGTACCCAACTTCTTTTAGGAACTGCATACCTTACTCTGCTAAATTCAACATATTCTTAGCTAACCATTTACACATCTAAACAAACTTACTTGGGCTACAAATTATTGTTCAAACTGCAGGAAGAGACTGGTGTATCACTAAACACAGTAGACAGCGTGGACGGATTCTGTGCAGACATCAACAATGGACACTGGGATACAGTACTCAAAGCCACTGCCTCACTCAAGCTGCCCGACAAGAAACTCATGGATTTGTATGAGCAGGTTTGTTCCAAACAAGAGCTGTGTTTTTAACATACTTGATTCAACTTCTACTAAGTTTCATACAAACCAACTCTGTATTTTAAATGATATTCCAAGTTGGGATGTAAATACGGATGGGTTTGTTATAGGTTGTACTGGAACTGATTGAGCTCCGTGAGCTGGGTGCGGCCCGCTCGCTGCTCCGGCAGACACACCCATGCCTGTTAATGAAGCAGCACGAGACGGCGCGCTATATTCACTTAGAAAACATGCTGGCTCGCTCGTACTTCGACCCGCGAGACGCCTATGGTGGCGGCGGAGGCAAAGAACGCCGTCGCGCTGCGGTTGCCGCTGCGCTGCAAGGCGAAGTCTCCGTAGTACCCAGCTCGCGTCTTCTAGCGCTGCTCGGTCAAGCGCTCAAGTGGCAGCAACACCAAGGTCTACTCCCTCCTGGTACCACTATCGATCTGTTCCGAGGCAAAGCAGCCATACGTGACGAGGAAGACGACCGCTGCCCCAAGCAGCTTTCCAAGACAATCAAGTTTGGGCAGAAATCGCACGTGGAGTGTGCGCGCTTCTCGCCCGACGGCCAGTACCTGGTGACTGGTGCAGTGGACGGTGTCGTCGAGGTGTGGAACTTCACTACGGGGAAAATTCGCAAGGACTTGCGGTACCAGGCGCACGAGGAGTATATGAGCATGGAGGCGGCCGTGCTGAGTCTTTCATTCGCGCGGGATTCGGACACGCTGGCGGCTGGAGCTAACGACGGCAAGGTGAAGGTGTGGCGCGTCTCCACGGGACAGGTGCTGCGTCGACTCGAGCGCGCGCACAGTAAGGGCGTCACCTGCCTCGCCTTCAGTCGAGATAGTGCGCAGATACTCTCCGCTTCCTTCGACAAGACTATCAGGTACATCTTCCAATCCATTCGCACTATATACATATTGTAATAACAACTAAATTAATTTATTCTTAACAATAAAGACATAGGGAATTTTCATATTAATACTGTCCTGATAACGTTCTTTGAAGCTAATTTCTGTGTGAGGTTTTCACACATTTCGGTTGTTTGTTTTAACATAATAGTTACGTCTGGGAACTGAAATGATCTTTATTTGAACAAGGGTCAATTATATTTTATTACTCGCTGGCAAAGAGCCGCTGATTTGGTATATACCTTGTGCGTGCTATACGCTTACTATCTGCTTATGGGCTTGTCCATATATGGTGGAGCGATTAAATAAAATAATATTCACAAGACACGTCCGTTTATTGCTGCTCTACATGACTACTCTAATATCCAATATCTATACTAGTTAGGTAGGCACAACCTGTTTACCCTATAATTTATTTCTAACGTCAGGATACACGGTCTGAAGTCTGGAAAGATCCTGAAAGAATTCCGCGGCCACACATCCTTCGTTAACGAAGCAGTGTTCACCCTGGACGGGCACAGCGTGCTGAGCGGCTCCTCGGACGGCACCGTCAAGGTAGGCGCATCGATATAGTGAGACACATTTACAGAACGCGTGAACGAAAAGGTTTAGGCATCAGTAAAAAAAAAAAATATGTAAACTGCCTTAAACATGTCATGAAGTTTCTTAACTTTTGTGTCCGTTTTTGAAGTTTACAATCTGGAGCACTTTTAATAAAGTTGGTACATACTAAGATAAAGGGGACAATTTAAACTAAAATACAAATAGCAAAAACACTGTTTGTGTATAAGGCTCTGTAAATGGTCATATGTGTTTGTAAAATTTAAATGTTTGGTATATTATTTGAATCGTCTGTGTTTGAACTTGTTTGAAGGATCTACGCGTTTTTCAAACATGTTTGAAGGCGTGTTTGACGCCCCTGGCATAGAAGATCAGCCCCAGGTCACTGGTCAAACATATTTGAGGGTATGCTGCAGTCTTTGTCTTACAAGTTTGACAAATTTGTTTGACGAAAACTTGAAGTTAGACAAACATTTGATCTTTTACAGGGCATTTAAGGTTGAACTGGCCGGTCAGTTCTCCATACAAACGTCGTAGGGTGATCACTCCCATATTTGAGATTTTAGGTCCAGAATTAAACATAATACCGATTGAACTCGTCATTATCTAGGTTTGTATCGTAACGAAATTTTAAAAAGATAATTAAGTTAAAAATTATGGGCTTTGAAAACTTTGTATGAAAATGTTTCGAGGCTCACTCTCAACTTAATTATCTTTTTAAAGTTTCGTTACTATACAAACCTAGTTAATGACGTGTTCAATCGATATCATGCTTTGTTTTGGACCTAAATCCTCAAATAACGGAGTGATCACTCTACGGCGTTTGTATGGAGAACTGACCGGCCGCAGTTCACCCTTAACAATGTGCTATCTTAACGCTCGAGCGATCTTGGTACGATAGGGAAGTACATAGATATTGCGTGTGTAGGTATGGTCGGTGCGGACGGGCGAGTGTTCAGCGACGCTGCGGCCGCTGGGCGGCAGCGGCGGCGCGGCGGGCGACCCGCCCGTCAACTCGCTGCTCCTCACGCCCAAGAACCCGGAGCACTTCGTGGTGTGCAACCGTACCAACACCGTGGTGATCATGAACACTGCGGGACAGATCGTGCGGTCGCTGTCGAGCGGGCGGCGCGAGGAGGCGGGCGGCGCGCTCGTCTGTGCCGCGCTCAGTGCGCGAGGGACCTTAGTCTACTGCGCCGGAGAGGATCTAGTGCTCTACGCCTTCTGTGCTGCCACCGGCAAGCTCGAGCGGACCATCAACGTGAGTACACATACATGATCATACTCTTATCCCAATAGGTTACCATTGAAAGGCTGACACTTTTGAAGCAGTGATGGCTCAGTGGCATTGGCTATGGACTGCCGCGCAGCAGGTCCATGGTTCGAATCCCGCCGCGGGCTTGAGCTTCACCGCATGGTGGAAGGGCATTTTGCGAATGCCCGATTGGCTAGCGACCACCCCCAAGTAGAAAATCTGTCGCCAAGCACCTAACGGTGTGTTCCGGCAGCAGTCCTTGAGAGCCAGTGAAATTACAGGCACATGAGACTTAAGAACTATGTCTCAAGGTGACGGGCGCAGTGCAATTCGTGACTTGTGACGAAATGCATCTGTTATAGGCAGAGGTTAGTCCACTTAAAATCAGGTGGGCCTCGAGCTTGTTCCGTCACAATAACATAAAAAAAATATTAAAAAAATACTAAATTATGAAAATATAGTCCTAGATGTTTCTCATGTGTTTATTTCAAATTTCCATGAGTTACAAGTGGTAACTTAGCATAGGTGGTGTTAGGAATTGCAGGGATATGTTATTTATTACTTCACCGCACCCTAGATGTGTTGAAGTGACTATAAAAAGTACAACCTCAAATTCTGGAGACGAATTACTTAGCATTTAATGGATTCACCGTACGGGTGCCGGGTCCATAGCGTTGCAGAGGAAGAGGCCAGAGGGGCCTGGGACTTGCAACCCAGGAGTAGGATTAAGGGGCCCCTTTATGATATATCAATGCTCTCCTTCACCGCTCGAGCCTCCTCCCCTGCCTAACAAAATTTGGTAGGATCCTACTAATGCTACCTTCTAGGAAGTCAGTCAGAATTTGTTTCACTGAACCCGTGTTTAGAGGATTTCAAGATTCTTTAACGATCATGCCGCAGCGATATTATTACAGATAGTGCCTAACAACGCATACATGCGTTTACGCATTTTGTTTAAGTCTATAATTCCTGTTCTGTTCTAGATCCACGAAAAAGCAGTGATCGGCATGACGCACCATCCCCACCAGAATCTACTAGCCACTTACAGCGAAGACGGCCTGCTGAAGCTCTGGAAACCCTAATTCAAGGACTTATTAACTATAGTGCTAAAATACTTATATATATAAGCGAGAATGCGAGGCTCTTCCGACCATCACGTTATAGTATAAGCTTGTTGTCTTTTACAATTTGTAAGACTTGAGTCCCTATTGGATTTATTTCAATAATACTAAGGCCATATTCCACTTGAGTTATCTTCGATAGTTTTGGCCACATTTTGCGTCTGTGGATCCACATTTAATATGAACCATACACACAAAATGTGATCAAAATTATCGATAATAACGAATTTAGCGTTAAGTGGTATAGGCCCTAACATATATGACAATAAACCAAATATGGAATTTTTTGAACGTTTGTAGCGAAGTTTGCTTAGCCGTTCTGAACCTATCAGCAAAGTTAAGCAACTTCAGCCGCGGTCATGACTTGGATGGGTGACTGCTAGTGACATTACTACTGAGCGTGCACGTGCTTCGGAGGGCACGTTAAGCCGTCGGTACCGGTTGTCTTAGGTTAAGATATCTGTCGCCAAGCACCTAACGGTGTGTTCCGGCATCTGTCCTTGAGAGACAGTAATTCTAGGTTAGCCTGAACAACATCTTCGACCACATAAGGTGACCTTACTTACCATCAGGTGAGATAGTGGTCAAAGGCTTACATATCAGGCATAAAAAATGGAAATCAGCCTAGCAACTATTATACAATAATTTGTATAATTATGTAGAGAGTATTATTTTTAGTGTGCGTGTGCATTGAGTGAGCACCCTCAGAAAAAATTTAATAAAATAGGATAATTTAGTAAAAGTTCTAAAACAATTGTAAAACCAATATCCCTTTTTGTAAAAAGGTAAAACAGAAGATAAATCGTTTACAATCTGCTCACTCAGTCCTCACAGAAAACCGTCAATATCTTCAAATCTATTGAGTTTACAAAAATAAATTGTATACTAGTTTTTAGTAAAACTTGTGAAGAGTATAAGTATCAATGGACAGATTGCCTAGTGCCGTATTTAAAAATTTACAAATAGATAATTATGCTCACTCAATCCTCCATTTTCGCAAGGGCCGATTGCTCTCCAATAAACTATATAATTAAACTTCGTTATATTACTCGTGTTTAGTTCATGTTCAATAGGATTTCGTAACATACTAAACGAAGGTCTATTGTGATACATATATAAGTAATAAATAATTTTATGTGCTCACTCAATCCACACATTTATGAAAACCAAAAAACATGAATATCTTCAGATTTGTTACCATTACAAAAAGTCCAGATAGCTCATGTTTTAGTAAAATTTTTTACTAAATATCTGCCATTTCACTTCTAATTAAACTTGTTTACTTTTTGAGATATGCTTATTTTATTGTTTGTATGAAATTTCGTACTATAGGGTAACCATATTTTATGTATAAGTTTGTTCCAATTTTTTTTTCTTTTATAATGACTTCACATATCCCCATATCGATTAATATGGTCGAGTTTATTTGTTCTTAAAGAAGTTCCGATACAAAAAAGATCGTGTTCAATAGTACAAATAAATTAATGAACCTTTTGTTTGCTCTTTTCATACAACTTCGTATTTAAATCGATAATTTCAAATTGTACGTGTTAATAAATAAAGCTTTTCCCAAATATAACTTTTATTTTCTCTGCATTAAAGAAAACTTTGAATTGCCCATTTCGTACGTGGCTAAAACGCTATCCGCGAAAAGCCAAAAAAAAGAAACTTCATTCTTTAGTCTATGGCCAATTCCCATGCGCATAAATTTTCCCCGCCATTGCAAAAAATTATTCATAACTCGTTTTCACTGTTGAAATAATGGTTATTATTAATATGAAGAAAATTAGTTTTTAGTACTATTTCCTTCAAGTGTGTTGAAAAACGTTGTATGATACTCGTGTGTGTGTGGCATTGATGATTACCGTCCTTGGCTCTCTGAGGGCTCGGGTCACAATGGCGCCTCAGCAGTAATCATACATTACACACTTGTACCACAATGTAACCCACAACATTGACTTTTCATTTACCCGACTAAACTCGACCTACATATGTATCGTGTTTCTTTGTTTCTGTAAATTACAGAATTATATTGTATTGTCTATATTATACTGAAAATAGAGAAGTATAGGCAAAAATGTTTGTAGGTTCTAACTTAGAAGAAAAACAAATAAAACCGTAGGCCAAAAAACCTAATGAAAATGAAATAAGATTTTTGAAAAAAAAACTGTCTTGAACATGCTTTCAAGCATATTTTAAAAAGTACTGCACAGATTTCGATGAAATTTGGTTTATGGATAAATATTATAATAGATCCCGAAATTTATGAACTTTCTTTTTATTTTGAGACTTAACTAGTTTTTCAATGTTATTGCTTTTATTATCTATTATTACTTACTAATTAACGGTGGCTGACAATTCATCCCGTAAGTAGCATGGCTCAATGAAAAGGGTGAATATGAAAAGAAATTACACATTTAAAAGTTGGTTCGAATTCCTTGTAAAAAAATTTTTCACGAATTATGTTGACTTTTATTTGAGTAGTGTCAATGTTTACAATCGATAGTTATTTTCTATTATCAATATCACTTCAGCACTACTTTCGTAGAACTGCCGCAGTAACCAAACTAAATACCTATGTTTTTTTAGGAATTGAGGAGGGAAAGTGTCAACATTGTGAATTTTGTATTATTTTCCGAAAATATTGATTCTGAGATTTTATACGTAATTATGGTGGATAATTAACACAACCATTAAGTGTGTTACGAGTGTAGGCATTAGTGTACGAGTGTAGGCAAGTGACACACGGCTTTTCGTGATTCAAATTATTCCAACAATTAGGTACCTACTTGCAACTTTGACATTTGCGCTCGCAGTAAAAATTATATATATCAACAACCTCCCAATCAACTTAGCTCATATACGGACTTGCAAATTCTATTAGTATAAGCTAATTTTCTGTCGAAATTCATTAAGTCACATTCTCTCGGTCAAAAAGTAGCCTGTGTGTTCCATGTCCTAATTATGTATCAAATATCATCGCAATCAAATTTTATCAAAATAAAAAGGAAGTTCATAAGCTTCGGGATCTATTCTTATATTTATCCATAAACCAAATTTCATTGAAATCTGTGCAGTACTTTTTAAGATATGCTTGAAAGTATGTTCACGACAGATTTTTTTTCAAAAAATCTTATTTCGTTTTCATTATGTGGCTAATTTTAGGTTTTTTGGCCTACGGTTTTTTTTGTTTTTCTTCTAAGTTAGTACCTACAAACATTTTTGCCTATATTTCTCTATTTTCAGTATAACATAGATAATACAATATAATTCTGTAATTTACAGAAACAAAGTAACACGATACATATGTAGGTCGAGTTTAGTCGGGTAAATGAAAAGTCAATGTGGTGGGTTACATTGTGGTTTGTACCACGTGTTTGTAATGTATGATTACTGCTGTGGCGCCATTGTGACCCGAGCCCTCAGAGAGCTGAGGACGGTAATCATCAATGCCACACACACGAGTATCATACAACATTTTTCAACACACTTGTGAAGGAAATAGTACTAAAAATAACTTTCTTCATATCTAGTACTTATCATAATCTTTTTTTACCGGCGGTATGCCTTTATTAACAAAATACTACAAACTATATACTACACTACAGCTACTACAATAAAAGCATTTGGACTCATAGGCAGTCCAAATGCTCTAGCCCACTATCAGTTGGCAGCGTGCCCAGCAGATATTAATTTATTAATAATTAATATATGCTGATAAATTATTAATTAATAATAACTATTATTTCAACAGTGAAAACGAGTTGTGAATAATTTTTTGCAATGGCGGGGAAAATTTATCTGTTTTCCTATGCCACCGCATGGCGATTGGCCATGGACTAAAGAATGAAGTTTCTTTTTTTTTTTTGCTTTTCGCGTATAGCGTTTTATCCACGTACGAAATGGGCAATTTAAAGTTTTCATTAATGCAGAGAAAATAAAAGTTATTATTTGGGAAAAGCTTTATTTATTTAACACGTACAATTTGAAATTATCAATTTTAACGAACTTCTTTAAGAACAAATGAACTCGACCATATTAATCGATATGGGGATATGTGAAGCCATTATAAAAGAAAAAAAAACATTGGAACAAACTTAACATAAAATATGGTTACCCTATAGTACGAAATTTCATACAAACAATAAAATAAGTATATCTCATAAAGTAAACAAGTTTAATTAGAAGTGAAATGGCAGATATTTAGTAAAAATTTTTACTAAAACATGAGCTATCTGAACTTTTTGTAATGGTAACAAATCTGAAGATATTCATGTTTTTTGGTTTTCATAAATGTGTGGATTGAGCGAGCACATAAAATTATTTATTACTTATATATGTATCACAATAGACTTTCGTTTAGTATGTTACGAAATCCTATTGAACATGAACTAAACACGAGTAATATAACGAAGTTTAATTATATAGTTTATTAGAGAGCAATCGGCCCTTGCGAAAATGGAGGATTGAGTGAGCATAATTATCTATTTGTAAATTTTTAAATACGGCACTAGGCAATCTGTCCATTGATACTTATACTCTTCACAAGTTTTACTAAAAACTAGTATACAATTTATTTTTGTAAACTCAATAGATTTGAAGATATTGACGGTTTTCTGTGAGGACTGAGTGAGCAGATTGTAAACGATTTATCTTCTGTTTTACCTTTTTACAAAAAGGGATATTGTCTTTACAATTGTTTTAGAACTTTTACTAAATTATCCTATTTTATAAAATTTTTTCTGAGGGTGCTCACTCAATGCACACGCACACTTATTTTTATAGCACTGTGTGACCTAAATCCGACATAAGTCACGATTTTCCGTGACTTAAGAAGTCTATTAACGGACACATATCGTTATTAAATATTATGGTTTTCAAGCATATTTTAAAACCATTAAGATGACTTTTGATCCAGCAAATTACATATATACTTAGTAATTCAAAATAAAACAGCAAATATGAATGTACCGTGCACCTTACTTTTAATCGCAAGATTAGTCTACATCAAATCCCATTGGAGCCAAACAATTTTTTCTTTTATTGCTGATAGGCAAGCCTTAGACCACAATCTCACCTGATGGTAAGTGATGATGTGGTCGAAGGTGTTAACAGGCTTAAACTGGAAGAACTAAACCGTATGTATACATAGTATGTAATACGTTCGTTGTGTATTAGAGCCAAACAAGTTTATGAAATTTAAAGTCAAAGAGCGTAAGTAATTTGTCTACCCTAGTAGAAATGTAAATTTATATAATTTAGGTTAAGATTATTGTAAGTTAATTTTAATAAAAGTTTTAGATATTATCCTTTTTTTCAATCAAGGTCCATTCAGCTATTATAGTGTATTGTATAAGATAACTCAAAACTTCCGCAATTTTCATATTTATACTAGATTCTGTCAAAGAGTTCAATCCAATATATTTTTGTTACCTTACCTTTATTGCGCATCCTACAAAAAAACTCGAGATAATTAGGGTAAATTCCCAACGACTACCATTAATTACATATATTTACATTAGTGCCCTCGATCCCTAAATTATATTATTTATCTTGGTGCTATCCCAACGGGCCCCACCACTGGTAAATTGTTCCCGCTACGTTATTTAGTGAATCAATGCAAAACAATATAATTTTTGTAGAACCTTTTTTTATTCGAGTGTTTGCAATGGAGCGACTAAGTGGGACGAAAGCTAGGCGAGCGCGACGTAGTTGAACAACATCAATAAATAAAGGAAACAATGAAAACTACGAGAACTGCCCGCTTATTGAGCTTCCGCACCCATATGGAAGTGCAAATATCCTAGTAAAAATTGTTGGTTTTGATTCAGTATACAAAAAAAATAAAGTTGATTTCCTAATCAATTATCTATTTAATATTAATGCAAATAATTAGTTAAGGGGATGGCTGGTTTTTTGTCCAGTTAAATGATTAAGGGGATTTTTGGACTTATTGTCCAACTAGCTGTACCTGCGACTTCGTTCGCGATTGCCGTGCCTGCAGACTAATTATTCACATTTGAGCACTGTTTATCTCATATTAAGCAACGCTGTGGTCTGCGGTGAAGCACTCTTAGTAAAGCATAGCTCAGAAAGGAGCTTTTACTTTGGATTTGAAAACTCCCGGGTTGTATTTTCCAGAAAACAGTAGTTAAGTAACTCAGAGTTCCTTCGCGGTTCCCACAATAATTAATGTTGAAGCACAGTACTTTGTGCGTTTCTTTGTAATTTCGATTTTAAAACGGCGTCTTTTTACCGAGGTTCCCCTTGTTTGGCGGTAGAAAGAAAATAGATTGTGCACTTCCATTGCGCAGTCTACGAAATGTATCCGGCAAAAGATATATTTAAAAAAACTGATTGTGGCGTATGTTCCAGATTTTAGAGTTTTATCTTAGCAAGCTTGCAAAACTAAATAAGGGTGCTGGGCTGCCCGTGGGAGGCCAAGCTGCCCGTGGGGATTATGGCAAACCCTCCCACAGTGGGAGAGGCTGTTCAGCAGTGGACAATCCGGCTGATATAATATATCTATTATGCCTATATGATACGTTCAAGAGTTTCTGAACATTCCGCGGTTCAAGTAATTTGGAACAAAATATTTAGATTGTGATAACTGTAATTTCTGAACTACAAAACCGATGACTTTAAATCGGGAAAATCTTTAAAGTACCACTATTCTAACAAAAAGAAGAATTGAAGTCGGACTACGCGTTTAATAAACTACAATTAAGTGTACATTTTGACTTTCATCCCCTTTCCCAAGGGAACCTTGCTGAATTTCGGTACAAAAAGTATGCAATGTCCTTCATTGTAGTATGAACTCAAATCGTAATAAATTACATAGGAATTTATTCAATAGTTTTGGCGTGATGCGCGGCTATGATACAGACAGACAGAAAAAAAACAGTTTTGGCATCAGTATCAGCTACAGAATACTCTCAAAAATTATTTTTAAAATATTTGCATGGTACAGAATTGGACCTATTACAGTTTTATTTTAAGTATAGATTATTCCCTTCCAACACTCAAAGACGACAGAGGTGATTTCTGGGCAATAAGCCTCCGCACCCGAACGGGCGCCCCGCTGTGGCTGCTGCAATGCAACCCCAGAGCAAGTGAAGCAGTGATGGCTCAGTGGCATTGGTATGGACTGCCGCGCAGCAGGTCCATGGTTCGAATCCCGCCGCGGGCTTCAGCTTCACCGCATGGTGGAAGGGCATTTTTCGAATTGCCTGGCTAGCCACCACCCTCAAGTAGAAAATCTGTCGCCAAGCACCTAACGGTGTGTTCCGGCAGCAGTCTTTGAGAGCCAGTGAAATTACAGGCAAATGAGACTTAATAACTATGTCTCAAGGTGACGGGCGTACAATTCGTGACTTGTGACGAAATGCATCTGTTGTAGGCAGAGATTAGTCCGCTTAACATCAGGTGGGCCTCGAGCTTGTTCCGTCACAATAACATTAAAAAAAAGAGCGTCTTGTCAGCGGATAGTCAGTGTAGTGTGTAGCGTAGCGAAGCTTTCATTATATCATCTATTCCCACAAGTTAGTTACCTGGCTTCAACCTCTGGATACTCAACTAAATTATCAAATTAAACTTGCTCTTGCGGGTAATTTCGTATGAACATATTTTTATGAATTCAATCAGACGGAGAAGTTCTAAAAAAACCGGCCAAGTCCGAGTCGGACCTTCTGCATAGAGGGTTCCGTACAAACCTGTTGTACCTGTAGGTACTTACCTATGATATCTGAACTGATCAAACGAGAAAAAAATAGTTCACGACAAAAATCTCGATAGTTCAGTTTTTTTTTGCCTTATATGTTAGCTTTTGACCACTATCTCACCTGAGTGATGATGTGGTCGAAGATGTTGTTCAGGCTAACCTAGAATTACTGGCTCTCAAGGACAGCTGCCGAACTACACCATTATGTGCTTAACGACACATTTTCTACTTGAGGGTGGTAGCTAGCCAGGCGGGCATTGGCAAAATGTCCTACCATCATGCAGTGACTGAGTTTTCAGACAGCCAGCCTCCATTATAGGATAACGACTGCCATGATATGCCTTCCAAAGCATGGAAACGATCTGTAGTACATACCAATAGTGGTCATCTATAAAATATGCCAAGGCTGAAGATATAGATAAATAAAGTAGCATTAAGAAAATATTTTATTAAATAACGATTATGATAATGTAGATAGTAGTAGATCATTGGCAGTGGTCAGGTGGGAGAGACGAGACGCGGCGGCAGCGCTGGCGGCACTATCCTCGCGTCGCGCAGGTACGGGTGGTTGGCGGCAGCCCGGGCCGCGATGCGCTCGCTGGGCTCGTAGCGCAGCATCAGCTCGAAGAGCGAAGCGGCGTGCGGCTCGGCGCGCGCTTCCGCCGTAAGAAGCGCGCGCGCCGGCTTGCTCGGCCAGCGCGGGAACGACGCGCGGTAGTCTGGAAGCCGCCGCGCGCCCGGCCACACATCGGCCTCGCCGGGCGTGCCCAACGCACGGAACACTCTAAACAACTGATCGATCTCACTATCGCCTGGGAACAGCGTGCGCCCGCTCGCCATCTCAGCATAAATACACGCCAGGCTCCACACGTCCACCGCCGTCGAGTAGAATTTCGCTCCGAGCAAGATCTCCGGCGCACGGTACCACAGTGTGACCACTTCGTGCGTGTACGCGCGCACTGGAATTCCAAAGACGCGTGCGAGGCCAAAGTCAGCAAGCTTGATGTGCCCTTCTGCGTCCACGAGCAGGTTCTGTGGCTTTAGATCACGGTGCAACACGCGATGCGAGTGACAGTACGCCACACCTTCTAGTAGCTGCCGCAGGTAACTCTGTAAATAAGCAATACATAAAGTGAATCAACCTAATCAAATATTTAGTGTTTTTCTGTAACTATTTACTCATTTCTATGTACAAGAAGCAACAATAGCCAAGCGGTTGTAGCTATGGACTGTGGTCCATGGTTTGATCCCCATTGCCAGCTTGTGCTTCACTACATGGTGAGAGGGCATTTTGTGAATACTCGCCTAGCTAGCTACCACTTTAAGAAGAAAATCTGCGGCAAGCACCTAACAGTGTGTCCCAGCAGTAGTCCTTGAGAGCCAGTAGAATTACAGGCACATGAGACTCAATAACTATACATCTTAGGGTGATGGATGCAGTGCAGTTTGTTTCTTGTGACAAAATGCATCTGTTATAGACAGAGGTTACCGCTTAACATCAGGTGGGTCTTGTGCTTGTTATGTCACAATAATATACAAAAAAAAACAAGTCTTGTTTTGTTCACTATTGATTGACAGATAATGTAGAATCTAGCACCATTTTAGATCTAACCTAATAATAGTGTGAATGAATTACACAAATTGAAATAAATTCCAAGAAATTGTAATTAACACTTCCATAGAAACAACCATAAGGCTGGGCATTCATCAGAAATTAGTGAGGAAGATGATCAGCATGCGAGAAAAATAATCAGTGTGAGAGAAAAAAATCAGCAACAGGATTGCTACAGTCAGTAAGGCTTGAATAAATTTTGCTATCATATTGGTTGATTATTTGCTCAACCTCTGGTGCATATGCAGCATTAAGAGTTAAATCACAACAAACACACATATAATTGGGTTAATGAAGAATTTGTAGCAACTGGAGAAAACAACTCTAGCGTTAGAAGAAGGGTGTCACAGTTATTTAAACAAAGTTATGAGGGGTACTACATATCATAATCTTGGACATCAAGTTCTTATAAAACATAAGAACCGAAAAATAACAAAGAGCAGAAAATAATAAGAAGCAGTGCCAAATGATCCTAATTTCATTTTGGAAGAGCACAATGCTCTAATAAACATTTGTATTATATTTATCCTAATGAGGCCGCAATGCTTGTTTAGTGCATTGATTGATCTAAATTATGTTTATGAACTTTTGTGGAACAGAGCAATTGATCTACTAAATGCTTCATCTTGCCAATTGCAACTGTTCCTTCTCAGACATGGTTACTTGGAAGAGATAGCCATAAGCAATAAGACCTCAAGTAGTGTCAACTTCTGTGAAATACATAAAAACAGTATTTATCATATGCCATTCATTAATCCTAGCGCATCATAGATAATGATTTGTATTTTTTTTCATGAATGCCTGAATTTTGTTGCTTATGATGCTTACAAGTTAAACACTTTTATACTTCCATAGCTACTGTCTGTGGCTTGATTAGCATTGAGAGAATAGAAGCTACCCAGATGAGCCTAACCCATGACGTGAAGCTTAAGTACAAACTCACTACCACTATCATTGAAAATAAATATACTGAGACTATTGGGGAAATTAATAATAATTTAAAAATAGGTGTATGTATATAAGTAGTTCTACAGACACTTCTATTTAGAAAGTTCCACAGAAGGTACGGTTCTTACTTCCCTGAACTTCTCCATGATGGTGGTAGTTTTACATTGAATAGGTAACTAAAGGGCTATTATCACACTGAGTTAATGTATCTACGAACCTATGTATACCTGGCAAATCCATAGTTGAGATACAGGAATGTAGGTAATCATTATTATTTCAATTTCTTGTAGTATATTCACTCAGCTGATGAGCGACTTTCATGAATAACTAATTCTGAGAAGTTGTTAAAGAAGTGTAATGAAACATTTTGTTGTTTAACATCATCACCACATGATTTAGCAAGGCAACCTTTTTGTATTGTATCAGTGATAAATTCTTTATTATAATACTAGATAAGGGTTATTTTTCTTAGAATGGAACTCTCAATAAAGAAAAGCATAATCCTACTAATAATAAGAATGTGAAAATTAAAGTTTGTATGTGTTGCCATTGAACCATCAGCTAGGACATGGGATACTTTTAACTATATTTACCAATTTCATGGCGGCGATTCTAAACAGGGATAGGTTAATGTAGTTTAGATAAACAAGGCTCTACTGTATTTGGATATGTTTTATTACCTTTACAAGATCAATGCGAAGTGGTCCTTTAGTAATGTCCATGAGTCGTTTAAGATCCATGTGAAGGTATTCGAAGACAAGGAAAAGCTTGTTGTCTGTGAGAAGTACATCAAGTAGACATACAACATTTGGGTGATTCAATTCACGTAGAACAGAAATTTCGCGAAGTGCAGTCGATGGAACTCCTTCAGGCTCACTGAAACCACCACATTTATTTTAACTTCATAATATTATCTAACCTATATACTCAAACTAACGATAAGATCCAGTGCAGTACTAAACAGTCTCGGTGGTCATTGAAACGTGACTGGATCTGGCAGCGATTATTAAGTTCGTGAAACAAAACTTACTTTTCGAGTTTAATTTTTTTTAATGCGATTTCTTTCCCGGTTACTCGATCTTTAGCCTTGTAAACTACTCCATATGTTCCTTCCCCTATTTTTTCAACTCTTGAGAAGTTTTCCATTATGCATTTAGTACGCAAGCTATGAGTGCATTACTTCAACAAGTTAATAACATCAGAATAACTCCTAAAAATATAAATCAGACCTATTGAATTGGGCCGCAGCTATTTCCCCGCAGTAATTTTAGCACAGACTAAATATACCTGTTCGTTCTTCAGTGTAATGTTACCATTACTAAGATTTTCAGGTAACTCTGTATTGGCCATACAATTGACTTGTAACCGTGAATGGGATGCTTTGCCAAGCGATTTATTATCTGTGTTATACGTCTGTCTATGATTAGGTTTGTTTACATTATTGTATTTTATGAAGTTCTGAAGTTCTCTAAATATAAAAGCTAATTTAAATTGACTGTTTTAGAAATCGTCCGTCAAGTCCGATCCCATATCAAATGTAAGTAAGTCGAGTATAATACAACAAAACGTCGTAATGAAAACCTGTAACTGTTGCATGGTAGGAATCACTGCAAATACTAACAATTTGCCATTAATAAAGAGATGCTTTTATTTTTTAATAATGAATCGCCCTCCTAATCTCGAAATAGGTCAGTTGAAAACGTTACTAATAGTCAATTGGTCACCTATAATAATATAAGCTATATGGCCAGTGTCGCAAAACTTGCCATACTTATCTATCTTATTATAAAACACATATGAGGTTATAGCTTCGCGATGTACTAATGTATATCTCATACCTGGATTCGTCTTCCTGTAGGCTGCTAATTCTTTGTTTCTGCTTTGCCTTGGTTATGGGTTGTTGTTGTGTCTCAGCCTGCTCTCTACATCCACCTCCTATAGATATTAATGCAAGATGAGTATACCTAATCACCCATCCTGCCGCGGAGTCACGGTAAGCCCGTGGCGCTCCTTGGTGCACTACTTGGTCAACTGCAAACATAACTAGTATCAAGGCAATAACTAAAACTCAATCACCGTCTCGCGATACACGGATTAACATACAATCTCACTCACAAAGGCGCGAGCGATATACCAGACGTCTCTGGTAACCCATGAAACGTAAACTTGGTCAAGTGCGCAGCCCAAGATTCTGAAACAACCCAGATCTCAACCCCCGCCTTGGAGACGAGATATGTGCCTGGGTCAACTTTGGAGCTGTGGTTAGCATAAGATGAATACCAGTCAAGATTGATCCCACACAGAGTGTGCAGGCAACCATCCAAAATGGCATTCCTAATAAAGATGAAACAAGGGACGAGACGAATTTACTTAGCATTCCATGGATTAACCGTGCGGGTGCCGGGTCCATAGCGTTGCAGAGGAAGAGGCCCAAGTCAAGGTGCCTGGGACTTGCAACCCAGTGAGTAAGGTTAAGGGGCCCCTTTATGATGCATCAATGCTCCCTTTCACGGCTCAAGCCTCCTCCCCTGCCCAACCAAATTTGGTAAGATCCTACTAATGCCGCCTTGGATACACGTTCTAGGATGGAAGTTACGGTTTTTCTTGACAGGCCAAGTTCTTTTAGTAGGTTATACAGGGATTTCGCTGGTGTACCCCTTGCTCCGACTTCTACAGCATATAAATTAACCACATAACCGTTTTTGGTTAATTCATTTGTTAAGTCATAATATTTGTTAGTTTTTATTGTGTGGTCTTTAGGTATGTTTGTTTCCCACGGCACAGTAAGTTCTATAAGTACTATGCGTTTTAGATTTTTTGACTATGGAAATATATCCGGTCTGGATGACGAAACACCAACATCCTCAGGAATTGTGTAATGTTTTTCATACATGTCCATCAAAAGAGTCCAATCGGGAGCTGCGCCTAAGATGGAGTAAGGCTAACTTCTACAGCATATAAATTAACCACATAACCGTTTTTGGTTAATTCATTTGTTAGGTCATAATATTTGTTTCTTTTTATTGTGTGGTCTTTAGGTATGTTTGTTTATCATTATCATCATAAGCCGAAGACTTACTATTTTGCACAAATGCCTCCCCCATCCACATATTATGTACTTAATTATTACATTAGATTGCATATGCTGGGATTTTGTCCTTGTGTCTGATCTAAAACTTATTCAAGTTTGAATTAGTGGAATCAAACATCTTTGTCAGATAGATTTTAATAACAATCAAAACCCTTGTACACATGTTTTTTTTACCATGGCGGAGGTTATTTACACATCATTTTCTTTAAAAATGTATTAAAAAAATGGTCAACATTTGTTGATGTTTTGTTACATGTCAGTAGACACACACTCATATAGTATTTTAGTTGGCAAAGTACTTGAGTCAATAACTTATTTTAAATTAACATTTGAGCTAAGTGCTTTCATTAACTATAAGTTCAGTGTCAGTCGTTCAGTGTCAGTCAGAACATGTAAATGAAATAGTCTATCAGGCAAGGTTTCAAGGTTCTTAGAACTATTTACAATAATTATATAAATAGGTACTTATTTTTGTACAAGAACTTCAAGTGTATTAAATGATTTACCTGTATTTTGATTCGACGACAATGGTGTTTGGTGTATGTTGTGAATTTAATCACTTCTGCCATAACGAGGGTACTTTTCCAATGTTTTAATAAAAGTACTTGTAGAAACGTGTTGGTAGAAAGGTATTGTTTGGATTTTACACTAATTCATGTACAAACAAAAGGAACGAGATTTTAAGCTAATGTACTTTATACTGCATATCAGAAGATTTTTTTAGTTTTTTTTATGCATGCAAGTGATGATGTGGTCGAAGGTGTTGTTAGGCTAGCCTAGAATTACTGGCTCTCAAGGACAGCTGCCGGAACACACCATTAGGTGCTTGGCGATAGATCTTCTACTTGAGGGTGGTAGCTAGCCAGTCGCCAACGTCCGCCGCGGTAATGAGTTGGATGGGTGACCGCTAGTGACATTACTACTGTGCGCTTCCGTACTTCGGAGGGCACGTTAAGCCGTCGGTCCCGGTTGTCGTCTTAGGATGGCAGTCGTTATAGCATAGCGGTAGGGCATTTTGCGAATGCCCGCCTGGCTAGCTACCACCCTTAAGTAATGTAATCCGCATAGCAGGGGTTATTGCAAACCTAACAATATTAATCTAACATAGTTATGTATGTAGGTACAATTACTTAATCTGTGATTTGTTATATTGTTATTCATTAAACTATAGTAGAGCAATATTAATGAGTTTTTTGTTACATTTTTAGGGTTCCGTAGTCCTGACAAGGAACCCTTATAGTTTCGTCATGTCCGTCTGTCCGAGGTTTTGCTAAGATACCGTTTGTACTAGAAAGCTGCAATTTTGTAAGGGTATGTAAACTTATCACGCCGTTAAAGTGGTAATTTTTTTTTTTTTTTTTAGGGTAGCTCCCATTTAAATGATGTGGCGATGATTTTTTTTTCGTCGTCTATCCACCCACCATCGTGTGGGGTATCATTGAATAGGTCTTTTAAAATGACTTCGGGTCCCTAAGTCTATTAGATGAATGTTTGTGTTTATTGAAATGTTGCTCCTGTCCAGTAACGCGGCTGAACGGCAATGCAGGCTAGATCTTTGCAGTATTATGTTTATAATGCATGTTTCTGTTTCTTAGGGGGTAACTTAACTTACTTAGGGGTTTCTGCTTCCTCAGGCTGCATGTCTACTAAATAAGGTGTTATTACAAAATCACAAATATACGATAGGAAAAATTTAAGTCATGCGCGGGATTCGAACCCGCGTCCATCCACCCCTTGAGCCGGGGTATGCTCTAACCAATTGAGCTGTGTGAGTGTTTGTGTAACTCCGCCTCATAATGTTGAATTTTGATATTTATGATGCCGGTCCTCAGCCCGGACAAAGGAGGAAGGCACACACTTTACTAATCATCCTACAATTACTGGCTCTCAAGGACAGCTGTAATTTTGCCAAGCACCAAACATCCGTTGCCAAGGTAGGTGCTTGGCGACAGATTTTCTACTCGAGGGTGGTTGCTAGCCAGGCGGGCATTCGCAAAATGCCCTACCACCATGCTAAAAACAAAGTCAAAAGTATTACTTAGTGCTTCTTCATAATGGTATGCATACTGTGATTGTGGAATGTGTACAATAAGATACCATGTAACCTATCAAAAGGTACTATGTTAAATTGCAAAACATGGTTTAATTTTTGTACTGTCACGATTGATTTTTATGTATAACCACGCATAGTAATGCATCTAGGTTAATTAACTACACTAACTGGATCATATGTTCTTGGTGATATTTTTTGTGGGCTAGATTATACCTTCAGTATTTCTTATTAACTTTATCAATTTAATTTCAATAGTCTATAATTATGCTCATTCATAGATAAACGTGGCTAGGTGATAATGTAATTGCTATCATTAACAGACATACATATAGTAAATAATATTCATACATAGGGATAAGTGAACTTAAGTTAACATCTGTCACAACCGCTAGATTGAAGTGGAAACCTTGGTAGGGGTAGGTGTACAAGGCGACTATAATGCGGAGATTTTATATTCCAGTAACGTAAAACCAAAACCGTCACTCCAGTAACCAACCTGGAGTGAGGAGGGCAGAGCAGTGCACGCACGTATTCAGATCTAAGCTCCTGGGTGACATTGCAACGGGAGCACGCGTGGTGCTTAGCTTCAGGCACAACTTGATGCTGCTCTACAGATTTTATTACGCCAGTTGAATAAGATGTGTGCTATTGCTCTAGGGCTATGATAGCAGTGTTGTGCTGTGATCACATCGCAGCTTTGTATACAGTCAATAAGAACTTGTTGAGACATAGGTACTGATGAATATAATTTCCATTCTTTTTCAGGAACGTAAAATCTTTCTCCATTGACGTCTTCAATCAAGTCTGTCAAGCCTGTGTACAGTCAAGCATATTCCTGTAACGTTTTTGTGATAATGTCAATGTGCCTGTGTTTCAATACCTAAATAATTTACTATCTAGAAATTCTTTATAAATATTAAACTCTTCCTGTAATAACTGAACTGCTTTATTTATTCCTTTTCCATTGCCCATTAGTAGTATGGACATCAACAAAGTGTTATACATATTCCGTTACCTTTGTATAGGCATATAATTATCATGTTTTAATCCCATAACTTCTCTTTGGGTAGACTGATTTAGATAAAACAAAAACCTAAACCTCATGACTCCTATAAATATATAGGTATTAGAAATAAGAAAAAATATTAGTATCTAACACCTTCCTATTTATTAAAAAAGATTTTTGTTGGTATATTACCAAGAAAAATGTTTTTAATATTTTTTTTATATCTATGATAGGCTAGCCTTTGACCACTATCTCACCTGATGGTAAGTGATGATATGGTCGAAGATGTTGTTCAGGCTAGTCTAGAATTACTGGTTCTCAAGGACAGTTGCCGAAACACACCGTTAGGTGCTTGGCGACAGATTTTCTACTTGAGGGTGATAGCAAGCCAGGCAGGCATTCGCAAAATGCCCATCCACCATGCTGTAACGTGGGACAACAACCGGGACCGATGGCTTAACATGCCCTCCGAAGCACGAAAGCGCTCAGTAGTAATGTCAGTAGCGGTCACCCATCCAACTCCTGACCGCGGCGGACATTGCTTAACTTAGTTGATCGATTCAGAACGGCTAAGCAAACTTCGCTACGTGTGCTTCAATTATCTGTCATGTATAGACATGACGTTTATTACAGATTTATTACATGTATAGATGATAGCTCCAGACGGAGAACTCACTTAAAAGACAAGCGATTTCACAGGTTCAAAGAAGTAAAGAACTTGAAACAATTTAGCCAAACATGTTATTGTCATAAGAATGTGCGTATAGTCACGGAAATGCTTTCATTACCGTGGTGCTGTCAGGAATTACAGCGGTGAGCGGAGTTATTAACCGATTTCCAAAAAAGGAGGAGGTTCTCAATTCCACGCGTATTTTTCTATCTTATGTATGACCAGGCATAACTTTTTACAGATTGTAGTCCGATTTCAATAATTCTTTTTTTATTAGAAAGGATATACCATTGTGGTGGGCCCGTATAAATTTCATTAAAATCGATTGAATAGTTTATAATTATGTTATAGTCAATTGAAAAATGTATTTGCTTACCTGGATGATTTAATGGTATTTGCTATTGTCGACGATGAACACTATTTTAGGCGAGTGATTGTTATTAGAACTTCATGAGTTTGACCGACAGCTTCGTTAGTTACTCTCTTCAGCTTTTGGCGTCGTGTCGTCGATTGAAAGCTCAATAGCTTTTTTTTATGTTATTGCGACGGAACAAGCTGTGTTAAGTGGACTAACCTCTGCCTATAACAGACGCATTTCGTCAACGATGAATTGCACTGTGCCCGTCACGCTGAGACGTCCAGTTGTTAGGTCTCATTAGCCTGTAATTTTTCTGGCTCTCAAGGACTGCTGCCGGAACACACTGTTAGGTGCTTGGCGACAGATTTTCTACTTGAGGGTAGTCCCTAGCTAGGCGGGCATTCACAAAATGCCCTTCCACCATGCGGTGAAGCTCAAGCGCGCGGCGGGATACGAACTATGGACCTGCTGCACGGCAGTCCATAGCCAATGCCACTGAGCCATCACTGCTTCAAAAAAGCTTCGGCCCTGCTATAGGTAAATCCCATAAATATCTTATATTAGTAAGTAATGGATAATAAGAATATATTAGGGTTTGCATATAGAGCACATGGGGTACTTTTCTTCCCGGAAGAGTGATGTTGATAGCCACTATGCACGTGTATGAAGTCGTGGGTGGAAACTGAAGCATTGTGACTACATAACTTGTGAACAAATACATAGATAATAATATAAATTATTACCATTACGTAATGTCAAATGGTTTGAATTTTCAAATATCGAACATACATTTACATCTTAACAAGTCAGCATCGGCACCCGAATTCAGGCATACATATGAAATTCAATTGTTTTCATTACCTATGATGCGCAAGAATTAATGTATTCAAATATACCGAAGATGCCTATGAAATGAACAAGATAAGAAAAAGGCCATGATCAACAAAAATACCAGTAAAATATATACATTTTATTTCACTATTGTACACAAATTCTCACTACCCTATTTGTATGTTAATATAATAAAACATTTATGTATGATTTTTGATGGGATAAAAATACTCAAATTGTATATTAATCGAACTAAATTGAAACTAAAATAATGTACGTAATGAAAATATCTAATACTAGCTTTCCGTCCGCGACTCCGCCCGCGCGTAGGTATATCAGTTATCGTTTTGCGCAATTGGAAAGAACTATCCTATGTCCTTCCCTGGATCTCTTTTACCAAAAAATGGAACCGACATCAACACTCAAATGTGTGAAATAACTTGTTGAAGTCAGTACCATGATGGTTAAAAAGTACCTACTATCACAATTTTGTACGCATGGTACCGACTTCGACAAGTTATTTCACACATTTGAGTGTTGAAGTAGGTTCCATTTTTTGGTATACATTATTTTGCACCCTTTTTAGTGACCCCTGCTACTTATGGGATCGATTGTCATTCACTGTCAATCACTTTATCATCAAGATAGGAAAATATTTTTCAGCTATTGGAGTGTACCCCAAAAAAGGCTGATCCGATTTCTGATTTCCGATGATGAAATTTAAATGGGACGACACGGCAAGCATCAGTTTTCAAATAAAAAAAGAATCATCAAAATCGGTTTACCCAGTCAACATTTCTGAGGTAACAAACATAAAAAATAAAAATACTGAAGAATTGAGTACCTCGTCCTTTTTTGAAGTCGTTAAAAAATACGGCTGTATTTTGAAAATACCAATATACCCCCTTACTTATAAAAACATCGCTATGTAGTTGCTAACTAATGGATAACTAAACAGTGTTTAAGTAATGCTTAAATATTTCTTACTTATAAACGCTACATAGCACCTGTTTAGCTAAGAAATGGATAATGAGGTCGAACGTATTTTAAACTGACAACATTGTACTAAAAAGTATTATGAATGACCTAAATGGCCAAATAGCATGTATCTAGTGCTAAATATCTTGAAATTAAAAAGTAAATATAATACTTTTCTTTATATAGTACCACCAACTTAACTGTGCAGTTTTCGAGGGCGCTACTGGTCAAGGAAATCAACTACGAACTGTCACAATTTGAAGGAATGTTGTAGTTCTTTTTTCTGCCACCTGAACAGATAAGTTGGTGGGTCTGTAACTAAATCAGCTGACCAGAAATATGGGCGCCATCTTGTTACTTAAAATTTAAACAAGGGTGGGACGGTGTTTAAATTGACAGCTGATTTAAGCAGTACTTAGGTACTGGATAAAGTTATGTAGCGTTTATGAGTAAGAAATTTTGCTAATCAGCGGCTAAGTAATGTTTAAAATTTAAGTAGCGTTTATAAGTAAGGCTGATAGTGTTTAAAATTTGTTAGGCAAGAATAATAAATAAAACAACAACGAATTCAAGAAATGTATGTTTGGAGTTTTGTTATTTTTTTTTGCCAACATTAAAAAAAGGAGGACGTAGGTACTCAATTCATATATTTTTATTTAATTAACTAGAAATAATATACTGGCTACAGAAACATCGTAATTAAATAATTGATTGTACAAGAGAGAGAGAGCCTATCACTTATAGGCATCTGACGACGTGCGTATCGGAGACATTGCCATTAAATTTAGCGCAGGAGTCCATACTTTCAACACCATAATATAATGTATAATCATAATATAATTTACTTTACCTTGCTGTACACACATTATGTTAAATTACAATCTATTTCAAAATTTGTATAACAGTTATAATTGACATAAGATAATGTATGACATAATTATCTGTAATTTGTTTTGTGTGTCTAAATAAATATTTCCGTCATTATAAAAAAATTCCAAAAACTTAATCGTTAAAAATATTTTATGGACTTATCAAACCTGCTCACAAAATTTCGTGAGAATCTGTTGAGAAATGCGACCTTTATAGAACAACCGGACATACGAAAGCATTTGTAGCAGCGACGACGCGCGACGCTTTGAATTAAGTTCTTGCTCGGTTAATTAGTGTATGTGTAGTGTATATCAAATTCTCATGTCAAAGTGTTAGTAACAAAACTCTACCGAAACGGCTTGACCGATGCCTATGAAATTTTGTGTGTATATTCAGTAGGTCTGAGAATAGGACGTTAACTATTTTTCATACCCAACATTTTATTTTTATCTTTCGGACAAAATCATTTTTTTTTAATTTATCTACGATTTGGCATAAATACCTACAATAAACCCTAAAATTTCACCCTTCTACCACCAACACCTATTTTTAATAGCTATACAAGTAGGTACTTTAATAATTTTCTACTCTCGGCGGTCGATAATTGATCAGGAAATGAATTGCCTAGAGATGAATTGCTGTGGCCGTTTTAGGGCTGCTATTACCACTCGTTCTGTTATTCCCGCCAGGCGTCTATCGGTGTCACTTCTCACCCCGTAAACAGCACGGAGTAGGCAGGACTCCTGTCTTATGCACACAATAAGCTTTCTATCACTTCCTAAAGTTTAGGCCTTAAACAGTTTTATTTCCTAAAATTTCACTATCTATACGGTCACAAAAGTTCACGGATATCCAAAATAGCATAGCATGTTGAGTACGATGAGGAGCAGCAAGCTTGCAAGTAATTGTGAATGAAAGAATTAACGCAATACAAAATAAGGCTGTATTTTGTATTGAAAATATCAATGTAGACTAAAAGATGTAGTTTAAAATTTATTAGGTAGGTAGATATGATAATAAAAGGACAATGAATTCAAGAAATATAATAAAAAGATAATAAAAGGAAAATGAAAAAATCTTTGGTGTTTTGTTATTTTTATATGCGGTTATCGTTAATAACGCTTCTTTCCTCTTCCTTTTTTTACTTACTTACATAAAATAAGTTAGTCATTATTATGTGACTAACATAATATTCACTAGATATAATTTATATGGCAAAACAACGGTCAGACCCACCAACTTATCTGTTCAGATGGCAGAAAAAAGAACTACAACATTCCTTCAAATTGTGACAGTTTGTAGTTGATTTCCATGACCAGTAGCGCCCTCGAAAACTGCACAGTTAAGTAGGTGGTATATACCGGGCCAACTAGTATTCATATAATATGTCTACAGAATTTCTTATATTTACTAAATTTACTTTACTTTAAGTATAAATTTAGACCTAATCCTTTTAAAAAGCCATTTACATATATTTACTAAAACAAAATTCGTAAAGAAGAAGAACAACTCTTAATTCCGTGTCACGGAACGTATATCTTCGTAAGAACGTAATAGCCTTATACATACAGCACACTATAAAAGAACCAGTCTAAAAGACCCCTACAATCCAGAAAGGCGAACGGTGACAAAGGTTATTTTATGCTGGTACTGCGGGGAAATAGCCAAAACATTGCCCACGCAGTAGCACACATACACAAAAACCTTAACACTTTCAAAGAAATACATCCACACATACACATATTTCTGACACTCCGGGCACCCATATTGCCATTTTTTAGAATATTCAGATTTCGTATTTATCTAGGACACTGTGAACATAATATGTTTATACAAAAATCAAAAGGAACGAAAAAAGAAGCAAAGGGAATTGTTAATGAAATATTTGTCAATAACTTTGGGATATTTCTATGCTCCCACAGCTATTTTTCGTCAGTAAAAAGCAAATAATTAAAACTATGAAAAGCTGCCCATTCACGCACTCAGTTTTACAGGGTTCATTCAATCTTTTATATCATCTATGCAAGGTTCCACAGATAATATATGCCTGTCATTTACTGCGGGGAAATAGCTACTGCGATTGAATTGAATTATTTCAATTTCCTTTTCCCTCGTATTTTTATTTTTTGACAGCACCAGTGCTGCCAGATTAATTTATTTGTCGTTAACTGGGCCGCGTTCTAAGCCTCAGAGTGTAGTTGTCGGTTGCTTTAACTTACTCGAGGGCATAGATCAAGTAGAATATATGATACGTAGGGTATATTCCATTAGTCGCTAAGAACGTTATTTTCGATAATTTTGATCACACTGCGTCTATGGTTGTGATCACGTGATCGTTTGTAACTGTCATCCCCGTTCCATTTTTGGATAAGAATGCCACTCAAATTTTAGCGAATCTCACTCAAATGGTAAGCACCCATACTCGAGGGTTTGGAACGACTCTGTTGTTTTATAACCTCAAATATCGATTTTTGGCGGGGAACTAGCAAGATATATAGAAGTTTTATGATGTATGAAATGCAATAACTACCGTTACCTGCAAAATACAAAAGAGTGCCTATAAATCTCTCATCAAGAAATGTCAAGGTCATGACAGTTAAAGATTCAACCTTTTAACGACCGTTTTTGATAATAAAAAAGTTGCGCTCTACTCGAAGGTTGTGAACGACGTTAGAGTGAAAAGTTGCACTCCGAGTGCACTCTCACCGAGGTTCCTAACGACCCCCTGTGGTTTCACACCGTACCTTCCCCTCATCTGTATCGGGCTACTACTATATCGGGCCGATCACGTATCTGACGTATCTTCTCTCCCAGATTTTCCATCATTAGTTTTTTTCATTCGTCATATAAGCCGGCCTTCGCAACAAAACGACTGCAACCTACATTTGACGCCCTAAACATAGGCCTCCACTCCATACTAAGGGTGCATACCATTTGAAGTTAGATTCGCTAAAAACGCTAAAAACGATCACACTCCCAAAAAGTTGTTCCACATGGGTCTGTGCGTTATTTTCGCCATAAACGCTATGAGGCTACTGGAACAGTTTGAATTCCCTACATCTAATGTCAAAAGTGACAGAAGTGGCAAATTTTAGTGGCATTCTTAGCGTTCTTATCCTAAATGGAACAGGGGATGACAGTTACAAACGATCACAGTGATCACAACCACAGACGCAGAATGTGATCAAAATTATCGAAATTAACGTTCTTAGCGACTAATGGAACATACCCTAAGACGGGGATCTATAAAACACACGTGAGATCCCTTCTAACCTACGCAGCCCCAGTGTCGTTCGCTTTCCTGACCAAGACTAACCGCAAGAGACTCCAAACGCAAGAAAATCTGTGTCTACGCGCAATCGTCAATGCGCCAAGATACGTCAGAAACGCTACAATCGCTAGAGACCTCAAGCACGAAGATTTGACGGCCTTCGTGAAGAAGCTCACCACAGATATGTTCGCACGTGGGGACAAATCGAAGTAAACCCACCTACGGGGCTTAGCCCCACTACACGCAAGACCGCCCAATGTAAAGGTGAAGCGTAGGTCGAAACCCTATTCACGAGACTTGATACCATTAGAAGAGGACAAAAACACAGAAACAATGCAGTGAGAGACAGAGAGAGTGACAGTGCGGGAACCGCCGGCTGCCGCTGCCAGTGTCGCTGATCGGTCCGCTGGGCTTCACCCGTGATAGAGTGCATAGCACCGATGCCCGTTGCCCACATCAAAAACCAAATTGATGTGAGATGAAGAAGAAGAAGAAGCCTCCCTGTGTCATGTCATTCGACACTGCACTAATTATACAGGCACTATGAGAAATAAGAAAAATGTATCATGTCACGAGTCAGTATTGCTATTATTATTAAAATAGAAAATATCGTCATTTAACAAAATTACAAATATACGATAGAAATAAGGTAAGTCATGTGCGGGATTCGAACCCACGTCCATCCACCCCTTGAGCCGGGGTATTCTCTAACCAATTGAAACATAAAAAAAAACACACAAATTATGTATATATAATACACATTGACCATGACCATAATTTGTGATATTTTTTCTTCTTTAGTAAATTTCTATATATATGTATCGTAAATTTGTAATGTTAAATCCATAATTGCACATTGATATATATATATATATATATATATATATATTAAGAATAAAATTATACAAAATAAAGATTAAGATTATGTCAATAATATTTCATAATATTATATACTCAATAAATTTAAGATTAATAAAAAATAACTATTTCCAGCATGTCACAAATTCGATAAAGTGAATAGTAAAATTTGAAGGTGGTATAAATTTGTTATATTTTATTGTTCTTAATTCAAAACTGAAGATTTTGATAACGTCATATTTATAAATTCGTTAATATTGTAAACTAGAGGACGGTCAAGAAAAAAAAAATGTTTGCTAAAAATTCTTATAAAATAAGTTCATAATTTGATGAGGCAGTTTATTGTACATAGTGATTTTTAAAAACATGCACTGTTTTTTAGTTTTCACAAGTCTAGCTTTCTGTCTGAACAAATTTTAATTATTGCGGAGATTATTATGTATGCATGTCTTTATTTTTTGGTAACTTTTCTTTTCCTCATGTATTTATAGTAGACAATTGAAATCATAGAGTGAAACTACGGTCATTATTTTATTCATTTTAAAATATTTTTAGCGGAACTTCTTCTTTTTAGACCATTTATTATCCTGACTGACCTTTTCTGACATTTCAAAACTTTCTGTATTTTTGCCCCGTTGCCCCATATGTTAATTCCATACCTTATATTCGAATGTTTATATGCATGATAGACTGATAATAAAGCTTCTTTACTTAAAACTGGTTTCAATTTATATATTGCATTGTTTACGCTAGAGATTTTCTTGCATATTATTTCTATGTGCGTCGTGTGGCATAAGGTAAGGTAATCTATAGTATAACCTAAGAATAAATTTTCTGTTACATTTCCATTTTTACCTAAACCTAGCCTTGACTTGTATTGTATTACCAAGCTTTTGTTAGCATTGAGTATAATACCATTAGCGTAGAACCATTCTTTAAGCCTATCCAAAATTATTTTAATTTTTATTTCTACCCCTTGTGTACTTTTGTCTGATATACCTGCATGAGTATCATAAGCAAATAAGCTGATGTTTGCCCATTCTGGCATATAATTGAGAAGATCATTTATATATATCAAAAATAGTACTGGTCCTAATATTGAATCCTGATGTACTCCAATATTCAGTCAGTCAGTCGTTCGGTTTTTTCTTTTGAATAACTTGTTTATTGATAATAGACCATGCTTCTTTAATTTTATTTTTGTTGTTGCAATTATATGTCTATAATGTAACTTTTTTGCTGCGTACACAACTTTCCTTAAGACCTTTTTATAATTTTTAATTTTAATCTTACAAATTTCATAAGAGTTTCCACTTTATAAAATTTCCATATTCATTAAATTGTTTTTGGATATTTCTATGCCTGGGGTTGTCTATTGTTTATTAGTTGCACGTATATATAATCGTTTGGAAAGGTTTATTGTTCCTTGTCGTTAATCAATAACATAAATATTTCATTTCATATCCGTATCCAGCCTCGAGACTCCTAACAGAGTGCACTTGGATGCTAAATCTGATGTTACCCGTAACGTGCCAACTGGGAATCTGAGTACACTATGATCCACATTCACTGTTGATACTACACGAGTAACATAAGAGTCAGCTTCCGAGTGGACTCTGTTAGAGTATACTCCGATTGTGTCAAATCAGTTTGCACAACTCGCCTGTATCTTATTAGTACTATATTTTGTTAACTTATATTGGACACAAAGCGAAAACTAACTTATTCTGCGGACCAAGACTTCACCGCAACAACTACAGAATTCCTTTATTTCATCCATTTGACTTAGACACGAACACAGCAAGTTAAACTTTCTGAAACTGTTATTTTAAACTTATAAATAATAGATGTTTACTAACTCGCGCTAACGAGTGTTTGTGAACTGGTTTAAGTTCACTCAAGGATAACTTTAACATAGCCAAGAGCGCTGTGGATAAAGTTAGTCCAGTGTTTAAATTTGTTTGTTTAGTTTAAACTAAACTGGTTTATTTATTGCCCGCTTTGACAACAAAGTTACTCTAAAACACACAAAAGTAACATTACTATACTGGGTTACTGGTTAAGTCGACCAAGATCCATTAAGAGGTTATAGTTCCCATCATTTCTGACTAATTTGACTATAAAACACCCCAGCCTGAACCTAACCATTTTGAGATATTGGACTTATAAGGTTTTTTAAAAAAATATGCCATTTTCTTAAGAATTGGCTTTTTTTTTGTCTTCTATGGCCTTATTTTTTTTCTTATTCCGATTTTTGAGTACAAGAAAAGTTCGTTTATTATTCTAAATGCAAAAAGTCCAAATATCTGAACCATAGGATAGGCGTCATAGTAGAGGACTGAAAGTGTAAAAAAAGAAATAAATTAATAAAATCATTTTTTTCTTTAAGCAAAATTTAAAAAAAAATGTATGGCAGTTGTGCTGCAGATATGCTAAATAATATCTTTTTTCTATTAGCTATCCAACAAGGTATAACAAGCTAGGGGTCTTTTCACGATTCTTAGAAAAAACTTTAATAAAAAGCTCACAGGTAGTAGTAAAAATAAGGGTTCTTTTGCCCTATTGTCCTTCCATGGGGCTGTGATGCGTGCGAGCGGGACAAATTGTGCAAGTGCGAGTGAGATAAATTATTCCCGGCCATTTTGTTGTTATGATTGGCTGAACAATTATGATAAAACCTGATATGTGCCTTACGAATATTATACATAGATATAAGTCTGATCTGATCAGATTTGGGAAAAGCATTATAATAATAATAAAAGTGAATTGCGTCTTTCAGAATCTGCATTGACTGTTGTCGCAATGAAATGGATGAGCGAGATGTGTGGATCGTTTTGTGTGAGAGTGAAAGTGATCGCAGCGTAATGGTAATTGGAACTATTCGGAATGTCTCGTGGCGGTGCGGTGGTGGTAACACGAATTGCTTCTTTCTTGATAATCTCTTTCTAACATCAGATATGACACATAACATTTGAATATTCTTTCCTTGTCATAACATGCTGCATATATATGTAGATGGGTAAATTCTAGATAGTTTTTAGAGCAGTGGTGTTCGGATATACCTTCTCTATGTATTTCAAATTTGCTTGCCCTGCATTTAATAATAATCTAGTAACTATTCTTTTTACCACCTATCCCAGCCGGGATCCCGGTAGTCTGAAAAAAAAAGGTTTAGTGTTTAGATAGTTTATATCCGATCGTTATAATACAAGTGCATTTGGGTATACAACAAATAAAACCGCATCACTCTACGATAACGGGAAGTTAATCAAATCGCAAAATGAAAATAAAAACTTTCACTTGACACATTTTAACGTGCAAACTCTCACCGATGGAAACTTGCGTAATAAATAATTTTATCATATAGGATTTTCATCCCTCAACGCTCCGTGACGTTATATTTAGTACTAAGTTGTACCTTTCAGAAAATGTATGTATAAATGCGTCAGACCCTTCATGCAAAAACTATCATTTAGGGAAAGTAATCTATTGTCTTTTTAGACCCGGTAAAATAAATTTGAACTTGCGATTGAAACACGATAATTTTGCAATAAATATCGGATACCTGGATTCCCAGTCACTGTGGAATAAAGGGAAACGAGAAAGCTGATCAACTTGCAAACCAAGCAACACAGTGTGGAGACATTTTCCCATACAAGAATTATCCTCAGGATCTAGCTGCTCTCTCCAAATTAGACCTGCAACGTGCTTGGAGGGAACCTGGACAAATAGTGCCAGATTAAAAGGCAAATATTTCCATAAAATACAACCAATGATCCCAGTTAAGTCTTGGTTTACCAAAGTGAAACTAAGCTAAACGTGCTACTTATTTGTTGATTCGAATGCGTTTGGGCCACATGTGCACTCCGGCACATCTTGCTCGGATACGTATTATAGACTCGGAATTGTGCGAGTGTGGAGAAGATGTGGGTGACATCGATCATATTCTAAAATTCTAAAATGTCCCCGATATGATCATGCTCCGCTTTTCAAAGACCTTGAAGATCTTCAAGTCCCTTTCCCTACTAATATCTTTTCCTTACTTTATAGCAATTGTCTCCCCATCTATCAAGTGTTAGCTTCATTCATTGAAGCTAACGACACCAAATTATGATATAATATGCTACATATATATACTTATTTACTTGTACTAACACAACACTATGTACCTATTGTCCTCCTATCCATCCTAACTCCTCTGACCATATTTTTTCCTCGAATTCCGATAATATCTGAATTCAAGATAATTTACATATTATATAAATTATTATATAAACTTATCGTTTCCTCGTTTTTGTAATATAATTAACCATAATAATAATAATTTCATAAAAAGTCCTAATATAATCAAGAAGTCTGAAGCTGAGAAGTCTTTCCAGCCTAGACAGCTGAAACCAGTAGAACAGAAGTCGTCTCAGAGAAGAACTTGATCATTAAACATGACATTGGCAAATGCACAAGACGTGCGAGACAATATCCCCATGAAAGGAAAAAAGAAAAATAAAAACCGGATAATTTTAAGTCATGGATATCTTGCAACACTGGTATGGATTGTCAATTTTATTTGACAGATTTAGGTTTTCACATTTCAGGTTATGTTATTTCAAACAAACCGCGAAGTTATTTAATAATTTATATCTAATTCCTCCTTCGGTTCTGAAAAAAGTTATTGTATAGTCTAAACAACGAAGCGTACTATAATAGAAAGAACAACCTATACATAAAATTAACAATGAAGTAAAAGTTTCGTAGGCCTGATAAGAGCAGTGTAAATGTGTGACTTAGAGTTGTGACATAATCACAACAAAATAAAATTCATAAATGACCTCAGTTCTTGCTCAGGTTATGGCTGTAAGATTGCAAGCTAATCTAATAAAGCGTGTCAAACAATCACTTTGCGTCCCTTTCATCAAAAGAGGAATTTTCACTACTGATACAAATATGGAGAAAGCTATTGAGAATTTAGAGAAAAACCCGTATTATGAAAAGTACGCTAACAGAATTGCAGAGCTGCAAAAAACTTCACCTCAAGAATTTATGGCGAGAGTAGAAAATCAACTTAAAAGTAAAGAAGAAGAAAAACGCAAAAAATTCGCATCTGTAGATACTAGGTAATGTGCAAAAAAACTCAGATTAAATTTCTTTTTATTACTTTTATGTTATACCATTACACATCAACCCAATACATTCTTATGGCTGACATGAGTAAGGTGATATATTTGCTTGTATCACCTTACTCATATATACACTTTAAATATTTCAGACAGTTCTCATCAGCACTAAATCCCAAAACGGCACTAAAAGAAGCCCATGCTGGAGAAGAAAAGAAGCTAAGTGACATTTTCAAGATAGAGTTGGTGGAAGATAAGGATGCTTCTGAAATACAAACTATTTGGGAAGAATACCATAAAAATAAGGAAGTGATATCTGCTAATATACCTTTGACACTGTATTCAGAGATGCAAGGCAGAATGAAAGAGTTCCCAACATTCCTGTTTCCTTTGCCACGCTCTCAGGGCTATGAATTCATCTTGTGTCAGAGCTTTGGGCACACCGTACATTTCACACCATTGCTGGCATATCAGGTAGGTGTTCCAAGTAAGTTTCAATTTAAAATCTGCTGAATCTTTTCTTTATTGAATTGTTGCTGTATGAAAGCTGAAAATGATAGTAGTGCCAACCAACTCTACGACTTCCGGAATAATGTGGTATCCACTCGATAAACTTTTTTCATCAGTTTGTCAAGCTACATGGTCCGCCCATTGCCACTTCAACTTGCAAATTTAGAAAGCTATGTAGGTGACTTTGGTTCTTTGGCGAATTTCCACGTTCCGGATTTTATCACGCAATGAAACGCCTAGCATAGCTGTCTGTACAACTTGTTATATAACTTGTTGAGCGACTCTGAGCTTGTCCATAAGGGCCACAGTTAAGGAGTAAAATGTGTGTGACAAATATATATTTTATCTGACTGATATTGGCCACTTGATGCAAACCGTTGCAGACAGCACTGAGCTTGATATACAGCATAAGTTTTTCGCCCTTATATCTTTTGAAGTAGAGCACATTTTTTAATGATTATTTTTTGTGAAGGAAGCTTAAAAATAAGGAATTATAACATGTAAGAAATTAGTAACAGTTCCAAAGATATCTATTCCATGTGATAATGTTGAGGTCAGTGCTCTCGCCCTGCCACAACTTCACCATTTTGGCGGGAACAAGAGACTAAATTTGATAATAATATCTGAGTAAAAGGCTATTTCTTATAGTGCAAAGCATAATTATATTGTCCGACGCGCGAGTCGCCGAGTCGAGCGCACAAATTTTCATTCGGTTGTACTTTATTTTCGAGTTTTTACTGATTACGATTTTTTGAGCTAGTTTTGTGAAAATGGACGATAAGACGTTAGATAATGATGATAATACAAACAAAAATTATACGAAAAATATCAATGTGTGTGAAATGATGGCGAGTAACAGCAGCCAAGAGCAATCTTTCGAGAAAAGTTCTGAAAAGAGGCCAAGATCAAAAAGTGAAGCTAGTGATGAAGAGGGATTTATCGCAGTTGTGAGAAGGAAGCCTAAGAGACTTATCAGAAGCGATTCAGGAGATAAAACTGATGAGAAAAATGAGGAAAGTGAAGAAATTGTGGGTAGATTTGAAATATGTTTGATGTCTCTTATAATATTACCTAAACAGATGGCTATGGCAAAACTGTTGAGAAATGAAGGGATTCAAAATATTTTGAGGATTAAATATAAAAGTCCATTCAAAGTATTTATCCAGTTGAATGACAAAGAATATGCAGAAAAGTTATTGCATAGCGCTAAACTAGCAGAGCTAGACATTAGAGCTCAGATGACGGACCATAATAACTTGACCTATGGTATCATAAAAGGAGTTGACCTAGATATGAATGAAAGTGATGTTATGGAAGCTTTGTCTGCACCATGTGAGATTGTATCAATCACTAGACTAAAACGCATGGATTTATGTGGAAAATGGATAGAAAGTGAAACTATCCGCATATGTTTTAAAGACAAGTATCTACCTAATTATGTATATGCATATGGATGCCGATTCAAAGTACTGCGTTATGTATTTCCAGTAACTCAGTGCTCAGGCTGCTGGCGTTTCGGCCATATTAAAAAATTCTGTCCCATAAATAAACTTCTTTGTCCCAAGTGTGGAAAAGAGCATGAAAATTGTGAAGAGGAAATCTACAAATGCCTCAACTGTAAAGGCTCTCATATGTCATTGGACAAATCTTGTCCATCTTATATAAAAGAAAAAAAGATTCGGCAAATTATGAGCGAAGATAATTTGACTTACAAAAAAGCATTGGAAACTTATCTGAGTTGTCAAAAGGCAGCAAAAATACTACACGAAGAAGTTGTTTCTAGTCAACCACATACTACGAGCAGAAAACCATCCCCTTCCCCTATACCTATGACAAGAACATACAGCCATGTGGCCAGTGTCACACTACCTGTGCAAGAGGAAATGGACATTGACAACCTTACAGCCAGCATGGGAAAACATGAAGAATCGAGCACATTACAATCATGTTATGATGAAACTGGCCCGGTTCACTATCAAGAAAATCAGAAGAAAAGGAAACAAAAGAAGACTAAACACCAGGCTGGTGGAAGTAGAGAACTGGCTTTGGAGAGTGAAGAGTGCCCTACAATAGGACTAAGCCCTGTTCTATTATCAGATACTGAAAATATAGAGGATAAGAGTAACAAAAAACAAGAGCGTCATTTTGAATTAAGTAAAATCTTTGAAAAAATTAAGGAGATCATATTTTCCAGAAAGACTCTTGAACAAAAGGTTGTATTTGTTTTGAAAGCAATATTTGAAGAATGTAAGGTATTTATTGTGAATTTATTTAAAGGGGAGGAAATACTTAAAACTCTATTTAAGTTTTATGATGGATAATACACATTATTTAAATGTCGGAATCAATATTTTTCAATGGAACTCTCAAAGTCTAAAGCCAAAATTAAATAGTTTTGATAATTTATTACGCAATGAAAAAATACATATAGCCATAGTTAGTGAGACATGGTTGAACTCTTCGGATAAAATTAATATATCTGGATATAATATATATAGAAAAGATAGGATAGATTCATATGGAGGTGTGGCGATTATCTCTCATAAATCATTACAAACCCAAGTATACCCAATAAATTTAAATAATTCTGGTATCGAAACAATGTGCATTAAACTGTTAAACTACAATAAATTGCAGAACATCATATCTGTTTACTGTAATAGTACTACTCGAACAAGCTTAAGTGATTGGGATGAACTATTTTCGAAATTTTCGTATAAATCTATGATTGCAGGTGATTTTAACGGACACCACACAAATTGGTCCTATAAAATAGATCAAAGAGGTAATTATTTACTAGATGCGTCATTAGATAATGGCTTTGTGTCACTGAACAATGGAGATCATACTAGGATTAAAATGGTTAATGGAACTCTTCAAAAATCATCACCAGATATAACATCTCTGTCCTCTGATATCGCTGTTAGTTATAATTGGCACATATTCAATGAAAACTTGGGTAGCGATCACCTCTTTATTAAAATTTCTGTTCAATCTACTGATCGCTTAAGACTTTCAAGTAGACGTAACTTCAAAAAGGCGAATTGGATAGATTATAAACAAGAACTAATTGAGTCATTTTCTAGAGATAATACATGTATGAGTTTGCAGGATATGTATGATGATTTTATAAATAGCATTAACGTGTCGGCTGATAAAAATATACCAATAATAAAATTTTGCACTAATCCAACTACAAAATTTAAACCCAAAGAATATTGGAACCCTTCATTATCTGAAGCAGTGGCGGAGCGTAGGCTAGCACTTAGTATTTTCAGAAGAAATCCTATCCCAGACAACTTAAAAACTTTAGAAGAAAAAACTAAAAATGCTCATCTATTAATAGCAGAGGCGAGATCCAGTGGATATCAAAAGTTTTGTGATAGTATTAACGAGACCACTACAGTCTCAGATATGTGGCGTAAAATGAGATGGTTCAAAGGATATCAACAATCTAGATTTTATGCTACTAAAGACAAACAAAAAGAATTGCTTAAGTGTTTAGCACCAGACTATGTAAGTAATAATGAACCTATATTTAGATATAGAAATAGACTTCTGGAGTCACCGTTTCAGCTACAAGAACTTAAAAACTGTTTAAAAAAGAAAGATACTGCTCCAGGTAATGATGGCATTACATACTCAATGGTTTATAATTTACCACAGGTTGGAATGGAGTATCTTCTGAAATTATACAACATTATCTTTGAATCTGGAATAGTTCCAAATCAGTGGCGTACAATAGTAGTTAGATCTATACCTAAAGCAAATAAGGGTACGACTGCTGAACCCAACTTAAGACCCATCTCTCTTATGTCATGTGTATGCAAAATATTCCATAACATGCTTGGAAGAAGAATAGAGTGGTATGTAGAGAAAAACCAAATATTCTCTCCTAACACAACTGGCTTTAGAAGATCACATTCCAGTCTAGATTCTCTAGCCAGGCTTGTAACATATATACAGATAGGATTTACTAAACACATCCCAACAGTCGCTTGCTTTCTAGATGTTGAAAATGCATACAATAATATTTTAGTTGATACTGTTGTATGCACTCTAGATGAATTAAAAGTTGGCAAAAATATTTGTAAATACCTGTGGTCATTTTTATCTGCACGATACCTAACTATTAATAGTGAAGAGGACAATCAAAGAACTTATGTTAGATGGACGAGTAGAGGGTTGGCTCAAGGGGACCCAATCTCGCCACTGCTTTTTAATATTACAACTTACAATATTTTTCATCAGGTTAGAGATATTATAACTATGTCACAGTATGCTGATGACTTTGTATTTTATATTAGCCATCAGAATATTACATATTGTGAAAATAATATGCAAAAAGCCTTAGATATTATGATAGCCTTCCTTGATAACATAGGGCTTCAATTATCATCTAGCAAATCATGCGTATGTATTTTTAGTAGGGGTAATAAAAGAAACAATATAAATTTAAATATACAAAACAAGAATATTAGAAAAGTTCTTTGTGTTAAGTACTTGGGAATGTGGCTGGACAGGTCTCTGTTATGGAGAAAGCACATCAAGGAAACTAGCGATAAAACCTCTAAATTTCTAAACCAACTGAAAGTACTTTCTGGTCCATCCTGGGGCGTTCATCCCAAACATTTAAGAACATTATATATATCTCTTATTAGAAGTAGATTAGACTATGGCTGTTTTTTGTATGATAACTGTGCTAAAGTCCATTTATACAAACTAGAAAAAATTCAAAATCAAGCTATGAGAATTATAGGAGGTTTCATTAAATCTACTCCCATTCATGTAATGGAGAGTGAGCTAATGCTTCCTCCCCTCCACATAAGAAGACTATACCTTGCCTATAAATATTGTTTAAAATGTCTATCTTGGTCAAACATAAGTATTGAAATACTAGATGAACTCAATTCACATTTAAATAGCAGCTATTGGCAATATAAAAAAAAACCCTTACTTGCTACCGTTCTGACTGAATGTAAAAACTACAATATACAGTGTTCAAATTCCATTGAAATGTTTTCCTTGAGCATCTGGGTAACATGCATAGAAATAGATAATATAATTGTAAGTAATTTAGAATGTATAACAAAGGCCAAACGAAGTCATGAATTATCTGCACTTAAATTTGAAGTTTTGAAAGAATTAAATAAGAAATATGAAAAATGGCAAAGATATTATACAGATGGCTCTAAAACTGTAAATGGACTAGGAGCGGCATTTATTGAACCCACCACCAGAACATCAGCTATGTACAGAACTGATTCTAATGTGTCTATAATGACTATGGAACTCATTGCAATTTCGGAAACACTTAAGTATGTTAGCATAAATGTTAATATAAATCACAAAGTAGTGATATTAACAGACAGCAAAAGCGCACTTCAACATTTAGCTCGGTGCGCCTCTGGAAGGAGAGGTGCACTGATAGCTTACACGATCTTAGATAAGATCCAAAGGCTTAAACAAACTGGAGTGGATCTGAAATTGCAATGGGTTCCATCACACATCGGATTGTATGGTAATGAAGAGGCTGATAAGTTAGCAAAGTTGGCAGTGACGGAGGGTAATTACTATTGTATAAAACCAAGTCATACTGAAATTCTACATATATGTAAAAAGAAATTTTTTGATAAATTTAGAGAATATTTTGATAAGCGAAGTCAGGAAAAAGGTATATGGTATAGAACCATACAAAGCCAGCCTCCTCCAATACCTTGGTGTGTTAAATATAAGTTGAGTAAACAATTTGTTGTCATAGCTCACAGAATACGTTCTGGACACATTCCATCAAAGAAATTTGGATATTTGATGAAGAAGGAAATATCACCTAACTGTGAGTCATGTGGAGTGGTAGATGACATATATCATGTCCTTATGGAGTGTGTCCAGAATGCAAGTCAAAGGCATGCGCTAATAACATCCTTAAATTTAAATATTTTAGACATAGGAGTATACATTAATGCTTTGGTAGAACCTGCATCGGAGAATGCATTAAAAATATATAAGATGTGTATGAGATAAGGTAAATATTAAGGTTATGATGGGACTGACATGTCAAGAGACAAAAGTCCCTAAATTAAATAAAGATATAAAAAAAAAAAAAAAAAATTATATTGTCACAATCTAGTGTTGTAGCTGTACAATAATGGTGTAAAAATATTAATTCATTGACTATACTTAGGCTTACATAGATTTTGGTGAGGAATATAATGGGAAATTTCTGTTTTACATTATGATCAACTACTAATGCATTATCTATATAATATTAACTATAAAAAAACACATTTTGCACCATGCTTCCAATATTTGTTGCATTTTTTAACAGGATTTTGAATCCTGATGTGGCAAATTATTATTTTCAACATGTTAATGTTTATATATCATTTCAGAAAGTAGATTTCATGCAGAATATAATAATATAATACATACCTACATACATAAACTTAATAAAAATCCAGTTTCTACTTGACATTTTATACTAAGCCAGAATCCAGCTTTGTCACAAAGCCAGAATCTGGTTACTCCACAAATAAGAAAATTACATGGAGCCAGAAATCACCAATTGGTGGCCCAAAAGGATAGGTTGGTTCAAGGGCTTTCTAGAATTTGTGTTATAATGGTCCACTTATCCATTGGGCTCGCTTATGATTCATCAGAGTTAAACGCTAAAGATGACAATGTGAATTTTCACACCTGTTGCACATGCATCTAATACGATATCTACCTCGCAAGTTCGATATTTAGAAGTTAAGAGTTAGTTTTGATTGTTTATCCATAAATAAAATATGAATAATTGTTGGCAATTCTGTTCTGTTGACAAAGTTGCAATTCAATGTACATTATATCAGAGTTCCAAAAAAAAGAGGAGGTACTGACTGCAATGCATATCTTTGTTACCATGAGGTAAAAATCTATAAGCAGAGAACCAATTTGGATGATAATTAAAAATGTTTGAGCCAACAAATTAAAACTTGCATACATGAAAACTGTAATCTGTTAAATGTTTGATTAAGTAAGACTTAAAAGGTTAGATAAGAATCACTAAATGCTTGATGATGATGACAAACCACCATCAATGTTAATTTGTGTAAAATGTTCAATATTGGTATTGTTTCAGGTCCATAAAGAGAATGCCCCAGAGTGCCTCACAATGGTGCACTATACAGAGCTTAGTTCCAAAGGTTTGGTATTGATGCGTGGTGACTATGACAAGGTTTGTTGAACATTAATTATATTTTCACCATAGTACAATACCTATCTAAGCTACAATTGGAATGAATTAGAGAGGAAATTACTGGGGGAAAAGAATTTCTTGGTGTGGCAAGGTCAGTGTGGTGTCAAGCTGAACAAGAAAGGTGACACAGTGAGTAAGAGGCGAGTGATTTGACATTCTTATAACTTTATACAATAAAAAAACAGAGAAGCAGCATACCAATATTATGGTTTGGTATTAGTTTGGTTAACTACTTTGGTCTATATTGTTAAAACCTCTAAAAGTTTTTCCTCTTGCCCTTGAGATGAGCACAATTTCATTATGTTTTTACTTAGAAGGAAAAAGATGTTCGTTTTGAAAACCTGCCATTTTAAAGTGATTATTTATATCATACCTGAAATGGTCAGAACATAATTTATTATTGACACCTACAGTCATATAATATATCTATATATTTTTTGTTAGTACATCCATCATATAAATAAAAATGAAATATTTGTTAATATGTCTGTACTTTCCATGTAGTGTTAAAATTGATTAAGTGATTTTGTAAGTTGTGTCTGTTTGTAAGTTCTTTATTCATAAATCACTTAACCTATCTTCAAAAACTTTAGCACAGTTAGCTATGCATCCCAAGAGAGTGCAAAGGTACAATTTTCTACACATAATGAGATGTGGATCAGCTAGTACATTAAACTAATAATTTCTTATTGTCTATTTCCCATGCATAGTCAAGTAGCCATAACTAACCTATAAAATAAAATAGGTAGTACAGGAAAGTAAACAGGCTTTTGTGGTTTAAGTGTATCTGCATACAAGCCAGTTTTTAACCCATTGATATCGGCAATAATGATAACAATAGAATTTCATTCATAAATTGGCCATAGTGGTTTAGCGGATGCCAAAGGATTAAGATATTTAATGACATGGTTACTGTTTTTTTTAAATAATAATGTTTTTATTTTTACAGAAAGTTCTCACTGGTCAAGAAGCGCAGTGCTTAGCAAACCAATTCCAAATGTACTACAACACGAAAGACCCAGTGAAGCTCCAGCTTATGAAGACATTTACTGATAATCCTGATAATTTTAAGCATATGGACCTCATTTCTCAGTTGGAAAATATTAGTTTAGTGTGATATATGAAATAAAAATTAAGATTATTCAATGTAAAATAGGAAAACTAGTAGATTGTCTTTTTACTAACAAATAATGTCACTCATAACAAACATGTATATTTGTACATCATATATATGTGTCATATATTATATATGAATAGTTGTACACAAAGCTTATGAAATAAAGTGAAGAAAAGAGAACTATTACTTTTAACTAATTCAACTTATGTGGGTAGTAATTATATTCAGGAGTGTCATACAAGATGACCTTTAGCTCCCTCGCACTGGATGAGTGAGTGGGCTCACAAATTGATTTGCCAGGTGTTTGCACTGAACTGGAACTCGAGCTTTCTGAAAGGACTGGACTCTGCTTACTTATATCAAGTGCACTCTGCTTCCTTGCATGCTCTAATCGGATGTAATCCATCGGGTTTTCCACTATAACTTCCTTCTGGCTGCAAAAATTGTTACTACTAGTCATTATACGCCCATTAATGCATTTGAGGATATTGTCTTCATATTCTTGCTGACAACTCTCTATATACAGATTTTTCAAATTGCTAACTGTATTTTTAAAAACATCTTCATTGATGATAGAAGCTGTTAACTCCCGGAAGTGTGTTGACATATCATTCATAAAATCTTCATACAGACGAATTCTAATCTCGCCTTCCGAAGTCTGTGATGAAGGTGTTGTTAACCTAGAAACGACATCATCTTCGTTATTGAGTTTATTACGTGCAGGTGACTTGTTTGTAGGGCTAAATAAAATACAGCTATTTGATGTTTTTGAAGCATATTTTCGAGTTTCATAGTTGTTTTCATTACATAAATGACTTCTATCTAATTCTGATACAGATATATTGTCAACAAAATTGGTATCTATAGAATTGCGAGTCATTTCTTTGTTTACAGGTTGATAGGAATTATTTGTTACATTATCTCTTACGAAATCAACTAGGTTTTTGCTCTGATTCTTATTAATTTCTGCAAGTGCAGGTCTAGTTATTGTTTCAGATCGAATGGCCTTAGGAAACACTGCTTGCAATGTTAACCGATCCGTAGTAATTAAGCATTTGTTATTTTTGAATTCCATGAAACCATCTTTCGTTATTTGTTGGGGTAATTGTTCTGCGCTTTTGTTTCTCCGCGATCGTTTTCTCATTTCATCAAGACACTTACGGGTCCTTCGCTTTTTACGTTTCATGGACGTACATATCGTATCCATTTCTTTCACTACAAGAAACAAAAATATGAAAAAAATGTCGTATGTTGAAATTGAAAATGCCGCCATTCCATTTATCTACAAAGCCTGCGTTCGTAAACAAGTGATTTCTCACCAGGGGAATTTGTCAGTTATTCAAGGTTAAACGTCATGTGACATAGTTGTTTCCAAACGGGCATGGAGTAATAAAATAAGTTAACTAGCAAAAAGCTGATCGTTGCGAGGGCTCGCGTTTGTTTACAACCTGACTCTAGTGGTGTCAGCGAGTATAAAGTAGATTGGGGTCGATTCCATATCACGAACTTGATTAAAACTTAACTATAATTGGTCTTAGTCCTGTCAGATCCATTATTTGGCATTCGGAATAAGTTGAACTAATTTAATTTTAATTGCCAAGATTAAAATAAGCTTTCTTGTTTATTTTACCAGAGATATTCTAGATAATAATCGATGAGCGTTGAATCGTATCGAATATAATGATTGCAGGCATAGTTTTTTTTATATCAAGATAGCTTCTGCACCACATCATCATATGTTTGGTAAATAATTACTAGATGACGTTTGCGGCCAACATTCTCAAATCATTTTTTTATATGTATATGTTGTAGTGGAACTAACAAAATCATTCTTAATCAAAAAACTGAGTTAAGTGGTTGAGTTGTTTGTGGATGGATAGTTGTTAGTGGCATATACTAAAAAAAAAGTGAGTTCCGTGCTTTGAGGGGAAGTGGAGTCATCGGTCCTGGTTGCTTTTTAGAATGGCATGTCATTTCAACATGTTGGTAGCGCATTTTGCTTTGAGGCAGAATAACTACTCCACTTGAAGATAAAAGTGGAAAATCTGTTACCAAGCACCTGTGTGTCTGCAGCTGTCTTCGAGAGCCAGAATCCATTCTATGTTAGTTTTTTTAAAACATCAGTCATCAGTGCGATCCTATTACGAAACTGTGATTTCATTATTGGAAGATATTGGCACAAGCCTATAAGATTAGAAGTTAATCTTAATTCATATATATATATATATATATATATATATATATATATATATATATTATGTTATTGTGACGGAACAAGCTCGAGGCCCACCTGATGTTAAGTGCGCCCGTCACATTGAGACATAGTTGTTAAGTCTCATTGTGCCTGTAATTTCACTGGCTCTCAAGGACTACTGCCGTAACACATCTTTCGGTGCTTGGCGACAGACTTTCTACTTGAGGGTGGTAGCTAGCCAGGCGGGCAATCACAAAATGCCCTTCCACCATGCGGTGAAGCTCAAGCCGGCGGTGGGGATCGAACCAGGATACTGCTGCACGGCAGTCCATAGGTATTACCGCTCTTAAATTTTAAAATAGTTGTTCACCATACCATGTGTTATCAAAGGTGATCATGATGATGCCACATGAAAACAGAACCTTGGAAAGTGTACTAAATGACTGATGACATTGTGATAGTCGAGGTACCACAATAAAGACTAGGTAACCTAACCGGAATCAAGAGATAAGAGAAGTTTCTACATGGCGAGGACTGGACTGGCTACGATGAACCAAGTGTTTTTTTAATCATTTGTACGATTACCACATGTACGCCCACGTGAAGAGAGCTCTGCCCTTAAAACTTATGATGCCGAGAAAAAACCACTTGAAATCTCCGATATACATATAATATCATATAAGGCCACACGTATATTCGATTATATAGCAATAAAAAAAACCCGTGTTTTTACAATCAGTGTTTTGCTAAACAGATTTTACGATTAGTCATTATGATATCGATTTATAATTTAAAATACGATTAGTCATTGAGGATGTCTCGAATCAAATTTTTTTCTCTATGGTCACTTCACTTGTTCCTCGAATAAAATAGAATACAGTTTGACTATAATTCGGCTTATTTTCACGGATAATTATTTTTAATTAAGTTATAGTTTAGTTAAAATCGAACTAATCTTGAATTGGCTTCAATGTTTGACTATGATTCGGCTTATTTTCACGGAAAATTATTTTTGATTAAGTTATAGTTTACTTAAAGTCGAACTAATCTCGAATTGGCCTCAATAACTTTCTATCCAATGAATAATAATACTAAATGTAATTTTTTTAATGCTTACGTATTTTTTACAGTCAACACCTATAACTGATATGAAGTTAAAGTTCTGTTAAAGCATGTTAAAGCACAAGTCTATAGGCGTAGGCGTGATAGATTATCAGTAAAGTTTGCATATAACTTTAAACAAAAATAATCACAAAAAAAATATTATGAAAATAAACACACACATTACTTACACATTCTTATTTAAACAAATATTTTATACTTAATTTATTTTTTTACTAGGGGTAAAAAAAACATGTAATGAATTCTCAAATGGCATCAGGTAACATATATTATTCAACTATCAAGTGACCTACTTGTTTTTGAACAGCCTCGAATTCGCCGAGGTGATTTTAAGTGTGAAGTTACTTAAGTTGGCACAACGAGCTTTAAACCTCGAGAGGGGAATTGACGGTTCGCCCCAATCTGCAACTAGTGTGTCGTTTCAGACACACTTAAGTCATTGCATGAGCGCACAGAAACAGTAAGCGGCCAGAAGCTTGATCCGTACGTACGTCTCGGTAAGTATTAATTTTTTTACGATCGTGGCCATTCAGTGCATTAAAAATGCCTACATGCGCCATTAAATGGTGCGGAAAAATAGTAAAACATCCAATTATAAAACAGATGGAATTACCTATCACAAGTAAGTAAAATTTATCAATTTACGTAATTCATCTACTTCATTTATTCTAGGTCAAGTTAAACTGGACACTCTAATAGACCCATATGAATGCATTTCACTCCCACTTACTACATTCACCTAATGTCATCCTTGTCTTTCTGTAAACCACGCCCTCTCCTAGTGTTGTGCTTATACAGTATGGTAACTTATCGTTATAGTGGAACTAAAATCGATATTGTAAAACTCTGGCCCATAAATATATTTAGCCTTGGATATAAAAAGGGGTACCTTTTATATGTTTGATTTGAGTTTATGGTATACCAATATACGTGTATCGATTTCAAACACATATTTGTGTATAAAACAAATATACTTTACTTTATTATATGGTAATATTAACGAACAAATTTGATATATTTTTTATAGAATCCCTAGAGATCCAAATCTCAAACAAAAATGGATTGAAGTAACAAGAAGAGAAAATTGTTGATAAGTAACCTAAAATAATGTAAAGTAATATTATTTTAAAGAGTATTGAAGCATGCTAAGTGAAAACATAAATTATTTCGGATGTATGAAGATATCTCATCCCACTGGAAGTTATGTTTTTCCATCTGAAATAATTTCTAATCTAAATTAGTTCAGGGTCGATAAACATTTCGTTTTTCATAAAAAAAACTTATTTGATGTCGTAGGTTGTCTAGTGTCATAATACTATAGTAGCTCATTTTATACAATCCTATTTACTTTTGACATAATCGTGTTACACTTCGAAGTACCTACCTTCTTTTTAATGCTTAGTGTTAGGTAGGTATACCATTTTCTTTGTAGTCGTAGTTCCGGGTTCGATACAATTTTCCTCCAACTCTTTAGTTTTTTTATAAAGTTCATATTCCGATGCAGTAGGTCTTTAAGGACGTCTTTACACCATATGTTCTGATTTTATGCTAGCACATAGTATGCCATATTATATCCTAATTGCGTACTTTCTACTTATATTACTTACTTTCCTTCATTCTCCAGTAATCTAAAATTTTTGTTGTTCCCGTAGTTCCGATTTCAACGATTTCATCGATATTACTTTTTACATCATGTTTACATATATTACACAAAACTCCTTATTTTAAACCCAATCTAGTCATACCTTGAAATATATTTTGCGATCCCAAAGCCGCCTGCCAAGCGGGGGGTTATGGCAAATACCCCCTTTATAGGGTAGGCTGTGTTCAGCAGTGGACGATCCGGCTGATACAGTACAGTACTTAATTACTTTACCTTAAGCTACGATTAGAATATGGCATCACCGCCTGCCAAACATCTAATCAGTTAATGAGCCTATATTATACCTTAAATAAATGCTCTCTATCATGTCAAATCTCACATGTGCGAACAGGTATCGAGCACAGCATCGGATCTGTATATTGCATACCGGTTCAGTACATCGCGTATCCACGCGGTATTCGATATCCGCGGAGGGAGCGCGATACTCATACAAAACACCGTGCAGGGTATCGACTAGGTATTATTGTTAACGCAGGCGGGAGCGAATTTCAATCTAAATATGCCTTTACTCAGGAAACATTTATATAATCAGCTAATATTATACGATATATTGATATCGATTGTATTTGCATAAGAATAATGTCCCATCACTATGACCTCGGTTGCTTACCTCGTGGAGATGGCTTAGCCAATTAGAGCGCGTTTAGATTTAGCAGAATATGGCAGAACTGATTTCAAACAAATCAAATCTTATTGCTACTCTTGAGTTAGTTTCTCGATGAGTTGGCATCACCAGGACCACTACATCCTAGTTATGAATGAAATTCTATTTCTATAAGCTATGGCTGTTCAGACTCCAGTCAAACGTGGAATATGAAATTTTTTTTTCCAAAATACTTAAATTTTATATAGTCATAAAAAATAACTACTGATAATGGCTGATCAGTGTGTAGAAGGCTGTGACAGAGGTAGTACAAAAACTTGCTGAATTGATTTAATACCAAACCGAGCATGATTGAGTGTATGAACAGCTCAGGGATTTACGGCCCTGAGAAAACCAGAGCCCATCAAGGCCTATATGCCTCATCCGAAGAAATTCAATCATTGAGTTCTGATTCTAATGATAAAATTAAGATAAGATAATTTATTGCCATAAAAGATTTATAAGTAAATACTATCGTTAACTTAGATTCTAGAATAATTAAAATTCATATTGGGTAATAGCTTAACAGCGAGCCCCAAACTAAGCTCTAAGCCTGTATCTTGGGGATCGAGTGCGGTTTTCAAAAAGTTGGTTGTGTTGTTGTGTTGTTCATGACAAAATAAAAGTAGATACAGTGGCAATGTAAAATTAAGTTTACATGAAAGTACAATGCGTTTCAATACCATAGTAAAACAATATTTTTTTAATCTTTAAATGACACTGCAATAATTACTTATAATTACTTCTTGCTTAACATTAAAATAAGATACATATTTTTATATACCTACCCTAAAGATTTGATTTGTAGAAGAACAGAAACAACATTCGTGTAGTTTCCAGAAATTTAGATGAGCGCCCAACATTAAAATTGCCTAATATGTATATAGGTCCTATCTAGATCTCGGCTCTACTTAAAAAAATATCAATATCTTTTAAGGCTTCACACCTTTAATTTTAACAGTTAATATATTGTGTTTTTAGACTAGGTTAAGTAACTACTAATGTTAATTTGGACTTGCGATAAAAACACGATAATTTTGCATTATATCTCGGATAATTTTTAACTCACGGATCTGGCAACACTGCTCACCACTAGGGTGCGTTCCGAACCTTGGTTAGAGCGCACTCGGAGTGCAACTTTTCACTCTAACGTCGTTCACAACCTTCGAGTAGAGCGTTCGGTTGTCACAACTGGACCGTTCCAAACCTTTGAAGGTTGCAACTTTTTAACCATAAAACGCGTGACATGAAATGACTTTGACGTTTATATCGTATTTTATCTGATGCGCTCACCCATATATTTAAAAAAATATAAATACTATTATAATTTCTCAAAATATAAAACTTAAATAAAAATGGAAAACGAATTTGTGATAGTGTTAAATAGCAATTATTATTACGATAATGATGTAAGTCTGTCAATGTCACAATTTGTTTGAGGTTATAAAACAACCGGTCGTTCCATACCTCAGGGTAAGTTGCAAAACAACCAAACAACGAAACAACTACACTCTGAGCCTCTGAACGCTCTCCAGTATGTTTATAAGGGTATATTCCATTTGTCGCTAAGAACGTTATTTTAGATAATTTTGATCACATTCTGCGTCTATGGTTGTGATCACTGTGATCGTTTGTAACTGTCATCCCCTGTTCCATTTAGGATAAGAATGCCACTAAAATTTGCCACTTCTGTCACTTTTGACATTAGATGTAGCGTTTATGGCGAAAATAACGCCAAGACCCATGTGGAACAACTTTTTGGGAGTGTGATCGTTTTTAGCGTTTTTAGCGAATCTCACTTCAAATGATAAGTTTTGTGGTCAAAGGCTAACATATCAGGCATAAAAAAAAAAAAAAGGGACCCTAACTCCCGCGCCGCACAGTAGATCGAAACTCGTCTTTCATAGACATAGAATCTTGAATTATTAAAGGTCAATTTTTTTGCTTGGGACGAGTTCTGTTAATCATTGTTATACTATAAAATGGGATGTGCGACAATTGTGAGCACAAATAGGCAAGATATAATTTTTTTTTGAAAAATTTGTATGGGACTAACATATAAAATGTCAATATCTCCGTAATCACAAGTTTGGCCGTTATATCCTTGCACACGTATATAGTACTAATTTTTTATGATTTTTTGATATACTTTGTTTTGCGGCACCACTTGCGATTTTTTTTTTAAAAATCGTCAAAGTTATTAATTTTTTTTTATATTGATGACTGTTTGTAATGCTAAAATATGCGATTATTAGTTCTATAAATACTACATATAATACTACAAATGAGTACTTTTACAGTAATCATTTGTTATTGATTACCATACCATTACAGGTGACTAGATTAGATTCAAAAGATAATTTATTATTACCATGCAAGTTGTATTCAGAGGTGAAAATGTTTTGGTTAACAGTCTTTTGTGATTTCTTAGAAAGTTTTGCATTAGGATTTATAAAATACCCTAAACTAGAACTAATAATCGCATATTTTAAGCATTACAAACAGTTTTCAATATAAAAAAAATTGATAACTTTGACGATTTTTAAAAAAAAAATCGCAAGTGGTGCCGCAAAACAAAGTATGTCAAAAAATCATAAATAATTAGTACTTATTACGTGTGCAAGAATATAACGGCCAAACTTGTGATTACGGAGATATTGACATTTTATACGTTAGTCCCATACAAATTTTTCAAAAAAAAATTATATCTTGCCTATTTGTACTCACAATTGTCGCACATCCCATTTTATAGTATAACAATGATTAACAGAACTCGTCCCAAGCAAAAAAAATTAGCTTTAATAATTCCAGATTCTATGTCTATGAAAGACGATTTTCGATCTACTGTGCGCCGACAAGACATATCGTACGAAAGCCAAAACCAGAGACGATATTGCTCCTCACGTTTTAAAATAATGTTTTATTTTAAAATTTGGTAAAATATACTCAAATAAATAAACCAAACTAAAGACTGTCATACAGACAAAAAACTGTAAAGGTTTCATTACCTAAAATAAGTATTAACTAGAATGAATGCATTATAATTACATAGGTAGGTATTTATTTACGTAAACAATAGCTGGGTTTACACATATAAATTATAATAACATTGCATCACACTAATATTATACAAGGGAACATTATTGTTTGTGTACATTTGTACAATACAGAATAAGTTTTGTCCCAATACATCCCATTTATAAAGTATTGTGATATAACCTAAACTCTCGCGAACGAAGACGTGAGCATATATTTAGTTAGAAATATTTTGCGCTAGGAAAAAAAAACTAGGGGAGTTAAAATAATGAACGTCCTACATTTATATATACAATGATAGACGCAACATCTCAAACGAGCATATTCAAACAGTGCAGGTAAGCCGGCCGGCATACTCTCACCCACACGCAGCTGGGCACTCGTAGAGATTACACGCACCTTACGTTCCAAAATTGTGTATTAAAATGCCCTCCTGCGTCCTAAGATACTGCAAAAACCAGTCAGGAAAACCCATTCATATGCCGTGGCACCATTTGACAGATCCTTTGATTTCCATTGACTCAATGGTGCCACAAAAATGCTGATTTCTATTAACCGTTGTACCGTTGCACCGTTAGATTAAAAAAAACCTTGGCCTAGTTAATTCAACGGAAGAAATAACAATATATAACTGTTTCATGCTAATTACGGCAGATGTTGATGTGACAGTTGCCAAAGCGACAATTGATGTCATATTTCCCGATTATTATTTTATGATTCGGTTGAAAATTACATAAAAAAAATTAGCAAATAGGTATAAAATGTGTCAAATGACAATGTGACACCAAATGTCAGAAGGCTCTATTTTGATTTGATATTTCGCTAAACAAGTTTTCTAAAATTGGCTAGGAAAAATGTTTAAGATGTGACAGCTGTCAAACTGTATGTCAGATAGACGGGTGCGATCTATGACAGGTGTCCAAGTGACAGTTGGTGTCGTATTTTATGTACTCAATTACTTTCGTTTTCATGACATATGTCACACTTTTATAGATCTCATAGTGATTATCATTTCAGATGACAGCTGTCAAATTAAAATAGGGGTAAATCTCGGAAATTATAGTTCCTAGACCACTAGTTTCTTTGCAAAAGTGACAGATCTCATACAGATCTTCATTTTCATCGTTCAGTTCAGTCCAGTCGTTGCGGCCAGGGTGACGCCGGCCTTATAGCCTGGCCTCCACGGTCCCCCGACCTAAACCCCATTGATTTTTTTGTATGGCGATACTACAAAGACCTCGTCTTGTCGAGAGAATGCCGCAATTTGGACGAGTTAACTCGGAAATTGAGAATAGCAGAAGAAACCATTATATATTATAGAAGTGCATTCAGACGTTTAACAGACAACTTTTTCCGGCGATGTCGCACTTGTATTGAGCAACAGAGGGGCCATTTTGAAAATTTATTGTAATTAAACGCCTTGTAATTGGTTTTACTTTGCTTGTATTAATCATCATGTAAATTAAAATTTTGCACTTACCACATTTAGATTTAAATTTTTTGATTGAAGCTTTATGAATAATAAAATGAAATTGGGGGTAGCTACCTGATAGACAGAGCAAGTTTTTAAAAGCCAAATGGTATTTTTATTTTGTGATTTTTTTTTTGCACTTAAGCTAATTTCACTTAAGTTAACTTGAGTTTGAAGTTGTGAATATACTGGGTAATTTTATCATTCTTGGCATATATTTTTTTTTATCCATTCAAATATCTAACGATAGTAAATGTTACCATACTGAATTGGCCTATCTATCAGCTTAGCACACAAAATAAAATCAAGCATATACCGCTATAATTCACGTCACCATAAAAAAAATCTCATCGTTCTCGGCGATAGGTGAAAAATTAAAAAAAAATTCATCACTCCGAAAATACGAAAAATCGCGGAACATACATTGGGGTGATTCATTCCCTCTAGGTCCTCTACCTCCCAGCTTCAGTATATCACTACTTCTTGGGACACCTTGTATATAGGTTAATTTTGCAGACAGGCAGTCCAACTGTTCCTGCCCACTACCAGTTGGCAGCGTGCCCAGTATTCTAGCAGCATTGCCTCGTTGAATTGCAATGCTTATTCAATGACAATCAACTAATGTCAAAGTACTACATAATGTAATGCAGATCGCATCGATTTCATAAGGTGCCTGTGTTGCAGGTCACATGTGTTAGGAATCTCCTCACCTACACGGTTTGTTTTCGTGGTTTTGTGTTTATGTCAAAATAACATTTCTTAAGGCCTTTATTTAAGGCCAGGCTTATTTGAGTTATTTTCGATAATTTTGACCACATTTGCGTCTATGGTTCCACATATAGTATGAACGACAAAATGTGAACGAAAATAACGAAACTGGCGTCAAATGGAATACGCCCAAAGTTGTCAAATTTGAATATATGTCAAAGTCAAGAAATCATAAGATATCTGAAGTTGATCAAATTTAGCTCAAAAAATATCCTTTGAATTGAAACTGAATACAATACAATCCGATCATGTTACTGCATATAGTTTAGAATTCAATCGTTATTATATTAATTTTACTCTTGGGTAAGTGAAAACATGAACATATGATTAAAGGAAGAAGCTTATAGTTATTCTATGTAGTTTAAGAATCCACTTCCCCTGACTATGCAGATGTTTTTGCAGCGTTAGATATCTAATTGAATAATTTAAAACATTTAGTGTTTTACAAGCTGTTAAGTTTACGCTATCTGCTACCTACATTGCTCAAATGCTATTATAATGGTTCACGAAAAATAAGTGAAACGTAATTAATTGATTTGAGCCATAAAATATAGGATACATTTTAGTATTACTTTTTATGTTGTAATTTATAAAGCTTATAAGCTGTTGCCAGAGTTGCAATTCAATGGAATGTATGTATACATGTTTATGTTGGCAATTAATTTTGTGTAGCCTTTATTGTTTTTATGTCAAACATATAAAATTTATAAAATTGTTACCTACCTGCTTTCTAAAAAAAGCACATAACAGCAACTATGTTTGTACAGCAGCTTCCTAAATTGTGTAAGTTTTCTCCACAATGTGGCATCACACAATTCTAATTCAGAAATCCCATCAGTACTCCCAAGTGAATGATAATTTTATAAATATATCATGGTTATTTGGCCAAATCACGAAAAATCAACTATTCATTTTCATCAGATGTACAAGTCATAGAGTTAAGAAATTAATGTAGTGGATTGGCTATGAAGTTAGCTAAATAAATTTGCTGATAACATTTATGTAATATATTTAGTCATATTAATAATCTCCAGGTAACATAACACATAATTTATTGTGCCCATAACTAGGTACTTAGGGATGTATTTTATCCATGATAATAATGTACATTTTGTTAAAATGTTTACTGTTTTGGAACATTATAATACAGTATTAATCGTTTTATAATAGTAGGACAAAACCTATAACTTGAGACTTATGAAACAAAACCTGTGAGTGGCTTTTACTTCAACTTATGAGGTTGAGCTGCTGAGAAACTGCTAAACCCACTGGTGGCAATACACTGGTAACTCTGTTGGCTGATGATCTCACAACTGCAATATGATTGTTACATTTTCAACCCCCATATCTCCACTGTTATGAACAAATTCCAAAAGCTGAATCAATAAGAAGAATTCCATGTACAGTATAATCTCACTAATCTGGCACTATTTAACACCAGAGGGTGCCGGATTATCGGAATGTTCGGATTACTGGATTCCATTTCCATCCTGGAACGTGTATCTATGGTGGCATTAGTAGGATCTTACCAAATTTGGTTAGGTGAGCAGTGAAGGGGAGCATTGATATATCATAAAGGGGCCCCTTAACCCTGCTTCTGGGTTGCAAGTCCAAGGCCCCTCTGGCCTCTTCCTCTGCAATGCTATGGACCCGGCACCCGCACTGGGAATTTATGGAATGCTAAGTAAATCGTCTCTCTTAGACAAAAATCATAATAAATAAAATAAAGCATTTCATAAAGAAAATAACTTATAACGTATGTATGTACATATTTATGTTCTTGTTTGACAAGTTTTATTGTAAATCTAACATATCTCAAAATTAACATGTAATTACATAGTTTTATCTTTAATGGAAATCTGCTTTTGTGCAACTTGTAATCCTTGCTTAAACTTTTTGTCTGGCATGTTTCGATGAATTATAATATCTTTGGCAGTTATGCCGTTGTCTCCTGCCCATGCTACGCAGATATTGAAACAAATGCATGCTCATGTGGAGGGTGACAGATTATTGGATGTATCTGTCTATTGGAGTGCCAGATTATTAAGATTATACTGTAATTATCAAACAAAATTTCATGAGAAATGGTTGGGGAATTCAAACTGAAGAGGAGAATAAAAGGACATACAACAAACATTAGAAAGCACCTAAATTTAATTAACTATCCATTTGAAACGCTCTCCGAAAGTCTAAGTAGAGGACATCAACCTGAAACCCAAGATCTAATAAAATTGGCAATCATGAGCATGTTGGCATTAACAGATAAATTCTGCCTAAAGCAGTGCTGCGCGATGCATAGATGCTTGTCTACTAGATTGTAAATATAGCAATGGAATATGCTTTTGAACATCTTTGCAGGTGACACGAAAACTCTGCAAAAGGGCAGTACACCTTAACACTCAGTTTATTAGAGGTTTTAGTTATGGGACTTACATAGTTTCCATTGTGGTGGGTATGTTTAAATGCAATATTGAAAATATGGCAAAGTGGGATAACAAAATGTCTATTTCATTGCTTCAGTAGAGTAGGTGGAAAGCAACCTGGCCCTAAAGAACTATTAGGTTTCAATTTGTTTTTACTGAAAATAACACCACTGGGTGTAATTAACAGAATATTCACAAAGTTACTGCAATAACAGTAACTTTGTAAATATTAACAGATGCATAAGTAAGTGTGGCATTTCATGTAGGAACACACTTCCAAGCCACTAAGCCACAGCCAGCTGCTTCCTCCCCAGTGAATGACATGCCTTTGTATGAGACTATATTGGTAGACATTTTTGATGCACACCACTCATACTTATGCAAAAATTACAATATAAAAAAAATTACAAAATCACAAATATCAGATAGGAAAAATTTAAGTCATGTGCGGGATTCGAACCTGCGTCCATCCACCCCTTAAGCCGCAAGTAATGAAATCCGCATAGCAGGCGTTATTGCAAACCTAACAATATTAAAATAAAAAAAATTGTTGGTATAGCTACAGCAAGTCTCATTAATAAGGCTCTGTTTAATCCTTTTGGTATGAAACCTTGAAACTGAAGGGGTACCTATGTGATGTTTCAGAAGATGTCGGCGCGCGTGGTGCGGTGACGGCACGCGGCGCGGATGGCGGAGGGCGAGGCGGGGGGCGCGGGCGGCGCGGGACAGCCCGATGCCGTGCTGCTGGCGCCGCTCTCCGAGGACACCTTCCTTCATAACCTTCACGTGCGCTACAAGCGGGACATCATATACGTCAGTATACCACATTTACACAAACACTACTACTGAAGTAGACGCGCCCTATGCCCAAAGATATTAATCGTTCAAACATGCCTAATTATCACCATTCTCACCATAGAGTTGTTGGTCTTTTTTTTTGAAGCAGCATAGTATGTTCAATTTCTCTTAACCGAGTAAATATGTTAAGCAACCTCCACTGCAGTCATGACATCAATGAGTGGTAGCTACTGAGGGTAGTGTTACCGCCGAGCAGACGTTATTAAAAACATAAATACTATTAATAAAAAGCCTAAGATGTTTCTTAAATGACGGCAGAATCATAATAAAATCAGACCAGTAGTTTGACTGCATAGAGCTGTATCAAATGCGGCTTGTACGTGCCACACCATGCACATTTTTGATAAATATCTAGAGTGTCGGAGTGCGTTGATTTATTTATAAAGAATATAATTCATTATAATCATGAAAGTCGTGTCCGTAGGTAGCTATGAATGGATTGGTATACCTATACATATTACATAGATACCTATAAAACTTTGAGATATAGACAATCTGCGTATCCAGAATAGAGTAGACATTTAAACCTTTTACAGGCCTCCAGTCAGACTTTTCTGGTTTTATTTATATATTATGGCAGCATGTACCCATGTTGTACGGAGAGGTGATGTGTAAACTGTCGGCAGACGTACGTGGGCAATGCGCTGGTATCAGTGAACCCGTGCCGACCGCTGCCGCTGTATTCCGCCGAGCTGGTACGCGCGTACTTAGCTCGGCCGCCGTACCAGCTCCCGCCTCATCTGTACGCGCTGGCCGCCACCGCGTACCGATGGGTGCGAGACCGGAACGAGAGCCAGTGCATAGTCGTGACGGGCGAGAGCGGCGCGGGCAAGACGGAGGCGGCGCGCGTCTGCTTACAGTGCGCAGTGGTAGCGGCTGGCCCGGCACCCGCCGGCGCGGCGCTCACTGCCGCCGGCACGCTGCTCGAGGCCTTCGGTAACGCTGCTACTGCAAGAAACCACAACGCCAGCAGATTCGTGAGTATCTTTTAGTATAAAACTTGAAGTAAAATGACATTTCGGGAGTAATGGGTATATCAAATGTTGTGACGTTGCAGGGCAAATTGCTGGAGATTGAGTTTGACTTCAAAGGCGAGCCAGTTGGTGGACACATTACGCACTGTAAGTAATACTACATCAGTTATACATAAAAACGCTATTCTGTATAATAACTAATCAGCAATCTGCTGGCATGCTGTGAAGACACCAGACAATTGGCGGCCAATCTTTATTATTGTTTCCTATCATTTGTGGTCCAATAAACAGCTCCAGTGACTCAAAAGTGAAAGCCTCTCACTACTACAGTAATATATATGCCCATATCTAATGGAGACACTATTTAAAGAGCTATGTCAGGTGTAATAATTACTGAAATCTTAAACATAACAAAGGACCAAAATTATAAACGCGTTTATTTCTTGCACGCAGACCTTTTGGAGAAGGTATGTATAAAGAACATTAATAATAGAATTGAATAACTGCCTTAATACTTTGAACAATGGACATCGCTAATCAATTAAAAGAAGAATAGAACTTTCTAAAAAATATCTACCTGCATCTTGCGGACTCCTGCATATCATTATTTAACGGTCGTACTTAAAAATATGTAATAATTTACAAATAGGGAATTTGAACTCTTCTTCAGTTATAGATACGTAGCACTGCGGTATCGCACGTGCAGACAATGAGAAGAAGTGATAAAGATAAAAATTATCTTATTTTTTATAACACAACCCAAACCATCTATATTCAAAGTTTCATCCAAATCGGTGCTGCCGTTTCACCGTGAAGGAGTAGAAAACATACACACTCGCAAACTGTCGCTTTTATACAATTAGTGTGAGTTTGATGAATTTAACTAAATACAACCTAATTATTATAACAATCTAAAAGGTGTATGTGTAGGGAGTACTGCTAAGTATGTAATCAATTTAATTATAATTGTGTGTGTGTAGGAGCGAGCGCATACTGTGTGCGAGGGAGAACGCAACTTTCACGTGCTGTATCAACTGCTGGCCGGCGCGGACGTGCAGCTGCTTAGTGAGTAATGGATATTTATTTATTGCAACTCTCTTTTTTTATTTAAAGTTTACAAATCAAATTTATAATTTTTACAATTAAAAGGAAATGACATTACATGAGCCTTCCCAAATGTAAACCTAACATGCAAAAATATCTTACTTAATAAAACTGCTTATGTACTATGCAAGTTAAACGTGAAAATGCAATAATTGAAAAGCCTTTTTACCTAACATATTCACAAATATAATACACACAACTGGCTACACTGAATTTATTAAATGAGATTTAATTGAGGACAACAAAACAACATTGAAGATATCGAAATTACACCTGACGTATTCTTCATTATAGGTATTACATATACAATGTATCAGAGAATGCCTAAGCATATTGGTTCTGCGGATTTGGTAATTGGTCTTAGCATAAACTTTCCTTAATCATAAAATTAAATATAACTTAGCATAATATTATCACAGAATATGTCGACTTGTGCTATCTACTCTGATATAAATCTGTTGGTTACACCAAGAATGTTTAAATAAATCTTTGCTATCGTGTTGTCCCAGAGCGGCTGAAGCTGCAGCGGTCATGGGAGCAGTACCGCATCCTGCGCGGCTCAGCGCCCCCCACTCCGCACACGTCCCCGCGCCGCCAGGGCCCCCCCGGCCACCCTGCGCCCCCCGCCGGCCCGCTCGCCGCCGCTATGCATGACACGGACCACTTCGCCTTCACCAAGGTAACTACTTAAAATATTGGACTTGGGCGAACGTGGTGCGTGCGAGGGCGTATGGTCTCTAAGAGGATTGTTTGTTAATAGTAGATTGTACACTTAGTACTTAAAACAAGCCATTATAGCTGAAACTTTTAAAAGTACAAGCCTTAGTATAAAATACAAAAAAGGAGAACGTACCTACCGTTAGTAGAGAAGAATAAAATCGTAGAGATCAAGTCCCAAACGAGTATGGTTAATTTAATAAAATTGCAACCCAATCTTTGATCTACTTAATTATGTAACCTTAGATAATTCCTGAGTATTGCCATCTTGCTCTTATTCATTTGTCACTTTACTAGAATCGTGGCGTTTACCATAAGAAACGTGGATTACCAATACAAATTGCCAATATTTATAATTTTAATGTTGAGTGATATAAATCAATACGAAGTTGTTTAGTAACTCTCATGGACCATACAAGGCCCTCCCCTACGGGGTCAACGAACTATATTCCTTATCGTCGTCCGTCATACATAAAATCGTACCTATTTATCCATATCTGCAGTGAAGAGCGATTGTGCATTGCAGTGTACCATATGATAACTGTGGTCAACTAATGTATGGACTAGTTATCCACTTAACAGCATAATTGGTAGTGCACCAGGATGGAATTCTATGTATTCTCTTAGCATGCGTCAATGCTCTTAATAATAAAATAATACTGTATTAGTATTGTACGTTGTGCAAACAGGCCGCGATGGCGACCCTGGGTATGGGCGGGGCGGAGTGCGGCGCAGTGCTGCGGCTGCTCGCCTTCATGCTCAAGTTAGGAAACGTTCAGTTCGAGCCGCAACACAACATCGACGGGTCCATCGGCACGCGCATCAATCATCTATATGGTCAGTCTACCATATTCTCTTGATATAATGCTGTGACGAATTTCTACTTCCAGATTGTTATTTTTTTCTTATGGGATCGCGTCAGAAATACGTGCGTTCTTCACCCTCAGACATACAGATGTAATGTGTCTGTTCGGTAACTGAATTATGGTGGAACCTTATCTCTAGGCGTATAGGGTTCATATTCGTGCGGACGCGGATATTGTTGACCATGTTATTCCGGACCGGCGCCTTGGTGTTTTAGCATAGTAATCCCTTCAGCGGAACGCCCAGAAAGCCGCTAGTTGGTGAGTGGATTATAATTGTTCCCCCGTATTCACATACATAGATCGGCTGGTGTCCTCCTGTGACTTTCAGGAGTCCAGTCGAATAGTGTGCGTGTGGACTGAGTGACCACACATTCTTTTTGTTTATTTTTGTTAAGTTAGTAACTTCAATATTTAGTAAAAGTCATAAAATAATTTGTAAAATGCGAATTGTAATTTGTAATGAATTGATAATAAAGTTATGACTCTTAAACTATGGTCTCTCAGTTCACACACTCAAAATTCCAAATCTGCGTAAATACATAACTTATAGTCACATATTGTATACAGATATTTAGTGAAACATATTTTAAAGTGTTTAGAAGATAACAAACCACAATGTGGAAACTAAAATTACAAAATTCTTCCTGGTGTCACTGAGAGACCCCTTATAAAACATATATATTTAACTAGCTGTACCTGCGACTTCGTTCGCGATTGCCGTACCTGCAAACTAATTATTCACATTTGAGCACTGTTTATCTCATATTAAGCAACGCTGTGGTCTGTGGTGAAGCACTCATAGTAAATCCTAGCTCAAAAAGGAGCGTTTTACTTTGGGTTTGATAATTCCCATCTTGTTTTTCCAGAAGACAGTAGTTAAGTAACTCAGAGAGTTCCTTCGCGGTTCGCACAATAAATGTTGAAGCAAAGTAAAACGGTATCTTTTTTCCGAGGTTCTCCTTGTTTGGCGGTAGAACAAAAATATATTATATTGTACACTTCCATTGCGCAGTCTCCAAAATGTATCCGGCAAAAGATAGATGGTTAAAAAGATGTATTGTGGCGAATGTTCCAGATTAGAGTTTTATCTTAGCAAGCCGGCAAATCTAAATAAGGATGCCGAGATGCCCGTGGGGTGCCGAGCTGCCCATGGGGTGCTGGGCTGCCCGTGGGGTGCCAGGCTGCCCGTGGGGTGCCAGGCTGCCCGTGGGGTGCCAGGCTGCCCGTGGGGTGCCAGGCTGCCCATGGGGTGCCGGTATGCCCATGGGGTGCCGGAATGCCCGTAGCGTGCCGGGCTGCCTTTGGGGTGCTGGGTGGCCCGTGGGGTACCGAGCTGCCCGTGGGGTTCCGAGCTAACTCGTCACGATTCTAACTAAAATAAAATTATTGAAATCGGAATACGCGTTAATAAATTTCAACTAAGTGTACATTTTGACTTTCATCCCTTTTCCCGAGGGAACCGTGCTGAATTTCGGGATATACAGTATACAGTAACCTTCTTCGTGGTATGAACTCAAATCGTGTTAAGTTTCATGGAATTTCATTCAATAGCCCATGGGGTGCTGGGCTGCCCGTGGGGTGCCGGGCTGCCCATGGGGTTCCGAGCTCACTCATCACTATTCTAACAAAAAATAATCTTTGAAATCGGACTACGCGTTAGTAAATTACAACTAAGTGTACATTTTGACTTTCATCCCCTTTCCCGAGGGAACCATGCTGAATTTCGGGATAAAAAGTATACAATAACCTTCTTCGTAGTATGAACTCAAATCGTGTTAAGTTTCATTGAATTCCATTCAGTAGTTTTGGAGTGATGCGCGGCCGGGATACAGACAGACAGACAGACAGACAGAAAGACAGACAGACAGACAAAAAAAAAACACGGTTTTGGCATCAGTATCAGCTATAGAGTGCTCTTAGTTTTTTTTTTGCAAAATATCTTCAATGTACAGAATTGGACCTGTTACAGTTTTATTATAAGTATAGATTAATTATGTCACAAAAACTATATATTTTAACTGCTAACGTTAGTAAAAGTTACATGTAAATTTGTAAAAGTAAAACAAGAGCACCGTTTTTGGCTACTTTAGTAAAATTAACATTTAATTGTGGTCACTCAGTTCACACATGGTGAATATGTAAATTAATTGAAAGTTCTTGAATTATAAGTAGTAGATTTAAATTAAATATATCAGTATTTAGTAAATATTTTTTACTCCAAGCATGTATGTTTTTATCATGTATAGATTGCTCTTAAGATTTGATAATTTCTATTTAATATTTTCAATACAATTTATGTAGTAGGGTGACCACACTATAAAAAATCATTTGAGTTATTAAGCTTATTTACGCTAAGTATTTCATTACTCAGAACCGCCAATGACGTTTTTATTAATGGCATAAATAAATTTCTCCATGTGACATCACTCACACTAATACCTGTTATAAAACTGATGAAATTCACGAATATGGGTATGTATATATATATACTAACACTGGCTTAATATACACATGTGTATATTTAGCCAGTATCATGTTTTAGAAATAACAGTTTTACAGATATTTTCAAGTACAAAGTAGGTCAAGTCAAAGGTGAGTCATTCTTGCCTTGTTGAAGTGGTGGAAATTTTACAGCAATTTTTCATGGAGCTCAGACTAAATCACCAAAAGTTATGTTTTCTACGTTGTAGTACTTGCTTACACTTGTCCACGATAATGAACACTCAATGAATCATTCTACATCATAATTTTACATATCAAAACTCAAAGGAACACTAGTTTCAGTAAAAAATACAAAGTCCCCAAAATTGACTTTTTCTCTCGTACTCTTTCCCGCCTAAATCTTCCACTAGATGTTTTGGAGGGCAGTAATAAGATTTGAATTTGGAACATGTAATATAGTGCCTTTATGCACTTTACGAGATTATACTAAAATATTGTATGAAAAACTTACTGACCATTTTGAACACTGTAGGTACCGTCGTCGCTGCGTCGGTATGTGTAGTATAAAAAACAAATGAAACGCGCGAGCACCGAATACCTATTTCAAACAAATTAATGACGCTAAGCTTTCATTCTCAAGATTAAAAAGAAAAATTATAACGACAAAGCAAATATAACCGAATTAGTCTCTAATGTCTTAGGTTTTCGCGATTATTACACCTACTTATCATTATTTTTATCCAATTAGTCACGCCGTGACCACGATCACTGCAAAGTGTTTGAAACGTCGTGTTACGAGATTTAAACCATTTAAAGTTGTTTAATTACTACGGATTAGACTCACTGAATTTAATATTACGATGAAATGAAATATGGAATAAAATATAAAATAAAACCGGCTTCTTTTACTAAAAAGCGTAAATTTACTGGTGAAAGTCGGTACCATATCGCTACAAAGGTGGATCTCAATATTCTGTTCGATACTGAACCGATTTTAATGAAACTTGCACTGTTCCCTAAAGGTGAATACCATTAAAAATCGTCACATAGTTGTGGAGAAATGCATGGACAAACATACATACAAAAATTGAATACACCTATAAATTCTCGTAGACAGGTAGGTACTAATATTTGTTTGGAGGCCCTACTAAAATAATTATGCGAATTAGTAGTTTCTATAATTTTACATAAATAAGTGTCTAACTATTACCCTAATTTCCCAAGTCTGTTGAAAATGTCAAGGAAGTAAGAAAGCAAATATTCGACAACGGCAGTAAGAACACGAAGACAAAAGACAGAAAAATCGAAAAAAAAAAATGTAATTTGGCGCCATTAGGAAAATAGCACAAAAATCTTAAATCTCACAAAGAAGTGTTAAAATACGAATAATTAATACTAATAGCATTGGTTTTACACATTGTAAAACAGTAAAGTGATTTAAAATAATATCACGGGTTAAAAAAAAACCCAAATTGTATTACTAAATCACTTGCATAGTAAATTGTCAGTGTGGTCACCCTACTACATACATTTTATAGAACATTTTGAATAGCAGTTATCTTGTCTTAAGAGCAATCAATACATGATAAAAACATACATGCTTGGAGTAAAAAATATTTACGAAATACTGATATATTTAATTTTAATCTACTACTTATAATTCAAGAACTTTCAATTAATTTACATATTCACCATGTGTGAACTGAGTGACCACAATTAAATGTTAATTTTACTAAAGTAGCCAAAAACGGTGCTCTTGTTTTACTTTTACAAATTTACATGTAACTTTTACTAACGTTAGCAGTTAAAATATATAGTTTTTATGACATAATTAATAAAATATATATGTTTTGATAAGTGGTCTCTCAGTGACACCAGGAAGAATTTTGTAATTTGTAATTTTAGTTTCCACGTTGTGGTTTGTTATCTTCTAAACACTTTAAAATATGTTTTACTAAATATCTGTATACAATATGTGACTATAAGTTATGTATTTACGCAGATTTGGAATTTTGAGTGTGTGAACAGAGAGACCATAGTTTAAGAGTCATAACTTTATTATTAATTCATTACAAATTACAATTCGCATTTTACAAATTATTTTATGACTTTTACTAAATCTTGAAGTTACTAACTTAACAAAAATAAACAAAAAAAAGTGTGGTCACTCAGTCCACACGCACACGTCGAATACACCACGACGTACGTGGTAAAGACTTAGGGGATTCTGGAAAAACCCCCCTTCTCATACAGTGTCTGTCATTTTATGAATTACTTATTGACTCACAAGAACTGTTGCCGAAACACACTGTTAGGTGCTTCGCGATAGATTTTCTACTTGAGGGTGGCAGCTAGCTAGGTGAACGTTAAATGCACTTCCACCATGCCTGGAAGTTCAAGCCGGTCGTTGGTGGAATTGCCATGGACCTGCGGCACGGCAGTCCATAGCTATTACTTGGCTATCACTGCGGGGAATTTTTTACGTGGTTGTGGTGGAACAAGCCGGAAGCCCAACTGGTGTAAAGCTGTAACCTGTGCCTAAAACAGATGCATATTATCACAAGTGACGTGCTACAAGTCACTGTTGTTCAATTGTATCCCGGCACCCCACGGGGTTCCTATGTTGTTTGAGAGAAATGTAAAATGGAGCGGTACGTTGTTGCAGAGCTGCGCGAGGCGTGCGCGCTAGTGGGCGTGGACGCGGACACGCTGGCGGAGGCGCTCACTGCGTGCGCGCATCCGCCGCATCTACCCGCAGAACCGCATTATCTAGCGGCAGACGGTCAGTGTTACACACTTACATTTTCTGTATATACATTAACCATTTAATAACGTTCATAGTTTATATTCCATGTGTAGTAAACAATCTGCTTCACATTACATATAATTTATTTTTAGAGCATATTTTTTTCACTTCTGCCTTCTTTTTTTAAAGCTTGATAGGGTTAGCCTTTGGCCACTATCTCACCTGAATGGTAAGTGATGATGTGGTCGAAGATGTTGTTCAGGCTTACCTACAATTACTGGCTCTCAAGGACAGCAGCCGGAACACAGCGTTAGGTGCAAATATTCTACTTGAAGAGCTATTCGTAAAATGCCCCACCCATTATGCTATAACGACTGCCATCGTAAGACGACAACCGGGACCGACGGCTTATCGTGCCCTCCGAAGCACGGAAGCGCTCAGTAGTAATGTCACTAACGTTCACCCATTCAACTCATGACCGCGGCGGACGTTACTTAACTTTGCTGATCGGTTAAGAACAGCCAAGCTAACTTAGCTACGAGCGGTTCAAAAATTAAACTTGCGTCCCCCGGTTTTACGCACCTTGTTATCAAGTCTGGCTCGAATTAAATGAAATTTGTGCTATTTTTTAATCGTCATAGTAGATGGTGAATTATTTGATTTTAAACATAGCACACGATAGTGTTTATAATCGTATCAAGAAATAATATTATTATACAATATATTGTTTTCCCGGCGAAAAGCTCCTGCGTTAATCATAGACTGAAAATCTTGTTTCGTACAACATTGATTATTTACATAAACCTGTTGTGCGGTAGATGAGTCAGTATGCGGCGGCGGCGGCGGTGGAGCGGCGAGTACAGTGTGCGGCGAGGAGGCGGAATGCGCGAGCGGCGAGTTCGGCGGCGAGGCGGAGTGGGCGCGCGCGGCACTAGACCGGCTGCTGGCCGCGCTATACTCGAGGCTCTTCACGTGGCTAGTGCAGCGCGCCAACAATGCGCTCAAGGTATACTATATACTCTAATCTATCAGCCGGACTGTACATACCCTCCCCCGGCCATTAGGCAACTTGAGAATCGCAGTGTTACATGGCAATTCCTCAGAAAGTGCTGTTGTCTCCTTTCAGTATTTTACCCTTATTCGCTTCTTTCGACATTTATGGGCAAAGATGAGAGGTGACATTCTAGTCCGGCAACCACGCAGAATGATATGCTATAATCTACGAATAATATTCAGAACAAACTCCACACAAAAAGTGACTTAAAACCAAAACGACGTATGATTAAAGAACGAATCACTTCCTAGCTTACAAATAGACATGCTTGGTGATTGTTTTAAATTCATAACAAAGGCAACGATTGGTTTGACAGTGTGTTGCAATGTCTTTATGACAGCTGAGCAGCTGAGTTACCATAGATTGGATGACGTTATGCAATAAGTGATCCGGAACAAGTCAATAATAAAACAGTTATATTGTACAATGCTTTTTAATAATTTTACCTTTATATCTAAAGGTAAAATTATTATATTTTTTTTAGCCTACTTGGACACGACTTTTGTTGGGTATTTTTGTTTAACGCAGTTACATTTCCTGACTTATTATTTCTTCGTAAGCTATAATGCAAGAATAATTGTTCCGTAAAAACCTATATCATTCGGGTCTTTTTAGTACGTCAATATACCATGTACTGCCAAAAAGCTAGTGAACATTTTAGGTTTCATATTGATTTCGGGGTTTTTAGCGAATACTCGGTTGGGTAATCCTACCACAATTAAGTAAAGAATCTGTTGCCAAGCACTACATAGTGTTCCGGTAACTGTCCTTATGACATTCTAGGTCTAAAACTGGCATGTTCCATGAATTTATTCATACATAAATTCACTTCTGTAGGGAAAAATTGTGAAAATGTTAAGTGTTGTTGGTCACGACCGTTGGCGGGGACTTGGACTGTCATTATTGTATCATAGATGTGTCAATAAGACGTGATTCGTGTTTGGTAGGGTCGCGGCGGTGGCGGCGGTCGGGCAGCGCTGGCACTGCTGGACGTGTACGGGTTCGAGTGCCTCGCTAGTAACGGCCTGGAGCGGCTGCTCATCAACTACGCAGCCGAGCGGGTGCAGGCGGCCGTCACTAGCGCCACGCTGCGTCGGGAACAAGAGGAGTACGCGCGGGAAGGGCTGCCTTGGCGCCCGCTGCCTTACCGAGACCATGACGCTGCCGCTGACTTGCTGGACGCTGGCCCTGACTGCGTGCTGGCCGTCCTCAGAGACGCTTCGGCTCGAGCGCTCTCCGATGCTGCGCTGCTGGCCCGTCTGCAGCGCCGCAAGCATCACAGGCTGCGTGTCTCGCCGCCCTCATCCTTCACGTGAGTATAATACTCTATTACGCACAGTCCTGTGTAACCTCTTCTTAATTGTGGGCTTGAATCGCGTGGAGCTCCGCATCTAATACATCCCTAAAGGGATATCTGGTTTAATACCATATACGCTTATGAGGTATAGCTGCGTGGCTTGGTAAGTACTATTCCGGTAGGGTATCTTCTGTGGGCACGTTCCACAGGACTCAAATGTCATCCGTTGGCTTTTCATTATATTGTAATAATCCGTGGCCAGACGCGTACCTAGTCTTCGCACGGTCGAATCAGTTTCCTTAAGCCGCAGATTGTAAACATATGACATGCCCATACTACTTAACTACTCTTCTAATGTTCAAGCGCTATCATTAAGCTCTATGGGCGTATTCCATTTGACACTAATTTCGTTATTTTCGATAATTTTGACCACATTCTGCGTCTATGGTTGTGTTCACTGTGATCGTTTGTAACTGTTCTCACCTGTTCCATTTAGGATAAGAACGCTAATAATGACACTAAAATATACCACTTCTGTCACTTTTGACATTAGATGTAGGTCATTCAAACGGTTCCAGTAGCTTCATAGCGTTTATGGCGAAAATTCCCCTAATGTCAAGACCCAAGTAGAACAACTTTTTTGTGAGTGTGATCTTTTTTATCGTTTTTGGCGAATTTAACTATAATAATAATAATAATTTTATTTCCAAAAGATATTACATTTCTGTTTGTACATAATTCAAAGTAAGGTTGGTTAATAATATTAGGAACACTTGTTAACATTAAGACCCAAACTAGGCGAAGGCCTGTGTCTTGGGGCTCAGAGTACAGACTTAAACGGTACACTTGATTATATTTTATGATAAATTTTAAGAACTATGAGAGTGTAAGTACAAATTTTCCAAGGAGGGAATGTTTAACAATAAAAATGGAACTAACTGGTGGTTTTACGTTCCAATATTTAAGGTAAACAGAAATAAATTGAAACGCTGATACTAGGTAATAAGTGGTGTGTGCGTGAATGAGAGTGAGTGTGTAAAACTAATGTGAAGTGTGTGTATGTAAGGATAAGGTTGCCTTGGCTGCGCTGTGCCACAATATTATATTATATAAGGCCTTCTGTTTCATCATAGGATAATTTAAAAAGCAAATTCTGGACTTTTTTCTTACAGGTAAAAACGTTAGTGTCTTTAATTGGACAAATTTTGTTGACTTTGTTGTAGGTGTTTGCATGAGCAAACCGGGGACTTCTCCGAACTAAAAGAGATGAAGCAGGTGGAGTCGAGAGTCGGTAGACTCGCTTAGATAATATAGATTTATATTCACATAGATTCAAAACGGTTTTATGAGCTTTTAATGTAGCAGAAAGGACAAAGAGCTGACGCATTCGCAGTACCTTGAAATCTTCGTAGAGGGTGTCTGTCGGGTATCTGAATTGTTTCTTTAAAATTACTTTAATAAGGGCTCGCTGAGCTCTCTCAACTAAAATGAAAAAGCTTTTTCCGGCGCTTCCCCAGACTGATATGCAGTATTGCATGATCGATTGGCATAAAGCCTTGTAAATTTGTCGTAATAGGTCTAAAGGCGTACAGTCTCTGAGTTTTTTCATGACATACATTAGTTTTCTTATGCGACATGATAACTCTGCTATGTGTTGTTGGTAATTTAAATTCTCATCAATAATTATGCCTAAGTATTTAAAATTACTCACTCGCTCGATTTGACTACATGCACACCCTGAATGGTGATTAAGACAATTTTCTTGTGAACATGAGTGCATTTTGAGAACGCTGTCTTCAGGAGAGCTTCCTGCACAAGTTTTAGAAAAGGCTATGTATTTTGTCTTTGTGGTGTTTAATGTTAGCAGATTCTGGTCAAGTAACTTTCCAATATAATAGAGTCCTTCTTCAGCGCGACTGTAAACTTGCTCCCACTCTTTCTCGTAAAAAATTACGACTGTGTCGTCCGCGTAAGTGATTATATCAGAATTTCGTGGGGAACAATTTATTATATCATTGATATATAACGTGAAGAGCGTCGGACCGAGAATGCTGCCCTGTGGAACGCCAAAACTGATTGGGAGCTGACTACTACATTGAGAACCGATTTTAACAAATTGCCTGCGGTCACTCAAGTAACTTTGAAACCATTGATTAGCTATTCCTCTGATGCCTACACCCTCGATCTTTTTTAGAAGCAAACCAACCGAGACGGTGTCGAAGGCTTTAGCCAAATCTAGAAATACTGCTATGCAGTTGTCTCCGTTTTCTATGTGGTTTGAGACGGTATTGGAAAGCAGTGACACCGCATCTTCGGTCGATTTGTCCCGCTGAAATCCGAATTGTCTTTCAGATATTAAGTGATATTTTTTGAGGAATGACGTTAGCTGATTATTCACAACTTTTTCAAGAATTTTTGAAGTGATGCTGAGTAGTGCTATTGGCCTGTAATTATCAGGAAGATTTCTAGGTCCACTTTTGTGTATTGGAGAAATAGAAGCCGTTTTCCAGCACTCTGGGAATACGCCTGACGATAAACTAAGGTTAAATATATGAGTGAGTGGAGCAAGAAGAGATTTCGTGGACTTTTTAAATAAAATTGTAGAAAATCTGTCAGGTCCAGGAGAACTGTCAGTTTTTAGTTCGGATATAATCTTTGAAATTTCAAGTGTATTTGTTGGATGGAGAAAGAAAGAATGAGTTGTGTAGATCTTAGATCTGTACGAAGATATCAGAGCGTCTTGAGTAACCTGGAGCTTGTTAATTATGGTGTTGGCTAGACTGCTACCTACCGATGCAAAGTGTTGGTTGCAATCATGAAGTGACGTCTTAGGATTGGCTTTGTAGTTAAGAAGGTCGATATGATCCAGTTTGTTTTTCTGTGTGTTACATATATTTTTTACTGTTTTCCAAAGCTTTTTGGTGTCGTGTCTACTCTCTTGCAGCTGTCTGGTGTTATATTCACTTTTTTGTTTCTTAATAAGTTTATTACAAAAATTCCGGTACCGAGTGTAGACTTGGCGACGCACTGAATCGTCCGGGTGTGCTCTTGATTCAAGGTGTAACCTATCGCGGTGTCGCATACACCTTATTAATCCTGGTGTGATCCACGGCTTCATTGCGACCCATTTTCGACCAATTTGAATTTTACGTGTGTGTTTGTCTATCATATACGTCAAAGTTTGGTTAAAAACAAGCACTGCGTTATTCACACAGGATTCCGCCATTACGATAGACCAGTCAAAATTACTGATATCAGTTGTCACTGCGTCTATGTCCGTTTTGTGTCTAAAGCTAGGTTGTAACGGTGCCTTCCTATCAACGGATAGACAGGCAATAGTGATGTCGTGATCAGTAATTGAAGCCTTACAAATAAATCCAACTGATTTCGAGTTTGTTTTTACGAAAATATGGTCAAGGCATGTTTTGCCATGGGTAGGTCTGTAAATAGCAGGTAAAAGGCCATGAGATGCCATCAAATACATGTAATTGCTATTGTATGTATCGTCATGACTTATGTCAATATTTATGTCGCCGGCCAATATAATAAAAGGTACATTCTTTAACGTGTTAAGAGTAAAGTCTAGGGAATCAATAAATGAGTCATAAGTTCTTGTGGACGGAGACCGATAGATCCCTAAAACAGCAGTCTTATTGTCTAGTACAATAATTAAGGAATCTGCATCAACAATAATTAAGTCTTTTACATTAAAACTAAAAGAGTTCTTGATGTATACTACTACACCTCCGTTTTTATTTTTTTGTACTGAGGAGCGAAATGAGTTATACCCTGGCAAATGTTCAATTAATGTACCTTCGAAGAGCCAGCATTCAGTTAAGACAATAACGTCAATACTACAGTCCATCCGCTGTAACGCTACGACAAACTTGTCAAAATTACATTGGTAGCTTCTTATATTTAATGAAAGTATTTTAAAATTGTAGTATGGCACAGCCAACATGCTCTTGCAATCATCTACAGACTCAAGTGTATGACAATCAATGTTTACGGTTTCGTCAAAATCATTCATAATGTTAAGTGAAACCATCTTTATAGTGATAAAATAGTGTTGATGAAAGGGTACGGATCCAGTTTGTCATCTTTGTAAGAAGTAAAGTGTAGTTGTTTACAAGGAGATACTGCGTGTAGGCAACCAAGTGTTTGAAAAAGTTAATATAAAATTTGTAAGTTGAATGTGTGTGTGCGTTTTTAATGGAGAGAAGAACTAATTTTTGTATGCTTGACATAATAAGTCTTATCTTATAAACATATAACATTAAAGAGAAATAAAATACGGTACTGCATAATAATATGTTACGATAGATTAGACCTGCCAGATGCTTTTTTAAACTGCTATTGAGAAGTCGAGGAGTGGAACTGCTTCTGTAAGACTTCCATGTCTTTAAGGGCAATTGCAGGATTTCCCTCTTGCTTGCGTACGTACACGGTGCCATTCTTGACCCAGCAGAACTTGTAACCTGCTGATTTTGCGTGCTGTCGGGCTGTCCGAAACAAATATCTGTTTTCTTGCGTTAGGCGTTCGTTGATGTATATTTTTCGAGGAGGGCCTTTTAGTTCGATATCGTTGCAGGTCAAGTTGCGTCTAGTTTTACTAGCCTTCAAAAATGCGTCGCGGTCATGACGCCTCAAGAAGCGAACGATTAAAGGTCGAGGGTTTGCTGTAGAATTCTCATCAATGTCACCCGATTCTTTTCCGTAGATGCGTGGCCCAACCCGGTTTACATAATCTACGTCGTTGGTTTCTAACGTTGCTCCAATTTTGAGTGAAATAAGGTGAATTAAGTGCATCGGGCTTTCATGAAAAAGCTCATTTACTCCTGTAATTTCGACCTCATTTCTGAGGCTAGCTTGAGCACGGACACTTAACTCGTGACGCAGCTCTACTACTTTGTTTTTGTACAACAAACACTCGCTTTCGAGCTTTTCCAGTCTCGTTTCCGCATTAACCAATTTTTTCTCATGTTCGTCTAAGCGAGAGAAGCATTGCGTTACGTGCTCCGTCAAAGAGATCATGTGGGTTTTCAAATCGCTTATGTCTCCACGAAGCAGCTTTATTTCAGAAGTTAGCGTAATTACGTCATCTTGGTCAGCTGTGACAATCGCGGATGGGCTCGCCTGAGCAGATAATTCCCGGACGGCGGCAGCGCGGGTTTGCGTTGGAACGTCAACACTATCATCGTCAGTAATACAAGACACCGCTGTGGCTAGCGACACCGATGACGTTAGTGCCGCAGAACGCACAGGCGTGTTCGAATTGTCTTTTTTAGGCTCCTTACATAAGCATGTAGGACATATCCAGATTGATTTAGCATCCTCAGGTAATCTGCGCTCAGAGATATTTACACATAGAGGATGATAGGTGTTGCTGCATTTTACACATTTCACGCTAGGCATGTTTGTTCGGATCATTCTGTTGCATGCTGCGCAGTTTATTGCCATCTTGCACAGGAGTAAATGATAATAATACGCGTAAGTGAAGGTACAAAGTTCAGTGCAGCAGCGGTAAGGCGATAAAGGTGTTCTTACGCACACATGCAGTACGAGCCGGCCGCCCGTCAAGCAGGTATATGACGGAGACAGAGTAACAGTTAAGTCAGCTATTTGTTTCGCTTACCCCAAGCAGTAACGCGGATTTCGCGACTACTATTTGTTATTCTGTGACAACTGTGTTTTGAAATTAGTGCACTTTCTGTGGAATATTTTACGATAACTCCACACCACTTTGAAACTTCTTCACGAGAATTTAAGTATTATTATAGAATGAGATTAAGGACTGGAATATTCGGAGCACACGGAACGCGTCTTCACCTTAGCCAAGTTAAAGTCGTACTCGTATTTTACGATAACTCCAAATAGTATGCACCCTATATGTATATTATGTATGCCTTATGCTACCTGCGGCCCTATTATGTTATTTGTCATTAACTAAATCTGATTGAAATCATAGAAATATGGTTATTTAGTGATTATGTATTCATATCTAATACTAAATATGTTAATAACTGGTATACTATAGTTAGTTACTATCATATATGAAATAATACTAGCTTTCCGGCCGAGCTCCGCCCGCGCGTATGTCTGTCATCGTGGAAAACCATTAACCTCTTTTTGCGCAGTTGGATAAAAACTATTCTATGTCCTTCCCTGGGTCTCAAACTATTTCCATACCAAATTTCGTCCAAATCGGTTCAGTAGTTTTTAAGTTTATTAGTTGCATACAAAAATACAAATCTTTCCTCTTTATTAACCGAGCGAGAACCTAGTTCGAGCGAAGCGTCTCTGCTTCAACTTAGACAAAAATGCTTTGGTATGTCCGGTTGTTCTCCTCTACAGGTCGCATTTCTCAACCCACTATCATGAAATTTTGTGAGCGGGTTTAATAAGTCCATATTATTTTTTTGTCGATTTAGTTTTTGGAATTTTTCAAAATGATGGAGATATACATTATAAGGTGTTGAAAGTAAGGGCACCTGCGCTTTATTTAATGGTAATGTTCTGATACGCACGTCAGTTGCCTTTTGAGAAGAAAAAGAGATTTGCTCTCTCTCATTCTCTCTCTCTCTTGGACAAGTCAAGTCCAAGAAAATCATTTATTATTTATATTACATATCTAGATTTTTGGATTTCTTGACCCATTCACCCATTAGCCTACCCTTTATTCAATTGTAAGCTATGCAAGGGCACACTCGCGAGGTCTACAGCTCGGAGAGCCACTAGTAATATTAGTGTAGAAGTATAATAGCGAAACAGTCATATTTCGATGATTTTAATCGAAAATATTTAGGAAAAAAATACATAATAGTGTACTGTAGTGTCTTGTGTGTAATTGTTATGGAATTAACTATATAATTAATTTAAAATATAATTGACAGAGCATTAATTCATAGAAACCATGTTAATGATTAACCTGTCATACCATTTGGGTAAATTTATATCATTCAGTTTCTTCCTCCCCCTTGCAGTGGTGAGTTATACAAGACAAAATGGCTATGATTTTATTAATGTGATTAAATAAGAACAGAACTGGCTTATGGTTGACTTCATTAAATTAGAGTGGTTGGCAAAAAGTGTGATTATCAATCGATTCAATGAAGTGAAGGATGTTTTGAACTCGATGTGTATGTTTTTATTTCGTTATAAGAACACATATTATTGATATTTTTTTACAACAAAAAGGGGTTCAGTTATAAAGTTAAAAGAGGTGTTGCAATGAATTCAAGAATAAATTGAAAATCTGGTACTTTAAAACAAGATAATATGCGTCATTTAAATTAGTTTTAATATAATCATCTGAACTTGTTCATTTCATTACATTTATAATATTGTCAAAGGTTGGTAGCACTAGCACATTGCTAGATGATATGTGGCTAGTCCTATGAACAGAATCCAAAAATGTGTGTAATATGGTACTCTTTTAAAACGGTGATAGTGATTAAAATATTAGTTTGTATACCATATTAACATCCGCTTTGCGACATAAAGTCGCGTTGACACGATCAGAGTACTCTCGGACTAAGTGCCCTCGTTCTAGTCGGCTCCATACGAGTGTACAGGGATAGTGGTTTATACATATCAAAGTTAACTCGTTTTCAATTACAATCAAGATCACAATGAAATGTGGCACAGACGGATTTGTTACAGGGTGTCGAAGCTGTTGCAATCATATTAGTCAAAGAGTTTGAAAATTATTACAAGCAAAGGCCACGCAATAGAAACATTTGGACCCACAAATGGATTTTAAGGCGCAAAGAGCAGGGTGCATCTAATAATTTTATTCGTTAAGTAGAAATAGAAGATAAGAGTACATATAAAAACCATTTCAGGCTCAACATTGAACAATTTGACTATCTATTATTATTAGCAGCTATATTGTTTCACAATATTCATCCGAGCTAGCTGGTAAAAATAGAACGCGGTCTTAGATTATTGATGGGTCTCCGCTCGCGCTCCGACTAGATACCGCGCTACCTGAAAACAATAGATCCGTAAATGCGGCAACTCGAAGGCAATTAAATAAGATTTTAATTAGTTGAAGGCCTCATTTTTAACAGTTATTTTATTATTTACATCTCTTAACTAATATTTAAATAATATGATTAAAAATAATTATAATTATATGTAGGTTTTAGCGTACATTGTTTGAAAGATAAAGGTTAATGAAAGGCGAAACTGGCTCGGGTACGCCGACTTCGGCGTAGTATTAGTTGCCGCATTTTACAAAGACACCGGCGGTATCTAGTCGGAGCGCGCGCGGAGACCCATCAGTAATCTAAGAACGCGGTCTAAGTCAACACGGATCTGACGCCTTCGTCCGAGTGTGCCCGTATTACCAGTTGTCACAATACGAGTAGCGTCCGAGTAGGTATCCTAATGCACTCGGTCCGAGAGTACTCTCATCGTGTCAACGCGGCTTTAACGTGACAGCATGGCTGTATGCCGGTCCTATTCTTACTTTAATCGCATTATATGCGTTGTGTGCAGGATAGCGCACTTCGGCGGCGTGGTGACGTACTGCGCACGCGGCATGGTGTGCAAGAACCGCGACGCGGTCTGCGGGGCGTGCGGCGCAGCGCTCGGCGGGGCGCGCGACGTGCTGCTCGCCGAGCTGTTCGCGTGCGAGGGCGGGGCCGGGGCCGGGGGGGCGGGGGGCCCGCCGCCCTCCCCGCGCCGCCCCGCCTCGCTGGCGTGCCGGCAGCGCGCGCTGGTGGGCGCGCTGGTGCGCCGGCTGCCGCCCGCGCCGCGCCTCGTGCGCTGCCTGCGGGCAGACGCCATGCTGCGCCCGCATCGGTTCGACGCCATGCTGCTCAGGCATCAGATACGGACGCAAGGGTAACTACACTTACAATACAAGTTTGTGTTTCGATGAGTTATACTTTAACAATATCACCTGATTGTAAATGGTAATCAGGCTTTACCTTTGTTAAGGTTAACAGGTTTTTAGTAGCAATAGAACTCTTTGTGAACTAATTTGTCTGAGGAATTACTGCCACCATACCTATTTTTCAGCCATTACCGTCAAGCAGTAATGTTCGTATTACTGTGTTCCAGCTTGAAGGGTATGGGTGCCGGTGTAATTACTAGCAAATGAGACTATTATCAACTTTGTCTTAGAGAGAGGTGCGCAACGGTTCTGTTATAGGCAGAGGTTAACGTTTAACACCAGGTAGGCGTGCTTGTTTCGTCACTATCCCATTAAAAAACCTAGGGTACGAACTGGCGGAACATACTATTAGGTATTTGGCATCAGATTTTCTACTTAAGTGTGGTAACTAACCAGGTTTGAAAAATGTCCTTCCACAATGAGAAATCCATTGAACAGAGAAATTTGTACCATGGTATACAAACCAGTGACTATCCGATGGTGGGACTGAGACATGCCTACCAATCTTTACTATTGTAGAGATGATTAATATTGAAAATGTATCTGTTCGTTCCAATTATTTTTCCATTCAATGTAGTTTTCTTAAGTTTTTTCATATTTACTGACCAGGAGGTCTACTCCCAAAATCGAAGTTCGAAGTTTCGTTTGACGGATCGGACCTATTCTTACCACGAAACACTTTCGAATCCGAATTTCGATTCGAAGTTTGTATATTGACATTTTGTTCGTCGTTAACCACTTACTACTTCGGCGTTTGACAAACCATGAAGTATAACCAGAGACTTGAAATACATAGAATACTTATATCCGAACACCACTGCTCTAAAAACTAACTAGAATTTACCTATCAACATACATATGCACATGTATATGCAGTTTGTAATGACAAGGAAAGAATATTCAAATATCATGCGGCATGCATATCTGTTGGTAGAAAGAGATAAATAAGCAATTTGTGTTACCACCGCACCGCCATGAGACGTTCCGAATAGTTCCGATCACCATTACGCTATGATCTCTTTCACTCTCACACAAAACGATCTACACAACTAGTTCAGCCATTTCATTGTGACAACAGTCGCCTAAGATAAAACAAAATGATGACATTTACTTTTTCAATAATAATGGCAATACTAACGCGTGAAATGAATCATTTTTCTGATCTCTCACAGTGCCTTTATAATTAGTGCAGTGTCTATAGACACAGGAAGGCACATTGTCCACAACTTTTTTAAAACACTCGTTTAGCGGCACATATTTACCGGACACTCGGAAGCGCAAGACTGGTAGTGACTACGGCAATTACCTTGCATTCGTCTAGTAAATCTAGGGAGTTCACAACTCATCTACAGGACAAAAATCTTAGAGTATACCTAATACCAACAACGAAATTCGAAGTTTCGTTTGATTATGCTTTTTCATAGTATATTTTCTACACATGACCATTTTATACACATTGTAAATTTTACCCCTCATTTGCAGCATAGACGGAATGCCGTCTACATAACCTCAGTATCATGATATTTATAACCTCAATATGCGAAATAAAAATAATTTATGTGCAATGCCGTCTAATACTACACTTATGAGTAAAAGTATATTTCGTATGGCACCTAAAATATATAATAAACGGCACCTAAAATATATAAATATACGAAATATACTTTTACTCATAAGTGTAGTATTAGACGGCATTGCACATAAATTATTTTTATTTCGCATATTGAGGTTATAAATATCATTGAATGTAGGGAAGTACCTGATGTTGATTCTCACAAACAACGCCACTTCATAAATATACAGACATGGCAACGTCAGTATGTTTAGAGCCTGAAAATACGGTTTGCAACTATCCGTACTATTAATGTGACATATAGCTCTGATGCACTTTTTTTGGGCCAAAAACACTTGGTCTTTATTAGTAGAATTAGCCCAGAAAATTATCCCGTATCTCAATAGTGAAGCTATACACCCATTGTATGCTGTTACTGCGGTCTCGCGATTAACTTCTTTTGAAAGATGATACAGAGCATATGCCAAGCTATTTATCTGTATGAACTGTAACACACGTCTTCGTAAAGGGCAGATTGGGTAATGTAAATCAAACTCCGATCTGGTTCTAATAGTAGACAATATTTATTTACCATCATACAAAAGTCTAATGTTCGCGGAGAATCTCGTCACCGCGATTCAGCCAAGAAAACTCAATTTGTCAGCGCCATCTAGTTAGAACTTAAGAACTAAAGCGTACCACTATTCGAACCCTACAATGAAGTGGTTCGCAAAATGTTGTGGTATTGATTATATTTTAACATAGATGACCTTTCTTACAAGGTAGATTGAATGAGTTGTACATACATAGCCCACCATGAACAAGCTAAGGCTTGTTCATAAAACTTTTATATAATGTTTACATTTAATATGATAGACACAAAAGCTCATATTATCAAGTATACGCTATATAAAGTCGATGACTTATAAATATTCAATAACAGAAGAAGTATTAAATTAATTACTAAAACCTATCACAATTTGGATTATTCAATCGCCTGGGACACAACCCTTATGAATTTGGGAAGTCAATAATACTAAGACAATTGATTTCAAATTTACACTTTAATTTTATTGCGTGATTGGAAGAAGACACAACTTATTTACTGGGCGTTTTATGGTGCCATTTTTAACCTTCAACGTAACTACGCGCACTATATTGTCTTCCCCTGGGTGGGTCGCAATCACCCTACCATATAGCCATTTGCACACAGGCAAATTGTCTTCCCGTACTGTAACCACATCACCGATACGAGGTTGAGGCATCTGTGAAGACCAGCGATATCTCTTATAAAATTTAGTTAAATATTGCCGTGACCATTGACGCCAAAAGTCTTGGGTAATTTTTTGGGTATATTGCCATCGACGTAGTGTGCTTACGTTGGCCGATTCGAAATTGTGATCTGGTGGAGTCACTAAAGCTTCACCAACGAGAAAGTGACCTGGTGTCAAAATAGTAAAATCCTCGTCTCCATTTCCGGTAAGTACTGACAAAGGTCTTGAATTTAAGCATGCTTCTATCTGTGCCAATACGGTAGACAGTTCTTCAAATGTTAGTGTTGACGTACCTACAATGCGCTTTAGGTGGTACTTTACCGACTTGACACCAGCCTCCCAAAGACCCCCAAAAGTTGGAGCACCAGCTGGAATGAAGTGCCATGCGCATCCGTTGGTGGCTAAATTTTCCGCTATGTCTTGAATCATTGACCCTTTTTCATGTTTAAATAACTTATTTAGCTCGCCAGCTGCTCCAGTAAAATTAGTTGCATTGTCACTCCAGATATTAGTACAGTACCCACGTCTTGACACGAACCTTTTAAATGCCTGGAGGAAAGCTTCTGTAGTAAGATCAGAAACAACTTCTAAATGGAGGGCTCGCGTCACCATGCAAATAAATGTACAAATATATCCTTTGTGAGATTTATAACCACGGCCTTTTGAAGTTCGGATATTAACGGGACCTGCGTAATCAACTCCACTCGAACTAAACGGTCGAGCTGGAATTGACCTAGCTGAAGGTAACTGTCCCATTAGCTGAGTTTGTGTTTTACCATTGATTTTTGCACAAGTTACACATTTTCTGAAATATGACTTTACCAGCTGACCAGCTCCCAAAATCCAATACTTGGCACGCAGGTAACATAACATTATCTGTGGACCTCCATGTAGAGTCTGTTTGTGGGCATCCGAGATAATTAACTTGGTTAAACTAGATTCCTTGGGTATCAGTATAGGATGTTTCCGATCGGGGCTCAACAAAGAATGTTCTAATCTCCCACCTACTCTCAAAATTTGATTTTTATCCAAGAACGGGTTTAAAGCTCGTAGGTTACTTCGCCTTGGTAAGTTCTCCTTATTTGTTATTATCTTTATTTCTTCCTTAAAATTCTCCATTTGACACTGTCGTATACAGTTGTCTAATGTATTAGTAAGTTCCTGAGTTGTCAGAAATCCAACGTTTCTATCAGATTTTTTGATTTTTATATTATTAATAAACCGTTTACAGTACGAAAGAACGCGGACCATTTTGGTGAGTGAAGAAAATCTTTCTAGTATAGAGTGTTGCACTGTGGCACAGTGGATTTTTAATTTTGCCACCTCTTCCTCTGTATATATATCTTTAGGTTTGTTATAATCAATGTGATTACTTTGCAGAAAATCTGGACCGACAAACCAAACCTTATTTTTAATCAGTTCGGCAGGAGATTGACCTCTAGATGCTACGTCAGCTGGATTTTGCTTGGACGAAATGTGTGACCAATGGTGAGAATCCAAACTGGAAATTATTTCCGAAACACGATTTGCTACGAAAACTTTCCAACGACTCGGGTGGCTGTTCAACCACGAGAGAACTACTGTTGAATCTGTCCAAGCATGCAGATTAGTTTTCTCAATCTTCATCACAGATGCTATTTCCAGCATTAATCTCGTTAACAAAACGGCACCACACAATTCAAGCCGAGGTATTGAGACCTGTTTTACTGGGGCTACTTTCGTCTTTGCAGATATCAATGAAACGTGTATATTGCCCTTGGAATCTACAACACGAGCATACACCACTCCAGCATAAGCATCTCTTGATGCATCGCTGAATCCATGCAGTTCTACTGAGTCTCCTGAACCCAAACTTAACCAACGAGGTATGGCAACATTGCTTAACATTTTTAATTCATTCTTATAAGTTTTCCATTCATTTAGTAGATTAGTAGGTACAGTTTCATCCCATTCCAACCCTGCCAGCCATAGTTTTTGGATAAGTATCTTAAACATAATTATGCTCGGCGCTACCCATCCCAAAGGGTCATAAAATCGACATATTTCTGATATGATAGATCTTTTTGTTGCAGGTTCCAGCACGTCGGGTAGATCTACCATGTAATGAAAGGAATCATCGCTCCGGTTCCAAGTCAGTCCAACTATCTTCATGACTCCGTCTGTTTTTATTTTTAATCCTTCCTTTATATCTTCTTGATTTCTGTAATCATTACCTTTTTCCTGTTCACATTTTTTCATTTCCTTTAGTAACTCTTCACTGTTACTGGTCCATTTCTGTAAGCTGAATCCACCCTTTTCCACAAGTTCATTAATTTCCTTGAAAAACCTTATCCCTTCCTCTACATTTTCACATCCTGCTAGTAGATCATCCATGTAAAACTAGTTTAACAGTGCATTTTTGGTTGCAGGATATGCATGACCTTCATCCAGACTTACTTGCTGCAAGCATTTTACCGCTAGATATGGAGCGGATGCGATACCAAACGTCACTCTTAACATTCTGTAATGTTTAATTTCTTCATTTGGACTGTTTCGCCACAGTAACCTTTGGTAGTCTATATCAGCTTTGTCGACCTTTATCTGCCGATACATTTTAACAATATCAGCGGTAAGACAAATACGCGAGACCCTCCAACGCATGATCAGATGTCTTAAGTCAGCCTGTAGTGTTGGGCCGATTAACAAATAATCATTGAGTGATTTATTATTAGTTCCCTTACACGATGCATCGAACACTGCTCTAACCTTAGTAGTTTGTTTGTCATTACGAACTACCGCATGATGCGGTAGGTATATAGCTTTCGGGTTATTGAGTTCTTCGGCTGGCACGAGTTCCATGTGATTTAACTTGAGATATTCATCAATGACCTCCTTGTATTGTTGTTTCAAGGTACTGCTCTTTAGCCTTCTCTCCAAAGCCACCAATCGTTTTTCAGCTATTTTGAGTGAATTATCTACTTGGAGATTCTCTGCTTTCAAAGGAAGACGCACGACATATCTACCTTCTTCATCTCTCGTTGTTGTTTTGGCAAATATTTCTTCGCACCGCTTTTCATTTTCAGTTAACAATTTTTCTTTTGACATAGGCATGTCATCTTCGAGTTCCCAAAACCGTTTTAATAAATTATTTTCTTCTAAAACATGCATCACCTTAATTTCAGATGATGGAATAGATGTGTCTAGCGCACCGGATAAAATCCATCCTAGAGATGTACATTGTGCCACCGGTGAACCCTTTGAACTCCTTTTAACTCCTTCTTGGAGGATTTGTCCATAAACTTCTGCGCCTAACAGAATATCCACACGACATGGTAGGTGGTAATATGGATCTGCTAACACTATATCTTGTAATTCCTCCCATTCCACTAATTTAATCTTATTAGTAGGCAGTAAAGTGGTAATAGAGTTAAGAACATGAGCTCTTACATTAAAAACCACCTTTGGATCGATTCGGGAAGATATTTGAATATCAACTACAGCCTTAGACACCAAAGTTTTATCTCCACCAACTCCCGTTATTTGAATTTTCGTATGAGTTTTCTTTAAGCCTAATTGTTGAACTACCGCTTCCGTTATAAACGACGATTGAGATCCCTGGTCCAACAATGCTCTCATCGTATAACTTTCGCCTACCTTTGAAGTAGTATTTACTAACGCCGTTGCCAGTAATACTGAATTATGTTTCTTCGCAAAACATGAAACAATCGGATCTGATTCTAACTCTTCATCATTTGCTGATGATGAACTAAGTTCCGCATCTTTATCCGTAACCAAATCCGTGGTTACAGTACGGGTGACATTACTCTGAAAATTGCCCTCACTTGACGCGTGTAAAAGCGCATGATGTCTTTTACTACATATGCGACATTTTATATTTGTTTTGCAGTTTTTGGCAGTGTGATTCGTACCCAAACAACAGAAGCAAACATTGTTCGATTGAACAAAGCTGCGCCGAGACTCAACAGAGTTGTTTTTAAATGCCGTGCAATAATTAAGCGTGTGCTCTTCCGAACAAAATGGACACTGAGTTTTTGTAATGTGCATCGATTTCATTTTGTTTATCGGTATGTTGTTGCGATTTTGGTTTTTATTTGCTGTATTAGTTCTAGAGTCCAAAAACTCCAGTGCTCTATAGCGTTTCGTTAAAAACTCTTGAAACTGCTTATAAGTTGGCAGTTCATCTGTAGAATTGCTCTCAGTAGCACTGAATTCCCACTGTCTTCTGGACTCTGGATCCAACTTTAGCGCTATGATGTGAATCATTAATATGTCCCAGTTTTCAGTCTTAACTCCTAAATTCGACAATGACGATAAACAATCATTTGTGGTATCTAACAATTCTTTGAGGCAACTAGCTGACTCTTGAGCAATGTTTCTCTGACTCAGCAACCGTTTTAGGATATGATTAGATATATACCTTTTATTATTGTATCGATCCTCGAGCAATTTCCATGCTCTGGAATAATTGTCACGAGTAATCGCAACATTGCTCAAAAGTTGCTCGGCTTCACCAGTTAAATATCCCTTTAAATACAGCAGCTTTTGTACATCATCTAAATCGTCATTATTATGAACCAGTGACAAAAACAGGTCCCGAAATGAGTTCCATTCTGTATAGTGTTTCCCCGAAAATGTATTAATATTTACTTTTGGTAATTTAACGGTCGAACCCGACCCTTTTAGCCTGTCGTTACTGGTACTGGGCACACTGAAATTAGCTAACTTAGTTTTAAGTTCCGTTTTGTAATCGATGTAAACATCGTCACATTTATCGTACACATCATTTTTGTAATATGAAGAATTCTTTATGTCCACGATATCATATGTTTTCATTAACTCTTCGTGCCCAGCCAGGAACTTGAACCAAAGCTGATCGACTGAATCTATCTTACCTTCAACATATTCTTTTGTTAATCTATCTTTAGGTGATTTTTTGAAGTTAGTTTTGGCCTTAAGTATTCTGGAGTAGAGATCTTCTTGAAAAAATAGTAATTTTTCCATGTTTATAGACTACAAAATTTAAAGTGATATTTCACAAATATTTCTTTTAACTTTGTGCTAAACGAGAAAATATTAACACAGTTGATTTTATTTTCATATAAGTTATACAACAAACTAAGTGTGAAAATAATAAGTAATTTAACAAATAGTTGCGAATTTTTCTAAGTGTTTTGCACTATATTTCAGAGGTAAATCGGGCATAGGTTCCCCGTGTCTTCGCTTTTTCTTAAATTATTCTAAGTCCTTAACTAATATTCAAACACAAGTTCAATTTACTAACATATTTTAGAAGCACTTCAAGTATAAATAATCTAATTATTAAAGTTCACTTTCATTAGTATAAGATATTCAAAAGTACTCACAATTTTTTAACTTCACTCACTTTCGGCGTTTTTATCCAATATTGCACTGCGACGTTCACCATCCATTACTTTGTCATCTTACTGACCAAACATAAGAACACCAGCGTGACATCTACTCTCCTGGTAGTCGTCAAAGTCGTGAGGCTTGTTGCAGCCTCTTGGTAAAGGGTGACAAGTTACTCGCCCGGTAACTGTCAAACTGAAATAGCGTTGTCCGCTGTCTCAGTCAAACGACCCCTTCAGTCGTTCAAAAACTTCCTGATTTCTGCCGTAAATTCGGCTACGAAGGACCAATGTATGAACTGTAACACACGTCTTCGTAAAGGGCAGATTGGGTAATGTAAATCAAACTCCGATCTGGTTCTAATAGTAGACAATATTTATTTACCATCATACAAAAGTCTAATGTTCGCGGAGAATCTCGTCACCGCGATTCAGCCAAGAAAACTCAATTTGTCAGCGCCATCTAGTTAGAACTTAAGAACTAAAGCGTACCACTATTCGAACCCTACAATGAAGTGGTTCGCAAAATGTTGTGGTATTGATTATATTTTAACATAGATGACCTTTCTTACAAGGTAGATTGAATGAGTTGTACATATCCTTTTAGTTAATGTATCTGTATGTTGTTTCCACGTCAATTGTTTATCTATGTGCAACCCTAAGAATTTTGTCATTTGTGTTTCATCTATAACATAGTTTCTAAATTTAACATCAACAGTTACATTTTCCTTGTTTAACCTCTGGCTAAAATGCATTACTTTTGTTTTATTGTAATTTATTTTCAAATTGTTTTCTTCCAACCAGTTAATGATATCATGCACAGCTTTATTAATTTCAGCTGGATAATTATCATTCTCTTTTTGTATCACCACTGTGCTATCGTCAGCAAACAATACCATGGGGTATTTAGTACACTTAGGAATATCGTTTATATAACAGAGGAAAAGAAGTGGTCCTAAAACACTTCCCTGTGGTACGCCGTACAAAACATTATCATTATGTGACTTAAATTTTTCTTCTATTTTATGACGTGTATTTATTCTTACTATTTCAGTTACTTGCATTCTATTACTAAATATGATTTTAATAGATCTAATACATTGCCTCGTATTCCATAACGCTCCAATTTGTAACACAATATATTATGGTCTACGCAGTCAAACGCCTTTGTCATGTCCATATAAATGGCACATACTGGGACTCTTTAATCAATATTTGTAATGATTCTATGTACAAAGTCATAAATTGCCAAATTAATACATTTTCCTTTTCTAAAACCGTTTTGTTAACATGCATATATATTTTGGTTATTGGGATATTGGTGTTTTTACTGGTTTTTACATGTCTACCATAAAGAACCTACACAAAGCTTTGAATGTCGCTTCACTATGTTGTTTGTCTATGAAGCCGAAACGAAGACCGTCCGTACAAGTCGCATTCGCAGTTATTTGGTGATAGGGTACAAGTTCGATGTTCGTCGTTACTTCGTTCCGAAACGAAGCTTCGTTTTTGGGAGTAGACCTCCAGGCGTTGTGCAACGTTAGAACTTTATGTTTTTGCTCCTGATGTATTTACAGTGAATTATGTAAATCTATTAGTTTAAAGGGCTCACAGAAGCAAATAAAATAAGTCTATAATATGGTCAACATATTGTTGTATAAAGTGGGAAATATAATAAACTATCATAAATTAGCATTTGAGTATGACATGTTTTTCAAAAAGTATCGCCGGCCGGTCACTATTATGTGGGCCGCTAATGCTAAAGCCGTAACTTTTTCAAACAGACAAAATGTTGTGTACTACACTGCATTGTGAGTAATAAAGTAATACACAAGAACTGAAAGGGGTTTGTAGTTGATAGTGAGGTCTCGAATATCATATTAAAATATTTTTATGCGTTTTATGAGACTCTTGAGAGACTAGACTTATGACCTCTTGAGACCATAGAAAATATAACCAAGATCAACATATTTTTTCTGCTGTCACAAACTAATTATCCTACTCTAATTGTTCAATCAAAAGCTCTTGTGATTCTTCAAATTAAGATGACTTGTCTTTGTGCAGGATCCTGGAGATGGCGCTCCTGCGTCGCGCGGGATGGTGTGAGTCGATGTGCGCCCGCGCAGTGTTGGCGCGGTACGGGCTGCTAGCGCCGCGCGCGCCCCCTAGCGCCGCCCCCTGCCCCTCCCCCCTGCCGGGCCCCGGCCCCGGCCCGGCCCCCGCGCGGGACGACCCCGTGCGGGCGGCGCGGGCGCTGCTGCGCACGCTGCCCATACCGAGCGCGGAGTTCGCCTACGGACGGACGAGAGTCTTCATTAGGAGTCCCAGAACCGTCAGTTTCTTTTCGTCTATCTTTGAATTTATTTTAGATAATACATAGAATTGGTTTGAAAAATTGTATGTTTTTGTGTATACAAAATCGAAGATCATTTTCAATTTTCTCGTATCAAACTTTGTATCAAATGTAACCCAGCAGGTATTTTCTGGGCTGTATTTTCCAACAAAACCAGTTACTTTCGATGAAAAAAGTAGTTACATTTTACCTCGGTTATAAAGAATTGCTCGATGAAAAAGCCATCATGTCATAAGGTTAACGATTGACACAGTGGTGGGTATGGCTGTGTGTACTAACCATTTATTACATAAATGTTATAATAAATATTTATTACCATAACATGAAGGTAAAGATGTTTTAGTCTAAAACTGCTCGCCCTTTCATATGTCTTTACCTCTACAAGAAAAATAATGTATAGGTGGTATTAATATAATGCACGCAACCACATCGATATCATTGGGTCTTCAGACATTGTGGTTTGTGTGTGGAGTGTGAGGTCCGAGTTCACAGTGCACATGGCTTGCCGAAAACAAATTAAAATAATCATGCTTAGTGGAGGGGTGTGCATTTTTAGTTTAACTAATGTAGATGATGTAGCTTAAAGGAGTTACTCAAATTCTCTGCTCCATTCAACTATGGTGGAGTGTATGACTCCCTGTGCAGAATTGGCCCAGTTTTTTACTCTTACGCTTAGTTTTTAATTGTTTGTGAAAATGCAGCTGTTTTGTTTTTAGGTGAAAAATCAATATTTGCCTTAGGGCTGCCGGCCTAAAATGCTACAACTCCATCTCTTCCCATAGGTGTCGTAAGGGTAAAATGTCGGAAGGTGGGCGGCAGCGCCTTCTGAGGAACTGCTATCGTACACTGTGATCCCAAGGCGCCTGCTAAGTATGGAGATTATGGCAAACCCCTTTTTAATGGGGGAACGGTGTGTTGTGCGGGTGATACAGTACAGTAAAACTATTATGTTAATAAACGCAATCGTCTTAGCGAGTGGCGCACTATCGCGTGCTGCGGAGTAATACGACAACAGCGTTAAGTATAAGTTGTGATATGTAGGTATGGGAGCTGGAGGCGTTGCGTGCAGCCCGCGTGGGCGCGCTGGTGGTGGTAGCGCAGCGCGCGTGGCGGCGGTACCGGGCGCGGCGGCGGCATCGCGCGCAGGGGGTGATAGCGCGCGCGTGGCGGCGGCACCGGCGCCGTGCGGGGGCCGCGCCGCCCGTGCCGCTGCGGGCCCGCGCGGGCTGCGTGCGCGTGTGGGCGGCGCGCGCCGTGTGGCGGTGGTGGTGCTGCGCCGCGCGCCGCCGGTACCTGGCGGGCCTGTACGCGCGGCTCCCGGCGCGGCACCGCTCGCCCGCGTGCGCCGCCTGGCCGCCGCCCCCCGCGCCCCGCCTGCTCGCCCGCACCGACGCCTTGCTGCGCCGGCTGCACCACGCGTGGCGCTGCCGACTGTTCCGCGCCCAGTTCGACCAGACTGCACGTAACCGCATGCGAGAGAAGGTGACGGCGAGCGCGTTGTTCCGCTCCCGCAAAGTGACGTACGCGGCGAGCGTCGCGCATCCCTTTGTGGGAGACTACGTGCGGCTGCGTGCGTCCGCGGCATGGCGGCGAGGTGCGGGCGCGGCTGCCGATCGGTATGTCTTATTTATTAAGTTTTTCCATTATATACTAGTCATATAATGTTTACACTGCTGTAGAGTAATTGCAGAAAATCTAAGTTTTAAATGAAATCCAAAGGGTTACCGCACAGTAAGCAATGTCAATGACTCGCTAATTGGGGTCACTCAATACTAATGCACATTAATACCTTCCGTACATGTTGCTTATACATCAGTTTACATACTTATAAAACAATTACTTCTTTACAATAAATCAGTGTTTGAAAGATTATCACCGGGTTTGTTTCCTACATTAACTTTTCCTGGTCTTCGCACTCATCACCTACAGTGGTTCTACACACTTGCAGTGTAACAACCACAACAGTTTATATGTATATATTTCGAGAAATAAACGAATTATTTTTTGTTTTTATTCGATTAACTTCATGGGGGGAAGTTGCTATACAAAAAGATATTTTTTTCAAAAATGGTATGTAATGTTGCCATAACATCTCTAAAAAGTCTCCAGAAAGTGAACTCTACCGGAGACTTATTCACAACTGTCCAGTAATACGCGAGATTTTAAATTTGTAATCTCCAACTGTCCAGTAAGTAAGTATGTAATTTACTTACTGGACAGTAGGTCATCCTCTTTAGGTTTGTTTAGAAAAAAACATACCAGACACAGATTAGAGTTTAGGCATTATAACATGGTTATAGGAGGGAGACTCGAAATATATATCCATCACCCTTTTTAGTATGACATTTTATGAGATATATATATTTTTGGAGCCTTAAACAGCCATTTCATAGTCATTTATTTTATAGTGACATTTAACGCAACGCAGAAAATAGTATGCACGTTGCGTTTTGTAGTCAGTAATATTATAGAAGTATAGTGTGGGATTTTATGTTTGTATTTAGTAATTTCAGTTTATAAATCATGTTGGATTATATCTTTTCTTTCTTAAATTAACATGGAGTTTCAAAAAAAACAATTTCTTGTTAAGCTTTCTTTAATTTTTGAGAAAAGCATTGTACAAGCCTCAACCAGTAAGAAAGCCATCTTGGCCTCGTATATAACCGGACCTCACCTGCAGTTCGGTCCGGTTAACTCATACTCGGCCAGGAAGGCTTACTGGATTCTGCAGTAATGTACTATTAAATATAAAACGTTTACCTAGTTTTGTTCGTTATTATGTATTTGTTTGTACGATACTGAAAGTGATCTCGCATGTATAGAGAGGCGCGATGAGATAATATGACAAGTTCCGGTGTGTGTTGCGGCGACAGATACGTGGTGTTCGCGGACGTGGCGGGCAAGGTGGCGCGCGCGTCGGGGCGCGTGGCGCGGTGCCTGTGCGTGGTGTCGACGGCGGCGCTGCTCGTGCTGGAGGCGCGCTCGCTGCGCGTGAAGCGGCGCGTGCCGGCGCACCAGGTGTACCGGCTCTCGCTCTCGCCGCACGCCGACGACGTGCTCGTCGTGCACGTGCGTCCGCAGCCGCTACAGCACCCGCACCAACACCCGCACCCGCACCCGCACCACGTCACCGACGACGGCTCCGTCTGCGACGCGAGGGACGCTGTCGACGCGCCCGGCTGTCTCTTCGGGGTGAGTACATACATCTACATGTCCGTGTATCCCTCTTGGGAACTAACTTTATTCATGCCCTAGTTGTTGAAAGATTTGCCAGTCTTGATTATTTCAGAGGGTACGATAGGTACGAGAAATAGGTACAAAATTTATAATAATAACAAATATTGTTAAAATGTTCTTAAGGCAACATTAAAATTATGTTTTAAAAAACACATAAAAAAAATTACAATATATCTAGTGACAATTCCGCTTAATTTTGCTGGTAAGCCGGGATGACGTTACAAACACTTCGTAACTAAACCGTAAGAAATGTCGATGCGTTTCGCTTCCAATCAAAGCTTTCTCAGGAGGTGTTGATTCTTCGAGTGCACGAGGAACAAAATTCGGTTCATTCTCACTAGTACACCTGATTAGTTCAACCGTTGAACTAGTGAGACTTTTTGTCCCAGTAGTTCAACTCTTGAAACCGACGTTTAGTATTCCTCTGTTTTTCAAAACTGAAGCGATTCAATTATTTGACAGTTAGACGGATAGAACGGGACCATTTCATGAAAGAAAATATATGTTCTTTTATATTAACAACTAGCTGTACCTGCGACTTCGTTCGCGATTGCCGAACATGCAGACTAATTGTTCACATTTGAGCACTGATTATCTGATATTAAGCAACGCTGTGGTCTGCAGTGAAGCACTCCTAGTAAAGCATAGCTCAGAAAGGAGCTTCATACTTTGTGCTTTAAAACTCCTAGGTTGTATTTTCCAGAAAACAGTAGTTAATTAACTCAGAGAGTTCCTTCGCAGTTCGCACAATACATGTTGAAGCTAAGTACTTTGTGCGTTTCTTTGGAATTTCTATCATGAAACGGCATCTTTTGGCTAAAGTTCTCCATTGTTGGTGGTTATATATTAGATTATGAACTTCCATTGCGCAGTTTACAAAATGTATGCGCAAAAGATGGATAGTTAAAAAAAACTGATTGTGGCGAATGTTCCAGATTTAAGAGTTTTATCTTAGCATAATTCACTATTCACTATTCTAACAAAAAAGGAATAATTGAAATTGGACTACGCGTTCATAAATTACAACTAATAATACTAATACTAATAATACTAATACTTTATTCAAAGAATTTGCACATACAATATTTTCTTCACAACTAAGTAACATTTTGACCTTCGTCCCCTTTACCGAGGGAATCATGCTGAATTTCGGGATAAACATTATACAATGACCTTCTTCTTAGTATGAACTCAAATCGTGTTAAGTGTCATTGAATTCCATTCAGTAGCCCATGGGGTGCTGGGCTGCCCGTGGGGTGCCGGGCTGCTCGTGGGGTTCCGAGCTGCTCGTGGGGTTCCGAGCTCACTCGTCACTATTGTAACAAAAAAAGAATAATTGAAATGCGTCTACGCGTTAAGAAATTACAAATAAGTGTACATTTTGACTTTCATCCCCTTTCCTGAGGGAACCGTGCTGAATTTCGGGATAAAAAGTATGCAATAACCTTCTTCGTAGTATGAACTCAAATGGTGTTAAGTTTCATTGAATTCCATTCAGGATACAGACAGACAGACAAAAATAAAATAAAAAACAGTTTTGGCATCAGTGTCATCTACAGAGTGCACACAAATATTTTTTTCAAAATATTTGCCATGTACAGAAATGGATCTGTTACAGTTTTATTATAAGTATAGATAGGTGGTAAGTGCAATCGAAATACAGTGTTTACACTACTATTACAACTCTGTTCGTGCGACCATTTGTGAAACCTCAGGTGGTCTCTACGCTAGCTTTACTTTCCCGCACTCCATACAAATGTACATCTCCTCCACTCGTGAATGACAAAGCGCAGAATGAGCTGCTCCTTCAGAGGTTGTGAGTAGTGCAGTGGTCTGTACGCTGCAGTTGGATGGGTACAGTATAGTAGCACGGTTGGTTGCACGGCTGGTTGCAGGGCGAGGGCGCGCGGCGGCGGCGCGGCGACGTGGTGCTGCGCACGTGCCACGTGCTGGAGCTGGCCACTAAGCTGTTCCTCGTCGTGCAGAACGCAGTCGGTGCGCCGCCGCACGTCAACATCTCCACTGAGTGAGTCTACTACACTAATACTACCCACTACCCACTACCCACTACTGGTTTACGTTCACTCCACGGACACAATTAGTTATTTACAAATGGACTTACAAATAATAAATAGTAATTGTATACAGTGGAATCCGTTTATAATGACATCGCAGGGAACTAACAAACACGTCATACTAAGAGGACGACATACAAAATATTATATAGAAAATAAAAATCATTGAGATTGTCGAAGGACCAACCTTTCTCTCCAATCGTAAATGCTTTACGACGAGGTTGAGATGTAATTTTTTTCACAAATCACTAATGAAAAATTCACCTTCAACTATCAATTACCAATTTATTACTGAGACTCAAACAAAAAAAAACATGCACGCCCTTGACGTCGTCTGCTATCCCGTGTCCAGAATATTGCAGAAGGTGTTAAGAATCATGTCGGTCTTTATAGTGACAAAACAGGACGCAATTTTTTAAAAAGGGGTCACTATAAGCGACGTGTCACTATAAGCGAACTCATTATATCCGAGTTAGTTATAAAGAATCTTATATGAAAACCAAACCAAACTCCGTTGTGTAATTAAGTCATAATAAGCGGTTGGCCAATATAGGCGGAGTCATTATACACGGATTCTACTGTATTTGCTCACGACCAATCCATCCAAAGCTACTTTAGACACAACTGGTGTCCCATGGTCGTGAGCAAAGATACAAGGAAATTGGAATATTATGTAGAGTCTTTTGTTGAACTTAACACTATTTTGAACAATATTTACATCTCGAAGTTATCAGCACCGAATTTAACGCATTCATTTGCTGTATTCTTTTGGAAGTCGATATGTAACAAATCGTTAACTTTACGACTTGTAGAAAACAAGATGCAATAGACCATACTATATATTATATCTATAAATTTAAGTACACTAAAGGACAGTTATCTCGCTATGAATTAAAATTGTCTGAAGTCATGCATGCAAAAGAATTGGCAATGGTACTCAAATCATTATTTCAGTGCGCCGCCTTAAATGTTAAAAATCCTACTAATATACAAATAGTAAATTGTGCATCGAGGGTAGAAAACGATATATTTCTGTTCTAGAGTTTGTTTCAAAACAACAAGGCTCCTCGAGAACAGAAATAGAACTTTCTCCCGAATGATACATAGTAATAATAATAATAATGATATAACATAAATTCCACGGAAATGGGGAGGTCGCGGCTTTTTAAATGCCAAGACCCTTCACAACCGTGAAGTGTGCAATCTCAGGGATTATTTCCGTAACCACGAGTGCGGGATGCATCGCGATGTCGTGGCGGTTGACAAGGGCCTCACACCGCTCTCCTTGGCGAACGATAACTGGCGCAAACCAACGATGCTGAGCACCGATGACCGCAAGGCAGTATGGAAAGGCAAGGAGCTGCACGGTAGGTTTTTCCGGGCCCTAACAGGGCCTGATGTGGATTTACCAGCTTCGGTGAATTGGCTACGCTTCGGAGACCTCTTTGGGGAAACCGAGGGTTTTGCCTGTGCAATTGCAGACGAAGTAATGATGACGAACAACTATCGGAAATATATCTTGAAGGACGGTACGGTCGACATTTGTCGAGCATGCCGCCGACCCGGAGAGTCACTCAGGCATATCATTTCCGGTTGTTCGCATCTTGCTAACGGCGAGTATTTGCACAGGCACAACCAAGTGGCCAAGATCATCCACCAGCAACTTGCCCTTCAATACGGCCTTGTTGAGTCAGAGGTGCCGTACTACCAGTACGCACCGGCGCCAGTTCTCGAGAATGGTCGTGCATTGCTCTACTGGGACCGCTCTATCATCACGGACAGGACTATTGTTTGCAATAAACCTGATATCGTGGTGGTCGACCGATCCCAGCGCCGGGCAGTGCTCGTAGATATCACCATCCCACATGACGAGAATCTCGTTAAGGCCGAAAAGGATAAAGTCAGCAAGTACCTTGATTTGGCTCACGAGGTAACCGCCATGTGGGATGTTGACTCGACGATCATTGTCCCGATAGTCGTTTCGGCGAACGGCCTTATAGCGAAGAGCCTCGACCAACACCTTAAGAGGCTCTCGCTAGATGGTTGGATCAAGGGTCTGATGCAGAAGGCAGTGATACTGGACACAACACGCATTGTCCGGAGGTTCCTCTCTCTGCAGCCCTAACCACTGGTCGCTTGGGCTCTGCCCCGCGACCAGCGGCACCCTAGTTTTAAGTTTTTTATAATATTTATTTTTGTAATAATGTTGTAAAAAATTTAAAATTATGTTGTATAATAAATAAAGATAATAATAATAATAAATAATAAATCTTTTATTTTATCTGAACATTTTTACAAATTTGAGGTGGGGACTACCTTTTAAGTATAGAATACCTGTGCCAGGTAGACCCGCTCTTCCTTATCTTAACATTAAGATTTATACATATATACATATTTAATTTAATATTTAGGTTACAATTTATATAAAACAATCTAGTATATATCAACTTTATATATAACAAATAAACAGGAGGTATACTTAGGTATAACGTCTAACTAAATTTAAATACAGTATTACTTAAATGGTTTCTAACAAATCAAACTGTGTAAAAGAAGGTAGTTATTTGTTAACAAGCCAAATATTTTATCTTCATACGTAACTTATTTTAGAACAAATATAACCGAGGGGATAAATAATATTATGTTTATAAAGTCTAGGGTGGATATAATAAACAAAGGCAGGTAGGCGACGATTACTTACAAAAATGCTGAGTACAAAATGAACGTAAACTAAAAAACAGGTACAGAATAGGTTGGCGGAATGATGTGTGGTACAAGTGATAAAACGTTCATCCATTTAATGTTATTATGAATTTATTTATTATAGGTATCATTGTTTTACTTTATTTATGATATTTTATGTTTGAGTCTATAAATAGACTATATTATAAATAGATATACATATATTTAGATACATATATTATATGATGTAGGTGATAAGTAGGTGTTTTGTGAGTCATGTAAATCAATAAAATTGCAGCATAGATTCTACTTCAGCGTAATCCAAAGTCATGAGCCAATTACGTACAATATATTTGCACTCATATGCGGTATATGGGTATATATTTAAAATATTGTTGAGTTTGTTGTATAGATAAGCACTTAATTTTGGAAACTGGCGTCCAGCAAAGGAAGTTCTAGCTTGAGTTGATTTTGCGACATAGCGATTAGATCTTTTTTCAATAACACTTGAGTCGTAAGGGAGAGATTTATGCGTTTTTAATATAACTTGATATATATATAACTTTCTTACACTAAGTACATTACTGATAGAATAAAGTTGAGACGTAGCAAATCTATAATGTTTAAAGTTCATCACTTTTAAGAGTGACCTCTGAGCTCTTTCGAGAGTGAGAAATTCTGTCTTTGCAGCACCTCCCCATATCGAAATACAGTATGTTATTATAGATTGAGCTAGGGCAGTATACACTTTAAATAACAGATCTTTTGAAGCTACATGTCTCAATATTTTAAAAACCCAAACTAGTTTTCGTATTCGATTTGAGACGAGACTAATCTGAGGGTACCAAGACAAACGTTGGTCCAGCATAACACCAAGATATTTTGCAGTGGATACCTTTTCAATAGTGGGACAGTTACAATGGTCATGGTTTTTAGTATTTTTATGTATTTTAATGTTGAAACTTTGTTGAGGTTGGAATCTATTATATATAGAGTAGCACATGTAGTTGGTCTTACTAGTGTTTAATGTAAGCAGATTTTCTCTTAGCCATTCTGAAACAATCGCCATGCCTTTTTCTGCGTTGTTTTTAACTTCATTCCAAGAACTCCCAGTAAAAACGATGGCAGTGTCATCAGCGTAAGAGAAGGTATGTCCATTTTCCATCTTAAGTTTACAAAGCTCGTTTATGTATATTAAAAATAAGGTTGGGCCTAACACGCTTCCCTGGGGGACACCAAAAGTTACATCTACATCAGCACTAGTCATATCTCCTATTTTAACCCTTTGTGTTCTGTTTGTGAGGTAGTCTTTAAGAAGGGCAAGAGACATACCTCGTACTCCTATGTTCTCTAACTTATGCACAAGAATGGGTATAGACACAGTGTCGAAAGCTTTTCTGAGATCGAGGAAAACGCTCAAGCATTTTAAGTTTTTATCAAGCTGATTGATAAAAATCATCGTGGCTAATGCTGAGACCGCATCTTCAGTGGATTTGCCTTGTCTAAAGCCAAATTGTGAACTGGACAAGATGTTAAAATGATTAATATAATTTAGAATTCTAGTATTAATAAGTTTCTCAATGATTTTGGATATTGCAGTTAAGACTGAGATTGGTCTGTAGCTATTTACATCTTTTTTATCACCATTCTTATACACAGGGGTTATTATAGATTTCTTAAGATGTGCAGGAAAAACACCCTTCGCAAAACATATGTTTGCTAAGTGGGCAATAACAGGTGTAACAATATTTTTAGCGAGTTTCAAAAAATGTGTGGTAATGCCATCCCATCCAGGAGCACTATTTGATTTTAATTTTGTTAAAACACTGCAAATTTCTTCATTATCAGTATTCAGTAAAACAAACGAAGAGGGTTGTCGGGGACAAAAACTTTTAGTGTTATTTACATATGGTCTTTTTAATGAGATTTCTTCTGCCAGTTTCTTTCCAATGTTAGCAAAATAGTGATTTACGTCATTCAAGGACTCTATATGAGTAGGTTTAATGTTTAGTAATTCCATACTATTAGTTTTGATTACTTTTAGGTTAGTTATATCTTTTATATTGTTCCATAGTAATTTATTATTATTACATTTAGCTAATTTATCTTTTTCGTAGTTACGTTTTATTTTTTTTAACAATCCATTACAATAGTTTCGGTATCGTCTGTATGTCAATTTTAATATTTCATTAGTAGGATCAGATCTTAGAATTTTTTGCATTTTATTACGATTTCTAATACATTTTAGGATACCAGGAGTTATCCACGGTTTAATAGTACGTTTAGTTTTAGGAATAGGTATAGTTTTAGAACTTTCTTCTATTGTATCTTTGTTAATTGTTCTATTACAGTATCTGGATTTTCGCAATAGAGTAAAGCAGAAATGTTCTTATTAATAAGTTTAGTCAAAGCTTTGTCTTAGTGATTTATACTACACGAGACTTCTCAGGTAGTAAGTTCTTTATGACTTCTTGAGCTGCATTTCTTATTTTTGGTGGCGTCATTATTATAAAATCGTCACGTTCACTATCAGATGACATTTTAGAAAAATATTTAGCATAATTAAAAGCGTACTGTTAAAATATAAATTTAATAAAAAGCAAAATTTAACCAAACAACAAATTGCCGTGATTTTTTTCTCGTAGTGCAATAAAAGGTTGTCAACCTCCTTTCATAGAAAATCGAGTACAAATAAAAAACACACCTTTTTTCTAAATTGATATTTTAACAGTACGCTTTTTATTATTCTTAATAATTTTCCTAAATGTCATCTGATAGTAAAAGTGACTATTTTATCATGATGGCGCCACCAGAAATAAGAAATGCAGCTCAAGATATCATAAAAAACTTACTGCCTGAGAAGTCTCGAGGTAAGTACGTGAAAATGTAAAATGATTTTATTTTCCTCGGAGGTGTTGTATAAAGCACTATGTATCACTCGGGAGAAAGTTCTATTGCTGTTCTCGTGGTGCCCTGTTGTTTTGAAACAAACTCTAGAACAGAAATAGATGGTTTTCTACCCTCGATGTACAATGTACTATTTTACGCATTGGGTGACAAATGCAGTAAGTAACGCGTCCTGTGTGCGGCTGGTTGCAGGTTCGAGGCCAACTTCGGGTCTCAGGTGGTGACGGTCGCGTTCCACATGCTGGGCGAGGAGGCGGGCGGCGCGGGGGAGGGCGCGGGGCTGGGGGCGCGGCTCCTGCGTCGCGCAGACAGGATGGACGTGCTGCTCTGAGTGTGAGTGAGCGCGCACACCCGACACCGCAGTGTTCCTTACTATTACACTACTTACTCTACCCAACACCACACATAGGATCTTATGACGTCATAGCCTCTACTCTACTCTACTGTAACGTAACTAGCAGCGACGGGAGCGCGCCCTAGCCACGGCGACCGACCACACAATTACATCGACCAATCGCAAAACTCTTTAGTTCTGAATACTCAGTTACATGGTAAAATCTGGTTTGGTCTGGGACCGATAGGTCCCGCGCTATATCTCCATCAAATTCACTCGGGACCGATCGGTCCCAGGAGCGGTCCACGTCTTTTGTTCGACTGCATTTCTATGGCACTTGTGTATATTTTCAAATGACACACGCTCAAACTAGTCGTTGTTGTTACTTAACAGATGTTTAGATGCTGATATATCGAACTATGATTATAACAGATATATAAATGTTTTATCATTTTGGAAAGGAAAAACCGAATTGTGGAGTAACACAATCAAATCATAATTCGAGATTTTATTTTTCCAGTCAAATTTTCAAGGTCCCCTCGTAAAGAACGCCTGTAGTAGTGTAGTACAAACAAAAAAATAATGTCAGTCATACATATTACAAAAGATCAGTTCAATGGCTTTCTAGAGATGTAACTTTGATTGTTATGAATCAATGCATGCGTCAAGGATCACCTCATTTCTTATGATCCGCGCCGTCCGAGTCAGTTCAAGTCTGCGCCAGACATTGCCGGCGAATATAGAGATTTTCTTCCGAATTCTAGCGAATCGGAAAGATAAATTTATGATTTTGGAGAGTATCAGAAATCGTTTGCTACAGAGTTACATAATATGCCTGTTTACTAATGAAAGTAAATCCGACAAATGAATATTAAAAGTTTGTAGAATAAACCATACTAAGTATTCAGTTTTAGACCATTAAACAGATTTTATCATTTCATTGGTGCAAAATATCATCTGCTGACATTAGTGTCTTTACAGATGGTATATCAGATATGTTTGTTAGGAAAAAATAAATTCCATTATACCAAAACGGTTGATGAAACGTTCGGTCGCCGGTCGCAATTTGTCAGTGAGATATGGGCCTAATACTGCACAATAATAAGGTTGCCTTTTGAATAGTGTTTTTGACCGATTTGTGAATGTGTCCGTTAGGTAATTGTGTAGCGTTCCGAATACAATGAAGAGGGATAAATCGTGACATTTAGCAAACATGCTGTATTAATAATTGTTTCATAGAACGTGTGCAGATCAGTTTGTTCATTACACGAAACAAGTTCTAAATGTATGTCCTATCGGGATAAATTTGCCCGAGAGATTAATAAAAAATATGAGACAATAATGTTAAAAGAGCTTAGCTCTTGTCGGTCTAGTAGGTTAAGCGTGTTATTTTAAGGGTTCCGTTAAATTACATATGTTTTATTAAATAGGCAAATCATATAGTGTATGTATAATTTTTAGTGTGCAACCGATTTGAACAACTCTGTACATGAAAGAAAAGTAATCTCCCTCGTGCGAATAATTTGAGCAAATCCAGCGAATTAGTAAATTTTTATTATCGTGATGGTAATAGACAATAAAACTAATATGTTAACAAAAAAAACCGACTTCAAATAAAATACGCATTATTAGTGATAACTCAAATGCGTCAGATCTCACTCAAAGTTTAATGGGACCACATGACACCAGCTTTCAAATATAAAAAAAATATCAATATAGACCCTATAAAGAGTCATGAGGTAACACCCAAAAAAAATAGTAGAATAAAACAAAAAAAAAACATCAAAATTGGTACAACCTGTAAAGAGTCATGAGGTAATACACACAAAAAATACAGTCGAATAAAGTACCTCCTCCTTTTTTAAATCGGTTAAAATGATAATTAAATAACCTAACTAACAATCTAGGAAAAATTTAAACCACGAGCGGACTTTAAAATTTTGTAAGCTTTCTCGCTTAGCTGCAAAAATGTCGCTAAGCACTTAACGGTGTCTGGCAACTGTCCTTGAAAGCCTACTGGCTTCTAGGTTAGCCTGGGCTATTTACATCTTTGACCGCGTCATCACCTCTCATCAGGTGAGATAGTGGTCAAAAGCTAACCTATCAGCTACATCAAATTAGAGAGTGTTTATTCAAAATGATCTTGAGACGAATTACTTAGCATTCCATGGATTCACCGTGCGGGTGCCGGGTCCATAGCGTTGCAGAGGAAGAGGCCCAAGTCGAGGTGCCTGGGACTTGCAACCCAGTGAGTAAGGTTAAGGGGCCCCTTTATAATGCATCAATGCTCCCTTTCAGCGCTCGAGCCTCCTCCCCTGCCCAACCAAATTTGGTAAGATCCTACTAATGTCGCCTTGGATACACGTTCTAGGATGAAGTTACGGTTGTTCTTGACAAGCCAAGGTCTTTTAGTAGGTTGTATAGGGATTTTGCTGGTATACCCCTTGCTCCGACTTCTACAGCCTATAATTAACCACATAACCGTTTTTGATTAATTCATTTGTTAGGTCATAATATTTGTTAATTTTTATTTTGTGGTCTTTAGGTATGTTTGTTTCCCACGGCACAGTAATTTCTATAAGTACTATGCGTTTTAGATTTTTTGAGTATAAAAATATATCTGGTGTGGATGACGAAACAACACAAATATTCGATGAAAGGTTTACGTATACAAACTGTGTTCTTAAGATATAGACCCTTGAATTATTCGCACAGGGCTGTGGGCAACCCATGTTTGATAATTCTCCAGTAGTTTAAGAAAGGCTCGTGCGCGCTCCCGGTCCATTAATTAGGAATAAGTAGTTAAGGTATTGAAGCACTAGTTTTAATTGAATGATCTCTATTACTGTTGAGGCGACGTTCCGCACCGCCCGCCGCTCCTTGACTGCGCCTCGCTCATTTCATCTAGTGTAAGATACGCATAAAGATTATTCATATGTACCTATATTTTATTTTTGCTCAAAACAGCAGCCCAAATGTTTTGTTGAACAGTTAAGAAAAAAAAGAAATAGGGTTATTAAGTTATATTAATCCATAAATTTATTTTTAAATTGAAAATTAAACCATATATTAATTTGTAATTTATATATTCTCGAATAAAAATTAGTTTGTTACTGAATATAATCAAAATCTAAAGATGATCGATCGCAGGTGAAGGCAAATCGAAATTAATAAATTCATTCATCTTACCATTAATTGGATATATCTACGCCATTAAGTAAATAAATTAGAATGTACTTACTAAATTAATATAGGTAGTAAAAATTATTAGGGTGGTTGACATTATTGCGATTTTGTAAGTGAAATAATCGGCAAAATCTAGTAGTCTTACTAATGTTTACTACTAAGCCTACTGAAAATACTTACTGTTATTGAAATACTACACAAATCAGATTTTTTCTCAGTAACCTTACTCAGACAAAACTGTATAACAGCAGCCTTATTTCTTTTTTGACATCTGTCAAAGTGACCGGGCTAACACTGACTTAAAAATGACGTCTAAAGCATTTTAGATGTTGCGAGGGTTAAACTGAATATGTCTTTCATGAAAAATATTTGAAAATAGCTGGATATATTTATTAATGACCTGTACGTAATAGGACGTTAATTCAGCAATGCAGCTCAACAATTATATATACATTTATTTTACCACTTTTCTCATACTTAGTCTTCTCGTACGTAAATACATATTTGTTAAATAGTTGACTTTTAATAGTTCACTTTGTTTGCTACTGAGGAACTATATAGCTAGCTTACTTTCGGAGGAGGGCGTTGACATCTGCGACACAGTTATATTCTTCTGTAGGTGTCATCGATTCTCATGTGTTTATAACTAAATTGGGTTTTGGTTACTAATAAAATGATGACATCTCAACAATCAGATCACTAGAATCACACATTGCTCTATACCAGAATTTCGAGCATCAGTATATTGGGTAAGGTAGACTGATATGATTTGAGAGTAATAACACAGATTCAATAACAACAGTTTTAATGTATTGATTTTGTGAAGCAATGATGGCCGAGCGGTAATAGCTATGGACTGCGGTGCCGCAGGTCCCTAGTTCGATCCCCACCGCCGGCTTGAGCTTCACTGCATGGTGGAAGGGCATTTTGCGAATGCCCGCCTGGCTAGCTACCACCCTCAAGTTGAAAATCTGTCGCCAAGCACCTAACGGTGTGTTCCGGCACCAGTCTTTGAAAGCCAGTGAAATTACAGGCACATGAGACTTAACAACTGTCTCAAGGTGACGGGCGCAGTGCAATTCGTCACTTGTGATGAAATGCATCTGTTCTAGGCAGAGTTTAGTCCGCTTAACATCAGGTGGGCCTCGAGCTTGTACCGTCACAATAACATAAAAAAAACCTTGAAATCTCTCAACATTTGAATACATACTGATCTTAATTATTTTATACAATCTGTGAAGATATGTAAAGAGTCAACCACCCTAATGAGGCGAGGTGACATTTGACGCGATGTAGCGACTGGAAACACTCCCAATGTTGTGCCACGTTATTATTAAGGGTTTCTTATTGATCGCGTCATACAAGCGGCGGGGTCGGGCGGCGCAGAACTCGAACGTAAAGTCAGAGTCACACGGTTTAATGCCTTGCGATGTGAATGAGACATCCGTCTGTGTAAAGTGTTTATGTTACGGCCTTTAAACTGAAGCACTGCATAAAGAAGTAGCTGCGCGGTGCGGAAGTTTATTAAATATTAATGTAGCGCTGTGGAAGAATGTTCTTTTTTGTCGTGATAGTATTCCCCGTCCCCACCGCGCTGCTATCGCAGGTACCGCTTCTGTTGTAGGCAGGCTTATTCCTAGCCGAAGTGTGGCCAAACTTAAAAACTGCCTTAGACTTAGTGAATTTCTGTTGGTGAGTAGATTTAAAATCAAGGTGTAGCTAATTACTTTTAAGCCGTTGATTTGTAATGTTTTAAGAGTTTGATTTGTTATTCAGCGAGCGTAACGTAAACGCCTTGATAAAAACCACCTGGTTTCTGACCTAGTATTGCCATTATAGTTAAGGTTGCTAAAAAAAGCGAAATCACAAATTTGTCCTAGGTATGACTCCTAACCAATTGACTGCGGTTATTCGAGTCGATTTTCCCTTCAGTACAATCTCAAGTTTATTGTAATTTTATTGGTGCCTGAGGTTGATGGTGGGGGCACTCCGCTCTCGTGCTGTAGCGTGATTATCAAGTGAAGTCGCCCGCGTACTCCATCATAAAAAGTCAGCTAGTCCTTCACTTCGTTTATCCTTATCCCATGGGCATAGCATACATTGCTGTCTGCAATCAGGTAACTTTCTAAGTTTGACAGACTGTGAGCAAGCCACTGCACGTCGTTATCCATACTTTTTGCTAACCTTCTAATTCTGGCTGCCTTTTAATTTGAATTGCCATTCTCATTTTGGCTAACTATTCCTTTTCTCATACTAGACATATGAATTCCTATTTCTCTTCATATCGCCAACTTTGGGATATTACACCTAATGTTAATTCTAACCCCCAGTTTCCCAGAGTTTGTGAAAGTCTTGATCAGTAACAGACTGAATACTAAACGCTCATTGGTCACCTGTCGCGTCATAGAGTACCATTGACCAATCAACGTACAGTATTTAGTCTCTCAAATAAGCAATTTTCAGAAATTAGCCTCCATTTACTGGAAGGTTAAGGTAAAAACTCAAGTATAAGGCGGGAAATTCAAAATTTTAATGGTTTTTTCACGCTTGATTGCGTAACCAACATGATTACGGTATTATTTATTATAACTATTATTGCTCGTATTATGATGAACAGCTATTGTACACCAATGCATGTGTTTCCATCAATTGACACTAAGTACCGTCAAAAATATAAAAAACAAAAAACGTTGACCCATAATGAATGGAGGTAATTTCAATAAGAACTGAAAAAATATTAGATATTGTAAAAACTCTTCTACGAACCTCGCGTTACACACGATCAAGTACTTTAGATATACGAATTAACTGTACTGTACTGTATCTGCCATTGCCACTGCTGAACACAGCCTCCCCCATTAAAGAGGGGTTTGCCCGCATCCTCTTGGCAGACGACTTGAGGATCGCAGTTTAAGATATCAGTTCCTCAGAAGGCGCTGTTGCCCACTTTCCGCTGTTTTACCTTTAGCCGCTTCTTATGACACCCGTATGTAGCAACGGGGGAGGGTGACATTCTAGCCCGGTACCCTAATGGGAGACGAATTAACAAAAAATTGCAAAAAAATATTAAAATTTTGAATTACCCGCCTAAGATATCAGCATCTGCATTAATCCAAGTTTTGATTAATTGACAGGCTTATGCAAATACTGAAGGCTCATTGGTCAAAAATAGCCAATGACGCGACCGACGACCAATCTGCGTTCAGTATTCACTCAATTGTAAGCAAATAAGGTAATTTTGTATTCCATTTCTGAAGAGTAGAAATAAACGAATACGGACAGTTTTATGCTAAATAAATGTATTGAAATGATTCTGTGGCAATTGCTCATTAAGAAATTGTTTCAGATTGGAACGTGTAATTCTGACTTTGCATTTCTGTTGAACGATTTAAAATAATGTTACGTTTTAAATGAATGACTAATATACGAAAGTTTTATCGTTTATAATAAAATGTTACTAAAAATTATCGTGTTTTATTGTTCCTTGAATCCCACAACAAAGCCATAACGTTTCAACGAAAAGCAATAGAGGTTGGAGTTTTTCATAATCCCCACGCTTGGCAGATATCTTGGAGATATCAGTGTAAGATGACAGCTATTCATAAGGTGCTGCTGGTCACCTTCTGGCATATTTCTCTTCGTCGCCTCTTATTCCCACGTAAGTGAGAGGTGCAACTGAAGCCCGGCGCCCCATGGGGATTATATTTCAATTGATATTTGTATGTTATTTAGCCATAGATCAAGTTTTTAAGTTGATTTCAAATACCTAAATAGATTTACTAAATATACCGGCTAGCACTCACGGTGTTTGGTCGTAATCTCCGACCGGTGTTCGAGCAGTAAAGATGCTCATTCTCAAGGAATGCGGGCAGCTTCGAGGGCTGCTAGACGTGATATTATGGTCTATACTTAGCCTGAGCAACATGTTCGACCACAACATGCATGTTATTTTTTTTCTTCAATCTCAAATACAATAATATAGTAGTATATATATAAGGCCCTCATAAACACAATGTGTTAATGCTCAGTATCATGCAGACTTATTCCCCGTAGTAATCTAGAAATTGACCAAGGGCTCGATTCTCTTAGCTATTGAACGGCGTTAACGCAACTTAATTGCATCAAAATTGTAGTTTTTGACAATATCCGTAGTCTGTCCGCTATTTAGGTCCGATCGCAAGTCAGTGGCTTGCTATCAATAGTTTTTGAAATATTTGATATGCTGTAAGCTATTTTGTTGCGATTGCGTTGCTACTGTGGCATACAATATTTTGGAGGATTTTAGATAGAAACATAGCTAAATTACTTAACTATGTTTATTTAATGTATTGTTTGCTAGAAAACCACTGTATTGATGTTTTGACTGATGCTTGATTGATAGATGTTTTCATCATTATTTCAGTGGCAACATTTGCAAGCCATAGCACAGCCATACGATAGCGACGCGATTGCTATACAACTGCGATTAGGAGCTAGAATTAGCAGACTACCGAATTTGACATTAACAGCAGTTTGATCGCAGAAGCATCGCAGCAGTGTGGCGTTTGATCAATAGCTAAGAGAATTGGGGCCCAGGTAGAAAAGTCTTTAGTAAAACAAATTGCACGGCGCCCGTCACCCTGAGATAAACAGTTGTTAAGTCTGGAAGCCGAAATTCTGAAAGTTGTTAAGACTTTCCCACTGGTGGGTGGACGGGGAATTCAATTTTCCCTCTCCACCCACTGCACTAGGTTGGGAAAAAATCATTTGCTTCATCAATATTACAAATGATAATTAAATATAAAGGAATAATTTCCATGAAAAGCATATATATTACTTTTGCTATTGGATTAACTCTGAAGAAAGACCTTAAATGTGACAGCTGTCAAAGTGACATTTGATGGTGCAGTTTTCAGTTACGTAATTTTTCTGACTCTCAAGGACTGCTGCTGGAACACACTATTAGGTGCTTGGCGCCAGATTTTATACTCATGGGTGGTAGCTAGCCAGACAAGCATTCGCACAAGCCGGTGGTGGGGATCAAACCATGGACCTGCGGCACGGCAGTCCGTAGATATTACCGCTCCGCCATCATTGCTTCAACTACTTTCGGTATTAAGTTAAAATATATATGAATGAAAGCACTAGGTATTATAAGCTGAAATTACAGACCCACCAACTTATCTGTTTAGGTGGCAGAAAAAAGAACTACAACATTCCTTCAAATTGTGACAGTTTGTAGTTGATTTCCATGACCAGTAGCGCCCTCGAAAACTGCACAGTTAAGTTGGTGGTACTATATTCGAAAATGGCGTCGCTAAACATTTCATCTCACTTGAGACAGCATAGTGTGCAAGTGAGAGGTAATGTTGAGAGGCGGCTATATTACATTATAATATATACAATCTGAAGGTGTAAGTATATAAATAGGAATAAAAATGCGTCAAAATTACACACAAATACTGTATAATATATTCATTACTATAACAAATTTAAGTAAATATTAAGAATGCAGTACATACAATATACAATTCGATATAATTTTGAATGTTACATAAATAATTATCCAAGTACAATAACAATGATACGTATATAAATTTATTAAGTCTAAATTTCTACAACGCGTATTATATATATTCTCTTTAGTTGTACGCATATACCTACATAGTACCTACCCTTATGATCTGAGCGAACATAATAATTACTTATAAAGATTGACTCTAAATTTACATTAATGTACGTTCCAAAATAATGCGTAAATCCAGAAAAAGTACGTTCAATAAAACTAATCACTTTTTATAAATCATCAACAATTAGCTGTTAGGTCGCATAATGATGCACAAACTCTGTTATAGGTCGTTCATATGATTATTCGTAGATAAAGGCGTGCAGCCACCGCCGCATAGATTGAAGGAAAAAATAGTTTCCTGGGAAACAACGAATCCCACATACTTCCGTAAACTTCATATTATCTCAATGCCATCAAAAAGTCTATGAAGCAGTTGATTTGGTTCCAACTCTAGTGCAGTGGGTGGAGGGGGAAACTTGAATTCCTCGTCCACCCACCAGTGGGAAAGTCCAGTGGGTGGACGGGGCTTCGCCCGTAGTGATACGTGCATCCGTTATAAAGCAAACCTTAGGTATATAAAGGCTCTTTCGTAGGGAAGATGATAAATGTGTAGTTTTGTGACTGGACAATGTTTATACCATTGCAATGTATGAAGGAAGGGCGTGTATGTAGCTAGGCAATAGCGAAACCAGTCGGCGGGGGCTGCGCCAAAGCCGTAGAATAACTAGTAGGTACAACGCGCTTTTAGGATCTTAATTTTGAGCAAATAAGTTAATTTCATCCTACTTCTAACAAAAAAATATAGGTAAGCAATTATTTATTCTTGTTGTTAATTTAAACTCCAGATCTGTACGCAGGCAATCTTACATTTTCGAACCACGTTATTATTAATATTATTTACCTACATCAGGTAGTTGAGTTGTTACGACATTATTAATATTACTCGACCTTTATAATACACTGTTAGACATATAAGCAGATATAAGAAAACATCTTATCTACATCAAACACGAAAAAGTAGGAACCGAACTACCTACAGCGGCGTGCTGCTTGCCCTGTTACTGACTCTCAATATGAGAGCTTTGACGTGGTTTACTTTTAACTAAAAGGGTTTTGGTATATATCTCAATGATGTCATTGTAGTTATTTAAATTTAGGCTTAAATAGGGCATAGGGTACTCAACGCTAAATCCATTAAAATTTATTGATACTTAAAAATAGTAAATTAGAATCCATGCTGGCTGACATGCCAACTACGCTCATATTATGGCGTAAAGTCATATGCCGTAAGCTGTGCAGAGATATAGAGCCGCATGCCTTAGCCTTCGTATTAAAAGGTTATCACATTTTATCGGTCCAAAGATATATTTGCGTAACAGTCGGCCTTAAGCCTCTATACCACAGATTACCCTCTAGGGGGTAATCTGATGTGTTCTATACTTACCGATTTAAATGAATCACGATGAAGCGTGTCATGAAGACCACAACTTTTTAGAAGCCTGTCATTTCACTTTTATTAGCATTCGATTATTATGAAGAAGTTATGCGTAAACTAATTATTTGATACGTAAAATTCTCTTAATTTTTTATTCATTATTATTTGACCAGTAGACAGAGCAGCGCGCACTGTCAATTCGAAATACAAACATAGTACAAGAAATAAGACTATATTCACTATTTTCTATGAATCTAAGGAGAAATTTCATAGTACCTAATAACATGACGACACTTCATTCAGTCTTCTCGTTGCACTCAGCTCATACAAAACGATTATACGCTCCTAAACTTTACAATCATATCTCTATATAGACGTATAGACATTTTCAGACATCTAGAGATTAATCCTTTTCAATATAGGAGACATACTAATAACTATATTGTTGTAAATTATAGGCCGAGACGGTCACTAAAGTTCACCTAGAATCTGTACCAAGTTAAATATTATAGCACTTCCATTGGACAGGTTCTTGCAATAAAAGTAGTGTTAAAATGTCTCTCGAGCCAGGTTCTGGCTCTCTCTGCACTTTAGGAACAAAGCTACAGGTGCATCAGCGTATTCGTCCGGACGGGATTATTCTACGAAGCGTGTCGCATCAGAAAAGATCGAGCTATGCAATAAGAGAAACGCCTTGTAGGTGAATATTAATAGTAGGTACTCCGTGCTTTGCGAGCTGAAGTGCACTTTATTGCTTCGTAATTAGAGTCGCTTATTTATTGGAATGGCTTTGCGGAGTGAACCTTCTAGTCCCATTTGTTCTGTGCTTGTGCTGTGAAATGGATTCATTATATGAGATGACTATACCATAATTAGCCCCGTTGCGGTTTCTTCTTGAAAGGTATGGTATTATCTCAGCCCCAGCCTAGTATTCTGTCATCTGTGTCCGAGCAGACTTACAGTAGTGATGGTTGCACCGGTGTATCTTAAGTTTTTTTTCCAAATTAATCCACCGTCCACCAGCAGGATCCACCAGAGGGCCCCCTCCGTCCAGTTTTATGCATTCTAATAAATTGTTATATCTGGGTCCCTTAGATGGTGGATCAAGTTGGCATACTATATTTGATACCTCAGCAGTTGGATTCAAGAGGTGAAAAAAATAGCTTTGGCTCCACCGGTGAGGCCTGGTGGTGGTTTTAAATGCCCGAGGAATTATATCTTCTTCACGAAATTATTACAAGAAAATGTTTGTAGTAGACAGGGACAAAGCAGTTTTTGTTATCGGCGCAGCTTCACTTGGTAAAGATTAGATTTAGGGCGATTCTATATAGGTAAGTAGCATATGACATATTGGACCTCTTCTACCATTGGGATCAGTTTAGTAGGTACCTGATAGTAAATCATGGTTACTATTTGTTGTCTGGATACAGCCTTAAGCTGCGTATACACTAGAGATGTGCGGGTAAGTTGAGTGTGTAAGGTAAAATTCCATCAATGATCGCTCGAGCTTCGAGAGCGAAGGAAAATGAAGCAATCTTATTGGAGGATATTATCATCATTTTGTATAAGTATTTAACGGGACTTAATCGCGATAAAACATGTATATATTTACTTACCTCGACGTTTCGACCAAGTTGCATTGGTCGTGGTCACGAGCGGACTGAAGAGGCGGGTGTCAATGTCTTAAAGGGTGGGTTTTTTCTCCAGAATGGAGAAATCTGCTATAGCTGAACATCTGCTAGAGACAGGACCTGACCACTGGATTGAGCTCCACGACACGAAAGTTCTCTCAACGGAACGTCACTACCACTCCAGACTAATACGTGCAGCTATTGAAATAAGGAAATATCATAATTTCAATAGAGAGGCTGCACCCTGGAATCTAATGCTAAAGAAATGCACCATACGCGTTTCAGCTTCATCAACACCTGTGGGTGTTGTCAATGTGGTATGTCAAGACGATACATTTCTAAATCAAATGCGGGTAGTTGGAGTAAATACCCGCCCTTCAAGAGGTTGACACCCACTTCTTCAGTCCGCTCGTGGCCACGACCAATGCAACTTGGTCGAAACATCGAGGTAAATAAATATATACATGTTTTATCGCGATTAAGTCCCTTTAAATGCTTACAACTATGTGTTAAAGTCGCGAAAGTCTTAAATTTACTATTTTCATCATTGTTATATTCAGGTGACATCTTCCACCTGTTAAGGATACACAGCTTTAAAATCCTAACAGTAGAAGCACCAGCAAATGCTTACTGTTTCTCGTACTGCTCCTGATTTGAAGAAGATGGCTGTATCTCATGCATGTACACAGTAAAGTTTAGCTATGTGTTGGGTTGAACTAAGTAGCCTAACTAATAGTATAGGTACAGCTTTGATTACTGACAAAAGACGTATTTAACATTGATTTTACAAGATATTAAACTAAGACACATTCACAACAACGATAACACATCTATACATACGTACATAATACAGGGACGATATGCTCTACTCGTTGGTCCTATCGGTATCACGAACAGTCATTCTTCACGCATTCAAATACCACGGCACGGCTGGTCTACCAAGTGTTCACTTATCAAGTCTTCACATGGCTCACTACTAGAATGGTTGATGCTTGACAGTCTATATGGCACATCTTTCCGTTCATAATTTTATAAATAAGTAATAATAAAGTGGCAAAATATGATTACACTATCGCATGCTGATCGAAAATCTAATTTTTATAAATTTATTGGAGCACAATATTTTAATAATATTTAGAAATATAGAAGGGTAGCGACATCATTGCGAGAGTTTGAAAAAGCACTTCATTCGATCAGATGAAGTCTAGTAGTTCGGTTGATGACCGCGCACCATCCCCATACCATTGGAGCATAAAGTGTAGGCAGCCGCCGGGAAATCGGAGGATGCGTGTTCAATTCCCGTCGAAAACAAAATATTGTGCTCCAATACTTTTTAACAATTAAATAAAGAAGCATTTTCAGACAGCACTAAATTGGTCTATGGTGCCTTTTTTCTCTGCAGCATATAGACGAGCCTTAGTTCATTTGACTTGTCTGTTTCCAAATAATCTTGTCGGTCTGACCACTACACAGTCGCAGTCAATCTAACAAATGTAATACCTAAGTACTACAGTATAGCTGAGTAGAGAGTGCTTCGAAGATTAAAAGCAGCCAAGAATCTAAAGGTTGTTCTGCTCTGCTGCTGCTGCTGCTGCTGCTGTTAAATATGACATGTGTAAGCAGCTCTGCACTTTTCTAATGTGACATTAACATGTAAATGCAGCCAACGCTTTCGTTGCACGCAACGTTAATGTTGCACGCAAGTGCAATAATAACAAATCCGTACGATTTGTATTGCCACGAAGAAAATAAAAGTGGTAGGTATTATCATTCCCATGTTCAGCACTTTACAGTAAAGTTTATCAAGAAAGACTGCCAGTTCGTTTATGTCTTTGTGAGACGGCTCTTAGCCCATTTATATATAAACATGAACTTTCACAAATTTTATAAAGTACAGTGTAAACTCTATATAGCGACACTGAAGGGACTGTGCATTTTATGGCGTTATAGAGAGTTGCCGTTAAATGGAGAGAAGAAACATCAGAATTAGAAAATGAAAAAGTTTATTTCCGACTATTGTTAGTAGTTATGTGCATAAAAAAGAATGTTATTTGAACGAAAAATTTAATCTTCGTATATAGGTTTCTTTAATTTTTTGGAAGATTTTCCCTCGCCTTCAACGTGGAGGATTTTTTCTTTGTTTTTCCATATTGTGGACACAGTAGAGCGACTAAATCCAAAGCGTTTGCCAACATCACTTATCTTCTCTCCCGTTTCTATTGCGCGTATCAATAAAACTTTTTCGTCAATACACAGTGATTTTCTTTTATTAGCCATGTTTACAGTTTGAAAGTTTGTGAGCAACTAAGAATATGATAAGGTATAGATAATCCATGACTCCTACTTATGAGTCATGGTCAACAACAGTCTACACGTACAAGCAATCCCAATTTGTAAACAAAAGAACGAATTTCTTAGAAAGTTCGGTATGCATGATGCCGACAGTCGAGTTTATTGCGGGCTAGGATAATAAAGCGACAATAGATCGTACACAGCTGCGCAGTTTTTACTAATTTTAGCAACTTAATAGGTACTTTTTATTACTCAATTGTTGTCGTTATTGAGAGTGGGTGTAATGCTATGTAGAGTGAAACATTGTATGAAAGACAAGCTAAACCAACCAAAGCCAATTGATTTCGACGCTTTAGGGAGTTTGTCGTTAAATAGAGTGACGTTACATGGAGTTTACACTGTATATCATCTACTAGAATTATTGATCATTGGTACAATTAGGCAGGTACTTAGTGTTATTTGAGTAGAAAATTTCACACGTTTCGCACTTCGCACCGCGCTCGTTGATCAACACAAACAATTTCTAGAAATGGGGTTTATTAAATAGACACTTGATTACGATAGGCATACACAAACATCCACCACTTTTAAAACACTTGCGAAGATGCGTGCGCACGCGCGTGCTCACTTGATGGAGCAGGCGAACTGCGCGCGCAGCCGACGCAGCGATGACACAGACTCGCTCTGAAAAAATACATATGCATAAATTTCCTAACATGTAAGTACTAACATAATCAAAAGCGAACTTTCTGGCTTTCAGATTATTGAGCAAAATTTTGTGAAATCTCCAGAAAACGTTTAAATAATAGTCCAATAATACTCCAGTCACCGGACTTAAAACAAAATTTAAATATTGTTATACCTTCAAATGCGCACTGTGATGTGGTTCCCCACTCGCGGCGGCTGCGTTGTCATTCTCTAGATCTCCTGAAATTTGAAATAATAACAGTCACCAAAAAAAAAAAAAAAGCATTAAGTCTAAATGTTGTTCTATTAATGAGTCTCCGCGAAAAGGCAGCTGAAAATGATGTTTACTAACAAAAATAAAAAAGGGGTGGGCATTACGACAATCTCCCGATGGAGGCATTTGTTCCACGGTGGACTTTATGGTTGTGATACGATGTACCAATTGTACCGTATCCTCTGTTTAACTAACAAATACTGAAAACGAACCAATTTATACTGTAGTTTTGAACCTGTGATCGAAACTAAAAATAGTTTTTTTTTCTTTTACGGGTTGCTGTGATGTGGAACCTTAAAAGCGAGAAAAACTCCAGAAAACCTCGCACTTGGCCAGTTATTTTCTGTTTTCTCCGTTTCCATACTGAGCAATTCAGCCTCAAACACCAACAGCAACGGCCATACCAAATTTTGTAAGACCGTTTCGTAACGCCTTCTGGCCCTTTTCTCACTCTAGGTAGAGTCGCCACAACATCTTTCTCTATAACAAAGGCTGTCATCGTTACCTACTGTTCACCACGGAGAAAATACCGAGCTGAGATCGTGTTCGTGCCGTTAGAGGCATTTATCATAGGAACAATAACACGTCTACCCGCATTTTGGCCATAAAATTTACCCGTTTCACGGTAAAAGACTGGTCATCCCGTTCTCAGAACACTTAATTACGTGGATGCTCTGTGAAAGTACCTTCCGCTATCTACTACACCCGTATAATGATATATTCTTATCTGTTGATATGAATATGATATGTCGTATATAACAAGATGTCGTATCGAAGATGAAGCAAGAAAAGTGAGGAACCTGTGGCGAGAAGCAATCATCCAGGAGGATCCGTTGGAGTACGAGGACATAATAGATATAATATATATAATAATGAATAATGAAGGAATATGGCAAACTCCCGCTAAATGGCTGTGTTCAGTAGTGAATGATCGGGCTGATATAGTAGTCTCTCTCTAATAACACTAATATCCCACACGTACGCCTACAACTTAGCCGATCTATGGCGTTATCGTTCTTTGGTCCTTCGGGCCGGTTATATATACTAACTATAAGTGAACGGGTCAAAGAACATATCGCAGCTGTGAAAAATCGCCAGGTGGAGAAGTCTGCTATAGCAGAACATCTTCTAGAGTCAGGACTTGACCACTGGATTGAGCTCCACGACCTGAAAGTCCTCTCAACGGAACGTCACTACCACTCCAGACTAGTACGAGAAGCTATTGAGATAAGGAAATATCATAATTTCAATAGAGAGGATGGTTTTAAGTTAGCTGCATCCTGGAATCCAGTGATATGGAAATGCACCAAACGCGTGTTACCTTTCTTAAAACCTGTGGATGTTGTCAGTGTTGTGTGTCGAGACGATACATTTCTAAGTCAAATGCGGGTAGTTGTGTGTAAAATAGAACGTCGCCGAACGAAGGTCGACAGTTGCCACTACTATCATAGTAGCTCATCACTTTACAACAGAATAAATAAAATTTAAAATATATACCCGCTTCCTCTACACAAATGTAAAACTAAAATCCTCGAATGGCTTGTGACTATGTCATATGAAGATACCGAAAATCTCCTTATGAAACCTATTTAGAATACTATTAGTTTCTCTACTAAATAGCCACCTACACACACACACATACTCACACACACACACACACTTACTCACACATACACACACTATTAACCAATATATAATATACCTTGTTCTACAACTCAACTTCTTAACCATATTATGTAAATAATCTTTAATACACTCACTTTATTAATTGACCAAAAACTGTAGTGTAACTATTATATTATATAAAAATTAGATTAAAAAAACTAAAATTATATATTCTATACATACTTTACTAACCTAATATTAAATATGGTAACTAAAATGTATAAAAAAATATATTTAATTAATAACACTGTAATTTTGGATCATTGTATACTTCACTAGCATATGGAGGCGGGCGTTGCTATCTGCGACACAGTCTTGTACTATAGCAGGTAGCATCGTTTCACTGTTTATTGTTTCCTCTGTTATTTTTGTTCCGGAATAAAGATTATTATTATTATTAATTCTAGAAAAATATCATTTGTATTCTGAAGCTTCCTCTGATATAGACGTTTAGTATCTTGTCCATTCTAGTACATCACACATCGAACTCAACGGTTGCATCTTTGCAGAATCATTCTGCCACGCTGAAGAGTACTGTGGCGGGGCAGAAGTAAGCTCGCTGATGCTTCTCGGAGTCACTGGTGAGAGTTGGTAGGCTATGAAATGGTATACTGAACCCGATTTATTTACTTGCCACCTGCTTTGCTACAAAATTTCCTGATACTCACTTGGCAAATATAAAAAGGTAGATGATACGTGGGGAACGTGCGTAGGACAGTTGAAATGGAAGTGGTATGCTGAAAGTAGTGATCTTAACACGTTTTGGAGGAAGATCAATATACACTGACTTAAACAATGACCGTGACTGATGATGGCAAATAAAGTGACAGAATTATGCCTAGGATTGTAAACCACGGGTTTTGAGCCAAGAACTTCAGGGAAACGAGTGCAAAAGTTAGGTAAGCAATGTAAGGTGGAGTTTGTCTCACCGTCACAGGGACGCAGCGAGGGTGGGAGCGGGGCGTTGCCATTGTCATCTGGGTCGGATCGGGACGCGCTTCCCGTGCTTTCCCAACAAGCTGCCGACCCTGACGCCGAGCCACCTGAAAGAACAAAGAAAAGGGTTTCTATCCTGCCTGCACAATAGAACTGGTAAACAGCGTCATTGTCTTCTTCGTGTACTGCGTGTACCAGACAGATAAAGAACAACCATAATATAATCACCATCAGGATTAATTCAGTCCACTGCTGGGAAATCAGTTCTGTCGCTGCGCTGCACGATCGCAAACTGACAATAACCTACGTCACTGACTGGAGATATTCGGCTTCTTTCCTCTACTCGCTGCCAGCTACATAACGATCTTACATTGTCGCTCTACCTTGGCTCAAGTTCTCCACTCAAAAAGACATTTCCACAGTTATTTATTCTGCTAACTGTTACAGTAACACAATGCAACATGATTTGTGAGATGTCCTTACTGTCTGTCCGGCGGCTGAGCTCGAGGCTGGGCTCGGAGTCCAGTTCGAGCGAGGACTGCGACGCCACCGAGCCGCCGCTGCCCTCCTCCTCCTCGCTGTCTCCCGCCTGCTCCATCTCTTCCTGACAATAAAAATAAATAATTGCAAGAAGCACGACTCAAATACCAATAGAAGAAGACGAAGTTCAAATACCAATAGAAGAACTTTGAAATTGAGGGCCAATATAGAAGGTATTTAAATACTAGCATTGCATAACATGACAGTCTACCCACCGGGTGTTGAGGACTGGCGTCGGCCTCGTCGCTGTGCGCACTCGGTTCCTCACTTGAGCTGTGCTGTTCTTCTCCTGCATATAGAACGTACGGATTAAGGAAAGAAATTTTTAAATAAAAACGATAACTCTTAGAAATCTGCTGTTCCTGCACTAGCCACTATGTCGCAGTGCTACTTATTAATTTTTAACGTACCAGTACTTGCAGAGTGCTGTTGCACTTTGTGTTGCAGCAGAGGATAGAAGCCGCGTGCGGTGGAGTTGTGCGGCTCGTACTGCAAGATGAGGCGACAGTACTTCAGCGCCTCCGCGTATTGCCGCTGCATGATCGCCGACAGAAACTCCGCCAGAAATTCGCTCGGAGCCGACAGCGGCTCGTTACCCTCCGAACAGTCTTCGGGGCTCGCCGAGTGCCGACTTGCAGCATCCATCGCGCTGCGAGCGGTGATACGGGCAGCCGGCGGGGGCGATGAAGATGAGTCGCGTGCTCCTCTATGCGGTGAGGAGCGGGCACGGAAGTATTGGCTGTGCGGGTGATACGGCTCAGGGGAGTCCCCGCCCGCCGCTGTCACTGGAAGTGTCACCACCAAGCGGCGAGAGGGCGGTGGCGGCAGTCCAAGAGCCGGCGGTGAAGGCGAGAGGGGTGGAGCTGGCGGAAGCGGCGAGCGGGCAACGCGTGCCGCTGCCAGCCGCCGCTCTCCGAGCTGCAGAGCGACGCGCGAAGCGGTATCTAGCGGGTGCACTGACGCAGGCGGCGGCCACGACGCCCGCGGCCTTATAGGGGGCGGTGGCGGTCGCGGTGGCGCCGGCCGGTACAGCCGAGAATTGGGCACTGGACGACGCAGCACACGCTTGCGGTGCCGCCTCAAAGGACGGGTGCCACCTTTCGCTTTCGCCTCGGTACGTCTTTGACTAGGTTGCGGCTTTGCCGTGCGCCCCGGATACCTGTGAAATATGAGTAGTATCTGCGATGAAATAATATATTTGATTGAAGAGTATAGTATTCATAATAGTTTAGTTCATAGTATTCGCTCTGCTTAGTTCAGACAGCGATGGGTGCTACTTACAGCCGGGGATTGGGCACGTATGAACGACGACGCGGCGACTTCGGCGTTCCGTTTGTGCGCTCTCGTTCCTGCCCCGAGAGGCGTGGTGCACCTAAATCTATAATGTCATCAGCATCGTCGTCTGACTGCGGTACCGGTTCACGATTGTACTTGGTTCTGGAATAAGAAAATATATATTTTTATAAAAAAAAATATATCTTAAAATGTTTGTCAATAACTCAATATCAACTTTAGAGTGAACTCGTAATATAAAATTGAGATTGAGGCCGATTTAAAATTATTTTTTTTTAATGTAAAACAATTACAACATTTGTTTAATACCGGTATAAACAATGATAATGCACAGGATTCATACAGTATGTATATAAAAGTCTACCTAAACCAAGTGCAAACGTAGACGCGCGACCGCCATAATGTGCCTCCCGCACCCGATCGGTATAAGGGTGTACATCTTCTATCTATAAGAATCAAAGTCCTGGCTCACTGACTGACAGACAACGCACAGCTTAAACCGACGGTCGCAGAGACTTGAAATTTAGAGGGTGTATTTGTCTTGGTGCGTAGGGGTATAATAAGAAAGGATTTTTTGAAATTCAACCCATAAGGGGGTAAAAATGGGTGAAAACGTTTGTATGAAAGTCCTTTGTTTTTTAACTTACAATTCTGAAAATTTGTACTCCGGGTAATTTGTATTCAAATAAAAAATACTTGTTCAATATTTTTTTGACAGGGAAAACTTAAAAGTGTGACATTGGGGATGAAACTAATAAGGAAAGGTCATTGTTTTTAAAGTGATAATAATGAAAATTTGTATCTGGACCTATTCGTAGATCTGGACAGACTTTTTAAAACAAAAACACGCGGCGTGTTTTTGTAAGATGTAAGATAATATTTTTTGCAAGGGTTGATTAGGAGTGAAAATCGGGAGGAAAGTTTGTCACCTGAATTTAGGTTTCGCTGGCGCTCAGCCTGTTAGTCTATTTGTCATATTGATGTATCTTTGAACCGTAACAAGCAGACACTTGAAATTAAAACAGTTAATATTTAATAAAAAATTATAAACAAAAATAGCTTACGAATAAAAGTTTATTATAAAAATTAATAATATTATTGTATATATGTACAATTGAGATAATTTTATAAATCAGTTAGATATTAAACTATAATACTTAATTATTAAAAATTTGTTTTACTAAACATGGAAAAAAAATACAGTCATGTGCAGGACTCGAACCCGCGTCCTCTAACTATCGGTATGTTATAACACTCGACATGGCACAATGTGTTTGAACTGGTAGCCACGGGGCGAGTGTAGAACTAAGTTTTCGAAGTGTACCAAAATGGAAAACTTTATGGAAAATTTGATACTAAAGGTAATATAATGATTACGATTTACGGGACAAATTTTTAAAAGGGTTAAATAGTAACTTATTTATATATGACACGTTTTAGTTCCTGAAAGATAGTCCACGCGGGCGAAGCTGAGGGTAAAAGCTAGTATACTATTATATGCACGTAGCGTAGGAAATGTATGTTCAAAGATAAGCTATTTATAGTACTCGTTCATAATAGCACGTCGAGTGCATGCAATCCAATAATCAAGAGAAATATTATAATATACAATCCATTTCGAAATCGCAATAGAAGGGTAATGTTCTTAGGATGTGTATAAGTACGGTACCAAGGTACGTACCTATTTTCGTCTACCCTCTATAAGTACTGTCATTAATTATTCGTTGTATTATTAATATTTCTCATTATTTATTTATTTTCTAATAATTAAGACTACTAATGCAAGGATATAAACCCACAACACACATAATTTCCCGTATCATACACCATCCACGAGCCACAAGTGCCCCCAAACTAAAAAGAAAATAATCAATATTGTAAAATTGACGCCTGAATCTGCCTAATTACTAAGTAGCTACAAGTCAGTCTTGCGCTTTCGTGAAATAGGAAAATGCTTATGACAAAGTGAGTAACGAACTATGGTAGTTACTGTCAATGTATGGAGGGAGCAACAACTTAGTACAAGCTCCGAAGTTATGAGAACTGTGTGAGAAAGGAATCAGCGCTTGCGTAAGGATACGTCGGGACCATAGAGAAATATGTTGCTTTCTCTTTTCTGTGGTCGGGACCTACACTGAAAGGTTCAGCATCGAAAAAAGTTGTTACACAAGCATGAGTAGAAACTAACGTCGTTAAGATATTTGAAAGATAACGAAGATAAGAGCTCGTTCTTTCCATGGATATGTGTCCATGGTTCATTCCAAATCAGGAATGAACTAGTTACTCGTCAAATGTCTTCTCTATGCCTCGTATACTTGCATTGTCGGATGGAACATGAGTTTCAGGAGTGAGTTATTGTTCAGTGAGTTATACATAGATTATGGGAGATAAGACAGAAGACAAAAAAGTCATTGTAAGTAGATGGGGTACATCAAGTAATTATTTTTAATTAGGTTAAAGGTATGACAGTATCTATACTTAATATGATGATTGATAAAGTAAAACTTGAGTAACTGACAGAGTTTGTATTTAATAAGTAGGTTTTACGCGCCTTCGTGAGTGAACAGATCTGTATTTTCATTTCAAATTATGCATTTTATAAAGATGTAAACAAGGCCTATTTTACATGAAATTATAAAAATCATGCTAAGTAATTATTAATACAATTAATAAAAGGGCTCAATAGATAAAGACTTTAATTGTTTAATGTTATATATTATGTCAACGGATAATTGTACGATACGTTAGTTTATAAAAAATCTAGTGAGATTATAAACTGTCGATAGATTGTGAACGAACATTAAAATTTACTATCTAATGCTTACATTTTCGTAACTGACCATGTCTAGCTGGCAGTTTATAATCTAACTATATATAACCCGTCAGATTACAAATAAATGCACCAATTACTGCTATGTCGGACAATATATCGCCCGCGAAATTGTAAATCGTTATCTGTATGGTCACCGTTAAAGGTGTTCATTTCATAGAGTTACGAACAAAAATAATAGTCAGACAAAAAAAAAGTGCCGCGGCAGCGGCTGGCGATGCGCCACAAGAATTTAATTTTGGTGATCATTTACTACTTTTGGGTTAACAATGATTTATTTGGAGTCATTTTGCTTAAATAGGATAGCGAGATGTTGCAACTTTGGTTATAAGTTTACAATAAAATGCGGGTTTAATTTTTGTGATCATTTAATATTTTTGTCTGTTATATGTTGCTATATCTGGTGGTTAGTCAAACATAAGCCAAAAAAATATACATTAAAAACCTGTACCTATGTATTTTGCTTATGGCCACTGTAATACTCTCGTAGATCTATGGTAATTTGTTGTTGAACAGCATAATTACAATTTGACGGCTGGACATGGTCAGTTTATAATCTTACGAAAATGAAAACGTTAGATTGTAAATTTTAGTTTCCATTCACAATCTATGGACAGTTTATAATCTAACTAAATTTATTTTAAACTAACGGTTAGTACAATAAACCGGTGACATATAGATAACATCAAGTCTATTTCTACGAGGTGTAGGCAAAAACTACGGACGTTTACTTGCTTTGATCCTCACATACCTCTCTTGCTTCCTTCACTCTCATTTTACTCACCATTGAAGCTCGTCTGTTATGCATGTTGTGAAATAAGATATCTTGGGTAGGCAGAAGTAATTGCTAATACATAAAAAAATATAGAGGGCCGCGCCTTCGTGACTGGAATAGTCTATACCCGCGCGGAGGGTAAATGTGAATTGTTTCCACTAGTCATAGGCAGGTTAGGGTTTCTTCTTTCACACATTACGTAGGTATATGTTTATATTACCTTTCTACATAATTGCTACTATTCTACAATGCAAATCAACTTGCTAATGAGTTTACAGGTCGCACTGCATTGCTGTCGACAAGTAAGTGGGGCAGTTGAATGCTATCTGGAATGGAATGAAGTCCACTAGGTTTATGTATATCACCCACAGTTATCTATGATATCACCCCAATTTTCCTAGGGTACAAACTAGCTAGCCCTAGCCCCGTGGGGTGCCGGGCTAGAATGTCACCAATGTAGGCCATTGCTACCTGTGAGTGTCGTAAGAGGCGACTAAAGGTAAAATACCGGAAGGTGGACAGCAGCGCCTTCTGAGGAACTGATAACTTAAACTGTGATCCCCAAGACGCCTGACAAGCGTGGGGATATGGCAAACCCCCCTAAATGAGGGAGGCTGTGTTCCGCAGTGGACAATCCGGCTGATACAGTAGGTACAGTACAAGCTAGCTATAGTTAATTAAAGACTTTCGCGACTTGAACAGTTAAAAGTTTTTAACGAGACTTAATACTAATTAACTTTAAGTAAGATGCATCTTGGAAACCAGTGCTAAGAAAATGCACTAAAGACGTTTTACCTTCATTAAAATCTGTGTGGACTTTGTCAGTGTTGTATGTCGAGAACATATCTAGACCAAATGCGGGTAGTTGGAGACACTACCCGCCCTTCAAGACGTTTACACCCGCCACTTGAGTCTGCTCGTGATCACAACTAATGCAACTTTTTTTTTTTTTTTTTTTTTTTGGTCTAAACGTCGAGATAAATAAATAACATACGTATCAGTAGGTATTGCAATTAAGTCCTGATAAATATGTATAACTTTTGAAGCGCTCGCAGCGAAGTTTACTTAGCTGTTCTCAACCGATCAGCAAACTTAAGCAACGTCGCCCGCGGTCATGAGTTGGGTGGGTGACCGCTAGTGACATTACTACTGAGCGTTTCCATGCTTCGTAGGGTACGTTAAGCCGTCGGTCCCGGTTGTTGTCTTAGGATGGCAGTCGCATGGTTGTAGCTACCACCCTCAAGTAGAAAATCTGTCGCCAAGCACCTAACGGTGTGTTCCGGCAGCTGTCCTTTAGAGCCAGTACTTCTAGGTTAGCCTGAACAACATCTTCGACCACATCATCACTTACCATCAGGTGAGATAGCGGTCAAAGGCTAACTTATCAGGCATAAAAAAAATCTATACAAGATAGCTATTTAAAAAAAACTGTAGGAAACCTGTCTTGTGGGTGATCTGCGAATGTTGTGCGATTGGCAGCGGCGGCAGACTGGCGCGACGACACATAAATAACTTCTCTGGGTGGGGGCTGCGCTGCCCCCAGTCGGCGGGATCGCCCTAGTAAGGCCCTGCACAAACAGTACAATAATCTACTACTTAATATATATATATATATTTTTTTTATGTTATTGTGACGGAACAAGCCTGATGCCCACCTGATGTTAAGTGGACTAACCTCTGCCTATAACAGACGCATTTCGTCAGCGACGAATTGCACTGTGCCCGTCACACTGAGACGTCCAGTTGTTAGGTCTCATTAGCCTGTAATTTTTCTGGCTCTCAAGGACTGCTGCCGGAACACACTGTTAGGTGCTTGGCGACAGATTTTCTACTTGAGGGTGGTCGCTAGCCAGGCGGGCATTCACAAAATGCCCTTCCACCATGCGATGAAGCTCAAGCTCTGGGCGGGATTCGATCCATGGACCTGCTGCACGGCAGTCCATAGCCAATGCCACTGAGCCATAACTGCTTCCAAATGTTACAGGATTAATATAGCCTATGTTCAATTTAACATACCTATGTAATACTTGCGCACAATATTACTATTCTTATTAATTCTAAACAATAAAAACTTATACGCTATAGGGTCCCACAATAATAACTTCATTCCACAGGTGACATAAAATCAAACGGTGTAAATATAAGGTTTAATTTAAGTAAGGCACTTAGAGTCCGTATCTATGTACATAAAGTAATGTATAAAGCAACTTCTAAATGCCTATTTATGGCCCTCCCGAAATGCAATGGTTCCCGCTCGAAGGCACAAAAATTGGTCCTTCGAGCCGGATAACACATATTTTACTATTTAGAATCTTTATCATTTGTAGCGGAGACCTCACAGCGAGTTCTGGCAGCTGTTCCTTGAGAGACAGTCTCTTTATATTTAAGCATGTTTACAATCTTCGACAAAACATCATCACTTACCATCAGTTAATGAAATACTGTAAACATAGGATAGACTAAAAACAATCTAAAAAAATGGCCAATTATCTTTTGAAGCTTAGCGTAGCGTACTTGGCTTAGCCGATCTTAAACAATCAGCTAAGTTAAGCAACGAGTCCGCTGCGGTCACGAGTTGGTTGGGTGTCAAGTGGCATTACTACTGAGCGTGCACGTGCTTCGGAGAGCAAGTTAAGCCGTCGGTCCCAGTTGTCTCAGGATGGTAGAAAATATGTCGCCAAACACCTAACGGTGAGTTCCGACAGCTGTACTTGATAGCAAGTAAACCTAAAAAGGTTAGCCTGAACAAACCTTCGAATCTTAATATCATCACTTAATTACCATCAGGTAATGAAAAACTGTACTCATAGGTAATCCTAAAAAAAATTGCGAGCTTACGATGTTGATAACGCTGAATTAATAACGGCAGCTAAATTACTTTTCGTGAACGTGGTAGCGGTGCATGCAATTGTGAAATTAGTATAGCAGCACAGAATATGATAGCGGGTGGGGTAGTGACCTGACTAGGTCGGGTCGGGTCAGTTCTAGGCTAGGAAGTACCCTCCTGCCCTCGCGTGCAGTATGATATTTGTAAAAGTCGGTAACTAGCACACTTTCATGGTCCGAAAGCGTGGTACTCCATGCAGAAACGCCATGTAGCCCAGCTGGATTGTTTGTATGGCTCCTATTATCTTCAATAAAATACCAAGAGCCATTAGGGAACTAACTAATGACATGTTTATTATCAATTTAAGATAGTACTAGTGAATAAGTGCTATTACAAAATTATAGACATTCTGAATCTGGTTTGTCACCTGACAGCCAGGGATCGCGTCCGTAGGAAGGTATCGTTACTCTCAATGCCCGGTACCTACCCACGGAGAAGGTAAGTAAGCCCCCAAAAACACGTATTAATTTCGACCATATAATAAAGGTTTAGGAGCTCGAAGTGTAGGTAGGTATTATTAAGCTTAGGTACTCGTGAGTATTTGCAAATAGGGTTTCAGCCTTTTTAGGATCCAGTTGTATTAGCGCATCGGGTAATTTGGGATTAAATTGTTTTTAATTAATATCCCTGAAATTAACCATAGCTATTACAGTTTGTGGTAAAATTAATCCAATAGATAAATTAAAAATTCAATATTTTTCCATCGTAACATAGTTTAAAAAAAAAAAAAAAATTATAATAATAAAAGACTTTTTTAAATAAAATAATAGATCTTGTGGTTTCGGAAGCATAATTCTTTTCAGATAATTGAATGTAATTGCAAAACTGATTAGAACGAACCTGATGAATGCCAAAAAAATACAGGTAGAAATACTTTTTGCCTTTTTTTTTGTTAAATTATAAATGCATTATAATTAAATGTAAGTAAATATTTTAATACCCCTTTACGTACCTAGAAAGACGACAAAAATATGTTCGATTTATTACGTACTCGCTTATCATCTACGAATAGGTAATGATATCAATTACTCGTAGCGTATCGCACTTATCATTCCCAATCAAAAGGTAAAAACAGAAGGTAGCGGATGTAATAGGAAGGTAATTCCAGTATTTTCCTTCCAACTTATAGACTACCTACCTATGATGGAGGAAAAAGTAGTGGGTATATCAGCATTATCCTTCCAATTTAGTAGTGTTTACTTTCACTTCAATTAACTTGCTTAGTACAGTCCCACCAACTTATCTGTTCAGGCGGCAAAAAAAAGAACTACAACATTCCTTCAAATTGTGACAGTTTGTAGTTGATTTCCTTGACCAGTAGCGCCCTCGAAAACTGCACAGTTAAGTTGGTGGTACTATACATAAGTATAGTCCAACTTGTAATAAATTGTAACAAACAGGGTAGTATAGTTAGGAATATTGTATAGGGAGTTGGGTGGTTCTTGGCCTCGAAGCTCGCCTGCCCCCTCAGGTAATTACCTCGAGGGAAATTCTAATTACACACCTGACTTGGTACTCCATTGCTGTGAAGGACAAATGTTAATCCAGCGTCCTTTCATTTATTAAGTTATTATAAAACTTCTGATCACTTTTAGTCATTTAAATTATATATATAGAAGGATGCATCTTTTTGTCTAATAAAAACCACTACATATATATCTAGTATAAACAAACTCGCTTCCTATGTTATGATTTAGATCTTTAAAAGTACGCAACGGATTTTGATGCGGTTTTTTTAATAGATAGTGATTCTAGAGGAGTATAATACATGCATAATATAGGAGAGAAACACTGATAATATTAGAGGTTTCTAATGTGATGTCGTAAATAATAAACACATTTTTTTGCGCTTACATTGCAAACGCTGATTGAACCCTACGAGATAGATCAAAATAATGTACCTACAACAGTATTGTACACCTTAAAAAGGTCTATTCATATTTATATTCATTCATAAGTTTTAGGTACAATTTCAGAAAAAAATGGTATAAATGACATTCCGCTAAAACTTGTCTTTACAGACATATGAATACACTACAATTTAAAATAGAAATATGGGGAGCTCAATAATAAATATCACCACGGTGCAAATCCCGTAAATAATAATTATATTTATCGTATGAATACATTCTCATATTTATTCATTTTAAGTTAAAATGTCATGGAAATTTAAAATTATATAAAAAAATGTCATTCTAAAGCTACTTATTTTAATTTTCATAATTTATAACCAATAAATTTATTTAATCTATACTTATAATAAAACTGTAACAGGTCCAATTCAGTACATTGAAGATATTTTGCAAAAAAAAATTTGAGAGCACTCTGTAGCTGATACTGATGCCAAAAATGGATTTTTTTATATTTTTGTCTGTCTGTCTGTCTGTCTGTCTGTCTGTCTGTATCCCGGCCGCGCATCACTCCAAAACTACTGAATGGAATTCAATGAAACTTAACACGATTTGAGTTCATACTACGAGGAAGGTTATTGTATACTTTTTATCCCGAAATTCAGCACGGTTCCCTCGGGAAAGGGGATGAAAGTCAAAATGTACACTTAGTTGTAATTTATTAACGCGTAGTCCGATTTCAATTATTCTTTTTTGTTAGAATAGTGATGAGTGAGCTCGGAACCCCATGGGCAGCCCGGCACCCCACGGGCAGCCCAGCTCCCCATGGGCTACTGAATGGAATTCAATGAAACTTAACACGATTTGAGTTCATACCACAAAGAACGTTATTGTATACTTTTTATCCCGATATTCAGCACAGTTCCCTCGGGAAAGGGGATGAAAGTCAAAATGTACCTACACTTAGGTGTAATTTATTAACGCATAGTCCGATTTCAATTATTCTTTTTTAGTTAGAATAGTGACGAGTGAACTCGGAAGCCTACGGGCAGCCCGGTACCCCATGGGCAGCCCAGCACCCCATGGGCTACTGAATGGAATTCAATGTAACTTAACACGATTTGAGTTCATACTACGAAGAAGGTTATTGTATACTGTTTATCCCGAAATTCAGCACGGTTCCCTCGGGAAAGGGGAAGAAAGTCAAAATGTTACTTAGTTGTAATTTATGAACGCGTAGTCCGATTTCAATTATGCTTTTTTGGTTAGAATAGTGACGAGTGAGCTCGGAACCCCACGGGCAGCTCGGCACCCCACGGGCCACCCGGCACCCCATGGGTATACCGGCACCCCACAGATGTCTTGTCCCGTGTCCCGTAATTTTGCTCTACTGTCCCGGAATTCATTCATAGTTTTAGGTGTTTCACAAATATGCGTTCACCAATACTATGCTACGCACGACGCATGTCGGCCGTTTGTGTGATTTTAAAGTTAGAAAGCCTTATAAGGTAACGGAGATTTTTCTTGTAATGTTAATTCAGTTTCATAATTAGTTAGAGTTAGCCATAAAAAGCAGCTCGATTTTCTTTTAATTTTATAATTTTATGTTAAATTACTTAATTTAGGTAACATATCTTTGTGTCAAATAAATATGTGTAGGCAATAATAGACATTTCTTTTTTCTAGGTATAAAACCAGTAAATTGAGCTAAGTAATACATTTGCCAGTTTAACTGTAGATTCATTTAAATTTGACCTTGAGGTCAAAGACCGACTCTCATTCGAACCCCAGAAATGTCCAGGAATTGATATACTTTGATCTGGCAACCCTAATTGGAAGCGTGTAGAATGACAGCTGAACGCGCTGTATTGCTGAAAAAGGGCTGCATTTTCATATACAAACAGACTTGCTTCTAAAACTGAAGTAACCTTAAATATTTCTAAAAAACGGTCTACAGAAATCCATTTGTTGTATAGTAATTAAACAACTTTAAACGGTTTTAATCGCGTATATTTATCATTATTTCTGTCACGACGTTTCAAACACTTTGCAGTGATCGTGGTCACGGGGTGACATTTGTTGTATGCCGTGTTTTTGAATTATATAGAGTTGCTCAATATCTGTGCAAAAAAGTCCGTGATGATATATCTCTTAGGGATAACCCATATTAACAATTTTTATCCCTTACTGTTTATGAGAAACAATACAGCATTAATCCATATATAATTAAGTACCTTTTCTCAAAAATGGTATATAATGTTGGCATAACATCTCTAAAACGTATCCAGAAAGAAAACTCTACCTGAGACTTATTCAGAACTGTCCAGTAATAAGCGAGATTTAAAATTTGGAATCTCCTACTGTCCAGTAAGTAAGTAATTCTCAAAGTAAGTAAGTCTAACCGGACCTCACCTGCGGTTCGGTCCAGTTAACTCATACTTGGCCAGGAAGGCTTACTTACTGGATCCTGCAGTAATGTACTATAAATACATTGTGCATTTATTATAGATCGCAGGGAATGTTGTATATGAAGACATTCTGTAATTTATCTAGTATCAGCATTGCATCCGTGCGAAGCCGGGGCCGGTCACTAGTACATATCGCTGATGATTTGGTCTACAATCAACTCATAATTACGCAAAAAGAAGTTTGATATATGACTGCGGACGAACAAAACCTATGAAAAATCACAATTGGTATCGAGTTTCAAGCGATTGTAAGACTCAGACGTGGCAACTAATAGCCTCATCGAGTAGGCTTCATCCGATTACGATGTCTGGCGATGGAATTAGGAGACACAAGTCCTTAATCTACAAAATGACATAGCAACTGCGCTGCCTTTAGCCCCCACATCAAATCAGTGGGGATTAGGCCCTAAGTTACTTCGCCTGCATGGAATTTGTTTATAACGTGCTTCTATGTAAATAGACATAATACGAAGGTAGCCCCTGACACAGATCTTTATAAATTGTAGCTAAGAACCATGTTGATCACGACAGTCTTCAAACAAAAATCTTGCTGTAAAAGCATACTACGACAACAGATTTTTTGAATGAAAAGAAAGTGCATTAATAATATATGTATTAAATAACGAGTAATCTTAAAATGTATTATGAATAATCTTATATTTTCTTTCGTGAGCTATTGACATATTGATTCTTATTTTATTTTTTTTGTATAATTATCGTAATTCATGACATAGCCAATTATTCATTTACGTATGAAATAAATGAATATGAATTGGAAAAAAAATCTCATCAACATCGGTTTATTCGTGTACCCCTATTTTTCATCTGGGGTTAAAAAGATGTACTGTGATTTCAATTTATTCGAAAATTCTATTACGGTTGACATCAAAGTTTAACATTTACAATATCTACAGTTCGTAGCAGGAACGCACTTTTACGAAACTATTCGAACTCGATGGCACGATTGGCCATATTCACAAAAATTACCACTCAGAGCAATTCACTAATGGACATATTAGACATATAAAGTAATATAATTATACCAAATAAATATTGGAGGCACATCTTATTTTAGGTTATCACTGTTCTTCTATGGTCAAAATATTAAGTCTTGTCAAGCTCTTTATGTATTATCCTTTAAAAGTGACCTACAGATAATGTAGATGGGTACCTAGATTTTAACAATTAAGGTATTTATTTAACTTCAGGCGTTAAAAAAATAACATCTCTCACATTGTGCTTGTATATTTAGTGGTCACGTGGACAAAGTCGCGCGCAAAAGCAAAAAGCTGTAATATATGTGCGATATAGATTTATGTAGATATGTTATTACATTCATACAATTATGTTTAGTTAGGTGCCTACATTTTTTGTTTATATAGCCAACAAAATAATATTCGTGAATGCTACGCATCACTGAGTAATATTTTACTACGCATAATAAAATGAGGTAATTCTAAAACAAAAGGTAGGTAATAGGTACAAAATGTAATAAGTATATAACTTACTTATACTCTTTGATTTGGTACTCAGTTGCGTACAAAACACATAAGTTATTGCATTCAGAAGTGAATGCCCTAGCAATGCATTATTGGCAGCAGCTGTGAGGTCGCACGGGGACTATCGACCTAACGACGAAGGCGGTCACGATACGATGCTATAAGCCATGCCGCTGCACTGCATTCATCACCCCATTCGGCCGGGTACCGAAAACACTGACATGCATTACAAATTCACTGCAACTTCAAGGGTTCTTCAACTTCAACACTAGCTATTGCTACGCAAATTATCGACCGTCACTTCACGATAAACAGGATGAAACTGAGTTATAAATTGATTTCTTAAAGTAATAAAGGTAAAACTACGCAATCTAAATCAGGCAAAGGACAGCACTTCACAAACATAACAAGTGGCTGCAAATGCGCGTCAGAGATTGCTCGCACTAACCGTGACCAAAACAAAAGCACACTTCCAGGTGTAGCTATCGATTGGTGGAGCAACAGTTTGCAGGAGGGAGTTGGAGCGCTGGAGGTTGTACGGGGCTGGGAAGCACTCCAGGTGACCAGCGTGGTTGGGGCACGGAACTCGATGGACGATCTGCGACGTGGACGCTGTCAGCCCGCGAGCGGATGACGGTACGACAACGACGGGCGACCTCCGCGGCCTCACCCGGTGGACTCAGAATTTTTACGAGTGGCGCCCAATTTCTTACTGCGCATGCTCTACAGTATCCTTAAATTCCATAGTGTTTCAACTCGTATACATAGCTAGGTTTCCATAGCATAATACAGTTAAAGAAAAAATTAGATAACGTTATTATGGATACTTATTTAAAACAGGTGCAAGGTACGATCAGAATAAGCAAATCTATTTTATTGGTTAGTACCTATTATATTTTTTTAGTTAGTTTATTTCGTTTTATTTTTTATTTTATTGTGACGGAGCAAGCCCGAGACCCACCTGATGTTAAGTGGACTATCCTCTGCCTGTAACAGATGCATTTCGTCAACGAATTGCTCTGTGCCCGTCACACTGAGACGTAGTTGTTAGGTCTCATGTGCCTGTAATTTTACTGGCTCTCAAGGACTGCTGCCGGAACACACTGTAAGGCTCGGTGACAGATTTTCTACTTGAGTGTGGTCGCTAGCCAGGTGTATATATATATTTATATATCTGTATGTTTGTGTCCCGTGGCTGGACTAGAATGTCACTCCCATTGCTACCTGTGGGTGTCGCAAGAGGCGTCTAAGGGTAAAATACCGGAAGGTGGGCAGCAGCGCCTTCTGAGGAAACTGCGATCCACAAGACACCTGCCAAGCGTGGGGATTATGGCAAAGCCTTCCTTGATGGGGGTGGCTGCGTTCAGCACCGGACAATCCAGCTGATACAGTATGTCGGTACATTTACTTATATGTTTAGATTTATATGATGTATAAGAATGCATGTAAAAAGTTTATTTAGTTAATATTTAAAGTAGAACACATTATTTGGGTAAGTCATGTTTGTAGGTAAATCCTTTATGTTCGGCTGTCTGGATGAAATTGCTCTAAGCAAAAAGGCCGCCCATTGTATAAATAATGTGTGGGTTAAATATTTATTGTTTTTTTTTAATGTATGCAAAATAAAGTATTTTCTATCTATCTATAAGAATTAGAAACCTATATTGAATACTGATGATCTGGGATCTGTGGCCTGCACATAGCACCGCGGGCAGTACAAGATCACAGGTCTCTAACTTAATGACTTTTATGTTGCCGTTAGACTAGTCTTTGTTTATATTTTTTTTTTTTATATGTTATTGTGATGGAACCAGCGCTAGGCCCACCTGATGTTAAGCGGTATCCTCTGCCTATAACAGATGCATTTCATCACAAGTGACGAACAGCACTGCGCCCATCACCTTGAGACATACATGTTAAGTCTCATTTTTGCCTGTTATTTCACTGGCTCTCAAGGACTGCTGCCGGAACACACCGTTAGGTGCTTGGCGACAGATTTCCTACTTGAGGGTGGTCGCTAGCCAGGTGGGCATTCGCAAAATGCCCTTCCACCATGCGGTGAAGCTCAAGCTCTGGGTGGGATTCGAACCATGGACCTGCTGCGCGGCAGTCCATAGCCAATGCCACTGAGCCATCACTGCTTCAAAAGCTTCATAGTCCATAAAGCAGGGAGGGGAGCTCCACTCCCAGAATAGGACTACCTCTAAGGACAGCAGCCTGAACACATGGTTAGGTGCTGGGCGGTGGCGACAGAATTTCTACTTGAGGATGGGAGCTAGCCAGGCGGGGATATATGCAAATACCATATCATACAACAGTGCCGGAGTTTTCACGACTGCCTTCCTAAAACAACTAAAAATGATGCATCTCCGAAGTATGGTGTAAATGCCATCAGCGGTGACTCATCCGTAAGTAGGTACCTAGGCAAGCTCCGCTACTAGAAGCGCTTCAATAGATCAATTAGTTGAGTATTTCAAGAGAACTGAAGCACAATTGCTATCTCACCTGATGGTAAGTGATGCTGTAGTTGAAAATGTTGTTTAGGATAATATAATTACTGGGTCTTAAGGACAGCTGCCTGAACACGCCGTTAGGTGCTTGGCGACAGATTTTCTACTTGAGGGTGGTCGCATTCGTAAAAAGCCCATCCACCATACATAATTTGGTAAATTTCAGCTGAATATCTGTCAGAACCGTCGTGTCGGATTATTTCGTTTGCGTGATGCAGTATTTCATACATTCTGTGCATTGTATAGGAAAGAGCGTAAATAGCGATAGCGCCATCTAGGAAGTGCAGAAGAAACTGCCAGTTTGAATTCCTTCAAATTATAAGGAGTGAATATTGTGCATCATAATGAAATATCTTAATAAAACTAGTTCATATAATATATAATTACATTAATTACTCAATACCACAAAGTAGGAGGTGAATCTCTGATTTTGACTCATTGGTCGAACATTTTTGACTGGCTTAAGCTAGAATGGGCAGAATGGATATTGGTTTCAACGTGACCTTACATAAAAGGCTATTAGGTTAGCTTAGTGACAGAGTTTCTACTTGATGGAGGTAAGCCAGGCAAGCATTCGTGTAATGCAATGCAACTTCAAAGACCTAAAGTTGAACATGACATTACAATCTTTTATTTACTCGTATTACTTAACATATTATTTCAAAAATAATTTAAACCTTGACATCTTAGTAAATTATTGGGAAAAACCCATTAGGTACTTACTACTTATGATTCAATTACGTTTATGCGTAGAAAATTATGTTTTTTTGTCTAGCTCGGTCTTGGTAGGTACCTATATTATTTTCCTACGCACTAATTCTTGATTTTAATGGTCGTGCTACATTATGCTCACGACAAATTTTAAAATTAATAATATGCTTTTATTGTATTACAGATATAAGTAAAATATTTGTCCAGGGACCTAGATAGATACTATCCGAACCTGAATAATAGCATAATATTGTTTATAAACACGTTCGAAATACAAATGATTTTGGTGTTAAGTAGGTATATTTATATGGGAAATCTGGCCTCTGAACTACGAAATGGACGTAGGTACGTACTTATATAGAGACAAACATTGAAGTTATTGATAAAGTAACAAGGAGTATTCATTGGAATTGAAATGGATTCAAATGAAACAGTGGGTCTTCATATAAATTATGTGTCCTTAGTTCTTGTTGTGGAGTTGAGAATGTACACCCTTAACCCATTGGCATCGGCGATAATGATAACAATAGAATTTCATTCATAAATAGGACGTAGTGGTCCTAGTTTGGTATTCTTGTGAACGCATCCTAAAACAGACTCAGTAAAAAAGAATAAAGCTAGCTTCCGTTTTAAATTACAATGGCGTAGTTTCATTTTCGATATTTCTCATCCAAGTTTCTAATTAAAGAATAGTTCTTCTGCATATACCGTTCGTAAGATAAGGCAGTTGCAGGATGTAGCTACAGCTCGGCTGGGTTATTTCGCATTTTTCCACAGTGTAATGTCCTATGGTGCATTCTTGTGGGGAGCAGCAGCTGATACGACCCGAGGAGAGAACAGCTCGGCTCGGAAATGGGGCACTTCACGCTATTTTTTTTTCTGAACTGGATAGCACTTGACCACTATCTCACCTGATGATGCGATCGATGATGGAGCGCGCTTACCCAGAAGGTATCTATGCACTCGCGTTTTGAAGACTCCCATATATTGTACTTGACCGGAAACACAGGCTCAGGCAGGGTGTACCTTTCCCTGGCGGTTCGTATGATGAACGAAGACGCATATCGCTTCGTTCGGGTAAATGTAAAATCAACCATGCAGCGGCGGCGCTTCTGAGTGTCCCTGGATGTCCGATTATAGAATGGAATGGATCCTAAGGAATGGCCCCGTGGGTTTGTTTTTTAATAAAAATCAACACATAAATTTTACTGTAGTATTATTGAAAATATATTATAATATGGGCGTTTGAAAGCATTTATGTAAATTTAAATAAAACGTCGATAACACGATTACAACATTATGTATAGAGATAAAATAGCTTTGCCAAGTTATAGATTTACAAAGACTAATAAAAGTTTGCAATAACGCTTGCTATGCGGATTACATTACGTCATGTGCGGGATTCGAATCTGCGGGTGGATGGACGCGGGTTCGAATCCCGCACATGACTTAAATTTTTCCTCTCGTATATTTGTAATTTTGTAACATTAATTTAATGGCTACTTGTATAACACAAGTAATTTTTATTTCCATAATAAATATAATGACTCCGCAATAACACTGCACAAATGAGGCGCTGCTGCATCGAAATACCCTTTTAGACCGCTAATAAAGTGATATTGGGTAGATCAGTACCTATATTACTTTGCCGTGTGATTGCCAAGCCATAATATTTAATATAAAGAAATAAAGATTTCTTTTATTGTTACAGAAAGTCGTTCAATTAGTACGGCTGTGTCTTTTGTTGCAATTGAGAGTTGGCGGGGGGCCGGGTGTACTACCGTGCCTGCTGAAAGGCATAATATTACGAGTTTCTTGTCTGTTCTCGCAAAGGCTCAATCTATCGGAGGTTACCCCTTTTTCTGAATGCAGTAGAATCTTATTAGTAAAATTTTAAAATGACCTTCATATGAGCATCGTAGACGCCAAAATTTTATAAATGATTTTGTCTTTGACTTTGCCCGTCTAAAAAATCATTAAATTGAATTTCTAGTCAAAGTTTTGGGTGAACAGTTTTCACAAAAGGCATAGAAATAAAGTTTCTTTTGTCATAATTGGAGTCTTTGTAGGTAGGTAAGTGTTATTGGTACCTGAGAACTAGGATATTTTGCAAATAAGTCCATAGGTGTAATAACAGCATCGATGTGTTTTTTAAACTCTGTTTGAGGATCGATTTTGGATGTGTATATACTGATATATTTTTATGAGCCGATTTACTTACGTATTGTGACTGCTTTTTGAATAGTTGTTGGTCAGTACCATATTGAGGGTAGGAAGAAGGTACACGTTCCTGTTCTCTTTGGATAGGTCGATACTTTAAGGCACAAATAATTTTGATAATTTGCTTAAATATTTTTCAACTTTATTTACATCAACACGTCATGATAAAAACTTACTAAAAATAATGAAGTTTGAAATATCCATGGTAACAAACAAATATCATAATAGGTAGTATAGATAACACAAAATCTACCAAAAAGATTCATCCACTGGCAAGTAACATTGTGATTTACAGTGGGGTCGGACTGGCTTTTTTCTTTTAAATTTAATGTTTTTTCGCTGTCCATCGAGGTACTAAATAATTAAATTGAGATTTCAAATGGTATCAAAAAGGTATTGTAATTTGATAGTATCGAAACATAAGAAATCACACTTGGTCCAGTGGTTTTGACGCTTACTTTTTTGTATTCATTCATACTGCATGTGTGCACCCTTTTCAGAAAGTACCTACGAGTAGCTAGGGTGGAGTGACCAGTTTACGCCAATACGAAATTTATCTTCATTTTTTTAGAAGCAAAATTAAGTAGCGTAAGAAAAACATGCTGTACCTACTTATAGAACAAATTTCGTAGTATCAAAATAAAAACTAAAACATAGTATTTTAACTAGTAACATAATCTTATAGAATAAATGAATAAAAAAAAGAGTAATTTGACGTGTTTTCGGCCATTTTGCCTACTTTACGTCCACTGATATACCAATTGTAGGCCACTATTTTAGACAAAGAAAATTAGTTTCTTTTACAGTGCCATAAAATATATATTTAGTATTTAATCAGTGAAAATAAGCATGTATAATACATTAAACATATCAGATATGTGAGTACACGTTCACTATATTAATTTTAACATAATAATTCTTAAGTCTTCGCGATACATAATAAAACAACTTTACGCGTTTTAAATCGCATATAATTTTAAATTATTTTTATCGTGACGTTACGAACATTTTTCAGTGATCGTGGTCACGGGTGACTAATGGATTTTATTTGTCACTTATGTCATGAGAAACTTATTTGAGGTACCTACCGCCAGATTTTTTTACACTCAACATCAAAATTATTTATGATTCTACATTTACTTTACTTAAAAATATAAATTGCCGTAAACAGCTCATCCAAAAACCGATTTACGGCCGATTTCAAAGAAATTATTTTGAAACACTATTACTTTAAATTTGAATATTTTGGTGGCTGGAATTCGGTAGTAAGTTAGATGAATTTGCTACGAATATTTAAAAAACAGTCTGTATTAAACCATATTGCGACCACGTGGTCGTAAACGAGTTTTGGCTACAAAACGTGAACCCGACCACTCGTAAATTAATATCGTAATAATATTTTTTATAATTTTGTTAGTAAAATATTAAAATTAGACAATGTAATCATATCAACTCCAAACTAGATTGGTATAATATCATTATTTAGGTATAAATTCTTACCCTTAAAAAATCTTCTGTGGCTATTTTTACCGTAAAAAATGAGCACACGTACACACGCTAAATCTTCCAATGGTGACTAAAAATACGGTACGGCAGTTTTGATATAATTTGTGATGAGTACCACAATCACAAAGTAAGTACCTACCAAATAATTTCAAAATTTTCAAATTATATTAAAGGGTGTGTTTTTTCCCTCCTCAACCGTCCCTCGTGTGTAAAGGGTAGGCTGCAACAGTCCACGCATCTGTACAGCATTTTTCAAGCTCTTTTTCCCTCGATGCGCCGTCTCGTTTTTGTTAAGTAGGTACTAAGACATTTTCCAATGCCATAACTGGAAACCCTCATATCCCCGTACCCCAATATATCACTTGTATCATACAAAAATAACATTTTCATCCATTTATTTTGAGTAGTTGGTCTACTCAAAATAAATATATTTGAAGCGTTTTATGTCGGGGAAATAATGATAGACTTTTACTTCTTAAATCATATTAATATTATATCCTGAAAACTTTTACAACTTCCTAGACTGACGTCTAATATTCAAATGTTTTACAATAATTCTAACTATTTTAAAATTGACAACTTATGACAATCTATACAAAATGAGATTGTATAACAATTTATCTATGGATAACTAAAAAGGTTGAACGTGCGCCGCCACATCACCCCCCTACGAAGAAAAGAAAACCAAGGGGGAAAAAAAAATAAACTATTATTACATATCTAAAATGTTTTTAAACCTAACCCTTCTACCAGATCTCGTAACAACCGGAGTTGGCGAGGCTGCAAGAGGTGGTGAACTATTGGCTGTCAACTCAACTGGACCAGCAGAACGCGGATATAACGAAAGGTTGCCCGTTGTTGATGGTTCACTGAACGTTGGAGCGGATGAAATGGGAGGTTCAACGTGAGCTGGCTTAATTCTATCTATGCTAACTGTTGATTCTTTACCTTTAAGGTCGATAGTGAAAGTTTTGTCCCCTCTCCTAATGACTCTATATGGGCCAGTGTACGGAGGTTGTAATGGACGACGTACGGTATCGTCACGTAACCAGATATGTGTTGCAGTCGCCAGGTCCTTAAAAATAAAAGACGATGGTTGCGTATGACGCGAAGCGGGAGCAGGACGCAATACCTCCATATAGCTACTGAGATCAGAGACAAAATCTGAAACGTCGTCAGGATTCCTGGGAATGTCTGGTGTTACCAAGAATTCCCCAGGCAAACGAAGAGCTTCTCCATAAATAAGTTCAGCGGAGGAAGATTTGATGTCTTCCTTAAACGCTGTCCTAATACCGAGAAGTACAAGCGGAAGTGCCTTTGTCCAAGATTTTGACTGGCACATTAAAGATGCCTTTAACTGGCGGTGTAATCGCTCTACCATGCCGTTAGCACGAGGATGGTAGCTAGTGGTGCGAATTCTTTTGGTTGCGCATACATTCATCAGACGTTGAAAGAGAGCGGATTCAAACTGACGTCCGCGGTCTGTTGTTAAAAAACTGGGAACACCAAAACGAGACACCCATCCGTTAATAAAGGTATCAGCAACCTCTTCAGCTGTTATCGAGTTCATTGGCCAAGCTTCCGGCCAACGAGTGATTCTATCGATAGCGGTTAAGAGGTAATTGAACCCATTAGAATGCGGCAACGGACCAACAATGTCCAGATGAACATGCCTAAACCTGCCAGATGGACTGTTAAAATAGCCAAGGCGAGACATGCAATGTCTAGTCACCTTACATCGTTGGCAGTCGGCGCAAGAACGCGCCCAATTGCGACAATCCACATTCACATTCGGCCAGACATACCGCTCAGTCACCAGGCGTGCGGTTGCTCGCGCACCAGGATGGCTCAGGTTATGGCATCTGTCGAAAGCGGCTCTACGAAAATGCTGAGAGAGAAATGGACGAGGACGACCAGTTGAAGTATCACAAACAATAGTGACATTCGTCCCAGGTATAATTATATTCTCTAATTTAAGCGAGGAGTTCCTGCGAGCCTCAGCCAACTCTTCATCTGTACTCTGAGAGAGAGCGAGCGCAGAGAAATCCTCCTCGAGTGAAATTGATTCGACGCGAGATAAGGTATCTGCAACTATATTGTCGATGCCTTTTATATGGACGATATCCGTAGTAAACTGACTGATAAAAGACAGTTGATTTAATTGAATCGGCGGTAATTTCTCACGGCGCTGTGCGAAAGCGTATATAAGCGGCTTGTGATCCGTATAAATAGTTGTATGCTGGACCTCAAGATAATGCCGAAAATGTTGCACGCTTTCGTAAACGGCAAGCAGTTCTCGATAATAAGCTGGCCATTCCACCTGCTTAGCAGTAAGCTTTTTACTAAAATAAGCAAGAGGTTGCCAGTCATCGTTGTGAGAACTCCGTTGCTGTAAACATGCACCAACATGGGAGGCAGAAGCGTCTGTAAAAAGACCAATTGTTGCATTGCAGTTTGGGTGAGCCAGAAGTGTGGCAGAAGTCAAACTCTTTTTGCAGGCCTCGAAACACTCCTCTAAAACGGGAGTCCAAATAAATAGCTTAGCGCCCTTGCCTTGAATTGCAGCAACAGCGTCAATTAGCGGTGCTTGATACTTTGCAGCGTCGGGGAGAAAACGACGATAAAAATTGGCCATGCCAAGAAAACGTCTCATACCTTGAACTGTCTTGGGAGGTGGAAAGTCTACTAAAGCTTGAATTCTTTCACTTGGAGGTCGAGTACCTTCTGAACTGATTCTGTAACCTAAGAATGTGACTTCCTTTGCACCAAATACACTTTTGGTAGTATTAATTACGACTCCAAAATCGTGCAGCCTCTGAAAAAGAGTTTCAATGTGAAAAGCATGCTGAGCAGCATCACAGGAAAAAACCAAAATGTCATCGACATACGCAAAACAGAAGTCTAATCCACGCACGACTTCGTCAATAAAACGTTGAAAAGTTTGTCCTGCGTTGCGCAAACCAAAACTCATGTACGGAAATTCGTATAGACCAAAAGTTGTTATAATTGCGGTCTTGCAAACGTCGCTTGGATTAACTGGAATCTGTTGGTACGCCTTAACGAGATCGATTGTACTAAAAATAGTCGATCCAGCCAAATTTTGAGAAAAATCTCCAATGTGCTTGACTGGGTAACGATCGGGAATAGTGCGGGCGTTCAGCGCGCGATAATCGCCGCAGGGACGCCAGGTTGCATCCTTTTTCTCTACCAGATGCAAAGGAGAGGACCACGGGCTACTCGAAGGACGAGCAGTTCCCGCGCGCACCATGTCTTCGAATTCTTTTTGAGCTGCTCGAAGCTTCAAAGGCGCAAGACGGCGTGGTCGCGCATTTACGGGAGGACCCTCCGTAGTATTAATAAAATGTACGGTCGAGTGTTTAGGCTCTTGGGGAGGACCAGGAGGACGTGTAATACTAGGAAATTTGCTGAGGATTGTCGAATACTCTGATACAGGAAGCGATATAACCCTAACGCTGGGCTGGTTCGCTGCAGAAAGTTCCGCGAATGAAGACAAACCCGTCTTCCCGTCGCGAAGCTTTCCTTGACTGCAGTCAGGCAATAAATGAAAATGTGACAGGAAATCCGATCCTATAATACCGCTTTCTACGTCAGCAATAACGAAATTCCATTGAAAGTCGCGCCTAAGTCCAAAATTCAATTTCAGTTGTATCAAACCGAAAGTTTTAATGTGAGTCCCGTTTGCGGCTACTAACTCAAAAGATACTGGCTTATTATCTAAACTTTTTACATGTTTAATGGGTACACAGCAGAGATCCGAACCGGTATCTATAAGAAATCTCCTACTAGAATACTTGTCAGTAACAAAAAGTCGGCGACTGTTAACGGAGCGGTCGGACGTCGCCATTAACGAACGCTCTTTTGGTTTTCCAGCGCGTTGGTACCACCAGGTGGAGAAGGACCAGACCAACTGCAGGGAGCAACGCATTTGCGTGCTTTGGTAGCAAATCGGTCATGGTAAAAACATAGTGTAGGATCACGTGACTTTGACCGACATCATATCGCTCCCGAGAACGGGCCGTTTGGTTGTCATCCCTAGCTGACAAAGAAGCAACCACCTGAGTTAATTCTTCTATTTTCTTATTTAATTCATCTATTTGATTTTCCGGCCTAAGACTTGCCGCAGATGAAGAAGTAGCAATAGCGTTGTTCGCAAACTGACTTGGCTGGGAGTTGATTTCCATCAGCTTATCGGCCAAGTCACCTAGGTCTGATAACTTCTCTTATTGCTGGGCGGTAAGCACTGTTTGTAAATACAAAGGCAAGCGACTCATCCAAATTGTTTTCAGCACTTGCTCCGGAAAAATCGGCCCTGCTAAAGACATAAGATGTCTATAGAATGAAGATGGTTTACGATCACCCATTTGTTCCTTCTCAAGAAGGCACCTGATCTTTTCCTCACGTGATACAGAAAAACGCGAAATAATAGTGTCGCGCAATTTGTTGTAAGGATCCTGCTCAGGTGGTTGTAGGATAATATCCTCAACCTCATGCGTACATCCTGTGTCTAAATGTGCTATCGCATAATAAAATTTTGTCAATTGTTGAGTGATGTTGTTTATATTAAACTGCGCTTCTAAGCTAGCGAACCACAACGCCGGGCGATCCTTAGAAAAGGGTGGAGTTCTAATTGACACCCGATTCACCACAACTTTGCCTGCCGACGCCTCTACAAATTGCTCTGGCTCACTTTCACTCATATTGAACATTAAATTATATGCGATAATTAAAATATATATGTAAATAGTAAGGTAAGAAGGAATGCGTGGCAACGTACGATGAACCTCGACTTACGAAACAACAGCTTACATTACAAACTAAAAATAATATAAAACTTATTATTTAAAAATGTTGTTAACAATGTTACACTAACAATCGCTTATGCTATTGTAGGACGAAAGAAAAATACACAAAACACTTCCTAAAAAATAATAACGAATAATAAAAATATTTATAAAAATGTCTGTAAGTGTCCAAAATTATTTTTGGTTGCAGGGTCACGATCGTGTGGATATGCTGCATCAATTATGCAAATATTGTACTTTCATATAAATTCACCCTGTATATCAATATATGACGAAACAGTCCAAAAATTAAAATTTCACTTGGTTCGCTCTAACAGGAAAGATCTGACCTTATTCCCATATAGTACGTAGCGTAGATAACAGCAAAACAGACGCCGAGCCACAGGTTAAGCTGCTTGCACCCGACGATACCGTCACTCGTTGTCGAAAGCAGCAGTAGCATTCCAATGATGCGTCGTGGAGTAAAACACTGCTCGCTCACGAAGATAGGGCACGAAGCACAGGGTCTTCACAAACAAACCAGCGCAGCGTAGCGCACCCGAATCAGTTGCTTGGAACGCAACTATGCTGACCATTACATAGGTACGGAAATTACATGTTCTTGCACGTTGATTTGGGTCACCAGATGAAGCGTTTTATGTCGGGGAAATAATGATAGACTTTTACTTCTTAAATAATATTAATATTATATCCTGAAAACTTTTACAACTTCCTAGACTGACGTCTAATATTCAAATGTTTTACAACAATTCTATTTTAAAATTGACAACTTATGACAATCTATACAAAATGAGGTTGTATAACAATTTATCTATGGATAACTAAAAAGGTTGAACGTGCGCCGCCACATATTAAATAGCGAAATATAAATATATTTTTACAGATTTTGAGGTTTTATGTTTTTAAAACGGGTTTATTTGATGCAATTTATAAGATATAGGTAATAACTTCTTGGTACCAATCCAATCCTCACTTACGACTTACGACTTACGACTTACGACTTACGACTTTGGCTCTTTTTTTGATATGATTATTTACATGTAATTTATACACCTGAATTATTTCAGATGTTTAGGTTTAGTAGTTCCGAAATTATTTATAACGTAAGTTTCCATCGGTGAATTTGCGCGGCAAAATGTATCGAGTGAAAGTTTTTTATTTTCATTTCACAATTAAAAAGATAAACAAGAATAACTTCCCATTACCGTAGAGTGATGCGGTTTCTTGTGTTGTATAGCCAATGGTACTAGCTTAATAACAACGTTTCAATATACATATGCAAAATTACAGCTTTCTAGGTTCATTACTGTAGAAGTAGTTACGAGTTTATTATTAAATGACGTAATATTTTGGCGCCAAAATGTTATTTGAGCTAGTTTTATATTTCGATTCTCAATATTAAAAATACTTTCCATGGTTACAGAAAAATATGGAGTTTTTCTCGTATAGCCAAGGATGCATCTTTTCGAAAACCGTTTGGATTATGAAAATCGGACTTCCGCAGATTTTAGGACGATTTTGTAAAAGTAGTAGCAACTCGCAGACCGGGATCCCGGTTTGAACAGAAGGTCCAAGCCGTGAGGCCGGCTTGGACAGATTAGGACTACCGCTTCAGCTAGCATCAATATTACTTGCTCAGTGCTAGCATCGATCTACAAAACCTATCGCATAAAATGAACACGCTGCGCTGCCAAAGCCATAGACGGTCTATATTGTAATAATTTTTCTATGAATACCGACTCTCACGGCCATAGTTATTTTCCACAAACATATTTTACTGGTAGAAAGAGAAGTTGATACATATTAGATACTCTTTGGTTTTCAATTAATAATAGGGACGGCGATTTTAAAACAATGTACTTATGTGAAATGTTGTACCACTGAGGGGAGGGGGGTTACAGAAACCTACAGATTTCTAAAGAAATTACTCAAAATTAGCTTCTTCTTCATGTAAATAATTATAGTCGAATTTTTAATCAGACGGAGTAAACTGACAGAACGAAATGTCACATTTTAAAATAAAGTTGCGAACTTCAAATCTTAGTGATGTTTCTAGTTCAGTTTCTATGAGCGGAACTAGATTTTGTTGGACATAAAATAATTGTCTTACCTAAATTGTATAATTTATTGCTGTGCTGTAGTCTCATAAACAACCTATCTTAGTAATATAAATCGCTGGTATGGTAAAATCCCTCTTAGGACAATAATTATAACTTTTACGGAGATTCTAAAAAAAATATACAGCTCACTGAAGTGACAAAGTGAAAGAACGAAATCATTTTACCACTTAACTATATTGTATCGTCAAAAAGTAGCAACAACCGTAATGTCACTTTACTCCGTCTGATTAAAAATCCGACTATAGTCACAAATCACCATGGAAGTAATAAATACTACGTACTACTACAACTGTACCTAGTACTTATTACCAGCGTTGCCAACATGTTACTTTTGTGATATTTTATGTTACTTACTTTTAACCTACTTATGTTACCTCCATGTTACACAACTCAACGTGTTACTTTTATATAACTTTTATGATTTCATACAAAATTATTTAACGGAACGAACACAAGGAAGTTTTCGTTCGCCACCATGTCACCCGCGCTGGTAGCTGCCGTGCTTAATTTTCTATATTAATTTTAAGAATATTGTGAACATAGCAAACCAAACGGAAACGCACTCACAAACTTCGAAGTTCGTGAACAGCCTCAGTCGGTGAAAATTCCATTGAACACTAAAATGTGAATAAAGTTTTTGGTTTGGATTTATTGTTGTTGACTTCTGTCGGAAAGTAAATGTTTAAAATTAGTATTTAGGGAATCAGGAATTCAACAACGGACTCCTATTTGCACCTGAATATTGTTACAATAATAGTTGTTATCTTATTATTATAGTTTAGTCAGTCACATACCTACGTATAAATAACAGTACACATTTAACATAAATTGAAAATTGTCTCGGAACAGATAAATATGACACCTGTAAAAAGAGCCAAAAAAGTTTATAATATAAACGCAAAATGGCTGAACAATGCATTTAAAAATTGGATCTCAAAGGGAACAAAACAACAGCTCCATCACGGTCTTTTGTGAAATTTTATGTAGTTTTGAAAATACGGAGTGCAACTTTTCACTCTGTCGTTCACAATTCCATAATTTTCGAGTAGAGTGCAACTTTTTAACAATCAAAATCGGTCGACCCTTAAAAGGTTACATCTTTAACTGACCTTGACATTTCTTGATGAGAGAATTATAGACACTCTTTTGTATTTTGCAGGTAGCGGTAGTTAATGATTTTCGAACATCATAAAACATCTTTATATATTTTTCTAGTTCCGGGCCAAAAATCGATATATTATGAGGTTATAAAACAACCGAGTCGTTCCGAACCTTGGAGTAAGTTAAAACAACCAAACAACTACACTCTGAGGCTTGAAACGTGGCCCTGTGAGTGGAAGTATTTTGTGAATCTGTGTTAATGTCAATCGCGTATTGTTCTGTGTTGTTCTGTGGTCAATCGCTCGCAGAAATGGCTGAGTTATTGTTTGTGCCGTATAAAAAATCTTCCGACGTAGATATAGTAAAACCCCTGAAAAATATTATACAATCAACGTACAACAGCAGCGAGAATCACGAAGACTACAGCGATGCCTTGAACGAGCTCAGCCGACTTCGTGCTAACGCTATTTGGAAGGTGTTCGAGGCGTCCTCGCTAGATATTATTTACAGGTAATCCCGCTGTTTGTTCCGTATGACTCACCCGTGATCATTGAATCACGGTAATGTTTAAATAGCGTGATAAATATATGTTAAAAAAGAGTTGAAATCAAGAACAACATCATCTCAATCTGGTGATGTCATTGTCTCACTGAACACCTACCTACCGCAAAATTATCGTCGTCTCGCCGCATTAATACCAATAAACTCTTATCTGATTTATCCGGTCTTATTCAGCATCTTAAGACCTAAATATGAGTCCACACAGTGGCATGTCTTCCAAGAATTTAACTCTAAAAATAATGAAGGAGTATCAATAAATATGAAATCAATTATTTATGTGTATACATATATGGGCAGATATATATATTGTACTATTCTAAATCACTACATAATTATAGGTTAGAATAATTAGTAATAGTTATACATTTTTTATGAGTGGTTTAATTTCCTATAATACCTGAAATACATAGGCATATGCTATAGGTAGTCCAATGACTCATTTATTATCATTCATTGATGAATAAACAACGAAACCACTTATCTACTTAACCAAAGTACTTAAGTCCGAGAACAGCCTGAGCTTCTTTTTATTTCTAATGAACTGACAATATGTCATGGTACCATTATATGTAGGATGTAAGTTACTCTGTGATAGAACCTATCATGGTGGCTCGACTTCCTTTTGCTGAAAAAGTAAATTAAAATGAAAGAAAAGTAAATTTTCTGACCAGACTGAATTACTAGATGTTGCCATTGCAATTGATTCAGTATGACAAATAAGATAAGCACTCGTAATTATGCATATACCTTTGACTGGTTGCAAAAAAATCTTACCTTTTTTCAAGTGCGCACAGTCAGTGGAAATGGTTACACAAAATTATTACCATAAAAAACACATAAAATCATAAATGGAAAACAGGAAATAAATGTAATTTCCTTAATTTGTCTCATAAAATATTGCCACTGATGGTGTAGAATTTGATATTCAGCCTTTATGTTACATAGAACTTTTGTTAAACATATTATTATGCTCTAAGTTCACCCTCCAAAATTGTTATGCCTCTTTTTTCCCTTTCGTGAAGAGCATCAATATTTAAGTCTTTAGCATGCTGGGCAAATAACCAACTTCCAAAATAGGAGGAGGTTCTCAAGTCAATGTGTATATGTATTTTTTTATTATGAATGACCAGACATTACTTTGGACATAGTAGTCTGGGTCTCTAATTTGATGGGTATACTTTCGAGGTGGTCATATATAAATTTCATAAAAATCGGTTGACAAGTCATCAGTTACAGGCAATCAACTGAAAAATATACTATCACTTACCTGGATGATTTAATGGTATTTGCTGTTGTAGACTATGAACACTATTTGAGGCGAGTGAATGATCTTGTAAACAGTCTCTATCACTAATAAAAACAGAAAAAAAATATTTTTCATGAAAATGGAACCAACTGCCAACACTGAAAAGTATGAAATAACTTGTGGAAGTCAGTACCATGCTGACTTAAAACACCATAGTCACATTAGCATGGTCCAACATCCACAACTTAATTACTGGCACTCAAGGACAGCTGCCGAAATACACTGTTAGGTGCTTGGCGACAGATTTTCTGCTTGACGGTGGTCGCTAGCCAGGCAGGCATTCGCAAAATGCCTCATCACCATGCTGCCTGCTGCGTGGCAGTCCATAGCCAATGCCAATGAGCCATCACTGCTTCAAAATTATTTCATACTTTTCAGTGTTTTTGTCCATTTTATTTTCATATATTTTTATCATAAAAGTTTTAGACACATAAATAAATTATTAAAGCACTTTGTTCTTATTACCCACAACTTTTGAAAATCAATAAATACTGCAGGAGAAGTTGTTCTAGGCAGCTTATATTCTCTCCTTGATATGATCATATTCTATTATACCCATTTTAACCATATTCTAGTATTCTCTGCTAACATGAGATTAGTATTAAAATGTAAATTGTACTGTTGCAGCTACTATGACCAGCTGGTGTCACTTGAGAGTAAGGTACCGCCACAGGAAGTGCAAATCCCCTTCAAGTGGAAGGATGCCTTTGACAAGGGCTCCATATTTGGAGGCAGGATGAGTCTCAGTATGTACTATTTGTGTGTTTATTCTAACAGTTATTTAAACTTCATATTATTTTGTTCTCAGAAATAATATTTAAAAGTTTGCTCCTCTAAAATAATTTTGGAATTGTTTACTCCTATCTTTCATCTAGTCTATAATTTATAACCGATCTTTTAGCATTAACAAAGCAAAACTCAAAACAATAAGTGTTAATTTAGATCTATCTTATGGAATAGGGGTAGCCGCAGAGTAATTTACTGTTCTCTAAATTATTAACATTTTTTAGAGCATATTGTGTAAAATAGAATTAAGTATTAGAAATAGGAAAATTAGTAATACGGCTAGTTAGTAAGGAATGAAACAGCAAATCAGAGATTAAAGGCTATTTTTATTTTATTTTAAATTATTAACATATTATTATTGAAATATATGAGACCATTAAATCCAAGCACACCATAGATAATAATAACAATTGAATTTCATTTATAAATGCCCAAATTCAGTTGTATGCGATGTTAATGGGTTAAAGAGAAAGTTTGAATAGGTGCATAATGTGAATGAACTTGATTTCAATATAAAGTTATGCATAGTAAAATCCATAGATCTATGTATGTGATAAAATCAGACTAGTATTTTAACTTCATAGAGCAGTACCAAACTCTGTTGTACGCATGCGCCACACCATGCACACTATTATAAATATGTAGCATTTCGAGCGGGCGCCATGTCACGTGCTTATCGCACAGACCCCGCCTGCCGCCCGTGCTGCACCCTCTTCGTTTATTTATTTGTACTGTGCAAAACTAGTGTTCGCAGCAGCAGCGGCCCGTGAAGGGTTACAAAATGGCAATCAAACATTCTAATCTATTAGATCATATATGATTGTTAAAGGTGAGCGTTTTGTCACATTTGACAAAACACATATCACTATTGTCGCGAAGGAATCATTCCATAGATTAGGGTTTTTGCTGCGGAACTATCGTGCCTTTCAGGACATCGACGTTATCAAGCTAATATTCAGCGCTCTAGTCAGCAGTAAGCTTGAGGCCAGTGCTTGTGTGTGGCATCCGCATGAAGAAAAATACACCTTAATGTTTGAGAAGGTTCAAAAGGCCTTCCTCAAATCACACAAACGTAAATTTGGATACTATGCTTTTATGTATCCTGCGGATCTCCAGCTCGGCGCCCTAGGTACTTAATTTTCAAGGAATAAAAATAAAAATGGGATAACTCACGTGTATAAGTTTTTCTCTAATTCGTTGATCTTCCCTTCTTCTAAGATTGAGCAAGATAATAATAACAAATGCTACGTCACGTGCAAAAAAGTATTTTAAGAAAACATCAAATTAATTATTTTATAAAACACTTAAAAACCTTTATAAAAATTATATATATCTAGTGACGATTCCGCCAAAGATATTTATCTTCAAAACCTCTGCCTCTGCATGTTATATCTATGTAGTATGATAATGTTATAAATTCAATGTATATGCATATAAGTGAGAGAATTAGTTGGTGAGTGAGGAGTGTGTGCGTGTGTTGCAGCAATCAGCTCACTGGCGTACGAGCGCGTGTGCGTGTTGTTCAACGCGGCTGCAGCGCAGAGCGCGCTGGCGGCGCAACAACCGCTCGACACGGAGGATTCGCTGAAACTGGCTGCCAAGCTGTTACAGGTATGTGTTACAGCTTCACATCAATTTTGCTGGTATAAGGATCCTTATATCTACACTCAAGTGCCAGTGTAGACATCTTTATTTTAGACAGAAAGGAGCATGTACTCAATTTGACTGTTTTTTTTAAGTTTGTTACCTCAGATCTTTTTTAATGATTCTGCTTTTATGTGAAAGCTGATTGATGCTTCCCGTGTGGTCCCATTTAAATTTCATCAAAGTCGGAGGAGAGTGTACCTCAAAAACGGATCCAGCCGTTTTTGAGGTACACTCCAATAGCTGAAAAGTGTTTTCCTATCTTGATGATGATAGTAGATGGGTAGTCATTGACAGTAAATGACAATCGGTCCCGTAAGTAGCAAGGGTCTCTTAAAAGGTTAATTGTTTTTTTTTTACTGAAATATGTAATTGTCTTGAAAACTCAAAAGTGTGAAATAACTTGTCGAAGTCGTTACTATGATAGTTCAAAATGACCTATTTCACAATATTGTGCGCATGGTTCCGACTTCGAAAAGTTATTTCTTACTTTTGAGTGTTCGGTTCTATTTTGAGGTAGAATTTCTTTTTTGCAATATGATATTTTTTATAGTATTATACCTATTTGTGGTTTTGTATGACAAAAGATTAATTACACATTACCATTTAAAAATGCTGATTTAAAAAAATCTGGAACAGTTACTTAAGTTAAGTTAAAGACTGGAGGGAAGTCTTGAATTTTCATACAAGAAGAGAAAATGTTTCTACCCCCCTAAACAATTACCGATATTGAGGATTTTTGAATATAGTTTCTCAAAACTTGTGACTTATATATAGGAAAAATAATGATATATAAAGAAAAAAGAAAACCTACAAACCTTGTTTATTCTGTCAGTTATGAAATAATACCAACATTTTTAGATTTGATTAATGTTTACTATAGGAGAAAAGTTTTCTCCAAGAACGCAAATTATGCTCAAATTCTATGTCAAAACTTAAAGAAACTGCAATTGTCCTTATCGCACTATTCTGTTCGGGCGTTAAGCGGCGAGACAGCATCACTTTTGTTTTAAATACCTATTTTTCTGTAGGAGCTTCTCTTCCCGTTGTAACGGAACATACCTTGGAAAGGAAGTTCCGTCACTAAAGACGAATAATATAAGTAAAGAATCTAAAGATCAGAAATAAATTATTCATTCTTAGTAAAAAAGTTTTAATAGACAATATTTGTGTATAACTAACCTAACTACTAACCTTATTGAATTCTTAAATCAATAAAGAGATTCCAGGATCTCATTTTATGTTTAAATAATAACAGGCAATGAATAGTTTGAAAAAAAGAATTCCATAAAAAAACAATTTAGAGGATCTGTCAACAAGGCAGGAATCAAAAGAAAAATCGGTCATAGTAAATTCTCATGTTTTACAGCTAAGGTGATACTTATATTATTTTACATTTTTTACTACAGTTAACTTATGTGAAACGTTGTGAAGTAAAGTGAATATCTTTATTGCGATCAAGTGATTGTGAAATTGCAAAACCTTTTCCTAGGAAAAGCATTTGATCATGATGGGAGAATAGTTTCATGGATACAATGTAGGTGAAGTGTTGGGAAGAGTACCTGGAATGAAGTCTTATGCAGTTTATAGATTGCTTAAGCAAGATTCTTTCCCAAGGTGACCAACAAGGTGAGTAGATTAGTAATATACATGGAATAAAACATAGCAAAGCAAAACGTAATTATATCTAATATCGTTTGGGAAACAACAAAAAAAAATTGTGTTTTCATATAATATGCGGATACTTAATTTCCTTTGCATGGTCGAGAGACCCTTTCAATATTGATATTTTGTAGAAAATTTGCCATGGAAATTGATCTTATAAAAGGTATTTATTTCATTTTAAAGATTAATCTGTATCTTAGAATTATTCTACACTATTCCTTACATAAATTAACATTCCTATGTCAAATTACAGAGGTGAAATTACTAGAATAAAGTTATCCTGAGAACATCATATTTATAAATAATACCAACGTTTTAAAATAAAGTTATCATAAAACTGTTCAAGCCGATAAATAAAATCAAATATGCAAATGTATACCAATGCTAAGTCTTGGGTCTTTCAGTTCAAATCTAATGCAATAGTAAACTATATAAATTTTGAGTTCAAATCTATTCCAATGTTTTATGAACATTATTCGAGAGAATTTATTTTGTCTAAGTACTAATGCTAACTTATAAAGGTATACTATTATTCTACTCAAGTATTTAGATTGATATTATAATGAATGCTTTATGTTTGTTCAACCAAGATGGATTGACATTTTTTTACGACAAGAATGAGGCATATAAGTCCACGTACAACAATATGAAGTTTAAATTCTATTCAACCATGATAATACATTGTTGAAAATTGGTCCAAATGCGACCACACTTTCAATAAGTCTTTCTGCTGTAAGGATGAAAGATATTATATTCGACATGAGAAAATCAGAGGGAAGATAATTCCTCTAAACCTTATATATTCATATTTGAGTGCTTGAGTCTAAGTAAAAGTATAATTCACTATGATATCACAAACACGTGATTTTACAAAACTTAGGCAAAGTAAGTCCTAAAATATAATAATAATGTTTATTGAACCAAATATAACATGTTACAAAACTCAATGTAGCACTGTCTCTCATACTAATAGTTTAACCTGTATAATGAGAGACAATACCTTTCCACAATGATGTCATATAAATTAACTGTACTTTTAACAAAAATAAAAAACATTAATTAAAAGTTTTTACATAATGTTATAGGCGAGGCTATAAACCAATTTGGCTGTCTGGCAATTTGATTGTAGCGCAAGTATGGGATGAAGATGTATTCGTGTGTGTCAGTGTGTGTGTATGTGTGTGTGTATGTGTGCGTGCGGGTGTGTGTGTATGTATGTGTGTGTGTGTATGCGTAGAGAGCGTGTTTGTGAGTATGTGATTTCTAGTTTAAAAGGTGTGTTATTATTAATTAAATTAATATTTAAACTATAATATTTAATTGTAATATGTTAATTCTAACTGTAACTATACAACAGAAATGAGCAATTCCTCGGTTTCATGATAGTCAAAATTAGATAGCCAATCTAGAATGGCTCTTTTCATTAAATAATTGTTAGCTTTTTTAGACTCATCATAGGCATTTTTAGGACATTTATAGAATTCTCTATATAAAAAGGGGGCAAGGTAGGTAAAATGTCGCTTCGCAAACGTACTGTGTATGTGTGGGGCTGGAAAGTTATCTCGTCTTATTCCTATCAACGTACAGTTAGTGTCCGTCACTCTGTGATGACTTTGCAAACATTGGTAAATGAAGAGTTTTCGAACTGAGAGAACTCCCGTTTTCAAATAGACATCGGTAGTACGGTGACGATATGAAAGTTTCAATGAGACTTTTAGCACCGCTCTTTGTGCACGTTCAAACTGTAACATGAGATACGTGGCTGCGCCACCCCATGATTTGATACTTTTTTTTTTTTTTGGTACTTTTAATAATAGATTCACATAATGCTTTATATGTTCGTATTATTAACGGGTAGTCAGCAACTTCCCTTAGAGACTTGAAAACATATATTAGTTTGCGTGTTCTTTGCACTACAGCCGTAATCTGCTTGTCCCATTTTAGATTGTTGTCGATATAAACTCCTAAATATTTGACACTATTATCTCTTTTCAGCTTTTCACAACTACAGCTAAAATTGACTCGCTTTAGATCGTTATCGTTCATACGGTTACATGGAAAAGTATGATTAGTCAATTCCAACAGTATCTCTGCAGTCGCTATATTTGTTTTGGTGAAACAGAGGTATTTCGTTTTAGATACATTTAGCGATAGTAAATTGTCCTCGAGCCATGATGTAATCTTAATCAAACCATGTTCAGCAAGCTCAAATGTTTTGTCCCAAGTATTTGAGTGGAATAAAATGACAGTATCATCGGCAAACGTAATCAAATCAGCTCCTACCATTTCTACTCTACACAGTTCGCTAATGTAGAGCAAAAACAGGGTAGGACCGATCGTGCTTCCTTGTGGTATACCATATGAACAGACTGAACTACTGTTTACATGCTTGTTGATACAAACACATTGCGATCTGGCTGTCAAATAGTCAGAAAACCAATCCAGAGCAACTCCTCTGATGTTCTGCAATCGACTTAATAGTATTGGGATAGAAACTGTATCAAAAGCTTTTTTTAAGTCTAGAAAAGCACCAATACACTTCAAGTCATTATCGGTATAACGTGTTATTAAAGACGTTAATTTAAGCACTGCATTGTCAGTGGAACGCCCCTTTCTAAAACCGTACTGATTTGAAGCTATAAAATTGTTCGACTCTAGATAATTAATAAGTCGCTTATTTACTAACTTCTCAAGAATTTTTGACAACACTGATAAAAGGGATATAGGTCTATAGTTCGAAGGATGTTTTTTTTTTCCAAATTTATAAATTAGCACAACAAGAGCTTTTTTAAACACGTCAGGAAATATACCTTCAATTAAACTGCGATTACACAGATAAACTATAGGTTCAGCTAAAATTCAAAAATATAAAACCAAAGTTTTCATTGAAATCAATTATAATATGGATCGTATTATGTTATGATACTCTGAAACACATTCTATTTCAAACTGAAAAATATCATATCAATGAAATTAACTAACTAGACATGTTATATGTACGAAATTTGTAAAAGAAAATTGAGAATAAATCAATCAATGACACTCATTATATGGATATTATGAATTATCCAATAATGTGATAAAATAGGAAGTTAAGCAGCATTGAATTAAGGAGAAGGCTTTACCTAAGTGAACCGATGAGCATTGGCGTCGTGCGCCGTAAGGAAAGCCTTCTAAAACGTACTCCAGGGGTTGCAATTCCCTGGCACTTAGAATCTGAACCTTTCCTTATAACTGCTAACTAAATTTCGATGGATCCATCTAATTATCAAATTTGTAACTTACCAAATAATCAAATTTTACAAAAACTAAATATTATAAAATATCTATTTGCTATTTACTTCCAATAAACGTTATACTTTCAAAACTTAATAGCGTAGAAATCGAGAGTCAAAGTAAACTAGGAACTATGAGTGTAGTTCATTCTCCTACTCTTTTAATTAGACCAACTTTAAAATAAATCAATTTATCTCATTAAAATTCATCATATAATTTTGTACAATATATTTTCTTATTTTAATATTCATTTTACTCTATGACGTTGTGAATATAATTTGAGAAAGTTCTAAGTAAATGGGAAAATTGTATTTTAGAATAGAATATTCAAAATTTCGTAGTTTCCTTTATATTTCCGATATATAAAGTTCATATAGGTATAGTTATTATTTTAGTTAATCTAACACGAATTTTGTAGTATAATAATTAAATTAATTTTAGTCTATTTCTATTTAGATCTTCGAATGATTGAAGTCAAATATAATACAAGATAATTACGGAGTTTTTTCCTTTTGGTATATTTCCTTTGTCAGTCTCTCTCACATAACACAATTATAGTTAAGTCAAACATCTTAGTTTTCTATAGTTAAGGTCTAGTTTACTATGTTAGGTACTTTAGAGGAAATATCTCCTAATACATTCCACTTGCTTTACTAGAAAAGCAGTTAAGCACTTTAGGTTCTTATTGTTAAGCTATAATATGTTTTGCAATTTTTGAGGAAATTTCAGGTAGTCTTAGGCGTCATGACAATATATTATGTGTACATCATTCAAGTAAATTCTAGTTTCATATTGTTTTCCTTACAATAGCCAATGCATAGTTGATTATACTTATGCTATTTTAAGCCGAATTCTATATTTCATGTCAGGTTTTCCCGGTACCTATTTGTAATTTGAGATTATCTACCATATTAATTTATAAACGTGGTTTTAAATTTGGGTTCTGTACTTTAAGCTTCATTTACCTACTTTTATCTGTTTGAAAAAATATAATCATTGTTTTTCATTGTAATTTCTCACAGATTTCTATAAGAAACATATTTACTCCCATATAAAATCATTTAGCCTTTAATGATTTAATACCCTAACGATTTCATTAATTTTTAACGATTCAATACTATAATAGTACTTCGTTTATGATTGCTTTGCCTTGAATTTATGGTCTAGAAAAATATACATATATCTCCTATGTAACTTCTTTAACAACGATTTACCTAATTTTAGACTTCAGGTTCCCTAATATTTACTATTGGTCTTAAATACCTAATTCCAATATTTTATGAGATATTTATTATTCTCTGTTCACTAATTCGGAGTGTCTACGTTATTCTAATAATAAATTCAAATTCCATAACATTACATCATCAAATGTACAAATAATATTCTAAATTATATTAGAGTGAATTGATATAAATTTTCTATAAAATTACTTAAGTATAAATACTTAGGTATCTTTATGATTCTTATTTTAATTATAAATTTCAATTTGATAGATTTCAAATTATCGGTTAAGTAAATACTATTTAGGAGTATTATCTGTTAGGTTAGATAAATTCTTTCTAAGTACCTTAAAAGAAAATGGATTACTACAATAAGTCACTTCTTAAGGTCCTACCATTATACTAGACGATTCACATGCCATATTTCAAATCACAATAATTTTAGAATAAAGAAAACTATTTAATACATTATTTTAGGCTTCTTTAGTACTTACTTTGAAATTTTGGGATCAGAATTTTTAGTCAAGCACAATCATTAAGTTGAAACAAAAATAGGATTAGTTTTGGGATCAGTTTAATTTAGGTGTATTATTTTATTATTAATGTTACAGTGTTCCTTATAACTGATAAATTTGTGATTTATTAATTTGGGATTTAATTAAGAATTAAAAAAAAATAGTTAATGGGGGTGGTTACACCATTCCTCTTAATAATAAAACTTACTTTGTATATGTTGACTTACGAAACACCTCAAGTGGAGAAACAATAATTGATAAACGGATTGCAAAAATAAACAGAATATGAAGGTTATACAATAAATCACGATATATATTCCATTAACTTCTATAGTTGTTTACTTAATAATATAAGAAGCCACTGTGAAACTGATAAACAATTAATAAATATGAATTGAATTCTTCGAATAAATACGTAAAGAAGTATAACTTTCATAAAGTTACCATTAATTTTGGAGTTGGATGAATCTCATCAAGTTGCCAGTCACCATGCGGTGAAGCCCAAGCCGGCGGTGGGGATCGAACCAGGGACCTGCAGCACGCAGTCCATAGCGATTACCGCTCGGCCATCGTTGCTAGAATTGGATTGGTTAATTGATTGGGTGCTTAGAAATGATCGCAAGCGATTGGCCGCGTCAAGGTAATGTTGTTGCCACGCACGGTACACTTTATGAGGTTTGCATTCTGTTTTTTTTTGAGCTTGAGTAACATCTCTTTACATGTTTATTTTTAAGTAAATTGAATTTAAAAAGGGTAAAGAAATCTTTCTATGGACACTGTTGATGGTATATTTATAAAATCGTGACGGTTATTTTAGCGTTTGCTGTGAACATCTTGTATTATGTTAGGGTTCCGTACACAAAGGGAAAAACGGAGCTCTATTAATGAGACTCCGCTGTCTGTCTGGTCCGTATATCAGAGGTTAGTCCGCTTAGCATCTGTTGGGCCTCGAGCTTGTTCCGTCACAATAAAATAAAAAAAGTTGACAAGTTACATTATTGTTGTTACTGGTTCAACCTCAAAAACTAACTAAGCTGACGTCCATAATATATGTATCTCCCATATTTTTTATTTTATTTTATTTATGTATTGGTTATCCAACAGCCTATTTACAATTTTAAATAAGCTTTTATAGAAACTGGGGGCCAATTATAGGACAACGCGTTTAACAATATGATAGATTAATTTTGACCATGACCACTTACTTCTTAGTTAATTAGAGCAAACAACTTCCTCGTTACTACTCTCGAACTTGTTTACAAGGTAAAATTTATAAGAAAATAGAAAATTTATAACAAATTTTACCAATAATACTAAAAACGCTGATTTAAAATTTTGTTTTGAAGATTTTTTTAACATACACACTTCTCTTTTAAGTACAATGTAATATACTAAAAGAGCGAGCACGACTCGCACTTGGCCCAGTTATATACTACCGCTGGCCGCTATCCTAGGAAACCAAAAGCGCTCGGAGCGAAGTTTGCTTAGCCGTTCTTAACCGATCAGCTAAGTTAAGCAACGTCCGCCGCGGTCATGAGTTGGATGAGTGACCGAGCGTGCACGTTACGCCGTTAGTCCTGGTTGTTGTCTTAGGATGGCAGTTGTATAGCATGATGAAAGGGCATTTTGCGAATGCCCGCCGGCTCCTACCACCCTCAAGAAGAAAATCTGTCGCCAAGCACCTAACGGTGTGTTCGGGCAGCTGTCCTTGAGAGCCAGTAATTCTAGTTTAACCTAAACAACATCTTTACATACCATTAGGTGAGATAGTAGTCAAAGGCTAGCCTATCAGCAATACATAAAAAAACAGACTTTTATACTCAATGACTTAGTGACATATTATTTAGGTGGAGATGTCCGTGTTTAACCATAGCATTAAGAGGCATCACTTGTTCGATTCATCCCATACTCATTATCATAAATATACACCGTGTCCCAAAATTCAACGATAAGCCGGCATCGGTGCATGGACCTACTCATGACTACTCGGGAAAAAATAAAAAAAAAATTATAACTCTTTTTTTTTTTAATTACAGAGACTTTTATAAAGTTGCGCCAACTTTTAATAAAACTTGCCATGGTAGTGTCCATACTTTTTTTTTAACCCAGACTATAGAAAGTGCATAGAATGTTAAAATCTATGAAAATTATAAGAAAAAAAAACTTTTTTACTGATTTTTGTAAAATAACTACAGACTTTCTGTAATTTTAAAGGATTGTGGTAGATAGCCGTCCCTCTTAGGTTGCTAATGCACAAAAAATATCAAAAATATGTCAAAAATTGTGGTCATGGTAGTTGAAAATAGCATAATGGGTATCGAATATCGATGAAATTTATAAAAGTCTCTGTAATTAATAAAAAAAAAAAGTTATAATTTTTTTTTTTTTTTTCCGAGGAGTCATGAGTAGGTCCATGCACCGATGCCGGCTTATCGTTGAATTTTGGGACACGGTGTATATATCGTGTTGTGTTGTGAAGCAATCATCAGGCGTGTTCGCGTGGCTGAAGGCGAACGTGATGATGGCAGTGCACCAGGAGACGACCCCCGACCTCAGCCCCGACACGCTCGACGCGCTCTCCAAGCTCATGCTGGCGCAGGCGCAGGAGGTCATCGCGTACAAGTGCATCCGGGGTCAGTACACGCACACACACACACGCTCGACGCGCTCTCCAAGCTCATGCTGGCGCAGGCGCAGGAGGTCATCGCGTACAAGTGCATCCGGGGTCAGTACACGCACACACACACACACACACGCTCGACGCGCTCTCCAAGCTCATGCTGGCGCAGGCGCAGGAGGTCATCGCGTACAAGTGCATCCGGGGTCAGTACACGCACACACACACACACGCTCGACGCGCTCTCCAAGCTCATGCTGGCGCAGGCGCAGGAGGTCATCGCGTACAAGTGCATCCGGGGTCAGTAACACGCACACACAAACACACACACACACGCTCGACGCGCTCTCCAAGCTCATGCTGGCGCAGGCGCAGGAGGTCATCGCGTACAAGTGCCTCCGGGGTCAGTACACGCACACACACACACACACACACACACACGTTCGACGCGCTCTCCAAGCTCATGCTGGCGCAGGCGCAGGAGGTCATCGCGTACAAGTGCATCCGGGGTCAGTACACGCACACACACACACACACACGCTCGACGCGCTCTCCAAGCTCATGCTGGCGCAGGCGCAGGAGGTCATCGCGTACAAGTGCATCCGGGGTCAGTAACACGCACACACACACACACATACGCTCGACGCGCTCTCCAAGCTCATGCTGGCGCAGGCGCAGGAGGTCATCGCGTACAAGTGCATCCGGGGTCAGTACACGCACACACACACTCACACACGCTCGACGCGCTCTCCAAGCTCATGCTGGCGCAGGCGCAGGAGGTCATCGCGTACAAGTGCATCCGGGGTCAGTACACGCACACACACACTCACACACGCTCGACGCGCTCTCCAAGCTCATGCTGGCGCAGGCGCAGGAGGTCATCGCGTACAAGTGCATCCGGGGTCAGTAACACGCACACACACACACGCTTGACGCGCTCTCCAAGCTCATACTGGCGCAGGCGCAGGAGGTCATCGCGTACAAGTGCATCCGGGGTCAGTAACACGCACACACAAACACACACACACACGCTCGACGCGCTCTCCAAGCTCATGCTGGCGCAGGCGCAGGAGGTCATCGCGTACAAGTGCCTCCGGGGTCAGTACACGCACACACACACACACACACACACACACACACACACACACGTTCGATGCGCTCTCCAAGCTCATGCTGGCGCAGGCGCAGGAGGTCATCGCGTACAAGTGCATCCGGGGTCAGTACACGCACACACACACACACACACGCTCGACGCGCTCTCCAAGCTCATGCTGGCGCAGGCGCAGGAGGTCATCGCGTACAAGTGCATCCGGGGTCAGTAACACGCACACACACACACACATACGCTCGACGCGCTCTCCAAGCTCATGCTGGCGCAGGCGCAGGAGGTCATCGCGTACAAGTGCATCCGGGGTCAGTACACGCACACACACACTCACACACGCTCGACGCGCTCTCCAAGCTCATGCTGGCGCAGGCGCAGGAGGTCATCGCGTACAAGTGCATCCGGGGTCAGTACACGCACACACACACTCACACACGCTCGACGCGCTCTCCAAGCTCATGCTGGCGCAGGCGCAGGAGGTCATCGCGTACAAGTGCATCCGGGGTCAGTAACACACACACACACGCTCGACGCGCTCTCCAAGCTCATGCTGGCGCAGGCGCAGGAGGTCATCGCGTACAAGTGCATCCGGGGTCAGTAACACGCACACACACACACGCTCGACGCGCTCTCCAAGCTCATGCTGGCGCAGGCGCAGGAGGTCATCGCGTACAAGTGCATCCGGGGTCAGTAACACACACACACACGTGATTGTGGGAGTCCGAAATGCGATAATATTGGCATTGAATATAACGTCACTATATGGCTGTAAGCGTGACCAAGATCGTAATATCTGCGACGCCTTTCGCACATATTACGGCTGCCAATACCCACTCTACTCGAATCTCTGAGGGGTATTTTTAAAGATATTGATATTTTAACTTTACCAAGCCTGTTTATATAATATTTAAAAATATTATGTATGTTCGTAAAAAATTGAGTAAATTTAAATTAAACAGTGACAATCATGATTACAATACTAGGAATAAAGATAAAATAGCAGTGCCAGGTTTTAGATTAGCAAAGACAAATAAAAGGTCCTTGATAGGTAATTGTGTACGGAAAAAAATAAGTTCCCAAACATATTACAACGCTCACAGAAGAAAATTTCAAGTTGCACGTGAAAAACATATTGATTAAGAAATCCTACTTCACGGTTTGTGATTAGGTACTTAAACGACAAAAATGCCTGGACAATTCTGCCTCTGCCGCCTGTTCGCCCGTCACCTACGTAATTTAAGCAAATATTGTAATAAATTTATTATGTAGTCAAGTCAAAATAATTTATTCAATTTAGGCGTCGTCGTAGACGTGTGTGCTACATAATTTATTATATTAGATATGTATCATCTAAATGACTCTTAGGGTTAGTTTAAGCAACTGTAATGTAACATACATTTATACTTTCTGTGAAATAAATTTACTTTATAATAAGAATAAAAAAAAACTAAAACCTGGCACCGCTGTTTTATCTTTAATCCTAGTATTGTAATCGTGATTGTCACTGTGTAATTTAAATTTACTAAATTTTTTACGACCATACATAATATTTTTAAACATAGATAATACATTATTTATATACATGAGTGAGAACACTGCCTTTTCTATCTACTTTAAAAATCAGAGAGGTATCATCTGCGAATAAAACAACATCGCAGAAATCTGACCATGCAAGGCAGATCATTAATATATGTTAGAAACAGAAAAGGTCCCAAAATTGATCCCAGTGGTACTCCCATTTTTACCAATGACCCGGAAGAAGTATTGTCATTTATTCCAAACTTCTGTAGCCTGTCTGACAGATACGACTCTATAAGACAATAAGTAAGTATGTAAGACATTGTTAAAAGACGTTTAAAAGAATGGCCCCGAGTTTCTTGCCCGTTCTTCTCGCAGTGGTTCTATACAATTTTATTTTGCTGAACGTGGCTGTACAATGTAGAATATTTCAATAATAAAATTTCAACCCCCCGCCCCTTCTTTTTCTTCCCATGGGCAGCGTTTTCTGAAGAACTGACAACTTCTACTTTGCGATCCCCAAGACGCAAGCGTGGGAATTGTGGCAAATCGAATGAGACCTTGTTTAACGGTGGGCGTTCCGGTTGATGTGATTAAATGTGACATTGTGTGTTGATTGTGTTGCAGACGAGATGAAGGAGGTGATGGTAGCTAAAGTGTGCGCGGCTGCAGACGAGATGTACACGGACGCGTTACGGACCATGCAGAAGGATACCCTCAAACCGCTCTGGGACCGCGAGTGGGTCGCTGTTGTGAGTACTAACTGCTAACTGCTTCCTTTGCTAAACGCTCTGCATACACCAAACACACATCTTACACCACTTTTACGTATACTTATGTTGTAATAATAACAACAAATATTTTAAAATATTTTATGAAAACATCTAATTAATATTGAAATTCTCGTGAGTTTCACACATATTTAAATATTATAAATTAAACCGGCAAAAAACACTCACGTTGAGGATCGAATACGTCGACCCGGGTTTCGAGCATATCAGATGCTCATCATCAGGGCGAGTGCGCAGCTGCGTCTGCGAGTGCCCGCCGGGAGCTCGCAGACTCTCAGATGCTCGAAACCCGGGTCGACGTATTCGATCCTCAACGTGAGTGTTTTTTGCCGGTTTAATTTATAATATTTAAATCTAATTAATATTTTAATAAAACATCGAGAATGAGCGGACGGCGGCTCAGCCTGCCTTTATATAGACTCGGGCTGAGTCAGCACGCCTTTGTCTAGACTCGAGCGTGAGTCGCCGGCCGCTCATTCTGGATCGTGCGCTCGTAGAGTCAAGACCTCCTGAGGATGCTTCGTGTAGAAGCGAAACGCGTCGAAAATTCTTCCGGTTTGGCTGCGTGGTGTTTGTGACGTCGGCTTGGCAGGAAAATTAGGCGGAATTGTCACTAGATATATTTTTGTATTTTTAAGTGTTTTATTAAAATATTAATTTGATGTTTTCATAAAATATTTTAATATATTATTAAGTTATTATTAAATATGGATTTCCGCAAAGTAACGCCTGAATCTATTTATTACTTATGTTGTGTTTAATATTACTTGAGAACTTCAAATGTAGGTACATCCTGTCTGAGCATTTGTAATCTAAACTAATGTTATACAGAGGAAATATTTGTATCTTTGTATGTAAAGAATAAACTTAAAAACTACTGGACCGATTTGAATAATTCTTGCACTAGTAAGAATCATACATTATCCCTGATAAACATAGGCTATAGTATACTAACAAAAAAAAGTTTTTTTTGTAAAATACCCGTGTGTAAGGTTCTATGGAATCGTTATCTGCTGTCGTGGCGCACGTCACCTATCAAGGTTTATATGTGCGCCCTTATTTCTTCCATATGCGTGTTCTTGACTGTCTACTGGGAAGGTTAAATCAAGGTACTACATTACGGTGATCACCATTAATTATTATCCGGCAGAATTACTATTTTAGTTACATCAAAGGTTATACTAATAAGGTGGGCTGAAGAACGTACGCTCGGTACAAACGTGGGGGGGGGGCAACTGAGCGCATGAGGCGACTTTTGCAATATCAGCAATTTGCGCTCACGTTGCATGTGTCCCTACACCGTGCGTAGCCGGTGCGAGCCGCTAATTAAAAAGAAAAATTTATAAAAATGTATCTGAATTATTATACAAAGTACAAGTATAAGCCTATTATTTAAGAAAGAAAGTTTTGATTTTCATAAAATTACACAATAATATAGGTTTGAAGGGGATGGGTGCCGGTGAAATTACGGACATATTAGTACTAGAAATCTTTGTGCGAGTTCGCCCGGAGAAGTACTGCCACTACTATTTCTACCGCCAAGCAGTCATGTTTAATAGAAATCAATCTCTCAGTCTGATAGAAATCATTATTTTATATGCAACCGAACTCGACTGCGATAGAAACATTGAACTCTGTACTCGTGCACTAGACATGGTTAAAACGCGAAAATAATGGCAAAATTTTCGACCTAACATCCAGGAGTAAATTTGACATTAAGATGACCTCATCTGGTCTTAAGACTGATGGATGGATGTATAGTTCCTTATACAGTTCATTGCCCTATGCAAGCCTTCAGGAATAATAATATTGCAACTACAAGTATTAATTTGGGTCAGTGAACCGATATCATGCTTGACATTTTGTTTACATTCAACTAATGTGGTAATAAATTAATAATTTTGATCGCGTGATCAGAATGCTGGCACCTATTTGGCTCAAAGAATAAGCATTGCGATTCAATGGGACAATGCTGACAGCATGCTGGGCACGCTGCCAACTGGTGGTGGGCTGGAGCATTTGGACTGCCTGTGAGTCTGCAATGACTTATGGGGGTCTAAATGCTTTTATTGTGGCGGCTGTAGTGTTGTATATAGTTTGTGGTATTTCGTTAATAAGGGTATACCGCCGGTTAAAAAAATATTAATATAATAATAATATAATAAATCTTTATTTCAGGTAACTATTAGCGATTAAATAATCACTGACCCATAGAAATATATACCTTACAGACTAACATAAATAATATTAATGTGGTGTTCGTGTGTTGGTAGGTGAGCGCGAAGCAGCAGGCGATGCGGGGTCTGTCCCAGGTGTACCAGAGCGGCGTGTGTCGCGCGGCGGGCGCCGTGGGCGAGGAGATAGCGCGGCTGCAGGCGGGCGGCGAGGCGCTGCGCAGCGCTGCCGGCCGCCTGCCGCAAGCCGCGCTGCTGGCCGAGCAGGCGCAGCGCAGCGCGCGTCGCCTCGCTGCCGCCATCAAGGACAACGACTTCATATACCACGAGCGCGTGCCCGACGCCGCCAGCCTCGACCCCGTGCCGCGCGCGCCCATCGCCAAGCCGCTGCCGCTGCCTGAACGGTTCGGGACCGGGAAAGGTATACTAACTAACTCTTACAATACTTGGTTTACAAGCAGTGATGGCTCAGTGGCATTGACTATAGACTGCCGCGCAGCAGGTACATGGTTCGAATCCCGCCGTAGGCTTGAGCTTCACCGCATGGTGGAAGGGCATTTTGCGAATGCCCGTCTGGCTAACGACCACCCTCAAGTAGAAAATCTGTCGCCAAGCACCTAACTGTGTGTTCCGGCAGCAGAAATACTTGAGAGCCAGTGTGGAATTACAGGCACATGAGACTTAACAGGCATAATTCGTGACTTGTGACGAAATGCATCTGTTATAGGCAGAGGCTAGTCCGCTTAACATCAGGTGGGCCTCGAGCTTGTTCTGTCACAATAACATAAAAAAAAACAATCGATAACTAAATGTGTTCATTTCAAGTTTCTAATTTTAACTAAATATAATTATAGTAACTATTGGTTAACCTGTAAATATCTATATCTTTTTCATAACAATAGAAATATATTGTTATCCTGAGAATATAAATTCAAAGCCGATCCTTAGCTGTAAAGGTGTGACGTGCTGACTGTGAGAACGACGGCGACGAGACAGTACATACACTACGACATAGTACAATATAACCCAGGTCATTAAAGAAAAGAATCTATTTGAAAATGATTCCCTAAATTTTCAGCGCAATTTTCGATTTGATTTTTATTGAACCAGGTTGTACCATGAATTAATTTTGTAATTTGGTTCTTGATAATGATGACGCTTATTGTGGATATCAAATTAAACTTTTGCACCCATGAAAAACTTAAAAACTAAACCTTTTATTGTATTTAGTTGAAGACTCGAGTTGTATTTGCTGTTACTTATTTTTACACAGATATTATGTACAATATAGAGACAGAATGTATGCATACATAAAATCAAGCCTCTTTCCCATAGGGGTAGGCCGAGACCACAGATTTCCAGTTGCTACAATCCTTTCCTATCTCTTTCGCTTCATCTACACTCATCAATCCTTTCATACATAGGCTTAGGGTACTCCTGACCCGGCCTTTTTTCAGAACGTCTTCAATATGATTTCGGAACGTTCACCAAGGTCTTCCCCTTCCAACACTTCACTTGGGACAAGTATACCTGTTTAGTAATTCTCATTTCATTCATTCTCTCTACATGCACAAATGATCTTAACATACCTTTCTCGATTTTTGTCACTACATTTCCATTCACACCACATCATTCCCTTATCACACTATTCCTTATCCTGTCGATGCTTTTCAGTGCTTTCATCTCCACTGCATTTATTCTACTTTCATGCTTTTTCTGCCATTCCCGACTTTCTATACCATATATTTATATCGGAACCAACAAAATGTATACCTAACATTATCCTATTTAGACCTGTTCGGGTCCCTGGTGCCGCTGGCGGTACACGGCGCCCTACAGACGAGTGCGGCGCGACGTTCCGAGATGGTGACGTCAGAGATCAGCAAGCTGCGAGACTCCACGCAGCTTCTCAACAGCGTGCTCGCGTCGCTGAACCTGCCCGCCTGCCTCGAGGAGAGCTCCGGCGACTCGCTGCCTGACTCCATCCGCGCCAAGTCGGCCGCCGTCAGGGCCGCGGGGGGAGCCGAAGCCCTGCAGCGCCTCATGGCCGAGCTGCCGGAGCTGCTGCAGCGGAACAGGGATATACTCAACGAGGTTACTGTCCTTTACTCTTACTTCTTTTCATTGTAGTAAGGCATTTTGCAAATGCCTTTCTGACTAGCTAAATATATATATATATATATATATAGCTAAATATATATGACCCCAAGCACCTGACGGTTTGTTCCGACAGTTCGCATTCTTGGTTATGCATATTTACCATCTTCGACACCACCAAGTGATATTGTATCCAAAACTATAAAAACAACTTCATACTAATTCATTATTAGTCATGTCTTTCATGAGTCTATTTGAATTAGTTGTTGATTTAACTTACTACTAATAAACTAACGATAAACATATCTATATTATTTTATTAACTGCTTAGAATGAGATTTCTTACAGACTAATTCCGATTTGCTAAGTACAAATCATTTTTGTTTACTGCCAAGTTTTAATTACAGAATTTGGGTATAAATATTCAAGTACATTTGGTTATTTTTAACTTAACTACAATATACAACTGCCGCTATAAATGAGTGCCATACATTACAGACAACATGACTTGGTTGAATTTAATATCGTAATAGTCACGATATTTCGCTAGAGGGTTAAGCAGACAATTTGTATATCATTCTTATTCTATACGGAGGCGATATGTCCTGTACTAATATTCCTTGTATATCATATTTTATCATCGATTTTTGTCGCCATCATTTTATCAACAAGCCTGTAAAAATACCAACAGAACATTTAAAAATTTCGAATCATGGTGCCACATTAAGATTTATATTATCCTTTTCGTCCAACTTGACTGATGTTCTCTCTGTCTCCAGGCGGACCGGATGCTGCGTGAAGAAGCGGAAGCGGACGCGAGCCTGCGCGAACAGTTCGGCGCGCGTTGGACCCGCACTGAGTCCGCCAAACTGACCGAAGGGTTCCGTTCCAACGGCGACAAGTACCGCCAGATCATAGACAACGCCGTGCGCGCAGACAACATCGTTCGCAACAAGTATGATCTACACAAGGACGTGAGTGTTTCATCCTACTTCTCATAAAGGGGCTACACACGACACAATTTTACATACAATCAGCTGTTGTGGCTCTGTTCCAATCTGCAGATTCTTACAGCAAATCGTAGCCGCTTCGTAACGTGAGTAGTACGGTTGTAAGCAATCTGGGCTTAGTCGTGATCATGCTGTCATCCGTAGCAAATTTATTGTATATGTGAATTTACTATACGTATGTAATGCTTGACCCATGGGGTGCCGGGTTAGAATGTAACCCTCTCCCCCTCAACTCTACCCGTGGGTATCGTAGAAGTAAACTAAGTGTAACACTTACACAGAAGGTCTGCAAGTCCCAAAACGCCTGCTAAGCGTAGGTATTATGGCAAACCCCCCTATAACGGGGTAGGCTGTGCTCAGCAGTGGACAATCCGACTGATACTGTATGTAATGCACATGATCTTATTGAAATGTGAGATTTTCTTATTGAATATAGAATATATAATATTTTCTCTTGATTACAATTTTTTGCCCAATATCCTCCTGTTTACGGTAGGTTTAATTAAAACACAGCAAATGCAATTTAGCAAAACCAGCTTTTTGATATTTGGACAACGCAGCGTTGTGTTGTTGGAGCCATTATCTTATATCCATATGAAGGATGTGGCAATCAAAAGTGGAATTAAATTATGATCACAGACTAGTTGTAGTATACACGGTTAGTAGATTACGACCAACCGCGACTCCAGCAAATTTTATGTAATATCCTGTTGTGTGTAGCCCCTTTTAATTCCTAAGTAGCATGGTGAGTTACAGTAAAGTGTTTGTTGGATTGGACTAGCATAATTATCGCTGGTATAAGTTAAGGGTATGCGAAAGCGAGCTGCGACAGTGTCATTGAAACAAGAATTTAAACAATTAGGAGTTCTGACATAGAGAAAATCATTGTGATTCTCCAAGTGAATCTCTTTGTAAAAATGAATGGGACCTACATCAAGGATAATGAAGTGCACTCTTATGAAAGGCCTTATAAGGAAAAGATTGTAAGCATGTGGGTAGGTCAAATTACTTACCAAATCTTCAACATAAACTAACTTTATATGTCTTGTCACTTCCTGGTGACATCCGAGTATCAATCCCGTTTGAAATCTTCCATGATTTTTTAAAAATCTTATATTTTTTTTACTTTCTTAATTGTTCATTTAAGATTAAACATATTATTGTGTTATTGTTATATATATTGTTTATGAGATTTAACAACTATGTCTCTAAGTGACGGGCGCAGTGCATTTCGTAAATTGTGATGAAATGCATCTGTAATAGGCAGAGGTTAGTCCGCTTGACATAACATCAGGTAGGCCTCGAGCTTGTGCTGGCATAGTGACCGGCAGTACGTGTGAAGGGTATGTCGAGGATGGTCAGTAGTTCGTTGTGTATTGCAGAACATCGAGTTGCTGAGCCGCGGCGAGGCGGCGCTGGGCGCGGGCGTGCCTGCGGCGGAGGTCCCGGCGCTGGCGGGCGACGACGACGTCCCGCTGCGGGACCTGCGGGCCATCATGCGGGACGTCGACGCACTCAAGGCCGAGCGGGACGCCATCGAGGCCGAGCTCAAGGATACTACGGTAACCTCACACATATAGATATATATTTGATTGGTGTTTCATCCAGACCAGATATAATTTTATACTTAAAAATCTAAAACCCATAGTACTTATAGAACTTACTGTGCCGTGGGAAACAAACATACCTAAAGACCACGCAATAAAAACTAACAAATATTATGACCTAACAAATGAATTAATCAACCAGCAAAACCCCTGAAGCAGTGATGGCTCAGTGGCATTGGCTATGGACTGCCGTGCAGCAGGTCCATGGTTCGAATCCCGCCCAGAGCTTGAGCTTCACCGCATGGTGGAAGGGCATTTTGTGAATGCCCGCCTGGCTAGCGACCACCCTCAAGTAGAAAATCTGTCGCCAAGCACCTAACAGTGTGTTCCGACAGCAGTCCTTGAGAGCCAGAAAAATGACAGGCTAATGAGACCTAACAACTGGACGTCTCAGTGTGACGGGCACAGTGCAATTCGTCGCTGACGAAATGCGTCTGTTATAGGCAGAGGTTAGTCCACTTAACATCAGGTGGGCCTCGGGCTTGTTCCGTCACAATAACATAAAAAAAAAAAAAAAAAAAAAAAAAAAAAAAACCCCTAAACAACCTACTAAAAGACCTTGGCCTGTCAAGAACAACCGTAACTTCCATCCTAGAATGTGTATCCAAGGCGGCATTAGTAGGATCTTACCATATTTGGTTGGGCAGGGGAAGAGGCTCGAGCGCTGGAAGGGAACATTGTTGCATCATAAAGGGGTCCCTTAACTTTACTCACTGGGTTGCAAGTCCCGGGCACCTTGACTTGGGCCTCTTCCTCTGCAACGCTATGGACCCGGCACCCGCACAGTGAATCTATGGAATGCTAAGTAATTCGTCTCTCATGGGGGCCACTGACTTACCTCTACCTAGAGTCTTCTAACATCATCTAAGAAGCAGTGATGGCTCACTGGCTATGGACTGCCGCGCAGCAGTTCCATGGTTCAAATCCCGTCGCTGGCTTGAACTTCACCTCATGATGGTAGGGCATTTTGCAAATGCCCGCCTGGCTAGCCCACTACCACCCTCAACTAGTAAATCTGTCGCCAAGCTCCTAACGGTGTGTTCCGGCAGCTGTCATTCAGAGCCAGTAAAATGACAGGCACATGAGACTTAACAACTATGTCTCCAGGTGACGGGCGCAGTGCAATTCGTGACTTGTGATGAAATCCATCAGTTATAGGCAGAAGTTAGTCCGCTTAACATGAGGTGGGCCTCGAGCTTGTTACGTCACAATAATATTAAAAAAGTGAAGACAGACCAGTCGCGGCAAGCGTCACACCGATCCTACAGTTGCAGTGTCACCATCCTCAATCTGCTTAACATTGTACTGCAATCATCACTACAAGACGTTAGTTTGCCCAGTAATTTCACTTGCTTCAGTGCCCTTTACGCAGAAATACAGTAGTATTTGCACCTACTGCTTTGAGACAGAATATGCGGACACTGCGGTGGTATCCAACAAGATGAACTGTAATAACTACTGTCGTAATCTAATTTTCAACACCCTTGCTCGTAAAGTGAGAAGTATTATATCGTTCTTAGGGCCATAGACCGAACTATAACACCCTCGTGCATGATAATATTATACACAAGTGCGTAATAGCATTATCCCTACAAAGTTAAGTTAGTACCTAACTGCAAATTATATGCGAGTACACAGAGCATTTTCAATTTAACCGGGTAATACAGATTTGTAACATCACGCATCACACAAAAATATTGTATGATAGAAATTATATATATAATATTGTATGATGGTACAGAAACTAGAATTGTGAATTTTGTTTTATTTTGGTCCGACCTCAAATTATGCGGGATAAAAGTGGGTAGATTTCATACATTTTATGCTCGACTCTTTAGATGGTGAAATGTGTGTGTGTGGTACAGGTGGACCTGCGTGCGCAGTTCCTGACCGCTCTACGCGAGAGCGGCGCCATCGACGAGCCGGCGCTGTCTGCGAGCGCGCTGGGCGCGGCGCTGGCCCCGCTGCAGCGGCGCGTGGCGGCGTCGCTGGCGCAGCAGGAGGCGCTGCTGGCGCGCGTGCAGACGGCGCACGCGGCGCTGGCGGAGGCGCGCGGCGGCGCCTCGGGGCGGGACGCCGCGCTCGGGGCGCTCGCCGCCGCACACGACGCCTTCCAGGAACTCACCGCCAACCTCACCGAGGGGACCAAGTTCTACAACGACCTCACACAGGTTAAATTATACATATACTACTTTTAGAATCCACTTATGTTGTGTAGACCATGTGCACCTCAAGTACAGAAGAGCATTTTGCGAATGCCCGCCTGGCTAGCGACCACCTTCGAGTAGAAAATCTGTCGCCAAGCACCTAACGGTGTGTTCCGGCAGCAGTCCTTGAGAAATTACAGGCATATAAGACGTAAAAACTATGTCTCAAGATGACGGGCGCAGTGCAATTCGTGACAGACGAAATGCATCTGTTATATGCAGAGGTCAGTCCGCTAAACATCAGGTGGGCTTCGAGCTTGATCAGACACAATAACATACTAATATTAAATAATACATCTCAAAGTTGAGATCGATTTTAAGATGGAGTTTTTAGGTGGAATGCATGGAAGATCTGTCTAAAACTGTATCAATCTCAAATTGGAGGTGCGTTTTTTAATATCAACCTATTGTCATTTCTTTTGGTCTCTGATTGAACCATTTTCGCAAAGTGATCCCAACTTATTTAGAAATTTTAATGCTCTCTAGATGCATATGATGCTGAAATATTTAGTGGAACAATCTTAAGATAATATTTGAGATTATTCTATCAAGTAATACCACAAACCAATCTAAAAACTGTGCTACGCAGTCGGCAATCAGCCTCCAACCATGATTTCCAACGATGGTTTACAACTGTGTAGACAGTGGTTCCCACCAATTTTAGTTTGACCTACCATGCGAGCGAGCATGCGTTGGCAATCGCTGTGAGCAACCGAGTTTCCGACTGTATGGACGCTGCCAACCACGCGAGGGCAGTTTGTCGCTGTCGCCGACGAGAGCGCACTCGTACCGCGTTTCTCTCTTTCAGAGACGTAAAATGACGAACGAATAAAATGCAAATAATTCTGGAACAAAAAACTAAATACTCATAACATGAGGAGGGATATCGTGTGTAATAAATAAAGCTTTACAGGAGTTCGAAACACGCTGTGGTTGGCAACTGTGTTGTTAGAAACTCCGACGGTGGTGAGCAACTAGCCACCCGCCAAGGTCAATGGGCGGAACCCATGATTGCTAACTGTTTAGTACGGCTTTAAGGCATATTATATTAATAAATGCATCTACAATTATTATTACAAGCCTAAGGTTAGTAATAGTCGTGGGATGTGCCCACACACATTCTGCGTCTATGGTTGTGATCACTGTGATCGTTTGTAACTGTCATCCCCGTTCCATTTTTGGATAAGAACGCTAAGAATGCCAGTAAAATTTGCAACTTCTGTCACTTTTGACATTAGATGTAGCGGTAAGGCGAAAATAAAGCCAAGACCCATGTGGAACAACTTTTTGGAAGTGTGATCGTTTTTAGCGAATCACACTCAAATGGTACGCACCCCTAGATGGTATCGGTTTTGAGGGGTTCCCTATTTGACATATAAAGCAGTCTGATCAAACATGAATTGCTCGGAAACGTTTACTCAATTATCTATGAGACCTATGAATTGTGAGCTTTGTACTCATAGGTGGCCACATTGATACATCAAAATCCCTAAAAAAACTTGTGATTTAATTACCAAGCGATAAGCATCGGATTGAGACCTTAGTGATGATTTCTTGCAATTTCGATGCAGCATGCATAGAGAAAAAAATCTTTTTGATGGGAGAAAAACGTATATAAATTCACTAAACCTACCAAACAAAAAACCAAACAGCATTATCATTCATAAAAATATTGAGTATAGAAAATGTGCTATTGATTTATTAGATAACTAACTTAAGTATGTAAAGGTTTAGTGATTTTTTTTATATCATTTCTCACGCCAAAAAGAACAATTGTTCTATGCGTGCTCCATCGAAATTGCAAATTAAATCATCACTAAGTCGTCAATTCGATGCTTATCGCTATTGATCATTAGGGCACATGTTTTTTAGAGATTTTGATGCATCACCGTGGCAACATACAAAGCTCACAATTCATAGGTCTCTAAGATAATCGAGCAAACCTTTTATAACAATTAGTGTTTGACCAAACGGCTTTACATGTTTTTGTGACGGAACAAGCTTGAGGCCCACCTGATGTTAAGCAGACTAACCTCTGCCTATAACAGATAGCCTGATAGCCTTTCATCACAAGTCACGAATTGCACTGCGCCCGTCACTTTGAGACATAGTTGTTAAGTCTCATGTGCCTGTAATTTCACTGGTTCTCAAGGACTGCTGCCGGAACACACCGTTAGGTGCTTGGCGACAGATTTTCTACTTGAGTGTGGTAGCTAGCCAGGCGGGCAATTGCAAAATGCCCTTCCACCATGCGATGAAGCTCAAGCCGGCGGTGGGGATCGAACCAGGGACTGCGGCAAGGCAGTCCATAGCTATTACCGCTCGGCCATCATTGCTTCGAAATATAAAATGTCAAGTAAGGAACCCGGTTTTGAGACCAAAACTAGGATCGGGTATTAATGTCTTATGTACATTCTCTGCTGATAGTACCTCCACATTCGTCCCACTCTAGATCTTAAGCCAGTTGTCAATTTTGTTATCCTTTTCTTACAAAACTTCATCTAGTATTATTTACATAGCCTATACACCTTAACTCAAACTCGAAAACTGAACCCTATTTAAAATGTAATAAAAACTAAAATATTCCTTTTTAATGTTATCAATAACCTGCTGTACTCACGCGTATTGATCGAGATTGGCATATCCGATGCCTGAAACCTAGCCATCAGGTGAGTTCACGCGTCTAAATCTCGGCGACGACTCCGCGCAACTGATATATTATTAATATGTCTCATACTCACGGGAACTTTCAAACAAAAATATTATATTCCTATAATTAATGTCTGTTCTGCAGCTCCTGGTGGCGTACCAGAGCAAGGTGGAGGACTTCTGCTTCGCGCGACGCACGGAGAAGGAAGAGCTTCTTAAGGACCTCACACAGGAAGCCTCCCGCCCCGCGCCCAGGCCCGCCCCCTCGCCTCCGCAGCATCATAACGCGCCAGTTGAGGAGGTATATATATTTTCATTTACACATATTGGAAGCATAAACCCACAAACCTAGACTCTACAACAGTAGCAGAAGAACTTGGTGGACGATATAATCCGGGAAAGTACTGCCACCATACCTTTATACCGGCAGTATGTTCCCATTACTGTGTTCCGTATATAGTAATGGCTTCAGGCGAAATTACAGGCACATGCGATTTAATATCTTTATGTCTCAGGGTAATGAGCGCAGTGCTATTCGTCACTTGCACTATACAATAGTGCACATACAATACTGTTATTAGCAGAGGTTATCGCTTAATACTAAGTGGGCATTGTGCTTGTTCTATCAAGAAAAACAGATTGAAAATATGTGCCAATATGTAAATTTAATTAGCGGTCCCCATAATAAAATTAGAAATATATCTAAAATGTCACAATTAAAAGTAACAATTGAATACATAATTTCTTCAAGGTAATATGTATACCAAAGTCTATTATCAAATATTCGACTGCCTTTTGTGAGGTGTGCTGAAGAATTATTGTGATGAAGGAGGATCATACTTAAAATGTTTCAAACTTGTCGATATTCTTATTTATATTCAATCGTTACAGGACTGTTATTATTCTGACCACTTAGTTATACATATTATTGTAAATATAGTAATCCTATGATAATACTGATAGTGTAACTTGGTACAGCCGGCCGTGGCGAAGAAGGCAGCTCCGCCGCGCCCCCCGCCCCCGTCCGCGGGCTCCGGCCCCCCGGCGGCGGCTGCAGCGACGTCCCTCCCGTACCCGTCGCAGCCGCAGGGCATGCCGCTGCCGTACGGCGTGGGCGCAGTGCCGGGCGCCCCGTACCCGTACTACGCAGCCCCGATGCCTGCACTGTACAACCCGTACGCTACCCTCCCGTACCCGCACCACGCGCCCCGCATGCCCCCCGCGCAGCCCTACTCCCCCTACCAGCACCCCGCGCAGCCGCAGCACTACCCGCACGCGCCGCCCCCGGGGTACAACCCCTACCCGCAACAGTAGGCCTCTCTAAACATACACACCGACCACTGCTCTGTATACCTGCCACTTGGAACTTGCTTGCATGCTTTCTGAGACCTACCTGTGCCAATGTAACACAATATTGCAGTGAAACATTTTCAAATCCGGTTGTTTTGTTATAAGTAATGTTTAGACTTACTCGCTTTGTAGATTCATCGAACCTCGCTCCTGTGTTAATCTTACTCGCTTTGTAGATTCATCGAACCTCGCTCCTGTGCTAAATTAAGTGCTCGAATTTTGTACCACTGCTCTGTTACATGTAATGATTCCTTATTGGAACTATGTGATTTGAAATTAATAAAATACTTATTAGATGCGGGCTGAGTAACTTGGTCGGTACAATGAATTTAAAGAAGCAGACGAATGCTATAATTTTTTTTTCTCAAAATTAATCAGATCTATTTACGTGAAACATGTTAGTAATAAGATCCTGAAATAAAAACCTCTTTAAATTACTGACACCGAGTCAGACCTCTATAGTTGGTTATCAATCATAGTAACTACTAAGGATTTGGTTGAAAAAAAAAATGTTGATCCATTTTATATTTAAGGCTCAAATATATTTTTATCTAAAATTATAATCAATTTAATTAAAATTATATTAGAATTGTGGAGGAGAGTTGTGATAATGTGATTGATCATTAAAAAAATATAAACTATAGTTAATGCGACTGCACACATGTAGAGTAGACCGAAACAATGTAACTGAAGGACTGTAAAATAGATAATTACCGATGCACTCAAATGTGTAAGTAGATATTCATGGAAAGGGTAATTGAAATTGTATTTAATTAAGTGCTTTTAGACTTTAAAAGTTAAATGTTGTATATTCCGATGTAGCTATGACTATGAAAATGTGCATTGTGCTTAGCATTTTATATTTTATAAATCCAAAAATTAATAATATGATACTGGTGTTAAATTGTGATTTTCATTTGCAACAATGTTATTTTAGTGATGAACTAAAATGTTCAGAAATTCGCAAATGGTGGTACTACATAATCTCAGTTGTTATCTAAGTATCTACATATATTTTTTATTGTATAAAGAATTATTTATGTTTTATAATATAACACTTAGTTAATAAAGGTTTTTTAGTACATTGTTATTTTTCTTTAAAGTTAGAACATTTGTGCCCCTTTTAGATCCGTTCTAGAAAAGTGGACCGTATAACGATGCCTTCGGCCGTCCGTTCGTACGTTCGACCTTTCAAATGCTTTATCTTGGGAGCGGAAACAAGTAGGTGAAAATACCTCAGAATATGTGTTACTGTGGCGGATTGCTTAAAAAATAGAGAGGACCATAGAAGAAACTTTTTTTAGAAAACGGTAAATATTCTATAACAAGCGACAGACTTGATAGATACGATATTAGTCTGGCAAGTGTAGGTCGAACACTTTCGGTTAGCATCTCGATCAACATGAAAAATAAAAGTGTCCCTCATCCTAGCGTACTCACCTAAGAAATTTTTGATTTTGACTATGCTATAAAATAGTGACAAATAGTGCCGCAAGAAAGAAAAATAGTGCCACTATATAAAAAAAGTTACAGCTATAGTTTGGTGAGGTCGCTAGGATGATATCATTCTGGCTTACTCACCTCTCGTCCGTAAAAACGGCTCAAGCTACAATTAAAATTAATATCTCAAAAAATAGTGCCTAAATAGTGACCACGGTATACCAAGTCTCAAAAATAGTGCTTCACACAGTCAAAAGTTATTCAGGTCTCTTAGTGAGTAAGCTGGGGTGAGGCTCATCCTAGCGTACTCACCTCCATATCTCAGGAATGGCTGCGAATTTCATTTAGTTCTTGGTCTCAAAAAATAGTGCTGAAATAGTGACAAATAGTGCCACAAAATAGAAAAATAGTGCCACTCAATTAAAAAAGTTACAGCTATAGTTTGGTGAGTTCGCTAGGATGATATCATTCTGGCGTACTCACCTCTCGTCCGTAAAAACGGCTCAAGCTACAATTAAGATTAATATCTCAAAAAATAGTGCCTAAATAGTGACCACGGTATACCAAGTCTCAAAAATAGTGCTTCACACAGTCAAAAGTTATTCAGGTCTCTTGGTGAGTAAGCTGGGGTGAGGCTCATCCTAGCGTACTCACCTCCATATCTCAGGAATGGCTGCGAATTTTAATTAGTTCTTGGTCTCAAAAAATAGTGCTGAAATAGTGACTAACAATGGCAGAAACATCAACTTGGCTCAAAACATAGCTAAAAATACATTTGAACTACCACATACAAAATGATCTGGTGTAGTACAGACGAGTACACAATATAATACCCTAAAAGTGACAGCATTTGTGATAATGAAGACTTGTCACAATCTATTTTATATAATAACTTACATTTAGGTAGGTTTTAACTAAATACGTTAACTATTATAGTTTTTTTTAACTAGGTACATGTTAATTTCAAAACTTGCATTAATCACTTTTGCATGATGGATGATCAACTGCCTGCCAAGGTACTTATGTTGTTTATTTTATTACACGAGTTACCTATGATAATATCATATTAGGTACAATTATTTACCTACGTGCCCGAACAACGTTGGGGCATTTCGGCGGTCGCGGCGGCGGCGGCGCGGTCGGTACCTTATTGTAATAATATAATAATAATAATAATATTGTATTTATGTAAAAATAATAGATAGTCTTCTGTACTAATTACCTTTTCATAAACAGTCAGCGCCACTCGGGTGGAACTTGCTCGACAGTGAGCTTCCCCATTATCCAGCATTCCGTAATAGCAAAAATGATGAATGAAAACTGAATACTTAAAAAACTGTAACTTGACCATAAGTATCGCCTCGTGGTGCCTAACTCGGAATGATTACTTGTTCAGTGCTGGCGCCCACGTACCTACCTACTTTTTGGTAAACTAAAATAGTCACCAGTCCAGAACTTTTTCCAGTAACTTATAATATCGCCCACGAGCCTTTCAAATGCCATATTAAAAAAGTTTGCATATGTTTTAAAAATTTTGCGGTTTGCAGGAAAAAGTATAGGTATTCACTTTTTGAACGAAATATTAGGACAAAGGTCTCGGTATTCTGCCATTGGCTATAACAGACAGATGTGATTGACAGATATAATTTTTAAGAAAATGGACGTTGGTACGGCTGTTTCACGAAGACGTGCGGGCCGTTCGTTTTGGGACTACGTGAGCAAAAATATCGTTTTCGCTCACCGTTCGGATAGCTTTGAAAACGCTACAAATGACAGAGAAAAGTGATATTTTTGACCCATGTCTTACCGTGGGATCGTTGTGATCGTTTTTTGACAACTGCTGGTTTGACAGTTGTATTTGGCGCGATTGAAGAGTTTCACAATTTTTTAAATAGGTAACTAGCAGAAGTCATTAACAAAGAAATAATAATAATATAGGTACCTACTTTTTTGTTAATTTTAGAGATTGATTCCATGTTTGGTACTGTGCAAAATTGTTAAAATATTGTCGGTTGTCAAAGTATGTTACAAGCCGTTCGGATAGCATGCAGTAATTGGTGGTCAAAAATAGCAAAAGCTTCTATCCGAACGCTAATACACAAATGCCACTTTTGAAACTGCTACAAACGCAATCGAGCCAAAACGAACGCACCTGTGGTAAGTGAATCGCATTTTTTTATTTGTGAATATATGTAATAATATAAAATATATTATGATTTTGGAAAGTACTATGGAAAGTAGTTATTCTTTGTTAACAAACATTAAAGCTGAAAAGACAACTTAAAACATAGGAAAATATGTTTTTTTTTTGTGTTTTTATAGTTTATGTGTTTAGAAATAATTAGATAGCTCATGTATTATAAGATTTGCTAATATATAACATATTTCTGTTGTATATTGTTGTGGATAGATAGTACGCATATGTAGTAGCTTAGCTACAATTACTTTTAAGAAATGTTTATTTTCACAGATAAAATAGCATACTGAATAGATTTGATTTGAAAATTTTTTTTAATGAAGGAGTGAAATAAAAAAAATCATTAGATCATACATTTTATTTTATGGTGCTCAAGTCACAATAATATTTAGTCAGAAGATAGATACTTATGTGAAATGTGTAAATATTGACTGAAATTAATATATTTGAAGAGTCATGATGGCCTGGAGGCCCTTCACCAGTACTCATCTTCTTCTAATTACGCGGTGGGCGCGGAAATACAACGAATGACTTCAGATCACAATCGACGTATTTTAATCAGCATCCACAGAAATCACGGTGTAATTAGGTAATTAGCGATCACTACTATCCGAAATCAACTTAATTATATCTTGAAATAGCGTGATGGTGAAGATTCTGAGCGATTCGTCACAAGCGTGGTGCGCGGGCGCCGTCTCGTTCAAAAGTGAGTTTAAGATGGCCGCCCGCACTACCATCGACAATGACGCTTCGCTAGGTTGACATCGACAGTCCTGTCAACCTGACGTTTGACATTTGACGTAAACGCCGTCACGGCCGGACTGACTTGCGACCGTCCTCGGGCGATTTATCTGAAACAAATTAGGATAGATGCGTAATCCGTTCGCTCATCCTGACTTTATCATTTTCATCAGCATACAAACACTCAAACCAATTAATGACTTGGAGTAACCAGGCAAGTGTATCCGCTTAGCCAACCGTAAGGTGTGACTCGGACTACACTTCAGTAAGACCAGTCGGCAAACGCATTAGATACCAATTCAGGCTAGGATTTAGCCTAGACAGCACATTTTCATCCTTGTAAATATTTAGACAAGCCAATCCTTACAAAGATGTGACCCGGACGACACAATTCGTCTGACAAATATCAGGCGATCATCCAGGACAAGTCAGCTTTCTCGAGGGATCTGACTTGGACGACAAATTTCGTCAGATGACGCTAAATAAACCACTGTGACAAGTCAATGACTCGGACGACACATTTCGTCTACCATCTGTGACAAGTCAATGACTCGGACGACACATTTCGTCTACCTTCTGTGACAAGTCAATGACTTGGACGACACATTTCGTCTACCTTCTGTGACGAGTGAAGTGTGCCCTCTAACTATTCACATTGGAGTAGCAAGAACGACACTTCTTCGCCCAGGATCGACCATTTGTACAATTATTCATAATTATAGGAATGTTAGAGTACAGTAACGATAGTTTGTACTGTACCTGCTTATGATAGTGAATTGTCTTGTTCCGTGCGCACTTCAACTTAATGAAGGATCTCCCCCGTTTCAGGGTCTGGGTGTACGCTCAGGGTGTCTGAGCTTACAGTGACAGTGTGTGAGTCAACGGAAGCAGTGTCCGAGCATACAATCATGGTGTCAAGACGATCTAATGACTCCTTATCATCATTTGAGCACAAATTATTTTCTACGTCATCAGACGCCGTCTCGGCCTCAACTTAAATTAAAAGACTAGACGCGATTTCAAGTAATCCATCATACCGCCGGGGTTTTTGTCGTGAGAATATTTTAGAGTTTGATTGGAAGCATTCACTATGCTTTTAAGTTTATAGCGATAATTATTTAAAACTTCATTAATAACGAATGGGCCCCTAAATTTCCTGTCTGACTTTGTTTTATTTCGTTCACCTTTAGAAAATGGTTTAATTTTTGCGCGGCCACGATTGAATCTAACAGTTTCGGATTTAGCAGCTTTCTGGATGTTTGCTGATGCATCCTCCCTAACCGAAACAATATCTAAGCGAACCTCGTTGTCGTTATCAGTGCAATTTATTTTTGGCCATACCCAGCGAATCGGAACGAATCCCTAACATAAGTTTTGATGGGGAACATTTGTTTACGGTAGATTTTGTACTTTTTAGGGCAAGCTGAATATTTCCTAATTCAACGCGCCACGTCTAATTAGGATCGTTTACGACGATAGTTAAAAGTCTCTTTAAAGTACGCATCACGTTCGACCTGGCCATTGGCTTTACTTGCACCCGTCGAAATAAAGTGAAGTTCTATTTTATGCACGTCAAAAAAACTTTTAATATCAGGACTGATGTAGCAACGACCTCGAACTGCAATTATTCTTTTTGGCGTTCCAAAAAGGTAAACTGCTTTTTGGAGTGCATGTATTGCACTATGTGCATTAAGATGTGGTATGTTCGAATAAAACGTACTTCGTAAACCGTCAATGATTACCGAACAATACTCCATCCGGTTGCTCTTCCCGCTGAGCTTTCCCGAAAAATCAATATAAACTGTGTGGCAAGCACACACATTTTACGAATCGGATGAACCTGAACGTGCTGAACTCCCGACGGGCGTTTAGAAACCTTACAAACTATGCACGAATCTATGAATTTCCGAACACATTTAGACATATCTGGAAACCAATACTTCTAAAAGAGCTTGTCTAACGTTTTATCCCTAACTAAATATTGCAATTTATTGTGATCATGATTTATGAGTATCCAAATAAGGAATCTCGGGACTATAGGCAGCCAGGAGATCATTTTATTACGAACGATTTTCTTATAAAGGATGCCTTCCCTAACATCATACGATTGGATTAAGGGTTCCGGAAAACTGTTACTATGATATTTTGGGATGAGGTCTTGGATTTCAGCATCCCTTTCTTTGTTTAACTGGTAACCAACCTTGATGGTGCTCAAGAAATTGAACAGATTTAGTTTGCGCTTTTTCAGATTCTAAGGGAATAACCGTATTAGAATTTGGAATAGGATTTCGAGACAAAAAGTCAGCGTGTTCCATTTTGCTACCTTCGCTATAAACGATATGGAAATCATAAGCCTGCAAATATGCCCACCAACGATATACACGGGGAGTGAAATCCTTCGTAGTCTTTGATGCCTTCAATGAATTACAGTCCGTAACTACTACAAAACTCCTACCATAAAGATAGTGTCTGAAATGTTCTACCGCTCTAACGACTGCTAATGTATCTAACTCGTAAGAGTGGTGGCGAAACTCTGTATCTGACGTTCCACGGCTAAAGCATTCTACAGCGGGTTACGGGTTCATATGTAAGAATGTCTATTAATCTTTTACGTATTTTTTTCATGTTCAAGTAATTCACCCTTTTAATTTTACCCGGGTGAAATCGGGGATAAATTTCCGGAAATAGGATGCTAATGTAACGAGGAGAAGAAATTGGCCCCAATAAGCTGATCGATTTGTTCCTCTATTCGAGGCAAAGGATAACGTTCAACATTCAACGGCATGGTATCGGAATTTAGCCCCCTGTAATCGAAACATAGTCTATCTGTATTGTCCTTCTTTTTAACAAGGACAATGGGGCTTGCAAAAGGGGAATAACTCTCCTAAATCACTCCTGCATCTAATATTTTATTGGACCTGTTCCCTGAGATTATTTATTTTTCTATTGGAGCGCGTTTAGTGGGACACCTACAAACGACCTTTTGCGGATCCACTTATCTAAGTCCACAAACCCCTATTATAAGATAATCTAATGTCTTATAATAAAAACGAGATTGCTCTTTGGTGTATATTAATAGGTTATCAATATCAATTTTCACGCATAGTCCTAAATGCAAAATATCCCTACCAATTATTATAGGATCAGATATAGGTATTACAATGACTTGTAATAGCAAGTTTATTAAACGCTCATCGAACTTAACTTCGCTTTAAATTTGTGTAGCGCATTGAATGTCATGCCTCCTAGCACTAAGATAAACGATATCTTTACACACAGTACTCAAGAGCTTATTGCTAAAACTTTCCTTTATAGGTGAATAAGACGACCCACTATCGAATAAAAAAAGGAACAAGCTCACCGGATAATGTTTGCCAAAGTATCCCTAGAAGGGCGGTGCTCGCAATGATGGACCTCCTTGAACGCAACCTTGCATCCGTTCTTCTTGTCGGGGCAGTTAGTTGTCACATGCTCCTTTTGTCTAGACGTGTAGCAGCTCATAGAAGTAATGTCCTGTGTAGCGTTTAATGAACTCGGTGTGACTTGAGATATAGGTCCAGAATGATGACGACGTTTTCTACATTCTGCGAAGCGGTGACCCACTATTGCACAGAAACTATATCTGCCTGAGAACATTTCGGTGGGACCACCATCCATTTCTCCACCATCCGACCGACGACGCTTCAAAGATACACCTCCCAGTATCCGGAATATTTGAGTGCGAGTAGTGATATTGTGAGAGGTTAACTCGCGACGTATCCGGCTGTCCTTTCGACAGAGCACTGATATAACAAATCTAGTTGCCATTTCTTCAGGCATCACGATCTTTGGAATTAGTTCTATCAAGTTCCACAGCCAAGGTGCAGATTCTGAAGCTGTTACTTTGGCTTCGATTTGAAATCGAAGGATGTCATCAAAGTAGTGTTGAAGTAATTTAGGTTTAGAAAACTTCGCTATAAGAGACTGCTTGACTACGCTCTAGGTCATTCTTGTAGGTTTAATTTGGTGACGCAAGATGTAGCTCCTCCTTTCAAAGCACTCGTAAGAGCCATGAAGTAAGTCTGTTCCATCCAAACCCCTATTTTGAACGATGGCTTCTGTTATATTGCACCAACCATCAATGTCGGCATCGGGGTCGTCTGGATTGAAGGGTAGCAATTGCGTAGGATGATTAGTTTTCACAGCTGGTACTTGCTGAGCCGCAAGAACTTGACATAAAAGCGTCTCCGTGCTGATGAGTGATTTCTCGGCATCCACTGGCCCTCAACTTGATCGGATCCCACTTCTGATGAAGAGTCATGATGGCCTGGAGGCCCTTCACCAGTACTCATCTTCTTCTAATTACGCGGTGGGCGCGGAAATACAACGAATGACTTCAGATCACAATCGACGTATTTTAATCAGCATCCACAGAAATCACGGTGTAATTAGGTAATTAGCGATCACTACTATCCGAAATCAACTTAATTATATCTTGAAATAGCGTGATGGTGAAGATTCTGAGCGATTCGTCACAAGCGTGGTGCGCGGGCGCCGTCTCGTTCAAAAGTGAGTTTAAGATGGCCGCCCGCACTACCATCGACAATGACGCTTCGCTAGGTTAACATCGACAGTCCTGTCAACCTGACGTTTGACATTTGACGTAAACGCCGTCATATTTTATTGCTTATGAATGACTTGTATTTTTATTGAAATCAATCTATACCTTTGGGAAGCATAGTTATAGATACTAAATAATAAGACATACCCATTTATTTTTTTCCTAACATAAAATTTGTTTTTAACTACGGAATCAGTGAACGTAAAAAAATCATTAATATTTTTTTCTATGGTATTTTAAGTCGTTTTTATTACTCATATTCAGTTTCGAATATTTTCCAATGCATTGTGCTTTGTTTATTCTACTAAGCAAATAAGAAAGTTAATTATTAATTAATTAAATATTTTACATGAATTAGCTATTATAGAATTTATAGATACGAATTAGTAACCATGTGTGAATGAAATCAAATCAGAATAATATTGAGGACGGTCATAGCGTCAAAAGATAAAACCTCTTAAAGCAATATGTGTCCGACTGTACTAGACCAAACAAAATGTACGTGGGACTTCCAATGTATTTTTAGTTATGTTCTATGTTTTGAGCCAAGTTGATGTTTCTGCCATTGTTAGTCACTATTTCAGCACTATTTTTTGAGACCAAGAACTAATTGAAATTCGCAGCCATTCCTGAGATATGGAGGTGAGTACGCTAGGATGAGCCTCACCCCAGCTTACTCACTAAGAGACCTGAATAACTTTTGACTGTGTGAAGCACTATTTTTGAGACTTGGTATACCGTGGTCACTATTTAGGCACTATTTTTTGAGATATTAATTTTAATTGTAGCTTGAGCCGTTTCTACGGACGAGAGGTGAGTAAGCCAGAATGATATCATCCTAGCGACCTCACCAAACTATAGCTGTAACTTTTTTTATATAGTGGCACTATTTTTCTTTCATACGGCACTATTTGTCACTATTTCAGCACTATTTTTTGGCATAGTCAAAATCAAAAATTTCTTAGGTGAGTACGCTAGGATGAGGGACACAAATAAAACTATTTTTAGGGTTCCGTACCCAAAGGGTAAAAACGGAACCCTATTACTGAGACTTCGCTGTCCGTCCGTCTGTCGGCTGTATCTCAAGAACGGTGATAGCTAGACAGTTGAAATTCTCCCAGATGATGTATTTCTATTACCGCTATAACAACAAATACTAAAAATAAAATAACAAATATTTAAGGAGGGCTCCCATACAACAAACTTGATTTTTTTTACCGTTTCTTGCTCGGTACTAATTATTTGTATAATATTAACAACTCAACTGATTTACATGAAAGCAATAGTTGAGGAGTTATCATACAAATAGATTTCACTACTATCATAAAATGTAAAATAAACTAATAACGGTGATAGGTAGACGCTTTAACTAATCACAGAATATTTAGTTTTATGTTCTCTTTAAATATAATTAACTAAAATAAATAAATAATTCCCTTAATTATTTATTGCTTCCATACAATAAAAACGGTTTCCGCCGTTTATTTGCTCTAATTAATAATTAAATTGCTAAAAATAATATAATGGTACGGAACCCTTTGTGCGCTAGTCCCACTCGCACTTGGCCGGTTTTTTTTTTTAATTTATCGTCATTGTGTTGGTGCAAGAACCCTGTGTGTGGGAGTATAACTCGTACTTTTAGTTTTTTTTGTATTTGTTTTAGTGTGTACAGTTTATAATCTGGTGGTTTGAGCTCTTTACAAGATAGCCCCAATTATTTATTAAGTATTCATTCAGCTCACCTCGTAATCCTCGTATCGTTAAGTGGAAAATCTGTCGCCAAGCACCAAACGGTGTGTTCCGGCATTAGTCCTTGAGAGCCAGTGAAATTACAGGCACATGAGACTTTACCTAATAACTATGGCTCAAGGTGACGGGCGCAGTGCAATTCGTGAATTGTGACGAAATGCCTCTGTTATAGGCAGAGGTTAATCCGCTTAATATCAGGTGGGCTTCGAGCTTGTTCCGTCACAATAAGATAAAAAAAAAGTTTTGCGTCATTTCAGCGGAACTACCAGTTGCGATAAGCCTGTATATTACCAAAATATTAGTGAAAAAACTAACTTGATATTTCGACAAAGGTAATCCGGTGATATTTTGCAAAAATAATGTAAACTAAATTAGTCAAAAATATTATCAAAGAAATTTAAAAAGGGGTTCCAATAGACAATCAATTACTATTGATAGCTAGGGCGATGATTGGCATGCATGTTCATTCCTTACGAAAAAACGCGCGTCTATTATTAATTTTCCGCATACTAGATAAGTGCCTCTAGTGCCAAAAATTCATTCATATATTACGTCGTGTACTTATCGAACAAGATAGTGGCACGTGTGAAAGAAATCCAATGAACTACATTTGTTATTAGGCAATCTGTGATATAGGTGATGGGAATTATTATATGGTGCAAGAATCTCCCTCTACCACAGCGTTGAATATCATGCATTTTGAAGCGCTCGTAGCGTAGTTTACTTAACTGTTCTCAACCGATCAGCAAAGCTAAGCAACGTCGCGCGCGGTCATGAGTTGGATGGGTGACCGCTAGTGACATTACTACTGAGCGTTTCCGTGCTTGTCTTAGGATGGCAGTCGTTATAGCATGGTGGTAGGGCATTTTGCGAATGCCCGCCTGGCTAGCTACAAGTAGAAAATCTGTCGCCAAACACCTAACGGTGTGTTCCGGCAGCTGTCCTTGAGAGCCAGTACTTCTAGGTTAGCCTGAACAACATCTTCGACCACATCATCACTTACCATCAGGTGAGATAGTGGTCAAAGGCTAAACCATCAGGCATAAAAAAAAAAAACCGCAGTGTTTTGTATACGTTCAACTTTACTATCAAAAAGAAGCTCCGATCGAGAAACGGTCCGCCAGTAATTCTAGGTTTTGCCTGTTAACACCTTCGACCACATCATCACTTACCATCAGGTGAGGTCGTGGTCAAAGGCATAAGTAGCTATATGCATTTTCTTAATGTTATTGTGACGGACCAAGCCCGAGGCCCACCTGATGTTAAATGGACTAACCTCTGCCTATAACAGATGCATTTCGTCAACGACGAATTGCACTGCGCCTGTCACACTGAGACGTACAGTTGTTAGGTCTCATGTGCCTGTAATTGTATTGGCTCTCAAGGACTGCTGCCGAAACACACTGTTAGGAGCTTGGCGACAGATTTTCTACTTGAGGGTGGTCGCTAGCCAGGCAGGCATTCGCAAAATGCCCTTCCACCTTGCGGTGAAGCTCAAGCCCGCGGCGGGATTCGAACCATGGACCTGCTGCACGGCAGTCCATAGCCAATGACACTGAGCCATCACTGCTTCAAATAAAAAAAAAACAGATATAACAAAGTTTAAACGTGATTTTAAACTTTGCTATATCTGCCTTCCGAGTAGAGACTAAACGATGATTGTTGGCCAAATTCAAGTCAACCGCCAACGTCTTAACTTGCCCTCAGAAGAATAGTGTAGCACACTACTGCCATGAGAAAATGTTGTTTTATGAAGTAGGCAAGAATCACAAACTCTGCTACAAGCTCTAGGTAAACTCAGCTACGAGCTACTCTTATCTCATTTCGTTATCTCACTAGATAGCGTTAATAATAATACTTATGGGAATGCGATAATTGATTGACTTTATAAAGTAGGTGTATAATAAGGTGTATAATATTATTGACACTTAGATGTGTGAATGTATCCAGCTTACTCAATTGAAATTTCTTAATTCTGAATATGCCAATATTTAGAGCATATTTTGTGCATTTATGAATACCAACTCAAAATTTAGGTGCCAAATGAACTTGGATGCTACGCGTGATTATTAGTGCGTTAGCTGACGTTTTGGTCTCCAGCTGACACATGCTGTGTAATATACGAAACGGCTGATGATGTGGTTAATTGGCCTTTGAAGGAAATAGGCGTAAGCCAAATAAAGATATCGACACGGAGGTTAATGCATAGGCATATTGAAGCATACTTTTTTCAGGTAATTGAGTGAATCTTCAAAATTACTTGATCGAAATTGATGAAATTTAAATAGGACTAACATAGTATCCAACAAAAACTGAAATTCGAAATTGGATCACAAATAATCAAAATATGTATCGTCATCGATACGTTTTTTATACCTGATGTTTATGCCTTTGACTACTATCTCACCTGATGGTAAGTGATAATGTGGTCGAAGATGTTGTTCAGACAAACCTAGAATTACTGGCTCTCAGGGGCAGCTGCGGGGAACATACCGTAAGGTGCTTGGCGACTCATTTTATATTTGAGGGTGGTAGCTAGTCAGGCGAACATTCGCAAAATGTGTGAATGTCTCCAGCTTACTCAATCGAAATTTCTTAATTCTGAATATGCCAATATTTAGAGCATATTTTGTGCAATTATGAATACCAACTCAAAATTTAGGTGCCAAATAAACTTCGACGCTACGTGTGATTATTAGTGTGTTAGCTGACGTTATGGTCTCCAGCTGACACATGCTGTATGTACGACACGGCTGAAGATGTGGTTATATAATATAGCCAGGGATTTAGAGCATAATTTGTGCCAATGGCACAAAAAAAATTGAACGTCATACTTGAAAGCTGTAGTAGTTATGACTCGATTTTAACGTGTAAGCTGGAGACCACGTGTCTACAGCTATTCATCTGTATCTTCTGAACGAATGGACCTACGACTTTGTTTAATATGTCAAAATTTGTGCCAAAGGCACTAAAATTTTCAAGTCCCTGGCTATTAAGGTTTTGGAGATACAAGCTCAAATCAACGTGTAAGCTGGGGACACATGTCCCCAGCTAGCACATGCTGGACAGCTCAAACGGGAAAGCCTAGAATACTGTTTAATGGCTTAAAATGTAGGGTAGAATTTGTGCCATCGGCACCAAAATTTTCAATACAATAGGCCCCATAGATTTTGGGTAACAAGCAAAATCAATTCTTCCCGCCAAAAAATTTAAATATTTGGATAAAAACATTTCTAAGCGCGGCGTTGCCGTCCCGTTGCCTGTAGCTGCAATCTATCTTGAACCTTATTCCTATTACGTTTGAACTTACTTTTTGCTTTCACGTTATGAATAGGTGGAAGAAGTTACAAAAAAAACAGTAGGTTTATAGACTAGGAGTGAGTAAGTACAAAATGTACTGGTATTTTTTCTCTCAGTATGTTAACTTACATACCTAATCCTATATATAAGATCTGTATAAGACCGTCGATAAACGAGATAATGCACTGGAAACTAATCCACGCATGTACAGAACGTGATGATCACATACCTATTAGGTAGGCACTGTAATTTTATAACTGTAAAGAGATATTATCAGTTTATCAATTATCACACACCTAAACGCGTAGAAAGCTTTTGACTTAAAGGTATTAGCGTGTAATACTTTAGTACCTATTACTAGAGAATGTAAAAGGCCTCTTAAACTAAATATCGATTAATTATTATAATGTTAATCATCTTTTATAATATTTGTAAATTTTTTGATAAGTTTATCTTTTTATTTGTATTTATACATATTAACGCAATGTCCATTATTATTATTTGCTAAGGATGCACAGATATAAATTAGATTTGAGCCCCTAGGATAGCTGTTCGAATATTGGCAAAAACCATTTTCAATCCATTTCAATTCACTTAAAAACTAAGCACTGGACCGATGTTTCATAATTACGTTCGGTTGTTCTCGTCTACAGGTCGCATTTCTTAACTGATTCTCGTAATTTTGTGATTTGATGTAATAAGTGAAAAGAACTTTAAAAAATCGTATAACTGCAACAACGAAATATTTTGAAAAATGTTACGTAACTTTTTTGTTAAGAGGATGCAACTTTTTTGAGGCCGAAGCCGACGCGAAGGTCGAAGCCGCCACCGACGCCGATGCCGACACTAACGCCAACGCCAAAGACGACGTCGACGCCGATTCCAAATTCGACGCAGACGCCGACACCGACACCGACGCTGACGTCGAGGCCAATGCCGGCGCCGACGCCGATGCCGACACCGACGCTGAGGCCGACAACAACACCGACGCTGACGTCGGTCCAACGCCGACGCCGACGCCGACGCCAACGCCGATGCCGACACCGACGTGGACGCCGACGTCGAGTCCAACGCCAACGCCGACACCGATGCTGATACCGACGCTGGCGCCGACGTCGAGGCCAACGCAGACGCCAACGCCGACGCCGACGCCGCCGCCGACGCCGATGCCGACATCGACGCTAGCGCCTACACCAACACCGAAGCTGACAAGCGGTCCAACGCCGACGTCGAGGCCAACGCCGACGCCGACGCCGCCGCCGACGCGACGTGGACGCCAACGCAGAGGCCGACGCCGACGCCGATGCCGATACCGACGCTGGCGCCGACACTGACACCGACGCTGACGTCGAGGCCAATGCCGGCGCCGACGCCGATGCCGACACCGACGCTGAGGCCGACACCAACACCGACGCTGACGTCGGTCCAACGCCGACGCCGCCGCCAACGCCGATGCCGACACCGACGTGGACGCCGACGTCGAGGCCAACGCCGACGCCGACGCCGATGCCGACACCGACGCTGTCGCCGACACCAACACCGACGCTGACGTCGGTCTAACGCCGACGTTGAGGCCAACGCCGACGCCGACGCCGCCGCCGACGCCGATGCCGACACCGACGCGACGTGGAAGATATTTTCTTGGACCCCTTTCTACTTGATTTTTGTACATTGTCTTCTTCACGATGTTGTAGGTAGGTTGAAATGAGGGCAAGATCATACAGCATTGCATTTGGCTGCATAAATAACAAAAATGTTCGAATGTGGGAGATCGTGTAAACATTGTATACACCACTGAAAAGTGTGATTTTTTTTTCAATTACGGCTTCGTCTTCTGAAAAGTATAAAAGGACATGTATTTTCACATGTTATTGGACCTTGGAAATAATATGAGCTCAGAGAGTTTTTTTATCAGGTACTAGTTATTTCATGTTTTTAGTGTAAAAAGTCCGTTTTATATGAACTTTCAATCAAAACAGTTTTTTATTGTAAAGGTGTTTTTTTAGTTTTTTTATGTTATTGTGACGGATCAAGCAAGAGACCTACCTGATGGTTAGCGGACTAACTTCTGCCTATAACACATGCGTTTTGTCACAAGTCACGAATTGCACTGCGCCCGTCACCATGAGACATAGTTGTTAAGGCTCATATGCCTGTAATTTCACTGGCTCTCAAGGACTGCTCCGGAACACACCGTTAGGTGCTTGGCGACAGATTTTCTACTTGAGGGTGGTCGCTAGCCAGGCGGGCATTCGCAGAATGCCCTTCCACTATGTGGTGAAGCTCAAGCCCGTGGCGGGATTCGAACCATGGACCTGCGGCACGGCAGTTCATAGCCAATGCCACGGAGCCATCACTGCTTCAATTACTATTACTACTATTACTTATTTACCAAACATTTGAAGCCCCACCAGACGTTGGGCAACAAGTGCTGAATGCACTTTACTTTAGGCAAAATGCGTACGCGCACGCGCCATGTGAAGAGTGACCGACTAGCTTAAAAACACCACTTTGGTACAAAGTTACTTGTGGGGTATGTCAGTAAAAGTGGTAGAGTCTATAATTTACATTATTGCACCATATTTAGAAACAATATTCAATATTTGTGTCGATAGTGGAAACTTCCCCGATTTAATGAAACAAAGTAAAATCACTCCAATTTTAAAGTCGGGGTCTACATCTGACCCTTGCAATTATAGACCTATTTCCATCTTACCTGTTCTGAGTAAAGTATTCGAAAAAATTATGCTCAAACAACTACTATCCCATTTTAACAAGCATAATTTATTAAATGAGAATCAGTTTGGTTTCACCAAGAGCAAATCCACAACAGATGCAGGTGTTCAATTGATGTCGCATATACTGGAAGCCTGAGAGAGTTCACATGATGCTATTGGCGTATTTTGTGATCTTTCCAAGGCATTCAACTGTGTAGAGCACTGCACTCTGATTCGTAAACTTTACCACTATGGTATACGTGGAAAAGCTCTGAATCTTATAGAGTCATATCTGTCAGACAGGCTACAGAGGGTTGGAATAAGTTGCAATACTTCTTCCGGGTCATTGGTAAAAATGGGAGTACCACAGGGATCAATTTTGGGATCTTTTCTGTTTCTAACATATTTAATGATCTGCCTTGCATGGTCAAAGATTTCTGCGATATTGTTTTATTCGCAGATGATACCTCTCTGATTTTTAAAGTAGATAGGAAAGACAGTGAACTGACGCATGTAAATAATGTATTATCTACGATTTGTAAATGGTTCGCCGCTAACAATCTTCTCCTAAATTCAAAAAAGACGAAATGTTTAAAGTTTTCTTTACCAAATGTTCCTTATGTTGAACCAAACATAAAGCTTGGCCCAGATAAACTCCCTATTGACAAAGCGACAGTCTTCCTGGGAATCAAAATGGATTCCACTTTACAATGGGATCCACATATACATGATCTCTCCGGAAGACTTAGTTCTGCTGCATATGCAGTTCTTAGGATAAGACAGTTAACAGACGTAGCTACTGCTCGCCTTGTTTATTTCGCGCACTTCCACAGTATTATGTCGTAAGGTGTATTGCTGTGGGGAACTGCTGCTGAGATAGAGACAATCTTTATCATACAAAAGCGTGCAATTCGAGCCATATATAAAATGGGTCCTAGGGAATCTGTGAGGGATCAGCTGCAGCTGTCCTTGAGAGTCTAGGTTAGCCTGAACAACATCTTCAGCCGCATCATCACTTCGGTACCATCAGGTGAGACAGTTGTCAATCAGCCATTATTATATAAATTGAAGCCGTGATGGCTCAGTGGCATTGACTGCCAAGCAGCAGGTCCATGGATCCAATCCCGCCGCGGCTTGAGCTTCACCGCATGTTGGAAGGGCATTTTGCGAATGCCCGCCTGGCTAGCGACCACCATCAAGTAGAAATTCTGTCGCCACCTTACGGTGTGTTCCGGCAGCTGTCCTTGGAAGCCAGTACTTCTAGGATAAGCCTGTTAACACCTTCGACCACATCATCACTTAACATCAGGTGAGATTTTGGTCAAAGGCTCCATTATGCCAAACTCGTCTGTGAATATAAAACTTTTTGGAGTTTTGAGTCTAGATTCATATTTGACATAATGAAGTTCGAGTCTAAACTCGAACTCGTCTCTGAATGTCAACTTAGAAGTGGTGATTTTAGGCTCGTATTATTATTGAACATATTTTTTTTCGGGTATTGTTCCATCGCTCTATATTTATAGGCGGTGCGCGCGTAATAATCACGATTTCAATGCCTACGAATTCCGGAAAGCGTCACATTTCAATCAGATAACATTAAAATGAATACTCTCTGCTACTAGCCTATGCCCCAACTGCTTTCATTTGCTATAAAAGAGAAAAGTGATTTCAACGCTATAGAAATAAAGTTCAAAACAGATTGCAGCTACAGTGAACGGGATGGCAACGCCGCGTTCAGTAATGTTTATAACCAAATATTTAAATTTTTTGGCGGGATAAAATGTTTTTGCTTGTTACACAAAAACTATGGGGCCTATTGTATTGAAAATGTTGGTGCCGATGGCACAAATTCTACCCTTCATTTTAAGCCATTAAACAGTATTCTAGGCTTTCCCGTTTGAGCTGTCCAGCATGTGCTAGCTGGGGACATGTGTCCACACCTTACACGTTGATTTGAGCTTGTATCTCCAAAACCTTAATAGCCAGAGACTTGAAAATTTTAGTGCCTTTGGCACAAATTTAGCTCTAAATTTTGACATATTAAACAAAGTCGTAGGTCCATTCGTTCAGAAGATACAGATGAGTAGCTGTAGACACGAGGTCTCCAGCTTACACGTTAAAATCGAGTCATAACTACTACAGTTTTCAAGTATGAAATTCAAATTTTTTTGTGCCATTGGCACAAATTATGCTCTAAATCCCTGGATAAAGTATATAACCACATCTTCAGCCGTTTCGTATATACAGCATGTGTCAGCTGGAGACCATAACGTCAGCTAACACACTAATAATCACGATTAGCGTCGAAGTTTATTTGGCACCTAAATTTTGAGTTGGTATTCATAATTGCACAAAATATGCTCTAAATATTGGCATATTCAGAATCAAGAAATTTCGATTGAGTAAGCTGGAGACATTCACACCGCAAAATGCCGTACCACCATGCTATAACTGACTGCCATCCTAAGACAACAACCAGGACCGACAGCTAACCTGCTCTTCGGAGAGACGGAACGGAAGCGCTAAGTAGTAATGTCACTAGCGGTCACCCATCCAGGTTATACCGCGGCGGACGTTGCCTTCGTTGATCGGTTAAAAACGGCTAAGCAAACTTCGATACGCGCGCTTCAAAAAAAGATTATAGGTACCAGTTAGTAAACATTTTAGGAATTCAATATGCTGGGGTGGGAATTTAACCGCGCTATTTACTTACGTTATGCCAATTCAACATTGTAGACCTGAAGAATTGAAAGGAGGGTGAATGCTGCAAAACATGTGCATGGGGCACTATAAGTTTTCATGACCAGCCCAAACGTGTTAAAACGGCAAGACAAGCAGTTTATAGCGGAGTGTTAGTGCCGTCAGGTATTGAAAGTTATGTATGGCACAAGGACCGAAGTCGACTGCATGTCCTAAGAGAACATTGAGATATATACCTTTTAGTCCCTTCACCTCATAGAAAACTTTGAGAGACAGAGTACAAGGAACAGCTTGATAAAAAAAAATGTGGAGTGATTAGAGATATAATGACAGTAGTCGAGAAATGCTTGTAGAGATGAAGGGTTCTTATTTGATCAACTAAGCGAAACAACGTCCGGTGCGGTCATGACTTGGATGGGTGACCGCTAGTGGCATTACTACTGAACGTACCTACATTAAGCCGTCGGTCTCGGAGTAATTGTAGGTTAGCCTGAACAACATATTCGACGACATCATCTATAACCATCAAGTGAGACAGTGGTCAAAAGCTAGCCAGAAAGAATTAAAAAAAGAGGATGGACAAAAGTTGATTGACAGAGCAAGTGCCAAAGGGGAAATCCACGGCGAAAGGACGTAATCTGACCAGATTGGAGACATTCTGAAAAAAGGCCTAGTCATGTTCACACACAGGAAATAATCAATTCCAACCCAAACGGCCCCGTAGATGTTTTTGTAGCAGTAGAACTCTTTGTGATAGAATTTGTCCGGCTCAAGGACAACATAAGCTAGTAGTCCGATCCGGCATCTGTCCTGAAGAGCCAGTTTCCATTCTAGGTTAAAGGTCAACGCACACGTATTGCCTTTGCACCGTATTGTAAGGTGCAGATTTTTTTTTCTCTTTGATTGCGCTAATCGCTATGACACTACCTTCATTCCTACGACTTGTCCAAAGTCGAAACAAAGCCGGTACGGCGTGGCGGCGCCGTCGTTTAATGTGCGTTGCACTTGCGTTGTTGGAGATCTGAAGCAGAATACTGAACTCTACAAGGCATACGATGTTGAATGGGTCAGTGTGCGCCATCAATGTAACATAGAGATGAGCCTAAGTCGTCAACCTTAAATTCTTTATCATAGGATAATATTTTCCAAACTCTCAAATATATAGGTGATACGATAAGGCTAAGTTTCACCGAGAATAGAAACTGGTTCTAAAAACGTGTTCCCAAAACAACGCTAGATGCTTGGCGACATTTTTATAGTAGCGGGAAGTTCTGATATTTCTATAGCAATGGAATCAACGTACGTCTCTAACCAACGTAGTTTTTTTATGTGGGTAAGCGTCACACCTGTCCATTACAGTGGGATTATAATTCTCATTTTGGACGACACTGCACTGCGGTCGTCAATCTGAGACATTATGTCTTGTCTCATTCACTTAGTAATCTCATTTGTTACAGTGCCTTTCACACCTAAACACGGTATTATTGCACACTACTGCTTCGAGGCAGAATATCTGACACTGTGGTGGTACCCACTAATACAGACACTTGCTAAACAGGACTACAACCTTGTAAACTGGTCAGCAATATAAAAAAACATTTTGATGACAGCTGTCTATTTGTACATTTTATATTACCTATGTTCTGGTAGTCATTTTGCTCTAATGAGTGTGCTGCTGTCGCTTTTTTGGCACCGTTTTTCAAGTCAAGCGAAGGATTAATAACAGAATTGAGATATAAATAAAAACCCAAAATCATTATAACATAGCAACTATTTATTAAATAATAACCATCTAGGATCGTAGTACACTTGATTAGTCATAGTACATACAATAATACAGTTTAAAACTTGGGGGCTGGGCACCCCTCCTTGGAGTAGTCACGGGTGGGAGAGTAGAACTGAAAAGAAAAAAATTTGATAAGAAAATGATAAATGCAATATACAGGGTTATTGTATAACCACTTAGGGTTGAGGTTACTTCTGCTAGTCCTAACAAATATTGAAATATTTTTTTGTGTTTGTTATGACGAAATAAGCACGAGGACCACCTGATGTTAAAATTCTCTTGTGCCTGTAATTAAATATTCATATTTTCTATTACTTAGCTCGATGTAAATATTAAAAACTCTATTCAAAGGGAGCGCGGCGCGGTCCAGTGTTGCCGCGGCGGGCGCTCTTAGCTCGGAGTAGGCATTGTCTTTTACTACGAGACACAGAACTTAAAAGTGTCAGACAGTACTAGAAAAACTTAGTGTTGAATCTCTCCGAGCCAAGAGCACCCGCCGTGGCAACACTAGACCGCGCCGCCTTCTATTTGAATAGTTTTAAATATTTACATCCAGCTAAGTAATAAAAAATATGAAATATTAAATTACAGGCATAAAAGACTTTTAACATCAGGTGGTCCTCGTGATTATTCCGTCAAATACACATGAACAAAAACAAAAAAAAATTATCAAAAAATAAAAAATTTCATGGCAAAATATAGGACTAGAAGAAGTCAACCCTAAGTGGTTGTTAGCATTTTACCAATAACCCTGTATAATTACTAACTCATAACATTACAAATGTTACAGTTCATACATATGTATGTGTATGTATGTACATATAATCACACCTGTATTCCCCGTAGGGGTAGGCAGAAGTGTGTCAACACCCACGTTTTACCGATTGGGTTTTGGTCCCATGGCGAGCCTATTCACTGGGCACAGTTTCAGGATCATACAAAAAGTTTTCTCTAACACAATGGACGAAACAGAAGAACATTTTACAAATAATTTGTTTACATTTAACATAAGAAACACAGGACAGGACAAGACAGGAACACAAGAACATATTGTATGATACCCTGGTAGGGCACTAAGATGGTATACAGCTCAGTTGTGCGTCTAATCCACACAACACCCTACTCACATCCACGAGAGAAGTGGCATGCTGATTATTTGGAGTACTTTCCCCTTACTCACCTCTTACGACATCAACGGGAAGAAATGGGTAGGTGGTAGGGACATTCTAACCCGACACTCCGTTCAGTAGCATTTTAATTCTTTTAGCTCTAACATTATATCATAGGAAACTGAATTAATTTGGTATCTGTACATAACTGTATAAGCCGGAATGTCCACTGCTGAACACGGGAGGCTGTGTTGCCCATTAAGGAAATGGTTTGCCATAATCCCCACACTTGGCAGGCGGCTTAGGATCCTTGTATCTTATACATGTATATCTACTCAACATGTTTTATGAAGTCAGCATAAGCCAGTGGCTTTGAACTAATTCAAATTGTAAAGAATACTATTATGATGAGCTTGAAGATATGGGAACACCTGTCAATTTTGTCACAATGCAGCAATTATATGCAAGTAATTTGTTGGCAAAAAAGAAATCTATCCAAACTAATATACAAAGAGGTTGATTGTGTTGAGCAGGTTCGTCAAGACTCGAGGTGGCGCAAGTCCCGGAGCGCTTGACGAAAAAACAAAAGCAGAAACTTAGACAGAAAGAGAGGAAAAGACTGCAACTTGAGGCAACACGGGTAGGACAAAAGCCGGAAGCCAGAGACCCTAGTTCGGCTTCATGCTTGACGGGACAAAGGCCTCAAGCCGGAGACCCTAAAGCGGGAGACTGTCCGACGGGACAAAAGCCGACGACTGGAGTCCGAGCCCAGAATGCCCCCAAAACCTCTCAACTGAGCAGAGCATCACAGCCTAAGATCGTTGCTGGCCTACCAGTGGTAGAACCCATACCTTCCGGATCCAAAGGCAAATGGATGCACACCAAACACGGCAACCGCTACAACCGGCAGAAACGAGCAGCGATGGCCATTGCCAAATCGGCACAGGCCCCAGTTCGTGCCGAACCTTACAAAAGGACGCGGTTAGACGACACAGTGTCACCCAGAGGTGACCACAAAAAAACAAAGCTTGACAGCTCACGCAGGGCCCAGACCAGCTATGCCGAGATCGTCCAGAACGACCTCTGCGTAGCTGTGACTGGCGCAAATTATGAACTGACAGCCGAGCAAGCCACGAAGGTGAAGAAGTTCCTGACAGCGCGGATTCTGGCGGACGTTAAGGACCCCAACATCTCCTTCTCCCCCCTCTTCAGAGGCAAACCCATCATAGCAGATGGAGCACTGAAGTTGTGGTGTGAGAATGAGGCTTCACTTGAGTGGCTCAAAAACGCCATAAATAGCATACCCACTGAAGCAGGCGCAAAGCTGGTCGTGAAGAAGCAGGCGGACCTAACCAGACTGGTTAGAGCAGCTCTTTTCGTTCCGGAATGCGTGGGCACAGTGGAAGATACAAGCCTAGTCCTGGCAGATCAGAACCAGTGGGCACTTGTCCACACGTGGAAGTTGTTCTCCCATTCTCTGCACGGACCGGAAAAAGACACAATGTTCCTTACATTGGGGATACCAGAAACCGTCATACCGACTCTCCTGGATCATGGAAGACGACTCTGGTATAACCTGGGGAACATATACGTGCGCTTCTATGCGGCCAATGGATCGCTCCAAGATGAACCACCAGAGGCAATGACGACGAAGACCACAATGGAGGCATCCAGTGTGAGTGAGTCTCAACCTATGGTGCCGACAGCAGACCAACCAGCTCCAACAGACGGGACGATGGATGTCACTCCGGATGCACCGTCTCACTCATCGCCTAGACCATCAACCTCAAAGGCGACGGAAGGCATGAGTGTGGATTCCGACCACCCTAAAAAGGAGGTATGGCGGAGGCCAAGAAGGAGCCAAACGGAGTCAGATGGGGAGGGAAGCTCGAATGACAGCGACCCAAACCCGTTTAACCTGTAGTGTCATCCAAAGCAACCTCCAGCACAGCCTCACTGCAACGGCTAACCTGCGCAGAGTGCTGGAGGCAGACAACGAGGAGACCATCGCCCTGATCCAGGAGCCGTGGATCAGGGCAGGGCGTGTGTGTGGTCTCACTAATCTACGAGGTAAGTTGATCCTTGACAACACTTGTGACCAGCATCGAGCTTGCATTTATGTACCAAAAAATATAATAGCAGTGCCTCTAACCCAGTTCTGTTCCAGAGACTTGGTAACAGCCAGGCTCCCGAGCGTAATTGGGGAGGTGACAGGGGATGTCATCGTCGCGTCAGCCTACATGCCCGGCGATGAGGAGGTTCCTCCGAAAGACGTTGATGACCTGGTAAGATACTGTGAACTAAATAATTTTAATCTAATAATATCAGCTGACACGAATGCCCATCATCCAATCTGGGGCATGCCAACATCAAACAGCAGAGGAAACGATCTGGTAAATTTCTTATTCTCTACCAATCTTTCAATAGCTAACACGGGTGCGAAACCAACCTTTGTGAGAAATCAGAGCCGCACCATCATAGACCTCACCTTGGTATCAGGTAATTCGAGTCTAATCGCGAACTGGAGAGTTTCGGATGAACTCTCAGCCTCCGACCATAGGTGGATAAGGTTTGAACTACAGGTAACAAAAACTACACCAGTGCCCACAAGAAACCCTCGAAGGACTGACAGAGAAACCTTTAAGAAATCTCTGACTCAGTACCTCAAAACAGCAAACACAACACAACTAAACAGCACCATAAACATTGAGCAGAACGTTAAACAGCTTGCAACTGACCTCACTAATAGTTTCGAAAATGCCTGCCCTCTGACACTGCCGAGTGACGACAAGGGCAAGAAAATAGTTTGGTCAAAAGACTTAGAAAGAAAGAGAGGAAAAGTACGCAAACTGTTTAACAGAGCCATGAACACCTACAGGGACGAGGACTGGGACAGGTACACTGAAGCTAGATCAGCTTACACGAAACTTATCAGGTCTAAATCTCGTAGGTCTTGGCGAAACTACAGCACAAACATAGCATCCAACGCGCAGGCAAACAGAGTACGAAAAATAATGGCAACCAATCCGAGTAAAGATATCGGTACTCTGAAGAAAAGTGACAACACCTACACAAAAACAGACACAGAGACAAACACACTATTATTAGAAACACACTTCCCAGGCTGCAATATCGAGGACACCATACGCTGGAGTCCAGATGTAGTAACCACACCCACACCGACAGACTGGCTAGTAGCACAGACTGTGGTCACGGAGGAAAAAATCAGGTGGGCAATTAACACATTCCTTCCATTCAAAACACCAGGCTTGGACGGGATTTTCCCGGCACTCCTACAATGGGGCTTGCCTGATATAGCCGGAGTACTCAACCCCATTTTTAGGGCATGTCTAGCATATAGATATGTACCCGTGCAATGGAGGGAGGTCAAGGTTATCTTCATACCCAAACCAGGCAAGAGTGATTACACAGAAGCGAAAGCATACAGACCGATAAGCCTCACGTCCTTCCTCTTAAAAACCCTTGAAAGGCTGTGTGACAGGTATATCAGAGATAGCATACTCACTATAACACCTCTTCATCCTGAACAACATGCCTACAGTGCAGGCAAATGTACTGAATCTGCCTTGCACAACGTGGTACACAGAATAGAAAGAGATTTACAAAATAAAAACTTATGCCTAGGTGCATTCATTGACATAGAGGGCGCCTTTGACAAAACAAATTTCACCAGCATAAGAACTGCTATGTGTCGACATGGAGTTGATCCCACTCTAACCGATTGGATCATCATTAACATGCTTAGGCTAAGGGCGGTACGCATAGTCTTAAATGGCGAAACCAGGGGGGTGGTATCACGGGGCTGCCCACAAGGGGGAGTCCTGTCTCCACTTCTCTGGAACATGGTAGTCAATGACCTGATCACCAGGCTCAACTCCAGTCGATTCTACACGGTGGGCTATGCTGATGACCTGGCCATTCTAATATCGGGACTATGTGCTAGCGTCGCATGTGAACTGATGCAGAAAGCCCTGAGGATCATTGAAGCATGGTGCACAGAACAAGAGCTCACCGTGAATCCAGGAAAAACAGAACTGTTGTTTTTCACAAACAAAAGAGCACTGGGCAGGTTTACCCTACCCAGTCTGTTCAATAAGGAACTAAAACTGTCAAAGGAGGTGAAATATCTGGGCATCATACTAGACAGCAAATTGAACTGGGCAAGTCACCTAGAGAATAAGTTGAACAAGGCCAGTGTTACTTTCTGGCAATGCAAAAGAATGATCGGAAAAACATGGGGGCTTAGCCCTAAGATCACCCTATGGCTGTATGCAACGGTTATCCGACCATCCCTCACACACGGAGCAGTGGTATGGTGGCCCAGAACCAAACTACAAACTGCTATTGCCAAACTAAAACAATTCCAGAGACTAGCCTGCGTCGCTATCACTGGGTGTATGAAAACCACGCCTACTGTCGCGATTGAAGCTCTCCTCGGCATGATACCGCTACAGCTGTACATACAGCAAGAAGCAGCGGCATCCGCATATCGACTTAAAGCATTAAATCTCTGGAATCTAAGTAGACAAGCACCACACACAAACATCATAGAGAACTACACTGATAACAATAATGGTTTGATCTTATCTCTCTATGACAAAGTTAACAAGCAGTACCACTTCTTTAAGAGCTACACTATACAAACACACGAAGAGCCTAGTGACAGTTCAGGTACTCACGAATATAGAATTTATACAGATGGCTCTAAAATGACTACAGGTACAGGAGCAGGTAGTTTCTCCGAAGAATTTAACATACACATAGCAACAGGCCTGGGTGCACACAACTCCATATTTCAAGCCGAATGTGTGGGTATTATCCAGGCTTTGACTGCGCTACTGAGTAGAAAGGTAAATGGTCATTTTATCAAAATCCTCTCGGACAGTACTGCAGTTCTACGAGCCCTGAAACGACATGATCTATCATCGGGGCTGATCATACAGTGCCATCAGCTACTGGAAGAAGTAAGTAGTCACAATAACAAAGTTACTCTTCAGTGGATAAAAGGGCATAGTGGGTCTAGAGGCAACGATGAAGCAGACGAGTTGGCGCGGAGAGGTTCGGGTCTTCACCCTGCAGGACCAGAGCCTCTGATGCCACTTCCATTCAGCCAAGTCCGGGCCTGGATCCGCCAAAGAACTAAAAACTTACATCAAAATTACTGGGCAGGTACAATAGACTGTAGACAGGCGAAAGAAGCTTTCCCAGAGTTAAACTTAAGGTACTCTAGAAGGCTCCTCAAGCTTAAAAGAGACAAATTACGACGGGTCGTTGGAATTGTCACTGGTCACTGTCATCTAAACAAACACCTGTTTACTATAGGTGTCACAGACAGCCCCCTGTGCAGAGGCTGTATGGAAGCAGAGGAGACAGCCGCACATGTGCTCGTCGAGTGCAGCAGTGTGGTGTCCCAAAGAGCAGAGCACCTTGGTACGCCAGGGACCGTCCAGGAGGCCTGCGCCGGCATCAGCGAGCTGCTGGCCTTCCTGGCCGATGTTGGATGGCTGGATTAACGACAGCCTCCAAACTCCACGCAAAACAGGCCGCACAAGAGCGGCAAAATTGCGGAAAAGAGCCCGCACACCAAGTACCAAGTAAGTAAGTAAGAGGTTGATTGTTTGTTTGAATTGAATAGGCTCTGAAACTACTGTCAAAGTCAAAGTCAAAGTCAAAATCATTTATTCAATTTAGGCGTCTACGACGCTCTTATGAAGGTCAATTACAAATTTTAGTATTGAAATATTCTACATTGTACTGCCACGTTCAGCAAATAAATTGTATAGAGCCACTGCGAGAAGAACGGGCAAGAAACTCGGGGCCATTCTTTTAAACATCTTTTAACAATGTGTTACATACATACTATATAATAGAGTTATTACAATATTTGTTTAAATTATGTAGGTGACAGGCAATAGCTTGGCGGAGGCGGAATTGTCCAGGCATTTTTGTCGTTTATGTAATCAGAAACTGTGTAGTAGGATTTTTTAATCAATATGTTTTTCACATGCAACTTGAATTTCCCTTCTGTGAGCGTTGTAATATGTTTGGGAACTTTATTATAAAACCGCACACAATTACCTAAGAAGGACCTTTTATTTGTCTTTGCTAATCTAAAACCTGGCACCACTATTTTATCTTTATTCCTAGTATTGTAATCGTGATTGTCACTGTTTAATTTAAATTTACTCAAATTTTTACGAACATACATAATATTTTCAAATATATACAGACTTGGATACTGGACTCGTGAAAGGGCATAGGATAGTTTTTATCCAACTGTGCAAAAAGAGGTTAATTGTTTTGCGTGATAACCAATACAATCGCAGGCGGAGCCGCGGCCAGAAAGCTAGTACATAATAAGCCTGTGAACAAGGTACATTATGTATAAAGAAAATATATTATTTCACTTTATTTTTGAGATGGTAAGGGGCATATGGCAGGAAACTAGTAGGGAAAATCGAAATAGAGATAAAAATTGAGGTCAAGGTAATATGAATGTATGTAATATCAATTATGGAAATGAAAGTTAATTCCCATTGACATGGGCAATAATGATGATAATAGAATTTTATTCATAAATTGGCCATAGTGGGTCAGCTGATGCCAAGGGATTAATGGCTGTGTTCAGCAGACGATCCAACTGATATAAAGTATGACAGGGCAGGAGGATCACTTTGCTCTTGATATGCTTTGGATGCAACTTTAAAAATACAGTAGGTGTCTTAAACGTGCCATTCCAGACAAGTCTAAATTATGCTTGTCTTCAAGGGTCAGGAAAGTGTAAAGACTGGACTGTTTTACTGCATCTAGTAACCAGGATGCCAAATTAACATATATATGCATAAAAACCCTGTGGGGTGCGGTGTTAGAATTGCACCTCCCCATATCGTCCCATGGGTGTTGTAAGAAGCGACTAAGGGAAAAATAATGGGAGATGGGCAGCAGCACCTTCTAAAGAACTGCCATCTTACACTGCCATCCCCAAGCCGCCTGCCAAGCGTGGGGATTATGGCAAATACCCCCTTAACCCATTGATATTGGCAATAATGATAACAATAGAATTTCATTCATAAATTGGCCACAGTGGGTCAGCCGATGCCAAAGGATTATAGGGAAGGCTGTGTTCAGCAGTGGACGAGTCGGCTGTTACAGTACAGTATGCATAAAAAGAACAAGCTGGCACCCAGTGATGTGCTTCTACCACATCCTGTTGATGCTATTTATTTTTGTAGCTATTCATGAATACACACATAGGCTTGGGGGCAAACTTTTTCCACTGGAATAACAATCATTAATATTTTAGTACTTTGTTATTATAATAAAAATATACAAGGTAAAAAGTAGGTATTTATTATTTTTATTCAGAATCTGTCAGCCCTAGAAGCAATTTATATCTAGAGATTGGATATTTGGATGCATATTTTTAAGTTAGGTATAATTTTTTAGTTAGTTAGATATGCATCTAATTTTACATAATTACACAAAAATTGTTGATTCCAGAATAGCATAAATTTCACAAACAATACAAAAGTTCATTCTATATTTTCAATAACACTAAATTTGTTGATCCCAGAATTACAGACGTTTTTCTCTACAAATGTGCAGTGCAGTAGAAGAAGCAATGATTATTTCATATTATGACTATGACATCAACATGGCATATTATTATTACTACCTCTTCAACATTTGTGTGAAAGCACCACTACATTCAATTCAAGACCCTGGGTTTAATATCCAGCTTGGAAAGATATTCTTACTTTGCCCTGACATATGACAATAGGCCTGGGATTAAATAGAAAACTATTACACCTGGGACTTAATAGATAACTTGGATAATATTACCTTGTACTGCTTGTCACGGTATTCTTGCCATGGCTCGGGGTTGGACTTTTTGTTCCAGGAAACATCAGGGTTGCGCGTCGCAAGCCGGATCGTGTATGCAACAGCCATGGCGCATCCGATGCCCGTGCACACATACAGCGGGATTAACTGAACATAATAATATTACTAAGGAACACTTCATGAGAACCAGGCATTGACACTACTGATTAGGTACAATTCATTGGCTCATAATTGAACACTTTATTTTGTTCATGTAATAGGCAACACATCTTTACTTTCAGAACGAAATACTTTGTACTCTTATTAGTAGTTACGTTTATTTTCTTGTCATCTCTTTGAATAATACAATACACAGATAGAGGTTAATTATGTAAGCGCTGCAGATTAGAGACGCAGTTTACAGTGCACTGCCATTTAAACCTACTTACAGCCTTGTGTTTCTTCAAACTTTCGATGCTGAGTCCCTGCATTTTGGTTGCGTTTCAATCTAGGTTTTCTGAGAAATAATCACGATTCCACTTCCTTTTCACGTGAAAATCTGTTATCGATTTTTATTGCAAATGAGAAATTCTACTTTTTTGTACTTGAATGAGCTGAACTGTCAGAAAATATCGTATGTCAGTGACAATGCCTAACCTCGTATTGTCTATGGCAAATATAGGTTCATGCTACACGACTCAATATAGAACATATCACACGTATAGCATAGTGTGATGATGTGGCTGCTGAATTATCTCACCTTTCAAACCTTCTTGGACAAACAGGTGTACAAACTTTCAACTAGGACAAAAATACCCTACCACTGAAGTAAATAAGTCACAAAGAAATAAGACGTATAAATTCATAGACTCCTTAATCGGCTTGTTTTGAACCCAATGTGGAGCAACACCTTACTCATGATATGATGATAGGAGTAGGGTGCTGCTTATTCAGTGCATTTTTAAACACTAGCGTCAAATTTGATCCAGTATGTTGGTTTCAAAACTGTACGTTGAACGACAATGTATAAAAACAGATCATATTCGAATCCGCCTCGCGTTGGCCACTTTGAACTAAATAATAGACAAGTTTAAGTTACATTAGAAAATTACAAATATACCATAGGAAAAATGTAGGTCATGTGCGGGATTCAAACCCACGTCCATCCACCCTTTTAGCCGGGTATGCTCTAACCAATTGAGCTAAGATGACAATGAGTAATAACTTAAATTTGTCCTTTTGTTCTTTAACCATCGTATTGGAATGGAACGACATCTATAGTACAACTTACGTGGTACTACAAACAAGACCAGTTTTGCAATATTTGTATATATATATATCGCCCTCAGACTGGTTATTAAAAATCTTTCTTTAAAATGTATTGTTCTTCTTACTAAGATATTTAATGACTGTTTCAAGCAATATCTTCGAGCATATAATAACTTCAAGGTTGACTAAAATCACAATCAACAAACTGATCCCTGAACAGTTTGGGTTTAGGAGGTATCACTCGACGTCGCAGCAAATGGCTAGAATAACAGAACATATTGCACATCATCTAAACCTAGGCCAATCCACAGGCATGCTTTTATTAGATGTCGAAAAAGCTTTCGATACTGTGTGGCACTCTGGCTTGCTACATAAACTATTGTTGATTGGTGTTCCCCTACATTTTACTAAACTCATCCAGTCCTATGTAAATGATCGCCGTTTCTCTGTTCATATTGACAACTGGTCTTCAAATACACGTGCCGTTCCTGCTGGCGTGCCTCAAGGCTCTGTACTTGGTCCATACCTATTTCTTATTTATCTCAATGACATCCCCAAACAGCCTCACACCCATCTTGCAGGTTTTGCAGACGATACTGCCAGCTTCACGTCATCACACGATATAGATAGTGTTTTTACACGTCTGCAATGGTCTTTAGATCAGCTCACCAAATTTTTCACTCAATGGAAGCTTGTTAAATACACACAAAACAGAGGCCATAATGTTTACAAGAAAACGATCATTTCCTGACAGGCAGCTTAAAATTAGTTCTCACCATATACCATGGAGTCAAACTGTTAAATACTTGGGCTTGATTTTTGATAACAAAATCAACTGGACAAGTAATACGAATGTGTGAGATTTGTCAAGATAGAGAGCATTTATTAATCTGTAATGTAGTCTCATTAAATTATAAGATGTTTTCAGGCGGTGATGCCATAATCTAGTCCTAGCTTAAGGTAAAGTAAATGAGTACTAGTTCAGTACTTAACTATCCCACTTACTAGGTTTTCTACACAAAAGGGAATCATAAGGATACTTCAAAAACACAACGTTTATAGGAACACATAGAACACTTTAATAAGAATAATACATCATTAGGGTCACATGGATTACTTCAAAGGTAATATTGTATAGTCACATTTCACAACGATAATACAATAAAAAGGGCGAATTTGGAAGCCAACAAACATAGACCCACACACAACACATGAATATCAGTTACGTTACATTAAATAATATAATACAGTACTTAACTCAATAAGTCTCGATGCAGCAGTCACTTGTGAAGAATAAAGAGAGCTCAGCAAGTTGAGACCTTGGTTTTATAGCCATGACTGGCGCCAAGTGTCTGTCGCATATACATTAAAGTTCCCGCCATATTTACCACAACCAATCAGAGACATGAAAGTTCCCGCCACAACGTATCAGCCAACCCGAAATAAGACAGGATGGTTCGTCATTGGCTAGTCTAGAATGAATACAGATCATAAAGGGTTTCAGTGTGGCGGTTATTAAAAATGACAAATATCAACAAGTTTTAGAATATTCTACAATTACATAATGAGTAACTTCTCGTAACTTATTTACTTAAGATAATCTAAGCTTAACAAATATATGATTCTAACAAATGCTTTTCAAACGAAAGGAATAAAAGCCATGAACGCACTATTGCCAACCTTAAACCGACGCTCCAAGCTTAGTTCCAAAACAAAATTAAGAATATATAAAACTCTTGTACGACCATGTATTAGTTACGCTGCACCAGTTTGGAGTAGCACTTGTAATACAAACTATAATAAACTTCAAATAGTACAAAACCGGGCAATCAAAATATCTTACAACACTTCTTTTCGTACAAACCTAACTAAACTTCATGATCAAATCAACTTCCCCTCCATTAAAAAATATATACTACAGTTGTCACGTAACTTACTACTTAACTTACTTATATAAAAATCGTCATCATAAAAACCACTTAATTGCAACCATTGGTACAATCAAGTTGAAAAACGTGTCATATTCGACAACCTATTGTCGATACCGACTGCCCCATTACTACTTTCTCGATAGCGAATGACGTTGGCATGATAACGCAAGACCGGTTGCCGGCGAGTACCGAGCGATCGTGCAGTTAAACTATTGGCTTACACAAATCTACCTCCACAATTCACGATGTATTATTGTTTACCAAAACTTTACAATAATTGTTTTTTAACTAACTCAACTCTGTATTAACATTATGAAATTATCTGTTCTTTTAACTCTTTAGTAATAGCAAGCAGGTTATGTATAAATTACCTCTTGTTGGTATTTTGTTGTTTTATGGTACAATAAGGTTTTAAAATGTGGAGTATCTAACTGCACATATTTCTATATCAAGAAGTATATATTTTTCTATTTTGTTACTTCATATAAAAATCGATGTCCAATACATGTTTCAAAGTTTTAAATAGGTGTAAATCGTAGCCTATACAAAATATTATAACCTAATGTTTGTTTAACTGCATTTCTAAATTGTGTATGTTGAACATTGTTATATATATAACTTTATTAAATAAAGGAATTTTTAAATCAAAAAAAATCAGACTGGTTTTTGGATGGCAAAGATGGAAATATGTTCCACATGTATGCGATATACTTTATTTGATTTCTTATTGTAAGTACCTATTTAACATCATCTTGTGTCGCGAGTGACATGAAACGGGTATACTATATTATTATATGTTCTATGCCTATTGACTATACCATGATATATAAGTATACTGCATTCTTAATTTTTTTTACGATATTTATTTTTATTCAAAAAACATACCTACACTACAAATCAACATCTTTAATCATGCCCCGCGGTTAACATATAGGTATATAGAATAAGTTTGGTCTGCGAGCAACGTGAGCGCACTTAGACTTTGGGCACACTAATGATTTTGAAAATCTGTCGCCAAGCACCTAACGGTGTGTTCCGGCAGCTGTCCTTGAGAACCAGTACTTCTAGGTTAGCCTGAACAACATCATCGACCACATCATCACTTACCATCAGGTGAGATAGTGGTCAGGCTTACCTATCAAACATATAAAACAAAAAAAAACACTAGGTATACAATCACACATCAACTGCATCTACAAACATACACGTAGGTATACATGCATGCGTGCACAAGCGCGCTTGCAAACCAGGTAATTACTGATTGAACAAGTAATATTATATTGCTTCCTTGCCTAACCTATGCGTGCAACCGCGGCTCATTTAGTCATTTATAAATTATATATATACGATCTATAATCACCCGCGAAATTGTGAAACGTACTCTGATTGGTCGCCGTTATAGGTGCCATGAGTTCATTTCATAGAGTTAAGAACAAAAAGAATAGTCAGACAACAAAAAAACATATTCATTTCGAGTTTGTACATTAAAAAAACTAAGGGATTTAAAATAATGACCACCAGAAACTGCTTTGATACCCTTAGTTTATTACCAAAAAATGTAATCGGACACCAAATGTAGTAAATGATCACTATATTATAGCGAGGGGTTAAATATCATTTAGTCTAGGGCAAAGTGATATTTAGGTGCGACGACGAGCGATCAACGAAGCGAGGAGGAGCATTAGGTTACTTGTGACTACAACAACCAGCGAGCCGAGTGAGCGAAGCTAGCGTGCCGCGGCAGTGGCTGGCGATGCGCCACAAGACTTTAGTTTCAAATATGTACTACATTTGGTGACCATTTACTACTTTTGGGTTAACAATGATTTATTTAGAGTAATTTTGCTTAAATAGTATAGTAAGATGTAAAAACTTTGATTATAAGATTACATTATATGCTGGTTTAATTATGGTGATAATTTACTATTTTTGTATGGTATAATATGTTACTCTACTATATCTGGTGGTAAGTTAAACATAAGCCGAAAAAAAAAACATTAAAAACCTGTACCTACGTATTTTGCTTATGACCACTGTAATACTTTCGTAGATCTATGGTAAATTGTTGTTGATGCACATAATTTATTGTACCACCAACTTAACTGTGCAGTTTTCGAGGGCGCTACTGGTCATGGAAATCAACTACAGACTGTCACAATTTGAGGGAAAGTTTTAGTTCTTTTTTCTGCCACTTGAACAGATAAGTTGGTGGGTCTGTACAATTTGACGGCTGGACATGGTCAGTTTATAATCTTACGAAAATTAAACGTTAGATTGTAAATTTTAGTTTCCATTCACAATCTATCGACAGGTTATAATCTAACTAGATTTATTATAAACTAACGGTTAGTACAATAAAACGGTGACTATATATATATTTAGAAAAAAATATATACACCTCCATACATTGTTTAGCTTAGGGTATGTTCCATTAGTCGCTAAGAACGTTAATTTCGATAATTTTGATCACATCTGCGTCTGTGGTTGTGATCACTGTGATCGTTTGTAACTGTCGTCCCCTGTTCCATTTAGGATAAGAACGCTAAGAATGCCACTAAAATTTGCCACTTCTGTCACTTTTGACATTAGATATAGGGAATTCAAACTGTTCCAGTAGCCTCATAACGTTTATGGCGAAAATAATGCCAAGACCAATGTGGAACAGCTTTTTGGGAGTGTGATCGTTTTTAGCGTTTTTAGCGAATCTAACTTCAAATGGTGTGCACCCTTAGAAGTAGTTACGAGTATTATGACTCGATTTCCCGCCGAAGGAAATATGACACCCGTATATAGATATTTATTCCCCTTTTAGCACTCGCCTTCAAATAATTTTGACTATAATATATTTTTAATACTACTATAGGGCGTATCCCATTTGACACATCTGCGTCTATGGTTGTGATCACGTGATCGTTTGTAACTGTCATCCCCGTTCCATTTTTGGATAAGAACGCTAAGAATGCCACTAAAATTTGCCACTTCTGTCACTTTTGACATTAGATGTAGCGTTTAAGGTAAAAATAACGCCAAGACCCATGTGGAAAACTTTTTGGGAGTGTGATCGTTTTTAGCGAATCTCACTCAGATGGTACGCACCTTTAGGACAAGAATGCCACAAAAAATTTGCCACTTCTGTCACTTTTGACATTAGATGTAGGTAATTCAAACTGTTCCAGTAGCTTCATAGCGTTTATGGCGAAAATAATGCTAATGCCGGGTACAGACCAAGCGAACGAGACCGAGCGAATGCTAACGAGTGTGATTTGCCGATCAATACCGCACGCTCGCTCGCTTTCGCTGTTGTGTCCACGCTAAGTGAATGCATTGAAGTTCATCGACCATCGGCGAACCACGGCGAAGCGATACTCACGTAGTGTTTTGGTGATCATGAACAACAACGGTCTTCAGTAGCTAGCGCTGCATTTATTGAGATAAACGAAAGTACTCGATCTAAAAGAAAACGGTGGCGCTGGTGGATGACGTCGTTATTACAAGCAGGTTTTTGTATGATGGAACCCAACTAATGCGCGACTTACAAAAAGAGAGATCTGTGAAAAATTCAACTGTCTAGCTAATACGGTTCATGAGATAACTACAGTCTGGTGACAGACAAACTTAGTCAGACTCGCACTTGGCCGATTTTTAGTATTTGTTTATAGCGACACCAGAAATACATCATCTGTGAAAAATTGAACTGTTTAGCTAATACGGTTCATGAGATAACTACAGTCTGGTAACAGACAAACTTAGTCAGACTCGCAATTGGCCGATTTTTAGTATTTGTTTATAGCGACAACAGAAATACATCATGTGTGAAAAATTCAACTGTCTAGCTAATAGGTACGGTTCATGAAATAGGTAACTACAGTCTGGTGACAGACAAACTTAGTCAGACTCGCACTTGGCCGATTTTTAGTATTTGTTTATAGCGACAACCGAAATACATCATATGTGAAAAATTCAACTGTCTCGCTAATAGGTACGGTTCATGAAATAACTACAGTCTGGTGACAGACAAACTTAGTCAGACTTGCACTTGGCCGATTTTAATATTTGTTTATAGCGACACCAGAAATACATCATCTGCCAGAAAAATTACAGGCTAATGAGACCTAACAACTGGACGTCTCAGTGTGACGGGCACAGTGCAATTCGTCGAAGCGATACTCACGTAGTGTTTTGGTGATCATGAACAACAACGGTCTTCAGTAGCTAGCGCTGCATTTATTGAGATAAACGAAAGTACTCGATCTAAAAGAAAACGGTGGCGCTGGTGGATGACGTCGTTATTACAAGCAGGTTTTTGTATGATGGAACCCAACTAATGCGCGACTTACAAAAAGAGAGATCTGTGAAAAATTCAACTGTCTAGCTAATACGGTTCATGAGATAACTACAGTCTGGTGACAGACAAACTTAGTCAGACTCGCACTTGGCCGATTTTTAGTATTTGTTTATAGCGACACCAGAAATACATCATCTGTGAAAAATTGAACTGTTTAGCTAATACGGTTCATGAGATAACTACAGTCTGGTAACAGACAAACTTAGTCAGACTCGCAATTGGCCGATTTTTAGTATTTGTTTATAGCGACAACAGAAATACATCATGTGTGAAAAATTCAACTGTCTAGCTAATAGGTACGGTTCATGAAATAGGTAACTACAGTCTGGTGACAGACAAACTTAGTCAGACTCGCACTTGGCCGATTTTTAGTATTTGTTTATAGCGACAACCGAAATACATCATATGTGAAAAATTCAACTGTCTCGCTAATAGGTACGGTTCATGAAATAACTACAGTCTGGTGACAGACAAACTTAGTCAGACTTGCACTTGGCCGATTTTAATATTTGTTTATAGCGACACCAGAAATACATCATCTGCCAGAAAAATTACAGGCTAATGAGACCTAACAACTGGACGTCTCAGTGTGACGGGCACAGTGCAATTCGTCGCTGACGAAATGCGTTTGTTATAGTCAGAGGTTAGTCCACTTAACATCAGGTGGGCCTCGGGCTTGTTCCGTCACAATAACATAAAAAAAAAATAAAAAAAAAAACTGAAAAATTCAACTGTCTCGCTAATAGGTACGGTTCATGAAATAACTACAGTCTGGTGACAGACAAACTGAGTCAAACTCGCACTTGGCCGATTTTTTGTATTTGTTTATAGCGACACCAGAAATACATCATCTGTGAAAAATTCAACTGTCTAGCTAATACGGTTCATGAGATAACTTCAGTTCCATAATCGTAAATTGATAAAAAACAATCACTGGATCGAAACGTCCGTTACGTGCAATGCCCGCAACTGAACGAGCATTCGCTCGTCCGTCCACACCGCGGCCGTTCGTTCGTTCCATTTCTCTTTGATGTACCGTCAGCCACCGGAGCACGGCCGAAGGCGAACGAAGGCCCTCGTTTGGCTTCGCTTGCTTGCGGCATAACGTCCACACTGATTCGTTTGCACTCGCTCGTTACCCTTCACTCGCTCTCGTTCGCTTGGTCTGTACCTGGCATAAGACCCAAGTGGATTAATTTTTTGGGATTGTGATCGTTTTTATCGTTTTTGACGAATTTAACTTCAAATGGTACGCACCCATAGTTTTGAGTGACATCTCTCACCCAAAAAATAAATTGTGACACTAATGACGTTTGCAAGCAAAAAAAAGTGACTTACTCTATGGTGGCAGTCCATCAATAAAAGCAATTTTTAGATTTGTATTACAAATAACCTATTTTTAATGAATGGTGCTACATGTTTTTAGTGAATGATTGTTTATTTTAAAACACGGAAATAGCACAAATTCAATATGAGTTTCCTATTGTGAGTATTCTTATTACATATTGATACACAATGGCGTATCTATTTTTATCTAAACTTCTTCCGTTCGTCTGCGCGCTGACGTCTTGTTTACGTCCGTGATGAAGTTTCTCTAGCTTTCGTAGATATAAAAGACTCGTTCCAAAGTACTAGCGCACCCCTACAGGGCCCCACCCGCTACTGCCGACTCGCTCGCGAAATTTAGATCGGATTTGTTGCTATACTTGATTTGGAGTAAGAGAACAATTATTATCCCATTATTGGTGCTGATTGCCGTCAAACGAAGTGTAGTAGCTGAGCTGTCTACAAAACGGTCTCATTTTCAGTGGGAGTCGGTCGAACAAAACGTTCAAGCCGAAGAAGAACATCCCAGAAGGCACTCACCAGTACGACCTGATGCGGCACGCAGCGGCCACACTTGGCTCCGGGAATTTACGGCTCGCCGTAATGCTACCTGAAGGAGAAGACCTCAATGAATGGGTGGCTGTAAACAGTAAGCTCTAAAACACCCATTTATGACAGACTGATAATTTCTAATAGAATAAATCAACTCATTACTAAAGGCATACTTTGCACTGCTTGTAAAAAGGTAGGTATGTCCAGATATAACAAAGTTGTAACAATCAACATGCATAAATCATTGTGGGTTGTGTCTATGTGCCAATAAGAATGCAGCATTGTTCAGTGAAGCAATGTCTGTAATGATTTAATCAGGCTGATTCAATGATAAAGCATTAAATTATATAGACATAAATAATTTTGTGCCATAAGACTACATTTCATCATAAATGAATCTTATCAATGTGTTACTAATACCTACCTCATCATTTTATTTAAGTATTTCCTGCTTTTGTGCAAGTTAAAAGTTCACAATATCCTGTAAAAGATGTGAGTCATGAAGTAAGGGTTTGATAATAATGTTTATTATATTCAAGCTAAACTATTATTTATTACTACACTTATAAAGCTTAAACTGATTACTCCTATTGCAAACAAACGTCTAATACCATACTTATCAATTCCAGCGGTAGATTTCTTCAACCAGATTAATATGCTGTATGGGACCATCACAGAGTTCTGCACAGAGGAATCATGTGCAGTTATGTCTGCAGGGCCCAAATATGAGTATCACTGGGCAGATGGGCACACTGTTAAAAAACCCATAAAATGTTCTGCACCCAAATATATAGACTACCTCATGACTTGGGCACAAGACCAGCTTGATGATGAAACACTATTTCCTTCTAAAATAGGTAAGGCTTTCCTCAATCCTATTCATAATATGACACTTTTATATCCCTGGACAGTTAGCCATCTGACTCAGGTATGGTAATCACAGCTTCAAGATTCCTAAGACACACTTTTATGGCAATCTACTAATGAAACAATCTTCCATATATACATAGTTATCATAAAGATAAAAAAAAATATGATTGATAGATTGCAAAATAGTAATTTGTTGTTTTAAAATCTGCAAAGCGAATAAGCTTACAAAATTACAATAAAACGTAAAAAAAAACATGGATGGAAGAACAAAATAATTTTTCGTTTCATTGTAATGTGGTAATGTAATAATTATTTTAATGTTTTTGATAAATTTTAGTAGGTTCCAAGAAATAGGTGCATAGAACGAAATACAACTGCATAAAATAAGTTGTGTCATCTACAAAGAAAGTTGTATGAGATTGAATGTCTTGTACTGAAGCTATCCAGAAATCCTATTCTGGTCAGCTCAGCCAAGACAGGAGGGAACTTATCAGCAGTGGTATGAAAACAGCTAAAGGATGAGATGATGTTTAATGATGTTTGATGATTAATTGATGAATTATCATGAAACAATACAGTATGAGAGTGGTTGGATATGATATGCCTGATTTTAAATGTCGCACGTGCGGTAATTCTGTACGCGGGTGCTCCACACGGTAGCTTGTGACATGTGTCGCGGGCTGCGTCACGATGCGGCCGCGCCGGAGTGGTTACGTTCTTCCACACGTACGTCTCACGCCGCGCATCGTCCTTCTGTCTCACGACTACCCGCACCGATGTATGTTGTTGCATCATGAAGTGGTCCATTGCCACCACAGTACTAGCCACAATGAGTGGCGTCCAAGAAGCTAAATCTTCCAGGACAAATAAAACGTAGTTTACTACCAGGGTGGTTCTGTGGAAGCTGTTAAACATTTTGCTGTTAAAACAAGCACACTGCTCAGTACAGTCCGTCTGCCAGACTAGCTCTGAAATGAATGCTGCAAAATACCCTATAGTGCATTACAGTGGTTATTTATTGTTAATTTTTTTTACTCTTACACCGCTCATCTTCCATGCACATCTCTGGTAGATCTGGAGACGCTGCCTGTGGATCAGATCACACAAAGACATGACACAGTGCGTAATTTTTCGATAGCTTTACAATATAAAACTAATTTACTACATTACGATACATTCAGTGGGAGCATGAAAGTGAGATATGAGTAGCTTAGACATCAACTAAATTTACACAATATCGGAATCACATCGAAACATCTTGTCTTTTCACTGTGAAATGGATAACGTCACTTAGCAAACAACACCGCTCAAGTCGAATTTTGGCAGCGGTATCGACATTTCAATGCCATTGGCTAGAGCTTCTGTTTGCACATAGAACCAACCAATCGGATACAACACATAAAATCATACATTGTTAGCCGCTTAAGGATCACTCATCATTAGTACTAAACCATACAAATTCTGTTACAGTTTCTTCACTCTCCTCTAAAACAAGTTAAAATGACTTGAGCGGTGTTGTTTGCTAAGCGACAATATGAAATTTAGAGTCATAAATCATAAATAAATTTATTGGTAATTACAAAATTACACATCAAGCATAATGTTTGGTTTAATGGCGCAAATATATTGTTCATTTGCTGTTGAATACGAGCGCAGAGTATAATAATGTAAAGTTTGGGTAATTCAATGTGATCCATAGCCATTGTAAATTGACCCTAAAAACTACCTAAGCTACTAACAAATGAATTTATACTGTGGAATTAGTTTTTTATTTCTACCATCAAGCAGTTACATTCGCATTACTATTCCGGTTTGAAGGTTTATGGGTGCCTGTGAAATTACAGGCACATGAGTGTTTAATGTCTCAGGGTAATGGACAGAGTGAAGTTCGATAAACCTGTTTTAGGTAGAGGTTACTGCTTAGTGGGCCTTGTGCTTCTTCTGACTCAGTCAAAAAAATACCCTCTTATATCAAGCCATAATATCAAAGATATGAGTGAATAAACTGCTATACTAAACATTGCAGGTGTACCATTCCCTAAAAACTTCTTATCGATGGCGAAGACGATCCTGAAGCGATTGTTCCGCGTGTACGCACACATCTACCACCAGCACTTCCCCGAGGTGGTGCAGCTCGGCGAGGAGGCGCATCTCAACACCTCTTTTAAACACTTCATATTCTTTGTACAGGTATGTATCTGCTCCATATTATGAATTAAGGTGTTTTATAATGTGAAGGTCAAGATTCGCTTAATGGTAAGCATATTACCTCAGCTCCTTGCACAGCACTACAATACACACCTCAATACAGCTATTATTTAATGACATGCCTGATAATTTTGTTATGCAAATGACCTGCTGCGCGGCAGTCCATAGCCAATGCCACTGAGCCATCACTGCATCAAAAAATAAGGTTATTGTTGTCTCTTTTCAGCGTAAGTTAGTAATAAATTGCACGATTATTTTGCAGGAATTCAACCTGATCGAAAGACGAGAGCTGGCGCCACTCCAAGAGCTGATTGAGAAGCTAACTGCGAAGGAGGCGCGATGAGGCACTTCCCTCTCCACTCTTCCACTCGTCTGCACTCCGCCCTCTCCTACTATCTTAGTATTTCGTGTTTGCGTCCTCCTAACTCGAATCTTTAAGTTGAAGGTAATGTTCTTGCCTCAACACATATGGGGTAACATCGTCTAGAAACTTAAAATATATATATATATATTATCTTCGACAATTGAACAGTCTGTTGACTGAAATGAACTTAACAATTATTCAATTGATCAGAACCGGCCGCTGCCGGAGTGAGTGTACCCACCCGCTAGTGAAGTGAATGTACTAACTCACTAATGAACTGAATGTACTCACTCGCTAGTGAAGTGAATGTACTCACTCGCTAATGAAGTGAATGTACTCACTCGCTAGTGAAGTGAATGTACTCACTCGCTAATGAAGTGAATGTACTCACTCGCTAATGAAGCGAATGTACTTACTCGCTAGTGAAGTGAATGTACTAACTCGCGAATTAAGTGAATGTACTTACTCGCTAGTGAAGTGAGTACAGTCACTATTACGTCGGTAAAATTGAAAGACCTCTTTTTTTTCAAGAAGGTCTTAAAGCACATGCTTATTGAACTACTACTTCAATAAGCATGTAGTAGTTCAAAATCAGACGATGATTTTGTACTACTACTTTACAACTATGAATCTTTCTCGATCATTACTATATCTATAAAGTAGTTGCACCCCTTCCCTTGCTTTTATACTAGAATAGGTAACGCCAGTTTTGTAATATGATGTAATTTTGATATAAAATTTGTGATATGAGATGGGAGTTTGCACGGTCTAATAGTGAGTAGTCTGAGTGAGTACATAAGGCTATGGGGTCTGTACTCTTCAAGTCAGCTGTTAATTAAACCCCATAGTGGCCTGTACTTTAGACAGTAATATGGTGCACTACACCTAGCGACGTCATCCAATAGACTAATAGAGAAGATTGCCTTCCTATACTATAAGATTTATACATAGATGCGAGAACTATTTAGATTTGATACTGAAGTTTATCAAACACTTAAGGTATAATTAAATAGAGTACCCTCGACGGTAAGAAAAAAGTTAATTTATATTTTTAATGATAGTAATTATTTAATTAAGGTGCATAAATAGTTAGTGTAAAGAGGGAATTGTCGTCTATGGATACACAAAAAAGGTTCAATGTAATGTTTTTGATGTGATATTTGGGCAAAATCTATTGATGACTGGACGCTCGCTAAGTTTATTTATTTACAAATGATCTTTTGTATTATTGACAAACTGTTAAGTTAAAAATGTATTTTCATTTCCTACTCATTAATGCAATAATCTCTTTAAGTATACATATAATTAAATAATGTAGATATTTTTGTGCATTTAATGATAATTTTCATTTGTATCGAATCTTATCGATTGCATTTTTTGACTGACGTGATTTTTTGTTAAATTTAATTTAGCTAATGTCTTTAAATAAAATTGTATAATTTATATGTTTTGTTTCAATTGTTAAACGGAAAGCCCGATCATAGATAACGTAATTGGACTTGCGCTTAAAAAAACCATAACTTTTAGGTATATTGTTATTTAAATATAATAGTAGATTATGATACAAGTAAGCCAAGTTACTCATTATACTCGAGGCTGTGTGTTGCAGCCCGAGCCGTAGGCGAGGGCGTAAATCAGCCGAGTGTATAATGAGCAAGTTGCTCACGAGTTTCATACGCACTTTTTCAACAACCTTACGAGGAAAAAATATACATTGCACAAATGCGATACAAATAACATACGAAAATTATGGAAAATAGCGCGCAAGTTTTTTTTTTTGCGCGCAGCTATTGTATTATGGTTACATATAAACCTCTTTGATGTTACAAATCTGTATTACCCGGTTAAATTGAAAATGCTCTGTTTACTCGCATATAATTCGCAGTTAGGTACTAACTGAACTTTGTCGGGATAAATTACCCGAATAAATTGAAAATGCTCTGTTTACTCGCATATAATTTGCAGTTAGGTACTAACTTAACTTTGTAGGGATAATTCTATTACGCACTAGTGTATAATATTATTATGCACGAGGATGTTATAATTCGGTTTATGGCCCTAAGAACGATATAATAAAGTTCACTTTACGAGAAAGGGTGTTGAAATCTTTGATATCACATTAAATCATCACCGTTTAACGCAATATCACACGACATCTAGAAAATTACAATTTCATATTTTGTCTTGTAACTTGGCCGTCCTTTATAAACTTAATTACACGCTAAAAAAAATATCAAACCCTTATCTAAGGTCTTTAAGATGAAATAACGAACCTTAACGAGGCTATTAATAAATTAACAAACATAATTAAAAACAATATACGCGCGAAATACATAACACTTCATTGGTGAAAAAGAAATATGCCTTTTCCCCCAGGTGAGATAGCGGGGTGGATTAGTAGAATACCTACTTCCACTTACCCATACAACCAAGGGCGAAAAAATACACTCCTTCCGAGGTGGGATTGGTTAAGTGGAACAGCCGATTTTGCGGTTCTGTTTATGTTAGTGTAGTTTATGTTATTAAAGGAATAGAACCTTTGTGCCCCGCCGCCGCCATTCTGTTTTTTTTTATTAAAGATGAGACGCCGAATATATACAGCGATGAATTGTACTTTATAATTTAGTAGTAATTACTGCTAAATATTAAGCCGAGGATACACATGCCTGTAGAATGGAACTGTAGCTTGATGTATAGAAGTGTGTTAACGGTGGTTAACATGTCTTAACGGTGTATAGAAGTTACTGGCGCAATGTGAATAAATATGCAAGTTAAACTTCGTCCTTGCATGCCTGTATTTGCAAGACGTATACACAAAACAGTTCACTAGGCAACCCCCCGCGGCCCCTCCCTCACGTTGCATGTCAGTAAAACAAATGTGCTATCTACTTGCGTGGCAGATATAGGCATGCCAGTCGTATACACATGAAAGTAGGCATATGTAGCTTTGTACAAGTGTACTAGTCATGTGTATTCCCGCCTTTAGGTCATTGGCTTTTGATTTTGTTGTGATTTCAGGTAGGTACAATAAATTGTTTGTATGCAGAACGTCAGGATTGAGGAGCCAATTTATAGGCGTTGTTTTACCAAATCTACTGTTTTACTTTATATCACGCATACATTTACTATATATCGTATATACTTTATGCCTATATTACAATTTTGAATACTCTCCCTACTAAGCTATTATACAGGGCGTCCCACGGCGATGCTACATGGAAAGTACCTTGAATATTGTAGTTTTAACATTTTACTGAAAATAGACATTATTTAAATTAAAAAAAACAATTGAAACTGCGTTCATAGACATTTAAATAATTACATGGTTGAACCGGGAATCGAACCCGAGAAAACAAAACACCCTGTAGTTTTATCCTACCGATCGAAAGATTTCATCAAGGATTATCTTTTGCTAAATAGTAATAATGCTAATACTGTTTTTTTTATGTTATTGTTACGGAACAAGCACGAGGCCCACCTGATGTTAAGCGGACTAACCTCTGCCTATAACAGATGCATTTCGTCACAAGTCACGAATTGGACTGCGCCCGTCACCTTGAGACACGACAAGTCTCATGTGCCTGTAATTTCACTGGCTCTCAAGGACTGCTGTCGGAACACACCGTTACGTGCTTGGTGACAGATTTTCTACTTGAGGGTGGTCGCTGGCCAGGCGGGCATTCGCAAATTGCCCTTCCACCATACGGTGAAGCTCAATCCGCGGGGGGATTCGAACCATGGAGCCACACTAAATGTATCGTATCTTTTTTAATTTCATCGGTACGAAAGTCGGACTTTTATTAGTTACCATACACAATTACTATAAAATGGTAGCAAATTTTCATATATATTGATCCATTACTTTCGGAGTTCCAGATGGCTCCTCAATTCAGATGTTTAGATTAAGGAGCTACTCTCAAATTGATATTACTTTTGATGCATTATACCTACTACAAATTATAGTATTTGTCCTACAAAATTTTCACCTTTGCTACTAAAATAAGGGTGAGTTTCCTTATAAAATCTGGAGTGGCTCCTCAATCCATACGGACATGATCTTGTGCGCGGCACTCCATATACAACCATTGCCAATGGGTTTTGTGTTTTGCTTTGTCATCACTGTTTCGAAGAGTCGTAGTTTTCGGGCTCTTAAGGCTGCAAAACTGACATTGTTTTTTATCTCCACGAGGCGGTCATCCATCTCGCAACATTACATTACCTTCTTGTATTTTAGTGGATACTTACATAATTACCAAAGAAAATACGGACCGATGAGAAAAAGGTACTTCACAAAATAACAAATTTACGAGGGGAGAAAAAATTATAGTCAATCCAAAAAGTACAACGCAATTTGAACTATAGGTGTCTCTCCATCCCGATACGGTGGTTGAAGAACCAGAGCAAAAATTAGAGTTATGAGTCATTTTGTCCTGTTAGCTCAATTGGTTAGAGCATAAATAAACGTAAGCGGTGTAATAAGCCAGGTATCGCAGTGGTTCAGCTCAAACGGAATGGCCCTCAATGTCGAGAAAACGCACATAATTTAATATTAATAAACACTTTAATATTAGTGGCAAACATACTAAAAACTTAAACATTAATTATAACGGAACGAGCGTTCCTCATGTACAGAATGTAAAATATTTGGGATTTGCAATAGATCAAGGGTTAACATGGGGTATATTATATATTGAAGCAAACTATGGACGGTTCTCATCAGCGTGTTTTGCGCTTTCCCGACTAACTGGTAGTCTCCATATTGACAATACCATAAGTAAGATATCTTATTAATGGATAATTCTAATTCATACTTAATGCCAAATGTGGAGATGCAGAAGCGTCAAAACATGAGGCCTACTTAGCCTGGGCTGATGCTCGAACCCGCAAATCTAGAGATGTACGTGAGAAGAAGAAAGCATTTAACCTTGCCGCCAAGTCCTTCAAAAAGGCTCTCAAGACGGCTCGGTTCGACCACATACGCCGAACAGGGTACAAACTTGCTTCCTACCCTTCGGGTAGCAAAGCGTTCTGGTCCCTGGCGAGGTCGATCGAAGAGAACTTCTGCCGTCCCTCACTGCCTCCACTGCTGAAACCCGACGGCTCACTAGCGCATACTGCTGAAGAGAAAGCAAATTTATTTGCCACTCTGTTTGCAGAGTCTTCACGTCTAGATGCTGGTAATGCTGTACCTTCTAGTCTGCCAAATTGCGGGACGTTCATGTCAGAAATCCGCATTCGGCAGTCTGAAGTACGCAAAGCTTTGCGCAATCTAGACGTGAACAAAGCTAGTGGTCCAGACGGTATACCAGCTGTAGTCTTGAGGATGTGTGCGCCAGAGTTGACTCCTGTATTGACTCGCCTCTTTCGCTTGTCTATGACGACTGGTCAAGTGCCGAAGTCCTGGAAGCTTGCAAACGTGCAGCCCGTGCCCAAAAAAGGTAGTCGCGCAGACCCTGCCAATTACAGGCCTATTTCAGTCACTTCCATACTATGTAAGACGTTGGAACGTGTACTGAACCACAGGCTCCTGGCATACCTAGAAGTGAACGATCTCCTCAGTGACCGACAATACGGATTTCGCCGAAACCGGTCTACTGGGGATCTTCTAGCGTATGCCACTCACATCTGGAGCTCGGCCATCGAGAACCACGGAGAGGCGCTTGCTGTCTCTCTCGATATCTCGAAGGCTTTCGACAGGGTCTGGCACGATAGCCTCATTAGCAAGCTTCCTTCATACGGCCTTCCCACTGGTTTGTGTGTTTGGATTTCAGATTTCTTGAGGGATCGGTCGATTCGAGTGGTCATCGATGGCTGTTCTTCCGCCCAATTGGCTATAAATGCCGGAGTCCCCCAAGGATCAGTACTCTCTGCAACACTTTTTCTGCTGCATATTAATGATCTGCTTAAACCCGGTATTTTTCGGTACGCAGATGACAGCACCGTTGTGGAGAGTTACACATCTAACGCAGTGCATTACAAATCCAGTCTCATAGGGAAGCGATGGTTCAGCGCTTGAACTTTTCTTTGCAGGCAGTCTCCGATTGGGGCGATGCCAATCTAGTTAAGTTCAATGCTGCTAAAACCCAGGCGTGTCTTTTCTCCGCCAAACGGAGCCCTTTTCACCTGGCTCCTACTTTCAGGGATGTGTCCGTGCCGATAAGTAACCGTTTCGAGCTTCTTGGCATCTCATTAACACCAACTCTCAATTTCGGCTCCGATATTGAGTCCAAAGCCCAGCTTGCCTCAAAAAAGCTTGGTGTTTTGGCTAAGGTGAGACAATACTTCACACCGGGACAGTTGCTTAATCTTTATCAAGCCCAAGTCCGGTCGTGTATGGAGTACTGTTCTCACCTTTGGGATGGTTCTGCCAAATACCTGCTGGAGACACTGGAAGCTATTGAGAGGAGAGCCAAGAAACTCATTAACGACGACCACCTAGTACGCAAGAGACTCCAGAGTCTCGAACATCGCCGCAAAGTCGCTTGTTTATCGGTTTTTTATCGGATACATTTCGGTGAGTGTGCAATGGAACTTCACAATTTGATTCCGCCATCCCCATTCTTTAATCGGACTTTCAGGGATACTCAGAAGCGCCATCGCTTTATGGTGGATATTCCATTTACCCGAACGAAGCGATTTACTTCTTCGTTTATCATACGAACCGCCAGGGAATGGAACACCCTGCCTGAGTCTGTGTTTCCGGTTAAGTACGATATGGGGGTCTTCAAAACGCGAGTGAATAGGTATCTTCTGGGTAAGCGCGCTCCATCATCGATCGCATCATCACTTAACATCAGGTGAGATAGTGGTCAAGTGCTACCCAGTTCAGTATATAAAAAAAAAAAAAAAATACCCCGGATAAAGGGGTGGATGGACGTAAGTTCGAATCCCGCAAATGGCTATAATTTTTTCTCTCGCATATTTGTAATTTTATTCGCCAAGCAGGCAATATTGCAAACATAAACAATATTTAAAAGAAAAGGTACTTCGTTTTTAAATTTTTGTAATCCTTATTTTTGACGAAGAATGACACTTCACAATTACTGTCATTCAGAATTAACATCAAATTAGTGTATTTCACTTTTACCGATGCTAAGGTTCCTACGGAGTGACTTCAATAAAAGACTTAAGTAACCTTAAACACTGGTTTTAATGCGTATTACAAAATGATTATTAATTATTTAAATTATTATATATCGAGTGCCTATCGTGCCGGGCGGGCGGCGACTGGTGCAGCGCACTTGCGTCATGCATTGCATCCCACCGTGTCAGCAGAATGCAAGCCATGCTAAATGTGTCGCTACATCAATCACCCCCTTTTTGAAAAAAAAAATGAAACACACACACCCATAAAAACAAATCATAAACACACTCGCAAAAGTAAAGGTTGAATAACAATAAATTACAATGACGGAGCTAAAGCGGTCATCGCGATGCGACTTGCTGACAGCGCTGTAACGCGATACGATCGCCAGCTGCGTTACTAAGGTACACTTATTTATCTACCAAGGCTTTTGCGAAGTAATTAAACAACATTAATATAAAGTAATTGAATAAAAAAATATAAGCACATTATGGAAAATAGTAAACGAAAATTCGTCAGAGATTTATGTCTTAATTTACTAAACACGACACAAAAAAATTAAAATAGTATTAGTAAGAATCGTACCACTATACTAAATACATAATCACAAATTAATATCATAACCAGACATAGTTTTTGGAGCATAGGAAAATCACGCATTCTGATTGCAGTAGAAAGTTACATACACATAGTTATAGCACACCATTACGTCACGCATATTGGGTAGCAGCAGGCGCGGAATGTGGTGCAACGTGTACCACCGCTGGCGCTGCTCCCGGCTGGAGCACGTGCACGTTGGTAAGGGGTGGTGCCGGCCCGCATGTCTCCTCGCGGAGCCAGGCTCTCATGCGGCTACGGAACTGCCGCCGAATGCCTTGACGAACCCTCCGGATCATAGAACATATCACGATCAATAGTAGTATGGCGACGATCACCATCACCATCGTGCTCTGCCGCGACATATGTGCCTCGACTTCGTTAGAATTTTGAGCTATAATAATCTGCTCTTCCTTTGACTGAGTCTTTCCCATTTCTACTAATATCATGGAACGTGCCTCTACAACAAACAATCGCTAAATAATGCATCTCCAAAAAAATATGCCTTAATGCAAACTAGCTTAACCCAGATACTGGTTGTGAAATTTATAATAATCAGCTGAAAGAAATGAACTTTGAACAGAAATGAAAACATCAATTCAGCATTAACTTATTTAAATTACGTTCAAAAGTATCAACTTTATAACAAAATTCTCCATTCTATAATTCTTACATAATAATTTGCATTATAATTAAAAAATATTTGCATGAAATTCTTACTCAGTTGCTAAACACGCATCCTAAAATCTTATGAAGTAACATTACGTGTATAAAAAATAAAAATTATAAGATGGTTAAAATATAAAAAGGTGTAAAAATATAGGTAATTCTGAGGATAAACAATAATAATAGTAAAATCTTAAATATTAAATCGTAAGGGCGGACGTATCGTGCGGCCACTCCGTGTCTGTTTGTATGACGTAGAGTCACTAGATGTGGCTGGAGCGTGGTCGCTCGTTACGTCAGAACGAAGATTACAACTGCTACTGTTGGATAAAGTACCATCCGTATTTTCACAAAGTAGATATGCGGGTTTCAAACGGTCAATAGACACGTTTACCTGTCTGTTCGAAAGTTGTACCTTATAAATTTTGTTATATCTCCTAAGCACGCGGTAGGGACCGTCGTAGGGAGCTTGTAAAGGTTTGCGAACCGTATCATTTCTGATAAAAACATATTCACACGACTTTAGATCCGGATGGATGAATAAAGTACGTGAATCCCGTTGTCTGGTTGGCACCGCTCGCATCCTACGTATCCTATCGCGTACTTCTTGTACTAAGGTGTGCGGATCCGAAGATTCGGACTTCGCTGACACAAAAAATTCGCCAGGCAGTCTCAATGTGCATCCGTAAGTTAATTCCGCGGCGCTAATGTTGGTATCACTACGTAATGTGGTTCTGAGCCCTAATAAAACCGTAGGTAACTCATCTACCCATGACGTGGTATCCAACCGAGCCTTGAGAGCATTTTTCAGGCACCTATGCCAACGTTCTATTGCACCATTACTTTGGGGATGATAAGGACTACTTCTGATCCTGTGAATCCCCATACATTTCAATAACTCAGCCCACTCTCGAATTGGCGACCTTGATCGGACGTCAAGTATTGACAAACACCGAATCTGGTAATCCATCCGTCGTAGATGACCTTGGCTACAGCTTCTGCAGTTATATTTTTGAGCGGAAATGCTTCCGGCCAATGCGTGGCGCGATCTATAACGGTAAGTAAATATCTGTACCCGTCCGATGTAGTCGGCAATGGACCTACAATGTCAGTGTGGATATGTTCAAAACGTCTAGATGGTGCAAATTGACCCAAAAATGATACCGTGTGACGTTGAACCTTCGCTCTCTGGCATTGTATGCACGTTTTAGCCCATTTATTAACATCTTTATTCATCCCCGGCCAAAAAAATCGTTGGCTTACTAATTTTCGCGTAGTATTAATTCCGGGGTGACATAGATTATGTACAGAGTCAAAGGCTAATTTACGAAACTGTACAGGTAGATACGGTCTAATACTGTCAGTTGACACATCGCAAAATATGTGGGTTGCAATATTAGGTATAGATATCTTTTTCATGTTGACGTTGCTACTTGCATCGTATTTCCAGTTGGTCACGTAGGCATCGGCGCACTGGGCGGCAGCAATTTCTGCGAAATCTAAGCTGCCTGCACACGTTATCGTTTCCAGTCTACTCAGCGAATCTGCGACTAAGTTATCGTTCCCTACTATGTAACGGATGTCGGTCGTAAACTCGCTGATGTACATTAACTGCCTAGTTCTACGTGGCGTCTTCTTATCACTAGCCAACCTGGAAAAGGCAAAAGTAAGAGGCTTATGATCTGTGTAGATGGTAAGCGCTCCGCCTTCAAACATTTTCCTTAAATGGATAATTGATAAATATACTGCCAATAGTTCACGATCGTATGTACTATATTTAGTTTGAGTGTCAGTTAGCTTTCGCGAAAAATAACCTAGTGGTTTCCAATGACCGTCGATTAACTGCTGTAGTACGGAACCCACACAAGTATTTGATGCATCAGTCATCAACGCTAGAGGAGTGTCCGGTACAGGATAAGACAATGTCGCGGCTTCCTGAAGACTCTGTTTACATTTCAAAAATGCTTCATTAGCCGTATCGTTCCAAACTACTATCGACTTGTCATTTTTCTTCGCACCTTTGACGTGTTTATTGAGCTCGGCTTGAAACGCCATAGCATTTGGCATATGTGGTCGATAAAAATTCACCATACCTATAAAACGTCTAAGCCCCGCCACTGTTTCCGGCCTAGGAAAATCGACAATTGCCCTGACCTTTTCCAGTGACGGCTTTAAACCATCGACCGTCACCTCATGTCCTAGGAACTCGATATGTGACTGTCCGAACGAACACTTCGATAGATTTATCGTTATGCCAAACTCATTAAGACGTTTGAATAAGACCTGTAGGTGTTTATCATGTCTAGATTTGCATTCACTGGCAACGATCAAATCATCAATGTAGCAAAAAATGAACTCTGAACTAGGTTCAAAAGTTCCATCTTCTCGTTCGACACCTAAATCCTGTAAAACAGTGTTGTTCATGAAGCGCTGAAAAGTCTGACTCGCGTTCCGTAATCCGAATGGTAAACGTAAATACTCCATTAAAAATTGACCACTAATAATTGCAGTCTTTTCAACGTCTTCAGGAGCAACCGGAATACAGTGGTAGGCTCTACAAATGTCGATTTTACTGAAAATGCGTTTTCCAGATATATGTAAAATCATGTAAGCGGGGAATTGGGTATCTGTCCGGCTTAGTCACCGCGTTAAGTTGCCGGTAATCGCCACAAAGACGGATTCCTCCATCCTTTTTCGGAACAACATGCAATGCGCTCGACCAAGGACTTTTCGACGGACGACAGATCCCCATTTCCTGCATCATGCGAAATTCCTCACTGACCTTTTTATACCTATCAGGAGGCAATGGGCGGGCGCGTGCATGCACGGGCGGCCCAGTCGTCTCTATATGGTGAAATACGTTGTGCTTAGGAATATCCTTAAATGAGACAGGTTTCGTTATCTCCGGATATCTAGACAAAAGGTAAAAATACGGATGTGCCTCGTCCAACGTATTTAAAGTAGGTTGGGTACTCGATACAATAGAACCTACAATATTTATATTAGTCACTTCATCAACTAGTCTACGATTTCTTAAGTCCACTAAAAGTTTGTGGTGGATTAAAAAGTCTGCACCTAAAATAGGCTGGTTCACTGCCGCTATCACGAATGTCCAACGGTACGGTCTACGCATTTTTAAATTTAACACAATAGTCTTCACTCCAAAAGTACTGATTTCCGTACCGTTCGCAGCATAAAGCTTATAACTAACACTGTTATCACACTTATCACTAGATGACTTACGCACGTTACGCACAGGGAGCACCGAAATGTTTGACCCAGTGTCCACTAAAAATCGCATCCCGGTTGATATATCGGTGACGCAAAGACGGTTATTGTTCACCGGAAGGGTACAGGAATCCGTCACTGCCTGTACCCGGTTTGATTTCCCTCCGCCGTAGATTTCCAACTGCAGGGCGGTATGCATTTATGCGCTTTTTCTTTGTACCTAAAGTGGTAGAAGCATTGCCAATCAGGCCTATTCGATTTCTTAGAGGTACATATCCCGGCCTGAGAATCACTTCCACTCATATTGCGGCTACGCGAACGTGGCCGGCGACAGTTAAAAGATTGCGCGCCTTGCATTGTATCAATCCTTTTATTTATTTTTCTGATTTCAGCGATGATAAGGTCGGTTGAGCTGATAGGGGAAGCGATCTTCACTTCAGCCACACTCAAAGGTGACGCTGTCTCCATGACCTTGTCGGCAATACGAGCAAGAACGTCTAATTCACTCGTCTCCGTAACAGCTATGATACCACGAACGGCTGCTGGAAGGTGGCCCTGCCACAATATTTTGAGCGTGTCATCCGGTACCTTGGAATGCGCCAAATCTCTCATACGTCGCAAAAGCTGCGACGGCCGCTGGTCTCCAAGCTCCATCTCGCTAATCAATTTTTGAATTTGCCGCGTTTCAGACTCCTCATAAATCGACAGGAGGCGTCCCTTTAGTGCCTCGTACTTTTGTTGCTCTGGTGGAGTGATAAGAATATCAGTCACTTGTTGAATCGCCTGCTTCGATAATTTGGTGATGACGAGGTTGTACTTTGCCTCGTCCGCGAGCTTTTGTGGCGCTAGCACAGCCTCCGTCTGCAGAAACCAAAGCCTGGGATAGTCCGTCCAAAACTCTGGGACCCTCGACGTAACTGATATGGCTGCCATGTCCGCTAGCCTCTCCTCCTTGACCTGGGCGGCAGGCGCCGGGCCAGGCGGTGGCCCTGGCGCAGAGCCCTGAGTAGAAGTATGCGCGGGCAACATAACGATGTAACTCGCAACTAAGTCCAAAAATTCACAGCAAGAACACTAACGAGTATTTCCACAAAACAAAAGTTATGCAAAAATATTGTCCGATTTGCACATTATTTTACCGCGGCACGATAGGCAAAAAAAAATAAAGTGAGCCACCACCCGAAATTGCGGGGTCACCACTTTACCGATGCTAAGGTTCCTACGGAGTGACTTCAATAAAAGACTTAAGTAACCTTAAACACTGGTTTTAATGCGTATTACAAAATGATTATTAATTATTTAAATTATTATATATCGAGTGCCTATCGTGCCGGGCGGGGGGCGACTGGTGCAGCGCACTTGCGTCATGCATTGCATCCCACCGTGTCAGCAGAATGCAAGCCATGCTAAATGTGTCGCTACACACTACTTACCAACGAATTAAAATGAATTTAAATAATTATCTTTTATGTTCATTTACGACTTCAGTTAGTTTTATCACATAAAGACAATAATATCATTAAAATTTAAATAAAAAAACAGTATCAAGTCCATTGCACATTTATTAAGTTTAATAGAAGGCATATAATCCAATTATAATAACTTCATAAATTCTATTATATGAATGTACAAATAAACACTTTATAGACTCATTTACCAAGACTTAAACCTAGAGTCACAACTTTGTGCTTACCTTCCGAGAAATTACTCCTTATAAACATTCTACAAGACGCGTCCAAGTAAAAAAACGTAAAACAATATCATCATTTAATTCAAATCATCACATCTAGGTAGCTTTTTACCTAATAAAACATATTTTAATAAAGTAGCACACAAATACACGAATGTAATAAGATGTCATGTCACATGTTGAATGTATAAGACATTATATGTTAATATAATGTAGTGTCATAATATAGATACAACTTATATATATATACGTTGTATCTATCAATAACAAGAGCTGTAGATTCTGTATGAATAAAGGAAAAAAAACTTATTAACACAAAACTAATAACTGAAATCGAAAATATAACTTTACTTGTCCCTTTTGATAATGGTTTTTCTCTTTTACTGTTATATTTTATATACATACAAAAACAACTAAGATATTTACGTTATAGGCGTAAGTTAGAGTCAACTTTGCAATTTTATTCTATAAAGAACATTATGGAAATTATTTTGTATTAATTTATTGACTTTGCCTTAGGAAATATGATCAAAATTAAAATATGATTTTCTTATTGCTACAAACTAAATATATTTCGCCAAAAACTCTGTTTATGTAAATGTATGCTAGTTAGCACTCATCAGCGCCTTAAGAGGCCTTTTACATTATACAGCCCTCTCACTCGCACTTTTAAAGATAATTTCAAATAGCAACAATATGGTTTATATTTTTTTAAATGTGGTCAATCATTATTTCGCTGCATGCAACTATAGATGTTCTCAACATATTTTTACTTTGTTACATGTTGAGTCCAATTAGAATTAGAGGCCCAAAATTTAAAATAACTAAATTACGCGTATTGGATCACTCATTACAGATATCAAAATGAAAATTAGTAGAGAACATCTATAGTTGCATGCAGCGAAATAATGATTAACCACATTTAAAAAAATATAAACCATATTGTTGCTATTTGAAATTATCTTTAAAAGTGCGAGTGAGAGGGCTGCATAATGTAAAAGGCCTCTTAACAAGCGGTATTAATAAATCATAGACCGCTCGGGCCTTATAAGTGATTGGAATTGTAGTCACTTCTATATCATATAGGATGGTGAAATCACAAGCCTTCAATTTCAGAGGATTTCCCAAATTGCTGCACAGCTTAACTCGTAAAAATCCCTTTGAATCAATGGACAAAACAGCGGGATCCAGATAGATTTAACACATATCAATGCTACCAATTGAATAAAAGCTTCGACAAGTGATTACAAACTGCTGTTTTATAGTGCACTTTGGATTTGGCGCGACGGCTATATACTTGTACTTTTCGAATTTGGTGTCTATGCCAAGTACGTCATAAAGTAAATGGTTGTTGGTTGGATAACATCGTTTTTAAATCGAGGCTGAAAAAAGGACTATTCATTCTACTCTGTAGATGAGTTTTGTAATTTGCCAATTGAATGTTGTATAATTTTGTTCTAATTTGTCATTCTTTATTTTAGTAAATAATTTATTATGATCATATTGGAATTAACAATCTATTGTTATTAATTTTAAATAATATATTTTATTGCAAATTAATTAGAAATGTTATAATTTGATTAATACAAATCAAAATAATGTACGTACGTGTTTGACTTGTAACTAGGAGTTAGTTATAAATTATTGTATTGTAAAAATTAAGTCGAGCAGTAATTAATAGATTTAGGTTAATTTGCGAAAATTCACATTTAATAATGACAAATATTTTAAAAATATATTAAGAAAACATTAAATTATTATTTTAATAAAACACTTAAAAAATATATCTTACTACAGCGGAATTGTCACTAGATATATATATATTTTAAGTGTTTTATTAAAATTAAAATATTTTTAGAATATTTGTTATTATTAGGTCAAGCGGCACATGCCGTTTCTGCCGGGTTCCAAAGTGTAACTTTATGTGAGTGCTTGAGATGAAATAGTTGGTGAGTGTGAAGGTGTTCAGTCGTCGTGCGGATGGTGTGGTGGGGGCGGCGGGGGTGGCGCCAGGAATGGGGGAGGGGGCGCGCCGCCCCACGGAGGGGGGTTGAACCCGCGCCATCCGCCCATGCCCACCATGCCTGCAACATAACATACACGGTGCTCACTACGGGATGCGGAGGGACGCGAGTCTTATTCAGTTGATAGAAATTTCTATAACGAAAACACTAAACATAACCCACAGTTGCGTTCACCGCCCGTGCTTCCAGGTGATTATTATTTTTATCCATAAATTAGAAATAATGCCCTGATGGGAACGCACCCTTAATTTCGCAACGAGCAAGCCGACAATTCCTAAGTTAATCGTAACCAATTAATGCTTAGGTTGTCTGCGCATGTGCCATTGAGACAAGATAATATATTGAATGTCAAGTACAAAATCTGTATCCAAGCACCTAACGGTGTGTTCTGGCAGCTGTTCTTGAGAGCCAGTGATTCTAGGTTAAGCCTGTTAACACCTTCGACCTTACTTCGAAGGCTTACCAATCTGCAATTTATAAAAATGTGCTGTGGTACCCATCCGGAAATTTTCATATCTCATAATTTATAATTAACATGTCCCCATCTAGTATAAATTCTATGTGTTATTGTCGATAGCCGTTAGGATATATACCTTTTGACCACAATCCTGATGGTAAGCGATGATGTGGTCGAGGCTTAACAGTTAACCTATAATCACTGGTTCTCAAGGATAGCTGCTGCTGCCGGAACACATTGTTAGGTGATTGGGACAGATTTTCGACAGACTTGAGGATGGTCGCTAGCCAGGAGGGCATTCGCAATATCAACAAACCAATTCGCGCGGCGGGATTCGAACCATGGACCTGCTGCGCGGCAGTCCTTAGCCAATGCCACTGAGCCATCACTGCTTCAAAAATTGTAAATTGGAACTGGTGGAAGGGAACTATCAGACAGCTGTTGGAACGCATCGCTAGATGCTCGGAGACAGGTTATCTACTTGAATTTGGTAACTAACCAGGCTGGCATTTGCAAAAATACCTACCAGCATGTAGTGAACCTCAAACCCGCTGCAAGAAACATGAACCTCCTGGGGGATATCATAGCCATCATTGGTTCATAAAATTTAAATACTGTATCAGCCAGATTGTCCACTGCTGAACACAGTATTGGGGGCTTCTGCCATAATCGCCACGCTTGGCAGGCGTCTTGGGGATCGCAGTGTGAGATATCAGTCCCTTAGAAAGCGCTGCTGCTCACCTTCTGGTGTGTTGCCCTTAGTCGCTTCTGACGACGCCCACGGGTAGAGTTGAGGGGGTGACATTCTAGCCCGGCACCCCACGAGAATTTAAATAATAACACAATAATGTATTAAAAGTGAGCGCACTTACCGGGTGGTGGCGGCGGCATATGCGGCCCGCCAGGCATGTTCGGCGGGGGACCCATCTTGTCGTTCTGAAACCAACCAAAAGGATCAATCACAAAGGGCATTTAAGACAACAATTACCTATTTACTCAATGTATTAAATCTAATGTTATTAGTTCGTGTGTTTGTTGCCACTCAACTTTTAAATGATTTCAGTGAAACAGATTTTGATGAAAGCAAACTTTTATCTTTATTTGAGAGTAGTGGTCGAGCAAGTACGATTTAACCGATAGAAAAGCGGGTAAAGCTTCAGGCGGCATTGATTGCGCTTGGCAAGAAATTGATATTTTCTTCTGTCTTTCGCTTGCACCGCAGTAACAGAATTTATTTTTAGAATATGAATTCTTTACACACCACCATAATTTTTTTTTTTTTTATTTTTTTTTCTGACTGACAAGTATCTCGCCTGTCCATTACAGTTGCAGTGTAACCGTTCTCATTCTGCTTGAATGCACTGCGCTTTTCACAATACAGAAGACGGTTAGTTCTTGTCACTTTCGTTCAGTAATTTTACTTGCTACACAGCCCTTCGCGCCTGAACACACATGTTTGCAAACTACTACTGTAAGGCAGAATATGACAATGCGTTGGGTCCCACCAAGACGGACTCTTGCCAAAGAGACCTAATACCTGGTAAATCTAATCGATAAGTGCTAATTCGAATTGTCATAACTGAAATCTACTGTAAACGATGATATGATAGATGAACTCTTTATAGAAACACCATAATTTATACAAATATAACAAACAAATAATAAGACTAAGAGTGTTACAATGGGCGGTCTTATCCGCGCAAGCGTTAAGCGATCTCATCCAGATAACCCATTTGTAAGAGATATTACATAAAATAAGGCGATTGGGTGGTTTCACAATATCAAACATCGAATACACTTTATCTATCATAAATTAAAACTTAACTTAGAAATCTTTAAATAGCTACAAAGAATTTAATAGACATTATGATATTATTATTAGAAATTATGACTTATCCTAGAAAATAAATGCAATATATATTTGTTATAGATTTATATACTTCTATATACATAATATTATATAAATAAATAATAATGTTAAGTCTCAATGGGATATTTTGTTATTCTGTCCACGAAAATAACCGTTACTTTCTGAATGTGAAATCTATTCGGTTTATAACAATAAGTCCTATGGGGTACCTGTGAGCGTGGCGGCGGCGGGGGCGCAGCTCCCGGTGGCGGCGGCTGTGAACCTGCGGGTAGATATCTCTAGTTATTACATTATCCACTTCTCTCACTTTGGACTCAAGATAATTGACAGTTGTAGACCACTTTTTATTGAGCACAAAATCCTAACACTTCCATCTCTATATATATATGAAGTAGCTTTATTTGTCAAATTAAATCAGCACTATTTTCCATCTTTATCTGACCAAGTTAAGCGTAATAGACGTGATAAATATAAGCTCTGTATGCAATCTTCGAAAAAGAGCCTTATGAATAATAGCATTTTCTGTATGGGACCAAAAATATACAATCAGATACCAAGCTCCTTAAAGGATCTAAATAATAATATGTTTAAAATTAAGCTTAAGAAAATATTATTAGAGAAATGTTATTATAGCGTAAGCGAATTCTTGACTGACAAAAATCTGAATTGAATTTATATTATTGACATTAATATTCGTGTTTAGTTTATATCCACTTTTTTGTATGTATCTAGAATTGACTTTTATAATTGACATTGTATTGACATTATATTGAAACTTGTGTGAATTGTTCAAGTGCCTAGAATCATATTTTTCTCCTTTGCTATTGTTAAATTATCTAATTGATTGCCGCCTCTCAAAAATTTGTACGCCTATATGGGCAAAACATGATGATCACTACACTTAATTATGACACCAATATGCATGCGTTTGTTATGTATAATACTCATGTTTTATGCAAATAAATGATTATCTATCTTATTCTCAGTGAACTAACGCTGGATTGCACTAAATTTGTCCATGATTGAATCCGCGAAAACGTTACATATTCAACCTTATTCCGACGGAATAATTAAATTGAAGAACTTCACAAAATGCCCTTCCACCATGCGGTGAAGCTCAAGCCTGCGGCGGAATTCGAACCATGGACCTGCTGCACGGCAGTCCATAGCCAATGCCACTGAGCCATCACTGCTTCAAACGTTAACCAGAGATGGTACAATCCAGCCTATAATATCTATTACAAAGTAGCCTATATCTCTTGTATTTGTAGAAAACATAAACAAATAGTTAAACACAGTACTGCATCTTTCAAGTCGTGTAAAATTAAATTATTCAACAAGATATTTGTAATATTACCGAGCCAAGGCGCTCCAGGCGGCGGCGGTGGCGGCGGGTACGCGCCGGGCGGCGGCGGCAGGGAGGGCGGGAGGCCTGCGGGGGGAAAAACTACTGCATTATAACCTTTACATATTGCACAGAATATAACGTACCACGTGGCGATACGTTTAAATAAAATAAAAAAAAATTATGTCAATAACAATATCTCTCTTGCCGGGTTAGAATGGTACCTCCCTATTTCTTCCCGTGGGTGTCGTAAGAGGCGACTAAGAGAGTGTGCCAAATGAGTAGCATGCCACTTCTCATGTGGTTGTGAGTAGGGTGTTGTGTGCATTAGACGCACAAACATATTGCATAATAACATATTGTATGAAACTGCCAGAGTTTCATACAATATGTTATTATGTTCCTGTCTTATATGTTGTTAGCGTAAACATATTATTCGTAATATGTCCTTGTGTTTCGTCCAATGTGTTAGAGAAAACATTTTGTATGAACCTGAAACTGTGCCCGGTGAATGACAATATGCTCGCCCCCTATTACATGGGACCAAAACCCAATTGGCGAAAGGTGGCTGTTTACACATCTCTACCTACCCCTTCGAAGAATACAGGCGTGATTATCAAAATGGCCGAAACCAAACAGGCCTCACGGCAGAAACCAGTTGTTCAAAAATAATTCTGTAATCGATTACAACGAAATCTTTAAATATTAACAATAAAACTATCAAGTGTACATATTACAAACAATTATCCCATATTTTACTTAAAACAAATAACGAAATAAAAACCTTTATATACAAAAAGAAACTCGAAATATAATTTTAATAGAAGTACGTAATAATAATACACGAATTTAACTTGAAACCAAACTGGGTTGAGCTCACAGTGATACGTCGACAAACGTATGACGAGACGATTTGTTGATTTAGATACAACAAATTTATCAAATCGATCTTTGTTACCCTTGCTTTTGATTGCTTACCCTAATTCAAAAGTTGTGACTTTAGTAATGATTCGTTACAAGCAATACTTTTCGACGCGCAGGTAGTCGAACTGAATTTACCTGCATGTAACTACTTACAGAGTTTGTGTGGAACGGACTTCATGTTGATTACGTGGGCCAATAGCAACGCAGTTAAATTTTCGGTACTCGTTTGTTAAAAAAAACAGACTATAGACGATAAGGCATCTAGTTTGACCACTCTTATTTATCTTAAGTGAAGATGGTAAGCATACACGATTGAGAACAGAATCTGGCTTATAAACACAGCCCCGAAAACACCGCTAGATGCTTAGTTACATTTTTTAATGAAGTAATTGAATCATGAGACGGATATATCGCCCCCCTGACTTAAGGGTGAACTAGCCGGCCCGTTCTCCATACAAACGCCGTTGGGTGATCACTCCTTTATTTGAAGATTTAGGTCCAAAATAAAGCATAATACCGATTGATCTCGTCATTATCTAGGCTTGTATGATGCCGAAATTTTAATAAAATAATTAACCTGAGAATTATGAGTCTCGAAACATTTTCATACAAAGTTTTCGAGGCTCATACTTACAACTTAATTATTAAAATTTCGGCATCATACAAGCCTAGATAATGACGAGTTCAATCGGTATTATGCTTTATTTTGGACCTAAATCCTCAAATAAAGGAGTGATCCTGATCACCCAACGGCGTTTGTATGAAGAACGGGCCGGCCAGTTCCCCCTTAAAGAGTCGAGCCTGTACATTACAGTTGTCATGTGCAACAGAAATGTACTAGATTAGTAGTACTGAAATGTACTATAACTTTTTCTCTCGTAAATTTGTAATATTGTAATCAAATATGTTAGTTACCTGGTGGCGGCGGCATGATGGACCTTGCTGGCTGCGAGTTGGCGAACAGTGAGGGCACGAAGCGTCGCGGCCCCCCTCCCCCACCGCCGCCTCCACCCCCGCCCGCCCCCGGGGGCGGCGCCTCGCCCAGCTCCGCCATCAGGGACATGTACTCCTCGTCGATCTTAGCCTATTAGGAACAATCACATAATATGTTTAGCTATTGAACTATTTTAACTTTAACTTATACCTAGGACGCATTCAAAGTATTACACGCCTTCCATGGCCAATATATATGTTATTTTCAAAATTAATATTAAGAATTAGCTTTAGTGGTCAATTACATCTTGTTTGTTTTTGAAAGAAGTTAACATATTAGATTGATGATTGTCTATGAATTTAAAAGTTGTCTTTCTGCACAAGACTGCAGTGCTTGCGTTTTTATTTAAGCACAACATCAAAGCACCGCGAGGCATAGGTAAACTTAATTTCATGATGGTTCTCTCCAGATTGTCTGTTAATCAGGGTGTCCACTCAGAATGGCAAAATAAATACCCTGACATATTCAGACTATTTCACCAAATTTCCCTGACCAATCAATAAAAAATAATAAATATCTATAATCAAACTTATTTATATTAGTTTTATTATTATTGCAGCAACTGTAATATCTAATGTAAAACAATAGAAATACAATTAAATTTATTAATTGAAAAATAAATGCTTCAAAAGCCTGTTTAATAACGGTCATATAGAGCGTGAAATATATTCCTCATATAAAACTCCCTGAGAAAAATCCATTATTTCCCTTGACTTTCCAAGTGAAGTAATCTCTCGATGTCCCTGACTTTCCAGAAAGTGGACATTCTGATGGCATTATATGATGAAAATGTGACTGCTGAAGATAATTCATTGCAAGATACTGCCTAAGTACTTATGAGGAAATTTGAAGATTAATGTGACTAAACAAAATTCAAAAAGTACAGTACATGCAATTTTTTTTATGCCTTATAGTTTGGCCTTTGACCACTATCTCACCTGATGGTAAGTGACGATGTGGTCGAAGACGTTTTTCAGGCTAGAATTACTGACTCTCGAGGACAGCTGCCGGAACACCGTTTGGTGCTTGGCGACAGATTTCCTACTTGAGAGTGGAAGCTAGTCAGGCGGGCATTCGCAATGATCGGTTAAAAACAGCTAAGCAAACTTCGCTACGAGCACATCTAAAATAGGCTAACAAGTAACCTTACGATAATCATAAGTACAAATAGAAATATTGTGAACAGCTGTGCTGGTCAAACCTGCGTTACAGCGGTCAGCAACATCCCACTTTGTGGGCACATCATGACGGATCCTTAAATGAACTATATTTAAGGATTACTTCAACACCACGCAATTTAAATAATCTAAGATGTAGGGTCTTATAGTAGCAACAGTAGTAACCTTGTTGGCGTGCGTGGGCGGCGGCGCGTGCCCCGGGCGGCGCGCGCGGCAGTCCCGGGCGATGTGCCCCGCGCCGCCGCAGGAGGAGCAGACGACGCTGGAGGTGACGTTGGGCCGGTCGGGGCACAGCCACGTCTTGTGGTCGGTGGCGGTGCAGTTGGCGCACCGGACGGCGTCGTTCTCCCGCAGCGTGCCGTTCAGCTGCGCCAGCTCGCGCAGCTGCATGCGCCGCAGGTCGTTCTGACCCTCGGGCACCTCCACGCCCTGCACATGAACACATACATATTATATACAACGAATTTTGGCGTTTATGTTGCAGACATTTCCACAAACGAAGACGCGCCCCTCCATATTTTTTGTGTAGTTGCAACTACTACTTACCCAAGTGTTCATATTTTACTTCATGTACCATTAGCACACTATGACGACGAGACGAATTTACTAAGCATTTTAGGTTAGCCTTTGACCACTATCTCACCTGATGGTAAGTGATGATGTGGTCGAAGATGATGTTCAGGCTAACCTAGAAGTACTGGCTCTCAGGGACAGCTGCCGGAACACACCGTTAGGTGCTTGGCGACAGATTATCTACTTGAGGGTGGTAGCTAGCCAGGCGGGCATTCGCAAAATGCCCTACCACCATGCTATAACGACTGCCATCCTAAGACGACAACCGGGACCGACGGCTTAACGTGCCCTCCGAAGCACGGAAACTCTCAGTAGTAATGTCACTAGCGGTCACCCATCCAACTCATGACCGCGGGCGACGTTGCTTAACTTTGCTTATCGGTTGAGAACAGCTAAGTAAACTTCGCTACGAGCGCATCAAAATTTCACACACCCGCACGGTGAATGCATTCCATGGATTCACCGTGCGGGTGCCGGGTCCATAGCGTTGCAGAGGAAGAGGCTCCAGTCAAGGTGCCTGGGACTTGCAACCCAGTGAGTAAGGTTAAGGGGCCCCTTTATGATGCATCAATGCTCCCTTTCACCGCTCGAGCCTCCTCCCCTGCCCAACCAAATTTGGTAAAATCCTACTAATGCCGCCCTAGATACACATTCTAGGATGGAAGTTTGTTGTTCTTGATAGGCCAAGGTCTTTTAGTAGGTTGTATAGGGGTTTTGCTGGTATACCCCTTGCTCCGACTTCTACAGAATTATACAATTAAGACTTAACCATACAAATAAGCATCAACAATTTATTGTAGAGAGGCACGAAGGAATTCCATCTGTATTGTGTGATGCACCTAAGGGTGCGGACCATTTGAAGTTAAATTCTCCAAAAACGCTAAAAACGATCACACTCCCAAAAAGTTGTTCCACATAGGTCTTGGCGTTATTTTCGCAATAAACGCTACATCTAATGTCACAACAATGAAAGTGACAGAAGTGGCAAATTTTAGTGGCATTCTTAGCGTTCTTATCCTAAATGGAACAGTGGAGAACAGTTACAAACGCTCACAGTGATCACAACCATAGACGCAGAATGTGATCAAAATTATCGAAAATAACGTTATTAGCGTCAAATGGAATATACCCTAAATTATCTCTATAAGTAAACATTCATCTTTAAATAATTCAGACACTTATTATACTACACATTATACACACTATTATTACCATAGACGTAGGATTTTTTCGGTACGCTTAAAAGACCTACGAAGTGTGGGAGTGAAAGGGCCTAAGCAGGTACAAACCGTCGTGAGAGAAAAAGAAACAGCGAAACAAGAAGTCGGTATGTCAATTTCTACGCTAGTAAGAGGCCATAGCGTCCCGGCCTATTCCAAGTCGGCCCGAATTTTGTGTATTTGCTCAAAAATCTTACGATTGAAATACATAATATTTATTCTGGAAGAATGGCATCTTGTTCAGTGAGTGAATGTGAGGTTACAAGACGTAATAACCCGAATAAATACACGTTACACAGGTAATTTATGTTTATTTTTACTGCTTTTTTGATAATCATTATTTCGTTATTTTGTTATAAAATGAGTTATAAGAACTATGGAAATATTAGATAATAGGTTCATCTTCATACTTATCATCAAACAACATTGCTAAATGAAGAATTGTTTGGTATTTTGCGAAAAACTATAAAACATTTGTTTACGATAGGGCTTGACAAAGTTCTGACGTCACAAGTATCGATAAAGTCGATAGTTTGTGTCTGACCTGTAGAGTTCCTTGCCTGTAGGTTTGACGTGGTTGCTCGGGTACATATTTCAACCTCAAAAATAACCGGTAGTTAGTGTGATCATAAATTAGTTTAAAAAATAATATAATTATATTATAATTAGCGAGCAGTTGACTGATCAGTTTTTGGCTTATTGAGCGTTTATGAAGGGAGTAAATATTTACACAAGATATATTATTCAAAATTTATTATGATGGTTTCTGTGAAAAGTTCGCCCGAATACTCAATAAGTAATTGAAAATATCTCTTACTTCTGTCATAAAATATTGGTATCCTTATACAAATGGCTATTTTACAGAGTGCAATTTAAAATAACTATATGCACGCATATAATAATGTTTGTGTTCTTACAGATTTCAAACACTCTACAATTTAATAGAAAAATAAGTTACCCAAGTGAATGAATTTGCATATTTTGCATATCTGTGATTTATGTTGTTACAATAGTCTCAATGAACTATATAGAGCATAATATCAAACTAATGTATCCTATGATTCAACCCGTAAATCTGTCGATAATATTACGCCGGAGTCATGACAACACTATGTCACTCACACATTTACATTTCATTTTTTGTAACATTCTTCCATCACTGTTGGTCTTGTACATCCTAAGCCTATGATTATTACTACAGACACTATACAAAAAGTAAAGTGCAGTTTTACAGAAAAAAATCTTAGAAGAAATTGTTACTGCACCAGAACAGCTGTTGATTGGAGTTGGATTGTCCAATTAATTGAGGAATTTATTTCACACCTAATCTAGTCAGTTTTATTGATCTAAGTGTATGATCTTATGTGGAATAATTAGTTATTAATTAAGATGTTTCCTCCAAGAGATAATACTAAATGTTAATCCAATTTTATATTTTTCACCTTTCTCCCAGGATTTCATACAGTATGTTCTTGTGTTCCTGTGTTATATATTGTTAACGTAAACATATTATTCGTAATATATTCTTGTGTTTCGTTCAGTGTTAGAGAAAACATTTTGTATGAGCTTGACACTGTGCCCGGCGAATGGCAATTGGCTCGCCCCTATTACATTGGACCAAAACCAAGCGAAACGTGGGTGTTTACACACCTCTGTCTACCCCCTCGGGGAATACAGGCGTGATTATATGTATGAATCACTCTTCTCTCCACATACCCTCTTATCAAGGTTAAATAAAATTTTACATGATGATTAAATTAAATCTTTAAATAACAAACACTTTTCCACGCTATCTCCTGACAAACACTGTTTACATTATCTTGCTATACATTTTATCATGCCTACGATACTGTACTATTGTTAATTAGGTGCACAGTATTCCTATAAAACGCACTGTAATGCCCTGATATTATACAAGCACTATAACCTCCTTTCTCTTTCATCTTCACTTAGCACTTGTTTATGATTACCTGACGAATAACCTCCTTTATTTTCTCGACAGCTTTCTTGACAGCATCTGCGTTAGTGGCAGTGATGTACGCATGTAGAGGCTCGTCTTCTCCCGGCAGCGGCTGGCCGTCCTTGCGTCCCACCTTGCCTTCCTTCACCGACCCCTTGCCACGGATTATTATTTTGGCACCAGTTTCTTTTTCCATAGCTGTAATGAGAGTCGTTTGATCAGGTTTACAGGAAGAAGTTCTTGTAGCGAAGCTTGCTCAGTCATTCTTATCCGAACAATTACCTTCAGTAATTACAAAATTACAAATATATGATAGGAAAAATTTAAGTCATGTGCAGGATTCGAACCCGCGTACATCCACCCCTTTAGCCGGGGTATGCTCTAACCAATTGATCTAACATGACAATGACTTCATAACTCAAATTTTTCCTACCCTTCTTTAACCATCGTATTAGGATGGAGCGACATCTATAGTACAACTTACGTTTTACTACAAACAAGACCAATTTTGCAATTGGTTTTATACTTGTAAATGATGACGCAACTTTATAAATTTAATATTTTCCCCCTCAAGTAGAAAATCTGTCGCCAAGCACCTAACGGTGTGTTCCGGCAGCAGTCCTTGAGAGACAGAAAAAGTACATGCACATGAGACTTAACAACTGTATGTTTCAGTGCGACTCTGCATCTGTTATAGGCAGAGGTTAATCCGCTTAACATCAGGTGGGCCTCGTGCTTGTTCCGCCCCAGTAACATTCTGTCCTAAAAATCATTAAAAATAGTTTTGATTGAACTCTGTAAGCTCAGTAGTAAAATAAGCAAAATAGGAAGAGAAACGAGGTACAAAGAGAGACAGACCTTTGAGAGTGTTCCCTCGCGGGCCGATGAGCAGCCCCACGAAGTTGATGTCGGGGTGCTCCTCCTGAGGGATCATCACCTTGTCGTGCACGCGGACCACGGGCGGTCTGGTGGGAGGAACGAAACCAGTTACTACACATACATTTAATACATTTTATATTATTAATACATAGTACAATGCGATTAAAATAAGAATAGGACGGGCTCTCGGCTAACTTCACTCATATTCACTCTAATAAGTACGATCAGCAGAACAAACTTAAAAATAGAGCAGTGCCATATATTCATACGTAATTTTAAATACTTAAGTGACCCGAAATTGTTAATTTTAATAAATTCTAATTTTTAAGGTTGACAGCACAGACGCCATCTTGATTTGATGACAACGCGAGCGTCAGGGTCTTATTTCTCCGACAGTGTACTACTACACGACACGTTTCCGAGTACTAATTGATTTGTTTAATTTGTTTTTGGTGATTGTTATATTTGTTTTTGTTACCCGTTACGATGATAATGATGAGTCTAACTCAGTTGGCCATCAGGACATGCGGCATCGAAGAGCTAAGCGGTTCAAATTAAGATACCTAAATACAAAATATAACAAATAAAATCAGTTCAAATTTTTTCAGTGTTTGCTGTACCTAAAGTCACCTACAACTTTGTTTACCTACCTATGACTGCTTCTTTTTTTACACGACTGCCCACATACACGTGTGTTAAGTTTTCAGGATTCATGTATGTATGTATTTTGTGTGTTTCTTTATTTCACCATAACTTCTAAACGGATTTAGCGCTAGGTCGATCCTATTCTTATTTTAATCGCATTGTATAACACAAAGTCGCTTCTCGCTGTCTGTCCCTATGTATGCTTAGACCTTTAAAACTACGCAACCGATTTTGATGCGGTTTTTTAAATAGATAGAGTGATTCAAGAGGATGGTTTATATGTATAATACATGCTTAATATAGTAGACAAACAGGAGAGAGAGGTTTATATTTTTTTTTATATTTTTGATAGGTGGGCTTTGACCACAATCTCACCTGATGGAAAGTGATGATGTGGTCGAAGGTGTTAACAGGCTTAACCTAGAATTACTGGCTCTCAAGGACAGCTGCCGGAACACACCGTTAGGTGCTTGGCGACAGATTTTCTACTTGAGGGTGGTCGTAATCGAAAATTGCCCTTCCACCATGCTGCGAATCTCAAGCCCGCAGCGGCATTCGAACCATGGAAATAATAATAATCTATAATGTGATATTTATGTGTGATATCTATATATAAATAAACACATTTTTTTGCGCGTACTCTGCAATCGCTGGCTGAACCCTACGAGATAGATAAATATAATGTACTACAGTATTATAGACCTTAAAAAGGTCTACAAAAAAGTCCGGGATGGTATATGTCTATCTCTTAGGGATAACCAACAATAAACATTTTTTTGTAGAAGGGCTGTACCGCCTCTCTGATTATATGTGCGTCGAGTAGATATACTAACTTGTAATCGACAGGCGGTTTGAAGTCAGGGTTGATCTGCTGCATGCGCTGCACCAGCTGGTGACGCTGCTCCTCCAGCTTGCGGCGCGTGCGGTACTCGCGCGTGTTCAGCCGCTTGCCGTCTGTCGAGTATATCGGCTCAGGGGACGGCGATCTGCGGACGTCACGGATACACTGTCATAGGCTAGGAAACTACTGTCGACTCCGCTAGCCTCAACTTTTGCTCTCTGACACTATTCAAGCAATTACTCCACGTATCTAACATAATAATAACAAATATTTAAAGAAAACTTTAAATTAATATTAAAAAAAACACTTAAAAATGTATCTAGTGACAATTCCGCCTAATTTTCCTGTTAAACCGAACTGACGTAATAAACGCCACGTAGCGCACTACCTTCGTTTGAGCGTCGTAGACGCCTAAATTGAATAAGTGATTTTGACTTTGACTTGACCGAATATCGCGATCGTGCGCTCGAAGGGACAAAACTTCCTGATGATGCTTTATGTAGATACGGAACACGTCGAAAATTCTTCCGGTTTGGCTACGCGGCGTGTATGACGTCGCGTCGGCTTAACAGGAAATTGTTTGGCGGAATTGTCACCAGATATATATTTATATTTTTTTATGTGTTTTCTTAAATATTAATTTACTGTTTTCTTTAAATATTAATTTTTTTTTTTATTTTTATACTTTTTTTATTCTTAAACGTGGATTTCCGCAAAGTAATGCCTGTACCTATTAATTAGTTTAAATCATTTATAAGCTATCTTTAAAGTAGTGCCGGCAACAACAGCAGAGGCGAACGGAGGCATAGATGATCTAAAGTGCTAGTTAGCTTCCTAACCGCGGTCCTACATCATACCCTATCACCCTGAGAAAAAAATACATCAATTAATTTGAACCTGAAATTTTAATTAGATTATCTGATTAGCCCTGAAAATAACTTTGTTATTATGTAACCGGCGACGCTGTAAAAGAGTCGATTAGATCGGATTAGATATTTTTATGAGTTAATTATTAGAGCGCAGTCGTATCAACCTGGAACAGGAAGAAAATGCGCATTAATGGGTCGATAAGGAGGTCATGTATTTTTCATTAAATGTGGCGACACGTGTGTGTTTCCGCCTCACTCCTTACTGCACGACTATGGGTGGCGAGCCGCAGCGAAGCCGCTAGAAATCAAAATTAACGCTTTATTTATTTTAGTTAGACACTTTCGAATTTTGCAATTTAATACTGACTCTACCGGTGTAGATAAGAGGGCACTCAATGATGCATCTATCAGTTAAGGTTCTGTGAAAATCAAAATTATTATTCACATATCATACATACCCTAAGTCCAATAAGGTTTTATTGAAGGTAATGCGAAAGGGCAGGCAGGGAGGTGATTGCGTATTATTATGTTTTTGATAGTGTTGTAAATGTTCACAAATGTATTCCAACCTAACACACCATAAACATATTACATACGTAATTCTATAGACGAATTTAATTATAATTATCAAAACAGTAAAAACTATAACAGGAGTTATCAGATTTCTAGCTTAATTTGAATTGATAAAAATAACGGAACAAACTTCATAATGCCATAATCCGAACTCGGCTTAGTTATTATATTTTTGTGGCTAGTGTGTGTTCACAAATGTATTCCAAGCTAACACACCATAAACATATTACTCAGTTAATTCTATAGAGGAATTTAATTATAATCGAATTATACTTATCAAAACAATGAATACTATAACTCCTGTGATTTCAACTACGATTGGTTGAAATTGAAAAAAATATCGGAACAAACGGAAACTTAATGATGCAATAATCCGAACTCTGTTCATTAGCTAACTAACACGAGATAACTTTTGGCAACTTTAAAACAAAAGAGAGTTCAAGAAAAGAGCTAAAATATGAGTGCAACTGATATAAAAACCACGTCGATACTCATGTGCGCTGCCTTGCATCGCGGAGGCGGATGCTGCGGCACCGGTATGGGCGGATGGGTGTGCATTACCTCTCCTCGATGTTGGCGGGGATGCCGAGGTCCCCGGAGCGCAGCTTGCGGCTCACCTCCTCGATCTGCAGCTGCACTGCAATAGAACGGGTTAGCCACCGCGCGGCGGTGCAAGCATTAGAACCACCACACCATCACCGAGACGACACGACACTACCTAGCTATTCTCATTTGATTCGTGTCCACCACAAAACACACGCTGATCCAATTAAATGATTCATTATTTGAATGTCTAAATTATTCTTTACTATAAGACTAAATTAACAAAAATATAGTCAATTATGGAATTATATTTATGCAACGTTCATTTATCATTGTACATTATGTTTTTAGTTAGGTGTACAGTAAAATTGTATTGCATCTGATATCAATTTAAGCTATCGGGATAATTATGAAAATAAACATGAAAAAATTATAAATATATGTAGGTAATAAAAAAATAATCCTGCAATGGAAGATTAATTCACATTTTAATGTTATAGGTGAAGTAAGTACAAAATGTGATTACTTTGCAAATGCATTGGTGAAACAAGTTTTAAATTCCAAAATAAAATGTGATTCCATTATTTTTTATATAATTTTGTTGTTATGCAATAGAAAATAAACACATTTTTACTAGAGTAAAAATAATTCAAAAATATAGTGCCAATGCTGATGAACGGTAATATGTCAGTAATAAATTAGTACACATAAATTAATAATGTAGATCTTATAATAACTCAAGTATCCATAAACATTCATATACAGTGTTAATATTTCCAACAATGATCATCAGCAAGGGCTGAACACAATATGAAATAGAAAAGATAAATACACATAAACAATGTCTCCATGTCTATTTTAAAAGGAGATTTTAACAGAATTTGCCAAATAAGCATAGAGCACTGAGTCTGAAGCGCAGGCCGCACCGCGAACGAATTAAAATCATTGCGGATTTTGACTGTGTATATGATTTAGGTTCAGATATATCTGTATTTACACGAAGGTAAACTGACAACATTATATTAATTATTAATAATGATTTGCTGTTTTAAATAAGCTAGAAGAGGCATATGGTATATAATCCACTTCTCAACACAGTTCATATTTTTCCGTTATTCATTTGTGAGCTAATACACCTATTGCTTCTTTAAAAGAGTGAACACTCAATTTAATTATTTTATTTACATTTAGTTGGGATAATAACTAAATCTTAAGAACATTTTCAAAAATATTAAAATAATTGATATAGTGACAATCGCCCCTAATTTTCCTGCTAATCCGATGATATGACGTCACGTCGGATTAGCAGGAAAATTAGGCGGAATTGTCACAAAACTAGATATACTTTTTAAATGTTGATCTATTATATTGATTTACCATTTATTACTTATATATTTTTTAAATGTTTGCTATCAATTAAATTATGGATAAATGATGAATTATGGATTTAAAAAAAGTAACGCCTCAATCTGATTAATGTTTAATTAACTTTAGTTGGTATGTTTAGTTTAGCTATCCGACATGTGACATTGGATTTAAGTGCTAATTGTTCTATATACACTAGTGTATAGAATAATTATCACTTAAATCCAATACATATATTATCCATTTAAGTAAGGTAAGTTAGGCTAAAACACTTTTATCCTAACAGTGTCCTTTGTAATCTGAGAGACTCGCGGTGTGGCCTGCGCTTCTGAGAGGCTTGGAAGGCGCCGCAGCGACGCGGGCGCAATGCGAGAATGAGATACTCACGTAGATACTGTTCCTCCTGCTCGCGCGTGAGCGTGGAAGGCAGCACTGTGGGCAAGCCCGGGATGAACGTCTTATCGTGCTCTGAGCCCATCCAGCGCGTGCGCCGCCTCCGCGCACGTCTCTCCTCGCGCGTTTCGCCCGGAGGCCCTGATGATACACACTATTAAATTAGCTTTGTAACACTTGCTTGCATTGGTGTAATACATAACATTAATATCACACAATAAATTCCCTGTGTAAAAGCTTGTGCTGTTTATTCCAAATTTTTTTACATGGTAATGTCAAAATATTGTTTATTAATAAAAATATTGTTTGCTGGAAGAGAACTCATTTAGGGTTGCCTTTGTACCCATTTTATACTAAAATTATTTTCAGTCTCTACTGTCTGTGTCCAATAAAGAACCTTAAGAATATTCACTACCTTAAAACACACAATATTTTTACACGGGATCATGATGGGAAAGACTACAGACAAATCTGGATATATTGTGACACATTAGGTACAACTTTTGGTAGCATGTTAAGTAACCCTGGATGTGGTTTATTACAATATTAATGTTGTATCCACAATAGAGTCCTGACATTCATTCAAGAAGAACTAAGTCATCTAGATACATATTAAAATCACTATGAAATACCTGAGTATGTCTGTTAAGTAGTCAATTTACATTATGCTGTAGAAGTGGAAGCAATGGCTGTGTGGCCAAAATCCTATCTACAACATATTAAGCCTAGGTCTGTCTAGAAATACTACAACTTCCTTCCTAGAGAAGTGTCAGAAGTGGCATTAGTTGCATCTTATAAATTTTGACTTCCACAGAATGAAGTATGAGGAAGGGAGCATTGATGTACATCTTAGAGAGGATCTATGATCTGTCCATAGCTACCATAACTTCCATTTTACAATGTGTATCCAATGCAACATTAGTAGGTTCTTATCAAATTTGACTAGGCCGGGGTGGAACCTTGAGTGTGTTGGGGATGTGGATGTGCATCATAGAGGCCTCTTAAATCCTATATAGGTGTTGCCAGTTCCACAGACCCTCAAACTTCTTGTCATACAATGCAAACAACCTGGCCCCTGTGCGTAAAACGGGATACGGGTTCAATATCTGCTTGTGATAAAAATATTGTGTTCTAATATTTTTAGCAACATTATCTAAGATACATCTTATTATAATGAACACCCTGGGGACCCTATTGGTACTAGATATGGTAGGTTGTTAATAAAAAGTTAAGCCAAAACTATCTTCCAATGAAGCCAAGTGAAAGAAGATTACATAATTATTGTGTCCTTTCTGCCGTTAGCCCACGCTAAGTTGGAGGAAGAAGATTGTGTGACAAGAACTCACCCTGTCCATCATCATTGTCATCATCATCGTCGGGATGGTAGTCGTGGTGCTGCTTGGTGTCCCGATAGCGGGACTCAGTACGTGCCTGCATCTGTTCCAGTTTCTGTTGCACTGAGGTGGGCGGCGGGATGGCGGTGGCGGCGGACAGCGCAGCCGCTGCCGCCGCCGCCGGCTGCACCGGTGCCGCCATGCGCCGCGACGCCACAAACGTCTACATTGACACCATTGGATAAACAAAAATTTATTGGAGTTATGGCCAGTCACAATTATCATAGGTTTACCCTCATGACCGTCATGGTACTGGTACTGATTTGGGCAATGCCAATCTTGTCAAATTCAACAAAGCCATGATTCAGACAGTAACAGACAGAGCTTTGTATAAGCAAAAATATTTTTTTAATAGTATTGGAAAGTAATAGTTGGTCGCTCCATTCCCTAGAATTTGTAATTTTGACTGATAAGGGTCTACAGATGCGTCCAGGATGACCTTGCAAACATGTAACAGCGCCAAATGTATGCAAAAGTATGGTGGTCATGTTGGTTTAAGTCCCTGCACCAACATCCAGTTGATATGCAGGGGTTAATTAAGTTGAAACTAAAATCTAATGTCACAATTTAGCAGTGAACAGTTGCATGTATTCATTATTAATTTTATTTATTTCAAAATAGTGAAGACCTGTAACTTCTTTTCTAGTCACTGAGTGTGATAGCCTGTGATAGAAGGTCAAGGCATTTACTATTTTGAAACAAATTAAACCTTACCGCAGACTTTATTAAAATATTCCCAGTATTTTAAATGACTCAACTAGACTACAACACTTAGTATAATGATTGTCTCCATCTAGTTCTATCATCTGAAAATTGTGTGTGTACAGTAGTTCAAGTTAATTTTACCTGTGCAACTGCAGCAGCAGCAAGTATAGCAGCCTGTGTGGCTGGATTGACACCATTGTTAGTCACTGTACGGGCTGTGGCTTTCGTGGTTGTGCCCACCATTTGATCCAGCAATGCAATAGTGCCATCCCTGCAAGATTAACAGAATAAACCTGAACTCACTCATGTATGACCCCTTCGGATAATGAAGAGCTTAAAAGAACACAAATTAATGATGTAGACACTAAATATACTTTGAAATACAATAAAATAATTCATCAAATTAGTTCTCCACAATCTAGACAGCAAGATGAAATAATTAAAACAGGAACTTTTAATTAAAAATAATGCTAGATAGAAGTATTGACTAATTACATAGTCTTAGACCTGTCTTTTGATTTGCGCCCCCTGCTTCGACTTCTGGACCTTGAGCGGCTGCGACTTCGGCGCTTTTCTTTATGCCTGTCGCGACTTCGACTCCGGTCACGGTCTTTATCTCTGCAAAATCATGATAATATAAAGTGATGGTATGGAGATGGTAATACATTCATGTGATAACATTTGAACATAAAGTCCTATTACCTTTTAGAGCGATGTCGATCACGGTCACGATCTCGGTCCCTGTCGCGCTCACGGTCCCTGTCACGGTCACGATCCCGGTCTCTTCCACGCTCCCGGTCCTTGTCACGATCTCTATCGCGGGTCTTATCTCGATCACGCTCACGCTCCTTATGCCGGTCACGATCACGCGAACGCGATCGACTCCTGTCTCGATGCCGCGAACTCATACTCAATAGTTAATTATCAGAATGGTATTCAGAAGCTGACCCACGTAGCCAATAGGCTATGTGTTTATAGACAGTGATACACTATTGATATAGACAGTTATACACTTTAATTATTATTTGGCATGTACAGAAATGAAAGTGTAGAAAGTATCTCTTTTGGAGATACACAGAAATACAATAAATTTCTTTAATTTCTCCGCAAACAACCACGATTTGTATAGCTCCGCTTCCCTGTAAATCTTCTTCTTCGGAATGCTTCAAAAATTTCTGAATGCTTGACAATTGACATTGACAGCTAATTATTGTCAACCACAGAAAATAAATTCAGTTTCCTTTTATTAGACCACTTTAGACTTTAAACGGTACAATTTGATTGAACTTTATTATCCCTGAACAGAAACTAGGTACAGTGCTAGGTACTGCGGAGAGAGTTCTTGAGATACGTAAGAGCCTGATAATTAACTTGACTACACATAGAGATAGCTTCTAAACTACAAAAATAATATCAGCCAACAGTTGGCTCGTAATTTTGTCCCGCTCGCTCAGTGGCGGCAACGTCGTTGTACGGAAAACACGCGTTCTCTGGCAAAGAAATATGACAATTTGCGCTATAAAAGTGTGCAGGAATTACAAAGGAAGATTGAAAACAACTGAAAAAATTACATACCATCGGTAAATAAACTTTATATTAACATTATGCTGTGAACATAATTAAATCAGTGTAATTCTAACCTCACATCTTTCATTACGTATTTTTTTTTAAAGTTAAATGGCTTTGGATTCTTGTCGTTATGCCATTTCACTATGCATTGTTTTACAGGGATACCCTGTTATTCGAATGAAAAATTTTCTAAATCATGGTTAGTAAATTTGAAATAAAAGGAAGGAAAATCTAAATGTACATTCCGCGATTTTAAGCCGTCATTTATCCGTAGTGCTGCCTTTTTGTCCCCAAGTGAGTGTTGGATATAGTACTGCGTCTGCATCATATACTGCTATGGATGTCTTACTTTTTTATATTGTACATTACTTCGTACGGACAAGTCGAACCTTGTATCTAGTAACATAGAGCACATTATCTAATGATGCTTTTCAAGAATAAAGCAAGTAAAAGAAGAATTTGTAGTCCTAGCGAATTAATAATAAATCGGAATATACTCACCAGATATCACAAAAAACCCGACTGAACTACGTTTTGTTCAGAAAAATTTTAAAAGTAGTGAAATGCAATATAAATCAAATTTGGGAATATATGTACAAAATAATAAATCTTGAATGCATTCATATATTTTTTCTATGTGACATTGATGTCATACCGTGAAATTGATGTTATATGATTAGGTATGTATATATATGAATAATATAAAATGTTAAAACACCCTTAATTTTCAATACATCTTTATAATTTCTCATGTGACATTGATGTCATATTTCAACATCAATGTTACAGGTACGTTCATAGATAAATAAATAATGTGTCTATGGTGCGTTATAATAGTACAAAAATGTTAAAAACTTTTACAATATCAAACCTTTATCCAATAGTGGTCTCCAGAACCCACGACCAGCTCATTTTAGCCTATCTAGCAGAATTATATTTTCATAACTAATAAAACGAACTCAAACGCGATACCACTAGGACCACCCGTCTCAGAGTTCCAGTAGTGGGTTATTTGTTGATGTTTGATGATTGTTGAACTGAACGAATGAGTCTCACTATGATATCTTTCTCGTTTTTTATGATGGTGGAATCTGGAATGGTCTCTAGATAATTTGCTCAGACAGGAAATTTTAAGTCCTGTTCTCGTTTTTTATGATGTTGAATTTTTATGACATCATTCTTAGCCTCATTGAGAGAACTCAATGAGGCTAAGAATGATGTCATAAAAATTCAGTACTATACAGTTTTGGAAAAGACATCTTATCAACTTTGAAAGGGAGCCCAAAGTTCTCCGACCTCATAGTAATTTCAATGGCAGACTCTAAAGTCCACCAACTAAAGTACAAGTTCTTGTACCACGTGTTACTGACGCCGAACTTAGTAACCACGAATTCCAAGAGGTGGCGTTCACTCCTTGTGAAGGAGAATTAACTTTCCAATTTCGGAACCAAGGCGTATCTTTACTTTTGCTATCATTGTATGGAAATCAATTTTGAGGTTTCTGTTGGCGCTGGATACGAAATAAGAATGTAACATTAATTTGAAATCCAAGATGATGTTGTTTTTTTTAATAATCTAACATTTCGCGGTCAATTTCGGGGGTTTGCGGATGCTGATTACAATATAGAATGTATTCAACATAATGAATATAAGTAAATAAATATCAATAGAATACTAAACCCTTAATAAAAAATATCAATAGAATACTAACTTTAAGAAATGGTATTTTAACTACTTAAATAATACAAAATACTGTAAAAATCTGGAGTTGGAGGAAAGTTCTGGAGCCAATTTCGCGTAAACTCATCTTATAATATTTTTATTTCAGAATCCCTAATGATCCTACTTTAAAAAGTAAGTGGATAAGCATTATAAGAAAAAGCCGCAGGGAGAATCTATGGAAACCAGCTAAAACAACAGTTATTTGCTCCGATCATTTTCATTCCAAAGACTTGTATTTTGTCAATAACAAAAAGCGTCGAAGGCTAAAAAAAGATGCGATCCCGAGCAAGGTAATTTTTAGTTATTGTGTTTCCCAGGTTTTCCTTGCTGACAAAACCCTATTAATAAACCTGAGAAACCCCTCTGTTCTTCCTTATGTTTGCAGGCATTGTTCTTATCGTCGTCATTAAATACAGATGACGAAAAAGATGACGTCCTTGAAGATACAGGAAATAGAAGCGATTGTATGACAAATGATTTTGATGATGCGGTAAGTTTTACTTTTAACATTCATTTAACAAAAATAACGTTATGGAAAAAATATATATTTTATACCTAGTTAAAAAATTATAGTTCACTGAACCGTTTTTCTGATCCTGTCGTTTACTACTATTAACTTAAAGGGTTTTTTTGGTGTACAGTTATGATACCATTATTAGGAAATGCTATATATATTTTATTATAAACTTGGTTTTATTTTCAGAAAAGTTCTGGATCCAATAAAGAGAGATATTTTGGTGTTACAAAAGATAACCATTATCCTTCTTCTTTTCACATAGAAACTTCTGCCGATATTTCTAGCAACATAACCGACATAGCTGATGCCAGTACTAGTAGTTATAAACCTGGAAAAGCGACTGATAGTAAAATTGGAGATGGACGGGAAAAAGAAAGAGATAGCGAAATAATTGAAGATTCTTCCGATCTTGATTCCATTTATGATACACTTGAAAAATCTAAAATACGCCGCGAATTACGAAGAAAAATACGGCTACAAAAAAAACAAACACTAAAGATACAATCTTTAAGACGTAAAAACCTACGACTTAAAAAGAAAATAGCTTCTTTTATACAAATTATTAAAATGCTAAAAGAAGAGCTAAATCGACATCGACACCCACAATATTTTAAGTGATTGTTTGCTGCGGATCTATTATTCCACAATGATGAAAAGGCTAAGAGGTTCGAAAAGACCGCTGAAAAATACGCTCTAGTATTTTGAAAATGTTGTTTTATGTGAGACTTTTTATCGCCAGAGGCATATAGCTACGTCAGAATTAAATTCAAGACTTGCCTCGATCATCCGAAAACCATATCAAATTGGTATTCAAATATTGATGGGGGAGCCATCAATATTGGGTGTGACAGAAGATGCTTTTTAAATCTTAAAGGATAAACGAAATGAATGTAACATGCAATAATAATTATAAATTTTTATTTACCAACATAGATATTTTACTTAGTGACAGTCAGTAAAGCCACTTCTTGGATGAACAACACAAGGAAATAGGAAAACTGCCCATTTCTATTAATAATAATCTACAGTTAATCCATATGCACAAACTCTTAGTCTATGAAAAGAGTACCATATTAAAATATATTAATAACTCCTAAAAAAACAAACATATAATATTTCCCCTACTTATTGTGTTTTTTTCTAGACCTGGTATCACTAAGCACACAAAAAACATTAACATCTTACATCTCGCGTTTGTTGAACAATAGTAGCTATTCAAATCAGGCCCGTCGTTTTTGTTGCGATTGCAGCGGAACCCGCCATCTGGACAAGTAAAGGTATATTCCATTTGTCGCTAATAACGCTATTTTCGATCACATTTTGTGTCTATGGTTGTGATCACTGTGATCGTTTGAAACTGTTCTCCCCTGTACCATTTAGGATAAGAACGCTAAGAATGCCACTTCTGTCACTAGATGTAGCGTTTATGGCGAAAATAACGCCAAGACCCATCTGGAACAACTTTTTGGGAGTGTGATCGTTTTTATATTATTATATAGTGTGACTCACAATCACAAAATCAGATAAGTATATTACTTACATAAGTACTAATAAAGTATCCATATAACCAAGCCACAAAGTATTATGTATATACGGACTAAGCTTCCTTCGAGTTACATTGTAGAACAAGTATAAATTTAAAAGAAAAAAAAAACCCGACTGCAAATAATTTATTTATTTCGTTAACCACTTCAGTCAAAAGAAATTTGAAACAATGATGGCGGTAATGGTGACAAAATGACCATATGAATATATTTAATTCATATTGTCTTATTAATATGTAAACTTTGATATATGAAAAGTATGTACATATTTATATGTATGTATTTGATGTGTTGGTGTTTGGATATTATTATTTAAATTTAATTTTTTCATTCTCTGGGTAAAAACAAAAATTTGTATCTGGGTGTATTATGCGTGTTAATTTTGTATTCGTAGACCTACTGATACCTAACTGGCAGGTGGAGAATTATAAAGACACATCTTTTATATCTTTATTATATATATAAATTATTATTGGTTAGTATAGGTATATAAATATATTTATTAGTATATTATATAATATATACATCTCATATAAAAACTATGTTAAACATATTTAAAAATGCAGGTGATAGTGATAGTGAAGAATATTTGTCATTTTCTTCTAACAGTTCCCTTAGTAACCAGAGTTTCGTAAGCATTCCAACGCTTTACGATACTCTCGACTCGCAGTTTTCTGATGTACCAAAAAATTTTAACGTGATTCATATCAACGCGCAAAGTATTCCGGCACATTATCCCGATATGCAGGCATCTCTAGATCACAAAAATATTCACGCCATAATAGTCTCCGAGACATGGTTCAAGCCGTGCTTACCCTCTGTATCATATTCCTTGCCCGGTTTTAACCTAATCCGACATGATCGCACTGGCAGCCGTGGGGGTGGGGTGGCTATTTACCTAAGATCACATATTCCTTTCTCAGTAGTCAGCACCTCATCTCAACCACCTACATCTAATGCTGGTGAGCATCTTTTTGTGGAAGTCCTTCTTTCACATAATAAAATCTTACTCGGAGCCTATTATAGCAATTCTTCTTGTAATAATTACTTCTCATCTTTTGAACAGATCCTTGAAGATCTTACCCCTTCATATATCCATACCATTATCATGGGTGATTTCAATACCTGTCTTCTCAAACTAACTCCTTATTAACACAGCTGTATGATAAGCATGCCCCTCTACGAGCTATAAAACTAAAGCACCTTCCAGCTCCTTGGCTAACCAATGAAATAAAAGTATTGATGCATAAAAAAACAGTCACTAAAAGTAAATACAAGCGTCGACCATGTGATGAAAATAAAGCTGTGTATGTTAAATCTCGCAATCGCTGCAATATGGTGTGTAGGGATGCCTTACGCCACCATGTTCATAAATCTGTCGCTAACGAGGACCCTGCCAAAGTTTGGAAATTCCTCAGGTCATTGGGCATAGGTAAATCACGCCAAGAGTCTATTCCAAATGATTTAAATATCAATTCTCTCAACATACATTTCTCTTCATCGTCTGATATTAACATCTCAGATAAAAACAATACTTTACATTACCTTTCAACTTTACCGACTCCCGACCATTCGCCGTTTATTTTTAATCAACTATCCGCTTGCGATGTTAAGAAGAGCGTAATTTCAATCACTTCCAATGCTGTTGGTGTTGACGGCATAAGTCGTAACATGGTTATGCCCATCCTAGATGTTATACTTCCTGTTCTTTGTCACATTTTTAATAACTCTATCTGTGATGGAGTATTCCCTTCAATTTGGAAAGATGCTCAGATAATTCCCTTGGCTAAAAAATCAAACCCTAAATCTTATTCCGATTATCGACCCATTTCTATCCTTCCTTTCCTGTCAAAAGTGCTCGAGCGTCTTATCTACAACCAAATTTACAAATTCTTATCTAGTCACAACCTTTTAAACCCCCTTCAATCTGGCTTTCGACCTGGGCATAGCACTATAACTACTCTCATCAAAATAACTGATGATATCCGTCTTGGAATGGACAATGGCCAACTTACGGTATTAACTTTATTAGATTTTAGCAACGCCTTTAACACTGTGAATTTTGACATTCTACTTGCTCTCCTTCGCTCAATTAACATTTCTCTAACGGTAGTTGATTGGTTTCACAGTTATCTGTACGGGCGCAGGCAGCGTGTTCGCCTTGAAGATAAATACTCTTTGTGGTGTAGCACGTCAGCAGGCGTCCCGCAAGGTGGCGTCTTATCTCCTTTAATGTTTGCTTTGTTTATTAATTCCATTTCTCATAACCTCACTTCTTCCTACCACCTATATGCAGACGATCTACAGATTTATTCCAAGGCCCCAGTTAATAAACTATCTGAAGCCATTCAGATTGTTAATGCTGATCTTGATCGCATAGCTGGTTACAAGTAAATCCCATTAAGACACAAACTATAGTTATTGGTAGCTCCAGATTACTGTCAACAATAGACTGGGCATTACTTCCACAGGTTTTCTTTGGTGGTATTGCTATTCCCTTTAGTAGCTCTGTAAATAATCTCGGAATAACAATGGATCGCTATATGAGGTGGGATCAACAGTTACAAATTACCAGTCGCAAGCTATTTGCCGCAGCAGGATCCTTAAAAAGCTTGCGCAACTTTCTTCCAACAGCCACTAAAATTGCATTAGCTCAATCTCTTTTACTTCCAATTCTTGACTATGCTGATGCCTGCTATCTAGATCTCACGGAGGAACAGCTAGATAAACTTGAGCGTCTTCAAAATTTTTGTATCAGATTCATATTTGGTTTACGCAAATATGATCACGTCTCTCAGTTTCGTTCTAAGCTCAATTGGCTGACAATACGCTTTCGCCGGAATGCTCATATTCTCAGTCTCCTTTACAACATATTGTTCAATCCTACATCCCCGCGCTATCTCAAGGAACGTTTTGATTTCCTTCACTGTTCTTCATACTCTTTAAGGTCATCAGAAAATCTCACACTTGAAATCCATCCTCATACGAGTTCGTTTTATACCAAATCCTTCACTATTCAGGCTGCCCGCTTGTGGAATTCTCTTCCTGTATCAATCAGACAAGCACAGACTCTGAAAATGTTCAAGGATCAAGTTAAAAAGTTATATTTGTCCAATTAATCTGTTGTACTGCAACTTATCAATGCTATAGTATATGAGATAATATTATATTGTGTAAGTATTTTTATATAATTTATGTATTACTTATATAAATGTATATATCATTATCTATTTATGTATGTTGGTATGTATTTTAAATATATGTATGTATTTATTTATTATGAAAACCTATATATATATATATATATTATGTGATATTTTTTATACATTTGTTTTGAAATTACACTTAAATACGTTCTATTTTTTAAAATACTTTTATGAGTTTTTAATATGTACTTATTCATATCTATTTATTTAGACTACACCCGCCTCTATTGCTTTTTTTTTATTCAACTCCATCCTAAGGTTGCCTGGTAGAGATCACTTTTAGTGATAAGGCCGCCCATTGTAACACTATGCTATTATATATTAATATGTAAACTTTAATATTTAAGAGTGGTGTAATAATAAAGAGTTATCTATCTATCTATCTAATAGCTATGGACTGCCGTGCCACAGGTCCCTGGTTCGATCCCCACCGCCGCCGGCTTGAGCTTCACCGCATGGTGGAAGGGCATTTTGCGATTACTTACCTGGCTAGCTACCACCCTCAAGTAGAAAAATCTGTCGCCAAGCATCTATCGGTGTGTTCTGGCAGCAGTCCTTGAGAGCCAGGGAAATTACAGGCACATGAGACTTAACAACTACTTAGATGTTTCCAAGTGACGTACGCAGTGCAATTCGTGACTTGTGATAAAATGCATCTCTTATAGGCAGAGGTTAGTCGCTAGTCAGGTGGGCCCCGAGCTTGTCAGGTGATAATAACATAAAAAACACGTCCTTTTTATTTTGAATAATAATATATCCGAATACCAATTTTCAGAACTGTAAGTTACAAAATAAAACAAAGGACTTTCATACAAACGTACCTATTTTTAGTTTTTACCCCCTTAGGCTTTCACAAAAAATTTCGTAGTACATCGCTACGCATACAGACGAATACATCCTCCAATTTTTTAGTCACTGCGACCAGCGGTTTAGGCTGTGCGTTGTCTTTCAATCAGGACTTTGATTATTCTCATAGATAGATGTTATGTATATTTTGCACTTGAGCACATGAATAAATAACGGTTATTTATTCATGTGACTTGAGGCAAGCAGCGGACGCGGGGCACAACCAATCATAGAGAAAAGTAATATACCGGAAAGTCGTGACATTTCACCATGGAACGCATAGAGAAAAGTAATATACCGGCACCCAATCAAACAAAAAACTAGGTCAAGGCTAGGTACGCACCATGTACGCACAATAACACACAGAAAAAAAAGACTTCTTTAGCCAAGAATATACATTGTCTTAATAAATTCAAGACAATGCTGTATTACAACAAGAATATATTCTGAACTGAAAAATAATCGAGTCTTGATATTACACTCGAATATTCTTAGGAATATTGTTTTGCCCCAAAAAATATTTCTTCACATAAAGTATTCAAATTATTATTTCAAGATAACGAAAATATTCTTCTAACAATAAAATAGGAATTCTTCTGTTAACATTTTATTCTCTAAACAAAACATCTATATTCTTTCTTGAAATATTTTTAAATATTCTTGTTCGAATGTAAATAGGGCTTCACTTACGAATATTTATGGTAAGATTCTTGGATTCAAAACTAACCATAATATTCTTATTTAATCACTTTAACGATTTCTCCAAAGAAGAATGCAATATATACTTTGATTCAAGAATATATTCCTGAGAATAATGTGTTCTGTTTTCAAGAATATATTGTTTTCAATATACATGAATCACAAATATTCTTGAATAAAAACACACTGCGTTGGCTCAAGTATTCCTTTTTTTCTGTGGCATGTCGCGGAACTTGATATAGCACTATAGTTAAATCCATTAACACCTATAGCTACTATAGTTAAATACATAACAATTCTCCCTCTCATATGAGGTTTCTGTAACCAACACAGGGTAGTCTACGTCTTCTGCTTTCCTGATTTGGAGCGGCTGGAGCTGGAGTAGTCGTCGTAGAACAGGCTGGAGAGGCGTCTTGTACATTCAACTCTGTAGAACCCTCTTCGCTCGACGTGTGAACCACGGATGAGGACGTTGCTACCTGCAAATTACACTCATTTACTTCCTCATCGGGGGTGTGAGTGGAATATGATGTGGCTTCGACTGCGTTGTTGTTGTGGGGACGCACGTCCGCACGGTGACGATGATCCGAGGCTGGGGTAGGCGAATATTGGCTGACTATAAAAATAGTGTCATATATAAGTCTGGATACCAATCGTGGTAGCCATTATCTTTACTGTTATCTTCTCTCCTTAGCCACAACTGGTTTTTATAGTTTAAGGCCATTTCAGGAATGTAAACTAAATATAAATCACTTTCTAAAACTTCTTTAAGGATACCTACTTAGTACTTTTTGTTTGCGGGAAATTTCTTAACCCAAACCATAGAACATATAATAATACTACCCAAACCACAATAAAAAGGACCCCAAACTACTTAGTGTATATCATTTATTGCAAAGTTCAAAAAGATCAGTATTTAGCCTGTAATAATTATTTGTTGTACAAGAATGCAATGTTGCTTTTTAACCGCGTGCTCAATTTTGGTGACCAAGCAAGCGGAGGCCGATAAAATTGAAACACGAGTAAGTACTCAAAAATTATAATCCTAAGCGTTAGCGAGGGACTCAATAGAGCACGAGGTGCACTCGAGTGCAATGCAACACATAACTTTTCATCCCACCTCAGCGAGAAAATGACTAAGTGCAAAAAAAAAAATACAATCACAAGATACCTACTTTTACTTCAGTTTAGGTATTAACTACTACATTATGATAGGTACCTAAATATTACAGAATAATAGACAAAGAACTGGACCGCTTGGTTTCGTTAGGAATATTGAAACCGGTTGATCATTTTGATATTGCCTCCCCGATCGTGCCCGTATTAAAAAAATAGGGTAGCATTAGGCTTTGTGCAGATTACTCCGTAACAATAAATCAACAGTTTATCGTGGAGAAATATGCTATATTTGTACCCCAAAAAGAGGTATCGGCGAACCGTCTGCAATGATACGCGATCTTCCTATCGGTGTATAATAATTAGTAGAGTACATTTGCAACGTTTGCAACGCTGACAATAACGCGGACTTCTTATACCGTGCAACACCACGCGCGCCGCCTTGAGGCGGGCAGGCGGTGGCGGCGCGGCGGCGGAGGAAGTTATTTTGTTGCTCTTACGTTAATTTTGTTGTCGAAGGGACGCTCCCTGTCGAACTAAAAGAGTTACGAGATGAAACTGAAAACGATAACCTTTTGAAATTGGTCCTTATACATGTTTTAAAAGGTTTGCCGAAAAAAAATATGTGATTCACATATAAAAGCAATTTTCAATTGTCGTTTTCTTATCTTACGACAACGGCTGCCTAATGCGAGGTCATAAAGTTGTCATAGCCCCTATGTAGTAGTGTCCCTTTGTATAGGGTTGTATGGAAGAGATCGCTCTCAGCGATAAGACCGCCCATTGTCACACCTACTCTTAGTTATTGTTTTAAGTTATAAATTTGTAAATTTTAATGTGTCAATAAAGTGTTGCCTATCTCTATCATAGCATACAAACTTAAAAAGGTACGCAAAAAGGTGTGCAGTGAGCTTCATAGTTCCCATTTTAGAATCGCAAAGATGAAAGCCGCAGCTATGGCTCGTTTCTGTTTCCCAGGAATAGACGCGTACCTAGAAGAGCTGGTGAATAAGTGTGAGATATACAACACCGCTCCGCCCCTTACCACCTCGTGCCTTGTGGTCTTTCCTTCCTCATGCTTTTATAGGATTCATCTGGACTTCGCCGGCCAGATTAACAATTAAATGTATCTAATCGTTGTTGACGCTTTCTCCAAATGGATAGAGTACTATTGTTTAAACATGCATTTTGGGTCAAATGCTGTTGTTAAAAAATTAAATGACCTATTGTCCCATGTAGGTAAACCACACATAGACTTTTTGGATGTGTGTACATATGCAATACCTACCTATTTATTATTTTGTACTCTTGACCGAAAAAAGAATCCAATTCACTTTATTTATTATTTGAAAAATTTGACTGTCAGCAGACCTAATAGCATTAAGGACCTAAAAGTTACATTCGATCGCGGCCTAACCTTTCACGATCACATCTTAAATCTCACCAAAGAGACTTACCGCCGCGCGCCGCAGCGGTTTAGGCTGAGCGTTGTCTGTCAGGACTTTGATTCTTACATAAGTTTAGAGATATATAATACCAACAACTAATTTTACTAACGGTTATTTTATAGACATGGGTAATTTTCTTCTTCTTTTCCATATGTATCCTATATTCATATTTCTTCTCTAACATACCTACACAATAAAGGGTCACACAAGAAGTCATAGTAAGTATATCGGTAGGAACATACAGTTGGAAGGCTCAATCAAGGCCCATATATTAGTTGCCAAGCGTCTTACGATGAGTTCTGGAAGATGTGCTGGAGAGCCATTTATTCTAGGATAGCCTGAACATCTTTGAATCACTTACCATCACGTGAGATAATGGTCAAAGGCTAGCCTAAAAGCAATAAAATAAAAAAAAATTGAAGCGCTCGTTGCGAAGTTTACTTAGCCGATCAGCTAAGTTAAGCAACGTCCGCCGCAGTCATGAGTTGGATGGGTGATATTACTAGTGAGCGTTTCCGTGCTTGGGAGGGCACGTTAAGTCGTCGGTCCCGGTTGTTGTCTTAGGATGGCAGTCGTTATAGCATGGTGGTATAGGGCATTATGCGAATGCCCGCCTGGCTAGCTACCAACCCTCAAGTAGAAAATCTGTCTCCAAGCACCTAACGGTGCGTTCCGGCAGCTGTCCTTGAGAGCCCGTACTTCTGGGTAAGTCTGAACTACATCTTCGACCACATCTTACTTACCTACACTTACCATCAGGTGAGATAATGGTCGAAAAAAAAGGAAGAAAAAAAACCTTGCTTTGCAATAGTAAACGTATAGGTACCATTATGTAGGATCGTAGTAACAAATTTAGTAAGACAGGGGAGGAGCCAAGTGTTGAGGGGGGCATTAATGACATCACAGGGGCCACCCAGGCAAGATTCACCTAAGTATATTCCTCTGCAACGGCACCAGCATTAATACACGGAATGCTAAAGTAATTCGTCACCTTTTTCCCATTGGATCAGTTCCCTCTTAATCATATTGGGTTCCGCATTAAAGAACGCAAGCATAATATGAACTCGCCGCAAAATTGTGTGCATAATAAAATAAATTACTAAGCCTTCGCTGTCTATCCGTACGACCTTGAAAGTTCAAAGGCTAATAATAATAATTTTATTTGGTACCCTAACACGTACAACTATATAATTTTTTTTTATATTGTGACCGAACAAGCTCGAGGCCCACCTGATGTTAAGCGGACTAACCTCTGACTATAACATATGCATTTCGTCACAAGTCACGAATTGCACTTCGCCCGTCACCTGAGACATAGTTGTTAAGTCTGACATAAAATGATATATTAAATTAAAAAATGAAAAGTTTACCCAAAACGTTTTTATCATTTAATATGGCTATAGCAGTCTTACACTTTGGTAATAGAATAGATAGGCAAATGAAATTCGCACAGAATGTGTTATTCTGGCGAATTGCAACTAGCACATACCTACATATTAAAATTCTGTTAGATGGAAAATAATTGGCTACTAGCGGGTTTAGAACCCGCGACTACAGGTCTCCGGCTATGGATATATACCGCAGAATAAAACTATATAAAAACAGTGGTCCCCTACAAGAAACTTATTTTATTTTAATATCAACGTTTTTTGTTCTTGCTCTATCGTTTATACAGGCGTCACGCTTGACAAAAGAACTCGCTAGTCGGACACTGCAATTTTTGTGGTCAGACTCGCTGAGAATCTTGAACTAGCTTATATGAAATGATATGATTTTTTAACTGTAAATTTTGTGTTATTACGGCACCGTCGTATTTCTAGACTCGCGTTTGGACGATTATTTTTCAATTTGATCATATTATGTAATATCTTACTACTTACCTAAACACAATCAATGTATTCGCTCTTATAATTCATCCAATTCCCTTAAACTTCTACACCGCCTGCACTTTCGACTTTCAAGCTGTTATATGCTTAGCGTATAACACATTAATATTACCTACAGCAAAATTTTCGAAAATAATAAAGTTATTCGAATACATCGTAGGTACCTAGGTATACGATTAATGTAATGTGCTGTATATTTTATAATAAGATACCCTCAAATATAAAAAAATTAAAATCATTTAAAGCATTCAAAGGCAACTAGCTCTGTACCTTATTGAGGAGCAATAAGGATAAGAATGCGTTAAATATGTGATGGATGTCTAAAGTGATGTGTGATTATTTTGTATACATAACTGTTTCATTATATTGTTTGATTAGATACTATCAATTGTGACGACGAATGTCTATTGAATATTTTAAGTCTAACCATGTTCTCGTGTAAGTGACTTTATGTCTTATTTGAGAATAAACTTCTTTAAACCTATATTTTGTTTTTGAATTTTTTTAATTCTGAATATACCAATATTTAGAGCATTTTTAGAAGAACATGAGTTAATTAGATAATAATTAATATTAGGTCCTTACATATGAAATTGGCGTTTTTCGTACTGGCCACTTTAATCACGAATTTCTCCTCTTTGGTAAGGAATTCCAAATTCAAATTTGTACAGCTATAGACTCATGTATTTGTGCTTCGATGATCGTCATTCATTTGTTTTTTTTCTTCTGTTATTTTCTGTTTGCGTCACTCATTTTACAAAATGGAAAACCTTAAATATCGCATTATTTACGAGTACGAGTTCCGCCGTGGCACTAGTGCTGCGGAAACAACTCGGAAGGGTGAATGATGTGTATGGCGGTCGTGTTGCAAAAGAAAACACAGTTCGTTTTTGGTTCCAACGTTTTCGTTCTGGAAATTTCGACCTGCAGAACAAGCCCCGTGGACGGCCTGAGACTCAACTTGATAATGAAGAGTTGAAGGCTATTGTGGAAGCGGATCCATCGGAAACCATGTCCGAGTTAGCTGCAGGCTGCGATGTTAGTGATAAAACTGTTTTAATTCACTTGAAGCAAATTGGGAAGATTAAAAAGCTTGAAAGGTGGGTACCTCACGAATTGACTGAAACAAACCGGCAAACGCGCGTCGACTGCTGCGTTACATTACTAAACCGGCACAATAATGAAGGTATTTTAAACCGAATCATTACCTGTGATGAAAAATGGGTTCTTTACGATAATCGGAAGCGCTCAGCGCAATGGTTAGATCCTGGCCAGCCAGCCAAATCCTGCCCCAAGCGCGAAAATTAACCCCAAAAAAGTTACTTGTAATCGTTTGGTGGACTAGTGCCGGTATTGTTCATTACAGTTTTTTCAAATCTGGCCAGACTATTACGGCTGATGTCTATTGTCATGAATTGCAAACCATGATGGAAAAGCTAGCGGCTAAACAACCTAGGCTGGTCAATCGCTCCACGCCACTGCTGCTTCACGACAACGCTAGACCACACACTGCGCTACAGACGGCTACTAAATTAGAAGAGCTTCAATTGGAAAGTCTAAGACATCTTCCGTACTCCCCGGACCTTGCTCCAACAGATTACCATTTTTTTCGAAATTTGGATAACTTCTTGCAAGGGAAAAAATTCAACTCCGATGGGGCAGTCCAAATCGCCTTCAAAGATTTTATTGATTCCCGTCCGACTGGTTTTTTTAGTAAAGGGATCAATGAAACTACCTATGAGATGGCAAAAGTGCATAAAAAATAATGGTTCATACTTTGATTAATTAAATATATTATATTAAAAAATATTCGACTTTTTGTTCCTCCCATACAAAACGCCAATTTCATATGTAAGGACCTAATACATGACCATTGTTTTTAAGTAGATAGTAATGGTAATTGAATCATTCATACTTGAATTGACGCGCAGCAAAGTTTTTGTTACATACGAACATAAAAATATATTTATTGATTTTTCTTTGTACAAAGTGAATATACCTATGTGAAAATTATATTGGTGGTTATATGGTCATATGAAAATTATCTACTGTACTGTATCAGCCGCATCGTCCACTGCTGAACACAGCCTCCCCTATTAAGGGGGTATTTGCCATAATCCCCACGCTTGGCAGGCGGCTTGGGGATCGCAGTGTTGGGTCGTTCCCACTAGTACACCCGATTAGTTCAACCCTTGAACTAGTGAGACTTTTTTATCCCAGTAGTTCAACTACGTTAGATAGTAGTTCTTTAGAAGGCGCTGCTGCCCACCTTTCAGTATAATTATCTACTAGTATACATTAATTTCACTAGACTATGTTCTTCTTGTACTTATCCCAATGGATGCTAATCTTTCGTAATACTTAATCTCTTAGACTTCACTTCTGTGTCCATGGTTCGATCCCCACCGTTGGCGGCTTGAGCTTTAGTGTGGTGGAAGGACATTTGCTTGCTACCATATTAAGTATAACATTTTTCACCTATCACACATTCATACTTTTACTAACATTACTTCTTTCATGCATGTATGACATATAAGGCGCTTCTGCAAGTATTTTACCCGAAACACTACACAAAAACACGAAACTTTGTCTAAAGTCGAATCAAAAACCTTTATTTCGTGCTTTTACCGATTTAAAGCAATACATCATCTACACGTTTATCCTCCGCCCAGCTAGAGGGGGTGGGGCATTGGAATCTAAACACCACACAAATATTAGCATTATACATCTCTTCCACTTGCAATCATTTCACATCTGAATATAATGCTGTCATTAGTTATGTATCGTTATATATAAACCTGAATTGCTACAATCATCAACAGAATTAACATAATATTAAAACTACATGCCACTTTGAAAAGGTGTTCTACATAATAAAAATAAACCTTTTTACCACTATCTTCCTATTGACTAAAGAAAATGATTAAATTTGATATAAATCAAATCCAGGACATACCATACTTGAATCTTGTAAAAAAATTAAAGTTGTAAAGCCTAGGAAATATTAGAAAATATACACTTTAGAATAAACAACACGGGTGCTTCCTCAATATATTTCAAAGATCAAAATACATCTCTTACAACTCTTAACAAGTTCAATCATCAAATTACAATTTTAAACAACATACTGAATCTATTTTCACTATTGCTAAATACAATGTCACTTAAAAAAAATACAAAAATGCTGCAAATAAAATTACAACAGCTTACAGCTTTGTCAATTATGAAAATGAAGTGTGCAGTCATACATATGGAAAATCATTTTGCACCGGCCTCTTAAACTCCTAAACCATTATATTTAGACATGGCCAGAAACAAAATAATTTTGAGCATTCACAAAATAGTTTACATATGGAAAATGTTCCATAAAACGGAAAATAGAACTTAAATCTACAATTATATTTAAATCTCCTTATTACTATATATACCTAGTCCTAATATTTAAAACTAGCAGGTTAAGTCCGGACCAAAGTTCCCAAGAGTCACTCCACTGTCCACATCACTAACTTTATAAGAAAACTATGTTTATTTATCGGTGATGAATTTTGTATCTTGATGTCACTTCCAGATTCAAATGCAGGATTAGTCTTAAGAAAATCTGTAACAAATATACAGGTATTTATATAGGAAACTAATACAGAGATAGCTTGAGCAATAAGGTGGACATGTAGCATTAGCCCTTAGATATCACACAAAACACTTTGTTCATTTATGAATGAATTCAATTGTTATCTATGATGCACTATGGTAATAAATCTAATGTATGATGTAGACACAAAACTCCCGTAGGATGCCAGGCTAGAATGTCAAACCCTCCATCTCTACCCATGGGTGTAAGAGGCGACTAAGGGTAACACACCAGCAGAAGGGCAACAGTGCTTTCTGAGGAACTGATACCTCACACTGAGATCACCAAGACGCCTGCCAATTGTGGGGGTTATGGCAAATCTCCCTCTATAATGGGGGAGGCTGTGTTCAGCAGTGGACAATCCGGCTGATACAGTACAGTACAGCAAAAATATTATGTTGCTGTGATTGTGAGGATGTTTTCACATAAGTAAGTGCTACCTAGTAAATATTATAGGTAATTAATATCATCAATCATGAAGATATTTTTTTGTCTAGGACTTATTGATTGAAATTTCATGAAAGTAGGTAGGTAGGTACATTCTGCATATACATTCATAAACAAATGTTAAGTTACCTAGTCTTAGACTGGAGCTCCAGGACCACCTTTCTTGCCGATGAGTGATTTGTGTATATGTGGGATGACACCGCCGCCAGCAATGGTTGCTTTGATCAAGCTGTCCAACTCTTCGTCTCCTCTAATAGCGAGCTGCAAATGTCGCGGTGTGATACGTTTCACCTTGAGATCCTTTGATGCATTTCCCGCCAACTCCAAAACCTGTTGATAAATAACAAAGATTATTGATCTATTCAATGTATGAATGCGTACACAATGTTATCAACTGGGCACTGTACTGTAGGCAAATAGAAATAGCTTCAAGAGTAGTATGTGATGTTTACCTTTTCATAATAACTAAGTTTTCCCGCCATAATGTATTAGGTATTTATTTAACAATCTATCTTATTTTTTAGATGTCTAGTTTATTTCTCAATACAATACTGCTCATGAATTATATATTACCTGATGTAATTGGTTCCAGAAAACACAACGACTATAATTTTATTTCGCTAAAGCAGTTGCCGCCATATTGGCGGGGCGTCACTATGCTCACCTCAGCCGTAAGATATTCCAGAATAGCAGCAGAATACACCGCTGCTGTAGCTCCAACGCGACCATGGCTAGTAGTTCTATTTTTGAGATGCCTATGAATCCTGCCCACGGGGAACTGGAAATAATAATTACAATGCAATTCCAACCTATTGATTTTACTCAAGGAAGTTAGCCGCCATACTGAGGTCATTCATATTATTCAATTATGTGAAATAGTAAAACAAAGCATAAAGGAAGCTTACAATAACATGTAAAATCCTTAAATAAATAAAGAAAAAGATAAGACATACCTGAAGACCAGCCCTCGCTGACCTGGACACAGCTTTTGCCTTCGCTTTACCAGAATCCTTGCCCGCTTTACCACCAGCCTAAAAATTGATGAAAAAACCTATTAATTTTGCTCGTACGGAGCTGAAACTTCGTCAGATTGTAAATCGTAACACTGGGCACCGAATCACGATATAAAAACTTCACAACACTGGCTCGATTTCACAAAAACTTGCAAAACTCACCATTTTGAAACGTGTAACACACTATTACCACTACAGAGAGCAACCAACACAGGAAAGGCGCCAAGTGAAATCTGTCCAAATCAAAGATGGCAGCTCCGCTTTACGAACATGGTAGCCAACCGCAAACAAGCGGAAGTGTCGTAAAAGTATCGTATCGATATTTTCAACCAATGGTCGTTGTAGAAAATGGCGGTCGGCGTCCTTTGTCAAAGTGCTGCCAAGCCAAGCCATGGCATAAAACAGAACCATGTTTATTTTTTATTATTACGTTTCGTTAGCGTCTATTATATTGAACGTGACCATAACAGAACGTTCCGTTTAGAAAAATTATATTTTAAATAAGCATAATTTTGTAAGAGCACATACATGTTAAGTTATTATACTAAATATTCCCAACGTTAAAAATAAAAAGTAATTGGAGATTTAACTGTCAAAAGGCGCATTCCATTTGACACCTATTTCGTTATTTTCTATAATTTTGACCACATTTTGCAACTATAGTATAACATTTTAATATGAACCATAGATAGAATATGTGGTCAAAAATAACGAAATAGGCGTCAAGTGGAATGCGGCCAAAGTTACCCCATTGATTGTAGCAGAGTGTAGTTGTTTGGTTGTTTTGCAACTTACCCTGGGGCATAGAACATATAATAATTACCTGGGGTATGGAACGACCGGTTGTTTTATAACCTCAAACAAATTGTGACATTGACATATTTACATCATTATCGTAATAATAATTACCGTTGCAATTTAACACTGCAACAAACTCGTTTCCCATTTTTATTTAAGTTTTATATTTTGAGAAATGATATTAGTATTTATATTTTTGAGATTTATGGGTGAGTGCATTTGTGAAATGCATGGTGAGGCTTTATAAAGCAAAGTGCGCACAGTGGCCAGGGGTACGTTCCAGCATTCCTTTGACCAAGACAAATTTTGCTCAAAGCTGTGCTACACAGTCGGCAACGAGCCTCCCACCATGGTTGACAACCATGGTTTACAACTGTGGAGATGGTGGTTGGTCACCAAATTATGTTTGACCTTCCAACGCCCTCGGCGGGCGAGCATGCGTTGGCGACCGCGGTGAGCAACCACTATTTCCGACTGTGTGGACGTCGGTTGCACACCACGCGAGGGCAGTATGTCGCTGCAGTCGGCGAGAGCGCACGCATGGCGGGAGCGCACGCATGGCGGGAGCGCACGCATGGCGGGAGCGCAAGCACAACGCGTTTCCCTCTTACGTAGGTATAAAAGGTACGACCATATAAAATGCATCCTAAATTTTCTAACCTAATGAAGCAATGGCAAAATATATGATTTATTATATTAGTAGTTATGTATAGTATATCAAATATATTTATATAGGTTAGTGTAGATAGGATATATATGTCCTAAAGGTATGTAGGACATTCATTCCATATTATGTCCTATTATCTAGCGTTAATTATGTACGCCCGCGGCTTTGCTCGTGTGGAATTAAGTTATACCTATCACATATAAAACCTACTTTAGAAACGTCCTTATGTAGGTATATGAGTAGATATATACATACATATATACAGGGTGGAAACTTGCAGCGGTGTAATAAGGGGAAGTACCTTATCCGTTGCAGCTACTTGGAAATGGTCTTAGGAGGCTATCCATAATTTTTATGGAGTTTTGATCCCCATTCACAGATTTTAATAAAAATTACAGTTAGCAAGAAAATAGCCATTTTACACAAAAACATTTTTGATTCCAACCGATCCTGTTTCTAATACTGATCAAAAACTTATATGAGCCCAACCATCGTTGAAGTACTCAAAAAGTCACAAATTGAAAAATACTTTTCCCTTACATTTTGTAAAGAATTTGTGTAACTGAAATACAAAAAATAAAATAAAAGACAAATGCTCACGTAGAATTTTACACATATCAAAAAGAAGGCTTATTAAATATCTGTTTTTATTAACTAACATAACTTGATAATGTAATTCTTATTTGAAATCTTGCAGTTTCTTGCGCTACGATGTCAACTGCTCAAAGTGACCGCCATTTTGGCGAAAACATAAATTGATTCGTTTCTGTATCAACCTGTGGCTGTAGTATGATTTCCATACAAAATTGTGGTTAGTGAGTCTTTAAGTTCTTGAAAACTATCGTATTGCTTTTTGTAAACCTCAGTTTTTCAGGTAGCCTCACAAAAAGAAATCTAGAGGTGTCAGATCTGGACTACGCGCTGGCCAAGAAATAGGACCATGTTTTCCTATCCATTGATCACCAAACTGTCAAGATTGTTTTTTATTTAATAATAACGACTACAAAATTTGAAATATTTTTAAATTAATCTTTTTATTCTGTCAACAAAAAGATCTCAACCGTCACTAAAAAAGCTGTTGCGTAAAATTTTCATACTAAATCTACGGGAAAAGTTTTTGCTATTTATGACTTTTTGAGTACTCCAACTATGATTGGTCCCATAGAAGTTTTTGATCAGTATTAAAAACAGAATCGATTGGCATCAAAAAATGTTTTTGTGTAAAATGGTTTTTTTCTTGCTAACTGTATATTTTTTTTGAAAATGTGAATGGGTATTGAAATTCCATAAAAAAATATGGATAGTCTCCTCAGACCATTTCCGAGTAGCTGCAACGGATAAGGTACTTGCCCTTCTGCCCCACAGAAAGTTACCACCTTGTATATTCGTGTTCCTACGTAAACCAACTAATTTTGAGGTCGGTGTCTATATAGGACCTACTAATTATAGTTTAGGGCCTGACACCGACCTCAAAAAGTAGATGGTTAAGACGCCCAGTTTTTTTTTTAGTAAATTACCGAATTCTTTACTAAAATAGTTACTTTCGCTATAAGACACGCCTCTTCGATTTCATTAATAAACATACGCTTGTTTAGTTAGGCTCTGTTCACACGACGCGACCGCGACGCCGCGCACGCGCCGCGAGCCACGCGGTTCTAGGTTAATGGTGAGCGCGGCGCGGCCGCGCGGCTAGCCGCCATCCGATTTATTTTAGACATTTAACTCGCTATTTTAACTAGCCAAAGATATTAAATTTGGATGTCTTTGTTTAAGATAAAATTTAACTTATTGTTTTTAAAATATATTTCTAGAAAATCATCTATAACAATCTAATGTAATGCATTGATATAGATGTTCTGAAAAATAAAACCCAGAGCAAGAGTAGGTGGGTAAGTATGTACCTACTTGTCAAAAATTGACGGGCATGTTAGAAGAATATTGTCATATAGATATAATACCAAGGTATTTACCTACCTAAGTAGGTAGGTATATCGGGTTACTTGCACGTAATAAATGGGTGACCAGATGTCTCCTTTCTACGAAAATATGGAAGTAGGTAGGTATCTACCAGTACGTGCCGTTGTGTCATAGTAAAATGGTTGTGTGCTCCAATGTAGTAGGTAGGTAGGTTGAGTTAGGTATGTAACAATTCAACATGATTTCATGCGACTAGGGTATTTCTCACGCAGGTCAAAGTCAAAGGCAAATTCATTTATTCAATTTATATATTAGAAACATGTAAATAAGTGAAAAAATACCCTCAATTTTTTAATAAGGAAGTGGACCAACCTAGAAGATATCCCATTAGATTTAGACATAACCTCATACAACCAAGCTCGAAACTAGCAATGCATAGTTCAGGTCTTTATGTAAGAGCAATAAAAATATTTAACGTGCTACCAAAAACATTAAAAATTTAAGAAATAGACTCGACTTTTGTGCAGTACTTTAAGGGTGCTTACCATTTGATGTGAGATTCGCTAAAAACGTTAAAAACAATCACACTCCCAAAAAGTTGTTCCACATGGGTCTTGGCGTTATTTTCGCCATAAACGCTATATCTAATGTCAAAAGTGACAGAAGTAGCAAATTTTAGTGGCATTCTTAGCGTTCTTATCCTAAATGGAACAGGGGATGACAGTTACAAACGATCACAGTGATCACAACCATAGACGCAGATGTGATCAAAATTATCGAAAATAACATTATTAGCGTCAAATGGAATATACCCTAAATAAACTATTAATTAATACATGTTATTATACCATAAAGGAATTCCTTGATGACAAATTTAAATGATAATGAAAAAGATTAGTCACAGATGAGTGAAGCCGCGGGCGTACGTAATTAACGCTAGATAATAGGGCATAATATGGAATGAATGTCCTACATTCCTATAGGATATACACTTCTGGACTCATCTATTGGCCCACCTTGTATTTTCAGTTTCGTTTGGTCCTAGCTAAAATTTTATATTAGGTCGAGCAAAAAGTTTTTATGCAGTTTTGAACCTGGCACATTTTACCATCTTTTTCGATCGTATTGTTTTAAATTTGAATTCAGAATACTATACGACATGGAGCTACGCCTAACAAGTCGGATATGCGCCTTGTTAAAGGCAATTGATTTTTGAATAAAAAACATGTTTTATCAAATAAAGGTTTAATTTAATAACGCGTGTTGCCTCCATGGGCATCTACCACAGCTCTCATACGATTAGGCATAGAGTTTATCAACCGCTCTATGAAATTTTGAGGGATCATCTCCCATTCCTCTTCTATGGCAGTTTTCAACTCCTGCATCGTCTGGGCAACTGGCTGACGAGCCCTAACACGTCTTTTTAGCTCGTCCCACATGTGCTCAATAGGGTTCATGTCTGGGCTTCTGGCTGGCCAGTCCATAACTGTGATGTTCACATCCCGAAGATATTCCCTGACGATGCCGGCCGCATGGGCTCTTGCATTATCATGCATAAAAAGGAAATTTGGGCCCTTATAGTCCGCGTATGGTATCACGTGAGGTTCTAAGCACTCACGAATGTACTTTTCAGCATTTAATGTTGGCAGCCGTGGTCCTGTAACAACCTCAAGTTGAGTTTTGCCGCTCGCGGATATACCGCCCCAGACAGTCCATGTGCCACCGCCATAAGCAACCCTCTCTTCAAAGCAGCATTGTGCGAAACGCTCTCCCTTACGTCGGTAGACCTTCTTCCTTCCATCATTGCCATGTAACACAATTTTAGACTCATCAGAAAAGAGTACACGGCTCCAATCTTGCTGTGTCCAATTTAAATGACTGCGTGCGAAATGAAGGCGCGCTGTTCGGTGGGCTCGCGTTAGTTTGGGCCCATTAGCTGGCTTGTGTGGTACCATATCGCGTTCTTTTAACCTTCTCCGAACAGTTCGAGCGCTCACAGATACTCCGTGGAAGTCGCGAAGTTGGTTTTGTATCTCAATGGAGGTAAGGTGACGATTTCTCAAGCTGGTCGTCACGATGAATCGATCCTGCCTTTCAGTTGTGACCCGAGATCGTGGCCTTCCTTGGCGACGAACAAAGCCGCCAGTCTCTAGGTACCTCCGATAAACATTTCGGACCGCAGATCGACTTAAATTAAGTTGAGCACTCACGTTTCTTTGGCTGTGTCCGGCCTGAATAAGTGCCACAGCTTGGGCGGCGACTTCAGGTGAAGTATCCATAGATTATTGATAGAACCTCACCTTAATGTTAAGAATAAGTAATGTTTGTTGCAAAACCAAAGATATCAATCACTTTTTCAAGAATTAAATCCAAGTAAACCAATAAAACCAAGTTTTCTTAGTATTCGATTGTTTGATATCAACAAACAGGCTCCAAATTATCTTTTGTTTCTTTAAATTCTGTGTTCGAAATTCAAAAAAAGACTATTGAATGAAATTGTGAATGTGCCAGGTTCAAAACTGCATAAAAACTTTTTGGTCGACCTAATATAAAATTTTAGCTAGGACCAAACGAAACTGAAAATACAAGGTGGGCCAATAGATGAGTCCAGAAGTGTATATATATCCTATCTACACTAACATATATAAATATTGTTGATATACTATATTTCAATTATAACATAACTACTAAGATAACAAATAATTTATATTTTGCTATTGCATCATTAAGCGTTGAGCTCAATCTTTAAGAGTATCTCATTTTCGTTCCAAAATTTAGAATGCTTTTTATATGGGTGCGGCTTTTATACCTACGTATCTCAAAGAGGGAAACGCGTTGTGCGTGCGCTCCCGTCATGCGTGCGCTGTCGCCGGCTGTAGCGACATACTGCCCTCGCGTGGTGTGCAACCGGCGCCCACACAGTCGGAAATAGTGGTTGCTCACCAACGCATGCTCGCTCACCGAGGGCGTTGGAAGGTCAAACATAATTTAGTGGCAAACCACCATCTCCACAGTTGTAAACCATGGGGAGGCTCTTTGCCAACTGTGTAGCACCGGTTTAAGGTATTTCAAAAGTTTGTTATCATTACGTCACTCTGTAACTGTAGGAATTTTGATAAAATTAGGAACCTAGTATTCGTAAACGACTTTACTTTATTAATAAATATAAATTGTATAATTACGAAGCAAACTGTTTCTGTCACATACCTCTGCATAATTGCGCTTGAATTAGAAATAAGGTATTTTTATTGATTTTGTGTTATCATATTACATAAATGATTAGTAAATCAAATGGTTGACCTGTGGAATTTTTCACCATAACTCCTATTTTGGTTTTCGGTTGGGTTGTGGCATAATTTCGCCGCGCAAATTATCATATTTATTTATTTCATTCATACAATTTTGACAAACTTAAGTATAAGATAATACCCTAAAAACCCTATTGGGTTTGTGAGGGTATCATATTCCTCTATTGTTATCTAAATCTATTATTCATAAAAATATCACAAAGATTAGGGAAAGTTATATATAAGTATTTATTGGTACAGTTCATGTATATACTGCGTTTCACATGACTGAGAGCACTTATCACATATCATCACTAATACGCGGCTCCTTTCTTACGAATTCAATAAGTTTCTGTGGCATCAGATTAAATTCTACTGTAAAAAATATTACATACCTACATTTATAGGACTATGTAGATAAGTATTATTTGTTGGGGATGCCGTTTTGTATAACGGTGTATTCTACGAATAAATATGTAAAGAAATGTAAACCAAGCTCAAAAACAGCAGAACGCAAACCTTACCGCGGCGAGTGTGGTTTAAAAAGTGTACCGTGCGGCGCAACAACATTACCTTGAACGATCAATCGGATGCGATCATTTCTAAGTGCCAAATTAATTCAACAATTCAATTTAATTTGGAAGATAGTGTATGTTTTGTTAATAATTGTGAACTTGATGACTCCACAACCAAAGCGGTAACTGTATCAGTTACACTTCTTCACATATTTATACGTAGGGTGTGTGCTTATTCTCTATATGTATCCAAGTATACTATCGCTTCGGTTTTATATACAATAATATCACAAATCATCGATATCGATAAGAACGTTATAATTTGAAGAGAACAACTCTTAATTTCAATTTATTTTAAAGTAACAATTCAGTTACAGCATATAACATTATATTAATAGAACCTACACTAAGTAGAAACACTTGTGGTGTAGGTTACTGTTACTTCTAAACTACGAATTATTCGTAGCTTCTAAATGAATGTTCGCAACCATTTAATTTGCCACTTTCATGTTTTAAGTATACACCATAGACCTAGGATTTTTCGCTACTTACTTACTTTATTTTTTTACATCCTAAGCCTATGGTATACACGTTTATTTTATAGGCAGGTTTCCATTCCATAGATAAGTATATGTCCCTGGGACAAATACGTTCAAAACGAGGTATTCTTCACGCAGTTTTTTAAAATGGCCTTGTTTGTTTATCGTCTTTGCTTTTAATATGTGAGTGGCCTACAATATATGAAGGGTATAGGGAAAAAACCTGCTATATCTATTTTAAAATTTTCACATTCGTTTTTTTTAAGTTTAAAACATAATATTATATTTCTGAATTATTTGTTTACTAGGTATCAATTAAATAAGCAAAATGAAGCGAAAAAGTATCGGTGTACAGATACGTGACGGTGAAATTGCTATAATATTAGTATTAGGTAGCATTATTCTATAAGTAATAACTTAAGCCCCTTCTGTTCACGGAAAAAACATGTATAATCAAATTAATCACGAATAAATACCTGTGTTATCAAACAATAAAGCAAAAGATTTATAGAACATTTCGTTTATACCAGTAGGTACTTACAACGATGTTACTACAACACTACAATGTTTCGAGGTGCTATGAAAATAAATACTAATCAATTCTCATATCATATTAAGATACATTTTTAATAAACATTAAATGAAAAGCAGAAAAGCTCATGAAAAGTAAAGATAACAGAGTCTCTAGATGCAAAACAAACACAGCTGATAATTATTATTATTGCTTTGTTAATGGCTTCTGCGTTAACTAACTAAAATACCGCCAAACCTCTATTGATGGCAATGACAGTTAGAAGATTGCCAGACTAATAAATAGCATCTTTTTGTCTTTGGTTCAAAATGACATTACATCTTTCTTTCCTGTTTTGTTTGAAAAATATTGCACGTTTCTTCACTGGAACACATTTTTATGTTTTCCACAAAATCTTCAAATACGAACAGCTCCTGATTTAGCACTTTTTTCCTGCTATCTCGAAATCATTATACTACACCGCAAACTGAACAAGTCAGCATCAAAATATAAAAAAAAAACTAAAAAAATAACTTTCTCTTTAAATTTTTTTTCGCTGTACCCTTCATATAATATAGTTAGCCCAAAATGTCAATTACCGTAGTATGTGTTTCGCAGTTAGATATTTTGTAAATATAGAGTTGAGAGGATTGGATAGGAAAATTGTAGGTTTCAAAAGGAAAAGCGATTATATTTAAGCTTAGTTTTATTGATACTTCATATTTGGTAACATGATCACAGATGTTATTTACAGTATGGCTAATGGCAATCGGACAGTCAAAACGCGGCGTTTATTAGATAAGTTTACTACAGCGAGCAGCTAACTGTAAAAAAACTGCTATGTAACCACGTCTTGACAAGAGGAATAGAAATATTGAAGAACTGAGAACACAATAAAAAAAATTCTGAGGCTTACCATTAACATCTAAGTTTTGCTTTTTGAAATTGTAATTAAAATCTATTTTGTTTTCATTTATTAGACATTTTCATAGACAATATTAGAAAAGACGATTTCTGAAGTTACAGTTAAGTACTAATAAGGCTTAAGTAGAGTTATAATCTAGAACGTCAAGATATAGACGAAATGGCAGTGTTTGCGACGCCGAGTGAAGTCGGGTGCAGGAGCTTAAGCACTGACGTCGGGGTCGTCAGTGAACTCATCGCAGCGGTCCTCGAGCTCGTACTGAAATAATACAGTATTATTACAAAATTACAAATTTAAGAGAAAAAATTAAATTCATGTGCGGTTTCGAACCCGCGTCGATCCACCCCTATAGCCGGGGTATGCTCTGACCGACTGAGCTAACATTACAATATGACTCATAACTCTAATTCTTGCTCTCGTTTTTAAACCATCATATGAGGATGGAGCGACACCCATAATTCCACTTATGTTGTACTACAAACAAGACCAATTTTGCAATTGGTTTTAAACTAGTAAATGATCACGCAATCTTATAATTTTAAAATTATTATGTTTGCAACGCCTGCTCTGCGAATTACATAACAAAATTACAAATTTACGAGTTTAAATAAATGTAGGCGTGAGCGGGATTCGAACCCGTGTCCATCCACCCCTATAGCAGGTTATGCTCTGAACGGCTGAGCTAACATTACAATATGACTGTAATCCGCAGAGCAGGCGTTATTGCAAACAACAATATTAAAAATAATACAGTTTAGTTACGTTTACAAAGGTTCATTTTCCAATTAAGTATTTGAAATGAACTGCCTCGATTATGGAGTTCGATCCCAGGACTATTTGATTTTCCTACACAAAATTATCAGTAACAGTAGAGTTTGGCACTGTTTTTGACAGCAGGCAATGTGCTCGCACTCTAGTCGGACGATTCTGGTCATCCTTAGTGCGATCCTATGTCCGGACAAGCGTTTCGGTTTTGTTATATGGTAAAATAACAGCCTGGCACTGTCCTTGATGGAAGGAAATAAGCTTTGCCATGAAATTCGATTATATTAAATAAGACCTTTTAAATCTCAAGAGAAAGGGGGATGTTTATACACCTTTGGGAATTTAAAGCCGCCTCAACATCAACATGTTTTTTTTTAGATTATTTCTTATCTTGTTTGTAGCAGTCCTCAAGAGGGCGTGCGTAACGGGAACAATTAATTTATTTGTGTCGTGTTAGGTATATGGTGGAGTAATAGTATGTGAGAACCCTATGTTGGCTGACAATAATATTTTTTTAGAGTTTCGTACCCAAAGGGTAAAAACGGGACCCTATTACTGAAACTTCGCTGTCCGTCCGTCCGTCTGTCACCGGGACCCTATTACTGAAACTTCGCTGTCCGTCCGTCCGTCTGTTAGACGGACATAATCTCAAGAACTGCTGTATCTCAAGAACGGTGATAGGTAGACAGTTGAAATTTTCACAGATGATGTATTTCTATTGCCGCTATAACAACAAATACTAAAAATAAAATAAATATTTAAGGGGGCTCCCATACAACAAACTTGATTTTTTTACCGTATCTTGTTCGATACTAATAACGGTAACAGGTAGACGCTTTAACTATTCACAGAATATTGAGTTTATGTTCTTTTTAAATATAATAAGTTAAAATAAAATATATAAATAAGGGGGCTCCAATACAATAAAAGAGGTTTTCGGGGTACCTACCCAGCTCAATCGGACACTGTTAAAAGCGTCTGTAACTTGCAAGATTAGGTTACAGATAATGGAACGGAACCCTTCGTGCGCGAGTCCCACTCGCACTTGGCCGGTTTTTATTTTTTATAGCTGTTAGGGTCTTTGAACTATATGTGGTAAGTGATGATGTGCTTGAAGATGTTGTTCAGGTTAATCTAGGATTGCTGAATCTCAAAGACAGAACACACTGTTAGGGGCTTGGCGACAGATTTTCTACCTGAGAGTGGTAGGTAACCAGCACCACCACTTAAAATGCCTCACAACTATGTTACAACGACGGCCATCCTAAGACAACACTCAGAACCGACGGCTTACTATCCTCTCCAAAGCACGAAAGTGCTTAGTAGTAATGCCACTAGCGGTGACACATAGAAATAGAACATAATAATAACAAATAATTTTAAAATATTTTTAGAAAACTACAAATTAATATTTTAATAAAACACTTCAAAAATATAAAAATATATCTACGCCACGCAGCCAAACCGGAAAAAATTTCAGAAAATTCTTCCGGTTTAGCTGCGTTGCGTTTGTGACGTCACGTCGGCTTAACAGATAAATTAGGCGGAATTGTCACTAGATATATGTTTATATATTTTAAGTGTTTATCTAATATATAAAATTCTCGTGTCACAGTTTTCGTTGCCATTCTCCTCCGAAACGGCTTGACCGATTTTGATGAAATTTTTTGTGCTTATCCGGTATCTATGAGAATCGGCCAACATCTATTTTTCATCCCCCTAAATGTTAGGGGTAGTCCACCCCTAAATTTTTTATTTTATTTTTTAGACAACATTTTTAATTTCTATTTTTTTATGATACAACATACAAAAATACATACAATCCTCAATTTTCACCCTTCTACGATCAACCCTTATTTTTTAAATTATTTATATAGCAAAACAACGTTTGCCGGGTCAGCTAGTAATATATAAATAAATTTGATGTTTTCTTAAAACATTTGTTATTATTAAATATGGTTTTCGCAAAGTAACGCCTGAATCTATTTATTTATTTCTTAAATAAAACATAGTTACCTCGTCAAGCTGCAGACACTTGCCCCACTCTGCGAGCGTGATCTTGTGGTCGTCGTTAGCGTCGCAGGAGTCGAGGAAGGGCGCGATGCAGTGCTCCAGGGACATGAGCGGGGCGCGGATCGGGAACAACTCGTGCCGGGACACGAACCTGGAACGTACCCATCAACACCTATAGTTGGTAGTATAATAATCTAAGTTACAAGTAAAAATATCTGTACTCGGACGAAAGAGGTCCTATATAGTACCTATTTTACGGGTTCTCGAGAACCTAGTTTGGGAATCAGGAGTTTGTATTATAACTTATTTTATCCCTTTTCAAGAAATAAACGCGGGTCCTAGCCGGTTCTTAATAAGTTAATATGGATAAAACTCGCGATAGTTTCCAAAGTGAAATATTATTATTGTTATTATTATATTAAAATTGTTTTGTTTACTTATTATTATAGATTAATAAATACAATAACACTATTTAAATAACAAACACACATTACGTCAAAAGCCGAGACATCGCCCGTTGTACAAATGTCAATAGGGTATTTCCCGAATCCCCTCGTCGACGTCTTGGGGGTAAGATTAAGTGGCAAAGATGCAGGAATGGAGAATTAAGATGGCAGTTTTTTATAAGACGCTGCTGCCCATCTCTGGTATTCCCCTTCTTCGCCTACATCATATTTATGACATATAAATCACAATAATCTTATAAATAGGTATTTTTAGTTCTCTTACGATATGTTAGGATGCCGGGGCAAGATGGCGAATGCTAACGCGACCCTATCTTCCCAACCTCGACAGAGTACTGACCTTATCGCATGTAAAGATTTGTTTCGGGACCAAATACGATTTTCAAGCACTATCGCGTACTTAGTGAATATCACATCCACATTTTTCTATTAATTTTGCAGGTCCATGGTCCGCCGCGGCCTTGAGCTTCACCGCATGGTGGAAGGGCATTTTGCGAATGCCCGCCTGGCTAGCGACCATCCTCAAGTAGAAAATCTGTCACCAAGCACTTAACGGTGTGTTCCGGCAGCTGTCCTTGAGAGCCAGTGAATTTAGAGGCACATGAGACTTAACAACTACGTCTCAAAGTGTCGGGCTCGGTGCAATTCGGGACTTGTGATGAAATGCATCTGTTACAGGCAGAGGTTAGTCCGCTTTACATCAGGTGGGCCTCGAGCTTGTTCCGTCATTATAAATAAAAAATATATATTAGGATATATAATGTTGACTTAGGTTTTCGCGATTATTACACATTGTAATTAAACAACTTAAAACGGTTTAAATCGCCACCCCGTGACCACGATCACTGCAAAGTGTTTGAAACGTCGGGATATAAATAAAGATAAATATACGCGATTTAAACCGTTTAAAGTTGTTTAATTACTTATGTCACTGAAAATTTATGTAAAAAATATATGTCGGACAAATGGACAGCGAGAACAAATACGAGGGATATACTTTTATTTTTTTAAGGTTTTGCGGAGTCAAGTAAATTGTTTCCGGGTTGCTTTTTTTTTCTTTTTGATATTCAGACATAATATATAAGTTACGTTATAATTATTGTTTTTTTTATGTTATTGTGACGGAACAAGCCCGAGGCCCACCTGATGTTAAGTGGACTAACCTCTGCCTATAACAGTCGCATTTCATAATTTTTTCATTCGTCAGCGACGAATTGCACTGTGCCCGTCACACTGAGACGTCCAGTTATTAGGTCTCATTAGCCTGTAATTTTTCTGGCTCTCAAGGACTGCTGGCGGAACACACTGATAGGTGCTTGGCGACAGATTTTTCTACTTGACGTTATAAATATGAGCGACGCGTCAAACTTTCGCTTTCGCTTGTCACTGACCTGTCATTATCATGTGCGTCGAGGTCGCACCACTTCCATATAGCTGCGTTGGTCCAGCGGCGCGTGAGGTTGGACTCGGCTTCGCGCTCCATCTTGAGGTAGTGCGGGGTGAGTTCGCGGCGCTCGGCCATGTCGCGCATCACGTTGAACAGCCAGTCGCGCATACGGCGGGGGAAGTCCGACATCTCGTTCTCATTGCAGGTCGGCATCTCACGGCACTCGCCGTAGTACTCGATCTGTACGTGGTGGTTCTGCGGCCCGCGGCACTGCTTTGAACCGTCCAGGCACAGGCAACGTTGGCGGTATACCTGGTATCAATAATTAAAACTTGATACATTTTTTTTCTTTTTTTTATGTTATTGTGACGAAACTAGCTCGAAGCCCACCTGATGTTAAGCGGACTAACCTCTGCCTATAACAGATGCATTTCGTCAGTCACGAATTGCACAGCGCCCGTGAGACATAGTTATTAAGTCTCATGTGCCTGTAATTTCACTGGCTCTCAAGGACTGCTGCCGGAACACACCGTTAAGTGCTTGGCGACAGATTTTCTACTTGAGGGTGGTCGCTAGCCAGGCGGGCATTCGCAAAATGCCTTTATGTAGGTACTGTACTGTATCAGCCGGAACGTCCACTGCTGAACACAGCCTCCCCTATTAAGGGGGTATTTGCCATAATCCCCACGTTTTGCAGGCGGCTTGGGGATCGCAGTGTAAGATGGCAGTTCTTTAGAAGGCGCTGCTGCCCACCTTCCAGTATTTTTCCCTTAATCGCCTCTTACGGCACCCACGGGATGATATGGGGAGGTGCAATTCTAACCCGGCACCCTACGGGGCATTTATGTAGTGGAATGAAATGACTCAATGAAACTACACTTCAAATATCTACGCTGAATATCTTGGATTTTTTTTTTTTTTTTTTTTTTTTTATGGGATAGGAGGGCAAACGAGCAGGCGGCTCACCTGGTGGTAAGTGATCACCGTCGCCCACGATCATCCGCAATACCAGAGGTATCGAGGATGCGTTGCCGGCCTTTGAGGAGGGAATATGCTCTCTTCTTGAAGGCCCCTAAGTCGTATCCGTTCGGAAATACTGCACCTGGCAGCTGGTTCCATATTGTGGCAGTGCGAGGTAGAAAATGCCGTGAAAATCGCAAAGTTGTGGACTTCCAGACATCGACATGAAATTTATGAAACATCATGCTTTGTCGGGAAGTCCGATGGCGAAATTGAGCTGCAGGTAGTAAATCGAACAGTTCCTCAGAACACTCCCCGTGATAGATGCGGTAGAAGATGCAGAGTGATCCAACATCTCTACGTAGTGCCAAAGGGTCGAGCCGGTCGGAGAGAACTTGATCGTCAACGATTCGAGTCGCTCTGCGTTGTATGCGGTCAAATGGAAGAAGCTGGTATTGGGGAGCTCCCGCCCAGAGATGAGAGCAGTACTCCATGTGAGGCCGAACCTGAGCCTTATAAAGTTGCAGGCGATGGGCCGACGTGAAGTACCGCCTCGCCTTTCCAAGCACACCAAGCTTTTTAGAGGCTAATTTAGCCTTCTCTTCCAAGTGACAGCGAAATTGAACGACGCTCGATATGTCGACGCCAAGTATTCCGATGCTAGTTGATAGGGCAAGGGGAGTGTCGTCAAAACGGAGGGATACGACAAAGGGGGATAATTTAGCGGTAAACGCACAAACTTGTGTCTTCTTGGGGTTAAATTGAACTAAGTTCAGTCGGCCCCACTTCGAAACATTAGACAACATGGTCTCGACTTCAGACACAAGTTTGTTCCGACTCTCCACAACGTTTTCCCGAGAAATTTTAGCACGGCCGGTGTAAGAGGCATCTCCGGTACTGTCATCCGCATAACAATGAATATTGCTGAGCTGCAGCATGTCATTGATGTGCAAGAGAAATAGTGTCGGAGATAGCACACAGCCTTGCGGAACGCCAGCGTTAATTGGCTTCAAGTCGGAGCATGCACCGTCGACAACGACCTTGATGCTCCGATCTGCCAAAAAACTGGAGATCCACTCGCACAATTTCTCGGAAAGCCCATAGGAAGGAAGCTTCGAAAGAAGCGCTTTATGCCACACCCGATCAAAGGCCTTCGCTATGTCCAAACTAGCCGCCAACGCCTCACCCTTGGAATCCACCACCTCCGCCCATCGATGCGTAAGGTATACTAGAAGATCACCAGCTGAGCGACCGCGACGAAAACCGTACTGGCGATCGCTAATCAGCTGGTGCTCCTCTAGATACTGCAAGAGCTGGTTGTTGATAATGGATTCCATTATCTTGGAGAACAAAGACGTTATGGCTATAGGGCGGTAGTTGGACGGATCTGAGCGATCACCTTTTTTAGGGATCGGGTGCACCAAGGCCGTCTTCCATGTTTTTGGGACAACGCCTGATGTGTAGCAGAGCCGGAAAAGACGCGTAAGAACCGGAGTCAATTCTGGAGCACATGTCCGCAGCACTATCGGAGAGATGCCATCAGGCCCACTCGACTTATGAATATCCAAGGAGAACAGTGCTTTACGTACAGCACTTTGCCGGAAATTTATATCTGGCATCGAGGTATCACACCGTGGTATAGTCGGTGGTGAGCTCCCTTGGTCATCCAAAGTCGAGTTTGACGCAAAGAGAGTGCCCAGAAGATCGGCTTTCTCCTTTGCGGTGTGGGCCAGTGTGTCATTCTCTCTGTGCAGGGGCGGTAGAGATGACTGACAAAAATTCCCCTGGACAGCCCTGGCGAGAGACCAGAACGCACGTGTTCCCGAAGGAAGGCGGGCTAGTCTCTCGCCAATTCTGCCGATATGCTCCGACTTCGCTCTTGCGATTACTCTTTTGAAGGACCTGGAGGCAAAATTATATTCCTTTTTGCGATCGCTGGTATTTAAATCCTTAGATGCCACTGAGTTGGCCCAAGCTTGGTAACGCTCTCGTTTTTGGCCAGAGGCCATTTTACAAGTACGACCAAACCAGGGCTGGGACCTGCCACCGATGGGCACTGCAGAATATGGAATAAAGAGTTCCATACCCTGAAGCACTACATCAGCAACATAGTCGGCAGTGACATCTGGATCATCCGGCAAGAAACAAACTTGCCCCCATGGGTAGGATGCAAAAAAAGACCGCATCCCGTCCCAATCTGCAGACCTATAGTGCCACACGCGACGACAACCTACAAAACGGGGTCGAGTTGGGCGTGTAACCGGCACTGAACTCCGGATCAGGCAGTGGTCCGACGAACCGAGCGGAGCGTTCACGGATACTGAGTAGTTGTCCGGGTGAGAGGTCAGCAGAAGGTCCAACAGGGAAGGTGTATGGTCATCCACATCTGGGATACGCGTAGGCGAGGTGACCAGTTGTGTAAGATCATATGCCAAAGCGAAGTCGTGAACAGATCTCCCCGCATGATCGGTGGTGCGCGAACCAAGCCATTCGGTATGGTGGGCGTTGAAATCGCCAAGTATCACGATCTCTGCGGTGGGGATCTGCTCAAGCACGGAATCTGTAGCCATCTGTATGTGCTCCATGAACTGATCTATTTCGGCATTACCGTTGCTATGGGACCTATAAAGGCACGCGTAGATTCGCGGATGGTCATCGCAGTCTACGCGCAACCAAATGTCAGATAGGCCCCGTCCTTCAAGGCTACTGAGACGACGAGCACAGATATCCTCTCTGACGTAAAGACACACCCCCGCCCGCGGCAAAAAGGAATGCTCCAGTTTGTACCCTGGGTATGTGAGGAATGAGGTGTCTGTCGGAGAGCATATCTGTGTTTCGGTTAAAAAGAGCAAGGCCGGCTTAGCAGTCTCCAGGTGGTAATGGACATCGTTCAGGTTAGAACGGAGACCCCGTATGTTGCAAAAGTCCACGGCTAGCGTGGTGTGGGGTGACTTAAGCCGCCTGCTTCGTTTGCCTCGAGCAGCAGAAATAGGTTTGAGCACTGTTTTGCCCCCTCCAGAATACGCAGGGCAGGGCAGGATGAAGATTGTAATACAGTTTCTCGCAGAATATTTATTATTTACTTATTCTGAGCAGTCTGTGGGTAGGTACTTGTTTTCTGGGTTAGCAGCCGTACACCAGATAGAGCATTCTGTCGTTCTGCCATTATATTTTATTAAGAAATAGATATACATTGCTGATTGTAAGTAGGATCATAGATAAATGAATTTGTCTATGGTAGGATAAACTTATTCTTCAACAATGCATGAAAAATAAGTACTTTAACAACAACATAAATCATAACTATCTGAACAGGTTATTCGATGGGTTGGATACGGATCAGTTAAAACAGTAAAATCGTTTATAATTTAAGTTTTTAATCTCGTCGGATCGATATCAAGTAAACAGGTTTAACCTAGAATCCTAGAAACTGGCTCTCTGAATAATAAACCTTTTTTTTTTATTGTTGATAGGTCAGGCTTTGTTCACAATCTCACCTGATGGTAAGTGACGATGTGGTCGAAGGTGTTAACAGGCTTAACCTAGACTTACTGGCTCTCAAGGACAGCTGCCGGAACATAGTTTTAGGTGCTTGGCGACAGATTTTCCCTCTTGTGGGTGTTAGCTAGCCAGGCGGGCATTCGCCAAATGCCCTTTCATTTGGGTGAAGCTCAAGCCTGCGGCGGGTTTCAACCCATGGACCTGCTGCGCGGCAGTCCATAGCCAATGCCACTGAGCCATAACTGCTTCAAAAAACCTAATGTTACACAATGCTGAGCCTGTAATAGTGCGTGGTTAGTATGTATACTGACCTCACAGTCGGAGGTCCAGGTCTCGTTGTGGTTGGTGCAGACCTTCCTGCGGGAGTCGGTCTCGTAGGGACAGTCCTTGATGCAGTTGCAGACCGCGTCACCATGCTCGTCGATCTCGCACACGCGCCCCGCACTGCAGTGCACCTTCAGGCAAGGGTCTGACGAACATACGTGTAACATTTAACGTTACAAGTTTAAGAAGCATACTAGTGCGAAGTTTACTTAGCTGTTCTTAACCTATCAGCAAAGTAAAGCAATGTCGCCCGCGGTCAGGAATTGGATGGGTGACCGCTAGTGACATTACTACTGAGCGGTACTAACGGTGTGTTCCGGCAGCTGTCCTTGAGAGCCAGTACTTCTAGGTTAGCCTGAACAATATCTTTGACCATATCATCACTTACCATCAGGTGAGATGTAGCTCAAAGGCTAACCTATCAGGAAAAAAAATGCGATATGTATCCGTCTCATCCATGAGAGTCATTTTTAAATCAATCGTATCAACCTCTATATAAATTAATCTGTTAAAACTGTTAATAATAATAAATATAGTATTGTCTTTATATACATCTCTGGGATCAGTTCCGTAACGTTTGTTAATCTAAACGTCTAAATTGGTCCCCTGCATTACTTTCCCAGTACGTCGCGTGTCCACTGTGTTACGGGTCCCGCTATGCCGAGTTACAACTACATTAGAACCCTACAGCGGGGCTACTCCACTGTGGCAGTGTCGATATAACGCGGATATATTAAGAGGTGGAAAGGAAATGAAAATACGACTTGAGCACAAAAATTAATACTTATTGATTAATTTATAAACTGTTTCTTTAACGTTATAATCCTATAGAGGAATGTACTCACTTCAAGGGCGTCTCTAAAGCGTGGTATACGTTAGGATAGGACTCGAAATTCCTGCTGACTATTTAACAAAACCCAATAACTGTTTGATCCGAGGATCGCACCCGGGACCTTGAGATTACATAGCGACACTACGCTATATGTCACTGGACTATAATTCAAAATATGATCCATTTATAGATTTTAGCCCCAGAGACTTAATAACCTTTCAAGATTACGTGTTACCCCCATACAAAAGGTGCAAATAAGTAGGTACTTCATATCAACAGCCATAACGTTCACAGTTGACAAAAAAGTTTGTCATAATCCCCACGCTTGGCAGGCGTCTTGGGGATCGCAGTGTAAGATGGCAGTTCTTCAGAAGGAGTTGCTGCCCACCCTTTGATATATTCCCTTTCGTCGCCTTTTACTACTTCCACAGGAAGATGTAATTCTAGCGCCCGACAACGCATGAGTCTAATATAATACTAAGTTTTTAAATTACAGGCATATGAGACTTTAACAACTATCTCTCAAAGGTGACAGGCGCAGTTCAATTCATGACTTGTAATGAAATGCATCTGTTATTTTAGGCAGAGGTTAGTCCGCTTAACATTAAGTGGGCCTCGAGCTTCTTCCGTCACAATAACAAAAAAAAGGTAAATAAGTAACTAATAGGTAGTAATTGTCTAATAAGAACTTATAAGATTAGAATTCCCACTAAACGTACCTACTACCACAGAATAAAAATGAACAGAAGGATCACTTTGCAAAGCATACTTGGAATGGTATTCACCTACAAGGCGTCTCATTCTATCGCATAGCTCTGATATATCTATGAATCCCGTCCGGACGGATGTGCCGATGTACCATCCGCCTGGTTAGCTACCACCCTCACATAGAAAATCTGTCACCGAACACCTAACAGTGTGTTCAAATCCAACAGCTGTCCTTGAGTGCTCTGTAGCTTTGTTCCGGAGTTTTTCCTAAGGAGTGAGCCAGGCCTTTCTTTCTTTATTTCTTACTACTACTAACCAACGACGGGATAAATAATGTAACGACTAATAGGGTTGGTATTGGTACACAAATCCACTTTGCCCATTTGTTCCGCAGCCAATCTAGAAGTAGTTTATATTGGTGTATCCCGGATTAGTGGAGACAATTACCACATAAATTACAAGCTATGTACTGTACTGTACTGTAACAGCCGACTCGTCCACTGCTGAACACAGCCTCCCCTATTAAGGGGGTATTTGTCATAATCCTCACGCTTAGCAGGCGTATTAGGGATCGCAGTGTAAGATGGCAGTTCTTTAGAAGGTGCTACTGCCTACCTTCCAGTGTTTTTCCCTTAGTCGCCTCTTACCACCCACGGGATGATATGGGGAGGTGCAATTCTAACCCGGCCCCTCGTGGGGGGAAAGTACAAGCTATATTACTTTAAAAATAAATCTGTTGTGTGGCGAACGCATCAATACCAGAGTCAGAATAAGTGTTCTGAATGGATTGTTATGGTCAAGGGTATAACATCAGGCGGGTCGTTTGTTTGTTTCGCCACCTACGAATAAATATGTAAAGAAATTTAAGTGGAGCTCAAAAACAGCAGAACGCAAACCTTACCGCAGCGGGGGTGGTTTAACTAAACCGTGCGGCGCGACCAATCGGATGCGAACATTTCTAAGCGCCAAATCAATTAACCAATCCAATTGAATTTGGAAGATTGTGCGTGTTAACTGTGAACTTGATGTTTCTTTCTCTGCGACTTGTGGCTTGTAGTATTTTTTTAAATTGTAAGTATTATACTTGCGTGCGAATTGAGACGTGTTTGTAAAACGCGACGATACTCATGAGTACCCCACTCGGATTCATTGGAGACTCGGATTTTCGCAAGGTGGAATGGCATTTTGCGAATGCCCGCCTGGCTAGCGACCTCCCTCAAGTAGAAAATCTGTCGCCAAGCACCTAACGGTGTGAGCAGTCCTTGAGAGCCAGTGAAATTACAGGCACATGAGACTTAATAACTATGTCTCAAAGTGACGGGCGCAGTGCAATTAGTGACTTGTAATGAAATTCATCTGTTATATTAGGCAGAGGTTAGTCCGCTTAACATAAGGTGGGCCTCGAGCTTGTTCCATCACAATAACATAAAAAAAGACAAACTTGCTGCAGTGCCTCACAGACTGGGAGCGGCAAAGAAATTAATATATTTGATGGGTTCGTCAGAGTATTAGTTATTACCAACTACCCGATCACGTAACAAATGCACTTAGCTTAACATCATTTAAATATAAACTAAAACACTGGCTTATCGCAAGGACATTTTTTTTTATGCCTGATAGGTTAGCCTTTGACCACTATCTCACCTGATGGTAAGTGATGATGTGGTCGAAGATGTTGTTCAGGCTAACCTAGAAGTACTGGCTCTCAAGGACAGCTGCCGGAACACACCCTTAGGTGCTTGGCGACAGATTTTCTACTAGAGGGTGGTAGCTAGCCAGGCGGGCATTCGCAAAATGCCCTACCACCATGCTATAACGATTGCCATCCTAAGACAACAACCGCGGGACCGACGGCTTAACGTGCCCCCCGAAGCACGGAAACGCTCAGTAGTAATGTTGTTAAAATTGAGAACAGCTAAGTAAACTTCTAATATAATTTTAATTACCTATGTAAATTATCAATGTTATTGTTAATATGTAAGTTATTTTTTTTTTAATTATGATTATTATTTAATTATGTAAATTTTGTAATTTATAAAGCTATAATATTTATTTTTTAATATGGACTGAAGACTGAATTATTGTTTATCTCATTATAGTGAATTATGTATAATTATTTGACTAAGAATACATATTAATTAGAATTTTTGCAATTATTATTAAAATGTTTATCTTATCTGATGAGTCCGAAATCAAAGGGTAACTGTATGAGAGTTACACTTCTTTACATATTTAATAATTATAATATAATAATAATGTTTATTAACATAGCTGAAAGTTGTCAAACTTGTATATGTTATATTCACCTACGTTTAGTTATTAGTTTCATACTTGAATTGTTAAATTAGTATCATAAGACTAATTTAACAATTCAAGTATGAAGCTAAATCATATAATATTCAAGTATGAAAATATAAGTGTGTGTATGTGTGTGACGGTGTCTGTGTGTGTGTGTGTGAGTGTGTGTATTTAAGGGTGTGTTATAGTTTGTTAGTTGTACCCTATAGAAGTGATTTTTTTTACTCGTAGTGTGACACTTTATAACATGAAAGATAAACTTACCTTCGAGGAAGACCTCATTGTCTTCAGGGTTTACTTCGTTGGAGTTCTGGTTCATGGCTTCGTTGACGCGTGCTCTCTCACTCTCCTACAATCACAAAATTCGATTACATTAATATATTACAAAATTACAAATTTACTAGAGAAAAAAAAATGGTCATTTGCGGGATTCGAACCCGCGTCCATCCACCTCTTTAGCCGTGGTATGCTCTAACCAATTGAGCTAACATGACAACAATGAATCATTACTTTAATTTTTGCTCTCGTTCTTCAACCATCGTATCGGGATGGAGCGACACCTATAGTTCAACTTGCTTTGTACTACAAATAAGACCAATTTTGCAATTGGTTTTAAACTCGTAAAAGATGACGCGGCCTTATAATTTTAATATTGTTATGTTTGCAATAACGCCTGCTATGCGGATTACATTACAAAATTACAAATTTACGTAAGCGAAAAAAACCCGATACAATGATTGAAAGAACGAGAGCAAAATTTAGAGATATGAGTCATTGTGTCATGTTAGCTCAGTTGGTTAGAGCATACCCCGGCTAAAGGGATGGATGGACGCTGGTTCGAATACTACACATGACTATAATTTTTACTCTCGTAAATTTGGAATTTTGTAATGTAATTCGCCAAGCAGGCATTATTGCAAATATAACAATGTTAAAATTTCGTTAATAAAGTTTTTTTTTTTTTTTTTTCTAATGATGTACTTAGTACGTCATTATATTACAATCTAGTCAACAATACGGACTAATGAGTAACTTTAGCTTGACTTAAACTGCTAAATAGAGTAAAATTAAGAATGTGTCCATTAACACCTATCTTATTGTCTCTATTAAGGGGAAGACACTATGTGTTCTTGTGTTCCTTATATGTAGCACTCACTTCACTACTTATCACTGACACTCAACTACACTAACTCAAAAGGTTTTGTCCTTTTTAGCCTTCTCACTATGTCTGTGTTGTCAAGGAGCTGGATTGCCTCAACATTCACGTGGCGGTGAAGTCTATGTTCGTGAGCTTCTGCGTGTTTTTTAATTATATCGACAACGACATCCATTTTCAGGTCACGATGGATGGACAGTTCTAATGTACCATGGTGCATTGACTATACCTTTGAGTACTTTATTCTGGAATCGTTGGATTATCTGGATGTTGCTTTCTTTGGTACAGCCCCATAGCTGAGCTCCATAAGTCCATACTGGCATAAGGACTTGCTTGTACAAGAGAATTTTATTTTGTACAGACAACGAGGAATGCTTCCCAAGTAGCCAGTACATCTTCTTGTAACGAAGTTCTAACTCTTCGCGTTTCTTTTTCACATGAGCTTTCCAGCGAAGCTTTGCATCAAGTGTTATACCAAGGTATTTGGCAGTATTTTCGTATGGTATCACGTGGCCATTTATGTATACAGGGTTGTAATTGGCATTTTTATTAGTGAAATCGACATGAACTGACTTAGATTCATTGAGCTTTATTCTCCATTTTTTTGTCCATTCGGAAATCTTATCGATGGCTGATTGTACTTTTACCACTGCTTCCTCATGAGTGGCTCCTATAGCCATTATAGCTGTATCATCAGCAAAAGTTGCAATGGTGTTATTTTCTAAGTGTGGAATATCACAGGTGTACAATAAGTACAAGGTCGGACCAAGGACGCTTCCCTGTGGTACTCCCGCTTTAATTTGTTTAATTTCTGAGTATGAATCACCTTGTCTTACTCTGAACATTCTTTGTGTAAGATAAGATTCAATTATTTCAGCAAATTGCTTCGGTAGCAAATCCCTAAGCTTATGCATTAGCCCATAGTGCCACACTTTATCAAATGCTTGTGCTACATCCAGGAACACTGCAGAGCAAACTTTCTGTTCTTCTAATGATTTTTCAATTGTGTTCGTAATTCTGTGCACTTGATCTATTGTAGAGTGCTTTTCTCTAAACCCGAATTGGTATTCAGGGATTAGTTTCCGTTCTTCTATTACAGGTTTTAGGCGTCTCAATAGTAACTTTTCAAATAATTTTGACATGATTGGAAATAAAGATATTGGTCTGTATGATGTGGTTTCGTGAGCTGGTTTACCTGGTTTAGGTATCATTATAACTTCAGCAAATTTCCACACATCAGGTACATGTTTAACTCTAAATATAGCGTTTATTAAAGTGGTCAATTTCACTATGGCTTTTCGGGGAAGATTGTGAAGGACCTCTCCTGTAATAAGATCGTAACCCGGTGACTTCTTTTTATTTATATGTTTAATTTCGTTGAGTACTTCTTTTGGAGTTACTAATTTTATTTCTAATTCATCAGGTGATTTTTTGTTTGACAAAATCTGATCTGAAGAAATTGAATTCTCTTCATATGGCTGAAAATTTTTCTCTAAGTGTTGTGCAAACGTAGCAGCTTTTTGTTCATTATTTTTAGCCCAAGTACCATCAGATTGTCTTATGGGTGAATTCTGAGTAATAGGCTTCTTAATATTTCTAGTTGTTTTCCATAACGAGAAATCCGTTGTTCGATCACTCGTTAGTTCAGATAAATACGTGTTTAACGTTTCGTCTTTGAAGGCTTGAATTTTTCTTTTAATAGTTTTTGTAAGATTGTTCAACCTATTTTTATATTTCGGGTACCGGGTTTGTTGCCATTTTCGTCTTTGTATTCTCTTTTCGGCAATGAGGTCTCTTATTTCCACGGGATAGTAGTAGCCCGTTATCCTTTTCCTAAATTTAGGTGTATTTATCCAAGCGCTACTTTGGATATCTGTAATAAATTTTCTTAGATCAATGTCTATCTGTTGCGGAGTTTTCAGTGGGACTTTTAGATCTATAATATCCTCTAAATCTTGTTTAAATTTATTCCAATCAGTTTTCTTATTTACTAGAGTTGGGTTGTTTTCTCTCTGTATTATAACATTCTCACTTAGGGTTAACAGTATGGGTGAGTGGTCCGAACTCATCATATAGCCTTCTTCAATACTGATGAAGTTGGGAGACAGATTTTTATATATAAAAAAGTCTATTAAATCTGGTATCTTTTGCGAGTCAGTCGGCCAGTAAGTTGGACTTCCTGTTGATATGACATCACATTTTGTCTCTCTGATAGCAATCAAAAGTTCTCTTCCTTTAGTAGACGTAAGCCTAGATCCCCAATGGGTATTTTTTGCATTGAAATCGCCTCCTAAGATGAACCTGTCACCAAGTGTTTCCAAAAAACGTTTGTATTGCTCCACTTTAAGAGAATATCTTGGCGGACAATATATTGATGATACGATAATTGGATAGCATTTTGTCTTAACTGATACTGCGATTCCTTGTAAGTATTTTTCTTCAAATTTATGATCTTCGTGATGGCAGATAGTGTCTTTAATTATAATAGAACTGCCTGCTTTAGCTTTGTTATCGGGATGTAATGCGTGATATGATTTATAACCTTTTATTTGAATAAAAGATTCTTTAGTGAGATGCGATTCTGAAATCAAGCATATGTCAATGTTTTCTAAATGCAACACAGCCTCTAGTTCTATTCGATGTTGCAGGAAGCCATTTGCATTCCAAGCCATAATTTTTAGTTCATTAGTCATTTCTGTTCTATTGCTATAGCTTTTTTGGTGCTAATTTCTAGTTTTTTTAGTCTTTCGTCAAATGAAGTAAGTAATTGCAAAACCGCATTCATTTTTTCATCAATATTAGATTTTTTATTTATCTTTGGTGGAGCTAGTGGCAATGAGTTTGCTACTGTTCCTTTTGTTATCTGCGCATATGAGATGTTCTTTGACACATTTTGAGCGCTACTGATTTTTTTCATGCTGGAAACCTGGTTTTTAATCGGAGTATTCTTTTTGCTGCTTTTATTTCTTATGTTTTGCAGTTCTTTGGCTACTGTACACCCCCTATAGTTAGCAGGGTGCGGTTCTCCGCAGTGTACGCATTTTGGTTTCTCTTTGTCCGTTTTCTTACAGTCTTTAGTTAAGTGCTTGCCTATACACTTCACGCACCTAGGATCTTTGGAACAGTATTTCTGTGTGTGTCCGTATGCTTGGCATCGCTTACATTGTGGTATTAATTTGGATGATTTAATTGGTTCAATATCCACTTTGCAACCTAATATTGATGTAATGTTATATATCTTTTTAATTTCTTCATCTTTTTGGAAAGATAGCATAAACATGTTTAAAGGCTCTTTTTTCTTCCAATTCAGTTTATTGACTGCATCCTCTATCTTATAGCCTTTAGACTTAAGGTCTTCAACTATTCTGTTGGGCAAACACGACGAGTGTAGGTTTTTTGCCATCACCCTAATCGGCCTGTCTTGCTTATTTTCATATGAATGCCAAAGAAAATAATTTTGCAAAAGTAACTTACTTATGGATCGATAAGAGTCATCATTCTTGGCATTTATCTTCACACACTCTCCGTTCATCATTTTCACGATGAATGAGTCTTTTTCTACAGTTGTCTCGAGAAAATCGTAGAACTCCTGGTAATTTTTTATATTCTCAACTACTATAGGTGGGGGTTGAGGTGTTTTTTTGGGCATCGGATTTTTTTGTGGTTTTTCGTCGGAGGCAGCTGCTTGTCCTTGTTGAGATTGTGGGGAGAGTGTCGAGTTAAATTTCCTTTTCTTCCTGCTTTTTTGTCGAATCCATTCTGTTTCCCTCGCGAGGTCCTCTTCGTCTGTCTCGTAATGGGCTGATTCAGAGGGTCTCAAATCTTTTGGTTGAGATTGAAGCGGTAATGCATTTTTTTGAACTTGCTCGAGTTGGCGCTGGAGTTCATTAATTTGTGATTTTAGGTCATTGACTAAGACCTGCAACTTTTCGCGTTCCGACTTTTCTTCGGTGTAATGTTTGAACAACATATGTTCTGTTTCCTCGTTGAGCCATAGTTCTTGAGTATAGCTTCGCCTTAACAACGTTCATAGAATATTACACAATTATGATTCACGACAATATCACTAACGAGGTCATTGCGCGATCGCGGTCGCGGTCGCGGCGGTGCGCGACGGCCGGCGTTGATGCTATGTCAGCGCTTTACCCCAGCGCTAGTAACTAGGGCAAGAGCGTCGTGACGCTAGCGTTCTCTGCGAAAGTCGAACGATCACTCGTTAATAAAGTGAGAATTTATTTATTTACACCCATATGGCCACTCGGACAGGACCTCTGAGTCAGCGATTTGGGCATTTGGATTACGTTTATTTTAAACCCTAACATGCTTTTGGTTCTGCCAAGTGGCCCAGCGGGCTGAATAAGAAACAAATCCAGCATCTATCAAAGTTAAGGTTTCATGTAATCCAGTTTTAAATAGGAGTCCATAGACACAAACAGGAGCCCCCAGGTGGAGGATCTCGATGATGAACTCCAGTGTTAGTTCCGTGCTTCCCGTCGGTTCCGGTTTTTGTTTTAGAATGGCAGTCGTTATAGCATGGTGGTAGGTCATTTTGCGAATGCCTGGCTAGCTACCACCCTCAAGTAGAAAATCTGTCGCCAAGCACCTAACAGTTAGTTCCGGCAGCTGTCCTTGAGAGCTAGTAATTCTAGGTTAGCCTGAACAACATCTTCGACCACATCATCACTTACCATCAGATGAGATAGTGGTCAAAGGCTAATCTATCAGACTAAAAAAAACTGGAACATGTAGCAAATCACCTGGGTATAGTACCACCAACTTAACTGTACAGTTGGCGAGGGCGCTGCTGATCAAGGAAATCAACTACAAACTGTCACAATTTGAAGGAATGTTGTAGTTCTTTTTTCTGCCACCTGAACAGATGACTTGATGGGTCTGTAAGTCAAAAGCACAGGTAGACTAGATCTACCTAAGTAAAGTTATTTGCAGGTGTATATTATGTCCCTTTTACGCGGTGAACTCGATTTAAATGGTGAGTTACCTGATACCGACGTTCGTCAAGTTGCTCAGCCATGGCCAGTTCGATGTGCTCAGCTTCAGAATCCTCGTGTCCCCCCGCGCTCTCCCCCGCCCCCGCAGCTGCGGCCGCGGGCGCCGCTGGCGTCGTCGTGCGCAAGCGCCGGTGTCGACGCCGGTGTCTCTGCAATAATACTACAGTTTTACAACTAGTCCGTGTCTTGCATTCCATTGTTTAGCCAAGCTGATGGCGGGTCCATCATGGGACAGAAGCTGTGGAGTGCCTGAAACTTGCGACTCTCAGGAGTAGGGTTCAAGCCACCCAAGCCTAGATATATTTGCTCTAAGATTATCTCGTTACAAAAATGAGCTCTTTCTAAATCTTAATATTTTATATATGAATGGAATATCATATTATTTTTATATGTATGTCACCTCAATTTTAGTTTAGTTCAGTTTATAGTTTATTTTATCATCTTTTTATGTAAAATATTATATCATGTAAAGAATTGAAATTAAATATGTCAGTCGTCTATATATATGTCTATATATATTATTTCTCAGAAAGCGTTGTACGTAGGTACGTACCTATATATGTATATAGACGACTAACATATTTAATTTCAATTCTTTACATGATATAATATTTTACATAATAAGATGAAAAAATAAACCTATCTAGGCTATCAAACATATATAGGTATATATGTTTGATTCACCTACCTAATGATAACATGTGTCCATATATTGTCAAATCAATGCTTAGTGAATAAGTCGTTGGTGCGTCTTAAAATAAATAAATAAAGCTACTTCTACCCTGCACATTCATACATCATCACCCATGAAATCCACCGTAGAACAAAACCCTCCCCTGGTTTAGGGAGGTTGGCCATGATTTCCACGCTTGGCTTGGCCCTTAAAAGCCAGTAATTCTATATAAGCCTGAACAACATCTTCATCCACACCACTTACCATTTAGGTGAGATACGAGTTCAGAGGCTAGCCTATCAACCATAAATTGACATGGAAATATCACATTGATAATATATGCAAGAAACTATATAAATCTTCATATGCCCTTTACAAATTGAGCAAAGTATCAAACACAAATACTTTATTAACAGCATACCATGCTCATATCGCTCCGATAATTAGATATGGTATCCTGTTTTGGGGAAACTCCACGGACAAACTAAAAGTTTTTATAGCGTAAAAACGATGTGTTCGAGCAATACTAGGCTTAAAACCGCTTGACTCATGCAAAGAACACTTTAGAACCTTAAAACTTTTAACAATGCCGTCGATTTATATCAGCGAAATAGCGGTATTTGTAAAAACCTACCCGAAGCTATTTATTAAATATGAAGAAGCCAGTAGGCGAGAGGGGCAACTGCGTCATCTGCCAATTAAATACAAATCCTTTTTGTTGCGTCGTAGTTTGTTTTGTATGGCCCCAGTCATTTACAATAAGGTACCAAAAAGTATACGTGCTGAAAATGAGATAAGGACTTTCAAATGTGCTCTCTACGAATAATAATGAAAAGAAATGTAATTCATGCTCAAAAACAACACAACGCAAACTATACCGCAGCGGGCGTGGCTTAAAAAGTGTACCGCGCGGCGCTGTCAGTTCGCCGTGTGGGTTCGAGTCATGCGGTTGTACCACGGGAATTTTCAACTGAATTTATCAATGTTCTTCTACGTTGTTTAATTCTGAAAAAATACCATACTATGTAGTAAAATGGTGAAGAAGCCATACGGATATAAAAAAATCGGGAATAACTTGTATAAACGAGTAAATAACAATATTTTGGAAAGCCATACTTGACTACCCTGGATAGTTTTATGCAACATGAATTTTACATTAAGTCAAAAATAACTTCGGAACATTGTTAGTCTGAGATTTTTTTTTGTGAAAACAATTCCGATATTTTTTTTCGTGTGCTCGATTTTTTATGTCAAATATGTACTACAAATGTCATTAAAAAACTTTGATAAATTCCTCAATTCTAATTTAACATTTGTGCTTCTAATGACATAAAAACATCCTAGAAGTAGGGCTTAGATCTGACAACTGTCAAAGTGTCAGTTGATGTCGTATTTCCCAGTATTGATTTAATTTTTGGGATACAAAGGACATAAAAATTACAAATAAATTGATTTTAGGTCTTATAGCTGTTATAAGTAAGAGTAATTTCTAGGTACTTTATTGTCATTTTAATCCAAAATATGAAATAGAAACGGATAAATATGATATTAACTGTCTTTTTGGCAGCTGTCATGCTTGAGATCTATATCTAGATAACTATAATGTAATATGTACCTAAAACATAAATAATTTTTTAGGTACAAATTACGTACGTAAGGCTGCGGTATTGTTACTTCCAATAGGTATATATAATCTATCTACATAATTTGGTACAATGGAATACTAGAATAATAGTTCTGGGCATGCTGGGCACGCTGCCAACTGGAGTGCTTAGACTGCCTGCAAGCCTGAAATGGCAGCTAGGTTGACTAAATGCTTTTGTTGTAGTAGCTAAAAGTATTTATTATAGTTCGCAGATTTTTTTTAAAATACAAAAAAAAACTTGATGTACTTATTCATCTAATACACGCAATAAGACATTTTTAAAATCTAATTTAATTCTGAGTTATATCCTACTATCAATATTGCCTTAAATAGAACATTTTTACTTGAAATCCATTTCTTTTTTTCAGCTCATTATATGTATATACCGACTTTTAAATTATAGAATATTATTTCAAAGATAAAAATTCCAATCTACTGAAATAAATTGCATGAAAAACCTAAAATATATTATTGAAAAACCTGTAATAGAAAATGAATACGTAAACAAGCTTACATATTGTAGCATAACGCCATCCACGCGTATCTAAAGCTGGGAACGCACTACAGAGTTTCGTCGCGAAGCGGCTGTCACTACCTAATATGCATTTACAGAGGTGCAGAGCAGTGCTGCAGCTAAGTGGCGCGACTTTTTCGTTCACAATAGCAATACGGCGTAGCGGAACGGTTTTTCCAACTAAAGGCAAAAATTCGAAATGTATGAAGTCGTCGATGTAAAATAATCGTGGTTTCTTGCAAAGAAGCAGATTTAGCTGAAAAATTAATATGTGTTATATTTGGGTGCAAGATATAACAAAATTTTCGTTCGAAAAAATCTTTTTTACGACTCTTTAGAGATAATGATCGATTTCACACAGATTTTAGAACCTAAAGTAAGGTCTTATGAATTGTTGAAACGTGTTTGGAAATTGAAATAACTAGATGATTTACTGCACCGCATCTCTACTCATAGAGCGGTTTACGCCATTTATAACTCCATACAAATTAATATTTCCCGAGCCGCGCCGTTTCGCTGCCGCGCTCTGTACCGCAGTAGTGCGGTTTGACCTTAGGCAATGACGGCGGTGACAACATCACTTTGACGCGACCAATCAGATGCGATCATTTCTAAGCGCCAAATCAATTAACCAATCCAATTGAATTTGGAAAATAGTGCGTGTTTTGTTACTTGTGAATTTGATGAGGCCGAAATCAAAGCGTTCACTGTATCAGAGTTATACTTCTTTACTTTATTTATTCGTAGTGTGCTCTTAACAAATTTTTGATAGAAAAATCGTATTATACTGTCAATGAATTTCTTAACGACAAAAATTTAAAATAATTTTATTGAATTTACGACATTAGTGTATTATTTTATAAGTGTGATATTTTGTATTAAGTTATGTTATATGTGTATTATTTTGTAAGAGCGACATTATTTCATTATTTTTTTGAATTATGACATCAGTGAGGGTATTATTTTATAAGTGTGACATTTTTATATTGATATTTTGTATAATATTATCTGATAACAATATTTCCCATGCGTAACTTATGTAACCCTTGCATGCTTATATAGCGGAGATAGAGGAACTAAAGCAACCTATTTAAGACCACAATGTTATGAAATGTACCTATTCTCGCAAGTGAATAAATGATTTATGATTTAAAAATAAAGTCTGTACAAGACTATAAACTAAGCTGAGAACATAACAAGTTAAATACTTTGAAACCATTGGTTACGTAGCATCTCTTGAAACATCCTCAATTCTTTTCACATCAGCAGAGTTGAAAATAAATATAATTAAATATGTACTCATATATTTACTTATTTATCTAAGGCCTACGTGAGGTCCGAGCTAGAATTGCAACCCCACATCTTCCTGTGGAAGACGTAAGAGGCGACAAAAAAATTTTTTTACCAAAAAATAGAACCGATTCCAACACTCAAATGTGTGAAAACTATTACAAAATTACAAATATACGATAGGAAAAATTTAAGTCATGTGCGGGATTCGAACCCGCATCCATCCACCCCTATAGCCGGGGTACGCTCTAATCTAACCAATTGAGCTAACATGACAATGTCGTCAATGACGTTATCCGCATAGCAGGCGTTATTGCAAACATAACAATATTAAAATTATAAGGCTGCATCATCATTTACATGTATAAAACTAATTGCAAAATTGGTCATGTTTGTAGTACAACGTGAGTTGTACTATAGATAGATGTCGCTCCATCCCAATACGATGGTTAAAGAACGATAGGAAAAATTTGAGTTATGACGTCATGTTAGCTCAATTGGTTAGAGCATACCCCGGCTAAAGGGGTGCATGGACGCGGGTTCGAATCCCGCACTTGACTTACATTTTTCCTGTCCTTTATTTGTAATTTTGTAATGTAATCCGCATAGCAGGCGTTATTACAAGCATAACAATATAAAAAAACTGTGAAAGAACTTGTTGAAGTCAGTACCATGATGGTTCAAAAGTACCTATTATCACAATATTGTGCGCATAGTACCGACTTCGACAAGTTATTTCAGACATTTGAGTGTTGGAATCGGTTCCACTTTTTGGTAAAAAAAAAATTTCACCCTTTTTAGTGACCCTTGCTATTAATGGGATCGATTGTCATTCACTGTCAATGACTATATCATCAAGATAGGAAAATACTTTTCAGTTATTGGAGTATAACTCAAAAAACAGCTAGACCGATTTTGATGAAATTTAAATGGGACTAAACAGCAAGCATCAGCTTTCAAATAAAAAAACAATAATCAAAATCGGTTCATCCAGTCCAAAGTTCTGAGGTAACAAACATAAAAAAAGCATTTGAATTGACTACCACCTCCTTTTTTTGAAGTCGGTAAAAAAGGAAGAACAGCGCCTTCGGAAGAATCTACACTGCGATGCCTGCCAAGCGTAGCGATTATGGCAACCCTCTCTTTAATGGAGGAGGCTTTTGTTCAAATGGGGAACGCATAAGGGCTTTTGAAGTGAAGATTTATCTATATAGGGAGACTTACCTCGGCATCTGCAGTACAGATGACCGCTAGGATCAGAGCTAGTAGCAGAACGTGACCCTTCATCTTGCTTTGCTTCTGAAACAATCATAAAATACCACATTATACTGTGAACCCTTTTTTATCGGCCTTTATTAACAAAAAACTACAAACTACATACAACACTACAGCTACTACAATGAACGCATTTAGGCAAGCCATAGGTAATTGCAGATCTACAGGGGCCCGATTCTCTTAGCTGTTGAACGGCGTTAACGCAACTTAATTGAATGAAAATTGTAGTTTTTGACAGTATCCGTCTATTTAGGTTCGATCGCATGTCAGTGGCTTGCAATCAATAGTTTTTGACATATTTGGTATGCTATAAGCTATTTTGTTGCGATTGCGTTGCTACAGTGGCATAAAATATTTTGGAGGAATTTAGATAGAAAAATAGCTAAATGATTTAAATATATTTATTTAATGTATTGTTTGCTAGAAAACCACTGTATTGATGTTTTCACTGATGCTTGATTGATAGAAGTTTTCATTACAATTTCAGTGGCAACTTTTGCAAGCCATAGCACAGCCATACGATAGCGACGCGATTGCTATACAACTGCGATTAGGAGCTAGAATTAGCAGACTACCGAATTTGACATTAACAGCAGTTCGATCGTAGAAGCATCGCAGTAGTGTGACGTTTGGTCAATAGCTAGAGAATTGGGGCCCAGGTTGTCCTAATGCTCCAGCCCACTATCAGTTGGCAGCGTGCCCAGCATGCTGCCAGCATTGCCCCGTTGGATTGCAGTGCTTGTTCGTAGAGCCAAATAAGTGACCGTACTTTGATCACGCGTCGCATCGAATAAACGATCTAAGTTTTCGCACAAATGTATGATTCATCTCACATAGGGTAATATCCCGGAGTATTTTTTATTTCTTTTAGGTAAGCCTTTGACAAAAACACCTGACGGTAGGTGATGATGTGGTCGAAGGTGTTAACTGGCTTAACTTTTTTTTATGTTATTCTAACGGATCAAGCCCGGGGCCCACCTGATGTTAAGTGGACTAATCTCTGCCTATAACAGATGCATTGCGTCAACGACGAATTGCACTGTGCCCGTCACCTTGAGACCTAGTTGTTGAGTCTCATGTGCCTGTAATTTTACTGGCTCTCAAGGACAGCTGCCGGAACACACCGTAAGGTGCTTGGCGACATTTTTTTACTTGAGGGTGGTCGCTAGCCAGGCGGGCTAGCAAAATGTTCTTCGACTATGCGGCGGGATTCGAACCATGAACCTGCTGCGCGGCCCTCCATAGCCAATGCCACTGAGCCATCACTGCTTTATAAGTATATTCTAGAATGTATGCGTTTGTGCTATACAAAAGGAAATGATCATATTTCTGTAAATGAAGAACACCTGACACTCGGATGGATCGCAAACGGTGTCGAATTTTGTAGAGTTGTAGCAAAGTATGGCAATACAACCAATACAAAATTATTGAGTGCTATTAAACTTGCAGAACATAAAAGAGTTACTGACTTATTTAGTAAGCTAACCAAAACTTTTGTACGAGAATAATGTTTAGGGAAACTAACAACATTATTTGTGCACAATAACCGCTCGCGGCCATCATTTGGCTGATCGATGGCCGAGCGGTAATAGCTATGGACTGCGGTGCCGCAGGTCCATGGTTCGATCCCCATCACCGGCTTGATATTCACCGCATGGCGGGAGAGCATTTAGCGGATTCTCGCCTGGCTAGCTACCACCCTCAAGTAGAAAATCTGTCGTGAAGCACCTAGCAGTGTGTTCTGGCAGCAGTCCTTGAGAGCCAGAAAAAATACAGGCACACGAGACTCAACAACTGTATACGTCTCAGTGTGACGTGCGCAGTGAAATTCGTCACTTGTGACGAAGTGCATCTGTTATAGGCAGAAGTTACCTATAACAGATAAAAAAAATTTTGATTTTATTTTACCAAGTTTAATATAAAATCATCAAAATTGGTAAAAAAGTAAAAAGGTATGACACAGAGAAAAAAAACAGTAGAATTGAGAACCTTTTATTGAAGTGTGTTAAAGTTTATAAGAAAGGTTATACTGTATAATGCACACGACTGCTATCTCTTTGAGGGCATTGTCCTATCATAGCACCAACTTGGCTGGACTCTGACCTCCAATAGCGCTGCATGCGTTTCTTCCACAAATGAAATCGTTCACAGTTTTCGCCAATGATATCCGATACTGAATGCTCGCCGCCGCAGCAAGTTAGCAAAAAAATATCCACAAATGCTAAAAATTATCACATTGGGCGTTCGTTTAGGGACGTTTCAAGCAAAAATAGCGTTTTGAACGTTTTCTTACACAGTTAGGAAAGCTTTGATAACAGCTACAAATGACATCGCGAAATGCTATTTTTGACGCATGTCCTAAGATAAGTCTATTGTGATTGTTTTTTGCCAACTGCGAGGCTGGAACTTCGTATCAATAATATCACATATAATGTTTCGCATTATGTTTTGAAAACCTAGTTATGTATGTCACCTAGTATTTATATTAGCTTTATTTGTATGGAGGACAGCATTATAAGATTTTCAGAATCAGAATCATTTATTGCATATAACATATATATAAGTCTTTATAAATGAAACCAGAACGCGCGCGCGTTATCCTTTGAGAATGATATCTATTGTCAAGAAGTGTGTATCAGTCGTTCAATTTGGATTCGTTCCATTTGGGGTGAGCGAAAGTAGCAAAATTATCAAAATTGCTTTCCGAAAACTTAGGTAGATATGCCAATTTCGAAACTGCACAAACGCTATCATCTCAGAACGAACGCAGTCAATGAAGTTACCTAGTTTTTCCCTTGATAACATACCATAGACCTATAGTGTAACGTATTATCTCGTAACATACGTAAGTCAAAGCATTTAGAAGATATTCGAAAGTTCCAAGAAGGATGTAACACAACCCGTCGGATGAGGTCACCGGCACATCTGCTGGCTCGCTCAGCTGTTTATGATCGCCTCGACACGGTCGTTCCGCGAAATTACTTTGCCACTACTTTTTACTACCCTAACTCATACAGCATGAATTGGGACCAGAATCTTGACATCTCGCTATATGAATGATATCACGGTTGAAAATTGATACGAGTAAATTATCTATATCTAGGTATATCTAAACTAATTTATTACTAGTGGCTTTCCGAGCTGTAGACCTCGCGAGTCTGCTCTTACATAGCTTACAATTGAATAAAGGTTTACTGCGCATGCTCATGGGGGAATGGGTCAAGAAATTCAAAAACATAGATATGTAATGTAAATAATAAATGATTTTCTTGGAAAAAACTCCGATGACTCGCGGGCCCCAGTGAAGGCTAGTTGTATCGGAAATAGGTAGGTAAGTAGTAAATATACAATAATTTTACATACTTGGTAATGTATTTATCTCGAATTAATATACTGGCTACAAAAACATGGAAAATAAATAATTGATTATACGAGAGAGGGAGAGCATATCTCTTCGAGGCAACTGACGTGCGTATCAGAACATTGCCAATAAATAAAGCGCAGGCATCCATACTTTCAACACCTTATAATCTATATCTCCGTCATTTTGAAAAATATCCAAAAACTGAATCGACAAAAAAAAAATATGGACTTATCAAACCTTCTCACAAAATTTCGCGATAATCGTATGAGAAATGCGACCTGTAGAGGAGAACAACCGGACATACTAAAGCATTTTTGTATACAATAAGGAGGAAAGATTTTTTATTTTAGTATGTAACAAATAACTTTGATTAACTGATTCTGATTGCGTTATTACCTTTAAGAAAAGACTTTATACATTTCTAGTTAATAAAAGTTATTACACAGTTAACGAATATTTGGATGACCGTTATAATTAGTGTTCAATTTTTTTAATCTTGTTAGACCTGTTAATATTGTAGTTCAAATTGACATAATATATCTTATAATCTATGCTTATTGCTGTGTAAAAATATCTATAATTGACACTTTGAATTGACATTTATATGTAATGAAATGACTAATGTAACTAAATATAGAAATTTAATTTATCTGGATCATATTTTTATGTATAATAAATAATGTATGTTAATATTGTAATAATATGTCTGAAATAACTTCAATTTTAACTAACTTTTGCATACCATAAAGGTGGAATATGGAGAACTTTATACACTTAAGAACTTTTTTTTATCACCCATGTTCATGCAATAAATATATTTGAATTGGACCGATATGAAAAATTCTTTCACCAATACAATCCTACATTATCCCTAATTGGCGAAGATCTATCACTTAGCCCTGAGTTTTGAAGTCAGCTGCCGGACCGGGATTGTTCGTTAGGTATTTAGGACTGATTTTCTTCATACGTATAAGAGATCCTTCCACACAGAAATGATTAATTGTGTTTGATTGGATATGGTTTATTTAGATTATGACATCAGAGTCTAAGAGCAGTGTTATGTGACCGTCAAGGCGGCAAATGCATCAAATCATCGTATATAAGTCAGTAGGTAGCACCAAATGTAAGAAAGAAGAGGTAGAACAGCCTAACGTATACGAGCTAGTTTTGCAGTTTTTAGCACCAACGTTGAAAATATAAGTTTTATTATGCAAATAAACCCTTTATAATATTTTCTCTATCTAACTCATATAAAATACCATTCAGTTATATCTGTTATAGTCGATATTTTTGGATAGCCCAGGTCCAATAAATAATGTCACTGTGTAAACGAATGTAGAAATGTTAATTTAGTTATTTTATACATCCGTCATGTCATGATAATTTATTTACTGCTCCTTCCCAAACATGCTTGCCTGGAAGAGGATTTCTGCAAGCGATAAGACCGCCAATTGTAACATCAATGTAATTTATTTTTTGTAAAATCATCATATATCTGTACTGTGGTGTTTTAATACAGATATTTTTATCTGTGACTTACGCATAGCTGTGACTACCCCATAGTATTTTTAATGGTATTGCGGAGGAACACTGCCTATAACAGATGCATTTCGTCACTACCCTGGTCACCCTGAGACAAACTTGTTAAGTCTCATGTGCCTGTAATTTTACTGGCTGTCAAGGACTGCTGCCGGAACACACTGGTAGGCGCTTGGCGACAGATTTTCTACTTGAGGGTGGTAACTAGCACGGCATGCATTAAAATATTTCAGTGTTCTGTGGTTGGTAATGTGCACGGTAATTCTTTCAATTCAAGCTGTCGGCGCAATGCCATCACTATTTACGAAGATGATTGTCAACATAACAATAGTCGAATTGAAACGTAAACTATCTGCCTCATTTACATCATAATATGTATAAGTTGCTTGTTGGTTCATTCATTATAGGCAAATTCAAGTTTCTATAAACTACTTAATAAATACTTTTGGTAGAAATATAAATTACAAATTCACGAGAGAAAAACATATTATAGTCATGTGCGAGATTCGAATACGCGTCCATCCACCCCTTTAGCCGGGGTATGCTCTAACTGTATCAATCAACCATATCTATCTTGTGATTTAATTCGCCAAGCAGGCATTATTAGTATAAATTATTTCCTAGTGCTTCTTGAAACCAATTCAATCTGAAATAATTGCTTCTTTACTTACATTACGTTATTTATGACGAAGTTACAGAAAATTCCACGCTTATTTAAACAAAGTTATGGTCAGTAGGTAACTTTCTGTTGTTTCTTCTTTGATGACTGACTATAGATAGAGATATAATAGTCACAACTCTTTCCCGTAGGCAACAGATTTCCACTTGCTACGATCCTCATCATCTACACTCATCAATCCTTTCATTCATATGCGTCGGTTTAGGGTACTCCTGACCTGACATTTTTTCAGAACATCTTCAATCTGATAATAGATGAAAATATCTTAGGTGCCAGAAGGCTATGCCTATAATGAAAATTAGAAGATAGTTCTCAATCATGAATAGTGCTTGGCAATAGATTTTGTACTTGAGTGTGACAAAATAGCCGAACAAAATTTGAAGCAGTGATGGCTCAGTGGCATTGGCTATGGACTGCCATGCAGCAGGTCCATGGTTCGAATCCCGCCCAGAGCTTGAGCTTCACCGCATGGTGGAAGGGCATTTTGTGAATGCCCGCCTGGCTAGCGACCACCCTCAAGTAGAAAATCTGTCGCCAAGCACCTAACAGTGTGTTCCGGCAGCAGTCCTTGAGAGCCAGAAAAATTACACGCTAATGAGACCTAACAACTGGACGTCTCAGTGTGACGGGCACAGTGCAATTCGTCGCTGATGAAATGCGTCTGTTATAGGCAGAGGTTAGTCCACTTAACATCAGGTGGGCCTCGAGCTTGTTCCGTCACAATAACATAAAAAAAAAAAAAAAAAAAACACAAAAGAAATCTCTCACCTCCACGTAAAATCTCTTAATAATTATATTGATTTCTAAGTAAGTACATGTTCTCGTTTATAACAGATCTTTATTGAAGTCGCAGTGCTTGGTATTGCATCTGTATTGTACATCGGTACACTGCAGCTGTAAGAAGTAATTACTACAGAATTGGTATCAACGAGGTGGACGCAATCTAGCCGTCTATTTGTTTCTATTGACCTGATTTCGAAGACACGCCTTCGTTACTTTATATCATACCATTAGCCGTGAACCGCGTGAACTATGTGGAAGAAACGAGCATTAGGGAGCAATCAAATACACAGTCAGCCAGAAAATGCAAAGTTAGTCAGTTGATGGTCAGTTTGTCCAAGTGTTTGCAAAGAAATGAACAATAGTGAACAATTAATAATTAATTCTTGAAGCGCTCGTAGCGAAGTTTACTTAGCTGTTCTTAAGCGATCAGCAAAGTTAAGCAACGTCCGCCGCGGTCATGACTTGGATGGGTGACCGCTGCGCTCCGAGTTTATCCAAGTGTTTGCAAAGAAAGGAACATTAGGGAGCAATTAAATACTCAGGCGGTCAGAAACTACATCGTAGTTAGTCAGTTGATGGTCAGTTTGTCCAAGTGTTTGAAAAGAAATTAACAATAGGGACAATTAAATTATATGAAAGAAATTGTATTATATAAAAATTGTATTATATGAAAGAAATGTATTATATGACAAATCAAATTACTCTCATTATATTAACAATTATTATTGTATAGCCTCATTATTATATATTTGCTACACCCTAACAGGTATGTACTATGTACTCGTTTGTTATGTATGTACATGATGCAATAATAAATAAATAAAATAAGTAGACAGACGGTCATAAACTACATTGTACTTAGTCAGTTGGTGGTCAGTTTGTCCAAGTGTTTGCAAATAAACGAACATGAGGGAGAAATCAAATAAACAGTCAGCCAGAAACTGTATCGTAGTAAGTTTGTCCAAGTGTTTGCAAAGATATAGTGTCTGGCTGACTGTGTATTTGATTTCTCCCTCATGTTTGTTTATTTACAAACACTTTGACAAACTGACCATCAACTGACTAACTACGATGTAGTTTCTGACCGCCTCAGTATTTAATTGCTCCCTAATGTAAGGAACATTAGGGAGCAATTAAATACTGAGTCAGTTTGTCCAAGCGTTTGTAAAGAAGCGAACATTAGAGGATAATGAAATACACAGGCGGGCAAAAACTACATCGTACTTATTTAGTTGACGGTCAGTTTTACATCGTAGTTAGTCAGTTGATGGCATAGGCTTAGGATGTACGCGAAAAAATCCTATGTCTATGGTTGATGGTCACTTTGTCCAAGTGTTTGAAAGTGTCTAATTTGCAATCGCTAATTTGATGGCCAAAAACCACACAAAATAAATCTATTACACATAAAATTACACTAATTTCCTATTGAGTAAATTAAATATCTCAAAATTTTAATTGACTATCGTGTTTGGGTACTTATTGTGATGGAGAAATGTGGCCAGCAATTGGTCGACAGCAAATATAACACTAAAGTTTAGTTAAGTTAATATAACAGTAAAATAATATTATTAGAGATTTAAAATGATTCAAAATTAAAACGCATTTAAGTCTAAAATTATACTGAGCTTTGCAGTGAACGTAAACTGTCGAAGTCACCCTACCCTTTTGGAGAACCCATAATAAATTATTCGTTGCTGACAGAACTCTTCTTGAGTAAAAAAGGGTTGTACAATTGTATAGTAAGTAATAATAATATTATACTTATATGGTGTCAATACGTTGGAGCGTTATTTTATTTCATCAAGGCCTTATATACTCAGTACACATGTGCTTAGAGCCTTACTTATAAAAGCCCGCATTCACCGTGTAACAAGTGACGAGCTAATCACTCAATTAAACCTTAATCAGCGCATACATATTTCTTACGTATTGGAATTGTTATTTTGACATTCAGGGATATACCTAATAATTAATAATTTTTAAGCAATGATGGCCGAGCGGTAATAGCTGTGGACTGCCGCGACGCAGTAATACCCTAGTTCGATCCCCGCCGCCGGCTTAGCTTCAACGCGTGGTGGAAGGGTATTTTGCGATTGCCCGCCTGGCTAGCTACCACCCTCAAGTAGGAAATCTGTCGCCAAGCACCTACCGGTGTGTTTCGGCAGCAGTCCTTGAGAGCCAGTGAAATTACAGGCACATGAGACTCAACAACTATTTGTCTTAAAGTGACGGGCGCAGTGCAATTCGTCATTTGTGACGAAATGCATCTGTTATAGGCAGAGGTTAGTCCGCTTAGCATCAGGTGGACCTCGTGCTTGTGTGCCTAATTAGTGAATCAATCGCTAATGAACGCTTGGATATTTCAGTCTGGCACACTCTCTTTCATACTAGAACATTCATCACTACTTCACACTTAGTATAGGAAATCTATCACAGAAACATAGTTGCGATTACCAGCAGAGAAAAAAAAAACACTCTTTTCAGGACATGAAAATCTTTCTTACGAGTAGTTTGTGTGACGGAACAAGCACAAGGCCGCGGTATCCTCCAACAGTTCGTCACAAATGCGAAAAACACTGCTCCCATCACCCTGAGACATGTGCCTGTAATTCTCCTCCCTCACATAGTTTTTTAAGAGATATTGAATCTGAATTACCTGCTATAAAACTTATTGAACCGTAGTATATATTTATCATTATTTTTGACCCGACGCGACGTTTCAAACACTTTGCAGAAATCGTGGTCACGGGGTGACGGGGTGACTGAAAATAATGATAAATATAAGCGATTTAAACGTTTAAAGTTATTTAATTACTATGTGTAATAATCGCGAAAACCTAAGACAACACTATATTGAACCATTTCGGAGTAAACGGAAAAAATGTTATTTCATAACTGGGTAGCCAGTTATTGCTTTTACACTTCATGCCACAAATACTCTACACTTCTAGCTCACCACAACCTTGCAATAAAGTGGACAAATACAACCAACTCTAACAAATGAATTGACCCATAAATCACACAGACCTACTGATCCTGAACGGAATGAAGGCATGCATTGTGTGACGTCATCAGTCTTGATCATGGGAAGACGTGATTATTCGCGCAGCTGTTCCTTTATGCAATAGGGGACGGGGAACAGCTGCGCGAATAATTACCTTGCGTGCCTACTCGTAGAACTCTAGGGACGTAGCTACTATTATCGAATCTGTGTCATGGGGTCTACAAACAAGGAGGTAGAAATGCGAACTGCCCATTCAGACATCACGAACTACCTTCCGGTCATCATCTGTTAGTTACATACATAAATAAGCGATTGGTTTGTAATGACTGTGTTGTATCGTGTCGTAGAACATTTGAATATGTAACTAACTTTTTTTTTTATGTTAGATATTGTAACGGATGCATTTCGTCAACGACGAATTGCACTGTGCCTGTTACCTTGAGACCTATAGTTGTTTAGTCTCATATGCCTGTAATTTTACTGGCTGTCAAGGACTGCTGCCGGAACACAACGTTAGGTGCTTGGTGACAGATTTTCTACTTGAGGGTGGTAGCTAGCCAGGCGGGCATTCGCAAAACAGTGTGTTCCGACAGCAGTCCTTGAGAGCCAGTAATATTACAGGCACATGAGACTAAACAACTGTATGTCTGAGGGTGTGGGCGCAGTGCAGTTACTTGTGTTGAAATGCATCTTTTATAAGCAGAGGTTAGTCCGCTTAACATCAGGTGGGCCTCGTGTATGTTCCGTCACAATAACATAAAAAAAACTGGCTGTCAGCCTCTGATTGGCCTAATTCTCCGAGCATTTTGTCTAAATCACTCCTAGCAACGTGACCGTTTTAAGATTAAAATTATAAATACATGGGTGTCATCAGTATTTTTGAACTTTTATATCGCTGTTCGATAACCCTGCGCCCTGGTTACCGAACATCGGAACTGTGCCGCGCGTTGTTTTACAGTTTTACTACTACATGGAATATAATACGCCATTTTGTGTAACCGGCAGTGCACAACTAAACATTCGTTATTTTGGGAACGTTCTAGCATTTTGTTACGAGCTATGTAGGTGCACACTTGCGAGCAAGTGACACCATTTATGTTTACTGCTTCTAATGCGAATATTTTGAAGCAATGATGGCCGAGCGGTAATAGCTATGGACTGCCGTGCCGCAATACCCTGGTTCGATCCCCACCGCCGGCTTGAGCTTCACTGCATTTTGCGATTGCCCGCCTGACTAGCTACCACCCTCAAGTAGAAAGTCTGTCGCCAAGCACCGAAAGGTGTGTTCCGGCAGTAGTCCTTGAAGAGCCAGTGAAATTACAGGCTCAATGAGACTTAACAACTATGTCTCAATGTGACGGGCGCAGTGCAATTCGTGACTTGTGATGAATTGCAACTGTTATAGGCAGAGGTTAGTCCACTTAACATCAGGTGGGTCTCGAGCTTGTTCCATCACAATAACATAAAAAAAAAAAAGTATGTACCAAAAGGTTATAGGTAAATCTATCGCCAAGCTTCTAGAAACGTCTTCCGGTGTCCTTTGAAAGCCAATTCGCCCAATAGCCTGCTGTTTCCTTATGGTTACATTAGTTTGTCATATCAATAGGTACTTGATTGCTTCCAGCTTCAACTTCGCCTGTTATTTACGATAAATGTGGCCTGCCTGGTTTCTGTTCTGCCATTAGTACCACAGAATATAAACTAGTATCTACAGACCGTTCAGAATACTAAAAGTTCAGCGCGTAGTACATTGCGTGTGCCACCAAAGATATGCTCCTCAATAATGTTGTCTTAGGTTTTCGCGATTATTACACATAGTAATTAAACAACCTTAAACGGTTTAAATCGCGTATATTTATCATTATTGATAAATTTCAAACACTTTGCAGTAAAGTGTTTGAAACGTCGGGACAAAAATAATGATATATATACGCGATTTAAACCGTTTAAGGTTGTTTAATTACTATATGCTCCTCAATATTCATCTTAAGGTGCACGCCTGGGAATATCATTACTTCAAACGGAAACGCAATGGAAACACTGTTTGGCGATTAAATTTATGGAAAAGGCAGTACTCCTTCAGACGTTTGTCACTAGAAAATCTTGCACCTTAGAATAATAACGCCTACCATATTGAATAAAACGATAAGTAAAATAAACTTCTGTGTACCTGCAGCTTATTGTGTAGGGTCTACATAGTACATATATAGCGTACAGTTTCCGGTTTAAGCACATACAGACTGTTCCATATCTTTCTGTTGGATGCTATGAAAGGCGGTATAGGGAAAAGTGCGCTTAATGAGCAGCAAACCACGACTCACGCACACGATGCAAGTCGGGTGTGCTCCACATTGGACACACCACCCTAAAACTACCGGGTATACTAATAGAGCATTCCCGAGAAAGGTTACGTCAGTCAGTGGCCAGCCAAAGCTGAAGCTAAGATTTTTACTAATTGTGCCCTTACCTTTTTTTTTTTTTAATGTTATTGTGACGGAACAAGCTCGAGGCCCACCTGATGTTAAGTGGACTAACCTCTGCCTATAACAGACGCATTTCGTCAACGACGAATTGCACTGTGCCCGTCACAATGAGACGTCCAGTTGTTAGGTCTCATTAGCCTGTAATTTCACTGGCTCTCAAGGACTGCTGCCGGAACACACCGTTAGGTGCTTGGCGCCAGATTTTCTACTTGAGGGTGGTCGCTAGCCAGGCGGGCATTCGCAAAATGCCCTTCCACCACGCGGTGAAGCTCAAGCTCTGGGCGGGATTCGAACCATGGACCTGCTGCGCGGCAGTCCATAGCCAATGCCACTGAGCCATCACTGCTTCAAACCTACCTGCCCTTTTGCATACCTGCACTTTTTGCAGTTAACCACAATATATTTTAATGTTTTTGCTTAACAATGCAGGATAATAGAAGGGAAATTATGAATAGTGGGGTATACAACGAAGCAAAGACACATTCTATTCGCTGTTTTATAAATAATCAGTGGCTCTAGATAATTTATAATATAATAACAACCAAATATTAGTTCACTGACATTAACTGCCGTGCTTATGTATGACTGTCCCTACGTAATACTATCGAAACTAAATTTCATCACAATTTCGTCACATTCCATACTTTACGACTTGCTAAAACTGAATATATTAATAATAATTGAAATAAATTTTATGTACATTGTAATATAATGTGATAGAACAAGTTGCGACGGTAATAAAAAAAAACCTTTTTTGAGTTTCGATAGTCTACGTAGGGACAGTCGAAAAATTGTCGAGCGAGGAAACGGTCCAGTTTCAAAAACAATGTCCGTTAACCTCGTCAGGCAAGATTATAATTCGCAAATAATATCTGGGTCATCTACATACTCCGTACAATAGCTACAAGAGCGATAGGTAAGTACTTTATGCGAATGACGGAAGCGGGTATCGTGTCCGCCGATACCGCGACCCCGGACAGATAAACGTATATAAAAACAACGTTTTTATGTCACTACATCTCCTCAAAGTCAATTAAAGCTTTTAATAATAATATAGTTTTAGATTTAGACCGATACTGTAACATTCCGAGAATTGATAGCGAGTGCTTTGAATAAATCTTACAGTAGGAGCGATAAGAAAAGTACCAACAAGGTTTTTTTTAATGTATTTTTAGACCCGTGGGGTGCCAAGCAAGAATGTCACCCCACATTGCTAACTGTGGGTTTCGTAAGAGGCGACTAATAGCAAAATACCGGTGGGCAGCAGCGCCTTCTGAGGAACTGATATCTTAAACTGCGATCCCCAAGACGCCTGCAAAGCGTGGGGATTATGGCTAATGCCCCCTAATAGGGGGGAGGCTGTGTTCAGCGGTGGTCAATCTGGCTGATACAGTACAGTAATTATGACGAAACACCCTCAAGGACCACCTGAAGTTAAGCGATAACCCGGCCTATAAGTTACAAGTGACGAAGTGGATCTGTTAATGCAACTACACCCATCACCCTGAGACATTTTACACAGTTGTTAACTGTCATTCTAGATTCATAATAAGTTGCTGGCTCTAAAGAATTGCTGTTAGAATACACCGTTAAGTGCTTGGCGATAGATTTTCTAGTTGAGGGTGGTAGCTAGCCAGACGAGCATTCCCAAAATGCCTTTACACCATACAGTGAAGCCAGCAGTGGGATTCCCACTGCTGGCTTCACTGTCAATTCACTGACACATCTATTCAGAACCGTAGACCTGAAGCACGGCGGTCCATCACTGCTTCAAAATATAATGAACTATTTTTTTTATGAATTAAGCAATGGATTCTGCCGTCCATCATCTTAGTTCACACAGAGATAGTTACTGCAACATTCTGAGAACCGATAACAGCGAAGTCTCAGTATGTTGTAGTATATATCTCTCTGTGTGAACCACGGAGGGCACAGGACATGCCCACAAGCCAGATGTAGATCTAGCCATAATATTATGTGATATAAATCATATTTTTGCTGTACCTACTTATAACTATAGTATATAAATAATACACTGGTGTTTATGGCGGTAAATTCTATATTTATTTTGTATTGTTGCTAGGCTGTCTAAATAATACGCTATAATAGTAATTATATATTTAGGGTGTTTTTTTTGTACTTATTACTTATCAATTACATTTTTAATTGGTACTGCATCAGGCGGATTGTACACTACTGAACACAGCCTCCCCCATTAAGGGGACGGTTTGCTACAATTCCCACCCTTGGCAGGCGTCTTGGGGATCGCAGTTAGCTGAAGATATCAGTTCCTCAGAAGGCGCTGCTATCCACCTTCTAGCATTTTACCTTTAGTCGCCTCTTACGTCTCCACAGGTAGCAATGGCGGGGTGACATTCTAGCCCGGCACCCCACGGGCGATTTTTTATTAGGGGTAATTAATGGAATCATTTGCGTGTTCAGTAACTTTGCAAGATACCACCAATATTATTAAAAACTTGCGAATACATGGTCATGTTACCAAACCTTTCACCTTGTACTAGCTATACAAAACAAGCGCGAATAACTGTAAAAAAAAATAATACCCGCCGCAAACGTGTCATTCCACCGATTTTGATTTGTATTAAAATTTGTCTGATGACGTGCAATAAATAATAATTAGGTAAGTACGAAATATACATATGCTGCATATTTTCAATATACATGTACTTTTTTTCCGGCGGTATGCCTTTATTAATCAAATACTACGAACTATATACAAAACAATAGCTACTACAATAAAAGCATTTGGACTCATAGGCAGTCCAAATGCTCTAGCCCACTATCAGTTGGCAGCGTGCCCAGCATGCTGGCAGCATTGCCCCGTTGAATTGCAATGCTTATTCTTTGAGCCAAATAGGTGCCAGCATTTTGATCACGCGTCGCATCGACCAAGAGCTCAGATACGTTTTGGAAAATACCATGACCTCCCAGTCCCCAAGGACCCAACTTTTTTTTTGTTTTTTTTTTTATGTTAGCCTTTGACCACTATCCCACCTGATGGTAAGTGATGATGTGGTCGAAGATGATGTTCAGGCTAACCGAACGTCTCTACACCAAACGGCTCATTATTTATTGCATGTACTTACTTTTATGAATGAAATGCAAGTCATACATATCCTTTAGTTTCGAAACACTTTGTGTAATAAGTCACTACTACATACACGTTTTGCTTTTGTAGAACAGTGCAAATTCGCTTGGCGTTGCACATTCCTTCTCGAGCAAGCATTAGTCATAACATAACACAATTAAAAACAAAGCTTCTACATTAAAACAACAAGTGCAATAATAGGCGTCAATTTTAGATTGCCTTAACAAAAACACTAGACAATTGACACCTCTGCCTATAACAGATGTATTTCGTCAACGACGAATTGTATTGTGCCCGTCACACTGAGACATACACTTGTCAGGTCTCATGTGCCTGTAATTTACTGGCTCTCAACGACTGCTGCCGGAACACACTGTTAGATGCTTGGCGACAGATTTTCTACTTGAGGGTGGTCGCTAGCCAGGCGGAAATTCGAAATATGACCTATCATGCACCATGCTTCTTCCCACCTTTACGTCCATCCTTGTTGGAACTTAGTATCCTAAGTAATGAGTAAGTATTTCCGAAAATATTATATTTTCGGAGATATTATATTTTCTGAGATAATTGGGCTCAATTTTCATCTTTATACATGAATTGCTTTTCAAAATATCTAAATAAATATAGTAAATATTATATTAGAAACTCGCATACTCATATATATAGAACCTTTGTATTCGATATAAGCTTGTCAGTAGATATAGATAGAAAATGAGAATATCCTCTTCAAAGGTTATGAACAACGGACGGACAGATACGAGACTGATCTAAATTGGTAAGGAATTTTGTAACTCGTAATAAACTTGATGGATAAAAACCTCTTGTAGACTGAATACATTATCTCTAAACAATTAATATTAATACCATAATGACACGGTTATTAACAAATTAATAATACTTGTTAGATACCCCACGATACAACAATTTTAATTATTTTAAACAACTCACAATAAATAAAAACAACCTAAAGTGACCTAATTCATCACATATTAAACCTAAGTAGGTACCTATATTTTGTAATATTACTGTTGGTAAAACTACTTTAGTTCTGGACGAAGCTAATACAAAAAATAATCACGAAAATTTCAAGGTTTTCGAGGACTCCACCGTCAAAAATAAAACAAGAATCTGTCGGAGCATAGGGTCCCTAAACCAGTTACACTTCAGAAGAGCTTTAAGTTATGCCCAACTTTAGAGACGAATGGTGTGATTTTCGCAAGCTACTCGTGTGCATAAGCTTGCTTAATTTCAAGCCTACTAAACTGATAATCATCCTTCATGTACTATATTGAAATTAATTATTTGAGAAAAAATTAAGGAAAGCAAAGATGTCATATAATTTATACCTAATACAGCAAAAATAAATTGTTATACTAAATATTATATTATAAAAACATTATCGTATGTTATAACGCTAGATTATGTTAAGACAGTAGCAAAAAATTAGTTGGAACTTACCCGTATATTCTGTAGTGGAAGTCCTCAGCCCGCAAGCCTGCTCCTGTGATAAGAGCGCGCGGCCGACTGGTCTGCTCGTGTATCAATCATTTCCTCGCCGGTAGCCAGACTTGGTGCGTCATCGCCATACGCTTACGGGACGGTGCGCCTGCGCATAAACACAACATACGAGAAAATATGAGTATACTGGTAACTAATAATTTATCAAGGAGCCAGAAATCGACTGGACAGATGAAAAGTAAGTAGGTATTTTATAAAGATTTATTAATATTAAAAAAACTATATCGCGCTCAAACCAACGGGAAACGATCAGGGATCGCGGCCCGCGTGTAGTGATGCGTGGAACCATAGAAAAAATTAGAAAATGGCAATTTGAAGCGCTCGTAGCGATGTTTACTTAGCTGTTCTCAACCGATCAGCAAAGTTAAGCAACGTCGCGTGCGGTCATGAGTTGGATGGGTGACCGCTAGTGACATTACTACTGAGCGTTTCCGTGCTTTGGAGGGCACGTTAAGCCGTCGGTCCCGGTTGTTGTCTTAGGATGGCAGTCGTAATAGCATGGTGGTAGGGCATTTGCGAATGCCCGCCTGGCTAGCTACCACCCTCAAGTAGAAAATCTGTCGCCAAGCACCTACCGGTGTGTTCCGGCAGCTGTCCTTGAGAGCCAGTAATTCTAGGTTATCCTGAACAACATCTTCGACCACATCATCACTTACCATCAGGTGAGATAGTGGTCAAAGGCTAACCTATCAGGCATAAAAAAAATGTATAATTATTTAAAGGAAGAACACAATTTTTTTAATATAAATGCCAATAAAATGTTAATAACTTTTACACTATTGAAACTATTTATCTGAAACTAACGTGGAACGAACTGCTACCAGCGGCCGCTAATTATTATTTATGCATAAGACAAGGCTCAAGGAGTTTGAGAATTTGGCCGACTTAGTAATAAGAAAAGCAGTTTTAGTAGCATATAGCTATAGACTGCCGCGCAAGGGTTTCATGTTTAGAATTTTACGGGTTTTCCGAATGTTCACCTACTACCACCCTAGTAGAAAACCTGTCACCAAGCACATAACCTGTATAGTTTATTAATTAAATTGAAACAAATGTAGGCAGACACAGTGCTCTTGCTACAATTTGTCGGGAATACAATGCCATTTAAAGCTGATAAATTGACATTTAGAAGCTCACTGCTCAACTACAAAAAATTATGAATAAGTATAAAAACTTATAATAACTGTAAACTTTAAATATAAGTTTATTTTAATACTTATTTTGTCTTGTTATTAAGCATTAATCAATTAATCTATAGCTAACTACTTTTAAAAAAAATCCGAAGTAATTTTATTTCAGAAATGTATAAATTCTGTAAATATTTATATTAAAGTAAGACATTGTAAGAGCGGCTCACTGAGGAACGTCAAAGTGACGTGTTCACGTGGCACACTCCCAACAGAAGACCTCCTATTAAATAAACTTTGCATGTTGTTTTTTCCTGTAAGTGGACTAGCACTATGATTGTAGTTTAACTATGTTAATTTACTAATGAGATTGTGTTAAGTCTGTTAGAAAACCTAATAAAAAAACATAATAGAAATTTATTTTTAATCTTGTGATTCACAGCTGATGTTTTGATCCTTGACACCCAGTACTTTCTAGAGCATGTTTAGCATTTACGACCACATCATCACTTTCCAGCAGAAGATCAAAGGCTATTTAGCTATGAACAAAATATTCATCCTTTCTTAATTTTCTTGACTGACATGAAAGAATGACGTTTTTGCAGAAGTTTTATAGTAGATTTTACAGTTGGTACCTACCCCTCATAAATGGGGTAAGGGTGGAAGATAGTAGGTATTCTGAGCATTGTTTTCCAACACTAGCAAATTGCAATATCGCGAGATATCCCCTATAAGTACATGCTTGTTTTACTTACCATCAAACCACGACTACTTCTGCTCCGGTTCTCGAGGTTCTAAGTACCTCCTCTTGGTTCTTCAAATCTTCTCCTACTTTAGGAGCAGCCTTATTTAAATGTGTCACTAAAGTTAAATTAAAAAAATATAACACAATTAAGGTGGAAACTCATGCTTATAGCGAGAAATTCATAATTTTAACAATTTCATCACGCTTGTACCTAATTTTAGTAATCATTCTACATGATTGTGGTATTTCATACCCGTCATTTCTATTTGTCTTCGGTTTTATCGCCGCGTGTCTGACGCCAACCCTCCGTTTGAAAGTTAATGTCGGCAGTATACTTTCGATTAATGAGGGTCCAGCATGCGCGAGATAACATTAATGTTCTTCCGTTACAGTCAGTAAGATTACTATTTAAATTGAGTAGATTGTCTTTCTTTTAATTTGTATTTTATCCTAAATTGTAATGATGGTTTCGGTGGTCATGATCGTGAGTGTTAATTGACTGCTCCGGCTCTGCGTTTTACTTGCCATCTCGTCGCACCGGCTTGGCTACCAATATGCAGCGTTGAGGGAGGGAACTCTGTTTTATTATAAACACAATAAATTAAAACTAACACACCTACCCCCAGTTTCTGAAACGTTTGTCAAGTCAGCCTTGATTAGTTAACAGAGTAAATATTGTACGCTGATTGGTCAGTGGCATTCTATGACGTGATATGTGACCAATGAGCGTTCAGTTTGAAAAACGTTCCAGAAACTGGGGGCTACACTCTTAACCAACGTCATTATTAAGAAATATGCTGTCAATACCATTAAATAGTATTGAACCGTCTTTGACTGTGACCAGTAAAAGACCACCGCATTCAGCTGCATGCGAGGCGGCTTAATGATACGCTTTCCGCAAACGCAGCTGATTGCGTTAGTTATGGCGTACATTTAGTATAGGTTATTGTACTGTCGATCTCCAATTTCCGAAGCAGTTTCACAAAGAACCGCATGCACTTGACTATGACATTAAAGTAGGTATATACACATTTTGGAAAAAAATGTATCCACGTGAGCCATTCGGCGAAAGCGAGCGTGGAAAAGCCGGTAATTTCTCTGACTTCTTGACTCTGGCACTGCGTTGAGATGTTGGATGCAGCATGCCGTATCTATCATGGTGAGAGATCCGAGAAACTGTCTGTTTAAATACGCAGCTGAATTTCGCCTTCGGACGTTCCGACGAAGCATGTTTTATCAATTTCATGTGACGTATTTCCGAACCAATACGACTTAGGAGCCTATAAAAAGAGACCATATCACTTTGTCAAAAGTCCGGCAACGCATCAAGGCCTCTGGTGTTGCGGATGATCACTAACCACCGCTGTCACCTTGCTAATTTGCCTCCTTTACCATCAAATGCTCTCACCAGTCGGTGTATTAGTTCGTAGTACCGATGAGGTCACATTAAGCTCGTCCGCGCGCTGGTGTCCGACGGCGCTTACGCTCGGTACAATGTCACTTTATATTTCAGAGGCCATTTTCTAGGATGGGTGAAAAACTCATAGTAAGTTAACGGATTTTAAATCGCTACTTCAACTCTAGGATTGCTGTTAAAATACTTAACAGAAGTACAATTCTAAGCAATACTATAATTCTGCCGCTTATATACACAGCGCAGCGGTAGTTTTTTTTAATGATAGTGTTTTTGTCCTCAAACTTTTAAGGAGAATTGAAAATTAAATCGATTAGTTGTTTATAAAGTTTAATAATTGAAGGCATACTTCCCTAATATTAGATAGTCTACAATATCATAATCATTGCATCATGCGAGCGCAATAAAATGCATCAAATTTATTGTATGCACATACTTTATCAAGTTAGGTAAACACTAAAAGTAATTAAACAACTCAATCTGGACAGGCAAAACTAATGTAGGTTAGTTATTACAAAATTAGTGATAATTTTCAGGTTAAGTAGGAGATAATAAATAAAAAAACTAGGGTACAAAAATTAGTTTTAATTAAAAAAATGGCGTAAGAGAGATTTTACTGCGCTCTCATTTTACACTGGTAAATAAGTAATTTAACTTCACAAGGTTCGAGTCTTTCTCTAGTCGGCAGTGTTCGGCACGCCGCCGCCTGCCGTGACGTCATCCACGCGCGCGCAGACAACGCATAAATAATGTAAAATATACACAAAATAATTGTAAATCACATAAACTGCGCGCACGCAGCGTGACGCGTTCGGAAGCCGGCGGCACGCTGGCACCGCGCGACGTTACACTCCGGATAACTGCGTCACGTCGATCCTAAGTACACGATCCTTAATGCGGAATGAACTGTCGCCGTGACGCTCGGGAAGCGGCCTGGCCTTATCGCGGCCCTTCGTACAAACTTAAAATCCGCCATAATTAAAAAAAGGTTTACATCGAAGCTATTTTGGAAGGTTACGGGCGTATACCGCGTCGGACGCTACATAGTTAGCAAATCGTCGGAAACGAGACGCGGGACCGGCCGCGGGTGACCGCGAATGACAAAATTAATTCACTATCTAACTACTTAAACCAAAATAAGAAGCGAAGATATGCGAAGCGATGGTGCCGAGCCGGAGCCGGCGCGTCCCGTCGCCGCTCAGTCGCGCATTCACACCGAGCTCACTGCAATACCCTTTACAGGACACCTTGATCCTATCTCAACCGTTATATATTTAGTAGCGGCGTATTGTATTTGCGTGTTAACATAAAACTTTAATCCCTACTCGATTTGAACACACAAGATGTATTAGACGGGACTTAATAGCAATGAAAACATGTATCTAACTCGAGGTTTCGATACAATTTGTTGCAATGTAACTTGTTCGAAGCTTAATGTAACTTAAGGGTGAAATGGCCGATCCGTTTTCCATACAAACGTCGTAGGGTGATCACTCCCTTATTTGAGGATTTAGGTTCAAAATAAAGCATAACACCGATTGATCTCGTCATTATCTAAGCTTGTATGATGCCGAAATTTTAATAAGATAATTAACTTGAGAATTATGAGCGCCGAAACATTTTCATATAGTTTTCGAGGCGCATAACTTACAACTTAATTGCCTTTTTAAAATTTTGGAATAATACAAGCCTAGATAATGACGATATCAATCAGTATTATGCTTAAGTCTGGACTTAAAATCTCAAATAAGGGAGTGATCACCCTACGACGTTTGTATGGAGAAGTGACCGGCCAGTTCAACCTTAATCGATGCAAACACAATCAATGTTCCTTGGCCGATGAAAATTCGTTCACACTACAACTGTATCCAAACATCAAGCTAAATAATTATAGGTACAAATATGCATGTTTTCATCGGGATTAAGTAAGATCAATACTTACATGTACGCAGACAAAAAATCTTGGCATTCAAAACAAATCCATCAATAATCCGTTCACCATTTAAACATTCCAATTTCCATTCACTCCGTTTAACCAAAAACTGCATAACAAGCACAGTTAGACAAAAACGGAACCATAAACGTAAAGATCGAGAAGCATGTATGCCTTCACGTAATCTGACTTTCTATTTTTTATTTCAGCATATGGCTGTAGGAGTATTAGCTGTACTTTGGCACTGATAATACATGTCCGGTATCATCTGGTCTTCGAAACACAGTTTTAAGCTACGTCGAGGACCAGAGGCTTCAAAATTAACCTTGTACACATTTTAAGTGTCAATAAATGATTTTTATGTTTATGTATGTTTATTGTATGGAAAAAATACTGTTATGCATAGGGATATTGAAGTTATAATAGCAACCAACACTGTACAATTCTACACCAACTCGTCAATTCTGCATTGGTCGATGCCAACTGCTGTTCAGAATTGATCGTCCATCCTCTAGCGACTTACAATGCTACCAGCAGTTATTAGAGAATGTCGATTAAAGGACACCTCAGGGAAAAAGCTACCGGTCTCATTTGGTCCAATCCTGTAGAAAGACACGTCAAACGTTTTTGGAGAACATCTAATACTGTATAGATTCCATATATTTCATAGTCATATTCAGGGACTTTTTAATTTCTATAAAAAAATGACTCAATATGAAATAGACTACGAAATAGATACCATCTATTTCATATTCAGAGAATTTTTAATAGAAGATTAGGTAATCATCTCTTACAGCAAAAACGACACATTAGATTGCATCGGAGGACTGTACTTTGTTTCTTTTTAACAAAGAAGCCAAGCATGTAATGCAAAACAAAGCTCGTAGATACAGCAACACAATAAATGAGGACCTATATCGTTGTTCTAAGTTACTATACTACACTTTTTCAAAGCATACATAAATTCTCAAAATCTGTTATTCTGGCTCCATTTTCGAACGCAAATAAATAAAAAAAACCTCAATGATACACCGTTTCCTAACTAAATCAACTAGCGAAATTCAGACGGATTGAGATATAATCTGGTCCATAGGGTGTGTGTGAACATGGTGCGAGAGGAAACGATTAAGTCTTGTTTGAATGCTTGTGGAGGCCGGTAGGGGGGGCTGGGACAGGGCTAGCGGCGGTATGGGGGGCGCGGACCGCTGCGTCCCCCCGAGGGGGGGCGGCGCCGGGGGGGCTCGCGCCCACGTGCCTTTTTCTCCTCCACGTTCAGCTTCACGCCGCCGCCTTCCGCGCTGTCCAATGGGAAGAACAGCGGCTGGAATACAAACACACCTCATTTTTATGTGTTAGTAATTATATTTCCATTTCCATGACTGAAAGGGCTCCTTAAATATATACTTAGGTAATTTAAACTTCAATATCAAAATGACTGCCATTGCCACAATATCCTACACCGTTGTTCAGTTTTCCATAGTACATATTATATCTAATTTAGTACAGCATAATATCCATTCCGAATATTGTTATACATTCGGATTATAAGGCAAAGATAGCTGTTTGTAACACAGTTTTATAAAACAAAAGGAGTGACAACAAGCTCGTACATTTTATTACTAAGAACATCCTTTTGGAATTAAAGGATAATAATGCGTCCAATCAAATATGTTGGCATGGTGCATCTAATTCTATGTATTTAAAGAACATAGCGTCAAATTTGGCGCATGAACAGTTATTGTTAACTGAAACTAACCACGTAAGGCCTACGGATCTAACCCGTGACCTATCAGTTTGAAGGTAAAGGGCGAACAGGGCCTCAATTCTATTAGCTATTGACAAAACACCACACTACTGCGATGCTTCTGCGATCGAACTGCTGTTAATGTCAAATTCGGTAGTCTGCTAATTCTAGCTCCTAATCGCAGTTGTATAGCAATCGCGTCGCTATCGTATGGCTGTGCTATGGCTTGCAAATGTTGCCACTGATATAATAATGAAAACTTCTAGCAATCAAGCATCACTGAAAACATCAATACAGTGGTTTTCTAGCTAACAATACATTAAGTAACTAAATTTAAATAATTTAGTTGTTTTTCTATCTAAAATCTATGCTAGGCTATCTTTGCCACTGTAGCAACGCAATCGCAACAAAATAGCTTACAGCATACCAAATTTATGTCAAAACCTATTGATAGCAAGCCACTGACTTGCGATCGAACCTAAATAGCGGGCAGACTACGGATACTGTCAAAAACTACATTTTTCAAGCAATTAAGTTGCGTTAACGCCGTTCAATAGCTAAGAGAATCGAGCCCCAATGCGGCAGGTCAGGTTGTAGAGTAAGTACAAGTAGAGTATAGATACCGCAGCGGCGAGACAGAGCGTGGCGGCGTGCGCGGTCTCGTAAGTGATGAACCCGTAGTTGGGATGTCGCGGGGCTCCGGGCGCTGCGGGCGGCTTGCTGTGCACGCGCAGCTCGGCCACCGGCCCGAACCGCGCGAACACCTCGCGCAGCTCCTCCTCCGTCGCACAGTGCGGCAGGTTGCCCAGGAACAGCTGCTGGGCGTCGCTGTACCGACCTCCTCCTCCTCCACCACCGCCGCCACCGCCGCGCGACTCGCGAGGCTCGCGTGGCTCGCGCGGTTCGCGTGGCTCGCGGGGTTCGCGCGGCTCTCGGGGCTCGCCTGTAAACACCAATCAAATAATTAAGGGTGCTTACCATTTGAAGTTAGATTCGCTAAAAACGATCACACTCCCAAAAAGTTGTTCCACATGGGTCTTGGCGTTATTTTCGCCATAAACGCTACATCTAATGTCAAAAGTGACAGAAGTGGCACATTTTAGTGGCATTCTTATCGTAAATGGAACAGGGGATGACAGTTACAAACGATCACAGTGATCACAACCATAGACGCAAATGTGATCAAAATTATCGAAAATAACGTTCTTAGCGACAAATGGAATATACCCTAAAGCGTTTCTCGTACATATTATGGTGAATATATGTACGAGATAAACGTATTGCATCAACTACGCAAAGTGAAATAAGAAACAAATGAAATCATTTTTAATATTGTTGTGTTTGCAATAACGCCTGCTATGCGGATCACATTACAAAATCACAAATATAATCCTATCGTATATTTGTGATTTTGTAATGTAATCCGCATAGCAGGCGTTATTGCAAACACAACAATATTAAAATTATAAGGTTGCGTCATCATTTACAAGTAAAAACCAATTGCAAAATAGGTCTTGTTTGTAGTTCAACGTAAGTTTTATTATAGATGTCGCTCCATCCCAATACGATAGTTAAAGAACGATAGGAAAGATTTGAGTTATGACGTCATGTCATGTTAGCTCAATTGGTTAGAGCATACCCCGGCTAAAAGGGCGGATGGACGCGCGTTCGAATCCGCACAAGACTTAAATTTTTCCTATCGTATATTTGTGGTTTTGTAACGAATTAAATCATATTTAATTTGTGCGTGAGCGACAAATTTTAAATAATATAATAATGTGTAATTTTTCAAAAACGCAATAATTGTTTGGATAATCAATAACGCTGTTGTTAACTTTCGAAATAAAATTTACACACAAAAATAGATAACAGAAATTTTCGGAGCTGTATTTTCTAATGAGACAAATATTTAGAATCACATTGTCAGATTCGGTATAGATTTTGTAGATTCCTCTAGAAAATTACACCTTCTATTAAAAACTAAAAAACGAGTTCATTTGACCCACTTTAACCACACAGAGGCAGAAATTCCATCGGTACCAGACAGTATAAGATTAAAAGAGAGGCAGAGACAATGAAATCGCAATGCGTTTCAATTAAAAATATATTAAAACTAGTAACTTATATCAAAATGTTTAACCGCCGGTCCTTCTTGATGACGTTTCGATGTTTTATTTATCAAATTATACATTAGTTTGTAGATAATGAATAGATTCAGGCGTTACTTTGCGGAAATCCATTTTTAATAATAACAAATATTTTTAAAATATTTTAAGAAAACATCAAATTATCTGTTCTCGATCGTGCGCTCGTAGAGTCAAGACCTACTGAGGATGCTTCGTGTAAAAGCGAAACGCGTCGAAAATTATTCCAGTTTGGCTGCGTGGCGTTTGTGACGTCACGTCGGCTTAGCAGGAAAATTAGGCGGAATTGTCACTAGATATATTTTAATATTTTTCAAGTGTTTTATTAAAATATTAGGTCCTTACATATGAAATTGGCGTTTTGTATGGGAGGAACAAAAAGTCGAATATTTTTTAATATAATATATTTAATTAATCAAAGTATGAACCATTATTTTCTATGCACTTTTGCCATCTCATAGGTAGTTCATTGATCCCTTTACTAAAAAAACCAGTCGGACGGGAATCAATAAAATCTTTGAAGGCGATTTGGACTGCCCCATCGGAGTTGAATTTTTTCCCTTGCAAGAAATTATCCAAATTTCGAAAAAAATGGTAATCTGTTGGAGCAAGGTCCGGGGAGTACGGAGGATGTCTTAGACTTTCCAATTGAAGCTCTTCTAATTTAGTAGCCGTCTGTAGCGCAGTGTGTGGTCTAGCGTTGTCGTGAAGCAGCAGTGGCGTGGAGCGATTGACCAGCCTAGGTTGTTTAGCCGCTAGCTTTTCCATCATGGTTTGCAATTCCTGACAATAGACATCAGCCGTAATAGTCTGGCCAGATTTGAAAAAACTGTAATGAACAATACCGGCACTAGTCCACCAAACGCTTACAAGTAACTTTTTTGGGGTTAATTTTCGCTTGGGGCAGGATTTGGCTGGCTGGCCAGGATCTAACCATTGCGCTGAGCGCTTCCGATTATCGTAAAGAACCCATTTTTCATCACAGGTAATGATTCGATTTAAAATACCTTCATTATTGTGCCGGTTTAGTAATGTAACGCAGCAGTCGACGCGCGTTTGCCGGTTTGTTTCAGTCAATTCGTGAGGTACCCACCTTTCAAGCTTTTTAATCTTCCCAATTTGCTTCAAGTGAATTAAAACAGTTTTATCACTAACATTGCAGCCTGCAGCTAACTCGGACGTGGTTTGCGATGGATCCGCTTCCACAATAGCCTTCAACTCTTCATTATCAACTTGAGTCTCAGGCCGTCCACGGGGCTTGTTCTGCAGGTCGAAATTTCCAGAACAAAAACGTTGGAACCAAAAACGAACTGTGTTTTCTTTTGCAACACGACCGCCATACACATCATTCACCCTTCGAGTTGTTTCCGCAGCACTAGTGCCACGGCGGAACTCGTACTCGTAAATAATGCGATATTTAAGGTTTTCCATTTTGTAAAATGAGTGACGCAAACAGAAAAAAACAGAAGAAAAAAAACAAATTAATGACGATCATCGAAGCACAAATACATGAGTCTATAGCTGTACAAATTTGAATTTGGAATTCCTTACCAAAGAGGAGAAATTCGTGATTAAAGTGGCCAGTACGAAAAACGCCAATTTCATATGTAAATACCTAATATTAATTTGATGTTTTCTTAAAATATTTTAAAAATATTTGTTATTATTAGTTTGTAGGGTTCCGGAAAAAACGGAATCTTATAGGATCCTTTGTTGTTCGTCTGTCGGTCTGTCGAGACCCTTTTATCAAGCTGAAATTCATAACAAATACTCAGGTCTACTGTCCCTTAGAGCTGTGAACAAATCAAACTTCTAGGCCAACGCAATCAAAAGATACAGCCGTTTATGCCGCAAACTTTCGACACTGGCAAGGGAATCAAAACCTACAAGGTATTTCCCGTAAACTCAGAATCTTGAAATTTGGTTCGATGCAACATCTTATAGCGCAGATAAAGGAAAAATTGGGAAAAGCATACATTTCTGAGTTCGACTCGCACTTGGCCGGTTTTTTATTTGTTGCAAGTGGGATGTAGCATTTACTTTACCATTGTATATGTTTTCATATTAAAAAAAAAACAATTTTGGGATCAAGCAGGGCAATTTGCCTGTTGGTACAAACTTGTTGTTTTGCGCAAAGCCTGTTCAAGTGTAGGTATTTATATCTTTTGAAAGCATAGCACTGTAACATAGAACTTCATTCAGCCGTCGACTTGTGGTCGAACAAACCCAAAAGCCCATTACGGTGGTGTTTCCATAATCCCTACGCATGGCAGGCGTCTTGCAAATCGCAGTGCTGCTACCCCCCTTTGGTATTTTTCCTTTTGTCGCCTCTTACGGTACCTACAAGAAGATATTGGGGGGTGCAATTCTAAGCAATTCTTACCCAGCACCCCACGGGGTGGATGGATATACACGATACTGAACGATTTTGAAACAGTGATGGCTCAGTGGCATTGACTATGGACTGCTGTGCCGCAGGTCCATGGTTTGAATCCCGCCGCGGGCTTGAGCTTCACCGCATGGTGGAAGGGCATTTTGCGAATAACCGCCTGGCTAGCGACCACCCTCAAGTGGAAAATCTGTCGCGAAGCACCTAACGGTGTGTTCCGGCAGCAGTCCTTAAGAGCCAGTGAAATTACAGGCACATGAGACTTAACAACTATGTCTCAAGGTGACTGGGCGCAGTGCAATTCGTGACTTGTGACGAAATGCATCTGTTATAGGCAGAGGTTAGTCCGCTTAACATCAGGTGGGCCTCGTGCTTGATCCGTCACAATAACATAAAAAAATATACAATATGGAGTATTATTTTGGGTCAGCTCCACCGACAAAGAAACGTGAGTTTAAAGGGAACAAAAATGCCTGAGATGAATTTGTAACTTGCAACAAGCCAAACTTGTAGGCATAATTTTCAATAGATAAACATTATGTCTCTCCCTTCAATATATTTTTAAGGTCAACTTCTTATTAAGTGATATTGATGAGGCTGACTATTCCTTTTTACTTTGGTCTAAGGCTACAGCGCCCTTAAAGCCTTTACACAGTGGTGATTTCACACTTTTGCTTTGCAGCAAAATATCTGACATTGCTATGATACTCATTAGCTAGAGGAACTCTTGCTAAGGAATTAAGCTCTCTAAGCTAAATTATGATCAAGGATAAGGAGCCTATGATCTGGTGAAGTGAATGGTTCATAGACATTCATTGTAGCATACCATGGGAGAAATATTAGTACCAATAGCATAAAATCAAAGTTGTCAAAGCAGGTAGAAAAAGGTAACGATAAAAATGTAAGGCCGGCCACACAAAAGAACTTCTTGTGTGTCAGTCCAGTGGCATCACGGTTAAACCATGAAGATCCGGGTTCGATCGCCAGTTCAAGTGCTTTTCTCAGTAAGTACTTATAACAACTCAAAGTATGGAATTGTATAGGTAATAAGGACCCAATATCATTTAACTGAATGTAAAGGTTTTTATACATCTGCCTACTCCTTCAGAGATATATGGACACGATGACGTCATTTCATACATTATTAAACAAAATGATCAATGACATTTCACTAAAACATTAAATATAGCAGGATGGATCATCTAACTCTTAGAGCAAGGTCTTGTTTTTGATGAGACGAAGAATAACCTACTCGCACTAAAGCTGAGTCTAAGGTTGTCACCGCATGAATAATTATTGTACTTACATACCTAACAATATTTTGATACTTTCATTAGTCGTAAAGTATTAATATACCTGCAAAAACATTTACAAGCACATCAATCCAACTCCATGTACGATGTAGGAATATGCAACACAACCGAGAAGGTAACATTACTTCACATTTCACTCCATTACTTATACTATAATAGATACCTATACTGTACAAAAAGTATCATTCGAAGTTCACATTTTATATAAGTAATGATAATAATTACAATCACAATAATAATTTATGTTCTCCTCGTATAACAAACAATCATTATTCAAAACAAACAATCCTTTTCTCGTTTAGTTGATAAGCAGCCGTAAACAGCACAAGAGTACCCCATTCTCAACTTTTAAAATACTCGTCACGCTTCGTCGTCACGTCATCGTGCGCGAGTTCCGCGTCCCGTACTCAAGTCAGCTCAGCGACAGCTCAGAATGGGGGGTGAGGAAGGCTCGTTTGGTGGGGCGAGAGGAGTGTCCATTCTATACGTAGTATTATTATATGTTCTATGCCCCTGCACAACATTTTGTTTGTAAGGTTCTCTCTCATGCTGGTCAGAGTACAACATATTTCACTCGAGTTTGAATTTTCTTTTCTTTGTATGGAACTCAATACAACAAGGCACACTAATCAACACTGTAACGGCATCGCGTCGACTTGTGTAGTAAGAGAAGAAGCCGAGGCAACATTCAAGAGTTTCACTTAATTTTGATCAATATTTCTCACAATAGTAGATTAATTATTAGTTTTATATTGATAAATTATAATAATTTGACAACTGCTTTACAAGTATAAAACCAATTGCAAAATTGGTCTTGTTTGTAGTACAACACAAGTGGTACAATAGATGTCGCTCCATCCCAATACGACGGTTAAAGAACGATAGGAAAGATTTGAGTTATGATGTCATGTCATGTTAGCTCAATTGGTTAGAGCATAACCCGGCTAAACGGGTGGTTGGACGCGGGTTCGAATCCCGCACATGACTTAAATTTTTCCTATCGTATATTTGTGATTTTGTAACTGCTTATTATTTATTAAAGCGAAACATTCTATTGTTAATTCATTTGTACATCCTGCTGTGCGACATAACTTAATGTACAATGAACTTTAATTTTAATAACTACATGTTTTATATACATATTTTTACATCAACATTATAAAATTCTTATGTACTTTGTTTTTTTTTGAGTACTGACATTGTAACGATTTTTCTATGTCAGTCCATAGTTTCTTCATACCAAAGTCCTGTCAAATTACTACTTGTAACCAGTTTTTATATATGCAGTTGTATTTCAAAATCATCCCATCTATGGAAATGTGTAACATGAATAAGAAATTGAAAAATACCAGGAAGGTGGGAAGAAGCGTCTTCTGAAGAACTGACAGCTTCAGCGACTCCCAAGACGCCTGCCAAGCATGGGGATTATGGGACACCCCCAATGGGGGAGACCTTGTTCAAAGGTGGACGTCCCGTTTGACGTGATGATGGGAATCGGTTCTCAATTACCGTCACCGAATAACGCAATGTTATTAACAGATTATCGACTTGGCTAAGGGATCTGGCTGCGGAACATGTCCTCATCACCCGAAGGTCGTCCAATGTTGATATATCTCATTTTTAATGCCACAATGTTACCTACTAATTTGCAACGTCTTAAAGCAACTTTCATGATATATTTTTTTATTAGTAAATACTACACACTACATACTCATGGTCCGTACTCTTATTTGATTATTATATATTTTTTTTTTTAACTTTTAGTTCATTCTCCAACTTATCAATTTTCAATTCTTCCTGATGGGAAGTTAGCCTAGTGTTAATTATAACTTATAGCTAAAGTGAGTCCATACTTATATATATACATATTTATCCTTATATCTAGTAGGTTAGTTTATTACGTCATACTACCGATTCAGTTTGTCGTTGAAGGGCCGGCCACAGATTCCGGCGATGCACTTGTTGTTTTAATTAGAGCCTCCACGACTTCTTCCTTTCTTTTTCGTACTTTTACGATAGTGTACCCCACGTAAAATCATAAAATGCCTTAGAAAAACTACTATTAATATAATAATTCTAGTTGGTATACACATGCATGGTGTTTGTTACCTGTGGGCTGCGAGGCGGGCGGACGTTGGTTCCGGACGCGAGGCTCCTGCGGCAGGGGAGCGGGCGCGGGGGCGGGGGCGGGGGCTAGTGCGGGGGCGAAGGGCGCGGGGGCGATGCCGGGGGCTGGGGCAGGGGGAGAGCCCCGCGCGCCGGCGCCCGACTTCAGCAGGTTTGCGTACGTTTTCGGCTCCGGGGGCTGCGGCGCTACCACTGGAATCATGCAATACATAAACAGGTTAGAACAGCCGCTAATAGTTCGCACGATACACAGTTTGTGGCTTTGAGTCAATAGAACGCATAGGTTTTTTTTTAATTTATAGCACATAGCTAGGCCAACCATTGACCACTACCTCATCTGATGGTAAGTGATAATGTGGTCGAAGATTTTGGCAGGCTAACTATATGATTATTATTTTCTTCCATACTTTTTGACAATTTTTTAAAATAGGGTAATACACCGGGGTATGTTTAGCCGTTAGAGCATAGCGCGGCTAAAGGGGTGGATGGACGCGGGTTCGGGATTCGAGCCCGCGTCCTGGATGGTCGCCCCTTTAGCCGCGCACATTAACTTTTATTCAACTTAAATTTTTCCACTCGTATATTTGTAATTTTGTAATGATGTATATGTATATATAAGGTTTGTAAAACAATACAATTCCAAATTCACATAAATATATCGTAATGGGATGACCACTTTAGGGACAACAAGCACTTTACTGTGTGTTCCGGCAGCTGTCCTTGTGAACCAGTAATTGTACATTAGGTTAAACATCTTCAACTGCATCATTACTTACCATCAGATGAGTTAGCGTTCAAATAAAAGAACCATGTAGGATTATAACGATAGTAGTTATAGTATACTGACCGGGTTGCGGCTGTGGTAGCGGTTGCGGCGGCGGCGGCGTGGGCTCCCGCTCGGGTTCAGGCTCCGGCGCCGGCGCGAGGGGGGCTGCGGGCGCGGGCAGAGCCTCAGCGGGCGGCGGGGACTCCGCCACAGGCGCAGCTGCCGCCGCACTCTCTAGCTCTTGCGGGAGCGCCGCTGTTGGACACAACACTTGTCAAATATCTATACAGTAAGAGCACGAGTTGAATATGGTGTACTGTATCGAACGGCTGACAATATATAAGGTAACCTTCGGCAAAGCATTAAGTTTAGTATTAAGACATTCAACATGTAGACTCTTAACAATATATGTATATATGCAGGACAATGTAAAATATTTCAATATTAAAATTTGTAATTGACCTTCAAAGACGCCTTAATTGAATATTTGTTTTTTTTTTTACTTTGAAATACTCACGCACTGCTACTTTTATATATATTATTATAATATAAATAATTATTAAATTTATTAAATACCTACTATGGATCGCCACAAGTCCTGCTGTTCCTGCACTTATAGAACTACATCTGGTGCGAACCTTCACATCACCCAAATACGACCCTTAAGATATTACAGCAGTCGAGGTATGAGGTATAGGCCGTGAGCAACCCCGCCAGCCTCCCTTAACACGTTAGCTTGTTTTACTTGCTATCGCATCTAGTACATTCTTCATGTCTGCACTCAACCCGCGCTGTACTGTGTCTTGTATAACCTTTATTATTCGATCAGCACACCTGAGTCTATGCATATTTCTAGCTTTGACTCTCAGGCTTTACGCAGTTGTGATATCAGAATCTAAGACTGATTTTATGAACTCTTACGATATAAGAAACATATCTTATTTTAGACACAATTTTATTGAATATTTCCTAAGTTCATAATTATATTATACTAGCTGACCCGGCAAACGTTGTTTTGCCATATAAAGAGGAAAAATGATTAAATTACTAAAATGGCTATTAAAAAATAAGGGTTGATCGTAGAAGGGTGAAAATTGAGGATTGTATGTATTTTTGTATGTTGTATCATAAAAAAATATAAATTTAAAATTTTGTCTACAAAATAAAAAATAAAATTTAGGGGTGGACTACCCCTAACATTTAGGGGGATGAAAAATAGATGTTGGCCGATTCTCATAGATACCGGATAAGCACAAAAAATTTCATCAAAATCGGTCAAGCCGTTTCGGAGGAGTATGGCAACGAAAACTGTGACACGAGAATTTTATATATAAGATATTGAATTTAGTCCTAGACCGAACATAAGTTGCTAAGTAACTTTTAGATGCCTACCGACTTGGTAAAAAACATTTTATTCTGTTTAAGCAGTCTTTAAATTAAGACAGATATCGAAGAACGTGGCTTGTTTAAAACCAGATATGTGACAGCACTAAGCTGTAAATTATATACAATTGCATTCAAGCTCAGAGATGCAGTTTGATGGTTATTTTTGAGTATAATATGTATAATATAAAAAATACTGCTTCTTCACATAATATATCGAGCCCTGACCGCCTACTTATCGTAAGCGACATTTTTTCCAAAATTGCGATTTATATGGTAAGCGACATTTTAAACTATAACCGATAGGCGCACGTGACCGGTTCCATCTAAAATGGACCAATCAAAGAGTTATATGAAAATGCTAATTTATCGTTAGTAATACAGATTATACTTTTTTAAAGTAAGCGACATAGGTACAATTGATGTAAGCTACGTAAATCTCTAAAAACAGTATCGTAACCCAAACCAAATTTTATCGCAAACGACAGAGTACACCAATAGTTAGGTCGTTTGCGACAAAAAAAGTAGCAATAAACGTGTTGTGCTTGTGACAAGTTTGTTATGGTAACAATTCCGATGCAATAATCATCGCTATCTATATAAAATGCTTAAAAATTTAAAAATAAAAATAAGCTTTCATTAGTTTAAGAGTACATGTAGCTTTGAATTGTATTGAGTAAATGAGTGCACATTCCAAACAGCGTCTTTTGAAAAATGTCAACGTCAGCAGCAAAATGTAACAAAACTAATGTTTTAACCTAAGTTGATGCTGTGATCAACCTTTTATACAAAATTTATTTTGTTTTACAGACCAGGATTAATTAAAATATCATGCAGTTATCACTAAAACTTGCACCAGAGGACGATAAAATAACTCCTCCTGTTTTCAAGGACATACTGCATCAAAACGCATTTTTTTTGTAATGATAACAATAATTCAAGTAGTTAGGTACCTATTGTTTGATCTATTTTTGTATAGATTGTGTTTGACCACTATCTTCCCTCATGTTAAACAACGTTGTGGTCCACGATAGCGCATGCTTACTTGTATATAGTGCTCTTCAAAAATTTATTGTAATATAGAAGTCACTGATTACAAACTTTGATTTAGCTGGTAGGTATGTATGTACTATGTGTTATCGTTTCAAAACTTGTAAGCAGGCACCTATATATACCTTATAGTTAAATTATTAAGTCACTTTTGGTTATCTGATTGACGGAAGATCGAAGATAGTCACACAGAAACAGTAGACGTATATTACTGAAGTGCTTTAAAACATAGGTACTAATATTTATTTACCTGATTTAATACAGTTGGCTAGTAAGTTAATATCACGAAATGAAGTAAAAAAGAAAATACTTTTTTAATCAAATTAAGGGAAGAGTTATTTTCCTGATTAAGAAGACAGGGCTTGATATTGTGTTCATGGCACCGACTTCAGCACGTTATTTTCTACTTTTAAACCAGCTTCAAAATAAGGAGCACGGTTTTCAATTCCACTATGTTATTATTTGTATGTTTTGCAGAAAGCAGAAATATTTTTCATCAATAATCACATCATGGAGAAAGAAAAGTCCAAGCAGCTATTCTTAGAAGACGAAAATATGAGCAAGAATGTTAATTCTTCTTCCTTATGTCTGAATTTTGACTTACAAAAAGTCTTTAACACGCTTATGTGCTAAAAGCGTTACCTTATACTACTCCAGAAAACACACATTCTATAACGAAAATGACTAGGAAAGTAGCACAAAAGTTGATATTGTTCCTAGTGAGGTGAATGTCATGGAAGGAGAGGTTGTAACGAAAATGTTACTTCTTTAAATATTAGATTTTGTCAGAAACTAAAGGTCCACATACTGAAATAAATGCTTATAGTTGTGCTGGACATAATAGAAATCGAGCACAGATATCCATGGTAGTTCACTATTTTTAATAACAGGTTACACCGTAGTTTCTTACTAGCTGTGTTTCCAGACAAATTAGTATTCCAGACTGTAGCCGGATTGTCCACTGCTGAACACTGCCTCCCATGGCTTGATTGGATTTTTAAAACATTTTTTTTATATGACTAGCTAGGCCGTTTAACTGTTATAAATAAACACGGCAATTTTGTTGCAATCGTCTATTATTGTTTTTTTATTTAGGTATTTAGCAATTCATTATTTAACTGTAAAGCGTAAAAACTAGTTGTTGATCTCAAGTGCTCTCTACAATTGTAAAAATTAAAAAAAATATGTTTTTTATTGCTTGTTTTGTGTATTTTTGTTCCCAGTAGAAATTAAATGTTATTGTAATAAGTGCCATAAAGAATCAGTATGAGGCGATTACGATACAAAAACTTTTATTGTAACCGCCACTTAACACTAAATAACTGCTTATTTGTGACAGCAAAAGTATTGTAACCGCCACAAAAGGCTCAAAAACATATTTTTTGTCATAAATAGTCATTGCCATAGTTACATCACAGAAAATAAAAATTCAGTACTAAGTTCCAGCCTAGTAGCACAAAAAATGATAAAACTATCTAAAAAAACCTTCTCCTGTAAAATTTCATTTTTGTCGCTTACGATAAGTAGGCGGTCAGGGCTCGATATAGTTACAAAAGTTTGGAAAGTTTACTTCGCTAATGATGCCTGGTAATTGTCGAACTGGGGCATGCAAACTGCCAACATTAGATAAAAAAATATGATTATATACCATGTTTGCATATATGCAGGCCTGGCTCACTCCGCACCTTATTTATTTATTAAGGTTTTCCTTACTATACAGGCATTTCATACAGAGTTCAAAAGACGAATTATAGCGAAAGTACAATGACAGGAAAACACATCATGCCTAACGAACAAATGGCTTATATTTGGAGTGAGTTGCGCAAACCATCATAAGGTCGAATCACTGATGATGTTTTCAATTTCATACTGACAATTCAGTATCATGTAAACGTATATCTTATAAATACCCTCATACACTTTTTATTAATTTAATTAATTATACAAGGAAAACTCTTAAGAAAATGAAATATGTATGGTTGATTCACATATAGAAATAAATATTTGATAAGCAAACTATGAGACTTATTAACACACAACAATACAAATTTATCATTATATTAAAAGAAATTAAATTAATGGGTATTTAAATACCCTCAATTTTCTCAAAACTTGTATCTCTAGTTTGTGAATTTTTTATAGGAAAAATAATGATAAATAAAGAAAAAGGAAAACCTATAAACCTAGTTTATTCACTCAATTATAAAATAAGTCCACAATTTTTAGATTTCATTAATGTTTACTATAGGAGAAATGTTTTCTCCCAGAACGCAAATTATGCACAAAATCTGAGTCTGAGTCAAAACTTGAAGAAGCTGCAATAATTGTCCTTACTGCACTATTCTGTTCGGGAAAATACCTATTTTTCTGTAGGAGCTTTTCTTCCCGTTCCTCTTAAGGGTTTTTATTGAGTTCGTACAAAGAATAGTGTATGCTAGTAATGGTTACCGTGCATCGCAGCGACGAGATGTCTCGAGTTGTCGTCTGCATGCGGCGGGTGCCCGTTGATAGCAGCGGGGGCCGGGGCGAGGGCCGCGCCCGCAGACACCGGCTGCGGGGAGAGCAACGCGGGGGCGGGGGCGGGCGCGGCCGCGGGGGGGAACGGCGCCGGGGGGAAGTACCCCCCGCCCGCCGCCGCCTCCACCTCCTCGCCCTCCGACCGCCCGGAGCCTTCGCCCTCTTCGTCAGAGAACACTATGTCCTGCCACAACACAAATAATATACGTTACAATACATGTCCTTCTTAATGTGATTATTCATGTACGAGGCCCACATGATGTTAAGTGGTGACCTCTGCGTATAATAGATGCATTTCGCCACAAGTGACAAACTGCAATGCGCACAGTATTAACTGCAGCCGGAACACATTGTTAGGTGCTTGGCGTCATAATTTATCAATTCTGTACATGGTTGAATCAGGTCTGTAGCGGGAGAGTGTCCGAAGCAAAGAACAATACTCAAATAAGGACAACCCATTGCATTGAGTCTATAGGAAGACATGTATTAAAAAAAAATATTTAAAGGGTGGGAAAAGATATATTCTAATATAGAATAATAATCACAGCGAGGAATTTTAAGGCGTAAATCCTTAAAAAAATTTGCTCCCGTATAAAACATACGTCTGTTAGCGAGAAAAACATCAAGTGAGAAACAGTCTGAGGGCAATATTAAACAATATTTATTCTAAATTACAGACATTACATATTTTAACATACATAATACGTATGTACTAATTAAAAGTACATATAGTAAAGCTGCAGTTCTGCAGGTTAAAAGTAAGTTTTGTTCATGGACAACTTCTCACAGGAAAAATCGATTTTGCCACGAGTTTTTGAACACCAAAACACCCCTTTTTGTGCTCGAGAGCTAAAAAATATTTTGAGTGATACACAATATTTTTCATCACTACCTATGAGAAAAAGAAAAACCCAATCGAATCAATATAATAATGTAATCAATAATAATAAATATGTGCCCCGTGGGGTGCCGGGCTAGAATGTCACCCCCCATTCACCATTGCTACCTGTGAGTATAGTACTGGGCGACTAAAGGTAAAATACCAGAAGGTGGGCAGCAGCGCCTTCTGAGAAACTGCAATCCTGAAGCCGCCTGCCAAGTTTGGGGATTATGGCAAACCCTCCTTTAACGGGAGAGGCTGTGTTCTGCAGTGAACAACCCGGCTGATAATTAAACATACTCATAATAATTCAAAATAGTCTAAATCAAATATGTTTAAGTAACTCACCCTTTTCCATTTGTCTGATTTATTAAAAACTGTAAAACAATGTTCAAACTTTGGGAAGACGCTGCCTTTTGTAACACATTTTTATAACAAAAGGCAGAGTACTAATTAAAATTGTAGCATAACTTAACATTTACAATAAAATAGTTGTATTCGATACCGTAATAAGTAATATCTTTTTTTAATAAAACGTTTTAAATTAATATATGTATTATGTTACGCTGGTATTAAGCCCCTACAGAGCACATAATTATACTAGACCAAGACCGAAATTACTGCAATCTAACAATATTATGTTTGCAGGAATCAATTAATATTGATATTTAAAATAAAGTTAGGTCAGCTCTGCGAGGGTCAGAGAAATGGAGCAAAACGATAATGAATTGGTATCCCGCACATATGAAGAGGAATAGAGGAAGACAATACAAAATATGGGAAGACGATATAAAAACAGTCACGGGCAATATGTGGTCTATAGTAGCCAGAGAAAGAGAAGACTGGAAAAAGTTGGAGGAGGCCTATGCCAAATTATGGCAAACGGATATGGTTGTCGAAGATAGATTTAATTTAGTGTAAGAAACTAACTATCCGAAATAAAGGCTTTTATTATTATTATTATTATTAGGTCAGCTAAAAACTCTTGGGCAAACATTTTTGTTGGTAATGACAGTGATGTATATGATAGTTTTCAGTATGTAGTAGTGCGAGGAGTAGAGTGCGAGTAAGTAGGTAAGTAACCTGGTATCGGAATATGTCGTTATGGACATAGTACTTCTTGGGCGACTGCGCGGCCAGCACGAACGTCTGCGTGAAGCGGCGCATGGGCGCGCCTCCGTTCGACAACTCGCCCGTCACCTGCACCACCACGCCGTTGCCGAGCGTCGCCTGCGCGTCCACCTGCAATGCAATACCACAAACATCTCAACATCTACTACTAGTGGCTCTCCCAGCTGTACACCTCGGGACTCTGCCCTTGCTTAGCTTACAATTGAATAAAGGTTCACTGCGCATGCTAATGGTTCTACCATAAGCATAGTATACCTGACTGATCTTGGCATGGCAGTCGCGGAAGTTGAGCTGTTGGATGCGGTTGTGTATCTGCTTCTGTCCAATGACTGGCAGGGTCTCGCGATTGGGCGCGTCGAGCCCGCCGTGCACGAACGACGAATAGTTGTTATAAAACCTATAAGAATAATAAAATAAAATATATAACCTATAACCTAAAAGACACCATTATAACATATTATTTATTTTTATAAGTCAAACTACATGGAAATTAGTTTTATTTATTTATTCAGCACATAAGATCATTCATCTTGCATCTTCTTACGAGTTTTAAACGGTTCAAACTTGTTATGGGCCTATGGAATATATGGAAGTATTCAGATATAAATGAAGCATGTAAGCCTCTAAGGGTATGTTCCATTAGTCGCTAAGAACGTTATTTTCGATAATTTTGATCACATTCTGCGTCTATGGTTGTGATCACGTGATCGTTTGTAACTGTCATCCCCGTTCCATTTTTGGATAAGAACGCTAAAAATGCCACTAAAATTTGCCACTTCTGTCACATTTGACATTAGATGTAGCGTTTAAGGCGAAAATAACGCCAAGACCCATGTGGAAAACTTTTTGGGAGTGTGATCGTTTTTAGCGTTTTTAGCGAATCTCACGCTAATGGTACGCACCCTAAGTATGCACACATCAGTTATTCTTGTTAGATTCCAAGTTAAAAAAACTCTATCATCAGGACAGAGGGAAGTTGAATACCTATTTGAAACAGGTTAGGTTTTAATATTTATATTTATGACGCCTGCTCTGCGGAATACGTTACAATTTTACAACGAGAGGAAAAATTATAGTGACATACAGGTTTCGACACGTACTAATCACCCCTATCTCCGGGGTATGCATTAACCGCTAAGCCAAAATGACTCTACCTAATTCTCCTAAATTACAATCGCACCCGCAGTTACACCAATCAAAATAAATGGAATTTTTTATATCAAGTAAATCATGATCAATGAGTTTAAATTAAAAATCTATCAACTGATTTTCAATTGAAATTTGTCTCTTTGATAAATTTAATTACTCTTTGGTATAATTTTAAAATTGAATGTAATATGCTTATGAGTGAATAAAAACGTTTTAATGCTATTATTTTAAGAAAATAGCAGTCATGTATTGTAATACCTATGGAGGTGTGCAGGCGCCTTGTTAAGGAGCGTGTAGTACTGGCGGACAAATTCGCGGCCGACGCTCTGCGGGGATGGGGACGCCTCCATTACCATTGCTGTGATCACAGCACCTGATACAGCCCGCTGCCTCTTCTATACCCTGCAAAAAACATTTATATCTGCATCACTCACTTCACCTTACCTAATATGACGAAATCATGATTCCTGTTTGAACAATAACAGGAAAATTAGACGCAATTGTCATTACATATATTTTTTAAGTGTTTTATTAATATATAGATTAAAATCTTTTTATAATACTTTTAAAATATTTGTTATTACTAATAAACCTGCTTTAAATGGTTTAAATCGCATATATTTAGTAACTTTAAGACTTTCGCGACTTGAACACATTTTTATAAGTATTTAAAGGGACCAGGTAAATAAATAATATACATGTTTTTATGACGATTAAGTCCCGTTAATACTTACAACTTCATATATATTCATCAGTATTTTTAACCTGGTGGTGGTGCACCTTGATATATCAAGAACTAGCAAAATCCTTCTACAGTCTATTAGGCTAATAATAACACATATTTTAAGAAAACAGCAAATTCATATTTTTATAAAACACTTAAAAAATATAAAATATATCTAGTGACAATTCCGCCTAATTTTCTTGTTAAGCCGACGTGACGTCATAAACGTCACGCAGCCAAACCGGAAGAATCAGAATTTCTTTAAATCGAGGATTTCTCGATCGTGCGCTCATAGAGTCAAGACCTCCTGAGGATGCTTCGTGTAGAAGTGAAACGCGTCGAAGATTCTTCCGGTTTGGCTGCGTGGCGTTTGTGACGTCACGTCGGCTTAACAGGAACATTAGGCGGAATTGTATATTTTAAACATATTTGTTATTATTAAATATGGATTTCCACAAAGTAACGCCTGTATCTATTCATTGTCTATTAGGCTCTAAACGTTGAGCTTGCAAGTTAGATGCGGTATTAGATGTATGTGCAACAGGAGTGCAAATTTGAACATTCATTCTTGAACAGTTAAGAGACCTAGGCCTCTCAAGAACGACCATAACTTCCATCCTTGAAAGCTTAGCCTCAGCGGCAATAGTAGGATTAAATTAATTGGTTAGGCAGGGAAGGAGACTCGAGGAATGGAAGGGAGCATTGATGACATCATAAAGGGGCCCCTTAACTCTCTGGGTTGGAAGTCCCTAGCAGAACTTGAGCTATCTGTATCGGAACTTCTGCTAAGTGAAATGACCAAGTAGCAACATGACATACATCTAATTGTACATTTAATTGTAATTCGTCCAACTAGCATAATGTCAGACTCAAAACAGGTCTGTCCTATTATAGAATGTGGATGGACGGAATCAAATCGTGAAATTCCATTCCACAGTCACCAAAATGTATCCAATAAAAAACTGATAAACAAGCGACTTTGCGGCGATGCTCGAGACTGGAGTTTCTTGCCTAGTAGGTAGTCGTTGTTAACGAGTCTCTTGGCTCTCCTCTCAGTAGCTTCCATTAACTCCAGCTGGTATTTGGCAAACCATCCCAAAGTTGAGAACAGTACTCCATACATATCCATACTTGGGATTGATAAAAATTAAGCAACTGTCCCGATGTGAAGTATTGCCTCATCTTGGCCAAAACACCAAGCTTTTTTGAGGCAAGCTGGGCTTTGGACTCAATATAGGAGCCGAAATTGAGAGTTGGTTTTAATGAGATGCCAAGAAACTCAAGATGGTTACTTATCAGCACAGACACGTCCCTGAAAGGCTTCCGATTGGCGGAGAAAAGACACGACTCGGTTTTAGCAGCATTGAACTTGACCAGATTGGCATCTCCCTGATCGGAGACTACCTTCAAAGAAGAGTTCAAGCGCTGAACCATTGCTTCCCTATGAGACTGGATTTGTAATGCACTGGTTCGTGCCTTATGGAGTTATACAGGAATTAAACTTTTTTCACTCATATACTAAGTTTTGTGAAATCTATAGGTTCAGCAGATCTATCTGAGGAGCTGATATATCACACTGCGATCCCCAAGAAGCCTGCCACGCATGGGAATTAAGGCAAACCCCCCATAGTTGGGGAGGCTGTGTATAGTAGTGAACAATCCGGCTGATACTGCAATGCAAATCTTTGATTCAGACATTCTGCTACTCATTCTCACAGCTATATGAACAAATTAACATGGCAACATTCAGTTTATGATTGTTTTGCTCTATAGTTTTCTAATATGGCTAGGACTTGAGCATCTTCCTCTACAACACAATGGACCAATGTACAGGTGTAAGTGAATCCATGAAATGCTTAATAATTCATCTCAGGGTATGTATATTTCAGTCATTGGTAACTTTATCATCCAATCTTTTGAGTTCATCGCAATAATATTATTTTCTATTCAGGAGAAGAAATGCCCAGCATTTTAACAAAACTTAAGTATATGGTTCTAATTCTTACATACATGCTGTTTCCTTAGCACAATAAAAAAATTACCTGGGTTCTTATAAAACATTACCTTGGCAAAATCACCAAACATACTCATCTTACTAAAAGCAAGGTACACTATGCTATTCATAATCTGTGGATTTTAGAATTTCCATATAACTACCCAATGAGATGCAACTGTATAACTAAGATCAGAAAATCATACATAATTTCCCTTACAACAAAGAACAACCTACAACGGATTTAACTTCCCAAAAGCTGTCAACTTGAACAGCAGGTATGGGTTTTAGCATGAATGATTATAAAGGTTTCAGTTGAAATATTTTATTAAACTTAGAGCCTAGCTGACGAATAAGCTCACAATAGTAGTTAGGACCTTTTATCATTCTATGAGATCTCAAGGAGGTATTATTAATGAATAGGCTAAGAAAAAACATGACGGTTGTCAATAATATATTGCCCAAGCGAATGTAACTGACCTCCTGACCAAGAAAATTTTAAGGTTTTTTATTAAACGTACCATTCGCATTTGCCAGAATTTGGCTCGTATTGTCAAGCACGCATGGGAGACTGAGAACGAGTTACGCTCGTTGCAAAAATTTAACATGAATACTGCTTTTAATTTACGCACTCAATTTCGTAAAACAATCTAGGGATATCTATTAGCTGTATCAGTGTCAAATTTAAATGTTTAGCATTATTAAACCAAGAAACTTTTGAGTTATTAACCTTCAATAGGAAAACTACTGCCGACAACCAAAATATTGCATTTAGGTGTAGTGTATTAGATATATAATTGAATTAAACTTACCTTATTACAATTTAAACATTAAAATGATGAATTATAGCACTAACTAACAAGAAAATCGTGTAATTTTCACAATAAATAGGACTGATAACACGAAAAAAGAGCCTACCTCACCGCTCGCCGCTCGGGTGTCAATTTTGTTTTTATGTTGCCAGGACAAAAAACATTTTTTTGACAGTTGAAAGCTTTGTGTATATAATCTGCGGCTTTGTGTATGCTGTTGCACAAAGAGAAGGCAACTTTCTCTTTGGCTGTTGAATGACACAATCTATTAGTTTAGTCCATTGAGCAAGTAAAATTTTTGTAAATTTCACCACCTCAGATGTTTATCATTAGTTTATCAAGTATTTTATAATTTTAATTTAAGTTAACCCCTATCTTATTCCGGGACGCGAGGGTTCTGGGCTCAATTCCACCGGCCGGTAATTTTACTGTCAATCTATTTTATATATAATTTTTCTCATTAAAATGCAATAGTGTCGCTAGAAAGACACATAAGTCACGCGGCTGCTCACTACCACCAGTTACCATCAATTATTTATTTATGTAAACCGTAATGTTAGAAACAAAGTCGAAAATGGTTTGACAGTAAAACATCTGGTCGCTGCACTGCCGGCCGCTGCCGCTTCGGTGTGAATTCACTCTTACTGCATCTGATACTGTAAATAATTGCGTTCTATTTGGGTAATCAGCAACGAAGAAATGTATATGCGTTCTACTTGAGTAGCTAGTCAGGAGGGCATTCCCAAAATACCCAACCACTATGCTATAACGACTGCCATTCTAAGACAACAGCCAGGAACGAGTTTAGTTGAATCTATTTCAACTAAACTCTCATAAATCTTAGTAGTTAATATATGAATCTCTCATAAATCTTAGTAGTGTATAACGTAATAAGACACTAAACCTGTTTTGTGATCTTTAAAGAAGAAGCGCTACGGAGCCGCAGTTGTGCTAATATCAGTATTGAACAACTATGTGTGTTCTCACGGTGGCAGCTCACCAAAGAACGCCTACGTGTAGTGAGTTAAAGCTGATCTACACAGTTGGCAACCATGGGTAACGCCCATTGGCCTTGACGGGTCGCTTGTTGCTCACCACCGTCGGAATTTGCTACTACACAGTCACTCACCACAGTGTGTTTCGGACTCCCGCGCCGACAACACGCATCGTACGAAAGCCAAAATACTCAATATGATATCGCTCCATACGTTTTAAAATTACTACTTGGTATGGAATTTGGAATAAAAATATGTCTTAAATAATAAGCATGATAAAAAAACATATATTACACTAGCTGACTCGGCAAACGATGTTTTGCCATATAAGGGTTGATCGTAGAAGGGTGAAAATTGAGGATTGTATGTATTTTTGTATGTTGTATCATAAAAAAATAGAAATTAAAAATTTTGTCTAAAAAATAAAAATTAGGGGTGGACTACCCTTAACATTTAGGGGGATAAAAATAGATGTTGGCCGATTTTCATAGATACCGGATAAACACAAAAAATTTCATCAAAATCGGTCAAGCCGTTTCGGAGGAGTATGGCAACGAAAGCTGTGACACGAGAATTTTATATATTAGAGATAGCACATAAATAAATAACCGTACAGAAGGAAAGCTTCCAAAGTCCAAAATTCTAATCTTTTTTCATAGGGCTGTCACAAGTACATCGAAAATCAAAAACTCGGCAAGTGCGGGTTGGGACAGTTGATGACGTATTCGCAGATTTTAGTTTTATATTTGTATACCAAATATCCTAAAAATTACTGGGCCAAAGATCTTAGATGTGACAGATGTCATATTGACACTCGTAATATATCTCGATTTTGAGTTCATTAAATAATATTTGGGTTGCAAATTTTCTAAAAATTAATAGGAAATATGCCTTTATAGCAGCTCTCAAGGTGGCACTTGACGACAAATTTAATGTACTGTAGGTAGTGATCAAAATCTATTTTGATTTTTCTTTTAGATCTCGATATCAATATCATAAAAAATACATATTCAGAATAACGACGTCCATAACAACCTAGATATCGATTTTCAGACAAATCGGTGTAACTTTTTTCACTTGGCAGACGTCATTGAAAAACAAATTCCAAATTCGTAATATGGACGTCCAGAACTACCTAGATATCGATTTTCAGCCAAATAGGCCCTATGAAAAAAGACTTTATTTACTTGGCAGGCGTACGAAAAAAAGTTCCGAATTTGGAATAAGGACATCCAAAACAACCTAGATATTGATTTTCAGTCAAATCGGAGTAACTTTTTTCACTTAGCAGACGTCATCGATAAAAAGTTTCAAATTCGGAATGTGGACGTCCAGAAGAACCTAGACGTCGATTTTCAGCCAAATTCGTGGAACTTTTTTCACTTGGCAGACGCCATCGAAAAAGAAATTCCAAATTCATAATATGGACGTCCAGAACTACCTAGATATCGATTTTCAGCCAAATAGGAGTAACTTTTTTCACTTGGCAGACGTCATCGAAGAAAGTTCCGAATTAGGAATGAGGACGTCCAGAACAACCTAGATATTAATTTTTAGCCAAATCAGAGTAACTTTTTTCACTTGGCTTTTATATATACAGGGTGTCCCAGAACTCAACGTCAAGGGAGCACGAGGCAAGAGGGGGGGTCATACCAGTACCAAGAAAAATAAAATAAAAATTCCATTGGTTAAGTTATAATTGGCAAATTTATGAAAAAGAGGAAAATCGACACCTTTATTCATATCTTTAGTTATTCTGACCTCAAAGTTAACTATTTTACAGTGTTTTTTTTACCAACGTGGTTAAAGACCACGTTAGTAAAAAAAACTTGCTGTCAATTGCAATCACAATTTAAACAAAAAGAGTTGCTATGTTTGTTAAAATTATCGCATTTTCTTTGAGTTGTGGTTGAAAAAATAATATCAACTAACTTTGATGGTTCAGTAAAAAAAAAAGATATGGTACTACCCTAGGCAAGTTACTTCAAAAGATGGCCCATTTAGTTAAGATTTAAAAATGCTACAATACTTCTAACTTTTCTACCTATAACATTTATTGCCAATTTTTATCGCAAAACATACTCATTTTAAAAATCAAATTAGGTCATCACAATACTTGTTTTCCATAGCAAATTCGGAGAAATAGAACAATGAATAGTGTGCGGTAGTCACCGACAAAATACACCGCGATAAAGGGCTATGATAGAGCGAGATAGATAGATCCTTCTATAACATGAGTAAGCGAGATGGATACTAGTATAACGATAGTAGTGCTAGTATATGGATAGTATACCGATGTATAGTGATTATTCATTACACTTAGAACCTCTTTTTAGCTATTAAGAAAGGAGGCCCAAACAAACCAACCAGTACGTTGCATTCCTTCGTTTACCACGCATCTCCTCGTAATCGTGTTACAATCGTACTGACAACTTTGGCTTCTGTTTACCTGGACTTTATCGCTTGTACTGACGACTTTGGCTTAGTTACTCTGGATTCGAATTGTGTTGTGTGCACTGTGATACTCCACTTCGCAACATGCCGTATTTGTATACAGCGGAAGAGTATGCAAATATGCATTTCATTTATGGTGAATACCGCGGTAATGCCTCTGCTGCTGCCAGATTGTATCGCGAGAGGTACCCAAACGCAGAACGTCATCCTGACCACCGCGTGTTTGTCAATGTTCACATGGCATACTCACAAGGTCGATTGCCTAGTGCACGTGCCTCCTGGGGAAGAACACAAGGATATGACGAAGACATCATCTTAAATCTAATCGAAAACGATCCCAGTACTTCAGTACGTGCGATTGAGATAAGTACGGGAATACCTAAGAGCGTTGTTCACCGTGCATTGAAAAGTAACAAATTACATCCATACCATGTGCAACGTGTACAAGATCTACTACCTCGTGATTACGCGCCTAGACTCGAATTTTATAGAATAATGGTGGCGAAAAATAGTGAAAATCCGTCATTTTTTTTGAATTAATTTTGAAGCGCTCGTAGCGAAGTTTACTTAGCTGTTCTCAATCGATCAGCAAAGTTAAGCAACGTCGCGCGCGGTCAGGATTTGGATGGGTGACCGCTAGTGACATTACTACTGAGCGTTTCCGTGCTTCGGAGGGCACGTTAAGCCGTCGGTCACGGTTGTCGTCTTAGGATGGCAGTCGTTATAGCATGGTGGTAGGGCATTTTGCGAATGCCCGCCTGGCTAGCTACCACCCTCAAGTAGAAAGTCTGTCGCCAAGCACCTAACGGTGTGTTCCGGCAGCTGTCCTTGAGAGCCAGTACTTCTAGGTTAGCCTGAACAACATCTTCGACCACATCATCACTTACCATCAGGTGAGATAGTGGTCAAAGGCTAACCTATCAGGCGTAAAAAAAAAAAAAAAATTTTTAGACCAAGTATTGTGGACTGATGAGTCGAAATTCAAAAAGGACGGATATTTATATCTTCATTACTTGCATGGAAAATCCGCATTTAATGCGTGAAGACCGGTCCCAATTTCAGTTTAAAATTAACATGTGGACCGGAATTTTAAATGGAAAAGTAGTTGGACCGTTCGAGCTTCCCGCAACTTTAAACGGAGATAACTACTTGGATTTTCTCCAAAACCATTTGCCAGTGCTTCAAAGAGCTTCTTCTAGGAGATCCTAGAAGAAGCTCTTTGAAGCACTCGTAGCGAAGTTTACTTAGCTGTTCTCAACCGATCAGCAAAGTTAAGCAACGTTGCCCGCGGTCATGAGTTGGATGGGTGACCGCTAGTGACATTACTACTGAGCGTTTCCGTGCTTCGGTCGGCTTTAGTTGTAGACCTATCTATCTCGCTTTGTCATAGCCCTTTAACGCGGTGTATTTGTCGGTGACCACTGCATACTATTCATTGTTCTATTTCTCCGATTTTTTTAAGGAAAACAAGTATTGTGATGACCTAATTTATTTTTTTAATGAGTATGTTTTGCGATAAAAATTGGCAAGGCTCAGTTTTCCATTGCCATCCGTCGGGTTGAGGGTTGATATTTTTTTCACACATCAGAAAACGCGTAGTTTTTGAGAAAAAAAATATTGAAAATTAATTATATTGCAATATTAATGCTAATCCATAGGGATTGACAAATCTGTGGTAGCAGAGATTGTATAGAATTCTCGCCAATGAACGTTTCGTTTTACGAAAGGTTAAAGGCGTATTCCACTTGACGCTAATTTCGATAATTTTGCGTCTATGGTTCCACATTTAATATGAACCATAGATACATAATATGGTAAAAATAATCTAAAATAACGGCGATAATAATTGGCGTCAAGTGGAATACGTTCGGTAACATTTTATATAAAAAAAACAGGTTAGGTTAGGTTGAAACTGCGACAACACAAAATCTGTTAAAAATCTGTTACACATCCAACAAAATAATAAATTTGATCAGTGAAGTGTTACAACAAGTGAGGTGATGATTTTACAAAAATATGCATAATTCAAAAACTATGCATTGCCTTGTAATAAAAGTGGTGGGAAAGGGAAGGGATGACCCTCCCCTGACTGCCCTTTTTCATGGCAATCGATTTTAAAAGTTATTATTTTATTTTTATCTAGAAAATGAGGAAAATTTAAAATAAGTAAAAATGGGGGGGCTGCGGGACTTTTCCTTTGAAGAGGGGGGAGTGGTACCCCTCCCCCATCCCCAACCCCTGCTAACCCCTGGATTCGACGGACGTCAATGGAAAGTCGTACCATTGGCAATAAATGTTATAGGTAGAAAAGTTAAAAGTATTGTATCATTTTGAAATCTTGATTAATTGGGCCATCTTTTGAAGTAACTTGCCTAGGGTAGTACCATTTTTTTTTTATACTGAACCATCAAAGTTAGTTTTATTATTTTTTCAACCACAACTCAAAGAAAATGCGATAATTTTAACAAACATAGCAACTCTTTTTGTTTAAATTGTGATTGCAATTGATAGCATGTATATTAAAGACCACGTTAGTAAAAAAAAAACACTGTAAAATAGTTAACTTTGAAGTCAGAATAACTAAAGATATGAATAAAGGTGTCGATTTTCCTCTTTTTCATAAATTTGCCAATTATAACTTAACCAACTGATATAGAATTTTTATTTTATTTTTCCTGGTACTGGTATGACCCCCCCTCTTGCCCCGTGCCCGCTTGACGTTGAGTTCTGGGACACCCTGTATATATATATATATCTACTCATATACCTACATTTACTTTTTTTATTCGACTTAACTCCACGCGAGCGAAGCCGCGGGCGTTCATAATTAACGCTAGATAATAGGGCAAAATATGGCATGCATGTCCTACATACCTGTAGGATATTATATATCCCATCTACACTAACCTATACAAATATTGTTGATATACCTACTATATTTCAATTAATACATAACTACTAAGATAATAAATCATTTATTTTGCCATTGCATCATTAGGCGTTGGCTTAATTTTTAAGAGTATCTCATTTTCATTCCAAATTTAGAATGCATTTTATATGGGTGTGGCTTTTATACCTACGTATCTCAAAGATGGAACCGCGTTATGCGTGCGCTCCCGCCATGCGTGCGCTCTCGCCGGCTGCAGCAACATACTGCCCTCGCGTGGTGAGTAACCGGGCGTCCACACAGTCGGAAATATTTGTCGCTCACCACGGTCGCCAACGCATGCTCGCTCACCGAGGGCGTTGGAAGGTCAAACATAATTTGGTCGCAAACCACCATCTCCACAGTCGTAAACCATGGTTGTCAACCATGGTGAGGGGCTCGTTTCCGACTGTGTAGCACCACTTTTAGTCTCGCAAACTTTTCATAAAACGGGAAAATCATTTGCAAAGGACAAGAGGCTATCCTTGCTAAAACAACACCCGGGGGAAATAACGGCAACCTAGTAGCCCAAAGCGAGGCATTGCATATCTCGGCACTGATGATTTTTTGTCCGTTTGTTTTTCTACGGTTCTAATCATCGCTCTTTAGTACTTATATTCTTTAAATTTATTAATATCATAATTTGAAAATGAAACCTGTAAGGATATGTATATAAGTATATATCGCCCTCTTATAATATAAAGAGGCTTTCGATTAATGAGAGTTTAGTTGTAATAAATACATTAAACCAGTTTTGTGTTCTTTAAAAGAGAAGCAATGCGCTACGGAGCCGCAGCTAATACCAGCATCGAACAACTAAATGTGTTCTGACGGTGGCAGCTCACCAAAGAACGCCTACGTGTAGTGAGTTAGTGAGTAGTAAAAATACATATATATATATATAACAAAGGGCGTACTCCATTTGAGGCCAATTTCGTTATTTTCGATAATTTTGACCACGTTTTGCGTCTATGGTTGTGATCACTGTGATCGTTTGTAACTGTTCTCCCCTGTTCCATTTAGGATAAGAACGCTACGAATGCCACTAAAATTGGCCACATTTGTCACTTTTGACATTAGATGTAGGTACTACAAACTGTTCCAGTAGCTTCTTAGCGTCGCAGAAGCCATTAATGAGGAAATAATAATAAGCTTCATAGCGTTTATGGCGAAAATAATGTGCCAACCCAAGTGGAACAACTTTTTGGGAGTGTGATAGTTTTTAACGTTTTTGGCGATTTTAACTCCAATAATCAAAATCTAACCTACGCACCCATAGTAACATAAAATTTTTGCTCTAAGGCAAGAATCAACTTGTTACCTTGAATTTAGGAACTAATCTGATATATTACTAAATTACAAATATGCGATAGAAAAAATTTAAGTAATGTGCGGTTTTTTTTCTATCGTATATTTGTAATTTTCTAATGTATAATCCCCATTGCGTTATTGCAAACATAACAATATTAAAATTTGATAAAGCTTAGATACATAATACATAATATATCCATTGATCCATACAGTCAATGAGAAGTAATATAACAACCAGCAATTTACAACATCCAATCACGAAAGAAGATCGCTATATAGTTGAAGTAGCAGGGTTAGGCTGAAATTACCCTGAACCTATATAATACAGAGAAGTAATATAGTGGAACTATATTCTATCAGCATACTACTCAACAATCATTATTTATAATTATGTATTACATTCTGTAATCACTAATCACTGATTAGTATTACAGCTCTAAAGAAGTTTACACTCAATCAAGTTGTATCGTTTGATGGATTCGTTAGTATTAGTACTCTGTGGTCGAGTCGAAGCTTTCCGCGGGTTTTCGATTGTGTAGGTTGGCAAAATATTGATTCATTCTTAAACTCTCTATCTCTTTTTGTCTCGTTGAGAAAATATAGCTGACTCATTCGGTGAGTCACTCAATGCTATTGACCTCTTTCCTGTGCTATTCTCTGATTGGCTGTATACTATTTTGGTTAGAAAAAAACCGCGTCTATAAACGTGTAGCCAACACAACGAACAATTTCGCGCCGGCGGCTCGGCTTGTAATTTCCTCCTTCCATTCCTTCTTCTGCATTTGGCATTCAGTGTTGAAGGTCGTGTGTAGACCTTAGTGATTAGTTAATTGTTAATATTAGGCTTTACCTACTTTAAGAAATATGGCAAATAACGATAATTTCGCCCAAGATGTTACTGATAATCAATTAAACGGGAACGGTGAAAATGGTGGAGGCGACGGCCAAGAACATAACAGTGCTGAAGCCCCAGGACGCGATGACGACAGGTATGTGATTTTGCGTACTCGTATAACTGCAATTTAGTTTTTACGCGTTCCTTCGTAACTTATTAAACATACTATTACTGTGCAATTTAATGATTTACCTACCTTTGAATGTTCATACTTTTTGGTTCAATTTATTGCGCGCCGCAATGGCGTCGGTTTGGCATTTCGTTATCGGCTTCTTTTAATCTCTCTACATCCTGGGAATCTAATCCAAATTTAATACCTTCACCTTTGCAGCGTGATCTCAGCGGCTCGAAGTTACTGTTATGCATTATAGTTTTCATTTCAGAGTAGTTTCATTGAAGCGACATAGACTTATCGTTTAGATAACACGAGCCGCATGAAATAAAATGGCGTCCTAATTGCGCGTCGGTTTGCACCCGGCCCTAGTCTGGGACACCTTTATCGATATTTTCTTTTCTAAAGTTCTTGTTTGGTCAACCAGTAATTAATGATCACCGATGAGTAAATAAGGTATAGCAGGGCAGAGCTAACGCCCCGGTAGTTGCAAGATTTCAAATCGGTGGTAGCACAATGAGCGCGCGGGGGTCGTCGCCCTCGCGGCGCGGTCAGTTTGGGCGCAACTAATGCTGTGTCTCTCTGCAGGTGTGAGCCTGCGCCGCCGCCGCCGCAGCCCGCTGGATGACGCCGATGGTATATATCTGGGCTCACACTAAAGTAAACGACCAAACTGACTAGAAGTTTTGGCCACTTAATTTTGGGCCTCCTTCACATTTGCCTATTTTAACCCTTGGCCACCTAACGTGTATTCTAGTAACACATCCACCTAACGTCGGTCATGGTGACCGATTGCGTATAAGTACTATTAAGAAGGCGAAAAGGTCATAATTTGGTAAAAATCAAAACTACATCATATTTTTCGGATGTTTTTATTTTAAATTGTTTTACTAAACTCTTCAAATTAACACTTTTTATTTATTATTATTATTTATGAAAGTTGACTAAGAAATATTTTAACAAACTATAGGTTTTTTAATTGAGCTGAGATCTAAGCATTAACAATAAATAAAACTACTTAGTTTTTAATTATTTTAGTAACTTAAATATGTAACTTCTTACATTAAACTTTCATTGGCACAATCAAATCACAATCATTACAAAATTACAGCCTCCAAACATTTACAATTTCTTGCGGCAGCTTACACACATTTTTTGAGAACACTCAACGCAAATTGGATTTTTGCACTGAAAACACAAATGGAATGTTTTACGTTTCTTCTTTGGGTCACACGTTGAGCAAGTTTTGCGTATTTCCAATTTGTCAGAGCTGTCTGCCGAAGATGTTCTTGGTTCTTCACCTATTTTGAGAACCCGGCGAATACTATTCTGAAGTTCCCTTTGCAATCCAAACTGGTTTACTCGACGTCTTAAATGGGGTTCGACAAGATCTTCAGCCAGTCGTTTAGTGAAATTCAGTCTGGGCACCTTTCTCTGAGACTGGTTTAAGCTGCTGATGAGGTATGCATTTGCTGCAGATATATCCAGCAGTCTGTAGAAGATCGCCATTGGCCAGCGCTGAGTGCGTCGAGAAGTTGAGTAAATGGCACATTTCTGATCTAATGTATCGACGCCACCTTTGGTGCTATTATAGAAAGTTATCATTTCTGGCTTTTGTTTTTGTGGATCGATGGTGGGCGAGTGATGCATGCTGGAGAGAACAAGCACAGATTTGTTTTGCTTTGGTACATAAGATAGCAATGTTGCATCTGAAGTGAATCCAAAAATCGAAGAGCCAACGTCCCGATGACGGCTAGGTAGAAATTGGGGAGGTACTTCCCTTTTATTTTTTTTAAGGGTACCCACAAGCGTCAGCTGTTTTTGCTTTAGGATGTTTAATAACTCCACTGAAGTAAACCAGTTATCAGTCGTGATATTTCTGTGGGTTCCATCAATCGATGTAACCAATCGTAAAACTGCTTGCGTGGGTTTATTCAGTCTTTGATATTCAACGGGCAAGCCTTGACTATCCGAGTCTTTTCCCAAATATAGATAGCCATCAATAAGGTATCCATTTTTGGCGTCAGTCATGCACATAATTTTTAACCCATATTTATTGGGTTTTTTTGGCATGTACATTTTGAAGCTGCACCTCCCACGAAAACCCACCAGCATCTCGTCGATACAAGCGTAACTGCCAATTGAACAAACTTCTTTGCAGTTCTGTATCAGCTTATCAAATAGCTGAGATATAGGTGCAGCTTTATCAGTGCTACGGCGTTCATCTCTAGTGCTGGCATCATCAAATCGAAGGCAATTCAGCAATGTTTCGAACCTGTTCTTGCTCATTATACAACGATAAATCTCTCGTCCTGTGCCATCTGTACTGTACCAACATGTGTAATGAGTGTGGTTTTCTTTGAAAATTGCAGTGTAGTACAACATACCGATAAAAGCCTTTAGTTCTATTAGATCGAGGTCTTGAACACATGTCTGAATTTGATAGTTAGGTCGTATCTTTCTTATTTTTTCATTTGTATGCTTAACAATTTCTTCTAACATATCATCAGTAAAAAATAACTGCCATATATCAGATGGTGTTGTATTTCTGTTTAAAACATCTCTGAAGTTCCTTTTCAATCCTGGAGGTTGACTAACGATGTTGTGTTGCAAAGTCCTTGATCGCGAAACTGGAGGTTGAGACGACCAACGGAACCGATTTTTTCCGTAATAGTTCCTGTACCTTGCCAATGGAACATCATCATCGGAAGATGCATCATCAACTGGCAAATCATCATTATCTTCTCTTAACTCGTCAACATCAAATTCAGAGTCTGATTGACACTCACCATCAATGACGTGGTCTAATGGTACATCTTCTACATCACTGCAATCTTCATTTGGTATTTCCGGCACATCCCTTTGATCCTCTGAATCTGAATCACACTCTTCCAACCATCTACTGATATTTTGATTACGTACAGACATAATGAACCTAAAAAACAACAAGAAAATGTTAACACAAAAAGTAACGTAACATCCTAACGTCGGTCACCATGACCGCAAACGAAATATATTTACCTGATTTTTCTCACTGCGCGCACGTATTGCTTGGTCGAGCGCAGGGCGCAAACTGGAGAGGGAGGGGAAAAAGTACATGTAGTCACAGGCGTGTGGCCCGCGTAGAAACGGAAATATTTGAAAAAATATATCGCGTGGAGTCACTGTGACCGACGCTAGGTGGTTAAGGGTTAAATCTTGCGATATCACTGTAACATTGTTTCATTTTTCGTTGTTGATAATGTAAATTTCCAGTTTACTTTTGTAACTTACAGGTTGTCAATTTGTTTTGCTGCAGTGCTTGGAGTTTGTTTTTTAACAAAAATGTAGCTGTAAAGTACTGTAAACAAGTACTGCATAGTTTTATTGTCAAATTGTAATGTTTAAGTCAGTTTCATGATCGAGACACACTCTAATTTTACACATTTTCTTGAAATACTCATCCCTCACTGTAATTTTCACAGAAAACTATTTGTTGGTGGCCTGAGCTGGGAAACAACAGACAGTAAGTTTTGTTTACATAGATATTACAATTTAAAACAAATTCTTAGGTAGGCAGAGGTCTGTTTTAAAATAATAAATTTAATCCTTGCATTCTGCACACTAAATGGATTTCATGAAATACCCATTAATAAGTTGGCATTGTCAGGACCACTATGTCCTAGTTATTAATGAAATTCTATTGTTATCATTATCGCCGATGCCAATGGGTTAAGAACAGTCAGTTAATTTAGCTTGTGAATCCTTTGGTTGTCACAACTATCTTTGAACTGGCTTTTTTATAATCCAAACCAGATTTTAAATTATCAAAGATTATATATATTGGAAAGTTAGCCTATCACTCTAATGACTGCAAAATTAGTAAAATTGAGTTTCTGCTACTGCTCAATTTCAACATTTTAAGTTACCAACTTACATCTTACTATGATGACCTAATTCAGTTCTGCTTCTGAATGAATATTGAAGAAGCTTTTACCCACATTTCTGAAGATAATTAATTCTTAAGGGAACTATTAATTTAATTTTTGTGTTATTAACATACAATTGTTTCTACAGAGGAATTACGTGATCATTTTGGAGCGTATGGTGAAATTGAGAGCATCAATGTGAAGACTGACCCTAACACTGGCCGATCACGAGGCTTTGCTTTCATTGTGTTCAAAGCCCCTGATTCCATTGACAAAGTGATGGCAGCCGGAGAACATACAATCAATAATAAGAAGGTGGATCCAAAGAAAGCAAAAGCAAGACATGGAAAGATCTTTGTTGGCGGCCTCAGCAGTGAAATCTCAGATGATGAAATCAGAAATTTCTTTGAGAATTTCGGAAAAGTAAGTTTCAGACTTCACTGACTGTATGTATGTAATTTATAAAAAAACCTACTGGCATTGTTGTATATGTTCCTTGCACATAATGATGACAAAACCGGTTTTGGTGAGATAACAGTTCTTGACTATTATTGAAGAGAAATCCGGGCCACTGATTTTAGATACTATGCAAGACCCTTAACTGCTACACACAATATACATAATAATCATATCTAATTATTTTCAGATCATTGAAGTTGAGATGCCATTTGACAAAACAAAAAATCAAAGAAAAGGATTCTGCTTTATCACATTTGAGTCTGAACAAGTTGTCAATGAACTACTCAAGACCCCTAAGCAGACTATTGCGGGGAAAGAGGTAAGAATAGCTATTAGTTGTGTGATTGAGTGGGCACATGTGAATGTGTTAATTGCAGGCTTGTAAAATATGTGTTCTTGTTTTGTACAGGTTGATGTGAAGCGAGCGACGCCGAAACCTGATGGGCCCGGCGGCATGGGTGGAAGGGGAGCGCGCGGGGGGCGGGGCGCGAGAGGCGGGCGAGGCGGCCGCGGTGGGTACGGCGGCCAAGGCGCCTGGGGCAACCAGGGCTACGGCGGGTACGGATACGGCCAGGGCGGTTACGGCAGCGGCTACGACGGCTACGGATACGGCGGCTATGGCTACGACGGCTACGGGGGCTACGGCGGATACGATTACTCCGGATACCCCAATTACGGTAAACGCGGCAAGCAGTTGTAGTTGAGCGGCTCGCCCCCGCAAGCCCGCTCACCGACACGTTACCTCGACTGATGTTACCTGATCCCTAGGATGTAATGTAAACTTAGAGTAAGGCTAGGTTAGCGTTGCGAGCGAGGCGCACCTCCGTCCTCGAGATGCCTATTTACATGTACTGAAACTTATATTGTTTTACATTCGAAGAGATCGACATCACGCGAAGCTTAGGTATTTAACTTAGTGTGTAGAAAATATTTATTTTTCTATATATTTAATATTCCTATCGAGATATTGTGTAGTGAATGTTGTCGAGGCGACGATGTGTAATCAGATAAATAACCATGAGTCGATTAGACTTCTCCGATTATAATTAGGATTTTTTCTTATTAGTTGCAAATATAATTTTGGCACAACTGTTATTACCGCGGATGACGTCGGCGGCGCAGTTCGGACACGCGCCGTCGCCGTCATTGGCGGTATGTGGCAGTGCTGTCGCGTTCTGCTGTCGCTCTTTGTCATTGTTTCACCGGGTACTAGTATATTCTGTACATATGTTACCTGCCTTATGTTTATAAGTGTTTTTTGTAATACCACTTTTGACACATGTAGCAATGTCGCTCGAGTTTTATTATTTTTCGTATTATTATTTATACTATTGACTCACGCCACATGCTACATATGGGAAATGGGGTAAATATGGAGAGACATTGTGAAAGTGATAAAGATATGATGAAGCTTTGAATAAAGCACTGTTACAAAAATTCTCAATGTGTTTCCATATCATCCCCACTCCTCCCCCTCATTACACTTCGACTTCCCACATGAACTCGCACTTTACTTGGTTGCAACTTTCCAACATTACTAACTGCTGGCTGCATGTAGTTTGGGATATCAATATTACACATTTTGTAGATAGTGGACTTGTTCTTGGATATTAGGGAAGCATTAGGTTTGCAAATTATTATAAATTGGCATTACATTCTGAATACTGTTACGTCACGTACATACTGTAGTTAATCAAATCTAGGGAGAAAAGCTAATCCTTATGCTGGCTCGCAATGCTTCAACCTATTACTTCATAATGTCGAGCCGTGTTGGCGAGTGGGCTTGTAAAAGGAATGAATGTGAATACACTCAAATATAAGGACTTGCAATACCATGTAGGTAGGTACATAGAATACAATTAACATTCCTTAGGACTGAGTTTCGTCATTCTGCAAATTTTAATGGAGTAAGCATGAAATGGTTGGCACCTGATCATCATATAGATATAGACCATGTAGTTTTATAAATAGTAGGCGTAAATTTTTATTTGTCAGAGTAGACTGACTTCCCATCTAATTGTTCAGTTATTCAATTGAGGGTTGTGGTGTTAGTGATTGGGGCTAGTTGGGTGGGAAGCGGGCATGGCAGGTAGTGTAGTGGGTAGTTAGTGGTCGGCTGTAGGTACTAACGTGTTGTTATTGCGGGCAGACTACGGCGGATACGGGGGGTACGAAGGCGGGTACGGCGCACGCGCGGCTCCCCGCGGTAAAGGTACTGCCTTACTAATTCTACCTACTCTACTCTTGATCTCGTAAACAAAACCCCTTACAAATGTTTTCTGTACACCAGCCCTAGTCTTAATTAGCCCATGCTCACTTGTTCATTAAAAGTATGAAAATATTTGTAAGGATTGTAGATAGAATAAATAGTTCACGACGATAAATGTTTGTGCCGCTTTCGTAATTCTCAACACGTTTGATCTGTTGTTTGCACTAATCCAAACAGTCTAGTCAGTGCTAGTGGACATTGCCAGACAATGTACCTAGCTGTATGAATATCGTAGTGCATTCATGACACAGTAACTACAAACTTACAATATGTTGGCATGGCAAAAATGCTTGTTGTGGATGCGTCTTGCTGCTCGGTTACTAATGGATCAAACAAACTCATGAACTAACAACACTTCCATATTAGTTTGTATATGTTACTGTAAAAGTCCACGGAATCGGATATTGAATGTCACATATTTCGTTAAAATAAATATGTAGCACAGTATTAGAGTAGCTTCAATTAGCAAATTATAATAGTGTGATGCTGCTAAGGGGATACTTTATGAGAACTTGCCATTTCCTTTTCGATTATGAGAATTAGTGTTTTCGCTCTTAGAATTGGCCATGGTATATTATCATATGGAGTGCCAGGCCACTCCTTGGAATGCTGGGCTAGAATTGCAACCCACTCAAATATTCATGTGTCGTAAGAGGCTAAGAGGGGAAAAATACCAAAGGGTGGGCAGCAGCACCTACAATCTTACACTGCGACACCCAAGACGCTTGCCATGCGTGGGGATTAACGCAAACCCTACTGAATGTTCCATGGTGGACGTCATTGATGATGATATTGACATTGACGTTGATGATTTTGTGCTTATATGTATTTTTGCTGGATCCTTTACCTGATTAAATCTATGGATTAGGGCATTACTTGAAGGAATTTGTCTATTGTGTAGCATACCTCGAAATCGTGATTTGATTTACATCACCATGGCAATGCCACAGTTCTGGTTTGGCATAAAAAATTTCAAACAGCTCCATTAGTGCTCCCTAGTGCTCAATAAATATTATCTATAATATATTATTAAATTCAATATATCATATTTACTGTTGTATATCAAAAAAAAGGTGACTTCGCCAGTTTGCCGTTTGTTCGGCCTGGTAGATCATCGCGGCAAGCCGAACATGGCTAACAGAATCATACTAAACATGGAAAAGCGTTAGATATCGTAGAAATAAAGAATAAATGTTATAATCATCGCAGCACTCCCATGAAGATATGGCACAACACAGCTTCACGAAACTACCACGTATCCTAGAACGACAACTATGAAGAACAACTAAACCTATATGAATCTTACTAATTTATAAAATAGTAGTAATATCGCGGAGATTTAATTAGACCTAGGGTGCAGACCGATTAGCGGAATTAAGCACAGCGCTATTACTACACATATAGGTGTGATGCCAACTATGATGTCACCACTCAGTGCTAACAGTATTCACGACCCCGCGGATGGGCACCGTAAGCACTCCGTGCCAATAGCACTCTGAGCCCATTTAGGACCAAGCATATTGGCGTGCTTACGTATCTGTGACTGTCACAACAAATGAAAAGTAAAAAATATGAGACCTTTTACAATGTTTTTAATTATCTCTGAAGTACTCTTTATCTGATTAGATATGTTAATTTTTTAGAGAGAGAGAGAGAGAAGGTAAGGAGGTTATATATCTTACATGGATGATGTTATATGCAATTTATTGCTTGGTCCGAATTGAAAGTAATGCAAAAGGCCGTGACCGTACATGCAAACCAGTCCAATCGTTAGTATTGTTAGCAAAGTACTTGTTGGCGCATTTCGAACCACAGCCCTACATAGACATTATAAACATTAAAGGTTTCAAAAACGCAAATAGCAGTAATTTTGTTTATTTAGATTGAGCCTAATCAGAGCTGGTGTCGCCGTGGTGTCATGCATTATGAAAAGCTTTCAGTCCATGAGTTGAACGGTGCATATCATCACAGTTATTATAAGAAAATAAAATGTTAATACATAAACACCATGGACATGTTTAATACTTGAAACCTTTTCGTTACATGAAACCTTTTGGGTTTTGACTCTCACTCTCTACTTTCAGATTTGAGCACTGCTATAGTTCAATTTCTATACTTGCATGCATCTCAAAATGTTAATGGTGGATTTTTAGTTCGTCATATGCAAATTGGAACACTGGCGAAATAGGAATTTAGCAGGTGTTGAGAACATGATTGGGCTTCATGTGTGTAAGGTTATGATATATGAAAGGTTAGCTGGAAGAAATTTCTGTATAAGGATTGCACGGTCTTTTATTGTAACATATACTTGGGCATGAGAAAACATAGTAATCTAAAATGTTATTGTAGAATATTTGTACTTAATACTATTAGCTACAGGTATTGATAGTTTTGTAAAACTGTAACCTACAAGCTGGTGGTAGATTTTAGAATTCGTATTTTTCACACCTCTAGTGTAAGTTTATATACTTGACTGTAGTGAGTAGGTATTGTATGGGACCAAATCACACTCAGGTATAGGTAACAGTTGAACAGAGTTAACGTGGAAAACAAGATAAAACCATGTTATAACCTTAAATGAATCGAAGATGGCTCTGCAAATCATTACATTTCACTTGCTCACTATTGACATTCTACCATGTTGAGGTGAGATGTAATGATCTGCAGCACCATCTTAAATTTTCTGGGCTATATGTTATATACATTCCATAACCAAATCCATTGCTGCTGATTGTGATTACGCCCTTGAATATTGGATGTGATACATGTGTAGTTTAAATTTTAGTCAATCTTCAGCTAGTAGTAAATTTCTCACCAAAACATAAAATCTATTTCTAATAAATTACTTACCTAATCATCAAAGCTATATCAATGTGTTTAGGTCAACTTTTAAATCTTGGGTCGCCCGCAATTTAAAACATATATTTATACAATGCAATATAATCTCAATTTTAAACAATATGGTTAGATACAATTTGCCAAATTAGTATCTAATGCTGACAAACTATTTTCTAAAACGAAGAAGCTAGCACAGTTTTGTTAAATAGTGTGATTAGAATAGGCATTCGCGGCTAGCTTAGCTGTGTCTGTGTGAGTTCGTGTGGCGGGCGCGGTAACCGTGCGTTGTGTTGCAGCCGGGTACCAGGGCGGCAAGACGCAGCGTGGAGGCGGCGGCGGCCGTGCCAACCAGAGGCACCAGCCCTACTAGACACTCTCCAGTACCTGCCGTTAGTCATCTCAGTCCAATAGTGAGGTGAGATTCTTATTTGCTTTAGTCAGTTTCAAATGTTATGATTGGTGTGTGCAGCGACGTGCGCCCAAATGCAAAACATGTTCTTATTTTAAATGTTTTGTTTCAGGTTAAGTCATCGGTCATGAGTGCCCCCCGCGCTGCGGTCTCTACGCTCGCCGCGCTGAGGGCACGTCATTCCATTCCACATAAATTAATTTAAGATACTACTAATCTCTTAAGATTTTTTTTAAGGATAAAAGTACTGTCGTATGCTATAAGGGCGCTTCCGACGTCTACTGCATAAAATTATTATAATATAGTATGGATTATAGAATCACTTGAGTATTATTGCTGATTGATTAGATTCAATGTTGACATTATTGTCTAGAGATCTTTACCTTTGGAACTGAAACATAGGAGTTAATTATTAATTATAACAGAGCTTATAAATTAATTACAGTGACCTCGCGTCTCGGGGAGCCAATCAAAGTGTGTATGTGTGTATGCGTGCGTGTGCGTCTGTAGTGATTACGTGCGTGCGCAGTCGAGCCCGCCCTCCACTCGATTGACAGTAAATGGTTCTGGATCTCATTGCAGAAATGTTGTAGTTTTATATTTTTATTTCGTAAAAGAGAAAGAATCAAATCATGTATTTTATACTAACTTAATGTTTCTTCCATCGTGTAGGGATGAATTTTAGAAATAAGTATTCGGACATGAACAAACTTTCAGATATACAAATTGTGTATGTCTCAATAAACCAATTGTAAATAAAATATTCGACTTTTTGTCACGTGTTTAAGTCTGTATTGTCTTATCACATTTGAGCTTAATAGGCAGTTACACCAATATCAACCTGAAAACCCCTATTGATACTGAAGATACTTGGAATTACAATGTACTGAACAACGACCTTACCTTCACGCTCCTTACACCCAGTGCATAAATGATGGAAACCTTTGGAGGATAATGTCACTTGTTTTATATGGTACCCATATTATTTAAAATATTAAAATGGACTTTTTACCAATCATTAGGCTGCTCTCCAGATTGCTTATGACATTGCTTTCAATTTCAACACCCTCGACTAACTGGGCTTATCTTTTCAATCTACTACCTAAGGGATATGGAAGTTAATTTATAGGGGTTTTTCCCATCGTCTGTTTCTCGATGGGAATTCTCAAATAAGGCCTTTATATCACAACTACCATAAATAATACTGTCACTAGTACCATTTATGGTATGTACTAGTAAAACTGCTATTTTATATATCCAGTACTATCACACACTTTGACAGCTGTTACACCGCACACCAATATAATTTTATAGATTAGTTTAAAAAATCCGAAACAAGAAACGAAACTGAAAACTGCAACATCAACTGTCACTTTCTTCAGAGTAGTAGTAATCAAATAGCAAAAGTATTATTTGTAATATCGATAAGCAGTCTGTCACGTCTAAGGCCTTTCTTCAGAGTAGTAGTGATCAAAAAGTATTATTTGTAATATCGATGTAAGCAGTTGATTTGTTTCCAACTCTAGTGCAGTGGGTGGAAGGGGAAACTTGAATTCCCCGTCCACCCACCAGTGGGAAAGTCCAGTGGGTGGACGGGGCATCGCCCGACTAGTGCAGAGTAGGTAGGTGGTATGTACACGCTCTTGTATAATATAAAATGTTAAGTTTTTCTTTTATTTTCGGGAATAAATACAAATAGCAAGGCGCGAAGAGCATATTTAGTGCATTTATGAATACCAACTCAAAATTTAGGTGTCAAATAAACTTCGAAGCTACATGTGATTATTAGTGTGTTAGCTGATGTTATGGGTCTCCAGCTGACACATGCTGTAGGTATAATATACGAAACTGCTGATGATGTTGTTATATATACTATTGCCAGGGATTTATAGCATAATGTTGTGCCACTGACATAAATACAATAACCCGATTACAAAGTTTAGCTGGAGACTAGTGTCTACAGCTGCTCACTAGTTTCAGCAAGGATGACATCCATGTCAACTGAACAAAGTTAAGGGATTTGAAGCTACCGAGTGAGACGAAATAAGTGTGCATCTCTGTACTTTTATAATCTCTTAGTTTAACATTGCCACAACTGATCGGGAGGCTTCGGCCGCCGCTAGTTACAACTTTCATATATGATTATATATCACACCTGAGTGAGACTGCACAGATGTGGCTCAACATCATTATCCTTCAGCCAAGCTTGTACTCATTAGTCACCACCAAGATCGGTTGTCCGCATACCGGGGTACCGACCATGAAGGAAGAGAGGCATACAACCTTGCGATGTCCTTAAAACCAGGTGGTCCCGGAGGCAGTAAGAGTTCCAGACGTTGAAAGCCACACTGCTAACTCCTTGGACCCTTTGCTGACAAACGGTCCAGATAGATATTTAGTGTCGGTATCCTCACCGCTCGGTGGGTCAGGCCACTGTCTGGTGAAGGCTGTTTCTTACACCCTTCCTGATATAGCCCTTTGAGGAGTAGGTACGCGCTTCTTATCCTTGGCGACAGGGTTGCTTCTCTTGCGACCCGACGGAGTGTGTTAATCATGTCTCAGTCTCATTGTCATTGAACTTTTGAACCCAAGGTCATCAGACAAGGACGGATTGTAGCGGCCTCGAATCCCAAACTTGGTATTTTTTTCTTATTAGCTTTATTTCTTTTTTTGCAACGGAACAAGCACAAGGCCCACCTGATGATAAGCAAGCGAAATTTTACCCCGGCCACGGGGCAGTGCCTTAGTAGTGGTGTTTATTTCTTGCGAATAAAATGGAACAAAGTATTTTTTTTCTTATTAAAATTACAGTGATGAAACAAATAAATCAGAATGTCAGCGACAAATATTAGTAGGTACCTGCCTATTAATAAAAATTTTGTTCTTGTTCCTGCCTAGTTATTTTATTTAACTAAATTTTTTTACGATTACACAGCGGAATTTGAGCACTATTAAGTTTTATTTAAATAAGGTTTTGTACCCCTAAATAAGAATGCGCATAGGTATAAGCATAAGCGAAAAAACTACATTAAGCCACTCGCACCAGAATAATGAAATTTGTATCTACATACCAAACAATCCAGACAATGAAAAAAAAACGGTTAAAAACGTTTTATTAACCGAAAACGATTTAAATTATGTTCTTCCAAAACGTTTTTTATAACGTTCCGTTCGAACGAAACCGAAACATATCGTGTCTTAGGTACATAGTTAAGACGATAACGTTACGAAAAATGTACCGTTATCCAAGCCCTGATTTAAACCGTATGTAGTGCAACTCTTATAATATTACTAATTGGTACCTAAGTAGTAAATAAGGTGGTAAGTAAAGATATAAGTACAATAGAATAGGATCTATTGTACTATATATACATTGTATTGTATATCGGGGTATCTAATTAGATAATAATTTTGAAGCAATGATGGCCGAGCGGTAACACCTATGGACTGCCGTGGCGCAGTACCCTGGTTCGATCCACACCGCCGGCTTGAGCTTAACGGTGTGTTCCGGGAGTAGTCCTTGAGTGCCAGTGAAATAACAGGCACATAGAGACAACAACTATGTCTCAAAGTGATGGGCGCAGTGCATTTCGTGACTTGTGATGAAATGCATCTGTTATAGGCACAGGTTAGTCCATTTTACATCAGGTGGGCCTCAAGCATGTTCAGTAACAACAACATAAAAAAAAAATAGCAAAATGTCAGCCATCGCGACGTCTTCGTCAGATTGGCTGACCGTTTTCGTTTCTCTTTTTTTTATATATACCTATATCAATATACCTATATTACTATATATAAATTGTAAGTAATAAAATATCGACGTCTATATAAAGCCTATATCAATACGTTTTATATGTTACTATTTATTTAACCTTTCTTACACAATTTTAGGAGATAGGTACGTACACAAAAAGTTATTTAATTTTAAAGTAAAGCAAAGCGCCTGTCCAAAGTTAATACAGGCGCCTTTGCCGTGTAAAATCGTACTCTTTATCAGGCGCTTTGTTGAACTAACCTTAACGTTGTTAACATCGGGCGGGCGCTCTTGGCTAGTATTTTACCAATAACTCTGTAAATATAGTTAGTATTTTATCTATTCGTTGATGAATAATGTTTTTTATACACTTATCACTATTTCCGAAAGTAACTGTATCGTCTACCATAATCCTGTTCAGTGTCCCGGCTGGCAGCCACCTGGGCTCCTCCGGACAGTGTTGGATTTCATAATATAATTATACTATTTGTACCATAATTTCATTGTGTTTAGGATGTAGTATCGTAATGTCACTATACTTATGTAGTAATTGTAAATTCAACAAGTTCTAGGTTAGCCTGAACAACATCTTCGACCACATCATCACTTACCATCAGGTGAGATAATGGTCAAAGGCTAACCTATCAGGCATAAAAAAAAATAAAAAAAAAGTATTGCAAAAATGTATTAAATATTGAAAAATATAGATGAAACCCGTTGAAAAAGGAAAGAAAATATAACAAAAATGATAAATGTGGAATGTGTGGGTGAGTTTTTAAGGATAAAAAACGGTTTATCTCGATTTCCGGCTAAACTACAATTCCTATGGAAAAAAATTATATGACAAAGTTGTGGGTGGTAAAAAGATCTACAAAATTTTTACTAGACCTTTTTTCACTTAGCTGCAAAATTTATGTGAAAAATCTGTTAACGCGGCAGCTAAGTATAAAATATACTGCTGAGCACTTCTCCAAAAATCGCGGGGAAGGATAGCTGGTTAAGATGGTGACGACTAACCTGGTCTCCCAACTGACACTGCACTTAGCGACCAATGATCCTCGGTTCTGCTTCTCCGTTAATACAGGCACATGAGACCTAACAACTGTACGTCTCAGTGTGACGGGCACAGTGCAATTCGTCGTTAGTGAAACACTGAGCTTAGCCCTCTCCGTAGCTCGTTGTGTGACTTTGAGCTTACTCATAAGGCTTACACTTAGAGGCCACGTTTCAGTTCCATAATTCATCACTGGTAACACACTGCTCCTGCCCACTACCAGTTGGCTACGTCTCAAGGTGACGGGCGCAGTGCAATTCTTGACTTGTGACGAAATGCATCTGTTATAGGCAGAGGTTAGTAACATCAGGTGGACCTAGAGCTTGTTCCATCACAATAAAAAAACAAAAATAGCGCTTGTAGCGAAGTTTGCTGAGCCGTTCGTATCGTAACCGATCAGCGAAGTAAAGCAACGTCCGCTCGCTGCAGTCATGACTTGGATGGGTTACCACTAGTGACATTACTACTGAGCGTTTCCGTGCTTCGAAGGGCACGTTAAGCCGTCGGTCCCGGTTGTTGTCTTAGGATGGCAGTCGTTATAGCATAGTGGATGGGCATTTTGCAAATGCTTGCCTGGTCAACTACCACCCTCAAGTAGAAAATCTGACGTCAAGCACCTAACGATGTATTCCAGCAGCTGTCCTTGAGTGCCAGTAATTCTAGATTAGACTAAACAACATCTTCGATCACATCATCACGTACCATCAGGTCTGATAGTGGTCAAAGGCTGCCCCATCAGCTACCCTACCTATGTTAAAAAAATAAAAAGAAAGCATACGTTACCAATTCCATATTGAATAGAAAAAACAAAATTGCTATCATGTCTTGTCATTGGGTATGCTAAATTCTAAAGTAATGTAAACATTACTTTAGAATTTAGCATACCTATTATCCTTTATTACCGATATCTGGTGGACCCTTGAGGGCTGCCAACATTGAAGAGGCTCATTATATGAATTGCTTAAGGTCAGTCGGGGTAAGTGCCTCTACGGGGAAGTGCCTCCATCATCAAAATCACAGAAACCAACAGACATCTGTGTCAGAAACTAATCAAATCCTAGTTGGTATGTCTCGAATGGCTCAACATAAATCGCTATTGTATATTCAGTGTAATTTAAACTAAGCTTCGGATATGAGCGACGTGATATAAGATCGTAAGTCTTTAAATTATTTGTTTTCAGTAAATAAAATAAAGAAAGAATATTAAAATGTTCGTGGTGTGGATGAAATCACTACTTCAGAAAGTTACAGGCGATTTTATTTATCTAATCATTTTTGCTACGTGTGTCTAGATTATTATAAAAATGTTGGGTGCACTAAATATTAATATAGTACATAAGAAAAACATTGCTTTTACCTTAAAATCAAAGTAGGTAACATTGCAAATTATTTCTCGTCCGTAAAGCACAACCTGTCACGGCAACAACTGACTTACTGAAATAAAAATTAAGAATTGGGCGAACTGGGGCAGGTAGAAGGCGGCAGTCAAATTCAAATTCTTACCTGTAAGAATAAGAACCAGACCGGAAAATATTAAGCTTACACCTAGAGCACCCAACGCGGAGCAACGGTTGTATCCTCGCTGCGTATTCCCGCCAAAAAAGTAGGTAAGTATTAATTTCAGTCAACGAAGGTAATGGTTAAGATCCTTAAAAAGTACAGTAAGTTGTAATTATTGGTCCAGGTAGAATTAAAGTTTGGAATGCAAAATGTCGTAGGATTCAATTTGTACCATATATTAAAATGAGCTGAATGATATTATGAGCATTCTGATTTATTTACTTACAAAATGTAAGTAGAGGTACAGCTCGGTCCGAACGCTCCGACGACGATCGGTGCATTCGGAGCTCGATTTAATGGCGCTGTTTATTTGTTTATGGAGGACATAGGCCGCGTAATGGCCCGGATGGGGTCATCCGGGTTTCATTTTTTTTTATATACTGAACTGGGGAGGACTTGACCACTATCTCACCTGATGTTAAGTGATGATGCGATCGATGATGGAGCGCGCTTACCCAGAAGATACCTATTCACTCGCGTTTTGAAGACCCCCATATTGTACTTAACCGGAAACACAGACTCAGGCAGGGTGTTCCATTCCCTGGCGGTTCGTATGATAAACGAAGAAGTAAATCGCTTCGTTCGGGTAAATTGAATATCCACCATAAAGCGGTGGCGCTTCTGAGTATCCCTGAAAGTCCGATTAAAGAATGGGGATGGCGAAGTTCCATTGCACACTCACCGAAATGTATCCGATAAAAAACCGATAAACAAGCAACTTTGGTCGTCCAATACCTGCCTTGACCGGCGACGATGTGGAGGTTTGAAGTAGAGGAAGAGGAGGAATCGCGCTGCGTTGTGCGGCTGTAAGTATTTATAGTAAAATAATTATCGGGCTCACACAAGTAATGCTTTAAAAAACATTACAAATTAGTTTTGAGTTCCTGTGCTTGTGACTTAATTAAATTAAATAAACTATTATTTGATTAAAACATTTGATTCAAACGTAAACTTAACAGTTAAACATTAACATGTAGTTTTATTGAATAAAAATGATAACTGTTTAAATATTCAAATTTAAACAGTTATCATTTTTAACTCTAGATATGTCAAAATAAAGTTTCCATGGTACAATTGTTAGGTAACTGATACCTAATTGAATATAATTGGTAGTTGGAAGCCTAGACGCCTTCGCGCCGATTTATATAATAAATAAAAACCTCTTTGTTAAAAATTTAACAGTCTTGCCCCGATTGACCCTGATATGACATCACAACTACGTATATTTCTTACATAGTTGTGATATCATATAACATTATAGTAATTATTAGATGTAGGTACAAGTATTTCATAAACGGGAGTATGAAAAACAATGTGAAGTGTATCGTAGAGTGTTGTATCGATAAAAACAACTTCACTTTAAATTATAAATAGTTGGTATCTTCAGTATAAGTCCATATTGTCCTATAAGTTTGTTTCGGAACAGCAATAATGACTTCTGGCGCTGTTTTTTGTACCGTTACGTGCGCCTACATGTGCGTGGTCACTGCCCTCACCGTTCCCGATTTGTAAGTACGTTATCTTATCTAGTGTTAAACATTATAACTGTTTAACGTTATGTGATAAAACCGCTAGTTATTGTTTAATTGTTTAGTTAACGTTTAAACAATCAAATAATAGTTTATTAAATTTGATTTACCTACTTACATCTCACAATGATTTTTAAAGCATTACTTGTATATTACTTGTTGTAATTATTTTGCTTTAAACACAGTCGCACAAAGCAGCGCGATTCCTCCACCTACCTCTACATCAAACCTCCACGTAGCCGACCAAGGCAGATCTTGTGTGACCCGGATGACCCCATCGCTGCCATTATGTTGGCAGCTTTAGCGTCATCCGCAAGTCATTGCGTAGTCATATTCAGATCTACTAAGAAATAAATAGAAATAAGTCTATACGTACATAATTCTGCCATGAAGATGCATATACTATACAAAACTGTATATTACGTATACTTTTATAAGGAAATATAAAATTATGTGTCTAAATACGTATTGAAGTGCCTACAAGAACATTTCTCTCTACGATAAGGTTTGCTGGAAGAGAACTCTTTTAGGGTTAAGCTCGCCTTTGTACATATTTTATACTAAAATTATTTTCTGTCTATACTGTTGTGTGCAATAAAGAATCTAAGAAGTGTCGCTACCAGGATAATAGCAACACTTCAACTAATATGCAACAACTGGTAAGCAATTGGAGTGCCTGTGAGTCTGCAATGACTTGTAGGTTGTCTAAATGCTTTTATTGTAGTAGCTGTAGTGTTGTCTATAGTATATACCTAGTAGTATTTTGTTAATAAAGGCATAGTATAGACAGTGGGGTGCTCACCCGTGGGGTGCCGGGTTAGAATTGCACCTCCCCATATCATCCCCTGGGTGTCGTAAGAAGCGACTAAGGGAAAAATACTGCAAGGTGGGCATCTTCAGGTGGCAGCGCCTTCTTAAGAACTGCTATCTTACACTGCGATCCCCAAGACGCCTGCCAAGCGTGGGGATTATGGCATTAAGGGGGTATTCCCCCTTAATAGGGGAGGCTGTGTTCAGCAGTGGACGATTCGGCTGATACAGTATAGACAGTGCGTCATTTTGCTAGATTGACCTCCTGATATTGAGTGCGTATAGCGCCGAGAAAACTCACAGGTCTATACTATACCCAAAGAGGTACTTATCTATAACTTTGCGCACTGTCAATATTAACTGGAAAAAAATAAGTACTTACCTATAGATACACACAAGAGGTAGGTTGGTAGCTTATTATTCGTGGTACCTAATAATAATGTGAGATGATTAGAAATAAAGATATTCAAGGCTTTTCCACGAGCAGCAAGTAGGTGGTATACCTATCGAATAATTTCGCGGCCAAGTCACCAAGAGATCAATTATGTGTTACGCGTCATGGTAAGATAATATATAAATGAAAATGATAGGTAACGGCATGTCATTCTGTCTTGAAGGTGGGCTAGAGAGGCAGGGGCAGGGGCGGGGGCAAGGGCTAGGGCAGTGGTGCCCCTGCGCGACATCCCGCAGCGCTGCGTGGAGCACTCCGTGACGGAGGTGTCGTGCGGTGTCGCGGGCGAGGACGCGCTGCTGCCGCACCCCGACGACTGCGAGCTCTTCTACTACTGCGTGAGCAGCGAGCAGGCGCCCGTGTGCCGCCAGTGTCCCGCCGGCCTGCACTTCAGCCCCACCACACACGTGTGCTCTACCCCCGACGTCGCGGGCTGCGTGCTCCTACCCACAACTTCGGAACCGAATGTCTCCACATTCGGCCCTCCTTATACATCAGCCATACCCTCCTACTGATACCTAACATCATCATTCCCACACGCCACCATTTATGTCTCATCATGTAATTTGTTTAAGTACTCAGGCAGAGACGTTCATTAACTTACAAATAGCATTGAGGCCAAGACCGTAGTCAAAATAATTTCAAATTCGGGCGAGCCTAGAGAGAGAGGGAGAGAGAAATGAGCGTCAACTTTTAATAATTTTAAATTCATAAAATTGTTTAAACACACGTTACATATTCACCAAAGTATAATAATAACTATTTAAAAAAAACAACTTTGCAATTACTTCAACTATCCCTCATAAATTGGTTAAAAACAGTCTAAAAGGGTCACCCATTACAATTTATTACAGAAGAACGAATAAGTTTTAATAAAAACGATTTAATTTCACTCAATAAAGAATTAAAGAATATGCTATATTTATTTCGCACATTTTGAGGTCATGGTTTCAGTAAAAGTGAATCTTTTATTCAGTAAAAAAATACAAACGTAGTACATGTTTTGCTACGGTCATGCCCTTAAATGGTTCGGTATGTAATGAAAGAAGCTAACATTAAAAATAAAGATATTAGTAAAAATTAAACTAGCCTTTTGCCCTTAGAGTCCATCCTTCCCGAGCTATTATAAACTTGGCTGCAATTATTTATATGTATGGTTCTCGGCTTATAAATCTTAATCGCCATCAAACATCAAAGGATGTTGTACAACGCGACAAAGAGCGTCGACGTAAGTAGGGTGTTGATGCACATAATGTGCACAGCAGGACTCTTACAAGAGCATTCCCAACGCAGTTTGGAACTACTTGGCGGTGGCAGGCCATAATATCTAGGCCTTGATAAAACTTTCTTCATGAAGTTATTGTGTCGTCAATTATGTTGTAGGGAAGATTCTTATCATGAAAAGGCAATGAAAAAATAATTATTCATATAGCCAAGCACGGAGATTTAGTTAAGTCTATATGTATGACAGGAACTTTGTCATTTCCATTTGAAATAAATATCTTTTATTCGGGAACAAAAAACACTAAAAACTTCAAATTACGAAAGACGTGTGGGACTTTGTCTTTTAAGTGTCCCCGGGAGAGCCAAACCCACTACCAGCCTCCTTGTCTCCACCAAAGAAATCATCTATATCTTATATATAAAATTCTCGTGTCACAGTTTTCGAAATTTTTTGTGCTTATCCGGTATCTATGAGAATCGGCCAACATCTATTTTTCATCCCCCTAAATGTTAGGGGTAGTCCACCCCTAAATTTTTATTTTTATTTTTTAGACAAAATTTTTAATTTCTATTTTTTTATGATACAACATACAAAAATACATACAATCCTCAATGTTCACCCTTCTACGATCAACCCTTATATTTTAATAGCCAAAATTATTTATATGGCAAAGCAACGTTTGCCGGGTCAACTAGTATACTATAAAAAGGAAAGCTTTGCATTTTTGTATGCAACGAATAAACTTAAAACTACTGGACCGATTTGGATGAAATTTGGTATGGAAATAGTTTGAGACCCGGGGAAGAACATAGGATAGTTTTTATCCAACTGCGCAAAAAGAGGTTATTGGTTTTGCGCGATAACCGATAAACGCGCGGGGGAGCCGCGGCCGGAAAGTGGAAGCGCGGGCGTATGACGGTTATCGCGCAAAACCATGAAGCACATTGAAGCGCTCGTAGCGAAGTTTACTTAGCTCTTCTCAACCGATCAGCAAAGTTAAGCAACGCCACGCGCGGTCACGAGTTGGATGGGTGACCGCTAGTGACACTACTACTGAGCATTTCCGTGCTTCGGAGGGACGTTAAGCCGTCGGTGCCGGTTGTTGTCTTAGGATGGCAGTCGTTATAGCATGGTGGTAGGGCAATTTACGAATGCCCGCCTGGCTAGCTACCATCCTCAAGTAGAAAGTCTGTCGCCAAGCACCGGTAACGGTGTGTTCCGGCAGCTGTCCTTGAGAGCCAGTACTTCTAGGTTACCCTGAATAACATCTTCGACTACATCATCACTTACCATCAGGTGAGATAGGGGTCAAAGGCTAACCTATCAGGCATAAAAAAAAAACTAGTTGGGGAAAAATCAAAGCATTGTAACCCTGCAACTGTAGCAGGTATGACGGATGCCATCAAGCTAGTTATAAAAAATAAGTCTGACGTAAGGTATATACATTTTATTAAGGTTTGATCGGCGCATGCACCAGCACTTAAACGAGTAGGTACAAATAGTAACGGAAGGTTGGTAGTACTGGCAGGTACAAGCAAGGTAAGCCCTTGTTGCAAGCTACGCTCAGCACGGCGAGCCGCTCGATGTCGCGAACAAAACGTCCAGCGCGTTGCAAAGGGCTCTATAGTTTACCTGTAACAGTTGTTTTCAAAATCAGTTATTTCAACTCAAAATATTTAACACGGGCATTGCTTAAATAAAAATAATATAATTATGAATTAATAAAGAAAACATTTTTTCGATTGATTTGTTAAATAGGTTAAAAATAATTACGTTAGAACTGAATTTAATTATAACTATAGTATTCGAAGCGCTCGTAGCGAAGTTTGCTTAGCCGTTCTTTATCGATGCAACGTCTGCCGTGGTCAGGAGTTGGATGGGTGACCGCTAGTGACAATTATTATTGAGCGCTTCCGTGCTTCGGAGGGCACGTTAAGCCGTCGGTCCCGATTGTTGTCTTAGGATGGCAGTCGTTATAGCATGGTGGCAGGGTTTTTTGCGAATGCCCGCCTGGCTAGCTACCACCCTCAAGTAGAAAATCTGTCGCCAAGCACCTAACGATTTATTCCGGCAGCTGTCCTTGAGAGCCATTAATTCTAGGTTAGCCTGAACAACATCTTCGACCGCATCATCACTTACCATCAGGTGAGATACTGGTCAAAGGCTAACCTTACAGCCATAAAAAACCAAATACAAATTTACGAGAGGAAAAATTTGAGGGATTCGAACCCGCATCACCCACCCCTATAGCCGGGGCATGCTCTCAAGTCAAAATCAAAGTCAAAATCAATTATTCAATTTAGGCGTATACGACGCACTTATGAAGGTCAATTACAAATTTTAGTATTGAAATATTCTACATTGTACTGCCACCTGAGTCTGACCGACTGATCTAACACGCTTATGTTACTGACTGACTTGTAACTCCAATTCCTCCTCTCGTCCTTTAGCCGTCGTATGAGGATGGAGCGACACCCATAGTTCAACTTATGTTGTACCATAAACACTTTTGTATTGTAATCCACGGAGCATGAGTTATGCAAAGATAAAAATAATAAAAATGTATTTATAGTACATTACTGCAAAATCCAGTAAGTAAGCCTTCCCGGCTAAGTATGAGTTATATACGAGGCCAGGATGGCTTTCTTATTGTTTCAGGCTTGTATAATGCTTTATCAAAAATGAAAGAAAGTTTAATACTCGGAACAAATTCATTTACTTAATATTAAAGCTTACATTCATATTAGGGCCATTACTGACACATATTGTAATCGATTTACCGGGGGCATTTATATTTGTTTGTTGCACATCTCGATTGACGGATTCTTGGCTGGCAGTAAATCATATACCATTTTCATACTTATTATTTCATTTATACCCGCATGGGTATTATATAAGTTATTACACAGCGCACCATGACATGATGCTTATATCAACGCCATTTTGTTTGATTTTCGTAGTGTGGTAACGTAAACAGAACTAATGTGGTAAAAATGCAATTAATGCAAAACCCCCTCGCAACCAGCACGTGTATATACCGAGGTTATATAAGGCTATATGCATTGTCGCCCAGCCAGTCAGTCGAGTAAATTCAATAAGTTAATCAGTCAGTCCATTAGTAAATTTTGTATATATTAATTTTTTTATTAAATCCATTCTAGCAGTAATAATGTGTTTTTTTTAAAAAGGATCCACTGGGCGCCGTCCGTACAGGACTCGGAACTGCTAGTATAGCAATAGTGCAGTTCCCGGCTACTTATTTACTTTGTATACAAGGCCAGTATGCAAGACCATGCAATAAGTGGTAGCTAGTTGTAGCTAAGTTGCTAGCTACCAGCTCTGTCGCCAGCACCTACTAGTGTGTTTCGGCAGCAAGTCTTTAGTGCCAGCAAGTGATTATGAAATTACAGGCACATGAGACTTAACAACTGTATGTCTCATGGTTATGGGCAAGTAATAGCATCTGTTACAAGCAGAGGTAATATCAGGTGGGCATAGTGCGTGTTCCGTTACAATACCATAAAAAATAGTTGGTAAGAAAGTATATAATATGGTTGGTCACCTCGTCCCCGCAGGCGCGCCTGTACGAGAAGCACTTGTAGAGCAGGTCCCGCTCGCGCGCAGACAGCAGCGGCAGCAGCCCGCGCTGCCCGAGGGCGCGCGAGCACGACACTGCCGGCACCGTGCCGCACGAACTCGTGTCCATGTCCTATAAGCACGTAAACATATACAGCCAGGCCGTAGGTCTACTCGTTTCAAGGTTGCCGGCCTACAATTGCACCCTTCATATCTACCCTAATAGAGAATCCTATATCATAAGGTCACCATCTTTTTTTTTTATTCATGCCTGATGGGAAGTTATGATGTGGTCGAAGATGTTGTTCAGGCTAACCCAGAAGTACTGGCTCTCATTGTGATATCCAAGACGCCTGCTAAGCATGGACCTGATAATGACAAAAGGCCGTGTTCAGCAGTGGTCGATGCAGCTGATACAGTAAGGGTCAACTTCATCAATCTACTATCAAGTACAAGGATTATTTTAAACTCTGTAACCATCAATATAATATAGGTCTTTGCCAATTTAAGTTTGTTAAATTAATTATGTATTTATTTGGCGGTAGGTATAATAAATTTGACTTAGTATTGACGTTTATGAAATGTGAATCAGAATGATATGCAATGGAAGAAATCTTACCCAAGAATATAGAGTTACATTAGGGAAATAACGTCTGATGAATTTCGCATTATAGCACCCTAATCTTGAAATAAATATAGACATTTTGCTACAGCTAACAATACGCATCACTTTTATGTCTGCAGCTGCTGTCGCATGTCATAAAATTCAAACCAAAAAGTTTTCCTACTTCAACGACAGAAATCAAACTTTTTTTTGAGTCTTGGCAAATATACATTAATGATTTCTAAGGTTATGCGCTGTCTAGGGTTATATTAAGCATTGTTAATTATAAACCTAGATTGATGAAATTCGCCCGAAGGTATTTTTTTACCTGTACTATAATATAAGACAAAGAATACGCCGTATCACCTACTGAATTACCTAAACGTGAGAAAGGTATTGCTGCACACGCGAACGACAGTGCTTTTTAAAGCCTGAAAGTAGCGGGTATACTATTAATAAGAGGACTCTCACGGAAAGTTAAGTAAAGATGCTGAATTCCCATAAAACTAAAGCCAAAACTGTCCACAATAGGTTTTTGTGTCACTAGACGTTTTTTTTTTTTTTTATACCTGTTAGGTTAGCCTTTGACCACTATCTCACCTGATGGAAAGTGATGATGTGGTCGAAGATGTTGTTCAGGCTAACCTTGAAGTACTGGCTCTCAAGGACAGCTGCCGGAACACACCGTTAGGTGCTTGGCGACAGATTTTCTACTTGAGGGTGGTAGCTAGCCAGGCGGGCATTCGCAAAATGCCCTACCACCATGCTATAACGACTGCCATCCTAAGACAACAACCGGGACCGACGGCTTAACGTGCCCTCCGAAGCACGAAAACGCTCAGTAGTAATGTCACTAGCGGTCACCCATCCAACTAAAGACCGCGGGCGACGTTGCTTAACTTTGCTGATCGGTTGAGAACAGCTAAGTAAACTTCGCCACGAGCGCTTCAATACGTATACTTAAGTATATTGCACCGACTCTATACAACGTAAGAAAAGGGTCGGAAGATGTTGAAAAAATACACAAGCCTATTTGATATGAGAAATCGTCTTATGCAGACCTTTCGAAAAACGGAGGCGCTCTCCGCCATTTTTTTGTGTGTATAGTTACTGACCCAAGCGATAATATTTTACATTTTATTGTTGTACGATTAGCATTAATATCCACACTAGCACGTAGTGTACCAAACGAGGCCTATACCAGTACAAATGTGGATTAATACTTTTCTGTGGAGGGGAGCGCCTTAGTGAGTGAACAGGGGCCCGATTCTCTTAACTATTGAACGGCGTTAATGCAACTTAATTGCATGAACATTGTAGTTTTCGACAGTATCCGTAGTCTGCCCGCTATTTAGCTCAGTCAGTGGCTTGCTATCAATCGTTTTTGACATATTTGGTATGCTGTAAGCTATTTTGTTGCGATTGCGTTGCTACAGTGGCATAGATAGCATTGCATAGATTTTAGATAGAAAAACAGCTAAGTGATTTAAATATATGTATTTAATGTATTGTTTGCTAGAAAACCACTATATTTATGTTTTGACTGATGCTTTATTGATAGAAGTTTTCATTAGTATTCAGTGTCAATATTTGCAAGACATAGCACAGCCATACGATAGCGACGCGATTGCTATACAACTGCGATTAGGAGCTAGAATTAGCAGACTACCGAATTTGACATTAACAGCAGTTCGATCGCAGAAGCATCGCAGTAGTGTGGCGTTTGGTCAATAGCTAAGAGAATTGGGGCCCAGGTCTCTACATGATATTAGCAGATGCAAGTCAAGTGAGGCAGGATGGTGTGGGTAGTGTGTTTGTACCTTGAAAACCTCGAGTATGTTGGAGACGTGGTCCGGATGCTTGGCGAGCTTGGCGAGCGCCTGCGAGACGAGGCTGCGCTCCTCGAAGGTGAGGAAGTTGAGCGGCGAGTCGAGCGTGGGCAGGTGCGGCACGGGCTGCAGCAGCGGCGCGCGTTCCAGCGAGCCCTGCGTCAGCGCCTCGCCTGCCGTCGCGCAGAACCGCTCGTACTCCACCAGCCGTCGCCGCCCTGGGGCCGCGAACACCTACACCAAATACCACCCATCATCGTTACGACCAACCATTTATTCCTTTTTATACTACATTAAAAGAGTAACCCTACACTTTACATGGAACATACCGACCAAATTTCACGTCTCTTAGACAGGTGGTTTAGTCAAGACTGAATCGTATATACTTAAATAGATTATCTCTCTTCAACCAAATAGACCAGGTGGGGAGAGAGACTTGGCTCGTCAAGGGCTATCTTGGCAAGTAAGGTCTTTGTTAGAGAGGTTATTCTAACCGGAATTGCTTAGAAGAGATGTATTAAATTTAACTTGGCAGGAAAGGGAGTCCTGTAATAAAAGTAAGCAATGACACGTGCCGAGTGTCGATAGGGTAAGGAGAGGTCATTACGATACATTACTCCCAACCTGGGGCCTTCTTGCCAAATTAGAATGGTAATGGAGATGAACGCCATATTAACATTTTCCTTTGAAAACAAAGTTAATTATGGAGTTCCAATGTCAAAATGAAGTTAACTTTCAAAACGATTCTAGTTCGACAATAAGGAAATCTGAAACACGAGGTTCCCGGCAGGCCACATGGTGAATATATGAAATATCGAGTTAGTAAGCTCTAATTTTCATGCCGATATTCAAAAGCTAGTACCGTCACTAATGAAGAAAGTCAAGGAGAGTAATAAATCTTGAAAACTATGGTATATCAACAAAAAATTCAAAATAGTATTGAAAAAAAAAACACATAATTATCGAGCTTAACTCTAAATTTCAAGAGATTTAGTTCAGAAATGCGACCTGTAGAGAACATTCGGAAATCCGGAGAGACATAAACAAGCATTCCTAGCCACACTCGCTCGCTGGGTTGATAAAACATCGGTAATCAGAATTTTCAGAAACCGGTTCAGTCTTTGCCGGTAGGAGACATATTATATAAACAATGTGAAATCTTAATTAACACTATAAACGATATAGAAACTACCCCCTATCAAATAAATAAGCTATTAAAATCTTTAGATCTATCTAAGGGAGCGGGTCCAGATGAACTACCACCACTATTTATCACAAAATGATATCTGATGCTTTAACAAAACCCCTTACCATATTATTTACACGATCGTTAAAAGAGGGCGTCGTTCCAAGAATGTGGAAATCTGCTCATATATCCCCTATATACAAGAGTGGAAGGAAGAATGAAATTATAAATTATAGGCCAATATTAAAATTAAGTATATTTGCTAAATTACTAGTACGAATTGTTTATGGACAGGTATACAATAGTCTAGCTACCTCTTTTATTACCGAGCAACACGGTTTTCTTAAAAAACGATCTACCACATCTAATTTGCTTACGTTTGTAGATTACGTAACCAATCATATGGATAATGGTGGGCAGGTAGATGCTATTTTTACGGACTATAGCAAATGTTTTGATCGCATAGATCACACGGTGCTGTTACAAAAATTATACAATGCTGGGATTCATGGAAATTTATACAGATGGTTTTCATCTTATATTGAAAATAGATCTCAAGCAGTAGTTTTAAATGGTTATTCCTCAACATGGATGCTAGTGCCCTCTGGGGTACCTCAGGGTTCAATCCTGGGGCCCTTGTTATTTAATTTATTTGTTAACGACATTGCATCTTGCTTTCAACATTCAAAATTTGCCCTTTACGCCGATGATATGAAAATTTTCAGAAACATTCTCGACATTAGAGACTGTTATCTTTTGCAACACGATTTAGTAAGATTTGAGGAGTACTGTAAAATAAACAAACTTGACCTCAATGTAAAAAAATGTTATACAATAACCCTCACCCGTAAATTAAAAACCAGTCGATTTCGCATACAGGCTCAAAGGGCAAATACCTGAAAAGGTAGACCAAATTCGCGATTTGGGTGTAATCCATGACTCTAAATTATTATATGACAAGCACATAGACAATATAGCTAACAGAGCCAATAAATCGTTGGGCTTTGTTATCAGGTCGAGTAGTAATTTCAATAGCATTAAGGTGATCAAAATATTATATTGCTCATACGTGCGTAGTATCCTCGAGTATTGTTCGCAAATTTGGAATCCACAATATAGTATTCATATCAATAGGCTTGAATCTATTCAAAAAAGATTTATGAGGCATTTACAATATAAATGTAAAAAATATGATGACAAATATGAGGCCAGATGCAAGAGGCAACATTTATTACCCCTTCATATCCGACGCAAAATTACAGATATAACCACATTAATTAAAATAGCGCAATGTCAAATTGACTCCCCCGACCTTCTTTTTAAAATAGGTTTAGTAACACCTACTCGATCTTGCAGGCATAATAAATATTTACACGTACCTATAAGTTCTACAAATTATAGACAAAATTCTTATTTTATTAGATCTTCTAAATTTATAAATGATTTGGACTTCCCTGAGTTTGACTTACACAACACATCACCCAATAAAGTTCGTACATTGCTTACGAAAAGTTGGTTCAATTGCGCGGAAACCTCTGACGAGTTTCAGAACCCGAGTGATCTCTAAGTTGTACATGTTGGACTAATTTATATTTTTTGTAGATACCTACATTTTTTGTAACACATAAGCATCTAAACTCAGTATGCGAAAACAATTTATTAGAGTGTAGTTAATTTAATTTACTTTAAGATAGTTATAACAAACTCTGTATGTTCTCCGAAGAAAAAAAAAAATATAAAAATAAAAAAATAAAAATTGGAAGATTATGGTGACTTATCTCATTGGCATAATTTTGACAATAACTTCAACCACAACCAGAAGGTTGACAGATCTTATTGGAATCTGTACTAATCCGAAACTGGAAGTTCAAACATTTTAAAATCTTAACTTACGGTGTACACACAAAAGGCCAGGTCTTAAGCAACACAAAACATCACTTATCTTCAACAATATTTTAAAGAAGAAAGATTTGTATTTTTGTATGCGACGAATAAACTTAAAACTACTGGACTGATTTGGATGAAATTTGGTATGGAAATAGTTTGAAACCCGGGGAGAGACATAGGTTTTTATCCACCTGTGCAAAAAGAGGTTAGTGGTTTTGTGCAATAACAGATACATACATATAGGGCGGAGCCGCGGGCTAGTAAGGCGGAAAGCTAGTATCTATTAAAGAGGTCGATTTTGAACATGAGCTCTGAAATAAGAGCTTCAGAAGGCGATTAGTAGCTACTGATATTAGATTCTAATGGTTCAATTGCATTACGTTTGGCTTATTATATGTACCTCATATCTGCATATCCACCAGAGACATTATGCAAGGAACATGGTCGTATTACGTGGAAAAATCTATCAATCGCTGCGATCAGCGAGAAGTCCGGTAGAAGAAGTGGGGGGGGGGGGGCAGAACTAAGTCGTGCAGTTGTCGTGCACATTCACCGATATGTATCCGGTAAAAGACCGATACACAAGTGACATTACGGCGGTACGCGAGGCTTTGCAGTCGAGACTCCTGAAAGTCGTTACCTATTAACCTCTTGGCGCGTCTCTCAATGGACTCAAAAGCCTCGAGGTTTTTTTTTATTTGACAGAGCCGTCCCAGAGGTAAGTACCTACTCAACACAGGACTTGCGCTTTGTACAAAGTTAGCATCTGTTGCGGTGTGAAGTACCGTTTCACCTTTGACCTGTCTTATACCGCTCATCTTCTTCACACATCTCTGGTGGACACGCAGCATTATACCAGTGGTCTTCCAAACAGCAAACACATCCCTGCTTATGTACCTGGTGTTTTCCTCATACCAGTGGTCTTCCAAACAGCAAACACATCCCTGCTTATGTACCTGGTGTCTTCCTCCCTACTACTGGTCATTATAGCAAGGGGTCGAAACCACGGTACGGCACTAACGTTCTCCACCAGATAATTGTAGTCAAATCTTATAAGCACGTTTTCCCCAGTTCCGGAAAAGTCTGTGGACTTGACATCTTCCTCATGAAGAGGTTCGTATCTTGTGCGATATGGTTATAAAATGTATCGAGATTTAAATGTAGGTATAATATACCGACTGTGAACTGGGAATAAGTCCTATCTGATTATTTCGTAATATTGTTTTTCTTAAGTTACGTGTTGTTGTTGTGTATGTTACGCCCGTAATCTGCCGGGCTAGAAAGTCACACCCTCATCTCTACCCGTGGATGTCGTAAGAGGCGATTAAGGGTAACGCACCAGGAGTTGGGCAGCAGCGCTTTCTGAGGGACTGATATCTCACATTGCGATCCCCAAGACGCCTGCCAATCGTGGGGATCATGGGGGAGGCAGTGTTAAGCAGTGGACTATTCGGCTAATACAGTGATGTTACGTAACGTTACCTTTTGCCAGTTCACAGCCGATGTCACTTTATGTTAATAATGTAGTAAGTAAGACAATGGTATACCTCCATGAGCGTGTCCATCTCGAGTGGCGTCAAGGCGAGTCCCGCGGATGCGAGGCCGCGGTAGAAGTCTGCGCGCGGGATCACCAGCTCCTTGTGCTTGTCGAACTGCTGCAGGAACTCGCGCGGCCGCACGCCGTCGCGCACCATCTGCATATATACCACCAAACCACACTCTAGCCGTAGCGTCTTAGTTACAAGACATCTACTAATTACACTGTGTAAGTTGATTATACGAAGTTCGTTAGGTGAAGCTCAATGGACCTGCGTTACGGCACAAAATAAAAAGGACTACGACAGTCCATATATAGCTATTACCGGTCGGCCACCATCGCTTCCTCAATGAACTATAAAAGTAAGAAGAATGTGCGTGGACAGTGGCTAAATATGGGACATGAGTCATCATAACATAATTATAATCTATGTAGTTATAACATTTTTTGTTTTTTAATATCGTTATGTTTGCAATAAAGCCTGCTTGGCGAATTTATAAATTTACGAGAGAAAAAAATATAGTCATATGTGGGATTCGAACCCGTGTCCATCCACCCCTTCAGCCGGGGTATGCTCTAACCAATTGAGCTAACATGACACAATGACTCATAACTCAAATTGTTGCCTTTAACCTTTTTTTCCTTTCAACCATCGTATCGGGATGGAGCGACACCAATAGTTCAACTTGCGCTGTACTACAAACAAGAACAATTGCAAAATTGGTCTTGTTCGGTAGTAAAAGTGTTAGAGCATACCCCGGCTAAAGCGGTGGATGGACACGGGTTCGAATGTCACACATGACTATAACTTTTTCTCTCATAAATTTGTAATTTTGCAACATTTTTGTCTTTTATGAAGTGTGGTTTAAATGACATTTGCGCAATATATATTTTGAATGGTGATTGTATAAACAAATATTGGCATGTTATCATTTGACTAATTTATGTACCTCCAATTAGAATACCCTACCAGGGTTGAAGTATGGGGAACAATATTATTACCATGACAACATTTGTAGTACCTGTACTCTGCAAATAAATGATTTGATTTGATTTAAATATGAATTGAGGTATTGTTGTGATGAAAGGGCACCTCTTTCATGTAAAGGTCATCTTCACCTTCTCCCGAGGCGGGCGTAGAAGGGGAAAAGCACCTTATACCGTCCGTCTCCTGCGGGCGCCGAAAGCGCTCCGCTACTATCGGGGGGGTTGACAGCGAGCTCAAGGGCACCACTGTGGTTCGGACCTCGGCTTGTCTCGCTGCCGAGAGACAAAGGGGAATCGGAACTAAATGCCCCGGTACAACTGCAGTGTTGTACCGTGGAGTGTGGGCCCTACTGAAATTTACTCCGTGGGGCACCTTTCAGCATATCATCCATCCTTCACGTCTCCGTCTATGTCACCGTATTTTTGGGTCTAAGGACCAAACATACCGAAAATCAGAATCGACTGGCTGGGTTACAACATGGAACAACGGCTAATATACGGTATTTCAAAGTTGCAGAAGAAGTGTTGACAAGTGAAGAAAGAAGTGAAGAGAAGTGTCGGTTCTTGTTCTGTTGATATTCGATTCGACAAATCGCAATTCAGTCCCCTATAAAATATGTCTGTTCTGAACCTTGCTACAATTTCTTCGCACTATAAATCCAGGGTGGATCCTCCTGTATGTCGGTGCATTCATCATGAAGGGAAATAAAATGTATGGGTCTAATTCACACATTCACCGTGTTGGTAACGTTGCCCTCGGAATAGACGTAAATACTTACTGGGGAATACATGGACGATGGATCATATCCAATTTTATTTTTATAAGAGTTTGGTTAATTTTACGTAAGCGTGAGCTTATGGTCTTCTTCTTGGATGAAAGAACATGTGAATCAATAGGTGGATCAGTTTACCTTGCCCTTAATCTTTGCGAGGATATGAACGATGTCAGTCTCAAGCGGGTCGGCGCCGGGCGCGGGGGGCTTGCGGTGCGCGGGGGGCGGGTCCGAGATACGGGCGCTCTCAACTGGACGCTCGTCCAGCTGTACATACATAGTACCAACACTTACAGAATATTCTTTGTTAACATACTTTAATTAATAGATGATTCTCTAAAGAGATATTCACAACAACAGCCGGAACCGTTTAACAAAGGTCTTTTCGACGCTTGCCAGGGGTCTTGGGTGGTCACGGTGATCGTGTAAGATTTTCTTCAGAAGTCACAGCTGCCCACCATCTGGTATTTTTCCCGTCGTCGCTTCTTACGACTTCCAAAGGAAGATAATGAGGGGTGCTTTTTTAGCCCAGCACTCCACAGTGTAGAGATCTTAGTAAGAGAAGCGGTGAAACGAGACAGTGGCCAGTTTGGTAATAAGCTTTTTTTATCGCCCAAAGGAGCAGAATGTTCTGAGGACGTCAATAATCTGGGCGGTGCTACATTGCATTCACCATCAGATATGTTTTTCTTAAATTTTAGTAATTCAGCAAACGCGTCCTTCCTTTTGAAATACCAAATCCAAATGCTAAGCAGCAGTCTCCTTGGTGGCTGAATAAATTTTGGTATTTCCTCACCAATAATTCCTACCACCTATAACTAACGCTGAGACCACAGTCGTCAAAATACGTTGCCTCCAGCAGCTACAGGTGTGCTGTGTAGTGTCGTGCCTGGAGCAGTACTCACCTCGTCCAACATCCGCACGTAGCTGAACCCGCAGTCGTCGAGGTACCTCGCCTCCAGCGCCCGGAGCTGCGCAACCGTCGGCAGTATCCCCGCTCGTGCGAGCGCACGTCGCACCGCCGACCGGGACACGTGCCCGCTGTTGTGGCTGGAACGTACATAATAAAACCACTGATCATTCAATTGGAAATAATATGCAGAAGTAATCTCTGGAGCCTGACTGCCTTAAATATCATCACACTTCTCCCCCGTGCCTTTCTTATAAAGTGTGGTCAAATTCTCCAACTTTTCTTTTCCTCTCCTTCGTTTATTATCCGTTTAGCAAGATCCAATCTGTAATCTTCTGAACATCTGCTTTGCGTGTTCATTGGGAATTCATTTTGGAGTATCGCGTAAGTATTGCCACTATACCTATTTCGACCGCCAAGCAGTAATGTCCGCATTACTGTGTTCCGGTTTGTAGAGTATGGGCGTTGGTGAAATTATAGGCACATGAGAATTAACAGCTTTATGTGTCAGGGTGATGAGCGCAGTGCTGTTAGTTTTTTCGTTTTTTTTTTGTTCGTCACCTTTGAGGAAATGTATCTGTTATAGGCAGAGGTAACCACTTAGCCCCAGGTGAACATCTTGGTTCCGTCACAATCTAATAAAAAAAGGCTAGGCTCAAGAAGTGTTAAATCATTATGGGCTCTAACCGCTAAGCCAACATGACATGACGCTTGTCTCTAATTTGTCATTTCACTTTCATCCCCATACAATGGTTAAGAACGAATATGTCATGTTGGCTTACCGGTTAGAGCATACCCAGGGGTATACATAGGGGAGGAAGGCGTGTGTTTGAATCCCATACATGACTATAATATATCCTATCTTTGAAATTCTGTAGTATAATCCGCGACATAGCAGAAATAAAAATATTTAAAACAAAGTGTTAAAATAAAAATATTTAAATCATCCTGGTTGGCAAAGGTCTGGTTCAAATCCAGGGAGTCTTCCTTGCAGTGCACCAAACACGGCATCGTCTGTCAGCATCATGATTTATCCTGACTGCTGTTCCCAGATCTGACTGCAAGTAACAGTAGGCGGTAAGTACTGACTCGTCATGGTCGGCGAAGGCAGGACGCAGGTCTAGCGAGCGCTCCCGCACGGCAGCGCGCAGCCGCAGCAGCGCGGCCTGCGCCAGGTCCAGTTCATCAGGCGGCAGGTCGGAGCGCGCGCCCGCCGGCCCCAGCGCCGCCACAGCCTCCGCCGCCGCGCCCGGGACTACGTCTGGGTGCTTCTCCAGCTCCTTCACTGTGAACACTGCACACACGAATACATTTATAAACCTTACCTATTACCGATTTCGGAAATAACTTATTTTACTATAATGAACTAACTGTATTGCTTGGCGGTAGGGCGAGTGTGAATGCACGCTGGGCTCTTAAATAGAAAATCTGTCGCTTAGCACTCTAGGGCGTATTCAGGTAGCCCTGAGCTACCGGCTACCGGCAGCGGCTCATCAGAACACTAGATGTCAAAAGATGAAAAAAGGAAGATGTATAAGATGGAGAAATGGTTGTGGAGATGCCAACGGGATGGTGATGTATGAAGGATAAAAAAGATAAGGAGAAAAACCACGAAGAATATTCACAGAAATGATTGTACTAAAGAAAAATAAAAGTTATAAAATTATTGATCACTTATCATTATAATTTTAGGCAGATAAGTATCTATAATAATTAAAATGACAATTAGGTAAGTAATTAGTTCCGCTCACAATGTCAAAACAGGCAAGTGCGAGTTGTGACGATTGTTTTGAAAAATATATATGGACAGTAGCGAATTAAGAAATGAGGTGATAATGCGATGAAAACTTTGACTTCGTCACAAAACCACTTCTCGTTCTAAGTTACGCCTGTGTACAAAAAGTTGTGAAGGGCATTAAAAAAAATATGAATGAATGGTATGGTAACAATTTTATGGGAATGTTTAGATATCAATATTATCATCACAGTTTTATATATTGTTTTAGCTCCAACCATTCAAGCTTCGAGACCAATCTTTCACTGGTTCTAGTTAGCCTATATCAGTGGTTCTACAGGGTTGTTGGTAAAATGCTAACAACCTCTTAGGGTTGACTTTTGCTAGTTATAAGAAACATTATCAGATTGTTTTTTTCGTTTTGAATAAAATTCTTTTATTTTTTTTTATTTTTCTTTTGTGTTTTTTTAATATGTTTTTGACTGAATAAGCACGAGGACCACCTGATCTCAAAAGTTTCTTGTGCCTGTAATGTATTATTTCATATTTTTTATTATTTTGCTCGACGTAAATATTCAAAACTCAATTCTAAGGGACTACTGCGCCTAGTGTTGCCGCGACGGGCCCTTTTGGGTTGGAGTAGGCATTACAACACAATATATACATATATATATATTTTTCAAACAAAAAAAATAACATTTTAAAATGTTTCTTAGGACTAGCAGAAGTCAACCTTCAGAGGTTCTTAGCATTTTACCAATAACCCTGTATATCCACACTACGATATCTGTAGTGAAGTCGTGAGTAGAGGACGAGAACTTACCTTGATCGCAGTCATCCTCAAAGGTGCGCCAGCAAACGCGTTCAGGATCGTTTGGGTCGATGTAGTGTCGCATGGCGCAGAGCGCTTCTGGCTGAGACAGCACTGCACCCAGGCCCATGGCGTCCATGGCGCGTCGGAACTGCTGCGGGGCGATCCGGCCGCTGTTCAGGGGGTCGTAATCCTAAGGAAATACGCAATCACTTTTCAAACCTATTGATTCTTGATGGTAATATTCCAGGACTGTTGAGTGCCCAATTTCGCTATAACTTTTCCAAAAGGCACGGTCATAAATAATACAAATTATTCGTTAGATTCAACATTAGCATGAGGGAACACAAAATAGAGAACACGCACCCTGAAGAACTCCGCGACGCGGATCCTGCGCTGCAGCACGTGCTCCTGCACGCGCCGCATGATGTCAAGCAGGGGGCGAGGGGGGCGCGGGGGGCGCAGCGCGGGGTGGAACACGTCGGGGGCCCCCAGCGCGCCCGGGGACGCGCCCGCCGCCACCTCCGGCCGCGCCAGCTTCGGTAGTGTCGTGTCGATCACTGCCTTCGGGTTGCGGTACTCCTGCAGTCACTCATGGATGTACATCGTTCTCGAGCACAGAACCCAAGGCACACATCCCCACCACAAATCAAGACCATAAATAATAAATCAACTATCATGATGTTGAGTGACGAAATAATAAAGTACCCTTCGAGTAGTAAGCTTTGGCCAAAAGCGTGCGCCAACAAGACATTATTGACAATGTTTTTGGAGCAATGTAACGTGCTGTTATTGTTATGGGCCATCTGATGTTAAGCGGTAACTGCTGCCTATGACAGATTCACATCCTTACAAGTGACGAACTGGACTACACCCTTCACCCTGAAACAAACAGATGTTAAGTTTCATGGCACTGTAATCTTACCGGCTCTCAAGGACTGCTGCCGGAACACACTATTAGTTTTTCTACTTTTAAAACTTTGTGTCAAGGTGATGGGCGCAGTGCAGTTTATCATTTGTGACGAATAGCATCTGCTATAGACAAGAGGATACGCTTATCACCAAGTGAGCCCCATGCATGTTCACATAAAACAATCGATCGGTTCGCATTTAATAATAGGTAACTATTATTTACATTCTTACCGGTCCCAGCCCCCTTATTCCTTCCTTCTTGACAGCTTCGACGGCCTTGAGGAATTCCACATAGTCCAGCGTGTAGGAGTCCTTGATGAACTTGCGCACGAGCAGGTTGAAGTCCTCGGCAGACACCAGAATGCCCACGTAGTTGAGAATGCGCGCGAAGTGCGCGAAGGTTATACGGCCGTCGTTCTTTGCCACCTGATGGTACACGTTCATAAAATGTACCTACTGTACTGTACTGTATCAGCCGGATTGTCCACTGCTGAACACAGCCTCCTCCATTTAGTGGGGTTTACAATAATCCCCACGCATGGTAGGCGTCTTGGGGATCGCAGTTTAAGATATCAGTTCCTCAGAAGGCGCTGCTGCCAACCTTCCGGTATTTTACCTTTAGTCTCCTCTAACGACACCCACAGGTAGAAAGGGGGGTTGCATTCCAACCCGGCAACCCACAGGCTGCCGTAATAGTCTGGCCAGATTTGAAAAAACTGTAATGAACAATACCGGCACTAGTCCACCAAACGCTTACAAGTAACTTTTTTGGGGTTAATTTTCGCTTGGGGCAGGATTTGGCTGGCTGGCCAGGATCTAACCATTGCGCTGAGCGCTTCCGATTATCGTAAAGAACCCATTTTTCATCACAGGTAATGATTCGGTTTAAAATACCTTCATTATTGTGCCGGTTTAGTAATGTAACGCAGCAGTCGACGCGCGTTTGCCGGTTTGTTTCAGTCAATTCGTGAGGTACCCACCTTTCAAGCTTTTTAATCTTCCCAATTTGCTTCAAGTGAATTAAAACAGTTTTATCACTAACATCGCAGCCTGCAGCTAACTCGGACGTGGTTTGCGATGGATCCGCTTCCACAATAGCCTTCAACTCTTCATTATCAACTTGAGTCTCAGGCCGTCCACGGGGCTTGTTCTGCAGGTCGAAATTTCCAGAACGAAAACGTTGGAACCAAAAACGAACTGTGTTTTCTTTTGCAACACGACCGCCATACACATCATTCACCCTTCGAGTTGTTTCCGCAGCACTAGTGCCACGGCGGAACTCGTACTCGTAAATAATCCGATATTTAAGGTTTTCCATTTTGTAAAATGAGTGACGCAAACAGAAAAAAACAGAAGAAAAAAAACAAATGAATGACGATCATCGAAGCACAAATACATGAGTCTATAGCTGTACAAATTTGAATTTGGAATTCCTTACCAAAGAGGAGAAATTCGTGATTAAAGTGGCCAGTACGAAAAACGCCAATTTCATATGTAAGGACCTAATATTTTTGTATTTTTTAAGTGTTTTATTAAAATATTAATTTGATGTTTTCATAAAATATTTTTAAAATATTTGTTATTATTAAATATGGATTTCCGCAAAGTAACGCATGAATTTATTTATTACAAAAAAAAATTGAAAACCATTTCTAAGGAAGGTTATCATCAGCCAAAAGGCCATCCATAAAATCAATGCCAAATCTTTTTACAAGTAAATACTTATTACAATACTATTTTTTTGTATGTTGTTAGTGAAAACGTATAAACGTATTTCTTAATATTGCTTTGTCCGATCAGTTGTAAAAGAAGATGTATTGTACACATGCTTGGGATAAGAGTATAGGTAGACGATGAGGAGTTACTAAAATTAATAAAGTATCTAACTTCCTGTTCCTATATATTCTAAAACCATTTTTAGATCACTATTCTAGCTGCACCTGGACGAAAATTAGTTAGACCTGGACAAAACTGTATGTACTGTTCATGACACACATGCGGCTGTAACTATTTCTGTTATCGGATCACGAAAGCACATGCTAATATCTAAAACACATAAATAACATTTTGACCCAAAATGAACAGTTCCGGTTATATGTATATGCCTATACATATTAACCCCATGCGCATCGTAGATAATTATTACAATAGAAATGGACAATATCGTCCAATGCGGCTTAGAGGTCAGTAGTAAGATATCTATTTACCTACACAGTAATTAACTACATACTTTTTTAGTTATATTGTCATAGAACCTGAGCGTGACAAGTCACCATTAAATTTAAGTAGAATATATGCAGGCAAAACACTTGTTTCACCACCAGCGCCAGAGCAATAATACATTTTTTTGCTCAAGAAACTTAAAATAGATGTAGATCCCGTGTGAACCAAAGAGATAAGTGCATATTCTGACATCTGTAGTACCTACTTATATTAACGCTCGCAATGGTCACACTGCCGGCGAGAACTCTCTCTACATTAGATTATCACAGCGACAAGAGCTATACTCGTTTATAGCGATGTTCGCTTAGTGGTGGTGAACACTCTCCGAAAAACTCACTTGTTATATATGCAATATGCATATGAATTAGTGGTCATTCATTCGGCCTACTCAAGCGAGTTGTGGTAAGAATCGCCCATCGCACTCGCACACTCGGTTACAGCCCAGCGATATAACTATCGGACATCTTCGTTTGCTGCTCTCCAACTGGTTCTACTATCTAGCTCTACTCGCTTGTCCCTCATTGCCGGCGGTGAGACATGTGCCTGAACTCATAGTCATTTAGCTAGTAAAATTCCAGGTTACATTCTGATGTCTATTGTCAGGAATTGCAAACCATGATGGAAAAGCTAGCGGCTAAACAACCTAGGCTGGTCAATCGCTCCACGCCACTGCTGCTTCACGACAACGCTAGACCACACACTGCGCTACAGACGGCTACTAAATTAGAAGAGCTTCAATTGGAAAGTCTAAGACATCCTCCGTACTCCCCGGACCTTGCTCCAACAGATTACCATTTTTTTCGAAATTTGGATAACTTCTTGCAAGGGAAAAAATTCAACTCCGATGGGGCAGTCCAAATCGCCTTCAAAGATTTTATTGATTCCCGTCCGACTGGTTTTTTTAGTAAAGGGATCAATGAACTACCTATGAGATGACAAAAGTGCATAGAAAATAATGGTTCATACTTTGATTAATTAAATATATTATATTAAAAAATATTCGACTTTTTGTTCCTCCCATACAAAACGCCAATTTCATATGTAAGGACCTAATATATCTAGTGACAATTCCGCCTAATTTTCCTGATAAGCCGACGTGACGTCACAAACGCCACGCAGCCAAACCAAATAAAGAAAAATAATGATCTTTTCCTACCAATAATTTCATCATCCAGGAATAATCGCCCGATATATTTCTCGCTATCTTAAGTGTGTGAAGCATCAAATAATGCATGAATGGCGTGGTTGTCTATGACAAGCGAAGCCGTGTGGTCCAACTCGTACTCCTGGAAGATGAGCTTGAATGGTAACTAGCAGCAGGCAGCAAAGGCAGCGCATCGGCCACTTTTAAAGCGTTCCGTGTTGCATGCTAGCTGCAATGGCGGTGGCATTGCTACTAGAGATTTCCAGAGGGCAGTTAGTTTGGACGCCTTGTCGCACCAGTCATATTAAGTACGCGTTGGTATGTAAACAGAATTTTAGCCAGGACGTTTACCAGCTCATAGTCCTGGAAGTAGGGTTTAAGCGGCAGCTGGCGGTCGGCGATGGTAGCCAGTAGGCAGCAGAGTCGGCGCATCTGCCACTGGTCAAGAGTGTGGCATGCAGGCTCCGGCGGCGGTGGACACTCCTCCAGCAGGCAGTCGGCCGATGTCTTATCGCGCCCACCCACATCTGCACATTATATCAAAACGACTTCTTGTATATTTATTATTGAAAATATGTAACATAACAATATTAAAAGAAAATCACAAATTTACGATAGAAAAATTTAAGTCATGTGCGGGATTTGAATCCGCGTCCATCCACCCCTTTAGCCGGGGTATGCTCTAACCAATTGAGCTAACATGACATGACGTCATAACTCAAATCTTTCCTATTGTTCTTTAACCATCGTATTGGGATGGTGCGACATCTATAGTACCACTTACGTTGTACTACAAACAAGACCAATTTTGTAATTGTAATTTTCTAATGAGTTTGAATATTGTCGATCACATAATAATTTTTCAACGGGTGTTGATTGATAGTGGTCTGATTCCAATAAAAAAGATTCTGACAGTATATAGGTACGCATCTACTGACTATTACTTCATTATAATTCTTATGTACTACCTACCTAACCTATAATATTAATATTACAATATTATTTGAATTATTTATCAAGTATTTACTGGCAACTAGCTATTCTCCGCGGTTTCATTTGGGTAGACATTGCTGAAGAGCGATAATGATAACGAAAAGTATCCTATGTGTTAATCCAACACCTAATATATATTTTTAATATTATTATGCTTGCAATTACGCCTGCCATGCGGATTATATTATAAAATTACAAATATACGAGAGGAAAAATTTGAGTCATGTGTGGGATTTGAACTTGCGTCCATCCACCTCTTTAGCCGGCGTATGCTCTAACCAATTGAGCTAACATGACATGACGTCATAACTCAAATCTTTCCTATAGTTCTTTAACCATCGTATTGGGATGGAGCGTCATCTGTAGTTCAACCTACGTTTTAATACAAACAAGAGCAATTTTGAGAAAAAAAATGGTCTTGTTTTATAAGTCTCCTCTCGTATATTTGTAATTTTATAACCTAATCTATATTTCCAGTTTCTTCCAATTCCTTCATCCGTTTCAGCGTGATAGAATAACTAACATACACACTAACATTCTCACATACATACACACACACTCATACTTCGCATTTGTAAACTGTGATAAATAAATGAATTTCAGTCTGCCCGTTTGGCATCCGCATTTCCAATTTTAGACGTTCTCAGTTTCACTCGAGCGAGGGTAGGTATTGATTGCTGTGACCTGGTTTCATTTCTCGTGCTGGAACCATTGATATATATGTTACGATAATTTTATTAAGATCGAATCACACGTATTATCACTCAGATTACCTATTTTATATTCCATTACCGGCTTGATAACATTGTTATGTACTATATGCAAATATCTTATACTGGTCTAAACTATCTGAAGCAGTGATGGCTCTGTGGCATTGGGTATGGACTGCCGCGCAGCAGGTCCATGGTTCGAATCCCACCGCGGGCTTGAGCTTCAACGCATGGTGGAAGAGCATTTTGCGAATGCCCGCCTGGCTAGCGACCACCCTCAAGTAGAAAATCTGTCGCCAAGCACCTAACGGTGTGTTTCGGCAGCTGTCCTTGAGAGCCAGTGAAATTACAGACACATGCGACTATTAACAACTATGTCTCAAGTGACGGGCGCAGTGCAATTCGTGACTTGTGATGAAATGCATCTGTTATAGGCAGAGGTTAGTCCACTTAACATCAGGTGGGCCTCGGGCTTGTTCCGTCACAATAACATAAAAAAAAAGAACGAGTGGTGAGTGACGATACCACGATTTGGAACGATATGTCTATCGATACTGGTTACCTAGTAGATGTTGATATACAATAACGAGAATATTATATGATTTATTTATGAAAGATAATAATTAAAGAGCGTGTCTCATCTGATGGCCCAAGCTTTGGGATACATCAGGATTGTAATAGTCCTGGCGTCTCCCCTGAGCCTGGGCTATCTGGACTTACTTATTAATAATATTTTGAGTAAGTACTCAAGTACCCCCGTAAGGTGCCGGGTTAGAATGTCATCCCCCCATTTCTACCTGTGGGTGTTATAAGAGGCGACTAAAATACCGGGAAGGTGGACAGCAGCGCCTTCTAAGAAACTGATATGTTCAGCTGCGATCCCCAAGACGTGCCAAGCGTGGAGTAATTTCCACGCTGCAATGCATGCAAACCCCCCTAAATAGGGGAGGCTGTGTTCATTAGTGGACAATCCGGCTGATACAGTACAGTACTTAAGTAGATCTCCCATGTCAAGTTTACATGGTGGGTGAGGAAGGCCGAAATTTAAAATTTAAAATATTCAGAAACCTTAATTTTATATACCAATGGATTCCTGATTTATAATAGTTTTAATTATAGATAATCTATTAACAGTCCATGCGGATTCTTATTATAAAATATTATATTGCCGAAATGTCCTTAATGCGAAGCGCTCGTAGCGTAGTTTGCTTTGTCGTTCTTAACCGATCAGCTAGATCCGCTGCGGTCATGAGTTGGATGGGTGACCGCTAGTGGCATTACTAATGAGTGCTTCCGTGCTTCAGAGGGCACGTTACGCCGTAAGTCCCGGTTGTTGTCTTAGGATGGCAGTCGTAATAGCATCGCGGTAGGGCATTTTGCGAATTCCCGCCTGGCTAGCTACCACCCTCAAGTAGAATATCTGTCGCCAAGCACCTAATGGTGTGTTTCGGCAGCATCCTTGAGAGTTAATAATTCTTGGTTAGCCTGAACAATATCTCCGACCACAACATCACTTACCACCAGGTGAGATAGTGGTCAAATGCTAGCCTATCTATAAGGTAAAAAAGTCTGCCTGCGGAACGCACTCTTTATAGTGGATACGTAAATTTGGCATCAACTCTACTGGCGTTGAGTCCGGTGATATAGGTGGCCAGATGCTCAGAGAAGCAGCATGATTTTTAATGACCGTTATGGATGTTCACCACCACAGTGACGGCGATGGGCTTTATGTTTTTAACTGATTCACCGGTCTTGTTCGAGGACCTGATGTTCCTGATATTCTTATATTACCCTAACTAATAGTAATAGTAAAGTTAATCATAACTTGGTCCATAACTGAAACAACGTATCTATATGACAAATATTACAAAAGTTGCGGCGTGCGGTGTATCAAAAGTTGTTGCAGAAGTATGCTTCCACTGTGTACTCGCAATCAAGGCTAGACAACTGTTACATGGCACCTAAAAATCTGCTTCGATTGGCTATCTAAAGCCACCCCTCTCCCCCTTCTAGCCCCACCAACAACTGTGTTATTTAAGTTTATTAAAATTCCGTACTAAGTCACACATGTCTATATTAGATTGTCCAGTACATTTAAACTGACAGGAGATACTCGAGTAGAGAATTTTCCACTCACGAAACACATTCCTAATTATTATTTAGTAACCGGCTAGGACTCGCGTAATATTTACCAGATATTGCTCCGACCAGTTTCGATCTTATTTGAAGTTCTTCGAATAATTATGGACAAAACTCGCGAAAGTTTTTTTTAGCTCAAAGACATTCCTGGATATTTTTTGAGTGTAGTCATATGTTATATTTTAACGTGTTAGTATATATATACTCATGCCATTAGCATTTTCCACTAGACCTCATTTTTGCACGAGGTGTTCCCGGACAAATGCGCATTAAATTATTTACTGCGTGGAGGAGGCACGCCTTCCTTGTGAATCTCTGTATCTATATATCTCAAAATATTATTAAAGTAAAATATTAAAAAGGGTGCCCTGAAATCACCTTTTTTTTTTTTTTTTTTTTTTTTTTTTTTTTTTTATATTGTTGTGGTGGAACAAGCCCGAGGCCCACCTGATGTTAAGTGGACTAACCTCTGCCTATAACAGACGCATTTCGTCAGCGACAAATTGCACTGTGCCCGTCACACTGAGACGTCCAATTGTTAGGTCTCATTAGCCTATAATTCTTCTGGCTCTCAAGGACTGCTGCCGGAACACACTGTTAGGTGCTTGGCGACAGGTTTTCTACTTGAGGGTGGTCGCTAGCCAGGCGGGCATTCACAAAATGCCCTTCCACCATGCGGTGAAGCTCAAGCTCTGGGCGGGATTCGAACCATGGACCTGCTGCACGGCAGTCCATAGCCAATGCCACTGAGCCATCACTGCTTCAAAATGAAAAATGAAATAAAAGGCAAAAAGGAAATTCAAAAGAATGAAAAAAAAGGCCCATGGCGTAGGGGAGATGCCAGGACTGATAGAATCCTGCTGTCTCTCAGAGGGGGGACATCACACCCCGTGGGGTGTCGGATTCTAGCCTGACACCCCACGGGGCATGTAAAGCTTATTCATTTCATGTATCAAACTGATTGCTCAGATGGTATAAACATTAACTTCAAAGTTCAAATCTGTACATCGTACTAATACAGATTTCACGTGTCCTAAAATAGAATTCACTTACCTTCGCCGTGTATGATCTGGCAGAGCTGGTGGTAGAGCACGCGACCGTCCTGAGCGCGGAAGTAGTCCGCCAGCTGGGAGATCTCCGTTTCCGACAGCCCCACGACGGACCGCAACGGCCCAGCCAGCACCGATACGAACTTCGACTCTGCAATGTTAAATGAAATACACATTGAATTGTCCTAATTGAACTATTCTGGTAGAGGTGTTGAAGGGGGGTCGTTGCTCTTAGTATAAAACATTCTGGCTCTTCCAAGGGATCTGTTTCCTGGGGTGCTTCACTCTTGTTACGGTTGGTGCAGTGTTGATACTTATTTTTTAGTCTGTGAATAAGGGTATTTCTTTAGTTCTAAGTCTGAATTGTAACCCGGATTGAGTTAGGTTAGGTTGTCAAACTGTCGGGGCGAGATGGTGAATGCTAACGCTACCCCATTTCGCCTCGACTAGGCGGCAGACTGCTCATCCCGGGTTTTCAGTGGGTAACCTCACTTACTACCCCTCTGCGGGGGTAGTAAGGCCCTTCAGGCGAGGACGCCCACATAACCACTATGCTACCCCCGGAGCCGGGTGGTATCCAAAAAGGATTTTCCCAGGTCAAAAAAAAAATAAAAGGTTGTTCAACCGTCGGCCGCGTCGCGGTAACATACATAAATAATTAAATTATAGGTATAAAGTGTACAAAAATTAATAAATTCTATTAATCACTACTCTTTTGCGTTCATCAATCCAAACTTATTTGCATTTACTTACGTATACAAAGCTTAAATTCAATCTTTTCTTAAATAACAATGCAAAATTAGTAGCCGTAGAACTCTTTGTAATCTATAACAGACGCATTTCATCACAAGTGAGAAATATAGTTGTTAAGTCTCATGTGCCTACGTAATTTCATAATCGGGGTCTCTAGGGATACCGCCAAAACACACTATTAGGTGCATTGCAACAGATTTTCTACTTGAGGGTGATAGCTAGCCAGGCGAGCATTCGCAAAATGCCCTTCCACCATCCGTTCAAGCATTCCACCTATCACTGTTTATACCGACAAGCTGTGAAGTTCTGTATTCACAGCTTGGCGGTATAATATATGCCCGCCTGGCTAACGACCACCCTCTAGTAGAAAATCTGTCGTCAAGCACCTAACGGTGTGTTTCGGCAGCTGTCCTTGAGAACCAGTAATTCTAGAATAAGCTTATGTTAACACCTTCGACCACATCATCACTTACCATGGGGTACGATTGTCTTCAAAGGCCTACCTATCAGCATTTTTATTAAATACTACTAGGTACTTGTTGTCAAAGAAGCAAATATTATTTAAAAACGAGCGCTTACTATCTGCAATCAGCAACTTAAAATGTGTTCTTATGTAAAGGAGGGTTGGAGCTTGGAATCGACGTGACGGGTGGCAACTTGGCCAGATGCCAGCGGGGTGCTGTATCTGCCTATATACACTACTAAGGTTTAACCTTATTTAATTGGCTTAAGTTTACGCTAAGCTGAGATATTAATAAAATATATTGTTACAACACAATTTACGTGATTGTTTTAGAGCTATCTCGTTAACGTGAAGCAATCAGTCACGGCTGAACATAGCGCATCTTCATAGGGTTTCTGATAATACACACATTTGGTAAACATCATCGGGATCACAGTTGAAAAGAGAATAACGCATTTTATAGTTCAAGTAGATTACCTTACTTACCTATAACGTTTTAAAAGAAAAGTCTGCGCTTTCAGCAGGCTAAGGGAACAGAGCTGAAAAGTGAGAATACGAGGAAGATCGTGGCCCTATCTCCATGATGTAGAATTTATGTACCTGTAACACCTTTCTCTGTCTGTTTGAATGAATATCTTTATTATGTGAGTTAAGATCTACCCACAATGAATGAAACAACTATACAAAGTGGTATTATGCGGTTGCGAGTTCAATTCTTGCTGTCTTGGGACTCTTGGGAGTCCGTATTTGTTATTTCTTCTTTAACTAGCTTGATACATTTATTAATAAAAACAGTTAAATCTTGTCCTAAACAGACCGTCAGTTGAAGTGTTGACGTTAGCTTACATCAAAAAGATGTGCATTCAAACGGACGGAAAGATTCGGATGTCCAGCATCCACTTCCATAGCAATTGTATGTAAAATTTCTTACTATGATAGCTTTCTAACAAAAGTAGCTGCTGAATTCACTTGGCCAACCAACGGGCTTAGCTCGAGCTGTCAAAGTGAACGTAAGTATAACAATTTCGTCAGAGGTAGACCTGGCTTGTAAGCCTCCGGCACTCCCCTGCAACATGTTACTCCTTACGCGCACGGAGGATCTATGAAGTTATTCGTATGAGAAATAGAACCAGATACCTAGTATATACCAGAGATAACTAAGTTGATTTTCAAATCAAGCGGAGGGTACCATTCCCACAGGTTGAGGCTGACTTGGATCGCCGACCGTAGAGAATGTAGACCTAGGAAGAACAACACAGCTGCCTAAAGAGAACAAAGAGCAGGCGATTCTGGGCACCTAATAATAAGCTAAGTACAAACACTTTCCCGCGACGGGGAGGTACAGTACCCTCATTATAAGTGGTCTTCGCGATTGCGTTCTTCATTTTAGATATCAGATATAGAAAATCATAAACTTCCGTGTCAATCTGGAACTGGGCAATTATTACAAAGCCGACAGCCACGTTCTGCTCATGAATGGGCCGTTCCGAAGTTCCCCATAGGCTGAAAAAAGGGAAATCGTGTATTTACCCGATATGAGGGAGTTCCTCTCCGGGTCGAGGGGACGGTACCAGTCCCACAGATTGAGGCCGACCCGGAACGCCGCCGCTCGGATCTTGTTGCACGTCTTCCATACGTCTGCCAGCCGGATTATCTGTAACCGAAATAATGGAAGTCATTACTTGTCTTATAATATGCAAATAACATCATTTTCAACACACCTGCTCGTAAAGTGAGCTTTATTATATCGTTCTTAGGGCCATAAACCGAACTATAACACCCTCGTGCATAGTAATATTATACACTAGTGCGTAATAGAATTATCCCTACAAAGTTAAGTTAGTACCTAACTGCAAATTATATGCGAGTAAACAGAGCATTTTCAATTTAACCGGGTAATACAGATTTGTAACATCAAAGAGGTTTATATGTAGTGCGCGCTATTTTCCATAATTTTCGTATGTTGTTTGTATCGCATTTGTGCAATACCTATTTTTTTTTCCTCGCAAGGGTGTTGAAAAAGTGCGTATCAAACTTGTGAGCAACTTGCTCATTATAAACTCGGCTGATTTACGCCCTCGCCTACGGCTCGGGCTGCAACACACATCCTCGTGTATAATGAGCAACTTAGCTCACTTGTATCACAATCTACTATTGTTCTGAAGATCTTTTAACATTCGCAATTTGTGGTAAATTCGTCATCCCAAATATAATTAGACTTACGTGCCTTATTGTGTTGTATTGTAGGCAGATTTCAATGATATCACAAATAAGTATAGAGATTTCCTTATTCGCTATTTTCTTATATTTCGTTCACTATTAGACTTTTCCTCCGCGCAATAATGGCATATAATTTCTTCAATGGTTTTTAATGTGTCTTGAAGGTATTGATATATTTCAGTTTTAGGCAGAGCAACGAGGCTTTTCATTTAACAATTTGTATTTACGTCTAATCTTTTATCTCTTATACCTTAACCTAATAACAACAATAAAAAAAAACCTAATAACTAAATGTATTACCTAAAATGCAAAGCAAGCAAGCGATGATTTCTTTTTAGCCGATATTTATCTGGTAGGACCTTGGAACACAATCTCACGTGATGGTAGGTAAGTGATGATGTGGTCGAACGTGGTAAACAGGCTTATTCTAGAATGGGAAATGGCTCTCATAGACAGCTGCCGGAACATATATCGTTGGGTAATTATAGCTACTGATATTCTATTTTAATATTGTTATGTTTGCCTGCCAACGCCTGCTTGGCGAAATACATTACAAAATTTCAAATTTACGAAAGAAAAAAAATATAGTATATGCGGGATTCGAACCCGCGTCCATCCAGCCTTTAGCCGTGGTATACTCTTATCAATTGAGCTAACATCATACAATGACTCATAACTCTAATTTTTGCTCTCGTTTCTTCAACCTTCGTATCGGGTTGGAGCGACACCTATAGTTCTATTACAAATAACACAACTTTCGGTGCTTGGCGACAGACTTTCTACTTGAGGGTGGTAGCTAAACAGGCGGGCAATCGCAAAATGCCCTTCCACCATGCGGTGAAGCTCAAGCCGGCGGTGAGGATCGAACCAGGGCACTGCGGCACGGCAGTCCATAGCTATTACCGCTCGGCCATCATTGCTTCAAAATAATTTAATTAAGAGCGACTAGACTAGCTTTGCTAAGAGCTGTTCCAAACGCCGCTGTCGTTGCGAAAGCTCACCTGGCTAGCTACCACCCTCAAGCAAAAAAGTACATAATCACTTGCAGAGATATCACGTTAGCTATATAAAAAACGAGTGAGACGCATTGCATCAACACAAAAGAAAAAAAAGTTGCGTTCTTATCAAAACTACATATCAAATCGGTATTTTCAGTATTTGTTGGTTGAATAGAGAATTATGTACAGGTAGGTAAATAATATAACATAATATCAGATATTTTACAAAGTTTCTGCTCCAATAACATGTAAAATATGATTTTCGCTCAGCACGCGCTAGTGCTTGTAATAATATTTAGAAATATAGAAGGGTAGCGACATCATTCCGAGAGTTGTGTTTAAAAAAGAACTTCTTTCGATCACATCAAGTCTAGTAGTCTGGTTGATGGCCGCGCACCGTCCCTTATGACGGTTAAAGTAATACCATTGCAATACGAAATTTCGTCTTGAAAGAACGTGCCCAGGTGGCGGAGTGCTTTGGCATCGGGCGCGAAATCGGAGGACGCGGGTTCGATTCCCGCTCGGGACATAAAATTTTGTGCTCCAATAATTTGTAAAATATGATTTTCGCTTAGTACGCGATAGTGTTTGTAATATTTAGAAATAATATCAGATTTATACCTAGTTTTATTGTTGAAATCGACCCCGTAATTTCCTGGTCCAAAATTTACGACTTTGACGGCCCCCATTTTTTTAAAGAAAAATATTAAATATTTGTATACTATACCCAATGCCCCGTGGAGTGCCGGGTTAGAATTGCACCTCCCCATATCATCCCGTGGGTGCCGTAAGAGGCGACTAAGGGAATTATACTGGAAGGTGGGCAGCAGCGCTTTCCAAAGAGCTCAATAATCTTACGCTGTGATCCCCAAGCCGCCTGCCAAGCGTGGGGATTATGGGAAATACCCCCTTAATAGAGGAGGCTGTGTTCAGCAGTGGACGATCCGGTTGATACAGTATACTCAATGATACCTATTCATCTTAGTGCCACAACATAAATATAAAAAATCCAAATTAGTAAATCATTCCATATACGACACACAGACCGACAAATAGACAGCGGAGTCTCCTCATTAAGGCTAGAGTGCACTGTTATCCGGAGACCGGGATTTAGGTTTTTAAAAAAAAAGGTTTTATTTCCACACAAATATTTAAAAGTTTATTGAAATAGAAAAAATAGAAAATGAACTAAAACTATAAAAATGACCGGCGCGAATGGAATATGGATGTGGACTGAGGTAGGAGTGAGAGGCGTCTGAGAAGTAATAAATGCTGACTTAGCTCAAAAGAATAGATATAGGAAAGGTAAGCAGAATAGTAAGGGGAAGTGGGGTATAACATCTCCCCCACTAAGTGTAAACTTACTACTGAAAGGAAGTTTACAGATGTAGAATACAGGGTAAATCAGGTAAGTTAAAATTGGGATAGGAAAAGTAGACGGGAGGTAGGATGCGCCTTTCTAACTTAACGCTAGTACTTATGCTATTTAAAAGTAAGTTACAACTATGTATTTCTTATACTCTTAGTCTAGGTGGAGGAATCTCTTCTTCTCCAGGTATTTCCTCTTCTACATTAGGAGGAGAATGCTTACATGAAAATGGTATAATATAGTTGTTGGCTTTGCAATAATAGATAATAAATATTATAAAAGAATATCATAAAAAGGATAGTGACAATAGGAAAACTAATATGGTTTGTGAAAACGTTATTATTAGTGCTCATAAAATCGTCGACTTCGGTGGATAATTGATCTGCTTGATCTTTCAAGTTATTGAGCTTATCTAGATTAATGTTAGATATTGTCACTGCAGATGTATTAATATTAGATTTTTGAAACGTATTTAAATTACAACATTTGTCATCAATTAGATTAAAATCTGAGTTTATAGGTGGTATGTTTACTTCTAAGTTGAGCATCGCCAATAACTTCACATTTCTACAGAATGCTACACACTGTGGTTTAAGAGATAAAATACCTGTGCCCATAATAGTTATTTCTTTATTATGAAGGTCACATTCTAAAGTTAACTTGGTAGGTCGCGTTTGCACAAATATCCAATTATTGTGTCCTAGGTTTTGCCAGATGTCAATATGTCCATAAATAAATTTTGTATTACATTGTGAAGGTAATGCTTTAATAATTTTAGTCATAAATTCAATTTCGCAAATGGGATTCGAATTAACTGATAGGATATTAAGAGTGTTACAAGCAATATATCCATTATATAAGGTTTTACACGAATTTAAGTCATCCAGTGTACAATATGTGGATTTATCTTTACTTAAAGCTACATAATTAATAGTAGGAACAATTAGTGCATATGAATTAGGAGAAGTTACGTTATGAGTTATAGGAACTGGTATGACTTTGTAGAGATCGTAGTCAATATGATAAACTAATGGAACTTTTAACACAAATACAATACTATTTGAGCTGTAATAAGCAGCAAGTTCGGAGATTTTTAATAATACATTAATATTTCTTACATCTATGGTTACTGGGAATTCCTTATACTTAGGTAAGTGTCTTATACTACTTTCAATATCTGTACATAATTGAGTTGGCGTAGCAACTGATGGATGCAGTGTGTTACTGTTCGCAAACATAATGGAATTAACAATATCTTCTAGCTTAAATGATAAAGTGAGTAAACTGGCGTGAAGAACATTTAACACTTCACTTAACTTATTTCTAAATAATAATTCGTTAGTTACTATGGATACATTTTTCAGCAAGTTATTAGTTACATCATTTAAACGAGCCTCATTATCAATAATAGTTTCTAACGTTTTATTAAAATTAAGAATCGCAGATTTAGAAATAAAAATGCTCTGTTTTATTAGATAAGCTAATCGTTTGTCATTTGAATGTAGTGTTTGAATATCGTGGTAATACTTCTCGGAGTCATTTTCATCCATAGTACCAAATAGCTTTTTCATAATTGAACCTATCCCTGCAAACCAAGCTGATCTCTTAGTTTTAGTTGAGAGCATATGAGATATGGAATCATAGTCCCGAAGAATATCGTTATAGAGGGAGGTAAGGGGTTGAAGTGCATTGAGGCATCGAAAATCATCGATAGCTTTATTTTGTTCACAAATAATTTTGAATGAGCCGAGAATGTTTTCAATATTCGTTAAATGTGGTTTTATAAATTTTAGATCCACTGGAATAACAAAATGAACATGGTCATTTATAAGTTTCAGATTGCTCACGGGATCGAAGTAAATACCAGGACTTTTGGTGACGAATTCCACGTATTGGGCGTCGTCAGTTGCCGACGACGCGTCTCTACGCGTAATGGCGACGGTTCTGTAAATCATAATAACTACTCTAATTTGAATTGCATATGAATATTTTTTATTAAGTAAATGAGTTGTATATTGTATATAAATTAAGTTAATTATAGTATAATAAAGTATATGTTATTAAATAAATTGTAAATAGACTCCTAGGGGTTTAACTTCGTCAAAATGATGGGTGACATGTCTTCGATTAATAAGAAGTGATAAGGTATTGTTACTATGTACTTTTACGATTTTGTATGGACCTTTCCACAAAGGGGAAAGAGCTTTACGGAGCCTGACGTGATTTTTTAAATATGCATATTCGCCAACTTTGTATTGAACTGGTCGGCTATGTTTGTCATAATACTGTTTCGATTTGTCTTTGGAAGCTTGTATATTTTGTAAGGCCTTTTCACGGGATATTTTAAGGCGATGATGGAGCATTTTAATGTATTCTGGATAAGTGACGTCAGCACGTAAGTCAAAGATGGAATCAGGAATATACGGTTTGTGGCCAAATACGAGTTCATATGGGGTGAAACGTGTTGTTGTATGGACAGAGCTATTGTAGGTAAGCATGGCAGTATAAACAAACCTGTGCCAGTTGGTTTGATTCTCGTTTACATATGACTTTAAATATTCTTTTAGAGTTGAGTGGCTTCTTTCTAGAGCACCTTGCGTTTGTGGATGGTAAGGTGAGGACCAGATTTGTTTTATTTTTAAGAAATCGCAAGTCTTTTTGAAGAGATCAGCAGTGAAATTAGTTCCTTGATCTGTCAGTATTGATTTTGGTATACCAAAAGCAGTTATGAAATGTACCAAACATTCACAGGATTCTTCTGCGGTTGCATTTGACATGGGGTATGCGAGAGAAAATTTACTAAGATCGTCTTGGAGAGTGAGTATGTATTTTAATTTTTGCTGTCCAGCTTCAGGTAAAGGACCGACTATGTCAAGACTGATTCTTTCGAATGGACGTGTAGACGTGGTAGTGATTTGCATCGGGGCTTTATTTATTTTACGGAGAGCTTTATTTGATTGGCAGAGTTTGCAATTTTTTATGTAATCTTCGATCTCAGAACGCATGTTTTTCCAATAGTAGCGTTCTTTTATTCTATCATACATTCTGTTGGAGCCTAAGTGTCCTGCGATAGGAATGTCATGGTTTTCCTTTAGGATTTTTGCTATTTCAGTTGGGACTGGATATATAATCGTGTTATGATGAATATTTACTGTTATATTCGTGTTGTTGAAAAGATACGCGAGCATGTTGTATATTTTCACAAAAGAATTTTGTTCAAATGGATTTCTAAAGTCAGATATTGCTATTTCGTTTATATCGCCCTTAAGAAGAATTTCATCTCGAACTGATTTCAGAGTTTTGAAAATATCAAGATATGAACAACTGTCAAAATAGTACACTTTTGTAAAGAGAAAGTAATAGGTCTTATCGTTTATTGTAAACTTCTGGAATGAATGGAGTTCGCGTTCACCGTCATGTATAGAGGCATCTGCTGCAGAGATTATTTCTGGCAGGTAAGGATTTGATTCGTCATAATCAACAGATAATGGAACTAGTATTGTTTTAGTTTTGCTTTTAAGCAGGCTTTCATTGTGTTCCTTTATATAGGTATTGTATGTTTCGTCTTTGTTAGAGAAGGATTTTAGAAACTCGGAATATTCTTTGCTGGAATTAGAATGTAAACCAGCAGGAAAATCTGGTGGGGAATGAATATTCAGTGGTGGAAGTTGATCTGATGTTGTAGAAGGATTCAGTAATGGAACTGGATCTAGAGGTGGAACAGGGTTCAGAGGTGACTGTGGATCCGAAACAGAAGGAGGATTCAGTGGAATAAAATCTAAGTTTGGTTCTTCGAGTGGGCTTATATCAAGATCGCCCAATTCGATCAGATCGTCAAGGATATCTATAGGAGTGTCTGTTTCTGGAATAGGACAGTCATCGAGTAAACCAGATGTAGAAGGTTGAGGATCTACGTCGTCTTGCAAGATTGGATTCACTGGATACCGGGACAATGTATCTGCGTTACTATTAATTCTTCCCCTTTTGTAAATTACGTCGTAGTCGAACTCTTCTAATTTCAGTCTCCAACGGACAAGTTTGGAACCTGGATCCTTGCAATTAAACAACCATTTCAATGGTCGATGGTCGGTAATGATTGTAAATTTGTGTCCATATAGGTATGGTCGGAAGGTTTTAGTGCCAAAAATGATAGCTAAGCATTCCTTTTCTGTAACACTGTAATTACACTCGGCCTTGTTGAGTGTACGAGATGCATAGGCAATAGGGCGATCTTGTCCTATTGGACCCTGGGACAAAATGGCGGAGATGGCATAGTTTGAGGCGTCACACGTGAGAAGGAATGGTTGTGTGAAGTCGGGGTAAGCTAGTATTGGTGCGGAAATTAATTTCCCTTTGAGTGATTCGAATGCCAGTTGATGCTCGTTTTCCCAGCTGAAAACAGTATCCTTCTTCAGGAGTGAAGTTAATGGTTTTGCTAGTTTAGCGAGATCGGGTATGAATCGTCTGTAGTATGACACTAGACCTAGGAACGACTTAATGTCTTTGGGACATTTAGGAGTTGGGAATTTTTCTACAGCTTTTGTTTTTTCGGGGTTTGGCTTTACGCCTTTGTCAGTAATTATGTGACCAAGATAAGAAACTTCTTTACGGAGGAATTCGCACTTATCGGGTTGTAATTTGAGTCTGAATTTGCGAAGTCGGTCGAAGACATTGGAAAGGTTTTTCATGTGAACTTCAAGGTCGTATGAATAGATTACAATGTCATCTAGATATACGAAACATTGGATTCCTTGAAGACCTGAAAGTGCAGAATTCATTAGCCGTTGGAAAGTGGCTGGGGCATTTTTTAATCCAAACGGCATGCGAGTAAATTCAAAATGTCCTTGAGGAACTGAAAAAGCTGATTTAGGTGCGTCCTGTTCGGAGATTTTAATTTGGTGAAATCCAGAAGCAAGGTCTAAGGTACTAAAATATTTGCATTTTCCAAGTTGGTCCAATATTTCTGAAATATTGGGGATCGGGTATGAGTCTCCTATTGTTACGTCATTAAGCTTACGGTAGTCTATAACTACACGCCATTTGCGTTGACCAGATGCGTCTGCCTTTTTTGGAACTATCCAAATTGGAGAAGACCATGGGGATGTCGAGGGTTTAATAATACCGTCATTAAGCATCTTATTTATTTGAGATTGCACTTCTTGTTTGTGTATTTCAGGAAATCGGTAAGACTTTGTATTGATCGGTACTGCGGAGGAAGTAGTAATTTCATGTTGCAGAGCATCAGTGTATGTCAGTTTGTCTTCAGGTAAGTGGAATATGTCAGAATAATCGGAACAGAGGTCATATAATGCGTTTGTCTCTTCTGTGTTAAGATGAGAAACACGTAAAAGGTTTATCACTTCTTCAGTTCGGTTCAGGCAATTTTGATTATCGTCAGCATGAGTCACATGAAAGATCTCATGACTGTTACTAATATCAAGGGGTGATATTTTAAACTTCAAATTATTAGAGTCGATGCGTATTGTTGATTCAGAGGTGTTTACGACTGAAATATTTACTCTAGAGTTTGATTTGACTTTAACAATACAATTTGCAACTAAGAGGGAGTCAATTGGGTTCTGATCAAGGATCAGTCCTTCTTTAACATCGGGATTCAGTACCGAACATTCGATTACTGTCTCAGTTCGAGGGGGAATAGTAAAGATCGGTTCGTTAAATTTCAGGTGAAGTTTTATTTTGTCCACTAAGAGTAAGCCTTCGGCATAGTCGATTTTGCAATTATTTGTTGATAAAAAATCGTTTCCGATTATACCATCATATGGGAAATATATGTTTGGAACCACATGGAAGTGGTTGTTTAGGGAATTGAAGTTAATTATTATGTGACCAAATGAATGCATCGGGTTATCTATTGATCCTATACCACTGAAACTAATAACATGCTTTACTATTTCAGGCATGTTTTCAACAGCATCTATTTTTATGAGACTTATGGATGCGCCACTGTCTACGAGAAGCTTCAGAGGTTTGGAAGAGACGGAGCTTTGAACCTCCACAAAAGGTAAGTATTTTTTGTTGGGTTTGTAGTTATATTATATGTTTTTAATTCATTTTTTTCTGTTTCAGGTGCTGAACACGAAGGACATGATTTAGCAGATGAATTCACACTATTAGTGAGTTGCGGATGGATGGTGTCAGATTTCAAGAAGCTAGTGTTGTCACCATCCTCGCGATTTTGGTGATCTAGTAATCCCGATATATGAATAGGGTTAGAAACAGAGCATCGGGTATCACGAGTTCGAGGTTGGGATTTAGTAGAATTAGAAACAGTGACAATACCACTATAGGTTTGGGGCTGGTTACCCTGTTTGTTAGTGGGTATGGATTCAGTGAAAGAGCCGTTGTAAGTTTGGGGCTGGTTACCCTGTTTGTTAGCGGGCTTAGATTTAGTGATACAACTATAAGTTTGGGGCTGGTTACCCTGTTTGTTAGTTGAATTTGATTCAGTGATATGGCAAGGTTGGAGTGATTTTGTATCGATTTTTCCTGTTAATTTTCCCGCACGATACTGGGCAGGAAGGCCTGTTCGTTTAAATTATCGATGTCATTTAGATCAGATTCTTGAGTTTCAGGCACGTAATGGATAGGTTGATTACGTCTTTGTAAGTTATTTGATGGTTGTTGATGTTGATTGAAATCTGATCGTCTACTATTATTATATTGACGTTTCCGACAGTTTTCAATAGTATGTCCAATATTTTTACAATATCGGCAGGTCACATTGGACAATGACATTTGTTGGGACGAATTTGGGGTTTGTTGTGTCTGATAGGTGTTAGATAGCCTTTGAGGAGGCCTATACTGATTTTGCCTGAATTGGGTTTGAGTTTGTATCCGAGGTTTATTATCAGTTTGATTTCTTCGGTACACGGTTTGTTGAATTCTCTCCTCTGAGATAGCGAGGTTAATGGCCTCGTTCAGGTTACGGGGTGATCTACATCTGACTATGCTAGAAATACGGGGTTGCAACCCCATAAGGAAGTGGTGCAAGGCTAAGTCTTCCATGGCGGCGGTGCGCCCAGCAAGTTCACTTTTCTTGGTATTACTTAAAGAAATCTCGGTGAGCAATTGTGAAAGACAAGTTTCTATGCGCAATGAATATTGATTTACATTCTCTTGCGGGCCCTGTCTGCTCTCTTGCAAATCAGTAAGTAGGTGGGCATAGTGTTTCCTTTCGGAAAATTGGGTTTTCAGAAAATCTTTTAATTGTTCCCATGATGCGAATTCTTTTATAGAGCAGGCAAGCTCCGCTTTTCCATGTAATTGGCTTAAGATATATTTGAAAAGAATAGGTTTTTGATTTTCTGTAGCTAGTTCATATGCATTATTGCAGTTAATTATGAATGAATTTAATGTTTCTCTACTGCCATCGTATGATTTTATAAATTTAAAAAGGGTATTGAGATCCATATCGGTTGCTTGGGACGATCTAGTGTACCGCGGGGATAAGCCAGATGATTTATCTGATCCTACAGGTGAGGGGGGCAAATCGGGGATATCGATAGTTAACTTACTGTTTTCTGGTTTAATACCTTTAAGCATCACGATAGTCAAACACAAGCTATACAATTAATGTAGAAGTCAAACATTACAATATAATTATATTACAAGCATAAATCAATCAAGTTCAATATAAGTCTATTATTAGAATAAGTTACTGGTAATTAATCTGTATGTAGCTTAAACAAGGGCCAGAGACTCACAGATTTGCTGCGTAGGCGGTGATAACGATGAGCGGGAGCCCGAGACGCATTCCGGAGCGATTGATGAGGTGATTCTTGACACGAAGTTAGGTTTGATGCGATGGTATGGTATGATTTGGTAGTTACTGATTTATTCAACAGGAACTATAGATGCAAGTGATGATCATCGGTAACTTGGTAAGTATATTTTCTTTTTAGTTTACTTCACTTGAGAAAATTTCGGTATTTTGCAGGATACACGAAGATATAGAACAAGTATTTTCACAACACTACACAACACACACAGGTAGACACGGTAAGTAGGTTTTCACTTTCGTTTTCACACTTTTCACACAGTTTTTACAGTATTTCAGGAATGAGACGTTCCGAGGGATTTATGTATCCCACCGCTGCCACCATTGTTATCCGGAGACCGGGATTTAGGTTTTTAAAAAAAAAGGTTTTATTTCCACACAAATATTTAAAAGTTTATTGAAATAGAAAAAATAGAAAATGAACTAAAACTATAAAAATGACCGGCGCGAATGGAATATGGATGTGGACTGAGGTAGGAGTGAGAGGCGTCTGAGAAGTAATAAATGCTGACTTAGCTCAAAAGAATAGATATAGGAAAGGTAAGCAGAATAGTAAGGGGAAGTGGGGTATAACAGCACGTAGCGCTTTCCATATAAACGTAGTTTCTTCATATTTTAAATGCCAAGTTTAAACTCAGTGAAATTTTGCCATATACCTAAGCGTAAGTATGTTTCTTAAGCCTGCACCGAGGCAATTGTGAAATAATTACGTTCGTTTGATCCCTTGCTGTATCTTTATTTCTTCATTTTTAGTTATGCAATTAATATATATGATATTGAAGGATTCATTCCATAAATCATACACTTTAAAAACAAGATTACTTAAAGTTTCCTCGATAGAAAAAAAATCCTAAGTTATATCAAAACAATTAAATAAACCCTTAGTACGGCGTAAATACTTCACGGAAAGTCATAAGTTTTTGAATAATAAAAAAACAACGTGTTTTCTATAACGTATACATATTACATTTTTCAAATAGGTATTTCTTTTTATTATACGAAGGAAATAGCTAAATTCACGCACGTTCTGCCCATTTTAGCCAGAGCCGCGATGTTTTGTCTCTGTCCCCTTTCAGTACAGCTTCGGCTGTCGGACGGGGACGGATGCTGGCGGCGTGTCTTACTCACACATACATACGCGAATTCCTAAAAAGCTCGGTGCGCTCTTAATTGCCAGTTTTTCGATTTATCATTTAGTAGGTGAGAATTCACATACAAAATAAATATTCCAAATAATTTTGAAAATCCTTAATCCTAACAAAACTGGAAAACCAGAAGCATAGATATTAGGCTCACATACATCCATGCAAAATTTTACCAAGTTTGAACTCTTGGTATTTAAAATATGACGAAACTACGTTTGTATGAAAAGCGCTACGTGCACACTTACCTTCATAGGGATCTGTTTTGCCCTTTAAGTACTGAACCCTACACAGTTGCGAGTCTATTTCAGAACTTTCTCATTTGAATGTCGATTATAAACATGCATTTATTTTGACAAAGTTTTGGCTTCCTCCTATTTTTACCTTCTACGTCTCCGTAGCTAAGTCTACGGTGCAACGTCTACGTGGGTTGTCCACGTATATATATGGGGGTATAGCTACGAACGAAAATTCCGAATGAGGGTAGGTGACGAGCCTACCCTCATTCGGAATTTTCGTTCGTAGCTATACCCCCCATTAACCCGGTTATAATGATGAGCTAACAATAAGATATAATATCACTTTGATTTGCGGATTAGTACTTTCTTTAACTTCGTCTCGGATTTCATTTTACTTTTCTGTATACACATAATATGTTGAATTACAATCCAGCTCAAAATTTTTATAACTTGTATAATTATTGTAAATGAGAAATTGACTGTAATTTGTTTTGTGTATCTAAATAAATAAGGTAACTTGACGCAAGTCAAGTACAGGTGCTCATCTAGCGCATTAGATCCCCCTGGTAAATATACCTCTATCGTAACAGCCCTCGATAGAGGTACAATTTACATATTGGAATAAGTACTTATTTACTCGTCACTCACCAACAGGAGAGTTACCAATAGTTGTTACAGTTTGTTTAAAAATGTTAAAAGAACACAATAGCTCAGCCTAACCATTTATATAATTCCATGCTCGTAGACTAAGCTCAGGAACTTACCGTATCGTGCATTTTCACAACAAATTAATCACAATCACAACTAACAAAACTCTTTTGGAATGTTGATTTATGATTTCAACGCATGCTAATTTACAATTTGATTGCCTAAAGAAATGCTGGGAATTTAAAACAAAAATATCTCAAAAATACCAAGACAATGTAGATTGCATTTGACAGGAATAAAAATAGTTTTTACATTTCATTGCCCTATGGGAAACATGCGATGCAAAAAGGCTTTATGTAGATATTGTCGATGATTTTATGTGTAGATTGAAAAGAGATCGTATATCTCATGATCCAAGAAAACAAGGTATTCTACTCCCATTGCGGTTTAGATTTCGCTAAATACATCGCAAACGCCTGGTTTATTACATAATAAACGGGTATATGCACCATATATCACAGATATATTCACTGTTTGCATGCAAACAATTTGAACTGATTATGGTAACCGCGCTTATTACATTTGTCAATAGCATGTTTGCTTCTTAGCAATTAATCCACATCAATGATCGATATTAGTGTATAGACTTTAAGGCATTCTTATGTGACAAGATTGGTCTTACGTACAAAATATAAAGTTAGTAATTCTAACGACAACAAAAAAAAAACTACTACAACAAAACTCACCTAACTGTCACAATTTGAGTTTGACGTTTGTGCACATGCTGCACTACCTGTCACTGAGGAAGTAATATTTAACTACCTGATTTCTGTGAGCGTTATATGAAGCCGGAATGACGTCATAGATGACATCATATTGCTATCGAAGTGTCAGTTTAGCACATAATGAACCAACCTTTTTCGTGAATACAGAACTGCGCATACATATTTGCGTGATTTAAACCGTAGGGCCCGAAAGAGACGCTTTCGTTACTTCAAACTTAGCACTTTATTACATAATGATTTCAGCAAAATACGAAGATATTATTAATTTTCCTGTGAATGTTTAAATAAATTATTTAAAATGTCTAAGCAAAAGAAAAACTACAGTCAATGTTTATCAATGAAAATGACATAAAGAAGTTGTCTCAATAAGGTTCCACCTTTTTGAAATTAATCGCCATCTTTGTCAAACATATATGATTTGCACGTATTTCCTTCTCTTTCATACGCGCAGTGATTCGCAAATTGTTGTCCGTGGTTGTGTAGTGGTGCTCATTTCTGTAGCTGAAGCAGTGATGGCTCAGTGGCATTGGCTATGGACTGCCGCGCAGCAGGTCCATAGTTCGAATCCCGCCCAGAGCTTGAGCTTCACCGCATGGTGGAAGGGCATTTTGCGAATGCCCGCCTGGCTAGCGACCACCCTCAAGTAGAAAATCTGTCGCCAAGCATCTAACGGTGTGTTCCGGCAGCAGTCCTTGAGAGCCAGAAAAATTACAGGCTAATGAGACCTAACAACTGGACGTCTCATTGTGACGGGCACAGTGCAATTCGTCGTTGACGAAATGCGTCTGTTATAGGCAGAGGTTAGTCCACTTAACATCAGGTGGGCCTCGGGCTTGTTCGGTCACAATAACATAAAAAAAAAAAACCTAGGACTATAACCATTTATGTTTTTACTCCTAGACAAGAGGTAAAAACATAAAGGACTAGAGGTTAAAAGCTTCTTTGTTCTATTCGGAACTGCAATGACGCATCTCCTGCGATAGGGTTTTCGATTTAATTATATCTCGTTCACAAAACTGTGTCACGACGTCCGCGCAAGAGATAGGGCCTATACATAAAACTTTGGTTCAGAAACTTACAAGGTTCATGTAGTATCACTTGCTCAATGATTGGTTCAAATATAATATATTTATATTAAATTAATCACTCCTGTGTGGAATCCATGAACTGTTGTTCTTATTTCCCCCGAATCTCACCAAGTCAAGGTACAAATTGACAGGCGCGATGACGAAAGCAAGTGTCCCGGTCACGTGACATCCGGTCTCGGAGTGTAATACATCTTAATGTTTTTTGTTTTACACAGTTATTGGACACCAAATAACATACTAACCTATAACTGTAAAAATATGAAAAAATAGAATTACACCGTAGCAATATATATATAATAAATAGAAACTGTAAAACAACTTTGCCGATTCTCGCGCTTTGCGTGATCAGGTTTTGGTTTAGCAACTAAACCAAAACAATAAGTTTTGAATTAACGTCAGTGTTAGCCGTCTGGACGATCGTACACATTAAGCTCTCAGTTAATCGTTGAATGCCTACCTTTTTTATTTATTTAGAATGGACTTAGGTGCTGTTTGCCGCTGTGGCAATATAGCTCCACTGGATTGTGGCAAGGCTGTACCCTCAATAGCCCTGAGCACGGGAACCTACACGAATTAACTACTGGAGCAGTAGACAAAACTGGGATTATCGATCCCTCCCGGGAGTACTCGAGAATCAGTACGATATATCGGGCAACTGCTGGACCGTATAACAAAATTTCGCTGTGCTGCTCCGGGCTGACTGCTCGGAATGGCTGAGCGATGATTTGAAGCGGTTCTTTAAACTATGGTACTTCTTATTCTGTTCACAATAAAATCCACATTCGAGTAAATAATACTTAAAATGACCATTTTAAAAACATTTCTAATCAATTGCAGGTAATTTTGCATCAGATTTGTTTAGAGAGCACCAAGTTAGATGGCGAAATGTCCTTTAAAACAAAGCTAGAATTGTACACGAAAGTCATCTTTTATGACTGTCATTCGTCAGAGTTATAAAAACTTCTATATTTTAGAGAAGTTTCAAGAACTTAAATTTAAAGAATTTGTTTATAATGGACATCTCAATCTGTCGTGTGACCCGAGGGAAACCTCGGGTCATTTCACTAACGAAGGAGAACTTGATCTCTTATGTATATTAGTATGACCACCATTATAATAATATGTAACTACCAATGTAGGTACAGTAGGTATACTTTATGTAAAACAGCACCCAACTCGTGTGCCTTATTAATTAATCGATAAAAGTAATCTTCCATATGACAAAATAATTATAATAGTCACGACTTATTACTTACGTCAAAACTATTACTTCTATAATGACATCTTGAGCAATATACAATATTCAGTGTAGACTCAAAGGGATCAAATTAAATTAATTCTAAATGAATATTTAAACAATCCATAAAACCATTATTTAATAATTTGATGATGTGAGCGTCATGAGTGATAAAGCTCGTGTTTGAATAAGTGTGGCAAGAGTAGAGTACAATAATTAAATAAAATAGGGTGGTTTTGTTTGTAATTTAAAAATATAGGTAAGTGATTTTAAACAGTTTAGTAATGATCCAAGTGTGAGTTCTTCCAATAATTCGTTAATAATTCGTTATTTTTTACATACAGATCGAGCATAACGGGATTCTGACTTCTGACCCGCACTGACTATTTTTTAACTGACTGACTGACTGTTTTTAACTGACTTCAAAAAAAGGAAAAGTTTCTGATTATCGACTGTTTTTTTTGGCTCGAATACATTGATGATGTTGTAATTTTCACTTGTCGATGTAAAATTAACATAAAATACTGTATGTTAGTGGTTTGGTTTATTTACTATTTGATGTTTTTTTGTTTTATTATATTTTCTGTTTGATGTCGTTTTTTTGTTAAGTAAATGGTACTTGGACTAATGTCATATCCAAGTTTGACACTTGATGTACTTATGTTTTTCCGATAGAGAAAAAGAAATACACCTATACTGTATGGGGAATGTATACTGTATACCCTTTTTATTATTACCAATATCATTTTTAAGGTTTTGTATCTATTTCCAGTTCTAGGCAATAATCTATACTAACACACACAAATAGAAAAATTAAACTGGTTATATTTTACGGTTCCACGTAAGATATAGAACTCGGGCCCTAAAGACAGATGGACGGACGGACGGACGGATGGAGGGGCGGACAGTCGAGTTTTAGTAATAAACGAAGATATTTGAGAAGAAATATGAAACGTTTTCTTAAAAAAAACCCTAAAAATAACGATCAACTGTTGGATAAAAGATATTCAGCTTCAAAGTCTTTAAGTAACATGATAACATGATACTCACTCGGTCTTATTTTCCAAGTTACGTGTCCTCCCCATTTTTGGCAAATTTGCGTGATTCTTTTTGTTCGACAAGGTAAAGGGAAGGTAAAGCAAAAAATACATTCTTCAATTTGGAAGTCAAATAAATTTATTTGTGGATCAAAATGCGAGTCTATAATGTGACACAAGGGCTTACCATACCTAACTCATCAATCAATTTGTCAATGGAAAAACATGTCGGTACCATCACATACCATTATCCCCGCGTTGCCAATACCGAAGATGGAGTGCCGTAAGCCGTCACATATTGTTGTACAACTCCGGCTAAGTACGGCAGTTGGGGATGGTTATAAATAGGTGGAAAGCATTGTGTGGGGAGTAGCGTGGCTGGTGTTAGTAGGGTGAGTGTAGTAGGAGGTGCGCGAGGCATGCGCGTTAGCGAGATTTGCTGACGTCAGGGGCATCGATCGGGCGAAGCGGGCTGGCGTCGGCGTCGCGCTCTCGTACCTTCAGAGCTGTCACAAGGCACGTGAGCCAAGCCAGACTGCCGCGGGTTATGTAACGCCAGCTCCATGTCCCTCCAGGGCACCCATGTGCGGGCTAAGTTTTAGAACCAGGAACAGCCCTTCGCAGAAAACCTCCCTCCGATGGGGCGACAGCTGCCTCGCCAGGGCTGACTCGTCGACGCGACGCCCAGCACCCGTTACCTGTGCACAGTGACATACATATCGATAGTGTTATATTTGTATCTGTATATTTTAGATGGATATTGTTTAGGTGATAATTATGGACGAGATATAAGTGAGCGGAGGTTAACAAATATCGACTTTGGATTTTTACTATAAAGGAGTAAGTAGAAGTTACACATTCCTGATGTATGTCTAAATGTCTCATAAATTATACCTGCTTCATTCTTAATGGGTTTCCTTTGAATTTCTATAAAATTACTACTTAAATATTGTATGGAGACGAACTTTCAAATAAGTTTAGTATCGATTAACGTGAGATCTAGTCTAACCTTTGTAAAACCTTGGTATGCTCAAGTGCCATTCCCAATGCTATCACAAAGCCTTGACGATGAAATGGTGCTCCAATTATATTTGAATTTAAATCAAGTATCTAATAATAGTAGATTCACCTTCATAAAACAAAGTTATTTTTTTCTGTTCCTCAGTCCTGTTCAAGTACGATAATCATACATATTTTAAAAGAAAACTAAATAAATGGATCTATTATTCACTACACTACAAATCCGTTGAAAAATTTATGAGGAGTAGCATAATAAAGCACTTTTATATTTGTTATGAAATCGTTCAGATGGTATGTCAATAGGTCATCATATGTGGCCGTACGGAGGTCTTTCGACCTATCTACCTAAACTTTCTACTTATAATATAGAGAACTTGTATTTTTTTGAAAATCTGCTATAGACATAACATAGGTATATTCAAAATTCCCTGCTACTCTCTTTACTTGGTTACCCTGACTGCTAAAGAAATACATGTAGATATACTCGAGTCTGCAATCTTTATTTAGGGTCTTTTACGAGTTTCTTTGTCTGATTCATTAGTTTAGCTCCTAGTACAGAATATTCTTGGCAAGCAATTGCGGCCATTCAGAAAAAAGATGATTTACAATGATGAATAATGAATATATTCAGGCGTTACTTTGATTATGATTATATTTATGATTTACAATCTCTGATATATTACTATGTACCACTCTGATGTATATTAGTATGTACTATTACTATGTACCACCTCAATACAAGAACGTAAGTAAGCAGTCAAGTTGACTAATCTCAAAAGAATAGCCTTTGCAGGTCACAAGGTACATGTTCAGGAAGCCAGCAAAAACTTGATCTGTTAAGTTTCCAGGCATCTTTAGAATCTGTTATGTTTCCAGAAGGGGCAACAAACATTCAAGATGATCAACATAGCGGGCGTGATCTCCATCATCTTGTTCTACGTGCTGATCCTGGCAGTGGGCATTTGGGCAGGAAGGAAGAAGCCTGCTGGCAATGACTCTGAAGAGGAGGTGATGCTGGCTGGCCGTTCTATCGGCCTCTTTGTAGGGATATTTACTATGACAGGTAAGGCATCAACATACAGACCAAAGGTTTTTAAAATTTAACTTTTTTATGTTTTATTCTTCTTTTATCATTGTTTCAGCTGATGAACGTTTAGGTACTTAAATATATATATAGACTAGCAGCCCGCCCCGGCTTCGCACGGGTATTAAAAAATAATTATAATATTTTTTACACAAACACATAAACCCTTCTATTTTAGTCAGGTTACTAAGAAAAGAAAAAAGTAAAGAATGTTTAATGTATATTTTTTTTATGAACTTTTATTTATATTTGTTTTTGTTCTAATGTTTTTTTATCTGGCAAAATCATTAATCTCTTTTTGCGCAGTTGGATAATTTTATTTAGTTCTATGTCCTTCCCCATGTTTCAAACCATTTCCATACCAAATTTCACCCTAATCGGTCCAGTAGATTGGTTATCGCGCAAAACCATTAACCTGTTTTTGCGCAGTTGGATGATAACTATTTTATGTCCTTCCTCGTGTCTCAAAATATTTTCATAACAAATTTCATCCTAATCGGTTGAGTAGATCGGTTATCGCGCAAAACCATTAACCTCTTTTTGCGCAGTTGGATAAAAACTATCCTATGTCCTTCCCCATGTCTCAAAACATTTACATACCAAATTTCATCCTTATCGGTCCAGTAGATAGGTTATCGCGCAAAACCATTAACCTCTTTTTTGCACAGTTGGATAAAAACTATCCTATGTTCATCTTCGTGTCTCAAACTATTTTCATACTAAATTTCATCGTAATCGGTCCAGTAGTTGCAGAGACTATTCAATGCAAACAAACAAACAAACAATCAAATCTTTCCTCTTTATAATTCAAACCATTAACCTGTTTTTGCGCAGTTGGATAAAAACTATCCTTTGTCCTTCCTCGTGTCTCAAACTATTTCCATACCAAATTTCATCCTAATCGGTTGAGTAGATTGGTTATCGCACAAAATCATCAACCTCTTTTTGCGCAGTTGGATAAAAACTGTCCTATGTTTATCCCCGTGTCTCAAACTATTTCAATACCAAATGTCATCCTTATCGGTCCAGTAGATCGGTTATCGCGCAAAACCATTAACTTCTTTTTTGCGCAGTTGGATAAAAACTATCCTATGTCCTTTCTCGTGTCTCAAAATATTTCCATACCAAATTTCATCCTAATCGGTTGAGTAGATCAGTTATCGCGTAAAATCATTAACCTCTTTTTGCGCAGTTGGATCAAAACTATCCTATGACTATCCCCGTGTCTCAAACTATTTCCACACCAAATTTCATCCTAATCGGTCCAGTAGATCGGTTATCGCGCAAAACCATTAACCTCTTTTTTGCGCAGTTGGATAAAAACTATCCTTTGTTCATTCCCGTGTCTCAAACTATTTCCATACCAAATTTCATCCTAACCGGTCCAGTAGATCGGTAATCGCGCAAAACTATCAACCTCTTTTTGCGCAGTTTGATAAAAACTATCCTATGACCATGCCCGTGTCTCAAACCATTTGCACACCAATTTTTATCCTAATCGGTCCAGTAGATCGGTTGTCGCGCAAAACCATTAACCTCTTTTTTGCGCAGTTGGATAAAAACCATCCTATGTCCTTCCTCGTGTCTCAAACTATTTCCATACCAAATTTCATCCTAATCGGTCCAGTATATCGGTTATCGCGCAAAACCATTAACCTCTTTTTTGCGCAGGTGGATAAAAACTATCCTATGTACATCCCCGTGTCTCAAACTATTTCCATACCAAATTTCATCCTAATCGGTCCAGTAGATCGGTTATCGCGCAAAACCATTAACCTCTTTTTTGCGAAGTTGGATAAAAACTATCCTATGTTCATCCCCGTGTCTCAAAGTATTTCCATACCAAATTTCATCCTAATCGGTCCAGTAGTTTCAGAGCCTATTCAATGCAAACAAACAAACAAACAAACAAACAAACAATCAAATCTTTCCTCTTTATTATATTAGTTTAGAAGTTTAGATATGTAGTTAAGAACCAAGCTCAGAGTTACTCAACGAGCTATGGAGAGAGCTCGGAGTTTCTTTGCGCGATAAAATCCGGAACGTGGATATTCGCCAAAGAACAGAAATCACCGACATACCTCTCAGAATTTGCAAGTTGAAGTGGCAATGGGCAGGCCACATTGCTCGACGAACTGATAACCGATGCGGAAGAAAGGTTCTCGAGTTGTTACCACACTACACAATTGACAAACAATTATTTGAAATACCATCATTGGTCAGTTAACAACTACTGCCCACAATTTGAACCACGTATAATTTACTTAAATCGCTTTTTATTGGGAACTAAGTAGATACGAAGACTACTGAGTAAAGCGGGAAATGTTTTATAAATTATAATAACTTACTAAAAATTTTTGAATTGAAATTCTCGTGAGTTTCACACATATTTAAATATTATACATTAATAACATATTTAAATATTACTAAAAATTGTTTTCTAAATACCTTACAAGAATATTTCTGCTCGTGCTAATTGGGGTAATGAACATGGACATTGATTTTAACATGGATATATGCCTCTGAAATACCGCGGGATTATAAATCAGGGATTTCATTTCTTTTACACGATAAACATAATTGAAGTCTCAGATGCTTGTCATTGAGTATTATTTAATGCAATATATTTTGTTTGCAGTTTATTGACTAAATGATTTTCATTGATTTTTATTTAATGCAATATATTTTTATTCTGTTTGCAGTTTTGTTAACTAAAGCAACAAATTGATACTAATGACTACAACGGAACGGTCCGGCCGCCGATATAATACGTTTGACAGTTCGTGTTCGTATTGTGGTAGCTTATAAATGGAGTAAAATATACAATATAGCCTATATTTAGATACTTAATGCCTGACTAATACAATAGTAAGCAGTCAAACTGACTATATTACTTTGAACTGAAGGAAAAATATTCACAAAAAGAACTGTCAAACGCATTCTTACGGAAGCCGGACTGTAGCAAAAATATTTACTATTATTATATAATACTATCGTTTTCATTGACTTAAATATTACTTCGTTAGGACAGGCCCGATGTCATTTTTAAATGTTTAACGTTCGTGTTTAAACTATGGTATAACCATGGAAGTAATAAGTACTAGTTGTACGTAGTACTTATTACTTCCATGGGTATAACACCGAATACCGACGTGGGCACAGATAACTATGACGCAATCCCGATGTTAAACTTTTGTACAAAACACCAAACTTTTTTTTTTTTTTTTTTTTTTTTTTTATGTTATTATGACGGAACAAGCTCGAGGCCCACCTGATGTTAAGTGGACTAACCTCTGCCTATAACAGTTGCAATTCATGACAACTCACGAATTGCACTGCGCCCGTCACATTGAGACATAGTTGTTACGTCTCATTGTGCCTGTAATTTCACTGGCTCTCAAGGACTACTGCCGGAACACACCTTTCGGTGCTTGGCGACAGACTTTCTACTTGAGGGTGGTCGCTAGCCAGGCGGGCATTCGCAAAACGCCCTTCCACCATGCGGTAAAAACTGTGTACTAAAGAGTTTTTAGAACTATATTTTAAACAGCAGTAGAACAAAAGGTAACATTTCTTAGTAACGCTTAATACGGGGGCAAAAATTTTAAAATAAACTTTCTTTGAGATATAAACTATATTTTGCTTGATACATTTCAGAGGTTTACCCCATTTTAGATTTAAGCCTTGATTCAAGTTTTAGTCACTATATTGTATGTATCCTTGTATCACATGATACTGGTGCTACGGAAAGCGTCACTATCATGTATTACAAGACCACGGAATCCAAGAGATAACGTTGACTTTTGTCGATGAGATATTTTCTTTACAATTTCTTAGACAATACGTATTATATTGATACCATTGAAATTACATAGTAACAAAAGTAGATATAGAAAATGAATATTAGTAAACAGCTTATTTGATGAGATATATATAAATGTATCATGGATGTAAAATCTAAATTGAGGAGGAATAAATTAAATTCTCCGGAGTTTTACATACATTTAAATATCATTAATTAAAAAACACTCACGTTAGGGATGGAGACGTCTCGCGGGATTCGAGCATATCGGATGCTCATCATTAGAGCGTAGCGTAGCTGCGTCTACGAGCACCGCACGCGCAGTTCAGCTTGACATCGTATTTCGGTCGACGTAACCGATTCCTAATTTGACTATTTTGTTAGTCAATACAAATGCTAAGAATAGCATAAAAAAACATATTACCGAGCTTTCGGCCAATTGACCAACAAAAACATTGAATCGACAGACTACCCTCTCAAAATAAAAATTTAATACGTATGTGTACGAAGCATCGAAAGCCTTCAAAGAAACTTAAGTAAAGGTACTTATTTGTTCAAAAAACTTCATTCGAGTAAAAGTGAATTTTTTTCAAAGGTCTATTTGTAGTCTATATAAACTTATAAAACGGGATAATTATTACAATAGATTTAAACAAATTATCATGTTTTACAATTCAGAAATCCCGAGGCTGTAGGGCGTATCCATACCATCCATAGTTGCGTTCAAAGTACATAAATTAAATTAGAAAACCTAATTCGGATCCTTTATATCATCTTTGGCTATTGGTGCTCAGATTTCACTAATGTACGCGAGACCACATAAACTCCACAAAGCTGTAATCGATTCCCAGCATTACGCTACCTGCCATACTAGGAAATTTTCCACATTCCCTAAAACTTTCTGTCCTTTAATCTCACAAACGCAATGATGCACACACAATACATAACCTCATGACCTATGGTATTTGGACCACCAAGACCACCTATGGTGTCAATTCAAACAGATGGGCACAATAAAGTTTGATAGGATATTTTAAAATAAAGCCTAAATTTTTAAGTTTCTCGATCGTAAGTTCGAATAGTCAAAACCTTCGGAAGATGCTTCGTGTAGAAGCAAAGCGCGCCGATACTGCTCTGGATAGGCGGCTTAATAAGAAGTTTTTTGTGTGTGATAACTTTTTACACGGTGTACTGATGTTAATGTTTTTTTTATTATTTTCTAAAACTGGTGCTTGTAAGTGGCATTTAAATTTGAGTGAAATCTGACGAATAGTATTTGAGTTATCCCCAATAACTCAATACTATTAATCGTATTTAATTGGCTTCGCCTACATTGATAATGTTCTCATTTTCACTTGTTAAAATGAATAAAAAAAACTGTATAGATACGATGGTATCGAAGAGCATCGTGGTATTTCTACGTGGTACCTTTCTAGTTTGGTGATGTTCTGATGAAGTTTTTCGGAGACATACCATGGAACTCTTTAGTATTTACTTTCCCACGGATATTTACGACACCAGAGGTTTTGAGGATGTGTTGCCGGCCTTTGAGGAGAGAATATGCTCTCTTACTGCAGGCTCCTATGTCGAGTCAGTTTGGTCAATACATTTTGGCAGTGCTAGGCAGAAAATGTCGTGAGAATTGGTTGTAAAATTCCAGACGGCTAGCACTAGACGTTACTTGTTTCTTATCCACCCAGTAACTTCACTTGCTACAGTGTCCTTCACGCCCAAACACTGTGTTTAGACACTACCAGCTTCGAGGCACACATGCGGTGGTACACACCAAGACCGTCTCATACTAAAGATACCACCTGTGAAACCAGTACTTATGCCTCGCACAAGGTGGAAAGCTACTTCAGACTCTACCAATCATTCTTATCATCAATAAACTGTCGAACAATACCTAACTACTTTGATCAATACATTGTTTGATTGTCGATTTACTGATATCGTGCGCTTCGATAGCTTCAATTATGCGCGTAATCTACGCCCGCCCTACACCCTACCGCCCGCCCAAGCCTCCCAGTCGTGGGCGATAATCCATTATTCCACAGTAGTTCATTATTACCTCTTTTTGACGTCATTCCAGTGAACACTGCGTAACTGAGTATTATAGTTGTTACGTATTGGATAAATGAGAACGTTCAGGTTTAGGGTGGTTGGATCCGTGGACCCCACTCCCACACCAAATAGTTACTCACGTAGGCGATAGCTCGTTAATCTGTAGAAGCTAATTGTAACTTGTCTATGCACGATATTAAAAACCGTATATTTATTTATTTATTATCCAACTTACAGCTATCATTACAGGTACTCAACCCAATGCGCCAGTGTAGCGATGTATACATTAAACAACATAACATAAAATTCTCAAAGCTACGTTTGTGAGTTCACTCAGATCACAGCTAAATAAATCTATTTCATCCGCAATGTCATTGAGAGTGCGAAATGCTCGCGTAAGAGGCGCCACTCGTAGGAGGTTGGTCCGCGCGTGAGGCAATGCCAACAGCGGCAGCCGTCTTCGGCACACTAATCCATCCGGAACGCACAAGTATATCTGCTGTAGAACATCAGCATTGTGTACCCTACCTCGCAATATTTTAAAGATATAAGTAACGAGACTAAACTCTCTCCTGACCATTAGTTCATTATATCCTACCATGCCTAGAATAAATAGAGTAGGGTACATCAATGGATAAAATTTACATTTTTTTATATATAAATTAACCAGTCACTGATTAATACTAAATGCATACAGTATTTTTATACCTTGGAACTTCTTTTCTTGACCATTAGATTTGCGTTGTTTTTTGCAGCTAGCCTATGCTAAACTTTGACCACTTACTTTATGGTACGAGTATCAAGGATTGCCACTGGAACAACCTTCTAGGTGCTGGGCCACAGATTATTAACTTGAGGGTGGTAGCTAGACAGGCAGGCTTTCATCAAATGTCCTACTACTATGTTATCACGACTACCCTATGACTACAACAGGGACCGATAATTTAACGTGCTTTCTAAAGCAGATGCACGCTCAGTAGTAAATATCAGTAGAGGACACCCATCCCAATAATGACAGCAGCGGACATTGCTGAAGGGCGCTGGTTGGGAAAAAGGAACAAAATGAAAGGTTACTTGGTTCAGCTCACCCCGCGTGCCAGATGTTATACGATGCGTAGATTGCTTAGTAGTTAGTTTCTTTTCAGGATTCCGTACCCAAAGGGTAAACACGGAACCCTATTACTGAGACTTCGCTGTCCGTCCGTCCGTCTGTCAACAGGCTGTATATCAAGAATGGTGATAGCTAGACAGTTCAAATTTTCACAAATGATGTATTTCTATTGCCGCTATAACAACAAATACCTACTAAAAATGAAATAAAATAAATATTGAAGGCTCCCATACAACAAACTTGTTGTTTTTCCGTTTCTTGCTCGATACTTATAACGGTGACAGGTAGACGCTTTAACTAATCACAGACTATTTAGTTTTATGTTCTCTTTAAATATAATTACTAAAATAAAATAAAATAAATAATTAAGGGGCCATACAATAAAAGAGATTTTCGCCGTGCCTACCCAGCTCAATCTGACACTGCGAAAAGTGTCTGTAACTTGAAAGATTAGGTTACAGATAATGGTACGGAACCCTTCGTGCGCGAGTCCCACTCTCAAAAGGCCGGTTTTTTTTCCGTTGCATTCCAAGCCGATTTTCTTGTAGGCGATATTGTTAGCGAGACGATTTGCGGCTGATGGTGATATACCGTCGTTTCGGTAATATTACGAGGTCAGTTACGGAGCTCTCGCCTCGATCGCGTGCCGATTAGACGTCAACGGAGCTTTTAGCTACTCCCAAGATAGCCAAGGAATTTAAAGTGCATATAGGTAGGCCAAGGGTAGTTATGAATTGAGTCATTGGAAGAGTTGCGTTCATATATTTATGGTTCGGAGAGGTTGAGGTTGCATAAACATGATACGATGAATTTGGTCACTTTGAAGGTGAAATCCTCTTCAGAGTATCATTGTTTAGATTAGGAAAACTTATATATTGTGAACGGAAATTTTGGCCACAAATTCATGCTGAAGATTTTTATTTGTAGATGAAATGCAGCTTTATTTAAACTATTTTTTTGAAATCTTTCTCAATGATAGTAAATTTTCTCATCTAACTCACGCTAAAATGCGACCATTTATATCCCTAACCAATCTGTGCTGAAAATAACCGTATTATATCAGATAACCGTATCGACGTGAAAATTATTAATTGCTCTAATTTTCGTGCTTTATGGAGATACAAAAGGTCGTAGCAGCCACGTGTAGCGCGCATTGAGATTGGACTTTGTTTAATTTGGATTTTGTTTTATTTTCCATTACAAGTTCCTGCATAACCTATTTTGATGCCTAGAAACGAATGTTCTCGAACATGGCGAATAGCGTCCTGACATTTGTGAGGTGTATATTGCATTGCTTCGTGCAATTAGTCAAATGCATTTGTTACTGTAAATATATAGGTACGTATTTAATATTTTAAGTGGTTTTCTCGGGAACTACAAACGTTTAGTGTTAAAGATTATGAGATCAAAGAATCGGGAATAGCGGCCCGCGTGTAATAATCGTAGAATTATTGATTAGAATAGGAAATGAATGAAAAATAAAATTTTAAAAATATGGTTTTTAGATAAATCTACTGTAGAATTTATAGAAAACCTTGTTATGCCAAAGATATGATGTATTTTCATAAATATAGCTCCGTTTGCGCTAAAAAAACCCTTCAGTTTTCCTTTGGTTTTGGAAAACTGAAGGGTTTTTTTTCCATGCCAATGTTATGGTCACTTACCATGAGTTGGCTTGAACACACACTACGAAGTTACAAGAAGCAAGTATGATGATGAAGTGTGGTTTCAGCGACATGGGTGGGCGGCGGCTACATCAATGGCACAGCGGAGGCCATCTACACTTCGGGGCTGGTGTGGTGCCAGGCACCCTTCGGCTACGCGCTCTCGCTCGTATTCGGTACGTATATATGTTTACTTGAGTACTATTACTTTTTCTGTGCTATAAGCCCCAAGCGTATCTCCATCAAATATCTTTGTTGAATAGTAAGATGAATGCTGCACGTTGGGCGCCAATTATGGCCATTTAAAATGGCGCCCAACATGTTCGCAACAGAATAGATTTTAAAATCGACGAGTATTTTCTTTACAAAATGAAGTAAAATCAATAAAATCCGTAATTATATTTAACAAAATAAGTAACATAATACGAATGAAAACGCAAAATATTTATGCTTGTTAAAAAGAATAGATTTAGTGTTTGAAGATGTTAATGGGAAAGCAGGAGAGGAAGAAAAAAGAAGTAGTACTTACTTCGCGGTTAACCACAATATTAATCAATAGTTTACGCAGTGTTCATATAAGGTTTGTTATCTCGCAGGTGGGATATTCTTCGCAAACCCAATGAGGAGACAAGGCTACGTGACGATGTTGGACCCTCTTCAGGACTCGTTTGGGAGTCGCATGGGGGGGCTACTGTTCCTGCCGGCGCTCTGTGGAGAAGTGTTCTGGGCGGCTGGCATCCTTGCTGCTCTCGGTGAGTGAACAACATGCTAAAGTAAGTATTCAGGACTCGTTCAGCCGTTGAATCAGCTGGATGCCATGCATGCCGATACTCTATGATGAGTCTATGATGATGAGTGATCATGGCCGCTGGCATCCACGCAGCTCTCAGAAAATGCATGCTTGAAAATTCCGCTTGCTTGCAAAAAAAAAACAGTATTTCAAAAGATTGTAGGTAACAGAAAAGTTGTACAATTTTGAACTTACTTCTGCTGTATAACTTTTTATTGCAATGGTTGGTCAATTTCCATCATGATATTCGAATAATATGATTAGTAATGTTTGCATAATTTACGAATTTAATATTTCGTTATTGTGAATTATACAAAAAAAGAGGTTTTAACTATTTTCGATCTTACCTATATTTCCTGTGGTTCTTACTTAGCTTGTATAAGTTTAATTAAAACAGAACGTCAACGAATCATATGAATGTATTCATTATATTTATGAGTAGGTACCTCTATATTAATTAATGTCATTATATGGCACACTTACTGTCATGTCCTCAATGCCCGACCACCTGCACAAAAGATGACCGCAAGTATGGATCTAACAGGGCCGAGGAGGTGGCCTCCCATAGGGCAATAATCATCAAAGAGTCAATTAACCATTTATACGAAATTGGTGAATCCATTTCATTGATATTTAATATGATTGTAAGCTAATTCGATACCTAAGTTAATAATAAAAGTAAAGAAAATTGTGGTCACAAGATGGTCCCGAGTAAAGTGCTTTCAAAAAAGTAAAAGCTATCTTTGTCTACAAAAATCATTTTTATATAAGCCTACTAAAAGTAGATATACCTTTAATAGAGCAGCAAACTATACCGTTCATCTATTATTCCGGTAAGGCAGCCTCGTCCAAAAATACGCGCGGTCGAAGTGCCAGCGTGACCCGCCCGCCTTATCTAACAGTGTACGGGTCACACACGAATTCCTGCGATATCAATTAGCTACCCCATATGAACGCTTTTAAGTGTAGTCACTAAATCATAATATTATTATAACTATGATTAGGTTACGGCTACAACATGAATTTAAAGAGTATTTTAAATTGATTGGATGTTTTAAAATAGATTCAGGCGTTTGTTTGTAGAACAAATATCTTAAAAATAAATTGAGAAAAAAATTTTTAGGTAGTTACATAATTTTAGAAGTTTGTTTTTCAATATTTTTAAAGACCCTTGCTACTTACGGGATTGATTGTCATTCATTGTTAATGACTATTCATCAAGATATGAAAACACTGTTCAGTTATTGGAGTGTAATTCAAACAATAAAATTTCAACAAAACCAATTAAGAATTTTGATTTTGAAGAAACCGATGCTTTCAAATAAGAAAATAATCATCAAAATTGGACGATAGTTCTGAGGTAACAATCATAAAAAAAATACCGTCCAATATTCGTAACAATCATAAAAAGAATTGAGTACCTGCTCCTTTTTTTGAAGTCGGTCAAAAATTTAATTAATATTTTAGAAAGCACATATTAAACTGTAGTAGTAACAATCCACCTAATTTTTCTGTTAAGTCGACGTGACGTCATAAACACCACGTCGCCATACCGGATGAATTTTCTTCGCGTTTCGATTCAACAGGAAGCGTCGTCAAGCATACTCGTCAGACAAGGGTAGGAAGAGGATAAAGCTAGCCTTTGAAATTCGAATACTTTTATACACAGAAAGGTTACAGCAGAAAAAATACAGAAAAACATCGGACTCCTATTTCTTTGATAAAAGGTTGCGTAGTTCCACTTTGTGACCATTAGCAAATTACTCCCAATTACTTTCACCTCTACAGCTGTCATAATGTAACCACGCCTTTGCAACTAGCTGTTTCGAATGCCTTCTCATCTTGTTGCCTTTGAATTCACGTCTGTACATAACCCTTGGTGTAAATATAATTACTTAGTACGAGAATAGAATAGCCTGAAGGTTTATATATGTATGAGTACGTTGAGATGCGCTTGTTTTACCTTAGTAATTAAACAACTTTAAACGGTTTCAATCGCGTATTTTTATAATTATTTTTGTCCTGACGTTTCAAACACTTTGCAGTGATCGTGGTCACGGGGTTGTTTTACCTTATTTACGTTTAGACGTACACGTTAAAATTGACAATTAAAACATAAAATCCAAAGACTATAGACCATCGATGAGAAAAAAAAGATAGGGTACACTCTAATATAGACACAATAAGATGTGGAGAAAATTTAATACAGCTACACATCCATTGTATATAACACATTTTAATGAAGGATAACGAAAGGAAGATAAGCATACAGTGGACGCACATACGCACTGAGACTCAAGCCTTATTTGAGATTGCCATGTTTGAGGTACAGATCTTGTTTCTCCCGTTTTTATAAGTTCAATGCTATAGACATAATAACTATACATTATGCTCACTTTCGCTTCTTGGCGAAGAATGATTATATAAAAACAAATTGCTATAATAGATCTTAAATTAATTGCAGTGGTGCGAAAATTTTTCTACTGTTAGTGAAAATCTAATTAGAATCTATTTACTAGAGAACGCAAACACATAGACTGGAATAGACTGAAAAAGCATCCAATTAAGTATATCAAGGCGTGCTATCAAAGAGTAAGAGTAAGTAATAACAAATAGTTTTAAAATATTTTACGAAAACATCATCAATCGAGAAACTCTCGAGACATGACTCTCGATCGTGCGCTCGAAGAGTCAAGACCTCCTGAGGATGCTTCGTGTAGAAGCGAAACGCGTCGAAAATTCTTTCGATTTGGCTGCGTGGCGTTTGTGACGTCACGTCGGTTTAGCAGGAAAATTGGGCGGAATTGTCACTATATTTATATAACTATATGTATATATTTTTTAAGTGTTTTATTAAAATATTAATTTGATGTTTTCGTAATATATTTTAAAAATATTTGTTATTATTAAATATAGATTTCCGCAAAGTAACGCCTGAATCTATTCATTAGTAAGAGTAAGAGTAAGAGTCCTAATTTCATCACGTGGGAGTCGTAAGGGGTGACGAAGGGGCAAATATACCAGGTGATTAGCAGCGTCTTTTGAAGAACTGCAACCTTATACTGCGATCCCCAAAACTCCTGCCAATCGTGGGGATTATGGTAACGCTCGATGGTATTTGGGTATTATTTGTATATATCACTACATAGTATAAAATAAAGTCACTTCTGTGTGTCTGTCTGTCACTATGTATGCTTAGATCTTTAAAACTATGTAACGGAGTTTGATGCGTTTTTTTAATAGATAGAGTAAATTCAAGAAAAAGGTTTATATGTATAATACAAGCATAATATAATAGAGAAACACTGATCATTTGAGAGGTTTCTAATGTGACGTCTTAAATAAACACATGTTTTTGCGCGTACATTGCAAACGCTGGCTGAACCTTACGAGATAGATCAAAGTAATTTACTGCAGTATTGTACACCTTAAAAAGGTCTACAAAAAATCCGCGATAGAATATATATGTATATCTCTCAGATATTTCTTATACACACCTTCAAACAATAAGGCTTTATTTGTAAATACCTTAGCCGTTCGGCCGTCGTCTGGACTAGCCGGATTTACGAATTTAGTGCTTTAATGTTAGTAGTTAGGTTAAGTAACTAGTCGACTGAACTTTATGTGACAGATAGAAGTACTTGTTCAAACACTTAGGTAGGTAACTCTCGTAATTATATCGGTACCCTTCTATATATATGATTTTAAGCACTATCATGCTAAGCATAGTATAGGGTATAGTTTCTTTTAAGAACCCAAAATGTTTGCAATTACGCCTGCTTGGCGAATTGGCACCCAAAAAAATACAGATAAGTTGACGTCGCATAAGTCAATTATATTGGGGCTTCATCCCCTTATTCAATTACGTACAGTCTAAATATTCTATACTGAAAGGTAAAGCGCCGGAAAAACGTACAAGCTGATAAGATTATTATTGATTTTCCGATCGTTGAGAGAAAGTCTGTAGGCAAACATGCGCGACGGCTGGATCCTGAATAAGAAATGATACTGAGCTCTAATACTCACAAAAGGGACGTCGGAAGTTCTACAAGCGTCGGAGTACTCTTGTATGATTTTATTTCCCATTTGTTTAGATTAATATTTTGTTAGGCGAACTTATTAGACATAAAATGTGTGTACAGGATTTAGAAAGGTAATTCTGATATTTCAGTCTGAATTGACAAAACGATAAGTTTGGTTTGGTACTTACCACGTAATAGGAGGCGAAGTTACTGCAGGTTAACTAATATAGGGCCTCAATATGCTTAAGTGGCGCTTTACTCTACTCCTCCAATAAGCCAGTAAAATTAAGGTCTTGTTTAGCATCCCCTGTTTTATTTCTAGTAGGTACCTAGGAAGAACATAATTAGTAAATATATTGAACAATATGAACCTTTTACATAAATTGAAAGCGACGTTTTAATTTTCTGAATATATGTATTTTGAATAGCTACATATGTAGAATTGAATAGCTACATAAGTATAATTTAGGTACATATGTAGCATATGTACCTCAATTATTATATGTAACGCAATTTTAAATTATAATATATGTAGCCAAGCGCGGGGATTATGGCAAACACAGCCTGGGGGGCCTTAATGGGGGAGACTGTGTTCAGTAGTGGACAATGTGGCTAATACAGTACAGTACCGTATGTAGCTAAAATATAGCAGGGCGTCAAGTCTGCTAATCAATATGAATCTATAGTTTACGCAAGTATATTACATCTATGATACAAATACAAATACAATAATGGACTCGGCCTGGTCAATTTTGACAGTTTTGATAGTCTACTAACCTCATATCATTCATATTGAGTCAATATTGATTCAATCTCGGTTTCATATGAAAACGAAATAATAACGAAATTATTTTCTGAATTACTCTTTTCTTTTTATTTTTTGTTGGCAATATCGTCAAACCAGCCTAGATTCATCATGGATTCATATATTCATATGGATCAGCAGACTACCGATTCTGTCTTGTATAAATCTTAAATGAATCTATGCTGAATATGAACATGTAATTAGCAGACTTGGCCCCCAGATATTCAATCATATCGGAAAAGTAACTATTATAAAATATGTTTCAGAGCATAGAATACTATTGCTATTATGTAAGTACATATTAACTTCTTTTTCTATACGTAGATAAGAACGCATACAAAATTCACTGCTCCAAGAAGTTAAAGGAGTCTGGTTTTTACAAATACAATCATCGTTGTCGACAAGTGTGTGTTTATAATTTCTGGGTAAATATCTATTTCACAAAGAAAGTATTCCACAATACATTGTAGCTGCCTACTTACATAGTCAGAGAAATATATCTAGGAGCATTTCACTAGGTTTAGTACCTTTGACATTTCGGGCGAGTAATGCTATCGCGTAGGTGTATTTTGCTGCTACAAAATTCCGCCTACGGGTAATTCAGTCTTCTCTGAAAAAGTGAAATAAGATATCGTATGTAGAAGATATCCCGACCCGAAGGACGTTTCGAGTAGTAGTTTGAACCCTATTCACTTTTAGTTTTTTCTTTCGTAGTTGTTTTGTAACCTTTTTCTCTAAGCCAGTCGTAATTGCAAAAATAACAATGTAAGTAAATATTCTGCTCAAGTTAAAGTAAAGTAAGTAGGATGTGAAAATGTTGCCATAGTAGAAAGAGGGGGAAGTAAGTTATCTTCATACAAACGCACCGCGCACGGCTTGTATGTGTGCGCCATAGTATCTATGCGTCGTCGCCTGCATTAAGAAGTATACACTTCGTAAGTTTCAAAATAATGTGTTGTCTCTTAGTTATTATTAATCGAAGTTAACATTAACCTGAGTAAAAGTATTCATATTATTCTTTGATTTAAAGATACTTCTGATTACATAGGGAAAAACAGAACTCTTTGCCACAATTTAGAAAATTACAATGTGTATACTTCTTATTGCAGGCGACTGTACACTCAAGCAAAATGTCGACCCGTTTCTCAGTGCGCCAGTTGAGGCTAAAATGGCACAAAATTCGCGCGACACGGCTTTTCGGCATCGCTAAATAAATAAAAAATGTTTTGTTTTCATACAAAATGTGTGCGAAAACAAACAAAACTTTTCTGTTACATGAGATGTTAAAAGCAATAACTAAATATTATTAAATAAACATTTTGAAGCAGTGATGGCTTAGTGGCATTGGCTATGGACTGCCGCGGAGCAGGTCCATGGTTCGAATCCCGCCCAGAGCTTGAACTTCACTGCATGGTGGAAGGGCATTTTGCGAATGCCCGCCTGGCTAGCGACCACCCTCAAGTAGAAAATCTGTCGCCAACCACCTATTGGTGTGTTCCGGCAGCAGTCCTTGAGAGCCAGTGAAATAACAGGCAAAATGAGACTTCACAGGTATGTCTCAAGGTGATGGGCGCACTGCAGTTCGTCACTTGTGATGAAATGCATTTGTTATAGGCAGAGGATACCGCTTAACATCAGCTGGGCCTCGCGCTTGTTCCATCAAAATAACATAAAAAAATAAAAACTACGAAACCCTACATATGGGCGTGTCCGACACTCCGCTTTTTTTATAAATAGTACTGCTCTGAATCTTGAATACATTTCTGTATTTGTTAGGAAAACTATTGTTGAACTTTATAGAATCACTGAATTAGTTATTAAGATGTTATATTTGGGCAAGGGCCGGGTTATTGGTTGACAGTACTTTCAGTAAGCTCACGTAAACTACTGAAGGTACTCGTGCCCATCACCACCCCGCGTCGCCCGTCTCTGCCCCGCAACCACATAGGCTGTATCGTCTGTCGCCTTTTCTTTAATCGTGAAAAGTTTCATTATCGTTTATATAAAACTTTTTTTTTTTTTTTTTTTTTTTTTTTTTTTTAACGTGTGAAAAATGCATTTACGCATTCCCGTCCACCCCGGGGAAGGTGGCCGGGATATGTCGGGCTCGACACCAACTACTCCCACAGCAGCCTGTGCCCCTACCGACTAAATAACACACGGTGTTCCACCTCTACCGCTTCTCGGCGGGATCGCAGGGTCGCTTTAGCACTCAACCACGAACCCGCCACGGTTGTCCGTTGCCGGACCCCTCCTGGGGTGCTACCCCTCACGACGCACCAGAACACATGGCACGTCGCTACCACCCGGGGACCAAGCCCGCAAATGGGCGTCAGACGACCCCGCTTCCGACGCCCAAGGTCCCCCAGCGACGGGTCAGATGAGTAGCCCCGTCGCCTGCTACTTCGGCCGCAGAGGATAGGGAGAGCGGCGCCTCGCTATACCAACACTCCTCCTCCCCTGCGGCCCCTCCGCGTCCGCCATCCAACGGTGGCGGCCCCGCCGTGGCCACGGAAGGTAGGGAGAGCGGCGCACCGTGATACCGGCACTCCTCTCCCGCCGTGGCCCCTCACCGTCAGCTGTGGTGTCGCCCATACAACACCACAGCCCGCCTCAGATGCGGTGCTGCCCATACAGCACCGCAGCCTACCCGTTGCCGCTCCAGTCTGGACTTAGAGGCAAAGCCCAGTGGAGCGGCCCCTCTGGGGCCGGCCGACTGCCCAAGCCAGCACGGCCCCTGGTTCCTCTTCGCTTCACCGTGGGTGACGAAGCCACGGCTACTAAGCCCCACCGCCACGACAAGGCGGGAACCCTTCGGGGGGATCGTTTATATAAAACTGACCTAACTAACCCTGACTCCAGACAACACAAGTATAAAATACAACTTCCCGGCCCTTGCCAATTTCTAGGCACTGATATAAAAAAATTTAGCTAAAAGTGTCAACCCTGAGACAGGTATAGTAGGCAGGTAATTATATCGCGGATTGGGCCGGAGATGGCCTACTTCCCCACTTTTTCTACTATGATTTTGCTGACAAGAATATCCGATCTGTCACTTAGTAAGACAAGATAAATATGACTGGAAACGAACTGAAGATGAGAAGCGCTGTGTGTAGCTTTTCAACTTTGGTCTCTATTATTTATTCAATGAATTCTTTATTCGGCCTTCCGATTCGATAACACTCGACTTTTGACATCTGTATTTTTGCTGAAAGTTAATGGATATGCTTTACGTAATTATTCATTGCTTTAGTTTAATGCTTAGCCCCCTTTGAAGACACATATACGCCTTGAGGCAATGACGTAATAACATTCTCGAATGTGCGCTCGAAGGGTCAAGACCTCCTGAGGACGCATCGTGTAAAAGCGAAACGCGTAGAACATTCTTACGGTTTGGCTGCGTGGCGTTTGTGACCGTTGGCTTAGCTGGAAAAATAGGTGGAATTGTCACCAGATATAATTTTTTCATATTTTTAAATATTTTTCTTAATTATTAATTCAGTGTTTTCTTAAAATATTTGTTATTATTCATATTGGAATATTATATGATCTATTGCATGTTTTATATAGAATTAATAGCGTAGCGAGCACGTGCTTTCCAAGGCACGTAAAGCCGTCGCGTCGGTCCCGCTTGTTGTGTTAGTATGGTGGTAGGGCATTTTGCGAATGTCCGCCTGGCTAGTTACTATCCACAAATAGAAAATCTGTCGCCAAGCACCTAACGGTGTGTTGGCCGGCAGCTGCCATTGAGAGCCAGTAATTCTAGGTTAGCCATTTTTTTTTTTTTTTTTTTTTGTTTTCGCTGGGAAAAATGCTTTACGCATGCCCCCCCATCGGGGGATGGAGGGGGGATGTGGGACTCCCCGGTAGGTGACCGGTATACCCACTAAACGACCCAGCGGCATTCCAGCATCGTCTGTGTGAAGAAGGACTGGGAGACGGCCAGAGCCTTTGCGTCCAGTCCCCCTTCGACGACCGCCCGCTTTACAGCGGGGCCTACACGCCCCTCCCAGCAAGAGGGGCCCGGGAATGACCAGGAATGCTTGGCCATTCCCGCCCGACGGAGGTGGTGAATAGGTGCAATGCGAGAGAAGGTGCCCCCGCGCCTTTCTCTCGCTATTCACCACCGGGTGGGAGAAGATGTCGATTATTCAATCGCCTTCTCCCACCCCTTCTTCGTCTGCGCAGTGGCGCCGCAAGGGGGTCTTCCTCCCTTGCGTGCTCTGCCGCCTCCTTTTGCGAAATCACTTCCTCGCAAAAGGAGGCGACCGCTGCCCAAGCCCCCTCGCTCTCCAACATGGCGTTGACCACGCTGGGAAGCGAGAGGTCCGGCCCGACTACCTCGACCAAGCTGTGGCGCAGCTCGGACCACGAAGGGCACACTTCGAGGGTGTGCTGCGCCGTGTCCTCCACTGCAGGACAATGGTGGCACGCCGGTGCCTCCTCCCTTCCAATCCGGTGCAGGTACGATACGAAGCATCCGTGCCCGGATAACACCTGCACCAGACGAAATGAGAGGAAGCCGTGGGAGCGCCCGAGCCAGTCTTGCAGAGTTCTGCAAGACTGGCTCGGGCGCTCCCACGGCCCGAGAGCGTCCAACGTACGGCGACCAAAAGCAGCGGAGGCGAGGTCCTCCATCCAATGCTGGACGACTGCGTCCCTCGCCTCACGCCGGACAGTCTCCCGCTCCTCCAGGGCGGGGGGCTCACCGCGAACCTTGCGCCCCACCGTCCACTCATACACTCTGGCGAGCACTCCCGCCTCAAGCTCCCAAGGAGGGGTGCCAGCCAGAGCGCACGCCGCAGCAAACCCTACCGAGCGGTAGGCCCGCGCCACCCGCAGTGCAATGGCCCTTTGAGGCCTGCGGAGAGAGGTTGCGTTCTCCCTCCTACGGAGGGAGTCGGCCCAGATAGGGGCACCGTAAAGGGCCATGCTCTTCAAGATGCCGGCGTACAAGCGCCGGCATCGTTCTCTGGGCCCCCCCATGTTAGGAAGGAGCCACGAGAGGGCGCCCGCGACCTTCAGCAGGCGCGTCGACAGCCCGCTGAAGTGCGGGCCGAAGCGCCACCTGCTGTCGAGGACTAGGCCCAAATATTTCATCTGGGCCTTCACCTCGATCCGGACGCCCTCCACGACAAAGTGGGCGTCAGTGGGAATGCGATGCCGAGGCCCGTGGAAGAATACGGCCTCGGTCTTTTGAAGCGCCACCTTCAGACCCAGGAGGCGGATTCTTCCCGCGACTAGGGATCCACCCGCCGAAGCAAGACTTACCGCCTCTCTAAAGTCTCCTCCCCGGGCGGTGAGAAGAGTGTCATCCGCATAGCAGATGACACTCGTGCCAGGGAGGAGACTTCCCCGCAGCAGCCAGTCGAATCCGATGTTCCACAGGAGTGGTCCCAGGACAGACCCCTGTGGAACACCGGAATCCGCATTGTAACGGCGGAGCTGGCCCACGCGATCCACTAGGACTACAGCTCGGTCCCTCAGGTAGTCCGCCAGGAGACTCCGCAAGTACTGAGGCACTCCATGGTAGCGGAGCGCCTCCAAGATTGTCGAGTGGGGGACGGAGTTGAAGGCATTGGCTATGTCAAATGACACAGCCAAAACTCCGCCCCCTAATTCTAGGTTAGCCTGAACAACATCTTCAACCACATCATGACTTACCATCAGGTTAGATAAAGGTAAAAGGCTAGCCATTCAGGTAAAAAAAATTAAACAGCTTTGACGCGTGCTAGGTGATAACATATATTTTTTTCGGGTAGAATATGATAACTTGCAGCGAGATCGTATCTTGATACCGACTTGTTCTATGTCTAATTAGTTTAGTATTAATTGGGTAGATGTCGCCACCGACATAGATGTGCAATAATTACGGAGGTTATTGCACGTCTATGTTAATGTCTCGATCGTGCGCACGTAGAGTCAACACCTGCTGAGGATGCTTCGTTTAGAAGCAAAACGCGTCGAATACTAGCGTTTTGGTTGCGTGGCGTTTGTGATGTCACGTCGGCTTAGCAGGAAAATTAGGCGGAGTTGTCACCAGATATATATTTTTTTATAAAAAAATCAAAATAATACGTTAATAACTGTTTTATTAACGTATTATTTTGATGTTTCCTTAAAATACTTATGAAAAATTTGTTATTATTCATTACGGAGGTATTTTTACTTTATATTTGCATTGAGGTGCATACTTTAATGAATATAGAAGCACTCACCCTAAACATGGAAAAACTAGAGAAGATAAATAAGAGCAAAAGAGTTGCCAGTTGATAAATGTCTCAAAGTCATAAAAGCAAATGACTCGTTCTGTGAGACGGATGTCCATCGTCGCCCCCTGGCTGAGAGGGTGGCAGGGGCGGGTCAAAAGGCCCTCAACTTCCCGCCTCCAGCCCCCACTGTCTGTACCATTGTTTTGGTCCCATTATAGGGAAAGCGTATACCTTTGTTATGTCAAACTGCAGCATTGTCAAAAGAAACGGCTTAGATAAGGCGAACTGTGTCTTTTTTTTTTTTTATGTTATTGTGATTGTCGACAAGTGACAAGTGACGAACTGCACTGCGCCCATCACCTTGAGACAGTTGTTAAGTCTCATTTTTGCCTGTTATTTCACTGGCTCTCAAGGACTGCTGCCGGAACACACAGTTAGGTGCTTGGCGACAGATTTTCTACTTAAGGGTGGCCGCTAGCCAGGCGGGCATTCGCAAAATGCCCTTCCACCATGCGGTGAAGCTCAAGCTCTGGGCGGGATCCGAACCATGGACCTGCTGCGCGGCAGTCCATAGCCAATGCCACTGAGCCATCACTGCTTCATGTAGCTTTTATTTGCGGTCGTGTTCGATCTGTCGCTTGAAAATATGTTTTAATCGAGCCTGTCATTAGCATGACACGTCACACCCAACGATTCACAAGTTCTTAGGCTGATCGGTATACAAAATATTTTCATCATCATCAGCCGGAAGATGTCCATTGTTGAACAAAGGCCTCCCCCATAGAGCGCCACAAAGAACGGCTACTAGCCGCTTGTAACCATTGGCTACCCGCGACTTTCACGATGTCGTCAGTCCGCCTAGAAAATATTTTCAATATTTAAAAATTAAATGTTCAAATAATTTGTAATCTTATATAGAAATGTAGAAAGGTAGCGAAATCATTGCGAGAGGTAAGTGTTTAATAAAGTATTTCTTTTGATTAGATGAAGTCTAGTAGGTATAGTCTGGTTGATGGCCGCGCACTATTCCCTATCAGTTAATGTTTTTGTTAAGTAAGACAATTAGAGCACAAAGTTTCGGCTTGAACGAGTATGTTCCGGTGGCAGAGTGGAAAAGGATTCCAGCGCAATCGGAGACCGCGGTTTCGATTCCTTCTGCGGACACAAAAAATTGTACTCCCATAATTTGTAAATGTGATTTACGCTTAGCGCGTGATAGACATTCTTTGTAATCATTTTTAGAAATATATTCAAGTTTTTAACCAATTTGTCGAAGAGTTCAATAACATACACGCTCCCTCGGCAACTGCAAAATAAAACACGAGTAATAACAAACAAACTAAAAAAATCGCACATATTAAGTTTTAAGTAATGACATTGTCACATCAAATAACTCTACGCATTAGATAGAAGTTTTGTATTTTGACTTTTGAACCCTATTTCTGCCATTCCTATATTTTATAATAAAGTCTTCACGGCAGTAATCCCGCTCCCCATCGAAGACCATAAAGAAAATGGCGTCGGAGGTCGCGGCGGAGGTTAACTCGCCTATAAACAACTTAGGCCCTGAGAGCTCCACAACTTCGCAGAGCCGAGCACCGACCGCTAACGACTCGCGATACGAGGGAGACTCATCCCTATAACCCCTAGTTCTATTAATAGCTTAAGTTGTGTTGGCTTTTTTTAGAGAACAAGGAATACAATTCAATACAAAACACTTTATTGTACACCAATAGTAAAATACAAATAAAGCAGATAAACTTAAAACTTTAGTACAAAGGGCGGATTTATCGCTTAAAGCTATCTCTTCCAGTCAACTTTTAGATTGAGATCGTTTAAGGAGTAAGAGATGTTGGCGATACAATAAATTCATCTAAAATTGGACCTCTTATAGTTTTATTATAAGTATAACAAAACTGTAATAGGTTCAATTTTATAAACTTATCATGCAAAAATATCTTAATCAATAAACTGCTAATGTACACAAAGCAACTTAAACGTGAAAATGAAATAATTGAGAAGTCTTATGACCTAACACATACACATACATACAGGGGAAAATGATTTATATATAAATAAGTATGGACTTACTTTAGCTATAAGATATTTTAACTAACACTAGGCTAATTTCCCATCAGGAAGAATATTGATAAGTTGGAGAATGAACTCAAAGTTTAAAATAATTATATGTAACAAAAAAAAGTAGTAATTAAATAATCAAATAAGAGTACGGACCACGGGTCTGTAGTGTGTAATATTTAATAAAAAAAACACATTCACATATATAATACACACAACTGTCTACACTAGATTTCATGTATTAGATTTGATTGAAACATTGAAGATATCGAAATTACACCTTATGTATTCTTCATTTAAGTTATTACACGTACGATGTATCGGGGAATGCCTAAGCATATTGGTTCTGCAGATTGGTAACACAAATGTATTTCTCTGAATTGGCCTACTATTAGGGCGAGGCACGTAATAATTTAACTTCTGAAGGATATCGGAACATTCAACCAAGCCATTCATTGCCTTGTACAACATTAACATGTACAATATTCTAAAATGCTTCTAACGAGACTATTATAGAGACGAATGGAGAGTTTTCTATTTTTGAACATATAAATTAGTCTTGAGATGTACCCACACATTTTGTTTGCTCTTTTCACGAGATTATCGACATGATCTCTGAAATTCATGTGTACGATTATAGAAACTCCCAAATCACGTATCATAGGTACATCTGTAAGTAATTCGCCATTAATAAGGTACATACATTGACACTTATTTAATTAGCATCGTTAGTCGAAAGCTACCTGCATGGATGAAGGTTAGAAGCACATATGACTTTTGGTCACTAAGGCTAGAAGGGGTTTCCAAATGAACAGTAGGCACAGTACAGGCAAAAGATATATTTTCAATTTAAAGAAAAAGTAGCCTAAGCTTTGAAAACTATCTCACTTGATGACATGTAATGATTCGGTCGAAGATCTTGTTCACAGGCTAACTTACAAAATATGATGGCTCTCAAGGACTGCTGCCGAAGCACAGAAAAAAGGTGGGCGGCCACTAGAAGCGAGCAGTAGTAAACTTAGTAAATGTCTCCAGCGGTCAACCTTAATCTAAGTATATTAATGATAGAGAAATATCTTCTCTTTTCTGTGATATTAATAAAAAGAAAAAGATTATTGAATGGCCGCAGCGCAACGTTGCCTTAGTTGAAAGGATAAGAACGGCTAAGAACGGCGCTCGAGGGCGTTACGAGGCGTTTATAAACCAATGAACTAAGATAAGGGCTTAAAAGCTGCTAAGCCAAGAGCGCGCACTTACTAGCACATATTTTCTTCCGAAATTAGTGTAAAAAATACATTAAGCACAAGAACATTGGAATTTAAAAAAAAACCACCAAGAAAGTTTTTTCTTTTTTAAACTTTCTATCTGTTAGTATATTGATTAATTACAACGTATTTGTCGTTATCTCGATATATAGACAAATAAATGTTAAAAAAGTTTAATCATAATGTAGCAAATGTAATTATATTAAATTAAATTGAAATTAATCATGATACATTTTATTATTCTCATACATATTATTTTTATAATGTTATGTGTTAAGAATATGTGATTTTTTCAGCTAGCCTAGAGGAAATAAAAATATGTTATATCCCGTGTTCTTTTCGGATAAAACGATAAAAAAACACTTTTGAATACGATGAATATAGAATAATACTGGGTGACTAATATGCAGGTCTTCCACAGGTGCCACTCTTGCCGTAATCATCGACATGGACCAGAAAACATCGGTCATCTTCAGCGCATGCGTCGCTGTTTTCTACACGCTCTTCGGTGGCCTCTACTCCGTGGCCTACACTGACGTCATCCAGCTGTTCTGCATCTTCATTGGCCTTTGGATGTGTATACCCTTCGCCTGGGCAAACCCCCACGTGAAGCCACTCAGCTCTATGGAAGTGGACTGGATTGGAAAAGTAGATCCGGAGTACTATTGGTTTTACATTGATTATGGACTTCTGCTGGTGTTCGGAGGGATCCCATGGCAGGTAAGATTTGTAAACTATTATCATGTTACAAATGCATCTCATCTGTGCGGTGTTGTTAACATTTGTTTTACGCTGCTACTCTCTTTTATCGTCTGTCAACTGCAAACTCAGGCATAAAAAAAACATAGACGAATAAAAAGCGAAGAAGAAGAAGGCTGATAAAGTACTTCACTTAAAGCGACGTGGTCTTTGAAAAATGTGAGAGTTAGGGCGTATGACAAAGATACCCGAGTGAGCGAAATAGAATAATAATAATAACAATAATGCTTTATTTTTTTTTTATTTTTTTTTATGCCTGATAGGTTTGCCTTTGACCACTATCTCACCTGATGGTAAGTGATGATGTGGTCGAAGATGTTGTTCAGGCTAACCTAGAATTATTGGCTCTCAAGGACAGCTGCCGGAACACACCGTTAGGTGCTTGGCGACAGATTTTCTACTTGAGGGTGGTAGCTAGCCAGGCGGGCATTCGCAAAATGCCCTACCACCATGCTATAACGACTGTCATCCTAAGACAACAACCGGGACCGACGGCTTAACGTGCCCTCCGAAGCACGGAAACGCTCAGTAGTAATGTCACTAGCGGTCACCCATCCAACTCATGACCGTGCGCGACGTTGCTTAACTTTGCTGATCGGTTGAGAACAGCTAAGTAAACTACGCTACGAGCGCTTCAATTTTCATAAACTACATGTATCCATATAACATTGTGTAGAGGCCTTCTTTTAAGTAAATGTATAGGTACCTGTATCAGAAGACCACGCTCTTCCATATTTATAGAAAATTCATTAGTAGGTTAACATAAATCAAAATTAATATTTTAATACTTACATACTAAATACTTTAAATTTTAATTAAAAATCAGGGTGAGTGCGCGTGTGTGTGTGTGTGTGAGTGTGTGTGTGTGAGAGAGAGAGAGTGTGTGTGTGTGACAAACTTTCACACTAACGTACCCTGTTAGTGTGAAAGTTTGTCATATTATATAATAGCATGAAGAACTGCCTCAGTTTCATCATAAGAGTCCTGAGCCATGAAGATAGGGTTTTTTTACACTCATAATATGATTTTGGACAAATCGGCAATTTTCTGTTCACCACATTATAGAGATAGGTTGTTTGAGATAAATATTGCCGTTTAGCGAAAGTCGATTTCTCCGTCTTTTTCTCGACATACTAACATATTGTCGTCGTTTTGTTAAATTTATTAGATCATATTCAGTTGTTTTATAAACTATGGAATATTTAGATAACGTGAGCGAATTCATGTAAATAAATTCATAGAGTCTAAAATCTAAGCTACTGGTTTACACATTTTCCGTAAAAATGTGTATTTGCAAAATTATATATGTACATTTTATTCTAGAGGATATAGGAAATACTATGCTTGATCTGAAAACATGATACAATATACCTAATATATACCTAATTTTTTGTATACTCGTCACGACACATAGCTCCTTTTCAACTAGGTAAATCCAGATATTAAGTAATAATAATTATAATAATAATTGTTTATTTCTTGAAAAAGGCAATTTTACAAAATAAGTTTATTACTCTGCATGCAAAAACTTATCCTTTTGGTCCCTGGAGTAGTTCAATGAAGTTATTTCATCATCAGGTGTATTTCCAACGCGTGCTGAGCAGCAAGACCGCTGGCCGGGCGCAGCTGCTGTCTTATGTGGCTGCCTTCGGTTGCATCATCATGGCTCTACCACCGGTGCTCATTGGAGCCATTGCTAAAGGAACCTGTAAGTCTACCACAGGATGGTTTACACACTTTTTTACAAAGAAAAAAAAATTCAATCACGAGCATGGATAATGCGTCCCTTGGGCCGGTATGCTTTGCCGATTTGAGCTACCGCGGTGAAGACAGTCATAGATCAAATTTATTGTTGTCTTAGGTTTTAGCGATTATTACACATACCTTGTAATTAAACAACTTTAAACGGTTTAAATCGCGTTTATTTATCATTATATTTGTCGTTTTAAACACTTTCTAGTGATCGTAGTCACAGGGTGACTCTTAAAAACGTCGCGTCGGGACAAAAATAATGATAAATATACGCGATTTAAACCGTTTCAAGTTGTTTCATTGCAATTCGAATTTATTATTACGTTATGATTTTTCAACCATCTTAAAGTTACATCTATAGTAATTGCGAATTTACTTACAATAATAACTAATTTTAAGCATTTAGCTTTAAACGTAAAAGGGTTTTTTCCTTCTATTTTCGCTTATTCGTACATTAGTCTTAAACAATTTTAGTTTTTTTTTTATTCTGTTAATAAAACTGCACGTTTACAAAGGAGGTGATTGCAAAACTTCTTACCTAAACCCAATGACTCCATAAAGAAATTGAACATCAGAGTTGTGTGATATGTTCTGCAGCATGGAACGAGACGGATTTCAAAGGCAAACTGACTCCCGAAGGTGAACTAACCTCGGATCAGACGTCCATGATACTGCCGCTGGTGCTGCAGCACTTGACACCAGAATTCGTCTCCTTCTTCGGGTTGGGCGCTGTCTCCGCAGCCGTCATGTCATCGGCTGACTCCAGTGTCCTCAGCGCTTCTTCCATGTTCGCCAGGTGAGTCTTGGCATTTAATTGAAAAGTGAAACTATCCCTGACCATATAGAGAGTGTGGCACTAACCAATTGCATTGCAAATGATATAACTTCCACTCCGTGTCGTGAATTTGGTGCTATTCGTTTGGTCAATTCCACGGTGTTCAACTCATTTCGCCTCAATTGGTCAGTATAGTGCTATTGTTCAAGGAAGTTTTCAGTAACAGACCAGATGCTGGACTAGCAGAGTGTTCGGTATGTTACTGTGATAATTTATTAGTACCACAGAAGTACGAATTGCACTAATGATATGAAATTAGATTACTTGTACAACTAAGTGATTAATTCTTGCGAGTCATATTAATTGAATCTCACTCATTAAATGTCCGAATTCGGTTGCGTATGATGCTACAGAAGTAAAGTATAACAATTAAGATGAAGAATTAACCATAGTTAAAATAAAAATACTAAATGTCAAATACATACAATTTTAAACATACATGTCTATCAATTTAAAAATATGTTCTCCTCCTATTTCATGGGACTTAAAACATCTGGCTGACTGAGGGTGTTTTTGTTATGTGCAATCTGTTCATTCCGGTACTCACCTATATCATTCAGACAATATATGAAATACATTCTTTATCCCAGACATTATATATAATATCGAATATGTAGTAAAGTATTAATAATATGCAAATGGCGGATATATATTAGGTCGAGTCTCCTGCGATGTTTTTCGAAACATTCATCAAAAATTCGTACACAACACTTCGTTTCGCGTCGACCGCGCAAGGGACAGGTCCATACACAACACTTTGTTTCAGAAACACTGTATACTAACAATTTGGTGGATCATGTAGTATTATTTGCTTAGCGATTGGTTCAGATGCTATTACCCCGCCCTCCTCCATCCAAACGGGGAGTAAATGTGTAGATGTTTTCCACCAGCCATGCACGGAAAGCATGGTGAAGCCAAGTTTATGGTTTGACAGTTTGGGAAAACATTTGCAGGAGATGCACGAAAACTTTCTCTCTGACAGAATTTTGTTCGATGTAGGTTGATTAAGTTTTTTTTTTACAGCTACCCCAAATACTTAGAAAACATTTATACACCTCGTAAGTTCTTCTTCGGGGATATACCAGAGTATGTTTGATGATAAGTTGTTGAAGTGATTCCATTTGTGCCCAGGAACGTGTACAAGCTGATCTTCAGACAGAACGCGTCTGAGATGGAGATCATCTGGGTGATGCGCGTGGCTATCCTCGTGGTGGGCTTCCTGGCCACAGCCATGGCGCTCACCATTCCCTCCATCTATGGACTCTGGTAAGTTTTCCTTATTTCGTATTATTTATCGAAGGAAACCACAGCACAGGGACTATAGTTGCTGGTACGTACGGTAACCGGCGTTTGTATGTTTGTCTGAGTATAACATTAGAATGGTAAATTTTGTCATAATTAAATCTCATTTTAATAAAAAGTGCAGTTGAAGCACGGCACACCATATAATAAACCCAAAAAATTATATGTTCATATGGACGACGCAACACATAAATATAGCATAAATGAACATGCCTCTATCATACTGCTCCTTTCAGAAGTTCAGAAGTATGGCAAATCCGTGAAACGTGAAAGGGACTGTATGGGACACAGGATTTTTTGGCTTCACTTGTATCGTGTGCTCATTTCGAACTTCAATATTTATTTAAGCATTAAATGTTACTTTGGCACATAAGTTATTACTACAGAACAAGAGGGTTTACATTTTCAGATTGCGAAAAATGATTAAATGGAGATAAACCTGTTGAAAGTTCAAATTAATCGCATTATTATTTAGGGTTTTTAAAACGTAAATGTTTTAAGAATCGTAAAAAAGAAGGAAGAAGAATATATAGTCTCAGTTCGGGGTGAGCGAACTAATACTACCATAGTTTATCATTATTTATTATTAAGTCCTGCCAAATCTTTAATTTTTGCGTTGAGTACCAAGAATCTTTATCATGTCAGTATATCTTTGGCCCTGGGGTTTGCGGTCAGTAGATTATCTGGAACAGACTTTGTGTCCATCATACCATAATCACCCCTTATACTACATTATGAAGTTTTTTGGAGTAGCTTCCTTGTCCTGTGGAATGGCCTCAATATCTCTTACCATCTAACATGTTCATTAATATTTCCCACAGTGACCGGCTTATTCTTCATTAAATATTACACATCATGAGATTTTTTTAACAGTTTCGAAGCTCGTACCGTATCTTACTTAGTCGGTTTCAACCTATCAACCAAGTTAATTAACGAGATATATCTTAACTTGCAGTTTTGACATTTAATGTATGGAGCATCTGTCAAAAACTGCGTCTATATTGATCTCAACATTGAGATATATTTATTAATATGAGCCTTAGGATCGGCTGTGAGAATTGGTACACGATAAAAAATTCTATTGTCTTAATAATTAAATAATATATTATAACTATTGGATTAACAATTACTCATTTATTTATACATTGTAAACCAGAATTCAACCTTATCATCTGTACCATGGATCCCATCTTTACTCCAGCATTGTCGATTTTACCGCTAGTGGGATCCTAAATAGGGTTCAAAACTGGAAAGTCGATCCAGACTTGATCCAAAGATCTGACCACAGCGCAATCAGGTATGACATAACACTCGAAGAAAGCTCTCAGTCAGAACTCTTCTAAAATAACCAAACGTCTTTACAATACTAAAAATGCTAACTGGTCTAAATTTTGGCAAAAACTGCAAGCTCTGTTCACGGACGACTCGACTGTGGATTGGTTTCAAAATGCAGTAACTGATTCAATGGGAAATTATAGAGATATGATGAAAATCGAAAGATTGATCCACCAAGCTTGCAGGGAATCCATTCCTCCAGTACACCGAAGAAAGGGCAAAGGGATTTGGAGACCTCAATTAATAGATCCTATAGGTCTAATATTAATTATTAATAACAGATCTGGATCTATTTAATAAGCAATCGAGTTATATCAAACCATTATTTCTATATCTAGTTTCTATAGCTAAATGATTAAACGATCAAAACGTGTTCAGTTTAATAGCATTCCCTTTCGTTGTTGTGGTCAGACACTGATGTAAGTTATCTGGATTGTAGTCAAACGTCCGACTTGTTATGTTCAAGTTTTAACCAGTTATCCGAGTTTTATATTTTAAGCTGAAATCTTTAAAATATATTGAGACAGTAAATGATAAATATAGCTATCTATCATGCGCAAGCTAAAGAATATAGGTAGGTCAGTAGAGTTTTCTGTATAGATATATATATTTAGCCTATGTTTTAAACAAACAAAAAAATGGTGTCGTTGTTGCTAATAAAACAATTATTTACTTAATTATTTTATATGATAATATTTCTATATTTTATTCACGTTATAACACGATGTAAAAGGAAGATATAAAATCTACCAAAGCCTTTTGTAATTTAGTACAATGATGGCCAGGAGAATTCTGCGTAATCGCCTAGTAAAAACCAGAGAATTAGCGACTGAAAATTGTGAATATTTAGAGCCCCGTAGGAGATTCAAATGCCTACTCTAGCCTGGAGACGTTGTACGTATCTCTAAGTCTTATAGGTACCTACATTATATGTATTTTACAACAAATCAATACGTATAGCTACCTACACATACGATTTTCATGACATTTAATTATAACATTCTCTTTACATACGTAAATCATTATTTGAGCAGGTTCTTGTCCACGACCCGGTCAAAGATCTCAGTTTTACCTATGTATGCAACATTTAAAAATCCGGCCCAACTATTAAAGTGAGATCTCCCAAGAGATGAAGTCTATAAAGTCAACCAAGGGAGAGGTTGTTGGTCCTGGCTTTTATTTTGGATAGTATTCTGTCATCTGTGTCTTGACTCTGATTGAGTTCAAAAATAACACACTCTGACACTGGCAGAAAAACGTCAAGCAGCGTTTAACAGCCATCTAAAGAAGAAGAAGAAGGAGAAGAAGAATAGCATAATCGTTTGCACTCGAGAGCAATGAATCCGGGTCACTTAAAGAATGTTAAAAATCTCGGAAACTAAAAATGATAGGTTAATGCAATAAATTGTATTTAATAGACAATGTAATACTCCTTAAATGAAAGTAAAAAAAATATGAGTCACCATACATTTTATTAACACAAAATTACATAAAGAAAAAAACTGCTGATCTCTCCTTAAAACAAAAATAGGAAACATGAAATTTTTGAACTTTATTACGATTTTCTTGAATTTTAATACTTCGTATTGCCTCCTCGTGCTTCCATTACTGCGTTTACGCGGTTTGGCATGCTGTACACCAAGTTCCTTATACGATTTTGGGGAATATTCTCCCATTCCTCTGTGAGAGCAATTTTGAGCTCACGAAGCGTGATTGGGGGAGGGTTTCGTTGTTTTACGCATCTGCCTAGCAGGTCCCAAGCATGCTCGATCGGGTTGATATCCGGGCTGCGCGCTGGCCACTCCATACGAGTAATGTTCATCTCTTGAAGGTAGTCATTCACAATCCTACCTGTATGAGGTCGGGCATTGTCATGCATAAATATAGCATCCTCACCTAAATTGACCATAAATGGACCAACGTGATCATTGAGGATTTCTTCCACATATCTTACGCTAGTTAAAGAGCCGTTTTCTATGATCACCAGCTCTGTGCGACTTTCAGAAGAAATTCCGGCCCACACAAGTACAGACCCACCACCGTAGGCTACTTTTTCTTCGATGCATGCTTGCTTGAATCTTTCCCCTGGTCTTCGATACACTCTGTGTCTTCCATCGTGCTTGTAGAGCATAAATTTTGATTCGTCGGAGAACATAACTTTTGACCAATCTTCTATACTCCAATTTACGTGGCTCTGGGCATATCTTAGTCTCGAAATACGATGCCCACGCTCCAGTTTAGGGCCGTTTGCAGGTCTAAGGGGTTTTAAGTTAGATTCAGCAAGCCGACGTCTTACTGTCCATGCACTTGGGTTACTTCCTCCGAGGCGTCGAAACTGATTGGTGAGTTCAGTTCCTGTGAGAAAGCGATTTCGAAGCATGGTGTTCACCAAGTATCGGTCTTCTCGTGCTGTGGTACACCTGGTTCTGCCCGTTCCTGGTCTGCGTAGGTTAGAACCAGTTTCTTCGTAACGTCGGAGAACTCTTTGTACTGTTGACAGCGACACACCGACAGTCCTGGCTGTATCGCGCTGACTCCGGCCGGTTTCCAGCATTGTAAGTATTCTGGTGCATTCTTCAGGCGTAAGCGACATAATTTCAGCTTGAATAATGAATATAGAGCACTATCAACATGGTTTATGTACCCACATAAATGACAGATTACAAACAAAAGCAAAACCAAATGCTGTAATTTCGTAGTTCCATCTTCGAAAGTGGCCCTTTTTCAAATTTGATTTTTTTATGATATAACTTTACAATAACTAAGAAGTTTTAATACCTTCATTTAAGGAGTATTACATTGTCTATTAAATACAATTTATTGCATTAACCTAGCATTTTTAGTTTCCGAGATTTTTAGGGTTCTTTAAGTGACCCGGATTCATTGCTCTCGAGTGTAGATATTACATAGTATACTGTTATTTATTTTATTTGATTGGCTGTACTGGTCTTTGATTTTAAGTGTTGTTAGCTATATATTAGCCACGGCTACCTATCAGCTCCACGGCAAAAACCGTCTTGACTTAAAAATGACTAAGTCACTCATATTTCATGTGTAGATATCGTAAAGAACGTAATTCTGGAATCGGAGAATTGTTGAGACACCCAAAGACACTAGTTACTGCGAGATTCACATTTTTAGACTGAACCTAAATATAAATAAAACTCGGGCGGTACCGATCAGTGCGGTGAGCGAGTGCGTAGTGCACACTACTACGGTGCAGTCTCGACTAGCGCACTCAGGAATCGCTAGATATTTATTTTAGTGTGCATGATGTAGCACGTGCGTAGGGGCGCACACACGTACAAGCCCCGTTTGGTAACTCTCTTTGAAGTCAAACTACTTGTCTAGATTTACTATCGTAATAGTCTTATTCTACCTATTCGTTACCTACCTTAGTATATACACAATTCTCAGAAAGAGCGAGTCAGGTCCCTCGGAAAGAATAAATACATTGTCAAATTGAAGCAGTGATGGTTCAATGGCATTGGATATGGACTGCCGCGCTGGCAGGTCCATGGTTCGAATCCCGCCACGGGCTTGAGCTTCACCGCATGGTGGAAGGGCATTTTGCGAATGCCTGGCTAGGTATCACGAACGAAAACCAAAGCTCAAGTAGAAAATCTATCGATTAGCACCTAACGGTGTGTTCCGGCAGCAGTCCTTGAGAGCCAGTGAAATTACAGGCACATGAGACTTAACAAATATGTCTCAAGGTGACGGCGCAGTGCAATTCTTGACTTGTGACGAAATGAATCTGTTATAGGCAGAGGTTAGTCAACTTAACATCTGGTGGGCCTCGAGCTTGCTTCGGCAAAGTAACATAAAAAAACATTAAGGGGTGCTACAAAACCTTCAAAATGTATCAACTGTATTTAAAGAAGAGCTCATCTCTATATATACTGATATCTATGTCAGTGATTTGGTTATTCCGATTGTCCCATTTGACAACTCTTGCGCATGCTATATGTGGATGGGACCTATCTAGACCAGGCCAGGGTTTACGCTGCAGATTAAACAACAGTCGTACATTTAATGGCGAACGATTGCAATCAAAGTGTGGTATATTGATGACTTACTGTGGGTAATCACTATTAAGCACAAGGACATAATTGTAAATTATATATTATCGTTTTTTTTTTTATGTTATAGTGACGGAACAAGCCCGAGGCCCACCTGATGTTAAGTGGACTAACCTCTGCCCATAACAGACGCATTTCGTCAACGACGAATTGCACTGTGCCCGTTACACTGAGACGTCCAGTTGTTAGGTCTCATTAGCCTGTAATTTTTCTGGCTCTCAAGGACTACTGCCAGAACACACCGTTAGGTGCTTGGCGACAGATTTTCTACTTGAGGGTGGTCGCTAGCCAGGCGGGCATTCGGAAAATGCCCTTCCACCATGCGGTGAAGCTCAAGCTCTGGGCGGGATTCGAACCATGGACCTGCTGCGCGGCAGCCACAGCCAATGCCACTGAGCCATCACTGCTTCAAAATCTGACTGATATCTGACTAGTTTAGTTCATCATCAGTTAAATGGGCCGTAACAAAAATTGTTTTAAATCTTCGAGAAAGTACTCGATGTCTTAAATAGACAACTTTAACGGATATATTTGTTTTATTTTTTTTTATAAATATTTGTACATAATATTGTGTGATATAGATTTTATCCGACAAAAGTTTTTTCCTGTGTATTGGAGCTGGATGGTTTTATAGGATAGATTTTGCATGTTGGTAGGGCATTTCGCGAATGCCCGCCTGGCTAGCTACCATCCTCAAGTAGAAAATCTGTCCAATATTATAATTATAAAAAAATGTTTAATATTATAAGAAATAATAAAGATACAATTTAAAGTGAATTGTTCTTATGTGTGAATTTTTATTCTTTATGTCCTTTATGATACCCAAAGCATCGACACTATGGTAAGTACATTGTTTTTGCTAGATGCCTTATTATTTCGTAGGCCTTATTAATATCACGTACCTTATTATTTAAAGTATAGTTCCCGGAAACTGCTATACAGGGTTATTTAAGCAGAAGTCAACCCTAAGAGGTTATTAGCATTTTACCAATAACCCTGTATACCCAACTATGCAATCTAAAGACTTAGCGGCGAACTAATAATTTCTTTAATATTTATAAAAAAAGAAATCGGTATATAAAATACATAAATTATACATAATCCAAATTCACTTTCATCAATCAATATAAAGGTCCTTCGCACGCCGTCGCTGCGCTTACGCATGCGTCGTTATCACATCCTGGGGGCCAACTCCCACCTTTTACGAAACCATCATAAAAAAGGAGCGTTTGGTTTCATGCTTAAAATAATCATTCGCAAACACGAACTATTACGACCAACAATCTCGTCAAGCAATATTGGTTTGGTCCTACTTAAAGAACAAATGAAACATGTATCACTGATGCGCAAGCGACATATTAGATGTTTATGATATAGCGTTATCCCGCTCACACTGCTCCGAACTACGATGTTATGAAACGGTTTTAACATAGTTTTTCGACATTTCATTGTATGCTGCACGACAGTTATCTGTAACTATTTTAAGTTTCATACATTAAATAAAATCATTGCACTTAATTTACAGAGAGACGAATTTCTTAACATTCCATGGATTCACCGTGCGGGTGCCGGGTCCATGGCGTTGCTGAGGAAGAGGCCAGAGGGGCCTGGGACTTGCAACCCAGGAGTAGGATTAAGGGGCCCCTTTATGATATATCAATGCTCTCCTTCACCACTCGAGCCTCCTCCCCTATCTAACCAAATTTGATAAGATCCTACTAATGCCGCCTTAGAAATCAGAAATCAGATTTTTTTTTATTGATTTTGATACACGTTCTAGGATGGAAGTTACGATTGTTCTTGGTAGGCCAAGGTCTTTAAGTAGGTTATATAGGTATTTCGCTGGTATACCCCTTGCTCCAACTTCTACAGCATAATATAAACTAACCACTTATCCGTTTTTGGTTAATTCATTTGTTAGGTCATTATATTTATTTGTTTTTATTGTGTGGTCTTTATGTATGTTTGTTTCCCACGGCACAGTAAGTTCTAATAAGTAGCGTTTTAGATTTTTTGAGTAAAGAAATATGTCTGGTCTGGATGACGAAATACCAACATCCTCAGGAATTTAGTAATGTTTTTTTTTAATTTAACGCATTTTTATCGTAAAATAGTCAAAATCAAGTTTAAATCCGCTGCTGCTAAGAAAGTGACTTTTTTAAGATGGATATAAACATGACTGATTTGTCGTTGGAACAGTAATACATCGTATCACATGTCACGTCAGAGTATGCGAATAGAGTGAACAATTTGTTGTGACGTGATAATAATAATGACAATTTGTTTTGTTGAAGCAGTGATGGCTCAGTGGCATTGGCTATGGACTGCCGCGCAGCAGGTCCATGGTTCGAATCCCGCCCAGAGCTTGAGCTTCACGGCATCGTGGAAGGGCATTTTGCGAATGCCCGCCTGGCTAGCGACCACCCTCAAGTAGAAAATCTGTCGCCAAGCACCTAACGGTGTGTTCCGGCAGCAGTCCTTGAGAGCCAGTGAAATAACAGGCAAAATGAGACTTAACAACTGTCTCAAGGTGATGGGCGCAGTGCTGTTCGTCACTTGTGATGAAATACATCTGTTATAGGCAGAGGATACCGCTTAACATCAGGTGGGCCACGCGCTTTTTGCATCACAATAACATTAAAAAAAAAAAAAAAAAAACGACGTGGATGTATAAAACAGTAAGATTGAGTTATTACTATACTATAAGAGCTGAGAGTTGGCCCCCAGATATATCTAATGGGGATTGCACACATAATGGGCTCATTATGTACTGGCCCTACGTTTGTCAGCTATACGTGTACATACGATTACCTTCAGACATTACAACATTGATTTTATGTGTCCATCAGGCTGTAATGATAGGCGACATGATCTCGCCTTACATCATGTCGCAAACATATTTTTTGTAAGAGTATAGTAAATGACCTTTTGGTTTGTCTATTGGCAGCTACTGGCTGCTTGTGTGTTATTTTAGATCCTAAGATTTAGAAGATTGCGTTATTACTTATTATTTATTTTTATTTATTTATTTATTGATCTAATAACATCATAAGACAATTAAAATTAAATCACAATCGCAAGAAACAAAGACATAAATTAAAAAACCCAGTCAAACACAAATTCAAAAAATAAAAATTAAATACAAATAGCACATTTGATATTGATGATCAGACTTGAAATCAAGGAAGGTCATCAATCTCAAATGGGTTGTCAGGACTTTTTACATTTCTATTCCATTGGTCATGATATTTTCGCAATAATTCCTAATAGCTAAGATCATGATTCTCCAATCGTCAAAAAATAAATCACAATTAGTGCTGGCAGCAAGGAGCTCATTTAATTTATTATATGCCACCGAATCACGATATCGTCCATTTATGCATGAAATTATATTGTTCTCATTATCTATGATTCGCATGGATTAAACATACCTACATCAAGTAGAAAATCTGTCGCTAAGCACCTAACGGTGTGATCCAGCAGCAGTCCTTGAGAGCCAGTGAAATTAAAGGCACATGAAACTTAACAACTATGTCTCAAGGTGACGGGCGCAGTGCAATTCGTGACTTGTGACGAAACGCATCTGTTATAGGCAGAGGTTAGTCCGCTTAACATCAGGTGGGCCTCGAGCTTGTTCCGTCACAATAACACCAAATATAAATAATAAATAAAAAAAACCTGTGTAAAAATCTACTGTCAAGTGTTATTGGCGAAAAGCATATCACGGAGATGATTTTTCTGGAGAACACTCCGTTAATTTTTACCGATTTATTTCCGAACACGGCACACTGTCAATCCGATTATTGTAAATCTCAGAATAAAAAGGACGTGCCTAAGCTGAATTTCGGTAATAGGTTGAGAAGAAGAAGAGAGTGAGTACTGTTTAACCTGTTGCTAAGCGAAGATTTGGTTGAAGAAGCTAGAATGGAAACTGTGGCACTCAAGGGCCCAACTTTTGTTGCTTGGCGTCGAATTTGTAACTTTTGAGCTCGTAAGCCAGGTGAGCATTCTAATTCAAGGTATACCGCATTGCCAGGCTATATTTTGTAGATAACAATAAGTCTACACATATAAGTCATAGGGCATTTTGAAAATGTTCTATAGCTGTTCATCAGGGATAATGTAGGACTATATTGGTGAAAGAACTTTTCAAATCGGTCCAGTAGTTTCAGAGCCTATTCAATTCAAACAAACAATCTAAATTTTTCCTCTTTAAAATAATAGTGGCTCTCCGAGCTGTAGACCTCGTAGAGTCTGCCCTTGCATAGCTTACAATTGAATAAAGGTTCGCTGCGCATGCTAATAGGAGAATGGGTCAAGAAATCCGAAAATCTAGATATGTAATGTAAGTAATCTTGGACTTATGTCCGAGAAAATCAATGAATCGCGGGCCCCAGCGAAGGCTAGTTGTATCGGAAATGGGTAGGTAAGTAGGTAGTAAATATACAATAATTTTACATACTTGGTCATGTATTTATTTCGAATTAATATACTGGCTACAAAAACATGGAAAATAAATAATAATATATAAATGTTTATCTCCATCATTAAAAAAAATATCCAAAAACTGAATCGACAAAAATATTGTATGGACTTATCAAATCTGCTCACAAAATTTCGTGATAATCGGTTCAGAAATGCGACCTGTAGAGGAGAACAACCGGACACACGAAAGCATTTTTGTCTAAGTTGAAGCAGAGACGCTTCGCTCGAACTAAGGTCTCGCTCGGTCAATTAGTTTAGATACATAATTATTGTTAAACACAGGTATTCAAACGTAAATGACTTATTAAGCCTCGATACCACAATCTACAATTGTTTCAATTACAATTTTGAAGCATTCTTCATGATCTAGACTCTTAGAGTGTAGTTCGACCGTCGCGGGTCCGTCACGTGTCACGCTGTGCGACGCGGACGTACCTCACTCAAGATACTGAGAAGCCATTCGATATAAACCTAAACACATTGTCGATCGTGCTATCAACTCTTTTGAAGTTGTTTACGCTTAGTAGACCTGAGTTTTAACTATAATTATATATACATACATATGAGTATGATTCTTTTATTTAATTTTATCGGCTGTATGCCTTTATTAACAAAATACTACGAACTATATATAATACTATAGCTACAACAATAAAAGCATTTAGACAACCTACAAATCATTGCAGACTCACAGGCAGTCCAAATGCTCCAGCCCACTACTAGTTGACAGCGTGCCCAGCACGCTGGCATATTTTTTTATTTTATGTTACGTAAATATACATAAGCATGAATAAACCCCAATGATAAAAAAATAATCTAGAAAATGTGTTGCTACTTGTCAATAGTGTCATTTTTGAAGAGAAAAAATAACGACAAACCTTTTAAGTGCAAAAATTATAAACTAATCTCAACGAACACTTTGCAGAAGTAAATCTATTACTCCCAAGTTCTAATCTTAGTACTTTAAAAACACTTTGTAAGTATGTGTTTGGATGAACGCCGGTGGGATAAGACGCTAATGAAAACGAAATCCTCCTCTCAGACATCCCGGGATGGAATATGAGCGAAGGGCTTCCGAAAGCCGCTTATTTACTTACAGCTGATTGGAAACGTGCTGTACAACCAACGTATAGCGATGAAAGCGGAACGGGGTTCTAGATCGTGTAGGTAATATTTTAATTCTAGACTAGGTAGTCTAAGATATAAAATTACAACGACAGTATAACTTTTAGCTACGAGAGGGTAACACGGAAGAGACGGCTAAAAAAAGGAACGAAAGGATAAATTTTAGCTATGACTCACTCACTACGATAGTTCAATCGCCTGTCCCGGCTATACGAACGGATGGTCGCAGGTTCATGGATTGACCACCTGATGGAGTGACTTACGGATGTGGTCGAAGATGGAGCATGCTTGCCTAAGACTTGAGGACTCCGAGGTTATAACCATCAGGAAATAAGGAGGCTGGTAGTTCCATTTATCTGCTGTACGCCTTGTAAGTAGATGCGAAACGCTGTGATGTTAGACGGAAATTGATGTCGACCATAATGAAATGGATTTTGAGCTTCCGTATTCCTATAATGGAAACTTAGTAAGGCGCTAACAAGAGTAACATGCATTATTTGATTAGGATTTTAGCAAATTAAATTATTTAAAAGAGTATTGACGCATTCTACGCGAAGACATAGAAATTAATTCGGAACAAAATTTAAATAATAATGGTCAAAATAAAAAAATGGTTTCATCGATTGGGTGTTGAATGTTGTTCTAGTATATCAACCTACCAGCCTAAGTAAATAGTCTTCTGCTCTTTGAGTAGATGCCACCAACATCAAAAAGATGTGCATGGAGAAAATTCGAATGTCCAGCACCCGCTTCCATGGCATAATTGGAAATGTACCAGGACGTTATTCGGGGGGTTGCGGGTTCAAGTCCCGCTGGAAGTTATCTTTTTCCATCCGAATTTATTTCTAAATTATAATTAGAGGCATTAAAAAAATTATTAGATAATCTTGATCATTTTACTAAATCTAATTTATGATGATCATCATGTTTTATATCACATATTATATAAAACATGATTATCCTGTCTCATTCAAATTTTCTCGATAGAAATAATTGGGAATAAAAAGTTGGGACTAAATTACGCTCGTAGGTATTTTTTTTTTATTTTTTTTATATAAAAATAGCAATGAAATAGCAAAACCTTATCAATATCTTTGATTCATATTTTTTATTCAAGTTACTAGTTATTTTTTAATAAGCTATCTTTCGTTTCTCAACTAACTTGACCGTGATTGACCATAGCTGTTTCTCCTTCACTTCTACGCAGTTAGACAGTGATGGAATTTCGGCGTTTCTTACCGTCAACTCTTTCGACAGTACCTAAACATGGCTATACAGGATGATGTTCCCTACATATATTTCATCATTATCTGATAAACATATATAATTTGCTGATCCATGACATCATTACCCAACTTTGCACGCACGCACCTGCGGCTTGAAAATCGTTTAGTTGCGATTGGGATCGTGCCGTGAAGTCATCCGATGCTCCAATTACTCTCGGAATGTATATGATTTGCATATCTAACTGTAGAATGCAGTTGAAGGGGTCTAGATGTCGTAACGCTCGAAGGACACCGTTGATGTTACATTCGCCTAAATACGTCATTAAACGATTATAGCTCAGGATGGCAGGTTTTGAAAGGGTTTGCACTGTCTGGGCTGTTTTGTTACAAAATTGACGTGCCAAAATAATTATTATTTGGCTTGAGTCACTCTTTTTTATGTCATTGTGACGGAACAAGCTCGAGGCCCACCTGATGTTAAGCGGACTAACCTCTGCCTATAACAGATGCATTTCGTCACAAGTTAGTTTACAACAGCCTTACTTATAAACGCTACTTAAAGTTTAAACATTACTTAGCCGCTGATTAGCAAAATTTCTTACTCATAAACGCTACATATCTTTATCCAGTACCTAAGTACTGCTTAAATCAGCTGTCAATTTAAACACCGTCCCACCCCTGTTTAAATTTTAAGTAACAAGATGGCGCCCATATTTCTGATCAGCTGATTTAGTTACAGACCCACCAACTTATCTGTTCAGGTGGCAGAAAAAAGAACTACAACATTCCTTCAAATTGTGACAGTTCGTAGTTGATTTCCTTGACCAGTAGCGCCCTCGAAAACTGCACAGTTAAGTTGGTGGTACTATACAAAGAAAAGTATTATATTTACTTTTTAATTTCAAGATATTTAGCACTAGATACATGCTATTTGGCCATTTAGGTCATTCATAATACTTTTTAGTACAATGTTGTCAGTTTCAAATACGTTCGACCTCATTATCCATTGCTTAGCTAAACAGGTGCTATGTAGCGTTTATAAGTAAGAAATATTTAAGCATTACTTAAACACTGTTTAGTTATGCATTACTTAGCAACTACATAGCGATTTTTTTATAAGTAAGGGGGCAAGTTAGTAAAGACATAGTTGTTAAGTCTCATGTGCCTGTCATTTCACTGGCTCTCAAGGACAGCTGCCGGAACACACTGTTAGGTGCTTGGCGACAGATTTTCTACTTGAGGGTGGTCGCTAGCTAGGCGGGCATTCGCAAAATGCCCTTCCACAATGCAGTGAAGCTCAAGCCCGCGGCGGGATTCGAACCATGGACATGCTGCGCGGCAGTCGATAACCAATGCCAGGGAGCCATCACTGCTTCTTTTTGTGCTGTCATTATAACAGCTCAGCCGCGACAGTCGTATTCAGCGTTGCCATTGACGACAATTGTCGTCATCTACACTAATATTATAAAGAGGATGGATTTTTTTATATTTTTGTATGTAACAAATAAACTTATAAACTACTGGACCAAATTTTAAAAATTCTTACACCATTAGAATTAAGAATCCTACATTATCCCTGATAGACATAGGCTATAGAATATTTATAAAAATATTGTTTTTTCTGCTTGTTAAATACCAGTCCGGAGGCGACGCTGACCGCTAGTATACGATAATTCGAGGACATAATTTCAGATGATACATACATTGTATAAGGCAGGTTTTTAATTACCATGTACTTATATATAGTATACCATAATGACTATAATACTATTAAATTAAAAATTATTAAAATACTAATATGGGTCCATATTGGTATCGATTCCAATCGAACATCAAATGAAATGAGTTAATTGCAGTTGAGGCACCCTAATACAGTCGTGACTGGAAATTCTCGTGCAGAACTTTAATTGGAAATATATGTATAAAAAAAAACTTTTATATGTAGATATTATGTCGGACTGTACGCATAAGCCATTATACATCAAGTAAGCTGTACAACATTTCAGGCATGCCATGATATGCTTGCGGTTTAAATCGCGTATATTTATCATTATTTTTGTCCCGAATTCCCGTGACCACAATGTACGTACGAAAACATATTCTATAAGTAAACATGACAGCAGTAGATACAATATTTGTATATATAAACTTAAGGTTTAACGGATATGAAAAATTGGGTTTATACTTTATTCACTTTGTACTTTAACTTGTAAAAAAAAATGTGTTAAAAATATGGTAATGTGCCACTACATCGAAAGGTTCACCCCCTATTACCTGCCTAAATACTTGACATAACGTGGGTGCCAACTGCGAAATATACCTCAGTCTACACTATTAGTACTCTGTACACACTACACTCACAATATACAATACAATTCTTAGAATTGTACCAACCCCCGAAATAATATATCTTCCTGTGCGAATTGTACGAGGCGACGAATTACTTGACAGCAAGATGCCTGCCAAGTACATATTTGAATTTCCAAAATTATGATACCTTCGAGCAAAAAGTCAATCGGTTTTCGCGATTATTACACATTGTAATTAAACAACTTTAAACGGTTTAAATCGCGTATCAAACAATTTGCAGTGACCGTGGTCACCGGGTGATTCGGGACAAAAATTATGATAAATATACGATTTAAACCGTGTAAAGTTGTTTAATTACTATGTAAAATGTTAATGTTCAAAACATCGAAAATTTTATATCGATTGTATCGAAATGTCAAAGTTATTGTATCGTTACCGCTTAAACTGTCTAATATTGAAATGTCGGGTGATTACAATATCGAATGATTGAAAATGTCCAAGTTCCTATATTGAAGTTCAGTCATGAAATCTAAATACTTTATTAAACAAAACAAATCTTTTTTTGGTATGTTGAACTTATGACTTATATAATTATCAATGCATTTGAATGTTCAGTGTTTTAACCATTAATAATAACAAACTTCGTATATTTTGAGTTAACGTGTAAGTGTTTTTTACCCCGACATAAAGTACTTTTAATATTTATTTTGTAGATATTTAGATTTACGATATTTCAGACTTTGAACATACCTACAACCATTTCCGCAACATATACTTTTCAAATCTAAATAAATGGTCTCATAATCAATAGTCATGTTAATTTTCGACATTTTGTACATCGTAATTTTAACTGTAAATATTTTAACTAACGAAATTCAACTGTTTATTTTGATCGGTTAGTCTTTGACCCCTATATCACCTGATGGTAAGTGATGATGTGGTCGAAGATGTTGTTCAGGCTAACCTAGAATTACTGGCTCTCAAGGACAGCTGCCGGAATACACGGTTAGGTGCTTGGCGACAGATTTTCTACTTGACTTGTGGTAGCCAGCCAGGCGGGCATTCGCAAAATGTCCTACCACCATGCTATAACGACTGCCGTCCTAAGACTACAACCGGGACCGACGGCTTAACGTGCCCTCCGAAGCACGCAAGCGCTCAGAAGTAGTGTCACTAGCGGTCACCCATCCAACTGACCTGATGACTACGGCGGACGTTGCTTAACTTTGCTGATCGGTTCAGAACAGCTAAGCAAACTTCGCTACGAGCACTTCTCCCCGGCCAAGTGTGGGGATTATTGCAAATCCCTCCTGATGGAGGAGGCCTTAGCTCAACAGTGGACGTCATGGCTATTGATGATGATGACGATGATAGACAAGACGTGTCACAAAAAGTTGCAGCCGCTGCTGTTACAAATCCATGTGTAGTATTTGTTATTGAAGTTAGAACCACCTAACACCAAAGTGCTTGTCCTCAGGTCGATGTGCTCGGACCTGGTGTACGTGATCCTGTTCCCGCAGCTGTTGATGGTGGTCCACTTCAAGAAGTACTGTAACACGTATGGGTCCTTAGCGGCCTATTTCGTGGCGCTGCTGGTGCGGCTATCAGGCGGGGAGAAGCTTCTAGGATTGCCTGCGCTGATTCACTACCCAGGGTGGGATGCTGAAAATGAGGTCCAGCTCTTCCCCTTCAGGACCATGGCGATGTCTATGTCGCTGTTCACGCTGGCGTTTATATCTTGGCTCTCAGTGTAAGTAACTATCAATAGGCATTTCTAGTGTAAAATTGATTTCATGCGGTTGTCCTTTTCTTTTTAGGCGATTTTTATGGCAGGAATTTCAAATAAAAAAAAATATATACTTTGGTTGCTAGATTGTGTGATAGTTTTGTTTTCCTTTAAAGCATATACTTCAAATTCAATTAACAAAAAAAACATTGGTTTTGTAGCTAAGTTGTGTATTGCCGCGGAGATTATTTATAATATCTAATATAAATTTTTAATTTTTATTTGAATTGATTTCATTTGAAACGGGTAAAGTTATTAATATTTAATATTTTTGACGCTTTTGTGCGTAATTTATGGTATCGTGTGCATATATTGGTGTTTCATAACTTTGCCATATTATTTTAAAGTAGTATGATTACCAATCTTAGCTAGTTCATTTTATAATACGTAATATCGTTTTTGTATAAACTATATTCTAAATATGTTTACAAGCACTGTCGCGTGCTAAGAGAAAATCACATTTACAAATTATTAGGGCACAAAATTTTTGTCCCAGGCGGAAAGGCAGCAAGAATGTGATAATGAATATAACCTTACTAAAAAACTGAAAAATGTATTGATCGAAAAATCTTATTACACCTTAGAACGAGCGTGATATGGTTCTCCGATTCACCCTTCATCGAACGATATGCTTCATCGAAACCACGCTTAAATGATTGTCGCTTTGGCGAAAAAACTATTCGTCGAAAGAACGGTTCGCCGAAAACACTCCAGCCGACAGATCGTTCGACGAAAGAATCTTTCTACATTCAAAGTTTCGCCGAAAACACTGTTTGTCGACGGTTTGTTGTACGAAACCATTCCTCGAATAAAACTACGCCAAAACTCTTCTTCGTTGACGACAATACCTATGTGACAAATGTTAATAAATCGGGCCGCTCCACACTAAGTTGCAATACCTAATCCTGGGTCATTATGTAGTGATGTAAATAGTTATTAAGATACCTCCCTATTGCGCAATAAATGATTTGATTTGATTTAATTATCTGGGGTGCAAAACAAACGACACTAGTTGGTTGGTTTTTGAATTGTTTTGGGTACATTTTACTATACATATTACAGACTAGCTGTTTCTGCGACTTCGTTCGCGATTGCCGTACCTACATGCAGACTAATTATTCACATGTGAGCACTGTTTATCTCATATTAAGCAACGCTGTGGTCTGCGTTTACTTTGGGTTTGAAAACTCCCGGGTTATATTTTCCAGAAGACAGTAGTTAAGTAATTCAGAGAGTTCTTTCGCGGTTCGCACAATAAATGTTGAAGCCAAGTATTTTGTGCGTTTCTATGTAATTTCGATTTTAAAACGGCTTCTTTTTGCCGAGGTACTCCTTGTTTGTGGTAGAACGAAAATAAATTAGATTGTGCACTTCCATTGCGCAGTCTCCAAAATTCTTCCGGCAAAAGATTGATTTAAAAAAACTGATTGTGGCGAATGTTTCAGATTTTAGAGTTGCAAAATTAAATAAGGGTGCCAGGCTACTCGTGGGGTGCCAAGCTGCCCGTGGGGTGCCGGGCTTCCCGTGGGGTGTACAATTCTAACAAAAAAAAAATAATTGAAATCGGACTGCGCGTTAATAGATTACAAATAAGTGTACATTTTGACTTTCATCCCCTTTCCCGTGGGATCCGTACTGAATTTCGGAATAAAAAGTATACAATGTCCTTTTTCGTAGTATTAACTCAAATCGTGTTAAGTTTCATTGAATTTCATTCAGTGATTCGCGGCCAGGCCGCGATCTAAAACTACAGACAGGCAAAAATAAAAAAAAATACAGTTTGGCATCAGTGCTATAGCCACAGAGTGCTCCCAATTTTTTTTTTCATTATATCTGTCATATGTATAGATTTTGTTCTGTTACAGTTTTATTATAAGTATAGATATCTAAGTAACTATATGTTACGTGAAAAAATGACTGAATATGACTGAAATGTGTGATATAAGTTGTGGAAGTCGTTACTAATACTCCAAATGTTGTGCCCAATATATCAGGATATTGAATAGGTCCCGACTTCGAAACGATATTTCACAATAAAAATAATTCTGAGTTTGACCTGGTTTTCAATAGTATTAAGACTTCGTGGGGGCGAGTGGGGTAAGCCGTTGCTAGTAATCTCATCGCCGAAAAAAGAGATTCGTGGAAAACGATTATTTGATGATGAAGCAGCTTAAGGCGGGCATAAACGATCATTTTCAGAGAAGGATGACAGTTCATTCTTGAAGAATATATAAAAAAATGATTTCGTAGAAGATTACAGTGATTGCAGGGGACTAAATAGAAAAACAAAATCCAGTATCTTCGCCCCCTTTTTCATCCACACAGATAATACTTTGAACTACGCTCGTAATTTTGAGACTTTAAAGCGTTTAAGGGTAATTAGTAGGTGAAATTGGTGATCGCTGGTAATCAGAGTGAAAGTCTTAATTAGGAATAACCCCAGTTAATTAAATCCATCTTGTATTTGAGATGTTAATTACGGGAACATCGAACATATCCCTTAAGGGCTCTCTCTCTCTTTGTTTAAATACATACAAGAACCTCCCAATTAGCGAAGTACAAATACGTCTTCACTATATGTGAGTAAGGTATATATCTGATGGTTTAGGTATTACTATGTTATATGTATATATTATATATGACGGTTGGTATATGAGTTGTCATGCGGTTGATAATGTTGATATACATGTAAGTAAAACGGTAAGTTACTATGCTGTTTATATGTATATTCTGAACCATTCGTGAATTTGCTTTCATCATCACTGCTTAACATCAGGTGGGCGAGTTTGTTCCGTCACAAAACATAAAAAAAGAAGAACACAAACCTTACCGTGGTAGGCGTGGTTTAAAAAGTGTACCGTGAGGCGCAATAAAATTATCTTGACGCGACCAATCGAATGCGATCAAAGCGCCAAATCAATTAACCAATCCAATTGAATTTGGAAGATTGTGCTTGTTTTCTTAATTGTGAACTTGATGAGTCCGAAATCGATGCGGTAATAGTACGAGAGATACATTTTACATATTAATTCGAAATAAACGACTGCTTAAATTTCATAGAAGCGCTCGTAGCGAAGTTTGCTTAGCTGTTCTCAACCGATCAGCAAAGTTAAGCAACGTCGCCCGCGGTGATGAGTTGGATGGGTGACCGCTAGTGACATTACTACTGAGCGTTTCCGTGCTTCGGAGGGCACGTTTAGCCGTCGATCCCGGTTGTTGTCTTAGGATGGCAGTCGATATAGCATGGTGGTAGAGCATTTTGCGAATGCCCGCCTGGCTAGCTACCACCCTCAAGTAGAGAAATCAAATCAACAAATCTGTTGCCAAGCACCTAATTGTGCGTTCCGGCAGCTGTCCATAAGAGCCAGTACTTCTAGGTTAGCCTGAACAACATCTTCGACCACATCATCAATTACCATAAGGTGAGATAGTGGTCAAAGGCTAACTTATCAGGCAGAAAAAAAAACATTTTGCCCGCCAACGACGATACCATTCACCTCATGTGTTCACCTTAGTAATAGTTGAGGAAGTCGCTATACCTAACCTATTACTTTAACAACTATTACTTTTAGCAGCATTTATTTGTCGATAACATAATGTACGTAGGCTGTTATGTATTCTGTTGTTCGTGACAGACGGACGGACATACAGACAATAACGTGTAATGAGTGCGAAAGTGACGGTGAATCACGACTTTGGCTTGCTCAATCTAAGTAACATAATATTGGACTAAGTGTCTAAGTATGAGGATATTGTGAACATAGAAATTGAAAGTAAAATATTTGATTGGTGACTATGTGGTTTATAGCTATAGAGCGATCATGAGGCTCAGCTGATGTTAAGCTATGGCCTCTGCCCATACCCCAAGGGAAATATCCTGATTAATAAGGAGCTTCTACAAAAAATAATATATAAAATTAATTAAGTAAAGCTCAATCTCAATTCGCGCAACCTTTTTTTGGCCTAAATGCGCGAAAATTAGAGATAAACATTATTTCACAAGGATGTTAGATTAAAAAAAAATTAACACGAATGTAAAGATATAAACATGTAAAGTGAAAATTCGTTATCATTGTGGAGTAGTACCACATATTTTTTTATTTTGCAAACTGATTCTAGGGGTGTCATCTAGTATTAAGTAGATTAACTACGATGTAGGTATTTGAGTATTGAGTTTAGTTCTGTTAGAGCGATATTAACTCTTTGGTTTTCTAACAGATGACGTTAGTAGTATAATAACATTCTATCCAGTTAATACAAAATTGTAAATGATAATCTTTTATGGTCATTAAATTATATTTTTTGACAGATAACACACACAGGTATGAAGTTTAATTATTATGTTAAAGCACAAATCTATAGTTTTTCAGTAAAGTGTGCCACAAAATGTTCAAGTTGTGGGTAAGATATAGGACTCGCTTCGCTCGGCCTACTAAGTCTTCAGCAATATTTTTTTAACAGAACTTCTATACATATTACGTATTTTCTTTAATCCAAATAATGATCTTCTGAAGAAAAGTTCACTTCAAAGTTACGTTAAACTAGGAAATCGTTCCCTTCAACCGTTCAAAATAGCTAAGTGTCTATACAGCAAAAAAATCTGCTGCCATAGTAATATGAGATGTTGAATTTAAGATGTAGTATTATGCTATTTCCGCGTAGGCTACTAAACTTACCTTCAAAACAAAAAAATAAGTTTAAAACCGCCTCCATGCTCTTCAGGGCCTGCAGTCTCGACATAGATAGCGATGCGATCGCAAACTACCGATCGTTAAATATTAACAAAAAAAATCGCTTGCCGTAACGACGATAACGATAAATGCAAGTCTTGACAACCCAGATAGCGAGCAAAATCGCTCGCTAACTTGACTTTGCGACGTCGATACGTTAACGAAAACCGTATTCATAGCGCGGTGATTTTATGGTAAAATGTTGGCAGTTAAAATAAAAACTTGTGTTTTAGGGAAATTTGGTGGACAAGATATTCTCAAATAATAATATTTCTTTGAAAATTGTACAAAACATAGGTAAACCTTATTATATTAACACTTTTTTGCATCGGAACTTGTAAGTAGCATGTATTGTTTTTAAGAAAACACCTAAAACAAGGAAAATAAGATTTCGCTTCCTTGCAACACAGACGTTGAACTTGACAATCTCTCAATGTCAAGTTTGTTTTGTACACAAAGTAAAATAATTTAATACATTTTTGATCTCGGGTTGAAAAAACTAATAAAAAAATGGTTATTTCGATGGTGGCGGACAGTGAGACAGGCGCAGGCCCGAGCCAGAGTGCCAGCAACAGCAACGTAAGCGTCATGTAAGTACAACCTACAACGACTATTTTCGATTCCTATTTTTGATAAAATTAATACTTTGCGTATGTGCGAAGTATTTTGTATTAACATAATGAATATCTTAAATGTTTCAGGCGTAAGCGTACGCCACGTGTAACGTCGGGGCAGGTTGATGCGCTTTTGGCGAGTTAGAAGCCCGCCCATACCTACACACACGAAAATTTACATTCACAGGGGAAATTTTTGAAACGGGCTGGAAGGAGGTTGCCGAGGAGCTCAACAAACACCCCAACGGATCCATCAAGTTGCCGGAGCAGTGGATGACAGTAAGTCTCAATCAAAGATTCAGTTGGTTTTTAATAGTAAGTTTATACCGTGTCAGTTTTATTTAAATTTACTTGAATAAATTATCCTACATAGGTTTGGAGGGACTTAAAAAGCCGCACCTGCACTAAAGCGTCGTGCACACTGGCAACCGAGGGGTCAACACAGCTCCTTTGACTGAGGTGTAGAGACATGTAACGTCCATAGTTGGTGTAGATTACACATTTGGCACCAACTGCCCCGACGCTATGCCAGAGAGAGATTTTATTATTTGAATCACTGGTACTCTAGAGACCATTAAGAAACAATACTTAGTACATCTAACTTTATTACAGATGCTGGCAGCTGAGTTGCCTCAAGTAGGTACAAGCAGACGCTGCCAAGATGCAGGCTGAGGCAGCCAAGACACAAGCCGAGGCGCCACTGCTCTTTCCGCTAGCTCCAACTAATATAGCTGACGCTTTTACAAAATTTTTTATATAAAAATAAGTCAATAAATTTATATGTTTTTTATTTAAATCGCACAGAGTCAATAAAATAAGAATATAAAATTACGTAAAACTAGTGTTAATGAGTTTTCTTCGTATGCGTATGTATTACTCGGCTTACTGACTTTTGGCTCATGCTACAACCCCACTGCAAGCTAACAGATAGTTGGTAGTACCCACTTGCGTAAAATCGGAGTTCCGTCAGTATCTAATAAGAAGAAAATTTAAAGTAGGAATCTTAGATACTAGACATAATATAGCTATATACATTTTATTAAGGTACGGTACCTAATCCAAAGATACTCACATGCGACTCCACAGAAAGTCCGTAAGACCGTTGTCTTTAAATAGATGTGCGCAGTTCATCAACGAGCTCATGGAAAATGTACTTGTTTATTCTGTATATGTACAGCAATTGGCCATCCTCTAAATCCAAAGGATTTTTATTTTCACGTCCGTTCCGTGAATTTGTCGCCGCATTAACATGTCACGTCTGTGTTCAAGCACGACCAAATCCCACGCTAAATATTCTACAGCCATAATTCTCTAATTATTATTTGTTTATTGTTTTTGTAGCCTCAAATCCAAAGTTATCGAACATAGCGAACACTTATCGGGCTGTCAAAAATGGTCGCAAGTAAATTCGATAACTTTACGATAAATCGATATCTCAGCGAAAATATTCGATAAGTTTGCGATGACAGTCGGTAGCTTTTGCAGTCGAGACTACCGAAAATCGTTATAATCGGATCGTTAGGACGTAGCGACCGATTTTTGTCGCAAAACGATCGCTATCGATGTCGAGACTGCAGCCCCTGGCGAGCAAGTGAACAAATGTACAGTCACAAATATTCTCACTTGTGTTCTCGTTCCCATCCGGTATGGACAATTCTCAGATTGAAAATACTCAATTAACTCTAACTACAACCGTAGTCGTATATTTTTTTAAAGAAACAAATTAAGTTATGGTACGGTAAACAAGCGAGTGCGAGAGAGAAAAGGCGAGAAACTATACACGTTCACGTTTCTCGGGTGTCTCGGGACGTCTCGGCTAGAGTCTGGAGGTAGCATTAGGACCGTTACGAGTTATATACCAAAATGTTAACAAAAAAATAACAATAAATCATAAAATACGCATTATTAGGGATAACTCAAATACTACTCGTCAGATCTCACTCAAATTTAAGTGGGACCACAATACAGTACTAGCTTTCGATTTAAAAAAACATCGGTACACCCTATAAAGAGTCATGAGCGAATACACACACAAAAACAGTCGAATTGAAAATCTCCTCCTTACAAAATCACAAATATGCGATAGGAAAAATTTAAGTCATGTGCGGGATTTTTCCTATCGCATATTTGTGATTTTGTAATGTAATCCGCATAGCAGGCGTTATTGCAAACCTAACAATATTAAAATCTCCTCCTTTTTTGAAGTAGCTTAAAACACACTTAGAGATCTACTAGGATTCTGTAAGATACATGACTCTGAAATGCCATGCTATAAATCCAAGATGACTACACAGTGCCACATCCTTTTAAAGCATAGAATTCACTCATTCCTCAAAACGGCAACTTAACAACCAACGAGAAACCCAAATTCACATTCATAGTTCAAGTTCTTTATTTCATAGATTCCTGTTCAACAACGGCTACCTGAGCCCCGAATCAGACTACTTCAACTGCGTGGTGAACATCCCCGAAGACATCCGGCGCGTGGATGAGCCTTCCGAGGCGGGCGAGCAAATGTCAGTACTCGGCGGCGTGCCTGGCCGCCTGTACGGGGCGGCTTCCACCCTCGTCGGACCCGACGAGAAGTCTGGCCGCATCAACCCGGCTTTAGAACCTGATGACGATGATCTGGACGACCCTAACGACGGACCTACGCCGCTCTTCGGGACGAGCAATGCGCCGCCGCCAGTCCAGCCCTTTGGCAAACAAACTGCTTTCTGAAACCATCTCGAATAGGTCGTCCAATGTCACCTCGCTCGATTTTCGTTCTGAATTACACGGAGATCATAAAAGGCAGGATGTTACAGTAAATGTAATTTGTATCAGCATTCCACTTATTACATATATATTACGAGCAAGTGAACACATGCATGACCTATAGATTATATTTTACGACGATTTTACTATTTCTTATTTAACTCAGATCGATCGTAACATCGAAAATACAGATTCAGTATTTACATAAGCGACTAGTATGTTCACGCTCAATATATTATTAAAATTATCATCAGCATCTTCCTAATAAATACTTTTGTATTATTTGTAAAAAACGTCAAACATATCATTTTGATATATACGAGTAAATGCGTAAACTGATATAGAAGGTGTATATGTAGAGAAATATATTAATGCAGTGTTTGTTGATAGACGATGCAAACACTTTAAGAATAGTGTGCACGTAGCACTTCCATACAAACGTAGTACTAATGTGCTCAAAGTGAATTTTTGCATGCAAGCCACTGAGCCGTATGCTTCTGATTTGCCAGTTTTCTGTTATATCGTTTCTTTAATCTTTAAATATTAAATTATGCGTTCCAGTAAAGGTTATAAAGTTTGCATAGTATTAAACTGACTGTTTTTATGCCATATATAAAAAATGCAACATTGAGAATTTGAGGAGTCACAACAACTTCTTAGAAATGATAACACACAAAATTTATGTTATAAGGCATTTTTTAAGGCTGATGGTCAATCAGAGAAACAGAGATGGTTAAGTCATAAGACATATGTGTTACTGATTACCCCTAACAATGTAATATTTACACCTAGTCCTGTGTATTACTAACCCCGGGGATCATTGTTATCTAATATTAAGTCATTTGAAATTAAATTATTCTTAACAGTTTATAAATAACTTATATTAATAGAAAAATGGTATACTAATATTGGCATAATAAGGCTTAAGGTTATGCACGCAAAATTTTACTGCGTTTAAACACTTGGTAGGTATGTAATTATATGCCAAAACTACGTTTGTATGGAAGCGCTACTTGCACACTATCCTTAATAAAACTAAATCTAAGAACATACGTATATTATGTAGAACAATGCAACTACCATGTAACTTTAAGCATAATGAAACTAATACATATCAAATTGTGAATTAATGTTTAGAAGAGATACATATATGTATTGTATATTATTTATATTATATTAAAAAAGATTCCTTATTTAAGTCAATTAATGTAGAGAAAAGGTGCACTGTAATTGAAAGTAACGTGCTTCATAGATCGCACGAATTTATTGGTGTGCGTGGTAGAACAATATTATACTATATAATTGAATCACGTGACCAAAAATAAATAGATTGCAAAGCATTTGAGAGAAAGGACATTAATCCAAATTTAAATTATAATTGTTCTATGTTTAATACTTTAAGATATATATTTAAAGTTTATAGATTTAGAATTCTAAGCACAAGTTAGTAAATGTTATTATTTAAAAGTTAAATGATTTAATAAACCAAGTTAAGTTTTGTAATTTTATTGATTTGAAGAGGTATTTGAATAGATAGCCAGTAGCGTAATATATTCTATGTAAAAGTTTAATAATGTACGTATTTAATAAAAATGTTATAGAAAGTTCATATTATCAGTGCTATTTATTACGGCCTGCAGTTCGATGTGGTATAATTTTGGGGAGGCTAATGCTTAGCTCTTAACATATGATGAGGTATGATGATGGCTATGTGAGGCTTTAAAGGAAATCTTTAGGAAACAGTTTTCCTTGTCAACTTATTTTGAGGCCTAAATCAATTTGTATGTAACTAAACAAATAGAACCCAGAATTTAGCACTGATAATATGACTTTATTTTGATAATCTACGTATTGGTGTTCAGAAAATTACGATCTACATATCGGTGTGTCTTGATCCCTGTGTAGTTCCCTCGAGTGTCCTTGCTAAATGTTACATACTATATAAATATTTAAATAGATTATACGACAATGTCCAAGCTTTTCAAAATTGTATAAATATTAATATTATTTACATCAGTGCGTATTGAAATCACACGCTTCTTTGAATTATTATATAAAAATTTATATGTATTATACAATCCACAAAATATATATTATTATAGTATACTTGTTGCTGAATTTACTAACGATATAGAGATATTACGTGTCTGTTTAAGAATGTTCGAGTAAGTTACGGTTACACTACACAGAAAATAAAATAAGTGAATGATAAAAATTACAGTTAACATGCAGCGCGTTTAAAGCTTTAGCCGATGGATAGGCTAAATCGATGACTGTGAAACGCAAATATAGTGTTTTATTTATTAAATATTGTTCTGGGTAGTATAACCGGAATTTACTCGAACATTCTGGAACAGGCCCTAAATCACTTGCCTGTATCTATTCTAAGACTACAACTAAATCGAAACATATCATATTACTGTGACTTTAGCATAAAATATTCTTAGTAATTAATGTTTAGTGTAAAATGAAACATATCAATATATTAAGCGTAGTTGTATAGGCATCGTTGTTGTTCTTCGACGTCGCTCTCTAATATAAAATAAGCGAGACCGGAAAAATACATAAACGAAGTCTAGCGTTTGATAAAAATATATGAAGACGTAGTTTCAACATATATGAGCTTAGCTTAGATGCTTCATCAAAAGGGTGTCCAGTTGATTTGCACGTCTAATGTCAAAGAAGAAAAATGTCCAAGAGTAAAATCATGTACAATTCTTCCTTTATCCAAGGTTAATAAGGCTTTGGACTTATACTTTAGTATAATGGACATTGTAGGCACCTTTATCTTTGATGATTTGACAAGTTTGTTATCAGCAGTTAATTTAACAACCAAAAGGAAAACTTTACCTAATTAAACTTGATTTAACAACTATGTCTCAAAGTGACGGGCGCAGTGCAATTCGTGATTTGTGATGGAATGCATCTGTAATAGGCAGAGGTTAGTCCGCTTAACATCAGGTTGGCCTCGCGCTTGTTCCGTCAGAATAGTATAATAAAAATATATATACGAAAACAACGGTTTATTCGCGGTGATTTGGTAGTTTACCACAATCTACGCTAAACGTCTACTAATTGTAGTAAGAATATTTACTTCATACCTCTTGTTTTGTTCTGTTTCTTTTTCTTCTATCTTCTATACTTCTCTACTTCTTACCAAAGGCAGTTTAGTAATTCATATATCCTCTCTAAGTGATGTGAATTCCTTTTACTGACTACTAAAAAGGTGGTATTCAATTCGTCTGTATTTTTTTTTATTAATTTATTTTATGATTGTTACCTCAGAACTTTGGACTGGGTAAACCGATTTTGATGATTCTTTTTTTATTTGAAAGCTGATACTTGCCGTGTGGTACGATTTTTTTCCTACCTTGACGGTATAATCATTGTCAGTGAATGACAATCGATCCCATAAGTAGCAAGAGTCACTGAAAACGGTATATATTTTTATTTTATATATTTTACTGCCAATAACAATCTTAGTTCAACACTTATTAGATACAGTAAAACAACCAACTTTTTTCATAAATATATTTTATTTATTTTGATAGTCTTAATATTATTTTGAGGTAATATTTCCGTAGCTATTCTTAATATATAACAATATTGTTTTGCTCTAAGAACATTCACAACAGATATCAACTTAGGTATGTATTTTATGAAGCATTTTATATATAAGTACTTATAGTTATGTTAGAGAGCGGCGGTCCCACTGTTAGCTGTAGATATACCTATTGACTTATCCTAGTCTTGTTGAATATTTTGAAATGTGAATTATGTGTAATGTTGTGAAACTTGTGAACTCTACCTACGGTTGCTACTGTGACATAATAAAAAGTATAGCATGTTGAATACTTCTTTTACTACACCTATAGTTGCTAACTACTAATTCAATTGTAAAAGCCGATTTAAAAAAGGAACGAATCGAAGATGGCCCCGGTTATCATATAATCAGCATTCCACATCTCGCTTGCACTCTACACTGAGAAAAATCTAAAGTCAAAAGCGCCCTAATCACGGCCAATTTATATGGTATAAGGCGAAAAACCGACCAAACGTAAATACGTACAAAAACGCCTTCCAACTAGAAGACGTTAAACGAGGCCAGTGAAGGCGAATGTTTCTTTTCGTCTTCATTTAAGGTGTATTTTGTGGTCTTTCTTAAATATTGACTTTTCGATGAGGCTGATTAAGTCGTACGTTATAGTGATAATCACCGTATATAAACCGCCGTAAAAGTAACGTATATTTTATGGTCAATACTGCAATTATTATCGTATAACAAGTTCAATTCTGAAAAATACTTTACGGAAGGCGTTTTTGACGGTTGTGTTTATTATAAAACATGGTACATTTTTATTGATTGGTGAAAATCATCTTAAGAGTTGTGAATTCATCTTACGTAGTTACAATTCAACGGTAAAAGGTCAAATTTGATTTAAGCCTTTAAGTCGTTTTTCTCAGTGTATCAGCCCTGGCTCACTCCAAACTTTAGGTACAAAGCTACATGTGCATCGGCGTACCCGTCCCGACGGGTTATTGTACGGTGCGTGCCGTGTCAGAAGAGATCAGAGCTATGCGGGGCTATGCGATAGGAAGAGAGACTTCTTGTAGGTGAATATAAATAGTAGGTACTCCGTGCTTTGCGAACCGAATTGCACTTTATTGCTTCGTAGCTAGAGTCGCTTATTTATTGTTCTTTTTTCGAAGTGATCTTTCTGTTCCTTTTTATTCTGTAACTATGTATGTTGAGCCAGTGAAATTTAATTATTAGCGGTTTATGTAATGATTAGTATTATTACTTATTAGTGCTTAGGTATTTACTGTTATTTAGCAAAATTCTTTGTCCGAGTTTTCCGGAGAAGTTTTGCCACCTTAACATTTTCTACTGCCAAGCAATAATGTTCACATAACTGTGTGCCGTTTTGACAGGTGCCGGCAAAATTACACTCTCAGGGCGATGGGCGCAGTACAGTTCGCCTCTTATGACAAACTGCATCTGTTATAGACAGAGGTTACCGCTTAGTAAACGTGCTTGTTCCATTACGATTGAAAATATATACACTTAGATAAAGTTACGAGCATTTAATTAGCCTGATATTATAATTTGTAACTGACCATATAATAAAAATAACAGATTATGAAATTCGTATCGTAAATATGGTTTGCGGTATACTCCTAACGGTTATCGGTGGAGGTTGGGACAAAAATATCATACCTTATTTCCTTTTTGTCATGTTGTTAGATAGATGCCCGTGGGGTACCACTCTAGAATTGCACCCCCATATCTTCCTGTAGGTGCCGTTATAGGCGATGAAGGGAAAAAATGCCTCATAGGTGGGCAGCAACGCCTTCCGAAGGACTGCAATCTTACTCTGCGATCACCAAGGCGCTGGCCAAGCGTGGTGATTAAAGAAAACCCGCCCTAACTATCTACCGTTGACAAGACATCATGGCTGTTGATGATGAGATAAATATATAGTAAGTATAAGACAAGGAAGAAGATTCATATTTTCGACACCACGTACTGAACAAGTTTTTTTTATTTGTTATTTTTATGTCTGATAGGTTATCTTTTGACCACTATCTCACCTGATGGTAAGTGATGATGTGGTCGAAGATGTTGTTCAGGCTAACCTAGAAGTACTGGCTCTCAAGGACAGCTGCCGGAACACACCGTTAGGTGCTTGGCGACAGATTTTCTACTTGAGGGTGGTAGCTAGCCAGGCGGGCATTCGAAAAATACCCTACCACCATGCTATAACGACTGCCATCCTAAGACAACAACCGGGACCGACGGCTTAACGTGCCCTCCGAAGCACGGAAACACTCAGTAGTAATGTCACTAGCGGTCACCCATCCAACTCATGACCGCGGGCGACGTTGTTTAACTTTGCTGATCGGTTGAGAACAGCTAAGTAAACTTCGCTAAGAGCGCTTCAAAGCGTAGCAATTTTTTTACACAATATTTGTACAAAGTACTTAATATTTTTTCTCTTATTAACTCTCCTATTAACTTATTATTGGTATAACAGTAATTTACATGTAAGAACCGCCCGCAGTGGCAAAAGCCTCCTCCAGCTCCTTCCATCTTGATCTGCCTCTAGCGACTCTGCTTCATGATCTTCCTGCAACGTTTACAATATCGTCATCCCATCTTTTAGGAGGCCTTCCTACTTTTCAATATTTGTGTATAGGGTACCTACCAATTCATTATTGTTTTGGATCACCTCTCACTTGCATTCTCTGGATGTGCCCTGCCCATTTCGATATGAGGAATAAAACTTTTTGTACAACGTCTTTTGCCTTAGTCTTTTCTCTAATTTCTGTATTCTGAATTGTATTTCTTAGTTGAAGGCATAATAAGCTTCTTTCTATCCCCCTTTGACATACTCCTTACTTTTTATTTTCAGTGTGGTTAAAAACCACGTTTGATATGCGTATATGAGACAAAGCAATAGGCAAATTTCTATGGACCTGATTTTTAGTTTGGTTGGCAGTTTACTTTTGAAAATTTCTTTCATGGCCTAGTACTTGCTCTAGGTGCTTTTAGTTCTCCACTCAATTTCCTGCTCTGTGCAAGCTTGGAATGAAATTTTAGTGCCCCAAATACACATTTTCATCGATATATTATAGGTCTGTAGATAAAAGAGTCATTGGTACCTTATGAGTCATTATAGCTTTAATCTTTCCCAGTTGATTTTATAACCCCACTTTGCCACTCTCCTCGTATACGTGACACGTATCTCCCGTGTATGCATAAGCCCTAGTTTTCCAAGTTTATGCATCTAAAAACTTGCTCTACTAAAAACTGATGACTGTTGAAAACAGTTTCGTTGAAAGAAGGTTCCTTTGTTTTATGCCGCTTCCGATTTTGAATCTTGGGCCTGATTGTTCTAGCATTATTCTAGATGAACTGTTGGTAATATATTGCGTTTTTACTTAACGCCTTGTTGCGATATTTATGCATCCTATGTAGATGTGTATGACAGAGTCAAAAGCTTTGCTGTAATCTACAAAGTACATGTATAGGCATTTTCATATCCTCTATACTTTTCTATAATCATTTTCAAAGAGTAGATATGATCTATGTTGGAGAAAGTACACAAGTAGTGTATTATTGGGCGTCCTACTCCACCTTCCGTTTCTGAGGCTCACTCCGTTCGCCTCATCCACTCTCGGTGGAGTAGGCCGTCCAATAATACTTCGAGATCGTGTAACATATGAGCTTACCTTGATTAAGATATCATCGAGTGTTTGGTCTGGCCGCTGTTCCACTGCACTACTTCACTACCTATCATCGACCGAAATTAGTATAAATAACTGTTTCACTGCACTACTTTACTACCTATCGCCGACCGAAATTATTACACTTTTAGGTTTAGCTGAAATATCATCACTAGAATGTATAAACTTGACTCTTTCACGTTTCTTCGTGAAGTGACATTGGAATTACGTTATTAAAAGCTACAAAGTAATAAAACTGCTGAGCTGCATAATGTACATTTCTAAGTATTGCACGGGTCGTATTAAAGTAACTACTCACATGTGTGTGCATGTGTGTGTCAATGTTGTGGGAATACATTTATGATGATTCGAGCATTTTGCGGTCTATATTAAAACATTACTACGTAGCCTTTAAATGAAATCTTTCAATGTCCGAAATATGATTTAATCTATATAAATAAAGTATTATAGGTACATGTAGATAAAACAAAATTGTATTATTAACACAATTTTTTTTATTGTGTTCGGTATTTACCCGATTTTCGTTATTATAGTTAAGAGATCTCTTGTTTTTCTTTTCTTCGTTTAACTATGTATACCTACTATTAGTTTATGTTTGGCTCAAAAACGTTTTGGTCGTAGACTGTAAGTTTTTGATGTTATGATTATAAATAAATAAAATAAATAAACACAATTTACAACTGGAGAACGGTTGGATAGGTCCTTTATTTATTTGTATGATTCCTGTCCTCATCAAATAGGTACTAAAGACAAAAATAACTATAGTAAAAATGATACAATTTAATTGTAACTTTAACGCGTACGAAGTCGTGGACAAACACTAGTTCATATATTACGCTTAGGTAATTATGTTTTATGAACAAGTACACGGGTATCTATTTCAAAGAAGTTGCGGCGATTATTGGCGGCTTTGAATATACGAAAGTGTTATATTTCATTACTCAAAAAAGTCAATTTGACGGAATCGATGGGAAAGATTTAATTTAAATGGTCGTAACCGACAATAATTACTCACGATTCTTTAAAACAAAGAACTTTAAGTATATTTTCAAAGTAACATAGTTTTGCTGAATGGACGATTTCTCTATATAAAAACTCGATCAATATGGTTTGATAAATTACTTTACTCCTTTGTCTTAACGTGACAACTACGGATCCTGGTTTCTGCCCGCTGCCACCGGCTGGATATACTTGCTGCTACGCGCTTAAAAACTGTTGAAAGCTACAACGAAAATGTAAGTAAGTGCTATCTATCTAAATAATCATGTTTGTGGTTTAATGAATAACAATCCTAATCATTAACTAAGTTATTAACAATACTTAGTGATTGTATCAATCTTATAAGTGCAATGTTTGGATGTTTAAAAATATATTTGTACAGATTTTAATGAAACATATAGGTTATCTTTTCTCGTGATACCAGGATTAGGTCGCAGACAAAGTTGGTGTTTTATAAATTATTAATCTTTGTGTCTTATTTGCAGGTCTACCTCCGAAAGCGAATATTCTCACAACAGCCGTTCCGTAGTGGTTGAAGCACCGCCGCAAGCAAAGCAGCTGAAGAAAAGGGCGACGAAACGCAAAGTGACCGATTCACAAGCTACGAGTACATCCAACAGTGTCACCGTTTCCAAGCCTCACGAGTCAAAATTAAGGTAATTTACTTACATTTAATTTACTTACATTACTTACATTTCCAGTATTAGATATAGTCCGTTACAATTATACATATAAGTCTTCTACTCCGATTTAAAACACATAACAAATATTAAAGATTCTCTTTTTGTACAAAACTTTTAGTAGGTAATATAGTTATTTCAACGTTAAACCACTAAGGTTAATCATGGGTAAAACATTCAGTAAGGAGATAGTAATTGCTTAAAACGTCTCTGAGGACAAATGAACGATAAACCATGTGTGGAAGTAGCCAATGTCACGCGAAATCCACAACAGGTTGTATTTACGCTGTAATTTGAATTCATATGCAATATGTTAAAGTGGGAACCAAATATCTCAGTTATACGTAAGTTTATTTCATCGAGTATATTCTATTACTTGTGTTAACTTTGAAAATGTTTTGCTTTGTATTACCTACTTTATACGTAAATTAATATTATTTGTGTCCAGTGATGTAGTATACTAATAAATTTCATATTGGAAAAATGTTAAAGTCAATAAACTAAAGCGATTATAATTTTATGCTAAAACGAGTATATATATATATATTATAAGATGGTTATGAGTAACATAGATTAGTGAAAATACACATTTTCAAGAATTGTCTTAATTGAGTTACTGTTTCGTAGTGTATGGTACTTTTACCAGGTACGAAGTACAAGATATTAATAGAAACTACAATTTAACTGTGTTAGTTAGTACTTATAGCGTAGTAGATATAAACTTCAACCAGCAAGGTTGTAGGGTGACAACGATTTTTTATGGTAGTTTATAAGACTTAATTAAGACGTTTCTATATAAAGTTTGTTGTAAAAAACTTATTTGAAAAAAGGAAGGGGTTGATGTAGGGACACACAGGCGAGTGGGCTATATTGTTGATGTAGTAAATTGTACGTAGAGCTAGCACGTGACCGCGCTTCAACCCGATCTAAATTTAGAACGTAATTAATTTGTAATTTTTGGTTTTAATATTGAACAATAGTACTGTTCACCCTGATCCATGGACACATTACCTAGTACCTTAATTAAATAGTGTAACAAATAAACATTAAAACTTTAAATAAAATATACCTAGGTAATAACTGTCAATTAACTTAGTCCATTTCAATCTATTATTAAACATCTATAGATCTCAACCTAAGGCTCTTTCGCAATAGGTAGTAATTTATTATTTTTATTTACAGAAAAAACTCTGACAATGGAAATAAGCCCACTGATCTCTTCGGCCTAGAAGTGGATGTGGAGCGACCCCCTACTACACGCAGTGATCTCGGCTCGTCTCTCGTGGCCCGCGTCGATAACGGGAAGGTGAGAAGACAAGCGGTTTTGTCGGGAGAATTTTACGTAGACATCAAAGTTTACGCTAAGAGCGACGTGATCTCCATCCCTCGCGAAGATCGGTGGAGAAAGGCGTTAGTAGCGTTAAAAGTTCAATTAGACCGAGGCTCTGTGCAGTGGAATGCGCTCCAAAAATTCATGCAACGAGCACATGATTTATTTAATAACACAGAGCCTACGTACTTTAGCGATAATATTAATTTTAAATAGATTAGGTAATTTGTTCTTTTTGCGATATTATTAGATCAATTAGATCATCCTTTTTTTTATTTAATAACACAGAGCCTACGTACTTTAGCGATAATATTGATTTTAATTAGATCATTCTTTTTTATTGTGTATCACTGTACTTTTATTGAGATACTTAATAAGTTATTCTAATCCCATTTTCGTCCATCTAAAATGCCTTTCTGTACTATCTGTAATACATCTGTTGAGCGCAAGCACTGGGTAGGTCACTTACGTAGTACTAATCACAAGAATAAAAGTATTTCTTATTTCTGTGATGGTGTTGAATTAATAAATTCTGCATTTCGAAACCGCATTGCGTCCTATAGAATTGTAAATCAATATGAAAACTGTTCTTTGATTTCATTTTTAAATAACATTCATGAAAAGATTAGGTCATTAATAACCTTGTCTCTTAAACAACATATATGCGTGAAAATTAACTTTGAATATTTTGCTTTGTTTTTAATGTTTAAAAATGACTCTCAAGAGATGAAATCCTTCTTTACAAAAAATTATACACTTCATCAAAACTATGAATACGAACCCTTAATATCTCAAGTTAAAAACATTTTAACAAAAAAGATTGAAGAATTTCAGGATCGCGATAGTGGTTGGACATTCTTAAGTAGCTCTCACTTAGAAGTAAATATTAACAAATATCAACCTTTGCATGGTTCAGGCTTTATAGAGTTACCGGCTACTATAAAATCTAAAAAAGCTTGTTTAAATATTCGAAATAAGGATGATTATTGCTTTTTATGGTCAGTCGTTGCAGCGTTATACCCAGCCAAAAGTCATCCTGAAAGAGTATCGTCTTACCCTGATTTTCGGGATGTGTTAAATATAGAAGGCATACAATTTCCATTAACTTTCTCAGATATTGCTAAGTTTGAAGTAAATAATCCTGAAGTTTGTGTTTATATCTATGGGTTAAAAAAATATACTGTAGTAGGACCGCTTTATAAATCAAATAATTTAAAGAAAAATGTTATTCATTTACTTTATCTAGAAAGCAATGATTTGTCACATTACTGTCTAATTAAAGATTTACCGCGACTTGTTAAAAATCAAATCACAAAACATCACGGTAAATTGCATTTTTGTGATGTGTGTTTAATATTTTTTAATACATACGATGCCCTTGATTCACATAGTTGTGGAGGTGTCGCTACGGAACTACCCCCGAAGGGCTCATTTATACAATTTAAAAATTTTAGCAGAAAGCAAACTGTACCATTTGTTATATACGCAGACTTTGAAACAATGCTAGAACGATTTCAGTCCTGTGACCCTGATCCGAGTAAATCGCATACGGTAACACGTCAACGACATGTGCCTATCGCTTTTGCTTACCATATTACGTGTGCGCTAGACAAACAATACAATAGGTACGTCTCTTACCGTGGTTTGGATTGCATATCAAAATTTGTAAATTCTATTTATAAAGATGCAAAAAAAATTTACAATATTTTTAAAAAACAAGTTCCTATGATTTACACCGATACTAATGCTCATGACTTTGATAACTCGGTTACTTGTCATATTTGTGAGAATTTATTGTTTGGTGATAAGGTCCGAGACCACTGTCATTTGACCGGTAAATATCGCGGCACGGCTCATAGTTATTGTAACTTGCAATATAAATTGCCTACATTTTTACCAGTGTTTTTTCATAATTTATCAGGTTATGACTGTCACCTTTTCATTAAAGAATTAGGCAAAGCTCCTGGGTCTTTAAAAGTAATACCTAAAACAAAAGAAAACTATATTTCGCTCACGAAGTTCATTCCTATTTCGAAAGAAGAAAGTATAAAGGTTCGCTTTGTAGATTCTTTCAAGTTTTTAGGGACTAGTTTAGAAAAATTAGTTAATACAATGAAAAAACAAGAGTTTAAATTACTCAAATCGTATTTTCCTGATACAAGACAATTTGAGCTCCTTACTCGAAAAGGAGTATATCCGTATGATTATATGTCACAATTGAACCGTTATGAAGATACGTGTTTGCCCAGCAAAACTAATTTTTATAACTCCTTGACAAATGAGCTTATCACTGATGACGACTATGCACACGCGCATTCCATTTGGTTAGAGTTTGATATAAAAAATATGGGTATGTACACAGATTTATATCTTAAAACCGATGTGTTATTGCTCGCAGACGTGTTTGAAAGTTTTAGAAAAACTTGCAAACGGTATTATAATCTTGATCCGGCATTTTACCTGACAGCACCAAGTCTATCGTTCGATGCAATGCTTTTGAAAACAAGCGTTAAATTAGACCTTATTAGCGATGTAGAAATTTTTAGAATGATACAAAAAGGTATTCGCGGAGGTATTTGTATGTGTTTCAAACGACACGTAAAAGCCAATCACAAATATTTAGATACTTACGATCAGACTCGTCAAAATTCATTCATCGTTTATTTAGACTGTAACAATTTATATGGACATAGCATGTGTCAATATTTGCCGTATTCAGATTTTAGATTTATGTCGAGCAATGAAATAGATAATTTACATTTGAACTTGACTGATATTAGTGATAACGCGGAATATGGATATATTCTCGAAGTTGATTTAACATACCCTGAGAATTTACACACTGAACACAATGACTTTCCATTTTGTCCAGAAAAGTGCTTGCCCCCTGGTGGTAAGAATAAAAAACTAATACCAAACTTGTATGATAAATACCACTATGTTATTCATTATACTCATTTAAAAACATGCATACGTCACGGTTTAATATTGAAAAAGATCCATCGCGCTATCGTTTTTAAGCAAAGTAATTTTTTAAAAAAATATATTGATCTTAACACTCATTTACGTCAAAAAGCCGAGTCACAGTTTGAACAAGATTTTTTTAAATTACTAAACAACAGTATTTTTGGTAAAACTCTAGAAAACAATGAGCATAAAATTGATTTAAAGTTAGTAAACAAATGGCATGATTTAAAAAATAAGACAACATGTCAACATGTGCTGAAAAACTAATCGCCAGCCCATATTTTCATAGTGCTTCAGTATTTTCAGATGATTTGGTAGCAATACAAATGAAACCTTCGCGTGTTATTCTTAATAAACCAATATACATAGGTTTCGCTGTGTTAGAATTATCAAAGAGTCATATGTACGATTTTCACTATTCTACTATAAAACCAATTTATGGCAATAATGTTGAATTATGCTATACTGACACTGATAGTCTTGTTTATAATGTAAATACGAATGACTTTTACAAAGATATTAAAAATTATTTCCTTAAATATTTTGATACTAGCAATTACAATTCTGATAACAAGTTTGGCCTGCCAATTATTAATAAAAAAGTACCTGGGCTCTTTAAGGACGAAATGGGAGGTAAAATAATTAAAGAATTTGTAGGACTGCGTTCAAAGCTATACTGTATAAAAACTTTAGACAAAACAATAAAGAAAGCAAAGGGAACAAAAAAAAGTGTAACGAAAAATTTACATATGATAGATTATAAAAATGTTTTGTATAATTGTAATGTCATCCGCAAGAAAAATTTACTCTTTAGGTCAATCAAACATGAAATATTTACACAGAGTGTTAATAAAATAGCACTTTCTAGCAATGACGATAAACGTTTGCTATTACCTGATAAAGTATCTACTTTAGCTTGGGGTAATGCATCTATATTAAAGTAATGTATCTATATATTTCTAAATTATTAGTTATAAATTAAAAGTTTCTACTGTATACAGAGTAATAAATAGTTATAGAATACTATGTGCTAATGTAACGTAAATATTATTTAAAGATATTAAAAATAGCTGTGTAGTAAAATAAATTGTAAGTTTTATGTGAAAATAAATACATTTGTGTGAATATATAGACTCTTTTATTTTTATCCATTTAAGTAATACCTACCTACCACGTCTATGAATGTACTATACCAAATAGAAGCCAGTCGTACATTCAATAAAAAGGTACCCTGTTAAAACATAATGTTATTGTTTTCAGTAATTAACTGGCATTCATGTTCAAACCTGTTGATATTATTGTCTCTCAGTGTTTAACTGGTACCTATACAAAATATATAGAAAGAAGTTCAAACTTGTCGAAGGATTTACAAGCTTTAACCTGTTGACATACGATGATATTGTTAATCAGTAATTAACTGGTATAAAATAAGGTTATAAAGTTTTTGAAATATATCACTTACAAAGACAAGTTGAAACCTGTTGTATAATTTACAAACCTGTCAAAACATGATATAATTTTTCTCAGTAAGTAACTGCCATACAAAACATATAAAGTTTTGAAATATAATATTAGTCAGGTGTTTCCAACACTCATTGTGCTCGAGAAACAAGTTCAAACTTGTTGGAAGGAAACATCAAATTGTGTCATAAGTTTTATGTTACACTATGCATTCGCCGTACAATAATATTAGTTTATTAATCATTAAGCTGGTGCTTGTTGTGGTGATCACATCGATTTAATAAATCGTAAGTACCTATACATATTTCACGAATCTTATGATTATAGGATTACCTTTTATGTGTACAAATAAATAATTTCTATTATTGTTTCAGATTATCAACAATAATGAATGATTCACCTGATATTTTCTCTCAGTATGGTCAAAGATTTCCGAGCCCAAATCCAAGCTGGCATATTCCTGAACCACAAGACGAACCGGTCAATAAAAAATCAAGGACGAGGCGAGAGCCTCAAAAACGGAAGCAACTTAATAGTTATCTGTCTTACGTGATCAATAATCAAAAGAAAAAAGGCTTAAGACTCCTTCAAATACAAGTGGTAGACCTCAGTGAAGATGATAATAATATACTGATCAGTGCGCAATACGTAGTGAGTGAATCAGTGGACAACATTATGGATGAGGCAGAAAGATTAGTGAACAAAATATCGAAAAAACTATGTGAAGACTCTAGTTATGTGTAAATATTAAAGGTGTGTTGGTATAAGAAATGTTACTATTTTAATTTCATTTACTGTAAATAATTAAGAATTTAGATGTAATCAAAATGTTTAAATTTATGCAGTAAGTAGTTAAAGTATATAAGTATTTAATTTCTTGTTATTAAGTTTTATGATAATGAAATATGAACACTGTATGTTTAGTGTATAGGTATGATGATATAATAAATAAAACTGCTATTAGTTATAAATCAATTATGTTTTATTTTTTCTAAACATATCAGTGTGATTATCAAAACACCATTTTTTAATACATATAGCATTATTTAATGCACAGTTAATTTTATGATGCACACAGTTAAAGTCAGTTTTATTTTTTAAAAATTTTTTTTTTAATGTTGGAAGATTAGGACATCCCTTTTCACCAATATCAATCACTTCACACTTTGTACACAATTCTTTAATCCACTGTATTTTTTCCAAACCCTTTGTCATTATTTTTTTATTCTCGAGATATAATACTATAACACGTAGAAATTCTCTATAATCTATGTAACCCTCACTCCAGTAAATTCCTCGATTTCTTTCTAACCATCTTACTTGCTTCTTTTCTTCATCAGACAAATAATGAAACGAATATGGTGGTTTTACTAAGAATGTTTGTGTAAGCTCCTGACTTACAATGGCCACTTCCTTCACGATAAAATTATTTTGAATATCTTTAAATCCTTGGAGGTCAACTATGATGGTATCTACGTTCATGATATCTTCTTTACGATGCTACTTAATGGTTTGTATTCAACAATGCAGTCGTTCAGAATGAGACAATAAGCGGCTGTCTGATCTGGTAGTTCCGAATCACTCTCAATTTCTACTCTTACATCTACAACAGGACCCGTCTTTAGATTCTCTGCTTGTCTAGAGCAATCAACCACAAACAGCGGTGCTAAATCTTTAAACTGTTTCTCACTTAACAACGGTTGTGGACAACGTCCGTAATACGACTGTTGAAATCTGATATATTGCTCATATAATAAAGCAATCCTGTTATTAGCAAAATTCGCGTTAAGACTTTCATATGGAAAATAAGTTGAATTAAGGTACACTTTTACGTCACGAACATTGCAGTGATCGAATTGAGACATGTCAGAACTTGCACTATTTTTCCTATTTGTCTGTAAGCCTATAATGACGTATCTTGGTTTTTCGATTTGAGATGCAGTTTTGATAGACCATGTATGCTTTGTAGTTTTAGGTAAAGCTGGATATTCGTACAGATCCCAATTTCGGTAAATCATCTGAAGCGGTCGATCTTTTTCTAACAGTTTAAGCAAAGAAATTTTTTCCTTGTCTGATACTTTAACATGTGGTACACGCCATATGATTTTGTTGATGTGAATGTCATCCACTACTTCCCCAGGGTTAAGTTTTACAGCGTTTAAATTAGTGTTACTTCGTAACAGTACCAGTTCGTGTCTACTATTTATAACGACTTTTTTAAAATCTTCCGCAAAACCGAGGATATTGCGAAGTGGGATAGAAGCAGAAAAACTTCCTTCGTTAATATTTTTTACACCGTCGATATTCCAACCCCAGGCGTTAGACATCTTTGATTCACTCTCATTCATTGATATTAACGATTTCATGGTTGTAGTTATACCAGCATTTTTTATTTTATCTATCTCTACTCCATTTAGCTCATACCTAATATCTTGAAATAGGTAAAGTAGAGCATTGTTGGTGAATTGGACACTAGTAGCTTTGTCTTTCGGATCCTTTTTGCTGACTATAACGGTTCCTTCCAAATATAAAGTGCTAGCTGACGGTAATATGTACAGGTCCTGTTGGTTGATAGGTATACGTATTTCATCATTTCTATTAAAACTTGTTACGTAGGGTTTGTAAGAATGAAATTCTATGCCTTCTATCGTGGTGTCGTAAGTCGGAGTGGATAAAACGTCTAAGATATTCATTCTAGTAATCCGATTGCTTTCAGGAATGCTTTATTGTCTTTGGTTAATTTTATTTTCTTCTTAGAGCGGGGTCTTGTATGGCGGATAGCTCGAGTAGAACTGATATTTTTTACTTGTTGAGGTACATATTTATTGTAGTCAATCATTTTTTCGTCTGAGATGCAAATACAGCTGCACTTCTTCACCACGTAAATTTATTAAGCGATTCCTTATATCTAATAGCTTAATATGAATACAGCTTATATTGTTTTGATTTATCGGAAAGTATATTGCGTTCTTCGGTATTTCTATGATCCTGTATCCAGGTGGCACGTTGAGTGCAAATTCGTGAATGATGTGACTTGGTTCGTTGTTTATAAACGACCCACTAACAATATCACATTCAACCCTGATCACGGTCGTAGGTAAAATGTTGACTGGGAACTGTGATACATGCCATTTATTACCTTTTAAAATCTGCTTATTAAATCCTAACAGTCTTCTGAAAGAGCCTTCTTTGTTAAAATCAATGTCTTTTGTACAGAAAATAGTCGTTTTTAACGTATTGTTATTGCACAGTAGTTTTATAGTTGCATCATTTATTTCAGTTTTTAAATAATCACTGATATCTTGCAATTCATAAGTGCCTTCCGGTATTTCAATAACTTCGTTAGAGCCATAATAAAACTTATTATTACTTTTGTCAACATTTGGAATTGAATTAAATGTTGAAAATTGCAATAAGGCACACTCATAAGCACCATCTAGTTGCAATGTATTTGGATAGTATGTAGATAACGTTGACGAATTTCCAGTTATTGACAATGTGAGTGACATTGTGATAATGCTTGAATTCAAAGAAAAACATACATTTTATAATTTTTTATTCCAAAAAGATAGCAGGTACTCTAAACATAAGTGACCACAATTTACTGTATTGAATCTTTGATATCTTGTGTAGTTATAATAAACATTACAATTCTTAAAATATCGCATTAATTCTGCTGGAGGTTTTAAATCTCCATAGCTATCAAAATATTCACAATACTTGTATAATTTAACATAAGCTACCCAATGAGTTCCTTCGTTCTTAGAATCGTCTAAGTTTACGATAGCGCATTCAATTCTCTTCGGTTTTCTTGGTAACTGATCCTTCATGTAGATCCCTCGGAAATATGGGATGTCTCTTGCATACTTTTGAATATCTACATTAGTCAGAGGACGATCAGGTAGCAAACTTTCTAGTTTTTTGATGATTTTATAAACAATCCTTTACCATTTTTGTACGGTTTAATGTATAAACCCTTGCCCAGCACCGAACCTTCCATAGCCTTATTGTGTCGTTCTGTTTCTCGCAAATTTTGCTGAGCTGCTTTGTAATCGTTTACAGTTTTTGCAATACCAGCAGCACCACCAGCTAAAGCGCCTAAAGCTGATAAACCAGCGAAAATAGGGATTAAAGGCAGGACCCCTCCAGTTTTTGGCAAAGGTATTACTCGCGGTACTCGAATTCGATTAATTTCTGGAAACATTTTTTTAGCTGCTAAATAAGCAACTTTAATCAAAGTTTTACTATTCTTAGGCTTCAATTTTTTTATTTTTGCTCTTATTTTTGAAACCAAGCTTCTGAATGTTTTAACTCCGGAACCAGACTTCAGTTTTGCTTTCATAACCTTGCTCACTAGCCATGAGCTTAACTTTTCACCTTTTCCCGCATCTTTTGATTTAAGTCTTTGTTTGGCCATGTTGAGTAATTGTAAGTCAGCTTTGTGACGATGGGATAGATCTGTATGATTTGCGTAAGCAATGTCGTGGTGCATGCAAGCTTCATCTAGCTTATTTACACCTCGATCACCTCGTAATAAACGTTTTTGAAGTTTAGTTCCTGGTCCGCAATAATTGTATCCAGGCAAATGAACTTCAAACGGTAGATTATTGATTATGTTATTTACTAGTCCACCACCCTGCATTACTCGAAGTGTAATGATAGGAATGTTACATCAGCATTAGTTATATATCTTAACTCATTATTGCAGCTTTATCAATCCAACTGTTTTCTTCATCGTTTAGACCTAACCATTTGACGAACAGTTTACGTCCTTTTCTTTTTAAAACTTTTTCTATCAAATAAACATTAGGATGATTAGATTTTTGAAGTTCTTGCTCATAAAATGCTCCTACTATATCTTTCTTTCGTTGATCTTCTATGTGGTATGTTACTGGTATGGTTTTATTTATCTTCTTAATAGTAAATAGTTCAGTTGACCAATTGGGGGTGTAACCTTTTTCGAAATTGTGTTTGTATTTACTGATACGAACACAGTCACCAACTTTGAACTTAGGCAGTCGTTTGATGGATATATGTTTGTATGTTTTTTTAATATTTTCTTTTATTACTGATTCATTAGATTTATTCACATCAACCGGTTTACATCTAATAGTTCGATGGATTGTGTTGTTATATGTCTTCAGTATATCTTCTAATGTTGAACCTAACCATTTATAGTTTCCATTCAAACTAAAAGATTTATATAATTTATTTTTAACCGTTTTAATCAGTCGTTCTACGATCGAAGCTTTTTTTGTGGAAAACGATGAGTAATGATTAATGTTGTACGTCTTCATGAGCGTTTGAAACGTGCTATTATAAAACTCTGTCCCCATATCAGTTTGTAAATTAACAGGATGCCGATGAGTGCTAAGCAGTATACGTTCAAATGCCCTACTAACCTCAAATTTATTTTTCGATTTTAATGGCTCTGTCCAGGCGTATTTTGAAAAACAGTCAATCACTACTAAAATGTAATTATGTCCTTTATTATACGTTCTCAAGTTTTGCATGTCCATAAGATCTGCTTGCCACAAGTCGTCAATTCCCTTAAGAATAACACAACGTCGAAGAAAATTTCTTTGTGCTGCTTTGTGTATTTCATTTACAATTTGCTGTTTTGACATTACGGAGTCTTTTTTATTAATTTATTTACATCTGCTTTAGTGTAAAACTTATCTTCCAATTGAATTAAAACCTCAGGTATCTTTGCTTTTAAAGTATCCTGAGCTATCTTGTGTACGTCTAATATGATTCGAGATCGTAATGAACCAATCAGTTTATCAAATTCTCTTATCGTTTTAGTATTCAATCGATCCACATAATCCTTATTAACAGCATCGTCTAATTCTACGGGAGGTTTAATTCCTCCCAATCTAGAATTTTTCAGATTGAAATTTCCATTTTCTGATTTTAGTAATGCGTTTTCGTTAAAGTCAAATATTTCTGATAAACGCATTCTTTTATGAATAAAATGACCGAACTTATCGACATTCATGATTAGGGTGTATTGTAATGAATGGTCAATGATAAAATGAAACATAAAAAAAATACTTTACTTATTTATTACTTTACTTTCACGTAATTCTTCAATAATAGATATTATTTCGTTGTCTAAACCTGTGTTACCAGCATCTCGAGATGCAATTAATAATTTTAGCCTTTCCACTAATTCGTTCGGATCATCCCAATACACAAAATCTACGTTTTTCTTCCATTTTTTTGTCAGCGGTAGTCCTTTTCCTTTCGATTGGATACCCTGAACTGTATTTCGCAGTTTGAAAAGAGGTTTAATTACTTGCAAATATTTTTGTCCCTTATAACTTTTTATTGGCTTACTTGGATCAAAGCCTCGTCGATGTGCATTTGTTTCGATTAGCATCGATTTATAATGTTGCATATCACTATCTGTAACCAAGTTCAGGTCCACGTCTTTCTTTAACAGCAACTGCTTCAAACCAGGCGTATTACGGTATTTACGTCCTGCCACGATGATGTATTGATCATTGATAGTTATGCGAGCAGAACCTAACATTAGGTTCCCACGTTCTACACTAACACCAAACGGTATGTCTGTTAACGCATCTGAAGATACTGACCAGGATGACGTATCACCTACTGATTTATATGAAATGTCACTGTCGCTATCAGATTCGTATTCGTTTTCATCTTCCTTGCTGCTTTGATAGTCAGGTTCCTTGTGCAAAGTTTTATCAATAAATGGAACTTCGGTCTCTTCATCTTCCATAGCATGCACGAGAGGAGTTTGCTGACTGGCGCTAGCAATTAAATTGAGAGGTTCTGTTACAGGCTTGAAAACCGATTCCAGTGCTTGTTTATTGTTAATCTCATCATCTCTCATTTTTCGTACTTTTTTCTTTACAGCTTCTGCTGCATCAACAATTTGCCTTTTCAATGATTTATCCATATTTTTAAAATAGGTCACAATTGATTAGGGGTTGTCTGACGAATAATATTACCGCACAGGTAACGGTCTTATATATAACTCATGTTCCTAATCAAAGACTACGTAAGTGTCAAATTTATTTCTGTAACAACCTTTATTCTTGGGACAGTCTTTATTAATTACAACATAATTAAAGGGTTCCCTCCATATTTTAGAACACATTTCACGAAATTCAATCCATGTCATGTCTGTATTAACATGTTCATCATATACGTGCCTCATATTTATTTCATCTTGTTTAAAAAGTACGATTACATTTGCGTTGTCTCTTACTAACTGTTTCGGGATTTTAGTGTATGTTTGATTCACATAAATACAATCAATGTTCTTATGTCTCCCCATCGCAAAATAATCACGCATGTTATTTTGATTTTCACATGCAACATCATCAAATATGATAACAGAATACGGTTTTGCGTCTTGAACACTTAATACCTCTTCATTTTCACAATATTTCTGAAATGAAAGGCTTGGTACACGTTGCAAAACTCGTTCTAAAAAAATATACTTCGGTTGATGCAGGGTTTTTGAATAAACATACACATTTTGAAATCTTAAACCATTCTCATGTATTAGAAGACCAATCAGTAAATTAGTTTTTCCACAATTTGATGGTCCACAAATAATGCACCGAACCGAATTAGGCAATAATTCTCCATGACGTAAATCAGACTTTCCAGCCTCAACGCAGATTCTGTTTAAATCTAACGATTGTGATTGTTTTACAAATTTCATGGCCACCGGTTGAAATGGTTTGATTAATAATGAGTAGATTCATTTATTACATCGACATATATAAAATAATATAAATCCGGTTAGGTTTAAAAACTGGAAAAGTGGAATAGGGTTGAATTGTAAATCTTTGTTGATGTAGTGAAGTAGTGCAGTGGAACAGCGCCCAGACCAAACACTCGATGATATCTTAATCAAGGTAAGCTCATATGTTACACGATCTCGAAGTATTATTGGACGGCCTACTCCACCGAGAGTGGATGAGGCGAACGGAGTGAGCCTCAGAAACGGAAGGTGGAGTAGGACGCCCAATAATACACTACTTACACATAAACTCCGTTTGCTCTACTGGTCGGTTTTTCTCTTTGTTTTTGAAACACTTAAACTTTCACAATGCTAATCATACCATACAACATATCATATGTACACGCAGCTGATTGCTGAAGCTGCAGTCTGTGTTTTAGTTAACCTAAATATTTTAGTATATACTCGAGTGTCAAAGTTTGCTATAATTGCTAGTTTTTTTGATGTGATAGTTCTGTTCTATCGAACAGCTGACGCTGATTCCACAGCCATTCTCCCACCTGAATATTTTCTATCAGAATCAAATGACATTCTTGAGTTCTTGTTCCATATAAGTTTGTTATTGAACGGTTCACTATTGATGTGCTTTTTCAGGGCTTGCAACCCTCTCATGCACACCATCACCGAATCCCAGTAACCTGAGTATTTCCGTTGATTTTAAATTTAATTCCTCCGGATTGTCAGAATTTGAATACGAGTATACATATATCTGGAATAGGCGGTCATTATCTTTGAGTTGACCGGCGTCTTATTTTTGCATTATTTGTGATATAATAGTAGGAATAGGGATGTCAAAAATGTGTAATTGAAGTTTATAGTAGTATGTTAATTTGCATTTATCTCTGTCACTATATATATATAAAATAGAACCATAAGAAAAGCTGAATTCTTTTTTTGCTTTTGGTGCCCTCTGATGAACGTCGTAGATAGTAAACAGGCTTAGGACTAGCTCTAAAGTAAACAAGCATTTGAATAATTTTGCATATTTTTTCAAACATGAGTTTTCTTATGTAGGTACCCTTGTTATTCTCCTACAAAGAGATTTAAAAAGCGCTGGTGATATAAATTTGAATGCTTTTGTTCTCCTACGAATATTCTTGCACATTTCTGCGTCTAGCTCACGCAATCTTACTGCCTACCGTGCCTTAACAAGATATACTAAAGATCAAAAGATTTTTCAAGAACTAGAGATGTTGTCCTATTAGAGAGTGCGCCGCTTATGTGATGCTGGTCGGCACGGTAAACAAAAACAGTAAGTAACTTCTTAACAATTCTTTTACAGTTGGAAAACCTAGAGCCTTCTAATCTGGGTGGTCTCATGGTGCTTCATGGGATAATAAAGTAGTTCACTGAAACACGAAGCCCTCGTAGAGTAACTTGCTTACTTTGTCTTTCTTAACCGATCAACTAAAGCGCTTTTTCGAAGCGCTCGTAGCGAAGTTTACTTAGCTGTTCTTAACCGATCAGCAAAATTAAGCAACGTCGCCCGCGGTCATGAGTTGGATGGGTGACCGCTAGTGACTATACTACTGAGCACTTCCGTGCTTCGGAGGGCACGTTAAGCCGTCGGTCCCGGTTGTTATCGTAGGATGGCAGTTGTTAAAGGTGGTAGGGCAAATTGCGAATGCCCTCTTGGCTAGCTACCACACTCAAGTAGAAAATCTGTTGCCAAACACCTAACGGTGTGTTCCGGCAGCTGTCCTTGAGAGCCAGTAATTCTAGATTAGTCTGAACAACATCTTCGACCACATCATCACCTACCATCAGGTGAGATAGTGGTCAAAGTCTAACCTATCAGGCTTATAAAAAAAAAAAACTAATGAAGGCAACGTCCGCTGCAATCATGAGTTGGATGAGTGACTACTGAGCGCTTCCGTGCTTCGGAGGGCACGTTAAGACGTCCGTCTCGGTTGTTGTCTTAGGATGTCAGTTGTTATAGCATGGTGGTAGGGCATTTTGCGAATGTCCATATTCGCAAAATCCAACAAAGGGTGGACTCTCAATTCTTAAAAAAAATGTCGCCAAGCACCCAACGATTTCTTCCAGTTGACAGTAATTCTAGATTGTAACCTTCAACCACATCATCACTTACCATCAGGTGAGATTGTGATCAAAGGCTAGTCGCAGACATAAAATAAACATCATCTAGATACTAGCATTATATGCTTTTCTGTCTTAAAATAAAATTTAATTTTATGGGGATAATACGAGTCACTTGTAAAATAACAGAGCCAATATTTATATACAAATTTTATTTCATAAAAAATATTATTCGTACTTAAACTAAATTTTTGTACAGTTCGTTACGTAATTAACATTAAATAATATAATACTTTTCGTTTGACGATCCTTATAGATATTAATGGTAACAGAAAAATGTAGAGAAGAAAATACTACATAATCTCATTTAAAAAAATACCTAGTACTGAATTCTAGTATTCGGAACGATATGACAGGATTGGTGCCTAAACGTAGATGCAAACAATGTTTGTATGAGGTTATTTACTAAACAGTTATTATTTCTATAATTAAACGTCATGTACACTCGAGGCGCAGTGGATGTGTGGTTAGGGAGTGGAATGGAGTCGGTGCAAAGCATTAAATTCGATCACAGTCAGCCCATAATTTTCATAGTTCACTTTCTAAACGAACCAAGTATGCAATTTACAAGTATTGACTAAGGTACGTACTAGGACGCAGGCTAAGGGAACCTCGCACCTGTAGCTTAGTATACGTAGCCGCCGTTGGAGTCGTAGCCCTGGCTGATAGTAGCTGGCACGCTGGAGCCACCAGACCCACCCGAAGAGTAACCACCACCGCCGCCGCCAGATGAGTGGCCACCAGAAGAGAAACCACCACCTCCTGAAGAGTGACCACCGGAGAAACCACCTGATCCTCCACCTGAAGAGTAACCGCCTGAACCACCTGAAGAATAACCACCGCCGCCTCCAGATGAGTGACCACCAGAAGAGAAACCACTACCTCCTGAAGAGTGACCACCGGAGAAACCACCTCCTCCTCCACCCGATGAGTAGCCACCTGATCCACCTGATGAGTAACCACCTCCGCCTGATGAATAACCACCGCCTCCTCCTGATGAGAATCCACCACTGGAACCACCTGACGAAAAGCCTCCTGATCCACCTGATGAGTGCCCACCGGATGAGAAACCTCCCGAACCACTTGAAGAGAACCCTCCTCCGGATGAGAAGCTAGAACCTCCGGTACTGGGCGCTCCGTAGCTGCTTGAAGGCGCAGCAGGTGTACCATATGACGAAGATGGTGCAGCAGGAGCACCGTACGAGCTGGAAGGAGCAGCGGGCGCTCCGTAGGAATTGGATGGAGCAGCCGGTGTGCCGTATGAGCTTGAAGGAGCTGCGGGGGCGCCATAAGAGCTTGATGGTGCACTGCTGCCGAAACCACTGCTACCACCAAAACCACTGCTACCAAAACTGCTACTGCCACCGAAACTACTGCTGCTGCTACTGCTGCTGAATCCACCACTGCTGAACCCACCGCCGCCACCACCACTGCTACCATGACCGCCAGAAGACGGAGCCCCATAAGAAGATGATGGTGCGGCTGCAGGTGCACCATAAGAGCTGGATGGGGCGGGAGCGCCGTAGGAACTAGAAGGAGCCGGAGCTCCATAGGAGCTGGATGGAGGGGATGCAGGAGCACCATAAGAGCTGGATGGAGCCGGAGCACCGTAGGAACTAGAGGGAGCAGGAGCACCGTAAGACGATGATGGCTTTTTGGGAGCTCCATATGTCGTAGATGGTCCTGTAGGCACACCGTAGCTGGTCGCTGGTGGTCTAGCAGGAGCACCGTAGCTGCTTGAAGGTTTGGGAGCTCCATAACTAGAAGAGGGGCGAGGAGCAGGAGCACCGTAGCTGGATGAAGGCCGAGGAGCTGGGGCACCATAGCTGGAGGAAGGGCGAGGGGCGGGTGCACCGTAGCTAGACGATGGAGCGGGTGCGCCATAGCTCGACGATGGAGCCGGGGCACCGTAGGAAGTCGAGGGTGGTCCATAAGAGCTAGATGGAGCTGGTGCTCCGTAGCTGCTCGAAGGCTTGCTAGGGGCTCCATAGCTGGAAGACGGCTTGGGAGCGCCGTAACTGCTGGATGGCCGAGGGGCGCCGTAAGAGGATGAAGGTCTACCTCCTCCTCCATGGCCGCCGCCACCACCACCGTGTCCGTGACCTCCGCCGCCGCCACCACCACCATGACCGTGACCTCCGCCGCCACCGCCACCGTGACCGTGACCTCCGCCACCGCTCGATGGTGGCAGGTAGGATGAGCTTAGCGGAGCTGAAAAAATACGATAGCATGATTTCATTTGGGTTTTTATAAGAACATTTTGTTCAATTATATAACAGTAGGTAACTCAGGTTTACAGGGAGCATATTTTAATAAGTACTGTTGCAGCAGTAAGTAATTTTTTTATATAAAGAATGGATCCAAATTTAACGGTAGAAACGTAATTTAACGGTCACACAATAGAAACTCATCTACAAATAAAAACTCTTGTTAGAGACAACTACGCTAATTTATAAATCATATTGTGAATTATTTGATCACTATCTCATTGTAATTATTCTCATTTTCAAATCCTCGTCTGTCACCGCGAAGTAGAAAATCTGACGCTCAGCGCGTAGCAGTGTAATCCAATGGCTAAGCTGTCTTTGAGAGCCAGTTTCCATTCTAAGCTTGACCACATTTTTTTTTGTTATTGTGACGGATCAATCTCGAGGCCCACCTGATGTTAATTGGACTAACCTCTGCCTACCTATAACAGAGGCATTTCATAACTACTCACGAATTGCACTGTGCCCGTCACCTTGAGACATAGTTGTTAAGTCTCATGTGCCTGTAATTTCACTGGCCCTTAAGGACTGCTGCCGGACCACACTTTTAGGTGCTTGGCGACAGGTTTTCTACTTGAGGGTGGTCGCTAGCCAGGCGGAAATTCTAAAAACGCCCTTCCACCATGCGGTGAAGCTCAAGCCCGCGGCGGGATTCTAACCATGGACCTGCTGCGGAACAGTCCATAGCCAATGCCACTGAGCCATCACTGCTTCAGAAAACATAATAACTTACCAACATAAAACATAGTTAAGGGCCAGTTCGTCTACGTTTTATAAAATTGTCTTTTCCTACTGTTATTTTACTATGAATTGCCTAAGATATGTAGATACTTGTTAGTATTTTGTTGATTATTTATCATAAAGCAAACTTATTTCCAAAGTTAGAATCTTCACCATTAATAAATTCTGATGAGGGCCTCGTAAAACATTTATGTAAAACAACAAAGGCAAAGTCTAGAAAATATGCCTCGAGTTTTCTTAAGTTTTCTCAAAGGCGTTCTTCTCTTTGAGCGAGGGCCCCGCGGGCGCTCTTGACATATTTCTCGATTTTTCTAGAGAGAAACATGACCGTTCATAATATTGACAGTGTTGCAAGGCAAATAAGTTTGTCGTAACAACGCTGGGAGTAAATATATATAGTATACTGATTGCGTACAAACGTAGATTTGTGGTAGAGAAAAGTCAACAAGAGTCGTTGAAAGTAGACAAATTTTGACGGTATGTAAGTAGTATGTACAATAGTGTTTGGAAGTTGTGGAATTTATTATATTTTTTTATGACATTGTTACGGAACTATCACAACGCTCACCTGATTTTAGGCGGACTAACCTCTGCCTATAACAGATGCATTTTCGTCCCAAGTGCTTAATTGCACTGCGTCCGTAACTCGACATACATTTGTTAAGTCTCATGTGCCTGTAATTTTCCTGTCACTTAAAAATATTATTATATTGTTTTTATATTGTTAGGTTTGCAATAACGCCTGCTATGCGGGTTACATTACAAAATTACGTATTATATTATGTATGTAACACATTGTTAAAAGATGTTTAAAAGAGTGGACCCGAGTTTCTTGCCCGTTCTTCTCGCAGTGGCTCTATACAATTTATTTGCTGAACGCGGCAGTACAATGTAGAATATTTAAATACTACAATTTGTAATTGACCTTCATAAGAGCTTCGTGAACGCCTAAATTGAACAAATGATTTTAACTTTGACTTTACAAATATACGATAAGAAAAATCCCGCACATGACTTAAATTTTTTCAATCGTATATTTGTAATTTTGTAATATTATACTGTCCTTGAAATAATTAGAAGACAAAAATGCTTTGACAATTCTTACTCTGCCAAGTTACCAACTATAACCTAAATTCAACTTTGATTGGATTGATTTTAATAAATGGTTAAACAAAAGGGACGAACAATAAATTAGAGCTATGAATCACTCACTACGATAGGTCAATCGGAAGAGTTTACCCGGGTATAGGGACGGATGTTTGCAGATTCGAATCCCACTCGTAGTTTAAATCTTTCCTTTCGTTGTAATTTTGTAAGGTAATTCGCTTTGCAGTCGTTAATGAAAAAATTACAATGTTAAAATGATTTTCACCTTGACACCTTTACTTGCTTGGTGACCACTTTCAGGGTGGTAGCTATTCAGGCAGTGCAATATACACTCTCAAGCAAAATACCCATTGCCTTATTTGCTAAGCAGCGCGTCTGTTCATAAGTATGTAGTACGTCTACATACTTATGAACAGACGCGATAGTGGTCAAACCATAGGCTTAGGATGTACGATAAAATCCTAAGTCTATGGGTCAAACATTGTAAATGTCGAAGGTTTGCGCTTACCTTCACGCTTGTAGTGCTTGCGAGGCGTGGCAGCGGCCAGAGAGCACAGCAGCAGTGCTGGCACCAGCTGAAACAACACATTTCATAACATAAGAACAAACGTATAATAAAGAACTTATAATCTATTAATATTTATACATTTCTGTAAGAAGCCCTTTATTTGTACTGTACAATGAACTCCGCTGAAGTTGCGACTGGTTTGATTCCATGGGCGTTATAAAATATGTAACATCATTTTCTTGGGTATTTTTTTACGCTCAGATTGTGGAATGAGCTCCCCGCCGTGGTTTTCCCGATGGAGTACTGTTTTTTTAATGGAGCATGGGGTTCTTCTAATAGGGCGTGAAGAGATTTCTTCAGGGTCGGCAACGCGCTAGTGATACCCCTGGTGTTGCAAGCGTCCATAGGCTACGGTAACGTACTACGGTTGCTTACCATCAAGCGGGCCGTATGATTGTTTGCCACCTTTGTGGTACAAAAAAAATAGGTTTAAAACGTTTACTGCTACTTTACGAGATTGTTTTTTATACTTTATGTTGACGTTACTTTTTCCTACTGCTTTCTATAATTTCATATAATTTGTATTCTGTTTTCTATATTATATTTCGTTCTATTTAAACAGTTGGTTTGATTATTTTAACAGTGACAATAGGCACGCATAATATTATTACATTTTAATAAAGTATAAAAAAACAATAATGCAGTTATTAAGATAATACCTCATGGTAATTCTCAAATTTGCATGAATGACGCAGATACATTGAATAAAATTCAGATTTGAGAAATCCACATGTGAAATCCATATAAGTACCTACACTATATAGGACTATATGTTTCGGTGAAGGCATAGTCAATGTATTTGACACAATAATCTTAAAAACATTATAGTAAGCCCAATCGCGCTACGATCACAGAGAAGTCAATACCATAAACAAAAGTGAAACTACATTGTACCTATATACATCATCATCAAGTACTAGTTAGAAACATCTCAATGAATGAGCTACGTGTTACATTGAAGTATCAAAAATTGTCGAGTAGTCGAGTTTGCGTCATCTAGGTGATGATCAGCGCACCGCAAGCACCCACAAGTCTCCTTGGCGCACGGCGGTGGCGGCGCGGGAAAAATCAAATGTTGCGCAAAATTCTTGCGCAAACCCTCTAACTGCTGCTAGTATAATTGTTTCACCGTTCACGTAAATGTCGTACCGTCTAGGATCACATGTCGTTGGCCAATGGGAGAGAGATGGCGAGAGGTCAATGTCGAGTGGAATTTTTCGTGTATAGTACCACCAACTTAACTGTGCAGTTGGCGAGGGCGCTGCTGATCAAGGAAATCAACTACAAACTTCACAATTTGAAGGATTGTTGTAGTTCTTTTTTATGCCACCTGAACAGATAAGTTGGTGGGACTGTATTTCGGAAGATGTGCGTCTCGAACGTGTTTACCATATAGATATACCATTATAATATGTTATTCTTAACGATTTCGTGATTCTCTTGTGTTGTCAGAGAAGACTTATTATTGACCCTGATTGAGAGGGGAAATCAAGAAAATCACATACAAGATGGTGTATTTTTTTATTTCTTATAGGTTAGCCTTTGACCACTATCTCACCTGATGGTAAGTGATGTGGTCGAAGATGTTGTTCAGGCTAACCTAGAAGTACTGGCTCTCAAGGACAGCTGCCGGAACACACCGTTAGGTGCTTGGCGACAGATTTTCAACTTGAGGGTGGTAGCTAGCCAGGCCATTCGTAAAATGCCCTACCACCATGCAAAATGTATCTAAAACTAAATAGATAATTAATGTTGTCTTAGGTTTTCGCGATTATTACACATAGTAATTAAACAACTTTAAACGGTTTAAATCACGGGGGGTCACGGGGTGACCACGATCACTGCAAAGTGTTTGAAACGTCGGGACAAAAATAATGATAAATATACGCGATTTAAACCGTTTAAAGTTGTTTAATTACTATAAATAGATAATTTTTCACACTGTTGATTTTTGAATTTGCTTTTATTTCACTGTAATGTAAAGTGTAACAACCAATTTTTTTATTATTTCTACTTTTAAACAACCATCTTTTGTGTCCTGACATCTAGGTTTACTTTATGGAACTTAAATACCAACATAGTGAAGAAAAAAATATGGTTATGATACGTGAGCTTCGCGGTGTTCTGTATATTATCTAATGAATATTTTTATGTTCTTAACAATTATTCAAAAGACGTATTTTTATAATTTTAGAATATTTTAGGGGCAATTTAATTAATCATGTTCAAATATTGTTTAATAACCTATATTATGAGCAAAGTTATTTTAATTATCGAAATGCACGATCACGTATTTATTTGTAAGCAAACCTATCTAAAGAGAAGCGAAATAACTCTTTCAGTTTTGAATTTTTTGCACTGGGTGTCATCAGTGAATCGTAATTGCTTTGTTATTTGAAAACAGTAGAAAACCACAATCAATTAGTAACGCACATTGAATATAGATGTCGCTTATTCTAAGACGTTGCACTCTGACATTATTCCACGGTACCTCATGGCTCAGATTGGAAGAGGTTTTCCAGGCAGATCCGTCATTATCTTTTACACTGTACTTCCCTGTTATTAGAGGAACGAATAGACTTTATAACTGGCCAATTATGTAATTTATTACAAACAAAATCTGATTGAAATCATAGATAAGTGGCGGTTTCGTGATTACGTACCTATTCACATAAATTTTATTACCATATAAAGGTGTCATTTACTGAAATCCATAAGGCAAAAACATCTCTAGTATAAAACAAGAGTGAATACGTAACCGCGAAACCTACATTTTCTATGATTTTGATAGTAAGGAATTACATGATTGGGCCACTGTTTACTGAATTTTTGAAGCGCTCGTAGCAAAGTTTGCTTAGCTGTTCTTAACCGATCAGCAAAGTTAAGCAACGTCCGTCGCGGTCATGAGTTGGATGGTTGACCGCTAGTGACACTACTACTGAGCGCTTCCGTTCTTCGGAAGGCACGTTAAGCAGTCGATCCCGGTTGTTGTCTTATAGGGTGGCAGTCGTTATAGCATGGTGGTAGGGCAATTTGCGAATGCCCGACTGGCTAGCTACCACCCTCAAGTAGAAAATCTGTCGCCAAACACCTAACGGTGTGTTCCGGCAGCTATCCTTGAGAGCCAGTAATTCTAGGTTAGTCTGAACAACATCTTCGACCACATCATCACTTACTATCAGGTGAGATATTGGTCAAAGGCTAACCTAAGGCACGCCCCTCTACATAAATTATTATTGCGCATTTGTACGGGTAGGCCCCGTTCTTACTACATCCTAGTGTGTGTAAATGCTAATCTTACATACAGTAAACAATAAAATGACCGTAGGGTGCCGGGCTAGAATGTCACCCCCATCTCTACCCGTTGGTGTCGTAAGATGCGACTAAGGATAAGACACCAGAAGGTAGGCAGCAAAGCTTTCTGAGGAACTGATATCTCACACAGCGATCCCAAGGTGCCTGCTAAGCGTGGGGATTATGGCAAATTCTATATTGGGGAGGTTGTGTTCAGCAGTGGGCTATCCGGCTGATACAATAAATAATAGAATATGGGTAGAGAGTAGGTAGTAGTAGTATTCCACTCAAAAAATATGGAGACGCGTGCTTTCGTGACTGGAAAAGTTTAAATATCTATATGCTTCGAATAAATTAGTACTAATAATAAAGTAGCTTTTATAAATCTGGATACACGTGATTTCACGCTGCGGTTGATTCTAAACATTGACCTATATATACTAGACGCGACATCTCCAACGAGGATAGTCGACCAGTGCAGGTAAGCCGACCGGCATACTCTCCTTCACACGCGGCTGGGCACTCGTACAGATTACACGTGTTTTACTCGTACGTTTGAAAATTGTGTGTTATCATTTGTGTATTTTGAATACACAATTTTCGAACGTAAAGTACGTGTAATTGGTGTTTCATCTTCCAGACCAGACATATTTCTATACTGAAAAAATCTAAAACGCATAGTACTTATAGAACTTACTGTGCCGTGGGAAACAAACATGCCTAAAGAGACCACACAATAAAAACAAACAAATATTATGACCTAACAAATGAATTAACCAAAAACGGTTATGTGGTTAGCTTATATGCTGTAGAAGTTGCAGCAAGGAGTACACCAGCGAAATCCCTATATAACCTACTTAAAGACCTTGGCCTACCAAGAACAACCGTAACTTCCATCCTAGAACGTGTACCTAAGGCAGCAATAGTAGGATCTTACCAAATTTGTTTAGGCAGGGGAGGAGGCTCGAGTGGCGAAGAAAGCATTGATAAATCATAAATGGGCCCCTTAACCCTACTCCTGGGTTGCAAGTCCCAGGCCCCTCTAGCCTCTTCCTCTGCAACGCGATAGACCCGGCACCCGCACGGTGAATCCATGGAATGCTAAGTAATTCGTCTCTACGTGTGCCCAGCTGCGTGTGTGGAAGAGCATGCCGGCCGGCTGACTTGCACTGGTCGACTATCCTCGTTTGAGATGTCTCTTCTAGTATATATAGGTCAATGATTCTAACCTCCTTCGTAGAGCATATAAAAAGCCTAAAAATAACTCAAGCGTCAGGTGAGTGAGAATATATATTCAAAGCACACGCGAACCATTAAATTGGTGAGATAATAATGTGATTCGAAACCAAGACACGCTGGCAAAAGATCAAACTGACAAGGTGAAACTTTTCTTCTAAGATCCTCAAAGATAATTTGTGAACACAATCACGTAGGAAGTACCTTTTTACTAGTTTAAATAATGTATTTAAGGTCTACTTTCTCGAATATATTAACCAGATTTTTATCATAACGTACACAAATCTCTTAATTCTCGAGTTAACTTGTAGCGGCTTTACTTACATAATGAAGTAAATATTAATAATACATAATTACATGATACTCTTTTTTTATGTAATGGTGACGGATCAAGCACGAGGCCGACCTGATGTTAAGCGGACTAACCTCCGCTTATAGCAGATGCTTTTCGTCAAGTCACGAATTGCAGCGCCCGTCATCTTGAGACATAGTTGTTAAGTCTCATGTGCCTGTAATTTCACTGGCTCTGGAGGACTGCTGCCGAAACACACCATTAGGTGCTTGGCGACAGATTTTCTACTTGATGGTGGACGCTAGCCAAGCGGGCATTCACAAAATGCCCTTACACCATGCGGTGAAGCTCAAGCCCGCGGCGGGATTCGAACCATGAACCTGCGGCACGGCAGTCCATAGCCAATGCCACTGAGCCATCACTCCTTCAAAAATCTTCTTGTGCGAATAATTTCGTTAATTTTAACCAAATCAAAATTGTAGGGCCGATTGCAGTCCCTACAATTTTGACAAGCACACTAGCTTCAAAAATAGTAGGAGGTATTTTTTTTTTGTGTGTTACCTTATAACTTTTACAGTATGTACCGATTTCGATTAGTTTTTTATGTTCGAAAGCTGGTATTTGTCATGTAGTCCCATTCAAAATTGAGTGAGATCTGATGAGTAGTATTTGAGTTATCCCTAATTGGCTTTGACTACATCGATGATGTTCTCATTTTCACTTGGTTTTGTTTATTTACATTTTAGTGCATTTTATGTTTTAAAAAATTTTCCGTTTTAACTCGGTTGTTTTTTGTAATACAATACATGATAAAGTAAACATGGTAATAACAATTTAGGAAGTTACCACTGGCTTGTAATACATTAAGGTAGAAATAAAATAAATAAATGGTCCACAAGACGTCTGCCAAGCGCGGGTTTTATAGCAACCTCCCTTCCCTATCTACAATATTATAAAGAGGAAAAATTTGTATTTTTGTATGCAACGAATAAACTTAAAAATTACTAGACTGATTTGGATGAAATTCTGCTTCTGGCGTTGAATCTTCAAGTATGATGGAATAGTTCATACTCTTGTTCTCCTACTCCTACATGTAGGTTTTTTATTTGATTGTCCTATTTAATTTTTAAAATCTAAAATTATCCGTGTCTTTATTTTATCGAAACCACGTATTCCTGCGACAGACGCGCTTTCCTCTTGGCCATCGAGACACTTAGCAGCTAGGGCGCGAATTTTACGTTCTAATTTCTTTTATTTAGCTATTTTTTAACGTAATTGAATGAAAACTATTAAATACTACATATATTGAGTAGTGAAAGTGTCAGCTCATGATAATTAGTAATTACATACAGGATTAACGCACTGGGTTGTGAAATAATTGTGAGCTATTAAATAATTGTGTACATTGTCGAGTGCGGCGCACGCGCACGCAACCCATTATGTCAAAACGTAGAACCTAACTCTCTCAAAGTGACATCACACGTTCGTTCTTCCTATACAAACACCCATAAGACCACCAGGCTTGTTTGTTGTTGTCTTGATTGGTAAAACCGCAGTGACATGATAATCTGCCCTGAAATAGTAGTGTGCAAACACTCCTTTGTTCTACGTGAAGGGCACTGTAGCTAGTGACATTACTGGGCAAACGAAGCTTAAGAACTAATTAGTAAAGTGATTTCGACCTAAATAAACAAGCCATTTGCAAGATCAAATGGCATGTTTATGTTCCGAACTTCAACGTCCTACTCCTGTTAATTCAGTAATTCATCAACTAGCGATGCTTCAAATGTAAACGTAGTTTCAACAGAATTGACTTTTTTTATTTCTGATAGGTTGGTAAGCGATGATGTGGTCAAAGATGTTGTTCAGGCTAACCTAGAATTACTGGCTCTCAAGGACAGCTGCCGGAACACACCGTTAGGTGCTTGGCGACAGATTTCCTACTTGAGGGTGGTAGCTTGCCAGGCGGGCATTCGAAAATTACCACCATGCTATAACGACTGCCATCCTAAGACGACAACCGGGACTGACAGCTTTACTCCTCCGAAGCACGGAAACGCTCAGTAGTAATGTCACTAGCGGTCACCCATCCAACTCATGACCGTGGGCGACGTTGCTTAACTTTGCTGATCGAATAAACAGCTAAGTAAACTTCGCTACGAGCGCTTCAAAAGAACTGACAAAAGAGATTCAGATTGAGATTTGAACAAAATCATTCTCTACAAGTCAGAGTTATCTAGGCATATAAAAACAGTTATTTCATAATGTTTGTATAGAATTTGTATGTATTACATTGAATCTATTCAATAAACATAAATGACATTACAATACCAAGTGTGTCACACGTGTGGTCGGACACAGTCAGTGACGAATGCATTACTATGGGCTTTCTGCCTGCTTGCACCCGTCTTCAAAGCTTACATCAATAGCCATTTGTCGTCCGTGTCTCCCATAGACGTAACATGTTCTGTATGCCACTTTAAACATGTTTGTACACACTAAAAGCAACCCTACGTAAAGCAATCAATACTGATTTTTCCTTGGTCTCTTACGGCCAACATTTCTACAAATACACCATGCATGAATTGGCATAACATGCGTCGTGTCTAACGCGATGTCACACTTTGATAGTCGTGTTTTTGAAGCACACTTATGTTAAGCTTTCAAATGTTAAAAGACCATTATTGGCCCATGAAATGGTTTATAGCGACATTTGTAGATTTTGTAGGAATAGTATTTTGTTTGCTTTGTTTTGGCAAATGATCACCACGCACTATCTTCATCTGCAATTGCAGATCTGCAATTTGCAACACATATGCTCGTTATAAGTAACTTAATGTGTTATGTGCAAACATATGTTAAGGAAACATGAAGACATATATTGCAGGTCTATAGAAGGTAGGTCATAAGTCATAAGAATCGAAGACATATTTTTACTTGGTAACTATTCGTAATTAATGGAGTAAATGCTGCGATTAAAGAAAAAAATTATGTAGTTTATTTGTTGGCCTGAAGGTGGACATAATAAGTAAAAAAGACCCATTTAAATTTTCGTTTGTACGCGTCATACTTACGAATATTTAGATGTGTGATTTGTCAAGAAGTGTAAGTCTAACATGTACCTACACATTTTTTACCGAATAAATACCAACTTACTTTGAGGGAAACTTTTAGCACATTTACCACATGTACGTCAACTTTTGTGATAATAATGAAACTATTACTAATTCAACTTCTATAAGCTTGGGATTGGTAATAATCATCACTGTTTAGAGATCTCTCTCGCAGCGAGAGCAATCAAATGTTCAGAGATCTCAATTGTTCACCTCACGATATAAGGTAAAACATAGAAAAGACAAAAATGTATGCCCAATTAGCACGTTGCACCCGAGCCTAGGTTTTAAAAAGCCTATGCCTGAAATTCTTGTGTTATTATGTTTACCTTAGACAGGCAGTCCAGTAAGTAGGTTCAGCAATGATCATGAACTTTGATAAAGAATATATAATGATGAACAAAGAAAGTTTGTCTTGAATATCAGACACTCATTTCTTTAGGAGTAATATCCAACGTAAATCAAAATCTAACGTGCCTTAAGATTTCTTGTTGGAAATCTTAAAATTATATACATTAGTAGTAATAACAGTTACATGTGCGCATGGTGGAAGGAAATTTGCATGGTGGAAGGGCATTTGCATGGTGAAAGGGCATTTTGCGAATGCCCGCCTGGCTAGCGACCACACTCAAGTAGAAAATCTGTCGCCAAGCACCTAATGGTGTGTTCCGGCAGGTGTCCTTGAGAGCTAGTATTCTAGGTCAAGCCTGCTTAACACCTTCGACCACATCATCACAATCAGGTGAGATTGTGGTCAAAGACATACCTATCCGCAATAAAAAAAAAAAACATTATTCTAACTGTATATCATCTTATAACATATTTACGATTGCTTTAACTTGACATCAGTCTGATGCATCAAGTTGTTGATAGAGTCATCAACATCCCTATAGAATAGGCCATTACTGACAACTCCGTAACGCGAGCAAGAACGTCCCGACCACAGCTTCCCGACTCACATAAAACTGCGGAAATGATCTCCAACTGTTACACTGTTATTTACTAGATTATAATCAGTAATAACTCTTATTATACAAATAAGGTTTACTGATGTGGGAACCTTTTTTCCGATTAGTGTTGACAGGTATAGGATATGAGAATTAAATGGTTTTATAGCGATTTTTAATTGTGATACGTATATATATAAAGTATATCATTACTTAATATTACTATATTAACATTACTTATTAATTATATGAGTGACAACTTGTATAAACAATTAGAAATGTATCCAATCTATTTCGAATTAAGTAGAAGGCTCCGTGTCCTAGTCACTATATCATAATTATCAGTGTTGTGATTTCTTGATAAGAATCATTCTTCTAATTATTTTTTTTATTCATTCCTGATAGGTTAGCCTTTGACCACTATATCACCTGATGGTAAGTGATGATGTGGTCGAAGATTTTGTTCAGGCTAACCTAGAAGTACTGGCTCTCAAGGACAGCTGCCGGAACACACCGTCAGGTGCTTGGCGATAATATTTTTCTACTTGATGGTGGTAGCTAGCCAGGCGGGCATTCGCGAAATGCCCTACCACCATGCTATAACGATTGCCATCTTTACACAACAACCGGGACCGACGGCTTAACGTGCCCTCCGAAGCACGGAAGCCCTCAGTAGTAATGTCACTAGCGGTAACCCATCCAACTAATGACCGCGGGCGACGTTGCTTAACTTTGGTGATCGGTTAAGAAGAACTAAGTAAACTTCGCTACGAGCGCTTCAAGATTTGCAAGTCTAATGGGGCAACTGCTAAGTTTTAATGTTGAAATTGGTAAACTGATCTGCCTGTCATCATTTTTCACACTGACAACACCGTGGCACATAAATCTAGATGTGCCGTCCGTCTCACGGGAACCCAGCCTGTGTCGGTGCTGTACTGTTACGATGGGAACCGCTACAATGCGCCTGCGCAACATACACATTGTTCCTAAACCTCTCTAACGCAGATTATGTGTATTCTTTATATTATCATTTGTTTAATTACATTTCCCGCGAAGTAACTTATCTCCGGAAAATATTGATGTTTTCAATTGCTTCACTGGTTACCTTTGTTAACTCCCACACAGAGAGAGATTTATGTCAATTGCAACAGTTTTTTCTCTTAACACTGTGCGAATACAAATTACGGAACATCAAGAAAGTTAAACAAAACACTATCATTATTGATCTGAAGCCAACGAGAGTGAATGTAAATAGCTTTTTAATACAAATTCACACACGTTCATTGTTAATAAGTCTTTTTCTGACCTCGAGCGAGAGGAAGATGTCGATGTCACGTGCGGAACAATGCTACGCGACGCCATGACACTTTCCATGCCGCGAATATTGTTTTTTCCCGCCAATTTTCTTCAAAGAGGTTATGCAATAGCAGCTCAAAGAGGTTATATTGTTTTGAAGTAGAGCATGCAGAATGTGACACAAATTCATGTATACTAATACGTATGCGCATTAGAAATATTTTATTAGACTGCTAGTAATCATAATGACCTAGTTTTGTATTTTTGGGCTTTTTATGACTTTACAAACATTCAGGTAATACTTTCATCTAAATTATGTTAGAATTGATGCATATGCATGTTAGTATTACATAATAAAATTGCTTTGCGTAAGTATTTAGATATGAAAACATAGCAATTAAACAAGCTAAGCCGATTTTGGGTAGCAAAATAAGTGGAACTTATGAATGTAGGTATGCATATATTTGTGATGTTGCCTCGGAAACAAACACGATGGAGATTTACCTCCGCAACATAATGTTGATTTGAATAATAACTTGTGACGTAAGTACCTAACAGTTATGTTCCCGCTGCGAAAGGAAAGTGATTCTATTCTTGAACTCAGGTTAACTACGCTGCTGACATACATGCGTCGACTTCGTTGGAAATATAAGAAAATGTCAATCAAGTATTTACTACGTTTGTTACTAAGTAGGTTAGTACTACCGAGTATCTATTTGTTTCAAGCTGGTGCAATTTTATACGAGGTATACTCGTACTACGTACTTTTATAATATATATACTTATATTACAATTAAATTAACTTAGTAGGGTTACTCAAATCTACCCTATATCTGGTCGATACATATTTTAATAAGTACATAAGTAGGTATTCTTGCATGATGATTTCTTATTTAGATATTAATATGCTAATTTATCACTTTTAAAGCAAGGTTTAAGACGTAGTTCTTGGTGATATTGTTTAAGATAATTATTACATTATATATATAATAACAACTAGTACCACAGTATTAAAATAAATAGATTGTAAAACTGGTAGCACTGATTCTGATTCTGTAACAAACTAGGTGACTCTACTTGCTTGTACCTATTTAGTTAAAATGTAGCTCTCTGGTATTCATATCATTAGTTATGTGTTACATAACATGACTGTATGCGTGATCGATTGCAGTTGTGTGTGAACTTTACTCTGACCCAGGGTTTTTGTTCTCTCGACCTACAACTGATGGTACTGTATCTATTCTTCTGACTGCTTACAAAGTATAGCTGTTGCTTTAGGTAATCAATGATTCAAGAATGTTTTGTTATGTAATAGAAAGTAGGACAGGGCTTTAGTGGGAAGCAATGATAGTCGAGCGGTTGTAGCTATGGATTCCGGTGCCATAGTTCCATGGTTCGATTCCCACCGCCAGCTTGAGCTTTACCGCATGGTAGAAGGGCATTTTACGAATGCTGGCCACCAAGCATCGAACGTGTGTTCCGACAGGTACATGCGATTTAACCACTGCATGTCTCAGGGTGACGGGCGTATAGCAGATCGTCATTTGCGACGAAATACATCTGTTATAGAAAGAGGTTACCGTTTAAAATCAGGGCCTCGTGCTCGTTTTTCCTTTACGGGTTGATGCAATGCTTATGCTTATCGCATCGTCCGGTAAGTTTTAGTATAGGTATAGATTGTTGCAGGAAATTAGGCGTACAATAGCATCCTTGTGCCTTGTACCCATATTGACCAACTGTAGCGCCTAAGCTTAGCGTTCACATAGCGAGAAACGTAAATTCGACATATTTTAAATACCAAGTGGTAGTCTAATTCGGTAAAATTTTGCATGCATGTCTTTGAGCCCAATATTTAAGTTTCCGGTTTACCAGTTTTCCCTATATGTATGTACTTTCAAAATTATTCGCATAAATCGTTTACTATGGGAAATCTGATTAATAAAAGGTAGCAAAGCTTTGTTATTAGGCTCAAGAACATTTTACTGATTTTAAACACTTGTTTAAAATCAGTAAAATGTAGTATTTAAAATATGACGTTACATTTGTATAGAGAAGCGCTACATGAAACGAAAATTCCCAAGAAGTGGCATTAGGCGGCCGGTTATAAAACCGAAAATGAAACAGGTAGGACAAGAGCAGAATGATGATCATGACATAATTATTTGTAGATGAGCTATCCGTTATCAGAATCAAGATACGACTTGTAACTATAAGAGGATCGTGACCATATCTCAGCATGAGATAAAATTCACAACACGCAGAGCGGATGCTGCGTGAGGTATCAGCTAGCTTCCGAATGTCTCGTGTCTTGATTATTGATATCTCCATTACTGTATCTACTTTCATATTGCAAACGTGCGTATCTTCGTCCTTTCCCCCTGGTTGGACGAAGTAATTCCATCTGGATTACTGTGCCTGTTTGATGGCAATATTCTCTCCTAAAATGTCAACTTAAAATATTTTTGGTTAATTGCATTAAATACTATCTCTACGGTCTCATCGTAACATCTATAAATGTTTGGGTACTGGCGAATGCCTCAACTGCAGAATTACTTTAAATTTTTAAATCATTAATTTTAGGAATAAACAGCGCAATAAACCTGGAACTATATCTATACAATAACCCTGGAGATTTACTCGTTCTTCTGACTAGTACTACCACCTGTCTACTAACTACACCACCCGTGGGGTGCCGGGCTAGAATGTCACCTCTCCCCAAGTTATCCCGTGGGTGTCATTAGAGGCGACTAAGGGTAAAATACCCGGAAGGTGATGAAACACTGCGATCAGTACAGTACAGTACTCAACACAAGTAAAGGCTGTGCGTCCTCGAAAACTATCTAGGTGTCGTACACGGTTGCTTAGAAAACTACCCATCATGAGGCACAATGGCATGTTTTTGTTGGAAATCTTATTATGTTACCCGTATACTATGGTATAGATAGAAAATAAATGATGTGCACTAAAGTAACGAAAGTGCCGAAGTGATCCAGCTTTTTATAACAGATTGTTGGACAGGAGAAGAAAGTGACTTATTGTTGCTCCGAATGATAATTTGGAGCTCAAACTGGAGCGACGACACTCTGTGCATAAAGATACTACTCGAAGCGAAGTGTGTAAACTGCATTTCTATACTATATCGAGAAAATTTGTAGTATTAGTGGTAGATTAAATAAACAGGACGGGTTTTACAACTTGACCTTAAGACGAAGATTATAGTTTTTAAACAAAACTGACTTCGAAAATAAAACACGCAGTATTAGGGATCACTCAAATATCACTCAAACTTAAATGGGACTACATGAACAGCACCAGCTTTCGAATGTAAAAAAAACCCATCAAAATAAAATTCTATACAATAATACAAGGCAAAAACAAAATAAATCATCCAAAAATTCATTTTCACATAATATTTCTGTACTGTTTTTATGGCTTTAAACACGAACGAAAACGCCAACTCATAATATATATTTTAAGCTTTGATCAATACACACAATATTTTTTCGCGTGTTGGCATTTTCCTTTCCGCTCTTGGTTTGTTTATTATATAACTACGTGTAAAGTCTCAAAAGGCACGAAGCAGGTAACACAACACAAGCTGTGGTACTTATGACTTAGGTTCGGATACGTGCCCTCGGCGGCGTCAAAATGTGTACAATTAATTATTCCACAGTTAAAAAAAATCTCACAAGTTAATATACTCTTCAAAGCTGTCAGTGCGTCTTTGCCGTTACGTTAAATGGACAATGATAATTAATTATGTTATACAACTTAACAAGCACTTAAGTGATTATAGTACCGCATATAATTGTTAGAGATATGTGATACAGCGGTGTTTTCTTTCTACAGTTATTACGTAAAATTTAACTATTACGTATATTTAGTTACTAGAAGACTGGCCGAAAAGCGGCTAAAGGGTCACAGGGTACATTAAACAGAAGGTGAACAATGGACATACGAAGATTTCTATTCTGTTATATTCAATGTCGCAATAGCTTATATAATCTGTGGTTCGGAAGCCTGACATTGACCTTGTTGTCACTTTCTCGAATTCAATACATCGTTGAATAATTTATTAAGTGGCGCGAGTAAGTCAATATATTTTGTATGAATAAATTATTGTGATATTTTGGGAGAAATATTATGATGTTAATTTAAATTAACTGTTTGGTATGGTGTAATATTATTACGGATTATCTACTTTAAATTAAGTATACTAATGTTTATATTAATATTTACGACACGTTTACAGCTTACCAATTATAGTGCTAATAGTTTCATATACTTATACGAAATCTACCGTCACAGTTTTAGCGACAAAATAATCGCATTGGGGATATATTATGTTTTGAGCACATATATTTAAAAAACCTGGCAAAGGTGAGAAACTCGGGTTGTCATCTTCAGAACTACATTATGAATCAGCGTTTTTAGTATTTGTGGGTAAGATTATATACCTATAAGAAGTATGTACTAGGATATTAGATAAATGAAGATTGAAGGGACAAGACCACGTGACAGATCACCATAACGTTGGACCGACCAAATACTAAGCACTAAATGATGCTGTGAAGAGACCGCGAGGAAGGCGGCGGCGATTCGAGCCCAGCAACTGATTATACTCTATGTTTTCAATTGTCTACTAGAAATACACGAGGAAAAAGAAAAGTTACCAAAAAAATATGCATATATATAATCTCCGCAATAATTACAAATTGTTCAGACAGAAAGCCAGACTTGTGAAAGCTAAAAAAACCGGGAATGTTTTTAAAAATCACTATGTACAATAAACTACCTCATCAAATTATGAATTTAATTTAAGTATAACATTTTCAAGCAAACAACAAAAATAATTCCTCTATACAATATTAACGAATTTATGAATATGACGTAATCAGAATCTTCAGTTTTGAATTATGAACAATAAAGTCATTAATATAACAAATTTATACCGCCATGCGGCATTTCAAATCTTACCATTAACATTATCGAATTTGTGACATGCTAAATTTTCTTACTAATCAATAGATTTTTTATTAATCTTAAATTTATCGCGTATTTAATACTATGATTTTATGAATTATTGACGTAATATTAATCTTTATTTTTTATAATTTTATTCTAATGAATTTAAATATGTATATTATTTAAAATGGTTATTACAAATTATAGTCATTGTTAATGTGTATTATATATTGCAATTATGAATTTAACATGTTAGATTAAGTAGTTTTTGTCATAATTTCTAGTAAACAATCATGCTTTGAAATGAATACCAACCTAATAACGTAAGTATAGATCTTTCAGTTTAAAAATGCACGCCCCTCCCGATGTCTTTACCTCTACATGCAAAATAGTATATAATATACGCAATACACGTAACCACGCCAATATTATTGGTTTTTCGGTTATCGTGGTGTGTGTGCGATCTACGCGAACGTGTCCGAGTAATATCTCTGCACGCACACATATTTAAACAATCACGTTTAGTGGAGGGGCGGCAAGTTTAGACTTATAGATACCTACCTCATATTACATTTTAAACATTAAGTTCTTACAATTTTAACAGTTCATAACTGTTCAGTGAGAACGCAATGTCTAACAGATATCTTTCTCTCCAGAAAGTATCAATACAGCAAAACTTATATTCCATTTTGACAAACAGATGCATAGTACACTTATTTCCCAGCAGTACGGTGCTAGCAACATTAGCAAGACTGCGACAGTCAGTCGGAACTTCCTGCTGCTATAAACATCCATAAAGCATTTCTATTATATTAAAATTTCCACTGGATTGATGACTCTTTATTGTGCGCTTAAACGTAGCATTCGCGGTTATCTTAGGGTTGGCTCTTTCTGATATGTAAAGGAAAGCGACAATTATTTTGAAGGAAAAAGTGACATGAAATTATAGAAATGACTGGAAAATGTAAGTGGTATTGAGATACTGTATCAAATAATGAGAGTATGTATAATTATCAGGGTTATCACTCTATTGTAGAATTTCACTCACTGTATAAAACCAAAATCCTGTACTTATTTGAACATTATTGAACGCTAAAACCATACGGTCTATAATGACAAACTTTTACTCAAATTGTTATGGGATTCATAATCTGACATGGTCAAGCCATTGCTGTTAAATAATCTATAACACAAATGTTTATATAGGTATTACCAGTTAAGAAGTAAGTTGGTTAACTGGACAGCGTTGGTCCATATATCAACTGGACCAAATCAGAGCAATTGTGTTTTATTGAGATTTTGGTCTTTGTTTCATTTGATTGGCGTTGATTGTTTATTTTGACAGGGCTGCTCCGATTTCACCTGCTTGTTATAATAGATGACAATAAAAAAATCGTATGACCACATAGTTAAAAATGGTGTCACGTCACCAGAACAACGTATTTGTCACATTTGCCACATAACACGTGGACATATATATCCTGATTATATTACGCGTAAAATAGCATACATTAGACTAGGCAACCCTATCCCGTGCAAGCTAGCAACGGCTCGGTGATGCAATAGTCGCAGTGCGGGTAGAAGTCGCAAATTGTCGCGTTATGTAACCGCTCAGTGTGCCATCGCCCTTAGGATAATATTAAAATCACGCAACGGGATGACCGTTAAAAAATACTTGACATTGGACTAGACGAAGTATCCTGTGCAAACCGGGTGGCGCGGTGAGGTAACAGTCGCAGTGTGACCGACGCGATGTCTCGTTGCAAATTGTCGGATGATGCAACCGGTCTGTGTGCACTGTGACATCGCCTTTAGGATAATCTGTCGTCAATGGAGGCATTGTTGGAACGAGGCGAAAGTCGCAAGTGGCTAATGAGTGCGACTTGTATATTTAGTGAAAAAATGGTAAGACATTGCATGTGCTCTATTATATTATTATGCTCTGAGCGAATTTACAAAAATCGCATTACATGTTCTGTGTTATAGAAATTAAGTACCAAAATGTTGTTTACAGCTACTCTATTGTATTGGGTGTGTACCTGTAAATATAGTTGTATGTATGGAAATAAATAAATAAATATTATTGAGTCAGATAAACGTAACCTTTGCAAAGAAAATATTGTAACAGAAAAACTTGGTGATGTTGTTTATTATATCACGTTCGTGGATGGATTCGGCATATGTATTTTGGATTCATGGATTCTGCATAGGTTACTTGCCAATACTATACCTAGTAAGTTAAAGTATGCTTCACCGTTATCTAGCTAACCTGATGAGGGACAGTGGCCATTGGTGATGCTTGAGACCTTGGTGTAAACCTAGACCTAATTCCAATGTTTTTTTAGCAAATTACGTAAGTATAAGTGTTATGTCAGTATTCCATAGATTTTCTTTACTTGCTCCCCGGAGTCTGGAGCTGTGCCTAATGGAAAACAATTAGCACGCCAACTATTACTTGAGACTGAAATATACCTGACGCGTTTGTTAAGATAAGTTTTCGGAATTGGTTTGTTGTTACATGAGTGTATTAGTGAGAGAAGTAATTTTCTGTTAAAATTACTATGAATCGGGAAATCTTAAACAAAAATTAACTTCATCATCATCATTATCTATAGCCGTAACGTCCACAGATGAACAAAATCCTCCTTAACAAGGGGTGGGGGCGGTTGCCTTAATCCCCACGCTTGGGAGGCCTGTTTGGGGATTGCATCGTAACATGGAAGTTCTTTAGAAGAATCTTCTAAATTTAAAAAAAAAAATGCCTTGTTGCTTCTTACGCCTCCCACAGGATTATATTGGAAGCAATGGTAGCTCGGCACCCCACTGGGTGCTACTAACTAACGCGGAAAGGATTTAACTTATCGCGATATAATGCCCGGCAGACAGAAGCTGACCTTCCTCTTCCATCATGTGGGATACATTGTCAAGAAGTGAAAGATAATCAGGTAGGTAGCAGGTATTGTATTGTATAACATATACTGATGATGTTGAACAGTTAAGCCTCTTTACTCGCTCTTGATTTACCCTATTTTAGTCATTTTTAATTAATATAAGAAATTTAAATATTTGCAGCCGAAAAGTATACTATATTTGCGAATTCCTAGCACAGAAAACATGACCCTGAATTTAAAGGACCTAAATAAAGATTCACGAATAGATGACATAATAGATCCGTATGGAAATTCTAAATGGCATTGACACGAATATTAATTCCGGTTGAAAAACTTAATGAAAGGAAGGAGACAAGAAAATAACTCTAAAGTACTTAAATTCCTCTGATTTTGTAAACTTGGAACGTATGTTATTTTATCCTTGACTATTATCTTACAAATAAGTGATCGTATGCTCAAAGAAGTTAGAGGTTAATTTAGAATAGGAAAGCAAATAAGTAAAACGGTGAAAAGGCGAGAAAAAGAAGTGGTTTTCAAGTACATATTCTTTAATCGTCGTGCCTAAACTTCGTGCAGAAACTATGGCATAGACTATAGATCGTATCTATTATAAGCCTACTGGATTGAGTAAAAGTTTCGCATTCAGAATTTATTTGGTCTATTAAATAGGTTAATAGTATTTTGTAAAGCAACGAGATTATAATAAAGTTCATAAGTTTAATTAAAAATCTATTAATCAACCTTAACGTATGCAAATAAAATAATCCTAAATCGTTGCACATAATTCCGAACTTAATCAAATAGTGAAAGTGAAAAACGTAATGTTTGTAAACCCGCATATAATTATGTTAGTTTTTTGAATTGCCTGTGAATGTTCTAATATATTAATGTTACTTAATAGCTTATGTTATAGTTGACATGTCTATGAATATTTATATTCAATTAAGCTATACCAACCATGTCAAATACTGTACAAAAGATGAAACATTAATATGTTCATTTTCAAGTGCTTTTTTTAGTATCACGTGTTGAGAGTATTTTCCACGTCACCGACTGGTCTCCATGGCAACTGCCCGCGGTAACCGAAGCACCTACGAGTGGGGTTCCTTAACTAAAGTGATTAAGAACCTTGGTACCATTCTGCCCGTACCACCTTTTTATGGCATTAGGGTAAATCTGGTTAGTTTAATTAATAGATTCAGGCGTTACTTTGCGGAAATACATATTTAATAATAACAAATATGTTTAAATTATTTTAAGAAAACATCAAATTAATATTTTAATAAAACACTTAAAACTTATACAACTCTTTTATTTGCTGACATTTGAACGGCAATTTTACTACTGGGTTCAATTGTATGGAAAATTTTAAATTTTGTACTACCATTACTTTGATGTTTTTTTTATTAAGTGCTCTATTGTTTGATCAATAGACATACATCTTGTGTTAGTATATAAATTTCATAAAATTTGGTTATGTCGTTTTTAACAATCAACTGTAAAATAAATAAAGTGTTAAAGTTATCATTAAGTATCATTCTTGTCATAAACAGTAAGAAAGCATATGAATGTGGACTTTGGAATTAACTTTCCGTAAATATTTTTATATTTTTAATTTTATTAGATTTTAAACAAATCGTATGTTAGTATATATAAAACTGATCCCAAAAGCAGCCATAAACTTACTCGTTTATAGGCATAGGCAATACGCTCGCCCCATTTTACATGGGACCGAATTATTTCTGACGAAACGTGGGTTGTGTAGACAACTCTGTTGACCCCATCGGGGATATGAGGTCACCATTTATTATGATTTTCTTCTTCAACAAAATATTTATTATATTTCGTTGATTTTGTTGTGCGATTTACATATTTATAAAACATATTGTAAGTTCTTCCGGTGAGGCTAGAAAAAGTAACTAGATATTTTTTCCAAATTTTGAAATGTTTATATGAAATAGTAATTTAACATTTGCTTGAAATTGTAATTATTAATTATGGATTTCCGTAATGTAATGCCTGAATATTAATATTAATTTTCAAATGCCAAAAATGCAAATCTACTTCCTAATATGAAAGCTATCTACAACCAATCTGTATGTTAATTTGTACGCATTATAAATTTACAACATGTTTAAAACTATTAAAAAAACAAACTTATTGTATTTTGTATCCATTAATTAATATACGATGATTATAATGCATATAAACGTGTGAATTGTTATTTTATGAGTATCGTCGGTAGGTATTATTATAAAAGTAATTGTATTTTTACTATCTACGTTTCAATAAAACGTTTTGAAATATATTAAGTGAGGCAGTAAAGATTGTTGCCAGACATGTTTGCCAAAACTTTGCGTGCAAAATTTTATCGTTTATTTTACTTATATATCTGATTGAATCTTACCGATACTCCATTGATTTCTTTATTAAAATATGTCGGCACTTAACTGTCTACTATACCTACGTATAGTAGACAGTTATATACACACTATACCTACGTATGGAAGAACATGCAAATTTTAATGCTGGTACTTTTGTTTTAAATGAAAAAAAAATAGGCTGGTTAATATTTTAATGTTTTTGTTATTTGGGAGGAAACACAATATTTCTTATCTTGTTTGAAAAAAATCTTCTGCAACAAGCAGGCTTGGAGTATTTCCACGAATTTACCTCTCTAGGCCTTTGCGAGAATATTTCTGATTCAACAAAATTTTTAGAGGTCTTATTAAATAACTAACATTGCATGGTTCACATTACAAAATTGAAATGACAGAATGTATTAAGTATTGGAATTATATTAAAAAAAGTTTATAATGATCATTAGTTATTCTAAATATATTTTCAAAATCCAACACAAAAAGAATAGAAGCTCAAAAATAGCTCAATCGGTAAGAGCATACCCCGGCTAAAGGGGTGGATGAACGCGGGTTAGAATCTCGCACATGAAAAAACGCACTTAAATTTTTCCTATCTTATATTTGTAATTTTGTAAAGCTCAAAAATAATTATAAAACTAAATCTTTTGTAATTTTTTGATAATTAAACTATGTTGATCACTTTTTCCTAACAGCTGGCAATCATGGGTAGTTAAAATTGTTTATTGTAAATAGTATTACAATAATGCGTCGCACGAAAAGGCTATGTATAATGGTGTTATTAAATCACACCTTTCCTACTCGGTAATTTGTATTTTTTTTAATTGATTATAATTCGGTGTACTCACCACCGACTTCAAGTGGACCATCATGGGGCACGGACTCCTCCGGGTTACTTCTGAAAATATGATACAGCAGTAAATACACTGTTTTTTATACAATTTAATTAGAGGAAAATCCACGTCCCATTATTAGCGGTCGGAACTAAATTAATCCGTAACTAGAATTGCATTAACTCCATCACGACTTCAAACAATGTTGGTTATTTCAGGATAATTCTACTATATAATTATGGGAATAATTATTATAAAAATCACTGTTATTTTTCACAATATCACACGTATTATATTGGATTGTTCATCCGGATATAAATAAACACTTCAATGACCACTGCTACTCACCAGAAATATATCAAATCCGAATATCACAGACACCGTTTCAATTTTAAACTTTACTTCTTAAATGTTTTTATAACGTCTGTGTGCGTGTGAGCGCGCACTGGTGCCGCCGGCGCCCGCGCATCTTCGCTATATACGTTTTACCCCTCTCTCGGCGGCTGAGGATGCATCTCTGTTCTGTGCTTTACTATGTTTGTTACAATTGAGATGTTATCTCAGATTTATCCATTAGCTCAATTATGAAGACATAATGAATACTTGTCTTGATGAAAGGTAATTTGCAAAGCTTTAGGTGAGCTTTATATAGGGAGTAGGTATGTAGATATATCGATAAAATATCTATATCGATAAAACTTATCGCTTACAGCAAAAACTACTCTTGAAAGTTGATTTAATTATTATTTTAATGTTTCTTCCTCTGCAAAGTAATACAAGTATTTTTTATTACCTTGTTTATTATTTTAGATAAATTACTACCCTGCCTCTACACAAAATGATACAGAAAATGGTCCAAATAAGTGGTCCAATCGCGTAATAACCAAGTCTGGACAGAAGACCATCATGAATATGGTATATAGATTATACTCAGTTTTTTTTACATAGTGCTATTTGCTGTTCTGCACGCGGTAGTGTCACCCGCATAGTCAATAATAAGAAACATGATAATTACGATATAAAATATCTCAGCAGACCTAAACTATCTATAGGTTGTCTAAGTGTTTTACAAATTGGTTTAGCTATTTCATCATGACGGACTAACATACAATCATATCCTCAAATCTTCACTCACTCACAAACTATTACTATATGCAACACTACAGTTACTACAGTGAAAGCCTTTAGACAACCTACAAGCCATTGCAGACTCACAGGCAGTCCAAATGCTCCAGCGCACTACCAGTTAGCAGCGTGCCCAGCAAGCTGTCAGCATTGCCCCGTTGAATTGCAATACTATATATTATTATATGTTATAATGTACATGTATCCTAGGACGTCGTATATCAAACGCATATTTTTTTTATATAGGTTATGACAGTGCACGGAGATATTACGGTTTTTATGGATACAATAAAATCAGTAGGGTAAAAGCGTTTCAATTTGTTTTTGTCATCTCGAAAGTCGTGTTATAGGCACAACACTTTTCTATGTCATTCTACGATGTTTTGTAGGATAATTGTATTAAAAAAATCATTTTAAGGTCAGAATCAGAAACATTTTTTTATCATTGTTATATCATCAGCCTTTAAATTTTATTTTTATTTCTAATGCAATTTATTATTTTGTTGAAGATAAATTGGTATAGAACAAACTTCAACGCTTTGGACTTATTTCATACTCTAACAAGCTCGAAACAAATATCAAAATTCGTTCTAGCTCCAGGAAGGCAATTTCCGCGCAATGACAGTTTTATCAAAAATAAAAAAAAATATCGCAATAGATCTTATATATGGAGAGAAGTTTATAGAATCTTCAACAGAGATATCTTAATATCTTTCCCTATTTTAGATGTTTCGTGAAAAAGATAATTTTCCCCATACCGTCACAATCGACTGAAACAATGGCTCTTCGAAATGAGGATAAAAAATATTAATATTAATAGGTATTAATATTTTTTATCCACATTCGACTTTATTATTGCAATTTGCTATGCACATTTATTTTTTATAAGATGTCTTTTAGATTTCTTCGGGGAACTTTCGTGTGTTCCTCTATAGGTAGGCTTCGGCGCGATATCGGAGGACGCGGGTTCGATTTCCGCCCGGGGCATACAATTTTGTGCTCGAATAATTTGTAAAATATGATTTTAGCTTAGCACACGATACTGCTTGTAATCATATATAGAAAGATGTGATTGATCTACACAACCTTAATCCTTATCTCAATTCTTCTTTCAGAACACACCAGCAGCGTTATTTCAAGACAGATATAGCGACTGTGGGAATTTTCAAGTTTTACATAGTTTTTTTTTATGCCTGATAGGTTAGCCTTTGACCACTATCTCACCTGATGGTAAGTGATGAAGTGGTCGAAGATGTTGTACAGGCTAACCTAAAAGTACTGGCTCTCAAGGACAGCGGCCGGAACACACCATTTTGTGCTTGGTGACAGATTTTCTACTTGAGGGTGGTAGCTAGCCAGGCGGGCATTCGCAAAATGCCCTACCACCATGCAGTGAGTAGACAAGGAGGTTACAGCCTCGACAGCGTCGTCGTTTTCTATCACAGACATCTGCAGTCAAAAACCGGCCGTTAACTAAATATATAATACAAAAATGAACACGTATTTGCTGGTATATAAATACACTGAAACATACAATACTACATTTGAACACCGCCCTAAATTATAAAGGAAAATATACAGAGGCCGAAAGTTTGTCCGCCCAGCGACGCACAGGTCAGGCATGTATGAATAATTCAGTAGGAGCTGGGAATAAGTTGGACGTGCCCTCGGCCTTTTTCTGAATAAGACCCAGGTATAAGTTACATTATGTCTGTTATTCCCAAATTACAAAAATAATAAGTATATCATAGCTTTGGTTATGTATTCTTATTTAGTAATGTAAGTAGCAGTTACAGGGATAGTAGACCTGAGTATTTTTGATATGAATTTCAGTTTGATACCGCCACGCGTTTTTGAAAAAAAGGGTCTTGGCTGACAGACGGACAACAAAGTGATCCTATAAGGGTTCCGTTTTTCCAGAGGTACAGAATCCTACAAATTATAAACTGTCGAATTTTAAAGCAGTGTCGGCTTAGTGGCATTGGCCTTGGACTGCCGCGCAGCAGGTCCATGGTTCATGATCATGGCTTGAGCTTCACCGCATGGTGGTAGGGCAATTTGCGAATTCCACCTATCCACTACTCTCAAGTATAAAATCTGTCACCAAGCACTTAACGGTGTGTTCCGGCAGCTGTCCTTGATAGCCAGGAATTCTAGGTTAAGCCTATTTACACCTTCGACCAAATCGTCACTTAACATCAGGTGCGATTGTGGTCAAAGGTTTACTTAACAGCAATAAAAAAAAAAGATATTAATTTAAAACTATATGAGAGTTTTAACACGAGTGGCGTTCAAGTAATTTCTTGTTGTTTTTTTTAAATATATATTACATTTAGTTAGTATCCCGCCAAATTATAAAGTTTATTTTAAATTTTAAATACGGAACACACTACTTCTCCGTAACTATCCCGCTTAATAGGATTTTAGTGTGTAAATTCTAATAGTATTAATATATTAAAATAATTAAATATAATCCCTTGGGTAAGCAGTCGTTATTGCAACTACACTCAAAAAATATGGAGAAGCTCCCCTTTTCGGATAGAAAAGAGTGCACTAAAAATTGATAAACAGTAACTCCAAAATATAGGAGGCTCTCAATCTAGCGCGTGTTTATGTTTTCTAATATACAGGAGTAGAGTGCACCGAGTTCGATTTCCATCCAAACGTAGTTTCGCCATATTTTAAATAAGAAGTGTTCAAACTCAGTGAAATTATGCATGCATATTTCTCAGCCTAATATCTATGCATCAGGTTTGCTTGTTAGTTTTTTAATCAATTCATCAGAATAACAATGCCAAAACAAAACGATTTTTCGATTTATTTTTGAAAATACTACATTTACGGACATCTGCCAAAGCATAGCATATTAGGCTCAAAGACATATGTATGTCTTTGAGCATAGTTTCACTGCGAGTTTGAACACTTTGGGCCTGTTTCAGAATGTTCCAGTAAGTTCCGGTTATACTACTCAGAACAGATTCAATAAATAAAACACTATCTTTGCGTTTCACAGTCATCAATTTAGCCTATCCATCGGTTAAAGCGTGAAACGCGTTGCATGTTAACTGTAATTTTTAACATTCAGTAATTTTATGATCTGGGTAGTAAAACCGGAACATACTCGAACATTATGAAACAGGCCCTTAGTATTTAAAATATGACGAAACTACGTTTGTATGAAAGGTGCCACGAGAACTCTATCGTTAAACATCTGAAGTTCTAGAAATTATTTCGGATGGAAAAAGATAACTTCGTAGCTTCCAACGGTACTTTTCTGTGGGACAATTTCTATGCTTTCGCTTAGCATGCGTCTATGCTCTTTAAAATAATACAAGTCACAGCTAAAATTGGTGGTCGTATAAAGATGTTTTTTTTGCATACAATATATATATGTTTTAAACCAAACATACTTTTGTTATTCCGAAGTTTACATGTAGGTCCGTAAGTGTAATAAAAGCACTAATAATATTTCGAATTTACGTTTTGCCGGATTTCGCTATCTTCACTCCCATCAGATTTCTGGGTAGAGCAGTCCAAGGACCCTGATGGCACGATATGAGATCATGAGAAGCATTATCTCTATCAGCATATCAGATGAGAGACAAAGAGACGTGTTATGTAGAAGGTTAAAATACGCCTACGTTTTGGCCACATGTGCAATATTTCCTATCTAAGAATATATAGTGTTCTTGGGTGTCCCTCATCCTAGCGTGGACCATGTTATATATAAAAAAATTAACACCAATTTAAACTAATTAAATTAACGTGGATACAATGTGAGACTCAAATTAACTTAAATTAACATGAATATACTGTATCCCCGTGGGGTGCCGGGTTAGAATTACACCTCTCCATATCATCCCGTGGGATAAGAAGAAGACACTAAGGGAAAAATACTAGAAGGTGGGCAGCAGCGCCTTCTAAATAACTGCCATCTTACACTGTGATCCCCAAGCCGCCTGCCAAGCGTGGGGATTATGGTAAATATCCCCTAAATAGGAGAGGCTGTGTTCACCAGTCGACGATCCCGCTGATACAATACCACACAATACAAATACTGTAAGACTGTATAGTAGTTATAAAATGTTGAAGCAAAGTAATTTGTGCGTTTCTTTGGCGTTTCGATTTTAAAACGGCGTCTTTTTGCCGAGGTTCTCCTTGTTTGGCGGTAGAACGAAAATGTATTAGATTGTGCACTTCCATTGCGCAGTCTCCAAAATATATCCGGCAAAAGATATATAGTTAAAAAACTGATTGTGGCGAATGTACCAGAATATATAAGAGTTTTATCTTAGCAAGCTTGCAAAATTAAATAAGGGCACCGGGCTGCCCGTAGGGTGCCCAGCTGCCCATGGGGTGCCAGGCAGCCCTTGGGGTGCCGGCTCACTCGTCACTATTCTAACAAAAAAAGAATAATTAAATCGGACTACGCGTTAATAAATTACAACTAAGTGTACATTTTGACTTTCATCCCCTTTCCCGAGGGAACCGTGCTGCATTTCTGGATAAAAAGTATACAATAACCTTCTTCGTAGTATGAACTCAAATCGTGTGAGGTTTCATTTCAGAATTCCATTCAGTAGTTTTGGAGTGATGCGCGGCCGGGATACAGACAGACAGACAACAAGACAAAAATAAAATAAAAATAGTTTTGGCATCAGTGCTAGCTACAGAGTGCTCACATTTTTTTTTTTTTAACTATCTGCCATGTACAGATTTGGATTTGTTACAGTTATATTATATGTATAGATTTATCAAATTTTAATGGACATGCGCATGAGTAAGTTTACAACTGGAAAAAGATGGTTTTAAAAAATAGAAAAATACTATGTAATAATAAAAAAAAGTATTTTAGAAATCTCAGCGGAGCAGATTAGATTCTATTATGAAATATACTATCTGACTGATATATTTAAATTAATAGTAGCAGATTCTGAGACAAGAAGTATGAAAAATCTTCACGTCCCAGTCCTTTTTTTGGTGGTGTGTTAAATATTTTTAATATTTTTTACATTAGCACCAGAACTGTGTACATATTTGTATTTGTATATAGAGTTTTGAAATTGAAATTTAGAGGTTACGTCTGATCTAGTGTGTGGACCTTGCAGACTCAGTTTTCTTTTCAGAATCTGCTGCCAATAGTTCATGCATCACCACTAAAATGAATTGTTGACCCTTCGAACATCGAACATTCTGCGATATTCAAACAATAACCATACACCAGACACGGAACAAATATTTACAAGTTACATATGACCTTTTGCTGCCAGCTAATTATCTGCCACTATTACAAAGGAGATAATAAGGAGGTCAATGGTTTTAAAGCTTCAAAGCTAATCTGCCCGCAGCGTTGGTTAAAAGTTTTGGTAATTAACAGCAAGCAATTAACATTCTGAAGGCTTGCCCTCGTGGAACAGAGTTCTTCAGTACGGCAACTGTTTAGGCAGTATGGCTGCATTGCTAGTCGAGTGTGGGTACTATCCCTTGGCAGCAATCTATCAAGTTATCATCAACAGCTTGACCGCAAGTATTTCTCTTTAGAGTGTCTTTTAAAAGGTCCATATGGTCGGTATTCCACATATCCTATTCAGCTATCCCACCTAGAAGGAAGTTTGTTTTCAGAATAGTATCGCGTTTGATCACACACTGCCACGTAGTCTTTCCCTTTACCATAAATCCTTCTATTAACTATTTTCGTAATTGATGGTAAGTGATGATGCAATTGAAAAGGCTAACCTAGAATAACTGGCCCTTAAGGACAGCTGCCGGAATAAACCGTTGTGGTTAAATGCTTGGCGACAAGAGAGTGGTAGCTAGTCAGGCGAGTATTTACAAAATGCCCTACCAACCACCCTGCTATAGCACGACCATCGTATAAAACAAGAACCGGGACCGACGGCTTAACGTGCCCTCCGAAGCATGGAAGCGCTCAGTAGTAATGTTACTAGCGTTCACCCGCCCAGGTAATAACTACTACAAAAAATATGAACGGCTTGCTACTGTTGACAAAAAATATGTGAATGGGGTGCTGATGCTGATGTTGGCAGTTCTTCAGAAGGCGCTGCTGCCCACTGTCTGATATATTTCCTTTCATCGCCTCTTACGATTTACAGGATGAAATGGGAGGATTGCATCCATCTAACTTGACACCCCACAAAAACCACGAAGTAAAGGTAATGACTATGACCCTTTAGGGCAAGTTTTTATTCCTACCTAGTATCTAAATACTCAATGGGTGAGCAGTGACCTATATGTTATTTATAAAAAAAAAACACGAGAGAGCTTACCAAGTAAGTAAACCAATCCACTCTGACCTTCTAAAAATTCTGTACCGCGTCCATGCTTGTAGCTTTTGTATCAAATATTACTTAACCTGAGCCGTGGCGTCCATTATCCAAGTTATTAACAACTAGGTATGACATAACGGAATTGTCGTTATTCGTGTTAGACCTAATGAGATAATACCTTATTGATTTCAACGCATTCTATTGTGTTTTGTAATGCGAAGGATTTCGTCACTAGGTCGCAGTTCGATGCCAATTTTGGTGGGAAGCTTTCCTTAGAAACTTGGATTCATTTTTACGTTCATATTAAGCTTTTCATTTTAATATTTTTGTGAGGATGCATTATTCGCGGACTACATTACAAATTACAACCATGGACCTATATAGGTCATGATTACAACGAGAGGAATATATATATATATATACCTAATGAAAACATTGTATGCGGGATTAATTCAATACGGCTATATTTTTTCCTCGAATTTTGTAATGTTTTTTCATTTTTGTTTCCCAAAGGAAGAATAACACAACAACAGAATACCTAGTAGTGTAAAGAGGTGGCGACTTTTTGATGGAATTTTTCAAGGACCTTGTCGCCTAAATGATCAAATAGTAAGAAATGTAGGCTTTTTAATTTTATTTTTTCAGTAAACATAACACCAAAAGAAAATCGAAAACTCAGACGTTTGACAGCTGTCACATCTCAGGCCTGTCCTCTTTTTCCTATCCTTATTATACATTATACCTCACTGACTTTTAATTTTCTTCCACTATAATCTTTTCCATATTATTTTGTGTCATCAGTACATTTCTCACAATATATCGTTCTTCACAGAGTCCATCTACACACTCTTTGCATCCGATAAAAGATTACCAACATAAAAAATAACAAATGTAATACTTAAACCATCTGAATAATTTTTAATATATTTTGGTATTAGATGTTTTCTAACAAATGAAACTGTTAGTAAAAGTATTTGTTTACAATCCAAACCTTTACTTATACATTAATTTTATATTATATTATTAATAATAATATGTTTAGTACAAAAGTAATAGTAGTTTAGGGTTAGATATTAAACAAAATTGATACGATAGGCAAAGATCACAAAAAAAAGTTTGTATAAAGTAAGCATTTATCATAACGCAAATATTTCTCTTTAAACAGTACCTAACACGTATCAAACGAAAATGAAACAAATTAAATACCATCAAAATAATAAGGTCTTTGAAGCATGTTCTGCTTACCAGAGCTTTATTAAGGCCATTAAAAAAGCGCTTATAAATTACTTAACTACAAAGACGTACTCTAAGGGTGACAAATGACGTGGAATAATAACAAATATTTATAAAATAATTTTAAGGAAACTCCAAATTAATATTTTAATAAAACACTTCAAAAATAAAAATAAAATATCTAGCGACAATTCCGCCTAATTTTCCTGTTAAGCCAAACCGGAAGAATTTTATATGGATTTCCGCAAAGTAACGCCTGAATCTATTCATTATCTTAAATGACGTGGAGTTCGTTCTTAAGCAAACGACTAACTGCCCAGTGTTATCGTATAAATAGAATATTACCAACCCTGTTAGCACTCTGAGAAGCATAGGAAGTGGGGAGTTTACCGAGTGCTCTCCTGCCGCTATAAACTCAACGGTGAGCTACAGCAGATGTCCTCGCTAGCTTGTTTACTCTCTGGATCTGGCTTACCACATTTTTTTTTTATGTTGTTGTGACGGAACAAGCTCGAGGCCCACCTGATGTTAAGCGGTCTAACCTCTGCCTATAACAGATGCATTTCGTCAAAAGTCACGAATTGCACTGCGCCCGACACCTTGGGACATAGTTATTAAGTCTCATGTGCCTGTAATTTCACTGGCTCTCAAGGACTTCTGCCGGAACACACCGTTAGGTGCTTGGCGACAGATTTTCTACTTGAGGCTTGCCCACAGGGTTACCATATCTTCCACCACCATACTTACCAACAGATGCATAATCGTTCAAAAGCTACGTATCTTAGCCAAAGTAATTAAAAATAAACAATCGATTAAAAAAATACCAAAAAATGTAACCGACTTCCATACTCAAATGTGTGAATTAACTTGTTGAAGTCGGTACCATGATGGTTCAAATGTACCTATTATCACAATATTGTGCATATGGTACCGACTTCGACAAGTTATTTCACACGTTTGAGTGTGGAAGTCAGTTCACTTTTTTGGTAAAAAAAAATATTTTCACATCATTTTTACTGACCCTTGCTGCTTATGGGATCGATTGTCATTCACTAGCTATGACTATATCCTCAAGATAGGATAACATTTTTCTCACCTCAAAAACGGCTTGACCGATTTTGATGAAATTTAAATGAGACCACACGGCAAGCATCAACTTTCAAATAAAAAAGAATGACCAAAATCGGTTCACCCAGTCGTTCTGAGGTTCTGTATACCACCTTCTTTTTGTGAAGTCGGAAAAAAAAATTTTTTTTTTCGTGGCCACGCTATTGTTTGCCTGCGGCTTTTGTCTGTGGTACACGAGAGAAATTACTTATAAGAATTCACTGAAACCTGAAAGGTTCTTTCCATCTTACAAAATGGTATTGGATACTCCACTGTGTACCTACCATTAATCAACGGAATAGTAAAAAAAACAGAACAGCTTCGTGTATTTCACGCAGAAACTTTTTTATTCGTAACTATTATTATTTGTCTTTCACTACAATCATACCATTTAGTACCCATCAGTTAGCAAAGGCAAATAATTAAAAGTCCATGTTAAAGTGTGCGATTCTATAGTAAAATTCCAAAAAAACTTACACTGCTTTTCGGGTTGCGCGTTAAAACACGTTTACATAAAATGCCCACTATAAAAATACACTCTATAGTTATTTAAATTACGAAAATGCTTGGAAAATTACAACTCTGCCAACCACCACCTGTCAATTATGTGATGTATACAGGGGTATTGGTAAAATGCTAAAAAAAATCTGTATTTGTTTATGTGTATTTGACGGAATAAGCACGAGGCGAGGACCACATGATGTTAAAAGTCTCTTGTGCTTGTAATGTAATATTTCATATTTTTTATTACTTATCTCGTACTTTAATTAAAATATAAGTATTATATCGGATATCAATAATACTCACATAAATTAATATTGACGTCAGCATTTTGGCCTTTCTAGTTAGTTCAACATTCTGCGTTTCACTGATTCTATCTACTCTGTGTTGTAGGCGGTTTTAGTACAATATAAAGGACTCTACAGCTTAAGGTTGAAATAATAATAAACAGAGCTCTAAATATTGTTCAAACATGAGCTTTATATTTTAGTCTGTACGTGGGCAGAGTTTATAAGGTATTCATTAGCGAGGAAACAGTAGCTTCACGATATAACATTACAAGTGGGTAGGCAGGTAATGTTGGATCTGTCTTTTTTTTTGTCATTGTGACGGAACAAACTCGATGCCCACCTGATGTTAAGCAGACTAACCTCTGCCTATAACAGATGCATTTCGTCACAAGGCACGAATTGCACAGCGCCCGTCACCTTGAGACATAGTTATTAAGTCTCATGTGCCTGTAATTTCACTGGCTCTCAAGGACCGCTGCCGGAACACACCGTTAGGTGCTTGGCGACAGATTTTCTACTTGGGGGTGGTCGCTAGCCAGGCGGGCATTCGCAAAATGCTCTTCCACCATGTGGTGAAGCTCAAGCTTGCGGCGAGATTCAAACCATGGACCTGCTGCGCGGCAGTCCATAGCCAAAGCCACTGAGCCATCACTGCTTCAAGAGCCTATTTGAGGATTGGTACTTTTTGTAATGGTAATGTTATGTATGTATGTATGTTTTTAGGGATCTAGTATAATTATTCAGCGTATGAGAGCGATTCCGTGATGTCAGGTTTACTCCTCTTCAGAGGATTATAATTTCCATTCAGAAAAAATATATGTTATGAACGGATGTTTTGGCAACCAATTGGTGTTGAAAGTTATTTTTCATGAATAGGTATAAAAAAAAGTGTAGCTGTTTTAAAATAATATTTTCTAAACTAATATAATAAAGAGGAAATATTTGATTTTTTGTTTGTTTGCATTGAATAGGCTCTGAAACTACTGGACCGATTAGGCTGAAATTTGGTATGGAAATAGTTTGAGACACGTGGAAGGAAATATGATAGTTTTGGATGGAGACCAGAAAGGAGGCCATTTTTGGAAGTCGTTTAAAAATACGTATTGCTTTCACTTGCACCACCAAATATTATGAAACATATAATCTTAAAAAATATAGAAGCTTTTGCTATGTTATTTGCTTAATACACATATAGGTTCTGCTTTTAGAACGCTGAACGTTTAAATGATTAGCAAGTGATAACGGAGTTGGCCTTAAGTAAAGAATCGTTGATCAAAATGAAAACGTCGAAGCATGCCTTAGATAATATAATTCAACAAATAATATAAAAAATGGTTTAAGTATAGAATCATTACTGAAGGATATTTTTGAACCAGGTTATTTGCTTATTGATTTTGTAAGCTTCTTCGTACTAGGGCCGCTATTTGCTATGACACTAGAGATTCCTTGCAAATAACGCGTATCGTCATAACGTGCAGTAAACTATAACGCGTTTGATAACGTGCTTAATAAACAAGGAATCTACAAACGGTACTCTGTACGCCACAAGGTATACAGAATAACATCTTGTCCATGGTTAATTCTTTTAAAGTTTTCACTAGTTTGAAAACCACTCTCTCTCACAAATGTCATTATTTATTTGTTTATTTCGATTATTGCACTATGTAATATGTTCAGTACATTTCACATCAATTACATTACCCTGTAGGGTGTAGCAAAAGAATATAGTAATTTTATATTTTACACAATATTAAGAGAAACAAAAACAATTTAGAAAATGCCAAAGAAATATTTAATGAAAGTATAAATTATATATTTGCTATGTATACCAACGTGAGTTTGTTACGCTTTTGTCTTCCATAAATTCTTCAATCTTGTATTAACATTTCATTAAATGTTTTTTTTTTAATTTAGCCTGAAATATTTTACCAGAGACGTTAATATAAAAAAAATATAAGTGTAAAAGTAAATACTTGAAGTTTTAGCGCGATTATATGAACATGTAATGTTTTACTTCACTTCACAATATTAAAATTCAAATAGAAAAATTTAAACTTCACTATAAAGATGATAGTGAGATAGTGTAAATTTCGTAATTTATTATCTAATTATTAAATTGTTATATGTTAATTTAATTATTGTATTTATTTAATCTCATAATTTAGTCAATTTTATAATATAATTTTCATATGCTGATGAGGCGAAACATGGCTGTACTTCTCCTAATTGTCATATTTGTTAACCTATGTTTTATGAAATAAATGAATATGAATATGAGAAACTTATACCTTTCTTACCTTTTACATTTACTCCATAAAGGCCATACCGAAGAAGTTGTTATTATTGAACCGCGTTATTTAGGCAGTTCGAAACACGCTGTTGTATACGTGCTCTTAACGTGGCTATTCAAGTTGAAAGTGGCATGCAGAGTACCATTTCACGACCTTCCACGGAGATAATGAAACGCGCCACGTTACGGTTTTGAATGATTTAGGAGAATAAGGGCTCGGGTGTTACTTAACTATGAAAATAAAATAAGTACTTTTAAAAATGGTGGTATCGACGGGAATTTACAATACCAACGTCCCCGCTAGTCAAATGTTATTAGGGATCATAAAACAATTTCGTCTGCAATCGTATTCCTCAAATGTATACGATTAATCAAATTTGCATAAAACTAGCGTGAGAATATTCAATATTCAGGGTTCAGCTTTTGCGACATAGCCCAAGTTATAAAAATAACATTTATGTTGGAAACAATAAAGGCGATTACAATATCTGAGGATATGCTTGTCAAGGCTCATGAAAATGTCCGCACTTTTAGCTGTATTATGGCTCTGTAGGCTGGGCCACCCGCTGCAATATTGCCCGGTTGTTGTCTTAGGATGGCAGTCGTTATAGCTTGGTGGTAGGGCATTTTGCGAATGCCCGCCTGGCTAGCTACCACCCTCAAGTAAAAAATCTGTCGCCGAGCACCTAACGGTGTGTTCCGGCAGCTGTCCTTGAGAGCCAGTAATTCCAAGTTAGCCTGAACATCTTCCATCCATCTTCGACTACATCATCACTTACCATCAGGTGAGATAGTGGTCAAAGGTTAACCTATAAGGCATAAAAAAAATATGTAAGTGGTTAAAACTGCCGAACAAGGATTTTATTATAAGAAAAAAAACCAGTCTACATAGCACCTACATTCACCTTATATTGCTTAAGGAAAGATTTGATTGTTTGTTTGTTTGCATTGAATAGACTCTGAAACTACTGGACTGATTAGGATGAAATTTGAGACACGGGGAACGACATAGGATAGTTTTTATCCAACTTTGCAAAAAGAGGTTTTGCGCGACAGCCGATATACCCGCGGGCGGAGCCGCGACCTGAAAGCTAGTATTACATAATAGAGAGATTTTAGAGCTGGCAACCCAGGAACTACGCTAAGAAGGCCTTTTCTAAGATATAGATGCATTCATTAATTCTCCCCTTCATGGCTCGAGCTTTCTCTTCTTCCCAGACAATTATGATAAGATCCTTCTCACTTGAAGGATCAATGAGATTGATGCTCGGTACTTAAAAAATAAAATCCAAAATAATCAATACTGGGAACAAACCTTACATGAAAATTATGATTTCTCAGAAGGAAGAATATGTAGCCAGTGAGTCGACTTCTGGTATGAAATAATGAGTAAACATGAATCAGATGATAATTATTTATAAAAAAAAAACTGTTTTACTGTAAATAGCACTAAAGCTTCTGAAGCGCTTGTAGCGAATTTTACTCAGCCGATCAGCAAAGTTAAGCAACGTCCGCCGCGGTCATGACTTGGAAGGGCACTGCTAGTGACATTACTACTGAGCGTGTACTTCGGAAGCACGCCGTCGGTCCCGGTTTTTGTCTTAGGATGGCAGTCGTTATAGCACGGTGGTAGGGCATTTTGTGATTGCTCGCCTGGCTAGCTACCAACCTAAAGTAGAAAATCTGTGTCGAAGCATCTAACAGTGTCTTCCGCAAGCAGTCCTTGGGAGCCAGTAAAATTACAAGCACGTGACACTTAACAACTCTCTCAGGGTAACGGGCGCAGTGCAATTCGTGATTTGTGACAAAATGCATCTGCTATAGGCAGAGTTTAGAGAGAGTTAGTCCACTTAATATCAGGTGGGCACTGTCACAATAACATAAAAAAGCCGGCTCAGTACGAGTCAGACTCGCACACCTAGGGTTCCGTACAAACCTAAATAAAAATAAAATATATATACATTTTAAAATTATTAAAAATATTTTTATTTGTAACTAAAAATGTATGCTTTTTGCAATTTTTCCTTTATCTGTGTATAAACTGCTGTATCTTTTGATTGCATTGGCTTAGAAGTTTAATTTTTTCACAGCCTCAAGAGACAGTATACCTGATTCGTTGATATGAATTTCATTTTGATACCTTTACGCATTCTGAGATAAAGAGTCTTGACAGACAGACGGACGACAAAGTGATCCTATAAGGTTCTGTTTTTTTTCCTTTTTGGTATGGAACTCTAAAAAAACAATACGCTCTCGTCATTACATACTTATTATTCATTATTTTTTAAGAAGCTTCAATCTGCTAATTTATTAGCAATCTTTAATGTGGTAATCTCTAGATTAAAAGGAAAAGGCGATTATTTTTAAATGTCACGTATTATAATAAGTTTGCTCGTCTGTCTGTAAGTTATCTAACACACTGTATCGTTCAGGTACTTTCATTTGTGTGACGGTAGTAATTTTAGATTAAATAATTATTATGTAGGAACATACCTAAATGTGAATAGCATCTGACGCGGCAAATGTCGTCCAAGTCAAGTGATTTAACATTTAATCGTACACTTCCGTTGGCTTTGCTTACTATTTATATTGATAAACCGCAAAATATTGATATTACAGATGTAAAATTCATATATAATGTTTTATTTTAAGGGTTTCATACGGACCCTATGCTATTACTATATAAGTTAACCACATAACCAAATCGGTTATGTGGTATTAACAAATACTACGAACTATATACAACACTACAGCTACTACAATAAAAGCATTTAGATCCCTATAAGTCATTGCAGACTCATAGGCAGTCCAAATGCTCTAGCCCCCTACCAGTTGGCAGCGTGCCCAGCATGCTGGCAGCATTGCGCCGTTGAATTGCAATGCTTATTCTTTGAGCCAAATAGGTGCCAGCATTTTGATCACGCGTCGCATCGATCAAGCGCTCTGATAAGTTTTGGAAAATACGATAAGCTCCCGGACCCCACGGACCAGACGTCTCTACACCAAACGGCTCAAATATGTAACTTATACCGAGGTTATATGGTTAATTTATATATGCTGTAGTCGTCAAGGGGTATACCAGCGAAATCCCTATATGAACTACTAAAAGCCCTTGGCCGGTCGAGGACAACCGTAAGTCGTAACTTCCATCCTAGAACGTGTATCCAAGGCGGCATTAGTAGGATCTTACCAAATTTGGTTGGGCAGGGGAGGAGGCTCGAGCGGTGAAAGGGAGCATTGATGCATCATAAAGGGGCCCCTTAACCTTACTCACTGGGTTGTAAGTCCCAGGCACCTTGACTTGAGCCTCTTCCTCTGCAACGCTATGGACCCGGCACCCGCACGGTGAATCCATGGATAGCGCTTTTCATACAAACGTAGTTTCGCCATATTTTATATACCAAGTGTTCAATCTCGGTGAAATTAAGCCTACATATCCTTAATATTTATGCTTCTGGTTTGCCAGTTTTCTACAAAAATCAGACCTGGTTTACTCCACACTTTAGGTAAGTACAAAGCTACACACATAAGTACATTCCGTCCGGATGGGATTAATGTCCGGTGTGTGCCGCGTCAGAAAAAACCAGAGCCATAGTAGAAGGAGTGGGAAGTAAGTTATCTTCATACAAACGCACCACGCGCGGCTTGTTTGTGTGCGCCGTAGTATCTATGTGCGCCACACGCACACTTAAACACAATCTCGACCCGTTTCTCAGTGCGCCAGCCGGGGCTAACACCGAACAAGGATCGCGCGTCTCGGCTTTTCGGTACCGCTAAATAAATGAAAAATGTTTGATAATCGCATGAGAACTTATTGCTGTGTTCGGCTGTCTAAATAATTCATAGATTCCAGAGTTGTCTTTGTTCAGATTACCTACTGAACAGGAAAGGTAAGCAAGTCACTTATTCTAGCATACCTATGATTTTTACTTGATCCATACATATTTTTTTGTTGTATTAGGTATTCCCCGCGTCGCACGTCTCTGGCCCCGCAACCACATAGGTATCGCCAGTCGGTATTTTTTTTATCGAGAAAGGTGTTATCCCCGTTTAGGTATAAAACTGACCTCAATAACCCTGAACCCAGACAACACAAGTAAAAAATACAACATCCCGACCCTTGCCTATTTCTAGGTACTGAATTAAAGTTTAGCATATACGAGTACATACATTATAAATAAGTAACAACCCTGAGACAGGCAAGTATGGTAGGTAATTATATCGCGAATTGGGTCAGAGATGGCCTACTTCCTCACTCTTTCTACTATGCCAGAGCTATGCGATAGAAAGAGAGACACCTTGTAGGTGAATAAACGGTTTTATGACAATATCTCCTTTCGTACTAGAGTAGAGAAAACTTCGTATGTTTTTTAAATGCCTGATAGGTTAGCCTTTGATCTATCTGATGGTAAGTGATGACATGGTCGAAGATTTTGTTCAGGTTAACATAGAATGTTATATGTAATTAAATAATTAATTATTAATTCTTGTTAAACCTTAGGAAACTAAATTAAGTAAGATATAATTTAATGAAAATATATAAATTAATGTAAGAAACAGTAATCGAGACATAAATCCGATTAATATTTTACGAAATCTTATTTATTGCCTTTGCCAGATTTCAAAGCGAAAAGTCTTTAGACGAATGAAACAACTTTCACAATATTGCATGAACATCGAATGAAGTGTTTTTTTAAACACTTAACTCTCGGTATGATGTCGCTACCCTTCTATATTTCTAAATATTACAAGCACTAGCGCGTGCTAAGCGAAATTCATATTAAAAATTATTGGAGTACTTTAGTTACAAATTTTGAAGCAGTGGTGGCTCACTGCCGCGCAGCAGGTTCATGGTTCGAATCCCGCCACGGGCTTGAGCTTCACCGCATGGTGGAAGGGCATTTTGCGAATGCCCGCCTGGCTAGCGACCACCCTCATAACTCATGCAGTGCATCTGTTATAGGTTAGTCCGCTTAACATCAGGTGGGCCTCGAGCTTGTTGCGTCATAATAAGAAGAAAGAACATTTTTTTTCTCAGCACACGATATTGTTTGTAACTATATTTAGGAATAAAGCATTTTTAGTTCAAAGTTCAGTTCATATGTTAAAAGCAGAGATTACCGCTTGTAATCAGGTAGTCCTGAAGCTAGTTCCGTTACAATCTCAAAAAAAAAACTTACAGTATTAATGACTATTAGTTTACTTACTATAAAGAATCATTTCTCGTACCTCAGGAAATAATTATGACTTGTACATGACCCGGGATATTGCATAATGCATATACGAGTGGAAGTAAGCGGCGCGACGTGAACAGGGAATGATTGCTGGTAATGACTTTGTTCTTTACAAGTATAACAAAGATAGGAATTCTTCACATATAGAAAATATTTGAAAAAAAATACCGTATCGACTTATGAAGTCGGTACCATGACGTAATGATAATAATTGATAGGTTGTACTTTGAGAATTATTGAAATAATTAATTTGGTGCATTTATACATGAGATTAGTCTTATATATTATTATAATATTATAATATTTTTAACAATATTAACTGTAATGTTAATAAGGCAGAATACATTGAGTTGTGTGTATGTATTTATTATAATTATATCATAATTTATACATTTTCGTGCAATAAATAATTTAATTTGATTTGATTTGGGAGGAAGCAATTACTAGCCCAGCACCTTTTTGAAGCAATGATGGCTGAGCGGTAATAGCTATGGACTGCGGTGCCGCAGGTCCATGGTTTGATCCCCACCGCCGGCTTGAACTTCAGCGCATGGTGGAAGGGCATTTTCCGAATGCACGCCTGGCTAGCTACAACCGTCAAGTAGAAAATCTATCGCCAAGCACCTAACGGTGTGTTCCGGCAGCAGTCCTTGAGAGCCAGTAAAATTACAGGCACATGAGACTAAACAACTGTATGTCTGAGGGTGACGAGCGCAGCGCATTTCGTCACTTGTGATGAATTACATCTGTTATACGCAGTAGTTACCGCTTAACATCAGGAGGGATCGTGCTGGTGCCGGACCATAACATAAAAACAAAACTAGGATGGACGTTACATTATACAGGGTTATTGGTAAAATGCTAACAACCTCCTGATGTCAAGTCTCTTGTGCCTGTAATGTATTATTTCATATATTTTTTTACTTTGATCGATGTAAATATTCAAAACTCTATTCAAAGGGACCACGGCGCAGTCCAGTGTTGCTGCGGCGGGAGCTCTTGGCTAAGAGTAGGCATTGAAACACAAAAAAAATAATTAAAAAACAAAAAAACACAAAACCAGAAAAAAAACATCTCAAAATGTTTGTTAGGACTAGCAGGAGTCAACCCTAAGAGGTTGTTAGCATTTTACCAATAAACCTGTATAGCTTTTATAGTCGAATTTGTTTAGCGTGAGTAACAAACTCTTTGAGCGACATTGAAGACGCACTGCCAGTCCCGCGTGTCTCTTTTTTTCGACTATTTTTTTATGCTTGATTGACCACTATCTCATCTGATGGTAAGCAATGATGTGATCGAAGATGTAGTTCAGGCTAACCTAGAATTACTGGCTCTCAAGAACAGCTGCCGGAACACACCGTAAGGTGCTCGGTGACATATGTTCTACTTGAGGGTGGTAGCTAGCCAGGCGGGCATTCGCAAAATGCCCTACCACCATGCAAAGTTCTCAAAAACTGTTAGACATTTGGAAGAGCATCAGATGCGGTCGCTAATACTAATAAAGCTATACAGGGTTATTGGTAAAATGCTAACAACCTCTCATTTAAAGATAAAAAAAAATTGGGATTTGAAAAAAAAAATCTTTTGTTTTTTTTTATTTTGTTTTAATGCCTACTCCGAGCCTAGAGCTCCCGCCGCAGAAACACCGGACCGCGCCGTGGTCCCTTTGAATAGAGTTTTGAATATTTACATCGACCAAAGTACCTAATATAAATATGAAATAATACATTGAAGGATAAGGTGGTCCTCATGCTTATATTCAGTCAAAATTATATATAAAAAAAGGAAATTTAAAAAAAAAGTCCAAACAAAAAACTAGCAGAAGTCAACCCTAAGAGGTTGTTAACATTTTACCAATAACCCTGTATAAAGAAACCATCACATTCAAGCTGGTACCAATGAATGACGGGTAAAAATATCATCTTATATGAACAAGTATCTAGGTGGGTACGTACACTTACAGACCACAATTTACATGTAGCACATTAATGACCACAACTGTAATTAGTCTACATTATTTAACACGAAACCGAATAATTACGAGAATTAAATTCTGGCAAACCGAATAAATTAAAAAGTAAGAGTGTTTTCATTTAAATTGTTGAAATGTCTATGAATATAGTTTGGTATGTTGGTATAGTATGGTTGTTACGTCATTTGAGTAGCACGTGTGTTATTATGACAACCAATATTATGTTTGACAGTCTGTTAATTCGACACGAAGAAGAAGAAGAAGAGTATGTTTAATTGAAATAACTCGTAAGTGATTCTGTGGAGAGTATGAGTGGTTCTGTGGGGGCCGGGGGCTCATCTTATAACCGGTCTTTCAATAGGGACCTCCGATCTTTGACAGTTGATAGCGGCCATATTGTTGGAGCTACATCTGTCAAATTGGCTGTAATTTCATCCTGTTTGCTAATTAATCGACTGAGTAAGTAATACTACGTTAAATTATTATGTACGGATACAGGGTTCAACAACACGTGCATTCTATAAAGTTGTTTAATCAAATTGGGTGTTCTGTTCCAGCAACTTTCTGCGTTTTGGTCGCCATAATCGTCCTACCGGAGGACTGTTCGCAGTGTGGTGGATAAATTTGAGTCCACTGGTTCTGCAAATAATCAACCAACACTTGTAAGTAAGTTTACGTCGACGAAACGCAAGATCTGCCGAAAACATCGCCGCTGTCCATGAGAGTGTGCAGGACCGAGGCAGTCGATTTCGCGTCGTTGGGAACTCCCTGAAAAACTCTGCCTTTCGTACACCACAACTTGGGAAATTTTGTTCAGGAGCTGATGGGCATAGACAACGATGTGTCTTCGCTAAATGGCCTCTGGGGTAGTTTAAAGCTAGCGTTAATTTTAATTAAAAATCATTTGTTTTTTTATTGTTCATAAGTAAACCTTTGACCACAATCTTACCTGTTGGTAAGTGATGATATGGTCGAAGGTCTTAACAGGCTTAACCTAGAATTACCGGCTCTCAAGGACAGCTGTCAGAACACACCGTTAGGTGCTTGGCGACAGATTTTATACTTGAGGGTGGTCACTAGCCAGGCGGGCATTCGCAAAATGCCCTGACACTATGCGGTGAAGCACAAGCCCACGGCGGGATTCAAACCATGGACGTACGGTTGTTGTTGCTGCACGGCAGTCCATTGCTTTGGAGCCATCACAGCTTCAAATATTCTTCAGTAATCAGGCCGATTTCTGGATAAAGGGGTACGTCAATAAACAAATTTGTTGGACTTTGGGACGATAGCAATCCACGTGAAATCCAAAAGCGTCCAATGCATCCCGAAAAAGCAACTGCTTGGTGAGGATTTTGGGGTGGTGTCATTGACGCACATTTCTTTTAAAAACTACGTTGGCCAGGCCTTCACCGTCAACGTCGATCGGTCCCAAAATCATAGTCGAAACTACAGTGTGTTCATGGATCATCCATTGCCTTGTTAAAGCAAACATCAATATGTTTGCTACCGACCCAAGGGACGAATTTACTTAGCATGTGAAGCAGTGATGGCTCGGTGGCATTGGCTATGGACTGCCGCGCAGCAGGTCCATGGTCCGAATCCCGTCGCGGGCTTGAGCTTCACCGCATGGTGGAAGGGCATTTTGCAAATGCCCGCCTGGCTAGCGACCACCCTCAAGTAGAAAATCTGTCGCCATGAACCCAATTGTGTGTTCCGGCAGCAATCCTTGAGAGCCAGTAAATATACAGGCACATCGTGAGATTTAACAATTGTATGTCTCAGGGTAACGGGCGCAGTGCAGTTCGTCATTTGTGACAAAATGCATCTGTAATAGGCAGTGGATACCGCTTAACATCTAGTGGGCCTCGTGCTTGTTCCGTCACGATAGCATAAAAAAATACTATGTTTTTAGATTTTTTGAGTATAGAAATAAATCTATTCTGGATGATATCTAATCTATACCTAAGTCAAATGAACGAAGTATTTCTTTTAAATTACATAACAATAATACAGGTACCTAGTACAAGCAGATGCAAAACTTTATGACAGAATTGCCAACGCTCATTATTTAGGTACATTTTTATTGTATATGACTGAATAATTCATATTAATAAAGTGAATCATACATGTAACTTTAAATTCTAAGAATATCCATGAAATCAACCTGAGTGCGATGGCAACCTTTATAGATACGACATTGCACTCTTTACTTTACAGTTATGAATACGCCCACCTGCGCAAGACCTCGCCAAAATTAGTAGGTACTAAGTATATGAAACCACAATCTTAGTTTTTTCCCGGTGGTATACCTTTATTAACAAAATACTACGACTAAATATACAGTACAGCTACGACAATGAAAGCATTAAGACAACCTATAAGTCATTGCAGACTCACAGGCAGTCCAATTGCTCCAACACACTACCAGGCAGAGTCCCCAGCATGCTGGCAACATTGCCAATCTAACTAGGTACAGTTGGATGTATGTATTGTATATTATAATATGTTAGGGATAGTGTTTGTGTATACAATGCGTTCCATATAAAACGTAGTTTCGTTATATTTTGAATACCAAATATTTAAACTTTGTTAATTTTGCATCTATGTCCTTGAGTATCTATTATGGATGCATCTATACTCCAAATTTTAAGTTCTATAAATCATTATTGATTTTATCTTTAAATCAAAATATCAAACTACTAACACTTATATTATAAAGTTGCTTTCCAGCCGCGCTTCCGCTTATGTCGGTTATCGTACAAATCCATTATCTTCTTTTTGCGCAGAAAGATAAATACTATGTCCTTCCCCGGGTCTCAAACTATTTACATACCAAATTTCATCAAAATCGGTCCAGTAGTTTTTAAGTTTATTCGTTGCATACAAACAACAAATCTTTCCTCTTTATAATATAGTGTAGATGTAGATAGGAACTTCGGTGACTGAGTGAGGATGTAACTGTGCTTGTTTGTTATTCTTCCACGTAGAAACGGCTAAACAGATTTGAATTAAACTCAGAATATAGGTTGTTCAAGCACTGGATTAACATATAACATGCTTTTTATCATCATCATCACTTTTCTACATTATAAAAGCGTGAGATGGCGTCTACAATCCGCCAATTTGTTTTATTTTTACTTTTTTTTATGTACCTAATGTCACCTGCGCTATTAAGACGCATCTAATGATATATTATACATTAAAATGGTTGAGCTGGTTAGAAGATGTGGTGGAATAAAGAAACTCACAAACATACATGAATCCTTAAAACATAACACTCCTTTTTTGGGCAGTTGTGTAATAAACAAAAGTAGGTATGAAAGAAAATTCCGAACATTCCTTTGATAGCGGTGTCAACAGAAATCACAAAACTTAAGGCGAATTGTACCGTGCAGCAAGTATCGTGGTTCGTGAGCTCGATCACGATATGTATTGTTTATTGAAGTGATTTGCATCGCAATCAATAGTACACTACTCCATGTTCAATATAGATAATTCCTATATAGCCGACGTGTTGATATCTACATATTGAGATAATTTACCATGACAACAAGTAAATAGATTACCCCCCTTACTTATAAAAAATCCGCTATGTAGTTGCTAAGTAATGGATAACTAAACAGTGTTTAAGTAATGTTTAAATATTTCTTACTTATAAACGCTACTTAGTAACTATTTAGCTAAGCAATGGATAATGAGGTCGAACGTATTTTAAACTGACAACATTGAACTAAAAGGTATTATGAAAGACCCAAATTGCCAAAAAGTATGTATCTAGTGCTGAAAATCTTAAAATTAAAAAGTAAAAAAATACTATTCTTTGTCGATACCTGCTGATTTTTGTACATATGGTTAGGCGTACTGGAGACTTCTGAAGCAAGTTTTTTTTGCAATATGGTAAATTCAAAGTGCCTAATATTCTATGAATTCGATCCAGGAACCTATTCCATAGCATAATTGGAAATGCATTATGGAAGCCCGAGTACCGTCAAATCCCGCTGGAAGTTTTTTTTCCATCCCAAACAATACCTATGCCCTACCGCTACCTTTCCGGCCATAATCGTGACATGGAGAACTGTTTTCCACCCAATGTTCAGCAACACCCTACTCATATATATCAACGTGAATAGTGGTATAATACTGAAAACCTATACACCACTCATTGAGCGCATCTTTTTCCAAGTTGCCTTTTAATACATCCAATAGGAATATAGGAGTAGGAACCTTATATAAGGATTGTGCCACACTCGTTCAGGAACTCGCATTCAGGAACTGTACCTGCGGTATACTCTTCAATAAGATCACGGAAAGTAAGTAGGTTACGCATAATATTTATTTCATCATCCAATGTATGTTTCTACTTGCTAAATTTTTACGATTTATTAACAGAGTATGTCGTGTTTATAGTTTTGTATGCCTCCTTGACAATAACCTCTATAGTAACTAAATCAGCTGATCAGAAATATGGGCGCCATCTTGCTACTTAAATATTTAAACATGGGTTGGATGGTGTTTAAATTGACAGCTGATTTAAGCAGTACTTAGGTACTGGATAAAGTTATGTAGCGGTTATGAGTAAGGAATTTTGCTAATCAGCGGCTAAGTAATGCTTAAAATTTAAGTAGCGTTTATAAGTATGACTGTATGTGTTTAACAAATTATTGGAGTACAATTTTTTTATGCCCAAGGCGGGAACCGAACCCTCGTCCTCCGATATCGCTTCGGATGATATCGGAAGACGCGGGCGATTCCCGCTTCGGGCATAAAATTTTGTACTTCAATAATTTGTTATATATATTTTCGCTTAGTACGCGATAGTGCTTGTAATCATATTTAGAAATATAGAAGGGTAGCGACATCATACCGAGAGTTAAGTGTTTGAAAAAACACTTCTTTCGATCAGACGAAGTCTAGTAGTCTGGTTGATGGCCGCGCACCGTCCCCTATGACAGTTATGTGATAGATGATAGAATAGTTTTTTACAATCATCAGACGGATATGAAACTGTCCTTATATGATAAAATTGGGAAATGACTTCATAAAATTAATATAATAATAATAATAATAATAAAAAAGATTTTTTTTTCAGGGAACATTATAATAATAATAAAATTATTTAAGGATTTGTGTGTGAGAAAGTCAGTTTAAATATTAACGAAAGATGTTTTACGCATGTATGGCTCAGTCGCATTGGCTATGGACTTCCACGCAGCAAATCCATGGTTCGAATCCCACCGCGGGCTTGAGCTTCACCGCATGGTGGATAGGAATTTTGCGAATGCCCACCTGGCTAGCGTCCACCTTCAAGTATAAAATATGTCGCCATGCACCTAACGGAGTGTTCCAGCAGCTGTCCTTGAGAGCCAGTTATTCTAGTTTAAGACTTCGACCACATTATCATTGGTAAGTTTATAAGGTGAGATTGTGGCCAATGGCTTACCTATAAGCAATAAAAATAAAAATTAAAAACACCTGCACACTCTCCGTGACTCACCCAGTAATACAGCATACAAGATATATATCCACAATAAAGTAAATTCAAGCCACAAGTGGTAAATAATTCTAATTATGCAATTCGGATGTTTTGAATTGGATCCACGAGAGGGTACAAGCAAAAATATTGACATGGAAGGGTTGAGTTGACATTATTAGAGTCCCTCTTCAACTGTCGAGTTATTCGCTCTTGAATAATAATTGTTATTCTGAGTGGCCGACAAACCTTTTTCAAGTGAGTAAATTATTTAACTTGAGAAAAATACCTATATAATACTAGAATAGAACAAACAGAACACATAGGTATTGTTGCTAAAATAAGAAATTTTTTACCTTAACCATTTATCATCATCATCAGCCGGAAGACGTCTACTGCTGAACAAAGGCCTCCCCCATAGAACGCCACAAAGAACGGCTACTAGCCACTTGTAACCACTGGCTACCCGCGACTTTCACGATGTCGTCAGTCCACCTGGTGGGGGGCCTACCAACTCTACGTCTTCCGGTGTAGTGTGGTAAACACCACTCGGGAATCATTAACTGAAATATATTTATGTTTAATTCATATATTAAAATATTAGAATATTAAAAGCGAACACAAACTATGACACTGCTTTATCAGCGTATTACGGATACGCCTATGCCTGGTTAAACTACGGTGTTATATTGTGGGGCGATAGTACTGACATTACGGACATCTTCATCATGCAGAAAAAATGTTTCAGGATTTTAGTCAATAAAAAGTAAAACAGGAAGATAGTTGTAAGCCGCATTTCATAGACAGAAAAATATTAACCTTACCATGTCTATACATATTACAAGTAGGTATATTTGACAGAAAGAATAGGCAACTATTTAAATCAAACGCGGAAGTTAACCTGGACTATAATAGACGCAATAAAGGAAAACTTATCTTACCTACAAGGAAAAAAATAAAAATATTTGGCAAAAGCCCGCACTTCAGGTTCATTAAAATCTATAATCAAATTCCTGAATACATAAAAAACCACAAAAATGCTACTATGTTGAAGAATTTTTACTCGATATAATATCTTACGAAAATGATTCAATGATGTGAAATATCACCATCTCGGTGCTTAGTGTAATGAATTATCCGCTTGTAGGTACTCGTAATCAATTAAGATTGACTCGTGCCCAGTCACGTGTAACAAATAGGTATATTTATTGTTATAAAAATATATATATTGACTTTGACACTGTATTATAACTGTAAGAGAAAATTGTAATATAAAAACGAAAGATACTTAATTTGACTCAAATAATTATAATAATTGATTTTAGGTGTAAGTAATATTTATGATAGTAAATTAACCCAGATTGTTATTTTTCTACAAAGGAATGCGTCACTTAATTATGTATACTTCAGCTTGCAATGCCCTTACATGGTGCATAATTATTACTAGCCTAAGACACGTACAACTGTCTGTAAACATATATTATGTTTGCATGCATAAATAAATGAATAAATAAATAAATAAATGAATATTTAAAATAACACAAAAATAATTAAAAAGTGGTAAATAAATCTAAGTTTATATTACCTACCTTTTTCTGCCCATAGCTGTGCCAGTAGGCAATCATAAGTGGAAAACAGAGCTCAAGTCACTGTCCACGGGTAAGGTAGGTACCAAAAGGTAACTAACTTATATGTAGGTACCTATTTATGAAAACAAAACAAAAAATAATGTTTTTTTTCTTTAAATATATATACTAAAAATAAATAATTATAACTGCCCTTGGGGTGCCGAGCTAGAATGTCACCCCCCTATCTCAACCCGTGGGTGTTGTAAGAGGCAACTAAGGGTAACACAACAGAAGGGGAGTAGCAGCGAAGCGCTCGTAGCGAAGTTTACTTAGCTGTTCTCAACCGATCAGCAAAGTTAAGCAACGTCGCGCGCGGTCATGAGTTGGATGGGTGACCGCTAGTGACATTACTACTGAGCGCTTCCGTGCTTCGGAGGGCACGTTAAGCCGTCGGACCCGGTTTTTGTCTTAGGATGGCAGTCGTTATAGCATGGTGGTAGGGCATTTTGCGAATGCCCGCCTGGCTAGCTACCACTCTCAAGTAGAAAATCTGTCGCCAAGCACCTAACGGTGTGTTCCGGCAGCTGTCTTTGAGAGCCAGTACTTCTAGGTTAGCCTGAACTACATTTTCGAAAAAAAAAACGCTAATTTAAGGTGTATACCTGGATAGGGTGCAAAGTTTGCCGAACTATCTTGTTTATGGTAAGATCTCTGTATCACCTTTATTCGCAATAAATGATTTGAATTGAATTGAATCTCTAGAGTTAATAGGTTTTTTAATAATCCTCCGAATGAGTAGTGTGAAGATGTACGTGCTACTTACACGTAGCATATACAGCAGAGTAAGTGAGAAAGTCTAGCTTAATGAAAACCTGTCACCAAGCACCTTTACGGTGTGTTCCGGCAGCTGTCCTTGAGAGCCAGTAATTCGAGGTTAAGCATGTTACACCTTCGACCACATCGTCACTTACCATTAGGTGAGATTGTGGTCAAAGGCTTACCGATCAGCAATAACAAAAACTTGCTACCTACATATGTGATTCTATCTTTCCTTTCTTCGTTATTCCAAATCTAAAGTTACGACGCCTTCTTTCTTCACTCCTTGACTCACTGTGTGACCTCTGTGTGGGTAAACACTTCGCAAGTACAACTTCTAATCAAGGTTATCTTAATATCAATGAATATTTCGTGTACCTGTGGATATTAAGCCTTTAAAGTTTGGTTTAGTTTGGGTCCCGTAAAATAAATTGAAAATTTTCATAACCTACAAATAGATGGCGCGCGTAATCAATAATGTCATCTGTGGCGGATACTTGTAAATTGCATGAATTCAATAACAAATAAATTGCAATATCGTCTGCGTCGTATAAAACATGTCTTTTAAATATAATACAGTAAATTTGCTGAAATTACTCTCATATGAAAATTTTTTACGAGTACGGCTTTATTTTTATACTAGCTTTCTGGCCGCTGCTCCGCCCGCGGGTATATTATTTATCACTCAAAACGATTAACCTCTTTTTGTGCAGTTGGATGAAAACTACCCTTTGTCCTTCCCCGTTTCTCAAACTATTTCATACAAATCGGTCCAGTAGTTTAAGAGCCAATTCAATGCAAACAAACAAACAATGAAATCTTTCTTCCTTATTATATTAGTTTCGAAAAAAGTTTCTAGTAGATTAGGTTTTTTTTTTCAGTTTCATTTACGACAGAGGCATGGCATAGTTATTGTTAACTTATATCATAGCTAAGGATATACAATTGTTCTGTAACACTGTAATATTTTATAACGCGGTGCCTTTCTTCCAGATTTACTATCAAAGAATAATCTACTCTCTAAAAAAATATCAACATATTTTAATAGAGTTCACCTCCCAAATTGTACCGAACTGTATTAAAAATGTAGAGTTCCACCTTCACTTTCGTACGTTGGTGCTCTCCATTCAATGATTCAGAGATTGCGTGTCGTTGAGTGCTCTACCGAATCGCTATCAAAAACTACATACATTTATTAACCTTATTACATCACCATAAGGTTTGTTTTGTAAAACTTGTGTAATCGTAGAGATACAATTGACCTCTTCTTTATGGTACCTAGAGGAGGTTTGTGAAATAATTTTGTTAATTTCTTGACCTTGTCTCTGGACACCAAAGTATGATGGATGTGCCAATATGTTTTCCTGAACCTAAATTGAATTAACTCATCTATGGTTTGTTGTATTATCTCTATAGTCCCACCAACTTAACTGTGCAGTTCGCGAGGGCGCTGCTAGTCAAGGAAATCAACTACAAACTGTCACAATTTGAAGGAATGTTGTAGTTCTTTTTTCTGCCGCCTGAACAGATAAGTTGGTGGGACTGTACAGCAATTTGAATGCACGCGATGTATGCCGCTTTATTATATTTTGATGGCCAAATTGTGAAATAATTGTATTGAACGATATGACATGTATAATTACGGGTTTTTTTCTAATAGGACTAGCCTTGACCGCTCTTTGAATTGAGTAGCCCTCAAGAGCTACTGGAACACTTGTATACAATGTTAAGTGTATGGGGACAAATTATTAACTTGAGGAGGGTATAAGATCGATAAGTATAAAGACAATACGCTTAATAAGGTATTTTGGCTGGTTTTGAAAGCTGAGTTGATTCATAGAAGGTAGGTAGGTGTGTTCAAGTGCAGGCTAAGCTAAGACAATGGCTCGAGCTGGACTCTAGGAATTGATAATGGGGAAAAAAACCTCATTAGTTTCGATGTCGAATATCAACACAAAGTTGCCAGCTTATCGATTTTCTACAGGCTTCTTTTCAGTTAATGTGCGATCGATCAATTTTATGCCACCATCTCTTTTTCATAGTCACCGGAACTTTTAGTTGCAAACATGTTAATTATTCCAAAAATAAGCACAAGGCGTTTTCGTTCCACATTCATTATGCGTGCGCCTAAAGTATGAAACACCTTACCAGCGTCACTGTTTCCAGATGGATACAATTTAAGCGTTTTAAAGTATAATTAATTATATACTTCGGCGGAGCAACTTAAGCGGCGCAAGTATGCTAACCTCGGTATGGGTTACATATTTGAGCCGTTTGGTGTAGAGACGTTGGGTCCGTGGGGACGGGGAGCTCAGCGCTTGGTCGATGCGAGGTTTGATCAAAACGCTGGCACCTATTTGACTCAAAGAATAAGGATTGCAATTCAATAACGCTGCGGGCTTTCCGGGCATGCTGCCAACTAGTAGTGTGCTGGGGCATTTGGACTGCCTGAATGTACTCCTACAAAGACTTGTAGGTTGTCTAAAGACTTCCATTGTAATAGCTGTAGTGTTTAATAATAACAAATATTATTAAACACTACAGAGTCTAGAGTCAAGACCTCCTGAGGATGCTTCGTGTAGAATCGAAACGAGTCGAAAATTCTTCTGGTTTGGCTGCGTAGCGTTTGTGACGTCACGTGGGCTTAACAGGAAAATTAGACGGAATTGTCACTAGATATTTTTTAAATTGTTTTATTAAGATATTCATTTAATGTTTACTTAAAATATTTTAAAAATATTTGTAATTATTAAATATGGATTTCCGCAAAGTAACGCCTGAATCTATTGATTAGCTTTAGTGTTGTATATAGTTCGTAGTATTTTCTTAATGATAATTAAATCTAGTTAGAAAGTCATTGTATAATACTATGTATATATCTTATAGGCTGGAATGCTACTTTCGCCACTATGCCTCATAAATAAATGTATCTACGAATAATATTGCACAATTTTGTATGACAATAATTTAAATATAAACCTACATTCAAGAATCATTTCGTATACGGCTATTTTACAACCATAATACAAATATTGGTTACCCCAATAACCATGGACCGAGTCTGCAGATTGTACAGTAATATTAACATACAAATGTGTACATTACGTCCGTCTGTCGGTCAGCAGTCAAATCGTTGACGTAATGGTAAGTACCACGTCATATTCGATGTTCTGCAATCGGTATTTTGCTGTAATTTGTACAGAAGATGCAACATGACCTTTGGAGATGCTACTGTTACCTAATGAGCAGTAATTGCAGGGAAATAGCGATAAAGGAGTTGCGTTTGGAGCGGTTACTCTACATTCATGCTTAATGGCGTGTTTGTCTGTTTTTTTTTTGTAAAAATAGTTAAAAATGAAAGCAAAATATACATGGAAATGATTATATTATAAACAAGAAAAGTTAAATAACAAAAAAAACGTAAACTTACAGTTTTACACCATTACAAAATCACAAATATACGATAGGAAAAATTTAAGTCATGTGCGGGATTCGAACCCGCGTCCATCCACCCCTTGAGCCGGGGTATGCTCTAACCAATTGAGCTAACATGACGTCATAACTCGAATCTTTCCTATCGTTCTTTAACCATCGTATTGGGATGGAGCGACTTCTATAGTTCCACTTACGTTGTAAATTTTTCCTATCGTATATTTGTGATTTTGTAATGTAATCCGCATAGCAGGTGTTATTGCAAACATAACAATATTAAAAAAAAGAAAGTTTTAGACCATTTTCGTTACTTTGAAGTCTGTCTGAAAAATAAGCTAAACAGGAAACAGAAGTAACTATATGTTATGAATTATGATTTATTATTCATACAGTCCCCCGCGGCGTGCCGGGTTAGAATTGCACCTCCCCATATCATCCCGTGGGTGTCGTAAGAGGCGACTAAGGGAAAAGAAATACTAGAAGGTGGGCAGCAGCACCTTCCAAAGAACTGCCATCTTACACTGCGATCCTCAAGCCGCCTGTCAAGCGTGGGGATTATGGCAAATACCCCCTTAATAGGGAAGGCTGTGTTCAGCAGTGGACGAGTCGGCTGTTACAGTACAGATGCATACAGTCAATATATTGAGATTTTTTTCAATATATTTAGTTTTCCCCGTTGGTTGCCTGGCTAGAATGTCACCTCCCCATCTTTTCACGTGTCGTAAGAGGCGACTAAGGACTAACACACCAGAAGGTGGGCAGCAGCGCTTTCTGAGGAACTGATATTTCATCGAGAATGATGATTCTACAAGACGCATTTACTGAATGAACAGGTTAACTTTGAAAAGTTTTTGAACATGTAACCTATAATAAATACCCTCAAGTAGAAAATCTGTCGCCAAGCACCTAACGGTGTGTTCCGGCAGCAGTCCTTGAGAGCCAGTGAAATTACAGACAAAATTAGACTTAACAAGTATGTCTCAAAGTGATGGGCGCAGTGCAGTTCGTCACGTGTGATGAAATGCATCTGTTATAAACAGAGGATAACCGCTTAACATCAGGTGGGCCTGGTGCTTGTTCAGTCACAATAACATAAAAAAAACCTGCTTTTTCACTTTTCGTAATCTATGTAGGTATATCTAACTTAAACAAAGATTTTGACATATATGCCAAAATCTTCACTAGAACCACGAGAAAACGAGCTGATTACCGAAAGCTGACACTTATCAAAGCCCACTTTCCCCATTGTCCCAATTACACCAAACTGTCCACGGTTGGGCGAAGCTAATGCCATCCACAAACAAAACCTTTGGTACTTCTATACAAACATCGCAGTTTGGCCATCCATCGCCATGTTTGCGCAGATATGGGATTATATAATAACACTATTGTGAAAACATTGCTAAACAACTCATAAAATCTGCTCACCATTAGGATTTCCTACATTGTAATACAAACTCTGTCCGAGTTTAATAACGTTAAACTTAATATTAGGTAGGTTAATAATAGGTGAACTGCGTAATGAAAGTCATTGGAGTCTAAGTATCAAAGGTTTAATAGTTTTATATAATAGAAGTCTTCAACATTCTTAATTCAATTTCCGGTATTTCAGTTGGTGTATATAGTGAAGGAGTTCACAGACTGCAGCTGTAATATATTATAGCATATAACTGTCGGTATGAAGAAACGAAAATGTAAAGCTATATATTATAGCTGCCGTGTGTTGTCACTTGTCAATTTCTATGGAAAATGTGTTGAGATGTACCTATTGAAATATATCGAGCTATAATATATAGCTTTATATTATAGCTCTCGTCTGTGAAACGCTTAATACAAAATTCCATATATTGCGTGCGATGCATATGTCGGAGTGAAAGCGTAGACAGCGCCATCTAGTAGCTCAACGCGTAATCTTATCTATAACGGTCTATAACAATCAACTTTTTGAAGCAGTGATGGCTCAGTGGCGTTGGCTATCGACTGCCATGCAACAGGTCCATGGTTCAAATCCCGCCGATGGCTTGACCTTCACCGCATGGTGAAAGGGCATTTTTCGAATGCCAGCCTGGCTAGCGACCACCCTTAAGTAGGAAATCTGTCGCCAAGCATCTAACGGTGTGTTTCGCTAGCAGTCTTTGAGCGCTAGTAACAGGCACTAGGTTAGCCTCAACAACATCTTCGACCACATCATCACTTACCATCAGGTGGGATAGCGGTGAAAGGTTAACCTATATATAAGTATATAACAAATAAATCAAAAACTAAATTCTATCAAAAACTGAAGCTAATTTTTGTTTAAATAATGCTGATCCATTTGGCACGCAGATATTTTTTAACTCTTGTGTGTGGAAACTAGTTCAAAAAATATAGGTACCTTTTCATAGTTTCAATATTATTTCATTTTTAACATTACTAAAATAATAACTAATATATATATAATAAGGTAAAATATATAACTTATACTCTACCTTATTCTGTAAAAATATTTAAAGAAAAAAGTACAGCTTTTTCTAGTAATGTTGATCTGCATAAAAATAAACATAAATTTGAGAAGGGCTTCGGGGTGGTTTTATGTTAAAATCTGCGATAGAGAGGGGTGAGTGGCCGTCGTAATAGTAGCCGCGGGACAAAATGATTACATTTCGTGCTCCCCATACAATATACCCTCTTTCCGAGAACAGATATGACGTCCGTAACACAACAAACCCAAAGGTTAGCTAGTGGTTGTAAACAGAGACGAAAATGTATATATTTTTTTTATGTTATTGTGACGGAACAAGCTCGAGGGCCACCTGATGTTAAACGGGCTAACCTCTGCCTATAACAGATGCATTTTGTCACAAGTCACTAATTGCACTACGCCCGTCACCTTGAGACATAGTTGTTAAGTCTCACGTGCCTGTAATTTTACTGGCTCTCAAGGACTGCTGCCCGAACACACCGTTAGGTGCTTTCCGACAGATTTTCCACCTGAGAGTGGTCGCTAGCCAGGCGGGCATTCGCAAAATGTCCTTCCACCATGCGGTGAAGCTAAAGCCCGTGGCGGGATTCGGACTATGGACCTGCTGCGTGGCAGTCCATAGCCAATGCCACTGAGCCATCACTGCTTCGAAATATACGGCCGTTTTTACGACATAATGTTCTAGTTTCCGTCTGCGGCTACAATCAAATCGATTATACCCTCGGGAGCTGCTGAGTAAATTGGGATAGAAAGTAAACTAAGGTCTAATCCAAGACCTACATAAGAGCATCAGGACGACCTTAAGATCTTGCGTTTTCAGCGCTCGCATCTTCTGCACCTGACTTATCAGGCAGCTTGTCTTCACCACACGCCTGCCAGGGTCATTAAGGGGACGATTCAGATCAATTAGGAGCTTGTAACGGGAAATAAAACAAAAAGTGTATTAATAAAGTTCAATCTTATTCGCGTTGCAAGTGGCGGCTACGACGTTTTGTTTGTCGGAAACGCACGGAAAATAGTGAAAATAATACATTTTCAAGTGGATGCGATTAACCAATTTAATTTAATTTCTTAACATGGATTTGTTAAGAATATTATTGGATATATACGTGAAAGCTAGATGTGAAAATAAGTTATTGCTGCGGAGGAGTACAAAAAAATATTTTAAAATAACTTTTGGAGACATTTTTTCGTTACCAATTAACTCATTGGCATCGTCGATAATGAGAACAATATAATTTCATTCATAAATAGACCCATATAGTCCTGATGATGCCAATGGCTCGAGCAGTTATGTTAAACCCTTTAAGCACGGATTTGTTGCCGAAATGTTCGTATAAGTAAATTTTTCTACATAAAAACAAAAGATTCTCTGTAGAGGACCTTTCTGAGTTTATCGTACGAGCCGCCAGGGAATGGAAAACCCTGCCTGAGTCTGTGTTTCCGGTTACGTACAATATGGGGGTCTTCGAAATACGAGTGAATAGGTATCTTCTGGGTAAGCGCGCTCCATCATCGATCGCATCATCACTTAACATCAGGTGAGATAGTGGTCAAGTGCTACCCAGTTCGGTATTTAAAAAAAAAACCTTCAAAGTGACCGAAGATTATGGTAGTGCCGCGCAAGCACTCGTCCAAAGTCCAGGCAATACAATGGTTGGAGAGCGACAATCAGCATCCAGTTCTTTTCAAAAGAAGTCATAAGTACACTGGGTGCATTTTGGCAGCACAATGCAAATGGATAGTAAAAGGAAGCACGTTCGTTCGTGTCAGCGACGGCGGTGGCGGCGGCGGTGGCGGCGGCGGCGTGGCAGTGAAGCCTTTCTTTCTCGTGTCGCGCAACAAAACAATGTAGTATCCGCATTATTGTGTACGGTGTGCATAAACGGAAGTAAATAATATGTGTAAAATAAAAAATTAAGAAATATATTAAGAGTTTGAAACGTCGGGACAAAAATAATGATAAATATACGCGATTTAAACTGTTTAAAGTTGTTTAATTACTAAATATATTAAGAGCCCTTAGCCATTAATTATTTTGCATTATCAACATCAGCCGTGAAGTAGTTTTTACTCTCATCTACGTGTTAGACTAAGGTGTTAAAAAATCTGAAATTATTGAATGAAGCAATGATGGTCGAGTGGTAATAGCTATGAACTGTCGTGCCGCAGGTCCATGGTTCGATTCCCACTGAGCTTCATCACATGGTGGAAGGGCAATTTGCGAGCGTTCGCTTGCCTAACACCACCCTCAAGTAGAAAATCTATCGCCAAACACTTAACAGTGTTTTTCGGCTGCAGTTCTTGAGAGCTAGTAAAATTACAGGCAAATGAGAATTAACAACTATATGTCACAAGGGTGACGGGCGCAGTGCAATTCATCACTTATGACAAAATGCATCTGTTATACGCAGAGGTTAGTCCGTAACATCAGGTGGGTCTCATGCTTGTTCCGTCACAATAACATTAAAAAAGTTTACAAGATAAATAAGGACGTTTTTGCTGCCAGTACTTGGTAAGTAAGTTGGCACACAAACTGTGTCCGTTGGCAATCAATGGACATACCACCACGGTTACGTCATGGTAAGGTCATGAATGTATTTGGTGTGCTTTTACCTTTACCATATATGTATACCGACCTAATATAGTATTTTATGTTTAGGGCTTGAACGGAAATATGCTGACTATATATAACATTTTGAAGTTGTATGTAGTATTACAAAATCACAAATATACGATAGGAAAAATTTAAGCCATGTGCGGGATAACCAATTGAGCTAACATGACATGACGTCATGACTCGAATCTTTCCTATCCATCTTTAACCATCGTATTGGGATGGAGCGAAATCTATAATACCACTTGCGTTGTACTACAAACAAGACCAATTTTGCAATTGGTTTTATACTTGTAAATGATGACGCAACCTTATAATTTTAATATTGTTATATTTGCAATAACGCCTGCTATGCGGATTACATTACAAAATCACAAATATACGATAGGAAAAATTTAAGTCATGTGCGGGATTAAATTGTAGTATACTATAATAATATGATTAATAATAACATATATTTTGCCAAAATATTAAATTCTTATTCTAAAAAAACACTTAATAAATATTTCTAGTGATAATTTATTCATTTATACTCGATCGTGCCCTCAGAGTCAAGACCTCCTGAGGATGCTTCATGTAGAAACGACACCCGTCGGAAATTCTTCCGGTTTTGCTGCGTGGCGTTTTTGACATCACGTCGGCTTATGAGGAAAATTAGGCGGACTTGTGACTAGATATTTATATTTTTAAGTGATTTTCGAAAATATTAATTTAATAAATACTTAAAATATTTTTTGAATATTTTCCCCAAAATAACCTCCAAATCTATTAATTAATAATATGATTTACTATTTTAACCGACTTCCAAATAAGGAGAAGGTTCTCAATTGGACTGTGTCTTATGTTGGTTATGTAGTTACTTCGTCCATGACCGTCCGTATGAATTGACTGTAATGATTCTTTATTTGTTTCGTAGAGTATACATCCAAATAGGTACCATTTAAATTACATCAAAATCAGTTAAGCTATTTTAAAGTTATATACAGTCAATTATCTGATTAATATATTCTAGATATTCATATGAAAATTAGATTCCTAAAAGGAGTGTTTTTTTATGCCTGATAGTTTAGCCTTGACCACTATCTCACCTGATGGTAAGTGATGATGTAGTCAAAGATGTTGTTCAGGCTAACCTAGAATTACTGGCTCTCAAGGACTGCTGCTGAAACACACCGTTAGGTGCTTGACGATAGACTTTCTACTTGAGGGTGGTAGCTAGCCACCTGGGCATTTGCAAAGCGCCCTACCACCATGCTGTAACGACTGACATCCTAAGACAACAACCGGGACCGACGGCTTAACGTGCCCTCCGAAGCACGGAAGCGTACAGTAGTAATGTCACTAGCGATCACCCATCCGACTCATGACTAAGGCGGACGTTGCTTAACTTTGCTGATCGGTTCAGAATGGCAAAGCAAACTTCGCTACAAGCGCTTCAAGATAGAATAGTTTTATTTTAAATGGGGACCACACGACAATCACCAGCTTTCGAATGTAAAAAACAAATATCAAAACTGGTACACCCTGTAAAGAGGTATGAGGTAGCACACAAAAAAATATAGCCAAATTGAGAACCTCCTCCTTTTTTTGAAGTCGTTTCAAAATGGAATAAAATTCAAACACTGAAAGTTATGAAATAACTTGCGGAAGTCAGGCCATGATATATGAAATCAGTGATTTGATTGAATTTTCAATTTTGTTTTGTACTTTTGCGTTTTTTAAAATACCTTTACTATTTCACTTTTTTAATTGATGAACACGTACTGCTTCAATCACTCATCAAAATAGTGTACAGAATGTGTTTTACATTAGAAATAAAATAAGTTCTTATTAAAAAAAAATATAGATAATTAATAGGTGCAGGCGTTACTTTGCGGAAATCCATATTTAATTATAACAGCGCACGATCGATGAGTCAAGACCTCCTGAGTACTCTTACCGTAGAAGCGCAGCGTCGAAAATTCTTCCGTTTTGGCTGCGTGGTGTTTGTGACGTCACGTAGACTTAACAGGAAATTGAGGCGGAATTGCCACTAGATATATATTTTTATATTTTCAAGTGTTTTATTAATATTAATTTCATGTTTTCTTAAAATATTTTTATAATATTTGTTATCATTATAGTCATATATAATGAAAATAGTATAGTGCAAACTAAAGTTATTTAATGTATATATTTATTTAATTGTTCCATTAGTACATAGGCTCAGCAGGCTCTAAAGCAAAAAATAAAATGTTATAATAGAAATGTTGTCTTCAGATAAGTCAAGAAGTAATAATGAAATTCGGGTCATACCAAACATCAGATGTATAATAAAATACCAAAAAGCTTGACCACCTTAAAATATAGTTTGTTCAAACTAATATTAAAAAACTTTTGAGAAAACATTTCCTTCTACTCATTAATAGAATATAATAGTATAGAATCTTTGTTCTTAGGACAAGTGCAAACGCGATCGCTTTAAATTGTAGTAAACTGTTTTAAGTTTCAAAATATTATCGTATCTTTTCCAGTAATTTTGATTAAATAACCAAACTAATAAACCGATATTGAGAAAACTTCTATGGTGTGAATATGAAAGTAAGTATACGCTTTTGACTAAAAAAGATGGTGACTAAATCGGTTAATAAATGACGGAGTTATGTGGTAAGAAACTAAAAAAAACATTTAAGTGAAATTAAAACCCCCTTCTTTTTTTGGAGTCAAGTTATTATATTAAGTATTTCATATTTTAATATGTATATTTACATATTATATTATTTTATTATATCTTCAGATGGATATTAGTGCAGAAAATACATCACAAACTATTCAATTCTATCGATTATTTACCAAATGTCAATTACAACGCTATTCGGCCGCGGCCGGTGACATTTAGCACATTTTGCGGGCACAGTAAAATGCTAGATGACGCAACGTACACAACTGCAGTCATAGTATGTATGGTGACCTCGTGACCTCTGCTTTTACGCGATTTGTTTTTCTATATGAAGATAAGAAAGATCGTAATGTGATTGGCAAAAGTAGTCGTAGTGGAATTGTTTATGTTTATGGATAAACTGTTTGAAAGTGACGTCTACAGTGTTCTTATTTTATTTTGCTATGGGAAATGTGCTACCTAAATTTGCTATTAATATTGGCAAGAGTATAAAAGCATTTGAAAACCAAAAGAGGTTGCTTGTCGTATTTCCTCCTTGATATAATAAAAACGCTTATTATAATTTATCTGCACGGGAAAAAAGCTGTAAGACTACGATACGATTAGGGCCTGTTTCAGAATGTTCGAGTAAGTTCCGGTTACCCAGAACATATATTTTAATAAATAAAACACTATCTTTGCGTTTCACAGTCATCAATTTAGCCTATCCTTCGGTTAAAGCTTGAAACGCGCTGCATGTTTACTGTCATTCTTATCATTCAGTTATTTTATGTCCTGGGTAGTATATAACCGGAACTTACTCGAACTGAAACAGGCCCTAAGTCTACAAAGGAATATTGTGGTAAGATAACTATCACAATATTTCTTTTTTTACAATTTATATTTTTACAATATATATATTGTTCTATTTTATTTTGTAATTAAGATATGATCTGCAGAATTTCAGTCTTCAGTAATTACAGATTTGATTTAATTTGAGATGATGAAACTATTGAAAGTGGTATTCAGGTTAACCTAGAATTACTGTCTCTTAATGTCAGCTGCCGGAACACACAGTTGCTTGGCGACAGATGTTATACTCGAGTGTGGTATCTAGACCAGCGGGCATTCATGTCATGTCCTACCACCATGCTGTAACGACTGCCATCCTAAGACAACAACCAGGACCGACTTGTGCCCTCCGAAGCACGGAAGCGCTCAGTAGTCATTGCCACTAACGGTCACCCATCCAAGTGATATCCGAAGTGGACATTGCTTCATCTAGTTGTTTACTCCTATGAACTTTGCTACACATAAGCTTTGCTTCCAGCGCTTATAAGTGTTCAATATTATAGTTAACATAAAGTTACATAAGTCACTCTTACATCTTCTTTGGCTTCAGAAACATAATCTTTTACAAAAGTAATTAGCATGATGAAGTTCGTACAAGTAGGTTTTATCTGTTGTTTAACGTCTAACATTGAATAATTATGTAATGACCATTTATCTTCATTAGGTAACGTGTACAACTCATTTTAAGTAAATTAATGGATTCAGGCATTACTTTGCGGAAATTCGTATACCTATAATAATATCAAATATTTTAAGAAAACATTAAATTATATATAATTATATTAAATTATATATGAGAGCGAGAATTTTTTCTCTATCGTGCGCTCGTAGAGTCAAGACTTCTTGATGACGCGTTTCACTTATACACGAAGCATCGTGTAGAAGCGAAACGGGTCGAAAACTCTCCGGTTTGGCGCTTGTGACGACACGTCGGCTTAACAGGATAATTAGGCGGATTGTCAATATAAATTTTTTTGTTTTATTAAATGATTAATAAAATGTTTTCTTTTTGCGAGTATTTATTTCATATTTCTTTTACGGTCACAAAAACCAAAAGAGATTTTGCAAAACTTAGAAAAAAATTACATTTTGTCTCGTCTCTAGACATTCTCCGAAAGGGTAGGTAGATGTTTTGTGTCTAATTATTATGCCTAACGATTCCAGACTCCAGATATCTACTGAAAATTTATATGCCTTTTGATTATTAAATTGAACGATTCGAACCGAGGACTTCAAGATTCCAAAGCAGCACTTTTAGGTCCTGACCGAGGTAGAGTACTGGAAACTTCACTAATACTTTGAATTAGCTTTTTAAGAATACTTAACTTCCTACCTCCCTTACTTACGTATCACACGGACCCGATATCGTCCATTTATAAATGAAATTCAATTGTCATTATTATCTATGACGTGCATGAATTTATTATCTCACCTATGCCAGAGAGAATACTTGACGATGAATCCCAGTAGGTAGCTATATACAGGGTTCTTGGTAAATGGCTAACAACCTCTTAGGGTTGACTTCTCCTAGTCTTAACAAACAGAGAATTGTTCCAAAAAATTTTTATTGTTGATGCTGATCTTATCACCAACCACAGGAAGACGTCCGTTAAAATATATTGAAGTTGCCATAATCGCCACACTTAGTAGGTGTTTTAGGTTCTTTCTTATTAAATAAATTGACCGTAAGACATACGAAAGAAAATGCCAATATTATTTAGGTTTTGATTTTATGGACTTAACTATAAGACAGAAGATTAGATTTGAAGCAATAATAGCCAATCAGTTATAGCTATATGGACTGCGAACCGAATGTCCATATTGTCCATGTTTCGATTGCCGGCTAGAGCTTCATCGCATAGTGAACGGGCATTTTGCGAATGCTCGCCTGGCTACCTACCAACCTCAAATAGAAAATCTATCGCCAAGCGCTAACAGTGCGTTTCGGAGGCAGTCCTTGAGAGATGGTAAAATTACAGGCACATGAGACTTAACAACTGTATGTCTAAGGTGACGGGCGCAGTGTAGTTCTTCTGCAAAAATGGACCTGTTATAGGCAGAGTTTAACTTATCATCAGTTGGACCTCGTGCATGTACCGTCACAAACCCATAAAAATATCAAAATAATGATTAAACATCAAAAGATTTACATTCAAGCAAATATTGAATAATCATTGTATAAAAATACATTGAAATAACTGAAATTGATTGAGTAATATTACAATAGAAAACTTTATTGTATTTATTGTATAATCCAAACAACAAATATAATGAAACCTACTAGAAAAAGAAGGCTAACGACTAATCGTTTCCTTTTATAAGTATATAATTTCTGTCCATTTTCGTTCACTGTAGGAATAATGAATTACCTAAATACTTTGTATGCTTTCACCGACAACTGCTCTATTCCAACGACTTTATGTGTGATGCTCAGACTGAAACTACATCAGAAGTATGTCCGGTTGTACTCCTTTACAGATCGCATATCTCAACCGATTCTCGACAAAATTTTGTGAGCAGATTTGATAATTCCATAGAAATTATTTAGCGATAAAAATTTTCAATATGACGGAGATATATGGTTTACTAATCTGTTGAATCCAAGAATCTGCCCAATTCACGATCTGTCGAGTAGCGAATCTGCCGAATTACGAATCTGTCCAATCCAGAATCTGTCCTACACCGAACAAAGGTACAAAATTACAATAAAATTTATAATGAAAATAAAATGCCATTTATTACGATAAATTTTCAAAAATGTTACATATTTTTATAGATACTTAGAAATTTGTAAAACCAAATTTGATTGGGTAGGGGAGGAGGCTCGAACGATGAAAGGGAGCATTGATGCACCATAAAGGGGCCCTTACTCACTGGGTTGCAAGTCCCAGGCACCTTGACTTGGGCCTCTTCCTCTGCAACGCTATGGACCCGGCACCCACACGGTGAATCCATGGAATGCTAAGTATATTCGTCTCATAAAAGAAGTTTCTTTTACCAATAAATTATTGATTGATTGATACATGGGCAGACTCGTGAGGTTTACAGCTCCGAGTTATTATTGTTGTAGTGTGAACTACTTGGTAATAATATTATAAGTATCATATTTTAGATGGAAAATAACCAAGTATGTAAATAATGCATGCTGGGCACACAACCAACTAGTAGAGGGTCTAAATGCTTTCGTTGTAGTATCTAGCTGTACAATCTATATACAAAACTATAGGTATAGTGTTGTATATAGATTGTAGTGTTTTGTTAATAAAGACGGCGCTGGTAGAAAAAATATACTAAAGTACTTATTATGGACAGTGCTTAATATTAAGTAAGCACACTCTTGTATTATTACAAATTATCTATATATCTATATACTTATAATAAAACTGTAACAGGTCCAATTCTGTACATTGAAGATATTTTGCAAAAAAAAATTTGAGAGCACTCTGTAGCTGATACTGATGCCAAAACTGTATTTGATTTTATTTTTGTCTATCTGTCTGTCTTTCTGTCTGTCTGTCTGTCTGTCTGTCTGTCTGTCTGTCTGTCTGTCTGTATCCCGGCCGCGCATCACTCCAAAACTACTGAATCGAATTCAATGAAACTTAATACGATTTGAGTTCATACTACGAAGAAGGTTATTGTAAACTTTTTATCCCGAAATTCCGCACGGTTTCCTCGGGAAAGGGGATGAAACTCCAAATGTACACTTAGTTGTAATTTATGAACGCGTAGTCCAGTTTCAATTATTCTTTTTTTGTTAGAATAGTGACGAGTGAGCTCGGAACCCGCGGGCAGCCCGGCACCCCACGGGCCACCCGGCACCCCAAGGGCACCCCGGCACCCCACGGGCATTACGGCACCCCGTGGGCATCCCGGCACCCCATGGGCAGCCTGGCACCCCACGGGGAGTCTAGCACCCCATGGGCAGCTCGGCACCCCACGGGCATATCGGCATCCTTATTTAGATTTGCCAGCTTGCTAAGATAAAACTCTAAAATCTGGAACATTCGCCACAATATTTTTTTTTGACTACCTATCTTTTGCCGGATACATTTTGGAGACTGCGCAATGGAAATGTACAATCTAATACAACAATCGAATGAATGAATGAATGAATATATTTTTGTTCTACCGCCAAACAAGGAGAATCTCACCAAAAAGATACCATTTTATAATCGAAATTACAAAGAAACGCACAAAGACTTTATTGTGCGAACCGCGAAGGAACTCTCTGAGTTACTTAACTACTGTCTTCTGGAAAAACAAGCTGGGAGTAATCAGACCCAAAGTAATCGCGAACGAAGTCGCAGGTACAGCTAGTTACAAATAAAACTGGCCAAGGGCGAGTAAAATAATCATTAATTTACGTACTACTCAATAAGTTATAATCTAAATAATGACATTATGGTATTACTTTTATCCAAAAATAACCAGTAGCACAGATTATAGAACATGCGTGTAAACTTTCACCGAATTTGAACACTTGGTATTTAAAATATGACGAAACTACGTTTGTGTGGAAAGCGCTATAAAAATACTAGCCCTAATTGAATTTCTAGACCAATTTTCATCTTAATCGTCAAACGTCAGTCATTCAGTCAACACAATATCAAAATTTGAATTTTGAAGCAGTGATGGCTCAGTGGCATTGGCTATGGACTGCCGCACAGCAGGTCCATGGTTAGAATCCCTGCCAGAGCTTGAGCTTCACCGCATGGTGGAAGGGCATTTTGCGAATGCCCGCCTGGCTAGCGACCACCCTCAAGTAGAAAATCTGTCTCCAAGCACCTAACGGTGTGTTCCGGCAGCAGTCCTTGAGAACCAGTGAAATAACAGGCAAAATGAGACTTAACAGGTATTTCTCAAGGTGATGGGTGCATTGCAGTTCGTCACTTGTGATGAAATGCATCTGTTATAGGCAGAGGATACCGTTTAACATCAGGTGGGCCTCGCGCTTGTTCCTTCACAATAACATAAAAAAAAATGCAGTTTTGTATCTCATTCTGTTAACTACCAAGAGATGTACCAGTGACGTACACACGGACAGACAAACAGAGAAAAACAAGAGGGCGTCCGTTCTGCCCTTTGGGTATAGAACCCTAAAAAGACAGGAGAGATGAAACCACATTTACCTACTAGTTAGAAAAAACCCTATTAAAAGGCTCAGCAAAAAATCCTCCTTTTCCCCGAAACGAATAAACGTTTTTTTCCTGAAAAGGCAAGTCGTTTGGGCATTCTCGTAAAAACAGGCAAAACCAGTCAGGTACAATGTCTAGGTTGCTCTAATGTGTTCCTTGACCTCTTGCACGCAAACCAGTTTGACATGAATTAATACAATGATGTTTTGTCAGTCTGTTCGTGAATGCTTTATCCTTGACTGTGCTTCACTTTCCGACGGTTGAAACAGTAGTCTTAAAATCATCAACATATACTATATAGGTTTATTGATTAAATGTTAACAACCTCTTAGGGTTGACTTCTGCTAGTCCTAACAAACATTTTGACTGTTTCTTTATTTATTTTTTGTTTAGAGTGCCCTCCGCGGCTACATTGGAAGGCGCCGCGCTCCCTTTGAAGAGAGTTTTGAATATTTACATCGAGCTTAGTAATCAAAATATAAAATATTGCATCACAGGCACAAGAGTCTTTTAACATCAGGTGGTTCTCGTGCTTATTCCGTCAAATACACATAAACAAACACAAAATAATACAAACCACAATGTTTGCTAGGACTAGTAGAAGTCAACCCTAAGAGGTTGTTAGCATTTTACCAATAACCCTGTATAATCAAACAGATGATTACTAGAGGCAGGCGTTACTTTGCGGAAATACATAATTAATAATATTGTCAAATATGTAAAAAATACTTTAAGAAAAAAATCAATAACATTTATGAACAAACATTTAAAAATGATCAATATCTATCTAGTGACAGTTCTGCAAAATTTTCCTGCTAAGCACTAGCAGCCTAACCAGATTCGACGCGTTTCGAATCTACACGGAGCATTATCAGGAGGTCTTGACTCGACGATCGAGAAACGTATCACTACTTCTTGATGGTGCGCTGTTAATTCGATGTTTCTTAATTTTTTTTATAAACAATTGTTGTTTTTTCAGTTAATTGATAAACCTGGTCATGTGAAAAAATGTTGTTCAATTTTGCCACGGCACAACATTTTTCTGGCACCTATTTGGCTCAAAGAATAAGCATTGCAATTCAACGGGGCAATGCTGCCAGCATGCTGGGCACGCTGCCAACTGATAGTGGGCTAGAGCATTTGGACTGCCTATGAGTCCAAATGCTTTTATTGTAGTAGCTGTAGTGTTGTATATAGTTCGTAGTATTTGGTTAATAAAGGCATACCACCGGTAAAAAAAAAGTAATCAAAAACACGGTTAATTTTGCCGTCGGAAATTTATGTTTTCGCATGATGGTAGGACACTTTGTCCTTGAGAGCCATTAATTACAGGTTAGCCTGAACAACATCTTCAACAACATCATCATTTACCATCAGGCAAAATAGCGGTAAAAGGAAAGCATATCAAAATTATGTAAAATAAGTATCATCAAGTATAAAAAAATATATACTACGAGTCTATATTCTAGTTCTAGTTTATTATATATTTTGATGAAGGTCGAATGTCATACCATAAATTGTAGATTTTATCATAAAGTTTTATGGTTCTTTTCTTTGAAGTGTTTGTAACCGGATGTTAATACAAGGAAAAAAAAACAAGACACGAGCTGGTACATACTCACAACATAACATAATTTTATTAAACTTTAGTAATATTGGCTAAAGTTGAAAAATAAATCCGCCCAATTTGTGACTCGGACTCTCCCAGTGCAAAGTTATCATTAATTTAGTGCCGCTGAACCAAAGCTCACGTTTGTCATTACCAGATGTTTAAGATTAACCCTTTCGGGGAAAACTAAGTAATAAAAATAATAATTAGTATAACTGACAAACCACGTATTTTTTTTTATGTTAAAATACGCACTACAGACACATGGTCCGTACTCTTTTTGGATTAGTATACATTTTTACATTTTTTTTTATACATTTTGTAAGTTTGTTGATGCTTAATTATTGTAAATGGTATGTCCGTTTTAATAAATAAACTGACTAGATTATTTATTATATTAATTATAACTAATTATGTCCTACGAAATAAGAGCAATCCGTAAAACATTTTTTTAACAACAAATTAAGAAAAGCTATAAACGACAATGTTACAAGTATGGCTAACTAATCAGTCAATGTTGTGCATATAGAAAGTGATATCCATGAAAACATCGTCCTTGAAAATTCAATAGAATATTTTGCAGAACAGAAATCTCGAAAGAAATCAATATTGTAACCAAATAAAATCTTCTGCATTTTATTTAATAATGTACCAAAACTAATTCTGTTAAGTTCTTCTGTCTAAAGTTTTGAAGCAATGATAGCCGAGCGGTAATAGCTTTGGACTGCCGTGCCGCAGGTCTATGGTTCGATCCCCACCGCCAGCATGAGCTTCACCGCATGGTGTAAGGGCATTTTGTGAATGCTCACCTGGCTAGGTAGCAAATCTGTCGCCAAGCACCTAACGGTGTGTCCGGTGTATTCTTGAGAGTAAAATTACAGACACATGAGACTTAACAACTGTATGTCTCAGTGTGACGGGCGCAGTACAATTCATCACTTGTGACTAATTGCATCTGTTAAAGGCAGAGGTTAGTCAAGTTAACTTCAGGTGGGCATTGCGCTTGTGTCGTCAAAATTACGTAAAAAATACTATTACTTAAAATAGTGTATTTCATTTGTACTAATTAGACAAAATAATTAATATTTAATCATGTAAAAAATACTTAAGTATCTAATAACTACTTTGACTTTCGAAAGGGGGGCTCAAAATTCTAGTTTGTCTGTTAGTTATAGCTTCTCTGTTCTGTACTGTATCAGCTGGATTGTCCACTGCTGAACACAGCCTCCGGGCAGGCGTCCTTGGGATCGCATTATTACAGATAAAAAAATCTAAAACCAAACATCATAGCTATACCATGCAGACAAAAGAGTGACAGGCAAGTTATTTTGGCGCGCCTCCTATTTTACGTATTGCTATATCTACTTGAAAAGGGTAGGCCTTTTTAATTCTCTATATATATATATATTAGGTCCTTACATATGAAATTGGCGTTTTGTATGGGAGGAACAAAAAGTCGAATATTTTTTAATATAATATATTTAATTAATCAAAGTATGAACCATTATTTTCTATGCACTTTTGCCATCTCATAGGTAGTTCATTGATCCCTTTACTAAAAAAACCAGTCGGACGGGAATCAATAAAATCTTTGAAGGCGATTTGGACTGCCCCATCGGAGTTGAATTTTTTCCCTTGCAAGAAGTTATCCAAATTTCGAAAAAAATGGTAATCTGTTGGAGCAAGGTCCGGGGAGTACGGAGGATGTCTTAGACTTTCCAATTGAAGCTCTTCTAATTTAGTAGCCGTCTGTAGCGCAGTGTGTGGTCTAGCGTTGTCGTGAAGCAGCAGTGGCGTGGAGCGATTGACCAGCCTAGGTTGTTTAGCCGCTAGCTTTTCCATCATGGTTTGCAATTCCTGACAATAGACATCAGCCGTAATAGTCTGGCCAGATTTGAAAAAACTGTAATGAACAATACCGGCACTAGTCCACCAAACGCTTACAAGTAACTTTTTTGGGGTTAATTTTCGCTTGGGGCAGGATTTGGCTGGCTGGCCAGGATCTAACCATTGCGCTGAGCGCTTCCGATTATCGTAAAGAACCCATTTTTCATCACAGGTAATGATTCGGTTTAAAATACCTTCATTATTGTGCCGGTTTAGTAATGTAACGCAGCAGTCGACGCGCGTTTGCCGGTTTGTTTCAGTCAATTCGTGAGGTACCCACCTTTCAAGCTTTTTAATCTTCCCAATTTGCTTCAAGTGAATTAAAACAGTTTCATCACTAACATCGCAGCCTGCAGCTAACTCGGACGTGGTTTGCGATGGATCCGCTTCCACAATAGCCTTCAACTCTTCATTATCAACTTGAGTCTCAGGCCGTCCACGGGGCTTGTTCTGCAGGTCGAAATTTCCAGAACGAAAACGTTGGAACCAAAAACGAACTGTGTTTTCTTTTGCAACACGACCGCCATACACATCATTCACCCTTCGAGTTGTTTCCGCAGCACTAGTGCCACGGCGGAACTCGTACTCGTAAATAATGCGATATTTAAGGTTTTCCATTTTGTAAAATGAGTGAAAACAGAAGAAAAAAAACAAATGAATGACGATCATCGAAGCACAAATACATGAGTCTATAGCTGTACAAATTTGAATTTGGAATTCCTTACCAAAGAGGAGAAATTCGTGATTAAAGTGGCCAGTACGAAAAACGCCAATTTCATATGTAAGGACCTAATATATAAAAGGGTAGGCCTTTTTTAATTCTCTTTATAAAAGTCATCTTTTTTAGGTTTATAAAACTATAATACTGCTATTTATCGATATTAACTGTACAAAAACTCTATTTATTTACAAATTCTATCTACTATACCTCATTAATTCGATACAAATTAACAATCTATAAGTGGTAGCTATCCAATTGAACAGAATAAAATCCCTCCTCCATGGAAAGCTTAACACAGCGGTGCATTTAAATCTACTCCATCTACTGGTGACACTGATTACTACTGAGCCGTCATATAAGAAATAATATTGAAATTATCTGAAGTTGGTAAATCATTTCAAATTGAGGTTAAGAAGAGATTGAAAGCTTGCTGCGGTAAAATATGAATGCGATTAATTACAAAACAACACTTAAATAGACATCTAATAGCCGTATTGATCAAGAATAATTAAACTACGACCTTTTATGCCCCAGCTATGATAGGAAAAAAACTTAATAACCTACCTCAGATGTAACGCGGCGGGTGTTCAGCCATGCGTAATTTTATATTGTAAGTTATTGCGAAAAGAGTGTGGTACATAAAGGTTTTTCACTGATTTGCTGGAATAAGTAAAATCAAAAAAGTGTCTGAAAACATATTAGGTAAGACTATTTTGTCAAGTGGCGGACAGCAAAGAAAGTGCAATCTTTGTCAGCAAGCGAATTCATCACGTAGAGGGATTGTTTGAAAATTAAAGCCTATTCTTTGGAAGCATTAATTCTCTATTGAAGTCTTTTTTTATGTTATTGTAACGCATCAAGCCCGAGCCCCACCTGATGTTAAAGTGGACTAACCTCTGCCTATAACAGACGCATTTCGTCAACGACGAATTGCACTGCGCCCGTCACACTGAGACGTACAGTTGTTAGGTCTCATGTGCCTGAAATTTTACTGGCTTTCAAGGACTACTGCCGGGACACACTGTTAGGTGCTTGGCGACAGATTTTCTAGGCATTCCCAAAATGCCCTTTCACCATGCGGAGAAGTTCAAGCTCTGGGCGGGATTCGAACCATGAACCTGCTGCGCGGCAGTCCATAGCCAATGCCACTGAGCCATCACTGCTTCAAAAAACAATTAATTCTACAGTTAATATATATCCTTATGATTATGATATCGACTTCATATCATTTTTGTGTGAGTTTTTGTATCCTCGCATTTATTATGACAACCTACAGTGTTCAACTCGGGTCTATCTTTACTTACCATCCTTGGTTGACAATATACTTTAATACATACACCTTTTCTATTATAGGTCGACAGCTGAAAGTACCAGGTGACCAGAAAAGGAAAGCTTCAGCAACCAATGTAAACAGTGAAATTGATAATTTTCAAAGGCTTTCATATCCGATATAGTGTCCATACCATGACCAAACAAAGAAGAATTTTATCGAAAAAAAATACAACATAATTATAAATATAATTAGATTGTATCGACAAAATAAAAACATAAATAGGTGTATATTTTTATGGAAAATTGCTGTACGCTATTGGAAGTCACTTAAAATAAGACAAGGTTTTTCCTTATATTGATACTTTAATGTTTTACTGTAAAGTATGGTATGCTATAATTATAATAAGTCAATAATATTAACATCAAGTATGAAAGCGATCCATTAAAAATAATTATATTAAATTTTATGACCGTAATGCTTTTAAATACTTTTGATAATTGTATCGCTTAACAATGTAAAGTAATTATTACTTATTGTTTATTAATACAGACCAGGGAAGCAGAAGTATAGTGAAGATTTACCGACCTTGACCTATCGAACAGGATCGGGAGACATCCTGCAGGATACGTATGAGAGAAAGAAGATCGAGTGCACGAACAGTATACTCTACAAGACTTAAGGCCTGTTTCAGAATGTTCGAGTAAGTTCCGGTTATACTACCCAGAACATATTTAATAAATAAAACACTATCTTTGCGTTTCACAGTCATCGATTTAGCCTATCCATCGGTTAGATCTTGTAACGCGCTGCATGTAAACTGTCATTTTTATCATTCAGTTATTTTATGTTCTGGGTAGTATAGCCAGAACTTACTCGAACATTCTGAAACAGGCTTTATACGTATAGTTTGTCATCTAAATAGTAGTATTGTACATATTTTTATGATATAGTTTAGAAGCACTTGTAGGGCAGATTGCTTATTCGTTCTTAACCGATCAGCTAAGTTAAGCAACGGCCGCTGCAGTCATGAGTTGGATGGGTGACCGCTAGGGACATTACTACTGAGCGCTTACATGCTTCGGAGGGTACGGTTTTTGCCTTAGACAAAAACCGTGACAAAATTCGGTTTTAGTCTGGCAGTCGTTCATTTGGTAGGGCATTTTTCGTATGCCTGCCTGGCTAGCTACCACCCTCAAGTAGAAAATCTGTCGTCAAGCACCTAACGGTGTGTTCCGGCATCTGTCCTATAGAACCAGTATGTTTAGGTTAGCCTGAACAACATCTTCGACCACATCATCGGTTAGCATCAGGTGAGATATTGGTCAATAGCTAGCCTATCAGATATAAATTAGGTACACCTTCCCGTAAAGCTCTAGAACAAATCAATATAGTATACCATAACGCATTTATATCGCATTTTCTTTACTCCAGTACTGATTCAACAAATAAGGAGATAATTAATTATCTGACACACTCATTCACTTTACGTGTATAACATTAAGGCATTTCATTGTGTTTAAAATTGTCTCATGTAGCAAGTTAAGGCTACTTTTTTAATATGTTTATCGTTTCCCATTATGATTAACCTCCGCAAGGTAGGAATGTGCAGTTTCAGCGTTCACTTTCCTACCCTCATTCCACTTATATGGGGTTGGTACAATATGTCTTCTCTAACAACATAAGAACATATAATAAAAAATATGTATAACTAGCTGCAGCGCACGGTTTTACTGGCTTAGAAATTATAAAATGTGATGAAGATGTGACTATCTTATGTGCTAATCTTGTACCTAAACTATCATTTATTTTGTATGGTTGTAGGCCGCCTGGCTAGCTACCACCCAAAAGTTGAAAATCTGTCGCCAAGCACCTAACGGTGTGTTTCGGCAACTGTTCATGAAAGCCAGTAATGGCCAAGGTTAGCCTGAACAACTCTTAGACCATATCATCACGTACTAGGTGAGATAGTGGTCAAAAGATAGTCTAACAACTATAAATAAAAATGTATATATACGCAAACCGTCACCAAATCAGAACATGTCGACTCTAGCGCAATAAAATGACAGTATTGAAGCAGTGATGGCTCAGTGGCATTGGCTATGGACTGCCGCGCAGCAGGTCCATGGTTCGAATCCCGCCCAGAGCTTGAGCTTCACCGCATGGTGGAAAGGCATTTTGCGAATGCCCGCCTGGCTAGCGACCACCCTCAAGTAGAAAATCTGTCGCCAAGCACCTGAAGGTGTGTTCCGGCAGCTGTCCTTTAGAGCCAGTGAAATAACAGGCAAAATGAGACTTAACAGGTATGTCTCAAGGTGATGGGCGCAGTGCAGTTCGTCACTTGTGATGAAATGCATCTGTTATAGGCAGAGGATACCGCTTAACATCAGGTGGGCCTCGCGCTTGTTCCTTCACAATAACATAAAAAAAGACAATTCTTAATTTTGGTAATAAACATACAATTCTAAAAATATTGTATTTAATTAAATTACCAAACTAAGTAGTTTAGCTTACAATAGATAAGCCTAACTTATTAACTTCCCGTAAATTAAACAGCGCGTGGGGTGCTAGAGAGTCACACCCCATCTGTTCCCGTGGGTGTCGTTAGTCTTCTAAGGAAAAATAATCCCAGAAAATTATCAGCAAAAACATCTGAGCAACTGCTATCTTGCACTGCGATCCCTAAGACGCCTGGCAAGCGTGGGGATAATAGAAAACCCCTCATTTAACAGGGGAGGCTGTGTTCAGCAGTGGACAATTCGGCTGATACAGTAATCAAGTTTTATAAAACAAGTTCACCCAAAATGCATTTGTCTAAAATCTATTCAATAGGCTAACCTACCTATTATATACACTACTGTCCATTACTGCAATCAGTCTTTTAACCGGACACATCTCACCATTCGGCAAATCGTCACCATTACTATCAAATACCCACACAACGATTAAAACACTGGTTAATACCCACACAGAGAGGATGCGGGATACGTCAGCGGAGGCACAGAGCAGTAAACCAGTGGAGACCTCATTGGCCGTTTTTGTCTAGAACCATAGTGGGTGACCACTCCGTGACAGAAGCCAGGGAAGGATAGAAGCAGAAGTTCTACTTTCAAATTACCGGAAGGACCAGAATCACAGCCAGAAGTGACAAGCACAATGTTGTGATGGCATATCGGACTTTTACTATCGTGCATCATGCGACCGGCCTGTCCATCTGGTAACTAAAAATAATTAAAAATAAATCTATAAAACTGCTCTATGAGACTTCAAAAGACATCATCGGGATCACTTTTACTATTGCAGTGTTTTATTGAACCAAGTTCCGTATTCCGTGTCCAGGGTTATTGAAAAAATGCTAACAATCTCTGATGTAGATTTTTTTTCGTAGTAAAAGACAATGCCTACTCCGAGCCAAGAGCGCCCGCCGCACACCCTTTAAATAGAGTTTTGAATATTTACATCGAACAAAGTATTAAAAAATATGAAATAATGTATTATACGCACAAGAGAATTTTAATATCAGGTGGTCCTCGTGCTCATTCCGTCAAATCCACATAAACAAAAAAAATAGCATCTCAAAATGTTTGTTAGGACTAGCAGAAGTCAACCCTAAGAGGTTGTTACCATTTTTCCAATAAACCTGTATATCAGGTTATTATTTACATATATTATCTATTGATTTTAAAATGTTAAGTTTCCAGATCCCTTAATGAAAAAAGAACTATGAGAATATATTATGGAGAATATAATACATATAGGTAGTGTAACGACATAATGTTTTCGAGCGAGGACGACCGATATGAGCAGTCGAGAGTTATAATCGTCATTGTCCGAGGGTTTAGAGTATTTCAGGCGGCTGCTTCAGTGTGCTTCAGTATCGACCGGCCACGCCCCCCGCCCAGCACCCTGCCCCCGCCGCACCCTGCCTCAACCCCGCACAGATTTGTTAACGATAAATCGAACGATGTACCCGAATACTTCGCATCTATGTTCAGTAGATTTGGTCTTAATTCTTATGAGATTCGTACCATTGATGTTTCAATTTAAAATATTAATTTAGATGCTGGCCATTTATAAGAAAACAATAAAATATAAAAAAAATTACATAGAAAATCTGTTTAAATTTACAAACTGTGGGCGCTACGCATAGTTTTTTTTTGTTTTATTGCAGATAGGTAAGCTTTTGACCACAATCTCAGCTGATGGTAAGTAGAATAACTGGCTCTCAAGGACAGCTGCCGGAACACACCGTTAGGTGCATGGCGACAGATTTTCTACTTAAGGGTTGTCGCTAGCCAGGCGGGCATTCGCAAAATGCCCTTCCGCCATGCGGTGAAGCTCAAACCCGCGACGGGATTCGAACCAGGACCTGATGCACGGCAGTCCATAGCCAATGCCACTGAGCCATCACTGCTATAAATGTACAGATTCTTCAGGTGCCTACATGTTAGTATACCGTGAATCTACCAGTGGGACCATTGGCTTTTTTAAGGTTTCATACCCAAAGGGTAAAATGGAGCCCAATCCATGACACTGGTGTCTGTTTATCGTCCTTATCGCACTGGTTTCTATTGTTCAGTAAATGGAATAAGTTACAAATGTAAAAGTGAGATAATTTCCATGAAGAGTCTGTGACGTATATTGAACAAAAATTTTATAAAACCAACTTGGTGGCGTAATGGTAAGCGGATATAATAAATAAACAAACAAACGTTTAAACTAGCTGCAATTCAGACCAAATAATAATACCCCATACAATTTACATGAGTTGGTGCTTAGACCAGTTGTAGTAGACTTAACAACTCCTTACTAAATGCAATTTAGACAAAATAATACTTATTTTAGACTCCTAGTAATTTAGAGTTAAAAAAACACATTGCTATGATGTACTGATACTAGTTAGAGTGAAATAAAAAAGCAATTCCAACATAGATAATAAAAATTGAACAGATTTTTTTGTCAGAAGTGAGAGAGACAAACTTAATCCCATTTATAAAGAGCTAACACCTTTCTTGGCTGTCAGAAAAGCTTTTTATCTTTTCAGACAGAATTGCCTCCCGGGATTTAACGCAAAGTTTGGAATACCACCTTCTGGGTTTTTCGAGTTTAATAATGACGTTCGTTTCAGAGAAAGGTTGACACCTCTGAGACGTAGCTGTGAGGAAATAAAAACTCCTTAGGTAGTAGTCTAAAAGTATAGAATATCTATAGAGTATTTTTACTTTATTAATTACTAGCTTATCATCCTCATGGAAGTAATAAGTACTACGTACAACGTAGTACTTATTACTTCCATGATCATCCTTTACCTACACCTTTCTCTCTCTCTTCTGATTGGTCCGCGTGTGTGCATCTGACAGATTGGGTTGGCTAAGTTAAATATTAAAATGAATTTATAATAATTTACGTAGGTATATGTAATTATAATTAATGATTAATAAAAATGTATGAACATACAAGTTCCAAAAAAAACACAGACAATACATTCATTCAAAAAAGTATCGGGATTGGATCATTTGTCTATGGCTCCAAATTAAATTTTTTTGGTTGTAGTAACATTGGCACTACTGTTTTACATTTTGGTTTTGAGTTAGATCCGTAATTTAGTTTAAAACGGTATACAGTGCTGTCTTGAATTTTTATATAGTATGTATTGCGAATTTTTTAATGATATTTTATGTTATTATCACGGAACAAGGTCGAGGCCCACCTGATATTAAGCGGAGTAACCTCTGCCTACAACAGATACATTTCGTCACAAATCACGAAATCACTTGATGAGACATAGTTGTTAAGTCTCACTGTTATTTCACTGGCTCTCAAGGACAGCTGCCGGAACACACCGTTAGGGTGAGACCAAACGAACGTAATTTTGTGAGTTATGAGCCGAGTATTTTCGGTCGCGTAATTTCGATTGCATTCGGTTTCATACAAAAGTGCAGTTTTGCCACACGACGACGCAAAATGAGTTATCCACATGTATGCAATAAAAATTACGCGACCGCTATTCAGCGACTCACGACTCACAAAATTACGCTCGTTTGGTTTTACCCTTAGGTGCTTGGCGACAGATTTTCTACTTGAGGGTGGTATCTAACCAGGCGGGCAATCGCAAAATGCCCTTCCACCATGCAGTGAAGCTCAAACAGGCGTGGCGGTGGGGATGAACCAGGGTACTGGGGCACGGCAGTCCATGGCTATTACCGCTCAGCCATCATTGCTTCAATTTTATTCTTCCTTCATAATGTCGCCGTCCTGGTGCTCTTACTAAAGGTAAGCTTACGCTACGAAATCGCTAAGAGTACTTCCATGCACTGACATATTATGCCTAATTGCATCCATTCTAGTTATACCACACATTCGCACTCTTGACTACAATTTAGACTTTAGGTACAAAAGTGGTAGGTAGGGGAGAATCAGGTCAAGTGACTGTCCGTGCCGCTCGTCGGCAGTTTCTATAATGGCAGGCAGCCAATGCGCTCTCCGAATAAAATCATTACCGAAGTAATGAGATATTTTCATGTTTTATAGCTTAATATGGACTAAATGGTAGGTTACACAATTGCATTTCATAATCGGCGATTGTTGCTAGAATTAGGGGAGAATGTGTACACTTCATCCAAGTTCAGATTTTGTTACGATTTGTCAGACATGACAGCATTCTCACCGACTGCAAACGTAGATACTGTCAAAGCTAGAAGAGGCTTAATTTTTTTTTTTTAAGTGATTGTGAATGAACAAGCTTGAAGCCCACCTGATGTTAAGTGGTATCCTCTGCCTATAACAGATGCATTTCATCACAAGTGACGAACTGCACTGCGCCCATCACCTTGAGACATACATAGGTATCTGTTAAGTCTCATTTTGCCTGTTATTTCACTGGCTCTCAAGGACTGCTGCCGGAACACACCGTTAGGTGCTTGGCGACAGATTTTCTACTTGAAGGTGGTCGCTAGCCAGGCGGGCATTCGCAATATGCCCTTCCACCATGCGGTGAAGCTCAAGCTCTGGGCGGAATTCGAACCATGGACCTGCTGCGCGGCAGTCCATAGCCAATGCCACTGAGCCATCACTGCTTCAAGACTTGAAGATTCCTGTATCTATATAAATAGGGAAACAGATATGCTGGTAGATTGTTTCATACTTCACCCAACGCATAGAAAGAGATGATATTTACTTTTGGAAGTTATATCTACTTATTTTGTGTTACTAACCAGTTTTTGTATTTTTTTGGCTGATTATGTATTTTCTTGAACAAAACACTATTAAAGCTTTCAGCTCTGAAAATCATTTTGCATGGCGGTAGGGTATTTTGCGAATGCCCGCCTGTTTAGCTACCACCGTCAAGTAGAAAATCTGTCGCCAATTTGTAAGATTTTTTTCATTTGCATGTAAAGATGTGGCCTCGGTGTGACTTTTTCATACAGCGCAGCATATGTTATTAAGAGAAGCAAGTCACGACATAATTTTTCATAAGATCTGCAAACAATGTCAATAGACTGGACAACTATGCGAAATTCGATTTATTTAACTCGCCGCCAAATGTGGTAAGAAATAAAATTTCTAATAATTGGTTTGAGTTAATCCCTGTCTTGTAATTATTTCGCAAGAAAATCTACCAATTTGAAATTGTGATTACTTTTTAGGGTTCCGTACCCAAAGGGTAAAAACGGCACACTATTACTGAGACTTCGCTGTCCGTCCGTCTGTCACTGTATATCAATCAGGCTGTATCTCAAGAACGGTGATAGCTAGACAGTTGAAATTTTCATAGATGTTGTATTTCTATTGCCGCTATAACAACAAATACTCAAACTAAAATAAATATTTAAGGGGGGTCCCATACAACAAACTTGATTTTTTACCGTTTCTTGCTCGATACTAATAACGATGAAAGGTAGACGCATTAACTATTCACAGAATATTTAGTTTTATGTTCTCTTTAAATTTAATTATATAAATAAAATAAATAATTAAGGGGGCTCCCATATAATGTTGTCTTAGGTTTTCGCGATTATGAAAATAGGGCTCCCATTAATAAAGGAGGATTTCGCCGTACCTACCCAGCTCATTCGGACACTGCAAAAAGTGTCTATAACTTGCAAGATTAGGTTACAGATAATGGTAAACGGAATCCTTCGTGCACAAGTCCCACTCGCACTTGGACGGTTTTTCCTTTAAATATTTAAAGACTGTAATGTAACGCAAGCAAGTTTAAATAGTTTATATTGCGAAAACGTTCTTAAATGGTGTATAGATATTTTATCTTGAAAGTAAAAATGCTATATAAATACCGTATGTTTTCCGAATAAACTAAAAATAAATATAATAAAATAATCTTGTAGCTCTGTTACATTTATAGTAAAAATAGAATAGGTTCATTTTTTCCCGTGCGTGTTCGTATGAGGCGACTAATGATAAAATAGGGGAAGGTGGGCAGCAGCGCCTTCAGAAAAACTGCTATTTCACATTGCGATCCCATAGACACCTGCCAAGCGTTGAGATTATGGCAAACTCTCCCTTGATAGAGGAGGCTGTGTTCAGCAACGGACAATCTGGCTTATACACTAAGATCTGGGCCCCAATTCTCTTAGCTATTGACCAAACGCACCACTAATGCGATGTTTCTCCGATTGAATTGCTGTTAATGTCAAATTCGGTAGTCTGCTAATTCTAGCTCTTAATCGCAGTTGTATAGCAATCGCGTCGCTATCGTATGGCTGTGCTATGGCTTGCAAATGTTGCCACTGAAATAATAATGAAAACTTCTATCAATCAAGCATCAGTTAAAACATCAATACAGTGGTTTTCTAGCAAACAATAAATTAAATAAATATATTTAAATCATTTAGCTATTTTTCTATCTAAAATCCTCCAAAATATTTTATGCCACTGTAGCAACGCAATTGCAACAAAATAGCTTACAGCATACCAAATATGTCAAAAACTATTGATAGCCAGCCACTGACTTGCGATCGAACCTAAATAGCGGGCAGACTACGGATACTGTCAAAAACTACTATTTTCAAGCAATTAGGTTGCGTTAACGCCGTTCAATAGCTAAGAGAATCGGGCCCCTGAAAGTTACAATTAAAAATATTTTTATTAAACTATGAACTTAAGAAATTTCTTAAGAAACATATTTGGGGTAACATCACTCATAATTATATTTATGTGTTTATACTGGTTATAGAACCCTCTGGTGTGTAGTATAAGTCACATTTAAAAGAAACCCTGAACCTAAAATAGCCTATTCATTTTCCAATGATTCATTATATTACTAGGTTCAATCCTGTTCCATATCCAATTGACATATGCATTGTTGTAAAGTAGATAAGTTGGCATCGTCCTGAACCACTATGTCCTAGTTATGAATGAAATTCTATTGTTATCATTATCGCCGATGCCAATGGGTTAACAGGGATATTTCCAGCACACTCTTTGTGCACGGTCGGGAAATAAATGAAAACAAATGCACATCGCACAGTCAAAGGCTGATTCATTTGCCTGAGGGTGTGCTTGTACAAGCAGCGCCACCATAGTATAAAAAAGTAGAAGGGTATGTTACAATCGCTCTGTATTTATAAAAACTCTTTGAACTTGATCGAAACATTTGTAATCAAGAATTCATAGTTCTTCTTAGAAGAATAATGTTTTGGGAATAATGTGTTTAATTGGGCATCAGAATGTCTGGAGCCGTGTCGACATGGTTTCGTCATACGATGGGATTGTAAACGATGTTATGAATTTATTTAAGGGCTTATTTACCCACCTCTATCATCTATATCATTGTCTATCTGTCTGTTTACGTTATAGTACTAGCGAAGTGAAAAGATATATGAGCTATGTTATAAAGGAATTGAACTTGAAGCTGTACGAAACACAAGTGACTAAGATGTTATAAACAAAATTAAGATTAGGATGGACATTTCAGATTGAACTGGTACGAATGGGAACGGTTTTTTTTTACCGTAGCCTTTTTTACCGCGCAAATATTACTACGACTCTTACTGATGTCCACAACTATAACTGCTTTGAGTTTGGTTTTCTCGCTTTCTCGAAAACTAAAGATAAAATGACTATACGTGGGATACTCAGTACCTTGATTTCGTGAATCTAATTGAAGAGTTTTACGGTGGTAATTATTATGTTTTCTATCTTTTTTCAATTCCCAAAACACTTTTTCTTGTTCACTAACGCCTCCTCCACAGAACACAGGCGATGAAAACTGAGTTGAGTTGATTTTTTATTTAAGGGACCTAGAAGTGTGATATTGTTTACATTTAGTTCGTTATAAAATGTGGAGGGTAATTTGAATTTGGTACTTTGTAATTTTCTCGTAAATTATATTATTTTTAAAATGAAAGTACAATCGGCCAGAGTTTGTTACATAAAAAATCTTTTTAGTTGAATTTTTACGTGTTACGCCCTTAAAGTATGTCCAGGCTCCATACGAAAGTTATAAAGGTAATCAAAACTCTTGCAACTAAATAGAAGAAATCAAAATTTTACGTGGGCTCATGTCACGTCTAGACTTCGATAGTTTTAGAATGTGTACGTTTGGAAACAAAAAAGGCTTGTATGGAATTGGACTACTATCATATCTTATTTATCTCACGTAGGTATCTAGTTGGAAACATATTTTAGCAGGATTCCAGCAGGTATAATTCCAACCCGAATAACAATCCTCTGGGACCTCTCTACGCCTCGTGTAAGTTGTAGCAAACTTTCGTGGCCAGTTGTCATACTGGATGTGTTACTGTGTCCCAGGGGCGCGAGTCAGTAATTGCATTAGAGTGGACACGGCCTCGCATACATAATGTTTATAATGACGTGCTGCGTTGGGGGTGGAAATTGGACCTTTTTAACTTTGTGTGATGTTTTAAGGGAATTAATTTTAGGTAACTGAACCTAAAATTTATGTTTTTAAGGGATATGATGGCAAACGATCTGGCTGCTCACCTGGTGGTGAGAAATCACCGTCACCCACGAACATCCACAACACCAGAGGTCTCGAGGATGCGTTGCCAGCCTTTGAGGAGGGAGCCTATTCTTGCCGCGCTTTGCCTTTGCCGAAAATGCCGTGAGAATAGCAAGGTTGTAGACTTCCAGACGTCGACATGAAATTGATGAAACGTCATGCTTTGTCGGGACGTCCGATGGCGAAATTTAGCTGAAGATATTAAATCAAACACTCAACGTGATAGATACGGTAAGAGATGCAGTTAAAGCACCCCAACCCTAGTTTTATTTATAACAAGTACAATGCATATTTTTAAGGTCAGACGCCATTTTGATTTGATGAAAACGCGGGCGTCAGGGTCTTATTTCTCCGACAGTAGGTATACTATACTACGCGACACGTTTCCGAGTGTTTATTGATCTTCTCGTTTTGTTTTTTTTATAGTTAATTTGTTCTTGTTGACTGTTCAATATGATTTTGGTGATTGTTATATTTGTTTTTGTTACCCGTTACGATGATAACGATGAGTCTGACTCAGTGGGCCATCAGGACATGCGGCATCGAAGAGCTAAGCGATTCAAATTAAGATACCTAAGTACAAAATATTGCCAACAAATAAAATCAGTTCAAATTATTTCTGTGTTTGCTGTACCTACAGTCAGCTACAACTTCGTTTACCTACCTATGACTATACTTGTTTTTTTTACACGACTGCCCACATAAGCGTGTGTTAATTTTATAGGTTTTATGTATGTATGTATGTTTGTGAGTTTCTTTATTTCACCATAACTTCTAAACGGCTTCACCGATTTTAATGTACGTGATATCGTTAGATTTATCTTGATAACTGAAGTGACACTATGTACATAAAAAAATAAAAAACAAAGTGGTGGATTTTAGACGCCATATAGTGAGAAAAACAATTTATTTTTTCTTCCAAAGTCTTTGTGTTGGGTATCAAAGTGATTGACTTTAAAAAAGATTCCATAAATATATTAACTGGCAGTTTTAATCTCAATTGATCGATAAAACACTTAACGAAAAATAAATTATTTGCAGTCGGGTTTTTTTATTTTCTTTATTAATTTGTACATGTTTTATCATTTATTTTTTTGCACACTGTATCTAGTTCTAGTTTTGACGTCACTACATGGCGCTAGGCCGATCCTATTCTTATTTTAATCGCATAGTAAGTCACGTGAGTTTTTACAGCTTCAAGTTCTCTATGCAGTGCCTACGTCTAAGATTCGAGTAGCTCTGCGTTGAATGCGGTCAAATGGAAGAAGATAGTGCTGGAGAGCTCTCGCCCTCTGATGGATAAACCACTTTCATGTTTTAGACAGTTATACTTGTACACAACTCTTGTAGTACCTACTTGTGAAACTTCTTGGAAGTGATGGTCAACTTGTTAGTTTCGTCACTTGGTCACTCACGGATGGTATCAATTAAAGAAAATTTAATTTTTTTACAAAATAGAATGGTGCTACAAAGGACAAAGCCTTTAAATTTTCGCGTAGAAAATTCTTCTGGCTTGCTTACGTGGCGTATATGACATCACGTCCGCTTAGCAGGAATATTAGGCAGAATTGTCATTAGATACTTTCTAAGTGTTTTTTTTATTATTGATTAGTGTTATATTTTTTATTTTCAAATATGCAGTCTTTTAATATATTTACAATAAAAATTTGGAAATTTTCACATCAAAATCTCCTGTGTGACTCGTATGTCGCTCCGCAACTAGCAGGTCAGCATATTTATCTATGCGGGAAGTCCCCGTGTGAAATAGCAACGTTATGTGACACATTTTGCTTTTTCTCTCTAACTTACCCATGTTACCCACTGACTCCCATTCTACTACACAGCGATTTTCAAGACATATGCCAAGGGTGGTAGTTACTGCATTGTATGTTTGTATATAGGACTTAGATTCAAAATTGTATATTCTTACTTATTCCAATAATAAAATTGAGAAATACCACTTCATTTTCAATGTGCTCTCAGGAAAGCATTGCTTTAGGAGTCACCCCGTGAACACGATCACTGCAAAGTGTTAGAAACGTCGGGATAAAAATAATGATATATATACGCGATTTAAACCGTTTAAAGTTGTTTAAATACTATTGCTTTAGGATCTCGAGTTCTGGATTCGCCAGGTCGAGTAGATTATTGAGTTGAGTTTTTCTGTAAATTTTCAGTAGAAGTCTGGAATTGTGTCATGTAGGTAGGTGGCTGTAGGTTCGTTCCCTATTACATTGTACTAAATCATATCTGGGCGAAATTAGACACCTGCTTATAACAAGTCTTTTTTTTTGTCATAGTGACGGAACAACTGCTCGAGCTCGAGGCCCACCTGATGTTAAAAGGTATCCTCTGCCTATAACAGATGCATTTCATCACAAGTCACGAATTGCACTGCGCCCGTCACGTTGAGACATAGTTGTTAAGTCTCATGTGCCCGTAATTTCACTGGCTCTCAAGGACTGCTGCCGGAACACACCGTTAGGTGCTTGGCGGCAGATTTTTCTACTTGAGGGTGGTAGCTAGCCAGGCGGGCAATCGCAAAATGCCCTTCCAACATGCGTTGAAGCTCAAGCCGGCGGTGGGGATCGAACCAGGGTACTGCGGCACGGCAGTCCATAGCTATAACCGCTCGGCCATCATGGCTTAAAATTTAAGTCTGAAATGTAAGGGCGTGATTATAGTTTTATTAAAATATTAGAGTGAATCAAAGAATTAAAATTTTCTACCTTCCCTAATGAAGTTCAGTTCATAATGGATGATAATGGAGATGAATGAGCGAGTAATAAACCGGGCTGGGACCAGGGGCTGCGTCAGGTCTGTCATTATTTTTAATTTTGATACAATAGCATTTATCATAGACAGCTTAGCCATGATTTTTATTAAAACTGCTAGCGAATAATATTTGAAAAATGTAAATTTTAGTGCACAAAAGTATTTACTTGAGCGGGAATGGATAGGTACGGGGGGTATGTGTTTGATTCCCGATCGAGATTAATATTTGGGGCGATTTTTTTTTAACATGTAATTTCTCTTGGAAAGTAGAGAAAGATTTTTTTTTTTACTTTGAACATAACCTCAGTCAATAGAGAGGGATACAGATTTCACACACAGGACACACGCCTTGTACTTGATGTGCAACGAAATAAACTTACACACACCCTTAGTCTATGGACAACGATAGACAATGACGTTCGTTTCTCTGAATATGCAAGGAATTTTAATAAAATAAGGTTAACTAACTGCTCTAAGTTGAGAATTCTTTTAGGTACAGACAGTACAGACCTTAATCCATTGGCATCAGCGATAATGATAACAATAGAATTTCTTTCATAACTAGGTCGTTGTGGTCTTGACGATGAACTTTGAAGCAGTGATGGCTCAGTGGCATTGGCTATGGACTGCCGCGCAGCAGGTCCATGGTTCGAATCCCGCCCAGAGCTTGAGCTTCACCGCATGGTGGAAGGGCATTTTGCGAATGCCCGCCTGGCTAGCGACCACCCTCAAGTAGAAAATCTGTCGCCAAGCACCTAACAGTGTGTTCCGGCAGCAGTCCTTGAGAGCCAGTAAAATTACAGGCACATGAGACCTAACAACTGGACGTCTCAGTGTGACGGGCGCAGTGCAATTCGTCGTTGACGAAATGCGTCTGTTATAGGCAGAAGTCAGTCCACTTAACATCAGGTGGGGCTCGGGCTTGTTACGTCACAATAACATATAAAACATATAAAAAGCATATTAAAACATCACATTATGTAACTAATAAGCATATGATAGTGTAAGTCTACAAACGATTGAGGAAAAACATGGTGCAATTCTGCGATTTTGCCCATAATGCTTTTTCAATGGCACACTATTTAATACTGTAGGAGTTAGCTAACGCAATATCGATTTCTTTGAAGTTTGACCACTATATTACCTGCTTCCAGGCTAACTGGCTCTCGAGGATAGCTGTCGAAACATGCCAGTAGACACTTTTCAAAAATCACCACTTGAAATCATGAATTGCTCAAGATCAAGTCCGGATCAAGATTTCAATGTATCAAACCATTAAGATCGGCTGGCTACCGTAGCTGCCATTCGGCTTTTTATGTGGAACTATTGTGTTCATTATCTTGATTTTGTAGAATTCAGGATTATGCGATGTTTGCGTGATCAACTTGCTAAATAGAGACTTAATATTTTTATCATCTCATGTGCACCTTAAACTATTATTATATTTAAAAGGTTTTAAAGTTTATATTGTATATGCAATATTTAACATAACATAAATAGTTTACATAATCGATTACATTTGTACAACAATGAAAACAAAAAATTGTGTTTTTTTTTGGTTTTTTTAATATTGTGACGGAACAAAGTCGAGGTCCACCTGATGTTAAGCAGACTAACCTCTGTCTATAACAGATGCATTTCATCGCAAGTCATGAATTGCACTGCGCTCGTCACTTTGAGACATATTTGTTAAGTCTCATGTGCCTGTAATTTCGCTGGCTCTCAAGGACTGCTGCCGGAACACACTGTTTGATGGCGACAGATTTTCTACTTGAGGGTGGTAGCTAGCCAGTCGTGCAATCCCAAAATGCCCTTCCACCATACGGCGAAGCTCAAGGCGGCGGTGGGGATCGAACCAGGGACCTGCGACACAGTAGTCCATAGCTATTACCGCTCCATCGTCATTGCTTCAAAGTCTTAAGTTTTCTTCTCAATTCTTAATATCTCGACATTTTGGGAAAACATTGTGTTCCCTTCTTTCCTGGCCTTATTCTACGCTTAGCTATTTCGCTTTGATATATATTCTTCTACAGTTCCGCTCTATCTTCTGTCATCTTAGTACGACGACAGTTTGTCAATCTATACCTATTTTGGCATTTCTTTGCGCCTATAATTTGTCTATCTATGGTTAACTTCGTTAAAATGTTTATATATAATTATTTAATAAAACTAGATTGCTATTTTGATTCTATTATGATGCAATTCAATTTGCGGAATTGCCCTGCTGTAAAAGTTAGTATTCCTTCTAGCTACTGTAACACAGAAACATCCGGGCGTGGGAAAACTGACAAGCAGTTTATTCTTAGTAGGCAACTATTACTTAAACTATGCCGCGGGTAATGAGCTGAGAGCCAACGTGGGGCGAATCGGGAATAACGCCCCAAATAACCCTTTTTAGTAACGCCCTAACGACAATTTTGTCACGTCTTTAGAAAATGCTGTATATTTTTGCTAACGGGCAAAACGAGGTCAATGTTTTGTTGAAGCAGTTGTTCACCGGTTGGATTTTTCCTGGAGATGTTCTTGGTTATATTGTGAAATTCTTTTTAGTTAATATTAATCAGGCACGAAATTAGTAAGGTCGCTTCCTTAAATTAAGGTATGAAATCATGAAAAATGAAGTAACTATTGCATATAACTCAATAGTAAAATAACTTGTGAATTGTGAATTACAGATGCATTGAGACACATATTTTTTGTTCTATAATTAACGAAGAAAACAAACTATTAAAAGACTGATAATTTTCTCTATTGAAATCTACAACATTAGTTTTATACACATTTCCAAAAAAAAAACAGGTACCTTTATGCATATTTAAGTGATTGTATCCATGATATGATGACACTGAAATAGTTAATTATCATCATATATAAGGTCTAACAAAACAGAATTTCGATTGAAGATATGGGTAAAGTGTATCATTTTATAATTTGCAATTATATATCTTGTTGACTAGCAGCGCGTAATATATGGACATAGACATTATGAAGCAGTGATGGCTCAGTGGCATTGGCTATGGACTGCCGCGCAGCAGGTCCATGGTTCGAATCCCGCCCAGAGTTTGAGCTTCACCGCATGGTGGAAGGGCATTTTGCGAATGCCCGCCTGGCTAGCGACCACCCTCAAGTAGAAAATCTGTCGCCAAGCACCTAACGGTGTGTTCCGGCAGCAGTCCTTGAGAGCCAGTGAAATAACAGGCAAAATGAGACTTAACAGGTATGTCTCAAGGTGATGGGCGCAGTGCAGTTCGTCACTTGTGATGAAATGCATCTGTTATAGGCAGAGGATACCGCTTAACATCAGGTGGGCCTCGCGCTCGTTCCTTCACAATAACATAAAAAAAAATAAAAAATTTCATAGACACACATATAATTATTTCATTAGCATGCATACATTTATACAATTGAAGACGTGAGTGGATGATGGTGATATGTCGTATTTTCGGGTTTCGGTGTTTTTTTGTGTGGATGAAGGTGATATGTATAGTTGAATTACTATAAACCTTAAGACCGTTGAAATAAAGCTTATTTTTGTAAAAAAAAATTGAAAAAGGTGTTATGTTTAGTTTATTAAAAAAATATACAGATGATGAAAGAGGTATGTACACATATCACCCTCTCCTAAATAAAAAAAGTATAAACTTTACTTTTTGTGTGTTGAAGAAGGTGATATGTATGAACATAACACCTTCTTCCACTGCGCATACTATGTTCGAATAAAGTGACCCCTATTCTCCGTGAATGAAGGTGTTAAGTCACAAACATAACACCTTCATTCACTCCAGAAGTTCAATGTTTTGATTACGTTCGTTCATTGCAGTTTCGCGCGCTTTCTGTTATTGTCCATTTGTTTGTTGGATAGTGTGTAAAATATTATTTAAAATATATAATTGACATTTTTTAAGCAAAAATAATATGGCAGGAGCCAAATCAAGAGCTAAATTGTTAGTGGACGCTGCTTTAGGTGACCGTGTATACGAAATAGCTCAAAACAACGATGTTTACAATAATCATAACCTCAAAAATATTGCAGGTAAGATCTTTTCGAATTCTTGATTTGTTTGCATTGTTTGAATACACTAAGTATCTTTCCTTTTCTGCTAAACTGGTGGCTATAATATGCCACACTTCATTGGTTACCATTAATATTTTTGGCATACCTACTTCAGAGGTGACAGTTGGCACCTTTTTCAACCAAAAGTACAAAACAAAACAAGTATTACGCAAAAGAACAATACTTGTTTTGTTTTGTAGTTTTGGTTGAAAAAGGTGTCAAAATAGCATGTGTTAGGATAAGTTAAATAAATGAAACATATTGGATGGCAGGAGGAAAAACCGCATAAGTCAATATTAAATTTTTTCGGGTTCCGACTTGTACCTGACCGATGTTTACTAACTTTAATTTCTTTTTATTACTATCGCATGCCTTCTTCTATGCTTATGGCTTTGTTTTTTGTAGGTGATCTGGACCCTGCGTGTGATCTTGCAGATGCATGCATCAAAAGTTGTGAAATCGCTGAACCTTCCACAAGCGGTCAAGGCACAAATTAAATTGGCGGTCTTGCGAACGTTCCTGTCTCTGTAGATGATGAGATTTCAGATGTAATAGAGAATTCCCTAGAAGAAGATAAAGATTATTTTGGACTTACTTTGCGAAACAAAAAATCATACACAGTCTTGGGGGATGTATCTCAATTTCAGAATAGAAATGAAGACTTTTCTTCCGGTAGTGATGACATTTACATTCCTGAAAGCCCCGATAGCACTAGCTCTGGTGGCGTTAGTGAGCATGAACCTGACAATGAAAATGCTGACCGGCAGGAAAACCCCATTATTCTTTCCACTAGTGAACAGCATGTAAATGAAGATTCGGAGGAAAAAAATATCCCAAAAAGCGCAAGGTATTTCCATCAAAAGAAAATAAATCCAAAAAACGGCCGAGGAATGAACAATCTTGGAAAAAAAAATCTGCAGCTACCGCTAGAGCAAAAGGAGAGGAATATGTATCTTACAAAGGAGAGATAGTACCGGAAAAAAAGATTAAGGAAGGGATTTTGTTCCACGAGAAGTGCAGGCATAAATGCTCAGATAAATTTTCCATTGAAGATCGGCAGTCTATTTTAAACAACTATTATTCCCTGGACACCAATAGTAAGAATGCCCTATTATTCAGCAGCATTGAGAGTAAGCCTGTAGCGAATAAACGCTGTAATGCTAGAAAGCATAAATCTGCTTCCTACAAGTACTACGTAAAAAAGCATGGAATTACGACACAAATATGCAAGTTAGGTTTGTGCGGCATTTACCAGATAGGTCGCAAAAAAATTGATCTCATTATAAAAGGAATCAAGGAAGGACTTGCAGCTCCAAAACCAGATCAGAGAGGCAGACATCAGAATCGTCCTCACAAAATGGATGATGACGTTGTTAAACGTATTAAAGAACATATTTCAAGTTTTCCTGCTGAACAATCACATTACTCACGAAACAAAAATATGAACAAACTCTATTTGTCACCGCTACTGAATGTAACCAAGATGCACAGTCTATACCTAGAAATGTGTCGTAATGAAGACCTATCAGACAAATACCGTGTCAAGAAAACTTCATATAACCAAATTTTTGTCACACAATTCAACCTGTCTTTTGGATACCCAAAAAGTGACACATGCGCTACTTGCGATGCTGGAGACTCAAATGAACAACATAAGTCAAATTATTATGCTGCTGTTGAAGCTATGCAAGCTGACCGAAAAAAACCAACCCGAGATGGAGATATTGTGTACATTACGATGGATTTACAACAAACCATGCCGTTACCAAAAATAACAACTTCAAAAGCGTTCTACTTGCGTCAACTTTGGTTTTACAACCTGGGTATACATGTTTGTGATGGAAGCAAAGAAAAAGCCGTATGTTGCACCTGGACTGAAGATGTTGCGGATCGCGGAAGTGCTGAAGTCGCCAGCGCACTTCTAAGATTTGTGAAAATAGATCAAAGTTGCCAAAACAAAGATCACCTATTGATTTGGTCAGATTCATGTGCCGGCCAAAATAAAAATTTCACCATGATTACACTTTATCAATATCTTATCCTAAAAGGATATTTCAAAGTAATCGATCACAAGTTTCCTGAAGTTGGCCATTCTTATTTAGATTCAGATCGTGATTTTGGCAGAATAGAAAAAGTCTTAAGAAAGCATGACACCGTTTATGTTCCTGACCAATACCGTGACATCATTTGCAAAGCTTCTCGTAATAATACAGTCATGGATATGACCGAACATTTCAGACAAATTGGTAAGCTACAAGAGGATCTCAATTTGATAAACAGGAAAAAAGATGTAAGCAATGGAAAAATCAGTTTTAGGGATGGTATCAAATGGATTCGAGTTGAGGAGTATGGATGTTATCTATACAAAGAATCGTACGATGAAATGACACCATTTAAAAAGGTGGACATATTAAAAAAAAGATCGAACGTGTCCGAGAATTTAGAAATTCCACGTAAGACCGGTAAGTATGGTACTGTTTCAGCAGAAAAAAAACAGAATCTCCGAGAGCAACTTAAGTTCGTAAAGCCAGAATTTCGCTATTTTTTTGAGTCAATTTTAAGCCAAGAATAGTATTTTTTATATGTAAGATGTTGCAAACTTGAGATCACTGCAAATACTTAGCTTAAGTTTTTGAAGAAGCTGGTTCTGTTTATTAAAAAAATATAAATGTATATTCAATATCAATATTCGTACTTAGCACCCTAATTTTTTAGAGCCTCAAGAACAAATTGGTTTAAGTTAGTTCATGGAAGAAGGAGTTATGTTTAGTTTTTTTTAAATATAATATTTAATAATATAGCAAGAGTTTTATTACCAACGTACCCTCAAAATTTAAGATCATTCACACTATTTTGCATTCAAATTTAAGGCATAACTAATCATTTATGCGATTTACAAAAGAAAATTGTAGTAATACTTTAACATCGATTTACTCAAAATCTAAAAAAATGCACTTATCACCTTCATCCACTCACGTCTTCAATTATGAATGAGAATATACAAATACAAAAAGTAGTTAGGCTATATGACAAAACAACAATAATATATGAAAAAGAAGAGTATAAAAAGATTAGGACTCAACACATTACTAAAATAGCTACTAGTATACCTAGCCACCGAGGCACTAGTATACTGCCAAGACTTTTTTTTTTCTTTTTTATGCCTGATAGGTTAGCCTTTGCTCACTATCTCATGTGATGGTAAGTGATGATGTGGTCGAAGATGTTGTTCAGGCTAACCTAGAAGTACTGGCTCTCAAGGACAGCTGCCGGAACACACCGGTAGGCGCTTGGCGACAGATTTTCTACTTGAGGGTGGTAGCTAGCTAGGCGGGCAATTCGCAAAATACCCTACCACCATCCTATAACGACTGCCATCCTAAGAGAACAACCGGGACCGACAGCTTAACGTGCCCTCCGAAGCACGGAAACGCTCAGTAGTAATGTCACTAGCGGTCACCCATCCAAATCATGACCGCGCGCGACGTTGCTTAACTTTGCTGATCGGTTGAGAACAACTAACGAAACTTCGCTACGAGCGCTTCAGAAACCTTCAGCCAATGAAGCCTATTTCCATCTCTGTTCAACTGCTCGCGAAGTGTTAAGCGATAATAATTATAATTCATGTCTCAAATCACTCCCACATAAAATAATAGTTGACATAAATACTACCAAGGGATCTTTTCGCTATGATTAGAGATTCCTTGCAAATAACGCGTTTGATAACGCGCTAAATAGGCAAGGAATCTCCAAATGGTATTATGTATGCTACAAGATAAGTTGTCTATAGCTCTATTATATCAAGCTTTCACGAGTTACGTTTGAAAACCTCTTTGTCTCAAGTGTTTTTATCGTCAAACTTTTTATCCCTTAACCCATTGGCATCGGTAATACTGATAACAATAGATTTCATTCCTAACTAGGACGCCAGGGTCTAATTTGATAACAACGGGTTAATCTATCATTGTGAAAGTAAATACTTGGTTTTATATATAGGTAGATAACATGACATACAGACATATAGACACGAAACAGCCATGTGTGCGTAATTAATCACTGGCAAGACTCATGGGAGTTGCAGCGGGCGCTGCTGGGGCCGCTGCAACTGCAACAGATCCTGCGGGTGCAGAACCATTTCTTATGCCTTACCATCAGGTGATATAGTGAACAAAGGCTAAACTAACATTAGTTTAGCCTTTGTTCACTATATCACCTGATGGTAAGGCATAAGAAATGGTTCTGCACCCGCAGGATCTGTTGCAGTTGCAGGTGATATAGTGAACAAAGGCTAAACTACTGTTAGTTTAGCCTTTGTTCACTATATCACCTGATGGTAAGTGATAATGTGGTCGAAGATGTTGTTCAGGTTAACCTAGAATTACTGGCTCTGAAGGACAGCTGCCGAAAAACATCATTCGGTGCTTGACAGATTTTCTACTTGAGGGTGAGGTGAGAGGTACTTGAGGTAGCTAGCCAGGCGGGCATTCGCAAAATGTCCTACCACCATCTTATAACGACTGCCATCAACAACCGGGACCGACGGCTGAACGTGCCCTTCGAAGCACGTGTACGCTCAGTAGTAATGTCACTAGCGGTCACCCATCCAACTCAAGACCGCGGCGGACATTGCTTAACTTTGCTAATCGTTTAAGAACGGCTAAGCAAACTTCGCTACGGGCGCTTAAAACCAGCTAAGTTCCTTTCTTTATTCGCATCACTGCCTATATTTCACCAGGAAGATTGATAGTGACGGGAATCCAGCTCTCTCTAATAAAGACTTACGAGACTGAGAGTACTTAACCTATTTCTCCGAAAATCAGACAGAGGTATCTATACAGGCATCCGCATTACACCATACTTTTTAGTCCCGCGTAATAGGCACAATAACTGCGTATTACACCAACTAACAATATGAAGATAAAACAACATAGTCGTTAAACAGGAAGCAATCAGTGTTGCCAGGATCAAAGCACAAAACACAACAAATTCGTTACCACGACAAACCTAGTTAGCCAACAACTTGCCATTCTCCGACAGTTACAAAGTTCTCATTCAAATTCCAGTAGGGTAACTTTCCCAATCACCCCCGCGACACTTCCGCGATAAGATAGGGTGGCTGCATTGGTGTAAATCACGGCTCGGCCCCGGCGACGTGTCGTAATCCTCGGTAATCCGGGACGGGGCCGGGCGACCTTGTTTCGACGGCTCGGTTCGATGTTTGCGGTTCCTTGAGCAGCTGGATTTGCATGACAAACCAAACGTTTGGTTGCAGAGGGCTTGTCATAAGCTTATATACGGACAACATCAAGTATGATCTAGATATACAGGCTGTCTCAAGAAGTAGTGATATACTGAAGCTGGGAGGTAGAGAACCTAGAGGGCTATCTGAATCACCCCCATGTATGTTCCGCGATTTTTCGTATTTTTAGAGTTATGACTTTTTTTGAAATATTTCACCTATCGCCGAGTACGATGAGATTTTTATTTATGGTGACGTGAATTATTGCGGTAGATGCTTGATTTTTTTTATGTGCTAATCTGACAGATAGGCCAATTCAGTATGGTAACATTTACAATCGTTAGATCTTTAAATGGAAAAAAAAATTAAATGCCAAGAAAGATAAAATTACCCAGTATGTTCACAACTTCAAGGGAAAAGTTGTGAACATACTGGGTATCTCTTCTATCCCATTGTACTCGGCGATAGGTGAAAACTTAAAAATAAAGTCCGAAAAATCGCGGACCATACATGGGGGTGATTCAGATAGCCCTCTAGGTCCTCTACCTCCCAGCTTCAGTCTATTACTACTACTTGGTAGTAATAGACTAGAATGTCACCTCCATCTCTACTGTCGCAAGAGGCGACTAAGGGTAACACACCAGCAGGGGGGCAGTAGCGCTTTCTAAAGAACTGATATCTCTCACTGCGATCCCCAAGACGCCTGCCAAGCGTGGGGATTATGGCAAACCCCCGTAATTAGAAGGCTTTATTCAGCAGTGGACAATCCGGCTGATACAGTACAGTAGGTATAAAGAAAATAAGCCCTGTATAAAGAAAATAATTTTCAAAAGTGTGCATGACGTCAAGACTTCCTGAAGATGCTCCTGTGTTTAAGCTTTCCAGCTGTGCCCTGCAGGAAATGTAGCAAGTTAAATTATTGGGCGATTAAGGTGTAAAATCTAACATCTCTGAGTGGATGGCGCTGTGATATGTCAAGCAGAATAAGACCAGTCAAAGTCAAAGTCAAAATCATTTATTCAATTAAGGCGTCTACGACGCTCTTATGAAGGTCAATTACAAATTTTAGTATTGAAATATTCTACATTGTACTGCCACGATCAGCAAATAAATTGTATAGAGCCACTGCGAGAAGAACGGGCAAGAAACTCGGGGCCATTATTTTAATCAGTAACGCTGCCACTGCGATGAAAAGGCGTGACGCTTATCATCAGACTGGTGACAGGTCCTTACACACCAATTCGTCTTCATAACATTTAAAAAACTGTAAGGAATTAAATAGACGGAAAGAGATTTGGGTAAGTAACATTATAGCAAGTCTAGATAACATATTGACTCGCTAACTTATTTAGAGAAATTGAACTCGACTGGGTTCTCACTGGTGAACTCACTTAAAAATGTTTTGGAAATAAAGCTAGGTTTTGCTATAACAATATTTTTAGGCGCTTAGGTGACAACGTTGAAGCGCTCGTAGCGAAGTTTGCTTAGCCATTCTTAATCGATCAGCTTAGTAAAGCAAACGTCCGCCGCGGTCAGGAGTTGGATGGGTGACCGCTAGTGACATTACTACTGAGCGCTTCCGTACTTCGGAGGACACGTTAAGCCGTCGGTCCCGGTTGTTGTTTTAGGATGGCAGTCGTTACAGCATAGTGGTAGGGCATTTTCGAATGGCCTGACTAGCTTGGTAGCTAGCTTGGTAGCCCTCAAGTAGAAAATCTGTCGCCAAGCACCTAACGGTGTGTTCCGGCAGCTGTCCTTGAGAGCCATTAATTCTAGGCTAACCTGAACAACAACTTCGACCACATCATCACTTACCATCAATTGAGATAGTGATCAAAGGTAAGCCTATCAGCTATAAAAAAAAGATAATAGTATTATTAATGCAAGTCATTCTTTTAACCGATTTCCAAAAAAGTATGTACTGAAGTTGACGCGCATAGTTTTCTTATTATATAATCAAGCGTAACTTTTTAATGGATCATCCTATTTTGATGATTCCTTTGACCTTAGTTAACTGTTGGTTGGCAGTGATGTGGTGTCGACGACATGGACAACAGACGTAGCCAGTCCCGGATCTCAAGGAAACTAGTCAGAATACACCATGAGGTGCTTGGTGACAGACTTTTTGCTTACTAGTTAATAGCTAGGCAAACATTAGCAGAATATTCTAAAACGACGTAAATACTGGTTCAAGACGAAATTTTTTTTTTTATATTATCAATATGGAACAAGGCCCCTCATGATGTTAAATGGTAGCCTCTTACGCCTATAACAGATGCAGTTCGTAAAGTGGCGAACTACACTGCGCCCTTCGAGGTCACCGTGCGACATAAGAGTTGTGAAGTCTCTTAGACGTGTAATTTCACAGTCACCCATACCCTTCAAACCAGAACACAGTCATGCAAAAAATACTGCTTGGCGGTCGAAATTGGTATAGCGACAGTACTTCCCCGGACGAATTCGCAGAAAAAGTTCTCGCAATCACGAAATGATTTAGATCACGTGTTGCATAGGTGCAAGTCAAAACATATGTGCTTGAATGTCAGTAGATGCTTCATTATATAATGTTCAATGAAGCGGCATACAATTACCAATCTACGATATTTATTCGTAGTTACCAATAAATACATGATCAAAAGGCAGGCCTTAACACGCTCATACATTGCTATAGATCTCGGCATATTGTTCGACTATAAGCTCATTCATACCTCACTACCAACAGATTACTGCAAAAGCTAATCAGCTCCTTGGTTTTGTCTTAAGATCTACAAAAGATTTTAAAAAAACCTCATAGTGTTCTGTACCTTTACTTTGTCCTTGTAAGAAGCAATTTAGAGTATGGTAGCACGATTTGGTCTCCGCACTACAAAATTCACTCCAATAACTTAGAGCGTGTTGAGAGACAATGTATTAGACTACTCTGTTCTTGTCAGGTATGTAGGACGCTCTGACTTAAATTACGAAAGAAGGTCGTTAAATTTTAAAACGCGTAGGAAATATATCGACTTTTTATACCTGTATAAAATTATACATTCTTTAATTCTCCAAAAAGGAAATTGTTTTCTTTCAATATTTCTTTATTAATAGCATATAATAATATATATACCGCTATCACCAGATGGTCAGTGATGATATGTTCTAAATATTGTTTAGGCTAACCAAGAATTACTGGATCTCAAGAATATCTGCCGGAACACACCATTAGGGGCTTAGTGACAGATTTTTAACTTGAAGTCGTAGGTAACCTGGCGGGTATTCGCAAAATGCCCTACCATCATGCTTTAACAACAGCCAATCTAAGAAAACATGGGACCGACGGCTTAACACTCCGAAGCACGAGCATATGAAATGCCACTAGCGATCACCTAACCAAGTCATAACCGCATCTGACTTTGCTTAACTTAGCTGATTGGTTAAGAACGACTCAGTTAGCTAAGCTACGAGCGCTTTGAAGCTTTGCTACGAGCGGTTCAGCTTTGCTACGAGATCTGAATACAAGACAAATCCAAGTGCTTTATTTTTAGTAGTTATATCCTCCATGAAGCAGTGATGGTTCAGTGGCATTGGCTATGGACTGCCGCGCAGCAGGTTCATGGTTTGAATCCCGCCGAGGGCTTGAGCTTCATGGTGGAAGGGGATTATGCGAATGCCCACCTAGCTAGCCCTCAAGTATAAAATTGCCCGTGTTCCGGCAGCCGTCCTTGAGAGCTAGTAACTCTAGGTTAAGCCTGTTAGCACCTTCGACCACATCGTCACTTACTATCAGGTGAGATTGTGGTCAAAGGCTTTCATGTCAGCAATGAAAAAAAAAACATTGAATATGGCAAAGTTTTTACGTTACCGACTCCCCGATATGTCTACATTTCCATATAAATAAACACTAAAACGATCGCGGCCTCCACACCTTCCCCCTCTGACTCCCCTGGGAACAGGCCACGTGTCATTGTATCGAGCTGGGATCATAATGTAATTTACATTAGAATGACGAATTTTTAACCAAGTAAAATTCTACAGGTGACTCAAAGTTTCTAACAAATTGTATGCTGACTTCGATGTTTGGGAGTTGAGCTCGATGCAGCTCGAGCGCGATGACGGACTATGGAAAACGGTAGAAAAACAGCACGGCGCGATGGCGGCAGAGAAATTAACCAGGTGGTAGGTGTTCTGCAAGAGTCTTTATAGGTCGGTACCACCACTGTGTCACAATCTCGAATCAGTAGCATGCAAACTTTACTGTGCTTACATGAAAGGCTCTGTCGCAAGTGAAATTACTGCGCGAACTAGATAAAAAACTAACGACTCAGCGTGAGACGCACAGTGCAGTGTCAATCAGAAAGAAAATACAGTGACAATCCATCTGTAACGTACAGTCACGTTAACATAAAAAAACGGCCAAGTGCAAGTTGGACTCGTGCACGAAGGGTTCCCTACACAGATTTCGACCATTATCTATACAACAATAGACGCTACCTTTTTTTATTGTTCACGTGCGCGAGTTTGATCGCTCTTGGCCTTTTTTTTAGTATTTATTGTTATAGAGGCAACAAAAATAAATCATCTGTGTAAATTTCAATTATCTAGCTATCACGGTTCATGAGATACAGCCAGACAGACAGGCGGAGAGTGGAGAATTAGTATTAGAGGTCCCGTTTTTACCCTTTGGGTACGGAACCCTAAAAACAATGACCAATAATAATAATAATCATTTATTCATGTTCATGTATTGTTAGTTTCACCAAATACATATTTCGTGAAACTTATGTGGCTATAAAGTTATACAAAAAATATATTGTTTATATGTTGCTCAACTAGGTTCATCACCTGTGTTCCAGCGTACACAAGTGCTCTCCCCATGGTTTCTCTTTAATAGCCTCATGCTTACTTATACGAGTACTATATTGTAATTCACTCCAATAACATAGAGCGTGTTGAGAGAAAATGTATTAGACTACTCTGTTATTGTTAGTATATAGGACGCTTTGACTTAAATTACGAACCAAGGTCGTTAAATTTAATTTGCAGTCCCTTAAAATGCGTAGAAAATATTTCGACTTTTTATTCCTGTATAAAATTATACCTATATTCTGTAATTCTCAAAAAAAGATGATTTCTTTCATGTTTTCTCTCACTCTCACCTGATGGTAAGTGATGATATGGTCTAATACATTGTTCAAGCTAACCAAGTATTACTGAATCTCAAGGTCATCTGCCGGAACACACCGTTAGGGGCTTGGTGACAGATTTTTAACTTGAGGTGGTATGGCGGGTATTCGCAAAATGCCCTACCATCATGCTACTACTACAGCCAATCTAAGAAAACACCCGGGACCGATTTCTTGACACTCCGAAGCACGAGCATTAGGAATGCCACTAGCGGTCATATTTATACGAGTACTATATTATATTGTAACTATAATTTTAAATAACCTTACTTTTAGATGACTTAAAAATAAATTATTTCATGACAAAGAAAAAAATATATTTATAGCGGAGTCTCTTACTATCTTACTCTTACTGTTCGTATTAAAAAATATTCCTTAGCTTCTGGATCAACCAAAAGTACAATCACAATATCAAACCGAAGGCACCAATTCAAAAGTCGAGCGGGGCTTAGAACTGTTTACGTTTCTGGGCATGCTATTTTATTCTAAGCTACTGTGGTTGCGTCATCGCCAAACGAGTCCAAAGCTAAATGTAAGAACTGTTTGTAGGTCAACTCAGATTGAATATAGAGGTCGTTCCGTAGCCTTACGATGGAGACTCAGGTCGGTGGCGGTTTGATAGCGCTCGTAGCTTACGCTATCGTCGAAGGTGTTACACATAATTTAATATCAGCGTAAATTAAAATACGCACGCAATTATTTAATTAGTAATTTATTTAACTACCCACGTCTTAAGACAAGGACAACTTCTCCATTTCTTATACCATATGGAGACAATTATATCTACTTCTGTGTCAATTACATATAGCAAAGACCATATTCCCTATCCATGCTAGTCCTGCAGATTATGATAAAAATATTTAAAAAATTCTTAAGCCCATGCTTATTTGGTTATTTCAATATGTAGGTACTGTACTGTATCAGCCGGATTGTCCACTGCTGAACACAGCCGCCCCTATTTAGGGGGTATTTGCCATAATCTCCACGCTTGGCAGGCAGCTTGAGGATCGCAGTGTAAGATGGCAGTTCTTTAGAAGGCGCTGCTGCCCACCTTCCAGAAATTTTCCTTAGTCGCCTCTTACGACACCCACGGGATGATATGCACAATACAATTCTAACCCGGCACCCCACGGGGGTAATATGTAGGTACTAAAGGAATATTCAATATTGTAAAAAATCTTCTCTGCCAGCCTAATAATGAGCATGCGTGTGCTTCGGCGGGCACGTTAATCCGTCCCGGTTGTTTTCTTATGATGGCAGTTGTTGTAGCGGTACGGATTTTTGCCCGCGTGGCTAACTACCACCCTCAAGTTTAAAATCTGTCACCAAGCACCTAAAGGTGTGGCCCGGCGGCTGTCCTTGAGACACGCACGTTTACCATCAGCTGCGATAATGGTCAAAGGCTAGTCTATCATAAATAAAAGCCATGGAAAATAATCCTAAGCGGGGAAGTCGCATAGGTTAACAAGATATGAAAGACTTCGTTGTTGAATGGCATCCGCTGTGGTGCAGATCAAATAGAGAAGCACCCTCGTGGCGCATGCGTGGCACGATCGACCCGCGTATTTATAGTGCATGGTAGCAGAGTGCCACCGCCGCGCTGCCGGCCTCACTACGGTCAAACTGGGTGTAAAGTCACCTTTAAGGTTGAACTGGCCGAACACTTCTCCATACAAAGGTCGTATGGTGATCACTCCCTTATTTGAGATTTTTGGTCCAGACATAAGCATAATATCGATTGATATCGTCATTATCTAGGCTTGTATGTTGCCAAAATTTTAAAAAGATAATTAAGTTGTAAGTTATGAGCCTCAAAAACTTTATATGAAAATGTTTCGAGGCTCATAATTCTTAAAATAATTATTTTATTAAAATGTTGGCATCATAGAAGCCTAGATAATGGTGAGATCAATCGGTATTATGCTTTATTTTGGACCTAAATCCTCAAATAAGGGAGTGATCGCCCTACGACGTTTGTATGGAGAACGGTTCGGCCAGTTCACCCTTAACACGCCTCTAAACACATTTGAGAGCGTTTAAGTGCGAGTGTGCCATGTCATCTTTATCCTGACCTTGTCACACATGTTATTATAGCTTCTTAGATAAAATGTTAGCTCAAATATTAAAATATAGGTAGTTGGTGCGGGGTTGAATATCACTAAGGGTAACACACACCAGAAAGTGGGCAGCAGCACTTTCTGAGGAATTTATATCTCACACTGCGATTCCCAGGCCGCCTGCCAAGTGTGGGGATTATGGTAAACCCTACCATATTGGGGGCTGTGTTCAGCAGTGGACTATATGGCTGATACAGATAAAAAATTTAGTAAATGTATGATTAATAGTAGGGTAGCTACTTTTTTTTATATTTTTCATGTTATTGTGACGGATCAAGCACGAGGCTCACCTCTGTTAAGCGATTGTTAAGCGGACTAACCTCTGCCTATAACAGAAACATTTCGTCACAAGTTACGAATTGCGCTGCGCCTGTCACCTTGAGACATAGTTGTTTAGTCTCAGTGGCCTGCAATTTGGTAGCGCTCCTATGTCCTTTTCTCAATATATATGTATTTCTTTTTACATCTGAAAGGCTAGCCTCTGTACCTACTTGCAGCTTCCTATCGAACTTGCAAAAATCCACAGATGAGCAATCAAAGACCTGAAGAAGAGTTGGCTCCTAAATGTCACAAAGTTCCCTTATATGGGGTATATAAGGTGATTTTGGGACTAAGCTTCCCTTGACCAATATCTCACCTGATGGTATGTTATGATGTGGTTGTATATGGTAAACGCAATAGGCCTAGAATCTCTGAGAATGCTCAGAGCACTCTGTTAGGTGCTGGGCGAGAGCTTCCCAAAAATCCATGCACCATGCGCTGAATCTTAATCTGACGGTGGGGATTGAACCATGGGCCTGCGTCACCGCAGTCCTATTACCACTCTGCTATCATTGCTTCAACATTTGCAATACCATTGGAACCGCTGATGCATTGATTCCCTATTTAAAAGACCTCATACTGCAACAAAGTCAAAGTCAAAATCATTTATTCAATTAAGGCGTCAACGACGCTCTTATGAAGGTCAATTACAAATTTTAGTGTTGGTATATTCTAAACTGTACTTCATTTCATTAGCAAAAAAAATTGTATAGAGCCACTGCGAGAAGAACGGGCTAGAAACTCGGGGCCATTCTTTTAAAAGCCTTGTATTTTCTAATTTTACAATTCTTTTAACAATGTGTTACATACTTACTATATAATACAATATTACAGTATTTGTTTAAATAACGTAGGTGACAGGTGATAGCTTGGGAGAGGCGTAATTGTCCAGGCATTGTAATCACAAACTATGTAGTAGGATTTTTTTATCAATATGTTTTTCACGTGCAACTTGAATGTTCATTCTGTGAGTGTAGTAATATGTTTGGGAAGTTTATTATAAAACCGTACACATTTCCTAAAAAGGAGCTTTTATTTGTCTTTGCTAATCTAAAACCTGGCACCGCTATTTTATCTTTATTCCTAGTTTTGTAATCGTGATTTTCACTATTAAACTTAAATTTATTCACATTTTACAATTGATTTATTTATTAATTTTTACCACATACATAATATTTTCAAATATAGACTTGGTAAGGTTAAAATATCAATTTCTTTAAAAAGATTCCTCAGAGTATCAACAATTCGAAGCAACACCAAAAAGGAAGTTCGTTCCACATTTACGGTACTGATTCTTATATAAAAATCCTTTTATCATCCTTTGTTTTGTTATAGACCATTATATACCCACCAAAGATAGGTGAAATATGGGTAAGAAGATGAAACCTTCGACCTTCCTATCTCACTTGATAATATAGACGATAAATTCGTCTTTATTATTTCAAAAGCCCAAAACTGAAAGGATCTGGCTCTCAAAGACAGCTACTGAAACTCAAGTAGAGGCTTATGGCCATAGTTTCCCTTTAAATCCAAAGCTTTACTAGAATCGAACCCCATGACCTACTAGCCAACTTACAGGCACAATTGAGGCGGTCAGCACAAAAGTGGTCAATATATTTCAGTCAGAATTGAAAATAGGTCGCACTTGCGCTGACCTCTTTAGCCTTAGACTCCGCCCGCGAAGGTCTTTATCGAGAAATTCTATTATCCCTGTCCAGCCCACTTGAGCGAGGTTATTTTGATGCCTGCTTAAGGTGAAAACTCATATCTGTGCCTGTAAATCAACATTTAAATTTAATAACAACATAAATTTAAAAAAAACATTCAATAATTCTTAAATAAAACACTTGAAAATTATATAATAATATCTAACAAATCCGCCTAATTTTCCTGTTAAACCAAAGTTACGTAACTAAAGCCACGCATCCAAACCGGAAGAATTTTCGACGTGTTTCGTTTCTACACTAAGCATCTTCAGGAGGTCTTGACTTTTCGAGCGCAGGATCGAGAGTCAATGTCTCGATGATGTCTTCTCTTTGTGACGTCATGTTGGCTTAACTTAGGTGTTATATTAAAATATTAAATAAATGTTTTTTTTTTTATATTTGTTATTATTATATATGGATTTCCGATAAGTAACACCTGGATCTATTCATTATCTGAATTTTAAGCTGCTTGACTACACTTGTAGTGCATTTGCACTGTTAGACTGCACTTGTAGTGCGTGCGACTGCACTTGTTTCGTTCGTTTGATTACATTACGAAACAAGCACGATACCCGCCTGGTGTTAAGCGGTAACATCTACTTATAACAGATGCTTTGACAGATGATTTGAAGCGCTCGAAGCGAAGTTTACTTAGCTGTTCTTCATCGATTAGCAAAGTTAAGCAATGTCGCCTGCGGTCATGACTTAGATGGGTGACCGCTAGTGACATTACTACTGAGCGCTTCCGTGCTTCGGAGGGCACGTTACGCCGTCGGTCCCAGTTGTTGTCTAAGGATGGCACTTATAGCATGGTGGTAGGGCATTTTACGAATGCCCGACTAGCTACCCTCAAGTAGAAAAACTGTCGCCAAGCACCTAATGGTGTGTTCTGGCAGCTGTCCTTGAGAGCCAGTACTTCTAGGTTAGCCTGAACAACATCTTCGACCACATCATCACTTACCATCAGGTGAGATAGTGGTCAAAGACAAACCTATTAGGTATTAAAAAAAAGATGCATTTCGTCACTAGTGACAAATTGCACTGTGCGCTTCGCCTTGTTACATAAAGTTGTAAAATCTCATGTGCCTGTAAATTCACTGGGACCCATATTACAGCCGGAACGGAGTAATGCGTACTTTAGTGCTTGGAGGTAGAAAAAGGGATGGAGGCAGTACTTCTCCGGACTAACTCGTTCTCCTCATATTTCACTTGTCAATATAAAATTATATTTAAATATTATATAATAACCGGCAAAAACAGTCACGTTGGGGATCGAATACGTCGACTGATATGCTCTGTGTTGATATGCTCGAAACCCGCGAGACCTATTCGATCCCCAACGTGAGTGTTTTTGCAGATTTAATTTACATTATTTAAATATGTGTGAAACTCACGAGAATTTCATTTCACAAATATAAAATGAAGAAAACTAACTACATACGATGTAATATTATTATTTTACTTACTTCTTTGTGCATTTTTTATTATGGAATATTGTATAATGAATAGATTCAGGCGTTACTTTGCGGACATTCATATTTAAGAATAACAAATATTTTTAAAATATTTTATGAAAACATCAAATTAATTATTTAATAAACACTTAAAAAATCGTTATAAAAATTATATATATTTAGTGGCAATTCCGCCTTATTTGACTGTTAAGCCGTTAAGCAGATTTTTTAAGTGTTCTATTAAATAATTGAAATGAAAAATGAAAATGAATATATATTTTTTTGCAGCGATACACATGAAGGTACATGTAGTAAATATTAATCTAGCAATGGGCAATGCTGCCAGCATGCTGGGCACGCCGCCAACTGATAGTGGGCTAGAGCATTTGGACTCCCTATGCGTCCAAATGCTTTTACTGTAGTAGCTGTAGTATTGTAGTAGCTGTAGTGTTGTATATAGTTTGTAGTATTTGTTTAATAAAGGCACATCTAGCATATTAAAACGCACATTACTAAGTACATATTTAATATTGTCTATCGCTGAGGGAGGTAACTAACTTATTACGTAAGTTTCATAATTTGTGATCTTCACACTAGGCATCGTGAAGAACTAATACGATTTACGAATGAACGACGTAATGACGCCTGTTCTGCATTTTATTTCCAAATAGTAAGCTATATGTTAGGTATATATAATTCAATTGTATTATAGCCAGAATTTGTAAATACTTTTGAAATTAACTTGATGTTTTCTTAAAATACTTTTAAAATATTTGTTATTATTAGAATATCTCATGTTTGAAGTCGGTTTTATTAATATTTTAATTATTTATTATTAATTCCCCACCGTAGGCATCAGTGTTCATCTTAAATATAAAGATATAAAGCACTCAGACATTCAAATCGAGATTAAATATTCACACTCCGTCTACCCTCTACGGGAACGTTTGTTGTAAATTATATAGGTATATGGTTCCCGCAGGAGATATATTTCAGTTCTGAGAGATATTTTATGTAAATAAGGTCTATTATTGTCTGCCAAGACATGAAAGGAAGCCGCTTAAGTCTAAGTACCAACTAAGTATTCAAAATAATTATGAGGTTGGAGAATTACTCGCTAGGGTTGATATTGTAAATATTTCTGTGGATTGTGAACTATGTATGAAAGAAAACGAATTTTGATTCAGAAATAATAATAAATCATACATTATTCACATTCTGAATTGTAAAATACGGCGGCGTGGTAAGCAAGAGTAGTGCACGCTGTGCAAAGCGATATCAAAGAGAAAATATTACTTGATCTAAGGTTATGGTTGTCGGAGAGAAAACTTATAGAGTTCCTTAGATATGAAGGGGAGTAAGAGTTGTTGAAAATAGAGTACAACAAGTTAAGGATCCTCATATTTCTCCTTTCTGATCATAAGCCATTTTAGCCTCATCCTAAACACAGATACGTGGTCGTATTCCGGAGGCAGAATATGTATCTAATACTATTTATTATTATAATAATTTATTTAGAACTTCTTCAGAAAGATCTAGTTAAAAATGTCTGCATAATCGATAATGGGTATCAATAGAATACTCACAATAGTGGTACTCTAGTAGTAATTTTGTCAATAGGTAGAAATCTTTTATGGCGGATAATATAATGAAGTGATGCATAAAACTAACTCTAAATCTCATTTATCTGAGGTGGCATTAATGATCAACCCAAGATTTTTCACAGAATCAGAGAACGTGATAACACTGATGTTTATACCTTAACAGTGATGGGTTACCATGATCAATCATGACAAGTTGACAGGTAGGTAATTTCAACAGTGATAGCTTGACATTTGTCTAAAAAATGTGCCGAGGCGTCTTAATACCCACTTTTTGCCTGACATGTTTTAATGTCATGGCAAAAAGGAATAAGAACCAGGCCTATTGCCCTCTACCCTATTACAGGGAAATACAACTACTAATGTTTTTTTCCTTTACCGAGCACATTTATAAACGAGTACTATTATGTAAGTAAAGCATCATTATCTGACTGACTTAGGAATCAAATCCAGCGGCCACTCAATCGACGATGCATTCAAGCTATGAATTTAAAACTACTTTTATCGCAAATATTCTACATAAACGGGCTTATTATTTATTACCTACGTTTTCCAGAACCTTATTTATGTAATTTAAATAATTTAGTGAAAGTACTTTAAAATATTAATACTAACAAATATTTCAAAAACTATTTTCAATAAATCAATATTTTAAGAAAAGCATTTATTGAATATAAAATCATATCTACTGACAATTCCGCCTAACTTTCCTGCTAAGCCGACGTGACGTAATAAACGCCTCGTAGCCCAACCGAAAGACGCGTTTTGCTTCTATACGAAACATCATAAGGCGGTTTTGACAATTCGATCGGTACACGATATAGATTTTTCGTCACGACTTGGCAGGAAAATCAGGAGGATTATCTATCTACTTGTTAAACTCTGTTGCGCTCAAAAAGGGCAAAAAAGATCGTTGTAGAAGTTCAAGGGAGGTGTTTGATTGAGAATACGCGTCGGTCATCAAAGTAATAGGTGTTCCAGGATGTTCTGACTGCTGGTGAACGTTCTCGTCCATTGTACGGCGGTCATCGATTGCTATGAAGATGAAGACCACTTAAACAGCGTTGACATCAGCTCTCAGGAATGCAGTTGTCAAGACAAGTAATGTATCAAAACGTTTGACGTATACTTACACTTCCCCATACGCGGCCAACAACCTCGATAATACTTTTATATGTTTCGTAATCATTTATTATAATTTTAATATTTTTTTTTTGCGTATAGTATCCCTCCAAGTTGATCTCATTTAAATTTTATCAAAATTGGTTTAGTAGTTTTTTTAGGTCAATGAACTGAAACATTTGTATTCAGTATGATTTTATTATGGTAATTGCAATTCTTGTAGGTGAATAGTATTTCGGACGAGAAAAAGATCTTGAATAAAAAGTTTTTTTTTAAATAAAGTAGCTGACTTTCAACACTAGAAAGTATGAAATTAGTAGTGGAAGTCGGACCATGAAAATGTGAGGTCAGTGTTTTGGCATCAGCATGGTACCGACTTCAACAAGTTGTATCATAAATTTTTGGGTTGGTGGATTATATTAAGATGTATATTATTCATTTCAAGCCCCCCAATTATTTTAGATCTTTGGAAGAAAACGAGGCCTGGTAGAAAATTCTCTATTTAGTCATTATTCTAAAAATCATGTAAAAACTCAAAAACTCCAACTTGGCGGCGGTTTATCAATATGGCGGATTTTCCCGAAATTTTTTTTTTGTGAATTTTAGTGTGCCACACTGAACACTTCGCGAAATATCCACCAATTTATAGCTTCTTATAAGAAATTACAGAGTCAATATCTTATTTTAACGTTTAAGTACTTAATAGTATTTCAAGACTTTCATTAAATTAATTCTTTTGATAGATACACGAAAGTCTGTAAACTAAGTTAGCACTCAGCGATGAAATCTAATTTAATTTCTTTACTATCAAAAACACTTTGTAAGTAGTGGGAATTCATAAAATCTGTTTCGTTTGAAAGAATAATCTTTTGATTCCTTTGAGCTCAAGATAGAAAAGTTGGGAATCTGTAAAATCTTCGAAGCATGAATAAATTAATTATCTTTTCACAGAGTTCAAGGCGGAGATATGAATTATCAAAAGCTATATACTTAGAGATAAAGTTTTATAAACAGTGATTATGTATTTTATAACAGATAGGGTAGCCTTTGCCCACCATCAGTTAGCTACCACCGTCAAGTAGAAAATCTGCCACCAAGCACTTAACAGTGTGTTCCGGCAGCTGTCTTTGAGAGCCAGTAATTCTAGGTTACCTTGAAAAATATCTTCGATCTTTTGTAGTATACTTTGGACCCTTTTATATTGTTTCCTTTTTTAAGTACATACTATCTTTAACACACAATAGGTTTTCTGCAATATCTTCCACAAATATATTACAAAAGAAAGAATGCCAAAAATATTTTGTAATTAACTCACACTAAACGGTAAATAGACATAATAAACATTTTATGTTAAGTTATTGAATATGTATATATTAAGTAGCTTAACATAAAATGGGTATTTTAGTTGGTAGTTATATTATTTATGGGTATTGTGTTAAAATTAATCTTATTGCTCTAATACGCAATGTAATTTTTGTAAGAGTTTGAACCTTTAATGAGGCATTCTCACATATATATCTGTCAAAGGAAAAGCGAGTACGGAAAATGGATTATGACGAATGAAGCATGCACAATGTATATTTATTGCCGCATTTATTTACAAACGATGTAACTTTTCGCGGATTTAAAATTACAGATATGTTCTACATAAGCCTGGATCATTTTTCACGAAGAAAGCCGCCCTAATCAGCCGTCCTCAGCCGACGATACGGCGCTCTATCGACCATTTCATATGCCCTTAGGGTCTATTTTTAGTCATCGACCGACCCATACCTACATGAAAATTTCAGGCGTGCGGGATTGGTTAACGAGGCATGACGTCAGAGATGTATTTCAACCAATCGGGAGATAGAATTTTGCGCATGGCAACGGAGGCTTTCAGGCTCACTGCCGATCCCGGCAGTCTGGGCGAGGTGTCCCAGGTGTGCCAAGCACTCCCCGACACAAAACAAAGGTCAATATTCAAATTTATTATACATTAATAGCCATTTTCTTTTCAATTTTAGAATTGTTACCGTTATAGTGCTTGTGATGTTCGTTATTTGAAATTCTTTGTTATTATGTAGTGTGTGGTTAAGGGTAGGTCGGGAAAAATCGATATTTTTCGATTGGTGTGTGAAAAGGTTATGTAAGAGAATTACGTAAGTTACATAGGTCAGCGATTTTAGTGGGTACATATATTGTACATGATGCCGAAGATTTTGTGTGAATTTTAGTGAAAAGTGCTTGTACGGTTGCTAATTTTTATTTTATATTACAGTTAAAAAGATAATTTTATTTTATTTCTGTATTTGTATTAGTTTAACATGATATGAATCGTAAATCGAAGTAACTATTTGGTTACTCCTATCACCGCAATAGAGTATAAATAAGATATTTTATTAAAATAAAATTACATGCATATTTTCTAATTTTCTGCAGTGTTCTTATATGTTATTATCATTTTTAGTGCAACATTTTTGACTTTGCAGTAATATTAGTAGAATACGATATGTAATTACTTACAACAGCTATTATTTTGTCCAAATAATCGTTTCTCATATATCTAGTTTTTTTTTGTAAATATATGGGAGTGTCAATAGTAGAAAATTTTCATTCAACGCAACAGATCTTCTCTAAATTGGCATATAAATATATTAAAAGATACTTGATTACTAGCTGCATTAAAAAAATACATATAACAAACGAAATAGCAATTTTAATTAAAATAATCGAATTACGATGTTAATTTAATTTGAATTATTAGCGTCTGTTAACTTTTATCATAAAAAAACAGTTGTATTATTCATTAAATTATTATTTTACTAAACGATTTAATAGAAAATGTATAAATTAATATGGCAATTTTATTAAACGCATACAACGTATAATTATAATTAATAAATTAATTAATTTTCTCTCTTAAGTCTCATTAGATACCTACGAGTACGCCTAAAAAGACATACAGGCGTTTTGATGGCAATATATTGTAGGTATAGGTTTAAAAATAACTTACTTGCAAAGATTACATACGTCGCCAAAAATGGACTTAAACTAGAATGTGCTTTTCTTTTTTATCAACATGGAATAATAACCATAAAATATTATATACCACAGTATCGTAACAATACTATTAAATCGCATTTAAATTGTATTATCTCTTTTTCTTGTCATATGAATTTTTTCAAAGCAACATGAACGGTTCCGTGGGTGCCGCCCGCCCACCGCTACGAGCCCAGGCGCTACGATGCCGTAGCTCTCTACTACGACTATTAATGAGTTCCAAAATATTAATTAACTTTATATAAAGCTGTTTTGATAACAAATTGCAACGCAGTATAATGTTCCAAATATTTCATAAAGCAAGGAGGTCTGTTACGATACTTAAACTTTTTACACAATTAAAGTTTTTATAACATTTATATTTACAAATTTAAGTAAGGAAATGAGGCCCAAGAAGATATGTAGTTTTCTCTATAATATTTTTTCATTTTTTTTTTTCAATTGAATAGAAAATATTAAACGAAATAACTATCGTATTTTAGCTGATACAAATTATTCACATCTAGATCAGCTACACAGACGTTGATCATATGGATGCCTATGATCAACGTCTTGTAGCTGATCTATCCTTTGAAAATTATGGTTAATATATAGTACTTCACGATAACGTCAGGCACGGAAAATTGTAACTACATAATATTCAGAATCAGAAATCTTTATCGGCCATTATAACAGTATTGACGTTATACTAATCAATTCATTTTACAACAAGTTGGTATTAATTTCAAAGCAAGATTGTCTACTAGAAAAACTATGATATAAACTACTTAATCATTAAGAAGATTCATAGTAGACAATTTAATTACATAGGCAAAATATTTAAAGGAAACTTTTTAAAAAGTTTTTCGTTTCAACAAAAGCAACAAGAACCATAATTTTATTCACGAGTTTCGTTTAGCACAAAGAGAGCGGAAGTCATAAACCGAATGTGTTTCCGGACACAAGATGGCCGCCGGAAGCGGGGAGAGTGGCGGCTTCCGGCTGTACACTTCCGCTGCGGAGAACACTTACACTGAGATGAAAGATTTATTAAAATAAAATACTTACTAGCTTCAGTTATGTAATATTTCAGGATTTCGAGTAAATTTACAAACTATATATCTAAATATTAGCTATATACATAAATGATCTATAATACGTGCACACAATTACACGAAGACCAACTTATATTTATAACGTCTCTTATTAGGTAATACGAAGCGTTAAATATAAAGTTTAAAAGGAATGAAAATTTGAAATACATATTTGTTACAATATTTCTAAACCAAGGATTGGAAGGATGTCATAACAGAACATCATCTTCTTAATATATCTTCCGATTTCACAATATAAAACTGTTTTGTTAATTGTTATCAGACCTCATCTTTCAGGCCTTATTTTATAGTAATAGAAAATTTAATTTTAAGTATAAGACTTTTTTGAACACCAACCTTAAATATTAGGTCCTTACATATGAAATTGGCGTTTTGTATGGGAGGAACAAAAAGTCGAATTTTTTAATATAATATATTTAATTAATCAAAGTATGAACCATTATTTTCTATGCACTTTTGCCATCTCATAGGTAGTTCATTGATCCCTTTACTAAAAAAACCAGTCGGACGGGAATCAATAAAATCTTTGAAGGCGATTTGGACTGCCCCATCGGAGTTGAATTTTTTCCCTTGCAAGAAGTTATCCAAATTTCGAAAAAAATGGTAATCTGTTGGAGCAAGGTCCGGGGAGTACGGAGGATGTCTTAGACTTTCCAATTGAAGCTCTTCTAATTTAGTAGCCGTCTGTAGCGCAGTGTGTGGTCTAGCGTTGTCGTGAAGCAGCAGTGGCGTGGAGCGATTGACCAGCCTAGGTTGTTTAGCCGCTAGCTTTTCCATCATGGTTTGCAATTCCTGACAATAGACATCAGCCGTAATAGTCTGGCCAGATTTGAAAAAACTGTAATGAACAATACCGGCACTAGTCCACCAAACGCTTACAAGTAACTTTTTTGGGGTTAATTTTCGCTTGGGGCAGGATTTGGCTGGCTGGCCAGGATCTAACCATTGCGCTGAGCGCTTCCGATTATCGTAAAGAACCCATTTTTCATCACAGGTAATGATTCGGTTTAAAATACCTTCATTATTGTGCCGGTTTAGTAATGTAACGCAGCAGTCGACGCGCGTTTGCCGGTTTGTTTCAGTCAATTCGTGAGGTACCCACCTTTCAAGCTTTTTAATCTTCCCAATTTGCTTCAAGTGAATTAAAACAGTTTTATCACTAACATCGCAGCCTGCAGCTAACTCGGACGTGGTTTGCGATGGATCCGCTTCCACAATAGCCTTCAACTCTTCATTATCAACTTGAGTCTCAGGCCGTCCACGGGGCTTGTTCTGCAGGTCGAAATTTCCAGAACGAAAACGTTGGAACCAAAAACGAACTGTGTTTTCTTTTGCAACACGACCGCCATACACATCATTCACCCTTCGAGTTGTTTCCGCAGCACTAGTGCCACGGCGGAACTCGTACTCGTAAATAATGCGATATTTAAGGTTTTCCATTTTGTAAAATGAGTGACGCAAACAGAAAAAAACAGAAGAAAAAAAACAAATGAATGACGATCATCGAAGCACAAATACATGAGTCTATAGCTGTACAAATTTGAATTTGGAATTCCTTACCAAAGAGGAGAAATTCGTGATTAAAGTGGCCAGTACGAAAAACGCCAATTTCATATGTAAGGACCTAATACATATAGCACATAAAAACAATACAAAACCCATTAAATTAGATTGGACAATGGGAGTTTATACCTAGTCTAACTAGACGACTCAAATGTGTAAAATTAAAGAAAATTATCAAAATTAAAAACAATGAAAAGATGGTTAGGTACTCATCTACATTCTTACAGTGCCAATTTTAGGTATTGGACAACTTATTGAGCAACAGTGATTTCTTGGCAGAAAAAACACCCATCTTGTACAACAAATTTAAACTATTTAATTTTCCATTGTTACAGATATTCCATCACGGGCGCACCTTGGTCGTACACTAAACGCCAAATAACCTCAAACAAATACATATCAAACTATGCACTGACTAAGCTTAGAACAAAATTATACACCTAGTAATATACTTTTTGAATAGTAAGATATTGGCTGAATTGCGCACGTAAGAAAAAGAAAAAGCTAGGTAGAAAAAGCAGGGAGGTTTGCGGGTTAGCTTGTGTTAGTGTGTGGGGCAATAGCCCCCGGGCTCATCGTGGAGGCAGAGGGAGGCGCGCTGCTGGGGCGGCTGCAGGGCGCTCTGCGCGGAGGCGCCGCCGCCGCCTCGCCCGCCAGGGTCGCCAGCTCCATCCGGGGCTACCTGACCAACAAGGTCGGCTCGCTGCAGCTTAGAGACACAGGTCAGTTAACACACCTTGAAACATTTACTTTTAGATTAATTTACAGCTGCACAAGTAAGTAATAACTTACACGGTTTGTTGAACTACATAAAAAAGAAGGAATATTTATTAGATTCTACCCATTGGGATCATCGATAATGATAAAAATAGAATTTCATTCATAACTAGGCCCAAGTGGTCCGGATGATGCCAATGGGAGTATAATGAAGTTAAATTGAAAGAGTATAACCGGTTCAATTTAACTTCAATAAAACTATCAGGTACTTATATTTTATATAACTGCAATATGCATAGTTCAATTGGGCGTTACCTTACTCTTAAGTTATACGAGTAACCAATGAAATAGACACGAAATCGTTTTCAAAGAAGACTTCAATGGATAAAAATAAAATACATTCAAGAAATAAGTATTTTGAGTCACGATTCTTAAATTTTGAAATTACTAAGATAAATGTTTAGATTAGGTAAAACTAAGATTCTTCTTAAGAGGGTATGACACTATTAATATAATATCTCTAGCTATAAGAAATTAAAGATCACAAAGCCTGAAATTATAAAACTATTCTCCAAACTAGTATTATTTATAAAAACATTGACACATGCTAAGCAAAAACATGGAAATTATTTCGAATGGAAAAAGATAACTTCCAGCGTGACTTGACCTCGCAATCCCAGAATACCGTCCTGCTGCATTTCCAATTATGCTATGGAAGCTGGTGCTGGACAGTCAAATTTTCTCCATCTGTTTGAATGCACTTCTTTTTGAAGTTGGCGACATCCACCCAAATAGCAGAAGACTATTTACATCGGCTGGTAGGTTGATATACGATCAACACTGAACAACAAATAGATGAAACCATTTTTAATATGACTAGTATAGGGAAAAGATAACTTCGACAGTCCAGCACCCGCTTCCATAGCATAATTGGAAATGTACCAAGATGGTATTCTGCGGGTTGCAGGTTCAAGCCTGGAAGCCAGGGCGGGAGTTATCTTTTTCCATCACAAATAACTTCTATATTGTTCAAGTGTAACAACACGTCAGTAAATACAATTAATACAACAAAACATCCTATTGGTGTGTCTACTACAAACTGCAAAAAGGCGCTTTTCTTCTTCAAATATACGACCCCACAAACAATTTCCAGAACCAATTTAAGCTTTAAAATTAGACTCTATGACTCAGTTATAAGGATTTGAAACCCGCAAATAGCAGTTGTTTGCGGAGGGTACAGCTAACGATGAACAAATATTTGCGAGACAATGCCTTCATTGGATCAACAAGGGAGTGTGACGTCATCCGACCGGTGTACAAGCAGTCTGATTATTTATATCATGATCATGAGGAAATCCGTTAGAATTACATGAAAAAAAAACATTATTAATTCTTTTTTTGAATATTATATTGTCTTGTTTTAACAAAGTTTAAAAACAAGAAGTAATATTTTACTTTGTTGATCAATACTTTATAAATCAAAATTTTAGGTGGGTATTAACTTGGACTGCAAAGAGCCAATCGAATCGATTGCAGCGTAAACCTCATAAGCTGTCCTGTAATTAACGAAATAGACCCGCCATTTTGCCAAAAAGTGATAAAAAACTTTGATGAAAAAATCGAAATCTGTCAGCGTGCTCATGGTGGACATTTGCCAGATATCATTTTTCATTCATAACTGCCAAACTTTTCTCTTCGTAATGCAATAAAAATATGAAACATCTTTATCTAAATACTTTGTTTTATTTCGTTTTAGAAAACAAAGTTCTTGTTCAAAATCCTTTGTATATAAACGGCAATACTATAGTATTATAAATAATTATAAAAACAGATTTGGATTCTTTTGAAAGAAATGTGACTTAACTTGACTAATTTGGAACATGCACTGCAAGTGATTAAATATTCGGTAATCAAAAAATGAGTCAACACTCACCTTTTACACTTATTTGAGAGCACGAAATATAACTTATTGAAATTATCCTTCATAACAAGTTTAAATTAATTAAAAAAGTAATAGACCCGACTGCAAATTATTTATCGTCGTTAAACGTTTTGTCGTCCCATTGAAATTAAAACAGCAAACTAAGTATATTTATGGAATCGTCCTCTAAAGCCTTTCATATTGAAACCCCACTCCATGGGTTGGGAAGAAAAAAATGTTTTATCTCACAATATGGTGTCTAAAATCGGCTAGTTGCTTTTTGGCAGTGTAAAAAGCTTTGGGTTCAGTGTTAAGACCAGTCTTCTACAACCCGATGAGGACATTGGTAGTATGCCCGTAGCTGGGCTAATAAGGATACAAAAGATTTTAAATAGCCTCCAAGTGACCCTAATGCGCAGCAACATAGGCATCCACAAGTAATCTGTGTGCTGCTGCCCTACGGTACACAATTTTTCCCAAGTTGTTTAATAAGCATTCAATCGAGGTATATTACAGTCAGATATTTTTAAGTACAGAACTGTATCTGAAGTTACTTAAGCCGAAAACTTTGACAGTAATTTTATCTACGATAACTTGGGAATAAACTTGCAAACTACACCCTAACAGGATCGATTCCCCACACAGCAAACGTGCAGGCACCGCAATTTGCCGACATCTCCCCTAATTGCATCAATTACTGAGTCGCGGGTTCGATCCCCGACGTCGTGTTACACTCGTTATGTCGTACAATTTCCCTGGGTAATTTTTCCTTTGATTATGGCAACATTTATTAGGGAGGGGTAATTGAGGCTGCAGGTTAATTATGCTGAAACAGTTTTATTACTGGTACTTAAAGTATCGGTTACAATGTTTTACAAGTACCTACTATTAAAAAAAAATAGTCTCACTAATAAAAGTAATCAAGTAACCTTTTCCTGCAAACTGCTGTTTCCAATATTCACTATCACTATCAACTATTCATTATTGCATTATAATATAAGTATATAAAATTTGACTTACTAGCTACTAAACATAAAATACATCTACCCTACATTTTCTTAAAACATGGGTAATATTTTATTACATGTAATATTTTTGCACAAGTCATTTGGCGGCTTTGAATTCGTCTGTCGAGTTTTTATTATAAAGAGATGAGATTTTCAAATAAAGATCAAAGACTGTGATTATGCTTAGGTATCTTCAATCTTAAGGATAAGGTTGGTCTCAATTATTTATTTCATTCATCGATACGTATATATGTTACGCTAAGTGTGCTGGGCTAAAAGAAATTCGTTTACGGTGGCTGGGCTTAAATAAGTTAGTTACAGTGGCTAGATAAAAAGCAATTAGGTACCAGTGGCTAGGTTTAATAAATTAGTTAAAAGTGGCCGGACTAAAATAAATTAGTTAACGGTGGCTGGGCTTGAAGAAATTAGTTAACAGTGGGTTTTTGCGTGCGAGATGTAAGCGTACAAATGTACTGTGAAAAAGCTTTTCCCAAGAAATATGAGGTATAGGAAGAATTACCCTTTTTAGTTTCCCCTTAGGGCAAAATGGAGCGCTATTACTGAGACTCCGCTTTCTTTCTGTCTGTCCGTGCGTATATGTCTCTAGCTCGTAATAATAAAAACCTGAAATTTTCACATTTTGTAGAAAGTTGACCCAAAGCGTCGATCAATTAAAGTACAAATTAAATGATTCTCACGGGGCACCAATACATAAGAAAGAATAATAAAAAGTATTTTTGCACTCTAACACGTGCGGTGGTCAAGAGATCTAGAGCTCGTTCGAGTACAAATATTCGAATACAATCGTATATATCTAGCAAAATGCAGAAATGGTGTCCGTGAAAGTGGTATTTAGAACATTTTTGTTACGGATCTAAGTCAAAACCGTCAGTAGGGAGAAATCTGAACTTTTGTTCCAAAAAAAATTGTGCACAGTTTCAGACTTTGGACTGCTACTTAAACAAATTCTATCAACACTGTCCCACACGGAAACCAAGCCAAGCAATATTCTAAAATGACAATAACGCCCAATTTTCTTTAAAAATATGTAGAAGTGACAGTGTGTCTGTAATTTTACAGCACTATTATGCCTAAAATACTAAGTAGTAGAGTTCCAGAAGGATGGCAATAAATCTTTACCATTATACAGCCCTAACTACTAAATATGTATTTTATATATCAGCTAAGCTATACTTAAAGAAACATTTTCGTATTTGGAACAGACGGCCCTTAGCCTTCTTACAGGCGCTACAGCTACGTTATTATAGCGTTCTTTTGGAGGCACTCGATCACGTCGCAAGGAAACTGTAGTAGATCGGGAGGAAATTGGATTCTGTTCCCAAGTCGAGTGTTTGGGAAAGGCGAATGAAACGCCTTTTTTAGATTGAAATCCTACCCAGGTACACAAGGCTTCCTATTAAATAGCACCGTATTAAAACTGTTTGCTATTGGATATATTCAGGCGTTCATTTGCGGTAATACTAAAATTTAAAACATTCTATCAATATTTTTACTGTTTTAAGACTAGCCATGGATAATGCACATATTATAATATTGAGAAGTAATGGTAAGATCGAAGTTTTGAAGCTATGGACTGCCGTGCAGCAGGTCCATAGTTCGAACTCCACCGCGGGCTTGAGCTTCACCGCAAGGTGGAAGGACATTTTGCGAACGATCACTCTAAAGTAGAAAATCTGTCGCCAAGCATCTAACTGTGTGTTCCCGCAGCAGTCCTTGAGAGCCAGTAAAATTACAGGCACATGAGACCTAACAACTGTACGTCTCAGTTTGACGGGCACAGTGCAATTCGTCGTTGATGAAATGCGTCTGTTATAGGCAGAGGTTAGTCCACCTAACATCAGGTGGGCCTCGGGCTCGTTCCGTCACAATCAATTAAAAAAAAATGTTTCACTAGCAAAAACCTGGAAAATTGCTGTCAAGGACAGCTACAGAACACACCTTTACCTTCTTGGCGACAGTATCTCTGCTTATGCTTATGCCCACAGCATTTCGCTTAGTAGTGAAAGCCATTGTTGGTCACATTGTTGGAGAGACTATAGTTTACTTTAAAGTGTTTAAAGCACTAAGAGTGATACGAGTGTGCCAGTTCCCTTTTTAGATTTCAGACTAAAATTATTTCGATGTTAGAAAGTAACATCTCTAGTCTCCCGGGACTACCGCCAGGTGACTGTGACGTGAGGGGAGCCTGGGGTTACTCAGCCCTACCTATGAATATTTGATGTCCCCCTGCGCCGCGCCGCCGGTCGCGGCTCGAGTCGAAACTCGTGTACTATGCAAATGGTATCTGACAGTCGACGTGATGGCCGCGCATTTGATGCGAGAAGATATGCTATTTTCGTTTTGATTTATTGAATAACAAGTTAAAGTGGCTCTATTAAGTGATAATGCATCAACAAAGTGAACTTTTCTATGAAATTACGAGAACATATAGTTTAGTCTCAATCATGAGATTGAGTTTTGCTTTCTAGGGTAGGTACTGTAGGAACTCTTACCTTTTAAAGTCATTGGATTTCCAACAACAATATTACAGCATTACCTCATAACAATGTCATCACGCTTTTAGTTACTGGGATTAGCAAAGAAGTTTTAATTTTTCATAACTCCTTGTGCAAGATATGGTAGATACTAACCTTTTTTTTCCAATAGATTTTTTCAAATTTTGTTTTTTTTATTATTAATTTTACTTTGCTTTATCAAAATAACCTCGTAACTTCACGACCTATTAATAATATAAACCAAGTTTTGGAACTCCAAGACTCTAAGCTGCCGCTTTAGCCACTTCCCTATTTACTTTTAATAGTGTGTCCCATTAAACTACACCGGAAATAAAATACATTTAAATGATAATGTATTTAATAATAAAAAATATTTGAACATTAAAAATTAAAAAAATATAATTTAAGATGCAAAAAATATATCTAGCGACTATTCCGTCTAAAATGTCCTATTGAGCCGAAGTAACGCCAGAAAAACGACGAAGTATAGCAGGAAAAGTTGTCAAAAAGAAATGTGATTGAATATTTCATGACATGAGAGTCATGAACTCCTATAGATCCTTCTTTTAGCATTGAAACGCGTCGAAAAGCGACAAAAAACGTATCTGATGTCGACTGGAAATTTAGCGGAATTACAGTCACTAGATAATATATTTTGTATTTTTATTAACATTATGTTTTATAACATTCATTATTATTCATAGATTAACGCAAAGTAACGCCTGAATCTGTTAATTGTTTACTTAATTTGGTATATTTTATATCCTATAAACCTGTCGTGAATATAGAAAATGAAATGGTAAATACATGTTAACATGAATAGTACCTACCTACTGAATAATGCAGTTGCCTGAAAGAAATCGCTCAAGCTATAAATTCGCCTATTGTGATGCATAGTTTATTCTATGTAATATTTTTAAATATCTTAATAGTATCTCAATGTGTGTTATCTATCTATTTGTCTAATACATACCTATAATATCACCACTATCATCCACTCGTCCCATACTTTTGTCGCCCTCAGCATTTTATTGTTTATCTATCCAGGCGGTCTCCGCTAGACCACACACTAGGGGTAGACGTTTTGACGATGGTGCATTTGTGCTCTTGTTCTCCTAAGCTTTAATGTAAGTTAGTTCGTTTGTCTTTACATTGAACAGTTCAATATTAGATTTAATTCAACTTTGATTAAATTAGTACTTTTTAAAAACACTTACGACTTTTCCCAGTTTGACTACATACTAAATATAGGCGTCAAAAACAAACAAATATTCTTATATTTATTTTATAAAAACACAAAGCACTAAAAAGCAATACATATATTTATACAAACATATTTTTCATAAATATTACAAGCTTACCTCAAGGCTTCGAGAGTCGACGCTCGCAGAATAAAAATGCTTATTTATTATTTATATTGTTCGAATTGGATAACGTTCCTGCCTCAGGCGATTGTGTAATGGAAAATATCGATTTTCCAACATCATCCCTATCAGCTTTGTTTCTGGCACTTTGGCTCAATGGCAGCCCTAATAGGTTTTTAAATATTTATGTATAGATAGAGATATATTTTTGTAGATACAACTGCCTTACAAAAAATGAAACCGTTATCTGGTGCTAATATGCGTAATATTACCAATTATATTGAAAAGATTACGTAATACTAACAAACATATCATTAGTTATTTAATAATATTAGGTTAGCTCGTATTAAGGCAGTTACATTCGACATTAATATTTAAATTTAAGTCAGTTTATTAACATGAGTTAATACGGTGTAAAATTACATTATACTGTGAGACATAAAGTTCTGGTATAAAATTAATATTAAAAAAAATCGGCCAAGTGCAAGCAGGACTCACGCACGAAGGGTTCCGTACCATTATCCATACAACCTTAGACACTATATTATAAACTTTTTTTAAGTTTTCACGTGCGCAAGTGCGATTCGCACTTGGCCGATTTTTGTATCTGTTTTTAAAGCATATACTGAAATAAATGTGAAATTTAAACTGTCTAACTATCGCGGTTAATGAGATACAGCCTGGTGACAGACAGACGGACAGTGAAGTCTTAGTAAAATAATCCCGTTTTTACCCTTTGAGTACAGAACCCTTGAATTGGAACTATCAGAGGAAATATAAAAATTGGATGATCTATTTATAAGTTATGTTTGACCATGCAAAAAAAATCGAAGTCAAGTTGATATGATAATTCTATAATAAATTGATAACTCTTTTAAAATTTATTTTACAATACACAATACCTTTGTATAGCACAGTTATACTTTACATATAAACTTCACCTTCAAATTCAATAATACCCAATTAACAACTCAAAAACTTCCCTAACAACGTGTTATCACAACTTGAAACCGATTACAAACAATATTCCTGTTGAGTGGAGCGAGTAACGATTACGATTGTCGTGTTTCCATTATCGATTCCTGACAAAGAGAGCCGCGTGCCCCCACTTGCTTTGACATCGAGTGACAAATGAATATCGAGATAGAGGTACAACACTACGTGTCATAATTGGGGTGGGGTGAGATGTGAGATAATATTTTGGTTGTAATATTATTTCGGGTATGTTAGGGACGGCTATGGAAACGATATACATTGCTAAGAATTTCGATTTGTGGTAACTGTAATTTTAAATAGTTTAGTGCCTTTCAGAATGTTCGAGTAAGTTGCGGTTATACTACCCAGAACATTAAATAACTGAATGATAAAAATTACAGTTAACATGCTCGCGCGTTTCAAGTTTAACCGATGGATAGGCTAAATCGATGACTGTAAAACGCAAAGGTAGTGTTTTGTTTATTAAATATGTTCTGGGTAGTATAACCAAAACTTACTCGAACATCCTGAAACAGACCCTTAAACAATTAAATAGTTACTGCACTTTACTTGTGCCGCACAGTTGAGCGCTTCAAATTGCATGCAGGGTTTAGCATGATTACTATTAATGTAAAATTTTAAAGTCATTACCGTGCATTACATGACAAGTTTTATGTTAGAAATGTTAAATATGTCTCATAAATATATTAACGAAAATGACGTACACATTTTCTTACTTTTCTTAGATTGAAGTTTAAAAGGCATTTTGTTATGATATTGAAACATGCAGAACTATGAAATAAATTACAGCAACAAACTGAAATCAACAATTGTAAAAATAAAATAGCATTTGAAATATCTTGGAACCCGCGGCATATAATATCCATAAAGAATCCTCCACAGAAACTGCAACTGTATACTTATCACAAATAGTCCAATGTAATCTCCTGATTACATTGGACTATTTGTGATAGAGTTCCTACTCTGGCGATTATTTATGGTACCCGTTGCTATATTGTCGCGTGCCGCTTTCCCCTTACAAACTTCCCTTTGCTTCATAATTATGACCATAAGAATATTATTAAGTACTTATTCTTTTGGAATTGCCTAGTCCAAGTTTGTAAGTTTTGGTCAGAAAAAGGTCTATCTCGGGATATTTACTAAGTCGTGGTCGGTGCTGCCACCTACAGACCGTCTTGATGGGAAATGTACCCTGGAAGCGTAAATTGGGTAGACGTAAGATGTCTTGGCTCCATAATATCAGGGCGTGGACAGGGATTCAGATCGTCGAGAAACTGTTCAGATTGGCGCTTAGAAAAAATAATTAAGAAGCTGCCAACCTTCATTAATGTAGAGGGCATTTAAAGCAGATAAAGAAGTCAAAGCTTACATAGATCACAAAAAACGGCCAAGTGCGAGTCGGACTCGCGCACCGTGGGTTCCGTACAAACCTGTAGGTATATAAGTAAAATTTATGGTATTATTATTGCTAAATCATAACATTTTAAAATTATTAAAAATATTCTTGTTATATTATAATATTATGATGTAACTAAAAATGTTTTCTTGTTGCAATTTTTCCTTTACCTGTGCTATAAGCCATGGCGATTGCGTTGGCTTAGAAGTTTGATTATTTCACAGTTCTAAGGGACAGTAGACTTGAGTATTTGACATGAATTTCAGCTTGATACCTCCACGCGTTCTTGAGAAAAAGGGTCTTGACAGACATACGGACAACAAAGTGATCCTATAAGGGTTCCGTTTTTTCTTTTGAGGTACGAAACCCTAAAAAAGGGTTTGTGTCCTCGGTACGTGGTTAAACTGTAGTGACTGGTAAGTGACAATCATTCTTGTCGTGAAGGTGTCTGGATGGGTAACACCACCTTGTCCATGCAGTGATTTAATACTGCTGCGCTTCAGACTGAATGGAGGTTAGTTACAGTAAAAACCACAGGTATTTGAGATATATCTAATATATTAGGTGGTGAATGCAATACAGTACAATGCACAAAATTCCAGTGTTCTGTACTGTTTGTACTTGTCAGATAAGACAGACAGAAATTTGGCGTGCTACATTAATTGTTCATGAGTGATTAAAAAACAATATCAGTTTTTGAATGATGGCGCAAAATATCTTGAAGCAATGATGGCCGAGCGGCAATATCTATGGACTGCCACATGTTGCCCTAGCTCGATCCCCGCCGCCGGCTTAGGCTTCACCGCATGGTGGAAGGACATTTTCGCTAGCTACCACCCTCAAGTAGAAAATCTGTCTTCCAGCACTTGACGATGTGTTCTGGCAGCAGTCCTTGAGAGCCAGTGAAATTACTGGCACATGAGACTTAACTACTACGTCTCAAAGTGTCGGGCGCGGAGCAATCCGTGACTTGTGTTGAAACGCATCTCTTATAGACAGAGGTTAGTGAGCTTAATACCAAGTGGGCCCCGAGCTTTTGTGGATGCACTTAGGAAACTACTACCCTATAAAGGAAATCTGTCAACATAAATCTTATGGTGTATTCCAGTAGCTATACTTTCGCGTCAGTTTCTATTCTAGATTATCCCTGTTGACAATCCTCGAAAACATCAACACTTACCGTATGGTGAGAATGAAATCACATGAGCCTATCGGTAATAAAATAAAAAAATTGTAACCATCTTCCATAGAATTTTCTACTACTTACTTAACGAAAAAATCTTCACGTTCACGACACAACTGCATCTGTATTCTCATCACAAATGGCCCGATGCAATCAGCGCCCCTGTCGGCTATTTATGGCTCCCGTGGCTAAACGTTTCCGTTACGTACTTGCCCCACTCTCCCCTCAGAAAGCCCCCTTTGTTTGAGGTTATATTAGTCATGGTGTGAATTGAATACTGAAAATATGCTGTTCCTTAATTTTTTTGTTTAAATTTTTAATTTCTTCTCATTAATTACACGACTGCCCAAAAAAAGGAGAGTTATGTTTTCAGGGTTCATGTATGTAATATTTTTTGTTATTTTGAGTTTCTTTGTTCCACTATAACTTCTAAACGGCTTAACCGATGTTAATGTATGAGATATCATTAGATTTGTCTTAACAGCCCAAGTGACACTAGGTACATAAAATTAGCAGATTTTTGACGCCATATTGTGAGAAAAAAAGAGTCAGATGTAGGCAAATAACTTTATTAGATATAATCTAATATGCTGCAGCACTTTACTAACTTCGACGTGAGTACTGGCATTTTGCTAATTCGGCGCAATAAGTCGTTCGACTTACGCGTTCAACAATAGGATATGAAACAGTGCTGGGAACTACTTAATTATGAGTAATATGGATGATAAATAATATTGTCATCATGTTTTTCTTATGTACCTACACCGCACTAAATAAATAGGTCCCACGTCATCCATTCCGGAATAAGTCATACCTACCTACTTTGTTATCGTACTCTAATGCATGAGAAAGTAAATAAATTAAAACTAGGATGACGCTTGTATACTTAGGTATCTAAGAGTTTACAAAAATATGTGTTTATTGCATAATGTAGTCAGTACTCTTACCTTTATCCTATGATTTGGGATCTGTGCAATTATTTTTATATCGTGGAATAGAAAGGATGACGTATTAATACGTTGTTAAAAGTTTTGGCTTCAGGTTATAAAACCTGAAGCCAAAACTTTAATGCGGTATATATTGGCACCTTATCGGGAATTCTCATAATCTTCTCTACCTCCACTATATTTTGGCATGTAGGGCGTATTGCATTTGGTGTGCCTAATATGATATATATTAGGCGCATATGCCATGGCCTTCATGGGCTATTACGATAATCCAGTGGCAGAGAAATATCGAATACTCCTGATCCTTACACCGGGATCTGTTTTACAAAATACAAATATTAAAAAAACAATTACACGACAATCAATAAATATCTTATGCTTCATAATGACGCAGATATAAGTACGCTAGTCTATAAAAAAATATAATGAATCTCGCACAATCAACACGGTCGCATAAATTCCGACACCAAATAAAGTTAATCCCAGTTTTAATGAAGTTCTCTACCCTAACCCAACGCACCCCACCATCCCCTGCCTACATTTATTGGCATTGTTCCCACAACATTCCGTACAGTAAACTGTGATGCAGTTACTTAGCTACAAACAATGCTACAAACGAGGACAATCGAAATCCTACGTAGCGCAGTTTGCCTAGTGTAGGATATTGGCTGCAGTCTTTACTTGGTTCGTTGGCATTTAGTACAGAGTAAGTAAAGCCGTCGATCTCGGTTTTTGTTTAAAGATGGTAGGTCATCATGGCATGGTGGTAGGGTATTTTGAGAATATTGCAAGCCATCATCATGAAGTAGAAAATCGGTCGCCAAGCACTGACAAAGGCTAGCCTATCAGCAATAAAAACTAACAATCTAAAAATAATGATTCCAGTAGTTCCCCGTGGGGTACCGGGTTAGAAAGTCACCCCCCGTTTCTGTCTGCCGGTGTCGTAAGAGACTAAAGGTAAAACACCAGAAGGTGGGCAGCAGCACCTTCTGAGAAACCGATATCTTAAACTGTGATCCCCAGGACGCCTGTCAAGCGTGGGAATTCTGGCGAATTCCCCCTTAATGGAGGAGGCTGTGTTAGCAGTAGACAATCGGGCTGAAACTGTAACAGTATAAAAATATTTATACTCTTACAGTACAACTTATTTAAGTAGTTCCAAAATCCAAAATGACCGGGATATTTCTGATGATTTGGCAACATTATTATATATTTTATTAATAAATATGGGTTTAAGCAAAGTGACACCTGAATTTATTTATTGTCTTATGAATTAATGTATCGAGGTGATAGGCGCAATGCATTGGGTTCGGGAAGTTTCGTGTCTTGAAGTCCCGGGACTTTTTCGAAGCATAGTCTCGTGTCCCGAGCCTTTCGGGTGGAGACTCAAGACACGCTTATCAAAATCGTATTGTAAACACAATAAAAACCACAGGTGTTGAAATTTAAAAAAAAAAAACTCGGCTGGAGGCTTCATTACTTCTAGTAACACATTAGACAATAAAACAATTTTTATAATATAAATCATAAGGAAAAACAAACTTAACGATATTTGACCATACTGAAATATTACAAATTAAAAAACGAGAGCAAAAATTATAGTCACGTGCTGGGTATGTTTTTTTAATGTTACCCGCGGTACATGCGTCATTGCAAAAATAGAAATATTAAAATTACACTGAAATATGTCACATTTGATATGAGATGATAAATGGATAATTAATGCAATAAGTATTATAAGATTTCATTATCACAAAGGGAATCTACGATTGCAGAGAAAACAAACTATTTGCTTACTTTGATGATGATAATAATGATTATTACTTAAATTGTAATGTTATTGATAAATCTCATAAAAAAATAACAATTCTGTTGAAGTCCCGGGACGTCCCGAGACTTTGTACCAAAGATTTTTCGTGTCCCGGGAATTTGATAATGTCGTGACCTCCTACCTTTTTGCCACTCGGAACTATTTAATTTAAATCCCTAAACGCTACTGTAACTTTAATGGAAAATTGAGACGTCATCATCGAAGACTAGGCCATTTCATCGCTTGATAACATAATATTAATAATACAATTGAAGCCTTGCCAATCGCGGAGCACCGAGTTTTACACATTTTGGTTTTGGCTCACTTAATTTTAATAAAAAATATTGAATCGTATTTAAATGAAGTTCTCTTGTTAAAATATACCACGAGACGAAAAATTATAGTTATGGGCATGATTCGAACCCGCTGCGCCATCCACCCCTATAGCCCGGTAATGCTCTAACCGCTAAGCCAACAAGACACATGACTCTAATGTATCTTTTCATTCTTAATCCTCGTATGGGAACCGAAGAACATACGTCATTACAAAAATAAAAAAATTAAGAATGAAGTTCTCTTATTTCAAGTTGATCTCCTTTTTCAATTTGATATAACATTATCTGAGGACTTATGGCCTTGGCCAAAAAAGAACTCTGAAGAAGGTTTTTTTTCTATGTTATTGTGACGGAACAAGCACGAGGCCCACCTGATGTTAAGCGCATATAACAGATGCATTTCATCACAAGTGACGGACTGCACGGCGCCCGTCACCCTGAGACATAGTTGTTGAGTCTCATGTGCCTGTAATTTCACTGGCACTCAAGGACTGCTGCCTAATTGAGGGTGGTAGCTAGCCAGGCGAGAATCGTCAGAGCACAAAATTCCCTTCCACCATGCGGTGAACTTCAAGCCGGCGCGTGGGATTCGAACCATGGACCTGCAGCACCGCAGTCCATATCTATTATCGCTAGGCTATCATTACTTCAAAAGGTTGAACACATTTGCCAAAAAAAAAACATGTGCCAGGCCACCAAATTTGTGTTTTGCCTACTTACCTATAGCAAAAATCTGTCGCCTTATGAAGATCATATTATAACTTCATAAGATCTAAGAAATATCGGGAACTGAACATAAAATATTTAGGTGGGAAATAAATATCCATTGGTAGATAAATATGTGACCATGAGCGAGCATAGATAAATATAGGGACATATGAGTAAAATACACTTCGTCACATATAAAGAGGTAAAGTGGGGATATATACCCGTGCCTGTGGTTTAACCGATGAATTTTATGTAGGTAGCTAATATGTTAAAGGGTTTACCCGACTTTTTAGTTAATTTTCACCTAAATCGGTTATATAGTGTAATCGTGAACTACTCAGTTAAATTGGGGTAAAAGGTACCCCAATCCATGGTCTAAGGTACGAAATTTTATCAAAGTCCGTATCGCCTTTTTCATGGTGTTTTTTTTTTTTTAATGTAATTGAGACTGATCATGCACTAGGCCCACCTGATGTTAAGCGGACCTCTGCCTATAACAGATGCATTTTGTCAGTAGTCACGAATTGCACTGCGCCGGTCACCTTGAGACATAGATGTTAAGTCTCATGTGCCTGTAATTTCACTGGATCTCAAGGACTGCTGCCGGAACAAACAGTTAGGTACTTGGCGACAGATTTTCTACTTGAGGGTGGTCGCTAGCCAGGCGGGCATTCACAAAATGCCCTTCCACCATGCAAACAAATACACAGACATATGCACACACTTGCTCGTTATACGAATACTACCCTGGACTAGAATTTCAACTCCTCGTCTTCCTATAGGAGTCGTTAAGAAGAGAAAAGTGGGTACCAGGTGGGTAGGAGCGCCTTCTGAAGAACTGCACACACTGCAATCCCCGAGACATCTGCCAAGCGTAAGTATTATGGCAAACCCGGGGCAGATCTTGGTTCATCAGTGCACGTTACGGCTGTTGATGATGATGGAGAATAAGATAACATTTAACAAATCCGCAAGCGTTTGATCACCATGATGGAAACTTGCGACTTAGTCTTCGCTGAAAGACGTGCTTATACAACTTTGTACCAACGACTATAGGGAATTAGATGCTGACGCTGGAAACACCCATACGATCTCGTCAGTACGACTGATTGATTTTTCGAGGAATTTTCGTAACCATACATATCGCCGCGAAAATCTGCCAAGCACCTAAAAGTGTGTTCCGACAGCAGTCCTTGAAAGCCAGTGAAATTACAGGCACATAAGACTTAAAAACTATGTCCCAGGTGACGGGCGCAGTGCAATTCGTGACTTGTGACGAAATGCATCTATTATAGGAAGAGGTTAGTCCGCTTAACATCAGGTTGGCCTCGAGCTTGATCCGTCACAATAACATTAAAAAAAAAAAAACTGCTAATGATTCCTTGTAAGCAATAGCTTTGAGCAATTTCTGCGTAGCAGGTGTAGTTCGAAAAAATTACATTAAATTTACGCGGTTGGGTTATTCTCGAAATCTCTCGAATATTTTAGCAGTGGTGGTGCAATATTTCTCTTCAAGTCTAATATTTTCGACGTATGGATTACACAACCAGCTGCAAGTTTCTAATAATAGATTTCTGTGGCTATACACGTATTGACCAGTCGCCTGATAAGGAGCCCGATTTTGTTATCTGTTTGATAAAAATTGTTTGAATTCAATTCATTCTTTAGCTCTTTGAGGATTCATGTCTTTATGATGTTTTTTTTATGTGACTGATTATTATTATCGTTTTTATTCGCAACCCGGATCCTGGTACTATCCTACTACTGCCTATCGCAATCGAAATACCGGTTGTATAGGTTGTATAGCGACTTTTACAGAAAATCTTATTCAGGTTCTCGTTCTTATTCTTCTGGGTTCTTATTTTATTACTTTTATATCAATAACAGTTTATTTTAAGACCATAGAACTACTTCTCTATGACAAACATTATTAATTTATAATTAAATATTTCTGCGCGCTATAACCCCGTAAATTTTGGCGAGTAAGCGTCGTTAGTAATTTTTATCAGCTCTTAAATAACTTATACTCTTGAAATATGAAACTAGCAAATCGTTTTCAGATATCTAAAAGTAATAGATATTTTTTTATTTTTTTATTTTATGCTTGATAGGTTAGCCTTTGACCTCTATCTCACCTGATGGTAAGTGATGATGTGGTCGAAGATGTTGTTCAGGCTAATCTAGAAGTACTGGCTCTCAAGGACAGCTGCCGGAACACACCGTTAGGTGCTTGGCGACAGATTTTCTACTTGAGGGTGGTAGCTAGCCAGGCGGGCATTCGCAAAATGCCCTACCACCATGCTATAACGACTGCCATCCTAAGACGACAACCGGGACCGACGGCTTAACGTGCCCTCCGAAGCACGGAAACGCTCAGTAGTAATGTCACTAGCGGTCACCCATCCAACTCATGACCGCGCGCAACGTTGCTTAACTTTGCCGATCGGTTGAGAACACTAAGTAATCTTCGCTACGAGCGCTTCAAAACGATGTGACTGATTATTATTATCGTTTCTCTTCGCAACCCGGATCCTGGTACTATCCTACTACTGTCTATAGCAATCGAGATGCCGGTTGTATAGCGACTATTACAGAAAATTTTCTTTCTAAAATTTTTGTGGTTATCAGATTTTTATAAATTTTATTAGCTTGATATCAGTAACAGTTTATTTTAAGACAATAAAACTACTTCTCTATGACAAACATTATTAATTTATAATTATATATTTCTGCGCACTATAACTGCGTAAATTTTGGCGGGAAAGCGTCCGTTAGTATTTTTTATCTGCACTTAAATAACTTATACTCTTGAAATATTAAACTATCAAATCGTTTTCAGATATCTAAAAGTAATAGATATATATTTCCTATCCTTTACTCTTATTCTTAAATATTTTTCTGAGCGCACTGTCATTTACTCTAGAAGGTATATCTTATATATAAAATTCTCGTGTCACAGTTTTCGTTGCCATACTCCTCCGAAACGGCTTGACCGATTTTGATGAAATATTTTGTGCTTATCCGGTATCTATGAGAATCGACCAACATCTATTTTTCATCCCCCTAAATGTTAGGGGTAGTTGTGTTTTTATTTTTTAGACACAATTTAAATTTCTATTTTTTTATGATACAACATACAAAAATACATACAATCCTCAATTTTCACCCTTCTACGATCAACCCTTATTTTTTAATAGCCATTTAATTATTTATATGGCAAAATAACGTTTGCCGGGTCAGCTAGTATATATATATATATATCGGTTTAAATAAAATGCCTCACATGGCACCGCTTGGCCGGTGTACTACAATATACTAATTAATTACTTATGTTTCCCTATTTGTAGCCGTTTTAAGGAGAAACCTTTGTTTTATTCGTGGTTTTCAAATCATAGTTCGATGTGGTTAATTATTTCATTAATATTTACCTTGTTTTGTCCCCTGTTACAAACTTCGATCTGGAATAAGGATAATGGACAAGTTGCCAGCAAAATGTGGCTGCGATCGTTGGTTCTTGCTCTGGATCGTCATAAATACACATGTATTTACGACCTTATGGCATAAGTGGAATGTTACCCTTATTTTAGATAAAAAAAATCTTTTAATAAAACACTTTTAATTCTTAATTAACTCCAAAATTCTGGCATATATATGTGACGAAGTCCACTGCGCCTGTCACCCTGAGATATACAGTTGTTGAGTCTCATGTAATTTTACTGGCTCTCAAGGACTGCTGCCAGAACATTATGTTAGATGCTTGGCGACATATTTTCTACTTGAGGGCGGTAGCGTATCTAGCCAGGCAAACATACGCAAAATGCCCTCCCACCATGTGTTGAAGGTTAAGCTGGCGGTGGGGATCAAACCATAGACCTGCGGCACCACAGTCCATAGCTATAACCGCTCGGTTATCAAACAATATGTTGGTCTTGGAGTTTTCGGCACGGAACGGTCGCGCGGTACGCGAGCCCATATCCGCGGGTAGTTCTAAGGCGAAAACGTCCAGAAAGACGGCATAGAAAAATATATAGAGACATGCTTGACAATGGCATTTTAGCTAACATGCCTACTGAACGCTGCTTGAGATCTAATATAAGCTTAGGTAATCCTTTGTTCGAAAACAAAGTTTGAAACGTAAGTCTGTCACTTATTTGATTGCTTTATACAACTGAACAAAGAGTCAAATATTTCAAATCAAAGTAATGATTCTGCAACCAGTTATATACTGAACAGAACCTGCGATTCGCACGGTGGCCATGTTCATATAGCACTATCTCTATCACACAAACGACTTCATTAAAAGCATGCAGCCCGCTCTCACGTCGAAGTTCTAATTCCTTTTTTAATATTTAGTAGTGCGAAAAAAAAATTGTAAATATAAGGTCTAAATATACTAAAGTATAAGATGTGGTTGTTGACCCCCCGGGGAGCGTGTATTGTCTAATTCCAATGCAAACGAAAACGATCTTCATTTTATATTCGGACTGAATAATGGGCATCGTTTTCAAAGCAAAATGTCAAAATAATTTCAAAAATAGCTCATCTCCATTACCATCATAGGCATATAATTACTAACCCCGAGGCTAGAATGTCACCCCCCCCCCCCCCCATTACTACCTAGTGGTAAAATACCGGATGCTGGGCAGCAGCGCCTTCTGATGAACTGATATCTTAAACTGCGATACCCAAGACGCGTGCCAAGCGTGGGGATTATGGCAAACCACCCTATATTACCCTTAAAGAGTGAGGCTGTGTTCAGCAGTGCACAATCTGGCTAGTTATACAGTTAGTCTCCTGTAGTTTTTATAAATAGCTAACGCGCCACGCTGTCTAGGAACCTAAGGTTATAGACCGACAAAACTTTAGAGACGGCGATGATTTTTGCTACTACGAAATCTAAGGCGCAATGCAGGTGTAACACAGTAGTAGGTAAATGAAATATCTCCTTAGTTTTTCTGTAATCAGTTAATCAGCTATATTTATCACCATTTTAATCTATAAATTTGAGACACACAGTATAATTAGGGAACGATAAAACACCTATATATGTTATATACCAATTATATACATAAGCAACGTCGATCATGTGCATTATTGATGTAATTACCAAATCTCTTTATCTACTTACCTACGTGAAGAAATTCACATTTTTATTGAACGTGGCAGATTATTTCAATATTTAATTTTGTAATCAAATTTGTTGCAGAGACTCAAAATTGATGGCTTTCGATCTTTTTTGATTTTACCTTTGGTTTTGACATGTGTTAATGGACTTAGGGGGAGAGAAATCTTAGAAAATAAAACAGTTATTTAGAAATATCTGTACACAATTTTATTATTGATGTCATATTTTCTTTACAAAATCACAAATATACGATAGGAAATTCATTTTTTAAGTCATGTGCGGGGTTCGAGCCCGCGTCCATTCACCCCTTGAACCGGGGTATGCTACCAATTGAGCTAACATGACATGACGTCATAACTCAAATCTTTCCTATCGTTCTTTAACCATTGTATTGGGATGGAGAGACGCGGGTTCGAATCCCGCACATGACTTAAATTTTTCCTATCGTATATTTGTGATTTTGTAATGTAATCCGCATAGCAGGCGTTATTGCAAACCTAACAATATTAAAAAGTCATATTTTCTACTGAAATGATTAAACAACAAATTATGCTGAAAACGGGTTGATTGTTCATAAAATGTTTAAGCTGTCAAAAACAATTACGTATTGTTTTATTTTTATTTCATGCGATTTCTTATTCTTATAAAAAAAAGATTTTTTTTTATTATTTTTATTAACACCTCATTGATGAAGACAATAATGAGACACGCACCGGGCACAATACTAAAAGTTTGCACGCACGATTAGAATGTGATGCGTACGACCTTTTGGAAGTAAGGCACGTGCGGACGGCCCGGGAGATAATGGTTCGTCACTTTTTTCTTGCTGTAGATTTTAGCTCATGATTTGTTACGGCAATAGGTACATAAAAAATATAATTACACGTTTTTTTTTTTTAATGTTATTGTGATGGAACAAACTCGAGGCCCACCTGATGTTAAGCGGACTAACCTCTGCCTATAACAGATGCATTTCATCACAGGTCAAGAATTGCACTGCGCCCGTCACCTTGAGACATAGTTGTTAAGTCTCATGTGCCTGTAATTTCACTGGCTCTCAAGGACTGCTGCCGGAACACACCGTTAGGTGCTTGGCGACAGATTTTCTACTTGAGGGTGGTAGCTAGCCAGGCGGGCAATCGCAAAATGCCCTTCCACCATGCAGTGAAGCACAAGCCGGCGGTGGGGATCGAACCAGGGTACTGCGGCGCGGCAGTCCATAGCTATTACCGCTCGGCCATCATTGTTTCATAATTGGCATTGGCATGATCGAGAAGTAACTTTTTTGGTTAATTTTTCAAAGGGTTCTGTACTGGAAAACCGGAGTCTATTATAAAGCTTTGGCTGTCCGTCTGTGCGTCCGTCCTTTAAAATGCTGTTTGTTAATAATAATAACATAAAGTTACAAATAAAATCCCCATACAAGAAACTATATTTTCTTTTTTTTAATGATAATACACACAAGTACAAATTAATTAAAAATTAAAAAACCTGATTGCAAATTATTGATTTACGTTAAGCATTTTATCGTTCCATTGAAGTTAAAACTGCAAATTATAAATAGTACCTATTTATGGAATTGTTGCTTAAGCCCCTTCATTTTGACACCTATCTCGAGGGGTAAGAGAGAAATAAATTTTTTACTCATAATATGGGGTCTAAAATCCTTAAGTTTTTTTACTTTTGTAGGTACCTAGTGTCACCTGCGCTATCAAGAGAAATCTAATGATATATCGTACATTAAAATCGGTTAAGCCGTTTAAAAGTTATGTTGGAATAAAGAAACTCATAAACATACATACATACATGAACCCTGAAAACATAACACTTCTTTTTTTGGGCAGTCATGTAAAAAGCGTCAAATTTGATATGATTATGTCCAATATCTAACGTACAAATACATAAACCAGTCATGTATAGGTCGGACTAAGGATCTCGATATGTCATCATCATCAGCCGGAAGACGTCCACTGTTGAACAAAGGCCTCCTCCATAGAACGCCACAAAGAACGGCTATTAGCCGCTTGTAACCATTGGCTACCCGCGACTTTAACGATGTCGTCAGTCCACCTAGTGGGGGGCCTAAGATATGTACAAATAAACAAAAAAAAACGTTTGAAGCAGTGATGGCTCAGTGGCATTGGCTATGGACTGCAGTGCCGCAGGTCCATGGTTCGAATACCGCCGCGGGTTTGAGTTTCACCGCATGGCTAGCCAGGCGGGCATTCGCAAAACGCCTTTGGTTTTGCGAATGCCCGCCTGGCTAGCTACCACCCTCAAGTAGAAAATCTATCGCCAAGCACCTAACGGTGTGTTCCGGCAGCAGTCCTTGAGAGCCAGTGAAATTACAGGCACATTTGAGACCTAACAACTATGCCTCAAGGTGACGGGCCCAGTGCAATTCGTGACTTGTTACGAAATGCTTCTGTTATAGGCAGAAGTTAGTCGGTTTAACATCAGGTGGGTCTCGTGCTTGATCCGTCACAATAGCATAAAAAAACATTCCTCTTTGTTACGGAAACCTCGGTGTTTTGTTTATACACGCTGACAAGGTAACCAAGCAACCCATACTGATAGCGCGCTGATTATTTCTAGCTACAGCGTTTACTGCAGTACGCAATATTGAGCTCCATATATCTATACTGTGGATTTGCATACTAATACCATTTCAATGTATATATAATCAATAAGATAGACTTATCTATCAGCAACTAATGCGTGCTGCAATGTTTCAAAAGCATGTCCCAGGGTTGCCATACATACAGAATTCTCAGTTACAGATTTTCGATGTGCGATGCGAGCATTGGGTACAGATTTTTATACAGAATGTTCAAATAATAGTCATATTCTGCTTAAAATACCACAATATATCAAAATACTCAAATGCCATCCGTGATTGTAATATGTAGCAATATGAAGCAGTGATGGCTTAGTGGCGTTGACTATGGACTGCCGCGCAGCAGGTCTATGGTTCGAATCCCGCCGCAGGCTTGAGCTTCACCGCATGGTGGAAGGGCATTTTGCGAATGCCCGCCTGGCTAGCGACCACCCTCAAGTAGAAATCTGTCGCCAAGCACCTAACGGTGTGTCCCGGCAGCATTCCTTGAGAGCCAGTGAAATTATAGGCACATGAGACCTAACAACTATGTCTCAAGGTGACGGGCGCAGTGCAATTCGTGACTGTGAAGAAATGCATCTGTTATAGGAAGAGGTTAGTCCGCTTAATATCAGGTGGGCCTCGAGTTTGTTCCGTCACCATTACATAAAACATATATATATAGTTAGCAAGAAGCCGCCATTTTGTGGAGCGATCATATAAAACCGGCAGCAGACCTACGCCGCCCTCTTTCTGCCTCCATCCGTCGACGCGTAAACATCTACGAAAGTCTGTGTCTTGGGTGACGTCACCACGTTATTTTTGTGTCCTATCTTCAATTACTTGCCTAGAAACTATTTTCCGTTCAATTGTTATATAATTTGTATTTTTGTGATTAAATTGCCGATATCATTCTTATTTTTAGTAATTAAAGCTAAGAATTGCTAAATATATTATGTTGTCTGCTGTATACGAGCGGTTGTCATCGTGGTCGGTCATCTACAAATTATATCTATACTTTATGGTTACTTTATTTAATAAACAATTGCCTTTCTTTTTTGCTATAGCTTAGAGATTGAAGATAAATTACTGCTGAAGTTTTACAACCATATGTATGACTAATTAATGTAAATTATAAAGTTTTTTTATAAAGTAATTATTTGTTCTTGTCCTGCAAGTTTAAGATTTGTTTGTTTTAATTATCTTTTAAATTTTAATGAGTACATTACGACAGTTTTATCATTTTGTGTCTATTTTTTATTTAATCCTACCTAACCTATTCCCTTGATTTGCAAAAGAAGCAGAACAAAGTAAGCTTATTATAAGTTTTGGTTATATTGACCACACCAGGCTTTATACAGATTTTATCAATTTCCTCTACAGATAAAAGGTTCCATGCATCTGGCAACACTGGCCTGTCCTCAAAATACCTATATACGAATATATAGTCTTATCGTCTTCAACAAAGAAACGATTCTACGTATGTATTTGCAAGAATTAGATTAGGTACTTTTTACTGATATATTGTGAGGCACGCGTGTTTTTCCTTCGTGTTAAGAATTAAATGATTGCGATTGAAAGGGATGACGACAAAACTTGTTTTGATTTGATTTAAGAGGGCGATGGCTTGATTTTGGTCACTTTAAGAGTAAACTAAAAGTAATATGAAGCACTCGTAGCGAAGTTTACTTGGCTGTTCTCAACCGATCAGAAAAGTTAACCAACGTCGCCCGCGGTCATGAGTTGGATGGGTGACTGCGAGTGACATTACTAGCTGCTAGCTACCACCCTCAAGTAGAAAATCCGACGCCAAGCACCTAACAGTGTGTTCCGGCAGCTGTCCTTGAGGGCCAGTACTTCTAGGTTAGCCTGAACAACATCTTCGACCACATTATCACTTACCGTATAATTTGGATTTAGAAAAAATGTGTATTATGTATTTTGGCAACAAAGCCAAGAGCCGAAGGTTTTTCTTAACTACTTGATGATGATAGGCAGAAATACAAATGAAGTGCAGCTGTTTTTCGAACTTCTTCGCAACGATAACATGTCCACATGTTCGCTAAAACATATATATCTATCCTTAACGAATCCTCGACAAAAATTTTAAACTTTGACAGCCGCTTCCTTTTTTAACGTATTATTTTCTATAATTTTCGAATAAACAATAGAATACACAAAAGGTAGTAGCCGCCACTTGCAGGGTGCATGGAGATTAATGTATCAGCCGGATTGTCCACTGCTGAACACAGCCTTCTCCATTAAGAGGGGTTTTCCCATAATCCCCACACGTTTGTCTTTGGTCTTGGGGATCGCAGTGTGAGATATCAGTTCCTCAGAAAGCGCCGCTGCCCCCCTTTCGTTTATACGACAGCTACAGGTAGAAATGGGGGTTGGCATTCTAACCCGGTACCCCACGGGACCTGGCGGGAGTACTTGTATAGAGACCTGAGGATGTGTTGGACTGTAAATTTAACCTTGATTGGTTTCAAAATAGAATCTAAGGAACCGAAGGTTTGAAAGATACGAAATGTAAAATATCTTTGCTGCCGAGCGCAACACTCGATTTTTCATCTTATGAGGAAAATGCTAGGTGCGCGAAAAGCAGCTGAAATAAATAGTTAATTTGTGATTATTTATATAAAAATATTATTACTATTGTCGTTAATATTGAAATTTCGCTTGTTTTTTTTTGTTTTGGAACTGTTATAAATGAAATGAAATTTATTTACTTGTGGTCCTAGGTTACAGTGTTAGGTATAATAATACACAAAATATAGTCTTGCTAGGGCCCGCTTTACGCATACAAGTATTACCCATGTAAAAACAGGTAATTATATTGTCAAAAAAGTCACAAAATTTACATATTTTAATCATATAAGAATGAAATATAATAAGGGTAAAAAACCTTTTTCACGTTGATAGATGAAATGCATATTTCCACGTTTAATAAACACAATATTTTTTTTTAAACATTTTGTGATTACGTAAATGTATGGGGAAATAGTAATAGGGAATTATATTTTCAGCAATATATTTTTTGTACTGAAATTAACATATCTAAAATAAATAGTAAATCACAATAGTCACATCGGCGCAAAAAAAATTGTTTAAATAAGTTAGATAAGGGGACGACAATCAACTGAATCCACTGGGTAGAGATTCTATATTCAGCAATATATTAAATATTTAATAAATAACAATACAAATATTAATAATAATAATAAATAATAATAAATTTTTATTTCAGTACTGGCAATTTAACACATTAAGTAAAAAAGAGAACTCCTGGTTCCTAAACTAGGTTCATAAAGACCCATGCGATAGGTACCAAGCCTCCTTCGTCGGTTTGTAAATATAGCTAGTTATTGCCAAAAAGTTTCACATTTATAACATGCAGGTATACAATATACTAAACACTAAACAATATTTAGTAAGTTCAGTATTGCAATCAAAATTATTATAGTAAATTAATATAAAAGTTTATTTTTAGTTGTACCTACTTTATTTAACATTATTTTATATATCAGTCTATATATATCAGTTTTTCCGAATAAATCAGTTTTTTTTTTTTTTTTTATGCCTGATAGGTTAGCCTTTGACCACTATCTCACCTGATGGTAAGTGATGATGTGGTCGAAGATGTTGTTCAGGCTAACCTAGAAGTACTGGCTCTCAAGGACAGCTGCCGGAACACACCATTAGGTGCTTGGCGACAGATTTTCTACTTTAGGGTGGTAGCTAGCCAGGCGGGCATTCGCAAAATGCCCTGCCACCATGCTATAACGACTGCCATCCTTAGACGACAACCGGGACCGACGGCTTAACGTGCCCTCCGAAGCACGTGCACGCTCAGTAGTAATGTCACTAGCGGTCACCCATCCAACTCATGACCGCGCGCGACGTTGCTTAACTTTGCTGATCGGTTGAGAAAAGCTAAGTAAACTTCGCTACGAGCGCTTGAAACACGTTTACAGAAAACAGAAACTGGTACTCAAAGATAGCAGCCAGAACATTTTGATCCTTGGTGACAGATTTACATAGATCTACGTAAAAGGCCGAACGATCAAAGGTGCCCCGTAAAACACAATCCTGCAAGCCACGGGACCAAGTTCTCATTTTTTATTTTTTTTATGTTTTTGTAACGGAACAAGCTCGAGGCCCACCTGATGTTAGGCGGACTAACCTCTGCCTATAACAGATGCATTTCGTCACAAGTCACGAATTGCACAGCGCCCGTCACCTTGAGACATAGTTCTTAAGCCTCATGTGCCTGTAATTACACTGGCTCTAAAGGACTGCTGCTGGAAGACATCGTTAGGTGCTTGGCGACAGATTTTCTACTTGAGGGTGGTCGTTTGCCTGGTGGACATCCACAAAATGCCCTTCCACCATGCGGTGAAGCTCAAGCCCGCGGGGGATTCAAACCATGGACCTGCTGCGCGGCAGTCCATAGCCAATGCCACTGAGCCATCACTGCTTCAAAATATACTACATTCTGAGGATTGTTCAGTACCTATTTTTGTCGAGCCTCCTAAACCACCTATGAAAATATAATTTAAATATTAATAAATAGATTCAGGCGTTACTTTGCGGAAATCCATATTTAATAATAACAAATATTTTTTAAATATTTTATGCAAACATCAAATTAATATTTAAATAAAACACAAAAAAAATACAAAAATATATCAAATGACAATTCCGCCTAATTTTCCTGTTAAGCCGACGTGACATCGAGAAAAGTCTCGATCGTGCTCGTAGAGTCAAGACCTCCTGAGGATGCTTCGTGTAGAAGCGTAACGCGTCGAAAATTCTTCCGGTTTGGCTGCGTGGCGTTTGTGACGTCACGTCGACTTAACAGGAAAATTAGGCGGAATTGTCACTAGATATATTTTTGTATTTTTTAAGTGTTTTATTAAAATATTAATTTGATGTTTGCATAAAATGTTTTAAAAATATTTGTTATTATTTAAATATTATGTTTCTTCATACCTACACATGTATAGAAACAGTGCTAAGGACTATTCAATATCTTTACACCTATATCAAAAGATTAGTATTAAGTATATAATATTATATACTATATAGTAATTAAATGACGCATTCCATTACAATGATAATAAGAATGATAAATAAATAAGTATGTACTTACAAAATCACAATGATAAGGACAATTGAAACAACGAATACTTCATTCGAACCGAAGATTGTTTCGTCCTTCGGATCGACGCATGCCAATTGCGGTTCCGACATTTTAAGTCAAAATAGTCGCCTTTTTTATTTTAAAACCGTCCTAAAAATCCTGTTTCTATGTAATAATTTTTCTTATGTTGTTAGTAATGCTTGTTTGCTTAGCGTTAAAGCAAATATTACAATGTATACCATCCCGTTCAGATCTATTTACGCGCAAAATATGTGCCTATTCAAAACTCCTAAATTTACAAAATGATATATATTGTTTATTTACTATTGATTTTATAAACCTTTTACAATTTATTTTTTTATGATTTTAATTACTTAAACAGTATTTTTTTAACCGTTCGTAGTGGTATGTACTACGAACTATATACAACACTACAGCTACTTCAATAAAAGCATTTAGACAACCTACAAGTCATAGCAGACTCACAGGCAGCGTAAATGCTCATAGCAATGGGCAAATAATTATGTTTTTTTTTAATAATACATAGAAACCTAATTTATAAATATATTCCAAAATCCAATATATCCAAAAATATGTTCAATAGCAATCCAGTCTCAAACTGATAGTAATAGGCTTGCCTTATATTACTTGGGACCTTAACATTATGTGCCTAACTCTCCTGGAAATGGCATTATGATACCTTTTAAAAGTATATTCCAAAATAAATAGACCAAACATAAAAAAAAACGTCGTTCTAAGTTTTTTTTCTATTTTTGGACTTACTACTCAATCTCTTACCGCGAACCAAAAAGGTTTGCAGTTCCTACCTCTATTGTTTTAAATTGTGGAACGCTCTGCCTGCGTGAATTTTTCTTTGCGGTTGACCCTAGGTTTTCAAAGCGGGACTTGAAGATCATATTTCTGGTCAGCATAGGGGTGGTTAGTAGCTTACGGCATGGTCCTCACCTCTTAATTCCATGTTCGATGTCCATCGGACCAGGTGATGTTATTTAGATCAGCCACTTAAAAATAAAACACATACAAATCTATACTAATGTAAGTCCCAAACCGATAACAAGTATTTTTGTTGCATATAATAAAAATAATTTTGCATGGTGGAAGGGTGGAAGGGCCGCCTGACTAGCGACCACCTCTAGTAGAAAATCTGTCGCCAAGCACCTAATGGTGTGTTCCGGCAACAGTCCTTGAGAGCCAGTGAAATTACACGCACATTAGACTTAAAAACTATGGCTCAAGGTGACGGGCGCAGTGCAGTTCGTGACGTGTGACGAAATGAATCTGTTATAGGCAGAGGTTAGTCCGCTTAACATCAGGTGGGCCTCGTGCTTGTTCCGTCACAATAACAAAAAAAAAAACTGAACAAAACGTTAAAGAATGTTTATAAAATACATTCTTATCATTTATTGTATATACATACTTGTTCTTTATTATCATACTTAGGGCCTCTTTCAGAATGTTCGAGTAAGTTCCGGTTATACTACCCAGAACATATTTAATAAATAAAACACTATCTTTGCGTTTCACAGTCATCGATTTAGCCTATCCATCGGTTAAAGCTTGAAACGCGCTGCATGTTAACTGTCATTTTTATCATTCAGTTATTTTAGGTTCTGGGTAGTATAACCGGAACTTACTCGGACATTCTGAAACAGGCCCTTATTGTACTTCCATACATATTGTATATCTAAATCCTCAACTGCAAAATGAGCCATATCGGGAATAGTATGCTAACTTTCGAAGTATGTACATATACTAATAGTATTTAGTAGATCTACTATTGTATATGCCCGTGGGGTGCCGGGCTAGAATGTCACCCCCCATTGCTACCAGTGGGTGTCGTAAGAGGCGACTAAAGGTAAAATACCGGAAGGTGGCAGCAGCGCCCTCTGAGGAACTGATGTCTTAAACTGCGCTCCCAAAGACGGCTGCCAAGCGTGAGGATTATGGCGAATCCCCCTTAATGGGAGCAATGGAGGCTGTGTTCAGCAGTGGACAATCTGGCTGATACAGTACAGTACAGTACTAATTAATATAATGGATACGAATGATGAGAATACAACATACACTTGGAAATTTATATATATGAATAATTAAATGCAATGAAAGTTTTGAAATAGTTGTTACTTTTTCGACTACTTTAGGTTTTAAACTAGTCGAAAGTTTTATTAGTACTTAGTGCGATGTGGCTTGCTGCCAACTCTAAGTTAATTTTAGTTATCTGAAATCCAAGCACAGAACACCATTCAGTAGTTATTGGTTTTGCTTCTTCTTCTTACCCTTATCGCACTTTGAGACGTCTCTAGCTGCACCATATTTTCTGTACCCGTACTTTATGAAACAATAGACAAGGCAGCATAATAACATGCTGATAATTTTTAATACGGTTTCTCCTTTCTCTATAACAACACAAGAACGTATTCTTCGATAACTAAAACCTCTATGCTTTAATTAAATAGAATAGAATAGTACTTTACAAAATCACCAATATACGATAGGAAAAGTTTAAGTCATGGTCGGGATTCGAACCCGCGTCCATCCACCCCTTGAACCAGGGTATGCTCTAACCAATTGAGCTAACATGACATGACGTCATAACTCAAATCTTTCCTATCATTCTTTAACCGTCGTATTTTTGTGATTTTGTAATGTAATCTGCATAGCAGGCGTTGCAACCTAACAATATTAAAATAGAATAGAATAGCTTTGCTAAACGCATAATGTGTAGCTACTCCTTAGCATTTTTTTTAATACCGTCGGTTTAGTTTCGGGAGGACATAGATTCTACCGCTGTCAGTCGTTCAGCTCCAACGGATTTTGGGCGAGGGAAGGCACTCCTATAGTCCCGGAGGGGGAAGTGCCGAAGACACTTCTCCCTAGACGGGCGTAGAAGGCGAAAAGCGCCTTCTACCTCCGTCTCCTGTGGGCGCCAAAAACGCACCGCTACTATAGGGGAATAAAGTCGGTGGAATTTATTAAAAAAAAAATTACGAACCAAACAGCCTACAGCCACAATAATAAAAGCTATTAGACAACCTACAAGTCAATGCAGAACAATAACCCATTTGTATATTGAAAAATTTAATAAACATATATAATATGTACACATATATTTTATTTTACTGTACATAATTATTTGATAAAATAACAGTTAAAATACATTACTTAAAATTATTATGTGTCATTTTAATACAAAATATATTATCGTATGTTAAACAGCAACAGGTTATATTAAAATAATTAATGCTTAATATTAATCCTTACTGTAAATATTATTAGTCTTCGGTTGTAATTATTTTATATAGGTATAACTAATATGAGTATAATTTTTTCTGTACCGTATTTTTTTTTCCTAGCTAGTTTTAGGTTTTATAAAATAATTAATACATACTTTGAGATCCAAAACATACAATGACCTTTCACTTACTAATTTTTTATTGTATATTTTTTCTGCTAAATATTTTATTTGTATACAATGTCAAACATTATTTAGTAATTAAACATAAAATAAGGGTTTTTTTTTTTAATTTATTTTTGTATGGGTTTTGTCGCTAAGCGACACCACATCGCCCAGTGAAGCTAAAATACAAACTTACCAACTAATTATTGTAAAGCTAACTCTGCTAATCTATACATTTGAACTGCACGGTCTGACATAGGACTTGCTAGTACACAATTACAGTATCCAACATCTGTTATACTTTTTCTATTAAAGCAAGATCTCCTATAGCTTTCATTCCGCACACACTCCATCAATACATGCTGAACGTCCTCAATAACCCCACACTCGGGACAATTAGGAGATGGAACTTTATTCATTAAAAATGCAAATTTCTTTGATGGGATGTGTGCCAAACGCGGGCGGGTTATTTTCGCGATTATTACACATAGTAAATAAACAACTTTAAACGGTCTATATCGCGTATATTTATCATTATTTTTGTCCCGACGTTTCAAATACTTTGCAGTGATCGTGGTGACCACGATCAAGTATCGGGGTCACGGGGTGAGAGTCACCACGCGTCGAGTCACCCCGTGACCAATGATAAATATACACGATTTAATAAAAAATTACAAAAGCAAAGTTTTTGAAAAAAATATGCTTCTTTCAGTCACATGAAGCAGAAAGAAGAATTTGTGACGGACCAAGCTCGAGACCCACCTGATGTTAAGTGGACTTACCTCTGCCCATAACAGATGCATTTCGTCACAAGTCACGAATTGCACTGCGCCCGTCACCTTGAGGCATAGTTGTTACGCCTCATGTGCCTGTAATTTCACTGGCTCTCAAAGACTGCTGCCGTTAGGTGTGCTTGGCGACAGACTTTCTACTTGAGGGTGGTTGCTAGCCAGGCGGGCATTTGCAAAATGCCCTTTCACCAGGCGATGAAGCTCAACCCCGCGGCGCGATTTGAACCATGGACCTGCTGCGTGGCAGTCCAAACCCAATGCCACAGAGCCATCACTGCTTCAAAACGTTCGAATTCGTCCGAAGAGTAACTGTAAGCGTGACAGCTAAAATAACAGATAAATTATTACCTTTGCCTTGTTAAAGTTTAAGTTAATGCCCAATAAAGCATTGGTAGCATATATTATGCTCTCACAGCTTATGAGCATAGCCTACGCTTAAAAACACGTGATAGTGCTTATGTACTACATTATACGTTATTAGGAAAACATTGTAGGTAAATTTTTTTACATGTAACATTGTACATAATTTAAAATATATATCATCAATTTGAACTTAATTGAAATTGACTCAGTGACCGTATAATAAAGAGGTTCGATGATCAATGTGCCTCTTTGATTTTTCTTGATTGTGATCTTGTACGCATTACTGTTGTGTTATTATCTTCTTCAGTTTTAACACGCCTTTGTACGCTTTTGTTGTGTGGTATTTTTTTTTCGTTCGGCGTTCGGCGTTTCTTTACGTTTTTTCTATGAGTTGCCGTTCTTTTACTAGGGGTATTTGTTTTGGTGCGTAATTCTGAGTAGAGCTGCAGAAGTTCGATTGCTTGTTGTGTTTGTTGTCTATCCAGCAGTAACCTGAAAGCAAAAATTCTATAGACATCTTCAAATTTTACTTACCTCTAGTAGTGAAAATTTGTTACAAATCACCCGATTTGTGGCATAATTTCAAGTACACATTTTTTAAATTATGAAATTAATTGTTATTATATTGAACAGAATTAGGCGTTACCTTGTGGAAATCTATATTTAACAATTAAAAATATTTTAAGAAAACGTTAAATAAATACTTAAAAATACACTTTAAAAATCTACAATAATATATCTAGTGACAATTTTGAGCGCACGATCGAGACTCTCGATCTCGAAAATCTCAAAACCTCCTGAGGATGCTGCATGTAGAATCGAAACGCGTCGAAGATTCTTACGGTTTGGCTACGTAGTGTTTATGACGTCAGGTCAAGAAGCTTAACTTTGTTAAGCAACAGAAAAATTAGTCAGATTTGTCAATTTTCATATAAACTTTTAAGTATTTTTCTAAAATATTTATTAAATGTTTCCTTACTATTAACATGACCTGTGAAAAAAATTCTCTCCAGAAATAAAACGACGAGCTCTAGAAACTATACTTCATGGTGTACATACCTTTCTGCAGCGTCTTTTATAAACTCCAAATTTCTTCTATTATATCCCTCTCTATTTAATTTTGTAAACTCCTCAATTTCCATATCAGCTAATTTATCTAAATCCTCTTCTCCATAGAGAGCCATATCGGCGATATTTCTCTGCAAGCAATCTATCAGCTCCACCATATACCTCTGACCAGGGGAAAGTTCATGTAATTCTGTTTGCCCTCTATGCGTTTTAGGATTGACCCCGCAGTTGTCGCATTTACTATTTTTTCCAATAGAGCGATCATCAGTTTCATCTACAGATTTTTTCTCTTGCATCCATTTCTCTCCTTCGCATAAAATCATCAACGATGTGTTTGGATTTAGGGTGGCAAAGTATTCTTCATCATCGACCTTCGTGCCATTGGTTTCTAAAACTACAGTTAATGGACCATCGAGAAAGAGCTTCTTTTTCCCCTCCGCCACCAGCTCTTTCAAAGATGTAGTTCCTATTGTTTTCCATATATCTCGATGCCCGTCACACACTCTGTAATTAGTGACTGGTATATCCAAACGGAGTATTGTATCTTTCTTCATGTCTTGATTGACAGGTTTTGATTTGTGGCGTATATATATTTTTGTTTGGGTTTTCATCTTCTCTTGTTATCGCACTGATCAAGTTATATTCTGCAATAAGGCTTAATTTCAATATCGACTCTAAATATACGATTGTTTATAATACAAGGCTGGCGGAAAGAGCCAAAGTTGTAAGTCGCGACAAACGTTTACCTTGTATCGCTTCAATTTTAGCACTGAATCATAATAATATATTTCGCCCTGTGTTGGCCTCTATATTTATTATCAGTATAAACACACAACGAGTGCTGATAAATAACGGATAAATAAGTCCCGTTTCACATCGATTGCTGCAGCAAATATGTAGGTACAGTACAAGATATATAATTTTGGCAGTGGCCGCTGCGATAAGTATTATTCTGGTGAAATACATCATAGGTTTTTTTTTATGCCTGATAGGTTAGCCTTTGACTACTATCTCACCTGATGGTAAGTGATGATGTGGACGAAGATGTTGTACAGGCTAACCTAGAAGTACTGGCTAGGTTCTGGGAATCAGACGTTACAGAAGTGTAATATACTTCTACCAATTTTTGCATATTTTTTTACAGTGATTTTGTTCGATATGGACTTCTGTCACACCTGTTTATGTGGTCGTGGACAATTTGCCAACAAGCTTAGCCTAGAATGAGAACTAGCTGTCTTGAACAACTGCTGGAACACACCGTTAGGTGCTTGGCGACCAATTATTTTGCTAGGGAATGTTAGCTTTCCAGACAAGCATTCGCAAATAACACAACCACTATGCGGTGAAAGTTTAGCTCGCGATGGGATTCGAACTATGGACCGTCTGGGCGGCATTACCACTAGGCTATCACTGTAGGAATATTGATGGAGATTTTTACGCTACAATAGTTTTCATTTTGAAATTGTGACAAAGCAACATGTCTGTATATTTCTGATTCTAAACACATACACTTCGTCGTGATAGCTGACACCAAGTTCCCCGGATGTACTTGAAGGATGTGGAAGAAGGCTGGCCAGCGTAACAATAATCCAGGACCCAGGCTTTCGATACGCTGATATTTTACCGAGATCTAGTACTATTTCGAGGTCTTACTGTAGTAGTCAGTAAAAAGTCGCAGTTTCGAGTCCAACCAATAATTTTGAAGCAATGATAGTCGATCGGTAATAGCTATGGACTGCTGTGCCGCAGGTCCACGGTTTGATCCCTACCGCCGGCTTGTCCTTCACCGTATGGTATAAGGGCATTTTGAGAACGCTCGCTTGCCTAGCTACCTTTAAGAAGTAAATCTATCACCAAGCACCTAACAGTAAGTTCCGGCGGCAGTTCTTGAGACCCAGTATGTAATAATTAAATTACAGGCACATGTGACTTAACAACTATATGTCTCAGAGTGACAGGCGCAGTGCAGTTTGTCACTTGTGAAGAAATACTTTCAACCAACCCTCAAGAACCAAACACGAGGATCGGCAGTTCTTTGACACTAATAGTATCGCAGATGTCTATACGCGACGGTCTCCGCTTACCATCAGGCGTGCCGTATGCTTGTTGGCCGCTCATTACATAAAAATAGCGATGATATTAGCAGCTTTTAAGAAGAGACACATCTGATATTTACTTTGAGTCAAGTAAGATTTGTAAACCTAATATATTTCTTTTTACTTTTATTTGACCCAAGGTAATGTTTTAGTAGTACATTGTACTGACTATACCAGATAAGTGGGTTCATAAGAATTATTGATAATATGCTTTCAAGAAACGTACACGATATAGATATATGTATTGTAATATAAAACACGCAGTACATAAGAGATAAGACTCACACACATACATAGGCGGAGATACCCTCTAGGCTAAGAAAATATGATAGTATGTAAGCTATACAATCAACAGGATAATTTTACCAGGTGTTTACCGTCCTTCTTCGTGTGTACCACCACAGTGCCATATACTATATATTGCCTCAAAGGAGTAGTGAAGAGCACTGACAGCAATTGAAATTTAACACTGGGCGAACGATACTCGGAGAAACAAGCGCAATGCAGTGTCAAACAGAACGAGTACGGTGACACTGTATAACAGTGATTGTACAGCGGTGACGCTTACCAACAGGCGAGCAACTTGTTCGTATCACTTCATAATTAAAGCAAAAGCAACCGTATGTGGGTAGGTTAAGAGTCATAATTATAATTACGCACTAGCAATTGTCCTTCTCTATTCACGATAATTATAATAAATTGTTATGAGGAAAATGTGCATATGTTTAAATATAGAACATAACACAACCTATATAAGGTTCATATTGGAGTGATCTGCGAGTGGGAATTTACAGCAATTGCGTCAGTCCATTTTATTCTGTGGTCAGAGTAGCGGAAAAATAATTAGGTATGCAAGGTTTCAACATATTGAAACGCAATAAATTGGTATTTCAAATTTGGAATCATATTAATTAGATATTAACCTTAAGTTTTCGCTACATTTATATTAATATAAATATCTATTAACAATATATATATCTGTACCTTTATCTAAGCAAATACTTATACATACCTACCTAATTAAGAATATTAAATAACTATAATCTAATAATAATAAAATACCTAATTTATTTAAACAATAACAAATATACGATAGGAAAAATATAAGTCATGTGCGGGATTTTTCCTATCGTATATTTGTAATTTTGTAATGTTATCCGCATAGCAAGCGTTATTGCAAACCTAACAATATTAAAATTAGGTGATTTTAGCCTGCCATCTTTTGGCACGTTTATTCCTAAATTACAGATAAGGGTAACCTTTTGAACCAAAAAGCAAAAAACATATATAGTATTCTAAAAGTCAAAGGGACAGTTCATATATTTTGATCATAAAAACTTCAAAAAGTTGTTGAAAATAGCGAAATATGGATACAAAACAGGGAACCAAATTCCCTTCTTTCGCCACTTGACATTTCATTTTCCCTCGTATAGACATATTCGCGGGTTTTTTTTTCCCGCGCGGTATATTACTGTTCTCTATGGTCAAGTCACAGAATATTTGAAGCTCCGTATATTTATCCCGACATAGGGAGCAAATGAAAAAAAGCTCCGTATAGTATATCCGTAACTGTTATGTGGTCTAGGCGTCATTTTCGTGAGGAATCGTGAAAGTTCGGGTGATCTCGTTAAATGTTTTATTGGCAGCCTGCGGGCGCGTGGCTCGATAAGATTTGGAAGGGAGATAGCTTCCGAAGATTTACGTCGGCAATTCACGCGAACGGAAACGGATATTACAAAATGCGAAATGTTTTATCGTAGAAAGGTTTTGTTTTTATTACAAATTTACGAGAGAAAAAATTATAGTCATGTGCGGGATTCGAACCCGCGTCCTCCACATATCAAGCATATCCGGGCTATAGGGGTAGATGGACGTGGGTTCGAATCCCTCCCATGATATATATTAATCTCTAGTAAATTTGAAATTTTGTTATGTAATCCGCAGAGCAGACGTTATTGCAAACAGAATAATATTAAAATTACGACATTAATTTTAAGCAAACTATCAAAATCTCAATTTCGAAATTTAGAAGTATAATATGAAGTACACATTTATAAATTATTAGAGCATAATTTTTTGTCGCAGGTGGGAATCGATGGAGCTGCCGTGCAGCAGGTGCATGGTTCGAATCCAGCCGAGGGCTTTAGTTTCACCGCATGGTGGAAAGGCATTTTGCGAATGCCCGCCTGGCTAGCTACCAGATTTTTGGCAGAGATTTTTTTCAGTTGGCAGATTTTCTACTTGAGGGTGGTCCCTCAAGTAGAAAATCTGTCGCCAAGCACCTAACGGTGTGTTCCGGCAGCTGTCCTTGAGAGCCAGTACTTCTAGGTTAGCCTGAACAACATCTTCGACCACATCATCACTTACCATCAGGTGAGATAGTGGTCAAAGGGTAACTTATCAAGCATAAAAAAAATAAAAAAAATATGAGTCCTAAAAATGTAGGTATCCCACAAAAATTGTGGTATGCATCCAAATTCAAAATCCAGCTTTCACTGTTCTTTTATTAAATATAAAACAGATACAGATAACAGTTACAGATACAACATTTTACAAACAGATCTCCACCATAACCTATAAATCGTTCCACCTATCTCTGGATCAAAACAAACGCTTCAACAACCCGCGTACTATTTCACACCAGATCATTACTTACAACAAACTACACATCCCTGAAACACTACCCTGGTTCTGCCACATCCTATTTGCCCAGCAAATTTAAGCATGCCCTCGACAAAGACCCTATTTCTCTTGCAATAAAGTATGATAATAAAAAGCACGGGGCAGAAAGAAGTTTGTGCAATTTTTCTCGCTTGTAAGAGGGATGGCTTCATTTTGCTCGGGCTCCCCTCGGTGTTGCCAGCAATTATGGCGTCTTGTTCCATGGCTCGTGCAAATTTAATGAGTCGCAGGTACTTCAACAATGTATGGCTTTATTTTTGTTCCGTTTTGTTTCGGGGCCGTTTTGGTCGGTAATAAGCTTATTCTTTCAGAATAACTACGAAAATTCGGAAAGAGACTGAAGAAGTGTTCGTTTTTTAAAAAGATACCATGGCTTTCATATACTTTTTTGAGCAAACCGACTTCTGGCGCTGTGATGTAAAAAATATTTTTTAGAATTGTCACACTTATTCTCGCATTTAAAAAACTGTAGATACAAACTTATATTTTAAATAAATATTTATTGTATTTTCCAATATGCATGATGTTAATATAATAATAATTTGATAACAATATAAAAACTATACCTTAAGTAAAAGCATTGATTATAAAATTGTATTAGTTTTAAATGTAAATATTAAATTATAATACGAATTTCAAGGCGGACATACACTAATACATTTAAAAACCATGCTATCTACATAGAACATAAAATAATTCCTATCTATTTAAAATACATTCATTAAATTGCCGCCAAAATAACGAATTTCGGATTTAAAAAGAAGTACAATTTATTTCCCCAAATACGTTTAAAGCGTCTCCGAGGATGGATTTAAAAGTCGAATACAAAAATGGCGTCGACTTTTGCAGTTTTTCTCATTCTGAAGGGAAAGCGGGAAAAATGGATTATCCTCGTCCCCTGGGAGAGGGGAGGGAGGAAAACTCGGCACGCAGGGTAAACTTTACCTAAGTCAGCTGTAATCGCATTTGTTTGGGTCACTGTAACATTTTTGTTGGAATAGAGTTTGATAGTCTGAGGAAAGAATCTATAATATACTCGTATATACATGTATTCGTAATATCATGAGGAATGTAAAATAATCAGAAGATGAAATACCTACGTAATTAAATACTTAAGATAAGTCAAGTATCCTTTTAAAATTCTTGGAGCCTTTATCTAATTTCAAAATAAAAATAGGTAACATACCTGATAGTTTTTTGTTGTGCATTGCTGTTATTTGGAACAAGTACTTGTAACCTTAAGAAAGCGAAAGACTAGGATTGAAACATGAGCGAAGCGAGTGGTTTAATATATAGATTCCCGAGCGAAACGAGGGTTTCAAAGTTACGAGACGGAAGAAACACACCGAGAGAAACATACGATTTTTCACCTCACTTTTATTCGGTGACTACATCGAGGTATATGCTAGGTGCAATAAAAACAATATTATAGTAAATTTGTGTTTCTCTCTCCTTTATTTCAAAAAGGCTCCTGAACCATGTTTTACTATGTTATAATGGGATTAGAGCTTTACGTTTAATTAGTTCTTATATTTAAAATATAGCCTAAATATACAGGGTTATTGGTAAAATGCTAACAACCTCTTAGGGTTGACTTCTGCTAGTCTTATGAAACATTTTGAGATGTTTTATTTGTAGATTTGAAAATATATATATATTTTTCTTTTGTGTTTTTTTATATGTTTTGACTGAATAAGCACGATGACCAGCTGATGTCAAAAGTCTCTTGTGCCTGTAATGTATTATTTCATATTTTTTATTACTTTGCTCGATGTAAATATTCAAAACTATTCAAAGGGACCACGGCGCGGTCCAGTGTTGCCGCGGCAGGCGCTCTTGGCACGGAGTAGGCATTAAAACACAAAAAAATTTAAAAGAAATATTTTTAGAACCAAAAATAATGATCTCCAAATGTTTGTTAGGACTAACAGAAGTCAACCCTAAGAGGTTGTTAGAATTTTACCAATAATTCTGTATATGATAAATAAAGTCATGGTATAAACAATACCTATATAATAATTAAAGAACATAAAATCTCATCACATATATAGTGCTGCACTGCTAAATTCACAATAACATTTTTAGATCATATTTTTCTTAACTGTATGTATTTACTATTATTTTTAGTTCTTTTAATAACATATTCATGCATCAGACACGAGTTCTCCACTGTTGACTTACTGATATCACTTTGAACTCTGACAAACGGCTATCAGTTTTACACATCGGCATACTCTCACAAAGTCTTCGGTTATGTATAGCTCCCAAATACATACATAAATAAGGTGTATATAGGTACATAACAATAATTATCTGCGTGTGGATTGATCGCTCTGAAGATTGTGATCCATTTCTAAAGAGTAGTAACCTATAAAGTAAATTATCCTCCTCCTCTTTGCTTCGTTCTCCTCATTACTGAGGGTCGTGATTACCTCGCTTCTGGAGTACTTTCGTCTTGACGGTGTCCCGCCACTTATGCCTATCCTTGGCGTCATGGAGTGCGTCGTGTAGGTTGGAGTCCAAAGCTGTGCGGATTTGGTCCCACCATCTCAACGGACTACGACCCCTTGGGCGCTTGCCATCCACCTTTCCAGTACCATGAGCGGCTCCAGGTAATGCCCCTCCTTTCTGGCGATATGGCCGAAGAATTCGAGCTGCCTACGTAGGCAAATATTGGAAAGGCGGGTCTTTACATTGAGCTCACGAAGAATAGAGACGTTCGTGCGGAATGCTGTACAAAGAATCTGCAGCATCTTCCTCCAGCACCACATCTCAAATGCATCGATACGGTCTCTAGTCGCCTTCTTCAGGGTATATGTCTCCACACCATAGCTGAATATGGAAAGGACCAGCGAGTTGACAAGCTTCACCTTGGTTTTCCGTAATATGTAAAACTAAAGTAAGATATGGTTACCTCACAAATATTTTATTGGCATAGAATTTAATCGCATACTACAAAATGTCTGTGACTACAGTCAGCACACCCTATCAGTAAAATAAAACCTAATCTATGTTATTACCGCAGCTAACGAAAAGAAAACAATGGGTTCGCATCGTGAAAGGTCAAGCGAGCTCGAGCGTGCCGAAGTGCCCTCAAGCGTGCCCTATCGCTGCTTCGACCCGGTCTACCCTTCAGCTGACTCGTTACAATACGCGCCACTCTACCCCGAGTGGCGTGCTGTTACATCGAGCTATGGGAAAATAGACATAAATTAGTATAGTAGGTATGCAGTATGCCGTTTTTTATGTTATTACGTTATGGAAAAAGCGTCATGCCCACCTGGTGTTGAGCGCTAACATTTTCACCATAAAATACCTATTCATTTCGTCATATTTGATGAACTGCTATGTGCCCATAATCCTGAGACATGCAATGTGCCTGTAATTTCATGAATTACTTAGTGGCACCTGTGGACTGTTTCCGGAACACATTGTTAGGTGCTTGGCGACAGATTTTCTACTGGAGAGTAGTAGTTAGGCATAACCATTCGCAAAATGCTTTTTTCCACCTTAGATGATGTGTAAAAATGTTGTAAAACTTATTAAACAACATTTTTATTTATGCATGTGATGGTATTTATAAAAAAATATGTACGCCTAAACATAAAGACATTGGACATTTGTACAATAGGTAACTAAAATGTCGTATTATTAGACTCTTGCAAATAAATTATCAGATGTATTTGGAGTAATAACATAAAATATCTAAAAAAAATTTGTTTTTACAACGAGTAAATATCGTCGGCGCTTATATTCACAATCAATCGGCATATTACATATATCTAGGGTGAACTAGTATTTTATTTATAGCTGCTTTATAGGCTAGCCTTTGACTTTGGTAAATGATGATGTGGTCAAAAATGTTGTTCAGGCTATCCTAGAATTAATGGGTCTACTGCTTGGCGACAGATTTTCTACTTGAGAGAGGTAGTTAGCCGGGCGGGCATTCGCAAAATCCGCTACCACTTGGTGTAAGACTGCCATCCTAAGACAACAGACTGACGGCTTAACGTGCCCTTTGAAGCACATGCACGCCCAGTAGTAATGTCACTAGCGGTCACCCATCTAAGTCAATACCGCGGTGGACATTGCTTAGCATAGCTGATCGGTTAAGAACGGCTAAGCAAACTTCGCTACGACCGCTTCAAATGTATATGGAATAGTTAGCAAACTGCCTTGGAGTTCGCAACTGATAAGGATAGCACTGTATTATGGGAACAACCATCAACATAGGGTGCATTTGATAAAAGTTTTCAATATTGAATGGGGACATACCACAATTTGTTTATTTATTCATAAAACAATGTGGTTTACAGACTATGATGTCCAAAACACCAACATGTCAAAAATATACATTTCGAACCCAAAACAAAACATTATTGCTAAAAAATACATTATACATTAGTAATTATATAATTCTACACAATTATTATTACTATGAATATTTACTAAATATCCAATGTCATATGTAATTAAAATACATTAAAATACAATCACAATTAAATAATACAAAGAAAATACAAAATGTCAATAAAATCAATATGTCAATTTATCATAGAATTTAAATTAAGCAAAGATTGAATTAAATTTCATGATAACTTAACTCTTGTCAGTCCAGTCCGTTCTGAAACGATCAGCAAAGTTAAGCAACGTCCGCGGTCATGAGTTCGATGGGTGACCGCTTGTGACATTACTACTGAGCGCATCCGTGCTTCGGAGGGCACGTTAAGCCGTACGTCTCGGTTGTTGTCTTAGGATGGCAGTCGTTATAGCATGGTGGTAGGGCATTATGCGAATGCCTGCCTTGGCTAGCTACCACCTCAAGTAGAAGATCTGTCGCCAATCACCTAACGGTGTGTTCCAGCAGCTGTCCTTGAGAGCCTGTATAACATCTTCGAATACATCATCACTTACCATCAGGTGAGAAAGTGGTCAAAGGCTAACCTATCAGGCATAAAAAAAATATATGGGGAAATACCATACACCATACATACCATACTAAACTCTTGTCAGTCCAGGGCGAAGTCTTACGATGTGTTGCCTAAGAACTCAACACATCGTAGAAAGACCCTGACAATTTTCCATTACAAGTAATTGTGCAATTTATTGATATACATTTATTTATGACGCATAAAGGATGAATCTAACGGACAGTCATCCGAGAACTTTGTCATTCGGTAATGATGAAAGGCGGTGACGAGTTAGTTCTTATAAAAAAACAGCGTTTACATGCGGCTTTACTCAGTTACAGAGTTAATAATAACAAATATTTTAAAAATATTTTATGAAAACATCAAATTAATATTTTAATAAATAAATTGTAGAAATCGGATCATGTAAGTGTCTTAATGACATTAACCTATTATTAATTATTTCAACATGTTATTTTATGATCCAACATGACAATAACAAACGGCCGTAGTAATTTTTTTATATACCGCGAGTTACTTTGGGCTTAAAACTTATTTGTCGGACTGTCGACTGCTTCACAGTCCGAGTTGGGATAATCTTCATTTTGGTACTCACATCTTATATCATATCTCTTTTGAGAAACCTCCGGAAACATCATACTTTCTATCCTTTAAGGTATATTTACCTGTATGTATGATAAAATAGAAAATCATGGAGTAGTGTTGGTTCCAACACTTATATATGTTAGTGAAAGTTGGGTTTGGCAGAAAAAGCATGAAAGTAGAATAAATGCAGTGGAGATGAAAGCATTGAGAGACATGATTGGAGTCAAACGGGGTGACAGGATAAGGAATAGTGTGATAAGGGAACGATGTGGTGTGAATGAGGATGCAGTGACAAAAATCGAGAAAGGTATGTTAAGATGGTTTGGAAATGTACAGAGAATGAATAAAATGAGAATAACTACACAGGTATACGCGGGACAAGTGAACGGAAGTGTTGGAAGGGGAAGACCTAGGCGAACGTTCCGAAATCAGATTGAAGACTTTCTGAAAAAAGGCCAAGTCAGGAGTACCCTAAACCGACACTTATGTATTGTTACGAGCTGAGGGTTCGGGATAAATAATGCAATACGTTTTCGGCAAACTGACACCTTTATTCCACAGTACTACAGTCACTTCACACTTCACTGAACACAACACTAATACACTGACTGTTCGCAGCACTGTTTTGTCATGCTTGTTTACCGACGTTGGATTATTCTAGATTGTTCGAACTCTTGCGCCGTAACAGTATGAAAGGATTAGATGAAGCGAAAGAGATATGTAAGGTGGAAATCTGTGGTCTGCCAGACCCTTATGGGAAAGAGGCGTGATTTTATGTATGTTTGTATGTAAAATTGAAAGATCAAATTACGTTATTAAATAATATAATATTATTCTTTGTAGCACTTGTTATCTCTTAACAGCAAAAAAATGCGCACGGAAGTGCGATATGAGACCACAGACCGACAACTCTGCCCACTAACTGATATGTATATGTTACAGCCAAAGTAACAAATCTGGATATTATATATACTGTCTAGCCATTATATATAATGTCTACTTAATTAAGATAAAGTGATAATTGACACAAAATTTTGATATTATTCATGAGACTCGTATTTCTATTGGTCACGGAGGGCGCACCAGAATGGTTAAAGAGCTTAAAAATAAATATAAGAATACTATTAATTTATGTGGCGCATCGCCGGCCGCTACCGCGGCACGCTCGCTTCGCTCGCTCGGCTCGCGCGTTGTTGTAGTCACAAGTAACCTAACGCTCCTCCTCGCTTCGTTCGTCGTCGCACCTAAATATGACTTTGCCCTAGACTAAATGATATTTAACCCCTTTTTATAACTTTTAGCAATGTGTCGTGAATTATTAATAATTACTACTAAAAGTAATAAATGTGAAATTGAGTAGACATTATATATAATGGCTAGACAGTATATATAATATCCAGATTTATTACTTTGGCTGTGACATATACATATTTCCTGAATTTTAAGTTAGTTATTAAATACATGATATTGATTTCAACAATGTTACACTCGTTTGCTGAGAACCGCCGGGATAAGAAATTAGTATGATATGTACAGTAGACTACAAATAGTAGCCGGGCTACAATGTCACTCCCATTGCTGCCTGTGTTGTAGTAAGAGGTGACTCAGGTAAAATACCGGAAAGTGGGCACCAGCGCCTTCTGAGGAACTGATATATTAAACTGCGATCCCCAAGAAACCTGCCTAGCGTGGGGATTATGGTAAAAACCCCCTTAATGGGGGAGGCTGTGCTTAGCAGTGGACAATCCGGCTGATACAGTATAGAAAGTTGTATCTTGCCGGCCTGAACTTTGTACGTAGTCCTGCGTGATGTTTCTAATGATTTTGAGGACAATCTTATTAAAGAAAACTACACAGACAGTCTTAAAGTTTTCTTTACTTTAAGAAGTGTAAAATAACTCTGGAAGTCGTAATCATGTTGCTTCACTGAGCTGTATCGTCATAGTGGTTACGGTTTTTAGAAGTTATATCAGATATCACACTTTTTTGCGTAAGGTGTTACTTTCACCACAGGTATAAAAAGAAAACGTAAAAACTTTTTTTCTCAATATTAATTTAGATAGTTTTACCTGTGCCTACTACACGAGTTCAACTGTTGAATAATTCACCAATAATGTTCGAATTCGAACTTAGGAATAAAGTTCAAGCTAATACCATATTATTTTACCTTTGTAAATTATATCAGTTTGATCATATACTTATTTATGAATATTACTGTAAGATATACAATTCATTTTTAGGTACCTTAAAATCTTAGGACTATTTCCGACATCCCCAGGGCGAAGACTCTTTAGTATTATAAGTTTTTTTTTTATATGTAACCCTTTGACCACCATCTCGCCTGATGGTAAGTGATGATATGATCGAAGCTATTAAGGCAAGTACATTTAATAATTTAGGAGTAGGTAATATATCTAGGTTTCTTACATACCTATATCTAGTTTCCAAACATGAGTGATAAAAACCTATGTTCCTGTCCATTGTAAGTACCAACAAACTACTTTGACGACAGTTTTGATGAAAGCATAGAGCAGCCTGTCAAAGAGATACGTTAAGAAAAGTAGGTAGGTATATAGTATGCCTCATCTACTCGTAATAGTTCAAACTGTAAGCACGGATTCAAACACAATAGCGGGTGCTTGAGACCATTACAGACCATAAACTACTCTCCTTTTTCAAGCACCTGAAGTACAAATATTACCAAGCAAAAATAATAAACCTATTATAAACTGAAATAATCTTCCGTGGGGTGCCAGGTTAGAATTGCACCTCCCCATATCATCCTGTGGGTGTCGTAAAAGGCGACAAAGGGAATAATTATACTGGAAGGTGGGCAGCAGCGCCTTCTGGAGAACTACTATCTTACACTGCGATCCCCAAGCCGCCTGCCAAGCGTGGGGATTATGGCAAATACCCCCTTAATAGGGGAGGCTGTGTTCAGCAGTGGACGATCCGGCTGATAAAGTAAACTGAAAAAATACAGCTTTCGGCGCTCAAGGCCGTTAGAGATATTTTCACCACAACTTTACTGCCCCAAACATCGGAACCTTTTTGACAGTCCGTATTTAGAAGACGACTAATTACAGAGGCGGTATCCCACGGGCAGACAAATTTATTTACAAGAATTTCGAATGTTTAGTAACCAGATGGTCTAACATTCTGGGAACTTTGCGTTGTTCAGTATATCAATTGACCGCAATTAATCATTTGTTTTATTTATATGTCAGCGGTAAGCTTGTACCAACAGTCAGTACAAAATGTTATGGTTCAGGGTACAACTGGCACTGACAGTTATCAAAATCAAAAAAGAAGGCACCTTACGAAATTAGTCCGTATAGAAGTCTGTTATTGTGCAGTGAGATCAGAGCTAACACAAATAAGTACCTTGCCTATATTTTTTTTAAAACCTCGTAGCAAAGTTTTCTTAGTTGTTCTTAACCGATCAGCAAAGTTAAGCAACGTCTGCCGCAGTAATGAATTGGATGGGTGACCGCTTGTGACATTACTACTGAGCGCTTCCGTACTTCGGAGGGCACGTTAAGCCGTCGGTCCCGGTTGTCATCTTAGCATGACAGTCGTTATAGCATGGTAGTAGGGCATTTTGCGAATGCCCGCCTGGCTAGCTACCACCCTCAAGTAGAAAGTCTGTCGCCAAGCACCTAACGGTGTGTTCCGGCAGCTGTCCTTGAGAGCCAGTTCTTTTAGGTTAGCCTGAACAACATCTATGACCACATCATCACTTACCATCAGGTGAGATAGTGGTCAAAGGCTAACCTAACAGGCATAAAAAAAAAAAAAAAGTTGTTCTTAACCGATCAGCAAAGTTAAGCAACGTCTGCCGCAGTAATGAGTTGGATGGGTGACCGTTAGTGACATAACTACTGAGCGCTTCCGTGCTTCCGAGGGCACGTTAAGCCGTAGGGCCCGGTTGTCATCTTAGATGACAGTCGTTATATTATGGTAGTAGGGCATTTTGCGAATGCCCGCCTGGCTAGTTACCACCCTCAAGTAGAAAATCTGTCGCCAAGCACCATATTCAGGCAGCTGTCCTTGAGAGCCAGTTATTCTAGGTTAGCCTGAACAACATCTTTGACCACATCAGCACTTACCATCAGGTAAAATAGTGGTCAAAGGCTAAACAATCAAGAATAAAAAACAAACTGAATATAATAAGTGAAAGCCTTCATAGAAATAACTATTATTTTCTAACAAAAATAAGGTTGAATTTAGCTATGATGGACACATTATTTCTGAATGCATTATTCGAGAATAGAGGAATCAAACTTATTTATAGACTCACTGAATCATAACGCCAACTTCTTAGCATCATACCTTATTTGTAGGTACTAGAGTCACTACTAAATCGGTAACTTCCAAAATGGATGGGCTAAAGAGGGTCAGGAGCGGGGGAGTGACGCCACGTCAGTGCCAGTGACAGCGGATCACAGCACAAAGGCGGCGCCACGGGACGCTAGCCCTTTGTGAATGAAAATGAGTGTCGGCTAAAGGGATGAAACAGAAAGTTACGTATGTAACCAACCTATTAATATTTTGAATTATATTTATGATGAAATTGAAAAAATAACATGAGTTTCCCTTATTTTATTGCATAAGTGGTCCTTTGACCGGCTAGTGGTCATATCTAGCTTAAGCAATAAAACTGTGTTGTTGTTGGAAAGATAATAAGAGGTTCAATTAGAAATCAAAAAAAATATATAGATAGAAACAACAATGACAACCAATACACAAGAAAAACTTAAAAATGATTCGTGACTGACAGAAAACTAGAAAAAGTAAACACTAGGCCATTACAATCGCTCCAATAGACGTAGTAAAGAAATAATGGTATTGCTATCAAATTTGCTGCGGAAGACCGTAATCCGGACTTTTTCTTCTACTATATTTAGGTATATTTTAAAGAAAGTCATGCCAGAAAACCGCACTATCTAAGCAAAGTCACTATTGAAGATAGCATTGAAAATTACATACATTGCTAGGTGTATATTTTGACATTTGTAGGTCAAAAAGTTTACATTTTTTACATTTCAAATTAAATAACTTAAATATCATCTCTTTTTAATCACTTAATAATAATCAAGGAAAAAAAACCATAAAACTAAAACTTTAGAAGACGCTGAGTCGATTCTGGTAATTTGATTTGCTAAAGATAACAAAGAACAATTATATTTTTTATAAAAACTTGCACTATGTACTGTCTTATTCAAAATAACTAGTAAGTATCACAAGGTCAAGGTATCACCATTCTTCAAAGGCAGCTATAAATATGTACAAGATATATACAAGAACTCAAATATCATCTTCACCCAATGCAGCTATGTCGTTTTCAATGAGATTGTTATCAGTCTTCCAGTTTGGTAGCCCCTGATTAAAGTTGATAAGCTAATTATAAATAAAACAACACTGAAAATAAATTTAGCCAGTATGTCTTGTGAACAATTAGGAATTCTAATGATATTTCATAAATCCAAATCTGTTCTGGTATTTAAAAGTTATGGTGGAATAAAGAACCCACATACATACTTGAAGCGATCGTAGCGAAGTTAACTTAGCTGTTCTCAATCGTTGCACTTTTACTTAGCTTGTTGCAAACAACTTTGCATAGCAAAGTTAAGCAACGTCGCGCGCGGTCATGAGTTGGATGGGTGACCGCTAGTGACATTACTACTGAGCGTTTCCGTGCTTCGGAGGGCACGTGAAGCCGTCGGTCCCGGTTGTTTCTTAGGATGGCAGTCGTTATAGCATGGTGGTAGGGCATTTTGCGAATGCCCGCCTGGCTAGCTACCAACCTCAACAACATCTTCGACCACATCATCACTTACCATCAGGTGAGATAGTGGTCAAAGGCTAACCTATCAGGCATAAAAAAAGAAAACAATAATAGCATAAATAATTATTCAAAGCTCATGTGAGAGGTCATCTGACGCGATTATATTTTTACCACAAAGTTGTCTATTTTCTCATATCTATTTGCGTCTAAGCTTTTGTAATAGAAAAATAAAGTGAGCAAAGAGCTCGTAAAATAACAAAACACGATATCATTTCACCAGTGCACCAGCCCTGTTTAAAGTGCCCTTTCTATCCTATACCCTAGGGGCCCTACCCTACCCGTCTCCTCTCCAAATAGCCCCCCATCACACCTGCCTTTGTAGACGCACCTCTGTAGTCACAGCCAGTGTACAGTTGCACGACAAATTGAACTGGACACGACAAAAGGGGACGGAAGAGTTTAAAATTGAATTCTTCGAATAGTGCTTTGTTGGAAGTTATTCGATTAGGAACTATTTTTAGTACAGTGAATTTCTTTACCTGGAGTTTGAACGCTTCACGTTTTAGCAAACGTATTTTTATTAGATTGTGTGTAGCCATAAGAGTAAGTACGAGCTATTTTGCAGCTGATAATTGTTCGAATCGCAAGTTTTGCAATCTGCTGTGCGAGCTTACAAATTTATAACGATCAAAAGGAAAAAAATAAACACGTCCGTTTTCACGAACGCTCAATCAGGGTGTTGAAGTAATGATATCGTGTACTTGCTGCTAATGTTAGAAAATAAAACTCGAGAACGTTATCAATTTTTTCTTGTGTTCTATTTGTTTTATTTAGTTTAATGTTTTCATTCGACTTAGATCACAGTGAAAACGTAATCTGTTGAGTTAGGAGTAGGTTGGAATGATTATTTCATTATTTTCAAGCTTTAAATCAGTCTTTAAGTCAGTCATGAGTACGATTGATAAAATAAAATAGCTTTGCTAGCTACAACCCTGTTAAAATTTGATAACTTAAGGTATTCTACGATTTAATTGTATTTAATGTACCATCAGTCCTTATCTTGAAAATTATAATTTCTGTTTATATTTTTTCCTACCGGCTGTATAATTTTATTAACAAGATACTACGAACTATAATAAACACTACAGCTATACAATGAAATCATTTAGACATTTAGATTTACAATTGAAAATCTGTCGCCAAGCACTTAACGGTGTGTTCCGGCAGCAGTCCTTGAGAGCCAGTGAAATAACAGGCAAAAATGAGACTTAACACAACAACACTTGTCTCAAGGTGATGGGCGCCGTGCAGTTCGTCACTCTTGATGAAATGCATCTGTTATCAGAGGATACCGCTCAACATCAGGTGGGCCTCGCGCTTGTTCCTTCACAAAACAATAAAAAAAAAACGACAACCTACAACTCATTGCCGACTCACAGGCAGTTCAAATGATCCAGCCCAATACCAGTTGGCAGTGCGCCCAGCATGCTGGCAGCATTGCACCGTTGAATTGCAATGTTTATTCGTAGATTTTTAATTTTATTAGTGTTCTTATAGATATACTTCTGTCTGTATCTAGTTTTTTTATTCCCCTTTGTTGAATTTTATATGTTATAAGTTTTAAAATTTGTTATCAATAAAGCGTTTCTATCTCAAAAGCCTTCAAGTAAAAAAACTGTCACCAAGCACCTAACGGTGCGTTTGGCATCTATCCTTGTGAACTACTTCCTCTGTAGGCAATCTCTGTTTACCATATTCTATTACGTCATCACAGCCTCTCTCGGACATAGGAAAAATGATCTCTGTTGAAAGAGGTATTCGTAGAACAGCGCGGTCGGTTCTACGAGCCGTAGCTTAAGATCATTTATCGTAGCTTTAGAAAGCTGATCAAGATAACCCCCATTCCTAATTAACTCTGGTATTATGTTGCTTTAAAATGTATGAGCATCCAACAACAAAGCTATATCTAACATCCACAATAATAATCCAATACCTACCGTTTGCCGAGCGGCGCGCTCCACGGGGGTCGTGCTCCCATAGAAATCGCAATTTCATTCCGTTTTAATGCGTCTGTTTACCTTCAATATAATCCAGTTAGGGTACCTTTGCCCTCCCCCCTCACCGCTCAAGGGGTGCACGGGAAAGGGGCCAAAGTAATTACATATTTCTATCACGACGGCCCTTTCATCTTTTTAAGTGTTGAGTAAATTATTTGTTAAACTTTTTTTACTGTCAGATGAAAATAAATATATTTTCATCTGACAGTATTCAAGATACGAAGTGATACCGCAATTTTATCATAAGATAAAAATAAATCATAGATATACGCGAGACGCGATAAAAGGCCGCATCTACTAAAGGAGCGGTTTACACACTGATTTTTTCCTGGATTCTTTAATAAGTATATAGGGTATACAAACCTTCTCGCGACAGTGGAAATGCATTTACATCTGTTAAGCGCAATTGAAAATACAAACAGATATTTCAATTTTATAGATGCTTGGTAGATTTTATGATATCATAAAATTTCCACACTAAAATAATGTAGTATTGGGAACTTCACGACAGAAATATCTGTTAGTTTTGAATACACGTCAGTTTAATGTGCGTTGTAAATTTCTTAAAGAATCCGTCCTTCCGTATACTAAAATGATATGATATCAGAAATTTTATGATCTATCATAAAAACTACAAAGACAATCTGTTTAAATCATTTAATGAATAATATGGGATAACTCATGTGAATAAGTCTGATAGCTCTGACTATACTTTCGATGACAAGGAGAGCTTGAGATGTCCAGCGTTGACGTCTCGCTTAGCAAAGATCCTGAGTTTTCCTTGAAAAATGCCACTGGATGTGGTCGAAACCATAGTCGAAGCTCATTGATTTAATTACCTGAGTTATCTCGTATTATTATTATTTTTTATGCCTGATAGGTTAGCCTTTGACCACTATCTCACCTGATGGTAAGTGATGATGTGGTCGAAGATGTTGTTCAGGCTAACCTAGAAGTACTGGCTCTCAAAGACAGCTGCCGGAACACACCGTTAGGTGCTTGGCGACAGATTTTCTACTTGAGGGTGGTAGCTAGCCAGGCGGGCATTCGCAAAATGCCCTACCACCATGCTAATAAAAATAAATGAAAACCGCCTTAGTTTTTATAATTAAATCTATTATCATAGCCACACTTTTTAAATGATTATGAACAATAATCTTAAGAATATTGTTCATTATTATCTAGAAAAAATATTTAAATATTTTTGTTCTTACATCAGTTTTCCCAAACTTTTATATAAAACAAAATAAAAAACAACACATATATAGCAACATTATTAACTATGAAAAGTAGTTATAATTTATTGAAATAAAATATTATCTGAAACTATACAATAATAATTAGGTACCCTGTGAATACAAAATATTACCACAAACAATTAGATCTACAACAACTACTATGAAAAACTATAACAAGTTTGTTACCTGTTAAACATTTAGATCCGTATAGAATCATAATGAAACTGTAAAAATGACGTCAGCCTTAAAACTATTTTTAACTTCACAATATAATAAAAAACATAATTCACCTTTCATTATACAAATAAAAACAGCGCATGCAAGGAAAATGCTCTAATTGCTACTTCTTGAAGGACAAGAAAAGCTTTCGCTCACTGCAGTAAAAACTTACACAACACAGCGGAAGTTTCGCATCGATCGTTGTCCACCGCCTAGCGTGACTTGTCGGTGAAACCCTCAAGGCACTGCGGCACGCGATGTATGACGACGTTGAACGTTTGCCAGAAACCTTTATTTACTTGGAAGATGGTGTGGTAGCAAGGTAGCATGACGTGGTAGAGTTACGAAAGTGATCGTTATCGAAGGAGAATTAATTTGTTTTAGATCTGATTCTTTATTCTAGTGGCGTGAAAGGGTCGCTTTGGAGTCTCGTGGTCTCTGGTTCGGGCCCCGGGTGGAATAAGTTTATTTTATGTTAAGTACATTTCATTACCATGCCAGAGCCTAGAAGTGTGTCTAGATGGCAATAGCATCGCCATCTATTCAACATAGTTTTTTTTTTAAATTTTATGAAGTGAGGAGATTATTAAGACTTTCACCTGATAGTAAGCGTCACGCCTATCCATTACAGTTACAGTCTGGCCTAATCAGAGCCTAATAAGCTCTGATTACCCGACTACGACCATTTTGAAATAAAATAAAATGATATACTGAATCTAGTTTATAACGAAATTATACGCACAGATACACAAAATTGATAACATTAGCTATAAAATAAAACAGGTTTTATTGTAACAAATGTATAACTTCACACATGCTTGGCCGATGAAATTTCGTATTTTTTACAAGCGTGGACCAAAAAATCGACAAGCGTCCGTGGTCATGCAACACATGGCACTGGCGAGTCTAGCGTCAAAGGGTAACACTACAGCAGCGTGCCGAAGGCGCCCGAGTGGTAACCGAGTGAATACGATCTGTAGTTTTGTCTCTAGTTGCACCGCTCCAATTACCCTCTGGCTCTCATTACCCTCTGTTCCCCTACTAGTATTTCCAATAATGTAATGATTGCAGGGACATTGTATTTACGTATGAGTAAACAATTTTAACTCAGAAAAGTTATTAGTTTACCTCGTTCAATTATAAAACATATAAATCGATAGATTGTCCCGGAAAATGGAGCGCGCTATTCAATTTTATAAACAAAGGATTCACATTTACTACAGCTGCTATACGTGCTATACGGGCACAGTATATAATAAAGCAGTAAGCTGAAACCTTTTTTTAAAAGCGCACTAACTCACCTTTTGGTACGTGGTGAAGAGTGGAGAGGTGGTCGAAGATGATTAATTGACTCGGCCTAGAGTTACTGACAGGCCAAGTATTACTATTATTATCTCCAGACAAAGTTAGGTGCATGGCGACAGATTTATTACTTGAGGGTTATAGCTAGCCAGGCCAGCATTTGCAAAATGCCCTTCCACCATGCGGTGAAGCTGAAACCCGCGGCGGAATTCGAACCATGGACTTGCTGCGCGGCAGTCCATAGCCAATGTCAATGAGATCCTCACCGCCGGTTTCCGGCCAATCCGGATTTACTATACTATGTCTTTTGTCAGGATAACTTTTTTAGGTCATGTCATGGCTTTGAAGTTTCGTGTACGTATAATATGTTTGTACATCGGATGGAAAGAATAAAAACATTGAAACGTCCATTCCGGCAGAGAAATAAAAGCGTACGTGAGCCCATCTCCTGAAGCAACATACCCAACTATGTGTTCTTACATTTTCTACATCCATCCCGTAGTTGTTATAACTATGGCTAAAACTAACAGTTGTTTATAGAGATGAGTCCATGTTCTTGTTTAAGTACATTGAGACAGGGAAGTTTAATGCATTTGTTGTTTGTGCTATTAAAATAACGGTTGTTTCATACTGTAGAATAATAATACAACAATTGTTTTATATATTCTGGTACTAATAAATATGTTTTCGTATATATTGACTTAAAGCACCACCTGATAATTATTTGTACTCAAACTACTAAATCTAATTAATAGTTTACCTATAAATGTACTTCAATAACATAACAGTCTAGCCTATTGATAAAGGTTACTAAATAACTGCATTTTGACCTAAACTGTTAAATAGTTTTTTTACTAAGAATGTGTCCATTGACTCCTATCTTATTGTTTTTTAAAATTGTTTATATCTAAATATTATATATAGATACCTACCTACGAAGTGATAATTGTTAACATTAGCTCATGTTTTTAGAGATTAATAATAAAGATTAAAGATTATTATAAAATACGTGTCAAAGTCAAAATTATTTATTCAATTTAGGCGTCTACGACGCTGTTATGAAGGTAAATTACAAGTTTTAGTGTTGAAATATTCTACATTGTACTGCCACGTTCAGCAAATAAATTGTATAGAGCAACTGCGAGAAGAACGGGCAAGAAACTCGGGGCCTTTCTTTTAAACGTCTTTTAACAATGTGTTACATACTTAATATATAATAAAGTTATTACAATATCTGTTTATATTATGTAGGTGACAGGCGATAGCTTGGCAGAGGCAGAACTTAGGCATTTTTGTTGTGCCGTGCTCATGTCACCTTTATTTTACACGCATGCCCAAAAATAGTAGTATATATGTTTGTTTATGAGTTTCTATATATGCCATAAAAACTTCTAAACTGCTTAACCGATTTTAATATATGAGGTATCGTTAGATATGGCTTGATAGCGCAAGTGACACTAGGTACTTAAAAAAAGTAACTGGCAGATTTTACATGCATATTGTGAGATAAAGGTTTTAAAATACGTATAAGTCATGTTTTTTCCCCATGTCATCAATCTAGATACCGTTTAATTTTTTTTATAAGGCTGCATGACACAGCAATATCTTCAGACCTGGTAAGAATATTAGGGTTCACAAACGCAAAAGATAACATTTATAGTACCACCAACTTAACTGTGCAGTTCGCGAGGGCGCTGCTGATCAAGGAAATCAACTACAAACTGTCACAATTTGAAGAAATGTTGTAGTTCTTTTTTCTGCCGCCTGAACAGATAAGTTGGTGGGACTGTACCTTCAAGTTACTTAATAATAGTAGTTTATGCAACTGTCATACAGTAGAAGGTATTAAAAATGAGTGTAGTTTCAAAATAAGATTACACGAGTGTTTTAATATACCTAATTATATGCAGTTGCATACACTACTTTATTTAATCTCATGGCTATAGGTAGCTACATTAAATACATTTTTTATTCAACAAAATATTACTCAAATTCGTATGTACGAAATAGCACCAAAATGGAAAAAGTCTGTTATTGGTTTATGGCTCGGAACCAGCGCACACCACAGATAATGTGTACTTAAATTGAATTGAAACCTCCTTGGTCGGGACAAATTGTACTTGAATAATTAAAAAAAATTTTTAAAGCATTGTTTTGTTGGGATAATAATGCTATAATTTAACTTTTTGATTTTTTAAGTATGTAAATAAAATATGCCACTAAAAGTCTGTATTTCATTTCATAATTAGAATATTACCGAATGAGATTATATAAATATGTATTATCTTACCCCTCAACAATTGAAAGAATACAATAAAAATCTATTTGTAACTCTAGTGCGCAGTCCTTTTGTAATCCAATCCGCAGAGCAATAATTGGAAGGCCACACTCAACGTTTTAAGTGTGCTCCAACGAGTACGTTGGGCGGGTGGGGACGTAGGGCGGGCGGGAAAGGTGAGCTAGCGTTTTGTTTCAAAGTTGCAGGGGTGAACACAGTTAGTGAATCACCACAGTAGCATTGTAATTGCGAAAATAAATGTGTTTAATCCTGCTGACGTCTAAAACGGTTGAATAGAATTTTGATGATATATTTCTATGATCCTGGATTACGGAAGATACCTTTTGTATCACTCGTGGCTTCTGAGGGAGCATAATATAAAAGAGAACATTCGAATGCAAGCAAACTGATGCGAACTCTCAAAAAAAATAAGACTTCTCAAAAGATGTAAAATATATATTTTGAAGTAGTGATGGCTTAGTGGCATTGGCTATGGACTGCCGCGCAGCATGTCCATGGTTTCAATCCCGCCGCAGGCTTGAGCTTCACCGCATGGTGGAAGGGCATTTTGCGAATGCCCGCCTGGCTAGCGGTGTTTCTTGTTCGAAATGTGTGTCTTGTTCTAAGCCTTGGACATTAGAGGCATAATAGTTTAGCTAACAATTCAGGAGAGTCAATTTGCCCATTACATATGGCATGCAGAAATGACATATCAGCTAGAATTTTCCGATTTTCGATGATTTGAATGTCTTTGTAACCTGTTATATATACTTAATGCCTGCGGTTTCTCCGTATTGAAATATGCTATATCATGCTCCCTCTAAAAAAATTTATTCAATCTGGACAAAACCCTGTGCTACTCCAGGGCCTGAGGACTATGTTTGTAAGCCACTTAGCATTCAGCTATTTATTTTGTGATAGGGTGTTTTTTTATGTTATTGTGACGGAACAAGGTCGAGGCCCACCTGATGTTAAGCGGACTAACCTCTGCCTATGACAGATGCATTTCGTCACATGTCACGAATTGCACTGCGCCCTTCACCTTGGGACATAGTTCTTAAGTCTCATGTGCCTGTAATTTAATTTCACTGGCTGTCAAGAACTGCTGCCGGAACACCCCGTTAGGTGCTTGGCGACAGATTTTCTACTTGAGGGGGGTCGCTAGCCAGGCGGGCATTCGCAAAATGCCCTTCCACCAAGCGGTGAAGCTCAAGCCCGCGGCGGGATTCGAACCATGGACCTGCTGCGCGGCAGTCCATAGCCAATTCCAATGAGCCATCACTGCTTCAATTTCGATAAACAGGTTTACTATATAGTTGTTTATTGTTAAAACTGACTACTCCTATGCTGAGCCCATCAATTAGTACACCCAATTCAGTCACAATCATAATGTCCTATTAGAACTCCGGTTTTTTTTTTATCTGACTTCATAAAAGGATGAGGTACTTGTACTTTTTAAATGTTTATTGCTTCAGAACATTCATAAACTTACTTTCAGAATGGTCTCACACAAAAAACAACATCGAGTCAGAAGTTTTTTTTTTTGTATGATATTGTGACGGTTCAAGACCGAGGCCCACCTGATGTTAAGTGGATTAACCTCTGCCAGACAATATTCCAACAGACACTCCACTCCAACAGACGCATTTCGTCACAAGTCACGAATTGCTCTGCGCCCGTCACCTTGAGACAGTTCTTAAGTCTCATGTGCCTGTAATTTCACTAGCTCTCAAGGACTGCTGCCGGAACACACCGTTAGGTGCTTGGTGACAGATTTTCTACTTGAGAGTGGTAGCTAGCCAGGCGGGCATTCGCAAAATGCCCTTCCACCATGCCGATTGGTTTGTTATATCAAAATTGATTTCATATTTTTTTGTTTTAGAAGTCGGTTTTAATTTTTTGATTTAATATATAGATTTGTAACAAACACATGATACCTACCTATTTAAAATTTGAATAACGCCCCGGACTTCAGTCCTGTTTCCGGGCCTGATTTTTGATATCAGTTTCCTCAAAGTTGAGGAAATTAACGCTCATTTTGGTTGATTAGTTTCGGTTCTGGGGTTACTCGCGCACGCGGGTTTGTTGGTATTATAAATGTTCCCCGATAATAAGACTATTAAAACTTTACATTTGTGTTGGTGTGTATATTTATACTGTTTGGATAAAATTAATTAATTTTAACTTTGAAGTTAATTAACCTATTGTACATAGGCGCGCTTTGTTTTGGAGTTTTAAACACGTTAATTAATGTAGCTTCGTGTTAGAAATACAGGGTAAAGTCTATATGTAACGTCACTTGATTTACGAGTAACTCCTTAAAACGTAAAAATCACTTGGCTTTGGTTGGTTTAGCTTGTCTTCCATACAATGATACAGAATTACACACACTCTCTATAAAGAAAAAAAAATATTTAAAACAATAACTAATAAAACATTCCTTACTATACTAATTTTGGCAACTTATATTTGCCAAAATTAGTAAAAACTGCGCGTTCTTCTGTCGTTTTATTATCCTAGCCCGTAATAAATTCGCTGTTACCATCATGGATGAAACTTTTTAAGAAATTCGTTCTTTTCCTTGCACATGTATTTTTAATAGTTTTAACCTTATGTACATAGGTATTTACAATAACAGTATATAACGATTTATGTCCGACCTGAAGTTAGACTCTCCGAGCTAGCACGCGCGCCTCTACGCTATTTATAAAGAATTAAAAGAGGGGCCACAAAATTACATATATACCCTAGGAAAAATTTAAGTCATGTGCGGGATATAAATTTTTCCTATGGTATATTTGTAACTTTGTGGTTTGATCCGCATAGCGGGCGTTATTGCAAACATAACAATATTAAAATTAAAAGAGGGTTTTTGTCGAGAAAATTGGCTAAGTGTTATGTTGGATTTTATTTCGAGGATTGATATGTAACTATTAATGTCATTGTAAAATAGTAGTGAGGTACCAAAACTTTCTTAATTTGTAGAGAACGTTCAGCCGTCGTTGGTCTCGATTGGGCCTCGATCTCGAATGTCTTAGGATGGGAGTCGTTACAGTGGTAGGGTGTTTTAGGGTTTCGTCAGGTAATAGAAGATCATATTTCGACTTTTCGAGTGCATGAACGGTTTCTCAATCGTGTAAAATAGTAACTAGAAATATTTTTATATTTTGTAAGTGTTTTTAATACCTATTATTTGATGGTTAAAGAACGATAGGAAAGATTTGAGTTATGACGTCATGTCATGTTAGCTCAATTGGTTAGAGCATGCCCCGGCTAAAGGGGTGGATGGATGCGGGTTCGAATCCCGCACATGACTTAAATTTTTTCTATCGTATATTTGTAATTTTGTCATGTAATAGCAGGCGTTATTGCAAACCTAACAACATTAGGTAAAATTATAAGGTTGCGTCATCATTTACAAGTATAAAACCAATTGCAAAATTTGTCTTCTTTGTAGTACAACGCAAGTGGTACTATAGATGTCGCTCCATCCCAATACGTTGGTTAAAGAACGATAGGAATGATTTGAGTTGTGACGTCATGTCATGTTAGCTCAATTGGTTAGAGCATGCCCCGGCTAAAGGGTAAATGGACGCGGGTTCGAATCCCGCACATGACTTAAATTTTTTCTATTGTACATTTGTAAATTTGTAATATTCATTTGATGTTTCTGTAAAATATTCGCAAAGTTACTCTTAAATCTTAATGAAATTGCTTTGAACTTTCTTAAACGTTGTACAAAAGGCCTCCCGGAAACCCCCTAGGCACACGTCTCACGCCATTCATAAGAGCTAGCACGTAAAGCCGCTAAACAAAGCGTGTATGTAACGAACAAAGCACGTATTGTGGCGAGGCGAGGGCACGCGACTTCCGCCAACTAATACCACTGCTACACGTAGGGCACGCGGGGGTGGTCCAATTCACAAAAGACACTCCCAATTTGTCTTAAGGTTGAACTGGCCGGTCACTTCTGCATACAAACGCCGTAGGGTGATCACTCCCTTATTTGAAATTTTAGGTCCAGAATTAAGCATAATATCGATTGAACTGGTCATTATCTAGGTTTGTATCAGAACGAAATTTTAATAAGATAATTAAGTTGAAAGTTATAAGCCTTGAAAACTTTATATGAAAATGTTTCGTGGCTCATAACTCGCAACTTAATTATCATTTAAAAATTTCGTTACGATACAAACCTAGATAACGACGAGTTCAATCGATATTATGCTTAATTCTGGACCTAAAATCTCAAATAAGGGAGTGATCACCCTACGGCGTTTGTATGGAGAACTGACCGGCCAATTCAACCTTAACAATTATTTTTATATAAAACCACTATCGTTGGTTGTGGCAATGACCATGGACAGATGCGCAAGCGTTGGTGGTTTGATCCCTGCCGCAGGCTTGAGCTTCAACCCATGGTGCTAGGGTATAATGCGAATACTCTTCGAGTTATTTATCTTCCTCTGGAAGAAAAACTGTTTTCAAGCACGAACGTTTTGAAGCGCTCATAGCGAAGTTTTCTTAGCCGTTCTTAGTCGATCAGCTAAGTAAAGCAACGTCCGTCGCGGTCAAGAGTTGGATGGGTGACCGCTAGTGACATTACTACTGAGCGCTTCCGTGCTTCGGAGGGCACGTTAAGCCGTCGGTCCTGGTTGTTGTCTTACGATAGCAGCCGTTACAGCATAGCGGTAGGGCATGGGTTGGGACCCAGATGAGGTACCTGGGTCTCATCCTGGACGGGCGGTGGACTTTTGGGGCCCACTTTACTCAACTGGCCCCAAAAGTCATAGGCGCCGCAGCCGCCCTTGGGAGGCTGCTGCCCAACGTGGGCGGCCCGAGCGCCACATGTCGTCGCCTGTACTCCGGAGTGATCCGGAGTATGGCCTTGTACGGGGCACCTGTCTGGGTGGACGCCCTCGGTCGCGCCAATAAGGCCCTGCTGCGTCGTCCGCAGCGGGTCATCGCGACGAGGGCGATACGCGGGTACCGGACGGTGTCCTGGACGGCGGGATGCGTGTTGGCCGGTGATCCCCCCTGGGAGCTCCAAGCGGAGATCCTCGCCGAAGTTTACCAATTCGTGGCGGCGAGGAGATCCCGCGGGGAGCCTCCAGCGTGGGAGGAGGTCACGCGCATGCGACGGCAGGCGCGGGCCGCCCTGTTGCGGCGGTGGACGGAGGACCTGGCTCCACCGGTCCCTGGACAGAGGACGGTGGATGCCATTCGCCCGGTCCTTCGGAGGTGGGTAGGGCGGCGATTCGGGTCGCTCACCTTCCGATTGGTGCAGGTGCTTTCCGGACACGGATGTTTCGGAAGGTACCTGCATCACATCGCAAGACGTGAGGCGACCCCCGCCTGTCACGAGTGTGGAGCGCCAGAAGACACGGCGCTCCACACGCTGGAGGAGTGCGCCGCGTGGAGTCCCATGCGGCGCGCCCTCACAGCGGTCATAGGCGCAGATCTGTCGCTGCCGAGCGTGGTTAATGCTATGCTCGGCAGCGACGGATCGTGGCAGGCGGTGGTCTCTTTCTGCGAAGAGGTGATGGCGCAGAAAGAGGCTGCGGAGCGGGCGAGGGAGGACGACGTCCTCGCAGACCCGCTCCGGCGTAGACGAACTGGTGGAAGGAGAAGGCGATTCGGGCGCCTTCTCGCTCTATCCTAGTGTTGTGCGGATCATCGGTGGAGAGTCGGGGGATTCTCCACTGGCTTGCACGATCCCACACGTCTGGGGGATGGCCCTAATGAGCTGGGTCATCCCTCCCTTGGCCGGGGCCCGTCACCGGTGACGGGCCAACCGCCGGGGCGAGATGGTGATTGCTAACGCTACCCCATCTCGCCCCGACTAGGCGGCAGACTACTCATCCCGGGTTTTTAGTGGGTAACCTCACTTACTACCCCCCCGTGGGGGTAGTAAGGCCCCTCAGGCGAGGACTCCCACATAACCACCCTGCTCCCCCCGGAGCCGGGTGGTATCCATAAAGGATTTTCCCGGGTCAAAAAAAAAAAAAAAAAAAAAAAAAATAGCGGTAGGGCATAATGCGAATGCCCGCCTGGCTAGCTACCACCCTCAAGTAGAAAATCTGTCTTTAAGCACCTAACGGTGTGTTACGGCAGTTGTACTTGAGGGCCAGTAATTCTAGGTTATTCTGAACAACATCTTCGACCTCATCATCACTTACCATCAGGTGAGACAGTGGTCAAAGGCTAGCCTATCAGCTAAAAAAAAACGTTCTGGCAAATGACCTTGAGACAGAGTTCCTTTTCTAGTTTATTTAATATCCTTCATCAACATCTTCTGTTACTATTTGGTGTCTCAATAGAAAAACGTTCAGCAACAAAAGTAACAAAACATTTTATGAAGCTTGAGTAACAGTCAAAACCATGAGGCCTGCGCAATCTTTTAAAACATTATTGAAGCAAATGAATAGATTCAGGCGTTACTTTCCGGAAATCCATATTTAATAATAACAGTTTTTTTTAAATATTTTAAGAAAACATCAAATTAATATTTTAATAAAACACTTAAAAATTATAAAAATATATCTAGTGACAATTCCGGATAAATATAGGCGTTTGTGACGTCACGTCGGCTTAACACGAAAATTAGGTGGAATTGTGACTAGATATATTTTTTAAGTGTTATATTAAAGTATTCATACATTTAGAGCTAAGTTGAAAACATTTATTTATGAGCATCAGAAGGGTGAAGAACCTATGAGAAATGACACTAGCGCAATTTAGTTGTTATTAAATAATATATGCTGACTTCTCCTCCTTATATCTGCTCCTAATAATTATTATTATAGATATATATATTTTCTTTGCACTTTTATCTATTATTCATTATGTATTTGTTGTCTGTTTTCTTTAGTAGAATTGGTAACCGTAAGATGTATTTTATTTTATTTTTATCGTTTGTTTTTGTTTGGTTTTGTAAGAATTATTTTTATTTTCACATTTTTAGTATGCTGATCTGTGTGCACTGTTCAGATTAAGACGTGCGTGACGTCACCTGCCGGTCCCTACGGAAGATCAGCGCTGGTTGTTAACAGCCAGCATTATGCTGAGTTGGGGCCGGTTTGTGGCGGGAAACTATTGCTTTAGATTTCTATTTTTCATTTTTAACTGTTGTTTTTGTGTGTGCTTAGTTTTAGTTTTCTATTACAAATAAATTATATTCTATTCTATTCTATTCTAAAATATTAATTTGATGTTTTCTTAAAATATTTTGAATATATTTGTAATTATTATTGAAGCATATTTATAAGGTGTAGAAAATTTATAATTTTATTGTACCATGGGTTATATTGTAACGCCCAATTGTTTGTTGGTATCTGGTGAGCTCTTAGCATTCGCAGTGTAGGATATATTTTCGGTTTAAGTTACTAGTTGCGTTATTAAGCTTTTATTCGTTTTCAACCAAACTACTAAATACTCTACTCCTAATATTTATTATAATGAAATAGAATAGTGCAGTAGTTACCTATATTTTAGGTAAAAAAACAAAGATAACATACAAGTTTGAACAGAGACCCGAAGTTCATCGGTTTAGTTCAAAAAAACTTCGTTAAGTAGGTTTATGACTTGGACTACCCTCTAATCCCCTCGCTCCGCAAACACCCTTTGCTTGGGCCACCTGACACAGCCTTGGCCCACTCTAGGTTAAAAGCTCTTCTAAGTATGCTTTGCCTTAATGAATAACTTTAATTTAACCGTCTACGTAACCGTGTTTAATATTTAAACGACATCCAAAAATAAGAGGGAACTTTCTCTAATATATATCAGCATGTTTTAAAGGATTATTCTATTCTGTTGGGTTACACGTCATAGTTGAACACATATTAAGATCTTCAATGTTTACGCCAGAGTATTTGAGCACACAGAGTATTTGCGTGTAGGAAAAAATTAAGACCAAAAGTTGTAACGACACTTTTTGCTATACTTGAAAGCCGTTTTGTTTGTTTCTTTGCATTGAATAGGCTCTGAAACTACTGGACAGTTTAGGATAAAATTTGGTATGGAAATAATTTGAGACACCGGCAAGAACATAGGATAGTTTTTCTTAGTAACCTGATTCAAATAGAGGGGTTTATGTGAGTGTATATATATTTTTTTCAATACCCTTGCAAAGCCTGGGCGGGCTTAATAATAAAAAAATATATATTTTAAAATAAAATAAAAAATTACAATTCCTTTAATAATTAATCGGATTAATAAAAAGAAATATAAAAAAAGATAATAAAGGAACTTCGTTCCATCCGGGTGTCCCTTGACACCTCTCAAGATTTTTTTCAAACTTTGTGAAGGAACTAGCACGAGGCCCACCTGGTGCTAACCGGTAAAATCTGCCCAAAACAGATGCAACTTGTGACGAACTGCACTGCTCCCATCACTCTGAAACATAAAGTGGTTAAGTATCATATGCCTGTTATTTTACATGGCTCAGTGGCATTGACTATGGACTGCCACGCAGCAGGTCCATGGTTGGAATCCCGCCGCGGGCTTGAGCTGCACCGCATGGTGGAACAGCATTTTGCGAATGCCCGCCTGGCTAGCGACCACCCTCAAGTTGAAGCCACCAAGCATCTAACGGTGTGTTCCGGCAGCAGTCCTTGAGAGCCAGTAAAATAACAGACACAATGAGACTAAAGAAATATTTCTCAAGGTGACGGACGCAGTGCAATTCGTGACTTGTGATGAATCTGTTATAGGCAGAGGTCAGTCCGCTTAACATCAGGGGGGCCTCGTGCTTGTTCCTTCAAAATAACATAAAAAACCTAATCCTTCAGGAACACAGTAATGCGAACAATACTACATAGCGGTGTAAATAGGTATGACGGCAGTACTTTCCCTTCTAAAATAAGCGTTCTTCATTAACCCGTCAAAATCAGTTTAAATTTCAGAAGAATTAGGGCCTCTATCAAACCAAATGCCCTTAGGGTAAAAATTAAACTGCTCGTAATCAACGGCCAACGAAATTACTAACGTTGCATATTGCAATGATGTTTCTTGATATTTTGCTTCATTTTACGAAGAAACCAACTCGTGAATGGCAATTAACGAGCACCGTCATTTCCAAGAAGCTAGCCTAGTCGGAATCAAATAAGGTTGCGTTCTAAGAAAATTTAATACTTTTAAGGCAAAGAGTTTTCCTTGATGACTTAATGCTTATGATACTTAAATGTGGTCTGTAATTGACGCTCCTATTATATGCCCGGAGGCTCATAATGAGCCATGGAGCTTACTTCAACCACAGAATAAAAAGGAATTACACTTCGAATACTCTTCCGGTTTGGCTGCGTGGCGTTTGTGATGTCAGGTCGGCTTAATAGGAAATTAGGCAGAATTATCCCTAGATATATATAATTTTTATAAAGATTTTTTAAGTGTTTTATTAAATAATTAATTTGACGTTTTCTAAAAAATCTTTTAAAATATTTGTTATTATTAGGACTGACACTGTCTTTGCAAGGAATAAATAAACTAGTTAATTTGCTGATATATAATGTTAAAGCAATGATGGCCTAGCTGTAATAGACTGCCGTTAGTACCGCAAGGCCATGGTTCGATCCCCACCGCCGGCTTGATCTTCACCGCATGGTAGAAGGATATTTTGCGAACGCTCGTTTGGCTACCACGTAAAAAATCAGTCGCCAAGCACCTCACAGTGCGTTCCTTCAGAATCACCTAAAAAAGACAATAGGTTAGGGGGCTTCCTTAGTGACGACGACATAGCCTAATTACTACCATCATACGATTACATTCAGGACCGATACAAAAATGCTTTCATCACATTTGAAATATATATTAGTTAACCGTGGGAAATTGTACATGCACGCCCTGGGCCCAAACCAGGCAAGAACTCCTTCTCTACATTATCCTATAAAAGGTTTAATTTTTAAATGGTGAAAAAAAATCTAACACAAAACGCTTTTCCAAGAAATCACGCCAGGATTCAAATGAATCAGCACAAAGAACTAACTTCCACAAGTAAAATTATTTAATTAGTAATAAAAATCAGTTTTTTTTTTAAATCCTGCTTAAGAATCTCAGCTACCCAATTATTTTGGAATTTAGTGACAATCGACATTTTATATAACACAACATAAGCTAGATTTTTATTACTATCTCACGTTTTGGTTGACGATGACGTTGTTTGCTGGTCCAAAACTATACGTGTAAGTTGAAAATTGTAGATATTTGTCTCAAGGGTTTCACCTAGTTGAAGCACGTGGTGTCCAGTGCACTATAACGCGCTTCGCATATATCCATATATCAGATTTATACGATACATATAATTAGATACTGCTAATTACATCCAACTAATTAGTAGTACTACCTATACTACCTACAATGTGATGTCAGACATCAAGTTAACCACCCTGAAACACTTTCGAAAAACTAGTTTTCTGTTTTCCTTTATTGAGTATGGATACTTTTTTGCACGAAGGGTTAAGGATTTTACCGTAGATATTTTTATAATAAAGACATCATTTCGTGAAGCAGATCTACCATTATAAATTAATTGTATTTATTTAAACTTAAAAGCTCTGATAATAACAAATATTTTTAAAATATTTTAAGAAAAATTTCAATTAATATTTTAATAAAACACTTAAAAAATATAAAAATATATCTAGTGACAATTTAAGTAGAAAATTCAATTCTCGATCGTGCGCTCGTCAAGACCTCCTGAGGATGCTTCGTGTAGAAGCGAAACGGGTCGAAAATTCTTCCGGTTTGGCTGCGTGGCGTTTGTGACGTCACGTCGGCTTAGCAGGAAAATTAAGCGGAATTGTCACTAGATATATTTTTATATTTTTTAAGTGTTTTATTTAAAATATTAATTTGATGTTTTCTTAAAATATTTGTTATTATTAAAAATGGATTTCCGCAAAGTAACGCCTGAATCTATTCATTATATTAAAAGCTCTGACTCTAAGGCACTATGAAAATAAAATTGTCCCTGTCACTTGCCATAAAAATGTAAAGAAACTAATAAACCTGGCAAGCGTCTGCCTCATTACGCCGACATGAATGTCCATTACGCGGATGGTTTGCTTCAACAAGATGCTTTTTTTCCTACTTCATTGAAATTCAACGCGCTTGTTCAACTTCCTGCAGGATTTTCCGCTCTTTTCCTTGTCCTCGTTAGGTAGGGGAAGTATAAAAGAATCGTTGGGGCTTCATAAGATTGAGTACGGTCTAGAGATATCTTACTGAAGATTTTTGCTGGATACCTAATTGGTTTCCTACGACGATGTTACTCTTAGGTTTGTAGACTTGTGTTTTATGATAAAAATATTCTATCATTATTTCGTCTGCCAAGTTTTTGACCAAAAAATTTAAAACATTAAAGCCCTGTTTCAAGTTTAAGTTCCGGTTATACTACCCAGAACATGAAACAACTGAAGTTTCAAGCTTTAACCGATGGATAGGCTAAATCGATGACTGTGAAAGGTAAAGATAGTGTTTTATTTATTAAATATGTTCTGGGTTGTATAAAGGGAACTTACTAGAACATTCTGAAACAGGCCCTTAGTGATTTGAAAACAAAACACAAGCAACACGAATAATAATTGTTATAAGAATCGTCAGAAATATTCTGAAAAGCTTGAGGAATATCATGTAAATAATTATGCGATATTATTAGATACACCCCAAGAAATTAATTATCTTATTCCTACCATTACCGACCAGCTCGTCGGTACTACAATATGTGTTCTCTAACAAAGATAGAGCTGCATGAATAATCATATCATATTATGATAGCTGTTATATTGAATATTGCGAACGCTTGTTTTTTGTAGAAAATAGCAATTTACGGCACGGGTTTTAAAGCGTAGGGCTGTAAAATCGATGCCTATAAAAATCAAAAGAATGTCATTTAAGTATTATTTTGGCTAAGCGCAAAAATCTGGCATAAAATACGAAAGGAAAAAGCCGAACGGATCAAATTACCGATTAAATGAAAGACGCATTTTCTTTTAGATTCAGACGTCGAGCGCCCCTTTGACGGGCCTCCTCCCAACGTCCTAATGATATTGGCTTCTCGAAGGTACTCTGACGAGACAAATTGGATTTCGGTTAAACAAGTCGTTAGCATTACTGTATTTGCTGATAAATGTCTGCTATCGTCTTTGTATTTAAGCTCAAGAACTCGAAAATGGTTTCATTATTTATATTAACGGAGTGCATTACATTTCATCCATGAAAACGTTGCAAGAGTAGTAGATTCAATTTATTCAAAGTTTATATTTATTCAGAAGCAATGATGGCTCATTGGCATTGGCTATGGACTATCGTGTAGCAGGTTAATGGTTTGAATCCCGCCGCTGGCTTGAGCTTCACCGCATGGTGGAAGGGCATTTTGCGAATGCCCACCTGGCTAGCTACCACCCTCAAGTAAACAATCTGTCGCCAAGCACCGAACAGTGTGTTCCGGCAGCAGTCCTTGAGAGCCAGTAAAATTTCAGGCACATGAGACCTAACAACTGTATGTCTCAGTGACGGGCAAAGTGCAATTCGTCACTGACGAAATGCATTTGTTATAGGCAGAGGTTAGTCCACTTAACATCAGGTGAGCCTCGAGCTTGTTCCGTCACAATAACATAAAAAAATGTTATTAATAATACCTTAACTTTTAATTTACGATTTGGTGTTTCTCTGAAATGTATGATGTCTACTCCTTGAACATTTTCCAATGAATCCCTACTATTTGTTGACTTATTATTCTTATTGATCATAGCAAGAGTATTTTAATTCATTATTTATATGTATTTATAAACATTGATTAAAAAAACATCTGTATTTGCTACAGATAAAAATTGGAAAACAAAATTGGACATTATCGACATTGTCTTAAATAATGTTTACCACAAAGCTCTAAGTTATCAATAATATATAATAATAACACAATTAACGTCATTTAAAGCAAACTTGCAGAAAATTAAAATTATAATAGTGAACCTGTTTTATATTTAAATAAATTTTGATATTTAAATAAAATTTCATCAACAATTAATACCTTGTTAGAGCATTGTGTTTTACGTTGTTATACTAATTTTGTTTTTGTGCTGTGTTCAAAAGGACTCTGAATCGTCTTTGGAACGGGAAGATCTCAATGATATCCGACCTTTTTCGGGACTGAGGAACCTTGTCAACCAACAGAAACAAAGATCGACTCAAAATCCTTTTGAAACCACTTTTCTTCGCTCTGGCGAAATCTATCACCTTTTGCCATAAGGAAATGATAATACAATGATCATTTCTGTTTGTTGTCAGGTTCCGAAGTCCTTTTCGAGGGTCGCGGCGAGGGCGGCATGAAGTAATTGAATGAAAAAAGAACGCACAGAAAATCCTCAAAAATGGTCAAAGAACCACAGAGGAGTTAAAGCATAAACCAATTCGAACGATACCGAATTCAAAATGGCGGAGGGACCACAGTCTATATGGCAGAAGATCGACAACGCCACCATACCGGTGGTGAACCTCGAAGTGAAGGAAGTGAGGGAAATATTATGGGAAAAGATAAAGGAACCAAACTCTCAGAGGAGAATTATCCTAGTGATAGTATCCATAGCTCTTCTGTTAGATAACATGTTGTACATGGTCATTGTTCCTATCATTCCGGACTATTTGAGGTACATTGGTGCTTGGGGAGAGGAGGGATATGATCACGTCGTTACTCTGGCCCCGTACAAGGAGGGTAATAAGACCATTACTCCGACGCAAATCATTCCTGGTACGCACGAAGGACAAGACTCTGCAACCGGTGTACTCTTTGCCTCCAAAGCAATCGTTCAACTGATGATTAATCCCTTTTCGGGTGCCTTAATCGATCGCATCGGATACGACATACCCATGATGATTGGACTTATAATTATGTTCCTTTCGACTTCAATTTTTGCCTGTGGTAGAAGCTACGGCATGTTATTCTTTGCACGAAGTCTTCAAGGTGTTGGCTCTGCATTTGCGGACACTGCGGGACTGGCAATGATTGCCGATAGGTTTACTGAAGAAAATGAAAGATCTAAGGCTCTCGGCATCGCCCTTGCTTTCATCAGCTTTGGCTGTTTAGTAGCTCCACCATTTGGGGGTGCTCTATACCAGTTTGCAGGAAAAGAAGTTCCATTCCTGATTCTCGCACTAATTTCCCTAATGGATGGGTTCATGTTACTTCTGGTAATGAAACCTTTAAAAACTCAAATAAAAGAAGCGAACCAGCCCAAGCCACCCGGAACGCCTATATGGAAATTGTTGATAGATCCTTATATCGCAGTCTGCGCCGGAGCTCTTATGATGTCAAACGTAGCTCTGGCTTTTCTTGAACCTACAATCTCGTTGTGGATGGAAGATAATCTAACAAAAGATAACTGGAAGATCGGCATGATTTGGCTACCTGCTTTCTTTCCTCATGTGCTCGGTGTTATCATAACTGTGAAAATGGCAAGAAAATATCCACAGCATCAATGGTTAATGGCTGCAGGTGGGCTAGCATTGGAGGGTCTTTGCTGCTTCATTATACCTTTTGCGACTTCATACAAGATGTTAATGATACCGATTTGTGGAATTTGTTTCGGCATAGCGTTGATTGACACTGCTTTACTGCCGACTCTGGGATATTTGGTCGACGTGAGGTATGTTTCCGTGTACGGCAGCATCTATGCTATTGCGGACATATCTTACTCTTTCGCATACGCCGTGGGACCCATCATAGCCGGTGAAGTGGTTGAAGTAATCGGCTTTACTGCCTTAAATTTCTTCATTGCCTTTAGTAACCTTTTGTATGCTCCCGTACTTATTAATCTTAGACATATCTACGATTTCAAACCATTTGAGAATGAAGCAAATGTGCTAATGGCTGACCCACCAGATAAAGAGTATCAGACATACACCATGCAAGACCAGAAACCTGTAAATGGGGAATTTAAGAATCACTTGGAGTATAACAACATGTCTGGAGAAATGGCAGGTATCCAAGAGACAAGTGTCGATGCCGGGGGGTACACTTATGATCAGTCGTACCAAGGAGGGTCTTACCAAAATTATAGCCAGCAGGGATATGATCAACAACAGCAACAACAGGGATACCAGCAACAACAGCAAGGGTACCAGCAAGAGTATCAGCAAGAGCCCGCTTTCAACCAGTCACGGCAGCTACCAGCCCAGCCACAGCCAACGGCCAGCAATCCTTTCAGGGCCGGAGCACCTGCACCTGCTGCAGCACCCGCTCCAGCCCCAGCGCCGGGCCCTACGATCAAGAACCCCTTCCGGCAAGGCTTCTAAATTCAAATTGAGTGTTGTTGTCTATATTTTTGATTACTTGTTGTGTAATTATATGTGCGTATTCGAGTATAACTTCGATCACTGGCCGAGCACACATCGATGGTGGTTGTTTAGTATCTGACTAGATGTTTATAGCTGTGCTTGTAATAAAATAAAGTATCTAGGATATTTCTTGACAGATTACATTATTTCATCTTTTCTTAAAATAAATCTAAATAGGGCAAAAAGAGACGATATACTCTCTAAGAAATAATATAGGAAGAGATTGATAAATAAAAAAAAACTATCGAAAAAGTTACTAAACAGGATGGAATACTGTAATCAGTCATGCTGTTCTCTCGTTGATCATGTATTGTTCTAAAATTTAATTAATATTACTGTTGTTATGCCTTCAATAGTATGTAGGACTTTTATCTGATCTGAAAACGGTTAAAACCAAAACGTCAGTTAATCCAAAAGGATAACATCACAATTAAGATGTTATTTGTTGAACGCGCATTACAAATATATATAAGGTGTATTTAGTAAATGATTGGTTAGTTTTTATTGTAAGTTGTATCTAGCGCACGATTACATTAAATGTGCACAAATTCTGTAAGGGGCCTAAGATATTATATATATTTAAAATCCAAAGGCACTTGCGTTATGATAGTTAAGGATACGAAGATATCAGCGTACGCTGTATTTATGTTTTCTATTATAAACATTGTATGAAGTGACTAGATTTTAATAATTTAATCGTCACGTCACTTGTCACTCACATTGGTGAAATCATTAAATAATTTTACTAGAGCTATTAAGTACAATCAATATATTTATAAAGATTGTGTAGTGGCTCGTTTGTGTTACAGTAAATGGCACAAGTCACCATATCTCTATGGCGTAAACATATTTTAGAAACAATCTATAATATTATAAAGATTTTATTCCTATGCTATATCAGCAATACTAACTTAAGATATATCGCTTCATATCAATTAGTAACAACCAGTATATCAATTATAACTATCGATTAGTGTTTAAGATCAACTTGTGATAAAGTTGCAACCAAGTAACGACACATATCAGAATCTATTGATTCAACGTAGACTAAGAAATGTACTTTAAAATATAATGTATTTTTGAAGTGTACAAATATAGTTTTAGTGTGTGTACTATTTATGTGTATATTTCTAATATGTGCTGTATTGTAGTGGCTAACATAAAAAGCATTATCTATATCAATCATTAATGTCATCGATATCTTTTATTAAGATGATTCGGCGGGATGCATATATACTAAATATTTTAACACAATTTGATTTCATTGATTTAGAAGTAGTTTATCTTATAAATTATCACATGCACTCGTCGATATATTGTTTGACGTCTGCAAATTCTTTTTTAAAAGATTTATTTTTCATCATTGTTCTAAGGCACATTGTAATTTATTACTGCGCACTTAAAAGTTGTCATGTCTAATAGATACTTGGCCCTCGTCAAATTGACACAACGTTTGTGTTGTTCCAATAACTTAAATCGCAGTAATTAACATAATAAACTGCTATCGTTTTGAATTCTGAGGTCATCCTGCCGAATGAATGAAATTAATTTTGCTGATGACAAAAATTGAGTTTTAATTAAAGATATATTTTAAATATAAAATAATTGTACAAGTAAAATGATGCCCGAAATGTCAATTGAAAGATTGTATAAAGTTGAAAAAAAAAACAATTATTGTGTAAAAATATTTGTTAAAGTATTATTATTAATTATTAATAAACGAGAGCGGTGATAAATAATTTATTTGCAAATGAGTAAATGGTATTAATTGTTTGAGTTTATTACAATTCTTTCTGACACCAGTCAAATTATATTTTTTTTAGGATATTTAAAGTTGGTTATATATGACCACACTTACATTGCCTGCAGAGTACAATAGATATTTGTAGAACAGCAACTGAAAAATATATAAAAAAATAACATAAACGTTACATCTTGCACAAAAGCTATATGCCTAGAGTTTTTTACGTATATCCTCCAGAAGACAGTCTCATTAGCGATTCATTTTACATTACAGAAGCACATAAAATTATACTAGTAGTTTGTAGTAATTATTCATTAATAATATTTAAAAATAAATGAATCCGAACAATTCAAAAAATGAATATTTTTAAATGTTTGCGTAAATAAAGTCGACGTCTCTCGTATATTATATTTGTAAGTTTAGTGTCAATTTTCTTGTCAAATTCTCCCGAAATTCAATTACTTAGTAGTGTGTGATCTCAAAGTGGTAAGTTTATAAATATTTAAATAAGTATTATAGTTATTTCGTGTTTTGATAAATTAAATCAGACATAGTTCAAATACAACTAGTTGGATGTTTCTCGAATAACAAAATGTGAACTTATGTTAAAATATTGATACAAAAATCAGCATATTAAAGATTTACTTAAATATTGTTGAACTATGTGTGATTTATACTATTTTAATTATATATTAATTATATCAGCAATAAGAAGAAAGCCAGATCAAATACATATCATTAGAGTAAGTTAATAGGTGTATATTGTGTAGTATGTGTTAGAATAAAGTCGAACATGAAAGTGACGTATCAGTAGATAATATGAAATATATCATTTTAAATATTTTTATGATGGAACTTATCGACTTTATTCGTTTACAATTTGGTTCATTTATACATGATTTATCAATTAAACAATTGAAGTACTTTTTTATAAGGTAATTTATATATTATTCGATGAAAAAAAACACTTAAGTAGAGGATTGCCTTTTTGAAGACTAATTTACATATTATATACTCTCTCACTATTATACGTATTTATACAAATCTTGGGAAATTATATATATAAATAAAATGAAGGTAATATAATTCACTTTATTCATTCGTGAATGAATATTAAACGTTTTAAAATTTCGTAAAAATTATATAATTTACAATAGGAAATGAAAGCAACACCAAATATGTATTATAATATAGATATTTATAATATATATATTAGTTTTATATTTCATCATTATTTTATTTATCATATTTTATTTTATATTTGATCATTATTATATTACTATGATATCACTCGGCTATCGTTAGTCTATTTACTATAATGTTCTTGTAGAACTTCTTGCTCTAGTATTATGTAGTTATTGCTTGATCTAGAAATATTGTATACTGTCGCGTTTAATGATGTTTTCTGTATTAAATCTAATTGCAAACGTAAAATATTGTGTTAAATATATTTTATCATTGATGAAATGAATATCATGTCACTTATATATTACGAAACTTTTAAGATATCAAAGTCAAAGTCAATGAAACAACTAAGATGTATACCAACATTTTCATAAGTATTATGATTGAGTAGTTTTACAAGTTAGCTAAAGTTCTATTTAGGTTTATATAATACAAGTGAAAACAAAAAGGAGATAAAAAATATGTGTCTAAATAAATAAGAGCCCTTGCTTTTAGTAAAATTTAAAAAAAAATGTATTAAATCAAATATTGTTAAAGAAATTATTTAAAATCTACAGTTTATTTTCAAATACGTGTCACGTTTGCAGTTAGATTTACCTCCTTAGATTGAAACCCGTCCGTAAGTTAAACCAATCTAATAATTAATATTTCATCTTCATCACTCCGCCATTTTCAATATGATTTACGTTGGTTCCAAACATTCTTTGAAAATTATAAAAGCATAAACAAAATTTGGTAAGGATACATCAACTGTGTCTGTTCACAGTTGATGTATCCTTACCAAATTTTGTAAATCCATACAAAATAACTGTGTAATTTTTCTTAATGATCATTTGTACTCCCTATGGGATACATGCCTATACTAACTAGCTCAAGGAAAATAAGGGATAATATGTTAAATACTGGCAGAGGTCGGCTAATATTACAACAAACCAATATTTGTTCACGGCAGTAATTATATAACAGCGCTACACAATATCTTATGGACCCTGTAATTTGGGGGCTTAGTAGTTTTTTCCTTTCTCCTAATAGCTAATAGTTGACTAATGATTTCTCTTATACCACCTCCTTTAAATAATTTCTTTTATCGATGTTATATTCACATGCTCTCATCCTAGCTTATAGTGTATCAAGAATTTCAATAATTTTATATTAAATTTTTTTCAAAGTAAAGTATAAAGTATTATCTTTATTTAAAATATATATTATGTTTTAATACTATACTTTGAAGTATTATATATATTATCAACTAGGTTACATTAATATTTTTTCGTTTTGTATAATTGCCATAATTATATTTGTTTGGTTTAAATTATATATTCAGTTAGTATAAAATATATTTAAAGTAATATTATAAAGTATTAGGATATTAGTAACTTGATTTAAAGCTTGTACATATAGTATGTTGACGCCCACACAAATATGAGTGATAGATTTTAAACATAGAGTTTGAAATGACGTAGTTCATCATAGTGTGTTTAAAATAAGTGTTAGCATAAATATAATTATTTAAAGTTTAAAAGAATCGTACTATCTCATATCTTTATTTGTATTAGGTTCCTCCTAGACGTTGTATTGTATACAATACAAAAAATTTAATAGGAGATATTTATTTTAAATTAAAATGTTAAGTATAAATTATTATTATTACGAAATATTAACAACAAAATAATGAAATAAAACGTTAATTGTATTAAGCACCTCCTTGACGTTGTATTGTGTAACATACTGAATATGTTGAGAGGAGATATTGATTTTTAATTAATATGTAAAGTATACCTAGTTGATTATTATTTTGAGATATCTACAAAAAAATAATGAAATAAAACTATAAAAAATCAGATTCATTGCATAAACATAATACAGATATAAGAAGATCTTGATTTATTGAAAATACTTGTAAATCACCATATAGTAAAACTAGGTAAGCTAGCTGTTGATACCGCTTCTAACTAAATATAGAGTTAAAGTTGCGTAAAAGTACATAATAAATTAGTATAATCTATATAAGTAAATAACTTTCGTTTATTAATATATTACCTCATAACATGAGTAAAATTAATTACCTTTATAGTTTATAATTTCGTTTTTGTGATGTAGATTTATTGTACCAAATGTAATAAAACTCCTTTCTTACGTTAAAAATAAAAAAAGTTACTTGCATTTACGAGTAAATTATAAAAAGATGTATCCACTTAAACATCAATAATTCGCATCGATCCCTATAATCTCATATTATCACATTGCATTCATTTACTTAATAACTCAGAAGCGATATTTTTTATTTAAAGTATCTAAAATGTATGCCTACAACTAATCGGTATAATGTAGCAACTTGAAAGACACGTACTTGACATTTAATAGACCTAATGTATTATTAATATTGTGTACAATATTAAAAATAACTATAAACTTATTTATAGTAAAGAATCAATACATTCCATATTATTTAGATGGTTAAATATAATCACTATACATAATCATTCACTAATATCTCAGCATTAGATATTGCGCTGTCTTTAGATATTACATAGAAAGTAATATTATTAGAAATATAATCATAATATATTATTATCATGTAATATTCAAACTAGAGTAGAGATGTAACTGTTATTTTCATCTGTGATTTTCATTCAAAAATATTACTTTGTATTAAATTAAAAGTTAAAGCTTTTCAAATAGCTTTGTGTCCTGTTTATTTGTAAATATGAGTCCTTGAAATGGTATTGTATATTATTATATTGATATATATTTATTATTATCCTTTTCAACATAAAAATATAAAGATTTTTTTAATACAATCTAAAGTAATAAAGTTCCAAACTGCTAAAATTAACATTATAAGTAGGTACTTAAAGTACTTACCACATTTCTTGTATTTCGTAGTATTTAAAACGAATTAACCTATTCCGAAGAGCGGGTACTGTTTCAAGAACTATGTGTTACAATTAAACCGGATGAATAGTGATTATTTCTTATATTCGAGTATATTCAATCTAGTTGTATGTAAATGAATATCAAGTCAGTGATCGAATAAATTGTTACAACAAATATATCGTACTTTTATTATTATCCAAAATATTTTATCATACGTTTTATAAGAAGTTGAATGAACCTTTCATGGATTTTATTAAGACGCTTAAAGAAATACAATTGGAGCACAAAGTTACGGCTCGAAAGAGTGTGTTCCAGTGGCCGAGTGGATTAGACATTCGGCGCGAAATCAGACGACGCGGGTTTTATAATAAGCGGACAATTTAATTATTTTTTTTCGAATAATTTAATAAAATTCTTATCTGTTATCTGGTATTTTTCTTAATATGATTACAAGCACTATCGCGTGATACGCATTTTTTTTTAATTCCTGATAGCTTAGCCTTTGACCACTGTCTCACCTGATGGTAAGTGATGATGTGGTCGAAGAGGTTGTTCAGGCTAACCTAGAAGTACTGGCTCTCAAGGATAGCTGCCGGACCATACCGTTAGGTGCTTGGCGACAGATTTTCTGCTTGAGGGTGGTAGCTAGCCAGGCGGGCATTCGTGAAATACCCTACCACCATGCAAAAATCACATTTATAAAGTGTTTGAGCACATTTTTTTTATTCAGGTCGAGAATAGAACCAACCGATTTCGCAACGGATGCTTAAACCACTCAGCCACCGGAACCATAGGTACTCTTGGTTCATAACTATAGTCTTCTCTTTCTTCGAGAGGTTTAGGCATCCGGCGCGAAAGAGGAGAAAAACAAGTTCGATTTCCGCCCGTAACAAAAAAATTGTGTTCCAATAGTTTGTATATCTGGTATGTTGGTCGCCATTTAACAAAGGCGATGCTTATTCGTCACCAGTCAGCCTAAGCGTCATTTATCAACAAAGTCGCAGCGCCTGGAAGTGCAGCGGCCCGAAGTATATTTGTCAAACTATTCTAGACATGTGCGGGGTTCGTACCCGCGTCTACCCTATAGCCTGGATATGCTCTCAACGACTGAGCCAACATGATATATGACTCATAACTACTTTTACCTCTCTTTCTTTAACCATTGCAAGGGGGTGGAGTGACATCTACAGTTCAACATACGTTGTAATCCAAACAAGACTAATTTGGCAATTAGCTTTAAACTTGTTAATGATAACACGACACTGTAATTTAATATTTTTATTTTTGTAATAATGCATGCATTGTCACTTTATATATGTTTTTTTTTCTAATATTAGTATTTCATGTATTTTATTTTTTTTATATTTTTGCAAAGTAACGCATGAATCTTTTAACTATTTAATTTTCAATATACATCTTTCAGGTTGTAACTACTTCTGTTACCGAGCTACAGACCCGTGGTATGTCACGCTCTAGGTCTTCTTATGCTTTCTATGCTTACCAACCTAATACGTTATGCTAACCAAATTTAGACGTCCTGTTTGTTATGCTGCTAAAAGGAAATATTTTAGTGTTATAGACTGTTATGGTATACCAACGTAAATAAAGACTTAAATTTCAAATATGGACGGTTTTTTAATATTTTTCATTTTAGTTGATCATGCTTCTTTTTTAACTTATTCGTCACATAAGCTCTGCGCTTTCAAGCCTTATCAATTAAAAATGTCAACAAAATAATAAAACATTTTATTTTACTACCAAACATCTTCTAAATATGAACTTTAAATACGAAGCATAACACTTAAAATCCCATAAACTGTGCTCATTTGACCTTTACGTTTAAGGGCACCTCTATAACTGATTTTATCGCAACGACCTGCCCTGTAACGATCTATATTTTAAGTAATTGCTACAGAGTTCCCCCTCTATCAAAATATACGTTTGTGTTCCGAATGCAAATCAAACAATTAGTGAAATCATCGATTTGAAAGCATGTTCAAAGGAAAACTCACTCTATTTACATGACTCTACAGATCACTTTTATATGTACGAAATATTTTATGTCTTTGCAAATCAATCACAATCGACTCTAGGGCTTCTGTAACTGTGTTTAAAACTGCTTATTCCTTACCTGCGGATTTCGGAAAATCTTCGATGCAAAGAGTTTTGAGTCCTCTTCCAATGATAATTCGGACTGAAATTCTTTAGGTATTCACTTTTAGGGTAGTTTGGTGTGTACAGGGCGCGGTGAAGTTGTTATCGGTGGTAATTAGTCAAATTAGTGTGGGCTACGCTTTTGTATGTACGAGTGCTAGAAACTGACAAAGTAGCTTTGAAATAGCTGTACTAAGCTGTACTAATATCAATGTAATGAAAGATTACATAGAAAGGTTGATTTAAGATAATTTTTTGAAGCGCTCCTAGCAAAGTTTGCTAAGCCGTTTTTAACTGATCAGCTAAGTTAAGCAACGTCCGCTATAATGAGTTGGTGACCGCTAGTGACATTATTTATGTATTTATTCTTTTGCACAAATATGTCTACAAGGAGGATTTAATGCTATGTAGCATTTTCTACCCTCATGTTTACTACAATACAATACAATACAAAAATTCTTTATTCTACACCACAAATGTTACAAAACACATATAGAGAATTCTTAAAGCTAAGGTACAATGGGCGGACTTATCGCTTTAAGCGATCTCTTCCAGTCAACCTTAGAATGGAAAATATAGATATGTGAGGAATAAAAACAGATAGGTGGTGTAAATTTGTATAGATTAATAATAATATGTAGATAAAAAGAAAAAAAAAATACTATATAGAACAAATATAAACGTATATATATTACAATACCCATAAATATATAAATATTCGTTAATATTGATAGTAAAGAAAAAAATTACGAAAATATGTGACAGCCATAAGAACACTTTGATTCATTCATAATCATCGTGCAAGATAAAAAGATCTGACTTGATTTTTGAAAGAGTTTAACGTTTGGGCCTTTCTTATGGTTACTGGGAGTGCATTCCATAAACGTGCGGCTTCAACACTGAGCCCGCAGGGCACGTTAAGCCGTCAGTCCCGGTTGAGTTACGATGGCAAGCGATATAGCAAAGTGGTAAGGCATTTCGCGAATGCCCGCCTGGTTAGCTACCACCCTCAAGTAGAAAATCTGTCGCCAAGCACCTAACGGTGTGTTCCAGTTCCTTGAGAGCCATTAATTCTAGGTTAGCCTGAACAGCATCTTCGACCTCATCATCACTTCTATCAGGTGAGATAGTGGTCCTATCAGCTATAAATTCAAAACATATTGAGCATAGCTAAACACAACCTTTTATCTATAATATGAGCTAATAGATTAATAGGTAGGTTAAAACGATTCATCTATGTTTATGCAACTTAAATAGGACTAACCTAAAAGTATGCTCTACTTAACAGAAATGGAATGATCCAGTAAAATTGGGTGGTAATATATACAAAAAGAATATACTTTCAGGCGTCGTGTAAGCTATGCGCCAACTTGAGATCCTGTTTTTTTAAGTCGGTTAAACACAGCTATGATATCACTCGCGTATCTATATAAAAACAATGGGGAATGTACGCCATAATCTTGTAATTAGCTTATTTATGATTGCAAAGATAATCAGGACAATTCCTTAACGTAGATTTATTTCTCCTAAAACTAACGAGATCGTAGCAATCAGCGTAGCATTCTTGTAGACCTAATTGCATTTCGTAGACAGCGGCGTCGCTTCGCTACGTGCGTTAATCCCGCCTAAACTTGTTTTCTCCGCCCTAGCCGGAGCGGGCGGCGCGGCCGTCTGACCGCAATGTCCTTTATGACTATTGTAAATAAATTATTAGAGAGACAGTCGTACCGCTGCTGCCAAGATAGTACTTTTTTTTAATTCCGTATAGGTTAGTCTTTGACCACTATCTCACCTGATGGTAAGTGATGATGTGGTCGAAGATGTTGTTCACACTAACCTAGAATTACTGGCTCTCAAGGACAGCTGCCGGAACACACCGTTAGGTGCATGGCGACAGACTTTCTACTTGAGGGTGGTAGCTAGCCAGGCGGGCATTCGCAAAATGCCCTATCACCATGCTATAACGACTGCCATCCTTAGACATTTTTTGTACACCTGTGACATTAAAATTTTTATATAGTAATTATTATCTTTGACATATTATATAAAGAGTTGTAGTAATAGTAATCTAGGTATATTAATTGCATTCACAATATTTTTATAATAATTATCCTGTTCTTAATTTAGAGCTTAATATAAAATATTTGTACACAGGAAATGGTAGAATAGGTGAGAAATTAATGTAAGAACAAAACGTACAATATTCTTATGAATAAATATATTTCAATTTGAATTTGACAACAACCGGGACAGACGGCTTAACGTGCCCTCCGAAGCACGGAAGTGCTCAGAAGTAATATCACTAGCGGTCACCCATCCAACTCATGAACGCGGGCGACGTTGCTTAACTTTGCGGATTGGTTAAGAACAGCTAAGTACACTTCGCTACGAGCGCTTCAAACTTGACTTGTTAGCCTATTTAGAAACAGATGACACGACTCTATTGTGGATGTTCCTGCCTAAAAATATGTGTTACTGCACTAGGATTCTCCGCTAATGGAGGTAATTCTGTTATGCACCCAAAAAAAATAAAGAAACAAGAAAAAATTAGGTAAAATATTAAAGTTCTTATTTCTTTTGCACTAAAGTCCAATTAAGTATAACGCTTAAGGGCGTTTAAATTTAATTATAACGCAATTGCGGGTAGTTTCACGCTCTCGTGCTAACTGACTGGACTTAATATTGATTAGAAAAATTAAAATTACAGGTTTATGTTTCATATGCGTTATATAAATTTATATTTTAGCGCAAAACAACTTAATTTTCTTAATTTTCTCAATTTTAGTTACTCGTAGTTTGTAGTGAATAAAGAATATTGAAGCTTGGTTTACTCTTAAATAACACAGTACATATTTATTTCCTTTCAGTTATCGCTTTAACATTCCTTTCGGTAGTTTCACTGATATCTTAATTGTGCGAAAACGTTTTGACGCATCCGTTTTTACTCGTAACTCAGCAGTGATTCAGTTTATTTTGAGCGTACCGAAACGTTCAAATGTACGGGACACAATAACTTTGCTGGTGACAATTTCTCACCTTACTCAAGCGATAATAATCGACGAAAATAATTAAATAATATTGTAAAGAATAGTTTATTTAAATTAAGAGTTAGAAGTAAAACGACTGCGAGTGGCGGTGTTAAAAGTAATTTATTTTGAATGGAACTATGATAAAGATTCGAATTATAAAAACTTTCACGCCAAGGGATAAAAAGCACTTTTTCACGCAGATTTGGAGTAGTAACAAGTAACCTTTCAGACATCGTGAGGTAAAAATACTATTTTCTATTACAACCGGAAAAAACACTCACGTCGGGGATCGAATACGTGTTTTTGCCGGTTATTTTATAAATATGTGTGAAACTTACAAGAATTTAATTAAAAAGAAAAGACTATTTCTATTCCACATTACTTTATCCAGAGGAGATATTCATCAGCTTTTTTACGGTTCTCGAATTGTAAACGCTTCTCTCAAGTAGTTGGAAGCTTGTTAAATTTTCACGCATGTTTGCATTAGCGAGGGGGGTGACCTGCCTCGAGGTCCGTCCTGCCGCCAAAGGGTTTTAGGTGATGGGGTGATTTTTTGCCCCTTGTCTGCGGGGTGGATGGAATGTAGGATTGAGGTAAGTTATTTAAAAATTGCACTTGCATTTATAACAATTTAAAATAAAGTTGGTTGTATTGTTTTCATATAAATAATGTTAGGCTCTTTTAAGGGACTCGTATTATACAACCAGACTCTATTAATAATCTTCGACTGTCTGGCCGTCAGACTGTTAAAGATTTGAATTAGCTAGTCAATGATGTGTCATATGCGTCAGTATGGCTTGCCCAACAATTGGTACCTACTAATAACAAAAGTGAATGAATAGATTCAGTCGTTACTGTACTGTACAGTATCAGTCGGATTATCCACTGCTGAATACAGCCTCTCCCATTACGGGGAGGTTTGCCATAATCCACATGCTTGGCAGGTCTTGGGGATCGCAGTTCGCCCACCTTATAGTGTCTTTCTCATAGTCGCTTGTTACGACACCCACGGGGTTAGAAATGGGGGGGAGAGATATTAACAACATATTAGAAATATTTTGAGGAAATATTAAATGAATACTTTAGAAAAACACAAAAAAAAATATCTTTTGTCAATTCCGCCTAATTTTCCTGCTAAGCCGACGTGACGTCTCAAACGTCACGCAGACAAACTGGACCAATTTTCGACGCGTTTCTCTTCTACAAAAAGCATCCTCAGGAAGTCTTGACTCTTCGAGCGCACGATCGAGACTAATTTGTAATGATAATATTTTTTTAATTATTTGTTATAACATAAAGAAAAAAATTAAAAGGTTTGCATACAAGCTTTGTTTTCAACTAAGTATGATTAAAGTACAAAAAAAATGTTGCAAACTGGCCAAGTGCAAGCAGGATTCACGCTGTGGCTCCATAACTGAATAAAAAGTTGAAGATTTTACTATATTTTCAAAACCACAAACATAGGCATTGTATTATATATGATCTAGTCTAAAGGTCCTGCGTTGGATTCCTAGTCCGAGGAGCTATTGTGTATTTTCTGACAAAGAAATCATTCATGTATTCTTGAACAGCTAGGTACTGTTAGCTAGGTACGCGGCAAAAGGTTCGCTCCAAGACAAAAAATGTCTGGGGAGTTCAGACAACCTCACACAAACTTATAACATATTATATAGCAGTTTTATTTTTATTTAATGGCTGTTAGGCTAGCCCTGGACCATTATATGACCTAATGTTGAGTGTTGATGCGCTCGAAGATATTGTTCAGGCTATCCTAGAAAACTGGCACTCAAGGACAGCTGCTGGAACACACCATTAAGTGCATTGCGTCAAATTTCTACTTGAGAGGAGAAGCTAGCTAGGTGGACATTCGCAAAATACCGTTCCACCATACGGTACAAGCTCAAGCCCGCGGTGGGATTCAAACTATAGACCTGCTCCACAGCAACTCGTAGCTATTGCCTATTGGTCATCGCTGCTTTGAAGCAATAACATAATCTTAATACATTTATTTAACATTATTTCACTTTGAGTAAACTAAAGGCATTAGACTGGGTATTTTTTTCACGTCTCATAATTGTTTTTTTTTTAAATCTGTTAACTTCCAAGTCCCCAAAAATTTATTGAATATTCTCCACCGCCCCGATAGGTACACGAGCACTTATCCACGACCCTTCGGTCCTCAGTCCCGTAAAGCAAACGCCAGTCTTTGTCACTCGAGGACTATCGGTTTCAAGAGTGTGTACTCTGCTTTGTGTTAATCCAAAACGTTGTTCAAATGTTGATTGAGTTCTTTGCAATTACTCGTTTTGTGGAGTTTCTGAACGAACCCCTTTCGTTCAAAAACTTTATACAGCGAATAACAGTAAGAGAATTTGTTTTCTTTTAACCAGCGGTATGCCTTTATTAACTAAATACTACGAACTGTATACAAGACTACAGCTCCTCCAATAAAAGCATTTAGACAAAAGCCTAAAAGTCATTGCAGACTCACAGGCAGTCTAAATGTTCCAGCCATTGGAATGGCTGGGCATGCTGCCAGCCAGTTGGCAGCATGCCCAGCATGCTGCAGCATCTGCAGGAACAGCATTAGGTTTTGTTGCAGAGCTGAGCTGATTGGTTAAGATTGTCTAAGCAATCTACGCTATGAGCGCGACGAAACGACTTGTGTGTTCTGATAGCTGTCCTAGTAATACTAGGGTAGCCTGGACTACATCTTCAACCATATCATCACTTACCGTTAGGTTATAGTGGTCAAACGCTAACCTATCAACAAAAATAAAAAGATACAATTAATATTTTAAAATTTAACACATAGATAAGATTGGCAAAGTATGTCCCGCACCCAGGGATGACAAACGAAAGACTGCGGGTTCGTATACCGCGCGTTATTCAAAGTTCCACTTTAACGTTATTACATTATGTAAAACAGCTACTTTAATTTCATGAAAACACTACTCAAAACTTTACATTGCCCAATAAAACCTGAAACTCACACAACGAAAGCAATAAACCACGATCGTTATTCCCGACCGTAGCATGTAACCCAGTATAAGGTATATCGTAAAGAACTCGTTAGCGGCTACGTCGTAGCGTCGTTAGTTTTGAACGGCGGCGCTGCGGTTCTACACTAAGTTTGTAGCTCTCGTTTGTGTATCCGCACCTTACAATTAAAACGTTTTTAATTTAGGCACACTTAATTGTTTGTACGTTTGATAAAATCTACTTTTTCCGGCGTTATACATTTTATGACACAACACAAAAAACGAATATATATAACATTAGAAGCATTAGAACATTCGAACTGCCTATTTCTAATGCCCCAGACCACTAGCAGGTGGCAGCGCGCCTGGCTTGCCGGCAGCATTGCCTCGTTGGATTGCAATGATTATTCGTGCAAAATAAGTGCCAGCGTTTTACCTACTACTTTTCATTGTTAGTTTACTTTTTGTAAATCTGATTGTACATATATACATATAATCACGCCTGTGTTCCCCGAAGGGGTAGGCAGAGGTGTGTAAACACCCACGTTTCGCCAATTGGGTTGTGGTTCCATGTAATAGGGGGCGAGCATATTGCCATTCATCGGGCACAGTTCGTGGATCATACAAAATATTTTCTCTAAAACACACTGGACAAAACGCAAGAACATATTACGAATAATATGTTTACGCTAAAAACATATAAGACAGGAACACAAGAACATATTCTATGAAACCCTGGCAGAGCACTAAGATGGTATACAGCCCTGTCGTGCGTCTAATGCACACAACACCCTACTCACATCCATGTGAGAAGTGGCATGCTGCTGATTTGGCACATTTAAGGCGCACGAAGCAGTGATGGCTCAGTGGCATTGGCTATGGACTGCTGCGCATCATGTCCATGGTTCGAATCCCGCCGCGGGCTTGAGCTTCACCCCATGGTGGAAGGGCATTTTGCGACTGCCTGCCTGGCTAGCGACCACCCTCAAGTAAAAAATCTGTCGCCAAGCACCTAGCGGTGTGTTCCGGCAGCAGTCCTTGAGAGCCAGTGAAATTTCAGGCACATAAGACTTAACAACTATGTCTCAAGCTGACGGGCGCAATGCAATTCGTTACTGCAAAAAAAAGACGAAATGTATCTATTATAGGCAGAGGTTAGTCCGCTTAACATCAGGTGGACCTCGAGTTTGTCCCGTCACAATAAAATAAAAAAAAACTTATTCGCCTCTTACGACCCGGCACCCTGATTATAATGTCTTAAGATAATGAATAGATTGAGGCGTAACTTTGCGCAAATCCATATTTTAAAAATATTTAAAGAAACATTCAATTAATATAGTAGGTAATTAAACAACTTTAAACGGTTTAAATCGCGCATACCTATTTATCACTATTGTTGTCTCGACGAATCAAACACTTTGCAGTGATCGTGGTCACAGGGTGACGATCACTGCAAAGTGCTTGAATCGTGTCTAATCACTAAACATCTATGTATGTTACGTACAGTTTTTCTTCACACATTTTAACCACGAGAAAACGACATTACACAGGGTTATTGGTAAAATGCTAACAACCTCTTCGGGTTGACTTTTGCTAGTCCTATGAAACATTTTAAGATATTTTTTTTGGTATTGTTTTTTTTTTATATATTCTTTTTTTTTGTTTTAACACCGGACCGCGCCGTGGTTCCTTTGAATAGAGTTTTGAATATTTACATCGAGCAGAGTAATAAAAATATGAAATAATACATTACAGGCACAATTGACTTTTGACATCAGGTTCGCATGGTGGTAGGGCATTTTACGAATGTCCGCCTGGCTAGCTACCATCAAGTAGAAAATCTGTCGCCAAGCACCTAACGGTGTGTTCCGGCAGCTGTCCTTGAGAGCCAGTACTTCTAGGTTAGCCTGAACAACATCTTCGACCACATCATCACTTACCATCAGGTGAAATAGTGGTCAAAGGCTAACCTATCAGGCATAAAAAAGGTGGTCCTCGTGCTTATTCAGTCAAAATAAAAAAAGAAAGTTTCAAAAAAATATATTTTTTTTTCAAACAAAAGAAAATACAATATGTTTATTAGGATTAGCAGAAGTCAACCCTAAGAGGTTGTTAGCATTTTAACAATAACCCTGTATATATCCCTAATTATATAATTATGGGTATGAACTACTATCTCGCCATTTATTGAATGCTCCAATACAGCCAAGGTTGGGAATTAGCATACAGCCCCTTTAAATTATTCACACTTCCTGTTCCCATGGAAAATTCATAAAATTTTCTTAGTTCGCCCCAACCCACCCCCAAGTAGCTTATTAATGAAGAATGAGGTTGTTTAAGGTCGATGTAAATACCTTCCACACAAATAAAACTTAAAGACTTTTTTATGTTATTGTGACGGAACAAGGCCCACCTTATGTTAAGCGGTAACCACTGCCTATAACAGATTCATTTCATCACAAGTTACGAATTGCACTGCGCCCGGCACCATGAGGCATAGTTATTAAGTTTCATGTGCCTGTAATTTCACTGGCTCTCAAGGACAGCTGCCGGAACACACCGTTAGATGCTTGTCGACAGATTTTCTTACTTAAGAGTGGTCGCTGGCCAGGCGCGCATTCGCATAATAATAATAATATAATAATAATAATAATATTTATTTCACAATTCAGGGTTACAATGTTTAGCTATAATTGTTATATATCTTCTTAAGATCTAGAAGATCTTAGTAATAATAATACATCTATAATTATGAGCTCCTGTCCCCGTACTAGTTATAAACTGTTTACAGGGTACAGGACCTTCCTAGTTAAGAGTCTTAAAATACTTTGTTTTAACGTAAGTTTAAAGTTTATATAAAAACAATCATATATTTTCCATACGAAAGATAATTAATATGTAATATAATTGATTAATTTTAAACATCACAGTGTTAGAAGTTAGGAATAGTTTGTTATTTGAATGTTTTAAAAACAATATAAACATAGAGATATCTACTTATGTTAATGCCAACATCAAATTTTCTGTCTCTTGATAAGTTAAATTTTGTATCCAGGTTTGAACTAGTCGTTTGCTTTCAGATTTACATAATGGATAAATATCTATTATCTTACAAATCCTATTATAAAAACGAGGGCCCAAAGTTTGAAAGTGCCTGTTTGCGAGTTGAGTTCTGTGTGACCCCAATTGACACACTACGTTTTTGCGACGTTTTTTCTGGCGGCTCTCTGGATCATAAGGCACAAGTTCATGTTGCCGTAAAATAGTGTTGAGAACAAAGAGCTGTCGAACTGTCAGTACGTTACTCTCCCTGAAGAGATAATGCCCTTCCACCATGCGGTGAATCTCAAGCCCGCGGCGGGATTCGAACCATGGGCCTGCTGCGCGGCAGCCAATGCCACTGAGCCATCACTGCTTCATGACTTGATGCTGCTAGCAGATCACCCCCTTACCCCCCATCTCTTGTCTGTAAAATATGTTTCTAAAAAAAGGACGTGACATGAGAACATAAAAATTAATTGGGTGACAAGTACCGGATGCCGAGCTGTTCGTCACTTGTGACAAAATGCATCTGTTATAGGCAGAGGTTACCGCTTAACATCAGCTGGGCGTCGTTTTTCGTCACAATTACATAAAATAAAAAATAACAGGATGATATATCCATATATCCTCAAGACGATAACTGAACGGCTAAGCCCTAAACATTTCGGTAAAAAAATAGTACCTAAAGCATCTAGCCCTTTAGGTACAAAATTAAAATGAAATGGTTTATCCAAAGGGTGGGCGAAGCGAATGTATCGTAGAATCACACACAGTGTTATATTGGTCTACCTGGAGAGCGATCGATAACGCACCTGGTTGCCATGGCAACGCCCCCGCCCTGCCTGGCACCACGCGGTACAAGTGATAGCGGGTAGCGATTTACTGATCATGAAACCTTTGAAACAATCATAACGTTAATATGATTATTAATTAAGTGATAGTCGTTGACAACTATTATCGCTACATTGTATCGTGTTATATATACACTTGTTGCGTTAGACAGAAATGTGAACAGCTACAACTGGAAAAACAGGTTACAAAGCTACTTATTACCTTTTAAAAAAAAATTTTATGCCTGACCTTTGACCACTATCTCACCTTATAGTAAGTGATGATGTGGTCGAAGATGTTGTACAGGCTAACCTAGAAGTATTACAATTATGTCAACATACTGTACAACAGTGGTTTCCAAAGTGGGTTCCGCGGAACCTACGGGTTCCGTAGAATACTCATCAGGGTTCCGCCAAAATTATTTATTATGAGTTGTTAAATTATATCACGGTTGTTATGAAATAGCGTAAAATATATTATGAGAAGTACTTATTACTTATTTAAAGCTTCAAGTTAAGATAAGTTTCAGTCATATCAGTCATTATCATATCATATCAGTGTTGATAATTTGATATAGGGTTCCATGAAATAAAAGGTATTTGGCTGGTGTTCCGTTGTCTTTAAAGTTTAGGAAGCGCTGCTGTACAGGATAAAACGTTTTTTTTTACAAAATGTAACGACTTTGACTAGCGAAGGCTGCGGAGGGTAATTTTTGCCGATCTGCGCTACCACCTTTACGCAAACCGGATGACTCCTTGGCCCATAGCGCAAAAGAGAAAGCCGATATTTTTGGTTCTCTTTTTGCCTTAAACTCGACCCTCGATGACGGGGGCGCAGTGCCTCCCTCACTGTCTAATTGCGCATGTTCGATGCAGGAGATTCGCATCACGCAGGCGGCTGTGCGGAGGGTATTGTGGACTCTTGATGAAAGGAAGTCGAGTGGGCCAGATGGCATTCCGGCCATCGTATTGAAGAAATGTGCACCGGAATTGTCTCCCGTCCTAACGCGTCTGTTCTCTCTTTCCTATAATTCTGGTATCGTGCCGTCTAGCTGGAAAGTTGCCCATGTCCACCCTATACCAAAGAAGGGTGACCGTTCCGACCCAACAAATTACAGGCCTATAGCGATTACCTCTTTGCTCTCGAAAGTGATGGAGCGTATTATCAATTCCCAGCTCCTGAGGTACCTTGAGGAGCATCAGCTGATTAGTGACCGCCAGTACGGCTTTCGTCACGGTCGATCTGCTGGTGATCTTCTTGTGTACCTCACTCACCGCTGGGGAGAGGCCATCGAGAGTAGAGGTGAAGCTCTTGCAGTCAGCCTTGATATTGCAAAAGCCTTTGATCGGGTTTGGCATAGGGCGCTTCTTGCAAAGTTACCTTCCTACGGCGTACCAGAGGGGCTTTGCACGTGGATTGGCAATTTTTTGCATGGTCGCTGCATAAGAGCCGTCGTTGATGGAGCTTGTTCAGAGACCATGTCAATTAATGCTGGAGTTCCACAAGGGTCTGTGCTATCGCCCACACTATTCATCTTGCATATCAATGACTTATTGCAAATATGTAATATTCATTGCTATGCAGATGATAGCACTGGCGATGCCCATTATTTAGGCCGTGCAAATGCTCCTGTATCTGAGGTGATGAAGGGGAGAGCGGAACTTGTGTCTTCCGTTGAGTGCTCCTTAGAGCAAGTCACTGACTGGGGTAAGCGAAACCAGGTGCAATTTAACCCCTCGAAGACTCAAGCCATCGCGTTCACTGCCAAAAAAAGTGCATTTAATATCACTCCACGTTTTCAGGGTATTCCCCTTACCTTAGCGACCAACATCGGCATTTTGGGAGTAGACATATCCAGCGAGGTCCAGTTTAGGAGTCATTTGGAGAACAAAGCAGGACTTACGTCTAAAAAACTCGGTGTACTTAATAGAGCCAAGCGGTACTTTACGCCTAAGCAACGTCTAATGTTATACAAAGCGCAGGTAAGGCCACATATGGAGTACTGCTCTCATCTTTGGAGTGGTGCACCGAAGTATCAGTTAGACCCACTTGACTCCTTACAGAGAAGAGCCGTTAGACTTGTCGATGACCCAAAATTGTCCAACAGGCTGGAATCGCTGAGCGTACGTCGTGACGTAGGCTCTCTATGCCTGTTCTACAGATACTATAACGGGGAATGCTCTGATGAGATTTTTAACCTCATACCTCCTTCACACTTTTATCACCGAACTGGCCGTTATCGTCAGAAGGGCCACCCGCACATTATAGATACGTGGAAGTCTCGCACTACTCGATTTAATCGTCTGTTTCTGCCACGTACCTGTAAGTTGTGGAATGCTCTTCCACCTGAGGTTTTTCCTCAGGTCTACAATCTTAACCGCTTTAAAAGAGACGTGAATAGAGTCCTTTCTTTAAATGGTAGGCAACGCACCAGTAATGCTGCGGATATTGCAGGTGTTCATAGGCGACGGTGACCACTTACCATCAGGTGGACCGTCTGCTTGTTTGTCACATTTTGTATAAAAAAAAAAAAAAAAAAAAAGGAAAATATTCTAAAAGAAAAAATGCACTTTTTTTATTTATCATCTTGCATGTTACAGATACTTTTCGCAGTAGGTACGGCGAAAACCTCTTTTATTGGATGGGAGTCCCTTTATTACTTATTACATTTTAATTAATTATATTTAAAGATAACATAAAACTAAATATTTTGTGAAGAGTTAAAACGTCTACCTGTCCCCGTTATTAGTATCGAGCAAGAAACGGTAAAAAAATAAAGTTTTGTTGTATGGGAGCCCCCCTTAAATATTTATTTTATTTTATTTTTAGTATTTGTTGATATAGCGGCAATAGAAATACATCATCTGTGAAAATTTCAAATGTCTAGCTATCACCGTTCTTGAGATACAACCTGGTGACAGATGAACGGACGGACAGCGAAGTCTCAGTAATAGGGTCCCGTTTTTACCCTTTCGGTACGGAAGCCTAAAAAAACATGAAAATCGGTACTCCCTGTAAAATTTTATAAATTCCCACAAAATAGTTACATTCCAATTAAGAACCAAACTTCAAAATAAGCAGGATATTTTGAAGTCTTAATAAAATACTTATTTCACATTGTACTGAGGCTGTATAGCGATGGATAGTCAGACTGCTACATCAGATGGGGTAAGGTAATTAGGTTCTGGACATTACGCTCGCGGACACCGTTTTTTATTCCATTAGCACCCCTTGACACGCCATGACTTCGCCGGGCGAAAATGTTATTTTAAAAACGTGCAGCATTTGTAAGTGTATGTAACACATATATTTGATACTGAACATACAATTGTTAAAATAGGTGGATTCCAAATTGTACCTTTAATCACAGAATATAAAGTTTATTTATGCCTTATAGCTTAGCCTTTGACCACTATCTCACCTGATGGTAAGTGATGATGTGGTCGAAGATGTTGTTCAGACTAACCTAGAAGTACTGGTTCTCAAGGATAGCTCCCGGAACACACCGTTAGGTGCTTGGCGACAGATTTTTTACTTGAGGGTAGTAGCTAGCCAGGTGGGCATTTGCAAAATGCTCTACCACCATGATATGACGACTGCCATCCTAAGACAACAACCGAAACCGACGGCGACGGCTTAACGTGCCCTCCGAAGCATGGAAACGCTCAGTAGTAATGTCACTAGCGGTCACCCATCCAACTCATGACCGCGCGCGACGTTGCTTAGCTTTGCTGATTGGTTGAGAACAGCTAAGTAAACTTCGCTACGAGCGTTTCGAAGGATCACTCCGCAAAGCCATTCCAATAAATAAGCGACTCTAGCTACGAAGCAATAAAATGCACTTCAGCTCGCAAAGCATGGAGTACCTAATATCTAAATTCTCCATAGAGACATATATTGCTTTCTCTTTTCTGTGATATTCACCTACAAGGCGTTTCTCTTTCCATCGCATAGCTCTGATCTCTTCTAACGCGTCACGCACCGTAGAACAATCCCGTCTGGACGGATACGCCGATGTACCTGTATCTGGTTTTGTATCTTTTCGAAGCGCTCGTAGCGAAGTTTGCTGAGCAGTTCTGAACTAATCAGCAAAGTTAAGCAACGTCCGCCACGGTCATGAGTTGGATGGACTACTGAGCGTTTCCGTGCTTCTGAGGGCACGTTAAGCCGTCCGTTCCGGTTGTTGTCTTGGGATGGCAGTCGATGCCTAATTTTCCTATTGAGCCGACGTGACGTCATAAACGCCAAGCGAGACTACAGTCTAAATCGTGCGCTCGAAGAGTTAAGACCTCCTCAGGATGCTACGTTTAGAAGCGAAACGGGTCGAAAGTTCTTCCAGTTTGTGTGCGTGGCGTTTATGACGTTACGTCAGGTTAACAGGAAAATTAGGCGGAAGTGTTCTATTAAAATATTAATTGAATGTTTTCTTAAAATATTTGTTGTTATTAAATATGGATTTCCGCAAAGGCCTGAATCTATTCATTATTAAAATAAACAAGGTCTCTTCTCTTCTCACTTCTCCCCCTTTTCTGCTTTTCTCCGATCACATACTCTCTAAAATGAAAACTGTAAAATGTCAAACGACTTGTGTGAAAAAACAAACATCCAACCATTTCCTTTACATATCAATAGACATCAATATTGAGGTTATCAATCCAATCAGTCATTATCAGGACCATAATGACGGTAGTTCATTAGAAAGCACTAGACCCACGGCAAGTGACCATTAACTAAATTTGAATGATTGTTGGTTTTTTCCGTTTAAACACATAGTGGATTCATATTTCATACTTTCAATATATTGTCATAGTAGAAATAATATAGCGGCAATCTAAAGATTATATTGCCAATGAATTCTTTCAAGCGTTTCTTTGCAGGAGTCCATTATAAGTAAATACAAATTTCAAAAAATATTTGAAGAATATTTAGAAAATAACTCAAAAATATATATGGTTACAATTTTCCTCACTCTTCGCTCGAAGTAATAATTACAGCCAAGGAAAAATTACAAGAAATTCTCATCTGAATTTACTTAATTACCTAATTAATTGAATAATTGTAAATTTAACGCATAAAAACTACTTTCTGTGGCAATGCCCACCAAATCTTTGCATAAGATCTGTTTAGTGCTCTTCGGTAAAAGTTTTTACAATTTAGAGATTCCAACTTCAAATCACATTATTGACCAGCGGGTTGCAATTAAATCCAGCACAACATTACCGCCCGGCTAAAACCATAGGGCGATAAAGCCATGTTTAGGCTTGCATGACATGTATACTAACTATTATTTTTGCGAGCAGCCGTTAAGACAAAGTCAAGGTTATTGTTCCAGATTTTGAACTGCTTCAATCTATAACAATATAGTATCACATAGGTATCTATAGACTTGGCATAGAACAACAATATAGCGATACAGTGCGGGGGGTTCATACGAGGACCCCGTGGGATCCTCCACCTGTCATCAGGAATATAAATAATTATAACCTGCCCTTGGGCCGGGCTGGGAGCCCCTGCTCATATTGCGCGGGGTGTTATTGTTTCTAAGAAGGATTCGTATTAATAAATAAAGGTTATTAAAGCGCAACTCATCTAGTCATTCTCGATGGTCGAACTGTTATGGAACCCGGTGTGTAAAACCGGGGCCGTGAGTTGGATTCCAGGTGGAGATGTAAAATTATATTATGTGTAGATGCGATGTTTGCTTAGCACGCGGAAATGCTTGAAATCATATTTAAAAATAAGAAGGCTAACGACGTCATTACGAGATAAAGGTTGTAGAGTAAGAGGTATAGAGCGTGGTGGTAGGGCATTTTGCAAATGCCCGCTTGGCTAACTACCACCCTCAAGGAGTAAAATTTGAAAATCAAGTAGAAAATCTGTCGCCAAGCACCTAACGGTGTGTTCTGGCAGCTGGTGATAGATTTTCTACTTGAGGGTGGCTAGCTAGCCAGGCGTGTATTCGCAATATTCCCTACTACCATGCTGTAAATACTGCCATCCTAAGACAATAGCCGGAACCGACGGCTTAACGTGCCTTTCTAGCACGGGAGCTCTCAGTAGTAATGCCGCTAAAGGTCACCCATCCAACTCATGACCGCAGCGGACGTTGCTTAACTTAGCTAATCGGTTAAGAACGGCTAAGCTCGAAGTTTGCTTGGTTTGCTTTTGCTTTCTTTTGCTAAGTAATAGACACCCTTAACATTATACAGTTAAAATCTTTTAAGGCCGGTATAAATTGGCCAAATTGCTTCTTCCCCAGCCAGTCATCACCCCATTGTCCTTTCAATCAGCTTCTTTCCTAGCATCGATCGCTCAGTGTCCGCCCCTGACCACAGATTACTATAAGTTCCTACTATGTCCCTGACTCGTGCCTAATTGCGACTGACCTCATTTGTTACTGTTCGTCGTATACGAGGAAACCAACCCCACGGCACGCAATCAACGGACGTGTTATCAATAACTGATTAGCGGAAAAGATATTAAGTTTTTCTGGCACAAAGAAAAAATATAGACCATTCTATTTTTTTTTATATTGTTAGATTTACGCCTGCTATGCGGATTACATTACAAATCATGAAATAAAAATAAACGTCATGTCATATTAGCTCAATTGGTTAGAGCATACCCCGGCTCAAGGGGTGGATGGACGCGGGTTCGAATCCCGCGCATGACTTAAATTTTTCCTATCGTATATTTGTGATTTTGTAATTATATTATGTACTGTAATTTTGAATAAATTTCAGTTTTTTGCTGTAGGGAGTAAAACATATGTATAGATCGTGACAATTATTATTGCTTAGTCGTACAGCGCTAGCGGAGACGCAAATTTTGATGGGTCTATACTACGCAGTCTATGAATAAAGTTATTCGTAGTACGCAGTAGATTACACTTTGCTGTTCTTTTTTTTATTGTGGAAAGGTAAGCCTTTGACTACAATCTCAACTGATAGTAAGTGATGATGTGGTCGAAGGTGTTAACAGGCTTAACCTAGAATTACTGACTCTCAAGGACAGCTGCCGGAACACACCGTTAAGTACTTGGCGGCAGATTTTCTACCTGTGGGAGGTAGCTAGCCAGGCGGGCATTCGAAAAATGCCCTACCACCATGCTATAACGACTGCCATCCTAAGACAACAACCGGGACCGACGGCTTAACATGCCCTCCGAAGCACGTGCACGCTCAGTAGTAATGTCACTAATGGTCACCCATCCAAACTCATGACCGCGGGCGACGTTGCTTAACTTTGCTGATCGGTTAAAAACAGCTAATCAAACTTCGCTACGAGCACTTCATTCAGATTTAGAGATACCCTGAACATTTTCCGGATAAGCTCATTTGCTCGAAATTTGAGTTGCCTGACTCCACCCGGAACGACACACCGAAGAGCCAGACAAACAAGACAGTAAGACTTAATAAAAACGTGGTAAAATGCCTGCCAACCCCATCCCTTTCTCATACACGTTCACGCAATGTATGTAAGGTACACCTAAGGTAAACTTTGAAGTATTGAAATTCCAAAAATATGCTACTCAAATGAAAACTATTGATCCGCTCGCGCTCAAACAAACGGGAAACGATCGAGGACCGCGGCCCGCAATGGAACTGCAAAAAATGTTGCGTGGACGTTTTTTTTTTATTGTGACGGAACTGTTGTTTGTAAATGGTAATAGTCTTACTTTCTATTGCATGTAACTGAGAGAAACTGCCGAATAGTAGCTGTTGACCTAAGACAACACCCTGCTTAGTGTTTTGAGAAATTAATTTATAGGTATACAGGGTTATTGGTAAAATACTAACAACCTCTTAGGGTGGACTTCTGCTAGCCTATGAAAAATTTTGAAATAAAAAAATTATTTTTCGTTTTTTTTTTGTGTTTCATGCCTTCTCCGAGCCAAGAACGCCGGTTTACTGGACCACGCCGTGGTCCCTTTGAATAGAGTTTTGAATATTTACAAGAAATAATACATTACAGGCACAAGAGATTATTGATATCATCATCGTCTTCGTGCTTATTCAGTCAAAACATAGAAAAAACGTAAAGTATAATTTAAAAAAATCAAAAAAAAAAATTTGTTTTCAAAACAAAATAATCGTCACAAAATGTTTCATAGGACTAGCAAAAGTCAACCCTAAGAGGTTGTTAGTAAAGTCATTTACCAATAACCCAGTATATATTATATAACTATAAATGACCATATTATATGACTATCCTTTACTGCCATCATTAGAGTACAACAACCGACGACATTTTACTCGCAAATACTAATTAATATTTTTGCTATAGAAAACTTTTTAATTTCACTTCACTTAATAATTATCTCTTAATGATTAGCACTGACTGATGTTTCATGTATATTTTGATATTATTTATTTAATATAAATCACACAACTAAGCTAATTGTCGGACTGGCTTTGAAATTAAAATATCATCAACATTAACGACATTTTAGCAAATGGTCTATGCATGGCTAATAACTAGATTAGTTTGTTAATTAAATGTGTTTTATAGAATAATGTTGCATACTTCCAACAGGTTAGAACATGGCGAACGAAACATTGTTAATAATAACATCTATAATTAAATTGTACCCGTGTTTAAGCAAATAAAGAAATTTTAAATACAATTTGATCAAATATCTTTGAAGAACGCTCCCGGCCAGAATTTCAACATTTTAAGGGAATGTTTTTGTTCCAAATTAAACATTGTTATTTTGCTTCGGTCAAAGTAAACTGAATTCCTCCTTAGTTTCAAATAAGAGCCCTAAATAAATATTTTGTCATTCCCTTTTTAGACATATTTATTTTATAATACGTCCATTTTCATCGCCTTTTCATCGTGTCGTAAGTGCTAAACGGCGCCTTATCTAGACTGTCAGTCCGTATGACATATTTTGTTATTTTATGTCAAAGTCAAAATCATTTATTCAATTAAGGCATCTTCGACGCTCTTATGAAAGTCAACTACAAATTTTAATTATTAAATATTCTACATGGTACTGCCACGTTAAGCAAAAAAAATAATAGAGCCATTGCGAGAAGAACGGGTAATAAACTCAAGGCCATTCTTTTTAAACGTCTTTTATCAATGTGTTACAAACTATATGTTATAAAATTATTCAAATATTTGTTTATATTATGTCAGGCTTGGCAGAGGTGGAATTGCCCAAGCATTGTAATCACAAACTTGTGTAGTAGGGTTTCTTAACGTGCAACTAAAGTAATAAACTGTAATAACTCTATTATATAGTAAGTATGTAACACATTGTTAAAAGATGTTTAAAAGAATTGCCCCGAGTTTCTTGCCCGTTCTTCTCGGAGTGGCTCTATACAATTTATTTGCTGAACGCGGCAGTATAATGTAGAATATTTCAATACTAAAATTTGTAATTGACCTTCATAAGAGCGTCGTAGACGCCTAAATTTTAAAAATTATTTGACTTTGACTTGACTTTTAACTTGAATTTTTTCTCTCTCATTATTCACGCGCAACTTGAATTTTCCGAGGCCCGATTCGCACTTGGCCACTTTTGTATATTCAGGTTGTATCATAAAGATCATAAAATAGCTTTTTTATATAAAAGTTGAAACGAATGCAGCTCTTGTAGACATAAACAACATGTCGTGTTTATACGTAGCAATTCTGTTACCCATACTACATTCAAGAGACTTTGAACTCTAGTGCGATATAATCAAGGTACATTTTAGAGTCTTAAGAGTAAGTTGCATTTACCTCAGACAGGATATTGCACCTAACTCTTAATACAGCACCCCTCATCTCATCAGTGGGCGAAAGCGTTGAAGCTTAGTGCGAGGAGCAAAATTGAGAATTATCGGCTTCAGCGTGTGAAATTCAATTAATTTTGCAATCCTGACAATGTAACCACACCCGTGGGAAGCCCGGCTTGCATGGTAGTAGGGAATAATACCCGCCTGGCTAGCTACCACCCTCAAGTAGAAAATCTCTCGCCAAGCATCTAACGATGTGTTCCAGCAGCTTTTTCACGAGAGCCATTAATTCTAGGTTAGCGTGAACAACATCTGTGACCGCATCGCTTACCATCAGGTGAGACAGTGGAGAAAGGATAACTTATCAGCCATAAAAAAGCGGGGATAAGTGGGGATCAAGAAACCCCATTTTGAGGCATTTGTTCAACTGTGGACGTTGATGTGATATTTATAAAAACATTGATCCGGGTTCGATTCCCGCGGTTAAGACATATTATTTGAGTCCGGATAGTCCCCAGATGGAGCTGTATATACGCGGTAAGCAATAGGCCCGCCTATCAATACGTGGACCCATAACATGTATGTCGCAACGATGTTTTAAGACACCAAAAATTATGAAGCAGTGATGGCTCAGTGGCATTGACTGAGGACTGCCGTGCCGCAGGTCCATGGTTTGAATCCCGCCGAGGCTTAAGCTTCACTGCATGGTGGAAAGGCATTTTGCAAATGCACGCCTGGCTAGCGACCACCCTGAAGTAGAAAATCTGTCGCCAAGCACCTAACAGTGTGTTCCGGCAGCAGTCCTTGAGAGCCAGTGAAATCACAGGCACATGAGACTTAACCCGTTGGCATCGGCGATAATGATAACAATAGAATTTTATTAATAACTTGGCCATAGTGAGCAGATGCCAACTTATTAACAACTATGTCTCAAGTTGACGGGCGCAGTGCAATTCGTAACTTGTGACGAAATGCATCTGTTATAGGTAGAGGTTAGTCCGCTTAACATCAGGTGGGCCTCGTGCATCATCGGTCGCAATAAAATAAAAAATAAAAAAAACCTCGGCCCGCTCTCTGACCCTTTCGGTCGCGGACGATATGTTACATTGTCTATATAGGTAGGTATGTGTAATATACTTGTTTTATTCTCAACAATCCTAACTTCTAATATCTCATACAGACTAAGTAAAAAAAAGTTATATCTTTTATACATACATACAATACGCCTGTATTCCCCAAAGAGTAGGTGTGTAAACACCCACATTTTGGGTTTTGGTCCCATGTAATAGTGGGCGAGCCTATTGTCATTCACTGGGCGCAGCTTCAGGGTCATACAAAATGTTTTCTCTAACACACTGGACGAGACACAAGCACATATTAGGAACAATATGTTTACGCTAACAACATATAAGACACGAACACAAGAACATATTGTATGAATTATGAAATTACAAATATTACAAATATACGATAGGAAAAATTAAAATCATTTGCGGGATTTGAACCCGCGTCCATCCACCGGTTTAGCCGGGGTATGCTCTAACTAATTGAGCTAACATGACTTGACGTCATAACTCAAATCTTTCCTATCTTTCTTTAACCATCGTATTGGGATGGAGCGACATCTATAGTACAACTTACGTTGTACTACAAACAAGACCAATTTTACATAATAAGGCATAAGACAGAAGAAGGCTTAAGAAGGCAGATTATTTTAATATTGTTATGTTTGCAATAACGCTGTTTTGCGGATTACATTACAAAATTACAAATATAAGTACGAGAGTTTTTTTTTTTTCGTATCCTGCACATTTTTTTACTCTATCATAAAAACAGTAATACGTGCAAGCCTCGAATCCGGTATGATTATAGTACAATACGGGCAAGGATCCATTACGTCCCTAAAATTTCGTCCCTTAATACCTTCGAATAAATACATTTATTCGTAGCTTAATACCTAAATGTCCCAATCTTGGAAGCGTAGCTGTGTGCGTCATATGTTATAAATACATACATTTTCTCCACATTATATTTTCGTGATATTAAAGCGTAACCTATCTTCCTTTTTACACGACTCGCCAAAAGAGAAGCGTTATGTTTTCAGGGTTCATGTATGTGTATGTATGTTTGTGAGTTTCTATATTCCACCATAACTTCTAAACGGCTTAACCGATTTTAATATTTGACATATTGTAAGGTTCGTCTTGGTAGCGCAAGTAACACTAGACACATGAAAAAGAAAAAAACTGGCGTATTTAGACGCCATAATGTGAGAAAAAAACTTTTTTTTCTTTCAATCCCATGGAGTAGGTAGGGTATCAAAATGAAGGGCTTTAAAAAGCGATTCCATATATATATATATATATACATAACATGCAATTTTAATTTCAATGGAAAGATAAAACGTTTAACAAAAATAAATAATTTGAAGTTGGGTTTTTACTTTATTAATTAATGTATACTTGTTTAATTTAAATCAATGCACTTTTGAAAACAATTTTGTTAGTACAATAACGCACAAAAGTTACTCCTCCTCTATAAAATAATGAATTGTGACCTCAGGAATTAAAGAACTTTAAACGGTTTAAATCGCGTATATTTATCATTTTTTTGTCCCGAGACCACGATCACTGCAAAGTGTTTGAAACGTCGCGTCGGAACAAAAATAATGATAAATATACGCGATTGAAACCGTTTAAAGTTGTTTAATTTCTATGTGTAATAATCGCGAAAACCTAAGACAACATTAAATTATGACCTTATCTAACATACAACAACAACAAACAATAAAAACCGGCCAAGTGCGAGTCGGAAAAACGCTAAACGTTTCGAGCATTTCAAAAATAATGGTTTTTTGTACATTTTGTGTTGGTAGCCTTCGATGTGTGAATATCCTTTTTTTTTTTTTTTGACGCTGGGAAAAATGCATTGCGCATGCCCCCCCATCGGGGGATGGAGGGGGTATGTGGGACTCCCCGGTTCAAGAACGGTATACCCACTAAACAACCCAGCGGCATTCCGGCATCGTTTGGGTGGAGCAGGACTGGGAGACCGGCAGAGCCTTTGCGTCCAGTCCCCCTTCGACGACCGCCCGCTTTTACAGCGGGGCCTACACGCCCCTCCCAGCAGGAGGGGTCCGGGAATGACCAGGAATGCTTGGCCATTCCCGCCCGACGGAGGTGGTGTACACGTGCAATGCGAGAGAAGGCGCCCCCGCGCCTTTCTCTCGCTATTCACCACCGGGTGGAAGAAGATGACGATTATTCAATCGCCTTCTCCCACCCCTTCTTCGTCTGCGCAGTGGCGCTGCAAGGGGGTCTTCCTCCCTTGCGCGCTCTGCCGCCTCCTTTTGCGATATCACTTCCTCGCAGAAGGAGGCGACCGCAGCCCAGGACTCCTCGCTCTCCAACATGGCGTTGACCATGCTGGGAAGCGAGAGGTCTGAACCAATTACTGCGACCAAGCTGCGGCGCAGTTCAGTCCACGACGGACACACTTCGAGGGTGTGCTGCGCCGTGTCTTCCGCCGCTGTACAGTGGTGGCACGCCGGTGTTTCCTCCCTTTCCTATCCGGTGCAGGTATGATCCGAAGCATCCGTGCCCGGATAACACCTGCACCAGATGGAACGGAAGGAAACCGTGGGACCGCCCGAGCCAGTCTTGCAGGACTGGCCCGAGGGCGTCCAACGTTCGGCGGCCAAAAGTAGCAGCTGCGAGGTCCTCCGTCCAATGTTGGACGACTGCGTCCCTCGCCTCACGCCTAACCACATGCCGCACCTCCGGAGCGAGGTGCTCCCCGAGCGCCTTACGCCCTGAGGGGTACCCGCCAGGGCACACGCCGCCGCGAAATGTGTGAGTCTCTTACACAAGTATACTCAACTACCGGTAGCTAGATGTGTATTATTATAAATAGTAAGTGATACAGGACTAATGAAACCTCTGGTTATTGTTACAGCATGGGGCGAGTCTCTGCTCTCACTGCCGAAGCGATGGCTGAGCACCCAGGTCTACGGCACCGACGACGAAGACTTCCAGGTCTGTGCATTCAGAAATGTATTATTATAATATAATAAACTGATAATTACTTGTGGACTAGTTGCACAGTTCCCGGGCAAAGCAATGATATTACAACTAGCAAATGGTTTTTTTAATGTTATTGTGACGGAACAATTTCGAGGCCCACCTGATGTTAAGCGGACTAACCTTTGCCTATAACAGATGCAATTCATCACAAGTCACGAATTGCACTGCGCCCGTCACTTTGAAACATAGTTGTTAAGTCTCATTGTGCCTGTAATTTCACTGGCTCCCAAGAACAACTGCCGGAACACACTGTTAGGTGCTTGGCGACAGATTTTCTACTTGAGGGTGGTTGCTAGCCAGGCGGGCATTTGCAAAATGCCCTTCCACCATGTGGTGAAGCACCAGCTCGCGGCGAGATTCGAACCATGGACCTGCTGCGCGGCAGTCCATAGCCAATGCCGCTGAGCCATCACTGATTTACAAATAATAATAGCTAGGACTTCCGTACCAAAGGTCCATGGTTCGATATCAACCGCCAGCTTGAGCTTCACTGTAGACTGGAAGGGAAATTTGGGAATGCTCCTCTGGCTAGCTACCATCCTCAAGTGGAAAGGGTGTCGCGAAGCACCTAGCAGTGTGTTCTGGCAGCAGTCCTTGATAGCGAGTAAGAAATTCCAGGCATATGAGACTTAGTAATTGTATGACTCAGTGAGATGGACGCAGTGCAGTTCGTTCGTATATATGCAGTTTTTTTTAATGAGTTTTACAAATCCACAGATCTTAACTTACAATAGTTTATATAAAAATTAATTCGTACATCCAATGACGGATTTGCTTTCTATATATATAATTGTATAACAAAAGAGCAGAAGTACAAAATGTTCATAAAAGTTACAAAAACATTTGGAACAGGTAAATAAATTCGTATATATATAAAGACGAGAAGAGGTGTGTAATGTGTTGGATAACACTTGAAATCGTTAATCAATTATTATGTTATTAACGTATGTTTTGAATACACCTTTTGTGCTGTTGAAATGGTCGGTTGAGTTAAACTTACTAAAACATATCTGCGTATTAAGGATTACTAAATTAGCTGAGTAATTGGTACATGAACGTGGGATGTGGAACAAGCTACTGCGTCTGTGTGATGGTAAGTGATCACGTGGTCGAAAGTGTTAACAGGACAGGATTAACAGCGAATTACAGGCTCTTAAGGACAGCAGCCGATACACACCTTAGGTGCTGGCGACAGATTTTCTACTTAGGGGTGGTAGCTAGCCAGGAAGGCTACCATTACCTGGCACACCACGAAAAAAGTGTGGTGTCAATCTGTTTCCAATTAGTTAAATATTTTTGTTTCGACAAATGTTTTGGTCCTCAATAAAACTCCTATTACATATTGTCATTGCTGCAGGCGAGCACGCAAAATGCTCACCGTGAAGCATTTTGCACATTTCACGGATGTTCCCGCCTACGCTAGGATTTCAACTTCTTGGCAGATGAATATTACCACCATGGCGCTATCAAAGCTTCTTATTAGGCTGTATTCAAAAACTGCTGTTATTATGCTGCTATCTATGTTAATAGAACCTCCAGCTGCCCAAGCTTCCGGTGCCAGACCTCCAGACCACCATGGATACATACCTGGAGTTTGCGGCGGTGGTGGTGAGCGCACAGCAGCTGGAGCATTCCCGGGGGCTGGTGCGAGGGTTTATGGAGGAACTGGGGCCGCAACTTCAGGAGGTCCTATTGGAGCGGCAGAAGGAGACGGCTAACTGGGTTAGTAAGAATATTTTTTATCCTGGTTATATTGATTTGACCTATATCGAGTATAATATAAATCCTGTGCGTGAAATCGACTCGCAAGTGGCCTGTATTTAGGAAGACAGGACCGTCAGTCCGTCCATTCGTAGATCATTGGTTTCTAGCTCGTTCAAACATGACTTTGATGATTACATTAAACATCATTTCATGATTGAACAAGAACAAATTGTAAAAATGAAATTTACATACTGTGTGTAGAACCTTGACTAAAGACACATAAAATGCGGAAATATAAATTGAATCATTTTGCAGGTGGGCTCTAATATACGAGAAAATATTTTTTATACAATAAGATGTGAGGTGTCATTGACTCTCATTAGGTACGGTTAAAAGGCAATACTTTATTTTTATCGAAAAAAAAACATCATATGAAACTGGCTAAGTAGTCAAATGTCAAAAGATAAACTAGTAAGTAATCTCAGATTTATGTATATTGTGAGCTATAAAGTAAGTAAGTAATCAAGAAACACTAAAAACACTGATTTATGAAATATTTCTGAATCTGTTATCGAAACCAACGAAACGTCAAAGGTTCAATAATAGGATCTCGTTTTCTTGTACTAAACCTTAAAAAGGAAATAAGGCAACCATAAATGAAGGAGTCAAAAGACCAGCGACACCTCAGTAAACGTTCTGACTGTCGACCAAGAATGCCATAAACTACTGGATATGCATATAAAAATGGAGTGGGAAATGGACACCTGTGAGGTTCTAGGCTAGGATTGCACCTCTTCCTTGGGGAGTCGTAAGAGATGACGAAGAAAAAATACAAGAAGGTGCCATCTTTCACTGACTGCTACCTTACGATCCCCAAAACGTCTGACGGGCGTGGTTATAATAATGAACCCCCTAGGGGAATGGGGAAGGCATTTTTTCAACAGCGGACGTTATGATGATTACTGCTGTTGATGATGATGAATTAATCATTCTTGACGTAGCAGGAAAAAAACTCATGCTCTTTGCTTGTTCTTCCGAATAACTGGCGTGATGATATGTAATCATTTACTAAGCAATGCTACAAGCAACTCGATACCCTGTCTTGGATTACAAGGACACAAGGTAACTGTATTATTTTCCACCTACTGACAGTACATTTATAAATTAAGCATGTCCTGGCCCTGAATACGAATAAGCAACGTTCAATAGTATCCAAGTAACATTTTGCACGGTTTCCATTCAGATAACGTCATTGTGAAAGCCTTATCGTTTTCGTACTCATAACATCACCGTTAGGTCAACACCATTGTTCCCGCCTCCGTGTTCTTACTCCGTCGAGCTAAGATCAACAAACATGCCGCCCTTACAACTTCCTACTTAAAATGAAAGCCAAAAAGTTTAAAATACTCCTGTTTTTCATTCTTGTGATTGTGAAATACAATGCTTCTTCTGTGAGTGATAGTCCAATGTTAATTAAAATATTGGAGGCAGTGGATTTAACTAGAAGTGATGAACATTTGTTTGATGTGACTGTACAGCTGTTGAGAAGCCTATGTGTTTGTATGCGTGAAACCTTAAAGGTCAAAGAAGAAAAATTACGTTTCAATGGCGACTCAAATTTATTACCGATGGAAGACCATAGCAACAATGAAAAAGTGGTGGACCTTTATAGGAAAATCTACAACAACACTTGTTTCAATTTGTGGAATGAAATTGCCGAAAACTTGGACAGGAGCCATCAAGATGATAGCAGCGATAAGCTTATGGCCGATACCTGTGCAAAGCGTGATCAAAATTACATAAATTACACATTGAGAAAATACGACAGACATCATGACATCAATTCAGATTTTGAAAGAATATTATTTGCTACGTTGATGGAAAGTAATAAATTACATAACTACACAATGAAGAAGAATAACCTGTATCGGACACCCAAAATGCAGAATAGCTTCAAAAAAAGTGTAATTATTATAATAACATTACAAAATAAAATTGATTTCAAACTCAGTGCACAACCCGAGCCAGATAAAGATACTGATATTCTAAAAATAATCAACTCTACACGAAGTATAGATATTGATATCTACAACACAATATTTAATGACAAAAATCTTGACAAGAATGGTAAAGTAAATGCATCAGATTGTAATTTGTATTCACTTTATACATATCTAACAGAAAATAAAAAGAGTAACAAAATAAATAGTTATAAAGTGCTAAACAAAACAAACGAAATCAAAATATACATCGATGTCTCAGCTAAACAAACTGAAGAAGATTTTTTGAATATGTGCTGTGGTAATGGTACTAAGTTATGTGAAAAGGGGTCAAGAAACAAAACATTTTATTCTACAAAACACATAAAGCATAACAGTCAAAGTCATGTTATTAAAAATTACAAAGATACAATATCTAAAATAAAAGTGCTTGTCAGACAATACGACAAAAAACTAAAAGAATATGACAGAAATAAATTTAATAGTCAAAATAACAAGACGAATGCCGATTATACTGACATTTCCAAAGAAACGAGTAGTAGAAGCAATCTGAACCTACCAAATATGAAGTCAATATTAGAAAATCAGAACATAACTTACAATAATAGTATAAATGTTTCAACGGACATAAACACCGACAAACATGGTGGAGTATATGATGCACTGGAAAAAACAATTGAAATGATTAAATTCAATAAGACAGAAAAGATCCCTTCCATGAAAGAATTTCATAAAAATTCTCAAATATTCATCAGTACAAAAAAGTATTTTGACTCCAAAGAAGTTATTAAAGATTTATCAAAACATGATGACAATCAAAATTACATAAAAAATAATAGTCCGATAAATCTTAATAAAGAATACAATGATAAAATGAATACAGTAAAAGCAGTTAACAAAAACTTAAAATACAACCCACGTTTCCAGTCCACTTTTATAAACAAAGAAACATCTAGTATAAGTTATAATATTTATCAACAACTAAGCTCCAAGTTTGGGAACCAAGATAATTCTTTTATTACATTGGATGTAGTCGATCCTCATAAAAATCTACCAGCTTTATTAAGCAGAACCGAACAAGAAACTACAACTTCTGCCATTAAAAAAGAAGATAATAAAGGATATAAACTTAGTAAGATTGTTGAAACTGAACGAAAACCATTGAAAATGAAAAACATTCCTATAATTTCACTGAGCCTCAAACCACGAGATTTAATTTCACAAAGTCTAATGAGAGATACTGACAATAATGATTTATCGACATTTGATTATATCCCGGAAAATAACTGGATGGAAAAAGACACTGCTTTCAACAGTATCTATTGGTCGAGAAGGTCAAGAAAAAATAATAAACAAAATTACACACTGACAAATAATTCAAATAATAAAACCAAAAATGTATTATATACTAGAACATACAATACAAAAAAAAGCTCCTACAAATCATTAACGCAAAATTATCTAAATACGTCTGATGAGTTGAAAAAATCTAAAAATAACCAATCCCCAGACGCAAAACAACGTTTTAAAATAACAACAGTACACATGATTCCTACCAAAATTATTGAGTCAAATAGTGGTGACACTATCACACAAAAAAAAACGGATAGACCAAAGACTTCAAAAGTACCCGGAAAAACTAAAATATTTATGAAATCAAACGAAACAGGTTCTTTGCTGCTGCCAACTATAACAGAAAAGGCATTTGTAGCAATCACAGTGGAAAATGTATCAAGGTCACCGGTAATAGAACCACCGTCAGTAATAACTTTGTTGCCAATTGTAAAGAATGCAACAAAACCATCAAAGTCGTATGAAATTGAAAGGACCGCAACTTCTAGTGAAACACAATCAATGACAACGCTAGCGGAAGATGAAAACCAAATTACTGAAATAAATACTGAATCAAATATTCCAATACGTACTACTTTCAAAGATATGAAAAGCAATTCCAATGTTCTGATAACGCCTACTCTTGAAGAAACTGAAAAACGATATAAACAGCACAAAGTCTGGTCTAAATCATTAAAAGATATTACTTCCTTAAACTTATCTTTGTCAAAAAGTAAATCAAAGCCAGTGATAAGTTTATCAAGTCTGGAAAAACTACCTAAATTTATTACAACAGGATCTCCAGTAACCTCTAGGCAATATGTATTTACTGAAAGTAATAATACAAACACCTTTACGCTATCAAAACCACCATTAATGTTTTCCTTAGATTTAAGAAGCAAAAAAGCTACGACGCAAAAAACAAAAAAAATAACGAGAAAGAACTCTCAGTTAGAAGATTCCTATTCTGGAGATAACTATTTTAGCCCACTGCTTGAGAGTTATGTAAACCAAAAAGGCCGGTCTGCCAGAACCTTACCAGTAGTTGAAAACTTAGAATTCATTAGAAAAACTTATAGACATTTTGAACCAGAAGTTTCCCCCGAATCAAGTTTGATAACAAATATGATAGCAGAGGACAAAAGTAACACTGAAGGATATTTAGAAACGAACACGCAACCTCTTAAAGTAAATATGCATAAAACTGCAGTTATTACCAACATGTCTCATATTAATTCTCATTTCGTAAGACAAATTCCGAATCCAAATCCAATTTTAAATTTTTACAACAAAATAACACAAGAGCCATCTAATACTAGGACTGGATATTTTAGCAAAACTACTGCAACAATTTCTTATACCACGCCTGATTTAATAACGATTCAAGATTTTAGGACAAATGAGAGCTCAACAGCCAGCTTTTTTCCAAACAAAACGCCAGAATCTAAAGAAAATAGTGTTTCTAAATACTCCGTACGAGTCAACAAAAATTATGCCCCAAATATAGGTGATCTTTTAAAATCTGAGATGAAAATAAACAAAGTAGAAATTTCAACTCTTATTCCCAAAAATATGACTACGATAAGACCTATTGGTATGACTTCAAGACGTGCCTTTCAAATGCCTACCACTTTTACGGCTAATCTTCAAAATGATGCTTTTATTAGTACAAGTAATACATTGAGCTTAAGATTTCCGTATCAAACAGAAAAACGATTTAACTCAATATTAATTGAAGACACAGTTAGCTCTACAAGTGTCTCGACAAGTGATTTTACACATCAATTACAGAAACCCTCAACAGTCAGTATTGTAAAGGCCGTGACAAATTTTGGAGAAAAGCAAATCACAAGCAAGCTACAATCATATGAGGCAAATAATACTGAAAGAAACTTTTCAACTTGGGACTTACATTTTAAGGAAACAATAACCAACAAATTACCTATCTTAAACAGCAAAGAAGTAGATATAAATAAACAAGTCATGTATGGAAAACAAATAAATGCCAGTTCTAACAACATAACTGCTTTAGAAGATACGGCGGGCTCTATATTATTGCGATCACCAAATTTATTTTATACTTACAATAATAAATCACCTCTAAAATCAATAACTATTTATAACGAAACAACTTTAAGTTCTACAGAAATTGGTATTACAGAGCAAGTTAGTACAAAGCCAAAACCCAAAGTCAATATTGTAAGGAACGTTACAAATTTTGGATATTTACAAATCACAAAGATGCCAAAAACGTTTATGGCCAATAATATTGTTCGTAACGATTCAACTATCGACACAGATTTTACGGCTAACTCAATAAATAAATTAGCAATCTCAAACAGTACAACCGAATTATTTAATCAACTAGTCACGAGCAGTGTCTTAAAAAGCAATCTTAATTCTACAAATAGGACTGCTGCAGAAGATTCTAAAGACGCTATGTTAATTCAATCGCCACATTTGATCGCATCGATCCACACTATTAAATTACTCCCACAATCAACCATTAGTTACAATGAAACAACTTTTATTTCTACAGATATAAGTACAACAGAGCGACTAGGTACAAAATCAAACCCTATATCAGCACAACCTTTGAGTCAGACCGAAAGACATGCTGCAGATAAATTTTTTACTGTAAATAGTAACACAGAGCCTATGCAAATTCCTATCGAAAACAAACATTTCTATTCGAAAACAAATCCTAAACCAGTTACAGATACACACAGTGCAACAAAAAGTGTTCTGATAGAGTTTATAAACTTAATGAATCCTAAGTTAATCATTACACCACCTACTTCTAATGTTGTAGAAAAAACGAAACATTCCGTGACAAATTATACACAGAAACTCTCAAATCCCTCAACGTATTCTAATGTAGACAAAAATCTGAGTATAAGTACGACCCGTGCAAATAATACACATGTAAATAATACCACAGAAAGCTTACAGCATTCAATATTTTTCACAAAAATATATATTGTCAATGAAACTACTCCGAAAGTCATAAATTCTACTCTTTCTATGAAGAAACCGTATGCAATTCAGGAAAAGAAGCATTATGAAAATAGAACTGATAATTTAAAATCATTTTTTGTAACAGACGGCTATCAAATTACAAAAGTAAGCCAAAATGAAGACAAATTTAGCAATTCAAAGAGTCTATTTAATGAAACTCAATACACAACACCTCTAACAAGCGTTTTGAAAGTATCAAATTATGAAATTCAAACACCTATGATAGAGGAATATTTTAACTCAACATCAACAGATCTAAATGAAAACTTTATAACCCAAACACCAGTGCAGTATTTTGATTCAAACACTACTCAAAACATAAACAATATTTCAAATTCAACTACAATATACTATCCAGACCTAATAACAACTTTTGCAGGTGACATTATTTCAAGTTCATCGACGTTTTTGACAGATGATTTTAATAGTGTAACCTCTAATAACACCAAAGAGCAATTTACAAAAGCCACTCACCTCAGAGTGGAAACACCACATGAAGCAGGTTACGAAATTAAAGACCATCGTGCACTATTATTTAATGCAACGGTTGTTCATCCAAATTTATCTTTAGGCATCATAAAAAAAAATGTGGGTCACAAATCTTTGACATCAACAACTGTTCAAACAATAACAGAAAATTCAGACGTAAAAACCACGAATCCTAATGAAAATCTTCAAAAGGCAAAAAAAGGTGATACTTCTTTGCGTATTACAGTAATCGATGTCCAACAAAAACCATTGAATTTCACAACAACCACAGTACCATATAACCAACAAACAGAATACTTTTTAAGTCCCAAATCAACACAGACAATAGGAAATCTGTCAATATCACCAACAAAACTAGAAATTGAGAATATTCCACACACAGTAGCTATACAAAAAAATACGATAGATACACAAACTTCAACAAGTGTTTATGCAAACGAAAATCAATTATTCAAACGTTTAAAAGTAATAGGTAAACTTCCTAGTGAGAGTACAAACACTACTAGTTTTCTTATTTTATTATCAACTCCAGAAGTACAAAATCCTGGTAATGAAAGATTTCACATTACAAAAGATACTACTCAAACGAAGGATACTTATAAGAACTCTTCAGGAGGTATTGTAAATCAAAAACTGAATTCAACCGTGGTTCAAGTATCAAAAAATTCAACTATTTTTACAGAAGATATAACAGACAAACTTATAACACTATCAACTACTCAAGAGCCCAATGCATGGTCAACTTTTGCATCAAATAAAGAAAACCCTTCAATCAAAACTGCTATAAAAAACAAACTAACCGATTTATTAACTACGGAGAGTATGTACGATAAGAAACTAAATATTTTTCAAAATCATAACCAACTGTCAAAATCAGTTGTGATGATTAAGGATTCACTGAAAACATCACAGTATCCACTATTATTAGAGAATAATCCTATAACAACTTCAATGATAGATAAACTACGGATTTCAAAATCTGATCGAGTTACCAATCCTATGCAAATTATAGATCAAATTCAAATGATAAAGACAATACCAACTGTATCAACAAGTCCTTTGATACTGGAAAATTTACCAAAAACATGGTTTTCGTTACAAAAGCCCACATCAGTTACTTCACAGCATGAAAAACCAATACCTTCAACAACAGTTATGCCTGACCAGCTGAATACCTTATCACCAAATCAAGTTCTTGAAAAACCTTCAACTTTATTGGAAATTTCAGCTAAAGAGAAACTAGAAACCTTATCAAAATCGCTGCCAACAATACCACTGGATCTTATTTCGTCGTTGACAGACAAAGTGAACACTTCAACTGCTCAAGAATCTAATAAATATCTAGCCTATTTCACAATTTTAGAAAAAATGCATACGTTATCAGAGGTTTCAAAAACAGAAAAATTGCCCTCTTTGTTGGTTACTAACGTAATAATAAAACCGAAGATTTTTACAAAAACTCAAACAACTGGAAATCAACCGTTTTTGGGTGGAAGGTTACTAACGTTATCTACTACCGAGGTGACAAATAGACTGTCACCTACATTAAAAATGAAAAGTGCACAAATAGGCAAACGTACAACTATGCAAGCAATTGTAAAATGGCCAGCCATGACTTCAATGATTGGAAAATTACCAGTATTATTGCATAAACATGTGACATGGCAACTTTCAAATGTGTCAACAACACAAGGGGTCGACATACTGTCATCATCAAACTCATCTCTGGGTTTAGCTACTGAAAAAATCGATAAAATTTCTCCAACAGTAATAATGACATCAACAGACAAATTGAAAACAACTGAAGTAGCAAAAAACATCACATCCATTATGACAAAAGAACTGTCTCCTTCATTGGAAACTCAAACAAGTGACAATGAAACGGATTCATCAATAATGCTAGTCACTAAAATACCTGTATCGGTCTCATTATTAGCAGACGGAATGCCATCTGTAAATAAATCTACATACTTAATACCAAACCAATCGACAGTAAAACAGCATATAAAACCTTCTGCAAGTACTGAAAAAGTTATTAATATACCGACAGTACAAGACTCAAAATCAGCTTTACTAACATCTCCAATGGCAAATATTTTGCCAGACCTATCGGTAACTTCACGCTTAAAAGAAATAACAAATTCGTATTTGACTCAAACTACTAAAAAACTATCTTTTTCAACTGTACAGAAATCAGATAGTTTATTATTACCTTTACAAAAAAAAATATATGACATAAATACTACATCTAATTCAATTTCACAAAAAACTTACACTTCAATAAATGGAATATCTGCACAAAAGACAAAGGAATTTACTAGAGCTCCGTCAACTTTGACAGTAATTCCAATGACAAGAGCTCTGATTAGTTCTACGACAAGGGAACAGACAAAAAGCCCCTTTTTCTTTACAACACAAGTATCAGAGTTATCAAACAAAAGTACTAATACAAACGTCCATTCAGATATACCCCCAGTGACAAACAAACTGCCGTTATTATCAACTATTCCAGTACCAAAAAATATGCCAGTTTTGTCCAAAACGGTTTTAAAAGGGCAACTGCCAGTTATTTTAATTAACTCACTGTCCAAGACATTGTCATCATTTCCCCCAATATTATCGTCCATGGACGATGTGAATCAAAATATATCTTCAAATCAAGTGACAAAAATATGGACGACTTCAACAACCACAAAAGTTAAAGAGAATTCATCAAATTCTACAATGACAAGATTTACAGATATACTAGTACCATTGCCGACAACTAATATAACACAAGAGTTTCCATCAACCTCTTTGAATCAAGTGAAAAAGCAAATGACAGCTAATACGACTGGGATATCAGCGATATTAACAACTTCATTGAAGCCTAATTCTATAGCTTCGTCATCAACTAAATTGCCTGACAAAATTGAAACTTTATCAACAAATCAAATATTAGAAAAATTGCCGAATAGATTGATTGCAAATAAACAGCCAGATTTAACAACTTCAATCGCAGACAAGCCAACAACTTTATCTACTGACCAAATACAAGATAAACTATTTTCTTCATCAAGGACTCCACCAATTTGGCAATCACCAACGTTATCAGTTAATCCATATGAGTGGAGTCTAAGTGCTCGAATATCCAAGCCACCTACAACTTCACCAGAAATTCCATTAACAAATGCGATATCAACTTTATCTACAATTTCTTCAGTTGAAAATGTATATACATCAGCAACTCGTTTAAAAGATAAATTTTCAAGTTCACCAGCAGTAATACTGGTCTCAAATATATTCCTAAATCCAACAGAAAGTCAAGTTCAGAGAACTACAATAAAAGATCAGTTTACAGGGACAAGAACTGCTACTAGTAAAACGAATCTAAGTGTAACAATCCGTACAACTGGGAAAATACATAGTCTTAAAACAACTCGGAGCAAAGCAAGACATCAGTACACAACAGAATCAACAAATTTTAAGGATTTTTTTTCAGAATTGACTAATCAGCACGTTACCGTTCTATTTTCAACTCCAACGGGTACAAAAAAGATGCCTTTAATTGCAAATACTACCGAAGTTCTTGCTACTTTATCTGGTATCCATAAGGGTAAAACAATCTTCAATAGTTTATCAGATATTCATCGTACAAATTCACATGAGAATTACACTAACTGGGTTACGCCAGTATATTATTTAAGCAATCAAATTCTAGAAAGAACAGAACCAGCTTCAATAAACCAGATAATAGCAAATGATTTTACTTCTACTTCAATTAGTTTAGATGTACCAAATAAGAATACAGAGTCAATCAAAAAAGTTATAAATACAAATCGGAAAGAAAAAAATCCTAGTTTCAATTTTCCATTATCTGCAAGGCCACCTGTACATTATAACACTGGTGCAAGTGCGTTATCTTTGAATTTGTCAAATACAGACTATAGCAAAATTGCAAGTGACAACGTTTTTCTTATAACACCAAATATGAGTATAACTAAAGAGACAACATCTTTAGATAGCAACATTTACAGTAAAACATCGGCAAAATTAAGAAACAATACTGAAATGCATGGAACTGTTAAAATAAATAAGAATATAAATATCGTTTTAACAACGGCCAAAATTCCTTATCAAGATATTTCACCAAAAAAATATCAAAAACTCCCCACTAAAAAACATGCGACAAGGCACAAAAAGAAAAATACAAAATCAGTTAGTAATAAAAAGAAGATGAAACAAAGTAACGCTTTAAAAAGACCCACATTGGCACCTTTGCATTTATTAGAGAGAACGGTCAAATATAACACTTATCAGCCTACTGAATACGCAGAACTTGATTTTTTCACAAGACTTGTTGGTAAGTTTGGTCTGTTCAAACCCATGAAGAAAAGAATAAAACATCACAAAAAACGTGTGAAAACAACAACGCCAATAAATGGCACAGATTTATCTACGAAACCAACGTTTACTTCAGCCACAACGATACTAAAGAAAACTGACAGCAAAAAATATATTTTAAAAACTGATGAGGATATAGAATTTATATCTTCTACTCAATTGCCCATCAGTACAAAATATGACTTGTTGACGACATATTTACCGACAAAATACACGACATCAAGAATATATCATCGCACAAAGTTTGTTGCAAAATCTAAGCCTGTAAAACACACAACTGAGACGTATCCGCAAGAAAACCAAACTGCATTAACTACGATAGAATACAAAAACATTATAGACATTCAGCACATTATTAACAACGAGGAATTTCAACCAATGATAAAATCTCGAGTCGTGACCAAAAATTACAGAAATTATATAAAGAAAAACTCAAATCTACAAGATGAACCATTTGCTAAAAGTAACATGTACTCGATAAAAAAGTTGGCACCAAAAAGGCATCGAAAAGTAATGAAAAGAATAGATATAAATAGAAGAAAAGGAAATGAATTCTCTCCTCAAGAATATTTTTCATCAGCGCGTGATATAAAAGCCCAATCTAAATTACGCCTGAGTCCTGTAGTTCCAGTACGTGTTCATAGATCAACAACATCGATCCCTAAACAAATAAAACCTGTGCCGAAATTTGATCATTTTGATGAAATCAGAAGTCGTCCAATGCGCTTCAGACCTAAACCCTTAGTTATAGAGAATCTTAACGATGAAGAGTTTTATTATAAAACGTATTTTGGGGAACTTCGTCGTCGTCGCCCTAGTCTGACAATCAAAGAGAGAGCAAAATTTCTTCAAGACACTCTACACCACAAACTAACAACTCCTCTTGAAGCCGTATATGGTGTTATTGAAAAGCCATCACCTTATGTTCATATTGAAGACAAACAGAAGTATTTAAAAGATAGAAGTGAATCATTAAGAAACTTTATCTGGGATTACTCCAAGCCTACGACAGTACATGAAAATTGGAAAGATGATATAATGGAACGTTCTTTTGAAGATTCTGATGATCGACAGTTGGTTCTTGAACCTTCATTATTTTATTATAAAAGAAGAAGCTTTCAAGAAGAAACTACGTTGAAGACAACCACTAAAAGAAAAAGAAGAACCATATTCTTTTTGAGTCCTACTGTTCCTTACAATCGTTATTTTTAAGTTTTGTAAAGTAAAAACTATAATTTAAAAATAGATTAATATTTATTTTTGATTTATCCTTAAACAGCTTTCGTCTAAGCGTCAGAGTTAAATTGTTACAAGATCAATAATGTAAGTCTAATCAATAATGTAAGTTCTCTTTACGTATGTGGTATCTTACTTTGGCAGCAAGACGATAACAGTTTTTACTTCTACAGGTTACGGATTGGTGGCTGGACGATATGTACTTCAAGGTGCGGCTGCCGCTGATCATCAACTCCAACCCAGGCATGGTATTCCCGCGGCGTCATTTCACCAAGATGGAAGAGGTGGCGGATCTTGGTGCCTTGTTTATTGATGATCTGCTGGATTATAAAGAAATGCTTGACAGGTATGGAACAACTAAAAATGGGATGGACATACACAAGTAAGCGTTTTGATTTTTTTTGCAATTGTTAATTGTCTTATTTGGTTCATGAATGCTTTTGTTATATTGTGATTAGATGTATTGTAATTAAACTCTCACGATACGACGACCTCAAACATAACGAATTTTCTTGCTTAGGTATGGAATACACAGTGACACACAATTGCATGCTAAATTCCAAGAATACTTTTTATTAGTTAAACAGCCGTGTAATTTAAGATTATGTTTGCAACCCTCAATGTAGAATTGTTGGATAGGGGCGTTGCAAAAGATGTCTACACCTATATTGTTAGGTGTATTTTATTACAATATCAGAGCAAGCAAATTTTAATAAAATTCAAAAACAGGAGTCAGGGGCAGTCGTCCTTACCAAAACGTGTATTGCCATTGTTACTCAGAATGAGGTACGGATTTTAACGATACCTAATCCAAATCTGTTCAGCATTTAAAAGTTAAAGTGGAATAAACAAACATAAATACATACATGGACCCTGAAAACATTACACTCTGTATGTGCAGTTGTGTAAAAAGACCCTTAATTGTAAACAATAAATATATCTTCATAGACGGATTTTCTCAAATATCCGTTTATTTTCAGAGGAGAGCTACCATTAGAACGAGCCACGAGCCGCGAGAAAGGACAGCCTCTCTGCATGGAACAGTTCTACCGTCTGCTCGGAGTGTGCCGAATCCCTGAAGTGGGTCGGGACCGACTCGAGCTGCCACCGATCCGGGGAAATGCTGACGAGGGAGAGGAGCTGGTGGTGGCGGCTTGCAGGAACCATGTAAGTACCGAGTGTCAAGTTTATCAGTCAATTTCGGGTACATTTTGTGTAATTCTAGGTTAGCCTGAACGTGTTCTCGAAGATGTTCTTCGATCACATCATCACTTACCAGGTGAGATAGTGGTCAAAGGCTAAACTAATAAGCATTAAAAAAAATTATGTCAAATAATTTCATTCCACCTTCACTGGTTTTTATTTTTTTGTATCATTATTTATCATACATAACATTATTTTATTAGAATAATTACAAGACACTGTAAAGTACTTATTACAATATATTATACTAGAGGCAATTAGACCTCGCGACTACAATATGGTTATTTTAAGTTTTCATATCCCTTATCTCCATTATTTTTAAAAATTCTCGAAATCTGAATCGATGACAAAAATCCATATTACAGGCACGTGAGACTTAACAACACAGGGCACAGTGCAATTCGTCGTTGACGAAATGCATCTGTTATAGGTAGAGTTTAGTCCACTTAACATTAGTCGGGCCCCAGGCTTGTACTGTCACAAAAACATTTAAAAAAAAAACGATCTGGGTCTCAGAATCTCATGTGAATCGGAAGAGATATGCAATCTACGTACAGGAAACAGCTGGACATCCGCCGAACAGACTTACGAAAGCGTTTATCACCAAGCTGAAACGGAGACGTTTCGCTCGCGCTTCGAGCTCACTTGGTCAACAATAGATTGGAACGTTATATCACGTTTTAAAGCCTTTTAACAAAACTGATGAGTACTTTTTAACATTTTCCCATGGATAGATAACACTTTATTGTACACCAAATACAAGGAAAACGTCGACCTTAAATATTTATATTGCATAATGGGCGGTCGTATCACTTAGAAGCGATCTCTTCCAGACAACAATTAGATGGAGAAGAGTTAAATATTCAAAGATAACATTATATTTACAAAATAAACATAATATGTATTCAAAGAAAACATTACATTATTTTATTAACATAAGTTACGCTGAATATATACGTAATATACCGAGCAAGCACGTAGTACGAGCGAAGCGTCTCTGCTTCAGCTGACACAAAAACTCTTTCGTATGTCCGGTTGTTCTCTTCAATTCGCATTTCTCAATCGATTCTCGTAAAGTTTTGAGATCAGGTTTGATAATTCCATACATTTTTGTCGATTCAGTGTTCGGATATTTTTCAGTATGATGGATTGCTGATGCAACGCGCGGGTAGTAAAACGTACCGAGTAGCGAATACTAGCTGTAGGATTCAGAAAACTCACAACTAACGAGGTGTTAGTCTCTACATAAACTTAAGGCACTTTTGCTGCAGAAATGCTATTACAAAATTAATTACTTTCTAAATGACAGATTTGTTGAAATGATTTTTTTGATATGACATTTCATATTGGTCTATAGAAAATTGTATTATTATTATTATTCGTCGCAACTTTGACATTATTTAAATTATAGTTATTACTTTGACATTAGAAGCATTGTTAATATTTTTATTTTATATGTATTGCTTTCATAATATTGTAACGAGCATAGTGCCACTCTCCAACATTTGCACGCCTCATAGGCAGAACATGATATAAGCGACTTCATTATTTTACCATCTTTTGTGCATGTGTTGTTTTTTCGTGTGTATGAAATGTCTCATGTTATTTGCAAATAAATGATCTTTATCTTTATCCTTACCAGGCGAGCAACACGAAATGAAAAAAAAAAAAAAATCACCACATAGTATAAAACAAAGTAACTTCTCAGTGTCTGTCTCTGTTTGAGACACGGGGAAGGACAAAGGATAGTTTTTATATCCAACTGCGCAAAAAGAGATTATGATTTTACGCGATAACCGATATACCCGAAAAGCTAGATTATTACTAAAATAAAACAAAAAATTAAAAAGGTAAAAAGAACATAAGAACAAAAAAAATATATAAATAAAACAATTATTTTCAAACAAACACTTAAGACTTTATTATATTCTTTTCTTAGTAACCTGACTCAAATAGAAGGGTTTATGTGTGTGTATAATTTTTTTTTTGTAAAATGTCCGTGCGAAGCCGGGAAGGTTTGCTAGTACAGAATAAAGTAAAAATAACGGTACCCAAATAAACGAACCTAATGAATTTTATTTTATTACTGTCCCTCGTCCTGTTTTCTAGCTAAACGACTGCCAAAAGGTATACCTTCCTTAATACAATGTCGCCACAACTCACTTAACTTAGTTATACGTCCCCGCACAATAATAACTCACTTAGCTCTTACGTCTTCTCGACTTAGTAAAGTTGTCAGGGCAAGTTTCGAAGTTGTCTCCGCAAATATGTAAGCTGTCGATCAGTGTATTTGATTAAAGTGGACCCCCAATCCAGGGGTGGTGTAGTTTAGTAAATGATAAATAAAACTTTGATCCTATATATGTAGCAAGAACAAGTAACAAAACTAATCAGCTAACGCAAACTTGTTTGGTAGGGTTGTTTAGTACGTCCCCACCGATCTTTAGCAGAGATGGTAACTACTTCGAAGTAATATTGAGGACGCATGCCAAGCGTTGTGAAGCAATGATACCCGAGCATTTGAGCTATGGACTGCCATGCCGCAGTTCCATGGTTCGATCCTCACCGCCGGCTTGAAGTTCACCGCATGGTGGATGGGCATTTTGTGAATGCTCGCTAGCTACCACCCTCAAGTAGAAAATCTGTCGCCAAGCAACTAACTGTGTGTTCGGGCAGCGACTCTGGAGAGCCACTCAATCTAGGTTAGCCTGAACAACATCTTCGACCACATCATCACTTACCACCAGGCGAGATAGTGGTCAGGCGAGATAGTAGTAATTTTTATTTATTTATTATTGTGAGTTATGTGAGTATTTCCTTGCTATGATAAATTTGTCATATTCTGTTACCGACATATTTTTATGAGTATTTTATATTATTATTATTATTATTTTGTGTTTGAATTTATTTATGACATGGTTTTGCTATTATTTTTGAGGTATTATTATTGTTATTCAATTATTGGACATTTATCATTATAATAATAATAATAATAAAGTGGGAAGGGACCAATCAGTGTGTGATCGACGGACAGCTGCCTGATGCCTGTACCATGAATGATTTCTGGCGTGGCATCTGGTCGATGCCCGTCGAGCACACAGAGGGTGATTGGATTAGTGTTGTCCAGCGGGAATGTGAGTCTATCGAATCCATGGGGTCTGTTAATATAGACCCCGTAGACGTTACTTGTGCAATTCGTTCGACCCAGAACTGGAAAAGTCCTGGCCCGGACGGATTGCACAACTTCTGGATAAAATGGATTCGTTGCTCACACGACCGATTGGCAACTCAATTTCAAGAGGCCCTTGAGCTTGGTTCTCTTCCCCGTTTCATGACTACCGGTATCACCTTCCTGCTCCACAAGTCCGGTAGTACCACGGATCCGAAAAACTATAGACCTATCACGTGCTTGCCTACCATCTACAAGCTCCTTACATCCATTCTGACCACAAAAATTAACACGCACATTGTTGCGAACAATGTTTTAGCCCCCGCTCAGAATGGATGTAGGGTTGGGTCCCGTGGTACTAAGGAGCTCCTCCTCATAGATATGACCATTAGCCAACATGTTCGGCGGAACAGAGGGGCTCTCTCTGTTGCCTGGATTGACTACAAGAAGGCCTATGATTCAGTGCCTCATTCATGGCTGGAAAGGATATTAGAGTTGTATAAAATTGATGCAACCCTAAAATCCTTTTTAATTGCGTGCATGAGACAGTGGACCACAGTCCTTCGTCAACCAGGTGGTAGCAACATCTCCTCTGGCCCGCAGGACTTTATAAGGATTGAGCGGGGCATCTTCCAGGGTGATAGTCTAAGTCCATTGTGGTTTTGCCTAGCGTTAAATCCTCTCAGCACTTTACTGAAGGATTCAGGGCTAGGCTTTCGGCTTCGAAGAGGAGGTGAGGTCATTAGTCATCTGCTGTACATGGACGATCTCAAGCTGTTTACTCCGAAACGCCAAGACTTGATGGAGCTACTAAAAACTACACAGGTTTTCAGTAGTGCCATTAGGATGGAGTTTGGTGTAGATAAGTGTGCGGTCTTGCATGTACAGCATGGGAACGTTGTAAATTCTCCGAATTTGCAGCTTTCTGAGACAATGACTTTCAGATCTCTCTCCGAAGTCGAGACCTACAAGTACCTCGGTATGTCAGAGTCGTTGGGTATTTCGGTAGATGACATCAAGAAATCGGTAAAGGAGCGCTTCTTTTTCCGCCTGACAAAAGTACTTAAAAGTCTTTTGTCTGGAGGCAACAGGGCACGCGCCTTTAACGGTTGGGTGATGCCTCTACTGATATACTCCTTTGGCATACTGAAGTGGACACAGACTGAACTGGATGCCCTGGATAGAAAGGTCCGTCAACTGCTCACTTCACATCGCATGCTACACCCGCGCTCGTCAGTTATGAGACTGTACATTCCACGGAAATGGGGAGGTCGCGGCTTTTTAAATGCCAAGACCCTTCACAACCGTGAAGTGTGCAATCTCAGGGATTATTTTCGTAACCACGAGTGCGGGATGCATCGCGATGTCGTGGCGGTTGACAAGGGCTTCACACCGCTCTCCTTGGCGAACGATAACTGGCGCAAACCAACGATGCTGAGCACCGATGACCGCAAGGCAGTATGGAAAGGCAAGGAGCTGCACGGTAGGTTTTTCCGGACCCTAACAGGGCCTGATGTAGATTTAGCAGCTTCGGTGAATTGGCTACGCTTCGGAGACCTCTTTGGGGAAACCGAGGGTTTTGCCTGTGCAATTGCAGACGAAGTAATGATGACGAACAACTATCGGAAATATATCTTGAAGGACGGTACGGTCGACATTTGTCGAGCATGCCGCCGACCCGGAGAGTCACTCAGGCATATCATTTCCGGTTGTTCGCATCTTGCTAACGGCGAGTATTTGCACAGGCACAACCAAGTGGCCAAGATCATCCACCAGCAACTTGCCCTTCAATACGGCCTTGTTGAGTCAGAGGTGCCGTACTACCAGTACGCACCGGCGCCAGTTCTCGAGAATGGTCGTGCATTGCTCTACTGGGACCGCTCTATCATCACGGACAGGACTATTGTTTGCAATAAGCCTGATATCGTGGTGGTCGACCGATCCCAGCGCCGGGCAGTGCTCGTAGATATCACCATCCCACATGACGAGAATCTCGTGAAGGCCGAAAAGGATAAAGTCAGCAAGTACCTTGACTTGGCTCACGAGGTAACCGCCATGTGGGATGTTGACTCGACGATCATTGTCCCGATAGTCGTTTCGGCGAACGGCCTTATAGCGAAGAGCCTCGACCAACACCTTAAGAGGCTCTCGCTAGATGGTTGGATCAAGGGTCTGATGCAGAAGGCAGTGATACTGGACACAACACGCATTGTCCGGAGGTTCCTCTCTCTGCAGCCCTAACCACTGGTAGCTTGGGCTCTGCCCCGCTACAAGCGGCACCCTAGTTTTAAGTTTTTTATAATATTTTTTTTGTTATAATGTTGTATAAAATTTAAAATTATGTTGGAAAATAAATAAAGTGAATAATAATAATAATTCTTTATTTCGACCAACTCAGATCATACAATATTATCAAGATATAATAGAAGGCACATAAGATTGTCAATAAATAAACCAGCATTAGACATTGCATTGATACTAATTGTTGAAATAATAATATGTCAAATTGTAAGTCCGAATACATTAAATTAAATTCAAAATATGTAGGTACATTAATAAAATGTCAATAAAAATAATAATTAAAGATAAAATAAAATAAAAATGTATAAAAAAAATATCAATTCAATGTCAATATAGTTCAAAGTCAATTATGTACTATTTATAGTCAATAAGTGAATCCTAGAGCACTGGTTCAAGTACTGGCAATCAAACCTTTCACCAAATACCTTCAGGATACTTATAGGGCTGGCCCGGATCCTGCGCACCAGTGATGTGCACCGTTTCCGCATGGTTGCATAGAAACAATCCACACGCGATTCGGCAAACATCCCTGATGCGCTACAGAACCGTGGCAGCCGTAACAAAACCCTGAAAGCATTATTATATTGAACGCGTAGGGCGCTGTACTGCTTCTGAGAATAGTTTAGCCACAGGCTGCTCGTGTAGAAAGATGTACAAAAAGCTCTGAAAAGAGTGATTTTAACCTCATTCGAACAACGAGCAAACCTGCGGGCAATCATGTTAGCTCTTACAGACAGCGCCCTACGTTCTCTCTCTATATCCGCATTGTCTTTCAGGTCAGAGGTTATCAAGTGACCAAGATATTTTACTTGTTCAACTTTTTCAAGCGGTGTGCCGTATAATTTGATAGGTGGTATTCTATCTGGACACTTCCCTCCCACCTGAAAGACCATGCATTCGGATTTTCTTATATTATAGACCAAACCGTGACTCAGTACATATCTTTCACAGATGCCTAATAACTTCGACAGCCCACAGACCGAGGCACTCAGCAGCACCATATCGTCTGCGTAACTAATGTTATTGAGACACACTCCGTCGATGTGACATCCCACATGAGTGCTACTGAGCTCCTCAATCAGTGCGTTCACGTACAGGTTGAAGAGCTTTGGCGAGGTCAACCCACCTTGTCTCACTCCACACTCCAACCTGTACGGATCTGAATACGCGCTCGACCATCGAACGACGTTGACCTGGTTTCGATACCAATATTTGAAGATCTCAACTAGTTCACATGGCACTGAGATACTGTTTAGTTTCTGCCACAGGATATCATAAGAAACCAGGTCAAAGGCCCTCGACAAATCAAGAAAACAGGCGTAAATGGGTGTCTGTCTATTAGTATAGTACTTGACAGTTTGCTTTAGACATAAAATTGCGGTTTCTGTGGATAGTCCTGCCTTGAAACCAAACTGGTTATCGTGGGTTTTTATGTACTGGTCAAGCTGAATGTTAAGCAAACTGTCAAGTACCTTAGCTAAAATTGTAGCCAACGATATTGGTCTATAATTGTTCTTGTCACTTATGTCACCGGTTTTACACTTAATAATTGGTATAACAACAGTCCGCATCATTTCAGTAGGTAAGTAAGAATGAGCCACACAAAGGTTAAAGAACATCGCTAAAACTCGAGGAAGATGCTTCCCCGCATACTTGAGATGCTCAATACTGAGATTATCATGGCCAGGTGACTTGCCACGCGACATCGCTTTTATCACAGTTCTCACTTCTGATGCCTTAAACCTTGCGCTTAACTCACTGCCCTGACTTTTACACACATTCTCTGACTGTGATGGTCCTAACGGTGACTTAACAGTAAATTGATTCCTAAATAAGTCTGCTATACCTTTTTGCTCATTTATGCCATTAACGCTCACAGGTACACTCGGTTTACTGTTTAATTTATCGGTAGACTTCCAAAAACTACGGAAATCATGCTTGGAGTGGTGTGATGCCATTTTTAGGCGTTCGCTATTATTCTGACACCATTTTAAACGCGATTTGAAAATTCTGCGACTTTCTTGCATCTCACTCCACGCATGACCTGACCTTGGCTTACTATACAGTACCCATATCGCAAACTTACGCCTAGCGTCCCTGTGAGCTTCGCTTACGTATTTATTCCAACCAGCAACTGGTTTTTTGGTTCTATTACGATAAGTCGAATGACTAACAGAAGCCGATTGACTTAAAATATTTACTATTTGTTCATACATTTTGTCGAGAATACGCATGTGGTCCTGGTTACTACAACTACAGTCACTACAAGAGCAAAACTCACTAGGAAAATCCAACAATCTCAATTTTTCATTACATAAATTAGTATACAAATCAATCTGCTCAACTTTTCTATCCCCCCATTTCACTTTATTACAAAATTGGCTACAGTAATTTAATGTCTTAGGTGCAATATTATTATATTATATTATGATATTTCAAATAATTTAATTTATTTGATAATGGTTGAGACGTAGATTATAGTATTTAAATGTTGTATGTAATAATATTTGTGTTTGTTTTTTACACATATACTGATATGTACTTTTGACGTGTATGTTATATATGAATAAATGAATATGACACACCATTTTCTAAGGGACGCCACATTAAGAAATAAAAATGACAGTCGTCCAAATTATTTTTTTCGAGGAGTTCTTTTTTTGAATTCCGTACCCAACTACTTCTTTTATTGCATCTAAGTGGCCAGTTCCAGAAACATTCAGTATGCCCCATGCAAATAGGTAAGTTCTTACTGAACATTCTACGGGGCTAGCTACCATCTTCATGTAGAAAATGTGTATTAATAAAATTTGTTAAGGACGTGGAAATAATAAAATTATTTAAATTTACGGTATTACCCTTGAAATAGAATTACCCAAATCCAAACACATACAATAACGGTACGTTTAGCCGTTAGAAAAATCGTACTGGTATAATATATAAATAAAAGAAAATAGATTGTCTACGGATATTATATTTTTAATATACCTATGAGTAAGTAGCTATATGAACGCTCTTACAGACATCGCAACCTTAAAGGAAATTTCACTTGTCCAAGCACAATCAATGGGAAATGACGATAAGATTGAAAATGGCCCTCAAGTACAGCTATTGGAACATACTATTAGGTGCTTGGCGACCGATTTTCTACTAAAGAGTAGCCATGCGGGCATTTTTGAAGCAGTGATGGCTCAGTGGCATTGGCTATGGACTGCCGCGCAGCAGGACCATGGTTCGAATCCCGCCCAGAGCTTGAGCTTCACCGCATGGTGGAAGGGCATTTTGCGAATGCCCGCCTGGCTAGCGACCACCTTCAAGTAGAAAATCTGTCGCCAAGCACCTAACGGTGTGTTCCGGCAGCAGTCCTTGTGAGCCAGTGAAATAACAGGCAAAATGAGACTTAACAGGTATTTCTCAAGATGATGGGCGCAGTGCAGTTCGTCACATGTTATGAAATGCATATGTTATAGGCAGAGGATACCGCTTAACACCAGGTGGGCCTCGCGCTTGTTCCTTCACAATAACATAAAAAAAAAACACTAACGTCTTACCAATATGTTATCCTAAAACAATAACCGGGACTGGCTGACGGCTTTTATCGTGCCCTTCGAAGCACGGAAGCGCTCAGTTGTAAATGCCATTAGCGGTGACCACCCATCCAAGTCATGACCGCCGTTGCTTAACCTAAATAGTTGGAAAGTATATTTCTCCTACAAGTATAACATATGCAGTCTTAAAACTTGTAAACAAAACTCATTAGGTTTGAATTAAGAATGCCATTTTGATGACGTTTATCTGTATCTATAGGCATAGAGAAATATTAGTACTTTCTCTATGATCTAGGTAATCAAATACGTATACTTACTAAGATTGTCCCAAGTAGATAGCGGCCACGAAAATTGTAAACAAAACTCATTAGGTTTGAAGTAAGAATGCCTTTTTGATGACATTTAATCCATAACGGGCAATATAGCATGGATCTATTCTATATGTCCATGCAATATAGGCATATAAAAATTAGTCTTTTCTCTATGATCTAGGTAATGAAATATGGATTCTAAGAATTTACCATGTAATACTTTTCTTTATGGAATTTACCTAAAAAATTTCAAGTTAATACCAAAGTCATTAAATTAATAACATTGTTACATTACAAAATCACAAATATACGATAGGAAAGTTTTGCGGGATTCGAACCCGCGTCCATCCACCCCTTGAGCCGGGGTATGCTCTAACCAATTGAGCTAACATGACATGACGTCATAACTCAAATCTTTCCTGTCGTTCTTTAACCATCGTATTGGGAGCGAATCCCGTACATGACTTCAATTTTTCCTATCGTATATTTGTGATTTTCTAATGTAATCCGCATAGCAGGCGTTATTGCAAACCTAACAATATTAAAATTAATAACATTGTTACAGTTTTACCCGATTCCTGTGAAGGCAGCAGATCGCGGACGGCTCACTCCAGGAGAGATCCAAGCACAGCTGCTGCACTGTATGGTGGACGCTGCAGGTGCTCCCCCGGCTCCCAGGGTCGGGCTGCTTACTTCCATGAATAGGGACCAATGGGCTCGAGCTAGGGAAACGCTTATCAAAGGTATGGTTTTGCATGGTGGTAGGGAATTTTGCGAATGTCCGCCTGGCTAGCTACCACCCTCAAGTAGAAAATCTGTCGCCAGCACCTAACAGTGTGTTCCGGCAGCTATCCTTGAGAGCCAGTAATTCTAGGTCAACCTGACATCTTCGACCACATAATCACTTACCATCAGGTGAGATAGTAGTCAAAGGCTAACCTATCAAGGATAAAAGAAAAAGTTCTTTGTAAAAAATCCCCTTTACATGAGAATGGGTTCGTATTTGACCACTTTTCAGAGATATGTTCACGCCTCGGCAGATATACAATATCTTATATATCTATACTATATTTTTAATAATTAATAATAATTAATAACAATAATAATAATAATTATTATAAAATTGTAATGTATACTGTAAATTGAATGTAATTAATAGTTTTGAATGATTTATGATGATCTTATTTTAATTTTTGTCTTTAATGCAATATCAATCATATAAATTTGTATATTAGGAAGTAAATAGACTTCCCAAAACAGGGAATCCTAGTGGGAAGCCTACCGATATAAATTATTATTGTAAAACAGTGTCTTTGGAAATAAATTATTATTATTATTATATTATTATTATATACACTTCCGCGCTGCAGTGACAGTAAACGCTGGAAGAGTTTAATAGCATCTCTAAGTATCTACTGCGTGCACTTTAATTCTGCTTCCACATTTTAAATGTAATTATTAATATCTAAAGTGAGTTCTACCTAACTTTAGGCAATAATATTCATTCATATAACTACGCCTGTATTCCCCGAAGGGGTATGCAGAGGTGTGTATATACCCACGTATCGCCAATTTTGTTGTGTTACCATGGAATAGGTGGCGAGCCCATTGCAATTCATCGGGCACAGTTTGATGGTCATACAAAATGTTTTTTCTAACACACTGGACGAAACACAAGAACATATTTTATGAAACCCTGGGCGTAATATTGTAAATGAAAAGCTCGATGAGTTATGTTGTTAACTTTATTATCTCTAAGCAATTAGGAAAACGTGTAATAATGATAACAAATATATCAAAAATATATTAAGAAAACATTAATGAGAAATGCGCTCGAAGAGGTCAAGAACTCTTGAGCATGCTTCGTGTAGAAGCGAAACGCATTGAAAATTCTTCCGGTTAGCCTACGTGGTGTTTACAACGTCACGTCTGCTTTACAGGAAAATTAGGCGGAATTGCCACTAGATATACTTTAAATTATTTAAGTGTTTTTCTAAAATATTACATAAATGCTTTCTTAAAATATTAGGTCCTTACATATGAAATTGGCGTTTTGTATGGGAGGAACAAAAAGTCGAATATTTTTTAATATAATATATTTAATTAATCAAAGTATGAACCATTATTTTCTATGCACTTTTGCCATCTCATAGGTAGTTCATTGATCCCTTTACTAAAAAAACCAGTCGGACGGGAATCAATAAAATCTTTGAAGGCGATTTGGACTGCCCCATCGGAGTTGAATTTTTTCCCTTGCAAGAAGTTATCCAAATTTCGAAAAAAATGGTAATCTGTTGGAGCAAGGTCCGGGGAGTACGGAGGATGTCTTAGACTTTCCAATTGAAGCTCTTCTAATTTAGTAGCCGTCTGTAGCGCAGTGTGTGGTCTAGCGTTGTCGTGAAGCAGCAATGGCGTGGAGCGATTGACCAGCCTAGGTTGTTTAGCCGCTAGCTTTTCCATCATGGTTTGCAATTCCTGACAATAGACATCAGCCGTAATAGTCTGGCCAGATTTGAAAAAACTGTAATGAACAATACCGGCACTAGTCCACCAAACGCTTACAAGTAACTTTTTTGGGGTTAATTTTCGCTTGGGGCAGGATTTGGCTGGCTGGCCAGGATCTAACCATTGCGCTGAGCGCTTCCGATTATCGTAAAGAACCCATTTTTCATCACAGGTAATGATTCGGTTTAAAATACCTTCATTATTGTGCCGGTTTAATAATGTAACGCAGCAGTCGACGCGCGTTTGCCGGTTTGTTTCAGCCAATTCGTGAGGTACCCACCTTTCAAGCTTTTTAATCTTCCCAATTTGCTTCAAGTGAATTAAAACAGTTTTATCACTAACATTGCAGCCTGCAGCTAACTCGGACGTGGTTTGCGATGGATCCGCTTCCATAATAGCCTTCAACTCTTCATTATCAACTTGAGTCTCAGGCCGTCCACGGGGCTTGTTCTGCAGGTCGAAATTTCCAGAACGAAAACGTTGGAACCAAAAACGAACTGTGTTTTCTTTTGCAACACGACCGCCATACACATCATTCACCCTTCGAGTTGTTTCCGCAGCACTAGTGCCACGGCGGAACTCGTACTCGTAAATAATGCGATATTTAAGGTTTTCCATTTTGTAAAATGAGTGACGCAAACAGAAAAAAACAGAAGAAAAAAAACAAATGAATGACGATCATCGAAGCACAAATACATGAGTCTATAGCTGTACAAATTTGAATTTGGAATTCCTTACCAAAGAGGAGAAATTCGTGATTAAAGTGGCCAGTACGAAAAACGCCAATTTCATATGTAAGGACCTAATATTTGATTTATTAAATATAAAAATCCGCGCCGTATCGGCCGAATCTATTAATAAAGCTATATAACACTTTGAATTTATTTTTTAACTATTCACAATCCAGGAAAACTTAGATTTTGGCAATATAAATTACTCAAATTTAATAAGGCCTCAATAACTTAAAAAAAGGACTTGTAACAAATTTTGTTATTAAAGAACTACAACATAGACGTCTAAACTGATTTATTATCTCCTTTTATCAAAATGAACGATGTTGCTTATCTATGCAAAACTTTTACTGCTAGCAAAAGGAGCAGCGGCGCGCGTAGTACTACAGTACCCATCAGTTTTCCTGGTAAATGCGTACGTGTACCAAAGGTTATTTTTCTTATGGTTATATCTATTGTCAAATTTATTCATCCTGGATTTAGGCATGTTAGGCCTTTTTAAAGCATGGGCCTTATTTGTATCAAATACCTGATTTGTATCAACTTCATTTGACAAGTACATTTTTCATATTAGATGAAAACAACCGCACCAACTTGGAGTTGATCTCACGCGCACTCTGCATCTTGTGCTTGGACGAGGCTGGTGGTGACCGCGCCGACACTGACGCCGATACCAACGCGATGCTGCGAGCCATGCACGGCGCTGGTACTCGCTACCACTCCGCCAATAGGTGGTTCGACAAAACAGTTCAGGTAGGGGATCAAACTAATTTATAGATCTTCTTTTGTTGGGGGTAGGTGAACGGATTACTCGACCCGATTTAGACTACGAGACCATACCAAATCAAAGTAAGAAATTTGCGATTGGTCCTGTTTAGTTTCCTTTTTCTGTAAAAATTGAAACCGAAATTACAACTACAAAAAACAAAATGCACTATTAAAATCCTGCCAGTCTATGTACCAATAATTATGACGTCTGTAGTATAAGATCCCGACTTCTATTATGTATGAGACGGAGAAGGCAAATACAGGACACAATGTATTCTGCCTGAAGGCAGACGTGCCATTTTTTTTATAAATTAACAATCTTTAATTTAAATATTAATATCAAGTTTCTGAAGCTCCTTCACACTGTATCAAAAATTAGATAGAAGACAGTTTGTTATATAAAAAAATAAATATTTTTGCAATGACTTGATGCTCCCCGGATAACATTTGAGAGGTTAGAGTCGAATCCCGCACGTGACTATAATGTTTGATTTCGTTGTGATTCATTTTGTTCGTAACTTATTTATTATCCTACCTAATATTTAATTGTTATTTGTTATACCGCTGTTAAGAGATGCGCATATTCAATACATTATTTTTGTATAAATCCTTTCGAGGAGCAGGTGTATATTTTTTTTACATATTTCTTTTATGGCGATTTAAAATGTAGACACGTCTCTTAAAGAAATCGGGTTGTTCTTTGACTAAAACACAAATATTTTTATTATACATACAGTATAGAGGAAGTATGTGGCATGATTTAAGAATAGGTCTGCAGTTGTCTAAAAACCCATGCCAATATTCACCTCAAAAGCGGAGGCCTCCCGTACTATGAATGATTAGGTGCACCCTATACATGTCATATATGTAGCAAGCCGTAGGTACGATATGTAATATATATCTGCCAAATCTGTTGGCGATATATGTACAAGTGTTGTTATGTACAGGATGGAATAGTCGTCACCTACCCAATTATGCAAAAATACACCCGAAGCGAGTCGTAGGTGGAGGACTTATTTATCCTGACTTGATGATGTCTTCAACATAAACGTTCCTTCATGTTCAGCTGATCATCTCCCAAGACGGCACAGTTGGCATGTGCTACGAGCACAGTGCAGCAGAAGGCGTGGCCGTCGTCCGCCTGGCGGAGCGCGCCCTGGCCAGAGCTGAGGTCTCGGACAGACCAGCCCCACCCCCCGCACTGCTGCCGGCCCCGCAAGCCATGAAATGGAACATCCCCCCAGACGTGCACCGGACTATTGAACAGGCAGCGAGAGATTTAGATCGGTGAGAGTTTAGGTTTTTTTTATGCTTGATAGACTAGCCTTTGACCACTATCTTACCTGATGGTAAATGATGATGTGGTCGAAGATGTTGTTTACGCTATCCTAGAATTACTGGCTCTCAAGGACAGATGCCGGAACACACCGTTAGGCGCTCGGTGACAGATTTTCTACTTGAGGGTGATAGCTAGCCAGGCGGGCATTCGCAAAATACCCTACCGCCATGCTATAACGACTGCCATCCCAAGACAGCAACCGGGGCCGACGGCCTAACGTGCCCTCCGAAGCACGGAAGCGCTCGATGTCACTAGTGGTCCCATCATTCATTTCATGACTGCGGCGGACGTTGCTTAACTTTGCTGATCGGTTAAGAACAGCTAAAAGGATTCTTCGCTACGAACGCTTCAAAAAGTTAAAAACGTTATTTTTTTTACATACTATACGTTGCATTTAAAATACCAAGACAAGTATCATTAATTGTTTAATTGTAGTGTAGTATTGGAACTCGTACAAGAATATACACAAGAGGTGTTCTTAAAGGAGGGCATAATATATATAAGCAGTGGGCAATAATAAAATACTTGATACGAGTACATAATAACTAATACTTCATTTTCTTCTCATTTCTATCAAGTAATTCTCCCTAGGGTTCCGGGCTAGAATTGCAGCCCCCTCTATATGAGTTGTAAGAGGCTACGAAAGGAGAAATACCAAAAGGTGGGCAGCAGCCTTTTTGAAGAATGGCAGCCTTCAGCCACGTGAGGCCAAAGGAAAACGTCTTGACAAGCCAGACTAAAACGGCACTTTAACCATATCGAAAGGTTCTCGGAACCACGCAGGGTACTCGGAAGATAACTTTGAACTTTGTTGACGTCGATGAGGCAGCCCATTTAACATGGCCACCAGCGGCGTTGGCCATAATTGTGTTGAGTTTTTGACACGGGTGCAAGTGCAGTGCCGTGTGCAATTCTAGCCACGGTTGAAGTCCATATGAACCGTGTCTGCAACTCCAGGCATCTCTTTTTGCAGATGCAGACAGCATGACAGTTGCATTTCGCCAACGATGAGACGTAAAGTTGTTAGGTCTCATCTATCATGTGTCTATAATTTTACTGGCTCTCAAGGACTGCTGTCGGAACACACTGTTAGGTGCTTGACGACAGATTTTCTACTTGAGGGTGGTCGCTAGCCAGGCGGATATTCCCAAAATGCCCTTCCACCATGCGGTGAAGCTCAAGCCCACGGCGGGAGTCGAACCATGGACCTCCTGCACGGCATCAGTCAATAGCCAATGCCCCACAGCCATCACTGCTTCTTTTCTTGCCGTGTTGACGCGGTTGCAACCGCAGTACCGGCACTACTTTGCTGATTAATAGACCTATTTTTTCCCCAGTGTATTATTCCTACATTATCATCATTATGCGGTTAAATCTAGTAATACCTATTGTCTCCTTCAGGTCCATATCAGACCTGGACCATAGAGTGTACACATACCGAGGCTACGGGAGGGAGTTCATGAAGTCCTGCCGCACCAGCCCTGACGCTTACATCCAGCTAGCTATGCAATACGCTTATTACAAGTAAGTATCTCGGACCAGTTTTAGTTGTTTAAATATTGAGATGCAACTAAAGAAAGGGAAAATTCGTGTAATATTTCTGGTGGGTCGCTTCTAGCAACCTAGCTAAAGTAAACTCGCAGGATTATAAACAACGCAGGCAAATAATCTAAAAAGATTGCTACTGAAGTCGAGATTATGAGAAGATTTTTTTATCTAATAGATCAACTTTATATGATTACTAGCTATTGCTAGTAATCGTTCCCGTGCTGCGAAAATCACGTTTACAAATTTTTTGAATACAATATTTGTCACTTCGAGTGGGAATGGAAACCACGTCCCCCGATTTTACCACTCCGCACACAGGTTAGAGTAATACTATCAGGCTCTATTACCACTGAAGTGGCAGCTACTGGCTGTGCGGCGGCCGGACGTTTTACCGCCAAACAACAGAAAAACTTTAGAAAAGTATGTAAAAGGAGGAATAGACCACGCCACGGTTGTGGAAAAGATGACAGCCGCGGCGCTTTTTTACTTTATAATGTATGGTGCGATAACTAACTCGTAACAAAAGCTAGATGGAGTTTTAACAAAACAATGTGTTGTTATAATACTGAAAATAAATAAATTAAGGGGTTCTGGAAACATGTTTTTTTCAGCGAACTTTGTTTCTGCTTTAAGTATATAAATGCGGTAAAATGCAAGCGTCAAATTGAGTTTATTGTGCAAAGTTTTCACATCTATTAAAGTTAACTTATATCTAATAAAATTCAGCCAAGTGCAAATTGGAGCGGTGATACCCCAACGCGGGTCACCCAAACGGCAACAAACACATAGCTGTTCTTTCCCATCATTTTCACTGTCTGCTTTCCACTCTTAGAATGTACGGGTACCTGGTAACGACCTACGAGTCAGCCTCCTTGCGCCGTTTCCGCAACGGGAGAGTGGACAACATCCGGTCGGCTCACGCAGCCGCGCACGCGTGGGCCGCCGCCATGTGCACCGCCGAGACCCCGCCGCTGAACGAGGCTACCGACGACGGACAGAAGAAGGTCTCGTTTAATTTATATGGGGTGAATATGGATCTGTATTTTGCTTATAGAAGCTTTGGGGGACTTGTAGGTTCTCTTCCTGTTACATGCTAGAGGTAGCTCTAGCTAGATCATTGGCTATTTTTTTGTAAAGGAGCTGTAAAGTTAGTTACAGTGTTGTTTAGCTGTCTTTGTTGACTTTAAGGCAACTGGAGGCCTTAAAGTAGGCCCAAACCGACGTGTTCAGCTGCGTCTGCTGTGATGTTCAACGCAGCGCGGCGAATGTTTTATTAATTATTTTCAGGTTTTTATTACCATTTAGATACGGTGTAATAAAAAGATTTTGGTACGCTTTAACATATTAGGTCCTTACATATGAAATTGGCGTTTTTCGTACTGGCCACTTTAATCACGAATTTCTCCTCTTTGGTAAGGAATTCCAAATTCAAATTTGTACAGCTATAGACTCATGTATTTGTGCTTCGATGATCGTCATTCATTTGTTTTTTTTCTTCTGTTTTTTTCTGTTTGCGTCACTCATTTTACAAAATGGAAAACCTTAAATATCGCATTATTTACGAGTACGAGTTCCGCCGTGGCACTAGTGCTGCGGAAACAACTCGAAGGGTGAATGATGTGTATGGCGGTCGTGTTGCAAAAGAAAACACAGTTCGTTTTTGGTTCCAACGTTTTCGTTCTGGAAATTTCGACCTGCAGAACAAGCCCCGTGGACGGCCTGAGACTCAAGTTGATAATGAAGAGTTGAAGGCTATTGTGGAAGCGGATCCATCGCAAACCACGTCCGAGTTAGCTGCAGGCTGCGATGTTAGTGATAAAACTGTTTTAATTCACTTGAAGCAAATTGGGAAGATTAAAAAGCTTGAAAGGTGGGTACCTCACGAATTGACTGAAACAAACCGGCAAACGCGCGTCGACTGCTGCGTTACATTACTAAACCGGCACAATAATGAAGGTATTTTAAACCGAATCATTACCTGTGATGAAAAATGGGTTCTTTACGATAATCGGAAGCGCTCAGCGCAATGGTTAGATCCTGGCCAGCCAGCCAAATCCTGCCCCAAGCGAAAATTAACCCCAAAAAAGTTACTTGTAAGCGTTTGGTGGACTAGTGCCGGTATTGTTCATTACAGTTTTTTCAAATCTGGCCAGACTATTACGGCTGATGTCTATTGTCAGGAATTGCAAACCATGATGGAAAAGCTAGCGGCTAAACAACCTAGGCTGGTCAATCGCTCCACGCCACTGCTGCTTCACGACAACGCTAGACCACACACTGCGCTACAGACGGCTACTAAATTAGAAGAGCTTCAATTGGAAAGTCTAAGACATCCTCCGTACTCCCCGGACCTTGCTCCAACAGATTACCATTTTTTTCGAAATTTGGATAACTTCTTGCAAGGGAAAAAATTCAACTCCGATGGGGCAGTCCAAATCGCCTTCAAAGATTTTATTGATTCCCGTCCGACTGGTTTTTTTAGTAAAGGGATCAATGAACTACCTATGAGATGGCAAAAGTGCATAGAAAATAATGGTTCATACTTTGATTAATTAAATATATTATATTAAAAAATATTCGACTTTTTGTTCCTCCCATACAAAACGCCAATTTCATATGTAAGGACCTAATATAATATGCACGCTTGGAGAAACTGGAAAATATATTAGAAGAAATCGCCACATTTGTTTGGCCATACCATTTTGTATAAATTATGACGCGCTGGATCTTCAAAATACGGTGGGAACGGCATTTGGTATGCTGCCATCTTTATACATAGTTACAACTCGAAAAATTGCCGAAGGAATTATACGGTGTTTTTATTTACTTTCAAGCTTCTTCTTGAATAAAAAATTGTCGTCGAATCCTGAGAAATGAATTTGAGTCTCTTAGTTATATATCGGAAAATGGCAAAAATGTACTGTATCAGCTGGATTGTCCGCTGCTTGACACAGCCTTCCCTATTAAGGGGGTTTATGCCATAATCCCCAAGCTTGGCAGGTGGCTTGGGGATCGCAGTTCTTTAGAAAGCGCTACTCCCCACGCCAGTATTTTCCCTAAGTCACCTCTTACGAAACCCGCGGGATGACATGGGGAGGTGCAATTCTAACACCCCAAAGGGAAACTTATCTACTACAAAATTCTATTGCTTTGCATCATACTTACAAATCTAGTAATTTTTATAACACTTCTCCATTTCCATTCAAATAGGACCAAAAGAAAATAGAGTTGTTTGAAGAAGCAGCTCGGAAGCAGACAGAGATCATGGAGGCGAATATCTTGGGGCGTGGAATCGACAACCACCTGCTTGGCCTTCGTGAGGCAGCTAGAGAGGTCTTGGGCGAGCTACCACCGGTTTTCACTGACACCACATACAAGCAAATGAATGAATTCAAGCTCAGTACTAGTCAGGTAAGGAATCATCGCTTAATCAATATATGAATATGCTTGCTTTGTGTAGTAGAAGGTTTGTCTCTGTGACATGCTTGGTAGTCTTTGCAATTTCAACTAGATGGCGCCACCATCGTAGAGACAAAACCCTGCACCGCGCAAACGTTGTATTCACGAGAGAGCGGGAGCCTCGTGCATATTTAAAATTTTGTGGGAATTTGTTCAGGTGTAAGAGCCAGTATAAATAAATATTCGGAAATCATATCGGCTTTCAATTGCACTCTCGTACATGTAGATTGTTAGTAATAGTTTAACCTATCCTTGTAATAAGTGTGAAGTGTATTTTAAAGTTATTACGAGATATGTATTTTTTTCTATGACATCTTAAACGTAATCCTTTGACCACAATCTCGCCAGATGGTAAGTGATGATGTGGTCGTGGGTGTTAACAGGCTTAACCTAGAATTACTGGCTCTCAAAGACAGCTGCCGGAACACACCGCTAGGTGCTTGGTGGCAGATTTTCTACTTGAAGGTGATCACTAGCCAGACGGGCATTCTCAAAATGCCCTTCCACCATGCAGTGAAGGTCAAGCCCGCGGCGGGATTCGCTGAATGACTGGTCTGATCTGCTGCGCGGCAGTCAATAGCCTATAGATATTTTTATATAAATATATTAAAATAGAAAAAATATCGGGACTCTTGACCTTGTCTTTATATGAAGTGGACTTCGAAACAGTCTACAGTGCACACGAACTAGGTCATGGATGCAGGAAATGGTAGCCAATCATATCACGAGTTACATTCAAGTTATTTAGGTAGGTACTTAACTGATATACTTTGGACTTAGTAATTCAAAATGCCAGTAACCTACAACATTTCTCGAGATTAAATTGTTTCTTTTGTCATTAGTTACTTATCTTAATTTAATTTTTAATGTACAAAATTACAACTTAAGGAATATTTTACCTACTAAGATCGGGATTCGAACCCCCGATAGATACGTCCCTTGAGTTAGCCCTACCAATTGGTATAGTAAAAGTACAAATTAGTAGGTACCATCCTTGAGGATTGCAAGCCGTTAGGTGCTTGGCGACAGATTTTATGCTTGAGTATAAAATCTGTCGCCAAGCACCTAACGGTGTGTTCCGGCAGTTGTCCTTGAGGGCCAATAATTCGAGGTTAGCCTGAATAACACCTTTAGCACAATCAACACTTACCAGGGTGAGATAGTGGTGAAGGCTACTAGCCTATCGACTTCTTTTTTTTTTTTTTTATTGTTGTTATGTAAGCGTTTGACCACAATCTAAAGGACAGCTGCCGGAACACACCGTTAAGTGCTTGGCGACAGATTTTCTACTTGAGGGCGGTAGATTAATGCCCTTCCACCATGCGGTGAAGCTCAAGCCCGCGGTGGGAATCGAACCATGGACCTGCTGCGCGGCAGTCCATAGTCAACGCCACTGAGCCATCATTGCTTCTTCTATCAGCCATCTTTTGTCATTAGGTAGGTAGGTATTAATTACGTAACTACCCAGTTCGATCCCTCAGATGGAACCTGGAACATGGGTACCGTACCTATTTTTCAAATATCAGGTTTTAAACTCTCTTACAACTGATTACGCAAGCCATTAATTTTGTATTTCTAAACAATCACTATCGCTTGCTGAAGTAAAATCATGTTTTATAAATTATTAGAGCCCGAAATTATACATTAAACTCCCATTAAGTTCGCTTGTACAGTATTAAAATAATTCATAACATGAGCGGTTTCCACTTCGAATGACTTTAAATTTAAACTGTTAAGCTCTACCTGCTCTAAATATATTTGGCCATAGCGGAACTTAGCGGTGTGCCGGCAGCAGTCCTTGAGAGCCAGTGAAATTACAGGCACATGAGACTTAACAACTATGTCTCAAAGTGTCGGGCGCAGTGCGAGTCGTGACTTGTGATGAAATGCATCTGTTATAGGCAGAGGTTAGTCCGCTTAACATCAGGTGGGCCTCGAGCTTGTTCAGCCATAAAAAAATTAAAATTTCCAAAATCAGGTACTTAGGTGTTGTTACTTAAATTTTGGACATCACGTTGTAAAATAAAATCCAGCATTTTCTCAAGAGATCAATAATTCAACTTATTCACTTGATACCTATGCTATCGGCAAACTGGTAAACAGGACAGTCTGAGTAAACAGGCGATAACAGCCAATGCGTAGTTAGTTCAGTACGACGATCGTTGACTTCTATTGAACCTATGGTTCACAAGTTAACGGACATCATTCGACTGATAAGTGAATGCAGGCTTATAAACAGAATAATATAGGAAAATACATAGGTACCATTGAGATGCTAAATACTTTAATTACATACATATCTAGTACATATACAACAGTGTAAGTAGGCCTGGGGCCCGAGTCTTTTAGCTATTGAACGGAGTTAAATTGTAGTTTTTGACAGTATCCGTAGTCTGCCCGCTATTTAGGTTCGATCGCGAGTCAGTGGCTTGCTATCAATCGTTTTTGACATATTTGGTATGCTGTTAGCTATTTTGTTGCGATTGCGTTGCTACAGTGGCATAAATATAATATATAAATATTATATAGTTGGAAAAATAGCTAAATTATTTACATATATTTATTTGATGTATTGATTAATATTTTGACTGATGCTTGATTGGTAGAAGTTTTCATTATTATTTCAGAGGCAACATTTGCAATCCATACCATAGCGACGCCATTGCTATACAACTGCGATTAGGAGCTAGAATTATCCGACTACCTAATTTGACATTAACAACAGTTCGATCGCAGAAGCATCGCAGTAGTGTGGCGTTTGGTCAATAGCTAAGAGAATTGGGGCCCTGGTACCGTGTACCATACTTACCAGATAACGTTTTTTTTTCTGTTATTATGACGGATCAAGCACAAGGCCCTGCCTATAACAGATATATATTTCGTCACAAGTCACGAATTGCACTGCGCCAGTCACCTTGAGACATGGTTGTTAAGTCTCATATGCCTGTAATTTCTATGGCTCTCGAGGACTGCTGCCGGAACACACCGTTAGGTGCTTGGCGACAGATTTTCTACTTGAGGGTGGTAGCTAGCCAGGCGGGCATTTGCAAAACGCCCTTCCACCATGCGGTGAAGCTCAAGCACGCGGCGGGATTCGAACCATGGACCTGCGGCACGGCAGTCCATAGCCAATGCCACTGAGCCATCACTGCTTTAAAACGTTACTGAATATGCGCAGGACTTTCCATACAACCATACTTTCGTTATAATTTTAAATACCATTTCAAATGAGGTGATATTTTGCATACTTTATCATAAGAATAATAATGAATTCAAAATAATAAGGAATTGAAGGTATTCAAGGTAATATTTTTGTATTATGCTGCGTTTAGATGCGCGCCGCACAACCTAGCAAGCTGTTCGGGAAGCAGGATGGGGCGCATCCAATATAACCTACCAAAGAGCACGTAATGTTGTAGAGCGAAATTTTAACCTGTCCTAGATGGTCAATATAATTTGCTATAATAGCGGGGTATAAAACAGGGACATACTCTTAACATCGCTTAACTCATTCTAGTTTTACCATTTTTTTAAGGAGTTACTAAAGACTACTTCTCAATCAGGTGGCTACAACAACTGACGGCACATTCATGGGCTACGGCGCCGTCATCCCCGATGGCTACGGTTGCAGCTACAACCCGAAGCGCGACTGCATCATCTTCTGCATTTCTTCCTTCACCTCTTCCAGCGTCACTAACACGGAGGCATTCCGCCAGTCCTTAGAAGAAGCCCTCAACTCCATGCAACTTATGTTCCAAGCGAGGAAGGTTGAAGCTTAAAAAGCAACAGCTTATACCCTTATATTTGAACCTGCTGTATTATTGTGGAGAACGCGTATGTATTGTTAAAGAATATATTTGATTTATTGGTGTCAAGGATATCAGGCATATAAGCACGTGAATATTAAAATATACATGTAATTTGATTGAATTTACTGAATAATTTAGTTAAAATGATCACAGAAAGATGCAAGGTCAATCAAATTGTATATATATGCATGTAAAAATCCTATTTATTAATTGTCATATTGCAAAGATTTATTTATACATTTGTTAGCTTTTCAAGAATTTATAGGAATAGAAAACGACGTAAGTTAAACTTATTTAATCTTGTTCGTGTTCAGGATATAGGTACCTAGCACATAAGACTCAATGAAACTTAAACATATCATCAAGTGTGTTAGGAATATTAAAATAAATTGGTGTTATATTATATAACTAGGTACTTTACTAAATTATTATAATGAGGCACGCTTTTTTGAAAATATATTTAAATACTAAAGCATATCATTTCTTATTATACTTACAAATCAATAAATAAAATAATTGGAACTACACCAATATTTTTAAATAATTTTTGAAAAAATACCTAAATTTTTTCATGTGAATTTTAATTTTTTCACTGTTTATTAACAAAATTAAGTACTATTAGGCCGGTAATTTAAAAAAAAAATGTAATTTTAACTGACAATGGTATTTATGAACGGAAAAAAATTTAGGTTTGTGTAGGTATATATTGTCTTTATTATACTGATATTTACACGTTTTAATCAATATGTTGTAGGTGTGGGTATAAGATAAGATTAAATAAGAACTGTGTATGTAACGCACACATAGCACTTGAGTTTAGGACAGTGGTTATCTCTTCGTCCACTTTAGTATTTATATATATATTTCGAACTATAATTGCCGTGTTCTTTACGTCTTAAGTCAATTTGTTATTAGTTAGTAGCGACTTGGTCGATAGTTTCATAGTTTATACATTACTTTTTTACCGGTGGTTGGACTAGAAAATTGTATTAATATTTTGCTTAGCCCTGTCTAACATTTGAGCTAGCCAAAATGTGTCTAACACGTTAAAACTAAATAAAAATTGGCTAATTTAATTATGTAGGAATTTTCACTATTTTGTACCTTCAATTTAAGATGTCGTTCATGTTTTTGTTTCATTATATTCAAGGATTTCTACCGCTTCAATATTTAAAATACTTGAATAATAACTTGAATATCTTAATCTAAAGAAATATTTGAATATCTTCTGGAATCTATGTGTAAAAATCTTCAATAATTGTGCAAGTATAACACTTTATTTCATACAATATGTATCAAAAAGTTGTAGTGGTATTAACACTAGGTGGTAGGTCTCTTCAGCAAGAGTCCATCGTGGTGGGTACCACCGCCATGTCAGATATTCTGTCTTGAAGTAATAGTGTGCAAACACTACTGTGTTTAGGCGTGAAGGGCATTGTAGCAAGTTAATTATCTTAAAAACGAGATATAAGAACTTACAGTGCAACTTGCAGTGCAGTGTCAAGTAAAACAAGGACGCTGAAACTCCAACTTAATGGACAGGCCTGACGCTTACTATCAGGCGTGACTTGTTCATCTTGTCACTACTTAAGGGGATGATTCAGACCAATGAGGATCATGAAACGAAAAATAAATAAAAACGGAAATTAATTTTAAACACCGCGGCACTTAAATTTTTTTGACCTATTAATCGAGCGGTTATAAAAAACCCTTAAGCTTGAATTTGTTCCAAAAACATATATATTTTTTTCTTAATCTCAATAATGATTTTCTGAAGAAGAGATCAAAGTGACCTAAAATCAGGAAATCACCTTCTTATCATAAAAAAAACCACGCACGGAGGCTGAGAAAACTACACAGAATCCATCTTTAGTTACTACGTTTCTTCAAACAAAGGAGGAAGATCTCAATTCGAATTTTTTTGTGTCTGTTACCTCCTAACTTTTCATCATCGATTTTGATATTTTTTTAAATTCGAAAGCTGATGCATGTCATTTGATCATGTTTTTTGAGGGAGACCTGACGATTAGTATTTGAGTTATACCTAATAATGGGTATTTTATGTATGATGTTGATTATTTGTTAAAATTTTTGGGATTTAGTAAAGTATATAGATAATGCCATGCATTTATTTCTTTTATGTTGTTGATAATTGACACTTACAGAAATTAAGTATATTGTGAACGACATCTTAAAAGTTTGCACATAAACAAAATCGCACAGTTTATATCCGAGTATGTAAAGTCTACTTTTTACGCTTATAAAATGATTTATAAATCTTTACCAGATTATTGCCTATTTCTAGAATGCCAACGTAGTTGTACTCTTATACATTTGTTAATTGTTATAATTGAGAAATATTTTCTTTGTTAATTATTTATCTGTCGTAGACACAACTTATGTATAGTTATTGGGAATACTCGTAATTATGTTGTTGTGGAATATTTTACTATATGTAGCAATAATAACCGCTATGAACCGGAGGATCTGCTAAACGTAGCAAAATTGTATATTTTACTATATGTAGCAATAATAACCGCTATGAACCGGATGATCTGCTAAGTTTAGCAAATTTTTTTACTATATGTAGCAATAATAACCGCTATGAACCGGATGATCTGCTAAGTTTAGCAAAATTTTTTACTATATGCAGCAATAATAACCGCTATGAACCGGATGATCTGCTAAGTTTAGCAAAATTTTTTACTATATGTAGCAATAATAACCGCTATGAACCGGATGATCTGCTAAGTGTAGCAAAATAGTATAAAGAGTAGAGTGCACGGAGCGCTTTCCATACATATAAAGTTACGTCATATTTTAAATACTTAGTGTTCAAACTCGGTGAAACTTTGCAGGCATATCCCTAAATTTATGCCTCTTGTTTGCCAGTTTTCCGTTAAATTAAGTATTATAAAAAATAATACGAAAAACCATTGTATTGGAATCCATTTTTTATTGGAATTGTGTTTTTTTACATTTAGGGATATTGTATATCTACTTATGCTATCTATGCTTCTGGTTTGCCAGTTTTTTGATTTATTCCAAAAACTGGCAAACCAGAAGCATAGATAATAGACTCAGCAATATTTTGAGCACTTGGTAAGTATTTAAAATATGACGAAACTACGTTTGTATGGAAAGCACTCCGTGAATACTCTTAAGACTCATATTTGATGGTGTGTGCTATACCAGAAAATATATAAATAAGCACTAGCTATTCTCAATACTTCAAAGTAGGTATGTACTAACCTATTTAACTTCTATAAAAGAGGTGACATAATATTATAATGTAATATGCAATTTTATGCTCTATTACCGGCGCCTTTTGTGCCAACTTTGCAAGTAGCGCAGAAGTTTGTTTTTAATTGTAGCAGTAGAACTCTTTGGTGCGAGTTCGTCCGGGGAAGTACTGCCACCATACCTATTTCGACCGCCAAGCAGCTTGCTTTACTGTGTTCTGGTTTGAAGGGTATGGGTGCCGGTGAAAGACAGGTACATGGGACTTGACAACTTTATGTCTCAGGGTGATGAGCGCAGTGCAGTTTCCCACTTGTGACGGACTGCATCTGTTATTTTTGAGAGCCAGTACTTCTAGGTTAGCCTGAACAACATCTTCGACCACATCGTCACTTACCATCAGGTGAGAGAGTGGTCAAAGGCTAACCTATCAGGCATAAAAAAAAAAAAAAAAAAAATATGCAGAGGTTACCGCTTAATACCACGCGGGCCTTTTGCTTGTTCCGTTACAATCACATAAAACAAAAACAATAGAAACATCACTTATTGTAGCGTAACGAAATACATATAATAGATGTGTTTTGTTTTTTTGATTGATTGATCTCATTTTTGTTTTTATCAATAACATAACAAACTTATTAGTCAAATTATTATACATAGTACCTATCTGCTTAATGAAAAATCTCTATCAGCCTCCCTTAATATTAATGAGGAAGTAAATGCTTATGGACGTGGAGTCAATGGTATCTGAGTAGATAAATGTTACTTAAGATAACAATCTTTATTAACTATAAGTACCTAAGTACTATGTAGGGAAATGAAAACATATCAATGATAATCTTAACATTTTAATCGTTTAATATTATCAAAGTAATAGGTTATTCCCGTAGTGTAAGTATTAGGTTCTTTAGTAATTTAAAGAATTTATGAAACAATCATTGTATTAAAATGAATGTATCGTGAATATAATAATTCTTAGTGATTAAGAGAAGAAAATGTCAATGCTGTGGTGATATCATAATTAGTAGATTTGTAAATAACTTTCCTAATTGTTTGTGTCAATTACACTTCAATTATCTGTCCCATTAGTGTCAATGTTACACATATATATATATTTATATATTAGGTCCTTACATATGAAATTGGCGTTTTGTATGGGAGGAACAAAAAGTCGAATATTTTTTAATATAATATATTTAATTAATCAAAGTATGAACCATTATTTTCTATGCACTTTTGCCATCTCATAGGTAGTTCATTGATCCCTTTACTAAAAAAACCAGTCGGACGAGAATCAATAAAATCTTTGAAGGCGATTTGGACTGCCCCATCGGAGTTGAATTTTTTCCCTTGCAAGAAGTTATCCAAATTTCGAAAAAAATGGTCATCTGTTGGAGCAAGGTCCGGGGAGTACGGAGGATGTCTTAGACTTTCCAATTGAAGCTCTTCTAATTTAGTAGCCGTCTGTAGCGCAGTGTGTGGTCTAGCGTTGTCGTGAAGCAGCAGTGGCGTGGAGCGATTGACCAGCCTAGGTTGTTTAGCCGCTAGCTTTTCCATCATGGTTTGCAATTCCTGACAATAGACATCAGCCGTAATAGTCTGGCCAGATTTGAAAAAACTGTAATGAACAATACCGGCACTAGTCCACCAAACGCTTACAAGTAACTTTTTTGGGGTTAATTTTCGCTTGGGGCAGGATTTGGCTGGCTGGCCAGGATCTAACCATTGCGCTAAGCGCTTCCGATTATCGTAAAGAACCCATTTTTCATCACAGGTAATGATTCGGTTTAAAATACCTTCATTATTGTGCCGGTTTAGTAATGTAACGCAGCATGCGACGCGCGTTTGCCGGTTTGTTTCAGTCAATTCGTGAGGTACCCACCTTTCAAGCTTTTTAATCTTCCCAATTTGCTTCAAGTGAATTAAAACAGTTTTATCACTAACATTGCAGCCTGCAGCTAACTCGGACGTGGTTTGCGATGGATCCGCTTCCACAATAGCCTTCAACTCTTCATTATCAACTTGAGTCTCAGGCCGTCCACGGGGCTTGTTCTGCAGGTCGAAATTTCCAGAACGAAAACGTTGGAACCAAAAACGAACTGTGTTTTCTTTTGCAACACGACCGCCATACACATCATTCACCCTTCGAGTTGTTTCCGCAGCACTAGTGCCACGGCGGAACTCGTACTCTTAAATAATGCGATATTTAAGGTTTTCCATTTTGTAAAATGAGTGACGCAAACAGAAAAAAACAGAAGAAAAAAAACAAATGAATGACGATCATCGAAGCACAAATACATGAGTCTATAGCTGTACAAATTTGAATTTGGAATTCCTTACCAAAGAGGAGAAATTCGTGATTAAAGTGGCCAGTACGAAAAACGCCAATTTCATATGTAAGGACCTAATATATACCAGGTAGGTAGCTATACCTACTTATACATTATATACACGCTTTATAGATTAAGTAGAAATGTTACACATTTTAAGTGTATTTTCTGTATATTTAGATACCTTATAAGCAGGATTATAATGTACATTTATTATTATTACCGTATATATATTCGGTAGTATATTATGACATTAATCATTTTATACCTGTATAATATTTTGAATTTACATTACGATTTACGTAATTTACATTTCTTACATCTTGGATATATTTTACTGCTATTCTAAGAATAAAATTACGAAAATCCAACAAGTAAACTACGATTAGCCATCGTCTACAAAATACTAAGAGTATTGAAGCAGTGTTATTATTATTATTTCTTTCCAGTGTGCGATACGATGATTAACACTTGCACAAATGACCTTATGTCTGCGGTACTAAAAAGTGCGCTTAAAAGATCTTATTGAGCCACCTAAATAAGCAACACATTGTTGAAGTCGGAAAATAAATCGAGTAGGTACGTGTTGAGTTCAATGTTACGTTAATTGCGCCTGTGAAGTTAGGCACAAAATGTAGTGCTAAAGCAAATTCTAATAGAATCGAGTTAAGCGAATATCAGCTTTACTGTATCTGCACAAAATCGCGTCTCATTCTGTGCCTGAATATCTCATTACTGCATTTCGATGCATTCAATTATATTGCATCGAAATAAACAAGTATTTACTTCATTCACGTTAAGTATTTATTGCAAACTTATTCTGATTTATTTTTAGATATACTTAGAATAAGTTAGGATTATTATAACGATACATATCGAAGCCAAGTCTTCATGTGTGACATGACTAAGAATATCAAAAACATATCAAAGTTTTAGAGTAAGTTTTGTAAGTAATTTCTGAACTGTTTCTGTACTACCTAGGTATAGATATACTAATATATTATTAACACTTAAGCTTTTTAAATTAAGTAGAAATTAAGAAATTATTGTATGTTCTATACTAGTAAGATACCGTTTTGAGCACGCTTTTAAAGTACTTGTATTACCCATGTATTCGAGTTTTTATATTATACTTGGGATAGGTCAGTAGCAGTAGAACTCTTTGTGAATGAGTTCGTCCGGGGAAGTACTGCCTGCATACCTATTTCTGTCGCCAAGCACTAATGTTCACATTACTGTGTTCCGATTTGAAGGGTATGGGTGCCGGTAAAATTACAGGCATATGAGGTTTATGAACTTTGTCTCAGGGTGATGGGCGCAGTGCAGTTTGTCACTTGTGACGCAATACATCTGTGATAGGCAGAGGCTACCGCATAACACAATGTGGGTCTCGTGCACGTTCCATCACAATTAAATAAAATTGGTATATTTATGAAATTATAATAAATATGATTAATTTACAATATATGATATTTATTTTATGTATAATATTTTGATTTTACATTACGAACAAGCAAATATCAGCTTCACTGTGTCTGTGTAAAATTGTGCCTCATTATGTGCCTGAAGATCTCTTCACAGCTACCATTAGATAAAAGTAATTCCATCGAAAGAAACAAGTATTTACTCAGTATGTTTTATGTCCAAAGCTTTAGGTATTTAAAGCATACCTGCTTATTCTGATTTATTTCTAGATATGCTTAGAATATGTTAGGGTTATTAAAATAATACATATCGAAGTCAATTCTTCATGTGTGTCATGACTAACAACTCCAAAAGCATATTAAAAATTTAGGGTACATTTTTAAAAGATTTGTATATAACTTACCTAATTATATTTGTCAATTACACTTAAAATGTCAGTTCTATTAGTGTCAATGGTATAAGTTTTATCTAGATAACTGCCTAGTAGTAACTAGGTAGACTAGACATACTTATATATCATATTGCGTGTATATATTATATATATGCATATATAAAGTATAGATTAAGTAGAAATGTTACACATCAATATTGTATTTTCTATAAACTCATACACCGTTTTGAGCATGCGTTTAATCTACTATTATTATATATAATATCTATATATTCGAATTATACTTGTAATAGTAATATAACTCCTTGTGAACGTTTTTGAGCATATAGCTTCTACCGCTAAATGTTCGTATTACTGAGTTTCAAGTTGAATGATATGGGTGTCTGTGAAATTACAGGCATATGAAAATTTACAACTTTATAGCTCAGGTTGATGAGTGCAGTGCAGTTTGCCACTAGTGACCAATTGCATTAGTTATAGGCCGAGGTTACCGCTTAACACAAGGTGAGCCTCGTGCATGTTTTGTAAAAATCATGTAAAAAAGGTACATGTGTTGTAAACATTAAATCAATCAACTTTTATAACACGTGTTATATTTTGATTGTATATTACGATTGACATAATTTTTATTTTTTATATCATTGATATTTTGACTGCTTAGCTGAAAATAATCTTACAAAATGTAAACCAATAAAATGCTAATAGCCATCGTCTACAAAACCATACACGTCAAATCGAATTTGTTTTAAATGTTTTAAGATCCATCATATTATATATCTACGTTTGTTTTAGTTAAGTTTACGTGAAAGGTTAAATCTCTAGTATTCAAACATTTTTGCAAGTACACGTTACAACAATTTTCTTCTGCACATATATGGGTAGGTACTAAACAGAACGTCTAAAAGATCTTTAATCAGCCATAAACTGAAAATAAGCAAAACATTGTTCAATTACGGAAAATAAATCAAAGTACATGTTGAGTGTGATATTAGGTTGATTGCACCTAAGTTAGACACAAAACCTAGTGCAATGTGATATATATATAGAATCGCGATAAAAGAACACCAAATTCACTAAATCTGCGCCTCATTTTGTGCCTGAATATCACAGTCACCATTAGATAATATTGCATCAAAATAAACAAGTTTTATGTATATCAACAACATAGTTCATTTTATCTTGCAAATGCTTTAAGTATTTAAATACTTGTTCTGATTTATTTCTAGATATACTTAGAATAAGTTAGGATTAATATAACGATACATATCGAAGCCAAGTCTTCATGTGTGACATGACTAAGAATATCAAAAACATATCAAAGTTTTAGAGTAAGTTTTATAAAATATTTGTGAATGCCTTTCTTAACTGTTAGTACCTATAAATTTCACATTAATTGTCAGTCCTATTGGTGTCAAAGTTATAAGTGTTGCCAAGATCCTACCTAGATCTACCTGGGTACATATACTAATATAAATTATATACACTAAAGCTTTATAGACTAAGTAGAAATGGTACACATTATTAATGTATTTTCCATATATTTAGAAACCTTTTTGAGCAAGCTTTTATTGTACTTTTACTACCTATAGGTTTACTCGAGTTTCTAAATTTTACTTAGGATATTTATTAAATATTTATATATGAAATTGATCAACGTTTACAACACGTGATATTTATTATTTTAGTATTTAATAATATGATTTACATAATTTATATGTCTTACTTCGTGGATATTGTTTGATTACTAAGTTAAAAATTAAATTACAAAATCCGAACATGTAAAATGCAATTAGCCATATCGTTCGCAAAAAATCTCTTGTAATAATTATTTTGAAATTATTTTATATATATGTATATATCTTATTTGCGTGAAATCGCGCCTGAAGCTGTGCCCGAAGCTTATATCACAGCCGCCATAAATATTGCATCAAACAAACGAGTATTTATACTATGTTATGTACAAATCCTTTAGGTATTTATACCAATACTTTCTCTGAAAAATTTTTAGATATACTTAGAATAAGTTAGGATTAATAAATCGATACATATCGAAGTCAAGACTTCATGGTGTAACATGACCAAGAACATCAAAAACATATCAATAAATTAAGTACTTAATTATAGTTTTAACCAGTGTCTTTTTAGAAGAACTTAGTAATCGGTGTTATTATCTTTTAATAAGCCTTTAAAGTTTTAGAGCTAAAAATACAATCTATAACTTATCTATGTACTTAAACATTTATTATCTATGCATTGATCTCAAATTGAAGTATACCAAAGAAAAATTTAGTCATATCATTATAATTTACTTAGATCTTAAAATAGCTTATTAAGGTACTAGCTATATAGTTACATGTATATGGCAATAGTGTACTATCAAAATATTCTAGGTGATATGATACAAGATATATAAAATATTTTTTATCGATAGAACTGTAGATATCTATATTAATATATTGTATAGGTAACCGATTATATAAAAGTTAAGGATACTTAATCCTAAGGGCAAACTAACAGCGGCGCTTGAGCATGCCTTAGCAGGAGGTCAGGTCATTGTTACCCCCATAAAGGCAACAATAACTAAATTAGCAGCTCGTTGCCATGCAGGGACTTCAAAAATCACACAAACTAAGTACTTGTGAACCTGAGAGCAATAAAGTTTGTCACAGTTGTGAACTAAGGTTCTTATTAGCACTGGCTGTAATGTGGCGAAAACGTCAAATGTCTCGTCCGAAATGCGCGAAAATTAAAGAAAATAATACTGTCATATGAATGCAATAAAAATAAAAACAAAGTATAACAATACCATTTGTTAAAAAGGGTAACAATTTGTTTTCTTGTAAGGTTTCAACTGATTTTATACAGTAATTTCTTGAGACTTTGAGACAATTTTCATTTCATGTACAAATAAGAAAAAATGGAAAAACGTATGATTTATAAACAATACAATTTGATAGTGGTAAAAAAATTGATGTCAAATTTTTGCCGTCTCTAAGAAATTCAAGAATGCATCATTAAAATCACGTAAAGATATCGATTTCACCAAGCAGATGTCGCCACAACTTTATGATATAACTAACGGATTTGTAAACGCCGCTAGCCATTATCCGATAGCTTAGATGGCGGTATTTTATGGACATCAAAGAGAATTATTGCTATAATAATGCGCGTGATCGACACAAGTGTTTCGTGAAACGTGTGGGCAACTAGATCGGATATTTTCGGGGATATAAAAAAAAATAAGAATATATATTTTCGTCTGCATTTTATCATATAGAATTATTATGTAATTATTAATTTTCGGTTGGTGCGTTAATAATTATATAAATGCATTATTATAAATGTGAAATAAAAAGTTTTTTTTTTTTTTTTATTATTTGTTGCTTTAAATGGAGGTTGTTGCCGACGCTAATGCAGGTGAGACCATTCGACCTAATCGCCTGACTCACATGTCGCCAAATTACGAAAATACCTTACCATCAACGAAATATCGAAAGTCCTTGTCTTTCTAATGAAATTATGTATGGTATGACAAGGGCACCAGTATATTCTTCCAATATAACGACCTTTTTTTTCAATGGCAAGCTTTAAATTTGTAGCAGTTGCCTTGTCATTAGTCAACGTAGATATAACGGAAGTATTGTCGTAGCTTAATATTTATCGTGTAACTACTTTATACATTAAGATAAAAATGTTTTCTTAAAAGTTTTTTTTATTATTTGTTATTATAAATTATGGATACCTAATATAATCACTTAATCTAACAATTAATATTACTAAGTCTTTTCAATATCTGTCCGTTTAAATTATTTATACTCTAGCATACCTAAGTCTAAGTAAAAATTTGTAAGACATAAAATAATTATTAAAATAGCTGCTGTTGTAGGAATATCGCACACATTTAAATTAATTGACCGTTATGTGTCACATATGTGAAAGTTTTACATATTCGAACGGGATATTGCCAGTGCAATAGTAGGTATGTACGTTCTTTTAAGAAAATGCAAGTATATTTTGGCTGGCAATCGAAAAGTTAAATGTAGTCAAAAATTGCCTTTATATTTATAACTGATAAAAATATAATTTTATTCAGTTATTTTAAAATTATCACATATTTTGCCTTATTTTCACAGTGATATACTTTATTGTACCTAGTATGAAAATGTTAAAAACTTTATAAATTAAATTTAACTTAAAAGCTATTGTTCATTTTGACTAGGTAAATTAAAATTAACTAAGAACACAGTCACTTGGACTGGGCTTACAGTAAAACAAAGCCTTAGGTTTAGAGATTACCTACGTAGTACTTAGGTACTGTATTACGGATCATTCCGAATAGTCTAACCAAATAGTCCTATTAGTACCTAATTATCTCACTGTTCTGAGGTATAATGTACTCGTAAGTTACTTTGTTCATATTCCCGCTGAGCTATGGTATTTCAAAAGTCGGGGTTACTAGTTACAACCTTGACTTTGGTAGCAACGCGTCAAAGTTTAGTTTAATGCCCGTATAGGACCCCATGTACTTGTATGTCCATAAATTAAGTGATAAAGTTAGATATTATAATAGTAGGTACATATTGTACATAAAAACAAATATCAGATAAACATCATGTCAATACTTTTTTTTTTTTTTTTTTTTTTTTCATTTATTGTTCTTTATACAATTTAACTTTAAATCTATATAACATCATATCGAAAAACCATTAGGTTTGTTTCGATACTTGAATTCACAACGTGCGCTTGACATTCATTATCACTAATAAGAGGTTTACTAACACTATTCATCCGTGAACTATAACTTACCTACTAAAAAGTGTAGCAAGCACCTATTTTAATATTATTTATTATGCGTTACGTACGTGTTAAATTGGAAGTTCGAGTCCATAGATAAAAAGATTTTAAATAGTAAGTTTTTGTGGATCACATATTAGTTCAATGCACAGAATCAAAATGTAATAATGTATGTAGAATATGTTTAGAAAGTGAGTGGACTCGGAATTTCATAATAAGATTTAAATAAACTATAACTATAGCTGATTTCCGTCATACATATATATAGATATGTCATATATAAATATATAATTTATACAAACCTTGATATTCTTTATTATTATAAGCAATGTAGCAGTACTAAAGTCAAATCCCAAGTCCACTTTATTCAAACTCTCAGACTATTCTATTTTGTAATTACCATTTACATAATAACTTTTCTCCTAAACTATGACGGAAATTAGAATAACTCAGCAAGATTTGAGCCGTAGTTACACAATACAATACACAATACAATACACTTTATTGTACACCAATATAAAAAATACAATAAACAAGAAATTCTTAAAACTAAAGTACAAAGGGCGGACTTATCGCTTAAAGCGATCTCTTCCAGTCAACCTTTGGATGGAGATCGTTTAAGGAGTCAGAGAGGTTGGCGAACACAATAAATTAATTATACATATCTACTTACATAAATCTAATGCTTACTTTCAAAAGAATACTAATTAGGTAATATTATAAGTACAATATAATAAACTACATAAACATACCATATACTACTATATACAATACATAAACATACTACATACTATTAAACCAATTACTTATACTACTTAATACTAAATACTACATACTGGTACACATAATGGATACAGACTAAAATTTCAATGAGATGGCAAAGTGGATAAATAATGATCTTTAATTTGACTTTTGAATACAGCAATAGACTGAGCTTGCCTTATATTAACCGGAAGTTTATTCCAAAGTCGGGCAGCCTGAACGGTAAACGAGCTGCCATAAAAGTCACTTCGATGGCTCGGCAAACTCAGCGTAAGATTTTCAGATGATCTGAGGTCACACGAGTGGGAGCAATGCAGGAACTTAAAACGTTCCTTCAAATAGAGTGGGGTAAAGGGATTAAATAAAATGTTATAAAGAAGAGACAGTATGTGAGTATCCCGGCGAAGACGAATAGGCAGCCACTTGAGTCTTGTACGAAATTGAGATATATGATCATATTTTCGAAGACCGAAAATAAATCTTATACAGTAATTCTGGAGACGCTCAAGCTTATTTAGCTGTTCCTCCGTAAGATCGAGGTAGCAGGCATCGGCATAATCAAGAATGGGCAAAAGTAGAGATTGTGCAAGCGTAACTTTAGTGGCAGTAGGAAGAAAATTACGTAGCCTTCGAAGAGAGCTACCGGATGCAAAGATTTTACGGCTTATAGATGCTATGTGAGGTTTCCATGAGAGATTATTGTCAAGTATAACCCCAAGATTTTTAACTTCCTGACTGTATGGAACGACAATCCCTTCAAACACAATTTGCGGAAGTGTCGATAAATCCACCTTCGGTAGCATTCTGGAACTTCCTATTATAATTGCCTGTGTCTTTGTGGGGTTGACTTTTAGGCCAAAACACTTACTCCAAGCAGCTATACGACATAAATCACTGTTAGTGTTATGAATGGCTTCGGCCAGCTTGTCAACTGGAGCCTGTGCATAAATTTGGAGATCGTCTGCATAGAGGTGATAAGAAGAATTTAAAGAATTAGAAATGGAGTTGATAAATATAGCAAATAGAAGAGGAGATAGCACACCGCCTTGAGGAACACCAGCAATCGCGTTACACCACGAGGAGTAAGAATCGTCAATGCGAACTCGTTGCCGGCGTCCATACAGATAACTGTGAAACCAGTCAGTCACCGAAGGAGATATGTTAATAGAGCTGAGCGTCGCTAAAAGGATGTCATAGTCAACGTTATTGAATGCATTACTAAAATCTAGAAGTATAAGGATTGTAATCTGATTAGTTTCCATACCTAGTCTTATATCATCTGTGATTTTAACGAGGGTCGTTACAGTGCTATGACCAGGACGGAAACCAGACTGCAAGTTATTCATAAGGTTGTGTTTAGAAAGATAATTACTTAATTGATTATGGACCAATCGCTCAATGACTTTGGACAAGAAAGGTAAAATAGAAATAGGCCGATATTCAGAAAATGAGACTGGATTAGATTTTTTGGGCAAAGGAATTATTTGTGCTTCTTTCCAGGATGCAGGAAAAACACCATTAGTGATGGAGAAATTAATAATGTGATGAATTATATGCAGAATTTCATTTAAAATTAGTACAATCATCTTGCGGCTGATGTTGTCGCAACCCATTGCATTAGACTGAATTGAAGAGATGGCTTTACTAACATCACTTGCGGTGAACTGACTAAAAAGAAAAGCAGAGTAATCTGGAGTTGGATGACTAGAAAGAAAATTTAATGTGGTGTTTTTATCAATAGGGTCCATGCTACTAGAAGATGAAAAATGTGTATTGAGAGAATCAATATCCAGATCATTTGGTATTGTATCTTGGCGTGACTTTCCAACTCCCAACGATTTCAGAAATTTCCATACTTTCGCTGGATCATCGTTTTCTACTGATGCGTGGATATGGCGGCGAAATGCATCCCTACACACTCTATTGCAGCGATTCCTTATGCCTGTATATATTTTTTTATTGGAATCAGATGGATTCCGTTTCAGTTTGGATTTGGCTACAACCTTTTTGTGTATAATAGTTTTAATGTCATTAGTTAGCCATGGAGCCGGTACATACTTCATCTTTACCGCTTTTACAGGTGCATGTGTGTCGTACAATTGTGTTAGCAAGCAATTAAATATATTAACTTTATCATCGATAGTTGTGGCATTCTTCACTTGAGCCCAATCAAGATCCCGTGCATCATTACGAAGTTTATCCAGGTCTATGCCACTAAAGTTACGTTGCAGAAGAATTTTTGGTTTAGGTTTTGGAGGACGAATTTTATAACTGAGATAAATTAGGTCGTGGTAAGAAAACGCATCGGCATCGCATTGGCCATGCTTAGCAACATGCTGCAAAGAAGATACAATCATGAGGTCGAGAAGAGAGGGAGTGCAATTAGGAAAATTATGAGTGGCTTTAAGGGGGAGAATATGCATATTGTTCGCGTTGACGATGGATTTTAGAGCTAAGGTCCTAGAATCGTTTTTTAGAAGACAAGTATTAAAGTTACATTGTGTTTTTTTTAATATATCACTTCAGTATGCCTTAATGTGGTACGATTAATGATTTAGTGATTTAAACACAGTTTGTCTACGTGTTAGATGTAAATGTACGTTAACTGTATGTGATTAGAAAATGCATATCAGTAGTTAAGTGTCTCTATGTCAATTCAATGTTGCTCTGAATAAAAATAATTTGAAAAACATTGTTTTATTTGATCCATTGAACATATTGCAACAGTTTAACGAACTGAATGCGGAAGTAGAAGTCAAAAGAAGTTTTTTTAGTATAGGAAATTTTAGTTTTCCGTATCTACTCGTTAATATGTTTATACCACACCCACTAAGAAAGAGTCTCATAACTCGTTCTAAAACATGTTATAAAGTTGGTCATTTTCCCTTATAAATGCTCGGCGGGAAAAGTTACATGGATTTTCATTCCTTCACTCCGTAGCAGTGAAGGAATGTTGTATGGAAATACATTCTTGCCCTGGTAGCCTTCTTTTGTTTTTTTAGCTGCTAACATAAAAAAAATACAATCTCAAATAGGTTTTATATCAAATAATTAGAAAAAAGAGGTGTGATTTTTATTTGTACTTGATTTTCAATGAAAGATGGTTGGTAACCCTTTTTTTGCACTACGAGAAAAAAAAGTGCGGCAATTTGTTATGTTTGATTAAATTTTGTTTTTTATCAAAATGATATTGATATTTTAACAGTAGGTATACGCTTTTAATTATTCTAAATAATTTTCCAAATCATCATGTCATCTGATAGTGAAAGTGACGATTTTATAATGATAACGCCACTAGAAATATGAAATGCAGCTCAAGAAGTCAAAAAGAACTTACTGCCACAGAAGTCTCGAGATAAGTACGAGAAAACTATTGATTTTATTTTCCTCGTAGGTGTAGTTTACAGAACTATGTATCACTCGTGAGAAAGTTCTATTTCTGTTTTCGAGTTGCCTTTAAGCCAAAACAAATATCTATCTAATATATCGTTTTCAGTTAGAGACAGAAAATTTGATGTTGGCATTAACATAAGTAGATATCTCTATGTTTATATTGTTTTTAAAACATTCAAATAACAAACTATTCCTAACTTCTAACACTGTGATGTTTAGAATTAACAAATTATAAATTAAAACAGTTATCCTTTTTACTGAAAAAAAAACTGAACTAAACTAAATATAACATATTAAATACACCTCTCTTTTTCACATAATGTAATTTTTTTTCTACACTCAAACAAATATAGTATATATATATGTACATATACTTATATATTTTTCCCTTACAATATTATATTTATTATAATATTAAACATCCATTATATTACATATTAGTTATCTTTCGTATGGAAAATATATGATTGTTTTTATATAAACTTTCAACCTACGTTAAAACAAAGTATTTTAAGACTCTTAACTGGGAAGGTCCTGTACCCTGTAAAACAGTTTATAACTAGTACGGGGACAGGAGCTCATAATTAATATTATTGTATGGATGTCTTATTATTACTAAGATCTTCTAGATCTTAAGAAGATATTTAACAATTATAGCAAAACATTGTAACCCTGAATTGTGAAATAAATATTATTACTTATTTATTTATGTTTTCTCCCCTCGATGTATAATGTACTATTCTTTTCGTACGCTTTTTAGTTAAGTTTTAATATGCTGCCAGTAACTCCACTGTTAGACTGTGAAATCATTGAAAGGTAATTTTTACTCCCAATTCTATATCTAGAAAAGAAAAGTCTACTTAAAATAAATGAAGATCTTACCAGGATAGCCACCTGGTCGACGCAAAACTGTTTGTTACTAAACCCCTCAAAAACCAAATACCTTATCTTCGGAAGTAAAAGACAGCGCGAAATTATTCCTTCAACGGTAAAGGTTATGCTCATGAATAAAGAGATAGAGCGGGTATGCGAAGCACGCAATCTAGGACTACTTATGGACTGTGATCTACGGTTTGAGAAACATGTGGCAAACACAATAAAAAATTGTTTCTATAAATTAAAGATATTGTATAAAATAAGACCATATTTGAATGAAGGTTTGCGTATAACATTTGTTGAATCATTGGTTCTGTCAAAGCTTAACTATATGGACTTAGTATTTGGCCCGCGGCTGCTAGTCATAACCCATAAATTAATTCAACGAGTCCAAAACGTCTGTGCACGTTTTTGTTTTGATATTCTGTTGAGGGCCCACGTGACACCCTATTTAAATAAAAACTCTATTTGAAAAATGAAGCACCGCCAAAAATTACACCTAGCATGCCTTCTTTTTGGTGTACTCAAGCACCAAGCTCCAATGTATTTATATAAAAAGTTATCCTGGGTGCCAAGGCAAACACCATATGAGTCTCGACAAAAAGCGGTACAACTGTCAACGCAAAGACATCGCACGGCAGCTTTTCGGGGCAGTTTCCGTTATAGTGCTACTAAATGTTGGAGTAATATTCCACCGCCCATAAGGAACCTGCAAAATGTTCAAGGCTTCAAATTTAAACTTAAAAAATTCTTACGGATCACCAAAAATTGCAGGAAACTCTAAAGCTTGATACAAGTGTCTTATAAAACGAAACAAAGTCGACAAAAAAAATGTACACACAAACACACCCTCTTACACAATACACACTCACTCCACACCTCATCTCACACCCGTATCTTTTAACAAGCAACTCTATTCATGACATCTGATGCCTCTACATTTGTCTACATAAGCAGCTATGTTTTCAACATGTATAATTTGTATTATACATATTTTATTCAGATATTTGTTTTGATATTACAGCAAAACAAATTATAATTTGGTGTATATTGGATTCTAGTGTAAATTGGATTATATAAGGTTGCGTAGTTTACGAAGTAACAATTGTTATATCTTAACTAAACTATACCTAACTTAAGTAGCTTGTCAGTGATGTCACCCAAACGGCTTTAACGGAAGACCAGCGCTGGTTGAACGACCAGCATAACGCTGAGTTGAGGCCGTTTTGCGACAAATAGATGTATGTTTCTTTTAAAATTTATTTATAATACATCTTGCTATTATTATTTATTTGTTGGCCTTAGGACATGTATCAAAATTGAAAAAAAAACGGGAATAGAAAGAATTTAGAGAGCTACTTAATTTATTTAAATTTATAGGTAAATGGGTGAATTTGAAAGTGTTGATAAATAAAACAATATTAACATTTAATACGTATTTATTCTTCATTCGTTTCACGAAAGTGATAAAATACATTCATTTTGTTCAATTTTTATGTTTTGTTACATCAACAAAAACACACACCCGTGTCCAATAAAATTTAAATCTAATAACATTATAATTCAAACTAAATACAATAATACACCATAGTTTTATTTATTTTCCAAATATTTAATCAGTGTTCATTCTCGAGATATTCTTTTTACATCGTGAGTTTATCACGTCGATTTCATTTCTTGCAATCAGTCTAACATTTTTATTTAAATAAAAGTTTAAACTAATGCCCATTTTATTTTTGATGTATATTTTATATGTAAAATATGAAAATGGATTAAGATAACAATTTTTAAGTAGAAAAATAGTATACACTGGAATGTCAATTTGTATAATGCTTGTACCTATTTATATAACATACATTTATATGCATATTATGTATTTTTCAGAATGACTATACACAATATTATACATTTAAAAATACATTATTTCATTATTATTCTATTAAAATACATATTTTTATGAATAAATAGTCGTCAGCTTTCTTGCAAAATGCATATAAGTATTAAAAATATCGCACAATTATTTTTACTATTTAAAATGTGATTCACAATTCAACATATATTAACTTAATTTTAAACATGTATTGTTAAAACCAACAGTCACAGTCCACGCTATAATAAAAGCTGCTAAACGCAGTACGAAAGTTTGATCTTGGTCGTTCTACGGAGGGTTGAGCGTAGCGTAGCGTTTTTTATTATGCATTGTTCGAATTACCCGTTCTAATGTGTAAAAACAAAGTTTTCAACAAAGCTCGTAAAGACTGTATTACGTTAGCGTCACCTGTATCGGAATGTAATTTTTTCCGCACATGTTGAGTTATTTTACTTTCCAGATTAGTTATGATAAACTATCAGCATATTGATAAGAATGGGGTTATTGTGTTTTATTCATTTTCCTTAGAAAACAAAACTTCAGCATACGAATCTGTTAACATCTTTACTTTTGGCGGTATGTACGAGGTACCAAAAACAATAGCCATGTTTTCTATTCTGTTTTATATAATCTGGGCGCGCATTTGTAATTCAAAGAGTTAGTAATATATGAATGATTAACTCACAAATGCATTGAAAATAGTGATACACTCGTGCTACATTAATTATTCAATCTCGATTAGATGTATTACATACCTCGCTTACGGCTATAGTGTCCAAACCTAGATTGGATCAATAAACTTTCCACCCTCGTTTCACAATGCAATGTAATGACACTGGTTTGACAATATATCAATATCACATAAGAAGCTGCATTCTCATTCTAATTGTTAACAACTTATTCTATTTGTCCCCTTACCATGTCTTGTTTTGTTAAAAATCCCACTATGCTAACGAAACCAACTTCCAGCCAACTGCAGCTGTCAAATGACACACCAGATTAGTCACTCTATCCATATCTCTAAATTTTTTATGGATTAGAAGGATTGGAGCCACTAATTCTGGATTAAAACAAGCCAATCAGCAATAGACGATCAAAAATTAACCCACGCACTAATCATTATCCAGAATTATATCAGAAAAAATATAACATGATACTTATCCTCTCCGTGGGGTGCCAGGCTAGAACCCCTCGTGGGGTGCCGGGCTAGATTGTCACCTCCCCACCCAATCTCAACCCGTGGTTGTCGTAAAAGGCGACTAAGGGTAACACATCAGGGGTGGGCAGCAGCACTTTCTAAGTAACTGATATCTCATATTGCGATCCCTAAGCCGCCTGCCAAGCGTGAGGATTATGACAAACCCCCCCATATTAGGGCAGGCTGTGTTCAGTGGACTTTCCGGCTGATACAGTACAGTACTTATTACCTGTACTTTTCAATGATCTCATACATTTTAGTAATGGACTCAACAACAGAGCAGCGCATCAAGAACTAAAAACATAATTGTATTTAATGAAAACATTGACAGTTATGATCAATCCAATATGACTGACCACAACAGAGACATTAGGACAATGTTATTGGGCTCGATCACGAAAAATATTTCAATGTAATTTAATAAAGGCCTGGAATGTCAGATTGCAAATCAGTCACACACATAGAATTAATGCATTATTTGACACAACTGATTAAATTGTTTTTGAACAGAGCAAACAGGCGAGCAGTAGGTTGTTGTATTTAGCTCTAGTATAAAGACTAGAGTTCGCTAGGTTAATATGTGGCAAACTTAACCGATACTGTAGGGAGATGCGACATGGGCTCGAAGTAGCGAAGTGATACCTTTAAGTGATTAAAAATGAGAAGTAGAACTTAGATTAAATTTACTATTAACAATAACAATTTATTTCAGAAAAAATGCACAAAAATGCAGGCAGGTGATAATATATTAGATGCCTAAAAAGGTTTGAACATTTTAAGCATGGGTATCTACTGCTGAACTAGGCTCATCACCTGTATTTCAGCTTAAAGCGCTTCTCCCTTATATCGGACTGCCATTTGCCTCCACTTTGGTATTCAGGAAGTTATTAATTTAGCAGTAGATGTTCTCTTTCAGAATGACAGTATATTTTGAAACGTGCAATCAATAGATAATGGACTTCACTATCGCTATGGCTAAGTATATCCTGCCACTTTCAAGGAAGGTCTATGGCTTGCTGCTTTCTCTGCGTGCGACATTCAATCATAAAAGTTTACTTCTCAATATGATTACTATCACATTTGCAAATTATTGGAACAAGAAGTTTTTGTCCCGGGTGGGAATCGAACTCTCGTCCTTCGATTTCGCGCCGCATGCCTATTCCACTGCTATCGGAACATACTCGTTCGAGCCGAAACTTTATGTATTGCTTTTATGCGCGGTCATCAACCAGATTACTAGACTTCATTTGACCGAATGAAGATCTTTTTCAAACTTAACTCTCGCAGTGATGTCGTTACGCTACCCTTCTACATTTCTCAATATGATTGATTACAAGCACCATTGCGTGCTGAGCGAAAATCAAATTTACAAATATTAGAGCACAAAAATAGTACTCAAATAATTTGTAAATGTCATAACAGTTCATGTTCAGGTCGACCAAGATAAACACGTCCGTACTGTTCAAACACATTCTCAAAAACAACATTAATATTATCTACCTTCTTCTAACGTCTTTCTATGGCTCAATATTTCCAATGGCTAATCTGAGGTATTCCATAAAAAATATATACTCCGTCTTTATCTTTTTCTAACCGGTAGATAAAGACAGCAATATTCAATAACATATGAAGAGATTATGGCAGCTAATACCCACCAAACCAATAATTTTGTGGGAGCAGTTTGTCTTCCGACGTCTCTGACTGACATCTTATGATAATATAAGTATATGGTCTATCTTTTGTGAAAATAATCGATAGGTTAAGGCTTTCACACAGTAATTCCTGCGCCAGTTACTACTAAGCACTACGCACCTTTTACAATATGTGAGTATACAAAAATACCCAAAACTCATCACCGTATCCCTCATAGACTACAAGAGTGTGTAAAATGATGTATCAAAGTCAGTTGTGATTATTTAGTTATGAGATGCGCCGGCTCGCAGTTGCAGTCGTCGTCAGAGTTCACCTGCAAAATGACGCTTATGTCAACGGCTTAAAGGTTATTAAACTAAGTTTAAACTAGCAACGGGATCCACGATCCAACGAGTAACACCGTTGGCTATCCATATCGGAACAGTATGTCAAGCATAACAAGATGAAAGCATAAGCATTTTGCATGGTGGTAGGGCATTTTGCGAATGCCCACCTGGCTAGCTACCACCCTCAAGTAGAAAATCTGTCACCAAGCACCTAACGGTGTGTTCCGGCAGCTGTCTTTGAGAGCCAGCACTTCTAGGTTAGCCTGAACAACATCTTCGACCACATCGTCACTTACCATCAGGTGAGATAGTGGTCAAAGGCTAACCTATCAGGCATTAAAAAAAATGTCAGACTCAAAATGTGTCTCACAATGTCTCAAAATGTCAGCAAAACTGCCGTGTAGGCACGGCAGTTTTGCTGAGTAAACATTTTATGATTCACCTATGTATCAAGTCAAGGACGCAAATCGTGCCTACAACCAAAATAATAATGAACAATAAGAAATACCTGTATCAATGAGTCACTCAGGACAAAGCTTTTTATAGGTTAGAACTTATTTTCTTTCGTTATAAAAACTTAAGATTCTGACACTTAGGTTTATCACTACATAGACATATTACGATTTAACATTCTGCTACTTAGTCTGACAGCTATGTCGACATATTAGGACGGTAACATACTGTTACTTGGTCGATTTGCCTATTTAGAGCCAGCGCTGACTGACGGCACGCTAAGCTTCAGTATGACGAAACACGCCGCAGCACGTTGTGGCATCCCGCAGAAAGCCAAACCAACCTAGCGTATTCCCAAAATTGATGGTGTCGTTGACTGGGATTTAGTATTAATATCAGTTCTTGCTCAAGATGAAGAGAGAAAAACACACACTGCTAAGTTGAAGAAAATATTTACATAACTTCTCGTGTCATGTCAAGAGAAGCTAAGGTCTCAGTGTATCGAAATAAAGTAATATGAATTCTAAACTCATTGCGATAAGGTTAAAAATAATTTGATAAGGAACAGAATGCCGTGCCGTCAATCAGCGCCAGCCCGTTTAGCAGTTGTTCCGATACGGAAAGACCGGTGGCTCATCCTTTTTTTGAAACGTGTATTTATAAGGTGGATATCAAAAACACAAAATCAGTAAGTACTAACTATTGCATAATCTGTGGCGCGTTGAATTTGACAATGATAGCGATGACAACCGCAGTCTAAGACTGCGTATGTGCGTATCTACTCCATTCACACGCAATTGAAGCAATGATGGCCGAGCGGTAATAGCTATGGACTGCCGCGCCGCGGTTCGATCCCCACCGCCGCGCCGGCTTGAGCTTCACCGCATGGTGGAAGGGCATTTTGCGATTGCCCGCCTGGCTAGCTACCACCCTCAAGTAGAAAGGCTGTCGCCAAGCACCGAAAGGTGTGTTCCGGCAGTAGTCCTTGAGAGCCAGTGAAATTACAGGCACAATGAGACTTAACAACTCAATCTGACGTCGCAGGGCAATTCGTGACTTGTGATGAATTGCAACTGTTATAGGCAGAGGTTAGGCCACTTAACATCAGGTGGGCCTCAAGCTTGTTCCATCACAATAACATTAAAAAAAACACACACACACTCACAAGCATGCTACGCGAAGTCAATGAACGGCTATAATAGGCACAACAAACCGGCTGTTTCGTGTACCTATTCCACTCTGGTCGGTCTTCGGCGGCTTGCGACGCTTTCACAATACGGCTTACATAAAGTATCCAATGATGTTTACTGATTGAAGTAGGCAAGTACCTACTGATTACACAGAGGTACGTAGGGCAAGGTATTCGGCAGGTTAGCTAAACACGAGCGGAACACATTCAGTTATCGATTCCACACTACCCCCCGCATTCCTATTGATATATTAATATCCAACTTATATTGTAGATGATGTTGAGTAGTGAGTAAGTAGGTACATACCATGAGGAAGGTATGCGTCCTCAGTTCGGTAGCGCGCGGGCGGTGCTCGGGCTCGTGAGTGAGACAGAGCTCGCAGAACTGCCGTCCCTCTTCGGAGAGCGTCGGAGGGACGAAGGGCCGCTCGCCCATGCCCACGCGGAACATTATCTGGTAGTTACTGTCGTATTCGCAGAACGGACGCTGGAAATAACAAGATAATATTGAAGCGATCGTAGCGTAGCTTGCTAAGCCAATCAACTATGTATAGCAAATGGAAGAATGAAGCAATGATGGCTCAGTGATTGTCACTGCTATGGACTGCCGCGCAGCAGGTCCATGGTTCGAATCCCGCCGCAGGCTTGAGCTTCACCGCATGGTGCAAGTGCATTTTGCGATTGACCGCCTGGCTAGCGACCACCCTCAAGTAGAAAATCTGTCGCCAAGCATCTAACGGTGCGTTCCGGCAGCAGTCCTTGAGAGCCAGTGAATTACAGGCACATAAGACTTAACAGGTACGTCTCAAGGTGACGGACGCAGTGCAATTCGTGACGTGTGACGAAATGCATCTGTTATAGGAAGAGGTTCTAGTCTGCTTAACATCAGGTGGGCCTGGAGCAATAAAAAAAAACTACTGCGGTCATCAATTGGATGGGTATCCACTAGTGGCATTTACTACTGAGTGTGCCAGTGTTTCGGAGGGCAAGTTAAGACGTCGTCAATCCCGTTTGTTGTCTTAGGATGGCAGTCACTATAGCATGGTGGTAGAGCGTTTTGCGAGACCCCGCCTGACTAGCTACTACCCTCAATAAGAAAATCTGTCGGCAAACACCTAATGGTGTCTTCGGGCAGCTGTCTTTAGAGTGCCAGCAATTCTAGGCTAAACTAAACAAAATCTTCAACCACATCATCACTTAACATCACGTGAGTTCAAAGGCTAGCATATCAGCTATATGTTTATAACAGTGCATAAAACAAGTCATTTTAACCGAGACGTTCAACAGCCCAAGCCAAGGCTGATATTTAAGTCAAGGCTGTGAATCTGTTGACTTTGTGAATGATTTCATTCCATTTTTTTTTTGTTGGTATCCCGTCTCGATCTTGAGGTTGGTGGAAGGACATTTTGCGAATGTCCGCCAGGCTAGCGACCTCCCTCAAGTAGAAAATCAGTCGCCGAGCATCTAACAGTGTGTTCCGGCAGCAGTCCTTGAAAGCCAGTAAAATTACAGGCACATGAGACCTAACTGTACGTCTCAGTGTGACGGGCGTGAAATGCATGTTATAGGCAGTGGTTTGTCCACTTAACATCAGGTGGGCCTCGGGCTTATTCCGTCACAATAACATTAACAACAGCATAAAATTTTATTTTGGCTTCAGGATAATGTATAACCTTATCTTGAAGCCAAAATAAATATGATAATGTGTAATAACCTTTGCTGACCATATTTTAACTCACCAACAGGTAAGAAAAGAAAGTATAGACCTTTCCATTCAATTGCACGCCTAATATATTTTGGGTATAGTTGCAACTATTACTGGCAACACAAGCGTGAACATTTTACATTTTATTGTTTCACTGTATGATACCATCAATATTTACACCCACACATAGACGAAGTGTACAACATTGGCGACGTTAGAACCATACTGATCCAAGTATCGGTTTCATTATATTGAGAAATAGAAGGAAACGCGTTTGAACTTGTTTAAACAATGATGGCTAATATGTCAGACAAATTAAAAAAAATATATATAATAAAACATTTTGATTAAAATTAGTCAAAATGTTGGTTTCTGCAGAAAAAAAACCAGATAAGAAATAAAAATTGGATCAGTATAGCAGGATATATTTTTGAAAGTAAGTATAATGCTAAAGTGAAAAATTGAGGTCCTCTAGCAATATAAGGCGCTTTTTGTTCTTGTATCAATGTGGCATCAATTGAATATTTTTTTCCTAGCATTTGTTGCATATAACTCCAATATAGAAAATAAAATCACTTGGATCAGTATGTTTCTACCGCACAAATGCGCATAAATTATTTACTGTGCCGCGTCTTGTGATTGAATATGTCTGTTGTAGAGAACTAACTCATCAGTAAGCTTACCTTTCCTGAAGCCATTTCCGTGACGACGCAACCTACCGACCAAATATCGGCCGCCCGCCCGTGCCCTGACGATTTCATAAACACTTCCGGCGCCATGTACGCTGGAAACAATAACACACGCATTGGTGTCAATTATATACAAATTATTTAAAATTATCTATATTATGGTTGTTCTTAGTATATTATATGAGAATTAGTGATTACTCTGTGATTTGCAACGCATTGATAGTTTTTTCAACGTTTTTAGACTCAATAAGATTTTTTTCGGATTTTAGAGAGCATGGGTACCACTTTTTTTTCATCGCTTCTATTCGTATATTTGTATGTATGTAATACACTTCTGGACTCATCTATTGGCCCACCTTGTATTTTAAGTTTCGTTTGGTCCTAGCTAAAATTTTATATTAGGTCGAGCAAAAAGTTTTTATGCAGTTTTGAACCTGGCACATTTTACCATCTTTTTCGATCGTATTGTTTTAAATTTGAATTCAGAATACCATACGACATGGAGCTACGCCTAACAAGTCGGATATGCGCCTTGTTAAAGGCAATTGATTTTTGAATAAAAAACATGTTTTATCAAATAAAGGTTTAATTTAATAACGCGTGTTGCCTCCATGGGCATCTACCACAGCTCTCATACGATTAGGCATAGAGTTTATCAACCGCTCTATGAAATTTTGAGGGATCATCTCCCATTCCTCTTCTATGGCAGTTTTCAACTCCTGCATCGTCTGGGCAACTGGCTGACGAGCCCTAACACGTCTTTTTAGCTCGTCCCACATGTGCTCAATAGGGTTCATGTCTGGGCTTCTGGCTGGCCAGTCCATAACTGTGATGTTCACATCCCGAAGATATTCCCTGACGATGCCGGCCGCATGGGCTCTTGCATTATCATGCATAAAAAAGAAATTTGGGCCCACATAGTCCGCGTATGGTATCACGTGAGGTTCTAAGCACTCACGAATGTACCTTTCAGCATTTAATGTTGGCAGCCGTGGTCCTGTAACAACCTCAAGTTGAGTTTTGCCGCTCGCGGATATACCGCCCCAGACAGTCCATGAGCCACCGCCATAAGCAACCCTCTCTTCAAAGCAGCATTGTGCGAAACGCTCTCCCTTACGTCGGTAGACCTTCTTCCTTCCATCATTGCCATGTAACACAATTTTAGACTCATCAGAAAAGAGTACACGGCTCCAATCTTGCTGTGTCCAATTTAAATGACTGCGTGCGAAATGAAGGCGCGCTGTTCGGTGGGCTCGCGTTAGTTTGGGCCCATTAGCTGGCTTGTGTGGTACCATATCGCGTTCTTTTAACCTTCTCCGAACAGTTCGAGCGCTCTCACAGATACTCCGTGGAAGTCGCGAAGTTGGTTTTGTATCTCAATGGAGGTAAGGTGACGATTTCTCAAGCTGGTCGTCACGATGAATCGATCCTGCCTTTCAGTTGTGACCCGAGGTCGTGGCCTTCCTTGGCGACGAACAAAGCCGCCAGTCTCTAGGTACCTCCGATAAACATTTCGGACCGCAGATCGGCTTAAATTAAGTTGAGCACTCACGTTTCTTTGGCTGTGTCCGGCCTGAATAAGTGCCACAGCTTGGGCGGCGACTTCAGGTGAAGTATCCATAGATTATTGATAGAACCTCACCTTAATGTTAAGAATAAGTAATGTTTGTTGCAAAACCCATAGACGTAGGATTTTTTCGCTAAGCTCAAAAGACCTACGAAGTGTGGGAGTGAAAGGGCCTAAGCAGGTACAAGCCGTCGCGAGAGAAAAAGAGACAGCGAAACAAGAAGTCGGTATGTCAATTTTTACGCGAGTAAGAGGCCATAGCGTCCCGCCCTATTCCAAGTCGGCGCGAATTTTGTGTATTTGCTCAAAAATCTTACGATTAAAATACATAATATTTATTCTGGAAGAATGGCAGCTTGTTGAGTGAATGAATGTGAGGTTACAAGACGTAATAACCCGAATAAACACACGTTTCACAGGTAATTTATGTTTATTTTTACTGCTTTTTTGATAATCATTATTTCGTCATTTTGTTATAAAATGAGTCATAAGAACTATGGAAATATTAGATAATAGGTTCATCTTCATACTTATCATCAAATTAGATTGCTAAATGAAGAATTGGTTGGTATTTTGCGAAAAACTATAAAACATTTGTTTACGATAGGGCTTGACAAAGTTCTGACGTCACAAGTATCGATAAAGTTGAGAGTTCGTGTCTGACCTGTAGGTTTGACGTGGTTGCTCGGATATATAATATTTCAACCTCAAAAATACCCGGTAGTTAGTGTGATCATAAATTACTTTAAAAAATAATATAATTATATAATAATTAGCGAGAAGTTGACAGATCAGTTTTTGGCTTATTGAGCGTTTATGAAGGAAGTAAATATTTTCACAAGATGTTATATTCAAAATTTATTATGATGGTTTCTGTGAAAAGTTCGCCCGAACATTCAATAAGTAAATGAAAATTTCTCTTACTTCTGTCATAAAATATTAGTATCCTTAAATGGCTATTTTACAAAATGAAATTTAAAATAACTGTATGCACGCATATAATCATGTTTGTGTTCTTACAGATTTCAAACAAATTTTCATTATGTGTTAAATGGTTTCTGATTAATAATAGGGGCAGCCGGACTCCAAATAAATTTTTTACAATTTGTAGTAAATATTTTGAACCTGTCAGTATCATTTGCACAGATTCGGAAATCATAGTCAATAGCTTTAGGAAATGATGACACAAATAACAGTTTATTTTGTAATAAAATATATGGTCAAATCATATTTCTATTAATGTGAAGACTGTAGGCTATGTAGAGTCATCTAACCGTTCCCGTAGCGTTCCTGGTGAAACAAATCTATAATAATCGCTGCATTGCCGCGCTGGATTGCTATGGCCATCCTGACACAAAATATTTTTTATATTTCCTTCCAGGTCAAATTGAAGAGAAGAATCTCTTTGAAATCTTTTTCAAATTGAAAAAAGAATCATTTGAAAATAAGGAGGCCCTGTTCTTACGTAAATAGATATATCACCTCTGTTAGCCATTACCTGGTCCTTCAAATCAATTACTGTCTCCAGAGAAAAAAAACTTACTAATAAATGTTTTAAGTTATGACAAAAGTAACAGAAAAATAAGCTCTTAAGAAGTTTAAAAGCTGAAACAAAAATACAGTTACAGGATCTGTAATCAGTATTGCAGCTTAATGATTTTGTTAATCTTCACTATCTTAACTAAGTAGTTATGGTAAGTTTTATTTTCATCTTGTTACGATGAGAGTTATATTAATATGACTTTTAAAAGTGCTGTACAAATTTCGACCTACAATAAATGCATTTGACTTCAACTTTGAATGAGTTTTATTTTTAACAGATTCAAAAAATTAAGGAGGTTCTCTATAAAGTTGTATTCATGTTTTGAAATTTGGTTTGATTTTCATGAAAAAATCTTATTTTGTTTGAAAGCGTATACTTTTATATTCATCCCATTGAAATTTCATCTTAATCAGTTAAGTAGCTTGGTTTTTAAATCATAATAACTGGAAAAATAAGTTACCCAAGTGAATGAATATGCATATTTTGCATTTCTGTGATTTCTGTCGTTACAGTAGTCTCAATGAACTATACAGGGCATAATATCAAACTAATGTGTCCTATGATTCAACCCGTCTGTCGATAATATTACGCCGGAGTCATGCCAACAACACTATGTCACTCACACATTTACATTTCTTTTTTTGTAACACCGTTCAATCATCACTGTTGGTCTTGTACATCCTAAGCCTATGGCAAAACCAAAGATATCAATCACTTTTTCAAGAATTAAATCCAAGTAAACCAATAAAACCAAGTTTTCTTAGTATTCGATTGTTTGATATCAACAAACAGGCTCCAAATTGTCTTTTGTTTCCTTAAATTCTGTGTTCGAAATTCAAAAAAAGACTATTGAATGAAATTGTGAATGTGCCAGGTTCAAAACTGCATAAAAACTTTTTGCTCGACCTAATATAAAATTTTAGCTAGGACCAAACGAAACTGAAAATACAAGGTGGGCCAATAGATGAGTCCAGAAGTGTATAATATATAACCTTATTCTGAAATATATAATATTGTATGCTAAAGTAAGTATACATATTTCAGGTTTAATTTCTTATATAAACGACGGTTAGACCGTTACCATTTACCATTTTTTTTTACCACTGTCTACTGTTTGATCCCATTTCGTAATACTTTTCTTTTGACTTCGCAGAAAGCATGTTTTCTATTGCTAATTTGACTTCCGATATTATCACGTAGAGTGCAATCAATATCCAACTCACTTACGGAAATTCAAATGAGTGAAACTCATTATGTTTGCTGTCAAAATAACAAGATCGAGACGCTTTACTGCCAATGATTTTATTACCGGCTGTTTCGAAAGTAAAATGCATGTGTGGCTATATGTACTAAAATCGATTAAAGATATCTAATTCCAAATGACACCCCAGAACGCCAGCAATAAATTTCGATACAACATTGTCGGCGAATTCTGTGTTCCAAATTCAACTAACCCGCCGACAATGGTTTTGTTTTTTTCCGTGTACGTAAATACGATACGTTGTTCTTATTTCAAATGACATATTTCCGCGCATGTATGAGAAAATTCAGACAATAAAAATAAGCTTACCTTGCGTGCCGACGAATCCTTGCAGTTCATTGGGTGCAGTCGTGTTGGCTCTGATCTTCACAGCGCATCCAAAGTCACCCAGTTTTAGGCAATGCCCTTCGTTCGTTAGGAAAATATTGCCACCTGTGAAAATTGATTTTAGTTTAGACTAACGCACTAGATGTCGCTGCCAAATGTACATGACTTCTTGAGTACCAAACAAGTTACAGACCTGACCTCATCCACTCACTAAGGCACGCCTCTCCATATATTTCGATCAATCAATCAATTATTGGTAAAAGAAACTTTACCAATTTACACGTCATATTCAAAAACTGTTATAGAATATTTCAATAAGTAAACTAAATACAACGAATACTCTATACACAGTAGAGCAATTACATTAACAAATCAATTTGTATTAATTACTGATGGAATGTGGATCAGCAGTCATCGTTTTATCTGTCAGGAACTCATCTGATGTGTGGCTTTAACGAGCAGCGGCAGCTTAAGCTTGCCAATAAACGAGTTCATGCTTGGCGCATCAATGATGTTCTTAGGTATTGTGTTGTAAATCTTAACACCCACGAAGTCAACCAGCTTCTTAGATTTGGTGAGGCGTATGCTTGGGAGTGTATCCTATATCACATATCTTCCCCTTTCATTCATCGGACAACAAGACGCACAAGAACACGGCCTCCATATATGGTTGATATTCCGAAAATACGCACAAAGCGTTTTAAATCCAGTTTTATAATGCATACGGCCGAATTATGGAACACCCTAGCAGCCTATCTTTTTGCCCATAAATATAATCTAGAAGTGTTTCAGTACAAAGTAAAAAGGTATCTGCTAGGCAAGCACTATTGCCCACGCTAACCCAAATTGACTGCCTCGCAAGGACAGCTGCCGGTGCACACCATTAGGTACTGGGTGATAGATTTTCTACTTGAAAGTGGGAGCTAGCCAGGGGGGTATTCGTAAAATGCCATGCTATTACGGCGGCCATCGTAAGACTACAACCGAGACCGACTGGTTAGGCAATAGGAACGAAAGGGTAAATTTGAGCTATGACTCACTCACTGCGGTAGCTCAATTGACATGTTCCAACGAAGGTATAGGCTTAATCACTTAGGAGGCCTTAATGAAAAAGTTAGAATGTTAGAAGTCATAATGTACTCTTATTGTTCACAATATTCTCTGGGTAATATTAAAAACCACTTACTCTTAATGTCCCGATGCGCGATGCCCCTACAATGCAGCTCGGAGACGGCAGAGAGAAGTTGCTTCGTGTATTTCCGGACAGTTTGTTCCGCTAGCCCACCGGATGTCGCTACCAGCGCCTCTAGGGATCCTTCCACGCATAGCTCCATGAAGATCAGCATTTCTTCCTGAAATCATAATTGAACTTTGATAATGCAAACATATTTGAACTTTGGTGATGGGATCATATGTGATAGCGGATGGTACATGACCAACTATAAGGTCCTTATGAAATTGTCGTTTTGTAAAACTGGACACTTTGAATTTTAATATTGTTATGTTTGCAATAACGCCTGCTGTGCGGATTACATTCCATCCTAATACGATGGTTAAAGAACGATAGGAAAAATTTGAGTTGACATCATGTCATGTTAGCTCAATTGATTAGAGCATACCCCGGCTAAAGGGGTGGATGGACGCGGGTTCGAATCCCGCACATGACTTAAATTTTTTCAATCGTATATTTATAATGGACGCTTTGAAATCAAATATTTGGCGTTTGGTTAGCGATTCCAAATTAAAATTTATTTGAGTATTAGCTTTTCTCTACGAATTATTCGCAGGCTTGTGTATTTATTCACAATATAGAAAACTTAAAATATCGTGTTATATATACAAATACGATTTTCGTGTTCGTTCCTCGTAAGTGTTGAAAAACGTTGTATGAAACTCGTGCGCGATGTTTATTACAATCTCTGCTCCATTTAGGCCTTCCATCTCAGGCCTAAAATCCGTCTCGATTGTAATAAACTGCGCGCATTTGTTGCATAATGTACTATTACACTCGTATTTTTGTAATTTTGTAATGTAGTCCGCAAAGCAAGCGTTATTGTAAAACATAAAAAATAAATAAGAAAAAGCAGAGAGGTTTTTTTTTATGCTTGATAGGTTAGCCTTTGACCACTATCTCACCTGATAGTAAGTGATGATGTGGTCGAATATGTTGTTCAGGCTAACCTAGAAGTACTGGCTCTCAAGGATAGCTGCCAGAACACACCGTTACGTGCTTGGTGACAGATATTCTACTTGAGGGTGGTAGCTAGCCAGGCGGGCATTCGCAAAATGCCCTACCACCATGCTATAACGACTGCCATCCTAAGACAACAACCGAGACCGACGGCTTAACGTGCGCTCCGAAGCACGGAAACGCTCAGTAGTAATGTCACTAGCGGTCACCCATCCAACTCATGACCGCGCGTGACGTTGCTTAACTTTGCTGATCGGTTGAGAACAGCTAAGTAAACTTCGCTACGAGCGCTTCAAAATCGACTCGTTAGAATGATACAGACCCGATGCAGTTCACATCCGTAGTACCGCACTAGATGCGGATGTATGACGCCCTCGAGCACGCGCAGCTCGTTGGCGGCGCGTTGGAAGGCGCGCCGGTCGTTGGCGCCGATGCTCAACTCCTTCATTGCCAGCAGTTGCCCGCTTTCTGTATTCACTACTGTGTACACCTGGAATATATATACACTTTGGATAACGGGATACCTATTAAGGATGCACTTGCCGGCGGCCCGAACTTATCAGCGGGCGAGGCTACGAAGCATGCTATTTCACCTATACCTTTGTGGGAAAGGGTAAGACTCCGTGATGAGTAGTACGAAGATAGTGATCGCGCATCACACACCCGTATTGCATCTACGCTAATTACGCACACTTGTTTGCGATATATCAATGAAAGCCGAACCATGCCGAACGAATGACGATGTTTGACGACGGACGGAGATAGTGTCTCAAGCTACGTCACGACGTGTGTAGGTATTTCTTATAAAATAATATTATATATTTCACAGAGGAATACATTTTGGTTCGGACAGTAGGTACCTGTTGTTATAATTTTCGTTCGTTTTATAATAACATACTGATGTTATTTCACCTATAGTAGGTAAATATTTAGTAAGTAGGTAGGTACAATGATTTGTAGGTACATAGTAAATATATTAGTTTGTTCTTTTCACATTGATGTAGTAAATATTTACCTACAATAATTATTTATTACATAATTAGCAAGTTACTGCTTTTACTACAACATATTTTGTAAAGCAGTGACGGCTCAGTGGCATAGGTTATGGACTTCCGCGCAGCAGGTCCATGGTTCGAATCCCGTCGCGGGCTTAATCTTCACCGCGTGGTAGAAGAGCATTTTACGAATGCCCGCCTGGATAGCTACTACCCTCAAGTAAAAAATCGGTCGCCAAGCACCTAAAGGGAAGCAGTGATGGCTCAGTGGCATTGGTTATGGACTGCTGCGCAGCAGGTCCATAGTTTGAACCCCGCCGCGATATTGAGCTTCACCGCGTGGTGGAGAGTTCGTACCGAAGTTTACTTAGCTGTTCTCAACCGATCAGCAAAGTTTAGCACCGTCGCGCGCGGTCATGAGTTGGATGGGTGACCGCTAGGACAATACTACTGAGCGCTTCCGTGCTTCGGAGGGCACGTTAAGCCGTTGGTCCCGGTTGTGGTCTTAGGATGGCAGTCGTTATAGCATGGTGGTAGGGCATTTTGCGAATGCCCGCCTGTATGGCTACCACCCTCAAGTAGAAAATCTGTCGCCAAGCACCTAACGGTGTGTTCCGGCAGCTGTACTTGAGAGCCAGTAATTCTAGGTTAGCCTGAATAACATCTTCGACCACATCATCACTTACCATCAGGTGAGATAGTGGTCAAAGGCTAACCTATCAGGCATAAGAAAAGAGCATTTTGCGAATGCTCGCCGGGATAGCTACCCAAGTAGAAAATCTGTCACCATGCAACTAACGTGAACTCAGTGGCATTAGCTATGGACTGCCTCGCAGCATGTTTATGGTTCGAATCCCGCTGCGGGCTCGAGCTTCACCGCTTGGTGGAAGGGCATAGGGCATTTTGCGAATGTTCGCCTGGCTAGCCACCATCCTCAAGCAGAAAATCTGTCAGTAAGCGCCTAACGGGAAGCAGTGATGGGCCAGTGGCATTAGCTAGTGACTGCCGCGCAGCAGGTCCATGGTTCGAATCCAGCCGCGATATTGAGCTTCCCCGCGTTGGTGAAGAGCATTTTGCGAATGCTCGCCTGGATAGCTACCACCCTCAAGTAGAAATTCTGTCACTAAACACTTAACGGGAAGCAGTGATGGCTCTTAGCAATGGACTGCCGCGCAACAGGTCTATGGGTCGAATCCCGCCACGGGCATGAACTTCACCGCATGGTGGATGGTTGTTTTGCGAATGCTCGCCCGGCTAGCGAGCTTTGAGATGAGAGCCAAAATGTCGTACCGATTTCAAAATCTGTCTCTAAGCGGTAATGTACGATGGCATGATGGATCTACCAATCCTGGTAGAACACATTTGGAATAAAAATTCTCTACCTACCCGTAACTGATTTAAATTATTTCCAATAAAAATCAATAACTAATCATAGGTTATTTTTGATTAGGTAAGTGCCTACAATCATCGCTAAGTTTACCATATAAACTTTCGTACTACCTTAGGTATAAGTACCTACTACAAATATACATACTTATTCTACTAATTTACGTAGGTAGATACATAGTACTAACTTTATTATTTGTTGTGATCGTATAGCTATGTAGATAGGTATGCAATGTAATGCGCGCCCGCGAATGTCGATTTGACATCGCTGACAGTTGCGTGCCTAGGCAGGCCTATATGATAAATGATAATTATATCGTAGATAGGTAGGTATCTTCCATTGAGCTTCTAATTCTAACCCTTTACTACTTTGTGTTAGGTAGGTACTTTCTCGAAGCTATATTACTGATTACGTCCATACCACATCTAACCAAATGCAGCTTTTTATATTGTCTAAGTGTTGCTAAAATGATTAGGTACTCACCATAGCTATCATGACCTGCGTATTGACTAATACCTACTAGGTTCTAACTTAGGTGAGAGTAGGTGAGTACCTAGACATAGTTACGTATTTATATTACCCAAGTACCTACCTATCTATATGGATTATGGCGTCCGACACTTACTATCACGCACAAACTAATCAAATGCGAAAGAAAATCCGGTCCCCAACTCCCAACATATGTAAATATATATATATAAGTACGTAAGTAGGCATAGGCACTACATATTGGTAGTGTATACATACGTGCACACCAAAAAGCAACAGGGCATTCCTTCAATATAATATTATGTTCTAAGATCACGGCGCGGTGCACGTGACTTTTGGTAGTGTGCGTTTTGTTAATTATATATTAGTGTGCTGCGCATGAGACCCGCCCGCCCGCTTCCCTCACCGCGGAATGGAAGTATTGACATGAGATGCCCAATATTTTGAACGAAAAACTAGCGCGCAAAACTATGTGTGCCGACCTTTGGCTCTAGGATGTTTATGATTATACTACTGGATGTATTTGTTTTCCAAAATGTTATCTAAAATGATCATGAACTGAGCTATGCTTCTATGTAAATAATTTTAGGGATTTCATGCTCTATAAGTCGTTTATTTACGACTAAACATGCGCTATAATTCGTGATATTACAGGGATGTTTCGAGGCTTATAACTATCAATGAAGATTTTTTTTACAAATCGGTGCCAAGACAAGCCTAGATAATGAAGAGATAAATCGATATCATGCTTAGTTCTGGACCTAAAACCTCAAATAAGGGAGTGATCATCCTACGGCGTTTGTATGGAAAAGTTACCGGCCAGTTCAACCTTAAGAAACGATGACGATTACAATGATGATACAGGGTTGAAACGATGACGATACAGGGTTATTGAAAAAATGATAACAACCTCTTAGGGTTCACTTCTGCTAGTTCTAACAAACATTTTGGGATGAATTTAAAGCGTGTTTTATGTTGTTTTTTTTGACGGAATAATTACGAGTACCACCTGATGTTAAAAGTCTCTTGTGCCTGTAATGTATTATTTCATATTTTGTATTACTTAGCTCGATGTAAATATTCAAAACTCTATTCAAAGGGAGCGCGGCGCGGTCCAGTGTTGCCGCGGCGGGCGCCCTTAGCTCGGAGTAGGCATTGTATTATACTACGAGACAAAAAACTTTAAAGAGCCAGACAGTACTAGAAAAACTTATTGTTTTAAGTTCTCAGCCACGGCAAAACGGGACCGCGCCGCGCTCATTAGTTTGTTACAATGAATGAACTGAATGTGGAAACTTTACTAATAACGTGAATGAACAAGGATGAATAAAACGTTTACAAAGAATATGAATGAACCTTACCCTCAAGTAGAAAATCTGTCGCTAAGCACCTAACGGTATATTTAGGCAACTGCCCTTAAGAGCCAATAAATCTATGAACTGAGCTTAAACACAATAGGCCACATTATCATTTACCATCAGGTGAGTTTTTTTTATTCCTGATAGGCTAGCCTTTGACTACTATCTCACCTGATGGTAAGTGACGATGTGGTCGAAGATGTTGTTCAGGCTAACCTAGAATTACTGGCTCTCAAGGACAGCTGCCGGAACACACCGTTAGGTGCTCGGCGATAGATTTTTCTACTTGAGGGTGGTCGCTAGCCAGGCGGGCATTCGCAAAATGCCCTTCCACCATGCGGTGACGCTCAAGCCATAGCCAATGCCACTGAGCTATTACTGCTTCAATATAGATAGTGGTCAAAGCAAGTTAATAGAAGCAAAAAGTTGATTTCTATGAATAATTCTTACTTTTCCAAACGTTCCAGCGCCGATCTTCAATCCACGCTGCCATTTGAACGTGAGCTGGCGTAGCTTGGGTTCGTAACTGGAGACGGCAGCAGTGACGACCTTCCCGACGCTCTTCGCATCCCGCAGTCTTGCCTCTCGCGACTCCTCCAGCTGTTGTATGGCGGACAGCACTCGACGGCGATGTCCTGGGAATGCGAACACTGTACCACGCAGTGTCGAACACAATATTTGTTAGTGTAAAACATGCTGTTAATACATGCAGGTAAAATAATTTGCAAGTAAAAGAGAGTTAAGTTGAAGAAAAACGGAAAAAAGTTTTAATTTAAACAACCTGCCACCAAGCGGTACTAATTGTAAAAACTATAATTAATTGGTTCTTCCTATGGAGTACAGCATGGGGATCTTTAAAAAGGGCGTGAAGAGATTTCTTCAGGGTCGGCAACGCGCGAGTGATACCCCTGGTGTTGCAAGCGTCTATAGGCTACGGTAACGGCTTACCATCAGGCGGACCGTATGCTTGTTTGTCACCTTTGTGGTTTAAAAAAAATCCTCTAAACATGGGACCTTGCGAGGGTACTGTAATAGACGCATGTGCAACAGGTGTCCGAATTGGCACAGCCGATCTTAAGCGGTAACTCGCATAAAGGAGCAACATTTTATGGCAATGTGTTACCTACAGCTTTTGAAGCAGTGAGCTTCACCACACGGTGAAAGGGCATTTTGCGAATGCACGCCTGTATAGCGTAGAAAATCTATCTCCAAGCACCTAACGGTATATTCCGGCAGCTGCCCTTGATAGCCAGTAATTCTAAGTTAATCCTGTTAACACATTCGACCACATCATCACTTAACATCAACCGAGGCTTACCTATCAGCAATAAAAATCTTTAAAAAAAACCTGCAATTAAGTTTCGGTAGTGTTTGTATTATGATTCCTTTCATAGCGGGCGCGACACGACAATGTCCTTCAATACGTATACTTTTGTAAACACAGAAGAGTAGCGAAGGACCAAAAGAGGAAATTGATCATACGAAAACAAATGAAATAGACTACAGCCACAATAACTCCAGTATCACACAATCTCATGCAATATTCCATCAAAATCACCACCAAATTAAATAACACACATAGCTTATGATAATGCTTATAATAATATTTAGAAAAAAATTACTACCTAATTTCTACAAAGCAACATGCAAGCAGTAAAGCCTTTCTACCACGGAACTCATAAACTACGGAAATGAGATGCAAACCATTGGTCTTCTGCTATCTTTTTTTTTATGCCTGATAGGTTGTTAGCCTTTGACCGCTATCTCACCTCATGGTAAGTGATGATGTGGTCGAAGATGTTGTTAAGGCTAAGCTAGAAGTACTGGCTCTCAAGGACAACTGCCGGAACACACCGTTAGGTGCTTGGCGACAGATTTTCTACTTGAGGGTGGTAACTAGCCAGGTGGTAAATGCCCTACTACCATGCTATAACGACTGCCATCCTAAGACAACAACCGGGACCGACGGCTTAACGTGCCCTCCGAAGCACGGAAACGCTCAGTAGTAATGTCACTAGCGGTCACCCATCCAACTCATGACCGCGCGCGACGTTGCTTAACTTTGCTGATCGGTTTTGAACAGCAAAGTAAACTTCGCTACGAGCGCTTCAACATCTACATACAACATCTGCTCACGACACTACGTTAATGCGACTATATTCTAAATTTTTTATTGAACCGTAAAGCTACAGCCTGTGGGGTGCCGGGCTAGAATCTCACCCCCCTCCTGTCGTAAGAGGCGACAAGGGTAACAGACCAGAAGGTGGGCAACAGCACTATCTGAGGAAGTAATATCACTGCGATTCTCAAGATGCCTTCCAAGCGCGGGGGTTATTGAAAATCCCTCCGTATTGGGGGAGGCTGTGTTCAGCAGTGGACTAAGTAAAGCCACATGTGAAGAGTACATTCTATTTAAACAGAAACCCACCTTAAAAAAACTAAGTTTTTTTTGTGTATGACTGTATATTTTGTATGCCAGTAGCGCGCGTCGCCTCGTGTGTAGAACATGGTGCGTTTGTACAGAGGCTGATACTGACGAACTGTGACTACGAAATATGTTAACTACTATAAGACATGCGCGTACAATACTCGAGTCGCTTGTGGTAGAACGGCCTTACTGATGCATAGATAGAAGCAGATAGTGATAGCATATATGCATACAGATATTTAATAAAGTATTTAGTTTTGAGTGATCTCACACACCTGTATTTCGTTGACAAGCTAAGTACCTTTACCATATTGTTAAAAAACACTTACTAAAAATGGAACCGACTTCAACGCTCAAAAGTGTGTAATAACTTATTGAAATCGGAACCATGATGGTTCAAAAGTACCAATTATCAACATTATTGTGCGCATGGTACCGACTTCTACCAGTTATTTCATACTTTTGAGTGTTGATGTCGCTTCCGTTTTTAGGTTAAAAAAAATTGTTACCCTTTTTAGTGACCCTTGCTGTCAATGACTATATCATCAAGATTGGAAACTTTTCAGTTATTACAGTGTAACTCAAAAACGACTTGACCGATTTTGATGAAATTTAAATGGGAATAAACAGGAAACATCATCTTTCAAATAAAAAAATGAATCATCAAAATCGGTTCACCCAGTGAAAAGTTGAAAGAACCTCCTCCCTTTTGAAGTCTGTTAAAAAAAGGAAATAATTAAATTACCATTAGCCTCTGGTCCGTTGAAACAGAGCACGGGGTCAGGTTCGCTGGGCGGCGTGGGGGGAGTTGGTACCTCTCTCCCTGGTTGGTTGTTGGAGAATGGACTCTGTAAATATAATGTAAGGTTATATAATTAAATAGCTTATTGATTTCCATTGCAGTGTGCAATGTGAGGGAATTCGAGGTATCTATTCTACATAAAATATAACTGCTACACTTATATACAATTAACAAAATAACGTGTGTATAATCTCATTCGGTAATATTCTAATTATGAAATGAAATACAGACTTTTATTGGCATATTTTATTTACATACTTGCCAACAAACAAAAATTGCTCTTGTAGTGGCTTATATTGCCAAAAATAATATTTTTATAGGAGCCGTATTATCGCTAATAAGGGTGCGTTTGGGCACAAATTATAAGGACAATAACCTTATTCTCCCCTTACTTTACCGTCCGCAAGTTAAACTTATAATGAAAGAAAAAAACTCCTAAAAAGCCAGTACTCTTGTTTTGTCTCCTAACAAAACAATGCTTTAAAACATTTATTTTAATTATTAAGGTACAATGTGTCCCGACCAAGGAGGTTTCAAGTCAATTTAAGTACACATTATCTGTTGTGAGCGCTGGTTCCGATCCATAGACAAATAACAGACTTTAAATTTTGGCACTATGTCGTACATACGAATTTGAGTAATAATTTGTAGGATAAACAATTTATTGAATGTAGCTACCTATAGCCATGAGATTAAATAAAGTAGTGTATGCAACTGCATATAATCAGGTATTAAAACACTCGTGAAATCTTATTTTGAAACTCGCCTGCGGCTCGTTTCAAAAAACTGCACTCATGTTTTATACCCTCTATTATATGACAGTTGCATAAACTACTATTAAAATATGATAACACCTTATTATAACCAAAGGTTTATAAAAGTTTGTCAGGCATATTTTTCTAAACATGTTTTTTTTTAAATCATCAAGAATTTTCAGAGAACAAATCTTTTACGCACGTGTGGACATTTTCGATTCTTTCAATAATAACAATTAATGGACATACATTATTGATAAAAAAAACCTGTGACGAATGTAACAGTGTTTATATTGGTGAAACCGGTCATCATTTTGATATTAGATATAAAGAACACAAATCCGCGTATAGGAACGACCGTCCCGAACAGTCTCACTTTGCAAAACATTTAATTGAAAGCAATCATCAACTCCTTGATAGTAATACCTTTAAGATTTTACATTGTTGTGATAAGGGATTTCGATTGTGTGTATTGGAACAGTTAGAAATATTAACGCAGCGCAGGCGCTGCACTGTTGAATGAACAGACGCAATTGGTTTCATCACCACTGTTACGTATTTTTAGTGATAACTTGCCAGTACAAAATAGTTAAACATGTATTTGTTTTAGGAAGTAATTTTGTTATATTTTTTACGATATTATTCATATTCAAAAACACATTGCATAATATAAATAATTTAAAATTATTATTTGTAATGAATTTTGGCCATTATGATGTCATTGTCACTTTAAAAACGTATTACTCACCAATTGTTAGCTACAACAAAGAGCAGTGACTCGAATCTAGACAAAGGCGTGCTGACTCAGCTCTAGTCTATATAAAGGCGTGCTGAGCCGCCGGCCGCTCATTCTCGATCGTGCGCTCGTAGAGTCAAGACCTACTGAGGATGCTTCGTGTAGAAGCAAACGCGTCGAAAAACCTTCCGGTTTGGTTGCGTGGCGTTTGTGACGTCACATCGGCTTAGCAGGAAAATTAGGCGGAATTTTCACTAGATATATTTTTTAAGTGTTTTATTAAAATATTAATTTGATGTTTTCGTAAAATATTTGTTATTATTAAATTTACAGTTTACTAAAGTCACTAGTGATCCTAATGTGATAAAAAAAGAACAGAGGTTCCACCTGACGGGGAATTCTGAGGACTGAATCTGGTGATTTGCTACAGGTTATCACAATAATGAGCGACAAAATTTTGGAAATCACCGTTTATATAGGAACTGCTGACTGCCGCAGGTTTGTTAGGGATTCGAGTGTAGGTCAGCAATATATTTGATGTAACAGTACATCAGAACGAGGATTGGATCGTTTTAAGTTACACCTGGCAGACGCGTTTCCATCTCCTCAACCGCGACCGAAAGACAAAAAGACAAACACAGGTCCGAAATTCGACCCAGACAAACATATCGTGCTCTAAAAACTTATGGTAATGTGGTCGTCAATCTAATTTCCAGCTGATGCAGTCAAGATGCCACTACTCGTGTACAAACTTGGCCAATCACGAAGGCGCGCCCTGCCATATTTTTTAGTGTAGCTGCATAAGTTGCAACCTCTGTCTACAAGCGATGATATTAATTTTTTTTTTTTTATGCCTGATAGATTAGTCTTTGACCACTATCTTCCCTGATGGTAAGTGATGATGTGGTCGAAGATGTTGTTCAGGCTAACCTAGAAGTACTGGCTCTCAAGGACAGCTGCCGGAACACACCGTTAGGTGCTTGACGACAGACTTTCTACTTGTGGGTGGTAGCTAGCCAGGCGGGCATTCGCAAAATGCCCTACCACCATGGTATAACGACTGCCATCCTAAGACGACAACCGGGACCGACGGCTTAACGTGCCCTCCGAAGCACGGAAACGCTTAGTAGTAATGTCACTAGCGGTCACCCATCCAACTCCTGACCGCGCGCGACGTTGCTTAACTTTGCTGATCGGTTGAGAACAGCTAAGTAAACTTCGCTACGAGCGCTTCAAAACTTCTAAAGGTGTTGTTTATCAATCGAAATCGGTGTGTAACACTGCTTTTTATCCGCTTTTTTTTATATAAGCTAAAAATTTGAACCTTTATTCAAGTTTAGAAAAACAAATTTATTTAATTGTATATTACCAATATTAGTAATTATGGGTCCAATTTTTACTGTAAATTAACGCAGATATACTATATTATTTAAGATCCTTTCCTTGCAGCTAGCATTTTCATCACGTGAAGTGAAAAATAATTTTGCATCTCGAACCTTTGAAACCTTCGGTACGCTCAGGATTCTACATTTGTCATTCGCTTCCCCAGGTTTAAATACAAGAACTCGTGCCAAATAACAACTTTACAGCCTTTCGTAACAAATAGCTATATGTTTTACTGTATGTAACATAAATATTTACACCCAGACTAAGGTCATAGAACATATACACCAGTAGAGGTGACTCTCAAGTATGTGTGCGCGTATAATCTATGTGTGTGTTGGCTATGTGTGAGTGCGCGGGTGGTGCGCGGGGTGCGCGGTGTGTGGGCCGCGGCCGGGCACCTCTAGTGGTGCCTAGCGCCGGCACAAGGTCAACGTCGCGCGATCTCACACGTACGTACAGTGTCAAGGGTCTGCTTATGCTGAGATATGCGAGGAAGATGAGCGGTGTGAGAGGATTAAATCCTCCAATAAGATCGCTTCTTTCTCCTAGCCTCGCTGAGCAATGCGATATTATTGGTAGATTTTTTCTGTCATTTTCTTTGCACAGATCTGGTGGATACGCAGTTGCAGACGTCGTGTGCGACGAGGCTACCCGTATAAATACGCATGAACAATTTACTATGGAGGGGCGCGCCTTCGTAGTTGAACATCATGTCTGTCTCACTGCAGCACTTTTAGTATTGTCATTACCATATAGTAAAAAACTAAGTTTGTATTATTGTTAAAAATAAGTACATAAAAGATAAAACTGACATGCAGCCTGTGCCTAGGCCTGGGACTAGATGAGTTGATCCCCTCGGGGGCGGCGGGCCGGGATCCGATCACGTGCGATATACATCCGTCCATCAGCTGCTTTAACGCCTGCAATATCAATATTTATTTTATCTATTTATTTATTTAGATGCACAAAACAAATAACAATCATAACATCAACTAAGTTTACAATATATATATATAATAAATATATTTAATAATAAGCTTCAATTCTGTGAACTGGGGTTATCGAGGTTAGCTCAAAGGCTACTCTAACAGGCATAAAAAAGCAACAATGCAAGCACCTCAAAAATTTAGGAGACATATTTTTGGCGGTTTTTCATGAAATTATATATATATATATATATATATATATGCAAAAATTAAACAAAATCGTTACGAGCCGTTTCCCAGATACTCGAAACATATATACAGGGAAGAAAAATCAATGGACCCACCCTGAAGGGAAATTACTATTAATCTACAAGATTTTCAGAATCCTTAGTGGGAGGCCGTCGCACTCTCGCTTTCGTATGCATTAGTAATCAAGTAGTAATATGTATATATAACATGATTATTTATATAAAGGAGTAGAGTAAGGGATGTATTGCTTAAAACTGCGTAAGCGCTTGTGAATTGCTTCCATAGAGACGCAATTCACAAAAAACGAAAGATAACAAAATCAGGAGATAGTTTAGTGTTGCAGCTACGTATCTATCATTCCCATCCAAATTTCAATTACACCACTGGATAACTAAAGAATCAAATAATTTATTACGCTAAATAAGGACTGTCACACATCGCTCGCGGCGGAGGTGAGAGCCCGCCATTTTGTGACGTATTCACGTACAACAAACGGTCGTGTCCATAACTTGGACACACCCAATTTTTGTTTACATATATTGTGTTTTTGGTCATGGACTTGGTCCATTTTAAATAAAGTTATGTAACCAATATCAAGAAGAAACGCAGATTACACTTCCAGTGGAGTATAGTCCTGCAAAGAAAGATGTATATTGTTTTTGCAGTTAAATGCAAGGACATTCATATAAGGATCCAAATTCCTTGTTACCAACAACCAAAATAGTGGTCAAAAGCAATCGAGGAATAAAAACGAATTGTTACCTCAAATTCTTCTTCGCTCAAGTGTTTCGTATTGCACGGATCACAGGCTAGCATAAGGAACTCTAAACCTTGCGACGCCCATCTGTAAAGAAAATGTCGTGCTTCATGCTGTACGAACTCACATTTTTTTATTTAAAATTTTGGATTATTATTGAGTCAAAACTTGTAGTTGCAATGAAAACCTCTGTAATATTTTTTTATACGCAGCTCACAGATTCGCTTGGGGTGCCGATTACCCCATAAAGTAAATTTGTATATACTGAAAGAGCACCCTATAAAAACCCCTCCCATATCTTAGTGTAGAGGTCGTAAGAGGCGATGAAAAGATAAATACCAGAAGGTAAACAGGGCCTTCTGAAGAACTGCCATCCTCAAGACGCCTGCCACGCATGGGGATTATGGCAAACCTTTGTACGACGGTGGACATTAAGGCTGTGATGTCATACAGTTTGTTAGTGTAGACCGTGTGCTCGATATTTTGTTTGGTATTTATGTAAACATCTGTATTATCGAGTATTTTCTTTATGATTATTTCTAAATTTAAAATGTGCTTTACAATACACCAAGACGAGTCCTCCAGCGGGAGGTCTCAAACATATAGTCAATATTAACAAATTATAATGTTATTGTAATAATATATACCTGTCTGTAAGAAATTCTGATAAGAGATAGTGGTCAATGGCCTATAAGATATAAATTATTTTAAAAATATTGTCGAGGTTTAAATTGGTTTTAAGCACGAGTTATACACTCAGATTTTCACTTTAAATACGAGATAATTAGCTATAATGAAATTAAGTTTATTTTGTGCTACATACAGTGGTAGGGTATTTTGCGAATGCTTGCCTTGCTAGCTAACATTCCCAAGTACTTAGTCTGTCGCCAAGCACCTAACGGTGTTCCAGCGGCTATCAAAAAGCGAATACTTTCTAGGTTAAGCCTGTATACCAGCCTCGACCACATCATTAATGACTAATAGTGAAATGTTACTCAAACTGACCTCGGCCTCAGTCCACGTCCGGTATCGCACCTCTCGACGACGAACTGCATCCAACACTTGGCGAACTCTATAACAGCGCGCGCCACCAGCGCAGCCCACTGCTTCTCTACTGAACTGACGATGACGTCATGGACCCGGTGCGAACGCAACTCCACTTGCTCCTCCGGGGCTTGGAGACCGGTCAGGAGGACTTCGATGCTGGCTTGCGCCTGTTCATAGACAAAAAAAGACATTAATTATACACAGATATAATTTTAGAATGTAATTTTTATGTGGTTTAAATATGAATGAAATTTAACTTTGAATTGCTCTATTTTTTTCATAAATTTTTCATAATTGTATTACTATTTTTCAAAAAAAGTAGTGCAATTCAAAGTAAAATTTCATTCATATTTAAATCACATAAAAAAATTACATTCTAAAATTATACCTCTGTATAATCGATTGATTTAAATGTACCTAATAATTATAATATTTACACTGAATACTGTTATTTATAATTAACAGATAATTCATTTGCACTTGTCTTAAGGGTGAACTGGCCGGCCCGTTCTCCATACAAACGTCGTAGGGGGATCACTCCGTTATTTGAGGATTTAGGTCCAAAATAAAGCATAATATTGATTGATCTCGTCATTATCTAGGCTTGTATGATGCCGAAATTTTAATAAAATAATTAACTTGAGAATTATGCCTCGAAACATTTTCATATAAAGTTTTCGAGACCTATAACTTACAACTTAGTTATCTTTTTAAAATTTTGGAATAATACAAGCCTAGATAATGACGATATCAATCGGTTTTATGCTTAAGTCTGGACTTAAAATCTCAAATAAGGGAGTGATCACCCTACGACGTTTGTATGGAGAAGTGACCGGCCAGTTCAACCTTAAGATCAAAGATTCCAGAAGCTGCATTGACATATTATATTTTTTAATGGAATATAATGTTTATATATTTTCATAAAAACTAACGTGAGTTGACATAATTATTTACTGAACGGACGGAATTATTTACGAACACCGGTCGGAGATTACGACCAAACACCGTGAGTGCTAGCCGGTATATTCAGTAAATAATAATTTTTATATGCTTTTAGGTAAGCCTTTGAGAGGTAACATCTGTTACCGAGCACCTAACGGTGTGTTCTGGCAGCTATCCTTCGACTACATCATCACTTACCATCAGGTGATATTGTGGTCAAAGGCTAGCCTATCAGATATAGCAGTAATAAAGAGCTATAGAATGATAACAGTGACAGATTCTTGATCTGGGAACATATACAAAGTTACTTTATGCTGGGAACTATACCACATTTAGCAGAGAACTGTGCGGCATACGTGACTGATATGTAATGAGACCTTACACCCACCATTCACTCTCCTGGTTCTCCTTAGACCGATTTGTATTATCTGACAAACATATTATGTAAGTTGCCCTATAATCTAATAAATGCCTTAAGCTATCGTATGTACAAACTATCGTTCACTTCCAGACGTGAAGAAGTCAGTAGTTACTGACCTGATTGTCTCCAAACTGGTTCATGTTGTCGAACAGTCTATCGTCGAACACAGTTCCCTCATAGTCGTCTATGATGCTGTCTGTGCGAATGAACTTCCCCCGCGGGGGGCGCGGCGGGGCGGGGGCGGCGCGGTGCGTTACTGCAGGAGGACGTGACGTCAACGGTTCGGTCACGAAGCGGTGCAGTTCTTTGTGAATCTGGAAACGCAGGTATAAAACTATAGACGAAGAAATTTGTACAAGGCAGTGGGCCAATTTTGATACTTATTAAATTTTTATGTATTGAATTCAAGTTTTGATAACGAATCAAGTTGCACTGCTTTGATGTTTATAGTAATGACGAAAAAAAATTAAATTAAAATATTGTTATGTGGGGTGCCGGGTTAGAATTGCACCTCCCAATATAATCCCGTGGGTGTCGTAAAAGGCGACTAAGGGAAAAATACTGGAAGGTGGGCCGCAGCGCCTTCTAAAGAACTGTCATCTGACACTGCGATCCCCAAGACGCCTGCCAAGCGTGAGGATTATGGCAAATACCCCCTTTATAGGGGAGGCTGTGTTCAGCAGTGGACATAGTTAATAGCTTTTTTAAATCAATATCTTAGTAGGCTTTTGCTTGTCTGACTTTTCGCTAAACTAAGAAGTCCAGGACTAGAAGTGATTTTCTGATTTTACTTCAAGGTTCAGAAGTTAAATGGTTTCGCTTTGTGTAGACTTTATAGTAGACCAATACCATGAAATAAAAGAAAACACACACACAAATATAACACAACATACAAAAGAAAAACCACCAACACAGAAAGGCACACAACAAACAAATAAAAAAGTCCCAAAGTTATATCGAATTTGCTCCCGTAGATTATCCTACTCGTAAGTGCAGTTACCTATATACAGACATAACGTGATTTATATACAAAGTTTTATGGTTACACGTTCCGTGATAAAGCGGTATATCAGGGTAGCAATGTTTTATTAGTTAGTGATGAAATGATGATAAAGTCTTACCTACGTTATAACCAGAACTTAACATCATGTGCCAAAAACCAAACTGTACCTAGGAGCCTTGATTTTGTTGGTCCGATTTAGGGAAATATTTGTACAAATATCTTAATTATTACTATATCTAAAAGTCCACTCATCAAAACCACGCGTTACTCAGTGCTCTTCACACATGACACTAAAAAGTTACCCTGAATTTCCCACTAACTTGTGTTCTGATATTTTAACGATAGACAATAGTCATGAAAAAGTTTACCTAATGAAATATATCTTAATTAAATAAATCTTACTAAGTATACTATATTTTTTCCTCCGTGAGGTGCCGGGTTAGAATTGCACCTCCCTATGTCATCCCGTGGGTGTCGTAAGAGGCGACTAAGGGAAAATTACTGGAAGGTGGGCAGCAGCACCTTCTAAAGAACTGCCATCTTACACTGCGATCCCCAAGCCGCCTGCCAAGCGTGGGGATTATGGCAAATACCCCCTTAATAGGGGAGGCTGTGTTCAGCAGTGGACGAGTCGGCTGTTACAGTACAGTATACCATATTTTACTAAATATACTTGTACTATATTGTACCAGGGCAGAGAGAAATGGCGATCCGCGGGCCCAGTACAGCTGTTTCGCTTTACCCTTTGTATCTTGTGTTTTAGCCAGTTTATTTGGTACTTCGGAATGGCACCTTTATGCAAGAAACTTTTGGCACATATAGGTACATATTTTCCCCCATCCCTGGTTAACTCTCTATTCATATTCGGGCTCTATACTCAGCAAGGCGTAAAGACTCGTAGTAAGTAGAAAATTGCAAATATTATCTCTTCCATGTCTATACATAGAAGAAATTGCTCTTTTTGTTAAACAACATCCAAATTTCTTCGAAATAAAAGGTAATGTACATCACTCTACTCGATATAGAAAAAATCTTGTAATGCCTAAATCTAACCTAGCATTGTTTCAAAATAATACATATTGTATGGCAATAAAAATTTATAATAAAATCCCAATAGACATTTGAGACTTACCTTTAAGTAAATTTAAATCTAAATTGCATACTTGGCTATTACACTATTCATTTTATTCCATTGACGACTTTTTTAGATGTAAAACTAAAGTAATATGTAATTTAATTGATTTACCTTCGGACATAATTTTAGGACGTACTGCTTTATAATTAAATTCATATATTTCAATGTTTATATTTTTTGACATTGTATCGCTTCTCATTAGTTTTAAGATATTCTATTTTACTGTAACATTCAATATATATAAAATTTGTATGTAAGACCTATGTATAATACCCATGTTTTTGACAAATAAATCATTCATTCATTCATAGTTGGTAGCCCTATAAGCAATATATTTTGAAGACGTACCCGCATCGCAAAAATTTTCTCGATCTTTTGAACGAGTACGTTCATTAGTGACAAACATTTAGTGGACCACTTAAGCCATCAGCACCATCATGTTGGTATATGGATACATTTGGCACCAATTTCTCCCACTAGAGCTATTGATAATACATTCGGTCCAACTCCCCCTACAACATACTAGACGCTAAGTATCAGTCTTTATAAAACCGCCACAAAAAGCTTTCCCAGATTGAGCACATAAATAGGTTAATCATGTACAACACATTCTACTCTACTCTTGTCTTCTCACAAGGGAACAACCGGCGCAAAACAAAGCTATTCCCGTTCACTCTCGATCAATTCACAGGGGTTAATTACTGAAATCGCAGTACAATTTCTAGTGCGACGAAAAGGCAACAACCGTCACAAAAAGCGTCCCCGATTGAGGCACGTACCCCCCCTACAACAGGGTTGATAGTGTCGTGCACTAGCATGGTGTCGGGGCGGCGGGGGCGGGGGGCGCGGCGCGCGGGGGGCGCGGGCTGCAGGGAGGCGGGCCGCACGCGTCGGTAGCTCCTCTCCTCGACCAGCTTCAGAGGTTCCATCGCGAATTTGTACAGCTCTTTGTGTAGCTGTGGAAGTGTGGAAGTGCGCCCTCTCACTAGTTATTCTATCTTTTTGTTAATGCTAACATTGACGCAACAATTCGTATATGATAACGTGATCGAAAGTGGCAGTAGTCTGGGAAAGGTAACTGATTTTCCAGAACGGCTATCAGATACAGCGTTAGGTGTTCGACTAAAAATGTTCCCTAGACAGTCGGTTATGGTAGAGTATGTTCAACTCTTAAGGTTACATACACGTTCCTGGTTTTCCAAGAGCAGACCTCTAAACCTCCTATTGAAAATATAAACGAACACAACACGTAGAATATGAGACAGTATCAAACCACTGCGTGCTGTTAGAAGTGCAAATAATGACATGCTTTAAAGTGTAAGACCAGCCATAAGAAAAATATAATTAAAGTATAGAATGAAGCTCCATATTTAATGACCAGAAATTTACAACAAAAATATTATGCGGTAATTATACCAATATTAAAATTTCGCTTTTTTATGTTACTGTGACGGATCAAGCACGAGGCGTACCTGATGTTAAACGGACTAACCTCTGCTTATAACAGATACACTTCGTCACAAGTCACGAATTGCACTGCGCCCGTCACCTTGAGACATACTTGTTAAGTTTCATGTGCCTGTAATTTTACTGGCTCTCAAGGACTGCTGCCGGAACACACCGTTAGGTGCTTGGCGACAGATTTTCTACTTGAGGATGGTCGCTAGCCAGGCGCGGGCATTCGCAAAATGCACTTCCACCGTGCGGTGAAGCTCAAGCCCGCGGTGGGATTCAAAACATGGACCTGCGGCACGGCAGTCCATAGCCAATGCCATTGAGCCATCACTGTTTCAAAGTTCAAGTTGAACTAGTTTAGTTAGCTCTAGGTCTAAGCTACACCACCACATAATTTCTAATATAACTATAATTCAATAAAGACTATAGATAAAGCAAGGATAAAATAAAAATACTGAAATTTTCAAAATGTGTGTAGATACAATTAAAATTTGTGTAAGCGACGTCACTCTCCAGTAACACTTTCTTCGTGTTTCTTGTTTTTTGAATAGTTGTGTTCTTTCGCTGTATATCACAGAGGCTGCCTATGCCACGATGCTTATTTTGTGGACTGTCACCATAGATCATTTAATATGGTCTAAATAGAAATCTTAGAAATTATGTTATATATAATAACCTCGAAGCCCAGCTTGCAGGTCTGCAGCAGCAGTTCCCGAACCCGCGTGAGCACAGTCTCCGGCACGTCGAGGGCATCCTCTTCGAAGGCAGGCGCCGACTGCAGCAGGATGAACTCCACTTGCTTCACTATGAAGTCGCGGATCGACATCAACGCTTTCTGCAATTAATAACGAATCAAATCATTCATTTTCAAAGTACAGGTAATACAAATGTGGTCATAATAATTATATTGGTTGCGATACTTAACCCTGGTAGGGTATGCAAATTAAAAAAGAAAGAAAAAAGAAATTTATCCATCAAATTAATTAAAATAATAACTTATCAATACTTGTATACATAACCACATTAAGAATATAAATAATTAAGAATATAACAATTAAGAAATAAATATATTTTGGGTAAATATCATTTAAGCCAAACTTAATTTAAAGCAAGAAAATATAATAACTACATACTTTGTGTATATGTCATGTCCCATTATAAAAAAATCATTTCATAATACTCATAATATTAAAGTTATATTAATTTACATTTATATAAATACCATTTTAGTATTCACATATTCCTGAACAGTAAAAAATCTCTTCAACTTATATTGAATATAAAAACTGAGCTCGATTCTTTAATCATTTGTGGTAATTTGAATTACCATTCCGAAAATGCTGTTTCTAAAGAGTGTGGTCCTGGTTTTTTCTGAACATAGTTTAGTCTTATATCTAACGCTACTAAACATCCTATAGCTTATGTCCGTCCGAACCAAGAGTGATACCTCGTAGATATACAAAGAAGGTTATGTTAAAATTTTAAGAGACTTAAAATAAATTACACAAGAATCAGGGTTGTGTAGCCCACATATAGACTTAATGCATTTTTTTGTGCCTTGAAGACTGTGTCCTTTTCAGCAGACTTCAACTGAACCTTATATCATCTTCCTTATTGTGGTGTCGTTCCGATTTCTTGATTCGTCTTGATGTACAAGAACGTTATATTGACTAGTATTATAGTGAATGGGCGGAAGGCTCCTGACACCTACTATTCAGCTAACAGGCAATCTAAAGGCCAAAACTTAACTTCAACGTAAGCCCGCGAAAAACCACTCCAATGCTGAAAGTGTACCGAATTCCTAAACGCCCCATATATGGCACGATTTGTCTTTCCGATCGGTCGTTTCAGGCCGATCGAAATGACGATTCGATAGTGTAGGTCAATATCGTTAACAATTTACTTAATCGAATGATATATCGAATACAATAAAAACGCATTCAAATATGAACATCGTATAGATAAATCAAGAGTGTTTTATTTGGATTGATCGGTGCGACTTATCGGATCGTATATAAACGCTTTACGATGTAATTTCAAAGTAAGGCAGCGGCAAAGCTCTAAATAGTCTTGTGGTTATATACCCTACTGCACCGTTGGTGGGGTGTCCTTTCTTTTTTTTTTTTTTTTTATGATATTGTGATGGAACAAGCCCGAGGCCCACCTGATGTTAAGTGGACTAACCTCTGCCTATAACAGACGCATTTCGTCAGTGACGAATTGCACTGTGCCCGTCACACTGAGACGTCCAGTTGTTAGGTCTCATTAGCCTGTAATTTTTCTGGCTCTCAAGGACTGCTGCCGGAACACACTGTTAGGTGCTTGGCGACAGATTTTCTACTTGAGGGTGGTCGCTAGCCAGGCGGGCATTCACAAAATGCCTTTCCACCATGCGGTGAAGCTCAAGCTCTGGGCGGGATTCGAACCATGGACCTGCTGCACGGCAGTCCATAGCCAATGCCACTGAGCCATCACTGCTTCAAAACATCACTCTTTCACGAATGTTGCCGAATACTCACGAAGATCGCCTGCCTCTCCTCGAGGTAAGCCGGCGGCGGCGCCCTGGCCAGCCTCGCGGCGAGCGCGCGGGCCCACTGCGCCGCTTGTAGAGTGTGCTCTCTCTCACACGCGAATATGTTCTGCGCCGCACGGCAAACTGCATACACAGAGTGGCTGCAAAACCTGAAATATTGTAATAATATTCATAAACTCTTTGTAAGGTTCAATAGAGAAGTTAAATACGTAAGACATGGCACATTATGAAACGAGTGGAAAGTTTACATTTTTGTGATTGTGACGGAATAACCACGAGTCCCACCTTTTACACACCGTTAAGCGGACTAACCTCTGCCTATAATACATTGATTTCGTCACATGACGAAATGCATCTGATATATACAGGATTATTGGTTAAATGCTAACAACTAAGAGGTTGTTAGTTATTATATTTATAAAAGTCAACCTTAATATTAAATTAGCTTAAGTGTTTCAAAACTGACGTCTCACGTTTCTAACTTTAACCTTATTCGAACGAAATAAGTGACTTGACGAACGATTTGACTTTAAACAGAGATTGTGTAACAAAGCCTAAGCAGTAAAGTATGCGACCATCCACTCAGGGCTCGATAAACAGTTCATCAGGTTAAGTTGATTCGGCAATGCTTTAGTTTGAATGTCACCCCCTCCCTCAATTGAACCAAATGGTCTGACAGGACCGAATCGTGACACCCACCATGCACCATCCAAGCAGTCTTCTCAATGCTACCCCTAAAGATTTACCACGTTATTGTTTTTCCTGTTTCCGCTACTACATCCATTTAAAATCACGTGATGTAGACATTCATAAATGCATATTTACTTTACTGTATTTACCGGATTGTTCACTGCTCAACAGAGCCTCCCCCATCAAGGGGAAGTTTGCCATAATCCCTACGCTTGGCAGGCATCTTGGGGATCGCAGTTTAAGATATCAGTCCCTGAGAAGGCGCTGCTGCCCACCTCTCGGTATTTTACCTTTAGTCGCCTCTTACGACACCCACAGGTAGCAATAGGAGGGGGGTGCATTGTAGCCCGGCACCCCACGAGGCAGGGCGGGGCGGGCCATATTTATTTAGAACGCATATCTTTGTGAGTGTATGTTTGTAAAACTTTATGCCGACATGGCAAAACCCATTTGTATGAAACTTATAATATAGATAGTTTAGGTCCTCTTTTAACACGCAGGATCTTTTTCATCATTATCTACGCGAGTGAAACCGCGGGCGCAGCTAATAATTTAATAAAATTATAAACTTATCAAATTTACCGAGTATTTTTTATATTCACGCAATGTCGCTATTTCTTTGTGACATTTGCAACCAGCCTATAGGCAATATTTTTAACCAATTTAGAAACTCTGAGGAAGAAGTTTCTTGACTAGTAACATTATTATTTTTAACATTGTTAGGTTTGCAATAACGCCTGCTATGCGGATTACATGCGGATTATATTTTTATGTTTTGAAATGAAATGAAATTTTATTAGCTTGTGATCATAGGTTACAGGTTGTTGAAATATTATAAGAAAGTATCACAAGGTTATAAGTTAAGTATCGCATCAAAGCATGAGAGTAAAGAATACCATATTATCATAATAATCTAGACAAATAATTATTTTTTTACAAAAAACAGAGAGTAATATATAAACATATCAATTGTAGGCATATGACATTTGAGTTGCTTACTTACTAAATATTTTTATCATTTAAAAAATCGTCTATTGTATAATACGCCTTGGTCATTAGGAAATCAGAGAGATTCTTTTTAAAAGTGTGCAGATCGTTCGTATCACGGATTGTGATTGGTATTTTGTTAAAAACAATTGGTGCCATACGAAATATACTTTTTTTTTAATAATGCCGTTTTTATTCTTGTGCCTAATTGGCGTAAATATTTTTCACGTCTGCTACCAGGATTATATTTTTCAAAGAGATTTGTATTTGTCATTACAAAAACAGCAGTTTCAAATATATAGAGACATGGCAAGGTAAGCAGTTTTAATTTGATGAAATATTCTTTGCAAGAATCGGTTTGCTGTAGATTACACATGGCTCTTATGCATCGTTTTTGCGCTTTGAAAACAGCAAGCTTTTCAGTTGAATTTTATGGATGCCAATGCGTAACTTTTATGTTTTATGGATGACATCGCGTAACTTTTATGTTTTATGGATGACAATGCGTAACTTTTATGTTTTATGAATGACCATGCGTAACTTTTATGTTTTATGGATGACAATGCGTAACTTTTATGTTTTATGGATGACCATGCGTAACTTTTATGTGTTATGGATGACAATGCGTAACTTTTGTTTTATGGATGACAATGCGCAACTTTTATGTTTTATGGATGACAATGCGTAACTTAGATGTTTTATGGATGACCATGCGTAACTTTTATGTTTTATGGATGACAATGCGTAACTTTTATGTTTTATGGATGACCATGCGTAACTTTTATGCTTTGTGGATGACCATGCGTAACTTTTATGCTTTATGGATGACCATGCATACATTTTATGGATAACCATCTTTTAACTGGATCATCCAATCTTGATGATTGGGTGATGTAATGTGGACGAGCGAACATCGATGACAACGGTTTCTTTTAAAAATACAAACTCGTACGATAACTGTACTTTTACGCAGGAATCTCGACGTAATTTTTTTTATATATATACCCTGTGATTTCTATTATTATTTTAATAAAATTATCGCGAACACTATTATAAAATAATATCTAAAATATTAAAATACATTAAAAGTACTAAATTGATCAAATAGGAAATTAAATGCATACTTCCGCTACTAATTAAAACGTCAAATGACGGTAGTTAGTACTATGGGTGGGGGAACAAGATGGCGGCTGTCAGTGCCCTTACAGCTAGCAAGAGGGACAGTCGAAGTGTGGATACCGGGTAAAACGTGCATAACTTTGGAGCTCTTGTAAGTCAGATTTTATCATCATATAGCTTTGTGATAAATGTGTAATTACCGATGCAAAGGTGCTATGAAATGGTTCTGGTGGTAAGGGACGGCTATATGGGGAAAATGAGAAGGCTGTTTTCTAACGGCGAAAGCCCTATTATATGACATTTCAAATCAGCTTGGCATAGATATAAATATTGTGTACATTTCTCCCATAATAATATAGCGAAGCAGAATATTTAAATTCATATATTTGCACTTTCGCAACAATGATGGTAATGATAAGATGTTTTTTTTGGTCAGATACGAGTATGATTCTGAATTTAAAGGTCTTGAATTTTTGTGAAGGCCTCCTGATGTTGCCACAAGTGGCCTTCACAAAAATTGATCGGTTATGACGTTACGTCGGATTAACAGGAATATTAGGCGGCATTGTCACTAGATTTATTTACTTACTTTTTAAGTGTTCTTATTTTATAAAAAAAATGTAATGTTTGTTATTATTAAATATGGATTTCCGCCAAGGAACGCCTGAATCTATTATTTTACCTGGTGCAAGGACACTCTTTGATAGCCTTTTCATTCTTGAGCTCTTCGAATTTCTCGTTGAATGACCTGAGGAGCCGATTCAACTGGTTGCACACTATCGTTCTGAAAAGGAAGTACATAATATTAGGTAAAGTACAAGTATGCCTGTCCTTAGTGTTGAATGTAATTATGTGTTTAGTAAACCTTTGCACATTTTTTTTTTATTCCTCATAGGTTAGCCTTTGACCACTATCTCACCTGATGATGATGAGGTCAAAATATTATTCTAACCTAGAAGTACTGGCTCTCAAGGATAGTTGCCTGGACACACCGTTAGGTGCTTGGCGACAGATTTTCTACTTGATCAGCAAAGTTAAGCAACGTCGTCGTCCCGGTCATGAGTTGATGGGTGACCACTAGTGACATTGCTACTGAGCGCTTCCGTGCTTCGGAGGGCACGTTAAGCCGTCGGTCCCGGTTGTTGTCTAAGAAAGGCATTATGCGAATTCCTGCCTGGCTAGCTACCACTTTCAAGTAGAAAATATGTCACCAAGCACCTAACAGTGTTCCGGCAGCAGCCCTTATATTACAGACACATGAGACTTGTTTAAAAACCTGGCTTTTATGAATTTGTGCTTTAGCAGCAGGCTTTTATGAACTAGAGTTTAAAAAGCCGTTTTAATCTCATAAACAGGAACGTTACGATGATGAGATATGAACAAATAACTAAATAATAGAAACTCCTTGGTGGTTTTAACCTTTAGAATTGGCCTTGTATCGTTTTATAACTAAATAATGTATTTACCGTATAGGTAAAAATCATGTTTCATAACTTATATGAAACAGTTTGTCATTAACAACAAGGTAAGAAATCTGTGTAGTGTATATAAGAGCGCTATACTACCGAGCGCTAACCTAATACTAAGGGCCTGTTTCAGAATGTTCGAGTAAGTTCCGGTTATACTACCCAGAACATAATTAATAAATAAAACACTATCTTTGCGTTTCACAGTCATCGATTTAGCCTATCCATCGGCATCGGTTAATACTTGAAACGCGCTGCATGTTAACTGTCATTTTTATCGTTCTATTATTTTGTGTTCTGGGTAGTATAACCGGAACTTACTGGAATATTCTGAAACAGGACCTAAAAGAGTGTAAGTTTATTATAACGATGAGTGTTTGTGTATAGAACAATGCAGTGTGTATGTAAGTATAGTCTGGTTATTATTATTTCTTTGTTAATGGCTTCTGCGGTTTAATGTTACCACAATTCTGCCAATGTCCGTTCATGCTAGTTTCATAAGTCACGTGGAGTTATTACTTTAATTTAGAATATGATCGGTATTTAGAATGATGATATAGTCTGGTTTTTAATTGGAGATCAAAAATGTAAACAAAGAAATGTCAATATATGTCATTGTCAAACTGATAGGTCAGGGTGTTCAATAGTTTTTCTTCAAAAATATTCTCACAAGTGTGGCTATTAATAACAAAAAATCTTACACTATTTTTTTCAGGCTTGAATATATGCGTAAATATGTACGCGCATATAAAAGTGTTTTATTGTTTCATGCATTCATGCAATAAATTATAGCATTAAATATATTTTTTACATGAAATGCTCCATCCGTTCCCAAAATTAGAAAAATTACCAAGTACTTGTAATTTTTTTGCACGGTTAACACCTTTGTTTACATTTTTGATCTCGAATTAAAAAGCAGAGTATAAGTAGGTAGGTATAGTATACTGACGAGAAGGTGAGCGGCGCGAGATGGTGCGCCGACTTGATCCTGCGCGCGAGCGTGGCGGCGAACCTCCACTCGGCCTGCAGCGCGCCGCGCGGCATCGCCTCCTTCTCCGACATCGTGCGGAGGTACGACAGGTACAGCTGCACAACATCTACTGTCAAATTACCTACACACCCCTTTTATTACAGCGCCAAAAAATTCTAACCCACGTCCTCCAATTTCGCGCCGGATGCCTACACCATTCGACAACAGGGGTATACTCGTTCGAGCCGCAACTTTGTGCTTCAATTAATTTACTTTAAGAGCCCTTTTACATTTTGCAGCCTTCTCACTCGCACTTTTAAAGATAATTTCAAATAGCAACAATATGGTTTATATTTTTTAAAATGTGGTCAATCATTATTTTGCTGCATGCAACTATAGATGTTCTCTACTAATTTTCATTTTGATATCTGTTATGGGAGATCCAAAACGCGTAATTTAGTTATTTTAAATTTTGGGCCTCTAATTCTAATTGGACTCAACATGTAACAAAGTAAAAATATGTTGAGAACATCTATATCATGCAGCGAAATAATGATTGACTACATTTTAAAAAATATAAACCATATTGTTGCTATTTGAAATAATCTTTAAAAGTGCGAGTGAGAGGGCTGCAAAATGTAAAAGGCCTCTTAACCGTCAAGGGGACAGTGCGCGGTCATCAACCAGATATAATAGACTTCAACTGATCGAAAGAAGCTGTTTCAAACTCTCGGACAGATCCACTTATATCTCTTAATATGATTGCATGCACTATCACGTGTTAAGCATAAATAACATTTACAAATTTTGTGCTCTAATAATTTGTAAATGTGATTTCAGTTTAGTGCGCGATAGTGCTTGAAATTATATTTAGAATCACCTGTTTTATATTATGAATATTGACGCGTAGATAAATCGCTTGCCTGATGATAAGAGACAGATAGAGATAGAGTAATCGTGTTGTCTGTATATCGACAACAAACAGATACAAGTCATACCCAAAATAGTGAACTTATTCAAGTAAATAATGCGACCTATCTGTAATTGGTTCACATGTCTTCTGTTAAATTGAAAAATGATAAATGTTAGAAGTTTTCTTTTGAACCCAATATTAATCTTCGCCTAAAACATAAACTCTCTATTGACAATGCGACAATCTTCCTGGGAGTCAAAACGGATTCAACTTAATAGTAGGATCCTCATATACATGATCTATGCGAAAGCCTAAGTTCTGCTGCATATCTATGGCAGTTCGTAAGATATGACAGTTAAATCTTTCTTAGGGTATCGTGTGCGATTTAATAATAAAGTACCTACAGATATCACAATGTACATAGAAAGTAAATTAAAGTTACGCGTCAAAAACGTTTCGATTAAGAATGCTCACTATACAGTGTGATTATTTTAACGACAAAAATGCTTGGACGATTTCGCCTCTCCCGAGCTGTCACCTATTACCCACGATAAACAAATATAGTAATCATAGTAAGTAAACAATAATTAATTCAAGAAAACCTAAGACAACATTAGAGTTTTTGAAGCAGTGATGGCTCAGTGGCATTGGCTATGGACTGCCGCGCAGCAGGTCCATGGTTCGAATCCCGCCCAGAGCTTGAGCTTCACCGCATGGTGGAAGGGCATTTTGCTAATGCCCGCCTGGCTAGCGACCACCCTCAAGTAGAAAATCTGTCGCCAAGCACCTAACAGTGTGTTCCGGCAGCAGTCCTTGAGAGCCAGTGAAATAACAAGCAAAAATGAGACTCAACAACTGTCTCAAGGTGATGGGCGCAGTGCAGTTCGTCACTTGTGATGAAATGCATCTGTTATATGCCGATGATACCGCTTAACATCATGTGGGCCTCGCGCTTGTGCCATCACAATTACATTAAAAAAAAGAGTAATATTTTATAATATAGTTTGTAACACATTGTCTTTTAAAGACGTATAAAAAGAATAATTCCGAGGTTCTTCCCGTTCTGCTCCCAGTCGCCCTATAATATTTTTTTTCCGAACATAGCAAAAGAATGTAGAGTATTTCTTTATATTCTATATTAAAAACTTGTGATGTCCCTAAAATAAAAGATACATGATTTCCACTTCATATTAAATACTTTTTATTGGTAGGTATAAATAACATAAATAACTTAATAAGAGCTGTTAGTTTCTTCTTCTACATTAACAATTGTTTGATTACTTATTTAGTAATAATTATTCTCCCAATGCATGTATAGGCAAAAACTCACGGACACCCGATTTGGTAGCTTCAATCAGTAAATACTTTGGATAAAATTATTTAAAACTAATTTATTTTTCGTATTATAAATAAATACCCTTAATTCATATATTTTCGTTGTATGCTTTCATTGTATTTAAAAATATTTTACAATATTCTACAAAGAAGTTTGGGAGGAAGTCAGATTGTCTACAAAGTTCAAATCATACAAAAATCTATATGATTTGACGTATTATTTATAAGGTATTTATTATTAGAGACTCTGAGAATAAAAGCTCGGTTTTCGGTCTCTGTCAATAAACGAATTGTGGTCTCCACCTCGCTACTCTCCAAGCCGGTCTATGTGAACAGACACTAAACGTAACGCTTGTTCATAACAGTTGCAGTGTCACCGTTCCTGACTACTTAACACTGCTTTGCGCTAGTCACTCAGAGTCATTTATTTTTTTATCTGTGTAACGTTGCCCTTCACGTTTAAACACATTCATTTTTGCATACTAGATAGATATGTAGCTATTGTTAAAGTACACCAACACTGCGAATAATACAAAAAGAATATACAAATGTCACAATTATCGGTCTTATAACTACAGGCGGTTGTCCAAAAATAAATGGAAAGTTAAAGTTCGGTGATTGGGCAACTACAGGTATTCGAAACAGTAGAGATTATTTGTTTGATCTGTATCGTAGGGAAAATTTAACATCTTGCAAGCAGTTTCATGATTATGTTAGGAATTATTCAAAAATATTTAAGTCTGTATGCTTGTGTGCTAGATCTTTTTTTATTAGAAACAAAATTAGCAAGTCTAAAAATAAAATAAAAACCATTTGGATACGAGAAATAGTGAGACTCATAAAAATAATCCTAGAGATTCAACATATGTCTTAACTATTGATAAGAATCAAATATTTGATTCAATACAAGTAGATCGCTTTTAGCGATAAGACCGCCCTTTGTACCTTTCTATTGTTATTGTTTCTTTGTAATTTCCTGTTCTTTGGTGTCAATAAAGAGTTATCGTATCGTACAAGTGGCGAATATATAATATTTGAATATTATTTTTCTAACTTACCCCTAGTTGTCATTATTTCATTGGATTCTTGTCCCAATGTAGCAGAAACTTTTTTAAAACATAACTTTCCTAAATATCACCAGATTTTTCTTTCAGACACACGACATTATAAAGTCATTTAAAAGTATGAACATAAAGAGTACCGAAGACTTGTGGGGTATGTCAGTTAAAGTGGAAGAGTCTATAATTTGCATTATTTAGAAACAATATTCAATCTGTGTCTCGATAGAGGAAACTTCCCCGACTTAATGAAGGAAGTACTTGAAAGGTCAAATTACTGACAGAGATGCAGCAATTAAATCCATGGAGTCTGATCTATCTGCCTCAAGGAACTCTATACTAAAGTTGGAAGCTCGCATATCAGGTGTTGAAAAGATTTCTCGTAGCCTCAATCTCGAAATTCATGAAGTCCCTGAGACCAAAAATGAGGATTTGCTGACTTTGTTTAGGAGGCTTTGTGAATGCCTCCAGGTAGTGGTATCTGACGGTGATATAAAAGCTTGTCGTCGCGTCGCGAAAATGGATAACACATCAAAGAGACCACGAAACATTCTTGTTTCCCTATCCTCTCAGAGAATCCGTGATCTCATCTTGTCATCTGTTACGCGCTTCAATAAGGCCCACTCAAAGGATAAATTGGCTACCACCCACATTGGCTTCACCGGAGAAACTCGTAGAATCTACCTGTCTGAACATTTGTCCCCTGAAACAAAGGAACTGCATAGTGCAGCTAGAAAATTTTGTAAAATTAATAATTATAAATTCGTATGGGTTCGATTTGGCCTAATTTATATACGTCAAAATGAACAAAGTCCGGCTATACATGTGAAAAATTTTGACACACTTAGTAAATATCACTGAATGATGATTATTTCCTTCTGAATAATAATTGTTTTTTTAATTAAGTGCATTTATCAACTCGTAATGGTTAACATCTATTACCAAAATGTCAATAGAATACGTAGTAAGTTGTCAGAATTTTATTTAAATCTCTTAAATGCGAACTATGATGTTGTATGCTTGACGGAGACTAATCTTAATAAAGGTGTGTTTGATGGCGAAGTTTTTGACGCTCGATATAATGTTTTTAGAAGAGATAGATTGGACACCAAGTCTTCAAAAAATGAAGGTGGTGGCGTTTTAGTTGCTGTTATGAAAAGCTATCAAGTTATCCGTCAGGCATCTTGGGAGACCGAATTAGAGGATATCTGGATCACATTAATGTCAGATAATATTCCTTATCTTAATATATGTGTTTGTTATTTACCTAATTATATAAAAAACATAAAATTAGAAGAATTTTACGCTAACTGCCATAGACTGCTATTAAATAACTGTTCTGAAGACAACTCTCTCTTGTTAGGTGACTTTAATACGCCTGATTTTTTCATGTTTTCCCATTCTAATTCTACTGTACCTTCTGTTACTACCCAAAGTAAAAGATTACAACTTTTAAATGAGTTGATTTCATTATGTAATCTCAAACAATGTAATAATGTCGCAAATACTAATGGAAGGATGTTGGACTTAGTTTTTTCCACTTTTGATGCTGTTAATGTTACAGAAGCACTTGCAATAAGTAAATTAGACAGGCATCACCCTGCTCTCTCAATTGAAATAAGTTCTTTTAAAATACAAAAAAGTCTTAGAAAAAGGGATAATAAACGGATAAACTTTTTAAAATGCGACTATCAAAATATTAAATTTGATCTAGATTCCATTGATTGGCATGATATTCTGTCCGCTACTGATATAGATCTGTGTACTGACATCTTTTACGAAAAATTGTTTGAAATTATAAAGCGACATACGCCGATAATTATAACAAAGCCTTCAACTTATCCTATTTGGTACAGCAAAGCTTTAATTAAATGTAATATTGAAAAGAATAAATACCACCAATTATACAAAATATATAATAACCCCCGAGATTACGATTCATTTTCATTACTCCGCGAAAGATTTAAAAAGATGGCTCACACATGTTATAATCAGTACCTCTCATCAATCGAAGATGCTGTTGACAAAAATATTAAACTTTTCTGGAGGTTTGTAAATAATAGAAAAGGTCATGTGTCCATACCAAATGTCATGAAATTTGGTAGCCTTTCATCGTCTTCGGGACAGGGAATTTGTGAACTATTTTCTCATTACTTTGGCTCGGTGTTCGAAATAGATGATCAGAGCTCAGCTTCGGTTGCTTCTGATCATAATGCACCATACTCTAATTGCCTTAACGGTTCACTATCATCAATTGTAATTACTGAACGTGATGTATTACTCAAAATTAACCAGTTAGACGTGAAGAAGGGCGCTGGACCTGATTTACTTCCTCCATCTTTTATTAGGGCTTGCGGAAAGCAGCTATGTGTACCTTTGTGCATTATTTTTAACAAATCTCTTGCCATTGGTGTTTTCCCTAAACGCTGGAAAGTTGCACATATCATTCCAATCTTCAAAAGTGGAGATAAATCTAAATGTGAAAATTACAGACCAATCAGCATTTTATCTTGCTTTGCAAAATTGTTCGAATCTTTGGTATACGGTTATTTATACAATCATATGAAACCTATGCTGTCGGACAAGCAGCATGGATTTGTTAAAAACAGGTCAACAGTTTCTAATCTTCTTGAATATAAAAATTACCTTTGTAAATGCTTTGCTGTGGGGGGTCAAGTTGACACAATTTACACCGACTTCTCTAAGGCTTTCGACAAAGTCAATCACAGGTTGCTTTGTCGTAAACTAGCATCTTATGGTATTCACGGCTGTTTGTATCGATGGATAAATTCCTATCTTAATAACAAAAGTCAACTGGTTGCTTTGAAGGGGTATATTTCGTCTCCAGTCGAGGTGACATCCGGTGTGCCTCAGGGATCCCATTTAGGACCGCTTCTTTTTATTATGTTTATTAATGACCTTGTTGAACAGCTGTCATGTCAGTGCCTACTATATGCTGACGACTTGAAGATATTTAAAGTTATTTTAACCCCAAATGATTGCCAGCTATTACAAAATGATTTAGATCACGTGTTGCATTGGTGCCAGTCAAATCGTATGTTTTTAAATGTCAGTAAATGCTTCATTATATCATTTTCAAGGAAGCGGCACATAATTACCAATAAATATACGATCAAAAGGCAGGTCTTAGCACGGTCACACATTGCCAAAGATCTCGGCATATTGTTTGATGATAAGCTTTCATTCATACCTCACTATCAACAGATTACTGCAAAAGCTAATCAGCTCCTTGGTTTTGTCTTAAGATCTACTAAAGATTTTAAAAGGCCTCATAGTGTTCTGTACCTTTACTTTGCCCTTGTAAGAAGCATTTTAGAGTATGGTAGCACGATTTGGTCTCCGCACTATGAAATTCACTCAAATAACATAGAACGTGTTCAGAGAAAATGTCTTAGACTACTCTGTTATCGTCAGCATGTAGGACGCTCTGACTTAAATTACGAACAAAGGTTGTTAAAATTTAATTTGCAGTCCCTTAAAACGCGTAGGATATATTTCGACTTTTTATACCTGTATAAAATTATTCATTCTACGGTTGATTCCCCCGATCTGTTATATCAAATACCCTTTAATATTAAATATAGAGCACGTACAGCCAAAGTCACTAATCTCTTTGCTCTTCAAGTCCATAAAAATAATACATCCTACTTTAATCCTATTGTAAGAATGGCTCGTCAATATAATGATCTGTTAAAAATTAATCCAGATTTAGACGTATTTAATCCTAGTCTTGGCAGATATGTTAAAACTATAAAAGATCTTCTTCAGCCGAAACCAAGTAATTCGGACACAACAGCCATGTTGTGTCCGGATGATCTATCTCATTGTTAGTTATAATTATATATTGTGTCAGTTTCAGGGTACTAATCCGAAAATATCACTTTGATTTGCGGATTAGTACTTTCTTTAACTTCGTCTCGGTTTTCATTTTACTTTTCTGTATACACATATGTTGAATTACAATCTAGCTCAAAATTTGTATAACTTGTATAATTATTGTAAATGAGAAATTGACTGTAATTTGTTTTGTGTATCTAAATAAATAAATAGAAATCACTCCAATTTTAAAGTCGGGGTCTACATCTGACCCTTGCAATCATAGACCTATTTCCATCTTACCTGTTCTGAGTAAAGTATTCGAAAAAATTATGCTCAAACAATTTCTATCCCATTTTATCATTAAAATGGGATAGAAGTTGTTTGAGCATAATTTATTGAATGAGAATCAGTTTGGTTTCACAACGAGCAGATCCACAACGGATGTAGGTGTTCAATTGATGTCGCATATACTGGAATCCTAGTAGTGTTAAAAAGATGCTATTGGCGTATTTTGTGATCTTTCCAAGACATTCGACTGTGTAGAGCACTGCACTCTGATTCATATACTTTCACACTAAAGTATTGGTGGAAAAGCTTTGAATCTTTTAGAGTCATATCTGTCAGACAGGCCACAGAAGGTTGGAAGAAATGGCAATACGTCTTCCGGGTCATTGGTAAAAAAGGGAGTACCACAGGGATCAATTTTGGGACCTTTTCTGTTTCTATCGTATATTAATGATCTGCCTTGCATGGTCCAAGATTTCTGCGTTATTGTTTTATTCGCTGATGATAACTTTCTGCTTTGTAAGAAAGGCAGTAGATAGGAAATACAGTGAGCTCATTCATGTAAATAATGTGTTATCTATAATCTGTAAATGGTTCGCCGCTACTAATCTTCTCTTAAATTCAAAAAAAGACGAAATGTTTAAAGTTTTCTTTACTAGACGATACTTATGTTGAACCAAACAATAAGCTTGCCCAGATAAACTCTCTATTGACAATGCGTCATTCTTCCTGGGAATCAACATGTATTCAACTTTACAGTGGGATCCACATAATATGTGATTTATAATATATTGTTATGTTTTATAATAAGGTCCTCGGGCTTATTCAGTCTTGTGACGAGATAAGCCACAAAAAACAATTAAAACGCAGTATTTTTAGATATTTAAAGTAAAACATACAACACTTATTATGGGTTAAAATCCATAGATTTACATCCCCAATTTTGTGCTCTACATCTTTTAATTGTGATATTCGATAAGCATGCTATAGTGCTTGACATCTATTATTTAGAGATAGATACTTATATAGTATGTAGAGAATGTGTTTGGTTAGGTTACCTTGAGCACGTTCTGCACAGTAGTGTCGAATGTCCGCACGAGCAGCAGCAGGTCTGGCGCGGCCGGGCCGGCGTCGCGTCCCGCCAGCACGGCCCGCAGGTTGCGCACGAAGTCCAGCCGCATCTCCGACGCTATGTCCAGCCCTTCCTTCAGCTCGTGCATTAGCTGATACAAACCCCAACGTTAACAAACATCACCCACACTCACTAGAGAACCACTCTTTGTACGACTTCGTCCGGGGAAGTTCCGGCTTGAAGGGTATGGGCGCCGATGATATTAGAATCACATGAGACTTAACTTTATGTGTCAGGGTGATGAGCGCAGTGCAGTTCGATGCATCTGTTATAGGCAGAGGTTACCGCTTAACACCAGGTGAGTCTCATACATGTTCCACCACAATTATATCAATGAAAACCACCTTTACAAACACCTGTTTCTTTGTTCACTTTTATTTGTTCTGCTAATTTATATCACTAATCATAGTTTCTTCCTACTATATATTTGTATTCTAGAGTGGTTACCACATTAAACCGCAAGACGTATCGTTGGTAGGCCCCACTAGGTGGACTGACGACATCGTGAAAGTCGCGGGTAGCCAATGGTTACAAGCGGCTAATAGCCGTTCTTTGTGGCGCTCTATGGGGGAGGCCTTTGTTCAACAGTGGACGTCTTCCGGCTGATGATGATGATATATTTGTATTTATATTTAATGTCATACTTAGGTGGGCCCCCATCAAAATGTTCCCGTTTAACACGTAAGGCAACAGGGGTGGCGCAAAATCTACTCTGGACGGAATAGGGTTCCGTACTGGGAAATTGGACCTTATTCTATTAAATCGCAGCTTCCGAAATCGACATGTCTAAGTCTGTTATAACATACCTTTCTACTATGATATATCTTCACCATTGGGTGCCAAGCTTTCTACGGTAGTCGTAAGAGGCTACGAAGCGGAAAATACCAGAAGCGCCTTCTGAATATGGATATCCCCAAGACGCCTGCCAAGCGTGGGGATTATGAAAAAGCTCTGCTAATGGCTTATGCAGGTGGACCTTATGGGTTGTCTATGTGATGCGATGGTATTAAAAGAAAAGAGGTAAGTACCTGTTTGACGGTGAGACACGAGGGTCGGTCCGGCTTCGCCTCGAGTCGGAAGGAGAGGTAGTCGTGCGTCGCCTCCATACATATGGAGCTCAGCAGCAGGAAGTGGCATCTGTAGGAAGGCAGCCTCATGGCGCGGCATTCCTCCGACCAACATCCGTATCTGTCAATGTATTGTAGCGTAACATCACCTGCTCGGGAAGTACCTCATTACTTAGCAACGATATTTTTTTTTCTATTATTAGCAACAAGCATGAGCTCCATCTGATGTTAAGCGGTAGCCTCTGCCCGTACAGGTGCATTTCGTCACAAGTTACGAATTGCACTGCGCCTGTCACCCCGAGACATAGGTACAGTCAGTAGTCTCATTTGCCTGTAATTTCACTGGCTCTCAAGGACTGCTGCCGGAACACACCGTTAGGTTTTTGGCAACAGATTTTCTACTTGAGGATGGTAGCTAACCCGGCAAGCTTTCGCAAAATACCACCGTGCGGTGAAGCTCAAGCCGGCGGTGGGGGGTCGAACCAGATTTTTTTTAAACGTTGTTTTATTTAATGACCATGTTTCGGAAGGATTATAGAAATGACATACCTTTTCAATTCTTCCGTCCTAGATTCGTCTTCCTCTTGCCCGTTGGTCTTCGGCTCCTCTTCTTTGGGATCTTGGAACACCTCAACTGGGACTTCTTCTAGTTCAGGCTCGATTTGAACACTCTGCTAAGAAAATATACAAAAAGTGATAAAAAAGTTATGTAGTGCGAGTCAAGGCTAGTTTCTAAAAATGACTGTAAATTACATAAGGCTGTTTTTCAACACACTCGCTCGTAACGGGCCTTTAAATGCACCGATTTTAGTGTCATAATATAGTCTATTACGCACTCGTGCTTTTTTTTACTTCACCGCACTTGTGTTTTCAATAGAAAAAAAAACAACGTTTCCACACTTCTCACTAAGAAGATTGTGGTTTGTTTCGTTCGTTTTTCATATAAATCAAACCAAAGAGGTTTTTAACTACTTAAGTAGAACTTTAGAAGATTTAATTGTAATAGACAACGCGCACGAGTTTCCTACGACGTTTTTCAACACACTTGCGAGGAACGAATACGAAAATATTTTCTTGATCTTTTTGATAGCAATAATAATCTGATTACAGCTCAACTCAATACAGTAAGTACGTATGTATATCGTATTGTGTTAAGCCGCTACCGCGCCGCGTGGTCTTTTGTCGCAAGCCGCCAAAGACCGACCAGAGAATAGTACTAAACGAAACAGCTGTTTTGTTGCGCCTAGTAATAGATATGCATTGACTTCGCGTAGCATTCGCACGTGTGTGTGTGAACGGAATAGATACAACGCGGTTAACGTCGCTATATGCTCAAAGCTAACACGCCACAGCTTAGATAATAATTAGTATAGATTTTGTGTATGTGAAAATTAAACATGAGCGGAACACATTCAGTTATCGATTCCACATCACCCCCTGCAGTGTTTTAATATTGTTATGTTTGCAATAACGCCTGCTATGCGGATAACATTACAAATGTTTGTAGTACAACGTAAGTTGTACTATAGATGTCGCTCCATCCCAATACGATGGTTAAAGAACGATGGGAAAAATTTGAGTTATGACGTCACTGTCATGTTAGCTCAATTGGTTAGAGCATACCCCGGCTAAAGGGGTGGATGGACTCTGCAGTGTTGTTGTGATACATATTAATATCCACCTTAATAATAATAATAATAAAGCCTTTATTTCCGAAGTATTTACATTTTTACACTTTGTGTCTTAATTAAAATTTTTAGATATAAATATAACCGTACAAAGTTATTTTTAAATTAGAGAAATTTAACATATTAGCAATTGAAAAAAGCTACACTTATATTATATCTCTTAATTCGGTTTGCCTCACGGCAAAGGCCTCCTCCAACTGTCTCCACTGTTTTCTATCTGCTGCTACTCTCATCCAAAGTGGTCCTAGGGTCATTTTTAAATCATCCTCCCATCTAATAGTTAACATGGCACCCCTAATTTTTAACAAACTTCCAAAGGGTTACAAAGAGTTAAATATGAATTTATTCAAATCTAGACTCAAAGCTCTATTAGTTCAAAAATGTTATTATGATATTCGTGATTTTTTAATTGACAAATTTTAAATGACGACCTTTTATTTTATAATTATTACCTTTACTGATAAAAATTTACTAATTCTATAATCTATAATTTATTTCTAATTATTTATTAATAATTTTGCTTGACATGTATTATATGCAAAAATGATTATTTTTAAACTGTATAACTACTGCAATATTTGGAATGTTTTTATTGTAATGAATTTTGTATTTTATTCAATGTTTGTAATTAAGACATGGCTTCATCTCTCCATATTGTACGCCTTCATAGGCAAAACATGATGAACCTTTATTTATTATGTACCAACAAATTGCATGAAAGTGTATAATTACTCATGTTACAACAATAAAATTATCTTTATCTTTATCTAATTGCTTTACGACCTCGGCTACTTTTGTTGCCCCTTGGGTACCATACTGTCACTAGTTTACTCCACTTTTCCTTCTTGCAGCGGAGCATATGACCAGTCCACCGCCATTTAAGTTGGTCCATGTATGATAATATGTCTGTTAATTTATAATATCCATTTATAAATATCCACCTTATACGTCCATATTATCAGTTTTTTTTCACCCCACATAATTGTTGGTACTGTTATGTCCCCAATTCTCTCTTCTACTAACTAATCCTGAATCTACCACTCTGAATCATCATTTATCTTCTTTAATATTGTTTTCTTTGCAATAACGCCTGCAATGCGGATTACATTACAAAATGACAAATATACGATAGGATTTTTTTTGATTTTCCTGCACATGACTTAAATTGTTCTAATCATATATTTGTAATCATAATTTATCTTCTTACACTCAGGTAGTCTTGCTCAGTCTTCCATTCGCGCCGGTAATTTTTATTAATTACTAATACATACCAATTCAAATTAAAGTTATTCTAAGTGTAAAGAAAAGCCTTTTTTTAAAAGCTATTTCCCAGGCCCCGTGTAACAGTACCTAATTTTGTTTACTTACATCAGGTTTTTCAAGCGTCAGGTAGGCTTTCTGCAGTATATACTTCTTCATTTTATTGATGAACATCATGCAACGCCGGACTCCTTGAGTTTTCAGTATTTCTTGGTGGTGTGCACTAAAACGAAGGCGTTCAAGTTAGCTGTGTCTTAGAAATAAATGCATAGACAAGTGATGACAATTTACCACCAGTAATGAACAAAGTGAGATTGTAAAGGGAATGTTCTTCAAGGATTGGAATGGCTATAGAGTTTCGTTACATTTCGAGGGACATCACCTATTATGAATAAACTAAATAGTATTCTATTGATTTGTGTCTTTTCATTTGCAAGATACCCACATGGTACGTCCACGTTGTGAGAGCTCTGCCATTTATTTATAATTTTTCTATTTGTTAATTATCTACAATATGATAAGCTTAAATTGATACATTATATACAATCATAGTAATATGAGGATAGGATAACTGTATCCTTTTATATTTAATAACTCCACTACCAGTTTTATACCTTTCATTGTTTTTTTAATCAATTAGGGAAGAGAATTACTGATATTCATGACACGGGGAAACCTAGTTTGAATAGCAGCTAATTACCATACATTTTTATAACAAGTATGCAGATATAATGTAAATCCGTCTTTCGTTTGCTTTCATAGACTGTATTGTTTTCTTTCATATATAGTATCTAAAGGGCGTTCGGATAGCCTATCGGTGCCAAAAATAACACTCACAAACGCTAAAAATGATCACACGGGCCGTTCGTTTTGGGACTTCGTGAGCAAAAATATCGTTTTCGCTCACCGTTCGGATAGCTTTGAAAACGCTACAAATGACAGAGAAAAGTGATATTTTTGACCCATGTCTTACCGTGGGATCGTTGTGATCGTTTTTTGACAACTGCTGGTTTGACAGTTGTATTTGGCGCGATTGAAGTGTTTCATAAGTTTTTTATTTAAGTAACTATCAAAGCCATTAACAATGAAATAATAATAATATAGGTACCTACTTTTTTGTTAATTTTAGAGATTGATTCCATGTTTCGTACTGTGCAAAATTGTTAAAACATTGTCGGTTGTCAAAGTATGTTTTAAGTCGTTCGGATAGCATGCAGTAATTGGTGGTCAAAAATAGCAAAAGCTTCTATCCGAACGCTAATACACAAATGCCACTTTTGAAACTGCTACAAACGCAATCGAGCCAAAACGAACGCACCTCTAGAGTAAGTTTTTCTTTTGCAAATAAATATTTATATTATCTTATCTTACTTTTAATAGTTTTTTAGCTGGGATATAAGAGAGTGATCAAATGCGAAGGGTGATTATTCGGCATCTCGTTCTGGGCGGATTCCTAGTTCGCGTATCTATCTACTTAAGCGGGTAAGCGAGTATGTTGGCGAGTGTTTCGATCACCGAGCGAGCATCGCTGAGCGAGTATAGCTCTTGTAGCTGCGATGAACTGGTCGAGAGCGAGTTCTCGCCGGGAGTGTGAACATTCAGCGATCAACTATTCATATGGTTTTTATTTTCCCGATATGTTAGCCTTTGACCACTATCTCACCTGATGTTAAATGATGATGTGGTCGAAGATGTTGTTCAGGCTAACCTAGAAGTACTGGCTCTCAAGGACTGCCTGAACACACCGTTAGGTGCTTGGCGACAGATTTTCTACTTGAGGGTGGTAGCTAGCCAGGCGGACATTCAAAGCCCTACCACCATGCTATAACGACTGCCATCTTTAGACAACAACCGGGACCGACGGCTTAACGCGCCCTCCGAAGCACGTGCACGCTCAGTAGTAATGTCACTAGCGGTCACCCATCCAACTCATGACCGCGCGCGACGTTGCTTAACTTTGCTGATCGGTTAAGAACAGCTAAGTAAACTTCGCTACGAGCGCTTCACTTGTTCTTTTGGTAACGCGTGATCTATATTCTTCTTAAGCCAGTAAATAGTGGTAAGCTACTCGTGCCTTAGAGATCTACGTCTAAATAACATCATGCTGACAAAGGCACCGATTTGACGATAAAGAGCAGTGTATTTGACATAACGTTGAATTGTCCAAGAGCCGCAACTGTGTTAGTCTTTCCAAGGGCCATGTCTAAAGGCTCCAAGCCAATATAAAAGTTGACGCTTGTAGCGAAGTTTGCTAAGCCAATCTTAGCCGATCAGCTAAGTTCGCCGCGATCATGGGTGACCGCTAGTTACATTACTACTGAGCGTGCACGTGCTTCGGAGAGCACGTTAAGCCTTCGGTTTTTGTCTTAGAATGGCAGTCATTACAGCATCTTGGTAGGGCATTTTGCGAATGCCCGCCTGATTGACGACAGATTTTTTTAAAGTAACTAACGGTGTGTGCCGTGTGCTGTCCTTGAAAGGCAGTAATTCTAGGTAAGCCTGAACAACACCATCGACCACATCATCACTTACCATCAGGTGAGATAGTGGTTAAAGGCTAGCTTATAATATAGCTAAATTACAGGCTAATGAGACCTAGCAACTGGATGTCTCAGTGTGACGGGCACAGTGCAATTCGTCGCTGACGAAATGCGTCTGTTATAGGCAGAGGTTAGTCCACTTAACATCAGGTGGGCCTCAGGCTTGTTCCGTCACAATAACGTAAAAAAAAAAAAAACAGGAACGAGACTCACCGATAGAACGAGACGGAGACTTTGTCCAAGAGGCGCAGCTGCGTGAGCTCGTCGAGAGGGCCCATGTCGTATGGGTCGAGCCCGTTGGCACAGTTGATGTAATCTCCTGCGCCGAGTGACGTATATCCGCTCTCCTGTGACGTCACCGTGTCGTTGGTACTGTATCGGCTGTCTATTACTATTTCGGGGGTGGTTTGGCCGGTGCCTGTGTTTCCTGCAAGCAGAAGGAAGTGATTATGAACTTACAAGTACTTCACCATCATGTATTCCAGGCTATACTGTACATTAATTTCATACTGATAAAGTCGAAAATGGTTTGATAGTAAAATATGCGGCCAAGTAAAACTGGCGGCCACTGCGCTTCTGTAGGTACCAGAAAAAGGGTACCTTATTACGAAGTCTCCGTTCTCTCTCCGTCCGTCTTGCATTTAAAGGGCTATATACCTTTGGAACATTAATAAGTTCTGTACTATACTGTATCAGCCGGATCGTCCACTGCTGAACACCGCCTCCCCTATTAAGAGGGCATTTGCAATAATCCCCACTCTTGGCAGGCGGCTTGGGGATCGCAGTGTAAGATAGTAGTTCCTTAGCAGGCGCTGCTGCCCACCTTCCAGTATAATTCCTTCAGTCGCCTCTTACGACACCCACGGGATGATATGGGGCGATGCCATTCTAACCCGGCACCCCACGGGGATACTACTGGTATATATAACTGATATATATATATATATATATATATATATATATATATATATATATATATATATGGTATATATTACTGGTTGAAATTTTCACGAATATGTGTTATCACTCTTTCGGGATTATGATTGCTATTATTCGAGAAACTGCTGATGCAGTTTCCAATTATTATTTTGGTTATTATCAATATTACCGTTTGATAGACAATAATTATAAAACATTACTATAGGTGCGGCCCCATATGCACAATGGATACCAATAGACCGCTCACAGCTGGTTCGATTTGTACCAAGGGCACAAAACTAACAGTAACGGCCCCGCGGATGGGCACCGAGAGCACTCCGTGCCAATAGCGCTATGAGCGCATTTTGGACCAAGCATTAGCTTGCTTACGAATCTGTGGCTTACTATCACAACAAATGAAAAGTGAAAAGTTACAAATTTGAAATCTTTTATAGTTTCTATTAATTATCTCTTTCAAGTACTCTTTTTTATTATTTATTTATTTATTTCTGGTCAGCCAACAATTATTAAATTAATACATACACGACTATTTTTCTAGATAATATAGTACACTGCTTAATGTATAATCTCTTCTAAAACTAACTAATTAATTAATATTTTAATTACTAGTAGCATGTTGTGTTAGCCTACAACATGCTACTAGTAATTAAATGTAATTAAAATATTAATTAATTAGTTAGTTTTAAAAGTAGAAGGTGCGCTTCTACTCACTTTTACTAATTAAGAAGTCAGTTATATTTTTGCGAAACCGACCTAGGGATTCCGCAAATGCGTCGGCTATTACAGCACAATTATTAAAAGACCTATTCAGTCTGGGAACCACAGAATTTGCTCCTAAAACAGTATTTCGACAGGGTGGACATAAAAGTTCTATATATCCACGCGGGTAACTCCTGTCCTCCTCTATAACAGTTGATGTGAAATTCCGTTAATTTTTACAGTATTTAACGAGGTTATGTATTTGTTTAGATACATGGATGTCACATACACGCTTCTGCTTGGTCCGAATCGTTAGTAATGCAAACGGCCGTGAGCGTGCATATTATGCAAATCGGTCCAATCGTTAGTACTATTGGCGCAACTCTGACCGTACCCTATAATATTAAATCGTGGTACTTACTACTACTCTCAATCCCGCTATCGACCTCATCGTCAATACGAGGGCACAGTTTAACATTCTCTTCTTTGGCCTCTTCTTTCTCTACCTTCTCATCTTCTGGTAGCTGCTCTCCTGGTTCTTTATCTTCCTCCAGGTGCTTTTCGTCTTCTTCTTTGACATAGGAGCTGTCGCTGTTGCTGGAGTCGGTGGGCGTTGGGTTGTTGCTGTTGAGCTTGAACCGGACCTGGCATGGACGGTGGGATTCTGACGATTGTCTATATACACAGGAAAATAATTATATTGATTACATACGGTGACTTGTACCAGTTATCTGTTCTATAAGTATGCAAAGTTCCTTTTTGGTGCAAGTGCCAACTTTAGATTCATTTTAATATTATTATTTTTAAGCGTTCAAAATCCTTTTAAATTTGAAAAGCAAATCACTTAACACGCTAAAGATATAATTTTTTTTTATACCGTTTAAGTTTTTTTTTACTTTAATGACTGTATTAACAAAATACTACGAACTATATACAACACTACAGCTACTACAATAAAAGCATTTAGATACCGTTTAAGTAGTTTTATTACTCGCATAAAATACTTTTCACCTCACAGGCTCCGAAAGGTGTTGTTTATGATTCAAAATCTGCGTTGAAAACTGATTTTTATCCGCTAGCGTGGAAAAAGTTCCAGAAATAATATTTTTATTAGTATTGTACCAATTTTAGAAATGTTATTATAATATAATGGATATTTCCTATCTATTAGTTATTTTGCATCTGGTATCTTTGAAACCTTCGGTACACTCAGGACTTTATATTATGAAATACGTATTACTCGATACTCGTACTTCAATCTTACAAATAGTTTAAAAAAAATACTCGCCCCAACTAACAATTTTGCATAACAAATAACTATTTCACCTCTACCGCGTGGAAAGGACCATTTTGATGTTCAAAAACTTAAATCAATAATACGAGAAAGATCTTTCTCGATCGTGCGCTCGAAGAGTCAAGACCTCCTGAGGATGCTTCGTGTAGAAGCGAAACGCGTCGAAGGTTCTTCCGGTTTGGCTGCGTGGCGTTTATGACGTCACGTCGGCTTAGCAGGAAAATTGGGCGGAATTGTGACTAGATATATTTTTATATTTTTAAGTGTTTTATTAAAATATTAATTTGATGTTTTCGTAAAATATTTTTAAAATATTTGTTATTATTAAATATGGATTTCCGCAAAGTAACGCCTGAATCTATTCACTATTCATTAACTTAAATCAAAATCGTATTTTGCATTGCGAGCGTGAAGAAAAGTAAGTCCAGAACAAAATTGTTACTTTTAACCTGCAGAACTACAGTATCATTTCGACGAACTGCTATTTACTGCTCATTATTTATTTTATACAATATTTGTAAATTACAATAAACTTATTGTTTGAACTTATTGCCTTCAGTGTTTTTTAGCTAATATTTCTCACTGGAATTCACATGAAAGTTGTATATTTCATACGAGAGCAAATTAATTTTGGTCATGTTTTAAACCCCTCACTGCATATCAATTCTAGACTAAAACTACATCGCTTGTATATATTACATCGCCCGGTATTTAAAGTCGGCACTCACATCAAAAAACAGCTCACTTCACCTCTAGTCTCTACATCCCGTAGATGGCAGTATACTCGCCGTTTATTACGTAACCAACACATGTCCAACGAAACGTGGGGGTTTACACATTACTGCCTCCTTCAGAAAATATAGACGTGACAATATTTTTTTTTCCAGCTGGTTATGTGTGTAGCATACCTGCTAATATCAGAGTCGACGGAGGTGCGCTTCATGTTGTACTGACTCTTGAGCCGCATGGAGCGCAGCAGGCGCCGCACCGCCACCATCTTCAGTCTCATGTTCAATGCCACGTTGTACCAGAGGCACATCGCCTGCAATCAACAAACAAACATATTCACATACACATTGGTGGAGTGGCTAAAGCGTTGCAGTGGGACGTCGAGGTCCTTGGTTTGATTCCCGAGTCGAACAGTTATTGACTTTTTCTCTCTTTCAAATACGCAATAACAGTTAATATACGTAATTTTTTGAGAAGTTAAGATTATATATGTACGTATTACTTAAATATTTTTATTTTTGTAATGACGTATGCTCCGTCGTTGACGATTGTAATTTTGTAATATGTACATATTATTACAAAATTACAAATATACGATAGGAAATAATAGGATCTAAGAACACAACGTACAATATTCTGATAAATAAATATATATGAATTTGAATTTGAAAAATTTAAGTCATGTGCGGGATCGAACCCGAAAGTCTGAATTATGACTCATTTTCGTGTTAGCTCAATTGGTTAGCGCATACCCCGGCTAAAAGGATGGATGGACGCAGTTTCGAATCCCGCACATGACTTAAATTTTTCCTCTCATATATTTCTAATTTTGTAATGTAATCCGCATAGCAGGCGTTATTGCAAACATAACAATATTAAAATGTACATAATATCAGTTAAGATAGATTAAATCCATCTATCTAACGTTTTCGCTTGGTCCGAATTGATACTAATGCAAACGGCCGTGAGCGTACATAATGCAACTCGGACCGCAGCCATTGAATACGGCCGTTAGTAACAATGTCCATAAACATACCTTTAGCCTGTTCTTAAACTGTGGAGTTGCAATGAGCGGATGTTCCACCGTCATGGCCTTGCTGGAGGGATAGAGTGAGACAGCATTATAAAACGAGTCTAAAATGGTGACCACTTCTCTCATGGCGCGACCGATCGCGTCCGAACACGTCTGACAGTCGAACGTCAGACATCCGAACACCAGATCTGAAATGAAGGTAGGAACAAACTGTACTAGTGACACAGATTACTTAATAATGCTATTTGTTGTCAAGGACTATTCGTTATTTTTCCGATTGAATCATTGTTTTGATGCCTTTTACTTCTAAGGTGAGCAGTTATAGCTATGGACTGCGGTGCTGCAGGTCAATGGTTCCATCCTGGCCGCCGACTTGAGCTTTAACGCATGGTGGAAGGGCATTTTGCGAATGCCCACCTGGCTAGCTACCACCCTCAAGTATCTATGCGCATGGGACCCGTGGGGTGCCGGGTTAGAATTGCACCTCCCCATATCATCCCGTGGGTGTCGTAAGAGGCGACTAAGGGAATAATTATACTGAAAGGTGGGCAGCAACGCCTTCTAAAGAACTACTATCTTACACTGCGATCCCCAAGCCGCCTGCCAAGCGTGGAGATTATGGCAAATACCCCCTTAATAGGGGAGGCTGTGTTCAGCAGTGGACGATCAGGCTGATACAGTACAGATGCGCATGGTTTAGTGGTGTCCGCCATAGACAACGCCTAATGGTGGCCGCCATACAAAGTGCTTTGAATAGCAGCCATCTTGAACCCGCCATTTTGTATTTGTAATATTGTTTTAACAGTGGGCTATCGGAGACTGAAAATAGAAGATATACTACAATGAACATACCATCACTGTCCAGTTCAGCGGGCGAACTCTCAACGTGACCGTCTGCAAGATCTTCCCGCGAGCTCCGACTCTCCTCCTGCCTTTTAGTTAGCCGTCTGCAAGGATCTGTGTTTACAAATCTGTTGGAACAAAATATGAACATAAAATATATACTACTGCCCTGACCGCCTCGTTGGCGAAACAGCCATACATTATCGGTATCGCTTTCTCTACCATAGTACCATATGTGGCCAGTGTCGTGTTCGTATTTATAGCTGAATACAGATTGATGCGTGTTTACTGAGCAACTCAAGCTTGCCTATCCAGCCCTTTAGTAAAACCACAGATGGCAAGGCTGAGTATGAGATACTGACCGACGGGATCAGCATTGAGTTGCTTTTAAGCTGCAGAAACTATATGACACCACTACTAACACGTATTTCAATGATATGTTGAATACCGAAATTATTCCATCACAGTGGACTACATCTACCATCATCTTGCTCCACAAAACGGATGACAAAACCGAAATAAATAACTATAGACCAATTAGTCTAATGTCCGATATGTATGAAATCTTTACCAAAATAATTTTAGCCCGAATAACAAGAGCTCTAGATGAAAACCAACCTAGGGAACAGGCCGGATTTAGGGCAGTATATTTGACATTAGACCATTATACATTCTGTGAGACAAATCATCGAGAAGAACAAGGATTTTAATGTACCATTCTACTGGTGTTTTATCGACTACAATAAAGCATTTGACTCAATTGAGCACGAAACCATCTGGTATTGTTTAAAAAACCAAGGAGTCGAACAAGAGTACATCAGAATAATAAAAACGTATATACTAAAAGTACAGCTAAAATTAAGTAAGAAGGAATAGAAATAAAAATAAACAGGGGTGTACAAAGGGATCCGTTATCGTCTAAATTATTCACAGCCGTCTTAGAAGAAATCTTTCGGAAACTAAATTGGGATCATTATGGGCTAAACATAAATGGAGAAAGACTAACCCACTGACGACATTATTTTATTCGTTGAAACAAAAGAACACGTACAAAACATGCTCATGGACCTGGAAAGAGAAAGTCGCAAGGTAGGCTTAACGATGAACGCCTCCGAAACTAAAGCACTTAAACATGCACGCGAAGCATATAACAATAAACGGCGTACCAATTGAGTACTTCAAAGAGTACACTTAGGCCAACAAATTTTAATTAATGATATAATGTCAAAGGAAATAGACACTAGGATTGGGAATGCATGGAAGTGCTACTGGCGGCTAAAAGAAACTATGAAGAACAAAGAAGTCAAGATGCATGTCAAATCAAAACTGTACAACACCTGCGCGCTACCAGTTCTAACCTATAGATGCCAAACCTGGGCCCTCACCAAAGCGCAAGGCAAAACACTAGAAACTTGCCAGACAGCTATGGAGAGAAGCATGCTGCATCTAAGAAAATCAGACAGAGTACGAAACAAAGTCATCAGAAGTCGCACTAAGATACAAAATGTTAGAACTAGAATCCGGAAACTAAAATGGCAATGGACAGGACATACAGTAAGAGGCATCGAAAAATGGAACAAAAGCATAACGTTTTGGTACCCTAGAAATAGAAAAAGGAAACGAGGCAGACAGATTCGGAGGTGGGAAGACGAGATAAAAATTATAGCAGGAAAATTATGGACAAGAAAAGCTCTAAGCCGAGTAGAGTGGAAAGAAATGGAGGCGTTTGCTAATGTTTGGCAAACAGACGAAGTTGTCGATGTCATCAACTCAGCGGAGTCGTTAACTTAAGTTCATTATTTTGTAAATATCCTGTTATTGCGTCTGAATAAAGGCTATTATTATTTAATTTAATAATAGCAGCAGACAAGATATTCTTCTGCGAGCGTAGATAAGCGTTTGCTACGAGAAGGTGCGGCCAGATGACTCATCTACATCTGACTCTCTACTATACTCCACATACGGTGCTTCGGTAGAGCCACAGCTTTTTGGTAAGGTCACATCTGGCTAATATAAGAGATAGATTACCACTATACCTGTATTCGCAGATATTCTTGATGACGGTGGGCACGACGTTCCTCTGCGAGCATAGATAAGCGTCTTGCTGTGCGAGGGTGCGACCAGCTATCTTCGCCTGCAGCTCGAGCCATATGAGGTCCTTCAGCTCGTTCTGCCACACTTGCTCTTCGCGGCTGATCTGTGGCGGACACTGCGTTGTACATGTTACTGCTCTTTGTATTGTATATAATGGCAATGCTAAAACGCAGATTAGGTTTTATGCATGTTTTCAAATTAGTTTGCATGTTACGAATGCCCGCCTAGTCAGGTACCACCTTCTGGTATGAAAATTTATCACCAAGCACCGAACGGTATGTTCCTGAAAGTGTCTTTGAATTTGAAAGTCAGTGCAAGATGGAAGCAATGATGGCTAAATGGTTATAGTTATGGACTGCCGTGCCGCAGGTCTCTGGTTCAATCCCCACTGACAGCTATATAGCTTGATCTTCACCGCATGGTGGAAGGGCATTTTACGATTACCCGCCTGGCTAGCTACCACCCTCAAGTGGAAAATCTATCGCTAGCATCTAACGGTGTGTTCCGGCAGCAGTCCTTGAGAGCCAGTGAAATTACAGGCACATGAGACTTAACAACTACGCCTCAAGGTGACGAGCGCAGTGCAATTCGTGACTTGTGATGAAATACATCTGTTATAGACCGAGGTTAATCCGCTTAATATCAGGTGGGCCTCGTGCCGGTTCCGTCACAATATGCTAGATAGTAACAAGCTTCGTCCAGATCATGACTTACGGAGTGAAGTAGTCTATCTATTCAAAAGGATATATAAAAAAAAAAAATCTTTAGGAGTGAAGTTGGCCTATGTGGCCTGTTAAATTAAATTTGGAGCTTGTTTAAATTATTATTTACTTTTGTTTAGCAAATAATTATTAAGACGTTTTCAAGTGGTCCTAATAATTTGTCCTACTAGTAGGACCACGAGGAAGCACACCTGTTCGTCCTACTGGTAAATTATATCATAAATTTACGTCCTGTATAACAAACCTTTTTTCCAGCCAAAATGACATGCGAACATAACTTCAATGGATTACTACTACCACTTTAAAACAGTCTACTACTATTATTTTCAGCTTGGAAGAGAATGTGTAATACTTACAGTCCTCCGACACCCCTTATCCACATTCCCCATATTGATAAGCATGCTGAATGTCTTGTGGAAGTTGACCCTGGAGGCGGGCAGGGCGTCGTCGGAGCGCCAGGGCTCCGCCGCCGCCTCGGCCTTGTCGCAGGGCTGCTGGCGACTCTTCGGACGTGACGTCAGCGACATGAACCGACTGCATGACTCCACCTGCGAGAGGAACTGTCGTCGGGGGAGAACATCACTAGTGTTGGTATTAGTAACGGATATGGTGTTATGATTGTGTTAGTAACTAGTCACGATTTTTATGTCGCCGAGCACCTAAACTATGTTCCGTCAGCTGTTCTTCAGAGTTTCCATTTTAGGTTACCCTAACCTACTAGGTACATCTGGTACTTGGTTATCACTTATTGTTGTGTTTACCTTCGACCACATCATCACTTACCATCAGGTGAGAGAGACTAGTCTCTACATATATATAAACTGAACATTTTATGGGAAACATTATGATAAAAACATATTACAAATATGAGTAAACACTGGGCTATGGGCAAGAAAGTAGGTACCTAATAAGTGACCACCTACTAATCAACTCTCACACTGCCAGCCAATAATAATTTATATTAAGTAATAGATAGCTTATCACAAATATACTCGTGGGGTGCCGGGCTAAAATTGTTATTTTGTTATAATATGTTCTCTTATACCAATGTAGGCACAGCCGGCATGGGGTTCGGCGAAGGCAGGGAATCAGCTTTGTTCTGCTGCGATTGGTCTACTTTGAAGTCCCGCTCCTTGGCTCTGATCAGTTTCAAGCTGGAACGTTTCCGCAGCCGATCTGAAACTGAACACACCCTGTGTTATCTATGTATTTGAATATTCGCTATACAGTATGAACATTTTGAAAATAGAAGAACTTTGTTTCTTCATTGGTAATATAGCTATTGACCTTCATGCCGCCTGGGCCCCAATTCTCTACTGCGATGCTTCTGCGATCGAACTGCTGTTAATGTCAAATTCGGTAGTCTGCTAATTCTAGCTCCAAATCGCAGTTGTATAGCCATCGCACCGCTATCGTATTGCTACGCTATGGCTTGCAAATTTTGCCAATGAAATAACAATGAACATTTCTATCAATCAAACATCAGTCAATACAGTGGTATTCTAGCAAACAATACATTAAATAAATATATTTAAATCATTTTGCTATTTTTCTATCTAAAATCCTCCAAAATATTTTATGCTACTGTAGCAACGTAATCGCAACAAAATAGCTTACAGTATACCAAATGTGTCAAAAACTATTGATAGCAAGCCACTGACTTGCGATCGAACCTAAATAGCGGGCAGACTACGGTTACTTTCAAAAACTGCAAATTCTCGAAAGTAACCGTAAGCGTTAACCCAAATTAGTTGCGTTAACGCCGTTCAATAGCTAAGAGAATCGGAGCCCTGTTGTGATGATATAGTTGTAGATTTTGTTTAGACTAACTCCTATTTACGAACTGGATCTCAGCTATCGAAACTCTGAAGGATGGTATAAAAATGCCCTCCCACCTTGCGGTATGACCTTGAGGTCATGACAATATTCGAAACACAGACAAAAGCGGAGAGTAGCAAGTTTTAGAAGAATTGTCACTATATATATTTATTATTATTGTAACGCATGATGGTAGGGCGTTTGCATGGTGGTAGGGCGTTCTGCGAATGCCCGCCTGACTAGCTACCCTCAAGTAGAAAATATGTCGCCAAACACCTAACGTTGTGTTCGGCAGCTGTCCTTGAGAGCCAGTAATTCCAGGTCAGCCTGAACAACATCCTCGACCACATCATCACTTACCATCAGGTGAGATAGTGGTCAAATACTAACCTATCAGGCATAAAAAAACACGGTCAAGATTCGTCGACGTTTATCATAAATCTAAAGATAACATTGATAATTAATGTATATTTATTAAATATCATCGTCACACTCACAAAAATTACTACCAAACATGAAAAACTAAAACAGCTTTATTGGCATGACCAACAGAAAATCTGAGAATGGATGCACTTTGCGATTGACACGACCTGGACGGCCCGACAGTGAAGCTGATTTCGCCCAGGTTTGAAGATTTAGTTTCCGTTTTAATAAATTACGGCTTTCGATCGTTCGTAGGTTTAGCTATTCAATACGGTGCACGGAAATGTGGTGGTGCATATTTTTATATAGCATTACAGCTATGTTAATCTCGAGAAGTAAATATATCGCAAGGCCAGAGAACTAACGGTGTTTTGTGACCTAAGGTGTGTTTCAGCAGTTGTATTTAAGAGCCACTAATTCTTAGGGGGTAAGATAAGGCCTATTACTATATTCCTGACCTATACTCCTGACGAATCCATTGTAAGTGGCATTTCCGATATATTTAGTACACCACATAGCACACAACTTGTAGACAGATGATATTGCAGGTGTTGAAGTGTCATCTGATTTTCACCACCAGCCGCGTTTTGAACGATGATAACCTCCTTAGACTGGGTTTTCCCATTTTTATTTCGACGTTCACCAGTGCCGAAACAAACAATCGTAATTATACTATTAACACTAACGCATCAATGTTTAATAAATGCGTCCATATTCGTCGCGGTGTCAATTTTTTAGCGCGAAGCGACACTGAATGGCTTTGTCGCCATGTAAGGCCCGTACTTGGGAGAGACATGTTAAACCGTTATGTGTGTTTTATATTTGACATTAATGTGTAATTTAAAATATGACTTAGTATAAATAGTTAATGTAGAAAAATAATATGACAGTACATACAATTCCAAATCTTAAAATTTAATTAATGCTAATTCAACGTGTACCTATTACTACAATATGGATTATTGATATCTGAAATAAATGAATTTTAATTTTTTTTTTTTAAACCACCAAAGGTTGTATGAATAATCCTTTATTTTAATTAATGTTTGGTTATATATGCATTGCAACATAGATTAACTAATACTTACGATCTAGGAGTACATGAGAATCTATCTACCTCTCAAGGGATCAAACGAACGTAAGTATTTCACAATTCCCTCGGTGCAGGCTTAACCCTAGAATACTAATCATCGCCTGAGAGGCCGGCCGCGGTCAGTTTTTTCCGGTTATTATGGAATTGCTGAGATGTGCCGAATCGTAGGTTCGCGCCAGCTTAGCGCAGCCGGTGATGCAGAGCAGGGATAGAACGCGCATCGTTCGGGGACTCTTCGTTTCCGAGTAGACATTATAGTCGCCTGGGAGGCGATCATTAGTACTAAAAAACGTGATGATAAGAATAGTTTTGATATTCGCTAATCATAGTTTCTGCATTATTCTGTAATGTTGACACCAAAACAGATTTAAAAGAATTAGTAAATATATATAATAATAAAATATTCTGAAGGCTCTGTTACCAAAAATAAGCAAAGTGTAATCTTAGATTTAGAGATGATTATGTGACTGAAATAGCGAAATAATAATTATTTCGTATTATTATTTAGAAAAAACAAAGATTTGCTTGTAATTTTCATATAAGTTGGTAAAATTTTAATAAAATATGAAGTACTTTTTTTGTTTTATTTCAAAAGTAGCCTGTCAGGCGATCATTAGAAGTAAGTGGTAATAAATTTATATTAGTACTCTAGGCTTAAAGAGAACTCATCTTTCAAAAAAGTCAGACTCAACTAAATAATAGTGTAATAAGACCTCAGTCTGACTTTTGGTGGTATCGAACGTGTTTAAATTAAATAAAACATACAAAAATATGTCATTTTTTTAAACAAGGATTTTGTCACTTTCCACAAAGCAAGACTATTCTCAGCCTAACGATTTGTTCGGGCAGCTGTCCTTGAGAGCCCCTTATTTACAGATAGGCATATAAAGGAAAAAAAAAGAAAAAAAAAGTCTTTGAAAAAAGTCAGACTGAGGGCGTAGGACGAAGATACCTCGTTTCGAACATGAGTTTTTTTTAAATAATTATATTCATATCAGAGTGAGTTTTTTTAAAACGGAACATATCTTTCAGGTACTTCTTTCACATAGTTACTGTACTGTATCAGTCGGATTGTCCACTGCCGAACACAGCCTTTACCATAAAATGGGGGTTTGTTATAATCCCCACGCTTGGCAGGCGTCTTGGGCAGTAATAGTTTCTCCTAAAGCGCTGCTGCCCACTTTCCGGTGGTCCTTTAGTCGCCTCTTACGACACCCACGGAATGAGAGAGAGGGGGGGGGTTACTTTCTAGCGATAGCGGTATATTTACAAAGCGAAATTTTAGAGCTGTATTCGTGATTTGTCCTATCGAGAGAAATACAATGGTAATCGTGTTTTCGAATCGGGGTTAGTATTTGTCATATCATCTATAATATTGTATACCTTATCCATATCTGAACGGCTTACACTCTTTCTAATAACATGTACAAAATTTGTCTTTTAAGGATTCACTTCGCCTTAACACCATCAAACATATAACCACCATTAGGTGAGATTGTGGTCGAAGGCTAAACCATTCCCATTTTTTTATACAAATGTTATGAAACAACAACAACAAATGCATTTCGTAACAAGAGACGAACTGCACTGCGCCCACCCCTGAGAGAAGTTGACGTTGACTGAAGTTGTTAAGACTCATGTGCTTGTAATTTTACGCGTATGCTTTATTACGTATACAGGGTTATTGATAATATGCTAACAACCTCTTAGGGTTGACTTCTGCTTGTCCTAACAAACATTTTGAGATGATTTTTTTATTTTATTTGTTTATGTGTAATTGATGGAATTAGCACGAGGACCACCTGATGTTAAAAGTCTCTTGTGCCTGTAATGTTATATATCATATTTTGTATTACTTTGCTCGCTGTAAATATTCAAAACTATAATTAATGGCAGCGCGGCGCGGTCCAATGTTGCCTCGGCGGTTGGCTCTTGGCTCGGAAAGACTCAAAACAATAAGTTTTTCTATTACTTTCTGACACATTTAAGTTCTGTCTCGTAGTAAAAGACATTGCCTACTTCGAACCAAGAGCGCCCACCGTGTATATATATGTATTATATATACAATAAAGAACATTAGAGCACAGTAATTTGAACATTAAGGCTAGGCAGTAGAAGTAGGTATGGTAGTACTTCCCCCGACAAGCTCGTTCACTAAGAATTCTACTACTTCTACATATGTCGAGTTCAAACTCGTCTTGTGCCTCTATTAGTATTATTATATGTTCTATAGCATAGTAGAAAGAGTGGCCTCTGGCCCCGCAACCACATAGGTATCGCCTGTCGCTCTTTCTTTCATCGTGAAAGGTCATCATCGTTTAGGTAAAACCGATCTCACTAACCCTGAACCCAGACAACACAAGTAAAAAATACTACTTCCCGGCCCTTGCCTATTTCTAGTTACTGAATTAAAATGTAGCACATACATACATTATAAATAAGTAACAACCCTGAGACCTTGAAGCGCTCGTAGCGAAGTTTACTTAGCTGTTCTCAACCGATCAGCAAAGCTAAGCAACGTCGCGCGCGGTCATGAGTTGGATGGGTGACCGCTAGTGACATTACTACTGAGCGTTTCCGTGCTTCGGAGGGCACGTTAAACCGTCGGTCCCGGTTGTCGTCTTTAGATGGAAGTCGTTGTAGCGTGGTGGTAGGGCATTTTGCGAATGCCCGCCTGGCTAGCTACCACCCTCAAGTAGAAAATATGTCGCCAAGCACCTAACGGTGTGTTCCGGCAGCTGTCCTTGAGAGCCAGTACTTCTAGGTTAGCCTGAACAACATCTTCGTCCACATAATTACTTACCATAAGGTGAGATAGTGGTCAAGGGCTAACCTATCAGGCATAAAAAAAAAGACAGGCAAGTATGGTAGGTAATTATATCGCGGATTGGGCCGGAGATGGCCTACTTCCCCACTCTTTCTACCATGTCTATAGCCTCTATATGCATACATATTTGAGTATACGCTATCATAAAAAGCTAGAACCACTTTATTGTCCTGATTAACGGAACATGCGATTATGAGTGCATTATCTCATTAACCGACTATGAGTTAAGCTGGTATTTCACCCACGTGATATTGATAGCTAAATGTTCGCAAACATAACATTTGTGCAATTTGAATAAAAAAATACTTTATGCAATTCTAGGAATGTATTGGTATACCCTTTAGGGGTGTTTGGCATAATCCCCACGCTTGGCAGGCGTCTTGGAGGTCGTGTAAGACATTTGTTCTTTAGATGACGCTGTTACCCACCTTCTGGTCGTCCACCCGTCGAGGCCTGTTACTTTCAACATATTGGGGCTGCAATTCTAACCCGGCACCCTATGTAGGAATCACAAAACGTGTTCTAATCCCAATAACCCGAAGGTGGGCGGGCAGTAGCGCCTTCTGAGGATCAGTTCCTCAGAAGGCGCTGCTGATCTTAAACTGACCCAAGACGCCTGCCAAGCGTGGGGATTATGACAAATTAATGGGGTAGGCTGTGTTCAGCAGTGGACAAACGAGCTGTTTCAGTAATGTGTTAGAACGACCAATTGATTGAGCAATAATAACAAAAAGTTTAAAACAGGAGATGGTCCCCATCTAGTAACGTGTTCTTTTAAACTTATTTGACTTGGTATAAAAAGTCAGTCGACTGCCAGTCGGCCCTCGCTCTAATAATATTCGGCATCGGAACAACCCATGAAGGAAAATATATTTTATCACATCACAGTAGACTACATAATGAATCTGCGTTTTCTGCATTTGTTTGTAATAGAGAAATATTAATAGAGGATATATTACAAAACATCCCAGGTTAGTTTTTGTGAAGAGCACGTAATAAGAAAATTCTAAAATTGAGCACTTTAACGGCCTCTCCATACTGTATATTTAGAAATATATATATTTCATTTTAATATTGTTATGTTTGCAATAACGCCCGCTCGGCGAATTATATTAAAATATTACAAATTTACGAGTGAAAAAATTATAGTCATGTGCGGGATTCTAACCCGCGTTCATCCACCCATATAGCCGGAATATGCTCTGACCGCTTGAGCTAACATGAGAATGACTCATAACTCCAATTTTTCCTCTCGTACTTTATTTAACCATCGTATTGGGATGGAGCGACACCTAAAGTTCAACTTGCGCTGTACTACAAACAAACCAATTTTGCAATTGGTTTTAAACTTGTACATGAAGACGCAACCTTATAATTTTAATATTGTCATGTTTGCAATAACGCCTTCGCAGCGGTTGCAAATTAGTTGGTTGTTTGTAAGTTACACTCTACTTAATGAGCGCGAAAACATGATAAAATCAACGTAAAGTATGTTTTTTTTCGGCTACCTTCTCTTGTATTACAGCCCACCGGAAAAATAATTTGACGAAATTGTAGGTGACATATTCATTCTAAATTAAAATTTCAGGTTTGTAACTCATTCCGTATAAAAACTAGAGATCCGTAACATTTGGAAGAACAGAGACAGCTGAGTCTCAATAACAGGGCTCTTTTTTGGGTCACGGCATAAAAAGGACCAGAAGAATAACTCTGCAAAGCCATTGCAATAAATAAGCGACTCTAGCTACGAAGCAATAAAGTGCACTTCAGCTCGCAAAGCGCTGAGTACCTAATATTTATATTCACCTACAAGGCTTCTCTGTTTCTATCGCATAGTCCTGAAGCTTTATACCTAAAGTACGGAGTGATCCAGGCCTGTTTAGGGTAGAAATCCCTAAAAACGATGACAAGTATTAAGTTTTTGGTAAATATTCATGATTATTTTTATTTGTTATACATCCGCCATCACATATTTTGCGAAAATTTCAGGGGCATGTATGTGTTAGTTGAAGCATGTACAATCCTCACAAACCGCGCGTGTGTAGGGACAGCGGACCTTCATCGTTTTTTTTTATCCCTGATAGATAGGTTAGCCTTTGACCACTATCTCACCTGATGGTAAGTGATGATGTGGTCGAAGATGTTGCTCAGGCTAACCTAGAAGTACTGGCTCTCAAGGACAGCTGCCGGAACACACCGTTAGGTGCTTGGCGACAGATTTTCTACTTGAGGGTGGTAGCTAGCCAGGCGGGCATTCGCAAAATGCCCTACCACCATGCTATAACGACTGCCATCGTAAGACAACAACCGGGACCGACAAGCATGGAAACGCTCAGTAGTAATGTCACTAGCGTTGCTTAACTTTGCTGATCGGTTGAGAACAGCTAAGTAAACTTTGCTACGAGCGCTTTAAAATCGTCATGTACTATTGTTCCACCTGTGAATTTGGGTCGGTGTATTAAACAAATTTCATTTACAAATTATGCGGGTTCCTACTTAACTTCTAATAAAAGTTGAATATTGCTACATTACATTATTTTATGTCATCATATTAAAATATTTTGACGAATCATTTTGCATCGACATCATAATTTGTGATCTGAGATTCATGATTCACAGAATGTAGATAATGTATTATCACCTTAACTGTCTAACTTTATTAAACGTGTCTATAATCATATTCATCAAAGATCACACCATTTTATCTCCATAGAATTCGGCAGTGGTGTCAAAACAAACATCAATATATTTATTGTTCATGGTCAGATTATTTTTCGCAAGTACATAGAACTTCAACTCGTGAAGCGCTCGTAACGAAGTTTACTTAGCTGTTCTCAACCGATCAGCAAAGTTAAGCAACGTCGCCCGCGGTCATGAGTTGAATGGGTGACCGCTAGTGACATTTCTACTGAGCGTGCACGTGCTTCGGTGTCTTAGGATGGCAGTCGTTATAGCATAGTGGTAGGGCTTTTTGCGAATGCCTGCCCGGCTAGCTACCTCCCTCAAGTAGAAAATCTGTCGCCAAGCACCTAACGGTGTGTCCCAGCAGCTGTCCTTGAGAGCCAGTACTTCTAGGTTAGCCTGAACAACATCTTCGACCACATCATCACTTACCATCAGGTGAGATAGTGATCAAAGGCTAACACCTATCAGGTATATAAAAAAAAATATTAAAGTATTTTGTCGACTGCGGACTGCATCTGCAGTACTTATTCCACTAGACACAGAGACTTATATTTCATGAACTGAAATTAAAAAAATATAACTAGTAGTTCACCTTGGTATGTCAGTTATCCAATAAGTAGCAACATATATGCGAAACAATAAAAATAAAATTTGTTTATCGTAAAGCAACACTACAGAATTTCAACAACGCACATCTGCTTTTCGCATTTCACACCTCCCAAACCCAAGCGAATACCAAAACATTATGTAACGTAGATATACGAGATGAGTAAATCCGGAGAGTGTTTTTTCGGACGCGCTATCCAACGAATAAAACATTAATTTCCGAACAAAACTGTTTTAAGCCGTTGCTTTTGAGCTTTTGAGATTAGATTAATGCTTTTTTTAGCGCTGATAGGTAAGCCTTTGACCACAATCTCACCTGATGGTAAGTGATGATGTGGTCGAAGGTGTTAACTAACAGCCTTAACCTAGAATTACTGGCTCTCAACGACAGCTACCGGAACGCACCGTTAGGTGCTTGGCGACAGATTTTCTACTTGAGGGTGGTCGCAAGCCAGACGAGCATTCGCAAATGCCTTACCACCATGCGGTAACGCTCAAGCCCACCGCGGGATTCGAACCATGGACCTGCTGCGGGGCAGTCTATAGCCAATGCCACCGAGCCATCACTGCTTCGACAAAGATAAGTTTCCGAACAAAACTGTTTTAAGCCGTTGCTCCTATGTTTTAAAGATTAGATTAATCCTATACTAATCATCATCCATTAAACCTTATACCACGTGTGGCTCTCGAAGCTGTAAGCCTCGCGAGTCTGCCCTTGCATATAGCTTACAATTAAATAAAGGTTCGGTAGAGAAATGTGACCTGTAGAATAGAAAAACCAGACATACGAAAGAATTTTTGTGTAAGCTGAAGCAAAGTCGACTAATGCGAGGTTGGATGAATGTTTTTTCCTGTTTGCACTTTTTCCTATCGCCTGTTCACTTGGAATTCACAAGAATAAATTTCAAACCTATAATATCTTCTTATGTCTAACGAGAGGAGCATTCTTTCGAAGCAACGTTTATCCGACTTCTATACTCTACGTAAAACGTAACATCGCAATTTCGATCATCGAAGTTCGGAATGACAGTCAGATGAATGCATAGCTCGAACGGGACACTAATGCGGATTTGATTGGTACTAAGTTCAGTTACTTACGTGTTGTCGTCAATGATGTTTCATGAATAATATAGAAAGTGCGCCAAGAAGTAGTGATATATCTCTAGCTACCAAAAAAATTACATTTTATTATTCATAAAAATAAAAAAAATGAAATCTAAATGTGGTAAGTGCAAAATTTTAATTTACATGATGATTAATGCAAGCAAAGTAAAACCAATTACAAGGTGTTTAATTACAATAAATTTTCAAAATGTAACTGTTGCTCAATGCAAGTGCGACATCGCCGGAAAAAGTTGTCTTTTAAACGTCTGAAAGCACTTCTATTATTTTTAATGGTTTCTTCTGATACTCTCCAACTCGTCCAAATTGCGGCATTCTCTCGAGTAGACGAGGATTTTGTAGTATCCCCATACAAAACAATCAATGGGGTTGAGGTCGGGGGACCGTGGAGGCCAGGCTTATTGTACGTAATATTAAACCGTAATCACCCGATTCAGATAGCCCTCTAGGTTCTCTACCTCCCAGCTTCAGTATATCACTACTTCTTGGGACACCTTCTATATGAATAAAACGATTGGTCGCCTTGTGTTCTTTCACTCAACACGTGAGCACACGATCGGAACGCACTCAAGATCCTCAAGTATGCTTCCTTTAAGTCGGTGATGTGCGCAACACCTAACCTCGAATCGATAAGTTTATTTTCAAGGAGAAACTCTTGTCACTGTATAACCAATCAGTATAATTCGTTATGTTTAAGTTTCTGTTGCTATGATATTACGTAATGTATACATATGGTAATAAGTTTGTTACGCACTCTGACAGACGTCTAAAGCTGTTAGAAAAATATTTATTTTTAGTTTAGTTTTTTTATTCTTGATGTACTTTTTAAGTACTTTGAGTCGAAAGAACTGACTTGGCATGTCTCTAGAGTAATTTTTTTTTAATGCCTGATAGTTTAGCCTTTGACCACTATCTCACCTGATGGTAAGTGATGATGTGGTCGAAGATGTTGTTCAGGCTAACCTAGAAGTACTGGCTCTCAAGGACAGCTGCCGGAACACACCGTTAGGTGCTTGGCGACAGATTTTCTACTTGAGGGTGGTAGCTAGCCAGGCGGGGATTCGCAAATTGCCCTACCACCATGCTATAACGACTGCCATCCTAAGACATCAACCGGGACCAACGGCTTAACGTGCCTTCCGAAGCACGGAAACGCTCATCAGTAATGTCACTAGCGGTCACCCATCCAACTCATGACCGCGCGCGACGTTGCTTAACTTCGCTGATCGGTTAAGAACAGCTAAGTAAACTTCGCTACGAGCGCTTCACAAAGTTATAATTTATCACAGTTTCCAAAGAGTCACGAGTAAGTTATATGTTAAAAATAATCCCTTGGGTCAAAAGGACTAGCATCATATTTTTCATTATGGGCTCCCATTATTCTTATTTGGTCAACCATAGAAACAACTAAGATTAAATTATGAGTTTTAGTCAAAGATTAAATTTAACCCATGCGGGTCGTACAACGTAACAATAGAATTCACAATTCTAGGTTAGCCTGATCAACACCTTCGATCACATCATCACTTACCATCAGGTGAGATAGTGGTAAAGGCTAGACTATCAGGCATAAGAAAAATTTACGATATCATCCACTGCAGATCCTAAGAGGTCTGCAAACTTGATATTTCAGATTGAAGGATTCTAAAAATAGTAATTAAAATTGTTATGTTAAAAGTAAATTTATTTTTATAGAATTTTTATATTTTAATTTGAAAATATTTTCCAAACTAGCGTATAAAAAGCACTTTTCCACGCAGATTTAGAAAGATAAACAAAACCATTTCAAACTTATGAGGTAAAAAAGCTATGGACGCTTACCTGGTGACTCCGGGGTGGCGACATTGTCAACAACGTCTTTCTTCTCCCTGATCAGCCGCTGGAGACTCACGCCCGAGTCCATGTAGTTCCTGAAACAATCCAATTTCGACTTCAGTACATTGCTGACCAAAATGGTAGATTTTTACACGACTGCCTAAATAAAGAAGTGTTATGTTTTTACACGACTGCCTAAAAAAGAAGTGTCATATTTCAGGGTTAATACGACTGCCTAAAAAAAGGAGTGTTATGTTTTCAGGGTTCATGATGCGTATGTATGTTTGTTAGTTTCTTTATTCCACCATTACTTCTAAATTTTTTTTCCTTCCAAACCTATCGATTGTTTTATCAAAATGAAGGGCTTTAAAAAATGATTCCATAAATATATAGCTTGCAATATGAATTTCAATAGAACGATAAGACGCCTAACAAAAATAAACAATTTGCAGTCGAGTATTTTTCTTTTTTTCAATTAATTTGTACTTGATATGGTGAAATTAGCACCTCCAGGCAAAGCATTAAGGCGCTTTTACGCTTAGGATGCTACCAACTGCGTAACTAAAGTGTATGCATCGAACATTGACCTAGAGGTATATACATACTAGACGCGAAATTTCAAACAAGGATAGTCGACCCGTGCAGGTAAGCCGGCCGGCATACTCTCCCCCACACGCAGCTGGGCACTGGTAGATATTACACGCGCTTTACGTTCGAAAATTGTGTATTCGAAATACACAATTGATAATAATTTACGTTCGAAAATTGTGTGTTCAAAATACACAATTGATAATAAACAATTTTCGAACTTAAAGCGCGTGTAATCTCTACCAGTGCCCAGCTGCGTGTGGGGGAGAGTATGCCGGCTGGCTTACATGCACTGGCCGACTATACTTGTTTGAGATGTCGCGTCTAGTATATATAGGTCTATGGTATCGAAAGGAATTTTCTAAGATTGTTGCTTTAGAAGGAAATTTAACAGATTTTTTTACTAGAAGAAAATGTTTAAGGTTTTTACATAGCGATATGGTTATAAGTCTACATATTTGTATTTTTTTCTGATTGTCATGTTTTAAACGTGTAGATAAACAAAGTGATCAACAATATTCTATTATTGAGTTATCGGAGCTCTAGATTGGTATCACCGATATCGATGAAGGAACTCAAAGCTTGTCTTGTTTTTATGATAAGTACCTATAGATATATCTTTGAGAGTTACAGACCCACCAACTTATCAGTTCAGGCGGCAGAAAAAAGAACTACAACATACCTTCAAATTGTGACAGTTTGTAGTTGATTTCCATGACCAGTAGCGCCCTCGAAAACTGCACAGTTAAGTTGGTGGTACTAAAGGAGTACTCTGTAGGTACTTAGGACACATTAGAGAAACATATCCGCCTGTATAATATGATGCCCGGCTTTTACTCAGAGGATGCCCTACCGAACAATTCACTCGTTCTAAAACGGACCATTTTTTTATGTTATTGTGACAGAACAAGCTCGAGGCCCACCTGATGTTAAGCGGACTAACCTCTGCCTATAACAGATGCATTTCGTCACAAGTCACAAATTGCACTGCGCCCGTAACCTTGAGACATAGTTGTTAAGTCTCATGTGCCTGTAATTTCAATGGGTCTCAAGGACTGCTGCCAGAACACACCGTTAGGTGCTTGGCGGCAGATTTACTACTTGAGGATGGTCGCTAGACAGGCGGGCATTCGCAAAATGCCGTTCCACCATGATTCGAACCATGGACCTGGCGCGGCCGTCCATAGCTAATACCACTGAGTCGTCACTGCTTCATCAAATGGACCATGTTGTCTTTCATTAGTCTAGCGAGATTGGAAGCGAATGGAACATAAAAACTAATCAGGAAATATAATTTTGCGCGGAGTCATTCAACAGCGTACTTAGTCTTAGAAATACCGCAGGGAGCGATACCATAGTAAAACCAGAATACAGGTACCAAAAGAAGATAGTATGCGCCCGTACGCACGTGCCACAGCATGCATACTATTCCAAATATCTAGCGTGTCCTGAGTGTGTTGATTAAATTTAAAGAGAATATTATTATTATAATCATAAAAATTGTGTCTGTACGTAGCTACGAATTGCTTTGCTATCGTATATCTAAACATATTACATAGATACTTTTTCTGTGGCATACATCGAGATAATACGGTACACTAGAGAAGTCATTTGAGTGCCGGAATTTTCATTAACATGACTAGCATAAAAATGTTGTCGATCTCGAAAGAACAAGACCAAGGACTTCGCGTTAGTGCCTGCTGGTACCCGTTATATATTCACAGGAGCGATTTAAGCTTGATGTGCACACGTTTTTAAGTTAGTGACGTGTGTTAAGGGTTGTGTATGTTTTCCCTTCCCAGGGCTGTATATTTTTATTTATATCTTGACGAACAATAAGACATACGATATGATCAAAAGGAAATATATTTAGCATTCGTCACTACAAAAATACGAGATCCGTTTCGAGGGCATTATGCTAAATAGATAAGATAGTAACTACCTGAAGAATGTCCAATAATCAATAATAATATTTCGAACGATATTACTCTGATATGATTAGGTACCTTCTCAGATTCCTTGTAATGTGACTAACCATTTTGAAGCAGTCATGGCTCAGTGGCATTGGCTATGGACTGGCAGCAGGTCAATGGTGTTCGTGAAAAATCCAATATTTTGCCAATATTTAAAAAACGGTGGCCCCGTTCGCGCTCAACCAACTGTTAGCGATCGGGGATAGCAGGCCGCGTGTAAAGAAGCCAGAAAATACAAAAAAAATATGAAAAGTCGTAATTTTTAATGAAATTACCAAACAAATGTTAATAACTTTTTTTTGGTAATTTTTGAAGCGCTCGTAGCGAAGTTTACTTAGCTGTTCTCAACCGATCAGCAAAGTTAAGCAACGTCGCGCGCGGTCATGAGTTGGATGGGTGACCGCTAGTGACATTACTACTGAGCGTTTCCGTGCTTCGGAGGGCACGTTAAGCCGTCGGTCCCGGTTGTTATCTTAGGATGGCAGTCGTTATAGCATGGTGGTAGGGCATTTTGCGAATGCCCGCCTGGCTAGCTACCACCCTCAAGTAGAAAAACTGTCGCCAAGCACCTAACGGTGTGTTCCGGCAGCTGTCCTTGAGAGCCAGTACTTCTAGTTTAGCCTGAACAACATCATCGACCACATCATCACTTACCATCAGGTGAGATAGTGGTCAAAGGCTAACCTATCAAACATAAAAAAAAAAAAAAAAAAAAGCTTTTAATAAAACTATCAACGTGAAACCAACCAACGTAGAACAATCTAAATTTCTATTAGTCTATAGTCATATCATCGTTTTGAACTCTTAGACTACAAATAAGTATTTATACATAAAATATTTTTTGATTAAGTTTTTTAGATTATTTTAAATCAGAATTACACGTCTTACTTTCGCTACAATGTGACCGATTATATCCAAGGCAAGTGCCCTAGCAACACCGTGTTGCACATTTCGCACAAGCAAAAGATCGTAGCCGCCACATGCATCGCGCATTGAAATCGAACTTCATTACAATCATGTTATGTTTTATTTTCCGTTACATTTGAAGCGCTCGTAGCGAAGTTTACTTAGCTGTTCTCAACCGATCAGCAAAGTTAAGCAACGTCGCGCGCGGTCAGGAGTTGGATGGGTGACCGCTAGTGACATTACTACTGAGCGTTTCCGTGCTTCGGAGGGCACGTTAAGCCGTCGGTCCCGGTTGTTGTCTTAGGATGGCAGTCGTTATAGCATGGTGGTAGGGCATTTTGCGAATGCCCGCCTGGCTAGCTACCACCCTCAAGTAGAAAAACTGTCGCCAAGCACCTAACGGTGTGTTCCGGCAGCTGTCCTTGAGAGCCAGTACTTCTAGGTTAGCCTGAACAACATCTTCGACCACATCATCACTTACCATCAGGTGAGATAGTGGTCAAAGGCTAACCTATCAAGCATAAAAAAAAAAAAAAAAAAAAAAAAACATGCTCCTCATTGACTTGAATCGCCCCCTTAATCCTAATTGGTTTAAAACGACTAGGCAAGCTCCTCTACGGGCACTTCAAAATATACATGGTTATCGTATTAACTTTCCCACTAAACGAAATAAGTGACTCTTTTAGTGATTACACGGTCAATATAGCGAACATACACTTCCTGGTTTGAATATTGTAATTAATATGTATTTTACCGAGATAAGGTGAAGCCTTTATTCACTTCTCTTATCATAATAGGGTACTGTAGGTAATGTCACATATATGTTACTAAGTTATTCTTGTTTATATATTTATAGGCTAGCCTTTGACCGCTATCTCACCTGATGATAAGTAATGGTTTGACCGAAGATGTTATTCTGGCTAACCTACAATTACTGGCTCTCAAGGACAGCTGCCGCAACACACCGTTACGTGCTTGGCGACAGATTTTCTAGCCAGACGGGTGTCGCAAAAGGCCCTCCCACCATGCGTTATCGACTGCCATCCTTAGACAACAACCGGCACCGAATGCTTAACGTGCCCTACGAATCACGGGAGCACTCAGTTGTAATGTCACTAGCGGTCACCCATTCAACTCATGAACGCAGCAGACATTGCTTAACTTAGCTGATCGGTTAAGAACGGCTAAGTAAACTTCGCTACGAGCGCTTCAAAGTGAAAAAAAAATTTCGAGAACACGTCCAACTCTCATGTCCATTACAAGCTACTTCTTGTTGCAAACCAGGGAGTTTGTGACTTAAGTCAAAAGCATTCTTAAGCAAACACCTAAACACTTCTCAAGCACGCTGCAGTACTCTTTCGTATTCTTCAAGTTAGCGGTTTGTTGCCAGCCAGAAAGAAAATGTATACACCTGACCACCGTTTAAGGCAAAGTTTTTTAATATCAGCACAGAATAAAAAGGGCTAGAAGGACCACTCTGCAAAGCCATTCCAAGAAAAAAGCGACTCTAGCTGCGAAGCAATAATGTGCACTTCAGCTTGCAAGGCACGGAGGACCTAATATCTATATTCACCTATAAGGCGTCTCTCTATCGCATAGTCACGCATAGCTCTGATCTTTTCTGACGCGATACGCACCTTACAATAACCCGTCTGGACGGATACGCCGATGCACATGTAGCTTTGTAACTTGAGTGCGGAGTGAGCCAGGGCTGTTATCGGCGCACGCTACAACGTGGCAGTTACGATGGCAATAAAAATATATTGAGAAAATGGTTCACTATACTAGTAGTGGTAAATTGTACTCCTTGCCTTTATCCTCTTGTGACCTCCTTTATCCTTTTGAAAAACTGCCATCTTACACTGCAAAGAGTGGAATTGATACTGGCAAACCCTTTTAGTAGAGACCTTTGTTTAAAGGACGTTTAGGCTGTTGATATCTGTGCCTAACATCCATTGCTTCATCCAAAATGGCGATAAAATTAGTTTTTTTTTTATCTTGGACACCATTATTCTATTTTTAAATCATATGCGCTGATTAGATATACTATTATCTATAGATTCGCATGGTTTCGCAGAAAAAATGCATTCCGATTCCGATTTCCGATGCGATCCCATAATGAGATACCACAAGGCATCCAGTTTTGTTATGATAATTATTTATCTTTTTTGATTCCAACTGTCATTTAAAGTGGGATTACTTTATTTTTAATTATTTTACTATTCCGGACCGATACCACATTTTCTTAACACATTTAGGTACTAACTTGAGTAAGGGAGGAGGTAACAAAATGATGTCACTAATCGTTAAAGTACCAGGAGGGCAGAAGTTTTAAGAAGCCAGACCCTACAGCTCTGTATTTATCAGAAGAAATTATCTCATAACAAATCTTCCAATGTCGTTCAGGAGTAAAGTTAAAGGAGTTGTTTTTCATTTTATACTAACAAATTTTAGTGTTAAAGCACAAAATAAAAAGGAAAAAGTCAAAGAAAAAAGACAAATTATCAAGGGACTGATAGTACCCTTGAAAGTACGTACTTGTGTTTATGAAGAACATTATACAAAGTATTGAAGTCGAAACCAATTATAATTTTAGAACAGTATGGGCCATAGAAAAATTATTCTTACTGACTTAGATACTAATACCACATAAATAAGGAATGGTTCCTTTTGTATTCATGTTCTGATACAAAATCATCAAGCTCAATGGCATCCTCATCTTATTTAATCTGAGAGATGATAAGTATGAATTTAAATAACTAATGTGTTCAACTAAAAAGTACCAGGCCAACATAAGACCATAGGATGTTATTCAAAAGCAAAAACTTTAAAATGCAAGTAACTAAATACGATTCGTCCCCAATAAAAATGCTATTTAGCTGTGATCACAACAGCGTCGAGACTATAAACAAGTCTAATGTTTTAACGAATGTTCTGATAACGGTATCTCTCTCAATCCACGCCATGATAACGCTTGATTGCTGTATGCGTAGTCTGGTTTCTATGTAAGCTAAACGATTTTTTAATTTTTGTAAATACGATTTCTTACTTGATGTTAGGTTTTGATGATTTATTTATTTATTATCTATTTACAAAAATTGTTATTTGCGACCTCGTAGTGTGCTAGGATATTACTGCACCCTCAATATCTTTCAAGTCGTAAGAGGAGATGAAGGGAAAATACCAGATGATGGGCAACAGTTGAAGAATTGTCATCTCAGACTGCGATCCTCAAGACGCCTGCCAAGTGTGGGGCATAAAATGATTAGTGTAAAATAAAACATCATTGCGGAACCATTTAAAGAATTGTCAATGTTTTTAGTACCAGGCAAACATAAGATCATATAGAATGTTATTCAAATGTCAGGGACCTGATAGATGCTAGTTATGAATTTAAATAGTTTTTCGAACTAATAAGGACTACGAAAACATAATATCATAGGCATAGCCATGGTCATATTCTTCAAATGTCAGGGACCTGAGAGGTGATGATAAGTATGAATCTAAATCGTGAATGGCTAGCCTGTGACCACTATCTCACCTGATGGTAAGTGATGACACAAGAATAAAATACGGTTCTTTATTCATGTGGTGATGATATGGTCAAAGATGTTGTTCAGGCTAACCTAGAATGGCTCTTCAGGACAGCTTTTGAAGCGCTCGTAGTGAAGTTTGCTTAGCTGTTCTTAACTGATCAGCAAAGTTAAGCAACATCCACCGCGGTTATGAGTTGGATGGGTAATTATTACATTACTACTGAGCGCTTCCGTTCTTCGAAGGACACTATAAGCCGTCGGTCCCAATTGTTGTCTTAGGATGGCAGTAATTATAGCATTTCGGTAGGGCATTTTGCGAATGCCTGCCTGGCTAGCTACCACTCTAAACTAGAAAATCTGTCACCAAGCACCTAACGGTATGTTCCGGCAGCTGTTCTTGAGAACCAGTAACTCTAGGTTAGCCTGACAACACCTTCGACTTCGTCATCACTTACTATCAAGTGAGATAGTGGCCGCTAATCAATCAGAAATAAAAAAAAACTGTCCGAACACACCGTTAGATGCTTGGCGACAGATTTTCTACTTGGGGGTAGTAACAAGCCAGGCATTTGCAAAATGCCCTACCGCCATGCAAGTTAAGTGTAATGTATAATGTTTTTACTACAGAGTACCAGGGAAGCATATGACCTGAGGATGTTATTCAAATGCCAGGGACCTGAGAGATGATAGGTATGAATCTCAAGCATAGTTATTTTCAACAAAAAGTAACAGGTAAACATTTTATCATATAACTGCTGTTGAAATATCCTTCTACCTACATCTGGTGTTATATAATGAACCCTCATACAAACATCGTATTGAATTAAAAAATACTGGATATTCCTGTTAAGTTTCTGATCGGTACAAGCGAGGCATGTCTCACAAAATAAAACGGTATCTCGCATTTTTCTTTCACTTTTATTTTCAATTGAATATGTGATTGTAAATTGGTTATACTAGGATCACATGGAAATTAAAAATCTTGTAAATGGTGATCAGTATTTGGGGTGAGTGATAATCGATCTCGTATGAGCAGTATGAAACAATGAAGAGTGAAAAAGAAACCGACATTCAACAATGAAAGGTATAAAATAATTTCTTAATATGGTTACAAGCACTATCGTATGCTAAGCTAAAATCATATTTTTACAAATCATTGGAGCACAAAATCGAATGCCACGGGCGGGAATTGAACCCACGTCCTCCGATTTCGCGCCGGATGCCAAACCCACGGGTACTACGAGCACATACAACAAATATATTGTACCTACGAGCTTTGGTCAGCGAGTCCAACACTCTCTTCAGCGCTGTTATTATTTTGCATGGTAGAGTATTTTGAGAATGCCCGCCTGGCTAGTAACCAATCTCAAGTAAAAAATCTGTCGCCAAGCACTTAACAATGTGTTCCGGCAGCTGTTCTTGAGAGCCAGTAATTCTAGGTTACCTGAACAACATCTTAGACCACATCATCGGTCTAGATAGCGGTCAAAGGCTAACCTTTCAAGCATTAAAAAAAACAGTAAGAAGGAAAAAGATGGAGGTTAAAAAATCACAATAGGATCGCTTTCTTCGATAGCTTCACTAAGCCCAGCGAACCTTACCAGCACATCTAGTGGTTACGCAGCCTAAAACTGCCAGCCGCTGCCGGTGTGGATTGCGCCTTAGTTACACGTGTATAAAATTGACACTAACACCACAGAGTCGACCCTAGTCACTACAAGTCAGAATACGCCACAGTTGCCGCGCCACGTAAGTATGACCCTGTCTGAACATCGCTTCACGCAATTGCTGCAAATAATACGAAATCTGTATTGTGATTGTGCCGAAAATTATCATGGTAGGTTTGCATTGTGCCGTGTGGCCGTGAAACTATTATGTAGAAATTTAGATATTTATATCACACATACGTATGTAGGTAAGTTTTGTATCAATATTTTTATTTTCAAAGCAGTGATGGCTCAGTGGCACTGGTTCGAGTCCCGCCGCTGGTTTGAGCTTCACCGCTTGGTGGAAGGGCATTTTGCGAATGCCCGCCTTGCCAGCTATACCACCCTCAAGTGGAACATCTGTCGCCAAGCACCTAACGGTGTGTTCCGGCAGCAGTCCTTGAGAGCCAGCGAAATTACAGGCACATGAGACTTAGAACTATGTCTCAAGGTGACGGGCGCTGTGCAATTCGTGACTTGTGACGAAATGCATCTGTTATAGGCAGAGGTTAGTCCGCTTAATATCAGGTGGGGTTCGTGCTTGATCCGTCACAATAACATATTCATAATTCACATTATTTAAGGCCAGTGAGATGTCACTGAACATGAGATTATGGTCTACACAAAAAAAAAAGACTTCTTTAGCCAAGAATATACATTGTCTTAATAAATATAAGACAATTCTGTATTACAACAAGAATATATTCTGAAGTGAAAAATAATCGAGTCTTGATATTACACTCGAATATTCTTAGGAATATTGTTTTGACCTAAGAAATATTTCTTCAAGTATTCAAATTATTATTTCAAGATAACGAAAATATTCTTCTAACAATAAAATAGGAATTCTTCTGTTAACATTTTATTCTCTAAATAAAATATCTATATTCTTTCTTGAAATATTTTTTTTTTTTTTTTTTTTTTTTTTTTTTTTTTTTTTATTATATAAATCTACACTCCACAGACTCCAGGGTCCGTGCCTTTTTTTAATTATGACCATATTTTATTTACAAACTAGATACTTACAATATATAGGAAACATGCAACATTCTAAAAGAGAACAGTGTTAAAAGAACATATTTTTTTTTTCCGATAAATGTCATTACCACTTGCATCCAGAGCAGACCAGTGTCCTCTAGCAGCACCCGTTCACGAGTTGACGCATGTGCCAGCCATCGCCTTCCTCAACCATTTTTGAGGGAAGATGGCGACCCGACACACAACACCGCCGCTAGACTTGAAATATTTTTAAATATTCTTGTTGAATGTAATTAAGGTGCTTCACTTACGAATATTTATGGTAAGATTCTTGGATTCAAAACTAACCATATTCGTATTTAAACACTTTAACGATTTCTCCAAAGAAGAATGCAATATATACTTTGATTCAAGAATATATACCTGAGAATATTGTGTTCTGTTTTCAAGAATATATTGTTTTCAATATATATGAATCACAAATATTCTTGAATAAAAACACACTGCGTTGGCTCAAGTATTCCTTTTTTTCTGTGTAGGTGTATGTTTCCACTTCTTAATGGAAGACATGTCTTGTCAGCCTTGAAGCAATGACAGCCAAGCGGTAATAGCTATGGGCAGTAGTGCTGCACGTCCATGGTTCGATCTCCACCGCCCCGGCTTGAGCTTTACCGAATGGTAGAAGGGTTTTGCGAATGTTCGTCTGTCTAGTTACCACCATTTAGTAGGAAACCTGTCACCAAGCACCAAACAGTCTTTCCCGCAGCAACCCTTAAGAGCCAGTAGAAAAATGTACTCCACTAAAAGAGCTCTAGACGGCACCGTAATTGCAAGGGTAGGCTTTTCTTACATATTTTCTAAAACCGAAACTGCAACCGAAACTAAGATTTCTAATCGAAAAACAAACTTGCCCAAAAACCGAACTTACGACCGGGTACTAATGAAATTGGTAAACATTGTAAAGTTATTGACACGAAGTGAAGGCTGACGGACAATGAGCTTGCCTATCATCGTCTGTCGTCTTGTTAAATATTTGGTGAAGCTAACATAATTACTTGATAATGTTAGCTTATATCAATTATAGTAGTTGATGGTAGGTCGGGCTCAGGTAGAATCGAATATCATTATTGCGTGGATAATAATAGAGACTTTCGGTACGTGGGGACCGGGAGCTCAATGTATTTTTCAAAACTTATCAGAGCACTTCATCGATGGATGATCAAAATTCTTACACTTATGCATTGCAATCCAACGGGGCAATGCGGCCAGCATGCTGGTAACTGAACGTGGGATTTTTTTAGCTAGTGACATTACTACTGAGCGTTTCCGTGCTTCGGAGGCCACGTTAAGCCGTCGGTCCCGGTTTTCATCTTAGGGTGGCAGTCGTTATAGCATGGTGGTAGGGCATTTTGCGAATGCCCGCCTGGCTAGTTACCATCCTCAAGTAGAAAATCTGTCACCAAGCACCTAACGGTGTGTTCCGGCAGCTGTTCTTGAGAGCCAGTACTTCTAAGTTTGCCTGAACAACATCTTCGACCAAATCATCACTTACCATCAAGTGAGATTGTGGTCAAAGGCTAACCTGTCAGGCATAAAAAAAAACTTGATCTGCTTTATATTACGCAGATCAAGTTTTTTTCAAGCACCTAACGGTGTGTTCCGGCAGCTGTCCTTGAGAGCCAGTAATTCTAGGTTAACCTGAACAACATCCTCGACCATCACTTACCATCAGGTGAGAAGTGGTCAAAAGCTAACCTATCAAGCATAAAAAAACAAAAAAGCAACACAACCGGCTATAGGATTTCAGTAAACTCCCTGTAAGTATAATATTTCATAAGTCCTATCCGGAAATCGTAAAGCCATTATAATCTTTTATCTACACGTAGCTAACTACTATCTATAACCTTCCTCCGCCGTTTATCTTTATCATTGTATCGAAGCGGAGATAGCAAATTATCAGAATAAGTCGGTTTCTCAGAAGTCAGACGCAGTTCGCCACTTGTGACGAATCTATGACAGACATGTTTCCGCTTAACACTAGGTGGTGTACCAACACGATAAAATAAAAAAGAAAGCAGAATGAGATCTTTACAGATTATTTATCAGTATGATCGATTGAAATAATAATAATTCCTTATCCTGTCACTCCGTTTGACTCCAATCATGTTTCTCAATGCTCTCATCTCATATTTTTGTACCTCCAAACACAATACTGCAATCACTCACTCTATCTTCTCTTTCTAATCTCTCTTAATTCTAATGATCTACCATCGCTTTCCTCTTATTTACGTTTAATTTCATTTCCTTTGCATAGCCTCATGCATAGCATTTACCATCTCCTGCAACTCATTTACTAATGACGCAAGTATACCAATAAGTAAGAAAAAGTTAAAAATAAAATAAGATACGCGTTTTTTTAGGTTTTTTGTTTTAACCCAACCACAAAAACGATAAAGTCGTTTTACCTGCCATGGGTTGTACTATGTGTGAGAGTACAACCCATGGCAGCTTTTTTATTCCAAATAAGCTAGCCTTTGGCTACTGTTTCTCACCAGTTAGTGATAAGAGTTTATACAAGCCAAACCTCAAATAGGAAACTGACTCTCAAAGACAGATACCTGAACAACTTTGGTGCTTGACGACAAATTTTCTACTTGAGCCAGGTGATTATTTGTACAATTACCAACTACCTGAGCTTAACCATGGAGCCCTTGCGCAGTAGCCCGTGGTTGTGAATTTGTCCGTTGGGACAGGACAAAGTTGGATACTCAGACTAAAACAACCGAAGTAATTAATATTGAAATCACAAGAGATGAAGCGTGAAGTAGGCCCTTTCCCAAGGGATGAAGAGATACGTAATAATGTCTATGCATATGTGCAGTGCGAGATAGAAAATACGATGAGAATCGTAAGGTTGTGGACTTCCAGACGTCGCCGCGTCGTCAACATAAAATCAAACTGCTATCCTTCGGGTAAACAGGGTTCTGTTTTTTTATAGCTGATAGACTAGCCTTTGACCACTATCTCACACGATGAAAATTGATCATGTGGTCGAAGATGATGTTCAGGCCAACCTAGAATTGCTGGATCTCAAAGACAGCTGCCAGAAGACACCGTTAGGTGCTTGGCTAAACATTTTCTATTTGAGGTTGGTAGCGAGCCTTAAAATGCCCACCACCATGCTATAACTGCCTTCTGAAGCACGGAAGCTCTCAATGTTAATGCCACTAGCGATCACCCGTCTTATTCATAACCGCAGCAGACGTTGCCTAGCATAGTTGATTGTTCGATAACGGCGAAGCAAGCTCCGATACGAGCGGAAGCTGTTGCACTCAATGTGGAAGCAACGCTCCTTTCACAGCGACAACGTAAGAAGTGCATGCAGCTCATTTCCTTAGTCGCCTACATGCGACAACGGGATATGGAACAGCCTTTATATCCACAACCCGGAGACAGATATGCATAGTGCAATTTTATCAACACACCTGCGCTTCTCCTTATCTCTGATCCTGGACCGTGGCGGGGTGGTGCTGAGGAGGTCAGCCTCGGCGCCATCCCCCTCATCTGCCAACAGGTACCGCGACGAGAACCGAGGATTTCGCATCACCACATCTTTGGTGTCGCTGGAAACCAAATGATGGAAGTAACTCAATATAAGAAACTAGCACAGAGAAGGCATAAGTAAAACGAGTATTGCTGTATGGAAACTAGAAAGACCAAAACTAGATGATCATTTTATGATATACATTGTCAAATGTTGTTTAGTCAGTATTAAAAAAAAATACGACCCATTGGATTTTCCCACTGGTCGTTGTACAGGTGATTCTCGTTTGCCACTACAGCTGTGGAAAATCCAAAAAAAATGTATCACGTCAGCGCATCCTACCCGTGGGGTGCCAGCTAGAATTGCAACCCCCCTTTTTCTTTCTATGACCGCCGTAAGAGGCAACGGATGAGAAAATACCAGAAGGTGGGCAGCAGCGCCTTCGAAAGTTCTTTCGAAGGCGCTGCTGACAGTTCTGTCAAGATGGCAGTTCTGACTGACAGACAGGCACTGCGATCCCTGAAATGCCTGTGTGGGGTTTATAGCAATGCCTCTGATGGGCGAGAACTTAATTCAACAGTGGAAGTTATGGCCTTTGATGACATCTTCAAAAAAAATAGGCAGATTTGTAAAAATAGTACCTACATTTCGACAGATATGATTAATTTTACCGGTAATAGGTGCCAAGCATGGTCCAGACTTATTTTTTCAGAAATCAGCAACATCTGTCCAACTTAGAAGATCGACCCACAAACGAACATGTGGTGCGCATCGATAGTGTGGGATTTATATCAACGATGGATATTATCTACGTAAATTTATCAAATGTAAAGTTAAATATAAAATTGTAAGTATAACCATTGCCCACCAAAAATATTCTTGGAACGCAAGTAAAAGAATAAAGTTAAGCATGGCCTGCATAAAATAGCATGGTCTGAATAATACCTTTGTGTAGAATAATTTTACTATGTATATTGACATAACAAAGTTCTAGCGACAAGTTATTCTATGGTAATTGGTAGTACCTCGCGGGGGTTTCCTAGGATGGATCACTTCGATGGATGTTTTCCTTTACCTTTTGTTTTTCAGCTGCTAGCCCCGTTACATATATTTCTGTTAATCGTATGTCGCGACTAAAAGTGAGCAGCAGCAGAACAAAACGACAGTTCGGAACGGGGTTCGCAGTTTAAGATTGGCTTCGTATTCAGCAGTCCACGATTCGAGTGATACATATATATACAGATTAGCCTTGGACCACAATCTCACCTGACAGTAATTAATGATGTGGTCGAACGTGGTAAACAGGCTTATCCTAAAATAGGAACTGCCTCTCAATGAGCTCCCGACACTCCCTTGGGTATTTGACGACAGATTTCGACTGGTAGCTAGCCAGGCGGGCATACCAGCATGCAATAACGACTGCCCAAACAAAAACAAACGGCATCAACGCGAACGGCTTAAGATGCCCTCTGAAACACGGAAGCGTTCCAGTAGTAAATTGCAATCAGTAGACACTGATCGTTTAAAAACTACCAGAAAAGCTTCGCTTCATGTTGTATATAACAAGGCAAGCGATCAAAATGCCTACCATCATGCTATGAAGGACTGGAACCCAACACCCGTTACATCAGCGGTCTACAACCATTAGCACATAACCTAATTATTTCAAAATATTTTTTAAAAAATAATTATCGAAATAATGGTGGTAGGACTTAAAGCAAACGTACATGCAATAAAGGGGTTTCCCTGCTATCATTTACTAATGTAGTATGTCTCGTTATGTGTGCTTGTAGACATCAGCTGACACCGATGATTCATGGCTTCTATAATTGCCCTCAGCCTTGCATTGAAACTTCTCGTAGCTGAGGATATATTCTTTCCAGTTGCCTGACCTTTAAGGTGTCACGCCATCAACGATAATAGGACACTTCATTTTAAAGTGAGACTTGAGTTTCAAATCATTCGTTGTGTAGTTTGCTTAGCCGTTCCTAACCGATGAGCTAAGTTACGCAATATCCGCTGCGGTCATGAGTTGGATGGGTGATCGCTAGTGGCATCACAACTGTGCGTGCAGCCGTGCACATGCTTCGGAGGGTACGTTGTGGGTCCCGGTTGTTGTCTTTGGATGGTCGTTATAGCATGGTGGTACGATATTTTGAGAATGGCCCGCATGGCTAGCTACCACCCTCAAGTAAAAAATCTGTCGCCAAGCATCTAACGTACTGTTATGGCAGCTGTCCTTGAGAGCCAGTAATTGTAGGTTAGCCTGAATAACATCTTCGATCAAACTATTACTTACCATCAGGTGAGATAGCGGTCAAAGGCTAGCCTATAAAAAAAGGTATAAACAAGAATAACTTATTTTTGTTTGAAAGTTCCCGTGAGTATGAGACATATTAATGTTTTCAATAACCGGCTGTACTCATGCGTATTGGTCGAGATTGTCGACCAATACGAAGAATAACTTAGTAACATATATGTGACATTACCTACAGTACCCTATTATGATAAGAGCAGTTAATAAAGGCTTCACCATATCACGGCAAAATACATATTAATTACATTCTTCAAACCAGGAAGTGTATGTTCGCCATATTGGCCGTGTAATCACTATAAGTGTCACTTATTTCGTGTAGTGGGAAAGTAACTACGATTACTATGTATATTTTGAAGCGCTATTAGTGGAGCTAGCCTATCAGCTATAACAAAAAGACTAGTTCAACTCGCTCAAAGTTTTTTCGTACCCAACGGGCGCGTTACCGAATAGCAAAGTAATATCTTATTCTATTCAGCATCTCGACCGAAGGTTATTTATTATGAATTCCACATATGTAACGGGGACTAAGGTATAAATTTTTCCCGAGTTTTATGCTTGGAAAGTGGTTATGGTAATTTATAGAATTTTTTTAAACTGCTGATATGTTACCCTTTGACCACAATCTTACCTTATGATAAGAGATGATGTGGCCGAAAGTGTGAACCCTCTTAAGCTAGAATTACTGGGAGATTGGAACCCGCGTCCATCCACCCCTATAGCCGGGGTATGCTCTGACCGACTAAGCTAACATGACAATGACTCATAACTCCAATTTTTCCTCGCGTTCTTTATTTATATTTTTATAGTGGTGGATGGACGCTGGTTCGAATCCCGCACATGACTGTAATTTTCACACTCGTAAATTTGTAATTTTTTTATGCCGAGCAGGCGTTATTGCAAACATAACAATATAAAAAAAAATACTGGCTCTCAAGGACAGCTGCAGAAACACACAGTTAGATGCAGGGTGATAGATTTTCAACGCGAGGGTGGTAACCAGCCAGGCGGGCATTTGTGTATGCTCTATCACCATTCAGTCAATCCCGCAACAAGATTCGAACCACGAAAATCATTGTCACTGCGCCATCACTGTTTCTAAAAGATACAGTAGAATTTAAAACATTGCGTTCAACTTATCCTCTCCTAATCATTTCCATATCTATAGTTTTTCCTTACATAGGTAATGAAATACCTAATAATAAGACGTTTAACATTAATCTATTATTAAGTAAATTATATGTGTTGCACAAAACATAAGCATCATCTGTAAACACGCCTATACACACTTATTTTATAACTAAACAAGTAATACTTCTAGCCTTACATATGTATTACATATGCCTTACATATTAAATAGGTCTCATCGGGTTAGGTATGGGCTACAATTGAAACCGCCCCCCACCCCCTCATATCTTGCCGTGGGCATAGGAATACACCAGCCGTGGGTGTCGTGATAGGCGAAAAAAATCCCCAAGACGCCTCCCAAGCGTGGGGATTATGGCAAAACCACTAAATGGGACAGGCAAGGTCAACGGTAGACGTAATGGATGTACGAGTACATGTTGGTGTTTTACCAGCGATCTAAAGATTTTTAGCGTCGAATAGAACATGCAGCATGCTATTGCGTTATTAAGATACTTCATTTATACAAAATGGGTATATATATACGTACATTTCGGAACAATACGTTGGGCTAAGGTAAGGAAAATGATGAAAAACTGACTTCACCAAGAAGTAAACATATCATTAAACTGTAATCAGCAAGGTTCAAGGTCGTCCGTCCACCGTCGGACTACCGAAATTACGGATTCTGTTGAATTTCAAACCAGTTGTTATGTAAATTGTGTGAATTGAACGTGAATATTACTATAGAATTCCATTATCTTCCATCTTCACAAAATAATATTACTTTGAATATTTTTGTATAGCTGTAGCAGCTAATTAAACACGGACACGTATGATTCAAGTGCTCGCCTTTATGAGTCTATATGGCTCCTGACCAAGGAGTGCCGATTTATATATATATATATATATATATATATATATATATATATATATATATATATATATATATATATATATATATATATATATATATATATATTATTATTCTTATATTCATATATATATATAAGAATAAGAACTCTAACAAGTCGGGACTGAAGAAATCGAAGAATTTATTTAACAATTATTTCAATACACCTTTTTTGAAGAACACTACCACTACACTTCTGCTCCAGGTTTCTGGTCTTTTAGATTCAAGGATGACGGAATTAAATAATTTCTGGAGTACTGAGAGTACCGCTTTACCACCCGCCCTCAGTTCTGTTGTAATTCCGTCTCTACATGGCATCTTGTTGTTCTTCTGTTTTTCGCAAACACTTTGAAGCCACGTTTACACTCAATTGCAACATTTATACCAGGGGTGGCCAAGTCGTCGACCGCGTCGGCATTTTCGGTAGCCCGTGAGAAGCAGCGTATCGAAACATTGCAATAAATAGGAACAAATTAATCTAAATCGCAAATGTCAACTCAATTACAACCAAGAACAATTTACACTTATTTTTTCTTTATTTATGGCGTTTTAATTTATTGAAGGCTTGAATATTGATATGTTATCTATTAAAATAGGCGAATTAATCGCTGCTGAATCAGTTTCGGTCAAGGAAGAAATTGGCAATTAGGGGAGACATCTTATGGAAAGCAAGAGAATTTGAAAATACAGACAAGGAACTTGTACTGGATACACCTTACTATGCTGGTGTGCCGAGGAGGGTGTTGCTTGAGAGAAACAAGTATTGAGAGCTTCTTGTTATTTATTCTTCGGAGTTGTTTTCTTGAGGAGAGGTGAGCACTGAATGAATTTCACAGCAAAATGGGCCTGTTTATAAGCCGCCTATTCTCTACAGTCTAGTCGTGCGCAGCGAGAGTGCGCGAGGCGCGCTCGGCCAATGGGAGAGGCGTATGTTGCCTCTCGCTCAGGCGCATGCTCCCTTTCACTCGCACCTATCGCTACTCCGTTGGTTGGAGCCTTACCCTATGGAGAGCACCTATTCTATTATTATTTATTTACACTTACAAATATGGTACGATACAATTTTAACTATATTACAACTATCTATAACTTATGAACTATTCTTGAAGGCGTCGTCCTGCACATCTCTCCCGCCGTGTGACCTCGTCGCATCTGCTGCCGGTGTTGGAGAGACGTCTTCAATAGGCAGGATCACCATCTTCCTTACTGGACGCCGCAGGATGCCTCCTTTAGTCTTCACGTCGACGGTGCGCACGACTGCGTCAGGCCCTGGATACGTGGCGATGACTTTTCCACGAACCCATACGTTGCGTGGCAGATTGGGGTCGGTGATCTGGACTAGATCCCCGATCTGTACTGTGGGTCCTCTTCCGTGTGGCTCCCGCCGGTTTTGAAGTTCTGGGAGATACTCTCGTAGCCATCTGCCCCAGAACATGTCGGCCAGTCTCTGTGCTGCGCGCCAGCTGTCCTTCGTCAGGGTATCTCGTTCGTCGAAGGTTCCAGGTGTCGGTACTCGTCCGGGTCCTCCCAGCAATAGGTGATTCGGTGTTAAGGCTTCCGGGTCGTCCGCGCTGACGGATACGTGGGTCAGCGGGCGACTGTTCACCGTGTATTCGGCTTCTGCCAGAAGGGTGGAGAGGACTTCTTCTGTTGGTCTTCTCTCGTGGAGTGTTGCTGTGAGTGCTGTCTTCACAGATCGCACCATGCGTTCCCATGCCCCTCCCATGAACGGAGCTCCGGGAGGTATGAAACGCCAGGAGATCGTGCGTTTTGCGGCCTCTTCTGCTGTCGCGGTATCGATGGCTTGCCGTAGTTCTTTGTTGGCTCCCGTCAGGTTCGTCCCATTGTCCGACCAGATCTCTGTTGGGCAACCTCGTCGGGCGATCATTCTTCTAAGTGCCATGACTGCTGAAGATGTACTGAGTGAGTTCGCCAGTTCTAGGTGAATAGCGCGGCTCGTTAGGCAAGTGAAGATGGCGACGTATCGCTTCTGATGCGTGCGCCCCACGGTAACTGTCAGCGGGCCGAAGTAGTCGAGTCCTGTGAAGGTGAAGGGTCTTCTGTGGTGTGCCAAGCGACATGACGGCAAGTTTCCTGTCCTCGGGTACGGCGGCGTTTGAGTTTTCATTCTGCAGTGAAGGCATCTTCTTACTATGGTTCGAGCTGTAGGTCGAAGGCGCAGAACCCAATATTGTTGGCGACATTCGTTCACTGTCGCTTCGACGCCAGCGTGATGCAGCTGGACGTGTACACTCTTGATCCATAGCTTGACTGTAGGATGATCTCCGTCTATGATCATCGGGCTTTTGACGCTTTCTGTGATTTGCGTGGTGGCGTCTATGCGGCTTCTAAGCGTCAATCTTCCATCGTTGTATACGACACTTAATTGACGTAGACGGCTTTCTTTGTCGATGGGCTTCTCTTTTGCAATGTTCTCTATGTCTTCCGTGAAGGACTCTTGTTGCGAAGAGCGCATGAGGAGTTCTTCTGCCCTTATCAGCTGTTCTGCAGTGACGGGATGGAAGTTTATTTTTTCTGTCCTTATTTTCTGTAGTGGCTGTTTATTCTTCTGATCTGTGGTTTTCTTGTTGACTTTGTTCCACGCGGGATCTTTCTCTTGGTTTCTTTTCGTTCGCCTGTAGTTGACCTTTTCTATCTTCGTCCTGCAGAGTTGTATGAACTGCAGGACTCTCGCGGTGCTGTAGCGAAGTCTCTCCCAGTTAGAGAAGCGAGAGACATCGGGTAGCCCTTCTGCGAGCCTCTGTGTCTTGCTGTTGGCTATGTGGTTGACTCTTTCATCTTCCGTTGATGTTGGGGTCGGAGGTGACGTGTCCTTGGGCCAGTTTTCCTCGATCTCGTACAAGAATTCCGGTCCTCTGAACCATCTGTGGTTTGCGTCGAAGGATGGTGGAGCATCTCTGGTGGCGTCGTCTGCTACGTTGAGTTTTGTTGGTACCCAACGCCATTCATTGACTGTGGAGCTTTCCTCTATAGCTGCGAGACGGTGAGCCACATACGGTTTGTAGGATCGCGAGCCCGTCTTGATCCAGGCTAAAACTGTCTTGCTGTCAGTCCAGAAAACCTTGGAGTCTGGTTTTCTCTCATGCTCCTTCATGACGGCTTCGGCGATGCGCGCGCCCATTACTGCGGCTTGCAGTTCTAGTCTCGGTATCGATGTGAGCTTGAGAGGCGCGACTCTTGCCTTCGCTATGACGAGTGACACGTTGACTTCGCCGTTTGGAGCTTCTGTTCGCCAGAAGAGGGCTGTGGAGTAGGCCACCTCACTGGCGTCTGTGAAGACATGAAGTTGAAGGTTGGTGACGTCGCTGTAACCGAGGTAGCACCTCGGGATGGCCACGTCGCGGAGGTTCTTCAGGTGGATGATCCATGTCTGCCAATCGAAAGACAGATCTTCATCTATTTCGTCATCCCAGGCTGTGCCTCTGCGCCATATCTCTTGCAGGATCTGTTTCGCTCTGGCTGTTACTGGAGAAGCGTATCCAAGCGGGTCGAAGAGAGACATCACAACCTTTAAAGCCTCTCTCTTAGTGGGCCTTTTCCCTTCTATGATCTGTGGTGGTACTCTGTTCAGGTTGAGATTGAACGTGAGTTTATCTTCTTCCGGTTTCCATACAAGCCCCAGAACTCTTTCTGTTTTCTGTTCGGTTTCGTAGAGTTCTGTATCTTCTGAAGCGTTCTGTTCACCGAGGGCTTCAAGAAGTCTTGTTGAGTTAGACTTCCACTGCTTGAGGATGAAGTGGGCCTTCAGGTGTACGTCTCGTACTCCCTTAGATATTCGAATCGCATCTTCTATGGTTCTGAAGCTGTCGAGGTAATCGTCAACATAGTGCTTTTCTTTTATGGCGATTGCTGCTTCGGGATGCGTCTGTTGGTTTGCTTCGGCGTTTAAATTCTTCACGAAGATGGCCGTCGATGGAGAACTGGAGGCTCCGAAGATGAGCGAAGTCATCCTGTACTCTTCTGGTGGTCTGTCGTCCCGTCGATCCCGACGCCATAGATATCTGAGCGCGTCTCTGTCTTCTTTCCGAAGTTTCACCTGCATGAACATTTCCCCAATATCGGCTGTCACTGCGATCTTGTGCTGTCTGAATCGCATCATGACGCCTGGCAGTGACTGTAGGAGATCAGGGCCTTTTAGTAATGCATCGTTGAGGGCCACTCCCTTTGTCTTGGCTGCGGCGTCGTGCACAACGCGTAGCTTGTCAGGCTTCATTGGGTTTATTACCGCAAAGTGTGGGAGGTACCAGGTTTTGCCTGGAGTCTTCTCTTTCGGTGCAGGTTCTGCGTACTTCTTGGTGATGAGCGCTTCCATCTGTTCTGTGTATTTCTCTTTAAGTTTCGGGTCACGGTCGAGCTTCTTCTCTATGCCATAGAGTCGTTTCAGCGTGTTCTCGTAATTGTCGGGAAATGTGAAGTCTTCTTTCTTCCAGAGCAGAGAAGTTTCGTATCTTCCTTCTTCTGTGTGGACTGTATTCTGTATAAGGATACGCCGGGCTGTCTCTTCTGGATCTGTCGAAGGTTTCTTCGCGTTGAGGCAGAGTGCGTCTGTAGCGAAGTATTGCTTCATCATTTCCTCCAAGTTATCTTCTTCTCGGGCTTCTGTGATGTGTGAGACGAAGTCTATGCTGCGGCCGAGAGAACGTGTGTGGTTCCCGTGCAGTACCCAACCCAGTGGCGTGAGTGATGCCACTGGTTGGTTTTTGTCGCCTCTTCTTATCTTCGATGTCAGGAGCAGGTGCCAGTTATCTTGGCCTATCAGGACGCGTGGCTTCGCATTTTCATAAGTGAGGAAGCGCCTGAGGTCTCGCAGGTGTTCGCATTTCTCTATTTGCTCTTTCGGAATTTCCTGCGTTGAGACTTGTAGATTCATAACTGTTCTCGCTTGAATCGGTTCCTCATGGTTATTGAGACCCTTAATCACGAAGCTCACTCTTCTAGATTGAGTCTCTGCTGTCTTCATCTTGTTGATTGCTTCAATGCGTAGCGGGTCTATAGGCCCAGTTGCCCCGATCTTGTCGCTGATGTTGCTGTCGATGAGCGTGACTGTGGATCCGTCGTCAAGCAGCGCGTAAGTGTCGATTGTTGCTGTAGGCCCTTTCACTTGGATTGGTATAATCTTGAGGTAAGATTGCTTCTGTGTGGCGGTCCAAGTAGTGGTGACGGCCTCTGTTGTTTCCTTTTCTTTAGCAGGTTCTGTCTTCTTAACGAAGTGTAGCAATTTGTGGTGGTAGTACTTGCAGCCGTTGGTGTCGCAGGTACGTCGCTTGCAGCTGTGGTTTCTTGCTCTGTAGCGTAGGCATCGAAAACAAAGATGCTTGTTCTTGGCGATGTCCCATCTTGTGTTGCTGTCTGCGTTTTTGAACTTTTCGCAGTCTGTTGTAGTGTGTCCGGTATTGTCACATACCGCGCACTTCGCTGTGGTTTGTTGTTCTTCTGTGACTGTGTGCACTTTGTATGTGCGCTTGTTCTGTGAGGTGGGCTGTGCTTGAGTGCCCACTGGTTCGGGTTGTGCGTAAGGTGCGCACAGGTCGGCTTCTGTCTTCATAAACTTCTCCATCTTCAGTAGGTCTGGATTTTCTCTTGGTTGTTTGGCGGCGAATTCGTAGAACTTGTGACGAAGGGTAGGCGTGAGCTTATCCAGCAATATCTTGCTTGTCTCTGGATTAAACAGGAAATGTGCGCAGCCCAGAGCTTGAAGTATGCACACAGCGTTGGTGATCTTGCTTGAAACTGTGCATGTGTCTTGCGGGTTTTCTGTGAGTCGTGGCAGCGCCTTCAGTGTATTAAGTTCCGCTATGGCGATGGCTTCCGGCTTTCCGAATCTGGATTCGAGTGTGCGCATGACGTCTGCAGGATCGCTGTTGCTGATGAGTAGCCCTTCAACGGCTTCGCTGGCTTTTCCTTTCAGGTTTCTTCGTAATCTGTTGATGTTCTCGAACTTCGTAAATAATGTTGCCGTCTCATTGTAGGCGGAGCGGAACATCAGCCATTCTTGATGATTCCCACTGAAGACAGGTAGTTCGATGTATCTTGGATGACTGGCGGCCTTGACTGCCATGGTGATCGCTGAAGACAGTTGGGCGAGCTCTTGACTATGAAACGCTCCCGCCGATGTCGATGGTACTTGACGCGGGTCTTGATGACGCGGCGCAGGTACTTGCTGTGCTGTTGCAGGAACTTGCTGTGCTGTGGGTATCTGTTGATGCGCAGGTTCTCGCTGTGCTGCGGGCATCTGTCGATCCGCAGGTTGTTGCTGTGCTGCGGGCGTTGCAGGTTCTTGCTGTGTTAACCACGTGTCCACACGTGATTCGACGTCTTCCTTGGAGTATACGGAGACATCATCGTCGTCATCCGAATCTTCAATATCTATTGCGGCTACGCGCGCTTCCATAAGCATTACTTGGTAGCGCGCGAGTTCTGCCTTCGCTTGAGCGAGTTTCTGTGCTTTGGCCCGTGACTTCGATTTGACGGACCCAGTAGTCTTCATTGTTGGGCGAACGGGCGGCAGCTTGTCTACGGCTCTGAGACGAGCTTGCCATTCTTCTGTCGGAGGGTCGCCCTGCCCGGCGGCTGGCGGGGCGACTGATTCGGTTTTCGACCTCTTGTCTGGCCTCACTGTGGTGACGGTGACCTCCGTCGCGCTAGAAGGGTGCGCAACGGAGGCTTGTGCCGCAGCGGATGCGTCCGCCTGCGACTCCGATGAAGCTTCTGTTGTCGTGGTGTGTGACGTCTCGAGGCTCATGACGGTATGAGCCGTGGTCTCCGTCCACGCGCTTTGATTCGTCGCGGTAGTACCGGACGAGGACGAAAGGGGGTCTTCGGCGGCGAGGCGCCCCTTTCCTGTAGAGCGTGTGACCGGCATATCGACCGACCAGTTTCTTCTTGTTTCGAACGGCGTTCCTCGACGATCCGACTCGATGTGACCAAAAGATGTACTGGATACACCTTACTATGCTGGTGTGCCGAGGAGGGTGTTGCTTGAGAGAAACAAGTATTGAGAGCTTCTTGTTATTTATTCTTCGGAGTTGTTTTCTTGAGGAGAGGTGAGCACTGAATGAATTTCACAGCAAAATGGGCCTGTTTATAAGCCGCCTATTCTCTACAGTCTAGTCGTGCGCAGCGAGAGTGCGCGAGGCGCGCTCGGCCAATGGGAGAGGCGTATGTTGCCTCTCGCTCAGGCGCATGCTCCCTTTCACTCGCACCTATCGCTACTCCGTTGGTTGGAGCCTTACCCTATGGAGAGCACCTATTCTATTATTATTTATTTACACTTACAAATATGGTACGATACAATTTTAACTATATTACAACTATCTATAACTTATGAACTATTCTTGAAGGCGTCGTCCTGCACAGAACTGATACATCAAAAATAAAATTCCATGCCTATGAAAATACGTTTGACGGTATTTTTTAAATTCTAATAGAATTTTAGATCTTTGAGAATGAATATTTCCAACTATCAATGCGATATAAACGACACATCAGTCAGACGAGAATTTGACTTCCTGCTTGCGCATTGCAGTTAGTTCATAAAGTGTGCAGCAGGATAAGCTTGTGGAAACTGTGCAGCGCTAAAAATCTAGCCAAGTATATTGTTGTTCAATATGTTCAAATGTGAATTATAAAAATATAAGTGAAGTAGGTACATATTTTATTAAAATTATTAGAAAACTTTATAATTAAATTCGTTACCTAATATTGTACAGAATCATAAACAATCAGTTAGGCATTTTTATCCATTGCTGACGGTAGCCCGTGGAGCTATTTTAAATCATAATGTAGACCGCAAGGTAAAAAAGTTTGGCCACCCCTGATTTATACGATGGATTGATGTAGAAAGAAAGAACCCATAGATATTTTTGACCTAATTTTGCAAACCATCAACACTTGTAAGGTTTGCGATAGTCGTAAATAACTTGATTACACCACAATGATTGACTACACCTCCTTATTTATGCAACATAACTAACCATCCAAAGGTTGTATGGAAGAGATCGTGATGAGCGATAAGACCACCACATTGTACACGTGTTTTCAGATACTTCTATGTATTTACTTGGTATTTGTTGTTGAGAAAGAGTATTTTGTATTGTACAATATTCAAAAAAACTTACTACCTATAAAAACACTTTCAGAACCTTTACTTGATCCCGGGTAGGGTAGTAACACAATAAAAAGGATTAAGTAATGTCAGTAGATAGCAATACGTTCGACCCATATTCCATGATAACAAAACATGTAAGGCGAATATTAGTTTTGTAACCTTTTCCTTCAGGCGGGTAATAGTGAGTACTAAGAAAGTCTCTTCAACAAGGCCTTGGTGGGTACCACCGCGTTCAGATATTGTGGGTCTAAGAGTAGTGTGCAAACACTACTGTTTTTGGGTGTGAAGGATACTGTAGTAAGTTAAGAAACTAGGCAAACGAGACATAGACGAGAAGTGACGTCTCGGAATGAAGACCACAGTGCAGTGTCAAGCAGAACAAAAATGGTGACACTGCAATTGTGATCAGGTAGAACGATATGTAGTACTACTATACCTTTAGCACGTTATCATCATTATCAGACGAAAGAAATCCACCGTTGAACATACACCACCCCTATTAACACACCTATGAACAGATATTGTGAAGTATTTGTGAAGCAGTGATAGCTCAGTGGCATTGGCTGTGGACTGCCGCGCAGCAGATCCATGGTTTGAATCCCACCGCGGGCTTGAGCTTCACCGCATGGTGGTAAGGCATTTTGCGAATGCCCGCCTGGCTAGCGACCACCCTCAAATAAAAAATCTGTCACCAAGCACTTAACGGTGTGTTCCGGCACAAGTGTTCAAGGACTGCTCCTTGAGAGCCAGTGAAATTACAGGCACATGATGAGACTTAACAACTATGTCTCAAGGTGACGGGCGCAGTGCAATACGTGACTTGTGACGAAATGCATCTGTTATAGGCAGAGGTTAGTCTGCTTACCATCAGGTGGGCCACGAGCTTGTTCCGTCACAATAAAGTAAAAAATAAGCCATTTGCATCCATCAGTTCCCCGGTACTCAAGATGTCGTCGGTCCGCCAAATTGGAGGCCTACATAGACTGCGTCTTTTAGATCAATATATGATATTGTGAATGTCAGTAGTGACAACTCCTGCGGGCCTTACAAATGAACTTGGGTTCAGTATAGAGACAAAGGTATGAAGTCTTTGACGACCCTCGGCATCGACTGATGCTATAATAGTACTTAAGAGCTGAGCGTATTTCTACAGCGAAGAGGATCAGTAACAGTATATGAATTATTATTAGTACTAACAAGTATAAATTACTTAAAAAAGTAAAAAACTCGCCTGCAATTAATTTTTTTTGTGAAACATTTTCATTTCACAGCAAGTTATATATACATTTATGGAATCGTTTTAAAAGCCCTTCTTCATTTTAATACCCCACTCGATGGGTTAGAAAAAATATTATCGCACAGTATGGCGTCTAAAATCCGCCAGTTTTTTATGTACCTAGTGTCACTTGCGCTGTCAAGACGAATCTAACGATATATATCTTACATAAGTTTAAAATTAAACTTAATTTTCACATTTAACATAAGTTTAACATTTTAGGTAGAAGGTGATAAACTGAATAGGAATTGTATCGCGAGGCAGCTACAGGGACACACTATTAGGTGCTTAGCGACAAATTTTATCACACAACGAATAGATCACTTTTGGAGATCAGATGAGTTTCCGATTTTTATTTTTATTGCAGGTGGGCAACCCTTTGACCACAATCTCACCACATGGTAAGTGATGATGTGGTCGAAGGGTGTTAACAAGCTTAACCTAGAACTACTGGCTCTCAGGGACAGCTGCGGGAACACACCGTTAGTTGTTTGGCGACAGATTTTCCACTTGAGGGTGATCGCTAGCCAGGCGGGCATTCGCAATTCTGCGCGGCAGTACATAACCAACGCCACTGAGCCATCAATGCTTCAAAATCAGTTCAAATAGAATAACTTAAGACTATATAATTCTTATTACAAAATTACAAATATACGAGAGGAAAATTTTCTTTCGAATCCCGCACATGACTTAAATTTTTCCTCACGTATATTTGTAATTTTGTAATGTAATCCGCATAGCAGGCGTTGTTGCAAACATAACAATATTAAAAAACTATATTCTTATGTTATCATAAGCTGGCTTGTCGACCACGAATAAATAAATAAAAACTGATGCAGATGTCGTCAACCAACGAATAATTATTATTCGTTGAAGCAGTGATAGCTCAGCGGCATTGGCTGTGGACTGCCACGCAGCAGGTCCATGGTTCGAATCCCGCCGCGGGCTTGAGCTTCACCGCATGGTGGTAGGGCATTTTGCGAATACCCGCCTGGCTAGCGACCACCCTCAAATAGAAAATCTGTCACCAAACACCTAACGGTGGGTTCCGGCAGCAGTCCTTGAGAGCCAGTGAAATAACAGGCAAAATGAGACTTAACAGGTATGTATCAAGGTGATGGGCGCAGTGCAGTTCGTCACTTATGATGAAATGCATCTGTTATAGGCAGAGGATACAGCTTAACAACAGGTGGGCCTCGCGATTGTTCCTTCACAATAACATATAAAAAAAAATAAAAAAAACATTGACATTCACATCACAGCAATATCATCTCAGTAGGTACACTCTATGAATAATGCTAATGATACACATGTGTGTTGTGGGCCGACGCGGACAGACAGATAGGATTGATACCATTATCAGCTGATTACAAATCCCATGTTTGCGCTACACTCGTCGGTAATGGGATGCGATAGCGTGATTGCCGTGAAATTATCATAATGGCAGCTATAAAATACTGGGAACATTGTTAATTTGCGATCAAACTTTCATCATTCTTCATATCATAGGGGTGAATGCACTCAAGTTCTACAAGACAGATTGCTTCAATATCTATACTTATAATAAAACTGTAACAGATCCAATTCTGTACATGGCCGATAATTTGTAAAAAAATATTTGAGAGCTCTCTGTAGCTGACACTGATTCCAAAACTGTATTTTTTTTTGTCTGTCTGTCTGTATCTCGGCCGCGCATCACTCCAAAACTACTGAATGGAATTCAATGAAGCTTAACACGATTTGATTTCATACTACAAAGAAGGTTATTGTATAATTTTTATCCCGAAATTCAGCACAGTTGCCTCGGGAAAGGGGATGAAAGTCAAAATGTACGCTTAGTTGTAATTTAGTAACAAGTTGTCAGATTTCAATTATTATTTTTTTGTTAGAATAGTGACGCACGTGAGCCCGGAACCCCACGTGCAGCCCAGCACCCCACGGGCCGGCCGGCACCCCACGTGCATTCCGGGACCTCACGGGCAGCCTGGCACACCCCACGGGCAGCCCAGCTCCTGAGCTGTGCTTTACTAGGAGTGCTTCACCGCAGACCACAGCGTTTCTTAATACGAGATAAAGAGCACTCAAATGTAAATAATTAGTTTGGGGGTACGGCAATCGCGAACGAAGTCGCAGATACAGCTAGTTTCTAAATATGATTACAAGCACTATAATGTCCTAAGAGAAAATAAAATGTACAAATTATTGGAGCACTTTGTCCCTGGCGGGAATCGAACCCGCAGACCGTCCCCTATGCCAGTTAAAGTAATACAATTGGAGCATAAGTTTCGGCTCGAACGAGTATGCTCCAGTGACCGAGTGGAATAGGCATCCTGCGCAAAATTGGAGGATGCATACTCCACTAATTTTTAAATGTGATTCCTCCTTTCACGATCATGAGCCAGAGATTCATCCTTCCGGACAATTACACTAAGATAATCCCCGATGACTGTTTTAGATGAAGCAGTTATGGCTCAGTGGCATTGGCTATGGACTGCCGCGCAGCAGGTCCATGGTTCGAATCCCGTCGCGGGTTTGAGCTTCACCTTATGGTGGAAGGGCATTTTGCGAACGCCCGCCTGGCTAGCGACCACCCTCAAGTAGAAAATCTGTCGCCAAGCAAATAAAGGTGAGTTCCGGCAGCAGTCCTTGAGAGCCAGTAAAATTACAGGCACATGAGGAACAACTATGTCTCAAGGTGACGAACGCAGTACAATTCGTGACTTGTGACAAAATGCACCTGTTATAGGCAGCGGGTAGTCCGCTTAACATCAGGTGGGCCTCAAGCTTGTTACATCACAATAATATTTTTTTTAAAATTGGAGCACGTTTCCAGGCAGTGGTGTCTGTTTTCTTGTGGTCATTTAAGACATGTGTATCTAGCAGCTGATTTGACTAAAAATATTTGCTTATGCATCAACGGTTTATTTATTTATTTTACAATCTTAGGTAAATTAACAGCTATCTCTATCTAGGAATCACAAACATAACAAATAATTTTCTGTTAAAAATTTCCACATAAAGCAACTAGTTTTAAAAAGGATTAAATTAAAGAACAACTACTAAATACATAATATAATATTAAGGAACATTACAAGTTTAAAACATCTGCAAGTTTAAAACATCACCAGGTTATAGATTCCATTATCAGGTTACACCTAAGTCCTAACTGTTCTCTGACTGCTTTAGAACTGTTCTAGATTGGCACTCACACGCTTCCAGTCAGCAGTAGCCAGCATAGTTTCACTATATTGCATCCTGATTCATGTATTAATTGAACAGTTCTAGATGGGTACACGCTTCCTGCAAGCAGCGGTGTCTGTTTTATAGTGGTTATGACATGTGTACTCTACAAGTCTTTGATTGGAGGGGCTGATGAAATAGAATTTGATTTTGATTGCATTAGCTAGAAACACCTGTTCCCTTCTTGTATTATTAGAACTTTTCGTAATTTGATCCTACACCCATTCAGCCAGCGTTGTGTCTGATTTCTAAGGATTTGGTATGACCTGTGTACTGTTAGAATTAAGGGCTCACTTCTCAATTCAAGATTGTTGAAGACCTATCAATAGTTCTTCATCTTGCCCTGATCCCACGCTTATATGCCATATCCTTCCACCCTGTTCTATTGTCAACTCAGTATTAAATTACTCACACCTCTCAAATATTATCACATCATGAATGGCTTAATCTATCTCTATAGGTAGATAAACATACACCCACAGGTAGTTCAAGAGTATCAAAATCCTATACTCTTGCACATACTTGTATATCCTATACTATGGTATAGAATGTACAGTTATTTAGGATATTGAGATTATAATATTTCAGTATATTCCATTATGTTTATAAAGAAGTTTGTTTATGTTTAAAACAAATGATCCTTCTTTATAAGTTTTAGATTATCTGGTGACTATCTCACCATATCAACAATGATTAAACTTCAAAAATAGGTTTCAACTCATGAAGGAATGATGGATCTGTTGCAATGACTAAGTCACACATGGGCTCCATGCTTCGAATCCAGTGGCAAGCTTCAGGGTTACCACATGGTCATTTTCCAAGTAGTTTTGAGTACAATACCATAACAATCACACTGCCCTAGTGAGCTGGAAGCAGGGGACTATCGATAATAAAGCAACAAATCTAACCATGTTTTGGCTTGTAATTGGCTCAAGATGCACTCTAGCCACAAAACATGTTCTTCTAATTTCTAAACTATTAATAATTGTTAGCCTTAGGTTGTACAGATCTATCCAATCCCGAAAATATTGGGCCACATTGTGACCCCCTAAATTTTATAATAAATTCAATATTTTATGTATTTTTTTACATAAAATGTTGTCATTCCTGATACTAGGGTGGTAGTAAGAAAGGAAAAAATGCACCAAATGAGCAGCATGTCATTAATCACGTCAACAAGTAATGAGTTGCTGCAAATTGTGGGACTCTAACAAGGCTTTTATCATCTCAGCACCCTCAGGTGCAATAAGTGACTATTACACTTTTCTAAATTCAGAAGACCAAAAAGGAGTTAATGTGTAAGGACCAAGGACCCTAAACATGGGTCAGAAAGGATTAAAACTATCCAATTTACGAATTAGGACCATTAGGGATGAGAGCGGACTGCAATCACATTGTAGGCACTGTATGACACCATGTGAGATATATATATATACAAAATATGTTACACACTAGATAATTTATATAATAACAAATTAAGTGAAGGATGTTTTAATCACTGTTTTGGAATTAATAAAGGAAATAGATGAATTTATTTAGCATCCCATGGATTCACCATGCGGGTGCCGGGTCCATTGCGTTGCAGAGGAAGAGGCCCAAGTCAAGGTGCCTGGGACTTGCAACACAGTGAGTAATGTTAAGGGACCCCTTTATGATGTCATTGATGTCCCTTTCACAGCTTGAGCCTTTCCCCTGCCCAACCGAATTTGGTAAGATCCTACTAATGCCGCCTTGGATACACATTCTAGGATGGAAGTTACAGTTGTTCTTAACTCGCAACATCTTTTAGTAGGTTATACACTACAGCATACAAAATGACCATATAACCGTTTTTGGTCAATTCATTTGTTAAGTCATAATATTTGTTAGTTTTTATTGTGTGGTCTATAGGTATGTCTGTTTCCCACGGCACAGTAAGTTCTATAAATACTGTGTTTTAGATTTTTTGAGTATATATATGTCTGGTCTGGAAGACGAAACACCATTATCCTCAGGAATTTTTAAGTGTTTTTCATATGTGTCCATCAAATGAGTCCAATCGGGAGCTGCGCGTAACATGGAGTACGGCTTGGATTTGGATTTTGTATGACCCATCTTTTACAAAATCAATGTGTTGTTTGTAAGTGGTTAGTGGTTAAACGCATAGCATAAAAACCGAGAACTTCACAGATTTTACTACAACAAAATGAAGGCTATTAGTACTGAGTCCAGTCTTAAATGATGTCTTAAACTTTAGAACATAAATTATTGATCTGATCTCTATATTTGAATGGCTTCATGGCATTAGATAGATAAACTCTTTATTGTAACACAAAGATTATATTATCATAAAAACTTACAACTAAAGATACATTAAAGACTGCATACTTGATAACTTGTTATGTAAGTAATATTATACAGGGTTATTAGTTAATCAACCTATTCCTGCTGGAAGGTTGTAGGGGAGGTCATTACCAATGAATTAGAGCTTTACGTATAAGCAAAAGTTGACCATTTAAAAGGTTTTTTTTTTTTCAATTTATCATGGTCATAGGTATAAAAATATTAAAATTAAAAAAAATGGTTATAATCCAACTTTTATTTTTATTTATTTAGAGGATGTGATAAGCATTCCTTAACAACACTAAAACTAGAAATGTATTGCCCACATTAGGAAATACCCAGACAGATAGTCATGTAAAAAAAAGTTGCCCATACATTTGACATGCAGAACAAAAAACATCTACATATTTTTAGCTTTCAAACAAAATTGGTGTTAAAAGATTACAGAGAAACATTACATTAGAAGCAAGTAGAAAATAGTCTGATTGCATCAATTATAAAAAATATCAAATAAAGTAACTTAAAATATTAAATAATCACACAAATCATCATTTTTCTTGCGAAACGATTATACATTTTTAATCCATAAAATGAGGAAAATTTCCTCTGAATTAAACATTGAAATATAAAATACCAGACTGCAAATTATTTATTTTTACAAAATCACAAGAGGCATAATTATTTATTTTTATTATGAATACATTTTATCGTTCTATTGAAATTAAAATTGCTAGTTATTTATATACAACTCTATTTATATACACTATATACAACTCGAACAAGCTAAGTTTGCACCTCGCATGGATTATGGTCACACTGACGCTTAGGTAAGGTCTGCAAAAAAGGATTTGCTAGGACTTTAAAAAAGTAAACAAAAGTTTATTAGATTTTGCTTTGCATTTATTGTTTTTAACATTATATTATACATAGGTACTTTAAAATCAAAACAAGAAACAGGTGCCAACTTGGTGGAGTTTCATTTATGGAATTGTTTTTTTAAGCTTGTCATTTTGATACCACATTCAATGCGTTAGGAAGAAAACAATATTTTTTAACTCACAATAAGGCGTCTAAACTCAGCTAGTTTGTTTTTCATATATTTTTTATATACCCAGTGTCACTTGCGTTATCAAGACGAATCTAACGATATCTCATATTTTAAAATCAGTTAAGCCGTTTAGATGTTATGGTGGAATAAACTCACAAACAAACATACATGAACCCTGAAAACACAACACTCCTTTTTTTGGCCACTCGTGTAAAAAGTCGAAAAGAGGGGCTTCCAACTTTACCTTTCAAGGGGGGTAGTAACCCTCCTCCAACACCCCCTCTTCCCCTCAAACCGACGGAGTCAATGAAAATTCGTACCTTTTACATTAGTCGTAGGTACAAAAATAAACAAGCGCCTGTCTCAATCACATAAAATTTGTTTTTTCTTAATTATTACAACTAGGCAATGTTGTTCAACTAAGTACATGCAATTTTCTACCTTAAACTGTATGAAATTGGGACAATAATTATGGCATCGATAAAGCATAGTCAGATACATACTAAATTATATTCTGTGACTGAAGACCTAACGAACAAAAACCTTTTGATGCTAATTAATTTTACTTACAAATCGTCTTCGGAGCTTTGTCCGGAGTCATAGTTGATTGGAAAACCCACGGTCTTTTTCCAATCGTTGTCCAATTCGACATCCATTGCGGCAAAGAAACACGAGTACAACAGCTCGATCCAACGTAATTTCCCGCGGACGCACTACATATAACTTAATATTGATAATCACATCACATTTGAAATCCACTCAATTTTCACAAATCAGTCTCTGAAAACAATCTATCGCGCATTCCATTGCAAATCAACCTTTCAAGCACTGTAAATTGTATAACAAATAAGGACAACTTTCGAAAGCCGACGAAAATACCGCACAACACACACACGTGACCATTCGTCGGACGTCCGTCCGTTCGGCCAAAGTTAGCAGAAGAATAATTTAAGTAGTGCGTACGTGCGTTCGTTCAATCAGCAACGTCTGCATTGTCAAATGTTGAATGAACTAGGCATGTCAGCGATTAATCGGAATATCGATATCGTTTTTCCGAAATGTACAACAATCTCTTCGATCGGTATAATATCGATTCATGAGATTAATTCTCAAACTACGAGAATCGAACGAGATTAAATATGTTTTTATGCGCTATTGGTTTAAATCGGAGCGTGCTGTAGTAATAGAAATTGGTTACATTCATTACAATTATTTAGTCTATGATCATATAATTGGCATTTCAATTAACAGCGATTCAGGACAATGTATGTAAATTGTCCTGAATTGCTGTTATAAATCGAATCTAAACCTTTTTGTGCTGAATTTCATTTGTGAGGTATTAATATCACTTATTTGTTTTAGAATTTTTGGCAATAACAGCTTACTCTATGGATAGGGTTTTTAATAGCCAACAGGCTGGCTTTTGACCACAGTCTCACCTGATGGCAAGTGATGAAGTGGTCAAAGAGGTGTTACAAAATATAGTAGTATTGTGTAAATTATACTAGCAACATTGTTTAAGAGCTGGCAACACCATACTCCCCCCCCTACTAACCGTAGTGGCGATAAGACAGAGAGGGCTCGGGCCTCGGGCATTCGAGCCATTCGATCGCTGACAGCCATCTCGAGCGGTTATATAAGTTAAATCTCTGCCGGATCGACCGTTGATTATATAATTGAAAGTTTGAATAATATCTTAATCCAGTTCTGTGAAATTGTGATAAGCCGATTTGATTCTGATTTATGTTCTGAGTTAATAATTTGATAAATAAAAGTATTTATTGTCTGGGACCTGCTGTTTTTCTGAGGTATCTCACAACTCAGAAGTGGGATTACGACAAGGTAAGAAAATAGATGTATTTTTTTTTCTTTTCTTTCTTTTACTTATGTCCGTTACTTGTAGTCGTCCACTTGCCCACAGTGATTGAAAAATTAAATAAAATATTAATAATGATAGTTTAGAATTGTATGGATGTGATTTGTTAACATTTGGTCAGGGCACTCTCTGACAATGTTGATAAAGAACTCTAGTCTTTCTACGATCACAACAACATTCGGCCGGGGTACTCCCCGGTAATGAGGTTGTGTGGTTAGAATTGATTGTTTGTAAAATACCTACCTACTTATTCGATAACCTTTTAGTATGATTGAGATTTGTTAACATTTGGTCAGGGCACTCCCTGATAATGTTGATAAATAGCTATTACTCGTTCTATGATCACAGCAGCATTTGGCCGGGGTACTCCCCAGTATTAAGGTTGGGTGATTAGAATTTACTTTTAAATAATAATTACGTTGTGTTAAACCTTCACCTACCTAACAATATTATTGTTGGCATTTGGTTAAGGCACTCCCTGACAATGTTAGTGATCCCTCTTTTTAACTTTCACATTAATACTAAGCTTCGGCTTTAACATACCAATAAAAAGGGAATGATGCGTTTTTTTGGTCTTCTTCAGTATATCGATGGAACCTGAGCGTTCTCGAACACCGTCGCGTTGCCGAGATAGCAGAGGCGAGGTTGGTGATCGACGCAAAATGCGTGGCCGGAGCAAGCACCGGCGCAGCATTACTTCGAAACGTCGCACCAAGCGGCGTGATCGTAGCGACTGCAGTGATGAGAACCCGGACGAGCATCGCAGCAGGCGCAGCAAGGAACGCCGCAGCGTACAAACGAGTGAGTCGCGTAGTCGCAGCTCAAGCCGACCACGGGGCCGGCGCAACAGCAGACTTGACAGCGATTGTCGAGGCCACCAGCACCAGAAACGTGGCAGAACCAAGCGCAGTTCTGAACGTGACGACGTGGCAAATGGGGCCAAACGAAGCAAACGTGATGTAAGCAACCAAAATACTACTTTATTGATTGAGTCATTTCTAGATATTATGAAGTCTTCAAAGTTCGGTTCGAGTGAGAAGTTTTCATCTTTAAGCCAGGTTATACCTGAATTTGATCCAATGGTTAAAGAGCAAACTATTAACGCATGGATTTCTAAAGTCGAAGAATGTAGACAGATTTACGAGTGGTCGGAAAAACAGGTCATTCATTACGCGTTACCTAAACTCACAGGCATCGCCAAAACGTGGTATCAAAGTTTGCCTACTCTTTTGCATTCTTGGGAAGAATGGAAAACTAAATTAATCGAGACATTTCCGGCTAGCCAAAATTATGGGGAATTACTTACAGAAATGTTAAATAAGAAACTACGTTTTGGCGAATCCTCTGAATTATACTATTATGCTAAAATTAATCTGCTCAATCGCTGCAAAATCCATGGCAAAAATGCCGTAGATTGCATAGTATATGGAATTGAAGATAGAGGCATTAGGTCAGGCGCTCAAGCGGCACAGTTCTCGGAGCCAGAACAGTTATTAAAATTTCTTAAAAATGTAAAACCGGGAACTCCTAGGGAACCGGATCGGTCAGGTAAAGATAAAGAAAAACGTTCTACTATTCCCGCACACCCAAAGGGAACTAACAAGGTAAACAAATCGGAGGATAAAGCCATGGTTTGCTTTAATTGTAATCAGCCTGGTCACCCTAGTTATAAATGTAGTAAACCCACAATACGATGTACTCACTGTAAATTTTTAGGACATTTGGCAAATGCGTGCCCAAAAGCGGACATAGCCCAAAAATCTGATAAGGAAAAAACTGTACTTAATATTGCCAGTCGGACAGCCCCCAGTATATACACCTTTCCCATTAACGTCAATGGAGCAAAGGTTCAGTGCCATTTAGATTTGGGCAGTGAATGTACATTAATACGCTTTTCTGATGCCACGAGATTAGGAGTCAATTTCACAACTGGTAGGGACTTGCCGCTTTTGAAGGGACTTGGCAACATACCGTATCAGCCTTTAGGTATTTCAAAAGTAACAATTGAGGCTCAGGATGTTGTCGAAACCGATGTCGAGGTATTGATAGTTGACGATAATCTCATTAACTATCCTGTTCTTTTGGGCCATACGTTCTCTGAACGCCCTGGTATAAAAATAACTAAAACTGCAAATTGTTTAGATATTAGTAAAACGACCAATGACGTCAAAATTCACTTGATCTGCAGGGATAACATCTATATCAAGCCTAATGAAATATTACCTGTTCAGGTAATATCAGTCCCGAATTTTTCTGGTTCTCTTTTTGTAGCTGGGGGAATTCGTGGTCCAATCGGGTCCGAGTATTACTTGTTCTCGGGAGAATACGAAATAAATAAAAGTCAAGGTCAAGTTTTAATTTTTAATTTGAGCACTCGGGATCTGCAAGTAAAAAGTGAACAATTACTCACCCGTAGTCAAGTATCTCAAGGCTGCAAATACGTGTATGATGTTAAGTTGACTGACAAAGACGATGAGTTTGAGCCGAATGTCGGAGATTGCGTTACAAACGAGCAAAAGCAAGCAGTAAAGGGCCTACTTCTTAGGTATAAGGAATGTTTTTCTTCCTGTCTCAAAGACTTAGGGTTTACAACGGTCGTTGAAATGGATATACATCTAAAGGACGAACAACCTGTGGTTTACAGACCGTATAGGCTCTCGCATTCTGAGAGGGAGGTCGTACGACAAATGGTAGCAGAAATGTTAGAATGCGGTATAGTGAAAGAGTCTTCTTCTCCTTACGTGAGTCCTATTGTGATAGTCAAGAAAAAGAGCGGTGAAAAACGCTTATGTGTAGACTACAGAACGCGCTGTACGATAAAAACTTGGAGACTCAGCTGCATACCGACGCAAGCAAGCTCGGTATAGCAGGAATTCTTCTTCAAAGGGATAGTAAGGGGTTGTGGAGAGCCGTAGCTTACTATAGCCGTCAAACATCGTTGGATGAGCAAAAACTCCACTCGTTCGAGCTAGAGACATTGGCAGTAATAGCTTCCTTGAGTAAGTTTAGAATTTATCTGCTAGGAATAAAGTTCAAGATTGTGACTGACTGCAATTCTCTACGCACCACCTTGACAAAAAGGGATTTGATTCCCAAAATTGCGAGGTGGTGGGTGCAGCTGCAGGAATTTGATTGCGACTTCGAGTACCGCCCAGGAGATAAAATGGCTCACGTCGATGCACTAAGCCGGGCACCCATACACGCTGGACCTGAAACTAAACACATCGTTGATGTCCTTGCCGTTACTACAGAGGATTGGATCACCACGGTACAATCCACTGATGACGAGATACAACATATTAAGCGTATTTTGTCCGACCCTGAAACCGCGACCATAGTTGATATCCAACGAAACTATAAATTAAAAAACGGTCGTGTGTACAAAATCATAGCGGAAGATGTATTAAGATGGGTAGTACCTAAAGGTTCTCGGTGGCAGGTAGTTAAAGCTAACCATGACGATGTAGGGCATTTCGGTTTCGATAAAACGTTGGACCGGGTTCGCGCCTTGTATTGGTTTCCTAAAATGAGAGCATTTATTAGGAAATATGTGTCTGCATGTTTGGAGTGTGCACACCACAAGCTGCCGAGTGGTGCACAGCAGGGATATCTGCATCCCATACAAAAGGTAGAAGTTCCCTTTCACACCATACACGCTGACCATTTAGGCCCATTCAATAAAAGCAAAAAGAAAAACTCTTACATTTTGGTAATAATTGACGCGTTCACAAAATTCATTACGTTAGCGCCGGTCAGGAGTACAAAATCTTCAGAAACTATAAAGGTAATTAAAAGTTTAATTGGATATTTTGGGACCCCTACTCGTCTTATCACGGATAGAGGGACCTGCTTGACGAGTAAAAAGTTCAAAACATTTACTCAATCCCTAGGCATTAAGCACATACTTAACGCCGTGTCAACACCTCGTGCGAATGGACAGGTTGAACGATCGAACAGGACTATCCTGGCTTCCCTAGGTGCGATGACCCACGGAAAGGATCCTCGAACATGGGATCAGTACCTCCCCGACATACAGTTAGGCATCAATACAACAATACATGATGTTACTAAGAAGTCTCCTAGTGAACTATTATTTGGACGTAGGGTAATTAATCCATCACAGGGTATCTTGAATGAAGTAATTTCTGACACCGGTGATGGATTGATACAGGGTAACATAGAAGACGTTAGGGCAGATGCCAGCTGCTTGATGCAAAAGCAAAGTGAACTGAGTAAAGAACGATACAATAGTCGTAAGAAAGTAGCTAAAGAATATAAAGAAGGAGACTTAGTCCGAATCGTACGGGCAATTGCATCAGGCAGCGGGCAGTCCAAGAAGTTAGAGCCAAAATTACAAGGACCATACAGAGTAATAAAAGTATTGCCGAATGACCGCTATGTCGTCGAAGATACCCCAATATCACGGAAAGGGCGACGCTATGAAGCCATTATTGCAGTAGACAAAATGTTCCCCTGGTAATCATTTAAACCAATCTCGGAAAGCGATGTTGATGATAACGGTTCAGACAGCGAGCTTGATAATAACGATTTTAATGGCCATAAGGACTTGGTCGAACTCGAAACCTTCTCACTCGATACCAACTCTTAGTCTAAAGTTATTGAAGTATAAGTGAAAAGTCCATGCGTATATTGTGACCAGGAAATGATTCATGTTCAAAGTATCACATGGCATGATGGACAGGCTGTCTATTGTGGGCATGATTGGCACAATGACATGCCGCCTAAGGATAAATCAATGGACAGCCTGAAGTGATGTTTGGACTGCTTACTGTGGGCATGACGTGCACATGAAGTGCCGCCCAAAGAGAAGCAATAAGCAGTCCTAAGTGACTTTGACTCGGGCCGCTTGTTGTGGGCATGACGTGCACATGATGTGCCGCCCAAGGAGAAACAATAAGCGGTCCTAGTGATTTTGGCCTGGATCGCTTAATGTGGGCATGACGTGCACATGATGTGCCGCCCAAAGAGAAGCAATAAGCGACCCCATGTCTGTTTATAATGATTAAATAATGTTTTAATGATCGGGGGTAGGACTTGCCCAATGATTTACCGCTCAGGGAAACCGATAACGATCTTTTGTGATGTGAATAGAAGTGAATTTCTTGACTAAATGATGTTACTATAAATATAACAAAATTATATGATTTGTCTCATAAGAAAACTACTGAATAGGATTTATAAGTTGATTTTATTTAGTTTGATTTTATTATAGATTTGTCAATTATGTTCGATTGTTACATACTGAGACTTTGTCTCATGAGATTTATTGATTCTAAGTGATGCATATCAATTATGTTAGTAAATTAAATAGTAGATAAATAAAATATGGAAAATGTATTCGATAATTGAAGTACTTTCTTAACTATAGCTTATTTTATAGTGTATGTATAAAAATGCTAAGATAACGAAGGCACTCGTTGGCGATCGGATGGCCGAGCTGTTACAAAATATAGTAGTATTGTGTAAATTATACTAGCAACATTGTTTAAGAGCTGGCAACACCATACTCCCCCCCCTACTAACCGTAGTGGCGATAAGACAGAGAGGGCTCGGGCATTCGAGCCATTCGATCGCTGACAGCCATCTCGAGCGGTTATATAAGTTAAATCTCTGCCGGATCGACCGTTGATTATATAATTGAAAGTTTGAATAATATCTTAATCCAGTTCTGTGAAATTGTGATAAGCCGATTTGATTCTGATTTATGTTCTGAGTTAATAATTTGATAAATAAAAGTATTTATTGTCTGGGACCTGCTGTTTTTCTGAGGTATCTCATAGAGGTTTTTTGAGCTAACCTAGAATTACTGACTCTCAAGAACAGCTGCTGGCACACGCTGTCAGGTGCTTGTGGGCAGATTTTCTACTTGAATGTGTATCTAGCCAGTCAGGCATTTGCAAAATGCTCTACCACCATGCTATAACGACTGCCATCCTAACATAACAACCAGGATCGATGGCCCTCGTGCCCTCTGAAGCACGGAAACCCCCAGTGTAATGCTACTAGCAGTCTCCCATCCAAGTCATGCATGACCACAGCCGACATTGCTTAACAAAGTTCATCAGTCAAGAACGACTCAGCAAGCAACGTTACGATTGCCTCAAAATTCAATGTGACCAATAGTTGGTGTTCCATACGTGTGATTGTTTGTTTTTTTTCAGGCTTAAAAGAAAAGCTAATGTACCTTCAATAATGTGAATAATTCTCCAAATATAAATTGTCCGAGCAAAGGGGTATGCTGAAAACCAGCCCTGCGGGAACCATCCAGCTTACGCAGTACAGTGCTGAGCCTACCCCTATTGCCAGTCTACTAGTTAGTGGTTTTTCCATTTGTTCATTTGATCAATGTTCAATTTGTTAAATTGTGTTTTACTGGCAAAAAATTTTATTCCATTCTATTCTATTCTTAATTACAATCGGGCTGATTTAGCGAAAATATTTAATAAGGAAGGATCGATAAACCTAAAAATAATGTATAAGTCGAATCGATTCAAGAATCGTGTTTTTCGGGCGAGAGTTAACATCCCTAGAATGAACAGTTGTAGATTGATTAAATACTTTCATTCGTAAAACATGACGCATTCAGTAGTTTTCATTCTTAATCTAGACTTCTAGAGATGTCTATGCATTATCGATTCTGTTATTTGTATTTAATTTTTGTATAAGCAAATTCATCACGTTCGATATGTATTTTATTATAAAAAAAATTCAATAATTATTTTCATTTATTTAATGTGATAAAAATATACAAATTTGATGTAACAGTGCATAAATTTTGTAGGATATTAAAGTCCCAAATTATGTTCCTCCGAATCTTCTAATATCACTAGAAACTATAGGTACATTATAAAACACTTATTAACACAGAACATGAGTGACACATACTCGTATAGAAAAATTATAATATAAGGTATATTTATAATGTCAAGCCTGTCTGTTTTTCAAATAAAAACAAATCAAGACACAGAAAAAAGTTGTCCTGGTGCCAAGAAAATGAAATGAAATAGGTATATTAATTTCAGTCAAGATAGTTAATAAGTCAATTAAGATGTTAAATGTAATTGTATAAAACACACAGTTATGCTGTTATGTTATGCACTTTTGAGTAATGAACTTTCTAAATGGGTGCTACATATTGAAATAAAACACACATATGCATTTTTATTGTATGTATTAAGTATCGTATTGTATTTTAAACGAAAAAATATATAAAAGTTCTTACATCAGCTGGACAGTTTTCATTGCCATTAAAACTATAGTGTGACGATGTCACTTTTCTTACTTAAAACCTATTAATAATATATATTACATGTATGTAAATTAACGTATATTATATAAATTAACACTGAGATTGTTTATTTTTAATACTAGTACTTGATTTAAAGTACAGTAAGCAAAAACCTGTGCGTGTCCCGCCCTTACAAATAGAGATCATGATTGTGCTCTGTTTTTTAGCTTTAGGTTAGATCGATAATATAAACCAAAAAAAGTAAGTGACCCAAAATACTTCCCAGGGGAGGTCCTCTGTAATTCTGAATGGATTGGATCGTAGTTTTTCATAAACAACATACTTTATCAGTATCTTGTGTTCGATTTCGTAGGTATCTAGGGACTCAAAAAACCTTTCGGATAACTGGCAAACCAGAAGCACATAGGTACAGTAAACACTAGGCCCAGGACACGATTGCAAAACTTCACCGTACCATGCGCCAGTTTGAAGACTTGGTATTAAAAATAAATTTTGGCGAAACTACGTACTACTAATAAGGAAAGCACTAAACGCAAAATAACCAAAATATAATAAAACCAACATGCGGTGTGGCTTATTGCAATGTGAGTAGAAGTCACTTCTGGTCTGGAGAAAAAAACAGACTTAAGAAGACTTCAAAAGCGATACCAAGTAATTCAATATTTTTTGAATTAATAATAGTTCATTGTCGTTTGTTCATATACCAATATATGCGTCACCAAATACAATATGGAATCAAAGTTACTAAGAGTATTATCTAAATACAAAATAAAACCAAAATATGTAGATACAAAATATAAAATATGACAAAAATCATCACACTTGTCCGTCATTCATAACTTATACAGGTAAAATGTCAATAAATACATAAACAATACAAATATTAAATAACATCCCCCTTACTTATAAAAACATCGCTATGTAGTTCCTAAGTAATGGATAACTAAACAGTGTTTAAGTAATGCTTAAATATTTCTTACTTATAAACGCTACATAGCACCTGTTTAGCTAAGCAATGGATAATGAGGTCGAACGTATTTTAAACTGACAACATTGTACTAAAAAGTATTATGAATGACCTAAATGGCCAAATAGCATGTATCTAGTGCTAAATATCTTGAAATTAAAAAGTAAATATAATACTTTTCTTTGTATAGTACCACCAACTTAACTGTGCAGTTTTCGAGGGCGCTACTGGTCAAGGAAATCAACTACGAACTGTCACAATTTGAAGGAATGTTGTAGTTCATTTTTCTGCCACCTGAACAGATAATTTGGTGGGTCTGTAACTAAATCAGCTGATCAGAAATATGGGCGCCATCTTGTTACTTAAAATTTAAACAAGGGTGGGACGGTGTTTAAATTTTGTGTGACAGCTGATTTAAGCAGTACTTAGGTACTGGATAAAGTTATGTAGCGTTTATGAGTAAGAAATTTTGCTAATCAGCGGCTAAGTAATGTTTAAAATTTAAGTAGCGTTTATAAGTAAGGCTGCATATTGTTAGCATTACTGTATCAGCCGGATTGTCCACTGCTGAACACAGCCTCTCCCATTCACAAGATATCAGTTCCTCAGAAGGCGCTGCTGTCCACTTTCCGGTCTTTACCTTTAGTCACCTCTTACGACACCCATAGGTAGCATAGAGGTGACATTCTAGACCGGCACCCCACGGGGCAATCTCGACATTTAAATATTATGTTAGCATTAACACTTTTAAATGTCGAGAATCCACTGTAGCACCAATAGGCGAAACAGCTAGAGTTTGAGCCTCATCATTTCAAATGCATACAAGCTAACCACTCGTTTGACATCTGTCGGAAATATGAACATATGTACGAGTATACTGGTAAAAATTTAATAGGCTTTGAGAGAGCTACATTGATAATTATCATCTTCTACTAAAATACAATGGCCACACGTAGTTTGGATAATCGTACTTGTAGCCAGGTTGCCAGGGCCAGTATGGTCTCTGTTGAGATATGGCTGGTTCTTCACATCGTACGCACGGGTACGCACTATAGGCCACGGCTGCTGAAGCTGTTAGTGTCAGAACAATGAGGAAGCGCCACATCTAAAAAAAAATATTACACAAAACATATATCGTCACGCATGTATATATACTACCTTAATCACCGCGTTTCCTCGGTTCCTATATTTTGGGTCCACGTAGAAGATGGTGAGCCTAATACATATCGGACACAGTTGGACTCCGGACTATTACTGATTTTATTTTATCCTGTTGTAGAATAGGTTACTGTTTTTTTTTCCTTTACATACCAACTTTATTATTTCAATTTATTCCGTCCTGCTCAAATTGATTTTATTAATACTATAATATAATTTTATTGTTTAGTAAAAAATAATCAAAATATAAGTAAAGAATAAAACATTTTGTTTTTACAAACAGGAAATAATCAATTTTTCACAAAAGCCATAAAACAAGATGTTGAATAATAGGTCTCCCTTGTGCACAAGCGTATTTTTGTCAATGTTTAGGTTGAAGACACATGTTGCTAGTTTCCGGCAAGCGTGCTGCTTAATATCAGGCGTGTTAATAGTCTAGTCACTTTACAACAAAAAAAAATTAAATAGTTTTGCGTCCGTTTTATTTAGTAAGCGATTACAGAACCGATCATGGTTTATTTGTACTATAATCGATTACGCACATCTCTTTCAAGCTCTCATCATAATAACTATAGACTCCTAAATTGTTTTGTTGACATTGACGACATTACAGATACAGACGGTGATAATGCTGATGGAGACTGATGGGGTAATCTTTGATGCCGATAATGTAATGTAAATGTTAAAATATGTTACTTGCACAGTGACTATTCAGTGATAAAAAGTTATACACCGCAAAGTTGATTTTGTTTATTTCTTTTCGTCGTAACTCGTTTTAATAATAGCTAATAATATATTATTTTATAAGAGTTGAAATTATTGAATAACAAAATGAGGAAGAAATGCAATTGAAGGTTAATTCACGTTTGTTTCGGGAAAATCAAATTTTAAACAGTTTTATCTCGCTTGTACTACAAGGGAGTACCTAATCGAAATAGTTAAAAATCACGTAAACTCGTAACTCTGATTTAATGTAAGTAGGTAATCAATATATAATTGTATAGGTATTATACAATATTGATTACATTTTTGTTACGTTATAGTAGGTATTAAAACAGTACCTATATTATACATCGTAAAAATCTTGCGAGTGAAGGAAAACTGTTGCCATACATCTAACGTTGTCTTGCGGCAGCTATCCTTGAGAGCAAGTATTTTTTAGTTAGCCTGAACAACATCTTCAACTAATGACCGATCGATCACCATCAGGTGAGATAGTGGTCAAAGCCTAGCAAGCAGCTATAAAAAAACTGAAATTCGCGTATGACGTGATCTAATGAAAAAAATGCATATCTCGCCATATCTAAACGTCATTGTTTACCTTAAGATAAAATCGATAAATCTATACACTGACCAGGACTGTCTGGAATTAAAAAGACATTTAGAAAAGTTAATAAAGTTTAGCGCTATTTGAAAGCAAGCGCTCTTACAAACGTTAACAAACAAGGCGACAGTATATGAACAACAAAATTTATTTTAATTAACGTTCAAATAAATCGTCAACCAATCGCATCGCTCGGTTTCGAATGATTTTTTATCAAATCCAATCCGATATTTCTTTGCCAATATCCATCAGCAAGAACGTTAACAAAATGTGTTGAAAATGGCACATAAGCTCATTAGTGTGAAAAACGCGATTATGTATATTATTAGATAATGAAAATGTTAATTATTCGAATAATGGATATATTATTTATTTTTGTGATATGTATATTAAATGTGCTCATTATTAATTGTTTTTATGGTTATCAGAAACATTAGCAATCTCTTATTGACATGATGAGATCAACAGTAGAAGGAAAAGTGAAATGCAAACATGGCGCGTTGTCGGCACTGTGGTTGCAATAATTAACTCACAAAACAATACCTTTTTTTTATGCTTGAGGCTCATGATTTATATATATAATTTTATGATTTAAGGCTAACCTACCTTTGGCCACTATCTCACCTGATGGTAAGTGATGATGTGGTCGAAGATGTTGTTCAGGCTAACCTAGAAGTACTGGCTCTCAAGGACAGCTGCCGGAACACACCGTTAGGTACTTGGCGACAGATCTTTCAATCAAGTTGATGGGTGGTAGCTAGCCAGGCGATCATTCGCAAAATGCCCTACCACCATGCAATAACGACTGCCATCCTAAGACAACAACCGGGACCGACGGCTTAACGTGCCCTCCGAAACACGGAAACGCTCAGTAGTAATGTCACTAGCGGTCACCCATCCAACACATGACCGCGCGCGACGTTGCTTAACTTTGCTGATCGGTTGAGAACAGCTAAGTAAACTTCGCTACGAGCGCTTCAAAACCTGCATTATAATAGGTCATTCTTCATCGATATTAAGTTTATATTTCTAAATATCGATGGATTTCTTCCATTTTGTGGCGTAGTGTATACTTAGCAGAGCCCCATACAAATAATAACATCTCCTTTGTACAAACATGTGCGTTTAGTACTCTTTGACTGCCGTGCTAGAATGGCACAACTCCCTCATACCTTTCACACCCTACCTTTTACAAGCCCTAAGCCCACCAGATGTAACGCGGTAGACCCTGCCTATAACAGATGCAGTTTGTCACAAGTAGCAAATTGCACTGCGCCCATCACCCGAGACATAAAGTTGTTAAGTCTCATGTGCTTGTAATTTCACCGGCACCCATAAGCATCAAACTGGAACAGTAATGTATCGTGACACTCTGTACTTACCTGGACGAACTCCCACAGAGTTGTACGTGGTTCCACTGCTAATAAAAAGGTACTACACAAAAAATGCTGTTGTGAACATAACATAAAAAGACGATAAAAATACAAATAATCCTGTATGTCTAGTGTGTCAGATCCCTAAAAGTAACTAGTTAGGTTAAAAGTAACCAAGTAAATTACCTAGTTGATAACTTGTAACAAAGTTTGAACTGGCAAGTGCTTCACGGCAACGTTTACTAAATACACTGATTTGTAGTGATTTGAAACCTATAGCACAGATTACCTACCTGCACGGACTTCGCGCTATTATATAACTACTATTTTTAGAGCTGGTTTCAATTCTACAGATGGTTTTGAATTGAATTCTTAGAAAACGTTTCTCTACTTACTATGTCAACAATTACAGCCATGGTGTCTACCATTGAACATATTTTAAACCCCATTAGATGTCCCCGATTATAATGAAAAATTGAAAATAAATGTGAAGCACTCGTAGCGTAGTTTGCTATATCGTTTTTAACCGATCAGCTAAGTTAAGCAACGTCCACTGCGGTCATGAGTTGGATGGGTGACTGCTAGTGACATTACTACTGAGCGTGCACGTGCTTCGGAGGCCGGAAGCCCCGGTTGTTATCTTAGGATGGCTGTCGTTATAGCGCGGTGGTAGGCCATTTTGCAAACTGATTTTGCAGGCTAATGCATGGCTAGCTACCACCCTCAAGTAGAAAATCTGTCGCCAAGCACCTAACGGTGTGTTCCGGCAGCTGTCCTTGAGAGCCAGTAATTCTAGGTTAACCTGAACAACATCTTCGATCACATATCACTTAACATCAGGTGAGATAGTAGTCAAAGGCTAGCCTATTAGTTGTGTAAAAAACCAAAAGAGTTTGCCATAATCCCATGCTTGCCAGTCGTCTTGGGGATCTCAGTAAGATGGCAGTTCTTAAGAAAACGATGCTGTCCACTTTCTGATATTGTTCCCTTCGTCACCCCTTACGAACCCACAGGAAGATATAGGGGGTGCAATTCTGACCCGGCACCCCACGGGAGATTTTAACTTACTACCTCATAAAAGTTTAGGAGATTGTTTAATGAAGAACGCCTGCAATTACTGATTAAGTACGATGCTGCTAATATTGCTATTCCATAAGTGGTAGGTAAAGGTATTCAAAAATAAAAATTGTACCATCATTGTATAGACAGACTCACCTTTCCACTCAGGAAGACGCGCGCCTACATATATCTAGAGTGTAGTTGCAACAGTTCCTACTGCCACATTGCTCGACAAACTGATAACAGATGGGAAAGAAAGGTTCTCGAGTGGTTACTAAATTACACTGGAAGATGTTGTAGAGTTGGTAAGCCGGGGGGCTTACCAATACCAACTCTAACACAAACACAACACAACTCTAACACAAACACAACACAACTCTAACAAAACTAGGTGGACTGACGACATTGTAAAAGTCACCGGTAGGTACCCAATGTTTACAAGCGGATAATAGGTCTTTGTGGCGTTCTATAGGGGAGGCCGAGTTCAACAGAGGACGTCTTCCGGCTGATGACGATGATGACTACTGCCTATACCCAAGCGATCATATTTTATTTTTTAACCAGCATCAGTAAAATTCATTCAAAATTAAATTTAAATAATCCAATTGATATGATGCAAAAACTGTAAAATCATAGATGAAAAATCATGTTATGATTTGGATGGAACAGCATCTTAGTATTTCAAGGTGGTCCTCTTCAAGTTTGGTGATGCTCTGATAAAGTAATTCGTAGACATGGTGGAAGGGCGAATTTGCGAATGCCCGCCTGGCTAGCGACCACCCTCAAGTAGAAAATCTGTCGCCAAGCACTTAACGGTGTGTTCCGGCAACAGTCCTCGAGAGCCAGTGTAATTACAGGCACATGAGACTTAACAACTATGTCTCAAGGTGACGGGCGCAGTGCAATTCGTGACTTGTGACGAAATGCATCTGTTATAGGCAGAGGTTAGTCCGCTTAACATCAGGTGGGCCTCGTGCTTGATCCGTCACAATTACATAAAAAAAAACATGCAATGGAACTTTCCAATCGGCAGCAAATATTTTGTGGTTGCTGCAATCATTTATTTACTTTTTAATGATTTTTAGGGTTCCGTACCCAAAGGGTTAAAACGGGACCCTATTACTGAGACTTCGCTGTCCGTCCGTCCGTCTGTCACCAGGCTGTATCTCAATAACGGTGATAGCTAGATAGTTGAAATTTTCACAGATGATGTATTTCTATTGCCACTATAACAAAAAATACTAAAAATAAAATAAAATAAATAGTTAAGGGGGCTCCCATACAACAAACTTGATTTTTTTACCATTTCTTGCTCGATACTAATAACGGTGACAGGTAGACGCTTTAACTATTCATAGAATATTTAGTTACGGAATCGTTCGTGCGCTGGTCCCACTCGTACTAAGTCGTTTTTTTTGGTTTTAGGATATTTACCTAGTGTTTGAAGTCGGTTTTTTTTCTTTAGGTACTGTATGTAACCATGCACTATATCAGCGCATTAGCCACACTTAGACATAGTTCACAAAAGAGGATCCGGAGAAATAACAACTATATACAATACAGGGGCGTGCGCCTTCGTCAATTAACATGTCTGTACTTCTGAAACACTCTACTAAGTCCACCTTGCAAATTCACCCAAGATTTTTTTGGAAGGACTTTAGGATCGGTATACATACATTATGTACTATAGAAAGGGTGGAGGGGGGAGAGGGAGGTTGTAGCGTTCCTCAGAGGGGTGGAGAGAAAAATATTGAAAGTACTTCAGATATAGTACTCTGAAAACCAGCGTCGAATGTCTATGACACTCGGCATTATGCTGAGATGAGTCCAATTTGACACATTATGCTTGACCTACAAGTATAACAACTTATCAACTAATATATATTTTAATAATTGTCGTTATTGTTATGTATTTGTAGATGTTTTTATGTCATGTATTTTTATTTCTCTGTCAAATAAATAATTTTTCATTTTTCATTAGTATATGTATATTTTATATCATGTACTATTGGGGAGGGAGAGAGAGGGCGGAATATTCCCCACTGAAGGGAGACATAGAGTTTTTTTTTTATGCCTGATAGCTCAGCCTTTGACTACTATCTCACCTAATGGTATAAGTGATGATGTGGTCGAAGATGTTGTTCAGGCTAACCTAGATGTACTGGCTCTCAAGGACAGCTGCCGGAACACACCGTTAGGTCCTTGGTGACAGATTTTCTACTTGAGGGTGGTAGCTAGCCAGGCGGGCATTCGCAAAATGCCCTACCACCATGCTATAACGACTGCCATCCAGACAACAACCGGGACCGACGACTTAACGTGCCCTCCGAAGCACGGAAACGCTCAGTAGTAATGTCACTAACGGTCACCCATCCAACTCATGACCGCGCGCGATGTTGCTTAACTTTGCTGAGTTTTGTGATACAAATAAAATTTCCCAACATTTGCTTTTTCTTCTTCTTCTTAATGAAAATAATTAGTCACAAATCACAAGCACAAAAACATCAACAAAAAAAAGTTATGTCTTATTAGAAGTGAAGTAATTCTATGCGTACCCACAGCGGCTGAGCTGTCATAGAATTACGCGCCACGCTTTAGTCTTCTCGCGCCAGCGCCGCTCCCCCTCCGCGCCTCCGGCTTATAAATAACATTAGGGGCATGGCAGACAATACTGCTTGGAAGAACTCCGATTCCGTTCTGTCACACAATTCGACCTAATCTAAGCCACCTGAATCATTCGCGGTCAGGAACAGTCAGACGAGTATTTGGAATCCATTAGGCTATGCCATGTACTCAGTAGAAGTGCAAATACACAAATAATCAAGGTTAAAATTAAAATTTCAATAATATGTTTCTCAAAAACTTGATTTCGGTAACATAAAATTTCATGTGATTATTCAAGATAACTATATCTATCTGTGAAAAAAGAATGAAGGTGCATTGTTGTGTATACCGATTGTAAAGTTGAGCCGTGTTTATTTGATTTTTTGTATATTGCGCCAACGAAATAGTTTTTTTTTATTTGCTTGCACATTGCATACTCATGCTTGAGCTAGAATATAATATAATATATCGAATTTGATACTGCGGTAGTACCCACCAAGATGGATTCCTTCTAAAGATAAGTCTGGTGAACATGACGTCTTAGTATGTTATTTTTTATGCCTGATAGGTTAGCCTTTAACCATATTAATTGTTCAGGCTAACCTAGAATTCCCGTACTCGGAGAGTGGGTCCAAAGAAGGCATGGAAGGCTCTCTTTCAGATTGACACAGGTTCTCACGGGACATGGCTGTTTCGGGAGATACCTGTGTAACGTCGCACGAAGGGAGCCTTCCCCGGTCTGCCACCAGTGCGGCTGCGTGGAAGATACCGCTCAGCATGCACTGGAGGCATGCCCAGGAGGAGCGCGACCGCGGCGATCCCTGATCGCGATCGTGGGGTCCGACCTCTCCTTGCCGGCCATCATCGTGAAGATGGTCGGTGACGAGAGGTCGTGGGAGGCAGTGGCCTCGTTTTGTGAGACAATTGTCTTACAGAGGGAGGCGGAGGAGCGGGAAAGGGAGAGAGATCTTCTTTCTGTTCCGCTCCGCAGAGCGCGGACCCGGAGGCGAACCGATCGCACTCGCACTCCGTCTTCGCTCAGAGGACCTGGGGTGTCGGCCGTGGGGACAGCCGGCACCCCCCATCAGGGTTAGGTCCTCTAGAGGTGTGGATGCCCTCGTGTTCCGGGGCATCCCACGAGGCGGCATTGGGGGGGGAGTTATTCCCAGAGGCTGGGCCCGTTTACGCGGGCAGCGACGTCGGTGGGGGCTGCGGATGAGAGCGCGAGTGACCCCGCGGCCCTTGCCACTAGTCGAGGACGACGGAACACCATGAGGTTTTTAGTCGGTAGTGGGGTCCCTATTGACTCTGAGCCCGACATAACCACCTGCTCCCCGGCGGGTGTGTATGCATAAATGCATTTTCCTCATGCAAATAAAAAAAAAAAAAAAAGGCTAATGTAGATATACTGGCTCTCAAGAATAGCTGCTGGAACACACCGTTAGGTGCTTGGCGACAGATTTTCTACTTGAGTTACTAGTTGACTAGTTAGGCGGTCATTCGCAAAATGCTTTACCACCATATCCTAAGACAACAACCGGGACCGCTCAGTAGTGGGTGACCGCTAGTGACATTAATATGTCACTAGCGGTCACCCATCCAACTTCCGACTGCGGCGGACGTTGCTTAACTTAGCTTATCGGTTAAGAACGGCACAGCAAACTTCGCTACAAGCGCTTCTAAAATCATGTGTATGACCGTTAGCATTTCCTAAAAATAGGTTCTATATCAGCCAGATTGTCCACTGGTGAATTTCTAGCCCGGACCTCACGGGCATACAGTAAAATAATAATATCTAAAATAGGATCGCTTGGTAGGCAGTAGTTCTTGCAACTGCACTCATAAAATATGGAGGGCGCGCTGGAAAGGTCTATAGCTAGTTAAGAGGGGAGGAATAGGAACAAAATTCTCGAAATCGACGTTTCATATTTCGTATGCACGACAAAGAGCTCTACAACTAGTAACTAAGACTAGTACTGAGTCAATTAGTCAGAAATGCCACTAAAATTATCGTTAATTTTCTCGAGCTTAACGTATTCGTTTACCTTTCGGAGAAGCAATGGTCACTATTGCTCCAAAAAGTTCACTCACTCGACATCTGTCTGCTCTGTAATTTTACCTATAGATATAATGTCTAGTGTCCCGGCAGCAGTCATGGAACCAGTTCCTGTTTAAGGTTCTGCGTGCTTACCACCTCAGAACGCATCATCAGTTACCACCAGGTTGTTTGATTGCTAGATGTGATACCAATCCAAGAAAAAATAGTTGCCATAAAGAAGACCGCCGGTGACAGAACCGAAGTAATAACTTCGCTATCTTTACTTATAAGTCATAATTCTAGGGATACATTTATCTATTGAACAAGTTCGATTGAATACGAGTGGGTATAATTACAAAATGATATGATTTCTGATTCTTTTATTCAGAAATACGTATTACAAAAAATCTTATGTCTATATTTTAGACTTTATATGTAAGAGGTTGTTTATTAACTAGTTATTCAAATGTGTCAATAGCGTTTTTTCTTTTTATGTCTCATCATCATCTCGTACTTCCTTTCTTCTGCACTGCTGTACATTTCTTGACTCTCCTTCATTTTCTTACTCATCTCCAGCCAGTCCTTAGCTTTATCCTTCTTTATCTTTTTCTGATACACCACATACCCTTCCTTGGTGACGTAAGACACAACTGGAGTCAACACTTGCCTTCGTCTCTGGGCTCTCCTTCTAAAATCGTGTTCTGAAGATCTTGAGTCAGAGCCACTTTCAAATGAGTCGTCACGTCTTCTGGATTTTCTTCTCTTCTTTCTGTATTTAGTCATGGGTCTGTTACCAGATCTCCTCGAATAGTAAGGCTTGACGACAGTAGGCATTCTGCCAGGTGCCATTGGAAAGTTCATCGGTGGCGGGAACATAGGTTGAGGTGCCAGGGGTGGTATTTGGGCCATGGGAGCCATGTTAGGCATCCCCATTTGTTGCGGTGGCCCCATTTGTGGAAATGGAAATTGCATTGGAAACTGGCAAAGCCCATTCGAGAATAATTGGAAGATGGTAGCTTTAAACAGCAGTGATAAACACATCTGAAAGTAAAAAAGGCTGGAATTAAATAGTTTCCATATCCAATTTCATTTTGATTCGTAATCTGTGCTAAAATATATAAAACTTTTGATGAAATAAAAACGTAGAATTAAAATAGTAGTCTATTTCGTAGTTTTTTGAATGTTTTAAATAATTTGTCTTACTTTTCTAGTCGATATAATTCTTGGTAAAACCTGGATCACATTTTGTTAACGACGTTATTGCGCGACGCAAGTTATACTTCGATTGATTGGAACCCCTTACTGCAGTCATTAAATACTGTTTTTGACAGAAGTGCCTGTGGAACTGCTTTCGTTCAATGTGTTTGAAACAATGTTACATGATGTTGTTGCATGATTTTCATTGTGTTTTACATAAGAACTTTGTAGAATAGAGTTCACATATGGAAATACTGAAGCCAGATGTGTTGCATGTTTAAGTAGATTCTGATTTGATCTTTGATTGCATATTTTATGATTTGTCCTTTGACCGTTAAAGTTGTTTTGGTCTTACTGAGACAAGAGATTTAACGTCTCAAAGTGACAATCGCAGTGCCGAATCAGGCAGGACTAGAACGGTGACACCGTAACTGGAACATCCAATATACTTACCACCAGGCGGCGGACTTCTCTTCGGTTTCATCACTTTTATTCTTTAAATTTCATTATTCTTTAAAAATAGGTACAAAATAATTTTGTTATTGGTTAGATAGGTTGAGGGATGGTACGAGAAATATCGTCGAAGAACAGAGTCAGCCTTTGTTTGTCGAAATTTTTTGTATGGTATTGTGACTGAGCTAGCATTACGGCCACCTGATGTTAAGCGGTAACCTCTGCCCATAATAGATGCATTTCATAAAAACCGACAAACTGCTCTGCCCGTCTCCCTGATACATGCAGTTGTTAAGTCTCATGTGCGCCTGTAATTTTACCAGCTCTCAAGGACTACTGCCGGAACACATATATGATTTTCTATTTGATGGTAGTAGCTATAGGCAAGCTTTTACAAACTCTCTTCCACCATGAAATTGATGGGGCTATAAACAAGATAAATTAGATTATTAATAATGGCCTACCCATGTGATCTATCTTAAAGATAGTTTTCAGAAAATACTTATTATTTTATACAGCGTAGGTTCTAATTGTTATAAATATTATGCTAGATGGCTACTTTTATGTGACTGTAACAGTGTGTGTTGTCAGTGCAGTCTTCATAAAACATGAGTTCTTTTTTAGTTTCAGAACACAAAAATAGTTACATACATACATAAAATCACGCCTCTTTCCAGTAGAGGTAGGTACAGACCACAGATTTCCACTTGCTACGATCCTTACATATCTCTTTCAATTCTTTCATACATAAACGTCGGTTGAGGGTACTCCTGACCTGGACCTTTTTCAGAACGTCTTCAATATGATTTCAGAACGTCCAAGTCTTCCTCATCCATCCATCATAACTATCTTAACATACCTTCCTCGATTTTTGTCATACATACTCGTCGTTACATAGAGTAAAAATCATCTATATATTTCATCAACGACTTTATCATAACTCGTTTTAAAAATATGTGAGAAAGTTTGCAGTTATTTTTTTTATTTTTTTATGCCTGATAGGTTAGCCTTTGACCACTATCTCACCTGATGGTAAGCGATGATGTGGTCGAAGATGTTGTTCAGACTAACCTAGAATTACTGGCTCTCAAGGACAGCTGCCGGAACACACCGTTAGGTGTTTGGCGACAGATTTTCTACTTGAGGGTGGTAGCTAGCCAGGCGGGCATTCGCAAATTGCCCTACCACCATGCAAAAAAGTTCCATACAAAGTAGGTACTTAGAGACTTATTCTGCAGTACGCAATACGCAAAACACATGTGGACCATTGTAAGAAGCAGGATTACATAAAACCATTGTAATGTGAATGTGTAATGGCTGGTTCGGCCATTATTTTTCCTTTTTCATTTCTGAGAAGTTTACAAAAGGATCAGCAATTGTTAAAAATCACATTAGGATGCTGAACTTTTGCCAGAGACGGTACATCGTTTGATTTTGAAAAAGGTACGAAAACATCACATATGCTCATATTTTCATGGTGTTCTTTATTTGTTCGTTGATCGAAAGAAACAAAATAATAAATCCAAATTTTGTTTAGTAAAAACATTTATTTGTTCTGTTTATAGTGCTTATTATGACGATTTATATTAGGAAGCAAGACTAAGCTATCCCGTGGGATTCTCGTGTCAGAATTTAACCCTCTCCACGCCCCTCATGGGTCTCGTAAGAGGTGAATAACCTGAAAATAGCAGAAAATGGGAAGCAGTGCCTTCTTAAAAACTGAAAATATCTCCTGCTATCCCTGAGCAAAACGCCTGCCAAACGTGGGGATTATGGCAAATCTCTCAAATGTCCACCATTGACCTTGTTCATGGTGGACATTTTGGTTGATGTGATGATGTTATTAAAGACTAAGACTTGTATTTTTTCTTTTCAGATATAGTACAATGGGGAAAGACGAGCTTCTCTATTTATTAATATGTCTCGTTACGGTTTGGGCTCAGAAAGAGAATCTGCCTCTATGTCCAACTAGCGTCCAGTTCCTCCCACAAGACCTGCCAATGCATTGCAGAATGCCTCGAAATGCCGACGGCTCTCAGGGTGGTCCTCCTGCTCCGGTACCCATTCCACCACCATACTACCAAAGCCCTCCAAATGATAAACAACCAAATCCACTGCCAATTCCTGTTCCACCAGGTGGTCCAATACCTTTCACTTTTCCTGGAGGACCTCCACCGGGAATGCCCTTTCCCATGCCCATGATGCCAATGCCTGGACCGCCACATAAGTTACCTGTCATCGTTATGCCATTTTACTCCCCTGATCCCGCTTTCAAGAAACCTCAAGGACCTGAAGGTAACTTGAAGCCACATAGGCGACCCAGGCGTCCACGAAGACCTAGGCGGCCTCGTCGACCACGGCATCGCATGAGCGATACTGACACTGATACAGATACCGATAATGACAGTGATTGTTCTGACAACGATGGGTCTTCAGGTTCTACTTCAGATGGATCCAGTGACACTTCTGATGCAGGATGGTGGAAACGTTCAAAAGGCAGAAAAGGTGGCAAAAGAAACGCCCGAAGGATGACCAAAAGTCAGGCTCGCAAATCGAACAGAAATCAAAAGAAGATTAAAAGAGATTTACTTACTCCAGTTCTTCAGTACGTCACTAATGACGGATATGTGATATTTGAGAAGCAGATTTCTAAAGGTGAAGCTAAAGATTGGCTGCAAGTTAAAAAGAGCCCAGACGAAGAAGGTGAAACTGAAGAAACAAATCCTTCGAGAGATGAAGTTTCAATGAAAAAAGATTATTCTGACAGGGAAGGAGGTAATACCGAATACAGGACCGCAGAAAGGGAAAAAGTGGTTGAAGAAGGGACCACTGTTAAGCCGCATAAACATAAAAAGCACCATGCGCTAAAACCTAATCTTCTGTTAGATGCAAATATGGCCGACAAGCGAAGTAACCCCAGATAGATAAAGGATAAACAATAGGAGCTCACTGATATTTTTTTAATTTTCTATTGCATCTTTCTTATGTACATTTACGTTTAAGTAAATAAATGTTACACCTTATTTTATTTTATATGTATATCATTATTATCTGCCCTAATCCCACTTATGTGGAGTACAAAATAATATCATGGTGTACAACATAAAGGACATCTGAAAAACATACTAACATACAGTATTGGCTACAGTTTTATGGCTGTTTACCTATCTTTTTAGGGTTCCATACACGAAGGTTCAAACGGAACTCTATTATTGAGACTCCGTTGTCTGTTTGTACGTCCGTCCTTCCGTATGTTTTGGGCCTCTAGCTCGTAGATAGCATCAATTTTAATCCTATAATATTGTAAACCTTGACACTGTTGAAAGATATTGATTGGACACAAAAAAAAGCGCTCGTAGCGAAGTTTACTTAGCTGTTCTCAACCGATCAGCAAAGTTAAGCAACGTCGCCGCGTCGCCCGCGGTCATGAGTTGGATGGGTGACCGCTAGTGACATTACTACTGAGCGCTTCCGTGCTTCGGAGGGCACGTTAAGCCGTCGGTCCCGGTTGTTGTCTTAGGATGGCAGTCGATATAGTATGGTGGTAGGGCATTTTGCGAATGCTCAATGGCTAGCTACCACCCTCAAGTAGAAAATCTGTCGCCAAGCACCTAGCGGTGTGTTCCGGCAGCTGTCCTTGAGAGCCAGTAATTCTAGGTTAGCCTGAACAACAACTTCGACCACATCATCACTTACCACCAGGTGAGATAGTGGTCAAAGGCATACTACAAGGCATAAAAAAAATATATATATTTTCATTGCGTTAAGAAATAAATAATATTGCAGCCGTCAACTTAGGTTTTTTTTTTGTTAATTATGTACCATATTTTTTATTTAATGGATAACCTCTGAAAATGCCGATATAATGTGATGTAATTCTGAAACAGTGATAAAAATATATTTTTTATAAGTGCGAAGCCTGACTCACATTGCCACATTTTTATGACTTGAACAAACAGATGAAAACCTGGCCAACCAAACCTGATGATAAGAGTCACGCCTGATCATAACAATTGCAGTTTTTTTTGTCCTACCTAACATACTGCGCTCATCACTCCTAAGACAGTTCTTGTCTTATTCGCTCTGCTATTTCACTTGCTACAGCCCTGTCGTCTAAATAGCATCAAGACTCTTCTAATATCGACGTGAGTAGTGTCATGCTACTAATTCAGCACATTCTTTTCCCTCGTCGGCTTTCGGAAAGTAGGTATAATAGAAGAAAATAGGACAGTTTTTAATGTTCTTAATAATTAAAGCTTTTTACACCACATACGAGTACATTGAGATCATATAGATACAGGTTCAATAGAAATACGGACATACTTATAATAAAACGTTTCATTAGGTGAATTCATAATTTGTAATAACAAAAAAAAAAGATATATTTAATTAATATTTTAGATAAACACTTAAAAAACACTAAGGTATATCTATTGACAATTGCGCCCACTTTTCCTGTTAAGCCGACGTGACGTGATAAACGCCTCGTGGACAAATCGGGAGAATTTTCGACGCGTTTTGCTTTTACACGAAGCATTCTCAGGAGGTCTTGACTCTTCGAGCGCACTATCGAGAATTTTTCCATTATAATGATAGTTTTTAAATGTTTCCTTAAATATTACTCATATTAATGTTTTTTAATTGTTATTATTATATATGGATTTCCATAAAGTGTAATTTATTTATTTATCACATTTATTTATTATTTAGTTTATTAATATATGTTGCATTTATAATGCATAATTATAACAATATCTTTGCTATGGAACATATAATTATGTCAAATATAGGTACATTTTATAAAAAATAAATAAATGTAATATGTATAAATAACCCCCCGTGGAGTGCCGGGTTAGAATTGCACCTGCTCATATCATCCCCATACTGGAAGGTGGGCAGCAGCACCTTCCAAAGAACTGTCATCTTACACTGCGATCCCCAAGCCGTCTGCCAAGCGTGGGGATTATGGCAAATACCCCCTTAATAGGGAAGGCTGTGTTCAGCAGTGGACGATCTCGCTGTTACAGTACAGTACAGTATAAATAAAATTAAAATCAGCCAAGTACGAGCTGGTCTTCATTCTACTACATTACAAATAGGCGTCTTCTGTATCTGTGATTTAAATCGAGTGTATATATCTTACACTTATTAAAATTCCAGATCCTAAACACAGTCAAACTTAGTTATTCAAAATACTCGTAATATCTTACCATTGAACTAATAAAAACAGGAGAAGCGGCACCTGTATCTCAAATTGGCAATGTCAAATCAGGCAACGTCTCCTGATTGTCTTAGTAGTGTGCGTATGTGCGTCTACTACATGCTTGTATTCCTGTCTTAGTAATTATTTTAAACGTATCCTATACAATGGTTGTAGCTGTGGGCATTATATGGTTGTTTTTTTATGCTTGATAGGTTAGCCTTTGACCACTATCTCACCTGATGGTAAGTGATGATGTGTTCAAAGATTTTGTTCAGTCTAATCTAGAATTACTGCTGACTGCTGCAAAGAACACATCGTTAGGTGCTTGGCGACAGATTTTCTACTTGAGGGTGGTAGCTAGCCAGGCGGGTATTCGCAAAATACCCTACCACCAAGCTATAACGACTGCCATCCTAAGACGATGACCCCGACGGCTTAACGCGCCCTACCGAAGCACGTGCACGCTCAGTAGTAATGTCACTAGCGGTCACCCATCCAACTCATGACCGCGGTGGACGTTGCTTAACTTTGCTGATTGTTAATATCGTTAAGATTGTGTTAAATTTTCTCCACTTGATATATTGTCATGATATTAGAGCGTACCATATCTTTTTTAAAAAATTTAAATCGATGTGTCTTACTGCGTCCATGCTTGTACATTAGAGAAGTATGCTCTTTCGTAAAACGTTATCCTATAAGTTTCAAGGCACGAAGTGACGTGTATCCAAGGCAAAAACGTAAACAGTACAAAAACTTATTAACTATATCAACCTCAGCGCTATAAGGACATTTGTAAAATAAGTGTTTATAATACGAGTATGTGTATTACAGTATATAATAAGTTACCTGATGATTTGGAACAAATAGACAAATCTTTAGAAAGACGCTTATAAGTATCTATTATACAGTTGATTTTATAGTGCAAAAGAGTATTTACAATAGAATTCAAGGGATTTATTATAATGTTTAATTTTAGTTCTAATAAGTGAGACTTGTAATAAAATATTTGCACGTCTACTTGCAGCCTGAATACAGATGCGGTTAATATACTACTTTGAATTAGAATACAAAAATGAACCATTATAACTGCATTAATTTCTCAATGTTTTCCTATAAACAAAAGTTTATAAATATATATTGAATGAGCTTCAAAACCGTGAAACCAAATGGAAAAATATTTATACTTGGGTATTTTATGAAATACATTTCTGTAAAAATATATTTAAGACCTGCGTACACCACACATTTCATAAATGAGAACTGTGCTGTTTGTTAAAAGTAATAATAATTATGTTTTTCAGTTTTAGTACTGCAAAACGCATTTTCCTTAGATTTTTTTTGAATCCTTACTTTGCTAGCATCATAAACGTACAGGTAATAAAGCCCACGTAATGAAACTCCATCGCCTTTTTGTCTTGCCACAATCAGTGTTGGGTAACTCCAATTGAGTTGTGTATATAAGTCGATTACAGACCAGTATTTGGATTGTGTGAAATGGAACAGAATGATTTTGGTGAGTTTTGTTTAAACTAATTATCGTAATTTAAAAATTCCAATATAATGAACACATTCAATATCAATATCCTTTTTTATTGTTGCAGAGAAAAGTAAAACGATGGCTTATCACTGTTCTTCTGTGGCTGCCTACAGTAAACCTACAAATGGCCATGCAAGTGTTCCAAATGCCGTCTCAAATGCCGTCCCAAATGTACGCTTATCCCCCACCTCCACCGATGCCAGTCGCTATGCCTTATGCCGCCGGACCATCCCCAATAGCATTCCAAATAGTAGAGATTCAGGAGAAACAAACCACCACAACTACAACTACTGAAAAGAGCAACGGGAAAGAAGAGAGGACCATAGGCATTGCAATTCCTATGGGTTACCCTCAGCCAGTTCAATTCGCAGTACCAGCGTATCCTCCACCAGATTTTTGCTCGAAGAAACCACGTCCCAACAATTGCCCCGTCTGTCCTCCTTGCATCTGCAACCCTTGTACTCCAGCATTTTTCTCGTACTGTTCGCCATGTCACCAAAAATGTAGGTGCCGTAGTAGTGCTGATACTCCTATACCTCTTCCACATGAGGCTCCCGAGCCGGTACCAGGTCCAGCTTTCCCCATGCCTATGCCTGCGATGGCCCAAGGGCTCGTGGTGCCAGTTCATGACAAAGGAAGCCGACGGAGAAGTTCAAGAACTCGTAGAAACTACGATAATAGCGACGACAGCTCAGACTCTTCAAACTCGTACTCCTCAGAATGGACTCCAAGGAAAAGACGCCGAAGAAAGAAAAAAGGGCACGTTCACAGAAGATCAATGTACAGGAGGTCATTTGATTTTGATAGTAGTGATGATTTTGCTAAACCTGTTTTGTCTTATCTTTCCAACGACGGTTATGTGAAACTGGAGAAGCCATTGAGCCACGACGAAGCTGCTGAGTTAATGGATGAGACAAAATATAATCAAAAAGTCCAGGTTCTGACTGAAGAGGATGAAGAAAATAGACAACGACTGAAAGTTATAACCAATTTTGAGAAACTTAACAATCTTCGTAAAGACACGTTAGTGAACCATCGCATTAGTCCACCGATGAACCAAAATATTCGGAATTCTCGGAATAGACAGGTTTTGTTCAAGCCGGGAGCACCGCAGCATGTTTTAGGTGAAGGTAAAAAAGAATTAGTATTCAAACCACCATTCGATAAGAAAATCAGTAATTTATCAGTGTCTTTTCAAATCACGTGAATTGACCGCATTTTTTTTATTTAATTTATCTCAAAATAATTTATGTTATTATTTTGTTAATATTTTTATACTTTATTAATACATTTTATACTTTGTGATTTTTATTTTTGTATTAATCCATGGCTTACCTTTTTTTAAATTATAATAACTAGTGTAATTTTAATCGAATTCCATAAAAATTAGGAAGATTTTCAAGTTGCCTATTATTTTTTATCAGAGTTATTATTTATGATCAAGCGTAACTTTTACCTGCATCATCCCATCTTGATAATTTTCTTTGTCCTCCCAGTTGGTAATATTTAAATTATTTTATCAACTTCGTTTAAGGATGCACTGGCCGACGGCTCGAACTTATCAGCGGGCGAGGCCACAAAGCATGCTATTTCACCTATACCTTTGTGGGAAAGGGTAAGACTCCGTGATGAGTAGTACGAAGATAGTGATCGCGCATCACACACCCGTATTGCATCTACGCTAATTACGCACACTTGTTTGCGATATATCAATGAAAGCCGAACCATGCCGAACGAATTACGATGTTTGACGACGGACGGAGATAGTGTCTCAAGCTACGTCACGACGTGTGTAGGTATTTCTTATAAAATAATATTATATATTTCACAGAGGAATACATTTTGGTTCGGACAGTAGGTACCTGTTGTTATAATTTTCGTTCGTTTTATAATAACATACTGATGTTATTTCACCTATAGTAGGTAAATATTTAGTAAGTAGGTACATAGTAAATGTATTAGTTTGTTCTTTTCATATTGATGTAGTAAATATTTACCTACAATAATTATTTATTACATAATTAGCAAGTTACTGCTTTTACTACAACATATTTTGTAAAGCAGTGACGGCTCAGTGACATAGGTTATGGACTTCCGTGCAGCAGGTCCATGGTTCGAATCCCGTCGCGGGCTTAATCTTCACCGCGTGGTAGAAGAGCATTATACGAATGCCCGCCTGGATAGCTACTACCCTCAAGTAAAAAATCGGTCGCCAAGCACCTAAAGGGAAGCAGTGATGGCTCAGTGGCATTGGTTATGGACTGCTGCGCATCAGGTCCATAGTTTGAATCCCGCCGCGATATTGAGCTTCACCGCGTGGTGGAGAGTTCGTAGCGAAGTTTACTTAGCTGTTCTCAACCGGTCAGCAAAGTTTAGCACCGTCGCGCGCGGTCATGAGTTGGATGGGTGACCGCTAGGACAATACTACTGAGCGCTTCCGTGCTTCGGAGGGCACGTTAAGCCGTTGGTCCCGGTTGTGGTCTTAGGATGGCAGTCGTTATAGCATGGTGGTAGGGCATTTTGCGAATGCCCGCCTGTATAGCTACCACCCTCAAGTAGAAAATCTGTCGCCAAGCACCTAACGGTGTGTTCCGGCAGCTGTCCTTGAGAGCCAGTACTTCTAGGTTAGCCTGAACAACATCTTCGACCACATCATCACTTACCATCAGGTGAGATAGTGGTCAAAGGCTAACCTATCAGGCATAAAAAAAGAGCATTTTGCGAATGCTCGCCGGGATAGCTACCCAAGTAGAAAATCTGTCACCATGCAACTAACGTGAACTCAGTGGCATTAGCTATGGACTGCCTCGCAGCATGTTTATGGTTCGAATCCCGCTGCGGGCTCGAGCTTCACCGCTTGGTGGAAGGGCATAGGGCATTTTGCGAATGTTCGCCTGGCTAGCCACCGTCCTCAAGCAGAAAATCTGTCAGTAAGCGCCTAACGGGAAGCAGTGATGGGCCAGTGGCATTAGCTAGTGACTGCCGCGCAGCAGGTCCATGGTTCGAATCCAGCCGCGATATTGAGCTTCCCCGCGTTGGTGAAGAGCATTTTGCGAATGCTCGCCTGGATAGCTACCACCCTCAAGTAGAAAATCTGTCAGAAAGCACCTAACGGGAAGCAGTGATGGCTCAGTGGCATTAGCTTTGGACTGCCACGCAGCAGGTCTATGGTTCGAATCCCGCCGCGGGCTTGAAATTCACCGCTTGGTAGAAGAGCATTTTGCGAATGCTCGCCTGGATAGCTACCACCCTCAAGTAGAAAATCTGTCAGAAAGCACCTAACGGGAAGCAGTGATGGCTCAGTGGCATTAGCTTTGGACTGCCACGCAGCAGGTCTATGGTTCGAATCCCGCCGCGGGCTTGAAATTCACCGCTTGGTAGAAGGGCATTTTGCGAATGCTCGCTTGGCTAGCTACCACCCTCAAGTAGAAATTCTGTCACTAAACACTTAACGGGAAGCAGTGATGGCTCTTAGCAATGGACTGCCGCGCAACAGGTCTATGGGTCAAATCCCGCCGCGGGCATGAACTTCACCGCATGGTGGAAGGTTGTTTTGCGAATGCTCGCCCGGCTAGCGAGCTTTGAGATGAGAGTGTGTCGTACCGATTTCAAAATCTGTCTCTAAGCGGTAATGTACGATGGCATCATGGTTCTACCAATTCTGGTAGAAACATTTGGAATAAAAATTCTCTACCTACCCGTAACTGATTTAAATTAATTCCAATAAAAATCAATAACTAATCATAGGTTATTTTTGATTAGGTAAGTGCCTACAATCATCGCTAAGTTTACCATATAAACTTTCGTACTACCTTAGGTATAAGTACCTACTACAAATATACATACTTATTCTACTAATTTACGTAGGTAGATACATAGTACTAACTTTATTATTTGTTGTGATCTTATAGCTATGTAGATAGGTATGCAATGTAATGCGCGCCCGCGAATGTCGATTTGACATCGCTGACAGTTGCGTGCCTAGGCAGGCCTATATGATAAATGATAATTATATCGTAGATAGATAGGTATCTTCCATTGAGCTTCTAATTCTAACCCTTTGCTACTTTGTGTTAGGTAGGTACTTTCTCGAAGTTATATTACTGCTCAGACTATATTCTAAAAAGAATGCGGACTACCTACGTCCATACCATATCTAACCAAATGCAGCTTTTTATATTGTCTAAGTGTTGCTAAAATGATTAGGTACTCACCATAGCTATCATGACCTGCGTATTGACTAATACCTACTAGGTACTAACTTAGGTGAGAGTAGGTGAGTACCTAGACATAGTTACGTATTTATATTACCCAAGTACCTATCTATATGGATTATGGCGTCCGACACTTACTATCACGAACAAACTAATCAAATGCGAAAGAAAATCCGGTCCCCAACTCCCAACATATGTAAATATATATATATATACATATATAAGTACGTAAGTAGGCATAGGCACTACATATTGGTAGTGTATACATACGTGCACACCAAAAAGCAACAGGGCATTCCTACAATATAATATTATGTTCTAAGATCGCGGAGCGGTGCACGTGACTTTTGGTAGTGTGCGTTTTGTTAATTATATATTAGTGTGCTGCGCATGAGACCCGCCCGCCCGCTTCCCTCACCGCGGAATGGAAGTATTGACATGAGATGCCCAATATTTTGAACGAAAAACTAGCGCGCAAAACTATGTGTGCCGACCTTTGGCTCTAGGATGTGTATGATTATACTACTGGATGTATTTGTTTTCCAAATGTTATCTAAAATGATCATGAACTGAGCTATGCTTCTATGTAAATAATTTTAAGGATTTCATGCTCTATAAGTCGTTTATTTACGACTAAACATGCGCTAAAATTCGTGATATTACAGGGAAGTTTCGAGGCTTATAACTATCATGTGAAGATTTTTTTTACAAATCGGTGCCAAGACAAGCCTAGATAATGAAGAGATAAATCGATATCATGCTTAGTTGTGGACCTAAAACCTCAAATAAGGGAGTGATCATCCTACGGCGTTTGTATGGAAAAGTTACCGGCCAGTTCAACCTTAAGGCGAAAACCCACGGCTTTGGCGGAAAATTCAATATTTAACCAGTTGTATGGCGCTTGCAGCTAGGTTTCATAACCATGGTCTGCGAGTTTGAAACAATATTCCTTGTATTATCTTGATAAGCTATTAGAAAGAAAGAAAGAAAGAAAAAAGTTTATTTGCAACAAATAAATAATATAAATAAATTTTAAAAGAAACATACATTTATTTGTCGCAAAACGGCCTCAACTCAGCGTTATGCTGGTCGTTCAACCAGCGCTGGTCTTCCGTTAAAGCCGTTTGGGTGACATCACTGACAAGCTACTTAAGTTAGGTATAGTTAAGATATAACAATTGTTACTTCGTAAACTACGCAACCTTATATAATCCAATTTACACTAGATTCCAATATACACCAAATTATAATTTGTTTTGCTGTAATATCAAAAGAAATATCTGAATAAAATCTGTATAAAACATGTATAATACAAATTATACATGTTGAAAACATAGCTGCTTATGTAGACAAATGTAGAGGCATCAGAGGGTATGAGTAGAGTTGCTTGTTAAAAGTTAAGGGTGTGAGATGAGGTGGGGAGGTTTCAATTTGAAGCCTTGAACATTTCATTCCTGGCTTCAGTTCCTTATGGGCGGTGGAATATTATTCCAACATTTAGTAGCACTATAACGGATACTGTCATGAAAAGCTGCCGTGCGATGTCTTTGCGTTGACAGTTGTACCGCTTTTTGTCGAGACTCGTATGGTGTTTGCCTAGGCACCCAGGATAACTTTTTATAAAAATAAATTGGAGCTTGGTGCTTGAGAACACCAAAAAGAAGGCATGCTAGGTGTTATTTTTGGCGGTGCTTCATGTTTAAACTAGATTTTTTTTTAAATAGGGTGTCACGTGGGCCCCCAACGGAATATCAAAACAAAAACGTGCACAGGCGTTTTGGACTCGTTGAATTAATTTATGGGTTTTGACTAGCAGCCGCGGGCCAAATACTAAGTCCATATAGTTAAGCTTTGACAGAACCAATGATTCAACAAGTGTTATACGCAAACCTTCATTCAAATATGGTCTTATTTTATACAATATCTTTAATTTATAGAAACAATTTTTTATTGTGTTTGCCACATGTTTCTCAAACCGCAGATCACAGTCCATAAGCAGTCCTGGATTGCGTGCTTCGCATACCCGCTCTATTTCTTTATTCATGAGCATAACCTTTACCGTTGAAGGAATATTTTCGAGCTGTCTTTTACTTTCGAAGATAAGGTATTTGGTTTTTTAGGGGTTTAGTAACAAACAGTTTTGCGTCGACAAGGTGACTATCCTGGTAAGATCTTCATTTATTTTAAGTAGAGCACTATCCATATCATTTGGTTTGAATGATATATAAACTTGTATGTCATCTGCGTATATATGAAATTTACAGTGCTTTATAACAGTACATATGTCTGCACAGTATAAAATAAACAGGACAGGTCCCAGGATTGATCCTTGAGGCACTCCTCTCTTTACAAGTACTCTATGCGATACCGAACATGAATCATCATTACTACTTAATTTTACACACTGAGAACGACCACCAAGATAACTGTCAAACCACCGCAGAGCTTTGTTATCAAATCCATAGTAACTTAACTTTGATATTAGTAAATTACCATTTATGGAGTCAAAGACCCTGGAAAAACCAAGTAGTATAAGTAATGTGCACATTGCCTGATCTTGGGAGCAAATTATATTGTCAGTAACATCTAATAGTGCGGTCACCGTGCTGCGTCCCTTTCTAAAGCCTGATTGTACATCAGGTAATATATTGTTATTTTCAATTAAATCAGTTAGTTGATTACAAACAGCCTTTTCCATAATTTTTGACAAACAAGGTAGAATACTTATTGGTCTTAGATCATTTAAATCTACTGCATTTGTATGCTTCGGTAAGGGACGCACGATTGCCAATTTCCACACATTTGGATATATGCATGTCATGATGGAAGCATTAATTAATTCCTTTATACAATCTATTGTGCAGGGAAAGGTTATATGCATATATTATAAGCATATTTAAGGTAATATTATCACTGCCCTCAGCATTGGACTTAAAACTTTTTATTATTTTAATAATGATATCCAAATTAAGTGGTTCAATGAGAAAGACAGCGTCACTAAATTTCTGATGTTCAAAAAACGTCAGCTGCGAGATAGACACTTCCGAAGAACCTGGTATGTTTAGAAAATGGTTATTTATAATATTAGGTTCATCGAAGAGCGATGGCAGCTCATTTTTGGTGATCGGTAATAAAGTATTTTTGATGTTTGACCATAACGTTTTGGGATCATGTATTTTGCTATTAATATTATGTTTATGATATGCTGACTTTTCATGAAAAAGTGCTTTATTTACGATTGATTTTAGTGTTTTGTAATACTCCTTTTTACTATTTAATTTAAATTTATGATAATCCGCCGCGGCCTCATCGCGAAGTCTCATCATCCGTTTCACCGTGTCTGTAATCCATGGGAACGAACGGTGTTTGACGACAATAGATTTAACAGGTGCATGAAGATCAAACAGAGACAGAACGCTGTGATTAAAGAGATCCACCATGTCATGAACATCATTAAGCAAATATATTTGATCCCATTTGATCATTCTCAGATCATCATTAAACTTATTTATGCATATATTTTTTAATGGTCTACAACAAATAGTGCATGGAGTAGGTTTTTCACGTTTTATATTAAATTCACAGATTATAAGGCAGTGTCCGACGTGGGATCCAACGTGTTCTAAAGTAACTGCCCTAGGTCGCAAATCTGTACAAACTATATCTATAAGTGTCCCGCTGGTTTCCGTGAAATGGGTTGGTTTCGTGACCAACTGAGATAAATTAAAACAAGATAAGAATAAATTAAATTTTATGGTATTATGATCATTAATATTCAGTAAATTAATATTTAAATCTCATAATAACAATAAATTATCAAAATTTTGAATTGAACTGATTGAGTCTGTGACTGGGTCAAAAAATAGGTCAACGTTCACCCAGTGTGACGATATACCGTGCCAATTGCTAATTTCTTTCCGTTGAGGGTTACCGTGAGCCACATTTGCTCTACTATGCTGTGCAGTGGTTCTACTGGGTGCGTCCACTCATGTGAGCATTCGTTTTAAATAAAAACCTACGCCACCACCATGCAAGCGCTTACCTCGGGGTCAGGGGAACTATACCCTGGAACCTGGGGTGCGAGACCCTCCTCACCTACTTTTAACCATGTCTCATTAATAGCCAACAGGTCCAGGTCATTGCGAGTTAATGCGGCTATAAAGTTATCGTGGTTTGTGCCCACCTGCATTATACAAACCTACTTTTATAAATTTGTGATTAACCATAATAAAGATAATTTAAAAATGCAAGGTACAAAATGCAAAGTGTTATTTTTACACGCGGTGGAAAATTAAAAGTTTCAAAATGAAGAAAACATACTTACATGAAAATTGTTAAAAATGAGTAAGTTGACGGATTAGTTTGTTTGTGTAGTGTAAGTGAAAGTGAAAAAGTGCCCTCCTAGCTGCTCAGCTACAGCGTATACGTAGTCTAATAAAAATATATAGTACAATAAAAACAATATAGAAAGAAAAAATACATAATTTTACAACTGTACTTTCAAACGAATTCAGGTTATTAAACACCAATGCACATGAATCCTTATGTTACCCTTAAAACCTTCAAAAATTTACTTACTACTTATACCCACAATAATTGTAACCCTAGTTTGGTAATATTAGACCTCACTGAATTTTCGGTAAGGTCCAGTTTTACTAAACTAGGGTTTAACTAATACATAAATAACATCATAACATAATAATAATTATAGACCATCAAAATGTGACACACTTTTGCTATCATAGAACGCCAAACCTAGTAGCAGTTTTTGAGTTTGTAATTTGTTGGCTTTCTATTGTAATAAAAGGAAACTCCTTGTTTATGACCACAGAAAAGAGAATAGTATTATATTTCTCTATGGTCATGGCAATAATTATGAGATGTGGTAAAAACAGACAAATAATAGTTATGTATTATCAACTGTAGCAAAGTGCCTATATTGGTTTTTAGTTTATGGACTTACACAGCCAAATTTGACGGTATATTTGTTTAATATTGGATAAGATTCTTTCCTTTGCTACAGCTGTTTGCCTTATGTCAACTTTTGGACCGCTCCGAGCGCTATGCTATGCGTGCCAGTTGCTAAGAGCAGGAGCATCCCTTCACCTCACTCAAAGATTGGCAGCTGGCATGTTTGGGCTAAGCTAGCTCACATTATATTGTTTAGTTAATTCGGTGTGAATTGTAATCAAAAAATAATGCCTCAGCTACGTGAGCTAAATTAAACTAAGTTAGCTTAACTTACCTGCGCATGGGCATGCGTGATGCTTACCATCAGACAGGCTGCTGCTCCAACTCATAACTGCTTATCATAAAAATGTACAAGCAGCGTTATAGATAACCGAGCAAAGTTACTGTTTTTTTCGCAACTCATGGGTATTTTCCTGTCTGTTCGCGACGAGAACTTTGAAACATTGGTATTTGGAATAAAAAATACATTATACCATAAAACAAATTATGATATTAACCATCAAAATGAACGCACAATAAAACTTTTAATAAGGTTGAGTGGAAACAATATAAAATATGTTTTTCTAATGCCTAGTTATTTTACATTTTATAGTTCTTACGATATCGGGCAACCAAGTAGGTGCATAGAATAATAACAATGAAAAGAAAATAGAATTAAATCGTTTACTGCTTTTCTGTTACAAAACGCTGAAATACATTTGAATAAGGTTCATGGATATGATAATAGTAAGTTTAGACTTCGTGATTGCCTATCAAATATCAAATAATTATTAAAGCTCGTTTATTGAATGTATCTCAAAGTTGACATCGATCTTAAGATGCTGTTTTTGTCAGATGATCTATAAATTAAACGTCAAAACTGCATTTTAAGATCGATCTCCACTCAGAGATGCATTTACTAATACAAGCCTAAGTTTCTCTAAGTTGTTTGGTGAATTGGTGTCGACATCACTTCCTTCTGGCCTGTCACAAGCCCAATTCGTAATAAAAATAGGGTGCCTGTAGATCAGAAACCAGACCCGCAAGCAAACTATTGGGCTACGAAAGCGGTAAGAATGGTCAACGTGATTAGAACTAGATGTCCAGTACAACCCCATATATCAGCATACCCAACAAGAATCTAACCGTACTATAAGGTTATCCTAAAGAGCCAATCGATGCTTCTATAAATGTTGATAAGCAAACTTTTTACCCTCCATCTGTAACATCGGGCTATGAATGAAATACACCTGAAGTATATTATGTAGGTATATATAATATGTCTTTCTGTAGCCAACCCTTCTTGCAATTTCCCTTTTAATTTGCAGGACTCTAACAGAAAATGGTGGTTAATGCAGATTTACCTCATGATGATGCCTACAGTGGAGCTTCAGATACCAATGCCGGTGTATCCAATGGGACCACAAATTTTTGCACTACCGCCACCACCACCTATCGCAGTACCGTTTCCAGTTCCGTTCCCAGTTAGGGTTACAGAAGAAACTACAACAACTACAACTGAAAGATCATCTGATAAAAAGAACAATAAGGGTTGTTTTCTGGCTATACCTGCTCCTTATCCGGTACCCGTACCAGTCTACCCTCCTCAACCTCCTATGGGACTACCACCACCACCAGCCTGCGTCAATAGTCCACGTCCAAAGAACTGTCCTCAGTGTCCACCGTGTGGACCACCTCCAATGCCACCACCAATGCCTGCACCTGTTTATCCGTTTATGCCTTATCCAATTCTGAGACCTTCTGTCATCATACCATTTCCCCCTCCTAGAATATCAGAAGTCAAGCAACCGTCATGTAAACGCAAACCACCTCGACATAAATTACCTCACCGTTACCCATCTAAATGTCAATCGGAGAGTGAAAGTGATTATTCCGATGATTCAGATGACGGGACAAGTGAAAGTGATAGTTCAAACATGAGTTCAGAAGAATCAAGTGCTTCAAAGTCTAGAGATTATAATCGTCGCAAGAAAAGAAAAAAAGTGGGACACGCTTTGAAAAGACCACGTTCTAGAAGAAATGTTTTATCTGATTCTCATATCAGTGACAATGCCTTAGTAAAGCCAGTGTTGTCGTACGTGTCTAAAGATGGTAACGTAAAATTTAAACAACGAATAAGCAAAGCTGCAGCTTTGGATCTGATGAATGGACGCAGAAGTGCATCTGCAGTCAAAAAAGCAAGTGACATTGAAAATAATGAAACTTCCAAAGCAATGTCAGATGAAATTATTTATGGCTTAAAAGTAAAAAAGCATCCTCTAAACGAAATATCACCAAATTCTAGATCATTACAGCTATCATCAGGTGATGGTAGGAAAGAAATTATATTTAAAGCACCTGATAACAAAAAAATGTCTAACTTAACAGTATCATTTCAAATTACATAAGTAGTTAGTAATTTTGAAATCAGTTTTAGTATGGATATCTATTTTGATATGGGATTCCCGCGAGATTTTCTATCATAGACAGTCAAATAGTTTCAACCACATTATACACAGAAGCAATTTAATGAAATCCTTTGTGATGGATTCCTAGAGAGTATTAACGTCTCGAATATGAATTTAAATAAAATGTGTCAAAATTACAAAAAAAAATATCACAATATGTGTCAGCAGTAATCCTAACTAAGCCTGAGAACAATTACTGCAAAAATTCTAATAAATAGACTCAGGCATTACCATGCGGAAATCCATATTCAATAATAACAAATATTTTAAGAAAACATCAAATCAGTATTTAAATAAAACACTTATAAGGAATTCTGTTCTGAGGTGCCTGTCAAAGTTATAATTTTTGATGAATAAATTGAAAGTAGATTTGTTATTATATATTATACAATGAGGATTACTAAAGACATTTTGCCTGGTAAATAAAAAAGATGTTGTAAGATGTAATGTAATTTTTGATGTATTCATCAACAATTATAACTTTGGCATGCACCTCAGATCAGAATTCCTTTAAAGTGTTTTATTAAAATATTGATTGATTTATTCTTAAAATTATTGTACTATATACATCACTAACGGCTACTACCATAAAATCATGTAGACATCCTACAAGTCATTGCAGACTCACAGGGAGTCCAAATGCACCAGCTAACTACCATTGGCGTGCCCAGCATGCTGCCGCTAACTTCCATGGACAGAGAGTCATGCCGTCAGGTCATTTACCATCGTCACACAACATACCAATTGATTTGAGAATAGCTGCAACATTGGCGCTACTAAAAGCCCGGCGAATGATATTATTAAGGCGTGAAATTCGACTGGCACTTCGAGAGCAGGAGCAGTCATGGTGACTGAGGTGATCAACTGCAGCCCCACACAGGCTGACCACAGGCCAGTGATGTACAACACAACACCTTGCACCCAAGCGTAAGCTAATAGTGAGTCGAAAAGCGGCCCATTCTTCTGAGATGAAAAAGTTTTTGGGAATTCAGTATTACACGTCTTTTTTATTATATAACATCTCTTATTATTCAATAGAAAAACAAATATTAACCTTGATATATTACGGATGTAAAAATGTTAAAACCTATGTATCCAGGATCATAGTAATAGTCATAATTATCATAATAATAATCATTATTATAATAACTGAGATGTTTGGAATTGGTTTGTTTAATACCGTCTACTTTTTTATTACTTTTTCCTTTCGGTGTTTTCCTTTTAGGTCCTTTCTTGAAATTGTTTGGAGAACAAGGCTGGCACTTTGGACAAATCTCAGATTTCATGTGTTTGTTTTTAAGACAAGGTCCTGGAGGTGGAGTTTCACAACAGATCCATTTCACCAGGTGGTATTTTGATATATTTTCGTATATATAAGGCAGTGCACGACGAGCGTTGTGTTTTGTAATAAGCGGCAGTTGAAGTTTACGATCTTCCACAGTATTTGTTTCATTCCTCGCTATCACTAGGGGAAGAAAGATTGCTGGTGCTAATATCCGTAATGTTTCAAAGATCTAAAAGCATATATATGTAGTATTAGGATTGTTCTAAAGAGGAATACAAATAATGAATAATTTCAGGCGTAACTTCACAAAAATCCGCCTTGAATAGTAGTTCTTTTTTATGTACTTAAATAAAATAAAAAAGGAATATATGTAGTGAACAATTTGCCAATATTTGCATCAAAATCAACGTGAAGTGAGGAACACCAAGCAGAAAAAGGAAAAATAAAAGAGCGCACGATCGACAAAGCGGCAATTCTAGAATTTGGTGGAGTTGTCTAAATATATTTTTCTATTATTTATTATAAATAAAAAAATACTCCTATTGTATCGTCAAATTTTTTTCTATATTCTATATTCGTTGGGTATACTAATACTAATTAGTGTAACTCCAACATAGTTCCATTAAAAATTCACTGATTTCTAATTATTTCTACCTTCTTCGTCAAGTTACACTCAATCGGATGAAAAAAGTATTTGCCACTTATATCTATACTTGGATGATTTAGTAATAAAATTGGAACTCTTCTAATATTGTAGGCGAGTGATCCAACAAATCTTGTGAGGAGTATACATATTTAAAACAGTGAAACAAAACAAATGCTTGCGTGTGTCAAGATGTACATAATATTCTAGAAAATAGACACATTATACACACAGCTTACAAATGGGAACACAAAAATAACAATACGATTTTCCAACAAATATTTCTGGTGGCGAAGGTATTACAGTCCCGCCCAAAACATGTTTAAACGGTCTACTTTCATATAATTGTTTGGGCAAACATTACATAATTTTAACATATAACCGTAAGAGTTACTCACTAAAATCATCCTGTCTACAATAATTTGGAAACTAATATGTGTTTTTTCCTAGTATATTATCAGCATAAGCGATGTTGAATTTGCTTATCTTAATGTGAAACTGCTTCTGAGGCTCATTATGAAAATTAATAGAAACAACTTGAGTTAATTTATGCTCTTACATTGACTTCAGGCTTTTCCTGTTAAGAATGGTTGTTTTTCAATTAATAGTTACAATAGTGTTTGGTGTTTTAGCTGTAATATTAATTTGCGGTGTTACGTCCTCCAGTAAAGAGGACGTGAAACCGCAAATTAAAGCGTTTTATCTCTGTTCTCATTCTGCTTTACACTGCACTGCGCTTGCACTCTGAGACTTAAGTTCTAACGTCGCGTTTGCCCAGTAGTTTCACTTGCTACAGTGCCTTTCAAGCCTAAGCATAGTAGTGTTTGCACATCTCTCTTTATAGGCAGGATATCTGATACTGCGGTAGTACCCACCAAGACGGGTTTGAGCTACAGAGACTGGTGTACCATCTGGCTCAGTGGTATTGGCTATGGACTGCCCCGCAGCAGGTCCATGGTTCGAATCACGCCGCGGGCCTGAGCTTCACCGCATGGTGGAAGGGCATTTGCGATTGCTCGCTTGGCTAGCAACCACCCTAGAGTAGAAAATCTCTCGCCAAGCATCTAACGGTTTGTTTCGGCAGCTGTCCTTGAGAGTCATTAATTCTAGGTTAAGCCTGTTAACACCTTCGACCTCATCATCACTTACATTCAGGTGAGATTGTGGTCAAAGGCTTACCTATCAACAATTTAAAATAAAACTAGGAAGTAGCAATGTACCGTTATGAATGATCTCATTACTACGTTTCGGTTTGAACGATATGGATGCCGGTGAAAATACAGGCACATGAGACTTAATAACTAATAGGTATGTATGTGTCAGGGTGATGGCAGTGTAGTTCAACTGCATTTGTGACGAAATGCATCCATTACAGGCAGAGGTTACCACGTAATACCAGGTGGGCCTCGTGCTTCTTCTACCAAGATATCATAAAAACTATAGTACATAGTTGTGATGCAGGGCTAGAAATAAATTCAATAGTGATTATCTGCCATGCAATGATGATAATAATATACTAACTGGATTTATTATTGAAACTAACCTATCCGAAGTTGGATCGTTATGTGTATGTGAATAAGGATAAATTAGCGTCTAAGAAGCTTGGTATCTCGTAAATGCGAGACGGTACTTCACGTTGGCCCATCGCCTGCAACTTTATAAGAATATGGTTAGTCCTCAGATGGAATACTGCCCTCAGCTCTGAGTAGGAGCTCTCCAGTACTAACTTATTTTTTTTGAGGGATGAAATGCCTTCGCTTTGCCCTTCCACCATAGGTGCAGTGGTGAGGATGTGTGGGACTTAAGCCCACTAAAACCTTCCGTGAGCAGTCCTCCGCCGACTTCGGGTAAGATAGGGTCGCGTTAGCATTCGTCGTCATGCCCCGTCGGTAGGCCCAAGCTCAGTCGGGCCTCTGCGCCTGTGGAGCGGCGACCTTGCTCATCAAGGCCCCAAACGTGTAGGGCCGTGCAAGCCGGTGGAGAATACCCCGACTCTCCACCAGTGACCCCATTACAGAGGAGAGGGACTACGGAGGTGGAGGACGAACTGCAGCCTCCTCGCCCCCGTTCGTTTGCATACCAGCTTCTTCCATTTGACCGCATTCAACCCAGAGCGACTCGAGTCGCGGACGATCAAGCTCTCTCCGATCGGCTTGACCCTTTGGCACTGTGTAGAGATGTTGCATCCCTGCATCTTTTACCGTGTCTAACACGTGGAGTATTCAAAGGAACTGTTCGATTTAATACCTGCAGTTGAATTTCGCCATCGGACGACCCGACAAAGCATGTTTCATCAAGTTCATGTCGACGTTCGGAAAACCACAACCTGGTAATTCTCATGACATTTTCTGCCCCAGAATGCCACAACGTAGAACTAGCTGCCATGCTTAGTAGTTCCAAACCGATATGACTTAATAGCCTTCAAGAAGAGGGCATATTCACTCCTCAAAGGCCAGCAATACATCTTCGAGACACACTGTGATCACATAACACCACATGAGCCACATGCTTTTTTGCCCTCCTATATCATCAAAAAAAAATTTTTTAGATGTGTGAATGGGAGTAGAAACATTGAAGTTAATAACAGGAAGTAGGTAAACTTTGTTTAGCCGTGAGAGATATTATATAAGAATACATCTATTTAAGGATTTTTTTCTCAGTTCTCCTTACGATGGAGGAAAATCATTATTTTTTTCCCGTTCCAAATGATTATTGCCCTAGATCCACTGCTGGTATGTAAAATATGATATAACTTTTATATTAAACTTAAGTACGTAGTAGTTTCTGTGAATTCTACCTTGATATCTGTTTTTCTCACCTCAAATTTAGTTCATTCAATTTTCTAGTCAATGACCCTCTTTTCAATGTTAACTAAATAAATACAGTACTTACAGTATAACTTTAGGTAACTACATGTTACTACAAATGTGCGCCCAAGATACAGGCTATGCCTTTTTTTATGCCTGATAGGCTAGCCTTTGACCACTATCTCACCTGATGGTAAGTGATGATGTGATCGAAGATGTTGTTCAGGCTAACCTAGAAGTAAGTGCTGGCTCTCAAGGACAGCTGCCGGAACACACCGTTAGGTGCTTGACGACAGATTTTCTACTTGAGGGTGGTAGCTAGCCAGGCGGGCATTCGCAAAATGCCCTACCAGCATTTTTTTTTTTTTTTTTTTTTGTTTTCGCTGGGAAAAATGCATTACGCATGCCCCTCCATCGGGGGATGGAGGGGGGATGTGGGACTCCCCGGTGTGACCGGTATACCCACTAAACGACCCAGCGGCATTCCAGCATCGTCTGTGTGGAGAAGGACTGGGAGACGGCCAGAGCCTTTGCGTCCAGTCCCTCTTCGACGACCGCCCGCTTTACAGCGGGGCCTACACGCCCCTCCAGGCAAGAGGGGCCCGGGAATGACCAGGAATGCTTGGCCATTCCCGCCCGACGGAGGTGGTGAATAGGTGCAATGCGAGAGAAGGTGCCCCCGCGCCTTTCTCTCGCTATTCACCACCGGGTGGGAGAAGATGTCGATTATTCAATCGTCTTCTCCCACCCCTTCTTCGTCTGCGCAGTGGCGCCGCAAGGGGGTCTTCCTCCCTTGCGCGCTCTGCCGCCTCCTTTTGCGAAATCACTTCCTCGCAAAAGGAGGCGACCGCTGCCCAGGACCCCTCGCTCTCCAACATGGCGTTGACCACGCTGGGCAGCGAGAGATCCGGCCCGACTACCTCGACCAAGCTGCGGCGCAGCTCGGACCACGAAGGACACACCTCGAGGGTGTGCTGCGCCGTGTCCTCCACCGCGGGACAATGGTGGCACGCCAGTGCCTCCTCCCTTCCAATCCGGTGCAGGTAGGATCCGAAGCATCCGTGCCCGGATAACACCTGCACCAGACGGAACGAGAGGAAGCCGTGGGACCGCCCGAGCCAGTCTTGCAGAACTGGCCCGAGAGCGTCCAACGTTCGGCGACCAAAAGCAGCGGCGGCGAGGTCCTCCGTCCAATGCAAGACGACTGCGTCCCTCGCCTCACGCCGGACGGTCTCCCGCTCCTCCAGGGTGGGGGGCTCACCGCGAGCCTTGCGCCCCGCCGTCCACTCATACACTCTGGCGAGCACTCCCGCCTCAAGCTCCCAAGGAGGGGTGCCAGCCAGAGCGCACGCTGCAGCAAACCCTACCGAGCGGTAGGCCCGCGCCACCCGCAGCGCAATGGCCCTTTGAGGCCTGCGGAGAGAGGATGCGTTCTCCCTCCTACGGAGGGAGTCGGCCCAGATAGGGGCACCGTAAAGGGCCATGCTCTTCAAGATGCCGGCGTACAAGCGCCGGCATCGTTCTCTGGGCCCCCCCATGTTAGGAAGGAGCCACGAGAGGGCACCCGCAACCTTCAGCAGGCGCGTCGACAGCCCGCTGAAATGCGGGCCGAAGCGCCACCTGCTGTCGAGGACTAGGCCCAAATATTTCATTTGGGCCTTCACCTCGATCCTGACGCCCTCCACGACAATGTGGGCGTCAGTGGAAATGCGATGCCGAGGCCCGTGGAAGAATACGGCCTCGGTCTTTTGAAGCGCCACCTTCAGACCCAGGCGGCGGATCCTTCCCGCGACTAGGGTGCCGCCAGCCGAAGCAAGACTTACCGCCTCTCTAAAGTCTCCTCCCCGGGCGGTGAGAAGAGTGTCATCCGCATAGCAGATGACACTCGTGCCAGGGAGGAGACTTCCCCGCAGCAGCCAGTCAAATCCGATGTTCCACAGGAGTGGTCCCAAGACAGACCCCTGTGGAACACCTGAATCCGCATTGTAACGGCGGAGCTGGCCTGCGCGATCTACTAGGACTACAGTTCGGTCCCTCAGGTAGTCCGCCAGGAGACTCCGCAAGTACTGAGGCACTCCATGGTAGCGGAGCGCCTCCAAGATTGTCGAGTGGGGGACGGAGTTTAAGGCATTGGCTATGTCAAATGACACAGCCAAAACTCCGCCCCCTGCGTCCACAGCCTCCCGCACTTGGCCCCTGAGTCGGGCCAACGCGTCCACAGTCGAACGCCCCCTTCGAAAGCCGAATTGGGCGTCCGACAGGTCTGGCCCGACACTCTGCAGGTGGCCATTCAGCCTGTTGGCGATGATCCCCTCGAACATTTTACCGACCTCATCGAGCAGAACGATGGGCCGGTATGCCGAGGGGGAGTCCACCGGGCGACCTTCCTTTCGGAGAAGGCACAACTGCCCCTCCTTCCAAGGTTTCGGGAACCTACCAGATGTGAAACACGCGCTGAATAGGTCCCGAAACCTCTCCTCCATTTGTAGGGTGGCAATGGCCACCACCCGGGCGGGGACACCATCCGGCCCCGGGGCCGTCTTCTTCGTGCGGAGGCGGAGAGTCTCCCTTTCGAATTCCGCCAGCGTGACTGGAGGAACCTCCCCCTCCTCCAGTGGAGCCGCTCCCTGTGGAGGATTCATCACTGGAGGGGTGAAGTTGGTCCCGTTCGGAAACAGGGACCGGACCACCCCATCCAGCAATGTCGGCTCGAGGGTTTCCGTCAGCGGGGGACCAGAGGGGCGCAGTTTGTTCCGCGCCGCCTGATATGGTCTCCCATACGGGTCCCTGTCGAGGCCCTCCAGCATTTCGGCTCTCGCCGCGTCATCGGCAGCACCCATTGCCGACTTGAGGACCTTCTTCGCCTCAACGTACGAAGCGTAAAGAAGGTCCTCGTTGGCCTCATCCCGCTGGCTGCGCCGTCGACTCCTCGTGTATGCCCTCCTTGCTGTCACACAGGCGGCCCGGAGCTCCGCTAGTTCCTCTGTCCACCAGTAAACGGCGCGATGGGGAGGCGGGCGGCGAGACCGAGGCATGCTGGCGTTGCAAACCTCGGTCAGGGACTTCCTGAGCTCGACCGCTGCGGAGTCCACGCCCGGGCCTTCGAAAGGGGGTGCGAGCCAGTCCTGCACGAACGCCGCCTCCATTGCCGACTCACGGTCCAGGCGGGTGAGAGCCCACCGTGGAAAGGGAGAACGGCCTGAGGGGACCGTCCTCCGGGGGCTCTGGGTGGAGATTTCGAACCGAACATATCGGTGGTCCGACAAGGTCTCCACCATCTCCACCCGCCAGTTCAAGACGCGGGCAGCTAGTATGGGGGTGGCAAACGATACGTCAACCACTGACCCTCCCCGTTGCCGCACACACGTCTGGACCGTCCCTCTGTTGAGGAGGGACACACCGGAGGAGGCCGCCCAATACTCAACGACGCGACCCCGGACATTGCAAGACGCGGCTGGGTTACCCCAGGCCACCGACTTGGCGTTAAGGTCACCTAAAACGGTGACCTGACGCGGCGCCGCCCTACCGACAACGGAGGTGAGGATTTCGAGAAAGTCCTCGAAATCCGAGAGAGGGCGGTTTGGGGAGAAATAAACGCCCACGAAGGCTATATCTCCCCACGCGGCGGCCACATATCCCGGTCCCCTCTCTAGAAGCGAGAGGGGAGGGGAGTCTGTGGAAGACCGCGACATCATTGCAACCAAGCCATCCCGATCACCCAGCCAACGGCCAGGGATCGAGTATGGCTCGGCAACCACCGCCACGTCCACCAACCACTCAGCTATGGACTGCATCAGCAGGTCCTGGGCTGCTTTGCAGTGGTTGATGTTTGCCTGGAGGATGCGATGCTCGGCCCTATCCATCATTCGGACATCGCACCCCCCTCTACAGCCGCCGGAGTTCCCGTTTCAGGGACGGCGGTAGCTACGGCAGGCTGGGTCAGCGCCTGCGCTTTGCCCTTCTTGAGGGGAGGATTGCAGTTTCTCCCCTTCATGACGTGTTCCGCCGGGCGGCCACTGGCAGCACACACCGCGCAGCGTGGCGTGGTGGCCTTGCAGGTGGAGGATTTGTGCCCCTCTTTGCCGCAACGGTAACAGCTGTCCGCCCTGTCCACCTCGGACGGGCAGAGGGCCCGTGTGTGCCCGATTCCGAAGCACTTGAAGCAGCGCAGAGGCTGATCTTCAAGTACTCGGACTCTGCAAGAGCTAAATCCTACAGATAGCCGTCCCTTGGCGAGGGCGGCCTTGGCCGCGGCGACTGGGCACTCGAGGCGAATGGTACCCATGCCGCCGCGACCGGGACGGATACCCCGACCTTGCACCGCTGCGACATCGCAGCCCCCTACTGCTGCAACCGCCGCCACCACCTCCTCTTTGGTGACTGAATCGTCCAGATCTGTCACCTCCAAGGTCGCAGACTTAACGGGCCTGACTACCTTCGCCGCGTCCGCGATGACCTCTTTTAACTTCGTTGCAAAGAGGTCCGCGTTGGTTCCACCTTCAGCCCCCGGGAACTCGAATATTCGGGCCCCAGCTTGGGTCCGATGGCACGTGACGCCTCCGATCCCCAGCTGGGTGGGATCGGCGCCAGCACGGGCCCGCTTCAGGACGGACTCGTAGGTCTCGCCCCGCTCCGCAGCCTCCATGGTGAGTGTCACTACAACGGCCGCGGTTTTGGGGGGAACCAGGGGCTTAGGTCTCCTCCCACCGGCAGGGGCCCTTTTGGCTGCAGGAGCAGCGGTGGTGGGCTCCGGGGCCGACTTTTTCCCCTTACCCTTCCCCTTTCCCTTGCTGGTCACCTGGGACGGGCAGGGAAGGGTGTTCACGGGTGTGGCAGGGGAGGCGGCCGCCTTTTTCTTGGCCTTGCCCTTCCCCTTCCTAACCACCTCCGTCCAAGATTAGTTGGACGGGGTGGAGGAAGGTAATAGGGCGTCCTCCTTTTGGGAGGATGGCCCCGGCTCATTCGGCCTCTTGTCCGCCGCGAGTGGCGGTCTAGTGCGTCGCTCCGGTAAGAGCCTGTCCTCGATGCCTGCGAAGCAGGCTCTCGTGAAGGCCCGTTCCTCCATGACAAGCTTGCGGATGATATCCTCTAGGTTGGAGGAGGAGGAGCCTTCAGCCGCTGGTCTAGGGTCAGCCTGAATTGGCTGGGCCGTGGCCTCAGCCAGCTTTCCGTGCAGCTGACTGACTTCCAACTGCAGGCGGTCGACCTTCGCCTGCAGTTGCCGCGTTTCTTCGGTTGAAGTGCGTTGCACCAGCTCTCGTATTATGCCGCGCATACTCGCGGCCCTGCACTTCAGGGACTTCTGGAAAGTCCCTTTTAGGTTGGAAGACTTAGAGGCGACCTCCACTATTTCCTCCTCGTCCTCCTGCGCCATGCGCTCCAGATCGGCCAGGGAGTGGTCCGCGTAAAGTACGATGGACGCACCGTACCCGGACTTAGCCCGCGTGCTTCTCCTTAGCGGCGACCTTTTCCTCTAGGTCCTGCTGGAGCTGTACCCGCCGAGCCAGGTTCAGCTGGCGTTGAGCATCTGCTAGACCCACGTCGTGGGTGTCCGCAACTACTTTTGTAGGCTTTTTAGCCTTCGGCTTCTTGGGCTTACTCCTCGTGGAATCCGAGGAGCACGACCCGCCTTTCAAGAAAGCCCGCTTCTGCGCTTGCTGGCGACGTTCCGCCGTCGCCGTCGAAGCGTCCGACTCAAAAGTGACGGACTCCATGTCAGAGTCCGAAACCTCGTCTGCCGGAGCAAACATGCTAGCCACGGATGGTGCGCGGCTAACCTCTGACGCCGACGCACACTCGTCGGCATGGCCCTGAGAAGGGCCTTTAAGGAAACGCCCGGAGGCGTCCCGCGCTGGTTTAGGCATCTTTGCCTCCGCCAGTGTCGTAGGTAATCCGCAATGAAATCTACGACGCACAGTGCACTTTAGCCGAGCCCAGTCTGCCACTCCGTTACGGTGGTCAGAACTGGGTCGTTTCCAGGGGACACGACGAGGACGTAAGCACTGTGGGGGGTCCCCCATGCCCTACCACCATGCTATAACGACTGCCATCCTAAGACAACAACCGGGACCGACGGCATAACGTGCCCTCCGAAGCGCGGAAACGCTCAGTAGTAATGTCACTAGCGGTCACCCATCTAACTCATGACCGTGCGCGACGTTGCTTAACTTTGCTGATCGGTTGAGAACAGGTAAGTAAACTTCGCTACGAGCGCTTCTACGCCTTGTTTGGGGTCCAATTTAAAACACTGCTTAGGTTTACATAACATTTTAATAATATAATATAGTTATTTGTGAACTCAACGCAAGTCTATTCATGAATGAACATTATTATTATTTTCATTCATGAAGCCAGAATTAAGCAGGACTTTTGTCTATTGGCGTGCCAGGATTTGGATTAGCAAAAGGCGCTCGCCTATCTATCCATAACGCTGGTTTTCGAATGTTGGTTGTCACTGTTTAAAATCTTTTTGACTCTTCAATCGATTAAAGGTTACTGGAAGAGATCGCTTTAAGCGATAAGTCCGCCTCTTGTACTTTAGTTTACTTTTATATTGGTGTACAAGCAGTTTTCTTCTTTTTAATATTGTTAGGTTTGCAATAACGCCAGTTATGCGGAGTACATTACAAATCGGGTTCGAATCTCGCATATGACTTAAATTTTTCCCATCGTATATTTGTAAGTTTTTTTTCTTATTGTTTTTTTTTATATTATTATATTGTTTATTAATAATGTTTTAAAAATACTCATCACTACTATATACTAATACTATCAGTAACGTTAGCATATTAATTTCTTTAAAATCCTCCGAGATATGCAAGGTTCAGTCAAAAGGGTGCGTGCCTCTATCTAAAGAGTTGAATGCATTTTTAACATCCACCTTCAAAAGCACATCTCCACAATCTTGATCAAGAAATGTGCGAAGTGAATGTACAGCAGCCTCACAACCACCCTGCGAACCAAAACCGAGTTGAAAAAGATTACTTAAGATGCTGACAAGTGCTAAATAGCGTTATTTGAACAGATTTTTAACAAAATGTATTCAGTTTGAAACAGTAAGAAAATTATATGTTATTTTTAATCATATTATCTAAAGCCAAGAAAACTCCGAAACACGTTTCCTTAAAATTTTCTCTAAAGAATAAAATTGCAAAGTTGACTCTAAATTACGCTTGCAATGTAAATATCTTAATTATTTACCTAGTAATGTGTATGAAAATACATTTAAAAAATAGTAAAACCTTATCATGAGGGACAAGAAAACACATTTTCGATTTACGTTACTAGTATTGTGTTATTAAGTTGACTTTCGGATTTTACCTACACTGATCGCGATTTCACCATCGCCGCATCTTTTTCACTCCTACGCAGTCTGATAGTGACAAAATTTCAGCAATTTGATAATGTCTTGATAATCAACCTTTTTCCTACAACCGCATTTAGTTGTGAAGCGACGATAAGTGTTGCCTACTGCTATAGGCCTAATACCACCATCTCTTTTTTAAGGGCACATAAATTAGCATCGTACATAATTTCGGTAATTTCATTGTTGACCTGACCCGACAACATCAAATTAAGAGAGTGTTCCGTACGCATGATATGAAGTAAGAAATGCACTTTCAATTGCCACTTTTTTGACATGTTAATCGTCGTCCTCAGCCCTCTGCCTAACATTTCCATAGACCACTTTATGAGACGTATCTCGCCTCTGCCACCTATCGCATCTAATAATGTCATGGTCGTATTTATTTTAAGGAAATGTTGTAACTGGAAACTTTTTACACATAGATAGGTCTGTAAAGATATTAGTTCAAATGATATAGAATAGTTTTACATAGTAAAAGTAAATCTAATAATAACAAATATTTTTAAAATATTTTACGAAAACATCAAATTAATATTTTAATAAAACACTTAAAAATTATAAAAATATATCTAGTGACAATTCCGCCTAATTAAGTGAAACTGAAATTAATTAAACTGAACGAAATGTTGTATATAACTCAATTTGGCCAAAATGGTTTATACGCCAATTGAACCCAAAAGTATCGATAATATATTATCAAAAACCATCGTGCGTTTCACGAATTTTACTTAAAAATACTCTTATTGCTCAGGTCTTGGTCCAAGGCTAACGTAGATAAATAAAAATGGATCCAGCTATAAATTGGTCTACCAAATCCGCTGTTATTTTTCAAGAAGCGTTCGGCACGGTCGCGCGGTCGCTTGCACTCGCTCCGTGCGAATTCTATCATCTTTGATAATTTAAATAAATCTTTATATCTTATTGCAAAAGTTTCACCTGACAATTTAAATTTTCATTCTTTATTTAAACAGTCAAAGTATATAACGCAAGGTATAAATAAGAATTTTCTGGAGTGATCAATCGATTTATATAGATCGCTGGGAAAATCGTTTTACATTACGTGATCCATCGTCCATAATTTAAATGGCGATAAATGGAGCGTACACAGTTACCGAAATTGTAGAAGAACAGAGAAGACAAGAACCAGCTGTTCGCGATGGAGTATGCCAAAGGTTTTCTAGAACAGCGGGAAATGGTGATGAAAAACTGTTTAGTTTTGATGATGCTATTAATATGGAAGGTACGCACTTACTTTGTTTAAAATGTTATTTATTTGAATTTGTTTATTTATTAATTTTATACGTTCATTTCTCAGATATTTCGTATAGAAGTGAAAAATACGATACGATTAGTCACAAGTTGCATTATAAGTACATAATACTAAGAAATTGAATTAATGACCGCCAAGCGCGAGTTAGACTTACACGCCGAGATTTCTCAAACACCTCATATCTTCCTCTGGGCGTCGTAAGAGGCTATGAAGGGAAAATACCTATGAATACTGCCAAGCAGCTATGTTCACAATACTGTGTCCCGGTTGGAAGGTTATGGATTCCGGTGAAATAACAGACACATGAGACTGGGTGATGGGCGCAGTGCAATTCGACACTTGTGACGAACTGCATCTGTTATAGGCAGAGGTTTTTTATGCCTGTTATTTTAGCCTTTAACCACAGTCTCACTTGATGGTAAGTGATTATGTGATTGAAGATGTTGTACAGGCTAACCTAGAATTACTGGCTCTGAAGGATAGTTGCTGGAATACACCGTTAGGTGCTTGCATGGAGACAGATTTTCTACTTGAGGATGGTAGCTAGCCAGGTGGGCGTTCGCAAAATGCCCTACCACCAAACTATAACGACTGCCATACTAAGCCAACAACCAGGACCGACAGCTAAACGTGAAAGAAAGAAGGTATTTTATTGCCACAAAAATAATAGAGCAACTACAATTAACATATACCTAAATTTAAACATAATTGGCAATAAAGGGTATGCTCAGCACTGGACTGCATAGACACTAAAGTCTACCAGGCTGATTTTCAGCATACTCCTTTTTTCTTTTCACGTGCCCTCCGAAGCACGTGCATGCTCAGTAGTAATGCCACTAGCGGTCACCCACCCAAGTTATGACCGCGGCGGAAGTTGCTTAACTTAGCTGATCGGTTAAGAACGGCTTAGCAAACTTCGGTACGAGCGCTTTCAAAGCAACATAATTTTTCATATTTACATCAATAACATCCACTGTTGAACAAATGCTATAGCAGATATGTCAGATAGCCAGAATCCCCACTACTGGTATGGATCTTGAAGAACGCAGTTTAATGTATCTTACGATTCCTACAGAATCTTATGGGCTGCAATTCTAATCTAGAGGTAAAGCACTAAGCATTCCAATTTTATGTTCGTTTTATTTGCAGGCAATGGATGTTACGCCATCACCTTACTGGCCATACTCAGCCTGACCACTCTAGCTATGGGCATGGACATGTTCGGCTTCTCTGTGGTGGTCACAGGAGCGTCCTGTGACCTGGTTCTGGACATCAAGCAGACCAGTATACTCTTGTCCATGTCTTTCATAGGTAAAACTATGATATAAGAAAACGTTACGTGATCATTAAAAATATATATTTACTGTATCAGCCGGATCGTCCACTGCTGAACACAGCTTCCCCTATAAAGGGGGTATTTGCCATAATCCCCACGCTTGGCAGGCGGCTTGGGAATCGCAGTGTAAGATGGCAGTTCATTAGAAGGCGCTGCTGCCCACCTTCCAGTATTTTTCCCTTAGTCGCCTCTTACGACACCCACGGGATGATATGGGGAGGTGCAATTCTAACCCGGCACCCCACGGGGGTCTAACCCGGCACCCTACGGGGGAAAAAAATATAACTATATTTAAAAAAAAAGATATATATAGTATATATATTTACTATCGCAAAAATGCCCAATCCATGTACTCCGACGTGAAGTCAGAATCGCAGCTTATACCCGAGCGATTGGAAATTATGGCATTTTTTGAAATATTTGGATTTTAAATGGATTTTTGCATTCATATTATTAATACCAGATATTTATTGTTACTTTGATGTTTGCTCGGGTCTGATTTAAAAGATAAAACTACGAGCTTCGCTGATAGAGTCCCTAACCGACTAACCTAATAAGACTGATCTTATTTCATTGTTTAAGTCATTTAATTTGAAATTTCTATTCTGTGGGCCCACTAGGATATCAGACACTTCAGCTACCTGTATAGACAATATATACTAAAGAAAAGTCAATAATGAAGGGTGTTAGATCTGATCATGAGGGCCTAGCGATAAAATTTGATGGAATCAGAAAAACAGAGAGGTATGAAATTGAACATAGACCATTAACAACTAGTAGGCTGGAAATACTCAGTACCAATATAGAAGCTAAGCTTGGCATTACAAGTTTTTCTCATAGTGACCCGAATGACATTTATAATAGCTTATTTTCTTTAGTAAACACTGAGTTTCAAAAAGTATGTCCAAAAATAAAAAAACAAATAGATGGAAAGTTGAAGTTCGGTGATTGGGCCACAACAGGTATTCGAAAAAGTAGAGATTATTTGTTTGATCTGTATCGCAGGAAAAATTTTACATCTGGCAAACAGTTTCATGATTATGTTAGGAAGTATTCAAAAATGTTCAAGTCTGTTTGCTTGTGTGCTAAATCTCTTTTTATTAGAAACAAAATTAGCAAGTCTAAAAATAAAATAAAAACCATTTGGAAGACTATAAATAGTGAAACTGGTAAAAATAAACCTAGAGATTCAACATATGTCTTAACTATTGATAAAAATCAAATCTCTGATTCAATACAGGTGGCGAATATATTTGAAAATTTTTTCTCTACCTTGCCCCTAGAAGCCACTAAGTCATTGGATTCTTGTCCCAATGTAGCAGAAACTCTGTTAAAACATAATTTTCCAAGCAAATCACCGGACTTTTCTTTCAGACACACGACAAGATTTGAAATTATAAAAACATTTCAAAGTTTAAACATAAAGAGTACTGAAGACTTGTGGGGTATGTCAGTAAAAGTGGTAGAGTCTATAATTTACATTATTGCACCATATTTAGAAACAATATTCAATCTGTGTGTCGATAGTGGAAACTTCCCCGATTTAATGAAACAAAGTAAAATCACTCCAATTTTAAAGTCGGGGTCTACATCTGACCCTTGCAATTATAGACCTATTTCCATCTTACCTGTTCTGAGTAAAGTATTCGAAAAAATTATGCTCAAACAACTACTATCCCATTTTAACAAGCATAATTTATTAAATGAGAATCAGTTTGGTTTCACCAAGAACAAATCCACAACAGATGCAGGTGTTCAATTGATGTCGCATATACTGGAAGCCTGGGAGAGTTCACATGATGCTATTGGCGTATTTTGTGATCTTTCCAAGGCATTCGACTGTGTAGAGCACTGCACTCTGATTCGTGAACTTTACCACTATGGTATTCGTGGAAAAGCTCTGAATCTTATAGAGTCATATCTGTCAGACAGGCTACAGAGGGTTGGAATAAGTGGCAATACTTCTTCCGGGTCATTGGTAAAAATGGGAGTACCACAGGGATCAATTTTGGGACCTTTTCTGTTTCTAACATATATTAATGATCTGCCTTGCATTGTAAAAGATTTCTGCGATATTGTTTTATTCGCAGATGATACCTCTCTGATTTTTAAAGTAGATAGGAAAGACAGTGAACTGACGCATGTAAATAATGTATTATCTAAGATTTGTAAATGGTTCGCCGCTAATAATCTTCTCCTAAATTCAAAAAAGACGAAATGTTTAAAGTTTTCTTTACCAAATGTTCCTTATGTTGAACCAAACATAAAGCTTGGCCCAGATAAACTCCCTATTGACAAAGCGACAGTCTTCCTGGGAATCAAATTGGATTCCAGTTTACAATGGGATCCACATATACATGATCTCTCCGGAAGACTTAGTTCTGCTGCATATGCAGTTCTTAGGATAAGACAGTTAACAGACGTAGCTACTGCTCGCCTAGTTTATTTCGCGTACTTCCACAGTATTATGTCGTATGGCGTATTGCTGTGGGGAACTGCTGCTGAGATAGAGACAATCTTTATCATACAAAAGCGTGCAATTCGAGCCATATATAAAATGGGTCCTAGGGAATCTGTGAGGGATCTTTTTAAAGAAATTCATATTTTAACTTTACCAAGTCTGTATATATTTGAAAATATTATGTATGTTCGTAAAAATTTGAGTAAATTTAAATTAAACAGTGACAATCACGATTACAATACTAGGAATAAAGATAAAATAGCGGTGCCAGGTTTTAGATTAGCAAAGACAAATAAAAGGTCCTTCTTAGGTAATTGTGTGCGGTTTTATAATAAAGTTCCTAAACATATTACAACGCTCACAGAAGGGAAATTCAAGTTGCATGTGAAAAACATATTGATTAAAAAATCCTACTACACAGTTTCTGATTACATAAACGACAAAAATGCCTGGACAATTCCGCCTCCGCCAAGCTATTGCCTGTCATCTACATAATTTAAACAAATATTGTAATAACTCTATTATATAGTATGTATGTAACACATTGTTAAAAGATGTTTAAAAGAATGGCCCCGAGTTTCTTGCCCGTTCTTCTCGCAGTGGCTCTATACACTTTATTTGCTGAACGTGGCAGTACAATGTAGAATATTTCAATACTAAAATTTGTAATTGACCTTCATAAGAGCGTCGTTGACGCCTAAATTGAATAAATGATTTTGACTTTGACTTTGAAAAACCGAAAAGCTTATGATGCATTATAGTTTTAGCTTTTAAATCAGACCCGGGCAAACATAAAAGTAACAATAAATATCTGGTATTAATAATATGAATGCAAAAATCCATTTAAAATCCAAATATTAAAAGACGAAGCACGAAGCACGGAGATAATGACATGTCATTATCTCCGTGCTTCGGAGCTCCAAGGGCACGATAAGTCGTCGTCGGTCGGTCCCGGTTGTTGTAAAACTCCGACCTATCTCACCGTGGCAAGTTGAAGTAAAAAGTCTGTCACCAAGCATCTATAATGTTTCCGGCAGCCATCCTTGAGAGCTAATTAATATAATATAAAATAATTTTAGGTTAAGTCTGTCCATCGTCGACCCTTATCCCTTATCATCAGGTAGTGTAGTGTAGTCCAAAACTTTCCACTTAGAAAAAAAACTAGGTACTTACTTATTTTTTTTTTATGCCTGATAGGTCAGTCTTTGACCACTATCTCACCTGATGGTAAGTGATGATGTGGTCGAAGATGCTGTTCAGGCTAACCTAGAAGTACTGGCTCTCAAGGACAGCTGCCGGAACACTGCACCGTTAGGTGTTCGGCGACAGATTTACTTGAGGTTGGTAGCTAGCCAGGCGGGAATTCGCAAAATGCCCTACCACCATGCGATAACGACTGCCATCCTAAGACGGAAACCGGGATCGACGGCTTAATGTGCCCTCCGAAGCACGGAAACGCTCAGTAGTAATGTCACTAGCGGTCACCCATCGAACTCAAGACCGCGCGCGACGTTGCTTAACTTTGCTGATCGGTTGAGAACAGCTAAGTAAACTTCGCTACGAGCGCTTCAACTAATAACATATGTGACATTAAGATTGTTCCTATATAATCATAATGACTTCTGAGTAATACGCTAGGTGATGTTTATTTTCAAGCATTCTTTATATATAATGAATATATTTATGCCTTACTTGGCGGAAAATCATATTACATAATAACAAATGTTAAAAAAATATATTTAATTAATGTTTTAGTAAAACACTTAAAAATATTTAAGAATCAAATTATTTTAAAATTAACACTTAAAAATATTAAAAAAGCCGTTAACGCCTACGTAACGGATTGAGGAAGATTACTCGATAGTGCGCTCGCACAGTCAAGCAATACCCCCTGAGGATGCTTTGTGTTGATGCGAAACGTGTCGAAAATTCTTCCGGTTAGGCTACGTAGCCGACGCCGACTTAAGTGAAAAATGAGGCGGAATTGTCTTAAAATATTTTTAAAATATTTGCTATTGTTATTATTTTACATTTTTGCTTCAGTGACTGTTAAAGCATTATTTTGAATGTTATGAATCTCAGTAGGTAATTAATCTAATTACTATGCGTCCACGATTTGTGAACCTACGATACAAGCACAAAACGGATCGCATCCAGTAGGGGACCAAATGCTTCAAAATATCGCTAAGTATTGTTTTTGTTCCAGGTCCCATAGTAATGTCATATCCCTGGGGTTACATTTCCGACACTCAGGGTCGCCGAAAGAGCCTCCTTGTCTCCCTGTGGGTCAGCTTCATACTTTCCACTTTCAGCGCCTTTTCCCCTAACTCAGGAGTAATGGCAGTTCTTAAATTTCTGAGCACCAGCTTGTAAGTACCTACTATTCTGTAAAACAATCAACGTTTAGTCATGTATATATAAAATAGATGCATATATTATATATAGTCGATCGTGAATGTTGTCTCAAGTAAACTCAATGTGAAAGTAAAAATCATTTATTCCATTTAGGCGACGACGCTCTTATGAAGATCAATTACAAATTTAAATATTGAAATATAATATTAAACATAGTACTGCCACGTTCAGCAAAAAAAAAATATGGAGCCACTACGAGAAGAATGGGCAAAAAACTCGGGGCCATTCTTTTAAACGTCTTTTAACAATATATTATATAAAAAACTATAAAATTATTACATTATTTGATTCAATTACATAGATGACAGGCGATAGCGGGCAGAGGCGGAGTTGTCCAAGCATTTTTATCGTTTAAGTAATCACAAAATCTGTAGTAAGATTTCTTCTGTGAGCGTTGGAATATGTTTAGGAACTTTATTATAAAACCGGACACAATAACCTAAGAAGGACGTTTTATTTGTTTTACCTTATCTAAAATCTGACACCGCTATTTTATTTTTACTCATATAGTGTTGTAATCGTGATTGTCAGTTTAATTTAAATTTACTCAATTTTTAACGAATATACATAATATTTTCAAATAAATACAGATTGTGTTATATAACATTAAAATATGGTTGTTAAAATATCAATTTATTTAAAAAGATCCCTCAGAGATTCCCTAGGATCCATTTCATATAAGGCTCGAATTTTACAGTTTTGTAAGATATTGATTGTCTCTATATCAGCAGCAGCTCTCTACAGCAATATACCAGAGGACATAATGCTGTGGAAGTACGCAAAATAAACTAGCCTAGCGGTAGCTACGTCTGTTAGCTGTCTTATCTCACGTTCTGCATATACAACAGTGTTTTAGTCTTCAGTCGTCCGGATAGATCATGTATATGTGGATCCCACTGAAAAGTTCAATCCATGTTGATTCCCAGGAAGACTGTCGCTTTGTCTACAGAAAGTTTATCTGGGCCAAACTTAATGTTTGGTTCAATATTAGTAACATTTGGTATACTTATATAGTTATATAGTTTGTAGTATTTGTGTAATATTTGGTAAAGAAAACATTAAACATTTCGTCTTTTTTTAATTAAAGAGAGGATTATTAGCGGTGAACAATTTAGAGATCATAGATATCACATTACTTACATGAAGTAGTTCTTTATATTTTCTATCTACATTAAAAGTCAGAGAGGTATCATCTGTAAATAAAACAATATCGCAGAAATCTTTGACCATGCGAGGCAAGCCTTAATCTAGAAACAGAAATGGATCCTTGCGGTACTCCTATTTTTACTAAAGACCCGGAAGAAGTGCCATTTATTTCAACCTTCTGTAGTATGTCTGACTGATAATATCCAAAGCTTTTCCACGAATACCATTATGCTGCGGGCGAGAACTCGCTCTCCACTAGTTTATCGCAGCGACAAGAACAATACTCGCTTAGCGATCCTCGCTTTGTCGCTTGTTCAACTCGCTTACTTATCGAGAGACTGTCGCTTGGTATTACGCGTACTAGTGGGCCGCCCGGGCAAGTGGGTAAGTAATCACTTACTAACTTATAGCTCACCGACAAAACTATTAAAACTAAACACTCTTCTCGCTGTTTGCCAACTCATTTCTAGTTTCTATCTCTACTCAGTCACCAGAGCGGTCGGACAAGTACCAGGTTAGGTATTCGGGTGACGGGTGACATATTTTTAACTTGATAGTAATAGGTAAAGCATCCGCTGAAGCTCAAACTCCTAGTAGGGGCGTTCAATCCTACAACCCCCTGATCAACAGTGGACTCTCACTGCCATGGAGCTTTCGCCTATCAGATTATTTTATAATGGTTTTTAAAATACCACCGTTAACTTATCCGTGAGGTGTCAGGCTAGAAGATCACCCCCATCTCTTCCTGTAGGTGTCACAGGAGGTGACTAAGGGGAAGATACCAGAACGTGACAGCAGCGCCTCTTGAGGAAATCGTACAATTCGATACCCAAGACGATTACCAAGCTATGGAACTATGGCAAACCTCCCCCCATAATGAGGGAGGCTGTGTTCAGCAGAGGACAATCCGGCTGATACAGTACAGTACAATGACCCTAACACCCTTTACATTTCTCTTAAATATTTGATTGCTATTCTGTATGGCAAAAGATAGTTGTAATTTATTGTACAGTTACTTTTTATTAAGTTCTAGTTGCGCGCAGTCTGCAACATACACGCTTTTGGGAGAGTCTTGTCCTAAACGGGTCAGAGACGGATACATGCTCATCATGACCAGTGTTCTGGACTTCATGCTGGCAGTGTATATCGGTAATTGAAAATTTCATTACATTTTCTTTTCCTGAACTTAGCATATCGCCACCTGAAGTTCGTACTTATTTACCGCCCCTGCCCAAGTATAACAGGTCTGATGTTAACCGTTAAGATATCGTTCTTCTTGACAATACACAGTACGTGTGGCTTACACACGTACTGTGTATTTTGTTTATTTTGTTAGTTTTTATGTCTTATTTATACCACCCGGTCACACAGGTTGCCTCTAATTTCACTCGCTACTTGTCTTACAATTCGAAACAGCTGTTACAAGCTGAATTAATAAGCAAGGTAATGAAGCACATCCTGATGTTTTCCTTACCATTTCTAACAGCTACTGTAACAGTTGGAGACATGCCGAACTCGAGACAGTTTAATGATTTATCAAGGAAATTAGTTTGCTGTTAAAATAAGAATATGTCAATAATATGTATTTAAGGTATCTCGATTTTCGAACCGCGCATTAATTTTAGTGCTTTAATAATTAGAAAATGAAACTTACACATCCTATATTAGGGCATTCATAATAGTTTTTTGTTACAGCTATAGCTTACGGTATCTTAAACTTAGACTTCTCCTATGACCTAATCTTCATAACGTTTACACCTTGGAGACTGCTGGCTCTGGTGCTGGCATCGACCTTGGGGTTTGCAGCATTAGGAGTCCACATGGTCTACGAAAGTCCCAAGTTCCTACTGAATGCTGGAAGAGAAGAGGAAGCTTTGGACGTGCTGAAAGGGATCTGGATTTGGAATGGTGGAAGAAATGAGAAATTTCAGGTAACTTACTCGAAGTGCATTGTCGGAAGAATGAAAACAAGAAGGATCAGTTCCCTAGAAGTACCAAGTAAATGTAACCCTATATTTACATACGTTGGGTATCTTAAAACGTCGTTGGGGGATAGTAGTATCGTAGCCTATCTCATCACTTATTTATATTGTAGAGAAATGCAAGTGGCTGACTTCTGCCGTAATCATTCCTTTTTATGCTTGATAGGTTAGCATTTGACCACTATCTCACCTGATGGTATGTGATAATGTGGTCGAAGATGTAGTTCAGGCTAACCTATATTTACTGGCTCTCAAGGACAGCTGCCGGAACACACAATTAGGTGCTTGGCGACAGATTTTCTACTTAAGGGTGGTAGCTAGCCAGGCGGCATTTGCAAAATGCCCTACCACCATGCAAATCTGTAGCACGTACAGGCTCTCCTTTCACAACCGTCGAGACGAAAGTTTTCAGCTAATTTTATTTTTGATGTTTCAGTTTTATTCATCATTAAATACAATTCCAGGTAAAGCGAGTGTATCTCAATGAGGCAGGAAACTTAACACCAAACGACGGTCCACTGTGGATGTCACTATGGGGTCAAGTTGTACCACTTTTTAAAACACCATTACTGTGGCGGTCGCTGCAGCTGTACTTCTTGACAGCTATTATTTATGGCACGTAAGTTTTGTTTGATAAACCTTCTATCTTTTAACAGTTTAACACGCTTCAATTTTCTTCTCATGTTACAGTCATTATTTAAGGTCATATTAGTAACGTAGTAGGCTAGGTATTACTCGCTATAGGCTAGGTATTATTTACTTATGAGTGCGTTTTTTGTTTTAGAATGTTTTCTGTTTAAAGGCGATTTCTATTTTGTTATATATATATATTATATACCCATTTACTTAACGTTTTGATATCTCTACTACCCCACGACCAAAGTTTTTCAAATCAAACCTAACATATCAACTGCTTAACAGCAAAATTTCATAGATGAAGATCAACCGATAGTTGCACAAACAAACGGACACGCCGGACGTCGAGAACACTTAGTCCTATAATGTCTTCGTGACGATACTTGTAACGGCAGTACCTGAATCGTTGACTTCCTACCTATTGGATACATTATTGTCAACAAATCTAAATGTTTCTCTTTCAAACTTTTATCCCAATTGCAGGAGTAACTCCTACTTCGTCTGGTTCCCAGTCCTCGCCCAGAAGTTCTTCGAGGGTTACGGGTCCAGCAGCGATGGGCAGCAGCATGGGCTGTGCGCGCTCATCATCAACTCTTACAATAACGACACAAAAAATGTAAGCATCTCAAAGTTATTGTCAGTATTATTTTTCTCGCTGAAAATTGGTGCTGGACAGACGAGAGGCGTAACGAAGTGAACGGGAAGTAGGTATAAGACTCTGTCAAAAATGATTCCGTTCTGCTCATTATTATTAATTCTTAAGTTTCTACTCCATTTGCACGCATGCTGCCATAGCAAATCATTAATTAAAATACTGTGAAGTTTTAGTTTTTAGTATTTATTTTTAAGTGATTTGGTCATCCTTAAAGTTATTCAAATGTTTGTTTGTATGTTGAAGAGTTTAAAGTCATGCTTAGTTAACCAAGATTATCACCCATTACTTGATTACTCGCTGTATGAAAAGGTTTGCTAGTTTTCAAATTGATTCGTTTACTATTTCTTTGTTACCCTTTTAAACTAAATAATAGAATAGACTGTTTCACTGAAAATTATGTTTAACTATCTGAAAACATTGCTTTATTTTAGATCTTTACTAAGAAGATTATTTAGAGCTATAATACATTTTTATTGGTATTAATAAGCATGATAAGTTGATTACATCCTTTTTGTTTCTGATCTTTGCCTGAAAACTTTCTGTCAAATAAATACCATGTCTGTAGTAAACGTAACAAAATTTAACATTTATTAAAATGTTGGTACAACTGGGCCGCCTTATTATCTTCTATGCCGCTGCTAACGAAGTTTCGTTTTTCGTGTTCGAGCAACACTTTAGACAACGAAAATTTAATTTGCGGTACAAAGTTCGTTGTTTGAAATAGTCTATGGTCCGACCGCATCGTTAATATCACAAATCTTGCCCGCTATGGAATCTCCCATACTACTCTGCGAAGGCTATTATGCCTCAACCAGTTTTAAGTCTTAATACAGAGATTTTAAACAACATTTTCCCATGTGAGTCTGAGAATCCCAGTTATGGAGCTCAGCGAGAGGTGTCGCTACTGTTCTAGAAAATACAGGTTAGATATTTATAATTAACGTTGTGTTCTGTCTTTGTTCTACATAGTTATTTATATTCTCATTAGTATTTGTGTTCTGTCTGCATATTTAGAACTCGATTTTGACTACTTATTTGGAAACGAATAAATTATAATTTCATATTTCGAAAAAGTACAAAGCATACGAATCTGATTTAAACAAAATATAATATTAATCAGAATCTACACAGGCAAATGCATGCAAATGTACGAAGTTAAACAAAAGTAAGTCAATGTGTTTTGCGGATTCCTGTCTTTCGGACCCGAAGTTCGATATTTCGACGAATTGGAGTGGTTGTCGTTTCTTGCACGTGTGTGAGCACAAAGTCGACTTGAAGATGACGAATTGTTTTATTTCGCGACTTTACATACATTTCCTATACAAAGTCTTGTTTTACCAAAACAATACCATAGCATGACTAAATTCATCATGTAAGAATGCCATATTTATTTTTAGGAAGTTGTTTCTTAAATCTGAAATGACTAACGTGTATTTTTTTATGTTGTTGTGACGGAACAAGCTCGAGAACCACCTGATGTTAAACGGACTAACCTCTGCCTATACCAGAAGCATTTCGCCACAAGTCACGAATTGCACTGCGCTCGTCACCTCACATGGTCTTTAAGTCTCATATGTGCCTGTAATTTCACTGGCTCTCAAGGACTGCTGCCGGAACACACCGTTACTACTAACGTGTGATATGATGGTGATGATAGAATTCACAAAACTATAATATTCACTTATATATTTCTTGCGAGTCTCAATAACTGATAATAAGGATAAGAGAAGATATAAAAAAAAACCGGTCAAGTGCGAGTGGGACTTGCACACGAAGGGTTCCGTAACTAAATATTCTGTGATTAGTTAAAGCGTCTACCTGTCACCGTTATTAGTATCGAGCAAGAAACGGAAAAACAACCAAGTTTGATGTTAGGGAGCCCCCTTTAAATAATTATTTAATTTTATTTGTACTATTTGTTGTTATAGCGGCAATAGAAATACTTTTACCATTTCATGGCCACCTTTCTGATGATTATCTGTAATACTGCTGTTATATAGCACACCTTTGTATTATATGTATATTTGTTCATATAAAAGTATTCTCCAAGAGGTTAATGGTAAAAAGTTGTACCCGTTTTTTTGAATGTAAGTTGACACCTACACCATGAGCCCTGGACCTGGGCGCTATATTTTTTTTATGCCTGATAGGTTAGCCTTTGACTACTATCTCACCTGATGGTTAGCGATGATGTGGTCCAAGATGTTGTTCAGGCTAACCTAGAAGTACTGGCTTTCAAGGACAGCTGCCGGAACACACCGTTAGGTGCTTGGCGACAGATTTTCTACTTGAGGGTGGTAGTTAGCCAGGTGGGCATTCGAAAAATGCCCTACCACCATGCCATAACGACTGCCATCCTAAGACAACAACCGGGACCGACACCTTAACGTGCCCTCCGAAGCTCGGAAACGCTCAGTAGTAATGTCACTAGCGGTCACCCATCCAACTCATGACCGCGTGCAACGTTGCTTAACTTTGCTGATCGGTTGAGAACAGCTTAGTAAACTTTAAATTTCTTTTATTAAGTATATAGTTTTCATTACTGAAGTAACCATCTTGTGCCGTCGGTTTCAGGGGTCATGTACATCTACAGTGGAGGTGAACGTGGTATGGTCAAGTTTAATCCAAGGTCTGGTGTTTGTGGCTATCCTTTTTGGACTCGCAAAAATCGCTCACAGGTATGGTCGTTTCATTTTTATTCTATATAATAGCCGACTATCACGCGACTGGTCTGGACTAAAGACAAGCATTCCTAACATACTCCCTACCGCTACAAAAACTATAGACCCTTAAATCTACGACGAAAACAACACTTCCATACCAACCGTTCCAGAAATTAGGGACAAATCAAATATTAGATGACACTTAGTAATTAAACAACTGTAAACGGTTTCAATCGCGTATATTTATCATTATTTTTGTCCCCAAAAAGTCATTTCGGACTATGATCACTGGAAAGTGTGTGAAACGTCGGTCGCGACAAAAATAATGATTTATGTAAGCCATTTAAACCGTTTAAAATTGTTTAATTAAGCACTATGTGTAATAATCGAGAAAACCAAAGACAATGTTATTAAATTACATAGTTCACATTTTATTCAAGTAAGTAATGATAATAATTAGAATCACAATAATAATTTATATTCTTTCGATACTCAATTGATGTTGTTTTACATCTAAATGTATTATTGTCACTTAAAATGTACATAATAAAAATCTATTTTAAACAGCATCGACGTAACGTCTGAGTCAAATTTATACTTGAGTCCCGCACTTGACACTGTCCAAATATACCCAGCACACTCGCCGCATTACCCCGCTGTATGCCCAAGGAGATCTGTTGGACCAAGTACCAACCAGATCGGGGGTCCCACCCTCTCTCTCTTAACCGACGGCCAAGGTTCTGGACTAATTGTTTGGCTTCGGAGCCCCACGGACCCAACGTCTGCACGACGAATTCATATACCTACTGGTTCCAAACTGGCATATTTGAGGCGTTTGCGTCAGGCGGCTGCTTCTGCTCCCTTACCAGCCAACTGGTGAGTAACGGAGACGTGGCAGGATGCACACGCAAGTTGCGTCCTTCACGAGGCAGCGCCCTTTCTGCCATGGAGCCAATGTCAGGCCGTCTGGCCGCTTAACGTCGGAACACAAGAGTTCTGGGAGTTCAAGGACACAAGGAACCTCAGCCGATACAAAGGCCCGCTTAAAGATGTCATTGATAACGTGGTGTTAAATTACATTGTCTATTTTCAATGATGTAATACAACGTTAGTTAACGTGATTATCTTTTTTTGGTAGGAGTAAGTATTTATCTGGTCTTAATGCTCCGTAATCAACAAAGCTTCCGAAATCGTAGGTTGCGATCTCAGCAGTATTGTCCATGAGCTTAGCTGGACTTGCACTTTTTTTATGCCTGATAGGTTAGCCTTTAACCACTATCTCATCTGATGGTAGGTGATGATGTGGTCGAAGATGTTGTTCAGGCTAACCTAGAAGTACTGGCTCTCAATAAAACCTCTGTCTTGAATATTTGTCTTTACTTATACTTTGTGAATTCAGAGGTAAATTAATAATGTATATCTTATAAATATCTTCAGTAATTAGATTATTCACTCTTTGTGGGTTAACCTTGTACACACAAGTACATACATAATTAATTACCGAGGCTAATACAGTTTTTTTTATCAGAATCAATATTACTGTTTAACTTTGATAAGCATTCAGTAATTTCTTTATTCTTTCAGTATGTGACTAAACTAAAACCCTACTGTAATTTCGCATTCATACGAACACCAATAAAAAAATAGAATCTATGGTATTATAACATGCTGTCAACTTTACAAACGTTCATTTGGTAATACATCACAGATGTGACAGCTTTCAAAGATGCAGCTGTTAAAACTAAGACACAGGTTGGTGTGTTGTCTGTATACACAAACAATTTACTTCCTTCAGTAGCAAATTGGGTATAAAAAATCCCAATCGTACTACCAAGTTGCTTGGTAGTATGATGGATGAAAATAATTGCCCATATTTATTACTCTTAGTACTAATGGTACTACAGAAATTATTTTTTTTTTTTTTTATGCTAATGTAACGTATAAGCCTGAGGCCCACCTGATATAAAGTGGACTAATCTCTGCCTATAACAGATGCATTTCGTCAACGACGAGTTGCACTACGTCCGTCACACTGAGACGTACAGTTGTTTTGTTAGGTCTCATGTGCCTGTAGTTAGGTTAGGCTTGGCGACAGATTTTCTACTTGAGGGTGGTCGCTAGCCAGGAGGGCATTCGCAAAATACTTTTCCACCATGCGGCGAATCTCAAGCCCGCGGCGGGATTCGAACCATGGACCTGAAAATATATAATCTCTATTGCTTAAATTGCATTCATTTGTATTATGTAAGTACTTCTGCACTCAAAGCACACTTCCACACGGCGTCATTATAGGCCGATATGATTTGAATAACGATCAACTCAATTTAATAGATATGTAGGTCACTTTATATAATATCCGATGATTTCTTTTTCGATAAAACACGTTGCTTAAATTTATCTCATGATAAGTGTGCAGGTAAATTTCTAATTGTTACATACGTTCGTGTAATATATTAATATTTTGAAATTAAGAATATATAATAAACAGGCTAATAATCCCATACATTAAAATTTTTCTTCGCAATACTGTCGCTTTACGAATATATATATACTTATAGGACTCTATACTTTTCTTAACGTTGAATTTGTGTTCATCATCAACACCCATAACATCCACCGTTGACAAAGACATCCTTCATTGTGCCCATAGTCCCCACGCTTAGCAACTTTTTGGGTATGGCAGTGTAAGCTGGTATAAAGGAGCTTCTGCCGACTTTCTGGTATTTATCCCTTCGTTGACGTAGATATACCTACCGGTGGGAGTCAACGAAGGGATACATAGTTAGATGTTTTTTTTTTATTCCTGATAGGTTAGCCTTTAACCACTATCTCACCTGATGGTAAGTGATGATGTGGTCGAAGATGTTGTTCAGGCTAACCTAGAACTATTGGCTCTCAAAGACAGCTGCCGGAACACACCGTTAGGTGCTTGGCGACAGATTTTCTTCTTGAGGGTGGTAGCTAACCAGGCGGGCATTCGCAAAATGCCCTACCACCATGCTATAACGACTGCCATCCTAAGACAACAACCGGGACCGACGGCTTAACGTGCCCTCCGAAGCACGGAAGCGCTCAGTAGTAATTTCACTAGCGGTCACCTATCCAACTCATGACCGCGGGTGACGTTGCTTAACTTTGCTGATCGGTTAAGAACAGCTAAGTAAACTTCGATACGAGCGCTTCGATACAATTCCAGCCTGCCACCTCACGGGGATTTTTGTGTTAATGCCACCAAATTCTAGTGCTTGCGTAACTACTAGCGTGTAAGTATCCACTTATCTAATATTTAAATCGTATCCTTAGGAAACGCACAATGATGATCATTGTCCTGCTCATGTCGTGTGTTTGCGGCGTGGGCGCTATGCTGACTCCTCATGCCATGGCCAGCTTTATCCTGTTCTTTGGTCAGCTCACCAATGAGCTGGTAATTGGCGTTATCTACTCCTACTACGTGGACCTGTATCCCACTTCTTATCGGTGAGTTGATAGTTAAGTAGAAGGCTAAAGGGAAGCTTGGCATACAAACGTAGTTTCGTCATATTTTTACTACCATGACTGCGGCCTGAAATGCGGCAATGGTGCTAACAGTACTAACAATTTTCATTTCTCACTCACGACCGTTTGCATTACTATCAATTTGGGCCAAGCAAAAGCGTGCTTATAACATCATCCATCTATCTAACAAACACATAAATTCCTTGCCTTTTCAAAAATTAATGGATATAAACTTTTATAGAGTACTTGAGATAGAGAATTACGAGCTGTAAAGAAGCTGTCTAGTCTTATATTTTTTACTTTTCACTTTGTTTTTTTTTTTATTTTGTTTTATTTATTTGTTGGTCATCCAACAGCGTATTTACAATTTTAATTAGACAGTTAAGCCATATATTCATAAGCCAATTTGCTTAGTCCGAAATGCGCTCAAAGCGCTATTGGCGCGGAGTGATCACGGAGCCCATCCGCGGGGCCGAGAGTACTTTTATAGAAAAGGGGTGACGTTATAGATGAGCCATGCAAATGTTTGTTGCCCTTCGTACAAATCGGACTAGCTGTGAGCGTGCTATTGGTATAAATTGCGCAAATTGGACCGCACTCCAAGAGTTTTAAATCGGTCGGGTGAAATTTTTCATGTATGTCCTTTAGGAGTCCTGAGACGGGAGAGGGGAGGTATTCCTCAGAGACTGGGCCTGCCTAAGCAGGCAGCCACGTTGGTGGGGCTGCGGAGAGAGTGTTCGAGCGACCCTGCGGTCCCTACTACTAGTCGAGGACGGCGTAACACACCTTGAGGATTTTAGTCGGTAGTGGGGAGCCAAACATCATGTTAGGTATGCGTAAAAGCAATTTCCCCATGCTAAAAACAAAATGGTGGTGGGGCGTTTTACGAATGCCTGCCTGCCTAGCTACCATCCTCAAGTAGATAATCTGTCATCAAGCGGGAGCCAGTTATTCTAGGTGAGCTTAAACATTTTGCCGACCACATCATCACTTAGCATCTGGTGAGATAGTGATCAAAGGCTAGCCTGTCTGCTATAATTGGCAGTATTATCAATTCCACTCTCTGGGTTAATTTCTCGATGGTAATGGTAAACAGACACTTTGCTATAAAAATGGCAATATTGCAGAGGCATGGCGGCATGTCTGGGAACGATGGTGGCCCGGGCTAGTTCCCTGGCCGGCGTCAACGTATTCGGAGCGTTTGTGATGACGCACTGTTCCTACACGTTCTACATCTGCAGTGGCCTGATGGTTTGTAAGTAAACTTACAAATATAAACCTGGATAGGGAAAGTGCGCCTGTAAATATACTTTTTCTTGCCTCCACTTTTTTCGATCTTCTTTTGTCTCTATATCCGCGCAAATTGAGATTTAATGGTATTTGCGTTATATACGTATGTAGAGGTCTTTCAATCTAAAAATGCTCACACCTACAGTGTCTTTCGCTTACACGAAAAAAGTGTGTATACGCAATACATGCAACCTTGCTATTATAATTGGTTTTCAGTCATCGAGGTATATGTGCGGTCTGCACGAACGTGTCTAAATTTACACTAAAATCTCGGTACACACACATTTATATCTCGTTTAGTAGAGGGGCGTGCATTTTTAGACTGAAAGATATATTCCTTATTTATATTTTTATAACTATTGTGATGGGATGGTGATAATATTTCTTTTCCAGGTGGGATATTGGTAACCCTCTTGCTGCCACCAGACAAGACCAGAAAATAGCCGATCTATCGAATAAATGAAATAAATAAATGCAAATGTTTACGCAATATGAATAAGGTGTTATTTTGCAAAAAAAATCTCTGTCTGCTTATTCCGTTCCCTGTACAGATTTGTACCCTCTATTCTTTTATTATAAGTTAAGATTTTATTCAAATTAAATAAGTTTTTCATACGATTCAGAAGTAAACCAAAATAATAGAAAAAACAAAAGAAATAGAAGGCTGTCCCTAGACCACGATTCATTGTTATAACAAAGAGCCATCGAAAACTATTCTACTAATGCCCTACACATATAGGCTAATTACAGAATGAAACTTTATAAAGTAACAGAAAGCTGTTGTGCAGCATACAATGAAATGTCGAAAAATTATGATAAAATCGTTTCATAACATCGTAGTTCAGAGCATTGTGAGCGGGATAACACTATATTATTAACATCTCGCTTGCACATCCGTGATACATATTTCATTCGTTCTTTAAGTAGGACCAAACCAATATTGCTTGACGCGATTTTGGGTCGGTCATAGTTCGTGTATGCGAATTCAACCGTTCGGCCTAAATAATATTGTTGTGAAAACGTTATAAGGGAGGGCACCGTCCCTTATAAAGATCATCAACCAGGCTACTGGACTTCACTTCTTATTAGATTATTTCTGTTTAGAAGTATTTATGTTGACTTTGCCTAGTCACTTCACCCACCCTATTACAAACGGGCGGAGAAGGAAGCGTCGTGGTAGCGCCAGATACATCTTAAAGGCAGTCATACCACGCCAGTCGATTCAAACGGATGACAAATTGTGACGTAGTAAATAAGTAAGAACTGATAAGTGAAACGGAAAATGTTTACGTATAATATTATAAAATAAGGTACGTACAGAGTTATAGTATCATTTTGGCACACATAGTTAGATGTTTTAAAATAATGGACCCCTGTTTCTTTCCCGTTCTTTTCGCGAAGGCTCTATAACACTTCCTTTGCATTCATCCATATATTTCTGTCATAATCAATTATGTTACATACATATATAATTAAGTATCTCCTTTTCATAACAAATCAACATCTAGTGATCATTCAACTGCGTGAATCCTTGGTGAATATTTCTGTATCTATATCCTTGTGAAGTATTCAATGATAAAAAGGAATTAGTTTTTAAGTGGTGATATGACTATTCTACCGTACCAAAATGTTTTGATGCTACTTGTACTCTAGAAGAAAAAACTTATATTTGGAAATTTAGTTTGTTAACAGGTCGAATGCAAACAATACAATCCACATTTTACCTCCTCACGACATTTATTGGTTGTAAGTATACCAAGTACAAAAATAAACCTAAAGTTTCTCTATAACGGAAAACCTAATATTATAATTTATAACACCATCCATTTTATGATATTTTTAAATGGAAATAAGTAAAGTTACTTGATACAATTCACAATGTTATGTTATTATTTTTATAGTATGCTGTAAACATGAAGTTTTTGTTTAGTACTTTTCCTTGGAAACACGATGTACTCACCTTACCTAGCAGAATGAAGTAAAACAATTTTAAATATACTGCAAGTTTATATAATTCGTTCGTATTAGATTACCTATTTGTTGATTTTATTTGTATGGCACATTTTGTGTGTAATCATCAACCTAGCTATAATGGATGGCCAATTTAAATTTCAGAAACTTACAACGCTATGGATCATCAAAACTTTAATCATCCATATTTCAACTGAAGATCCGCAAATCTATGGTGTTTTACAAAACTTGCACTCCCTTCCGTACGGGTTCAAGCTTCATGCTCGAAACGACACCTGGATATGGATATGCTGTACCGTAGTACCTTCAATGTCTTGTCTCAAACATCCATCGACTGAAGTCTGTCCAAACTGTAGCGCATGCTTACCTCCTGCATCATCAAATTCAATCGCTTATTCTGAGAATGAACCCCACATAAATAAACTTTCGTGGAACTGGCCTAGTGGCTTAGAAAATAGTGTAAATGATCAGGAAAACTATTTTGTTGCAAAGCCTGTATGTAATAATGGTGAATGCTACTACGATCAATGGCATCATATACCCAGCCTCCATGAAAAAACTTCACCCTCGTCTTTAGACAATCCTGCAGAACGACCTGTCAGACCTTTTATTGAAGACCGATATGTTCCTTCGACGGCGATAATGCATGATGATTGGCCTTCTCAGGCGTATCAAGAACACCCGATTAGACCATTTTGGGGAGATCTAGAAAAGCGACCAATGCCTTCAACAGGAAGAATGCCTTGGACTTCACACGGGTATATAGCACGACCGAATAGAACAGTTTGGGTACCTCCAAACAAGCGACATGTGCCATCGACAAAAATAATGCCTTGGCCTTCTCAGGGGTATCAAGAACACCCGATTAGACCATTTTGGGGAGATCTAGAAAGGCGACCAAGGCCTTCAACAGGAAGAATGCTTCGGACTCCACACGGGTATCTAGAACGACCAAACAGAACAGTGTGGATACCTCCTGAAGGGCGACACGTACCTTTGACAGAAATAATGCCTACGTACGGGGATCTGGAACAGCCCATCAGACCCTTTTGGGGAAGTTTTGAAGAGCGACCTGTTAAAAAAAGAATACCTTGGCCTCCACAAGGGCCACCTAGCCTGCTTTCACAACAGTCACAATCGTTAGAGAAGCTGCCGAGTCCGTACGATGAGCCGGGCTTGCATACACAGTCCCCTTCAAGATCATCAGAAAAAGTCTAGGGGGGTTAAGTCACACAATCTCGGTGGCCAGTTCACATCAGCTCCACGTGAGATGACTATGCCCTGAAATCTCTCATGCAGAATATTCAATGTGGCATGAACTGTGTGCCACGTAGCACCGTCTTGTTGAAACCACATGTCGTTGGTGTTCAGATGATCCACTTCATGCCAAAAAAAGTTGGTAATTAGCGACATATAGACATATAGCGGTCGCCGCTGACAGTGATGGCCTGGCCAACGTTGTTCTCAAAGAAATATGGCCCGATGACACCACCAGCCCAAAACCCATACCAAACTGCAACTTTTTCGGGATGCATTGGACGCTCTTGGATCTCATATGGATTGGTATCGACCCAAATTCGACAATTTTGTTTGTTTACGTACCCATTCATCCAGAAATGGGCCTCATCGGTGAAGATATTTTTTCTGTGAAAATTACGGTCAACTGCTCCAGTCCCTATTCAGCGAACACACGTCGTTGTCTATGGTCGTTTACCTTCAATTCCTGGGTGAATTGAATTTTTTTCGGGTGCAGGCCCAAGTCACGACGCAAAATTCGCCAAGTTGTGGTCTGTGAATGGCCGAGTTCTTAAGAGCGACGCGAAATCGACTGCCTCGGATTCTCCTGCACCCTCTCACGGCCAGCGGCAATGTTTTCGGCAGACCTTGCGTTTGGTTGACGTACGGGTGTTGATCGATCATTTTCCGAACCAGTGGACTCAAATTTATCCACCACACGACGAATACTCCTCTCGGTAGGACAATTATGGCGACCGTAAAATGGGCGAAGCGCGCGGTGCGTTGCCCGAACAGAATCATTTTTATTAAACAATTTTATCATTTGCACGTGTTGTTGAATGCTATAGCTATCCATGATGATTTGGCAAAACAGAATAAATAAATGACCACCAATTTGATAGATGTAACTTCAACAAGATGGCCGCTACCAACTGTCAAAGTTTGGACGTGCTTATTGGAAGACCCCATATATAACAATTTAACTAATAATATTAAAATTTTGTAAGGAAATGCTTTAAGAAATAACTAAGTGACAGGCTGTTGTGCAAATATTTTTAAAGTATTATAGAGTATCCTGGTTATAATTATATAAATAATGTTTAATAATTACTTACTAGGGATTACCTCAATTATATATTATGTAGTTATTGTAGATGAATAATATTTAATATTTGAGCGCCTGCCTGCAGGCTGAATGCTGTACTTGACTTATCCATCTTAATAATAATTGTATTGTATTCTAGCAAGCAAACATTTGATTTGATTTTTGCTCTCTTGATTTGCGATCACCACACTAAGCAGCTTCAAATTAAATTTAGCAATATATATGGCCCCGTGAGGTGCCGGGCTAAAATGGCACCGCCCTTTGCTACTTGTGGGTGTCGTATAAGGCGACTAAAGATAAAATACCGGGATGTGGTAAGCCGCGCCTTCTGAGGAACTGCGATCCCCAAGACGCCTGCCAAGCGTGGGGATTATGGCAAACCCGCGTTAATGGGGGAGGCTGTGTTCAGCAGTAAACAATCCGGCTAATACAGTATGGGTGAAGAGTACTGTACTGTACTGTAACAGCCGACTCGTCCACTGCTGAACACAGCCTCCCCTATTAAGGGGGTTTTTGCCATAATCCCCACGCTTGGCAGGCGGCTTGGGGATCGCAGAGTAATGTGTGGCAGTTCTTTAGAAGATGCTGCTGCCCACCTTCCAGTATATTTTCCCTTAGTCTTACGACACCCATGGGATGATATGGGGAGGTGCAATTCTAACCCGGCACCACACGGGGGCAGTGAAAAGTGGGTGAAGACTAAGTATACCAAAAAGATAGAGCCTTAATATCTTCTTCGATAACACGATCTCGTCAACAAGTGAGGTAGTAGTCAAAAACTAGCTAATCAGTTATGAAAACAAATGAATCCAATCAAATATCGTTAATTTGCCATACTTACGCACGTAATAAACAAGTCCTATCAATATCATCATATATTATTATCCCGCTCATTTATGGGTTGGTACAACATGCCTTCTCTAACAACACAAGTACCAATTACATATGTGTTTTCACTACTGCAATATGTCTTTTCTAACTGTACAAATGTAAACACAAGGACATTATTGTAAAAAGTTTTGATATCGATTTATGGCCTTGGAAATGTTCTTTTTTTTATGTGATAGGAGGGCAAACTAGCCGGCGGCTCACCTTGTGGTAAGTGATCACCGTCGCCCACGAACATCCGCAACACCAGAGGTATCGAGGATGCGTTGCCGGCTTTGAGGAGGGAATATGCTCTCTTCTTGAAGGCCCCTAAGTCGTATCCGTTCGGAAATACTGCACCTGGCAGCTGGTTCCAAATTGTGGCAGTTCGAGGTAGAAAATGCCGTGAAAATCGCAAAGTTGTGGACTACCAGACGTCGACATGAAATTGATGAAACATTATGCTTTGTCGGGACGTCCGATGGCGAAATTGAGCTGCAGTATTATTTGTAGTATTTTATGTAGGAATACATATTTATTCGTAGAGTATTTCCCTATTTTTGATTTAGAATGGCATTAAAATCTTTAAAATCCCATAAGTTTGGGCCTGTGTAAGCGGGCAGCGACGTCAGTAGAGGCTGTGGCTGTATGTGCGAGAGGTCCCGCGTATGTCCCGGTATGGGTACAAAATATAAAATGACAAATTATAATATGTTTTGTAATTATATAGCTCGTAATATATTATATTGTTTGCTGATGAACGCTCCGTCATTGAGTCCAACTTGGACTGCCGGGTAGAATTATTGTATGTTCTATGCTGCCGGTTTTATTTCTTGATCACATTTAACGGTGCTCTGAAAATTTATAGTGCACCATAAAATAAGATGAATAATTTCACAATATATTATTTATGTACAAGTGGCTTGCAGTTGGTACTTTCATAATTCTCCTTGATACCAAATAACAAAGATGGCGTATTATTCGCAATAAAGTTAAATTATTTTGTATAATATGCTACAGGAACAAAAGAAAATAATAATTGTTAGTATTTTTAATACTATAGTACAAGTTAGAATAAGTGAACGTGTTGGAAAGGGAAAACCTAGGCGAACGTTCCGAAATGAGATTGAAGACGTTTTGAAAAAGGCCAGGTCAGGAGTAGGTACCCTAAGCCGACGCTAATGTATGAAAGGATTGATGAGTGTAGATAACGCGAAAGAGGTATGTAAGGATATATAAGCAAGTGTAAGATGATGAGAGAGATGTATATGTAAGCAAGTAGAAATCTGTGGTCGTTGCCTACCCCTCCGGGAAAGAGGCGTGATTTTATGTATGTATGTATTACTTTTATAACGCATTAGTATCTATACCTACTGAAGCTCAAGTTATAGTGATATTATTAATAAAATTACAGAACTATGAAATACTCTGGATTGCTTTAGCTTGCTTTATTCCGGTACGAGTTGTGGAACTAAGAATCATTGGGCCTTCACAAAACTTGGAGTCACCCCTCCCGTATGTATTCAAGTTTCATGCAACTAACGATGTTTGGATATGGATCTGCTGTACATCTGCCCCTTCAGTGACTTGTCTTAAAAGCCCTTCAACTGAAGAGTGTCCAAAATGTGCCCCCTGCTTGCCTCCAGCACCACCAGAAGTTTTCAAATCTGATGCCTCAACTAACATAAGCAAACTCTCCTGGCAGTGGCCCAGCGCCCTCAAAAGACATTCAAGTGATGGATGTAACTATTTTAAAGGAAAACCTCAGTGTTATTATGGCGAATGCTACTATGATCAATCGTATTCAAAAATATATTTACCTACTTCAGTTTCTGATCATTTCTGGTCTCGAAAAACACAAACCGTTACACCAGATATTCCAATTTGGCCTCAATGGCATACAACAGAAAAAACACCTTGGCCTAAATGGCATTCAACAACAGGAACGCCTTGGACCCCACAAACACGTTCGACAAAAAGAATGCCTTGGCCTCCACAAAGGCCTTTACCAGAAAGAACGCCTTGGGCTCCACATAGACCATCAACAGAAAGATCAATTTGGGAAAGAACATCCTGGCCTCCACAGGGGTCATCTAATCATTACTGGTCTCAAAACACACCACCTGCCAGACCAGAAAAACCACCTTGCGCTCAATGGCATACAACAGAAAGAACACCGTGGCCTAAATGGCGTTCAACAGAAGGAACGCCTTGGACCACACGTTCGACTAAAAGAATGCCCTGGCCTCCACAAATGCCTTCAACAGAAAGATCGATTTGTGAAATATCACCTTGGCCTCCACAAAGACCTTCTACAGAAAGAACGCCTTGGACTCCACCAAGAGCTGTAACAGAAAGAACACCTTGGGCTCCACAAAGACCATCAACAGAAAGATCGGTTTGGGAAAGAACATCTTGGCCTCCACCAGGGCCTTCACCTGAAAGATCGATTTGGGAACGACCATCTTGGCCTCCACAAATGCCTTCAACAGAAAGATCGATTTGGGAAAGAACATCTTGGCCTGCACCGGGGCCTTCACCTAAGAGATCGATTTGGGAAAGACCATCTTGGCCTCCACAAATGCCTTCAACAGAAAGACCGATTTGGGAAAAAACCTTTTGGCCGCCCAAAGAAGAACGACCTATTTGGATAACTCCACAAAATCAAGCTCCAAAACAAAGGCCATCACCAAGTCCTTGCGTGTCGTCTTTTAAAAAAAAACGGCCTTGTAATTCTATAACCAGAACTTCACCCAAACCTTCGACAGAAGTACAACCTTTGTCTACACACAAACCTTCAACCGAAATACCGCCTTGGTCTTCATACAAGCCTTCTACAAAAATAACACATTTGACTTCACGCAAACTTTCAACAGAATCACTACCTTGGTCTGATTATGAGCCTTCAACAGAACCACCTTGGCCTTCACACAAACCTTCGACCAAACTATATCCTTCTTATTCATATACGCCTTCTACAGAAATACCACCCTGGTTTACATATGAGCCTTCAACAAAACCACCACTAAGGTCAACACTTCGGCCTACAATAGAAACAATGCCTTGGTCTCCAGAAAACCCTACAGCTGAAACATCGCCGAGGGAAACAACTAAAGGACCGTCAACATTACCTCCACGTCAAACTGAAACCACTACGGCTAAAACTACCCGAAGGTTTGTAGTGCCAAGCGCGTGGACTAAAAAGAAAAAAACAAGTACTACTACTGAAAAATATATCTTCAGTAAGGGTAGACTGAACGGTACTGAGTTCTGTAGGGAATGTGCGATTCCAGAAACGGATACGGATCCAGAGCCTGAGTCAGATTTTTATGAGTTTCCTGGTATTCCGTAGTTATTTTTTAGCACATATATACAATTATATAATAAATTTATTAAAAAACCTAAAAAGAAGTATACATTCTTAGAAATTGTTCATAAAGAAATGATGAAGTTGTCAGTATAGTGGATCTTATATCGGCAAGAATTATGTTAGGAAGATGTACGGTGTACGAGGAACAATTTGAAGCAATGATAGCCTAGCGGTAATAGTTATGGACTGCGGTGCCGCAGGTCCATGGTTCGATCCTCACATGGTTTGAGCTTTACCGCATGGTGGAACGGCATTTTGCAAATCTTCTCCTGCCTAACAGTGTGTTCCGACAGCAGTTCTTGAGAGCCAGTAAAATTACAGGCACATGAGATTTAACAACTGTATGTCTCAGGGTCTCAGGCGCAGTGCAGTTCGTCACTTGTGACGAAATGCATCTGTTATAGGCAGAGATAAGTCCGCTAACAACTGCTCTGGTCAGAGCATACTCCGGCTGTAGGGCATCCACCCCTACACCTAGGGGCTCTGCTCTGACCAGAGCTTGGGTTCGAATCCCGCACATGACTATAATTTTTCCTTTCGTTGTAATATTGTATGCAATCTGCAGAGCATGCGTTGTTGCAAAAATAAAAATAATAAAATTAAAGGGTTGCGTTATCGTTAGCAAGTTTAAGGTTCATTGCAAAACTAATCTTCAAATTAAATGTATGTCCTACCCTAAATTATTTTTAAGAAATAAGTATTTCGTTTTGTTACATACGAATGTTTTAAATGTTTTAATAGTTTAATGTGACGTGAAAGTGGAGATTTAGGTAACATAATGATTATGGAAGAGCGAAAACACCTAACACAAGTATTACTTAATACTTAAAAGGTGATTTCAGCAATTTTATACTACTGTATCTCCTTATTACTCAATAAAGCATTATTATTATTATAATCTTGTTTGTAGTACAACGTAAGTTGAACTATAGGTGTTGCTCCATCCCAATACGACGGTTGAAGAACGAGGGGCAGATTAGAGCATTCCACGACTATAGGGGTGGAAGGCGCGAGTTCGAATCCCACACATGAATATACATTTTCTTCTTGTAATTTGGTGATTTTGTAATGTAAGGGGCAGAGCATGCATTAATCCAAAACTAAAAATATTATCAAAATATTCCCTTCCAATCCCAATGCATTCGGGTGAACCAAATTTCTGGGCTGTACAGAGAACAGGGTGATATTTGTACCCCCGAAGTTTTTAAATAGTCCATGGTTCTAGCTACGAAATCTTGGTAAAAACCAATGCCACGGACACCACCCCTTGGCTATTCAACTCTTCGTAAGCTTGAGGCACACAAACTTAGCTATATCCTAGAAACTGTAACCGATCTAAAAATATCGGTTAACTTAATAATTATAAATTTCGATTTGATAGAGAGGTCGTACGTTATCCCCACAAAAATTAAAAGATTAAGGCCAGCTTGCACCTACATAAGACATTTTTTAAAATCTGTAACTCGAATAGAATTGAAAATTTAGAATATATAAAATCATTTATATAAAGTTGAACATACTCTCCAGGAACGTACAAAGTCAAAAACGTGATTATGAACAATTTCTTCGATAAGAAAAATGTCAAACATGACACCATATCGCTACTTAAATCTGGTAGAACTAAATGATACTATCATGAAACTATGTGGAAGTTTTACCAATGGATAGAGCTTGTTATTAACCGACTTCAAAAAAGGAGGAGGTTCTCAGTTCGCCTGTATTTTTTATTAGTAACGTATGAAGGCACATTTTCAAATTTAGCTATAGTTTTTTAACAAGAAAAAATAATCTACAAATCTAAAGATTCAAGCTCTCGCGCACGTCATTCAGTACCCGCCTAGGCGTCATCGAGGTAGGACGCGTGTCGTTGTCTCCAGCAAAATTCTCTCCGGCGATTACGAGCTCGAAATATTTATAAACAGAATTATTATTAGCAGAATGGTGACACTGCAACATTTATGGTTATCCGCTGGCGAGAATCTTCGTAATTTCAAACCATGCCAAATAAAAAATATACTTTCTCGATGGCATTGTTTTCACGCGCCACAGTATAAAAGTACAGTATGGTTTTCTAAACAATTCACTTATTTTAGTTCAGTGAGCTGTAAATAGTGTAGCCGAGCCCGTGGGGTGCCGGGCTATGTCACGCCTATTACTAACTGTGGGTGTCGTAAGAGGCAACTAAGGGAAAATACCGGAAAGTGAGCAGCAGTGCCCTCTAAGAAGCTACCTCCCTCCAGTAAAAAATCTGTCGCCAAGCACTTAACGGTATGTGCCGCTATGAGTCCTCCAGAACCAGTAATTTTGCATGGTAGTAGGGTATTTTGCGAATGCCCGCCTGGCTAGCTACTACCCTCAAGTAGAAAATCTGTCGCCAAGCACATAAAGGTATGTGCCACTATGAGTCCTCTAGAACTAGTAATTTGGCATGGTAGTAGGGCATTTTATAAATACCCGCCTGGCTTGCTACCACTATGTGTCAAGTAGAAAATCTGTCGCCAAGCACTTAACGGTATGTGCCGCTATGAGTCCTCCAGAACCAGTAATTTTGCATGGTGGTAGGGTATTTTGCGAATGCTCGCCTGGCTAGCTACTACCCTCAAGTAGAAAATCTGTCGCCAAGCACTTAACAGTATGTGCTGCTATGTATCCTTGAGAACCAGTAATTTTGCATGGTGGTAAGGCATTTTATAAATACCCGCCTGGCTTGCTACCACTATGTGTCAAGTAGAAAATCTGTCGCCAAGCACTTAACGGTATGTGCCGCTATGAGTCCTCCAGAGCCAATAATTTTGCATGGTGGTAGGGTATTTTGCGAATGCCCGCCTGGCTAGCTACTACCCTCAAGTAGAAAATCTGTCGCCAAGCACTTAACGGTATGTGCCGCTATGTATCCTTGAGATCCAGTAATTTTGCATGGTGGTAGGGCATTTTATAAATACCCGCCTGGCTTGCTACCACTATGTGTCAAGTAGAAAATCTGTCGCCAAGCACTTAACGGTATGTGCCGCTATGAGTCCTCCAGAACCAGTAATTTTGCATGGTGGTAGGTTATTTTGCGAATGCCCGCCTGGCTAGCTACTACCCTCAAGTAGAAAATCTGTCGCCAAGCAATTAACGGTATGTGCCGCTATGTATCCTTGAGAACCAGTAATTTTGCATGGTGGTAGGGCATTTTATAAATACCCGCCTGGTTTGCTACCACTATGTGTCAAGTAGAAAATCTGTCGCCAAGCACTTAACGGTATGTGCCGCTATGAGTCCTCTAGATAGAACCAGTAATTTGGCATGGTGGTAGGGCATTTTGCGAAAACCTGCCTGGCTAGCTACTTCCCTCAAGTTGAAAATCTGTCGCCAAGCACTTAACGGTATGTATTTTAATAGTAATAGTTAAAGGTTATCAACTGTGTTAGTTGCACTATAAGGGAATAGTCACAAGAATATAATAATTGAGTACTGGATTTAGTAGCAGATACCTAAAGTAGATCAACTGTTTTAGTTACACTATGAAGCTGATAGCGTGCGGCTGGGGACATCGACCTGACGAGCGCTGTGCATCTAAAGCGCAGCGCCGCGTAGTGTCCATAGCCTGCAACTCTCGCACGCTAAATTTGCCTACTGTGCTAGTACAAGAGGGCCTTAACAGCGTGGTGGTAGAGCATTTCACACGCTTTGCCGTGTTTGTACGAGTATGATAGGGATATTTGTTTGAACTGCGGTCCCCGAGTAATTAAACAACTTTAAACGGTTTAAATCGCGTATATTCATCATTATTTTTTTCCCGACGTTTCAAACACTTTGCAGTCACCCCGTGACCACGATCACTGCAAAGTGTTTGAAACGTCGGGACAAAAATAATGATGAATATACGCGATTTAAACCGTTTCAAGTTGTTTAATTACTATATTATATTGTATGCTGATAAAAAGAACCCTCCGTCATTGTGTCCAACTTTGACTGCCGAGTAGTAAAGGTAGTAGTATTGTATGTTCTATGTTGTCGGTTTTATTTCATTATATCCACACATTTAACGGTTATCTGGAAATTTATAGTGCACCATAAAATAAGATGAATAATTTCACAATATATTGTTTATGTACTGGCTTGCAGTTGGTACTCATAATTCTCCTTGATACAAAATAACAAAGATGGCGCATTATTCGCAATAAAGTTAAAATATTTTATATATTATGCTACAGGAACAAAAGAAAACAATAATTGTTAGTATTTTTATTACTATTGTACAAGTTAGAACAAGTGAACGTGTTGGAAAGGGAAAACCTAGGCGAACGTTCTGAAATCAGATTCAGAAGACGTTCTGAAAAAAGGCCAGGTCTGGAGTACCCTAAATCGACGCTTATGTATGAAAGGATTGATGTGTGTAGATAAAGCGAAAAAGGTATGTAAGATGATGAGAGAGATGTATATGTAAGCAAGTAGAAATCTGTGGTCGTTGCCTACCCCTCCGGGAAAGAGGCGTGATTTTATGTATGTATGTATTACTTTTATAACGCATTAGTATCTACACCTACTGAAGCTCAAGTTATAGTGATATTATTAATAAAATTACAGAACTATGAAACACTCTGGATTGCTTTAGCTTGCTTTATTCCGGTACGAGTTGTGGAACTAAGAATCATTGGGCCTTCACAAAACTTGGAGTCATCCCTCCCGTATGTATTCAAGTTTCATGCAACTAACGATGTTTGGATATGGATCTGCTGTACATCTGCCCCTTCAGTGACTTGTCTTAAAAGCCCTTCAACTGAAGAGTGTCCAAAATGTGCCCCCTGCTTGCCTCCAGCACCACCAGAAGTTTTCAAATCTGATGCCTCAACTAACATAAGCAAACTCTCCTGGCAGTGGCCCAGCGCCCTCAAAAGACATTCAAGTGATGGATGTAAATATTTTAAAGGAAAACCTCAGTGTAATTATGGCGAATGCTACTATGATCAAAAATTATCGTATTCAAAAATATATTTACCCACTACAGTTTATGATCATTTCTGGTCTCGAAAACCACAAACCGTTACACCAGATATTCCAATTTGGCCTCAATGGCATACAACAGAAAAAACACCTAGGCCTAAATGGCATTCAACAACAGGAACGCCTTGGACCCCGCAAACACGTTCGACAGAAGGAATACCTTGGCGTCTACAAAGGCCTTTACCAGAAAGAACGCCTTGGGCTCCACAAAGACCATCAACAGAAAGATCGATTTGGGAAAGAACATCTTGGCCTCCACCAGGGCCTTCACATGAAAGATCGATTTGGGAAAGACCATCTTGGCCTCCACAAATGCCTTCAACATAAAGACCGATTTGGGAAAAAAACTTTTGGCCGCCCAAAGAAGAACGACCTATTTGGATAACTCCACAAAATCAAGCTCCAAAACAAAGGCCATCACCAAGTCCTTGCGCGCCGTCTTTTACAAAAAAACGGCCTTGTAATTCTATAACCAGAACTTCACCCAAACCTTCGACAGAAGTACAACCTTTGTCTACACACAAACCTTCAACCGAAATACCGCCTTGGTCTTCATACAAGCCTTCTACAAAAATAACACATTTGACTTCACGCAAACTTTCAACAGAATCACTACCTTGGTCTGCTTATGAGCCTTCAACAGAACCACCTTGGCCTTCACACAAACCTTCGACCAAACTATATCCTTCTTATTCATATACGCCTTCTACAGAAATACCACCCTGGTTTACATATGAGCCTTCAACAAAACCACCACTAAGGTCAACACTTCGGCCTACAATAGAAACAATGCCTTGGTCTCCAGAAAACCCTACAGCTGAAACATCGCCGAGGGAAACAACTAAAGGACCGTCAACATTACCTCCACGTCAAACTGAAACCACTACGGCTGAAACTACCCGAAGGTTTGTAGTGCCAAGCGCGTGGACTAAAAAGAAAAAAACAAGTACTACTACTGAAAAATATATCTTCAGTAAGGGTAGACTGAACGGTACTGAGTTCTGTAGGGAATGTGCGATTCCAGAAACGGATACGGATCCAGAGCCTGAGTCAGATTTTTATGAGTTTCCTGGTATTCCGTAGTTATTTTATTAGCGTAAGTATATAATGATATAAATTATGAATTAAAAAGCCCAAAAAGAAGTCTACATTCTTAGAAAATGTTCATGGAGAAAATATAATATAAGTAGTAAATATAGAGGACTCAAAGTCAGTATAAAGGAGCTAGCTACCACCCTCAAGTAGAAAATCTGTAACCAAGCACCTAACAGTGTGTTCCGACAGCAGTTTTTGAGAGCCAGTAAAATTACAGGCTCATGAGAGTTAACAACTGTATGTCTCAGGGTGATGGACGCAGTGCAGTTAGTCACTTGTGACGAAATACATCTGTTATAGGCAGAGATTAGTAGTCCGCTAACATCTGCTCTGGTCAGAGCATACCCCGGCTGTAGGGCATCCACCCCTACACCTAGGGGTATGCTCCACCAGACCAGAGCTCGGGTTCATAATATTAAAGGGTTGCGTTATCGTTAGCAAGTTTAAGGCTAATTGCAAAACTAATCTTGTTTGTAGTACAACGTAAGTTGAACTATAGGTGTTGCTCCATCCCAGTACGACGGTTGAAGAACGAGGGGACAGATTAGAGTTATGAGTCGTACTTAACGGTCAAACCATTCCACGGCTATAGGGGTGGATGGCGCGGGTTCGAATCCCACACATTAATATACATTTTCCTCTATAAACCAAATACTACAAACTATATACAACACTACAGCTATTGCTATATACTATATACTACAAACTATATACAACACTACAATAAAAGCATTTGGACTCATAGGCAGTCCAAATGCTCTAGCCCACTATCAGTTGGCAGCGTGCCGAGCATGCTGGCAGCATTGCCCCGTTGAATTGCAATGCTTATTCTTTGAGCCAAATAGGTGCCAGCATTTTGATCACGCGTCGCATCGACCAAGCGCTCTGATAGATTTTGGAAAATACGATGAGCTCCCGGTCCCCACGGACTCAACGTCTCTACACCAAATGGCTCAAATATGTAACCCATACCGAGGTTAGCATATTTGCGCCACTTGAGTTGCTCCGCCGTAGTAGCCTCAGCGCCAGCCCTCACGTTGGTTTCAGAAAGATGTGACGGCGCTAAAGTGTCTACGCATGTAGCGTCCCACACTAAGGGCCGTCCTAACTTCCATGGAACCAGTGTCTTTTACCATCGTCACGCATCAGACCGTTCGGTTCGAGAACAGCTGGAACATTGGCGCTGGTAAAAGCCCGGCGAATGATATCGTTAAGTCTGGCGTGGCGGGAAATTCGACCAGCACTTCGAGAGCAGGAGAGGCCATGGTGACCGAGTTGGTCAACTGCAGTACCACACTGGCAGTGATGTGCAACACAACACCTTGCACCCAAGCGTAAGCTAATAGCGAGACGAAAAGCGGAAGGATCTATAAGGCTACCAGTTTTGTAAGAAGGAATGGCTTGTAACCAAAGACCTGATTCCCACACAGAAACAGCGAGAATACGAGCACGATCTGCGATACTAGGGCACGTATTTAAAAGATCTTTCCGTGCTAGCTCGCATAGGGGCCGATCCCACTGTTTCTGAGATGACAAAATTTTTGGAAACACAGTATTCGGACAAGCCAGTCCCCATGTGGTTTTGGCCTCAGCCAGATATGCTACATCAAAAGAGCCTAAAGATGGTGCAAGATTTTTTTCTACTAATTTGTGTGTACTGTGTACAGAAGACAAAAAAGCTGGTAATGCCACACTAGAAATGTTGCGTATCCCTATGCCCCCCAACCTCACAGGGAGGGAAGCTTGCACCCAAGCCCTATAATCCATCTCAACATTCAAAACCGAAATTAACGTATCTTTTAATAAATTGTCTAAGCTTAAAAGAAGCTCACTGTGTTTCCACAGCTGACAACACCTCAAAAAGTATGTAAATTTAGGAACGAAAAGGCAAAATCTAATTATAGTAAAAGCCATATGGGTGTTAATTTTGAATAATATGTTAGAAGCATTTCTAAACTTTTGAATTGGTTCTTCGACAAATGGTGACAAAGTTTCGTCAAGAATCGGTGAACCCAAAAGACGGAGCGAACTTTTTTCTACTAATTTTATACTAGGCAACTACAACATAACTAGGCACTACAATTTTATACGTTGAATTTTTCAATAATCGAAATTTTATCCGGACAAGTATCACAAACAAAAAGTTCACATTTGGAAAAATTTATTTCAAGGCCAATAAGACGAAAATCATCTATAAGTACTCGCAAGTCATTCAATACCGTGTTCGCATCGCCTCCTAAGGTTCCGTCATCCAAATACCAAACGTTAAGTTTTGATTGGAGACGTTGAATTTTTGAGTGGATGGCAAGGCTAAAGATGGCTGGTCCCAGAAGATCACCCTGTTGATATCCTACGGATGATAATATAACATTGTTTTGGTATGTTAATTTTGATGGTTTGCCGTAACATTGCCAAAGAAAAGGGTATAATTCCGGAATTTTATCTTTCACTTCAGTCAAAAGAGTGCCTCTATCTAATGAGTTGAATGCATTTTTAACATTCACCTTCAAAAGCACGTCTCCACAATTTTGATCAAGAAATGTGCGAAGTGAATGTACAGCAGCCTCACAACCACCCTGCGAACCAAAACCGAGTTACAGTGGTTGAAAAAGATTACTTAAAAAAGCAACCTTTTTCCTACAACCACATTTGGCTGTGAGGCGACGATAAGTGGTGCCTACTGCTATAGGCCTAATACCACCATCTTTTTTATTGAGGGCACATAAATTCGCACCGTACAGAATTTCGGTAATTTCATTGTTGACCTGACCCGACAACATCAAATTAACCAAAGCTGTCACATCTTTTAGAAGTATCTCGCCTACCTCACCAGAACTATAAGATAAAATATCTTTTAAGTGCTGAGGCGTCAGGCCATCTAGACCACCGGCTGAGCCACTTAGAAAAAATGCCACGGCTGCAGAAACATCCTGTGGGGTCACCTCAACAATGTCATTATTTTGTTTAGGAGAGTCGGGAACGTGGAGACCTGCAGTTGCAGGCGGATGCTTTTCTATTAGGGAATTCAACGTGTCAGATGTGAAAGGGGCGATTGTATCACTCGAAAACAAGATGCGTGCCGCGTTTTTGATGTCACCATCATTAATTTTGTTTTCTACTATTTTAATAGTAGCTGAATCGACATTATTTGTTTTTGTATTCCGCCGCAGTGGCGGAATTATTAAAGTTGAGCCAAAAGATTGCTCTTCCCGTGCCCTGTATTTCACGCAGTTTTCCTTTACTCTAGTTGTAAGGGATTTTTTGTTAGAAGGATCAAAATTTACGTGAAATACGTGGTACGGGAACGCTAGAAGATGCTCCCAGGCTTGCGTAGTATTAGCAGCCAAAACGTTTTTAATCGAACAAGATAACGATTGGGCAACAGAAATTCTCGCACCCCGAGGTATGCGTTTTATAATAGGAATATTATTTTTCCTCTTGTAATTTGGTGATTTTGTAAATTAAGGCACAGAGCATGAATTAATCCAAAACTAAAAATATTATCGAAATATTCCCTTCCAATCCCAATGCATTCGGGTGAACCAAATTTCTGGCCTGTACAGTGGACAGGGTGATATTTGTATATACCCCCGAAGTTTTTAAATAGTCCATGGTTCTAGCTACAAAATCTTGGTAAAAAGCAATGCTACGGACACCATCCCTTGGTCGCTCGCTATTCAACTCCTCGTAAGCTTGAGACACAGAAACTTAGCTATACCCTAGAAACTGTTATATAGTCTTCTAGCGGAATTACTGCTACTGACTGAAAATAAACTGTTATGATGACGGTTTTATGAGTTACTGCAGTTTTAGTTCAGCCAGGTGTACCGATATCGTTTAGTTTCTCTCGATCACGTTTAAATTCAAGAAACCAATAAGTAACTGTTGCAGGAACAAACAGACAAATGCAGCTTGTAGAATTTTGTGAGATTCCATGAAAATCAAGCTCGTTTATAATCATAAATATATAACATGAAAAGCTTCCCACGAGACGTCCATTGTTATTTAGGAAAATCAATTTATGGGAATATTATCTATTTAAATAAAAGGCTCTAGGCGAGCATGATCGTAAAGGAGGTAATTAAGGTAATATTGTGGATATTACAATATCAACAATACTGGAGTATGTGTTTTGGAATCGATAACTGAATGCGTCCGACACATGTTTAATTTTCATTACTGACTGTTATCTAATCTGTGGCGTGTCGGCTTTGAGAATGATAGCTACGAGAACTGTGGTGTATAGGTACTCCTTTCGCACGGACACCGGTACAAACGCTACGCGAAGGAAATGAACGGCTATCACTAGGCCTGTTTCCCGTACCTATTCTGGTCTGGTTGGTCCCGGCGACACCGTAGGCTCGGTTCCTACTGAAGTTGCAGCTTAACTGACAAACCATGTTGGACTTTAAGTCTATGACTACAATACATCTTAAGTGATATGTATTTTAGCAAATAAATGTTTTTTTTTATATTCCTGATCGTTTAGCCTTATACCACGATCTCAGCTGATGGTAAGTGATGATGTGGTCGAAGATGTTGTTCAGGCTAACCTAGAATTACTGGCACTCAAGGAGAGCTGCCGGAACACACCGTTAGGTGCTTGGCAACAGATTTTCTAATTGAGGGTCGTAGATAGCCAGGCGGGCATTAGCAAAATGCCTTACCATGCTATAACGACTGCCATCCTAAGACAACAACCGGGACCGAGGGCTTAACGTGCCCTCCGAACCACGGAAGCGCTCAGTAGTTATGTCACTAACAGTCACCCATTCAACTCCTGACCGCGGCGGACGTTGCTTAACTTTGCTGATCGGTTCAGAACAGATAAACAAACTTCGCTACGAGCGCTTCAAAATTGATTCGATTTGATTTGACAGTATCACTTGAAAGACTTGCATAAGTCGCGCGGCCTATTCTATACATTGTAATGATAGAAATAAAGACTTATTTCAAATAGATATTTCATTTCATTTCATTTCATTTTCATTTTCATTTTCATTTTCATTTTCATTTTCATTTTCATTTTCATTTTCATTTTCATTTTCATTTTCATTTTCATTTTCATTTTCATTTTCATTTTCATTTTCATTTTCATTTCATTTCATTTATTTCAAATAAAGACGAAAATGATTGGATAGTAAAACTGCCGGTCGCTGTGCTACCAGCACACTTCTGTGTGAATTGGTGCGTAGTGCTTACATATTTTTTTTGCACCAATTTTGTGTTCAGCAATGGACGATCCGGCTGATACAGTACAGTTTACATTTGGAGAAATTTCGCATACCTTACATATGTACCAATATCTAGGCGCCTGGTTTACAAGGTTTCCGTAGAATAAAGTGTTTTCATAAATATTTGAGTAATACGAGTATTTACCATTCAGAATAATCTACACTAATATTATACAAAGAGGAAAGATTCGTATTTTTGTATGTAACAAATAAACTTAAAAATTACTGGCCCGGTTTGAATGAAATTTGGTATGGAAATATATTAAGACCCGGGGAAGGACATATGATACTTTTTATCCAAATGCGCAAAAAAGAGGTTTTATATAATAGTATTAATGTTTTACATTAACTTCTTGCGAGTTTATCACGATCGAAACATTGTTTCGGATTCTACTGGAAGCCTTTTCAGTATTTGATTATGGCAGTTCCACTGCGGTGGCGTCACATGAGGAGCGGAAGTGTTTTTGGTCTTCCGCCCTCCCCCTTCTTCCATCGGACGTCCAGACAAACGGAGAGGCGCCATCCGTAGATGCCTGATATTCCCAGGACTCTACGAAGCGCTTCGCTTCCACTTACTTGTGCGTACTGCGAATGAGCGGGACTCCTTGTGGTCAGTTTTTTGAGATGGATATAGAATAGAATAGCCTTTATTTATGGCAGAAAACAAACAAAAAAAAAACATTTCTTACACCAAGACACAAATAATACAAACTATGAAAATTGGATAAAACAAAATGATTTTGGCAGCCCTCTGCCACAAATCGGCTCCAACTCAACATATTGCTGATCGTTAACAACCGGCGTTGGTGTTCCGTTGAGGCCGGTGAGTGACGTCACGCACGGTTACATTTATAATTACGTACTACAATATTTACAACAAACATTAATTAGAAGAAGCTAATGTATAAGGATGTACACAGTTATCAACAGTAAAATATAATTAATGTGTGCTGGTAACAATAAATGCAAAGGTAATAATATATATACAATTTCGAAATACTTTTAAATAGTTTTTAAATAACGCCTGTGTCATGTCTTTGAATTTCCTGGCTTTTTTGATGATCGTGGATGATCGATCGGATATAACATGGGTGTCTTCAAATCGAGAGTAAATAGGTTTCTTCTAAGCGTGCTCCATCTTAGACCACATCAATGCTTAACATAAGGCAGGGTGTGGTCAAACGTGAAACTATTTTGGATTAAAAAAAAACTAATTTACAATTGGAAGATTTCATAGTGATATTAATATGGTACTTGTTCGTTATTTTTATGTTTAATTATAATTATGGAATACTCATTTTAATAGATAGTATTGTCAAATAATGACTAAATGTCATCTAAAGAAAAATAAAAAGAAAAATACTATAATTAAAAGATAGTCTTGTTCCTCGGTTCCTCGATCCTCCTGTTCGGATAACCTACTAAAGTATACGAAGACGGACAGCAGCAGCATTAGCAGAACCTTTTTTCAGTTATCAGTTATCGTCTATATTTTGATCCGTTCAATGTACTATGAAAAGTCATATTTCCGCACTAGCATGCCATCATGCTAGTGTTTAGTAGGTAGGTCAGTTTGCAAACGCCTCCTGGTTAGTTACCACCCTCAAGTAGAATATCTGTCGGCATGCATCTGTCCGTGCATTCCGGCTTATCAACTACACCATCACTGACCATTGGGTGAGATACTTGTCAAAGGATAGTCTATGAGCAATAAAAAAAGGATTATATGATGCAAGAAGAATGACCATATTGACCATACTTTAAAATTCGATACGGATAAACATGCTTGTCACAAAAACTTTGTAATCCAGTAGTTTTTTTTTAATGTTAATCTTACGGAATAAGCTCGAGACCCACCTGATGTTAAACGGACTAACCTCTGCCTATAACAGATGCATTTCGTCACAAGTCACGAATTGCACTGCGCCCGTCACCTTGAGAGATAGCTGTTATGTCTCATGTGCCTGTAATTTCACTGGCTCTCAAAGAAAGCTGCCGGAACACACCGTTAGGTGCTTCGCGACAGATTTTCTACTTGTAGTAGTTCAGAAATAGTACAAACTAAGGTATATTTCCCAAAGGCTAGAACCGATAATATACATGAGAAAACTCTCTCAATATATCTTTCAATATATTTTTAACACTTTTGTTATTTGTTATGAACCATAAAGTACAAACTCATGTGTTTTATAACCATGGAATTCAAACTATAAAAAAATTGACTTACACCGATTCGCTCAATACTTTTATTTCTAGCTAACTCGAAACTTGAAATAATAAAATGAAAAATACAGTTCATTTTTTCATACCATATGAGTTCAAATTTACAATCGTCAGGGAATGAGTATAAGTTTCCAATATTATGATTTTGGTGAGCAAGACATGTTAAGCGATACTCTCGAATTATACGATTTGTTTTTAGTATTATAAGACATTTTCAGTGATGCCTAGTTCGACAATGAAAATGAAAATATTGCAATTTACTTTCCAATAATTTTATCTCTGTAATTTTGGATATACAAGATATGTCTTGTCAATATCCTATTAAAATTATTTCCTTAATTGCAGATCTATGAAAATCTGCTGGGACCTTGCCTAATTTTTACCATAAAACTAACCATCTCTAGCGCTTTAACAGACTTCTATTCCCTGCCATACGTGTTCAAATTTAATGGCAAAAACAATGAATGGACATGGGTTTGTTGTACTTCTTCGCCTTCAGCATCTTGCCTCAATAGTCCAAATGCCAAAGACTTTCCAAGATGCACTGATTGTCTACCTCCTGTGCCCTTACGAATAGTGCAGGAAAGTGAAGATCCTGATAGTCGATATAGCATCAAGAAGATCTTTTCGCCAAATATAGGATCCAAAGGTTCAGATGGCACTGAAGAGAATCACAAAATAAAAGTTTATTTTGGTGGCCAACCTGAATGCCAAAACGGTGAATGCTACTATGATCAATCTACAACTTCCAAAAGTATATTTCCACCACCATTTGCATTGAAATCATATAAATATTTGCAAGAAAAGGAAAAACCATTACAAATACCCACGAAAAAACGGCGGCCGCTGCCTGTCCAGCCTAAAATTAGACCTCAGTTACAAACAGCAACACCATCAATTATATATTCTGGTAAAACATCAGGTAAAAACTACTTTTTTACTATGATGAAAAGCTAAATAATTTTAATCAGCTTCCACTTTAGCCCTTTTACGCATAGACACAAGCTTTTTAGAGTCACAGCTGTATGTTTCATAGTTCTTTGGGAAAATGCTAAAACAACCTCTTAGAGTTGACTTCGCTAGTCCTGACAAACACATAGAGTGGAATAATTTGTTATTTCTTGAATTTTTTAAAATCTATTATTTTTGTGTTTCTTATGTGTTTTTGACGGAGTAAGCACGAGGGCCATCAGATGTTAAAAATCTCTTGCATGTAATGTATTATTTCATATTGTTATTACTTTGCTCGATGTAAATATTTAAGACTCTATTCAAAGTGAGCGCGGCGCGATCCATTGATGCCGTGGCAGGCGCTCTTGGCTCGGCGTAGGCAGTGTCTTTTACTACTAAAAATATAACAAAAAATAAATACCTTCATCTCAAAACCTTTGTTAGGACTCGCAAAAGTCGGCCCTAAGAGGTTGTTAGCTTTTTCCAATAACCCTGTATAAGGTAATTCTATTTAGTATCGCCTTTTGCAGAGCTGTCAAACTTTGATTCTGATCTCCCTTTATTAATGCTATGTTAATTCATGTCTCTGCACTAGGATTCGTTATGATGTGGAATGCTCTGATTTCTCCCTGCTCTTATTCCAAACCATGAGTGTGTGTATTTTTTATTATAAGTTTAACTTTCATAAGTTTTTTATCTGTTCTTTTAGACGATGTTACATATGGCTATCAGTCACAAAAGAACACAAAAATAAATACTGAGACACCACTAAAAAGCAAAAAAGCGTTTTCAAAAATAATACCAAACGAAGATTTCTCACTAGAAAAGAAAATACAGTTATTATTAGCAGCTTCACTAGAAACGGTTTCAGTTCCTTCAGCTGAACAACCATCATTCTTCCAATTAGATCCAGTGACAAAACTATCAAAACTATCACTGTTACAAGAATTATCGTATACAACAAAATCATCAGGTCGTTTAGTTGTGGACATACCTTCAAAAGTTGCTTTGGCACAACCATCGTTTCCAGCCTTGAAATCTCAAAGGGATTGATCATAAAAATGTGAAACGGCTCAAGAAGTCATCCATAGAATCATATTATGACAAAGATTAAATCACCCATCCTAAACAAAGGTGAAGTGTCAAAACTGAGGTTGCAATAACTGTCGTAGTTATATGCTGCAAATGATGATTAGCCAATATTAACTTAAAAGTTTGGCTATGTTTTACCTTGACTTTAAGAAGCATCTTTTTTTCCCGTTTCTATACTGTCGTGATATTTATAGAAAGACAATATTACTGACTATAATATTACGGATAACCATCTCACTACCGAGTAAGTACGATATGATCTGAACATTGGTGCCGCTACGTTTTCTTGATGGATACGTACCGTGCTCTATAAACTAAATGGTCTTAAAAATAATTATTAATGCAGCTGTTGATGTGCTTGAATTTTTTGGACGAAAAATATATTAGTTTAATGTAGGTGCTTTACCTATATTCATATAAGGAATTGATATGATCATTACAAAAATGCGACGAATGATTGACTCATATTAAAAAATGACACTCCTAGGACATTCTCAAAATGTCATTTGCACACCCGAGACTAATATTTTACTCCTTATAAAGTTAGTAAAATATTATTCCAATAAGTAGCTACCTATTGTTGCATAGGTACCATTCATATAACACAGTTTACGCAACGAAAGAAATTTGCCATTTGAACAATGGCAGCATTCATATTCACTAACGATAGAAGAACAATCGAAATTGTATAACTCCTTGCTTTTAAAGTCCATACGTTTTCCAAGACGCCAACCATGAAGATCACACTCTTCACGTTCCTAGGAGTTTTCAGTATTGATGGATTTTCGTTTAATATACCAAATGAAAATACACCGACAGATGGCTTGCCTCAAATACCAAAAGATTTTTTAACAGGGCTACCAAATGAGCTGCCAAAAGATCTGTTAAGTGGGTTGTCAGATGGACTCTCACAAGATTTCCTTAATGGCTATCCAAATGATCTATTAAATGGGATACCTAGTGGTCTATCAGAAGATTCCTTCCACGGGCCCAACGATCCAGCACTAGGACTGCCAAAAGAGTATATAAACGTACTACAAAAAGATGTTTTTAAAACTCTGCCAAATGAATATCCAAAAGATTTTTTCAAAGGAATTACAGATACACTGATTAAAAATCAAGCTGATGGGCGGAGATCAAATGGATTCCTTAATAGCCAAAATGGAGACAACTCAAAACCACACAATACATCTTGCTGCTTTAGTGGATCCTGTTTTGATCCATGTCCGTTCACTCCAGGCCTGCCTTTGCCGTATCCTATCCCCATACCAGAGCCAGTTGTAATCCCTGCAAGAACTTACTACGAACCAGTGATCCATGACCACCCCCCTATAGACAAGATTCGGAAGATTATCAACGAAGATAAAAGAAAAAAACACAGGTCATACGAGTCTATAGACTATAGTGATTTTGACAGTGACTCCACAGATGTAGACAGTTCCGTGAGCTATTATGATGATTTTCTTCCCGTTAGAGCGAGGCGAAGGTTATAGGTAATATAAGTTTAGTTTGGGAATGTTTATAACTATCATATCCAGCGGTTATTGCTCAATCTGGCTATTGGATTGGTACTTACTATGTTTTTCCTTAACCATATTTAGAGAAAGAATTATTTTCTAATTTTTATTTTGGTCTACGACACAACGCTAACCTTTTAATAAACTAGATAGTGTATTCGTAGGGTTCTAAGTAATAGGAGAAAGTGGTCATATGTATGAATAGCTAAGACAATTTAGGTGTTAGGTAAAATGTTTATCGTTTAAAATACAAACTAGAAAATTGTCTGCACACTGATGATGAAATCAATCTAATGCAACTTTTATTATTAGGTATCAATCTAGTTATAATAATATATCAATGTTAATGTCGGTTTAAATATACTTTCTTTGTAATTTTTATATGAAATAAAACACAATTTATTATACTTATCTTTATATTTGTCTTTTATTATTACTATTTACATTTATTTAACTTTCACCCGTTTCAGAGGATGTAGTATAAATATAAGTATTAATATGCTACATAAAATCAGTCCATTTAATAACTTACAAATTAACATAAACTTACTTAAATTTCAGCACCAACTGTTCATTTCTACAAATGTTATCATTTTTAAATTTTACTCGTATTAGATGTGAATGTTAATATTCATTATTTTAGAATAAACATTTAAGAAGTATTATTTATCGAAATTATATAAATTAAATGCATTATATAAAATTATAATGAATGAAATCGGTAGACTTTCACTATTACTAAAATGCCTCCGGCAATTCGAGGAGGCCTTTGTTCAACAGTGGACGATTATAAGAATGCTTATGATAAAATATATAAGGTCTAAAAATCCTTTCAAAGTAAACATTTTACGAAATGTATCTGTAAACTTTTGGACCAAATACGACTATCAGGCCCGGCCGGGCTAACGCCAATATGTCATTCGTATTTTGAGGTCATTTAAAAGCAAAGAGGCCGTAGAATAAAGTCGAAATGCAAATCACTCATTATTACAACAAAGTGACACTGGGCTTAGCACATACATTTGTCTGATGAACGAATTGAAATGCATTTATTGAATTCAAATCAAAGTTTTAGGGTATACGAACAACAATTACACTAGTTTGGAAGTCATTTTATTAACAAAGTAAGTGAACTTTAATAATACTAATTCACTTACTTTGTTAGTTAAATTAATTAAGCAATTATTGCTAATTCTCATTGTCATCACAAAACAAAATGACACAGATTTGCAGCTTTTTTTACTAATTAAGAGGATTATACACGTACTTCTCCGTACAAAAATAAAAATCTCTTTTCTACCTACTAATATCGTCAAATTTCTACCTACTAATATCGTCAAATTTCTACCTACTAATATCGTCAAATTTCTACCTACTAATATCGTCAAATTTCTACCTACTAATATCGTCAAATTTCTACCTACTAATATCGTCAAATTTCTACCTACTAATATCGTCAAATTTCGGTGTTTTTGTCTTCATGTAAATAATATATTATTGAATAGACTTGTACGTTAAATAATATTTAAGATGTTGACAATTTTGTTTTTCTTTGAAGCTTCTAAGAATAACATTAAGATAATTTTGTAACCTAAAAATAAAACAATACAAGTAACTACATTCGCATTAAAATTACGAAGATACGAGTGAATTTGTTTGTATGTTGTTTTTAATTTTTTTTTATGTTATTGTGAAGGAACAAGCTCGAGGCCCACCTGATGGTAAGCGGTATCCTCTGCCTATAACAGATGCATTTCATCACAAGTGACGAACTGCACTGCGCCCATCACCTTGAGACATACCTGTTAAGTCTCATATTGCCTGTTATTTCACTGGCTCTCAAGGACTGCTGCCGGAACACACCGTTAGGTGCTTGGCGACAGATTTTCTACTTGAGGGTGGTCGCTAGCCAGGCGGGCATTCGCAAAATGCCCTTCCACCATGCGGTGAAGCTCAAGCTCTGGGCGGGATTCGAACCATGGACCTGCTGCGCGGCAGTCCATAGCCAATGCCACTGAGCCATCATTGCTTCAAAAATTATTTGTAATAGAGGCGTCAGAAACGGATATTTTATATATATATTATACTTATGGATATTATGAAGTTGTTAGAAAAATTGTAGCTCAAGAAAAATGTATGAAATCTATTTGTTATGTTGGTTTTCTAGAATGTTGTAAACCATTATTTCAAAGGCGTAAGATGTTGCCCCTTCCATGTCTCTATAGATTACAGGTAAGTTGATTTTTCTATCGACAAAATTATATTGAAGACAGAAATAAACGACGAAAACACGAATTTAACGTTCATCAACAAAGTTTAGTTATAAATGCACTCAAGTAAATTATATTATATGAGTATTAATATAAGCAATAAGTTGTCAAATCATTTTAAGATTTACTGTTTTAATAGATTTATAGATGATTTATTCCAACTTTTAATGCTATTCATTTATTATTCAGTGACACGCTTATTGATATAATATGTAAATTTTATTACAACATTACATCCTTGTGCATAATTTTATTTGTACTCGGACAAATATATTTTTTTATTTCTTATTTTTGATTACTTTTAATTAATTGATGAATGTTTAATAAGACATTAACAATATAAGTATTATACAAACGTCTGTAACTTTTGTATAATACTTATATTGTTCATACATATATCATTGTATTGACTGAATGTGTAATGTATTCATCCAATGAATTCGTAAGTACTAAGTCCATTATCATTTAAACACATTTTTACACCGGAAACGATAATGTGTCTGAAATCTACAATAATTTTAAAGATCGGTATAAAGTAGAATATTTTTGTAAATAAATAAAATTGAATTGAATGACGTCACGGCCGTGTTGCCATATGCCAATGCATAAGAGAGATAATCTCTCAGCAAAAAACTGATAGCTGAAAATTGTTTTGCGTTTAAAATCTCTTTATATTTTTACAACATTTTCGCATAGTTCTTACATTATGTTATAGTATAACTAGCCCTCTCTTATATTTTGTATAAAAAATACATTACATTATATTTTCTTCTCGGTTTTTATCTGTATTTGATCTAAGAGTAGATACATATATTTACAGTAAGTACCTACTATAATAACATTCATTCAGTCTGCTAATATCCTATGATGGTACAGTGTTCAGTCCTGAAAGCGCGCCCTTCCACAGGACATTATTATTGTGCGTGTGTAGGGGTACCCCTCGTTTGTACACAACGTCTTAGTGTGTATGTAAATGCTAATGGTATATACAGTAAAACAATAAAATATAGAATATAATCACTTGGGTAGGCAGTGGTACTTGCAACTAGACTCAAAAATATGGAGGGCGCGCCTTCGTGAGTGGCAAGATACCTTGAAATATATACAAGTTTTTATTAGTTCTCCAATTACGGTGGAGCCTCTGTATATATAATATACTTATTCAAGACTTACGATTTAATTTTAATTATATCTAAATTACCGAGTTACAGTAGTTATAGTGCGGCCGCTCAGAGAATGCGTTTGACAGTTCGTTTTATTGATATTGTTTTCCCCGTGCGACATAGACAGTCTGATTACATAATGCTGTATCAGTCAGGCATTTAAACGCTTTAAAAATATTTGCTCATAAGTATATATTTTACTCCATTTACAAGCCACAACGACGATAAAAACACTTACTGTCAAACACTGTCAAACGCATTCTCTCAGCGGCCGGACAATAGTGATCCTATATAAATTCTCTAAATTAAAGTAGTTCTTATTCAGTTTGAACTAAAGTTCAAATTCGTGCAACGGTCGCGACGGAAATTAAGATTTCCGTTTTGTTTACACTAAAATCCTAAAATCTAAATTAAATAACGCCTGCTAATTCAATTGTGGTAGTTCTTATTCTATTCACGTTAAAATTCAAATTTGTATAGCCCTTCCGAATGACAGTCCTGAAAATTGACTTTTGTGTTCAATTGTGGGTATATGTTTTACGCAAAGAACAATGGCGAAATCCCACACATGGTTTTAGTTCATAGAAAAATGTAGCTGTAAATTTCCGATTCCATTGGTAATAGAATTTTTGTCAGAGAAAGCCTACGTTTTAAGATATTATGATTTGAATGTTTGTAGGTTATGTTTTATCGAAAAGTAGTCTTAGTTAGTTTCATTTTGTTATTTATGCATAGGATGTAATTCTGCTAGTGTTATTTACCTAGATTAATTTATGTTAGATACAAAACGAAGACAATTGTAACTGTGAACATATAAAAGTGATACTTCATTTTATTACGTTCACATCGTATTTCTGTTTAAAATGCGTTTAGATAATTGTCTTAGCTTAGGGATTATGTATATCTACTCTAAGATAAAACGATTATACATAACCTAGGATAAGGGACCACTATGTCCTAGTTATGAATGAAATTCTATTGTTATCATTATCGCCGATGCCAATGGGTTAAAGCATGTAATCCTAATAGTAGTTATGTAAAAGTATCTATATATTCTTTAAAAAATGTTTTTTGTTGCTCACACTACCACCCTCACCACCTTTGACCACTATTTTACCTGTGGGTAAGTGATAATGTTATTATCAGGCTAAGCATAGAATAGGAACTGGTTCCAGAATACAATGTAGGTGCTTGGCGACATATTATCTACTCCAGGCAAGCATACATTTGCTAAGTAACTGACCGACATACTTAACTATGTTTTCCTGAGTAATTGTTAAAAAGGCCATTCTGTACAATTTAATAAGAGAATATACCTCCAAGGTCTAATAAAACAACAAAATATATATAATTAATAAATATAAAATATTAATTTCGTTTTATTCTTCATAATCTCGTATAACGACATCATCTAAAAACTCTGCTGGTGCTAAAGAGCCAAAATCGGAATGCAAAAGGCGATGTATATTAACATGTTAGGCAAAAATCAAGAATCCAAGGGCAAGCACAGGTCACAAATGAAATACTAGTAATATCAGCGTCAAGAGGCAGTCTGCGTCAAGTAAAAAAGAGGGTAAAAGACGGAATACTAATGAAATCACAAAAAAAATATCACATCACACAAGCGCGGAAGCATTTGTGGTTTGTTTTTTGTCATGTCTGTAGGGATGATCGATGATCATCGATGTTAGAAGAACATCGATGTTGCATTTACAAAACATCGATTAACATCGATGTCACGCACACATTATCGAAATTCGGATAATCATGATACTTTGTCTCGTTCGTTTTGATCTGTGGACTGCTGTATCTGTCTCGTTAATGGGCGACGTCTGCGCCGTTCATCCGTTGAAAATGAAGTTATTGTTAATTGGTATTCCACTAAACTTGGTATTATCAACATGTAAATAACTACACGTAAATCAATATCTAGTATTGTAATCATCGATTAATACTAGCGATACTTTCTTGGTATTCAATTGTATTCAATAATGGTCTAAAGCATAGGCTTAGGAAGCGTAGCGATAAAATCCTAGGTCTATGGTCTAAAGCATTCAAAGCAATCTTTGGTCTAAAGACACAGACTACTTGAGAGCTTTCTAAAAAATCAAATCTTCATAACAGCAATTCTTGTCACATTTTTAAATAAGTAGTAGTCAAACATAACACAAAAAACTGAATAAATATCGATATATACCTAAATCGACACTGGCTTGTTTGCAGTAGGACAGCTTTAGGGCGTATTCCACTTGACGCCAATTTCGTTATTTTCGTTACCTTGTTGTGTCTATGGTTCATAATTATTAAATGTGGAACCATAGACGCAAAATGTGGTCAAAATTATCGAAAATGACTCAAGTGGAATACGGCCTAAAAGTAAGAGGTGTATCAGCCATTGTTGAAATATGTAACTATCGGAAATTACGAAAACTCCTCTTAAAATCATCAATTTTCGTAGCCTTTTACAAACAAATGCGTTTATTGAAAAAATACACAAAAATCATTCAAATAACATAAGCTACTTAGATATTTCAATTCGCTCAAAGAATTGCCAACAAATGTTTCGCCATTGTTCTTTAGTCGTCATGTAACTAAGTGTGCTGTAAGCTGACGCGATGTTGCCTACAATTGAATAGAATAATACTATTTTTAGAATTGACATTTTAAGTGCTAGGTACACGAATGTAGAGTGTACTGTGAACAGAATAAAAACTAACATGGCATTGAGGATTTTAAATTTAGAGAATGTGTTTAGAATCGACTTCACACTTATATTACATACCTAATTAATCTTATGCATATTATGTATTCGTATTGCATTCTGTTAAAATACATGCATCATAATCATGAAAAAATATCACTAACCTTTAGTACGATTCCAAACATTATATTGCTATTATTTCTAGAATTGTACTGGCACTAATAATTCTACTACTAATAACGAATAACTATATTATGGTTTCAGTTACATACGAACAAACTCTGCATGCATCTACGAGCGGAGTAGATGCATGCAGAGTTTGGTTTTATATAATTTTAATATGAACCCATAAGCTAAACCTTGTTAACTTAAAATTTAAAAGAAATTGGAAATAAATAAATATCATTATACATTTGACTACCTTGTTGCGTCTCTTTTTGAGATCTGTTCCGTCTCTTTGTAAGAGAGAGATATTTAATTTAGACTTTTTAATTTAGATATTTTATTTGGCCTGATGTATAACTTTATCTATAGTTTTAAAGGAACGAAAGATATCTACAAATAAAGTGCTTCATTTCATGCACAGAGCACCAAAGCGCCCCGTTTTAAAATTCGGATTACTCATTTGATAGATTACAAGTATAAAATGCACTGATGTTTAAAATCAGTTTAGAACCAAAACAAACCAAATTACTTCTTGACCGCGAAATAAAAAATACAATAATTCCATCACAAATACACAACAATTACAATGGTACTCTTAAATTAAAATGTTGTGTTGTTTTGGTCAAATGATTGCTATTTCTATTCAAAACGTAGGATATAAGGAAATTCTAGTATGACTAAAGATGTAGATAAAAAGTAAACTCGGGCGTTGTCGTTGTTTCCGTGTAACTGACATATCAGCATACGAATATAAGAGTCAGCCGTTAAAGAAGATGACATTCTAGGCCCTAATAACTGAAACAACAAGCAAATACAAATACCTGGGGCACACTTGTGCCCCGCGCATGTAACGTAGCGTAAAAAAGAAAGCTTTTTTTCTTCTAGAATGAACCGAAGTTCATCCTTATACTGATGAAAAATACGCTAGTATATTATTATATGTCTTATAAAATAACCGCAGGAAATTACAAGAAATAGTGTCACCTACGACGTTTATATGGAGAACGGGCCGGCCAGTTCACCCTTAAGGCCACTATCCAAAGACACATGCTAGCTCATGAGGGGTATCTGTTTCTCACTGTAAACGTAGTCCTCAGTCCTATGACTGTACTCCCAGTACATTTTCACAGCTCTAGCCAGGAGTAAAACACTTATTATGAACAGTGCTATCTCTAAACACAGCAGACCTATTGGGGCGTATATGTACGCTATTTTTAACAAGGTCTTGAAGCTGTCGAACACTTCTGGTTGTTCCTGGAAAAGAAAGTTCACTTGTAAATAATTTGAAATGTTTTTTTTTGCTGATAGGTAATCCTTTGACCACAATCTCACCTGATGGTAATGATGTGGTCGAAGGTGTTAACAGGCTTAGCCTAGAATTACTGAACGGTAAGCGGTTACTGTCGCCTATGGACATTTGCAACACCAGGGGCGTTACCAATGCGTTGCCGACCCTGTACTCTTTTAACACCTTTTTTTAAGGGATCCATACTGTAGCTCTGCGGGAAAACGTTATATGGAAGATCATTCCACATATTGCAGGTATACGGTAAGAAGGAACGCATAAATCGAGCTGTGTGAGACTTCCAGGACTCGATTTCCAGAACAACCTCAAGTACCTACATAAATAGAATATTAAGGGAGTGAGAAGAGCGACCGCGAGGTTGTGGCCTTATGAGGCACCGCAGAGGTCAAGAGCTACGGCTCGATTCCTCAACCAGCCAACTGTAAGGCTGATGAGAATATGATGATGGAGTGAGAAGACAATTGTTTCCAATCAAATGGTAATACTTACAACTTGAATGTACGCGATGGGCACCGTCATGTTGGAGAAGTACTTCCCGTCGGTGTTGAAGCTGATGTCCCCCAGCACCATGTTCAGCTGCAAGGACAGTTTTGTCGCCAGCTCGAAACCAATTTTCTGGAAGAACAGGTTTTTAGCTTACTTTTGTCTGAAAGAACAAGCTAAAAAACATGAAGAATGGCTCTGGGAACTGAAGATGTCTCTCTACTTTATGAATCCCCATATTTCTGTTGTTTTGAAAACATTCCAGAAACTGGATCAATAAGAAAATGCCCTATATTCGACCTTCTGTTGAGAAATGCGACCAGTACAGGAGAACAACCAGAAAGGCGGAGTAAGGACAAAATGAAAGCATTTTTGCCCAAGCCAAAACGCAGACGTTTCACTCGCACTTCGCCCACTTTTTATGTTATTGTGATGGAACAAGCACGAGGCCCACCTGGTGTAAAGCAGTAACATCTGCCTATAACACATACATTTCGTCACTAGTGAAGAACTGCACTGCGCCCGTCCCGTGCGCGAACTGTACAATTGTTGAGTCTCATGTGCTTATAATTTTATTGGATCTCAAGGACTGCCGCTGGGAGACACTGTTAGGTGTTTGGCGAAAGATTTTCTACTTGAAGGTGGTAGCTAGCCAGGCGAGCCGGCAGTAGGGATCGAAGCATATAGTACGGAGCATGGACCTGCGGCACGGCAGTCCATAGCTATAACCGCTCGGCCTATCATTGCTTGAATAACTAACTATAACAATTGAAATAAACTTACTGGATCTAAAACGAATGTGCTGTCGTGTTTCTTTGGATCCGGATGCATGCCCTCGATTTTTTCATAAAGCTTTGGATCAGAGTCGAGGAAGTGAGTCCTCGATATTGCTATTGGTATACCTGGAATGACAATAATTGTTGAATAAATGAGAAATTAAACTGGAAGTGATTTTTTATAACTACTAAAGTGTTCAAGGAGTTTGCTTCGCAAAAGAGCTGTGTTAATTTAAAAGCACGTGTATCGTGTTCACGATAAGCCGTCGGTCCCGGTTGTTGTCTTAGAATGGCAGTCGTTATTGTATGGTGGTAGAATATTTTGTGAACACCCGCCTGGCTAGCTACCACCCTCAAGTAGAAAATCTGTCGCTAAGCAACTAACGGTGTGTTGCGGCGGCTGTCTTTGAAAGCCAGGATTTTTTGATTAGCATGATCAATATCTTCGACCACATCATCACTTACCATCAGGCCTATAGCGATAAATAAAAAAAAGTACATACTGTAGGTACAGATGAGAGATGATTTGGTTGAAAATGGTGAACTGTCTCTCAACTTCAATGACGGACACGTCATCGAGACGGTAAGCCTCTAACAGCAATGGGTACTGTTGCAGTGTCATCTTACAGTGCTACACTGCACTGCGCTCGTCACTCCAAGACATTTGTCCTTAAGTCTGCTTTGCCGAGTAGAAGCGCTCTTCACGTCCAACACAGATGTTTCTAAAGGGCGCTTCCTGAAGAAACCACCTGGTATTGGTCTCGGTGATTTGCTGAAGAACTATTAACTGTATGCTTGGTGACCTTTCAATAAATTACGATAATCAAAGCAGTCAAGTGTCCTTACCAGAAGTGCAAGAGGAAAGGTCCAGCATCCCACAGACTCCAAATCCACAATCCCTGCTAAAGGTCTCATTGCTGATCTTATACACCCACGCTGTAGGTCCGTAGTCAAGTTGCATCTCTTCTTGGAACTCCAGGTTGAGAACCCTGCAGACCCCTATCCGGTACACGTTGAGAGGGGTCTCGTGGGTAACCCCTGGTGGAAAGGATGCGCCTTCGTATGTATTTGTGAAGTTGTAACTGGAAAAATATGTTAAAAACGATAATTACACAACCATACATATCAAATATGTCTTTTAAGCCTGGATTTAGTACTCGACCGATGGTGAGAGAAGAAGTGAAGAGGGAACAACTCTTTGTATGCTGGTATTTTCACTAACATAGGCACCATGGAATTCGACCAGCAAAAGTTGAACTCATCTACTTCCGAAGCAATGATAGTAATAGCTATAGACTGACGTGCTGCGGGTCCATGGTTCGGTCTCTACCGCCGGCCATCATTGCTTCCCATTCCCCCATTCGCCCGCGAAAATGTATTCATATATTATTGGTTTTTGTGTGTGTTACCTCCAAACTCTTTACAGAGCGTACCGATTTGGATGTTTTTTTTACATTCGAAACTGTGGTGTTTCCCATTTGGTGCTATTTAAATTTGAGTGAGATCTGATTATTAGTATTTGAGTTATCTCTAATAATGTCTATTTTATATTTGAAGTCGGTTTTTAATTATTCAGTGAAATGTGTCTGAAAAACTACAAGACTGAAATTGATGGAATTGAAGCTCATTGAGTGAGGTATCAAAATGAAGACCTTTAGGAAATTATTTCATGGAACGAATAAAACGCTTAACCAAAATAAATAATTCGCAGTAGGGTTTTTACTTTTTAATTAAATTATACTTGTTCCTGTCATCTATCCCATAAAGAAGATCTACAGTTCAAAGTTTATTACATTGCGAAGTGATGGCAAATGTGTATTACATCATCTTTAATGTGTGTAACAATGTTTTTATTATAATTACATTCCATAAAACGACTATTCAACATGTAATTATAAAATGTGTGGTGAAACAACGCAAGACAGCCCAGGAAAAAACATTAATAAAAATCGGTGAATATGCCTACACAAAAAATATGCGTCACTTTAGACTCTCGTCTTTTTTGTAAACCTGTGATACGCTCTGAATTGAGAATTGATTTGGAAGTTAATATCTGATAAGCTAAACGTAGACCAGTATATTCAATCTACCGCACAGTAAGTGATGAATATGGTCAAAAACGCATGGCTTTGTATTTTTTACTACTTGACATTCACCATTCAACAAAGGCGTCCCATTAAGGCGGGTTTGTCGCAATCCCTAGGTATCTTGAGAATTGAAGTGTAAGACCACAGTTCTTTAGAAGGCACTGCTACCCACATTTTGGTTTGTTTGCTAAATGAGTGCAAGGGAATATGTGGTGAAGATGGTAAAGGCGAAAAGAAAGAAGAAGACCAAGAAGCAATGACAATTAATGTAGCTGGAAACTACGCTAATCGCCCTTCTTTATCAAGATTTTATGTTGACTTACTGCTTATCGACTTTGTAGCAGTGATAACCCAATTTTAATAGGGGTTCAGCTGCAGGAACCCACCAAAATATGCATAGCAGTAGATTTTATTCATGTAAGTGACAGGTAGCTAGGCGAGTATTTGAGGAGTGCCTTTGAACCATGGACCAGCCACGTAACTATCCATTGCTATTGAAATATATATGTAACTGCTACAAACACTGATCCAAAGTCTGTAAGCAGCAAGTCGATAAAAGGTGTTTAGCATTTTTTCAGATTCATTTTCGTTAATTAAGTGGTAGGTAGGCTAGGTGAATATTTGAGGAATAACTTTGAACCACGGACCAGCCGCGTAGCAGTCCATGGCTATTGAAATTGGGCAGTCACTGCTCCAAAGTCAGTAAGCAGTAAGTCAGTAGAAAAACATCATAGGGATGACGATTAGCGCATCTTACAGCACATCCTTCTTGATTCCATCATAGCTTTCCATCAGGCGCAGTGAAGTCACTTTGATGAATTACTATAAAAAAATACGTTTCCTTGGATTCTTTTAGGGACAGTGTCAAAGCGTACTAGGAAGTACATATACGTCTTCAAAAACCTAAAAACAGTTGCTGATGAGAAACTTCTGCTTATGACGTATAAAGCTTTAGCAGAGAGTTTTATCAGCTATTGCATAAGTTCTTGGGGTGGCGCAGCCAAGACGTATATTTTAGAAGCTGAAAGAGCACAAAGAGCTTTGCTTAAAGTTACTTTAGGACTCAACTTTAGACATCCTACCACTAAAGTTTATGAAAAATTTAAAGTTTTTACAGTCAGAAAATTGTTTATACTTCAGTGCTTCATACGGTATCATAGAGATACCGTACCTTATCTCCCTAAAAACAGTAAACGTTGTGACGTTTGTCCTGTCCCTAGATGGAATAGTGAAGTTGCTAGGAGACATTATGACCATCTTGCTCCCATTGTTTACAATAAGTTAAATGATATTAAACATAAAGTATGGCAGAGCGTAAAAATCATAATCAATGACTGGTTAAGTAAAATGAACTATGATGAAGTGGAAGAATTATTATTAAAAATGCAATAAAAAACAAGACATAATCGGTACTTCATATAACACACACACACACACACACACACCCACACACACACTACACACATACAACAAATAATTCAAAAGAGCAGAAGTTTAGTCAAATACGTTTAAGTTACTGTCATCCTTTTTACAGTTGTGTAATATATAAAAAATTGTCAACAATATGCAAACTTCGGGAAGACGCTGCCTTTTGTAACACAGTTTTATAACTAAAACAAAAGGCAGAGTACTATTTGAAATTTGTAACATAACATAAGTTTTACAATAAAAATATTTGTATTTGTATTTTCTTTTCCTTACCTTTCCAAAGGCATCTGTTGGTCTATGGGTTTTGCTCGGAGGTACCGTTTTACCTGCGTCACACTAAACTTGCCTTCGTGCTTCACGCTCATCCTCATCCGGTACAAGGTGTTGTTGTCGTACAGCTGGAAATATATAAAAAAGTGGGTTTATTAATATGCTCAACGGAGCAAACGAAAGGGCGTGGCGTGGCAGAGGCGGACGTTGTTGCCTCGTTGTTGTTGGATGTCCTAACTAAGTGTACCTTGAGTAGTGGTGTAATAACTTTTATTGAATTTTAAATTTGTGTTTTTTAAAGTTAGTATAGGTACACAAAATTAAAATGTTGTTTTTTTATGTTATTGTGACCGACCAAGCTCGAGGCCCACCTGATGTTAAGCGGACTAACCTCTACCTATAACAGATGCATTTCATGACAAGTGACGAATTGCACTGCGCCCGTCACCTTAAGTCATAGTTGTTGTCTCATGTGCCTGTAATAACACTGACTCTCAAGGACTGCTGCCGGAACACATCATTAGGTGCTTGGCGACAGATTTTCTACTTGAGGGTGGTAGCTAGCCAGGCGGGCAATCGCAAAATGTCCTTCCACCATGCGGTGAAGCTAGAACCAGGGACCTGCGGCACGGCAGTACATAGCTATTACCGCTCGGCCATCATTGCTTCCGAATGATAGCCGAGCAATATGAATTTGAATTTGATGCTGTAAAATACAACGTAGCAGTGACCTTGAACAGTAACTGCCGTACTCAAAGACGATAATTGTTATGTAACATTTTATCGTTCTTTTTGTTCTGCTTTTGACAGTATTTGATGCTTATATTGGTAATTGGCATCTCCGAGTGCAACAATAAGTTACATTACAGGGTTTAAACTTACATAAAATGATTTTCTATATGGCATATTACAATAACATCATGACTCCAGCCATTCGAGGACTAGGACCCAGGCCAAGATGGTGAATGCTAACGTGACTCCATCTTGCCCCAGCTCATTGGTGAACGGAGCGATGTTGGTAAGGGACGATAGTAGCACACACTCCCTCTTCCACCACCACCATGGCGGAGTAAAAAAAAAAGAAATAATTTCCAAGCTTCCAAAAAAAAAAAAAACAGCCAAAGTGAAAGCTGATCTTACCTACCAATGGATCTACACAAACCCAACATTTGCCAAATAAAATGTTTTCTTTTTAAATAGTTCGAGACCCTTGGCGGCTATCGCTAGTTACCTGCTCTGGGCTGGTTATTATTTGCTGTACGGTTGACATTGGACTATAATCACACCAAGTTTTACGTTTGTAGGTTTTATTGTTTTTACAATAGAGCAAGACAAAAAACATTAAAAAATCACGTTTCTTGTATGACCCCTTTTTATTTCAACTTATTGCTATGTATTATATTTGTTAGGCAATCTACCATACTGTACCTATTGCTATAAGTACTCATATTCTGTGAAATAGTAATCCATCTCAAAGATATAGCATTTTACAGGTCGAAAGGAAGGATGACGGTCGAAGAGTTGAGGCTTAGCAATACGGAAGGAACCGACGTTGTGCGAAGAACTGAACTAAATACTCTTCAGCTAAGATAGCTAACTCTTTCATCTTCGTCAAAACGTAAATTTCAATACTTCAACAAAAATGGAAAAAAATTGAAGAGATTGTGATAATTTGTACAAATTTGAGGGAATAAAATCTATGAAAGACTTGTAGGATGGTCCACTTGCTCTATAAGCAGGAACGTTTATAGCGGGACCGTTGTTTGCTAAAGGAATAACTAGACCTAATAATGCTGTTAATATTATTATCATCATGCATTTGTATTTAGATTTTACACATTTATTCAAATGGTAAAATGCCGTGACTGAGATAGTCAAATTAAATGCTTTATGAATTTGAGTTATAAAGAATATCGAATACTGACAAAAAAACGACGAAATTCGAGCCCGCCATTTTAATTTTAACATCGAAATAGGTGAGGAAGAGCCCGCATAGTGTCAATCTTATGTCCCTGACCTATATAAATATATGTATACAGAACGCTCAAAAGACGTAAATAACCTGGCAGCACTGCATTGCGTTGCCCACCATTTTTTGTTTAATCTTAGAAACTAATCTTAGAATTGCACTGGATGCCCGGTCTATTAGTTCGAAACAGATATTCATTACCGCCACAGTTCTTTGACGCTTCGTGTAGACGCGCTATAGATAAGAAAGAATTACAAAACACAGTGGCTCGTTTTCTGGCTATCAAATTACACTGGCATAAAATTTAAATCTATCAAAGTAAACCAAACCAGGAAGTTATTTTGCGTGGTGGATCATGGAGTTGTAGCCAAAAAGGGAAGATCTTGGTGACGATCCTCAAGCATAGCTGCGTTGTCATCCTTGCTACAGATTGTGCAGCTGCACAATCTGTAGCATAATGGGTGTCTGGAGTAGCAGATACACTTTTTGCATAAAATTACGTAGTCCAGTCGCCCAGGGGACTAGACAGCACTCATTTTTCTGCTACAATACTCGCCTGGTACTTTCGAAGAATTCAATTTGTTTAACTTATATATTCTGAACTCTTACTGGTTTCTGCTTGCCTGGTACGGTCAAATTCAATTTTTCCCTGTAATGTTATAGCAGGAACGCTTATAGCGGGTACGTTGAGCTGGGTCCAGACCCAGTAATGCAATAATCTATATGCATAAGAATTGAGGAACGCAGTATAAGTGCTCAGCAGAACTGTTGGCACCCAACCCTGTTGATTCTTGAGCAAAAATAATTTAGCAGGGTGTCTGAATTATCTTATTGTTCACAAATCACCCCCATGCCTCGCGTTACCTGTAACTTCAACAGGCTTCTTTATATGAGGTAAGGGTTGCTTAAATTCCTACGTTTGACAAAGGGAACACAGTTTTAGCTCTGCAGAACACACTTCGCCATCTTCGGGCTATGCAAATCCTATGTCTATCAAATTGAATCAAACCACGACTAACCCAGTGCACGAATGTTCCGGCAACTGCCGGAATTCACTGTTAGGTACTTGGTGACGGATTTCCTACTTGAGGGTGGTAGCTTCCAGGGGGGCATTCGCAATATGCCCAACCATTATGCTATAACGACAGCCATCCTAAGACAACCGCTTAACGTGCTTTCCGAAGCACGGAAGCGCACAGCCACTACCGATCACCCAGACCTTGCTAACTTACTCGTAGCTGAATGGTTAAGAACGGCTAAGCAAACTACACTAGGAGCGCTTAAACATCCTCACCAAATTCAATCTTCACTCAACCATATTATGCTAATATAAAGCACATAATTTGCACAAGAGACTTATGTCTATCGTCAGTTATCGCACTTACCCTGTCAATAATTCCGAGTCTGTCAAAGTATATCAAGCCAGGAGCGACTCGGTTCGCGAGACCGATCATGGGGTCGTTGTAGCCCCAGAGAAAGCTGTTCGCATCCAGGTCTGTAACGATCCTCGAGCGGAGCTGCGTCGCCAGGGCGTTGAAGCCGTATCGGATGAGGAATGGGTAGTTCCGTAATAGGGATGTTGCACTCTGAAAACAAATTGTTGTAGGTTATATTATTTGTAGGCCTTTTTACCTTTTTATTGGAAGGACTTTCTGATCTGAATGATGTTATCTTGAATTTCTAGATCGTGTACTGGAAGAGTCAAGATTTTCTGAGTATATGCTTCGTGTAGAAGCTAAACACGTCGAAAAAAACCATTTGGTCTACGTGGCGTTTATTATAGTCAGCTTAGATATATTTAACATTTTATCAATGTTTTTTTTTTATGTCAATGTGACATAAAATATCCTTTGTCTATAACAGAAAAAATTCTGAGACATACAGTTGTTAAGTCTCATGTGCAAATAATTTCATAATTACTTGCTGGTTCTCAATGGTTAGCTTAGGTGCTTGATTGCAGATTTTCTACTTGAGGGTGGTAGCATGCCAGGCGAGCATTTGCAAAATGCCGTTCCACCATGCGGTGAAGCTCAAACCATGTGAGGATTTAACCAGGGATCTGCGGCACGGTAGTCCATAGCTATAACCGCAAATAATGCAAATGAAACAATTAATATAAATCCTATGTTAGTCTTTAGTAATGATTCCACCAAATCTGCTAATATTCGGACACCAACGCTATGTTCATGACGTCACATTCGAAAGGTATTTTTCTCTATATTATGTTCTATTATACATACAGGGTTATTGGTAAATGGCTAACAACATCTTGGGGTTGACTTCTGCTAGTCCTAACAAATATATTGACAATGTTTTTTTTTCTTTTTTTTTTTAATATTATATTTTTTATGTATTTTGACGGAATAAGCATGAGTACCACCTGATGGCACAAGAGACTTTTAAGTCTGTTGTGCCTGTAATGTATTATTTCATATTTTTTATTTATATGCTCGGTGTGAATATTCAGAACTCTATTCAAAGGGAGCACAGCGCGGCCCAGTGTTGCCGCGGCAGGCCGTCTTGGCTCGGAGTAGGCATTGAAATGTATATTCACTAATAAAAAAATAAAACAAAAAAATATCTCAAAATGTTTGTTAGGTTAAGCAGAAGTCAACCCTAAGAGGTTATTAGCCATTTACCAATAACCCTGTATATTAATAAACGTGCCAAATATAATAATATTCACAGAATAATTTATTGTATGAAGGAAAAACAATTGTAACCTAAATAATCCACTGCAATTATATTTTGTAGTACGAGGATAAACGGGACAAACAGGATGAATTTCATAAATACAATGAACGGCTTAGAAACAGTGTAGGAATGCGTTAAGGCTATAAATGAAAATACTTATAGGATACCTACATTTGAACTTGAAATACCTGCACATATGTATGTTATAAATAAATAGGTACCCGGCTGGGACTCGCGTTATATTTACCGGAAAGATTCCAAATATAAAATATAAAAAAGATATGTATGTACCAAATTTCTGATGACGAGGAGGAATATTATTTGCATTGTGCAAATATCAGATTGAAGTTATATTTTGCCAGATGATAAGAAGCAATGACGTTGCTAAACTAATAAGCAGAATCTATTTTGTTTGGAGGGCTGGTGCCCGCGGGGGGTCTACGGTGATCCGTAGACAGTGGTGTCAGGTATTCTGCCTCAAAACAGTAATGTGTTTTACTGAACTGAAGCTTGAAAGCTAGCAAACAACTGAATGAACGAGATATAATAGGTACAGTAGGTACCTACCTGTTATATCTCGTTAATTCAGTAATTTTGTATAAATTTATTAAAAAAGTAAAATTTGTATATTTTTTTAATTTCGTTAAGCGTTTTATCGTTCCATTGGAATTAAAACTGCAAGTTATATATATTTATGGAATCGTTTTTTAAAGTCCTTCATTTTGAAACTCGATGAGTTTGGAAGAAAAACTTTTTACTATTTTAATATAGCGTCAAAAATTCGCGTGTTTTTCACTTGCTTTGTAATCAAGACGAATCTAATGATATCTCATCATTAGCTGTTTGGAAGTTTTTTTTTATGCCTGATGGTAAGCGATGATGTGGTCGAAGATGTTGTTCAGGCTAACCTAGAAGTACTGGCTCTCAAGTTATGATGGAATAAAGAAACATACAAACAGACATACATACATGAACCCTGAAAACTAAACTTTTTGGGCAGTCGTGTAAAATCTAATATCTTGGAGTGACGACCACAGTCCAAAGCAGTGTCATACAAAACGGAAACAATTAGTAATGGGCAGGCGTAACGCTTAAATACTATCAGCAGGCAATTTGTCCACTACATATCAAATGTATCAATGTCCATGTAGCTATGTAATAAAGCAATTTCATGCACAGGTAGGTAATACTTTTCTTAAGTGACGTTGGAAAAAATATATGTACCTATGTACCTACGTCGGAAGAACGTGTCGACTGCCGACGCTAAGTAGGTATCGCGTTTGAAAATTATCCACTATTATCTTTAGGACTTTGATTTACTGCCAAGATAGAATGAGCTGTTAAAGCCACGCAAAAACTATAAAATGACAATGTAATACGACACAACTATTGCGTCTATGTTAGGACATTAAAAATAGAACAAGAATGCTTATCGTTATAAAAAGAAACATGAGATCTGGTATTTCTTTGTTGCTATTTTTTACTTTTTAATTTATATGTTTACCTTCCTCGAGTTTGATGTACCTACCGCTAATATAGGTTTCGTGAGTTGACGAGTAATAACACAAAGTTAATTTAACGTAACGTATAACGATAATTGCTGGTTTTTTTACCGTTTATTTTTATGGTGACGGAACAAACTTGATGTTAAGCGGGCTAATCTCTGCCTATAACATATGCATTTCATCACAGGTTACGAATTGCACTGCGCCCGTCACCTTGAGACATAGTGTAATTTCACTGGCTCTCAAGGACAGCTGCCGGAACACACCGTTAGGCGCTTGGCGACAAATTTTGAGTGAGTTACTTGAGGGTGGTGGCTAGCCAGGCGGGCATTTGAAAAATGCCCTGCCACCATGCGGTAAAGCTCAAGCCCGCGGCGGGATTTGAACCATCAACCTTCTGCGCAGCAGCCCACAGCCAATGCAACTGAGCTATCTCTTATTCAAAAATGTATTATATAATTCTATTGCCACATAGTATCCACAGAATATAACTACACTGCCTCATCATTAAAATCTACTTGATCGGTCAGATGAGATAATTAAAATAGTTTGTTACTCATAGTAATAAAACAACTTTAAACAGTTTAAATCGCGCATCTTTATCATCGTTTCAAACACTTTGCAGTGATCGTGGTCACGGGGTGACTAATAGGTTTTATTTGTCACATGACTTATTAAGAAATAATTTCGTTTTCTCTCAAGTGTTATTAGTTTGTTACGTTAAAGCCTATTATTCCATTTACTGAAAAATAATATACAAAAAAATAGTACATTGTACATCGAGGGAAGAAAACGATCTATTTCTGTTCGAGAATTTGTTTAAGGCCCTCTTGTACTAGCACAGTAGGCAAATATAGCGTGCGAGAGTTGCAGGCTATGGACACTACGCGGCGCTGCGCTTTAGATGCACAGCGCTCGTCAGGTCGATGTCCCCAGCCGCACGCTATCAGCTTCATAGTGTAACTAAAACAGTTGATCTACTTTAGGTATCTGCTACTAAATCCAGTACTCAATTATTATATTCTTGTGACTATTCCCTTATAGTGCAACTAACACAGTTGATAACCTTTAACTATTACTATTAAAATACATACCGTTAAGTGCTTGGCGACAGATTTTCAACTTGAGGGTAGTAGCTAGTCAGGCGGGTTTTCGCAAAATGCCCTACCACCATGCCAAATTACTGGTTCTATCTAGAGGACTCATAGCGGCACATACCGTTAGGTGCTTGGCGACAGATTTATTACTTGAAGGAGGTAGCTAGCCAGGCTGGTAATCGCAAATTGCCCTACCACCATGCTAAATAACTGGTTCTAGAGGACACATAGCGGCACATAGCGTTAAGTACTTGGCGACAGATTTTCTACTTGACACATAGTGGTAGCTAGCCAGGCGGATATTCGCAAAATGCCCTACCACCATGCCAAATTACTAGTTCTAGAGGACTCATAGCGGCACATACCTTTAAGTGCTTGGCGACAGATTTTCTACTTGAGGGTAGTAGCTAGCCAGGCGGGCATTCGCAAAATACCCTACCACCATGCAAAATTACTGGTTCTGGAGGACTCATAGGGACACATACCGTTAAGTGCTTGGCGACAGATTTTCTACTTGACACATAGTGGTAGCAAGCCAGGCGGGTATTTATAAAATGCCCTACCACCATGCAAAATTACTGGTTCTCAAGGATACATAGCGGCACATAGCGTTAAGTGCTTGGCGACAGATTTTTTACTTGAGGGAGATAGCTAGCCAGTCAGGTTTTCTCAAAATGCCCTACCACCATGCAAATTACTAGTTCTAGAGGACTCATAGTGGCACATACCGTTAAGTGCTTGGCGACAGATTTTTTACTGGAGGGAGGTAGCTAGCCAGGCTGGTAATCGCAAATTACCCTACCACCATGCACAACTACTAGTTCTCAAGGATACATAGCGGCACATAGCGTTAAGTGCTTGGCGACAGATTTTTTACTGGAGGGAGGTAGCTTCTTAGAGGGCACTGCTGCTCACTTTCCGGTATTTTCCCTTAGTTGCCTCTTACGACACCCACAGTTAGTAATTGGGGCGTGACATAGCCCGGCACCCCACGGGCTCGGCTACACTATTTACAGCTCACTGAACTAAAATAAGTGAATTGTTTAGAAAACCATACTGTACTTTTTATACTGTGGCGCGTGAAAACAATGCCATCGAGAAAGTATTTTTTTTATTTGGCATGGTTTGAAATGACGTACAAGACACTCGCCTGATGGAAGATTCACGCCAGCGGATAACCATAAATGTTGCAGTGTCACCATTCTCCTCATAATAATTCTGTTTATAAATATTTCTAGCTCGTAATCGCTGGAGAGAATTTTGCTGGAGAAAACGACACGCGTCCTACCTCGATGACGCCTAGGCGGGTACTGAATGACGTGCGCGAGAGCTTGAATCTTTAGATTTGTAGTTTATATTTTCTTGTTAAAAAACTATAGCTAAATTTGAAAATGTGCCTTCAAACGTTACTGATAAATAACAAGCTCTATCCATTGGTAAAACTTCCACATAGTTTCATGATAGTATCTTTTAGTTCTACCTGATTTAAGTAGCGATATGGTATCATGTTTGACATTTTTTTTATCGAAGAAATTGTTCATAATCACGTTTTTGACTTTGTACGTTCCTGGAGAGTATGTTCAACTTTATATAAATGATTTTATATACCTATTCTAAATTTTCAATTCTATTCGAGTTACAGATTTAAAAAAATGTCTTAAGTAGGTACAAGCTGGCCCTCTAGAACAGAAATAGAACTTTCTCCCAAATTATACATAGTGCTTTATACTACACCTACAAGGAAAATAAAATCATTATACGTTTTCTCGTACTTACCTCGAAACTTCTCAGGCGTTAAGTTCTTTATGACTTCTTGAGCTGAATTTCTTATTTCTGGTGGTGTCATCATTATAAAATCGTCACTTTCACTATCAGATGACATTTTGGAAAATTATTTAGAATAATTAAAAGCGTACTGATAAAATATCAATGTAATAAAAAACAAAATTTAACCAAACATAACAAATTGCCGCGCTTTTTTTTCTCGTAGTGCAAAAGAAGGTTGCCACCCTCCTTTCATTGAAAATCGACTACAAATAATAATGACGCCTATCTTTTCTAAGTATTTGATATAAAACCTTTTTGAGATTGATTGTTTTTATGTAAGCAGCTAAAAACAAAAGAACGCTACCAGGGCAGGTATGGATTTTCATACAACATTCCTTCACTGCTTCGTAGTGAAGGAATGAAAATCCATATAACTTTCCCCGCCGCACATTTGTAAGGGAAAAGTGACGAACTTTATAACATGTTTTTGAACGAGTAATGAGACCTTTTCTGAGTGGGTGTGGTATAAACTATATTTAAATATATTTTTTGACATATACGTTTTAAGTTGATATCTAATACAAGTTTATCACTGTTAATATACCATTATATTACTTAATTGTTGTCATTATCATTTTATAGATTTAACTTCCACTCATCTAATTTGTTATCCCCGATGGGGTCCATACAATCCTATGTACAGTCGCCTGCAATAAGAAGTATACACTTCGTAATTTTCAAAATAATGTGATGTCGCTAAGTTATTAATATTCGAAGTTAACATTAACATGAGTAAAAATATTCAACTTATTCTTTGATTTTAAGATACTTTTGATTATATAGAGAAAAACAGAACTCTTTGCCACTATTTTGAAAATTACGATGTGTATACTTCTTGTTGCAGGCGACTGTACCTATTATACTTTAAAAGTTTAATTTAATAACACCTTGTACATGGGGCACACTATAAGTTATGCACTTCTATTTGAATTTCGAATGTTATATTTTATTAAACGGCTTGCAACCTCTTTAATAATAAAAAAAATAAATAATACATATCAACTATAATAAACCAATATATGAACCAAGGCAGTTAGACACATAAAATCCCTGACTAAACTAATATCAAAACATATAAACTGACACACAATTGTTTCAGTGTCATTTGGACGTGCTCTAATTCTCGGGTCAAATGTCAAAATGACACAAGCATTACTCGAACATTAATATACGATCCAACGTTACGCTGTATACTGACAATAATACTTTTCGTGGCTCCATACGGGACTGTAATAACAAGTCTGGGTGTCTGATCATCTGTCTGGAGGTCATATTTTAAAGGCTTTTTTAAACACTCGTAATTTTTTTTGTCGCATCGATTGCTGCGGCCTTTACTCGGTTGGGTGATAGAAAGAGAGAAAGAAAATAAAATACATTTATTCAACAAAGAACAAACGATGAAATCACACATTTTTAATTGAAACTATTGTGTGATTTCAAGAAAGAGTTCCAAGTCAGCAAACGTCTGGGTGAACCCTAGCACTGATTTTCAGTTGAAACACCAATATACTGAGCGTTTCCTAGCTTACCGGTTATCTCAACTTGAACAGCTGTGGCTGGAAGTAAAGCTTCCAGGTGGACGCATGGCAGTGGGTACAGCATACAGACCAGAGAACATCAAAGCAACTACCGGTATTGAAGCTTTGAGTGAGTCCTTGGGTGCTTTCGCTCATTGCGAATATATTTGTTTACTCACGGATTTTAATGTAGATTTACTAAAATCTGATCATCGACAATCTCGCGAACTGTCAATATTTTGTGAACAACAGAATCTTAGTCAGATTGTGCAAGAACCCACAAGAATAACGAGTGACTCAGACACATTACTGGACATCGTTATGACTAATATCCCCGAAAAATGTCAAAAAGTAACAGTATTACACAATAAAGAGCTAAGTGACCACGGTTTAGTTTTGTGTGATTTTTGTATTAAAAAACCAAAACCCGTAGCACGTTATGTAGAGTCACGTACAATTAACGATATAAAACTGGAACTTTTGCAACCTGAACTGAAGTCTTTAAATTGGCAGGAAGTCGTGGCTCCACAGAATGTTCAAACACAAATAGTCAGATTTAATGAACTCATAATTAATCTATTTGATAAGTTGGCTCCAATAACGCGGAAACTTGTGAGAGAATCGCCTAAGCCATGGCTAACTAGTACTATTCGGTTAATGATGACTCTTAGGGATGAAGCTTTACTTAAAGCTCATAGAAAGAAAACTGAATCGGCCAAAAAATATTACAAAAGCTTAAAAAATTTAGTAACGGCATCTGTGGAAAGAGAAAAGTCAGCTTTTTTCACACATTACATTAATAAAAATGTACATAATCCAAAGAAACTGTGGAAATATTTAAGAAAAATAAAAACACTTAATAATAATCCTCCCTCTGTTCCCGATCATTTAATGGACGCAAACAAAATTAATAAACATTTTCTGAATCTTCCGGGAGACTTAAATATTGACGAAGAATTGCTTGCTTTCTATAACTCTACCAAAAAAAGTCAAGCGGTATTTTCTTTGAACACAGTTTCTGAAGAGGTTATTGGAAATTTTTTGAAGAGTATTAACACAAGTGCAGTAGGATGTGACCTTTTGAGTGCTGAAATGATAAAACTTACACTTCCAGAGAGTTTAACTGCCATCACAGATATTGTTAATGCGTCAATTTTGAGTAGTGAGTTTCCTTTGACTTGGAAGCGTGCATTAATAATCCCAATTCCTAAAGGCAATACTGTGCAGGAATATAAAGACCTCCGGCCTATCAGTATCCTGCCGGTACTATCTAAAGTATTGGAAAAAGTGGTATACGCACAAATGGAAAAATTTATTACAAAGGAAGAAATTATACCAAAATACCAGTCGGGTTTTCGTAAGAATCATGGCACTGAGACAGCACTGTTAAACGTATGTGACGATTTTTTAACAGCATCGGATTCGGGATTGGCTAGCATCCTCATATTATTGGACTTTTCACGAGCTTTTGACTGCATCTGCCCTAATCTCCTTGTCGCGAAACTCTCATACTACGGTTTCTCATCTGACACTTGTGACTGGTTCAAAACTTACCTCATGGGTAGAGAACAATATGTACAGCTTGAAAGTGGCAATGGTAAGAAAAGTGTGTCGTCTGTAGAGAAAATACATAGAGGCACACCGCAGGGATCAATTTTAAGTCCGATCCTGTTTTCTTTATTCACAGCGGACTTGCCTGCGTGTATCAGAACCTGCAAGTATCATTTGTATGCAGATGACACACAAATATATCATAGTTTTAAACCAGAGGATACTATTAGCGCTATAAAAGTAGTAAATGATGACCTGAATAGGATTTTTAATTGGGCTCGGCGAAACTCACTTATTCTTAACCCAGTTAAATCAAAATTTATGATCCTGGGAACAAAGATACAAATAAGTAAAGTGATGCAGTTCAAACCTAGTTTAACTATCAACAACGTAGACATACCGATGGAGGTCGAAGTTAGGAATCTGGGGCTAATAATTGATAATCAAATGAGGTTTGAAAAACATGTAAATACCAAAATCAAACAAGCTTTTTACAAATTGAAAGTCCTGTACAATATAAAAAAGCATACTTCTGTGCAAGTACGGAATTTACTCTGTGACCTTTTAGTGCTCTCTCCTTTTAATTACTGCAGTGCAGTATATGGGCCTAGGTTATGGAAAAAGACAGAAAACGCTATACAACGAGTGCAAAATGCGTGCGCTCGATTCTGTTTTTCTATCCCTAGGAGACACCACGTCACTCCGTTTCTAGTCGATAAGTGTATCCTGAACATGAAGTCTAGGAGAGAGCTTCATCTGGCATGTATTACCCAAAAAGTATTATACAGTAAAAATCCGCAATATCTTTTCGATAAACTTACATGGTTTAGAGACATACACGATCTAAATACTCGTTCTAAGCGTGGTAATTCACTGGATGTCCCTAAACATAGCACAAAAGGTTTTAAAGGCTGCTTCAAGTACAGAGCGTCCAAAATTTGGAACGATCTCCCACCACCTTTAAGAAATGAGCTCAGCAACCAAACATTTAAAATTCGTTTAAAACTGAATTTATTGCATCGGCAGAAACGTAACTTTGAAGCTACTTTTAAAATAAAGGGATCTGGCAAACACCATACAAAAAAATAATAATATACGTACCGCAATTCCACACAAAATCATATACACACACTTACATACACCCACACGCACACACACAACACACCCATCCTCACACACTAAATCACCGTCACTTCACACCACACATCTTGTTTATATTTGCTAAAAATATTTTATAAACTAAACGAGTCCAAGCGGACACTGTTTTAATTGTACGTTGATAATAGTAATATCTATAAATATGTATGTAAGTAATATAATGCGTTTTGTAACGTTCGTAGGCGTCTCGGCCAAGACCATAGCCCGAGCTCCCGGGTTGACTGAAAAACAGCGTTTTGTTAACATCACACTTGTGATATTAACATAACAAAAGCTGAGTTAATCCCTATTGCCTTAGGATAGTCTTGTGATTTAAGCATAGAGTGGTGATGTTTACAAGTATAATCATTTTCGAAATGCTGTGTTAAATGTTTAAGATAAATACCTATGTATAATGTGTAACATTACCAGGTTACTTATGGCAATAAAAAAGTTTTTTATTTATTTATTTATTTTATTTAATAGTATGACAGTCGTTATAGCATGGCGGTAAGGCACTAAGCAAATGCCCGCCTGGCTAGCTACCATCCTCAAGTAGATAATCCGTCGCCAAACATCTAACGGTGTATTCCGGCAGCTGTCATTGAGAGCCAATACCCATTCTAGGGCCTATTTAGTTCGACAGCGTCATATCGGTCTGATAGCGGTTCTTGCGTCGACAATTTTGAGTAGGGTCGCGTTTTCTTTTAAGAATAAAAGATTCTTATCAGGAGTAAAAAAGGAGCCGCTACAAGCGCATCAAAATAATGATTATAATGATTTATTGTCTTCAAAACTAGTTCTTTTCATGTGGGATTGTTACAGTACAAGCACGATGCCCACCTGATGTTAAGCGGTAACATCTGCCTATAACAGATGCATTTCGTCACAAGTGCAGAACTGCCCTGCACCCGTCACCCTGGGATATACAGTTGTTAAGTCTAATATGCCCATAGGCTAAAGCCATCTTTATTGTATTTTATTGTGATTATATTTTAATGTATTTTAATTTAATATGACATTGTTTGTAAATATTCACAGTAATAATAATTGTGTAGGATTGTATAATAATAAAATATATTTGTATAATAAGATATATAATGTAAATTTATGTAATAATGTTTTGTTTTGGGTAATTTATATTTTTGACATGTTGGTGTTTTGGACATCATAGTATGTAAGTCACATTTTTTTTTTTAAATAAAATAAAAATAAAATAATATAATAATAATAATATAATATAAAGTCTATGGATATGCCTGTAATTTTAAAGGCTCTCAGGGACTGCCTCCGGAACACACTGTCAGTTGCTTGGTGAGCACTCGCAGCATGCCCTTCCATCGCATGGTGGAAGTCAAATTCATCATTCCATAGCTATCATTACGGTTATCATTGCTTTAATATTAGTTTATTAACTTCGGTGTTCGTTCATGTGATATTGCCCAAGGTATTTTAGATAGCAAGCCCAATACAATACCGTTTATTCATTAATACAGTGCACTAGGGCAAGCCAATGCCTGCGCAACTGTTATTCCATTATGTACTATAATAATAACGATACTATTACCGTTATGATATACCACTACGTACTTAATAATACTTAGTCTGTTCTCCGTACTTTGCTCCCTATAGCATCTAATTAACCCACTCTACGAATTAATCAATCGAAGTCTCACATAAATAAAATAGGGCATAACTCACTGAAGTAACTGGTAAATCTGTGACGATTAGAATTTGAAGACAGATTTGAATTGTATTTTAATATACTGCCCCAGTGAGGTGCCGGGTTAGATTGCACCTCCCCATATCCTCCCGTGGGTGTCGTCAGAGGCAACTAAGGGTGCGTACCATTTGAGTGAGATTCGCTAAAAACGATCACACTCCCAAAAAGTTGTTCCACATGGGTCTTGGCGTTATTTTCGCCTTAAACACTACATCTAATGTCAAAAGTGACAGAAGTGGCAAATTTTAGTGGCATTCTTAGCGTTCTTATCCAAAAATGGAACGGGGATGACAGCAGAAACGATCACGTGATCACAACCATAGACGCAGAATGTGATCAAAATTATCGAAAATAACGTTCTTAGCGACTAATGGAACATACCCTAAGGGAAAAATACTGGAAGGTGGGCAGCAGCGCCTTTTAAAGAACTGCCATCTGATACTGCGATCCCTAAGCTGCCTGCCAAGCGTGGGGATTATGGCAAATACCCCCTTTGTAGGGGAGGCTGTGTTCAGCAGTGGACGAGCCGGCTGTTACAGTACATACTGCTCAATGATCCAATATTAATAATGTAGACACAAAAAAAGAGAGGAGTATATCCTGCATGAAGTCGGAATTCCAAATAAATTTTTGGTAAAGAAATTAGTAATTTATATAAACAAAGTTGTAGAACATATCTTATACGTTAACGTATAAAATGTAGGTACCTGTAAAAACGAATTAATATTCGTAGACGTATAACATATTCTTCTGCCTAAGTATAAGAGTGGGCTTATATTTTCCGGTCCGGATCTCATCTTTACTAGGTAAGAATTGGAAACTGGTTGCTGCCTTAGCGTGATCTTTCTTTCCGGTCCGATTCTATTCTTACTTGGGTCCTTTTTATTCTGTGACTAAGTATTGGAACCTGACGGCCGCCTTACACCTACCGTATCGCCAAATAGATATAATTTTTTTTAAAATAGACCCTCGTCAGTGAAGTTTCTTGCGTCAGACTGGACCGGCCAGTTGATCACTGCATTTTATGAATCCTACGTAACGTTTTCAAACGGTAAATTTTCATTCTAGTCGTGAGTCAGCTGCTGCAGTGAGAGGTCTTGCTATATGAACGAGGGTTTAGTTGTAAAGTACTTTCTCGATCGTGCGGTCGTAGAGTCAAGACCTCCTGAGGATGCTTCGTGTAGAATCGAAACGCGTCGAAAATTCTTCCGGTTTGGCTGCGTGGCGTTTGTGACGTCACGTCGGCTTAACAGGAAAATTAGGCGGAATTGTCACTAGATATATTTTTGTATTTTTGAAGTGTTTTATTAAAATATTAATTTGCTGTTTTCATAAAATATTTTAAAATTATTTGTTATTATTGTCATGTAAAGTACTGTTACTTTGATTATAAGGAAAAATAAAGCTTTTATGAATACTATATTTTCCATATTTAGTGCAAGATTATCTAATTACATTCATAATAAAAATTTGCATGTCCAACATCTTTATAATAATGAAGACACATTAAGTAAAAATGACCGCTAAACTCAAAGTGGCGTTAGTACTAATTGTGTGCGGTTTTATAATATATTTCAGTTCTCACAGCAGGAATACAAAAGCTGCATGTAATTAAAAAACGGACTAAAATATAAGTGATTATTTAGAAGACATAAATGCTTGGGATTTTCCACCCCGGCCAAACTACCGCCAGTCAGCTATGTTATAAATATTGTAAAAAATTTATATATGAATTAAAATATATTCATATATAAAATTTTAATAGTAAAATTTTTGTAATTGACTTTCACAAGAGTGTCGTAACCACCAAAATTGAATAAATGACTTTGATTTCCTTAAAATATACGGTGCGTAACGGCTTCCCTCTACTACCTAACCTCTTGCTCCGGCTCGAGCATTGGCCACGCCCTCGCCCTCGCCAGCCGGTAGCTTGCTTACTGCTCTTGCTTACCGGGCTAAATCGAATTCTGTGTGAGGAGGGTAGTACTTCTTGTAATGAATTATAGCCTCCACGCATCCTAATTCCTATTGAGATTCGGCCCGGATCGAAAGGTTTGAGTTGACACTTAAACTTTTAGGAACGTGTACCTACATTACATTACGACAAATTTGAACATTTTTCTTGAAAATTTACATGTGTTACTTTAAAAAAAATAAGCATTTACCCGCAGTCTCACTTGGTGGAAAGCGCACAAACATGCTTAAAGATATATAATTACTCTAGTGTCCATAAAAAAATCATAAACTAATTTCGTTGCTGTGCCTGTTATACACAATGTGCGTCATGGTGAAAATAAATATTTTTGTAACGTAAAATACCGACGCTGTTGTCTATAAAGAGTGTGTTCTATAAATTCGACTTCGAGCGAAAGCGCTATAAGGATAGTTTTGGAAAATTAGGTCATATAGGTATTTTATTTGATAATGTTCTTATTATACTTAGTAAGTAAATTTATTTTTCAGCGTTTTTTTATGCTTGACCGGTTAATCTTTGACCACTATCTTCCCTGATGGTAAGTGATGATGTGGTCAATGATGTTGTTCAGACTAACCTGGAATTATTGCCTCTCAAGGACAGCTGCCGGAACACACCGTTAGGTGCTTGGCGAAAGATTTTGGCGTTTCTTTCTCCTTAAAAACCCAAAGACACGGGTATATGTCCCTAAACTTATTTTTTATTTATATGTGACAATAATTTCTCTGTTTGCTAATTACAACGTGGATTGGGATTTAAAAAAAATATAAATCTGCTGCTCTAAGAATTGTTAAAAAAATAAAACATGTTGAACGTCCTAAAATCTTGAAATGATTTTTGTGTTTTAGTACTGTACTGTAACAGCTGGATTGATACTGCTGAGCAAAGCCTCCCCCATTAAGGGGTGGGGGGTTAGTCCTAATCACCACGCTTGCAGGCGTCATTCTACTCCTGCACCCCATGGGAAGTTTAGTGACCTTATATACCTTACGTAATGTAAGAAATTAAGACATACCATGAAAGCCAAGTTAGGAACTGTGACCCTGATGTCCTTAGGGTTGCCGATGGACTCTTCTGGAAGGAACTTGACAGTCAAGTACGGAGTGAACCATACTTCTTCATCTTCTTCATTAAGTTCTACATCTCCGTTCCTTCTTGTCTCTCTGAAAACATAAATAAGTATTAAAAATAACTAAATATTAGAGACTGCAATGTCATGGCTGATACAGTACAGTCGTGGTTCTACGCGTTGGCAACGATTATGATGGCCAAAATGACAGCTTAGAGCAGGTCCAGGCCATCACAGCGGGGTCAGCATTGCAGCCCTTGATGGACGAGCTGGAATAAAGGCCATCGGTCGATCCCTTTATAGCCCGACACCGTAGATAAGCTAAGCTCGAGGCATCGTAGCGTGGCCAACAGTAGAGTAATTACGGATCAATATGTATACTGCTGTACTCAACACTGCGAGTAATTTAAATAAAACCAAATTAGTTACAGTAGGAATTATTTTTGCACCTAATTATTCTCGAAATAAAACTCGACACTAATGCATTTTCAGATGAAACTCACCAGCAATTAATTTTCATACAACTTTACCAGCGCCTATTTCCTAAGAAATCTTACAAATACCATATTCAAAAGAGCATATCTGGTAATGAATGAGTAATTGGATATTAAATATTGGGAATCCCGCGCGTGTCACATTGTAGTTCTCAGACAACGGGATATTATATATTTGAGCCAGAAAATACTGTTGGAAGTCAGAAAAGACTGTCTTATTGCTCTATTTGATGTTTGCAGCAAAAAAGAGTTCGTATGTTTTTTTTTATACCTGACATGTTTTCCTTTGACCACTATCTAACCTGATAGTAAGTGATGATGTGGTCGAAGATGTTTTTCATGCTAACCTGGAATTACTGGCGCTCAAGGACAGCTGCCGTAACACACCGTTAGGAGCATGGCGACAGAATTTCTACTTGAGCGTAGTAGCTAGCCAGACGGGCATTCGCAAAATGGCCTCCCATCATGATATAACGACCGGGAACGACGGCTTAACGTGCCCTCCGAAGCACGGAAGCGCTCAGTAGTAATGTCACTAGCGGTCACCCATCCAACTCATGACGCGGGCGACGTTGCTTAACTCTGCTGATCGGTTAAGAACAGCTAAGTAAACTTCGCTACGAGCGCTTCATGTTGAATCATCAATCAAGAAGCAATAAACATGTGGAATTATCGCATATTGCAATAGCACATATTGGATTATTAACCCAAAGGTGACCATAATCATAGTAGGCCTAGTAGGCATAGTAGGTATAGGTAGACCCCCCACTCGGACTGACGACATCGTGAAAGTCATGGTTACAAGTTGCTACTAGCCGTTCTTTGTGGCGTTCTACCGGGGAGGCGTTTGTTCAGCAGTGGACGTCTTCCGGCTGATGGTGATAATGAGCATAAACATATTTTACAATATTCCTAAACAACAGTAGATTTTTATTTGACTTTGTGACGCACATACCTATTACTCTATTATTTATATTAACTACTTTATACTATATTATTATTTAACTACTTTAGTTCTTATTAAATTAATTTTGTAAATATTATTTACGTCATACTGCATGCCTCATGTAAAGTCCGACTAGAGTGTAAATAACAAATATTTTTAAAATATTTTAAGAAAACATCAAATTAATATTTTAATAAAACACCTAAAAAGCGTTTTTTTCTTGTAAAGTAGACAATGGAAAATGATACTCGTGGATTTAAATTGCGTGTTAAAAGCGGAATCTACCGAATTAATGGGAAAACTTAATGTCGATTAAATTCCGCACTCCGTTACGCTCATTCCTTTTTAGAAAGAAGATAACAATTATTTGAATTTTTCCTCATTTTACTAAATGTAATAATAGTTTGTTAGTTGTAGTGCAAGGTTGGAAAGTCGTTATTTAGCGTGAGTATACTTGTACTCAAACTTGTAGAAGCAATGGTTATAGGATTGAAAATATATCCTTAAAATCCTTAGCGTACGAATGGTTTCAAAGGCACGAGACGCAAAGTTACTTTGCTGGCGAGCGCATCACATAATATTTCTCCTCACTACAATAATGTTTCGAAGTGGGGCCGACTGAACTTAGTTCAATTTAACCCCAAGAAGACACAAGTTTGCGCGTTTACCGCTAAATTATCCCCCTTTGTCGTATCCCTCCGTTTTGACGACACTCCCCTTGCCCCATCAACTAGCATCGGAATACTTGGCGTCGACATATCGAGCGTCGTTCAATTTCGCTGTCACTTGGAAGAGAAGGCTAAATTAGCCTCTAAAAAGCTTGATGTGCTTGGAAAGGCGAGGTGGTACTTCACGTCGGCCCATCGCCTGCAACTTTATAAGGCTCAGGTTCGGCCTCACATGGAGTACTGCTCTCATCTCTGGGCGGGAGCTCCCCAATACCAGCTTCTTCCATTTGACCGCATACAACGCAGAGCGACTCGAATCGTTGACGATCAAGTTCTCTCCGACCGGCTCGACCCTCTGGCACTACGTAGAGATGTTGGATCACTCTGCATCTTCTACCGCATCTATCACGGGGAGTGTTCTGAGGAACTGTTCGATTTACTACCTGCAGCTCAATTTCGCCATCGGACTTCCCGACAAAGCATGATGTTTCATAAATTTCATGTCGACGTCTGGAAGTCCACAACTTTGCGATTTTCACGGCATTTTCTACCTCGCACTGCCACAATATGGAACCAGCTGCCAGGTGCAGTATTTCCGAATGGATACGACTTAGGGGCCTTCAAGAAGAGAGCATATTCCCTCCTCAAAGGCCGGCAACGCATCCTCGATACCTCTGGTGTTGCGGATGTTCGTGGGCGACGGTGATCACTTACCACCAGGTGAGCCGCCTGCTCGTTTGCCGTCCTATCCCATAATAAAAAAAAAAATAAAAAAAAAACTAGTAAAAACGCTTATATAATGTAGTATATTAATTTCTATCAATAAGATTACTAAAAGTTGGTATTAATTATAGTAAATTCATTTTTCTGGATCTTTTATGGGGGTTCTAATTTCAGAAACCTTTTCCACACCAGCGGCTGTTTTCGAATAAAAACAAGACTCTTAGATTAAAAAAATTAGTGGTTTGGATTTCAAAAAGAATAAACAACAGTTTTATTTTTTAGGGTGTACAAGGATGTTGTTGCCGGCTGTCAACAACAAAACTCCACCGGACTTTGGGCGAGGGAAGGCCCTAGCTTATAACCATGGAGGGGGAAGTGCCAAAGCACTTCACCCAGAAGTTAAGTAAATAAATATATTGCTAAAAATCGGAACAGACTGGCAAGATACGCTATTTATCGCCAACTGAATTCTTCTTTATCAATCGATCGAACTCCAGAGTGTAATTCACTTGGCTGTGTTCCAGAGAAAGCATGAGTCACAGCTGTGACGTCAGACCATTTGAGCGGTGCAAAGGTCGTAGAGCTCGCAGACGATTCATTTGGTCACAAATCAATAACATCAGACATTTTATTTGTTTGTTGGTTTGCCGTTTTTTATGCAGCATTGGAGAAATGATGTGGTGTTTTGCTGGGATATGAAGTTTGAAAGTGGCATAAGATCCTTTTGAATCCGATTTCATGTGTAGGTCCCGATGGATTTCAATGTTACCAAAACCATGTTGTCCAAATGTTTTTTTACTAAACATTTGGTGCACTAAGTGTGCACTATATTTTGGGTCTTGACCATCTGATGGAAGTTAGTGGCATCGTCGACGCTGAAATAAGTTTGCCTATAAGAATCGCTTTGTACTTGGGAACTTTTAGATAGTTTATATACAGGGTATTGGTAAAATGCTAACAACCTTTAAGGGTTGACTTCTGCTAGTCCTTACAAACATTTTGAGATGAAATTTTTTTTTAATAATTTTTGTGTTTTTATTGAAGAATAGAAGAAAAAATATTTACACGAAGAACGTGATCCTAAAAGTGTGTGGTGCCTGTAATTTATAACTTGATATTTTTTATTACTTTACTCGATGTAAATATTCAAAACTCTATAAAAAGTGCGCGCGGTGCGATTTTTCGACAACGTCATCATTTACCATCAAGATAAATTGTGATTAAAGTATGACTATTATCTAAAAGAAAAATACCACTCTCCACCACAACTTTTTTAACTTTAAAATGACTTTATATTAAAAAATTAAACAAATATAAACGGTTTAAATCGTGCATACACTTTACAATTGCGAAAAATTTATAGGTTAGCCTAAACAACACCTTCGACCACATCATCAGGTGACAAAGTGGTCAACGGCTAACCTATCAAGCATAAAAAAAAAATTAAGACAACATAAAAATTTTACAGTTTCGAGAGGTTTCCGTTTTCATACTCGCAAAAAGTGATGATATAATTTCCGTTTGCATACCTTGTTTTTGAAAGATGATCAAAATCAAGAAGTTATCCTGACTCAGCTACCGCAGTCACAATATACAAAGGAAAGTTTGTCGCTAATGTTATAATACCTTTTCCGTGTTACCAAACAATAACTATGTATTGATTGTGAGATTGTCAGTCAAATTTTATAATATTATTACAAACAGAAGTAAATAAGTAATATTTGACATCGGAAAGTTCCACTTTGCGCTTGGTGTCAAGTACAAATTGATCTCTTCAATTCAGATTTATTCAAAATAGGTGTCTGTGAGACGGTTAAAGTAGTGTTACGAATCAAAGATGTATTTCAACCTACCAGTCTAAATAGTCACGTGCTATGTAGATAGATGTCGCCAAAGTCAAAAAGACGTGCATGATGTAACTAAAACTTTTACAGTTTTTCCTTTAATCTATTCAATTCGTACCAAATTTCAAGATTTTGTGTTCACGGGGTACCCTGTAAGTTTTGATTCCCTTCGAGTGCCCAAAATTTGCGGCATAAACGGCTGAATCTTTTGATTGCGCTGGCTTAGAAGTTTGATTTTTTCACAACTCCAAGTAACAGTAGATTTAAGTATTTGATATGAATTTCAGCTTCATACCTTTACGCGTTCATAAGAAAAAGTGTCTTAGCAGACAGACGGGCGTACAACAAAGTGATTCTATAAGGTTCCGTTTTTTCTTTTTGAGGTACGGATCCTTAAAAACCAAATCCATACAATGATCCTCTGTCGAGGAGTTCAATTTCACAGTGACCTAATCAGGGCATCGCTTTAGTACAAAACAACTGCTCCAAATTTATTATACAGTCAAAAAAAATTATAACACGAAATAGAATATCATTTATTCTTGGATCATGAGTACTCTCCTGGGGGCCAAGTAGTTACATGTTCATATTCAGCATATATTCATTCAAGATTCATACAAGATAGAATCGGTAGTCTGCTGATCCCTTATGAATATATGAATCTATGATGAATCAAGGCTGGTTTGACGATATTGCCAACAAAAAATAAAAAAGAAGAGTACGGTAATTCAGAAAACAATTTCATTGTTATTTTGTTTCGTTTTCATATGAAACCGAGATTGAATGAATATTGACTCAATATGAACGATATGAGGTTAGTAGATTACCAAAAACTTCAAAATTGACCAGGCCGAGTCCATTATAGATTCATATTGATTAGCAGACTTGACGCCTTGGACTTCCCTCAATATTATATAGTTATAACAAATATTGCAGAAAACTAATAAATTTGCTCAAAAAGTAATAGTAACTAACATCTACATCAATAGCTAATATTTATTATTAGTTTTCGACCTACTGACCAAATATCCACCGCTTTGTATAAATTACCATAAATAATGTTAATAATAGATATACGAATTGCTGATCAAATATCGCTGGCAGGTCAAGTTAATTGATTGCTTATATTTAACAAGTGTTTTTGTATTGTGTAGCTTTAATGTGACCATAGTACAGTTCCCAGCTTAAAGGGTTAAGAGTTGCGATATGAGTCTTTTCAATGCAATATACTTCCTGAAAAAAGTACATACTTTATAAAAATAAATGTGATTGACCAAGTTCGAGGCCCACCTGAGTGGACTAACCTCTGCGTATAACAGATGCATTTCGTCACAAGTCACGATTGCACTGCGCCCGTCACCTTGAGACATAGTTGTTAAGTCTCATGTGCCTGTAATTTTACTGGCTCTCAAGGATTGCTGCCGGAACACACCGTTAGGTGCTTTTGACAGATTTTTCTACTTGACGGGTGGTAGGTAGCCAGGCGAGCAATCGCAAAATGCCCTTCCACCATGCGTTGAAGCTCAAGCCAGCGGTGGGGATCGAACCAGGGACCTGCGGCACGACAGTCCACAGCTATTATCGGTCGGCCATCTTTGCTTCAAACACACATTGCAGAAATAAAACGAATAATTCATTATTCTTTTACAATAATTCATTATTTTTTTGCTTACTTCGTTAATCGCGATTAATTGCAATTGAACTGAATTTAATTATCCTCCATTAAAAATGATAAAAGAATCTAACATCTATTTTATTTATATAGCAATTTATATAGCAATATCGTGATAACAACAAATGCTTAGTAATCGATTCTTAGTAGCGTAGCTTCGAGCGCACCATCCCCGTGGGGTGCCGGGTTAGATAGTCATCCCCTTTCTACCAGTGGGTATCGTATGAGGCGATTTAAGGTAAAATACCGGAAGGTGGGCAGCAGCTCCTTCCGAGGAATTGATATCTTAAACTGCGATCTCCAAGACGCATGTCAAGTGTGGGGATTATGACAAACCCCCTCTAAATGGGTGAAGCTGTGTTCAGCAGTGGACAATCTGGCTGATACAGTACAGTAGCTTCGAGCGTAGAGCGGAGTTGAAATGGCACCTTGTCTCGAGCCTAACGATCACGAGGGTAGGAAGAAAAAGCTTTTTTATATTAAGTTTTTGCACATAGGTAACTCACACATAGGTAAAAGGGCCAACCTCTTCCACCTTCAGTTTGGGGTCTAATCCGGTGATGAATCTCTCTGCGTTGGTGATGTTGAACACGTAGAGGGAGAGACGGGTTCCTGATACCTCCGTCTGGAATACGTTGAACAGGAACGAGCCAATTTTTACTGCTGTAACCTAAAATAAAAATAATATTATACATTCTAAAATTGAAGTATTGTAAGTATAATTTGTAGCTACAGCAACAGTTAGGCCAAAAATTTCACTCCATCCCTTTTAGATAGTTCTGTAGTAAGAATGGGAATTAATTTAAAATGATGCCTAATTACAACTGTAGGTACTGGAAATGAAATGAAATTTTGATTGTAGTACAAAGCAATTGTACTGCCCGTGGGGTGCCGGGCTAGAATGTCACCCCCCCCCCTATCTCTACCCGTGGGTGTCGTAAGAGGCAACTAAGGTTAACACACCAGAATGTGGGCTGCAGCACTTTCTGAGGAACTGATATCTCACACTGCGATCTCCAAGCCGCCTGCCAACCGTGGGGATTATGGCAAAACCCCCCTTAATGGGGGAGGCTGTGTTCAGCAGTTGACTATCTGGCTGATACAGTACAAAGTAATTGGAAGACCATGTACTACCCAAGAGACTTTAGTTCTAAATCAGAATGATTTATTGCATAAGCTGTACTGAAAATGTTGTTAAAACAATGTTTCATTGAGTCGCAACAGTTTTGTCCTTTTCTGATATACAATATTAAAATATGTTATTAAATTAAGTTACCTTATCATGCAAGTCAATTGCGGACTAAAATTACTTAAATTGCTTTTTATCGTGTGTAAATTTTCAAAAATACAAACAAGTACAAAAGAATTCTTTCAATACAGATAAAAATATTAAAAATATCATACCACGGTTTAAAAGCATATAAAAATTACATGTTTGCTATGTTATCAATAAGATATTAGTTGATGGGTTAGCCTTTTTCTAACATGGTCAACGTGCTTAACTAGCGCAAAAAAAAAACAAGATGGTACACAGGCCTGTTTAGCATCTTCGACCACATCATCACTTACCAACAAGTAAGGTTGAGATCAAACGCTAGCATAGTAGCAGTAGAAAGGACAACCAGTGAAAATGAGACACATCGAATTTGTCCAGTTATTTGTTATGTCTGATAGGTTAGCCTTTGACCACTATCTCACCTGATGGTAAGTGATGATGTGGTCGAAGATGTTGTTCAGGCTAACCTAGAAGTACTGGCTCTCAAGAACAGCTGCCGGAACACACCGATAGGTACTAGGCGACAGATTTTCTACTTGAGGGTGGTAGCTAGCCAGGCGGGCATTCGCAAAATGCCCTACCACCATGCTATAACGACTGCACGACCGCGCGCGACGTTGCTTAACTTTGCTGATCGGTTAAGAACAGCTAAGTAAACTTCGCTACGAGCGCTTCAAAAAGTTACTTACTTATTCTTGACTTAATAAGGCGGATAATGTACATCTACACTTAAATTATGAGAGGAAAGATTTTTATTTTTGTATGTAATATTTTTGTATGAATGAACATAAAAAGTCCTGGAACTATTTGAAAAATTCTTTCACCATTAGAAACCTGCATCATCCCTGATGAAAACGGGCTATAGAATATTAAAAAAAAAATTAAATACCCGAGCGAAACTGGGGCGGGGCGCTAGTTATTATTAAGTTGGTCAGATTGGCACAACAGGAAAATTAAGATGACCATTTACTTAGGCCTATAAACAAATTTTTAACATAGTGTCGGTAAAGTAGAGGTCTACAGTTTTTTTTAATATTCACAAAGCATTACAGTTAGCTCTTAAACGTCATGACTTACTTTTACAGACGTCTTATTTTAAAATTATAATTGGATGTATAAAATATTATATTTAACATTGTTTTTTTAAATGAATAGATTCAGGCGTTACTTTGCGGAAATCCATATTTAATAATAACAAATATATTAAAAGTATTTTAAGAAAACATCAAATTAATCATTTAATAAAACACTTAAAAAATCCTTGTAGAATTATACTTATCTAGTGACAGCTCCGCCTAATTTCCTGTTAAACCGACATGACGTCACAAACGCCACGCAACCAAACCGGAAGAGTATTCGACGCGTTTCGCTTCTACACGAAGCATCCTCAGGAGGTCTTGACTCTACGAGCGCACGATCGAGACTGAAGTAAGAACTCATAGAGTGAAGACCTCCTGAGGATGCTTCGTTTAGAAGCGAAACGCGTCGAATACTCTTCCGGTTTGGCTGCGTGGCGTTTGTGACGTCACGTCGGCTTAACAGGAAATTAGGCGATATTGTCACTAGATATATTCATTTTTATATTTTTCAAGTGTTTTCTTAAATAATTAATTTGATGTTTTCTTAAAATACTTTGAAATAGTTGTTATTACTGTTTTTTTTTTAATATTGTCCAATAAATTACCATTACATCAACTAATTGAACTATTACTTAGACTATCAATCAAATAAATTATTGTTTGCACAACATACTAGGATGGTAAAATTAAATATGCTCGAACCTAGACTGAAAGAGCAAGCTGCTATAGTTGCATTTTTCTCGATATTGGGGCAGGAAGTTCAATTTCTCAACTAGATTTTTTTTTATACCTGATAGGTTAGCCTTTGACCACTATTTCACCTGATGGTAAGTGATGATGTGGTCGACGATATTGTTCAGGCTAACTTAGAATTACTGGCTCTCAAGGACAGCTGCCGGAACACACCGTTAGGTGCTTGGCGACAGATTTTCTACTTGAGGGTGGTAGCTAGCCAGGCGGGCATTCGCAATATACCACCATGCTATAACGACTGCCGTCCTAAGACGACAACCGGGACCGACGGCTTAACGTGCCCTCCGAAGCACGGAAGCGCTCAGTAGTAATGGCACTAGCGGTCACCCATCCAACTCATGACCGCGCGCGACGTTGCTTAACTATGCTGATCGGTTGAGAACAGCTAAGTAAACTTCGTTATGAGCGCTTCAAAAAATGAACTAAGAGTCTCCGGGGCAGTCCACTAATTATTATATTCTTTGAATTGTGATGTTACACCCGTGATTCAACTGTTTCATTGTTGTATTACACGTGCGTACGTCGTGTGTTCTAATTGAAAGAGTATTGAACGCTAATTAATATCAAACAGTGAACCACAAAGTGCTAAGTGAGTACGCGGCCTTAAAGGTAAATCCCTAATGCATTATAGAAATACGAGTATATGTATGTGTTTCACAGACCCGTGGGGTGCCGAGCTAGAATTACGTTACCCCAAATCTGTGGGAGTGTGTGTGAATGAGAGGTGACGATGGTAAAATACTGTAGGAGAAAGGAAAACCACCAGAAGGTAATTCTAGGTTAGTCTAAACAACACCTTTTCGACCACATTATCACTTACCATGAGGTGAGATAGTAGTCAAAGGCTAACCTATAAATTATATATATATATAAGGTAGGCGGCAGCGCCTTAAAAATAACTTTTTTATGCCTTACAGATTTTCACCTTTGACCACTATCTCACCTGACGGTAAGTGAAGATGTGGTCGCAGATGTTGTTCGGGCCAACCTAGAATTGCAATGTGCAAAGAGGAGTTAAGGGTATCCATGGTAGACGTTAAGTATTAATATATGTAAATATAAAGTTTAAAAATTCAGGTCTATAATTTTTACTTTATTATTCAAGACTTTATTAAAAGACAAACTTTGATGAAATTGTATGTTCAATGACAGTGTTAATTTATTGCATACTAGCTGTACCTGTGACTTCGTTCGCGATTGCCGTACCTGCACACTAATTATTCACATTTGAACACTGTTTATCTCATATTAAGCTTCACCGCAGACCACAGTCTGCGGTGAAGCACTCTTAGTAAAGCATAGCTCAGAAAGGAGCTTTTTTACTTTGGGTTTGAAAACTCCCGGGTTGTATTTTCCAGAAGACAGTAGTTAAGTAACTCATCTCTGAGCTCCTTCGCGGTTCGCACAATAAATGTTGAAGCAAAGTACTTTGTGCGTTTCTTTGGAATTTCGATTTTAAAACGGCGTCTTTTTGCCGAGGTTCTCCTTATTTGGCGATAGGACGGAAATATATTAGATCGTGCACTTCCATTGCACAGTCTCCAAAATATATCCGTCAAATGATAGATAGTTTAAAAAACTGATTGTGGCGAATGTTCCGGATTTTGGAGTTTTATCTTAGCAAGGTTGCAAAACTAATTAAGGGTGTCGAGCTTCCCGTGGGATGCCAGGCTGCCCGTGGGGTACCAGGCTGCTCGTGGGGTGTCGGGCTGCCCGTCAGTTGCCAGCCTGTCCGTGGGGTTACAACTATTCAAAAAATATATATATATTGAAATCGGACTGCGCGTTAATAAATTAAAACTAAGTGTACATTTTGACTTTCATCCCCTTTTCCGAGGAACCGTGCTGAATTTCTGGATAAAAAGTATACAATAAACATCTTTGTAGTATGAACTCAAATCGTGTAAAGTTTAGTTGAATTCCATTCAGTAGTTTGGAGTGGTGCGCGGCCGGGATACAGACAGACCGACAGAAAAATTAAAATAATATATAGTTTTAGCATCAATGTGAACAACAGAGTGCTCGCCAATTTTTTTCTTCAAAATATAACCCTTGTACAGAATTGGATCTGTTACAGTTTTATTATAAGTATAGATAACTAGTATATTATCTTATTTAAACAAACTTTTATTGTATTGTAAATGGCAATTGTGTAAATACATGATGATATTGCAAATAAGATTATACTTGGATGTTATGTTTAATAATAATGAAATTTATATTAATAATTTGTAATTTACTACTTAATTTGGTCGCCTAAAATTTTACTCCTCCAGAAAGACTTGATGTAACTAATATGTATATAATATATATGTATATACATATTCCATAACGTAAATCTGATATATCATGTTATCATGTTGGGCAATAAATATATCTTTGTGTTTAAGGACTGCTGTCGGAAAAACCTGTATAGTACCACCAACTTAACTGTGCAGTTCTCGAGGGCGCTATTGGTCAAGGAAATCAACTACAAACTGTCACAATTTGAGGGAATTTTGTAGTTCTTTTTTCTGTCGCCTGAACAGATAAGTTGGTGGGTCTGTCAGGTGCTTGGAGAGAGATTTCTACGACTACCTTCAAGAAAATTTTTCTTCTTGACGTTCGTAGCCTTTCCATGCGGTGAACCTCAAGCTGGCGATTGGGATCGAACCTTGGACAGCACGCGGTCCTTTGCTATTACCAAATTTTTTTATTGTTCAAATAGTTCAGTTTGTAATATATTTCATGTTATTAGTTTGCCTGGGTCTTTATTATTACCCATAGATCAGATGACTATTATTAAACACCCAGACAAACTTCTTACATCTATTAGGTACTCAAATACTCATTTATTAATAAAGTTTGTGTACAAGTTTGAAGCGCTCGTAGCGAAGTTTACTTAGCTGTTCTCAACCGATCAGCAAAGTTAAGCAAAGTCGCGCGCGGTCCGGAGTTGGATGGGTGACCGCTAGTGACATTACTAAATACATTTTAATTTATTCTTGACTAGTTTATTTTTATTGCCTGATAGATTAGCCTTTGACCACTATCTCACCTGATCGTAAGTGATGATGTGGTCGATGATGTTGTTCAGGCTAACCTAGAATTACTAGCTCTCAAGGACAGCGGCCGGAACACACCGTTAGGTGCTTGGCGACAGATTTGCTACTTCAGGGTGGTAGCTAGCCAGGCGGGCAATGACAAAATACCCTACCACCATGCTATAACGACTGCCATCCTTAGACGAAAACCGGGACCGACGGCTTAACGTGCCCTTCGAAGGCTCAGAAGCACGGAAGCGCTCAGTAGTAATGTCACTAGCGGTCACCCATCCAACTCATGACCAGACGTTGCTTAACTTTGCTGATCAGAAAGCATACTTCGCTACGAGCGCTGCATCTTGGCTAAAATGACTTCTGACTTTCATGCACACGTTTTACAATATATTATTCTTGTGTTGTTACAGATAATATAATATGGTACAGACCCTACCGTCCCACCAACTTATCTGTTCAGGCGGCAAAAAAAAGAACTACAACATTCCTTCAAATTGTGGCAGTTTGTAGTTGATTTCCTTGACCAGTAGCGCCCTCGAAAACTGCACAGTTAAGTTGGTGGCTATACATACTTCAGCAAAGGTGAGGAAGATGTCAGAAAACTACACAGTTAATATCGTCAATTGGTAGTTGAACTGTCAAATATACTCACGTATCTGATAGCCATGTTGATAGGATCACAGATGATGGTCAGAACTGGTATCAGAAGCAGAAAACCGCCCACTGTCGCGTTTGTTATTATCTGACCTGAAATAATATAACATGTTTATCTCTCTGGTCTAGTAATTGAGAACAATAGAGAAATAACAATTAAGTCCAAGTCGGATTACCTTGGCAAATAAGGTTGTTATCGTTTTTTTATTTAAATCTCATAGATAAAGAAAGAATAGAATATATTTATTGGCCTTATAACATTGATTGTCATACTGGGCAAGTCAGGAGTACAATTTTGGATAATATTAATTAAAGATCTCACATAATACAAAACAGCAATAAATATTTTGGTATACATCAAAATTATTATATATTCGTAAAAAAATTACAAAATTAAGGAAAATCAAAATAATAAAAGTAAACATAGTATAATAATTATAAATAGAATGTCTGGAATTTGTTCAATATACAAATATAAATAAAAAAATATGTCTAGACTCTATATGAATTACTGTTATAAATCTTATTTTACGCATATGCAGTTAAGTGTACTTTAATAAATAATTAAATTGTCATAGTTACATTTATTAAAACTCAACTTTTACAAGAATGAAGATTCCGTGAGGCGCATGTCCATGAATTCATCTAGGGAATAGAGTTGATGTGTTTAAAAAAACTGCTTTAGTATAGTAATTAAACAACTTTAAACGGTTTATACGCGATTTAAACCATTTAAAAGTTGTTTAATTACTATGTGTGATAATCGCGAAAACCTAAGACAAAACTGCTTTAGTACTTTTTTAAAGTCAATTATATTTAAATTTGATATTGTCAAAGGTCTTTTATTGTACATAGAAATTTTATTGCAGATTCCCTGTTGTCGGACCTTTGTCAGTCTAACTTTAGATCGTCATTATAATTAATATTTTCATTCAGCAGCCATAACGTTCCCGTTGGACGGGGCTCCCTTGTTAGGAGGATAGTCCCCACGTTCGGAAGGCGCGGTGTAAGTTGGCAGTTCTTCAGCAAACCCATTGGCAACGGCGATAATGATAACAATATAATTCATAACTAGGACATGCTGATGATGCCAACTTATTAATTTTTATATGTTGGAGCGTGAGCACAGACTTCATATAACAAGACGACAATACATCGGGTTCTTCTCAGCGTTCATCCATAAAGTAAGTTACGTTCAGAAACATCAAGTGGGTAGCTGGAGTTAGTTTGCTACGAGACTGGCAATACTATGATTTATCGACCTTATTCTAGTCTGTGATTGCCGATAGTCTATAGTCAGTTGAGTCTGTGGTGCTTACGTTATGAGAAACTACAGTCCATTCTATAGTACCACCAAGTTAACTGTGCAGTTTTCGAGGGCGCTACTGGTCATGGAAATCAACTACAAACTGTCACAATTTGAAGGAATGTTGTAGTTCTTTTTTCTGCCACCTGAACAGATAAGTTGGTGGGTCTGTACTCTTTTACCGACCGCCGAACAGGCAACACCTAAGACAGTTAATATTAAAATTGAGAACGAACTAATCAGTCTACACAGCGCAATCCTATAACGAAACAGTGAAGATTTAAAGATATTGGCACAAGCGTATAAGTAGTAGTAGCTGTATACCTAAATATAACATTGTGCTGGTGGACATACCCTCATAATGAAGAGCCTGGCTCCCCGTCGGGTGCCGGATTAAAATGTCAGGGGTGCCCCATTTCTATCTGTTGGTGTCGTAAGAGGCGAAGAAAGGTAAAATACCGGAAGGTGGGCAGCAGTGCGTTCTAAGGAACTGATATCTCAAACTGCGATCTCCAAGACGCCGGCTGATTTTAATTAGTTTTTGATATAAGTTACATATTAGGGTGCTTACCATTTGAAGTTAGATTCGCTAAAAACGATCACACTCCCAAAAAGTTGTTCCACATGGGTCTTGGCGTTATTTTCGCCATAAACGCTACATCTAATGTCAAAAGTGACAGAAGTGGCAAATTTTAGTGGCATTCTTAGCATTCTTATCCTAAATGGAACAGGGGATGACAGTTAAAAACGATCACAGTGATCACAACCATAGACGCAGAATGTGATCAAAATTATCGAAAATAACGTTCTTAGCGACTAATGGAATATACCCTAAACTATAATCATATCACGTTTGACGCTTTTCTGTATAACCGTTTTTACGACTGACGATAAAAATTAAATAAAATCGTTTCGTGTTTGGACTTCCTCCTTTTATTTTTAACGTTTTAATATTATTATTATTTGTTTTGTTTCATACATTAAACACATTTTCTGTGAAAAAGTTTACCGGGAACCTTTATCATTTCAAATTTGTAACCCTTTAATGGTCTGATATATGGTAGGACGGACATATTGATAAATAAGCAAAGACGTATAAGAGGACCTTTTTAGGTAATTGTGTGCGGTTTTATTATAAAGTTCCCAAACATTACAATGCTCACAGAAGGAAAATTCTAGTTGCTTGTGAAAAATAATTTGATTAAGAAATCCTACTTTATTTTTTAATTTTATTTGTGTTATTGTAACGGAACAAATGTTGGAATGATTTTATAACATAGTTTGTAACACATTGTTAAAAGACGTTAAAAATAATAGCTCCAAGTTTCTCACCGTTCTTCTCGCAATGACGCTGTAAACATTTTTTTGCTGAATGAACAATGTAGAATATTTCAATATTAAAATCTGTAATTGACCTTCATAAGCGCGTCGTATGTACCTAAATTGAACAAATGATTTTGGCTTTGAATTTGACTACCAAGGCTTAGTAATAGTTTTGAAGCATTGATGGCTCAGTGGCATTATAAGAATAAGAATAAGAAAAATTTAGCTATGGACTGCCACAGCATATCCATGGTTCGAACCCCGCCGCGGGCTTGAGCTTCACCGCATGGTGGAAGGGCATTTTGCGAATGCCCACATGGCTAGCGACCACCCTCAAGTAGAAAATCTGTAGCCAAGTACCTAACGCTGTGTTCCGGCAGCAGTCCTTGAGAGCCAGTGAAATTACAGGCACATGAGACTAACAACTATGTCTCAATGTGCGGACCAAGAAGTACATAATAATTAGTTACTTACATTTAGATATTTTCTGGCGCTTTTTTGTTCCATCATTATTAATTAGCAACATTGTGTTAACTTCTTCAGTGATGGTTTATTCTGAAACAAAGAGAGATAAGTTTTATTTATAATACACTCGAGAGCAATGAATCCGGGTCACTTAAAGAATGTTAAAAATCTCGGAAACTAAAAATGATAGGTTAATGCAATAAATTGTATTTAATAGACAATGTAATACTCCTTAAATGAAAGTAAAAAAAATATGAGTCACCATACATTTTATTAACACAAAATTACATAAAGAAAAAAACTGCTGATCTCTCCTTAAAACAAAAATAGGAAACATGAAATTTTTGAACTTTATTATGATTTTCTTGAATTTTAATACTTCGTATTGCCTCCTCGTGCTTCCATTACTGCGTTTACGCGGTTTGGCATGCTGTACACCAAGTTCCTTATATGATTTTGGGGAATATTCTCCCATTCCTCTGTGAGAGCAATTTTGAGCTCACGAAGCGTGATTGGGGGAGGGTTTCGTTGTTTTACGCATCTGCCTAGCTCGTCCCAAGCATGCTCGATCGGGTTGATATCCGGGCTGCGCGCTGGCCACTCCATACGAGTAATGTTCATCTCTTGAAGGTAGTCATTCACAATCCTACCTGTATGAGGTCGGGCATTGTCATGCATAAATATAGCATCCTCACCTAAATTGACCATAAATGGACTGTAGCCGCCAAACTGTTATCATCTGTGTACCTATGCTGTGCGATGTGTCCCATCCCTAATGACCTTCTCTTGACATCTCCTACCCCTCCCCCTGATACACCCTCCCCTACCCCTCGACACCTCACCCGGCACGCATCGTGTCCTTGCCTTTTTGCTATCGTCGACGCAGTCGAAGTCAGTGCAAGATTAGCCCTAAATTAGAACCTCCAAAATCCAGTGCCAACCAGTGCTTACAGAACACCAGTGCATATAGTTGATAAGTTAGCAGGCAGTGCATCATCCTCCGAGCCCCTTCGAGAGTTTCAGCGTGCCATCAAGCGTCTATCCCATGTGAGTCCTACCCTTCTGTACCTTCCCTTTAAGCACGTTCCAGCGTATACACATTTTGGTAGCAGAGCGTGGTTTACGGCCTTTAATTTTCGTGGTTTAATACCTAAAACCCTATTAAAGTTATACATTCCTCCGGCCCGCGGTGTCACATCGATTGTAACGATAAATCATATAATCGTGTTACCAGTGTACCTACTGTTTTGTTATAGTTATAAACACCTAACGGCCCTTAAATATTAGCCCTTTTATATGTTATAATGTTCTAATAGCAGTAAATCACAAGATAAATTGTTCCGAACATATTTTTCTGAATGTTTGGCCTACCCTCCAGTGAATGTATCATTTAATGCATTGAACTTCTCCTTATCGTGTTTTGCATAGCTGACCTACATACATTGACGTCTTCCGGATTACGTAAAATACCGTATGTTATGTTAATATTATATTATTGTGCTTGTGTTTTACCTTGCATTAACTGTATATCTACTTCATAAGCCCAAGTGATCGTTACGAACCTTGTTTACCTATTGTTGTGCGTAATTTTGAAAAATAATCTTGTAAACACTGTTGTAAGGTGTAGGTTTTGTACCTACCTATTGATTTTTGATAATGGCCCATAGACAGGATTCTATATATACAGAGTCTAATGAATATAAACACCTACTCGGTCTCCTTAGATATACTTACGACTGGCTGGCCGACTCCTCTTCAATAATAGATAAAGTTCCAATAACTCGACTGTTAATGCGTTTGAGTGACCTTGATTCTAATTATGCAAAATTTAGCGATGCCTGCGCGAAATTAATGGGTTATTTGGACCCTATAATAGATAAATCCGAATATGACGATTTACAGTTGAAAATTAAGTCAGCGCGCGAAATCGTCGACGAATTAAAGTTGAAACGTTATGAAGCGGAACCAAGCCCACGCGCATACAGTACCCCTCAGAAAGACTTATCCACGTATAGTTGCGATGCTCCGCGCCCTAGAAGTTCGGTTCTTCCTGAGCTATCCACACCTAGGTTTGACGGGAGACCCGATTCTTGGATTAGTTTCCAGGATCAGTTTGACAGCATTGTCCATCGAAGGACTGATTTGACCCCTACCCAAAAGCTGCAATATTTAGTCGGCTCCTTGAGTGATGAGCCCCGTCGACTAATTCAGCATTTAAGAATCGAAGATTCGAATTATGAAATTGCCCGTGACCTACTAAAGAATCGTTATCACAACCTACGTCTTCAGACCGATATACTCATAGCTCAACTGCTTAACTTACCCGAAATACCGACTCGCCTTACAGGACTTCGTTCGTCGTTCCTTAACCCCCTTTTGTCGGCCTATAGGGCACTAGATAGGCTAGAGCTTCCTGTCTCACATTGGTCATATCTCCTGGTCCACATATGTATGAATAAATTACCCTCGGAATTAAAGACCCGTTTTGAACGTCACTACGGCCGTGACGTTACAAAGCTACCTACCTTTAGCCAATTGATAGAATTTTTAGAAGAAGAGTGTCGCCATCATGAAACAGTGGGAAATACGGTGGTCGACTGCCCCCCTAATAAGAGTGCGCGATCTCCATTGCCCCGTCGTGCATATGTGGTCGATGCCCCTGCAAGCACGCCCACTTCATGGCCTAAATGTTATTATTGTTCTAGCCCGTCTCATTACTTGCGTCAGTGTAGTCAATTTATGGCTAAATCGCCCCATGAGCGTTCGGAATTTGTAAGGATTTCATTTCTTTGTTACCGTTGCCTAGACAAGCACAGAATTGAATCGTGCCCTAAAAATTATAAATGTTCTTCCTGTAGCCGGACAACGCATCATACATTGTTGTGTTTCAATAAAAGCGGTGGTTCCCAGTCCGGCCCTGGTCACAATAATTATAATAATAGGTCAGGTTCCGCCATGGGCGGAGGTACAGTAAATATATCCGGTCGATCTTCCCCTCGAATTACCCCCCGAGTGCAGAATAAATCACCCCCTCGCAGGTCACCTCCCAGATGGTCAAATAACACTGTGCGCTATGCGCCTGACTCCCCTAGCCGAGACCACCCCCGCCCTGACTCTCCTAGCAGAGATGCCATAAGCGCGCGGCATCAGCGTGCCGCATAGCTAGATAGCTTATCGTTTCCTACCTTTTTCACACACAGTTACCCAAGCTTAGTCCTCCTACCTACCGCAGTTATCCGTATACAAACTTCATCCGGTTATGATGTTGAAGCTCGCGCACTTTGTGACACCGGAGCCCAGGGTTGCCTAATTACTAGTGAATTATCCTCTCGTTTAAATTTACATGTGTGTGCTTCGATTGCCCCCGTACGCGGTGTAGGCAATGTGGAGTCTACCCGAGCCTGCGGTTCTGTGTCCCTTACCTTTAAATCGTTGTCTAGTTCCTACCCTAAGTTTTTTGCGGAAGCCCTAATTATTGATGTTATTGCCGGTATACACCCTGAAGTTGAGCTGCCTAAACATTTAATTCCTTTTTCCTTACCGTTAGCGGATCCTGCCTTTAATAAGCCCGGGCCCATAGATATTTTATTAGGCGCAGATGTGTGCGGTGCCATATTCGGTACGGATAAAGTTGAACTAACGTCATGCGGTCTTACGGCATTTAACTCAGCCTTAGGATATTTAATATTTGGACCCGTACCTGGTGTCGCGGCGGTACAGCCGGGCCCTCAAGCTGCTGTGTCTTTGTCACAGGTAGTAGAGAAATTTTGGCAGGTTGAAGAACCTCCTGAACCCCCCAAACGTGACCCTCGTGACGATGAGTGTGAGAAGATATTTAAATCAACTACTACCCGAGATAACTTAGGTCGATTTACTACCCGCCTGCCCTTTTTATCTGACCGACCTACCCTAGGTGATTCCCGTTTTACTGCTGAACGCACATTCTTTAGCCTTGAAAAACGCATGTTACGTAATCTAGAGTTTCGGGAAAAATATATAGCCTTTATGCGTGAATATATAAAACTAAATCATATGACCCCTTTATCACGTGACTCACAAACCATTTCCCTTGAACATTACTACATACCTCACCACGGCGTTTTCAAAAATACTGGCGATGTTTCGAAAATAAGAGTAGTGTTCAATGGCTCATCCCCTACTACGAATCGCGTTACTCTAAACCAATGCCTTCACGCCGGCCCTAAATTACAAAATGATATTACCCTTATCTTGTTAAACTTTAGAAGGCATTCTGTGGTATTTGTGACTGACATTCGTATGATGTTCAGAATGTCATGGATCCACCCGGAGGATCGTATGTACCAATTGATTTTATGGCGTGAGTCCCCCTCAGATCCTCTTCTCACCTACGAGCTTAATACCAACACCTACGGCTTAAGGTCAAGTCCTTACATCGCCATTAGAGTTTTGCACGAGCTAGCGGAACAAGAGCGGCATAGATTTCCCTTAGCGGCTGAAGTCCTGATTAACGATCTATACGTTGATGATTGCCTTTCTGGTGCATCTGACCTGGCATCAGCTCGTAAATTGAAGTCCCAACTTGAAGGTATAATGGCATCTGGCGGCTATGAGCTTCGAAAATGGACCTCTAATTGCCCCGAGCTCTTAGACGATTTACCTAGTGAACATCTTCAAAACCCCCACCAATTTGCTGATGCAGAAAATCCCCAAGTTGTACTTGTACTAGGTGTACAATACAATCCCGTGACGGATGCCTTTTCCTATAAATTCTCTTCAGTACCTGAAACGCAGGCTACTAAGCGTACTGTACTGTCCCTTATTGCTCGCACCTATGATCCATGCGGTTGGATTTCCCCCGTAGTTTTTAAAGCCAAAGTCTTTGTTCAAAAACTTTGGCTATCAGGTATTGGATGGGACGACCCCCTCCCCCCTGAATTATTACAAGAGTGGAATTCTTTTATTACTGACTTACCTCACATAAATTTAGTATCATTACCTCGGCGTATCTTCCCCCCTGACAGTGTTTCATACTCCTTGCACGGATTCTGCGATGCTTCCTTGGCAGGGTTTGCGTCTGTGTGCTACCTGAGATCAGAAGACTCCAATGGCAATGGCTCCGTCTATCTCCTGATGTCGAAAACTAAAGTTGCCCCCGTCCGGACACGTCTGACAATTCCTAAATTGGAATTGATGGGAGCTGTGCTCCTTACTAAAATATTCTCGCACATAGTCCTCTGCCTTCAGAAGTCGATTGTGCTAGACTCTCTTCATTGCTGGACGGATAGCCAAATTGCCCTTGCGTGGATCAAGACCCCCCCTCATACCTTGCAAACCTTTGAAGCTAACAGAGTTTCTCAAATAATCAGTGCAAACTTACACGAAACCTTCAGATACGTTCCTGGTGACCAAAATCCTGCTGATTGTTCCTCTCGTGGTGTGCCAGCCTCTTCTTTAAAAGAACATCCCCTATGGTGGGGTCCTCCCTGGTTAGCTAAGCCCCCCAGCTTATGGCCCGTTGATGAGGCATCCTTACCTTATGACTTGCCCGGGATTCGCTGTTTGCTGGTAGCTCCGGAAACTCCCCTTCTGGATTCTTCATTTCTTTTAGAACGTTTCAGTTCCTTCCATAAGCTAACTGGTGTGGTAGGGTTTATGTTAAGGTTTGTTCATAATGCCAAAAACCCTAGTTCACGTCGTACGGATCCTTCCCTAACTGCCCTTGAACGCAAGGATGCCTTGTTGTTTTTAATTAAAATCGTACAAAGAATTGCCTTCCCTGACATTATTGAATGCTTGCGAAGTAATCAGCCTATTCGTACCGCAGTACGACGTCTATCTCCCTTCCTTGATGCGACTGGCACGATTAAAGTAGGCGGCCGCATTCGCCATTCTGATTTACCCTATGATTCGTGCCATCCTTACCTTTTACCCAAAGACGGACCCTTTGTTAACTTACTTGTGCGACATTTTCACGTTGAAAATGCGCACGCTGGCCCTAATACTTTACAAGCAATCCTAGCCCGAGACTTTCGGATACTTTCTGCCCGACGTCTTATAAGACATGTAATTTTTAAATGCGTACGTTGTTACCGGTTGACTGCTAAACCTTCCACTCCCCCAATGGGCGACCTCCCCCGAGACCGTGTCACCAAAGCCCGCCCTTTTATAAGGGTTTCAACCGATTTCGCAGGTCCCTTCTATACTCGAGTTCAGGCCTATAGGAACAGGAAAATTGTAAAATCTTACCTTTGCATCCTGGTATGCCAGACGACGAAGGCAGTCCACCTGGAGGTCGTGTCTGACCTTACTACCGACGCGTTCATAGCAGCCTTGTCACGTTTCGTGTCACGTCGTGGTGTTCCTGATCATATTAGGTCGGATAATGGTAGGAACTATGTCGGAGCAAATCATTATTTACGGGACGTATATAAATTTATGTGTGAAAATCAGGCTTCCCTTGGACATGAAATGTCTAAACGTGGTATAACGTGGATCTTTACCCCTCCTTTATCCCCGAATTGGAACGGTTTATCGGAAGCGGCCGTGAAGTCAGCTAAGTCTCTTTTGAAGCGAGTTCTAGGTGAAACCCCCTTAACGTTCGAAGAACTTACAACCGTGTTTACAAAGATTGAGGCGGTATTAAATTCTCGTCCCTTGTGTCCTGTATCGTTTGATGATCCCAGTGATGTTGAAATCCTCACCCCTGGCCATTTCCTTATTGGTCAACCCCTTAACGCCTTACCTGAATATCCTCTGTCGGATGTGAACGTTTCTAGGCTGAATAGATTCCAGCTGATTCAACAAATCACGCAGCATTTCTGGAAACGTTGGCATACCCAATACCTTTCAACCCTCCAATCCAGACAGAAGTGGACTGACCCTTGTAAACCTCCATCGATAGGTGAACTTGTGCTTATGAAGGAAGATAATCTTTCTCCTCTTGAGTGGCGACGAGGTCGTATCCTAAAAACGTATCCTGGGGATGACAATATTGTTCGTGTAGTTGATGTACGTCCTCTACCGGAGTTTTGACTCGTTCCTTATCAAAATTAGTTCGACTTCCCATAGAGTGACCCTTTCATAAACACCTTGTGTTTAGGGCGGAGGAAATGTAGCCGCCAAACTGTTATCATCTGTGTACCTATGCTGTGCGATGTGTCCCATCCCTAATGACCTTCTCTTGACATCTCCTACCCCTCCCCCTGATACACCCTCCCCTACCCCTCGACACCTCACCCGGCACGCATCGTGTCCTTGCCTTTTTGCTATCGTCGACGCAGTCGAAGTCAGTGCAAGATTAGCCCTAAATTAGAACCTCCAAAATCCAGTGCCAACCAGTGCTTACAGAACACCAGTGCATATAGTTGATAAGTTAGCAGGCAGTGCATCATCCTCCGAGCCCCTTCGAGAGTTTCAGCGTGCCATCAAGCGTCTATCCCATGTGAGTCCTACCCTTCTGTACCTTCCCTTTAAGCACGTTCCAGCGTATACATGGACCAACGTGATCATTGAGGATTTCTTCCACATATCTTACGCTAGTTAAAGAGCCGTTTTCTATGATCACCAGCTCTGTGCGACTTTCAGAAGAAATTCCGGCCCACACAAGTACAGACCCACCACCGTAGGCTACTTTTTCTTCGATGCATGCTTGCTTGAATCTTTCCCCTGGTCTTCGATACACTCTGTGTCTTCCATCGTGCTTGTAGAGCATAAATTTTGATTCGTCGGAGAACATAACTTTTGACCAATCTTCAATACTCCAATTTACGTGGCTCTGGGCATATCTTAGTCTCGAAATACGATGCCCACGCTCCAGTTTAGGGCCGTTTGCAGGTCTAAGGGGTTTTAAGTTAGATTCAGCAAGCCGACGTCTTACTGTCCATGCACTTGGGTTACTTCCTCCGAGGCGTCGAAACTGATTGGTGAGTTCAGTTCCTGTGAGAAAGCGATTTCGAAGCATGGTGTTCACCAAGTATCGGTCTTCTCGTGCTGTGGTACACCTGGTTCTGCCCGTTCCTGGTCTGCGTAGGTTAGAACCAGTTTCTTCGTAACGTCGGAGAACTCTTTGTACTGTTGACAGCGACACACCGACAGTCCTGGCTGTATCGCGCTGACTCCGGCCGGTTTCCAGCATTGTAAGTATTCTGGTGCATTCTTCAGGCGTAAGCGACATAATTTCAGCTTGAATAATGAATATAGAGCACTATCAACATGGTTTATGTACCCACATAAATGACAGATTACAAACAAAAGCAAAACCAAATGCTGTAATTTCGTAGTTCCATCTTCGAAAGTGGCCCTTTTTCAAATTTGATTTTTTTATGATATAACTTTACAATAACTAAGAAGTTTTAATACCTTCATTTAAGGAGTATTACATTGTCTATTAAATACAATTTATTGCATTAACCTAGCATTTTTAGTTTCCGAGATTTTTAGGATTCTTTAAGTGACCCGGATTCATTGCTCTCGAGTGTATAATGTAGTAGGTATGACATGTTTCCAGTGTAGACAACCTTTTTTAATTTCGTCTGTGTCGTGAGAACCAGACATATAATTGCTCTTTGTGGTAGGGTGGGAACTGTCTGAGAAAAAATAAATTCAATAGACAACTTTGTAGAGCCAAGCAAATGTCAAGTTTCAAGTGCAAATCATCGCTGTTTGTGATATAGTACCTATAATTAGCTACGAATATATATGTTATAAATAATTAATTAATTAAAAAAGTTAAAAACCTGACTGCGAATTGTTTATTATCGTTAAAAGTTTTATCGTTCCATTGAAATTAAAACTGCAAGTTATATATATTTTCTACACCCTTGCTCGTAAAGTGAGCTTTATTATGTCGTTCTTACGGCCATAAACCGAACTATAACACCCTCGTGCATAATAATATTATACACTAGTGCGTAATAGAATTATCCCTACAAAGTTAAGTTAGCACCTAACTGCAAATTATATGCGAGTAAACAGATCATTTTCAATTTAATCGGGAAATTTATCCCTACAAAGTTAAGTTAGTACCTAACTGCAAATTATATAGTAATGTCACAAGCGGTCACTTATTGAGCTCATGACCGCGGCGGACGTAGTTTTACTTTTCTGATCGGTTAAGAACGGCTTAGCAAACTTCGCTACAAGTGCTTCAAATAAAAAAAGGCTTTACCCAGAATTACTGGCTCTCAAGGACAGTTGCCGGAACACACCTGTATGTGCTTGAATTTTCTACTTGAGGTTGGTCAGTAGACAGGCGGGCATTCACAAAATGCCCTTCCACCATGCGGTGAAGCTCAAGCCCGCGGTGGGATTTGAACCATGGTCCTGCGGCACGGCAGTCCTTAGTCATTACCTTTTGGCTGTTACTGCTCTACCAAAATGAACTATGTTGGTACGAATTGTTATCCAAATGTATACCTTATCATGTGTCAAAACCTGAAATGTAGCATAAAAGAAACCGGTTCTGTGTGTTTATTTATACATACTGTATATATTATGCATAAATACCATCAACTTAGTACATAAAAAGTGTTTTCCTATCTTGATGATGTAGTCATTGACAGTGAATGACAATCGATCCCGTAAGTAGCAAGATTCACTAAAATTCGACAAACTTTTTTTTCCCAAAAACGGAACCGACTTCAACACTCAAAAGTGTGAAATAACTTGTCAAAGTCGGTACCATGTGCACAATATTTTGATGATAGGTACTTTTGAACTAGCATGGTACCGACTTCAACCAGTTATTTCACACTTATGAGTGTTGTGTCGGTACCGTTTTTAGGTAACAAAAATGTTTATCAATTAGTTTTCAACTTTTTTACGATGTCGCATCACGACAATTGTCATCTTGAATTGTAATTTAACTTACAAAATTACAAAGAAAAGAAAAAAAACTAGCCAAGTGCGAGTGGGACTCGCGTACGAAGGGTTCTGTACCATTATCTGAAACCTAATCTTACAAGTTACAGACACTTTTCGCAGTGTACGATTGAGATGGGTAGGTTCGGCGAAAACCTTTTTTATTGTGTGAGAGCCCCGTTAATTATTTATTTTATTTTAATGAATTATATTTAAGGAGAACATAAAACTAAATATTCTGTGAATAGTTAAAGCGCCTATCTGTCACCATTATTAGTATCGAGCAAGAAACCGTTAAGAAATCATGTTTGTTGTATGGGAGCACCCTTAAATATTTATTTTATTTTATTTTTAGTATGAGTTGTTATAGCGGCATTAGAAATATATAATCTGTGAAAATTTCAACTGTCTGGCTATCACCGTTCTTGAGATGCAGCCTGGTGACGGACGGACGGACGGACAGCGAAGTCTCAGTAATAGAGTCCTGTTTTTTTACGCCTTGGGTACAGAACCCTAATAGGACACGAAAGTCGGAATCGTGCCTGTGGTTCAAATGTATCCTTTCGTTATAATTTACTACGATAATTTGCTTAGCAGGCGTATATAAAAACAAATCATTCTACCAAAAAATGGAACCGACTTCAACACTCAAATGTATGAAATAACTTGGCAAATTCGGTACCATGCGCACAATATTGTGATAATAGGTACTTTTGAACCATCATGGTACCGACGTCAACAAGTTATTTCACACATTTGAGTGTTGAAGTCGGTTCCATTTATTGGTAAAACGTTTTTTTTTCGCTTTTACTAGTAACCCTCGCTACCAAACTTATGGGACCGATTGTCATTCACTGTCAATGACTGTAACATCAAGATAGGAAAATACTTTTCAGTTATTGGAGTTTAACTCAAAAACGGCCTGACCAGATGTGATGAAACTTAAATGGGACTACACGGCAAGCATCAGCTTTCAATTAAAAAAAAAACACATATCGGATCACCCCGTCAAAAGTTCTAAGGTCACAAACATAAAAAATCAGGCATGTTGAGTACCGCCTCCTTTGAAGACAGTAAAAAATACTCATAATTAATGCTGTTTATTTCCCACATAAATCTTTCTCTCTCTCTCGTGACCGTTTACGAGATAGTCGCCAGTGATATAATAGGTACTGTATCAGCCGGATCGTCCACTGCTGAACACAGCCTCTCCTATTAAGGGGGTATTTGCCATAATGCCCACGCTTGGCAGGCGGCTTGGGGATCGCAGTGTAAGATGGACAGTTCTTTAAAAGGTGCTGCTGTCTACCTTCCAGTATTTTTCCCTGAGTCGCCTCTTACGACACCCACGGGATGATATGGAGAGATGCAATTCTAACCTGGCACCCCACGGGGTATATAATAGGTACAATGAAAAAATTATCTGCAAAAATTAACAGCATCAACAATGACTCCATTTTTCCTTTTCGTTACTGAATCATTCAGTAAACCCTTCAAATTCAAATTCAATTTATTTGCAACAATGTAAGTAAATATTTATACAATACAGTTAAGTTCTTAAGCTGTTTACAGAACTTCACAATCCACCAAGTTTGGAATGCAAAAGTAAAGGGCCAAGCCTTGCTTTTAAACTAGATTATGTACTTACTTATATATACTACCAGCGCTCATACAAGTTATCTATAAGAATAACATGTTTACCTTGTTCTTAATTAAAAAAAAACTGGATATCATTTCACCAATCTATACATATAATAAAACTGTAACAAACTACGAAGAAGGTTACATAATACTTTTTATCCCGAAATTCAGCACGGTTAACTGGATGAAAGTCAAAATGTACACTTAGTTGTAATTTATTAACGCGTAGTCCGATTTCAATTATTCATTTTTAATAGAATAGTTTTGAACCCACGGGCAGCCCGGCAACTCATGGGTAGCCCGGCACCCCACGGGAAGTCCGGTACCCCACGGGCAGCCCGGCATCCCACGGGCAGCTCAGCACCCCAAAGGCAGCCCGGCACCCTTAATTAGTTTTGCAAGCTTGCTAAGATAAAACTCTAAAATCTGGAACATTCGCCATAATCAGTTTTTTTAACTATCTATCTTTTGCCGGATATATTTTGGAGACTGTGCAACGGAAGTGCACGATCTAATATATTTTCGTTCCACCGCCAAACAAGGAGAACCCTCGACAAAAAGACGCCGTTTTAAAATCGAAATTACAAAGAAACGCACAAAGTACTTTGCTTCAACATTTATTGTGCGAACCGCGAATGTACTCTCTGAGTTACTTAACTATTGTCTTTTGGAAAATACAACCCGAGAGTTTTCAAACCCAAAGCAAAAAGCTCCTTTCTGAGCTATGTTTTAATAAGAGTGCTTCACCGATAAACAGTGTTCAAATGTGAATAATTAGTCTGCAGGTACGGCAATCGCGAACGAAGTCGCAGGTACAGCTAGTCTGTAATAAACTTACAATAAAATATACTCATTCAAAATAAATTATGTACAAAAAAATAACCACCTTGTTAAAAACCCTCGATTATGAAACAACAGAAAAAATACTTGAAGTTCTAAATTGATCATAATTGTTGATACCGTAAATCAAATAGACTAATAGACAAAATTACTAATAAAATCTTCTATCATTTATTTTTGGAAGTGTTGATTAAAATTCCTGATAACAGATGCTATTTAAAAAAAAAAAACCGCCCTCTCTCACTGTCTCATTAACTCTTTTCAACACTCTACACTCACATGATTCCCTCACATACAGACACACTTTAAAACAAAATACACACATTCAAACATGCATTATATGTAGTAATATTAGAATACTCACTCCTTATTGTACTTTCCGTTATCTATTTCCATAAATGCACTTTTCACTTTTTCACCTATAATCTGCGGATTGGGGGCCCTGGTGACTTGTAATACAGGTTTTTAAACCTAACTCAGGCACCAGTCTCTCACAACAGAGGTATACGTGTAAATATAAGTATCACATAATCTTTAATAAATTAAGATACCTTTGTGGAGAGAAGAATAAAGAATATTGTATTGTATTGTATATATTATATGTATTATATGTAAATACTCTGTTACGGAATAATAGCATTTATTAAGAAGCAAATCAAATAATTTCCGCTATAAGTTGACATCGTTAAGACCACTACGTCCTAGTTATGAATGAAATTCTATTGTTATCATTATCGCCGATGCCAATGGGTTAAATTATTATTTAACCCATTGGCATCGGGTATTTTTTACCAGGTATTTGGATTCTTATAAAGATGTAGGTAAATGATTGTATATTCTTGGAGCCATTACAAATACACTTTGATCAAATAGGGCAGATGGTATATAAACTTTATATTTGTGGCGTTGAGTTTTAAACATATTAAATAATTTAAGGTTGTTTCTTGTAAACAGTACAATTTCAAACATGTATTAACATGGGAATGGCAAAATTTTCAGATTTATTAAATATGGTCTACAAGAGTCTGTGGATGTAATATGACATATAACTGATCTTATACATAGTTTTTGAGCTTTAAATATTTTTTCACGTTTAACACAGTTTCCCCAAATATTATACCGTAGCGGAGGCTTGATGTTACGTAAGTATGATAAGATGTGAGCACGGCTTCCATATTTATAATTTTCGACAACATAAATAAAGCATATCAATAACCATTCAGTTTTGCACAAACGGAGTCTGCATGTGTTATCCATTTTATATTAGAATCTATATTTAATACTAAAAACTTTGTGACAGAAATGTCGTCAATATTCGAATTAAAATAATTGTTTTTAATGTCAAACTAATATTACAACCTTATTTAAATGTCATTATACACTTTTTTTTAAAATAAATTATTAGATTTTTACATGTCAACCAGCTTACTATATTGTTTAGAGTTATATTGATTTCAAGGTCAAGACCTCTCTTTATCACCAACAAATACAATTGTACTATTGTCAGCAAACAGGACCATAGGATGATCTATAGCTTTAGGCATATTATTTATATACACCAAAAAAGCAGAGGCCCAAGAACGCTGTCTTTGGGAACACCATATTGAACCAACTTCGCAACAATAGAGTATGTCTTTTCCGTTTTTGATTTTATACAAAATTTATTAACTTGCGTCAATTGATTGGCATTTTGAAGATATGATTTTATAAAATTTAGAGGATGGCTTCGTTCTCCATATTTTTCTAGTTTTTGAACGTACTCGTTAGTTCTTTTCACAGTTCGTCACAACTATTTTCGAGAAATTATATATTGCTAAAAATATACACATGTTTTTACGAGAGCCTACTTGCTCGTCAATATGAATATATTTTTTCGAGATAAGAGTATAAATTCTTATAAATAATCTTTTCAAATATTTTAGAGAAAACTGGAACTATGGCAACAGGTCTAAAGTTATTGATGTCAGTTTTGTCTTGTTTTTTAAAAAGTGGCTTTATAATGGTTACTTTTAATTTTTCTGGAAAGATCCCACAGTTAATGCATTAATTTATTATATCACAAAGGATAGGGGCCATAGTGCTGTCTGATTAATCACTCTAGTGCATGTGCCGTCATATCCCGTGCTCTTAGTATTTTTTTTTAATTTCTGATTATAGTTAGAATGTCACAAGGAGTACACGGATTCACAAACATAGAGTTTGATCCATCCCATTGTAATGTACAAGTGCTTGGTATATTTCAAGTTTGTACTTGATTCACATTAAAATCGTTAAAAGCTTGCGCAATGTCTTTTGGTTTTGTTAATATTTCATTGTTTAACTTTATGTGCGTTATTTAATTTTTTAGGGGTTTGTTTTTGGTGCTATTTATTATATTCCATGTGGCAATTGATATGTTACAAGCCATTTTAATTTTATAATCATTTTGTGCCTTTTGTTTTAGTTTGATAATTTGTTTCAATCTTTTTAGGGTTCCGTATCCAAAGAGTAAAAACGGGACCCTATTACTGAGACTTCGCTGTCCGTCCGTCCGTCTGTCACCAGGCTGTATCTCAAGAACGGTGATAGCTAGACAGTTGAAATTTTCTCAGATGATGTATTTCTCTTACCGCTATAATAACATATACTAAAAATAAAATAAAATATATATTTAAGGGGGGCTCCCATACAACAAACTTGATTTTTTACCGTTTCTTGCTCGATACTAATAACGGTGACCGGTAGACGCTTCAACTATTCACAGCATATTAAGCTTCATGTTCTCTTTAAATAAAATTAATTTAAATAAAATAAAACAAAATAAATAATTAAGGGGGCTCTCATACAATAAAAGAAGTTTTCGCTGTTTATTTGCTAAAAATAATAATAATGAAAACGCGATAATGGTACGGAACCCTTCGTGCGCGAGTCCCACTCGCACTTGGCCAGGTTTTTTATATGTATATAAATATATATATAATAATAGGTTGTAGTAGTTAATATTATGGTTATTTCTATGTTTCCACAACATTTGCCTTTTACGTTTAGAACATCTCTTGATACCTTTGGTTACCCATTCAGATTTTCTGTTCAATGATTTTTTGACTCTTATTATGGGAAAACAGAGGCATAAAATAATTAATACGTGTTATAAAATTTGTTAAAAGATTCGTTTGAGTTGTTGGTATCAAATACATCGCTAAAACATAAACTACTCAGACATTCCTTAAATTTTTGAATGATTTCTTCTCGCTGAAATACGTACCAGAACCTTTTAGGATAATATTCCTTGATGGGACATTTAAAATACTGGGCCGTATGGTCAGAGAAAGCAAGTTCAAGTATTCCACACGTTGAACCACGAATATTATGTAAGAAATTGACAATACAAGTTTTCCTAGCTAGACGAGTCGGTTTCCTTCTTTATCTAAAACCAGTTATTCGGTTCTATAGGTTACTATAGAATTATACTATTATACTTCTATAGGTTCTTGGTATTTCACTAAAATCCTTGGTTATGGTGTTTTGTTATTTACTGATCCGTAAAGAATATAATTATTTCATCGAATTTGATATATATCTTCGTTTTTTCATTGTCAATAGATTAGGCTTTGACCTTCATCTAAACTAATATAATAAAGAGGAAAGATTTGATTGTTTGTTTGTTTGAATAGGCTCTGAAACTACCGGACTGATTTAAATGAAATTTGGTAAGGAAATAGTTTGAGATCCGGGGAAGGACATAGGATAGTTTTTTACCCACTGCGCAAAAGAGTTTAATGGTTTTACGCGATAACCGATATACCCGCCGGAAAGCTGTTTAGTAGATTAATAAAGATTGTCTTGACTCATGGGTGTAGTGGAATCTTTGAAGCTTCCTAGCCGTTCTTAACCGTCCTTAATCATCTAGGTTAAACAACGTTCGCTGCGGTCATATCTTGGATGGGTGACCGCTAGTGGTAACTACTGAGGTAGCCACGTGCTTTTAAAGGCATACGGTGCTAATTTGTTGTCTTAGGATGGCATTGGTTAATTGCATGGTGGTAGGGCATTTTGTGACTGCCCGACTGGCTAGCAACTACTGTTAGTTGCTGGAGCTGTTACCGTCAGTAAGAAAATGTTAAGTTAATAATAACAAATATTTTCAAAATATTTTACGAAAACATCAAATTAATATTTTAATAAAACACTTAAAAAATAAATAAAATATATCTAGTGACAATTCCGCCTATCGAGAAACGATCGAGAATCGTGCGCTCGTAGAGTCAAGACCTCCTGAGGATGCTTCGTGTAGAACCGAAACGCGTCGAAAATTCTTCCGGTTTGGCTGCATGACGTTTGTGACGTCACGTCGGCTTAGCAGGAAAATTAGGCGGAATTGTCACTAAATATATTTTTATATATTTTAAGTGTTTTATTAAATTATTATTTTGATGTTTTCGTAAAATATCTTGAAAATATTTGTTACTATTAAATATGGATTTCCGCAAAGTAACGCCTGAATCTATTCAAATGTTAAGTTTGCGTAGCCGTTCTGAACCGAACGCCGTGGTCATGAGTTGGATGGGTGACCGCTAGTGACATTATTACTGAGCGCTCCCGTGCTTCGGAGGGCACGTTAAGCCATCGTCACCGGTTGTTTTCTTATAGAAGGGTAGTCGTTATAGCATGGTTGTAGAACATTTTGCGAATGCCCGCCTGGCTAGCTACCACCCTCAAGTAGAAAATCTATCGCCAAGCACCTAACGGTGTGTTCCGGCAGCTGTCCTTGAGAGCCAGTAATTCTAGGTTAGCCTGAATAACGTCTTTGAACAACAATAACGTCTCACGAAAGCTAACAAAGCGTTGCTATGGCAAGCGCAGCAGAAGCTTCGACCTGCGTTTAAACACGTCTGGTTCCAAGATGGAAAAGTACTGGTGCGTAAGGACGACAACGGCAAACCACTGGTGGCAAGGTCGGAGGAAGATATTGAAAACATAGCCACACAAGCAAACATGAATCGGGCAGCTTTGATGTATCTCCTGACCATCTAGAATTGTTTGATTGTACTGATATAAATGATTTTAGTGAGCGATTACCTGCTATTTTTCCTCATCAGTTTAGCCTTAATATCATTCATTTAAACATAAGATCTTTAAATAAAAATTTTTGTTACCTAACTCAACTAATTACCTACTCAAAGTTAAATATCGATGTTATTATACTAACTGAGGTTAATATATCTAAAAAAGTTGTTTCTATGTTTGAAATAAATGGATATACACTGCACAGTCAATTGCGTCAAAAACGTAAAGGAGGAGGTGTTGTTATTTACGTGAAAAACACTCACACTTTTAACATAATAAACCACACATTTAGTCATTGTGAGTCCATACTTGGTCAGATAACCACACCATATAATTATTCTGCGTATGTCTGTGCATTGTATAGACCACCAAATGAAAGCAAGCACCTATTCACGAAAGAAGTTAAAAATCTATTTATGAACGCCTTATTTTTAAAACACGACACTTATCTATTAGGCGACATAAACATTGATTTAAAAACTAACAACGGCATACGTGAACATTACATCAGTAGCATGTCCGAGTGTGGTCTAGCAAGTGCGATCTCAGACTACACTAGAATCGAGAAACAAGGCAATATAATAACGCAAACTTGCATAGACCACATATTTGTACGGTCGCACTCGTTAGACGTTTACTCGGCCGCGCTCGGAACTGTTTTCGCTGACCATCGAATGATAATAATGTCGTGTATTGGAAGCGGTACATCACAAATACAGGGTGGTGTTAAAAACATTCAATTATTTGACAATAGTAAAACGAAATCTTTATTATACGAATTAGATTGGACTGAAATCGACGATACAGAGTGTCCTTTAAAAATATATGAATGCATTAAAGAAAAATTTAAAATCTGCTATAATAATTCTACATATACAAAAAAACTAAATATAAATAGTAAGAGAAGTCAAGAGCCCTGGATAAACACTAGAATTAATAACATGTGCAAGAAAAAAGATAAGCTGTTTATACAGTGGAAACACGACCCTACAAATGCAATATTGAGAATGGAGTATAATAAATTCAGAAATTATACACGAAAGGTCATAGAAATATCCCGAAACAAATATTATTTAGATTTAATTAACAAACACAAACTAAATTTACGTAAACTATGGCAAATACTTAATTCTCTATCAGGTCGTAATAAAACTTCAGTCGATGAAGCCATTTTAAGAGCTTTTAACAAAAATAAGAACAATACAAAAACCATAGCCGAAAATTTCGCACGAGAATTTAGTGAATGTGTCAAAAGAATCATGCCTAAGTGTAACAAACGCCTATTGAATGAATCAGAATATACGTATCCACTAGATAAATCAATGTATATCAAAAAAGCATCTTTAGAAAATGTGGACAAAATTATCCGTAGTTTGAATACTAATAAAGCAGCGGGTATAGACAACATAAGGTGTGTGGATATCAAGTCTATTTGTGAAAAAATGTTATGGGTTATAGTTAAGTTGATAAACACTAGTATGGCTACGGGCAAATATCCACAGGATTTAAAGACCGGAATTGTTAGACCAATATATAAAACAGGTAGTCATAAAGAATACTGCAACTATAGGCCAATTACTATACTACCTGTAATTGATAAAATTGTAGAAAAATTTATTTGTCAACAGATACAAGACTTTTATGTAAAAAATAATGTACTCTCCAATGTACAATATGGATTTCAACGTAATAAATCAACTACACAACTGCTATTAAAATTTACGGACGAAGTTAATCAGTGTCTCAATGACAAAAATCATGTGATACTTTTGTTTATTGATTTTAGCAAGGCGTTTGATACTCTCAGGCATGAAACCTTACTAAAAAAACTTAACAATACTGGTATACGAGGTCCTATCCTAAAATGGTGCGAAGATTATCTCAGAGGTCGAAAATATCATGTGAAGGTGGGAGACGAGTATAGTGCGGCTGTTGACGTCACTGAAGGGACAGCCCAAGGATCGGTACTAGGACCTTTGCATTATCTCGCATATGTAAACGATATGGAACATGTAATCAATAACTGTTCAATTTACCAATATGCAGATGATACCTGCCTCCTAGCATATAGTAAAAACCTCAGCACGGCTGTGAAATATATGCAAGATGATTTCACACAAGTATCAAAATGGTCGCATGACGCTGGCCTAGTTTTAAATGCATCCAAAACGAAAATAATTCATGTTCACTCAAGTCACATTAAAAAAACAAATTCATTTAGAATAATTGCACATAGCCACGAGTGTTTACACAGTACAATGCATTCTCATATGAATAACTGTACTATAGAACAGGTAACTAGTCATGCATACCTAGGCCTAATAGTAGATAACAGATTTAACTGGGGTTACCATATTGATTTAATTTGTGACAAGCTAAGAGCTATACTAGCAAAATTTTATATTATCAAACCGAAGGTACCATTCCAGATTCTACTTAATATGTACGTAGCTTTAGCGGAATCCATCATATCTTACGGAATCACAAGCTATGGCCGAACATTTAAAACATTTATTGATAAAATATTGAATTTGCAAGTCAGATTATTAAAAATAATAGTCCCCGGTAACATTAATAAACAATATAAAGAAAACCTTATTGATATATTTGAGTTCTGCAATATACTACCGGTACATGATAAAGTGAATATGTCATTATTGATTGAACAATTTTATAACATGGAAATAAAAATACCTGTATCGCATAAAATTGTTACTAGAAATATTACACATAATATGCTAAAAATACCAAAACAAAATAATTACTATGGAAGAAGAACTGTCGCGTACAAAATTCCCACCCTATTAAATAGTTTGCCCCAAAAGATAAAGCATGACATAAACGACATGAATTACAAACGTATTTACAAAAAATATTTCTATAATAAATTAAAACACAATTAGTAAATAAAATACATAAAATATACATACATATATATAGTTATGTGAGTACCTATATGTACAAGTATAAATCTGTAATAAAAAAACGAAACTGTTTATAACATATTCATAAAATAATAACACTCTGTATAGATTTCAATCGTTGAATAGGCGCTGCAGTCCGCTGCATGTGCACAATCCTACTCCGTCACATGACGTTCTCCAGAACCGGTTATAGTTCGAGCTCCAAGGAAGCGCCCCGCCGCCGCGCCGCTGCCGCGCCACGCGCCTTGCCGAGGAACAGCATTTGCTTCAATTACTAGTATATATTCTGTGCATATATTAAAATAGGTGCTTGCTACACTTTTTAGTAGGTAAGTTATAGTTCACGGATGAATAGTGTTATTGAACATCTTATTAGTGATAATAAATGTCAAGCGCACGATGTGAATTCAAGTATCGAGACAAACCTAATGGTTTTTCGATATGATGTTATATAGATTTAAAGTTAAATTGTATAAAGATCAATAAATGAAAAAAAAAAAAAAAAAAAACACATCATCACTTACCATCAGGTGAGATAGTGCTCTAAGGCTAACTTACCAGGCATAAAAAAACGTCGCCAAGCACCTAATGGTATGCTCCGGCAGCTGACCATGACACTCGGATGCCATTCTAGGTAAAGCCTTTGTGTAATTTTAGACCAGATTATCACTTACTATCAAGTGAGATTGTACTCAAAAGCTATCAAAACCATAACTAACAACAAAAAAACATTACGTGTTCTTCACAAACATTTATCAAAAACACGTATGTTTTTATACAAGTAAACTATTTTAAGAACTAAGTTTTAATTGTCAGTTTCTTGTTATTAACAAGTAATTGTATCTTATGATTCGCAAGTCATAAATTATATTAGTTATGACATAACATACAACAAAAACTGTAAACATCATTTACCTCGTTCAATGTAGAGTTTTTTGGAGATGATAGTATAAAAAACTCCAACGGAATTAATCATAAATAAACATGCCACACGTATCCTTGACCGCTTATGATGCATATTGCATAACACTTTCATAACATTATAAATACATAACAAACACAAACATGATGCAATAAAGACCACAAAAATTAATAATTAAAACTAGCCGCCGTATTTTAGACTTACCGTCTTCAGGAAAAATTTCAGCGAAACACAATTCCGATCGCATACAATACACTAAAACATCCAAAACTTTGTTACTCTTCAAATAAAATATACTATTTCAATAATTCACTAAGTCCAAAAACAGGTAGAGCAACTGAAAATATTATATAGAGCACGAGATATAGAGCAAGCAAAAGCGTTACGCGGCGAACCGACGCAAGCATTCAGCGCTCTTGTCCGACAAACACTGCTCCTTTTGAGCAATCTTCACATATACATACTTCCTGGTAATCTGTGGGTTAATAATACCCGGAGACACAGATTGTGTCATAGTTAGTATGATTGATAGAACTGTCACGATATGCCGTTGTTCTATGCTATTACGAAATGTTTGTTTTTGAATGTCCTTGATGCGTGCTTATCAGTATAGTTATGGCGGTCAGATACCATAGACGTCGTATGAACAAGTATTAATTATTTCAAAAATATAAACCCGACCGCAAATTATTTATTTTCGTTTTATCGTTCCATTAAAATTAAAACTGCATGTTATATATGACAGCGAAGTCTCAGTAATAGGGTCCCGTTTGTACCCTTTGGGTACGGAACCCTAAAAATGCTCTCGTTTATATGGCATTAACGATTTGAACCGTCATACTAATGTTCAGTCATTGAAGAAATCTCTCACAGTGTGACAAATAAATAAAAGTACAAACTGACTTCACCTACTTACAACCTATATATTAAATTAATTTGTAGCAATGATGGCTCAGAGGAACTGGCTATGGACTGCCGCGCAGCAGGTCCATGGTTCGAATCCCGCCGCGGGCTTGGGCTCTACCGCATGGTGGAAGGGCATTTTGCGAATGCCCGCCTAGCTAGCGACCAAAATAAATAAGTAAATCTGTCGCCAAGCACCTAATGGTGTGTTCCGGCAGCAGTTTTTGAGAGCCAGTGAAATTACAGGCACATTAGACTTAACAACTATGTATCAAGGTGACGGGCGCAGTGCAATTCGTGACTTGTGATGAAATGCATCTGTTATAGGCAGAGGCTAGTCCGCCTAACATCAGGTGGGCCTCGAGCTTGTTCAATCACAATAACATAAAAAAAATATATGTTAATGAAAACGGTACAGATTTCCAACAATGTGTTGAAGTCGATACTATACTAATTAAAAACACTGGCGTCGAGTCGAGAGTACAGAACATTGGTAGAGCATAATGGGAATGCCCACCTGGTTAGCTACCACCCTCAAGTAGACAATCTGTCGCCAAGCATATAACTTTGTGTTCCGGCAGCAATCCTTGAGAGCCAGTAATAAATCTAGATTAGCCAGCACAACATCTTCGATCACATCATCACTAATATCAGCTGTTAAAAATACTATAAAAATCAAAATCATAAATATAAAAAAAAACAATATGTTTTTCAAGTTCCTTACCAAATATTTTTTTGTGTTAACGCGGCACCATTGGTGCGCAAGTCTGACTCAGACCCAGGCAGGTTTAGAACTGGATTTTCTCGAAATCATAAAAAAAGAGTCTCCCATACATTTATTCAAAAGGGGCGTCCTAAGATTCCTTAGAGGTCGACAACGCGTTGGTAGTCCCTTTGCTGTTACAAACGTCCATACGCGACGGGGACCACTTTCCATCAGATGTACCGCTTTTTTTATGCCTGATTGTTTATCCTTTGACCACTATCTCACCTGATGGTAAGTGATGATGTGGTCGAAGATGTAGTTGAGACTAACCTAGAATTACTGGCTGTCAAGGACAGCTGCCGGAACACAACATCAGGTTGGCGACAAATTTTCTATATAGAAAAAAAACGGTTGTATACAACCGTTTCTGTTTTCTTGGCAACTGAGAAAAAGTTAAAAATATAGTGTCTAATATATAGATAATTGTACGGAACCTTTTGTACGTGAGTTCGATTCGCACTTAACCGTATACAAGCGTCATGCTGTTCATGGTACGATTATAATACAATATCTATCTTATAGAAACAAATAATAAAAACCGTCTAAAGCAAGTCGGACTCTAATCTTTTTGAAGCAGTGATGGCTCAGTGGCATTGGCTATGGACTGCCGTGCCGCAGGTCCATGGTTCGAATCCTGCCGCGGGCTTGAGCTTCACCGCATGGTGGAAGGGCATTTTTCGAATGCCCGTCTGGCTAGCGACCACCCTCAAGTAGAAAATCTGTCGCGAAGCACCTAACGGTGTGTTCCGGCAGCAGTCCTTGAGAGCCAGTGAAATTACAGGCACATGAGACTTAACAACTATGTCTCAAGGTGACGGGCGCAGTGCAATTCGTGACTTGTGACGAAATGCATCTGTTATAGGCAGAGGTTCGCTTAACATCAGGTGGGCCTCGTGCTTGATCCGCCATAAGTACATAAAAAAAAGAAAGATCTAAGGATCTCTAAGTAAATGAAAAAAAAACGATCTAATCGGTATAATATTCTATGTTGTTACGGAACTGAACCCACGGTGTGTTACCACAACTCGCTTTTTTTTTTTTTTTTTTTTTTTTTTTTATGTTATTGTGACGGAACAAGTTAGAGGCCCACCTGATGTTAAGTGGACTAACCTCTGCCTATAACAGTTGCAATTCATGACAACTCACGAATTGCACTGCGCCTGTCACATTGAGACATAGTTGTTAAGTCTCATTGTGCCTGAAATTTCACTGGCTCTCAAGGACTACTGCCTTTCTACTTGAGGGTGGTCGCTAGCCAGGCGGGCATTCGCAAAATGCCCTTCCACCATGCGGTGAAGCTCAAGCTCTGGGCGGGATTCGAACCATGGACCTGCTGCGCGGTAGTCCATAGCCAATGCCACTGAGCCATCACTGCTTCAGCTTTGGCCGCTCTTTTAATTTAAATAAATCAATAAATGTCTTAGATACTAACAATAAGTATATTGACGTCATATCAATATAAAAGTAGGTAACCTAGGATCATAAATAAAGGCAGTTAAGAGCGCACGTGACAAAAACTGGACTTTGCGGTGATTCGGCAATTTAAAAGTCAACATTTGGGAAATTTCATGTATGCGTAGCGCGTGGTAGTACTTTCCATAACGTGGTTTTTGTCATATTTAAAATGACAAATGTACAAAGTTGGTGAAATATTACATAAGTTTTTTTTATGCCTGATAGATACTTCCACATTATTATGTCGTATGGTGTATTGCTGTGGGGAACTGCTGCTGAGATAGACACAATCTTTATCCTACAAAAGCGTGCAATTCGAGCCATATATAAAATGGGTCCTAGGGAATCTCTGAGGGATCTTTTTAAAGACATTGATATTTCAACTTTACCAAGTCTGTATATATTTGAAAATATTATGTATGTTCGTAAAAATTTGAGTAAATTAAAATTAAACAGTGAAAATCACGATTACAATACTAGGAATAAAGATAAAATAGCGGTGCCAGGTTTTAGATTAGAAAAGACAAATAAAATGTCCTTCTTAGGTAATTGTGTACGGTTTTATAATAAAGTAAAAAAAAAATGTAATTATAATAAAAATAAATATATATAATAAAAGAAACATTACAACGCTCACAAAAGGGAAATTCAAGTTGCATGTGAAAAACGTATTGATTAAAAAATCCTACTACACAGTTTCTGATTACTTAAGCGACAAAAATGCCTGGACAATTCCGCCTCTGCCAAGCTATTGCCTGTCACCTACATAATTTAAACAAATATTGTAATAACTCTATTATATAGTAAGTATGTAACACATTGTTAAAAGATGTTAAAATAATGGCCACGGGTTTCTTGCCCGTTCTTCTCGCAGTGGCTCTATACAATTTATTTGCTGAACGTGGCAGTACAATTGTAGAATATTTCAATACTAAAATTTGTAATTGACCTTCATAAGAGCGTCGTAGACGCCTAAATTGAATAAATGATTTTGACTTTGACTTTGAGGTTAGCCTTTGACCACTATCTCACCATACATATCATAGTAAGTGATGATGTGGTCGAAGGTGTTGTTCAGGCTAACCTAGAGTTACTGGCTCCCAAGGACAGCTACCTGAACACATCATTAGGTGCTTATCGACAGATTTTCTACTTGAAGGTGTTTGCTAGCCAGGCGGGCATTCGCAAAATGCCCTACCACCATGATTTATTAACGACTGTCATCCTAAGACAACAACCAGGACCGATGCCTCAATGTGCCCTCCGAAGCATATATATGTACGCTCAGTAGTAATGACACTAGCGGTCACCCATCCAACTCATGACAGCGGGCGACGTTGCTTAACTTTGCTGATCGGTTAAGAACAGCTAAGTAAACTTCGCTACGAGCGCTTCAAAAGCGCCTGCCTGTTTTAGACGGAGAATAAAAAAAGACACATTGTTTAGTAACAATGTAAATGTCAATGTCATGCGTGTATATTTAGAGATTTCATTTAGTAAACAACATACCAATATACATACTTTGAAGCACTCGTAGCGAAGTTTACTTAGCTGTTCTCAACCGATTAGCAAAGTTAAGCAACGTCCGCCGCGGTCATGAGTTGGATGGGTGACCGCTAGTGACATTACTACTGAGCGCTTCCATGCTTCGGAGGGCACGTTAAGCCGTCGGTCCCGGTTGTCGTCTTAGGATGGCAGTCGTTATAGCATGGTGGTAGGGCATTTTGCGAATGCCCGCCCGGCTAGCAACCACCCTCAAGTAGAAAATCTGTCGCCAAGCACCTAACGGTTCCGGCAGCTGTCAGCCAGTAATTCTAAGTTGTACTAAAATTAGCCTGAACAACATCTTCGCCACATCATCACTTACCATCAGGTGAGATAGTGGTAGGTTAAACTATCAAGCATATAAAAAAAATAATTGTTCAGTAACAATGGGAATGTCAAAGTCGTGCGTGTATATTTAGAGATTTCAATTAGTAAACAACATACGAATATACATACAAACGTACGGAAAGTTTTCTATATGTAGTGGCTATATGGACTGCCGTGCCGCAAGTCCATGGTTCGTACCCCGTCGCTTCCTTGAGCGTCACCAATTATAAGGGCATATTGCGAATGTTCGCATGGCTAGCTTCATCATCAGATTGAAAATCTGTCGCCAAGCAACTATAAGTGAATTCCAGCAGTAGTAGTCCTTGAGAGCCAGTAAGTAACAAGTATGATTTATTAAAAAAGTTCAAAACCCGACTGCAAATTATTTATTTTCTTTGAGCGTTTTATTGTTCCATTGATATTAAAACTGCATGTTATATATATTCATAGAATTGTATATTTAACCATTCATTTTGATATCCCACTCAAAGGGCTTGGAAAAAAAAATGTTTCTCCTAATCTTGACTTCCATTCCCTGATTGGCGAAAACCCTCGCCCTGTTTTGCGTCGGGTAATATATAATACAACTGTTAAGCTACAAACTATATACAACACTACAATAAAAGCATTTGGACTCATAGGCAGTCCCAATGCTCTAGCCCACTACCAGTTGGCAGCGTGCCCAGCATGCTGGCAGCATTGCCCCGTTGAATTGCAATGCTTATTCTTTGAGCCAAATAGGTGCAAGCATTTAGTATATAGTATATAGCAATAGCTGTAGTGTTGTATATAGTTTGTAGTATTTGGTTAATAAAGGCATACCGCCATTTGAAAAAAAAAACTGTTAAGCTTCAATCAAATATATTTCATCGCAGCTGATTTTATGTGACCATTTCCTTGTTCTCTTTCATTTACAGGCTAATTTTATAATAGCATCAGTAAGAATGTACCTAAATGCAAATACTTCTATTTAAGTACTAAGTACACGTTTTAATATTGTTATGTTTGCAATAACGCCTGCTATGCGGATTACATTACAAATATACGATACATGTGCGGGATTCGAACCCGCGTCCATCCACCCATTTAGCCGGGGTATGCTCTAACCAATTGAGCTAACATGGCGTCATAACTCAAATCTTTCCTATCGTTCTTTAACCATCGTATTGGAATAGAATTGGGTGCGAATCCCGCACATGACAAATTTTTCCTACCGTATATATGTAATTTTGTAATGTAATCTGCATAGCAGGCGTTATTGCAAACATAACAATATTAAAAAGGAGTGATAAGTGTTCGGGGTTAATGTATGGATGTGAGTTTCTTAAATCCACCATTTCTTCTAAACGGCTTAACCGACTTTAAAGTATGAGATATCATTAGATTAGCCTTGATAGCGCAAGTGACAGTAGATATAAAAAAATAAAAAAAACACTGGCGATTTTTCGACGCCATATTGTGCGTAATTTTTTTTTCTTTTCATCTAAACCCACAGATTGTAATATGAAAATGCTTTAAAAAAACCCTTCCATATATATGACTTGCAGTTTTAATTTCAATGGAACGGTAAAATTTATAAAGATGAATTTGCAGTTGAATTTTTAACTATTTAAATTAATTTATACTTGTTTTAATTAAGTTTTTATCGTTAAGATGGATACAGCGAAGATGATAGTAATATTCGACACAATCAAGTAGACAATCTGTCACCAAGCACCTAACAGTGTGTTCCGGCAGCAGTCCTTGAGAGCCAGTGAAATTAACGGCACATGAGACTCAACAACTTTGTCTGCTTGGGCGCAGTGCAGTTCGTCACTTGACGAACATCTGTTATAGGCAAAGTTTACCGCTTAACATCAGGTGGGCTTCGTGTTTGTTCTGTCACAATAACATTAAAGAAAAAAACCGACTGGGACTAAGAAACTGGTATTGTCAATGCTCTGTTTGGAGGTTAACGAACGCACCGTGCGATATCGTTTTGGAGATTTCGATCTGAAGAATAAATCATGAGAAGGACCAACCACTAAGGTAAATAACGATGAATTGGAAGCAACCTTCGATTATGTTTAATTTTAAATAATACTAGATTTTTCGGTTGTAAATGATAATTATTTTGAAGCGCTCGTAGCGAAGTTTACTTAGCAGTTCTCAACCGATCAGCAAAGTTAAGCAACGTCGCGCGCGGTCATGAGTTGGATGGGTGACCGCTAGTGACATTACTACTGAGCGTTTCCGTGCTTCGGAGGGCACGTTAAGCCGTCGGTCCCGATTGTTGTCTTAGGATGGCAGTCGTTATAGCATGGTGGTAGGGCATTTTGCGAATGCCCGCCTGGCTAGCTACCACCCTCAAGTTGAAAATCTGTAGCCAAGCACCTAGCGGTGTGTTCCGGCAGCTGTCCTTGAGAGCCAGTAATTCTAGGTTATCCTGAACAACACCTTTGACCACATCATCACTTACCATCAGGTGAGATAGTGGTGAAAGGATAACCTATCATGAATAAAAAAAAAAAAATTATCTATTTGGAATTGTGTCGTTTATATATTTAAATAATAAATAAATAAACAAGTAAAACATATTTTTCTTTAACCGGTTAAATGCCTTTATTAACATTAACGGCATACTAAATAATTACGAACTGTATACAATACTACAGCTACTACAATAAAAGCATTTAGACAACCTGAAGTAATTACAGACGCACAGTCCAAATGCTCCAGTCCACTTCCAGTTGGCAGCGTGCCCAGCATGCTGGCATCATTGCCCCGTAGAATTCCAATGCTTATTCATTGAGCCAAATAGGGGCCAGCATTTTGATCACGCATCGCATCGACCGAGCGCTCAGATAAGTTTAATAACAATTCTTTTCCGAAAAATGGAACCGACCTCAACACTCAAAAGTATGAAATAACTTGATGAAATCGGTACCATGATAGTTCAAAATGTACCTATCATCACAATATTGTGCGCATGGTACCGACTTCGACAAGTTATTGCACACTTTTGAGTGTTGAAGTCGGTTCCATTGTTCGGTAAAAAAAACACATATTTTAGTGTCCTTTGCTACTTACGGGATCGATTATCATTCATTGGCAATGACTAATATTATCAAGAAAGGAGAAATCTTTTCAGTTGGAGTGTTCCTCAATTTAAAGAAAGGTAAAATCTTTTCAGTTATTGTTGTCTCTCTCTCTACTACTCAATTTAAATGGGACCATACTACAAACACCAGCTTTCAAATAAAAACGAAACACCAAAATCGATTCACGCAGTACAAAGTACTGAGGTAACAAACACTAACCTAAAAAAATTAAAAAATATACTGACGAATTGAGGACCTCCTCCTTTTATTGAAGTAGGTTAAAACTACGATGAGCTCCCGGTCCCCATGGACCCAAAGTTTCTATACCAAACGGCTCAAGGTAACCACTACCGAGGTTACTTGCGCCGCTTGAGTTGCTCCGCCGAAGTAGCCGTGGCACCAGCCCTCACGTTGGTTTCAGAAAAATGTGACGGCGCTAAAGTGTCTACGCATGTAGCGTCCCTAACTAAAGGCCGCCCTAACTTCCACGGAACCAGAGTCATGCCGTCAGGTCTTTTACCATCGTCACCCATCAGACCTTTCGGTTCGAGAACAGCTGCAACATTAGAAAATATTTCCAAATTGCATAGGTATTCTTTTTAAAAAAACAACCTTATACCCCACCGTTAATCTATAAAAGATAATATACGAGTTAAAGGTCTTATGCCCGGGCCACACGAGGCTAGTTTGTCAAGCTAGTTTTTTACCAAACTGTCCTGGCTTGCTGACCTAGCTTGGAGCATGCTAGTTCTGTTTACATGAGGTTAGAGTAGTAGCTAGTTTGGGCATTTTAAAATCTTAATAAACTCGTCGCGTTCCTGTTTACTAGCCAACTGCAAACTAGCTTCGCTGGTCACATGAAGCTAGTAAACAAGCCAGGATAGTAAAATCAGTGGTGGGGGGACGCTACTAGCCTGAAAATAGAACTCCATCCTATTAAAAACTGTCCTGGCTTGTAAACTAGATTGCTAGCTTACTAGCTTACAAATGAAGATAGTTTTGTCTACACGAAGCCAGAAGTACTAGTTTGCTAGCTTACTAACACTAGCTTGCTATCCTAGCTTGAAAAACTAGCCTCGTGTAGCCCGGGCATTAGTTGTCTGGCAGAACCACGCTGAAACTGCGTGCAGAAATTGGTCCGTCTGCATGTCAAATTCTTTTGTGAAAAAGTCAAATAAACCTCTTGATATAACAATGTTCCAGGCGGCAATTATTGATTTAAGCTAAATTATGTTGCTATAATATTGATACAAGTGCATCTGTAGACTTCATTAATAATAAGTAACTATTTGGCTAATTACTATGCTCTTGACATCATAATTTGGTATCATGTCACGGCCTTGAGTTCAAGACGCATCTGCAGTATTTCATTATCATATCGGAAGAGACGAATTTACTTAGCATTCCATGGATTCACCGTGCGGGCATAGTAGAAAGAGTGGGGAAGTAGGCCATCTCCGGCCCAATAAGCGATATAATTACCTACCATACTTGCCTGGCTTAGGGTTGTTACTTATTTATAATGTATGTACTCGTATATGCTAAATTTTAATTTAGTACCTAGAAATAGGCCAGGGCCGGGAAGTATTTTTAACTTGTGTTGTCTGGGTTCAGGGCTAGTGAGGTTGGTTTTATACCTAAACGATGATAACAGCTGTCACGATGAAAAAAATACCGACTGGCGATACCTATGTGGTTGCGGGGCCAGAGACGAGCGACGCGGGGCATACCTAATACAACAAAAAAATAATGCTAGAATAAGTGACTTGCTTACCTTTTCTGTTCAGTAGGTAATCTGAATACAACTCTGGAATCTATGAATTATTTAGACAGCCGAACACACAGCAATACAAGCGGCGCCAAAAAGCCGTGACGCGCGAATCTTGTTCGGTGTTAGCCCCGGCTGGCGCACTGAGAAACGGGTCGAGATTGTGTTAGAGTATGCGTGCGGGACGCATAGATACTATGGCGCACACAAACAAGCCGCGCGCGGTGCGTTTATATGAAGATAACTTACTTCCCCACTCCTTCTACTATGGTGCGGGTGCCGGGTCCATAGCGTGGCAAAGGAAGAGGCCTGGGACTTGCAACCCCGTGAGTAAGGCTTAGGGGCCCCTTTATGATGCATCAATGCTCCCTTTCAACGCTCGAGCCTCCTTCATCCTAGTATCCCTGACCATAAGGCGTATACTACGCGGTGATCTGAAACGCGATGTAGTAAATCAGATCGCGATTTCGTGATCTGGAGTATCTCCTACACGTACGATGGTAATATAAACTTTCCAAAATTGCAAATATTGTTGAAAACATGGATTACACAATGACATCTAAATCACGCAAAGTAATGATGGCCGAGCGGTAATATGGACTTTCGCGCTGCAGGACCCTGGTTCGATCCCCACCGACGGCTTGAGCTTCACCGCATGGTGGAAGGGCATTTTGCGATTTCCCGCCTGGCTAGCTACCACCCTCAAGTAGAAAAGAAGCGCTCGTAGCGAAGTTTACTTAGCTGTTCTTAACCGATCAGCAAAGTTAAGCAACGTCACGCGCGGTCATGAGTTGGATGGGTGACCGCTAGTGACATTACTACTGAGCGTTTCCGTGCTTCGGAGGGCACGTTAAGCCGTCGGTCCCGGTTGTTGTCTTAGGATGGCAGTCGTTTAGCATGGTGGTAGGGCAATTTGCGAATGCCCGCCTGGCTAGCTACCACCCTCAAGTAGAAAATCTGTCGCCAAACACCTAACGGTGTGTTCCGGCAGCTGTCCTTGAGAGCTAGTAATTCTAGGCTAGTCTGAACATCATCTTCGACCACATCATCACTTACCATCAGGTGAGATAGTGGTCAAAGACTAACCAATCAGGCATTAAAAAAAAAAAAAAAAAAAACTGTCGCCAAGTACCTAACGGTGTGTTCCGGCAGGAGCCAGTGAAATTACAGGCACGTGAGACTTAACAACTATGTCTCAAGGTGACGGGCGCAGTGAAATTCGTGAGTTGTGATGAAATGCATCTGTTGTAGGCAGAGGTGTTTTAGGAGCTTAACATCGAGCTGGTTCCGTCACAATAACAAAAAAAAACCAACACATCTTTTACCGGATACATTTCGGTGAATGTGCACAAGAACTATTTAACAAAAGTTAACATATATAAATGTATAAATATATATAATATTTATGATAATATTCTATTGCCCTGGTTCATCAGAGATATTCCGAGCTGGTTCCGTCACAATAACAAAAAAAAACCAACACATCTTTTACCGGATACATTTCGGTGAATGTGCACAAGAACTATTTAACAAAAGTTAACATATATAAATGTATAAATATATATATAATATTTATGATAATATTCTATTGCCCTGGTTCATCAGAGATATTGTAGAAATTGTAATAGTGAAAAAAAATTACAAATCGATCCAGTAGTTTTTATGTTTATTCATTACATACAAAATAATAGGTTAACCTGAACAACATCTTCGACCATATCATCATACTTACCATGCAGTGAGATAGTGGTCAAAAGGCTAACTTATCAGGAATAAAAAAAATGCGTATTTTTGTATATGTGAAGGATTGAACCTTTATTTCGAAACGTAGAATCCTGAGCAAGAAAAATGCTAGGTGCCATAAAAACAGCTTAAATAATGCAGTAAATTTACTCTCATTTACAAGCGAAATTTTGAAGCGCACGAAGCGAAGTTATCTTGGCCGTTCTTAACTCATCAGCAAAGTTAAGCAACGTCCGCCGTGGTTATGAGTTGGATGGGTGACCGCTAGTGACATTACCACTGAGCGTGCACGTGCTTCGGATGGCACGTTAAGCTGTCGGTCCCAGTTGTTGTCTTAGGATGGCAGTCGTTATAGCATAGTGGTAGGGCATAGGGATATAAATAAAATTACTAAAATCGGCAAATCTAATGTTTAATTCATGTATATATATAACTTTTTAACACACTCGCTCGTAACGGGCCTTTAAATGCACCGATTTTAGTGTCATAATATAGTCTGTTACTCGTGCTTTTTTTTTACTTTACCGCCCAAGTGTTATAAAAGAAAAAAAATATCAACGTTTCCACAAGGAGATTGTAGTTGGTTTCGTTCGTTTTTCATATAAAAACAAACCAAAGAGTTTTTACCTACTGAAGTAAAACTTAAGAAGATTTAATTATAAACCTTCTTAATCAGATTATTATTGTTATCAAAAAGATCAAGAAAATATTTTCGTATTCGTTCCTCGCAAGTGTGTTGAAAAACCCGTCTCGATTGTTGCGCGTATAAAACAACTTCGCGCACTTGTTGTATGATGTTATATAGACGTTCGAATTTTAAATGCCTTTCTCACGTTAGCGGGTAAAAAGCAATTTTTCAAGCAGATTTTGAATGATAATCAACCTTTTCGAGCTTGTGAGTTCAAAACAAAATTATTTAATACGCTGTATAACTAAATTAATGTAATAAAACATGTATAAATTATATAAAAAAGCAGAAAACCCGACTGCAAATTATTTATTTTGCTTAAGCATTTTCTCGTTCAATTGAAATTAAAACTACTGAATAGATTCAGGCGTTACTTTGCAGAAATCCATTTTTAATAATAACAAATATTTTAAAAGTATTTTAAGAAAACATTTAATTAATTATTTAATAAAACACTTAAAAAATCTTTATAAAAATGATGTATATCTAGTGACAATTCCGCCTAATTTCCTATTAAGCCAACGTGACGTCACAAACGCCACGCAGCCAAACCGGAAGAGTATTCGACGCGTTTCGCTTCTAAACGAAGCATCCTCAGGAGGTCTTGACTCTACGAGCGCACGATCGTTTAGTCTCGATCTCGAATTAGGCGGAATGGTCACTAGATATATATCATTTTTATAAAGATTTTTTAAGTGTTTTATTAAATAATTAATTAAATGTTTTCTTAAAATACTTTTAAAATATTTGTTATTATTAAAACTACTTATTTATATTTTTGGAATCGGTTTTAAAGCTTTTCATTTTGATACCTCACTATTTGGAATTGGAAAAAACAATTTCACAATATGGCGTATTAAATCCGTCAGTATGATATTTTTTTATATACTTGTCACTTGCGCTGTCAAAACAAATCTAACGATATCTCATACATTAAAATCGGTTAAGCCGTTTAGAAGTTATGCTGGAATAAAGAAACTCACAAACATACATACATTAATCCTGAATACATAACACTCTTTTTTTTGGGCATTCGTGTAAAAATATGACGTTCCTACTCGTAACACAGCACGAGCAGTGTAGGCATGGGTAGGGTACCGTTTTATGTCACGGAATCCTAAAAAGAAGACTTGAAATACCTTAAAATAAATAAAGCCATTTATTTCCATTTATTACAAAACATTGGTTTCTAAGTTATTGTATTAACTTAAACTTAAATTAAATTATTCATTTGTGTTGGGCATCCAAGGTTGGGCATAGGCCTCGGCCATGCTGTGCCCGGGGGCTTCGGTCCTGCGCTAGTGTCGATCACGCGCTGCCCGCTGCCTCGATAAGGACATCTCTCCACCTCCTCCTCACACAGCATCTGTTATCTTTGTCTTTTTTCGTATGTCATCGTTCCGAACTCTATCTTTTAGCTTTATACCTAGCATGGACCTTTCTGAGGCTCTTTGAAAAATTGCGTATTTTGTCACCAGGTTTTTTGAATAATGAATAAGAATACCTAATGAATAAGAATTTGGTGTAGTGCAGCGACAGAATGCAAATGCAAAATTTACATTCAAATAGTATGCAACTAAACCAGTATAAACAACTAGTTGTTATCTAAAATGCCATAAGGAAAATCCAAATGAGAAAAATAATAAATGTTTTTTGGCTGGAAAAACACGAAAGTCATCGAAATAATAGATTGTGAAGCATTGATAAGATTAACCAGTAGGAAAGGTGGTTTACTGTAGAAATCTTTAACATTGTATCCTCACTAGTAAGGTCGCTAAGAAGTTTTTCAAATATATTTTTATTAAGATTAACCTCACTGACCATGCTATGGAAATTTTTAATGTGGCTTAGGATATTATTTCTATTATTTATTATTTTTACTTCATTAGACGATCTGAAAAAAGGCCAGGGGGCCAACTCTCACCTTTTATAGTAATAATAACTTAATCTTACTGCTAAATTTAATACCTCCAGTAAGCTTACAAACGGTGGAAGCGCTCGGCGCTTTGATGACGCCACAACAAATTGTTCACTCTATTCGCATACTCTGACGTGACATTTGATACGAAGTATTACTGTTCCAACGACAAATCCGTCATGTATATCCATCTTAAAAAAGTTACTTTCTAGCAGCGGATTTAAACTTGATTTGGTCAATTTTAAGATATAAGATTTGTATCGTAAAATTGACAAAATCTAGTTTAAATCCACTGCTAGAAAGTAACTTTTATAAGATGGATAAATATTTTCGATCCGCGAAAAGAGTGTTTTAAATAATGTGTAAATTACGTACAATGTATTTATTTCTTTAAAATAAATGCAGCAAAAATATTTGATGAAGGAAACTATAAAAAGTTACAGACAGCTGTTGTGCAGTATACAATAAAATGTCGTAAAACTATGGTAAAACCGTTCCGTAACATCGTTGTTTGGAGCAGTGTGAGCGGAATAACACTATATTATAAACACTTGCACATCCGTGATACATATTTAATTCGTTCATTAAGTAGGATCAAACCAATACTGCTTGACGCGATTGTGGGTCGGTGATAGTTCGTGTCTACGATTGATTATTTTAAGCATGAAACAAAACGCTCTTTTTTATGATGGTTTCGTAAAAGGTGGGAGTAGGCAGGTCTGGAGTACGTAATTTAAACCGACGCTTATGTACGAAACGATTGATAAGTGAAGATAAAGCGAAAGAGATATGCAAGGATCGTAGCAAGTAGAAATCGGTAGTCTCTGAAAGGTAGCTACGGGAAAGAGGCGCAATTATGTATACGTATGTTTTCACAGTTAAAGTATAACCAATTCTATCAAAGGGTCCATATTTGGAACACTGTCGCGGACGCGCGCACTTTTTAACTATTATCTAATCTGTGGCTTGCTTCACTTTACTTCTTTCTAGAAAATTTCACTTCAGCCATAAGGCCCAGTGCATAATAAGGCCCATATCAAAAAGAATATATCTTGTTTTCTTTTTAATTTTCATTTTTTTTGACGAAGCGACACGGCAAAGTCTCTGTTTGTTTTAACGTACTCGATGTTCTCGACTTCAAATGAATGTACATAATGGAGCTGGTATAGTCGTAAAACGACTCAAGTTTCAAATAAAATTAAGATATAAAAAAGAATATTGACATATTCTACCTTGTACAGCCACATTCACCAAAAATAAATAATTGTTTATTCATGCAAACAATTGCTAATAGTGGGAATAATAAATACTTATTTTATTATTCCAGCTTTTCTAACTAGATTAACCCCAATATATATATACAATAGTGTAGTCAAAGAAATATTTCTAATACTAACATAACTACATACAGTATTGAATTTCATTACTAAATTAGTAGGTATATTATATTATATCATGATTGTATTATCTCATTTAAACTACTGATAATATGTAATTCTTACATACATGTAATCACGCCTGTATTCCCTTAAGAGGTAGGTAGAGGTGTGTAAACACCCAGAATTCGCCAATAGGGTTTTGGTCCTATGTAATTGGGGGCGAGCCTATTGACATTTATCGGGCACAGTTTCAGGGTCATACAAATGATTTCTCTAAGGCACTGGACGAAACACAAGAATATAATGAATAATACGTTTACGCTAACAACATATAAGACAGCTATGTCTATATTAAATTGCAAATATACGATATGAAAAATTTAAGTCATGTTCGGGATTTATACAAAACAAATTTTCCTATCGTATATTTGTTATTTTGTAATGCAAGTAATTCGCATAGGCGGCGTTATTGCAAGGATAACAATATTAAAAATATGTCATATTAAATTGTAAGTGTTGTCATTGGTCTTCGCATAACTCAGATCGAACAACATTTTAAATTAATTTAACATCTTAATTCTGCTATGGAACATGCAAACAGATCTATTTTGTCTGCAATTCGATTGAGAGCCTGCAGCATCCGGTTTTTATATTGTTTTAGTTTTTCTGGTCCAAAGGTGCCCGTCTCGCTGGATGCATTTATTAATTATAATAAGAATGCTTACAATGCAATTACACTTATTTTATACAGTGTTATTGGATAAATGCTAACAGCCTCTTAGGGTTGACCTCTGCTAGTCCGTGTCTGCTAGAGGTCTCGTGCTGATTCCGTCAAATACACATAAACAAACAAAAACAAAGAAAAAAACCATCTTAAAATGTTTTTTAGGACTAGCAGAAGTCAACTTTAAGAGGTTGTTAGCATTTTTTCCTATAACCCTGTACAGCACTACCACGTTGTATGACGATGGCCGGCCTTTACACGAGGTACAACCCAGTGCGTTGGTCGTGACCCCTCTCTCTTCGCCTCTGCACCCCAACTCCCCGCCATCTTGATTCTTGACCGCCAGAGGGACAAACTCGTACCTGTGGGCGAGGTCAGCATACTTCGTCTTCTTTTTTAGGGCTGCAGATTCTGCGGCGTTACTCCTTAGCTCCGAGGGCTGTCTGTCCTTGGTGACATGAGGGAATGGTGCTGACGCAGGCCGCGATCCGTAGCGTTGTAGCACATTTATTCAGTTTAAAATAATACATGCTATTGAACCTAGTTTAATTTATTTATATATTTTATTTATTCAATCACACGGAGCATTACTAAAATATTTTTTTTACATTGTAATGGAAGTTGAAGTCGGCTGGTTAGAAAAATGTTGAATTACAAAATTATATATATACAATAGGAAAAAATTAAGTCATGTACGGAATTCGAATCCGCATAAGTAATCCGCATAGCAGGCGTTATTGCAAACATAACAATATTAAAATTATAAGGTTGCGTCATCATTTACAAGTATAAAACCAATTGCAAAATTGGTCTTGTTTGTAGTTCAACGTAAGTTGTACTATTGATGTCGCTCCATTCCAATACTGTGTTTAAAGAACGATAGGAAAACTTTGTGTTATGACGTCATTGTCATGTTAGCTCAATTAGAGCATACCCGGCCGGGGTGAATGGACGCGGGTTCGCCCAAGACTTAAATTTTTCCTATCGTATATTTTTAATTTTATAATGTAATCCCCATAGCAGGCGTTATTGCAAACATTACAATATAAAAAAAAATGAAGTAAAAACTCTTTGCGGTCTGTCGTTTTCGAGCTTGATTTACATTTGTTTACATATTTATTCGCAGTATAAACCACCGTTGGGCAACTTAACTCTGCCTTGCTGATGTTTGAATTCACGACAGTTGGTTGGTCCGGACATTTTGACATTGCTCGACCAACTAGAGTCCCAGTATAACTTTTTTATGTTATTGTGACGGAACAAGCCCGAGGCCCATCTGACGTTAAGTGGCTGCCTATAACAGACGCATTTTGTCAACGACGAATTGCACTGTGTCCGTCTCAATTGAGACGTACAGTTGTTAGGTCTCATGTGCCTGTAATTTTTCTGGCTCTCAAGGACTGCTGCCGGAGCACACTATTAAGTGCTAGGCAACAGATTTTTAAATAATACCTTAAATATTTTTTTAGTTTTATTTTAATATTTTCTTTTTAACGTAGTATCGGTACGTCATTCTAACAAAGAAAGGGTCATTTGTCATATTATTTTATTAACAAGTACCTCATGTACGGGGGACCAATGATTCCTTACGTCAAGTCTAATGACATGCCTGTAGTATCCTTATTGACACGCTGCCGGGGCTTTACCAATGTCAATGTGCCTTGGCTTTGGCACTAAATTACTTGTTATTATTAGGTATACCATAACAAATATCATTTAAACAATACAATAGATTATGGACGACACACGACTTGATTTTCGTTGTTAAAGTTCAATAGAAACAAGGCATGAGTCGTGTTCTTAGTCCATCAAACATGTTTGCAGTAAAAAATGGTAACAAACAGTTTTATTTACGTATTTGGTTCCGTACACAATGTGCTGTGAATTGGCTGTGTAATTCAAAGGAAGAATTCCTAGCGTATCGTTAGCGTGCTATATATTACAATCTAGATTCAATTCAGTTAATTTATTATCATTTAAAAGTTTATTGTTCTTTTTGGACCCTTTTTTGGGGGGACATTTTGTTATTATTACATAATCCGTATAGGTACTTAATTTTTGAACCTGCTCACAAAATTTCATGAGCATCGGTCGAAAAATGCGACCCGTAGAGGAACAGTCGGACATCCGTCGGACAGACATACGAAAGCATTTTTTCCCAAGCTGAAACGGAGACAGATGCATGTCGCGCTTCTCGCTCACTCTGTAAATTATTTGGTGGTAAGTACATACACACATTGTTTAGTTTTATAGGCGTACTTGAATATTGTGTCCATAAAAAATAAAAACTTATTATAGAGGCTTTTAGGACACGAAAGCGTGGAAGAGAAAAAGTAATCTAATTGTTCTTCGTTTTCCGGGTTCACACGAAACGAGGCACATGCTGTGATTGGTCCTTGAAAACAAGCGCGCGGCCAGGATGCCTGAACAGAATTGCTGATCGCGTCGTTATATTACTTTTTTGATTGACTTCAAAAATATGAGAAGTTTGCTACCTCAGAATTGTTGACTGGGTGAATCGATTTTGATGTTTTTTTTTATTTATTATCATAGAACCAACAGCATTTAACAAAATTAATTTATAATTAATATATTATTAATAATTATATTAATGCTTACCTTCCTTTTTATACAAAATTTATTTATAAGCTCTTATTATCCAGCAAATAAAAAATATTGAGAAGCTACATATTACGCATATCGTTTTACTTTTGAAAAATGCGACATACAGTAGAACTAATAAAAAATACACCTAAAATGGAACTGACTTCAACACTTAAAAGTGTGAAATTACTTGTCGAAGTCGGTACCATGTGCACAATATTTTGAGAATAGGTACTTTTGAACTAATATGGTACCGATTTCAGCAACTTAATTCACACTTTTGAGTGTTGAAGTCGGTTCCAATGTTTTTTTTTTAGATCGTCTTCAGTTACATTTTTCAAAAGTAAAATGCTATGCGTATTAGCTTCTAAATATTTTTTATTTGCTGGATAATTCAATTTCTCTCTTAAACTATAGTAATTATTAAAACAGCAGGCTTTTTAATATGCCTTCAGCGCCATCGCAAGTTCTGTATATCCCTGAAGGCGGCAAAGCCTCCCATCCCCCATTAAGGAGGGACTTGCCATAATCCCCAAGCTTGGCAGGCGTCTTAGGGATCGCAGGTTATGATATCAGTCCCTCAGAAAGTGCCTCTTGCGACACCCACAGGTAGCCATGAAGGGGTGACGTTCTAGCCCGGCACCCCACGGGCAAACACGAAATTAGTGTAGTTTAATCTCAATGTGCGCTGCACGTGGTGCCTTTTTGCTTAACCGAAATGCGCAAACATTAGAGACAATATGATACTTATCAAATGGATGCGATTGTACCATTTTCAATTCTCAAGACAGATTTGTTATTGGTGACATTTTAGCGAAAGTTACAAAGTGAACATTCGATACTTGAGGAGTCACAAAAATAATTTTCTACGTGCTGCACTTGTTTTTTTTCCTATTAATCACGCATTTATAAAAAGTATGAGACAAAAGGATGATACAACCGTCATCTCAATGACGTCTTCACTTGAGAACAATTAATAATTACACATCCGCTTTGTACTGACGAATGCATCGAATGCACGCATCTGTTAGACATATGTAGATTTGTCTCGATGAATTAAAGCCAGCATGGGGGCTTCAATTGCTTATTTATAGAAACACCATAAAGCATGTGCTAGTGGTAGAAAGCGGGAATAAGCCATCTGCTTTCATTGTAACAATGACAATGTAATAAGGGTCAGTTTTCCTTGGCAGCTGCTCTGGCGCAACTGTATAATTAATTTGGTCACTCTACTTTCTACGTCATCGTCACTCCAGTATTTTTGTCTTATTTTGAGCGGCTATACTTTAAATTTATATTTGTTTACTTAATATGTAACTTGATAATTGAAATAATATAATTTATTGTTATCGTGTCCTTATTCACATCAGCCGATGTAAATCTGTAGGTAGGTAGGTACACTAGGGTTACCAGATGTTTTTTGACACTGTAAGAGACAAATTTTATGCTCGAACTTGGGCGGGCGGGAAAAAATAGAATAGTATTTTTATCGCAGCATAAAATAAAAGGCAGGTAATTAATAGATTCTACGATTAAGAAGCACACGATCGAGAAAAATTCTCGACCGTGCGCTCGTAGAAGCGAACCGCGTCGAAAATTCTTCCGGTTTGGCTGCGTGGCGTTTGTGACGTCACGTTGGCTTAACAGGTAAATTAGGCGGAATTGTCACTAGATATATTTTTTAAGTGTTTTATTAATATATTAATTGAATGGTTTCTTTATATTTTAAAAATATTTGTTGTTATTAAAAGACAGGTATTTTACGCTCTTATTTTGTGTGTTTTAATTGCTAGTTATATTTTAGTATTTATTTGCTAACATAAGTTTGCTATATCGGAATTCGTTTGGGCACTGAGTAAGCATCAGAAAAGACAGACTGGCTCACAGACTAAAAACATTAAGAACTCATATTACTAAGTACAGCAGCGCATTCTGAGGAACAGCTATCTTATACTGCGATCCCAAAGACGTATGCCAAGCGTGGGGATTATGGCAAACCTATGGGGAAGGCTGTGTTACTACGTAACATTGTTATTAAGTAAGATTCAGATAAAATGAATTACAGTAAAATTAATAGTTTCACGACTGCAACTCATATTATTAAGAGATAAATTATTATATTTTAAATAATTTTTTTTAATATTTGTTGCAGGTAGGGAAGGCTTGTTTATTTCGCGTAGGTAAGTGACACAGTGTTATGTCGTATGGTGTATTGCTGTGGAAAGCTGCTGTGGAGATAGAGACAAACTTCATCTTACAAAAGCGTGCAATTCGTGCTAAACTTGCAATGGATTATTGATATTGAGAGTATTCCGATACGACTTAGGGGCCTTCAGGAAGAGAGCATATTCCCTCCTCAAAGGGTGGCAACGCATCCTCGATACCTCTGGGGTTGCGGATGTTCGTGGGCGACGCGTGATCACTTAATACCAGGTGAGCCGCCTGCTCGTTTTAAAATAAAGAATCCCATTAAAAAAAATGGTATCTAGCAAATCTCGGAGGGATATTTTAAAGGAATTGAGGTTTTAACTAAACAAAGTCTGTATATAATATTTTCAAAAGTATTATGTATTATTTACTAAATATACTGGCTAGAACTCACGGTGTTTGGTTGTAATCTCCGACTGGTGTTCAAGCAGTAAAGATGCTCATTCTCAAAGAATGCGAGCAGATTCGAGGATAAAAATGTATTTTCATGAAAAAAATTGCAATTTTTAAATAAATAATGACAATTACGCTTATAAAACTATGAAAAAAAATAAAATAACGGTGCTAGGTTTTATATTCGCCAAGACAAATAATAGGTCTTTCATATTATGTAGGTAGTTTTGTACGCTTTTATAATTAAGTTCCTAAAGTTCCTTCCTTGTATACATACAAGGAAATCGCATAAGGAAGCTCACATAAGGGAAATTCAAGTTGAAAAACATAAATCCTACTAGATATACAGTTTGTATTTACTTAAAAGAAAAAAAGTTTGGTCAACACACCGCCAGTTCACAACTGCCAAGTAATTGCCTGTTAATTTCCTTAATATTAACAAATATTTAGTAATGTTGTCTATGGGTTTCGCGATTATTACACATAGTAATTAAACAACTTTAAACCTTTAAATCGCGTATATTTATCATTATTTTTGTCCCGACCGACGTTTCAGTCACCGTGACCACGATCACTGCAAAGTGTTTGAAACGGGGACAAAAATAATGATAAATATACGCGATTTAAACCGTTTAAAGTTGTTTAATTACTAAATATTTTTTAATATAGTTTGTCACACATTATTAAAAGACGTTTGTAAATATATAGGCTCCATACATGGGTTTTGCTTAACTTGGCAATAGATCGTAAAATACTTCGTAATGACCTTATAAAAGCATCCTAGACGCCTAAATTTAATTTATTTATTTCGACTTAAGTAAACATATTTTTTTATAAATTTTCTGGGTAACTCCTAGAATATTTTATTTTTACCACGGTAGAGGACCAGATGAAATAAATTATATTGATTTAAGTAAACAATTTTTTGAATACATATGACTGTTTTGCAATCTTGTTTTGTTTATCGCTGATAGGCTAGCCTTTGAGCAGTATCTCACCTGATGGTAACCCAGAGCAAGGCTACCTAGAATTACTGGCTCTCAAGAACAGCTGCTGGAACTCACCGTTAGGTGCTTGGCGTTTTGAGTTGTTCTACTTAGATGAGTATTCGTTACATTCCTTATGGAATGTATGCCCGGGGCATTCAACAATATTTCAAGATAATACAAGGAATATTATTTTTAACTCGCAAATACCACAATCATCTAGTTACCAAACGCAGTCATTGAATAAACTGCCACAGACCTAAGTTTCCTTGAAACATTGATATCTATAGAAACGGCATCCATACCTCGAAAACGGCAATGTCAAATCAGGCGACATCTCCTGATTGAGTCTCAGTAGTGTGCGTCTACTGCATGCTTGTATTCCTATCTTAGTCATTCATTTTGAAGCAGTGATGGCTCAGTAGCATTGGCTATGGACTGCCGCGCAGCAGGTACATGGTTCGAATCCCGCCCAGAGCTTGAGCTTCACCGCATGGTGGAAGGGCATTTTGCGAGTGCCCGCCTGGCTAGCGACCACCCTCAAGTAGAAAATCTGTCGCCAAGCACCTAACGGTGTGTTCCGGCAGCAGTCCTTGAGAGCCAGTGAAATTACAGGCAAAATGAGACTGAAGAAGTATGTCTCAAGGTGATGGGCGCAGTGCAGTTCGTCACTTGTGATGAAATGCCTCTGTTATAGGCAGAGGATACCGCTTAACATCAGGTGGGCCTCGTGCTTGTTCCGTCACAATGACATAAAAAAAAAGTATCATGTTATACAATAGACGTATAGCTGTGTGCAATATATGCGTGTGTTGAATGTTCTCCACATTATTTTGTCGTGATGTGAGAGCGTACCCTATCTTCCATTTTGTAAATACAACGATGTATCTAGGTTTATAGTACCACCAACTTAACTGTGCAGTTTTCGAGGGCGCTACTGGTCATGGAAATCAACTACAGACTGTCACAATTTGAGGGAAAGTTTTAGTTCTTTTTTCTGCCACCTGAACAGATAAGTTGGTGGGTCTGTACGTGATTTGGGAAGCCCATATAATATCTTTTGGGAAACACAGTTTTTTAATAAAAACTTGAATTTATGCAAACCAAAATATTTTCACTAAAGGAAAAAACAAACACTAATGATGTCACGTAAAAGCTCTAAAAGCATGCTTAGATTCAAAACGTGATGTGAAAAACAGAAATAGCGTTTTGAATTTTGTTTTTGCTAGATTTTATCTGAGTTGCAGGTTTTTTTCTTTACTTTTTTAGTGCTTGAGTTATGTTCGGGAACACAAAAGGTCAAATTAGCATTTAATTCGAAAGGCAAAATGAAAGGCGTCGGCAATGGTCAGACGCAAAATGTCAGATAATATAAATAGTTACATTTGCAACAGTAACCAATAAACCGTAAACTGGTCACACAACAAGACATTTGCAATAATATCGTTATTTTTTTTAATTACCTGTGGTATGCCTTTATTAACAATATACTGCGAATAACTATATACAACACTACAGCTACTACAATAAAATCATTTAGACAACCTATAAGTCATTGCAGACTCGCAGACATCGTTAAATTCAAATAAGATTTTACAAAAAAGTAGTTAGGTTACATCAGGTGGTAATGTTGTAAATATTCATATTAAAAGAAGAACTTTAGTTGTAGGTGACATAGTATTAGTTTAGGAATACAAACAAAAATAAAAATAAAAAATATCCGATACATTTTCCGTCGTGTTTTCAAACCCTATTCTCCCGTAAAATTTTCCATGAAATTCAGTAAACATTACATAACATCTTTTTTCATTATTAATTTTATGATGAAACAAAGTTTTGTGAGTATAACAAATATTTTTAAATATTTTATATTTTTATTTTAATATGGCATTCTAGATTGTGCGCTCGTAGAGTCAAGACCTCCTAAGGCTGCTTCGTGTAGAAGCGTAACGCGTCGAAAATTCTTCCGGTTTGGCTGCGTGGCATTTGTGACGTCACGTCGGCTTAACAGGAAAATCAGGTGGAATTGTCACTAGATATATTTTTGTATTTTTTAAGTGTTTTATTAAAATATTAATTTGATGTTTACTTACAATATTTAAAAAAATATTTGTTATTATTAAATATGGATTTCCGCAAAGTAACGCCTGAATCTATTTATTATTTTGAGTGTAAGTTTTTGCTCAATGTTTCGAAAAAACATTCAAAGGTTATATGTATCTAACGGGACTTCATCGCAATAAAAAAAACATGTATATTGTTATCCTCGACGCGACGCTTCGACCAAGTTGCATTGGCAGTGGTCACGAGCTGACTGAAGAGGCGGGTGTCAACGTCTTGAAAGGCGGGTATTTTCTCCAACTACCCGCATTTTGAAGCAGTGATAGCTCAGTGGCATTGGCTATGAATTGCCGCGTAGCAAGTCTCATGGTTCGAATCCCACCGGGCTTGAGCTTCCATAGTGGAAGGGCATTTTGCAATAGCGACCACCCTCAAGTAGAAAATCTGTCACCAAGAACTTAACGGTATGTTCCGGCAGCTGTCCTTGAGAGCCAGTAATTCTAGGTTAAGCCTGTTAAAACCTTCGACCACACCATCACTTACCATCAGGTGAGATTGTGGTCAAAGGCTTACCTATCAGCAATAAAAAAAAGATATGTATCGTCTTGACAAACAGTACTTACCAAATCCTCAGGTTTTTACGACGGTAAAACACGTTTGATCCTTAGCACTGGATTCCAGGATGCAGCTTACTTAAAGCCATCCTCTCGATCGAAATTTAGATACTTTCTTATTTCAATAGCTTCTCGTACTAGTTTAGAATGGTAGTGACGTTCCGTAGAAAGGACAGGGCTTTCGGGTCGTGGGTCAATCCAGTGGTCAGATCCTGACTCTAGCTAATGTTAAGCTATAACACATTTCTTTTTACACAGCTGCAATATGTTCTTTGTACCGTACAGCTAGTTCGCTTGGTTTGTCCAATATATGAACTACCTTAGCTGCAATCTACCCTGTACTTTGACTTAAAAGAACATTATCCTTGGAACCGACCTAACCAACGGACGATATACAGTCTTAATGGAGAAGGACTGTTCCAACTCTATATATATAATACTTTTACATATTATACTTTTAACTTTATATATGCTTCCCCTTCCGTATGGGTTGAGGACCTCCATGTATGTTGTTCTTGTAGCTGTTTCGCTGCAGTTCGTGTTTGGGTTTCTATAAATAGAATGCCCCAGCAAGCCATTTTGTCATACCACTAAGTCATACTTATAATTATAACTATATGTTCAAGTCGCGAAGGTCTTGAAAGGTGCCGTTTCTGAAAATTTAATATCAGTTTTACATAGATCAAAATTTAAATGTATAATACAAATACAGTCAAATAATTGGTATTATAGTATTACATAGCTAGGTATTTGAACGATACACATACCGGGAAGTTTTGTCTCAATTTCATAGGTACAAGTAGGGTAAATGTATTAGCAAATAAGGAAATAAGTTGGTATATATAATTCTAGGATTAGTCTATATTAAGCGCTCGTAGTGAAGTTTACTTGGCTGTTCTTAACCGATCAGCAACGTCCGCCGCGGTCATGACTTGGATGGGTGACCGCTAGTATTATTATATATTCTATGCCGCTAGTGACACTACTACTGAGCGCTTCCGTGCAGTCCCAAGCTCACGCTCCGACATATAAATAAAATGATAAAAATATTATAAGCAATAAACCGCATATATACCTATTATCTGCCTTATATAATATGGTACATTTATAGATTCAGACGTTGCTATGCGGAAATCTATGAATATTTATTAAGCATTTAATAATTAAAAAATATATATATATACAAATACAAGTTTTGATAATCCCGCCTAAGTTTCCCGCTAAACCAACGCGCAACGTGACGTCATAAATGCAACGTGCCCTAGCCGCAACAATTTCAGATTTAATAGTAATTTTTAAATATTATTTAAATGTTGCATGAGCATATTTTTTCACTTTTCATGCTCGTGAAGTTCTGGTTTATGCTCGGTACAAGCGAACTAAAACGGCATTTTAAGCTCAGAAAAACCGGTTTTTAATCACATATGCATAAACGATTGTTATTATTATGTTATTATTTGAAGCAGTGATGGCTCAGTGGCATTGGCTATGGACTGCCGCGCAGCAGGTCCATGGTTCGAATCCCGCCCAGAGCTTGAGCTTCACCGCATGGTGGAAGGGCATTTTGCAAATGCCCGCCTGGCTAGCGACCACCCTCAAGTAGAAAGTCTATCGCCAAGCACCGAAAGGTGTGTTCCGGCAGTAGTCCTTGAGAGCCAGTGAAATTACAGGCACAATGAGACTTAACAACTATGTCTCAATGTGACGGGCGCAGTGCAATTCGTGAGTTGTCATGAATTGCAACTGTTATAGGCAGAGGTTAGTCCACTTAACATCAGGTGGGCCTCGAGCTTGTTCTGTCACAATAACATAAAAAAAAAATTATATATCTGTTTATATTATTCAAAAAGGTACAGTTTGCAATATATTTCATGTGGAAAGTTTGACTGAGTCTTTCGGAACACCAATAGAGGACCCAAATATTAGTTTTATCGCACGTTGTTCAATAATTTTACTATTGATTTTTCAAAGAGATATCATTTAAATTTTATGCTTATTTGCCTCACAATTGAAGTGAGTATCGCAGTACCTATATGGCTCAAGATTCAAATCCATTTTAGCCTAATTAAAATCATTTATGTTTTAAGCACTCGTTTTACAATCTATATATATATATATATATATATATATATATATATATATCTTCCATTCCATTTTATTTTATTCCATCCATTTTTGCCTAATTAAAATCATTTATGTTTTAAGCACTCGTTTTACAATCTATATATATATCGTAGATTGTAAAACGTTTATATATATACATATTATGTCTATGGTTCTTAGATTAGTAACTTCAATTGTTAAATTAGCCTCATAAGATATGCTCGTCAAAATGTTCTCTATTAGTCTACAAGTTTTACTTTTTCAATCACTACTAACTGAAAATTGATTATAATGCCACCTAGTGGCAGTCCTGTCACAACACACATGTGAATTAATTTCTATTGGCTATTTTGCAAGCATTAATTTATCACATTTATCTTCTCATTTCCATAGCAAATCACTGAATTAAACAGTTTTTATTGTAGATGGCAAGTGATGGTTTAGTCAAAATGGTTGTTCACGCTAACCTAGAAACACTGGCTCTCAAGGACGGCTGGAATAACACACCGTTAGATGCTAGGAGATATATTTTTTAGACAAAACCGGACCCGTGCTTTCCAAGTACTGGCCGAAGCAGACGTGCCTTGACCCTATGAGGTTGGACCCTTGAAAACGTCAAAATCGACAAATCCACCAGGCTGTTCAGTCCGCAACGCGAATACACACGGAAAGTGCCCATTTCCAAAAATTCTGTGATATCTGACGAACATATGGACGCTTATCAGTCAAGGTCACACTTCTGGAAAGGTCTTGAACTAAGCTAATATATTATGTATAAATAACATGTTTTTTTTTATTTGTATAAATAAAATGTTTTTTTTTTGGTTTGAAAAAAATTTAATGTCACTTAAAAAAATGTTTATTCTTCAAAAAACTCCCTTTTCGAAATGAATTAAAAAAAAAGCGTTATAATAAAAAAAAATACAAGGGTCTCAAACTGCATAAAAAGGCAACTTACAGTGTGTAAACGGCATAAAGTAAGTTAAGCACCGTCACATCTTTCTTTAACCGAAGGTAAAGCTGGCACTATGACTACTTCATCGGAGCAACTCAAGCGGCGCAAGTATGCTAACCTCGGTATGGGTTACATATTTGAGCTGTTTGGTGTAGAGACGTTGGGTCCGTGGGGACCGGGAGCTCAACTTATTTTCCAAAAATTATCAGAGCGCTTGATCGATGCGATGCGTGATCTAAATGCTGGCACCTATTTGGCTCAACGAGTAGGCATTGCAATGGGGGGCAATGTTGCCAGCATGCTGGGTACGCTGCCAACTGGTAGTGGGCTGGTGCATTTGGAATACCTGCGAGTTTGCAACTTCTTAGAGGTTGTCTAAATGCTTTCATTGTAGTAGTTGTAGTGTTGTATAATATAGTTGGTAGTATTTTCTTAATAAGCCTTTAATAACATACCACCGGTTAAAAAGGTAAGTAGGTGAAATGAAAAAAAAAACAAAATGAAATTGCGCGCGCAATTTTTATTGTAAGTTTATACTGTTCTGTACTGTGGCCGGATTATCCACTGCTGAACACAGCCTCCTCCATTATGGAGGGGTTTGCCATAATCCCCGATCTTGACAGATGTCTTGGGGATCGCAGTATGAGATATAAGTTCCTCAGAAAGCGCTTCTGCCCACCTTCTGGTGTGTTACCCTTATTCGTCTCTTACGACACCCACGGGTAGAGATGAGGGGGTGATACTCTAGCCCGGCACCCCACGGGCATGTTTATGTAAGTAGTTGGCTATTATTAAAAACAATTACATAAACCTTCCATTGACCGTCTATGTAATTTCATTTTTTTTATTCTGATGGAATTGACTATTGTTGGTGGTAATTAATATGTAAGGAGGTGCATTGGGGTAATTACAATTGTAAATAAGTATCTACAAGTTTTAAATTTGCATATTTCATCTTCCGCAAGCGTAGGTCTATACTTTTGAAGCGTTCGTAGCGAAGTTTACTTAGCTGTTCTCAACCGATCAGCAAAGTTAAGCAACGTCGCGCGTGGTCATGAGTTGGATGGGTGACCGCTAGTGACATTACTACTGAACGTTTCCGTGCTTCGGAGGGCACGTTAAGCCGTCGGTCCCGGTTGTCGTCTTAGGATGGCAGTCATTATACATGCATGGTGGTAGGGCATTTTGCGAATGCCCGCCTGGCTAGCTACCACCCTCAAGTAGAAAATCTGTCGCCAAGCACCTAACGGTGTGTTCCGGCAGCAGTCCTTGAGAGCCAGTACTTCTAGGTTAGCCTGAACAACATCTTCGACCACATCATCACTTACCATCACGTGAAATAGTGGTCAAAAGCTACCCTTCCAGGCGTTAAAAAAAAAAAACATTAAGAGGAAAGATTTGAGGAACTGGCAAACAGAACCGGCTTAGTCCGCGAAAATAAATTTTACACACGGGCTAAAAAACTAATATCTGTATATGGAGGTGATTAATAACATAACATTGCATTATTATATATATATACAACGTGTCCCAAAATTCAACGATAAGCCGGCATCGGAGCATGGACCTAATCATGACTCCTCGAAAAAAAAAAAAAATTATAACTGTTTTTTTTTATTAATTACAGAGACTTTTATAAATTTAATCGATATTCGATACCCATTATGCTATTTTCAACTACCATGACCACAATTTTTGATATTTTTTGTGCATTAGCAACCTAAGAAGCCAGCAATCCTTTAAAACAATTATGAAACCGATTTCACTTACGTTAGAACAGCCGAGTAGTTCGATCTCGACCGGTTTCGCGACCTTCAGAGTCGCTTCATCATGGAGTACGTACGCTCCCGACCGCGTCCGCGCAAGCACTGTTGTTTGGTTGCGCGGCGGCGGCGGCGGTGGCGGTGGAGCGGGCCGCGCGCGCTGCCGCTCGCCTCGCACGCTCCGTCGGCACCGTCGGCGGCGCCGGCACAGGTGCACTATCTTCATCGTCGTCACTGCTGTCACTTATAATCAAACTTCCCGTACACGCCGTACTAATTGTGTCTTGCGACAAGGTGTTTAATTGACTATACTGTGCGGTACTGTTCAGAACTGGTTTCCATGCTGGTGCCAACATCCATCCACGGTCGCGGTTGAAATTGGGATGACGGCCAATTTCTATAGCTTCCCGTACTTTCCGGGGTATGAGGAACTTCTCCCTTGCTAAGACGGTAGCCTTGTCAAACCTTAAAAAATGGCTCGCCTCTTGAGCGTGTTCTGCAACCGCGGATCTACTGATGTCCAAGTTCTTAACACTTTTTATGTGCTCAGTTAGTCTTGTTGCAATGTTACGTCGAGTTTCACCTATGTAACTTTTGGCGCAATCACAGGGGATCCTGTACACTCCTGGCACGTTTAATGGCTCCTTGTCCTTTGGCGTTCGCAACAACTGCCGTAATTGACCGGGTGGGCGATAAAATGTCCGTATGTTATACTTCCGCTGTAAAAGGGCCCCAATCTTATCGGTCACTCCCTTCACAAACGGCAAGTAAATCGGAACACGGTCAACTTTACTGGCTTTTTTGCGCTCTGTGCCATACGCCCAACGCGTACACTGCCGCCACTTGTATCCATTCTGCTCTAACACCTGCCTCACGTGACCCAACTCCGTGTTTATATACTGTGGATCACATAAACTATGTGCGCGGTTGATGAGAGCTTTTGGCACGGACATCAGTTGCGACGGGTGATGGTGGGAGTCTGCTCTCAGGTACCGGTCTGTGTGCGTGGCTTTCCGGTAAACCGAGTGGGTTATAGAACCGTCTGGTTCACGATATACCCTTACATCTAGGAAAGGCAAACTCCCATCACATTCTTCTTCAACCGTGAACTGTATTTTCGAGTGCACAGAATGCACTCGAAAATAAATGCGTGAGGCAGGTGTTAGAGCAGAATGGATACAAGTGGCGGCAGTGTACGCGTTGGGCGTATGGCACAGAGCGCAAAAAAGCCAGTAAAGTTGACCGTGTTCCGATTTACTTGCCGTTTGTGAAGGGAGTGACCGATAAGATTGGGGCCCTTTTACAGCGGAAGTATAACATACGGACATTTTATCGCCCACCCGGTCAATTACGGCAGTTGTTGCGAACGCCAAAGGACAAGGAGCCATTAAACGTGCCAGGAGTGTACAGGATCCCCTGTGATTGCGGCAAAAGTTACATAGGTGAAACTCGACGTAACATTGCAACAAGACTAACTGAGCACATAAAAAGTGTTAAGAACTTGGACATCAGTAGATCCGCGGTTGCAGAACACGCTCAAGAGGCGAGCCATTTTTTAAGGTTTGACAAGGCTACCGTCTTAGCAAGGGAGAAGTTCCTCATACCCCGGAAAGTACGGGAAGCTATAGAAATTGGCCGTCATCCCAATTTCAACCGCGACCGTGGATGGATGTTGGCACCAGCATGGAAACCAGTTCTGAACAGTACCGCACAGTATAGTCAATTAAACACCTTGTCGCAAGACACAATTAGTACGGCGTGTACGGGAAGTTTGATTATAAGTGACAGCAGTGACGACGATGAAGATAGTGCACCTGTGCCGGCGCCGCCGACGGTGCCGACGGAGCGTGCGAGGCGAGCGGCAGCGCGCGCGGCCCGCTCCACCGCCACCGCCGCCGCCGCCGCGCAACCAAACAACAGTGCTTGCGCGGACGCGGTCGGGAGCGTACGTACTCCATGATGAAGCGACTCTGAAGGTCGCGAAACCGGTCGAGATCGAACTACTCGGCTGTTCTAACGTAAGTGAAATCGGTTTCATAATTGTTTAAATATGTGTACTACTTACGAAAGTTTTAATCAAAAATCCTTTAAAATTACAGAAAGTCTATAGTTATTTTACAAAAATCAGTAAAAACAAAATTTTTTCTTATAATTTTCATAGATTTTAACATTCTATGCACTTTCTATAGTCTGGGTTAAAAAAAAAAGTATGGACACTACCATGGCAAGTTTTATTAAAAGTTGGCGCAACTAACCGAGATTTCAAAATGATAGGATACTCCGAACAACAATCAAAAAAAAAGAAATGGTTATCATTTATATATAACAATCATATTACTGATGAATATGAAATTTATCTACTACTTTTACTATGTAGGTACACAAATGATGTTTGGAGTTAATTTATTTTTGAATAAAACAAGAAACATGGTGTAATTTTACATTTATTGCCATTCAATATTATTTATTACTAAATTAAATGTTCAAATTGTTTGCCACCGGCATTAATACAGGCATGACATCTTCGTAAAAACGATCTTTTTATTTGACGTGAATATCGTCTGCCACTGATACTATTCGCAGCCTCATAGATTCTTTGGCGAAGTTCGTCCAACGTTGCAATGGGCTTAGAGTACACCTTGTCCTTAAGACAACCCCAATAAAAGAAGTCCAGGGGGTTTAGATCCGGTGAACGGGGTGGCCATAAGATAGGCCCAAGTCTTCCAATCCACCGTTCTGGATACTCTTGGCTTAAGTATTCTCTCACAGGACTGGTATAGTGAGCTGGACATCCATCATTTTGGAACCACATACTTTGTAAGTTACTTATAGGCACGTCTTCTAGTAATTCAGGCAAGTGATTTTGTAAAAAATGCAAATAACTATTGCCATCTAAGTTTCCTTGTAACTCATAGGGTCCAATCACTTGTCCATTTAATATGCCCGTCCAAAGATTAACTTTGAATTGATACTGGGATTTATCTTGTCTCATCAGGTGCGGATTTTCATTGGACCAGCTATGTAGGTTGTGGAGATTTAAATAGCCATCTTTCTTACAAGTTGTTTCATCTGACCATAAAATTTTGTCTAAGAAATTGTCATCTTCTACTATGCTTTTGCAGCATGATCTGACAAAATGTAAGCCGAAGTGGATAGTCTCGTGGTAATAATGTCTGCACACGCCTGTAGTGATATGGGTGAAGCCTGTCACGTCTTAAAATTCTATGTGCAGAACTTTTTGGAATTCCTATAGCTGCTTCGATGGCACGCACCGAGGTGGTTGAGTCATGTTCTATTTGGTTTAAAACTTCTTCATCTCGATCCGATCTCGGTCTTCCAGCGTTTCTCCGATCCGATGGTAATCGACCCTCAGAAAATGCTTGATGCACATTAATAAAAACCCGATAATCCGGGTACCTTATAGCGTTTGGGTACCTTTCTCTATACAATCTGCTAGCAGCGTTAGCATTGCATCTGCATTCCCCATAAATCAGATGCATATTAGCGTATTCTAACGGTGTGTATTGTAGTGGCATGATAAATCCAAAAGTCCAAATCACAAAATACACAATTACGGTCCAAAATAATGCCAGGTCAATTTAATTCACTTAATCCAGTCCAAAAAGTCAAGCCAAAAGTCGTTAGTACGAGAGCCACATCAATTGAACACGAAACGGTGCACAGTAAACAAAGGAGCAGAGCGTACTGCCGTCCTGAGGGCTGAGCCGAGACTTTTTTTTTTTTTTTTTTTTTTTTTTTTTTTAGGGAGGACATAGATGCTGACTACCGCTAAGCGGACGTACAGCTCCACCGGACTTTGGGCGAGGGGAGGCCCTCTTATAGCCCAGGAGGAAGAAGCGCTGAGGGCACTTCTTCTGAGACGGGCGTATAAGGCGAAAAGCGCCTTATACCTCCGTCTCCTGCGGGCGCCGAAAACGCCACGCTACTATCGGGAGGGGTGACAGCGAGCTCAAGGGCACCACTGTGGTTCGGACCTCGGCTTGTCTCGCTGCCGAGAGACAAAGGGGGAATCGGAACTAAATGCCCCGGTACAACTGCAGTGTTGTACCGTTGAGAATGGGCCCTATTGAATATTACTCTGTGACTATTTGGAGAGACACTAATCGGGATTTTATTTTTGCCTCGAGCTCGCCGGCGAGCTCGGTGTTTGATTGTGTAACCTCTGATTACCGCACACCTGGGGATGTTACCAGGACGACTTGCGGACAACGCTAAAGCTGCCAACGTAATGGCTGCGATGGGGTCATCCGGGTCGTCCAATACCTGCCGTAGTCGGCGACGGGGGGGTTTAAACCATGGGTCGGATGAGTGAGCCGAGACATTAGGCTATTGTTATTTAACTACGAACATCTAGCTATCTCTCTCTAACTTACACTTTTTGTTAATGTTGCACGTGTCTCATTCGAATTCCAAGAATATGTGGCACAAAGGAAGGCACAGTAAAAGTCATTTGAATATTCTTAACATTTTTTATGTTTCAATTTATTTTGTGAGTAGTTATCCTACAATATAATACCATTTTGAAATCTCGGTTAGTTGCGCCAACTTTTAATAATACTTGCCATGGTAGTGTCCATACTTTTTTTTTTAACCCAGACTAGAGAAAGTGCATAGAATGTTAAAATCTATGAAAATTATAAGAAAAAACATTTTTTTACTGATTTTTGTAAAATAACTACAGACTTTCTGTAATTTTAAAGGATTGTGGTAGATAGCCGTCCTTCTTAGGTTGCTAATGCACAAAAAATATTAAAAATATGTCAAAAATTGTGGTCCTGGTAGTTAAAAATAGCATAATGAGTATCGAATATTGATGAAATTTATAAAATAAACCCGAGTAGTCATGAGTAGGTCCATGCACCGATGCCGGCTTATCGTTGAATTTTGGGACACGTTGTATATATTTTCTTTTATGTTTTTGTGACTGAACAAGCTCGAGGCCCACCTGATGTTAAGCGGACTAACCTCTGCCTATAACAGATGCATTTCATCACAAGTCACGAATTGCACTGCGCCCATCGCCTTGAGACATAGTTGTTAAGTCTCATGCGCCTGTAATTTCACTGGCTCTCAAGGACTACTGCCGGAACACACCGTTAGGAGCTTGGCGACAGAGTTTTTTACTTGAGGGTGGTAGCTAGCCAGGCGGGCAATCGCAAAATGCCCTTCCACCATGCGGTGAAGCTTAAGCCGGCGGTGGGGATCGAAGCAGGATACTGCGGGGCGGCAGTCCATAGCTATTACCGCTCGGCCAAATGTATGTAAGGCCAAATGTATATTATTAATATGTAGGTGGATTAGGTCTTTTGTTGCATTAGTAATCAATTTTTAATTTACTTTTATATTCTAGAAGTTATTCAAGAAATAAAAATGTATTAAACCGGTTTTGTTTGAAAAAACCCTGCCAAAGGGTCTGCAGGCTACAACTATGCCCTCGTACAGGAAAAGTCACAATATTTTTATCGAGATTAGAAGGAGCATGATTTTTGAGCCAAAAGATTAATTTATGTATCACGTTTTGAAGCAGTGATGGCTCAGTGGCATTGGCTATGGACTGCCGCGCAGCAGGTCCATGGTTCGAATCCCGCCCAGAGCTTGAGCTTCACCGCATGGTGGAAGGGCATTTTGCGAATGCCCGCCTGGCTAGCGACCACCCTCAAGTAGAAAGTCTGTCGCCAAGCACCGAAAGGTGTGTTCCGACAGTAGTCCTTGAGAGCCAGGGAAATTACAGGCACAATGATACTTAACAGCTATGTCTCAATGTGACGGGCGCAGTGCAATTCGTGAGTTGTCATGAATTGCAACTGTTATATACAGAGGTTAGTCCACTTAACATCAGGTGGGCCTCGAGCTTGTTGCGTCACAATAACATAAAAAAAAACGTGGGAATGTGTATTTTGCCCTCCACATCTATCTGCAACAAGACGTATATAGTCTATCTCATCGGAGAGCAGATGACTCAATAACGTTGATGATATTTATGTTGATTTGTTTTTTGTCAAACTGTACCGAGCGGTTCCGGGCTAGAATGTCACCCCCCATATTGGGGGAGGCTGTGTTCAGCAGTGTACTATGCGGCTGATACAGTACAGTGTTGTATTGCTGTACATTTCCGGTTTTGATTAAAAATGTGTTGAAGAAATTAATACTTTAAAGGACAAGTCCGCTTCAGAATGAAAATAGTTACAAAATATAAAATCTTAATGTTGGATATCAGACTGACCTTTAAAAGGTACATTTTCAAACATAACTGTATGTTTGAAAATGTACCTTTTAAAGCCTTTATTTGTCTACTTAGAGCCCGTTTTGATTGAAAATATTAACAGGGATCGACAAAACTGGGTCATGAAATCACGATTCGAAAAAAAAATCTTTTGAATTATAGTGGTTTTGTTCGCCAGCTCCTCATTTGTATTTTTGTATGTAACGAATAAACATAAAAAACGGCTGGACTGATTTGAGAAATTCTTTCACCATTAGAATCCTGCATTATCTGATGAAGAAACAGATAAACAAACGCAGACAATACAAAATATTATCATAAAAGATTTTTTTTTTAATTTTTCTTAAATACCCGCGCGATGTCTGCGTTGTCCGCTAGTAATTCATAAAATTACAGGCACATGAAACTTAACATTTGCATATCTAAGTGTGATAGGTGCAATGGCGTCACTGGTGATTGCCTCTGTTTTAGGCACAGCTTACCACTTCACAATCGATGAGCCTCGTGCATGTTCCATCACAAGCCCATAAAAAAATTGAACAGCAAAAAAAGAAAGTAGTTTCACTATCGATGGTTGATATTGAAAATCAGTTATGGTATCGATATTATATGTAATCTTCAATAAAAACTGTGTAAAGTATCGTTACTTCACTGGTAGAGGTCTATAAGTTTTCAGTGTAAGTTTATATGTGTAGTAGTATACCACAGGTAGTCCCTACAGACAGAGTACACTCCTGTACCGTAGAGCTAGTGACCGTTATCTATAAAATATTTTTTTATCACCCTTGCTCGTAAAGTGAGCTTTATTATATCGTTTTTAGGCCCATAAACCGAACTATAACACCCTCGTGCATTATTATATTATACACTAGTGCGTAACAGAATTATCCCTACACAGTTAAGTTACTACATAACTGCAAATTATATGAGAGTAAACAGAACATTTTCAATTTAATCGGGTAATTTATCCCTACAAAGTTAAGTTAGTACCTAACTGCAAATTATATGCGATTATACAAAGCATTTTCAATTTCTTATATCATAATCACTTGCATCATAATATACTATTATTGTTCCCTGAACCCCAGACTTTTGTATTCCCCATTGATAAAGGTATTGAGCTGTCCATATTAACTTTAGTACTGAATCACATTTACAAAATTGTAGAGCACAAACAAATCTCTCTCTACTCTATGAGCCAGATTATCTACTGCTGAACACAGCCTCCCCCTTTATGGGGGGGTTAACCCTAATTCCCACGCTTGGCAGGCATCTTGGGCATCGAAAATCCCTGTACTTGTAGTGTAAAATCCAGGTTAAGGCACCGGTGCGTAAAATCGGGGGACCTAGGTTCAAACCCACTAGGGGTTAGAAGTGTTGTGTTCTAATAAAGTACTTAATGGCGAGGGTATTTTTTATTGTAAATTAATTGATATGTAATAAGTTTTATATAAGCAAATAAGTTTGCAAAACATATAAGTTATATATCTGTCAATGCTAAGATTTAAAATTTACACTAGGAACGTACAATTTATATTATTATTTATAGTTCATAACGATCTTTAAAAAAAATAAAGCTATGTGTAATAATCGCGAAAACCTAAGACAACATTAAATAAAGCTATTCCTCTAAATGCGGGTACTCTTGGTATATCGTTATATGTCGACGTGAAGTAATTAATATCGGATATAATCAGCATCCATAGAATTACCCCAATGCACTTTAAAATGTGAACAAGGAAATCGATTACTTATTGTAACACAAAGCTAATTGACGCACGCACCTTCATGAATTGTAAACATTTAACTGCAAACACATTTTTAATGAAGCAGTGATAACCGAGCGGTTATAAGTATCGACTGCCGTATCGCAGGTCAATGGTTCGATGCCCACCACCAGCTTGAGCTTCACCACATATTGAAATGGAATTAAGCGTACGTACACCTGGCTAGCTACTACCCTCAAGTAGAAAATCTGTCGCCAAGCACCTACGAGTGTGTTCCGGCCGCAGTCCTAGTACTACAGGCAAATGAGAAGAGTTTTGAAGCGCTCGTAGCGATATTTGATTAGCTGTTCTTAACCGATCTGCAAAGTTAAGCAACGTCTCGCGCGGTCATGAGTCAAAGTCAAAAGTCAAAGTCAAAATCATTTATTATATTTAGGCGTCTACGACGCTATTATGAAGGTCTATTACAAATTTTAGCATTGAAATATTCTACATTGAACTGCCACGTTCTGCAAATAAATTGTATATAGTATATGTAGAGCCACTGCGAGAAGAACGGGCAAGAAACTCGGGGCCATTCTTTTTAACATATTTTAACAATGTGTTACATACTTACTATATAATAAAGTTATTACAATATTTGTTTAAATTATGTAGGTGACAGGCAATAGCTTGGCGGAGGCGGAATTGTCCAGGCATTTTTGTCGTTTATGTAATCAGAAACTGTGTAGTAGGATTTTTTAATCAATATGTTTTTCACATGCAACTTGAATTTCCCTTCTGTGAGCGTTGTAATATGTTTAGGAACTTTATTATAAAACCGCACACAATTACCTAAGAAGGACCTTTTATTTGTCTTTGCTAATCTAAAACCTGGCACCGCTATTTTATCTTTATTCCTAGTATTGTAATCGTGATTGTCACTGTTTAATTTAAATTTACTCAATTCTTTACGAACATACATAATATTTTCAAATATGTACAGGCTTGGTAAATTTAAAATAAGCATCAATTTCTTTAAAAAGGTCCCTCAGAGATTCCCTAGGAAGCATTTTATATATGGCTCGAATTGCACGCTTTTGTAAGATAAAGATTGTATCTATCTCAGCAGCAGCTCCCCACAGCAATACGCCATACGACATAATACTGTGGAAGTACGCGAAATAAACTAGACGAGTAGTAGCTACGTCTGTTAACTGTCTTATCCTAAGAACTGCATATGCAGCAGAAATAAGTCTTCCGGAGAGATCATGTATATGTGGATCCCAGTGTAAAGTGGAATCCATTTTGATTCCCAGGAAGACTGTCGCATTAGTTGGATGGGTGACCTCTAGTGACATTACTACTGAGCGCTTCCGTGCTTCGGAGGGCACGTTAAGCCGTCAGTCCTGGTTATCGTCTTAGGATAGCAGTCGTTATAGCATGGTGGTAGGGCATTTTGCGAATGCCCGCCTGGCTAGCTACCATCCTCAAGTAGAAAAGCTGTCGCCAAGCACCTAACTTGAGAGCCAGTTATTCCAGGTTAGCCTGACAAAATCTTTGACATCGCTTACCATCAGGTGAGATAGTGGTAAAGGCTAACCTGAAAGGCATAAAAAAAAATATTTAAAAAAAATTAGACTTAACGCGGCGTAGAGTTGCAGGCTTATCGGCGTATATCCGGATATACTTCTAGAAGTCCTGTGAAGCATCCACCATTCGGATGACCAGACATGGTAATGGGTTCTCATTACATGACATAAATTCATTGGAATATCTGATCGTGCACTAACTCAAAGGCGGCGATTTGACTCTTATTTCTCATGAAGCTAGGAGCATGGAGTGCAGTTTTTTACTACAATATTTCTTCAAATATTTTAATCAAGGTATACTTAGAAGTGAAAAGACGTATTTTAGGCGATGATACCTTCAATCATCGTAAGCGTTCCAACAAAAAATCATAATTTTCTTACCCTTGCCATGCTTTATTTGGGGTCGGTATATTATGTTTCCTATAATGACGCATAAGCACGTCCCAATATAACGTAATAATGTCATGTTTTCTGACAGCACGCAGAAGACAATATCAGAAGAACATATTGTACGAAATTTTGTTATTGGTTTATTGGACAGCCACCTGTCTGACGCAAACCCTCCTTAGAGTTGTTCTCATTGATAGTACCTATACCTTTTTATATTTCGATTAATAAAGAAGGTAAGGTGCCTTGTTGTATACCTCTGTACACACTTTTTCTTGGGAGTTGCCTTCGCACACTTCCGGCACCTCTTGGGCGAAAGAGTGTGTGGGGAACTTGAACCTCCTAAAATCTCCCCGTGAGCAGTCCTCCACTGAGTTGGGGCAAGATCAAGTCGCATTAGCATTGACCACCTCTGGCCTCTGCAGCTATGTCTTCATAGCCGCCCAAACGTGTGGGGCTGTGGAAGCCGGTGGAGAGTTTCCCGAATTCACCAGTTACCCGCATATACGAAGAAGGGAGGAGGCTCTTCCTCGCACCTGTTCATCTCTCCGGAGCAGGTCCGCTTGGACATCATCCTCCCTGACCTGCACCACGGCACCGTCAGAAGAAGCTGCTCGTTTGGTGCACGACATTCAACGAGCACATAAAGCAGTCTCATTATAAAGCTGAGAGTACTCAATGAAAACTAAGGATAAACAATTTAATGCACTATAAAACATATTAAAAATTTCTAGGGTGTCGAACTAGTTTGCACTCCATCTCTTCCCACATGGACATTGTATAAAAACCGGCCAAGTGCGAGTGGGACTCGCGCACGAAAGGTTCCGTACCATTATCTGTAACCTAATCATGCAAAGTACAGAAACTTTTCGCAGTGTCCGCTTGAGCTGGGTAGGTACGGCGAAAACCTCTTTTATTGTATGGGAGCCCCCTTAATTATTTATTTAATTTTAATTAATTATATTGAAAGAGAACATAAAACTAAATATTCTGTGAATAGTTAAAGCGTCTACCTGTCACCGTTATTAGTATCGAGCTAAAAACGGTAAAAAATCAAGTTTGTTGTGTGGGAGCCCCCCTTAAATATTTGTTTTATTTTGTTTTTAGTATTAGTTGTTATAGCGGCAATAGAAATACATCATCTGTGAAAAGTTCACCTGTCTAGCTATAACTGTGCTTGAGATACAACCTGGTGACAGACGGACGGACGAAAGCGCGGAAGAAGCTAAGAGCGAAGTCTCAGTAATAGGGTCCCGTTTTTACCCTTTGGGTACGGAACCCTAAAAACATAAACTATTTCTATACCAAATTTAAGTAACTTATTTCTATACAAAAATGCAAATCTTTCCTATTAAAAATATTAGTGTAGATAGTATAAATTCATAGAGGGGCAAGTGTACACTCCAGCTTTTCCCACTTGGGAATTGTATAAAAAAAACCTACCACAAGACGCCTGTCCAGCGTAAGTATTAAATTTGTAATAAGATTGTATCCATCGGCAAAAATAAGAGGTAAATACAAATGTTGCCATCATTCTTAAGCGTGAGGGGGAAATCTACAGATTTAACTTACAACGGGAAAATAATTGTAATATATTTTTATTTAAAAAATTTGCACAGCCATTAAAATAACTACAATATTTTCCTACTATGTGCGTAAGTACTAAGGTATTTTGCCTAGTTAAAACTTATGGGCATTTTTGCTTCTCATTATGGTGAGTAGGAAAGATACATTTTAAAATAGCTACCTATGCTACAGTTTAAGTTTTAGTATAAGCCAATGAACACATTTTATGTTTGCTTTTGAAGTTTTTATTGAATAAAATTAAATATGCTGCTCAAGAAAATAACACCAAATCCGATGTTATAGTATGGTCACGTTTTAAGACGAAGTAAGTCTCAAAAAGCAAATATTGATCAAGATTTTAGAAAGAGCTTAGATAAGAGAGCCTTACAGATACGTCAACGAAGAATTGCACTGCGCCCGTCACGCTGAGACGTACAGTTGTTAAGTCTCATGTCTTGTAATTTTACTGGCTCTCAAGGACAGCTGCCGGAACACACTGTTAGGTTGTTGGCGACAGATTTTTTCCTTGAGGGTTGTAGCTAGCCAGGCGGTCAATCACAAAATGCCCTTCCACCATCCGGTGAAGCTCAAGCTCGGCGGGGTTCGAACCATGGACCTGTATGACAGCAAAACTAGCAGTGAAACAGTCCCGATTCATGAATCGATCTTCACCATTATCCTGATGATCTCCATTATAAAGCGAGACCTCATACAACACGAGAAACTTTTTTAACTCTACAGGAACTGAAATTAGAAACCATTCGTCCTCCGTATTCGCCAGAACTTGCCCCAACGAACTACTATTTTTTTGTGATTTGGACAACTTTCTACGTGATAAAATGTTTTCTTCCCAGGAGGCACAAGGAGGTATAAACTTTCACACAGTTTGTCGAATCTAGATCACCAGAGTTCTATCGCAAAGGCCTAATTGACCTTCCTATTAGAGGGCACCAATGTATAGATAATAATTCTTATTATTTTGATTAAATAAATATGAGGACACTGTGAGCGAGTACTGCGTGAATAGGGAACGTTATGATTAATATAAAATTTCTGACGGTAGACCAAATAATTTTCTTAATGACTCATGTGACAAATAAAACCAAGTAGTCACCCCATGACCACGATCACTGCAAAGTGTTTGAAACGTCGGGACAAAAATAATGATATATATACAGCGTGTCCCAAAATTCAACGATAAGCCGGCATCGGAGCATGGACCTACTCATGACTCCTCGGAAAAAAAAAAAAAAATTATAACTGTTTTTTTTTATTAATTACAGAGACTTTTATAAATTTCATCGATATTCGATACCCATTATGCTATTTTCAACTACCATGACCACAATTTTTGACATATTTTTGATATTTTTTGTGCATTAGCAACCTAAGAAGGACGGCTATCTACCACAATCCTTTTAAATAACAGAAAGTCTGTAGTTATTTTATAAAAATCAGTAAAAAAAAATTTTTTCTTATAATTTTCATAGATTTTAACATTCTATGCACTTTCTATAGTCTGGGTTAAAAAAAAAGTATGGACACTACCATGGCAAGTTTTATTAAAAGTTGGCGCAACTTTATAAAAGTCTCTGTAATAAAAAAAAAAAAGAGTTATAATTTTTTTTTTTTTTTTTTTTCCCGAGTAGTCATGAGTAGGTCCATGCACCGATGCCGGCTTATCGTTGAATTTTGGGACACGGTGTATACGCGATTTAAACCGTTTAAAGTTGTTTAGTTACTATAAATAAATATGTTTAAATAAAATAAAAACTCATTTCAATGTTTGAGTTCAAATCCGCAATTTCATACTTTAACCCTTTATATATGAGAGTATCTCTTAACATAAGTATTTAATTTTGCAATGACACATCCTCCGCGGACAACATTACAAGACTAAAACGAGAAGAAAAATTATAGTAATTTGTGGGATTTGAACCCGCGCAATCAGATACGATGATTAAGAACGAAAGGATAAATTAGAGTCATACGTCAATGTCATGTCGGCTTAGCGGGTGCATTCCCCGGTTCGAATATCGCACATGACTATATGGCTCGCAGATTTGCCCGTTGTACTGAACAAGTTAAAATCACCTTTTTTAAGGCGTATTGTCAAAGTTTTTACACGGGTGGTCTATGGGTCAACTATACGAAAAAGTCGCTGGATGCTCTACGGGTTCTGTACGGCACGTCTTTAGGATGATGTTGGGTCTACCCCGTTTTTGTAGCGCCTCAGAAATGTTTGTTCAGACTCAGACTGATGGCTTTCAAGCAATTATGAGAAAGAAGGTAGCATCATTAATGAGGCGAGTGCGGGATAGTAGCAACAGCATCCTGAGGACGGTGGTGGACAATCTATGATCTCCATTTATGAGACATTTTGTGAGAACGTTGGTCAGACAACCAATCTGTCCATAAACCCGTTCGCATGAGATGTCCTATTTAAGTAAGTGTAACTTTAGTAGTAGTTTAGTAATAATATTTTTATTTAATTTTAATTTTGTGTGTATACTAACTTTAATATGTAGGTAGTTGATAATATTGCTTCTAACAAAGTGGATTTATTGTTGTCCGAAATATATGAATTTGAATTTCAATTATATGTTTTCCTCCCTTTGTAATTTTGTAATATGAGAGTATGATTATATAGGTATCATTTAATGATCGGTCGGTAATAAAATAAAGGTTTGTTATGATCACCGTTTAAAAATTACAGTATGATTCAGCGTACTTAATAAGATTCTTTTAATACCTACATCAGTATGGTTTAAGGTATATAGCAATGCCTAAAAAACAAAATCCCGTTTCATAACTAGTTTTATAAAGACAATAATATACAATAGTTATTTTTATGTTTATGTGAATTAAAAAAAAAACTCGAGGCCCGCCTGATGTTAAGCGGACTAACCTCTGCCTATAACAGATGCATTTCGTCACAAGTCACGAATTGCACTGTGCTCGTCACCTTGATACATATTTATTAAGTCTCATGTGCCTGTAATTACATTGGCTCTCAAGGACAGCTGCCGGAACACACCTTTAGGTGCTTGGCGACATATTTTCTACTTGAGGGTGGTCGCTAGCCAGGTAGGCATTCGTAAAATGCCCTTCCCCCATGCGGTGAAGCTCAAGCCCGCGGCGTGATTCAAACCTTGGACCTGAAAATATTTCGTGCTACAAGAGCGGAAAGTTATTTTTTGCTGCATGCTGAATTTAAACATGGTGGAATTCATGAATGCTCGCCTGGTTAGCGATCACCCTCAAGTAAAAACCTTACAGTGTGTTCCGGCAGCATTCCTTGAGATCTAGTAAAATTACAGCACATGAGACTTAACAACTGTTTTCCTTAGAGTGACGCACGCGGTGCAATTCGTCACTTGTGTCGAAATGCGTCTGTTATGGGCATATGTTAGTCCACTTAACATCAGGTGGGCCTCGAGCTAATGACGTCACCATCCTATAAATTAAAAATAAATATTGAATCCTGAATAACGAAGGATATATACAATTATTGAGTGTTGGTTCCGACACTAGTGTATGGTAGTAAAAGTTTGGTGTGGCAGAAAAGCATGAAAGTAGAATAAATGCCGTGGAGATGAGAGCATTGAGGAGCATGATTGGAGTCAAACGGAGTGACAGGATAAGGAATAGTGTGATAAGGGAACGATGTGGTGTGGATGAGGATGCAGTGACAAATATCGAGAAAGGTATGATAAGATGGTTTGGACTTGAAATGAAATGAAATGAAATGAAATGAAATGAATGAAATGAAATGAAGTTTATTCCAGCACTACACAACATTACAATAGCTTCTACTGAAGCACAATTAAATACATATGTAGTACAAACTAATAATACAGCAATTGCAATGTTGCGCGATGCTAGGAACGAGTCCCGTCTCAGCATGTGCCAGGTTCAAAACTGAACCTAAGCGCTGGTTTTCAGACGGCACTCCCGACCAACATCACGAACGTGCATGACATTAACTAACAAAACAATTAAATAACAGAAACAGAACTATAAATAAAAATTATAAAATATTTAAATAATAAATAAGACATTGTGACCTTTACTATCATTTAGAACGTATTTAACATATATTTGTGATTTATCTGTGGCGATGCAGCGAATAACGCGTTTATAGTGCCACCAACTTAACTGTGCAGTTCTCGAGGGCGCTATTGGTCAAGGAAATCAACTACAAACTGTCACAATTTGAGGGAATTTTGTAGTTCTTTTTTCTGCCGCCTGAACAGATAAGTTGGTCGAACTGTATTACTCTATCTAGTATATATAAAATTATAAATGATCATAGTCAAAACTGTGTCCAAAGATGACAAATCCAAAAATATAAATTTATACTATACAGTAATATACCACTACACAAATACTAGAATGTACAAGATATAGAATGTACAGAATACCTCGCTACATAATCTATGCGGACGTGGCATCACTAGCTGCCACAGACAAAAATCAAATGAAAAAAAAAAAAAATACGTATGCCTACGTGTGGTCACGTGGTTATTGTTTGACATGCCATGCCATCAGCCACGTATTCATTTATTCGTACAAGAAAATAGGTTATGTCACTTATGTGAAAATAGATTTACTCGTGTTTCCCTAACATTTACTCAGAACAGTTCACTTTTAAAATGGAGAAGCAATGTGCTTAGTAAATGTTTAGTGTTACGGCATTGATATCCGTCCCTTAGTACATCGAGCAATAAAATGTGGTAAGTGAACCATCAAGATCATATGCTTAGACACTAATTTTGAACAAGCCTGTTTAGTTTCTATAAATGCCTAAACTAGTGCTTAGAATTTTGATACCAAGCACAACTTTCAAAAGTGTTCAACAATAGGTAATCAATATTAATATATTTATCATAATTAATCCATACAGCCGAAATTACATGCAAAACCAAAGAAAACTTTTTTCTACTTTTAAACATTAACATACAGGAAACACTGGGTTAATTTAAAACATTAAATTCATCTTATTTTATTAAGGTAGTAGGTACACCATAAAGGTGTACAAATAGAGCTTAGTGGTACACATTTGCAGTTTGCTGAGTCCTTAACAGGTGAACTTTAAGATGTCTATTAAAAGTTTTCACTGTTTTCAGTGCTTGTAAAGGGGGAGGGATGTCGTTCCAACAACGACTAGCAGCAAACCGAAAACTGCCCCTGAATGCTTGCGACTTATGGTGTTGTATTAACAGTCGCCTAGAGGGTCTGCGAGTACAGTAAGCATTTTCCCAAGTAAGTTTCTGCCAGAGATATTCTGGCTTTTTTTCTTTGATAATGCCAAAGAGCAGAGTTGCAAGATGAAGCTGCCTCCTAGCATTCATCTTCATAAGATTAGCATCATTGATAAAAGGAGTGACATGGTTACGTGCAGGGATATTAAAACAGAATCTGGCGCAGGCATTTTGAACTCTTTGAAGGAGTTGTTCAGTCCTAGCTAGGAGACATGGACCATAAACAGTGTCAGCATAATTAAGTTTAGACAGTATAAGTGATTCACATAACGCTATCCTGATATCAGTACTAAGATAAGGTCTTATCTTGTACAGCACTCTAAGTCTATAAAAACAGTTTCGTACTGCTTCCTGAATATGTTTTTCAAATTTCAGGTGGCTATCCATAACTAAACCTAAATTACGAGCTTCAGTAACATACTCAATTTGCTTGCTTTTTATGACTATCTTTGGGTTTTGATTAGTAATATCTGCTACCTGCTTTTTAGACCCAATAACCAAATACTTTGACTTAGAAGGATTCAAAACCATGCAGTTTGCGGTTGACCAATCAGCTAATCTGCCCAGATCATTATTTATTTTTTCAACTGCAACATCACTGTCTTGAGGGGGAAAGCTTATGTAGACCTGCAGGTCATCAGCATATATATGATAATTACAGTGCTGAATGCAATTTATGATGTCTGCACTGTATAATATAAATAATATTGGGCCAAGAACAGACCCCTGGGGGACACCTCTAAGATTATAGATTCTGGAGGATGAAATTGTATTTCCATCAAGACCAGTAACATTGACAATTTGTGATCTTAAATTTAAGTAACTATCGAACCATTTCACAGTATCTATATCAAAACCATAGAAAGATAATTTAGATAAAAGCAATGGAATATTAATGGCGTCAAATGCGCGAGAAAAATCAAGCAGCACGAGAATAGTGCCCATGCCTTGATCCTGAGCAAGCAGCATATTATCAACGACATCCAGCAATGCGGTTGCAGTACTGCGCTTTTTACGGAAGCCTGATTGGGTGGGTGGTAGAATATTTTCATTTTCAAGATAATTTATAATCTGGTGGCACACAATTTTTTCTAAAACTTTTGATAAACAAGGGAGTATATTAATAGGTCTCAAATCATTGACAGAATTGACATTTTGTTTTTTTGGAATAGGTTTTATTAGTGAGATTTTCCAGAGATCGGGAAAAGTGCTCGAAGAAATTGAGAGATTGACAATTTTGGTGATAATGCTCAATGTGTGAGGTAGTGTTAACTTTATCATATCTAAAGTTATTTCATCTACTCCTTCTGCATTTGAAGATAAACCTAGTATCACGCTTGAAACAACATGCTCACTTACCGTTTCTAATTTAAACACTGAAGATGTACCCCTATGGTATTCATAAAATGTGAGGTCTGATAAATGCACATGTTTGTTACCAGGTACATCTAAAAAATGAGCATTTATTAAATCTGGATTTCTACAATGATTTGGAAGGTCAAAGCTGTTTTTACCACTGGTAAGGATTGTTGATTTTAGGTTGCTCCACAGTTTTTTTGGATTTTTAATGTTTCTGTTAATATTATTTTGAAAATAAACCTTTTTCTCCTGGTACATGGCATTAATCACAATGTGTTTCATGTCAGAATAACATTTTTTATGTATGTCTGACTGAGACACTTTATATTGATTATGACAAGTGTCACGAGTGTGCATCATTTCCAAAATTGTCTCTGTCAACCAAGGAAGTCTCCTTTTTTTTATATAATTTTTTTTCTTGGGTGCATGAATATTATATAAATTTAAAATATACTTATTAAATATTAAGATTACTTCATTTATATTAATTAAATTTTCTAAATAATTCCAATTAAGTTGATTTAAATTGTCATAAAATAATTCAGTTAATATAGATTTTAGTGGCCTGTAAACAATGTACTGAGGTGTAGGCTTTTCAGATTTAATATTAAATTCCACAGATATCATTGCATGTTGTCCAAGGTCAGCGATATGCAACACCTGTACTGACCGTGGCTTAGAATCGGTGCACACCAGATCAATAAGAGTTTGACTATGGTCTGTGAAGTGGGTGGGCTCTGTTATTAACTGATTTAAGTTAAAGTAATCAAAAAAGGACAGTAACGGTTTAGTCTTGGAATCTGAATGGTCAAGTAAGTTGATGTTAAAGTCTCCTAAGATAATTAAATGGTCACATTCAGCAAAACTAGCAATAGTTTGTGTTAACCCATCCAGAAAGACATTAACATTGAGCCATGGGGGACGGTATGCAGTACCAATAATAACATTTTGTGAATTTACTTTTAATTTAAGCCACATTTGCTCTACCATGGGTGTTGGAGGGTGAGGGCAGACTCGCACATTCACCCCACATTTAATTTAGAATCCTATACCACCACCATGGCCTTTTTTGACCGACATAGGGCGAGATATATGTCTGAAGCGATAGCCACTGATAGAGGGAGCGTGTTCCTCTTGCCCATCCTTGATCCATGTCTCATTTATAGCCATGATATGAACATTCACTCTTTCCATGGCTACAATGAACTCATCATGCTTTGTGCCCAGTGATCCTGCATTAAATAACCCAACTTTTAGTTGTTTGGTAGCCATCATAAATATTTAATTATTTTTTCCGTTTTTACAGGTAACTTTATCAAAAAAACACATTTTTGATCACAGTTGTGATGATATGCTGAAAAATAATAGGCTATTTTAGCATGAAAGACACAAAACCTGAAAATAATGGTAAGTTGAATTTTTGTATAATTGTTTACATTTGTAGGTCTTATTTCATTTAATAATGTTTGTAAAATCAAGGTAAAAACTGAATTAACGGGGAAAATATAATTAGTATGTGTTCTAAAAGGATAAGAAAGTCCAGGAACATGTTTAATGACACAAAAGTCACCACAAATATGGCTGTGCAAGTTCTGCCAATTAATACCACAAATGAAGGTCTTATTAATTGAATATAAATAAGGGTAATAACATAAGTATAAGTTATTTTTTAAAACATTAGTGTTACAACAAATGTTGTACCTTATTTGTTTATCAATAAGGATATTATTAAGTAATAAAGGTAAACATTTTTTTATTATTGTGTTACAGCACCTACTACAGGAACTCCGCCACCAAAGATCTTCTGTAAATCTGACTCCGAGCGCACCCTGAAGGAAGCTGTACCCGTCTCGCGGCGGACAAAGATTCGTCCGCTTCGGGTCCAAGCAAACCTCCACCCGCGGCGCTTGCTCTCTTCGCGAACCTTGTAAAATAAGGCCTTGTTGTGACGAGTGAGCCGCTCGTTGATATAGAGGCGCGCCACAAGGTTGGACCCAACCCCGAGACCATCGGTGGTGAAGCTTCTGCGCACGCGCGCAGCTTGCAGCAGCGCGTCGCGCAGCTGTCTCCGCGCCAGGCGCACCAGCACTGTGTGCGGGCGGCGGGCGGCGGGGGCAGCGCCCTCGCCGACAGGCTCGCGCCGCCCGCCGCCCGCTCGCTCCACGTACACCAAGTCGCGCTGCTCGCAGGGCACACCGAGCTTCTCGGCCATGACGCCCACCAGGTGCATCAAGTTCTCCCCTGACACCTCGGGGAGACCAGAGATTTCTACGTCGGCATGTAGCGAGTCCTGGTCGCGGTCGTTGAGCTCTTCCTTCAGTCGTTCTATTGTGTTGAGGAGCTCGTTTGCTGCAGGACGAGCCTGCAACTCGGCGACCTTGTCTTCCAGCGTGAGAAGACGATTTTCTAATGCCCCTATTCGGCTTTCGAACCCTGCCACGATGGCACTCAGACTGGCCACTTCCTCTCGCATAGAGTTGAAGTCCACTCGAAAAAACTTCATCTCTTGAAGCATTTCCCGAAGCAACTCATCTGACGACTTACGAGAATCTCCAGAACTGACGTCCTCTGCAAGAGTCACTTCAACTGGTGCACCCCTAGCGGGGCTGTCCTTCTTCGAGGCCTTACATCCCGGACAAACCCACACCGATGCGACTCGTCCCTCCTGAGGGATACTAACGCATGCTCTGTGGTACACACCGGCACAGCTGGTGCACTTAACATTCGTCTTCTCTGTTAACGTAACAAAGCGACCGCACGTGCTGCACTTATTAGCCATGGCTAAAGTTAATTATTTTCACTTGTTTGTTTTTTATAAAGTCTAAGTAATTTACGGAAAAAAATAAATAAAAATTGCGGGTAAGGTATAAAACCGCTTCACAAAATTACTACCGTGTTTTATTGTTTAGGGTTTGTTTACCTTTCAGGCTTTAATAGCACTCAAACAACATACACACAACACTGACAACACAATTAAGCATCATATAAAATACTATTCAAAGCTTATCTACGTAAATATTAATTTTCAAGTGAGTAAACGCACGGAGCAAATCTGCTGTCATCGACGTTCGTGACGTCAATCTTCCACTTGGGAGAGAATGAATTAAATGATAATGACTAAACAGGTATACATGCGACAAGTGAACGGAAGTGTTGGAAGGGGAAAGAAATGATCCAAAATCTGATTGTTAACGTTCTGAAAAAAGGCCAGGTCAGGAGTAGTACGCTGTGCGTTTCTTTGGAATTTTGATTTTAAAACGGCGTCTTACACGGTAAGCAAAGGAATACTCTGAGTTACCTACTGTCTTCTGGAAAATACAACCTGGGAGTTTTAAAACCCAAAGTAAAAAGCTCCTTTCTGAGCTATGCTTTACTAAGACTGTTCCACCTCAGACCACAGCGTTGCTTAATATGAGATAAACAGTGCTCAAATGTGAATAATTATTCTGCAGTACGGCAATCGCGAATGCAGTCGCAGGTACAGCTAGTGAAAAATATAATTGTAATTTGAAGCGCTCGTAGCAAAGTTTACTAAGCTGTTCTTAACCGATCAGCAAAGTTAAGCAACGTCGCGCGCGGTCATGAGTTGGATGGGTGACCGCTAGTGACATTATTACTGAGTGCTTCCGTGCTTCGGAGGGCACGTTAAGCCGTCGGTTCCGGTTGTTGTCCTAAGATGGCAGTCGTTATAGCATGGTGGTAGGGCATTTTGCGAATGCCCGCCTGGCTAGCTACCACCCTCAAGTAGAAAATCTGTCGCCAAGCACCTAACGGTGTGTTCCGGCAGCTGTCCTTGAGAGCCAGTACTTCTAGGTTAGCCTGAACAACATCTTCGACTGAACTTCTGAACATCATCACTTACCATCAGGTGAGATAGTGGTCAAAGGCTAACCTATCAGGCCAAAAAAAAGAAAAATATAGTCAGTTCATATTATACACATAACAATCAAAGTTAGAGTAACAATTTAAAATATACATTAATAAATGTCTAAAACTTATCGGTGTAGGAAATTAAGGGCCAGAAAATAATTTCAAGGCTCAAAACGAGGAAGTTAAACTTTCTGGCCTCATTAGTTAGGGCTGACCCTGTGCTGCCTTTCTCCGAACCATCGCTAAAGTGTGGTGCAGGTATCGAAATGCAAGTTACAGTTATGTCATTAATATGATTTTTCCTTGTACATCGAAGGTTGAAACCCAACAGGTTTGCAACTTTTATTTTTTTTTATCTTTGGGTGCTTATTTATTGCTTTTGAAATTTGGGAATTCGGATTTATGGCGTATAGTTTAAACGTAAAGTTTAGCTCTAATCAAGAAAGCAATAATCTGCTATTGAAATGCTCTGATAATTTTAGGTGCAGAGCAAATTTTGTCGGACTCTTGAGATTTAGGTCACTTTGAAAGTGAACTCCTTTTCAGACGATCATTGTTTGGATAACCTCTCCCTATAAATGCATTTCGTCAGAAGCCAACTGCACTGCGCCCGTCACACTGAGACATAAAGTTATTAAGTCTCGTGTCCAAACATTTTTTGACTCTCAAGGCCGCCGGAACACACTGCTATAGGTCCTTGGCGACAGATTTTCTACTTGAGAGTGGTAGCTAGCCAGGCGAGCATTCGCAAAATGAATGATGGTAGGCATTCAGCAACGAATGCCTTCCTAAGACAACAACCGGGAAGCACGTACACGCTCAGTAGTAATGTCACCAGCGGTTACCCATCCAAGTCATGACCGCGGCGGACGTTATGCTTAACTTAACTGATTGGTTAAGAACGAATAAGTTGGTGCTAATATCATTAAGAGCCATTTCACAAAATCACGTTACTGAAGTTTATGTAAATGCCAGCGCATCGCATACACAAGCGAAAGAAGTGACGACGGAATAGCGTGACTGTGAGTAACATATTTTGATACTAGCACTCAACACATAAAGAAATGTAAGTTGCGAATAAAAAAAATGTGTGATTGGCATGAGTAAATAATCAATTTCTTGTCGATTACTTGCTAATATTATAGAAAAGAAGTAGGCATATACATTAAATAGTCAACCTTCATCGTGAATCGTATTTTTACATTTCATCTTTGATGAATAAAAAATGGATATGTTTGAATCATTTATTGTAACAATAAACGTAAATAATTATACGGCTCAAAATTATATAAATATTTGACGTAACGGCATTGATTAAAAGCTGCGGACTAAAAGCTCTTTCTATTAAATTTTCCAAAAATTGCTATTTTCCTCGTTCACACTCTATCCAGTCGTTAACACTGTCTGCCATAATGACCATGCATAGGATTGACGTTTATTTTTCTGTGCATCCGGAAAACAACTCAGTACCAACCACAAACGTCCAACGTCTTCGTTTTTGGTTTTCCAGTACTTAGACATGTCGCCCTCATATTCCTATATCACAATATATCACCTATACCTTTAAAAAAATAACATTTTCATCCATTTAGTTTGAGTAGACCAAACAGCGAAATGTAAATATATATATACACATTTTGAGGTTTTTTTGTTTTTAAATCGAATATCTTTGATGCAATCTATAATCAACATATATACTTCTTGGTACCAATGCAATCCTCACTATATACTCTTATGCTCACTATTTCTTCTATGGAAAATAAATGATAATACACCTTTTTATAGAAAAAAAATACTGGAAATGGGGTTTGAACACACGACAAAAATGGTGGAAAATAGTAATTTAATTGCTATTTTTATTTTTTTGTAACTAGAAAAACCTAGAACATCGATTCTTCTTTTAATATGATAATTTACTATTGTTCTCTAGCCATGAATTGTTACAGATTTTTACGCCAAATATTTTAAAGTAACAAGATTAAAACAACCCAATTGTTTTAAGAACTTTGGCGGGAAAACTGTATCGGAGTGTATTGGAGAGCAATATTTTTTTTTGAAAAACCCTACCACCTACGGCTTTGGTCCTTCTTTGATATTATTATTTACATATAATTTATACACTTGTATTATTTCATATTTTTTTGTTATACATATGCAAAATTGCGTTTTTCTAGGTTTATAAGTGTTGACGTAGTTACGAGATTAATATGAAATGACGTAATATTTTGGGGCCAAAATGTAATTTGTGCTGGTTTCAGATTTCATCAAAATATTCAAAATACTTCCGTTATCTCAGAAAAGTATGGATTCTTTCTTGTATGGGCAAGGATGCATCCTTTTGAAAACCATTTATATTATGAAAGTCGGACTTTTTTTATATTTTTTTTATGTCATTGTGATGGAACAAGCGCGAGGCCCACCTGATGTTAAGCGGTATCCTCTGCCTATAACAGATGCATTTCATCACAAGTGACGAACTGCACTGCGCCCATCACCTTGAGACATACCTGTTAAGTCCTATTTTTGCCTGTTATTTCACTGGCTCTCAAGGACTGCTGCCGGAACTCACCGTTAGGTGCTTGGTGACAGATTTTCTACTAGAGGGTGGTCGCTAGCCAGGCGGGCATTCGCTAAATGCCCTTCCACCATGCGGTGAAGCTCAAGCTCTGGGCGGGATTCGAACCATGGACCTGCTGCGCAGCAGTCCATAGCCAATGCCACTGAGCCATCACTGCTTCAAAACTTAAACTTACGCAGAAAACACTTACGCAGATTTTATGGTAAATTTGTAAATACGACTATCGACCGCTAACTGGTATCCCGGTTTGTACAAATGATGGAAAAGCCGGGAGGCCGTTTTGTACAAATTAGGAAGGTAGTTTAATTTCCTGCTGAAGTTATCGCTGTGTTCACTTATAGACATTAACTGAATCCAAAAATATTGGAAATCAATTATTCGCCTGTCATCTTATCCTTCTAAAACAAAAGTTATAGTGAGTTACTAATTTAAACTAGAATAATATAAAAACTAGCAGACCAAAAAGAAGAAGTCAACCCTCTGAGGTTGTTAGCATTTTTCCTATAACGCTGTATAAGGCTGCATAATTGTGACGTTTCCTTTTTTTAACACAATGGATGAACAGAAACTAAAGATGTAGTTACTTAACAAGACAACAATAATTATATTATTGACAACAAAAATAAAGTATAGTTTGTTACTTAAAAAAATAAAGACATGATCAAAACTCTGTGGTCGCACTATAAACTTCCGTCAAACGTTCCGCGTACGAGACGTCAGAGCAAGGCAAAACGAGCGCAGGTCCTACCTCGATGAGCGCTCGCGCGGTACTGATCGCCTCGCGCTTGTACATTTCAATTTATAAGCATTTCGAGTTATGTAAAATATTTTTTCTTGTCTTACAAAACAGAGTTAATAGCACAATTTATTAAAGATCATATTAATTAAAGAATGAACTTTCTTTTCATATAATATCTGTTAGGAATTACACTTTATTAAACGCAATATATCGTGGTAAACTGCTGATATAATTCGTGGAAATTGGCGCAAGATCTTTATTTATTTTTATACAATGACGATTAATTATCGATATTCTAGTACACTATGTGTCAACAAGATTATATGCCTGATGCACAGTTTTTTTTTAGTTAATTTGATGAATCTTTATACAAGAGATAGAACTCTGAAGTTGGCTATGTGTACTTTAATTCGTAAAACAAGGTGCGGGAGATTGTTTACTACAAAATAATTAATGTGATGTTTGTAAATCTGGTACATTAACTGAAAAGAGAACAGATTATTCTATTTTTATCAATTATTAAACAACTTGTAGATATTTCCTATGATAGTAAATTAAGCGCTTAAAATCTTCGTATACCGCATTAAAATGTAAAATGCCTCTTAAGGGTGAACGGGCCGGTCAGTTCTCCATACAAACGTAGTAGGGTGATCACTCCCTTATTTGAGGACTTGGCATGGTGGTAGGGCATTTTGCGAATGCCCGCTTGGCTAGCTACTACCCTCAAGTAGAAAATCTGTCGCCAAGCACCTAACGGTGTGTTCCAGCAGCTGTCCTTGAGAGCCAGTACTTCTAGGTTAGTCTGAACAACATCTTTGACCACATCATCACTTACCATCAGGTGAGATAGTGGTCAAAGGCTAACCTATCAGGCATAAATAATAATTAAAAAAAAACTTAGGGCCAAAACAAAGCATGATATCGATTGAACTCGTTACGATACAGACCTAGATAATGACGAGTTCAATAGATATCATACTTTGTTTTGGCCCTAAATCTTCAAATAAGGGAGTGATCACCCTACTACGTTTGTATGGAGAACTGACCGGCCAGTTCACCCTTAAGTGACGATGCGTTGGTGTAGGCTAGACTCCAAAGCCTCGAGCATAGACGCAAAGTTGCCAGTTTATCGGTGTTTTACAGGTTTCATTTCGGAGAATGTGCGATCGATTTACATAACCTCATTCCGTCTTCACCTTTCTTTCATCGGACAACAAGACGCACTGGAACACGGCATCCATACATGGTCGATATTCCAAAAATACGCAAAAAGCGCTTTTTAATCCAGCTTTATAATTCGAACGGCTGAAGTATGTAACAACCTACCAGCGTCTCTATTTCCCGATAGCTATAATCTGGAAGTATTCAAGTATAGAGTTAATAGGTATTTGCTAGGCAAGCATGCTCCACCGTCGACCGCGTCGTCACTTTCCATCAGGTGAGACAGCGGTCAAATGCTTGCTTATCACAATTTAAAAAAAAAAATGTTTTAAAATATTTTGTGATTTAAGAGGTGCCGTTAAAATAATGTATAATTACATGTATGGACACCGTAAGTTTTGACCCAACTGTAGCAGTTTTAAGAAGTGTTTAATTACAAATTAAGTAGTAATCGGAACGGGCGGTAAAATTAATTATAGAGGAGATTTTAAATCTTCAGATTAACTCATTATCTTATTTTGTTCATAACCAGTTTACCTCGTTCAAGGTTCTCAATTAAACAGCTGTTTTTTTTTATTGCAGATAGGTAAGTCTTTGACTACAATATCACCTGATGGTGAGTCGATGTGGTCGAAGGTGTTAAATAACTGGCTCTCAAGGACAGCTGCCGGAACACCGTTAAGTGCTTGGCGACAGATTTTCTACTTTAGGGTGGTCACTAGCCAGAAGGGCATTCGCAAAATGCCCTTCCACCATGCGGCGAAGCTCAAGCCCGCGGCGGGATTCGATCAATGGACCTGCGGCACGGCAATCCATAGCCAATGCCATGGATTGCCGTGCCGCAAAACTTACAGTCAATACAAGCCAACCACTTACCTTGATACTATTGAGCAGCTCGCAGGGTTCCGTCCATGTGTGTACTGTATCGGTTATTGCACAAACCTAAACACCCGGGTGAAGGCACTCACAATCACTTTTATAAATAACTGTTACCAGCAGAATTCGCCACAACTAGCACCGAGCTAAGTCCGAGAAGCACTGACTGTCATGCACATATAATTTGTAACCATCGTGTTTTTGTTCCAAACTACCCTCTTCTTTGCCGCTCGTTCGAATCTCAGCTTGTGACTAACTGCATATTAAATATAATAATAACGCCTGAACAGTCATCATCCTGGGGGCCAACTCCCATCTCTTAAAGCAGTCTTACTTTAACCTTAAATTTACAATTTTAATTCGCACTACCAAATATCTCTATAGTAACCTTACATTAGACTTCAACTTTTTTTTTTTTTTTTTTTAGGGAGGACATAGATGCTGACTACCGCTAAGCGGACGTACAGCTCCACCGGACTTTGGGCGAGGGGAGGCCCTCTTATAGCCCAGGAGGAAGAAGCGCTGAGGGCACTTCTTCTGAGACGGGCGTATAAGGCGAAAAGCGCCTTATACCTCCGTCTCCTGCGGGCGCCGAAAACGCCACGCTACTATCGGGAGGGGTGACAGCGAGCTCAAGGGCACCACTGTGGTTCGGACCTCGGCTTGTCTCGCTGCCGAGAGACAAAGGGGGAATCGGAACTAAATGCCCCGGTACAACTGCAGTGTTGTACCGTTGAGAATGGGCCCTATTGAATATTACTCTGTGACTATTTGGAGAGACACTGATCGGGATTTTATTTTTGCCTCGAGCTCGCCGGCGAGCTCGGTGTTTGATTGTGTAACCTCTGATTACCGCACACCTGGGGATGTTACCAGGACGACTTGCGGACAACGCTAAAGCTGCCAACGTAATGGCTGCGATGGGGTCATCCGGGTCGTCCAATACCTGCCGTGGTCGGCGACGGGGGGGTTTAAACCATGGGTCGGATGAGGCAGTCGAGTAGTTCGATGCCTGGACAACTAGAGGGTTCGAGTGGTGGGGCGCTCGATCAAAGTATCGGCGGGCGCAGTCCTTATTGAACTGTGCTAAAGAGGGAAGGTTTAGGTCGCAGTGCAACTCGGCGTTCCGTACATACCACGGAGCACCGGTTGCCTGGCGGAGGAACCTGTTTTGAATGATTTGAAGTTTACGTAGGTGGGCCTCGCTAGCATGACTAAACACTACTGAAGCGTATGTCATGATGGGGCGGATGCAAGTAGTATAAAGTGTCTTCTTATTTTTAAGAGACATTTTACTCTCTGTACGAATTAAGGGACCTAGGCGACCCATAACAAAGGCCGCCCTGTTACGAACATCAGTGATGTGAGCGGCAAAGGTGAGATGCCGATCAAGGGTGACTCCAAGATACTTTGTTTTACCAACCCAGGGAATGGGTTCGTCAAACAGAGTTAAAGGTTTAGGATAGCGGGGGTTCGAGTGAGTACTCTCATTGAAGTATATAGCTGCACTTTTAGTCGGGTTGACTGCAATGCGCCATTTACGGAACCAGTCACCGATCTCGGTGATGGCCCGTTGAAGGAGAAAATAGGTCTGTCTATTAATATGCCAGCCAGTGGAATAAATGGCGGTATCGTCCGCATATTGGGCTATGAAAACCTTGGGCTGTGAGCGTGGGATGTCGCTGGTATACAGCGCGAAGAGAATGGGAGATAGTACGGAGCCCTGAGGGACTCCGGCACTGACTGGGTGGGGGGTGGAGAGGGTGCCTTCCACGCGGTAGCGAAAGCTTCTGTCCCTTAGGAAGTCTTGTAAGGTGAGCACAAGACGTACTGGCACGCCAAAGTGGTATAACTTGTAAATCAAGCCATTGTGCCAGACTTTATCAAAAGCTTTCGCTACGTCGAGGAAGACTGCTACCGTCGTTTGGGGTTTGGGTTTCTTATTGAAACCTTCAAGGATGTGCTCCGTGAGGCGGTGCACCTGTTGGACGCATGAGTGCTTGGGCCTAAAGCCAAACTGCTCATCGGGAATAAGGTGGTGTTCCTGCGCATGAGCCGAGAGACGGTTCGAAAGGAGCCGTTCGTATAGCTTGCCTAGGGCACTGAGAAGGCTGATGGGACGGTAGCTGGTAGGGTCAGCGGAGTTTTTGCCTGGTTTGTGAATGCCAATGACATTTGCACATTTCCAGACGTCGGGAAATAAACAGTGGCTCATGGCCGCATTGAAGATGCTTACTAGTAGATGAATCAGGGGGGGAGAAAGGTGTTTAAGTACCTTGTTGGAGATGCCGTCGGCACCGGGGGCTTTACGTTGTTTGAGGTCCTTGATCAGTCTCGTCACCTCAGCGTAAGATACTGGGGTGTGCGGGGGGAGTTCAGAGATGACCACAGAGCTTTTACGTTCGACTTCAGCGTCCACCGAATCGAGGTGGGCTTGGTCTACGTGATCTACGTTGGGGGAGCACTGAGCCTCTAGGCTATCAGCTAGGCACTCAGCTTTGTCTTCGTCAAAGAACGCCGGGGCGCGTGGGACTGGTGGGTATAGCGGAGGTATGTCGCTCTGTCCGACACCTTTCATACCTCGTGCGAGATCCCAATAAGCCCGCTGGCTAGGCACGAGGTTTGAAAGCTTGTCGCCCCAGCTGTGGTCACGCAACTCGGACATGCGACTTTCAACCATGCGTTCAAAGTGGCGTTTCCGAGTTTTGTTTACTTCGCTTGGGTAGGAGTCGTAATGTCTGGTCACTGCTTTACTCTTCGTCACTAATCGCCTCACATCCACTGGAATGACAAGGCGCCGGTCGTCCGGCACAATGACTTCCTTTGAGGATGCACCTACTACGGTGGAGAGGTGATTAGTGAACGAATCGATCGCTAGGGATACGTCATCTTTGGTCAGAATGTCGTCAGGGATTTTGTCGAGGTCGGGTGAACTGATAGCCTTTAGGGAATTGCCTAATTGCTTCCAGTTCACCATCGTCTTGGTGGGGCGGGGTAAGTCTGCTGTAGGGTCGGGGCCTAGTCGCAGTATAATGGGTCGGTGGTCAGAATGCAGTTCGTGACAAACTGTTATAGAGCGTAACTGAAGGGTTACGCCTCTAAACAGTGCCATGTCTAAGACGTCAGGTCGGTGGCGGACGTTCTCGGGGTAGTGCGTTGGCTCGATGGGTGCAATTACGTCAAAGTTCAAGTCAGCGACTAGGTTGTCAAGGATAATACCGGATTGTTAGAATTGCAATTCCATAGGATATGTTTACTGTTGAAGTCGCCGATCAGAAGGACGGCGCTTCCAAGAGAGAAGAGAGCTTCTAAGTCAGCGCGGGCGACGCGCTTTAAACCAGATAGGTAGCAGGATGCTATGACTATGGGTTGATGACCCGTCATAGCTAGTAAGCAACAAGATGCTTCCATAGTACTCAAAGTCGGGGTATCCAAGGGGATGCAGTGCAGGGACCTTTTGTAATAGATAAGAGTGCCTCCCTTAGCGGAAGTCAACCTATCATTACGTACACATCGGTAATTAGCAAACCTGGGATTCGCCCTTCCCGGTTTTAAAAAGGTTTCCTGCACGCATATAATATCGATCAGGTGGGTACTGCAAAAGTCATGGACAAGGTCACGTTGTCTGAAGAAGCCGTTAGCGTTGAAGGACGCTAACGAAACTGAGCGCGGTTTAGTCCTTAAGGTTGTACTACCCATAGTGGGTGTACTGGGGGGGAGTTTGCGGGGCGAAGCGCTTTAGAGCGCTAAGAAGGCTGGCATGTTCCAGCGTGTACTGGATGACTTCCGCAGGTGATTGTGCGGAGTACATCTTGCGTGCTAGTGCACGGACCTCCTCTATGTTGATGGACATAGCTAGGTCGCTGACTAGCGCTATATCCTCTTGAAGAGAGGTGTCCATCAGTGGCATAGGGGGTGGGGCCATAGGCCGGGCGACGCGAGGAGCGGCGCGTGGAATCAGGGCAGGAGGTGCCGGGGGTGCCGCGCGGACCGGGGCCGGTGCGCGGGCAGGGGCCGCGGTACGGGCGGGGACGGGTGCGCGGGCCGGGGCGCGAGTAGGAGCGATGGTTTTAACCATGCTCGGTGGCTTTGACCAAGCGTTTTTAGTTGGTAGAGGAGCGGGAGTCACCTGTGAGGCAGGTGCTACTGTCAGCTTAGGGCTGACCCGCTGGTATCTATCATAGGTGGGACGGGGAGGTGGCGGAGGTCTCCTTTCCGTTGCCACCCTGCGGTTTGTGCGTGGCGCCCTCGGGCAACCGCGGTAGTTGGCGGTATGCCCCTGGGTGCCGCACAGAACGCAGCTGGGTGGGTCGGGTGTAGACTTCAACATGAGGGCGAGCTGCATATATTGAATCAAGTCATTTGTGCGATAGAGATAGCGCTATACCAACATTGTTGTTTCCAGATGGCCACGGTACAGACCCACCAACTTATCTGTTCAGGTGGCAGAAAAAAGAACTACAACATTCCTTCAAATTGTGACAGTTTGTAGTTGATTTCCATGACCAGTAGCGCCCTCGAAAACTGCACAGTTAAGTTGGTGGTACTATACGAATCTTAGAATCAATATTTTAAGCCTGAAATAATGACACTGGTGTTCCATAACAGTTTTTAAAAGGTGGGAGTTGTGCCCCTGTTTGATATACTCTAATTGACGTTAGATTTTGTTTTTTTTATGTAATGGAGTGGTAAACAAGCAGACGGCCCACCTGATGGTAAGCGGTTACCGTCAACCTATGGACATTTGCAACACCAGGGGCGTTACCAACGCGTTACCGACCCTGTAAGACTCTTTTAACACCTTCTTTGAAGGAATCCATACTGAAGCCCTGCGGGAAAACGCTAGATGTCACATTCGTCAAGAAATTGCACAATTGCCTTCTTTTTGCCTTCCATTTATCTGTCTTATTACTGTTGCGTTTAGGTTTAAAAGTCACGTGAAAGCAAGTGAAATTACCGGGCAATCATTTGAGGCGCTCGTAGCAAAGTTCGCTTAGCTGTTCTTAACCGATCAGAAAAGTTAAGATACGTCCGCCGCGGTCATAAGTTGTTTCATGGATGGGTGACCGCTAGTGGCATTACTACGGAGCGCTTCCGTACTTCGGAGGGCACGTGAAGCCGTCGGTCCGGTTGTTCTCTTAGGATGACAGTCGTTATAGCATGGCGGTAGGGCATTTTTTCGAATGCCCGCCTGGCTAGCTACCACCCTCAAGTAGAAAAATGAAAAGGATTTTTCCTTAAAAACTTAAAACAAATGTATCGGAGCGTCGAGCGCAGTGCATTGTGGTACACAATGCTGACACTGAAACTGTAATAGAAAAACATGATGCTTACCATCAGGCACCGGCTTGTCTGTCTCGGCACAAAAAAACATTGAATTTTTATTATTGTATTTTCCATTAACGCCTGCTAAGCAACAAATAGCAGGGGAAAATGCAAAATACATAAATATGTTTTTTGGAAAATAAGTTGACACTCTTTCGATAGTTTCTTTTTCTGCCAAGGTCTAGCAGCAGTCCTTAAAAGTTCCCATTATTCGTTATGCCGGTTTAAGTTCTTCTTCTACATTCATAAATTAAGTTGACATTAAGTATTCGAATCTCTCAAAGCGAAGTTTGCTTAGCCGTTCTTAACCGATCAGTAAAGTAAAGCAACATCCGCCGCGGTCCTGAGTTGTATGGGTGACCGCTAGTGACATTACTACAGAGCGCTTCTGTGCTTAGGAGGGACCGTTAAGCCGTCGGTACCGGTTGACATCTTAGAGTGGCAGTCGTTATAGCATAGTGGTAGGGCATATTGCGAATGCCCGCCTGGCTAGTAACCACTGTCAAGAAGAAAATCTGTTGCCAAGCATCTAATGGTGTGTTCCGGCAGCTGTCCTTGAGAGCCAGTAATTCTAGGTTAGCCTGAACTACACCTTCGACCACATCATCATCAGGTGAGATAGTGGTTAAAGGCTAAACTATCAGACATAAAAAAACCTATACAACATTTCACCAAGTGTGAACATTTGCTATTTTAAGTTTGACAAAACCACGTTATGGAAAGCACTACCACGCGCCACGCATACATTAAATTTCCCAAATGTTGATATATAAATTGCAGAATCACCGCAAAGTCCAGTTTTTGTCACGTGCGCTCTTAACTGCCTTTATTTATGATCCTAGGTTACCTACTTTTATATTGATATGACGTCAATATACTGATTGTTAGTATCTATGATATTCATCGACTTATTTAAATAAAAAAAACAGCTAAGTGCGAGTGGGACCCGCGCACGGAGGGTTCCGTACCATTATCTGTAACCTAATCTTACAAGTTACAAACACTTTTCGCAGTGTCCGATTGAGATGGGTAGTTACGGCGAAATCCTCTTTTATTGTATGGGAGCCCCCTTAATTATTTATTTTATTTTAAATTTAAAGAGAACATAAAACTAAATATTCAGTGAATAGTGAAAGCGTCTACCTGTCACCGTTATTAGTATCGAGCAAGAAACGGTAAAAAAATCAAGTTTGTTGTATTGGAGCCCCCTTAATTTTTATTTTATTTGTTGTTATAGCAGCAATAGAAATACATCATCTGTGAAAATTTCAACTGTCTATCTATCACCGTTCTTGAGATACAGCCTGGTGACAGACGGACGGACGGAAGGACGGACAGAGAAGTCTCAGTAATAGGGTCCCGTTTTTACCCTTTGGGTACAAAACCCTAAAAAGAACGGCCAAAAGCAAGTTGTGATAACACACCGTAGGTTCAGTTCCGTGCCGGGCGAGATGGTGAATGCTAACGCTACCCCATCTCGCCCCGACTATAGGCGGCAGACTGCTCATCCCGGGTTTTTAGTGGGTAACCTCACTTACTACCCCCCCGTGGTGGTAGTAAGGCCCCTCAGGCGAGGACTCCCACATAACCACTCTGCTCCCCCCGGAGCCGGGTGGTATCCATAAAAGATTTTCCCGGGTCAAAAAAAAAAAAAAAAAAAAAGGTTCAGTTCCGTAACAACACAGAATATACCGATTAGCAATCGTTTTTTTCATTTAGTTAGAGATCCTTAGATTAGAGGGAGTCCGACTTGCATTAGACGGTTTAATATTATATGTTTCCATACGGCAGATATTGTACTATAATCTTTCCAACACCAATATCACGCAGTGTAGTCCTAAGAAACATTTTGTTTTTTTTTTGTTTTAAAAAAATAGTATTCATGTACTTATTATTATTTTTTTTTTTATTTTTTTTTTTGTATTTAAAATGCCTTTTCCGAGTCTAGAGATCCCGCCCTGGCAACACTGGACCGCGCCGTGGTCCCTTTGAATAGAGTTTTGAATATTTACATCGAGCAAAGTAATAAAAATATGAAATAATACATTACAGGCACAAGAGACTTTTGACATCAGGTGGTCCTCGTGCTTATTCAGACAAAAACATTTTTAAAAAAGAAACAAAGAAAATTAAAAAGAAAAAAAAATCTCAATATGTTTCTTATAGGCTAGTACAAGTCAATCCTAAGAGGTTGTTAGCATTTTACCAATAACTTTGTATATGTACTACCGTTTTTTTACGATAGGGCAAAAATAAAAATCAGCCAAGTGGCACGAAGGGTTCCGTACCATTAACTATACCATAAACCTTTTTTTTAGTTTTTACTATGGTTCGGAACCCTTCGTGCGCGAGTCCAACTCGCATTTGGCAGATTTTTTGTATTTCTTGTTATAGCAGCAACAGAAATACATCATCTGTGAAAATATCTACTGACTATCACAGTTCATGTTATATATAGTAATATATAGTAATAGGGTTCCATTTTTACCATTTGAGTAGGGAACGCTAAAAAAGTTAATAAAACAGTTTTCCCAATGGGGATTTTTACTTTTTGTTATTTGATAAGGAATCAAAATTTAATGTTATCAAACAAAAACAAAATGCTACAAACACAAATTCTGTGAAAATTTATTGGCTACCTGTTATGGTTTTTTTTGTATGTGATTGTGACGGAATATAGCTTGAGCATTGCGCTTGCATAGACATGCATTTAGACACAAGTGACTAATCGCACTGCGATCACCCTGAGACACAGTTTTTAAGTCTCATGTGCCTGTTATTTTACTAGCTCTCAAGGACTGCAGCCGGAAAGCACTGTTAGGGGCTTGGCGAAAGATTTTCTACTTGAGGGTAGCTAGCCAGACAAGCATTCGGAAAATGCCTTTCTCCATGCGGTGAAGCTCAAGCTGGCGGTGTAGATTGAACCATGGACCTGCGGCACGGCAGTCTATAGCTATTACCGCTCGGCCATCATTGCTTCAAAATTAATTATGGTTTCAAGGATACAGCTAGTTAAACGTCTTACGCACAGCCGAGGCTATTAGGGTTCCGTTTTATAGTACAAAGCCATAAAAACGTGATATTTTAATGGTTCATGATTCAAATCCCGCCGCGGGCTTGAGCTTCAGCGCATGGTGGTAGGGCATTTTGCGAATGCCTGGATAGCTACCACCCTCAAGTAGAAAATCTGTCGCCAAGCACCTAACGGTGTGTTCCGGCAGCTGTCCTTGAGAGCCAGTAATTCAAGGTTAAGCCTATTAACTCATTCTTCACATCATTAATTACCATCAGGTGAGATTGCGGTCAAAGTCTTTGCTATACAATAAAACAACAATAATAGCAGTGATGGCTCAGTGGCATTGGCTATGGACTGCCGCGCAGCAGGTCCATGGTTCGAATCCCGCCCAGAGCTTGAGCTTCACCGCATGGTGGAAGGGCATTTTGTGAATGCCCGCCCTGCTAGCGACCACCCTCAAGTAGAAAATCTGTCGCCAAGCACGTAACGGTGTGTTCCGGCAGCAGTCCTTGAGAGCCAGTGAAATAACAAGCAAAATGAGAGTTAACAACTGTCTCAAGGTGATGGGCGCAGTACAGTTCGTCACTTGTGATGAAATGCATCTGTTATAGGCAGGGGATACCGCTTAACATCAGGTGGGCCTCGCGCTTGTTCCATCACAATAACATAAAAAAAAATAATAATAATATAACTCTTCATGATAAACGTGATTATACAACAGAATATACTTCGAGTTACTACAGTTCACTACTACACCCCATCTGTTTGTTTATAAGGGTAGCGAGGTCAGTTCTCGGTCAGTGTTCTCATTAATACAACATAAAGGTTATCGTCACTTAAAGCGTTCCCTAAAAGGCGGAGCCATTCAGTAATCAGAGAATGTATTTTACTAACAAGACAATCATTGTTTGAGGACAGGCACGTTAGGACGTCGGACCCGGTTGTTGTCTTACGATGGCAGTTATTTATTTATAGCTGATAGGCTAGCCTTTGACAACTCTCTCACCTGATGGGAAGTAATGATGTGGTCGAAGACGTTGTTTAGGCTAAACCTTGTCCTTGAGAGCCCGTAATTCTAAGCCAGTAACTAAGAATTACTGGCTCTCAAGTACAGGTGCCGTAACAATTCTAACTTGGTAATAGGTATATAATATCATCATCATCCGCCGGAAGACGTCCACTGTTGAGCAGACCTCCCCCATTCAACGCCACAAAGCACGGTTAAGGGCCGAGTTATATTTGTACTTATCATTATTTCACGACGATTTTGACAGAATTATAAGTGTAATATTTTTAGCAGGCGCTGCTGCTCACTTTCGGGTATTTTCTCTTTAGTCGCCTCTTACTGCACCCAGGGTAAGAGATGGGAGGTGGCATTCTAGCCTGACACCCCCCGGAGCACTATGGATATATAAATAAAGTCCAAACAATATAGCTAATTTTATAAAAGTTGATGTCGCGTGTTCTAGTCGGCAACGTCCTTAACGACATGCCACATCTGGCTAAAGTGGTTTTATAACTTGAAATCTGGGGATTCACTAAGTATTTTTTACTTTTTACCTCTTACTAAAGCTTGTTTTATGCAATGATGCCATAACTGTGAGTGTCAGGAAAAACCATCATCACGTAGAAAATGGGCCCAGAGAGAAAATAATAAGTTATCGTACGATAGTTTTACCTGTTGGTAAAATCCAAAGATCTGGCAATAGATATTATTGGCTGAATATACCGGCTAGCACTCACGGTGTTTGGTCGTAATCTCCGACCGGTGTTCGAGCAGTAAAGATGCTCATTATCAAGGAATGCGGGCAGCATCGAGGGCTGCTAAACGCGCACAGTCAGCTGCCCGCATTCCTTGATAATGAGCATCTTTACTGCTCGAACACCGGTCGGAGATTACGACCAAACACCGTGAGTGCTAGCCGGTATATTCAGTAAATAGATATTATTGGGTTGCGTAGATATTGTACCTTTTGGCATATGAATTCTTTTGAAGCGCTACCGTGCTTCGGAGAGCACGTTAAGTACCGGTCCCGGATGTTGTCTTAGAATGGCAGTCATTTTAGTAAGGTGGTAGGGTATTTTGCGAATATCCGCCTGGCTATCTACCACAGGAATAGTAATAGGGACCATTGTCACAGAATATTTATTAGTTCATGAAGCGCTCGTAGCGTAGTTTGCGTTGCCGTTTTTAACCGATCAGCTAAATAAAGCAACGTCCGCTGCGGTAATGATTTGGATGGGTGACCGCTAGTGACAATAGTGACAAGAGCGTGCACGTGCTTTGGAGGGCACGTTAAGCCGTCGGTCCCGGTTGTTGCCTTAGGATGGCAGTCGTTATGGTATGGTGGTTAAGGCATTTTGTGTATGCCGGCCTGGCTAGCTTATACCTATCGCCAAGCGCCTAACGGTGTGTTCCGGCAGCTATTATGACAGCCAGTAATTCTAGGTTAGCCTGAAATTACCATCAAGTGAGATAGTGGTCAAAGGCTAGCCTATATTAGCAACAATAAGGTCAAACTTATAGTTGCTGATAGGTTGCCGGATTGCCTAACATATAATAATTATTGCAATAAGTTAAAATAAAAGGGATCCCAATACAAGAAACGTATTTATTCCGAACAGCTTGAGTCTTAATCAGAAAGCACCTAGATGTCATTTTTAACAGATTTCAAAAAAGGCGGAGGTACTCATTTTGTCTGTTTTTCATGTTTGTTACCTCAGAACTTTTGACTGGGTGAACCGATTTTGTAGATTCTTCACTGCCCGAGATGTTTTTGCGCGTCCTACCCTCGACTTGAGATGTCAGTCTACGTCGAGCAGCCCCGTGGGTCGCAGTTTTCGTACTCTCTTTACAAGAACGTTTCTTTATATTAGCTCCGTGAGCTCTGTTTTGAACTACTGCCGTCCAGAATTATTGCTTATGTATGTACGTGTGTGAACTTTCCAAAGCCGACATTACCCAGAAGAAATGTCATCCAGCCAGCCTGTCTTGGGGACTGTTCGTGGGAGCATTAAAGGTACGTGGCGGATTTCCTTGCCTCCTCTTCTCTATTTGTTTGGATCGTTACCTCAGCACATCATCGTCATATTAATATTAATACAGTCCACACAGCTCCATATTTTGAGTGTTCGTATATTGAAAATTTTTTGGTCCATCTTCGTCGGATAATACTACAAACCTTACTTTATATAGTTAAATTTTCATAGTTAAATCACAATAAGCCATGCTTACCTATAAAGAATTTCGGAAATTCAGATTGTAATTTAACAAACAAGTTTTCTTCTGTTGCTTATTCAAAATGACGCATAATGTCGACAAACATCAGTCGAAAAGTATTAGAAATTATTAAAAGTCTAAATAGAAATATTGCTATGAAGCAAAGTTGTTTTCCCAAATTAAATCTTTATATGATTTGTCAATCACGTTAGATTCCCAACCTGATCAAGTAGAAATGTTTTTATTGCGTGCCGCTGAAATAAAATCACTGCGTGATCAATTCGAATAAATATGCATGGAAATTTGTTTAATCTAGTTGGACTCAGAACCAGATACCGAGTTTTCTGATCAGGAGTTTAAGAGTGTCGATGAGTTTTACATTCGTGTGAAATTATGTACATCAAAATATGCACATTAAATGGCGAACGCGTCAGCGACTTCCCATACCGAAGCGAGCCAATCTCAGCCGCGCCTTCCGAAAATTAACCTTTTTCAATTTGATGGAGACAGAAAATTTCACTACTTTCTATGAAACTTTTTGCTCATTAGTGTACAGTCAAGCGTCAATCTCCAATATTGATAAATTTTATTATTTATTGTCCTGCACAAAAGGTTCCGTACTCAATATAGTTAAAAGCATGCCAATTACGTCAAGTAACTACGAGGTAGTCTGGCAGTCGCTCCTTGATAGATATCAAGATAATCGAATGCTTCTTGGTAAATATTTAGATAAAATGTTAAGTTTCCCTGTCTTGAAGTTGGAGTCTCCAACCAATCTTAATAATTTCAATGAGACTTTTGACCACTAATTTAGGGCAATTATCACTTTGAACATCGATAACTTGTCTAGTTATTTATTTTGTCACATAGCTTTGCGGGCCCTAGACGCTAATACAAAAAATCATTTGAAATGAGCATCGATCAAAAGGCGATACCCACTTACGAACAATTAATGAGTCATATTCAAAAGAATATAAAGGTATTAGAACATTCGCAATCTACGAATACAAATTATACCGTTACAAATAAAAATGTAGCTTCTAATAATTTGAAACAACATGTGAACAGGCGATCGAGCGATCAAAACAATAGACGCGCTTATTCACAGTCAACGGCGCAAAGTACCGCTAGTCAAGTTTGTGTACATTGCGGGCAAAATCATATGATTTTCCGGTGTGGTCAATCCCGTGAATTGTCACCCGCTCAGAGACTTAGCCGTGCTACGACCTAAAACTCTGTCTTAATTGTCTCAAGCCCAAAGATTACGAAAGATACGTTTATACGTATTAAAACAACGTTTGTAAACGACACCCGTGCCGTCAATTGATGTATGTACTTGTATAGATAGATTATGTTTCGGAGATGCGCCGGAGTGCGACATAAATTCGGACATTCTATGTGAGCAACAGGGATAGCGCGCAACGATGTCGGAACAAAGATTATTATTTCTACAGATGCGATAGGACAAATTAAGTGATTCGGAGGATTAATGCATACTTATAATTTTATATTATTGTGTAAAATTTATTTAAAATTATCTATTTTTACCATCACAAGCTAGTTAATTATCGAATGTTAATAGTTTTTTAATCGGTTACTTAGTGAAAAGTTGATGGGTAAATTTTTATTGTGAAAAATACAGCGCTTTGAAATTGATTATTCATTTTGTGTTAAATTTTTGATATAATAATATGGATATGCATCTGTGATTGAGTACCTACTTTACTAAATGAATATTCAGTAAGCTAGAGCATATTCTTTTGAAAAAAATATAATTAATTAGCATATAAATAATTATTTGTAAAGAAAGTTGTGTTTTTTTATTACTGATATTATACGGAATTAATTATATGCTAATTAATTATATTTTTTCAAAAGAATATGCTCTATCTTACTGAATATTCATTTAGTAAAGTAGGTACTCAATCACAGATGCAATGTCACATCTACTCTATTCATCTATGACACGGAACATCGCGACCGATAACCGCGCTCTCCATCCTTGTCCTCCGCACTACTGCATACGTTTTACTATCCTTTTCTATGATTTCAAGCACTCGTTTTCAGAAATACATAAAAATATTTACAATACTTAGAGAAAATGTCAATTTATACAGACTTATAGGTGATATATAATCCCTTTTGTTTTGTATACTGTCCTATAATTATTACCACAGCTCTGTACAAGCAAAATGGCATTTATTTTTAAATTATATGCGTCTCAAAGAGACGCGCGCACGTTGGACTGTCTCTCGCTGAATGAGTGCTGTCACTGCTGTCTCTCGCTGAATGAGTGCGGTAGAGAGTATGCATTCTAACATGATGCGCTTGTCAAAGGTAAACAATAAGAATTATTTTGTGTTGCTAGGAACAGCTGTAATAAATGTTGTAGATGCATTCGGATGTGAGCAACCGTGCAGAGTACTTATAGATTCAGGAGCTCAATCTCATTTTATATCGACAAATTGTTTACAACGGCTAGGGCTGGCACGACAGAAATGCTCGTATAATATTTATGGTTTAGCATTGGCAATACTGATAACAATAGATTTTATTCAAAACTAGGACGCCGGGGTCTAATTTTTGTAACAACGAGTTAAACCAAGACATTGCGAGAATCTTAGATTTGATATCGATGCTATTATACTGTCAGAATTAACTGCTCAGTTGCCTACAGTATAAATACGAGAAGAGGTTACCTAAAATTCAATAACCTACTATTGGCGGACCCCTTCTTCTATAAATAATCACCTGTCGATATGATTTTAGCGGGCGATTTATTCCCATACATATATGATGAAAATAAAATAATATTGAACTCTTCTTTGCCGATCGCACTAAGTAGCATCTTCGGATACATTTTATGCGGAAGATTGGAAGTACCGTGTTCTTCGAACGACGGTATCACTAATGTTGCCAACTCTATTAACCTAGCGTCATACGCCACTGATGGTGACACCATCAACACTCAACTTCGTGCGTTTTGGGAAATAGAGGAGCTGCCGTGTGACAACCCTATCAGCCCAGTTGATGAACTCCCTGAAGACATTTATTCTGAACAACACTACCGTGACCATAGCGGTAGGTATGTTTCTCTTCTGTTACTAAATCCGAATCGCACACCCCTAGGTGAATCACGCAACCTCGCCATGCGATTGTCATTCATTATCAACAATCATTGTTAATGAATGACAATCGATCCTGTAAGTAGCAAGGGTCATTTATAAGGGTGAAACATTTTTTTACCCGTTTTTCTTGTCGAAGTCTGTACCAGACGCACAATATTGAGATTATACGTACTTTTGAACCATCATAGTGCCGACTTCAACAAGTTATTTCACACATCTGAATGTAGACATCGGTGCCATTTTTTTTGGTAATTTATTTGAAATATCATGGTACCGATACCAACTAGTTATGTCACAGTTTTAGGTGTTGAAGTCGGTTCCAAAATGTGTAAAAAAATGTCAAATTGTCTTTTAACTGTCTGTGGGAATAACTTGTCATGGTGATGAATTCATTATAATCTTGTTAAATTGACGTGGTAAATTAGTAAATTTGAACTAGACTAGAAAAATGTCATCGCTCTTTTGCTGTTGCGGCGCGTGCAAATTAGCTAAAATGTTGTTGTTGTGAAGTATAACAATACCTCTACGTTCGAACTTTACTTCTAATTTGCATCCTGGTAATAATGATTGGGATTAGATGTGATTATGCGGCCTTGAACGGCTAGTGAAGCCGCCGCGAGAACCTCAAGAAGTACCAGAAGAAAGAACGCTTTTTTGCTGACGTTGGTTTTGTAAGTGTAAGATATTCTATTATGATTGTGGCCTGTCTTCGGTAGTTAATTTGTGTACTAAAACATCGTACAGCATAACCAGTGCTCCTGTATGTGAGTACCCATACAATTTCTAATTAGGTGTAAGCTCCACGAATCGCGGACCAAGTGGCGTTCCAGTCCTGTTCAGTGCAGAGGAGGTTTTCTCCCACTGCACCTAATTTCCTGCAGGAGTGAGGCCTGGACGAAACTTGGCTCTATCGTAAAGAGGTAATATATACAAGCGACAAACCTTTTTTATTTATTGTTGAAATTAAATTCTCGTGACTTTCACACATATTTAAATATTATAAATTAATCCAGCAAAAACACTCACGTTGAAGATCGAGTACGTCGACTCGGGTTTCGAGCATATCAGATGCTCATCATCAGGGCGAGTGCGCAGCTGCTTCTGCGGGCCGGGCACTGCGGAGGGCCGCCCGCGCTGTTAGGCTCGATACCGGCGTCGGCGGTGGCAGCGGTTAGGGGTGGGGGTGGAGCGAGCCCCTCGCTGCTGGTGCCAAGTGATGAAGTCCTAGCTTGCCCGGCTGAAGACGGTGGGCCTACTTCGTCGTTTGTGTCTGTTCTGCAAGGGCCGATTTAGTAATGTCCATGTTCTTAATGCTCCTGATGTGTTCGGTCAGTCTAGTAGCGATGTTGCGTCCAGTCTCTCCCACGTAACTCTTGCCACAGTCGCATGGTACTTTATGTACGCCCGGTACGTTAAGGCGGTCTTTGTCCTTCGGTGAACGCAGCGTCTGTCTTGTTTGATCGGGTGGACGGAAGAACGTTCTGATATCATATTTCCGTTGCAAGAGATATCCGATTTTGTCCGTTATTCCTCTAACAAACGGAAGATAAGCAGGAGAACGCTCCACACTTGTTACTTCACTCTTTTTTTTGTTATTGTGACGGAACAAGCTCGAGGCCCATCTGATGTTAAGCGGACTAACCTCTGCCTATAACAGATGCATTTCATCACAAGTCACGAATTGCACTGCGCCCGGTACTTTGAGACATAGTTGTTAAGTCTCATGTGCCTGTAATTTAACTGGCTTCCAAGAAATGCTGCCGGAACACACCGTTAGGTGCTTGGCGACAGATTTTCTACTTGAAGTTGGTAGCTAGCTAGGCGGGCAATCGCAAAATGCACTTCCACCATGCACCTGGTTATCTTTAATAAAATACCAAGAGCCATTAGGGAATTAAATAATGACATGTTTATATATAAATTTAAGATATTACTAGTGAATAAGTGTTATTACAAAATTATGGACTTTTTAAATGATAAATTTGAATAGCCCATCTGAGTATGACATAATTATTATTTAAGATATTATTATTTTTTGTTAAGGTCTTTATTTTATTGACCATTCTGACATAGAGAGAATAAATACTTATATTATAACTCTTTTCCAATTATCGTAATGTTTACATACCTAATTATTATTATTTTTCTACATTTGTATGCCAAATAAGGCAAGGACATGCGTTCTATATAATACCTTTTAAGACCTGTATGATTTTTTGTATAATGTATACCTACTTACCATGTTTCCTTACAAATAAATATCTTGATTCTTTAACCTGTTGTTATATTAGTCCAATATCAAGCATACAACAACAATACTAAACACCTGTAATGAGCTGGCCTGGTCGACAATTCGCTAAGGATCTCGATCTGTGTTTTTTGTTTAATTGCTGATAGTTAGGCCTTTTTAGTTCGCCGTTGCCTTTTGGTGAAGCTCAAGCCCCTGGCGGGATTCGAACCGTAGACCTGCTGCACGGCAGTCCATAGCCAATGCCACTGAGCCATCACTGCCTCAATCTGTATATAAATATATTAAATATTTGTATTTTTTTAATCTTTGTCGGTTTGGAATCTTCTGTATGGGAGTGAATTAAAAAAGAAAAAAAAAATCGCCCTGGGCCGGTTTTTCCTTATGACCACTTAATTAATACTGGTTTATCCAATCTCAATGATTCTTTGTTGGGCTGAGTCCCATTTAAATTTTATCGATATAGATTATGTACATAAAGTTAATTTCACTTTGCGGAAATCGAGAAATTGATAGATCGTCCGCTAGATGTCACGACCTCCTAATGATGCTCCGTCCTTTTTATTCTGTGGCTGCGAGTAGAACTGAAACGCATCAAACATTCTTCCGTTTGGACATGTTACGTTTATGACGTCACTGCGGCTTAGCAGTAAAATTAGGTGTAGCTGGGCTGACTTGATTACGGGATTCGCAACTCGCGCACGATGACGTGCAACGAAGCGTGACGATTGTACGAGTATTTTAAAAGTTGAGAATAGGGTACTCTTGTGCTGTTTACGGTTGCTTATCAACTAAACAAGAAAAGGATAGGAGTTTTTATAGATTCCCTAAGGATAAAACGAGGTAAGTCATTCTTGGTAACCTACACTAAGTACCTACCTATTTGTCGTGCTTCAGTTATCCAGTAGGTAAATTATAAAAACCGGTAATTTACAGTAGGTACCTACTATTGAAAATAATACAAACATAATATTTTATCTTTGTATTTTATTCAAACTGCTATTCAAATAATTATTATTTTAGAAGATTTTTCTTTGCAAAAAATATCCGTGGATATCGACTTCGTTTGCAGCGAAACAAGTGTCTTTGTAACCTATACCTACCATAGAGAAAAGCAATACAAATACCGACCTTCGCCACGGTTGACACGCGGCACACTTCATGATTGTTTATTATACGAGAAGAACATAATTATGATTGTATTTATTATCATTACTTGTATAAAACGTGAACTTGGAATTATATTTTTTGTAGTTTATGTATCTATTACTACTATTTCATACATGGAGTTGGATTATTGTGCTTATAAATGTTTTACAAGGTATGTAAGATAACCTACGAAGTCAAAGTCAAAGTCAAAGTCAAAATCATTTATTCAATTTAGGCGTCTACGACGCTCTTATGAAGGTCAATTACAAATTTTAGTATTGAAATATTCTACATTGTACTGCCACGTTCAGCAAATAAATTGTATAGAGCCACTGCGAGAAGAACGGGCAAGAAACTCGGGGCCATTCTTTTAAACATCTTTTAACAATGTGTTACATACATACTATATAATAGAGTTATTACAATATTTGTTTAAATTATGTAGGTGACAGGCAACGAAATCTAATAAGTCATATTAACAGCATCAAAAGATCGTTAGGTAGGTAAGTACAACAATTATTCATACGATGACAACCTTAGAGTTCACGCACACATTTACGCGTGTACAAAAACAACATTTGTGTAGCGTCTGTGTAATAGGTAGTTAGAACGCTGCTTTTGTATAGAGAACGTGTCGAGTGTCCAGGCTGTGACATCACTGCCAGTGTGGTACTGCAGTTGATCAACTCGGTCATCATGTCCTCTCCTGCTCTCGAAGTGCTGGTTGAATATCCCACCACGCCAGCCTTAACGATATCATTCGCCGGGCTTTTACCGGCGCCAATGTTCCAGCTGTTCTCGAACCGAACGGTCTGATGCGTGACGATAGTAAAAGACCTGACAGCATAACTCCGGCCCTCTCAGTGTGGGACGCTACATGCGTAGACACTTTAGCGCCGTGACATCTTTCTGAAACCAACGTGAGGGCTGGCGCCGCGGCTACTTCGGCAGAGCAACTCAAGCGGCGCAAGTATTCTTACCTCGGTATGGGTTACATATTTGAGCCGTTTGGTGTAGAGACGTTAGGTCCGTGGGGACCGGGAGCTCATCGTATTTTCCAAAACTTATCAGAGCGCTTGGTCGATGCGACGTGTTATCAAAATGCTGGCACCTATTTGGCTCAAAGAATAAGCATTGCAATTCAACGGGGCAATGCTGCCAGCATGCCAGGCACGCTGCCAACTGGTAGTGGGTTAGGGCAATAAAAATTAAAGTGATTGTGATAAGCATTGCAATTCAACGGGGCAATGCTGCCAGCATGCCAGGCACGCTGCCAACTGGTAGTGGGTTAGGGCATTTGGACTGCCTGTGAGTCTGCAATGACTCATCGGTTGACTAAATGCTTTTATTGTAGTAGCTGTAGTGTTCTATTAGTTCTTAGTATTTTATTAATAAAGGCGTACCGTCCCGGTTTAAAAAATATTTATTAAACAAAAAGTTAAGGCTGAAACGTTCATAAAAAAGAGGCCTTAATTTTTTTTCTATTTAGTTTCAGTTTTCGGCTGTGGTTTCGGCAAGAAGTGATATTTTGTACTAGTGATATACATTGATGTCTGATGAGTGCTAGAGAATGATCATCCCGTTATCCCTTACAGTAAGAATTGATAATTAATCATGTTATTTTGTTTTCATACACTGATATGTAGGTATCTATTGTCAATTAACTTGAATGGTGTGCCAATAATTCAATAATTTATATATTCTTGTCTCAACTCAATAGTCGATAGAAAAAGCGCCTGATGTTTGCTAAATGGTAAAGACAACTAAATGATTTGTCTGTGGCAGGCGCTTCTTATATACATAAGTATGAGTAAGTAATTGAGCTACATGTATAAAACAAGTAATTAAAAAAGTAAAAAATCCGACTGAAAATTGTTTTATCGTTCCTTTGAGATTAGAACTGCAAATTATATATTTAAAGCCCTTCATTTTGATAAATCACTCGATGGCAAAATTATTTGGTGAAATGTGTTTAATTTTATTGAAATACTGCACATTAGGTACATTTTCCATAAGAAGCTCAGAGTTATACCCACGACACATTTTTTTTTTATTCTTGATACGTTTGAACACAAATAATAACCATAATAAATTTAATAATATTGTGTATAGTAAATTATGTAGTAGTTAAACACATATTTTAACTGAAATGCCATGGTTAAATGGATTACTCCTTCAGAAATTACTTAACACGATTATAAATAAAGATTTCAATTATTAGTATTTAAAACATTAGTTTCTTACTGTATACTCTGACTCATTCCTATAATCGGCAATATTGTCATATCGACACAACCAGTAACACTGCAGTTTTAGCTCAATTACTTACACAATATATTCAAATAAAGCGCCTGTCACAGGCAAATCATTTCGTACTCCGTAACGTTTAACAAAACATCAGGCGCATGTCTCAAACGTATCGACTTTCATAAAGAATTTTATGTTATTGAATTATTAGTACACCGTTCAAGTAAATTACCTACACATAAGTATATGAATTCAAAATTACATTATCAATTATCAACTCTTACCATATTTAAGGGATAAAAGGTCCACAATTTTAAGAGTCGTTTAAAATACAAATTAAATAATTATGTCCGCAGAAATAAAATTAAGTAGTTGACTATGATCTAAAACGTACCCTGATAAGCAACGTAACCACAAGAGATTTTTTTGTAAAAGTCCGCGAGACAGTAGAAACCTTCCAAAATCAACCATTTTTCCAATTCAACATAAAATTGTCGGTAAGGCAAACCAAAAAGACGCTGGGGGAGCGAGTTAAAGGTGCAGTGTACATACAGCTTTTCTGAATTAATTCCAATGTTGGCACTGGCATTTCTAGTTCCAGTAGCCAAGCGTTTGCTTATTGTATTTGGCTTATCAAATAGTTGATAATGTGATTTAACAAACTTGGCTACTTAAAGTATGTATAGACACGGTACTGTTAGTAATTTTTTTGACTTAAACACATGTCTGCAAGATTCAGTCCATTTCATGGCAACAATAACACGAAGGCACTTTTTTTGAGCCAAGAATATTTTGTTTGATACTGGTGAGTTTCCCCACAGTATAATACACACATATGCATTATAGGCCATTAAAGCTGTTTTCGTAGATGTGCAATTTCTTAACCTTTTTAATGAGAATACAAACTTATTTATTTTAGACGAAATGTAGTCTATATGATTCTTCCATGAAAGGTGTTCATCAATTATTACGCCTTAAAATTTTGTGCATTTAGTGTTCTCAACGATGCTACCACAGTCAGACGTCAGCGTATTTCACTTATACAAAAATATTACTCTGGTCGAAATCTGAGACTGAATTAAAGCAATTTTAAGGTCTCTTTTTTAGGAATGAATCAGCCTGAACTTAAAACTAATATTTTGACATTTTATTGTATAAAACCACTTCATTATATATATACAATCTTTGATATAATCTATAATTGTTATCGGTTTAATATAACATCTGCCTTGTTGTAAATTTAAAATTTATTTGTAGTATTTTTTTACTAGTTCTGTATTTAAACCATCCATAAGTTTGCACAGATGCACTATAGTATATAGATTATAAAATATACATGTTATTTTACAAATGCTTAAAAGCTCTAATTTTACATATTACACCATGTGCCAGAACGAACCAACACCCATTTTTACCTTCGCAGTGGACATTTTGCCTATGACAAAATATGAATCAAAATTTAAAAGATTATTGTAGTTTTTAGATAGGGACACATGAAAAGATTTTTGTGTGTGAAAAGATGTCTGATAAGTTAGCCTTTGACCACTAACTCACCTGATGGTAAGTGATGATGTGGTCGAAGATGTTGTTCAGGCTAACCTAGAAGTTTTATGTACCCTATGTAGCGGCCTGTTACTGTTATTGTTATTTTTACTTTGGGACTGTGCTATCTACCTAGCTATTAATAATAAATAATATCGAGGTTTGCAAATGTAATCAATTTAAATATTATCGATATTTTTTTCAAATTATCAATCAATAGCTACGACTCAAGCTTCTAATAAAATTAAAATTACATATAACTCTATCAACATGTAATAACAGTTTAGGAATCTCAATAAAATCTGAAATACGTTAATATGACAATATTTAAATATTATAAATCTCGCCGGGAGCTCGCAGAGGAAGCTGCACACTCGCCCTGATGGTGAGCATCTGATATGCTCGAAACTCGGGTCGACGTATTCGATCCCCAACGTGAGTGTTTTTGCCGGTTAATGTATAATATTTAAATATGTGTGAAACTCACGAGAATTTTCAACGTGATAATATAACAATAAACATCTTGAGCGCGGAGCATCATATTTGTAGGCATAAATGCTTAATAAGCATAAATGCTTACAAATATGATGTTAAACCAAATCAACATAACATTATCTAATGCTAGCTATACGCTTGACTTGTAGTAGGGAGACAGTAGAAACTGTAGAAACTATTTTTTAAATATTACTTGTGTAAGCTTTTACCAAAGGTACGTAATATTACTTGATGCTAGCTAATTACGATATCAAATTTAACTTCTTATTACGAGCTGAGGTGGGATTTTACATATTGATACAGACATTCTGTGTAATCAAGTAGAAGTAGAAAATCTGTCGCCAAGCACTTGTGTGTGTGTTCCGGCAGCAGTCCTTGAGAGCCAGTGAAATAACAGGCAAAATGCAACTTAACAGGTATGTCTGAAGGCGTAGTGCAGTTGGTCACTTATGATGAAATCCATCTGTTATAGGCAGAGCATCAGGTGGATTTCGCGCTTGTTCCTTCACAATAATAAAAAAAAATACTCTTGATTTAGAGTACTTTCAGAATTTTACCATTTACTACTTTTAGACTACAAGCAAACTGTAATCATACAACAAAATTAGCATGAGCTATGATTCACCGTTTTTAGTCTATTTTTAAATATATCAGCGGAGTTTTTGTGACGAACATAAGTTTATACACGTTACGGTAATTAAGTACTTCTTTTTACACTTTGAGACATAGCTGTTAAGTCTTATGTGCCTGTAATTTCACTGGCTCTCAAGGACTTCTGCCGGAACACACCGTTTGGTGCTTGGCGACAGATTTTCTAGTTGAGGGTGGTAGCTAGCCAGGCGGCAATCGCAAAATGCCCTTCCACCAAGCGGTGAAGCTCAAGCCGGCGGTGTGGATCGAACCAGGACCTGCGGCACGGCAGTCCATAGCTATAACCGCTTGGCCATCTTGCAGGTCAATATATTTTTATGCTCGGAAAAATAAGTATTTTAACAAAGTGATGCTGTCTCGCCGCTAAAAGCCGAAACAGAATAGTGCAATAAGGACAATTGCAGCTTCTTTAAGATTTGACTTAGAATTTGCACATAATTTGCGTTCTGGGAGAAAACTCTTCGTAGTAAACATTAATCAAATCTAAAAATGTTGGTCTTATTTTATAACTGACAGAATAAACTAGGTTTATAGGTTTTCTTTTTTCTTTATTAATCATTATTTTTATATAAATAATTTACAAACAAGAGATACAAGTTTTGAAAATATAACGGTATTGTGTATTTAACATGAATTCAAATTCCTTAAATTTTAAATTACAAAAAGACTATTACTATCAACAGGTAATAAATTTTAGTCTAGGAATGTGAATATAATTTGAAATACGTTAGCATGGTAGTATTTAAATAGTAGAAATCTCCCCGGATATGCATCTGATATGATCGCAACCCAGGTCGACGTATTCGATTCCCAACGTGAGTGTTATTGCCGGTTATTTTGTAATATTTATAACGCATTTGCTAATTGCTTTACAATCAAATAGACAACAATATGAAAAAAAATGGTAATATTATAGTAAAATGAAAAAAAACCTGCAGGGTAACTTGCACCACGCTGTCATTGAACTGATTGGGTTACTGATACCGCGCCGCGCTGAGAACTGGCGCTCCTGTGTGCGGTGGCGGTCATTCACTGGGGAATCATAACCACGTGACCACGCGTTTACAAAACAACTGATGTTTTTAAAAGGTATTACATATTCTTTCTAATTGTTTTGTACGTGATTCTAAACACCGAACAGGGAATAATAATAAACTTCGTCATCTCACATCATAGCAGTTGATGTGGGGAATCTCTTTTCACCCCTTAACAAAGTAATTGGCACAATATCACGGTGCTGAGGGTGTCAATATTGTTAAGGCCCTGGACCCGGCCTCCGCACCACCAGGGCGATCAAGCCGCGCCAGCTTGATCCTCCGCCTACACGGGTGAAGCCCAGTGGACCGATCAGCTCGCTGGCAGCGGCAGAGGGAAGAACTTTAGAATCGAATTATTATAGATGTGTACTATGTGGAGAGAGGGACGGAGCATTCCCCACTGAGGGATTGGGTGGTTACGGAAACCTATAGCTTTTTAATAAAAAAAAATCTATATTACCTTCTTTGTCTTCGTCTTCTTTTTCATGAAATAGTAAATAAATTAGTCACATATCTCAAGCTCGAAAATGTCAACAAAAAAATGGCACCATTTACTTTTTGCATTTCGTTTTACTTAATCGGAATTTATAAACATAAATGCATGTCCAAATTTAGCATACTTGTAGGTACTTAGGTAGGTACATTAAATCAGAAAAGAGTATAAAAACATTAAAGATTACAATTATTTATAAGGTTAGGTTTGGGTAAAAAACAAGTTTTATTATATTTTAAGTAATTGCGTGCGTTCGCCCAGCAAAAAGTATCGCCTTTTCAAGAATTGAGTGATGCACATAATTAGTGCCTTATTTCGTGTAAATGTGGCCGAAATTTTATATATGTGCGTCCAACGGCTTCAGAGTTATTTAAGAATAACAGATTCTGCTGCACGAACGTTCGCCAAGCAATTTTTTTTAAAATTGATCTTGATAGCTATACATTAAATGATAAAAGATAGCTTAAATACGAGCATAAATGTGCCGTGAAAGCCAAATTTGTGCCTCTTAAGATTTCAGAGATATTTAGTTTTTTGCTGGGCGAACGTTTTGGCGATTGCTATATATCGGAAACGGTTGAACAACGGAACTGCATTCAATTCTTGAAAAGGCGATACTTTTTTCTGGGTGAACGCACACAACTTAATTCCATGACAGCTCCGGCGCTGTGTGTATACAGCACTTTCTTCAGTCTTCTCGCTTCCTCGTCGCATCATACTCGCTACGCGTCCGCCGCTTCATCTTGACTTCGTCCGCTGTTCCTCGCCACGAGTAGACTAGCGCCACTCCCCCTCCGCGCCTCCGGCTTACAAAAAAGGGTTGGGAAGACAAGACTGTTTGGAAGGAATGAAGCACTCGTAGCGAAGTGAAGCACTCGTAGCGAAGTTAAAGCGCTCGTAGCGGAATGAAGCGCTCGCAGCGCTTTGCTTAGTTGTTCTTAATCGATCAGAAATGTTAAGCAACGTCCACCGCGGTCATGAGTTGGATGGGTGACCGCTAGTGACATTTCTACAGAGCGCTTCCGTGGTTTAGAGGGCACGTTAAGCCGTCGGTCCCGGTTGTTGTCTTAGAATGGCAGTCGTTATAGCATGGTGGTAGGGCATTTTGCGAAAGTCCGCCTGGCTAGCTACCACCCACAAGTAGAAAATCTGTCGCCAAGCACCTAACGGTGTGTTCCGGTAGTTGTCCTTGAGAGTCAGTAATTCTAGGTTAGCTTGAACAACATCTTCGACCACATCATCACTTACCATCAGGTGAGATTGTGGTCAAAGGCGAAACCTATCAAGCTTAAAAAAAAGAAAAGGAGGGTGCCCCGTTTCGGTTGCGGCACACCATTTGATCTAATCCAAGGCACCTGAATAATTCACGGTCAGGAACAGTCGGACGAGTACTTGGAATCCATTAGGCTGTGCTGTGTTCATAATTGACAGTACAATATAAGCCGTGCATTGTTAGCTGTAGATTAGAAAACTACAGTATTTTTACTTTTCTTAAATTCGATATGAAAAGTAGAGTGTTTAACATGGGTGACAGTCATACTCGGACTATAGCCGTCTAAATACCTCGTATGGGAATTGATTCCTTTCGACCCTTGTATAAATTTTTTTATTTTTTTTACTTTAAAATGCATATATGATCAAATAAGTATCACTAATTTTAGACAAAATTTATTATTCTAATCTTATTCTGGTTGCTGAATTAGGGCGCAGGCTGGCCGAAAGGTCGGGTGACTCCCGTTCCGGCTCATTCCTGGTGCAAAGGATGGCCATTGCTATCCAGCGCGGCAAGGCAGCGTGTTATGGGCACTTTTGCACTTGGAATGCTAAGGGGCGGGTTATTTGACTGACTACATTATCTGTAGTGTCTATGAAATTAATTTAATTATTTAAGTTGCATTACTATATTGTCTTAAATTTAACAAATTAAAGACTATATTATATAATTAATAGAAATAAATCTTTCTTCTATCGTAATGTTTCCTAAACTGGGTAATCTTATATTTTTCTTGTTTTCTTAATAACGTTACCTAACCTTACAAATATGTTTATACCATTTATCGAATGTAAACTAATAATTTGTGTGCTTGTTGTGTTCGCACCTAGAAGGGCGTTCAACAAATCATTGATTCTATTGTTACAATTTAATTTTGTATGTATACGTTGTATAGTTCCGTTTGCGAACAATTAAATAAAATAAAAAATTAAAAACTAGATTTTACGCAGTTACCTATTCTTACGATATTCCATTACTGCCCGCGTGAGCCGCAACATACTCGAACAGACAGACAGATTAACAGCCGAGTTTTACTCCATTTTACTCTTTGGGTACGACACTGTAGATTGAAGCCAAAACTTTAGAAAATAAGTAATATTAAAGTAAACATAGTGCAGATTAATATGTTCCTATGTTGGTAATGAATAGATTCAGGCGTTACTTTGCGGAAATCCATATTTAATAATAACAAATATATTTAAAATATTTTTAAAAACATCAAATTAATCGATTCGATAGATCGAACGAGCGCACGATTGAGAAAGATTTCTCGATCGTGTGCTCGTAGAGCCAAGACCTCCAGTGGATGCTTCGTGTAGAAGCGAAACGTGTCGAAAATTTTCATGTTTGGCTGCGTGACGTTTGTGACATCACATCGGCTTAACAGAAAAATTAGGCGGAATTGTCACTAGATATATTTTTAAGTGTTTTATTAAAATATTAATTTGATGTTTACCTAAAATATTTTAAATATATTTGTTATTACTTCCTATGTTGTCCTTTGTGTTGTTCGGAAAACAAGTACCTTAACAATGTGATAGTGGTAGATAACATTATGTTACGGTTTATCGACGAAAACGTCTCGATGGGCACCGCCAGTGCTGCACCAATGAAGTTTTGCTTGTACTGTGTTTTAAGGACAGGGCTATCATAGGCACTTGAGGTCATGATTGAACTATACATGCAATAGTTTGTATGTAAATTTGAATGTTTTTTTTTCATGTGTAATGCTTTTATCACCAAAATACTACGCAAAAAAAACACAAAAATACAACACTACAGCTACTACAATGAAAGCATTTAGACAGCCTACAAGTCATTGCAGACTCACAGGCAGTCCAAATGCTCCAGACTACCAGGGGCCCAACTCCCACCTATTAAAAACTATTATGGAAAATCAACATCATTATTTCAAACCTAAAATATGAATACTAATATTCATACAGTGGCCGTCACGAAACAATTATATTCTTATAGCGCTATCTCTATCGCACAAATGACTTGATTCAATGCGTGCAGCTCACGTCTCTCAGTTAAATGTAGGTTTACTAAAGTGGTATGTGGGGGTTCAAATTAAAATTGTTAATGTCAGGTTAAAATAAGCCTGAATTAAGAGATGGGAATTGGCCCCCGGGTGAAAGCGTGCCCAGCGTGCTGGCAATGTTTAATATGATTATTTTTAAGTATATCACCCTCAGCAGTCCAGTACGCATTGCTTACAAGGTTGACTTTTGCCCACAATACAGGTCATATTTGACAAAGATCATTTGGAATAATTATTGAGATACTAAATGGTAGTCATCTTTCGTAATATAAATGATCTTTGCCATCGACAAGGGTCATGATCTCTGCTTACGACGAAGACCATTATTATCTTTGCAACTAGAGTAATTACCATTAAGTCATCCAGTCTTACGCATATTGGCTAATGCATTTACAAATTATTGGAGTACACCATTTTTTGTTCCAGACGGGAATCGAACCCGCGTCCACCGATTTCGTGAGCGGATCGTATCGGTTTCCATTCGGCCACCGGAACCTTACTCTTTCGAGTTGAAAATGTGTGCACCAATTGTATTACTCTAACCGTCATCGCGTCATAGGGGACGTCCGAATGCAATAAGCATCCGGCGCGAAATCGGAGGTCGCGAATTCGATTCTCGTCCGGACAAAAAAAAAAAACATTAATAGATTCAGGCGTAACTTTGCGGAAATCCATATTTAATAACAACCAATATTTTTAAAATATTAAACTAATATTTTAATAAAACACTTAAAAATATAAAAAAATATATCTAGTGACAATTCCGCCTAATTTACCTATTAAGCCGAAGTGACGTCACAAACGCCACGCAGCCAAACCGGAAAAAAATTCGTTTAATTAAAATATTGATTTAATATTTTCTTAAAGTATTTTATAAATATTGTTTCTATTAAAAAAAATGTGCACTAATAAATTGTATTGTCAGTGTTATTTTCGCCTAAGCCCGCGGTTGTGCTTGTATTATATTCAGAAATATATTGGGTAATACTTTTTAGGGTTCTGTACCCAAAAGGAAAAACGATCCTTATTATTGAGACTCCTAAGACTGTCTGTTCGTCCGTATATCATGGGTCTCTAACACGTAAAGGTAATGAGTTAACCTGAATATTATATATTTCGTGTAAAACATATCTATATATATATATACATATAACCAAAGACGAATATTCGATTCGAAATTAATTGAAATTAAATACTTTGGCAACTATATACTGTGATACCCAGGACGCCTGCCAAGCGTTGAGAATTATCCCAACAATATCAAATGAGGGGTTTGTATTAAAAATACTGATTGTGGCGTATGTTCCAGATTTTATTACATTACATATTCATGGTTAAAAATGAATATTACACAGCTGCGTGTATAATTGTGCGCGCAATTTTATCCACCCCCGTTATGCGCAAACTTACACACTTGGGGTATATTCCATTAGTCGCTAAGAACCTACGAATAATAATTTATCCGTAGCTAAGAACGTTATTTTCGATAATTTTGATCACATTCTGCGTATATGGTTGTGATCACGTGATCGTTTGTAACTGTCATCCCCGTTCCATTTAGGATAAGAACGCTAAGAATGCCACTAAAATTTGCCACTTCTGTCATTTTTGACATTAGATGTAGCGTTTAAGGCGAAAATAACGCTAAGACCCATGTGGAACAACTTTTTGGGAGTGTGATCGTTTTTAGCGTTTTTAGCGAATCTCACTCAAATGGTAAGTACCCTTGGTCTTCAACGTAGTCATCAAGGTACGTCTGCCATCTCTTAGAAGTTTATCAAACTAGATTGTCACTAGCCAAAATTTCGATGGTAAACACAAGTAAATCAATCAGTAAAACATTGTAAACATAAGAGGGTTTTTGTCAGTTATAATTGAAAAATGACAAAAAATTATATCAGTATGCTATAAAAACGTTCAACTAACCTGGACTCAACGTTTTCATTCGTATTTAAATAATTGTACGGGACCACAGAACGGCATGTAAACTGTTCAAAACACAACTGGAGTTAGCTGCGTATTTCACACCGGTGTCGTAGGATGAGGTCTGCGCAATCTTATCGACCGTGCAATCTTACACCACCCTACCCTAATACATAATTCATAAAAAGATTTATATCAAAAATATTATTTTTTTAAATTTCATTTTAGGATGTTGCCAAGCAACTAATAGTGTTTTTCGGCAGCAGTCCTTGAGAGCCAGGGAAATTACAGGCACAAGAGACTTAACATTTATGTCTCAAGGTGACGGGCGCAGTGCAATTCGTCACTTGTGATGAAATGCATGTTCTAGGCAGAGGTTAGTCCCCTTAACATCAGGTGGGCCTCGAGCTTGTCCGTCACAATAATATAAAAAAAAGGATTTTTTTAACGTAGGCCTCCTCCGTCTTGCTCTATGCGTTCCTAATTCCTATCCTATGCTATATAGTCGTGTCCAGGTAATTCCGGCAACGGACACGATGTCATCTGCCCAGCGTCGGCGCGGTCTGCCGGGCGGGCGGCGCCCTCCGCGGGGGTACCACTGCAGCACTCTCTCGCTCCATCTGTTGTCGGAAGTTCTATCAATATGACCAGCCCAACGCCATTTTTTTTTTTTTTTTTATGTTATTGTGACGGAACAAGCCCGAGGCCCACCTGATGTTAAGTGGACTAACCTCTGCCTATAACAGACGCATTTCGTCAACGACCAATTGCACTGTGCCCATCACAATGAGACGTCCAGTTGTTAGGTCTCATTAGCCTGTAATTTTTCTGGCTCTCAAGGACTGCTGCCGAAACACACCGTTAGGTGCTTGGCGACAGATTTTCTACTTGAGGGTGGTCGCTAGCCAGGCGGGCATTCGCAAAATGCCCTTCCACCATGCGGTGAAGCTCAAGCTCTGGGCGGGATTCGAACCATGGACCTGCTGCGCGGCAGTCCATAGCCAATGCCACTGCTGCAAGAATTTTCCGGAGCCATCACTGCTTCAAGAATTTAAGGCGACAAGCCAATTTTGCTGCTATAAGCCGCTTATCACCGTGGGGTGCCGGGTTAGAATTGCACCTCCCCATATCATCCCGTGGGTGTCGTAAAAGGCGACTAAGGGAATAATTATACTGGAAGGTGGGCAGCAGCGCCTTCTAAAGAACTACTTTCTTACACTGCGATCCCCAAGCCGCCTGCCAAGCGTGGGGATTATGGCAAATACCCCTGTAATAGGGGAGGCTGTGTTCAGCAGTGGACGATCCGGCTGACACAGTACAAGTCGCTTGTAACCATTGGCCAATGTCGTCGGTCCACCTAGTCATCATGTAATACCGGGCAAAGCTGAACTCTTAGTAAGTATGAACTATAAGTTACACGATTATTAGCAAGGGGTAACTAAGAGGCATTGTTATAATGTCTTATTATAATGTTGGAACCTTTTTGTAATAATTAAACAAAAAGGTAACAATAAAAAATATTATGATATACACAGATAACGCATATGTAAATTAGATTTTGTTTTGTTTGTTCCAAAATTAATGTAATTAATTATTTATTTATTAAACTTTGTTTATGACGGATATAGAATCACATATATAAAAACTAATTCGTGCAATTTTTATGAATAGATATAGGCGTTTGTTTGCGGTAATCTATTTATATACTGACATACGGCAAATCCAAGCTATTTAAAAAAAAACGTGACGTTATTCTAAGACAAAAAAGACCTAAGTATAAAACTTGTTATACCATCCTCTATGCCAGAAAGTTATTTATGAAAAAAATGTTTATAATATGGCTATTACTGTTTATAACAAATTACCGGAAAACTTGAAAACTTTGGCCGGAAACAGCTTCAAAACTAAACTGCACTATTGGACAATTGTTTTTATAGCATGACAGAATATTTTAATGTATAAATATATATTATGTAAAAAATAATACTAATATTTTAGGAATAAATACTAATATTTGTACGCCTGCTTGCAGGTTGAATGCATTGCTATATATTTTCCTAACATCTGAAACTGTAATGACTGTGTATTCTGACAAATAAATGATTGATTGATTATAAAAAGGAAAGATTTGTGTTTTTGTATGTAACGAATAAACTTTAAAACGACTGGACTGATTTTATTATTCTTTCACCGATAGAATCCTACACTATCCCTGAGGAACATATATAATCTTTTCAAAAATTTAGTAGTTAGATTCGTATGAAAACTTGGATAATGTAACCCAACGTGTGAATTAATCCCAAAAAATAGTTATATCGCGTACGCTACGTAAATTGTTGAAAATAGAGCAAAGTGATGTACTACAGTTTTATAGAGGATATCAATATCTACAAAAAAGTCCGCAATACCATTTGTCTCACTGTTACAGTTATGTCACAACTACTTTTTATGTGTTTAAATGTATGTTTTTAGTTAAATACCCGTGCAAAGCCGGGGCGGGCCGCTAGTATTTAATAATAACACATATTTTAAGGAAACATTAATTAATATTTAAATACATTATTAAAAATATAAAAAATACTTCTAGTGACAATTCCACCTCATTATCCTGACGTCACAAACGATCCAGTCAAACAGAATTTTCGACGTGTTTCGCTTTTACACTAAGCATCTTTAGGAGGTCTCGATCATGCGTCATGTTGGCTTAACATGAAAATTAGGCGGAATTGTCACTAGATATATTGTTTTTTTTTATGTGTTGTACTAAAATATTAATTTAATATTTACTTAAAATATTTATGACTACATATTAGTGTAATAATATCACCCAGCTTGATACTACTACAGCGATTCCGGGCACTTATCCCTCTACCAGACGTTCATTAGATTTTTTGTACAATATTTTTACCCAATGTTATTTTAAGAATTGTCTATAATGTTATGTAAATAAAACAACATACGTAAACAGGTATAAATTAATTAGAAAAGTAAAAAACCGGACTGCAAATTACTTATTTTCGTTGCACTTTTTATCGTTCCTATAAACATTAAACTGCATGTTATACACATTCATTGAATCGTGTTTTAAAGCCCTTCATTTTAATACCTCACTCGATAGGTATTAAAGAAAAAAACAATTAGTACTCACAATATGGCGTCTAAAATCTGCCAGTTTATTTTTTATAATTTTTTCAACACCCTGGCTCGTAAAGTGAGCTTTATTATATCGTTCTTAGGGCCATAAACCAAACTGTAACACCCTCGTGCATAATAATATTATACACTAGTGCGTAAAAGAATTATCCCTACAAAGTTAAGTAAGTACCTAACTGCAAATTATATGCGAGTAAACAGAGCATTTTAAATTTAACCGAGTAATACAGATTTGTAATATCAAAGAGGTTTATATGTAATCAACCATCATACATTTGCCGCGCGCAAAATAAAAAGAACTTGCGCGCTATTTTCCATAATTTTCGTATGTTGTTTGTATCGCATTTGTGCCCTCGCCTACGGCTCGGGCTGCAACACACAGCCTCGTGTATATTGAGCAACTTAGCTCACTTGTATCATAATGTACTATTATGTATCCAGTGTCTCTTACGTGGTCAATACGAATCTTACTTTATAGATAGATATAACACCTTATTGAAACACCAAAGTACAGATATATGATGAATTTACAAAAAACTATAGAACAATAACGTACCAATTGGCGGCCTTATCTTATTATATGAAATGTTAAAAAATGATGTGCGATACATAGGATGGGAACTAACTCTTTCAAACGAGGTTTGGTACACAGAGTTAAATGTTTGGCGACATATTTTCCATTTGAAGGTAGCCAATTTCGTAGTTGTAAATAAACCCGCCTTCGCAATTCGACATAAGACTGGAGGGAGGTCTCGAATTTTCACATAGAAAGATAAAATGTTTCTATCCCCCTTTACAATCACCGATTTTAATGATTTTTGGAAATGTTATAGATGTTATCAATATCCAGGTTAATAGGTTTTGATTTTTATCATTATATTAAAGGAATTTGAATGAATCTGTATTCAAATACCGATATTTTCTCAAAACTTGTATCTCTAGTTTGTGAATTATTTTTAGGAAAAATAAAGAAAAAATAATACCTATAAACCTAGTTTATTCTGTCAGGTATAAAATAAGACCAATATTTTTAGATTTGATGAATGTTTACTATAGGAGAAAAGTTTTCTCCCAGAACATAAATTATGCGCATATTCTAAGTCAAAACTTGATTCAATTGTCTTTATCACACTATCCTGTTCGGGCGTTTAGCGGCGAGACAGCATCACTTTGTTAAAATACCTATTTTTCTGTAGGAGCTTCTCTTCCCGTTCCTCGATACCTATTATTTGTAAAAAAACTTCATCAGCTATCAATAATGATTCATAATAATATAAAGATACAATCTTTTAAAAGAACGATGAACGGATGGACAGAGTACTTGAGCATCTCATTGAAATAACTCAGCTACACTGCAACATGCTTAGACCTGCTGACAATGAACCCAGATGGCTACTTTGTTTCCATATCATGATCCTTGGGTGATTTCAACCATTGTGTGGTCAAATCTGGCCTTAGAAGCAGTTGTTGTATTCTGTTGGCTATTAATGCCGTGGGCGTTCCGTTACAATCTCACAAAAATAAACATTTATATACATTGAACTTATAAAAACAAAAACTAAAAATGGAACTGATTTCAACACCCAAAAGTGTGTGAAAAATGATTATATATCATCAAATAGGAGAATACATGTCGTCGTTGAATCAGTTATTGGAGTGTAACTCAAAATTGGTTTCAGCGATTTTGATGAAATTTAAATGGAACCAAACGATACTTATGTACTTTCAAACAAAAAAGAATCATCAAAATAGATTTACCCAGTCTAAAGTTCTGAGGTAGTGAACATAAAAAAAACAAAATAATTAAGGGTCGAGTTTAAGTCGGGGAGGAATGGTACCCGAGCCTCGAATCTGTCAATGTCAAATCGTGCATCTCCTGATTGAGTCTCGGTAGTGTATGTATACGTTGTGTTCCTGTCTTAAATAATAAGAAATATTTTAAGAAAACGTCAAAATAATATTTTAAAAACACTTTAAAAAAAAATGTTGTGACAATTCCACCTAATTTTCCTGATATGCAGACGTAACGTCACAAATGCCACGCAGTCAAACCGGTAGATTTTTCGACGCGTTTCGATTCTACATGAAGCATCCTCAGGAGGTCTTGACTCTACGAGCGGACGTTCGAGCATTTTCTCTTAACAGGAAAATTAGGCGTATATTTTTAAATTTTTTGTGTGTTTTATTAAAATATTAATTTGATGTTTTCTTAAAATATTTTAAAAATATTTGTTATTATTGAATATGGATTTCCGCAAAGTAACGCCTGAATCAATTAATTATTCCTGTCTTACTAAAACGTATCATATACAATGGAAGTGTAGCTGTGTGCAATATATGCTTGTATCAAATTTTCTCAACATTATATTATCGTGATATTAGAGCGTACCCTATCTCCCTTTTTTTTTCTTTTTTTTATGTTGTTGTGATGGAACAAGCTCGAGGCCCACTGTATGATAAGTAATTAGACATAGTTGTTAAGTCTCATTGTGCCTGTAATTTCACTAGCTCTCAAGGACTACTACCGGAACACTCCTTTCGGTGCTTGGCGACAGACTTTCTATTTGAGGGTGGTAGCTAGCCAGGCGGGCAATCGCAAAATGCCCTTCCACCATGCGGTGAAGCTCAAGCCAGCGGTGGGGATCGAACTGCGGCACGACAGTCCATAGCTATTACCGCTCGGCCATCATTGCTTCAAAATCATCATTGCTTTAAATCGATAACTAAATATCACTCTACGACCACTTTTACTGTGGGGAACTTTACATCCTGTCTTACTTGATCTATACTTACTTCGTTTGGGCAAAGTCACCGCAAGAATAGTTAGACGTAATCAACGTATACCTGTGATATTGATATACCTTATATATATACCATCTTCGCGTAAACAACCTTATTTCGCAAAGGCACCTTTGCTTGAAAACACAGAGTTTTTTATTTCCTTATTTATACCTACTTGTAGAATTGTTAATATATAATTATTATTTAACGATATCTTTATAAATACAGTGTTTGTGTTGTTTATCATTTGAAATTTTGAACTTCAACGGCTAGCAATTGGTGTTTAAAAGGTGTTCGTTTTTATTGGTAAGTTAATTATGTTAAGTTTATAACATAAATAATATTTATAAATAATATTTATGTTTTATGGCTGAAACTAATCATTTGTTTTAAAATTAAACAAAGTATATATTTATATCGCTCTATAGACTTATAGACCAGAGTCGGTAATTTCTGAAACAAAAATATAATAGAAGGATGAAATCCGTTGAAAAAGGAATATAGGTATCGAAAATTAGAGGAAAAATATTTTACGGGCGATCTGACGTCGGGAAGAGGAAGGGGGTAAGTTTTTAAGGGAAAAGACGAGTGGTCTCGATTTCCGGGGACACTACCAGTCCTATGAAAAAACATTAAATAAGAAAGGTGTTGGTAATAAAAAGATATACAACCTTTTGACACTTTTTTCACTTAAAGAATGTCGGTGACTTTCTATACTGATCTGGACCTGACATGAAAAATCTTTGTCTTGGCATTATTATTAGCCCGTTTATTTTTTTAAAGTATTTAAATACCATCACATATTTATATTTTTGACCAAGGGCAACATTATTTAGTAATTAAGGAATGTGATTGAGGTTAGGATTTTCATGAATATTCAAATTATTCAAATGTGTAACTACTTTCTTCTTATGATTGGGAATAGAAAAAATACAGTTGGATGCTGTACATGTACCGACTTAATTATTTTAAAACCTGCCGAACACTCCTGCCCTATAATATATACTCGAGTAGGTTTTTTTTTCACAGGTAAGTATCTCAACAAATGATGCTGGAATCAAGGTCACAGTTTATGAAATGATAGGCAATAAGCACACGCGAAAAATATCGGAGTCGGGTGGGTATGCAATGGTCATATAAATCAAGAAATCAAAAACAGAGTATATGGGTTATTGTTATTTTACGAGTTTCATTCTACTATTAGTTGTTACCATTTTCAAAGGCTTCTGCCCTAGTTAGCCAGACAGTAGTATATTTATTGGAAAAAGTAAATGTCTAAATAATTATTTATACATAAAAAGCGACTTCAAACATAAAATATATATTATTAGGGATAACTCAAATACCTACAGTCAGATCTCTTAAATTTAAATTCCCCACCACTGGTCCTAACCAAATGAGAAGCACCAGCTTTCGAATGACAAATAAAACCGGCCAAATGCAAGTACGACTCGCGCACAAAGGGTTCCGTACCATTATCTCGTTTTTATTAGTATTATTTTTAGCAAATTCTCAATTCTTTATTGCATCATATGTGGTGTACATGCTGGTCTTAAATACATTTTTATAAAGTTTTACATATGACCCATTTTGGGTATACAAACAGATATAACTAATAGTAGCAGAGCGACCGATCCCTTTGATCATCATTTAAATTTGTCACTAAGGAATTCATGTATGTAAATAATACGGGATAACTCACGTAAATAAGTCAGATAGCTCCAACTATAGTTTCAACCACATCCGGTGGTCTTTTTCACGGAGAGCTCGGGACGCCCTTGCTGAGCATAAAACAAATTATAACAAAAAATTCATTTATGGTATAATAACATTTATTAATTAATAGTTTTTTTTAATTATTGACAAAAGTCGAGTCTTGTTCTTCACTTTTTAGTGTATTTGCAGTCCTTGAGAGCCAGAAAAATTACAGGCTAATGAGACCTAACAACTGGACGTCTCAGTGTGACGGGCACAGTGCAATTCGTCGCTGACGAAATGCGTCTGTTATAGGCAGAGGCTAGTCCACTTAACATCAGGTGGGCCTCGGGCTTGTTCCGTAACAATAACAAAAAAAAAAATATTTGGTAGCGTGTTAAATATTTTTATTGCCATTACATTCGGACCAGAACTGTGCATCACTAGTTTTGAGCTTGGTAGTATAAGGTTATGTCTAAATCTAGGTAGGTCAACTTCTTTATTAAAAAATTGAGGGTATTTTTTTACAAATTTACATGTTTCTAATATATATATAAGGACACAAGGGTTAAAATATTATATGTAATAAAATATGGCTTGCAACTTTCCATGGCTTTAATATTGGCAAGGACACGTACGCATTTTTTTTGGGAAATAAAAACATCTTTAGAATGTACGCTATTTCCCTACAGTATGATTCCATAGCTGAGCCAAGCTTGAGCGAATCCAAAGTAGCTGTCAGTTGCGCGCCGTAGTTCCCGAAGTGCATATGTGAACTTTGATAATTTTGCCTTTATCTTGAGAACATGGTTTTTCCAATTTATTTGGCTATCGATATCTATTCCTAGCAATGTAGCTGAATTAACACATTCTAATTTATTGCTTTGGTATGAAAAATTAATGTGATTTTTTTTTGATACGGGTGAAATTGTATAATTTTTGTCTTTGAATAATTTATGTCAAGGTTGTGATCGGTTATCCATGTTATTATATAATTAAGCATGTCAGTTAGTTTGTCATTTATTTAAGATTATTTTAGCAAGATGTCAGAAGAGAAATATCATCCGCGAAGAGGACACAGGATTCGTCAATTGTTTTAGCTAGGTCATTAATATATATTAAAAATAGGATACATCCAAGAACGCTTCCTTGAGGGATAGAGTGATTTGTCGTCTTAGGATTTGATCTGACTTTATTTATTACCCCAGTATTATAATCAAAATGTTCAACTTCCAGAAACTGCTCGCGATTTGTTAGGTATGAAGTGAACCATTTATGTGCTATTCCACGTATCCAATGCCATATAATTTTGCTAAAAGTATATTATATTGCTCTTTATCATAGGCTTTCGACATATCTAATAGGATTCCAATAGCATATTTTTTGTGATTAATTATATCTAAAATTTCTTGAATGTATTTATATACTGCCAGGGTGGCAGAACGATTTTTACGAAAGCCATTTTGTGTGTCATCTAATATTTGATATTTTTCACAAAATGTGTTGACACGTGTAGCAAATAAACGACGAAAACCTCTTTTATTGTATGGGAGCCCCCATTATTATTTGTTTTATTTCATTTTTAGTATTTGTTGTTATAGCGGCAATAGGAATACATCATCTGTGAAAATTTCAACTGTCTAGCTATCACCTTTCTTGAGATACAGACAAACGGACGGACAGCAAAGTCTCAGAAATAGGGTCCCGTTTTTATCCTTTCGGTACGGAACCCTAAAAATCAAATCAAAATACACCCTATAAACAGTTATGATGTAACACACCAAAAAAAAAAACAGTCGAAAAGAGAATCTACACCATATTTGAGTCTGTTAAAAAAATCCTGCACTTTTACTTCGTGTTTTTAGTCTTTTTCAGTAAGATTTTCCATTAATTTTCAAGAAAACAGACTTTCTTTGTTTGGCTTTGGGTGTGTATTCGTCAACTGGCGTTTGTGAAACTCGCGAGCGCACGCGATTTTGCACCTTCCGAGTTTACCTATACGTTCGTCATTAATTTACATAAAGACAAAAAAATACATATCAAGACAGATGTAAGTACTGTTGTTTATATTAATTTATTTTAAGCCTATACGATATCATCAGCCAGGATTTTACCAATGCCAATGTTACAGCTAATCTTGAACCGAATAGTATGATGCGCGACGATCGTAATAGATGTGAAGACATGACTCTAAATTTTTTAACATAACTACCTTTTTATGGTATTATTTTACACGTCTACCTAACGGCTATACTATGTATAGACTTGCAGTTGCTCATAATTAAGTGTTAGGCGCCTACGACAGCAGTTTAACATATTTTAATTATATTTTTAGTAGATTATGATACAAGTGAGCTAAGTTGCTCACGAGTTTCATACGAACTTTTTCAGCACCCTTGCAAAGAAAAAAATATGTATTGCACAAATGCGATACAAACAACATACTAAAATTATGGAAAATAGCGCGCACGTTTTTTCTAATCTGTATTACCCGGTTAAATTGAAAATGCTTTGTTTACTCGCATATAATTTGCAGTAAGAAGCGCTCGTAGCGAAGTTTACTTAGCTGTTCTCAATCGATCAGCAAAGTTAAGCAACGTCGCGCGCGGTCATGAGTTGGATGGGTGACCGCTAGTGACATTACTGCTGAGCGTTTCCGTGCTTCGGAGGGCACGTTAAACCGTCGGTCCCGGTTGTCGTCTTAGGATGGCAGTCGTTATAGCTTGGTGGTAGGGCATTTTGCGAATGCCCGCCTGGCTAGCTACCACCCTCAAGTAGAAAATCTGTCGCCAAGCACCTAACGGTGTGTTCCGGCAGCTGTCCTTGAGAGCCAGTACTTCTAGGTTAGCCTGAACAACATCTTCGACCACATCATCACTTACCATCAGTTGAGATAGTGGTCAAAGGCTAACTTATCAAGCATAAAAAAAAAAAAAAAAAGTTAGGTACTAACTTAACTTTGTAGGGATAATTCTATTACGCACTAGTGTATAATATTATTATTCACGAGGGTGTTATAGTTCGGTTTATGGCCCTAAGAACGATATAATAAAGATCACTTTACGAGCAAGGGTGTTGAAAAAATATTTACCTGATTCGGTGAAATTTTGCCATCTTAGACACTTAGACTAGTACCTAAGCTTTTTTTATATCTTTTATGATAGAGACGGAACAACAGGCCCACCTCATGCTATAACAGATACATTTATGTCACAAGTGAATAACTACACTGCGCCCGTCACTTTGAGACATACAGTTCTTAAGTCTCATGTAAGTCGGTAATTTCTTACTGGATCTCAAAGACTGCTGCCGGAATTCACTGTTAGGTGCTTCGTGATCGATTTTTTGTCGCCAAACACCTAACGGTGTTCCAGTCCTTGAAAGCCACTGAAATTACAGGCACGTGAGACTTAACAACTTTATCTCAAGGTGACAGTGCAATTTGTGACTTGTGATGAAATGCATCTATTTGAAGCAGTGATGGCTCAGTGGCATTGGCTATGGACTGCCGCGCAGCAGGTCCATGGTTCGAATCCCGCCCAGAGCTTGAGCTTCACCGCATGGTGGAAGGGCATTTTGCGAATGCCCGCCTGGCTAGCGACCACCCTCAAGTAGAAAGTCTGTCGCCAAGCACCGAAAGGTGTGTTCCGGCAGTAGTCCTTGAGAGTTAGTGAAATTACAGGCACAATGAGACTTAACAACTATGTCTCAATGTCACGGGCGCAGTGCAATTCGTGAGTTGTCATGAATTGCAACTGTTATAGGCAGAGGTTAGTCCACTTAACATCAGGTGGGCCTCGAGCTTGTTCCGTCACAAGAACATAAAAAAAAAACAAAAAGGCAGAGGTTAGTCCGCTTACATCAGGTGGGCCTCGAGCTTGTTCCGTTACAATAACATAAAAAAAACCTGCAACGTAGATGGAGAGCTCTCAAAGACACTCATTCTGAACATACAGTAACTGTAATGGATTATGGTATGGATATCTGTGTGAGTAGGTACTAAGACTTCTACAACGAAGGCATTAAGGCAACCCAAAAGCTATTACAGGCCTACAGGTAATTCAAATACTCCAGTTCACAACTAGTTGGCAACATTGCCCGGTAGGATTGCAATGCTTATTTGTTGAGCATTTCAGCTCATAAAAATCAGTTTTTTAAGCACAATAATCATATAATAATTTTATTTGAAATCGTTCAGGTACAGTTATTAATGTATTTTATGAAAGAAGCCTGCGGCTTTAAGAATACCCATAATTTATGGCTATTATTAAATACCTACTTTTTTTTCTAAATAATACCATCAAATATATGTTAATATTCACAAAGAACATAGGTTTCTGATTAAGTTAAAGATATATTATGTTTCACTAAGAATAAAATTGTTTAATGTCCTTGTAATTCAGATGTAAATATTAGTATATAACTCGTATTAACAACCCATTTTAGCCTCGACTTTTTTTTTTCAGTGCTCCGCCGATTACGACTCAAGTTTAAAGAGTTCCAAGAACTATGGGCTTTATTTCGAAGAAAAATACATCTCTATCAAAAACAACTGATAACAAAAGTAAGTCATTTGGGCCTTACTAACCTTATTAGAAAAATGCTAAAATTCACATAAGTTAGAAATTTGTTAAACCTAACTATCAACTTTAGTCTAATTCTTAAGTCTAGTCATACTGTATGAGCCGGATAGTCCACTGCTGAACACAGCCTCCCCCAATCTGTCCCCGGTTGGCCATAATCCCCACGCTTGGCAGGCGGCTTGGTGTACCCAGTGTGAGACATCAGTTGCTCAGAAAGTGCTGCTGCACACCTTCTGGTGTGTTACCCTTAGTCGCCTCTTACAACGCCCACGAGAAGAGATGAGGGGATGACATTCTAGCCCAGCACCCCACGGGCAGCTCGTCACCTTTTGCAAGCTTGCTAAGATAAAACTCTAAAATCTGAAACATTCACCAAAATCAGTTTTTTAATTATCTATCTTTTGCCGTAAAGCCAGTGTGTTATATACTTGGCTTTTAATTATGTATGTGTATCTTATGGTATATACTTAGCTGTAGTTTAACGTCCGTAGAATAATAATCAAGGTATATAAGGCACATATATAACTATTCCATCACAACACATAGTTCAGAAGGTCAGTACAGAACACGTAAAAATGAACAGAGATTATAACACTATAAACTGGTGCTGAGGTACTACAGGTACTGAGCGCGAGCATGTGCGAAAGTGCGGTGAGAATATATTCTGTATGAGTAGTGAAAGGAGCCTACAGCCGGATACATTTCGGAGACTGTGCAATAGAAGTGCACAATCTAATATATTTTATTGAGATATATTTGATTGAGATTAATAAACATCTGATGAACATACGAGTTAGTACCGGCAACTGTGCTTGAGAGCCAGTTATTCTTATATTTATACGTTATTTTGGGTTAAGGTTGAACTGGCCAGTCGCTTCTCCATACAAACGCCGTAGGGTGATCACTCCCTTATTTGAGATTTTAGGTCCAGAATTAAGCATAATCTAGATTGATCTCGTCATTATCTAGGCTTGTAAGATGTAAATTTAAAAAGATAATTAAGTTGAAAGTTATGAGCATCGAAAATGTTATATGAAAATGTTTAGAAGCTCATAACTCCCAACTTGATTATCTTATTAAAATTTCGGCATCATACAAGCCTAGATAATGACGAGATCAATCGGTATTATGCTTTGTTTTGGACCTACATCCTCAAATAAGGGAGTGATCACCCTACCACGTTTGTATGGAGAACGGGCCGGCCAGTTCACCCTTAAGCCTGTTTACTACCAGTGATTACATCAACATTTACCAACAGGTTAGATAGTGGTCAAAAGCTAACTGATCAGCTATTAAAAAATCTTTGCTACGAGAAACTCGGTCCCGATGTCTTCAGTACTACGTGTTCATACGCTACGGACGTAGCCTAGCTACGAAGCCCGCATGACATTTTTGCTATTTCGTTTACTACGAGACACATAATTAAACAGTGTAAGATAGTACTAGAAAAACTTCATTTATGTTTTAGACAAATGTTTTGGCGTTACGTTGTTGAACTAAAGTTGATTGATATGTTGAACTGCTCATAAGAGGCTGTTCCAATAATCCTGTATAGCATATGTAGAGTATGTTCAAAATGAGAGCGAACTTGGCATTTACAATTAAAATTTAAATAAAATATAACTGTCTCATTGCTGTTGTCAGTTTCGTATATAGGGACTCACGGGCAGACCAAATGCTCCAACCCACTACTAGTTGGCAGCGTGTCCAGCTTACATGTAGCATGCTGGCAGCATTGCCCCGTTTAATTGCAATGCTTATGGTATAAGATCAAAATGCTGGCACCTATTTGGCTAAACATAATATTATGTTCAGCCAAATAGGTGCCAGCATTTTTATCACGCGTCGCATCGACAATGGACTTTGATAAGTTTTCAAAATCATACCAATGACTTGTAGTTTGTAATATTTTATCATTAAAGTCATATTGTCGGTTGAAAATAAAATATGTGTGTCAGTTATTATATATTTATTGATATTATTTATGTAGCACATTCCCATAGTCGGATCTCAAGTCCACTCCCTTTCTGATTTCATTCATACAAATCTTTCTAGTTTTTTTTATTTGAAATCTTACTCCTTGTGATTGTTAGTATAATCGCTAGCTTTCAGCTCATATAAAATGAGATGATAAGAAACCAACATGCATAAAAAAACTCATAAGTATTTCTTTTTTCAGAAAAACTTGCCTCGTCTATTGGTTTTGGGATTACATTCCTCATCCTAGACATCGTGATCACGGTAATGGATCCCGTTCTCCTAATTGCAAAATACGTAAGTCAGCATAAAAAAAACTACCGTTCTGTACTGTTCCAGCCGGATCGTCTACTGTTGAACACAGCCTCCCCTATTAACGGTGTATATGCCATAATCTCCACGCTTGGCGGGCGTCTTGGGGATCACCGTATAAGATGGCAGTTCTTTAGAAGGCAATGCTGCCCACCTTCCAGTGTTTTTCCCTTAGTCGCTTCTTAAGACACCCAGGGGTAGATATGGGCATGCAATTCTAACCCAGCACCCCACGGGGGTGACAACTACCATATATATTTTTTAAATAGTACATACGAGTAGGTATTTACTTTGATCATTGATCAGACATTAACGTTTTCATTTGCTTTCCTGCCAATAAGAATTGTTCCAGCGTATCTTGACAGTAATGGAGCTGCAACAGCATGTTCCAAGATACGCGTAGGTATACTGCGTATGCGTACAAGACTTCACCATAAGCACAGGCAAGACACTACCCCATATGTGTGCGATCGCGAGACGTGTGCGTGGCGCGTGTCTGTACTAGGACTCCTAGGTACCCTATAAGTTCTGATGCAAGAAAATAGTAAAAGATTACTGTACCGCTGAGCGTTACATATAATAAGTTTATCATGACTAGTTCCAATGGGTTATTTATACAACTCAATTGAAGGCCATATTTTAAGTAACTGAATATTTTACAAAATTACAAAGATACGAGAGGAAAAATTAAAGTCATGTGCGTGATAAATTTTTCCTATCGTATATTTGTAACTTTGTAATGTAATCCGCATGGCAGGCGTTATCGCAAACATAGCAATTTTAAAAACTGTTTTTTTTACATTTCCATGATTATATCTATATCAATTTATTTTATTTGCTAGGAACAACTGAAATCTAAATAGATTTAAATTGCTGCTAGTAAATTAAATAATTTCAACAGAGTTTTTAAGACATAAATTCGTAAATTCAAAAAGCAAATGACGATAAAATTTGTGTACAAACTACAAAAACATAAAACTGCACTATTTAATAAGAGTGTATCTGGTAAGGAGCCAAGACTATAAATTAATTTACCTAAATACATAGTGGACTCAGATTGCGTGCATTTACATAAAAAAAACCTAATGAGTTCCTCATCAGTATCAGAATCAGAATCAGAAATCTTTATTGGCCATTATAACCGTAAACGTTACACTAGGCAAGTCACTTTACAATCAGGTTGGTATTCATTTCAAAACATTATTGTATACTAGAAAATTATGATAACGAACTACTTAATCTAACATGTTCAAGGTTTTCATAATTGCAATATGTATTACATATAGACTATGATTATAATTTATAATAACAATTTAAAATGAATATACATAATATATAAATTCATGTGAATTATACAAAATAAAGATTAAGTCAATATTTTATAAAATCATATTATATAGACGATACATTTAATATTAATAAAAAAAAAAAAAGAGAATGTCAATGGTCAAATTAGGAATGGCGATATAATTTATTATATTAATTATTATTAAATTTTGTTATATTGTTCATAATTCAAAAATAAAGATTCTGATAATGTCATATTCATAAATTCGTTAATATTGTATAGAGGATTATTAACAAAAAATATTTTTGTTGTTTGTTTAAATTTTTTGTAATTTAAGTTCATAATTTTTTGAGGCAGTTTATTGTACATGGTGATTTTTAAAAACATACCTTGTTTCTTTGTTTTCACAAGCCTAGCTTTCTGTCTAAACAATTTGTAATTATTGCGGAGATTATATGTATGCATGTCTTTATTTTTTGGTAACTTTTCTTTTTCCTCGTGTATTTCTAGTAGACAATTGAAAACATAGGGTGAAACTACAGTCATAATATTATTTATTTTAAAATACTTTTTAGCGGAACTTCTTCTTTGTAGACCATTTATTATTCTGATGGACCTTTTCTGACATTTCAAAACTTTCTGTATTTTTGCCCCGTTACCCCATATGGTAATTGCATACCTTATATTCGAATGTATATATGCATGATACACTGATAATAACGCTTCTTTATTTAAAACTGGTTTCAATTTATATAATGCATAGTTTCCGCTAGAGATTTTCTTGCATATTGTTTCTATGTGCGTCGTGTGGCTTAATGTGTAATCTATTGTATAACCTAAGAACATATGTTCTGTAACATTTACATTTTTACCTAAACCTAGCCTTGACTGGTATTGCATTACCAAGCTTTTGTTTGCATTAAGTACAATACCATTTGCGTCGAACCATTCTTTAAGCTTATCCATAATGATTTTAATTTTTATTTCCAGCCCTTGTGTACTTTTGTCTGATATACCTACATGAGTATCATCGGCAAATAAGCTGATGTTTGCCCATTCTGGCACATAATTGGGAAGATCATTGATATATATTAGAAATAGTACTGGTCCTAATATTGAACCCTGAGGTACTCCAATATTCATAACTTCTGCTTACGAATTGACTTTGTTTACAGAGACAATTTGAGTACGGTTACATATATATCTCTGCATCATATTAAGTTCGATTCCTTCAAAACCATAGAATTGGAGCTTCGTCATAAGTATGTCATGTCGTAAACAATCAAAAGCTTTGGACAGATCACAGAAAATACTGGCACATTTATGTGATCTGTCCATAGAATCGATGATAAAATAAATTACTTTCTTGATAGCTTTTTCCGTAGAAAGATGTTTTCTAAAACCAAATTGAGCCAAGGCAAACAAATGATTTTGTTCAAAATATTCGACGATTCTTCTTTTTATTACAGTCTCTAGTATCTTAGATATTGCTGGTAGTATACATACGGGTCTATAATTATTTATATTAGTTGGATCTCCTTTTTTAAGAAGCGGTATTACTCTGCCATTTTTCAAAACCTCGGGGAATATACCTTCTTCCAGACAATAATTAATTGTATTATGCAAAAGGTCCATTATGCAGTCATTGTTTAAAATAAGATTTCGTAATGTTTTTGTACTCATGTCATTTAAGTCTAAAGATTTTTTTTGCTTCATGTTAGCAACAATCGTCTTTAATTCATTATGTTCAAGTGGGTAAAATTTTATTTTTGTCAGTGGTTTATTAACTTTTTCTAAATATTTTAAACAATTTTGGTCATCAATTTCTATATTGCATGTCAATTTACGGGCAATGCTACAAAAATACCTATTGAATAAGTCAGCCATCTTCGCTGGATCGCTAGATTCTTCACCAATGTCATTCTTTATTGACAATATATTTTTGTCATTCTTTTTTTTCTTTTGAGATACTTGTTCATTAATAATAGACCATGCTTCTTTAATTTTATTTTTCGAAGTTGCTATTCTGTGTCTGTACTGTAACTTTTTTGCTGCGTACATAACTTTCCTTAAGACCTTTTTATATTTTTTAATGTTAACATTACAAATTTCATTAGGGTTGTCACTTTGTAAAATTTCCATATTCATTAAGTTGCTTTTTGATATTTCTATACCTGGGGTTGTCCATTTTTTATTAGTTGCCCGTATAGGTATAAGTCGTTTAGGAAAAGCAATATTATAATAGAAATGAATAGCGTCTATTAGAATCTGCATTTTTTCATTTGAACATTTACAAATAATTATTTCTTGTTTAATTTTAATATAATTTTTATTAAACAGGTAGTTAAAATAACCTAAATTATTTTTTGTAAAACTTCTTGCCATACATGTTGCTTTATTACCTACTTGTTCTTCATACTTTTCAACAATTGTTAATCCAATTACATTATGATCAGATAACTTTTTATTGAGTACACTACCCTTATAGTCTTTAAAATTAACAATAAAATTGTCTATACATGTAGAACTAGTACATTGAATTCTAGTTGGTTCGTTTAATACCCATTTGCAATGATACTTATCTAAAATACATTTAAATTTTTTTTACGTTTTTATCAAGTTTTAAAACATTTAGATTAAAGTCGCCGGCTATTACAAAATTTTTGCCTTCCCTAGTTATTATATGTAAAACTTTTGTCAGTATATTAAAAAATAAGTCTAAATCTTGATCAGGTCTATAAACTGAAATAATAACTGTTTTCGAGGATCTTAATTCAATAGCTGACAACTCGCAGTTCATTTCAAAAGATAATTTGTTTAAGTCATTACGTACCCTAAAAAGAACATTATCTTTTACAAATATAGCAGTACCACCATGCTCGAAAAACACCCTGTTAAAATACGATGCAAGTTCAAAATTTTCTAATGTCATTTCCTGAACTTGATGATCCTTACCCCATGTTTCTGTGAGGCACAATACGTCACAATTTTGTTCACTTAGAAAATTTTCAATTAAAATGTACTTATTATGTATGCTTTGTACATTGGCATGCATTATTATCCTTTCTGTTTTAGGTGTTGTACCTTTGAAAAATTTATTTTTTGTTGTGTTGTCTCAAAAAGCTGCTGTAATTTAATAAATTTTAAATTTGATGATCCTTGAAAGTTTTCCTCAATCATTCTAATCAGCCTATCTAATATACAAACTTTCATTTCTGTCAAGCTATTTACACATGTCATATTTGGATCTATGTATTGAACACTATCGTTAAAGTTAGCCAAATTTTCAATATGTCTATTAATATTGTATATGTCAGTATTATTTTTATTATTATAGCGTAATCCAGTGATTATAATATTAAATTTCCTTTTTGGGGATTTCATTATTTTGTCAAGTATGTTAATATAATATTTATTGTTATAATATAAGGTATTCTCAAATTTCGTTATTAATATTGCCACAATGTCTTCATTTCCTAGGTTCTTAGTTTTATTGTCAAAATTGTCTAATATATCTTTAAATCCTGCATCAGGTTTGCAGTAGCTCATAATTTTATTTCTTTTGTCCGTCTTATCGAATACTTTTGAAGCTAATCCTTTTCCCACTCTATCAGATAAAATTATAACGGTTTTAGTGTGGTGTTCCACGGTTCCTGTTTTGTTCTTCACATATTGTTGCATATTTTCCTGAGTGTCGTTGCTCAGCTGCGGTTGTTGCTCGACTTGGCTTTGTATATAGTTTTTTGCGATGTTATCTTCAGTATCTACGAGTAAGTCTTTTTTCACATTCAGTTCTCTAATTTTGTGTTGTAGCTTAACATTTTCTTTCTTTATTTTAAAACATTCTTTTTGCAACTTTTTCATTTTCCTAGTAATTTTTTGCGTTTTCTTTGTATTCTTTACTTTTGATTTGTTATACATTGGACATTTGAATTGAAGTCTTTTGTTTCTTTTTATTGCTCCACTAGATGGAGAACAATCTATTTTATTTGAAGCCATACTTTTTGTCATTTCCGTATTTTTTATTTTTTCTTCATGTAACCATTCTGTAAGTGCTTTATTTCTCTGTTCAATTTCGTTATAATATTGTCATCTGGTGGTAAGTAAGTAAGGGATATTATTGCAAAAATATAGCCCCGTGGGGTGCCGGGCTAGAATTGCATCTCCCCATTTCTTCCCGTGGGTGTCGTAAGAGGCGACAAAGGGAAAATACTGGAAAGTGGGCAGCAGCCTTCTAAAGAACTGCCATCTGACACTGCGATCCCAAAGACTCCTGCCCCGTTGGGATTATGGCAAATACCCCCTTTATAAGGGAGGCTGTGCTCAGTTGTGGATGATCCGGGTGATACAGTACCGTACAGGGATATTACTCTATTAATGAATATATTAGCGATAAGTTTATGTTAATTGTGTAATATAATAAGTTAGTTATTTTGAGTGATATAAGAGGCTCATTTGCATTTTTTTAGAGTATATTATAATAATTTTAGCATGCCTGAAAAAGTTCACCTAACTAACTAAATGTTTACTAACTCTTATTTTATTTTATTATTTATTATTTATTTGACAACTAAACTTATTGTAATTGTGTTTAAGCCAATGAATGAGTTTGAATTTAAATTTGAAGGGGCATGCGTTATTATTAGCAGACCCGCTAGTATAAGTCCAAATTACGGGGAAGAGCGCTGTATGCTGAAACACGGGTGATGACCCTAGTTCAGCAGCAGATACTCTTGCACAAATAAATTATCAAATTTACTAGCTAATTTTTAAGATCGAACCGATGTATGTTGTTACCTTTATTTATATTATTGATATTTGAGTGATTATTATTATTGGTTTTTTTTTATTATTATAGTTCACATTTTTTCCGAAATCTTATTCTCAAAAATATAAACTTAAAAATATGCTTATTAAATAAACTACCTTAACATGGATACAATTAGCGTCAACAATACGTTTAATAAGTAACAATTGGTTTTTAAGCGATAAAAGAAAAAAAAACAAAGTAATTCATAAAAGATTCTTCGCTTACGATTAGCTTACGATATACAAAAACGATTTTATATATTTACAGTTCCTTGATTTAGGGCCTGTTTTAGAATGTTCGAGTAAGTACCGGTTACACTACCCAGAACATAAAATAACCGAATGATAAAAATGACAGTTAACATGCAGCGCGTTTCAAGGTTTAACCGATGGATAGGCTAAATCGATGACTGTGAAACGCAAGGATAGTGTTTTATTTATTAAACATGTTCTGGGTAGTAAAACCGGAACTTACTCGAACATTCTGAAACAGGCCTTTTATATAATAAATGAAAACACGAATAACCTCGTGTTATAAAAGTATTTTTGATTACTTTACATCTAGCCTTGCAGAGAATGAGCGAGCGAACTCCTTGAATTTGAGGTGCATGTGGATGCCCCCGTCCTATATACCGCGCGGCCCGCGCAGCACCCGAGCTGGCCGTTGCCCTCACTAAAAACCACAAGCGGTTTTACAAGCACACATACTTGAGTTTCACCTCTTTACTTAAGTATATATTCTGTAAAATAAATAAACGAGCTTTACGTCAATAATTTTTCAATGTTATTGTGACCGAACAAGCTCGAGGCCCACCTGATGTTAAGCAGACTAACCTCTGCCTATAACAGATGCATTTCATCACAAGTCACGAATTGCACTGCGCCCGTTACCTTGAGACGTAGTTGTTAAGTCTCATGTGCCTGTAATTTCACTGGCTCTCAAGGACTACTGCCGGAACACACCGTTAGGTGCTTGGCGACAGATTTTCTACTTGAGGGTGGTAGCTAGCCAGGCGGGCAATCGCAAAATGCCCTTCCACCATGCGATGAAACGTCATTATTTCATCAAGAGCGAACACGCTTTTTTCTTTATTTTATAACATGGCAAAATGCAAATGTTCACTACTGTCCGTAGGGACAGTAGTGTAATATATACAAGACAACTATGTATATAATACACCAACTCATTTACAAGCAACTATCTGTTTGCCACCCAATATACGTTTTTTTTTTTATGCCTGATAGGTTAGCCTTTGACCACTATCTCACCTGATGGTAGGTGATGATGTGGCCGAAGATGCTGTTCAAGCTAATCTAGAATTACTGGCTCTCAAGGACAGCTGCCGGAACACACCGTTAGGTGCTTGGCGACAGATTTTCTACTTGAGGGTGGTAGCTAGCCAGGTGGGCATTGGCAAAATGCCCTACCACCATGCTATAACGACTGCCATCCTAAGACAACAACCGAGACCTATGGCTTCACGTGCCCTCCGAAGCACGGAAGCGCTCAGTAGTAATTCGTAGTCACTAGCGGTCACCCACCCAACTCATGTACCGCGGCGGACGCTGCCAAACTTCGGTACGAGCGCTTCAAAACTAGCTACCATGTCCTCGAAGCTGGAATACTTACTTGGTCTGAGCAATTATTGACTTATCTGAGGCACCTAGTTTTTTTTAACCTTCCAACTTATTCTGATAGTTTATCTATCTGTCAAATTGGACTTATTGAGGTTAAGGTTAGAGTCTTTTTATCGCGTTTTATAAAAACGTAGTTTCATCATATTATAAACACGAAGCACACAAACTCGATGAAATGTTGCATGCATGCCTTAAAAAAAAGGCTTTTCCCGAATAATTCTGTAAATATACAGTTTAAAAGCAAATCTGACAATATAGTTTAATAACAATTTTGAAGCAGGGATAGCTTAGTGTCATTGGCTATGGACTGCCGCGCAGCTGGTTCATTGTTCGAATCCCACCGCGGCTGCGGCGGATTTATTGAAAGGCATTTTGCAAATGCCCGCCTGGCTAGCGATCTCCCTCAAGTAGAAAATCTGTCGCCAGCACAACGGTGTGTTCCGGCAGCTGTCCGTGAGAGCCAATGAAATTACAGGTGAAATCACAAGAGACTTAACAACTATGTCTCAGTGACGGGCTCAGTGCAACTTGTGACTTGTGATGAAATGCATCTGTTATTATAGGCAGAGTTTATTCCGCTTCACATCAGGTTGGCCTCGAGCTTGTTCCGTCACAATAGCATAAAAAATGTGACGAAACTATAAGTTTGTACGGAAACGCGACACACACTTCCCATAGCTTTTCTGTGGTCTTTCCAGTGCGTCCGAGTAGACTACGGCACGTTCCTGCACGATGCTTTGATGCAAGAAAATGCCGGTGCATATATATCTACGTACCTGTTCAATATCACTAACGCTGATCGGTTCCAATCGGGAGAAGACCATAAGCTGAAAGTGGATGAAGTTGGTCCATTTACTTACCAGTGAGTTTTGATATAATAGACATTACTTTTCAACATTTAAAAATATATTAAATATATTATAAGACAATTTTAAATTCTCGATCGTGCGCTATCACGCCCTCATGCTTCGTGTAAAATCGAAGCGCGTTAAAAATTCTTCCGGTTTGGCTGTTTGGCATTTGTGACGTCACAGGAAAATTAGGCGGAATTGTCAGTAGATACATTTTTTTTAGTGATTCATTAAAATATCAATTATTTGTTTTTTTTATATTTTTCAAATATTTCTATTTATCATTAAATATAGATTTCCGCGAAGTAACGCCTGATTCTATTCATTACATTACTATTATATGTGTATATATATATATATTTATATATATAAATAATTCTCCCAATGGTTCTCGGAGGAATAGGCAAAGCTCATATATGTGCCAAAATTGAGACAAAGTTTGGCAAGGAGAGCTCCTTGAAAAAGACTACCGAATGTGGTTTAAACTATAGTGGGAGCTATCTGACTTATTCACGTGAATTATCCCGTATTATTAACTAAAATTTTGGCATATCACTGTTTGTGCCTTCACTTTTTTGAATATTGTGTAAGAGTTCTGCAAATGTTTTCATAAAAACTAACGTGAGTTGACATAATTGCAAATGCAAATGCTGCAAATGTAATACACGTTCATCCGTATCATGCTAATGGTAACAAACAAAATCATTTCAACACCTTTTTTTTGAGGAGGCGAAATCCCTTCCCGCTGCCCCTCCACCGCGGGGGTGGTGGAAAAGGATGTGTGGGACTTATACCCGCTGAACCTCCCCGTGAGCAGTCCTCCGCCAAGATGGGGCAAAATAAGGTCACGTTAGCATTCATTCCCCGACGGTATGAATGCTAACTCAGAAGCTCGAACTCAGTCAGGCCTCGGCGCCTGTGTGCTCACCAAGGCCAATGCTCAAAAGTGTGGGGCCGTGCAAGCCGGAGGATAATCCTCCGACTCTCCATCATCGACCCCACTACGGAGTACTAAATCATTTTAACACCAGATTTATCCAAACAAGGGTGATTGAGCAAGTGACTTTTGCCCTCCCCCAAAAGCCACTCCAATCCTCGCATTGCCACTCTCTTCACGATCTCACTCTATTCACTATTTTTTCAGGATTAGTATTAATACTGTAGTTTGCTTCATAGTATCACAAATGACATACGAAATACGACCACCGCCAATCTACATTCGATATCTTTTAAAAATAAAATCACATTATGGTTACGCGATGACGCTGATTAGTCGACAGATTTACTTTAAAATATACACTGCTAAGAATTTGCCAAGGCCAGGGATGATGCGCAGTAACACAACACTTTCGCTATAGTTTACACCTGAAGATATATATTACTTTCTTTTGATTTTTCAGGGAGATTCGCCTGAACGAGCAGCTAGAATTCGACTTTGAATCCAACGTCATTAGGTACTCTCCCAAGATCTGGACCAAGTTTCTCCCCGAAGAGTCCGTGGGAAGACCTGAAGATATCAATATCACCATGCCTAATTTGGCTATGCTGGTAATACATTCATAGAAAATTTAAAATTGAGGCGACTAAGTGAAAAGTGCGTCAAATGAGCAGCATTCCACTTCTCACGAGGATCTGAGTAGGGTGTTGTAGGCGCACAACAGGGCTGTATACTATCCTAGTGCCGTGGCAGGGTTTCATACAATATCTTCTTGTGTTCGTGTCTTTTATGTTGCTAGCGTAAACATATTTTTCATAATAAGTGCTTGTGTTTCATCCAGTTTGCTAGAGAAAACATTTTGTTTGACCCTGAAACTGTGCCCGGTGAATGGCATATAGCTAGCAATAGGCTAGTCCCCTATTATATGGGACCAAAATACAATTGGCAAAACATGGGTGTTTATTGTATTCCTACCTGTATTTAGGTAGGTGTAGGCAGAGATACCTCTGCCACTGATAATACTATGTACTTGAGACCAGTTGAACCACGCGAAATATACCTAACCATTAAACACCTAAAAAACAAATACAGTTACGGTGCGGATGAACTACCACCAATATTAATTAAAAAATGTGCAGAAGAATTGACCTTACCTTACTACTTGCTAATTAATCAATCGTTCAGTGAAGGTACGTTTCCTGATCTACTTAAAATAGCCCTTATCAAACCTGTCCATAAGAAATCCTCAAAACAAGACCCAAGCAACTATAGGCCAATAGCGCTCTTGCCTACATCTTCTAAAATATTTGAAAAGATAATGCAATTACGCTTGAACTCATTTTGCGAAAAATACCATATATTTGACGATTCGCAAAACGGGTTCCGAAAAAATCGCTCGACTGTTTTGGCAGTGTATAAATATGTACAACAAATATTAAACATAATTGATGATAAAAAATACGCTATAGGCATTTTACTAGACATGAAAAAGGCATATGACAATGTTCAATTTAAAATTTTATTACAAAAACTTGATAACATAGGGATACGTGGAATTACGCATGAATGGTTTAGGTCGTACTTAGAAAATCGTAAGCAATACGTAGAGATTGAAAATTATGACTGGCACACCGGATTTATTAACGTAGCGAGATCAACCCCCACCCTAATAAATCATTCCATCCCCCAAGGTAGCGTCCTTGGATGTATCCTATTTTTAATTTACATAAATGACCTCCCAAAATCAATAAATGAAACATGTGTACTCTTTGCCGACGACATTTCTATCTTGACATCCTGTATAGACACTCATAATTTGAATAATTTGAATAATAATCTAACTGACATACTTAATAATATAATTAATTGGATGACTGACCATAACCTTGACCTTAATTTTCCAAAAACTAAAATTATGCAATTTAGACCCTACCAAAAAGCCCCCCTTGACATTAACTTTGTATATAATAATAATCGATTGGAATCCATTGACGCGGCAACACTATTAGGCCTAGAACTAGATTCGTATTTAAATTGGAAATCGCATATTCAAAAAATTAAAACAAAATTATCAAGTTTTGTATATGCACTAAGAGAGCTACGACGAGCTACAGACGCTAACACAGCCTTAACAGCGTACTTCGCGTATGCATACTCCTGGTTCAGATATGGGATTATACTGTGGGGAAATAGTTCAATGATAGAAGATCTTTTTATACTACAAAAAAAATGTATCCGTATCCTTGCCAACATCAAAACCCCCAATATTAGTAAACCATACTTTCATAAACCATTTTTTATAAAATATAAAATTTTAACCATCTCGTCCATATACATATTAGAGACTTGTAAATTCGTCAAAAAATACCCCTTCTTTTTTAAAAAGGAAACTGATATGCCACGTAGGTACCCAACAAGATATCAACACAATTTAGTGATGACGAAATCTAGAATAAAAATGCATGGCTCCAGCCCAAATTCAATGGCCATTAAAATATTTAACAAATTACCAGTTGGATTAAAAGAAGAAGAAAATGAACATACATTTGAAATAAGTCTAAAAAACCTATTAATTAAAAAAACATTTTATTCTCTTGACGAATTCCTTAAAGAATAATGTAATATATTAATGATTGGAAATAGACCGGCCCACTCCTTACCAACATTGCTACACCCAAATAGGGTAATTATGTGATACCTATAACCTTGTGTTTATTTAAGATCTGCATGTACAACCACATAATTCTGCAATAAAATATTTGATTTGATTTGATTTGATTTGATTTGATTTGATTTGATTTGATTTGATTTGATTTGATTTGATTTGCCAATTCTACAATTCCCACAACAAAATTGAATAAAAACCACTTTTACTATAATTTAACCCGTTGAAGCAATAGGCATCGGCAAAAATAGTTAATCATATTGTTATGCATATTTACTTTCATCTAATAACAAGGCCTAGTATCAGTAGTCCAATAATTTAGTTCGATGATCGGACTATTGTTGCTATTTGGTCTCAGTAGTTCGGTATTTCAGACAATCGGACTACTGAGCTTTTTAGCAAAACCTTCCTTAATGGAGGGCACGTTAAGCCGTCGGTCCCGGTTGTTATTGAGCAACGTGGTAGGGTATTTCGCAAATGCCCGCCTAGCTAGCTACCACTCTTAAGGTTGAACTGGCCGGTCACTTCTCCATACAAACGTCGTAGGGTGATCACTCTCTTATTTGAGATTTTAGTTCCAGACTTAAGCATAATACTGATTGATATCGTCATTATCTAGGCTTGTATGATGCCAACATTTAAAAAAGATAATTAAGTTGTAAGTTATGAGCCTCGAAAACTTTATATGAAAATGTTTCGAGGCTCATAATTCTCAAGTTAATTATTTTATTAAAATTTCGGCATCATACAAGCCTAGATAATGACGAGATCAATCGGTAGTATGCTTTATTTTGGACCTGAATCCTCACATAAGGGAGTAATCACCCTACGACGTTTGTATGGAGAACGGGCTGGCCAGTTCACCCTTAAGAATAATATCTGTCGCCAAGCACCTTGTGGTGTAATCCGGCAGCTGTTCTTGAAAACCAGTATTCTAGGTTAACCTGAACAACATCTTCGAGCAATTCATCACTTACCATCGGGTGGTATAGTGGTCAAAGGCTATCCTATCAGCTATAAATAAAATATTGTGGTCGAGTAACATTTAAAATTACCTTGGGCATAAAATTTTGTACTCCAATAATTTGTTAAATATATTTTAGTTTAGCACGCGATAGTGCTTGTAAAAATATTTAGAAATATAGAAGGGTAGCGACATAATTCCGAGAGTTAAGTGTTTGAAAAAGCACTTCTTTCGATCAGATGAAGTCTAGTAGTCTGGTTGATGACCGCGCACATTCCCTTATGACGGTTTAAGTAATAAAATTGGAGCACAATGCCGAGTCCAGGTGGCCGAAGAGGTTTAGGCATCCGACGCGATATCAGAGGACGCGGGTTCGATTCCCGCCATGGGCATAAAATTTTGTACTCCAATAATTTGTTAAAAATATTTTCGCTTAGCACGTGATAGTGCTTGTAATCACATTTATAAATATTTAAAATTCATTTTTCAGAGCATGGCATCAAAAGTTAGCTCATACGGGTTTATTCCTCGCATGGGGTTCAATCTACTTACTGGACAGCTAAACACGAAGCCCATCGTTAGTATGCCTGCCAACGAATATCTTTGGGGGTACGAAGAACCCCTCATCAAGTTGGGCAACACCATCTTACCAGGATTGGTCAACTTCGACGTGCTCGGCGTTTTGGATAGAGTAGGTAAATTTACAGTAGTCGAGTTGACTTAAACCATAAAAAAAACTCAGTGGCATTGGCTATAGACTGCCGCGCAGCAGGTCCATGGTTCGAATCACACCACGGGCTGGAGCTTCACCGCATGGTGGAAGGGTATTTTGCGAACGCCCACCTGGCTAGCGACCACCCTCAAGTAGAAAATGTTACCAAGCACCTAACGGTGTGTTCCGGCAGCAGTCCTTGAGAGCCAGTGTAATTACAGGCACATGAGACTTAATATCTATGTCTCAAGGTGACGGGCGCAGTCGTGACTTGAGACGAAATGCATCTGTTATGGGCTGAGGTAAGTTCGCTTAACATCAGGGGCCTGGAGCTAGTGCCGTCACAAAAACATAAAAAAAAAAATTTGATGCTTGGTAAAAACTATAACTTAACAATCAATTTTATTCGCTTTGTACGCTTTAAAGATTTTAGCGATATTTTTAGATAAATTGCATAGCCTCTTGTATTAACCGCTTAATACTACACTGAGAAAAATCTAAAGTCAAAAGCGCCCTAATGACGGCCAATTTATATGGTATAAGGCGAAAAACCGACCAAACGTAAATACGTACAAAAACGCCTTCCAACTAGAAGGCGTTATACGAGGTCAGTGAAGGCGAATGTTTCTTTTCGTCTTCATTTAAGGTGTATTTTGTGGTCTTTCTTAAATATTGACTTTCCGATGAGGCTGATTAAGTCGTACGTTATAGTGATAATCATCGTGTATAAACCGCCGTAAACGTAAGGTATATTTTATGGTCAATACTGCAATTATTATCGTATAACAAGTTCAATTCTGAAAATACTTTACGGAAGGCGTTTTTGACGGTTGTGTTTATTATAAAACATGGCACATTTTTATTGATTGGTGAAAATCATCTTAAGCGTTGTGAATTCATCTTACGTATTTACAATTCAACGGTAAAAGGTCAAATTTGATTTAAGCTTTTAAGTCGTTTTTCTCAGTGTATGTTTGTCATACTCCTGATCACACAGGTGGTGTTGAAGTTTCTAAGACTTTTTTTTGTATTGAAGTTCGGGGTCTTAACTTGTGTTATTATAATTTATGTACCTACACTATTATAACTGCTTCTTATTTTTTTATAATCATGATCCTTTGTAGCTATACGACAAGAAAGCTAAATATTTGTTTGAGATCAGTGCAAGAATGGAAGACAAGTTTTCAATTAGAACAGTCAATGGTTCAAGAGGACTAGACAAATGGGGTTATAGAGACCCAGAAAAACGGTAAGTACTGTATCTCTTACACTACAGATAAAAAGTATGAAACCGACTTAATATTCGTAACCTCTTGTACTTATTGCATGTATTATTAAGGATAAACTGGCCGGTCACTTCTCCATACAAACGCCGTAGGGTGATCACTCCCTTATTTGAGATTTTAGGTCCAGACTTAATCATAATACCGATTGATATCGTCATTATCTAGGCTTGTGTGATGCCAAAATTTTAAAAAGATAATTATGTTGTATGTTATGAGCCTAGAAAACTTTATATGAAAATGTTTCGAGGCTCACAATTATCAAGTTAATTATTTTATTAAAATTTCGGCATCATACAAGCCTAGATAATAACGATATCAATCAGTATTATGCTTTACTTTGGACCTAAATCCTCAAATAAGGGAGTGATCAACCTGCGACGTTGTTGGATATGGAGAACAGGCCGGCCAGTTCACCCTTAACTGGTGGGGCTAATGGATGGCAGTAGAGCTAGGGTTAGGCATTCCATTTCGCCTAAATGTACCATGAGGCACTAGGCACCAAGTACAGCCGTCTTTCTGTACATCTTGATTCTAATCTTGATTTCGAAGCATTGATAGCTATAAACTGCAGTGCCGCAGGCCCATGGTTTGATCCCCACCACTGGCTTGAGCTTCACCACATTGAAAGAAGGCATTTTGCGAATGCTCGCCTAAATAGCTACTACTCCCGAGTAGAAAATCTAAAGCACCTAGCAGTTCTTGAAAGCCAGTTACGTTACAGGTACACGAATCTCAACCACTGTATGTCTGAGGGAGACGGGTGCAGAGCAGTTCGTAACTTGTGTCATAGCTCCTGTCAACTACTATTACTAATTATATTATATTCAATTATGTTTTGGTATTGTACTGTTTTGTAGATCAAACTGCAACTCGTTCATCAACACTTACGAAGGGCTCGCATACCCGATCGAGATGACAGGCGACCGCTCAATCAGGATCTACCGCACTGTTCTGTGCCGGTTTCTGGAACTGGACTATAATGGCAAAATAATGACGCCGTATGGGGTCGAGGGTCTAGAGTATAAGATCAGCAACAGAACTTATAGGAAAAATGAAGATACAGACTGTTTATGCAATAATGGGAATTGCATCGAGGGTGTGTCGGATCTATCACCATGCTTTATAGGTAAGATACACAATGAAAGTCTGTACATGGAAGATTTAGAAGCGCTCGTAGCGTAGTTTGCTTAGCCGTTCTGAACCGATAAGTAAAGGAACGTCCGCTGCAGTCATGACTTGAATACGTAACTGCTAGTGGCACTATAATTGAGCGTGCACTTGCTTCGGAGGGAACGTTAAGCCATCGGTTGTTGTGTTTTAGGATGGTAGCCATTATAGCATGTTGGAAGGACTTTAAGATCTAGCTACCACCATCAAGTAGAAAATCGCCATCACCTATCGGTGTGTTACAGCAGTTGTCCTTGATAGTCAGTAATTCTAGGTTAGCCTATAAACTACGTCTTTATGATCATGTCAAAGGCTATCTTGTCTGCTATATAAAAAAATGGTCTTGTCTGCTAAATAAACATTTACAGTTGTAGGTCCACAAGATTATTAACAATCTAATTTATGCAGCTGAAAATGTTTGAAAATATTTCGTTTGATGAAACAGAATATTATTTAAGAGTTCTTGAAAACTAAATATTGTCAAAAGCTCAGCTGAGTATGAGAGTGTTTCCTTAATTCGCAAGATTCTTCGTAGCTTCAGTTCCCATAATTCACCAAATTCTTCGTAGCTTCAGTTTCCTTAATTCGCCAGTTTCTTCGTAGCGTCAGTTTCCATAATTCACTATTTTCATCATAGCGCCAATTTCCTTATTCGCCAGATGTTTTGTAGCGTGAGTTTCCTTTCCTTTATTCACCAGATTCTTTGTAGCGCCAATCTTATTTATTCACCAGATTCTTCGTAGCGTCAGTTTCCATAATTCGCCAGATTCTTCATAGCGTCAATTTAATGGCGCGAAAAGCAAAACAGGTGTAGGCTGTGGCTACTACTCACCGGAACTTGGAATCTTGGACTCAAAAGGACTTTATAAGACGACAACAGTAATGCAATCAGAGGCTATGGGCCTACTGCTAGCTGCGAGGGCATTATTACGTCTAGAATTAACACCCAATTTAGAAAGTGAGCAAGAGGGTAAGCTCCTAATTTTCACTACGGATAGTGCGGCAGTAATATATGCACTCAGAAAACCAGTAACCAGGTCTAGAGTTATTGCTGAGTGCCATGCTGCCCTACAAAAATTATCAAACAATTATAAAGTAATAATAACATGGACGAAGGGACATAACATGTGCCCGGGTAACACCATGGCAGATACTCTGGCCAAAGACGGGGCAAAAAAACAGGTATGTGATGACGCAAAGAGCCTTTGCAAACCATCAGTAATGGAAATACGAGAACTATTGCGTCGTCACACCGAGAGAGAACAACAAAACCTGTGGGATAAGTTAGAAGACTGTAAACATGCTAAGGCCATGTTTCCAACTCTAAACAAGAAGCTGACAAATAACCTGCTAAAGCTACAGCGGGATGAATTGCGCCTTGTTATAGGCCTCTTTACGGGTCACTGCAACCTGAACTACTTTCTGCACAAAACGGGAGCAACAGACAGTCCTCTATGTAGAGGCTGTATGCGTGAAGAAGAGACCGTGGAGCACGTCCTATTTCACTGTGAAGCCACGGAACAAATAAGAGTTGAAACGGGTCTATGTGAGCCATTCTCACCATCGAAATCCTTTCCACCACCACAAACGTCACTGGAGCAGCTATGCCAGCGACCCAGAGTCCTTCTCCGCTACGTTAAGGAGTTGGGATGGCTTGGGTAAAAGCTGGCGGGGGAAATGCACAATACACCCCAAGCGGGACGTCAGTGCAGGACATATCGCCCCCAATTAGAATAAGAATAAGAATAAGAAAGCGTCAATTTATTTATTGGTCAATTAATAATTCGCTTCCAACTATGTGACTGGTTACTGAATTTTATTTACACCTTAGGCACGTCAAGCTTCATGTAATAGAAGAAGCTATACTGGAGTATTTCGAATATTTTCAAACAGTTCTACAATTAATTTTATTTTTTTAATGGCTGATACATCGATTTGAATAAAAAAGAACATAGGGTATGCTGTAATGTCACGTCTGTAGCAAAAATTTAATATAAGCATACAATGGCCGTAGGGTGCTGGGTTGGAATGTCACCCCGCATTTCTACTCTAACGACAAGAGGTGACTAAGGGTAGCACACCGGAAGGTGGGCAGTACCCTTTTCTAAGCAACTGATATCTCACAATGCGTTTCCCAAGCTGCCTGCAAAACGTGCCTGCAAAAAGCATTTTTGCTTTATAGCAAACCCCCGTCATATTAGGAGAGGCTGTGTTCAGCACTGGACTATCTCTGATACAGTACAGTATATAATGCACACAGCCACATTTCCATTGTATATGATACGTTTTAATGAATGACAAGAACAGGAAGACAAGCATGCAGTAGGCGCACATACGCACAGTATTGAGACTGAAGCGGGAGACGTCACCTGATTTGACATTGCCATGTTCGAGGAACGGGTGTCGCTTCTCTCGTTTTTTAAAAGTTCAATGATTTGATATAATCATATTCTCTATTTTTCTTTCCAGGGCTTCCAGTAGTGCTTTCCAATGCACATTTTCTGTATGCAGATCCTAAATTGTACGAGCGTATCGAAGGCATCAAACCTGATGAGAAACTTCATGGAAGCTCTTTCGTTATTGAACCTGTAAGCATAAATAAAAGTAAAAATAAAAAATTTACTCAACGCAACGTATTAGATAACTATTGTGAGGGAGTAGATGTACTTCATTCCCGTGGGGTGCCGGGATAGAATGTCACCTCACCATCTCTTCCCGTGGGTGTGGTAAAAAGCGACTGAGGGGAAATACCGAAAGGTGGGCAGCAGTGCCTTCTGAGGAACTGTTATCTTATACTGCGATTTACAAGACGCCTGCTGAAGCGTGAGGATTATGGCAAACCCCCCCCCCCCCCCCCCCGCCTCCAAGTAAAGTTTCAGTACAACTATTCTAATCATCATCAAATTCATCATATCATCCGGAACGTCCACCGTTGAACAAAAGGAAGGATTTGCCATAACCTCCACGCTTGGCAGGCGTTTTGGGGGCGCAGTAGAAGTTATCAGTTCATTCAGAAGGCGTTGCTTCCCACCTTCCGGTAGTTTTCCCTTAGTCTCCTACTTTTACAACTACTCTTACGACACCTACGAGAAGAAATGGGAGGATGATATTTTAACCCGGTACTCCACGGGGGAGTTACCACGCTAAAAAACGGACTTAATTAACCACAAAGGGTCTTCGATGGACAAATCTGTTTTGGGTACAACAGATCTGTCCCTTTTACATTGACAGGCTCTGCTAATTTATGCCGTGTTAGATATACCACAAAATGCTTTTACCTCGATTTAGTGACTATTACTCCTTTAAATTCTTTAACATTTTCAATTTGTAACTTACTAAAAATTAAATTATCGAGTCCCCATAAAAAGATTTAATAACCATGGAATCGAAATATAGTCTAAAATATGATTTCATAGAATGAAACATTAAAATGTCACAATATTTTTATAAAATTGACACGTTTTTGACACTTGTTTCAGAAAATTGGAATGGTGTTGGACACTCAGTTCTCAGTCCAAGTTAGCTTGCTGGTTCGGGATGTCAGATTTAACTCGGAAACCAGCCCTTACTCCGACATGATCATACCAGTCGTCATTTTTAAAATTGTACGTATGTTTTATGGTCTTATTAATATATCATATGCATGATCTTTCCGGAAGACTTGGCTTTGCTGCGTATACAGTTTGTAAGATAAGATACTCAACAGACATAGCTACTTGGATAGTTTATTTTTTGTAATTCCAGAGTATATCGTATGGTGTATTGCTGTCGAGAGCTGCTGCTGAGATAGAGACTATCTTTATTGTACAAAAGTGTGTAGTTTGTGCTATATACCTCTGAAGGAAAATTCTAAAAGAAATGGATACCTTGTGTTTATCGAGTCTGTTAATATTTGAAAATATTATGTATGTTCGTAAAAACTTGAGTAAAAGAGAAAAACCAAAAATGTATGGAGCTTGGTCACACGGCCGCTCTTGGCTCGGAGAGACTCAAAACTTAAAACAATAAGTTTTTCTAGTACTGTCTGACACTCTTAAGTTCTGTGGCTCGTAGTAAAAGACAATGCCTACTGAGAGTTAAAAGCACAAGCCGCGGCATCAGTGGACCGCGTCGCGCTCTTTTTCAATAGATTTTTTAATATTTAGATCGAGCTAAGTATTTTAAAATATGAAATATTAAATTACAAGCACAAGAGATTTTAAACATCAGGTGGTCCTCGTGCTTATTCCGTCAAAAAATAATTTAAAAAAATCATCTGAAAATGTTTGTTAGGACTAGCAGAAGTCAACCCTAAGAGGTTGTTAGGATTTTACCAATAATCCTGCATATCAAAAGTTGCGACTCCGGCTGCGCGCCATAACAATAAAAATGGTACTAAAATTCTACATCCGACTGCAAATAACTGTTTTGGCTTCAAAAATAGTAGATTTTCGAACGAAGAGAAACGTATTTTTTTAACGTTTTTTGATATTGCTATAACGTAATAACATTAAAACATACTTGCGTTATTGCATTTAACTTAGTATACTAATATACTTAGGGCCTGTTTCAGAATGTTCGAGTAAGTTCCGGTTATACTACCCAGAACATATTTAATAAATAAAACACTATCTTTGCGTTTCACAGTCATCGATTTAGCCTATCCATAGTTAAAGTTATATCATAGTTCGAACATTCTGAAACAGGCCCTAAATATCTAACTTACAGCAACAAACAATATAAACCACGTGCTGGTCGAACAGTCAATCAATCAATTGAATATACCCATATATATTTCTTCCTCACAAAAGGTTGGTGACATAAAAGTCCATGAACGGACAGAGAAGGGTGCTAAAATAAACCTAACTTTGTGAGGGGCTGGCGCTTGAAGTAGGTTTCTAAGAACCTGTTCACAGGTCACCAGGACACCTCCCGCGGATAGAAATTAAGTTTGACATTCCTAACTTGTTATACTACTTTAAAAATAAAATACAGTTTTACGCTACTACGAACTACTTGTAGGTAAGAAGTTATAACAATATTTCTTAAAATACAAATGTCACCTAATTAAAGCGGTAGTACGATTCTGAGTGTTAATGTTAAAGCATTGACCTATATATACTAGACGCGACTTCTCAAACGAGGATAGTCGACCAGTGCAGATAAGCCGGCCGGCGACGTTCCCTCACACGCGGCTGGGCATAACAGAATAATAAATTAACTGGCGTATTTTAAAAGTTTTTTATTTTTTTTATTTTATTGTGATGGAACAAGCACGATGCTCACCTGATGTTAAGCGTTATCCTCTGCCTATAACAGATGCATTTCATCACAAGTGACGAACTGCACTGCGCCCATCACCTTGAGACATACCTGTTAAGTCTCATTTTGCCTGTTATTTCACTTGCTCTCAAGGACTGCTACCGGAACACACCATTAGGTGCTTGGCGACAAATTTTCTACTTGAGGGTGGTCGCTAGCCAGGCGGACATTCGCAAAATGCCTTTCCACCATGCGGTGAAGCTCAAGCTCTGGGCGGGATTCGAACCATGGGCCTGCTGCGCGGCAGTCCATAGCCAATGCCACTGAGCCATCACTGCTTCAGCCAGTGCCACTGAGCCATCACTGCTTCACATATTGTGATTTTTTTTTTCTTCCAAACCTATCCAGTGCTTTGTCAAAATGAAGGTATTAAAAACGATTCCATAAATACATCCTGCATTTTTTATTTAAATGGAACCATAAAACGTTTAACGAAAATAAATACTTTGCTGTCGGGTTTTTTACTTTCATAATTAATTTATACATGTTGTAAGGGAAATACTTGTGACACATTTCGCTCACTAAACTATCAATAAATTCAATTAATGCAAAAGCCACTTACATTGCTCTTATAGTGACAAATAACGCCTTGCTAATGATAATGATAACATTAAATGGTGCCCCACATAGGAAAACATTATTTGCACCTCGCAAATTCAATGTTACATACACACATACATTTATTTTCATGCCTGCATTCCCCAAAGGGGTAGGCAGAGGTGTGTTAACACCCACATTTCTACAATACGGTTTTGGTCCATGTAATATGGGGCGAGTCATTTGCCATTCACTGGGCACACTTTCAGGCCTTCGCTTTAAGACAGATCCGTTTTACAACAGATTCACTTTACGGCAGATTCACTTTAACAAAATTCCATGATCATATTGCATAGTTACCAACGAACTATAGAACCACAATAATAATGTAAAAATGTTAAATTTCCCGTCAGAAACGTGAGTTTCCACTCGAGGCATGCGAAACAATTGTTGCAACATAAAACTATGGCGTGTCCAATTCTAAAAACAATGAACGTTATATAAATTTATCTCTGTATTCAACTGGAGGTCGTCAGAATTGCCGAATATATTTAAATTTTTGAAAGAATACTTTGTTTTTCGATGAAAAATGGTGTGATGTTTAAAGGAATATAATAATAATAATAATAATGTTTATTTCTCATACATAGAACAATTTGTTAACAAACTAAATTGGGCACTTTTCGTTACATTAACTAATTCTTACAAAAAAGACAATGCTTGTAGAAGATTATGTGATATATATGATTATGCTCTTATCACGTGTATAGTACCACCAACTTAACTGTGCAGTTCGCGAGGGCGCTGCTGGTCAAGGAAATCAACTACAAACTGTCACAATTTGAAGGAATGTTGTAGTTCTTTTTTCTGCCGCCTGAACAGATAAGTTGGTGGGACTGTACCAAATTCACTTGCTATGAAGTCAGGGCCGCTACTACAATTCAACGAAGTTTCGTTTTTCATGTTCGAGCGACCTTTTAGACAATGAAAATTGAATTTGCGGTACTAAGTTCGTTGCTTGATATTGTCTATGGTCGGACCGCATCGTTCATCACAAATATTGTCCGCTATGGAATCTCCCATACTACTCTACGAATGCTATTATGCTTCAATCAGTTTTAATTCTTAAAAGAGAGAAGTTAATGAATATTTTTCCATGGTCTCTAGACTCTGAGAATCCTAGTTATGGAGCTCAGCGAGAGGTGTCGCTGTTCTAGAAAATACAGGTTAGATATTTAGAAACTATGTTAATGTTTTTGTTCTCGATAGGTATTTATATCCTCATTAGTATTTGTGTTATTTCTGCATATTTAGAACTCGACTGACTACTTATAAGCAATATAATAAATTATATTTTCTTATTTGGAAAATGTACAAACCATACGAATCCGATAAAAAAATCCATCATCTACGCAGGCAAATGCTTGCAAGGCTATGCTACGAACGAAGTTAAACAAAAGTAAGACAATACGTGTTTTGCGGATACCTTACTTTCGGACCCGAAGTTCGATACTTCGTCGAATTGTAGTAGTGGCCCAGAACAGTAACGAAAGAGAGCTGATGCAATGAAATTCTGCAGATTAAGAAGTACCTATAGTTCTCTGCAACAGAGATAGTGTTTGAGAAAGAAATAAAGAAGTATAAGCCTTTTTGTTCTGTGCTATATGCCATAATTCACTACGTGGCTCCAATGAGGCTTGGAGAACAGCCCTAGTGAAGTAATCAGACCACTCGAAGGCTGTCAAAGTAATCTACCGATTGCTGCCCTAAGGTATCCGGAAAAGCTCAGTAGTTAAGCAGTCAACAATCGACGTAGTGACTGCAAATAACGTTGCTTAAACGCAGTCTGTTTACGTACCTAGTATCACCGAATAAAAAGGCTAGAATCTAGTAGGTAGGTTGAAATGAAGGCAAGATCGAACTGCATTGCATTTGGCTGCATGAATAACAATGAATTATTTGAAATGTACTTAATTGCTTTAATAGTTATTGGTACTATATGTATGTATATAGCTGTACATAGCGTGTGAGCACAAATTCACAACCCAAACCCACGTACCGCGTCAGAAAAGACATGAGCTACGCTATAGAAAGAGATGCGCCTGGTAGGTTAATATAAATGTTAGGTAGGTACTCAACGGTGTGCGATTTGAATTGATTATTATTGCGTCGTAGCAGAGTCTCTTATTTATTTAAACGTCTTTGCGGAGTGATCCTTCTCTCGTTCTGTTTCCTACCAGGAGGCTAACATAAGTAGAAAATAGAGATCAGGGGGCCAACTTTCACCTCTTATAGTAATATTAACTTAATCTTACTGCTTTATATCACACCTCCACGTCAATTAAGCAGGCTTATAATCGGTAATGAAATCGCTCAGCGTTTTGATGACGTCACAACAAATTGATCACTCTCTTCGCGAACTCTGACGTAACTATTGCTGTTCCAGCGACAAATCCGTCATGTTTATCCATCTTAAAAAAGTTACTTTATAGCAGAGGATTAAACTTAATTTTGACTATTTAACTATAAAATGGGTTTTATTAATGTGTAAATTACGCACAATGTTTTTATTTCTATTATATTTTGAAATAAATGCATCAAAATTATTTTATGAATGAAACTATAAGAATCTACAGACAGTTATTGTGCAGCATACAAATAAAATTTCGTTAAACTATGGTATCCAAAATATTACTTGATGCAATTGTGGGTCGGTGATAGTTCGTGACTGCGAATGATTATATTAAGCATGATACAAAACGCTTCTTTTTTATGATGATTTCCTAAAAGGTGGGAGCTGGCCCCCTGGTCACTGTTCACGGGTGGGGTACCCAACCATTTAAGGGCAATGCTAATTCTATATATACTTAAGTGTACAACTTATTCTTTTCAGACACAACCACCACTTATACCGAAAAATGTGTATTATTTAAATTTACTCTACTTTGTCGGACCCAAACTTCTGCTGAGCGTTCGGATACTCCTCGCAATCGTGGCAGTAGGACTACTGGGATATGCAGCGAAGTTGCTGTACTGGAACTGGCTACTCTCTTACAAAAAACAGATCATTCAGACTGATGTTATCGTGAGCTTTGCTGTGGAACCCTTGATAAGGTAGCAGATATGTTATAAAAGATACATAGTATATATAGTTGAAATAGGAATAGTAATTTAATTAGTATTGGAAATAAACTTCAAGACAAGTATTTATTATGTCTGGTTAATAATAGAAGATATGTGTATGTGTAAATAAAGAAGAATAGATAATTAAGTTTATTCAACGATTGAAATGTTAAGATAAACCTTAACCCCTTTATTTGTGAGATCACTTTTTAGGAATTACTTAAAGCACAATGAATTTAGTAAAAGAAGAGTGCGGAGAAGAAATAATTAACTTGTAAGCTATTGTGCAATATCATGCCGAGTTATTTGTTAGTTTTTAATTATCAACGTTAATTTTCCTGTAAATGATACAACACTGAGATTCTAAAATATTATATAATATTTTTTTATTACTTAAATACCGGTATATTGTATGCTGAAATACTGAAACTGAGCGAGCTCATCTGGGATCGAAAATTTACGCGTCTGTCGGCTCGGGATACGGCTCGATTTGTTGCATACAACCAGGTACCTACTAATTACGTATTACTTTCACTTAAACTATAATAGGGAGATTTTCAAGTGAAATGTAAATATATTTTTACAGATTTTCAGGTCTTTTATTTTTTAATCGAGTTTATTTGATGCAATCTCGAATCAATATAATTTTTTTAAATTTTATATTATACATTTCTTGATACCAATGCAATCGTTATCGTATTCGCTTTTCGGGCAAATAAATGAAAATAGACCTTTTTATGACAATTTTACGAATTTTTAAAGAATTTTGGCTGGAAAACTGTATAGAAGCGCAATTTTTTTTTTTCTTCCAACTGTATTACCACCTCCGACTTTGGTTTTTCTTTTGATATGATTATTTACATATAATCTATACATTTGAATTATTTCAGATGTTTGGGTTTAATAGTTTAAAAGTTGTTAAGTACGAGATTATTTATGACGTAAGTTTCGATCGGTGAGTGTTTGCGCGGCAAAATGTAGCGAGTGAATGTTTTTTTTTTTCATTTCACGATTTCCTTAACTTTTCGTTACCGTAGAGTGATGCGGTTTTTAGTGTTGTATAGCCTATGATAGTAGCTTACTAACAACGTTTGAATAATAATGATCGGATTAATACAAGCTTCACACTAAACCTTTTTTTAGACATAGAAAAAAATATAAAAAAACCTTATCCTTTTAATTTCTTTTAATATGGTTATTGACTTGTTCCCTAAACATATGCAAAATTACAGCTTTCTAGGTTCATAACTGTAGAAGTAGCTACGAGATTATTTTTAAATAACGTAATATTTTGGCGCCAAAATGTAATTTGAGCTGGTTTCAGATTTCATAAAAAATTTAAAAACACTTTCTGTTATATCAGAAATATATGTTTTTTTTCTCGTATAGCTAAGGACTCATCCTTACGAAAACCGTTTGCATTATGAAAATCGAATATCTTCAAAAATCTATGAATGCATTTTAAATTGGTTTTTAAACTTAAATAATGTCTTCTTTCAGTAAAATGTTCCATCTACAATATTCAAGATACTTTCTTTCCATGTGGCATCGCCGTGGGACGCCCTGTATAATAGTAAATTATGTTTTCGATGCCAGGTGAACTCGTCCGATTTCAGGATTTGCATCATATAATATTTATAATAGTACATATTTAAAGGAGAAAAATAAAAAAAAAACACAAGTCGACGGTGGTGTAGTTACCACAAAAAAAATTTAAACCCCAGTGGTGTCATCGACACCATAGACAAATACCAATATCTGTAACATAAATGGTCGTATCTTTTATTTGCGTTGACTTAGAAGATTAGAAGTAAGTTCTTGATATAACTTATAAGTGAATACCTTTACCCATTGATGAAAGGATCTTGACGTATGAACAGGTAGACAACAAAGTGTTTCTATGAATCTGTTATTTATTTTGAAGCACGGAACCCTAAAATCAATCGGTAGCACCTTGAGCAGAATTCTTAACAACAATGCAAAGATCCCATAGACATGTTGGAGGTTAGATCAAATCTCTTATTAGAGAAAAGCCTATGTATAAAATAGTGGATATTTAGCTAATAAATATATAATATTTGGTAAACTGTTTGAAGACTTAAATGTATATTATACATACTTAAATTATATAAGCTTTTAAACTGCTACGGTCATTAACAATAAAGTTTTTACTAGACACGGGACATTCTTTATACAAACACACTGTAAATGTACCGTTTCTATAATTAAAATATAATTGAAGTATAATTATTATACCTTAATTATATTTTAATCATGATTTATGTATGTTCGAAAGAAAAATTGTTAAGAAGATATTATAATATATTTTTCAACACCCTTGCCCCTAAAGTGAGCTTTATTATGTCGTTCTTATAAACCGAACTATAACACCCACGTCCATAATAATATTATACACTAGTGCGTAATAGCTTTATCCCTTCAAAGTTAGGTTAGTACCTCCATCACACATCTGCCGCGCGCAAAAAAAAAAAGTTGCGCGCTATTTTCCATAATTTTCGTATGTTTTTTGTATCGCATTTGTGCAATATATATATTTTTTCCTCGCAAGGGTGTTGAAAAAGTGCATATGAAACTCGTGAAAAACTTGCTCATTATACACTGGGATGATTTACGCCCTCGCCTTCGGCTCGGGGTGCAACGCACAACCTCGTGTATAATGAGCAGCTTAGCTCACTTGTATCATAATCTACTATTTATGTAACATATTATTTATATAAAATAACATAACAGTAATAGTAGATTATGATACAAGTGAGCTAAGTTGCCCATTATCTGTGAAAATTTCAACTGTCTAGCTATAACCGTTCTTGGGATACAGCCTGGTGACAGACGGACGGACAGACGGACAGCGAAGTCTCAGTAATAGTGTCCCGTTTTTACCCTTAGGGTACGGAATCCTAAAAATCAAAGTCCTGACTGACAGACAACGCACAGCCTAAACCGCTGGTCGCACAGACTTGAAATTTGGAGGATGTATTCGTCTTAATACGTAGGAGTGCACCCAGTACACAACACAGGGGTACAACTTTCTCGTACACTAAAAAAGGATTTTTTGAAATTCAACCCCTAAGGGGGTGAAAATGGGTGAAAACGTTTTTATGAAAGTCCTTTGTTTTTAACTTACAGATCTGAAAAATAAGATTCGGATAGATGCTTCAAAATAAAAATGATGTGTTCAAAAATGTTTGACAGGGATGACTTAAGTGGGTGAAATTGGGAATGAAATTTTGTATGGGAAGGTTTTTGAAGTGATAGAGATGAAAATTGGTATATGGACAGACTTTATGAAACAAAAATATACCACAATTATATTTTTTGATAGGGTTATTTAGAAGGAGTAAAAAAGGGGAGGAAAGTTTGTCAACTGAACCTTAACCGCTGGTGCTTGGCCTGTTCGTCTATTTCTCTTATTATTGTATCTTTTGAACCGTAATAGGCAGACAATTGAAATCAAAACAATTAATATTTAATAAAATAAGAAAATAAAACTTAGTTTACTAAGTAAACTTTATTGTAAAAATAATAATATTTTTGTATCATTGTACAATTAAGATAATTTTCTAAATCAGTTGGAAATTTAACTTTTAATACTTCATTATTCATAATTTGTTTTATAAAGCGTGGAGAGAACGCTACGCGCTGAGCATTGGAATGAGGCGTACGTCGCAGGTCGAGTATAACAGGTAACTCGAGTATAAAGTTGAGGTCCATCACGTGGTGCCTCACCACTGAGCTTGGACCGAGGTTACTTAAGCAAATAGCGCAGCCACATTCAATCACGGTCCTATTTATTCTATGGGACTCAGGAAAGAACAGTGATTGTCCGTAAACATATTATCAGCTATGTAGTGCCCCGTGACAATTTCACCACTGCAGCTGCGTACTCTATCAATATGTTACAACACTCGACATGAGGCACTACGTATGAACTGGTAGCCGCGGGGCAAGTATATAACTATGTTTTCTAAGTTTACCAGAATGAAAAACTTTAGGGAAAGTTTGGTAGATAATCGTTTTATAGGTCGACCTTCACGACCTATAAAATAATTACATACGATTTACAGGGCCAATTAAAAAGTAACCTATTTATATAAATTAAATGTTTTACATAGCTCCCAAAAACCGGTTACGGTTCCTGAGGGATAGACCACATGGGCGAAGCCGCGGGGAAAAACTAGTTACCTATATACCTTTACTAAAACTGTATACTTCGGTAGTACATTGTTTCTTATCTCTATTGTTATGCATAAATAGTACTTACTATGATCGTTTAAAAACTTTACTAGAGACATTCAAATTAGTTTCAGTAGATAAACACTTGAACGGAATTAGGGTTCCAAGTCAAAAGATTTATTTAAACACTTTTAATAGAAACTAAACAACATCACCCGTGGAGTGCCGGGTAAGAATGTAACCCGTGGGTGACTCTAGAGGCGACTCAAGGTAAAATACCGGAAGGTGGGCAGCAGCCCCCCAAGACGCCTGCCAAGCGGCGGGATTATAACAAACCCCCCTTTAGCCCCTTGGCATCAGCAGGATAATATAGGTCTATTTTTGAATGAAATTCTATTGTTCTCATTTATCTATGATGCGCATGGTTTTTTTTTTTTTTTTTTTTTTTTTTTTTTTTTTTATGCTTTATAGGTTAGCCTTTGACCACTATCTCACCTGATGGTAAGTGATGATGTGGTCGAAGATGTTGTTCAGGCTAACCTAGAAGTACTGGATTAATGGGGGAGGGTGTGTTCAGCAGTAGCCAATCCAGCTGATGCAGTACAGTACATAACAGGAAGGCAAACGAGCAGGTGGCTCACCTGGTGGTAAGTGATCACCGTCCCCACGAAAATCCGCAACACCAGGATCGATCTCGAGAATGCGTTGCCAGCCTTTAAGGAGTGAATATGCTCTCATTTTGAAGGCCCCTAAGTCGTATTTCTTCGGAAATAATTCACCCTGCAGCTGGTTCAAAGTTGTGGCAGTGCAAGGTAGGACATGCCGTGAAATTGGCAAGGTTTTGGACTTCCAGACATTGACATGATATTGATGAAACATCATGCTTTTTCGGGATGTCCGATGGCAAAATTTAGCTGCAGGTAGTAAATTGAACAGTCCTCAAAACACTCCCCGTGATAGATACTGTAAAAGATGCAGAGTGATCCAACATAGCTACGCAGTGCCAAAGGGTCAAGCCGGCCGGAGAGAGCTTGGTCGTCGATGATTCGAGTCTCCCTGCGTTGGATGGGGAGCTATCGGCCAGAGCTGAGAGCACTACTCCATGCGAGGCCGAACCTGAACCTTCTAAAGTTGCAGGCGATGGGCTGAAGTGAAGTGCCATCTCGCTTTTCCGAAACTATCTTTATCCCAAGGTTACAAACTGTTTGCAGCACATGAGTAAAAAAAGGAACAGAATAAAAACTAACACAACTGAGTTTTTTTATTCACAATGTTGCCATACTGGCAGTGCGGCGAGCATGATGGCCAAAGGCCATCGCGCGGAGGTTTATTTGACTGAGTAACATTGCGTAACTATATTTTAATTTTAAGTATTACTATTTTATTTTGTCGTTTGATTTTGTAGTGACAAAATAGAGTGGATTTTATATTGGACTACACATAAAAAGTTGGGATCATATTCAAATATATAATAAATATTATCTGCAACAATCCTTATGTATCTGTATGGCTCTAATACCTAGATACTTGTTGCTTGAAAGCAACAGATAAGTAGCGCATTGATGGCTTTGAAATGCGTATGAACTAGAGATGTGATAATCGTTATACGAGAAAAAGAAACACCAATAGGGTCGTTGTAGTCAATGATGCTAGGAAAGTAAAGCGATGTGATTGGTGGATATTTTTCTCTTATATCGGTCATTTTCCTTGGATATCTGGTAGATTCGCAGCCTTGAATAGTATGATGCATATTTCCGAAACGACTCATATACCTAACTAACGTTTCCATGCTGAAAGCACCAAAAACATACCATAACTTTTAACTATTTTGAAAATATTCCTGCACAACTAGCGAACAATTTGGAGAAGGTAACAATAATAAAGTTCAAAAGAAACAGATCTAGATGTCTGGCTCAAAAGACCAAAATATGTCATAACAACTGGACTTCAATATGAGCAATGCTACATCGATCTGCAGCAATGGTCCCCATAAATAACTCCAAGTAGATCATTTAATTTTTTTTATTATATTCGACGGAACACGCTGTAACCTCTGCGTATAACAGATGCATGACGTCACAAGTGCAAACCTGCATGCACTGCACCCATCACCCTGATACAAACAGTTGTTAAATCTCATGTAAGTCTGTAATTTTTACTGGGTCTCAATGACTGTCAGATTACACTGTTGTGTGCTTTGTGACAGATATTCTACTTGAGAGTGAAATGCCCTTGCACCATGCGGTGAAGCTAAAGCCGGCGCTCGAACCATGGACCTGGGGCATGGCAGTCCATAGATCCATTATTAATGATAGCCGCTCGACTATCATTAATAAGTTGGCATTGTCAGGACCACTACGTCCTGATTATGAACGAAATTCTATTGTTATCATTATCGCCGATGCCAAAGCGTTAATTCAAAATAATATATGACAGAAGCGTAATGCAATCCTGAGTATACACGGGAACCGTACTGAGATAATTGAACTGAATTTCTACACACAGCACATTACCTACGCTAGTTTCAAAACATGTTATATGCTATTAAATTGGACGGAACCACCATCAATCTATTAGTTTAAAAACATTTAGTATATAAAAAGAACTTAGCAAAAAATATCTATTTAAACGCAAGACCCGTAGAAAATGTTTTGTCATGTGCAATTTGTTCATTTGGCGTGGCAATCCAATGTGACCTAGTGCATGGCCAAAATAGTTTTTCAAAAGTGATACAAAAGTAAGATAATGTTTTCAAAAACAGGAAGCTATATTGTCAATACTGGAATATCAAACGATAAGTCCAAAAGAGACAGAATATGGACAATCAGCAAAGAAGACACAGATACCAAAACTTATACGTACAACGAAGCCGTAGATTTGACAGGCAAGTTTATTTGTTGAGGGATTTTATCTAATAGATCATACCGTGATACATTTGGGACACAACATTCAGCACAAACCGAACGAAAAAATGGTTTTACGCATACATTTTTTTACTCCCTGTAAGAAACTAAAACTTAGAAATAGTGAATAACAATACAATAATTATATAATTGATTACAATGTAATATAATCTGTCACATAATGTTTCAAATGTTATATACGATATTGTAATATCTTCAAAATGCTGAGTCATAAATACAAAACTAGCCAAGTCGCCTCTAGCTCTAGGGTTTCATATTTCAGCAGCAATTGTTTTGATCATAGCTTCAAATCTTTGAAGAAATATCTTCAAATCTACATTATAAATCAGTGGGCAATATATCAACCTTTCAGATTATATATTTTATCTCAATTTAAACGACAAAAATGCCTGGACAATTCCGCCTCTGCCAAGCTATTGCTTGTTACCTACATAATTTAAACAAATATTGTAATAACTCTATTATATAGTAAGTATGTAACACATTGTTAAAAGATGTTTAAAAGAATGGCCCCGAGTTTTTTGCCCGTTCTTCTCGCAGTGGCTCTATACAATTTATTTGCTGAACGTGGCAGTACAATGTAGAATATTTCAATACTAAAATTTATAATTGACCTTCATAAGAGCGTCGTAGACGCCTAAATTGAATAAATGATTTTGACTTTGACTTTATGATCAAGTGTATTTAAACATATTTATTACGTTAACAGCCCTATCATAAGAATAGGACTTGAAATCAATATGATATTGATTAGTAGTAGTGACTACTTTTTGTGCAAGTTCGTCTGGGCAAGTACTGCCTCCGTATGTGCAACATGCAGTTCGCCACTTGTAGCGAACTGCATCTCGTCACAGGCAGATCGATATTTTCTCGTCATAGATAGTCATTGTTATAGGCAGATGCTTCAGTTTAACACCAGGTTTTAATATTTAAGTTTTTAGTTTCAATATCTTTAAAATATTTAAGATAGTAAGTAGTATTAGCAAAGGTATTTTAGCTACATCACTCCGTAAAAAGGATTGTTGGTGTTTTTTTTTTTTTAATTTATTTGTAAAGCATAACTGTTGTTTAGAAATTCGAGCGGCTGGTGAACGCGACGCGTGTCCTTAAAAGCTAGAGGAGATACTGCGGTACACCGACCAGCCGCTGGGTACAAGTACAAGACCAGGTGGGTCTTGTACTAGTTCCATCACGATCACATTAAGTAAAAAAAAAATAACATAGTCTATACATACTCCCATAGTCACCCGTGAAGTGCCAAGCTAATATGTCACCCCCCTCCTATTGCAACCTGTGGGTGATAGAGTGAGTACGAGACGACAAATGGTAAATTACCGTAAGGTGGGCAGCAGCTCCTTCCGAGAAACTGGTATCTTGACGCCTGCATAGCGTGGGGATTATGGCAATCCTTCTTTAATGAGGAGGCTGTGGCAAGCAGTGGACAATTCAACTGATACAGTACTATACATATTACTTTGAGTATTTTCCTTTTCTTATATGCAGTAATAAAAAAAAACATATGTGTATAATTCTGCCCAAAACATTATGTTTTCGGGCGGCGTTATGTTCCTCGCTTCGCTCAGGATTTACTTCAGAATATTTCGCTTCGTCCTGAATTCAAATTAACACCATCTAGGAACAAAAAGTCCCTTTTCTCCTAGTGCCTAACACAAATAAAAATTGTGTTCTCTACTTATTGAGATAGAGCTCCTTAGCATGTGAAGTTTAGAAGCTAGACGTTGAGTATGTGACTTAACATGTAAAGAAGCAAAAAAGCTTTTTTTATCGGCCACTATATTATGTATTGGTTTGGAAAACTCCAAAATTATATTGAATCCAATATTCTTAATTGAGACAAAGTTCTACACAAATTGATTTCGTTTATGAGCTAAAAACCCGTGGCATACAGACAGACAGCAGAGTCTCGCTTATAAGGCTCCCTTTTTCCCTTGAAAAAGAAAGTGCCACCATTTTATGTCATTTACACTTAGCAAGAACTTTATTTGTAGACGAATGGGGAAAAGCAAAATATGAATATTTCCCCGGGAAGATTTCGATTCGAATTTGTTTCTGATAAAAGATTTTTTTGACGTACTGCTATTTATACTTTCGGCAGCAATGCAATGCTTAGTTTCTTGTTGTATTGCCAATGTTTTAATAATCAGTAGCATGTAACATACATACGCGTGGCATTAAAATACGGCAGTGCCGTTTGTGACGACGAGACTCACTCTGGGGGCTACACTACCGCCGCTGCTGGAAACTTAGATCATGAAACGGTAAAAAGAAGCGTGTAATTTAGTGTATTCAATAATGCAAACTCTAAAATAGTTTTTCTCTAGAGTTTGTCCTAACAATAAAGTGATCACAACAATTGAACATGTTCGTTTTAGAATAAAAACTAGTCATGTGAGAGTCGAACTTGATATCCCGGAATTAGTAATTGTTTTCTAATCAAAATTTTAAGATACGATTTTGTAATTGTTTTGTTGTTTATATATTGGATCATCTGATATATGCAGACTAAATGTTTTTTATATTTTTATGATTGCAATAACGCCTGCTATGCGGATATCATTACAAAATTACAAATATACGATAGGCAAAATTTAAGTCATGTGCGGGATGTTTGTTTCACTTACCTCCGGATATGGGGTAAGATGAAACAATCGCTAGAATTTCTATATTATTGAATCTGCGCAATAATTGTCATAAAGACCAGCAACACATGTCATATTCCTTCTATAATGTGAATCGTTTTCCGTCATCTGTCACGTTTATTTCTTTTTCTTATTATTTGGTGGTCAGGAGTTCTGAAGTAACTAGTAGAAGGTTAATAGTACATTGTACATCGAGGGGAGAAAACGATGCGGAGGGCTTACAGGCAACTCGAGAACAGAAATAGAACTTTCTCCCGAGTGATACATAGTGCTTTATACTACACCTACGAGGAAAATAAAATCATTATACGTTTTCTCGTACTTACCTCGAGACTTCTCAGGCAGTAAGTTCTTTATGACTTCTTGAGCTGCATTTCTTATTTCTGGTGGCGTCATCATTATAAAATCGTCACTTTCACTATCAGATGACATTTTGAAAATTTATTTAGAATAATTAAAAGCGTACTGTTAAAATATCAATTTAATAAAAAACAAAATTTAACCGAACATAACAAATTGCCGCGCTTTTTTTTTCGTAGTGCAAAAAAAGGGTTGCCAACCTCCTTTCACTGAAAATCGAGTACAAATAAAAATCACACCTCTTTTTTCTAATTATTTGATATAAAACCTTTTTGAAACTGAATTTTTTTAAGTAAGCAGCTAAAAACAAAAGAACGCTACCAGGGCAGGTATGGATTTTCATACAACATTCCTTCACTGCTACGGAGTGAAGGAATGAAAATCCATATAACTTTCCCCGCTGTACATTTATAAGGGAAAAATGACGAACTTTTTAACATGTTTTTGAACGAGTAATGAGACCTTTTCTGAGTGGGTGTGGTATAAACATATTTTATTTTCTTATTAATACATTTAAATAAAATTGTAAAGCTGTTATATAAAAAAATATTTATTTATTCAATACCAAATCACAGCTTTCATTACGGGAAATGCCTAATCCAACACCGTAACTCAAGAAAAATAAAATTAAGATGAAAATACATTTTTCCAATAACATATTTCAAATAACATGGACTTCTTGAATTCTGTTGAAGCAAATAAGTAATTTTTTTCGGCAATATTTTTTAAAAGGTGCTCCGTTCGTACCAATAGTGACTAGAATAGCAAATTAGTGGTAGCCCAGCCACCACGAACAGTCGTGGCCGAAGATGACACCCCGCATCATAGACAAACAGCTTCATCATAGACAATAAGTCCGAATTCGAGATGCTGTCTCTGATTGCTGTCATTATTTTGAATTGAAGACGTCCATGTTCTATTATTCCAAATAAAATAATATACAACATCTTTTTACTACTCGCGAGTGTAGGTATATAATGCAAACAAAAATCTAAGCGACCGCCCTGGCTTCGCACGAGTGCAATGCTGATTTATTTATTTATTACAAAAAGTTAACTTACAGCCTAAGAGCCAAAACGTTTATAATTTTGGACCAAGATATAATTTGCTTATAAATAGTTCCAAGGGGATCGACATGGATGTTGGCATTTTGGACCTCGTTAACGAAACAGTTTATAATATTTACTGCCCTTGCTGTGGGCACATTATTGGCATATCGAGTGCGCAGTTTGCTAGAAAATGCCAACAGATGGTGCCGACGACGCTCACCTACGCTAGTATAGTTTTGCGGAACATAATAGCTTACCCTAGATAGTGATAGGGATTATCTACCAAATTTCGCAACAGCATACAGTAATGCATAATCAGTAGAAGCTTGCGCCTGCACTCTAGAGTAACAAGCCCTACCATACCGGAGACAAACCAGGATCGGAAAAGGAAGGGGTAATAACCATACATCTTCTTATAAAGGGACCTGGCAAACTAACGCTGAACTCTTTCCAACATGATGGTGTACTTTTTTCCTTCGGATCCCATACAACTGCAGCAATTTCAAGCACACTACGAAGCGTTGTGGAGCAGTATTGGTATATTTATATCTCTAAACTGCGCAGAGGTTCGAGATATAAACCCAAGAGTTTTATTTGCTTTTTTGCAAATGGTCGTAATGTGATACTAAAATATACTACAGAATCCTATCCTACTAATATTATAAATGCGAAAGTTTTTGAATGTGTTTATATGTTTGTTACTTCTTCACGCTCAAACGGCTGAATCAGTTGTGATGAAATTTAGTATGAAGCTAGATAACACCCTGGTATATAACATAGGCTACTTTATATTCCGAAAAAATAGTTTTTCCGTGGGCTGAGCGAGGACTCCTACTTACCTTCTATATATAAGACAAAAGAGAGAGGGTAGGGGAGACCTAGGTGGGTTGACACAATTTTTACGTTATCAAGCATAGCTCAGCTCAACATACACCTACACATGTGAAACTTGTGTTTTTAGTTAACTAGTTCTAATAACTAATTGATCCTAGCACAAAATTACCACGAGTGAAACTAATCTGGGAGATATTTCGTTAAAACCACGCCAACTCTCAGTGTTTCAACTCTCCTAGTACCGAGGTGAGTTGAAACAGCGTCTGAGGTGAATTGAAACGCATATTAAAATGTTAATTTTAAGCACAATAAAAATCATTTAAATAAAAAAAAATGTGTTACATGATAAGTTACAAAATAATGAGGTGCTTTCTGAAATCAAAGAATATTTTTCTTAATAGCTATATTATTACTAAAGCACATGTCTTATTATTACTATTATCGTAAGATTGTATCACCCTTATTGCATAAATCAACTATAGTACTGTACTGTATCAGCCGGATCGTCCACTGGTGAACCCCCATTATGGGGGGCTTTTCCGTAATCCCCACGCTTGGCAAGCATCTTGGAGATCGCATTGTGAGATATCAGTTCCTCAGAAAGCGCTGCTGCCCACTTTCTGGTGTGTTACCCTTAGTCACCTCTTATGACCCACGGGTAGAGATGCAGGGGTGACAACTATAGTAAATAAATTATTATCATTTGTTTCTTTTTTTGTTTTACTGTTGTATTTTCATAAAAACTAACGTGAGTTGACATAATTATTTACTGAATATACCGGCTAGCACTCACGGTGTTTTGGTCGTAATCTCCGACCGGTGTTCGAGCAGTAAAGATGCTCATTATCAAGGAATGCGGGCAGCTTCGAGGGCCTCAGTGCGACCAAAACACCGTGAGTGCTAGCCGGTATATTCAGTAAATAATTTTACTGTTGTATCAAAATATGCTTTTTAGTCGTTTTAATTTTCTGCCAGCTTCTATTGCCTCAAGAGTTTCTTTAACAGGTGTATCGGTCAATTCAGCTGATTTTACTTTACTTCTTGGAAAAGCTTTAGCCAAGGGCTAAGCAGTTCTGGCGAAAATGTATTGTCTGTATCTGCTTACGAAGTCACTTCTTGTATAAATGCACGAGAAGTCGAATCTACGGGGTCTTTTCGTGGACAGCTTGATGCATTGGGTTTATTCTCGACTGAAATGTTAACAAAAGCAGTTGTAGAATCAGAAGAAGTTTGTAGTGGTATTCACAAGATTGTCATTTGTAACTGCCTCTGTTGATTCTATTCGTTGCACATTTATGGGCCGGTCTATAACTTGAGATGCTTAAAAATCTTGTTCCTGGAAGATATCGGTGTTGAAAGGCCAAATCTCAGAAATTTAAAATCCAGATGTTATATTTCTTCTTAGATTTACCTCACCCAGTGCTAACTCATATATTTCTATACCAGCTTCTTTTCTATTGCTTTTTGGGATATATTTGTTAGGCATTCTGAATAAAAAATGTTAGGAATTTAATTTAGTTATATATAAATGTGCTACCGAGGAGAGTTGAAACAAACAAGGTGAGTTGACACAAGCTGTGTCAACTTACCTCGGTTAACATTTTTACGACTCGCTGCACTTGATCATAAAAATAACCAAGAAAAACAAAAAAAATACAATTGATGATATGACTTTGTAAAAGTTCAATAGTTAATAAATGTTAATATCAATCACATATCTCGAAATATATAAAATTGCCTAGTATCAATCAACATCAAAAAAACAAATGAAAACTTACTTTGGTTCGGTTTTTGGGCACATATTTTATAGTGACGCAACCGCTCGTCGGACGCTGTCGGCGCGTACTGGCGAGTTCATTCGTATTTTGTGGCGTCTCAATGTGTGGTGTTGCCAATTTTCTAACGGTTATAGTTTCTGAGATATTGACATTGTTTCAACTCACCTTTGTGTCAACCCACCTAGGTCTCCCCTATTGATACCCAGAATCACTATAATTGCTATTCCAGTTCAAGCGCTCGCAATACCCTCCGTAGTAATTTCCTTACACTTTTTATTACGTTAAATTAAAGTAAAGGGCAAAGAAGCAGTGTTGGCTCAGTGGCATTGGCTATGGACTGCCGTGCAACAGGTCCATGGTTCAAATCCCGCTTCACCGCATGGTGGAAGGGCATTTTGGGAATGCCCGCCCAGCTAGCGACCCTCAAGTAGAAAATCTGTTGTCAGCACTAAACGGGGATTTCCGGCAGCTGTCCTTGAGAGCCAGTAATTCTAGGTTAAGCCTGTTAACACTTTTCACCACATCATCACTTACCTTCAGGTGAGATTGCGGTCAAAGGCTTACCTATCAGGAATAAAATAATAAACGTAATATTAAGAGTATACTTCTTTTTATTTATTTCTACAATAGTGAAAAACACAAGAAAATAAATAAGCAAGCACACCTACGTATACGTAGCAAGCACACGCATTTTTTGTGATATACTGTATCAGCCGGATTATCCACTGCTGAACACAGCCTCCCCTATTATGGGGGGATTTGCCGTAATCCGCACGCTTGGCAGGCGTCTTGGGAATCGCAGTGTGAGATATCAGTTCCTCAGAAAGCGCTGCTGCCCACCTTCTGGTGTGTTACCCTTAGTCGCCTCTTACGACACCCACGGATAGAGATGGGGAGGTGACATTCTAGCCGAGCACCCCACGGGCAGGTATATTTAACGAAGGAGAATCGTGTAGGAATAAGAGCGTGAGATCTGGTTAAGTAATATATTTTTAAACGAAAATTGTATACTTTTAATTGTGGTGATGACTTTGTCATGATTTATTTCAGGTCATGGATTCTATAGCATCACTCTGCTGATTGCTGGCTGCTTTTCTACTATGGGCATGAATCTGGACTCATTTGCTTTGCCAGCAGTAGGCTCGGTTGCAGCCTGCGAACTTAAAATAGGCACTTACGAGGAGAATATCATAATGACTTTACCTCTCTTAGGTAAGATATTTCATATATATTAATTTAAGCTCCATTTAGGTTCCATTGTGGATGACTAACTGCGTGGTTTTTGTAATAAAGCGAAAAAATATATATTATCTTGGTGTTATGTAGGTGTGTTGAATTATTATAATGTACTAGCTGTATTTGAATTGAAATTCTCGTGAGTTTCACACATATTTAAATTTTATAAATTAAACCAGCAAAAAACACTCACGTTGAGGATCGAATACGTCGACCCGCCCTGATGATGAGCATCTGATATGCTCGAAACCCGGGTCGACGTATTCGATCCTCAACGTGAGTGTTTTTTGCCGGTTTAATTTATAAAATTTAAGTACTAGCTGTACCTGCGACTTCGTTCGCGATTGCCATATCTGCAGGCTAATTATTCACATTTGAGCACTGTTTATCTCATATTAAGCAACGCTGTGGTCTGCGGTGAAGCACTTTTTTTTTTTTTTTTTTATTATTCTTGACATGTTAGCCTTTGACCACTATCTCACCAGATGGTAAGTGATGATGTGGTCGAAGATGTTGTTCAGGCTAACTTAGAAGTACTGGCTCTCAAGGACAGCTGCCGGAACACACCGTTAGGTGCTTGGCGACAGATTTTCTACTTGAGGAAGGTAGCTTGCCAAGACGACTACCGGGACCGCGTGCCCTCCGAAGCACAGAAGCGCTCAGGAGTAATGTATAACTCTTAGTAAAACATAGCTTAGAAAAGAGCTGTTTACTTAAAAAGCTCCTCAATATTAATGTCACTAGCGGTCACCCAACCAATTCATGACCGCGGCGGACGTTGCTTAACTTTGGTGATCGGTTATGAACGGCTAAGAAAATTTTGCTACGAGCGCTTTTAACATAGTAAATAATGAAGAGTATAATGCAATCTATTGTTTTTTTAAGGTGCTATGTTGACATCCTATCCTTGGGGCTATTTTAGCGACACCCGGGGACGCCGGCGGGCGCTGATGCTAGCCATGTGGGGCAGTTTCATTGCTTCTATACTCGCCGCCTTCTCCAAGCATTGGATCACGTTAGCTTTGCTGAAGTGCATAAGCGTATCATGGTGAGTCAGAATAATTTATTAGGGTACAAGATAACTAGGTTATCCTCATGGGGTGTTGTAAAAGGATTATACCCACCATATATGTATGTGGAAGTCAGGAATTTTTTTTGCGTATGCCCGCCTTGCCATGCGGGCATACGCAAAAAAAACAGCAACCACCCTCAAGTAGAAAATCTGTCGCTAAGCATCTAACGGTTTTTTTTATATTGTTATGATTGCAATAACGCCTGCTAAGCGGATTTCATTACAAAATTACAAATACACGATAGGAAAAATTTAAGTCATGTGCGGGATTCGAACCCGCGTCCAACCGCCCCTTTAGCCGGGGCATGCTCTAACCAATTGAGCTGATGACATGACGTCATAACTCGATTTTTTTCCTACAGTTCATTAACCATCGTATTGGGATGGAGCGACATCTATAGTACTACTTACTACTTATCTAACGGTTTGTTTTGGCAGCAGCCCTTGAGAGCCAGTAATTTAAGGCTAGCCTGAACAACATCTTTATCCACATCATCACTTACCATCAGGTGAGATAGTAGTCAAAAGGCTATCAGCTACATAAAAATAATTAGAACAGCGTCAATTCAAACTCCCGCAGGAAACAATTTGAATTTTATTCCCAATATCATCTTAATAAAATTATTATTTTTCATTTCTCATACTCGAAAAGTAGTGTATGTTTGATCTGAGTAGCGGGTGGGAGGCGCTGTTTCCCACCGAAGGGCGGGAAAAACGCATAGTAATTGCTTCCCTCTTAAGGGTGGGAATAAATTTTAAAAATAGAACCAAATTTATTAAGGTTAAAGATATACAAAAAAAATATGAAAAATGTCGATAAAATAAAGCAATGGCCGTGTGAATTAAAAAAAAACTTTTAAGCGGGATGGCCCGCGCCGGTGGTGTGTTCCATATGTGAAATTTAAAAAAGATTTTAATTTTGGCGGGATACTAAGTACCTCTGTAAACTGTACCGAAATACAAAATCTTGGTTTTATGGACTAATATTTGATAAAAATGAGTTCAAGCGATTCTGTAATGTTAACCCTCGATTCGGTTAAAGATGAGGCAAATACAGTTATTGAAAAAATCTTCTGCCAAAATTTCAAAGGACAGATATTTAAATACATACAACGATTTTATAAAGTGGCGAGTAGACAAGAAAATTAAATCATTTTCCGAAAGTGTGCTTCTTACATATTTCAATGGACTATCTAACAAAATACAGCCTTCTACGCTATGGAGCAGGTATTCAATGCTCAAGAGTACTCTTAGTGTAAAACACAATGTAGATTTGAAATAATTCCATAACCTAGCATCGTTTTTGATAAGACAGTCTAGAGCAAAAAATCTAAGGTTTTCACCTCATTCGAAATAGAAAAATTCATAAATGAAGCCGCTGACGAGATATATTTGGCAGTGAAGGTGAGCTCTTTTACTCTACTAGCAGGAGGTTTTTTACTATAAAAATGAACGTCACTCCAACGTTTTTACTCTGACATGTATTATAGATACGTTTTCAATAAAAGAGACACTGAAATTAACCAGATAACGCATATTGATTGAAAGACAGCACATTTGACAGGTGGTATTAATACTCGGTATAAGCGGAGCCTGCAGAAGCAGTGAGCTGACAAATTTAACAATTAACGACGTTGAAAATCAAGGCCAGTTAGTGCTCATAAAATTAACTAAAACAGAAACAAATATTGGGCGCACCTTCGTAGTACGAGAAGAGTTCACAAATATAGTAAAAAAATATCAAAAGATCAGACCTAATGATATTAAAACTAATCGCTTTTTTCTCAACTACCAAAAGAGAAAATGCTTTAAACAAGTGATCGGTAAAAACAAAATATCAGGTATGCCAAAGCAAATAGCAACATATTTTAATTTACCAAACTGGGAGCAGTATACTGGGCATTGATACAGAAGAACGTCAGCAACACTGTTAGCCGATTCAAGAGCAAACTTTATTATGTTAAAAAGACATGGAGGATTGAAATCCAGCTCAGTCGCGGAAGGTTACATTGAGGATTCTGTCCAACATAAACGAAAATTTCAAGCAAAATAACTGAGGCTATAAATTTACGGCCTTGTTCTTCACAACCTACAACTTTAAGGGCAGCGGAGCCAAGGGTTTCAGCGTCTAATCAAATACCAGAGTCTCCTACTTTTACTGACATCCAGAACAGCCAAATTTATCACAATATATCAAACAGCGTAAATATTCCACACAAAAATTTTAATGTAACTTTCACAAATTGTACTAACTTTTCAATTGATTTTAAATAGGCACACTTATTTTATTTTTGTCAATAAATATTTAAGCAAGACTAGTACCTTTTACTTTCCTTATATTCGAAATGAATAGCAGAGTGTTCAACGCCGGTAAAAGTCATCAATTCGTCGAAATACCTCCTATGGGAATTGATTCCTTTCGACCCTAGTATAACAATCTACATTTATAAATTTAAAATATAATTATGCTCTATTGTTCCATATATATTTTGAGTTATAAACACTATGTTTTTATATGTATATATATATATGTATATGTCTGTACATTAATATTTGTGAAATTTAACTTGTAAGCATAAAATATTAATAATCTAGATGGGAGAAGCCACTGGCACCCGAAACACAGTTTTTAACTAGTTCGGGAGCCTATGGATTCATTAACAAAAATTTAACATTTTTATGCAAACAAATTATTATTATTATAAATAGAAATAAGAAAAAAAATATATATTTTCAGCTCTACGAGTTCGCAGTCAGCTGCATACACGCTGATCGGAGAGTCTTGTGCAACAAAAGTGAAAGTGGTGTACTTCTGCATAGTGACAGCAACTATACACTTGTGCTGTCCTATTCAAATGGGTACGTCTCAGTATGCGTAATTAAAAATACAAAATTTGAAACATGTGCAAATAAAAAAAAAACTCCGTAAAATCTCCGTATTTACAATGGAATATGTACTTGTAGGTGATAACAGTAAATTATACATCGAGGGAAGAAAACGATCTATTTCTGTTCGAGAGTTTGTTTAAGCCATACGCGTAGCGGAGGGCTTCAAGGCAACTCGAGAACAGAAATAGAACTTTCTCCCGAGTGATATATAGTATTTTATACTACACCTACGAGGAAAATAAAATCATCATAAGTTTTCTCGTACTTATCTCGAGACTTCTCAGGCAGTAAGTTCTTTATGACTTGTTTTTGAACGAGTAATGAGACGTTTTATGAGTGGGTGTGGTATAAAATATATTTATATAATGGTTGGTACTCGAGACTTCTACCGAGCAGTGGCAGTACATAATATGCAAGTACGCATAGCCATCATCCGCAAGACGCTTGGCAAGCGTGGGGATTTTGGCCAATCCCTCCAATGTGGGAGACCCTATTCAACGGTGGTCATTTGATAGATGTGATGAACATGAAGGTATAATATATCCAACAAAAAGGTAATCATCGGAGCGAAGAAAAGCGGAAAGGGGATGTGTGGGACTTGAACCCACTTAAACCATGTGCGTGTGGACTGAGTGACCACATTTTTTTTTGTTTATTTTTGTTAAGTTAGTAACTTCAAGATTAAGTAAAAGTCATAAAATAATTTGTAAAATGCGTATTGTAATTTGTGTTTAATTAATAATGAAGTTATGATTCCTAAACTATGGTCTCTCAGTTCACACACTCAAAATTCCAAATCTGCGTAAATACATAACTTATAGTCACATATTGTATACAGATATTTAGTAAAACATATTTTAAAGTGTTTAGAAGATACAAACTAAAGTAAAAAATTACAAAATTCTTCCTGGTGTCACAGAGAGACCACTTATAAAACACATATACTATATTAATTATGCCACAAAAACGATATATTTTAACTGCTAACGTTAGTGAAAGTTACATGTAAATGTATAAAAGTAAAACAAGAGCACCATTTTTGGCTACTTAAGTTAAATTTACATTTAATTGCGGTCGCTCAGTTCACACATGGTGAATATGTAAATTAATTCAATGTTATTGAATTATAAGTAGTAGATAAAAATTTAATATTTCAGTATTTAGTAATTATTTTTTACAATAGATGATAAAAACATACAAGGATGTATGCTTTTATCATCTATTGGTTGCTCTTGAGACAAGATAATTGCTTTTTAATATTTTCTATACAATTTATGTAGTAGGGTGACCACAGAATTAAGGCGAGCTTGCACCTACTTAAGACATTTTTTAAAATCTGTAACTCGAATAGAATTGAAAATTTAGAATATATAAAATCATTTATATAAAGTTGAACATACTCTCCAGGAACGTACAAAGTCAAAAACGTGATTATGAACAATTTCTTCGATAAAAAAAAATGTCAAACATGACACCATATCGCTACTTAAATCAGGTAGAACTAAAAGATACTATCATGAAACTAAGTGGAAGTTTTACCAATGGATAGAGCTTGTTATTTATTAGTAACGTTTAAAGGCACATTTTCAAATTTAGCTATAGTTTTTTAACAAGAAAAAATAAACTACAAATCTAAAGATTCAAGCTCTCGCGCATGTCATTCAGTACCCGCCTAGGCGTCATCGAGGTAGGACGCGTGTCGTTTTCTCCAGCAAAATTCTCTCCGGCGATTACGAGCTAGAAATATTTATAAACAGAATTATTATTAGCAGAATGGTGACACTGCAACATTTATGGTTATCCGCTGGCGTGAATCTTCCATCAGGCGAGTGTCTTGTACGTCATTTCAAACCATGCCAAATAAAATAAATACTTTCTCGATGGCATTGTTTTCACGCGCCACAGTATAAAAAGTACAGTATGGTTTTCCAAACAATTCACTTATTTTAGTTCAGTGAGCTGTAAATAGTGTAGCCGAGCCCGTGGGGTGCCGGGCTATTTCACGCCCCAATTACTAACTGTGGGTGTCGTAAGAGGCAACTAAGGGAAAATACCGGAAAGTGAGCAGCAGTGCCCTCTAAGAAGCTACCTCCCTCCAGTAAAAAATCTGTCGCCAAGCACTTAACGGTATGTGCCGCTATGAGTCCTCCAGAACCAGTAATTTTGCATGGTGGTAGGGTATTTTACGAATGCCCACCTGGCTAGCTACTACCCTCAAGTAGAAAATCTGTCGCCAAGCACTTAAAGGTATGTGCCGCTATGAGTCCTCTAGAACTAGTAATTTGGCATGGTGGTAGGGCATTTTGCGAATATCCGCCTGGCTAGCTACCACTATGTGCCAAGTAGAAAATCTGTCGCCAAGCACTTAACGCTATGTGTCCTCTAGAACCAGTTATTTGGCATGGTGGTAGGGCAATTTGCGATAACCAGCCTGGCTAGCTACCTCCCGCAAGTAAAAAATCTGTCGCCAAGCACTTAACGGTATGTGCCGCTATGAGTCCTCTAGAACTAGTAATTTGCATGGTGGTAGGGCATTTTGAGAAAACCCGCCTGGCTAGCTACCTCCCTCAAGTAAAAAATCTGTCGCCAAGCACTTAACGCTATGTGCCGCTATGTATCCTTGAGAACCAGTAATTTTGCATGGTGGTAGGGCATTTTATAAATACCCGCCTGGCTTGCCACCACTATGTGTCAAGTAGAAAATCTGTCGCCAAGCACTTAACGGTATGTGCCGCTATGAGTCCTCTAGAACCAATAATTTTGCATGGTGGTAGGGCATTTTGCAAATACCCGCCTGGCTTCCTACCACTATGTGTCAAGTAGAAAATCTGTCGCCAAGCACTTAACGGTATGTGCCGCTATATGTCCTCTAGATAGAACCAGTAATTTGGCATGGTGGTAGGGCATTTTGCGAATACCCGCCTGGCTACCTACTACCCTCAAGTTGAAAATCTGTCGCCAAGCACTTAACGGTATGTATTTTAATAGTAATATTTAAAGGTTATCAACTGTGTTAGTTGCACTATAAGGGAATAGTCACAAGAATATAATAATTGAGTACTGGATTTAGTAGCAGATACCTAAAGAAGATCAACTGTTTTAGTTACACTATGACGCTGATAGCGTGCGGCTGGGGACATCGACCTGACGAGCGCTGTGCATCTAAAGCGCAGCGCTGCGTAGTGTCCATAGCCTGCAACTCTCGCACGCTAAATTTGCCTACTGTGCAAGTACAAGAGGCCCTTAAGACTTGAGACTTTTACATGTTTATTAGTTCGAAGATAAAAATTAGGTCCATGTAATCCGTTGAAGAATCTCCCGACTCTCCACCAGTGACCCCAATACGGAAAAGGCGGAGGTGGTCGAATTGCCGTCTTCTTGCCCTCGTCACCTCTGTGCTGGAGCGGGGCAGCATGGAATTCCCCCTTCTTCATAATATTACCAAAGAGTAATTATTTTTACTTTGAGGTCCTAGCATATCGCACCAGCATATCAGTGACAACTCTAACATTTTAGTAAATAATACGAAATAACACTTGAATAAGTCAGAAAGCTCCGATTTTATCTATGACCACATTCAGTGGTCTTTTCAAGGAGTGCTAAGCGAGACTTCAACGCGGGCATCCCGAGATGTCCTTGTAAAAAGACCACGAGCGTGGTCGATTTCTGACTTATTCAGGTGAGTTATGCCGTATTGTTTACTAAAATGAGTGAAAACCACGTTAGTTTCTATAATAAAACAATTGTAACATTTTATTTTTAGCATTTTGTTAAGCTATTAAGCAAAATTCAACAAATATCCATCACAGAGACCATTTTGCAAATTTTTCATGCTAAATGGTTAATTTCTCATACTAATTACATTCTATTTATTTTTCCAGCCCTTCACTATTATACCTTAACCCAGCACTTTTCCATTGATCTTGTTGTCATCACCTTTACCCCATGGCGTATGTTGGCCATGTTATTGGCTCTTCCTTTGGCTGCCTGTGGAATACTTCTCTGTTTTCTGCACGAAAGCCCCAAGTTCTTGGCCAACGCTGGCAAGGAAAATGAAGCTTTGAAGGTTTTGGCCAACATTTGGAAGAGAAATGGACAAGGAAGGAAGTATCCGGTAGGTTTAGACATATTAATTTCTTCAGTTTTTGTATAAATTTATATTTTTTTACCACTTACTTACAAATTTATTGTTAAATTTACGAGAGGAAAAATTATAGTCAGGTTATGCTCTGGCCGACTGAGCTAACATGACAATGATTCATAACTCTATTTTTGGCTCTCGTTCTTTAATCATCGTATGGCCCTACCACTATTATTGATGTAGTCGATAGCAGTGGAAACCTTTTTTCCAATATTCTATAAAGATTTCCACTGATATCACAGGAGTAAAATCACCATTGATACTTTTTTCAAAAGCTGCACTGTAAAAAGCAGGCATTGCAACTAGTAAAAAAATACATTTAATTTCTAAATTTGCAGGTACATAAAATTATGAACAGTGAAGAAAGCGTGACCAGAACTTCGGATGTACCATTTTTGCAGTCTCTATGGAATCAAACCATTCCTCTGTTCAGGATGCCACTGCTTTTTAGGACTTTGCAACTCTACTTTTTGGTCATTGTTGTTTATGGAGCGTAAGTATGTTGTGTTAAGAAAGTTTGTCACTAAGACCAAATCCATTGATTAATAAGATATGGGAAAATCACCAAAAATGTTTTAACGCAAGCCCACACTTGCTGGTAGGATGCAAGTTGCTTTTTGATAGACGTCATCCACATGACCACGATATATTTTAAGTAATCATACTTACTTATCAATTCTGAAGAAGAGAAGAAGAATAGTGTAATATTTTTTTGAACAGGTGTCCATTTCTTTTTTGCCAATTCAGTATTTTTTTAAATTATGGAGGTATGGGTTTTAAAACTTAAAAATAATCATAAAGGTATTATCATATATTTTCAGAATAAAACTATGATTTTGGATTTTGTGACCCCATCAGCATGCGCAGTGAACCTTTATTAACTTGTATGCTATGCTAGGGCAGACTCGCGAGGCCGACAGCTACAAGAACCACTAGTTTATTATTTGTCTGTCCTAAGTCTATAACTATAACTATTTCCGATTTATTACCAAATTGTATATGAGTTCCAATGCGTATAACTGATGTTAACGTGGTAGTCAATTGACTCGAGACCACTTCCGATATATTCTAGTAGCTATACTGACTTCACTTTTCGGTAGGATATATTTGCTACATACAAAAATACAATAATACAAATCTTTCCTGTTTATAGTATTAGTGTAGATATATCTAATAAAACAGTCTCAATTACGTTTAAGAGGTCATACAAATTAAAACTCCATTATTTTAAATAAAACACACAGATTCTTCTAACATTATTGTAACTTATCATTACAGATTGTCTGGTTTACTAGGCTGGTTCCCGTTCCTGGCAGATGCATTCATATCGGGCTCGTTGTCTAAGCAAAACGTTACCGAGGAAGGTCTTTGTGTCATGATCAGCCATTACACAGCACTCTAAGAAGCAGGTAGTAGTAGTGTAAGTATCCAAAAAATACGCAGGTACCGACACATTAATTTAGTGTTCGACGTATTCCATATCCTCCTGTTGGATATTCTAAACAATGATGATTGCTCAGGACTCCACTACTCACGTCACCAAAAGTAGGTTAATGATGCACATTAGGAGGACAAGTGAGTGTTTTACGATCTTAACGTTCTCATTAACAAACCGTCAGCTGGTATTAGTATACTTACTGCCTTCATTGGTCTCTTATTGGTCTTGGTATCAGTATGCTTTACTCTAATTCGTCGAAGTATCGAACTTCGGATCCGAAAGATAGGTATCCGCAAAACACGTATTGGCTTACTTTTGTTAAACTTCGTTCGTAGCATAGACTTGCAAGTATTTACCTGTGTAGATTCTGAATATATTTTTTTACCGCATTCGTATGGTTTGTACATTTTCTAAATATGAAATTATAATTTTTTCGTTTGCTTATAAGTAGTCAGTCGAGTTCTAAATATGCAGAAAGAACACAATTACTAATGAGGATATTAATACCTATGGAGAACAAAGACATTAACGTAAATTCTAAATATCTAATCTGTATTTTCTAGAACAGTAGCGACATGTCTCGCCGAGCTCCATAACTAGGATTCTCAGACTCTTATCATGGGAAAATGTTGTTTAATTTCTCTCTTTTAAGACTAAAACTGATTGATGCATAATAGCGTTCTCAGAAAAGTATGGGAGATTCCATAGTCGGCAAGATTTGTGATGAACGATGCGCTCCGACCATGGACTATATCAAACAACGAACTTCGTACCGCAAATTCAATTTTCGTTGTCTAAAGTGTCGCTCGGGACACGAAAAACGAAACCCAATCTTTGAACGAAACTTCGTTGGACTGTAGTAGCGTGCCTGCTTTCATTGTCAAATAAATTATTTTAATATTAATATTAAAATTTTGACACGAACAATTTATTATTAAAATTAATTTTGACAAACTATTTATTACTATTTAACAATTTATTATTAAAATTAATTTCTCAAAGTGACCAAAGAGACACTAATAAAACTTAAAATTGGTACATCTTAATTTTCTCCCAAACAAGGCGCCCGACTATGTCGGGGGTACATTAGTGAAGGAGGACGAAAAAAAGAAAAAATGCTCTGTCTATAACAGATGCATATCGTCACATGTCACGAATTGCACTGCGCCCATCACCTTGAGACATAGTTGTTAAGTCTCATGTGCCTGTAGTTTCACTGGCTCTTAAGTGACTGCTGCCGGAACAAACCGTTAGGTGCTCGGCGACAGATTTTTTACTTGAGGGTGGTCGCTAGCCATTCGGGCATTCAAAAAAAATGCCCTTCCACCATGCGGTGAAGCTCAAGCCCGCGGCGGGATTTTAAGCATGGACCTGCTGCGCGGTAGTCCATAGCCAATGCCACTGAGCCATCATTGATTTTTTATGTTTTAGTGACGGTATTAAATGATTTAATAAATTAGCACGAGATAACTACACATAACATCAGGTGGTCGTCGTGCTTGGTTCTTAACAGTTTATCAATAACCCTGTATGATAAATACTCTGGTCAACCTATATAACATTGTACGATTACCGTTGGTCTAGGGTCACAGGTTGAAGATAAGAAGAAGATCTTCTGCTCACAGACCCAGTAGGAGTAGGTACTTTTTGCATACTAATTTTAGAAGTCTGTGGCACTGTTATTTAGTTTCCTAAGTTATTATGTGGGTAGGTCTGTTAAATTTTCATTACTTCTTTTGCATATACAAACTACCACAGTCAAATAGCATTTCGTCCGTCGGGTTAGTCAGTCAATTAAATAAAAAAAAGGTTGATTAAATTACCTTTTGAAGCAGTGATGGCCCAATGGCATTGGCTATGGACTGCCGCGCAGCAGGTCCATGGTTCGAATCTCACGCGGGTTTGAGCTTAACCGCATGATGGAAGGGCATTTTGCGAATTGCCGCCTGGCTAGCGACCACCTTCAAATAGAAAATCTGTCGAGCACCTAACGGTATGTTACGGCAGCTGTCCTTAGAGCCAGTAATTCTGGTTTAAGCCTGTTAACACCTTCGAACACAGCATCACTTACCATCAGGTGATATTGTGGTCAAAGACTTACCTATCAGCAATAAAAAGGCTAAGATGATACTGCTCCAACAGCAAACCTCCACAAAATGTCTCGCATATTAGTTAATTGCAAACACTCATACTGTGCAGTTTCTTGTATGGTTTATATGAGGAATTGAAAACTTTTTATCAACTGAACTAAAAACGTAACTTGTTTCTCCAATTTCAGGTATCCTGCGTGCCCAAGTCAAATTTGACAGTTATCTGGGCAAGTTTGGCACAAGGACTGGTGTTATCTGTGATAAACAGTGCAATTGGTTTTTTGAAGCATCGAAGAAAGCTTATCGTGATTGGTTCCATGCTTATCCCTTGCTTGGCAGCACTTGGGTGCGCCACCCTGCCCAGCAATGCTGCCAGTTTGACAGCATACTTTTCGATATTCTTGTGTACATTGAGTTTAGGGATAGTCATGTCATATTTTGTTGATCTATATCCAACTTCTTATCGGTAAGTAAATTTTTATGAAATTATTAGATGTCTCGGTGAACTTGGACTGCCGCGCAGCAGGTCCATGGTGCGAATCCCGCCACGGGCTTGAGCTTCACCGCATGGTGGAAGGGCATTTTTCGAATGCCGGCCTGGCTGGCGACCACCCTCAAGTAGAAAATCTGTCGCCAAGCACCTAACGGTGTGTTCCGGCAGCAGTCCTTGAGAGCCAGTGAAATTACAAGCACATGATACTTAACAACTGTGTCTCAAGGTGACGGGCACAGTGCAATTCGTGAATTGTGACGAAATGCATCTGTTATAGGCAGAAGTTAGTCCACTTAACATCAGATGGGCCTCGAACTGGTCCCGTCACAAAAACATTTAAAAAAAAACTTCATACCTGTGACATCGATAATATCGACCGCATTATGAACGGTTTGAGTTTCGTTTAAAATGAACCTCGTTTGTAATTCATATGAATTTAATGTTTTATTTTATTTACTACTTAAAAAAAAAGGAGCATGTTTCAATTCTTTTGTATATTTTTAAAGTCAAGCTTAGCCCAAATATGATATAAAAACTGATGATTGTATCATTGAACTTCACTTTGATAGCTGTCACATCCAAGGCCTATTTTAGTAATTAAAGTCAAATTCAATCTCAATTTTTAAATTGAATCGTATTTATTAGTCATTAACTGTCACTATTTATTCTATCATGACATCTTGATCTATTTTCAGAGTTTTTTTGTGTCAGTTTTAGCCTTTACGAAATGGAAACTGAAAAACACAACATTAACTGTCACTTCAACTGATATCAACATAGGGCCTGTTTAGAGTATTTTTCAAGTCATTATTTGTATTATTAAAATGAAAAATTTACTTACTGCCACTTTGACAACTATTGGCATAACTATGCTTGGCAGGCGTCCGGAAAATTCTAGTACCACAGCAGTGCTTTACAAGGCGTTGTTGCCCACTTTGTGTTATTTTTATCAAATCAAATCAAATAATTTATTTATTTGCAAGAATACAATCATGTATGTACATTTTGAGTTTTTGTGTAAAATGCTTGGTCTCTTTATTCTGCCTGCAAGCAGACGTGCAAATATTTAAAGCTAATGCTAAAAATACACTAATAATATTAACTATTTAATCATATTAATAACATCTATATCTTACTAAACCTCCATATATTGTTTAAGGCGAGGTTGTACCTACTTAAGACATTTTTTAAAATCTGTAACTCGAATAGAATTGAAAATTTAGAATATATAAAATCATTTATATAAAGTTGAACATACTCTCCAGGAACGTACAAAGTCAAAAACGTGATTATGAACAATTTCTTCGATAAAAAAAAATGTCAAACATGACACCATATCGCTACTTAAATCAGGTAGAACTAAAAGATACTATCATGAAACTATGTGGAAGTTTTACCAATGGATAGAGCTTGTTATTTATTAGTAACGTTTAGAGGCACATTTTCAAATTTAGCTATAGTTTTTTAACAAGAAAAAATAAACTAGAAATCTAAAGATTCAAGCTCTCGCGCACGTCATTCAGTACCCGCCTAGGCGTCATCGAGGTAGGACGCGTGTCGTTTTCTCCAGCAAAATTCTCTCCGGCAATTACGAGCTAGAAATATTTATAAACAGAATTATTATTAGCAGAATGGTGACACTGCAACATTTATGGTTATTCGCTGGCGTGAATCTTCATCAGGCGAGTGTCTTGTACGTCATTTGAAACCATGCCAAATAAAAAAAATACTTTCTCGATGGCATTGTTTTCCCGCGCCACAGTATAAAAAGTACAGTATGGTTTTCTAAACAATTCACTTATTTTAGTTCAGTGAGCTTTAAATAGTGTAGCCGAGCCCGTGGGGTGCCGGGCTATGTCACGCCCCAATTACTAACTGTGGGTGTCGTAAGAGGCAACTAAGGGAAAATACCGGAAAGTGAGCAGCAGTGCCCTCTAAGAAGCTACCTCCCTCCAGTAAAAAATCTGTCGCCAAGCACTTAAAGGTATGTGCCGCTGTGAGTCCTCCAGAACCAGTAATTTTGCATGGTGGTAGGGCATTTTGCGAATGCCCCCCTGGCTAGCTACTACCCTCAAGTAGAAAATCTGTCGCCAAGCACTTAAAGGTATGTGCCGCTATGAGTCCTCTAGAACTAGTAATTTGGCATGGTGGTAGGGCATTTTGCGTATATCCGCCTGGCTAGCTGCCACTATGTGTCAAGTAGAAAATCTGTCGCCAAGCACTTAACGCTATGTGCCGCTATGTGTCCTCTAGAACCAGTTATTTGGCATGGTGGCAGGGCATTTTGTAAATACCCGCCTGGCTTGCTACCACTATGTCTCAAGTAGAAAATCTGTCGCCAAGCACTTAACGTTATGTGCCGCTATGAGTCCTCTAGAACCAATAATTTTGCATGGTGGTAGGACATTTTGCAAATACCCGCCTGGCTTCCTACCACTATGTGTCTAGTAGAAAATCTGTCGCCAAGCACTTAATGGTATGTGCCGCTATGAGTCCTCCAGAACCAGTAATTTTGCATGGTGGTAGGGCAATTTGCGATTACCCGCCTGGCTAGCTACCACCCTCAAGTAGAAAATCTGTCGCCAAGCACTTAACGCTATGTGCCGCTATGTATCCTTGAGAATTAGTAGTTGTGCATGGTGGTAGGGCAATTTGCGATTACCAGCCTGGCTAGCTACCTCCCTCAAGTAAAAAATCTGTCGCCAAGCACTTAACGGTACGTGCCGCTATGTATCCTTGAGAACCAGTAATTTTGCATGATGGTAGGGCATTTTATAAATACCCGCCTGGCTTGCTACCACTATGTGTCAAGTAGAAAATCTGTCGCCAAGCACTTAACGGTATGTGCCGCTATGAGTCCTCTAGAACCAATAATTTTGCATGGTGGTAGGGCATTTTATAAATACCCGCCTGGCTTGCTACCACTATGTGTCAAGTAGAAAATCTGTCGCCAAGCACTTAACGGTATGTGCTGCTATGAGTCCTCTAGAACCAATAATTTTGCATGGTGGTAGGGCATTTTGCAAATACCCGCCTGGCTTCCTACCACTATGTGTCAAGTAGAAAATCTGTCGCCAAGCACTTAACGGTATGTGCCGCTATGAGTCCTCTAGGATAGGATTCGCATTCTTGCCTTTGTCGCGGACAGTCGTGTGACGAATTTCTCTCAGTAATTTTTGCGTTTATGTGTGTGATTGGTCTACAGTGTCAATTATCATTTCCTGCTTCCTCTTGAACATCTTAAACAGTAGGCTCCACCTTTTGGGCGGTCCGTGAGCGGGATAGTATTATTTTCGTTCATTAGTGCTACAAATTAGAAGAAAAAGTGCAATTTCTAATTGGCGGACATAAATCGGCCGGTGGGGACCGAACCGAGGTGCTACGAATCCGCAGCGACATAGTTCTTACGCCGAGCCAGCGGTACTTGCCAGCGGCGCGCGAAATTAGTCTACACTTCTACAGCCTACGAGACAGCTGTGGCGCTACGCGGTAATTAGACGGCAGCGCTACGTGCACTGGCTACGCGATACTTCGACTGCAGTGCGGCGCTGTGCTGTACTACGTTCATAGTAACGAGTTTAAGGGATAGGTGAATTTGAATACCCCAGTAAGTGGTTGTTTTAGACAAAATCTTATATCCTTTTTTGATATATTTTTTCCAATTCATTTAACTTCAAACTGAGATACCTATTGAGTCCAAAAACTACTACAAAACAGCTAAATGCCACTGAATAGAACACCTCCAATGGCATCATCCTCAGACCCAAATCTGTCTCAGTCAGATACAAATTTGCCATTACTAGTACAAGAAGAAGATATAGGAAATGCGACTAAGCGCTGTAAGCGACCTCGCCCCTTGCGCATTAAATCACCGCAGCACACATGTGAAAATGTCAAACAAGAAATGAATGACATTAAGTCGTTGTTACTTTCGTTTAAAAACGAACAGTCTGTTGTACTCAAAACGTTGATATCTGACATTCATGATATAAAAACTTCTAAGCAAGAACAAGCCGCAGTGCTCAATCAATTGGTGTCTGATATGTCCGAAGTTAAGTCACAGAATCAACAAATTCAAAAAACCAACACCGATCTTGAAAAATCAATGGGTAATCTCACTTGTAAATTGGAAGGAATGCAGCGCCAAATTGAAACCTTACAGCTTAATAAGTCAGAATTATCGCAAAATATGCAACAACTAGAAAACCAACTAGACAACTTACAGCGGTCATCTCGCCCCTCTACCATCGAGATAAAAAATATACCTCAACAGAAAAATGAGAGTCTGGAGGATCTCAAATCGATAGTCATTAAGTTCGGCGACATTCTTAATGTGCGTGTTCTGCCCTCAGACATCCGCGATATCTACCGTCACCCCGGCAAGCCTGGCGCAGTGCGACCTATTATTACGGAATTTTGTACCGTTGCCCTAAAGCAAAATATACTGTCAGCAGCAAAGTTATTTAACAAAGAGCGGACGGGCTTGGACAAGCTTAATACCTACCACTTGGGTTTCAACGACAGTACACCCCGTACTCAAGTATATGTTGCAGAGTTCCTTTCTGGATCATCGCGAAAACTTTTTTATCAAGCAAAGCTATTTTCAAAAACAAACAATTTCAAATACTGCTGGTCGAAGAATGGTATGATTTTTATTCAAAAAGATGATCACTTTAGAGCCATTGCTATTAAAAATGAACAGGAGCTTAAAACTGCTCTAACAATTGTATGACTATATGGACTGCTGATAATCCGTCTATTGTTTACGATTTTATTTAAACTATTTAATTTGTTAAAAATACTTTGCCAATTAATAATTAGCATATTATATCACTTCATGAGTTCAAGAACTAACTTGTATTTCCAAGGTTTCATTGTTTCACAACACAATTACTACACAAACACACCCATACACCATCACTCAGATAAACACACTAACCAAAAAGAGCATACTTGCGGGACGATTATAAAAATGGCTATGTTAAAAATTTTCATTGTTTCAAAAATCCCTACTAGTGTATTTGATTTTGTACACAGGGATTATATAATAATTAAAAAACAATCATGACTGATATAGAAACTTTAAGTTCTGCCATTGATGAAATCGTTCCCTGTTCTGCTTACTCCTGTTTCCCTCAAGACTGCATAACCCATATAAATATGAACAAGAAGTCTCTTAAAATACTTCATCTGAATATTCGCAGTCTGAACTGCAATTATGATGGATTAGTAACTCTTCTTTCAGTTTTGCGCTTTCAGTGCGATATAATTGCGCTATCAGAATGCTGGTTGCGCTTTGTCATAAACACACCTATTATTGACGGGTACTTGTCCCATCGCACAAACAAAAATTCCAACCAAAATGATGGTGTAGTTTTATATATAAAAGAATCTATTGAGTGTACCGTTACTGAGCCGAACTTCCGAGATGGAAACTGTCTCGTTTGTTGTGTTGGTAAACAAACAGCAGTAATTGCGGTGTACAGATCGCCATCATATCGATTTGTTGACAACTTTATTACTAGCCTTAATACTGTTCTTTCATCTGTTGCGAACTTTAAAAATATCTGCCTTACTGGAGACATTAACATAGATATAAAAGCAGGTAGTGTTGATCATCACCTGAATGAGTACCTAGACCTGACTGCATCTCATGGCCTTCTGCCAGCGCATCTGATTCCTACAAGATTGGAGAACTGCCTTGACCATGTCCTCTTAAAAAGTACCCACACAGCCTGTGCACTAGTTATTCTTGCCTCGGTCACAGACCATAGCCCAGTTCTACTCTGTTTGTATAATGTTCATCAAGATAAACCTAGATCTGTTTCCAGACGGGTTGACTATCGAGCTATTGAGCACGAAATCATAAATAACGATTATTCAACAATCTTGCTCCTAAGAAATGCAAGTGCTGCTGCAGAATTACTAGTTTCCACTCTTATGGAAATTATAAATAGACATACAAGTACGGTCTCGAATTCGAAAAGAAAAACCATCATAAAACCTTGGATAACATCTGGGTTGCTGCGATGCATTCGCCATCGTGATCGGCTTCACCTCAAGCTCAGACATCAACCTAATAATGAAGAACTCAAACTCACTTACACTAGGTACCGAAATTTTTTAACCAATCTTCTAAAAAAGTTAAAACAAGGTTATGAACGCCAGGAATTTTCGAAGGCTAAAAACAATTGCAAACAAACCTGGAAAGTCGTTAAAAATATATCTCACATTAAAACCTTATCTCCATCACCTCAGGAGCTGTTAAAAATCAGACCAAATCCGTTACAATCTGCTAATGAAGCTAATTGCTATTTTTCTAACATAGGCCGCAATTTAGCCGATAAAATTAAGAAGAATAACCACAAGCAAGCTTACAATAACAGCTTACCTATAATTTCTCCAGCAAATTCTCTGGTGATTCTTCCGACTGACGATACCGAGATAGAAAACATTATCTTAAGTCTTCGTAATGAATGTGCAGTTGGTTGGGATGGTATTTCGTCAAAAATACTTAAGCAATGTCGGCGAATACTAATACCCATACTCGTGCACATTTTTAACTTGACCATAGAAACAGGAGACTTTCCCAAAGTATTAAAAAAGGCCTTGGTACACCCTATTTATAAATCTGGTGACAGAAATAGTGTTTGCAACTATCGCCCTATCTCAGTTTTACCGGCCATTTCCAAAATTCTCGAGAAAATCTTAAATATCAGGCTTGTCAAATTCTTGAAAATCAACAACTTATTGTCTAAAAATCAATACGGCTTTAGACAGGGAATATCAACTGAAGACGCAGTCGGTGATCTTACAAACAGTATTGCAAGTAACTTGGACGAGCAGGCTAAGTGCATGGCTATATTCCTGGACCTGTCAAAGGCTTTTGATACGCTCTCCGTCCCTATCCTGCTTACTAAGTTAGAGAAAATAGGAATCAGGGGTACAGTTTTGAACCTTTTTCGTAGCTATCTAACTGACCGTACACAGCAGGTAAAGATTGGATCTGTGATTAGCACTGAGCAGCCCTTACATTATGGCGTTCCTCAAGGCAGCATTTTAGGGCCTACCTTGTTTCTGATATATATTAACGATTTGTGCCATTTATCTCTAGAAAATTGTCAACTTTTCTGTTACGCCGACGATACGGCCATAGTCGTTAAAGCTAGTTCCTGGCTCGAAATCAAGGTGAATGCTGAAAAAGCCATGAGAATTATCATGTTTTGGCTTGCTGAAAACCTTCTCACCCTAAATGTAGACAAATCGAAATATATCAGTTTCTTTTTAAAGCCATCTACAAAGCCGTATGACAATTTTGAGATCAAAGCCCACACTTGTTCTGAGACCTCAAATTCATCTGTGTTTTGTTCATGTGCCAGTTTGGTAAGAACTAATAACATTAAATATCTTGGAGTGTATGTAGATGAATCTCTAAACTGGCATGCTCAGATTGATGCCCTATCATCCCGAGTCCGAAAGCTAATCTACGTTTTTAAATACCTCAGGAGTTCAGCATGCCAAGACACTTTAAAATTAGTGTACCACGCTCTATGCGAGTCTCTCCTTCGGTACTGTGTCTCAGTATGGGGTGGTACCCATACAACAAAAATACTTCAACTAGAAAGGGCTCAAAGGGCTGTGCTAAAAGTGATGTACAAAAAACCTTATAGATATTCTACCTCTGCACTATACCATGACACTAAGGTTCTTTCAGTGAGACGTCTTTTTATCCTCAGAGTTATAATGCGCAAACACCAATCTTTGACGTACGATCCACTATTACATGGTGGAAAACGAATAAAAGATCGAGTCTGTTTGGATATCAAATACAATACTGTATTTTATTCTCGTTGTTTTCCCATTTTAAGCTACAAGCTGTACAATCGGCTAAATAAAAACCTGAACATTTTCCCTCTCTCAAATCATGAATGCAAAATGAAAGTTAGCAGCTGGCTACTTGACCTTAATTATAGTGAAACCGAAGATCTCTTGGTATTTTGTTTAAAATATTAGTTATATATATATATATATAAATAATTTTAAAAAAAAATATTACACTAAAATATCAAATTTATTGATTCCAGGATTAAACTCATCCAAGTACAGCTTTAATAATTGTATCTATGCATGACCTCTTGTTCACATTTCAATCCACATACATTTACCAATCTCACACACATTTACCAATCTCACACACATTCACTTTCATGTTCAATTCACACATAACACTACACATAGGTAACATTAACCTAAATAAACCATTAAAAACAATGATGACCTTGGTCAATTTCTTTTAATTTAATACTTTATATATTTCTTTGTTAGTATTATTATCAAGTATTTACTTGTATAAACACATCTGCCAATAATTTAGCCTATCAAACCTTTTTATGTACACTGTAGTCGCTTTTCTTTGTCTTACACTGTGTGACAGAGGTATCCAAATGTTAAATTGTTGATGCCCAAAACTCAGGTAAAACCTAAACAGGGCATCAGGATCAGTCGCGGTAGGATAACTTAAAATATATAATGAGAACGCTTAATTTTGTAAGTAGATTTAAGAAAGTGCATGTTATAGCTATGTAAATGTTTTCGGGACGTGTGCTGTTTTACTGACTGTCAGGGGCGGCCCTATTCTCAGAGATACAAGATTTTTCTTAGTTCTGAGGGTAGTGTTTCTTTACAGCGGTTGGTGCGGCCTGCGTCCTGGAGCATATCTGTGCCCTAAGTAACATACTTACATTGTACCTACACATGTTTCTTTTGTTTGTTTTTTTTCTTATTGATAGTTCTACATATATGTATTCCTTACTGCGACATCATGTAAAATGTATTTCTTGAAATAAAAAAAAAAAAAAAAAAAAAAAGAACCAATAATTTTGCATGGTGGTAGGGCATTTTGCAAATACCCGCCTGGCTTCCTACCACTATGTGTCAAGTAGAAAATCTTTCACCAAGCACTTAACGGTATGTGCCGCTATGAGTCCTCCAGAAACAGTAATTTTGCATGGTGGTTGGGCAATTTGCGATTACCCGCCTGGCTAGCCACCACCTTCAAGTAGAAAATCTGTCGCCAAGCACTTAACGCTATGTGCCGCTATGTATCCTTGAGAACTAGTAGTTGTGCATGGTGGTAGGGCAATTTGCGATTACCAGCCTGGCTAGCTACCTCCCTCAAGTAAAAAATCTGTCGCCAAGCACTTAACGGTACGTGCCGTTATGAGTCCTCTAGAACCAATAATTTTGCATGGTGGTAGGACATTTTGCAAATACCCGCCTGGCTTCCTACCACTATGTGTCAAGTAGAAAATCTATCGCCAAGCACTTAACGGTATGTGCCGCTATGAGTCCTCCAGAACCAGTAATTTTGCATGGTGGTAGAGCAATTTGAGTTTACCCGCCTGGCTAGCTACCTAACCCTCAAGTAGAAAATCTGTCGCCAAGCACTTAACGTTATGTGCCGCTATGTGTCCTCTAGATAGAACTAGTAATTTGGCATGGTGGTAGGGCATTTTGCGAATACCCGCCTGGCTAGCTACTACCCTCAAGTAGAAAATCTGTCGCCAAGCACTTAGCGGTATGTATTTTAATAGTAATAGTTAAAGGTTATCAACTGTGTTACTTGCACTATAAGGGAATAGTCACAAGAATATAATAATTGAGTACTAGATTTAGTAGCAGAGACCTAAAGTAGATCAACTGTTTTAGTTACACTATGAAGCTGATAGCGTGCGGCTGGGGACATCGACCTGACGAGCGCTGTGCATCTAAAGCGCAGCGCCGCGTAGTGTCCATAGCCTGCAACTCTCGCACGCTAAATTTGCCTACTGTGCAAGTGCAAGAGGCTCTTAATGCCATAAAAACAGTTTTCTTATAACCACTGACTTAGCTTATTCCTATAAACATGACCCTCTAACATCTTTATTTCGTCTGGTAATTTATTATAAACAGTTATGCACATATTATAAAAATTTCTCTTATATATACCTTTGTGGCAGTGTGGTTGATACAATAAGTTTTTAAAACGATTGCGTTTTTGTCTTGGAAAAATGTCACTACAAACCTTGAAATAAGAAAAGTTTTGTTTGACAAATATGCATAAATCTCTGATGTACATGCATGGAAGCGGTAAAATATGATTAAGCCTAAATAAAGGCCTACAGCTGTCCAGATACCATGCTTTATTGATAACTCGGACGCATCTTTTTTGCACTTTGAATGCCTTTTCTGAGTCTACTGAGTTTCCCCATATTATGAGGACATAGTTTTCCCTTCTTTGTCTCTTACTTACTCTCACAGGAAGACATGGGTGGGTGCAATTCTAGCCCGGTAGCCTATAGGGTTTATTTAATAACTAAACAAATTCAAACCGTACACGAAGTAGCCAATATTATCGATCTCACATGTGACCAAGTTCACTGGGTCTAGATGATTGGTCAAATTTGAAGCGCTCGTAGCGTAGTTTACTTAGCTGTTCTCAACCGATCAGCAAAGTTAAGCAACGTCGCCCACAGTCATGAGTTGGACCCATCCAACTCATGACCGTGAGCGACGTTGCTAGTTGCATTGCGACTGCTAGTGACATTACTACTGAGCGTTTCCGTGCTTCGGAGGGCACGTTAAGCCGTCGGTCCCGGTTGTCGTCTTAGGAGGGCAGTCGTTATAGCATGGTGGTAGGGCATTTTGCGAATGCCCACCTGGCTAGCTACCACCCTCAAGTAGAAAATCTGTCGCGAAGCACCTAACGGTGTGTTCCGGCAGCTGTCCTTGAGAGCCAGTACTTCTAGGTTAGCCTGAACAACATCTTCGACCACATCATCACTTACCATCAGGTGAGATAGTGGTCAAAGGCTGACCTATAAGGAATAAAAAATATATATATATATTGATGAAGCCAGAAAGTCGTTATTAGAATTTCCTAACGAACGACTTATTTATATTTGGGTTTTTACCAGCAATAAACCGGCGCTTTCTAGTGATAAATCATGTTTTAATATTAACAAGCCACCCAGTTAGATGGTAGGTCCGTTGCTACGTGATAAACGATTTCTAATAGATTTTATGTTCTGGTCTTCAGTGGAATGGTTGCCAGCATATCGATATTGATGATGCGGCTCTCAGCAATACTATCCATTAACGTCTCGGGGGCCCTCATGATGAACCACTGCAGCATCCACTTCATCCTTATATCCGCTCTCTTACTGTGTAAGTACTTTTTATTCTTGAAGTTTGTTTCATGCTTAACAAGGTGGAGTTCGTTCATTTTGGTGACCGTAATAATATTTTTACGATAGACAAGGCTACTGTATTATATTTTTTTAATCATTTACAGCTGACAGCATAGCCCTTGATCATGATCTCACCTGTTGCTTTGCCCGTCTGGCTTCCATGCCAGAATTAGAACCAGACAGAAAACAGCATAAGGAGATTAACAACAGGTTTTGCATGGTGGTAGGGCAATTTGTGAATGCTTTCAAGTAGAAAATCTGTCGCCAAACACGTAATGGTTTATGTTCCGGCAGCTGTTCTTGAGAGCCAGTAATTCTAGGGTAAGCCTGTTAACACCTTCGATCACACCAGCACTTACCATCAGGAGAGATTATGGTCAAAGGCTTTACTATAAAGAAGAAAAAAAAGTTTTCTCTAGATTTTGGAAGATTATTAGAGCTTCCACCGTGCTGTGAAGCTCGACCTTGCGATAAAAGACGCTTGTTTGACTTGACTTCCTACCAGAGATGTGCTTGGTTACTAAGCAACAGATGTGTGCCAAACTCATCAATATGATCGCTTGTTTACATTGAATTGCTGAGCTTAGCATTAGTGAAAATGGGTGCAATGGACTAAGGATGATAAGTAAGGATGCCGGAGTGTTTGGCTTTGTGAAGAGTAGAGTAGACGATGTACTACATAGTTTCCTCTACGGCTACCTTGCGCAGAACATCTTCATAGCACATTTTACCAATTCCTCTAACCAACTTAACTTTGGTGGAAACTGTTAAGATTCCAGATTGCCTAGGCAGTCGTGCAGGGCAGAGTTCTTCTGCCTAGACAATCTGTTTGGAATGCTTAACTCCGGTGATTCGCCGGAAAGGCTGAAATAAAAATACAAGTAAAATACAAGAAAAATGTATGGTACCTACAGAATGATGCAGGGTTTTCTTCACTCCGTCGTTGATCCCCTCAGCCTATCGTACCCTAGGGAACCTATCTGGCCAGATGGTCTCTACTACTAGGGTAGTTACGGTTACCATCCAGTCCTTGAGGCTCCAAAGTCACGACGGCACCGTCGCACAATTACAATCACAAAATCAAAAGGATGATTAACAATCCTTGCAAATAAAACAATAAAAACGCAAATTCAACAATAATGACGACAAAAGGGAATCAGAAGGAGAATGATTTTCCAAAATTTTACCAAGTTAATTTCACGTACAAAAATCCATAGATCACAAAAGACGACTAGCAAAAGCGATGTGTTCCAATTGCCCGCGAAATAGATCGGTCCGAACAGAAACCATCACTCATTTTTGTAGCTAAGCTTTGACCTCGCTTCTCGCTTAAGCTACATCGCACATTTTTGGTGGAAAAGCAGACTAATACCATAAAGCTTCACCAGTTTTGCCCATATGAATATTATCAGAGTATGTGCATCTGTTCAGTACTTTGTCGGGTTCGTAACCCGGTAGCAATATCTATACTGAATAAATTATAATATATTTTCTATTTGTTGCAGGTGGTCTGATAGTATCATTCTTTTTACCGTCGGACAAACTAACGAAATCACAATGAATGGATTTAAAAGACACCAGAAAATATGTTACTTAGGCTTTCGCTCTAATTAACTCTACATTTCTTTGAGCATTAACAAAGATAGAAGCTGGAATATATGATATATACAGATAACTTTATGTTTACTTACGTAGTATGAGTTATTTATGAAGTAAGCAACGTAGTTTTTACGAAATATTTATTAAATAGACTATAGAATAAATTCCAAAAAAAAGTTAATGGTCTTTGTTATTTATTTTTAAATAATCTCATAACACACTGTGGAAGATTATAAGCTGTAATGGAAATAAAAAAAATCAAAATAAAAAAAAAAACATAAATTGTTTGATTGGGCCAACTCCCATCTCTTAATTCAGTCTTATTTTAACCTTACATTAACAATTTTAATTTGCACTACCACATGTCACTATAGTAAACTTACATTAGAACTTCAACGTGAGAGCGGGCTGCATAAATTGAATCAAGACATTTGTGCGATAGAGATAGTGCTATATAAACATTATTGTTTCGTGTCGGCCACGGTACGAATCTTAGTATCGATATTTTAAGTTTGAAATAATGATGTTGGTTTTCCATAATAATTTTTAAAAGGTGGGAGTTGGGCCCCTGATCCACTTTTCTGGTGCCGTAGATGCTTATCTGTACGTAGAGTAGTGGTAGAAGTAGAGATCAGTATTCGTCGTTGGGATTGGTCAGTGCAGAGCCCCGACCTTGAACTCCATTGAGCACGTTCGGGAGCCCTAAAAAGGTGAGTACGATCTGTCCAACCCGCACAAAACATCAGGGAGTTTAAACGTGTTTACTCGGCTGAAATGGGAAATCATTCCACAGGACACCATCAAAAGCCGGATGCAAAGCTTGCCAAGACAATTACAAACTATAATCGCTGCAAGAGGAGGTCATACTCGTTATTTAGGGTTCCGTACCCAACGGGTAAAAACGGGACCCTATTACTGAGACTTCGCTCTCCCTCCGTAAGGCCATCCCTCCGTCCTTCTGTCACCAGGTTGTATCTCAAGAACGGTGATAGCTAGACAGTTTTAAATAATCACAGATGATGTATTTTTATTGCCGCTATAACAACAAATTACTAAAAATAAAATAAATATTTAGGGGGGTACTTAATTTTTTTACCGTTTCCCTCTCGATGTTAATAACGGTGACAGGTAGACGCTTTAACTAGTCACAGAATATTTAGTTACGGAATCCTTTGTGCGCGAGTCCCACTCGCACTTGGCCGGTTTTTTATTTTCATTTATTAAAATATCATAAAAATACTTGTAGTCTTCAAAGTCCAAAACCAGGACCAGCGTAGACGGCCAAGGAAGCGTTCCGCTGTAAATGCCACCAGCGGTCACCCATCTACGTATGGTGACCTAGTTAGAGTCGAGTGATCAGAACGACTATGCAAGTTACGCGTTCGAGTACGAGTACTTCGCATATTTTCGTTCTCCAAAGATTCACAATATTAAAGAACATATTAATATCTACAAAAAATGTCGCGATAGCATATGTCTAACTATTGTAGTGATGTCACTATAACTACTTTTAACGTTTGAAATTTAATAGAATTTCCCACCTAAATCAGACCAAGTTCTTTATACCTTAGCCTTAATCGTTACCTAAATAAATTTTTCTAGCAAGGCAGTTTCAATACCTGTAAATGACTTTTTAGTTTTTTAAAATCGGACGTTCCTTTCGAAAGATATTACGAGTTTAATAAAATTTAAATAAAATTAATTCGCCGCTACGCGCCGCCACCGCCGCCGCCCGCGCCGTGACTTGCCGGAGCGCCGGGGCCGGAGTGCAGGAGAGGGGCACATGTATGAAATAGGTAGCCGACTCCCTACGCAGCGGACGTAACCAACATTAAGTTATTTTGAAGAAATATTTTGTTTTAGCACCTTTTTAATTCTTTCAGAACTCCTAAGTGCTTATTACCAAAAGTTCTTATTAGAACTACATATTTCAACATTCCAAGTAGGATCAACAATTCCTACTGAATTTTTAAAATATATCTTAAAATACAGGCATATATGCAGCAAACTTAAGTGTCCAGCACAGATCATTTCAAATACAGCGATTGGTGCTTGGCAAGAGATAATCTCGTTCACGGTGGACGTTTTTGAAGCAGTGATGGCTCAGTGACATTGGCTATGGACTGCCGCGCAGCAGGTCCATGGTCCGAATCCCGCCGCGGGCTTGAGCTTCACCGCTTGGTGGAAGGGCAATTTGCGAATGCCCGCCTGGCTTAAACGCCAAATAATAGATATGTTGAAAGTCCCTATTTAACAATTCTATGGCAGGCTTTTTTATGCCTGATAGGTAAAGGCATAAAAAAAAAGCCTGCCATAGAATTTCTAAATACTGACATCTTTCAACATGTCTATTATTTGGCGTTATATTATGTTTCCTAGAAGTATAATTATATTATATTTTTGAACTTGACGTCACTGCACCAAAAGATGAAGCATTGTTTTAATCATATCTTTATTGTTATGCAAAATTAATACTGCAAATTACATTTAATCTCATAATGTCATCGCTTACTGCAGAGGTGAACAGAAGTGTGAGCATTAAAGTCATTGAATTAAGATACAATTGAGAAATAATTTTTGTTTAGGGTTCTATACAGAAGTATAACTGGATTTTTTATAGATTTCAACTAAAACATGGACGAGAAGTTTTAATTAGACTATTCACGTGAAGTTTTGAAGCAATGATGGCCGAGCGGTAATAGCTATGGACTGCCGCAGTACCCTGATTCTATCCCCGCCGCCGGCTTGAGCTTCACCGCATGGTGGAAGGGCATTTTGCGATTGCCCGCCTGGCTTCCTACCACCCTCAAGTATAAAATCAGTTGCCAAGCACCTTACAGTGTGTTCCGGCAGCAGTCCTTGAGAGCCACTGAAATTACAGGCACATGAGACTTAACAACTGTGTCTGTGACGGGCGCAGTGCAATTCGTGACTTTTTTTTATGCCTGATAGAAAAAAAATTGTAACAGAATAATCACGAGGACCACCTGATGTTCAAAATCTTTTGTGCTTGTAATTTAATATTTCATATTTTTATTTCTTAGCTCGATGTAAATATTCAAAACTATTTTCAAAGGGAGCGCGGCGTGGTCCAGTGTTGCCGCGGTGCGCACCGTTGGCTCGCAGACTCAAACTTCATACAATAAGTTTTTCTAGTACTGTCTGACACTTTTAAGTTCTGTGTCTCGCAGCAAAGATAACGCCTACTTAAGGCCAAGAGCGCAGGCCCAAATATTTTTTTTTAAATAATAGTCAAAAATAAAATATTCATCTCAAAATGTTTGTTAAGACTAGCAGAAGTCAACCCTAACAGGTTGTTAGCATTTTACCAATAACACTGTATTAATGGTAACAGTACGATTTTTTTTACAATGGGATATTATCATTTTATTTTTGAATTATTTGAAATCTGTATTATTTATTTATGAAAAATTTAATTTCGTTATTTTGTGACCTGGCACATTATTTGATTCCATCTGTTTAATAAATTGTATGTAATTTTATATAATTATGAAAATGATAAATTAAGATATTATGTATTTTATGATTAATGAGATACCTAGTATAACGTACCATTGTTATAAGGTAAATAAAGAATCTGAATCTATTATTATTGTTATTTTTTATTATTCTTCAAAACAGTGTTAACAAATACATACATAATTACAATATACCTAGTTTCTAATCTTATTCTAATAAACACAATGAATGTATGTTCAGACAATCGGTTCCGAACTAGGCGCAGCCTGTATCTTGGTAACCCTTAATAACCCATAAAGTTTTAAAATATTTTATGTCCTCCCATTGAACAATTAATTATTTTCTTATTTAATTTAATTACAAGTTAAAGAGCATCCTACGTGTACTGTCCATGTCTTGGCTCTGGATCCATGTTCAGGCTCTGGATAGTGAACCTGAAGTATAATTTAGTGGCACAGTAGTTAGGATTGTGAACGAGTTGATATATTCGGGGCATCTGCTGAAGGAACAATTGCAATACGACGATTATATTGAGCGGGAGAGAAAACTTACTGATTTTACTTAACAAACGTAATCTACTAATAAGAAACTAAGAAATTCCTTCAAATTCATCTCTACTGTCCTTATGGTCACTAGTATTATCGCACCTCCTCCTTTTAATAGTAGTGGCACATTAATATAAATTTGCTCTAATCATCAAAATTCTAGTAAAATGGCGTCCCACCATTTCATTTTACGTAACATTCAAAAAGACGTAGAGAAAAATTGTAAGAGTTTGTGTGATAAACAATAAAGTATTTAATAATAACAAATATTTTTAAAATATTTTATGAAAACATCAAATTAATATTTTAATAAAACACTTAAAATATACAAAAATATATCTAGTGACAATTCCGCCTAATTTTCCTGTTAAGCCGACGTGACGTCACAAACGCCACGCAGCCAAACCGGAAGAATTTTCGACGCGTTTCGATTCTACACGAAATATTTATTTAGTTCTAACATCTGGCAACAATCTATGCATGCATTATATAATCTTTGGTTGAGAAAAATATACGGCGGAAACCGGTCGAGAATAGATTAAAGTGATTGATAAAGTCCAAAATATTGCCTAATTAACAGTCTCATTTATAACTACTGTGCCCTGATCCGCTGCCTCATCCCCCTTGACAAAAATATTCTTAATTACGTTCTATTTCACGCGTTCTTAAAATGCGTTGAAACAAAATTCATTTGCTAAAGCAAGAAATCGTATTAAGTAACTCTCAATACAACCCATTACGTTTGTACAACAATAACTTCCACGGAACCCTAATTTCCACTTTATTACTATTCAACGTTAATTTGATAAGCAACAGACAACTAAAATATACCTACTATTAAAATGCAAGATCCGTAGCAAAGTTTATCGCTATGTGCGGCAGTCAATGTGAATTTTTAGTGTTTGCTTAAATACATTTGAACGTGTACATAAGTGAGAGAATGTTTTATAAAACAGGAAACTATGTTGTAAATTCAGGAATTTTAGATGATAACGGTAAGTGCAAAAGGGACGGAATATGGACAATCAGCAAAGAAGACACAGATACCAAAACTTATACGTACAACGAGGCTGTGGATTTGACAGGCAAGTTTTTTATTATTAATGACTATCCAAAACTAAACAATTGATAAAGTATAGGATACACTCATAAGTTACATTTCTTATTGTGTAACTAAAATGGCGATAAATTTAATAATTTTAACATAATTTTGTATATTTCAAACAAGAAGCTCACTAAGAAGTTTGAATTTCAAAATGTAGATAGTTTTTATTTCCATTTTAGGCCACTATTGTTTGATTCGAAATTCGCGAAGACGAGCTCCTCCACAGCAAAATAACTGATGCGCATTTGTGCAAGTAGGTCACGTTTATACATTATGTCTTAGTGTGAGTGTAAATGCTAATGCTCATACAGTAAACAAAACACACAGTAAAGTTGTAAAATATAAGCCCTTGGGTTGGCAGTAGAAGTTGCAACTTCACTCATACAATATGGAAGGGCGAGCATTCATGATTGGACCGAGGATACAAATGCCTGTAGAATGGAACAGTAGCTTGCATGCTTGTTAACGGCATATAGAAGTTACTGGCACAATGTGGATAGCTGTACAAGTGAAACTTGCATGTCGTGTCCTTGCATGCCTTTATTTGTAAGAAGTATACACAAACCAGTTTCCGAGACAGCCCCCCGCAGCCCCTCTCTCACGTTGCATGCCAGTAAATCAAATGTTGTGCTATCTACTTGTGTGGCAGATACAGGCATGCCAGTTAGCGTATACACATTAAAGTAGGCGGCATGTGCAAGGAGCGTTTATGCAAGTGTGCCAGCTATAGTCATGTGTATCCCCGCCTACGTTGACCATAGATATTAACTAACGCTTAGTACGCTGTTTGCTTGATATTAAGCTTTTGTTCCTGTTCCTGTCCATACTAAATATATTTGTCTACAAATAATAAGATCTAATTTACATCATAATTTTTTTCCTGCCCTATGGTAAATAATGTCACTAAGAAGTTTTTTCTATTTTATTTAATTATTTAAAATTTCACCACTGACTTGTTGCTAAAGACAATTTATTTATTCAAGTGATCCATACATACTTTCTATGGCCTTTCGCCTATCCCAATATTCGTTCATATTTATTAGGTTCGCGAACACTATGCCATCCGGCACTGTATCATCATCGCTCAACTTAAGATGCCCAGCAGTACTTAGTATCCCTCCTTTCCTGGCACTAACGTTAATCTCAATTCCCACGAAGTGGCAGGTGTCAAATAATATAAATACCGCCGCTTCCGCGTACGGTTACGTTTTTATTCAATTCCTTTTTTCAGTAAATAATTTTGATGAGGGACCTATAATTATTATGGTATGTATTTATGTTAATGTGTATGTGTGTAAGTATATGTCTTTATTATAAATGTGTTTAATATATGTATATATTTATGATATATACAAGTTATAGATGTATACTATATGTTATATATGTAATATTATAAATAATGTATATATAAGTTATATAATGTACTCGTATATATTTCAAATATAATTTAAAATATTATGCATCTTCTACTATATCATAACTGCAACCGCTTTTAATATGTTAGCTTGTTTAAAACTCCATCCTAAGGCTGCCTGGTTGTGATCACTTTTAGTGGTAAGGCCGCTCATTGTAACACTTTACTAATTTGTTTGTTTTTAGTCAACACTTTCTTCCTTCCCAACGTTCTACTAAAAATATCCAAATTCCAGGATAGTAACCGCTTGCGTTTTTCTTTAATAAATCTAGGAGTCTCTTTGATAGGGCTCCATAATGCTCTTTCTGTACGGAACCAAGTAAAAATACAATTCTATCTTGTGTGCTCAAGTGATGACTTCTGTATTATCTTTCAGGACATGGATTTTACAGCATTATGATGCTGGCCGCTGGCTGCTTCTCTATGATGGGTATGAGCTTGGACTGTTTTGCTTTGCCAGCGGTAAGCTCCGTAGCTGCTTGCGAACTCGAAATGGGCACTTACGAGGAGAATATTATAATGTCCATACCATTTTTAGGTAAATTTTTGAAGCGCTCGTGGAGAAGTTTGCTTATCTGTTCTTAACCGTCCGTTTTTATTATGATATTGTGACGGAACAAGCCTGAGGCCCACCTGATGTTAAGTGGACTAACCTCCGCCTATAACAGACGCATTTCGTCAACGACGAATTGCACTGTGCCCGTCACACTGAGACGTACAGATGTTAGGTCTCATGTGCCTGTAATTACTGGCTCTCAATACTGCTGCCGGAACACACTATTAGGTGCTTGGCGGCAGATTTTCTGCTTGAAGTGTTTATTAGGACTAACAGAAGTTAACTTTAAGTGGTTGTTAGCAATTTTCTATAACCTTGTATATTAAAGTAGTGTCATCAGGATTACAGAAAGTTGCTGCTAGAATGTCACCCCCCATTTCTACCCGTGGGTGTCGTAAAGGACGACTAAGGGTAACACATCAGAAGGTGGGCAGCAGCGCTTTCTGAGGAACTGATATCTCACACTGCGATCCTCACGACTCCTGCCAAGCGTGATCATGGCAAATTATGGGCGAGGATGTATTCAGCAGCGGACAACCCAGCTGATACAGTAAAGTACAGTACAGCTCTTGTATCATGGCATAATGAGACTATATATTTTTTATTTCACATTAAAAATTGCTATAATAAAAACGTTTTAAGAAAATCATACTTGCACTCCAGGAGCGATGCTGACGGCCTATCCTTGGGGCTATTTTGCCGACACTCGGGGACGCCGGCGGGCGCTGATGCTAGCCATGTGGGGCAGTTTTATTGCTTCTTTTCTCGCCGCCTTCTCCAAGCACTGGCTTATGCTTGCCTTGCTCAAATGCATTAGCATATCTTGGTAAGTATGAAGAATACCTTGAGATCTTCTTAGAAATGGAGATGGAAAATGTTTCAGAGTTTTTTTTAGACCTTAGAAATACATGTACCAAACTGATAAAAGTTTGCCTCGCTGTTTTTTTTATGGGATAAGAGGGCAAACGTGCTCGTGGCTAACCTGGTGGTAATTGATCACCGTTGTCTACGAACATCCGCAACACCAAGGATTCGTTGCCGGCCTTTGAGGAAGGAGAATTTGCTTTCTTTTTGAAGGCTCCTAAGTCGTATCAGTTGGGAAATACTTCACATTGTAGCTGGTTTTACAATGTGCTGTTCCACACTTAGTATGTTATATGGACACGAAGAATAAATTGTGTATTAAAAAAAACAAATACTTACGCTAAAAGAAAAAACTAAAATAAGTACATAAACAGTAAATTAGGTTGTAGAATGTATGTCCAACACATCAAATTTCAATGTATATATATTGTAATAAAATTAAAATATGTATATTAACATTGACTACTGCTTACAATATTCTAGTTCTACCCGAAAACAATCGGCTAATACTAAATATACTAAATTTAACCAACAGTAAATGGCTACACCTAGCTCTAACCGGTTAAAACTAGACGTAGCCGCGCTTCGGGCTCTAGCCGTAACATATACATACACGATAATGTATCATTTTTTAAAACCATACAATCATTTTTCTTATTGATGTAGTTGTAACATTATGTAGTTGGTAAAATATGTCATCTCAAACAACACTAAATACCACAGTACTTTTGAAGCAGTGATAGCTCATTGGCATTGGTTATGGACTGCCGCGCAGCAGGTCCATGGTTCGAATCTCACCGCAGGCTTGAGCTTCACCGCATGGTGCAAGGGAATTTTGTGAATGCCCGCCTGGGTAGCAACCACCTTCAAGTAGGAAATATGTCGCCAAGCACCTGACGGTATGTTCGTGCTGTCCTTGAGAGCCAGTCATTCTAGGTTAACCTTATATTAATTAATTAACTAACTTAAATTAACTTATCAGAGCGCTTGGTCGATGCGACGCGTGATCAAAATGCTGGCACCTATTTGGCTCCAGGAATAAGCATTGCAATTCAACGGGGCAATGCTGCCAGTATGCTGGGCACGCTGCCAACTGGTAGTGGGCATTTGGACTGGGTATAAGTCTGCAATGACTTATAGGCAGCTAAATGCTTCTATTGTAGTAGCAGTAGTGTTGTATATAGATCGTAGTATTTTGTTAATAAAGACATACCGCCGGTTAAAAAAAAAGGTAACTTAAAATGAGGTCTGATTTCGGTTTAAGATCAGGCCGTAAACTTGACGTCAACCAACCTTAGAAATACTCCCGTTTTCAGTATGTTTACCGCTATGGATAATCAGGATTAATAGGTAAGGTGCTGTTGTGTACCCTTTTCACCGCCAAATCTGTAGCATAATCCACCCACATTGATATCTCTTATGTGATGCTGGTCAGAAACACATATTTTCCCTCAATCACCTTTTATGACATCTAATTATCCAAGATATACTCAAAGTCTTTCAGAATTTACAAACACAATCTAGTTACCGTGTAGGTATTATTATTGTTATTATATTTTGAATATAAACTTTATAAATATATTTTTTTCAGCTCTACTAGTGGTCAGTCAATGGCATACACGCTAGTTGGGGAGTGTTGTGCAGCAAAAGTGAAAGTGGCGTACCTCTTCATAATGACAGCATCTTTACACATGTGCCCACCTATACAAATGGGTCAGTTCTATTCTTTGCTTAACATTTTTGAAGCAGTGATGGCTCAGTGGCTTTGGCTATGGACTGCCGTGCAGCATGTCCATAGTTCGAATCCCACCGCGGGTTTGAGCTTCACCGCATGGTGGAAGGGCATTTTGGGAATGCCCGCCTGGCTAGCGAGCGCCCTCAAGTAGAAAATCTGTTGCTAAGCACCTAACGGTGTGTTCCGGCAGCAGTCCTTGAAGAACCAGTGAAATTACTAGTATTTAGTAAAAAGTTGTATTGGGGGGATTTGCGCAGTATTATACGCAGTTTTTACCCCACGTTTCACGTCTTGAGGATCGCAGTAGAAGTTGTCAGTTCTCTAGAAACACACCCATGTTTCCTTGTTGAGTCAAGGACTTCACATTTATTAACTCAGGGTCGTGGACTCACGCAAATACTTCCCGTGTTAGACTTAAGAGCGTATTTGTCGTAAAATCAATTTTAAATTTCCTATGTACGTACCCTATAGGCAGCCTATAGGGTACCCTATATTCTCATTAGTGTGAATGGCTTTTATTCAGGAAATGTTTATTTATTCAGATAGGACACGGTCATATTGGTTATTCACGTTCACCTTATTACTCTTCCTACCGGTCGATGCTATGTAAGTCATCAATTTCAAACTTAAAATATAGAGAACTCTATCACTATTCAACTTCTATTTATTTTTTACAAAATCACAAATATACGATAGGAAAAATTTAAGTCATGTGCGGGATTCGAACCCGCATCCATCCACCCCTTGAGCCGGGGTATGCTCTAACCAATTGAGCTAACATGACATGACGTCATAACTCAAATTTTTCCTATCGTTCTTAACCATCGTATTGGGATGGACTTGTAATGAAATCCGCATAGCAGGCGTTATTGCAAACCTAACAATAATAAAATTCTATTTATTTTTTCAGCCCTTCATTACTATACCTTAACACTAAACTATTCCATTGACCTTGGTATCATCACTTTTACACCATGGCGTATGTTGGCCATAATCTTGGCTCTTCCTTTGGCTGCCTGTGGTATACTTCTCTGTTTTTTGTACGAAAGCCCCAAGTTCCTGGCCAATGCTGGCAAGGAAAATGAAGCTGTGAAGACTTTGGCCAACATTTGGAAGAGGAATGGACAAGGCCACAGAAAGTATCCGGTAAGTTTAAAAAAAACTATATTCTCTCGAATTTTTGTGCCAATTTGTTAAAAGAAATAAGTTCAATAATGTATGTACTACTACGTACAACATTGTGTATGTTTTTAAAGTTTTTACGTTAGCTTTTGACCATTAAGTATTACATTTGTGGCATAGTGATAATGTTGTCAAAGATTATACAAAGACTAAACATTTGATTGTAGTCTCTCTTAAAGATAGCTGACATGCCGTTTGGTGCATGGTGAATGATTTCCTAAGTGTAGGTGGTAGCTAACCAGACGAGCATTTGCAAAACACTCTACCACCAAGCGGTAAAACTTAAGCCTAAAGCGGGATTCCATATTACCTGACGTGACAGTCAATATTGCTGTTAGATCATAACTGTTACATAAAACACACAAAATCAATAAATATCCTATGCTCTGGACTGCTGTTAATCTGTAAGAGAAATTACTTACTCGGTAATCTTTTTATTGTTATTTTTTTATTTGTCTTCTTTTTTATATCTTTGTATTGTAATAATTGCATGTTCTATCTACAATGAGATTAAATATTATAGTAATTAACGCCCCCCATGACTATGTTCCCGTACAACACCTAAGGGAACGGAAGTGACTGAAAATCAGCGTCGCCTGGAATGAATATTTCGGGTTGCACAAGCTGAGTCACCTCGCTTTGCTTTGTTTCCTTCATATAGTTTTTAATTATCTCTGTCTAGTTATAAATGGAAAACAGTAAATATTTTTTATTATTATTATTGTTAATCTGATTTGAGACCTCACGATAAGTCGTAACAGACGTATTGCTGCAGTAAGAAAACATCCTAATTTTCTTTCTACAGTTACAGCATTTTTATGATATATAGTCAGAATAAGATTAGTTACATCAGATTTGATGACTCGATCATATACGGAATGATCGTATCCTGAAACTATCAACAAGATCAAGGAATTGACTGCAACAAAAAGAACTTCAGTCTAGTCAACATGAATAATCGACTCACCCTACTCGAGGCTATGACTGATGACCTAATAGCTATAAAGTGTAAGGTTTTGTCCTTTTATCGTGATGAATAGTTTCGAGATCAGTAAATAAAAATCAAGGGAGTGCTGTCAGAGAAAAATGAGCACCTTTACGAGTCGCTAATCAAAATTGGTGTTGTTCTAAAATGTACAGTATCTAAATCCCAGATTAACAACATCCGTAGAATCCCATCACAGAGTAACAATAAGAATAAATCTATTATTGCTAGTTTCCGGAATAGATAAGTTAAGGAATAAGTATTTAGCATCCTCAGCACGACTATCGGGGATCAAAGTTTCACAAGTGATAATAGCAATGGGTTTTTTTAAAAACGAGCATCTGGTGCCTGGTTATAAAAATCTACTTACACAAAATAAAGCTTCTGCAAAAGATAAGATAAATGCAATATTCATTGGGGTGAATTTCTAGGAAATGCATAACGGAATGCGGAATAACGTTCATAATTTCTGATCACCATAAACTCAAATTTGAGTCAGATTAAAATTAATTAGCATAAACTATTACTTATTTAGCTTTAAATGCTTTGCAGTTTCTGACCTTAAACCATACTCATCATTCGTTCATAGAATATGCTTTTTAACATCCTTGCTCGTAAAATGAGCTTTATTATATTGTTCTTAGGGCCATAAACCAAACTATAACACCCTCGTGCATAATAATATTATACACTAGTGCGTAATAGAATTATCCCTACAAAGTTAAGTTAGCACCTAACTGCAAATTATATGCGAGTAAACAGAGCATTTTCAATTTAATCGGGTAATTTATCCCTACAAAGTTAAGTTAGTACCTAACTGCAAATTATACCTATGCGAGTACACAGAGCATTTTCAATTTAACCGGGTAATACAGATTTGTAACATCAAAGAGGTTTATATTATGTAATCAACCATCATAAATTTGCCGGGCACAAAAAAATATAACTTGCGCGCTATTTTCCATAATTTTCGTATGTTGTTTGTATCGCATTTGAGCAATATAATATATTTTTATTCCTCGCAAGGGTGTTGAAAAAGTGCGTATGAAACTCGTGAGCAACATGCTCATTATACACTCGGCTGATTTACGCCCTCGCCTACGGCTCGAGCTGCAACACACAGCCTCGTGGAGAATGAGCAACTTAGCTCACTTGTATCATAATCTACTAATATATTTCAACATTTATCATGTTGACATAGACAATATCTGTTCATTTACATATCCATCAATACGCAATTTAAATTATTTCTTGTTTCAGGTAAACAAAATCATCATCAATGAAGAAGGTGTCATCAGAAATTCGGATGTACCATTTTTGCAGTCACTATGGAACCAAACTATTCCTCTGTTCAGAATGCCGTTGCTTTGGAGGACTTTGCAGCTCTACTTTTTAATCATGGTCGTATATGGAGCGTAAGTTCGATCGGTAGCATTTTAATATTGTTTTTCTGAGACCAAAGTCTTACGATGGAGAAAACCTATCAACATTGTTTTCTCTAGTTTTCACAAAGCACAATGACCAATAGAGTGCCAGGAATTCCCTTGGTCGCATAGACCAAGCAGTGATTTTGAAGCATTGATGGCTCAGTGGCATTGGCTATGGACTGCCGCGCAGCAGGTCCATGGTTCGAATCCCGCAACGGGCCTGAGCTTCGACGCATGGTGGAAGGGCATTTTGCAAATGCCAAAAATCTGTCGCCAAGCACCTAACGGTGTGTTCCGGCGGCAATCCTTGAGAGCCAGTGAAATTGCAGGCACATGAGACTTAACAACTATGTCTCAAGGTGACAGGCGCAGTACAATTCGTGACTTGTGACGAAATGCATCTGTTATAGGCAGAGCTTACAACCCGAAGAGGTTGTAAGTATTTTACCAGTAACCCTGTATAACTTCGATTGAACTCACAAATAATAATTAATCCGTGCCCTGTTGATTAATAATTTACACGGGAAATGCTAACATCGGAGCTTGTCGTCGTTTTATTATTAAGATCCGAGATATTTCTCTAATGTAATTATAACTTATATTATTATCGTATCCTAATATTTGAGATAACTTTGTCGTTTCTTGAAATTAACAAAATTACAACGAAAGAAAAAAATATATTCATCAAGGCGGTTCAACAATAGCAACGAAAGGTTAAAATTAAGCTAAGATTCACTCACCACAATAGTAAATTGGCACAGAATGCCCCTGCTATAGAGACAAGTGCTCGTAGGTATAAATTTTGGCCCAGGTTATAATTTTCGCTTAGCAGGATTTAATGTGATAATTACAATGTTAAAGAATCTACAAACACGAAAATTTTCTACTGATGCAAAAATGTATCCGTTCCCCGTACGATGATTTGGTCATGTCAGTAAACATTTCTATTGCAAGAACAAATAATCTTAGCAAATAATTTAACGTATTTCAGAGTATCAGGTTTACTAGGCTGGTACCCATTCCTGGCAGATGCATTCATATCGGGCTCATTGTCAAGCCAAAACATTACCGAGGAAGGTATTTGTGTCATGATCAGTCGGTACGCAGCACTTAAGGCAGATGGTGATAGCAGCGTAAGTATCCTGAATATTAATATACTATAGGTATAACTACCTTCACGATGATTTCCTGTAAATAATGACGATTGCGCAGCACACTACTTTTCGCGCAAATGCTAGTAGCTCGACGTAAATATCACAACGATTATAATGTGTTTACCGATTTACTTTCATTTTTAATTTCTTAAGCAAAAGTAGACTTATAATGACATATGTAAATTCGTTTTTTATTCCCCAAAAATTGTATTAGATAGTGAAAATAATAGCGTTAAAGTCAAACAACAATTTGTTTTAATTTCATCTGTCCTGACTTCCGGAAGAATACACCAAATAATTGTCAAACGTGTCGTATGTCGGGACTGACAACTTCTAGACAAAAATATTGTTATGTATTCATAGTGTACAACTGCTAAAATGAATCTTATTAAATAGAACTTATGATATTGAAAGAACTTATAATATTGATATTAATTTCCAACCTCTTTCGCGGTCATGGGACATCTATAATATCCGAATAGGATTTGCGAAAGGTGCACATGTTATAGTTACAGTTTCAGTGCAGACGTTTATGAGGCAAATAGCACCACCGTTGTCTACATTTCTGTTTATATCATCCCCAACGTTAACATCCTCATCAATCGATTCATTAACCGCTGCGTTTAATCGTTACAGAACGTCTCTTACACTTCCTTGTGACGTACGATCTCTAATTGAGACACACTTATGAAGGACATTGAACGTTTTCAACCTATCATGTTCACTCACTTATTATCATCTTTCAAGTATCCATCACAACAAGTTTTTTCAGTCTTCTTTTTATTACTGATGCTTTAAGCTTTGACAATTATCTTATGGTGAGTGATGATGCGGTCGAATGTGTTGACATACTAAATCTAGAATGACTGGCTCTCAATAACAGCTGCCAGAACACACCCTTACGTGCTTAAAGACATAATAATATCTTCTATTCGAGGGTGCAAGTGACACCATACGGTGAATCAGAAACACACTGTGGGATAAGAGCCTTGTAACTTTTGCTCAGCTATCCATAGCTATTGCATTTGGGCTAAAATTATCTAACACAGCCTTAGTGATACCTTGTGCTATTTTTTTATAGCTGATAGGCTATCCTTTGACACATCATCACTTACCATCAGGTGAGATAGTGACCTGATGTAAGTGATGATGTGGTCGAAGATGATGTTGTTCAGGCTAGCCTATAATTACTGGCTCTCAGGCACAGCTGCGGGAATACAACAACACACAATTTTAAAATATATAAATGACTCACTGTTTCACATCCACATTTATTAAGTCCATCCCATGGTAAAACCCTCATATATTAACACACTACAATGTCTCCTTTCTTAGCATCTCTATCTTTCTCTTTCAGTCTTCTCGCCAACATACGTTATGAGTCCTATTGTCTCAGTTATTTCATTAATGCCGTGCTATTCCGTCAAAATAAGCTAAAATAATACCACCTCCACAACAAGCCGAAAGTTCCAGAACAGTATCGAAAATCAATCAATTGCAAATCCTCATATTTATAGTTTTTTTTTTGGTGGTTAACGATAAAATAAATAAACAAGCAACTTGTTTCTCTAATTTCAGATATCCTGTGTACCCAAGTCAAATCTGACAGTTATTTGGGCAAGTTTGGGGCAAGGAGTGGCCTTATCTACAATAAACTGTGCTATTGGTTTTCTGGAACACCGAAGAAAACTGCTCATGATTGGTTCAATGCTGATCCCTTGCGTGGCTGCTCTTAGCTGTGCCATCCTGCCCAGTAACGCTGCCAGTTTGACAGCATACTTTTCGATATTCTTGTGTATATTGGGTATTGGGATAATCATGTCATATTTTGTTGATCTTTATCCAACTTCTCATCGGTAAGTACATTTCTATGAATATAATATTAAGGCTAGCGTGCTCGTGGCGCTTTCCATATAAACATAGTTTCGTCATATTTTAAATATTAAGTGTTCCAACTCGTCAAAACTTTGCACATATGTCCTTGAGCCTAATATCCATGCTTTTGGTTTGCCAGATTTCCGTAAAATTAAGTATTTAAAAAAAATCGTTTAATCTTTTTGTATGAGAATTGTTATTTGACATTTAGGGATAACATGAATAATAAATCAAAAAACTGGCAAACCAGAAGCATATATATTGGGCTCAGCAATTTAAATATATAATTTCACTGAGTTTGAAGACTTGGTATTTAAAATATGACAAAAATACGCTTGTATGGAAAGCCTTCCGTGCACTCTACTCTTAAGATATTAACCTAGATATATAGAAAAGCAACTTCCCAAATGTAAACTGAGCTGTATGTAAACTTTTGTCTACCAATTGAATAAACTGCATTTTGTTTATTGAACATGTTTGAGAAATACGCAATACCATTTCTTTACCATTTAGAGATGAACTATCAGAGGTAGTGAAGTATCAAACCTATATATAATAATAATAAAGAAGATGTAGTTTTTTTTAACATTTCTTTTAACTTTCCGAATTGCGGCAGTTATTAATTATCCTGGGGATAAAGCTGTTTATCTGTTTTATAAATAAACTTTCCTCCCCGTGGGGTGCCGGGTTAGAATTGCACCTCCCCATATCTTCCCCTGGGTGTCGTAAGAGGCGACTATGAGAAAAAATACTAGAAGGTGGGCAGCAGCGCCTTCTAAAGAACTGCCATCTTACACTGCGATCCCCAAGCCAAGCCAAGCGTGGGGATTAAGGCTAATGCCCCCTTAATAGGGGAGGCTGTGTTCAGAAGTGGACGATCCGGCTGATACAGTACAGTACATATTATAAACTTAAAAAAAAATGTTCGGAGCAGACCACCCAGGTCTGAATGGTCCATTAGTAATAAATCAGTTTGTAATAGATCTATTCTGCTCCTAGCGGAATGGTTTCCTGCCTTGCTATTTTGCTGACGCGGTTCTCAGCGATACTGTCCATCAACGTAACTGGATCTCTCATCATGGACCACTGCTACATCAACTTCATCCTCATCTCCATTGTCTTATTGTGTAAGTAGTTTTCCGTTAATTGTACATCTTAAATTTGAAATTGATCTTAAGATGCAGTTTTTGACCACCAGTAGTCTTTGACCACTATCTCACCTGATAGTAAGTGATGATGTGGTCGAAGATGTTGTTCAGGCTAACCTAGAAGTACTGGCTCTCAAGGACTGCTGCCGGAACATATCGTTAGGTGCTTGGCGACAGATTTTCTACTTGAAGGTGGTCGCTAGTCGGGCAAGTCGCTAGTCGCAAAATGCCCTTCCACCATGCGGTGAAGCTCAAGCCGGCGGTGGGATTCGAACCATGGACCTGCGGCACGGCAGTCCATAACCAATGCCACTGGGCCATGACTGCAAAAATGGTACTGAATTGTGTTTGAAAATAGGTTTTTTGTGTACCGAAAGTTGGAAATATAATAAAATTTACGAAATAGCGGTTAATATGTATTTGAAGTTATCGACACCCTTATAAGTACTTTTGGGTCGTTATCGACACCCTGGGCGTATATGAGTAATATACATTTTTTTTTAATTTGTTGCAGGTGGTGTGATAGCATCGTGTTTTTTACCACCAGACAAACAAATGAAATCGCAATGAACAAGCTTATAAGAAACCAGGAAACATATCACCTAGTACCTAATTTTGATGTAGTATCGGTACTTATGTAATATTAGTTAGGTATAATAATTATATTTTTGAGATACTTGTGTGGTAAGCAATGTGTTATTTTAACATGATATTTGTCAAATAGACTGAACATAGATATTATTTGATATGACAATAAAAATTATTTGATGAATTTTATCTTTAATTTTTTTTTTCCTGATAGTTTGACCTTTGACCACTATCTCACCTGATAGTAGAATTACTGGCTCTCAAGGACAGCTGCCGGAACACACCGTTAGGCGCTTGGCGAGGGATTTTCTATTTGAGGACGATAGCTAGACAGGCGGGGATTCGGAAAATGTCCTTCCACCGTTATATAACGACTGCCATCCTAAGACAACAACCGGGACCGACGGCTGAACGTGCCCTCCGAATCACGGAAGCGCTCAGTAGTAATGTCACTAGCGGTCACCCATCCAATTCATGACCGCGGTGGACGTTGCTTAACTTTGCTGATCGGTTAAGAACAGCTAAGTAAACTTCGCTACGAGCGCTTCATAATACTTTTAATAATGACAACACACCGTGAAAGATTGTAGGATATGGCTAAATGTTTTTTTTTTTAATACCGATGGGCTAATCTAAAACAAAAACATAAAAAAAACAACGGCTAAAGTAAAAAATAGTTATCTAATATATTTTTTCAGCAAAACCATACGTTTTGACATTATTCAATCGTTGCGTTATCTCTCTAGGAAGTTCTTTTGGTCCCGTTCTGCTTTTGCTTTAAAACATTAACATGCCAAATAATTTAAATCATGATTATGCTGGTTTTGCTGACAATATCACTATGATCGTATAGTATGACAACATAGATATTTCAAGTCACCCCGTGACCACGATCACTGCAAAGTGTTTGAAATGTCGGGTCAAAAATAATGATAAATATACGCGATTTAAACCGCATAAAGTTGTTTCTTTTTTTAAAAAAAATTATGTTATTGTGACGGGACAAACTTGAGGCCCACCTGATGTTAAGCGAACTAACCTCTGCTTATAACAGATGCATTTCTTCACAGGTCACGAATTGCACTGCGCCCGTCACCTTGAGACATATTTCTTAAGTCTCATGTGCCTGTAATTTTACTGGCTCTCAAGGAATGCTGCCGAAACACACCGTTAGGTGTTTGGCGGCAGATTTTCTACTTGAGGGTAGTCGATAGCCAGGCGGGCATTCGCAAAATGCTCTTCCACCATGCGGTGAAGCTCAAGCCCACGGGGGGATTCGAACCATGGACCTGCTGCGCGGCAGTCCATAGCCAATTCCACTGAGCCATCACTGCTTCAAAAATGTTTAATTACTAAATATTTCAAGTGGTTACATTAGGAATTCCCTGGACAATATTATAAAATAGCTACACAAAAATAATTCCTTTTATCTAACACTAATGTAACCAAAAAAATTCATGTAATTTCTTCTTACCTTGTGACTCCTTTGGCAATTCACATATTTTAATAGCTATATGTTGAAGATTTGTGCAGCTGTGCCTTATTGGGCGAACATAACTCTTGATAACAATATTATGATCTGTTTTTTTGCAAAGCCATTATTGTCACGGTTATTATGGTTATATCATAGGAGACGAATTACTGATACGGAGAAACTCATTAGGAATCGACAGAGATTTTTAATTTTGAAAAATAATTGGGCTTTATGCTCAGCATGGGCATACGAGTATAAGTACTGTTTTATATAAAAAAAATACCATCTCGTCTTTTTATTCTAAGAGAGCCTTTTTACTATACATCTTATTTGATATAAATAGCAATGTAAACACATCGTTCAACTTCCAGTTTAAAAAATCTTATAATGACCAAATCTGGCTTAGCACTGCTCAGAAATAATCTTAACTGACTGGTAAAAATAAAATACAGTTAAGGGTGAACTGGCCGGCCCGTTCTCCATACAAACGTCGTAGGGTGATCATTCCCTTATTTGAGGATTTAGGTCCAAGATAAAGAATAATACCGATTGATCTTGTCATTATCTAGGTTTGTATGATGCCGAGATTTTAATAAAATAATTAACTTGAGAATTATGAGCCATGAAACATTTTCATATAAAGTTTTCGAGGGTCATAACTTTACAACTTAATTATTTTTTTTAAATTTTGGCATCATACAAGCCTAGATAATGACGATATCAATCGGTATTATGCTTAAATCTGGACTTAAAATCTCAAATAAGGGAGTGATTATCACCCTACGACGTTTGTATGGAGAAGTTACCGGCCAGTTTAACCTTACAGCCTCAAAGTACAATGAAATGAGAAAAAACCCTGTTAGTAACACCTCCAAATTTATATCTAAATTGCATACCAGGTCTTCTTCTTCTTCGTGACGACTACTCACAATTAGATAAATTACTGCCAGTACTGGGCTGTTGCCACCCCAAGCGTAGAGCCCTCAGCCAGGTCACCCAAAGTGCAAGCTTTGGGACACTGAGGGCAGGACAGCAAGGACGCATGTCCTGCGTAGCGCCACAACTACACTGGGTACCTACGTCAGAGTGACCCCATTTGGCTATATTAAACGGGAAGCGACCCACTTGAGGCCGAATTCGATTTAGCGACTTCCAAATGGGCCATGATCTTTGCCCGGAGGGAGTTCTTCAGCCGGCTCATTGTAGGATGGGGGAGGGTACGCGTTCTGCCACAGTTTTATGCGGGCTTGCTTGGGTATCAAGGTCCTGATGAAGCCAAGAAAACTTTTGCGACTCTTGAGATGGCCTGTGGTTAGCTGTGAGTTGTCTATAATATTGTTCTTGCTTTAGCTTCTCCGTAGAGAAAATATATAGGAGGTGCTATTCCGGCAATGGGGTATCACATGATTAAAGATGTGGGTGTAAGGCAGCCGGCTATTTTCCTACATGTTTAATTGAGGGCAACATCTACGTCTTTGGCATGGGAGGATCAGTGCCACACTGGGCATGCATATTTCATGTAGAGTGCTAGATCAGATTAGCTAAAGTACAGAAACAAGGTTGTTATTCAAATATACTGATGTATGATAAATTACCAAAAAGCTTGACCACCTTAAAATATAGTTTGTTCAAACTAAAACTTAAGAAATTTTTTGAAAACAACCCATCTACATATTAAAAATGCACTGATAAGACATCGCATTGCCAGATATAGGGCCTCACTCTTTAAATCGGGGAATCCGATCATACAGATCCTGGTAAGTCATTGCCACGAGTATTTGAAATTTTGTTCGAGTTTGTTAACCTATATCAATAAGTAAATGTTATATTGTCTATGTATTTGCGGTCGATGTTTAAGGGTTAATTTAATGTAAAATTGTAATTTAGTAGATTAAGTAGATATTTAGTAGATTATGTTGTGTGTATGATCCTAGTTGATTGAAATAAGGAATATTATTATTATTATTAAAATAATACATGTCAATGCAGCTTTTAGAATCTTTGTTCTTAGGACACGTGCAAACGCGATAACTGCAAATTGTATTTAACTATATTATGTGTAAAAATATGATGATTATTAGAAAATTTTAAATAATTATTTACATAGATGTAATTAGAATTTAATATATTAAGTAATCTTAGGAGTCATGACAATATACTATGTGTACATCATTCAAGTAAATTCTAGTTCCATATTGTTTTCCTTACAATAGCCAATGCATAGTTGTTTATACTTATGCTATTTTAAACCGAATCCTATATTACCTATTTATCTAGATTTTATGTCAGGTTTTCTCAGTGTCTATTTGTAATTTGAGAATATCTACAATATTAATTTATACACGTGGTTTTAAATTTAGTTACTGTATATTAGGTTTCATATACCTACTTTTATCTGTTTCATTGTAATTTCGCACAGATTTCTTTATGAAACATATTTACTCCCATACAAAATTATTTAACTTTTAATGATTTTATTTAACGATTCAATTTGGCGCTATTGATACTTCGCTTATAATTGCTTTGCTTTGAATTTATGGTCTATAAAATATATACATATAATTATCTTCTATGTAACTTCTTTAACAATAATTTATCTAATTTAGACTTCAGGTTCCCTAATATTTACTATTGGTCTTAAATTCCTGATTCCAATATTTTATGAGATATTTATTATTCTCTGTTCACTAATTCGGAATATCTACGTTATTCTAATAATACATTCAAATTCCATAACTTTACATAATCAAGTGTACAAATAATATTCTAATTATATTAGAGTGAAATGATATAAATTTTCTATAAAATTACTAAAGTATAAATACTTAAGTATATTTATGATTCTTATTTTAATTACAAATTTCAATTTGTTAGATTTCAAATTATCGGTTAAGTAGATATTATTTAGGAGTATTATCTGTTAGGTTAGATAAATTATTTCTTAAGTACCTTAAAAGAAAATGGATTACTACAAAATGTCACTTCTTAAGGTCCTACCATTATACTAGACGATTCACATGCCATATTTCAAATCACAATAATTTTAGAATATAGAAAAATATATTTAATACATTGTTTTAGGCTTCTTTAGTACTTTGAAATTTTGGGATCAGAATTTTTAGTCAAGCACGATCGTTAAGTTTAAGCAAAAATAGGATCAGTCTGGGTTCAGTTTAATTTAGGTCTTTCAGATTAATTCAGTTTAATTTAGGTAATTTAGATAATGTATGTATTTTGGCTAGTTATTTTATTATTAATATTTCTGCATATCTTATAACTACTAATTTAATCATTTATTATTTTGGGATTTAAAAAATAGTAAAAAAAAAATTCGTTTAGGGCTAAAAATTCGGTTACAATATTCAGCATGTGTTATGTTCACACTGTGATGTGATTTAGGACTGTAAGCAAGCGTTTCGGACTTTTTTAGCAAGTGATTTCGTTGTTGATGGTGTAACACGCATGTCTAATAGATTCACTCTGTACTTCAAAACTCCTATATTATATCTGTCGGGAAATAGAGACGTCGATAACCGTGTTTAATACTTTAAAAACCTGAGGGAAAACGTACATTTGCGGATCATGGGAAGCAGCCTTTAGCAGTTTTTTTTTATTGTGACGGAACAGACTGAGCTCCACCTCTACTTAAGCGGACTAACCTCTGCCTGTAACAGATCCATTTCATCACAAGTCACGAATTGCACTGCGCCCGTCACCTTGAGACATAGTTGTTAAGTCTCATGTGTCTGTAATTTCACTGGCTCTCAAGGACTGCTGCCGGAACACACTGTTAGGTGCTTGGCGACAGATATTCTACTTGAGAGTGGTCGCTAGCCATGCGGGCATTCGCAAAACATACCATGGACCTGCTGCGCGGCAGTCCATAGCCAATGCAATTGAACTATCACTGCTTCAAGAACAAAGGAATAATATAACAAGTAAAACTAATTTCAATCTAACAAATAAATAATTTTATTTACAATTTATTCTAAGACTTGTTTATATCCAGTGTCATGTAACAATTAGAGGTTTATCTAATTTTGATTTGTACTCTTTTTCACAAGGTTTGATAAGTTCCATGTGTTTTTTATATAACCAATTGTAATACAATAACTTTATAGAGTAACTAAATAGGAGAACGCCTAATATGCATAATATTATTTCTACTATTAGTAATATCCGGGGCATGGTGATGTACATTACTGTCAGGCCACGAATAGCAATTTCAGGCAGCCGGGGTTGTTTCTGAAAAAATAAAATTGAAACAAATCAATCAACTTTTGAATACTCAATTTGACGTATATTATGCGAAAAAATATGCATGCAATCAACTAACTATAGAAGCATCACATACCACATATCACGTGAATTGTTTTGATCTCTTGTAATTGAAGGAAGCTTATGGCCAGACTGGGTATGTCCAAATTAAGAATTTATAGTTCAGATAAATCGAGAGTAAAGAACCAATAGTATAATGTTCTTTATAATTACTATGACTAATGACTACCTTGTTGATGGAGTGATAAAAGTGTTAATTTGGACTCTCAAAATAGGAAAGGAGATTTCTTTGTTGCTTACTCACAAAATTCGCTGATTCGTCTTCTTAGACTAAAGAGCAGATTTCTAAATCCAAGTGTAGATTTTTTATAAGCGCGAGCATGCCTCTTCACCCCTTTCCATCCATCTATCTTGACCCTTATACCGGTAATGTTAGTGGTGCTTAAGGGGGCTTGTTTAGTGGCTAAGGATTATATGACCATACATTTTATAATGAAAATAAGTCAGTTGCCGCTGTGTTCTTGCTCTTGCATTGATTTTTTTTTAGTTAGATATGAGGTGAGACTACTATCTCACCTCATGGTAAGTGATGATGTGGTCGAAGAAATTGTTTAGGCTAAACTAAATCTACTGGCTCTCAAGGAACATTCATAAAATGCCCTACCACCATGTTATATCGAATGCCATCGTAAGACAGCAATTGGGACCGACGGCTTAACGTGCCTTCCGAAGCATGTGCACGCTCAGTAGTAATGTCACTAGCGGTCCCCATCCAAGTCATGACCGCGGCGGACATTGCTGCATTGGCTGATCGGCTAAGAACTGCTAAGCAAATTTCGCTACGAGCGCTTCAAAAACGCATTAGTTCATATACATAATCCAGGATTTTACTTATTCCACACAAAACGGCAGGGATTTTTTTAAATTACAAAAGCTCAATAATTTACTGTACACAGCCTCCCCCATTATGGAGGTTTACCCTAATCCCCACGCTTGGAAGGCGTCTTGGGGATCACATTGTAAGATATCAGATCCTCAGAAAGCGATACTGTCCACCATCTGGTGCGTTACCCTTAGTCGCCTCTCACGACACCCACGGGTAGAGATGGGGGTGACATTCTAGCCCGGCACCCCACTGGTACAAAAAATATATCCAATGAGAATTCAAACGACTTGCCTTGAGGCACAGAACTCTGAAAGCTGCACAGTGTGTATATATAGTGACTTTTTAAACGTCAACAATTTAAGCAACTTATTATCAACACATTTTCTACATATGTAACTGTAAGTACTTACAATTCTGAAATGGGCTATTGGCAGCACAATGTCTGAGAACTTTCTCGCCTCCCAATTGTAGTTGAGGTCTCCTAAAACGATGTTCACTTGAAGAGACAGTTTTGTATCCAGTGTCAGTCCAATTTTCTGAAAAAGTTAGAAATATATATTTACTATAAAAAAAACTTGAGAGGTGTCAAGGGACACCCGGATGGAACGAAGTTCCTTTCGATTAATTAGTGAAGGATTTTTTTTAAGTTGTAATTTTTTTTTATATTATTAACAAATATAATGTAATCTAAACTGAATATTAACTTAAACGAAAATAACTGGCTTGCTTTCTATGAGAGAGAGAGAGAGAGAGAGAGAGAGAGAGAGAGAAACAGAGAAAGACGCGCACGCCGCACGGCCTACAACTATAGCAAAAAGTGTCGTTAAAACTTTTGGTCTTGGCGACAGTTTTTAATGACAAATATCTAATTCAGTTTGTTGTAGCTGCATAAACTTGTAATTGATATAATTGTAATAATATGTACTTTCAATATAAGTGTAACTGCCAGTGAAATTACAGGTACATGACACTTAATAACTATGTATCAAGGTGACGGGCGCAGTGCATTTCGTGACTAGTGATGAAATGCATCTGTTCTAGGCAGAGGTTAGTCCACTTAGCATCAGGTCGGCCTTGAGCTTGTTCCGTCAAAATAGCATAAAAAAGCGGTGGTATTCATCTATGCAACTTTCCTACCAAGAGTCCTACCGCAGTTACAAACAATCGAAGTCACAATAGAGTGAGAATGCTTTTTAATTTTTAGTGTGCTTATTGTGATTGACACTGTACTGCGCTCCAAGACGTTAGTCCATACATAAATTATTTCTGATAGAAAAAGACAGTGAGTTTTGAAGCAGTGAGGACTTGGTGGCATTGGCTATGGACTGCCGTGCAGCAGGTCCATGGTTCGAATCCCGCCGAGGGCTTAAGCTTCACCGCATGGTGGAAGGGCTTTGTGCTAATTCACGCCTGGCTAGCGAAGCGACCACCCTCAAGTAGAAGATCTGTCGCCAAGCACCGAACAGTGTGTTCCGGCAGCAGTCCTTGAGAGCCAGTAAAATTACAGGCACATGAGACCTAACAACTGTACGTCTCAGTGTGACGGGTGCAGTGCAATTCGTTCCTTGTTCCGTCACAACTTCCAGTGGTACTTGCCCCTGTGACCCCAGAATACCATTATGGTGCATTTCCAATTATTTGGAAGAGGGGACAGTAGGGTTATTTTTCATCCGTTTGAATGCACGCCCTTTTTAAAGTTAACGACATCTATCTAAATACCAGGAGACTATTTACATAGGGTGGTAGGTTGAGATAAGGTGTATATAAAGTATAACACTTAACACCAAATCGAAGAAGCCATTTTTAATTTTGACATGATTGAAAATAATACTTATTTTATAGAGCATTGATTGCATAATAAGCGAATACATAGAAGATTATTCCCATACAAAAAAGATAGAAGATTATTCGCATAGAAAAAGATAAAGATTACTTCTTATGTCTCGTTCGCCCAGTAATTTACAAATACTTGTATTTTCTGTGGCCATATATAGAGATATGGAAAATATGATAATAATATACAGAGCGTCCCACAGCGATGCCCCATGGAGGGAAAGTACCTTGAATATTGTAGATGGAACATTTTACTGAAAGAAGACATTATTTAAATTTAAAAAACAATTTAAACTGCATTCATAGATATTGATGGTTGAACCGGGAATCGAACCCGTTACATGAGAAAAAGAAACATTCTGTAGTTTTATCATACCAATCGAAAGATTGCATCATAAGGATTATTTTTTGCTAAATAACATAGTGTAAGAAATAAAAGGAAGACCGCGAATTTTAACATTAAAATATGTAGATTAGCTTTGAATTATTTGATAACTTCATGTCTCAATCTCTATGGCAACAGAAAATACAAGTGTTTGTAAATTACTCAGCTGGATTGTCCACTGCTGAACACAGCCTCCATTAAGAGGGGTTGGCCATAATTCCCGGGCTTGGCAGGCGTTTTGGGGATCGCAGTATAAGATGGCAGATCCTCAGAAAGCGCTGCTGCCTACGGCAAGAGAGGGGGGAGTGACATTCAAGCCTGTCACCATATGGAAGGCATGATTAAAAACTGTAGTGTTTTTGTAGCTGGTTATAAATAATAATGACTTTTACCATTAAACAATGCAGAAAGCTTACCGGTTCTATAACCATACGACTAGAGTGCTTTTCAGGGTCAGGGTTAAGTCCTTCAATTTTGTCGTACAGCTCTGGGTCTCCATCCAAAAAGTGGCCTTTAGAGAGAGCGAGAGGCAATCCTGAAAATAAGCAAAAAAAATGGTTATTTTTTATGTTATTGAGACGGGACAAACTCGAGGCCCACCTAATGTTAAGCGGACTAAACTCTGTTTTTGAAAAATTTAAGTCATGTGCGGGATTCGAACCCGCGTCCATCCACCCCTTGAGCTGGGGTATGCTCTAACCAATTGAGCAAACATGACATGACGTCATAACTCAAATCTTTCCTATCTTTCTTTAACCATCGTATTGGGATGGAGCGACATCAATAATACCACTTGCGTTGTACCCTACAAACAAGACCAATTTTGCAATTGGTTTTATACTTGTAAATGATGACGCAACCTTAAAATTTTAATATTGTTAGGTTTGCAATAACGCCTGCTATGCGGATTGCATTACAAAATCAGAAATATACGATGGGAAAAATTTAATCCCGCACATGACTTACATTTTTCCTACCGTATATTTGTGATTTTGTAACGTCATGTCATGTTGGCTCGGTTGGTTGGAGCATACCCCGGCTCAAAGGGTGGATGGACGCGGGTTCGAATCCCGCACATCACTTAAATTTTTCCTATCGTATATTTGTGATTTTGTAAGGTAATCCGCATAGCAGGCGTTATTGCATACCTAACACTATCAAAAATAAATTTGAACTCTTATTATTAGGTCAGAATCGCTTGTGTCCAGTTTTTACTTCAAATTACCACACTTACCAAGATAGCAAGGTGACATGTCCATCAGCCCTGAAGGACAGAACCCTTTGCTGTTACATAACGTTCTATTCCCGAAGGCGAGCTCATCCATCTCGTAGACCAGGGCATCAGGACCGTAGTCTGATGTAGTCTTTCCGCACAGGGTCATGGGGAATGCCTTGCAGATGCCTACTCGTAGAATGTTGAGAGGAGCTTCTGTGGGTCTCTTCGGGGGGTACGCGATGCCTTCATACGTGTCGTCGAAGGTAGCTGTACTGGAAAATATTTACTTTTAAGAACCTATTCATACGATTTTATGGTTAATCGTTACTATTGGCATACAGTAGTAACGAAACAGTGATGGCTCAGTGGCATTGGCTATGGACTGCCGCGCAGCAGGGCATTCTACCGAATGCCCCCTTGGCTAGCGACCACCCTCAAGTAGAAAATCTGTCGCCAAGCACCTAATGGTGTGTTCCGGCAGCAGTCCTTGAGAGCCAGTGAAATTACAGGCACAATGAGACTTAATAACTATGTCTCAAGGTGACGGGCGCAGTGCAATTCGTGACTTGTGACGAAATGCATCTGTTATAGGCAGAGGTTAGTCCGCTTAGTATCAGGTGGGCCTCGAGCTTGTTCCGACACAAAACATAAAAAAAATAAAAATACATATCGAGATCATTAGCGGGAGGCCGACCTGCACATGGCCATTTTAGGCATTTTTGTTATACGTTAGACATATTGTGACTAACCGTTTGCCTCAGTCCAAATACCAAAAATTTAAAGATAATTTTATTAATACGAGTATAGAAAAAATAATAATAAATAATCATACAATTTGGATTTTTCTAAATATGTAAAAGTAAGGGGTAAAAATGAGGGGCCCAAAATATACTTGAGCGAAGGGGTCATGCCAAGTTGGACGTTTGTATCTAAAAACACATTTCTTGAATAGGGACCCCTATTCATTTTAAATTGTAACTATTTTTTTTTATTGTCGACCATAAAACTGGAAATACATCGTAGCCAACATAATTTAAAATAATATAAAATAATCTTTTGAATACATACTTCCTTCAAGAAGTATACCTAGCATGTATATAACATGAAATTATTTTATTTTATTACACAGTGTTAAGCAACTCAAAAGGCTCGTCTGGCTGTTCATGGGGGAGTGTTGGTTCCGACACTAATGTATGGTAGTGAATGTTGGGTATGGCAGAAACAGCATGAAAGTTCAATAAATGCGGTGGCGTTGAGAGCATAGAGGAGCATGATTGGAGTGAAACGGAGTGACAGGATAAGGAATGGTGTGATAAGGGAACGATGTGGTGTGAATGAGGATGTAGTGACAATAATCGAAAAAGGTATGTTAAGATGGTTTGGACATGTGGTGAGAATGAATGAAATGAGAATGACTAAACAGGTATACATGGGACAAGTGAACGGAAGTGTTGGAAGGGGAAGACCTAGGCGAACGTTCCGAATTCTGATTGAAGACGTTCTGAAAAAAGGCCAGGTCAGGAGTACCCTAAACCAACGCTTATGTATGAAAGGATTGATGAGTGTAGGTGAAGCGAAAGAGATATGTAATGATCGTAATAAGTGGAAATTCGTGGTCAGTACCTACCCTGGAAAAGAGGTGTGATTTTATGTATGTATGTGTTAAGCAACTAGCATACAATATAATGGGTATTGTTGAAACTTTCTATTTCAAAATCCGGTGGAAAAAGGTGATTTTGAATAATTAGTGTAACTTATAATTAAAGTGATCTATTTAAAGTATATTTCACCGAGGAAAGCGAACTACGGTGAAAAATATCGAAGTCGTGCTTAACGGTATCGTAACTTTCACACTTACGATGAACTGGCGAGTGCTTTAACATATTCGTTTTACAAGTTGGCAGACTAAAAGTTTTTCTATCGATATTTATTATTTTATAGGTAATGGCTATGAACTGTGCATCACATCCATGGTTCAATCCCCACCGCCGGCATAAGCTTCACCGCATGGTGGAAGGGCATTTTGTGAATGCTCACCTGTCTAGCTACTACCCTCAAGTAGAAAAATCTGTCGCCAAGCACCAAACAATGTGTTCCGGCAGCAGTCCTTGAGAGCCAGTAAAATTACAGGCACATGACAACTGTATATCTCAGGGTGACGGGCGCAGTGCAATTCGTCTCTTATAACAAAATGCATCAGCTATAGGCAGACTTAATTCGCTAAACATAAGGTAAGCCTCGTGATAGTTCCATAACAATCACATAAAAAAAAGAAACGGGCAAAGATTACCTTTCGGAGATAGTTTCTTGGTCTCCAGAGGTGATGATCCGGAATTGTTTCACTGTTTTAATTTTGAATTTATCAGCGTCCGTGGCGCCCAGCTCCAAATGATAATACGTCTTTTTGTCATACATCTGTGAAGTATTAAAATCTCATATCAATACATTATTATAAGTATATAAGTTAAGGTTGAACTGGCCGGTCACTTCTCCATACAAACGTCGTAGGGTGATCACTCCCTTATTTGAGATTTTAGGTCCAGACATAAGCATAATACCGATTGATATCGTCATAATCTAGGCTTGTATGATGCCAAAATTTTAAAAAGATAATTATGTTGTAAGTTGTGAGCCTAGAAAACTTTATATGAAAATGTTCCGAGGCTCATAATTCTCAAGTTAATTATTTTATTAAAATTTCGTCATCATACAAGCCTAGATAATGACGATATCAATCGGTATTATGCTTTATTTTGGACCTAAATCCTCAAATAAGGAAGTGATCAGCCTACGACGTTTGTATGGAGAACGGGCCGGCCAGTTCACCCTTAAAGGGTAACGCTGATGTACGTAGAGTAAATATATTTTTATTGTCTTGTTTTGTGGCCTGGCGAATTTAATTTGATCACGCAATTCGCGAGATTTTACGAATATTATCTTCTAAGGAGGTTTATTATGAATGCAACTTATTAGGTACTTACATTTATTACTTTCCTTGAGAGCCAGTACTTCCAGGTTAGCCTGAACAACATCTCCGACCACATCATCACTTACCATCAGGTGAGATAGTGGTCAAAGGCTAAACTGTCAGGCATAAAAAAAATAACGTTTTTATATTGTAGGTTACATAATACAGCTTTATAGGTTACTGCTGTTATGTTGTATATGTTTAATATGATCTTTAAAAACAAAATGAGCTATATTCTTTAAATGTCACGAATTTTATGATCGTTTAAAATTATTCCTAAACTCGTTTTTATTCAATCGTGAATTAATGGAAATTATTGGGCATCGGTGACGGTTGAATTGCAAGCACATGAGATTTAATAATAGAGTTCAACATTTGTAACGAAATACATCTGATACAAAAAAGGAGATGTTACTGCCTCGTGGTAGTTACTTCACAAGCCTCGTGCTTGTTTGGGGTGATGCCAATCGGGTCAGCTTCAACGCGTCCAAGACCCAGGCGTGTCTATTCACCGCCAAGCGAAGTCAGTTCCATCTGACTCCCACTTTCCGATATGTATCTTTACCAGAGACGAGCCAACTTGAACTGTTACCTAACATCGGACCTCCATTTTGGCTCGTACATTGAGTCCAAGGCTAAATTAGCTGCGAAGAAGTTGGGAGTCCTAGGGAAGGTTAGGCGGTATTTCACACCAGGGCAGCTTCTTAACCTGTACCGAAGTAAAGAGCAGACTCCAAAGCCTTGAACATCGTCGCAAAGTTGCTGGTCTTTCAGTGTTCTACAGGATACATATCGGAGAGTGTGCGATGGGATTGCTTTATATAATTCCTGCAAATCCTTTCCCCTACCGGACTACGAGATGTACGGAAACACGGCATCCGTATATGATTGACATTCCTCCTGTCCGCACAAAGCGTCCACCTTTATATTACGGACAGCGAAGGAATGGAACACCCTCCCAGCGTCTTTGTTCCCCGAAAGCTACAATCTGGATGTCTTCAAATGTAGAGTGAATAAGTATCTTCTAGGCAAGCATGCTCCACTGTCGATCGTGTCGTCACTTACCATCAGGTGATACTGTGGTCAAATGCTTGTCTATTCTGAAGAAAAACAAGGGAAAAGAAAAACCACTGAAGTTTTTACTTGCACTTAAATAATAGTTAATTGGGTAAATAGAAGTAAAAGACTAATAAATACCCACAAAGCTAAATTTCGTATCGTGCGATGCTAAGTCAACGGTAACTGTGAAGTTAGGCACAAAACGACGGTAGAAGCAAATTTATGTGCAAGCGAGGGGTAAGCATAGAAGAATAATAAACCGTCACAGCGCGTATTGATATTAAACCTCATTCAAACGGTGTTTTTTTTTTCGCTATGGGCTGCAGCATTATTGTTTTGGATTTAGCCTGTACAATCTATAATTCGGGAAATCGGACCTGCAGCGCTTCACAGCCGCTATGAAGGTTGCATCGAACTAATTAGATTGTAACCAAGAAGGTTCTATTTTATACTTATTATAACTAACGGGATATTTACCGTGTTTTTGATTGGTTATGAGCTCTCGATTTTTTTTTTAAAACACGGTAAATATCCCGTTTGTTATAATAAGTATAGTGTTAATGACCGTGACAGTTTAAAAACTCATAGGTTCTATTTTGTTATATTTGATAGTATAAGTATGCAATTTGATGACGACTCAATCTTTTAAGATGATAAATACGAATTAGTATAGCTCATATTTGCAACTATTTCTACCGTAGAAAGGTTTTCATTAATAAGCAGAGTACGCGGGTTCAATTCCCATGAAAGTTAAAGTTTTGTGCTGTATAAATTTATTTAATAAATAATTTAATAATTTAAGACACCACTGCACTTAAAAGACCGAAACAAGATTGAAAAATCCGCAGTATGTTTAGTTACCAACTGTAAAAGACAATGCCTACTCCGAGCCAAGAGCCCGCAGCAAAGCTAGACACAACCAGACCAAAGTAATAAAAATATGAAATAATAAATTACAGGCACAAGAGACGTCTGATGGGCCTCGTGCTTATACGAAATAATGCAAATACACGTAAACAGACTATTTTTTTTTACTTCAAAAAGTTTTTTATGACTAGTAGTCTAAGGTATAGTCTAAGGGGTTATTAGCATTTTTCCAATAATCATGAAGCAGTGATGGCTCAGTGGCATTGGCTATGGACTGACGCGCAGCAGGTCCATGGTACGAATCCCGCCGCGGGCTTGAGCTTCACCGCATGGTGGAAGGGCATTTTGCAAATGCCTGCCTGGCTAGCAACCACCCTCAAGTAGAAAATCTGTCGCCAAGCACCTAACGGTGTGTTCCGGCAGCAGTTCTTGAGCGCCAGTAAAATTACAGGCACATTGAGACATAACAACTATGTCTCAATGCCCCTGGCGCAGTGCAATTCGTGACTTGTGATGAAATACATCTGTTATAGAGGTTAGTCCACTTACACAGGTGGGTCTCGAGCTTGTTCCGTCACAATAACATAAAAAAAAATGTGAACAAACACGGAATGAAGAATGAATCTCCCTTGATTTTCTCTCTGGTCTGTGAGTGACAATAGAGTAAAACTTATTTTGTGAAGCTTCGATAAATAAAAGCTAAGTACCCTTTCCATGATACCAGTGCTCTCAAAGTGCACCAAACCAGGCACTAACTTGTTGGCAATGGTAAGTACTGGATCTTGATAGCCCCACATGTACTCCTGTGCTGATTTGTTCACGATTGGCTTCGATCCGAACTGTGCTACCATCAGGTTGAACAGGCTGCGCACCATGAAGGGGGACTTGCTGAGAAGAGTCAAAGCACTCTGAAACATAACAAACATTACAACATTGATAAATTATAATATATATCCTATAATCTTCTGTATATCTTATCACGTTTTTCAATTCGGAGATAGTCACCACAGAAGAGCTAATATATATATATATTTTTATGCCTTATAGGTTAGCCTTTAACCACTATATTCTGATGATAAGTGATGATGTGGTCGAAGATGTTGTTCAGGCTAACCTAGAAGTACTAGCTCTTATAAAATATTGTTACTTTCTTACACGTTGTCATATTCGTTTTATTTTATCGACAGTATATTAAGACGGATGTATCGTCAGACGTACGTGGATGTGCGATCATAGTAGGAAGCAGAACAATATTATTATTTAATTTAAGCAGATAGAATAATAAAGATATACCAGCATGTTGCCAATCTTGAAACCCGTCACTACGAATGTCTGTTTTGTATATTGTTAATTAAAATTTTAGGATTTATTATAATCTCATCAATCAGAACATACATGTTACTTACTTTTAAACCAGGGTAAAAAAAATATATACTATTGATTCTAAAATTACTTCATTAATACAAATTAAAAAAAAGCTCACAAAAATTTTTCGTGAGACCTATTTCGACTAGTCAAATAGGCATTCCTTTAATTAAATAATTTTTCAGGAAAAAAAAAACACAATTATTTATTTAATTTAGGCGTCTAAGACGCTCTTATGAAGGTAAATTACAAATGTTAGTATTTAAATATTCTACATTGTACTGCCACGTTCAGCAAATAAATTGTAAAGAGCCACTGCGAGAAGAACGGGCAAGAAACTCGGGGCCATTCTATTAAACGTCTTTTAAGAATATGTTACATACTTATTATGTAATAAAGTTATTACAATATTTGTTTAAATTATATAGGTGACAGGCGATATAGCTTGGCAGAGGCGGAATTGTCCAGGCATTTTTGTCGTTTAAGTAATCAGAAACTGTGTAGTAGGATTTTTTTATCAATATGTTTTTCACGTGCAACTAGAGTTTCCCTTCTGTGAGCGTTGTAATATGTTTGGGAAGGAAAGTCCAATAGATGAGAAGGTAGCCATTTAAGACACCCTAGCATAAGGATTATCATTGTCTAGAGCTTATAAGTTTAGGTTCGTTAGAAATGTTGTTCAGCAGTGGACAATTCAGATAATTGAAACAGTACAGTCTACTATTTTATTTATAGGCTAGGGGTTGACTACTATCTTAACTCGGACTACATATCATTCATGGTAAATGTTGATGCATTCGAAAACGTAGTTCAGGCTAACCTGAAGCAGTGATGGCTCAGTGGCATTGGCTATGGACTGCCGCGCAACAGGTTCATGGTTCGAATCCCGCCCAGAGCTTAGGCTTCACCGCATGGTGGATGGGAATTTTGCAAGTTCAAGTAGAAAATCTGTCTCCAAGCACCTAACAGTGTGTTCCGGCAGCAGTCCTTGATAGCCAGTAAAATTACAGGCACATGAGACCTAACAACTGCACGTCTCAGTGTGACGGGTGCAGTGCAATTCGTCGTTGACGAAATGCGTCTGTTATAGGCAGAGGTTAGTCCACTTAACATCAGGTGGGGCTCGGGCTTGTTCCGTCACAATAACATTAAAAAAAGAAAAAAAACCTAGAATTACTGGCTCTCAAGGAAAGATGCGCGTACACACTGTTTTGGGCTTGGCGACACATATACTTGTGGCTACCCACAAGCCTATCTGTGTGTTGTGGCGGGCATTCGAAAAATGCCCTACCACCTTACTATAAGAACTGCCATCCTAAGACCGGCACTGCTACAGTCAAAATATATAACTGTTTTATGTGATAAAATATTTTCTGATGGTTTTGGAAAAAGTAATCATTACATAGTTAAAGAATAAAATTTAGTAATCACTAATCTTTAGCTTGTACAAAATTTATTGTTTATTGTAAAATCTGTCACAATTGACAGAAAAAGCTAGTCAAGATTTACCCGATTCAAAAGGTAGAAAAGTTTTGGCTAGGCAGACCATAATTAGCTATGACAGGTCGCCCGGAACAGGTATGATCAAATCTGATGATGAAATGATAATGAAATTTAAATGATAATTAAAGGGATCGGTTGCTCTACTACTACTAGTTATATCTGTTGCTATACCTAAAATGGGTCATATGTAAAACTTTATAAAAATGTATTTAAGACCAGCATGTACACCACATATGATCATTTCATTTCATTTCATGATGCAATAAAGAATTGAGAATCTTGTCAAGATCAAAATTAAGCTCGATTTGAGTGCTGGAACGGCATGTATGCGCGTTTTGACCAAAATTTGCCTCGGCTGAATGTTTGCAGGAACGCACCTCAGGTGGTGCAGGATTTGATCTTACGACCCCAGATCCACAGCCAGCACTAACTGACGTGGAGCTATCAGTGCTCTATTTTAAGTATAGTGAAATAATATATATAGTATAATAAGTGACCGCTAAAACATTACTACTGAGCGTTTCCGTGCTTCGGAGGGCACGTTAACCCGTCTGTTCCGGTTGCTGTCTTAGGAAGTCAGTCGTTATAGCATGGAGGTAGGGCGTGTTTCGAATGTCCGCCTGGCTAGCTACCCCTGTAGAAAATCTCTCGCCAAGCACCTTACGGTGTGTTCCGGCAGCTGTTCTTGAGAGCCAGTAACTCTAGGTTAGCCTGAACGACACCTTCGACCACATCATCACTTACGTGTAATAGTGGTCAAAGGCTAACCTATCAGGCATACCAATAAATAAATAAATAAAAAATAAATAGAAAAGTATCTATCAGTATATATATATCTTTTCTTCTATAGTAGAATGTTAACCTACCAACATAGGAATATTTGGCATAGTAATGGTAAGGTTTTCTGGGTTTGCCACCGAGGCTTCAGGTACAAACGCTGATCTCAGCTTTGGAGTATACGTCATCAAACCATCCTTGAACAGTAAATCTTTATGAGTTCTGTATTCTCTGAAACAGTTTAATTTAGAGAGTCAGTATCATATTAGACCTAGTCTATAAAATTTTCAGTTTTCGAAAAAAAAACCCCAGACTCGGTAGTACTTATTGCAAAATACTTTTAAAAGCACTATCGCGTGCTATAGCAAAATTGAAGATGAAAATCCACTGAGTCGAGCATGTTCCTATAGCCTAGAGATCAGAGGACTCGCTGCGAATCTAGGAGACGCGGGTTCAATTTCCACTAGGGACAAGAATTTTGAGCTCCAATCATTTGTAAATGTGATATGCGCTCAGCACGTGATAGTGCTTGTAATCATATTTAGAAATATAGAAGGGTAGCGACATCATTCCGAGAGTTATGTTAAAATAGGACTTCTTTCGATTAGATGAAGTTTAGTAGTCTGGTTTATGGCCGCACCGTCCCCTATGACGAAGGTAATACCATCGTCAAAGTGGAGCACAAAATTCAACAAAGTTCAACATGTCCCCATAGCCCCTCTAGGCTATGGGGACATGTTGAACTTAGTTCTGTCACTCAGCTCAGCAGTCTGGGCACGAATCCGGAGGACGCGGGTTCAGTTCTGCTCGGGACACGAACTTTATGCTCCAATAATTTGTAAATGTGAGGTGCACTTTAATTTTCAACAAATTGCACCCTCCTCTCCCCTTCCTCCCTCTCCATTTCTTTCTGTGGAAGTCTAAGAGGTGACGAATGGAAAAAAAAAGTGGGCAGTAGCGCTTTTTTGATGCCTGTTATATGTGAGGATTATGGCAAACCTCCAATAAGTAAGGCATTAGTTAAAAATTTTTTAAAATGCCATGCCACTAACCTATCATTAGGCTTGTATAAAATCTTATACACACAAAAAGATTTAACTTCCTTACATATAAGTAAACGGCCCGACTTCTTCGAGCTTCAGTTTCTGGTCTTCTCCAGACATGAATCGATCAGCGTTGGAAATGTTGAAGAGGAACACCTCGAAGCGTCCGCACTCCAGCTCGGAGCTGAATATCTCGTGAAGGACTGTACCGTTTGCAAGACGGAAGTTCTGGAAATTTCGTAAGACTTCATTAGTTTTCGCAGGCGTGGCTCTATATCCGCACTTTAGGTACAAAGCTACAGGTACATCGGTATATCCGTCCCGACGGGTTATTGTAAGGTACGTGCCGCGTCAGAAGAGATCAGAGCTATACGATAGAAAGAGAGACTCCTTGTAGGAGAATATAAATATTAGGTACTCCGTGCTTTGCGAGCTGAAGTGCACTCTATTGCTTCGTAACTAGAGTCGCTTATTTATTGGAATGGCTTTGCTGAGTCAACCTACTGGTCCTTTTTATTCTGTGATTTAGTGCGTATGAGGCTAAAATACGACTACTACAAACTTAACTCAATCTCTTTCTAAGGTAATAACTTTTTTCATGATATATTAATTTCGAAGTTTTAGTAAAAACCTACTTAAGAAATTTAAGGAATCACTCCCACGACGTCGTCGCTTCGCATTACGCCGCTCCACACCTATCAGTTAGTTTCACTACGCCGCGCTCGCCTTTGCTTGCTAAGGTCAGCTCAGTTCAAGTTACAGGCTATAACTATTATTATCACTATTATAATCTTATTGATACAGATCAAATTATATTATCATAATATCAAGTTTCAAGTTATCTTAATTTATTATTCACATTAATGTAATCTATATTATAATGTGAATATTACGAACGAGAGAGTATATATACAGGACGTCCCACGACGATGCCACATGAAGGGAAAGTACCTACCTTGAATATTGTAGATGGAACATTTTACTGAAAGAAGACATTATTTGAATTTAAAAAGCAAAGTAAACTGCATATGCAGATCTTTAAATAATTACATGGTTAAACCGGGAATTAAACGCGTTACACGAGAAAAAACAATCAACCTGTAGTTGTATCATACCGATCGAAAGATTTCATCATAAGGATTATTTTTTGCTTATAACATAGTGTCAGAAACAAAAGATATACCAGCATAGATGACTTTTTTCTCGTGTAACGGGTTCGATTCCCGGTTTAACCATTTAATTATTTAAATATCTATGAATGCAGTTTAAATTATTTCTTAAACTTAAATAATGTCTTTTTTCAGTAAAATGTTCCATCTACAATATTCAAGGCACTTTCCCTCCATGTGGCATCGCCGTGGGACGCCTTGTGTAAACGGTTACTGAATTTTAACACGCGGTTCACGTATACTATACGTGATGTAATACTATTCAAAAGATACAGCTGTTTAAAGTTAACACTTTTTTTTTTGCCTGATAGGTTAGCCTTTGACCACCATCTCACCTGATGGTAAGTGATGATGTGGTCGAAGATGTTGATCAGGCTAACCTAGAATTACTGGCTCTCAAGGACAGCTGCCGGAACACACCGTTAGGTGCTTGGCGGCAGATTTTCTGCTTGAGGGTGGTAGCTAGCCAGGCGAGCATTCGCAAAATGCCCTACCACCATGCATATAGACTATTTAAAGTCGACGAACTTACATATTTTCCAATTATATACATGGGGTCCACTGCAATTAATATCACGGGTATCAGCAGCAACACTGTTCCTAATACTGTGCTAGCTATCAACCTCTCTGTAACATTACAATAAAAAAAATGTTATTATCAACCAGAAGACATTCACTGTTGAAACTTGAGGATTTTGGATAACGAAACTTTGCCTGGATGTGTTTTGTTCTTTTTAAATCTACAAATCCCAGGAAGTCGAGATACAATGATATATTAGATGATTAGATGTTCTATAACAGCCATATTGTCCACAGTTTAACTAAGCCTCCCCCATTATGGGGGAGTTTGCTATAATCCCCACGCTTGGCAGGTCTCGTGGTGAAGTATCAGATCCTCAGAAAGCACTGCTGCCCACCTTCTGATATGTTACCCTTAGTCGCCTCTTACGACACCTGCGGGTGAAGATGGGAGAGTCACATTGTAGCCTGGAACCCCACAGGTGTTTAGATATTTAGTTAGCGTTAAGTACTCAGAAATCTAATCGTTAAAAATTATTTAGATGAGATTCTTAATTATTCATTATAATATTACATCAGGAGCTAATAAGGACAATGGAGTAAACCTTAAAGTTTGATCTATATCAAACTTTAAGGTTTACTCCATTGTCCTTATTGTAGCTGTGTATAGCTGTAATCAAGACTGACAAATGTCCTTCCACTCACACTCCTACTCAAGCCAAAACGCACAAACCACACCCCTTAACTAACACAATATCTGTATTAGCCGAATAGTCTACTGTTGAACACAGCTTGCCATAATCCTCGCGCTTGGCAGGCGGCTTGGGGATCGCAGTGTGAGATATCCTCCCTCGAGTCGTAGCTCACTGCTGAGCGTCGTTATGTCCCCGACTCTCTGTTTTTTCACTACAGAGCGGTTTCCACTTCCATTGATCTATGGAATGGATCAGAGCATCTGTGAGATATCAGTTCCTCAGAAGTGCTGCTGACCATCTTCTGGTGTGTTACCCTTAGTCGCCTCTTACGACACCTACGGGTACAGATAGAAGGGTGACATTCTAGCCCAGCACCCCACAGGGAATGAACACAATATACGTGGAAGAAATAAATGCAAATATCGCTTTGAATGGTTATATCCCCTATTTATAAACGTTACTTCTCTTTATTAAATCTTAACTAGGACTCACTCAATGTTTTGCTTTACGCAGTACTAAATTATGTTTATTAAACTTAAGCAACAAATATTTTATAAGTAAGAGGGTGGTCCTTAACAGTAGCTCTTATAGAAGAGGTAAGAGTCGCTAAATGAGCTATGGAGAAGTGCATTAAAGTGATATCAAATCAATGGAGACTCAGAACACGCTACAATGTTAGCCCAAGGAACATGAAACAGCTCTTACCATGAACCGCACGTGCACATCGGTGGAAAAGGCAACGCAGACATATAAAAAGGCTGAGTTACAGCAGACAGTCAGACTTTACTTCCGCTGGCAAATTGATTGAGGGCCCTCCTAACCTTCAGAGAGTTTTAACCGAGCTGGCCGAACAGAAAATATGTCAGTAGTAATTGATAATAATAATTAATTTTTTTATTTTTCATAAGAATCTGTCGATGCATAACCTGGTGAAGTTTCCAGACACACTCGATTCTAGTTTTCTTATCACAAAGAAGTTATATTAAGTGATAATAACGTGATGATTTTGAAAATCTTTGGCATTTTGTAGTGTACAAACGAGACCTATGCCAGTACAAATGCGCATCAATAGTTTACTGCGACATGGTGCACATGATCGTCATTTTGAAATTTGAACCCCTTGATAGGGGTCATTTTAAAAGGAAAATTATAAAATGATCTTCTTAACCATTACAACGTTGTCACAAAATTAGGCCCCAGGTATATATAGAATTGAGAACAACTATTAACTTATGCAAATGAATAAATATGATCATGTTCAACATACTTTTTCCAAGGAACTGAGGTTTGAGATTTTCCTTTTTCTTTATCACAGCCATTTTTATTGCACATGTGATGGAACGACCAGAGCTGCGCCAGTAATGATCTGAAAATAAAGTCAAAACCTTATACTTATACTATACAGGGTTATTGGTAAAATACTAACAACCTCTTAGGGTTGACTTCTGCTAGTCCTAAGAAACATTTTGAGATAAAGCTTTTTTTGTATTTTTTATTTCTTTTTTTTTTCTTTTCTTGAGTTTGTTTATTTGTATTTGATGGAACAAGCACGAGGACCACCGTTATTTTGACAGTTCAAAACACACAGATAAAGTACTCTTAACGTCCCTTTAACGTTGAAATGGCATGCAGAATATATGACAAAAGCGTTCCACAGACATAAAGGCGAGCCTACTGCCAATGTTATTGGAAACATTGAGTATAAACTTGCACAAGAAACTTTGCTTCGCGTCGTCCGCACAAGAGACGGGCCTGTACTCAAATACTTTGTTTCAGAAGCACGCACTATACATTAAATTGGTTCACATAAAATATCTTATTCAGTGATTGGTTCAAATATCGTACCAGTGACCCGCCCCCTCTTCCCGCGTAGGGGTAAATGTTTACATTTTTTCCGCAAGCCACGGAAACGTAGATTTTGCTTCGATCATAAACAAAAGTTCTGTTTTCATTCTCAATGTCTCAAAAACAACGACAGGAGACCCGCCGTAACATAACGCGCCGTGTTACATTTTTGAATGGTCATTATAAGTGCCCTGATGAATTCAACCTTATCCTCTTTGGTTTAAGATATAATATCAAACCCTTTTTTTTAAACCAATCTTTCCACGGGTTTTTAATGCATTTGTGTGCAATACGCATGTTGTACGCAATAAGGCCGTTAACAGCGGAACTCATTAATTATTAAATCGATACATAATCTTAACTTAATTTGACCATTTAGAAAATGTCACCCACTACAACTTCTTTAAATGCCAATATAAGCATAAACAGTATGAAAAAAACTAATAACTATAAATTATAGTAACCAAACAACTTTAAACGCCTTAATTCGCGTATATTTATCATATTTGTCCCAAGGTTACACTTTGCAGTGATCGTGGTCACGGGGTCACCATAAATAAAAAATAATTAGTACTATAGTCGTCGCAAACTAATCCCCTTATTTATTCTGAGTTTCCACATTTGAGAATCAATAAATAATTACAAAAAAGCATTACTGATTAACTTTATCAATGCGTATTTATTGAAATACAAATCTGCCTTTGTATATAATAAATAAGTAGATATTCAATTGACATATTCGTCCTAGTGAATTCAATCACTGAATAAAGGCAGTTAATAACCAAAAAAAATAGCTTCTTGGAAAAAAAAACCGGCCAAGTGCGAGTGGGACTCGCACAGGAAGGGTTCCGTACCATTATCTCGTTTTCATTATTATTATTTTTATCAAATAAACGGAGAAAACCTGTTATATTATGGGAGCCCCCTTAATTATTTATTTTTATTTATTATAACTAATTAAATTTAAAGAGAACATAAAACTAAATGTTCTGTGAATAGTTAAAGCGTCTACCTCTAACCGTTATTAGTATCGAGCAAGAAACGGTAAAAAAAACAAGTTTGTTGTATGGGAGACCCCCTTAAATATTTATTTTATTTTTAATATTTGTTGTTATAGCGCCAATAGAAATACATCATCTGTGAAAATTTCATCTGTCTAGCTATCACCGTTCTTGAGATACAGCCTGGTGACGGACGGACGGACGGACAGCTCTCAGTAATAGGGTCCCGTTTTTACCCTTTTGGGAACGGAACCCTAAAAACAGGTGTATGATTTCAACTGGCAGTATCTTATATTGTTTTTTAGTATACACATACTTGTCATATATAAGATAAGACCAAGCGAAATTGCTTGGTCTTGAACTTGACCAATGTTGATAAGATTCGTAAGTAATACCTTTTCTTTTTTTTTGACTGCCGGGAAGAGGCTGCTTTATATATTCATTTTCCACAATTCTAGATCAAAACTGTGGAGATATGCGAAGCATTGAAGCGCTCGTAGCGAAGTTTACTTAGCTGTTCTCAACCGATCAGCAAAGTTAAGCAACGTCGCGCGCGGTCAGGAGTTGGGTGACCGCTAGTGACATTACTACTGAGCGTTTCCGTGCTTCGGAGGGCACGTTAAGCCGTCGGTCCCGGTTGTCGTCTTAGGATGGCAGTCGTTATAGCATGGTGGTAGGGCATTTTGCGAATGCCCGCCTGGTAAGCTACCACCCTCAAGTAGAAAGTCTGTCGCCAAGCACCTAACGGTGTGTTCCGGCAGCTGTCCTTGAGAGCCAGTACTTCTAGGTTAGCCTGAACAACATCTTCGACCACATCATCACTTACCATCAGGTGAAATAGTGGTCAAAGACTAACCTATCAGGCATAAAAAAAAATGCTTTTGATCATTGGTGGACGTTAAAAATACATTCAACTCGTTAGAAAAGGGCACTCTTTTGACTGATGTGTAAAAGAATCCGGAATTATACCTACTCATATCTTTGGCAATGCTACGGCTAACCGTCAAAATTAACATACCTTAAAATAACGTATTATTTATCATAGTATTTCAACAAGGTGATGCTCTGGAACCAGTAATGTTTAGCCATTGTCATCCTCTTAATAATTCTACAAATCCAATCTAAACTCAACGTTTGTATTTTTTTGGACTTTTTTTTTTCACTGAAAGCTGATTATAAGTTTCAAAGCTTTATTTTTCTTGCTTCAGTAAAAACACGTACAAAAGTTATCACAAGAAAATCTACACATCTTAACAAATAATAACCGAGACGCAGAAGCTGCTTTTGAGACCTTCGTTGCGCTTGGTTAATTATATAGCACAGGATAGAGCATTTAGTATCATATAACGTTACGTAAATAATAACATAATTATTGATTATTAATTACCGCGATATCTCTGGCCTTGGCGAATAATTGCAGTGAAACGAGGCTTGCCCTGGCCTGGACTTTGATCTCATTATTATCATTCAACTTGAAAGTTGATTGATTTTCGACTCTGAATGGAGTATCATCAAGAAGACCATTATTATCTACCCTCAATCGGCAGTGTTTACGTATATTAGTTCAACCATATAATAAAAAAAATGGGCTAAGTGCGAGTCGGACTCGCGCACGAAAGGTTCCGTTCCATCACTACATAGTATAAAACAAAGTCGCTTTCTCTGTATCTATATCCCTATGTATGCTTAAATCTTCTAAACTACCCAACGGATTTTAATGCGGTTTATTAAATAGATAGAGTGATTCAAGAGGAAGGTTTATATGTATAATAACATCCATTAAATTGTGGAGAAATACTGTTATTTTTTAGGTTTCTAATGTGATGTAGTAAATAATTTCATTTTTTCTGCTTACATTGCAAACGCGGGCTGAACCCTACGAGATATATCAAAATAATGAATGAGATTTATCAAAGTATTGTACACATTGAAAAGGTCTACAGAAAATTTCGCTATGGTATCTGTCTATTTGTCTATCTCTTATGGATATCCCACAATAAAAAAAAATTACATTTACTTTTTACGACGAATAATGGCTAATTTCCGAAGTGATTTTAACTAATATAGCATTAATCCTTATCTAATTAAATACCTTCTAAATTGTTCTTATCTTCTTAATCTTAAATAATTAATTAAATCAAAACTACTGGATCGATTATAATCATTTTTTCAGTGAATGACATAGGCTATATATTTTATACCCGTGCGAAGCCGGAGCGGGCCGCTGGTTATCTATATAACATTAGACACTAGACCACTACACTATAACCTTTTTTGTAGTTTTGTAGTGCACGAGTCCAACTTACACTTAGCCGAATTTTATATTTGTTGTTATAGCAGCATCGGAAATACATCATATGTGAAAATTTCAACTGTCTAGATATCACGGTTTATGGCATACAGCCTGTTGACAGACAGACAGACGGACAGTGGAGTCTTAGTAATAGTGTACTGTTCTGAACCCTTGGGTACGGAACCCTAAACAGATTGCTCATATATTAGGAAGCTCATTAGTCATGACTACAGTCTGGTTGGGCATTCAGATTTTTAGGGATACATGTATGCATCACATAACGTTTTATAGGTTGATCAATATTCTTCTGGATTCGATAACCATTTATTAATAAACTTTAATTGTTATCATTATCTATGATGCGCATGGATTTAACGAGATTAAATAAAAATGATTAGTTTCACACAACTTTTACGAGAAAAGTGTTTAAGTAGCCGTAGAAAGTTACCCTGATTTTTGGGTAACTTTGAATTGGCTTATTTTCGACAGTAAAAATCCTTGCTTTATTTTCATTTGTTTTACTTGGGTAAGATCAGTTTTACTAAAAGTTACCCGGAAACTCAAAGTTACCCAAATTGACTGTACGTCAGAGGATGATGATCCTACCCACATCCTACACATGTGAGGTCGGCACAACATGCCTTCTCTAACTACACTAAGGACAACACCATCACAATGTATAATTAAACAACATACTTTTCACTAACACAGAACATAAAAGAACATATTTATTGTAAAAAAAAAAACCTATGTATTAAAAATATGTGGTCGAAACATAAGTCAATTAATTAGAAAGCCTAATATGCGTAGCATTGGAATATTTATTGATTATTAGAATAATACATATTTTTACACATATTTTTTTATTTCTAACGTAATTTTAATACATCATTAAAAATACTACATTGCAGTTTATTTTTATTTCCATATAATAAAATTTAGCTTTTTTGTTATGGGAGCAAATTTTATAAAAAAAACATTTTCTTTTAATCTTAACTGAAAATAGTGGCTACAATAACACGAAAATATTATCAGATTAATATTCTATCTAACTTACTGCCAATTCATATATAAATCACTACACTTCATTTATATTAAACTCATTAATAAAAAAAAACCGGCCCAGTGCGAGTGGGACTCGCGCACTAAGGGCGCGTACCATTATCTGTAACTTAATCTTACAAGTTACAAACATTTTTCGCACTGTCCGATTGAGCTGGGTAGGTACGGCGAAAACCTCTTTTATTGTATGGGTGCCCCCTTAATTATTTAATTTCATTAATTATATTTATGGAGAACAAAACTAAATATTCTGTGAATAGTTACGGGGTCTACGGGGTCTACGGGTTCGAATCCCGCACATGACTATCCAATCTAACTGTTCCTCTCATAACTTTGTAATTTTGTAATGCATTTTTTTTGTATTTAGATCCATATTTTGAAACACCGTTAGTATCGAGCAAGAAACGGTAAAAATCAAGTTTGTTGTATGGGAGCCCCCTTTAAATATTTATTTTATTTTATTTTTAGTAATTTTTTTTGCGCCCATCACCTTGAGGCCTACTTGTTAAGTCTCATTTTGCCTGTAATTTCACTGGCTCTCAAGGACTGCTGCCGGAACACACCGTTAGGTACTTGGCGACAGATTTTCTACTTTAGGTTGGTCGCTAGCCAGGCGGGCATTCGCAAAATGCCCTTCCACCATGCGGTGAAGCTCAAGCCCGTGGTGGGATTCGAACCATGGACCTGCTGGACGGCAGTCCATAGCCAATGCCACTGAGCCATCACTGCTTCTAAAATTTGTTGTTATAGCGGCAATAGAAATACATCATCCGTGAAAATTTCAACTGTCTAGCTATCACCGTTCTTGAGATACAGCTTGGTGACAGACAGACAGCGAAGTCTCAGTAATAGGGTCCCGTTTTTACCCTTTGGGTACGGAACCCTAATAACTAAATTCTATCACATATTTTATTTTCGAGATGATAAAACCATGCAAATACTTTAAAAATATAACTATATAACTTTAAAAAATTTAAATAGAAATGTTTTAAAGTTACCCAACGTCAATGAGATTTTTTTCAGTAATATTTTTGCTATTATGACGAAACGATTGCCATAACCGTCATGTTCAGCGTAATATGAACCTTGTTTTAACTGAGATATTTTTTATTTTCTACTGACAGTGAATAACAATCGATCCCATAAGTAGCACGGATAACTCAAATGGGTGAATTTGTTTTCCAAAAAATGGAACCTTCTTTAACACTCAAATGTGTTAAATAACTAGTCGAAGTTGGTACCATGCGCACAACATTGTGATAATAGGTACTTTTGAACCATCATGTTACCGATTTCAACAAGTTATTTCACACATTTGAGTGTTGAAGACGGTCCATAACTTAAAAAAAAACTTAAACAAAAGCTGGGATCAAGTTGCTCATTCGGAGACTATGAGTTAACGTCCCTTTATCGTAGTCGGTAGGCACATCTACGAGTATATCACCGAATTCTTCGGCGACTGACTCAAACTTCGATGAAAATACAAAGCATTGTATTTCGTTGGAATTTTTTATCTTATCATATGTATAAATAGTTTCATGAATATAATATTAAATGTATTGAATCATAATCTGTCTTATTCATATTTCATATCGTTCTTTATCACGACAAGGAATATTTCCTACGTATAGTTGTCGGCATTATTGTAGATTGATTTTTATCGGAATTCTGTATTATCAAGTTTTGCTATAAAAATTGACATATTGATATGAACTGTACCTAGTCAAGCAGATACATAATTAGTTACCGATGCCTTGTTAGAACTTTTAAACAAACTTAGTGGTTGAATTAGTTTTGCAATATTTTTACTTTGAAGCGCTCGTAGCGAAGTTTACTTAGCTGTTCTCAACCGATCAGTAAAGTTAAGCAACGTCGCGTGCGGTCATGAGTTGGATGGGTGACCGCTAATGACATTACTACTGAGCGTTTCCGTGCTTCGGAGGGCACGTTAAGCCGTCGGTCCCGGTTGTCGTCTTAGTATGGCAGTCGTTATAGCATGGTGGTAGGGCATTTTGCAAATGCCCGCCTGGCTAGCTACCACCCTCAAGTACAAAATCTGTCGCCAAGCACCTAACGGTGTGTTCCGGCAGTAGTCCTTGAGAGCCAGTGAAATAACAGGCAAAAATTAGACTTAACAGGTATGTCTCAAGGTGATGGGCGCAGTGCAGTTCGCCACTTGTGATGAAATGCATCTGTCATAGGCACAGGATACCGCTTAACATCAGGTGGGCCTCGCGCTTGTTCCATCACAATAAAATAAAAACAAATAAAAAAACAAACGTTTTTTTTCTAGCCTTTGAACATATACGTATAATACTAATACTTACTTACCTGATGGTAAGTGATGTTGTGGTCAAAGATGTTGTGCAGGCTAACCTAAAACACCGTCAGGTGCTTGGCAACAGATTTTCTACTTGAAAGTGGTAACTAGCCAGGTAGGCATTCGCAAAATGCCCTGCCACCATGCTATAACGACTGCCATCCGAAGACAATTGGGACCGACGGCTTAACGTGCCCTCCGAAGCACGGAAGCGCTCAGTAGTAATGTCAATAGCGGTCACCCATCCAACTCATGACCGCGGCGTTCGTTGCTTAACTTTGGTGATCGGTTGAGAACAGCTAAGTGAACTTCGCTACGAGCGCTTCAAAATATTGAATAAAAAATATATAATTAATTGCGAATTAATGTGAAATATAAGAATGAGCGCGCAAAGTGTAAGTAAGTAGGTACCCATCTAGTTCTCACAGAATATAATCAGTAATAATGATCCATTAAGATTTATTGTGCACACGTTTCTGAGTTAAAATTCGGGGTGTTTCAAAATATGGATCTAAATACAAAAAAAATGCATTAAAAAATTACAAAGTTATGAGAGGAACAGTTAGATTCGATAGTCATGTGCGGGATTCGAACCCGTGTCATCTACTATCGCATGCTATGCGAAATTCATAATGTGTAAAATACACATCTTGCACAAATGTTTGTCTACAGTGAAATTCGAACCCACGTCCCCACTTTACGCACCTAAGCAGACTTGAAATTTGTGTTCTAATTGTATTGTTTTAACTGTCATAGGGGGCGATGGAATTAAATTATGCGAGCGGTAAAGCATTCCAGTGCGTACGGAGGATGCAGGTTACAATCCTGTTTGAGGCAAAAATATCGTGCATTGAAATTTGTAAATATTAATGAATAGTTTCAGGCGTTACTTTGCGGAAACCCATATTTAATAATAAGAAATAAAAAAACTACTATTCGTTAATATTTTTATTGCAATCGTGCGACTATCTATAGCCTAGCATGGCAACATTTTTGACAGCGATATCTTACCGAGAGACGAGATATACGACAATACGCTAATGTTTATTATCAATGTATTATCGGCAATATAAATATACATTATTACTTTTTCAGAGGATGTTTCAATTGTGATTCAATTATTTGTTGTATTTGTTTTTGCATTGTTAGAAAAATAGCAGCTGAACCTGATCACATACATAGCAAAAGGGCATTTTGTTCATATATTTTTAAAAAGATCTAATAATAGTACCGTGTGTGATCTGCTATTGTTCAGTCATAAAATCATCATAGAGATATTATCGGATAGATTTTTGAAAACTCCAAACTATACATTTAATTTGCGATATAGGTTTTATTCTACTCATCGACTTCATCACGATGGTGGAATAAAGTTTGAAATATAGCTATTAATAGTAAAAAATACATCATTACACAAAGTCACTGTTAAAGTCAAAATCATATATTCAATTTAGGCGTCTACGACGCTCTTATGAAGGTCAATTACAAATTTTAATATTTAAATATTCTACATTGTATTTTTTTTTAATGTTATGGAGTGGCAAACAAGCGGACGGCCCGGCCCACCTGATGGTAGCTCTGCGGAAAAACGTTACATGGAAGATCATTCCACATTTTGCAAGTATGCGGTAAGAAGGAACGCATAAATCGAGCTGTGTGAGACTTCCAGGACTCGAATATGTGTGGATGAGCTTCAACCGGTGACGAGAGGAACGATGATAGAATCGCGATGCCGGTATAAGATCAAACAGCTCTTGAGAGCATTCCCCATTATAAAGCCTGTATAATATACATACATTCAGTACTGCCAGGTTCAGCAAAAATAAATTGTATAGAGCCACTATTAGAAGAACGGGCAAGAAACTCGGGGCCATTCTTTTAAACGTATTTTAACAATGTGTTACATACTTACTATATTATAAAGTTATTACAATATTTGTTTTAATTATATTGGTGACAGGCAATAGCTTGGCAGAGTCGGAATTGTCCAGGCATTTTTGTCGTTTAAGTAATCACAAACTGTGTAGTAGGATTTCTTAGGGCCTATTCCATTTGACGTTAATTTCGTTATTTTCGAAAATTTTGACCACATCCCGCGTCTATGGTTGTGATCACTGTGATCGTTTGTAACTGTTCTCCCCTGTTCCATTTAGGATAAGAACGCTAAGAATGCCACTAAAATTTGCCACTTCTGTCACTTTTGACATTAGATGTAGGTAATTCAAACTGTTCCAGTAGCCTCATAGCGTTTATGGCGAAAATAATGCCAAGACCCAAGTGGAACTACTTTTTGGAAGTGTGATCGTTTTTAGCGTTTTTAGCGAATTTAACTTCAAATGGTAAGCACCCATAATCGATATGGTTTTCACGTGCAACTTGAATTTCCCTTCTGTGAGCGTTGTAATATGTTTGGGAAGTTTACTATAAAACCGTTCACAATTACCTAAGAAGACGTTAAAAAACACAAAAAGCACATGTTGACTACGTTACGATTATTTAAAGGAGAATACACTCTATATATCATCAGGTAATGAGCAAACCTAGGGTTCGTCCCACCAGTTTTGGAAACGATTCCTGCACGCTTTTAATGTCAATGAGTCCTTCAAAAGTCGTTAACAATGGTAATATAACCAACATAGTACGATATAACATTTTTGTTTATAAATATGATAACAAGAACTATCGCGTACCAAGCAAACAATATTTACAATTTTTAAAATATAAAAAAATCGGGAAATTCCGCTTTTCCGCTAGTCCGCTTAACATCAGGTGAGCCTCGAGCTTGTTCCGTCACAATAAAATATATATATATATACATACATATATATTTGAAAAATGTATTCACTAGTGTTTATGAGCTTCAATTGAAAAAAAACTTTTAAATGGAATTCCGCCCTGGGGAGATGCATTGGATTCCATATTTAAAATTCAAAAAAACTATACAAATTTGTAGGGTAGTTAGTAATTATAAGGTACTTTAAAAAAACTAACAATAACTTTACTAATGTAAATTTTACAAATTGTTCCAACTCCTCAATAAATTTTATATAGGTATATTCTACTCATGTTATCATTTTAAGTAAATACTTTTAGAAAAATAACTATTCTTTACACTTCCCTTATTTAAGAAATGAAAAGTAGAGTATTTAAACAATTATTCGTAGTTTCATTACAGCTATCGTGAAAAATAAACACTTAAGAGTTTGAAGTAAATATTTGGCATACAAATTTTTAATAACGTGGAACAAAATTAAGTATTTTTGGGGTCGCAACATTTATTTACAATATGAGTAGAATAGTTATACACTCAAAATAATAGTAAGTACTAACACAAGTATTGGCAAAATACTTAAAAGTTGTTTTTAACCATGGTTGAACCTATTTGTAACCCTTATTTCTGAATAAAACATTTATTAACTATAAGGACATATATAACATTTCAAATATAAGGTAAGTAAAAAATAGTAACTATTTAAAATTAATGCGGCTATAGTCCACATAGGAGGGGATAACTTGTACCCGTGTTAAACACTCTAATTTTCATTTCTTAAATAAGGAAAGTGTAAGGAATAGTTATTTTTCTAAAACTATTTACTTAAAATGATAACATTAGTAAAATATACCTATATAAAATTGGTTGAGGAGTTGGAACAATTTGTATAATATTTAAATATGTGTGAAACTCACAAGAATTTTATTTAAAAAATAATATGCGTCTTTATTTAACAAAATACTGCGAACTATAAACAACACTACAGCTAGTACAATGTACTACGTAGGTGAAAGACTGGCAAAAAATACATATTTATTATAATATTTCTGTTACATTCTTAACGAAACGTAAAATAATATACATACCTGATTTTGCAGTCAATTCTGCAATAATATATATTCACAAAACAAAAAACTAACACATTGTATATTTTGAAACTATAAACTGGTTTTTATAGTGATAGATATTCAATTTGCATATATGTCTTGTGAGAATTGTGGATTTTAATATCGTTCAGTTTATTAAGTTACTTAAATAAATTATGATCAGATTAATTTAGTTTAATAACCCAGTCTATGTCACTTTTACATAAGGCCTTTGTACGATAAAAATACCGAGCAAACTATTAGTATATCCAACGACATGATATTATGTCGAAAAGTCGACTAATCTGCTTCACACACGGGAGTATTGTGAGGCTAATAACGTATATCGATAAAGGTTGAAGTGTTTTATCTTGAAAAGGCTTTAGTTGAAGCGTGTGAAATGCAAGTTTTCAGGACTTATTTTGAGCGCTCGTAGCCGTTCTAAACCGATTAATTAAGTAATAATAATAATAATAATGCTTTATTCACACAAATAATTCACAATTTGGTTACAAACTAAATAAGGTTCTTAGTAATATTAATTGTCACATTTTAATCTATGGCTTGTATCTTTGTCTAGTCTGTTATTCGCACAGAACCTACACTAAGAAAATGATTTCTTGTGTTGTAGGCTCTGCATACCCTTCAAGTGTACAATAATATTAAACATGATAACATGATAGGGAAAATGAAACAATTACATCAAATTAGTATTACAGTGTGGTACATGACTACGTGAAGTTGAGAATTACCTCTTAAAAGTAAATAAATAACATGAAAATTATGGAATGTATTAATATGTTATGTAAGTAAATGTCCAGTTTTTTTTATGTGCGCGTGTGTGTGTGTGTGTATATATGTGTGTGTGTTATAGTAATAATATATTATGTTTAAGGGATAACGTAAGTTAGGATGTATGCGAGAGATAGAAGGAGAAAAATGAAAAAAAATATCTGTCTGCACAGGATTACCGAACCGTATTTAACAATTGCTCAGTTTCATCATAGCTGAGTTTAAGCAGCCAATCGTATAGTGCACGTTTTCCGTTTCTCTTGTTCATTAATACGAGATTTTTCACTACATTGCTAGCTTTATTATATAAATGAGGGCCCATAAAACGTAGATAGCGTTTGGCAAATTTGGTATTAAGTTTTGGCTTAACATATACTAGGTCTTTCCTTCTTTTGTTGTTGGACTGATTTGATTGTTTATGTTGATTTAGAATAATTTCCTGTATATATAATTGGCGAACAGTCAGTACTTTACAGTCTCTGTAAAGTTCAGATGTTGAGTACAAGATTGGCCTATTAGTAGCTACTTTTAATATAGCTCGCTGCGCGCGTTCTATATAGCGTTATCATGTAACAACTGTATGCTCCTCCCCAAGATGTATTGCAGTTAAGCAACGTCCCGGAGTTGGATGGGTGACCGCTAGTGGCATTACTACTGAGCGTGCACTTGCTTCGGAGGGTCGTTAAACCGTCGGTCTCGGTTGCCGTCTTAGGATGGCAGTCGTTATAGCATGGTTGTGTCTAGTTTTTTTTTTTATGCTGGATCTTTTAGCCTTTGGCCACTATCTCACCTGATGGTAAGTGATGATATGGTCGAAGATGTTGTTCAGGTTTACCTAGACTTACTGGCTGTCAAGGACAGCTGCCGGAACACACCGTTAGGTGCTTGGCTACAGATTTTCTACTTGAGGGTGGTAGCTAGCCAGGCGGGCATTCGCAAAATGCCCTACCACCATGCTGTAACGACCACCGGTGCAACTACCACCAATCAAGTAGATAATCTGTTACCAAGCACCTAACGGTGTGTTCCGGCAGCTGTCCTTCAGAGCCAGTAATTCTAGGTTAGCCTGAATATCGTTTTAGACCACAAAATTACTTTCTATCTGTGATAGCGGTCAGAGGCTGGCCTATCAGATATAAAACAGAAAATATGTATTTTTAAATACTTTCAGGCCGAAAATCTTGCCTTTCTGCACCATAACAAGTTGGTACATACCGCTCATAAGTAGGGAGCTGCAAGCTTCTGCTCTGCGTTAGCATTCATCATAACACAAGTAATTATATATCGGCACTATTAAGGAATGCGTATTATAACAACCAAATTTGAAGCGCTCGCAGCTGAGCTTGCCTAGGTATTCCTAAGCAATCAACTGCTTGGATAGTCGACTGCTAGTGGCATCAACTACTAAGTGCTTCCATGCTTGGAGGGCAGATTAAATCGGTTGCGGTTGTTGTCTTAGGAAGGCAGTCCTTATAGCAAGGTGGTAGGGCATTTTCCAAAACATCTCACACATACAAGTACAAAATCTGTTGCCAAGGTGCTCTCGAACTGTACCGGCAAGTGTCCTTGAGAGCCTGTAATATAGGTTTACCTAAAAATATCATCGTCACATCTTAACTTACCATCAGGTAATATAGTTGTTGAATGATAACCTATCTATAATTATAATAAAACTGTAACAGATTCTGTACATTGAAGATATTTTGAAAATAAATATTTCAGAGCACTCTGTAGCTGATACTGAAGCCAAAACTATATTTTTTTTATTTTCGTCTGTCTGTATCCTGGCTGCGCATCACGCCAAAAGTACTGAATCAATTTCAATGCTACTTAGCATGATTTCAGTTCATACTACGGGGTAGCACATTGTGTAATTTTTATCCTGAAATTCAGCACATACAATTGTTGGTTCCCTTGGTATGGGATGAAAGTCAAAATGTAGAATCTAAATTCCAAAGACACCCACAAAGTTCTTTGCTTCAACATTTATTGTGCGAACCTCAAAGGAATTATCTGAGTTATGTACTGTCTTCTGGAAAATACAACCTGGGAGTTTTCAAATCCAAAGCAAAAAGCTTCTTTTTGAGTTATGTTTTCCTAAAAGTGCTCCACCGCAGACCACAGCGTTGCTTCATATGAGATACACAGGGGTCAAATGTGAATAATTAGTCCGCACGGATGGTAATCGCGAACGAAGTCGCAGGTACAGCTAGTCAGTAATAAAACATAACAACATGAATGTACCTAATGTTATTGACTTATTAAAATATATGTTATTGACTAAGGACAATATAAACAAATAAGATAATTAATATCAAATTCAAAATTATTTAAAGAAAAAAAAATTACATGGGTAGGTACTACGTAGTAACATTTAGTAACAGATTATTATTATTTTTATCCTGCAGTATCCCACTCCAGGGCAGAAGCATTTCTTCCTTCCACTCACGCCGGTTTGCGGCTTTAGTGGTCCAATGCATTCAAGTGCATTCAAGTATGTACCGCCACTTGTGAAATCTCTGAAATGACCACCGGTTTGTGTTTGTCATCCAATTAGTAGTGATTTTTATCCATCGTTTGTCCGACATCCGACAGACGTGCTCCACCAAATATTATTTAATCTGTGCTGCCTTATAGCTACAAATATAAGATAAGGGAATGTTGCTATAATTGGACCACTTGAATTATAATATCAATACCTTTAATGTGTAAAAACTATTCCAGTTAATTATTTTTGACCGACTTTCATAAAATGGAGGAGGTTGTCCAGTAGACAGGTACAAATATTTTTTATGTATACCACACATAACTGTTTACAGAGTAGTCCGATATATATTTTTTATTGGAAAGGGTAGGCAATGTGGTCCCGTATAAATTTCATCAAAATCTCTTGAGTAGTTTATAAGTTATAGTGAATTTATTTAAAATGTTTTAGTTACCTAGATAATATGATGGTATTTACTGTTGTCGACAATGAACACTATTTAGACGAATGAATGATCTCGTTAGCAGTTTTTATCAAAATAAAATATATATAAAACAACGGATTCGGAAGTCGGATCACGCTAATTATGAGGTGGGTGTTTAAAATCAGCATGGTATCGACTTCCACAAGTTACTTTATACTTTTCAGTGTTGAGAGTCGGTTCCGTTTTTTTGAAAAATGTTTTTGTTTCTTTTATCCTTTATTTACAATAATCAATCGCACAAACCATTTAGCCGTAGAATCTTTTACATTAATAAAGCAAACTAAATATTTAATTGGTGCCTTCTTTGGACCATGTACACCTTTATTGAACCACCAGGTTGCCATCCACAGACTTCGTTGTGGTGATTACTTATCACATTTGTTCTAACGGTAATCGGACCGCTAGAACAAATTTCACGAAGTTCATTGCAACTTGAAGCAGTGATGCCTCAGTGGCTTTGGCTATGGACTGCCGCGCAGCAGATCGATGGTTCGAATCCCGCCACGGGCTTGAGCTTCACCGTTTGGTGGAAGGGCATTTTGCGTGTGCCCGCCTGGCTACCGACCACCCTCAAGTAGAAAATCTGTCACCAAGCCCCTAACGGTGTGTTCCGGCAGCAGTCCTTGAGAGCCAGTAAAATTACAGGCACATGAGACTTATTAACTATGTCTCAAGGTGACGGGCGCAGTGCAATTCGTGCCTTGTTACGAAATGCATCTGTTATAGGTAGAGGCTAGTCCGCTTAACATCAGGTGGGCCCCGAGCTTTTTCCGCCACAATATCATAAAAAAATTGCGTATAACAATTATCAATCAATTTTATGGAATGACGATATTCATGAGTTATCATTGAATGATTTATCAAAAGTAAGTTGTATCAAATGTTCTACTCTTATTATCAGATAACAAATAAGAATGCTAAAAGATCACTTGCAGTAATAACTGCGTCGTTTTATTTTATGATTGTCATGTACGGTAACAAATTCAATTCTTAGACGCTTTGTGCTTACCGACTCATCTTCCCTAATACCTATTCTTAGATAACCTTTTTTAATAAAAAGGTAATTAAACCTGTGGCTTTTTGGTGGCATTCTGAAACACATATTTGTTTATTCAAAAATACAATTACAACTATCATTACAGAAACTTCCCCATGCAATAGTGAAAGTAAATTCATTATTATAACACAAACACAAATGCAATAAAATTAAATCAAACACAAATCAATGAAATTAAATCAAAATTAAGTCAAAGTCAAATTAAAATCTATACAAAGTGGTTCCAAATTAAATTAAAATTAGATCAAAATGAAATAAAATATAAATCATAATAAAATTCAACAATAAAATACTTCAATAAAACTCTATATTATATGTATTTAGTTAAAATATTAATGGAATGTGACTGAAAATCAAAACCGTGCATGATTAGACCAGTCCAATGGTGGAATTCTTTTGTGGTCCAATGATCGCAATACGGTACTGCTTAAATAGATATATGTAAAAAACAAAATAGAAAAGGGCAGCGAAACTTATAGATCACACATGAAATCGCAATTGCATTGTCAAATATTTCATTCCCTGTAGCAAAAAATATTACAATAATATTGATATTTTTACAGATGAAAAAACACCCGGGGCGTCTCTGAGGTTAGAGTGGATTTATGCAGTTTTAATTATAACCTACTTCGCCTTTTTTTTATTATCATGAGGAAAATGCATTTACGCATACACACCCGCTGGGGAGCAGGTGGTTATATGTCGGGCTCAGGGTCAATAGGGACCCCACTACCGACTAAAAACCTCATGGTGTTGCGTCGTCTTCGACTAGTGGAAGGGGCCGCGGGGTCACTCGCGCTCTCTTCCGCAGCCTTCTTCGCAGCCAGAGCATTTTAAGAGAATTTTTGCGTTTTTTACAGTTTTATAATACATTTCCCAAAGATATTAGAACTCTCACAGAAGGAAAAGGCACATGAAAACTATTTTGATAAATCCTACTATGCAGTTTGTGATTACTTAAATTACACTTCAAAATTTTCTTTATGTCAGCAGCATTGCCCCATACTCTAATAGCGTAACTAATAAGTTTGAGAATGTTTATAATATGCATAATATTGTGTACTGTCTTAGGTATAAAAAATATTATGCTAAAGGAATTGTTTGTGGTTTATAATGAAGTTCCCAAAGATATTTTCTCAACGCTCACAGAAAATTCACGTGAAAGCTATTTTTTATTAAAAAAACATACTACACAGTTTGTGATTGAAAAAATGATATGACAACATTAACATTTTGAAGCGCTTGTTCGCTTGTTTTCGCGATCATGACTTGGATGGGTGACCGTTATTACTACTGAGCATGCACGTGCATTATAGGGCACGTTAAGCCGTCAGTCCCGGTTATTGTTTTAAGATGGCAGACCATGGTGGTAGTTGCACGTGATAGTTGCACCGCCTGACTGGTGGTGTGTTCCGGCAACTGTTCTTATGAGCCAGTAACTCTAGGTTAGCCTGAAGAACATCTTCGACCAGACCATTACATACCATCAGGGCCTCAATTCTCTTAGCTATTGACCAAACGCCACTCTACTGCGATGCTTCTGCAATCGAACTGCTGTTAATGTCAAATTCGGTAGTCTGCTAATTCTAGCTCCTAATCGCAGTTGTATAGCAATCGTCGCTATTGTGTGGGTGCTATGGCTTGCAAATGTTGCCACTGAAATAATAATGAAAACTTCTATCAATTAATTAAGTATCAGTCAAAACATAAATACAGTGGTTTTCAAGCAAACAATACATTAAATAAAAATATTTAAATCATTTAGCTATTTTTCTATCTAAAATTTATGCTATGCTACCTTTGCCACTGTAACAACGCAGCCGCAATAAAATGGTATACAGCTTACCTAATATGTCAAAAACTATTGATAGCAAGCCACTGACTTGCGATCGAACCTAAATAGCGGGCAGACTACGGATACTGTCAAAACCTACAATTTTCATGCTATTAAGTTGCGTTAACGCCGTTCAATAGCTAAGAGAATCGGGGCCCTGGTCGAAGGCTAACCTACCAGCAGTAAAAATACATAAAATACCAAAAGGCAAGCCCTTACTTCTTACCAGGAAGTAAATGTACCGACTTTCTGATAACCGATTATATCGATGCACACTCTTCGAATATTTTGTCATATCTATATATATTACACTTGCCGAAGAATTATCGATATGTCATAATCTTATCAGTTATCGTATCACTGTTATCGCGATTATAGTAACTAATAAAATATTTTGTGTGCTCGTATACAGTTATTTTTATGATATGATGTATGGAGATACATAGGTATATACAATATTTAGCCTGATAAGAGTGCTCGCAGACGTGCATTCGCCATAATGATCAGCATCTGATAGGTATTCTCGAAACCCGTGTCAACGTATTCGATTTCTAACGTGAGTGATTTGCTGTTGGTTAATTATTCTATCTTACTCCTTTGTTCTCAAAATATTACATTCGCAAAACATTACATTCTCAAATGTTTACGTTTTGGGAAAACACAGTCAGAAGAGTAAATGGGGTGTCTGTGTAGTGATGCGTTATAAAGCATACGTATCTTGATCTTATTGTAACCATTATAGTTCAATTTTAAAAGATTCTGAAAATAATGAAACTAGTATTGAATTTTGTTAAGAAATATAAGTTATTTTTTCTCGATATAAGGTTAAGTCTAACCTATAACTAGGCACTGCAGCCGATATCGTCCATTTATGAATAAAATTCAATTGTTATCATTATCATAGATGCGCATGGATTTTGATACTAATCTGAAGGAATATAATAGTAACCCTGCGGCGAAAAAATATTTTTATTTTTTATTCATGATAGGTTAGCCTTTGACCACTATTTTACCTGATGGTAAGTGATGATGTGGTCGAAGATATTGTTCAGGCTAACCCAGAATTACTAACTCTCTAGAACAGCTACCCGAACACACCATTAGGTGCTTGGCGACAGATTTTCTTTTTGAGGGTGGTAGCTAGCCAGGCGAGCATTCGCAAAATGCCCTACCACCATTCTATAACGACTGCCATCCTAAGACGACAAGCAGGAACAAAGGCTTAACGTGCCCTCCGAAGCACGTGCACGCTCAGTAGTAATGTCACTAGCTGTCACCCATCCAACTCATGACCTCGGTGGACGTTACTTAACTTTGTTGATCGGTTAAGAACGGCTAAGCAAACTTCGCTACGAGCGCTTCAAAAATGAGACTACTTGCGAAATTAGAATAATACCAGAGCCTTTTGAGTATACGAGTCGAAATAAAAAATAGCAATTTTGACCTCGAGTGTTCGTAGTTGTTGCTGGAAAAGTGAAAAACAAAATAACTACATACTATTTTGACATTAAACATGTTTACAAGATACCGCTCCACTACTTTGAAGCAGTGATGGCACAGTAGCATTGGCTATGGACTACCGCGCAGTTAATTTTAGAGCATTACAGTAGGTCCATGGTTCGAACCCCGCCGCGGGCTTGAGCTTCACCGCATGGTGGAATGCGCGTGAAATTTTGCGAATGCCCGCCTGGCTAGCGACCACCCTCAAGTAGAAAATCTGTCGCCAAGCACCTAACAATGTGTTCCGGCAGCAGTCCTTGAGAGCCAGTAAAATTACAGGCACATGAGACCTAACAACTGTACGTCTCAGTGTGACGGGCACATTGCAATACGTCGCTGACGAAATGCGTCTGTTATAGGCAGAGGATAGTCCACTTAACATCAGGTGGGCCTCGGGCTTGTTCCGTCACAAAAACATAAAAAAACCCTACAGATTTATTGTATGTTTGTTTATGAATAATTTAATAGTTATTTAGGTAAGACATATGAGTGTACCAATTATTAACCTTCATTTTTTAAATATATTTTTTCCTCTATTCAGTAGTTATTTTGTTTTCGTAACGAATTTTAATAAGGAATAAATTAATACTAGATTGCTGGTTGTGATCGACAAAGTAGAAGGAAAAATAACTCGTGACCTAGCCGTTGAACGATCAAGTAACTGCACTTACAGGACTCTCTATTAGGATCGCCTATAGAGAAACTGAACGAAATGGAGAAATATTGTACATAGAGCCATGAGGGCCTTTCAGCGACACGACATTCAGTTATCAAGTGTAAGACGAGAATACTACATTATGAATCAACATTTGAACTGATGACGAAGTGGTTTTTAAAAATGTCTGACTGAGACGGAGACACTTCGTTACTAAAACGAGTGAGCGAAACAGAAATACGCAATACTTAAATATCAAGAGCGAAATTCTTAAAATAAATCATTAAAGTGATATTTTTGATGAACAATCGTTACTTAGTCACATGGATGGCTACATAACAATTAGTAATAAAATAAAAATGTCAAAAAATTGCACCAACTTCAACACTCAAATGTGTCAAATAACTTGTTGAATTACAAAATTACAAATTTACGAGATAAAAAAAAATAATAGTCATGTGCGGGAAAAAAATACATTGTTGAAGTCAGTACCATGATAGTTCAAAAGTACCTATTATCAGAATATTGTGCGCATGGTACATACTTCACACATTTGAGTGTTGAAGTCGGTGCCATTTGTTGGTAAAAATAAAAATTTCATCCGTTTTAGCTACCCTTGCTATTTATGGGATCGATTGTCAATCACTTTCAATGGTTATATCATCTAGATAAGAAAATAGTTTTCAGTTATTGGAGTGTAACTCAAAAACGGCTGAACTGATTTTGATGAAAATTTATTGGACCACGCGGCAAGCATCAGCATTCAAATAAAAAAATGCAAAAAATGCACCATGGTACATTAGAACTGTCGACCTCCATCGTGACCTGAAAATGGATGTCGTTGTCGATATAATAAAAAAACACGCAGAAGCTCACGAACATAGACTTCACCGCCACGTGAATGTTGAGGCAATCCAGCTCCTTGACAACACAGACATAGTGAGAAGGCTAAAAAGGACAAAACCTTTTGAGTTAGTGTAGTTGAGTGTCAGTGATAAGTAGTGAGTGCTACATATAAGGAACACAAGAACACATAGTGTCTTCCCTTAATAGAGACAATAAGATAGGTGTTAATGGACACATTCATAATTTTACTCTATTTAGCAGTTTAAGTCAAGCTAAAGTTACTCATTAGTCCGTATTGTTGACTAGATTGTAATATAATGGCGTACTAAGTACATCATTAGAAAAAAAAATATATAAAAATAAAAAAAGAATCACAAAATTAGATTAAGCAAAATTTTAGGGCTGTATTCATGTTTTTTCTATTAAGAGAAATACTCGTATATGGATTCATATTTCAGATCAGGCATAGTATTTTTCATATCCTCTAAAATAATATGATACGTTTTATGCATATCTGTAAAGCGTATATAATAATAATAATATATATATATATATATAATAATAATAATTATCTTTCAAAAAAATAACATTTATTTATTTTATTGCACTATGTAATATGTTGACATGTCACATAAATTACATAACCCTGTTAGGGTGTAGCAAAAGAGTATAGTTATTATATATATTTTACACAACATTTAGAAAAACACACAATTTACAAAATACCAAAGAAATTATAAATGAAAGTAAAAATTATATATTTGCTATGTAAATCATCGTGAGCTTGTTACGCTTTTGTCTTCAAGAAATTCTTTAACTGTGTAATAACATTTTTGTATTAATTTGTTCTTGAGCTTAGCCTGAAATATTTTATCATTGTTTTCTTCTCTTAATTCAGCTGGAAGTTTGTTAAATATCTTAATTAGCATATAGTACGGGCCCGTTTTAGATATTTCTAGTTTAGGTTCTGGTGCTATAAGTTGGTTGGGTCGCCGAGTATTGGTATTGAACGTAAATAGACTCGGGTGTTTCTTAATGAAGATTGCAGCTTCTAGGATATATATGCAAGGTAATGTTAGCATTTTGTTTTCTATGAAATAGGGCTTGCAACTCTCACGTTGTCGGATGTTGGCCAGTATGCGCAGACATTTTTTCTGTTTGATGAACAAAGTGATAGCATCTGTGCTATTGCCCCACATAATTACCCCGTATTTTAACCATGCATAGGCATAAGCATAATAGGCAGCCATTGCTGTTTTTAAGTTAGTATTGGCATTCAAAACCGATAACGCATATATAAACTGTGATAATTTTACTTTAATTTTTTCCACGTGGTCTTTCCAGTTAAGGTACGTGTCAATGTTTATGCCTAAGAGAGAAAAATTGTTTACTTCATCTATTTTAAGAGATTTTGACAAATCCGTAAGGTTTAGAGCTTTTCTTTGATAGGGGTAAAATTGCATTATTTTTGATTTGTTTCTATTCATTTCAAGATTGTGTGATACTATCCATGTATTTATATTTAAAAAGGAGTCTTTTATATCGTTAAGGGAATTAGAATCAGATGTGCATTTAAAAAGTAACGATACATCGTCAGCAAACAGTGCACATGTGGAGTCCAGTATCTTTGGCAGATCAATGAAGTAAATTAAAAAAAGAACGCAACCTAGAACACTTCCTTGGGGAATGGACCAGTTTAAGGTAAGTACTTCTGATATGACAGTTTGTTTTATTGATACATCTTGGCGATAATAATCGATTTGGACCAGTTGTTTTCTATTTTCTAAGTATGACCGTAACCAGTTTAAAGGTTTTCCTCGTATGCCTATTTCATTCAATTTAGTTAAGAGTATACCATGTGACACTTTGTCGTATGCTTTCGTCATATCTAGTAACATTCCAACAGGGTACTGCTTATCTATTATGAAGTTGTAAATTTGTTTAGTATAGTTATAAATAGCGAGGGTAGTTGAAGAACGTTTACGGAAACCGTACTGGTTTTCATCCAGGAGCTTGTTTTTTTTTTTACATATTTTAATGTTATTTTTTTCCTTCGTGTAAATAATTCATTCGTAGATGTTTTCTTTAACACTTTGCCTTGATTCACATTAATATAACATTTTCAAAGCTCTAGTAGCGGAGCTTGCTAAGTCATTCTCAACATATTAACTAAGTAAACCATATTTACTGCGGTATTGGACGCGGGCTACCGCTAGTGGCTCCAACAAACTCACTTCACCTGAAGATATAGTAGCTTCTCTACTCCTGAGTGCTTCGGACTCGACCTCATAGTAGAAAATCTGTCGGCAAACACATTGTAGACTTAGGGCCTGTTTCAGAATGTTCCAGTAAGTTCCGGTTATACTACCCAGAATATATTTAATAAATAAAACACTAGCTTTGCGTTTCACAGTCATCAATTTAGCATAACCATCGGTTAAAGCTTGAAACGCGCTGCATGTTAACTGTAATTTTTGTCATTCAGTTATTTTATGTTCTGGGTAGTATAACTGGAACTTATTTTATAAATAAAACACTATCTTTGCGTTTCACAGTCATCGATTTAGCCTCTCCATCAGTTAAAGCTTGAAACGCGCTGCATATTAACTGTTATTTTTATCATTCACTTATTTTATGTTCTCCGTAGTATAACCGGAACTACTCAAACATTCTGAAACAGGCCCTAAGCCTGTAAGATGTAGGTATACAATCAGGCGAGATTGTGGTCAAAGGTTATATGATATCGGCAAAAAAACTGTATGCTGAGACAAAGAACATCAATTCTTTAGATACAAAACATACTATGTATCAAAGGAGCCTGATGTACTTCATTTATAAGCAAGGCGAAGCCGTGGCAAACTATAAATTTGGTAAAAAATGTTTGTGTATGATATAATCAACAGAAATACAGATTGTTTAGATTATTCTTCAAAAATGATATGTAAATGTTATATTTCCCAAAAATCTTGCTACATGTTAATGGGATGGGTAGGTACGTCATGTTTTTAAAAAATCTCATTATTACTCTCAGCATTAACAAGACGTAGGTATAATATAAAGTGGAAGCATACAATTGTTATTAAAGGACTTATTATTAAATTTTATTGCAAATTAGTTTCCTGATGGACTCACGTCTCTGTGGCAGGATATCTAAATTCAGTTATACCGAACTTATAACTAAGTTTGATTACTATTTGACTTCGATATAATACTTTTTTTTTAACTGGCGGTATGCCTTTATTAACAAAATACAACACACTGTATACAACACTACAGCTACTACAATAAAAGCATTTTGATCCCTATAGATGCGACGCGTGATCAAAATGCTGGCACCTATTTGGCTCAAAGAATAAGCATTGCAATTCAACGGGGCAATGCTGCCAGCATGCTGGGCACGCTGCCAACTGATAGGGGCGGAAGCATTTGGACTGCCTATGAGTCAATAATACTTGAAAGGCTTTGTAACAAAGCACATGATCCCATAAATTATCCTCATAGCCGTTGAAACTAGTAAAATGTTAACTCGAGAAAAATGGAATCAATACGTACCTAATATAATTAAAATTTTAACAAAAAATACTACTTTTATCATAAAATACGCATTATTAGATATAATTTAAATACTACACATTAAAATATTTGTTATTATTAAATATGGAATTCCGCAAAGTAACGCCTGAATCTATTTATTACTTGTCCTTCTTGATAAAGTTTGCTATATCTTTTTATATTATTACATACCTTTTTTTACATGAATAATTAAGATTTATTATATTAAGACCTTACAAGCGTTATATAGCGTTATATCACCTTTGCAATTTTTGGTCGCAATCGAGCGTATACAAGATTTCAAAGTATTCGTCAAACATCCCTCTATAGGGCAAAGGTTTGAAGGACAGCTATTAGCCACAAAATAAAAGCGGTGCAGCTCAGAGTAAGAGAGCCAAACAGTTCTAATACTGTACCGAAAACATCTTGAACATCCATACGACATTATAATAGCAGTTTAAGAACAACAATACGCCAGGTGATGACGAAATCACGATAGTGATTCTGAGCTTCTGAAAGCTTCTTCTCGCTTGAAGAGCTCACTGGGATGGTCAGCCATCTCAAAAGAGTTTCCCAGCGGGTAGTTCATCAAATAAATGTGAACAAGACGAGAACATAAGACATAATATTATCCATGTAGCTCCTGTACTGGTAATTATTGAGAACGATCCTCTCAAAGTTGCTGAGTATATTAACCTAGGACAGACTGTCTAGAAATATAATATCACGATGGGCCATTTTCATCAGTTATTTCATAGTCTTTAATGTTGGAAGTGTTTTTTTAATGTGTTGTATACTGCTTTCCAGATCACTGTCACCCGCTTAAAATACTGTTCACCATCAACCAGATTTGCAATCATCAAGGTATGCAAATACATGATGTAGCAGAAAATCTGTTAAAACATAATTTTCGCTGCTAAACACCAGACTTAATAGTAGAGTAGTCCTTGAGAGCCAGTGAAATTACAGGCACATGAGACTTAACAACTATATCTCAAGGTGACGGGCGCAGTACAATTCGTAACGAAATGCATTTGTTATAGGCAGAGGTTAGTCCGCTTAACATCAGGTGGGCCTCGAGATTTTTCCGTTACAATAACATTTCTTTAAGTTACACGACTACCTTTGATATTACACAAACATTCAAAAGTTTAAACATAAATAGTACTGAAGACTTTTAGGGTTTGTCAGTTAACAGTTACCATATTTAGTGAAAATTTTCAAATCTTGTGTCAATAGAGGAAACTTCCCCGACTTTATGGAACAAAGTAAAATCAGTCCAATTTTGAAGTCGGGGACTACACCTGACCCTTGCAATTTTTGACCTATTGTATTTGAAAAAACTATGCTCATACAACTTCTATCCCATTTTAATGAGCATAATATATTGAATGAGAATCAGTTTGGTTTCTTTAAATAAATCCGTGATAATATAGATTATAACACTAGGAATAAAGATAAAATAGCGGTGCCAGGTTTTAGATTAGCAAAGACAAATAAAAGGTCCTTCTTAGGTAACTGTGTATGGTTTTATAATAAAGTTCCCAAACATATTACAACGCTCACAGAAGGGAAATTCAAGTTGCACGTGAAAAACACATTGATTAATAAATCCTACTACACAGTTTGTGATTTCTGAAACATCAAAAATGCCTGGACTATTCCGCCTCTGCCAAGCTATCGCCTATCACCTACGTAATTTAAACAAATATTGTAATAAAATAATTTTAGTATATAGTAAGTATGTAACACATTGCTAAAAGACGTTTAAAATAATGGCCCCGAGTTTCTTGCCTGTCCTTCTCGCAGTGGCTCTATACATTTTTTTGGCTGAAGGTAGGAGTACATTGTAGAATTCATTTCACTATATAAACTATTTCAATTTATAATTTGTAACTAACCTTCATAAGAGCGTCGTAGATGTCTAAATTGAATAAATTATTTTGACTTTGACTTTGGTAATAATTCAGTAATTTGACAGTTACTTAAAAATATTCCATTTAGTTGATGAAATTTAAATGAGTCCAACTTGTATGTAATATGTTTTATACAACAAAAATAAATTAATCATTAATAATTAGGCGAGTAATCGCGTAACAAACATACAAAAATCAACAACATACAGTCGAATCGATCACAGAATATCTACCTTTTGTGGAAGTGGGTTAAACATAACACGAAAAAATGTGTTGTTGCTAACTGTACTCAAGTCTGTCAAGTACCCCTCGGGGTGCCGGGTAACCGGAACGTATGGGCAGCAGCGCCTTCTGAGGAAATTTTAAACTGCGATCCCGAAGACGCCTGCCAGTTGTGGGGATTATAGCAAACCAAAAAAGTTTATACATTTTGAGGGTTCCGTACCGCAAAAGGAAAAGACGGAACCCATATAGGATCACTTTGCTGTCCGTCTGTCTGTCAAGATCCTTTTTCTTGGGAACGCGTGGAGGTATCAACCTGAAAATCATATCAGTTACTCAAGTTTACCGTCTCTTGGAGCTGTCAAAAAATTTAACTTGTAAGCCAACGCAAGCAAAAGATACAGCCCTCTATGTCGCAAATTTTCGACACTCGCAAGGGAATCAAAACCTAAAGGGTATTTTCCATGAACACAGAATCTTGAAATTTGATACGAAGCAACGTTTTATAGCACAGATAATTGCTAATAGCATACAGTTTTAGTCACATCATATAATAAATTTAATTTCAATTTAAAAATGTTATGGATTTCATATAGCAATAAAAATACCCAAAACTTTTACTTATATACCTACACGTTTGTACGGAACCCTCGGGTCGAGTCCGACTCGCACTTAGGCGAATTTTCAAATTATTATTGATTTTATTGTGAATATAACAATTCCCATACAAAAATATTTTACCGAATATTTTTTAAAATACTTATTTTTACGGATACCTGACAAACTAAAAGATACCTGAAAAACAAAAAAACTACCTATATAGGTATATAGTCTAAAGGACATTGTGTGCTAAATTTCACACAGTTTGAATACATGGTATTAATTAAAATAATGTCATGTCATGGAAGTCATTAATAATAAAAAGGTAATTTATTTAATATTTAATTCGGAAAGTGAACAATTGTGGAAGTCTGGGGAAATAATGTATACCTAAAATTTATTTTTTTGAAAACAATACACAAAAATCTACCTAACAGAAAACGCAAAAAGACGTGGGATACTTTAAAAATAATGCATACAAAACAAAATAAGTAACCTGTTCAGACACATTCGTAAGCAAATGTTAAAGCCTAAAAGAATAACTTAATGCAGCAAACAACTTTTTCACGTCAGTAGAGACTAAACTTACTAAAAACATCACGATAAGAATAAATTACAATGACTTAGGAATTGCTCATGACCTACAATGCCTCCCCTATGAAATCGTTCGCCTAATTCATCCTCCTTTTGTTGTTGCTAGACAACGGGGCAATGCTATATACCATCATGCTGGGTACGCTGCCAACTGGTAGTAGGCTGGAGCGTTTGGACTGCCTGTGAGTCTGCAATGACTTGTAGGTTGTCTAAATGATTTTATTGTAGTAGCTGTAGTGTTGTATATATAGTTCGTAGTATTTTATTAATAAAGTTTAAAGAAACAGATGAAGTAGATGTAACTAAAATAATTAAAACCCCAAAAGCAAATTCAGCTCCATAACATGACAAAATCATCAACAATATCGAATCAAACTATCACCCAATATACATTCTGGTCCTATTCTTTTTATATGTAATGTGAGTGGAATTGTACCCGAAAGCTTCAAGATAGCCAACGTTCCGCCCATTTTTAAAGACGATGAATATATATTAGAAGATATACGTACAACGGATTTAGGAAGGGAGGGCATGAACCCGTGTCGCAGCAACGAGTTGCGGAGAACTTGTTAGTTAAAATCGTAAATATGGGCGCATCAGTCGCCCTATAATTAACACACAAACCGCTGATATCGACCGGGAGTTAGTGATGTAGTCGTAACATTCTAGAAATATAAAAAAACGATACTTTAACGAGCCTGCTAAATATTGTAAATAAATAATAATTGGTCACAGGTGAACACGATCGCTGCAAAATGTTTGAAACGTCGCTCGGGACAAAAATAATGATAAATATACGCTATTTAAACCGTTTAAAGTTGTTTAATTACTAAAAAACTTTTGTCCATGGTCGAGCAAAATATAAGTTTACATAGTTTGCGGAAAGCATGTTTACATTTACTTACACTCTGCGCAGGTAGAGGGAGGAGGGGCAATACCATTTGAACATTATCCGAACAAGTAAACTAGGTGAACCTAATAAGTGTACTGTGCACTTCTGAAACAAAGTTGTTGTGTAGTTCTTTATAATATTCATATATTCGAAATTGTAAAAACATGGATTTAATCGCATCATTCTGAAACCATCTTGCGGGTTGGCGCCACGGCTACTTCGGCGGAGCAACTCAAGCGGCGCAAAGTATTCTAACTTCCGCAGTGGTTACATAAAACCGCCTGTGAGTCTGCAATGACTTGTAAGTTACAACATTACAACTAAAGGAAAAAATATAGTCATTTGCGGGATTCGAACACGCGCCATCCACCCCTATAGCCGGAGTATGCTCTAAAATCTAAGCAAACATGACATATGACGCGTGACTCTAATTGGAAAAATTACACAATCAATCACCAAGCTCATGGGCGTGCTCGAGGCAAAAATTAAGTCCCAATTAGAGTCTCTGCAAAAAGTCACAGAGTTAATATCCGTAGGGCCCACTCACAAAGGTAAATACTGCAGTTGTACCGGGGCAAATAGTTCCGACCGTCCCAATGTAGAGACATTGCAGTGACTCAAGGCGAGGTTCGTACCACAGTGTTGCCCTTGAACTCGTTGTCAACCCTTCCTTTAGTAGCGGTGCGTGTTCGGCGGCCGCAGGATACGGAGGTAGAAAGCTCTTTTCGCCTTCTACTCCCGTCTCGGGAAAGCCCTCCAGCCCTGGAAAAACATTTAGTCAATTTAAGGTTGGCTAAGTGCTTTCACTGAAGTAGCTGTGGTGTTGTATAATAAATTTCGTAGTATTTTGTTACTAAAGGCATACCGCCGGTCAGAAACAATAAAAAATATTACATTATTTGGGTAGATGTCGCGTAGAGTCATGCATTCAAAACTGATACAAAAAAGTCGGCTATTCAGCGACCGCGTCCATAGCATAATTGGCTATTAGGCGGCGGCATGGTATTCTGGGCTTGCGAGTACAAGGCCCGTTGAAATAAAAAAAATTGCGTCCGATAAACCCTATAAAATGAATTAATAAAAAAATAATGCATTAAAAAGTCATACCTAATAACCATGTCTGTTTCTTTAGAAGCAATGATGGCCGAGCGGTAATAGCTATGGACTGCCACGCCGCAGTACCCTGGTTCGATCCCCACCGCCGGCTTGAGCTTCACCGCATGGTGGAAGGGCATTTTGCGATTGCCCGCCTGGCAAGCTAACACCCTAAAGTAGAAAATTTTACGGTGTGTTCCGGCAGCAGTCCTTGAAAGCTAGTGAAATTACAGGTACATGAGACTTAACAACTATGTCTCAAGGTGACGGGCGCACTGCAATTCGTGACTTGTGATGAAATGCATCTGTTATAGGCAGAGGTTAGTCTGCTTAACATCAGGTGGGCCTAGAGCTTGTTCCGTCAGAATAACATAAATAAAAAAAATGTTCTAAAAAAATACTTCCTAAATTATTAGTAAGTACGTTTGTAAGAAACCTACGAAGAATACATTTTCCTGAGTACTACAAAATTCTACCAAATTATTTGCTACAACTCCGATCGCGTGTTGTTTGGTTTTAAACGCAATCCCTAAGGACATATTACAACTTAATGTATTGAAATATAATAATAATAGCATCCACTCTCTTCAACCTATTTATGTAAGTATATTTCAAATTGATGTAATTAGGTCAAGGTTGTAAAAACAAAGTGTTTTTTAATAAACTTCCTCGTACAAAAGTCATCGGCGTATAAAATACATTTTGCAGTGTGGACTTCGGTTACTAGATCATTTATCATGATTAAAAAGAGGAGCGGTCCCATTATTGATCCTTGATTTACCCCCGAGGGTGTATGGTAAGCCTCAGAAACGTATGTACCATACTTAACAAACTGACGGCGATCACTCAAATAGCTTGAGAAAAACCGAAGAAGCGGAGTAAAGCCAATATTATATAATTTTTGAAGCAATATATCGTTGTCGACAACGTCAAATGCTTTCCGGAAATCAAAATACTAAACATCTACTTGTAACTGACGGTCCATAAAAGCAGAAACATAATCAACCAGGTTCAAGAGATTCGTATTTACTGATCTCCTTGATCTAAATCCGTGCTGTACATCACTTAAGTAAGGTTGAACCTGTCTATAGATTTCTCGGTGAAGGGTATATTCAAAAACTTTTGCAGGAGACGATAAGAATAGGGCGAAAACCCTCTACTGCTTGTTTATTTCCAGTTGTAGGAATTGGGAAAACCCTAGATAATTTCCAATGGGGAGGATATTCACCATTCCGCAGACACAAATTAAAAATATGGTAACGAGGGAACGTTATAAATCTCTTACATGATATCAAAATAGAGACTGGTAGATTATCCGGACCTGGTGAACTGCTTGCTTTCAGCTGTCTTATACCTGCATCAACATCTTTTGGTTGTAAATAGGGAATGTTGACGTAACCTCCACCAGAGGGATGTGATAGGCACTCGTATTTTAAAGAGGGGATTTCGTTGAGGAAAACACCGGATAAATAATCAGCAAAAGACTGAGCTGCCTCAACTCCTACATAGGGTACACCATTATATGTCATGGAAGGTTCAAAGCCCCCCATAGACCTTAGACTGGCAACATGATTCCAAAAATCCTGAGGTCGGTTCTTCAAGCGACTTTCCGTGGCATGTATGTAAACATCATACGCTTCCGAAATACGTTTCTTTAAGTTCTCACGTAGGTCAGAGAAAGATCTATACATAGTTTTACATTTAGTTCGCTTCCATTCTTTATGTAGATTAGTTTTAATTTGTATATCTTTTATAATATCATATGTAAACCAAACGGGATACCTCTTAGAAGTATATTTTTTCCGTTTCTTTTTAGTTGCACACTGATCAAAAGCGGTGTACAATACGTCCTAAAAATTATCAGTTGCTGAGCAAACGTCATTACAATTATAAACGCACCCCCATGAAGTTTCACTAAGTAAACATTCAAGATGGGGCAGGTCAAGTATTTTAAAATTCCAATCAGTGCATGAATCGATATTACTAGGAGGCAAACGTAAATCAAAACCATGCGATGATGAACAAAAGACAGCTGTTATTTCAAGCGGTGGATGGTTAAGATCTTTATTTACAAAACCATTAGTCTCAATAACACATACCTGTTGCACTTTTGACTCGATGAATTCCTGCGCCAACACTATGTCAAGTTTGCTTCCATGAGAGTTAAAAATATTATTAAAATCAGTTAAACTGCAATATGTCATAAAATAACAATAATAGTTATTTACATTCTGAGATGCATTATTCAAGTTTATGTCACCTATTATTAAAATATGACCTCTTAGATTTTTCACAAATGATTCCACTTTGCAAAACCAGTTCATGTAAATGTCGTTATGGACCCGGCACCCGATGAATCCATGGAATGTTAAGTAATTTATCTCTCTCGTTTTCTGACAAGCACTTGTTCGTGAAATACAGAAGGATAGATAGACCATAGAGTAACATTACAAAGTTATCCGTTTTCCCATATGGATGCGGAACCCTAAAAATAGTAAATAAAAACAAAACCACTTCTCAGTTTGACAATAATTTATTATTTGACGTAAGTAAATTTCATATTAACCCTTTACCCGGTAAAGAGTACTGTATTAGCCGGATTGTCCACTGCTAAAACAGCCTCCCCATTAAGGGAGGGGTTTGCCATAATCCCCTTTTTTGGCAGGCGTCTTGGGGATCGCATTTTAAGATAGTAGTTTCTCAGACGGCGCTGCTGCCCACTTTCCGGTATATTACCCATAGTCGCTTCTTACGACACCCACGGTAGTAATGGGGGGTGACATTCTAGCCCGTCACCCCACGGGGATCACGGGAATTAAAATCGTGAATTATTATTTCTTGTTGTACGTCTAATAATATCTGGAGGTAAAAAATATGTCATTATAATTCCACCTGAAACAAAAAAAAAAAATTGTAAGTAACATCACAAAAAAACAGGTCAAAACAACTAATAAACACCACTAGTAAAAAGATAACGCTCGAGTGTGTCTTTTGGTAAACAATATACTAAAGAAAATATTGTTTGAACATAATAGAATCGACTTCTAACACTGAAATGTATAAAATAACTTGTTGAAATCGGTACCATGCTGTTTCAAAATACTGACCTCACATTATCATTATCTGTCTTTCACAAGTTATTTCACACTTTCCAGTGTTTTTTGTTTCTTTTTATACCTATTTTTATTTTAACTCTATTCGGTGATGCATATACTGCTTACAAAATCAATCAAATTTAAAATCATTTATTGCATGAACATAGGTACATAAAATGGTTAGGATGTATAGTATATCAATTGCTTCACTACATTCACCTCAATTATAATAAAATAAAGTATCACACATATTATTTATTTAGGAAATTAAGAACAATATCATAAATTATAAATATGTTTTATTCAAGGTGTCTTCAATAAACACAAAATTCACACCTTGAACACAGAAAAGTTATTAAATATCAATTTAACGTTAATATATAGGTACTGTTCCGAACCTGTAGTGCAAGTACCGTAGTATGGCTCGTTAAATTATCGAATCGCTATGATTGATAAATTTAGCAAATCGTATTGCCCATTGCAAGTATGGAACTGTTGTCGATATATCTTATCGAAGGCTTACGATCGTGAAATTGTGGACAGTATGTCGATTATTACGAAATGGCAACGTCGATTCTAGAGTCCTTTTGCTCAGATTATTAAAATCATACATTCAGTGGGGAAATGAGTTTTCCTGAAAATATTAATAATTAAAAGGTATTTGTTTTTAATAAAACATCAAATTATAATTTGATGATTAAAACAAATTACACCAATATTTTAACTAAATTATAAAATTTCTCAGTATCATATAGTTGAAGTTTAAATAATAGTTATGACAACTAACTGAATTTAACTTTTTTTTATAAAAAATGGTTCTTGAGATAATCATTAGATATTAAATTTGTTAAACATATTCGTAAACCAATAAATCAGCTAAAAATTTTTAGTTTGTTAATGGTATTTGTTTTTAAAAAAACAAATACCATTTTGAAACCGGCTTTAGGCACACTCTATTTTAAAATGATTGGTCACATGTGTATTCATACTTTTTTTTTACGCTATGGATGCTTAAACTTTGGCAAAATGAATATGTTTGTTTATTAAAAAGACCATAACTTTGGTAGTACTTGTTTTTTTTTTGGTTCTGTTTTTTTTTTCTGATTATCCATTAGATATACAAATACCTAATTTAAGGTTATCCATTCATTACCGGGCACCCTGTATACATTACACATGACTATGAACAACTTGCACTTGGGAGATGTGGCGAAAAAATGTGACTGAAAAAATTTATGTAGACAGTAGCGAATAATGAAATGAGGTGATAATGTGATGAAAAAGGATGACTCCGTCACAACTGCACATAACAGCTGTTAAATGCTCGTGCAATACTATAAAACCATTACTATGTCTTGGTTTTCGAACACGCGTTCGTGTTTTATTACCCCTTATTGTGCTACATGAAGCAGTGATGGCTCAGTGGCATTGGCTATGGACTGCCGCGCAGCAGGTCCATGGTTCGAATCCCGCCCAGAGCTTGAGCTTCACCGCATGGTGGAAGGGCATTTTGCGAATGCCCGCCTGGCTAGCGACCACCCTCAAGTAGGAAGTCTGTCGCCAAGCACCGAAAGGTGTGTTCCGGCAGTAGTCCTTGAGAGCCAGTGAAATTTCAGGCACAATGAGACTTAACAACTATGTCTCAATGTGACGGACGCAGTGCAATTCGTGAGTTGTCATGAATTGCAACTGTTATAGGCAGAGGTTAGTCCACTTAACATCAGGTGGGCCTCGAGCTTGTTCCGTCACAATAATATAAAAAAAAAAGTTTCATTTACTACTATAAACTTGTTTCGCCTTGTTAGACTTCGACTCCCATCATACGTTTATCGTTTTATATTAAAAACCGTTCAGCGGAACTTTTATTACTTTTTATTTATTTATTTCGTCAGTTAGCACGGCTTAAGCCAATCACACTAATGATATAGACATCCTATTAATAACAATTATAAATGAAGTATACAATTTAAAATTAAAATAAGAATTAAGGTCAAAGTTAATGTCAAAATAATAATAATAGGCAGTAATAACAAACAAAAATTAGTCATCTTAAATCTACTACATATAAACTATGACTGTATGCTTGAAGTATAGTACGCTGCCTCGCAGTACTTCAAGCATTCAGATAAGATCTCTCTCCAGTCGTCAACAAATATGTTACAGCTATGGTTGGCTTCTAGAATATTGTTTAGGGCTGCAAGGGATGCTTCATGGGGGAGTTGGCGTGAGAAACTGTCCTACACCTCGGGGTGTACAGCAAATTTGTGATTGTATGAAAGTGCTATAAGCAAACTTACATCCTTTCTTATTTGCAATAAGATTAAACTATGTATTACATATATTGGAAATATGACTTATGAGATTGCGCTTACTCAGTAAATAAATGGCAATCCCATAGAATGTGACGATACAGTTGGACATGACAAAAGCACCTACAAAATGTACTCCTGCAAGGCCGCTCACCCTGGACATCATAGCACCCAGACAGCCAGCCATGCCCCTGGTGACAAAAATATATGTATATTTTTTTATATTTTTCTTCTAATGTAGTTCCAAAGAAATCCTATGGGTATTTTAAATTAAATTAGGTTACACATATCTTTATGCTACCAAAGAAGAAGTGACTCTTTCCTTGTGTTTATTATATCTGTTTTGTTCTTTGTCGTGCCGCCGGCGGCAGCCGTGGGGCTGTATTCTACAATAGCATTAGGACTTTTATTAGACAGTAAAAATGCAAGCTCCAAGACGCCTACCAAGCGCCAGCAACATAATTATGAACAATAATGTTTGTAACTGTTTAATTTTCTTCCGCTGCTTATAATTTATTTCTCTTGTTACTATGGTACACCCGTGTCATCTCCAAAACTGGGGTCCATGGTATAAATCCCAACACGAGCTCATTCTATACTCTACCTTACAGCGCATGGTGGTACAGTATTTTGCGAAGGCTTACAAGGTTAGCTTAGCTATCACCCTCTAAGCTTAACCTGCTCACCATCCTACATCATTATTACAAACAGGTGAGATGGTCAAAGGCTCGTCCAATCAGCTGTTAAAACAATCAATCGAGTGATCAGAGGGTCCGTAGGTAAATGGTTTTAAAAGGACTGAGAGCTACAGCCGCCTCACAGTGGATGAAGCTCTCATGAACCATTTCGGAGCCATAGTCATGGCTTCCTGGCTGGCTGGAGTTGGTGAACTTGTCCTCATCGGAGATGTCAATCAGCTGCCTTACATCGATAGAGATAATCTCTTCGTATTAAGGTACAACCGCCCTAACCTGGTCACAAACATCACCCAGGAGATGTTATGCACGCATCGGAACCCAATGGATATCGCGTACGCACTGAGGGAAATATACTCTGGTATATATTCCTCAGCTCTCCGTATTAAGTCACTTGAGCTTGAAAGGTACACGGGTGCAGAAATCCCCAAATCCCTCCCGAACACCTTATTCCTGGTTCACACTCAGGAAGAAAAGGAGGCCCTAACAAGCCAGGGCTACGGAGAGGGAAAGGGATCACGCACCCTTACCATCCACGAAGCTCAAGGACTTACATACGAGTCGGTCATCGCCATCAAGACCAAGAGCAGCATGAAGCTGCACGAGAGCGTCCCGCACGCAGTCGTTGCAGTTTCACGGCATACTGGAGCCTTCACATACTAAGCAGATGACGAAGAAGACGCCATAGAACGGTTCGTTAGGAAGGCGATGGTTGCGACACCAAAAGCTATTCATAATTATAACCTCGAAATGGCGATCAAAGATCGAAACAGCGTAGTAATGGAGACCCTGTTAAAATGTGACGTGGCAGAATAACTATTAATTTCTGTATGTAATTTTCATATATATAATATTATTGTAGTCCCAAATTATAAATATGTGTAATAATTGTAATCGTTGGCACGGGTATCCAGAGCGGTCATGCTCACATAAAGGTGTTGTCTAGTGGCGGTGTTGTGTGTCGGGTCGCCATCTTCCCTCAAAAATGGTTGAGGAAGGCGATCGCTGGCACAGGCGTCAACTCGTGAGCGGGTGCTGCTAGAGGACACCGGTCTGCTCTGAATGCTAGTGCCAATGACTTAACCGGAAAAAAAAACTTTTCTTTTAGCACTGTTCTCTCCTAGAATGTTGTATGTTTTCTAATTCTAGTAATAATAAAAAAAAAATGTCATAATTAAAAACAAGGCACGGACCCTGGAGTCTGTGGAGTGTAGATTAATAAATAAATAAAAAATAAAAAAAAAGGTTTTAAAGTTATAAGGCACAAATAAATTTGCCTAATTTCCTTCCTAATCACATACATAACTACATAAAGATATTATATAATTAAATAGTTTTTTAACATTAATGCAATAATGTCCCAGTTTTGATTGATTGATGTTGATTGCTGTGCAAATGATCTTTAGTTCAAATACTGCAAATACTTATTGATGTAGAATATTTTGAATGCAAGCTTAAAAAAAAATAAAAACCCTTAGGTGAAAAAATCCTTAGGAGACAGATATCATTACCGGTTTGGCTTCACATATTAGATTTCATAGCGAAGCGTAGTTTGCTGTTCTTAACCGATCATCAAAGTTAAGCAAGGTCCATCGCGGTCATGAGTTGGATGGGTGACCGGTAGTGACATTACTACTGTGAGCACTTCCGTGCTTTGGAGGGCACGTTAAGCCGTCGGTCTCGGTTGTCGTCCTAGCACGACAGTCTTTATAGCATGGTGGTAGAGCATTTTGCGAATGGCCGCCTGGCTAACTACCACCCTCAAGTAGAAAATCTGTCGCCAAGCACCTAAAGGTGTGTTCCAGCAGCTGTTCTTGAGAGCCAGTAATTCTAGGTTAGCCTGAACAACACCTTCGACCACATCGTCACTTACCATCAGGTGAGATAGCGGTCAAAGGCTAACCTATAAGGCATGAAAAAAAAATCTCGTCATATCCCAGCAATGTTTTAGATAATGCTCAAAGGTATTAGCAGTAAAAAGTAGGGTATTCAATAAGCAGTTACTTACCTATACGAAGTAGGGAACATATCAACATAATAAGCAAACAGCTGCGCAATAGACAAACACTCCGCTGTCATTCCTACATACAAGACTAGGCTGGCAACACTGTTTCTGGTGTATATCGCCGCTAAGGAGCTTATCATTGGTATAAAAAAGAAGATATTCATAAAAAGCTTCCTTCGGTGCCCAAACTTTGAGATACAAATTGCTATAATGGCAAAAATCAACCCCTGCGCCGCACCAGACATCAACGTGCGACTCTCTATGGTTGAGTTGCAAATCGCCTGAAAATTAAAACAATAATTAGTAGTGAGTAATAAAAAGTAGTACAACGTAAGTTGAACTATAGGTGTCACTCCTTGAACTATAGGAGTCATAATGTCATGTTAGCTCAGTCGGTCAGAGCATATACTGGCTATAGGGGTGGATGGACACGGGTTCGAATCCCGCACATGACTATAATTTTTTATCGTAAATTTGTAATTTTGTTAAATAAATAATTTATTTCTTAAAAAAACAGCATCTAAAAAAACTATAAAACACACAATTTGGTTTAAGTTACTTGGATGATATATAAACTTTATCCAGTAATAAAAAAACTGAACGAATTTGATACAATGAAAATATGAGCTTCATAAATTTTGTCATTAACTTTTCAATGACAAAACATTACCTATTTTACCGCGTTTACTAGATCACCGAAATTAAAAAAAGTTAATAATAAAAAAGAAATTTAAAGAAGCCAATATATTATACTCAGTTTTAAATTTTAATGGCAATATATGCATCGTTGCTTCAACAAGTTGTCAATATTGGGCACCTTGCAGTTGGCACAGGTCTTTCGAAGCTGCAAATTGTTTTTACGTTATTGGTATCTATACTAACATAACTGCAGTGCAATTTTTTGTGACTTACTATATTTTAACGGGATTGAGCCCGCTTGCCTTCAAAAGCATTTTAAGGATGACTGGACTTATTATCTTCTTTCAAATCGCCATACAGTATAGAATGAGATTTATTTGTAAATAGTATTTGCAAATCTATTGTCATCTGATCTATCTATCGTGTTTTCTGTCTTGTCGTATTATCTATACCCTTGTTTAAATCTAGCCAATTATTTCACAATTTATCTGGGATCGTCTTTCCTGCAACCACTTACTGCTGTCTATGATTACTAACTTTCATTTATCTGTTTTCTAAAACTTCTTGACTTCAATCTCAGACTTTGACAGGTATTACAAGTGTTCAACCTATATAAAGCACACTTACCGTATCATTATGGTCAGTACTATTTTCGGAATTGCCAATAATTTCGCAAAGACTCCTGGATGATCCTTCTTCGCCAGACTTTAAGCCGATAGTGAACGCTTCTATTATGACAGGCCACCACATAATTAAACTATTTCCACTGAAATATGAAAGAATATAAAATTACACTGGGATATTTATATTAAAGTTTTTCATATCATGAATGTTTCATAACATTTGACTGACCAACGTTACTTGAATTTGTTCTGGAGAAAACTAGGTTATTTTAATTTGATTTTGTATTGTTCGCAGTATTTCCTTGGTTTCATCCCCAAACCGCCGGCAACAGCTTCACCGGATGGTGGAAAGGCAATTAGCGAATGCACGCCTAGCTAGCTCCCAGCCTCAAGTAGAAACCGCCCTCTGTCGCAAAGAACTTGGAATGACCGTTATGAAACCAGTACCACCTGTAATCGTGTTGTTACTTTTCATGTACAAATGCAATCATTACGTCGTATGCCTGGCCGATTCTTTCAGTAGTAATTTGGATACTAGCGTAATTTAGACTGCAAGATGATAAAATGGAAGAGCATTAAAATGATTTTCCATTTGCTGCGGTTGCTACCACTCCGATGAAGGAAATCTGTCATATTCTGAAAATTATATAAAACAACTAATAATGGTAGCGGTTATAAGAACTTACATAGCGTACATAACAGACGTCAAGTAGAACAGCTGTAGAGTCCTCCATAGTAGTGGAGGTTTAAAAAGAGGCACAATCTGATCCAATAATGACGTCGACAGAGCACCTTTGTATTTATTTTCGTTTACTTCATGAAGTACCACTTTTGTTACCTGGAATATCAGTGAATTTCAAGTTTAAAAACGTCACATGAAAATAAAATTTTTACTTCTATCTATTTTCGTAGAATTTTTTTTGGAGGTTTGATTCTAGTGTGACGTTGTTATTAGACAAATAAATATCTACGCTAGTAAATATCAGCGTAGATATTTCACCCCCTGGGGATTTCTCAAAGAGGCCTTGTAGATTTCAGGTACTGATTTTTGTTCAATTCAAATATTTATTTGTTGAAAATAGGTATAAATAGTTCTAGATAAAATAAATTTAGTTCTCTACAGTCAACCAGTCAATTGGTGTACAAATATTTAAATCAGATTACATATTTAAATCAGATATTCATTTTGTTACTCTATATGTACTGTACTCTATGAGCCGGATAGTCCACTACTGAACACAGCCTCCCTTAATTCGGGGGGTTTGCCATGATCTCCATGCTTGGCAGGCTTGAGGATTGCAATGTGAGATATCAATGCCTCAGAAAGTGCTGCTGCCCACCTTCTGGTGTGTTACCCGCAGTCGCCTCTTACGTCACCCACTAGTTGAGATGGGAGGTGACATTCTAGCCTGGAACCCCACGGACATATTTATATTAAATGCAATGAGTCTAAATGTACAATGCTTTAAATAAAAACATGTATTAAATAACGTTATAAAATATATTATAGAATTTGACTAAGTAAATATCATTTTCTTAAAATCTACAATGCATTTCTGTATGCATAGAAGCGACACGAAACTTTCTCTAAAAAATCATCAATAGTATAAAAACCTCAACCAAGAACGTGTTACAGAAGACAGAAAAGCTGATAAAGCAACTTGGATTGTTTCAAAATATGATGATTTGTCATCAAAATTGATAGGTAAACTAGCTTGAGTCCAAGAGGTCACTTTTTTTTGTAAGATATATTTAGAAATGTCTCTGAAGTGTCTTAGTACGTTATCTTTTTTGACTAAATCATCTTGATGATCCCAGATTGGGTTTAAACTTGTTTCATAAGTAGTGTTCGGTAAACTATGAATTATGGTTGAACCTTATCTCTAGGCGTATAGGGTTCATATTCGTGCGGACGCGGATACTGTTGACAATGTTATCCCGAGGCGGCACCGGCGGCGGTAAGACGTGGGTCGCGTCTCACTTTGTTACGGCACCTTCTCCGAACTAAGCGCGTGGTCGTGCAGAAGTATTTGCCCCTGGTTTTAATAAGAGAGTTTATGGTTATTTTGAGAGGTCGTGGCGACCTAGGTATTTAATTTATTTATTCAGACGCCGGGTGTCCTTGATTGAAAATTTCATAAAGCGGAACTATCAGTGGCGTGATGTGGTGAATTTCGTGGGTGACAAGGCGAATCGGTACCTCTCTGCGGGCTACCAGCGACGTCGACTTCTGGACGGAGGAAAGTCTATGCAAAAAGAATCCCTAGATTTGTTTAACTGCAGTTAGAATAAGTTAGGTGTTTTAGCATAATAATCCCTTCGGCGGAACGCTCAGCGGGGCGCTACATTGTGAGTGGATTACCGCTTATTATAATAGATCCCCCATATTCACATACATAGATCGGTTAGTGGACTCCTGTGACTTCCAGGAGCCCAGTCGAATACACCACGACGTACGTGGTAAAGTTTGGGGCTAAGGGGATTCTGGAGAAAATCACCCCTGCCCATACAAGTAGCATATAGGTACTTGAATTAACAAAATTTATAAAAAGGCAATATTATCATATAGTAATAAATCTGGTATATGGGTCATATGAATTTACTAGTAGGAAAAATTTGAAGACCTCTGATAAATTTACAAAATAAAAAAGTAACTTACAAGACCGGTAGCCCATTCTGGCAGATGAAACAGTCACCAAATTTTTAAAGATTCACAGATACTCAACAGGGCTTCTGTAAATTTCCTATGAATTTTTAATTTATTTAGAAATTAAAACATTTATCTTCAAAACATTTTATCTACATAAGTGTCATCCATAATCTGATTAGTAAAGTCTCCAGAAATAGGTGTATTTGGTATTATTGGTGTTTTGGCAGAGAGATGTAGCTTTCTGGCGTCTCAATGAAGAAAAGAGCGTCGTCGAAAAAAAGGACCTATAGCTTGTACCAGACCTATAGCATACTTGTTACCTATTCGAGTACATAACACTATTTTTAACAGTTTTTATACTAGTATTGAAGTATGAGCAGAATCATGATTTAATTTATTTTTAATTTTAGTTTAAACCATAATGGTAATTTAGGCTTACCGGGTATTTATTCAAATTTCCATTTTTCTTCCAAATTAATCTAAGATACTCTAACGCCAGCTTTTCTTTTCCAGCATTGATCAGAAACTTTGGGCTTTCACAAAAGAAGTGCAACATCAGAGCACTAATGCCGAGAGGAGCTGACAGCACGAGGGTCAATAGCCTCCACGGGGAGAAGGTGATGAACCCCCATTCGTATTGAAAATCCAAGTTAAGAATGAAGTAGGCTGGCACTAGAAAATGAAGATGTTTAGTAATTAATATCTCATTTTATCTAAAAAATATTAGGGAAGAATAATACATATATATAACCACGCCTTTATTCTCCGAAGGGGTAGGCAGAGGTGTTTCACCAATTAGGTTTTGGTCCCATGTAATAGGGGGCGAGCCAATTGCCATTCACCGGGCCCAGTTTCAAGGTTATACAAAATGTTTTCTCTAACACAATGGACGAAACACATGAACATATTACGAATAAATATATATTGCCGCTAACAACATAATAATATAACACAGAAACACAAGCACCCGTGCCGGGTTACAATGTCACCTCCCCATTTCTTCCCGTGGGTGTCGTAAGAGACGACTAAGGGAAAATAGAGCAAAAAAGCAGCATGCCACTTCTCACGTGGATGTGAGAGGGCGTTGTGTGCATTAGACGCACAATAGGGCTGTATACCATCTTAGTGCCCTGTCAGGGTTTTTTAGAATATGGTATTTTGTTCATGTGTTGTATGTTGTAAGCGTAGACATATGAATTATACGTTCAGGTACCAAATATACCATCCAAAAGCGTTAGCGTTATATAGTTATCTATCTTGTTAAATCCAAAATACTGTTAACCGATTACAATATATTTATGCAACGATTGTAATATAACATATTTTTTTTTATAGTCACATGTGACGATCTGCCTTGCGGCCATCAGCTTGAGATATAAAACTGTAAGTCTACAATAGAATTACTGGCTCTCAAGGTGATAGCTAGTCAAGCGAGGTTTGGCAATATGCCCTTACACCATTCGGTAAAGCACAAGACTGTGGTTGGAGATCGAATCATGAACCTGTGGCGTGGCAGTCCATAGATATTAGCGTTCGGATATTATTGCTTTACCAAAACATATTTTGCAACGTAACTTCATTTCCATGCATTATCTTTTATAGATCTTACAAGCATAATGTCTTTTGCATTTTTCTCTTTAACATCTTCGTATTGTAATCCAACCACATAATCTGCCTAGATATGCAGCATTATGTGTATAGAGGAACATTTGGGAATCAATATAAGACGACGCGCAACTCACCGGTGCGTAATTTTTTTTACTCGAATTAACTTACCATCATAACAGGGGACGATAATCAGAACAGCAGCCGACAAAACCTGCATGTATTCTCCTTTATACCTCTCGGGAATGGATTCTCCAAGATATGTGAATGCGATTGCTTGTGTGGCGCTTGAACTGAAACCGTTAAAAGATACATAATTATTATCTTTTGTATCTTTCTTTCTTTCTTATTTTCTTTTCTTTATATCTTTCATTGATGTGTCACAAATCGCGCCCTGCTTGAAAGATTTAGGCTCATAGCTAGGATACGCTGGCAGAACGTTTCATAATCTGATAACACGACAGATATTGGAACTGCCAAACTTTTTAATTCATGGTAAGATATTCTGAACAGTATAAGGATGACATGCCAGGCTGGACCGAGTTGATTGGAATCGGAATGGTGGGAAAGGAATATTTAGTTCTATTAATTTATAGTAAAGATATAGTTCTTTGTATTTGGAGTTCTATGTGTTGAATGAGTTCCGAGTTTCCAAAAATACGTATAGTGCGACGTTGCAGTCCATCAAGAGATAATTGGTGGATCTATCCCAGAGATTTTAATAATATTTAATATCTGAGTTTTATACAAGAGGCAGCGCTGATCAGGTGTGTTCAAGACCCCGAGTTTACAAAGAGCAAACTAAATAATACTGTTTTAGTAGCAGTTAAGTTTTTTGTAAACGCGTTTGTTCGGGGAATTACTGCTACCATGCCTATTTTTACTGTCAAGAAGTAATATTCACATAACAATGTTCTGGTTTGAAGGTGATATAAAAAGCACATGAGGCTCACCAATTTTATCTTTCAAGGTGATGTTTATCACTTGTAATGAACTGCATCTGTTATAGGCACAGGTTACCGCTTACCACCAGGTGGCCCTAATGATTGTTTCATTCCAAAGAACAACTTAAAACAATATACAAAACACACAAGCTCCGCGGAAAAAAATCTTAATAAAAGGATTTTTTGAGCTACGCAATTAATAATAATACTTAGTGATAAGTAAGATAAAACAGTGATTGATTATCCAGGATTCGTGTGGGCAACTCAAACCATCAGTTGGTTCGTGTGTGTGTGGACCCTGACTTTGCACTGGAATAACACCGAGAAAACGAGTAAGTCTAAAAAGCCGCAATAGTACAGTCGTAGTCGTCAGTAAGATATAATAAAAAATACTCTCAAAGTAGTTTTGCTGATACACTACCTAAATTTAAAAGATATGTTACCCTGTACTGGTAAGGTGGTATTCTGAAGAAAAGGATGAGAAACAACTGAAACTGTTTTTGCCGAGAACACGCACATTTTTGTCTTCCTGACGTTGAACTTGACCAAGTTGCAAATACCCCAAAAATAGATGCCGTTGAGCACCTTGGCTCAGCATCGACAATCTGACTATTCGCTGTAATCTCGGTCTGTATTTTCCCAAGATTTTCATTGTACCGTGGACAGCACTGTCATATGGATAACAATTAATTTCACCTAGAAGTAATAATAATTGATATGCAGGAGAAACATTCTGGCCAAAACACGGACCCCTGAGGCACTCTGGTATTGACCTGAAATGAGCGTGACGTACACCTATCACATTTCATGCGCATGGTGCGCTCGCGTTAGAAGCTAGCTAATCTAGTCATAGAGGGCGAAAAGGCAGACCGTATGCTTGATTTGATCGAAAGCTTTGGCAATATCAAGGCAGGACCGTGCCTATATCGATATTCAGTCCAATGTTGCGTGACATAAGCTAGAAGATCAGCCGTTGAACGTGTCGGCTTAAAGATATATTGAGGGTTGCTGGTCGCTTATAATAGAGATTTCAGGTAGCCGACAAGCTGGGAATTGATGATCCGGTCCGTTCGAACTACTTGCACTTTGCTAAGGTGACAGCCGTAGGTTAATAATTGGTCATGGTCAGACCGATCCCCTTTCTTAAGGATAAGTTGGACAAATAATACAGTTAGTATATTCCACTCAACACAAGGAAGAACTTTGTTGAACATCTTTTAAAAGACCAATGCCGAAACACCGTCAAGGCCATTTGATTTCCTAACATAGAACGACAATAGCTCTCAGCGCACGTCACATTAATTATTGCAATGAATATCAGGGGGCTGCGCACTATTATCACCAAGTCGAGAGGTTGTCGCATTATGATTAGCGAGCAAGTTGGCTTTTTCTTGTGGATGATGAGCTAATCAAGCAGGATATAAGACTGGCAGACCGGTTTTAAATGCTGCGGCTACCTGCGGAATGTGATAGAAGTTTCTGACCAATATGTACAATTTGTCGAGCATCAGCTCTTATGCATGCTGTTTCGTAGACTCAATTATTAAAAATCTGTAGTTAAGGACCATAATATGTTGTGTTCTGACAGCTCGTCTTTAAAAGCTAGCCTATTAAAAAAAAATTTTTTCACTAACCCAAGTTGCAAAAAATTCCAAAATAGGTTTTATATATGTAGCAAAAAGGTTTGCTACTTTATCCTAAGTAGTCACTTGAGAATGATTATTAAGTCCAAAACTAATTGAATATGATAACAACCTTGGAACACTAACAAGGGTTTGAATAAACGTTATTTTGACTTGTTTTTAAGAGCATACTATAGTCCTCGTATGTAATAGATGTCGTAGACTGCTAATTAAGTTATGGAAAATCTAAAGTTATGCTAAAGATCTAGATAAAACCACTGGTGATGGTGCGTTAATAAATTATAAAGAAACATCTGAAAACCCGAAAGCTCTGGAAAGGTCATCAAAAAGGTTTTAAGTTATCACAGCTATACATAGCTACATCTGACACTAATTTAGAAGCAGTGATGGCTCAGTGGCATATGCTTTGGAGGGCCGCGCAGCATGTCCATGATTCGAATCCCGCCTCATGCTTGAGCTTCACCGCATGGTGGAAGGGCATTTTGCGAATGCCCACCTGGCTAGTGACCACCCACAAGTAGAAAATCTACCGCCAAGCACCTAACGATGTGTTTCGGCAGCTGTCCTTGAGAGCCAGTAATTCTAGGTTTAAGCCTGTTAATACCTTCGATGACATCATTGCTTACCATCAGGTGAGATTATGGTCAAGGGCTTACGTATCAGCAAAAAAAACCTTAGGTTTTGAAGGTTTTAAATAGTTCGAAATGTTCTAGATTTTTGTTATAGGTTCTGTTGTCACTTTCAAAAACTTTCAAAAAGTAATAACACGTGGCATAGGCTAACCCATAAGCAAAAAATAGTAATTAATTGCTATGTGTAATAATCGCGAAAACCTAAGACAACAAAAATAGTCAGTTTCTTTAAATTAATTAATTAGTTATATTCATCGTCAAATGTTTCACTTACAAACTAGTCCCAACAACCTTCAAAATCGCCAGCATGTACCAGTTTGTGGAGAAGGCACTGATGATGGAAGCTATGAATGATCCCCATTGTCCAACCAGCAGAGTCCAGCGGCGCCCACGAGTGTCTGCTAGGTACCCCCAGAAGTAACACGCTATTATTGGCCCTAAAATAATAAAATGGCCTTTATAAACAAACACTTTAAAATTAAAAGGACATTTGAAAATAGTACTAGTAGATATCAAATTAAGACATAATATTTTGCACATAGGTATTTAAAAAAAATCGACATACAAGAAAATATATTCTCCTAACGCTCCAATCAAAAAGTACTTTAGTTCTGATATGTATTACAAACAAGTAGGTTCCATAGAAAAAAGGCTCTGCTAGCGAATGGGTAGACAAGTTAGACGTGCATCTGACATTCAAAGCTCGGCCTCTATTGCCAGTAGTTCAATTGACCAATTCACTGAACTGGAGTTGTAGGCGAGTACGGCGAACGTCGCTATCACAATAACAAAACGATGTATATATAAATATAAGTAGATATAACTTAGCTTGTAAGTCCTTTTAGTAAGAAAATAATAAAGTATAGGTTAGGGCTTGTTTTTAAGGAATAATCAGTTAGGTAGGGTAGTTTTAGATATGTAGGTATAGTTATAGAATCAGTAAGCTAATAAATATGTATAATTTAAGTAGAATGAATAACAAAGAGAGATTTGTCGCAACATACTACCTAACGCCATGTAAAGTTCTCGGTCCGACGGACAGGTAAAGTAGGATTGGAGGTATATAAGGGTTATATACCTCCATCCGAGGTATGTAAATGGGTAGCAGGGAGCTTCAGCTACAATATACAGGTAAAACTACCGGCCTACGGCCAGAACTACGGAATATAAAGGCCAAAAACCACGTATTTAATAATGAAAATGTTTCATGTCAAAGGTCAGCTATGTAAACCGCGCGGCCAATCAGAGAGCCGTTTTAAACGGGGTCGCGGGTCAATTATGGCCAATTAGAGGAATAGTGCGACCGTAGGTGGCCTTGAACCCGCGACAGGGACGAGACCTACGGTGTTCTAATTGGTTTATATAAACTCTTTTGCGATGTAGTGGATAGCATATGTGCTTAGTAAATAAGCGTTATATAATAGGGCATAAGTTCAGTCTCAATATGTGGCAACAGAACAGTAATATTGTGAACTCAAAGAACAAAGGAATACGGAATAAAGGAACTCATCAGTGATCAAAGAACCCCCCTGGTTTCTCTTCTGCCTACCCGAACCCTGCGGCCGTCTGTAAAGTAGACGCCGAGAAGAACACGACAACATATATACAGTCCACTGCGTCCGTGGGTCCGTGCGCACATCGCCACATCTGTGTGCGCCCCCACGGGCATTGAAGCTATCGAAGGCGATCGTCTACAACGTGGTCCTTGCGAGCCGAATCTGAAGAGGATCAGGGATGAGTGAACACTCGGCAGTTACGACGCGTGGCCAGCTCCGACAGCTGGCTGCAGAACAGGAGAAGCGTCGGGCCGCCGAGGACAAGGCGGATTCCGGACTTCCTTCCGACCGCGCAATGGATGGTGCATCAATGGCACCGACGGCGACGTCGTCCCTCACACCGGTCATACCGGCGGCGGGTGGTCGTGTGATCGACCACAGAATTAGTGAGCTGCCGCCGGCACCAACGTCGGGACGGAGGAATCGCCACGGCTCCCACTCCAGCGGCGCGTCTTCAGTAGGAAGCCGTAGAAGCACGGACTTCCGCAGGAAGCGCGCGGAATATGAAGCTGAACGGGAGATAGTGCGCATCCGCGAGAAACTACTGCGGAAGAAGCTAGAAGTGGATCTCGCTGAGATCGAAGCCACGGTGACCGACGAAGAAGAAGAAGACACACTACGACGTGTCGAGGACTGGGTGGAGACCACACCGCGTGACGCAGTGCACGATGAACGCGTGCATGCGGTCCGCGGGGAACCCGAAGCGAGGCCCCCACCCAGGAAGTCGGTCACCATAATGGCAGGTGAGTCACCCTTCTCACCTAACCCGGGTACAACGCAGAACGAGCCACCGAGACATGCTCACGTGTCACGTATAAGGCAAGCGCGCGGAGAAGTAAACAATGTGGCGTCAACACCACATGCGCAGCATAACGCCCACGTGACACAAGCGTCACCCCCGCATATTGAAGAGCGAACCCAGCTGAGGCGGACGCCCAGCAACGACAGAAGGGACCGAGGCATCGACCAACTGGCGGAAGCAATCACAAAGTTAGCCAAACCCCGACCGGTGCCTAGGCAAGCATATGAGTTGCCCTTCTTCAACGGAAACTCGTCAGACTGGATTACGTACAAACATATGTACTATGAGACGACGCACCTGTACGAGTTTCAACCGCACGAGAACCTAGCCCGCATCAGAGCATCATTACAGGGCGAAGCGAAGGCCGCAGTGGAAGACTTACTACGATCGTCCACTAACCCGAAGCAGATAATAGACGCCTTGGATATGATGTTCGGCCACCCCGTTTTAATTTTGGAGTGTGCTATGAAGAAAGTTAAGGCGTTGCCTAAAGTGGCGGCCAGTGGTAGAGAACTACCGAAATTCGCGGCTACAGTGAGAAATTGCGTGTCATTGTTACACAATATTCGAGCAGATGGGTATCTGAACAACCCACAGCTCATAAACGAACTTCTAGGCAAGCTCACGCAAAGTCAACGAGAGAAATATGGAGACTTCGCAATGGGAATGGACCAAGGCAGAGGCGTGGATCTACGAATATCGCCGAACCTAGAAATTTTATCTGAATTTCTAGATCATCTGTCGCACGCCGCATCCTATTACGCTCAAATGGATTTCGGCGCGCCTGCCGGAATGCCGATCGCAACCGCTCGTAACCAAGTGCGGACAGTAACCGCGCAGGCGCACAGGTTTGTGCCACGGGCTCAATTTCAGCAAGTTCACGTGCAAAGTGACCTACCGACATCTACACAGTGCAAAAACAATGAACAAGTAGTTAAGTGCTTTGTGTGCGACGCGGAACACTCCATTCTTAAGTGCCCGCGGTTTTTAGACATGAATACGAACGATAGGTGGTCGGTAGCGAAAAATAATAAGCTGTGTTTTAAGTGTTTGGTGAAGCGTCACTCGCGGGACTTATGTAAAGCGAAGCGATGTGAAACATGCAATTACTCACATCATAAGTTGTTACACGCAGACAAACCGGCCACCGAAAGTGTCACAAACGTAGGTGAAGTGCGCGCTAAAGCCTTGCTTAAAATACTGCCTGTGTCGATATCGTACGTGAACGGGGTGCAAACAAACTTACAGTGCTACGCGTTATTAGACGATGGGGCTACCGTGTCATTGATAGACAACGAACTAGTGAAAAACGCCTCGGGACCGGTAGTACCCCTTGTGATTAGAAGTGCGCGCGGACTCGAAGTGTCGGACAATACCTCGCGTGTGCTTAACATCACCTTAAATGGACCTAATGGCCATAGCCATAAGGTTCAATGTCGCTCGCTGGTCCGAATGGACTTGCCGGCGCAATCGGTGGCGGCGGCCACCATCGACGACTGCGCCCATCTACGTGGCTTGGGCTGTGAGGAAATGAGGGACGCCAAGCCGTTGCTACTGCTGGGTCAAGACAACTGGGAGCTACTCGTCAGCCAGGACGTCCGACAAGGAAAATCCGGTAAGCCAGTTGCCTCTTTGACTAGTCTAGGTTGGGTATTACACGGGCCGGTAGGCGGCGCGCGGGGTCAACAATCTGTTAACTGCATGGCGGCCTCCCTCCCCGATCTCCACGAGGTGGTAAGGGCTCAGTTTGAGTTGGAAGCAATAGGTATTGCGGAAAACACCCGCAAACACCGCGACATTGAGCGTGCGGTCGATATACTCGATCGCACAAGTAGGCGCACGGCGGACGGCTCGCGGTGGGAAGCGGGGTTACTATGGAAACGGGACGAGATAGACCTACCGGACAACCGCAGATACGCACAGCAGCGACTCGACAAGTTGGAGAAGAAAATGGAACGCAATGCCGAGTTCGCGGCCACGTATACGGCGCAAGTGAAAAGGTTAGTAGACGAAGGGTACGCGCGGGAAGTAACGGGCGGGTTAGACGTCAGTCCGGTATGGTATTTACCGCACTTCGGTGTTGTAAATCCCAATAAGCCGGGGAAATTACGACTGGTGTTTGACGCCGCCGCCACTTTCCGCGGGATCAGCTTAAACGACAATCTGCTTGTCGGCCCTGACTTACTTAACTCACTTTTAGGTATCCTACTTAAGTTCAGGCTGGGTCCGGTGGCATTCTCAGGGGACATAAAGGATATGTTCCTACGCATTAACATCAGAGAACAGGACCGCGGCGCTCAGCTGTTTCTGTGGCGCGGAGAGAAAAAGGGTTCGGAACCAAAAACATACGCGATGAATGCGATGATTTTTGGCGCCGTCTCCTCGCCCACAACAGCGAGCTATATACTCAAGAAAAATGCAGGTGAGTATGTAGATAAGTATCCGCAGGCGGTCGAGGCGATACGGTCCAAACATTACATGGACGACTACTTAGATAGCACATGGACCGTAGAGCAGGCGAGTCAGCTGATCGGCGAGGTCACGCGGGTTCACGCCGCCGGCGGGTTCGAGATCCGCGGCTGGGTAACTAACTCGCCTATCTTACGCAAACAATTGCAAGTAAGTATGCCAGAACGCGTGTCACTCGAAAAAGGTGATAACGCGATGGAGCGCACTTTAGGTATGATCTGGTCACCGGAGGCGGACCAGTTAACTTTTGACCTGTCGTTCAAAAGGCTTCCCGGTGACATAGTATCAGGAACGAAAATACCTACTAAGCGTGAGTTTTTAAGGTTCATTATGTCGATTTTTGACCCATTAGGGTTTGTGTATCCGTGCATTATACAATCGCGAATTATAATGCAACAAATTTGGAAGTCGGGGATAGGATGGGATGAGCCGCTACGCGCTAACGAGGCGAAAAGCTGGTTTGGGTGGCTAGCTAGTCTCGTAGCGCTACGGGAAATTAAGGTACCAAGGTTCTACGGCGTAGACATCTATGCCGCCGACGTAGAATTACATGTGTTCGGCGACAGTAGTGAATTGGCTTATGCGTCGGTAGGATATTTAGTAGGTACGAATCTTAGCGGTGTAAGGGAGGCCGCCATTGTTATGGGGAAGGCGCGCGTAGCGCCTCAAAAGGTAATTTCAATCCCGAGGTTTGGAATTACAGGCGGCGGTCCTTACGTGCAGGGTAGCTCGCACGATCAAAAGTGAGTTAGGTCTGCACGGTGTGAAAACATACCTATGGACCGACAGTAAAACTGTTTTGAAATGGATAAACTCGGAAGCGCACGAGTTTCAACGGTTCGTTTCGCATAGGCTGTCTGAAATAGACAAACATAGTCAAAGAGAGGACTGGCACTGGGTACCTACGTCGGAAAACCCGGCTGACAAAGCTACTCGGTGGGATTGGCCCAGTAATTGCAAAGAATGGTTTTCTGGCCCCTCTTTTCTCACATGTTCACAGCGATCGTGGCCAGCGAGCGACGGGACCGAGGTCGCAGAGGCGGACCTCGAACGAGCACACCGTGTCCACGTGACGGCGGCGCCTGAGCCCGCCCTCATACAGTACGAGCGACATTCTACGTGGACGCGGGCGGTGCGCGTAGTAGCGCGCACACTCGCGTTCGTCGGGCGGTGTCGGCGACGCCGAGCGTCGGCCGCACTGACCGCCGACGACTTATACGAAGCGGAGCAATACTTGTTTCGCACCGCACAACGGGAGAGCTTCGCGGCGGAGGCAACGGCTTTACAAGATGGGCTACCGTTACCTAAGGGAAGCAAGATACGCAACCTTGACCCCATGCACTATGAAGATGGCTTGTTGCGAGTGCGTGGGAGATTGAAGGCGTCGGAGGAACTAAATTTTGGCGAGCGGCATCCGATCATATTGGACGGCCGGCACCCGCTGACAAGACTGCTAATATACGATTACCACAGAGCGGCGTTACACGCGAACCATGAAACTGTCGTCAACAACATGCGAGAGAAGTTTTGGATAACGCACTTGAGACCAACGGTAAAAGCAGTGACAGCGCGGTGTCAACTATGTCGCGTACGGCGAGCCAGGCCGACCACACCAAAGATGGGAGACCTACCGACCGCACGCATACACAACACAAGGCGTGGCTTCGTCGAGGTGGGCGTGGATTACTTCGGACCGATGGAAGTAACAATTGGACGGCGGCGCGAGAAGAGATGGGGCGCACTCTTCACTTGCCTAGTGACGCGCGCTGTCCACCTGGAGATCGCCAGCTCGCTGAGCGCTGACTCAGCCATCTTAGCCCTGCGCAGACTCATAGCGCGCCGCGGGCAACCTGCACATATATACTCCGACAGAGGGACCAATTTTGTCGGAGCGAACACAGAATTACGAGCTGCACTTCGCAACCTAGACCAGGAGTCACTGAAGGACGAAGCCACACGAAGAGGCATCAGATGGACCTTCAACTCGCCCGCCTCACCTCACATGGGCGGCAGTTGGGAAAGATTAGTAAGGTCAGTCAAGAACGCGCTGAGGGCAACCCTGAACGAGCGAGCTCCGCGCGAGGAGGTCCTACACACCCTCCTCGCAGAGGCGGAACTCATTGTCAACAGTCGGCCTCTGACGTACGTGACGAGTGACAGCGAGCAGCCGGTAGTACTCACCCCTAACCACCTACTGTTGGGGACCGCATCGGGCAGTACTACCTTTACCCGCCGCAATGATGACGACATGAACGCCAGACAACAATGGCGTAAGGTCAACGCCCTCGCCGATCTCTTCTGGAGGCGGTGGCGCCGTGAATACCTCCCCACGCTTCAACAACGACAGAAGTGGATCGACGGGGCCCCCAACGTGAAGGAAGGCGACATCGTGGTCATCGTAGAAGAAAACAAGCCACGCAACCAGTGGACGAAGGGCGTCATCGCGGCGGTACATAAGGGCAAAGATGCCATAGTCAGGATAGTAGATGTTAGGACGGAACGCGGTACTGTACGCCGACCCGTAGTGAAGATCGCCGTACTACCTACCGAACAGTGATGTAATCGGTGGAAGCCTCTTACAGGAGGCGGAGATTGTAGGCGAGTACGGCGAACGTCGCTATCACAATAACAAAACGATGTATATATAAATATAAGTAGATATAACTTAGCTTGTAAGTCCTTTTAGTAAGAAAATAATAAAGTATAGGTTAGGGCTTGTTTTTAAGGAATAATCAGTTAGGTAGGGTAGTTTTAGATATGTAGGTATAGTTATAGAATCAGTAAGCTAATAAATATGTATAATTTAAGTAGAATGAATAACAAAGAGAGATTTGTCGCAACATACTACCTAACGCCATGTAAAGTTCTCGGTCCGACGGACAGGTAAAGTAGGATTGGAGGTATATAAGGGTTATATACCTCCATCCGAGGTATGTAAATGGGTAGCAGGGAGCTTCAGCTACAATATACAGGTAAAACTACCGGCCTACGGCCAGAACTACGGAATATAAAGGCCAAAAACCACGTATTTAATAATGAAAATGTTTCATGTCAAAGGTCAGCTATGTAAACCGCGCGGCCAATCAGAGAGCCGTTTTAAACGGGGTCGCGGGTCAATTATGGCCAATTAGAGGAATAGTGCGACCGTAGGTGGCCTTGAACCCGCGACAGGGACGAGACCTACGGTGTTCTAATTGGTTTATATAAACTCTTTTGCGATGTAGTGGATAGCATATGTGCTTAGTAAATAAGCGTTATATAATAGGGCATAAGTTCAGTCTCAATATGTGGCAACAGAACAGTAATATTGTGAACTCAAAGAACAAAGGAATACGGAATAAAGGAACTCATCAGTGATCAAAGAACCCCCCTGGTTTCTCTTCTGCCTACCCGAACCCTGCGGCCGTCTGTAAAGTAGACGCCGAGAAGAACACGACAACATATATACAGTCCACTGCGTCCGTGGGTCCGTGCGCACATCGCCACATCTGTGTGCGCCCCCACGGGCATTGAAGCTATCGAAGGCGATCGTCTACAGGAGTCCAGTTGTAAATGAAAGTACTTTTACACCTGGCTTCTATCTCTGGATACTGCAATTCATTTTCTAACTGAACTAAGGGGAAGAAAAGTTCAGGTTCCCAGTACCAACGCGATATCTTTTCTCTCTTGTTCAGTTGAAAATTAAACATGTTCTTGCACCCGGTTTCATTGAGCTTACATATACATCCAGTTTCCGGCTTGCAAATATAAGGACTGTTATAATTTGCCTGCATGTCCTTTTGAGCCTTATCTCAATAATTGTGATAATAGTTTTTAGAAAAATTATGTATTTAATTGGTAATTTTTGTGAATTCCTATCTAACCGATCAGTAGTACCATTGTAAAAAACAAGAAGCATGTATCATAGACATGCATGCGTAATTACACCAAGTTTGAACAATTCATATTTAAAGCGCTCGTAGCGAAGTTTACTTAGCTGTTCTCAACCGATAAGCAAAGTTAACCAACGTCGCTAGCGGTCATGAGTTAGATGGGTGGCCGCTAGTGACATTACATACTACTGAGCGTGCACGTGCTTCGGAGGGACGTTAAGCCGTCGGTCCCGGTTGTCGTCTTAGGATGGCAGTCGTTATAGCATGGTTGTAGGGCATTTTGCAAATGCCCGCCTGGCTAGCTACCACCCCCAAGTAGAAAATCTGTCGCCAAGCACCTAACGGTGTATTCCGGCAGCTGTCTTTGAGAGCTAGTACTTCTTGGTTAGCCTGAACAACATCTTCGACCACATCACCACTTACCATCAGGTGAGATAGCGGTCAAAGGATAACTAATCAGGCATAAAAAAAAAATACGACAAAACACAGGTAGGTATGTATGAAAAACGTTACAGAAACACTAATCTGTTCGATTTATCTAGATTCGGGAGGGTAGTAGATAAACGACAGGTAAGAGCTATTTCGAGGCAGCTGGCTACAAACTAACTCAAAAAACTAAAGTTTTAATACATTCATGTATTGTTAGGGAAAAAATATATTACATTCTATGTTTTTTTAAGATCTGTGGATTTTGTAATAAAGGAAAATAAAAATAAAATAAAATAAAAATTGTTCTTGAATTCTTGTTTTTAACTCTTATGAAATAATTAATAATGGGCTGTCTAATCTTAAGTTAGTGGTATACTCTCTGCTCATATATTTTTATTGTAGTCTATGGAATTTTTGGTTGTTGTTGTCTGTCAGAAGAGAAAATAAACGAGTCGATGTTATTGAATTACTTTTATTGGAAACAAGTGAAAATACCAGTAAAAAAAGGAGTTTATTGTGTGCAGGAAATAAAGTGTTTCCCCTGGAACAGTGAACCTAATGCCCGAGTGAACAAGTTCCTTCGATTCCGGATAAATAATATTGAGGTACACATTGATGGGCATAGAGAATCAAGTCACCATAGGAGTCGGTGATTAGTTCCGGGTGTTGATATAAGAGGGCGCCACCAGTGGGACGATAATTATTAGATCCTCCGAAGTAAACTAGAAAAAGTAACGTAAATCAGGAAGTTAGAAAGTTCTTGTCTGCTAGAAAAATGGATAAAGAATTAAGAGTTCTCGAAGAATTAAAAACGCAAATTGAGAAATCAAGGGTAAATTATAAAAAGCAACAGAAAGAGAAAATTACTTTTGCTTACCTTAAGTCACGTTTGGATGGCTTAGAGCAATTTTTTGCCAAGTTTCTCAGTAAACATGTAGAGCTGATAGCAATATATAGTGAAAAAGAACTGCATCAGACTAATTATGTAAAAAATGACACATTTGAAGATTGCTTCGAGACGTACCTTACCTACAAAGGAGAGCTGAACACGAAGTTGGAGACAATTGCACCAGCACCGGCGATCACCAGGGAGTCAAGCGAGCCGTCGGGAAGCAAGGAGCAAGCGGTAAAATTACCAAAAATTAGTTTGCCAGTTTTCACGGGTAATTACTCTGAATTTTCATCCTTTAAAGAACTGTTTACTTCGTTAGTGCACAATAATTCCTCGTTAGATGAAGTTCAAAGGTTACACCATTTAAAAACACAGGTAAAGGGCTCAGCAGAACAATTAATAAAACACATTCCTATTACGGGGGCTAATTATAAGAAATGTTGGGAGTTGTTATTAAATCGGTATGACAATAAACGATTTTTGTCAAATTGCATTTTAAAACGTTTGTTTAGCCAACGCTATATGAATGGAGAATCAGCTCAGGCGTTAAAAGAGCTTTTGGATACAACGTCAGATTGCATGCATGAGTTAAAAAACTTAGGTAATAAGGTAGAAACGTGGGATATTATCATTATCTATATTGTTAGCCAAAAATTGGACTCAGAAACTAGAAAACAGTGGGAGTTATACGTTACACAAAAGGGGGAAGATCTTCCCTCTTTTACTTTATTTAAAGAGTTTTTAGAATTGCGTTTCCGGGCTCTCGAGTTTGTAGAGCCCCTTAAACCTAAATTTAAATCTCAGTCAACTAAAGTTTTGCACACCACAGCTAGTTTAACTGTTTCTTGTCCGCATTGCAATGAGGGTCACAAGCTGCATTCATGCAGCAAATTTGCCAAAGAAGACGTCGCTAGCCGTCAGGGAATAGTAAAAGCCCTACAGCTTTGCTATAATTGCTTGGGAAGCAATCACTTTGGCAGATCATGTCGTGTTACAACGAAATGCCGGATTTGCAATGGGAAACACCACTCCCTTCTTCATGGCAAACCGAAACCTGAAACCATAACCCAGGAAGAAGATAAACCTTTGGATTCATCATCATCGGAAATGACAGACACCACCAACATTCGAACCCATTTTGTGACAGGGCAGAGCCAGACGTTATTGGCCACAGCTTTGATTAAAGCTGAGTCTAAAGATGGTTCGAAGCTGATAATGAGAGCGTTGCTCGACCAAGGGTCACAAGCATCTTTCATCTCAGAGGCGGCTGTACAATTGTTACGGCTGAGGAAGATAGCAGCAAAAAGCTGCATATCAGGATTAGGGGAAACCCCGAGTGGCTGAACCTCGAAATCGATGGTTATGGTCAACATGCAGTCACTCATTGACCCTAATTTCACGTTGACAGTGAAGGCGCATGTGCTAAAGACCGTAACGTCAGTTTTACCTGAAAGAAAATTCGTGCTGCCAAGATGGGCAGAACTAGGTCGAATCCAGCTGGCTGATCCGCAATATAATTCGCCCAATAAAATTGATATTTTATTGGGCTCCGAGGTATATTGTACAATCTTAAAAGAGGGCTTGCTACGAAGTCCTGCGGGTACTATTGCTCAAGAAACATACCTCGGATGGGTGCTTTCAGGCCAGGTGGGTGGCCCCAGTCGCAACGAACATAGCTGCCACAACGTGATTCTTAGTTTGCACACTAAGTTAGAAGAAAATGAGCTTCTCAAGAAGTTTTGGGAGCTTGAATCTGAAACGAGTTCAATACTGAAGAAAATGTTAACTCAAGAAGAACAAGCCTGTGAAGAACATTTTAAAGCTACGACTCAGAGAGATAAGACAGGTCGTTATGTGGTAGAATTACCTTTCCGTCCAGATGCCGATCGAAATTACGGAAACACGAGAGCTGTGGCGGTTAAACGACTTGAGGGTTTAGAGAAGAGGTTCGTGAAAAACCCAGACCCAAAAAGAAATTACGCTCAGGTTCTAAACGAATACCTCACTCTAGGGCACATGGAAAAGGCTCCCAATAACTCTGAATCTATAAATGGAAAGGTATGGCTGCCGCATCATGCTGTTGTTCGAATGGACAAGAGTACTACTAAAACCAGAGTAGTTTTTAATGCGTCTGACAAAGCTGCGAATGGAATTTCTTTGAATTCGGCTTTGATGGTTGGTCCAACCTTGCAACCAGAATTGCGCCATACAATCATGCGTTGGCGATTACATCCGATATGTCTTACAGCCGATATAGTAAAGATGTATAGGATGGTTAGAGTTTCTGAGAAGCATGTGGACTTCCAAAGGATTGTGTGGCGAGAAGGCGCGAATGATAAATTTGAAGACTATCGATTGTTAACAGTTACGTTCGGCACTTCTTGTGCGCCATACTTAGCTGTCAAAGCCCTGCAACAAGTCGCGCTGGGTGAAGGTCAGAATTACCCATTGGCAGCTAGTAGGGTTCACAGGGATTTTTATATGGACGATCTGCTAACTGGATGCGAATCTGAAACTGAAGCTCTTGAGATTTACAAATAAATGAACGCACTGCTTCAGAAAGGAGGATTTGCGTTGCAAAAGTGGGCCTGCAACAGAATCGGATTACTGGAAACCGGAGTGGACAATTCAGGATTGAATCGAGAATTCAAAGAAGATGATGTCACTAAAATTGTGGGTCTTACTTGGAATCGACGCTCGGACGAATTTGACTATAGCGTCAATTTGTCGAAAAATGCTATCCCTAAAACAAAACGCGAAATCATATCCGAAATATGCCGTTTATATGACCCGATAGGATGGATAGCTCCATGCATCATAACGGCAAAAATATTCATCCAAAAACTGTGGATAACAGGATTAGACTGGGACGACACAGTGCCAGAAGATCTTTTGAGGGAATGGACACAGTATAGAGAGGAGTTAGGCAACCTTCGCAGGTTCCATATTCCTCGATGGGTCCAAAAATCTGAAGGGGATATTAATGTGACGTTACACGGGTTCGGAGACGCTTCTAATGCAGCGTTTGCTGCAGTAGTCTATATTCGTTGTGTCTCCGCGGATGGTGCTATTAATACGCACCTGGTAACTTCAAAAACGAAAGTTGCCCCAATTCGGCAAGTGTCAATCCCGCGATTAGAGCTGTGTGGAATGTTGCTCGTAACAAAGCTGCTGCGTGAAGTAGCTGAGGTTTTAAATGTACCCAAATCTGACCTACATGCATGGACTGATTCTACCGTCGTCTTAGCTTGGCTAAGCGACCATCCGAGCCGATGGAAGACTTTTGTCGCGAACAGAGCGTCCGAGATCCTAAGTTTGCTAGATTCATCCCAAGTTTCGCACGTCCGATCCGAAGAAAATCCTGCAGATTGTGCTTCGCGTGGAATCCCAGCCTCAGAACTTACAAACAATAAGTTGTGGATGCACGGCCCTGAATGGTTACAGAATGAAAAAATCGATTACTCCAAACCGCGGTCGATATGCACAAAAACTGAGTTAGAAGTTAAAACCCTAAAAGTACATACCGGAACCGTTGGGAGTGATCCAGAAACTGCATTGTGGTCAAGATTCTCCTCCCTAAGAAAACTTATCAGAGTTGTTACGTATTGCAGGAGATTTCTGCGACTGAAAGATCCAGTAACCTCAAAAACAAAAGCCTTACCTTACCTAACTGCTTCTGAAATAAGAGACGCTCTTGCCTGTTGCATTAAACAGCATCAGAAGTACTCGTTGCAGGAAGACGTCACCAGCATCCTGAAAAAGAAAGAGGTTAATAAGAAAAGTAAAATATCAACATTAAACCCTTTTATGGATAAACAAGGCATATTAAGAGTTGGAGGAAGAATTTCGAATTCAGAATTACCTGAAAGCAGTAAACATTATATCTGGAGATTCACATCTGGCTAAACTTATAGTAGCCGATACTCACGATAAGACGATGCATGGAGGACAGCAGCTTACCTGTAATTATATAAGAACAAGGGTTTGGGTGACTACATTAAAGAATTTGGTACGATCTCATATTCACCAATGTGTTCCGTGTATTCGAAACGCAGCCAAGACCCGGACTTAGTTGATGGGTCAGTTGCCATCATGTCGTTTGAGCCCAAACAAGCCATTTTTGTATGCTGGAGTGGACTATGCTGGACCTATAAATGTAAGAGTGTCCAAAGGCCGAGGCAATAAATCGTATAAAGGCTATATCGCCCTTTTCGTATGTATGTCAACGCGCGCGGTACATCTAGAGGTCGTTTCTTGTCTTTCGTCCGAAGGATTTTTATCGGCGTTTAAGCGCTTTGTGGCTAGACGAGGTCGCTGTGTACAGTTGTGGAACGATAATGGTACAAACTTTGTTGGCGCCGCTAAAGAATTGAAAACCCTATTGGCCAGTGAGAGTTCTTCATTTTCAAGTGAAGTTGCTACTGCACTCGCTAATAACGGAACAGAATGGCACTTTATCCCTCCCCAAAGTCCAAACTTCGGTGGATTATGGGAGGCAGGGATAAAGAGCGTGAAACATCACCTTAAACGTGTCGTTGGGGACTCCACCCTCACGTACGAGGAACTATCTACCGTCCTATACCAAATTGAGGCGTGTTTAAATTTCTTACCTGTCAATAGGGAAGACTAGAGGTATCTAATCCTAAGTTCTACCTTGTAATGTCGGCTATGTTTATTAATAGATAACTGGAATTGTTGGTAAACTTTTGTTTTGTAAAAATTTTTGTGTTTTTATATATCATTTGATATATAATGTTAAAAAAAAAAAAAAAGGTTTGTAACCTTAGTTTAGTCTTGGGTATAATTCATTGTTATGATATTGTTCTCCTCTCCCCTCTGGACCTCGCGAACGAGTAGACGTGCACACAATTTAGTTAAATTTTATTTTACTTTACCGCGAGTTTTTGATAAATTACGCTAATAATATCAATTTGAAAAAAATAGGAACGCATAAATTCAAAGAAGTTAGCCGAGTGAGTGATTGTAAACAGACGTTTTCCCCTCCACTGCGCAAAAGCAAAGCAGCCATTTTAGAGGAGTAAGCCACGCCTACGTGGCCGCCATCATTGAAAATACAAATCAAGACAACCAATCAAGCTCAAGATAACTCCCAGCCGGTACGGCAGACCTCCACGTCAATCTGAGCGCCTGGTACCACTACTATACGATCTGATATTAACTATGCTAATCAAAACAGCATTTTGGTGAGTTATATTTTGACAGCCATTTTGGTTTTGCGTGCGGCCATTTTTATACCTACAAGTACACGATATACCTACAAACACATCCACTACCACCAATAAATTAGTTAACCAATTAAGCGCAACCAACGCTACTGCTTATGACTTCATGAAATAAAGCCTACCTACGTGGTTTTCTAAGTGCCTGGTACCACCGTCGAATATTCCTAAATACTGCCTGCTTTCATAGCTAATAAATTATATTATTAGCTATTATATTAGCTATTCATAAATTATATTATTCATAAACACATGATGCCTCTCAAAAGGACCCCCCCCGCAACACCTGCGGCGACGGTGACTTTGACGGAACCTAGCGAAGGAACGTCAGGCCGTTCCAGCCGTACTTCTTCTGTACGTTCCGTTACACGCACAACTTTGAGTGAAAGTGGACAATATGACTCTGAACCCGATCTTCGTGTAGCACATGGCAGGAAACGTAAGCATGAGAGTGAAGAGGGCTGTACGACTACGGCCATTAAAAACTCTTTAGAAGCCTTATCTAAGAAACAGGACGAGCGGTTTGATGAACTGAAAAATATTGTATGCTCTGTTAAAGAACAAAACAATGAGCTCACAAGGACAGTTGGATTATTATCACAAAACCATGATGATTTTATTAAAAAAATTAAAGAATTAGAAAAAGAGCGGAGAGAAGATAAAAAGTATATTCAGCAATTGGAAGAAAGGCTTGAAAGGACTGAAAAATGGTCACGATCTTCAGGTATTGAAATTCGTAATATCCCTAAGGCGGATCAAAACATAGAGTCAAAAAAAGATCTTTGTGAAATTGTTAAGTCTCTTGGAAAATCCCTTAATGTGGTTATTCAGACCGCGGACATTAAAGATGTATATAGAAATCACTCCAATGATTCAACACAAAGACCGGTTGTTGCTGAATTCACAACAACTATTTTGAAAGAGAGTCTGATGGCAGCTGTGAAGAGTTTTAACAAAAGCAAAAGTAAGGATCAAAGACTGAATACTCTGCATTTAAATTTTAAACAACCTATGAAACCTATTTTTGTCTCCGAGACACTCACCCTAAAAATGCAACGACTCTTCTTTTTGGCTCGCAATTTTCAAAAGACTGCAGGCTATAAATATTGTTGGACCGCACGAGGCGTTGTATACTTACGCAAAGAAGAAGGCCTGCCCCAAGTCAGAGTTGAGTGTGAAGCAGATTTAGATAACCTTCGTAGATTGGAGTGACTAGTCTGTTCTCAACAACAATTTATTTTATTTTTAAAATATAAAACTAATTTTTTATTTTTAGTTATTCAGTCTTCTATTGTACACGTTACTTTTTTAGTTTTTCTCAGTAGATTTATTACACACTCGCAACACTCACAACTGCATTTTTATGCAAAAATACAAGTATGTTTCACAACTGTATATTCAGTGATCCCAATATTTTTTTGCTTTCAATACGTGCTTGTCCACACTAAAACAACTGTTTCACTTTCTCATTTTAGACAATACACGCGGACAAACTTTTATCATAACAAAATTTGGTGACATTAGTGAGTTGTCGCAAGACATTGATAGCATGGTGGTTTCTACAGCCCTCGAATGTGACTTGGAGGATTGTAATAATTTTTTGCCAAATGAGAATAAGCGTTTTACTATAATAGGGCAAAACATAAGGAGCATTGGTTGCAATATGGCAGGGTTTGAGGTTTTATTGGAAAGACTTAATTTTCAATGTGACGTCCTTGTACTGACGGAGTGTTGGTTGTCTTGCGCTCCTGTTATACCTATGCTAAATGGATACATTTCCGTCAGTACAAAAATCAACATAAACCAAAATGATGGTGTAGTAGTCTATATTGGACAGCAGCTTGGATTTGTATATGAAGAACCATTATTTGAAGAAGGAAATTGTCTAGTAGTGAAGTTTGATTCCAATACTGCTGTTGTTGCATTATATCGACCTCCTTTTTATAAGAAAATTGATAAGTTTTTGGAATCATTGGACTGTACACTAAGTAGTTTATCCGCTTTTAAGAATCTTATCATAATCGGTGACATCAATATTCCCATTAATATAGATAAATGTGATGGCGATTCACATCGTTACTTAAATTTACTAGCCTTTCATGGGTTACTACCGGCTCATACTTTTACAACACGTGATACTAGCAGCACTTGCTTGGATCATGTTATTTTAAGAACGGTATTGCCTGCTATTACGATCGTCCCATACACTACTCTCACTGATCATAGACTTACTTTACTTTGCCTTGAACAAAAAATTATACGAAGCTATGGTGATATGTTATGTCTCAAAACAAATCACAAAACACTTAAAAGTGATATTATAAACATAGATGTAGCTCCTATCTACAGTTCAAGTGACCCCAACTTTGCAATGTCATATTTAATTGATCAAATTCGAACGGCTGTTTGCAACAACACTACTTCTTCTTCTTTTCCTAGACGCAAGAAAATAATTAAACCTTGGATAACACCAGGTATTTTAAAGTGTATCCGAAACAGAGACAATTTACACAAAAAATTAAAGCGTTGTCCTAATAACGACATATTAAAACTAACTTATACTCGATACAGAAACCACTGCAATTCACTATTAAAAAAAGTAAAAAGAGCATATGAAAAAAGTATCTTAGATAAAGCTGGTAACAATAGCAAAAAAGTATGGTCTGCAGTACGTGAAATATGTGGCACAAATAAAATAAATAATCACTCGAAGGAGCTTCTCTCAGTTTGTGACTCTCCTGATCTCTCTGTTAATGAAGTAAATAACTTTTTTACAAACGTTGGCCAAAACCTAGCTAAAATTATTGTTTCTGAAATGAGCATAGACACGAATACACATCTCATTTCTCCAACTAAAATAGACTCGTTCGTTCTCATGAAAACAGACTTGCATGAAGTTGAAAAACTCATTATGGGACTTAAAAATGAATGTTCTGTTGGATGGGATGGCATTTCAAACAGGTTTCTCAAAGAACATAGACAATTTCTGGTGCCACTTCTCACACACATATTTAACCTTTGTCTCGAACTAGGTATATTTCCAAACGACTTAAAGAAATCTGTGGTCATTCCAATCCATAAGTCTGGTGACAGAGATCGTGTCAATAACTATAGGCCTATTTCTATTCTCCCATCTCTTTCCAAATTATTAGAACGCATCATAAACTCCAGATTAATAAATTACTTAGAACAAAACAATATTTTATCATCGCAGCAGTTTGGTTTTCGTCTCGGTAAGTCCACGGATGACGCAGTACATGAATTAATTACCTTCATAGCTCGAAACTTAGACAATGGTAAAAAATGTATATCAATTTTCCTTGATTTAGCCAAGGCTTTTGACACGGTCTCTGTCCCTAATCTAATCGCCAAGCTTGAAGAAATAGGAATTAGAGGCTTGCAATTGGATTTATTTAAAAACTACCTCTCTGACAGATATCAAAGAGTAAAAATTGGAAAATATATAAGTGTGGACCTTCCTATAACATATGGCGTGCCTCAGGGCAGCATATTGGGTCCCACTTTATTTTTAATATATTAGGTCCTTACATATGAAATTGGCGTTTTTCGTACTGGCCACTTTAATCACGAATTTCTCCTCTTTGGTAAGGAATTCCAAATTCAAATTTGTACAGCTATAGACTCATGTATTTGTGCTTCGATGATCGTCATTCATTTGTTTTTTTTCTTCTGTTTTTTTCTGTTTGCGTCACTCATTTTACAAAATGGAAAACCTTAAATATCACATTATTTACGAGTACGAGTTCCGCCGTGGCACTAGTGCTGCGGAAACAACTCGAAGGGTGAATGATGTGTATGGCGGTCGTGTTGCAAAAGAAAACACAGTTCGTTTTTGGTTCCAACGTTTTCGTTCTGGAAATTTCGACCTGCAGAACAAGCCCCGTGGACGGCCTGAGACTCAAGTTGATAATGAAGAGTTGAAGGCTATTGTGGAAGCGGATCCATCGCAAACCACGTCCGAGTTAGCTGCAGGCTGCGATGTTAGTGATAAAACTGTTTTAATTCACTTGAAGCAAATTGGGAAGATTAAAAAGCTTGAAAGGTGGGTACCTCACGAATTGACTGAAACAAACCGGCAAACGCGCGTCGACTGCTGCGTTACATTACTAAACCGGCACAATAATGAAGGTATTTTAAACCGAATCATTACCTGTGATGAAAAATGGGTTCTTTACGATAATCGGAAGCGCTCAGCGCAATGGTTAGATCCTGGCCAGCCAGCCAAATCCTGCCCCAAGCGAAAATTAACCCCAAAAAAGTTACTTGTAAGCGTTTGGTGGACTAGTGCCGGTATTGTTCATTACAGTTTTTTCAAATCTGGCCAGACTATTACGGCTGATGTCTATTGTCAGGAATTGCAAACCATGATGGAAAAGCTAGCGGCTAAACAACCTAGGCTGGTCAATCGCTCCACGCCACTGCTGCTTCACGACAACGCTAGACCACACACTGCGCTACAGACGGCTACTAAATTAGACGAGCTTCAATTGGAAAGTCTAAGACATCCTCCGTACTCCCCGGACCTTGCTCCAACAGATTACCATTTTTTTCGAAATTTGGATAACTTCTTGCAAGGGAAAAAATTCAACTCCGATGGGGCAGTCCAAATCGCCTTCAAAGATTTTATTGATTCCCGTCCGACTGGTTTTTTTAGTAAAGGGATCAATGAACTACCTATGAGATGGCAAAAGTGCATAGAAAATAATGGTTCATACTTTGATTAATTAAATATATTATATTAAAAAATATTCGACTTTTTGTTCCTCCCATACAAAACGCCAATTTCATATGTAAGGACCTAATATATAAACAATTTATGTTTGATAAAGCCACTAAAAGGTAACCTTATTTCATATGCAGATGACACAGTCTTAACATTTGCTGCTGACACATGGAATGAAGTATACAAAGCGGCTCAAGATGGTTTCAATATTGTTACAACGTGGCTTAATGAAAATACTTTATCATTGAATATCGATAAAACAAAATATCTAAGTTTTTCAATGCGTTACTTTGCACAAAATGTTGACCTACAAATTTATGCACATAAAAATTCATGCATCTCAACTAACTTGAAAAAATGTTCTTGTAAAACCTTAAATTTTACAAATTCAGTTACATATTTAGGAATAATAATAGATAAAAACATGAATTTCAAAAATCACATCAACAATATTTGTGGAAGGGTTCGTAAAGTAATGTATATTTTAAAGAAACTGAAACCAATAGCTACACCTGAGCTGATTCGACAAGTTTACATAGCTGTATGCCAGTCTTTGATAAATTACTGCATTTCTTCGTGGGGTGGCGCACCTAAAACAACGTTACTTCCCTTAGAACTCGCTCAAAGAGCTGTATTGAAGGTCGGTACAGGCCGGCCTTCGTTGTTCCCTACCACGCTTTTGTACAATTCCTGTGATGTCTTGACCGTTCGTCAACTTTTTATTTTTAATATAATTTTAAAGCAACACAAAGCTACTAGTTATGACCAGCAAACGCAAATAAAACGGCGAAAGTTTGACGTATGTTACCAAACGGAACGAATCAATTCAGTTTTTATAAAAAGAATTATTCATTTTTTAGGTCCCTATCTTTACAACACACTAAACAGAAAATTGAACATATACCCGTTAGCAAAACACGAAGTCAAAATTAAAGTCACGGCATGGTTGAAGTCGCTTTCATATGAATCGACTGAAGACCTACTTAAAGTAATTTCGTAATGAGTGACCCAAAAGGCACTCGAATTGTTTATAGGTATAGGAAATTAATTAAAAGGAACTAAAATAAATGTATTTTTGCATAACCAAGCACTTAGGCAACACAATGACACACCCTCTTCCGCTCACACACACATTCTCATTAAACACAAAAAGAGGAACAGTAATCAAATATAGAAATAAAAAACGTAAAAAAATATATAAATTTATGATTAAAATATACCAACTCCTGTAATTGTATACCAACACCATAATATAATATTATATAACTAACTAGCTCTCATTACTGTTAAAGCTAAGCATTGAAATTGTTTCTTTTTTTTTTAATTATAGCACTACTGCTTTGTTGTAAAGTAAGGATATTATTTTTATGCTAGACTAGCACTACCATAGGGGAGGGCGCTGTATGCTGAAATACAGGCCACAAGCCTAGTTCGGCAGCAGATACCCAAGAAGCAAAATGTTAAATTTCTCTGGCGTAACAATATGTATGTTTGTAAATTTGTGCTTTTTCTTGAATAAATGCTTATTATTATTGTTATTGCATGTGTTTACAGTCCACTACCGATATTGGAAAAATATTGCAAATTTTAGGTATAATAAGAAATATGTTTCGGTTTAACACTCGTTTGAAAATTTCTTCCTAAGTATAATGTTTTATTTTGTGTAAAAGTCTTTATCCAATACCATTTTTTGTATAAATATAACAATGTTTTTCGTGTATAAGGACTATACGTCCTTAGTGGGTGGTATGTCTAATCTTAAGTTAGTGGTATACTCTCTGCTCATATATTTTTATTGTAGTCTATGGAATTTTTGGTTGTTGTTGTCTGTCAGAAGAGAAAATAAACGAGTCGATGTTATTGAATTACTTTTATTGGAAACAAGTGAAAATACCAGTAAAAAAAGGAGTTTATTGTGTGCAGGAAATAAAGTGTTTCCCCTGGAACAGTGAACCTAATGCCCGAGTGAACATGGGCAGATGATATTTTTTTATGCTTTGTTGGCAAAGATAGCGAATTTGCCTGTTCAAGACAAAAACATGTCGTTTATTATATTGTCGCTTTACCGTGAATGCATAAATTATAATATAAATACAAAGTAACTAAAACCTGTGTATAGTTTGATTTCCAAGCCACGTTCTTATCCTTGACGCTCATTATCTAAACAAATTAGCCGTGAAGGCGCACATACATTTCTGAATTTCATTTGAAACAAGCACTGTCTCACATTATATGTATATGTCACAGCCAAAGTAATAAATCTGGATATTATATATACTGTCTAGCCATTATATATAATGTCTACTCAATTTAGATAAAGTGATAATTGACACAAAATTGTTTTGGTAAATGTGAATAAACGATCGAAATTATATAAGTATTACTTTTAGTAGTAATTATTAATAATTCACGACACATATTGGTAAAAGTTATAAAAAGGGGTTAAATATCATTTAGTCTAGGGCAAAGTCATATTTAGGTGCGACGACGAGCGAAGCGAGGAGGAGCGTTAGGTTACTTGTGACTACAAAAACGCGCGAGCCGAGCGAGCGAAGCGAGCGTGCCGCGGTAGCGGCCGGCGATGCGCCACATAAATTACTACTATTCTTATATTTATTTTTAAGCTCTTTAACCATTCCGGTGCGCCCTCCGTGACCAATAGAAATATGAGTCTCATGAATAATATCAAAATTTTGTGTCAATTATCACTTTATCTAAATTAAGTAGACATTATATATAATGGCTAGACAGTATATATAATATCCAGATTTGTTACTTTGGCTGTAACATATATACAGAGTTATTCGAAAAATGCTAACAACCTCTTAATTTTGACGTCTGTTAGTACTAACTGACATTTTAGTAGAATATTTTTATATATTTTTTTAATGTGTTTATGACGGATTAAGCACGAGGACTACTGATGTTAAAAAACTTTTGTGTCTGTAATTTATTATTTCATAAATTTTAATACTTTTCTCGATTTAACTATTCAAAACTCTATTCAAAACGAGCGCGGAACGGTCCAGTGTTGCCGTGGCGGGCGCTCTTGGCTCGGAGTAGGCAATGTCTTTTACTACCAATTGCTTGGCCCAGATAAACTCTCTATTGACCAGCTCATCTATTCCCAGGAAGACTGCCTCAAATGGAGTCAAATTTACAGTTGGATCTACATTAACCGGAAGACTTAGTTCTGCTGCATATGCAGTTCGTAAGATTAAACAGTTAACAGACGTAGCTACTGCTCGCCTAGTCTATTTCGCGTACTTCTACATTATTATGTCGTATGGTGTATTGCTGTGGAAAGCTGCTGCTGAGATAGAGACAATCTTTATCCTACAAAAGCGTGCAATTCCAGCCATATATAACATGGATCCTAGGGAACCTCTGAGGGATACTTTTAAAGAAATTGATATTTTTCCTAAACTGAGTCTGAATATATTTGAAAATATTATGTATGTTCGTAAAAAGAATTATTTAATATAAATTAAACAGTGATACTCACGATTACAATACTAGGCATTAAGATAAAATACCAATGCCAGGTTTTAGAAAACAATGACAAATAAAAAGACCTTACAAAATCACAAATATACAATAGGAAAAATTTGCGTCACGTGTGGGATTCGAACCCGCGTCCATCCACCCCTTGAGCCGGGGTATGCTCTAACCAATTGAGCTAACTTGACATGACGTCATAACTCAAATCTTTCCTATCGTTCTTTAACCATCGTATTGGGATGGAGCGACATCTATAGTACCATTTGCGTTGTACTACAAACAAGACCAATTTTGCAATTGGTCTTATACTTGTAAATGATGACGCAACCGTATAATTTTATTAAGGTTCGAATCCCGCACATGACTTAAATTTTTCCTATCGTATATTTGTGACTTTGTAATGTAATCCGCATAGCAGGCGTTATTGCAAACCTAACAATATTAAAAAGACCTTCTTAGGTAATTGTGTGCGGTTTCATAATAAAGTTCCTACACATATTATTACAACGCTCACAGACGGGAAATTAAAGTTTCACGTGAAAAAAAATCTGATTAATAAATCCTACTACATAGTTACTTACGTAAATGACAAAAATGCTTGGACAACTCGGCCTCTGCGAAGCTATCGCCTGTCACCTACGCAATTTCAACTAATATTGTAATAATTTTATTATTTAAGGTGGATTTATCAACAATACTAAGGCGGGGTTGTGGTGTAATCGAAAACTGAATGTGTTCCACAGATGTTGAATTTCATATACCCAAATCAGTACAAACTATTACCAAAGCTGTGGCACATTGGTCTTTAGAATGATAGCGGCGTCTTTTTTTATGTTATTGTGACGAAACAAGCTCGAGGCGCACCTTATATTAAGGGGACCTCTGCCTATAACAGATGCATTTCATCACAAGTGACGAATTGCACTGCGCCCGTCACTTTGAGATATAGTTTTTAAGTCTCATGTGCTTGTAATTACACTGGCTCTCAAGGACTGCTGCCGGAACACACCGTTTTAGTGCTTGGCGACAGATTTTCTACTTGAGGGTGGTAGCTAGCCAGGCGGGAAATAAAATCTCGGCGTCTGATGCCTCGTAATAAAAGACAATGCCTAAACCGAGCTAAGAGCGTCCGCAGCGGCAACACTGGTCCGCGCCGCGCGCCGCGCTCCCTTTGAATAGAGTTTTGAATATATATATCGAGCTAAGTAATCAATAATATGAAATAAAAAATTACAGGTGCAAGAGATTTCGAACTTCAGGTGGTCCTCGTGCTTATTACGTCAGAAACAAATAACAATAAAAAAATCAACAAAAATGTTTTTAAGTCGACAGAAGTCAGTTTAAAGAGGTTGTAATCATTTTCCCAATAACCCTGTATAATGTTGTAGATTAAATGAGACACATATATTTTCATGTTCAAAATATAAAGTCCTAGTCCGGTCAATTTAGACATTCGAAGCTACATAAATTCCCACCAAGCTGAAAATCAGTAAGATTGTTTAAAATATGATTAAAAATAAAATTTGAGAGGTGCCAGTATGGAAAAAAAACCCTTTCTCAGTAAAATGGTCCATCTACAATATTCAAGGTACTTTCCCTCCATGAGGCATCGCCGTGGGACGCCCTGTATGTTCAATTCTACATCACTTACGGTTACTTTGATTTATATATTTATTGAAGCCGTCTTAATCAATGGTTTTACATTGTAAATAAATAAAACAATGGATTTGATAATGTTATTTACTAAACCGAAAAGTTAGTAAGGTGGGATCATAAATTTAATGAGGGTTTTTCTTTGCTGCTTAGCAAATGTTGATGGTTATGGTGTAAACAATTAGTGAAATGAACACGTTCTTCGATGATAGTTACTGACACTTTTTTTATTGGATTATGACGCACCATCACGAGGCCCGCCTGATGTCCGGTGGCCTAATCTCAGCAATGAGAGATGCATTACTTCACAAATGACGAATTGCACTGTGCCCGTCACCCTGAGACATACAGTTGTTAAGTCACATGCGCCTGTCATCTTACTGGCTCTCAAGAACTACTGCCGGAACACACTTTAAGGCACTTTGCAACGGTTATTCTACTTGAGAGTGGTAGCTCCAGGCGAGCATCTGCAAAATGCCATTTCACCATGCGGTGAAGCACAAGCTGGCAGTAGGGATTGAACCGATGGACCTGCGGCACGGCAGTCCATTGTTATTACCGCTCAGCCATCATTGTTTCTAAAATATGATCAACGATATGATTATAAAGGTATGACTTACCAATAAAAGGTACGGATAAGAGGATGCTCTTCTGCGAATGGTGGAGATTGAACTCACAAGCAGAGCCGGTTACAATCACGGACATGCCGAACAAGTCTATACACATACCGAGGAGGCTTAAGCCGAGGGTTGCTAGGAGGCAACGCGTGTACCATCCAGTTCCTGGAAAAAGAGATCATAGTTATTACAAAAATAAAAATTTGCGAGCGATAAAATTATAGTCATGTGCGCGGTTCGAACCCGCGTCCATCCACTCCTATAGCCGGGGTATGTTCTGACCGACTGAACTAAAATGACAATGACTCATTACTCCAATTTTTCTGTTTTCGTTCCTTATTTAACCATCATATTGGGATGGAGCGAAACCTATAGTTAAACTTACGATGGACTACAAACAAGACCAATTTTGCAATAATTGGTTTTAAACTTGTAAATGATGACGCAACCTTATAATTTTTATATTGTTATGTTTGCAATAACGCCCGCTAGGCGTATAACATTACAAAATTACAAGAAAAATATAACGTAATGTAATCCGCCGAGCAGGCGTTATTGAAAACATAACAATTTTAAATAAACTGTCAAGCGCGTGTCGGGCCACGCGCAGTTTAGGGTTCCGTAATAGCCCGTTATCATAATATATATAACGATTTTGTTGTTCTTTTTTTATCTCTTCCACAATCTTCCTGTCAAAAATAAAAAATAAAAGTACGATTACTGCCAAGTTCTTTTTTCAATAAATTGTAGTTCGAAAATGCCTTTAAAAATAAGGTACTTGAATGAAAACGCAACGATAGCGCAATTCAGAATCCGTTTGTACATTGCTATCTAGCGGCAGCTTTGTGGAACATAATAATATATGGATTTTTTTTTCGATCAACAAACAGTGTCACAATATTTTCTTGTAAAAGCCTTCTTAAATAATAATAATTGTGTGACCAATATCGTTGACCGCAAATTTAGTAAACATTTTTTGTGAGTGACACGGATTCTGAATTGCGATTCTAAAGACCTTCCATTACTTCAACTTCGTCAGTTTAAAAGATTTATTGTAATAATTTTGTATTTGGTACAAAATTATCAAATACCCAAGTTAAACGACTTTTACTGCTAAAGTAATAAAGTTATCTTAACCCCTATAATTTTCCTTGAAAGTTCATGAACTGCACTATCATCATAAATTTTTAAGATTTTTCAAGCCAGCAGTTTAGGTTTTAGAGGGGAGGGGGGGACGCCCTACCGGAACAAAAATGTGCACTTTAAAGTTGAATATTTCGTATATGGAGAATTAAATCTAAAAATAGTATCAGCAACCCCTAAATCATTTTGAAATACCTATTCAATGATATCCCTTACAATGGGATAGATGACGAAAAAAAATTCATCCCTTTGTAGGGATGAATTTTTAGTGTAGCACTTGTATAGGAGCTACACAAAAAAAATATTTTTCAAAATTTTATTCTACCACTTTGTCGGCGTGAAAGTTTACATACTCTTACAAAATTGCAGCTTTCTAGTACAAACGGTCTCTAAGCAAAACTTCGGACAGACGGACATGCCGAAACTATAAGGGTTCCTTGTGAGGCCTACGGAAGCCTAAAAAGAACATGTTTTTTTTACTCAAACCTTACCTAATTTAATGACATAAAGCCCTAGATAGGCAATGATGTTGTACATCTCTTACCCGTGGAGAGGTAGGCAGATACCACATATTTCCATTTGCTACGATATCCAATGATGTTGTACTAAATTATTGTAATACACGGGCCAATAATTTTAATTGAATTTAGAACCCCAAAATTAATAATTTAACTTTTAGCGTAGAGACTGTTCGTAATAATGCCAAATCCATTTAATTTAAAAGTATCTGGTGTAGCTGCCACAAACAGAACCAAAGAGGTTAATTCTCATAGTTCGGGATCGGATACTTTGGAACTGTAACAAGTCATCGGTTGACATTTCCACAGAATATATGAATTAATGTGGAATTAATATGGTGTATTACCTAAAATATATTTATATTTATTCATTGACAAAATTTAGGTATAATTGTAGAAAAAATATATAATAATAGGTAATTCCGCTAAAACCTGTATTTACTTTGTAATAGTGGTCTAGGGCTGGAGTTAGCCTATCAGTTATAAAAATAGTTATGTATGTTATGCAGGGTAGCAAAGTCGTTATTTGGCGCGAGTACTTTTATTGAAACCTGAGAAACCGATGGATCCTAGGATTTAACTATGTTCGAAATATACAATCCTGAGCGAACCAAAAGTTCCAAAGGTACGAGATGCTAAATAACTTTGCTGCCGAGCGCAACACACAATTTTTCACATCATTCCAGCGAGAAAAATGCTAGATGCATGAAAAACAGGTTATATAGTGTATTAAATTTGTGTTCATTTATGTTAGAAATTATATGTTAAATAACTAAAATTGGTTATATATAAAGTGAATAATTTTTTTTTTACTTTTACACATCAAATTTCAAAAATCTCTTTTTACTCTGGCGGATAAAAACTAGTTTCCATGCAGATTCCCAACGATAAACAACACCTTTCCGAGCTTGTGAAGTGAAAAGTATATAATATTATACTATTTGAAACCATAAAATTTACTGACTTTTTATTTTTTACGAGAAGCATAAACATTTACCCCCTTACTTATAAAAATCCGCTATGTAGTTGCTAAGTAATGAATAACTAAACAGTGTTTAAGTAGTGTTTAAATATTTCTTACTTACGCTACTTAGCAACTATTTAGCTAAGCAATGGATAATGAGGTCGAACGTATTTTAAACTGACAACATTGAACTAAAAGGTATTATGAAAGACCCAAATTGCCAAAAACTATGTATCTAGTGATGAAAATCTTAAAATTAAAAAGAAAAATAATACTATTCTTTGTAGATACCTACTGATTGCATTATGGTTAGGCGTACTGGAGACTTCTGAAGCGAGTTTTTTTTTGCAATATGATAAATTCAAAGCGCCCCAGTATTCTATGAATTCGATCCAGCAACCTATTCCATAGCATAATTGGAAATGCATTATGGAAGCCCGAATACCGTCATATCCCGCTGGAAGTTATCTTTTTCCATCCCAAACAATACCTATGCCCAATTATGTCTACGTTTTTTTCTATGAAGCCAAGATTCCAATCTTCATATTTTTTTATCATTCTATAGCGATTCCTTAAATGACAGTAATATTATAAAGGCCGTAATATGTTCTTGTGTTTCGTCTAGTGTGTTATATAAATGATTTTGTATCACCCTGAAACTGTGAACGGTGAATGGTAATAGGCTCGCCGCCTATTACATGGGACCAAAACCCAATTGACCGAAACATGGGTGTTTACCTCTGCCTACCCCTTCGGGGAATACAGGCGTGATTATTATAGGTATGTACCTAAAGTTTATGTATGTGTTTTTGTCTTCTAGTTGTTAAGTATCATGTGCCTGTAATTTACCTTCATTACGTCTTAGTGTGGGTGTAAAATATAGAGGGCGCATTTTTGTGAGTGTACGTGTATTCACGTTTTAACGGCTTGAGGGTTTCGATGAAACAACGGAATAGTTAGTTCAGGTTCTCCATACTTTTCATCATCATTGTCTACACGGGTGAAACCACGTGGCGCGGCTATAAGAGAATTACAATGAGTTCGAGATCGCCGGATCGGATCAGATGTTAGGGATTTAATGAGAAAGTGATTTTTAGTAAAAGTCCGGCGTCTAATTTGGACCAGTTTATTATCATTTGGTAATAAACTCACGCCCTATTAAATGAGATCCTTAATACAATTAATAATATTTCGACACATAAAATTTTTTTTTTTTTGCTGAACTGATTCTACATCTATGCTGAAATTCGCAAATAAGTACTCAATTCTGCTTTTAAATTGAATCTCTAGTTATATTATTTACGTCTTCTTACCGGTATTCTATACCTACTATAGTAGGTATAAAGTAATATTGAATCGTCCTACCCTAACAAGGATTATATATACCTAAAATTATTAGGCTAGGGACATATATCCCCCTTATGTAGGGTCAGTATATATCTCAGCTATATCAATACAAAATACAAAGCAACAACATATTTAAAATATTCGCTAACAACGCATAGAACAACACGAGAACAAAAATGTAAAAAGGGTTTGGTATTTGATTTTATAATTGACAACCAACTTTATTAGTAGCAGGTATAGTATACCCGCTACCTTTCCGGCAATAATCGTGACATGGAGAACTGTTTTCCACCCAATGTTCAGCAAAACCCTACTCATATATATCAACGTGGATAGTGGTATAATACTGAAAAACCTACGCCACTCATTGAGCGCATCGTTTTCCAAGTTGCCTTTTAATACATCCACTAGGAATATACGAGTGTGACACAATCCTTATATTCTTAATTCAGGAACTGTACCTGCGGTATACTCTTCAATAAGATCACGAAAAGTGAGTAGGTTACGCATAATATTTATTTCATCATCCAATGTATGTTTCTACTTGCTATATTTTACGATTTATTTACAGAGTATGTCGTGTTTATAGTTTTGTATGCCTTCTTTAGAATAACCTCAATAGTAACTAAATCAGCTGATCAGAAATATGGGCGCCATCTTGCTTCTTAAATATTTAAACAAGGGTGGGACGGTGTTTAAATTGACAGCTGATTTAAGCAGTACTTAGGAACTGGATAAAGTTATGTAGCGTTTATGAGTAAGGAATTTTGCTAATCAGCGGCTAAGTAATGCTTAAAATTTAAGTAGCGTTTATAAGTAAGACTGTTATAATCCATAAAAATTTAACAAAATTTTAAAAATGTAATTCCGGTAACATTTCTTGACATGTTCGATTTCATTTATTATTATTTTTTTCTTTATTTTTTGACATCCATCAGTTTATATAGATTATGTTTATAATTATATACCATACATACTATACCAACTATGTCCAACTTTATGCATAATTAAATGACATTTAGTAAAAAGAATAAAAATTTAAGTTTAATCATTTAATATGCTATTATAAAATGTAGGTAGTTCATGGTGTTTTATACAATCATATAGCTACCAGTAAGTAGCATAACTGTTTAACTAATATAAATTCACTTACCTAGTAGAACAATAATTAATGAATAGATTCAGGCGTTACTTTGCGGAAATCCATACTTAATAATAACAAATATTTTAAAAATAATTTAAGAAAACATCAAATTAATATTTTAATAAAACACTTAAAATATATAAAAATATATCTAGTGACAATTCCGCCTAATTTTCCTGCTAAGCCGACGTGACGTCACAAACGCCACGCAGCCAAACCGGAAGAACCTTCGATGCGTTTCGCTTCTACACGAAGCATCCTCAGGAGGTCTTGACTCTACGAGCGCACGATCGAGAATGAATATGTTCGGACCGATCAACTTAGCGGCAAGTTTCCGAACGCTCCCTAGGTAGTCGTCTATTTTGAGTCTATGGACATTTTGAGTAAAAAAAATAGAAGTTTGCATTGTCGCTTTGTCACTGGTTTTTGAAAAACTTGGTACTCTGAACACCTTGGGTTTAAAAGAAAAGGTTGTTTTTGATCTTCATGTAATTTTAATTTGAATTTGTTTCGTTGCGCGTGATTGAATTGTATTTGAATTTGTATTCACGCGATGTAAAATTGGAGTTTTGTGCTTGGAAGAAAGAAGACCGAACCTCACAGCCGTAACTGTGAATAAAAAACCTTCGGGCCAGTTAGGTATCCCTAGGGACACTGTAGGCTGGGTTCAACGAAGGAACACAGAAAACCTATCATAAATTGTACGTAATTTTCATGTATTAACTGTATTGCTTGTAATTTATTGTTTTCAGCCCGGCGAACGCCCGGCAAGTTAAACATTCAAAACAGATTGTCCATGTGGAAGCCTGTGCTGAACATCCCTGCCTGGGCAATCTGGAATCTTAACAGAATATTAATTTGATGTTTACTTAAAATATTTTAAAAATATTTGTTATTATTAGAACAATAATTATTATGACGGATAAAGATCAATACATTTTCCAACCAACTATTTATAATCTTAACATTGTTTTTTTTTCCGAATTCATAAAAGGAGGACGATTTCAATTTTAATGTTTTTTTTTGTAATACCTCATAACTATTTACAGAGTATACCGATATTGATGTTCTTTTTTATATTCGAATGCTGGTATTTTTCATGTGGTCCCATTTAAATTTGTGTGAGATCTGATGAGTAGTATTTGAGTTATCGCTAATAATGCGTATTTAAATAGCTTCGACTTCATTGATGATATCCTCATCTTCACTTGTCGATGTCATCGATAAAATGGACAAAAATCTTGCATGCATTGATGTTTTAGAATATTCTTTGTTTGAAGACCGGTTTTTTGTTAAAATGTTAACATATCGATGTATTAATTCAACTTTTACACAAGCTTAAGAAATTACAGGCACATGAGGCTTAACAAATTTGTCTCAAGGTGACGGGTGCAGTGCAATTCGTGACTTGTGATGAAATGCATCTGTTATAGGCAGAGGTTAGTCCGCTTAACATAAGGTGGGCCTCGTATTTATTCCATTACAATAAAAAACAAATAGAAAAAAATTATCTGCGCATTAATAAATAAAATAAAAAATAATTTGATAACCAACCGCAACTCGGAGGCGGTTGACTTCTTTTATTTCCACATAGCTCATACCAAAATGAAACACACAACGTTGAATTTACCACCTGACACTTGTCTGAATTTACTAGGTGCTGCTGTGCCGTATTTTCAGTTCTTAACACTTACTTGACCGCTCAGGTCTAATTTCGCTCAATTATTTGGGCCCTCATTCTTACACCCTATACATTTACGAATTAACAGAAATCAAAATCATATGATTAGTTTTATACATATTCAAGACTATTAATTTGGTTCTTCTAACTGATACGCAATGGTATGGCGACGAGGGAATGTAAAACCTATTCCTTTAATCAGTTTGGCAAAAGTTCTACCCCGAAGGACAATGAGGGACAACCCTCTGCATTTGACCCTGTCGCGTCGTCAATAGAATATACGATAAGCTCACAATAATTGGTTACAGCAATTCTATTAAGGATACTTTACGCTACTGAATTACATAATATATGAAATTAACGCTACGTAACAACAAACCTATTAAATCAACAGCTTCGTCGTACGTATGTATCTTGCCCTCTGTTTCTTCTTTGCTGATTGTCCATATTGTATCCTTTTTGGACGTGTTATCACTAATAACTCCCGAATTAACATCATAACTTCCTGTTTTAAGGAACATTATATTATCTCGTCTGTGTTAAGAGTTCAAGTGCGGTATTGTGGCTAACAACAAAGTTAAAATACGTAAGGCTGCCAGTATTTAAATAACAAGTAACAAAGCATTAGCTATGGCTCTTGAGTATCAATAGCTATGACGTGCCCTGTTTGAGAAAATTAGTAATAATGCCAAATTCTAATAATTGTCTAAAACTGGACGTAGATATTGTTGCCATTTAGTTTTGATGGGTGACATAACTTTGTGTTTTATTTTTACCTAATCGAAAAATATTGAAATTATAGATATTATTACTTTTTTATACAGGTCTTATAATTAAAAACTTTAGTTTCTCAGCATTTTGAATTAGTATTTATCGTTGTAAACTCTTGCTTAACTGAAGGTATATTCCCAGATATAAAACGAAGTATGTCATTCTTGGTATGGTAATCTACACTATACCTACCTATTTGTCGTTCTTCTGTTATACAGTAGGTACCTTATAAAAAACCGATAATTTTGAAACCGCTATTCAAATAAAAATGATTCAAGAAGATTTTCGTTTGCAAATAATTTCGCTTCTGTTTCATTCACACACTTGTCAGTAGATACCGGACTTAGTTCGCAGCGAAACAAGTAAATTGATAAGGTTTTTTTCACTTCAATAGCTCAAACATGTCGGTTTTATTGCCTAAAATCAGAGAGTAAAATGCGATTTTACCCACTGAGTGAAACAAAGTAACTTTTTTTTGTCACATAGCCGCGAATATCTTTTTCAGCCTTGGGTTAATCATATAATTCGAAAAATTCACACTATCTCTTTCCCATCATTAGAAAGAGAGAGAGAGAGAGACAAAAATCAGCCCTTTCGAAGTTCCGACTTTGAAAAAAGATAAAAGATAATAAACAAAAAAAGATAATTATGCCTTTTAATGTTATTTATTGAATTTTTAACATAAAAATGAAAATAAGTATTCATTGCAAATAAAACTAATATTTAACACTAGCCGGCCCGCGCAACTTCGTTTGCGTCACATAAGGGAGTTAGAGAGACTGCTACCCTAGGCGACCATAATACGAACGCTAGAATTTTTTTCGTAAATATCAGAAACCATTATATTTGTACTAGCTGACCCGGCAAACGTTGTTTTGCCATATAAATAATTTAAAAAATAAGGGTTGATCGTAGAAGGGTGAAAATTGAGGATTGTTTGTGTTTTTGTATGTTGTATCATAAAAAAATAGAAATTAAAAATTTTGTCTAAAATATAAAATAAAAAATTTAGAGGTGGACTACCCCTAACATTTAGGGGGATGAAAAATAGATGTTGGCCGATTCTCATAGATACCGGATAAGCACAAAAAATTTCATCAAAATCGGTTAAGCCGTTTCGGAGGAGTATGGCAACGAAAACTGTGACACGAGAATTTTATATATTAGAGATGTTTGTAATGGGTACTGATTATTTGCCATAAAATTACATTATTTCGCATGCGCTGCGAAAAGTATTGATGATACATAAAAATAATATTCTACATATTTATAGTATTCATAATTATCTACAAAAAAGTCCGCGACAGTATATCTATCTTTTATGGTTAACGAACAATAACCATTTCTTTCGTAAAAAAATAAATCCAAATCACCTTGTACTTGCGAGCCTTTTTTTGCTTATTCATTATTACCTACCTATACCATATTATACTGGTGCGGTGAGAATTTTAAAGTTTTATTTTACACGCTTCGACATTTAACATATAAAGTCATTGTTTACATAAAAAGATATTTTCGTATTCGATATATAATTGTCATAACCTTTTTAACAAATCATGTAATGGTCCAAAAGGACCATTACATTTAAACGAGGTTTGTCGTTATGTTATATCAGAAAAGATAATAATAAATTACTTAACTTCACAACATCTTGATCGGGCAGCACTTCGTCACTAAAGACTACTTTCCAAATATATTTCGACACCCCCGGAGCTCTGCTCGGCACGGCGGTCCGACCGAAACTGAATCAAGCAGCACTTCGTCGTCAAACACTATTTCAACACCACTGGAGGTCTGCTCGGCACGGCGGTCCGACAGAAAGTGATTCAACTCACTTTACTTACACTACCCCTTTTATAGGAAGGAACAAACAAGGTGACGAAGTGACTACCGTCACAAACACAGTACTCTTTAAAATTGACAATTATGTGATTTCAAGCTCTATACATATGGCAATATCTATAATAAAACCATCAATGTTTTTACACATAGAAATAAAGTTCATAAAATAAACTATTTTAAATAAGTATCTTTGTCTTTATTTTAACAGTGAAACTGATCTGTGTCACATGATCAGTTTCACTACTTATAAGATATACTTATAGTAAAAATATCATCAAATAATGATTCCAGTGATCATGACAATCCTTATATGATTTTTAATCACAGTCTCACAATAAATACCTTTAGGTACTGTATTAAATTCACACCACAGATAAAATATACACAGATAATTAAACCAATACTTATTTTCATCTTTAAAACCACAGAGTATTACTAAAACGAAATTAGAATGTCACATTATAGCACCAGTTGTTTTAATCAGCTTAAAGCCAATCAAGTGAATACGATCAAATATTTCAATAAATAGTGAGCCAATTTTAAATAATCTATCACGCGCTAGACCTCTACAATTTATACACGGCTCCGCCCACGTGGAAGTCGGCTACCGCTGCATAAAGTCTACCCAGGAAAGACACGGTCAGCAAAATGATTCTCAGGTCAATTCACAGACACCGACACTAACATCGACGACGCAGTCATTATCCGCAGGCTGCATAGATTGTCTTTATGAGCATGTGAAAGATGTTAATGATGAAAATATTTAAATGTAATTATACTAAGTTTTCACTTCTGCAGGCAGTCCCGGAGTGCAACCCGTTGTTTTAGGATAGATGACTAAAGCGATTATTGTAGAGCTTCTCTATTAACAACATTTAACGTTAAATGGGACTTTTGTCTTCATCGACCAAGAGAACGGCTACCTCGTTTACAGTAAGAGCGTTATATCTGCCTCTGAGTGCTGTCTGTGGAGTGCGATCTGAATGAATAATTAACTTTAAATTATCTGAGGAGTTGAGTTCTAAGTTTTGTTTAAAACTTCGTATATACACGTTATGATTATTCAGAGCGGTCTGTAATTCGCGAATTAAATCCATTTTTAAGGTTGGTGCGATGCTTGTTTGTAACGATAACTGGTCTTCATCCAAAATCAAATATATTTGCAATAACTGTGGGTTTTGGTCTGATGGTGGTAAAAGGCTGCAAATGAGATGATACACCTGTCCTTCAATTTTAAAAGTGGGCATAAAATTACCTTCCCTGATTTCTTTTGCGCCAAAAGAAGTCATTTGAAAAAACACTATTGTATTTACGTATATTTGTTAAAAAAAAAACAGGTAATGGATGGTTATTAGTTAAAAGATTTTTTATTGGTTGGGGCGGCTCTTGAAGGTTCGGTTAATAGAATTTATTTTTCTCAACAAGAAATTTACATTTCACTTATATGAGAAATTAATCTAAGTTGATATGTATCATGCTTCGACATTTGTTGATTCAGTTACATAAGTACTAGAGTATAGTCTGACATTTAGTAGTGTTACACAATTTACGGTAACTTAAAATGTGAGGAGGACGAATAATAACGTATTGACAAATAATAGTACGACTGTATAGCTATACATTACAAAATAATATATACATAATAATATATACATAATAATGGTATAATTATACACCTTACAAATTTATATACAATTTGCGTTGTTGTAAGTGTTGCGCGCTAGCCGGGCCGCGCGGCTCGACTAGGCCGGGAGCTGGTTAGGAAGACAAACTTTACCTGAAGCACAGCACATACCATTAGGTTCGTCCGCCAATTTCTTGGCAGAGCAGTTAGAGCAGATCTTATTCATGACTCCGATTTGGACGGACGCTTGTTCTGCATAATCTGTGACTGGCTTTCAGATACGAACCTGCGGATCATATTTGAAAGCCATCAGACTGTTGCTGTTAGCTAAAATTCAATTGCGAACTCTATTTGTGGACAACTGCTGTCTCTCTGCGTGAGCTCTAAGTCGCTGCAAACGCTTGACACTCGACTCTCTTTCGCGAAACTGAGAGGTCCTTATATTTTGTTCATGAAGACGTTGGGAACGCTCCAGCCTCGACTTTCGTGCACGTAACTCAGACGTTCTCAGATTTTGTTGAGCAAGGCGTTGCGAACGTTCGACACTTGACTCACGTGTACCTGAGAGTTTCTCTGATTTTGGTCAGCAAGGCGTTGTCAACGTTCAGGTGAAGATTCTCCCATACGACGTATTCTTGCTGCCCGTGCTTGAGAACTATGTTAAGAAAGTTGAAACCTGGCTTTCTTAGGCATTTTCAAATGTTTAAGAAAATGTTAATAGCGTGTAATATTCTAGCCCTGAAAAGAACTGTTGTTTAGCCCTGAAAAGAACTGTTGCTTACCCCTGAAAATAACTGTTCGTTAGCCCTGAAAAGATCTGATGATTAGCTATGAGAAGAACTTTTGTTTAACTCTGAGAAGAACTTTTGCGTAGGTGTAGTTTTAGGAACGAAATCTAAAAAAAAATCGCACGAAAATTATTAGACTTCGCGCACGACCGCTGTGTAGGGAGCCGACCTCGCGTCTGAGCCGCCGCGCGGGTACCTTAGGGTGCGTACCATTTGAGTGAGATTCCCTAAAAACGCTAAAAACGATCACACTCCCAAAAAGTTTTCCACATGGGTCTTGGCGTTATTTTCGCCTTAAACGCTACATCTAATGTCAAAAGTGACAGAAGTGGCAAATTTTAGTGGCATTCTTAGCGTTCTTATCCAAAAATGGAACGGGGATGACAGTTACAAACGATCACGTGATCACAACCATAGACGCAGAATGTGATCAAAATTATCGAAAATAACGTTCTTAGCGACTAATGGAACATACCCTTACTCATAGCTCATAGATCTAAACTCCCCTCCCGTACGCGCACCACCGCCTTGGTGACGCTCACTTCGCAAAGGGCCGTGCAGCAGAAATCGTAATATTTTAATTTTGCCATAACTTCAAAACCACACGTCTAATTTTAATCATTTAAGGACCAAATATTATTTACTTATACTGTACTTAGTGATGAAGTAATTTATTTTGATAAGGATTAATCTTCTTCTTCTCTTGGTGCCTCTTCAATTAATGAAGGTTGGCAATCAGCTTTCCGTACCCGTCTCTATCCTTGGCGAGGCGAAAAAGTTCAGCAGCACTCGCAATCCCTGTCCACTCTCTGATGTTTCGCAGCCATGACTTCTTCCTGCAACCAGCTCGTCTCTTTCCCGCAACTTTTCCCATCATTGTTAATTGCAGAAGGCAATATCTGTCATGTCTAAGGATTAATAGCATGAGTAAAATAAATGCGTTGAAATGTAGTCCAAAATAAATTCAAGATTTTTAAATAAAAAAATGGTTGTTGTGCCTCACTCGACATAGATAGGTATAAAGTGTCGCAGACTTTTTTGTAGATATTTATAGGACCTACAATTAATTCGAACATTTTATGGTTCTATCTTTTATAGTTTAGGCAGTGTACGCAAAATAAGTAAATTTTTTACACCTTGTGTCCGAAAAACCCAAATATTTTACGAAATCCTATTTTGTCCAAAATAAAATTTAGCCCGTGTTACTCGTGGATAATGTAGCTTTTGAATGGCGAAAGAATTTTTAAAATCGGTTTAGTATTTTTTGAGCCTATTCATTACAACCAAACAAACATACAAACCAAGTTTTCCTCTTTATAATATTAGTGTAGATGTAGATAAGAACTGAATGGATTCCAACATTCAAATAGATAATTGTGAAAAGTCTACGAACTAAAGACAAGAAGGCTTTCAATATAGCTTATAATAAGCAAGACTTATGGGTTTATACCCAGTTTAATTAAAAGAACAACCTACGTTGTGCCCAAATGGTGATATAATCGTTGACCTATAATATATACTAGACGCGACATCTCAAACAAGGATAGTCGACCAGTGTAGGAAAGCCGGCTGGCATACTCTCTTCCACACGCAGCTGGGCAATCGTAAAAATTACACGTGCTTTACGTTCGAAAATTGTGTATTATCAATTGTGTATTTTGAATACACAATTATCGAACGTAAAGCGCGTGTAATCTCTACGATTGCCAGCTGTGTGTGGGGGAGAGTAACCCGGCCGGCATACCTGGACTGGTCGACTATCCTTGTTTGAGATGTCGCGTCTAGTATATATAGGTCAATGGGTATAGTTGAACTTATCAAATTCTTCTATACCTATGCATACATTTCAAGAAACTGTATTTCCATGCTAAGTAAAATGTATGGAACGCACCAAAGGTATTTTGAAATATATAATAAATTAGTGTTGCGTTTATGAATTATGTCTATCATCCTTTGAAAGTTACGGATTATTGTTATGAGTATATTTTGGACCTACTGGTCAATGAAGAACATCGGTTTTGAAAAACACAATTATCTTTAATTTTTGCGGACGTAGTTCCGTAACTACGTTCGCAAAAATTAAAGATACCTACTATATCAACTACCGTTAGTTAGATAGTTGATAAAACAAAAATGACTTAAATAATTACAAGTCAACCTTTTCATTACGAATTATACAAAATTTATAATGGTGCATTATCGGGGGCATACCCCCGAATCGTTAAAAATTAAAAAAATAGAAGAAACCTAGTTGACTTCCTAAAATTTGTGTAACTGCAGCCATCTGAGACGCCAGGCTTCGACCTAATTGGTCAGTATGGATGAGCGTAAGTTTGGAAATAAACTGTCAACGTAAATAGGTACTGATATATAAAAAAGTTGTTCGGTACCTATGTTACTTGTTTTTGTACAGTTCTTTTTTTTTGTGCCTTTGACCACTATCTCACCTGATGATGATGTAAGTGATGATGTGGTCGAAAATGTTGTCCAGGCTTACCTAAAAGTACTGGCTCTCAAAAACGGGCAAAAACAGGCGGGCATTCGCAAAATACCCTTCCACCATGCGGTGAAGCTCAAGCCCGCAGCGGGATTCGAACTATGGACCTGCTGCGCGACGCAGTCCATCAATAGATAAACAATTTATTAATAATTATTACAATTACAGGTCAATTCAATTAAATTAAATTAAATCACATCAAATAAAATAAAAAAACATATATAAGTTATATATTTTTTAACTAAATTATATAATTGCAATGTTATTAAAATATTATGGTCAAATACAATATTATGAATACTCATGTAATTAAATTGAAAAATACAATAGTATTTTTAAATTATAGATAAGCAACATAAATTATTTTAATTCCTTGAGGAATTCGTCAACAGTATAAAACGTCTTTTCGACGAGCCAGTTCTTAAGCTTTACTTTATATATATTAAGACTTTATATAGATTAAGTGCACTGGTGATAGAGTCAGGCAGTAAGTTATAAACTGAAAGCCCTATCACGTGTGACAGTTTACCTGACCGCACCAATCTCCGAGGCACGCTAGCAAGTTTGTGTCTGCCGCGGGTTTGGGTCTCAAACTTGTGCATGTCCTCGCGCTTCACAAACTCACTCAGATGTTGTCGAACATACTTAGCAATTTGGAATATAACAATAGAGGGCAAGGTGAGTATTCCGAGCGACTTAAAATATGGCTTCGCCGAAGTGAATCGTGACCCTGTGCAATCGCTCTCCATATTTTATGTGGCTCGGAATACTCACCTTGAGTATTCTGAGCCACATAAAATATGGCTTCGCCGAAGTGAATCGTGACACCTGTGCAATCGCCCGCACAGCTCTTTTTTGCATACGGAAGGCCCGCATCCAATCGGCTGCGCGCCCCGGTGTGTTCCCGCTGTCCCCATTGACTTATCCCCATTGATGGGGACAACGAGACTATTGCTTTTTTTCTTCCCGTTGTCCCCATTGCCCTGGCCCATTAATGGGGACAGCGAGACGACATTATTTGTCTTCCCGTTGTCCCCATTGTCTGTCCCCATTAATGGAGACAGCAAGAAGTCGGCTTTCTATATTATAATTACTATGTAAATTTTAATTAATAAATATTCTACATTGTACGGCTAAGTTGAGCAAAAAAAAATGTATGGAGCCACTGCGAGAAGTATGGGCAAGAAATTTGGCCATTAGTTGAAAATACTTTAAATTTTTAATGAAAAATAAAATTAAATATTATCTTTCATTGCAATAAAAAAAAATTTGTTATTGACAACTCTTACTTTGAATAAAATATGAAAACTATACAAAATATAACCTAATCAAAAATATAAAAATAATTTCTGCTTACACTACTAACTTTTTAATAAAATAATAGAATCAAAAATATACAGAAAGAGTATAAAATAATAGAATCAAAAATATACAGAAAGAGTTTATACTGGAATTATTATTTTTTATTACGGTAATAACAGAAGAAAATATTTTGGGAGTAGTAAATAAAACTTAGATGAATTGTTACTGATCCAGTACATAATTTTTTCCTTAAGTGACATGCTGATATCGTTGCTCCATTTTTGTGGACCGTTTTTTTCGTGTAATGAAATCCTGCACGTATACGGTCTCCTTATAAACGTATAAATCTTAAATCACTGTTCATCTCTGATGAACCAGGCAGCGGCTCTTGTGACATTGCTGTTGGTGAAAAAATAATTTAATATAAATAATTTATTTGTAACAACATATTTATATATATAAACAATACCAACATGCGATACGCTCTTGTATATACATATTATATCAATATGTCATCGCAAATAGGTTAAAATACAAAGTTCTAGGAAGAACCTTATAACGTAAAGAACCTATAATTACTTAAACATTTTTATACTATATAATACACACTATTTAACTTTTACATATTTATTCGCGTATTTTATTTAAATTCATCCTTTTTAAATTACATTAGAATTTAAAGATTTAAAATCAACGAGTTCCTTTTATTGAGAGTTAAACAAAATTTTAAAATTATTCACACCACGGGCAATGACGAGTAGAAAAAGTTTTCTGTTGGACCTTGGAATTAACCAATGAGAGCTAGCTTAGCAAGTTAGAACAATGCAATCAGCAATATTGTTTTATAGCGGCGGAATCGCCAATGCACCACGTTGAAGGTCATGCATTATTAAATGTGTGACAGCGCAACAAAACTATTTATATACGTCTAATAATAGAGTAAAGTATTTTTTAAAAACAGTTATATATCAAAAACAGTTGTAAAATATTACAATTATTTAAATTACAAATATACGATAGAAAAAAATTAAGTCATGTGATCACAATACATAGGGTTTTCACTTTCAAACTATTTCACAACTTTTTTTTTAAATATCCCTTTAGAAAATATTATTGTGAAATAATTAGAAATTGAAAACCCTATGTATTGTAAATTATAATGATACCTAAGTATTATATATGTCTGTGAGACAACGAAATAATGATTTCATCGCAACAATGATAACAACTTAACTATTTATGTTAGTCGGTATTGACGGTAAGACGAGCGATGGGGACAGTGGGCATCAATTTTCACATTTTGTTTAATTCCCGATGTCGCCATTGATAAATACAAAGGCGATGGTGACAGTGGGAATGATTTTTTACTTTTTGGTCTATTCCCGGTGTCCCCATTGATGGCGATTTGGGCAATGGGGACATCGGGAATGTTTTTCATTTTTTTAATTCAATTCCCGCTGTCCCCATTGATGGGGATATGGTCAATGGGGACATCGGGAATACACCCAATTGACAGATCAAATATACCTAGGTAATACATTGTAGTGGGAAAGTAGGCCTGCCTAGTTCGTCTGCCTGATAGAAAACTACCAAATAAAATCTATAGGTATCTCACTCATCATCAATTAAAAATTATAGGTATGCTAGAATAACTTGCTTACCTTTCCTGTTCAGTAGGTTATCTGAACAGAGACAACTCTGAAATAGATGAACTGTTTAAACAGCCAAACACAGCAATAAGTTCTCCTGCGATTATCACACATTTTTAATTTATTTAGAGGTGCCGAAAAGCCGTGACACTCAAACTTTGTGCGATGTTAGCCCCGACTGGCGCACGGTCGAAACGGGTCGAGGTTTTGTTAGAGTGTGCGTGCGGGACGCATTGATATTATGGCGCACACATACAAGCCGCGCGCGGTACGTTTGTATGAAGATAACTTACTTCCCACTCTTTCTACTATGGCTCGGTGGTCGCTTAGCTTCATAATGACGGGAGCTTCCACTGAGCGGGTCGTCACTGAGCCTTGCTGCCTATTGCTGTAAACATGGTCTAAACATGTGTGTGTGGAGGATGAGGAAATAACTCGCGTTGGGTAATCGACCAGATTAATAAAGTTGTTTGCAGATAGTATATCACACAGTCTTTAATGCACTGCGCATTTATTAGTCAAGCCAGTCAATATTGACATCGCCTACAGTTATAACTTCCCTACAGCTATCACTGGCTCGTTCGAGTACACGTTCAAGATATGGTAGGAACTCAGAAGAGCTTATTGAGTTAGTTCTATAAATACATATTACAATGATGTTGTAATCCAACAATTCTATTGCGGACACTTCACAGTAGCGTTCTGTCGACAAATTAGTAACTTCAAAACATTCGATAGCATTAACGTCATTTTTCCAACGTCATTTAGCCAATGCCACTGAGCCATCAAAGCTTCAGAATTAATAGTTAAGTATGTTATACATACAAACTATTTTGTCCCTTCGCCTTTAAATTTATACTGTGTCTGTATCGAAGCATTTGACTTGTTTCATGGTTTTTTTTATGGTGTGAATTTCTGGTTCATTGATTTACCACTCCTTCCAGAAGGCAGCGATGCTGAAGTTTTTTTTGTAACCATGACTGGTTACAAAACTGGTATGCCTTGGCTGAAGATACTCTTGGTAACCTGGGTTCACGGCGGGAAAGCAAGTGACAATATACACCTCGAAACCAAAACCTTTTGTCAGTGGTGATCCGGACAATAGAGCAATACTGACCCGCCACTATACCGAAGGTAATTTTTTTAAATAAAATTAAAAGATTTTTTAAAAAATAAGTAATTTTGTTAAAAAATCTTAATTCAAAAATGGGCACTTTTTTAGCAATCATTTATTTATATTATTTGACGTAATTGCATATCATATTAACATTTTATTAGATAAAGAATATAAATGTCAAAATTCACGAAGTTTTATACACTTCATCAGATAAAGGGTAATTTCGTTATATTTCATTTATTACCATAGTAAATTAATGTTTATTGTTGTACATCTAATTATACCTATCTGGAGGTAGAAAATATGCCACGATAATTCCACCTGAAACAAAAAAGAAACATATCTTTATAAAAACATTAAACAAACACCACTACCAAAAAAAAGGTTGAGTGTGTTTTTTAGTGATTAACGTACTGGAAAAAATATTTTTAAAGAAAAGCGGAACCGATTTCCAACACTGACAACGAAGTGTACCATGAATTTGATGTCAGTACCATGCTGATAAAAAATCTGCCTCAAATTATCATGGTCTGACTTCCACTTGTTATAGTATGATATATATTTTCAGTATTAAATGTTCAATAATAAAATATATTTTTAAAGTATTTTATGACAACATCAAATTATTCTATACTTAAAATAAAACTGTAACAGGTCCAATTCTGTACATTGAAGATATTTAGCAAAAAAAAATTTGAGAGCACTGTAGCTGATACTGATGCCAAAACTGTATTTTTTTTATTTTTGTCTGTCTGTCTTTCTGTCTGTCTGTCTGTCTGTCTGTCTGTCTGTCTGTCTGTCTGTCTGTCTGTATCCCGGCCGCGCATCACTCCAAAACTACTGAATGGAATTCAATGAAACTTAACACGAATTGAGTTCATACTACAAAGAAGGTTATTGCATACTTTATATCCTGAAATTCAGCGCGGTTCAATGAATGACATTCAAAGAAACTTAACACGATTTGTGTTCATACCATGAAGAACGTTATTGTATACTTTTATCCCAAAATTCAGCACAGTTCCCTCGGGAAAGGGGATGAAAGTGAAAATGTACACTTAGTTGTAATTTATTAACGCGTAGTCCGATATAAATTATTCTTTTATTGATAGAATAGTGACGAGTGAGCCCAGCACCCCATGGGCATTCCGGCTCCACGGGCAGCCCAGGACCTTTATTTAGCAAGCTTGCTAAGATAAAAAAAACTCTAAACTGTGCGAACTGCGAAGTACTAGAAGACAGTAATTAAGTTACTTTCTGAGTAACTTAATTACTGTCTTCTGGAAAATACAACCCAGGAGTTTTAAACCCAAAGTAAAAAGCTCCTTACTTTGACTTGCGCGCCTTTAATACTAATCGGATAAAGGCCGCAATCGAGCGTAACCAAGGCTCCAAAGTGTTCGCAAAAAATTCGTCTATAGGGCAAGGCCAAATGACCAAGCTGAAGATCGACGACGGCAGAATCATCTCATCAAAACCGGAGATTCTGAGAGAGCTTGAGAGGTTTTATGGACAGCGTAGTTTCAAAATATCTGCCATGTACTGAATTTGATCTGTTACAGTTTTATTATGAGTATAGATTTAGGTCCAAAACAAAACATGATATCGATTGATCTCTTTATTATCTAGGCTTGTAGGCGTAACATTTTTATAATGAGATAATTCACTTGAGAGTTGCCAGCCTCGAAACATTTTCATATAAAGTTATCGAGGCTCATAACTTTGAACTTATTTATCTTTTCAAAATTCCGTTGCGATACAAGCCTAGATAATGACGAGATCAATCAATATTATGCTTAGTTTTGGACCTATAACCTCAAATGGGGGAGGGATCACCCTACGACGTTTGTATGGAAAAGTGACCGGCCAGTTCAACCTTAAAACGCTCGTGCGATACTGTTTAAATCATTTACTTTGGCTCAGTGTTTAAACTCGGGCTCGTGTTATTATTAAACCCCTTATTATGCTATATTTCATTTACTTCGTCTTCATTTTATTTCTGAACAATACCGTTCAGCGGTACTTAGTAAAGTGGCATAAGCAAACTTACGCCATTTCTTAGTTGCAATAAAACTTGACTGTATTATACAAGAAATATGACCTATGACAAGGCTGCCAAGGCATGCAAAAAGGCTGTAAAAGGGCACGATTCGATCACATAAGCCGTGTTGGGTCCAAATTAGCTTCTCACCCTGCGGGTAGCAAAGCATTCTGGTCCCTGGCGAAGTCGATCGAATCCAATTTCAGCCGCCCTAATCTACCTCCACTATTAAGGCCTGACGAATCATTGGCTCACACTGCCGAAGAGAAAGCGAACTTGTTCGCTTCTCTGTTTGCGGAGTCTTCACGTTTGGATGCAGCGGGCAAAACACCACCATGTCTACCTCGATGCGAGGCATCAATGCCGGAAATTCGCATTCGTCAGACCGAAGTGCGTAAGACGCTTCGCAATCTAAACGTGAACAAGGCTAGTGGTCCGGACGGAATTCCCGCCATAGTCCTAAAATCGTGTGCACCTGAATTGACTCCTGTTTTGACACGTCTCTTTCGCCTCTCTCTACAGACTGGTAAAGTGCCGAATTCTTGGAAGCTCGCAAATGTGCAGCCAGTGCCCAAGAAGGGCAGTCGTGCAGACCCTGCTAACTACAGACCCATTTCAATCACTTCCATACTTTGTAAAAGTATGGAACGTGTATTGAATAACAGGCTCCTGGCATACCTGGAAGCAAATGATATCTTCAGTGATCGACAGTACGGGTTTCGCCGAAACCGATCAACTGGGGACCTTCTTGCGTATGTCACTCATGTCTGGAGCGAGGCCATTGATATGCATGGAGAAGCGCTCGCCGTCTCTCTAGACATTTCAAAGGCCTTCGACAGGGTCTGGCACGACAGTCTTGTGAATAAGCTTCCATCGTATGGCTTACCCGCTGGCCTGTGCTCTTGGATTTCCGACTTCTTGAGGGAAAGATCGTTACGAGTTGTCCTTGATGGATGTTCGTCCGATCAATTGGCAATAAATGCCGGGGTACCTCAAGGGTCGGTTCTCTCTGCTACTCTCTTCTTGCTGCACATAAATGATCTGCTTAAACCCGGTATCGTTGGGTATGCAGATGACAGCACAGTTGTAGAGAGGTATATATCTGATGCGCGGGCCGGCGATGTACAAATCCAGTCTCATAGAGAGGCGATGGTCGAGCGAATGAATTTGGCCCTAGAGGCAGTCTGCGAATGGGGTGACGCTAATTTAGTCAAATTCAATGCTACAAAGACCCAGGCGTGTCTCTTTAGTGCTAAACAGAGTCTTTTCTCTCTCACTCCTCTCTTCCGAGGTGTGCCTGTGCCGATAACGAACCAACTCGAGCTACTAGGTGTAACTCTTACACCAAAACTCAATTTCGGGTCATACATTGAGTCCAGGGCTAAATTAGCTGCGAAAAAGCTGGGTGTTCTCTGGAAAGTGCGGCGGTATTTCACATCGGGACAGCTTCTAAACCTATATCAAGCTCAAGTCCGGTCTTGTATGGAATACTGCAGCCATCTCTGGGACGGTTCGGCAAAGCACCAGCTCGAAGCCTTGGACTCGATAGATAACCGAGCTAAGAAGCTCATTGGTGACGATGCGTTGGTGGAGGCTAGACTCCAAAGCCTCGAGCATAGACGCAAAGTTGCTAGTTTATCGGTTTTTTACAGGCTACACTTCGGAGAATGTGCGATCGATTTACACAACCTTATTCCCTCCTCTCCTTTTTTTCATCGGACAACAAGACGCACAGGAACACGGCATCCATACATGGTCGATATCCCGAAAATACGCACAAAGCGTTTTAAATCTAGCTTTATAATGCGTACGGCCGAATTATGGAACACCCTACCAGCGTCTCTATGTCCCGATATATATAATCTGGCAGTCTTCAAGTACAGAGTAAACAGGTATTTGCTAGGCAAGCATGCTCCACCGTCGACCGCGTCGTCACTTTCCATCAGGTGAGACTGCGGTCAAATGCTTGCTTATCATAATTAAAAAAAAAAAAAAAAAAAATGAATTTGCTCTTACTTAATAAATAAATGGCGATCCCGTAGAATGTGACGGTACAGTTGGACATGACAAATGCGCCTACAAAATGTACTCCTGCAAGGCTGCTCACTCTGGAGATCATAGCACCCAGACAACCAGCCATGCCCCTGGTGATAAAAATATACAACATTCATATTATTATTTTTAAATATAGTTTTGCGTTTATGTAGGTTTTTGTGCACTGTTACGCAGTAAGTGAAGATGACATTTACAAATTTTGAGAGTACAACATTTCTACGGCAACTGGAGCGTAAAAACGGGACACGTGGGTTCCATTTCAATCCGAGGTGAGACATTTTGTACGCCTAAAATTTGTAAATGTAATTTGTATTTTTTCTCCTTAAGAACGGGAACCTCTCTTAAATTACAATATACCAAATAGTCATATTGAAAAAAGACTGAGTTAAGTAACATCTATATTTATACTTTCATATAGGGGGCAATTCCTCAATTTTTGTCACTTTGAAGCTGAACTCCTCTACAGAGGATCATCATTAAGAAAAAAATAAAAAACATATATTTATGCTTTGTACGGAAATTTTGGCAATACGCGCTGAAGGGCTTTTTAGATTGCTGCTTCATTAATAGGTAAAAGAAAATTAAATGCAGTTGTTTTTAAATCATATTTTGAAACTTTCCTCAACGATAGTGATCTTTCACATCTAACTCCCGCTAAAATGTGACTTATCAATAACAAATCTATGCTGATCTTTTTAATGGCATAAACGCAAAATGTTTATTATAATTTTTTCTTACTATTTTAGTTTTGATTTTCGCAGTTAACATCTATTATTACCTCTATTAATCTATATATAGTATATTACCGAAAACAGCTTGAGAAGTTCGTTTCATTAATATTTATTAATTATTTTTACTATATTATAGTGTAGATAGTGAGCAATAAAGAGTTTTGTATTGTATTGTACTTCGCCGGGCGTTCACAAAGAGTTCTCCTACAATTAGTTTTCGCAGCTAAGCCGTCAGCTGGTGATATTGTTGTCTTCTTACTATACATAACTACTACCAAAAGAAGCTATCATATAATTCAATTAGTTTTTAACATTATATCAATAATGGCCAAGTGTTGACGGATTGATACGCAAATGATCTTTAGTTCAAATACTCGAGCTTTAACTTGAACTTATTGTTCTAGGACATTTTGAAAACCATTTACGTGTTAAATTATGGCCAAAGGTATTAAAAATAGGGTATTTAATAAACAGTTACTTACCTATACGAAGTAGGGAACAGATCAACATAATAACCAAACAGGTATGCATTAGATAAGCACCCCATTGTTGTCCCTACGTACAAGACTAGACTGGCAACATTGTTAGTTGTGTATATCACCGCTAAGGAGCACATCATAGGTATGAAGAAGAAGATATTGATAAACAGCTTCCTCCGGTGCCCGAACTTTGAGATACAAAGTGCTATAATGGAAAACACCAACCCCTGCGCCATACCCGACAACAACGTGCGACTTTCGATGGTTGAGATGCAAATCGCCTGAAAATTAAAATAGTAATTATTGCAATACTTCACGACGCGACGGTAAACTATGTGAATCGTAATTTGGTTTTAGTTAATTTAATAACATAAATACATTTTCCAGTAAAAACAAAAAGAATCGATTTTGTAACAATGCATGGTGGAAGAGTATCCAAAAATATAACCTACAAAGCAAAAGAAGAACCACAAAATCAATTCATAATCGACTGAGTAATCGCGTAGAAAATATAATATACAAAAATTAAAATATATATTATATTTGAATTCAAAACGTTTTATTTCTTGACGAAGATTAAATATAGAAGCAGTAATGGCTCAGTGGCATTGATAGCCGCGCAGCAGGTCCATGGTTCGAATCCCGCTGCGGGTTTGAGCTTCACCACATGGTGAAAGGGCATTTTGTGGATGCCCGACTGGCTAGCGACCACAATCAAGTAGAAAATCTGTCGCCAAGCAGCTAATAGTGTGTTCCGGCAGCTTTCCTAGAGAGTCAGTAATTTTAGGTTAAGCCTGTTAACACCTTCAACAACATCACTTACCATCTGGTGAGATTGTGGTCAAAGACCTATCTTTCAGCAATAAAAAAAAAACATATTTTTAATAATGCCAATAAACATATATTGTACCTTGGACAAGATGGATGTACGAATATAGGTATTTTCTTAAACAATTACCTGGAATACCTATAAACTAGACAACATTTTACCAGCTAACGAGAGTAAAAAAAATAACGAGCGAAAAATTCGTAATGACTCGCAAACACGGGCTCTCGAGAGCCATTACGAATCGTCTTATTCGTAGGTTTGATGACTTCCAGCCTCCCAAACAAGCTGGGTTCCAAAAAAGCTTCAGCAGCATTAGGTCTATGCTGCTTCCATACGCTCCGCCAGATTTTACACAAGGCTGAGGTGTAAAATGGGTCATTATTTCTAGAGTTTGTACACTACGAACCAACCTTTAATTTATTCGAAACCTGAGTCATACAAGCGTCTCTACAGCGATGCCAAATCGACTTTAGGTACATCAAAGTGCTGAAGTGTTAGTATAGAAACGCCACCATGTCAATTTCACTACAGGAAAAGAACACACAAAAAACATTACAGGTTTTTTTCTGCCTATAACCTATCGGTTAGCCTTTGACCACTATGTCACTTGACGGTAAGTGATCGAAGATGTTGTTCAGACTAACTTAGAATTACTGGCCCTCAAGGAAATTTGATAGAACACACTGCTGTGTTTTTCTGGTGTTTTTTCTTAAACTTTTTTACTTTAACCTCTTACTTCAACTGGTATAATTAGTGGAGTGTTCATCCACGTAAACTACTGCACACTTACCAAACCATTATCGTCGGTACTATTTTTGGACTTGCCAATTACGTCGCAAAGACTTCCAGATGACCTTCCATCGCCAGACTTTAAGCCGATTGTAAACGCTTCTAATATGACAGGCCACCACATACATATGCTATTTGGACTGAAATATGAAAGAAAAAGATTACACTGGGAGATCATATAATATGTATAGTTAATATTATTAAAGTTTCATAATATTTCACTCTTAGATAATAATAACTTTGACTTTGTTTTGAATAAAACAAATTCATCATCATTATCATCAGCCAGAAGACGTGCAATGCTAAACAAAGAACTCCTCCAAAGAATGCCACAAAGAACGACTGTTAGCCGCTTGTAACCATTGGCTACCCGCGACTTTAACGATGTCGTCAGTCCACCTGGTGGGGGGCCTACCTACTCTACGTCTTCCGGTGTAGGGTGGTAACTACTCGAGAACGTTTCTTCCCCATCGGTTATCAGTTCGTCGAGCAATGTGGCCCGCCTATTGCAACTTCAACTTGCAAATTCGGAAATCTATGTCGGTGACTTTGGTTCTTTGGCAAATATCCACATTTCGGATTTGCTCGCGTAAAAGAAACGCCGAGCATAGCTCTCTCTATAGCTCGTTGAGCGACTCTGAGCTTAACAAATTACCTACCAATAATAGGATTTTGTATCATTGTCCGCAGTAGTTCATATACCCCAAAACCAGCATCTGCTTCACCGCATGGTGGAATGGCATTTTGCGAATGCTCGCCTGGCTATATAGCTAATACCCACAATAAGAAAATCTGTCACCACGCACCTTACAGTGTTCGGCAGAAGTCCTTGAGAGCCAGTAAATAATTACAAAAAATTTAAAACAATATTAACAAAAACATTATGAATAATAGTCGAGATTATAAATATGTAATAAATTATATTATTACAATATTATACATTTTAACAAATTTTAATACAATCGTCAAATATGTAGAAGGTTTGATCGATAAGCCAGCGTTTTAGTCGAATCTTAAGGGAAGTGACACGTTCAGTTTATATATCATTCAGTATATAGTTCGTAGTATTTTGTTAATAAAGGCATACCGCCGGCATTCACTTAGAAGTTTAAAAATGACTTACACAGCATACATAACACAAGTCAAGTAGAACAGATGCAGAGTCCTCCGTAGTAGCGGAGGTTTGAATAGAGGCACAATATGATCCAACAATGACGTCGATAGAGCATCTTTGTATTTATTCTCGTTTTCTTCATTAAGTACCACTTTTGTAACCTGAAATGATAGTGAATTGAAAGTTCAAAAACGTGGCAAGAAAATAAAATTCGTCGTCGTGTCGAGTTCTATGTAAGATTTTTTGTGACATTTCATTCTTTTTTCTTTAAAGTTAATTGGACGTTTGGTTTGTGTGGGATGTTGTGATTAGACAGAGAAATATATGGAGCTTCGTGGATTTCTGATAGCGATGTTTTGTTCACGCTGTGCAGAGGACAAAAAAGATGGTAAATCAACTTAAAATGTTGCCATAATATTGAATAGGTGAACTAGGTTGGATCTGATGCAAGACATCGAAATTCCAAAGAAAAGTACAATACACTTTGCTTCAATATTTATTGTGTGAACCGCGAAGGAACTCTCTGAGTAACTTACCTATAGGTACTGTCTTCTGGAAAATACAATCCGGGGCTTATCAAACCCAAAAAAAAGCTCCTTTCTGAGCTATGCTTCACTAAGAGTGCTTCACCGCAGACCACAGCGTTGCTTAATATGAGACAAACAGTGCTCAAATGTGAATAATTAGTCTGCAGGTACAGCAATCGCGAACGAAGTCGCAGGTACAGCTAGTCTATATATATATTTGTACTACTGATTAGTATACAATTATTTTGACGTCATCTTAACTTCGCTAACCTTAAGTTCATTTATGAAAGGCATAATAATTATGTAAATAAATATAGATGGGAGAATCCACTCGAACATAGTTTGTATTAACTAGTTCGGGAATCAGTGGACTCAATAAGTGATACCTGTATTTTTTATGCCAAGTATTAAAAAAGTATTTTTATTATTGAAGAAGAGAGGGTTGGCAAAATAGGACTATGATCGCATTTTTTGATATCCTTGTACATAACCTTATTTTAAACTGATTTCTATTACTTATGAATACTATTTTTTCACCATAACATTATCATAATATTTTGCCCCAATTTAAATAATAATATTAATTTAGGCTTACCGGGTATTTATCAATATTTCCATTTTTCCTCGATATGGTTCTAAGATACTCTAATGCCAATTTTTCTTTTCCAGCGCCGATCAGAAATTTCGGGCTCTCAAAAAAGAAGTGCAACATCAGAGCACTAATGCCGAGAGGAGCTGACAGCACGAGGGTCAATAGCCTCCACGGGGAGAAGGTGATGAACCCCCAATCGTATTGAAAATCCAAGTTAAGAATGTAGTAGGCTGGCACTAAAAAATATCTAGTATTTTATTTAATTATTACATTAACAAATTATGAGGTAGGAATAATATTTTTAGGCACTAAATATACCATCAAAAAATTTAGAGGCTGGTGAGCGTTAAATACTAACCAATCTTCTAAAAACCGAAATACTGTAAACTGATTACAATGCAGCGATTGTAAGGTATTTTTTTCTCATCCATCGGTAGTGACGACCTGCACTGCGCCTTTCAGCCTGAGACATAAAGTTGTTATGTCTCATGTGCCCAAAACTGGCTCTCAAGGACTGCTGACGAAACACTGTTAGGTGCGGCAGATTTTCTACTTGAGGGTTGTAGCTCGCTAGGCGACCATTCGCTAAATGGCATTCCACCATGCAGTGAAGCTCGAGTCGGTGGTCGAAGATCGAACAATGTACATATGGCGAGGCAGTCCATAACAATTAGCGATCGGTTATCATTGCTTCAGCAAAATATATTTCCCAATGTTTCTTTGTTTCCCTTGAAACCCTTTCCTCTATCATCTCTGATAGATCTTACATGCATTATGAGTTCTGCATTCTCTTCTTTAGCTTTTTTATGCTGAAAGCCACTCCATAATCAGCCTAGATGAGCAATACGCCCCGGGGGTACATTTAAAAATTACTATATGCAACACGAAACCCACCTTGCGTGTAAAAAAACTTACCATCGTAACAGACGATGAAAATTATCAGAGCAGGCAACAAAATCTGCATGTATATTCCTTTATACCTCTCGGGAATGGATTCTCCAAGATATGTGAATACAATTGCTTGTGCGGCGCTTGAACTGAAACCATTAAATTTATATTTATATAGTTAGTTACATCAAAAACGTAGCCTTCCCAGAGTCATGAGTAAACATTAGAAGATATTCTTGTTTATATATAATAAACTTCAGTTATAATATTGGAAAAAAGTTTACTATTTGATGATTCTAAATTTGGTATTCACACGTTCACTTATATGTCAAAAACCGTAGTAGCAAAAACGCTGCTAGAAAAACAGACTCTATAACATCACAGATAGGAACTGCCAAACTTTTCAATGCTCGGTAGTATATACCGAAGAGTGTATGGATGATGGACCTGCCATGCCAAGGTGGACCAAGTAGGTGTTGGGTAAAGAATAAGATTAAAGAGCTCTTCAGTACTTTCACCATGGAATAAACGGATAGCTTTGTGAAGCTTTAGTTGTATGTAGGGCTCTAGGTGTAAAGTGAGTTTCGGGTCTCGAATAAAACGGATAGTGCAACATTGTAGTATATCGAGAGGTACTTGGCGGATCTATCCCAGAGGTAGCAACAATATTCAACACACGGGTACACCTGGGTTTTATACAGGAGGCAGAGCTGATCTGGTGTGTTCATTATTTCGAGTTTACGGGAAGCAAATCTTTTCGTAGCAGTACAATTTTATTGAAAACAAGTTTGTTCTGGAGAGCAACAATTAAAAATTGAAAATTTAAAAAAAAACTCTCTGTACGAACACTGCCAAACTCCGTTATCAAACATCAGTTCCGTTTAAAGAAACATGTTAACCAGGCGTTGAGATAATAACACCTGCGTGTTTTAAAGCTTGTTAGTGCCATCTATTATGATACAGCCGAACTATAACACGTCAATCAAAGATTGCTGCCATTTAGATTTGCATCTTCTTGTTTTCGCAGAGAACGTGCACACTTATGTCTTCCTGGCGTTGAACTCGTCTTAGTTGTCCGTACCCCAACGAGGCATATCAGTGAGCACCCTGGATAGCAACACTTTGTTTTTATACTGCAATTTTGATCTGTATTGCTCGAAGTCGTCCAAAGTACAGCTCATGGACAGCTATCATTTGCATATCAAATAATGTCACATAGAAGTAATAGGGGGAACTGTGTGTCCCAAAGATGGATAGTCTAGACTTAAGTAGAACATTTGTCGCCAAGCACTTAACGGTGGGTTCCGGCAGCTGTCTTTGAGAACCAGTAACTCTAGGTTAGCCTGAATAACATCTTTGACGACATCATCACTTACCATCAGGCGCGTCAAATGCTGGCTAAGTTAGCCTTTGACCACTTAACCAGGAATACAACTTAAGGCATAAAAAAATAGCTGTGGCATTGACCTGGATTGAGCGTGAAGTGCAAGTGAATTGCAGAAAGTGCTGCTGCCAAACTTTTGGTGTGATACCCTTAGTCGCCTCTTACGACACCCACAGGTAGAGATGGGGGGGTGACATTCTAGCCCGGGACCCCACGGGCGTAACGTAAAACCCGTCTCCTATAAATCACTGTTATAATGTAGTGCCAGTTGCATATTTTTATTAACTTTTCCTTACTTTAGCAAGCTTCTAACTACTTTTATGAATACAACCCTTAACTAACTAGCCATTTTGATTCTTGGTATAATGACAGGGAATGGTGCCATTATTAGTAAAATAATCTAACAGAATAATTTTAATATTTTTTTTTGACATCTCTGGAAAGGCCCTCAAACAGGTTTTAAGCTGTCACAGAGTTACACCTGAGACTAATTTAAAACTTAAAAGCTGCCTTGCATGGTGCAAACCTCACGTTTTAATTGGGTTATGTGTAAATAGCTCGAAAGGTTCCAGATTTGAGTTATAGGTTTTGCTATAGCCCTCCAAAAAGTTAAAAAAGTGAATGGGCCCATGTTGCATTTAGGGGGAATGTTAATAAAACCTTATTTCGACTATTAAGACTAGCGAGCAGATTTTCATACAAAGGAACCTTTTCAAAACATTTCTTAAACTTGAAATATTACATGGGAATCTATTGTCAGTTCTGAGATAAGCCTAATAAACATCCTCAACTAAATTATGACTTACTGATTGGGAGATAGTGGTCATAGACTAACTCATCAGCAAAAATAATAGATAGTGTGTTTCTATATATGAATTAACTGATTAATTCATCATCAAATGTTTCACTTACAAACTAGTCCCAATAACTTTCAAAGTCGCCAGCATGTACCAGTTTGTGGAGAATGCACTGATGATGGAAGCTATGAATGATCCCCATTGTCCAACCAGCAGAGTCCAGCGGCGCCCGCGAGTGTCAGCTAGGTAACCCCAGAAGTAACATGCTATTATTGGCCCTAAAAGAATATAATGCTTTTTTAATCATAATCAAAGGAAGATGATTATAAATTAGAGGTAACAAATTAGGACATAAAATATGCACCTCGGCTCGTTCAAAAAAAGTAATCGACAATCAAGAATAATAAATTACCTAATGCTCCACCCAAAAAAAATTAGGTTTTCTATAGAAAGGGTTTGCAAGCGAATGGATGGACAAGTTGTGCATCAGGAGTTCATATCTGGAAGGAGCGGCCTCTACCGCCACTCAGTTTACCAGTTCATTGACCTACTGAAGTTTTTTTCTTACTAGTCCAGTCGTAAATTAAACTACTTTTACCTGGCTTCTATTATTATACTGTATAAAACCGATAATCCAGTTTGAAAGTTGATACTGCTATAAACTTTTTAACTGAACTAAGGGGAAGAAAAGTTCAGTTGCCGAGTACCAGTGCAACATCCCTTTTCTCTTGTTTAGTAAAAAAAAGAAAATGCTCTTGCACCCAGTTTCATTGTGTTTACATATTATTTAGTTGACATAGATATTTCGTAAAAAAATAGGAACATTAAGATGCTAAAACTGCTGATGTACTAGAAGTTCATAAATAGCAAAGAGGTTAACATGTATGGATGTGATGATGATTAGGCCATCCCTCCCTTTTCAGAGTGGAAGGGCATAACGGGTTGCCCCGTTCAAAATTTGGAATAGCCCAACTGGGAAAGTACCTCCACCTTACAGAAGATCGCAACCAAATAACGCTGCTTTAATGTGATGTTGTGTTTTTGCGGTGAGTAAGGTCGCCAGAGCTCCATAAGGAAGCGCTATGCTGGCAGTGTTTGGGGACCAGCGGTGTCGCACCACCGTTGTGTTCTGCAGGCGCGGTGTTCGGTTGCGGCGGTCAGGGAGACCCAGTGAAACAGTTGCCCGCTGGCTGCCCGCAGGTTGTAGGCCCGAGCCCAGGGATCACTTAATCTCCTCCCTCGCGAGGCTGACTCGCCGCCTCGCGCATAATCCATGGTATAGTTGGTCGTGCCGGAGGAGGAGACCGGAGTGGACCCGGCTGACTGTATCCATGATACAGTCCGGGGACCGGGGGCCCTTCCGGCTACCGCACCAACAAACCGCATCACCTGTCCAGCACTCTCGGCTAAGAACACTGCACTTTGTCCCTCTCACTGCTGGTAGCGATTCCTCTTAGGGTAGATTTATATTAGAGCGGGCCGTGCCCGGGGCGTGCCGTGCACGTGGCCCGTACGGGGCACGGATTTGAAACGTTACATACATTTTGTATGAAGCAATTCATATTAGACCGTGCCTGATCCGTGTCCCGTCCGGGCCCGCCTACTAACGTACGGACGGGCTTCGCCCCGGGCCCGCCCCGTCCACGGCCCGGCCCGGACACGGCCCGGTCTAATATAAATCATCCCTTAATCTTTTATCAATATCTTTTTGTAATGCCTCGGAAAAAGAAAAGAAATGGTTCTTCAGCGGCCTCCACGTCCACACTATCAGTGGACTTTTGTAGCATAAGGGGACTTCACACTGCTTTTTCTAACGGAACGGTAAGCGCCCGCCGCGGCAACACTGGACTGCGCCGCGCTCCCTTTGAAGAGATTTTTGAATATTTACATCGAGCAAAGTAATAAAAAATATGAAATAATAAATAACAGGCACAAGAGACTTTTAACATCAGGTAGTCCTCGTGCTTACTCCGCCATATACACGTAAAATATCACAAAAACCGACAAAAAAAAATCTTGTATAAATAAATAAATTTTTCATATCAAAATGTTTCTTAAGACTAGCTAGCATTTTACCAATAACCCTGTATATTGATTTGATGGTGTTTTCACCGATTTTGAACATAACACCGAGAAAAATATAACACTAGTTCAGCCAGCTGAAATGGCCAAAATTAGTGGAAATAGATGCCATCACAATGCCACGCAGCCTTTTCTTCTTTTCTTAGTTTTAGTATATTTTCAAATTTATTCGGATAAACAATAATGTATCTAAATTCCTATAATTACAATGAATAATAAATAGATTCAGACTTTACTTTGTGGAAATCCATATTTAATAATAACAAATATTACTTAAAATCTTTTTAGAAAACACTAAATTAATATTTTAATCAGCCATAATGGGCACGTTTGGGCAGGGTGCATTGCGTGGTGGAATTTTTGACACATAATTTATTTTATAATTTGATGTTTGTATCTGACCATTACAAAATTTAAATAGAAAAAATATTTTAACAAAACACTTAAAAAATATATAAGAAAATATATCTTGTGACAATTTTGCCTAATTTTCCTGCTAAGCCAACTCCAATTCTACAAGCGTACGATCGAGAAAGAATTTCTCAAAATCTAAAAAAAATAAATCATCGTGCGCTAGTCAAGACTTCCTGAGGATGCTTCGTGTAGAATCAAAACGCGTGAAAATTCTTCCGGTTTGGCTGCGTAACGTTTGTGACGTCACGTTGGCATAGCAGGAAAATTAGGCGGAATTGTCACTAGATATAATGTTTTGTTTTATTTTTTTTAATTGTTTTATTAAAATATTAATTAAGAGCCATTTCACAAAATCACGCTACTGAAGTTTAGGTAAATGCCAGCGCATCGCATACACAAGCGAAAGAAGTGACGACGGAATAGCGTGACTGTGAGTAACATATTTTGATACTAGCACTCATTAATAAAGAAATGTAAGTTGCGAATTTAAAAATTGTGTGATTGGCATGAGTAAATAATCAATTTCTTGTCGATTACTTGCTAATGTTATAGAAAAGAAGTAGGCATGTACATTAAATAGTCAACCTACATCGTGAATCGTATATTTACATTTCATCCTTGATGAATAAAAAATAGATATGTTTGAATCATTTATTGTAACAATAAACTTTAATAATTAAATAATTATACAGCTTAAAATTAAATAAATATTTGACGTAACGGCATTGATTAAAAGCTGCGGACTAAAAGCTCTTTCTTTTAAATTTTCCAAAAATTGCTATTTTCCTCGTTCACACTCTTCACAGTATCTATATCCAGTCGTTAACACTGTCTGCCATAATGACCATGCATAGGACTGAGGTTTATTTTTCTGTGCATCCGGAAAACAACTCAGTACCAACCACAAACGTCCCATGACGTTTTTGGTTTTCCATTACTTAAACATGTCACCCTCATATTCCCATACCACAATATATCACCTATACCTTTAAAAAAATAACATTTTCATCCATTTAGTTTGAGTAGTCCAAACAGCGAAATGTAAATATATATATGTAATATATATTTGAGGTTTTTTGGTTTTTAAATCGAATATCTTTGATGCAATCTATAATCAACATATATACTTCTTGGTACCAATGCAATCCTCACTATATACTCTTATGCTCAGTATTTCCTCTATGGAAAATAAATGATAATACACCTTTTTATAGAAAAAAATACTGGAAATGGGGTTTGAACACACGACAAAAATGGTGGGAAATAGTAATTTAATTGCTATTTTTATTTTTTCGTAACTAGACTCACCTAGAACATCGATTCTTCTTTTAATTTGATAATTTAATATTGTTCTTTAGCCATGAATTGTTACAGATTTTTACGCCAAATATTTTAAAGTAACAAGATTAAAACAACCCAATTTTTTTAAGAACTTTGGCGGGAAAACTGTATTGGAGAGCAATATTTTTTTTCTGTCAAAGTCAAAGTCAAAGTCAAAATCATTTTTTTTCAATTTAGGCGTCTACGACGCTCTTATGAAGGTCAATTACAAATGTTAGTATTGAAATATTCTACATTGTACTGCCACGTTCAGCAAATAAATTGTATAGAGCCACTGCGAGAAGAACGGGCAAGAAACTCGGGGCCATTCTTTTAAACATCTTTTAACAATGTGTTACATACATACTATATAATAGAGTTATTACAATATTTGTTTAAATTATGTAGGAAAAACTATACTACCTACGGCTTTGGCCCTTCTTTGATATTATTATTTACATATAATTTATACACTTGTATTATTTCAGATTTTTTGGTTTAGAAGTTTAAAATTAGTTACGAGATTATTCAAATTTGCATCGGTAAGTGTTTGCGTTGCAAAATGTATCGAGCGAAAAATGACTTATACATATGCAAAATTGCGTTTTTCTAGGTTTATAACTGTTGACGTAGTTACGAGATTAATATGAAATGACGTAATATTTTGGGGCCAAAATGTAATTTGTGCTGGTTTCAGATTTCATTAAAATATTCAAAATACTTCCGTTATCTCAGAAAAGTATGGATTCTTTCTTGTATGGGCAAGGATGCATCCTTTTGAAAACCTGTTGGATTATGAGAGTCGGACTTTTTTTTAATTTATTTTTTTATGTCATTGTGATGGAACATGCGCGAGGCCCACCTGATGTTGCGGTATCCTCTGCCTATAACAGATGCATTTCATCACAAGTGACGAACCTGCGCCCATCACCTCGAGACATACCTGTTAAGTCTCATTTTTGTCTGTTATTTCACTGGCTCTCAAGGACTGCTGCCGGAACTCACCGTTAGGTGCTTGGCGACAGATTTCCTACTAGAGGGTGGTCGCTAGCCAGGCGGGCATTCGCAAAATGCCCTTCCACCATGCGGTGAAGCTCAAGCTCTGGGCGGGATTCGAACCTGCTGCGCGGCAGTCCATAGCCAATGCCACTGAGCCATCACTGCTTCAAAACTTAAACTTACGCAGAAAACACTTACGCAGATTTTATGGTAAATTTGTAAATACGACTATCGACCGCTAACTGGTATCCCGGTTTGTACAAATGATGGAAAAGCCGGGAGGCCGTTTTGTACAAATTAGGAAGGTAGTTTAATTTCCTGCTGAAGTTATCGCTGTGTTCACTTATAGACATTAACTGAATCCAAAAATATTGGAAATCAATTATTCGCCTGTCATCATATCCTTCTAAAACAAAAGTTATAGTGAGTTACTAATTTAAACTAGAATAATATAAAAACTAGCAGACCAAAAAGAAGAAGTCAACCCTCTGAGGTTGTTAGCATTTTTCCAATAACGCTGTATAAGACTGCATAATTGTGACGTTTCCTTTTTTTAACACAATGGATGAACAGAAACTAAAGATGTAGTTACTTAACAAGACAATAATAATTATATTATGGACAACAAAAATAAAGTATAGTTTGTTACTTAAAAAAATAAAGATATGATCAAAACTCTGTGGTCGCACTATTAACTTGCGTCTAAGCGTTCCGCGAACGAGACGTCAGAGCAAGGCAAAACGAACGCAGGTCCTACCTCGATGAGCGCTCGCGCGGTACTGATCGCCTCGCGCTTGTACATTTCAATTTATGAGCATTTCGAGTTATGTTAAATATTTTTTCGTGTCTAACAAAACAAAGTTAATATCACAATATATTAAAGATCGGATTAATTGAAGAATGAACTTTCTTTTGATATAATATCTGTTTGGAATTACACTTTATTTAACGCAATATATCGTGTTAAACTGCTGATATAATTCGTGGAAATTGGCGCAAGATCTTAATTTTATTTTCTACAATGATGATCAATTATAGATATTCTAGTACACTATGTGTCAACAGGATTATATGCCTGATGCACAGTGTTTTTTTTTAGTTAATTTGATGAATCTTTATACAAGAGATAGAACTCTGAAGTTGGCTATGTGTACTTTAATTCGTAAAACAAGGTGCGGGAGATTGGTCACTACAAAATAATTAATGTTATGTTTGTAAATCTGGTACATTAACTGAAAAGAGAACAGATTATTCTATTTTAACAATTATTAAACAACTTGTAGATATTTCCTATGATAGTAAATTAAGCGCTTAAAATATTCGTATACCGCATTAAAATGTAAAAGAAAATGTTATTTTTAATATTGTTGGGTTTGCAATAACGCCTGCTATATTAAAATTATAAGGTTGCGTCATCATTTACAAGTATAAAACCAATTGCAAAATTGGTCTTGTTTGTAGTACAACGCAAGTGGTACTATAGATGTCGCTCCATCCCAATACGATGGTTAAAGAACGATAGGAAAGATTTGAGTTATGACGTCATGTCATGTTAGCTCAATTGGTTAGAGCATACCCCGACTCAAGGGGTTGATGGACGCGGGTTCGAATCCCGCACATGACTTAAATTTTTCTTATCGTATATTAGTGATTTTGTAATATTTGTTATTATTATTTCCTATAATTATATTTAGAGATAAGTTCAATAATATAAAATTTGATATATAAAATATAATGAAATTACTTTTATATGAAAAGCGTTACAAAGACTCTTACTCGCTTGGATTGTCTACATTCTAGAAGATAGTAGACAAAAACATTTCCAAGGCAATAAAAAAATAACTCTACACTCTTTTTTTATGCCTGATAGGTTAGCCTTTGACCACTATCTCACCTGATACTAAGTGATTATGTGGTCCAAGATGTAATTCAGGCTAACCTGGAAGTACTGGCTCTCAAGGACAGCTGCCGGAACACACCGTTAGGTGCTTGGTGACAGATTTTCTACTCGAGGGTGGTTGCTAGCCAGGCGGGCATTCGCAAAATGCCTTACCACCACGCGAATTTTTTCACAATATTTACAATTATGTAACTATTGTTAGGAAAAACATATTTTATTTATATGAATAACATTTTTCTTGAAAGTTCGTTTTTCTCCTATGTAATTGAAAGATGAAAATGTTGCATGCTTTGTTGGAAAGATAGCAGACTTGTCGGTTTAAGATAAATACATGCCATATATTATAGTCTCGCTAGACTGTGAGTGCATAAATTAAAAATTATAATATAAATACAAAATACTTAAGTTAACATTTTCTGCACTAAAAATTGTCTACAGTTTATTTACCAAGCCACGTTCTGATCCTTAACGTTCATTATCTAAACAAATTTGCCGTGAAGGCGCGTATTAACTTCCGAATTTCAAGGAAAAACTCATTTATTTTCTATATAATGTTTAAGACAAGAAGACATAATATATTTTAATGTACTAACCATAAAATACCTACACAGATTGAAACATGGAACACGAGAGGAATATGCATCCAGCTCGAAATCGAAGGTCGTGGCTTCGATTCCCGTCAGGAGAAAAAAAATTGTGCTTCTAAAATGTGTAAATAGAACACATGTTTTTTTTTATTGTATCTCAATTTCTTGTTTGAGTATACGGCATTTTGGAGAAGAATATTTGAACTGGTCGGCCCGTTCTCCATACAAACGTCGTAGGGTGATCACTCCCTTATTTGAGGATTTAGGTCCAAAATAGAGCATAATACCGATTGATCTCGTCATTATCTAGGCTTGTATGATGCCGAAATAGTAATAAAATAATAAACTTGAGAATCATGAGTCTCGAAACATTTTCATATAAAGTTTTCGAGGATCATAACTTACAACTTAATCATCTTTTTAAAATTTTGGCATCATACAAGCCTAGATAATGACGATATCAATCGGTATTATGCTTAAGTCTGGATCTAAAATCTTAAATAAGGGAGTGATCTCCCTACGACGTTTGTATGGAGAAGTGACCGGCCTGTTCAACCTTAATCACAGATTATTCGAAAACACATGAAGCAGAAAGGCATTAGAAAGGAAACGAATCTATGCTAGTGAAATCTACGTTAATCGGGGTTGCTTTGATTTATATTCTCATGTCTTTTTTTTTGTACCACTAAATTGGCAAGCAACCATACGACCCGCCTGATGGTTAGCAGTTACCGTAGCCTATGGACGCTTGCAACACCAGGGGTATCACTCTCGCGTTGCTGACCCTGAAGAAATCTCTTCACGCCCCTTTTGAAGAACCCCATGCTGTACTCCATCGGGAAAACCACGGCGGGGTTACATTCCACAATCTGAGCGTCCGCGGAAGGAAGCTCCTTTGAGCCCGCACAGTACAAAACAATTCTGGTTTCAACGTGTGGGGTTGGACTCCCCGTCGATGGCGAAAGTTGCGATGGTGGAAGGTAGCCGTGGGCATCAAGTCAAAAAATTCCTTAGAACACTCTCCGTTGTACAAACGGTAGAACACACATAAGGAGGCAAAGTGATCTCTCCTCAGACTAAGGGGTTCTAAACTGCTTGTGAGCTCGGGATTGTCAACAATTCTGATGGCACGTCGCTAAACCGAGTCTAAAGGCCCAAGCTGGTATCCAGGTGCTCTCGCCCACAGATGGCAGCAGTACTCCATATGAGGCCGGACCTGCGACTTATAAATTTGCAGCCTTTGCCCCGATGTGAAGTACTGCCTCGCTCTGTTGAGCACTCCAAGCTTTTTGGAAGCCAGCTTCTCCTTGTCTTCATTAAAGCCACCCGAATCAACTGAATATTAAATTCTCAATTAATAAAACAAAGGATTTGATAACGTTATTTACTAAACCTAAATGATAATAACTGGGTGGGGCCCTAAGTTTAATCTGTAGTCTTGTTTCCAACTTAGACACTTGCTTTTCCTTTTATTCTTCTTTTTTTTTTAGTTGCGTTTTAGTGGTGTTAGTTATCATGGTGTTAGACGAAATTGTTAACCTTGTATTTTGTATTTTATGGTTATAACTGATCAGCGAAGTTTGATGCTTATGGTGTAAACTATTCGTGGTAAGAATGTGCCTGTAATTTTACTGGCCCTCAAGGACTGCTGCCGAAACACAGTTAGGTCCTTTGTGACGGATTTTCTACTTGAGGGTGGTAGCTAACCAAACGTGCTTTCGCACAATGCCCTTCCATCGTGCGGTGATGCTCTTGCTGTTGAGCCATGGATCTGCGGCACGGCAGTCCATAGTTATTACCGTTCAGCCTCTATTGTTTAATAAAATATAATCAATGATACGATTATAAAAGCAAGACTTACCAATAAAGGGTACGGATAAGAGGATGCTTTTCTGCGAATGGTGGAGGTTGAACTCACAAGCAGAGCCGGTTACAATCACGGATATGCCGAACAAGTCTATAGCCATGCCGAGGAGGCTTAAACCGAGGGTTGCTAGGAGGCAACGGGTGTACCATCCAGTCCCTGGACAGAGATAACATAGTTATGTTATAAATAAATTAACTTCTTACATAAGCTGCTCGAAAATGTCACATATCTTGCATGCAAACCTTATCTAGTTCAGGAATTAGATAAAATCCTAGAGCGGCAGTAATGTTGTACTGAATTACATTATAATGCGTGGGCCAAAAATTTGATTTGGATTTCGAACTTCAAAATTTGCATAAAAACTTTTAGACTAGTAACTTAGAGACTGTTTGTAAAAATGCCAGATCAATTTGATTTGAAAAATCGTCTGCTGTGTCCGCCCTAAACAGAATCAAAGAGGTTTCATATAAAAAACTGGCATCAAATATCAATAATAAACGTAATATTATACAATAGCGGCCCGCCCCTATCTCAATCGTTGACGAAATGCATCTGTTATAGGCAGAGGTTAGTCCGATTAATATCAAGCGGGCCTCGAGCTTGTTCTGGCACAATAACATAAAAATACTAGGGCAAGCGAAGCGAGCGCTATCACTATCACTCAACTTAAGCATTTTGTGGCACACTTTACTGGAAAACTATCACGCCTATAGATTTATGCTTAAACATAGTAAATTAACTCCATACTTAGATGTGTTGTAATCTGTCAAAAAAATATAATTTTATAACCATTAAACTAGCAAAAAGCTGAGCTATATGAGGGCTCGCGTTTATTTTACAACCTGATTCTAGTGGTGCCGTCTAGTATTAAGTAGATTAACTATGATATGTTAGTGTAATGAGTTTAGTTTTGTTGCAGCGACTTTAACTCATTGGTTTTCTAACAGACGGCGTTAGTAGTACAATAACATTCTATACAATTAATAAAAAAAAATTAATAAGATGTTTTAGGGCTAAGCGAGCCCTAGCACTATTCCGGATATACTACTGAGCGGTCCAGTTGTAGGTAGGGCATTTTGCGAATGCCTGCCTGTATCTACCACCCTCAAGTAGAAAATCTGAAAATCGCTAAGCACATAACGGTGTGTTCCGGCAGCTGTCCTCGAGAGTCAGTAATTCTAGGTTAGCCCGAACCATATTTTGGACCACAACATCACTTACCATCAGGTGAGATAGTCTTTCAGGTATATAAAAAATAAACAAAAATAATGTAAATCGATAATGAATAGATTCAGGCGTTACTTTGCGGAAATCCAAATTAAACAATAACAGGATAATATTTTAATAAAACAGTTAAAAAATATAAAAATATATATCTTCTGACAATTCCGCCATGACTCTAAAAGCGCACGATCTATCGTGTGCTTGTAGACATCGAGGTACAACTCTTTGAATTTCACCCTAATGCGTCGTCAGTAGAATATACGATAAGGTTACAGTAATCTGTTACATGTATTCTATCAATGATACTTTACGCTACTCATTCAACAAAGTAATGCTATATAAAAACAAACCTATTAAATCAACAGCTTCATCGTATGTATATATCTTGCCCTCTGTTTCTTCTTTGCATATGGTCCATATTGTATCCTTTTTGGACGTGTTATCACTAATAACTCCCGAATTAACATCATAACTTCCTGTTTTAAGGAACATTATATTATGTCGTCTGTGTTAAAAGTTCAAGTGCGGTATTGTGACTAACAGCAAAGTAAATATACGTATGGCTACAGCATTTATATGACAAGTTACTTGTGCGGTCACAAAGCATTATCTACGGATCTTGGGTATCAATAGCTTTTTTTAAAGTGTCATGTTTGACAAAATTTGTAATAATGTAAAATAATAGATATTATCACTGTTTTATAGAGATCTTATTATTTTAAATTTTTGTTCCCATGATTTTCTATTTTATGTTATGAGATTTAATAACATAATTTTTAATGAAACCCCTTAGGATACAGTACAACACAAGATTTCTATTGTTTTTATTAATGACCGCTCGTATATGGTTAATGTGGATGATTTTGGTGTAACCAATGTCATCAACATCCTATAACTTATATATAAAAGCGTTATTTTTGCACGACTGCCCAAAATAAGGATTGTTATGTTTTCAGGGTAAATGTATGTATTTTTTGGTGAAATAAGTTTGACTTGTGTAATTTGGCGAGATGGGCGTCATCAGCATTTGTCTGCAACCTGTCTATGAGAAGGACAACTCCAAAATCAAACTCGAAACTGTGTTTCGTCAGGCTCAAGTAAGCTCCAAGATTAAATAATTTTGTCTTGTGTAATATGGCCAGATGAGCGTCATTAGCATTTGTCTGCAACCTGTCTATGAGAAGGACAACTCCAAAATCAATTTCGGAACTGTGGTTCGTCAGGCACAAGTAAGCTCCAAGCTGAAATAAGTTTGACTTGTGTTATTTGGCCAGATGGGCGTCATCAGCACTGGTCTGCAACCTGTTTAGGAGAAGGACAACTCCAAAATCAAACTTGAACCTGTGTTTCGTCAGGCACAAGTAAGCTCCAAGATGAAATAATTTTGTCTTGTGCAATATGGCCGGATGAGCGTCATTAGCATTGGTCTGCAACCTGTCTATGAGAAGGATAACTCCAAAATCAAATTCGGAATTGTGTTTCGTCAGGCACAAGTAAGCTTCAAGCTGAAATAAGTTTGACTTGTGTTATTTGGCCAGATGGGCGTCATCAGCATTGGTCTGCAACCTGTTTAGGAGAAGGACAACTCCAAAATCAAATTTGAAACTGTGTTTCGTCAGGCAATATTTTGTCGGTACTCGTGGGAACAAAATGGGAAAAACAGAAACATCAACACAAAGGAAGAGAAGACTGGACAAAAAGAAATTAAAACCGCAGGTAAAACTTGCTTACGAGGGCGATGACACAAAACACCAAAGACTTAATAAAAGACGTGATCGGGAAAATAGCGTAACACCTACTCAACGACAGTTAACGGTTGCTAAAGTTAAACAACGCATGCAACGTTTAATCAGTCAACAGAGGAATCACAAGAGGAACGCGATTCCGATTTACAAATACGTAAGAGAAACCCAATAAGTTGAACAAAGAGAAGTTCGATTGAGTAATTCGAAAATATATATCACAAGTTAGAGCAGACGAATCCACAAATCAACGAGAGGTTCGTTCAAGTTATTTACGAACGCAAAACTCTCAAGTTAGAAGAAACGAAACTCCTGAACAGCAAGAGACACTTTTAAACAATTAAAAAATGCATAGCTCTCAAATTAGAGTAGATAAAACTCCTGAACAGCAAGAGGTTCGTTTGAGCACTTTACGAGAGCATAACTCACAAGTATGAACAACAGATAAATCGCTAAAAGAAAGTTTTATTAAACCATAAATACATTTTGTGACAAAGTTTGCGAGGTTTGTACAAAAAGATGTTATCCAAACCAAGTCACTAATCAGGAAATTAATTGAAGTACAGTTGTGTTCCCCGTGGGGTGCCAGGTTAGAATTGCACCTCCCCATATCATCCTGTGGGTGTCGTAAAAGGCGATTAAGGGAATAATTATAATGGAAGGTGGGCAGCAGCGCTTTCTAAAGAAACTATCTTACACTGCGATCCCCAAGCCTCCTGCCAAGCGTGGGGATTATGGCAAATACCCCCTTAATAGGGGAGGCTGTGTTCAGCAGTGGACGATACGGCTGATACAGTACAGTACAGCTTTGTATCTACCAGAAGAATTAGCAAGACCAGGAATTATATTGCTATGTCACCGTTGTAAGAAACACCTTACCAGCAAAAAACTTCAGGGCTCGCCAAGGCATACTGGATAATAATTTAGATTCTGGTATAGTACCTGATATAATAAAAAATTAACCCAACCTGAACAACGCTTATTATCACGAATTAGACCTTTTGAAAAAAATATTAAATATGATGGTATATTTGGACAATATTGGTTTAGAGGGCAAGCTGTACTTTTTGCACAAGACATATTTGAATTTACCAAAAGTCTGCCTAACATTTTTCCTAGATCAACTGACAGTGTAGGCATGGTTATTGTAGCCGACGCAGGTTTACTTAATTAAAACCACGATATAAAAGGAAGATTATTCGTATATTGGCGAAAATACATTGAGTACAAGGCTTTCTAAAATTATTATGATTAATAATAACAAATATTTTAAAAGTATTTTAAGAAAAACTTAAATTAATTATTTAATAAAACACTGTCTCGATCGTGCGCTCGTAGAGTCAAGACCTCCTGAGGATGCTTCGTTTAGAAGCGAAACGCGTCGAATACTCTTCCGGTTTGGCTGCGTGGCGTTTGTGACGTCACGTCGGCTTAATAGGAAATTAGGCGGAATTGTCACTAGATATATATCATTTTTATAAAGATTTTTTAAGTGTTTTATTAAATAATTAATTTAATGTTTTCTTAAAATACTTTTAAAATATTTGTTATTATTAAAAATGGATTTCCGCAAAGTAACGCCTGAATCTATTCATTATATTATTATGATTGATGTGAGGTGCACAAGTTTGCCGCGAAAAAGCTTAGGGACGGCTGTCATGTGTAAAAAGATACAAAATGGTGAACGTTTGTGCGCCCCACGCCCCTTTCCTAGCCCCTCTGATATCTGGGCTGATTTTCGATATTTATTCAATGCATGCAATCGTATCTGTTAAGTTATAATGCTCACAAAGGACCACAATACTAATTTGGGTAATCTATAAATAAATGCTTTGCCTTCCTTGAAAATAGCTACTTTCGTTTTAAAGACATTTATATAATATAAAAATATAACACACACAATTAAGTGTCACTTATGCTCCCCACCCTAGTGCTGCCCTGGCAGCACTCATCCTCAGTAGGTATTCTGGCGACACGAGCCACTAACCTCTTAAAGGTTCCGGTAGGCGTCCGGATCGTAACCACACGCCCTTTCGAGGATATATTTCCACAACAACTCCTCGAGGCATATATATATATATACATACACTTCTAGGAGCAACAGGGTCCGCAATGAAAACAAGGTCACCAACGGTTAACGTACGACGTTATTCGCATTCCATTTCTGCCTAGGAAGCATGTCGTGTAGTATCTCTTGCACCCACCTCCTCCAGAACATATCTTGGCGCATATTTATCCAATGCCTTGGATAAATATGCGCCACTGTTTTGACTCAAAGGCCTGCTATTAAATTTTTTTTTCTACTTCTGCCACCAAATTGAGCAGGACTTCTTCTTTCGGTGCTCGTTCTTTTAATACGACTTTAAGCGTCCTCTTTACACTCTTTATGAGTGGTTCCCATACTCCTGACCAATGTGGGCTTGTGGGGGATTAAATGTCCATTGATTTCCATAATTGCTAGCTGTCACCTTAAGTACTTCCTCATCTAGCTCTAGTATCGATTTTCTAAACTCTTAATCTGCTTCGTGCAGATTGGTCCCGTTGTCGGAGTAAAGATAACCTGGCCACCCTCTTCTGGGTGCCATGCGACGCAGTGCCATTTATAAGAAGTCAGTTGTAAGCGAAGGCACTACCTCTACGTAAATTGCTCTCACGGTAAGACAGGTAAAAAGTACACCATACCTTTTTTGTTGTTTAGCCACCGTTACTTCCATTGGCCCAAATATGTCGACGCCGGAGTGGATGAATGGCCTTTGGTGATGAACTACCCTTCCAAATGAGTTTCTGCGTTGTATAAATTAGCAAAATTGCAGTCGCGTGTTTAAAACAGCGAAGAAGCTATACAGATATGAAAAATTACGGAAATAACTTTAATAATTCAGTAAATTACAATATTGTGGATACCTATACTAGCTATTATTATATGTTATATGCCTATACATGACTACGCTGGATAGTTTCATGTAACATGAACGCAACATGAAATCTAAATGAACTTCGAAACATTGACTGTTTCATAACATTTCATATATGACAGTAATTTTCAGGTTTATTTTCTTTTTCTTCAGTATTGACTTTAAATTTGTAATCATCTTCATCATCAGCCTCCCTCATAGAACGCCGCAAAGAACGGCTATTTAGCCGCTTTTAACCATTGGCTACCCACGATTTAAACGATGTCGTCAGTCCACTAATGGGGGGTCTACCAACCTAAAATTTGTACTAGGCACAAATGTTATAAAAATGACCCTAGAAATTGTCACACTTGTCTTATCTGAGACCCATTTCTAGTACTTGTTACGGCATTCATACCTAGCACATTTGTTAAATTCAAATAAAAAAATACGACATCAACTCAATTGTGAAATTCAAACTGTAAATACCACATCAACGGTCACTTTGACAGCGGTCACATCTTAGATCCATTTATGGTCATATTTGAAATGAAACATGAAAATTATTTAGAAATACATTCCAGGTCTAAGAAATATATTTCGGGTAAAGCCATATTATCAGTGTTTTGTTTAAAAAAATATAGGCTTGTTTTGTATTTCCTTTTCATTTTTATTACTTTTTTTTTTAGATGATTTGAACAAGTAGGTAGGATTAGCGTACCACTGGCCAGTTTCCTTACTCGTCAATTTCACTGATTCGCCAGTTTACTCATTAGACAGTTTCGGTAGTTTGTCAATTTCGCTAGTTAGGCATTTTCCTGATTCTTCAGTTTTCTCTTTCGCTAGTTTTGCTAGGACGTCAGTTTCGTGAAATTGTCAGTGTTGCGATCCGCGATTTTTTTTAATTTGTCAACCTCGGTAATTGGACGTATTACTTATTCGTCAGTTACGCTAGGTAGACAATTTTGCCAGTCTGTTTTTTTTATAAATATATTAAAATAGTAAAAACCCACTCCAATTTTGATACGTTTTATCATTCCATTGGAATTAAAACTGCAAGTTATATAAATTTATAGAATCGTTTTTAAAAGCCCTTAATTTTGATTCATCATTTAATGGGTTTGGTATAAAAATAAATATCTCAAAATATGTTGTCTAAAATCTGCCAGGTTTTTGTTTTTGTTTTAATGTACCCAGTGTTACTTGCTCTACCAAGACCAATCTAACGATATCGCATACATTAAGATCGGTTATGAAATTTAGAAGTAACAGTGGAAAAATAAACTCACAAACATACATACGTTAACCCTAAAAACATAACAATCCTTATTTTGAGCAGTCGTGTAAAAATAACGCCTTAATGTAATAATCATAGGATGTTGATAACATTGTTAACTACTGCATCTACAAATTAAACATATGAGATCATTTGTTAATAAAAACAATAGAACTCTTTTGTTATACTGTATCTTTAGGGGTTTTATTAAAAATTATATTAATAAATCTCATATCATAAAACAGAAAAATTATGAAAAACGAAAGTTTTAAACAATAAGACCAGGAATCCTTTTGTTTTTTTTTTAATTGTCTTTGCTAATCAATAAAATAAATAATAAATATTGTGATATAACAAGCTCGAGGCCCACCTGATGTTAAGCAGACTAACCTCTGCCTAGAATAGATGCATTCATCACAAGTGGCGAATTGCACTGCGCCCCTCATCTTGAGACATAGTTGTTAAGTCTCATGTGCCTGTAATTTCACTGGCTCTCAAGGACTGCTGCCGAAACACACTGTTAGGTGCTTGGTGACAGATTTTCTACATGAGGGTGGTAGCTAGCCAGGCGGGCAATCTCAAAATGCCCTTCCACCATGTGGTGAAGCTCAAGCCGGCGCGGTGGGGATCGAACGAATGACCTGCGGCACGGCAGTCCAAAGCTACGGCCGCTCGGCCATCATTGCTTCAATCATTTTACATTAATACTAATTTTGTAAAACATGACACTTCAACAATAGCTATTGATAACCAAGAGCCGTAGATAATGCTTTGTGACCACGCAAGTTTTTTGTTATTTAAATAAGGGCGGGCGGCCTAACGTATATTTACTTTGTTGTTTGCCACAATACCGCACTTGAACTTTTAAAACAGACGTGATAAAATAATGTTCCTTAAAACAGGAAGTTATGATGTTAATTCGGGAGTTAATAGTGATAACACGTGCAAAAAGGATACAATATGGACAATCAGCAACGAAGAAACAGAGGACAAGATACATACGTACGACGAAGCTGTTGATTTAATAGGTTTGTTTTTTACGTTAATTTCATATACTAAATGAGTAGCGTAAAGAATCTTTAAAAGAATTAAAAAGGATTGAACTTATCGTATATTCTATTGAAGACGCGACAGGGTAAAATGCAAAGGGTTGTCCCTCATAGTCCTTCGGGCTAGAACTTTTACCAAACTGATTGAGGGAAGAGGTGTTACATTCCCAGGTCGCTATACCATCGCGTAACAGTTAGAAGAACCAAATTAATAGTCTTGAATATGTATAAAATTAATCATATGACATTGATATCTGTTAATTCGTAAACGTAGGGGGTAAGAATGAGGGCCCAAAAATTTGAGCGAAAATAGGCCTAAGCGCTTAAGTAAGTGTTAAGAACATTCAGTTCTTGCGGCTCAACTACACCTAGTTAATATAGACAAAAAGTTGGTACGAGTAGTTGGTAAGTTCAACGTTGTGTGTGTACATTTAGGTAAGAGCTAATGTAGAATTAATTGAGGTCATAAGCGCAAGGAAAGAATACTGCCTCCGAGTTGCATTGTTTTCAAATTAAAATTAACCTTATTTACCTGAAGATTGAGTAAATTGATCTCGATAAAATCTACGTGTTAACAAATAAGTCAGTATTCACTTTAATTTAAATTGGACCTCATGACAAACACAAGCTTCCAAATACAAAAAAAAACATATCGTTACACCCTGTAAAGAGTTAACATATTTATTTACAGGGAAAATAAATGGCAATACTTCTTCCGGGTCATTGGCAAAAATGGGAGTACCACAGGGATCAATTTTGGGACCTTTTCTGTTTCCAACGTATATTAATAAACTGTTTTTCTTGGTAAAAGATTTCTGCGATATTGTTTTATTCGCAGATTATGTCTCTCTGATTTTTAAAGTAGATAGGAAATACAGTGAACACATTCAAAGTCAAAGTCAAAATCATTTATTCAATTTAGGCGTCTACGACGCTCTTATGAAGGTCAAGTACAAATTTTAGTATTGAAATATTCTACATTGTACTGCCACGTTCAGCAAATAAATTGTATAGAGCCACTTTCATGCAAATAATCTATGATCTATGAATGGTTCGCCGCTAATAATCTTCTCTTAAATTCAAAATAGATGAGCTGTTTAAAGTTTTCTTTACCAAATGTTACTTATGTTGAATTAAACATTAAGCTTGCCCCACATAAACTCTCTATTGAGAATTCGACAGCCTTCCTGGGAATTAAAATGGATTCAACTTTACAGTGGGATCCACATGCACATGAACTATCCGGAAGACGTAGTTCTTTAATTCAAAATAGATGAGATGTTTAAAGTTTTCTCTACCAAATGTTACTTATGTTGAATCAAACATTAAGCTTGGCCCAAATATACTCTCTATTGACAATGCCACAGTCTTCCTGGGAATCAAAATGGATTCAACTTTACAGTGGGATCCACATGCACATGAACTATCCGGAAGACTTAGTTCTGCATATGCAGTTCGTAAAATAAGACAGTTAATAGACATAGCCACTGCTCGCATAGTTTATTTCGCGTATTACGTCGTATGGTGTAATGCTATGGGGAGCTGCTGTTGAGAGAGACAATATTTATTCTACAAAAGCGTATAATTCAAGCCATAATTGAAATGGATCCTAGGGAATGAAGCAATGATGGCCGAGCGGTAATAGCTATGGACTGCCGTGCCGCAGGTCCTTGGTCCCCACCGCCGGCTTGAGCTTCACCGCATGGTGGAAGGGCATTTTGCGATTGCCCGCCTGGTTAGCTACCACCCTCAAGTAGAAAATCTGTCGCCAAGCACCTAACGGTGTATTCCGGCAGCAGTCCTTGAGAACCAGTGAAATTACAGGCACATGAGACTTGGCAACTATGTCTCAACGTGACGGGCGCAGTGCAATTCGTAATTTGTGATGAAATGCATCTGTTCTAAGCAGAGGTTAGTCAACTTAACATCAGGGGGGCCTCGAGCTTGAACTGTGGAATCTTTGAATTTGACATTTTAACTTTACCAAGTCTGTATATATTTGAAAACGTTATGTATGTTCGTAAAAAATTGAGTAAGTTTAAATTAATGACAATGATTTGATGATGACAATCACGATTACAATACTAGGAATAAAGATAAAATAGCGGTGCCAGGTTTTTAGATTAGCAAAGACAAATAAAAAGTCCTTCTTAAATAATTGTGTATGGTTTTATAATAGTTCCTAAACATATTACAACGCTCACAGAAGAGAAATTCAAGTTGCACGTGAAAAACATATTGTTTAAGGAATCCTAATACACAGTTTGTGATTACTTAAACGACAAAAATGCCTGTACAATTCCGCCTCTGCCAAGCTATCGCCTGTCACCTACGTTATTTAAACAAATATTGTATTAACTCTATTACTTATATAGTAAGTATAAAACATATTGTCAAAAGAATTGTTAATTTGTAAAATATTGTTAAAAGATGTTTAAAATAATGGTCCCGAGTTTCTTGCCTGTTCTTCTCGCAGTGGTTCTATAAATGGTTTTTGCTGAACGTGGCAGTAGATTGTAGAATATTTCAATAAATTTTTTTTAAATTGACCATCATAAGAGCGTCGTGACGCCTAAATTTAATAAATGATTTTGACTATGACTTGAACACGCAGACATAAAAGACGTTGGAATTGAATTCCTGCTCCTTTTATAAAGTCGGTTAAAAATTGATTTTAAGTGTCATACACTTGGTTCATCGTATTGAGTTACTTTTGAAATACAATTGATGAAAACGTGTTGATCTTTTTTCGTCATAATAATTATTGTTCTACTCGTAGGGCGTTTTCCCAGCGGAAAAAAAGTACGTTAGTTGATTTATATTAGATAAACAGTTATGCTACTTTCTGGTAGCTACTGTACTGTAGCTACTGGAGCGTATAAAAACGCCATGCACTAAATTGTATAATAACAATTTAAATGAATAAAACTATTAATACTATTAAATATAATGAATAAATATATTATTATTATCTTTACTAAATGTCATTTAATTATGCATAAAGTTGGACATAGTTGGTCCAGAATAATTATAAATTTTGTAGCCCACGTAGCGAACATTGCTTAGCCGTTCTTAATCGATCAGCACGGTTAGGCAACGTCCGCCGCGGTCATGACTTGGATGGGTGACCGCTAGTGACATTACTACTGGGCGCTTCCATGCTTCGGAGGGCACGTTAAGCCGTCGGTCCCGGTTGTTGTCTTAGGATGGCAGTCGTTATAGCGTGGTGGTAGGGTTATTTTGCGAATGTCCACCTGGCTAGCTACTACCCTCAAGTAGAAAATCTGTCGCAAAGCACTTAACAGTGTGTTATGGCAGCTGTCCTTGAGAGCTAGTAATTCTAGGTTAGCCTGAACAACATATTTATATGGAATTATTACGAACATTCTCTACGCTAAAAGTCTTAATACAAATTTTGGGTTTCTAAATCCAAATCACAGTAAAATATTGGGCCGCGTATTACAAGAAAATCTAGTACAACATCATTTGATATCGTAGCAAGTGGAAATCTGTGGTCTCTGCCTACCCCTACAGGAAAGAGGCGTCATTTTATATAAGTATGTACAACATCATTGCCTGTCTAGGGCTTTATGTAATTAAATTAGGTAAGATTTGCATAACACGTTATGCGACATTTTCGAGCAGGTTTATAAGTGAAAAGTTAATTTAATTAAAACATAACTATGTCCTCTTTCTCCAGGAACTGGATGGTACACCCGTTGTCTGGTAGCAACCCTCGGCTTAAGCCTCCTCGGCATGTGTATAGACTTGTTCGGCATGTCCGTGATTGTAACCGGCTCTGCTTGTGAGTTCAATCTCCACCATTCGCAGAAGAGCATCCTCTTATCCGTACCTTTTATTGGTAAGTCATACCTTTATATTCATATCTATGATCATATTTTTGAAGAAATGATGGCTAAACGGTAATAGCTATGGATTGCCGTACCGTAGGTCCATAGTTCGATCCCACCACCGGCTTATGTCACTGACTACTTTTTACTAATCGTTTACACCATAAGCATCAAAATTCGCCTAACAGTTACAGCCCCAAAATGCAGTAACACAAGTTTAAACATTTCGGCTAACACCAGGGAAACAATATTCACCAAACACGCTTCGGAAACTTTTTGGAAAATTTTTGGTAAACTTAACGTTAGTGTAAAACGTAAAGTGTAAGTAAAGGAAAACAAGTATTTCAGGTAGAAAAAAACCCTACAAATTAATCTTATGCACCCACTTTATTATCATTTAGGTTTAGTAAATAACATTATGAAATCCATTGTTTTAATTATTAACAATGTTAACAATAATTCAATTAATTAAGACAACTTCAATAAAAATATAAATAAAAGCAACAGCAAAATACGTAGAATTGAATAAATAAATATTTATATTTTAGAAGGACGTAGAATTGAATAAATAATATTAACTATAATATAGATAAATATGTAGTTGAAACGTATAATTTGAGAAGTATGACTTTAAAAGATTGCATGTGAGACTGCGTGATAGACGAGAAGCAATGTGGATTTCATAAGAATATGGCAACGTTCGTTGAGAGCGATATGGTAAGATGGAAATATAAAAAAGATGATTGAAAGGAAATTGACTGAACAAGTAAAAAAGGCAACTGTGAATGGAACAGTTGCAAGAGAAAGATATCTACAAATTTAATCTCACCATATAAGAGCCATTCTAGAGAAATGTCAGGTTAAGGTGCCGTCAGCAGAAAGAATGTTTGAGTTTGATGAGAATGAATGAAACCAAAGGATATGCCAAAATCGTACTAGTGAAATTTAGAGGTCTATGCTTACAGCACAGATGTGACACCACTTTGTAGATTGATATACATAGGATATTCATTTCTAACAAAACAACCTCAATTCCATGCTTGTTATTGTATTGTATTGGTCATGACTCATCATTACTGCGCTGTGTTTGCCATAACGTATCACGTATGTAGTCTTCAGAGTATACTCTTCTATGAACTGCTGTTATCTTCCATCACTGATGTACACTGATCACGGTCATCACTATCAATTAATGTTGTTGCGATAGCGATAGTCTATCGATAGTATTGCGATAATATTGTGGCATCGAAAATAAGTCCTACTATCGATAGTCCTGTCGTAACTATCGACCTTTGACAATACTATCGATACTTTCAATAGTATTGATTGATATATATAAGTATTACTATTGCCAAGATCAATAGTAACAATACTAGCGATAGAATCCGTACGAACACTATCGAGAGTCACTATCGATACTTTCGATACCCTCGATAGTTTTGATACTATCTTAATCCGTCAGAAACATTAAAAAAAATATATTAAAAAAAACATTCTACTAAAAATGCCAGTTAGTACTAACAGAAGTCTAAACAAAGAGGTTGTTAACAGTTTTCCAATAACCCTGTATGGACAAAAATTATGCGACAGTGCTTGTTAAAATAAAATTCGGAAGTGTATGGGCGCCTTCACGGCAAATTTGTTTAGATAATGAGCGTCAAGGATAAGAACGTGGCTTGGAAATTAAAATGTAGACAGATTTTACTCGTAGTGATTTTGTATTTATAATTAAATTTTTAATTTATGCATTCACGGTCAAGTGAGAATATAATATATGACATATTTTTGTATTTAACAGACAAGGCTGCTATCGTTGCCAACAAACTTGGTACATTATCATCTTATCACTCATAAGAGTAACAAGAACAATGTGAATGTAACGTATTAAAAATTTTGAGTTGGAGGACTTGCAAGCAAATCATAACAGTCCTTATATTCGCAAGACGGAAACTGGATGACATCATCATATCATGCGTGAAATATTTTATAAATGAAGATATATTAATATGAACATAAAATTAAAAATGACAAGGGGACTCCAAAAACCTTCTGCTCAGTTCTAGATATGGCTGTTTAAAACTGAAAATCAAAATAATCTAAAACTAGCTGATGATATTGTACTCTTTGCTAAATCCTCACACTAACAAAAATATGCTCAGAAATCAAACAATTGTATGTAAAAAGGAGGTATTGTTTCACAATGTGACGAAAACAAAGAAACTAACCAACAGAGAATAGGTAAAAATAACAATTGGAAATGACAAAATCGATTACGTCTCTTACAGGAATCCATTTACGTAGGGCATTCTATATCTTTTTGAGACAAAACAGAAAGAGAAGGTAACAGAAGAATAGTGATGGCATGGTAGAAATACTGGAGCCTACAAGAAATAATAAAAACCAAAAAAGTCAGTATAACCATTTAAAGCAAATGCCTACTCTACGTGTATCAGACGTGGTCTCTTATAAATGATGATAAATATAAGCTTAGTAAAAGAAACGAGTCTGTTATGCTTGATATTTAGCGACCAAGTAAATATTAAAAAAACCGGCCAAGTGCAAGTGGGACTCGCGCACGAAGGGTTCCGTACCATTATATTATTTTTAGCAAATAAACGGCGAATACCTCTTTAATTGAATGGGACCCTCCTTAATTATTTATTTTATTTTAAATAATTATATTTAAAGAGAACATAATTCTAAATATTCTGTGAATAGTTAAAGCGTCTACCTGTCACCGTTATTAGTATCGAGCAAGAAACGGTAAAAAAATCAAGTTTGTTGTACGGGAGCCCCCTTAAATATTTGTTTTATTTTATTTTTAGTATTTTCTGTTATAGCGGCAATAGGAATACATTATCTCTCAAAATTTCAGTTGTCTAGCTATCACCGTTCTTGAGATTCAGCCTGGTGACAGACGGACGGAAGGATGGACAGCGAAGTCTCAGTAATATGGTTCCGTGTTTACCCTTTGGGTACGGAACCCTAAAAACGTGAAAAGAGTCATTACTTTAACAAAATGGAATTGGGCTGGCTAATTATGCCAAATAGACTAAAGACGCGATACAAAGTTTACCGAGGTATTATACATAATGGTTAAAAAAATTAAATTTAAACTCATTTAAAATATTAATAAATTCAAGAATGTCATTTTAGAATTGAATATAACACCTGAAATAATTAAGACAATAGAGTATATACCTACATTTTATAGTAAAAATAAAATATATGAACATTGAACATAATGTATATTAGAGAAGCAGTTTTCTTTCCCAGAACAGATTGTGGTGTGTACTTGTATCATGGATTCTTTTTGCACCTGTAATTAATTTGTATTTGTGTGCTAAGTATTGGTATATGAAAGCCGCTACCTGTAGCCCAAGCACGAACATTTCGATAGTCCGCAACGTAAACGTATCGAGTTTTAAGTACGTTTACGCAGGAGGCGATGATTGACAGCACGACGCATCTTTTGTTGGCTAACATGAACTCGATACGATTACAAAAATGACGTCATTCGGCGTAAAGAGGAACGGGCTCTATTGAACAAAAACTTTTTGAATTCTCTTTCAGTCTATACAAAGTTCCTCTATGATAGATATTCATATGTCAACTTTGGCAATTTGGTTGTATTTGTTGACTTTTTTGTATGTTTATATTTGATACAAAATTTGATAAATTTATTATGAGCTGTGAAATATTAAATAAATTATGAGCCCAGAATCAATGATACTGATACTTCACCAACTATATGAGTTCAAACAGCTACTATGAAAATCTACACCGAAAAAATAGAGGGAGAAGGTATTCTTCGTATAAAGATATTCTGAAAATCTCCCCACCGCGACCGATGCGAAGAGTTCTTGCGCCAATTTTGACGATGTTTCAGTAGAAGAGGGCTACTAAGTTCAAGCAGTGTATTCTCTAAGTGCTATTTGCTCACTGAAAGTGATTCCTGCTACAGACTTTTGGTCTCCAGTAGTAATTTAGTACCTGTTTTGAGAAGAATGCTGTGACAACTTTGAGCGCGTAGTAATGTAATACGTTTTGTTAGGTGCGAACCATATAGCATTTAAAGTTTGCACCTTATAACAAATCGGGAGTGCTGTGACTTTTGACCGTCTAAGCTTGAGTGTTGTTTTAAATCAATATTAATTTTAGAACCATAAAAGTGTTTATTTTGTATGAGTCAGCATATGGTTGGATTATAATTTTGTGTCTATTATTACATTACCAAAAATAAAGTTCCTAATTACTATTGTCGGTCTAGTTTTGCGTCTTTATTTTTAAGGAAATATGTGGCAAAAAGAGCATGGTATCTAGCTTACCCAGGCCCAGTGCATTAAGTTCACCACCCAAGATGTTGTCTGTTATTCATGTGTCCCTAGATAATTTCACTGGCTAACCTTTGCTTCAATATGAAGCATAGCAATGTAGGTTAACGCTGTTGCATGGTTTTTAAATCTGTAGGCGAGATTGTGGTAATTATATTAACCTAGTCATGAATGCGAGTGTTACCATATCTGTAACCTTAGAGAAAAGTAATTCTACCAGACGCCAACTCTCTTTGGGAATGCTTTCATCTGTAGTATACATGCTACATTATAGTGAAGTCAGCACACACGTATTGCCTTGTCAGCGTATCAATGTCGCCTTGTCTCATTCTCACGATAACCAGCGATCGTCTTCCTAATCGAAGCGTTGAATAATAATTATGTGCTCGTTGCAGTTTGGAGTACCTACCTTACACAAAAATAGTGCAGGATATAAGTCGAAGTCGATATGGTGTCGGATGGATCAGTGAGCGCCAACTATAAGGAGCTTTGTTGTACGCCCAATGCGCTGCAATATCCCAATCACACCGACCTGATTAGTGGCATGCTGCCACGCATTTAATCTTAGTCGCCTTTCATGACAGCCAACAAGAGGATATAGAATAATCCTTCTATTCATAAGCCACGAACCGTTCGGCATACCAATAAATAAAACGCACAAGAGCACTTCGTTTATTTTTATTAATAACCTTAAGTCCAATCACGCTTCTACTTTTCATATTGAAATCTTCTTCGTAAAATACAATGTAACGTTAACATGATAGTAGTTGAAGCACATAACTCGATGAAATTAACAAATTATTTATTCTGCATTGGATTAACTTTATTTTGAATAAACAAAATGTGTTTAAATTTTCTGTAAGTCACGAGATCTCAAACCGAAGTAAAGGCGGAAATGATGTCAGAAGGAGAAAAACAAATCCACAGAATAGGTAATACTAATTAAAAGTTTGCTTCCAAAGGTTTTGACAGTGACAGTTGACATTAGTCATTGCTAATAGCAAGCAATCCACATAATATCGCATCACTATCGATTTCCTATTTGGGCCCCTATTACACTATCAAATTTATTGGATCCCATATATTTAATAGTGTAATACGTACATTTGACTCACTTATCTTTCATCATATTTCGCCGTGAAATTTGATGAAAGATCAGCATAGATAATAAAGCCACTCCAAACTCGGAACAAGAACCTATTGAAACATTTTGCAATCATTACTCATAGTAATACAACAACTGTAAAAAGTTGGAAATGTGTATGTTTATCATTATTTTTATTCCGATGCCACTGCACGCCATTGTTTCGATCACTTGAAAGTGTTTACATTTCGGAATTACAATAATATTCGATAGAAGAGTGATTTAAACCGTTTAAAGTTGTTTCATTACCATGTATTAAAAAGAATCGATAATGCTGCCACTCATGTATCCGTCCGTGCTTCAAACTGTGTTGGTTATGTCTTTGTTTTATTCGTTGATGCTTTATTTTAGTAAGTCTACATACCCCCTACACTATGGTACACGTTCTGCCGAACAATCTTTATAATCGATTCTAAAATCGATTACGCACGACACAACAAGCAAGCAAAACGTATTATATTACAGCACTATTTGTTTTTGTACTTGTGACGTCATAAGCATACAGGCCGCCATTGAATAATGTTGTAGCGCCAATTTTAAAAGATGAAATAAAAAGATATATTTCTAGTAGTTAAGGACTCCTAAAAAATATTAGGTGTATATTTCAGTGTCCTAAATAATTTAACATACTTTAAAACAACAAGTCAACAAGCCTATTGAATACGTTACGTCAGTCATCTCATTGAAAATTTCTCAGTGACATAACATTCGTAGCTTTTTGACAGACCTTCGATAGCCAGCCTTCGAGCTTACTTTAGAATTAGGTTCGTGCTCGCGATTTCACACAAAACTTCTTACGTGACAAAACGTTCACGTTAAAATCTCGACACGTTTGTTGTCAAAACCTTTTTTTCTGCTTCTTCTACTGAAACACCATCAAAATTGTCGCAAGAACTCTTCGCACCGGTCGCGGTTGGGAGATTTTCAGAATTTCTTTATACGAAGAATATCTTCTCCCTCTGTTTTTTCGGTGTAGATTTTCATAGTAGCTGTTTGAACTCATACAGTAGGTAAAGTATCAGTAGCATTGATTCTGGGCTTATAATTTATTTAATTTTATTTAAAATTTCACAGCTCATAATAAATTTATCAAATTTTGTATCAAATATAAACATACAATACAAAAAAGTCAACAACTACAAACAAATTGCCAAAGTTGACACATGAATATCTATCATAGCGGAACTTTGTATAGACTGAAAGAGAATTCAAAAAGTTTTTGTTCAATAGAGCCCGTTCCTCTTTACGCCGAATGACGTCAAGTTAGTCAACAAAAGATGCGTCGTGCTGTCAATCATCGCCTCCTGCGTAAACGTACTTAAAACTCGATACGTTTACGTTACGGACTATCGAAATGTTCGTGCTTGGGCTACTGGTCTCAGAGCTACTTCAACGTCGTCTCAAGTCAAAGTTAAAATCATTTATTCAATTATGACGTGTACGACGCTCATTTTAAGGTCAATTACAAATTAGTTTAGTGTAGTGCCACGTTCAGCAAAAAACTTGCTTCTACTACTTCTCGCAGGGGCTTTATGCAGCCACTGCGAGAAGAACGGGCGAGAAACTCGGGGCCATTCTTTTAAACTTCTTTTAACAATGTGTTACATACTATACCCCATACATACAGAGCCCCAAGACACAGGCTCTCGCCTAGTTTGGGACTAAAATCTCATTAGGTAAGCTCGTACAGAAAATTATAAAACAAATGGAATATTTATTGGAATAAATTATTATAATAATAACAAACACTTTTAAAATATTTTAAGAAAACATCAAATTAATATTTTAATAAAACACTTAAAAATATAAAAATATATCTAGTGACAATTCCGCTTAATTTTCCTCCTAAGCCGAGGTGACGTCACAAACGCCTGATGACTCTTCGAGCGCACGATCGAGAATTCTCGATCGTGCGCTCGAAGAGTCAAGACCTCCTGAAGATGCTTCGTGTAGAAGCGAAACGCGTCGAAAATTCTTCCGGTTTGGCTGCGTGGCGTTTGTGACGTCACCTCGGCTTAGCAGGAAAATTAAGCGGAATTGTCACTAGATATATTTTTAAGTGTTTTATTAAAATATTAATTTGATGTTTTCTTAAAATATTTTAAAAGTATTTGTTATTATTAAAAATGGATTTCCGCAAAGTAACGCCTGAATCTATTCATTATAAATTATTATTATTATTAGTGTAGTAAAAAAAACTATACACAAAAATTATTACAATATTTGTTTAAATCACGTAGGTATAGAAGCAGTGATGGCTCAGTGGCATTGGCTATGGACTGCCGCGCATCAGGTCCATGGTTCGAACCCCGATGCAGGGTTGAGCTTCACAGCATGGTGGAAAGGCATTTTGCGAATGCCCGCCTGGTTAGCAACCACCCTCAAGTAGAAAATCTGTCAGATTTTCTTGAGCCAGTAAAGCAGCTAACGGTGTGTTCCGGCCTGCAGTCCTTGAGAGCCAGTGAAATTACAGGCACATGAGACTTAACAACTATGTCTCAAGATTACGAGCACTTTCGTTTTCAGTTCTTGTAATTTTAAAGTACTTGTTTAAAATGGCCGTGTTATTATTTTTAGGGCCAATAATAGCGTGTTACTTCTGGGGGTACCTAGCTGACACTCGCGGGCGCCGCTGGACTCTGTTGCTTGGACAATGGGGATCATTCATAGCTTCCATCATCAGTGCCTTTTCCACAAACTGGTACATGCTGGCGATTTTGAAGGTTGTTGGGACTAGTTTGTAAGTGAAACATTTGATGATGAATGTATCGAATTAATTCATTTACTGAATCTTTCTATTTTTTGCTTATGGGTAACCCACTTTGTCTAAATCAGTAAAAGATGATTTAGTGAGGATGTTAATTAGGTTTATCTCACAACCGACGATAGACTTCCAAGTAACATTTCAGGTTTAAATGAAGGTGAAAAGGCTTTAGATTTTTGTATGAAAATCTGCTAGTTTGTCTTAACAAGCGAAATACCTATCATTTTATGTGCCTTTCTTCTGAGTGCAAAAAAGGCCCTTTTTGATGATCCTAGATATATCTATGTGGCACAAATCACCCTGCTTGAAATATTCAGGGTCATAGCTGGGATACTCTGGCAAAGCGTTTCATAATCTAAATTGATTGATGTGATTGATCACTAATTTAGAATAATCCATAAAATGTATATTTATAGTTTCTTTTTATAATATAATTACTGAAAAGTATTATATTGAAATAAGGATATCTCATAAGAAATATCTAATGTCATTGGAAAACCCCCGTGTTTGATGTGGCAAATTATATGTATCTTAATTTAACGGTTTCAGTTCTAGCGCCATACATGCAATAACATTCACATATCTTGGAGAATCCATTCCCGAGAGGTTTAAAGGAAAATACATGCAGCTTTTGTCGGTTGCTCTTCTGCTTTTTGTTCTCTGTTATGATGGTAAGTTTATTCGAGTGAAAAAAAACACGCAGGGTGGGTTGCGCATCGTTTTATATTGATTTACAAATGTTCCTCGAGGGGCAAAATGCATATCTAGGCAGGTTATGGGGTTGGATTTCAGTAAGAAGATGTTAAAGAGAAAAATGCCAAGGATATTATGCTTGTAAGAACTATAAAAGATAATGGAGGGAAATCAAGTAACGTTGCAAAATATATTCTTGGTGAAGCAATAATATCCGAGCGCTATAGCTATGGACTGTCACGCCACAGGTACATGATTAGATCTCCAACCACCACCGTCTTGACCTTTACCGCATGGTAAAAGGGCATTGACTGACTGCCTCACCTGACTAGCTATCACTATTAGAGCCAGTAATTCTATTCTAGACACATAAGACTTTACAGCTTTGTGTCTCAGAATAATGGCCGAAACGTAGATCGACTTTTAAAAAAAAAATTCAATCTTTGCATAAATACATTGTAATCGGTGAACAGTATTTTGGTTTTAACAAGATTGCTAACTTTAACGCGAAATTACTTTTGGATGGTATATTTGGTACCTGAACGTATTATTCATGTCTTTTGTTTTTTTTTTGAGGTTGCGAAATGCCTTCGCATCACCCTTCCCCCACGGGGGTGGTGGAAAAGAATGTGTGGGACTTGAATCCACTAAAACCTTCCTGGAAGCAGCCCTCCGCCGAGGGGGGCAAGACCGGGTCGTGTTAGCATTCCCTCTCTTGCCCCGGCGGTAGGCCCGAACTTAATCCCCCCAAACGTGTGGGCTGTGCAAGCTGGTGGAGAATCCCCCCAACCCTCCACCAGGAGGCGGGTGAACTGCCGCCTCCTCGCCCCGTTTGTCTGCGCCGGAGCGGTATAGCAAGGACATCGTTCTCCCTGACCCGCTCCGTGACCTCCTTTTGCGCCATTACCACTTCGCAACAGGAGACTACCGCCTGCCACGATCTCTGTCTGTCGAGCATGGCGTTTACAACGCTCCGCTGAGAGAGATCCCTTCCTATGAAGGCTGAAAGCGTGTGCCGCTCCGGGCCCCGTTTGGCACACACCTCCAGTGTATGAAGCGAATATCCTTCGGCGCCCCACACTCTTGGCAGGCTGAGGTCACCTCCCGTCTCGCGATCTGTTGCAGGTACTTTCCGAAACATCCATATCCAGAAAGCACCTGCACCAATCGGAAGGTCGACCCGAATAGCCGCTTTACCCACCTCCGAAGGACTGGGCGAATCGCGTCCGCCTCCCCTTGCCCAGGGTCCGATGAAGCCAGGCGCTCTGTCAACCACCACAACAGGGTAGCCCTCGCCTGCCGCTGCATATGTGTGATCTCCTCCCACGCTGGAGGCTCCCCACGAGATCTCCTCGCCGCCACAAAGTGGTAAACTTCAGTGAGGATCTCCGCTTGGAGCTTCCATGGGAAACACCGGCCAACACGCAGGCTGCCGTCCAGGATACCATTTGGTATCTGCGTATCGTCGCAGCAGGGTCTTGTTGTCGCGGTTGAGGGCGTCCACCGAGACAAGTGCTCCGTACAGGGCCATACTCTGGACCACTCCGGAGTATAGACGGCGGCAGTTGGCATTAGGGCCACCAACGTTCGGTAGCAGCCATTCCAAGGCGGCTGCAACTCCCACGACTTTTAGAGCTAACCCTTTATGTTGGGCCTAGATACTTCATCTGGGTCCCAACCGGGACCCGAATGGACGAGGCCCATGAAACAAAAGGACCTAAGTCTTGGAGAGGGCAACCCCCAGTTCCAGGGCACGTATGCAGCTGACCACGAGAGTTGCAACCACCGTAACCAACCGCATTGCCTTCCTAAGGCCCCTTCCCACGGCCACGACTATAGTAGTGTGCGGGAAGCGTAACACGAAGCCCAGTCATAACCCATGTTCCACAGGAGCGGCCCCAGCACCGACCCCTGTGGAACTCCTTAGATGACGCCACGACGCCTCAGGCCGTCGCGTCTTTCACCAGGACCTCGTGGTGCTGAAGGTAGTCAGCCAACAGCCTTCGCAGATACAAGGGCACTCCATGATATCATAGTGCCTCCTGAATTGTTCCGTGCGAAAGGCTGTTGAAGACGTTGGCTATGTCGATCGAAATCGCCAACGCCTTTTCTCTCCCGCTAACCTGCGTCCACCCCTTAGGAGCCAAATCAGGGCATTTATTGTAGACCACCCCGCTCTGAACCCGTACTGGGCGTCTGACAGCTGAGGCTCAGTTCTCTCCAGATGCCGGATGACACGGGACGCTAAAACCCTCTCCAGCAGCTCACCCGTGTCATCCAACAACATGATTGGCCTGTATGTAGACGGTGAGTCGAATGGTTGACCTTCCTTTCGAAACAGGCACAATCGGCCGTCCTTCCACAGCATTGGGAACCGACCCACCGTGAGGCATGCGTCAAACAGGTCCCGAAGCCGATAACCTATCTCTCCCAGAGAAATCTTTAGGACTCGCCGGGATACCATCGGAACCATTTGTCGTCCTTTTTCCAAGCGGTGGCCTACCGCAGCCTCCATCTCTACCTCGATAGGTCGGCGCCATCGTCGATGGCTTGTAGAGGGTTTTTTTTTTTTTTTATTAATCTACACTCCACAGACTCCAGGGTCCGTGCCTTTTTTTTAATAGTGAATTTTTTTTTAAATTTATTACTAGAATTAGAAAACATACAACATTCTAAGAGGGAACAGTGCTAAAAGAAAAGTTTTTTTTTTCGGTTAAGTTAGGAGGGGGTTTGGGAAGAGCCCCTCTAACACCCTACCCAGGAGCTCCGGCTCTAGGGACTTCACAACAGGGGAATTCTGGCCCCGGAATTATTCATATGTCTACGCTTATAACATACAGCACATGAACTCAATAACATATTCTATGAAACCCTGGCAGGACACTAGAATGGTACACAGCCCTTTTTTGCGTCTATTGTACACAACACCCTACTCACATCCACATGAGAAGTGGCATGCTGCTCTTTAGCGCACTTTTCCCTTAGTCACAGCCTGGACACTCGACTCATTCTCTATACAAAAGCTGCGTTCTAACTACCTATTACACAGACACTACACAAATGTTGTTTTTGTACACGCGTAAATGTGTGCGTGAAGTCTAAGGTTGTCATCGTATGAATAATTGTTGTACTTGTAGTACCACCAACTTAACTGTGCAGTTTTCGAGGGCACTACTGGTCAAGTTCACTGAAACTTGGCTTAGAGCAGATAAAATGTTATTTAATGTTAAGAATTTTAGTGTGGGTAGTGCGTTTAACAGATCATCTGCAGAAGGAGGAGGGTGTATTATACTTGTAAAAAATAATTTAAAATTTAAAGAACGCCGTGACTTGGTCAGATGTTCTGTCGAACGTGTCTGTGAGGTTGCTTGTGTGGAGGTGGACAGGCATCTCGTGTTGTGCGTATATCGACCACCAACAGATGAAGGTCGTGCTCAAAATTTTACAGAATTTTTATCCACTTTGGAAAATATACTACAGAAAATTTCAAAATGCAAAAAACCCATATTTGTATGTGGTGATTTTAATATAGATATTTTATTGAATACTAAAAATAAGACTGATCTTATTTCATTGTTTAAGTCATTTAATTTGAAATTTCTATTCTGTGAGCCCACTAGGATATCAGACACTTCAGCTACCTGTATAGACAATATATACTCAAACTGTAAGACTAAAGAAAAGTCAATAATGAAGGGTATTAGATCTGATCATGAGGGCCTAGCGATAAAATTTGATGGAATCAGAAAAACAGAGAGGTATGAAATTGAACATAGACCATTAACAACTAGTAGGCTGGAAATACTCAGTACCAACATAGAAGCTAAGCTTGGCATTACAAATTTTTCTCATAGTGACCCAAATGACATTTATAATAGCTTATTTTCTTTAGTAAACACTGAGTTTCAAAAAGTATGTCCAAAAATAAAAAAACAAATAGATGGAAAGTTGAAGTTCGGTGATTGGGCAACAACAGGTATTCGAAAAAGTAGAGATTATTTGTTTGATCTGTATCGTAGGAAAAATTTAACATCTTGCAAACAGTTTCATGATTATGTTAGGAAGTATTCAAAAATGTTCAAATCTGTTTGCTTGTGTGCTAAATCTCTTTTTATTAGAAACAAAATTAGCAAGTCTAAAAATAAAATAAAAACCATTTGGAAGACTATAAATAGTGAAACTGGTAAAAATAAACCTAGAGATTCAACATATGTCTTAACTATTGATAAAAATCAAATCTCTGATTCAATACAAGTGGCGAATATATTTGAAAATTTTTTTTCTACCTTGCCCCTAGAAGCCACTAAGTCATTGGATTCTTGTCCCAATGTAGCAGAAACTATGTTAAAAAATAATTTTCCAAGCAAATCACCGGACTTTTCTTTCAGACACACCACAAGATTTGAAATTATAAAAACATTTCAAAGTTTAAACATAAAGAGTACTGAAGACTTGTGGGGTATGTCAGTAAAAGTGGTAGAGTCTATAATTTACATTATTGCACCATATTTAGAAACAATATTCAATCTTTGTGTCGATAGTGGAAACTTCCCCGATTTAATGAAACAAAGTAAAATCACTCCAATTTTAAAGTCGGGGTCTACATCTGACCCTTGCAATTATAGACCTATTTCCATCTTACCTGTTCTGAGTAAAGTATTCGAAAAAATTATGCTCAAACAACTACTATCCCATTTTAACAAGCATAATTTATTAAATGAGAATCAGTTTGGTTTCACCAAGAGCAAATCCACAACAGATGCAGGTGTTCAATTGATGTCGCATATACTGGAAGCCTGGGAGAGTTCACATGATGCTATTGGCGTATTTTGTGATCTTTCCAAGGCATTCGACTGTGTAGAGCACTGCACTCTGATTCGTAAACTTTCCCACTATGGTATTCGTGGGAAAGCTCTGAATCTTATAGAGTCATATCTGTCAGACAGGCTACAGAGGGTTGGAATAAATGGCAATACTTCTTCCGGGTCATTGGTAAAAATGGGAGTACCACAGGGATCAATTTTGGGACCTTTTCTGTTTCTAACATATATTAATGATCTGCCTTGCATGGTCAAAGATTTCTGCGATATTGTTTTATTCGCAGATGATACCTCTCTGATTTTTAAAGTAGATAGGAAAGACAGTGAACTGACGCATGTAAATAATGTATTATCTAAGATTTGTAAATGGTTTGCCGCTAATAATCTTCTCCTAAATTCAAAAAAGACGAAATGTTTAAAGTTTTCTTTACCAAATGTTCCTTATGTTGAACCAAACATAAAGCTTGGCCCAGATAAACTCCCTATTGACAAAGCGACAGTCTTCCTGGGAATCAAAATGGATTCCACTTTACAATGGGATCCACATATACATGATCTCTCCGGAAGACTTAGTTCTGCTGCATATGCAGTTCTTAGGATAAGACAGTTAACAGACGTAGCTACTGCTCGGCTAGTTTATTTCGCGTACTTCCACAGTATTATGTCGTATGGCGTATTGCTGTGGGGAACTGCTGCTGAGATAGAGACAATCTTTATCATACAAAAGCGTGCAATTCGAGCCATATATAAAATGGGTCCTAGGGAATCTGTGAGGGATCTTTTTAAAGAAATTGATATTTTAACTTTACCAAGTCTGTATATATTTGAAAATATTATGTATGTTCGTAAAAATTTGAGTAAATTTAAATTAAACAGTGACAATCACGATTACAATACTAGGAATAAAGATAAAATAGTGGTGCCAGGTTTTAGATTAGCAAAGACAAATAAAAGGTCCTTCTTAGGTAATTGTGTGCGGTTTTATAATAAAGTTCCCAAACATATTACAACGCTCACAGAAGGGAAATTCAAGTTGCATGTGAAAAACATATTGATTAAAAAATCCTACTACACAGTTTCTGATTACATAAACGACAAAAATGCCTGGACAATTCCGCCTCCGCCAAGCTATTGCCTGTCACCTACATAATTTAAACAAATATTGTAATAACTCTATTATATAGTATGTATGTAACACATTGTTAAAAGATGTTTAAAAGAATGGCCCCGAGTTTCTTGCCCGTTCTTCTCGCAGTGGCTCTATACAATTTATTTGCTGAACGTGGCAGTACAATGTAGAATATTTCAATACTAAAATTTGTAATTGACCTTCATAAGAGCGTCGTAGACGCCTAAATTGAATAAATGATTTTGACTTTGACTTTGACTTGACAAGGAAATCAACTACAAACTGTCACAATTTGAAGGAATGTTGTAGTTCTTTTTTTGCCGCCTGAACAGATAAGTTGGTGGGACTGTACCTACCTTACAATCTTTTGATGCTCTTATTATGACTTATTAGATTTCGTAGGTTATGCGTACCTTACCTACCTTCAGAAACATTTACAAGCACAACAATCCAACTCATAACCGAGTAGGTAACCATTACTTCACATTTCATTCCATTACTTATACAATAATAGATACCTACACTATACAAAAAGTATCATTCAAAGTTCACATTTTATACAAGTTATGATAATAACTACAGTCACAATAATAATGTATGTTCTTCTCGTATAATAAACAATTATGAAGTGTGCCGCGTGTCATCCGTAGCGAAGATCGGTGTGTATTGTTTTTGTCTATGGTAGGTATAGATTACACTTGTTTCGCTGCAAATGGATATTTTTTTGCAAACGAAATTTTTCTAAAATAATCATTTGAATAACAGTTTGAATAAAATAGAGAGATAAAGTATTATGTTTGTATTTTTTTCAATACCTACTGTAAATTTACCGGTTTTTATAAGTTACCTACTGTATAACTGAAGAACGACAAATAGGTAGGTACTTAGTGTAGGTTACCAAGAATGGCTTACCTCGTTTTATCCTTAGGGAATCTATAAAAAGTCCTATCCTTTTCTCGTTTAGTTGATAAGCAACCATAAAAATCACAAGAATACCCCATTCTCAACTTTTAAAATCCTCGTACAATCGTCGCGCTTCGTCGTCACGTCATTGTGCGCGAGTTGCGCGTCCCGTACTCAAGTCAGCTTAGCGACAGCTCAGAATCAGTGGCGGGGTGAGGAAGGCTCGTTTTGGTGGGGGGAGAGGAGTGTCCATTCTATACGTAGTATTATTATATGTTCTATGCCTTAGTCGTCTCTTACGACACCCACGGGAAGAAATAGGGAGTGACATTCTAACCCGGCACTCTACGGGTCCTTGTGTTTCTATTTGATATTTTGCTAGCGTAAACATATTTATGCGTAATATTATGTTCTTGTGTTTCGTCCAGTGTATTACAGAAAACATTTTGTATGACGCTGAAATTGGGCCCCCTATTACATGGGACTAAAACCCAATTGGCGAAACGTGGGTGTTTACACACCTCTGCCTACCCCTTCGGGGAATACAGGCGTGATTATATGTAGGTATTTATATGTATGTATTATTCTTCCTTCATATTTGTAAGATATAATGTTATATTAATTACTAAGCATCTTCATTTTCTAGTGCCAGCCTACTTCATTCTTAACTTGGATTTTCAATACGAATGGGGGTTCATCACCTTCTCCCCGTGGAGGCTATTGACCCTCGTGCTGTCAGCTCCTCTCGGCATTAGTGCTCTGATTTTGCACATCTTTTGTGAAAGCCCAAAGTTTTTGATCAATGCTGGAAAAGAAACATTGGCGTTAGAGTATCTTAGATTAATGTGGAAGAAAAATGGAAATTTGAATAAATACCCGGTAAGCCTAAATTACCATTATGGTTTAAACTAAAATAAAAAATAAATGAAATGACGATTCTGCTCATACTTCAATACTAGTATAAAAACTGTCAAAAATAGGGTTATGTACTTGAATAGCAAATATGTAGCTATAGGTCCTTTTTTTCGATGACGCTCTTTTCTTCATTGGGACAACAGAGATCACTGTATATACTGATACATCTTTCTGCCAAAACACCAACCATACCAATTACCCTTATTTCTGGAGACTTAACTTATCCAATCATGTATTATACTTATGTTGATAAATATTTTAGAGATAAATGGTATAATTTCTCACATCCATAGAACAAATTCACCGAAAACTCAATACCTTAAAAATTTGGTGGCTGTTTCATCTGCCAGAATGGGCTGCCAGTCTTGTAAGTTACTTTGTGATTGGATGCCAACCGGGAAAGTTTATCAGAGGTCTTGAAATTTTTCCTAATATTAAAGTCATATGATCTATATACCTGCCATATTTAGAACTATATAATAATATGATAAAAAGGCAAGTTGCCTTTTATAAATTTTGACAATTTAAGTACCTAAATCCTACTTATGAACCAAGTTTAAACCTAATCTGGGATTATCAAGTTGATTTATTCAAAGAGGATAACGTACTTAGATACTTCAGAGACATTTCTAAATATATCTTACACAAAAAAGTTACTTCTCTTGGACCCAAGATACCTATTAATTTTCATCGCATCGGCATTTGTAACATTTCAAATTGCTATATCAGCTTTTCTATTTTGTGCAAAGCGTGGTTAGTTGAGGTTTTTATACGATTTTTTAGATACAGGTTCGTGTCGTTTCTATGCGTACTGAAATTCGTTGAAAATTTTAAGAAAATTATATTTATACTTAGCCAAATTCTATAATATATTTTAGTGTTTGAAAGTTCCCGTGAGTCTGAGACGTATTAATGATTTCAATAACCGGCTGTACTCACGCGTATTGGTCGAGATTGTCGACCTAGGTTTCGGGCATGTCCGATGCCCTTCATCAGGTGAGTTCACGACGACGGTTATTGAAATCATTAACATATTTTATTATATTATTTAGTACATGTTTTTGTATAATGCATTGTACATATTGATTACAATGCATTAAATATAAACATAACAAAAAAAGATCACAATATATAAACTCAACTCGACGACGAAGAATTTTAATGTCAGCCAAATTTTTAAACTTGATATTCACTATTATTCCAGATAACAAAAGTGGTACTTAATGAAGTAAACGGGGATAAATACAAAGATGCTCTGTCGACGTCATTGTTGGATCAGATTGTGCCTCTCTTCAAACCTCCACTACTATGGAGGACTCTACAGCTGTTCTACTTGACGTCTGTTTTATACGCTGTGTAAGTTATCTTTTAACCTCTACCAGTTTGTTTTTTTACATAATATGACAGATTTCCTTCATCAGAGTGGGGAATCTTAGAATACTCATCATGATATTATCATCATGCGATGTACATTACGATAATTCCAAGTATTTAAACAATTATGAAACCGATTTCACTTACGTTAGAACAGCCGAGTAGTTCGATCTCGACCGGTTTCGCGACCTTCAGAGTCGCTTCATCATGGAGTACGTACGCTCCCGACCGCGTCCGCGCAAGCACTGTTGTTTGGTTGCGCGGCGGCGGCGGCGGTGGCGGCGGAGCGGGCCGCGCGCGCTGCCGCTCGCCTCGCACGCTCCGTCGGCACCGTCGGCGGCGCCGGCACAGGTGCACTATCTTCATCGTCGTCACTGCTGTCACTTATAATCAAACTTCCCGTACACGCCGTACTAATTGTGTCTTGCGACAAGGTGTTTAATTGACTATACTGTGCGGTACTGTTCAGAACTGGTTTCCATGCTGGTGCCAACATCCATCCACGGTCGCGGTTGAAATTGGGATGACGGCCAATTTCTATAGCTTCCCGTACTTTCCGGGGTATGAGGAACTTCTCCCTTGCTAAGACGGTAGCCTTGTCAAACCTTAAAAAATGGCTCGCCTCTTGAGCGTGTTCTGCAACCGCGGATCTACTGATGTCCAAGTTCTTAACACTTTTTATGTGCTCAGTTAGTCTTGTTGCAATGTTACGTCGAGTTTCACCTATGTAACTTTTGCCGCAATCACAGGGGATCCTGTACACTCCTGGCACGTTTACATAGGTGAAACTCGACGTAACATTGCAACAAGACTAACTGAGCACATAAAAAGTGTTAAGAACTTGGACATCAGTAGATCCGCGGTTGCAGAACACGCTCAAGAGGCGAGCCATTTTTTAAGGTTTGACAAGGCTACCGTCTTAGCAAGGGAGAAGTTCCTCATACCCCGGAAAGTACGGGAAGCTATAGAAATTGGCCGTCATCCCAATTTCAACCGCGACCGTGGATGGATGTTGGCACCAGCATGGAAACCAGTTCTGAACAGTACCGCACAGTATAGTCAATTAAACACCTTGTCGCAAGACACAATTAGTACGGCGTGTACGGGAAGTTTGATTATAAGTGACAGCAGTGACGACGATGAAGATAGTGCACCTGTGCCGGCGCCGCCGACGGTGCCGACGGAGCGTGCGAGGCGAGCTGCAGCGCGCGCGGCCCGCTCCGCCGCCACCGCCGCCGCCGCCGCGCAACCAAACAACAGTGCTTGCGCGGACGCGGTCGGGAGCGTACGTACTCCATGATGAAGCGACTCTGAAGGTCGCGAAACCGGTCGAGATCGAACTACTCGGCTGTTCTAACGTAAGTGAAATCGGTTTCATAATTGTTTAAATATGTGTACTACTTACGAAAGTTTTAATCAAATTCCAAGTACTTGGCGACAGAAGTCGGTTTCTACTTGAGGGAGGGAGCTAGCCAGGACGGTGAAGCTGTTGCTGGTGGTGTGGTGATGAAACCATGGAAAAACTGCGAATGATACAAAATCAAACTGAAACTATCTTGTTTTCTCCAAAACAAAGTCGAGCAACTATGGTATCTATCAGTCAAACGTATAAAAATTCATTGTTTAAAAAAATCTTATATATAAATGTAGGATTGGAACGTTAGGTGAACAGAAGATGAGAATTAGTGGTTGAGTAACTGTGACATCCTGAGTGACAGGGCGAGCGATAGAGGCACTCATCCTCTATCGCTCGCCCTAGAAAGACAGATAAAATGCAAGATGGCGAGTGAGTAAGAATCGACGACGGACTAAAAGAAGCGATCATAAATTGAAGGAGCAATTTAAACGGAATTAAGGAAAACTAAAGAAGTAAAAGGACGATGGAGTATCATTGAAGACGCAAATTCTTATTTTTTGATGGAGGGAAATTTACTAATTACACTACCCCTCCACCACGTGGGTAGTGCAGAGGGATGTTTGGGACTTGAATCCACTAAAATCCCCCCCCGTGAGTATTTCTCCGCCGATGTATGACAAGATACGGTCGCGTTAGCATTCACTATCTTGCCCCGGCGGTAGGCCCGAACTTAATCGGGCCTCTACACCTCTGGAGGGGTGACCTTGCTCACCAAGGCCACCCCTCAAACGTAAAGACGCAACCCTAGATTATCATCCAGTATCTTCCTACTTTTTGGGGGTTCGTCCAGGATCCACGCCAAGCTTGCGGTCTCGCAACGGTGGCGCGTGTGGGAAGCATTCTGTGAAAAAGACGATAATCCCGCACATGACTTAAATTTTTCCTATCGTATATTTGTGATTTGTTATGATTATTTCCTACCAAAACTACATCAATCGCAAAAGTGCTAAACAAATTCCAAATTCACCACCAGACATTCGGAAATCCTGTTAGAATTGTAATAGATACAGGATCAGCTTTCACTAGCACTGAATTTGAAAATTACTGCCAATATGAAGGTATAGAACATGTTAAAATAACAACTGGAGTACCACGAGGAAACGGGCAAGTAGAGAGAGCCCATCGTATATTGATCCCATTGCTGACTAAGTTATGTATTGAAGACAGATCGTTGTGGCACTGACATGTAAGTCGTGTGCAAAGAGCTCTAAACAGTACTTATCAAAGAGCTATAAATACAACTACATTTCAAGTATGAGCAGTTATAAAGATGAGATATAGAACTACTAAATTTATTACAGCAAGAAATTATTAGTTTATGATGAAAAAAAGAGAAAACTTCAAGGAGCAAAAGAGCAGATTCTAAAAATTCAAGATGAAAATAAGCGTTCATATGACCAGAAAAGAAAACCTAGTTCAACCTTTGAATCAGATGATTTGGTTGCTATCAAAAGAGCTCAGTTCGGGCCCGGTCGATGAGTGAAAGACAATCTTTGGAATGAGAATATGAATATGTGTGTGTCGAATGTTTGTTTAGAGTGTTATGGTGAGGCTATGAATACAGCACCTTTACCATCATTAACTATCTACTCTGTATGTACTGTAAATGTGAAAGCCCCAATATCTAATATTCTATTGTAGACATGGGTAAATAAAAAGTAATAATAAATACTCTTATATTGTAATAATATAGCATAAGATTTGTAAGCATAAGTATATATGTACAGAAGTACCATTACCTCTGTACTTTACATTGTAAACCTTTGACGGTAATAATTAAGCATAAGATTTGTAAGAATACGAATATATATACAGCTGTATAATAATAATAATTTATTGTAAATCCGCAAACATCGTAAAATTCAATTTAGAAGTTTTATTACAGAAGTTAACAGTTTGTGAGGGTACAATACAAATGATACATTGTAAAATATTTCATAGTGATAGAGAGTAAGTATAAATGAAGACTATAATGGCAGAGGTACTGATGAACGGTTTATGATTCGAAGCAAATCTCAGGGCAGATATGAAAGACGGATGGCCGAGTGTAGGATTGGAACGTAAGGTGAACAGAACATAAGCATTAGTGGTTGAGTAACTGTGACATACTAAAAGAAAGGGAGAGCGATAGAGGATGAGTGAGAATGAAGGATAAAAATGCAAGATAGTGAGTGAGTAAGAATCGACGACGGACTGAAAGACGCGAAGATCATATTTAAGGAGCAATTTATAACAGAGTTAAGAAAAAATTAAGAAGTAAAAGGACGACGGAGTATTAATGAAGACGCAACTCCTAGATTATCACCCAGTATCTTCATAAATGTCCTAGTGTATTTTTTTTCTTTCATATTTCAGTGCAAATAGCTTAATTATGTGGTGGCCTGTCATATTAGAAGCGTTCACTATTGGGTTAAAGTCTGGCGAAGAAATATCATCCAGGACTCTTTGCGAAATTATTGGCAATTCCAAAAATAGTACTGACCATAATGATATGGTAAGTAGATGAACTTTTATTATAGCTATCGAAGTCTGAGGTTGAAGTTATGAGGTTTTAGAAAACAAATTAATGAATGTTATTAATCATTCTTCAGTAAGTTGTCGCAAGAAAAGCGATCCCAGATGAATTGTGAAATATTTTTTCTAGTTTTAAACAAGGGTACAGATAATATAGGACAAGACATATGACACGATCAGATGTTAAAAGGTTTGCAACTACTATTTAAAAATAAATCTCATTTTATATTGTATGAAGATTTGAGAGAAGGTAATGAGTCCAGTCTTCCGTACAGAGCTTTTGACGGCAAGCGGGCTCAAATGTAGTAAGGTCGCAAAAAATTGCACTGCACCAATGTTATAGATACCAAGAACATAACACCAATGTGTAGATTCAAAAGATTTGTGCCAACTGCGAGGTGCCCAAAATTGAGAACTTGTTTAAGAGGCAACGATGCGTGGGAATAGGAAGTAAGTTTACTAATTTAACGTTTCGAATTCTCGTTTTCTCCTCCAACATTATCATGGCATTAAAATTTTAAAAATATCTTGGCTTCATTTAATTCCTTTTGTACTACAAACTTTTCAAAAATGTCCGATGGTCTGGTAATCATGGCGGTAGAATATGGCATTTATTGTGATGAGAACATATTAAAAGCTTATATTTTATTTGATAATCAGTTGCTGAAAAAAAAATAACGTGTGGGGCTAGATTTTAGGTTAAAAAATATATGACTCGTGAGGCATATTCAGAAAATAAATAAGGAAACACATTTTTATGAAGAACGGCACGCGTACTAAGATTTCGGTATAAGATTTATAAAATTATATGATGATTTATAATTTCGGTCGCGCTGATGCCCGTGCTCGTCGCTTTGCGCAATCGTGACTCCCAGACGAAGGACTTCAAAACAGTCCGAAACTGGTCGGAATCGTTCCGGTAAATATAACGCGGGTCCTAGCCGGTTCCTAATAAGTTAAGATTAATAAGAGTAGCGGTTGTGCTCAAATTTTGTCTAATTTATAAGTATTCCGGGTAACATTTGATAGTATACTTTTACTCGTATGTGCAATTCTGTCAGAGATTAAATTCATGTGTGTTCATAACAATATACATGAGTTTGTTTTTAAAATACTTCCAAATGGAAAAGGTTCTCAAATTGAATGTGTGCTTGTTTTATAGCTCGTTAGTATAAGGTAAAAACGGAACCCTATTACTGAGACTTCACTGTCCGTCCGTCCGTCTGCCCGTTTGTCACCAGGCTGTATCTCAAGAACAGTGATAGCTAGATAGTTGAAATTTTCACAGATGATGTATTTCTATAGCCGCTATAACAACAAATACTAAAAATAAAATAAATATTTAAGGGGGGCTTCCACACAACAAACTTGATTTTTATACCATTTCATACGGTGACAGGTAGAAACTTTAACTATTACAGAATATCAGAGGGGCTCCCATACAATAAAAAAGGAATTTGCCGTACCTACCCAGCTCAATCGGACACTGTAACAAAGTGTCAGTAACTTGCAAGATTAGGTTACAGAAAATGGTATGGAACCCTTCGTGCACGAGTCCTACTCGCACTTGGCTGGTTTTATTACGTTTTGACGCCATTACCAATTATAATTTGAATTGAATGCCCCTTTTTTCCTTGGTAGGTCTTAGATGTGGTTCCATATAATTTGTATAAAATTGGTTCATTATTTTAATAACTGTAAATACATGTGTCACACAAGTAATTTAAACCAAATTGCGTTTCATAGTTTTCCGTTGTGGATTTTTTTTAGAGTAATTAAATAATCACTGTTTTAATTTTCAGGCGGTTTGCATCTCAACCATCGAAAGTCGCACGCTGATGTCGGGTGTGGTGCAGGGGTTGTTGTTCGCCATTGTAGGACTTAGTGTCTCAAAGTTCGGGCACCGGAGGAAGCTTTTCATATATATCTTCTATTTTATACCAATGATGTGCTCCTTGGCGGCGATATACACCAAAAACAGTGTTGCCAGCCTAGTCTTGTATGTAGGAATGACAATGGAATGCTTGGCTAATGCATGCCTGTTTGGTTATTATGTTGATCTGTTCCCTACTTCGTATAGGTAAGTAACTGCTTATTAAATACCCTACTTTTTTATTGCTAATACTTTTTACTATTACTTGACACTATGCTGGGTTATGATGAGATCTAATATGTTAAGCCAAACAGTAGTCATAACTGTTTCTCAAGGAACATACGATATTCTATTCCACGGTGGTGGCTAACCAAGTGAGCATTTTCAAAATGTCCTACAACAATATGTTAAACCTCGAGCGCAGTATTTTAACTAAAGGCGCATCAATCCGTTGACACTGGGCCATTATTAAATAATAACGAATATTTTAAGTTAAATATTTTATATTTTAAGACAACATTAAATGAATTAAAAATTTAATGTAACACTTAAAATATATAAAAAATAAATCTAGTGACAATTCCGTCTAATTTTCCTGTTAAGACGACGTGACATCACAAACGCCACGCAGCCAAACCGGAAGAATTTTCGACGCGTTTCGATTCTACACGAAGCATCCTCAAGAAGTCCTGACTCTACGAGTGCGCGATCGAGAATGAGCGGCCGGCTTTTTTTAGGGAGGACATAGATGCTGACTACCGCTATACGGACGTCCAGCTCCACCGGGTTTTGGGCGAGGGAAGGTCCTTTATAGCCCAGGAAGGAGAAGTGCCGAAGGTACTTTTTCTGAGACGGGCGTATAAGGCGAAAAGCGCCTTATACCTCCGTCTCCTGCGGGCGCCGAAAACGCCTCGCTACTATCGGAAGGAGTGACAGCGAGCTCAAGGGCACCACTGTGGTTCGGACCTCGGCTTGTCTCGCTGCCGAGAGACAAAGGGGGAATCGGAAATAAATGCCCCGGTACAACTGCAGTGTTGTACCGTTGAGAATGGGCCCTACTGAATATTGCTCTATGACTATTTGGAGAGACACTAATCGGGACTTTATTTTTGCCTCGAGCTCGCCGGCGAGCTCGGTGTTTGATTGTGTAACCTCTGATTACCGCACACCTGGGGATGTTACCGGGACGACTTGCGGATAACGCTAAAGCTGCCAACGTAATGGCTGCGATGGGGTCATCCGGGTCGTCCAATACCTGCTGTGGCCGGCGACGGGGAGGTTTGAAGAATGGGTCGGATGAGGCAGTCGAATAGTTCGCTGCCTGGACAACCAGAGGGTTTGGGTGGTGGGGGGATCGATCAAAGTGTCGGCGAACGCAGCCCTTATTGAACTGCGCTAAAGAGGGAAGGTTTAGGTCGCAGTGCAACTCGGCGCTCCGGACGTACCAGGGAGCGCCGGTTGCCCTGTGAAGAAACCGGTAAAAAACACTACTGATGCCTACGGCATGACTGGGCGGATGCAAGCAGTGTAAAGTGTCTTCTTGTTACTAAGAGACATTTAACTTTCTTTACAGATTAAGGGACTTAGGCGACCCATGACAAAGGCCACCCTGTTACGGACAGTATTGATATGATCTTTGGTTCTCTCAAAGCTTAACTATATGGACGTAGTATTTGGCCCGCGGCTGCTAGCCAAAACCCATAAATTAATTCAACGAGTCCAAAACGCCTGTGCACGTTTTTGTTTTGATATTCCGTTGAGGGCCCACGTGACACCCTATTTAAATAAAAACTCTATTTTAAAAATGAAGCACCGCCAAAAATTACACCTAGCATGCCTTCTTTTTGGTGTTCTCAAGCACCAAGCTCCAATTTATTTATATAAAAAGTTATCCTGGGTGCCTAGGCAAACACCATATGAGTCTCGACAAAAAGCGGTACAACTGTCAACGCAAAGACATCGCACAGCAGCTTTTCGTGGCAGTTTCCGTTATAGTGCTACTAAATGTTGGAATAATATTCCACCGCCCATAAGGAACTTGCAAAATGTTCAAGGCTTCAAATTGAAACTTAAAAAATTTCTTACGGATCACCAAAAATTGCAGGAAACTCTAAAGCTTGATACAAGTGCCTTATAAAACGAAACAAAGTAAAAAAAAAAATGCACATACAAACACACCCTCTTACACAATACACACTCACTCCACACCTCATCTCACACCCTTATCTTTTAACAAGCAACTCTACTCATACCCTCTGATGCCTCTACATTTGTCTACATAAGCAGCTATGTTTTCAACATGTATAATTTGTACTATACATATTTTTATACAGATTTTATTCAGATATTTGTTTTGATATTACAGCAAAACAAATTATAATTAGGTGTATATTGGAATCTAGTGTAAATTGGATTATATAAGGTTGCGTAGTTTACGAAGTAAAAATTGTTATATCTTTACTATACCTAACTTAAGTAGCTTGTCAGTGATGTCACCCAAACGGCTTTAACGGAAGACCAGCGCTGGTTGAACGACCAGCATAACGCTGAGTTGAGGCCGTTTTGTGACAAATAGATGTATGTTTATTTTAAAATTTATTTATATTACATCTTGCTATAATTATCTATTTGTTGCAAATAAACTTTTTTCTTTCTTTCTTTCTTTCTTTCTTTCTTTCTTTGAAGGTGAGATTCCGATCAAGGGTTACTCTTAGGTATTTGGTTGTTATCACCCAGGGAATGGGTTCATCGAACAGAATTAGTGGCTTCGGATAGCGGGGGCGGGTTCTCTCAGTAAAGCACATAGCTGCGCTTTTAACTGGATTGACCGCTATGCGCCATTTTCGGAACCAGTCACCGATCTCGGTGAAGGCCCGTTAAATGACGAAGTAAGTCTGTCTATTGATATGCCAGCCAGTGGAATAAATGGCGGTATCGTCCCCGTATTGGGCTATGAAAACGTTGGGTTGGTCGCGAGGGATGTTGCTGGTGTACAGCGCGAAAAGGATGGGCGATAGCACGGAGCCCTGAGGGACTCCGGTTCTGACTGGATGGGGAGTGGAAAGGGTGCCTTCCACGTGGTAGCGAAAGCTTCTGTCCCTTAGGAAGTCTTGTACGATGAGCACTAGACGTTCCGGCACGCCAAAGTGGTATAGCATGTAAATCAAGCCGTTGTGCCAGACTTTGTCAAAAGCTTTCGCTACGTCGAGGAAGACTGCTACCGTTGATTGGGGTTTGGGTTTCTTATTGAAACCCTCAAGGATGTGCTCCGTGAGGCGATGCACCTGTTGGACGCATAAGTGTTTAGGTCTAAACCCAAACTGCTCATTGGGAATAAGGTGGTGTTCCCGTGCATGTGACTGGAGACGGTTCGCTAGGATCCGTTCGTAGAGCTTCCCCAGGGCGCTGAGGAGGCTGATGGGACGGTAGCTAGTGGGATCAGAGGAGTTTTTGCCTGGTTTGTGAATGCTAATGACATTTGCAGATATCCAGGTGTCAGGGAAAGAGCGGCCGGGGGCTCAGCACGTCTTTATATAGACTCGAGCGGTTGTTTTAGGGAGGAGATAGATGCTGACTACCGCTGTCGGTCGTTCAGCTCCAGCGAATTTTGTGCGAGGGAAGGCCCTCCTATAGCCCGGAGGCCCTCTTATAGCCCGAGTGTGAGTCAGCACGGCTTTATATAGACTCCGGCGTGAGTCACTGCTCCTTGTTGTAGCTTTCAATTGGTAAGCTATACGTTTTTAAAGTGACAATTACACAATTACTCCTAACAAAATAATATTCATGAATTGATAAAAAAAATTTTTAGTTATATATATTATGCTATGTGTTTTTAAGTATAATTAATATCGTAAAAAAATACTTCCTAAAACAAATACACGTTAAAACTCATTGCTTTAATAATAAGAGCTCATTAAATTTAATGATATCTAAAGGTCTTTGTTTAGGAGGTAACATATACCTAGTAATTAAACAACTTTAAACGGTTTAAATCTAAGACACCCTTACGGTAATGCGGTATTATAAACATATTAAGAGTAGCAAGGAAACAAAACAAAGTTGTAGATAGATAGGTAGATAACACTTTATTGTACTTTCTTATTAATATAATCAATTAATAGTACTTACAAAATATTTCATCTTAAAAATAGTACAATCGGCGCCTAAAAAAACAACAATTTGATTAGCACGGGGGTAGAGTGTAAAACAAAGTGGGATTAGTAAACTAGTTACATGTTTAATACACACATATATTATATATATATAATAACTATATGTATATATATATATATATATAATAATAATAATAATAATGTTTATTGAACCAAATACATATAACATGTTACAAAACTCAATGTAGCACTGTCTCTCATACTAGGAGTTTAACCTGTATAATGAGAGACAATACCTTTCCACAATGATGTCATAAAATTAAGTTAACTGTACTTGTAAACAAAAATAAAAACATTATTTAAAAGTTTTTACATAATGTGATAGGCGAGGCTATAAACCAATTTGGCTGTCTGGCAATTTGATTGTAGCGCAAGTATGGGATGATGATGTATTCGTGTGTGTCAGTGTGTGTGCGTGCGGGTGTGTGTGCGCGCGGGTGTGTGTGTATGTATGTGTGTGTGTGTGTGTGTGTGTGTATGCGTAGAGAGCGTATTTGTGAGTATGTGATTTCTAGCTTAAAAGATGTGTTATTATTAATTAAATTAATATTTAAACTATAATATTTAATTGTAATATGTTAATTATAACTGTAACTATACAACAGGAATGAGCAATTCCTCGGTTTCATGATAGTCAAAATTAGATAGCCAATCTAGAATGGCTCTTTTCATTAAATAATTGTTAGCTTTTTTAGACTCATCATTGGCATTTTTAGGACATTTAAAGAATTTTCTATATAAAAAGGGGGCAAGGTAGATAAAATGTCGCTTAGCAAACGTACTGTGTATGCGTGGGACTGGAAAGTTATCTCGTCTTTTTCCTATTAACGTACAGTTAGTGTCCGTCACTCTGTGATGACTTTGCAAACACTGGTAAATGAAGAGTTTTCGAACTGAGAGAACTCCCGTTTTCAAATAGACCTCGGTAGTAGGGTGACGATATGGAAGTTTCAATGAGACTTTTAGCACCGCTCTTTGTGCACGTTCTAACTGTAACATGAGATACGTGGCTGCGCCACCCCATGATTTGATACAATAGTTAATAATAGATTCACATAATGCTTTATATGTTCTTATTATTAACGGGTAGTCAGCAACTTCCCTTAGAGACTTGAAAACATATATTAATTTGCGTGTTCTTTGCACTACAGCCGTAATCTGCTTGTCCCATTTTAGATTGTTGTCGATATAAACTCCTAAATATTTGACACTCGTATCTCTTTTCAGCTTTTCACAACTACAGCTAAAATTGACTTGCTTTAGATTGTTATCGTTCATACGGTTACATGGAAAAGTATGAATTGTCAATTCCAACAGTATCTCTGCAGTCGCTATATTTGTTTTGGTGAAACAGAGGTATTTCGTTTTAGATACGTTTAGCGATAGTAAATTGTCCTCGAGCCATGATGTAATCTTAATCAAACCATGTTCAGCAAGCTCAAATGTTTTGTCCCAAGTATTTGAGTGGAATAACATTTTATTCCACTCAGTATCATCGGCAAACGTAATCAAATCAGCTCCTACCATTTCTACTCTACACAGCTCGTTAATGTAGAGCAAAAACAGGGTAGGACCGATCGTGCTTCCTTGTGGTATACCATATGAACAGACTGAACTACTGCTTACATGCTTGTTGATACAAACACATTGCGATCTGGCTGTCAAATAGTCAGAAAACCAATCCAGAGCAACTCCTCTGACTCCAATGTTTTGCAATCGACTTAATAGTATTGGGATAGAAACTGTATCAAAAGCTTTTTTTAAGTCTAGAAAAGCACCAATACACTTCAAGTCATTATCGGTATAACGTGTTATTAAATACGTTAATTTAAGCACTGCATCGTCAGTGGAACGCCCCTTTCTAAAACCGTACTGATTTGAAGCTATAAAGTTGTTCGACTCTAGATATTTAATAAGTCTCTTATTTACTAACTTCTCAAGAATTTTTGACAACACTGATAAAAGGGATATAGGTCTATAGTTTGAAGGATGATTTTTTTCTCCAGATTTATAAATTGGCACAACAAGAGCTTTTTTAAACACGTCAGGAAATATACCTTCACTTAAGCTGCGATTACACAGATAAACTATAGGTTCAGCTAAAATTCGCTTGAAATGCTTTATTACTTTGGAACTTATTTTGTCTGATCCGGGGGCACTATTTTGTTTTAAGTTATTTATAATCGATATAACTTCGTAAGTGTGTCGGTGAGAAAAAGTGACATTGATTTTAGTGGGGGATTATCGAGGGCTGCTTTCCTTGCTAACTCTGTATATGTTATATTGATTTTTTGCAATATAGAGCATGCCAGATCATTTCCTATGGAAGTAAAGTACTCGTTAACATAATTTAATGATTCTTGTATAGTTGGTTTAGTAGACAATAACTCTTCTGGTATGTCCTTAGACTGTTTCATACTACATACTTCCTTAATTATATTCCATGTTTCTTTAGAATTACCGGAACTTTTCGTTAGTTTTTCTTGATAATATTGTCTTTTCAACGATTTAATAATTCTATTACATATGTTCCTATATTTTATATATTTTCCTCCTAAAGTTTCATTATTACAGGATGATCTCAATTTTTGATGCATTTTATTTCTTTTCCTTATTGAATTCACGACACCGACCGTCATCCAAGGCTTTAGCGGAGCCTTTTTTCTAGATAGCTTAGTGGTCGTCGTATTTTTCTCTATAATATTTTTTAGTGTAGATACAAGAAAGTGTGCTAATTCATTTACATCTACCAAATTGTAAAAGTTCTGCCATGAGAAGTTACGTATATCCATTTCTATTCCATCCAGGTTAAGCTTAGACATTTCGTATAGCACTTTTTGATGTCCGAGCAAACTATTGTTATCCACAAGCAATAACACAGGGCAGTGGTCGGTCAGAGCGGGCAAAATAAACGTTTGCCATTTGTGAACTACCCTTAAGGCGAAGTGGTCTAGCCAAGCACCTTCTCTAGTAGATTTATCTACACCTTGAATAAGGCCGTGACTAGCCATCATTATTTGATAATTATTTATATGGCTTGAATGCGATAAAAGGTTAATGTTTATGTCTCCAGTGAAAATTACATTTTTGCTCGATAAATTACTCAAAAGTTCATCAATGGATTCAAGGTACTTTGTGGGATTTGTAAAACACGGTGGCCTGTACGTGCAAATGATAGTGTATTGCTGCTCTACATCAACAACTAAGCAGTTGCCATCTTGTATAAACATTTCTTCAGCTCTGACACTGTGTTTATTATGAACATAAACTACAACACCATCATTTTTGTATATATATAATCTTAAGATGGTGATAGCTAAGCTAATTAGGTGAGCCTTTGCAAAATACTGTACCAGCATGCGCTGTAAGGTAGATTATAGAATAAGCTCGTCGTGGGATTTATACCATGAACCCCAATTTTCGAGATGAAACGGTTGTACCATACTAACAAGAGGAATAAATTATAAGCAGCGGAAGAAAATTAAACAGTCACAAACATAATTGTTCATATTTATGTTGCTGGTGCTTGGTAGGCTTGGAGATTGCATTTTTAGTGTAATAAAATACTTCTATTTAAATAAGTACTAATGCTATTGGAGAATACAGCCGTGGGGCTGTACGACAAAGAACAAAACAGATATAATAAACATAAGGAAAGAGTCATTTCATCTTATTGGAAGCATAAATATAGATGGTACTTAACTTAAGTTAATTTAAATTACTCATAGGATTTCTTTGAAACTTAATTAGAAGAAAAATATAAAAATCATATTATTTTGTCACCAGAGGTATGGCTGGTTGTCTGGGTGCTATGGTATCCAGGGTGAGCGGCCTTGCAGCAGTCCATATTGTTGGTGCATTTGTCATGTCCAACTGTATCGTCACATTCTACGGGATCGCCATTTATTTACTGAGTAAGCGCAAACTCATATGTTATATTTCTAATAATATACATAGTTTAATCTTATAGCAAATAAGAAAGGATGTAAATTTGCTTATGGCACTTTAATAAGTTCCGCTGAACGGCATTTAATGTAAAACGATAAACGTATGAAGGGAGTTCAAGTGTAACAAAGCTAAACAAGTTTATAGTAGTAAATGAAACTGTATCATAATGAGGGGTAAAAAACACGAACGCGTGTTCCAAAACCAAGACATAGGTTATAGTTCAAATTGTATCGCACGAGTGTTGCAACAACCTATTAAGTGCAGTTATGACAGATTCATCCTTTGAGTCACATTCTACGGAATCGCCACAAGTGTAAGTTGTTTATAGCCATGTGCGAATATAATATTTCCTCTCGTTGTTATATTGTAATGAATTTCGTGGAGCAAGCGTTAAATAAGAATATTAAAATTGTAGGTTGCGTCATCGTGAACAAGTTTAAAGTTAAATACAAAATTAGTCTTTTATGTAGTACAACATAAGTCGAACAATTGGTGAATGGAGCGACACAAATTGTTCAACTTATGTTGTACTCGTACAACCCCATACGATAGATAAAAACGAGAGAACAAATTAGAGTTATGACTTTATGAGTCATATTTCATATTGGCTTAGCGGTCAGAGCATATTCCGGCTATGGGGGTGGATGACGCGGATTAATATTTTTTCCTGTCGTTGTAATCTATATATATATATAAATCAAAGTGCGGACTCACTGACTGACAGACAACGCACACCCTAAACCGCTAGTCGTAGAGACTAACGTAGGGGTGTACTAAGAAAGGATTTTTTGAAATTGAACCCCTAAAGGGGTAAAAGGGGTGAAAATGTTTTTACGAAAGTCCTTTGTTTTTTAACTTACAGTTCTAAAAATTATTACCCGGGTAGATCATTCAAAACTTCATTCAAAAATAAAAAATGATGTATTGAAGATTTTTTGACTAGGATGACTTAAGGGGGTGAAATTTGGCATAAAACTTTGTATGGAAAGGTCATTGTTTTTGAAGTTATAATGGCAAAAATTGTATCTGGATAGACTTTTTAAAATAAAAAACATGCCTTATTAATATTCTTTGCTAGGGTTGATTAGGAGTGAAAATAGGGAGGAAAGTTTGTCACCTGAACCATAACTTCTGGCGCTCGGCCTGCTCGTCCATCTGTCATATTGATGTATGTTTTTAATTTTAATAGACAGACACTTAAAATAAAAACAATTAGTATTTAATAAAAAAATAAAATTCATCTAGCTTACAATTAAAACTTTATTTTAAAAATTATTAATATTTTTGTATATTTTTACAATAATTAAACATTGTACATCGAGGGGAGAAAACGATCTATTTATGTTCGAGAGTTTGTTTAAGCCCGACGCGCAGCGGAGGGCTTAAGGGCAATTCGAGAACAGAAATAGAACTTTCTCCCGAGGGATACATAGTGCTTTAAACTACACCTACGAGGAAAATAAAATCACTATTCTGTATATTAATGTACATATTATATAATGTAACCATTTTATGTACCTATGTTCATGCAACAAATGATTTTAAATTTGAATTTGAAATATTTTGTAAGCATTATGCATCACAGAAAAGAATGAAAATAAAAATAGATTTAAAAAAAAACAGAACATTCAATACTGAAAAGTGTGAAATAACTTGTGGAAGTCAGACCATGATAATGTGAGGTCAGTGTTTTGAATCAACATGGTACCAACTTCAATAAATTATTTTATACATTTCAGTATTAGATGTCGGTGCCGTTTTTTTTTCATAATATTTTTTTTAGTATATTGTTTACCAAAAGACACACTCAAGCGGTATTTTTTTGTGAGTGGTGTTTATTAGTTGTTTTGACCTGTTTTTTGTGATGTTACTTACAATGTATTTTTTTTGTTTCAGGTGGAATTATAATGGCATATTTTTTACCTCCAGATAGGTATTATTAGATATTCAACAAGAAATATTAATTTACGATAATAATAACTTAAATTTAACGTTTAACCCTTTGTCTTATAAAGTGCACAGAACTTATGAGTTTTGTCGTTTGTGCTCATTACCGAGTAAAGGGTTAATATGACAATTACTTACGTCAAGTAATAAATTATTGTCAAACTGAGAAGTGGTTTTGTTTTTATTTACCAATATATAACGGATCCCTTTGTAATGTTACTCTATGGTCTATCCATCCATCCACATGTCAAGAACAAGTGCTTGTCAGAAAACGAGAGAGATAAATTACTTAACATTCCTTGGAATTATCGGGTGCCGGGTCTATTAGTCCTCGTTGCAGAGGAAGGGGCCCAAGTCACAGGCACCTGGTACTAGCAACCCAGGGAGTACGGTATAAGTAGGGTCTAAGGGCCTCTTTACGGTGTCATTAATGCTCCCCTCCACCGCACGAGCCTCCTCCCCTGACTAACTTAATTTGGTTAGATCCTACTAATGCCGCCTTGGATACGAGTACACGTTCTAGGAAGGAAGTTACGGTTGTTCTTGATAGGGTAGGCCTCTTAGTAGGTTATAGTTTTGTTATTTTGTGTACTATACCAAAATCTTAATATTGAATTACATTATGTTATTTTTAGAGTCCATATAAAAGTTAGCCTAGTAAAATATGTAGCGTGTTGTTGTCGAGATTTAATTTTACCTTACGATTAATTTATTCGTAGACTTAACCTTATAACATGCATAAGCTGTAAATTTTAGTAACATTTTTCGTTAGCGGGTCAGTTTATAAAAATTAAATAATCAAGCTAGGAATTATACATGCCTGTATAATATTTTATGTTACCTATTTACACACAAAAAAACTGAAAAAAGTGTACTTATATTACTCGACGTTTTGATCGGCCGTTTTTACTCACTTTCACACGCATTGATACCAACTGCATAGCGTCTTGGTAAGTAAATAAAACTTTTATCAATGCTCATATTAAAAAGATTATCCTTGTTACAGTCTTTTTAATCGACTTTAAAAAGGGCGGAGGTTCTAAATCAGACTATATTTTTATTAATGTTTGTTACCTCAGAGTTGGACTGGTTCAATCGATTTTCATGATTCTTATTTAATTTGAAAGATGTTGCTTCCCGTGTAGTCTCATTAAAATGTCATTAAAATCGGTTTAGCCATTTTTGAGTTACACTCCAGAAACTGAAAAGTGTTTTCCTATCTTGATGATATAGTCATTGACAGTGAGTGCCCTAAGTAGCAAGGGTCACTTAATATAGTGAAAAAAAAAAATCACCCTGAAATGGTATCAACTTCAATACTCAAAGGTGTGAAATAACTTGTTGAAGTCGGTAACATGCGCACAATATTAGGTAATAGGTAGTTTTGAACTATCAATTGGTTTCTTCTCAGCGAGAGTAATCGAATATATATTGCCATGACCTGATGATTACACACTGATGATTACGCTGTACATGCATAAGCTGTAAAAATTTATAATATTTATTTAGTCAAAATAATAAGCATTTTTTTTAACATTGCTGCCATCTAATAGGAAAATCATACTTGCTTTTGTGATAGATTTCTAGTGATCTAGATTCGACAAACTGTGTAAAAGCATTTTGTACTGCCTCCTGAGAAGAAAACTTTTAATTACGTAGAAAATTGTCCAAATAACGAAAACAATGGTAGTCCGATGGAGCAAGGTCTGACGAATACGTAGGGTGATGACCTAGGGTCAGCCATTGCATTTTTCGCTTACGGTTATCGTAAAGAATCCACTTTTCATCACATGTCACAATTCGATCCAATATTTCTTCATTTCTGTATCGATTCAACAAGGCAACACAAGTTTCAACACGCGTTTCTTTCTGCAAATGCATCCAAAATCCAAATGCAACCAAATCATAAAGCACGCATTTTTATATATATTTTTTATAATTGATTTGACGCAAATGAGTCAATATTGTTGGTGAGGTTAACCCATGCCTCTAATTCCTGGGTAGTTTGGCTCGGATCGAGTTCCACCATCTCTTTCAATTCATCGTTATTCACCTGTGGGGGCAGTCTTCTACGTGGTTCCTTCTCCAAATCAAAGTTTCGATCACGAAAGCGTTTTAACCAGAATCGCACGGTCGTCTACTAATGAAATTAGGAGTCCCCTCTCCAAACGCAACATTGATATTGCTAGCTGTATTTGCCGCGTTAGCTCACAAAAAATCACAAACATTTTCAAAGTATCCATCTCTCTTGTCTAAACTGAATAAAAAAAACAACTGAAAGTCGATAATCAAATATTATTTTTTTTTAAAAGAAGGATCTCATAGGTACCACGTGAAAAAAGTTTCACCCAAAAATATCAAACTATGAAGGTTTTATGTCAATTCGAAGTACCTACCCATTATAATAAAACGGCAATTTCATAATTTAACCCCTATTGTTTATGTAATTTCCTACCTACTGAAAGCTTTTTTTTATAGACTGACAACATTATTTTAATTACGACGTAAGTGAATGGTTATGGGATCGTAGTAATTGCAAGATACAATTAATATTAAAAACACTACATACAAAACTTTATGTTGGCTATGAACATTATAAAATATAATATTGAAGTGAGACATCACAGGTAGCCTCGAGAAGGCAAACAGTTTTTTGTGTTACGCAAAACAACTTTAACCTACACATAATTCAGGTCACTGACTCTAAGTAAACAAATCAAGAAAAAAAGATGAATAGATTCAGGCGTTACTTTGCGGAAATCCATGTTTAATAATAACAAATATTTTTAAAATATTTTAAGAAAACATCAAATTAATATTTTAATAAAACACCTAAAATATATAAAAATATATCTAGTGACAATTCCGCCTAATTTTCCTGCTAAGCCGACGTGACGTCATAAACGCCACGCACGAGCGCACGATCGAGATTTCTCGATCGTGCGCTTGAGAGTCGCTCGTAAAGTCAAGACCTCCTGAGGATGTTTCGTGTAGAAGCGAAACGCGTCGAAAATTCTTCCGGTTTGACTGCGTGGCGTTTGTGACGTCACGTCGGCTTAGCAGGAAAATTATGCGGAATTGTCACTAGATATATTTTTATATTTTTTAAGTGTTTTATTAAAATATTAATTTGATGTTTTCTTAAAATATAAAAAAATATTTGATATTATTCAAGAACAAACTATTCCATATATAAAAACCCTTTGTCTCACCATTTATATCTTACCAAGTCTCCATTAGAATCGATGAGACATCGTCAATCACAGACCATATACAGTATGTAGCTAGTTAAAAGAGAAACAAACGCATTATTCCAAGTAAATTGCTTTCACCAGGACTAGAGGAGGATACATACGTGCGTCATTAGTACTCGCTATGGCGATAAAAATAGTGATACAATCAGCATACCACTTACACAGAAATTATCGCTGAAACAAATTATTATTTTGAGGCCTTTAGAAATTGTACTTTTTATTTTATCTTTTAAATAGAAAGCAAACTCAAGAAATTAAGACTAACTGCATTCAGTTCTAAGGCTATACAACTACATTGCAATACAACTGTTGTTTGTTGTACAATATAATATGTAGTAGTTATAATATAAAGTCATAGCCTTCACCCAGTCTTTTTTTTAACTAGCCTATAGATGTCAGTGGCGTGTCTGCATCTGATAACATTTAATTGTAAGCATTAAGTTATTATCACAGTATGAACATAGGAGAAGCAAGTCCTTGAATCATGGCTTAACTTACGTCAAAGATCAATCTACGAATATTTAATATATTTTCCTTGCATATAAGTGTGTAAATATTTTTTCTGTTTTTATCTATAAGTGGTGTCAGCATAACATGGTTGTATTCTTTTGCCAATCTATATAATACTAGATATCTTATCATACATAGTCTCTACTTTTGATGCACCAAACACTCCAAGCGGGACGTCAGTGCAGGACGTATCACACCCAATAAGAATAAGAATAGGCTCTACTTCATCATCTAAGCGTGTCGGAGCGTAAACCAGCATGACCTTCAGCGAATACCAATTGGTGATTTTGAGTGTAAGGTACGCTACCCTGCTCGATACACTTTCGATTTTTCAGCATTGTTAATAAGGGACTTCCAGACGAGAATCCCAACATTAGTTTGAATTTTTGGTTACCTTTCTGGTAGAATAACAAGTTACCAGAGCCAAGAATAACGCTTTTGTCTCCCTGTCTTCGACCTTTCTATCGAAAGGTCGAAGACAGGGAGAGAGATACCATAACATTATTTTTTTAACCTGTGAAAAATGCCTTTCATTCCCGTCCATCCACGGGGGAGATGGCCGGGGTATGTCAGACTCGGCAGCTCCCATAGCAGCAAGTGCTCGGTGTTCCACCTCTACCACTTTTTGGCGGGACCGCGGGGACCCTTTAACATACAACCATGAAACCACCACGGTTGTAGTTGTTGAGAACTGTACAATATTACCGGTACAAGATTACCGGTGCAATATAATATGCCTACCCCTCACGACGGCGGCTCACCTGGTGGTAAGTGATTACCGTCACCCACGAACATCCGCAACACCAGAGGTCTCAAGGATGCGTTGCCGGCCTTTGAGAAGGGAATATGCTCTCTTCTTGAAGGCCCCTAAGTCGTATCTGTTCGGAAATACTTCACCAGGCAGCTGGTTCCAAATTTTGGCAGTGCGAGGTAGGAAATGCCGTGAAAATCGCAAGGTTGTAGACTTCCAGACGTCGACATGAAATTGATGAAATATCATGCTTTGTTTCAATGATCATTTCCTAATAATCTATTTATGTGAATATAAATTTTATAAGCCTGAGATATAAGCCTCTGCAAAAAATTACAAAAACGTGCCTGTGTACTAATCTCTACGCATGTTATGTTTCAATAAACTTATTTGCACTTGTAAAGTCTGTCGTGTCAGAATCCGACGCAGTGCTCGTTTCATGAGCTCGTGTGTTGCGTCTATAAATTATAATTAATATAATTTGGATTTTTTGTTAAAATAGTTTACTAATTAATTATGTGCTTTAATTTATACTAATTAAATATTTGTATTGGAAAAGTGTTTAAAACTAAAAAGTTTAAGTTAAAGTTTCAAAAATTGATAGTGATGAAGAATGTGCATTAATTTATCAACTGATTATTTGTAGCTGAGGATAGGATTAAAAACTAGATAGCAGTAGTTTTAGTATATATAATGAAGAAAATTACTTTTTCTCTTATACTGTATCAATTTGACTAGTTATACCTAATTTTCAATATTCAGTATACGCATGTAACGGGATTTTGTCAGTGACATGGAAAATATTATTAGCGTGTTTTTGAATCCGTTTGAAACCAAGCTACATTTATCGAGGACCAACATATTTTTATTGAACTTCAAAATCTGGTAAGTATTTTGTTTATAAAATATCATCATAATCATCATCTGAAAGACGTCCACTGCTGAACAAAGGCCTCCCCCATATAACGCCACAAGGAACGGCTATTAGCCACTTGTAACCACTGGCTACCCGCGACTTTCACGATGTCGTCAGTTCACCTGGTGGGGGGCTACCAACTCTACGTCTTTCGGTGTAGTGTGGTAACCACTCGAGAACCTTTCTTCCCCATCGGTTATCAGTTTGTCGAGCAATGTGGTCCGCCCATTGCCACTTCAACTTGCAAATTCTGAGAGCTATGTCGGTGACTTTGGTTCTTTGGCGAATATCCACGTTCCGGATTTTATCACGCAAAGAAACTCCGAGCATAGCTCTCTCCATAGCTCGTTGAGCGACTCTGAGCTTGTCTATAAGGGCCAATATAGACAAGCTCAGAGTATATTATTTATAAAATATACATTATAATAAACACAGTATAACATGTTATATTTTTTATTTTGATGATGAGCTGCTTGTCAGTATAATAATGTAAAATTGTGAAAAATAAAAAAATAATAATAAAAAAAATATGTAAGAAAGTAAGAGTAACCCTTAGTGTAGAACGCTACGTGTGTACCTACTGTGTAGCCTTTAGTGCCGTCACAAAATTTCTGAAACAAACGTGCACTGTGGAATAAATATTCATCCACATAGTATTTTTTGCTTGGTTGACAAAATTCTGGTTTGAATAAAAAGAAATAAACCAATCTTCCAAACCTTGCTTATAATAACGGACACAATTTGATAATTTTTCTTAACTATATAACTTCTAAACGGCTTAACCGATTTTAATGTGTGAGTTATCTTTAGATTTGTCTTGATAGAGCAAGTGACACTAAGTTAATTAAAAAAAAAACAGGCTGGCGGATTGATGAAGATGCAATATTGTCGATAAAAACTTTTTCTTTTTTTTGTTATTGTGACGGAACAAACTCGAGGCCCACCTGATGTTAAGTGGACTAACCTCTGCTCTATAACAGTTGCAATTCATGACAACTCACGAATTGCACTGCGCCCGTCACATTGAGACATAGTTGTTCAGTCTCATTGTGCCTGTAATTTCAATGGCTCTCAAGGACTACTGCCGGAACACACCTTTTGGTGCTTGGCGACAGACTTTCTACTTGAGGGTGGTCGCTAGCCAGGCGGGCATTCGCAAAATGCCCTTCCACCACGCGGTGAAGCACAAGCTCTGGGCGGGATTCGAACCATGGACCTGCTGCGCGGCAGTCCATAGCCAATGCCACTGAACCATCACTGCTTCAAAAGAGTTATTCTTACCTGGTATTTTCATAAATTTATCAGTACTTTTGGTCGATACGACGCGTGTTCAAAATATTGGTACATATTTGGATCAACGAATAAGCATTGCAATGCAGAGGGGCAATGCTGCCAGCATGCTAGGTACGCTACCAACTAATTGTAGCCTGGAGCATTTGGACTACTTGTAGGCCTGCAATGGCCTTTGGGTTGCCTGAACGCTATGTTGTAGTAGCTGTTGTGTTATATATAGTTTTTGGTGTGTTGTTAAAAAAAGTATTTATCATAAAGATGTAATCACAAGCAAACTTATCACACATTTATTAGAAGTTGAACCAGCCAGATCACTTACTGAAATAGATCTATTTCAACAGATGGGGTGACAGACAATCGAAATGCGAACATAACATTTCTTCAGCAAAGTATTTCAAAAAAAATATGTTCAGCACATGATATATAAAAATGTTGTGCTTGAACGATAGTCTGGTGGGTCATATGAAAATGGTCAACAAACACTCTAATATTGTAACAAATTTTTGGATAGGTATTATATCCTAAGATATATTTAACAAACACAAACAAATATTTTTTTAATATTGCTATTTGCAATAACGCCAGCTATGTGGATTACATTACAAAATTATAAATATACGATGGGAAAAATTTAAGTCAAGTGTGGGATTCGAACCCGCGTCCATCCACCCCTTTAGCCGGGGTATGCTCTAACCAATTGAGCTAACATGACGTCATAACTCAAATCTTTCCTATCGTTCTTAAACCATCGTATTGGGATTGAGCGATACTTTATATTTTATACTTGTAAATGATGACGTAACCTTATAATTTTATGTATATTAAGGTGGATGGACGCGGGTTCGAATCCCGCACATGACTTAAATTTTTCCTATTGTATATTTGTAATTTTGTAAGAAACAAATATATTTCAATTCAGAAAAAATAACAATAAGAATCTCCTATTCTATCATCAGCAAATAAAACAGCATATTAAGCTTACCTTTTTAATAGTAAACGCTTCATAAACATAAATAACTGGCCTTGATTTATTACGGTACCGCAACATTGTTTAACACGGTTGATTTATTAAAAAGACTAGGTAAGCCTTTCTGTGAGCGCCCGATATGTTATATACTATATGAGAATAGAGTTCCAGAGGTTAGCACTCTAGCCACCCAGGAACAGTTCAGGCTGTCTAATAGATTACGGACACCAGGCGAGGGTATAGCCATTTATAAAAACCTCTTGGTATGGGTAGTGAGAACATTTAAGGGTGAACTGGCCGGACCGTTCTCCATACAAACGCCGTAGGGTGATCACTCCCGTATTTGAGACTTTAGGTCCAAAACAAAGCATAATACCGATTGATCTCCTCATTACCTAGGCTTGTATGATGCCGAAATTTTAATAAGATAGATAACTTGAGAGTTATGAGCTTCGAAACATTTTCATATAACATTTTCAAGGCTCATAACTTTCAACTTAATTATCTTTTTAAAATTTCGGCATCATACAAGCCTAGATAATGACGAGATCAATCAGTATTATGCTTAATTCTGGACCTAAAGTCTCAAATACGGGAGTGATCACCCGACGGCGTTTGTATGGAGAAGCGACCGGCCAGTTCAACCTTAAATGTTATACTGTTACTGTAATTGTTCTAAATTCAGAATGAATACTTATTTGCTACTTTGTTTATCTCTTTTTTATTTCTTTATAAGTTACGAGTATGTACACCTACACTACACCCCTTCATAATCGGTTTTTACAGATCCTCTCCATCCAAAGGTTGCCTGGAAGAGATTGCTTTCGGTAATAAGGCCGCCCATTGTAACACTATTAATTTGAATTGTATATTATATCTGTTTCATTTATGTGGTGTGACAATAAAGTATTATCTATGTATCTATCTAATTGACTGCCAGTATAGTAACCAGGTGATAAGTATCTTACTCGATGGTCGGTAAGTAAGTAAGACAGATATTCAGTCTCGAAGCCATCATGTACAAGACACATGCAAGTGCAGTATTGCACAAACCAGACATAAGAATTAATGACTCGGAGTGAGGACTGACAGTGCAGCGTCAAGTAGAACGCAAATGCGAATGCCCGCCTGGCTAGCGACCACCCTCAAGTAGAAAATATGTCACCAAGCACCTAACGGTGTGTTCCAGCAGCAGTCCTTGAGAGCCAGTGAAATTACAGGCACATGAGACTTAACAACTATGTCACAAACTGACGGGCGCAGTGCAATTCGTGACTTGTGACGAAATGCACTTGTTATAGGCAGAGGTTACTCCGCTTAACATCAGGTGGGCCTCAAGCTTGTTCCATCATATTAATATAAAAAAATGACGACATTGAAACTGCAATAAACAGTTTATCAAACGGGCGAGTTGTCCGTCTCATCATATCACTTCATAATATTACAAAAAGGATAATGCTGCATTGGAAGACGGCTCAAGGTTTATGTCTTATTTAATTTATTATCTCACAAAAATCCTAACAAGCTTTCGTTTCATTGGGAGGAGACATATATTCATACATTCCTGCAGGAGCCAGGCTTGTGCCCAGTATTAGTACATTGCAATAATTGCATGTAACCTGCCAATATATGACCAAAGTATTTTTTAAATAATTTAATTGCTTTTTAATTGCTATATTTTATTTGTGTCGTTGTCATCGAAAACAGTATGAAATTATTATCTAAACTTGGTCTCAAGTTGGAATAAATATGCACACAGACCAGTGGTCCTCATGTTGTCAAAAAATGGTTTAACGAATAAAAGAGTATTTTAAATAAAATGGAAAATACTTGTAAAAGCAGTATATTATATATTCATATATTACTGTACATGTAAATTGTTTAAGTTATGAGTTACGCAAAACTTCCACTGGAAGTTTTGCTTAACTCATAAACCCAAACCAAACCTGCCATAGAAATACTTCTAACGTACAAATTTGTACGTTAATAAAATGTTATTTACACAGAAATTTAATTGCAATCTCTCTTCATATTACTTAAATACTCAACTAATGTTCTTAATAATCGATTTTAACGGCTTATTTGTATCATGACATGAAGCGCTCGTAGCGAAGTTTGTTTAGCTGTTCTTAAGCGATCAGCAAAGTTAAGCAACGTCGCCCGCGGTCATGAGTTAGATGGGTGACCGCTAGTGACATTACTACTGAGCGTTTCCGTACTTCGGAGGGCATGTTAAGCCGTCGGTCCCGGTTCTTGTATTAGGATGGCAGTCGTTATAGCATGGTGGTAGGGAACTTTGCGGATGCCTGGCTGGCTAGTACCACCCTCAAGTAGAAAATCTGTCGCCAAGCACCTAATGGTGTGTTCCGGCAGCTGTCCTTGAGAGCCAGTACTTCTAGGTTAGCCTGAACATCATCTTCGACCACATCATCACTTACCATCAGATGAGATAGTGGTCATAGGCTAACCTATCAGGCATTAAAAAAAAACGAAATTATTTTATTTTATTTACACTCAGTCAGTTGCCCTTAACGTTTCTGAACGAAACATTCGCATAATCTGTGGTGTGGGCGCTATCCGCTGAAAATTAAGTACACGTAGGTATTTCCTAATAATAGTTGTGCTGACTTGTGTATTAAAGCTATAATTCATATTTATTCACTCGCAAATGTGATGAAAAACTTTGTTTGTTTCAAAGGCGGTACGGGAATTACGAACTTCGAATCAGAAAGCCCTCAGTCTTCGACTTCGGACTTTTACTAGAGCCACGATAGTAATTCCTTACTTGCCGCCCTTAATACACAATGTACTATACTGCTTTTTAAAGTATTTTCCATTTTAAATAAAATACTTTTGAATCGTTCAGACCATTTTTGAAAACATGAGGACATGGCATATTTTTCACGTGTTGGTAGACTGATATTACGATCTACTAGCCCCATACAAGTAAAATTTCTTATCCAATTCAATTAATATATCTATACAGTAATATATACATTATAGTTTTTGAGTTAAACAAATTCTATACATGAAGTGTATTTCAGGTTCGCAACTCATACTCATTTATTTCATAAACAATGTTTACATGTCAATACATATTATAAATTTTGGGTAAGTACTAAAGGTAATAAAAACAAAATTAAACAATAATTACAATCATAACATCAATAACAAAAATAATAATAATAATTAGTAACAAAAAAAGTAATGAATAGATTCAGGCGTTACTTTGCGGAAATCCATTTTTAATAAAAACATATATTCACACGACAAATATGACGTCACATCGGCTTAACAGGAAATTAGGTGGAATTGTCACTAGATATATATCATTTTTATAAAGATTTTTTAAGTGTTTTATTAAATAATTAATTAAATGTTTTCTTAAAATAATGTATAATAATATCTATTAAAATTAATTACTACAACTAACAACTAGACCTACTGACCCGTGACATACTGATGCAGAAATCGACATACGGTTACATACAGACGGACATACAGTAGTCTTACTAATAGGGTTACGTTACGTCCATTGTGTATAAAACTCATAAAACGAGGTGAGGTAGACAAAGGTTCGTGTATAATTATTATTGTTTCGACTGACGCACGTAGAAATAGTTATACATGCATTTTTATACCAGATTAGATGAAGATAAAAACACAAATACCTATTATGAAATATGTTAATATTTTAACAAAATCGTATTACTTCCCCTGTGGCTCTTAGTAACAATTCATTAGTTTTTTTTTATGTAATGTGTTGGCAAACAAGCCGATGGCCCACCTGATGGTACGCGGTTATTGTCGCCTATGGACATTTGCAACACCAGGGGCGTTACCAATGCGTTGTCGACCCTGTAAGACTCTTTTAACACCTTTTTTGAAAAAATCCATACTGTAGCTCTGCGGAAAAACGCTAGATGGAAGAACATTCCACATTTTGCAAATGTGTGGTAAGAAGGAGCGCATAAATCGAGCTGTGTGAGACTTCCAGGACTCGATTATGTGTGGATGAGCCTTTAACCGGTGACGCGAGGAACGATGATAGAATCGCGATGCCGGTATAAGATCAAACAGCTCTTGAGAGTATTCTCCGTTATAGAGCCAACCGATGTCTCTACGGAGGCTTAGACACTCAAGGCGGTCAGAGAGGTCGGGGTCGTCGACAATTCGGACAGCTCGACGCTGAATAGCATCGAGATACTGGAGTTGGTACTTTGGTTACTAGGAGTCATAGGGAAAGTTACTTTATACCACACCCACTCGGGAAGTATCTCATTGCTCGTTCAAAAACGTGTTACAAGGTTCGTAATTTCTCCTACAATAACGCCCGGCAATATATTTTGTTTCGTTAAAATTTGTTTTATACTAAATTGATAATTTAACAGTACGCTTTTAATAATTCTAAATAATTTTCCTAAATTACTTCTGATAGTGAAAGTGACGATTTTATTATGATGCCACCAGAAATAAAAAAATATAGCTCAAGAAGCTCCCGAGATTTCTCAGGAAGTACGTTGATTATGACAATCAACGTACTTCCTGAGAAATCTCGGGACAAATACGAAAAAACTTATGTAATATGATTTTTTTTTACTCGTTGGTTTTACAAAGCACTATGTATCACTCGGGAGAAAGTTCTATTTCTGTTCGAGAGTATATTTAAGCCTGACGCGCAGCAGAGGGCTAAAGGAACTCGAACAGGAATTCACAGGAATTTTTCAAAGTCTGTTTTCAATAAGATTTTACATTCTTGACTATTATATTGAACTACTGAATTTATATATTATATTATATATTGACTATTATACTATTATATTGACTATTGAATATTATTATTTATTTGTAAAGCTTAATATATGTTCAGTATTGTCACGGCACTAAGATGTGTAGATGTCCACGTGGACGGCATCACCTAACCTCAATTTTCAAAAAAGTACCTAAATATCTCAAAATCCGAACAACATTATTTTAATATTGTTATGTTTGCAATAACGCCTGATATGCGGATTACATTACAAAATTACAAATATACGATAGAAAAAAAATTATTTCATGTGCGGGATTCGAAACCACGTCATATTTGTAATTTTGTAATGTAATCCGCAAAGCAGGCGTTATTGCAAACATAACAATATTAAATTATAAGGTTGTGTCATCATTTACAAGTATAAAACTAATTACAAAATTGGTCTTGTTTGTAGTACAACGTAAGTGGTACTATAGATGTCGCTCCATCCCAATACGATGGTTAAAGAACGATAGGAAAGATTAGTTATGACGTCATGTCATGTTAGCTCAATTGGTTAGATCATACCCCGGCTAAAGGGGTGGATGGACGCGGGTTTGAATCCCGCACATGACTTAAATTTTTTCTATCGCATATTTGTAATTATGTAACATTATTTTAATTTCTCTGTTGTGTTTACTCGAAACAAAAAGATGCAAATATTATTTACGTATGTTATTGCTATTTATTGTAGTGTCTGTGTAACAGCTTGGTCGCTGAGTAGTAGGACATCTGCACTGACTTCTTATTCTGAATGAGAAAACTCATTCGATATAAGAAGTCAGCGCAATCACCTGCAAGCTCGCGAAGGAACAGAAATCCTTCCCACTAAAAAGTGGATAAAGCAAGTTCATGCAAGTGAACACCGCGTGATACCAAGTCAGTCGGGTATTCTTTTCCTCTCATATGACGCCAGGGTAGATCTTTCATTAATTCGTGTGTCTCGGCCACCCTGTTTTGCACGAGTTTTTGAAGATTAGGTGCCATACGTAACCACGCTAACAGTATCGTTGAGTTGGTCCAAAATATCACATTCACGAAATGTCAACGAAAAAATTCGGATATCCTAGTGTATAACCGAGTGGCTACCAATGCTCCACATAATTCAAACTTAGGTAAACTTATAGGTTTAAGTGGCGCAGTCCCTTACCCTTAGCAGCTAGAAGTCGCATTGTTACGATTTTATTGCCGGTGACAGCGCGGAAGAACGCGCCCGATCCGTACGCTCTCTGGGAAGCGTCACTAAATAAATGAAATTCAATCAGCACAGGCTCGATACCTTTCACTTGTGGTACTCAGATGCGTTCTAGATCCTATCTGATCTTGAACGCAGTAATAAACCGATTTCCAGCAACTCTCGCATCACAAGGCAGCTCGCTGTCCCTTACCTAACAGGGTCAAATATATATGATATGTGAGATAAAATCATGCGTTTTGTTACCTTTCGTTCAGATATAAACTGTGTTTTATATGTGAATACGTCAGTCACGTATATAATTCCAACTAATACCTAATGATTTACAGTGACTTAACTAATCTAAGTTAATCCTTTTATATTCCGACAACACCTTGGTTGATGTCTGATCACACTCAAAATTAAATATCCACTTTCTAAGCGGAAGCAACCAGATTTTAATACTTCAAAAGTATCTTCACATAGTTTTAATAGTTTTGACGTGAGGGTCCGAACACTGATCTCTTAAACGTTGCGTTGAATTGTCACGCCAGAGAATAAGTTGTAGGTTTCTTTGATCTTCGGAGACCAAAATCTGGTCATTCAATGTCAGCACATGCAGTATATCTGTGTTGTCGCATTCGTAATAAGATACCCAGCAAATCACACTGTATTCCTAGGAAGGCTCTTACTAGTTGCATTTCATGTAGTGATTTATTCGAATTGCCATATGAAACTGGCGTCAAACAACACGCAGCTTAGTTGTACTGCCGTGTTCAATAAAAACACAATGGTGACCATGCGTCATGTGGTGGTGATAAAACTGGTTGCATACACTGATACTAACCGCATAATATGAAAATGAAAATGAAAATGAAAAATGAAAAATATTTATTTACAGCATTAAATAGATAAAATACAAAAACAATTGTTGCCTTATAAAATGATTAAAAATATCTCCTAAATAATGCTGAGGTGGTAAATACAATTGTCAGATGCTTATGATCTTCACACTAGGCATGCCTGTATCGTGAAGATCTTTAACGATTAACTAAATGATAATAACAATAATGACACCTAGGTCTTAAAGAAAAGAAAAATACAAAGTTTAATGGACTACGTATGAAACATTAAGCACTCACGCTCTGGTATTGATAACATGCACATATAGTAGCAATTTATTTATATATATATAAATAAATTGCTCAATTTTCATTACAAGTTTACGCCAAAATCTGTAGTAATTTTTCAGTACTATCATAAGACAACTTAGATAACCATTTATGAATAGTGTGTTTGGCTTCCACTACCGTCATATCTTTTATATTACAATGTTTCAGCACAGAATTGTAAACATATGCTTTGACAAACTCTCCGAAACGTCTAGCAAGTACTGATTTTACGGGAGGGGTAGCCAAACGGTAAATTCTTCTTTTTAACATAGCTGAATATTCAGGAGAAGCCAAAACTGTTTTGTGAACTGAAAGTGATGTCCTCAAAATGAACAGCTGCCTAACCGTAAGCACTCCACAGTTTTTGTACAGTTCCGAGGTTGGGTATTTGAGTGGCTTATGTAGCATTACTTTCAAGATAGAACGTTGTGCTCTCTCAACTCTAATGATAAAAGTCTTAGCTGCACTGCCCCAACATTTTATGCAATATGTTATGAGAGATTGACATAAGGCGAAATACACAGATTTTAGTGTCGAAAAACATGCCACATTACGGAGTTCTCTCACAATGCCAGTAACTCGTCGTATACGAGTCGAAAGAGCGTCAATATGCTTATCAAACGTTAGTTTCTCGTCTATATGAACACCAAGATATTTAATTACATTCACCCTGCTCAACGATTCGCATGTACAATTTTTACTAAAACAAGATGTATCGTGAATTTTTATGTCTATTAAATTTCCTGGAGCTGAAGCGGCCGTTTTGTGGAAATGCATATATACAGTTTTACTGGTATTAAGCGTCAACAGATTATTAACAAGCCATTTAGACACTTGTTTCATACCCTTTTCAGCATACGACTGAGCTTCTTGCCACGTGGATCCATGAAAAATAATGGCGGTGTCATCAGCATAACATACAATCTCAGCATTTTCAATCAAAAGTTCATGTAAATCATTTATGTAAATTGAAAACAGTGTAGGGCCTATAATACTCCCCTGAGGAACTCCATAATTGATCGCTTTTAAGTTACTTAATTTGTTGTTAACCTTTATACACTGTCTCCGTTCCGTTAGATAGCTTCTAAACCAACCCAAGGCTTTGCCTCTGATGCCAATGTTTTCTAGTTTTTTCAAAAGTATGGGAACGGACACAGTATCGAAAGCCTTGGCCAGATCTAAGAAAACACCGACACAATTATGTTTGCTGTCTAGCTTAGATGACACCGCCGATGTTAAAGCCAATACCGCGTCTTCTGTACTCTTTCCTCTTCTAAAACCGAATTGTTTGGACGATAATAAATTACGGGTTTCCAAGAAATGAGTTATCCGGTTGCTTACGAGCTTTTCTAATATTTTCGAAAATGTACACAAAAGCGAAATTGGCCTATAATTTTCAATCTTATGTTTTGACCCACCCTTATGAATTGGGATGACTGATGCTACTTTCCATTCCAAAGGGAAAATTCCGCTAGCTAGGCTCTGATTAAAAATCGAGGTAAGTGGCTCTACAATTTCTTCCTTAATGTGCTTAATCAAGGAGTTCGATAAGCCATCTATCCCCGGTGCTTTATCATTCTGAAGACTCATAATAATTTTTTTAACTTCTACGTGGTCCGTGGGATACATAAAAAATGATTCTTTAGGTGTGCACTTTGTTCTTGCTATGTTTGCAAGATCGTCTTGAGTTTTGCTAAGTTTTAAGAGAATTTGATCAGCTAACCTTTCACCAATAGTAGAAAAATGTTCGTTACATAGATCCAAGGATTTTTGTGTTTCGCTAGAGCTTTCATTAGTTGGAAGTAAATCAGTAGGCTCTTTTTTATTGTTAGATAAGCCGCAAATGTTTTTAATTATCTTCCAAAACTTTTTAGGGTTAGTTTTATTAGCTTTTAGCTCTCTGTTTTCATATTCAGTCTTCAACTTACGTAGAAGCCCGACGAAAAAATTCTGATATCTGGAATAGGTAACTTGGAGAATGTCATTTTTTGGTTCGAGTCGTGCACGCTGATGAAGTCGATCTCTGTGTCTCATACAACGCATTAGCCCAGGGGTAATCCAGGGCTTAAGGTTGTACTGCGTTCTACTAAGTCGAACTTCACGCGTGTGTTTAGTAACGATTCCCTGTAAAATGTCTGAAAAAGTTTTTGTTGTCTTATCTACGCCACTAACGTCATTCATAAGACTCCAATCGACGCTCTTCAGCTCTCTTTTTATTTCGTCAAAGTTCCGCTTCAAAACCACTCTACTGAGTCGAGTAGGTTTAGCATTTGTCAGATTCAACCCAATCAGTACTGGATAATGGTCAGTGATTTTTGTTTGACAAATAATACCAACAGGATCCCGGCTGAGTTGCGAGCTAGAGACAAAAATATGGTCAAGGCAATTTCGAATTCTTGTGGGCTCCGTTATAGCTGGTAATAGACCATTTTCCGCCATAAAACATTGGTATACTAGTGATTCAGGGTCACTGGAATCTAGAATATTGACATTTATGTCACCAGCAAAGATTACAGGTAAGTTATCTGTGGTATCTATGTGTGATTCTAAAGAAAGTAATAAATTTTCAATGTTTCCAGCAGACGGTGATCGGTACACGGCGAGTATAGTAACCATTTTATTGATACGGATTTTTAAACAGTTAGGTTGATCAGCTGAAACTTCGAAAGCCGACGCAGACCAAATTTCTTTAACATAAACAACAACACCACTGTTTTGATTGTAATTCAGGTCGGTTTTAAAAGAATTATAACCTGGTATCGATGGAACATTTATGGAATCTCTTAACCAGCATTCTGTCAGAATGAGAACATCACATTCAGTATCTAAACGTTTCACAGCAACAAGAAAAGAATCGAAGTTTTTTTGGATGCTCCTAATATTAAGAGTGAGTAATTTAAAATTGTGGTCTATTGTGAAAACGTCTTTACATTGTTCCACTTCTTTAATAATATAACAGTTAAGCTAAATAGCATCCAATTCATTTTGTAACTCATCAGGGAACATCATTTTTGATTCTGTAAAGTTGTCCTAAACCAAATCGTCCTCAAGCATGTCTTCCAAAGTACAAAAATGCTAATCCAATTTACTTGATTGACAAAATATAACTGTAATGTTATTATATTATTTAAATAAATGTTAACTATACACTTTACTCTTATATCTATTCCTATACTTAAACAACTATTTCTGTGGTTCAATTCTTGTAGTGCCAGTAAGAGTACACAAGCCAGTAAGAGTAACCACATTATCACAAGCCAGGAACTAGTGTTATGAGTTAGTGATGAAAATTGTTTTTTTTTATAGTAACTAAGTATACATACGTGCATTATAGAAAACAAAGGAACACAATAATTATGAGCTGCCACCGTCCGATATAACAGGCAGAATACGTTCCAGATCGTGCTGCGACCGGATGAGCTGAGCAGACTTTCCCTCACGCTGTCTGATGTAAATGGCACCCTGGTTACACCAACAAAAAGCATAACCTTGGCTCTTGGCCCTAAGTCTTGCATTACGAAAAAGTACCCTGTTATCTTTAGTGAGCCTTTCATTGACAAATATGCGAGATGCAGCTCCAGTTATCTCCAAGTCAGCACTACTTAAATTCTTCCTTGACTTTGCTGCTCTTAAAAACTGGTCACGTTTGGAACGCCGTAATAGCCTTACGACTACTGGACGTGGCAGTTTACCAACATCCTCTGGAAGTCTGGACGGCACATGAGGACGGCGAGGCCCAACTCTGGCAACCCAGTCCACGTCAGTATCTTCCAACTGTATTCCGATTTTCTGAGCCGCAACTTTCACAATGTGCTCCAGGTTTTCGCTGTCGTTTTCTGGTACACCGACTATTTCGATCTCATTGCGTAACATGTACTGTGCGTGTGCACTTAACTCATTTTGGAGATGCTGTACTGAAGCTTGAAGATTAGTAACGACATGGGTCTGCTTCTCCAAGATTACTAAACGAGAGTCGGTGGACTCCAGAGTACGCACAAGATCATCCATCCTGTCATGGCAGTGGCAGACCGAGTTGGTGACCTCGTTTAGTTTATTTTTGAAGGATGAGAACTCGCTGGTTAGGCGATTAATAGCAGCTGTGAGCTCTTTTAAGTCCGGTTCTTTGCTGTCCGAGTCCGACACAGCCTTTCTGCGCATTGTCACGTTTTGGGGTTCCAACGCAGTGCGCACTGGGGTTAGGGTATTATCCCCCCCCCTTCTTCTCCAAAGCAATACATTCAGGACACTTCCATAATTTCTTACGATCGGCCGTAAGTGACGATATATTTATACAAAGCGAGCAGAAAATTTTTTCGCACGAAGAAGAAGTGCACTTAGTTGCGTTTGCCTCTTTTGTCGTCTTTAAACAACCTGCACACTTCATATTAGTACTCGTATATAAAATTTGCAATACACGAAAAAAAGTACCTCTCAGAAGCAGTGGGTTGGTTGGTGATTTACAAGCCACACCAGTGTCCGCTCTGGTTTTCTAATCTTTGGCAAGTTACCTCGCTATGACGTGATACTCTCGATGCACGCGATTTCGAATCGTCTGCGTTCCGCGTAACCGCGAAGATACCATGCACTCAGAAAACAATGGCCGCCCTCACTTGTTCGATAATAGTTTATTGCAATAACACTTTTGAGCTGTTTTGTTTGTATTCTTGTAATTTAATCGCATAACTTATTGAAATATGTTGGACGCTACGAATAATAATGAAAAGAAATGTAATTCATGCTCAAAAACAACACAACGCAAACTATACCGCAGCGGGCGTGGCTTAAAAAGTGTACCGCGCGGCGCTGTCAGTTCGCCGTGTGGGTTCGAGTCATGCGGTTGTAACACGGGAATTTTCAACTGAATTTATCAATGTTCTTCTACGTTGTTTAATTCTGAAAAAATACCATACTGTGTAGTAAAATTGAAAAAAAAAACGGGAATAACTTGTATAAACGAGTAAATAACAATATTTTGGAAAGCCATACTTGACTACCCTGGATAGTTTTATGCAACATGAATTTTACATGAAGTCAAAAATAACTTCGGAACATGGTTAGTCTGACAATTGTTTTTGTGCAAACAATTCCAATTGTTTTTCTCGTATTCTCGATTTTTTATGTCAAACATGTACTACAAATGTCATAGAAAAACTTTGATAAAGGTCCTCAATTTTCTAATTTAGTATTTGTGCTTCTAATGACATAAAAATATCCTAAAAGTAGGGCTTAGATCTGACAACTGTCAAAGTGTCAGTTGATGTCGTATTTCCCAGTATTGATTTAATTTTTGGAATACAAAGGAAATAAAAATTACAAATAAATTGATTTTTGGTCTTATGGCTATTATACGTAAGAGTAATTTCTAGGTACTTTTATGTCATTTTAATCCAAAATATGAAATAGAAACGGTAAAATATGATATTAACTGTCATTTTGGCAGCTGTCATGCTTGAGATCTATACCTAGATAACTATAATGTAATTTTTACCTAAAACATAAAATTAAAACATATAAATACTACATCAACTGCCACGTTGATAGTTGTCAGTTGTCACACCTATGGCTGCGGTATTGTTACTTCCAATAGGTATATATAATCCATCTACTTAATTTGGTACAATGGAATACTAGAAAAATATTTCTGGGTATGCTGGGCACGCTGCCAACTGGTAGACAGCTGGAGTGCTTAGACTGCCTGCAAGCCTGAAATGGCAGCTAGGTTGACTAAATGCTTTCGTTGTAGTAGTTAAAAGTATTTATTATAGTTTGCAGAATTTTGTTAAAATACAAAAAAAAATGATGTACTTATTCATCTAATACATCATCAAGACATTTTTAAAATCAAATTTAATTCTGAGTTATAACCTACTATCAATATTGCCTTAGATAAAACATTTCTACTTGAAATCCATTTCTTTTATTCAGCGCATTATATGTATATACCGACTTTTAAATTATAGAATATTATTTCCAAGATAGTAATTCCAATCTACTGAAATAAATTGCATGAAAAACCTAAAATATTTTATTGAAAAAACCTGTAATAGAAAATGAGTACGTAAACAAGTTTACATATTGTAGCATAACGCCATCCTTGCGTATCTAAAGCTGGGAACGCACTACAGAGTTTCGTCGCGAAGCTGCTGTCACTACTTAGGGTATATTCCATTTGACGCTAATAACGTTATTTTCGATAATTTTGATCACATTCTGCGTCTATGGTAGTGATCACTGTGATCGTTTGTAACTGCTCTTCCCTGTTCCATTTAGGGTAAAAACGCTAAGAATGCCACTAAAATTTGCCACTTCTGTCACTTTTGACATTAGATGTAGTGTTTATGGCGAAAATAACGCCAAGATCCATGTGGAACAACTTTTTGGGAGTGTGATCGTTTTTAGCGAATCTAACTTTAAATGGTAAGCACCCCTAATATGCATTTACAGAGGTGCACAGCAGTGCTGCAGCTAAGTGGCGCGACTTTTTTGTTCACAATAGCAATACGGCGTAGCAGATCGGTTTTTCCAACTAATGGCAAAAATTCGAAATGTATGAAATCATCGATGTAAAATAATCGTGGTGGCTTGCAAAGAAGCAGATTTAGCTGAAAAATTAATATGTGTTATATCTGGGTGCAAGATATAACAAAATTCTCGTTCGAAAAACTCTTTTATTACGACTCTTCAGAGATAATGATCGATTTCACACAGATTTTAGAACCTAAAGTAAGGTCTTATGAATTGTTGAAACGTGGTTTGAACGTGAAATAACTAGATAATTTATTGCACCGCGTCTCTCCTCATAGTGCAGTTTACGCCATTTATAAATCCATACAAATTAATATTTCCCGAGCCGCGCCGTTTTGCTGCCGCGCTCTGTACCGCAGTAGTGCGGTTTGACCTTAGGCGATGACGGCAGTGACAAAATCACTTTGACGCGACCAATCAGATGCGATCTTTTGTAAGCGCCAAATCAATTAACCAATCCAATTGAATTTGGAAAATAGTGCGTGTTTTGTTACTTGTGAATTTAATGAGGCCGAAATCAAAGCGTTTACTGTATCAGAGTTATACTTCTTTACTTTATTTATTCGTAGGTTGGACGTGAGTTATATAACTTTTGTAGGATGAATTATAGCAAATGAAATACTTTTAGACTAATTATTTAGTAATAATTACACACGGAGCTTCTAAAACACTGAGTATATATACACTCGACCTTGGTGTCAAAGATGAATATAACTGTGTGCATATGTTAATTAGCAGGATTTTATGGAGGTAGGTCTGACGCGAAGGACGCTTGCATCGCCAAAGCTGGTTTGACATTGTCGTCTGATGCTGGTCGGAGCTGTCCGCTTTTGTGTGTAACTTTTTGATTGTAGCTGTGATTGTAGTTGACCTTTTGAATAAGGGAATTAAGGTTTTTATCATATTTGGACACGGAACGAACTTACACAAATTAGCTGTATGACCGCCGTCGCGTAAACAGTTCTCACATAGTTTATTATGTTATACATATTTAATTTACGATTCTAAATTATAACTTTAGAATATTTGACTCGCAAGTGGTTATCGTTGCATAGTAAACAAGATCTTTTACTCAACTGCGGCTTATTGGTGGAAACGTTGCAGTGGACTTTATTACTAGTGTGCGTAATTGTGTTGTTTATCGTTATTTGTTCTATCTATACCTATGCCATAAATCCTGTTTAAAAGTTTCTGAAACAGATAGCCGACATTAAAATATCTGATTTGAAGCAGTAATGGCTCAGTGGCATTGGCTATGGACTGCCGTGCAGCAGGTCCATGGTTCGAATCTCGCCGCGGGCTTGAGCTTCACCGCATGGTGGTAGGGCTTTTTGCGACCACCCTTGAGAAGAACATCTGTCGCCAAGCACCTAACAGTGTGTTCCGGCAGCAGTACTTGACAGCCAGAAAAATTACAGGAACATGAGACCTAACAACTGTACGTCTCAGTGTGACAGGCACAGTGCAATTCGTCGTTGACGAAATGGTCTGTTATAGGCAGAGGTTAGGCCAATTAATATCAGGTGAGCCTCGGGTTAGTTTCGTCACAATAACATAAAAAAACCGTTGTCAAATTACCCATAATATCACCCAAACAAGTGTTGTAATGTTGTACTAAATTTCATTATACAACTCCTTTTTAAAAAAAAGAACATTCAGCATGTATTGATGGAGTGTGTGCGGAATGAAAGCTATAGGAGATCTTGCTTTAATAGAAAAAGTATAACAGATGTTGGATACTGTAATTGTGTACTAGCAAGTCCTATGTCAGACCGTGCAGTTCAAATGTATAGATTAGCAGAGTTAGCTTTACAATAATTAGTTGGTAAGTTTGTATTTTAGCTTTACTGGGCGATATGGTCGCTTAGCGACAAAGCCCATACAAAAATTAAATATAAAAAAAAAAAAGAACATGGTCAGGCACTTGGTTTTCACTACCTCAGCGCCGTGTTTAAAAAAAGAACTGTTATTCGAACTCACGTCGTATCATGCCATTTTTGTTCGATAAGTAAGTAGTGCAAATATTAATGAGTTTATTGTTTATAAAAAATTGTGTTACAAGCTTTGATAACACAGCAACGTACAAAGTACATTTGTAACCAATTATTACCCGAAAAGTTGAGAAAACAATATGAAAAGGCGAACCGAGATTTCATGAATTGGAAATTATCAAAAAGTAGTACATCATTTTCTGAAGATGTGCCTTTAGTATATTTTCAAGAATGATCAGAAAATTAATATCTTCATCCCTAAATATTATTATTCTATTATTTTTTTAATCAAGTGCATTTCAATAATACTACGATCCAAAATGTAAATAATTATTATAATAAATAAGTCTATGAATCATCATTAGAATTGGCATACACCACAATGTACCTTCATTATTTCTTTACAGATACAAATAGTTACCTTGAATAACCACAGAAAATTGTATCTCACGGAAATTATCAGTTTTTGGAAATAAAGTAATGAAGTTTTACTTTTGACTGATTGTGGCTAAAAGTAGGTCGAATTGTGTGACTGAACGGAATCGGGGCACTCGCTTTCCAAGGAGTCTTGTCTGCCCCACTCATAGCGCCGGAGCTGTCATAGAATTACTTCACTTCTAATAATACATAATATACAAGTTTATGTTACCCCTCTTCCCTCAGTGGAAGGGAATATTCCGCCCTCTTTCCCCCCTTCCCATAGTACATATATATATATATATTATAGATTCTAAAGTTCATTCAACATTAAAGTTAATTCTATACAATGTTTGAATAGTTTTTTTAATACTTGTTACTACTAAAAAACTATGTTTCCGTTACTCCCCCTCTGGGGGGATGCCCCAAACCCCTCCTCCCCATTCTATAGTTCATATTTGTATGTATACCGATTCTAAAGTCCTTACTTACCCATACATAGTTTGTTTGTATTAGATATTCAGCAATGAAACTTTCCATGAATTTACAAAGATTTCTTACAACACTGTTCACCAACCTGTGTGTGTAAAAAACCCAGGGTGGTGTATAAAAAATTCTGAAAGCATATATGCTTTCAGAATTTTTCCTATCGTATATTTGTGATTTTGTAATGTAATCCGCATAGCAGGCGTTATTGCAAACCAAACAATATAAAAAAAAAATACTTACCTATTTTAATAATCAAATCCGCATTATTTTCCTGTTAAGCCGACGTAACTGACGTCACAAACGCCACGCAGCCAAACCGGAATAATTTCCGGCGGTTTCGCTTCTACACGAAGCATCCTCAGGAGGTCTTGACTATTCAAGCGCTTGAAGAGTCATTATCACTAAATACATTTCTTTTATATTTTTCAAGTGTTTAATTTAAATACTAATTTAATGTTTACTAAAACTATTTAATAAATATTTGTTATTAATAATAACTTTTTAGCTTAAATAAATGATCATTATTATTCCGTTAACTTAACTCTGATTTTCCTTTATGGAGCTTTTCATCTGTAATTTATATCGTCTTCTTTCACAGGTCAAGTCCCTTAAAACTTGGTAATGGCAACCTCCAACGGTGTCAATATGAAGATTAACGCTAGTAAAAGTATGTACGTTTTACTTAAATTTAACTAATGGATGTCATTACTAGTTTTAGACCAACAAATGGAGACTGTATCTGCCATCTGCTATTTGAAGCATTGGTGGCTCAGTTGCAATGGCTATGGACCACGCAGCAGGTCCATGGTTTGAATCCTGCCGCGGGCTTGAGCTTTTCATCGCATGGTGGAAGGGCATTTTGCGAATGCTGGCCTGACTAGTGACCTTAAAGTAGAAAATCCATCGCCAAGCACCTAAGTGTTCCAGCAGCTGTGTCCTTGAGAGCCAGTAATTCAGGGTTAAGCCTGTTAACACCTTCGACCACATCTTCCTTTAACATCAGGTGAGGTTGTGGTCAAAGTCTTACCTAAAAAAAATAAAAAGATATAATCTTCAGGGGGTCTTGACTCTTCTAACGCACTAATAAGAAAAATAAATATGTTTTTGGTGTCGTATATGTCATACATGATACGTATTTTAATTATTTTTTTTATGTTATTGTGACGGAACAACCTCAAAGCCCACCTGATGTTAAGCGGACTAACTTCTGCCTATAACAGATGCATTTCGTCACAAGTCACGAATTGCACTGCGCCCGTCACCTTGAGACATAGTTGTTAAGTCTCATGTGCCTGTAATTTGACTGGCTCTCAAGGACTGTTGGAAGGAATTCATTTTCATTTTTATTATTTTTTTACCGGTGGTGTGCCTTTGTTAAACAAGGCACTACAAACTAATTACACCACTGTAGCTACTACAACACTACTACTACAACTGCAGCTACGTGCACACCGACCTCAGAGGACCTCAAGAATGCGTCTGACAGGGCCGTGGTAGTAGCCGCCTATTGGGCAAAAATTATCTAAGAGTCAATTAGCCAAGTATTTCACGGCACTTAATCGAAATTAAAACATGTATAATATTACAGCAAGCGAAGCGAGCCCTATCACTATCCCACAACCTGAGCATTTTGTGGCACATTTTACTGAAAAACTACCAAACTTATAGATTTACGCTTTAACATAGTAATTTCTATATCTAGATGTGTTATCTGACAAAAAATATAATCTTATAACTGTAAAAATTAACATTAACAATTTTGTATTTATTGAATAGAATGTTACTATACTACTGACGCCATCTGTTAGAAAACCATAGAGTTAACGTCTCTGTAACACAACTAAACCCACTACCCAAATATATCGTAGGTAATCTACTTAATACTAGATGACACCACTAGAACCAGGTTGTTAAATAAACGCGAGCTCTAGCAAAGCTTAGCTTTTTGCTAGTTTATTTAACTCGACGTTTCGACCACGTCGCATTGATCGTGGTCACGAGTGGACTGAAGAAGTTGGTGTCAACGTCTTGAAGGAGTATTTTCTCTAACGACCTGCATATGATTTAGATATGTATCACCTCGACAGAAAACACTGACAACATCTACAGGTTTTAACAAAGGTTAAACGCATTTTAACTACTAATACATGTTTGAATCGCGATTTAGTCCCGTTAAATACTTTTAACTTTGTAGTCAAGTCGCAAAAATCTTGAAGTTACTGTAGCCAATTAGACATTGATATACAATTATTGAATTCTACCACAACGATAGCATTTAGGAAACCTGAACACATTGCTGGCCCATCGACAGTCCGAATGCTCTATCCCATAACCAGTTGGCAGAATGATCAGCATGCTTATAGTATTGCTTCGTTGAATTAATACTTATTTCTTTCTGCTGTTTTTGCATGTTTTATATTAACAATAACGTATGATACCAGCATTTGTATTAATTTACTGTTGCCTTTATAACTTTGGAGTAAAACACCATAATTTCGCATAAAATTCATCTTAAATATGTAACCTGGTTACAAATCCTATCTACAAAACAAGACAAATTAACTTATTCGAAGCCGAGCGGTAATAGCTATAGACTACTATGCCGCAGGTCCAAGGTTTGATCCCCGTTGCCGGCTTGAGCTTCACAGCATGAAGGAAAAGCATTTTGCGAATGCTCAAATAGTTATAGCTAACTCGAGTAATCAATCTGTCACCGAGCATATAACAGTGTGTTCCGGCAGCAGTCCTTGAGACCAAGTAAAATAACAGGCACATGAGCGTTAACAATTGTTTGTTATAGAGTGACGAACGCAGTTCAGTTCGTAATTTATGATGAAAGGCATCTGTTATAGACAGAGGTTACCGCTTAACATCAGGAGGAACTCTTGCTTGTTACGTCACAATCTGATTAAAAATGGTACACAATCGTGCATAAAAATTATAATGGTGTTTACGTATTTTTTGTTTCAGCGAAGGTGTTTTTTACATTGATTTTTGGTGCATTATTTCTATTTATTACATTTACATTTATTTTTGTGGACCCATTCCTTTTAATAGTGAATAATGTGAGTACCATAATGAATCGTTAAATTTGTTGCTTTTCTATATACAGATACATATTTTCTTAAAATAAATTTTTACATACACATTTATTTTCCCGTGTGCAGTGTTTTATGCAGTATATTTTTTAAAAGTAATTCATTAACCTCCTAGTAGAGAGATAACCTTGAATTAAGTTCAATGCATTTTTGTAATGAATGATGATGTTTACCATACAAATGTTATCATTAATATATTTTTATATCTAAAAAACTTATCCATTAGGTATTTTTTGCACTAATTAGTAGTTTGGTGGATCGTTCCACAAGAGATTTTAATTATATATATTACTATACCATCCAATGTCATTGATCTTTCATGTTACCCAATCGGTCTTCCTGTCCATCCGTTCATGAGTCACAGGTTTCTAACTCACTAAAGATATGAGTACAAACTAAGATATTTGATGTTGTCACTAATCCAAAACCATATTGGTTTTCGATAAGTAATAAAAAAATATTGAACCTCGTAAAAATATATTTTTATATATACATATCAATATTTTTAGAAAATATATTTTCATAGTACAGATCTCATTGACTTAGGGTACAAATAAAATGTTATTAATTTCATTTATTCTTAAAAAATAAATAAATCCGAGTCCATCTTAAAAACTAAACTAGTATAAAATCTGAAAACTTAGTATGCTATGTACAAATAAAAACATTGTGAACCTGCCAGTTTAAAACTTAAATCTGAAGCTATAAACAAAGCAATTTTTTTTTTCTTTTACGGGCTTTTGTTGTAATATGGAGCTCAACTTATAAGAATGAGTCCAAATGCTCAGAGTCTTCATGACTATGATGGTGTTGTAGAGACTTCGTCTGGACAATGGGACCTTACTGCATGACCTGCTCCTCACAGAGCTCGAAGGACCAAGAGTCCACATCTATCTATTTAACGTCACCAACGCTGAAGAGTTCCTGTCTGGACTGGATCAGAAGCTGAAACTGAAAGAAATTGGGCCTTTTGTGTACCAGTGAGTATGACATTAGGCTTAATATCACTTGACCATACGTACACTCAGTATTAATATAGTCGCCATCACCATTTTGAATGAATAATTAAGGTTTGAGCGTCATATATCTTCACGTGTCAGTAACTGTTTCTACCGGTTGAAAGTTTTACATATATTATCCTAATTTATCTGAGTACCTTTGCATATCACTAGTAGATTCCCATTATTCTCCCCAAATTTAAAGATGTTGACTGTGCCTACGGTCCTCGTCTTTTTGCTAAAACCTCGTTCAACGAGTTCAAAACGCATGTGCCCGCTTTTGTTTTCAAATTCCATGACGTAGCCACGTTCTTCCTTCCCTTAATCACCACCACATACTCAATATGAAGCATATAATAGAACTTCATCTTGCTACACTTATGTTTAGTGTGGTGGAGTCTTAACAGACACATTAACTATTTTTAAAATTTGTTTGGGCCAGAGACCATAATAAGTATGCCACTCGGGCCTCATCCTATTGCTTAATTACCGCTTGAAACCGCACTGTTGCGTTTCATGGTTTTCGTTTCTCTGCCACAAAGTGTTAGTTGGTAATTCGCTCCCCCTCTTAAAGATATTAAAGTAAAAGCCTAATTTCAGAAGTAAATTTAAATTTGTACATTTGCAAGAATTCCAAAAGAAATTTTAAACAATTGATTTATTATACAGTAATAATTGATTTCTAGCTTATCTCGCAAATTATTAAAAGGTTTATCACTATACAGAATTAATAACTTATCATAAATTATTTTGTGTTTATTTGTTCCATTCACTTGAATATATTATTTACATTTATCTGGGTACATCATTATAAGCGATTGTATATGCAATAAATTAAAATCAGCATGTTTAAAGGTGGAAAAAGTTACAAAGTGCTTGTAATTAATGTGTTGTTTTTTAATGGCTGGGGTGTCACGTTATATATTGAGAAGATATATTTTTAATTTAGTTTATTCGTTTTTAGTGAAAATATTTTTTTTAATTTTGCTTACCTATATTATATTTTTTTCAAAACTTTTATGCCTTTTTTATATTTTTTTTACGTTTTCTTGTCAATATGATTTTACGTAATACCAGGAAAACTATAGTATACAATATTATTAACATAGGGTAATTGTTTTACCTTTAATATACATTGTGTCCGTACATCACTTAGGTCTTGGCGGAATATCAGCGCTGTAGGCTTGTCTGTGTCACAACCTGGGCCAAGTGCTGTTTTGGACTGCACTTGATAGTAGCTTTAATTTATAATTTTTTGAACATGTGTTGTATAATCATTAATCTTATTTTATGTACAAATTGTGACTGCATACTTTTATATGTATATTTGTATGTGTTGTCTTTACTGTATTTGAGCTTTTGTTTAATAAGTTCTAAATACATGATTTTTTTCTTCTGTAAGGAGAAGAAATTCTCCTTACATAAGTTGCACTTAAAAGTTGTTGATGACTCTGATTGTTTGATTGATCTGATTTTTCCAATTGATGATTGTTGACTGCTCTGGATCCTTTCGCGTGTGTAGCTGATGTATTTGTGCTGTCCTAATAGAATCTTCTGGTTTATACAAGACTAGGGCCTTTAACCCTCCAAGAAACCTGCCATTCGTTCAAAATTTTGGAAACCGCCTCGCTTTGCATCGTTATAGTTTTTTTATAAAGGAAAGGATCTAATACTGCATGATATAAAAGTACTACCGAAAATGTTTTACTTGATTTAAAAATCCGTCGTTCTTTTTCAGAGAATACCGCACAAATCATGATTTAGAAATTAACCGTGAGCCTGGCATCATGAGGTATACTCCCAAGCTCCGGGTTCAGTTCATTGAAGAAGAATCTTACGGTCGTCCTGAAGATATCAATCTTACTCTGCCTAACATACCTCTGCTTGTAAGTTCAATGTTTAATTCGACATATGTGTTGGGTAGTAGTGACAGAAAAACATGCTAAGTAAGAAATCTATCGCACCTTAAGTGAGATCCGGGATATATTTTTGAGGGCTAGTCCATATTTTTAGGTTAAGATTAACATAATATATCATCTGAAAACAGTTGAGACAATGGTAAAAAGTTAATATATATGAATGTAGCTGTTAAAAAAATATTTATTTTAACAAAATACATAAGCGTTTGACATGATTTTAACGTTGACAAGTCATCAGAAGTCAGAAATAATTGTAACAATGTAATGTTACCACCGTGTCACATTTAAAGATCTCGTACTAGGATTCAACTAACGAAAACACAGGCTGTCCTATGTTTATATTACCTTCGCTGCTTCGAAATAAAAGTCTAATGCTTCAGAACTTATGCTATTTTACTAATATAGTATATAATTACTATACTCATTATACCTCGGCGTCTGTTTCAAGTTGATTTTGTTTATTGACATCTGCGATTTTCTTTTCATTCTTAACTTCTTATAAAATATGTTTGTTTTTAATTTAACCCATTTCTTTTTCTTTTAAACAGATTCTTAGATATTCAGAATCGCAATCCCGTCCGTTTCATTCTTACATTAGAACCTTCTATTGTTAATACTGTGTTTCGAAAAGTTTTTTTTCTATCTTATACAATCTACAACAATCACAAAATGCAACCAAAATGCCAAAATCATTTTGCTGGTTCCTGTATCTGAATTCCGGCTGGCTGATAAACATCAATCCGCGAGACAAAGTATATGTGCATTTCTCTTACCCAACTTCTCGTAAAGTAAACTAGTGTGACATAATATATAAATGAAGTAACAATATGTTATATCTAATTTCGGTTTATTCGACTATATGGATCATGGTGAAAGGTAGATATTAGATTATAAAAGTAACAGAACGCCTCCCCCCTACCGCACTCGTTTGTGGTAGGGTGCACGTGACTAGACAAAGTCAGTATAAATACTTTTAACTCAAAACAGTAGTATTTCTATATAATTCCTAACAATAGTGATATAGACTAGATGAAGTAGAACTAGACTTTTTTTATGTTATTATGTGGGTTGCCAGCCTAGAATGTCACCACCCCATTGCTACCTGTAGGTGTTGTAAGAGGCGACTAAAGGAGGAATACCGAAAGGTGGTTAATGCATTACCGCTCTTAATGGGGGAGGCTGTATTCAGCAGTGGACAATTCGGCTGATGCAGTATGTCATTGTGACCTTACTAGCCCTGATGTTAAGTTGTATCCTCTGCCTATAACGTGACGAACACTGTGCCCGTCACCCTGAGACATACAGTTGGTAAGTCTGATCATGTGTCTGTAATTTCACTGGCCCTCAATGACTTCTGGCGACACTGTTAGGTGATTGGCGACAGATTTTCTTCATGGAGATGGTAGCTGGCCAGGTGGGCACTCGCAAAATGCCCTTCCACCATGCGTTGAAGCTCAAACCGGCGGCGGGGATGGAACCATAAACCTGTGGCACAGTCTATAGCTATAACCGCACGGCTATCATTACTTCAAAAAATTCTGTGTCTTTTGATCAAATTAGAATATAGGTAATATGACCCAGATGAAATTCTAAGAACAATTCAATTGGTTCCAGTCGGCCACTGCTCTGATAAGCAAGTATCCCTACTTCATGCGGCAGATCTTCAACATGGTGGTATCTGGAGTCCAGTCGAAAGCGTTCATCAACATCCGTGTCCACGACTACTTCTGGGGCTATCCAGACCCGCTCATCAATTTGGCCAATACAGCAGTTCCAGGACTTATATACTTCAAATCAGTCGGGCTGTTGGAAAGGGTATGACTATAATTATGAACCAGCTTCCACAAAACTGTTTTCTAGTTTTCAAGTCGAAATGTAGATCATATACATTTACACACGACTTTTACTGCATTACCGGTGACCATTTTTTTTATTATACTTGCCTCCAAGTCCGTCACATTTACATTTCATTAAGTTTGGTTTAGTAGAATTTCATTAATTCACCCGAAATAAGTATTAGGACTGGAGGGAAGTCTCAAATTTTCATATAAAAAGTGAAAATGTTTCTACTCTTCTAAACAATTACCGATTTTGATGATTTTTGAAAATGTAATATGTATAAGATGTGTGTGTAAGATGTTATTAATATCTAGGTTTGTAAATTTGATTGTTATCATTTTATCAAAGAAATTTGAATTAATGGGTATTTAAATACCGATAATTTCTCAAAACTTGTATCTTTAGTTTGTGTAATATTTATATAAAAAATAATAATAAATAAAAAAAAGGAGAACCTATAAACCTAGTTTATTCTGTCAGTTATAAAATAAGACTTACATTTTTAGATTTGTATAATGTTTACTATAGGAGATAAGTTTTCTCCCAGAACGCAAATACTTGAAAAAGCTGCAATTGTCCTTATCGTAGTATTATGTTCGGGCGTTTAGCGGCGAGACAGAATCACTTTGTTAAAATACCTATTTTTCTGTAGGATCTTCTCTTCCCGTTCCTCTTAAGTGGTGACCAATGACCATGCCTGTGGAGCTCAGTAGATATATTTGCACTAGATTAGAACATAGGCTATGACCTAATTCTGGCTGGTTCAAATAATTATGTTTTAAGCATAATTATTTAATTTCAAATCTTAGATGTTTGTTTGTAGCGGGTCGATTAATCTTATCATAGAATGCGAGTGTATGTTAAACTACTACTGAAAATTAAACCATGCGCATCGTAGATAATTATAACAATAGATATGGAGACAATAGAAACACTATTGTTTCTAGAATTATATTATTCAACTCAGTCTTCGGTTACGTCTGTTGGTATTTAATTTGTGATGTTTTTATTCTATTGACTTTTCAAACTACTGCCAATTCTAAAATTTGAAGCATGAGTTTGACAAAACTTGCAATAACCTATATTGTTTTGCGTACTTTTTTTTAGGTTCAGAAACTCTTAGGCACATTCAAAATTAAATATTAGCACTTGTCCGTCATGAGCTGCTTAAAAATTTGCAGCGTAGTTATTTTTTATTGCGAGTGTGAGAAAAGGTTATTCACGAACAAAACTATTATGGTTAACGTGCAGTGCAATTCTGCAACTTATTTATTAACTTCTCATTAGTACCTTAAAATACTTTAAAGTATTGAAGAATTTTCATCTAACACATAATATTTTTCTTACTGGTAGATGCAAAAAGTTGTAGGATTTAAGCGAGAGCCATTTTTTTCAGGTCTCATGCCTTTTTAATTTTTCAATCATTATTCTAATAGTCTAGAATAAAGAATATTTGCTAGTGGTGATAAAAATTGAAAGTTAAAATTCCATCACAAAACCACTTCGCTCTATTGTTGAACAAATAACTATTTTTTTTTGTTATAACATTATGTGCGTTACTAGATCCATACATTTACTCGCACAAAAGCTGTAATTCTACATTAATTATTTATTTATTCGTAATTATTACTAAAATGCTTAATCAGATTCACTATATTACTTTTAGTTTTACGAATTCGAAGTTGAGTATCGAATGGAGCTGGGAACCACAGACGCAGATAGATTCAGCGTTAGAAGCACAAACAAAAATATATTGCAAGGAACAGTATCTCGATATTATGCTGAAAAGTAAGTAGCTTTTCCTGTTTTTTTTTATTTGAAAAGAATTAAGAATGAGAAAGTACAAGTACGATGAGTGGGGTTTTGATTAAAATATTTTATCCATGTGATTTTGGAATGTCCCGCTTATTTTTCGAACTCATCGACGATGTCTCAGTTTCTAACTGCCCATCACCGTATACGTAACGTACCTAGTTACTACCAATTGCCTACATACAACAAGAAGGTGTAAAATCTACTCCTGTAACAGGATACGATACTAGATCGATTATACTTGTACATATGGTACCTCAGCAGTATACTGCCTTCCGTGCTCAGGGTAGGTCCCATTGGTTCTATGGAACATGACGTCCTCAGACACAATTTATCATAAATGTTACTCCGTACCTGTACTATATGGTAGGTGTAATAAGAACAAATTTGAGCCCTCGACGGCAGCACATGTCTCCGCACCAAAGATCGCTGGTTCGAATGCGCCGTAGTTATTTTGTTTTCGATTGTGCTTTTGGAAGCTTCTTTGTTTACGCAATGTGTAAAATAATAATTATCACAATATTATATTAATATTTTAGAAGAAAATATATATATACTTAATAGAATTAATTATATATATATATATATATATATATTTATTGGCCAATATGCTAGCTTTGACCACTATTTTGCCTGCTAGTGATGATACGGCAGAAGATATTGTTCAGGCGATCATGGAATTACTGGCTCTTAAAAATAGCTGCCGAATCACTTCAGGTGCTGGTAGCCAGCCAGGCAGGTATTTGCAAAATATACTATAAAAATTAAAATATCACTAAATAAAAAAAGTAAATTAGTGAGGTCTTTCGTTTAAATTAAAGAGTCAAGAAGTCCTCCTGAAGATACTTCGTGTAGAAGCAAATCACGGAGATAATCCCTTTAGGCTGCGCGGCGTTTCTGACGTTTATAGTTTTATATTTGTATATGTACCTGCTCAGTTACAATACCTATGGACACCGTTTTTTCACCGTCTTTTTGTTTACACTCTAGTATTATTCGTTTGTAGGTCAATGGCACTAAAAATGGTCATAAAAAGTACAAAATCACAACAAGAGAAAAAAAATATAGTCATGAGCGGAGAATGCGTCATTGCAAATATTAAAATATATCATAAAAACAGTTGTTGTAGGTATAAAATACGGTTTACACCATTACTTCATGTATGATACTTCTACTGTACCTACTTACCCGAATAGCTTTAGAGAACTTTCAAAGCCGCTGAGGTTTCGCAAATTATTCCAGGGCTATGTTCTACAACAATTCCTACGAAGGTGCAGCCTTCCCCGCGGGATTATCACCTGACATGAACATCCACATCTACCGGCACTGCATATGTAAGACCTTCGAGCTTCAGTACCTGGGCTCCAGAAGCATGTACTACGGGGGAGAGGCTTTCGTCTACACGTTCCATAATAAGACGTTCAATGACCACCAAGTTTGCGACTCTACGGGCTGGTGTCCAGGTGGATTGATGAACCTAGCGCCTTGCTATTTTGGTATGTATCCTTCCTATTAATATAAGGACTGGTTCATATCTTCCTATTGGATGTCTTGAAGGACGCCTATGGAATAGAGTGTGCTGCTGATCAGTACTTCACTACTCACCTCGACTTAGTTCAAGAGTTGCTGCGTATTAGACGCACATAACGCCGTAAGGTAGCAGCTATGCTACCAGCTAGAGCTTGCCCAAGGAAGATTAGCTGATGGATGGCAGCCATGAAACTGAAAACAAAACTTTCTACAATATGTTATTGTTGCTCTTTGTGTTGTTATGGAGTCATAACTTATTGTGCCCTTTATACCTGCAAGACTAGTGGCCCAATTATGTGGTTTACTACTAATAATAGCTGATTAAAATCATAGTTTTTTTTTATTTTGCGGTAACTTACTAACCCCTAGTCCCCTAAAAAACATTGTTGCTAAAGCTCGCCTCACTGCCCTTCCATACCACTACCAGTTAATATTTATAAAGATCGTGGTTCGTTCGGTCAGTAAAAGAAATACTACTATTGTCAAAGTTAAACAATTATTATTATTCCAGGTTTACCTTTCGTGATGTCCAAAGGCAACTTTCTGGACGCTGACCCGCGTCTCTTGGATAGATTAGAAGGCCTGACTCCTAACAGAAATTTATACGATTCTGAAATTATCATAGATCCGGTAAGGCTATTAACATCATTTAAGGCGCTTCTTTGCTAAATATTCATATTGAACTCTGCTCATTAATGTAGATACTTATTAGAAGATTTTGCAATATCGTGCTGTCTTGGTAACTACTAAGTAAAACTAGAGATGTAATTGGTGGTATCTCCAACAAGAGTCCGTTGAGCAAGTGGGTACCACCGCAATGGTAGATATTCTGTCTAAACACAGTAGTGTGCAAACACTACTGTAAACACGGTTGTGTGCAAACACTACTGTGTTTAGGAGTAAAAGGCATGGTAGCAGGTGAATTTACTGGGTGACTGAGATAAAAGACCATAATTTGGCTATCTATGATTTTCTTTATGAAGTCTCAAAAAACATAGATAATGCAAGATCTGTTCTAGCACTTTATATGAAATTGTCCAAGGCTTTTGACCACGTAGATCATACAATTTTATCCAATAAACTGTCAGCATATGGAATAAGAGCAAATGCCCATAAACTAATAAAATCATACCTTAGTAATAGAACCCAAATAACACAAACACAAAGAATAAGTCGGCAAACCAAGACCGAAACTATTTACTCTTCAGAAGTAGATAATGTGTGCTTTGGTGTACCCCAAGGAAGTGTGCTTGTTTCTTTGTTGTTTTTAATTTATATTAATGATTTCTCATCCGTAACGAATTTCCATATGACATTGTTTGCTGATGACTGTACGGTTTTATTTACATTTGACAAAAAGTCTGCTGACATGGAACAAACAATAAATTATAATTTGACATTGCTCATTAACTGGCTGACATTAAATAATTAAAAAAATAATATAGATAAGACGAAGGTTATGAATTTTAAACCACGTCAAAATACTCCATTAGACATTGACATCAACTATAACGGGAATAGTATTAAGGAAATCGACACTACTAGGTTCTTAGGTATAGAAATAGATAGTAAATTGACCTGAAAACCCCATATTGACAAAATCTATAAAATACTACTCCAATTTGCATTTGCCTTGAAAAAATTAATAATTGTAGTAAACGAAAGCGCGTTGCTGACGGCATATCATGGATATTCTGACATTTTAATTGAGAATCTTTGATAATGCTATTAAGTTACGACAGTTAATTGTAATTGCATCTCATTATGTATTGTTTCTTTATCAAATTTATTTTATGTATAAAGCTCTTGTATGCTAATTAAGCGGATCTAGCGAATTATGATTAATTTATTTGAGACCACATTTAATGTACTACCTAGAACCACAAGAAAATTAATCATTATCATTATCATTGAACGAACATCTCGGAGTGACGAGTCCAGTGCAGTGTCAAGTAGAACAAGTATGGTGACATTGCAGCTGTAATGGACAGTTGTAACGCTTATCATTAGTGAGGAGGCTGGACCATCCCATCACTAAATAACATAAATAAACTATGTGTTTTAACGTTTTATTTCAGAAAATTGGAGTCACAATATCAGGCTCCGTATCCCTGCAGGTGAACCTCTTCCTCGCCGATGTCGGATTTAATTCAGAGACGAAGTTATTAAAAGATACCGTCGTGCCGCTCTCCAGTGTACTTCTTGTATGTATTACATAATATTTCGCAGGGAAATTATGAAAACAGGGATTTTATTGATTGAATCGATGAACATTTTAATTATTAAACATTTGTAGTAGTGTAGTATCATATTTAGAAATGATTACAAGCAATCATTTCTAAATATGATTATAAGCATTTTCACGTGCTAAGCGGAAATCACATTTTACAAATTATTGGATCACAACATTTTTGCCCCGGGCGGACTTTTTGTCCTGCACAAAGTTTCGGCTCGAAAAAGTGTGTCCAGGTGGCCGAGTGGGCTAGGCATCCGGCGTGAAATTGTAGGATGCGGGTTCGATTCCCGTCCGGGACATACATTTTGTGCACCAAATTTTTTTTAAATATATTTCATAATTTAATTTAATTTTTCCGAGAAAATATATCTCATTCAATAAGTTTTTTAAGTGATGCCGTTTATTCATCATCATCATTAAAAGCTGTAGAAATGTCACTGTTGAACAAATGCCTCCCCTAAAGGAGGTTTTGCTGTAATCTCCACGCTTGGCACATGTCGTGGGGATCTCTTGGGGTAATGAGATGGCAGTTCTTCAGGAGGCGCTGCTGCCCACTTCATAATATTTTTTTTTCCTTCGCCTCTTACGACGCCCACGGGATGATATAATAATATAATTATAATAATAATAATCATTTAATTCAGATAAAATCCATATCACTTACATATTGTTCCGAAAACTAAAATTACAAAAATATTAATAATGTCACTAGAGATATAATCAAAATAGTCAACATATTTATCTTTTGAAGGTTGAGACAATATATAAATAGTAAAAATAATTATGTTAATCGTAAAATTAAGTAATACATGAATGATCACAATAAAATAATGAACTAATGATACGCATATAATTAAATTTGAAATTGAAGTCAAAATATCCATAAAAAAATTCATAATTATATTAAAATTCATATTAAAAAAAAATGTCACATTAAATATCTATACAATTATATATAATGTCATATATCTTTACAATTATCTCAACCTGTATTTTGGCTTGACTCCCGAGTGCTCAACATGAAGTTTGGTCCAGTGCTGCATTATTGGGCAACCTATGTCCATCCTCCACGCAAACAACTGCAGGTAGCTGTTGGAGCTGCCCTTCACGCGGCGCATCAGGGATGCCACTCGTTTACGAACGATTGCTGGGAAGCTATCTATGTGCGCATCCGCAAACATCCCTGAAGCGCTACAATATGGTGGCAGCCCCATCAGCACTCTAAAGGCGTTGTTGTATTGGGTGCGCAGGGCTGTGTACGACTTCTTTGTATGCTTGACCCATAGGCTGCAGGTGTAAAACGATTGGCAAAAAGCTCTAAAAAGCGTCGCCTTGACTTCTACTGTACACCTTGCAAACCTACGAGCCAGCATATTGGCTCTAACAGATAACGCCCTGCGCTCCCTCTCCATATCAACATCATCCTTGAGCGTCTCGGTGACCCAATGGCCCAGATACTTAAATTGTGATACTCTTTTAAGTATATTTCCCTTAAGTAAGACAGATGGCACAGTGTCGTAAGTTTTTAGACCAGCCTTGAAGACCATGAGCTCACTTTTGATCTCGTTGTATCTGAGCCCGTGGGCCTCCGCGTAACGCTCACAAATAAAAATGAGTTTTCTGAGGGCACTGATCGATGGGCTCAGCAGCACCATGTCATCCGCATAACTGATGCTGTTGACAAAAACACCATCAATTGAGCAACCGACACCAGCGCTGCTGAGCTCATGGATCAGGCGGTCAATGTAGAGATTGAAAAGACTGGGTGATGTCAGCCCGCCCTGCCTAACACCACATTCCAATCTGTACGTGTCCGATAATGACCCCGACCATCTCACCATATTTGTCTGATTACCATACCAGTATTGCAAGAGGCAAGTAAATTCTATTGGGAGGCCAGTATCAACTGACAATTTCTGCCACAGCTTGTCGTACGCAACCAGATCCAAGGCCTTCGATAAATCTAAGAAGCAGGCGTAGACAGGCGTGCTTCTGTCAGTGTAGTACTGGACGGTATGTTTGAGATTCAGTATCGCCGATTCCATCGACAGCCCCCGTCTAAAACCGAATTGAGCGTCATGAAGCTCTAGGTGTCTTCTCAACTGAACATCAATTACACCGTCCAGCACTTTAGCAATTACAGTTGCAAGTGATATTGGCCTGTAATTACATAGGCTAGATGAGTCTCCCGTTTTATTCTTAACAATAGGGACAACTACCGTTTGCATCATTGCCTCTGGCAGATATGAGTGACTAACACAAAAAGTGAAAAACATGGCGAGCACCCTCGGCATATGAACGCCTGCATGCTGCAGGTGTTCAATGCTCAATGAGTCGTGACCGGGGGATCTTCCTCGTTTCATGTTCCTCACCACACCTGTAACCTCCTTCGCAGTAATACGCGTAACGGGTTTCCCTGTAGCCAATTTTTCCGCCTTGATCTTAGCAGAACCCAAGGGCGAGCATACTTTAAAATGATCCCGAAATCGATTGGCAATCTGGACGGGATCACTAATACCCTCTACACTCACAGGGACACTCTGTTTCGGATTAATTTTATTTGTCTGCTTTCAAAACTTGCCAAAATCTTTAGCTGAATGCTGTGTTGCCAAGATATCCATTTTTATCTGGGTCTGATTATCCCTACACCATTTAAGCTTCATTTTAATTTTTTTTCGCGATTCACGCATTTTGTCGAATATAGGACCAGATAAGGGTTTTCCGTAGGAGATCCAATCCTGAAACCGAAACCGAGCCTCCCCATGAGCTGATTTAACAAATTTATTCCATCCTACAACATTCACTTTTCTTTTTGATCTAGTCTTATTATAACATTTACTGGTTGAAGCCGCATTTCTTATAGTATTCACAATGTTATTATACATTGTGTCAATTATTTTTCTGTGTCCTATGTTACTACATGTTATATCACTACATTTGCTAAACTCTGCGGGAAAATCGATATCACGCAGCCCAGTTGAACACATTCGCCTATATCGATCAACCTGCGCGCTGTCTCTTTCTCCCCACATAGCGCTATCAGGTACGGAACACGGAACCGATATTTTAGGCACTAAAATATTTAAATCAGTTACCATTTCGACAGCAAAGTGATCAGAAGATGACATTTCATACCTTATCTTGACATCCAGAATCGTTAACCTTGCGACTTCAGTTGTAACTATATGGTCTAACCATGAAGTAGTCCCATGTGCACCACTTATAAATGTGAACGAGTCTGAATGCACGCCCAAGTATTCCACGTCAACGCATGTCCAACTCTGATCATTACAAAAAATTATAAATTCCACGCCAAATAGCGTGCCAGGGTGAGCATTAAAATCACCCAATATATAGACTGAATCTACGTTACAAGTTTCAATAACAGCATTTATTTCACCGAAACAGTCTATAAATTTATCTAGATTGTCCGCGTCATTCGTAGGCATATATACCGACATGACAAGAAACTCGCGATCATCTAATGTCACCTTTATCGCTGCGATACGCTCACTAACACAATCTATGACGGACACTGAGTGAAATATATTTTTACGCCACAGAATAGCGACACCGCCGTACGGCCTTCCTTTCAGCATTCCCACAGAGGTGTCCACCGCTGACTTCCCGGTGTATGCGTAATCTGGATCGATGCCTCCGAGGAACTGAATATCATGTGGAAGCAGCCATGTCTCCTGCAGTGCCACAAAATCCGCCGTTTCACACAGTGTTCTTACATAATCAATAGAGTTTTTAATGGAATAGCAATTGAATGTTACAAATTTTGTTCGATTTAGTCTCCTATGTTTGTCTTGATCCATTTTCTTTTTATATTAAAATCAACAAACTTTCTAACTGTTACACCCTCGGGCCATAAAGACTCTTCTAGAAATAATGACAGTTTTGTACTTGGTACAAACATCTTATATGCGTTATATTGCTTCTGTATTTTGGGCTTAATTCTCTGTAAATTGACACGGACCTGCGTTTTATTTAGTAAGTAATCCTTTATATCGCTTTCTGATGTTCCTGCGTCAACGTTATTTACGGATAACGGCACTTTAATGTCTGCAGCTTTAAATTTTTCATTCGAACTAATTTGGGCTTTGCCCTCCAAGGTGCTAAATCGATTCTTGTGTCTCTTTTTCTGTGCTAAAATCCACTCATCGCTTGGTTTTGCTAGCTTCCATTCGCCTTCCTCGCTGGTTATATTCGCAAAAGTTTTTAGAACGGCAGCGGCTGGCGTAGAAGTCACCTGTTGATTCATGCACAGGCCGGCCACAGTGTGGCCTCCACGCTGCACTTGCGCAGGCAGCCCGGGCGGCGGCGTTGTTGTCAAGTGCATGTTCGAAACCGCAGTCACGGCCTCCACACGCTCACGCACCTTTTGCACTGTAGCGACAAAGACATGGGGATCGCACTCAGCGGTGCGCGCGGGGGGCTCAGCCGCACAGGCGGCCTGCGGTGATGACTCACTTTGCACTGTCCGATTTTGCATATTTTGCTCAGTTTGCAAAATGTGGGGTAGGCCGGGTGGCCCACTGTCCATTAAATAACTGTCGGATACTCTGCCGGCACCTCTCTTTTTAATTACGTGACAGTCACTATTATTATTTACCAATGATTTATTTTTGAGAGTCGTTACCTCGTTTGCCAGTTCATTAAACTTGTCTTCTGTGACGTAAGACTCTTTTATTGTTCTGAGCTCATTTTGTATAACCAGGACATCTTTTAGAAGCCTCGTAGGGTCTACGTGGTCAAAATGGAGGGGGGGGAGCCTCTGTAAATCTCGGGCCACGTAAATCGGTGTCAGTTCCGGCTCTGTCTCCTTTAGTGCGCTAATTACGTCATTCAAATCTCTTTGTGAACGTCCATCCCTCTTCCGATTTATCTGCCGTTTGGTGGTCGTTATCGATTCAAATAATAAACACTTTGCCGTAAACGACGAAGTGCAAATTCGCACTAAACTGTCTTCACTCATAACATCTATTTTATTTTGAATAAATGCAAGAACTTCACAAATAACTATGTTGCAACTACTGCATTTCACTATATTTGACGTCATCCTGGCACGATGAGTCGCGAAAAAAATACAAATGATACGTTCGTTTGCTAGCGCGCGCAAACGCAGACTGGAATATAGGGGATGCAATTCTTACCCATCGCCCTACGAGATATAGTTGAGCCCATAATTAACGTAAAATCATTTTTGGTACCGATTTAACAAATTTATGAGATTCGACTGCCTGGTTGATACGATGCGAAAAAAATGTGGTTATTGGATATTTACGAAAATTATACTGTTTACGGTAAAATCCAAAATGTTATAACACATATAAATGTTAATTCTTTTTAAAAAAAATAGTAGATGAGAGTGAGGTATAGTGACCAGGATTAAGTCCGGATAGTAAGCAACCATTTAGATGACTAAATTTGTCTAATCGCACAGAATAAACCCAATTTATGTCTCATCTCTTTGAGTTGTGCTAATTTAGGCACACACTGAGTTCTGCTTTGTGTTCACTGTGGGGTATGCAATCGCTTGGACGCACACAACAGCTGTATGACCAGACGGTCAAAGAGAACGCAAGTTATTTTGGAGTTCTATGTAAGTTGACAACTTAGTTGCATTGGTTGGTACTACTTTTGAAGATAGTACCTCCAAAGCAAGCCTCTTGTATTAAATAGATTCAGGCGTAACTTTGCGGAAATCCATATTTAATAATAACAAATATTTTTAAATTATTTTATGAAAATCTTTTATTACTAATAATATTTTAATAAAACACTTAAAAAATACAAAATATATCTAGTGACAATTCCGCCTCATTTTCCTGTTAAACCGACGTTACGTCACAACGCCACGCAGCCAAACCGAAAGAATTATCGACGCGTTTCGCTTCTACACTAAGCATCCTCAGGAGATCTTGACTCTACGAGCGTACGATCGAGAATTGTGCGTTCGTAGAGTCAAGTGAGAGAAAATACCTTTGCTCAATGATTTGAAAAATCGTGATAGTAAGACAGACATGGTATACGTGTGACCTTCAACTAAGTTTGCAGAACTGTAGAACTCAGCCGCTTGATCTATGTAGTGCAGTGAATGTGGAACGCAGAACTGCAGAACTCTATACCACTGGGCGTGGGCTAAGCGCCTTAAACTGGCCAAAAATTTTATGACTTTTGTATTTTCCTTCATTTAAGTTTTGGGTTTAGGGTTTTAGGGTAAACAGAATTACATAAGTCTCACAATAGTATTACAATTGAACAAGAAAAACAGGTACGATACCAACTGCGGTAGTGGACTTGAATATTAGGGGATACTATGGTCGATAGGAATCTCATTTGCTTTTGTTGTCATTGATAATGTTTAAATTGTACATAAATAGCGTTTCTGTTGAAAGTAATTACACTCATTCATTTATTTTTCAGAAACAACCCAGAACGCTGGAGGTGGTAAAAAATGCTCTGCATCTCGTGTACTCACAAGGTCCTGTTATTATTCTAATTTCCCAAATTCTGTGTACAGTATTAGGTTTGGGGCTGCTTTTCTATTCAGCTAAATTGATATATGATAGAAAAAAAAATGTATATGATACTTATCCGACAAATAAGTTCACGACTGCTGAAAATCCACTTTTGTAATAATTTATTATCTTGATATTAGTTTATTTTGTAAGTAATATTTTATGTAAGATAGATAGATAGATAACTCTTAATTGTACACACCACTACATAACAATAAAAAAATATACGAAGGATTACAGTCAAGTGTTGCCATGGGCGGCCTTATTACTAACAGTGGTATTAATTTAATAACTTTGTTTTATAATATATCTTTATTTTATATTTATTTAATAATGTCTCTTGTCTAGCGTTAGGGCACAAAGCAAGTGAAATTAGTAGGTAAACTATACATAAGAACTAACGTCTTGGAGTTATGAGCGTATTGCACTGTCAAGCAGAAAGAGGGTGGTAACACTGTATCTGTACTGGACAGGCGTGACAGCCGAACAACAACAGGTAACTCGACCGTCTAATTAGTAAAAAAATAACTAAATACCCTGGGTCGTGAACGATACTATAGGGTGGGATGCAACATTACTGTGTTGATTTACTGGCATCATCCATATTTCCATACTTCCTTTCACTAATTGCGCAGCGACTATAAACTCGTATATTTTTAATTTTCTAATAGCCACATTATTTTTTCGTCACTAATATAGTAATATCTAAAAAATTATATAATGTCTCAAAGTCTAGGCAGTACCATTAGCAGTATAAGTAAAGCAAAGGAAAACTATTATATAAAATAAAAGTTCTAGTAGTACTGGAAATAAACTGGCTTACAGCCATGAAGCGATCTGAACATGTTATTTATTCCTAATGTAATAGGTAGCATTTTCCGGTTAGTAAAAAAATCATTTACTTCGTACTGATGAAAATTAGGTTGACTTGTATGTATTGAGGCCAGCTAGCGTTATTATTTGGTGACTACACCAAATTATACATACTTATTACTGTTGTCTTAGGTTTTCGCGATTATTACACATAGTAATTGAACAACTTTAAACGGTTTAAATCGCGTATATTATATATATCATTATTTTTGTCCCGACGTTTCAAACACTTTGCAGTAATCGTGGTCACGGGTGACTAATTGGTTTTATTTGTCACATGAGTTATTAAGAAAATTATTTGGTCTACCGTCAGAAATTTTATATTAATCATAACGTTCCCTATTCACGCAGTATTCGCTCACAGTGGCCAGAAGTCTTGCAATTTTGTGTTGGCCATGGGATTTAATTAATTCGATAACAGGATGCCAAGCAAGTGGTACTTACCAACCTGAAATTTGGGTACTTTTTAATTTCAATAGCCTCGCGTAACATTCTTGGCATAAACCGGGTCTCTCTGGCGAGAATTTGTGGATTGTCGAACCGAATGTAGTGGTTGGGTTTGTCCTGGGCATGTTCACAAACCGCAGACTTGGTCGAGCGTCTGTTCTTCATGTCAGCAATGTGTTCTTTTACCCGGATACCAATGCTCCTCTTTGTTTGCCCAATGTATGACAGCCCACGTTCACAATCAAGTTTGTAAACACTTGACGTCACTGACAAAATTGGTAATATCTTAAGACGAGCTTCAATAAAAACTTACTTCAAGCCGCACAAGATCAACCAATTTTTAAGACCTGTTAAGAGCAATATTCCCCTACAAGATCTGCATCCTGTTAAGAGCAATATTCCCCTACAAGATCTGCATCTTGTAGGGGAATATTGCTCTTAACAGGTCTTAAAAATTGGTTGATCTTGTGCGGCTTGAAGTAAGTTTTTATTGAAGCTCGTCTTAAGATATTACCAATTTTGTCAGTGACACCCGTAATGTAAAGTACGATGGCAGGTTGTCTCTCAACTGTGGAAGGCTTGGGCCGGCTTCTGTGACGCATTCTTGGGAGCTTGTGATTATAGCTTCGCAGTACTTGTTTTACATACTGAAGCTCTTCCTTGTGATGGTCAGTGTCGCACATGCCATGTGCTCTCTGTAACAGAGATTTGCCTACGGTAGCCAACTGACATGGATAGTGATGGGAGTTACTATTGAGATATTTATCTGTATGGGTTTCCTATACACTGTATGACTAAAGGAGTTGTCAGGATTCCTGATGACTAAAACATCAAGAAAAGCTAAGCATTTTTTGACCTCAGGCTCCATTGTGAATTGAATTTTGTTATATAAGGAGTTTAAATGGTTTAGAAATGCAGAAACTTTATTACAGGGGAGGATGGTAAAAGTATCATCTACATACCATTTGTAGATCTTCGGCATAGCCACAGCTGTGGAGAAAGCTCTCTCCTCGAAGTCCTCCATAAAAATATCTGCGACAACGGGGGAGACTGGAGAACCCATAGCTACACCATCAATCTGTATGTAGAACTTATTTTCCCAGAATAGATAGCCAGATGTTAGGCAATTTTCTAGTAATTCTTCATATTCCATGGGAAGGTCTCACTAAGTCACTGCTCACCAAGTTTTTTCTTGACAGTTTCAATGCAATCATGTACAGGTAGGCTGGTGAATAACGACTGTACATCAAAGCTGACCATAACTTCATCATCAGTCAATCGTAGACTTTTCATTTGACTGACAAAATGGTAAGAATCCTTGACATGCGCACTGGTTTGACCGCGAAGTGGAGACAGTATTTTAGCAAGGTGTTGAGCTAGTTTGTATGTTGGCGAGTCAATTTGGCTTACAATTAGACGCAAAGGAACCTCTGTCTTGTGTATTTTTGGTATTTTGGTAATTCATACAGTTTTGGTGGTTTCACACACGGAGGTACCAGTGCCGTGACGTCTAACCCAAGAGTATCGGAGTATTTACAAATTATTTCCTTAGTTTTTGTTACCATTTTAGCTGTTGGATCGCTTTTTACTGGTTTATACGTGCTCGCGTCCGACAATAGTTCTTGTATTTTCAGGTTATAATCCGACGTATCCATGATCACAGTGGAATTACCTTTATCTGCTCGAATAATGGTTATGTCTGGGTTCTTGCGTAGGTTGGTAAGTTCAAGGTATTGTTCACGAGGTAGATTCGGTGTGGACGCTTTACTTCGACGCAAAACAGCAGAAATATGTTGGCGTAACGCCTCCAAATCTTCCTTCTTTACACTGTTTTGGCCAGACAATGTTCCACAGAGCAGATTATCTCTTCAAAAGGCACTGGTCTTTGGGGAAACCGCATAGTTCAATCCATTTTCGAGGGCATGAAGGGCGACCGGGTTTTTGTTTGTTGCGATAGGTTTATGACACTATCAGCTGTTTTTGACGGTCGCGATGTTATTTTTTGTTCCAAATTTGGCAATTGCTTTGTCGCAAGTTTTTCATACTTTCTAATTTTACCGTTTTTAAACTCGTCATATTTAGAAGCGGCGCGATTATTAGTCGTTTGCATGCATTTTTGAAAATCCGATGCTGATAGTGCTCGTCTGCTCGTATGCTTTAACATAATAATTTCTTACTTGTTTGACGGAGGATGTCGGCGCTTCCAGTAATGTCCTTCTTTGTCAGTTGGCTACCGTGGGCAAATCTTTGTTTCAGAGGTCACATGGCATCTGCGACACTGACCATCTCAAGGAGGAGCTTCAGTATGTAAAACAAGTACTGCGAAGCTATAATCACAAGCTCCCAAGAATGCGTCACAGAAGCCGGCCCAAGCCTTCCACAGTTGAGAGACAACCTGCCATCGTACTTTACATTACGGGTGGCACTGACAAAATTGGTAATATCTTAAGACGAGCTTCAATAAAAACTTACTTCAAGCCGCACAAGAAGATCAACCAATTTTTAAGACCTGTTAAGAGCAATATTCCCCTACAAGATGCAGGTGTTTACAAACTTGATTGTGAATGTGGGCTGTCATACATTGGGCAAACAAAGAGGAGCATTGGTATCCGGGTAAAAGAACACATTGCTGACATGAAGAACAGACGCTCGAGCAAGTCTGCGGTTTGTGAACATGCCCAGGACAAACCCAACCACTACATTCGGTTCAACAATCCACAAATTCTCGCCAAAGAGACCCGGTTTATGCCAAGAATGTTACGCGAGGCTATTGAAATTAAAAAGTACCCAAATTTCAGGTTGGCAAGTACCACCTGCTTGGCATCCTGTTATCGAATTAATTGAATCCCATGGCCGACACAAATATGCAAGACCTCTGGACACTGTGAGTGATTACTACGTGAATAGGGAACGTTATGGTTAATATAAAATTTCTGACGGTAGACCAAATAATTTTCTTAATAACTCATGTGACAAATAAAACCAATTAGTTACCCCGTGACCACGATCACTGTAAAGTGTTTGAAACGTCGGAACAAAAATAATGATAAATATACGCGATTTAAACCGTTTAAAGTTGTACTATACTTATAACTTCTAAGTGATAAATAAATACTTATAACTACTAAGATATTAATGGTCTTTATTAATTACTAAAATTATGTTCAAAACTGTTGCCAACTTTTAATATTATGACGGACCTACCTAAATGATATATTTTTTTCTCTAAATGAAAGGTTAAGTACCTTACTTATGGCCCTACTTGGTTATAAGGTGCACTTTTATGATTGTTTTATAATAGTTATAAATATTATAGATAAAGGTTTATTTCAATTTTTATTATTTTTCTTAATATTATTACAAGCACTAGGCATCTGGTACGTAAAATAGTGGGAGCGTATTTTCGAATCCACTAGAAGTGAGATTTGTATTTCGTTGGCGTTTTAATTATAACTTAGCTGTAAAATAATGTATTAAAACAATAATTAATAATGTATTACAAAAATAACATAACTTTTGTTTAGTTTTTTTAGGTAATTACTATTACTTGAACATGACAGAACCCTTAAGGGGCTGCATTGTAGGGAAAGATGTTAGATTTTGTCTCCAATTCTCCGCGCGTTTTATAGTTCGCCGAGTACATGGCGCCACGTTCGCAATTCAGTGGCGATATTTATTTTATTTGAAATTTGTTTGGAGTGCCATCTAGTAAAAATAGTAGAAACTATTTTGTCACACACCACCACGTTCGCGATTCAGTGGCGATATTTTATTAATTAAAATTTGTTTGGAGCGCCATCTAGTAAAATTAGTAGAAACTATCTTGTCACACACGATAGTATGTGCTGAAGCGCCGTCTACCACATATTTATGATACCAAAAAATATACTGACAATGTTAGCGTGGCACAGTTAATTGATTTATCATACCTACGGTAGTACAACTCTAATCTTGATTATTTATCACTACATTTTTAACTTTCAAATTTTTGCGTTGGTATATGAATTGTATTACAGAAAAGATTACTGAAAGAAGTATTACGTGCAAAATCGAGACTCAAAAAGCTCTTATGCCCTCCGATCAAACCACAGATAGATGGTATACTATTGGGTATTTTTACCAATATTTTTGATCAAACGATAGCCAACAAAAAATCTCATGGAGACGGTGGCCGCTCATATAGTGCATAGGGTTTTGTTAAATATCATCACCATCACATCAACCGTAGCGTCCACCGTTGAACGAGGTCTTCTCCATCGGGGAGATTGGCCATAATACCCACGCTTGTGAAATAGCGCTGTGAGATATCAGTTCCTCAGAGAGCGCTGCTGCCCATCTTCTGGTGTGTTACTCTTAGTCGCCTCTTACGATACTCAAGGATAGATATGGGGGGGTGACACTCAAACCAGGCGCCCCATGGGGGATATACCTATACCGATTCTATATAAGTGAGATAAGGGTAGGAAAATGATACTGATAAAAAATGGACATAATATATTATAAAACACGTCGTTGCATATTATCACCATTTAACAAATTTTTCTACATATATTTAATATTAAAAACTTCTGACATTATGCATATGCATACTATATATATATATATATATATATATATATATATATATATATATATATATATATGTATACATATATATATATATACATATATAATTTATGGAGGGTAATTTTAAAAATAAGGCACGTGTTTTCATTATAAAAATATACAAAATAACAACATTTTCCGATTTAGGAACATGTTAATTACAATATCGTGAAGGTGATTCTTAAATTCGTTGGTTATATTATTTATAAAAAAAATATTTAAAAGTGTTCCCAAAATGACATTTGGACTTGGCATTATACTTATTAACAGGTATAATTTCTAAAATATATATTTTGTGCGTTCATGACAAATAACACAACAGACCTCACTTGTTAGTTTTCTTCAAAATAAAACTTAATTTCATAGATATTTGAAAACCTAAAATGCTCACCTCTCTGATTCCGACCCATACTCGTACATATGTATAATCTATTTCTTATATAAATATTATAAGTTATTACAAACCTAAAATGGTTTCACGGAACACAAAATTTACAATGTAGAGAGACACGCGGAACACAATAAAATTAAACAGTAACAATCACGACTACAATAAAGGAATAAAAATAGCAGTGCCACGATTTAAATTAGCAAAGACAAATAAAAGGTCCTTCTTAGGTAATTGTGTATGGTTTTATAATAAAGTTCCCAAACATATTACAACACTCACAGAAGGGAAATTCAAGTTGCACGTGAAAAGCATATTGATTTAAAATCCTACTACACAGATTCTGATAACTTAAACGACAATAATTCCTGGACAATTCCACATCTGCCAAGCTATCTCCTCTCGCCTACATAATTTAAACAAATATTGTAATAACTTTATTATATAGTTAGTATGTAACACAATGTTAAAAGACGTTTAAAAGAATGGCCCCGAGTTTCTCGCCCGTTCTTCTCGCAGTGGCTCTATACAATTTATTTGCTGAACGCGGCAGTACAATTTAGAATATTTCAATACAAAAAATTGTAATTGACCTTCATCCTTCGTCAGATTTTGATTTTGACTTTAAAAAGATGATGAGGCCAAAATATACGATGAACATCAAAAACTATCCATGCCAATGCATAATTCGAATGCATCTTCACAAGCCATCAATTCAGACTCGGAGTTAAGGCTAGATATATTTTCTTTAAGTTTATTAGGGTCAGGTAATCCTCGAAGTGGCAAATTTCTGGTGTGTCTGGGATCTAGAAGTTCTGGCAAAATATGGTCAAAGTAGAAGATTTTCAACTTCGGAAGCATTTTTGTAAAGAAAAAATCGGAATCCTTTTCAATGAGCTCTACATGCAGTGGTCTGTCTTCACCCATCCAAATTCCAAGGACACAAGTTTTTCGCTTAGCTATATGAAGTTGACCTTGTGCTTGATAAAACCAATCATGGTTTTTATTTATCACCGGTTCACTGTCAGACAACTTATAAAATGCAAGTTTTTTATTTCGTATTGCTTCTTTGAATTCCAAGCCTAAAACTGATACAGGACATTTAATTTCAACAATTCGATCATCGTCAATCAAGCCATCTGGTGTTGCGCCTAAATATGGTATATCTTCGTCGATAAACAAGCCACAAGGTTTAATTTCAATGTTGAGCTGTGCAGACAACTGATTTAAAGCTTTACTTTCGTTTTCGACTCCATGTTTAATGGATGAAACATGAGATAAATCTCTTTTGTAAAGTAAAGATTTAACTAAAGTCGCATTAGTTGAGTTTCTTTTCTTAACAATTTTGCCAAAATTAGACGCTGTTAGTAACTGCCTACGTAACTCTAGCCATTCGCTGCAATCACGTTGTAGTACAGTCGCTCGTTCAATTTTTTTTATTTCTTCTTCGCTCTTTTTTAAGTTTACCATGAATGTTTCTTTTAACCTTTCAAATTCTTCTACAGACAAGTCTGGTTTTTCACATCCTTCGCCGTAGTTTTTATCTGGCGAAGCTTTTATCGAACAGCGAATTTTTCTACGTACACATTTATTACTTAATAAATTTTTTCGCAATCGCCGTTCTTCTAAAAGTTTTGACTTGCACTTCGGACTAAACCCTAATATATTTTTTTGTAAAGTATACACTGGTTTTTTTGTATTAAAAGACACTACTGCGGCATTACAACGCGTTTGGTATGTTTGTCTTTGGCTAAAGTTGATACGTTTTCCAGCAATTAATTTAGCTATGACGCTATTGAAACATTCAACTTTGTTGCTGGTAACATCGTTTACTAAACTTCTAGAATTTGAAGCCACAATGCTTACAACGTATTGAATTTTGTTCCAAATAGCTGATGCTCTCAGTTTAGGAACAATATTTTCACTTTTTTTTTCGCTTTTACAATAATACTGTCTGCAATCATCGTGCTGCCCAAAAGCGTGATTGCAAGAGTTGCATATGTCCTTGTATAAAATGTTTATCACTTCAGGTTGCTGGCTACTTTTAACGGCGCTTTCCTTAATTGCTAAACAAATAGCTTTCCTCATAGCTAATATCCGCTGAGTGGAAACTAATTTCCTTTGAGCTAGAGGATACCTTGTATCGCTCGCAACAGCAGAAAGCTTATTGCACATGTTCCTCAATAAGTGATTCTTGCACTCCAGTTTCTCCACTGTGACATTATTGTACGGCCTGGCTTCAAGGATTTTGTTGTATGTGCTACAATCGCCATCTCCTGCAAGTTAAATAAATAATCAAAATTTAAAAGTCGTATGATTGATATAAATCCCCTTATTAATATAATTGTGACCATTACATAAAATATAAGAATAAATGAAGCTACCAATCATTCTTCCATAGATAATATTGTACATATCTAATGAATGCTTGAATCCCTCTACAATTATGTCAGATTCCATTCCAGTGGACGGTCCTTCATAGTTTTTATAGCAAGTATGGTGTTTGGGTGGTACATTCTTGTTTGATGCTCTAGCGCATATTGAACAATACTTGTTTTTTACCCCGAGAAACAAGACTTCACCAAATTGGCGCCCAACTATCGCTGCTGCTCCGGAAAGTGATGAGTAATTTTTTTTGTACGTTCTTTTTCCCCAGCAACCATCGGCAATGACATCAATGACCGCGACGCCATTCTTAACACGTCCTTCTTTAATAGCTGCCTCTCGCTCGCGTTCTGCAGCTTCTGCCATAACTTTTGAAGCAGTTAACTCCCACTCTTTTGAAACATAGCGGTTTGTTGTGTCATAAACATTTTGTGGCATCTGTGGTAAATTCATAGCTGCTAACAGCTCTGAAAATTGTGCATGACCTATACCTGATACTGTCATTCCAGAAACTGCAGCTGTATTTAAATCTAAAGTGCACTTTGGTTTAGGATCACAGGTATGGACAAAAAACTTTGTGTGACACATTTTACATTTGAAAAATATCTTTGATGTCAAACCGCAATGATGCTCTGAATGAAAATCTATACTTTCGGCTCCACAATCGAAAGGTGAATGTTTCGAGATCTGTCTTAATAGACTCTTTGTGTAATAGTGTATATCAACTATACGTCGTTCTTCTCCTCCATTTTCTATACTAGAAACATAACAATATTTTATTAATGTTAATATAATATTAGGAAGAGCCATCGTAGTAAGCAAGTTAGGGGATAGTATCAATGACAAAGAAGCATCGCGGTTAACCTACAATATATGGGGTTGTTTATATGGATACGACATGTTGTTTTTACAACACAGAATAATGTGTTTTCTATCACAACATAAAAGGAAACAATACAAAAAAAATATCCTTGGAAAATCTTTTTTTGGTAATATATCCGCTACACTTTGGTGATAAGAGCATTGAGATAGCAACGCCCCCTATAATGCGCCTATATGTGTTGCATCTCGATATACATTGTTATGGTGCTAATTATTTCATTTTCTTTTAGTCAGTTCTCATAGTATTCAAGGAAACCATGCGAAGTCTCTAGAATAGAATGGTCTAAAGCACAAGCCTTCTTCTTTTTGGATTAAGTTTTAGGAGCTAATGTTTGTGCAAGTATTAGGGCTATTGGTATTTCAAAAATAATACAATAATTATTATAATTAGGGAAACTTACGGACTTTCTTCATGAAATGCATTCATATAACATGTTTTATGTTTTTTTTTCTTCTTCTTTTTAGAATAGATGCTATGAGATTTTCCCCTGTAAAAATCAGTTTATAAGTAAAGTCATTTCATATACCTACTAACAGTTGAAAGCAACTCTTTTTCGGAAAAGTCTCGGAATAAATCGCTAGTGCCCAGTTGTAGACATTTCTGAAGGTTAAGAAAAGCAAGCATCAACAGTCCCACAACTATTTACAAATAATACTTTCTTTTAAAATAAAAACTAACTCACCTACTAAATGATGCAGTTGTATTGTTGTTTTCTTCTGTGCTCACCAAGACATTATCCATTTGTATAAATTCTGATCTAAAACACATATAGGGCGTATTAAAGTTAAAAATGTATTCATCATACTAATGATTGCCAGTGTTACTACCCAATGAGATAAACAATAATATTTTTATCATTATGTAAACTTTAATACATTAGTGAGTACGTTTTCTTCAACAATATAGGTAGAAATAGTGATTTTTTAACACGGAATTGAATAGGAATTTCATTAAAGACCAATTTAGTTTAAGATAGAGTAACACGTCGTCAATATACTTACATTCCAATCGTCGGAGTAGTAGATCTATTGTTTTCTACCGAGCTCAATGAGAAATTTTCCATTGGTGTAAGTTCTGATCTGAAACACATTAAAAAAACATACTTAAGTCAAATATAATCAATTTTCTCAATAATCGGCCATATCATTATGCACCTATCATAAACAACCATACTTTTGTTATATGTAACGTATGTTAGTTAGTACGTAAAATTTATTACAAAAAGCCACCCAATAGAGTATTTAATGTTATAAGTAGAAATAAATGTTTTGACAGGCAAGTTTTAAAGTAAAAACAAGTATAGCATATTAAATATTATAAATACGGATAAAAACGTCACCCCGTCTTACCTTACAAATGTCGGAGTAGTACAGCTATTGTTTTCTACAGTGCTCACCAAGACATTTTCCATTGGTGTCAGTTCGGGTCTAAAACACATTGAAAAGCGTGCGTAAGACACACATACTATAAACAACGATACCTTTATCACGTGTAGCTTATGTTAGTCGATACATTTTCTGTAATGATGTAGGTAGAAGTAACCTATGTTTCTCAAAATTTTATTTAAAATTGTAAATAGGCTGTTGGATGACCAATAAATAAATTTAAAAAATTAAGCCGTTATGGCTCAGTGGCATTCGCTATGGACTGCTACGGAGCAGGGCCATGGTTCAAATCCCGACGCTGGCTTAAGCTTCACCGCATGGTGGATGGGCATTTTGCGTATGCCCGCCTGGCTAGCGACTACCCTCAAGTAGAAAATCTGTCGCCGAGCACCTAACGGTGTGTTCCGGCAGCTGTCCTAGAGAGCCGGTAATTCTAGGTTAAGCTTGTTATATACCTTCGACTACATCATCACTTACCATCAGGTGAGATAGTGGTCAAAGGCTTACCTATCAGCAATAAATATATATATATAGGTACACAAAATACAAAAATAATTAAATGACAATGCATATAAACACGCCTTACGAAATGTCAATCTGCCTTACCTTCCAAATGTTGGAGTGGTGCATGTGTCATCAACTATTGCGCTCTCCAAGGAGTTTTCCAGTGACATGAGTTCAGAACTATAAACACATTCAAAGCGCACTAAATTGTATGTAATTAATAATAATAGACCATATCACTCATATAGTAACTTTAACACAAAAACTTCAGTATCACTATATCGTATCTAACTTTTACAGCCACCTTTTTATAACCTACTAACTTATATGTACTCGATAATCATAACATGAATATTTCAATACATTATCATGTTTGAAAGTTTTTTTTTTTATATTAGTGGACGGAGAGAGGGACGGTGTTTAGGCACTCCATGACAACATAGATTTGTATGATAATATTAGTTTTACTGTTACTGTTACGCTGTGGCCGCAACAATATTTTCATCATAGTAAGTAGGTATACCTAGGTATAATTTCAGCATGTTCATGTTTTTCATACCTTTCCATTGTTTCCATTGACTCATGTCCATCCAGGATTCTTTTCATGGACATTCTTTTCCGAGATCTACAAAAAGAACATGGGTAGGTGTACCTAGATTAAGTAGTAAGTACTTACATTATTCACGTACATTAGATATACTAAACTCTCTAATGATATGAAAACAAAGAAACTCAAGGTACCTAATAAATTTGCAAGCATAACCCTTTTTATTCTGTGGCATTACAAAAATAAATTGAATACGCAAACAAACTAAATTATACGAAGAACATAGTAATCTTATCAAATACATGGAAATATAAATTAAAAAGTACCCAAAATGCATCACGGTTCATGAGATTCGAACGACGGTAGTCGTATTTCCGACCCGACTTCAGAATTCATACGCTATACAAACATTACGTCGAAATTACAGACAATCATAACCTTTGTGCCTTACTGTAAGAAACTTAGCATAATAATATTTTTATTATTTTTTTATGGCGCATGTAATTATTATATAATATTATAATTATGAGTAGACGGAAAAATAAAATTGACCAAAAAGAATCACAATGACAGATCATGAGTTTTGAACCACGGGATCCGGCCTTCCGAACCGACATGACTATATATGCGCTACACGGACAGTAAGCAGGTAATCGAAAATAACATAGATAACTTTTGCGACTTACTGTCCGAAACTGCTTATTATTCATGGTGCATCTAATATAATTAATAGTTACATAAGTAGGAAAAAATCTGAATACAGCTAAAGATTTATTTTAGGTAGTTTAAGTTGTACCTACGTCTTGTAAAATCTTCGAAGTGTTTTTTATGTTGCAATAAGTTGTTGCACTAAGGATCAACGACAAATTTGTGACAAAATATTCCTAAGCACCAAGAGAAGCGCTTATATGCAAAACATGTATTGCAATCAGCTCTATCACAAACTATTCCTACTCGTATATCCATTTGATTCCGAAAATGACATACGTTTTATTCTGCGTGTTCTCCAAGATGCCAGGTGAATTTTCTTTAACATATAGGGTATTTAATATAAAAAAATTACTGTCTCTATCGGTCTATGACATTAGTATAAATAAAACATTAAACACTTCATAGTAAAATTGTATATTGGCATTTAAAAAAAAAGTGACAACCCTAGGCGTTGTGGCCAGCCTCTTGCGGCGATGACGTTTGCGCAAACATCAAGCGTCCGCTTTGTTTGGGAATCATATGGATTCGTATCCTGCACGTTTTAAAACCTTTCCCTACAATGTTATTCTATTAGCTTATTTGCTATACTAATACAGCTATAACTTACACTGTTGATCAAACGCCTTCTCCATTAAGGAGCTTTGCCATAATCCCCATGTTAGGCACTCGTCTTGGAGATCTCAGAGTAGGATGGCAGTACTTTGAAGGGTGGTCCTGCTTACCGTCTGGTACCTCCAGTAGCAGTAGTTCGGTTGTTAGTCCAGTTGCTGAACTAATTTTATTCTTTAGTGGCACTTCAATATATTTTCCTCCGTCATCTCTCTCTCTCTCTCTCTCCCACAGGGTAGTATAATTCTATCTATTTTTGAAGCGCTCGTAGTGAAGTTTGCTTAGCCGTTCTTAATCGATCAGCTAAGTTAAGCAAAGTCACCGACGGTCATGAGTTGGATGGGTGACCGCTAGTGACATTACTACAGAGCGCTTCCGTTCTTCGGAGGGCACGTTAAGGATGCACTTGCCGACGGCTCGAACTTATCAGCGGGCGAGGCTACAAAGCATGCTATTTCACCTATACCTTTGTGGGAAAGGGTAAGACTCCGTGATGAGTAGTACGAAGATAGTGATCGCGCATCACACACCCGTATTGCATCTACGCTAATTACGCACACTTGTTTGCGATATATCAATGAAAGCCGAACCATGCCGAACGAATTACGATGTTTGACGACGGACGGAGATAGTGTCTCAAGCTACGTCACGACGTGTGTAGGTATTTCTTATAAAATAATATTATATATTCACAGAGGAATACATTTTGGTTCGGACAGTAGGTACCTGTTGTTATAATTTTCGTTCGTTTTATAATAACATACTGATGTTATTTCACCTATAGTAGGTAAATATTTAGTAAGTAGGTACAATGATTTGTAGGTACATACTAAATGTATTAGTTTGTTCTTCATATTGATGTAGTAAATATTTACCTACAATAATTATTTATTACATAATTAGCAAGTTACTGCTTTTACTACAAAATATTTTGTAAAGAAGTGACGGCTCAGTGGCATAGGTTATGGACTTCCGCGCAGCAGGTCCATGGTTCGAATCCCGTCGCGGGCTTAATCTTCACCGCGTGGTAGAAGAGCATTTTACGAATGCCCGCCTGGATAGCTACTACCCTCAAGTAAAAAATCGGTCGCCAAGCACCTAAAGGGAAGCAGTGATGGCTCAGTGGCATTGGTTATGGACTGCTGCGCAGCAGGTCCATAGTTTGAATCCCGCCGCGATATTGAGCTTCACCGCGTGGTGGAGAGTTCGTAGCGAAGTTTACTTAGCTGTTCTCAACCGATCAGCAAAGTTTAGCACCGTCGCGCGCGGTCATGAGTTGGATGGGTGACCGCTAGGACAATACTACTGAGCGCTTCCGTGCTTCGGAGGGCACGTTAAGCCGTTGGTCCCGGTTGTGGTCTTAGGATGGCAGTCGTTATAGCATATAGCATATAGCAGTTGTAGCATGGTGGTAGGGCATTTTGCGAATGCCCGCCTGTATAGCTACCACCCTCAAGTAGAAAATCTGTCGCCAAGCACCTAACGGTGTGTTCCGGCAGCTGTCCTTGAGAGCCAGTAATTCTAGGTTAGCCTGAACAACATCTTCGACCACATCATCACTTACCATTAGGTGAGATAGTGGTCAAAGGCTAACCTATCAGGCATAAGAAAAGAGCATTTTGCGAATGCTCGCCGGGATAGCTACCCAAGTAGAAAATCTGTCACCATGCAACTAACGTGAACTCAGTGGCATTAGCTATGGACTGCCTCGCAGCATGTTTATGGTTCGAATCCCGCTGCGGGCTCGAGCTTCACCGCTTGGTGGAAGGGCATAGGGCATTTTGCGAATGTTCGCCTGGCTAGCCACCATCCTCAAGCAGAAAATCTGTCAGTAAGCGCCTAACGGGAAGCAGTGATGGGCCAGTGGCATTAGCTAGTGACTGCCGCGCAGCAGGTCCATGGTTCGAATCCAGCCGCGATATTGAGCTTCCCCGCGTTGGTGAAGAGCATTTTGCGAATGCTCGCCTGGATAGCTACCACCCTCAAGTAGAAATTCTGTCACTAAACACTTAACGGGAAGCAGTGATGGCTCTTAGCAATGGACTGCCGCGCAACAGGTCTATGGGTCGAATCCCGCCGCGGGCATGAACTTCACCGCATGGTGGAAGGTTGTTTTGCGAATGCTCGCCCGGCTAGCGAGCTCTGAGATGAGAGCCAAAATGTCGTACCGATTTCAAAATATGTCTCTAAGCGGTAATGTACGATGGCATGATGGATCTACCAATCCTGGTAGAACACATTTGGAACAAAAATTCTCTACCTACCCGTAACTGATTTAAATTATTTCCAATAAAAATCAATAACTAATCATAGGTTATTTTTGATTAGGTAAGTGCCTACAATCATCGCTAAGTTTACCATATAAACTTTCGTACTACCTTAGGTATAAGTACCTACTACAAATATACATACCTATTCTACTAATTTACGTAGGTAGATACATAGTACTAACTTTATTATTTGTTGTGATCTTATAGCTATGTAGATAGGTATGCAATGTAATGCGCGCCCGCGAATGTCGATTTGACATCGCTGACAGTTGCGTGCCTAGGCAGGCCTATATGATAAATGATAATTATATCGTAGATAGGTAGGTATCTTCCATTGAGCTTCTAATTCTAACCCTTTACTACTTTGTGTTAGGTAGGTACTTTCTCGAAGCTATATTACTGCTTAGACTATATTCTAAAAAGAATGCGGACTACCTACGTCCATACCACATCTAACCAAATGCAGCTTTTTATATTGTCGTAAGTGTTGCTAAAATGATTAGGTACTCACCATAGCTATCATGACCTGCGTATTGACTAATACCTACTAGGTTCTAACTTAGGTGAGAGTAGGTGAGTACCTAGACATAGTTACGTATTTATATTACCCAAGTACCTACCTATCTATATGGATTATGGCGTCCGACACTTACTATCACGCACAAACTAATCAAATGCGAAAGAAAATCCGGTCTCCAACTCCCAACATATGTAAATATGTATATATATAAGTACGTAAGTAGGCATAGGCACTACATATTGGTAGTGTATACATACGTGCACACCAAAAAGCAACAGGGCATTCCTACAATATAATATTATGTTCTAAGATCGCGGCGCGGTGCACGTGACTTTTGGTAGTGTGCGTTTTGTTAATTATATATTAGTGTGCTGCGCATGAGACCCGCCCGCCCGCTTCCCTCACCGCGGAATGGAAGTATTGACATGAGATGCCCAATATTTTGAACGAAAAACTAGCGCGCAAAACTATGTGTGCCGACCTTTGGCTCTAGGATGTTTATGATTATACTACTGGATGTATTTGTTTTCCAAAATGTTATCTAAAATGATCATGAACTGAGCTATGCTTCTATGTAAATAATTTTAGGGATTTCATGCTCTATAAGTCGTTTATTTACGACTAAACATGCGCTAAAATTTGTGATATTACAGGGATGTTTCGAGGCTTATAACTATCATGTGAAGATTTTTTTTACAAATCGGTGCCAAGACAAGCCTAGATAATGAAGAGATAAATCGATATCATGCTTAGTTCTGGACCTAAAACCTCAAATAAGGGAGTGATCATCCTACGGCGTTTGTATGGAAAAGTTACCGGCCAGTTCAACCTTAAGCCGCCGGTCCCGGCTGTTGTCTTACGATGGCAGTCGTTACAGCATGGTGGTAGGGCATTTTGCGAATGCTCGCCTGGCTAGCTACCACCCTCAAGTAGAAAATCTGTCGCCAAGCACCTAACGTCGTGTTCCGGCAGCTGTCCTTGAGAGCCAGTAATTCTAGGTTAGCCTGAACAACATCTTCGACAACATCATCACTTACCATCAGATGAGATAGTGGTCAAAGGCTAGCCTATCATATATAAAAAAACCGGCATCTCACGAGGTATCGCCTACCTAAGGTTGAAGCTCAGGCGACAATTTACTAACAATCTGCTGTTGCGACATGCAAGTGTCACGGTTAGCCTTAGTCTACTTACGTAGCGGCTGTGATTATATTTACAATCCACTCACACAGTGTTTTGAAAATAGTACCTTATTTCATAATCAAAAACAACTTTGGAAAGAACAACATCACACATTTAATTAAATCTTATATCTACTTTGTGACTTAAATTATATATTACACATTATATGAGCACAAAATGTTCATCTCTTTTGGCAGGAATCGAACTAGCGTCCCTCGGTTTTACGCACCGGGTTGTACTAGCGTTTGGAAAAGCACTTCAATCTCTCAGATGAAGTCTAGATTTAATGGCCGCACCGTCTCATATAACGGTAAAAAAATACTTCGGAAAGTTCATTCAAGTTCCAGTTATACTACCAAAAAAATTTATAAACACTATTTTTGCTTTTCACCGTCATCAGTTTAGCCTATCCATCGGTTAAAGCTACAAATAATTTATGGATCAGATGAAGTGACAAGTTAAAGATTTATTTTATAAGTAAGTGCGATCAAAGAATATGTGCGGATTTTTGTGTGGATTTTGAATGATTGTGTTTTGCGGAATGTCCCTAAATCACGTGATCTCAAAATGGAAGTGAAAAGGGCTTAGCAACATCTCTCGCCAAATCTCATTAAGGGAATGAAGGGCCAACAAAATTTTTTGACAAAAAGACTTTTATTTATCTTACATAAATTCAAACACATGTTTTGTGATGTGGTAAACTAAGCCACCTCAGCTGACAAACACTGGCAGAAGCGTTTCGTTATACTCAAAATGCTTACACGGCATGGAATTTTATAAAAAAAAAAAATTTTAATGAGTCATCAAATGGTATTTAAAAATAATAACTATTAAAAATTAGACAATACAGTTAAAATAATGTACACAAAATAATTTTGAAAAAATTTTTCACCCCTATAACCTACCGAAAATGAATGAATCAATTATATGTAGTTTATTTCATTCATTTTCAATGGATTACAAAAAAGAAACTTATCAATGTGGCGTTGCCAGCTCAATTTTCTAATAACTTATAGCTAAGTTATTCGAAAGATAAATTTGTTAGAAATATGATCGTGAAACGCGCTGCATGTTAACCGACATATTTATCGTCCAGTTAATTTAAGTGTTGTTTAACAACCCGACACTTTATTAGCACATTCTAAAACGGATCTTTAGAGTACAGATCTCACAATAAGTTCGCATTTGTCCAGCATGTCTCGATGACTAAGCGGTTATGCACCCGGTACGTTAAACTGGTGTGGGTTTGAATCCCACTCTAGATAAAAATTTTTAGCTCCAGAAATTTTTATTGTGATGATCGCTTAGCATGAGATAGTACTTGAAATCATATTTAAATATATCGACATCATTACCAGAGTAGAAAAGTGTTGGAAAAAACACTTATATCGTTGAGGTGTAGTAAAGTAGTCTGGTTAATGACCGCACATTTCCCCTATGTAACATAAAAAATGACATCAATTAAAAAAAAAAAAAAAAAAACCTCTTATATTACGACAATATAATTTGGAAAAATTTATCAGAAGCATAGAATGCACACAGCTACACTTCCATTGTGTATATGATACATTTTAATGATTGAAAAAGACACGAACACAAGCATGCAGTAGACGCACATACTCACACTACTGAGAATCAATCAGGAGACGTAACTTGATTTGAAATTGCAATGTTCGTGATACCGGTGCCATTTCTCCCAAGTTTTAACTAAGTTCAATGAAAATAGAGCAGATTATTTACATCTGTTCTGGATGTCTAAATTACCAATTGATTAGGGCACCCAACGAGTAAAACTGAGCGACGCAGTTTCGATTCAAGCTCGAGATGAAAACAGTGTTTTTATACTCCGAGACTCTTATATTTTCACATTTTAAAAGTATGCACTGCTGCTACCACCCCTTCCGCTGCCTTGGTAATGAAGAATAAGTGAGGTGCTACAAGCGTGTCAACGCATGTGGCATCTTAAACTTATGCTTTCAAGAATTCCAGGAAGTAAATGCCGTTATTCCTTCAGGTCTCTTGTCATCAGGTACGATACAATTGGGTTTATGTATGAGTGTATATATCGTGGCGTCTATCACCAGTCCAGGTTTATGAAACTGCTTCTTGATACTATTAGAACGTCTTTGGGTCTGGCTAATGGGATGGTTTCCGAACAGGTTTAAGGTCCATAGAACACATTAATATGCTTAGTTACATTAAAAAGAAACATCAGTAGTATCAATTCCATTGATGTTTTCTAACTTTAAAACAGTTTTTATAGCCAAGGTATGCTGATGTTCCTACAGTGACCCAAAATCTTATATAATAATGTATAATTTAAGTGCTATGTGTATGTATAGAAACGCTACCATATCGATTTTGATTATATGACTAGAGCACAGAACCTTTACATTTTATTAAATATATTATTTACCTACCTACTTCTATCAACATCTGATGGTAAGAAATATGCTACTATGATACCACCTGAAACAAAAAACGGAGGTATTAATGACATTATAGAGATGGATAGCTCTATATTTATACCCTAGACACAAGTACATATAAAACACTTTCAAGTAATGATGGTCAAGCGGTAATAGCTTTGGACTGTCGTGCCGCAGGTCCATGGTTCGATGACTGAGAATACTTGCCCGGTTAGCCACTATCATCAAGTAGAAAATCTGTCACCAAGCACCTAACTGTGTGTTCCGGGAGCAGTCCTTGAGAATCAGTATTTCTAGGTTAGCCTGAACAACATCCTTGACCACATCATCCCTTACTATCAGGTGAGTTAATGGTCAAAGGATAACATATCAGGTATTAATAAAAAATATGACTAGATATAATCATTTTTTTAAAGCTAAATGTAATCGGTTTCCATATATTTCATGTATACTTGCAACTGTGCGTGATACTCGTGGTAGTTTTCTCTGAAGTATTTTAGTGAGTATTCATTATTATTCAAATTAGGTAGTCTATGGATTGTTTACATTGTAGCGGATGAAACTGAATGGGCTATATGGACTTACGACCGTTCCGGATGACTGGTTGATCTTTTTAAGACTAGCCCACATTCTCCATCTTTCATTTTAGCTTTAAACTCTCCATATTTATAGTGTGAATAAGGAATACAATGCTAGTTTAGTTTTATTTTAGATTTAGTTTTATTAAGTTGTTTTACTTGTTTATATATTTCAAACACTTTTCATTTGTCATTGCTAATCAAAAACCTGACACTGCTATTTTATATTTATTCCTGGTGTTGCAATTGTAGTGTTTGCTGTTAAATTTATATTTACCTTATTGCTTTCGAGCATACAATGTATTTTAAAGAACCTTAACTTGGATTAGTTAATATATGGATTTGTTTTAAAAACTCTCGGTGATTCGCTAGAATCCATTCCATATTGTATTAGCACGAATTGCCCGCTTTTGCAAGATAAAGGTGATCACTATATCAGCTGCTACCCCCCACAACAATACACGATACTTCATTATGCTGTGGAAATACGTGAAATAAACCAGCCGAGCTGTAGCTCCTTACCCGTCAAATACCTTATCTTAAGAATGGCCTATGTAGCAGAACTCTCGCGGAGTATCTCGCGGACAGATCATTTATATGATGACACATACTAGCTATGTTCTAGGGTAACCAGATCCTTAGGCAGCTTGGCACGAATGCTTGAATTCACGCGCCTTACCACGATCCGTAGACCTCAGATTTTAAGGAAGTTATAGGGAAAAAACGCACGGAAAGGATAATTAGTAATAAAGAAATGACACTTATGAGTTTGTGTAGGAATAGGTACAAGCTATGGTAGATGCTAGTAGTAACTAGGGGCAAACCATACCATGCCCTTCTGGGTGTCGTAAGGGGCAACGTATGAAAAAAACAAGAAGGTGGGCAGCGCCTTTCGAAGAACTGTCATCTTATACTGAGATCCCCAAGATGCCTGCCAAGCATGGGCATTATGGCAAACTCAAGTGATGGAGGAGTTTTTGTTTAACGACTGGACATCATGTCATGGCTGTCATAATGATATCATTGAATAATGATACCATACCACATTCAGGTAATTGTGAATGAGTATAGTTAGTAGAGTAGTTTTGAACACATGATTGCCGAGCGGTAATAGCTATGGACTACTGTGCCGCAGGTTCCTGGTTCTATCCCCACCGCCGGCAGGAGCTTCACCGCATGGTGGAAGAGCATTTTGCGATTGCCCGCCTGGCTAGCTACCACCCTCAAGTAGAAAATCTGTCGCCAAGCACCTAACGGTAGGTTCCGGCAGCAGTCCTTGAGAGCCAGTGAAATTACAGGCACATGAGACTCAACAACTATGTCTCAAGGCGCAGTGCAATTCGTCACTTGTGATGAAATGCGTCTGTTATCAGAGGTTGGTCCGCTTAACATCAGGTGGGCCTCAAGCTTGTTCCGTTACAATAACATAAAAAATGTAGGCTTGAAAGCAATTAGGTAAATATAAATTTAACGGCGACCACTGTAATTACAACACTAGGAATAAATATAAAATAGCTCTGTCAGGTTTTGGATTGGCAAAGACAAATGAAAAGTATTTGAAATATATAAACAAGTAAAACCATTAATGGCTCATTTAGTTTCATCCGCTATGATGTAAACAATCAATAGACTACCTAATTTGAGTCCGCTTAAAATCAGATTGGCTCCGAGCTTGATCTGTCTCAATAAGAAAAAAAATTAAATAAAAAAAACGAGTATCTCTAGACGAACGCAAATTTATATCCATTGACATCGATTCAAATAAGTTTTATATGCAGGATTAAATGATATTAAAATATAACAAATGATATAATTCTTACTCAGTAAGTAAATGGCGAACCCATACAAAGTCACGGTGCAGTTGGATATGATAAATGCGCCGACGAAATAAACCCCTGCAAGGCCGCTTGCCCTCGACACCAAAGCGCCAAGACATCCAGCCATACCTCTGGTGACAAAATTATGGAATAAGTAGGTACATGGTAATATTTGTTTTAAGTATCGAGTACCAGGTTTTATTAAGCTCCAGTTTATATACAACTTTAGGGGGTCACAATGTAACAAAATTGTGATTATGATAACATTAACGTTTCGACGCATTTTTTTGAGTGTTTTATAACATACGCCGAGCTTTAAGCACACCAATCCCAAGGATATGTCGTGGGTTATCAGAAGATGAAGCTAGTAGTAATCTATTGCACCCACAAGACCATGTAATTATAGTAGATTATGATACAAGTGAGCTAAGTTGCTCACGAGTTTCATACGCACTTTTTCAACACCCTTGCGAGGAAAAAAATATATATTCCGCAAATGCGAAACAAACAACATACAAAAAGTATGGAAAATAGCGCGCAATTTTTTTTACGTGTCAAATGTATGATGATTAATTACATATAAACCTCTTTGATGTTGCAGTTAGGTACTTCGATAAATGATCGAAGGTTAGGTACTAACTTGGTAGGGATACATTACCCGATTAAATTGAAAATGCTCTGTTTACTCGCATATAATTTGCAGTTAGGTACCAACTTAACTTTGTGGGGATAATTTTATTAAGTACTAGTGTATAATACACTTCTGGACTCATCTATTGGCCCACCTTGTATTTTTAGTTTCGTTTGGTCCTAGCTAAAATTTTATATTAGGTCGAGCAAAAAGTTTTTATGCAGTTTTGAACTTGGCACATTTACAATTTCATTCAATAGTCTTTTTTTGAATTTCGAACACAGAATATAAAGAAACAAAAGACAATTTGGAGCCTGTTTGTTGATATCAAACAATCGAATACTAAGAAAACTTGGTTTTATTGGTTTACTTGGATTTAATTCTTGAAAAAGTGATTGATATCTTTGGTTTTGCAACAAACATTACTTATTCTTAACATTAAGGTGAGGTTCTATCAATAATCTATGGATACTTCACCTGAAGTCGCCGCCCAAGCTGTGGCACTTATTTAGGCCGGACACAGCCAAAGAAACGTGAGTGCTCAACTTAATTTAAGTCGATCTGCGGTCCGAAATGTTTATCGGAGGTACCTAGAGACTGGCGGCTTTGTTCGTCGCCAAGGAAGGCCACGATCTCGGGTCACAACTGAAAGGCAGGATCGATTCATCGTGACGACCAGTTTGAGAAATCGTCACCTTACCTCCATTGAGATACAAAACCAACTTCGCGACTTCCACGGAGTATCTGTGAGCGCTCGAACTGTTCGGAGAAGGTTAAAAGAACGCGATATGGTACCACACAAGCCAGCTAATGTGCCCAAACTAACGCGAGCCCACCGAACGTCAGCCAGTTGCCCAGACGATGCAGGAGTTAAAAACTGCCATAGAAGAGGAATGGGAGATGATCCCTCAAAATTTCATAGAGCGGTTGATAAACTCTATGCCTAATCGTATGAGAGCTGTGGTAGATGCCCATGGAGGCAACACGCGTTATTAAATTAAACCTTTATTTGATAAAACATGTTTTTTATTCAAAAATCAATTGCCTTTAACAAGGCGCATATCCGACTTGTTAGGCGTAGCTCCATGTCGTATGGTATTCTGAATTCAAATTTAAAACAATACGATCGAAAAAGATGGTAAAATGTGCCAGGTTCAAAACTGCATAAAAACTTTTTGCTCGACCTAATATAAAATTTTAGCTAGGACCAAACGAAACTTAAAATACAAGGTGGGCCAATAGATGAGTCCAGAAGTGTATTATTATGCACGAGGGTATTATAGTTCGGTTTATGGCCCTAATAACGATGTAATAAAGCTCACTTTACGAGTAAGGGTGTGTTTAGGCGTGAAGGAAACTGTAGCAGAAGAAATTTACTGAAATGAACTGTAGGTTAAGAAATGAATAAAATTTCTTGGTGAAGGAGACACAACAACTGATGTTTACGAGTGAAAAACACAGTGAAAAGTTATGCAGTAAGAGGACACTGCAATTGTAATGAACAAGCGTTAAGCTCTTTATCAGGTGTGCAAATTGTCCGTCTCATCACTATATAACATTAAAAAGGTAAGGTAGGTTTCGTTCACCTAGTGTCTATAACACTATATTATTATTAAAACTCACGCACATTTTTATTTATTGATTAGCACAGGTTATTCACGTGATATTATTTAACACTTACTTGTTGTCGAAGTAAGGATCGACAGTTGTTTCGGTTTCATAAGGAAGCCATCTTCAGGATCTGGATCAGGATCAATTGTCAATCCTTACATCGACAACACGTAAGTGTTGAATAATATCACGTGAATAACCTGTGCTAATCATTCTATAATACTGTTTGATGAACAACTTGCCACTTACCTGTACGACGTAGGGAACAGATCCACATAATAACCAAACAGGAATGCACAACATAAGTTCGTCATTGTTATTCCCACGTACAAGACCTGACTGGCTAAACTGTTCTTAGTGTATATTGCTGCGAAGCAACACAGCATGGGTATGAACAAAAAGGTCATCATGAAAAGCTTCTTCCGGTGCCCGAATTTTGAGATACACAGCGTTATCGAGACAAAAATTAACCCGTGTGCCACCCCTGATATCAGTGTGCGACTGTCGATGGTTGGGTTGCAATATGTCTGAAAAAACATAGAAACTTTTATTGATTCCTACAGATATGACTAACATTTTCGAAGCAGTGATGGCTCTGTGGGATTGGCTATGGATTGCCACGCAGCAGTTCCATGGTTCGAATCCCGTCGCGGGCTTGAGCGTCACCGCGTGGTGGAAGGGCATTTTGCAATTGCTCGCCTGGCTAGCGACCATTTTTTTTTTTTTTTTTTTTTAACGTGTGAAAAATGCCTTTACGCATTCCCGTCCACCCCGGGGATGGTGGCCGGGATATGTCGGGCTCGACACCAACTACTCCCACAGCAGCAAGTGCCCCTACCGACTAAATAACACACGGTGTTCCATCTCTACCGCTTCTCGGCGGGATCGCAGGGTCGCTTTAGCACTCAACCACGAACCCGCCACGGTTGTCCGTTGCCGGACCCCTCCTGGGGTGCTACCCCTCACGACGCACCAGAACACATGGCACGTCGCTATCACCCGGGGACCAAGCCCGCAAATGGGCGTCAGACGACCCCGCTTCCGACGCCCTAGGTCCCCCTGCGACGGGTCAGATGAGTAGCCCCGTCGCCTGCTACTTCGGCCGCAGAGGATAGGGAGAGCGGCGCCTCGCTATACCAACACTCCTCCTCCCCTGCGGCCCCTCCGCGTCCGCCATCCAACGGTGGCGGCCCCGCCGTGGCCACGGAAGGTAGGGAGAGCGGCGCACCGTGATACCGGCACTCCTCTCCCGCCGTGGCCCCTCACCGTCAGCTGTGGTGTCGCCCATACAACACCACAGCCCGCCTCAGATGCGGTGCTGCCCATACAGCACCGCAGCCTACCCGTTGCCGCTCCAGTCTGGACTTAGAGGCAAAGCCCAGTGGAGCGGCCCCTCTGGGGCCGGCCGACTGCCCAAGCCAGCACGGCCCCTGGTTCCTCTTCGCTTCGCCGTGGGTGACGAAGCCACGGCTACTAAGCCCCACCGCCACGACAAGGCGGGAACCCTTCGGGGGGGCCTGGCTAGCGACCACCCTCAAGTAGATAATCTGCCGCCAAGCACGATGTGTTCCGGCAGCTGTCCTTGAGAGCCAGTGAAATTACAGGCACATGAGACTTAGCTATGACTTAAAGTGACGGGCGCAGTGCAATTCATGACTTGTGATGAAAGCATCTGTTATAGGCAGAGGTACGCTTAACATCAGGTGGGCCTAGAGCTTTTTCCGTCACAATTACATAAAAAAATAAACATGTCAGGCAATGTAAGAAATATTGATGATCCCTACTACTTAAGATAGTAGTATCTTTGTTGCAAGTCCCGAGCTCTCCAAGTAGCAGAGGGTCTCTTCTAAAACTTAATGCATCCTTCAACCGCACAGTAAATTTATGAAATGTTAAGTAATTTATCTATAATGACTAAGTGTCGATTAGACGAATAACTAAGGCCGTATTTCATTTGTGTTATTTTCTATAATTTTGAACACATTTTGCGTCTATGGATCCACATTTAATATGAACCATAGACACAAAATGTGATCAAAATTATCGAAAATAACGAATTTAGCGTCCAATGATATACGCCCTTAGTATTACAAAATATTTTTCATCAGATGTTTAGAGATGTACATAATAATCTTCAGCCTTTTGAGTTGTTCCAAATACTTATACTAACAAAAGCGATTACTGGAGTATTTAGGTTTAGGCAGGCGGTCGTTCATATAACTGAATATAAATCTTAATACAAGTAATGTTCATAAGATATATTTTATATTGTTAGCGAAAATACATTAGGGACATATAACACATTAAAGATATAAAAGAAGATTTATTAGCTCTTTTGTAAAAAAAAATACAGGCAAGTCCAAGGTACATTTAATACATATTTATACTACATAAATATATTCAATTCTAATTACATGTATGTAAATAATTGATTTAAATTTAATAACCATAATATTATTACACATAATACAGTTAAATACAATTTGAAGTTATCACATTTTCACGTTTCTTAAGAACATAGATTCTAAAAGCTGCATTGACATGTATTCTTTTAAAGTGTAGAAGGGATTGTTTTCAAAGTTCTTATGTTTTAGTTAGATTAAACTATATTTTAAGGTGGTCAAGCTCTTTAGTAATTAATTATACATCAGTATTTTCGAAAAACGACCTTGTTTCTGTACTTTAGCTAATCTGATGTACAACCCGAATTTCATTATTTTTTATAATTCGCTTTTCATTATTACGCAGATTTGTTCCTATTTTTCTGGAATGTTCTGATCCTCATGAATTTCTTATAAACAATTATAGATGTAAAGAGAAACAACTGTCATAATTTTGTCTTTCTTAAAGTGCTCCCTTGTGGGCCCACGCTTTTTCAGCCCATTAATTATTCTAATTGAACGTTTTTGACATTAGAGAACTCTTGTTACCTCTTTAGCATTACCCCAAACAGTAATGGAATATCTATTATTGAATGTATTTATGTTAATATTACAGTAGGTACATACCTAAGCTTATGCTTTAGCCATAACTACATAAACTGTATTTAGCATGTGCTTGTGTTTTCCCGCACCGACCCCAAGTAAGTAAGATAAGGGTAGGATGGTCATATAATTTTTATTTAGGTGTTCGCAAGAACATAAGGAGTTAGAGATATTGCTCTATAGTAACTACTTACCGTATGTTACTAAATCAAGTCCAGTCAAGTGCACCACGTTCAATGAAACTTAATCGAAACGTCGAGGTTAGTCAAAATATTGTTTTTTTTTATGTTAATTCGTGCAGGAATAGACCAGTTAGAAACATGAGTTTTGTTCCAGAAAGTTTTAGAAAAAGTACTCACCGTATCATTAGGGTCAGTACCATTTTTAGAAATGACGATCATGTCACATATGTTTCTGGATTTTCCATCGCCAGTCTTCAAACCGGCAGTAAACGCTTCTACTACAGCGGGCAACCACATAACCAAGCTATTGGTACTGAAATGTAAAAAAAATGCAACAGTGCAAACTTATAGGTACTGTAATAGATAATAAAAGGCTTTACATACAACTAAGGGGGAGCGTGGACTGCGAGGAAGTTGAAGAACCTTCTTGAGATTGATGTTTAATATTCCCCTATTTTTTCATCCAAAACTGAGTCGATTCAATCATTTCCTGGCATTAAAATTTTTAAATGGGATGATGAAAATATCTTGGTTCATATGATTGCCTATGTAGTAAATTTTTTTCAAATTTGTTTTATGGAAGTAAAAACGGATATTATTTGTGATTGTCGGGGTCATAATTACGTTTGATTTAATAGCATTATTTTTGTAATAGCAAAGCTCCGCTGGTTTAATTAGTTAATAAAAAAGACAAGGACAGGAGCAAGTGTAAAGCAAGCTTATATTTTTCACAAAATCTAAGCTTGCTATTGAGCATCAGCGATAATGAAAACAATTGTATTTCATTCATAACTAGACCCTAGTGGTCCTGATGATGCCAATGGGTTAAGACCTAAAAATAACATAATAGTTACAACATCATATTAAAAAGTTGCAATTTATAGTAACTTCAACATTAAAGTCATCATGGTATTCCGAATAGATGAGAAGATAACTTACACAGAGTACATTACAGCAGTCAAATAGAATAGCTGCAGGGTCCTCCACAGCAGTGGTGGTTCGAAAAGAGGCTGAATCTGATCAAATAATGACGTCGTCATGGAGTCGTCTTTGGGCTTCATCCTGCTAACTTCGTCAATAATCACTTTTGTTACCTGAAAAATGTATATGTATATTTTGAAGCAGTCGTGGCGAAGTTTTGTTTTCTTTTTTTTCCTTAACCAAACAGCAAAGTTAAGCAACGTCGCCCGCGGTCATGAGTTGGATAGGTGACCGCTAGTGACATTACTGCTGGGCGCTTCCGTGCTTCGGAGGTCACGTAGTCGTTATAGCATGGTGGTAAAGCATTTTGCGAATGCCCGCCTGGCTAGCTACCACCCTCAAGTAGAAAATCTTTCGCCAAGCACCTAACGGTGTGTTCCAGCAGCTGTCCTTGAGAGCCAGTACTTCTAGGTTAGCCTGAACAAAATCTTCGACCACATCATCACTTACTTTCAGGTGAGATAGTGGTCAAAGGCTAACCTATCAGGAATTGAAATTTTTTTTTATGAAAAATATCTTGCTACTAAAATATGAGTTCAGACCAAAGAAACCTTTGTACTTGCAATAAAGATATCCGAATACAGCTAGTATATAAGTTCCAGTGTATCTGACTGTGCCCCTGTGACAAAAGTTAAATTATATATATTCATAATATAATGCCCCGTGGTGGGTTAGATTGTCATCCCCATAATTGCTACTTGTGGGTGTAGTAAGAGGCGACTTAAGGTAAAATACCAGAAAGTGAGCAGCAGAGCTTTCTGAGGAACTGATATCTTAAACTGCGATTCTCAAAACGCCTGCCAAGCGTGTGGACTATGGCAACCCTGGCTATGTTCAGCAGTAAACAATCCGACTGATACAGTATAATAAATATCTATAGTAAATGCTCTTACCGGGTATTTATCTGAATTCCCATTCTTCCTCCAAATACTCCTCAGGTAATTTAGCGCCACCTCTTCCTTCCCAGCATTAATCAGGAATTTTGGACTCTCATAAAATAAGTGCATAAAGAGAGCACTGATCCCAAGAGGAGTAGCTAGCACGAAAGCCAACAGTCTCCAAGGTGAGAAGGTGATAAATCCCCAATCGTATCGAAAGTCCAGGTTAAGGATGAAGTATGCTGGAACTGGAATGTTAATCCAGAATTATTAACACAAAGATTTAAGTAGCTTTGAGTAAGTGAACATTTTTTTTATATCGTTCACTTTGATAGTCACTAATGCATTGCCATTTAAATACTGAGAAGCTACCCACCACCATCTCGTCTGTTTAGAAATAATGATGTCATCAACGTTTTTTTTAGTAAATATAGGCAAGCCATTGACTATTTTTTTACCGGTGGCGTGTCTATAATAACAAAATACTACAAACTATATTATACAACACTACAGCTACTAAAACATAAACATTTCGGCATCTTAAAGGCCATTGCTAGCTCACAGGCAGTCCAAATGCTCTAGCCAAAACATTTATTTCTTTCTATTAACCTCCAATAGTAGTTGGTTGGTGGCAGCGTGCCCAGCATAATGGCAGCATTACCCCCATGGATTGCAATACTTATTTGTTGAACTGATTAAGTGCCAGCATTTTGATCACTCGTCGCATCGGTAAGCTGCCTCTGATATGTTTTGGAAAATAAGATGAGCTCCCGACCCCCATGGCTCAAGTAATCTCTACATCAAACAGCTTTAATATGTACCCAGATCAGCAATCTTGATTCGCTCCGCTTGAAGAAGTAGCTGCAGCATCACCTCTCACTTTCGATTCACGTAGGGCCGCCTTAATTTCCACGGCACCAGAGTCATACCGTCAGATGTTTTACCATTGTCACTCATAAGATCATTCGATTGAAAAATAGCTGCAACACTGACCCTCGTAAAGTCCAGTGGATGAAATCGTTAGGGTTGGCGTGGCGGGAACTTCGACCCGCAGTTTAAGAGCAAGAAAGGCCATAGTGATCGAGTTGATCAGTTGTAATACCACACTGGTATTGATGGCAACACAACATTTTCCACCCAAACATAAGCTAAGAGCGAGATGAAAAGCGGATGGATCTATAATTTTACCAGTGTAGAAATATGGGATGACCTGTAACCAACGACTACATTCCCACGCAGAAACGCGAGAATACGAGCACGATCTACGACGCTAGGACACGTATTTAAAAGAACTTTCCGTGCAAGTTTGCAGAAGGGGCCCATACAACCGAAAGGACAAAACTTTAGAGAATACAGTATTTGAACGAGCCAATCCTCATGTATCTTTCGCCAGATATGCTACATCAAAAGAGCCTAAAGATAGTGCGAGATTTGTTTCAATATTTTTATGTAATGTGTACGGAAGACAAAGAAGCTGTTAATGTCACACTAGACATTTTGCGTATTTCTATGCCCTGGGGGGCACCTCACACGGATGGAGGCTTGCAACCAAGCTCTATCATCCAACTCAATATTCAAAACAAACATTAACGTATCTCCTACGAAGTCTAACATGATTAAAAAAGCTCACGGCGTCCACAGCTGACAACATCTCAAATTATATGAAAATTTTGGAAGAAAAAGGCAAAATCTAATTGTAGAAAAAATCATACGGGCGTTAGTTTTTAATAATCTGCTAGAGGACACAGAGACTTTAAGTTTTCCAGAAGGTGACAAAGATTTGTCAAAAATTGGTGAATCCAATCGACGAAGTGAACATTTTTTACCAGTTTAATGTTAGGCACAGGGGAATTGAATTTTTAATTAATAATAATCGTGTAAAAATCACAAAAGAAATTCACAATTGAAAAAAAAAATGCTCTCAGTAGGCCAATAGGAAAGTTGACAAAAACATTCAGTGTTCCCATTGTCTTCTAAGGTTCCGTCATCCAAATACGAAACATTAAATTTTTTAAAGACATGGAACTATTGAGTGAATGGCAAGGCTAGCTCGACCAAGGGGATGTTGATATCTTACGGAGGATAATATAAGGTTATTTTGGTATTTTGCTTTTGACGCTTTATCGTTTCAGTATATTTAGCATTAAGTAAGAAAAGACTATGAATCAGGAATTGTATCTTTCATTTCACTCAAAATGGTGCCTCTGTGTACCAAGTTACTATTATGTTAACAGCATGTTTGACATCTACCTTCAAAAGCACCAGTCCACAATTTAAGATCTAAAAAGTGTGACCTGAATGTACTTCAATTTTTCACTACCCCGCGAACCAAAAGGAGCTGTATTTCCTAAGAATTTCTGACGTGTTTTGCTTGTACACTAAGCATTATTAGGAAGTCTTGACTCTTTGAGCGAATGATCGAGAAATCCTATCAAAATGTTCACTAGATATATTTTTAAACTTGTAAATTTTATTTTTTCATCGTCTTCCAGCTAATATAGTAAATATTAGGTCCTTACATATGAAATTGGCGTTTTGTATGGGAGGAACAAAAAGTCGAATATTTTTTAATATAATATATTTAATTAATCAAAGTATGAACCATTATTTTCTATGCACTTTTGCCATCTCATAGGTAGTTCATTGATCCCTTTACAAAAAAAAACCAGTCGGACGGGAATCAATAAAATCTTTGAAGGCGATTTGGACTGCCCCATCGGAGTTTTATCCAAATTTCGAAAAAAATGGTAATCTGTTGGAGCAAGGTCCGGGGAGTACGGAGGATGTCTTAGACTTTCCAATTGAAGCTCTTCTAATTTAGTAGCCGTCTGTAGCGCAGTGTGTGGTCTAGCGTTGTCGTGAAGCAGCAGTGGCGTGGAGCGATTGACCAGCCTAGGTTGTTTAGCCGCTAGCTTTTCCATCATGGTTTGCAATTCCTGACAATAGACATCAGCCGTAATAGTTTGGCCAGATTTGAAAAAACTGTAATGAACAATACCGGCACTAGTCCACCAAACGCTTACAAGTAACTTTTTTGGGGTTAATTTTCGCTTGGGGCAGGATTTGGCTGGCTGGCCAGGATCTAACCATTGCGCTGAGCGCTTCCGATTATCGTAAAGAACCCATTTTTCATCACAGGTAATGATTCGGTTTAAAATACCTTCATTATTGTGCCGGTTTAGTAATGTAACGCAGCAGTCGACGCGCGTTTGCCGGTTTGTTTCAGTCAATTCGTGAGGTACCCACCTTTCAAGCTTTTTAATCTTCCCAATTTGCTTCAAGTGAATTACAACAGTTTTATCACCAACATTGCAGCCTGCAGCTAACTCGGACGTGGTTTGCGATGGATCCGCTTCCACAATAGCCTTCAACTCTTCATTATCAACTTGAGTCTCAGGCCGTCCACGGGGCTTGTTCTGCAGGTCGAAATTTCCAGAACGAAAACGTTGGAACCAAAAACGAACTGTGTTTTCTTTTGCAACACGACCGCCTTACACATCATTCACCCTTCGAGTTGTTTCCGCAGCACTAGTGCCACGGCGGAACTCGTACTCGTAAATAATGCGATATTTAAGAGCCATTTCACAAAATCACGCTACTGAAGTTTAGGTAAATGCCAGCGCATCGCATACACAAGCGAAAGAAGTGACGACGGAATAGCGTGACTGTGAGTAACATATTTTGATACTAGCACTCATTAATAAAGAAATGTAAGTTGCGAATTTAAAAATTGTGTGATTGGCATGAGTAAATAATCAATTTCTTGTCGATTACTTGCTAATGTTATAGAAAAGAAGTAGGCATGTACATTAAATAGTCAACTTACATCGTGAATCGTATATTTACACATCATCCTTGATGAATAAAAAATAGATACGTTTGAATCATTTATTGTAACAATAAATTTCAATAATTAAATAATTATACGGCTTAAAATTATATAAATATTTGACGTAACGGCATTGACTAAAAGCTGCGGACTAAAAGCTCTTTCTTTTAAATTTTCCAAAAATTGCTATTTTCCTCGTTCATACTCTACACAGTATCTATATCCAGTCGTTAACACTGTCTGCCATAATGACCATGCATAGGATTGAGGTTTATTTTTCTGTGCATCCGGAAAACAACTCAGTACCAACCACAAACGTCCCATGACGTTTTTGGTTTTCCATTACTTAAACATATCACCCTCATATTCCCATACCACAATATATCACCTATACCTTTAAAAAATAACATTTTCATCTATTTAGTTTGAGTAGACCAAACAGCGAAATGTAAATATATATTTACACAGTTTGAGGTTTTTTTGTTTTTAAATCGAATATCTTTGATGCAATCTATAATCAACATATATACTTCTTGGTACCAATGCAATCCTCACTATATAATCTTATGCTCACTATTTCCTCTATGGAAAATAAATGATAATACACCTTTTTATAGAAAAAAAATACTGGAAATGGGGTTTGAACACACGACAAAAATGGTGGGAAATAGTAATTTAATTGCTATTTTTATTTTTTCGTAACTAGACTCACCTAGAACTTCGATTCTTCTTTTAATATGATAATTTACTATTGTTCTTTAGCCATGAATTGTTACAGATTTTTACGCCAAATATTTTAAAGTAACAAGATTAAAACAACCCTATTGTTTTAAGAACTTTGGCGGGAAAACTGTATTGGAGAGCAATATTTTTTTCTGAAAAACTATACCATCTACAACTTTGGTCCTTCTTTGATATTATTATTTACATATAATTTATACACTTGTATTATTTAAGATTTTTTGGTTTAGAAGTTTAAAATTAGTTACGAGATTATTTAATACGCAAATTTGCATCGGTAAGTGTTTGCGTTGCAAAATGTATCGAGCGAAAAATGACTTATACATATGTAAAGTTGCGTTTTTCTAGGTTTATAACTGTTGACGTAGTTACGAGATTAATATGAAATGACGTAATATTTTGGGGCCAAAATGTAATTTGTGCTGGTTTCAGATTTCATCAAAATATTCAAAATACTTCCGTTATCTCAGAAAAGAATGGATCCTTTCTTGTATGGGCAAGGATGCATCCTTTTGAAAACCATTTGTATTATGAAAGTCGGACTTTTTTTTTTTTTTTATGTCATTGTGATGGAACAAGCGCGAGGCCCACCTGATGTTAAGTGGTATCCTCTGCCTATAACAGATGCATTTCATCACAAGTGACGAACTGCACTGCGCCCATCACCTTGAGACATACCTGTTAAGTCTCATTTTTGCCTGTTATTTCACTGGCTCTCAAGGACTGCTGCCGAAACTCACCGTTAGGTGCTTGGCGACAGATTTTCTACTAGAGGGTGGTCGCTAGCCAGGCGGGCATTCGCAAAATGCCCTTCTACTATATGGTGAAGCTCAAGCTCTGGGCGGGATTCGAACCATGGACCTGCTGCGCGGCAGTCCATAGCCAATGCCACTGAGCCATCACTGCTTCAAAACTTAAACTTACGCAGAAAACACTTACGCAGATTTTATGGTAAATTTGTAAATACGACTATCGACCGCTAACTGGTATCCCGGTTTGTACAAATGATGGAAAAGCCGGGAGGCCGTTTTGTACAAATTAGGAAGGTAGTTTAATTTCCTGCTGAAGTTATCGCTGTGTTCACTTATAGACATTAACTGAATCCAAAAATATTGGAAATCAATTATTTGCCATCATCTTATCCTTCTAAAACAAATGTTATAGTGAGTTACTAATTTAAACTAGAATAATATAAAAACTAGCAGACCAAAAAGAAGAAGTCAACCCTCTGAGGTTGTTAGCATATTTCCAATAACGCTGTATAAGGCTGCATAATTGTGACGTTTCCTTTTTTTAACACAATGGATGAACAGAAACTAAAGATGTAGTTACTTAACAAGACAACAATAATTATATTATGGACAACAAAAATAAAGTATAGTTTGTTACTTAAAAAAATAAAGACATGATCAAAACTCTGTGGTCGCACTATAAACTTGCGTCTAAGCGTTCCGCGTACGAGACGTCAGAGCAAGGCAAAACGAACGCAGGTCCTACCTCGATGAGCGCTCGCGCGGTACTGATCGCCTCGCGCTTGTACATTTCAATTTATGAGCATTTCGAGTTATGTTAAATATTATTTCTTGTCTAACAAAACAGAGTTAATAGCACAATTTATTAAAGATCAGATTAATTAAAGAATGAACTTTCTTTTCATATAATATCTGTTTGGAATTACACTTTATTACACGCAATATATCGTGGTAAACTGCTGATATAATTCGTGGAAATTGGCGCAAGATCTTTATTTTTTTTTCTACAATTACGATTAATTATCGATATTCTAGTACACTATGTGTCAACAAGATGATATGCCTGATGCACAGTTTTTTTTTTAGTTAATTTGATGAATCTTTATACAAGAGATAGAACTCTGAAGTTGGCTGTGTGTACGTTAATTCGTAAAACAAGGTGCGGGAGATTGGTCACTACAAAATAATTAATGTTCTGTTTGTAAATCTGGTACATTAACTGAAAAGAGAACAGATTATTCTATTTTTATCAATTATTAAACAACTTGTAAATATTTCCAATGATAGTAAATTAAGCGCTTAAAATCTTCGTATACCGCATTAAAATGTAAAATGCCTCTTAAGGTTTTCCATTTTGTAAAATGAGTGACGCAAACAGAAAAAAACAGAAGAAAAAAAACAAATGAATGACGATCATCGAAGCACAAATACATGAGTCTATAGCTGTACAAATTTGAATTTGGAGTTCCTTACCAAAGAGGAGAAATTTGTGATTAAAGTGGCCAGTACGAAAAACGCCAATTTCATATGTAAGGACCTAATATTAATTTTATTTATACTGCCGCATGCCCAACCCAGCACTAATTTTATTTTGACCTAAATATACTTACTATCGTAAGAGAGGACGAACAGCATATTGACAGCCAGCATAATCTGCATGTATTTTCCTTTCAATCGCACTGGAATGGACTCTCCAAGAAAAGTGAATGTTATAGCCTGTGCACAACTCGAACTGAAAGCATATTTATTTTCACGGATTAGTTTAAAATATTATATCATTCCTTCTCTATAAAGCTTATTTTGTTCAATTAACAAAAAACACCTTTATTCACTATTTTGGTGTTTGAATTTAGAACACACAAATATAGTCGACCTCCATCTCAATGCTATACAAACTCCTTGCGCAAAAACATTCGATACAAACTTCTTGCAAAGAATATTCGACATACAAACTAATAAATATCGGTTCACAAGTTGACCATTCTAATAATTGTAATGTAAAGAAAAGTAGATACTCATAATTTTAGTAATTGTACAGTCGCCTGCAATAAGAAGTATACACATTGTAATTTTCAAAATTGTAGCAAAGATTTCTGTTTCTCTCTATGTACACATAAGTACCTTAAAATTAACGAATAATTTGACGTTTTTCACTCATGTTTATATGTTCACTTCTAAAATATATAAGATGTTACTGGCATTGTAGTATTTTGAAAATTACGGAGTGTATACATATTATTGCAGGCGACTGTACCATTTTTTATGTGTATTTTAACTAACTTAACCTTCCTTTTTTTTTCATTAAATGTCTATTTTCGCTTAAATCTGTCTTTTCATTGTATAAAAGTTTAGTATGCAACTCTTGAACAAACCAGATTAATATCGAAGGCAGGAATCACTCGGGTCGCCTAGGATTCTAACCGTTGAATGTCTCGCCTCGCTCGTGATTCAATCATCATTTATTTCACTACTACTTTCACTACGATTATATACTCTTAATTTTAGTTAACTTAACCTTCCCTTTTTTTTTCAAATATGAATTATATATATATATATATATTTATCAAATATATAATACACATTAAAATGACTATTCTCGCTTAAATCTGCCTTTTTACTCGGGTAGCTCAGGATTCTAACCTTTAAATGTCTCGCCACGCTCGTGATTTAAACATCATTTGTCACTCCCTACGATCGTGATTCAGTGGTTAGAATCCTTCACAATCTCGTGTTTCATGTGACCCACGCTTTAAATCCGTCCCTTATTCACTAACTGCATAATATACCATTCTTAGAACAACAACAGTATGGATTTGGTTTTAACAACGACTCAAAAGGTCTTTTTTGTAATCTGATTTGACAGTTAATTGAATACATAAAAAAATAATATAGAACTGAAAGTTAGTTATGGCAGTCTACGAAGATAATTGAATTTAGTTGTGCGTAGAGTGACTAAGCAGGGAGCAGTGTCATATCATGAGAATGCAGTGTGTTATGGAATGGAAGTTGTTGATGTCAACCTTTTTCTAGAAAGCTTTTTAGGTTAGGATCCTAGTTCTGTGTATATTTGGATAAATACAAATGTGTAAGAGGATTTTATTATATATTAGGTCCTTACATATGAAATTGGCGTTTTGTATGGGAGGAACAAAAAGTCGAATATTTTTTAATATAATATATTTAATTAATCAAAGTATGAACCATTATTTTCTATGCACTTTTGCCATCTCATAGGTCGAAACCCAGAACGAAAACGTTGGAACCAAAAACGAACTGTGTTTTCTTTTGCAACACGACCGCCATACACATCATTCACCCTTCGAGTTGTTTCCGCAGCACTAGTGCCACGGCGGAACTCGTACTCGTAAATAATGCGATATTTAAGGTTTTCCATTTTGTAAAATGAGTGACGCAAACAGAAAAAAACAGAAGAAAAAAAACAAATGAATGACGATCATCGAAGCACAAATACATGAGTCTATAGCTGTACAAATTTGAATTTGGAATTCCTTACCAAAGAGGAGAAATTCGTGATTAAAGTGGCCAGTACGAAAAACGCCAATTTCATATGTAAGGACCTAATATTAGCAGTTGTAAATGGTTATATATTGGTCCTTACATATGAAATTGGCGTTTTGTATGGGAGGAACAAAAAGTCGAATATTTTTTAATATAATATATTTAATTAATCAAAGTATGAACCATTATTTTCTATGCACTTTTGCCATCTCATAGGTAGTTCATTGATCCCTTTACTAAAAAAACCAGTCGGACGGGAATCAATAAAATCTTTGAAGGCGATTTGGACTGCCCCATCGGAGTTGAATTTTTTCCCTTGCAAGAAGTTATCCAAATTTCGAAAAAAATGGTAATCTGTTGGAGCAAGGTCCGGGGAGTACGGAGGATGTCTTAGACTTTCCAATTGAAGCTCTTCTAATTTAGTAGCCGTCTGTAGCGCAGTGTGTGGTCTAGCGTTGTCGTGAAGCAGCAGTGGCGTGGAGCGATTGACCAGCCTAGGTTGTTTAGCCGCTAGCTTTTCCATCATGGTTTGCAATTCCTGACAATAGACATCAGCCGTAATAGTTTGGCCAGATTTGAAAAAACTGTAATGAACAATACCGGCACTAGTCCACCAAACGCTTACAAGTAACTTTTTTGGGGTTAATTTTCGCTTGGGGCAGGATTTGGCTGGCTGGCCAGGATCTAACCATTGCGCTGAGCGCTTCCGATTATCGTAAAGAACCCATTTTTCATCACAGGTAATGATTCGGTTTAAAATACCTTCATTATTGTGCCGGTTTAGTAATGTAACGCAGCAGTCGACGCGCGTTTGCCGGTTTGTTTCAGTCAATTCGTGAGGTACCCACCTTTCAAGCTTTTTAATCTTCCCAATTTGCTTCAAGTGAATTAAAACAGTTTTATCACTAACATCGCAGCCTGCAGCTAACTCGGACGTGGTTTGCGATGGATCCGCTTCCACAATAGCCTTCAACTCTTCATTATCAACTTGAGTCTCAGGCCGTCCACGGGGCTTGTTCTGCAGGTCGAAATTTCCAGAACGAAAACGTTGGAACCAAAAACGAACTGTGTTTTCTTTTGCAACACGACCGCCATACACATCATTCACCCTTCGAGTTGTTTCCGCAGCACTAGTGCCACGGCGGAACTCGTACTCGTAAATAATGCGATATTTAAGGTTTTCCATTTTGTAAAATGAGTGACGCAAACAGAAAAAAACAGAAGAAAAAAAACAAATGAATGACGATCATCGAAGCACAAATACATGAGTCTATAGCTGTACAAATTTGAATTTGGAATTCCTTACCAAAGAGGAGAAATTCGTGATTAAAGTGGCCAGTACGAAAAACGCCAATTTCATATGTAAGGACCTAATATTAGCAGTTGTAAATGGTTATATATTAATAGTACACTTGGACAGAGAAAATTATAGCATCTAATTTAAATTGAAGACGTTTCGGATATGAGCGCCTCCATAATACAAGATCATTTTTAAGATAATTAATAGATTCAGGCGTTACTTTGCGGAAATCCATACATAATAATAATATATATCTTAAAAATATTTTAAGAAAACAATCAATGATTATTTAGTATATATAAAAAATATATCTAGAGACAATAACATAAAAGCTTTTTAAAAAATTAACATACTTCTTTTATATGGTGTAGATTAAGATCGTTTGATTTCAAATCACGCCTTTATTCAGAGATATTAGGCAGATATCTTTTATTTCGAAAATTATAGTATCTATTACAAATCCAGTGCCTACCCTAAAATCGACAGGTTAGGAGTTCATGGATTCAAATTAATTAAGTTTTTTCAGTTTTACGCAAGAATAAGGACTGATATAGAAGTAACAATTGCACAAAACCCCACTAGACACACATTTTTTTTTTCTCATGTTCCACCGATCTCACTGTTCAATTTATCGTTGAAGAATTTATCTAAGGTAATAATAACATTAAATAAAATTTAACATTAATAACTTAAAAAAATTACATTCAAGTCAGGGTTTTAGGTTTTTGAAAAAACATTCTACTTTTCAATGTCTTTTAGCGTATTAGGCAGCTTATTATATACATTTATAGCCATTGAGTTAGGGCCGGATCTGTAAGTTAGCGTAACTATTGCATAGGCCAGAGAAAAATGGACACACGAGTAGATTTTCTTGCCTTTCTTATCATTTAATGTTAATTAGTTCTACTTACAAGCTTGACGCAGCAATTTTTAGTATTGCCAGCATGTACCAATTAATGGAGAAGGCACTGATGATGGAAACTATGAATCCTCCCCACAGCCCAATCAGCAGAGTCCAGCGGCGTCCACGGGTGTCAGCCAGATGCCCCCATAAGTACGACGCCATTATTGGGCCTGAAAGAATTGTAACTGTTAATTATGCCAAATAATTATTAGAGACTGGGTTTAGACAAATAATGTATTGTATGCCTATTTGGTCCCTGTTTACGACTTTGTTTTTTGTGGTAAAATGTCGCTTACTACACATCCATGCGAATTGGAGCAGTGATGGCTCAGTGGCAATGACTATGGACTGCCGGGCAGCAGATTCATGGTTTGAATCCCGCCGCGGGCTTGAGTTTCAGCTCATAGAAGGGCATTTAGTGAATGCGCGTCTGGCTAGCGACCACCCTCATGTAGAAAATCTGTCGCAAAGCACCTAAAGGTGTGTGTTCCAGCAGTTGTGCTTAAGAGCCAGTAATTCTAGGTTTAGCCTGTTAACACCTTCGACCACATCGTCACTTATCATCAGGTGAGATTGTGGTCAAAGGCTCACCTACATGCAATAAAAAAAATGAGGAGTGGCATGAGTTTAAAAGGGATTATTATTTTGGCATAGATGAAGCAATTCTAGCCGAGTAGTAATAGCTAAGAACTACTGTTCCGCATGTCCGTGGTTCGATTCCCACCGACTACTTCAGATTCACTGCATGGCGGAAGGGTGGAGGTGGATTTTGCGAATGCTATGCTAGCTAACACCCTCAAGTAGGATATCTGTCACGAAGCACCTTACAGTGTGTTCCGGCAGCATTCCATGACAGCCAGTAAGTCATTTTAGAATAAAAGAGCACATGTAACTTAACAACTATATTTCTCAGAGTGATGGGTGCAGTGCAGTTCGTCACTTGTGTCGAAATGCATCTGCTGTAGGCAGAGGTTCCGCTTAACGACTTCGTGCGTGTTTCTTCCTTCATCTCTTTCTTCATCCAAAAGAAATAGGATTTTATTTAGGACATGTAGATTAATAGATGTCTAAACTAATATAATAAAGAGGAAAGATTTGAAATACAAATGTTGAAAAATTTGAAAAATTCTTTCACCATTAGAATTCCACATTATCCTTGATGATCATAAGCTATATATATATTTTCCAAAATTTAGAGAAGTGTATGTAAAGTTCTATAAAAAAAAAACGTTATATTCCGTACGCTGCGGCAATCATTGACAATAAAGTAAAGTTTTGTAGGTACTACGATATAATAGAAGACTTCATATCTACATAAAAGTCCGCAATACTCTGTCTATTACAGTTATGTCTATTAACTACTTTTTATTTGTTATATTTGTTATACGTGAAAAACATATTGATAAAAAAATCCTACTACACAGTTACTGATTACTTAAACGACAAAAATGCCTGGACAATTCCGCTTCTGCCAAATTATCGCCTGTCACCTACTTAATTTCAACAAATATTGTAATAACTTTATTATATTATAGTAAGTTCTTTAAAGACGTTTAAAAGAATGGCCCCGAGTTTCTTGCTCGTTCTTCTCGCAGTGGCTCTATACAATTTATTTGCTGAACGCGGCAGTACAATGTAGAATATTTCAATACTACAATTTGTAATTGACCTTCATAAGAGCGTCGTAGACGCCTAAATTAAATAAATAATTTTGAATATTTCACTTTTTGTTTTTTTTTTATGTTAAATACTCGTCCGAAGCCGGGGAGGGTTGCCAGTTAGGAATATATTTCAGTAATATTTCAGAAAAACAATATGAATATTATATGTAGTGACAATTTCACTTAATTTTCCTGCTTCGCCAGCTTGCCTATCCGGAAAAATTTCCAAAGCGCTTCTACACGAAACATCATCGGGAGGTATCTTATCTTCGAGCGCCCGATCGAGAAAATTCTTCCAATTCTCAATTTCTTCCTGATATAGTCATTGAACTATATATACTAGACGTGACATCTCAAATGAGGATAGTCGACCAGTGCAGGTAAGCCGGCCGGCATACTCTCCCCCATACGCAGCTGGGCACTCGTAGAGATTACACGCGCTTTACGTTCGAAAATTGTGTATTATCAATTGTGTATTTTGAATAAACAATTTTCTAACGTAAAGCGCGTGTATTCTCTACCAGTGCCCAGCTGCATGTGGGGGAGAGTATGCCAGCCGGCATACCTGCACTGGTCGACTATCCTCGTTTGAGATGTCGCGTCTAGTATTATATAGGTCAATGGATATAATAAATATTTTCGACCGAGAATGTCAACTTCCATATTTGAAACTCTTATTAATATAGTTAATGCTATTATTTTATCTTCATAACATTCACCAACAGCCATAAGTCTACCGTTGAACAAAGGCCTCCCCTTTTAGAGAGGGGTTTTATAGGCATAGATGTAGCGACCGACGAAACTCTATAGATACTCGTAATAGGTATGTAATTAATTACTTGTTTGAGTACTGTACCTACTTACTATATTATGACGAATTTTTTTGACTAAGTACGTTAAATTATTTTTGAATGATTTTTATGTTATTTTGTGTACCTATATAAAAGGTGAACTTATTATGACTTTTAAAAATTATTGATATTCTTATTAATTATTGAATTATTTATGACATCATTATTGATTATTGGACTATATTAATGATTATGTAGAATTATTGTTCTACTTTTAATCTGATTTTATACTTTTAACTATTTTAAAGATTCTTTAGAACTATTTTTATACTTATAATTTGACAAAAATGAATGTATACATGGTACTGTAGTCTGTACTGTATTGTATCAGCCGGATTGTAACACAGCCTCCCCCATTATGGGGGGATTCACCGTAATCCCCACGCTTGGCAGGCGTCTTGGTGATCGCAGTGTGAGATATCAGTTTCTCAGAAAGCGCTGCTGCCCACCTTCTGGTGTTTACCCTTAGTTGCCTCTTACGACACCCACGGGTAGAGATGGGGGGGTGACATTCTAGCCTGGCACCCCATAGGCGCTATACATGATGGTTAGTATACATGGTATATTCATTATATTGTTATATGGATGAAATGTATCATAAATGTTGACGTGTATGGAATAAAACAAAAAAGAATATGAATATAAATTTATCATAATCCCGCGCTTGGCAGACGTCTTGGGAATCGCTGTTTTTCAGAAGGCGCTGCTGCCCACCTCTAGTATTTTTTCCTTCGATAATTTTACGACTCCCACTGAAAGATTTGGGAAGGTGGAATCCTAGCCCGGTAATTTTTTGTACAAATAAAAATTATCTAGACGTAATTTTTTCATATAAGAAACTGAATATATTTAATTGTATTTTGTCGAAAGATTTGCTTTATGCTATTACGATTTTATTACAATGTAATTTGCAGAGCAGGCGTTAGGTAGCATAACAATGTTTAAAATGACGATCTTACCAAGGAAAGGCGTGGACAAGAGGATACTCTTCTGCGAATGGTCTAGCTGGAACTCGCAAGCAGACCCCCTTACGATCACGGAGATGCCAAACAAGTCTGTAGCCATGCTGAGGAGGCTCAGGCTGAGGGTCGCCAGGAGACCACGAGTGTACCACCCAGTTCCTGGAAAGAAAGGAAATAGTTACTTAGTACAAGAAGTAATACTTATGATGTTGTATACTTACCTATTACATTGGATCAGTTAATGTTGATTAATTCATAAAATAATGTCGTTTTACTGTTATGAATGAATAAACATGTTTATATATATAAAGAGAGTACTAATTACAATAAACATTCTCAAATTTTGAGAAGTAGCCCTAATCAGAAGTAGCCAAAATGAGAAGTGGCCATAATGAGAATTAGCCCTAATGCGCCTAAGCCCTTTATACATTAAGCTAAGACTTCAGATAAGGTGCATTATATATATACGTCTTTAAGAACTCATTAGACGCAACGAACCGAAAAAATCCAGGATGTGGACAACAGGTCTTTCTGAAGAACTGCAATTCCCACCCCCGGCCTCCAATTCGGAAGGCCTTTGCTCGTCAGTGAAAGTTCCGGTTGATGTGATCAACTTGATTAACATAATAATAGGGTCTGTATTTAAATGCTCTAGCATTACATGTATTTTTGTAAGATTATTCGCTTAACAGAGTAAATATGTACGTTAACTAAAATATTACATAAACAACTATAGTACTTGCAAAATTAGCCTAAACCACATGAAAAAAAACGGGATAGAATGATTTTCATTTATTTATTATATCCCTATGGTACTAGGCGTACACCTGGGGTAATAAGGCCTTATTTTAGGTAGCTTTAAAATATTTAAATATTTATTTTTGCAAACATGCTTGCGCCGTGGATTACATTACAAAATTACGAGGAAAAATTATAGTCACGTGCGGAATTTGAACCTGCGCCATCCACCCTTATAGCAGGGGTCCATCCCGATACGATGGTTAAGAACGAGAGGACAAATTCTAGTTATGAGTCATATGTCATGTTAACTTAGCGGCCGGAGCATATCTCGGCTATAGGAGTGGATGGCGTGGGTTCGAATCGATCACATGACTTTAATTTTTCCTTTCGTAATTTTTTCAAGTTTTAAATCATGCTTGGTCCAAAATAATTATCTCATGACATAGTCAAGTATTGCTTCTTACTATTTTTAACAAACATTTATTTAATTTTGAATTGATTCGAATTTTGAAGCGCTCGTAGCGAAGTTTACTTAGCTGTTCTCAACCGATCAGCAAAGTTAAGCAACGTCGCCCGCAGTCATGAGTTGGATGGGTGACCGTTAGTGACATTACTACTGAGCGTTTCCGTGCTTCGGAGGGCACGTTAAGCCGTCGGTTCCGGTTGTTGTCTTAGGATGGCAGTCGTTATAGCATGGTGGCAGGGCATTTTGCGAATGCCCGCCTGGCTAGCTACCACCCTCAAGTAGAAAATCTGCCGCCAAGCACCTAACGGTGTGTTCCGGCAGCTGTCCTTGAGAGCCAGTACTTCTAGATTAGCCTGAACAACATCTTCGACCACATTATCACTTACCATCAGGTGAGATAGTGGTCTACTTAGCTATCGAGCTTAAAAAAAAAAAAATTGCATCTCTTTAGGCAACGTATTTCTTAGTAAAAAAAAACAACATAATGGTACTAGGTTATAGATTAGTAATGTATATTGCTGCCCACTAGGTGGACTGACGACATCGTGAATGTCGCGGGTAGCCAATGGTTTCAAGCGGCTAATAGCCGTTCTTTGTGGCACTCTATGGGGGCCTTTGTTCAACAGTGGACGTCTTCTGACTGATGATGATGATGATGATATTGCTGAATAAGGCAAGGACTTCCCTTTATACTGACAATATTTAGTTTTATCATCTGTATGCTTCTATAATTATATACATACCAAATCCCACAAATAAATTACTCTATTAACTTCTAGTCTTGTGAGGTCATTTATGAAGGCCCACATACTTTAGAATTTTCCTAAAACAATGAAGTTGAAATAAAAGTGTTTCAAAACATATTTGAAGGCTTTTCATCAAATAATTCTTATTAGTATATCATGAGTTGAAAATTTATGCAACCAATTTAAACTTCAACATACATACATAAATACATACATAAAAATCATTTATTGACAATTAAAATGTGTACAAGGTTAATTTTGAAGCCTCTGGTCCTCGACGTAGCTTAAAACTGTGTTTCGAAGACCAGATCCTTCTCCAATGTAGGACTATATTTAACATAAATTATGCCATTATACAATGATTTTGATTTTGATTTTTTTCATATAAACTTTTATGGATGTTTTGTATGTATGTGGATGTGGATTTGTGTGGGGTGTTATGTGGGTGTGGTGTGTTATGTGGGTGTGGTGTGTTATGTGAGTGCATTGTGTTATGTGAGTGTGGAGTGTTGTGTATATGTGAGTGTGGTGTGTTGTGTAAGTATGGTGAGTTATTATCGTTTAAAGATTATCTAGTATACCTTCCACATCATCATAGTCCAGTTGAGTGAGCCATGTGAGTATAACTTTTTTAATATTATTATTAGAGTATTTTTTTATGGTACATTTGCGATTTAGTTTATTCAGCTTATTGTACAGGTGAGGTGCTATATAATCAAAGTGTCTCTGAGCAAATTTACTGCGGGCGAAAGGCACTGGACAACGCTCGACGCGTTTATTTGATGTAGGTAAATGTGGCACTATATTTGCATGGTACCGTCTTAGCACTTGATAGATATAAAGTTTTCTAACTGATAGGACCTGTGCTTTGCTGTACACCTCTGTGGTAGGATGTCTGCAGGGTAAGTACATAAGAACTTTTAAAACGGCTCTTTGAGCTCGTTCAACATTTATAAAGTATGTTTTGGTAGCAAATCCCCAGACACAGATGCAGTAACTTATAATGCTTTCACAGAGTGCTTTGTATGTTTGAATAAGTAATTTAAAGTTAGTAACTGCTCTTAAGTTTTTAAAGATATAAATAAGTTTTCTAATTCTTGCTGATAATGTAGTTATATGATATTTCCAGTTTAGATTACAATCTATTGTGACACCCAAATATTTGAGATATTCTACTCTATTCAATTTTTCACAGGTACAGATGCTGTCTACATTTATATTTCGACGATTACAGGGATACGTATGAATCGTTAGTTGGAAGTCACAACAACTAACGGGCTTTATTATGCAATGCCCAAGGTCCTTGCTAGCCGCTGTATTCATAAATATTAGTATAACAATAAATAGCTGACGTATTAAATTTTAATTTTTAAATTATATTTAATTTAATACGCCTGCGCTATTTAATACGCTATATAATTAAATAGAAATATTAAAAATCGAACGTGAAGGATATAAATTGTTTGATGTTCTCAATTCAATTACGTTTAAGTATGTATTTCGGTCCGCGCCATCTAGCATCGTATTATATCATTATCATGTGTTGTGTTTAGTTTGTTGTATTACACTAGATGGCGCTGTAAATGGATAAAACACCCTAACGATGTTTTCAATGAGTTGTAGTTAAGGTAAAATTTTGTATTCTCAATATGATCTGAATACATGTTAATAAGTTAAGTGGCATATGGCAACTTTGTCTTCTATTTTTTGATCTCTTATCTTTGGTCAAGAAGGTCTCTGTGTTTTTAGTGATTAGACAAGAGCTGTAAAATCTCTAATAAGAAATAAAAGTATTCACTACAAGTTGAAGCTGTTTGTCTTAGAAATACCAAGAAGATCCACCTTAAAGCAGAACCCATTCCCACTAAAAGGTTATGGGCCCAGGACATGCTTAGAAGAAACTGTTTTTATAGAGAAAGAAACGTGGGCTTGGACCAACAAACAAAATGGAAGATGACAAGAAAAATAGATTTGGTATTGTTCCGTTTGCGGGAAATGACTTCGGAAACTGGCTGTACCGCATAAAAATTGTTTTAGAAGAACATGATTTGCTTGAAGAAATCGAGAAAACAGAACCAGGGAAAGACTCTAAATCACGAAAATGTAAAAGCATCATTGTTCAAAGTATGGCCGACAGCCATCTTGAATTAATAAAAGATTTGGAAACACCGCAAGAAATAATAAAGAAATTAAAAGAAACTTACCTGGCTACAGGAATAGCGTCGCAGCTTCTAGCCAGAAAGAAATTATTAACGATTAAATACTGCGAAAAAGTTACTCTGAGTGAATTTTTTCTGGAATTTGACAGAGCTGCACGCCTGCTTAGGGAATCTGGCGCAAACCCGTCCAAGGACGAGTTAATATGTTACCTGTTGCTTTCAATGCCCACTTCTTACGGAAATATCGTTTCAGCCATTGAAACAATAAATAACCAGACCTTAACCATGGAGTTTGTTAGAAGAAGACTACTTGATGAAGAAACTAAGAAGAAAGGCCTCACAGAAAACTATGAAGAAAATGAAGCTTTCCAAATCAGAAAAGAAAGTGGTTCAACAGGATCCAGACCAGCGAGGAAATACATTAACGAACAGAAGAAACCATTTCCATTTGAATGCTACAACTGCGGTAGAAAAGGTCACATGAAATCAGAATGTAAGTTCAGGAAGTACGAAAACAAATTTAATAATAGAAACACCATGAATACAGAAACAGAAGAAGAAGAACAGTCAAGTCTTTCTTTCTTTGCTACAAACAAAGAAATATTGATGTCCTACTCAAAAAATATCATAGAATTTATTTGCGATTCAGGAGCAACCGACCATCTAGTGAACAGTGAAGAATTTTTGCAAGACATAGAAACACTACAAATCCCAATAGTTATAAATACTGCAAAACAAGGAGATAAAATACTTGCTACCAAGAAAGGAAAAATAAAAGAACAGAATTTAACAGTAAAGGATGTGTTATATGTTCCAAACAGCCGTTGTAACTTGTTATCAGTAAGTAAGATAGAAAGCTCTGGATGCAAAATAGAATTTGATAGCAAAAAGGTTAGAATTTATTATAAAGGACAACTAGTTAAGGAAGGAAAGCGTGAGAAAAACCTATACAAAATACAATTCAAGGTAGAAATTGAGAAACAAGTACAGAAAGCTTACAGTGTTGGAAATGAAGAATTTGATTGGCACAGGAAATTAGGGCATGCATCTCAAGAAAAGTTACAAATATTGAAGCAACGGAAGTTCATTTCATTCGAGAATAGTAACTATGAAGAACTTTGTGAGCCATGCCTTAAAGGCAGGCAGACAAGACTTCCTTTCCAAGTAAAAGAAAGAAAGAATAGTAACCAAATACTGGAATTGATTCACACGGATTTATGTGGTGGAATAAATCCCATGACACATGACAATAAGAAATACATTCTAACTTTCATTGATGACTACAGTCATTTTGCATACATATATTTGCTAGAAAGCAAAGCGGAAGTGTTCAAATACTTCAAACAATATATTAACATAGTAGAAGCCCAATTTGGAACAAAAGTATCAAGACTAAGAAGTGATAATGGAACAGAATTTAAGAACAAAGAATTTAACGAGTACTGCAATGAGAAAGGAATAAGAAGGGAATTCACTATGAACTATACACCCCAGCAAAATGGTGTTTCAGAACGATTCAACAGAACCCTAATAGAAAAGGCAAGAACTTTATTGGCAGACTCCAAATTGGACAAAAATCTTTGGGGTGAGGCAGCTTACTCAGCAACATACATAATAAATCGATTGCCCACTAGAAATGGAATAATCCCAGCAGAATTATGGTTTGGACAGTCACCTGACTACAAAAAACTACAATGTTTTGGTTGTGAAGCATATGTATATCTCCATCCACAAAATAGAGAAAAAGGAAAATTTGAAGAAAAATCCAAGAAGTACTACATGGTGGGATATTGCAATAATGGGTATAGACTATGGGACATACAAGAACAGAAAATAATAAGAGCCAGAGATGTGATATTTAAACAAGATCAGAAAAACATTAAACAAGATAGTTTTTCCCAGCCCTATTTTGAAGATCTGTCAAAACTTGAACAGGAACAATCAGAACAACCAGAGCACACAGAAGCAGAAAAAAAGGCACAGCAAAGTCCTGAAAAGATAGAAAATGATAAAAGGTCAAGAAAGTTACCATCATATCTCAGTGATTATGAAGTATATCACTGTGCATTATCTTGTATTGGAGAACCGAGAACTTTAGAAGAAGCTTTGGAAAGCGAAGAGAAACAACAGTGGAAAGCAGCTATGAAAAGTGAACTAGAATCACATGAGAAGCACCAGACGTGGACAAGAGTTGATAGACCTATTGACAAGAAAGTCATAGACAGTAGATGGGTATTTAGGAAGAAAGAAAACAACATCTACAAAGCAAGGTTAGTAGCTAAGGGTTTCCAAAAGTATGACTATGAGGAAACCTACTCACCTGTGGGGCGATTGACCACACTCAGGTGTTTACTAGCACTTGCAAATGAAGAAAGCTTATTTGTGGAACAAATGGACGTAAAGACTGCGTTTCTCCATGGACATCTTCAGGAGGAGATATACATGAACCTACCAGGAGAAAAGGGCCCCCAAGTTTGCAAACTAAATCGCTCTATCTATGGTTTGAAGCAGAGCCCCCGTTGTTGGAATGAGATCTTCCATTCATTCATGCTGAAGAATAACTTCAAAGTGTCTGAACGCGATACTTGCCTGTATGTGCAACATGAAGAAAACAGTGCTAAAGTGTACCTATTTCTATATGTGGACGATATTCTTCTGTTAAGTGAATGTGAACTAACAATCAACGAAATAAAGAGTGCGCTGTTAAAAGAATTTGACATTGTTAATCTAGGACCTGTGAAAAAGTTTCTGGGTATTGAAATAGAGAGAGACTTTAAGAATAAAAAGTTAGTGTTACACCAGAAAACTTACACTCAAGGTGTTCTAAATAAGTTTGGAATGATGGACTGTAAAAGTGTATCAACCCCATGTGAAGTTGGATTGAAATTAGATAAACCTGAAGAGTTCTCATGTAAGTTTCCCTATCGTGAGTTAATTGGTTGTCTAATATATCTAGTTATTTGTACTAGGCCTGATTTGTCATTTACAGTAAGCTATTTCAGCCAATTTCAGAATAATGCAAGTGATGAACATTACAACTATTTGAAAAGAGTTTTAAAATACCTAAAGTCAACAGCTGACTATGGTTTGGTATATGAATGTAATACAGGTACTGAGAACATTGCTTTAGCCTTCTGTGACTCAGACTGGGCGACTAACTTTGACAGGAAGTCCATATCAGGATATTGTTTCTTTTTATACAACAACATTGTATCTTGGTGTACTCAAAAGCAAAAAACGGTATCCTTATCATCTGCAGAGGCTGAGTATATGGCTCTTAGCCTCACTTGTTGTGAAGCAGTGTGGTTTAAAGGCATTTTATCTGATCTTGGAATTGACTGTAAAACTTTGACCATTTGTGAAGATAATCAATCTTGTATTCATATTGCTAAGAATAGAAAAAATAGTAGGAGAGTAAAACACATTGATATAAAACACCATTTCATCAGAAATTTAATTGATGAAGGGCTGATTTCATTAAAGTATGTACAATCTTCAAAACAGCTGGCAGACCTGTTTACTAAAGGATTATGCAAACCTACATTTGAAAATCTGAGGCGTCTATTAAAGATACAGAAATGTTAATATTAGAAATGTGAGAAATCTATGCATATATGTGGGTGTATATCTCAATTAGCGTATACCTATTAAGTTTTATAAAACATTTATAAATGCCTGTCTTTTAGTAAAAATATATATATAATAATTAAAGTAACTATAACTCTGTCCAGAAGGGCAACTTTGTCTGACTTGGAGAACCTATATGTGTGTTGTATCCATTATGTATAAATGTATCTAATAGTTTGATATATCAGAATTGTGATGGAAATTGGAATACACAGTTGAGGAGGAGTGTTAATAAGTTAAGTGGCATATGGCAACTTTGTCTTCTATTTTTTGATCTCTTATCTTTGGTCAAGAAGGTCTCTGTGTTTTTAGTGATTAGACAAGAGCTGTAAAATCTCTAATAAGAAATAAAAGTATTCACTACAAGTTGAAGCTGTTTGTCTTAGAAATACCAAGAAGATCCACCTTAAAGCAGAACCCATTCCCACTAAAAATACATGTGTCCGATCTAGACTGCCTTGCTTTTTAATACATACGTCACGGCTTTTATGGGCTTTCTACATGGTCCTTTGTATAGCTGGAAAACGGCGACACTTGGTGGACTATGGCTTTGACCATTTTGGGCTTTGTACAAAATAATACCAGATTGTTACTGTAAATTTGTATTGTACGAATACGTTAAGTAGCGTCCGCTGCGGTCATGACTTGGATGTATGATCGCTAGTAGCATTACTAATGAACGCGTCACGTGCTTCGGTTGTCGGGCACGGTTGCTATGTCTTAGGTTGTGTCTAGCTCCCTCCTTGAGTCGTTTCCCCAATGCTGGGGGTTGGACCACATCATGGTTTAATATTCAGCGAGGTTCGGATTTGGTCCGCCCAGCGCATAGGGCTTCTACCTCGACTTTTCCCGTGACAATCACTTTAAGTAGGTTGTCACCAGGTTTGCGGGCGATATGGCCATAGAAATCAAATACCTAGGCACACATTCGATAATCTTTATATCATATAAATGTGTCTAGCTACCACCAATCAAATAGAAAATCTGCCACTAAGCAACAGCATTTCGTTGATTCACTTTTGTATAGTGGGAGAGCATTTTGTGATAGCCCGTCTGGCTAGCTACCACCCTAAAGCCAAAAATCTGTCGCAAAGCACCTAACGGTGTGTTCCCGGAGCTGTCCTTAAAAGCCAGTACTTCTAGGTTAGCCTGAACAACATCTTCGACCACATCATCACTTACTATCGGTGAGATAGTGTACATGGGGCACACTAAAAGTTTTGCACTTCTCGCTAATCGGAACTATTTGAATTTCGAATGTTATATTTTTTAAACGACTTGCAATCATTTTGGTAAAAACAAAATGGCGGGAATTCATTTGTCAATTGTGTTTTTTCGCACATCAAAGATCTACGTACGTAACGAAAATGGAATTAAGTTGTAAAGATTTTAGAGCTATGATTTTAATAGTTCTCTCTCACCGCAAGACTGTGCCGGTCGTCTTCAAAATGCTTTTGGGAGAGAAGCACCTTGTTTGAGGACGGTGAGGTTGGTTTGCTGAATTTGAGAGAGGTTGGGATTCTTTGCATGACGAATTTCGTGAAGGGCGGCCTTCAACTGCCGGCAACGCACATAATGTGGCTACTGTTAAGCGGCTAATTGAAGAAAACCCGCGGGTTACCTATGAGACAATTCAAGGACTATTGTGGATTGGTATGAGCCAAATTCAGAAAATTTTACACGAAGAATTAAAAGTTCGGAAACTTTGTTGTCTTTGGATCCCTCATGAACTGACATCGGAGCAGAAGTGGACTTGCGTGGAATGATGCTCACAGATGCTTCTGAAGTACGACCACGGACATTCTAATGCTGTTTATGACATTGTCACAGGACACGAAACGTGGATTTATTGTTAATATATGTATTAAATAATAATTATTGTAAAAAACAGCAATCTTATGAAAACAGGCCAACAAACGTGAGGCAGGCGAGAAACGTTGATTATTGTAAAAAACAGCAATCTTATGAAAACAGGCCAACAAACGTGAGGCAGGCGAGAAACGTTGTTAAAAAATGATCGGGTTTTTTTTATCAGCTGCGGGTCCCATCTGCACAATTCCACTTGAAGATCAAAAGAGTTTTAATGCCGAGTCAAAAGAGTATTCTACCATTTGTTTACCCAGGATGTTAGAAAAAGTTCGCGAAAGACGACTAAAAAGCCGCGTTTTCCTACATTATGACAATGCTTCTTTACACACGGCCAACAAAACAAAGTAAATTTTTAGCTTCCGAAAACGTAAAACTCGTTACCCATCCTGCACATAGCCCCGACCTAGCTCCCTGTGATTTCTGTATTTTCCCCAAAATATAGGATTTGATGAGAGGTTTCACTTTTACCAACTCCGAAGAGGCAGTACCATTTTTTTAAACACGAAGACCACAGATTTGAAGGCATGTTTTCTACGTGCTGATTGAACGCTATCCAGTGATAGCGTTCAATCAGCACGTAGAAAACATGCCTTCAAATCTGTGGTCTTCGTGTTTAAAAAAATGGTTCGATCGCATGAAAATTGTTTAAAATGTAAAGGAGAGTATTTTGAAAAGCAATATTTCGTTTATAACATGTTATTTTTTTAGGTTACGCAAAACTTTTAGTGTGACCTAGGTACGTATAAAAGCTGTCCTATCAACTTTAAAAAAAAAACACATACTTTTCTATGCGATTGTAATGGAACGAGCACGAGGTTCGCGTTTTTTTATACTCTTCGGCTTGCCTTTTGACCTCTATCTCACCTGATGGTAAATGATGATGTGGTCAAAATGTTGTTCAGGCCAACCTACAATTAATGGCTCTCAAGGACAGCTGCCGGAACACAAAGTTAAGTGTTTACTAGCTATCCCAAAATGCGCTACCACTATACAAAACTGAATCAACGAAATGCTTCTACGAACATCCAAAAATTTTAACTGTTTTTTGAATCTATGTGTTTTTTAATTTAAAAAATGTGACATTATCACAAAAATTTCAAGATTACCTGTCAGATTCACAGCTTCGTCGTAAGTATAAGCCTTCAAATCTGCCTCTTCTTTACAGATTGTCCATATCTCTTCTGAATTAACGACATAGCTCCCTGTTTTAGGCAACATGATCTCACGTTTACATCCCAATGTCAAGTGGTCTGCAAGCAAAAATTTACATTAATGTATTCGTGTCATCGTTTGAATGAAAACTGTATAACTTGAGATGAGACAAATTATTTACGGCCTTTGGTTTTCAATAGCACTTTTTGACGTCTATTTTTAAATATTGTTCATATGTAAATTCAGTACAGATGTGATTTCTTAACCCGCCACTAGTGACGTCATCAATGACCGCGATTTTAAATACTTATGATTTTTCTATTAAATATGTAAACATATTTGCAAGTTGCAGCCATTTGATTTTTTTAACATAGTGTCGTTACAAAACAGATATGTAAACTAGTGACAGTGACCGCTAGTGACATTAATACAGAGCGTGCACGTGCTTCGGAGGGCACGTTAAGCCGTCGGTCCCGGTTGTTGTCTTACGATGGCAGTCGTTATAGTGTGGTGGTAGAGCATTTTGCGTATGCTTGCATGCCTAGCCACCACCCTCAAGTAGAAAAATTGTCGCCAAACACCAACGGTGTGTTCCGGCAGCTTTCCTGAGATTCAGAAATTTTAAGTAAGCCTGAACAACATTTTCGGCCACATCATCACTTACCATCAGGTGAGATAGTGGTCTTGAGTTTTAAGGGTTGTACCTAGCCATTCGCAAAACGCCCTACCACCACGCTATAACGACTGCCATCGTAAGCCGACAATCGGGACCGACGGTTTAAAGTGCCCTCTGAAGCACGGAAGCGCTCAGTAGTAAATGACACTAGCGGTCACCCATCCAACTCATGACCGTGGCGGACGTTGCTTAACTCTGCTGATCGGTTACAAACAGCTAAGCAAACTTCGCTACGAGCGCTTCAAAATGTATTAATCAACATAACGTTTTTAATCATTTGACATTTAAGCATACTCTTAGTAATCGGTGACGCCGCGCCACCAGTCTCACGGACCAATATGGCGACAAAACGTCCACCTGCGTTGTGGTTGCTTGAAATCACAGCACCAGCCAATGACGGGTTAAAACGTTTTTCAATGTTAACGAACGTCACGGTCTCACAAACAAACGCATCACTAGTGGGTTTAAAATTAAAGATGGCCAGATTTAGGGCTTGTTTCAGAATTTGAGTAAGTTCCGGTTATACTACCCAGTACATATTTAATAAATAAAACACTATCTTTGCGTTTCACAGTCATCGATTTAGCCTATATCTATCGGTTAAAGCTTGAAACGCGCTGCATGTTAACTGTCATTTTTATCATTCAGTTATTTTATGTTCTGGGTAGTATAACCGGAACTTACTCGAACATTCTGAAACAGGCCCTTAGCGTTTTTATTTTGGCTGCAGTTATTATCAAAAGATAACATTCTTTTATTTGAAGAATATTCATTGTACGGTTTATTTTTACTTTATTAAAAATGATATAATATGTCTCAGAGATAATGTAAAGTTTAAAGACTTTATTAATTTTTTATGCTGGTATTTTGTCAATGGTTTAGTTTTTTTTTAATGTTATTGTGACGGAACAAGCCCGAGGCCCACCTTATCTTAAGTGGACTAACCTCTGCCTATAACAGATGCATTTCGTCAAAGACGAATTGCACTGCGACCGTCACACTGAGACGTACAGTTGTTAGGTCTCATGTGCCTGTAATTTTACTGGCTCTTAAGGACTGCTGCCGGAACACACTGCTAGGTGCTTGGCGACAGACTTTCTATTTGAGGGTGGTCGCTAGCCAGGCGGGCATTCACAAAAAGCCCTTCCACCATGCGGTGAAGCTCCAGCCCGCGATGGGATTCGAACCATGGACCTGTTGCACGGCAGTCCATAGCCAATGCCGCTGAGCTATCACTGCTTCAATAATGCTATAGAATAGCATATATATATTTTTTTGAAGCAGTAATTTCCGAGCGGTATATGATATAGGCTGCGGTGCCGCAGGTCCACGGATTAATCCCCACCGCCGCCAGCCTGAGTTTCACCACAAGTAAGGGCATTATGCGAACACTCACCTGGCTAGCACACTCAAGTAGAAAATCTGTCGCTAAGGACCGAACAGTGTGTTCCGGCAGTAATCATTGAGGGCCAGTAAAATTATGTCTTATAGTGACGGGTGCAGTGCAGTTCGTCACTTGTATCGAAATTCATCTGTTATAGGCAGATGTCACCACTTAACAAAATTATGAATATACGATAAAAAAAATTAAGTCATGTGCGGAAATAATATAAGAAAAAAACTATATTATATTCTTAATTTTGTAATGTACTCCGTATAGCAGGCGTTCATGTAAACATAACTATATTATATATATATATATATATATATATATATACACCGTGTCCCAAAATTCAACGATAAGCCGGCATCGGTGCATGGACCTACTCATGACTCCTCGGAAAAAAATAAAAAAAAAATTATAACTGTTTTTTTTTATTAATTACAGAGACTTTTATAAATTTCATCGATATTCGATACCCATTATGCTATTTTCAACTACCATGACCACAATTTTTGACATATTTTTGATATTTTTTGTGCATTAGCAACCTAAGAAGGACGGCTATCTACCACAATCCTTTAAAATTACAGAAAGTCTGTAGTTATGAATCACAAAAATCAGTATGATTTACAAAAATCAGTAAAAAAAAATTTTTTTCTTATAATTTTCATAGATTTTAACATTCTATGCACTTTCTATAGTCTGGGTTAAAAAAAAAAGTATGGACACTACCATGGCAAGTTTTATTAAAAGTTGGCGCAACTTTATAAAAGTCTCTGTAATTAAAAAAAAAAGAGTTATAATTTTTTTTTTATTTTTTCCCGAGTAGTCATGAGTAGGTCCATGCACCGATGCCGGCTTATCGTTGAATTTTGGGACACGGTGTATATATATATATATATATATTAAGATACCCTTTTAAAGCTAACCATCAGAACGACGGGTTTTATATAAAAAGTGATTTTTTAGCTTACTTATGTTCATGAATTACATAATTATTATACAATTTATAATTAAATCTTTTTTACAATCAAACTGCGTAATTAAACTTTTATATTAGTTTTTATTTTTAAAATACATGAAAAAATGTAAAGCCTAGAAATATAAGAAATCCAATTTCTGCATAAATTTAAACATGCATAATTAACATAAAAGGTCCATCAATCGCGTTTTTTTAATGTATATAACTAAAGAGTTATTATTTGTAAACCAAATAGATTTTTTTGGTGCAACTAGTCAAGAAATCCACCTTATGTTCACATAAAATGCTGTCGCTGCTACTTTTGAAGCGAGCATAAGGTGCTGCACTTCGCATATACTTTTAGTAATGATTTTTTTGTATTTCCATTTCCCACATGTTTTTTATTGAAGTCATGGAAGCCTCGTCTGATGATATTTTCAAGTTAGGGTAAAACTGCAGTCAATCTTCGGAATGATAGAGTTAGTCCCCTCGAAGTACCGTATGACACCGTGTTCAGCACATGTTCCGCACCGAGGTTCTCTATTTAAGGAGTTCACAGAGGGCAGCTATAATATACATAATATATTATAGCATAACTGTCGGTATTAAGAAACGAAAATGTAAAGCTATATATTATAGTTGCCATGTGTTGTCACTTGTAAATTTCTATGGAAAATGTGTTGAGATGTATTGAAATATATCGAGCTATAAATATATAGCTTTATAGTATAGCTGTCGTCTGTGAAACGTTTAAGTCTGTCGCTTTAGATGCCAATTTTGACCTTGGATGCTGGCTTGTGGTAATTGAATTATCTGCGCTATTACTGATGTTTTAGCAATATCACACTGAGAAAAATCTAAAGTCAAAAGCGCCCTAATGACGGCCAATTTATATGGTATACTTAAGGCAAAAAACCGACCAAACGTAAATACGTACAAAAACGCCTTCCAACTAGAAGGCGTTAAACGAGGTCAGTGAAGGCAAATGTTTCTTTTCGTCTTCATTTAAGGTGTATTTTGTGGTCTTTCTTACATATTGACTTTTCGATGAGGCTGATTAAGTCGTACGTTATAGTGATATTCACCGTATATAAACCGCCGTAAAAGTAAGGTATATTTTATGGTCAATACTGCAATTATTATCGTATAACAAGTTCAATTCTGAAAATATTTTACGGAAGGCGTTTTTGACGGTTGTGTTTATTATAAAACATGGTACATTTTAATTGATTGGTGAAAATCATCTTAAGAGTTGTGAATTCATCTTACGTAGTTACAATTTAACGGTAAAAGGTCAAATTTGATTTAAGCCTTTAAGTCGTTTTTCTCAGTGCAGGATTTGTGTAATTTAGTGGTTCATATACATGATATTCAGTATAGAAGGCTGATTTTGAACATCTTTTCCACGAAGTCTTCTATCTTACTAGCTGAAGCAGCCTCTGAGTGTCAGTATATAGCACTTGGTTAATGAAATATTATATATCCTCAATATCCAATGCTCTCCTGGTCGAAGTCATTGTATAAATCTATAAACAAACCAATTAATTTCATATAAACACGCACACACTTCATCACTAGAACTTACGTTAAAGTTAAACTAACGTCGAATCGACGGGCAAGGCAAACATATCTTTGAGGTACTTACCATTTCAACGAGTACACAACTTTAAGGATCCCGTTGGCGACTGAGTTAGTTAGGCACGGTATAATACGATGCACCGATTAAACGATACAGCGAAATTTCGTTGCGTTCCCACTTCGAGACTTCTGGTGTTGCGAATGCATCCGCAACACGTCTCTCGTGATCACTTACTAGGTGAGCCACCTAATCCTTTTTATTTTTTTTATGCTATTGTGGCGGAACAAGCTCCAGGCCCGCCTGATGTAAAGCGGACTAACCTCTGCCTATAACAGATGTATTTCGTCACAAGTCACGAATTGCACTGCGCCCGTCACCTTGAGACATAGTTGTTAAGACTCATGTGCCTGTAATTTCATTGGCTCTCAAGGACTATTGCCGGAACACACCATTAGGTGCTTGTCAACAGATTTTCTACTTGAGGGTGGTAGCTAGCCAGGCGGGCAATCGCAAAAAGCCCTTCCACCATGCGGTGAAGCTCAAGCCGGCGGTGAGGATCGAACAAGGGTACTGCAGCGCGGCAGTCCATAGCTATTACCGCTCTGCCATAATTGCTTCAAAACGCCTAGCCTGTACTGTACTTGTACTCCTAGCCCTTAAAAAAACCTAGATCATTTAAATTACTTTTCTGTATACTTAACCCTTATTGACCTCTGGGGTGAGGTCAGTACTAAAGTATTTCACTAAACATACATTCAGTTAATGTAAAGGAAGCTTTCAATCTTCCTAGATAATCCTTCATTCATCTAAATCATCACTCATAATAATCCACAATCCATTGGTTACCATTACCAGCAACGCTATTGTCAATTGATGATCAAGTTTTTTAAAAGTCGTAACAAAGGAAATTTAATTCATGTCAAACTGACTAGCTCGTATATTGCTTGGTCAGACGTTTTTTAAGCTGTTAACGAACGTCGAATAAGGTATACAGAATAGTCTAGAAACGTAGATCGGGAACTGAAGGGGTAGATATAATCTTCTTCTTCGTGTCGACGAATCACATTTAGATGGGTGACTGCCAGTACTGGGCTGTAGCCACCTCAAGGGTAGAGGCCTCGTACAGGTCACCCAAAGCGCAAGCATTGGGACACAGGGCAGGACAGCAAGTGGCGCATGTCCTGTGTAGCGCCACAACTACATTGGGTTCCTACGTCTGAGTAACCCCATTTGGCCATATTAAACCGGCAGCGACCCACTTGAGTCCGAAGTCGGTTTAGCGACTTCCGAGTGGGCCATGCCAATAATATGATATTATGTAACTTAGTACTGATTAATATTCCTAGCCAAAACGAGGAGGTCAATTATTTAGGTTCGTGCTACTTATGTTTAATGATAAAAATGGTTCTTACATAATTCAGAAAAATGTACTTAAATCATATTTGAAGTAAAACAGAAAAGAAGTAGCACCAACTTATTTGGAGATAAATGGTTTTTTTTTATGCCTGATACGTTAGCCTTTGACACTATCTCACGTGATCGTAAGTGATGATGTGGTTCAGGATGTTGTTCAGGCTAACTTAGAGTCACTGGCTCTCAAGAACAGCTGCCGGAACACACCGTTAGGTTTGGCGACAGATTTCTCTAAAGAGATATGTGTATATGCATATTATATTTATATCTGCAAAATGAATAGCGACGACGCGGGTAGGCGCGGGGACTAACAACATAATGTCCAATGCGTCTTACTTTTTATTTTAAAAATATTAGTTTTCCTGTAATTTTCAACAATGAAACGTTGAAAATCCGAAAGTTTTTATCCATTCCTACTGCGACATTTGTAGATTCCACCGTACAAAAGAATAAAAGTAATTTACGAAAAAATACCTAGCTCAGTAAACCAGGAGTACCTACAGACCGACGATGCCAGAAGTAAACATACAAAGTAAAGTTGGCATTGTTGAACTTTTTGGCAGTGATGGTGAAGTTGTAGTGACGTGGTTGTGATTAAAGGGATAAATGGAATAGAAAGCAAGTACAGACCCACCAACTTATCTGTTCAGGTGGCAGAAAAAAGAACTACAACATTCCTTCAATTGTGACAGTTTGTAGTTAATTTCCTTGATCAGCAGCGCCCTCGCCAACTGCACAGTTAAGTTGGTGGTACTATACTACTGCTATGAAAATTTTCTTTGCAATTTTTTTCTAGAAGAATATTTTTAATAAGCGCCATCTATGAATACGCAGTGGAACTGCACAGAGTCACCACATGTCATTTACCTATTAGACACGACGATAATATGGAGCGTTAGCGATACGGACCCTACATATTAGTCTTTTTTTTTTGCAAATTTACTAAAGAGGGCACTACCTTTCACCACAACGTTTCTTACCCAGGCTACTTTTTACTAATTCTAATCCAATCAGGATAGAGGAATAATTGTTTTAAGTGTATGTTGTTTATTAATTCTTATTATTAGTTTTTATTCATAGATAGGACATTTAATTGTTTTAATATTGTCAGGTTTGCAATAACGCCTGCTATGCGGATTACATTACAAAAAAAATCACAAATATACGATAGGAAAAATTTAAGTCATGTGCGAGATTCGAACCCAATACGATGATTAAAGAACGATAGGTAGGATTTGAGTTGTGGCGTCATGTCATGTTGGCAAAATTGGTTGGAGCATACCCCGGCTTAAGGGGTGGATGGACGCGGGTTCGAATCCCGCACACACTTAATTTTTTTATCGTATATTTGTGATTTGGTAATTTAATTGTTTTATTATGTTGCTAATTAAATTCAATTAATTAATTCAATCATGGCTACCTTCGTTGTAGTGGTTATGTGGCCTACGAATTATTTTAGAATATTTGGCGAATTAAGTCATATTTTTTTTTTTATGCCTTATATGTTTGCTTTTGACCACTATCTCACCTGATGGTAAGTGATGATGTGGTCGAAGATGTTGTTCAGGCTAACCTAGATGTACAGTCGCCTGCAATAAGAAGTATACACATTGTAATTTTCAAAATAGTGGCAAAGAGTTCTGTTTTTCTCTATATAATCAGAAGTATCTTAAATCAAAGAATAAGTTGAATACTTTTACTCATGTTGATGTTAACTTCGATTATCAATAACTTAGCGACATCACATTATTTTGAAAATTACGAAGTGTATACTTCTTATTGCAGGCGACTGTACCTACTGGCTCTCAAGGACAGCTGCCAGAACACACCGTTAGGTGCTTGGCGACAGATTTTCTACTTGAGGGTGGTAGCTAGCCAGGCGGGCATTCGCAAAATGCCCTACCACCATGCTATAACGATTGCCATCCTAAGACAACAACCGGGACCGACGGCTTAACGTGCCCTCCGAAGCACGTGCACGCTCAGTAGTAATGTCACTAGCGGTCACCCATCCAACTCATGACCGCGCGCGACGTTGCTTAACTTTGCTGATCGGTTGAGAACAGCTAAGTAAACTTCGCTACGAGCGCTTCAGTACTAAGTATTTAATGTGTAAATTATATTATAATTGTTAGTTTATTATTTAATGATTTAATTTTCGAATGCAATTTCAATAATTGTTACATTTATGATATCAATAGTATTAAGTACATGGTTCCTATTGGTAGGCATACAAAAAGTACTCTATGTACCTATCTACTACTTCATTAGGCTATTTTGGTACTATAATTATCATGACTGGTCCCGCGCGTGCTCCTTGTCCCTATTGCCCAGATTTGGTAAAGCTTTTCTCTGTACCTCAAGCGTTTCACAGACGACAGCAATAATATAAAGATATATATTATAGCTCGATAAATTTCAATACATCTCAACACATTTTCCATGGAAATTGACAAGTGACAACACACGGCTGCTATAATATATAGCTTTACATTTTCGTTTCTTCATACCGACAGTTTTTTTTTTTTGTTTTTGCATTAGGTGGGATTGCGTTTGACTCCATCTCACCTGATGGTAAGCGACGACGAAGTCGAAGATGGATCACGCTTGCCCAGAAGAAACCTATTTACTCTTTTTTTGAAAACACCAGGATTATACGCACCTGCAAAGACTGACGATGGGAGAGAGTTCCACTGCTTCGCTGTTCGCATGATAAAAGAGCTCTGAAATCGCTTTGAACGAACATGCGGCAAATTGACAGTGAAGGGATGAAAGCTCACTCCGCGTCTGGTAGTCTTATAGTGAAATGGAGAAGACGGTATGAGATCATGTAGCTCTTGAGCACATACAATATGCTATATTATAGCTGCCGTCTGTGAACTGCTTCATGGTCTGCGAGTCCACATTGGCCGCAAGCATAAAGATATTCCCCCGGCTGCGACACCGGGCTTCACATATGCGCTTGTGGCGCCAACACCGCTCACACCGCGGACAACTCTTTCAAGAGAATCTCCTTCATTCTGTCTGGAGGACTTATCGCCGGAGTCGGATAAAAAGGCTTTTCGAAGCAGACCGCAATCTAAAACCGTTTCCAGTAGATAGCAATAAGTTCGCCTCTTATTAGGTTGGCATCGTCAGGACCACTACGTCCTGATTATTAATGAAATTTATTATCATTTTCGTCGATGCCAATGGGTTAAATAACATGAGACTAAAAACATTTTCGAAAAAATGAAGGTTTATAACTGATTTTAGTCACGAGAAATTGTGAAAAGTGTTTATTTTTATCATTTATTTTCTCATTATTGTGTATTGTGTTGAAAGGTACTGCGAAAAAGTACTGCACTAATGTTTACGAAGCTTTCTTCCAAGTGTATTGCCTAATATATTACTCTTTGATATTTTTACTTTCTTCTAATCAAATCAAATTCATCCTAAGTACGAGTAAGTACTAATTCCACTGAACCTTCAAGCAAGAGTGAACTGATAAAAATAACTTTAATCAGCGTTTAACTTTCTCCATTTGACATTCGAAGAACTGTTTCTATTTAGAATACACGGCCCTTAAGTAATATAATTTATTTAATTTAAAATATAAATTTTATTAACGATTATAAAATATTATCATGTTAACTGTTACTAACTACCACGAGAAATAAAAACAATAAATGTATAGTGTTATAATATAGAGTAAAAGAATTTCAATAATCACTCCAATTAGATAAATAAGATATTTAAAAAATATATTTCTGAGTATTTTTTTTTTATTTGAATTTTTTGATTTGCACAGACTCCAGGGTCCGTGCCATTTTTGAAGTTAACGAAGATATTTATTAAACAATTATATTACTTTGAGGAACATTCTTACATACTTAGGGGAAAACACGGCTATATACTGTGTATACGTTAGTTGCTGATAGGAAAGGCGTGATCTTGTCATTGTCTTGAAAAAACATATACCGACCCCGCAAAGATAAACAAGGGAAGATGTAGATGGTTATTGAAGTAAAGTAATCAGTATTGAACTGAGAGTGTTACCGTCCGTAGGTCCGGGTCTACGGTACCAGTGGTCAGAACTGCAGTAAGAGGAATCTTCTGACAATACGCGCTAAATAAAAGTTTAATGTTATATTATTATTTTAATAATGACAGTAAATAACAGTTATGTGGTCACGGAACTTGAACTTACAGAAGTGAACAGAAATGGACCTCAAAAAGTTTATAGCTGTGACGAGGCGATTGATTTAGCAGGTAAGCACTGTCTTATAAATTATTTTTCGCCGACTTCACAAAAGGAGATACAAGGGAGGTACTCAATTCGTCTGTTTTTTTTATGTTTGTTACCTCGGAACTTTTGAATGGGTGAACCGATTTTGATGATTTGTTTTTTTATTTGAAAGCTGATGCTTGCCGTGTCACATTTAAAATTCATCAAAATCGGTCAAGCCGTTTTTGAGTTACACTCCAATAACTGAAAAAAATTTCCGATTTTAATATTGTTATGTTTGCAATAAAGCGTCACTATGCGGATTACATTACAAAATTACAAATATACAAAAGGAAAAATCGCACATGACTTAATTTTTCCAATTGTATATTTGTAATTTTGTAATGTTTTCCGATCTTGATATACTCAGTGACAGCGAATGACAATCGATCGCTAGTAAGGGCAAGGGTCACTGAAAAGGGTGAATTTTTTTTTATCAAGAAATAGCACCGAATTCAACACTCAAATGTGTGAAATAACTTGTCGAGGTTGGTACCACGTGCAAAATATTGTGATAATAGGTAAGTACTTTTGAACCATCATGGTACCGACTTCAACAAGTTATTTTACACATTTGAGTCTTGAGGTCAGTTCTATTTTTTGCTAATAAAAAATTTCTCCCTGTTTAGTGACTCATAATTAATTCTTTTTTTTATGAGATTGTGACGGATTACGCACGATGTCCACCTAATGGTAAGCGGTAACCTATGCCTATTACAGATGCATTTCGTTTCAAGTAATGACCTGACTTCGCCTTTCACCAGTTGTTAAGTCTCATGTGCCTGTAATTTCTTATTGGTCATCAAGGACTGCCGTAACACTGTTAGGTGCTTGCTGAAGCCAACCGAGTATTCACAACATGTCTTTTCATCATGTGGTGAAGTTCAAGCGTGTGGATCAAACCAAGGATCTGCAGCACGGCAGTCCATAGCCATTAGCGATCGATTATCATTGCTCCTAAATTTATTTAAAGGCTTTCATCCATAAACAACTAATTTTAATATTACATTATGCAACAAGTGCGCGAAGTTGTTTATTACATTCGAGACGAGTTTTAGGCCTGTGATCGAAGGCCGAAGGCCTTATGGAGTGGAGATTGTAATAAACAACGCGCGTGAGTTTCATACGACGTTTTTCAACACACTTGCGAGGAACGAATATGAAAATTTCGATACGAAAACATTTTCTTTATCATTTTGATAGCACTAATAATCTGATTAAGAAGGTTTATAATTAAATCTTCTAAAGTTCTACTTCAGAAGGTAAAAAACTCTTTGGTTTGTTTTTATATACTGTTTGTGTTTGTTTTTATATATATATTATACTATGAAAAACTAACTAAACAAACTACAATCTCCTTGTTGAGAAGTGTGGAAACGTTGTTTATTTTTTCTATTTAAAAAACTAGTGCAGTAAAGTAAAAAAAAAGCACGAGTTCATATCAGACTAAATTATCACACTAAAATCGGTGCATTTAAAGGCCAGTTACGAGCGAGTGTGTTGAAAAATATGTATATGTATAGTTTTTATGACTTAAAGTTCTTCGAACTTCTCCTGTCTACTCAAGCATCTATATCTCATAAATTTAAACTTTATTCAGCAATTTCATGCTTAGATACCATCCAAGATTGAAGAGCATAGATATCACGGTCTTTTATGTAACGCCTATAGTTTTATGAGATTCTCTTGACGCACTATATAGGCATTGAGTACATTTCTCTCCATATTTTTAATCCGATTTATTCACACTGAGTGCACTGAGTAATATCTTATGCTTATAATGAAGTTGCTTTTATCTGCAGCTTTGCCTTATCTGACTGTCCCACTGAGTCCTTACTTTGAATCCTAATGTAGCCTTGAACTTCACCACTCTTTGGTGTGGTTATTATTCCCAATTCTAGCCTGCTTAGTTACCTCAGGTAAAAACAGGCACCAAGCACCTAACGGTGTTTTCTGGCAGCTGTCCCTAAGTAGCAGTTCCCGTTTCATATGGGAACAGGATGTTTTATCTATTTTATCTGTCGTATTAATATAAATTTTGTGAAAAATACAACTGAAACATGTTACAGTATAATATATGTGCAAACGTGTGAATAGCATAGGGTAGTACCATCAACTAGCACACTAAAAAAAGGTAAGTACCGTGCTATTACAAAACTAAATTGTTTTTAAAACACTTTGAAGCGCTCGTAGCGTTGTTTGAGTACACGTTCTTCAGCTAAGTAAAGAAAAATCCACTGTGGTCACGAGTTGGACGGGTGACCGCTAGGGACATTACTATACGAGTGCTTCTGAGGGCACGTAAAGCCGTCGGTCCCGGTTGTTATCTTAGAATGGCAGGCGTTATAGCATTGTGGTAGGGCATTTTGCAAATTCCCACCTAGCTAGCCACCAGGCTAAACTAATAAAGTAAAGTAAGTAAAATATGTCGCCAGCATCTAATGGTGTGTTCCGGCAGCTGTCCTTGTCAGCCAGTAATTCTAGGCTAGCCTGAACAAAATCTTCGACCACATCATCACTTACCATCAGATGAGATAGTGGTCAAAGGCTAGCGTATCAGATATAAATAAATAAGGAAAAATAATAAAGAAGAGCATTATAAACTTTACTGTTCTTTATAGCGGATTTTAAGGTAGGATAGTCCAGCGGCAATAGATATGGGTGCGAGGTGTCATAGTTCAAATCCTGACGCGAGTTTGTGCTTAACTGCAAGGACTACCTTTCAAACTTTGAAAGTACTAACTTTCAAAGGTAATGGAACGAGTAGTAAACTACCAGTTTCTTGGTTACCTAGAAGACTACCAGCTGATTTATTACTGTCAATATGGTGTCCGCCATGGTTAAACAGCTGGTAATCATCTAGTGAACCGGAATAAGTGAAGTGCATCTAAACTCTACAAGACAGAAAGTACGAATTTATATGCATATCTAAGCGTCGCATACTACATTATCGCACCAAAGCAAAGTGGACCTCAGCTTGCCGCACCACCGCCTTCGCCTCCGCGAGAAAGAAACGGACTGGTACATCGCGTCTCACTCATCCTGCTATAACGCAAGTATTTATTTAGGTTTTCTCAGTCTCGCCCGCAAAGAACAATGGCAGTTCGTCGTTCGCCAACCGGGACACCTATTAAGTATCTTGATAGCAATGAACCGATAGCAAGTCGCAGTGGCTCGCAACCTGAACTCAGACAAGCAGTACTCTCAGAATATTTGGACAATTCTGCTACCCGTAAAAGGAAAGAACCCGACGATGGCTTTTCGAGTAAATTTGAAAAATTTGAGAACAAAATAATGCTGTTGATAACTGGTATGGCTGAAAATCAAAATAATATGCTAGATAAAATTTCCCAAGAGCTATCAGCAATAACAGAGCAGTTTTCTCAATTAAAAGCGACAACAGACCAGCTTGCCATGGAGCAGTCTATGGTAAGGAAAGAGTTAACAACTTCAAAAGCTGAACTAGAGACAAAAATTAAAGCCATCCAAAGTGACGTTGAGGAAATTAAATCATTAACGCATTACTCAAATCCAGATACAATATCTGTAGCATGTGAAAGCATGTTGGCTGAGTTACAGGAGCGGTCAACCAGAGAAAAGAATATTATCGTTTGTGGTGTGGATGAAATAAGCTCTAAAAATAGCGCTGAGAGAATCAAACATGACACAGAAGTAGTTAGCAGAATTATCAAGTTAACTAACCCTTGTGTCGAATTTGTTAAATGCTTTCGCATAGGAAAGTTTGGCACTGGCAGATCACGTCCTATTAAAGTGTGTCTTGCTTCGGCAGATATTGCTAAATCAATTCTACGAAACAATGACATGATTTCCAGTCAGCTCCCGAACATCAAATGCTTTTCAGATCAAACGCCACAACAACGGAAACTTTTGCTATCTTTACGAGATGAACTAAAGAACAGGACTGAAAATGGAGAATGTAATTTGACAATAAAATATATAAAAGGTAGGCCGAAAATTGTTGAATTGCCTCCAAAAAACTAACAACAACATCAGCTTACCAGATACCAACTACCCCTAATCCAATAACCTCTGTACAAATTGATACTTCAGTTGACCTACAACCACAACATATGAAAACCTTAACTAGAGAGATAGACAGCTCCAGTAACATCACTTATCAGCTTACAAATACTCATAGAGACGTGGTTCACAGTTCAAAATCTCTAAAATTCTTATATATTAATGCACGCAGTTTGGTCAAACCTGGCAAGCTAGACGAATTGAAATGCATAATACATACTATACCTAGTATCGTACACGCGATTATTATATCTGAGACCTGGATAAAATCTGACCAAGTAGCCCAAAGCCTAGCACTACCTGGCTATACTCATTATTACAACCATAGATCTGCTACAAGAGGAGGTGGAGTATCCATTTATGCTCACAATAGCATCAAACATACCCTAATTGAAGACATATGTGAAAATGACAACCACTATCTCTGGATACACCTGAACAAATTCTGCTTGGACATTGGTGGCATATACAAGCCGGAGAGGACCAATGATACCAATTTTATCAAAACCTACACTGAACAGCTAGAAAAAAGGAAACGTGTTATTGTATTTGGGGATCTGAACTACGATTTACTAAAGAACAACAAACCTACTAGAGAATACAAAAAGACATTACAAGAAAGTGGATATGTGATTCTGAACAATATTGACCCATCCTATTGCACTAGACAAACACTCAAGACTCAAACTACTTTGGACCATATATGCACAAATCTAACGAATGATAAGTTTCATCTCTCAGTTATTAATTCAGCAATGTCTGACCATAAACACTTATACCTGGAAATTCATAAGTACAAACCAGACAAGAACAAAAAGATCACATATGAAGCCATTGACTATGACAAATTATATAAAATAATTCAACATGATATTACATTACCCCATTTGGAGCAAAACTACGAACAACTAGAGACCAAATTGCTAACTGCCATTAAAAACAGTAAGGCAAAAAAGGTTAAAATTTTAAACCCACCAAGATCAGATTGGATTAATAAAGACACATTAAATGCTATTAATCGCAGAAACGAAATATGGAACAAAACTATGAAGAAGTACACAACATGCAATGAAGAAGAGAAATTGATTGATGAAAAACTAATAATAGCACGAAGAGACGTCAGGGAAAAAATACGAGAAGCAAAAAGAACATACTATTTGAAATCTTTTGAAAATTGTAAGAAAAAACCACTGAAAATGTGGCAACTCATTAATTCTTTAAGTGTTAACAAATTTAAAACTAATAATTTTCCTTCGAAACTTGAAACACCATCAGGCAGTTACACTGAAGTTCACGACATATGTAACTGCTTCAATGACTTTTTTGCTACTGTCGGTTCTATACTAGCTAACCAAATAGCATTCCAATTTCATGACATTGAAACTTACAACATCTTATACCCTAAAAAAACTGAATCTGCAGAGTTACTCAATTTTACGCCGGCTTCGTTAGGCGAAGTAAGCAAAATAATTGACAACCTTAACACAAACACCAGCATAGGCCTCGACGGTATATCTTGTAAAGCTTTGAAATGTGTTAAATATTTAATTCTTGAGCAGTTAACTGCAACCATAAACGCTTGTCTAGAACGCGGCTACTTTCCGGAATCACTGAAGGTAGCTAAAGTAACTCCCATTTTCAAATCCGGTAATCAAACTTATCCAGGAAATTACCGACCCATCTCAGTTCTTCCTATTATATCAAAAGTTTTCGAAAAGGTTATTTACAGTCGTCTAGACCAGTACCTAAATTCAATTAACTTTTTGTATGTAAAACAATACGGTTTTCGATCTAAATCAAGCACACTTTCGGCTTGTTTGGACCTAATAACAACTCTAAAAACAAAACTAGACAAAAAACAAATAGCATTAGGCTTATTTATCGATTTAAAAAAAGCTTTCGATACAATCAGTCACAAACTACTTCTACACAAGCTTAACACTCTCGGTATCAAAGGAACAGCACTAAATATGATGCAGTCTTACCTCTCCAATAGACATCAGATAGTAAAAATAGGTGACACATCAAGCAAGCCACAATTAATTACTTACGGAGTGCCACAGGGATCAATACTGGGCCCCCTACTATTCCTGATCTATATTAACAATATAAAAGAGCTCAACTTGACTGGTGATACCACTTTATATGCTGATGACACCTGTTTGTTTTATTTTGGAAAAGATATACAAACAGTGACTACACAAGCTCAATCTGATCTAAATATTTTAAACACCTGGTTTCAACACAATCTTTTGACAATTAATGTATCTAAAACGAACTACATGATTTTTAAGACAAGAAATAAAAAAATCACGAACTCAATTCCACTATACATAAACAATGAACAATTAAAAAGAGTTAAAACAGAAAAATATCTCGGTCTTACTCTTGACACCGAACTTACTTGGAAACCACATATAAAGCGAGTACGATCAAAAATATCTGCCTTACTCAGTGCATTAAGGAATAATATTCGTTGCTACCCAAAATCCGTCCGATATTTAATATATAACTCTTTTGTTAAATCCCATCTAACCTATCTAATAGAAGTGTGGGGATCAGCAGCAAAAACCAATTTAGTAAAATTACAAAGATCCCAAAACAAAATAGTAAAGTTGCTCTTTCACCTAAACTACTTAGCACCAACAACTACAGTCTATGAAAAAACTAAATTAATGACATTAACTCAATTATATCACTACAATACTTGTGTGATTGTTAGAAAAATCTTAAAAAAAGACATACATACATCAGTAACTTTTACTATAAAATCGCAAGTACAAACAAGATCATCAAGATATTCCAACAACATTTGCTTACCAAAAACTACACCAAGAACCAAAAATTATGGATCAAAAAATATTATGTATGAAGGGGTTCAAATATACAATAAGCTACCGGCAGATATTAAAGATATAAAATCATCATTGTTATTTAAAAAAAAAATGTTAAACATTTTATACATAATAAGATCACAGTGTAAGTTTTTAGTGCAGTGTACCAATTATTGTTGATAAATAATGAAAAATCTCTTTTAGTTTGTTAAATTTTTTATATATATATATATATTTTTTCTTAAATAATGTAATAACGTTACCTTTAACATATAGATATAAATTGAATAAAACATTAATGATTAAATATCAAACCGATATACAAAACAATATATTCAGAAGGAAAAAGTAAGTAAAGAAATAAACACTAACCATAATACAACTATTGCTATCATGCTATAAATAATCACGACACGTAATAGCACCCGTTTATTTGTTAATTTTTGCACATGCACCATTTAGCCTACTCGACAATGTTTACGTCAGTTAAAATATTAGTCAAGTTACATAAAATAATTGTTGGCGCTTTTTACCTACTTAGAAATGAATTATATTTACACAATGTTTTATGCCATAGATGTACCTATGAAATTTAGACAAAACTTCGTAAATCGACCAAACGTAGTAATTGAATAATTAGCAACTGTTTAACGTTTTTTTTTTTATTGTTTAACGTTTTTTATTTTTATTTTTCTACAGTTTAATATTTTACGTATGTTAATACTGTATAATATATGAATAATATTAATTATTAAGTCCGTTTCTATGTTTGCAATACAAATGTATAAATTAAGGAAACTTGTAATTTCTCTGCTAAGTGAATGTACCTATATTCTTAAGAGAAATAAAAGTCTTAAACCAATGAACCTAACGCAACGGTGGTGGGATGAAGCTATCAAGAATAATGGGGCAGCACTGGATCGAGTTAGTTTAGATATTGCCAAGATGTTTAGCATTCGCAAACACGTGGGCTCGCTATGCGTTTTCTACGGCTTTTCCTCGGGCTATGCTCGGAGTTTATTGACCACATGTTTTGCCACTGATATTATCGAAAGTTACATCTCCAAATCTTTGAAATCTAAAAAAGCCACAAACTCCAATTCCTTCGAACTTTTCTTCCGAAGACTTGCATGAGACGAACCTTCCTCCGAAGGTGCTTCCGAATTGTTTTAGAGCTGGAAGCATTTTAAAAGTGTGTCTACAAATCCATGTTCAGATCGACAAGACCAATATACAGCAGAGGTTTTAATTTATGATGAAAATGCCACAATAATCGTTGTATTTTTCTTTCCAGGAATCGGGCGTTACACTCGCGGTCTTCTAGCTACCCTCAGTCTAAGCCTGCTCAGCATGGCTATAGATGTTTTTGGCTTTTCCGTGATCGTCACCGGTTCTGCTTGCGAGTTTGAGCTCGACCATTCTCAAAAGAGCATCCTCATGTCCGTACCATTTTTGGGTAAGATCTTTAAAATAGACTATAATTTGAACTTTTTTTATTTTATTGTGACAGAAAAAACACGAGGTCCAAGTAATTTCAAGCGGTAACCTCTGACTATATCAGATGAATATCATCACAAGTGACAAAGTGCACTGCACCCATCACCCTGAAACTTGTAGCTGTTGAATCTCATGTGCTTGTAATTTGACTGGATTTCAAGGACTACTGCCGGAACGCGTTGTTAGTTGCTTGGCAGACAGGTGAGCATTTGTAAAATGCTCTCCACCACGAGGTGAATCTCAAGCTGGCTGTGGGGATCTTACCATGGAACTGCGTTACCGCAGTGTTCGACTATCATTGTTTCAAAATAACCATAATAAGAAGGTTTTTAATATGAGAAGCAATTCCTACTTAGGGATTGCTACATTTGTGCTGAATTGGATACAATGGAAGCTGACTCAGGAAAATTGAGTACCGTTTCATATACCGACCTTTTAGTGGGCATTAATGCGTTATAAGGCACGAAACAAAGCGCATTACCATTTTTGTACCCTTTTTTTACTGCCAATATGCCTTTACCACAGCCTCATCTGGTGGCGTGATGATGTGATCGAAGTCGGTATATATAATTGTAGGTTTAACCCAGAAATGGAACACCTTAATCGTCTGGAAATGTGGTTGTATATTTTTTTAAGCAGTACAGGATCATTGAGATAATTACTAAAACATTATGGATATATGATGTCTTTTTTTATGCCTGATAGTTTAGCCTTTGACCACTATCTCACCTGATAATATAAGATAAATAAGGTAAGTGACGATGTAGTCGAAGATGTTGTTCAGGCTTATCTACAAGTACTGGCTCTCTGCCGGAGACACAACTTTAGGTACTTGGCGAGTGGTAGCTAGCCAGGCGGGCACTCGCAAAATGCCATACCACCATGCTATAACGAGTGCCATCCTAAGACAACAAGCGGGACCGACAGGTTAACGTGCCCTCTGAAGCACGGAAACGCTCAGTAGTAATGTCACTAGCGGTCACCCATCCAACTCATGACCGCGCGCGACGTTGCTAAACTTTGCTGATCGGTTGAGAACAGCTAAGCTAAACTTCGCTACGAGCGCTTCTTCGCTGTGTGTAAATAAAGCAAGATTTGTGGTAAAGTTCCATGGTCTACGTATTTTCCAAAACACATGGTTTATATACATAGAACAAGCCTAAGTCTAGCGATTCAGGAGACGAATATTTATCTTGGTAAAGTTAAAAAGTTGAAATTTTCTCTCAGGTGCAATAATAGTATCTTACTTCTGGGGATACCTATCGGATACACAGGGACGGCGCTGGACTCTGCTGATCGGGCTTTGGGGAGGATTCATATCTTCCATCATCAGCGCTTTTTCCATAAATTGGTACACGTTGGCGATTCTGAAGATCATTGGTACTAGCTTGTAAGTAGAGATTTTTTTAAGATCATTCGTAGATGCCATCAGAAGCAGTAAAATAATTAAATTAGGTAGCTTTAGTGTATTACACCTCGCTCCTTAGGCAGCATGAATAAAGGTGCTTTAGGTACCGCATAAAAACGACTCGTAAAAGAAATAAGAAATTATGTATGGTATCTATATATAAAAGTACATTTAAAATACTTAATTTTTAATAAGAGATACTTAAACTCAAATTTCATCATTAGTTAAGTTTTTCAATAAGAGACTGATACTAAAACCCAAGTTTAATCATAGGTAAGTTTTCTAATAAAAGATACTACAACTCAAGATTCTTCATCAGTTAAGTTTTCCAATACGAGATACTAAAACTCAAATTTCATCATTAATTAAGTTTTTCAATAAGAGATACTATAAATAACTCAAATTTCATCATTAGTTAAGTTTTTCAATAAGAGATACTATAAATAACTCAAATTTCATCATTAGTTAAGTTTTTCAATAAGAGATACTAAAACTCAATCATTAGTTAAGTTTTTGGGATTGATCGTTTTTACCTTTTCATTTTTTTGAAATGTTTTTAATTGATATTTATCAATCATAACCCATTTTGGGAAAACACATTACACAGAATTTAGAACTTTTATTAATTCTGCTTACGACCAAAAACTACCTTATTAATTAGGGCTCCAATTTGCCTTGAATGTTATGATGAATATCGGTGAACCGATAATAAGCAGAACATTTGTGGAAAATTATCACTCAATATATTTGATCTTGTTTATGTATTTTATTCTTGTTCAGTGCGGTTTGCAACAAGGTTCGAGTAGGGCATGAATTGATTACCCATGTATGCGTCATATTTTCTAAAGTTTTTTAAACTAAATTTAGGAAGGAGTAAGTTTTGAAGCAGTGCAGTGAAGCAGTGATGGCTCAGCGGCATTGGCTATGGATTGTCGTGAATTAGGTACATGGTTCGAATTCCGCCGCGAGCTTGAGCTTCACCGCATGGTGGAAGGGCATTTCGGGAATGCCCGCCTGGCTGGCGACCACCCTCAAATAGAAAATCTGTCGCCAAGCACTTAACAGTGTATTCCGGCAGCCGTCCTTGAAAGCCAGTGAAATTACAGGCACATGAGACTGAACAAATATGCCTCAAGGTGACGGGCGCAGTGCAATTCGTCACTTGTGATGAAATTCATCTGTTATAGGAAGAGGTTAGTGCGCTTAACATCAGGTGGGCCTCGAGCTTGGTCCGTCACAATAACATTAAAAAAAAATGTGTTTGCCATAATTTCCACGCTTGGCAGACGTCTTCGTATCGCAGTTTAAGATCAGTTCCCCAGAAGGCACTGCTGCCCACCTTCCGACACCCTTAGGTAGCGATGGGGGCACATTCTAGCCCGGCACCCCACAGGACTCACTTGGTCCAACATCATTATTTATTTATTGTTTATGCTTTCAGTTCAAGTTCGGCGCAGTCAATTACATTCGCGTTTCTTGGAGAGTGCTGTCCAGAGAGAGTCAAAGGAAAATACATGCTTATTATGTTGAGTGTTTTGATGCTCTTCGTCCTCTCATACGATGGTAAGTGGCCCTTGTATCTTATTATTATATCATAACTAGCTGACCCGGCAAACGTTGTTTTGCCATATAAATAATTTAAAAAATAAGGGTTGATCGTAGAAGGGTGAAAATTGAGGATTGTATTTATTTTTGTATGTTGTATCATAAAAAAATAGAAATTAAAAATTTTGTCTAAAAAATAAAATAAAAAATTTAGGGGTGGACTACCCCTAACATTTAGGGGGATGAAAAATAGATGTTGGCCGATTCTCATAGATACCGGATAAGCACAAAAAATTTCATCAAAATCGGTCAAGCCGTTTCGGAGGAGTATGGCAACGAAAACTGTGACACGAGAATTTTATATATAAGATATATATACACATGTTTATATTTACTGGAAAAAAATATTTGAAATAAAAGTAATGCATTCTTAATTTTTACGAAACATATGATTGTTTGTAGTTGATTGCAATGGACATGTTATAATTTGAGATGGTATCATAATATCATATATGCAGAATTATGAGTATTTAAAAAAATATTTATGGCTCTATAGGAATTAGATATTAATCAATAAATTAATTTACCTTATTAAATAGTAGTCGAATATATTGTGAGATAAAACGCTAAAATGAAACTATGCTACTCAACAAATTACACTTGGTAAGTAAGTGTAATTTGTTCGTCGACTCCTATAAACAGTGCTGAAATTTTTACATTATTTTTAATATTAACTATGAAATAATAATAATAACTATGGGCCGTGGGGACCGGGAGCTCATCGTATTTTCCAAAATCTATCAGAGCGCTTGGTCGATGCGACGCGTGATCAAAATGCTGGCACCTATTTGGCTCAAAGAATAAGCATTGCAATTCAACGGGGCAATGCTGCCAGCATGCTGGGCACGCTGCCAACTGATAGTGGGCTAGAGCATTTGGACTCCCTATGAGTCCAAATGCTTTTACTGTAGTAGCTGTAGTATTGTAGTAGCTGTACTGTTGTATGTAGTTTGTAGTATTTGTTTAATAAAGGCACAAAAAAACTATGAAATATTAACAAATATTTTAAAAGTATTTTAAGAAAACATAAATTTAATTATTTAATAAAACACTTTAAAAATCTTTATAAAAAATATATTTTCTAGCGACAATTCCGCCTAATTTCCTGTTAAGCAGACGTGACGTCACAAACGCCACGCAGCCAAACCGGAAGAGTATTCGACGCGTTTCGCTTCTATACGAATCATCCTCAGGAGGTCTTGACTCTACGAGCGCACGATCGAGACTCACTGTGTTGTTTTATTAAATAATTAAATTGATGTTTTCTAAAGATACATTTAAAATATTTGTTTATATTAAATATGGATTTCCGCAAAGTAACGCCTGAATCTATTCATTATTTACTATGAAGTTAAAATTCGCCGTTTACGGAATGCATCTGTTATAGGCAGAGGTTAGCCCATTTAACATCAGGTGGGCTTCAGGCGTGTTCACCCCCATGCTACATGTACGTGTTGTAAGAGGCGACTATAGGTAAGAAGTTGGACAGCAGCGCCTTCTGAGGAACTGATATCATAATCTGCGATTTCCAAGACGCCTGCCAAGCGTGGAGACGGCAAACCCCGCCCTTAATGGGGGAGGCTGTGTTCAGCAGTGGACAATGTGGCTGATATAGTACAATACAGTACCTATTTGGTCGAGCGTTCGGAGAGTCAGCGTGAACGAGCTTGTGAAGATGCAACACGCGCCGAATCGATTCCTTTATCCTGACTCATTCAACGAACGAATTGTACCGATTTACAATGACATGACATCGGCACGATCGAGGAATCAGCTGGTAATCTTTATATTCACCCAAGTGTAACGGATACCTTGTGAAGGCCAGACTGGAAAGTCAATTCATTAACTGATCGATAAAAGTGATTGTTTTGACATGCTTCGCTGAATATGTGGCGATTAGAATCTAATTTTAAAATTTTCCACATTTTTTTGTTAATATTGTATAACCTATAATGTTTAGACGCTCACACGTGCTAAATCGCTCAACTTAAACAGATTTTCAGCAAAATGTATTTAATAGCAGTAAAAAAATTATATGTTAATTATGATTATATTTTCTAAGGCCAGGTAAAGTCAGAAACACGTTCACTTAAAATTTTCTCCATAGAATATATTGCAAAGGTGGCTATAAATTGCTTATAACGTAAATATCTTAATTATTTACGTATGAATGTGCATGAAAATATATTTAAAAAAACAGCAAAACCTTATCAAAAGGGACAAGAAAAGTCACATTTTCGATTTACGTTACTAATTTTGTGTTATTAAGCTTTCTTTTAGATTTTACTCACACTGATCGCGATTTCACCATCGCTGCCTCTCTTGCTCTCCTACGCAGTGCGATAGTGACAAAATTCAGCATTTGACAACGTCTTAAGGATTTCTGTACTTCACACCAACAAAACTTAACAATGCTTTTGATGAATCCAATTCATAATTTTTGGTAGGTAATATATATGGTGGTCGAGGATAGTAAACAGGTTTATATTACAAGGCTTGAAAGATAGTTTCAAGAACGCTTAAAGTGCTTGGCCACAGACTTTCTTCTTTCTACGTATAGGTTGTATATAGCCTGTCTATTAATAGTATTCGAATGATGTATCTCCTGCGCAGTAGTTCATACTGGCCATCATTACTTCATCTGTGATGTTGTTGCCGCTGGACAAACAAGACACAGTAGACTTTGGACTATATAAATTAACAAAAGCCTGCCATCAGGGGGCCTTACTAATCCATCGTCACGCTTGGCGGTTGTTTGTAAGGATCGCAGTGTAAGATGGCAGTTACTTAGAAGGCCCTGCTGCCTTATTTCTGTTATTTTTATCTTCATTGCCTATTACAACTTCCACAGATAAATATGGAGGGGTGCAATTCTTAATTGGACTACTTAATAATTTTCCTTATTTTTATTTCATTTTTTTTTAATTGTAAAAAAAATATGAAAGTATTAAATTTCATATTTTAAGAAATCAGTTAAAAATATATCTAGTGACAATTCCGCCTAATTTTCCTGTTAAGCTGACGTGACGTCACAAACGCCACACAGCAACCATAAGATTTTTTTTACTTCGCTTAGTTAGCGTAGATTTATGGCCACCGCACTTTACCTTATGCGTAAGTGTTTCAACCCATTTGTTTGAGCGTGCATAGGCTCAACAAGGGATATCATACTAAATTCCACGCAGTTGAAGTCACCTCCAAGTCAAAGCTGCTTTCCTTACTAATAATACGTCCATATTTTCTAGTGCCAGCCTACTTCATCCTTAACCTGGATTTCAAATACGACTGGGGGCTCATTACCTTCTCCCCTTGGAGGCTGTTAACCCTAGTGCTATCGGCTCCTCTTGGCATCAGTGCCCTCATGCTCCACTTCTTCTGTGAAAGCCCGAAGTTCCTGGTCAATGCTGGAAAGGAAGAGTTAGCGCTGGAGTATTTGAGGATTATTTGGATGAAGAATGGAAATTCAGAGAAATACCCGGTTAGTTCCTGTTGATGACATACATTAAGATGGATCTGGAGGAGAAATTCTGGAAGGGATGATATGTGTTCTCATTATGTTAATATCCTTTTTAAGGTTCGACGTTTGTCAATGCATTACCTAGTTTATTAACTACAAAAATCACACTTTTAATTTTTGATTTGCAAGTCACTTTATTTTTTCAGGTAACAAAAGTGGTGCTTCACGAAGAGAACAGGATAAGACGCAAAGATGAATCACTGCTGACGTCACTTATTGATCAGATCATACCCCTTTTCAAGCCTCCTCTACTGTGGAGCACCCTGCGGCTATTCTACTTAACTGCGGTCATATACGCCGTGTAAGTAATAACTCCATTAAGTGAAGAGTGCTCATGGCGCTTTCCATACCAACGTATTTCATCATATTTTAAATACCAAGTGTTCAAATTCGGTGAAATTTTGAATATTTTTTGATGTTATTGTGACGGAACAAGCTCGAGGCCTACCTGATGTTAAGTGGACTAACCTCTGCCTATAACAGTTGCATTTCATCACAAGTCACGAATTGCACTGCGCCCGTCACCTTGAGATAGTAATTCCATAGTTATTAAGTCTCATGTGCATGTAATTTCACTGGCTCTCAAGGACTGCTGCTGGAACACACCGTTAGGTGCTTGGCGACCGATTTTCTACTTGAGGGTGGTCGCTAACCAGGCGGGCATTCGCAAAATGCCCTTCCACCATGCGGTCAAGCTCAAGCCCGCGGCGGGATTCGAACCATCGACCTGTTGCACGGCAGTCCATAGCTAATGCCACTGAGCCATCACTGCTTCAAAATTAATGCTCAGTTAGAAATCTGGTTTGTATTAAAATTTGCTTACAATCATATTTCAGTAACAACAGCTTGGTTATGTGGATGCCGATCATAGTAGAGGCGTTTACTTTTGGGCTGAAATCTGGTGATGGACGCTCCAGGAGTCTTTGCGATATAATCGTTGATTCCACTAAAACTTCTTCTGATGTCCACGATACGGTTAGTTCCATTCATATATGCATTAGGACATTAATATTGGAAAAATAAATGCAGTATTTTCAGCGTGGGGTCTAATCTTAGAGGTATTATGAGTGTTTGGCTGTGATAACTCTTAATTTATGAAGATTTTTTTACCAACTTCAAAAAAAGAGGAGGTACTCGTTTTTCTCGATCGTGCGCTCGAAGAGTCAAGACCTCCTGAGGATGCTTCGTGTAGAAGCGAAACACGTCGAAAATTCTTCCGGTTTGGCTGCGTGGCGTTTGTGACGTCACGTCGGCTTAGCAGGAAAATTAAGCGGAATTGTCACTAGATATATTTTTATATTTTTTAAGTGTTTTATTAAAATATTAATTTGATGTTTTCTTAAAATATTTTAAAAGTATTTGTTATTATTAAAAATGGATTTCCGCAAAGTAACGCCTGAATCTATTCATTATCAGGAGGTACTCAATTCGACTGTATTTGTTTTTATGTTTGCTACCTCAGAACTTTTGACTGGGTGAAGATTTTGATGATTATTTTTTATAGTTATAAGTATTTTTTTTCTTCCTAACACTTTTGTTTACTTATAATGTGTTTTAGTTAGTACTTGGGTTTAGCGAGTACGGTTTGATTTTCGGTTGGTTATTTAATTAAATTATTTGCCAGTTTTTCGAATTTATTTTAGTTTTAACAATATAATTTTTTTTTTTTAATAATAACAAATATTTTTATAATATTTTAAGAAAATATCAAATTAATATTTTAATAAAACACTAAAAAAATATAAAACTATATCTAGTGACAATTCCGCTTAATTTTCCTGCTAAGCCGACGTGACGTCACAAACGCCACGCAGCCAAACCGGAAGATTTTCGACGCGTTTCGCTTCTACACGAAGCATCCTCAGGAGGTCTTGAGGCCGGCGGCTCAGCACGCCTTTATAAAAATATTTGTTATTATTAAATATGGATTTCGGCAAAGTAACGCCTGAATCTATACATTATCAATTTTTGTTTTTTATTTTTTTTTTATGCCTGATAGGTTATCCTTAGACCACTATCTCACCTGATGGGAAGTGATGATGTGGTCGAAGAAGTTCTTCAGGCTAACCTAGAAGTACTGGCTCTCAAGGACAGCTGCCGGAACACACCGTTAGGTGCTTGGCGACAGATTTTCTACTTAGGGTGGTAGCTAGCCAGGCGGGCATTCGCAAAATGCCCTACCACCATGCTATAACGACTGCCATCCTAAGATGACAGCCGGGACCGACGGCTTAGCGTGCCCTCCGAAGCACGGAAACGCTCAGTAGTAATGTCACTAGCGGTCACCCATCCAACTCATGACCGCGCGTGACGTTGCTTAACTTTGCTGATCGGTTGAGATCAGCTAAGTAAACTTCGCTACGAGCGCTTCAAATATAGACATGCTTACATATTTTCACTGACAATATAACTTTGAATTTCAGATAACTTGCATTTCAAGCATTGACACGCGCACGCTCTTTTCGGGGGTCGCCCACGGGTTGATGTTTGCCTCCATAACGCTATGTATCTCAAGACTTGGACATCGGAAGAAGCTTTTTATGATGACCTTCTTCTTCATCCCCATGTTGTGCTGCTTTGCAGCGATATACAACGAGAACAGCGTTGCAAGTCTGGTCTTGTATGTTGGGATGATAATGACTAATTTGTGTATGGGATTCCTATTTGGTTACTATGTGGATCTGTACCCTACTTCCTACAGGTAAGAATAAGCCCATTTATAGGTAAGAATAAGCAAATTTATAGGTAAGAATAAGCCTATTTCTAGGTATAGTTACTAGATAAGTATAGTATTTTGAATTGGTGAAGTGCTAACAACCTCTTAGGGTTGACTTCTGCTAGTCCTAAGAAATATTTTGAGAGATTTGTTTTTGTTTTGAAAAAAAAAGTTTTAATTTTCTTTTGTGTTTTTTTTATATGTTTTTGACTGAATAAGCACTACTGTAGTAAATATTCATAAAATACAAATTTACTGAGATATTTAGTTTGAAAGCAAGTTCAACAAAGTGTAAAGTTCATTCTGGTTCGGATTCAATACTAGCTAGTTGAAAATATTTCAACTGTTTTCAAACTTAAAGCTCCAAATACTTATTTTCACCTATAAGGTATCTCTTTCTATCGCATATATCTTATTCTTACTGCTAAAAATTATACCTCCACGTCAATTAAGCAAGCTTACAAACGGTAATAGAATCGCTCGCCATTTTCATGACGTCACAACAAATTGTTCACTCTTTTCGCGAACTCTGACGTGATATTTAATTGTGTGAACATGACGGATTTGTCGTTGGTACAGTAATACTTCGTGTACCAACTACAAATTCGTCATGTTTATCCATCTCAAAAAAGTTACTTTCTAGCAACAGATTTAAACTTTATTTTGTCAATTTTACGATAAAAATTGGTTTAATTAATGTGTGAATTACGTACAATGTTTGAATTTCTATTATTCTTTAAATTAAATGTAGCAAAAATATTTGATGAGTGAAACTATAATATAAAGTTACAGTCAGCTGTTTGTGCAGCATACAATAAAATGTCGCAGAACTATGGTAAAACCGTTCAGTAACATCGTAGTTCGGAGCAGTGTGAGCGGAATAACGCTATATTATAAACATCTTGTATCTCGCTTGCACATCCGTGATACATATTTCATTCGTTCGTTAAGTAGGATCAAAGCAATATTGCTTGACGCCATTGTAGTTCGGCGATAGTTCATGTCTACGAATGATTATTTTAAGCTTGAAACAAAACGCTCCTTTTTATGATGGTTTCGTAAAAGTTGGGAGTTAGCCACCTGGAAGCGTTGCTCCGATTAGCACGATATAGTCGACAAGTTGGCGGCTATACAACTACAGCTAGAAATTCTTAAAGTTAAAAGAAAGACCTTAAATAGTGTTGACCTATAAGTTTTCAGCAAGATATCCAGTGAGATGCAACTTTTGTATCCCGTTTACGAGCCCTATAAGTGGATGAAGTAACATATTTATAGCATTTTTGAATAGACAGCGCAGGTAGAAAGTATAATGAAGAGTTATGTAAGTTTTTTCTGAAGTATTCAAATTCTGCTGGCGTTTAAAACTTTTCCTTATGTTGTCATTTTATTATTTTTTTAATTTTATTGTGACGGGAAAAGCTCGAGGCCCACCTGATATAAGCGGACTAACCTCTGCCTAGAACAGATGCATTTCATCACAAGTGAAGAATTGCACTGCGCCCGTCACCTTGAGACATAGTTGTTAAGTCTCATGTGCCTGTAACTTACTGGCTCTTTAGGACTGCTGCTGGGACACACCGTTGGTGCTTAGCGATAGATTTTCACCTTGAGGGTGGTCGCTAGCGAGGCGGGCATACTCAAAATGCCCTTCCACCATGCGGTAAAGCTCAAGCCCGCGGCGGAATTCGACCCATGGACCTGCTGCGTGGGAATCCATAGCCAATACCAATGAGGCATCACTGCTTCAAAAATGTTCAACTGTTATATTGTACCTTTGTTAACAGAGGAATGGCTGCTTGCCTTGGGGCTATGATATCCAGGATTAGCGGCCTCGCAGGGGTGCACTTTGTGGGGGCATTCGTAATGTCCAGCTGTACTGTCACATTCTATGGGTTCGCCGTTTTTTTACTTAGTAAGTAATTTAACTTTGCAAGCTATAGTTTTTTTAATTAAGTTGACGACACGAACATGTAACTCAGGTAAGTGAATTGTTAGGGGGCTTATAAACATTACTTATGTCATGGCAAGAGCCATACTGCCCTTTATGCTTTTAAACGATATATTGATGGAGAAAAAAATATTTAAAAACTTTATTCAATGTATCTGGACCCCCTTTTATTTGTAAGTCTTGTTATTATTATTTGTTAGGCAATACACCAAAGTAACACACATTTCGTGAATATTTTAACGGGCTATCTAATACCTTTCCAAATATTAGGTTTTTTGTCCCTTTATAGGTCGGACGGAGGGACAGCAAAGGCTTAGGAATAAGGGACTGGTTTTCTAATACGGAACCCTCAAATGTGCAAAATGAGCAGCCTATGAGCAGTGTTGCACGCAACAGGGCTCTATTCTATCGTATAGCTAACACAAAACTTTATGAGCCCTGGCGACGACCTGCGCAGTAGGTACACAATTAATATTATGTATTATTGTTACTGCACAAGTCACGTGATGTCTTATCCATGAATCAAAAAATTTTGCGTGATGACACTCTTCATAACCGATTGTTAGCGAGTACTTACCAACAGGTGATTTTTTTCATACTCCTAGGATTGCATTGGATGGCACCATGATACTTGGTGATATGTGATGATGTGGTGTGGCAGCTGGCGTAACTCTCAGGTGTTTTGTGACAGATTTTCCAGAATAACCTACCACCTTTCAGTGAAGCCGCAGTTTATCTACCAGATAGTATTTTATTAAAATTACTAAAATACTATCTGGTCATACTATATCAGCCGGATTGTACACTGCTGAACACAGCCTCCTCCATTAGGGGGGGGGGGGGGGAGGAGGGGTTGAATTAATCCCCATGCTCGGCAGGCATCTTCGGGATCGCAGTGTGAGATGTTCCTCAGAAAGCACTGCTGCTCACATTCTGGTGTACTACCCTTAGTCGCCTCTTGCGACACCCGCTGGTAAAGATGGGGGTATCTATTTATAACTCCGTCTAATTTTCCTGGTAAACAGAATAATATTTGTTACCTATAAAATGGATTTCCGCAAAATATATTAAAACTATCTACATATTCCGTTCATTGTGTTGTCAGAGATAACATGGCTTGACCTCACACAATTTGTTATAAGGGTCGGAAGATGATTTAATTATTTCGTTTTTATTGTTGCAGGTGGGATTATTATGGCCTATTTCTTACCACCAGACATTGTTGAAAACACGAAGCAAACGGTGTAACTTAAAATATTTATTAAGGAGTTTACGAGTATAAATAAAACTTTAACACTTCTATCATTTTTCATTTTTTATTAAACTCTTGCAAATAAAAACTACGTTTTTGGCCTTCTAGATTTATCCTTTGGTAACGAAAATGCAATAAGCACGCCACCTGAAATAAAAACATTTAGATTAAAACGAATAAGCGTATTTTTTTTTAATGCATGATAGGTTAGCCTTTGACCACTATCTCACCTGATGGTAAGTGATGATCTGGTCGAAGATGTTGTTCAGGCTAACTTAGAATTACTGGCTCTCAAGGACAGCTGTCGGAACGCACCGTTAGGTGCTTGGCGACAGATTTTCTACTTGAGTGTGGTAGCTAGCCAGGTGGGCATTCGCAAAATGCCCTAACACCATGCGAATACGTACACATATCTACTAAAAAATGGCCAAGTGTAAGTTTGACTCATACACTAAGAGTTCCGTACCAACAGAGTATGTTTTTTTTTTTTTATGGGATAGGAGGGCAAACGAGCAGGCGGCTCACCTGGTGGTAAGTGATCACCGTCGCCCACGAACATCCACAACACCAGAGGTATCGAGGATGCGTTGCCGGCCTTTGAGGAGGGAATATGCTCTCTTCTTGAAGGCCCCTAAGTCGTATCCGTTCGGAAATACTGCACCTGGCAGCTGGTTCCATATTGTGGCAGTGCGAGGTAGAAAATGCCGTGAAAATCGCTAAGTTGTGGACTTCCAGACGTCGACATGAAATTTATGAAACATCATGCTTTGTCGGGAAGTCCGATGGCGAAATTGAGCTGCAGGTATCATGTACCATAACATCTCATACAGTCAGATATCCTTAGCGGGAGACCAACCCTCACACGGCTGGTTTTTATTATTATGATTATGCCAAGTGTGTAGCTTGTTTCTTACCTTTTAAAAAAATCAGACCAAATAAACTATTTATTTATTATAATTAAATAATAACACTTAATATAAAATTGATTTTCTTTCATATTAACATAATGTTTTCTTGAAATATTTAAATAAATATATATTATTTAATATATATTTCCGCAAAGTAACGCCTGAATCTATTAATTTTATTACACTTGCAAAAAACAAAAACGATACAAAATGCATTTTTTTTTGTATGGTGATCTTTCTTTGCTACTTTTATTGATAGGCTAACCGTCATAACACATATTCTATGAAAATATAAATATGCTGCTGATTACCTTTCCAAAATACAACTCAAGCTCCTTTAAAGATCAAACAGACGGATAAATGGATGGACAACCAAGGCAATAGGGCCCAGTTTTCCGGTACTGAACCCTAAAAAGCTACTATATAATATCCCTCGAACATGATTTTACATTACGTATTGTTTTAACAACACTTCTGTTTAATGCTCAGTCAGAATGTATAGCATGTTCAGAATATGGTGTACTTTTTAGGGTTCCGTACACAAAGGGTAAAAACGGGATCCTATTACTGAGACTTCGCTATCCGTCCATCTGTCACCAGGCTGTATCTCAAGAACGGAGATAGGTAAAGAGTTGAAATTTTCATATTATGATGTATTTTTATTGCCGCTATTACAACAAATACTAAAAATAAAACAAAATAAATATTTCAGGGGGGCTCCGATACAACAAACTTGATTTTTTTATCGTTTCTTGCTCGATACTAATAACGGTGAGAGGTAGACGCTTTAACTATTCACATAGTATTTAGTTTTATGTTCTCTTTAAATATAATAAATTAAAATAAAATTAAATAAATAATAAGGGGCCCATACAATAAAAGAGGGTATCGCCGTTTATTTGCTAAAAATAATAATAATTAAATTGCTAAAAATAATATAATATTACGGAACCCCTTGTGCTCGAGTCCCACTCGCACTTGGCCGGTTTTTTACTGTTTGATTGAAGGAAGTGAAGGCATTGAATATCTTCCCTTCATTCAATCGACCCCTTGAGTTCATTGTGCACCATAATTATTCAGAACATGCTATACCTACATGCTGACTGATCATAAAAAATACGTATTGTAAATACAATACACTTAAATTAAGGGTAAGTGTATTAATAGCGCTTTCTATACAATAGTAGTATTATCATATTTTGAATACCAAGTATTCATCAAACTCGATGAATTTTGCATGCATATCCTGGAGCTTAATTTATACTTATTTAACAAATTATTGGAGTACAAAATTTTACGCCCAAGGCGAGAATCGAATCCGCGTCTTCCGATATCGCGTTGGATGCCTAAACCTCCTCGACCTGGACAAGGCATTTGTAGCCGAAATTTCATACTCCAATCGTATTACTTTAACCGTCATAGTGGACGGTTAATTTATGTTTCTGGATTACCAATTATTTTTATTAAACTATGTGCCTTCAGATTATTTGTAAAAAACTCTTTGTATGGCAAGTATTTACTTTCATAGAGATAAAACAAATAATAAAAAGAAAAAATTGCATACAAGAAACATTTAGATTAGGCTCAAGGAATGCATGCATAATTTCAGCGGGTTTGAATACCTGGTATTCAAAATATGACAGAGCTACGTTTTTTTATGGAGAGCGCTTTGAGTAAGTACAACGGTGTGTTCCGACAGCTGTCCTTGAGAACCAGTAATTCTAGGTTAAGCCTGTTAACACCCTTCAACCACATCATCACTTAAAATCCACCTCTGAAAAACCTCAGTTAAGCTATATAAACTTACTCATCATCAAGCCGCTGCTCACATAGAAAGTATATGAACAGTGACTGAGTATGTAGTCTCCAAGTAAGCTGACTCCACTCAGAGCACTGCTTCTAGCAACCATAGTGCCGAGGCACGCTGCCATTCCTCTGAAAAACAAAACTGAATTTATATTTGAGTGTTGGTAAAGTTCAAGTAACTTATCGATCATTTCCGCTGTTTAGCGATGACTTTGAAGGTTTGAAGTCGGATCTCCTGCCGATGTCATGCAAAACATTGAGCAATAACTTGTTTCAAACTTTTTTTCGGGTGTTCACCGCAAGACCCGGGCATATTATAGTCAAAACATTTTTTTCAGTGACCCGCACTGTACATTTCATTGTTTCGCATAATATAACTTGCTCAGTGATTGGTTCAAATGACAGTGCCCGGCTCCCCTCTACCGGCACGGGGGTAAATGTTCAGATGCTTAACGCAAGCAACGGAAAACGTGAAAAGTTAGATTTTGCTTCGAATATAGACAAAAGTTTTAAGTATTCTTGTTCAATGTTTCGAATAACATTGCCAGACTCACCTTTACCGTTAAAGGTGTGCATTAGTGTTTTAGAATATATATTGATATATGGTATGGAACGGTGGTATGACAGTCAGGTACGCTTGTATGAGACCGATCTTAGATGCTGTCTTTGATAGATGCCATACATTGAACATCAAAACTGAATCTTAAGATTGATTTCAACTTCGAGATACATTTATTAATACGAGCCTAGGACTCTTCTTCATATTATCTGGATAGCTCTTAATGGATCCAGGTAAAAAAATCGTAGTACATAAAAAGCAGATATGATAATTTTTATTTTGCTGTTTAAACAAAGATTATGCCTTGTCCATATAAAGATTGTAACGAGCAGAATGAAATATGTTTAACGATCTGTCTCATCATCCAAAATGTTCCATTCGTTTGAAACGTATATTCCAAAACTAACTGATTATAACCTGTTAGATGTTGATTCATATTGATAGATTAGGTTTTACCAAACACTCACCGAAATGATGTCGGGAACAGCTCCACATAGTATGAGAACAGGATACCGATTGCCAGTTGGTTCAGAAGAAGGCCCAAGAACATAACAAAACTGATAATTTTCTCGCTTGTGAGAACCGCCCCAATACTTGATAGTGCTGAGATGGAGAAAATGCAGATGATCAGTGACCGCTTCCGGTGAGCTAGACTTGCGATCGCGAAGATGGCCACGACAAAAGACAATCCTTGGATCAGGCTCGACCAGAACAAAGTGATGTCCATTTTCGATGAGCAGGTAGCCTGAAATGAAATTATATATTATGCCACGATACTCGTGACGAGTACCAAGTGTAAATGCCGAGGATCCATGGTAATTATTGGTACTCCACTTCTACGGTAAACTGTCATATCATACAGTTATATCTTCGTATATCACTTCACTATCACTACATAGTATAAAACAAAGTCGCTTTGTCTGTCCCTATATCCCTATGTATGCTTAAATCTTTTAAACTACGCAACGGATTTTGATGCGGGTTTTTTATTAGATAGAGTGATTGAAGAGGAAGGTTTATATGTATAATAACATCCATTAAATAGTGGAGAAATACTGTTATTTTTGAGGTTTCTAATGTCATGTCGTAAATAATTACATTTTTCCCGCGTACATTGCAAACGCAGGCTGCCCTACGAGATTTATCAAAATAATGTACTAAGTATTGTACACATTGAAAAGGTCTACAGAAAACTCCGCTATGGTATATGTCTATCTCTAATAGATATCCCACAATAAAAAAAATGACATTTACTTTTTACGACAAATAATGGCTAATTTTCGAAGCGATTTTAACCAATACAGCATTAATCCTTATCTAATTACATACTTTAAATACATTTTTGGTTCAATATAGATCTATATGCCTTTTACAGCATATGATTTAAATGAATATTTTCGAAGATATTACAGATTTACAAATTGCGAGACGTAGCGTTTGCGGCGGTTCCGGCCGGCCCGGGCGGCGGGAGCGTGTAGTAGTGTAAAAATGTAACAGGTAAATAAGTAAAAATGTAGTGTATGAATTTAGATATTCCAAAGACAGCAGGAAATCTTCATGTTTTAGGGAAAGAAGAATTGTTTTACTCAAAATTTAACGCGTGCGGGCCACGGGCAGTAATGAATAAATCAAAACTACTGGATCGATTTTAATTTAACTTTGTCTTTTGAACTCCTTATATTCTTAAACTATGAACCGTATGGCACGTAATGAAATTCTATTACTCACGTTTGTTCCACTGCTGTTGTTAACAGAGCTGACAATCATGCTGCAGAGATCAGAAGGTTCGTTCATGGACGCTCCGTCGATCAATTTTTCTGCTAAGTACGGGAACCATGCAAAGTAGCTGTTGTTCCTGGAAAACACGGATTTATCATTCAGCAAGAGCTTAAAAATGTTATCACGTTACTTCATCATTATCGCTCATTGACGCTCGTTGACGCCGTAAAAAGTTTCAACGGACTAAAGGCTAGATTTAGTCGCACTAGCTAGTTTTCTCCCTTGAAAAAAAGGCAGCCGTAATCACTGTTAGGTGCTTGCTGACAGTATTTTTTTACTTGAATCTAGAGTCAGACTGCATACAAAAAATACCCTACCGGTATGCAACATAACCCCTCATATAGATGACTATTTTCCCAAAAGGATGCGAGTTCTAGAAGGCAATTTACAATTATCATAATGTTCGTTAAACTTTTAGATAGCTGTGATGATCAGTCGCTCATATATATATAGCAAACAAGCTAACCCGCGATCAACCACACACCGAAAAAATTACAAGCTCGCGATAAGAACACGGTTACCATATAAATACGGCGCACCGTCGCACGTGGCTAGGCACTCGTGAAGATTCTAAGGTAGTACTGCCCCCCACAAATATAAGTAACCTACTAGCCCAAAGCTACGAAGGAGATCCCGCTGGGGTAAGCTCATATAATATCTCTCTCATAACTGCATAGCTTCTATAGGAACTTTTATATCACCATGTAAAAGCTTTCCTGGCTGATGAGACCATCTATCACTCGAGAGTCAGGTCTGACTGGGGTGCTCGTACCTGCGGCCACCACGATATTCTCTCAAAAGCACAGCAAGCCATAGCAACTACTTCCGGATAAATCCTAATGCTGGGAATTGTTCCAGGATCTTCATTATAACGACCACGCAACCCTACTGGCGTGAAACGCAGCCAGACGGTCTACCACCCACCAACATCTCAGTGCCCGGGACAAGGCCAGTGACGTTTCAGTGATACCTCTTAAGGCAACTGCTCGTGAGATCGTGTATCATAATTAGGCCTTGAAAATAATTCCGAACAACATTAGAGTACATCCAAGTATGTGGTACCGAAATAAATCTGATATTGTAACGTTTTAATTGTTTTTATAACCCAGTACATACATACAAATTAGCCCACACTTAGCTCTAAACTATAGGTAGGTCTGTAGCAATATAGACTCCTACAATCTAAGCAATCCTTTTTGCAACATGGCTATAATAATCTGAGTAAGAAGTTTTATAATTAAATTTTCTAAGTTTTACTTCAGATAGTACTTCAGAGAAATCTCTTTGGTTTGTTTTTATATGAAAAACTAATGAAACAAACTACAATCTTCTTGGGGAGAAGTGTGGAAAAGTTGTTTAATTTTTCTATATAAAACACAAGTGCGGTAGAGTAGAAGAAAAGCACGTGTGCGTAATAGACTACATTATGACACTAAAATCGGTGGATTTAAAGGCCCGTTACTAGCAGGTGTGTTGAAATATATCAAATATGAACTGTCCAAATCAGCCGCATTGTTCACTACTGAATACAGTATCCCCGAACCATTAAGGGATATGTGAGTGGGAGTGAAATTCTAATCTTTGAAATGCCGATTATGTGCCTACATGCAAGGCAAGGCTGTTAATTATTTAGTGTCAACGCCTCCACCTAACGGCTGATTGGGATGAAAATTGGGAATTTGGACAACGGAGATGCATCGCAACTTGCACCCGAAGTACAAGCCCAGCACGCAAGTTATAAAAGTACCAAATTTATCCGCAAGAGGCGCTTTTTCTACTTATGTATAAAACTACTGCGCCCACGTCCACCGCATTTCTCCGATATTTACAAACAAGCAAACGTAATCAACGAATACTACAAAAATCTATTAAGTTGTTATTTGTTATTATAAATGCATACAAATTACAAAATGAGGAACCTACCTAACCTATTAAGTTGCATCCGGTAGCCTAAAAGGTGTCCTCACACTTAATAACTAATATATAAAAAAGTATACATACGTGCCATAAACAATTGCAATTAATAAGTAGAGCTGAAGGGATCTCCACAGCAGAGGAGGCTTGAAGAGAGGAGCCAGTTGATTCCATAGCGAACGGCATAAACTACCATCTTTGTTCTTCAGGTTACCTTCTTCTTTTAAGGTTACCTTCTTTATCTAAAAATAACATGCAACAAAATGTTGTTTTCAATGAGATTTTGACGATAACCTATAAGAGATGCATTTCATCACAACTCACGAACTGCACTACGCCCATCTCCATGAGACATACAGTTCCTGGCCCTCAAAGACTGCTGCCTGAACACACTGCTAGGCGCTTGGTGACAGATTTTCTACATGAGGGTGGTAGCTAGCCAAACGGACATTCGCACAGTTATTAACTGATGTGGGAATCAAACCACGGATTTTCAGTATCCATAATTATTACCACTGGGCAATTTGCTTCTGTAGACTTAATAAATCACGGTTCTAGATTTTAAAATGAAATAGTTTTAAACATTGTAACTTTTATATATTTTTCAACACACTAGCTCATAAAGTGGCTCTTAATTCACCAGAATTAGGCACATAATGGCAACTGTAATCAAAATGTGAATTTTTCATGGCTATTATTTACAAGTGAGTTGTAGAGTATTTTTTATACTTATTATGGGTTGAGTTCCTTTGTTCTTAAAAAAGTTTCGATACAAAAAAGATCGTGTTCAATAGTACTTCAATAGAAGCGCTCGTAGCGAAGTTTACTCAACTGTTCTCAACCGATCAGCAAAGTTAAGCAACGTCGCGCGCGGTCATGAGTTGGATGGTGACCGCTAGTGCCATTACTACTGAGCGTTTCCGTGCTTCGGAGGGCACGTTAAGCCGTCGGTCTTGGTTGTTGTCTTAGGATGGCAGTCGTTATAGCATGGTGGTAGGGCATTTTGCGAATGCCCGCCTGGCTAGCTACCACCCTCAAGTAAAATCTGTCGCCAAGCACCTAACGGTGTGTTCCGGCAGCTGTCCTTGAGAGCCAGTACTTCTAGGTTAGCCTGAACAACATCTTCGACCACATCATCACTTTCCATCAGGTGAGATAGTGGTCAAAGGCTAACCTAACGGGCATAAAAAAAAAAAAGTACAAATAAATTAATGTCATTTGCTCATGACGTAACAACTTCGTACATATATAGATAATTTCAACTTGTACGTGCTTAATAAATAAAAACTTTACTAATATATAACTTTTATTTGCTCTGTAATAAAGAAAACTTCATACCCCATTTTGTACGTGGCCAAAAAACTAGCCGCGAAAAGCCTAAAAAAAAGGAATGAGGTTTCTTTAATTCTTTAGCCTATGGCCGCTATGCGTGCGCTTAGGAAACCTGATTATTTTTTGCCGGCCATTGTGAAACATTTTCCTCAACTTCGCTGTTGAAATTAAATTATTTTCTGCACAAGTGTGTTGAAAAACGTCGTACGATACACGTGTGTATTGCAGATTGATAATACTCAATGCTGCCTTACGGGTGATCAGCAACATCACCTTGTATTACCCATTATTTAATAGTATGTATAACTATAAAATAATGATATTGTTATACATACTATTATAACAAACATAACTATTGTTATACATACTATTAAATAAATATATGACGAATTTGGGTTTTGTTATAATGAGATAGTGATATACATACAGATCACTGAAACTTACAGGGAATACTTTTTTTCCACCATTCCTTTTCCAAATTCCAGCTAAAGCTTCCAGTGCTTCATCTTCTCTCTCAGCATTCAGGAGGAACTTTGGACTCTCATAAAAGAATAGCAATCCAAACGCTCCTAAACCATTCGTCAACGCCAATATGATAGTCAGAAGTCTCCACGGTGTGAAAACTATGAAGCCTAGGTCATATGAGAATTCCATATTCAAAATAAGGTAGCCAAGTCCTGTAATCAGAAAGTATTTAAATTTAGAATTATCTCAGTTAAGTTTAAACATAAGTGGTGATGAAAACGCAACTTATTACAACAACAGAGAATGGTATAAGTGTGGGGTGCTGAGCTAGATTTGCCGAAGCTAAAATTTACAGCACGTATATGATTTTACCTCGAGAGTCCTAAAGCATCAATTGGAATGCGGAGGTTCTGATTTGATTTCCGTTCCGGAATTTTTGAGAAAGTGAACAGAAAAATTTAGAGTCTGGAACTGGGTCTAGTAGATGGGAAAAGGCTCAACCATCAACAGCCGTAACGCTGGGGGCGTTGAACAAATGCCCCAGATTTGCCACGCTTGGCAAGCATCTTAGGGTTTGCAGAGTAAGATGGCTATTCTATAGAAGGCACTGCTACCTTCTGGTACCTTATAAGAGATCCCGGCACCCTCTGGGATATGTTTGGGTAATTCCTTTCCAATTCTTCTGGAGCTCTGTGATAGTCTCCAATGCTGTGTGAACTTACCAACGTAATATGCAAGGCTAAAGTCAAGGATGCCACCCATGATGATCATGTAGGAGTCACGGACGCGTTTTGGACAGGATTCTCCCAATAATGTGTATGTCACTGATTGTGCGCAGCTTGAACTGTGAATTAAAAAATAATGTGTTTTAAGTATATGTGTATAGTTGCAACCTTGTAAAATTTTTGGAGCATAATTTGTTTTTTAATTTCTAGCGTGAATCGAGCCCGGTTTTACGCACTGGCTGCTTTAGCCACTAGGCTATGGAGACTAGCACGACTGAGTGGATATTTAGCATTTATCATTCTTGTACCTATATTCATAAATATAGTAGGAATTTCTCCAAATAAAAAAATATTACCATTCATGTATATTTTTCATGTGCGTGTAATTTTTTGTTTTGTTTGTTTCTGCATGTTTACATGTTACATTGTGTGTGAGGTGAGTGCGTATGTGTGTGCGTGCTTGTGAGGGTGTGTGTGTGTTGTTTGTTTGTGTATATGTTTGGGTGAGCATGTTTTATGCGTGTCTCTGGGTGCGTGTGAGAGAGAGAGAGAGAGGAAGCTGTATGGGGGAGGAGAGGAGGGGGGAGTGTATTATACTTAACAGTCACATTATATTTATATTAAGTCTTTTGTAGACTTTATGCCTAAAGCTTCCCTTGACCTCATAATAAATGTCTATATCGTCAAACCTTTTATTGTAGCTGTTATGCAATCTGCTTACAACTGAATGATTGCCATAATTTGTGCAGGTATGCGCCACTGCGAACAACTTGGAATGTCTAGTATGAGTTTTGTAATACAAAAAGATACATATATTGACAATAATTCTGGACATTCAATGTAGCCGTTACATAAACCATGCAAGAAGCCTCTTACAACAACAGCTTGAAAGCGATTGCTCAGATAAAATTCCATCCATCTCAGCACGTTGCCACAGATAATAATATCAAGTTTGTATGGTTTATTCAAAAGAATGGTGTGATCTACACGGTCACATGCTTTTTCAAAGTCAGTATAAATCACATCAACATGAGAACCGCCATCCGTCTAATACTATTATTAATATAAATCTAGAAAAAACATCTAATATATAAATATGCTATTGGTCACGATAATGTATCTGCGCAATAAAATTGCGCAAACAAAAAAATATGGTGGAATATTGTCACTGCCAGCTACTGTTGTTATATCCAAACTACGGATGATATTGAAAACATCTTCGTTAGTTACAATTATGTCATGAATAGTATTAAATTAGGAAGTATCATGGAAGGTTTGGAATTGGAAACAGAATGAGATAGGTATATTTAAATACTATTTATATATATATATAATCTATTAAATTTGTAACAAATGCCTTATTAAATACTTAAAACAGTGGTTTCAACGGTCATAATTTGCTGCGGATAATTAGACATTTTTTTTTTTAGATTTCATCTAAGAACAAAAAAATGTATACCATTTATCGTATGGTTTATTTTCTTTGGAATTGGTATCCAGCTAGACGATATCATCCAGTTACGTTTGAAATTCTATTGTTCTCGGATCTGGAATGACTGATATAAAGTAAATTATAATAAAATAATAATAATTTAATTCGCCAGAAAAGTATTTAGTGTGTAACAATTATTTTTATTTAAGGCCAAGGTTTAAACAAATTTAAAACAGAACACTAACTTACTGAAAAATCCCAGCGGGTCCCAAACTAGGCAAAGCCTGTATCTTGGCGACCCAAATGAGGGGACAAGGTCCAACCGTGACACTCACGTTATGATCATAAATTAAACTATGGTCAGTATGGTCATAAGTTGTCCTATGCAGATCCATTGTATGAGTGTCACAGCTACACAATGTCCCCTCAAACCAAGATATACCAAAGGAGATATGGCGCGCAGTATATCAATGTACTCTATCTTCTGCCATAAAAAAGTAGTACGGGCAGAATCATGCCAAGGTACTGAATCACTTTGGTAAAGAAAACCCGTGCTCCGGTTGCCGTGGGCAGTTTGTAGAGCACCCAAGTCGGAGAACGGCCTTCGGCTTCGCAAGTTACTAATACAGCTCGATCTGTGGCCTCATACAGTTATTTATTTTTACCGCAGAATACATGAACCGCATCAAAATATTGCCTTACCAGGCCTTGTTAGTTATATCTTCTTCAGACATTGTTGCGTTCAACGTTCCTCATAGGGACCGTGATTTTAAGTATATCTTTTTGTAGAATTTTAAATTTTCATGCTTACAAGCTAGTGCTGATCAGCTTGAAGACAGCAAACGTGATCCAATCAGGAGAGAAGGCACTGGCTGTAGAAAAGACATAGCTGGTCCATAAGGAGATGAGAAGGCTCTTTCTGCGACCCTGGGTGTCTGAGATATAGCCCCACGGGTACGCCATCACTATTGGACCTGAAATTTGAAGTACAACGATGTACCAAAGTGATAATCACCTTATAATTAGAATGGTGATTAGCATTTTGGGATACAATGTTTCAATTGCATGAAATAGATTGCAATTAATCACAAACTTGTGTGAATTAATGTTTATTGTCTGTTTACTTTCCTTTAATATTTATTACTCTGTTGTCAGAATCATAATCTAGGGCATAATGAAGATGCTTTCCTTGTCACCAGTTATCAAGAAAATCGGCCACTAAGCAGCTGCCGGTTGGTTCCAGCAGCTTCTCTATAAAAGCGAGTTCCCATACTAGATCGTGATTGTTTACCATTTTGGAGAAAATCATCAGAAACAATGAAGTGATACTGAGGCTAGGCATGATATTAAAAACTTCTAGCGGTGCATCACTAGATGCTACCATCCCTAGAAAAGTAGTCCAGGCGACCGAAGGATGCGGAGCACGCGCGGGAAGTGCGTTGCAGAACTCGCCCCCAATCGGACGGCGCCCGCGCCAGCACTACCCAGATCGGCTTCTGCGACAAACTTATGTCGCATCGCCTCGCACCGCGCTCGCATCTCTCATATATCTCAGTTCCTTTCGCATCATACTTTCTGTTCTTGAGCCTTCACTGTGCCTTCACTTACCTACCGCCTGTGTCTATCATACTGCCTATCTTTGGACTGTACATATATATTGTTTATGAGGAGTAAACTGTGATTGAAGGATATCGGCATTTTTATTCACCAAGAAGCATACATCACATTCGCTCCCTCAAACTATAAATTTCTTAATCCATTATCAATGTTTTCGGACAACTAGCTTGCACATTATTGATACAATTGCTACATACAATTGCTACTGAAATTTTGTCGATAGTAGAATCAAAACAACAGTAACAGCAAAACAACAGTAACAGCAAAACAATAGTAATTTCTAGAAGTCAATTAAAGAACACTTCTTTTTACACGCGGATAGTTCTATTATAAAAAACCAAATAATAATTAATTGTGGCAGCTATGTTTTTACTAGCTTTTGAACGGTAGTTTTCATTTCTACATAATTAAGGCGATCCTGGCCAGAAAACGCCTTACAATTATACTTTCAGATTGCAGGTTATATTACCTTGAACTTGACCTCGTTTTGCGCTTTCACTTAATTTTTACTCATACCCTTACACTTAGTTTTGCACATCCTTACACATTCACGACTCGAATCATATTAAAAACATTCATTGTCAATATTGGTATCTTATATTTTAAGCAATAATATTGCCTGCAAGTCAAAAAGGCATAATATGCCTCTTAGTCTTTAACTTAGTCTTTGTCTTGCTAGGCATTATTGCAGTAGAGGAATCTTGCATTTTAGGCACTGTGCTCAGATTAGAAACATACTTAAGCTTTTATGTGGAATCTTCGTAGGTTATGTGTCACTGCGCACGATTGTTTTGCGTTGTACAAGAACATAATAACGCGATTAATGCCATTCATAGAGTTTCATTTCAATGTCTAATTGTAATATGGATTGAACTTTGTAATTTGTTGAAATTTAGCATCCAGTTTTTGATGAAGCAGTGATGGCTCAGTGGCATTGGCTATGGACAGCCGTGCAGCAGGTCCATGGTTCGAATCCCGCCGCGGGCTTGAGATTCATTTTGCGCCCTCCTGGCTAGCGACCACCCTCAAGTAGAAAATCTGTCGCCAAGCACCTAACGGTGTGTTCCGGCAGCTGTCCTTGAGAGCCAGTGAAATTACAGGCACAAGAGACTTAACAGCTATGTCTCACAGTGACGGGCGCAGTGCAATTCATGACACTTGTGCTGAAATGCATCAGTTATAGGCAGAGGTTAGTCCGCTTAACATCAGGTGGGCCTCGAGCTTGTTCCGTTACCATAACAGAAAATAGCATTAATAATAAGATTTCTCACCAATAAAGCTCACAGAAAGTAGAATCCCAGTCTGCTTGATGTTCAGATTGAAATCGCAATTAACTCCAGCGACCACCACTGAGACGCCGAAGATGTCTACTGCCATCGACAGCGTGGCAATACTCAAGGTGGCCAGAAGCGTCCAGCTATATATTCCATTTCCTACAGCAAATAAGAACTCTGATTAGCAGCATTTTTAACTTAAAAAATAAGGAGTTTTTTTTTATGCCTGATAGTTAGCCTTTGACCACTATCTCACCTGATGGTAAGTGATGATGTGGTCGAAGATGTTGTTCAGGCTAACCTAGAAGTACTAGCTCTCAAGAACAGCTGCCGGAACACACCGTTAGGTGCTTGGCGACAGATTTTCTACTTGAGGGTGGTAGCTAGCCAGGCGGGCATTCGCAAAATGCCTTACCAACATGCTATAACGACTGCCATCCTAAGACAACAACCGGGACCGACGGCTTAACGTGCCCTCCGAAGCACGGAAGCGTTCAGTAGTAATGACACTAGCGGTCACCCATCCAACTCATGACCGTGCGCGACGTTGCTTAACTTTGCTAATCGGTTGAGAACAGCTAAGTAAACTTTCGCTACGAGCGCTTCAAAAATATTTCTTAGGTTCTTAATATTAGGTCCTTACATATGAAATTGGCGTTTTTCGTACTGGCCACTTTAATCACGAATTTCTCCTCTTTGGTAAGGAATTCCAAATTCAAATTTGTACAGCTATAGACTCATGTATTTGTGCTTCGATGATCGTCATTCATTTGTTTTTTTTCTTCTGTTTTTTTCTGTTTGCGTCACTCATTTTACAAAATGGAAAACCTTAAATATCGCATTATTTACGAGTACGAGTTCCGCCGTGGCACTAGTGCTGCGGAAACAACTCGAAGGGTGAATGATGTGTATGGCGGTCGTGTTGCAAAAGAAAACACAGTTCGTTTTTGGTTCCAACGTTTTCGTTCTGGAAATTTCGACCTGCAGAACAAGCCCCGTGGACGGCCTGAGACTCAAGTTGATAATGAAGAGTTGAAGGCTATTGTGGAAGCGGATCCATCGCAAACCACGTCCGAGTTAGCTGCAGGCTGCGATGTTAGTGATAAAACTGTTTTAATTCACTTGAAGCAAATTGGGAAGATTAAAAAGCTTGAAAGGTGGGTACCTCACGAATTGACTGAAACAAACCAGCAAACGCGCGTCGACTGCTGCGTTACATTACTAAACCGGCACAATAATGAAGGTATTTTAAACCGAATCATTACCTGTGATGAAAAATGGGTTCTTTACGATAATCGGAAGCGCTCAGCGCAATGGTTAGATCCTGGCCAGCCAGCCAAATCCTGCCCCAAGCGAAAATTAACCCCAAAAAAGTTACTTGTAAGCGTTTGGTGGACTAGTGCCGGTATTGTTCATTACAGTTTTTTCAAATCTGGCCAGACTATTACGGCTGATGTCTATTGTCAGGAATTGCAAACCATGATGGAAAAGCTAGCGGCTAAACAACCTAGGCTGGTCAATCGCTCCACGCCACTGCTGCTTCACGACAACGCTAGACCACACACTGCGCTACAGACGGCTACTAAATTAGAAGAGCTTCAATTGGAAAGTCTAAGACATCCTCCGTACTCCCCGGACCTTGCTCCAACAGATTACCATTTTTTTCGAAATTTGGATAAAACTCCGAAGGGGCAGTCCAAATCGCCTTCAAAGATTTTATTGATTCCCGTCCGACTGGTTTTTTTAGTAAAGGGATCAATGAACTACCTATGAGATGGCAAAAGTGCATAGAAAATAATGGTTCATACTTTGATTAATTAAATATATTATATTAAAAAATATTCGACTTTTTGTTCCTCCCATACAAAACGCCAATTTCATATGTAAGGACCTAATATAATTTGTTTTTAATAGTGATATCAGGATTAAACCGAATGAGAGTAAACAAAACACAAGTGTTTCATACTTTATCTGCACCTAAATGGACCACAGATTACAGAAATATGAAATAGACTCTTAGTACTACTACAGCTGACTTTTTCACGAATTTAGGGTTACCCTCGTGGTTAAACTTGTTCATATTCCTGTTGTTGATAACACTGTATAGTACCACCAACTTAACTGTGCAGTTTTCGAGGGCGCTTCTGGTCAAGGAAATCAACTACAAACTGTCACAAATTGAAGGAATGTTGTAGTTCTTTTTTTTGCCGCTTGAACAGATAAGTTGGTGGGACTGTATAAGTATGCAATTTCATTAATATGTCCGTATATTGTGGCGGTGTTACTTTAATTTACAGCTTTTAGAGTGGTCTGACTTTGACAATAGACCTATCTATTATGTCTACACAATAAAGTGCGATCGCCAGTTTAAGGTGAGCCGTACGTTCAAAGTTTCTTGAACATTCCGGGGTTCAAGTTATTTGGAATTAAATATTTAGGTTGTGATATCTGTTAATTATGAACTGCAAAACCGATGCCTTTGAATTATTTACGAGACAATCATTAAATAAACACGATTCTTACATAAAAATAATGACAAATATTTTAAAATAGTTAAAGAAAACATTAAATGAACATTTTAATACAACACTTAAGAAATATATCCAGTGACAATTGCCCTTAAATAAAGCCGTCGTGACGTCACAAACGCCATGCAGCCAAAGCGGTAGAACTTTCGACGCGTTTCGCTTCTACACGAAGCATCCTCAGGAGGTCTTGACTCTACGAGCGCACGATTGAGTAAAAATAATTATTGAAATCAGACTACACGTTAATAAATTACAACTAAGTCTACATTTTGGCATTCATCCCCTCTCCCGAGGGAACCGTGCTGAATTTCGGGATAAAATGTATATAATATCCTTCTTCGTTGTATGAACTAAAATCATGCCAAGTTTCATTGAAATTCATCAATAGTTTTGGCGTGATGCGCGGCCAACATACAGACAGATAGACGGACAAAAATAAAAATGAATACAGTTTTGGCATCAGTATCAGCTACAGAGTGCTCTCAAACATTATGTTCAAAATATCATTTGGATCTGCTACAGTTTTATGATATTTATAGATTATTTTGATTTACTGTTTACTTTGTAATTTACGTCACACTACTCTATATAAACTATCTAGATCTAGCAAGAGGGCGCCGTAACGTAAACATTGACTCCTTAAAATTTTATTTGTTAAAAATAGTAAACAACGAAAAATTAAACTTGATATGCAAAAATATAAATAAAAATGTGCAATTCATAAGTGACAGTGTTTGTGTTGTAAAATTAAACCTACTTATATGTTAAAAGTGATAAAAACAATTCAGTGAGTAAAAGTGCCTATTACTAAAATACTGTACCCATAAATTAGATTATCAAAATCCAAAAGTTATTCTGTTATATACTGAAACCTCATCAAAGTGCTATTTTACAGAAGAAATGCCCAGATTTTAAACTAACATAACGGTATTATTCTACTGTAAACATACATAAATTGGACTTTGAACCAAGCACAAGGCAAAAGAAGCATAAATAAAGTTTAGCTACTCGCTACGAGATGGCGCCACCATGCACTAAATGTAAAAATGAAATAAAAGAAAGACAATTCTTGACCTGTTCAAATTGTAACAAAAGCTACCACGTAGATTGTGCAAATGTTGGCAAACGTTTTAATTTGATGACTACAGAAAACAAACAGAGATGGAAATGTTCAATATGTTGGTCAATAATGACAAATAATGACAAAGGATCCCCTAGTAAAAACATTACACAAAGAAAAAAATACGTAGTAAATATCTCAACACAGAACTCCTTTGATACCCTTTCAGAAAATTCTTTTGACAGTGAATGTGAATCGTCAGAGAGTAGACTAAATAGAAGCTGCCCAAATATGAGAAGAAATGAAGGTGAAAAAAATGAAATCTTGGAAAATCGCATTCAGGCGCTAGAAAATAAGCTAAAAATTGCTGAACAAGAAATAGAAAATTTAGTATCAGAAAATTATACTTTACAAAGCGAAATCATAAAATATAAAAATAAAATTGATAAATTGACACACATATGTGCAACGGATTCAAAAAGAAAACAAAGAAAAAGTTTGAGTAAAACTAAATTAGACTTCTCTTTAAATGACAGCTTCCAGGAAATAAACTCCCATCAAAGCAAAGAAATCACAAATTCAGAAAAATCTGGAATTAATGTCATAAGAAATAGCCCAAATAAATTCAAGCAAGTTCATAAACAAACCCCAACCATAAATGACATTGAAAACCATTTGAAACTAGATGGCGCTGATGCAAATCCTACTACAATTCCAAAAGTCGATACACCTCGCCTGAAGCGATTACATATATTTGCGGATGAACAAGGACGAGGACTATGTAAGCAACTCCAAAAAAATCTTGGGATTGCATATAAAGTATATAGCGACATAAAACCAGGAGCCACCACGGACAAAGTCTTGGAGTTCATAAAATGTACCTGCGCTGACTATGGCAAAGAAGATGTTATATTAGTTTTAACCGGCGAAAATGATAGGGAACTTTTTAGACAAAGTTCTTATTTATACTATCACTTGAGTCAGATGGATAATACAAACATAATCCTGTGTGAACCTCGTATAAATGAGTACTTAAGTGGGAGGCAAATGAATACTACATTCAAACGCATTAGTACAGAACTGTCTCATGTGAACTATATCGACTTGCGATATTCATATCTTGGTACACCGATAGATAACCAAAACCATGTGTGTCGGAATGTGTTGCAGGAAATAATACGCCTTGAATACCTGCAAAAATTAACTAATCGTTACGCAGAAATGACGTCAATACCGAACTGTAGAAAAACTGTGTGCAGGACCAGTGAAAAATGTATACCGCTGAAACCTCTTAATTTAGAAAATAATGAAGACCAAATTTTTTTTCGTTGATAATAATAATAATCTAGCAGTGTTATACCAGAATATTCAAAGCATTAGCAACAAAGTAAAAATATTAGACATATTTCTTTCTGAGAATAATATGGATGTATTGTGCTTATCTGAGACTTTCTTGAATGAAATAAAAATACAAAGCACGAAGATAAATGGATATACTATGGCAGCATACTATAATAGAAAAAAACACATAAGGGGCGGAGTAGGAATAATGATAAGAGATGATATTGAGTATTTAGAACGTAAAGATATCTCAGATATGTCAATAGAATTTGTTGTAGAGTACTGTGCAATTGAATTAGAGAAGTATAATCTATTAATAATATGTTTATATTGGAACGAACGAGAAACAGACATATTTATAAAATCAATTGAATTATTACTAATGCATTTAAAATGTGAACAAAATAAAAACATCCTATTAGGTGGTGATTTTAATATCAATATGTTAGAAAAAACTAAATTTACATCTGACTTTGAAAACTTACTACTCAGTTACAACTATCTACGGCAAGTAAGGACCCCAACAAGGGTATGTAAAACCACATCTACGTGCATTGACCTAGTCTTCTCTAACTTTAACCAAATAAATACGAGCGTGCACGAGTTCGGGCTATCCGATCACCACGGTGTGCTAGTCAATGTAGAAATAGAGCCAATATCTAATACAAAAGAAACACATAATATAGTTAAAAGGCTTTATACAGAAAAACAAATAGAATTATTTAAATTAAAACTTAGGAATATTAATTGGAATTTAGAATTATATAAAAACGAATGTATAAATGAAAATTACAAACTTTTTCACAATATAATACAAAACTTAATACAAAATTGCTTTACAGAAAAATGCATTAAAATCAAACAAAAAAACAGAAGCCCGAAGTGGATAACAGCAGGTATAAGGCTCTCCGCCAAGCATAAAAGGGCACTTAGAATAATGCTAAATCACACAAATAATGATGTAATTAAAAAAATTCTACAAATCATACAGAAAAATTCTAAAAAAATCAATAAGTATATCTAGAAAAATTCAAAATATAAAACAAATGATAGAATCGGATAATAAAACTAAAACGATGTGGAATATAATAAAAAACAAGATCGGTAAAAATATAACAAATAAAATTAAAAATGTAACACTAAAAATAGATAATAAAAAAATTGAATCACCTTCAAAAATTTCGGATAGTTTCAATAACTTTTTCGCTAGAGTTGGAAGTTCTGAACAAAATACTGCCACTATGCTGAACACTAACTCAGGAAACGGCCCACTGCACAGCATGTACTTGCGACCAGTGGATGAAAATGAAGTCAGAAGACTTATTCAGTCATTGAAAAGTACACGTAGCTTTGGTCACGACAACTTGCCACCCCTGGTCATAAAAAAATGTGCAAACGAATTTATCGAACCTTTGACTCTACTAATAAACCAATCATTTGCTGAAGGTACTTTCCCAGACATATTAAAAATATCTATTATTAAACCCATTCACAAAAAAGGAGATAAGACTGACCCCTCCAACTACAGACCAATAGCTCTTTTACCTTCTATGTCTAAAATATTTGAACGTGCTATGTCAAATCGCTTGTATTCTTACCTAGAAACTAATGAGATATTAGATGATCACCAATATGGCTTTCGCAAAAATAGATCTACAACTTTGGCAGTCTATAAATTAATACAACAAGCACTATCCTATGTGAATGATGGACAATATGCTGTGGGTATCCTACTCGATATGACGAAAGCATATGATAGAGTACAATTTAATATCCTCCTAACAAAACTCTATGAATCAGGCATAAGAGGTATTGCATATGAGTGGCTGGATTCCTACCTTAAAAATAGGGTACAATATGTTAAAATTCAATACCATAACCATCGAACACACAGAACTGAGGACTACTTGTCTCAGCCGCTCATATTAAACTCCTCCATTCCCCAAGGTAGCGTATTAGGATGCATACTTTTTATTATTTACATAAACCAATTACCTAAAATCATAGACACTCAATGTGTTCTTTTTGCGGATGATATATCACTTCTCTTTAAATATAAAAACACATCTGAATTCAACCAAACCGTAAAAGATACTTTGTGTAATGTGATGAAATGGTTAGCAGACCATAACCTTAAGGTAAATTTATCAAAAACCAAATTAATTGAATTCTTACCACATCAAAAATCTTCATTAAATATAGAATTACAAATTGACAACAAGACTATAGACAAAGTCAGTACATGCACACTATTAGGTATAGAAATAGATTCAAATGTGAACTGGAAGACACACATTGAAAAACTAAAATCAAAATTGTCTAGATTTGCATATGCCCTATATGAGCTTAAAGTAAGTACAGATAAAAAAACTGCAATTACAGCTTACTATGCATATGCTCACTCTTGGTTAAATTACGGACTTATCCTGTGGGGAAATGGTACTAACATCGAAGATTTACTAATCAAGCAAAAAAAGCTAATACGTATCATAGTGAATATTAACAATACTGACTCATGCAAACCACACTTTGTACAATTAAAAATTTTAACAATAATTAGCATGTATATTTTAGAATTATGTAAATTTGTTAGAAAAAATCCAAACATATTTAAAGATACAAAGCAAAATCGAGTATACGGCCCCCGAATGAACCAAAAAAATCAATTAGCCCAACCTAAAAGCCGCATCAATATGTATAAAAATAGCCCTTATGTTAACGCGATAAAAGTTTACAACCATTTACCAAACGAGATAAGAGGTGAATCAAATACGAACAAATTTATAAATAAAATTAAAACATTACTAATAGAGAAATGCTATTACAATCTAACAGAATATTATAATGATAAATTCACATAATTTTTATATTTTTTCTTGACATTCAACATAATTTTATTAATAATCAATATAATTTAACATAATACAAGCAAGGATAAAAACAAAAAAAAAAACACGATTAAAATTGTTTATAATAAATTGACAATGTTTCAGCTTCAAATATAGGTCTGTTTCACGTTGGTAATATGTACTTCATCTGTAATATTTCATGTATTTTTGATTGTATAAAATTATGCTACGCCCAAATGGGTTTCATGTATGTTCTGTTAAATATTGTATCCATCAAATGTACTCATGAAAGCAATAAACAACTTTGAACTTTGAACTTTGAACTATACAAACGAGACCCATATAAATGCACATTATGATGTTAAGCGGACTATCCTCTGCTATAACAGATGCATTTTATCACAAGTCACGAATTGCACTGCGCCCGTCACCTTAAGACATAGTTGTCGAGTCTCATGTGCCTTTAATTTCACTGGCTCTCAAGGACTACTGCCGGAACACACCGTTAGGTGCTTGGCGACAGATTTTCTACTTGAGGGTGGTAGCTAGCCAGGCGGGCTATTGCAAAATGCCCTTCCATGCGTTGAAGCTCAAGCCGGCTGTGGGGATCGAACCAGGGTACTGCGGCGCGGCAAACCATAGCTATTACAGCTCGGCCATCATTGCTTCAAAGCATGAAGTTTACATCACACTACTCTATATACAAACGAGACCCATATAAATACTATTTCACTGTGTAGTGGCGCGCCTTCGTAAGTGAACAGGTCTGGACTTGATTGTAAATGATGTTGAACTGATACTCACATAAGTACTAAGAAGTATAAATTAATTATAAAAGTAAAAAACCCGAATACAATTTTTTTTTCGGTAAATATTTAATCATTCCATTGAAAATAAAACTGCATGTATATATTTATGGAATCGTTTTTTAAAGCCTTTCATTGTCTTTCAAATATCCCATTCGGTGGGTTTTGATGAAAAAATATTTTTTATCGCACCATGTGGCCAATTAAATCCGCCAAATTTTTTTTTATGTACCTAGTGTTACTTATGTTATCAAGACAAATCTAACTATATCTCATACATTAAAATCGATTGAGCCGTTTAGAAGTTATGGTGGAATAAAGAAACTCACAAACATACGTACATACATATATACATGAACCCTAGTTTTCATGCATCACTGCTAATGCAAATTGTAGAAGAGGGTAGTTATTGTTTTTTTCTCATATTTTATGCATTGTCAAAGAATATCGTAAATATTATGTCAAGCTACTCATAGTAAGGATTCTAATCCTTACTATTCCAGATTAGATTATGTCAGATTATTATCAGTCAAAAATTCGTTTACACTGTAATATCACTTGGTCATTAAAATGTTCTTTAGCTTAATTTTGAATAGGTTAGTAATTTCTTGGGAACCTGAAGCATCAATATCGAGGGAACATGTCGTATTATGAGTGTCGTCGAGGGAAAGCGTTCCTTGTCTCTTACCTGTGATATCAATAGCATCATCATATGTGAAAGCTTCTTCATCTCCGGTTGGCTGACTGATAGTCCACGCTGGTTGTGCTTTGTTGTCCTCAAGGTCAGTTACGATGTAGGATTCATTCGCTGTCATGTCTGCTCAAACATCCGTTTACTTATATATATCGTTGAGATCTGAAAGCAAAACACAAAATATATCGGAATTAAAAGGTTTACTAACGTTGGCTGCGGTCATTATTTGCATCTGTGACCGCCAGTAATGATTACTACTGAGCAATTCCGTGCTTTGGATAATACGTTAAACTGTCGGTCACTGCCGTTGGTATATAGGTTCATCTGGCTCCCACTTGCGGTTTTAGTATCCGGGTGATAACGAAATATTCTGGCACGTCGTGAGGAGTAGCTTCCCGGAGGAGATCGAGGAGACCGGTATGTGACAGGCGTGGATGGTTCGTGGTTTGTGCGGGAGCGTCCCAACTAGCGACAGTGGTGGAACACTAAAGATATATTATTTAGGCAGTTTCACAACTAAAAAAATGGTTCTAAGGCATTTTACGTTTATGAGCAAGATATTATAGGTTAGCTACACCTTTGACCAAATCATCCCCATCAGGTGAGAAAGTGGTTAAAAGCAAGTTTATCAGTTATAAAAAGGGAGTTGGCGTCAGAAAAACATCCAAAGTCAACCGGGGTAATTGCGTTATATTTTCCAACCACTTCAAGTTATTGCCATAATTAGAGCAAATTTATGGCAATATCCCACTTTTTGAAATTCAAGCCAAATCTACGACTATTTCTGTACAAACTTCTGGCAGTGATTGTTTTGCAGGAATCTTAGAAAAGTTTAATATTGAGCGTTTTTAAAAAAACAGAATTTTAGACGCATTTGCCCCAATAGAGGCAAATGCGTCTTTATTAAGTAAATATAGTATAAGCAAGCTTATCGTGAAGAAATCAAGGTAGTTTTTTTCTGTTCCAATTTGTGTGCAATAGTATGACAGTTAAATTAGCTAAATAAAATAATTGACACATTTAGAGACAAATTATAAAATATGGGGGAAATGCGTCTAGTTTTTTATAGACGCATTTACCCCATGCTAAAACCAGATGTTGTCAACATGTTACGTTAAAAATAAACTCACGCGCAAGCTACATCCTTAAGTGCTTCTGTAAAGTAGGTAAGTATGTAAATTTAATAGTGGTGACAATTGTAAATAAAACAATCTGGAATACAATACAAAACTGTATTAAATTTAAATCAGTCAGTTCCATTAAGAAATATATGAGATCAAATTGAATTTAGAAAAGTATAAGGCACTTACAAATTATTTTACTTAAAAATATGGTTCATCCTTACTCACATTTAACATTATGTACTTTTTTATTATTCATAATCATGTTTACACATGTATAACGGAAAGAGGCTATCAACTCATAACACTACTCATATGGACGAACATATAATTTTATATTTTCTAGTTCTTACTAGACTATGTTTCCAGATGATATCCCCTTTCTGATACATCCTATCAGTATATTAATAACAAAGTAGCTACATTAAAAAATTAGTGTAATTATTTAATAAAAATCTCAAGGTACTTAATGAAATTCTGTTACATAATATTAATAAAAATATAACGTGTGTTATCCTACCCACACTGAAAAATCTAACTTTTGATAAACTCAAATATTAACAAGACTTATTGATATATTTCTTTAAGGTTTTAATGAAAACAAATCTTTACTTTTAGCTTAATCATATTAATCAACAAGTAATTGCCATGTACTCGGCAACTTAATATTTTAAGTAGCAGTTTCCTACAACGTACAACAATTCAGTCTTATAAAATCCTGTTACTAATACAATAATGAGATCTGTAATCATTTGGTAAGAGTCTTATTCCTACAGATACTTATCTAGAAAAAATATGGGAAACCTAATCCTAACCTACCCACACTTAGAAATATGTAACTATTATACTTAGCTCAATCATATTAATCAACAAGTAATTGACATGAAGTCTCGATTATCAGGAATATAAATTCAGTCTCTCTCTCTGATTACAATAATTTATACTTATGATATTATTGGATATTGAATCCTTCAAAATGTTCTTTAAATACCAGGTGTCCTCTTCGGCTTATTAGGGGATTCTCAAGAAACTTAACAACGTCTTCATCATGTCTGAGATCCGATACGTCGTTAACATCAGGGTAATGAAAAGATAGCATTTTACTATTCTTAATTTTTCTCAAATACTTAACTTGTGGAATGTTATGTTCCAACGAAATTACATTTCCAACAAAATGTTTTACGGATTTTTTTGTTGCAAATTTGACAATGATCCAATCACTAATTTGTGGACGTCTTTGGCCGGAATCTGGTTCATAAAAACCACCAATGATTTGGTCCTTCTCTTGCTCTATGTTATACATTGATTGTGTTAGTCCTTGTTTAGTGGATATGTCGTCATTGTGGCTGCTCTCTTCTTCAGCTTGTATTAAATTTTCACAATATGTGTCCCAATTTTCGCTTGTATTAGAGTCACTTAGCATTAAATTATCACTTTCACTGCTTTCGTCCGACGAATATTTCTGTACTTTCTTAAGCGTTTTCTTTTGTCGTTTTTTAATATATGTGGATAATTTCTGTTTAGGGTTCATATTTTTTTTCTTTACTTCTGATTTCGTTTTTCTTTCAGTTTTTTCTTTTTCTTTTTTTTGTTTTTCAGCCTCTTTTTGTCTTAATTGATTCAAAAACTCTTCGTATGTAATCACTTCACTTCCTTTAACTACTTTTCTTTTCTTAATTTTATGTGTAGGGTCAGCTTTTCTTATCGTGCTAAGTAACAAACTCTCAAACGATACAATTTCTTCATTTTCATTGAGACGCCGATCTTCCAAAATATTAATTTTTGATGTTCCTTGGCTAGTACCAGGTATATGGATATCTCTGGGATGGAGAGTAATTCGATTGAACGTTTCGTTTGTTGAGGCAGATTTCTCATTAACGGTCGTTATTATTTGACGTGAACATAAATTCCGTAATGTTGGTACTTGTTTCATTTTATTTTCATTGAATCTTATCAAAGCCTGCGCATCGTACTTTTCTTCGGGTATTACATCTTTATTAAGAGGGAAGATTCCACCCTTTTTAAATCCATTTCGTATTATTTTGGGATCTAACTCTTTCCACACCTCCCCGAGAATTTCACTGAAATTGTGTTTTTGCATCTTGGCTCCTACGTTTAAACGTTGCCATGCCAATATTTTAGCATCCCACCTGTCTTTCATCGATTTAAAAACCGTCAAATCCAGTGGTTGTAGAAGATGGCTAGCGTGTGATGGTAGTTTTATTATTTCAACGCCCAACTCCTTTGCTTTTTCTAACACATGTAACTGAATATGAGTGGAATGGCCATCATATATAATCAAACAAGGTGACTCTGTACTTACGTGAGGCAAGACAGTCCCCAACATGTATTTCTCAAAAACTTTGGCGTCTATCCACCCATTCTTTGTAGCTGCATAACAGGTACCTTCATAGGCGTTTTCTGACATCCACCGGTCCCATACATTTTTGCCACGGTATATGATTAGTGGGGCTAATTTTTCACCTGCTGCGTTTACCATAAACAAGACAGTAACATTGTCTTTTCCTGAAGAAGCTACCGTTCGAGTACTTGCAAAGCCCCTTGCACCTACTATTTTTGTTTTCTCCGGGTCTTTGCTAAAGCTGGATTCATCAAGATTCCAGATTCTATCTGGACTATATTGTATGTCCATTTTTTTCAAATATTCTTCAAGCGTGTCAAAATATTGTCTAATTATGAATGGGTCACACGCTGCTTTTCTTGACATTTCAACCGCTTGTGGTTTTTTTAAAGATAAGTTGTTTCTTTTTCGAAAAGCAGCAAACCAGTCATATCCCGGACCTTCCTCTTTAAAGGGCGTTGTTAGTTTATTGTTTTTAACGTATTGCGTTACTAGTTTCTTAGTCTCTTCAGAAGAAACACCGAAACCGTTCTTTTCCATAATATGGAGGCTAGAAGCTATTCGTTTCTCATACTTGATATTGATCGCTGTTGGCCTTCCTCTGGTTTCCTTAACGACACCTCTTCTGAGCTTAACCCTGTCTATTATAGTTGTGCGCGGAATACTATACTTTTTTGAGGCTTGATATGAATTTAAAATTCCATCTCTTACTTCCTTGACAGCTTTCTTTAAAATATCTAAAGTGTAAGTAGGTTTGGTTTTTTTTTGTAGTGACGTACCATTTTGAATATTTTTACATCTGAAATAAATTAAATTACTTATGTTAATATTAAGTTTTATGAAGTAATTACGTCATTATGCTATAAAATTACCTACCATAGTATCAATCAAAATATTTGCATGACAATAACTACACTCCTCTTCAATATAATGTTCATAAATAGTAAAAATAGAGCAAAATGGACACCAAAAAAATGAGCTTTCCAACAAAACTTGTGCATTTTGGATTATTATGCTATCCATGATAAAATGATTAGGGACTTCAGGTATTAAGTATGTTGGCTCTCTACATCCGTAACACATAGATGATAATTTGAAATGCGTTTTTTGCCATGGCCATACAAGTTTTTGTTGTATAAAGTTTTGAAAATCATATTTTGTCAAGTATTTGTCAATGTTCATGTAATTTAATACCACCATGACAAGTAAATATGTACACGTATATTTATATCTGAAACAAAATTTCATGTTTATATCAATATTTTAGAATATAAAAAGGTTGACGAATTCTGTTTTGGGGCAAATGCGTCATGCGAAAAAAATACTGACGCTATTGCCCCGTAAACACAGACGCATTTACCCCAAGACATTAATCTTAACCTAAAAAATGGCAATACCATTATCTCCTCAAATAAATCTATTTCATTAAAAATAACTGTCTCTATAAGCAACTCCTTGACTATATTTTACAATAATTATTGAATAAAAACAGTTAATTAGAGAAAACTCAAGATGAACATGGATTTTTCACTTACCTCTCGCAGTAACAAACTGTCCACACCATGTGCCAATTACGAAATGGCTGAATTCTTGGAAAAGTTTACTACAACGCCGTCTGTACGCACTACATGTAAAGTATTTAGTTTAAGCAAATGGAACTAGATGGCAGAAGTGTAGGTAGGTCAAGCAGGTTTCAAATAAATACATAAAGACGCATTAGCCCCGTAGACGCAATTAGCCTAGCTGACCTCATATGTTTTTACGGTTTTGTCCCTGTGAATGTAGTCCTGGGCAAGAAAATATTTTTTTGTATTATGTCCTTTTAGTGTAATTGGAGATGTCAGAGAAGACATATTGACCCGATCACAAATACTTGGCACTAGAGTCGGAAGACGGTGAATTGTAGGTTTCACCGGGTTCACCTACTTCTAAATCTTCTAATACCATTTCTTCTTATAAGTAGAGATGTAAATAAATCTCTTGAACCGAAAAATTTCGTAAGAAGTATGTTAGTAAAATAGTATAACTTTGCTGATCGGTTAAGAAAAGCTAAGCAAACTTCGCTACGAGCACAACAAAGTGTAGCCCCTTTCGCAGTTTTCCCGTCCTAGTTCAGTTTTTATGATACTTCATCCGTTTTAATTTTATTCACTACATTCTAATTTCGAGATACCATACTTACTCGTAACTATTTACTACCTATAAAGTAGCATAAAGAATGGAAGGCTATGTACATTTTACTATGATATCTAGGTATGTAAGTACTTATAGCTGGTAAATAATAAACTTTTTACTATGTATGAATAATATGATTATGTAGGTACTTAGTCGTATAAACTTTTAAGATAATACCTATCATAAGATCACAGTCTTTTGCAATATTAGTACCTAGTCTACGAATAAATAAATTATTTATTCGTAGTACCTAGGTAATATTACTGAGTTGGTTTGTTTTGATATAATGTTATCTCTTTTTATATATATTTATGAATTAAGATTCATTGTAAGTGAATATTTTATTGGATAAGTAAATAAAGTTATTATTATTATTCATCTCGGACGTTTTTTTGTATAAAAGCATGGTATAACCAGATAAGTAATTTGACTACATTGAGCGGTACCACTTGAATAACGAAACATTCTGTACGATTCTTTATTCACGTGGTGGAACCAAACGCAGCTTTTGTGTGCATGCAATGTACATTCTTCCCTCATATGATGACAAACTTCGTAAGTTTAATATGCTATCTCTTAAAACGAGACGAACTTATTACGACTTCACAATCTTTTATAATATATTACACTCCTTTATTGACTCAGCTTCCCTGCTTTCCCTTATTAGCCTGAATATCAAACCTAGATTACGCCATCCTGATTTAAATGTATTTGCTTTACAAGTTTACACTAATAAATACATCTTACTACCTATTACTACCTACTACTATCACATTGTTCGAATGTGTGGTCAATATATCGAATTTCACGAATATCACAACAATGATGTGGATATTTTCAATCATGATTATTATACATTTAAAGAGATATTTTGGCCATCCTCTCCACCGAGAGGACACCAAGCCGTAGTTTGATGTGACTTGACACTTATCACCATCTTTGTAACTATAACGATTATCGTGTAATTTAATCTAGTTTAACTGTTTTTCTAAATATGTTTTAAACTGTTTTAAATAGTCATGCTGTGTACACATAGTTTAGGGACATTGTCCTTTCCAAAACCTTCTGCATATTGGAAATTTCTGTAATTTTATTGACACTGTCCTGTTTTGTGTGCCTAATTAATAAATAAACAGGATCTACTGCACTGTATGCACACTATAACAAATGTCTAGCGTTTCTAGCGTGCGCTAGTCGAGGCCGCACCATAGTCGTGTGTAAACGTCATGCGCTCCGATCAGTGTAATGAGTACACTGATCGGTACTGCTCGCCACTCCCGCTCCGTTTTAGGGTATTCAATAGTGGTCAAAGGCTAACCTATCAGGAAACTAGGACGAGAAAACCGCGAAAGGGGCTACACTTAGCCGAGGTGCATTTCGGCTCACAGCTGCAACTTGTGGATGCACTCAACGTCGTGTTTATAAAATTCACTCGACACGTTTCTTGCATTGGGCTCACACTGCTGAAGATAAAACTTGACCGCTGTTCTTTTTGAGGAGTTCTTACGTTAAGACATGCTACTAGTTTACCCATCCAATACATGACCGCAGCGGACGCTTTGCAGATCGGTTATGAACGGCTAAGCACGATACGCTACGAGCGCTTAAGAATAAAGCTTTTTGAAATGTTACATGCAAAACAAATCCATTTCGATAAAATAAACACGATCTAATACTACAACTATTCTCTATAATTTTTACACATTTCGTGAATAGCGTGAATGGTTAAATGGCGATTCTATCCATCTGGTACAATACTTATTATTTCTCCTCCAATAATTATACCTAATAGTATTCAATAACAACACAATTTTAATCGGCACTGATTGTATTTTGGTCCTAACTCTTATCCTCTTCTATTGTATTGGCTTAAACAAAATATACGTAAGTCTAGTTTACTAAATTTAAGGACTTCAACTTACCTGTAGATATTTAAACACAACAAGTACTTCACGGTTTTATTTAACCGAATGCTTTATGTTTCGCCGCCGAAAAGCAATTAAACAATCTATAAAACGGTCTTTATTAGAATTTTATCAAACATAATTAACTAGGACAAGTTTAATATCGGCGTCTCTCTACAACACGTACGTCGTACAATGTGCGACTGTTATTTTTACTGTAGGTTAATAGTACCTACCAATCAAAATAATTTATTTTAGAATTATCTTTCTGTATGTACGCTCACACTTTGTCGTAATGAAAATGACACTGATGTCAATTGCCCATGCTGGCAAAGACATGAAAGGAGATGTACTTAGAGCGCAAGATGTACTATTGCTTGCCTGTTTGTTACTACGCTCGAGTACCTAGTAACCGATTGGCTAATAATATATTTTTAAAACAAAAAATATATTACATTTAAGCACATTGAACCCAATAGATTATTTTTCTTAATTTTCAATTTAGAAACGTACCCTTTTAAAAATGTACCGTGAACTTTCCAGCATGACTCTGCACCTAGTCACCCAGCACGAACTACTCAGGCCTGGCTTGAAACCAACGTTCCAAACTTTGTGAGGGCTGAAGACTAGCCCTCATCTTGCCCAGGCCTTAACCCTTTAGACTACAAATTACGGTCAGTTTTAGAGGACATTGCTTGCTTTAAAAGACAAGGAGACTTTGAGTCTCTTGAAAAATCTCCTGAAAACAGTGCATAAATCTATAGATTCGTGGCCAGACAAACTAAAGGCCTGTATTAAAGCCAAAGGTGGGCATTTCGAATAGAATATTATAATTTTTTTTCCTGAGACTCATATAAGTTTCAATGTCAATAAAAATATACAATAATGTCAATAAAAATATACAATAATGTCAATAAAAATATACAATAAGCTGCCACCACAAATATAAAACCTAAATAATGACAAACATTTCTAATAAAAGTTAAATCAAATATTAATTAAGAAAGCTAATTACACTGTAGGGGAAATATTTCAACGATAAAAGTGTTTAAATAATAAATATGTACCATATAAATGCTTTTACCCATTTAAATTGTAATTTTTGACAAATCATAAAATTATAAATTTATATCTAATTAAATATTGCATGTTTTTTATTGTTTATTGTATTGTTATTAATTTTGATTTGAAAACTGATGGAATATGCACCTATAAAAGAAATGAAATAATATTTTTTCATTTCTCATACTCGGAAAGTAGTGTTTATTTGATCTGTACAGCGGGTGGAAGACGCTGCTTCCCAACTAAGGGTGGGAAAAACTCATAGTAAATGACTTGTAACCATGGCAACCATTGTTGTAAACAATGGTTGCTATGGTAACAACATCTTTATGTTTTTTCGTTCTAAGGTACCTACTCTGCTGTAACTGTAACCATGGCAACCATGGTTGTGAACAAAATTAGACGTCTATATTTTTTCATTCTAAAATACTTATACTTTATAATACAGCAAAAAACTAATTACGACTACATTTGTGTTTATGCAAAAGCTAAAAGAACTAGTTTATAACAGAATTAATGTGACTCTCTCAAGTTAGTGTCTCTTAAATGAACATTTTAGTCACTAATTATGTTTATAAGGGTAAATTTAAAAACAACTTTAATAAAATACCTTTTAAGTGGTATGGCTTCCGCGGCAGACGCTTTGTGTCGATGTATAAAATTTAAAAAAGACTAGATATATATATAAGTTGGCAGGATGGTAAGTAAAATTATAAAAAATGTAACAAAAAATTTACTTTATTTTACAAATTGCTCTTATCCCTCAATTAATTATATATATGACGGAGTGAGTGCCGAGAACGGTAGGTTTGTCGTCCATGGAGTCGGATCCGTTATCTACTCAGGTTGGTCGTCCATTATGGGCGTGCACGTGCAGGTTTTCACAAAATAACACCAAAGAGAATATCGTATGATCACAATTGTAATTCACAAGAAACTTATTACAGCAAAACTACATAGTATCACGTGGATTAAAATGGATTAAGAGCCAATGGGTTTGCACGCGTCCATCACGTTCGGTTGTCCGTCAAGAAGTGCGCACACTTCAAAAATCAGAGAGGAAGTGAACGAATTCGACAGTCCTCCGGCCGCCATGACACCTACAACTCCATTCGGTGTTACCGCTCTAAAAATGAATAATCGAATACAAAGCAATATCGATTATAGTACTGAACATAATAATGATCGAATTAATCATAACGTTTCATTTTTAATCTTCGTAACTCCATTAAATTGTTCACGCGCCGTTATATATATGTTTCTTCTACTCATGTTATGGTTTACAGTAAATATTTTGGAATTTTTTTATAAAGTTTTAGAAAAACTAAATTATTTTACTTTACTCATATTTTTATTGAAAATTAGAGTGTTTATCACGGATGTTAGTTATACTATTTTGACTATAAGTGCATTTATTTTAAATAGTTTCTACTCATGTTCTTGTTATCAATAAATATTATAGAAAAACATTTTTTATATAACTCATATTCGTAGTGGAAAGTAGAGTGTTTAACAAGGATGAAAGTCATAAATTCCTATTCGGACGATAGCCATCCGTAAATATTGCAAGCAACATTTAACTTTAAATTTCACATATATTTCTAATATCACAATTACCTAATTTTAAATATTTGCCTATTCATGTTATTATTATTATTGAATAATTTAGAAAGTCTACTATTTTTACTTTCCTTATATTCGAAATGAAAAGTAGAGTGCTTAACACGGGTGAAAGTAATCAATTCCTACTCGGACTATAGCCACCCTCGCTACGCTCGGGCGTCTAAATACCTCGTATGGGAATTGATTCCTTTCGACCCTTGTATAACAATCTACTATTTCCGTCGTGTAATTACTTTTATAAATAACAATTTAACTTTTATTATATTTAGACCAATAAGAGTGTTAGTAATCCTCCTCTCTCCTGATTATTGTGTGCCCAACAGGGTATGAACTTAAGTTATTCTGAACATCTTTGTCTAAACTACAGAAAACAATAAAGTATTTAGTATTGAGTATTAATATTACATTACTTCATACAAAAAAAATAACTTATGGCTGGACTATGTAGGTTTGTTATATGTTATGTGTGTGTGTGTCTTTTCTTCTATACTGTAAGTATCCATCATGTTACTTCTTTGTTAAAGTTTGTTAATTTTTTTTACCGGTGGTATGCCTCTATTGACATAATACTACGAACTATATACAACACTACAGCTACTACAATGAAAGCATTTAGACAACCTACAAGCCAATGCAGACTCACAGATAGACCAAATGCTCCATTCTTATTTAATAATTTGTTATTACATATTATTGTTGTAAATGATACAAATTTGCTATTTTTATATATCCCATACAAAAACACTTATAAAATATTAAATAGTTTGGCTCACGCACTACATTATCTCACGCTTACACTTCTCGAAGGTAGTTAATCACTCACTTCGTGACACTGCATTAACAGGGTATAATGGGAGTGTGGTTTCCTTGTTAAGATATGGTATTATATTTTGGGGAAATTGTTCCAAACTGTATTCTTGGCACAGAAAAGATGCGTTAGGGCGATAACACACCTTAAAATCTACTGACAGTTGTAAACCTTACTTTAATTGTACAAGATCTTAACCGTTGCAGCAATTTAACCACACATGTGTGGTTGTATTGAAAAGTGCATAAAGTCAAAATGACCACACATGTGTGGTTTCATGCTCACCTATTGAATTTATATGTTTTGTTCAATAATACAACTAAATTGTGTGTTATTGTCTATGGACAAATTGTAGCGTGTGAAACGCGCTTTATTTCGACGGTTCAATGAGAACAAAATCTATTATAGTCAGAGAGAACGAACTGAATGAATATGAAAACATATTTATGCTTTCAATCGGTTTGCGCGCGAAAAACGAAATCTGAAAAAAAAGTGTTATGGTGACAGTTTTACATAAATATGCGTAAAATAATGTTTTACGTAGTTCTATGGATATTCATACAGATAATAAGTGCGTAAAAGAAATAACATAGTGCTAAATAAGTAACAGTTTTCGGTAAAAACAATAATTATTTACTTGACTAGCATTGTTGATTCGTGTTTCAACAGTGACTGACATAGTGCCATTGGTTGTTATAATTACGAGTATGTACCTAATTTCTCCTTGTATGCGTTATTAATCTAACATTTGTCGTAAAGTTTGAGTTTTCATACTAAAATGCAAATTCGAAACGAGCCCGTTTGCTATTGAGCTAGTCGCCATATGCCAGTGTAATTTTTGAAGAGCGCTGTGACATTGTCGATAATACTTTATCGATATTTACATTGATCGGTGAGTTTTAATGGCAATGTCATAACTATCTTTGGTTTTATGCTCTACCAACCACAAAGTTCGATTATTTTTGTAAAAACATACTTTTGTATATATGTATATATATACATATATAATACCTACGCTAATTATATTTGTATATATAAATAATTAGCGTAGGTATTTTTACAACGAAATTTCTAAACGGGATGTTATTGCAAAGCTTGTGATAGTACTTGAAATCGTAAAAAAAAAGATCTCTTAGTGTTATGCTATTTTCATAATAATTGACTTCTGTTTCAGAAGTTCCAATCTTCAGCGTTTATCTTTCACTGTATCCACGTGACAATATGATATGGAGTCCACCCCGTATAATTTTAAGAGACGATGACTAAAACGTTGCGATGAACCTATTGATACACAGGTACCATATTTACAGGTAAATTTTTACTCCTACTAATACATTTCTCTAATTGTTAAGCTATCAAACTGCCAAATTACCACAGAAAAATGAGCTGTAATGCAAGTTTGCGGTTATTTTTATATGATTTTGACACATTTTTTTTGTAAAATGAAAAATGCTTTGTTAGGTTGAAGGTTTTTCTGGGTGATAATTATGCAAAATAAATTTTAATACCTATATACAGGGTTATTGGTAAAATGCTAACAACCTCTTAGGGTTGACTTCTGCTAGTCCTAACAAACATTTTGTGAGGAAAAATTTTTTTCATAGTTTATTTTGTTTTTTTTTTATGTGTATATGACGGAATAAGCACGAGGGCCACCTGATGTTAAAAGTCCCATGTGCCTGTAATGTATTATTTCATATTTTTTATTACTTTGCTCGATGTAAATATTCAAAACTCTATTCAAAGGTAGCCCGGCGCGGTCCAGTGTTGCCGCGGCTGGCGTTCTTAGCTCGGAGTAGGCATTGTCTTTTACTACGTACTACGACACAGAACTCAAAAGTGTCGAACAGTAAAAGAATAGAGTTATGAGTCATTGTCACGTTAGCTCATTCGGCCAGAGCATCTAGCTATAGGGTAGATGACGCGGGTTCGAATCCCGCGCATGACTATAATTTTTCCTCACATTCATTTGTAATCTTATAATGTTATAGCGTACTTGAGATATATAATACGAACTGTAAAACAACAGCTATCAAGGGTGTTAGATTTTTTATTTTTACTTGTCATTTGTTGTGACAGTTAAGCCACAGAATTGAAAGTATGCCAATGCTTGGTCCAAAATGTGCTAAGAGCGTTTAATGACATGGAGTGCTCACGGTGCGCATCCGTGGGGCCGTGAGTACTGTCAGCGCTGAGTGGTGACGTCATCGATAATATCACACTTATCAGTCATGCAAATTTGGTTTGGGTTTGGTGCCCTTCATACAAATCGGACCAGCTCTGAGCGTGCTATTGGTACGATTTGCACAAATTGAAACGCACTCCAAAATTGCTCTGCTAAAATTATTAATAAAGAAATGAGTTTATCTGGTAATTCATTCCACTATTTGCCTGTTAGTAGTTTTTTGTACAGGGCTTGCCTTTAGTAGGATTTAGAACAAGGGACACTTTATCGTGGTATACCAGAATGGATTTCTGTATCCCGTTTCAGTAAAACACATTTTTTTTTACTCAGTGGGATCAAGCCATATGCCTACTTCCTAGCTACTATGTGTACATACAGACATATATGATTTTTATATTACAGATAACTTAGCGACCAAGAACATGAGAAGAAAGAAGATCATGATAAGCACCATAATCTCAGCGTGAAGGTACCTCTTTACGTATGCGTTCTCGTGCTAATCTGCTTCCTCTAGAGCGCCTCACGGGATGGCATTTTCTTCACCGAATTGAAGTCACCGACGCGATTAGTGAAAATGTTGCCCGCAGAACGAACCTGGGATGACGAAAATGTATTTGGTGTACACACTGGGGTTTAAGACCACATTGGTGTACGAAATACGAATGTCCGGACTGTAATGTTCCCTATATTTGTATTGGAGGTTGTTTCAAAGAGTATCATACCATGCAATCATAGCTTTCTTCTCCTAAAATACAACTGCAATTTCGAGTGTTGGTTGATATGCAAACGGACTATAAATGGAAAATACGCGAGAGCCGTTAACCTTGTCTCATTGTGTTGCCAGATGTATGTTTGATTGTATTAATTCCCTCTATATCTCTTTAGAATCTACCGTTGCAGGGCTGAGATATTAATAAGCAGATTTCAGGAAACACACTTTTGTTATTGAACATGCTTGTACTTTTTTGGATTTGTCATAAAAGTACTAGGTTTTTTATTTATTGAATTAGATATCGTATGACGATTCAGAAAATTGTTATAGAACAGACAAAACCATTTAGTCAATAACAGATGGCGAATGGACACTTATCTTATATACTGTATCTCTTAATGCTGACTTGTATTAATATGCAAGTAGACAGGATTTCTGTCATATTTTATAATGCCAGAATAGAATAAAATTTACGCTAGTGCACAGAACTCAATGTATAGGTTTCAACATCACTCTACGCAGCATATAAAACCCTATTTATTATTTACATGTGTTTTACAAAACCATGTGATACAACCCTGACAATGTGATGGAGCTGAAGTTATAATGTCGAAAATACAGTTTGGGCTAATTTACGGTATCTCTGTATTTTACCTAGATATACCTGAAATATATTTACATTTCAGATGACAACGTTTGTACGTCGTTGTTAACTCAAACAGTTTGTGATTCAAATTAGTGTTCTGTTTAGTGTTGGGATTACATGACTTTGGCGTACGGTGCGGTAAATGATAAAATAAGTATTTTTCTGTAACCCCCACTGCATGTCTATAATATTTAATTTAATATTTTACAAATGAAATTGGGAACAAAAAATTACAATACTCAGACATTTACTAAATATTCAACTTGGCCCTTTACGAATTCTGAAGTTTTACGCCTATATCAAATAAACTGACAAAATTGTATTGCTTCCAATGTAACACGTATTTTAACTTGCATGAAAAGCAAGCCTTTGATTACCATCACAGCTTTTTGGATCAATATGAGGTTGAATACGTTGTTCAGGCTAAGCCTATAATGGAAAATTGATCTTTAGGTCCACTGCCGGAACATTGTAATAGAATAGACTTTAGGTCTGGAGTTAGGTGCTTGGCGACAGATTTTCTACTACAGGATTGTAGTTAACCTTTCATAAAATGCCCTGCCACAATGCAGTGAAACTTAAAGCAACTCGCAGGGATATAAACCATCGTACTCCATGCGGTAGTCGATAACCATTACCGCTTAGCAATCATTGCTTCATAAGTCGAATTAACATGTAACTTAATTAATTAACTGTCAATCACATAATTTGCCACAAAAATAACTTTTATTGGCAAAAAACGCTTACATAGTAGATACATCAGATTTTTTTATCGACAATGTAACCGATAACAGTAACATCACTATTAGTAATATAATTTTCATACAAATATTTGCAAGATTCTAAAAAAATATTTTATTCCGTTTTTTACACTAAGGTAATTTAGTAAGAGATCTAGAAAGCAATAAATATAAGTTCCATAAGATTCCACTTGTTTTATTTGGTCAAAGGTTGCCATTTTACTTCATAGTAGTACTTCCAATGTATGGTAAATACTAGTAGTCGTGATTAGTGAATTTCTATAGTATTTGATGAAATTTATGAGATCTAGTGAAAGTTTCGATGAAAGAAATAAATGTATTCATAAATAATACAGGCTTTTATTTCAAAATTCTTCAGGAGCATGTTTTTATCAGGTTATAAATTTACACGATCAGGTGAGCTTGAACATAATATACGTATGCGCTAACAATGACTTCAATCCTATTTTATTAGAAAATGTTGAGTAAAACCAAAAAACTAAAGATGCAGTTTAGCAAAACATATAGTCTAATTTATATAGATACAGGTAGATTTATAAAATAACCATACATAAGTCGATTAGTTACACATTTTCTATGGTGAGTGAATAATTTTTCATAGTGTCTTGGTTTTGGAGAGATATTTTCCTGTCATAGATAAAAAAGCTAAATCTTAGTATATATCATCGTGATAAAGTAATTATCAATTGATATTTTCCTCTTTATTTTATTTGAATTGGTTTTGTGGATCAAAACATATGGCGTAGAATGTAAAACTAGATAATTTTATTTCTTAGGCCGCCATGACCTCTGGTGGCAAAGTGTCACATTGCATAATGACATAGCGCGAGCGAGAGGGTATACTGCCATGCCTGTATGTTTATGAGATTGTTGTTTTCGTAAAACACAATCTTAATTTTTTAGGGTTTCGTACCCAAAGGGTAAAAACGTCACTCTATTACTGAGACTTCGTTGTCCGTCCGTCCGTCCGTCCGTCTGTCACCAGGCTGTATCTCAAGAACGGTTATAGCTAGACAGTTGAAATTTTCACAGATGATGTATTTCTATTGCCGCTATAACAACAAATACTAAAAATAAAATAAAATAAATATTTAAGTGGGGCTTCCATACAACAAACTTGATTTTTTACCGTTTCTTCCTCGATACTAATAACGGTGCAGGTAGACGCTTTAACTATTCACAGAATATTCAGTTACGGAACCCTTCGTGCGCGAGTCCCACTCGTGCTTGGCCGGTTTTTTTTTCACTTGAGTCTGGGCGATGTATGTAATTTTAACATAAGGCATAAATCAAGACTGCAACTTGTACTGCTTTAATAATGTATAGGCTATTGTTATTGTATGTATTGTATGGCTTCAAGGATATTTAATAAATTACCAAATAACATTAAACAATTCAATCCATCTAACTTTATATTAAAAGCTTATAATATAATATTTGAGAAATGTTGTAACAATATAATTGATTATCTAAATGACAGTGAAATCTATGAAATTAATATTTCATAGGTATTAATTTAATTTATTATACTATCACTTTAAAGTTTGTCTTCATTTTCTTTGCAATTCTCCATAAAAATATATTTATTCACTGACATTTGTTTCTATTTTGTTTATTGCTAGTTTATTCTATTTCTTGTAACATGACATAGATCCATATATTTAAATATTTGTATTATACGCAGGTATCACTTTGTCCTTTGTATTAATTTGCATGCTAATTGTAGCAAGGATGTATATAGCACTATTTAATATTATAAATGTTTTACCTAGATCCTGCAAATAAAATTTTTGACATTTTTTTTTTAACTTTACATTTCATTTGTTTATTAATTATTTAAGTAATCAGACCTACAAATTTACCAAACGCAAGGTCTTTTTAGCAAGAGTTCATCTTGTTAGGTATAACCGTAGCATCGAATAATCTGTCTTGAAGCAAGATTGTGATACTACTTTTTTTAGTCGTACACTGCACTACACCATAACAAATGAATTAACTGAACAAACGGGACAGAAGGACTAATATCTCGGACCGACGACCACAGTGAAGTGTCATGCAGAACGAGGACGCGACTCTTCAACTATAATGGATAGGTGAGACGCTTATCATCAGGCAGCTGATTTACCTGCCTATTCACTTCAAAGACAATGTATATTTGTCTTCAGTAATTAAATTAATAAATTATATATCCATTTTACGACAGCGAAATGATAATATAGTACCATCGTATTAACCTACTGATGGAGCTGGTATACCTTCCGGATAACACAGATTAAACGTCAATCATACACACCGTCTTATAGCTCACACACACACACCCTCATTAAGTACACACAGAGAGAAACAAGAACATAACCATCTTTCTCAAAGCTTACGAGTATAAGAAGAACTTATTGTAATCATCTAGTATAAGCCCAACGTACGGGGAAGAGGAATGTATGCTCAAACACGGGTGATGACCCTAGATCAGCAGCAGATACTCTTGAACAAATAAATAATCAAATTTACTAGCAAATTTCTAAGAATGAACCCATGTATGTACATATTTTTTTGAATAAAGAGTATTATAGCTAAGCACTGGACTTGCATAAAGAAACAACGTATGATATAATATGATTTTCATCTTCTTCTGTGAAAGTCAGTTAAAAAAAAAAACTTAGAACTTTGTGGTTCATACGGTAAACAAATATACATAAGCAGTTATGTAAATGTAGAGCCGTTTAATGTGAAACCTGTCTTAAACCTTTAAATGTTATTTCTATTAATATTCCATTAAAATTAAATCATCATCGATATAAAACACTTAATGTATTTTTAACACAGTTCGAAACTGCGGAACTAACGATTTAAAAACTATAAATGCTTAATCACAATGAAAGCTACTATTTGAATTCACAAGGAACCGGCCCGTGGGCTATTGACTACCAAATAAGCTATCGCAATGATGAGTCATAGATGAAATTAGTTATTTTGATCCTATTACTAACGACTTATGGCGACAGAACATTATTAGTAGCCAATTTCATTGACCCATATATGACACTAAAGATATGAAGCAAAAAATACGATACAATAAAATTAATCTGAATTAGATGACTACTTTGCATTGTACATTATATTGAATTGTTTGTTACTTAGTTCGAAAAAATCCTTTATTTCCTATTATAACATTTGTAAATAATGCATTTGATTGACCTACACACAACATTAGAGAGTTGAAGAAAAAATGCCAATACAAAAATCAATCACTTTATGTAGGGTTAGCAAAAGTAACTAGCATCATCCATAATATTGAGTATCGTTACCTAGTTTGCATAAGGTCACGCTTTAGTTACGTGCGATGAAAATGAGCGGTGTAAGAGGAAATCTCTACCAATAGGATGTCTGGGTGTATTCCCGATGTCCCCATTGACCATATCCCCATCAATGGGGACAGCGGGAATCGAATAAAAAAAATGAAAAACATTCCCGATGTCCCCATCGCCCAAATCCCCATCAATGGGGACACCGGGAATAGACCAAAAAGTTATAAATCATTCCCACTCTCCCCATCGCCTTATTATTTATCAATGGGGACATTAAACAAAATGTGAAAATAGATGCCCACTGTCCCCATCGCTCGTCTTATCGTCAATGGGGACTAACATAAATAATTAAATTGTTATCATTGTTGCGATTAAATTATTATTTCGTTGTCTCACAGCCATATATAATACTTAGGTATTCATTATAATTTACAATACATAGGGTTTTTACTTCAAGCTATTTCACAACTTTTTTTTTAAATATCTGCACATGACTTAATTTTTTTCTATCGTATATTTGTAATTTTGTACACACAACTGGTTTTATTTTATAGTTTAACTAACTGTTTTTAAAAAATATTTTACACTATTATTAGACGTATATAAATAGTTTTGTGGCGCTGTCACACATTTAATAATGCATGACCTTCAACGTGGTGCATTGGCGATTCCGCCGCTATAAAACAATATTGCTGATAGCATCGTTCTAATTTGATTAGCTAGCTCTCATTGGTTCATTCCAAGTTCCAACCCCATTCCAGAAAACTTTTTATTCTCGTCATTGCCCATGGTGTGAATAATTTTAAAATTGTATATGTTTCTTTAAATCTCAATAAAAGAAACTCGTTAGAAACTGGTAAGTTAATTTTAAATCTTTAAATTCTAATGTTACTTAAAAAGGGTGAATTTAGATAAAATACGCGAATAAATATGTAAAAGTTAAATAGTGTATATTAAATAGTATAAAAAATGTCTAAGTAATTATAAGGTTCTTCCAAGAACTTTGTCTCTTAACCTATTTGCGATGACATATTGATATAATATGTATATACAAGAGCGTATCGCATGTTGGTATTGTATATATATGTAAATATGTTGTTAAAACCGGGACGAAGGGGTCATCTACAATCATCAAGGGCAACGCCGGAACCAGTGGCCGGCCCTTCAACTTAGGATAGTAAAAATACTTACCATATAAAATTTTAAATTTTTTACCTGCTAACAAACTAGCTGTAAATGTGTGCTAACAAACTAGTTGTAAATATGTAAAAAACAAATTGTATACAAATAAAATAAAAAAATGGACTCACTTTAGTGTTAACAAACTAACACCCTTCCCTTCAGGAAGACTGATGCATTGGAGACAACGATTACTTAATAAAATGTATTAATATGATAAATAAAAAGGAAGATCTCAAAAGAGTACGGACCCAGAGTATGTAGTGTAAAAGTATAAATAAAAAAAAATATATAAAAAAATATGTTGTTGCAAATACCATATATTAAATATTCACTTATTTTTTCACTAACATCAACGTCCCAAGAGCCGCTGCTTGGTTCATCAGAGATGAATAGTGATTCAAGATGTATGCGTTTATAAGAATACGTGCAGGATTTAATTACACGAAAAAAACGGTCCACAAAAATGGAACAACGACATCAGCATGTCACTTAAGGAAAAAAAGATGTACTGGACCAGTAACAATTCACTTAAGTATTATTTACTACTCCCAAAATATTTTCTACTGTTATTACCGTAATAAAAAAAAACAGTATGAACTCTTTCTGTATATTTTTGATTCTTTTATTTTATAAAAAAAGTTAGTAGTGTAAGCAGAAATTATTTTTGATTAGGTTATATTTTGTATAGTTTACATATATTATTCAATCTATGAGTTGTTAATGTCAACATTTTGTTTTAATTGTCATAAAAGATAATCTTTAATTTTATTTTCCATTAAAAATTCAAAGTATTTTCAACTAATGGCCAAATTTCTTGCCCGTACTTCTCGCAGTGGCTCCATACATTTTTTTTTGCTCAACTTAGCCGTACAATGTAGAATATTTCTATATTAAAATTTACTTAGTAATTATAATATAGAAATTACGCTCTTATGAAGGTCAATTGACCTTCATAAGGGCGTAGTAGACGCCTAACTTGAATAAATGATTTAACTTTGACTTTGATTACTAAAACCATATTAAATAATACATTAAATTAATAAAACATTTTTTTAAGCATAAGGGTGGCAAATCAACATCGAGCTATGCTGCGCTGTACTGCGCTGTGCTGTGCTGTGTTTCTTAAGCTACGTTTTTTTAACAGTCAACATCAAGCTGTGCTGCGCTTTGCTTAGCTAATCAACATCGAGTTGAGAGCGAGAGATAGGAGTACGAGAGTGAGTGAGACGTCTAAGGGCGATGGAGAGGCAAGCAGCGTGCTCCATGTTTGAAAAACCTAGCACAGCTCGACACAGCGCGGCTCAGCACGGCGGGTAGCGCGACTCGCTCGAGACTGCTGCGTTTTTAAACAGAGCGTAGCCTCACACAGCGCAGCACAGCATGGTTTGTTTGTATCCTCATTAAAATATTAGACAGTTGACCAAACATAGCACAGCGCAGTACAGCGCAGCATAGCTCGATGTTGATTTGTCACCCTAAGGGTGACAAATCAACATCGAGCTATGCTGCGCTGTGCTGTGCTGTGTTTCTTAAGCTACGTGTTTTTAACAATCAACATCAAGTTGTGCTGCGCTTTGCTTAGCTAATCAACATCGAGCTGAGAGCGAGAGATGGCTGTACGAGAGTGAGAGAGACGTCTGAGGGCGATGGAGAGGCACGCAGCGTGCTCCATGTTTGAAAAACATAGCACAGTTCGGCACAGCGCGGCTCAGCACGGCGGGTAGCGGGCCTCGCTCGAGACTGCTGCGTTTTAAAACAGAGCGTAGCCTCACACAGCGCAGCACAGCATGGTTTGTTTGTATCCTCATTAAAATATTAGACGAGTGAGTTGACCAAACATAGCACAGCGCAGTACAGCGCAGCATAGCTCGATGTTGATTTGTCACCCTTAACCTAGTTTGTCTCTTGTTTGTAAACACTAAATAAAATCATGTAAGGGTTTAATAAAAAAGTTACATTTTCTGAATGAATACAAAAAGGAATATTAATGATTGTTTGATTTTTGTATAATTTATCGCGCTATGTGTGGTTGACCTAAAGAATATTTGATAAAGGAGGGTAACATAGTAATAACAAGGAGGTGAGATCCGTTCTTAACCGTGGACCATACATGTAGAATAAATAATAATTATTTTATATGACTTATAATTCTTTGGGATTCAAAGTGATCAGTCAATCAATGGGGACAACGGGAAGACAAATAATGTCGTCTCGCTGTCCCCATCAATGGGCCAGGCCAATGGGGACAACGGGAAGAAAAAAAGCTACCGTCTCGTTGTCCCCATCAATGGGGATAAGTCAATGGGGACAGCGGGAACACACCGATGTCTGCACTCAGCGAGGCTAGGAAAATAAAGCGATCATATTGGTGTTTTTTTTTCCTTTTACACCACTTATCTCGCTCGTACATCTGTGGATACGAAGCTGTAGTCTTTTATTTCCTTTTAAAACGTTCGTAAAGGGACAGAAAAACATCAGATAATTTATTTTATTGACCTAAATACAAACAGAACTAAAGTTGAAGCAAGAATTAACTACTAAGTATAATAAAACAGTTAATTTGCCTTATCACTAACATTGTCTTAATTCGAAAAGTATTTATTTACAATTGTAATGTTCGTAAGGGGCGGAGCGATGAAAAATGTTTATCAGTTTCAAAATAAATTCGTTATTTCACTGTGTGAGTATTAACTTACCTACTTATTATTATTTTTTTATCACTTAGTTTATTGGGTTGTTTTTTTTATGTTTTTGTGACGAATCAAACACGAGGCCCACCTGATGTTGAGTGGACTAACCTCTGCCTGTAACAGAAGCATTTCATCACAAGTCACGAATTGCACTGCGCCCGTCACCTTGAGACATAGTTGTTAAGTATCATGCACGGAAAAAAAAGATTGCGTCAAATCAAGAATATATCTATTGGTCAAGACATTCCGTGTTTCATATATGGGGAAAACAATATATTCTTGTGATTAGTAAATATTTGTCTTGTTAATAATTTTTCGTGCAAGTATTTATATACTTTAACTAAGATTATTATTTTCTTATTAAAAAAAAGTAGTTATGTCTCTGTCTAAGTAAATCATTGTTAATTTAGAGTATCTGAAATTCTCAAATTTAAAACAATCCTTACTTGAATAAATGAACTCATACGTTCACTCATTCATTAGATTCTAATAAGAAAAAAATATATTTTACTATTAAGTACATAAATAGTTCAGTTAAGATATTATTCTTACTTCTAGTAAAATATATTCTTCTGAGTATATATTTTAATTAGACCAACAAAAGAGTTTTCTTCGTACAAGAAAATTACTTTTAGGTAAACAAAAAATCTTCTTATCTGAATATTGTAACTTATTTAAGTTAAGAAACCATAATTCTGGCTTTAACACTTACATGTTTTCATACGGAGATCAGTTTATATAGAACAAATAATAAATGTTCTCCAGTGAAGAATTTTCAGTTCTCATTTCAATATTAAGTGTTTTACTGTAAGTAGTTTTGATCTTAGTATTCTAATGGGTGTTTTACCCGAAAAAGTTGTATTGATTGGTTCAAAAGAATTTGTATTTTGCACGAAGATCGAATTGTCTACGGATATAATATCAGATTTCTTGACTCGACAATGGAATTTCACTGGAAGAAACCTCAGTTCTTGTTCAAAATAATTACATGTTTTACATTAAAATTTTAGTCGTCTTGGTAAAATAATAGTGAGTTTTATTGTAAGAAGTCTCATTACTTGGTTCAAGTCATTACATATTTCATACGGAAAACAGATAATATATTGATAAGACTTTCCATTTTCTAGCTTCAACAATAGTGTATTTTAGTAGAAGGAGTCTTAGTTCTTGGTTCAACTCTCTAAATGTTTCATATGGAGATCAGATTATATAGTGTGAAAAATATAAATTATCTTGGTTCAATAATAGAGCGTTTTACTGGAAGGAGTCTCAGTTCTTGGTTCAACTCATAAAAGTGTTTCATATGAAGATCAAATAGTATTTTGTGAATAATATCAATTATCTTGGTTCAATGATAGTGCATTTTACTATAAGAAGTCTCAGTTCTAGGTTCAACTCATGAATTGTTTCATACGGAGCTCAGATTTGTTTCATCTGAACTCCATATATATTGTACAACATATTAATTATTTTAGTTCAATTATAGTGTTTTGATTGGAAGAAGTCTCAGTTAATAAATATATTATAAATTACAGTAAACTGTGAAATTGTTAATGAAGCACGCAGATTTCAAGAAGATATCGTTGTTCTTCAAAGTATTATTAACCGTACTACCTAGATAAGAACTTCTTTATTTGAAACTGAAACTTCATATAAATACAAATAAAACTAACAATTACGTAAGATTTTCCTTAGTATGCAATGAGATATACCTACACAAAAACCTTTTATGAATAAAAAAATATTGAATAAACTGTGCTTCGAATTTCATCATTGAAATACTGGATAAGAACAAGATAATTGATATTTTCTACTATATACAATAAGATATTCATATAAAACTTTTAGTTAGTCAACAAGAACAAAAACTCACTTACAGAAAATAGCCAGCCTGGTGCACTGTCCAGATCTTCCAATCTGATCTCCGCCTTTCAAGTCTGCAAATAACGCAGGTTAATAGTTAAGTGTAGTTCTAAAATGGATCAACTAAAAAACATCTATCATCGTAAAAATAAATAAAATACAATACATGTTCTCAGTTGAAAATTATTTATTTATAAAATAAATTAAGAAGCGTACAATTTTATATTATCATTATCAAAAATATTATACATAATTGTAACAGTTATGTACTGCGCCCCGCGGTTACACCCCGCGTGGTGATGGATGATGATGAAAAGTATCCTGTGTTAATCCAGTGCTTTATCGACCTCCATACCAAATTATATCAAAGTTGGTCCTACCATTTGAGCGTGAAGAAGTAATAAACATACAAACACACTTACAAACTTTCACCTTTATCTACCACCAAATAATATGATTTTTTTCTCATTATAATCAGCACCACATTTTATGTTACGTTATAATATAAAGTATGGTTGAACACTTTGCTTGTTGAGTCGAGCCTTTTCTTCACCTCCTCCAGTTCAGTTTGGATATCTCCAGGATCCTAAAAAAAAGAGCTACAGTGAAAATATTGCACAATCCATAAACTTTATATAGATGATAGGCATATTTTGACCACAATCACATATTGTTGAGTAAGTGGTAAAATATAGCAAACAGGTTAAACCTAAATAAAATTAAAACTGTCTTTCAAAGTCAGCTTCCAGAAGGCCCCGTTAGATGATTATCACACATAAATCATCTAAACTGCAAGTTAGCGGTTAATCAGCGGTTAATCATTATTATAATCTATACAAAATCATGAAATATGATTAGGCACACTTTTAAAAGTTTTGTAAACTAACTACTATATTACTATAAAATACTGCCTGTGTATATATATGTTATATTATAGTATGTAATAGATAATTTTATGAGATATCCTAACATCATAAGAAAGATATATAATATAATATTTTTTAAATTGTTTAAATATGTGTTTTATACTTGATGAAATTACCTGAAAAACAATAACAAAGTTCACAATCTGCTCCAACGTGGGAAAAAATGTACTCTTGTTTAGTCTTCCTCTTGGGGGTATTGAGTAGCGTAACACTTGTGTTTCATTGGTTAATTTTTGATCTGGAATGGAAAATAAACACATGTATATTCTTGAATATAGGTTTATCTAACAAAAAAATCTATATGTATATAGTGTAGAGAGGATAAGTATATATATATATAGATCGAAATTCATTCTGAATAACTAACGAGGAACAGACACATATACAAACACAAACATACATTTGCATTTATAATAATTATAATATTTAAGGATTATTTACCAACATCAGCCTGCTTTTGATCTCTATCATAAAGAGTTATCTTTAATTCTAGATATGAGTAGGTATGTAATACAATAATAATTATGTATTACGAACCGACCGATCGTTAACTTGGCTGTACCAACTTAGTGTAACCACACAGCACGTTCCAGGCAAAGAAAATCTAGCAGCCTCTATGATGGATATTTTTGACTATCTACAGTTATTTATATAGTAAGGAACAAACTTACCTAAATTAACACTTTGCTATCTCAAGCACAACTTGAACAAATATTCACTTTATAACACTATATTAAACAAAATTTACGAAAATGCCATTGGCCATGCCACGGCGCGTGTACCTTTCACTCGCAACGGAAATTGTGTTGTGTGTAGCCAACATCGCCCTTATAAAGTCCCGAAACATATTCGTATCGTGATTATTACCAAACGAGCACATTCGAATAACTTTTCATTTAGGTTGACGATTTGTGTTAAATACAGCCAGTATTTGTAAGAAATAGATTGGCTGTATTATTAGAGAGTCTGTACATATTTGAAATTATTATGAAAGATCGTAAAAAAAAAACAGTGACAATCACGATTACAACACAAGAAGTAAAGATAAAATCGCGGTACCAGGTTTTAGTTAGCAAAGACAAAAGTAAAAAGGTTAATTGTGTGCGGTTTTATATTAATATTCCCTAACATATTACAACGCTCACAGAAGGAAAGTTCAAGTTGCACGTGGAAAATAATTTTGATTAAGAAATCCTATTCCAGTTTGTGATTACATAAACGACAAAAATGCTTGAACAATTCCTCTCCTCCACTCCTCTGCCAAGCTATCACCTGTCACCTACGTAATTAAAAGAAATATTGAAAATATTTTATTATACAGTATGTAAAATATTGTTAAAAGACATTTAAATTAATGGTCCCGAGTTTCTTGCCCGTTGTTCTTGCAGTGGCTCCGTAAATTTTTTTGCTGAACGTGGCAGTACATTGTAGAATATTTCAATATTAAAATTTGTAAATGACCTTCATAAGAGCGTCGTAGATGCCTAAATTGAATCAATGATTGTGACTTTAACTTTGATTAAATATCATAACTTAACGAAATTTCTGATTCATCACAAGTTTAGTTTTTGTGATAGACCTCGTGAGTATTGTATAGGCACCCAAACTTAACAAATAGGTCCTCTAGGCCTTGGCCTTCGCCACTTATGGCGGTGAGTATGAACTGTCACGTGGGGGGTCCATGGGTTCCTGCAGCGGGTTTAAGATTCAGTGCATGGTGATAGGGCATTTTACGAATGTTCACCTGGCTAACTTTCATACCACTTTGAATTAGGAAATGAGAAACCGAGACCTAAAGGTAATAATCGGACAGTTTTAAAACATTTTTTACTTCAGATACGAATCAATATATTGGGGCACTAACGGGTTTCAAACCCTGTCGCTTTGCCGTTGTACTATGAGTATATTAGACTCCCAGCTATTATCTGACTATTAGCTGAGTAACCTTATATTTTTCAAATTATAATTTCCATATTTTATTCTTAATATAAATTGAAACAAGCTTATTCAGCATGCAATATAGCGATTACGAATAGTATTCTTAGGTTCAGTAGTTTCCCCACATCAAGGGAGAACTAGACAAAACTAAAATATTGCAACACTAAATAAAATCTGGAACAGAGAAAACCATCTCAAACTAAAAACTGAGTACTTGGTCTGAAAATACACATTTTTAATGGAGAAATAGTTATTCTTGACTGGAAATTTGTCTCTTTACTTTAAAATTCATGGTTTTGATTGAAGAGCCAGTGAAGAAAACTGTTTTGTTTTAATTATGTTTGTTTTTTTATTCCTGATATGGTATGGTGGGCTAAAATGTCACCCCCCATCTCTACCCGTGGATGTCGTAAAAGGCGACAAAGGGTAACACACCAGAAGGTGGGCAGCAGCGCCTTCTGAGGAATACTTACCTTAAACTGCAATCCCCAAGCCGCCTGCCCAGCGTGGGGATTATGGCAAACCCTCTTAATGGGGGATGCTCTATTCAGTGGACAATCCGGCTGATACAGTATGATGTGTATCATTTACTAGTATGTAAATATATATTTGTTTGACTTCTACATTTAATGTTTTAAAACTCTATTGTATTATTTTTTATATTAATGTTTGTTAGGACTAGCAAAAGTCAACCCTAAGAGGTTGTTAGCATTTTACCAATAATCCTGTATATTTGTAGACCAAAAAAAACATGTTAAGCCAAGATTGCTTTTCTTTATTGAAGATGAGTAACTAATGTTACAATCTATCACTTTGCATTGAAAACTTTAATATTCTTCATGTAAGATACCTAAGTCACTCTCTACAGTAGAGATATATTTTCATGGTTCAACGTGGGATATAGTTTGATCTCTTAACCTAAGAATGTCGTATCAAATATCAATCAAGAACATGGTACACTTAAGTTCAGTATTCGTTTTCTGAAGTGAAGATGAATAACTTCAACAATTAACAATATATCATTATTGATTCAAAAACTTAAAATTCTTCATGTAATATGAGTCATTATCTGCAATTGAAATTTATTTTCTTGGTTAAATAAAGAGTACAGTTTGCTGTGATGCTAATGCCTCTTAACCTAAGAACAACGTATCAGTAATCAATCAAGAATGATTTTTCTTTACTGAAAATGATTTACGTTAGCAATTGAGAATTATTCATTATTGACTTGAAAACTTTGAAATTCTTCATTTAATATAAATCACCCTTTGCAATCGAGATTTAGTTTTTTAGTTATAAAATAAAATGGTTTTGCCTTAACACTAATGTCTCTTTACCTAATAATACCGTAACAAATATTAATCAAGAATACAGGTTTAAGATCAAGATTTGTTTTCTTTACTGAAGATAAATTACTATAACAATTTGGAATATATGATTATTGGCTTGAAAACTTTAAAATTCTTTTAGTTAGATAAGTTTCTGTCTATAATGGACATGTATTTTCTTGGTTCAATAAAAGATATTGTTTTCCTGTTAATCGAAGATTCTTAACTAAAGAATACAATATCAAATAAATATTAAGAATAATCAAACACAAATCAAGATTTGATTTCTTCACTAAAGATGAATAAATACAACAACTAACAATCAATTACTTTTGCTTTGACAACTTTAAAATTCTCTATCTAATATAACTCACTTCTGCAGTTGAGATATTTGTCTTGGTTATATCAAGTATATAGTTTTGTTGTAAATCCAATGTATCTTAGCATGACAATACAAATTCATAGATTAATAAAACAATATATATCTCAGATTTAGAAAACTGACATTTTTAAGAGGAGAATAATTTTCTTGCTCGGACATATGTATATCCTTGTCATTTACTTCTCTCAAATATTTTAAATGAACAAAAGAAATATCTTGTATTAAGCCCATTGTTGTTGAAAGAATGGAAATATTTTCTTAATCCAATAAAACGTTTATTATTCTTGTATAAAATTTCAGATTTCTTACGCTAACTCCGTACGTAATTAGAATGAGAATTCATAAAATATTTCATTCAAAAAGATACTATTTTCTATAGTTAAGACCAAAAATATCTCTAACCAAAAGTTATACTCTTGATGTAAAAATATATGGTGAGAATAATATTATTTATCTTAGAGAAAATGACCTTACTTCACTCAAAAAAATATTTTAATTTTAAGTAAATATATACTTGAGATTAAACAACACTCCCGAGAATAATATTATTCTTGGATTGACACTTTGTCAGGACCCATTTTTTTCCGTGTGTGCCTGTAATTTTAATTTCAAGGACTGCTGCCGGAACACACCGTTAGGTGCTTGGTGACAGATTTTCTACTTGAGGGTGGTCGCTAGCCATGCGGTGAAGCTCAGGCCCGCGGCGGGATTCAAAGCATGGACCTGCGGCACGGCAGTCCTAGTCAATGCCACTGAGCCATCACTGCTTCGAAATCTTTGTGTAGTATAAATCACTCTTACAAAGGAAGAAATAATGATTTCTTAATGACAAAACTAATTTAAAATTGACATATAAACGTAATCGCATTCTTTAAAATCAAAAACATAAATATTACGTTCAAATAGATTAATCAAATAGGTAGATTGAAATAAAATACAAGTTTAAGCGTGCACCAAAGGGCGAACTAGATTACGTTTCCGATACAGACGGCCTGGAATACCTTATTTTCTTTTATAAATGCAGCCCATGCTGCGATGGCCCTTGCACTATAGTACTATAGTATAGTAAGGTATAGTAACTGCGTGAGTGGTTCCAAACCAGTTTCCTAGTAGACTGCAGTGTCTTGCAATATGGCTAGTGCCACAATATCTTAATATTTCCCAGACTTGTGGTAGACCCTCGTAGCATGTTTTCAAATCTTTGTTTCCACTCACCAAAGCAGCATAAGAAGAACACAGCTTTATACTGTTTTTCTGTTTTTGATGTGCACCACATTATAGGCGTCTTTTGTATGAGTTGCGGGATAAAGCACTGCATTGAATAAATAGGGTGTAGAAACATAACCCAAATCTCTTTCTAAACAAGCTTTGTTTTTCGTGTTTTTAAATACACTTTTAATTTTGCCACCATTAAAAAATCGAGAATCACCTGTACTCCCTCTCGTGAGCCACGATGCTCATTATCTCTAGGTTTATATTACAAACATCACGAAAAATAAAACAAAGTAACTTAGGTAAGTACATAATTATGTGAAGAAGTTTCTATAATTCTTATCTTACCTACTGCGATGAAAGGAAGGCCTTGGAAGCATCGTTACGAATATAATATTTTAAGAGGAAATATTGGACGTACTTACTTTTTTTACCGGCGGTATGCCTTTATTAACAAAATACTATGAACTATATACAACTACAGCTACTACAATAAAAGCATTTAGATCCCTATAAGTCATTGCAGACTCACAGGCACTCCAAATGCTCTAGACCACTACCAGTTGGCAGCGTGCCCAGCATGCTGGCAGCATTGCCCCGTTGAATTGCAATGCTAATTCTATGTACAAGTAGGTACTTACTTGTACATTTAAGGAGCTATATCTTTTGAGTTTGGAGCGAAGCATGCTCACCGTCAAGTTAAAAGACGTAATAAAACTACAAACATCACTATTTCAAACTAAAATAAGGGTGTTACATACTGCATAAGAGTACCTTACCTTACCGGTACACCCTCAGTGCCCCAAGGACCTTCAACAGCAAGTACAAATATCAAGCTGAACATTACAAAAAAAAAAATTCATGTTCCTCGGTCAGAAATGAGCTGAGAAAATTAGAACCGAGAGGATTTAAATATGTACTTTACATACATTTGATACAATTGAATTCACTATCAGTATCAACTTGTTTAATTAAAATTCTAAACAAGTACTTAGATAAGTAAAGTAGAACGCTTGGTCTACCAATTTACGTGGCTTAGAAAGCAATCGTCAATGTCGTTTACAACAAATTGCAAATTAATGATGTCCCATGTAATACAGAACACATTTTGCAATGGTCCTTTGTTCAAGAAGTGTGTTAAATTGTTTTATAGTGTGAGTGTCGACTTTAAATCCCGAAATATCAAAGTAGTCTACAATAAATAAAAAAATATACCAAAAAATAGAACCGACTTCAACACTCAAGTGTGTGAAATAACTTGTTGAAGTCGTTACCATGACGGTTCATAAGTACGTATTATCACAATATTGTGCGCATGGTACCGACTTCGACAAATTATTTCACACATTTGAGTGTTGAAGTCGGTTCTATTTTTTGGTAAAAAAATATATTTCGCCCTTTTTAGTTACCCTTGCTACTTATGGGCTTATGTTTAACTTACCACCAGATAAAGTAACATATAACAGACAAAAATAATAAATGATCACCAAAATTAAACCCGCATTTTATTGTAAACTTATAACCTAAGTTTTGATATCTCGCTTTCCTATTTAAGCAAAATTACTTTAAGTAAATCATTGTTAACCCAAAAGTAGTTAAAAATCAAACTTGCTATAATTCTTCTGGCGCATTACCGGCCGCTGCCGCGGCACGCTCGCTTCGCTCGGTCGGCTCGCGCATTTTATGTTCACATGCAACCTAACGCTCCTGTTCGCTTTGCTCGTCGTCGCACCTAAATATGACTTTGAGATTTAGTGATCATTTATTACCTTTGGTGTTCGATTACAATGTTTGGTAAAATAACTAAGGGTATCCAAGCATTTTATGGTGGTCATTATATTTAAACCCCTACTAATGGGATCCATTGTCATTCACTGTCAATGACTATATGGCTAATTCTCATCGCAGCGATTCTCATCATCACCTTGATGGAAAATTATACTTTTTGCTTAGCTGAAATAGTTTTGTAAAAACTTATCTTGCTTGATAATATGAATAAATTTATATGTAAATTAATCAAATCTTAGTTATCGTTTGGAAGAAAAATTGTTTTGAAGTTTTAGTTGCCATGAAAGTGAAGCGGTGGTCCACGAAAGTGATTCAGTAATTTTACAGCCATTATTTTCGCACAATTTCATCAGCATCAGATCAGCAAAGTTAAGCAACGTCGCGCGCGGTCATGAGTTGGATGGGTGACCGCTAGTGACATTACTACTGAGCGTTTCCGTGCTTCGGAGGGCACGTTAAGCCGTCGGTCCCGGTTGTTGTCTTAAGATGGCAGTCGTTATAGCATGGTGGTAGGGCATTTTGCGAATGCCCGCTTGGCTAGCTACCACCCTCAAGTAGAAAATCTGTCACCAAGCACCTAACGGTGTGTTCCGGCAGCTGTCCTTGAGAGCCAGTACTTCTAGGTTAGCCTGAACAACATCTTCGACTACATAATCGCTTACCATCAGGTGAGATAATGGTCAAAGGCTAACCTATAAAGCAAAAAAAAATAAAAAAAATTACTACTGTTTATGAGACCAAATATTCATGAAATAACTACTAAATCTTGTTTTCATAATTAAACAGGCATTTGCCTGTTGATTTATATATACATAAATCAATAGTTTGGTCTTAAGTTCAGTTATCATACGAAATGTATATACGTTAATTACAGCCACACAATTTCAGTGAAATCTTTTTATTATAAACATTAATAATTTAGGTGAGATATAGGCACTTCACTGTAATTTTATTACCTTTATATTTCAGAGTGTCCTTATACTCTAAAAGACACGTTATATTTAATATAAGGTTATAACAGTTTGATTAACCGTTCTTAACCAATCAGCTAACTTAAGCAACGTCCACAGCGGTCATGACTTGGATAGGTGACAGCTTGTGACATTACTACTGTGCGCTTCCGTGCTTCGGAGGGCACGTTAAGCCGTCAGTCCCGGTCATTGCCCTAGGATGGCAGTAATTTCATGGTGGAAGGGCATTTTGCAAACGCGCACCTGGCTAGCTACAACCCTCAACTAGAAAATCGGTTGCCAAGCATCTAACGGTGTGTTCCAGCAGCTGTCCTTGAGAGCCAGTAATTCCAGGTTAGCCTGAACAACATCAATCGCACAGTAAATTAAATTTGTTTATTGTCAATAGAAACGACTTAGAATCAATAACATCTACCACACAGATTAGAATTAACATACAAATCAAATCAAAATCAATACAGTACATGCAGCAAACAAATTAACACAATAAGAGAATACGTAAAAATATAGATAAAATAGAAATAAATGACAAATTATAATAATGTATTTAGTATAATAAAATTATAAAAACATGATATTAGGTAATGTCAAGTCAAATTACATATAGGTGAAATAATCATTCATCGTCGCTAATTGCGGGATTACCCGTATTGACCCATTGGTCTCTCATGCTTTCACAATACGTTAGTACTGCAGAAACTATGGTAGGCCACTTGTCGAAAGAAATGTCAAATTCAGTGTTGGCGTCCCGGAGTGCGTTTAGATGGAGTAAGGGTCGAACTAGAGGGGACATCGCTCGCGCCGTTGTGTGTCAGGATGGAAAAGGTTGTGTTGCCTACAGTGACCGCGCCTATTTACCGGGATCTCGCATTCATTTGGGATGAATATCACACACAGTAGAATGTAGGTATACAATCAACTGCGCCCCTCAGCACTTTGAGGCAAGTGGTGAGCTGGTCTACCATCCTTCTCACTTCGAGCGAGTTGAAGCCCAAATGTCCCAGTAAAAACTTGGTTCGATACATAAATGGATCCGTATACTTTTTTGTAAAGAAATCTTAAGAAGGTTTGTTGGACCTTTTCAAGCATCCTTGTATAGGTAACATGATGCGGGTTCCAGACGCATGCACTGTATTCCAGCTTGCTTCTGACTAAAGCATTGTATTATGTTGTTATAATTTGCGGATTTTGAAAGTCCTTGGCGTTTCGTAGGACAAAACCTAAACGACGGTAAGTCTCTTTGGTTAGACTAGCTATGTGATCATGAAAGGTTAAGGTGCGATCAAAAGTTACTCCCAAGTCCTTCATGCAATTCATTCTGTTAATACATAAGCCTTGCAAATAATAATTAAAATAAATTGGGTTTTTTTTGCGATAAAAAGTCATAACATTACATTTACTCATATTAAAATTACATTTTATTAGTCAAACTCCATTTATAAATTAGGTCAATGTCATTTTGTAAACTAAGGCAGTCACTAGAAGATTTTATTTCCATAAAGAGCTTATAGCATATAGAAGACACCTTGCGGCAGTCAAAACTTTTGGTAAGTCACGGATCATAATAAGAAAAAGAAGTGGGCTAGGACTGAGAAGCCTAGACTGTAACATGCGATGTTACTGTGCGAATGTGAATTACAACCAAATAAAGTGCCTAAACAGTTTTTGTAATCCATCTCGTCACCTCAATCCATTGCAGAGGTATGTAGTTACGAACATAGACACATATAGGTACGCATACATTTATGTACTTATAATATTGTACCTAATACATAATTATCCACAAATTAAATACAAGCACTCTTGGGAAGTTTAAAAAAAAATTTGAAAATGTAGCGTAAACGTAGTTGAATAAAAATATTATACTCACATTCAGAATTCACCATCCAGTTCTTATTCCAAAAATAAATACGGTAGTGTTACCAAGTCCACGACACAACGTTTATAATATCACAAATAACTAAAAATAGATATTTCACATTATTCTGTTTTACATAAATATTCTAATATATATAGAGATCCGGTTTTAGTTACTGACCACTACATGGTATCTAAGTAAAAAATAAATTAATTCCTAATTTGACACAATTAATCATTGTTAATGTTCCACTAACCAAATGCCTACGACTACGTCCGAAAGGTTGACGAGAACGTTTTACTTTGGAGTTCAGTTTTTTGTCCCATTTATCTAACAAACATATCATTGAGCCGTGTTGAACTGAACTAACAACTGGGCCGCTACTACAATTCGACGAAAGTAAGGTATCCGCAAAACACGTATTGGCTTATAGTACCACCAACTTAACTGTGCAGTTTTCGAGGGCGCTACTGGTCATGGAAATCAACTACAAACTGTCACAATTTGAAGGTATGTTGTAGTTCTTTTTTCTGCCGCCTGAACAGATAAGTTGGTGGGTCTGTACTTTTGTTTAACTTCGTTCGTAGCATAGACTTGCAAGCATTTGCCTGTGTAGATACTGAATATAATTTTGTTTTATCGGATTTTAGGGTTTGTACATTTTTTAAATATGAAATTATAATTTATTCGTTTGCTTATATGAAGTCAGTCGAGTTCTAAATATGTAGAAAAAACACAAATCCTAATGAGGATATAAATACCTGTGGAGAACAAAGACATTGACGTAAATTCTAAATATCTTACCTGTATTTTTTAGAACAGTAGCGTCATCTCTCGCTGAGCTTCATAACTAGGATTATCAGTCTTGAGACCATGGGAAAATGTTCTTTAACTCTCTCTTTTAAGAATTAAAACTGATTGAAGCATCATAACGTTCGCAGAGTAGTATGGGAGATTCCATAGCGAGCAAGATTTGTGATGAACGATGCGGTCCGACCATAGACAATATCAAACAACGAACTTCGTATATACCGCAAATTCAATTTTCGTTGTCTAAAGGGTCGCTCGAACACGAAAAACGAAACTTCGTTCAATTGTAGTAGCTGCCCTGACAGTAAACATACTTAACTGGAATCGATGTTTTTTTCGTCGTATCTGGAATCTTGGGTTAATATTGACCCACGACACGCTATAACTTTAAAAATTTACATATAAAACTAATATATACCAAAGATTATTAATGCGTATTAAAACTAGTTTTTTGTTATATAAATCATCATCATGCTATAAATAAATACATATAGTACCACCAACTTAACTGTGCAGTTTTCGAGGGCGCTACTGGTCAAGGAAATCAACTACAAACTGTCACAATTTGAAGGAATGTTGTAGTTCTTTTTTTTGCCGCCTGAACAGATAAGTTGGTGGGACTATACGTTAACTCCCTCTTCATTTGTTCTGTACAACACTTTTACCTCTCACGACTCCTTCTGAACTAACACCCTACCTATCTCTTATAGTTTCCGAGCGTTTTAAATATTTTTTCTGATAGCGGCCATTTTTTTTCTCATTACGAATACAGACAAATAGCGCATACATACAGTGCATATATATAGTGAAATTCCAATACTTTTAGTAAATGACTTCGTACTAATGTAGTAGGTACATGTGATACGTGCCTGCATGAGACTATGCGGTCGTAGATAGCTAAGATAAACGATGATTTAGATATAGACCAGCACGTCTCTTCCAATAACCTCTGTTACATGTATCAAGCACGTACTAATTAAGATAAGTACAAACTATTATATAATAGTTGTATAATATAAGTTAAAAAAGTCTTGAGACTGTAGCCTCAATACACGATGGAACGTTAAAGGATATAACACCTCTTTCATTTGGTGGCTCCAGCAGCCACCATCCCTTCATGGCGACCGTGACTGAGAGCCCTACCTATGGAAAATACTTTACTTATATTACACCCTATTAATGATCAATTGACGATACGAAGATTTGCCGACGGTCTTAAAAATAGCTACATACAAATTATATTAATATCGAGTACAGACAGCATTAGATGAAAATATGTTGTTATATTTGAAAAGGCAAAATATTTCTCAACGGCGATATTACAATTATTATCATCGTAATTTACGATAATATTAATCCTAATGTAAAAACATTCCCATGTAAGAAATATGATTCTACAAACATGAGGAATTCAAAACAAATATCATGTGACGCAGGGACATCACCCAGGCCCAGATGCCAACCGTTGTCGTATTCACATCCGACTGCAATCAAGTTTTTCGCCATCAGCGTATTGAGCAGTCCACTAACTATTCGTGCACTTTTAAAGACAGCTTTTTTTTTTATAATTGTGCTACGCCTTAGTGACTCTTGGTCCGTACTCTTTTTTGATTGTACACATAGATTTTCCAATTTTACAAATTACATTCTCCATACATCATTGACTTTTATACACTTAGATGTAAGTTAGTGTAAAAGGGTTTTGAAGCAGTGATGGCTCAGTGGCATTGGCTATGGACTGCCGCGCAGCAGGTCCATGGTTCGAATCCCGCCCAGAGCTTGAGCTTCACCGCATGGTGGAAGGGCATTTTGCGAATGCCCGCCTGGCTAGCGACCACCTTCAAGTAGAAAATCTGTCGCCAAGCACCTATCGGTGTGTTCCGGCAGCAGTCCTTGAGAGCCAGTGAAATAACAGGCAAAAATGAGACTTAACAGGTATGTCTCAAGGTGATGGGCGCAGTACACTTCGTCACTTGTGATGAAATGCATCTGTTATTGGCAGAGGATACCGCTTAACATCAGGTGGGCCTCGCTCTTGTTCATTCACAATAACATAAAAAAAAAAGTTTTAGATCTTAAAAACTAAGTGTCCATATATAAATTAATTCTAAGTTTTGTTAGTTACATGCTGAATCCTATTTTATTTTAAAATGTACACACATAATTTCAAAATTAATTTATTCTATAATCTATACAGTCAATTTGTCCCGGATGGACCTGCCACTGACTCCGGGTGCCTCTTTCTCTTTAACATTTCCTCCACGACCTCTTCGTTGCGATCTTTTATGGCCATTTTAAGGTTGTTATTGGTTATATCCTCTTCCGTCGCTTTCACCGCCCGCCGCACAAAACCACCGATGGCGTCTGTGCTGTCATCAGTGTAGTAGGTGCAGCTTTTTTTGTGTCGTGACAATGCCACAACCGCTTGCGGACAGACAGACACGAAGACAGTTACGAACACAAATTTATGAAATTTGATACCATGCCTAATGAACCATGTAATAGTTTACATAAGAAGAGTGTTGTTTCACAGTCGAATAAGGAAAGATATGAAAATGATATTATAGGCGATATGTCAATTTTGTTTTCTGAATACATGTCTGAGGACTATGAAAAAGAAAAAATTACAGATTTGACAATTTTGAGTTCTACAATGTTAGACCTAATCAATGTTCTGTAATAAGCTGTCCCGAACAGTGTAAGGACTATGAATTATGTGATGCTGTCATCAAAGACGACAATGTGTCAATAAAGACGAAGAAAAATGTAATACGAATTATGACAAATGTAGTAACGAGTTGTTTACTAATAGAAGGGAGTTACAAATAAAATTAAGCGATTTCAGTATGAAAAAAGGACAAATATTTTTAAAATATTTTACGAAAACATCAAATGAATATTTTAATAAAACACTCAAAAAATATAAAAATATATCTAGTGACAATTTCTCGCTCGTGCGCTCGTAGAGTCAAGACCACCTGAGGATGCTTCGTGTAGAAGCGAAACGCGTCGAAAATTCTTCCGGTTTGGCTGCGTGGCGTTTGTGACGTCACGTCGGCTTAGCAGGAAAATTAGGCGGAATTGTCACTAGATATATTTTTATATTTTTTGAGTGTTTTATTAAAATATTAATTTGATGTTTTCGTAAAGTATTTTAAAAATATTTCTTATTATTAAATATGGATTTCCGCAAAGTAACGCCTGAATCTATTCATTATATGAAAAAAGGGTTAAACATTGACTATGATAACGAATTATTAAAAGACAACAAATTAATGAATAAGTGTAATAAAATATGTGTCAAAAAAGGACGGATAGGTTGTAAGAATAAAAATTTTGTTAGTTATATAAGTAAAGAAAGGTTTGACGAACGTTTAGTAGGTATAACTTAGATAGTCTACTAAAAAAATGCCCATTAACTTAACAAATGTAATTTTTATTTCTGTACTTTTTAATTTACTTTTTAAATTGCAATTTGTAATTTTAATAATGAGTACTAAGTAGTCATTTTATGGGTGCGTACCATTTGAGTGAGATTCGCTAAAAACGCTAAAAACGTTCACACTCCCAAAAAGTTTTCCACATGGGTCTTGGCGTTATTTTTGCCTTAAACGCTACATCTAATGTCAAAAGTGACAGAAGTGGCAAATTTTAGTGGCATTCTTAGCGTTCCAAAAATGGAACGGGGATGACAGTTACAAACGATCACGTGATCACAACCATAGACGCAGAAGGTGATCAAAATTATCGAAAATAACGTTCTCAGCGACTAATGGAACATACCCCATGTAGGTATGCCATAATATAACATGTACTTGCCATAACTTTAATAGACATATACATAAACAGATAACATATATTTATATTTAATCTGTGACTTTTTGTTTTAAGCACTTATTTATTATTGAAAGTAATAATGTAGTTAATTATTTATGGATTGTAATTTATCTGAAATAAATTGATTGATTGTTTTATTGATTAACAAACCAAATTATTATATCGTTTTAAAGTCGGGAATTTATCATATAATCCCGATAAATGTGAAAATGTTTGCCAATGGCTTATTAATTAATTAGAATCAATGTAATTGTTCAAGTAAATAGTTGAGGTCATAATTGCTACTGTAGCCATACAATGTGCATTAAAACATAATCATATCAATATTTACTTCGCGATACCAATTTCACAAAAATATTAAATAATTGGGATAAATCAAAGATTTTTTTTTTTTTTATGCTTGATAGTTTAGCCTTTGACCACTATCTCACCTGATGGTAAGTGATGATGTGGTCGAAGATGTTGTTCAGGCTAACCTAGAAGTACTGGCTCTCAAGGACAGCTGCCGGAACACACCGTTAGGTGCTTGGCGACAGATTTTCTACTTGAGGGTGGTAGCTAGCCAGGCGGGCATTCGCAAAATGCCCTACCACCATGCAAATTAAAAAAAATTAAAACGACATCAAATGCGAACGTGTTAATTATTGGCGATAAAGTGCACAACACGCCTTTAACAACGATTATGTCAAAGTCATATCCGAGTAATGCACTTTTGCACCGTAAGCAAATTTTGAAGGTTAGCGGTTTGAAAAATAAATACAATTATGTAAGATTTTATGTAAGATTGAAGCAGTGATGGCTCAGTGGCATTGGCTATGGACTGCCGCGCAGCAGGTCCATGGTTCGAATCCCGCCCAGAGCTTGAGCTTCACCGCATGGTGGAAGGGCATTTTGCGAATGCCCGCCTGGCTCGCGACCACCCTCAAGAAGAAAATCTGTCGCCATGCACCTAACGGTGTGTTCCGGCAGCAGTCTTTGAGAGCCAGTGAAATAACAGGCACAATGAGACTTAACAACTATGTCTCAATGTGACGGGCGCAGTGCAATTCGTGACTTGTGATGAATTGCAACTGTTATAGGCAGAGGTTAGTCCATTTAACATCAGGTGGGCCTCGAGCTTGTTCCGTCACAATAACATAAAAAAATATATATATAATATGTGTATTTTGCAACATAAGCAAATAGCTGAAGGTCGGCATTAGACACATTTATGTAATGCCCATATCTTGCAGTATCAGCAAATATCTGAAGGAGGTCAACATACTGTAAAAAATAAGTTTATTGTCTAATGATTCACTGAGCAAGTTAATATAAAAAGAAAGCTTTTTATTATATAAAATATGATGACATTTTGATTTCACGGCAAAGGTTGAAGGGCCTTGAAGGGCAATTTTTTTTTTTATTTATGCCTGATAGGTTAGCCTTTGACCACTATCTCACCTGATGGTAAGTGATGATGTGGTCGAAGATGTTGTTCAGGCTAACCTAGAAGTACTGGCTCTCAAGGACAGCTGCCGGAACACACCGTTAGGTGCTTGGCGACAGATTTTCTACTTGAGGGTGGTAGGCAGCCAGGCGAGCATTCGCAAAATGCCCTACCACCATGCTGTAACGACTGCCATCCTAAGATAACAACCGGGACCGACGGCTTAACGTGCCCTCCGAAGCACGGAAGCGCTCAGTAGTAATGTCACTAGAGGTCACCTATCCAACTTATGACCGCGGGCGACGTTGCTTAACTTTGCTGATCGGTTAAGAACAGCTAAGTAAGCTCCGCTACGAGCGCTTCAAAAATATGAGCTATAAATATTCTTGATCAGCAATATTCGCGAGCCGAGTTGCTGCAAGAAATAGTTTCATTCTGTAAGAGAACTGGGGATTACTCAGAAACCTTCCGCACATTTAGTGCACTTGCTTTTTTTTTTTAGAAGGAAGAGATTCACATTTGCCTTTGTAATCAAAGAACTGGTCAACAACGCAATAATATAATGCAAGTCAGCGCCAAATAAAATAATGATAGAAAATGTATAAAATGGTGATAAGCTGACAAAATTTATTTGAAAGCTTTTCTTATTGACGCTTGTATTCAATGTAATTTTGACATGACCTATAAATGATTAAAGATACGCTTTGGTCACCATATAATTCTAATGTAACGCTTCTCAAGTTAGACAGATAATTAATAAGTGATTTCTAGGTATAAAATAGGAACTTATTATATATATATGTTTTTTTTATTATTATTTATTACTAAACTGCGTTATTTAAGTTAGATTCAAAGTGTAAAATATTTTATAATTTATTAAAATAAAAAAAATGTTGATGATGTGGTAGGTAGGTACATGTGATACGTGCCTGCATGAGACTATGCGGTCGTAGATAGCTAAGAGAAATGATGATTTACATATAGACCAGCACGTCTCTTCCAATAACCTCTGTTACATGTATCAAGCACGTACTAACTAAGATAAGTACCAATTGTTGTAGTATAATATAGATATATATAGATAATAATATAGAATTTTAGTTGTAGTATAAGAGTAATATAGAAGCGCTCGTAGCGAATTGAAGCGCTCGTAGCGAAGTTTACTTAGCTGTTCGTAACCGATCAGCAAAGTTAAGCAACGTCGCGCGCGGTCATGAGTTGGATGGGGGACCGCTAGTGACATTACTACTGAGCGTTTCCGTGCTTCGGAGGGCACGTTAAGCCGTCGGTCCCGGTTGTTGTCTTAGGATGGCAGTCGTTACAGCATGGTGGTAGGGCATTTTGCGAATGCCCGCCTGGCTAGCTACCACCCTCAAGTAGAAAATCTGTCGCCAAGCACCTAAAGGTGTGTTCCGGCAGCTGTCCTTGAGAGCCAGTACTTCTAGTTTAGCCTGAACAACACCTTCGACCACATCATCACTTACCATCAGTTGAGATAGTGGTCAAAGGCTAACCTATCAGTCATAAAAAAAAATATAATAGATGTATAATATAAGTTAAAAAAGTCTTAATACAGTCTCAGTACACGATGGAACGTTAAAGGATATAACACCTCTTTCATTTGGTGGCTCCAACAGCCACCATTCCTTCACTAACATACTTGGCATGTTTAGTAATCTCTGTTCAAGGTATATAGTGATAATTTTATCAATGCGCGATAATCGCCGTCCTGGTACGTTTGTACCCGTGACATATTAGTATTTATTATTCAAATCAATTAGTCCGAGTTATTGGCACATATTATGTAAATCAAAGTTAGCAGCAATAAGTACTTATAATACCTTTGATATCTTGACCTTACCGAGTTTTAAAATAAATATTATAATAAAGTAGACGTAGGTACGCACAGAATAAAAAGGACCGGAAGAAGGATCACTCCGCAAAGCCATTCCAATAAATAAGCGACTCTAGATTCGAAGCAAAAAAGTACACTTCGGCTTGCAAACGACGGAGTACCTAATATTTATATTCACCTACAAGGCGTCTCTCTTTCTATCGCATAGCTCTGATATGTTCTGACGCGGTACGCACCTTATAATAATCCCGTTCGGACAGATACGCCGATGTACCTGTAGCTTTGCACAGTCGCCTGCAATAAGAAGTATACACATTGTAATTTTCAAAATTGTGGCAAAGATATCAGTTTCATTCTATATACACAGAAGTATCTCAAAATCAAACAATAATATGTATATTATTACTTCTTTTAATGTTAATTTGGATAATTAATAACTTAGCGACATCACATTATTTTGAAAATTACGAAGTATATACTTCTTATTGCAGGCGGCTGTACCTAAAGTGCGCAGTGGACCATGCCTGATATAACGTAAAAATAATTTGAGGATACCTTCAATGCCTTCAATTGAGCGGCCATTTTTATTATGATGGCTAAGTGCGAGTCGGGCCCCGCTCTTTCAGGATTCCGGCAACAATCCGTAAACGAATATATGTATGTTACGTGTGAGTACAGCTCATAACTACATAATATATTGGTATTTTCAGTTATTGTTGGTTATAGATGATATATTACGGTGCTTGAATATTTCAGATAGACCCCGTAAGATATAGTCTCAAATTGATATGGAGATACACTTTCCACAGAGATTCATTTTATTTTTAACCGATCACTTCACCAATTATGAACTGGTGTTGGTGATTATTTCTTTTTTGGATATGGTATATTGCCAAAGTGGACCCATTGGACATTTCATCTACATCATTTGATTAGTTAAGTCAATTAACTGACAAATGCATATTGCGTACCTGGGGGGCAACTCCCATCTCTTACATCAGTCTTATTTTAACTTAAATTTACAATTTTAATTCGCACTACCAAATATCACTATTGTAACCATACATTAGAACTTCAACATGAGAGCGAGCTGCATATTGCATTGAATTTGCATTGAATCAAGTCATTTGTGCGATAGAGATAGCGCTACACAAACATTGTTGTGTCGTGATGGCCACGGTACGAATTTTAGTATCAATATTTTAAGCCTGAAATAATGACATTGGTGATCCATAATAGTTTTTAAAGGATGGGAGTTGAGCCCCTGGATGATTTAGTAGTATTGTCAATAAACAGTATTCTATAGGCGTGTGAATGATTTTGTAAGCAGTCTGCATCACTGAAAATAATGGAAAAGGATCTAATATATGTACTGGAACCGATATCCAACACTGATAGTATGGAATAACTTATAAGATAATAACTTGTGGAATTCGGACTATGCTAAGGTAAGCTCAGTATTTTGAATCAGCATGGTACCGACTTCAACAAGTTATTTCATACTTTTTAGTGTTGGAAGTTGGTTCTGTTTTCCATTACAATGATATTCTACGTGCCAGGGTACATAAAACATTGTTCTTATTGTTTATATATCTGTGTGGATGTATCTCCTCTGAACAGCAGCAGCTTCGAAGCAGTGATGGCTCAGTGGCATTGGCTATGGACTGCCGTGCAGCAGGTCCATGGTTCGAATCCCGCCCAGAGCTTGAGCTTCACCGCATGGTGGAAGGGCATTTTGTGAATGCCCGCCTGGCTAGCGACCAACCTCAAGTAGAAAATCTGTCGCCAAGCACCTATCAGTGTGTTCCGGCAGCAGTCTTTGAGAGCCAGAAAAATTACAGGCTAATGAGACCTAACAACTGGACGTCTCAGTGTGACGGGCACAGTGCAATTCGTCGCTGACGAAATGCGTCTGTTATAGGCAGAGGTTAGTCCACTTAACATCAGGTGGGCCTCGGGCTTGTTCCGTCACAATAACATAAAAAAAAATATATAAAAATAAAAAAAAAAATGAACTTCTTTTCCAATATCCAATATACATCTTTGGCTCAACGTTTTACACATAATGTAAAAGTGTCAGGTTTGTAACTTATTCCGTGTATCATAGAGATCAGTGATGTACAGACGGACATACAAACAGACAGAAACGGAGTATCGTTAGTAAGGTTCCGTTTAGCCCTTTGGGTTCGAACCCGTAAAACGGAACTCTTTTATCATAGCGTAATTCGCGTGTCTGTATGTCCGTCTGTCACAGAATATTTACTCTGAATCTAGTCACAGGAAAATTTCAAATTTGGTATTATCGAATTATTGAAATGAAATTCTCGTGAGTTTCACACATATTTAAATATTATTATTTTAAACGATTATTAAAGCTGCGTCTGCGAGCTCCCGGCGGACACTGAGGCCCGCGGTGCCCGCGGGCAGCTCGCAGACGCAGCTGCGCACTCGCCTTAATGATGAGCATCTGATATGCTCGAAACCCGCGAGACGTGTTCGATCCTCAACGTGAGTGTCTTTGCCGGTTTAAATTTATAATATTTAAATTATCGAATTACTACAAAAAAATATATAGTGCATAGTGCGGTATGTCGAATAAAAGCGTATTTTTGATAAATAATATGTTAACCGTAATAAAATATATTATAGAAATTTATCAAACAATTCGAAGGAATTGTTTGATAAATCTTATATCCAAAAATGTAATAGATATTTCATCTGAGAAAATATTCAGTGCGCATAATTTTGAACTCAAACAGTGCCTCGCCGTCTTCTAACAGTGTAACGGTTTCGGAAAATGAAACAGAAAAAACAAAACTAATTAATACAATGATTTATCCATATAAACATAGATAATTATTACGGGACTCTTATCGTTGCGTTCGCCACACGTTATGTTAAATGTATATCATAAGTATAAATTTAGTAGTAGTATCAGTCAAGAATAAAGTTGGTGTAACTACAAAAAATATCTAATAATATGTAAATTAGTCACAGCTGCGTGACTATTTTGGCCTTACAATAGACAAATAACACTTTAATGATGCATTATAAATGCTGTATATTGTAACTAAAAGCACAATAATAGGCTTGTCAATATGCGGTCTTATCGCTGACAACGATCTCTTTCAGACAACCAGCAATAAAGTACAAAAAGTGCTTTAAAAAATAATTCCCAATACAAGGAATAATAGTAATCTTATTTTAAACATAAAATACATTATTTTAACATACTCTTGTTAGACAATTAAGTAACTTATTGTGTTATTCTTAAAGCTGCGTGGGGTGCCAAGTTAGACCCCCTCATTTCTACCTGTGGGTGTCGTAAGAGGCTACTAAAAGTAAAATACCGGAAGGTGAGCAGCAGCGCCTTCTGATGAACTGATATCTTTAACTGGTAAGCGTGGGGATTATGCCAAACCCCTTAAATGGGGGAGGCTGTTTTCAGCAGTGGACAATACAGCTAATACAGTAAGTAACTTATACCATGATATTATATTAAGCTGGAAACTCACATCTGGAGCGAGAAGCTCGCTCTTTTCCAGACTACCCGGAAGTTATTTTAAAAAAGCGTCTATTTAATTAAGAGTAGAGTTCACGGAGCACTTTCCATACATACGTAGTTTCGTTATATTTGAAATACTACTCGTAAGTGTCAAACTCGGTGAAACTGTACATGTATGTCCTTGAGCCTAATATCTATGCTTCTGGTTTGCTACATTTCCGTAAAATTAAGTACATATTAGCAAAAAAAAACATCTTTTATGGGAAATGTTAATTTGACATATAGTGATTTAATAGATAGTAAATCAAAAACTGGCAATCCAGCATATAATATATTAGACTCAGCAATATAAGTACAGAAATTCTCCGAGTTTGAACACTTGGTATTTAAAATATGACGAAACTCTTAAAAATCAGCTCATAAATTCTATAGGTTACCCCCTAAAACCATCAAACATATACCTTTTAGGTTTGACTTCTGCTAGTCCTAACAAACATTTTGAGATGTTTATTTTTGTTTTGAAATATAAAATAAAAAAACCATTTGAATTTTTTTGTGTTTTAATGCCTACTTTGAGCCTAGGGCGCCCGCCGCGGTAACACTGGACTGCGCCGTGATACTTTTGAATAGCGTTTTGAATATTTACATCGAGCAAAGTAATAAAAATATGAAATAATACATTACAGGCACAAGAGATTTTTGACATCAGGTGATCCTCGTGCTTATTCAGTCTAAAATATATTTAAAAAAAACAAACAAAAATTTTAAAAAATATTTAAAAAAATAATCGTATCAAAATAAAATATCTGTAACTGTTTGTTAGGACTAGCAGAAGTCAGGCCTAAGAGGTTGTTAGCATTTAACCAATAACCCTGTATAATGACGTTTAACCGGAATGGAACAAATGTAATCAAATTCAATGAGTATTAAACTACGAATAAATAAAGGTATTAAAAGACATATTAGATATTTGAAAATTCATCTCCGAAGCTTGCATATTTCTGAACCAGTACAATAATTACACGAACTAGCAAATAAACCAAAAAAATAAACCACGCCAGAAGTAGTGTTCACCTTAACCACCTGGCAGGATTTTAATCCAGTCAGCCCTTTTAGAAATCTGTCTCTGCTATCCTTGCTTTAAAATGTAGGACTGCATCGCATCATAGTTGAATCATGATGCATTGGGTAATTTATAATTAAAATCTGTATGGTATTTATGTCACTCTGTGTTTATCGACCTGTGTCTATTTGCTTATATTTACCAACAATAAACAAATGTTTAATCCACTGCCTCAGTGTAATGTGGACAATTTGGGCCAGGGTCAACTCTTGCGCAATAAATGTTTTACAAAAGAAGAGATAACTATATTCTAAACGTGTAAAGACAAATATCAGTTGTCATGACTCAAAAAACGGTGTGAATGAAATGAGAGAATATTGTGATAAGGGTACTTTGTGGTGTGAATGAGGATGTAGTGACAAAAATCGAGAAAGGTGTTAAGATGGTTTGGACATGAGAGAATGACTGAAATGAGAATGACTAAACAGGTATACATGGGACAAGTGAACGGAAGTGTTAGAATGGAAAGAAGGTAAACGTTCCGAAATCAAATTGAAGACGTTATGAAAAAGTCCAGGTCAGGAGTACCCTAAACCAACGCTTATGTTTGAAAGGATTGATGAGTGCAGATGAAGCGAAAGGATATGCAAGGGTCGTAGTAAATGGAGATCTGTGGTCTCTGCCTACCCCTATGGGAATAAGGCGTGATGTTATTTATGTATGACTCAAAAAACGATTTATATAATATTTCTGGTTTTATTGATTTATTAATAGTTCTTATGTTACAATGGTTTACGATAACAAAGAGAATACATTGTTAAGAAGGTGTATAAAAATAATATATAGGTACATAATATCGTAAATATTAACTTAATATCTGTAATCGCAATAATATGAAAACTATTTGCTTAATATTGAGCATATTTTATGAAAAATCTTATATATTACATTATTCTTCATTATTTGTTCAGCTGCCCAAAAATAAGAGCATAGAGATGTGTGTTTCTATTTCAAATTGATACAGTGGATTTGAAATTACTCTTCTTGACTAGCCTCAAATTTAGGTCCTTACATATGAAATTGGCGTTTTGTATGGGAGGAACAAAAAGTCGAATATTTTTTAATATAATATATTTAATTAATCAAAGTATGAACCATTATTTTCTATGCACTTTTGCCATCTCATAGGTAGTTCATTGATCCCTTTACTAAAAAAACCAGTCGGACGGGAATCAATAAAATCTTTGAAGGCGATTTGGACTGCCCCATCGGAGTTGAATTTTTTCCCTTGCAAGAAGTTATCCAAATTTCGAAAAAAATGGTAATCTGTTGGAGCAAGGTCCGGGGAGTACGGAGGATGTCTTAGACTTTCCAATTGAAGCTCTTCTAATTTAGTAGCCGTCTGTAGCGCAGTGTGTGGTCTAGCGTTGTCGTGAAGCAGCAGTGGCGTGGAGCGATTGACCAGCCTAGGTTGTTTAGCCGCTAGCTTTTCCATCATGGTTTGCAATTCCTGACAATAGACATCAGCCGTAATAGTCTGGCCAGATTTGAAAAAACTGTAATGAACAATACCGGCACTAGTCCACCAAACGCTTACAAGTAACTTTTTTGGGGTTAATTTTCGCTTGGGGCAGGATTTGGCTGGCTGGCCAGGATCTAACCATTGCGCTGAGCGCTTCCGATTATCGTAAAGAACCCATTTTTCATCACAGGTAATGATTCGGTTTAAAATACCTTCATTATTGTGCCGGTTTAGTAATGTAACGCAGCAGTCGACGCGCGTTTGCCGGTTTGTTTCAGTCAATTCGTGAGGTACCCACCTTTCAAGCTTTTTAATCTTCCCAATTTGCTTCAAGTGAATTAAAACAGTTTTATCACTAACATTGCAGCCTGCAGCTAACTCGGACGTGGTTTGCGATGGATCCGCTTCCACAATAGCCTTCAACTCTTCATTATCAACTTGAGTCTCAGGCCGTCCACGGGGCTTGTTCTGCAGGTCGAAATTTCCAGAACGAAAACGTTGGAACCAAAAACGAACTGTGTTTTCTTTTGCAACACGACCGCCATACACATCATTCACCCTTCGAGTTGTTTCCGCAGCACTAGTGCCACGGCGGAACTCGTACTCGTAAATAATGCGATATTTAAGGTTTTCCATTTTGTAAAATGAGTGACAAAAACAGAAAAAAACAGAAGAAAAAAAACAAATGAATGACGATCATCGAAGCACAAATACATGAGTCTATAGCTGTACAAATTTGAATTTGGAATTCCTTACCAAAGAGGAGAAATTCGTGATTAAAGTGGCCAGTACGAAAAACGCCAATTTCATATGTAAGGACCTAATATATTATTCTCCCTCGTATAATCGCTTCTTCACTTAAGCAAACGCGCAATATGTGGCCACTTTTTTTAGATTTTGTTCATAATGTGTGATAACATAGATTTACTCGAATGTTCTTTTTGGAATGTTTGAACATTTTTCAAAATTACTTAAGAAAATCCGATGTCACAGCTAATTAAATAATTATGCTTTTAAATCTGTTGATTTAAAAATTAACATAGTAACACCATTCCAAAAGAATACGTCTGGGTAGAATACCACTGCCTTATCAAATAATTAAGTCACTATAAGTACAAAATCCGTATAGTACTATATTTTTTCAGATATAACATCAGGGTAGATAGATGAGTGTACTATGTGAGCTGGAAAAATAGATTTGCGTATAACGCTTTTGCGACAAAACTGTATTCCGGCTTACCGTAGGTCGCTTGTACGCTAGAGCGGCACACTGAAGCTCAATACTACTATAGTGCGACATTAAATATTTAAAGTAGTTGTGGTCCAACAGAAAGCTACCAGCCCAGTATCAGAAAGCAGAGCTAGTGTTATTTTATACAGCTGAGCTACCCTTTTTACCATGATCTTACCCACATAATAGTGAGTGATGATGTAGTCGAAACTTGAGCAGGGTAGACATAGGATACACCGACTCTCAAGGACAACTTAAGTGTACCCCGAACACAATCAATAATTTTTTAAATTAAATTCTCATGAGTTTCACACATATTATAAATTAAACCGGCAAAAACACTCACGTTGAGGATCGAATACATCGACCCAGAATCTTGAAATTCAAATACCTCGGACCGTCAATCGAATGCGTCTGCGAGCAGGGCACCAGTGCCTGCCGGAAGCTCGCAGACGCAGCTGCGCACTCGCCCTGATGATGAGCATCTGATATGCTCGAAACCCGCGAGACGTATTCGATCCTCAACGTGAGTGTTTTGCCGGTTTAATTTATAATATTTAAATAATGAATAATCTTTTTCATATTAGCCATAATAATAACTTGTAACATAGGAACTTTATGTGTTATTCATAGCTAAAGTCATATACAATACAATAATATGGAATTATTCATTATCTTTGGAGTCCATCGGAAGGCAAAAACGCTGCAGCCACAGCTCCACCTGAAATAAAATAAGATAAGGCCCGGTGAGAATAGTGTTTTTGATATGTGGGTGGACTGTCAGAATTGAGAACGTTGAGTGTCAGTGAGTCACGGCTTGTTTTTACTACTGACAAGCTGTTATGGACAGCTTTTACCACAGTCTCAGCTGATGGTCAAAGTCTAAGTCAAAGGCAAAATCATTTATTAAATTTAGGCGTCTACGACGCTTTTATGAAGGTCAATTACAAATTTAAATATTGAAATATTCTACATTGTACTGCCAAGTATATATTACCACATTGTATGCAAATTGTACTGGTAAGTGATGATGTGGTTGAAAGTAGTAAACAGGTATATCGTGGTGATAAGAGTGTCTTGTTTGGTCTCTTCAAACGATTAAGACATACGCTTTGAGCGCTTTGCATGATTTGACGCACAAATTTAAACTTAATATCATATTTTTAGATTAGCAAAGACAAATAAAAGGTCCTTCTTAGTTAATTGTGTACGGTATCATATAAAGTTCCCAAACATATTACAACGCTCACAGAAAGGAAATTCAAGTTGCACGTGAAAAACATATTGATTTAAAAATCCTACTACACAGTTTCGGATTACTTGAACGACAAAAATGCCTGAACAATTCCGCCTCTGCCAAGCTATTGCCTGTCACCTACATAATTTAAACAACATCAAAATAATTATATTTTGTCTAACCTCGACGTTTCGATCAAGTTGCAAGACCCGTTTAGGATTTAGAAACATGAGATTGATTCACGAAAGTTTAAAGAAAAGTATAATTTAAACAAATATTGTAATAACTCTATTATATAGTAAGTATGTAACACATTGTTAAAAGACGTTTAAAAGAATGGCCCCGAGTTTCTTGCCCGTTCTTCTCGCAGTGGATCTATACACTTTATTTGCTGAACGTGGCAGTACAATGTGGAATAATTCAATACCAAAATTTTTAATTGACCTACATAAGAGCGTCTTACACGCCTAAATTGAATAAATTATTTTGACTATGACTTTGACTTTGAAAAAAACTTTTACAACGTATTCCTTTGACGAATGGTACATATGTCAAAATTAAAACAAAAATCAAAAGAACAACTTACTCAGAACAACTGCGGCAGCTCCATAAAGTGCAGAGGAACAGTGAGTCGTCATAGCGCTGCCGACGACGTTGGTGCCCGTGAAGGCGCTCAGTCTTGCAACCATCATCCCGAGGCAGGCCACCATCCCTCTAGAATACCAAATTTCTTAGACTTCGAAAAACCGTGGACTTATTCTAGACTAAAATATGCGCTATTTATATACGTGTTACGGCTGACTGTGCCGTTTACCCGTAAAAATTTAATCAATTCAATAATTAGTATAAAAATAAAAAATAAAACATTTTCCTGATAGGTTAGCCTTTGACCACTACCTCACCTGATGGTAAGTGGTGATGTGGTCGAAGATGTTGTTCAGGCTAACCTAGAAGTACTGGTCCTCAAGGACAGCTGCCGGAACACACCGTTAGGTGCTTGGCGACAGATTTTCTACTTGAGGGTGGTAGCTAGCCAGGCGGGCATTCCCAAAATACCCTACCACCATGCTATAACGACTGCCATCCTAAGAGAACAACTGGGACCGATGGCTTCACGTGTTCTCCGAAGCACGGAAACGCTCAGTAGTAATGTCACTAGCGGTCACCTATCCAACTCATGACCGCGGGCGACGTTGCTTAACTTTGCTGATCGGTTGAGAACAGCTAAGTAAACTTCGCTAAGAGCGCTTCTATACGTGAAATATCTTTTTTGAATGTCGCGTATAGCAACGGCACGTATATTTAAAAGCAATGATAGCTGAGCGGTAATAGCTATATACTGCCGTGCCTTAGGTGCGTCGTTCGATTCCCACTGCGCCGGCTTGAGCTTCACCGCATGGCGGAAGGGCATTTTGCATATTTTATGTTCCGGCAGCAGTACTTGAGAGCCAGTAAAATTACAGGCAGATGAGACTCAACAACTATGTCTCAAGGTGCCGGGCGCATTGCAGTACGTAATTTATGACAAAATGCATGTGTTATATGCACAGGTTACTGCTTAACATAAGGCGGGCCCTTGTGTGTTCGGTCACATTTTTATAATATAAAGCGATCGTTCCCTCAGAAAGTCGTTAGGCCACGAGTTAAGAGAAGAAGGGAGAGCTAAGATGGAAGCTTGTTCATTGTACCAGCCCCTGTCTTTCTGAAAGGCTTTCCAGATGCCAGACACTGCCAAGACCTCCTGATTCTCGTTGACCACGCCTAGTATGTGCGTGGTATACACGAGAAGATCCGTAGTCGTCAATATCAATGAAAGCCGAATTGCTCATCGCTGAGCAGGTCGTTGTGTTGAACGTATGGTATGAATTTCCTATTCGGTACACTCCCAAATCTGACACACTTTATTTTCAAACTTACCGGTAAGAAGTAGGGTAGAGATCCACAAAATATGAGGATATAACTCCGAAGACCATGGCAGTGGTCAGAAAGATGTAGAACAGTACCAATCCAGATATGGGCTCGCCTGTGTTGTCTATTCCTAACGCTGCTGCTGCTGCTATCACCAGGATTGTTATGGTGAGGATCTAAAATAAAAACGTTTTTGAAAGCGTACACGTTCAGCTTTTCAATAGCGTCATCTGTAAATATGTATTTCTCAAAAATAATATGTAATGCCATAACATCTCTATAACGTATCCAGAAAGTGTACTCTACCGGAGACTTGTTGTCCGGAGACTGTCCAGTAATAAGCGAGATTTTAAATTTGGAATTTCCTACTGTCCAGTAAGTAAGTATGTAAATTCATGAATGGACAGTTTTTTACTTTTCCTATCTCGTAATTTGGACTCGCACATATTGTGCATTTGCCAGTGTCATGTTATATACTGGACAGTTAGGTCAACCTCTTTAGATCTGCTTAGAAAAAAAACGTAGTACCAGACACAGATTAGTTTTTAGCCATTGTAACATGGTTATAGGAGGGAGGCTCCAAATATATATCAATCTCATAGAGATAGATATATTTTTGGAGCCTTTAACAGCCATTTTATACTCCACGTAATATGTACGTTGTGTTTTGTACTCAATAATGTCATAGAAGTATAGTGTGGGATTTTATGTTTGCATTAAGTAATTTCAGTTTGTAAATCATGTTGGATTAAAACTTTTCATTCTAAAATTAACATGGAGATACAATAATTTTAATTTTTTTACTGAACCATTCATGTAATGTAAAAATAGAACAATGTTCAAAACTAAACGCATAGTACTTATAGAACTTACTGTGCCGTGGGAAACAAACATACCTAAAGACCACACAATAAAAACAAACAAGTATTATGACCTAACAAATGAATTAATCAAAAACGGTTATGTGGTTAATTTATATGCTGTAGAAGTCGGAGCAAGGGGTATACCAGGAAAATCCCTATACAACCTACTAAAAGACCTTGGCCTGTCAAGAACAACCGAACTTCCATCCTAGAACGTGTATCCAAGGCGGCATTAGTAGGATCTTACCAAATTTGGTTGGGCAGGGGCGGAGGCTCGAGCGGTGAAAGGGAGCATTGATGCATCATAAATTAACCTTACTCACTGGGTTGCAAGTCCCAGGCACCTGGACTGGAGCCTCTTCCTCTGCAACGCTATGGACCCGGCACCCGCACGGTGAATCCATGGAATGCTAAGTAAAATCGTCTCGGGATTCGAACCCGCGCCCATCCACCCCTTTAGCCGAGGTATTCTCTAACCAATTGAGCTAACATGACAAGGACGCCATAACTCCATTTTTCCTATCGTTCTTTAACCATCGTATTGAGATGGATCGTATATTTGTAATTTTGTAATGTAATCCGCATAGCAGGCGTTATTGCAAACATAACAATATTAAAAAGGGTAACCTATATTACCCGTGTTACTGCTAGTATTGCCACCAGCGGTAACATGGCTAAAATATTGTCTTACCTTCCGTTTCCCAGCACACTGGGAAATGAGCGCATTGAGAATGAAGAAAGACAATCCATGTGCACACCCCGCCCATATGGTGTTGTCATTTATGGAGCCTGTGCATTGTGTTAGCTCCTGGAAATAAAAAAAAACACAGACTTTTGTTAATATTAGTAAGTCAACAAACACTTGACTTTACGGCCCGCAGTATCTGGAATTTAATATGTGATACTGCTAATATAATAATACCTAATATCATTTATTTGCTAGAATTTCTGGTTACTATCTACTTATACTAATGAACATATAAAATTAATTTGCACACTTACAGCACAAGCACTCGTAGCGAAGTTTACGTAGATGTTCTTAACCGATCAGCAAAGTTCAGCAATTAATAATTTATATTAATATTTATATTCTTTATTTTCAATTATTACCGATTCTCTTAGCTATTCTGCCCACTATTTAGGTTCGATCGCAAGTCGGTGGCTTGCTATCGATAGTTTTGACATATTTGGTATTCTGTAAGCTAATTTGTTGCGATTGCGTTGCTACTGTGGCATAAAATATTTTGGAGGATTTAAGATAGAAAAATAGCTAAATAACTTAAATATATTTATTTAATGTATTGTTTGCAAGAAAACCACTGTATTTATGTTTTGTCTGATGCTTGATTGATAGAATTTTTCATTATTATTTCAGTGGGAACATTTGCAAGACATAGCACAGCCATACGATAGCGACGCGATTGCTATACAACTGCGATTAGGAGCTAGAATTAGCAGACTTCCGAATTTGACATTAACAGCAGTTCGATCGCAGAAGCATCGCAGTAGTGTGGCGTTTGGTCAATAGCTAAGAGAATAAGGGCCCTGAGCGCTTCCATGCTTCGGAGGGCACGGTAAGCCGTCGGTCCCGGTTGTTGTCTTAGGATGACAGTCGTTACAGCATCGTGGTAGGGCAATTTGCGAATGCCCGCCTGGCTAGCTACCACCCTCAAGTAGAAAATCTGTCGCTAAACACCTAACGGTGTGTTCCGGCAGCTGTCCTTGAGAGCCAGTAATTCTAAGTTAGTCTGAACAACATCTTCGACCACATCATCACTTACCATCAGGTGAGACAGTGGTCAAAGGCTAACCTATCAGGCATAAAAAAAACGTAATAATAAACTACAACTATGAACACTACTACTTTTGCAAGGTGGAAGGGCATTTTGTGAATGCCCGCCTGGCTAGCGCCCACCCTCAAGTAGAAAATCTGTCGCCAAGCACCTAACAGTGTGTTCCGGCAGCAGTCCTTGAGAGCCAGAGAAATTACAGGCTAATGAGACCTAACAACTGGACATCTCAGTGTGACGGGCACAGTGCAATTCGTCGCTGACGAAATGCGTCTGTTATAGGCAGAGGTTAGTCCACTTAACATCAGGTGGGCCTCGGGCTTGTTCCTTCACAACAACATAAAAAAAAAAAAAAAACTAGCTCCCGTACTAGGATTCCCTGTGTTGTGGGAGTCGAGTCTCTTCCTGTGATACACATTTTGTGTAATTTATTTGCTACAAGGAAGTAACTACTGACTACTGTTAGTTAGTACCCACCCACTTATATTCATCAATATAAAAAGATGCATAGTGGAAGAGCATTTCATGAATACCCGCCTAACTACCCTCAAGTGGAAAATCTGTTGCCAAGCACCAAACAGTGAGTACCGGTGCTTGTCCTTGACAGTGGGTAATTCTAGGATAGCCTGATCAAAATCTTCGACCAGATCATCACTAGTTATCAAGTGAGCTGGTAGTCAAAAGCTAGTTTATCAGATATAAATAAATAAGAGGTTCGCGTACACTAACCCACCCGGACCGCATCAACATTGCCGTAACTGCCATTCTGTATTCTTTGTATAAAACCCCATATTGCGACGCAAACTGTGCGTGCATAGCTAGATCGGCATCGCCTTGACTTTGGACAAGCTCCTGAGAAGTAAGGGTTTTTTTCCATGTTATCTTGTCGGAACAAGCCCTGGGCCCACCTGATTTTAACTGGACTAACCTCTGCCTATAACAGATGCATTCCGTCAACGACGAATTGCACTGCGCCCATCACACTGAGACGTACTGTAATTTGTAATTTTACTGGCTCTCAAAGACAGCTGCCGGAACACACCGTTAGGTGCTTGGCGACAGATTTTCTACTTGAGGGTGGTAGCTAGCCAGGCGGGCATTCACAAAATGCCCTTCCAACATGCGGTGAAGCTCAAGCGCGCGGCGGGATTCGAATCATGGACCTGCTGCACGGCAGTCCATAGCCAATGCTACTGAGCCATCACTGCTTCATTATATATCAAGCTAGGGAGTGTTTTTTCGGTGCCTGAAGCAATATAATATAATATGCGTTGTTTAATGTTAAAACACTGATGAGCGTCAACCATCAAGAGATTTAAAGCTGTGATGACCCAGTGGGAATAGCCAGGGACTGACGTGTAGGGAGTTCATGGTTCGAATCCTCTAGCACATTTGAGCTTCACCGGATGGTGGCAGAGAATTTTGCGGATGCTCGCCTAGTAGATAGTCCAAGAAACTCACGGTTTGTTCCGACAGTTGTCCTTAAGATCCAGTATCTTCTAGATCAGCCCTGTTTATCATCTCAAATCACTTCTACCCTAACCAAAATGTAAGATTACTGAGAAAACTGTCAATATTTTTTCAGAATCGTTATAACTTTTTTGTACTGTTTTTAATATCACAATTTGTATATAAAATGTTCAAGTCACAAATTGCCATTTTATATTTATTTAGGTGTAACATCCAGCGGTCTTCTGATGTTAACCAAACTTGTATGTTTTATTGGTAGAATATTTATTACTTTTTGGCTAAATAGACTGCTTATGATCCCCTTTCTGTGCCAAAACTGAGCAGTAACTAGCTAGTCATCTAACAAATCTTTTTCCTGTGTCAGATTTTATAATCCAAATAAAGAATTTGTAACCGTACTGTATTGTATGTTTCTCAAGTACCTCAGTAACGTTTCCAGATCCAGTAGAGTTGCTGGTCATCCTAAAGAGGTCACAAAAGCCAGCATCAGCAGCACTAGTCGCGTACGACGTGAAGAACAGGTTGAAAATTGTGGGCAGGATTATGGCGAAGCTGTTGTTTCTGGAAATTATGAGATGTTATAAATTAATATATAGTTAGAAATTGCACTACTACCTTTTATTTGTATATTACATCCTAGGCAGTAGTTGGAAATAAACAACAAAGAAAACAATCGTTAAACATAGCAACCAAACAACTTTAAACGGTTTAAAACACGTAACACTTTGCAGTGATGAGTCACCCCATGACCACGATCACTGCAAAGTGTTCGAAACGTCGGGACAAAAATAATGATAAATATACGCGATTTAAACCGTTTAATTACTCTGTGTAATAATCGCGAAAACCTAAGACAAAATCGTTAAGCACTTAAAAAGTGACGATTACCAACAAGAACTTTACCACAAGTACTCCCGAGATTGTCCCAAGTTTAGGCGATGCCGATACGGTGTGTTGAAAATTGTGCGGACGTTACAGACAAGAATACCAGGCCATGTCGTAACAGTGCCGTGTTGATCAGTGTGCTTTAACCATTAACCTTTTTAACATTTTCGGAAAGCATCATTGGCAAAAATATCTCTAAAGTAGCTATACTAGAAATGTTGGTTGTTTGGCAACAGATATATGAGGGATCTGAACTTAAGCACAGAATTTAACCTTCGACCATTATTTTAACCTAAGTAAGTTTAATTGACGATGTTGACGAAGTTGTTGTGCAGGCTAATCTAGAATTGGCTCTCAAGGATAGCAACCGGAACACGCCGTTAGGTGCTTGGTGACAGATTCTCCGCTAGAGGAAGGTATGCGAAGTAGCTAGGCGGACATTCGCAAAATTCCTTACCACCATGTGGTAACGACTGCCATCATAAGATAATAAACGGGTCTGAAGCACGTGCACGATCGGTAGCAATGGCACTAGCGGTCACCCATTCAAGTCATGACCGCATTGCACTTTCATGTTATTGTGATGGTACAAGCTCGAGGCCCACCTGATGTTAAGCGGACTAACCTCTGCCTACAACAGATGCATTTCATCACAAGTGTCGATTTGCACTGCGCCCGTCACCTTGAGACATGGTTGTTAAGTCTCATGTGCCTGTATTTTCACTGGCTCTCGAGCACTGCGGCCGGAACACACCGTTAGGTGCTTGGCGATAGATTTTCTACTTGAGGGTGGTCTCTAGCCAGGCTGGAAATCGCAAAATGCCTTTCCACCATGCGGTGAAGCTCAAGCCCGCGGCGGGATTCGAACCATGGACCTGCGGCACGGCAGCTCACAGTCAATGCCACTGAGCCATCATTGCTTCAAAATCCTTAACTTAGTTAATCAATTAACGGCTAAACAGGTTACGCTACAAGTTCTTCAAAAGTTTTATAATACGAGTATAATAACCTACTTACGCAATATAAACGACGAAAGTGAGGTAGTAAAGCAAAAGAGTCCTGCTCAATAACGGTGGTTGGAACAGAGGAGCAATCTGTGTCCAGAGAGACCGAAGGGAAAATACTCCCACTTCTTCTTTGCTGCCTTCTTCCAGGTAGATTTCTCTCACCTGAGAAGGATTGAAATGATAGTAGTCTTAATATAATTATATCACAATTATATTTTATAATTAAGGTTTTGGATTGTACTTTTGACGGTCAGGGATTCAAAACAAAGCCAAAAAATTTGAATGCTTCTTCAGTTTTTTTTATGTGATGAAGTGACGACGCGGAAAGTCACTAGGTAATTACTGTAGATAACAGTTGCAGTGTTTCCCACTACATGACAATGCACTGCAATCATCATTCCGAGACGTTAGTTCTTACGTTTCGTAATATCATGTCGTTTTTTTTTTATTCCTTACAGGTTAGCATTTGATCACTATCTCACCTGATGTTAGGCAGATTCGACCACATCATCACCATGATGTGGTCGAAGATGTTGTTCAGGCTAACCTAGAATTATTGGCTCTTAAGGACAGCTGCCGAAACACACCATTAAGTGCTTGACGACAGATTTTCTACTTGAGGGTGGTAGCTAGCCAGGCGGGCATTCACAAAATACCCTACCACCATGCTATAACGACTGCTATCCTAAGACAACAACCGGGACCGACAGCTTAACGTGTTCTCCGAAGCACGGAAGCGCTCAGTAGTAATGTCACTAGTGGTCACCCATCCAACTCATGACCGCGGCGGACGTTGCTTAACTTTGCTGATCGGTTCAGAACGGCTAAGCTAATTTCGCTATGAGCTCTTCCAGTATTTAATTTAATTGAAATCAAAAGCATAACTCAGTTCTAACAGGGAACTCCTTCCCACTCTTCTGGTTCCCCGCATAAATTATCTTCAAAACGTCAACGGCTTCCGCATTTCTCCCAACATTGACCAGGAACTTGGGGCTTTCACAGAAGAAGTGAAGCATCAGAGCTCCGACTCCTAGAGGTAGAGCCATGATAAGTGTGAGGAGTCGCCAAGGACGGTACACGATGCCAAGAAGTGTGACAGAGAAGTCCAATTTGGTTATGAGGTAGGCTGCCACTGAAAAGGATAATAAATACTAACATATAAAAAACACCAAAGTGTATTATTTTAAACAGCATTGATACATCTTAGTGAAAATCTACAATTTTTGGATGAAAAAGATAACTTCCGACGGAACTTGAACCTGGAACCCAGGATCCATCTTGTCGCATTACCAATTATGTCATGGACTACTGAACAGTAAAAAAAAACCAATTCGTTTTGATTGCATGTGTACTAACGGTGGCGACATCTACCCAAATATTGTTAAACTAATTAAGTCGGTAAGTTCATAATTTAATCAATAGCAATAGGACGACGCAATCTAAAAAATATTTAACGATTTCCGGTTTGAAACAATAAAACCTAAACATTAGGGATGTCTCTTTAACAAGAATCTATCTTAGTGGGTACACTGCAGAATCAGATATTCTGCCTTAAAGTAGACGTGCGCAATCATTACTGTGATGGACACTGTAGCACGGAAAATAACAGAGAAAACGATGTAGAAGAACTAATGTTTCGGAGTGCAGTGCAATATGACGCAGGACAGTGACACTGCAACTGGAATATGAATATCCAGGACTCATGAAAATGTGAGACAATGTAACAATGACTTGAATGACATACTTTTTCTCACGCATTCGACGAGGTTACGATACTCTAGAAGAAACCTTTTTCTCTTGTTTAAAGTCACCCAAATCATATTCATCTGGAAATACAGACTCAGAAAACTTTTTTCACAATTCAGATGAAAGCATGATGTAAGTGGGGGTGAAGGCTTTGTACGTGCTATCGGCATATCTAGTTGACACCAGTAGTAAAATTAATAAATGAAGTCCCATAAAAACTGGTTCAGTAGCAACTATGCACTCATATTGGTTCTCAAGACTAGAATAATTAAGGGGCAACCCTGCTGTAGGTACTCTAGACAAAGTTGCATACATCAATCGGTTTTTTACCAAGATTTCCTTGTCAGAAAACCCCTGTTACCTACTGTTTCAATAGAAAACTTACCGTAATAAATAGTGGGAGTTAACATCAGAGCGCTAGTCATAAGTAGCATGTACCTTGCTCGAACCCTGCTGGTACAGCACTCTCCGAGCAGTGCATACGTGGCTGACTCTGCTGCACTTGACCTAGAACAGATTATGTAGTATTTTAATAAAAAATTACAAATTTACCAGTAAAAAAAATTATAGTCATATTCGAACCCGCGTCCATCCACCCCTTTAGCTGGGTTATGCTTTAACCATCTTAGCTAACATAACACGATAAACCATAACTCTAATTTTTGCTCTCGTTCTTCAACCATCGTATCGGGTTGGAGCGACATCTATAGTTCAACTTACGTTGTACTATAAACAAGACCAATTTTGCAATTGGTTTCAAACTTGTAAATGATGACGCAACCGTATAATTTTAATATGTTTGCAATAACGCCTGCTTGGCGAATTACATTACCTAGTGTTTTATTTGGAGGTATTTACATACTATCACAAACAAAGAAGCGCTCATAACGAAGCTTATATAGCCAATATAGATAGAAAACGTTCTCAGCGGTCACCGTTTAGATTGTGTGTTGAGTTGACCGCTGGTGGAATATAATACAGGGTTATTATAAAAATGCTAACAACCTCTTAGGGTTGACTTCTGCTAGTCCCAACAAACATTATTAGACTATTTTTTTGTGTCGTATATTTTCTGACAGTACTAAAAAACCTATTGTTTTAAGTTTGAGTCTCGTAGTAAAAGATAATGCCTACAGCGAGCTAAGAGCGCCTGCCGCGGCAATACTGGACCGCGCCGCGCTCCCTTTGAATAGAGTATTGGGCTTCCGAAAGTTTGTGAAGCTACCGGTCCTAGTTTTTCTCCTAAAATAGCAGATGTTAGGCTATTATGAAGCGCTCGTAGCGAAGTTTACTTAGCTGTTCTCAACCGATCAGCAAAGTTAAGCAACGTCGCGCGCAGTCATGAGTTGGATGGGTGACCGCTAGTGACATTACTAGTGACCGTTTCCGTGCTTCGGAGGGCACGTTAAGCCGTCGGTCCCGGTTGTCGTCTTAGGATGGCAGTCGTTATAGCATGGTGGTAGGGCATTTTGCGAATGCCCGCCTGGTTAGCTACCACCCTCGTTTAGAAAATCTGTCGCCAAGCACCTAGCGGTGTGTTCCGGCAGCTGTCTTTGAGAGCACTTTGTACTTCTAGGTTAGCCTGAACATCTTCGACCACATCATCACTTACCATCAGGTGAGATAGTGGTCAAAGGCTAATCTATAAGAAATAAAAAAAAAAATGTTAGCGGCACTCAGGCAGTCTTGAATCCCCGATACCATGCCAACCTGTCCAATAGTCCAGGGTGCGAATACTACCACAATTTCAACTTCAAGGGTGCGAATACTGCCACAATTTCAAAATACCCTTAACACATTAAACGCAACGTCTACCGTTGAACAAGGACTCCTTCATTAGAGGAACTTGGCTTATTCTACATGCTTGGCAGGCGCCTTGGGAGTTGACAGTTCTTCAGAAGGCGTTGCTTCCCATCTTCCGGTGTTTTTATCTTAGTCGCGTCTTACGATACCCAAGGCAATAAATGCCCTACTATTGGCTATAGCTACTCGTACCACACACAAGTAAATCACACCAAAGTACGAAACACGACGCTCACCTAATGTTAAGCGGATACCTCTGTTATAGGAACACATGCATAATTATCTTCACAAGTGACGAAATGCACTGCTCTAATTTCCATTTTATAGTAGAAATTAATAAAATTTTCGATCACATACATATAGGGGGTCTTTATCAGTCTACCCACATAGCAAAATGGCGAATGACCAAAACTGCCGAAATAGCAACAATGGCATTTTCCGAACAGGATCGGATAATGCCATTGTTGTTTTATAGACATAGCAAATTCTAGGCTGTTTTCGAAGTATAGATCGTTGTATTCCGATTCGGGTGCGGTGCACTGTATATAACACTTTAGTTAAACAACAATTACATTATCTCATTGAAATCTGGGGAAGTGCAGCTAAAACAAAATTAGCCACCCTCCAAGTTTCACAAAACAAAATACTAAAAATGCTCTTTCGCTATCCCTTTTTAACACTTACCACCCAAATATATAAAGAAACCAAAATTATGAATAGAAGGCAATTATACATTTACAACATATGTATCAGTAAAGCACTTAGCAGTATCATCCACACTAACATATTATTCACAAAATATAAACAAATTCAAATAGATAGCAGTCGCCGGGCTTATTTTCTTGTCTTACTAAAAACAAGGACAACCTACGGTAAAAAATGATAACTTATGAAGGAGCACAACTTTACAACAAATTACCCATTAATGAAAAAAAATTAGTACTCATTTAATTAATTTAAGGCCAAACTAAACGAGTATCTTATATCAGATTGCTTTTAGTCAAATAATGAACTAACGATTACTCACATTAACTCATAACAAAAGTATCCGACGCCACGAGTGAAAATGTAAAGTATATATTTTTTAAGACCAATATTGCTCTCATGTGAGTGACATTGTCTTTATGTTAATAACTTATTTACACGGAACTTCACTAGGAAACGTCTGATAGTGGTCAATCACCAAGCTAGCATTATATTTTTTCGTTAATACTGTATATCCTCACTTCACAAGAAAATCTTCTGCTAAATAAGGGGGACTTTACAGGAGCATAATGTAGGAGTACATTGTGCTCCCGTAAAAATCTCATACACAGCCCCCTCAAGTAAGTTATTTACTTTATGAAAAAATCGACACGTAGACGCATTAATGCAGTGAATTGAAATTGAATTAAGCCTTTATGGTAAGAAAAACCCTTATCCATACATTTCACATACTAAACATCGAAATAACCTTCAGATGCAATTGGACATTTACAAGAGCAACAACGTAAGGTATGATTGATATATCAGATTATAATATCATAGGCATAAAGAAAACCGGCTTGAGTCGGGCCCGAGACAAGGTACACGATAAGAAACCATCACTAAACTCTTATCAAATAAATATAACCAGATTGGACCGGATGATAATGATCGTCAGAAGATTTGCAATATATCAGTAAACTCAGAAAAGGAAATATTACATAATAAAAAAATACAAATTCGTGTATAGAAATGGTATCCTTATGAAAAAATAAATGATAAACAGCCTGCCCCGTTTGAAAGATAAAATGGATAATTAAGACAGTTAACTTTTTCCACCCACTGGCTCCCGGATACTTTAAATTAGATGATTTCTAATGATAGTGGAGAATATAAGTAACAGAAGGTACGTTTAAATAACAGATAACAAGCATCAAATTATTAAAATTATTATTATCAATCATTTAAACATCTAAAATATGTTGCGGTGTAGTCAAGATACTTTGACTTTAATGTGCTTCTTCTCGTCTTGTTCCTCCATCATTATCATCATCACATCCACCAGAACATCCACTGTTTAACAAGGTTTCCCTCATTGTTAGTTAAACCACTTTAAACGGTTTAAGTCGCGTATATTTATCAATATTTTTGTCCCGTATGTATTTATGTATAATAATCGCGAAAACCTAAGACAAGGTTTCCCTCATTTAGGAGGATTTGCCATAATCCCCACTTGACAGGTGTCTTGGGGATCGCAAAAGAAGTAGTCAGTCCTTCAGAAGCCGCTGTTTCTCACTTTTTGGTATTTTTTCCTTAGTTGCCTCATACGGAAAAAATATGGAGAAATGACATTCTGTACCAGCACCCTACGGAGTAACTCTATACTTCGTAACAAAAATATTGAAAAAGGTGAAGAAAAGGAGAAAAGTATGAACCTAAAATGTGATAAAAATATCGGTGTAGTCTTAGGGCACTCACATAGCAGAGCTGATGAACCTAAGCGCAGCCAACGTCTGCCAATTTGGAGCAAGGCTACTGAGTGCTGCACTGACGAAGCTGCAGCACATTGCCCACATCAGCACCAGCTTTCTACCTCGAGTGTCGGAGACATAGCCCCAGGGGTACGACATGATGATTATACCTGGAACACAATATAAATCTAACTGTAAAAAAAAATAACAAGACTATCATCACATCTGCCAGTAAGTAAAGACGTGCTCCAGGATGATACATATTATGGATGGTGGACGTATATCAGCTACAAGCACATACATTTAAGTACCGACAGATTTTCTACTTGAAGTAGTAGGTAACAAGTCAAACGAACATGCAAAAAGCATCAACCACAATCTCAACTGATGGTAAGTGATGATGTGGTCAGAGGTGTTAACATGCTTAACCTAGAAATACTGGCTCTCAAGGACAGCTGCCGGAACACATCGTTAAGTGCTTGAAGCGATCGTAGCGAAGTTTACTTAGCCGTTCTGAACCGATCAGCAAAGTTAAGGAACGTCCGCCGCGGTCATTAGTTGGATGGGTGACCGCTAGTGATATTACTACTGAGCCATTCCGTACTTCGGAGAGCATGTTAGGACGTCGGTCCCGGTTGTTGTCTTAGGATGGCGGTCTTTATAGTATGGTGGTAGGGCATTTTGCGAATGCCATACCGACGGCGACAGATTTCCTGGCGTGGTCGCTAGCAGGCTAGCATTCGCAAAATGCCCTTCTAGCTTGCGGTGAAGCTCAAGCCGGCGGTGGGGATCGAAGCAGGGACCTGCAGCACGGCAGTCCATAGCTATTACTGCTAAGCCATCATTGCTTCAAAACTCTTAAGCTCTTAAGCTTTATAGCATTGAAATGTATTTTGCATACTTACCTGTATATAGACAACAATCCGATCAGCGGTTCCAGAATTATATAATGATATAAAGACGTGTGAGAATTAAGGTGCAGTTGTCACCCAAGATCACCCTTAAGTATAAAGTCTGTCACCAAGCACCTAACGGTGAGTTCCAGCAGTTGTAATTGAGAGCCAGTAAAATTACAGGCACATGAGACTCAACAACTGTATGTCTCAGGGTGACGGGCGCAGTACAGTTCGTCACTTATGATGAAATGCATCTGTACAGGCAGTGGTTACCACAACATCAGGTGGGCCTCGTGCTTGTTCCGTCACAATAACATAAAAAAAAACCGTTAAATCCTTACCAGCAAAAGGCATAGAAGACAGTACTCCAATCTGACTGAGTGTCAGTCCCAAGTCGCAGGTGGCAGCAGTCACGATGATGCCCAGCCCGAAGATATCGATGCCCATCGCCACAATGATCATGAAGCAGGCTAGCAATAGCCCCATGTTGTATTTACCCTGGCCTAAGGAACAGAAAGGATCTTTCAGCAGTGTCACCATCATATTTAAATCTTAATGGTTCTATTTACGATAAGCATGTGTAAAAAATGTTATTATCACACTTCCACGTAAACAGATATTTATATATACAAGTTAACTTGGCCGTAATGCCCCATATAAAACCCTCGAGCTTTCTTTTGTCATGAAACCTAGTAGTATTGTACCATGATGAAACTCAAGGTCGGTGAGTTTTTTTTTTATTTATAGCACAGCACAAGGGTTTGCAAGGTCAAGCAAGGAGTTTACACGCAATTGAAAAATTGTCTTAAAATGTTGAACACGAATTTCATTGCAATCTCGCTACATGTTACTTAAATACTCAAGTAATGTTCTTGATACTCGATTTTAATAGTCTTTTGTATCAAAACATCGAAATTATTTATTTTTTTACACTCCGTCATCGCTGTATACCTACGTAAGTATTTGCACTTAAAGTTTCTGGACGAAACATTTGTACAATCTGTGGTGTGGGTAAAAAGCCCGCCATCCGCTTAAAAGTTGTACGTTCACGTATTTCGAAGTAATAGTTGTGCTAACTTGTGTATTAAAGCTATAATTCATATTTAAGTACTCGCAAATTTGATAAATCAAAACATTGTTTGTTTCAAAGGCGGTACAGGAATTACGAACCTTGACTCAGAAAGCCCTTAGTCTTCGACTTCGGGCTTCTACTAGAGCCTCGATCATAATTCCATACTTACCGCCCTTAATACACAATGTACTATTCTAACATAGAAATTTTAAAATTAGTCTGAAATATATAAATATTCCTAATAAGCCTCGCCTTCTTCATGGACTCATTAATGCGGATGTGGCTGTTAAAGCAAATGTGCATACCTCTGCAGACATATATGGATACGTCCATATATTATGTTTATTTAATCACATCACACTTTGACATAACACTTAATACTTAATTTATAGAGGCGAAAGTTTGTCAGTGTGTTTGTACGTTTGTTACTTTTTCACACTCAAACGGCTAAAGCAATTATGATGGAATTATCAAAAGCTTTATACGTATATACGTCATGGATTTTCGCAAAGTAACGCCTGACTACAAAATTACAAATTTACGAGATAAAAAAATATAGTCATGTGCGGGATTCGAACCCGCGTCCATCCACCCAGGATCCTATAGCCGGGGTATGCTCTGACCAACTGAGCTAACATAACATTATGCCTCATAACTCTAATTTTTGCTCTCGTCCTTCAATCATCGTATTGAGATGGAGGGACAGATAGTTCAGCTTACGTTGTACTACAAACAAGACAATTTTGAAATTAGTTTGCAACTTGTAATGATGACGCAACCTTATAATTTTAATATTGTTATGTTTGCAATAACGCCTACTGTACCGATTACATTATAAAATTACAATATAATCCGCATAGCAGGCGTTATTGCAAAAAACAATATTAAAATAACGCCTGATTGTTGTTGTGTGATGTTGATGTTGTCCTGGGCAAAAAAAGTCTTTTCTGATTGCGAAAATTGCAACTGATTTGATATCCAAGGTTGTGGACATAATTTTTCTGTATATTTATGATATAGGTGTCACTATGAAGTTATGGAGTGTTATGAAATTCTAGACGGCATATATAGATATGCCTCGTAAGTATATATGACCGGGAGCGGACATTGAAGCATTCTGGAAACACTGGGAAGTACCGAAAATACAATGGGTAAATGGAGTTCCAGGATGTGGTAAAACAACTTGGGTGGTAAGGCAATTCGATGTGGACAAGGACATCATTATCACAACAACTACAGAAGCAGCAAAAGACCTGAGGGAGAAGCTTGCGCACCGAATCGGAGACTTAGTGAAAACCAAGGTGCGCACAATGGCTTCTGTCCTCGTAAATGGTTTTAAAAGGACTGAGAGCTACAGCCGCCTCACAGTGGATAAAGATCTCATGAACCATTTCGGAGCTATAGTCATGGCTTCCAGGCTGGCTGGAGTTGGTGAACTTGTCCTCATCGGAGATGTCAATCAGCTGCCTTACATCGATAGAGATAATCTCTTCGTATTAAGGTACAACCGCCCTAACCTGGTCACAAACATCACCCAGGAGTTGTTATGCACGCATCGGAACCCAATGGATGTCGCGTACGCACTGAGGGAAATATACTCTGGTATATATTCCTCAGCTCCCCGTATTAAGTCCCTGAAGCTTGAAAGGTACACGGGTGCGAAAATTCTCAAGTCTCTCCCCAACACCTTATTCCTGGTTCACACCCAGGAAGAAAAGGAGACCCTGACAAGCCAGGGCTACGGAGAGGGAAGGGGATCACGCACCCTTACCATCCACGAAGCTCAGGGACTGACATACGAGTCGGTCATCGCCATCAAGACCAAGAGCAGCATGAAGCTGCACGAGAGCGTCCCGCACGCAGTCGTTGCAGTTTCACGGCATACTGGAACCTTCACATACTACGCAGATGACGAAGAAGACGCCATAGGACGGTTCGTCAGGAAGGCGATGGTTGCGACACCAAAAACCATCCATAATTACAACCTCAAAATGGCGATCAAAGATCGAAACAGCGTGGTAATGGAGACCCTGTTACAATGTGACGTGGGGGAATGACACAAAAAAGTAGAGTAATCCCAAATTGTAATCGTTGGCACGGGTATCCAGACCGGTCAAGCTCACATAAAGGTGTTGTCTAGCGGCGGTGTTGTGTGTCGGGTCGCCATCTTCCCTCAAAAATGGTTGAGGAAGGCGATGGCTGGCACATGCGTCAACTCGTGAACGGGTGCTGCTAGAGGACAATGATCTATCTGCTCTGGATGCAAGCGGTAATGACATTTATCGGAAAAAAAAAATTTTCTTTTAACACTGTTCTCTTTTAGAATGTTGCATGTTTCCTATATATTGTAAGTATCTAGTTTGTAAATAAAATATGGTCATAATTAAAAAAAAGGCACGGACCCTGGAGTCTGTGGAGTGTAGATTTATATAATAAAAAAAAAAAAAAAAAAAAAAAGTATATACGACCTTTTAATTTGTGTTATTGTATGTAATTTTATCCTAAAATATTTAATTAAGTAACTTCTAATATATTTCTTCGAAACTAACAAAATGGATCTATGTTGTCCGATAATAAAAAACTTTGAATTGAATATATTATTTTGTAAATATATTGATAATAAAAGTAATATTAAAGATTTGGGGTCCCTATTACGACGATTTGAAATACTTTATTGATTATAACTTATTATTCAAAATATAAGATATTATCTTAAGCAGACAGGTTCTATCCTCGTAAACAATTTATATCACGTCATGATTACAATTTCACGGCGTATTGTAATCGCGGTAGTTTCACGGCACATCAAGGACAACATAATTAACATAAAGTAACAACATAGTTTATAAACAAAGAACTATAATGTGGCATGTGAGAACTTAATAAATGCAAATTATTAGAAGCCGTCTTGTCACCTTTGTTATAGAAAAAAATACTACATATATTTAGTGTTGTATTGGAATTTTAAAAGTAATAATGGCCTGCAGGGACAGAGTATTTCCAAGATATAAGAAAAGTGAATTTATCTGAATTTATTATATAGTTTATATTTTTATTGCTGATAGGTAAGCTTTTGACCAATCTCATCTGATGGTAAGTGATGATGTGGTCGAAGGTGTTAACAGGCTTAACCTAGAATTACTTTCTCTCAAGGACAACTGTCGGAACACAGCGTTAGGTGCTTGGCCACAGATTTTCTACTTGAGGGTGGTAGATAGCCAAGCGGGCATTCACAAAATGCCCTTCCACTACGCGGTGAAGAGCTCAAGCCCGCGACGCGTTTCGAACCATGGACCTGCTGCGCGGCAGTCCATAGCCAATACCACTGAGCCATCACTGCTTCAAAACGAAATATTTCTTAAAAACTAAGTTTTTAATAAGAATAACTTAAGACTGTTAACGATAAATTATTGTTAAAGACATTATTTTTGTTATAACCCTTTTCTTAAGTTTAAGGTAACTATGGTGACTTCGATATGTTGGTTAACGTATCACGGGGAGCCGATACAGTGTGATGACAGACAGAAAGAAAGACAGACAGACCTACAGTGGAGTCTTAGAATAGGGTCCCGTTTTACCCTTTGGAACCCTTAAACATAATGTAGTATTTACTATTGCTAGTTTGAGATATGTGCGTTCGTGTTTGTTTTACTACTCCTATATGAAAATCGTAGTGAATTTTGATAAACATTGTATTTATATTATGTCGTAGTATTATTTAGGGTCAATAGATCATTATATATATAGGAGTTAAATGGATATGAATAATTTCTTATACTAAGTTCTTAGGATACTTTTTATCCCTAATTACATACTGAATTCCAGTAGGGTGCCGGGCTAGAATGTCACTCCTCCATTGCTACCCGTGGGTGTCGTAAGAGGCGACTAAAGGAGAAAAACCAGAAAGTGGCAGCATCGCCTTCTGAAGAACTGAAATCTTAAACTATGATCCCCAAGACGCCTGCCATGAGTGGAGATTATGGCTAACCCCCCGTTAATGGGGGAGGCTGTGTTCAGCAGTGGACAATCCGGCTGATACAGTATAGTACTTACTGAATAGCTCCCAAAAGAGATTTATACAATGAGTAAGTACAAAAGAGTAGGTACTAATACTCTGTCATCTATGATGAAGGTGAAGGCGCAGGTGTAAGATTATGCTAGACAAAAAATCACCTTACCCAATGTAATAAAAAAAGTAATAACTTACTTACCAGTAAGATCCAAGGCCTCTTCATAGCTAAATCTTCCAGATTCTTCCACATTGCCAATATTTTCTTTGCTTCTCAATTCAATGTCATCCACGTCCCCAGTGTTTTCAAAAGAAACATTATTCAAGGCCATTTTAAATTACAATATATGATGTATTTAGCTAACTGAATAACAATAAAACTTCTCGAAGAAATATGAGTTCATCTATAAATATTTCAATGTACGTTTTTTACAGTTAAGTTTATTTCATTATTGCTTAGATAAAAGTAGTTTATGTTGTCACTACTCTTATCTAAGCAATAGAAACCATAATTACATTAAAACAACGTTTTTAAGTCATATGATTATTCAATAGTTTAACTGTAAGCACCAGTTGCTCATTACATATGGCACAGTTTCAATGTAAACATCAAACAATGTAGCATAAGAGTATATTGAATATAAATCAGTTCAAATTTGACTTCAAACATTCCATACAAAAATGAAAATATTTAATCATGATTTATTTAGACAACCCTAAAAGGACATTGAACTTGCAAGGTCATGTCTGTCAAATTCAAAACGCGCCATCTAACGGATAGCGTAGCTACACTTTACAGACCCACCAACTTATCTGTGCAGGTGGCAGAAAAAAGAACTACAACATTCCTTCAAATTGTGACAGTTTGTGGTTGTTTTCCTTGATCAGCAGCGCCCTCGCCAACTGCACAGTTAAGTTGGTGGTACTATACGTGTCAGCATAATCAGTAAATAAATTACCCCTCAAGACCGTGCATGCCTGTAATTGTCTAATACCGCCATCTAGCCAGCAGTCAACTAACCAATAAACATATAGTAGTCACTAATATATTAATGAAAATTGACGCATATAAGTAACCTGTGATTGTATTTAAACATGGTTATTTTCTGAAAATAACGTTTTTGTTTCAATCACTTATAAAAGAGTAATAGTAAAAAATAAATTGCATTAAAATATACTTGCACGATTTTAACATTACCGCACCTTTTTGTTAAACATTTGCCCTAAAAACTGTATTCTTTCGAACATGGCTGAATCTTCAAGGTAATTAATTATAATATTATGAACTTCTTTAACTTAACTAAAAAAAAATATTTAAGATATAATTTTGTAAACGTGTGACATTTAAAAAAAGTGTATTCTTGTGTACTGGTGACCACGATCTCAGCAAATGGACTGAACCGTCGCTGAGGTTATTTGAATATATTAGCTCAGTTATCTTATATTTTTCTTATAAAATAAATTTAATTATTGTATAATTCTACAAACATAGAATACATCCTAATATTCTAAACTCATTTTATCACTTTTAATGAAACCGTTTATAAGCACCACTGACACTTTAGTGTTACAAACTAAAAGATATAAATAAAAACAAACTATAAACCAGTCTGTTTAGTGCAGAAACGTGTTTAATACTGGTAGTATCTGTGTAAGATGAGGTCACGTTATCGGTGACGCGGAGCCAATGAAATTGTTAAAACATCTTTAATACAAATAACTTAAAATTGTTTTGAGGTTCTGTACAATTTAGGAAAACCGGAGATAGAGTGCGTTGAATATAGTACAAATATATGTATTAATATCATACAACATAAATACACAGGGGACTATCGAAGTTGTATTTTAGACCATTTATGCTACTAGAAACTAGGAGACTATATATACTAAAGTAGTTTTTTTTTTTTTTTTTTAATACATAACTGGGTAGCTCTTGACCACTATCTCACCTGATGGTAAGTGATGATGCGATCGATGATGGAGCGCGCTTACCCAGAAGGTATCTATTCACTCGCTTCTTGAAGACCCCCATATTGTACTTAACCGGAAACACAGACTCAGGCAGGGTGTTCCATTCCCTGGCGGTTCGTATGATGAACGAGGACGCAAATTGTTTCGTTCGGGAAAATGGAACATCAACCATATAGCGGTGGCGCTTCTGAGTGTCCCTGGATGTCCGGTTATAGAATGGGGATGGCGGAATCAAGTCATGCAGTTCCGTGGCACACTCCCCGAAATGCATCCGATAGAAAACCGATAAACAGGCGACTTTGCGGCGATGCTCGAGACTTTGGAGTCTCGTGCTTACAAGTTGGTTGTCGTTAATTAGTCTCTTGGCTCTCCTCTCAATAGCTTCCAGTGTCTCCAGCTGGTATTTGGCAGAACCATCCCAATGGTGAGAACAGTACTCCACACACGTCCGGACTTGAGCTTGATAAAGATTAAGCGTCTGTCCCGGTGTGAAGTAATGTCTCACCTTGGCCAAAACACCAAGCTTTTTTGAGGCTAGCTGGGCTTTAGACTCAATATAGGAGCCGAAATTGAGAGTCGGTGTTAATGAGATGCCAAGAAGCTCAAGGTGGTTACTTATCGGCACGGATACATCCCTGAAAGTAGGAGCCAGGTGAAAAGGGCTCCGTTTGGCGGAGAAAAGACACGCCTGGGTTTAGCAGCATTGAACTTGACCAGGTTGGCATCGCCCCGATCGGAGACTGCCTTCAAAGAAAAGTTCAAGCGCTCAACCATAGCTTTCCTATGTGACTGGATTTGTAATGCACTGGTTCGTGCGTTAGATGTATAACTCTCCACAACGGCTGTCGTCTGCGTACCCAAAAATACCGGGTTTAAGCAGATCATTAATATGCAGCAGAAAAAGCGTTGCAAAGAGTACTGATCCTTGAGGGACTCCGGCGTTTATGGCCAATTGGTCGGAAGAACAGCCATCGATGACCACTCGAATCGACCGATCCCTCAAGAAATCTGAAATCCAAACACACAAACCAGTGGGAAGGCCGTATGAAGGAAGCTTGCTAATAAGGCTATCGTGCCAAACCCTGTCGAAAGCCTTCGAGATGTCGAAAAAAACCAACGCCTCTCCGTAGTTCTCGATGGCCTAACTCCAGATGTGAGTGGCATACACTAGAAGATCCCCAGTAGACCGGTTTCGGCGAAACCCATATTGTCGGTCACTGAGGAGATCATTGACTTCTAGGTATGCCAGGAGTCTGTGGTGCAGTACACGTTCCATCGTCTTACAGAGTATGGACGTGACTGAAATAGGCCTGTAATTGGCAGGGTCTGCGCGACTACCCTTTTTGGGCACGGGCTGCACGTTTGCAAGCTTCCAGGACTTAGGCACTTGACTAGTCGTCATAGACAAGCGAAAGAGGCGAGTCAATATTGGAGTCAACTCAGGCGCACACATCCTCAAGACTACAGCCGGTATACCGTGTGGACCACTAGCTTTGTTCACGTCCAGATTACACAACGCTTTGCGTACTTCAGACTGTCGAATACGGATTTCTGACATTAAAGTCCCGCAATTTGGCAGACTAGAAGGTACAGCATTGCCAGCATCTAAACGTGAAGACTCTGCAAACAGAGAGGCAAATAAGTTTGCTTTCTCTTCAGCAGTGTGAGCTAGTGAACCGTCAGGTTTCAGCAGTGGAGGCAGTGAGGGACGGCAGAAGTTCTCTTCGATCGACTTTGCCAGGGACCAGAACGCTTTGCTACCTGAGGGGTAAGAAGCAAGTTTGTTCCCTGTTCGGCGTATGTGGTCGAAGCGAGCCTTCTTGAGAGCCTTTTTGCAGGACTTGGCGGCTAGGTTAAATGCTTTCTTCTTTTCACGTACATCGCATACAAGTAGGCCTCATGCTTTGACGCTTCTGCATCTCCACAGGTGGCATTAAACCATGGGCGAGCTTTGCTGGACAGTGGGACGTCAGAAAATGGTATGAAGTATTCCATACCCTTTTTTTTTTTTTTTTTTTTTTAACGTGTGAAAAATGCATTTACGCTTTCCCGTCCACCCCGGGGAAGGTGGTCGGGATATGTCGGGCTCGACACCAACTACTCCCACAGCAGCAAGTGCCCCTACCGACTAAATAACACACGGTGTTCCATCTCTACCGCTTCTCGGCGGGATCGCAGGGTCGCTTTAGCACTCAACCACGAACCCGCCACGGTTGTCCGTTGCCGGACCCCTCCTGGGGTGCTACCCCTCACGACGCACCAGAACACATGGCACGTCGCTACCACCCGGGGACCAAGCCCGCAAATGGGCGTCAGACGACCCCGCTTCCGACGCCCAAGGTCCCCCTGCGACGGGTCAGATGAGTAGCCCCGTCGCCTGCTACTTCGGCCGCAGAGGATAGGGAGAGCGGCGCCTCGCTATACCGGCACTCCTCTCCCGCCGTGGCCCCTCACCGTCAGCTGTGGTGTCGCCCATACAACACCACAGCCCGCCTCAGATGCGGTGCTGCCCATACAGCACCGCAGCCTACCCGTTGCCGCTCCAGTCTGGACTTAGAGGCAAAGCCCAGTGGAGCGGCCCCTCTGGGGCCGGCTGACTGCCCAAGCCAGCACGGCCCCTGGTTCCTCTTCGCTTCACCGTGGGTGACGAAGCCACGGCTACTAAGCCCCACCGCCACGACAAGGCGGGAACCCTTCGGGGGGAAGTATTCCATACCCTGACGTAACACTTCTGTCACAGCATCCGCGCAAGCTGAGGGATCGCTCGAAGAAAAACAAGCCTGCCTCCAAGGGTAAGACGCGAAAAAATAACGCATCTCATCCCAATCTGCTGACCTGTATCGCCACACCCGCCGGGTGCCTTTTGGGCTGGGATCAGGCGGGGAGTAGACTGATACAGACTTCACCAGACAGTGGTCGGAGCTACCCAAGGGTGATGAAACCGACACCGAGTAGCGGTCTGGATCTGTTGTCAGCAGAAGGTCCAAGCAATTGGCTGTGTGGCCATCAACATCCGGTATCCTTGTAGCTCTTTGGACCAGCTGAGTGAGGTTTAGCGTCAAAGCAAGCTTGCGCATCTCTCGACCAGCGTGGTCTGTGTTCTGGTATGGGTATAGCCAGTCTTGATGGTGGGCGTTGAAATCCCCCAGAAGCACTAATTGAGCAGAAGGATACCTCTGTTGGGCCACATCGGCCGCCTCACTAAGGTAGTTTGTGAGCCTGGTTGTCTCCTCATCTCCGCTGTGCGACCGGTAGACACTAGCATAAAGAATTTTCTCCATGCCATTGTCAAACTTCGCTATGAAGCGTTCATAGCGAAGTTTGCTAAGCCGTTCTGAACAGATCAGAAAAGTTAAGCAACGTCGCCCGCGGTCATGAGTTGGATGGGTGACCGCTAGTGACATTACTACTGAACGCTTCCATGCTTTGAAGGGCATGTTAAGCCGTCGGTCCCGGTTGTTGTCTGAGGATAGCAGTCGTTATAGCACGGTAGTAGGGCATTTTATAAATGCCCGTCTGGCTAGCTTCCACCCTCAAGTAGAAAATCTGTCACCAAGCACCTAACGGTATGTTTCGGCACCTGTCCTTGAGAGCCAGTAATTCTAGGTTAGCCTGAACAACATCTTCGACCACATCTTCACTTACCATCAGATGAGAAAGTGGGCAAAGGCTAACCTATCAGGCATAAAAAAAAGATATGAATCTTAAATTTCGGTTGATTATGTATTATATCCATCAATCAAATTCTAAAAATACCGATATATATTATTAAAGTTTTGAAACTAATCTAAACCAAAATTTTTTTGTTGTTTACTTTTTCTATTATGATTTAGATTTTATATGGGTACCTGAAGATTCATTCGTCATTTGGCGGATTTGGACCGATTATCATGATTGTTTCCTAGCAGAAATTAGGAACATATGCTTTGGATATAGAACGGTGCAGTGCCGCTCAGAGCATATAATCGCAATTGCAAGGGTATTATATATTGCAATAGGATCTGCCTCCAAGGACAGCCGCAAGAATACATTCGTTGTTGATAGGCGACCAACTTGCTACATGTGGTAGCAAGCCAGGCGAGCATTCGCAATATGCCCTCCCTGGGTATATGAATTGTGAATAAGTACCTGCGGACTAAAGATTGCTCAGTCGTACCAAAAAAAAAAATAAGTTTGACATATAGTTTTTTGATAAAGTATTTAATTTTTACTAAAAATGTGACAGATTTATTATATAAGAAAAGATTTGAACAGCTGTCAATTAGGCTGCCACATCTTGTTTGTTTGGTTTCTAATAAATAATATTATTTACATTTCTGAATATGATTACAAGCGCTACTACGTGCTAAGCGAAAATCATATTTTACAAGTTATTGGAGCACTATATTTTATGCCCCGGATGGAAATCGAATATGACGGTTAAAAGTAATACAATTGGAACACGAAATTTCGGCTCGAAAGAGCGTGTCCAGGTGGCCGAATGGTTAGGCATCCGGCGTGAAATCGGAGGACCAGGGTTCAATTCCCGCCCAGAGCATAAAATTTTGTGCTCCAATAATTTGTCATATAATATTATTATTATACTATTACAACAAAAAAAACAAATTACATTCCATACTCTCAATTTTTGAACAACATTAACATGTCATGTACTTACCTATATATATAGATAGGTATCTAGAGAAGAGAAGAGGTCACGTTATCGGCTAGACGTGGAGCGTCTGTTATCGAATTATATAGATAGAAAAAAAACATTATGTGCTAACTTATATCACTGCAAATTAATAAACATTAAATTTGAAGAGATTGCAAAAATATTGCATTTTGAAACGAAAACTTAAAAGAAGATTAACCTAAAAATATTATCAATTAATGAATTCCTCATTGACAAGAATGTTTCAATTTGTGCATATTAATGAAATAAAATGACTAATTGTTAATTTTGACATTGCTTTTCTGACATATGTAATTTTGAAATAATCAATAGAACTAAAGACGACATGAGACGACGAAAAATAAAATTGTTAAAAACAACCACACATAATTATATATCTTGACTTAATTTTAACGTATTCACATTAATATCAAAATATTATACCAATTTTAATTATTTCATTTGTTTGTAATTAATAATAGCATTCAATATTAAAAGACCTAGATTCTTTTTTTTTATTTATACGCCACATCTGGCAAGGACATGAGTTACGAAATTTAAGTTACTATACCACATATTATGCTATTGTATGATGTATACTCACCGACCACCGTGTTCTGACAAATAAATTATTTATTATTTTAATTTGGAGGAATGTGCGTGGATTCCACACTAATTTGTATCAATGAATATCAAACAGATTTTGTGGGACTTCACGGAACGCTTCTGAACATTTACTGATACACAGCAGCTGTTTTGTAAAGATGGTTGACGATATAACACGCTCATCTAAAAGACACCTATATTTCTTGATTTAAAGACAAGACAGACACAAGTTATGTACTTATTTGGCTTGGGTCATGAATACCACTTCTTACAAAAATAGAAATAGATTGAAGTTAATTATTTTCATCCGTTTCTTGTGCTACATCTACAATTTTTCCCGCTGTGTAACACCGGGAGACGCGAGATACCTGCCAGAGCTGAAAACGTTATTCCATATTTTTTTTCTTTTTTAAAAGGCTAACCTATCAAGGTTAGCCTTTTACCACTATCTCACCTGATGGTAAGTGATGATGTGGTCGAAGATGTTATACAGGCTAACCTAGAAGTACTGGTTCTTAAAGACAGCTGCCGGAACACTCCGTTAGGTGTTTGGCGACAGATTTTCTACTTGAGGGTGGTAGGTAGCCAGGCGGGCATTAGCAAAATGCCCTACCACCATGCTGTAACGACTGCCATCCTAAGATAACAACCGGGACCGACGGCTTAACGTGCCCTCCGAAGCACGGAAGCGCTCAGTAGTAATGTCACTAGCGGTCACCCATCCAACTCATTACCGCGGGCGACGTTGCTTAACTTTGCTGATCGGTTAAGAACAGCTAAGTAAACTTCGCTACGAGCGCTTCAATATAAAATTTAATATAAAAGTAAATACTTGCTAAGCATGCAAAAATGTTTGAGATCGTATAGGGCATTCACCGTTTTAAAATCGTTTTAGAATGTTTTAAAAAAGCTGGATATTTTTCTTCTACTGATGTGAAAACAAGTCTCTTCATGTTGGATCATCTGCCACATTTTCTTCGAGATAAACAATGTCATCAGCAAACAACATACACATCGGTGTCTCTTCTTATTATTGTAGTGAGTTCATTATTTATGGGGGATGGTAGATAAGAGTACAAGAAGCCTTCTTCAGGTCAACGATCATTTCTTCAACTTTATTCTAGGTATACATTACGTCTATTTAACCTATTAAATATATTATAACGCCTGCATACTTCCAAAGAATTGGTATCGGTTTCATAGCTCCCAAATTGCTCTGTTGAAATTTTTAGGTTTAAACTATTGAGATTCGATCCTATTGCATATAAGTCTTATCTTATCAAAAAACCCAATAATACTTATAAACATCTGCGAACAGGTATGGATTGATATATTGATAGTGAATGCACAACGCCCGGCAGCAATTACGAAACAAATTTAGTTTCGTTTGTCATTAAAATACCTAGATTCCAGTCTTGATGGGTTCCACCGCAGTTTTAAATCTGTGTTTTGACTGGAACGATAATGTAGCAAGTGAAATTATCGTGAACGAGAGGTGCACGTAATCGTAAGTATCGTAACGACAGACTGACGAGCGGAGAGCAGTGTCATGTAGAACAAGGACGGTGACTGTAAGAGACAAAGTGACGTGCGTTACGGTAACTATGAGACTTCTTCGTTACTTAAAAAAAACTTTATTCTGGAAAGCCCTTGTGATAGGAAATTCATAAAACTACTCGTTTATAAAAACAAAATACACATTTGACCAGAAAACTGGTAACCTGAAGCATAGAAAGGACGTTAGGAAAATTTCCCAAAATGTATACCTACTTGCACAGAATAAATTTATTCGTAGGCTACTAAAGTTGTTGTTTGGCTAGAGTACAAGTATTGAAACTTGAGGAAGAGGAGTAAAATGCTAACAACCGCTTAGTATTGACTGCTGCTAGTCCTAACAAACATTTGGTGTTGTTTTTTTTTCGGTATGTTTATGTTTTTTTGACGGAATAAGCACGAGGACAACCTGATGTTAAAAGTCTATTGTGCCTGTAATTTAATATTTCATATTTTTTATTACTTAACTCGATGTAAATATTCAAAACTCTATTCAAAGGAAGCGCGGCGCGGTCCAGTGTTGCCGCAGCGGGTGCTTTTAGCTCGAAGTAGCCATTGTCTTTTACTACGAGACATAGAGCTTAAAGTATCAGATAGTACTAGAAAAACTTATTGGTTTAAGTTTTGAGGCTCTCCGATCCAAGAGCGCCTGCCGCGGCAACACTGTACCGCGCCGCGCTCCCTTTGAATAGAGTTTAGAATATTTACATCGAGCTAAGTAATAAAAAATATGAAATATTACATTGGCATAAGAGACTTTTAACATAAGGTGGGCCTCGTGTTTATTATTTGAATGATAACGATAACGCCTTTCCTATCAACCTACGTTTGTTTGGAAAGTTTCGATATGTAATAATTTGCCATTATACTGGAATCGGGTAGTCTCACAGCGTTAAAGTGAAATGATTTTATTTCTAAAAAAGAAACTTTAATTACTAGCGAAAGGCTGAGTTTTGTGAGGGCTCGCGTTTATTTTACAACCTGATTCTAGCGGTGTTAACTACGATGTATTTTAATATTGAGATTAGTTCTGTTGCAGTGATTTAACTCTTTGATTTTCTAACAGATGGCGTCAGTAGTACAATGGTATCCAATGAATACAAAATTGATTATCTTTTTTTTAATGGTTATACTTTTTTATCTAGGTATGAAGTTGAATTACTATGTTAAAGCACACATCTATAGACGTGATAGTTTTTCAGTAAGGTGTGCCACAAGATGTTCACGTTGTGGTATAGTGATAGTAAAGTGAATTACTTCTTAGAACACGAAATCAAATTGTTTGTGATATGACATATTAAAACTATTGAATTTATATCCATTATTATTAATTGTAAATTAAATGGAATTGTTTTAATATTAATGTATTGTTGACATAAAAACTAAAAACTGTTATTATTAAATCTTAGTTAGTTATTCATATTATTGTTTGTTCAATATGATCGACCAAGCTGTTGTGACTATAATATAATAATGTGTGACAGTTTAACAATAAATATATCAGATTCAGCTGAAGTTTATACAATAATTATTCTTCCTGTCCGGGAAAGGCGTGATGATGTTTATTTATATATTAAAAGGCGGTATGTATGTACAATAACTTTATTACTTTAAACATATTAATATAAAAATAGCACTAAGTGTATAATACGGATTTGCTTCACTCTGGCCGCGCCGGTCTCGTGCTCTTCGGTATGAATATACAGAGAAGGCCGCTCGCTGAAACAAAAATATACACATTATTGTTTTTTAATTATATATTTTTTTTTTACCGACGGTATGCCGTTTCCCCTAGGGATGCCGGGTTAGAATCGCACCTCCCCATATCATCCCGCGGGTGTCGTAAAAGGTGACTAAGGGAAAATACTGGAAGCCACCTTCCAGCAGCGCCTTCCAAAGAACTGCCATCTTACACTGCGATCCCCAAGCCGCCTGCCAAGCGTGTGGATTATGCCAAATACCCCCTTTATGGGGGAGGCTGTGTTCAGTAGTGGACGATCCGGCTGATACATTATGCCTTTAAATATAATTATATGTAGAATAATGAATGTGATCACGCTGGCACTTTAGCCATCGCATCTTTCTGAAACAAACGTGAGTGCACCGCGACTACTTCTACGAAGCGACTCAAGTGGCCCAAAAATGTAGGTAACCTCGGTAGTGGTTACATATTGGAGCCGTTCGGTGTGCAGACATTGACTCCGTGAGGACCGGGGGCATATTATTTTCCAAAACCTAAAATTGCTAGCTTTATTTGGCGTTATGAGTTAACATTTCTATTCAACGAGGCAATGCTGCCCGCATGCTGGGAACACTGCCAACTGGTAGTAGGTTGAAGTAATAATACATGCCTGTGAGCCTCCAATTGCCTTTAAGTTGCCTAAATGCTCTGGTTGTAGAAGCTGTAGTTTTGGATAAATTTTATAGTGTTTTGTAAGAAAAGGCACACTACCGGTAAAAAATATAATAATTAATGATATACAACCATTACAAGCCCCGTGGGGTGCCGGAATAGAATGTCACCTCCGTTTTTCTACCTGTAAAAGGCGACGAAAGGTATATACCGGAAGGTGGGCAGCAGCGCCTTCTGAGGAACTGCTCCCCAAGATTCATGCCAAGCGAGGGGATTACGGCAAACCCCTCCTAGGTTGATAAAGTAGAACACAACCATTACAATTTACAATGAATTCATCATTTGGAACATACGAGTAGACATGACTGAAGCAGTGATGGCTCAGTGGCATTGGCTATGGACTGCCGCGTAGCAGGTCCATGGTTCGAATCCTACCGCAGGCTTTAGCTTCACCGCATGGTGGAAGGGCATTTTGCGAATGCCCGCCTGGCTAGCGACCACCCTCAAGTAGAAAATCTGTCGCCAAGCACCTAACGGTTCGTTCCGGCAGCTGTCCTTGAGAGCCAGTGAAATTACAGGCACATGAGACTTAACAGCTATGTCTCACATTGACGGGTACAGTGCAATTCATGACACTTGTAATGAAATGCATCTGTTATAGGAAGAAATTAGTCCCCTTAACATCTGGTGGGCCACGAGCTTGGTCCGTCACCATAACATAAAAAAAATAAAAAATTCTTACAAAACTAACATATATAAAACTCTGTTTTAAATTCATTATAAGAAATAAATAAAAGCTATTATTATTATTTATTATCTCATTTGCCCGTTTTTTACAGATTTAATACAGAACGAGTAACCAAAATAAGAGTTAGTTTTCATAAAAGGATTCATCGGAGAGAGATATCAATACTTACTTATGAGAAAAGTCCCGAACATATAGATGGGGACGACGCAGTGCTTGTCGACCAACGCGCCGAACACAACGTTACCGACGATGGCGCCGACGCGGCCACACATCACTGTTACTGCCATAGCCGTGGCTCTGCGGAAAAAGAAACATATATAAACAAAGTTTATTCTACGAAGATGGAATCGTGGGTTTTATCAGAAAAATACATGCATAAAAAAATATTTTTGTATTTGATACAATCTTCCTTCGCTCTGTTAGACCTTTCTCCAATTTTTAAGATTTGAATCACACAGCATGGTGGAGCTTAATTGGAACCTGTTACGCCTTAAGTAACGTAAGAAGTAATTTTAAGTAGAATAATTGTATCCAAGCACGTCGTCCGGGTTGGAGGGACCTCCGCTGCGTTCAGTATTTGAATGGGTGAGTGCTAATGACATTACTACAGAGCGTACAAGTGCTTCGGAAGGCACGTAAAGCCTTTGGGCCCGATTGTTGTCTTAAGGTGGCAGTCGTTATAGCATGGGGTAGGGCATTTTACGAATGCCCACCTGGCTAGAAATCTGTCGCCACCTAACAGTGTGTTCTGGCAGTATTTGAGAGCCAGTAATTGAAGGTTAGCCTGAAAAGTATCATCGATCGCATCATCATTTAATAAATGAGCTTTAAAAAAAATCACACTTACAAATTTATAGACCAGAATATTATTATCTTGAGCGGGAATTGGACCCGAGTGTCTTCTCTCCCTCCTAAGTCTTCCACTTATGCTCTCGCAATTACTGAAAACTGTTTTCCTATCTTGATGATATAGTCATTGAGAGTGAATGACAATCGGTCCCGTAAGCAGGGTCACTAAATAGAGAGACAATTTTTTTCCTTAAAATGAAACCGACTTCAACACTCATAAGTGTAAAATAACTTGTTGAAGTCGGTACCATGATAGTTCAAAAGTAACTATTATCACAATATTGTGCCCGTGGTACCAACTTCGACAAGTTATTTTACACTTTTGCGTGTTGAAGTCAGTTTCATTTCTGGTAAAAAAAAACACTATATTTAGTGACCCTTGCTACTTACGGGACCGATTGTCATTCACTGTCAATGACTATATCATCAAGGTAGGAAAACACTTTTCAGTGACTGGAGTGTTACTCAAAAACGGCTAAACCAATTTTGATGAAGCATACGCTTTTAAATAAAAAAAAGAATGATCAAAATCGGTTCACCCAGTCAAAAGTTCTGATGTAAGAAACATAAAAAAACAGTCGAATTAAGTACCCCCCCCCCCCTTTATTTTTAAGTCAGTCAAAAAACAGCACAGAATTCTAATACTGAAAAGTGTCAAATAACTTGTGGAAGTCAGACCATGAAAATGGAAGTTGAGCAAAGGGTGACCAACTTCTACAAGTTAATTCATATTTTTCACTGTTACAAGTCGGTTCCCGTTGTTTACTAAAAAAAATATTTGCAGGGATAAGTTGATACTCACGCAACTTTAGTAGGAAAAATCTCGCAAATTACGCAGAAAAGAACTGCCTCTGTGCAGCTGACGATCGCTTCGAAGAGGCAGGAGAGAATAAGGTTCTGGAGTGAGGATTGCACCAAGTTAAGCCCCAAGGCGGCCAAACCAGAACTGATCAACATCATCACTGAAAAGAGAAAAATTATAAAATTTTACATTACCTTCGCATATAAAATAGCAACGCGCTTTCTATGTTTTGCTGATCAAAACTCATTGGATTGGAAGTTCAAGCTAGAAACCAAACCCATAAATCGATGGATGCAGCCTACCTATAATATACCCTGTCTATAATATACAAAGCGACCAATTTTTCCATACAATAGCAAGCATTTTATTGCATGATAGGACATTTTGCGAATGCCCGCCTAGCTACCACCCTGAAGAAGAAAATATATCGCCATGCACTTAACAGTGTGTTCCGGCAGCAGTCCTTGAGAGCCAGAAACATTACAGGCAAATAAGACTCAACAACTGTATGTCTCAGTGTGACGGGCGCAGTGCAATTTCACATGAGGAAATGCATCTGTTATAGGCAGAGGTTAATCTGCTTAACATCAGGTGGGCCTCGTATTTGTTCCGTCACAATAACATAAAAAAAATTTCAGCATCACTAAGTATCATCAGCTGGAACACGTTCCCTGTTAACTGATGCCTTCCCTACTCGGGATATATTTTGCAATAATTCCTACGTTAGCTGACGTCTTGGGTAATTCATTAATTGTAATAGTGTCAATTTCCTAGAAGGCGCTACTGCCCACATGGGAAGACCCTCATCTCTTCTAGCCCCTACACACACACACACACACACAATTTCAATATCACCTAAAGCAAAGTGCGCACGCGGTGGTCTGTTTCGCTCGTCTTACTAGATAACACCTATTCACTCTGTACTTGAAAGCAAGTGGAAATCGGTGGTCTCTGCCTACCCCTACGGGGGAAGAGGCGTGATTGTATGTATTTATGTATAATCTATGAAGATTATACATAAATACATAATTTATGTATAATCTTACTGTATAATCTATGAAGATTATACATAAATACATACAATCACGCCTCTTCCCCCGTAGGGGTAGGCAGAGACCACCGATTTCCACTTGCTACGATCCTTACATATCTCTTACGCTTCATCCACATTAATCAATCCTTTCATACATAAACATCGGTGTGGGGTACTCCTGACCTGGTCTTTTTACAGAAAGTCATCAATTTGATTTCGGGACGTTCGCCGAGGTCTTCCCCTTCCAACACTTCCGTTCGTCCGGATTATATCTATCAGGAAATATAAACGCTGGTAGGGTATTCCGTACTTCAACCATAAAAGACAAAACGATATCTTGTGCTACCGCAGTTTATGGACGTGGAACAAAACACAGTAGATTCATATATTGCAATATTTTCTGGGTAAGCGCGCTCCATCATCGATCGCATCATCACTCAACATCAGGTGAGATAGGGGTCAAGTGCTACCCAGTACAGAACAAAAAAAATAAAAAAAATCCAGCATCTTGTTGTCCGAAGAAAGAAAACATATTAACGATGCTAAGAAGTAAATAGACTTATTTAATATACCAATTTATATGTTATGAGTAAAACTTACCTAACATGATCTTCTTGCCAATGATGTTGATGGTTAGACCCACTGACAGTGCTGTAGGAACACAGCTGAGTGCTACCACCAGCGTGTGAATGTACACCTGGTCGTCTAGCGTCTGCTCCTGGAAACCACAGGCAGGTTGGTATCAGAACTGATGAAGTACTGACTAACTATAAGAATTAGTCGTGAAGAATAGGTTATTTTTCTACTTAGTTAGCTTATATAAGACCAAAAGTTACGTGTGTTTCGGTTTTATTGTGTACTTAAAAACGACTTAGTGCTTGAGGTACTTAGTTAGAAGTGATAAAAAAACCTGTATCCTATCCTGGATCTAAAGAAACTTTGGACCTAATTTAACGTTGGTGTACTTGAAATGAAACGTTCCTTTTTATAATGAGTCCAATATATTCAGGCGTTACTTAGCGGATATCCATAACAATAAATAAAAAACATTCAAAAACTATTGTGAGCATTATTAAGTTAATGATTTAGAGAAAGCATTGAAAGAAAATGTATGATGGCTAGTTTGCCTAATTTTCTAAATCAACGCGCGATGTGACGTTAGCGCTCGTAACGTAGTTTAGGCTTTGCCGATCAACGTCCACTACAGTCATAACTTGGTAGGGCATTTTACGTATGCCCGTCTGGCTAGCTACCACTTTCAAGTAGAAAATTTGTAGCCAAACAATTATCAACGTGTTCGGGCAGCTTGAGCGCAAATCATTGTACATTGGTCTCAACAATATTTTCAATCCAAAGTGAGACGGTGCCTATCGTTAAGGCTAGTATATCAGCGATTAAAAAAATATACATACCACGTATCTTAACTGAATAATTTTCGACGCGTTTTTATTCTACACGAAGCATCATCTTGAGGTATTGACTTAATGAGCGCATGATTGTAAAATGTATGAGAGGATTTATGAAAATTTTCCTGCTAAACCAATATAATGCAATTAACGCCAATAAATTCAAGATGATGCTTCGTGTAGAATAAATACGCGTAATATTTATATGTATGAATACTTTCTCAAATCGTACTTACTACTACATTCGCTTCCCTGCTGGCATTAGTGAGGTTGTAGGAGACCTCGCAGACTCCCGCTGACGCGTCAGGGTACAGTGAGGAGTACTGGCTGAACCTCTCGAACAGGTCCGGGAACCACATCATCAGGGTGTAGTAGCTGAAGTTTACAGAAAACTTGTAGTTAAATACTTATTAAAACATGTTTTATGACCTGTATACCTTTATTTATCAAAAACATCTATATACAACACCAGCGGCAAAAATATAGTCCCGACTAGTGTCTCTCCAAATAGTCACAGAACAATATTCAGTAGGGCCCATTCTCAACGGTACAACACTGCAGTTGTACCGGGGCATTTAGTTCCGATTCCCCCTTTGTCTCTCGGCAGCGAGACAAGCCGAGCTCCGAACCACAGCGGTGCCCTTGAGCTCGCTGTCACCCCTCCCGATAGTAGCAAGGCGTTTTCGGCGCCCGTAGGAGACGGAGGTATAAGGCGCTTTTTGCCTTATACGCCCGTCTCAGAACTAATAATAATAAAGTTATTAATAAATGACCAGCAATTATATTTGCTGTTAATCGGACAGCTAAAGTTCCAGGTCGAATAATATTACTAATTGTTTCAATTAATACCCGCCACGGCTTCGCACGGGTAAAATATCACAAAATTCAACTTTTTTTAAATATTTTTTCGCCTATGTTCGTCAGGGATAATTTAGGATTCTAATGGAAATAGAATTTTTCAAATCGCTCCAATCGTTTCAGACCCTACTCAATGCAAACAAACAATCAAATCTTTCCTATTTATAATATTATTTTTTCATATTTATTCGTAGATTATTTTAGACTACATCTACTAAAACAAAAGCATTTAGACAGGCAGCCCTCTACCAGTTGGCAGCATGCCTAGCATGCTGGCAACATAATTTTGATTTTGAAACCCCGTTTGATTGCAATGCTTATTAGTTGAGCCAAATAAGTGTCAGCATTTTGATCACATTTTGCAATGATAGCTCTAAATCTTGTAGAAATTATGACCCAGTACTATCTGATATGGATCGTCACGCAGTAGATCGGTGATTTGAAATCCCCGCGGGCTTGAGCTTTCATTGCATGCTGGAAAGGCATTTAACGTATGAAAACTGTTAGAACAGTGCAGTTCTGCCAGTACACTAGGCATACTGCCAACTGGTAGTGATTATTAAGACCTGTCTTTAGGTTGCCTTAATGCTTTCGTTATAACAACTGTAGTGTAGTATTGTATATACAATAAAACACTACAAACTATACAGTTTGTAGTGTTTTACTAATAAAAGTAAAGATATAACGACGGCAGAAAAAATCTTTTAGCCTACCTAACGTTTATTCGTTACCTAGATGTTTTCTATGTAGTGCGGAAACAAGTAAACCAAAAATACCAAATGAGCCGGTATTAGCTTTTGTCTCTTTCCTTCACTGGTACAGATAATTTAAAGATCTTTAATGTTTTGTAAGACACTACAAAACATTAAAGATGTTTTGTGTTTGCCACATGAAAAAGTTTCCCTCAGGCTTTTGATTATCATTTTACTTAAATCATATTGAAGGCATACCTGAACATGAGGCCAAAGTCAACAAAGCAGCACAGAACCAGCAGTCCAATATAAGGCGGTGTGACCAGCATCTTCTTACGGTTCCAGAACGCATGCCATCTCTGATTCCAGGTCAACGGTGCTTTGGTCTCATTGCCATTATTATCAGCGGATACGATCTCTTCTTCATCGCCGTCAGTTGCACTAATCATGGATTCCACCTGGGGAAAAGGATTAAATGATGTTTTAAATACATAACGTTTGTAAGTAGTCTAGACCACTGCAAGTTAAACCATTGGCATAGAACATATATACTTCGTATAGAATGGACACTCCTCTCCCCCCCACCAAAACGAGTCTTCCTCACCCCGCCACAGATTCTGAGCTGTCGCTAAGCTGACTTGAGTACGGGACGCGTAACTCGCGCGCGATGACGTGACAACGAAGCGTGTCGTTTTTACGAGAATTTTAAAGGTTGAGATTGGTACTCTTATATGTACTCTTGTGTTATCAACTAAACGAGAAAAGGATTGTTTGTTGTAAATAATGTTTTTTTTATGAGATGAAGATAAATTACCTATTATTGTAATTGTTATTATTATCATTACTTGTATAAAATGTGAACTTGAAATGATATTTGTGTATAGTGTAGGTATCTATTATTGTATAAGTAATGGAGTAAAATGTACCAACTCGGTTGTGTGTTGCATATTCCTACGTCGTACATGGAGTGGGATTGTTGTGTTTGAAATGTTTCTGAAGGTAGGTAAGGTACGCATAACCTATGAAATCTAATAAGATTGTTAGGTAGATAAGTACAACAATTATTCATACGATGACAACCTTAGAGTTCACGCACACATTTACGCGTGTACAAAAACAACATTTGTGTAGTGTCTGTGTGTAGTAGTTTGAACGCGGCTTTTGTATAGAGAATGAGTCGAGTGTCCAGGCTGTGCCATTGGTCATGACTATGTATGGGATCCACCTCAGATTAGGAAACTAGGGAGATAGGTAATGAAGGCGTGGCAAGTGCGAACGCATCTGGCCTAAATCAGGCTTGTTTGTAAGGAACCCATCGCGCGCTTGGTACAAATCAACAAACAAATCAGTTTATCCGATTACGCAATGGATCAGTGTTTTAATAGCGGTATCTGTGTGTGTAACTAGTGACCGCTACATGGTGAAACGCAATCTATTTTTGCATGTGTACGATTAGTGTATTCGTTGCAGCGGAAATCATGGTGTGCGTGGCAAAATGTGCATGTATGCCATACTTATCGTTTTTATTGATGGGGGAGTGTAAATGGGTGGGAGAGACGCGGCGACACTTTTATGTGAACAAACACGGACTGAAGGCAAATCTCTCTATTTCTCTGATCTGTGGGATCCACGACTCAAATGGTTGTTCTCAATCTACGATGGGCTTACACATCACCGCATGGTGGTATTTGTAAAGTGTATTTTATGAATGCACTTTACAATACAACTTGGCTGAAGAGCTACGGCCTTCAGGTAGAATTCTGCTGCGAAGAAGTTTATGTGGGTTTTGGGAGGTGTCGCTCCAACCCCATACGATGGATAAGAACGAAAAGACAATTTGGAGTCATAAATATAGTCATATTTCATGTTGGCTTAGCGGTCAGAGTATACCCCGGCTATAGGGATGGATGACGCGAGTTGAATCCACCCCTATAGCCGGGGTATACTCTGCCTGCGATACAAATACCTCCATGCGGTGAAGTTCATACATTTATAACGACACTTTACTGTAACACTTTACTAAACATTAATGCAAATTGACTTAAGCTGTTTTTAATTCAGATATGGTTTTGTAACATAAGTGAGGTGAAAAATCGTGTGTTGCGCTCGGCAGCAACGTTATTTTGCGTTTTGAACCTTTGAAACCTTTTGTGTGCTCAGGATTGTATATTAGAACCCTTCTCTTCGTTTATGGTTCAATCCTAGAATCCTTTGCTTCTTCTGGTGTCAACAAAAGTACTCGCGCCACATTATATCAACTTTGCAGTCTTGCATAACAAATAACTATTATATCCATTCAATTAAAGAAATACGAATATGACAAATGTTTTAATGTTAATGCAGTCAAGGACTCTTTCTGACGACCTCAAAAAATTATAATAGTTTAAATTGAAACAAAAATACTGAGTGAGAAAACACAATTGACGCGGTGGCTTGCTGAGAAATGTTTCTTTAGTTTAAACTACGAAAGATTACATGAATTTTTTTAATTTTAAATTATTAAAATTAAAATAAGTAGCTTTAAAATGACATTCATTTATATATAATATAAAATTTTCTAGACATTTTAACTTAAAATGAATTAATTTGAAATTGTATTTATACGTCTGTAAAGACAAGTTTTAGCGGAATGACATTCTTATTATTATTTTCTAAAATTGTACCTAAAACATATTCAATAATAAATCAATATGAATATGAATGATTATGAGCAGGCCTAAAAATGAAAACTGTTTGTTAAATCAACAAACAGTTTTATTTCACGGGTTGTTGTTGTACGGCCACTTTTACTTACAGGAAAATCCTTCTCTTTCAGCTTAGAGTTCACCACAAATATCCTCTGTAAGACTTTGAGTGCTTCATCTGCCTTATTTGCATGCAGCAGGTATCTTGGGCTCTCCGGGAATGGGAACAGCATCATCACAACCAGGAGACTGGGTATCCCACAAGCAGCAACGAAGACTCTCCAGGAGGTGTACTGGAAATCTGCTCCAGGGTACGTGATGTTAAAGCGAGGGTCTCTGATGATCAGGAACGCTATGCCTGGAAGAAGACATTGATGTCAAATATGAATTTTCTATTGAAATCGAACTATGGATGAGCTATACGAAGTATGGATGCATCGATGTAAGTATTTATTTATTTCATTTATAGGCCTAGCATTTACCACTATCTCACCTGATACTAAGCGACGATGTGGTCAAAGATGTTGTTCAGGCTAGCCTAGAATTACTGGCTCTCAAGGACAGCGGCCGTAACACACCGTTAGGTGCTTGGCTACATATTTTTCACTTAGGGTTGCTAGCCAGGCTGGCATTCATAAAATGGCCTACCACCATGCTATAACGACTTCCATTCTGATACTACAACCGGGACGGGCGGTTTAATGTGCCCTTCGAAGCACGTGGACAGTTCAGCAGTAATACTACTAGCGGTCACCCATCAAATTCATGATCGTAGCGGACGTTGCTTATGATCGGTTCAAATTCATTTTCACTACGAGCGTTCTATGATAAAATGAATCAACGGTTACTAATCACGCCACATATCCTACCAAGTGTATCCGAAATTATATCAGCAATACCACACCGCAATCTGCATCTATTAAGGTTGAACTGGCCGGTCGCTTCTCCATACAAACGCCGTAGGGTGATCACTCCCTTATTTAAGGTTTACGGTCCAGAATTAAGTATAATACCGATCTTATTAAAATGTCGGCATCAAACAAGCCTAGATAATGACGAGATCATTCGGTATTATGCTTTATTTTGGACCTAAATCCTCAAATAAGGGAGTGATCACCCTACGAAGTTTGTATGGAGAACTGGCTGGCCAGTTCACGCAACGTATCCAGACAACCCAGATTCTATTTTGATTTTTATTTTCATCTGCTTTCACCAACATGACTTTGATGACCAATGTCGGTGCAAGGTTTACGACGGTGGAAGATAAAAACTGAAAACAAAAGCAGCCCGACCTTTAATCACGACGTTGGCATATGAAGGTCGGAGATAACGAGGAGATTTGGCACGACACGCGAATTAGATGCGCTAGTGGTTGTTGTTTAGTTGATGCGTGTCGCGGTTTAATGCCGTGTGGGCGGTATCTTGTGATACGACACTGATAGGAAATACGTCTGCTGATTGTTTGGCAGGTTAGAAAGTTTCCTGGTGGAGAGTATTTAGTTTAAAATATAAATTTGCTTGCAAGCTTTGGCAGGTTTTTTTTTATGCCTGATAGGTTAGCCTTTTACCACTGTCTCACCTGATGGTACCTGATGATGTGGTCGAAGATGTTGTTCAGGCTAACCTAGAAGTACTTGTTCTCAAGGACAGCTGCCGGAACACACCGCTAGGTGCGACAGATTTCCTACTTGAGGGTGGTAGCTAGCCAGGCGGGCATTCGCAAATAGCCCTACCACCATGCTAGAACTACCGCTATCTTTCGTTTTCATCAGAGACGCTGCTCAACAACTTTGAACACTTCTTTTTCAACAGGAGAACATAAAACAATCCGGAATATGTGCCTATAATTTTCAAGCTATGCTCACTGGCATTTCACTATGGATGCTCTTTTATTAAACGCGTATTATATCTTGATCCCTTATTTCGGCTGTTTTGATTGTACAAAAAAACTAATATAAAGAAGGTAATTAAAGTCATTTTGTGTGTCATCTGTATTCTTCTGTTACTATAGTATCTCGGCCAAGACCTAAGCCCGAGCTCAGGGGTACACTGAAAAACAGCGTTATGATCACATCATAGTGTAAACATAACACATGCTGAGTATATCCCTATTGCCCTAGGATATAATTATTAAATTAATATTAGTAAGTTAATTATTAATTCATAATATTCAAGTAAATGAATAGTGTAAAAATTTTGTTATTTTAGCGGCAAAAAATGATCTTTTTAATTATTTATTTTATTTACCAAGAACAATTACCTTCAGGCAGGCAGTCAGCGATAAAACCGAACACTAAACATTTTATAATTATATCCATAAGCTCTCTTTGTGCTGATCGCAAATATACATTTTTAATATGTTTTTGTGATGTCAATATGTTGTTAGAGAACACGTATACCATCATACCGACCCCACATACATGCGATAAGGGTAGGAAGATGACTATTAGAAACAAGACTGGCATACCTGGTAGCAGGATAGTCCCAAAAGTCCAGAACACCTCCAGCCTGCACAGCATCACGTCTCGATGCCTCAGCGACAAGAAGTCCCCGAAGTAAGGGAACACCAGCCCCGTAGCTCCTATGATGCCAAAACCAGAGAAGAACCTGCAAGATCACAGAGTCTACAACGAATAGTTACGTCGGGAATGGAAGAAATTGGACTCAAAGTGAATAGACTTATGGTATACGCCGGCTGCAGAGAATGAGTATCAAAGCAGTTGCGTTGCAGTATTCATGTTTGTAGAGTAACAGAGATAGCAAATAGTTATTTGTGCAACAAGAGACCAAAGTCGTTTTTTGCTGCGAGTACTGATTTTGAAGTCAGAGTGTAGCTAGAGATTCAAAGGCACGAGATGCAAAAATCTTTTCACTTCGGCAACGAGATCACTTTAGGAGATAAAATAATAAACAGGAATAGATTTAAATAACTATTAACTTATTCAACTCTTTACGCCAGCCACGAAATTGTATTCCCGCTCTTTTATTTAAATTAAGGTGTGTTCGGAAATAGCACCCATGATGTTTTATTCTTCAAAATATATTACTTAACATTTTTGAAACTAGAATTAAATATTTTCAGGTTAAATATCAGTTTTATTTGTCGTAAATACTTATTTTCGTTGAAATACAACAATATTATATTAAAAGACATAATTATCTTTTATGCAATTTTTTTTTAGTTAGTACGATATTCCGAACGTCTTTGAGGTCGAATTCAAAATCGGAACTTCTAAAGGGCTGGTCTTTGTCTCTCTCTCTCTAATGGCGGGAAAAAGATAGAGTGTGAATATTACGAATTGTATGATTAACCCAAGGCTGTGTAATTATAAGATAATCGCGGCTATCAGAAAAAAAAGGTTACTTTGTCTCAGTGAGCAAAATTGCATTTTGCTCTCTGATTTCAGGCAAAACCTACATGTTTGAGCTACTGAAGTGAAAATGAAATTTGTGACGTCTGTTTTGGGCCATTTTAAAGTCGATAATTATTCGCGTGGCCTATTTGGCAGACCACATTGCTCGACACGAACTAATAACGGATGGGGAGGAAAGGCTGTCGAGTGCTCAACCCCGAAACCGGAAGACGTGGAATTATTTGAAAACTCTTTATAATTATTCGTACGGAGAAGTACTTACTGTCACCATAATTATTTCTACCGCCAAGCATTTGCCTGTCACCAACATAAATTAAACAAATATTGTAATAACTTTATTATATAGTAAGTATGTAACAACATTGTTAAAAGATGTTTAAAAGAATGGGCCCGAGTTTCTTGCCCGTTCTTCTCGCATTTATTTGCTGAACGTGGCATTACTATGTAGAATAATATTTCAATACTAAAATTTGTAATTGACCTTCATAAGGGCGTCGTAGACGCCTAAATTGAATAAATGATTTTAATTTTGACTTTGACATTAATGTCCATATTGCTGGGTTTGAAAGGTACCGGTGAAATTAAAGGCACATGACATTACAACTTAATTTCAGCAGCATATATTCACTTTAACCAGAAGCATATAGGACATGCATGCAAAATTTCAACGAGAATGAGCGTTTGATTTTTAAAATACAACGAAACTACCTTTGTAAGGAAAGCGCTATAATGACGCTATAAAAATCATAAGCTAGCCTCTGATCACAATATATCAGCTAATTAAATAAACTTTCATGTAATAGTTTGGTGTGTGAGTTAGTCATAGATACACTGAGTGATAAATGAGATTCGGACCATTTTCTGTAAATTATGCATTTAAAATTATAAATATTTATGCAATTGATTGTATTTCTTACGGATCTACGAATAATAATATTTATTCGTAGTTACGGATAAACGTAATATTCAATATTTTATAAGGCATTAGGGATGATTTAAAAAAACTTATATGAAATATACAATAATTACCAAACCTTACAAGCGTAGATGACGTGCGTTAAATTAAAATACTAAATGACAATTTGTAAAAATAAGATAGCTACAATAGAATAAGTGAACATACCATATCATCAAAGGAGAATTGAATTTTCGTATTAAGACTTTTTACAGTTTTCACCGAGGTCTGTCTACATATCTGACTCTTTATGGTCATCTCGGTTAAATTTGGTATTGTAGAATAATGGTTCTGTGTATGATATTGAATTATAAACGTTGTTAGATTTATTTGGAAATAGAAATTGGGCCAAACGTAAACTAATCCCGGACATATTAAATTGATATATCAATTAACGAGATCACTTAACAAAATAACATTTGTAAAACAATCTCACTTCACAGTGTAATTTTAGCTTGTAGAAATTTTCTTCATATATATAGAATAGTTAGATATGAAATTCCCAAAGTTTGGGACCTAAACGCTCAGTTTGATGTGAAAATACCCCTCCGTAGTTTATTCCTAAAACTTCTTGGTACTAATTATGACAGAATCTGTTTATAAGACTGCCTCATTGGCTCAATGTCATGATTCAATGTCCCAATTTGCAGGCTCTAGGACAAGACACGTGTTTGTTTTCCCTACACAAAGTTTTCAATATGTACAAATATTAGACTGCCTATGTGCCTGCTTGTAGGTTATCCGAATGCATTCATTGTAGTGCTGTATATAGTTCGTATTATTTTGTTAATAAAGGCTGTGCTTGATAGGTGACAATAGGTTCGCCCCCTATGCCCAGGGACCAAATCTAGTATGGTCAGACAAGACACTAACCATTAGGTCTAATGATATTTGTGATGATTGTTATGAATATTGCCTATTCGTTGAAACAACATCTTCCCTTAAGTTATGTAGTGTTTATGGATTATCTGTAACATCAAAATATAATTAAAAGATACCTGCAAGCCAGGAATGCTGGAAAGGACTGGACGAGGCTGGAGAGGAAAGCTGCTAACGCATCCAGAAGTAGGGCTCCTATGATAGCTTTCTTCCTGCCTCGAGCATCAGCCAAGTTTCCCCAGAAATAAGACCCCACGCACATTCCTGTAAAACAAATGTTTGATTATAATGCATATTATATTTACCATGACAAAGATAATTTATCTCATAAAATTAAAGGAGGAATTCTTGTATAATGAGATGTATAAGCTACGAATAATGCATATTTATTTGAAGATTATAAGTGTATAACAGTAAAAATAGATATATAAATATCAAGGATATCGGAAACGGCTGTAACAAATTGGATAACATTTTAGTAATTAAACAACATTGATAAAACTTTAACTTGATCGTGGTCACAGGGTCACAGGTGGTCACAGGGTGACCACGATCACTGCAAAGTGTTTGAAACGTTGGGACAAAAATAATTATAAATGTACGCGATTTAAACCGTTTAAAGTTGTTTAATTACTATGTGTAACAATCGCGAAAACTTAAGACAACATTATGTATAACATTTTTTTATAGACTAGCCGGCCGCGGCTCTGCCCGCGATTATTTCGGATATCGCGCAAAACCATTTGCGCAGTTGAATAAAATTTACCCTATGTCCTCCCCCGGATCTCAAACTATTTCCATACACTGAGAAAAACGACTTTGGAGCTTAAATCAAATTTGACCTTTTACCGTTGAATTGTAACTACGCAAGGTGAATTCAATCAATAAAAATGTACCATGTTTTATAATAAACACAACCGTCAAAAACGCCTTCCGTAAAGTATTTTCAGAATTGTACTTGTTATACGATAATAATTGCGGTATTGACCATAAAATATACCTTACTTTTACGGCGGTTTATATATGGTGATTATCACTATAACGTACGACTTAATCAGCCTCATCGAAAAGTCAATATTTAAGAAAAACCACATAATACACCTTAAATGAAGACGAAAAGAAACATTCGCCTTCACTGACCTCGTTTAACGCCTGAGTTGGAAGGCGTTTTTGTACGTATTTACGTTTGGTCGGTTTTTTGGCTTCATACCATATAAATTGGCCATCATTAGGGCGCTTTTGACTTTAGATTTTTCTCAGTGTACCAAATTTCATCCAAATCGATGTAGTTGTTTTTAAGTATATTCGTGTCATAGAAAAATCCAAAAATACTAATTTTTTCTTCATTATAATATTAGTGTAGATAAGGTTTTCCTTTTTTAATTTATCTATGTTAACGACTTCCTTAAAATATACAATTTTACAATTTTTTTTAAAATTGATTTATTGAGCCTATTTTTACAATTTTATAAAGCGACATCTCGTTTTTTTTATGTATTTGCATCATTGCTCATTTATTTTATGTCAAGATGTGGAGCCTACTGCTCGCTTATATTACATACCAAAGTAATAAAACAGTGTATTGCGTCACGGGCTACGAATAATTGATTGGTAGGTCAGGGGTAACTTATTGAATTCCTAAAGTAATGAAGTACTGATAGCCTTGATTGAAAAGATAGATTAATTTATTGATTGATCATGAAACACTGATAGCCTATGGAATGCCGTGCCGCAGATCCATGGTGCCATCCCCAACGCCGATTTGAGTTTCACCGCATGGTGAGAAGGCATTTGGCGAATGCTCGCCTGGCTACCCTTAAGTAGAAAAATGACACCAAGCATCTAACACTGTGTTCCAGCAACAGTCCTTGTGAGCCAGAAAGTAAATATGAAATTACAGTCTCATAACATTTAACAGCTGTATGGCTCAGGGTGATGAGTAGCATAAAAAGTAAATCTAGCATTCATTCATGGTAGAAGAAAGCTTTACCTTTATAAGGATACTCTACTCTTAGGCTGAAAAATTCTTATCTAATATCCTCCCAGATATGGAAAAAATTTAAAACATTTTAATGATAGGTACAGTTTCTTAGGACTCCCACAGTAAGATATGCGGTATGCAATTCTAACCCGGCACCCTACGAGGAGATATTATTTAGAGTATATTAATTAGATAACCTTATTATAATTTAAAATATGCATCATATCTGTTGTTCCACCTCCTCAAGTCGTTCTCCTTATTACTGAGGGTCATGATAACCCCGCTTTTGGAGTACTTTAGTCTTGACGGTGTCCCGCCACTTATGCCTATCTTTGGCGTTGTGGAGTTCGTGTAGATTAAAATCCAAGCCGTGCGGATTTGGTCAGACCATCTCAACTGACTACGACCCCAAAATGATCATATTTTCTATTTCAATAATATTAGCGTGAAATTATTTTTTTTCTTATTTTTTTCAGTGCCCTGTATGACTAGTGCAGTGTCTAAAGACACAGGAAGTCACATTGTCCACAACTTGTTTCTAAAAGCATGCGATTAGCGGCAACGTGTTTACCGGACGCTCGGAAGTGCAAGACTGATAGCGACTACGGCAATTACCTTGCATTCGTCTAGTAAATATGGGGAAATCACAACGCATCTACAGGTAAATAAATCTGAGCTTCATAGTCTTTGATATGTTCTTACCAATTAGTGGCGTAGCAGTCAGCTTGCCCTTGTCGCTGGAGGACAGCGAGAAGTCATACTCCGCCGCGGGCAGCACAAAGCTGAGCGTTGTGGTACTGAGAGCGCATACAGCGTACACGCCTCCGCAGGATAACAGGAGCAGCCATTGGAAGCATCCATAACCTGAAACAAAAAACACCTTAGTTATAAGAATGAAGACATTTTTCTACCGACTTCAGAAAAGGAGGAGGTACTCAATTCGTCTGTATTTTTATACTGTCGTAATGGACGTGATCGGGTCCCATCTGATGTTATGCGCTATCCTCTGCCTATAACAGATGTTCAATAACGATAAACATGTATAGTTTATTGATATATTATATAAAATTTGTTAAATATGATTAATTAAAATAAAATAAAATAAATAATTAATGGGGCTGTACAATAAAAGAGGTTTTCGCTGTACCTGCACAGCTCAATCGGACACTGCGAAAAGTGTCTGTAACTTGCAAGATTAGGTTACAGATAATGGTACGGAACCCTTCGTGCGCGAGTCCCGCTCCCACTTGGCCTGGGCGAACCAATTTTGATGATTCTTATTTTATTTGAATGCTCACGCTAGTCATGTGGTCCCATTTAAATGTTATCTAAATTATACACGAGGCTCTGTGTTGCAGCCCGAGCCGTAGGCGAGGGCGTAAATCAGCAGAGTGTTTAATGAGCAAGTGGCTCACGAGTTTCATACGCACTTTTTCAACATCCTTGCGAGGACAAAAAATATATATTGCACAAATACGATACAAACAAAATACAATGGAAAATAGCGTGCAAGTTTTTTTTTTTGCGCGTGGCAAATGTATGATGGTTGATTAGTCATAAACCTCTTTGATGTTACAAATCTTTATTACCCGGTTAAATTGAAAATGCTCTGTTTACTCGCATATAATTTGCAGTTAGGTACTAACGTAACTTTGTAGGGATTAATTACCCGATTAAATTGAAAATGATCTGTTTACTCGCAAATAATTTGCAGTTACATACTAACTTAACTTTGATGGGATAATTCTATTACGCACTAGTGTAATTTATTATTATGCACGAGGGTGTTATAGTTTGGTTTATGGCTCTAAGAACGATATAATAAAGCTTACTTTACGAGCAAGGGTGTTGAAAATATATATAACTTGCAGTCTAACTTTAATGGAAGGATAAAACGCTTAACAAAAATTAGTAATATGCACCATTTACTTTTTTAATTATTTTAAACATGTAACACTATGTCATCAAAGTCCACTCGATATAAATCGAGATACAGACGCTTCCCTTTGCGTAGTAGTATCCCATAAAACCTATTAATAGCAAAGTCAACAATCAAGGGTATACGAACCATAATTTTTCATTGTCTTTTTAGAATCGATTGAATCGGTATTGAGAGCACTTTATCGTAACGAGCCTCAATAGTTTCAAGTGCATCTCATTCGCATGCGAATTGTTTTGTACGCGTTGATTTACGATCGATATAGATCGATTTGTGAACTGGTTTGAACTGGTGTGAGTCAGGTTGGCTCTTCAGATACAATGTTGGTGTTGCGTGGGCTTTGTTAATCGATGACGATGTAAATTGTTACGAATGCGTGCTTCCGTAGCGTTTATTATATATTACAATCATTTGCGTAGGTGTCATTTTCTGATCACCAAATTTCTGAGTTTACCTATTTATAATATTAATAGTAACAGTCGTGCCAGTAAGGCTTGTCGGTAGAAAGAAATTTGGTAGATATTTGATTTGTAGATATTTTACAGTCATTTGTGCAAGCAGGTGCCCACCTGCTGGCACAAATGACTGTAAAATATGCAAACGATGAAAATACACATAAAAGTAGAAAAAAACTCTAGATAAAGTTAATTGTAAACTCTAATATTATCTTCTTTAACTTATTTTTTTTGTTATTCTTGATATGTTAGCCTTTGACCACTATCTCACCTGATGGTAAGTGATAATGTGGTCGGAAATATTTTTCAGGCTAACCAAGAAGTACTGGCTCTCAAGGACAGTTGCCGGAACACACCGTTAGGTTAGGTTAGGTTAGAGAATCTGTCGCCTAGCGACAGATTTTCTACTTGAGTGTGGTAGCTAGCCGGGCGGGCTCAAAATGCCCTACCACCATGCTGTAACGCCTGCCATCCTAGGACAACAACCGCGGGACCGACGGCTTAACGTGACCTCCAAAGCACGGAAGCGCTCAGTAGTAATATCACTAGCGGTCACCCATCCAACTCATGACCGCGGGTGACGTAGCTTAACTTTGCTGATCGGTTAAGAACAGGTCAGTAAAAAAGCTCTTTAACTGTTCGTGTATGAAAATTCAGTTTGTATGCAAATGCTGCACCTTCCACTAAAGAAGATTAAACAATAGGAGCAAAAGGAGAAATTTGAGTTATGAACTCACCGCGATAGCTCAATGTTCGTGAGTTCGAACCAGCTCGTAGCGCATTTTTTTCTTTCGTTGTTATTTTGTTAGCTTATTCAGTTAGCAGGCGTTAATGCAAAAATATATAAATTATATCCAACTTTGGGTCGGTTTCTATATGTTTGCAATATAAGTGTACACCTAAATAAAGTAAACTTACATTATGGCAAATAAATAATTTGAATTTGAAACTTTATTAACAAGACTCTACATTCTAAATACAACACTACAACTATTACAACGAAAGTATTTATGCAACTTCAAGGTCAATGCAGGTCTACAGGCATTCCAAATGCTCCAGCTTCTAACAGTGATGGCTCAGTGGCATTGACTATGGACTGCCGTTCAGCAGGTCCATGGTTCGAATCCCGCCGCAGGCTTGAGCTTCACCGCATGGTGGAAGGGCACTTTGGGAATGCCCGCCTGGCTAGCGACCATAAAGTAGAAATTCTGTCGCCAAGCACCCAGTGTGTTCAAGCAGCAGTCCTTGAGAGCCGGTAAAATTACAGACACATGAGACCTAACAACAGTACGTCTCAGTGTGACGGGCACAGTGCAATACGTGTTATAGAAATGCATCTGTTATAGGCAGAGGTTATTCCACTTAACATCAGGTGGGCCTCGCGCTTGTTCCGTCACAATAACAAGCTCATTGTTTTCTCATTTGCATGGTGATAGGGCATTTTGTGAATGCCCAGGCTAGCTAACACCCTCAAGTAGAAAATATATCGCCAAGTATCTATCGGTGTGTCCTTTCGAGAGTTAGTAAATACTAATACTAGGTTATTCGTGAATATATATTCTATAAGCAATAAATAAAAAGACTACCAATTGGCAGCGTACCCAGCATGCTGCCAGCATTGTCCCGTTGGATTACAATGTTAATAAGAGCCAACATTTTGAACACGCGCCGCATCAACCATTTTATGCCCGCCTGGCTAGCGACCACCCTCAAGTAGAAAATCTGTCGCTAAGCACTTTAACGGTGCGTTCTGGCAGCTGGCTTTTAATGTCAGTAATTCTGTGTTAAGTATGTAAACACCTTCGATCACATCATTACCTACTACGACCATATCAGGTGAGATTGTGGTCAAAGGCTTACCTATCAGCGATAAAAAAATAGGATAAGCTCCCGGTCCCCACGCACCCAATGTCTTGAAAGGAAAGTCATGAAAACGTGTATTTTCTCTTATATAATCTATCTTTGTGATTTCAAAATCTTGTACGCTCAGCATTACTTTTTCTTTCTGCCAAAATTAATACACACCAAAGTACAATAGGTAGGTATCTATAGCAACATGGTGTGGAGTAGGACTGTGCGTAGTAATTATGACCTAAACTGTGGCATCGTGGTCGTCCCCTAGGCGCCGCAGTCAATTAATTGGATATATTTGTGAGTACAATATCCAAATCTAATTTGCGGCCGTCGGATTAGGCAGACTTTGGTTTTACTTATATAACGATAAGCCAAAGGTCATAGTTGAACTTTAGTTCGGTAAGTTTTCAGATGATTAGTGATACGTACTTTGATATCGTAGGAAGACTTAGGACAACTACCTGTATTACCAGTTTATGTAAGTGCTGACCTTCTTTTTTTCTGGTTTTTACTGTTTGTCCTGCCAACCCTAGCTATGGACTTAAATAAATGGATACCTAGACAGGCGGGTCTATAGTTCGAATCCTGTCCCGAGCTTGAGAATGCATGGTGGTAAAGTGTTTTGTGGATACTTGCTTGGCTAGCTATGTTTACTAAACAATTACAATACTAGGATTAAAGATACAATAGCGGTGCTAGGTTTTAGATTACTGCATTAACCGGATAGCCCACTGCTGAACACAGCCTCCCACATTTAGAGGGGTTTGGGGTTGGGGCTGACACATATCTATTAGGGTGTAAGTCTGTATTATAACAACTCAGCGTAGAACCGAAATGCTTCAACAAACCTTCAGGTTTGGCTTCACGTGGCGTTTATGAAATCGCGTCACGGTTCACAACAAGAAAATTAGGAGAAATTTGCACTTGATATAGTTGTATATTTTTTGTGATTTTCTAAAATATTAATTTAATGTTTTCTTAAAACATTTCTTATTATTAGAACCTGTGTTGTGACGCTAAATTCGTCGTCATCGTTCGACCTGTAATGTCATCACCGGCTGACATCACGACAGTGTTCGAGTCCTATTTTAAGATGTCAGCGTGAATATGTTGTTGTTGTCACGTACACTTTGGACTTTAGAGTTTCATCTATTTTTATAATGTATTTATCCGGCTAAAATTGTGCAACGCTTGTTTTGATGAAGTGGTCTATGGCTATGGACTGCCGCGCGAAAGATCCCTTATTTGAATCCACATACATATGTATATTTTTTATGTTCTTGTGACGGAACAAGCTCGAGACCCACCTGATGTTAAGCGGACTAACCTCTGCCTATAACAGATGCATTTCATCACAAGTCACGAATTGCACAGCGCCCGTCACTTTGAGACATAGTTGTCAAGTCTCATGTGAATGTAATTTCACTGGCTCTCAAGGACAGCTGCCGAAACACACCGTTAGGTGCTTGGCAACAGACATTTTGTTAAATCACGCTTGGCGAGCTAGCACCGTCAAATGACTGCTAATAGTTCTAGGTTAAGTCTGATAAAACCGTTGAACATCAAGTGAGGCTGAGGTCATATATCATCAACAAAAAAATACACTGATCAGGAGTTGAACACTCTTCTCTGCTGTTAAAATTGCACTTATATACTTTGTGTTTCAAAACAGAATTCAGCGTTGGGGACATTGCATATTTGTATATATGTAAGGACATAGATGAATAAAGCTTTCATAAGACTGCCTCGTTGGTGCAGCGTCGTAAAGCGATGCTTTGGTATCTCGAGATCCCGGATTCGATTTGGGTAATTATCCTCTCCAAGGCAAAATAGACGTTCGGAATGACAAACTAACGGAATGAACCTCTACCTTTATATGTACAACATTACACACTATATTTTAACCCTTTTTTTAGTTCTCAAAGAGGGTACGGAACCCTTCGTGCGCTTGGCAGTTTTTTTAGATAGACAGACAGACAGTGGAGTCTTAGTAATAGGGTTCCGTTTTACCCTTTGGATACGTAACCATCTAAAGGAAACTAAAAAGAAATTTTAATTCACACTCCAGACTAGTACGAGAAGCTATTGAGATAAGAAAATATCATAATTTCAATAGAGAGGATGGTTTTAAGTTAGCTGAAGAAATGCACCAAACGCGTTTTACCTTCTTTAAGACCTGTGGATGTTGTCATTGTTGTGTGTCGAAACAATACATTTCTAAATCAAACGCGGGTAGTTTGAGAAAATACCCGCATTTCAAGACGTTGACACCCGCGTCTTCAGTCCGCTCGTGACCACGACCAATGCAACTTAGTCGAAACGTCGAGGAAAATAAATTTATACAGGTTTTTATCGCGATTAAGTCCCGTTAAATACTCATAAATAAACTATATTAAATTAATAAACATATAAAACAGATCATTCATACTACATTATTAATATATCTGCCCTATATTAAAACGCAAATTTGATCTAAAATCTTATGCGACCTCAATCCAAACAGTAAGTGCCATATTTCTTTTCAAAGTGTTTTTTTCAGACCGTCACAATATCAAATATGTGATTAGTTGGTCAAGAGCCAGAGAATGTATTTTTGTCACGTGCTACTTAAATAATACATGATAGTATATACATATTGTTATATGTTGTTTGTTTACTAAACGGGTGCCTTAAGTCTAACAGAATAGTAATGGAGGTGTTCTTTATAATGACATATGTACTGCAGAATGGACATTATTACCCGAACACAACGAAGCTCTGACAATGAAAGTCGACTTGTAATAGCTATGGACCATGCCCCAGGAGCCTAACTCCCACCTTTTAAAAATTATAATGGAAAACAACCTCATTATTTCAAACTTAAAATATTGATACTAAGATTCGTACCACGGCCGTCAAGAAACAATAATGTTCATATAGCGCTATCTCTATCGCACAAATGACCTGATTCAATACATGCAGCCCGCTCTCACGATGAAGTTCTATTGTAAGTTTACTATAATGACATCTGCTAGTGCAAATTACAGTTGTTAATGTAAGGTTAAAATAAGACCGAATTAAGAGATGGGAGTTGGCCCATGCTTCATTCCACAGCGCCCCGGCTTGAGCTTCACCCGTAGAGGGGCAGTATGCGAATGCTCGCCTGGTTAGTACCAAACTCAAGTAGAAAATCTGTCACCAAGCACCTGGTGTGTTCCGGCAGCAGTCTTAGAGAGCCAGTGAAATTACTAGCACACGAGACTTAACAACTATGTCTCAAAGAGACGGGCGCAGTGCAATTCGTGATTTGTGATGAAATGCATCTATAATAGGCAGAGGTTAGTCCGCTTCCCCCGTGGGGTGCCGGGTTAGAATTGCACCTCCCCATGTCATCCCGTGGGTGTCGTAAGAGGCGAATAAGGGAAAACTACTGGAAGGTGGGCAGCAGCGCCTTCTAAAGAACTGCCATCTTATACTGCGATCCCCAAGCCGCCTGCCAAGCGTGGGGATTATAGCAAATACCCCCTTAATAGGGGAGGCTGTGTTCAGCAGTGGACGAGTTGGCTGTTACAGTTACAGTTACAGTAGTCTGCTTTACATTAGGTGGCCTTCGAGCAATAACAAAAAAAACAACAAAAAACTTAACTTTGAGATGCATTTATTCATTCGAGTCTTAGAAAGCGATCTGTTTTAAACAATTTCCAAAACACACTGTTCGGTGCTAGGTAACAGTAATTTCCTTCTTGGATGATAGCTATACGAAATTGTCATCAGATGCTAGCCTATCAGGAAAAAAAATAAGGTAGTGACAATATAGATTATTCTCCTCATAATCTACGTTATAGTAGATATTGACCGAACTGCCGGTGCTATGATCATAAACCGTTAGTTTAATGGCCCATCCGCGTTTACGAGCCGCTTGATGGCCCATGCCGTGCCCAGGCCCACTTCCCAACGGTGGGATGACGTCATGTGCAGACGGATTTGTTGGGCGATTACTGGACGATTATGTAATTAATGGGGAAAGTAGGTAAGAAGAAATATTATATATATCGCAAGAGGAACTATATGTTTGTGTCGATGATCTCTGCCGTAGTGGACTGAATTATGTACAATTCTGCCGAAGCTTGACTACGCTGTTTGTGAATTATCAACAGTTTTGTCATGATTTCCAAAGCCTTAAAGAACCAATTCCCTCACTGTTACGCGTGTACTGTTACAGTTCACTTATTAAGCTAAAGGTAACGTGTTTGGCGACAGGTTTTCTACTAATTAGTATCTAGTAAGGTTTGGTAGAAACATTATGTCCAAGGTGACTTGGACTCCCGTAGTCCCAAGGGTTCTGTACTAACCAAAAATCTTAATTTTTTTTCATAGTAATCAAGGTCCTTTGCGGGAACTGCACTTGGCCACTTTTAAGTATGTTAGATACTGCACAGTTTGAAGTTGTGTGTGTTTCTACTGGACCCTACCAGCTATATACTAATTGGTAGAAAACCTATCGCCAAACACGTTTATAACCTTTAGTTTTATAAGTGTACTGTAACAGTAACAGTGTGGGAGTTATCCTTGAAAGCCTAGAGTGAGCCGGACAGCAGCGTCTTCGATAAAAGAGTTCGAAAATCATAACATTTTATTTTATTATTAAACGATAGTTGTGTTTTATTATTACAAGTGTTTTATATATACAATTATTAACTTTATTAAATACAATTTTCCATACACAACATATAGGTATACGAAAATATTTGAAATTAATTTAAAATCAGACATTACTTGTTCAGTGTAGTATATAATTGTACGTAATTCAGGCGCAAATGTGAAGTGTTTTCACGGCTCGCTCTCAATATGTAGAGGGTTCAATGAACTGTCAATGTCCCGAAATATATGATTTCCTTTGTTGTTCTACAAAGGAAAACTCTAATTAAATTGTGAGTGACGTCAATAAGAGTTATTTTAATGTTATAATTTTATTTTATTTTTTTTGTGTTTAATAACACATGTTATAACTGTAGGTAGATATTTACCCACTTTCGTTTCCATTCTGAGGCTGACTGGTGGATATCGTTTTATGAATTTGATTTAGTTTTAAATCATTTTGTAATCACATCTTACTCCACAAATAGCGCTCGTAGCGAAGTTTACTTAGCCCGATCAGCAAAGTTAAGCAACGTCGCCCGCGGTCATGGGTTGGATGGGTGACCGCTAGCGATATTACCACTGAGCGCTTCCGTGCTTCGCTGCCGTCGGTCCCGGTTGTTGTCTTAGATTGGGCGTCGTTATAGCATGGTGGTAGGGCATTTTGCGAATGCCCGCCTGGCTAGCTACCACCTTCAAGTAGAAAATCTGTCGCCAACTAACGGTGTGTTCCGGCGGGTGTCCTTAAGAGCCAGTAATTTTAGGTTAGTATGAATAACTATCATCACATACCATAAGTTGAGATAGTGGTCACAGGCTAGCCTATCAGCATCTTTCAGTTTTTTAACAAAATAATCTAAAATGTTGAATAAAGTTGCTACATGCTTCAGCAAGTGTACTTCTAATAGCAAAATACATACATACATACATAAAATCACGCCCCTTTCCCGTAGTAGTAGGCAGAGACCACGGATTTCCACTTACTACGATCCTTACATATCTCTTTCGCTTCATCTACACTCATCAATCCTTTCATACATAAGAGTCAGTTTAGGGTACTCCTGACCTGGCCTGTTTTCAGAACTTCTTCAATCTGATTTCAGAACGTTCGCCTAGGTCTTCCCCTTCCAACACTTCCGTTCACTTGTCCCATGTATACCTGTTTAGTCATTCTCATTTCATTCATTCTCTCCACATGTCCAAACCATCTTAACATACCTTTCTCGATTTTTGTCACTACATCCTCATTCACACCACATCGTTCCCTTATCACACAAAATTTGTAATTGACCTTCATAAGAGCGTCGTAGACGCCTAAATTGAATAAATGATTTTGACTTTGACTTTGACTTTGACTTCACACTATTCCTTATCCTGTCACTCCGTTTCATTCCAATCATGCTCCTCAATGCTCTCATCTCCATTGCATTTATTCTACTTTCATGTTTTTCTGCCACACCTAACTTTCACTGCCATACATTAGTGTCGGATCCAACACTCCCCCATGAACAAAATAAGATAATATAGAGCAAAATAGTAACCTAATAACCTTGAAAAGACTATTTTGTTACGACATAATGCTAATTTGGTTAACATTTTATTATCATTATAATTTACATTATTGTTAACTGCCTTCTGTCAGAAACAGTTTTTAACGTTGCAGCATTGTTATGTTTGCAATAAACTGAAACAAATGAACTGAGGTTCCGCATGAAACAAAAATACACACGAGTTATCTCTTCATATTATAAAAATAACCGAACTGGATGATATTTGTGCTATTTTAATTAATTTATTATTATTTTCTTAAATGAGACGCGAAAACGAGGTGTTTTAGGACGGTTTCCTGGCGAAAATGTAGCGTTTTAAGTTTCGAAATATATATATCCTGTAATAAGTACCTTGAAGTTTGCTATCTAGGTTTCAAATCCATTTTGTTTGTTATAATAGGATAGAATCAGCGCCTGGAACTGTTTAAAAATTTTGAAATACCAAGATTTTAGTATTTTTTTAGACGTGTATTAAATTTGTTTGGTACATTGAGAAAAACGACTTAAAGGTTTAAATCAAATTTCATCTTTTACCGTTGAATTGTAAATGCGTAAGATGAATTCACAACTCTTAAGATGATTTTCACCAATCAATAAAAATGTACCATCTTTTATAATAAACACAACCGTCAAAAACGCCTTCCGTAAAGTATTTTCAGAATTGAACTTGTTATACGATAATAATTACAGTATTGACCATAAAATATACCTTACTTTTACGGCGGCTTATATACGGTGATTATCACTATAACGTACGACTTAATCAGCCTCATCGAAAAGTCAATATTTAAGAAAGACCACAAAATACACCTTAAATGAAGACGAAAAGAAACATTCGCCTTCACTGACCTCGTTTAACGCCTTCTAGTTGGAAGGCGTTTTTGTACGTATTTACGTTTGGTCGGTTTTTCGCCTTATACCATCTAAATTGGCCGTCATTAGGGCGCTTTTGACTTTAGATTTTTCTCAGTGTACCAAGCATAGGCCAATTATTCTTTAATTTCTTACGAATGTTTTCATGGTCCTTTTCTTGGAACAATAGTTAAAAATAAGGATTATAAGAGCCTCTCCACCACAGAAACCATGGCCTCTACTGCTTTCGAATGACTTCGAAAATCACGCTGTTTTTCACACCACACTAGCCTTAACGATATCATTCGCCGGGCTTTTACAGCGCCAACGTTGCAGCTATGCTCGAACCGAACGATAATAAAAGACCTGACGGCATGACTCTGGTTCCATGGAAGTTAGGACGGCCCTTAGTATGGGACGCTACATGCGTAGACACTTTAGCGCCGTCACATGTATCTGAAACCAACGTGAGGGCTAGCGCCGCGGCTACTTCGGTGGAGCAACTTAATGTAAGAATGATCAAGTTATCTTTATGCTTATTTATAAATAATATTTAATATATATTATTTATAAATTAGTTATAAATATAAGTGTAAACTTGGAAACTGTTGTTTTATTGACAACATAAGGTGAAATGTAGGTCTACTTGACTTTGCGGTCGCTCGCGGGTTATCTATTTTTATTATGGTGGTAGGGCATTTTGCGAATGCCCGCCTGGCTAGCTACCACCCTCAAGTAGAAAATCTGTCGCCAAGCACCTAACACTGTGTTCCGGCAGCTGTCCTTGAGAGCCAGTACTTCTAGGTTAGCCTGAACAACATCTTCGACCACATCATCACTTACCATCAGGTGAGATAGTGGTCAAAGGCAAACCTATCAGACATAAAAAATAAAAAAATATAATAGCATTTCTTGCTAATATATTTTTTGAATTTGAATCAATAGATGGCACGCTGCCTTACTATAATTGCCTTATCATATTTGCGAGTTAACGAAGTTGGTTTTCGATACAACTGGTAGTTGTTTTTATTGGCGCCAATGGCATGGAAGTAAAGCACATATCCTCTTAAACAACTTCACAGCCCCATAAAAATTAAGGCTCCTGGTGGACCTTCTCTGGATCTGGATCTTCCAATATTAAAACCGGGATCTCTAAGTTCGACTTCCGGTCTCAGTTAAATTTTCTACAATAAACTTTTTAAAACAAGGTATTATGGCTGATTTTAGAAAGTATTGTGCGCTTAAATTTGAAGGTGACAAAACTGAATTCAAAAGACTCAAAAATGCAATGCTCAAAAATCACTTTGCAAGTTAGGTTATCCTTAACATGATACCATTCCATGTTAAAAGCATTGTATGTGGTCTATTTTATGTATAACTATAATTTTGACTTCTCGTATATCAAACTCAGAATTTGTTACTCTACGTCCCTATATTAGTAATGGGCATGTACGTCCATTAAACTTAATAAAATATCTCAGACATACAAATAATGTTTCACTTTCACCTTCATTTCTCCCGAGAGCGCGGTATTTCTTGAACATGGTCTCATTAACAAACCTGCAGATTTTTTTATTGTAAATAGTTTCAAAGTTTCTATAGTTGGTAGGTAACCAGGTCTCTAAAGCAAGATTCCGTCCTGGTGGGTACCACCGCAGTCTTAGATATTCTACTTTGAAGCAGTGGTATGCAAACACTAGTGTTTAGACGTGAAGGGTACTGTAGTAATTGAAATTTGAGGAAGAACGAGACGTAACAATTAATTTCTTGGAGTGGCATGCACGTGAAAGAAAAATAATAAATTTATTTGGCATTATACGCAAATATCATTTTATACAGTACAAATATGTGAAACCTAATAGCTATATAAACAGTTGTTCAGGTGCTGCCAAAAAGGAAATATCTAAGTAAAATGCCGAACATCTGAGACATCCGGCGCTGGTTTTCAGATATCATCTGGCAGGTCACTAACAAATAATAACAAGAGTAACCTGAAAAAAAAACAATTCTACAACCTAAACCCACATACTATTGAAACAAACACTTAACATACCACTTCTCAGTAATGATTACAACTTCGTTATTACTAAGAAAGAAACTGAATTACCTAAATATAAATAGATTTTGTGAAACTACGCACAGATTAAATTAATTGATACATATGCATACATAAAATCACGCCTCTTTCCCGTAGGGGTAGGCAGAGACCACGGATTTCCACTTACTACGATCCTTACATACCTCTTTCGCTTCATATACACTCATCAACCCTTCCATACATAAGCGTCGGTTTAGGGTACTCTAATTAAGTAAATTAAGTACTCTAATTAATTGATGTACTTCATTAAAGAATATTTAATGAAGTACAGTGCAGCGTCAAGCAACTAGAGAACGATGATATTGCTACTGTAATGGGCGAACACGAGAATTAATATTTTATTCACACCGCTATAAAAATGTGATATATACATTACACCTTCTCCATTCCGTTGTTGAACCCTAATCATGTTTACGTTGTCCGGATATACTCGTATACGCCTGAAAAAGACCAGTGTACAATCATTCACGTCGACTTGTTATTGTTCCGAGCCATTTATTGTTTTGTGTTGTGTCAAGTGTAACTTTATGTGTAGAATTTTAATTATATCAGGTTAATATTTATCTGTCAAAGCGAAAATCAACATATTATTAGTAGGTAGAGAACATTCATGGTGGCATTGGCTATGGACTGCCGTGCAGCAGTTTCATGGTTCGAATCCCACTGCGGGCTTGAGCATGACCGGTGGAAGGGCATTTTGCGAATGCCCGCTTGGCTAGCTACCTTCAAGTAGAAAATCTGTCGCAAAGCACCTAACGGTGTGTTCCGGCAGCTGTCCTTGAGACCCAGTAAAATTACAGCCACATGAGACTTAACAACTGAACGTCTCATTGTAACGAGCGAAGTGCAATTCGTCATTGACGAAATGCATCTGTTATAGGCAGATGTTAGTCCACTAAACATTAGGTGGACTCAAGCTTGTTCCCACACAATAACATAAAAAAATACATTATTGTGTTTCTCCATGTCACCCATAATCTGTCCTTACGTTCTTCCAACACTCTCCAACTTAAAATCCCCCCTCATAGCTCTCAGTACTACAGCAAGTCCTTCACAGTACAGGCTGCACGACTATGGAATGCTTTACCACTAGAAATCAGACGTGCCAAATCGATTGGAATTTTTAAGATAATGGTAAAAAATCACTACTTATCCAGTATATAACATTGTAATTATTTGTTTATATTATGTGTAATATATGTAGATGCATATTTAAGTAATTTGTTATGTATGTGTTATTTAAAGGTATGTTATTTATGTATGTATAACTTTAGTATATATATATATATATATACTTATTATGTATATATGTAGGTATTTATTTATTTATTTATTTATCACGTATTAGATTTATGTATCTGAATTTAATTATCTAACATTAATTTATTGTTCACCAGCGTCTACCTTGTCCCTTATTTCTGTCCATCCAAAGGTTGTCTGGTAGAAATCGCTACATAGCGATAAGACCGCCCATTGTACTGCCATAGGATAATTAGTCTTAATCAATGTAATTTACTTTTACTTGGTAAACAATAAAGAATTTTTGTATTGTATTGTATTGTATTGTATTATTAAACCTGCAAATAAATTATTACTATTATTTCATGAAAGTTCAAAGAACATCCGGTACTCACTTCCTTGAGCAAAACAAGGCAATGCCTCAAAATATTGCTGCTAAGTTCAACCACCGTCGTACACGGTTGAACACTGTCGTGTTACGGCATCGTATGGAGTCCCCATGCTTATGTTATTACTACGATATAATCTACACTGTCATCCAGTAACTATCGACGTTTCCAGTGGAAAACCCACCCAAACGGGAAAAGCCCAGGCGAGTTGCGTGTTATATACGAGCGTACGTGAACGTACGTGAACTTTTAGTGATACTTATTCAGCTCTCCTGTGTGCCGATATATCGAAAGACAACTCTCACGATTAAATACACGTAAATATCCCGTTTTTAGTAATAATTTTGTTTTATGCCTCAAAGTTTAACCTTAGACCACTGTCTCCTGATGGTAAGTGATGATGTGGTCGAAGATGTTGTTCAGGCTTCCCTAGAAGTAATAACAAATCACGCTCGGTTGTGCGCTCGTAGAGTCAAGACCTCCTGAGGATGCTTCGTGTAGAAGCGAAACGCGTCGAAAACTCTTCCAGTTTGGCTGCGTGGCGTTTGTGACGTCACGTCGGCTTAAGAGAAAATTAGGCGGAATTGTCACTGGATATATTTTTGTATTTTTTAAGTGTTTTATTAAAATATTAATTATATGTTTTCATAAAATATTTTAAAATTATTTGTTATTATTAAATATGGATATCCGCAAAGTAACGCCTGAATCTATTTATTTACCTAGAAGTACTGGCTCTGAAGGACAGCTGCCGGAACACACCGTTAGGTGCTTGGCGATAGATTTTCTACTTGAGGGTGGTAGCTAGCCAGGCGGGCATTCGCAAAATGCCCTACCACCATGCTATAACGACTGCCATCCTAAGACAACAACCGGGACCGAAGGCTTAACGTGCCCTCCGAAGCACGGAAGCGCTCAGTAGTAATGTCACTAGCGGTCACCCATCCAACTCATGACCGTGCGCGACGTTGCTTAACTGTGCTGATCGGTTGAGAACAGCTAAGTAAACTTCGCTACGAACGCTTCAAAAAGTAAGTGGTTGTCAAGTGTTTCACAGACGACAGCTATAATATATAGCTTTACATTTTCGTTTCTTAATACCGACAGTTATGCTATAATATATATTATAGCTGCCGTCTGTGAACTCCTTCATTGTTAGAAACTTTAATTTCTTTGATATTCTCATCCACAGGGTTATTGGTACAATGCTAACAACCTATTAGGGCTTCCGACTTCTACTAGTCCTAAGAAACATTTTGAGATGATTTTTTTTTATCTTTATATATGTGCATTTGACGAAACAAGCACGAGGACCACCTAATGTTAAGATTCTCTTGTGCCTGTACTTTAATATTTCATATTTTTTAATACTTAGCTCGATGTAAATATTCAAAACTCTATTCAATGGGAGCGCGGCGCGGTCCACTGTTGCCGCGGCGGGCTCTCTTAGCTCGGAGTAGTCATTGTCTTTTACTACGAGACACAAAACTTAAAAGTGTCAGAAAGTACTAAAAAAACTTATTGTTTTAAGTTTTGAGTCTCTCCGAGCCAAGAGCGCCCACCGCGGCAACACTGGACCGTGGCAACCTACGCCACGCTACCTGTGAATAGAGTTTTGAACATTTACATCGAGCTAAGTATTAAAAAATATGAAATATTAAACACAAAAAACACCTTAAAATGTTTGTTAGGACTAGCAGAAGTGAACCCTAAGAGGTTGTTAGCATTTTACCAATAACCCTGTATATCATGTCCATAGAAATATATGTGTAATGTACACACATCTATTTCTACTTTCCCATCTTTGACATAATGCACATTTCTTTCATCCATCTCTATCGTTGCCCATTTACGACATGTCATATTTTAGTCTTATATTTTTTTCAATTGCACTATAAATTAAAGTTGGAACTAAAGTTAACAATCAAAACTCTCCTGCTTTGATTGTTTAGTATACGGCCTTCTATGCATCTTGCCCTTCATGCCCCACCCTGGGGTACGCAATAAGCTAAATTGGTTGGTAAAAATAAAAGCTTTCTGTACATAATTGGCCCTCCTAAAGACATCTATCATTGCGCGATTAGGGCATCCCCGTGCTAGTTATAGTAAGAGTTCACATTAGAGAGGGGACATGCAAGATCTTGCAGTCAGATACAATTTCATGGTCAGTACTGTGATGTTAATGTGTGGTTTGATTTAATAACAATATGTTTTAAAAGGCTGCTCTAATTTTTTTCTGAGTACTTCAGTGTTATAATGTATAGTAAATATAACAATATATAGTGTGAATTTTGTAGATTTCTTTTGTAATTTGTGCCTTGATAATTATGTTCATCATCATTATCCATAACTATCATCAGCTGGAAGACGTCCACTGTTGAACAAGTGCCTCCCCTATAGAGCGCCACAAAGAACGGCTTGAATGTTCAGTGTCTTAATTTTTGGTCTTGCTGATTATTGTACTTTTCTGTGTTTTAGTTTTTTATCATACAGGCGGGTTCTTGGTTTTTAAATTGTCAGTTTTAAATAACTTTCTAGATCTAGCTTAAAGCAATGAAGGCCCAGAGGCAATATCCATGTTTCACAAAGGTCCCATGTTTTGAATGTCTGAAATCATGATGCGTGGTAGTAGAGCGCTTTTCAAATCAAAGTCAAAATCATTTATTAAATTTAGGTATTTACGACGCTCTAAGAAGGTCAATTACAAATATTCTACATTGTATTGCCACGTTCCGCAAAAAAATGTATAGAACCACTGCGAGAAGAACGGGCAAGAAACTCGGGGCCATTCTTTTAAACGTCTTTTAACAAAGCAACATACTTACTTAGATAATAAAGTTATCACAGTATTTGTTTAAATTACGTATGTGGCAGGCGATAGCATGCCAGAGGCGGAATTGTCCTACCATTTTTGTCGTTTATGTAACAAACTGTGTAGTAGAATTTCTTAATCAATATGTTTTTCACGTGAAACTTGAATTTCCCTTCTGTGAGCTTTGTTATATGTTTATGAACTAAATTATAAAACCGTACACAATTACCTAAGAAGGACTTTTTAATTGTCTTTCCTAATCTATAACCTGGCACAGCTATATTATCTTTATTCCTAGTATTTAAATCGCGATTGTCACTAATTAATTTAAATTTGTTCCAATTTTTACGAACATATATACGAATGCTGATATGGCTTGAACTATTCCTAAGTAGAAAGTATGTCGCCACGAACCTAACAATCTATTCTGGCAGACCGGTAGTTCTTGTTCTAGCCTGTGAACACCCTCGATCATATCATCAATAACAACTGAGATTACGGTGAAAGGCTAAGCTATCAGCATTAAAAAAAAGTAATAAAAAAGTGGAAATAAGCGGTTTTTTTTATGCTTGATAGGTTAGTCTTTGACCACTATCTCACCTGATGGTAAGTGATGATGTGGTCGAAGATGTTGTTCAGACTAACCTAGAATTACTGGCTCTCAAGGACAGCTGCCGGAACACACCGTTAGGTGTTTGGCGACAGATTTTATACTTGAGGGTGGTAGCTAGCCAGGCGGGCATTCGCAAATTGCCCTACCACCATGCAAATTTTCATTTGCATGGTGGTAGGGCATAATAATCATTTCATTCAAAAGAAGACCAGTTTTAGGTAACAAAAAACCTAATTCTCCTCTTTCTGAAACGCTTAAGCAGTTTAGCTAAGGAATGTTTATTAACAAATATAATTTAAATAAGTTTTCAACACACACGCCTGAATCTCGCAAACAGGTAGACAGAGATATAAAAGTATACGTATATAGATTTGAAAACATTATCTACCCTCTATGGTCCTGACGATGCCAACTAATTAAAAGAAATCCACTATTAACAATAATAGCGTAAATTCAAAAAATATTTAACGAAAAGTTAAAAGTAATATTTGTTTTACCGTGAGTATGCACTTATTGACACAACACTACAAACTATTTACCACACTACAGCTACTGCACTGATAGCATTCAGGCAACCCTAAGGCAATAGCAGGCCTACAGGTATTACAAATGTTCCTATCCACTACCAATTGGCAGGGTTCCCAGTTGAATTGCAATGCTTATTTATTCGTTGAGCCAAAGAGGTTCCAGCACGAATAGGTGGAACAAGCAGCACTAGATAAAAACATGCTATAACGACTGCCATCCTAAGACAATAACCGGGCACTCGCGGTCACCCACCCAAGTCTTGACCACAGCGGACGTAACATACATACAACGTTTAGGAACGACTAGGCACCAAAACTTTTTATAACTATTATTTTTGCGATTTACCTGTATTCATAATAAATATTACCTATGTCCTTGTATTCTCTGTATGTATAGGAGAAGACATATTGTACCAGTACCAAATGGTTAAGGTGTAGGAAGATGGTGACTCACCAAACCAAGATTACCCCTTACGAAGGCCAGGCTAATTTTATTGCGACTGCACCCATTCATACCTCGTAAACACCCTCAGTTCCCCAAACCAAGGCCTCAAGACTATTTCTGTCCCATCCCTAGTTTGTTCCCATTGCCATTAACCTCGTAGGTATTCCTTGATAGGGCTTTTAGCTAACAAGGGGCGTGGGCCGTGACGTCACACGCAAGGTTGGATCACAAGGCCATGTTCTCTGACCTTCCATGGTAAGAATAGACTCTTCTGAAGATTCTTCATTATGAGGGATATTATTATTTTATTTGGAGAAGTGTGGATAGCCCAGTGGTAATAGCTATAGACTGCCAAGTAAGGGGTCTATGGTTTAGATCCTACAGTGGGTTTGCTTCATCGCACTTTGGGAAGTTTTTATGCGACTGCTCGCCTGGTTAGCTATATACAAGCGGTATCAGGTCTTAGATTAGCAAATACAAATAAAAAAAAGTTTTATTATCTTTATTTTTACAGTAACGCATGCTCTATGGATTGCATTACAAAACTACAAATTAGAGTTATGAGTCATAATGTCATGTTAGCTTAAATGGTCAGAGCATGCTGGCTATAGGGGTGGATGGTGCGGGTTCTAATCCCGCACATGACTGTAATTTTTCCTCTCATAAAAGTGTAATTTTATTAGAAATAAAAAGACTTTCTCAGGTAATTGTGTGCGATTTTATAATAAAATTCCTTATGATATTACAGTTCTAACAGAAAGAAAACATCAATTTGTATGATTTTATATTTTATCAGAGCGCTTGGTCGATGCGACGCGTGATCGAAATGCTGGCACCTATTTGGCTCAAAGAATAAGCAATGCAATTCAACGGGGCAATGCTGCCAGCATGCTGGGCACGCTGCCATCTGATAGTGGGGCAGAAAATTGTATGATAAAATAATGGTAACTAAGTAATTATAAATGCGTATTCTAAAATTGGTGATTATTTACACGACAAAGAGGCTTAGGATATACCACCTCTACCAAACAACCGTAAGTCACCTATGTAATAAATATTGTAATATCTTTATAAAATACTTACAAATTGTAAAAGAGTATATATAAAAATAATGGCCTAAGTTTCTTGCCCCTTCTTCTCGAAGTGGCTCTATACCATTTTTGATGAAAGCGACAGGACACTTTTTTGATAGTTACATTTTGGAATTGACGTTCGATACGTATATATAAATTTTCATCAGAAAACTTACAGATTAATTATTACAAGCAAATTTAATTCAAATTCAAACAATTTATTTGCCAGAATATAATCACTTTATATTACATTTTGAGTTGTTGTTAAATGGGAACAACTTACAGGTATAATCTATACTACGTAAAATAATCATCAATAGGCTCCAGTTCAAATAAGGCGTGGTGAAACATAAAAAAAAAACGGCATCGGCTTGACAACTTTTCTTCTTTATTTAAAATCAGTATTAAGGTTTCTTGCTTTTTTTTAATATTAAAAATAGTTAAAATAAAATGGACTGCATCGTTGATGTAGTAGCGAAAGCCATATAGATTAAAGCGGCCAGGAAAATAAAGCCATTGGTATAAACTGCACCCTTAGTTTGGATCCCGCCGTAGGTTTGAGCTTGACAACACAACGTATAGCGAATGCTCGCCTTGTCCAAGAAATTAACGATATATTTTTGACCACAGATCGTGTATTAGAGAAAGGTGAGTTTTTCTTTATGTTATTGTTACGGAATAAGCTCAAGGCCCACCTGATGTAAAGCGGACTGACCTCTGCCTGCCTATTTCGTCTAAGACGAATTGCACTGTGCCCGTCACTCTGAGGCGTACAGTTGTTAGGTCTCATATACCTGTAATTTTACTGGCTCTCAAGGACTGCTGCCGAAACACACTTGACGACAGATTTTCTACTGGCGGGTGGTCGCTAGCCAAGCGGGCATTTGCAAAATGCTCTTTCACCATGCGGTGAAGCTCAAGCCCGCGGCGGGATTCGAACCATGGACCTGCTGCGCGGCAGTCCATAGCCAATCCCACTGAGCCATCACTACTTCAAAAAGGCTATATAGGGATCAAAGGCTTATTTTATGAACTATAAAAAAATCCGTAAGTACCTATAAGGAACATAATAAATTACTCTTGGCTTTAGACTAATTCCAGTAGGTATAACTCATAGATTAAACCAAACAAATGCAAATCATTCAAGTCAGCCAATTTCAATTTTATATTCGCAATCATCAAAAAGCGGCTATCTTCAAAGAAAACAATAAAACAAGCTGAGATCCTTTGATCGCCGCGACATTGGTTTGTTTTGGCGGGAAAATGCTGACGTTAGCAGCCATTTTGTTTTTCAGCCATTTTGTAAGGAAACATTTGGTCTGTGCTCTTACCTAGAATTGATTCATAATTAGCTTTCATAAACATAGATTCTTCATTTTAATATGAGGGTACATTTCGCTCGGTGGCGCACTAAGCCACTTTCAAAATAAAAATCAAATTTAGATTACCTCTACCTATTCGATATTAGATTCTATGTATTTATCATGAAGGGCAATTTTATTACCAACTTACCACAGTAGCTACGATAAGAAAAACAAGAAAAAAAGCTAGAATTTAAAAAAATCGTATCATATATTTAAGTATACATAATACATACAGACAATATGAGGATAGCGTAGTTATATCATCATAATGAAATTTGAATGGAATGGATGGAGTCGAAGATGTTGCGCAAGATAACCTACCTCAGAATTACTGACTCTCAAGGACAGCTGCCGGAACACACTGTTAGATGGTTAACTACAGATGGAACCACCTGCCCGAAAAGATTCATACAAGCGAAACGCTTATTATATGTCGCTATCAATTTACAACTGGTTACCCAATAGCATAAAATTACTGTCTGGAGATAAATTTAAAAAATAATTATTATTTTTAATTATTATTAATAATTCTTTTTATAGTATTAAGGAGTTTAAAGAATATAAATGTAATTAAATAAAATTATGTAAAATATAAGACTAATTTAAATTGCAATGTAACTGCCTGAAATATTTGCACGTCTGCTTGCAGACAGGGCACAACTGTGTGTAAGAATATTTTTAAGATCCTATTTACTTGTATTCTTGCAAATAAACAATTTGATTTGATTTGATGAAACTAATATTATTAAGCTCTATTGCAAAACTACCCAAAAAATAATTCAATTTGAAAAGATTGGCTGTGACAGACATTGACAATAATTTAAACTGTGAAATGTTTTGAAGAGTAGGTTGGAATTGTAATAAATTTTGTCAGTAATGCAAAATTTTGAAATAGGTCAAGGTGTTTTTAATCTTTTTGCAGTGAGAATTTATTATATTTTATGATCACTGAAGCTTTAATGATCGTTGTGTTCTCAAACTTTGGGTCAATCAAATACTTTTTCTCTTATATTATACGAAAAATTTACCGGAAGAATTTTCGAGAAAGATCGATTCTCGATCGTGCGCTCGTAGAGTCAAGACCTCCCGAGGATGCTTCGTGTAGAAGCGACCCCGTCGAAAATTATTCCGGTTTGGCTCCATGGCGTTTGTGACGTCACGTCGGCTTAAAAGGAAAATTAGGCGGAATTGTCACTAGATACATTTATATATTTTTTTTGTGTTTTATTCAAATATTAATGTTAATGTTTTCTTCGAATATTTAAAAATATTTGTTATTGGCACGGTAGCAAGTGAAATTACTGGGCAAACGAGACATAGGGACTAACGCCAGAGTGATGAGCCCAGTGCAAAGTCAAATAGAATGAGGATAGGGACACATGATGACACTGCATCTGTAATATTGTGACCGCTTACCATCAGAAGAGAAAGAAAGGAAGAAAGAATCAGTTTATTTTAAACATAAGGAACACAATAGCAAAACATTATACATATAAAATAAGATACAAGCAAAAAAATATATTGAGAACATTGCCGTCGTGTACCTTCAGTCCAAAAAAGGTCCTGGCTCAGCATGATGCTGTGGGCGAACCTACAGCGCTGGTTTTCAGCCAAGGCCTAAGTGACACACAGACATGTAATAAGAGCGACTTGTTAGTCTCATCACTTACGAAAAACTAACAAACAAAGGAAAAAACGCAAGAACATTGTAACGGTGTTTCTTGAGAAGAGAGTGCACGGAGCGCTTTCCTTACAAACCTAGTTTCGACATATTTTAAAAGCCAAGTGTTCAAACTCGGTGATATTTTGTATGCATATTGCTTAGCTTTATCTTCTACTTCTGGTTTGCCAGTTTTTCAATTTAATATTGATTTTATCCCTAAATGGCAAAATAACAATTCCCATACAAAACGTTTATTCAAAACTACCTGAAGGCATTAGAAATCACAAATATACGATAGGAAAAATTTAAGTCTTGTGCGGGATTCGAACCCGCGTCCATCCACCCCTTGAGCCGGGGTATGCTCTAACCAATTGAGATGACATGACGTCATAACTCATATCTTTCCTATCGTTCTTTAACCATCGTATTGCGATGGAGCGGCAAATAAAAAAAAATCCTGTCGTATATTTGTGATTTTGTAATGTAATCCGCATAGCAGGCGTTATAGCAAACCTTACAATATTTAAAAAAATACCTGAAGGCAACTAAATACCTTTTTAACAAAAAGCTCATGAGTTATCCTTTTTTTTAATTCAAAATTGTATTTGTTCATTAGTACTTACATCATTCAAATTGGCGGCTCTACCAAATAAACTGGGTTTATAAACACGTATCTTGGACCTATACAGTAAGTATTGAAATAAATTTTTGGTAGTTTGGGAATGTGGCTTCATTAGTTATACACAAAATATTACTTGTTACGAAAGATTTATTCTTATTAAATATTACGTATTTTGAGAATAAAATGTTTGTAAATATGGTTAATAACACGGTTATTGTAACCGACATGAGAGATGCAGATGAAGCAGTGATGGCTCAGTGGCATTGGCTATGGACTGCCGCGCAGCAGGTCCATGGTTCGAATATAGCCCAGAGCTTGAGCTTCACCGCATTGTGGAAGGGCATTTTGCGAATGCCCGCCTGGCTAGCGACCAACATCAAGTAGAAAATCTGTCGCCAAGCACCTAACGGTGTGTTTCGGCAGCAGTCCTTGAGAGCCAGAAAAATTACAGGCTAATGAGACCTAACAACTGGACGTCTCAGTGTGACGGGCACAGTGCAATTCGTCGTTGGCGAAATGCGTCTGTTATAGACAGAGGTTAGTCCACTTAACATCAGGTGGGCCTCGGGCTTGTTCCGTCACAATAACATAAAAAAAAAAAGATCTATCAGTATAAAAACGCACGCCCCTTCACTAAAAGTGGTTATTTAATGTGTGTTTCAGCGATTTTTCTGTGAACTTGAAAACGTCGACTTCCCATTACTACTAAAAAACTAATGATTATGGCAAGGTTACGTGTATTGCGTATATTTTGTATGTGGGGGTAAAAACATTGGAGGGCCGTGCATTTTAGACTGAAAGATCTCTTTTAATATTTTTGTTTTTGCAATAACACACGATCTGCATATTACATTACAAATTTACGAGAGGAAAAATTAGAGTTATGAGTCATATGTCATGTTAGCTCAGTCGGTCAGAGCATGCCCCGGCTATAGGGGTGGATGGCGTGGGTTCGAATCCCGCACGTGACTATTATTTTTCTTCTCGTAAATTTGTAATTAAAGATCTCTTACTTAGTTAACATTGTTAGTTGATGTAACTTATCAGTTAGTTTTAAGCTAAGGTATCATTTTATGGACGGAAAATGTTAAATTTTGGTACATATTAAGGGTCCGTTATTAAGGGCCTGTTTCAGAATGTTCGAGAAGTTTGAGTTAGTCGGAACTCACTCGAACTTTCTGAAAGGGGCCCTTAGTCTCCTAAGCCTTTATATAACTGTATAAAAAATACAAGGGAGTTTAATCGTACCGACCAAGCTATCTGATAAGTTTTGGAAAATAACATGATCTTCCAGCGCCACGAACCCATCGTTTCTATACCAAATGGCTCAAATATGTTACCACTACCTAGATTGCAATACTTGCGCCGTACTCCACTGAAGTAGGTACTGCACCAGCTCTAAGCCTTATAATATTACATAATAACGCTTTAATGCTACATATTGTTCACATTCAAGTCAGGAATAGTGTAGTTATCTAAAATATCATATATTACAATAAATATGAAAACTCTAACAGCCGTACATTGGTACTGTGTCCATCACTAGGTCGTTAAACAAGCAATAACAACATGCGTCTGTCTCGTAAATACGACTGGGTCGGTAACTTTCCATTGTTTGTCCTTCACAGCAGAGCCATTGTTTAAGGGCGTTTTGGCACGATTACGTCGATAGTTAAAACCTGAAAGTCGATGCATTATTCTATAATAGTCTTTATAATTGATGCCTGGTTCAGTAGAATTGGTGAGTTCGATTTAGTACTCGAACGATGACCGTCAACGCCGACGCCGGTCCAGTGTAGTTTAGTACATATTTTAATGAACACATTGGAAAGATTGAAGCCCCCTACTTTTTTAAGGATTCGTACCCAAACGAAGCTCTATTATTGAGACTGCTGCCTATCTGTCTAAGTATATGACGAGTCTCTAGCTCGTATATTGATTTACGATTACAAAAAAACTACCTGTTACTGCTACCCCAAAGATGAGTTTCTAATTAGAAATTCAATTAATTTACTTTTCATTTCATAAGCTCGGAAAGGAGTTGTTTTTCATGCGAAATCTGCGCGGAAAAGTGCTTTTAAATTTTTCCACGCAGATTCAAGTCAAATAGGTACTACTCGTCAGATCTCACTCGAGGAATTGGACCACATGACAATCACCAGCTTTCGAATGTAAAAAAATATTATAAAAATCAGTCCAGAGTTATAATATAACACACACACAAAAAATGCTGTCCAATTGAGAACCCCCTTCTTTTTTTTGAACTCTGTTATTTAGAACAATTTTACTACTGTAAAGTAAAATTTTACAAGTGTTCTTTAATTTGGTAAACTTGTCGGCATTGAGAGGTGACGTGATTTCCCATATACATGTTATAGCGACTACCTTACACAACCAAGATCTTTAGGTGATAATAAGAATAGAAGCATTTGAATGCTTAGGTTAAATAAATATAAGTTATTGGATGGTAAGTAAAAGTCTAGTAATTCTTAATTAAATATAGAATGTTGAATATGTATATTACTATTATGAACAAATCACCAGAAAACATGAAAACTTAGGCCAGAAACAGCATCAAACTAGACTGCACAATTGGTCATTAGACAATTGTTTTTATAGCATGACAGAATATTTTAATGTATAATGTTTTATGATTTAAAAAATAAATAATATATTTTATGAATAAATACCAATATTTGTATGCCAACTTGCAGTTTGAATGCAGTGATATATATGTTCCTAACATCTGATGTGTAATGATTGTGTATTCAGACAAATAAATTATTAATTTGATTCATAAAGTTTTGTTAAGTTAGGTACTCCTGTAATAACATAGATATAACCGGTACCCCAATATTAATAGGAGTAGTTAAGTTCGACGCAGGCTTGGTCTCTGCGCCCGGACATAGGAACATAAATTAATAAGATGTAAAAGCGTTGGCACGTAAAACCGTACGTGTCGTTGTTACGATTCCCGCAACGAAAATTTATTCTCAAAAAATTCGTTAAAAGTTCGTCGCCAAGCATGAGATAATGCTTGAAATCTTATTAACCCTCGCAGTTTGTAATGTAAATTTATTCAAGATTTAATACATCAAATTAACTCTAGTAGTCTGGTTCATGACCAAACACCGTCCCCAATGACAGTTAAAGTAATACAATTGGAGCATAAAGTTTCGGCTCGATCGAGTATGTTTCGGTGGCTGAGTGGAATAGGCATCCTGCACAAATCCAGAGGGCGGAGGTTCGATTCCCGCCCGGATATAAAGTTTTGTGCTCCAACAATTTGTAAATTTAAATTACATTTACTCTAATTCGTCGGGGATATTATTACCCCGACTATCGAAAAACATTGTCAGGAATCTTTGGTCGTTTTCTCGGTTAGATTGACGTCATTCCAATGGCGAATTGCAATGTCAACAGCGTTTCATATAAATACACTGATCCGTAAATAATCCAAGTTCACGTGTTATTTATCAACATGTTTGTCGCCATTTGTCAAATTGTTACCTTGTTAAAATGAGCGGTGAATTTCAATAATACCAATGGAAATATATACGATTATAATTCAAAACATTGACATACTTTTGGTATAGATCTTTACATTTACGAATTAATTTTTTGGTATAGTTCTTTACATTTTGCGAAGTACTCGTAGCGAAGTTTGCTTAGCCGTTCTTAACCCATCAGCAAAGTTAAGCAACGTCCGCCGCGGTCATGAGTTGGATGGGTGACTGCTAATGACATTACTACTGAGCGCTTCCTTGCTTCGGGAGGCACGTTAAGCCGTCGGTCCCGGTTGTTGTCTTAAGATGGCAGTCGTTATAGCATGGTGGTAGGGCATTTTGCGAATACCCGCCTGGCTAGCTACCACCGTCAAGTAGAAAATCTGTCACCAAGCTCCTAACGGTGTGTTCCCGCATTTGTCCTTGAGAGCCAGTAATTCTAGATTAGCCTGAACAACATCTTCGATCCCATCATCACTTACCATCAGTTGAAATAGTGGTCAAAGGCTAATTTAACTAGCATAAAAAAATACGAAGGTCCAATTACAGCCTATAGCAATATCGCCTCGACTGTAATTTTCAACTTACCGCACTTATATCATAATGTACTATTATTGTTTTACTGTATGTACCATTAGCATTTACACCCACACGTATTGTGACGGAACAAGCTCGAGGCCCACCTGATGTTAAGCGTACCTCTGCCTATAACAGATACATTTCATCACAAGTCATGAATTGCCCTGCGCGCGTCACTTTGAGACATAGTTAATAAGTCTCATGTGCCTGTAATTTCACTGGCTCTCAAGGACTGCTGCCGGAACACACCGTTAGGTGCTTGGCGGCAGATTTTCTACGTGAGGGTGGTCGATAGCTAGGCGGGCATTCGCAAAATGCCCTTCCACCATGCGGTGAAGCTCAAGCCCGCGTCGGGATTCGAACCATAGACCTGCTGCGTGGCAATCCATAGCCAATGCCACTGAGCCATCACTGCTTCGTAGTGTGCAAACGGTCTACCCATACAAATGCACATCAATAATTTACTTATGAGAGCCGCGCCTTTGTTAGTCCTATGCCAAAATATCAAATTATTTGTTCAAAAACAACTTGGTCTTGTTACGTTTTGATCGACAGGACAGCTAATGTGACATGAAAGAGCCCATTATTCGCGTTTCACCATTAAACTGGCCACAAAAACCCTTATTAAAGTTCCTTTATGTGGAATTAAGTAATGAAAAAGCAGAATATGACCTAAACGAATCGCATGTTCGTCGTACTGTATGAAATAAAATGATTAAAAGCATGGCTGACTTGTTTGTTTCATCATTGTACCCCTTGATTATGTTAATACATATGATTAAAGCTGTAAGTAGGTGCATCAACAGATATACCGACCACAGTCGAAAACAGGTTTGTCATAATCTTTTCATTTTGTAGATAGGTTAGACTTTGACCACAATCTCACCTGACGGTAGGTGATGATGTGGTCAAAGGAGTTAACAGGCTTAACCTAGAATTATTGGCTCTCAAGGACAGCTGCCGGAACACACCGTTAGGTGCTTGATGACAGATTTTCTACTTGAGCGTGGACACTAGCCAGGCGGCATTCGCAAAATGCCCTTCCATCATGCGGTGAAGCTCAAGCCCGCGGCGGGAATCGGACCATGGACTTGCTGCGCGGCAGTCAATAGCCAATGCCACTGAGCCATCACTGTTTCAAGATGGCAGCTCTGAAGAACGCACTACGTCGTTGCTATTTTGCCTTTCGTCGCGTCTTATGATTTCCATAGGAAGATATGACGCCGATAAGTTCAAACTGCTGTACCTCTGCACGGCTAGAAGCTACCGGCTCGTCGTTAGTATGACAGTCGTTATAGCATGGTGGTAGGGTATTTTGCGAATGCCCGCTTGGCTAGCTACCACTCTCAAGTAGAAAATCTGTCGAAAAGCATCTAACCTAACCATCAGGTGAGATAGTAGTCAAAGGTTAACCTATCAGGCATAAAAAAAGACTCTAAGCATGGCTCTTTACGATGGCAATAATTAGCAGACAAGATCGCAGCATTATTTTCAGCTGTAGATTTGCTGGAATTGTCATTACAAGCAATGATAGCTGATCGGTAATAGCTATGGACTGCCGTGCCGCAGGTTTTCGGTTCGATCCCCATCGCCGGCTTGAGTTTGAAGCCGGCGATTTAACAGCTTGATCTGGCGAGTCCTTTGTAAATGGTTTGCCGCTAATAATCTTCTCCTAAATTCAAAAAAGACGAAATGTTTAAAGTTTTCTTTACCAAATGTTCCTTATGTTGAACCAAACATAAAGCTTGGCCCAGATAAACTCCCTATTGACAAAGCGACAGTCTTCCTGGGAATCAAAATGGATTCCACTTTACAATGGGATCCACATATACATGATCTCTCCGGAAGACTTAGTTCTGCTGCATATGCAGTTCTTAGGATAAGACAGTTAACAGACGTAGCTACTGCTCGGCTAGTTTATTTCGCGTACTTCCACAGTATTATGTCGTATGGCGTATTGCTGTGGGGAACTGCTGCTGAGATAGAGACAATCTTTATCATACAAAAGCGTGCAATTCGAGCCATATATAAAATGGGTCCTAGGGAATCTGTGAGGGATCTTTTTAAAGAAATTGATATTTTAACTTTACCAAGTCTGTATATATTTGAAAATATTATGTATGTTCGTAAAAATTTGAGTAAATTTAAATTAAACAGTGACAATCACGATTACAATACTAGGAATAAAGATAAAATAGTGGTGCCAGGTTTTAGATTAGCAAAGACAAATAAAAGGTCCTTCTTAGGTAATTGTGTGCGGTTTTATAATAAAGTTCCCAAACATATTACAACGCTCACAGAAGGGAAATTCAAGTTGCATGTGAAAAACATATTGATTAAAAAATCCTACTACACAGTTTCTGATTACATAAACGACAAAAATGCCTGGACAATTCCGCCTCCGCCAAGCTATTGCCTGTCACCTACATAATTTAAACAAATATTGTAATAACTCTATTATATAGTATGTATGTAACACATTGTTAAAAGATGTTTAAAAGAATGGCCCCGAGTTTCTTGCCCGTTCTTCTCGCAGTGGCTCTATACAATTTATTTGCTGAACGTGGCAGTACAATGTAGAATATTTCAATACTAAAATTTGTAATTGACCTTCATAAGAGCGTCGTAGACGCCTAAATTGAATAAATGATTTTGACTTTGACTTTGACTTTAGAAAGGGAAAAGTTACAGGCCATGTGCCTGTAACTTGTGTGTTCCGTCACAATCCATTAAAAAACAACTTCTAAATGCCTTCAAAAAAATACTTGATCTTAGATCAATATTTAGTACTAGCGGACCGCCCCGGCTTCGCACGGGTATTAACAAAAAAAAACATAACAAAAAAAACACTATTTTTTATATTATTCTATAGCTCATGTATAATGTAGTATTCTAATAGTAAAAAAAAATTTCAAATCGGTCCAGTAGTTTTTATATTTATTCGTTACATACACAAATATAAATCTTTCCTCTTTATTATATCTTTCCTATTAGAGTAGATTTACGCAATAGACTGGGTCTGATACTACATAAAAATCGTTAAAAAGACACTCTCCATCTAAAAGTAACCACCTTTTTACTATTTATTTATTTATAGTTGATAGGCTAACCTCTTACCACTATTAAGTTGAAAGGGTTGTTCAGGCTGTTCTAGAACAACTGGCTCTCAAGGACAGGGTGACACGGTGGGTACCGTTAGGAGCTTGGCGACAGATTTCCTATTTGAGGATAGTAGCTAGCCAAGCTAGCAATCGCAAAATACCCTACCACCATGCTATTACGCCACCCTAAGAAAACAAACGGGACCAATGCGCGACGGCTTAACGTGCCCTCCGAAACACGCGCATGCTCATAAATAATACCACTTGCGGTCACCCATCCAAGTTATGACCGCGGCGGACGTTGCTTAACTTTGCTGAACAGCTAAGTAAACTTCGCTACGAGCGCTTCAAAATCGTTTACAAAGTTAAAAACAATTCTCAATACTCCTTATATATAATATTTGCAATAATTCATTTATTTCATTACCTTGTTGTGTGCTATTATGATTTTAACATTGAAAAACCGTACAAAATTTTCGGTCGTAAAATCGCAATTTAACGTTTATGCAAATATTGGCATAATAAACAATTGTTTATGTAAATTGGCAAACTATTTGTCATGTAAATCGGTCACATGATTACGTATAACAATAAACAGTATACAGTTCGACAAACTTATCTGTTCAGGTGGCAGAAAAAAGAACTACAAAATTCCCTCAAATTGTGACAGTTTGTAGTTGATTTCCTTGACCAATAGCGCCCTCGAGAACTGCACAGTTAAGTTGGTGGTACTATAACAATTTGTTTATTTTTAAATTTCAGAGTTCCAACGCAAATGATGAAGAATGTCAAATTTAAGTTTTATTGTTTAAACTACGCTAATTATAAATATATGTATATATATACTAAATGTATTTTTTATCTTTGATAGCTGAAAGGCAAGCTACTGAACACTCATCATCATCATCAGCCGGAAGACGTCCACTGTTGAACAAAGGCCTCCCCCATAGAACGCCACAAAGCACGGCTATTAGCCGCTTGTAACCATTGGGTACCCGCGACTTTAACGATGTCGTCAATCCACCTAGTGGGGGGCCTACCAACTCTACGTCTTCCGGTGTATTGTGGTAACCACTCGAGAACTTTTCTTCCCCATCGGTTATCAGTTCTTCGAGCAATGTGGCCCGCCCATCGCCACTTCAACTTGCATATTCTGAGAGCTATGTCGGTGACTTTGGTTCTTTGGCAAATATCCACGTTTCGGATTTTATCGCGCAAAGAAACTCCGAGCATAGCTCTCTCCATAGCTCGTTGAGCGACCCTGAGCTTGTCAATAAGGGCCACACTGAACACTATCTCACTAAATTATGGTGTGGTCGAACATGTTTTTCAGGCTAACCTATAGAATTAGGGCAATCTACCTAGCAATGTTGCTTTATAAACAGGTACGTTACTTATGGAAAGGTCTCATTTTTAACCGATTGCCACAAATTAGGAGGTAATATCGACGTGTATATTATTCAAACATATCGATGTACCGAAACAAAAATTAAACCAACAGTCACCAAGTAGTTAAAAAGTTTGTCAGATTATGAGACAGAAGAACTTCTGAAAATGTTTATATAAATTTAATATTAGTGTAATATTAGTGTATTAATAAGGAATTCAATTATATTTACATAAACAAATATTTTCTAATACTAAAAAACACTAATTAAAAGTCAATCAGTATGCTAGACTATGATTTCGACAAGTGATTTTATAATTTTGAGACAAAATATTAGCTAAACGGAACCGATTTCAAAATCGGTTCCGTTTAGCTAATGTTTTGTTTATCATCAAACTATTTTGAGCAAATCTCTCGTGAAAGGCTCGTGGGAGTATGAAGTTTTCTTCTAGAAATACACCTACCATATGATACAAATATTACATAATTCAAACATTTTCTAAATTAAAATCGTTTGTAAAAATGATATGAAATTGTTCGTCATTTTAAACTACAAAATAAAATATTTCAACTTAACCGGTAAACACTCACGTTGAGGGTCGAATACGTCTCGCGGGTTTCTCTCAATGCTCATCATCAGGGCGAGTGCTGCGGCGCCCCTGCGAGCTCCCGGCGGGCACTGCGGTGTACCCCCGGGTCTACGTATACGATCACTAACGTGAGTGTTTTTGCGGGTAAAATTATAAATTAATATGTGTGAAACTCACGAGAATTTCATTACAAAAATTAATTTACAAACATTGTTTCGAGAGACAGACAGGCGGTAAAGTAGTTAGAGCATAGGCTTATTGAGCGTAGCGAAAAAATCCTAGGTCTGTGAGTTAGAGCACCAACATGTGTATTATTGCTCTTCAGCTGTAAACGATGTTAAGTGTAAACAACGCCAGACGTCTCGTCTAATAGACTGACGTGAATATACAAACAATTAGCATTAACAAGAGACATCATTTTAATCATCAAGTAGTGAAGCGCTCGTAGCGAAGTTTACTTAGCTGTTCTCAACCGATCGGCAAAGTTAAGCAACGTCGCGCGCGGTCATAAGTTGGATGGGTGACCGCTAGTGACATTACTACTGAGCGCTTCCGTGCTTCGGAGGGCACGTTAAGCCGTCTGTCCCGGTTGTTGTCTTAAGATGGCAGTCGTTATAGCATGGTGGTAGGGCATTTTGCGAATGCCCGCCTGGCTAGCTACCACCCTCAAGTAGAAAAATCTGTCGCCAAGCACCTAACGGTGTGTTCCGGCAGCTGTCCTTGAGAGCCAGTACTTCTAGGTTAGCCTGAACAACATCTTCGACCACATCATCACTTACCATCAGGTGAGATAGTGGACAAAGGCTAAACCTATCAGGCATAAAAAAAAATATTGTTATGTTTGCAATAACGCCTGCTATGCGGATTACATTAAAAAATTACAAACTTAGAACTAAAAACAAAGAATACAAATAACAGTCATTGTCACGTTAGCTCAATTGGTTAGAGCAGACCCCGGCTAAAGGGGTGGATAGACGCGGGATCAAATCCCGCACATGACTTATTTTTTTTTCCTATCGTATATTTGTAATTTTTTAAAGAGTCATAATGTATAAGTCTGTATAAGTCACCGAAGTATAAAACTACCACTAACCGTGGACTACCTCAAGTTTTTTGCTGTGTATACGCCTTTATTTACAAAACACTACAAAATACGACGAGAGAAAAATTAAAGTCATGTTCGAGATTCGAACCCACGCCATCCAGCTCTGTAGCTGGGGTATGCTATAACCACTAAGCCAACATCACATATGACGTATGATTGTAATTTATCCTCTGGGATGGAGCGCCATCTATAGTTCAAGTTACGTACTACTACAAACAAGACTAATTTGCTATTAGACAAGAGCGCTCATGCAATTTTAGCTTTAAACTTGTTAACGAAGACTCGACCCTAATGATGTTACTATTAAATTATTATTAGTAGATAATATATCGGTACAAAGTAAGTATTGTAAAGATATTCTGGATTCCCGCGGAAGTACTTTATGAAGGTGTGTACCATTATTCAGGAAAATATGCGTGGCCCTTTAGTAAAAAAACCGGCCAGGTGTGAGAGGGACTCGCGCACGAAGGGTTTCGTACCATTATCTGTAACCTAATCTTGCAAGTTACAGACACTTTTCGCAGTGTCCGATTGAGCTGGGTAGGTACGGCGAAAACCTCTTTTAGTGTATGGGAGCCCCCCTTAATTATTTATTTTATTTAATTTTAATTAATTATATTTAAAGTGAACATAAAACTAAATATTCTGTGAATAGTTAGAGCGTCTACCTGTCACCGTTATTAGTATCGAGCAAAAAACGGTAAAAAAATTAAGTTTGTTGTATGGGAACCCCCTTTAACTATTTATTTTATTTTATTTTTAGTATTTGTAGTTATAGCAACAATAGAAACACATAATCTGTGAAAATTTCAACTTCTGGTTTCCCAGTTTTCCGATTTTTTATTTATTATATCCCTAAATGTCAAAATTACAATTCCCATACAAAACGATTTTGAAATTATTTTTGAGAATACTTAATTTTACAGAAATCGGGCAAAATTGGTATTTAAAATTTGACTACGTTTGTATGGAAAGTGCTCCATGAACTCTACTCGTAAGTTTAGCAAAGATAATAAATACGCGGCAAGTTTAAGGCTCCTTTCTCATTGACACTTCCACACGTCAATCAGATAAACAAGAAATAAAGTTTAACGTGAAGTGATATAAAATATCAGTAGTGTGGGATCAAACGTCAAGTATATGGGTCACACAAACAAACGGAACAATTGAAAAACCATTTCGAGTCCATTGTTTTGATGTTCTAATTTCTGCGAAATAGTTTTTGGAGAATTGCGAAATCAGTTTGACGGAGTTTTAAGCATTGACTTTTTTATTACACCTAGACTAGCCTTTGTTCTCAATCTCTCCTCATAAACGAATATTAAAGACTTCAGCTAGATTGGAACTGGCTCTGATTGACAGCAGCTGTAACCGTTACGTGCTTGGCGACAGTTTTTCCACTTCAGAGTGGTAACTAGCCACTGGACATTCTAAAATATTTTACTACCATGTAAAATGTCAGAGTTCTTTCTGTCGCCAAGCAACTAACGGTGTATTTCGGCAGGCAGTCCTTGAGAGCCAGTAAAATTACAGGCACCTGAGACTTAACAACTATGTTTCAAGGTGACGGGTCCAGTGCAATTCGAAAAACTATTGTTGTATGGAAATAGCTATCATCACACAAACCTTAAACCGGGAAAACAAACAAACGACCAAAGTTAAAATTGGGTCAAATAAATAAATATAAAAACAATTCAAAAACTATTCCGACGTCTTTGTTTTAGTGTTCTTCTCTGATTCAGTGTAAAATGCTAAACGACATATTTTGAAACTTTGGCAGTGTGTTTGATTGTAATGACATAGTTTTATATAGTTTTGGCAGCTTTCTTAGATTGTTTTTGACTGAGACCTAGGTACTCTGCTTTTATGACCATCATAAAATGTAAATAAATGTCTGAAAATGTAAATTAGCTTAGTTTTACGTTTAAAAGTAAATGGATATTTTTTCGGTGCACACGGTAACAAGGAAGTAGAATTTAAATTTATTTATCAATTTTAATAACTATTTAAAAAATACAATATTAGTTTTAACAGTCTTTTATTAAAAAAATATGAATCTCAAAAACAATGTCATAGTTCAATTAAGCAATTGGCAATCAAAAAATCCGTGCAATGTTGCCTATCACTTTTAAATATAATTCGTTTAATTGAAAAAAAAAATACAAAAAACCTACTTTCTACTAAAAAGTATGAAATAGCTTGTTGAAGACGGTACCATGCAGATTCTAAACACTGACCTCACATTATCATTTTCCGGCATACAAAGTAAAAATAACATGCAAAGTCAAATCATTTATTCAATTTAGGCTCTTATTAAGATCAATTAGCCTCCAATACTCTGGCACACCTGAAATACTGTTCACCATGCAAAAGAATTTCAATTACCATTAAATCATCCAGGTAAGGAAATCCATGTTTTAGTCAATTGATTATAACTTAAAAACTACTCAATAAATTTTGATAAAAATTAAATTGTATACAAACTCGAAGAAAAAAAAACAAAATCAGTTCACGATTGGCGGAGTAATGGCGTAAAAACATACAAAAAGTGCCGCCGGAACACACTGTTAGGTGCTTAGCGATAGATTTTCTATTTGAGGATGGTATGTAGCCAGGCAAGCATTATATTTTGCCCGTGGGTGACATTCTAGCCACCGTGCTATAATATACCTACAACCTCAAAAAACATATTCATTAAAGTAAAAACAAACTATAAAAACTACAGAATTATTCCCCAATAGTATTTACATTTAGCAATATAAACGTATCAGTTCTGTTGTTTTGTTTTTATAATTGTTTTTCAGTTGTTTCACAGAAACCAGACGTATTTTGAGGTGATTCATGTCAAAGTTATGCAGGATAAAAAACAATAACAAATTGTGAAGAATTACAGATTTTGGGAAAGCACAGGTGTTTTTGACGGGTACGTGGAAAATCTAGTTCGATAATTATATATATATACACACTCCTACGAAGTTTCATTTATTGCTGAGAGTATTGACAGAATATATCGTCGGCTTATACTGTGAAAACCAATTAAATGTATATATTGTCGTTTTTAGTAAATCGTTTGCATTTCAAATAGCTTGCATGGTGGAAGGGCATTTTGCGAATGCCCGCCTGGCTAGCAACCACCCTCAAGTAGAAAATCTGTCGCCAAGCACCTAATGTGCTCCAGCAGCTGTCCCTGAGAGCCAGTGAAATTACAGGCACAATGTGACTTAATAGCTATGTCTCAAGGTGACGGGCGCAGTGCCATTCGTGACTTGTGACGAAATGTTTCTGTTATAGGCAGAAGTTAGTCCGCTGTTAGTCAGGTGGGCCTCAAGCTTGTTCCGTCACAATAACATTAAAAAAAATTACATTGAAAGTTTAACCTAAGATCTGACTTCCTTCAAATTTAAGAGCTCGGAAATTAATTATCCAAAATCATGCAATATTTATCTGTTTTGCTTTATGTTATATATATCTGACGTAAAGACTCTATAAAATTGACTTTATATCCTGAAGGGTGTGCAGTTAATTGGTTTTACCAGTAAGGCAACGTTATGTTTGGTGTTACTGTTGATTCTTATCATCACTACATGGTATTAAACAAAGTCACTTCCCGCTGTCTTTCCCTATGTATGCTTAGATCATTAACTGCGCAGCGGATTTTAATGTGTTTTTTTATAAATAGAGTGGAGTCAAGAGAAAGGTTTATATGTTTTCAACACCCTTGCTCGTAAAATGAGCTTTATTATATCGTTACCACCCTCAAGTAGAAAATCTGTCGCCAAACACCTAACGGTGTGTTCCGGCAGCTGTCCTTGAGAGCCAGTACTTCTAGGTTAACCTGCACAACATCTTCGCCCACATCATCACTTACCATCAGGTGAGATAGTGGTCAAAGGCTAACTTATCAGGCATAAAAAAAAACGTTAGGGTTTTTTTTATGCCTGGTTAGGGCCATAAACCAAACTATAACACCCTCGTGCATAATAATATTATACACTAGTGCGTCATAGAATTATCCCTACAAAGTTAAGTTAGTACCTAACTGCAAATATATGCGAGTAAACAGAGCATTTTCAATTTAACCGGGTAATACAGATTTGTAACATCAAAGAGGTTTATCAATCATACATATGCAGCGCAAAAAAAGAATGTGTGCGCTATTTCCATAATTTTCGTGTGTTTTTTGTATCGCATTTGTGCAATATATATTTATTTTCCTCGCATGAGTGTTGAAAATGTGCGTATGTAACTCGTGAGCAACTTGCTGATTTACGCCGTCGCCTACGGCTCGGGCTGCAACACACAGCCTCGTGTATAATGAGCAACTTAACTCACTTGTATCATAATCTACTAATAATATCTCGATCATATATATCAATCGATAATAGTCTGTGTTTATCAAGGATAATGTAGGATTCTAATGGTGAAAGAATTTTTTAAATAGGTGTTCGGACCGATCAACATAGCGGCAAGTTTCTGAACGCTCCCTAGGTAGTCGTCTACTTTGAGTCTATGGACAATTTGTGTGAAAACGAAAAAGTTTGCTTTGTCGCTTTGTCTCTGGTTTTGAAAACTGTAGTACTTGGACAATTTGATTGTGTAAATATATATATCGATTTTCGGCTCAGCGGTGTTTAATGTAATTTGTGTTTGTCTTTTTGAAAAACCGCTTTGATGGACCCCAGCGTTTTTGTGATCCGCGTTTGTTAAAGACATTTGGACATTTATTGTGTTGAATCTCTCGCAAGACAGAAGACTGGAAGAAGATCGAGCCCCCAGCCATAGTCGTGAGTCACCCATATTATTTGCTGGCCAGTAAATTAATTAGGGCACGATAGGCTAGAGGGATCAACGGAGGAACACCGAAAACCTATCATAAATTGTATTTTATTGTTACTTTCACCCCCGTGTATCACGGGCTAAGTTAGGATTCAAAAAGCAGGTTGTCTAGGTGGAAGGCCCTCTGCACAACATACCCATCTAGGCAATCTGCGAATCTTAACAATAGGTCTACTAGTTATTATGGTTATTCGTTATAAAAATAGGTACACATCTTTCGTCTTTATAATATTAGTATAGATATAGATATTATAGATTATTACATTAAAAAAGTGGGCCTTGGGGTGCCGGGCTAGAATGTCATCCCCCCATCTCTACCCGTGGGTGTCACCTCTTAAGGCGACTAAGGTTAACACCAGAAGGTGAGCAGTAGCACCTTCTCAGGAACTGATAAGACACTGCGATTCCCAAGCCGCCTGCCAAGCGTGGGGATTAATGCAAATCCTCCCATATTGGGGGAGCCTGTGTTCAGCAGTGAACTATCCGGCTGATACAGTAACAATAAAAATAATTCTCTATTAAAAAACCTCTTCAGTGTAAACTTGAAGAGTTCCAGGTAACTAATAACAAAGTGCTGGTCGCTATTCGCATAATGAAAGTAGAATCAAAAAGCTGTGTTCAAATGAAAGTCTCTGCCAATGCCCACGCGCGTAATATTATTGTCTTTGAGATCACATAGAGAGCACCCTTAAAGAGAGACATCATTACTGTAGACGTCCTGAGTAATTCTTTAGGCAAATGAACTTCTGCTTTTTTGGCAGACGTCGAAGATGTTATTTTCGTATCGGAAATACAAAGGTTGATAGTTGCCCTTTGCTTGTTTACGAATTGTATTATTTAATACGGTAGAGTGTGGAATGCTTTGCGTCATAGACAATTATACTGATTTTCTATATTTATACATTCTTACAGACTTCCAAAAAAGGAAGAGGATCATAATTTGACTGTACGCCTTTTTTTTAAATATTATGAAACGCGATTTCTGAACTAGTTATTAACTGATTTTTATGATTATTTTTTTCTTTGGTCTACACATGAATACAACGGTATATCTCCTTATTGGCTCGATTTAAATTTCATTAAAATTAAGCAGGTCCATGGTTCGAATCCCGCTGCGGACTTCAGTTTCACCGCATGGTGGAAGGGGATTTCAAGAATGCGCCCGCGGCGGATTCGACCTTCGATCTTCTACCACCATGCTATTACGACTGCCATTCTAAGACAACAACCGGGACCGATGGCTTAACGTGGACGTAAGCACGGAAACGCTCAGTAGTAATGTCACTAGCGGTCACCCATCCAAGTCATGAACGCGGCGGACGTTGCAAACTTCACTACGAGCGCTTTGAAAATTCGTGCGTTACGCGTTCATACGTGATGAGAAGTGCTTATAATAGATGCAACCTTTGCTTAACTTAACTAATTGGTTAAGGATGACTAAGCAAGCTACATTACGAGCGCTTCAATTTTGAGAATTTTCTTTAATATGTATAAACGCTATTATAAACTTACCGGCATGATGGAGGGCTGTCTCGAAGGGCGCGCGCTGCAGTCGCTCCTTGGTCTCTGCCAACAATATATTATAAATAGATTAAAGTCGGTACACAGCTGCCAAACTGCGGCATTTAGCGTCCATACACGTCTTCTACGTTTCATTTCAAAATACTTGTTACTAAAGTTTAGTATTTCGGTAATGAGTAATATAGAAAACAATAAATAGATTCAAGCGTTACTTTGCAGAAATCCATATTTAATAATAACAAATATTTTTAAAATATTTTATGAAAACATCAAATTAATATATTAATAAAACACTTAAAAAATACAAAAATTCTCGGTTTCTCGAGAGGCGCTCGTAGAGTCAAGACCTCCTGAGGATGCTTCGTGTAGAAGCGTAGCGCGTCGAAAATTCTTCCGGTTTGGCTGCGTGGCGTTTGTGACGTCACGTTGGCTTAACAGGAAAATTAGGCGGAATTGTCACTAGATATATTTTTGTATTTTTAAGTGTTTTATTAAAATATTAATTTGATGTTTTCATAAAATATTTGTTATTATTAAATATAGAAAACCTTTAAGGAAGTTTTATTTTTTTTATTATTGCAATAACGCATGCTCTGCGGATTACATTACAAGATTACGAGAGGAAAAATTATGTCTCTCCATCCCCATACGATGGTCAAATATGTATGATTCATTGTCATGTTAGCTCAGTCGGTCAGAGCATACCCCGGCTATAGCGGTGGATGACGCGGGTTCGTATCCCTCACATGACTGTAATTTTTTCCTGTCGTAAATTTGTAATTTTCTAATTTAAGGAAGTTTTATAAATTTTATTAATTTAAAGTACCTACCAAACCTAAACATAAAACCTAACGAAAGCATGGTATGGGTCTTTCATAACACCCATACATCAATAAAAACCCTGAGGTTTTTTTAAGGAAACAGATATAAATTTTATAAAAAATAATTACACCTATTATGAATACAAAATAATTTAATTGTGATTTAAATGTAACTAAAATTTTAATAAAAATAATATGTCGAACTCATTTTACTATATTCGGAGGATAAAACTACTGTACTCACTGTTCAAAACATTGCTTACAGTGTCACTCAAAAGATGAATATAAACTTTGCTGTCTTTTTATGATCGTAAAACATACAAAATTACTGCATCTATCATACACTAGCAAATATAGTACCACCAACTTAACTGTGCAGTTGGCGAGGGCGCTGCTGATCAAGGAAATCAACTACAAACTGTTGAATTTGAAGGAATATTGTAGTTCTTTTTTCTGCCACCTGAACAGATAAGTTGGTGGGTCTGTACAACACTATGTTTAGAAAACTATGTCTATATATCATCAACATATACACTAACATTATAAAGAGGAAATATTTGTATTTATGTATGACACGAATAAACTTAAAAACTACCGCACCAATTGGGATGAAATTTTGTATGGAAATAGTTTGAGACCCGGGGAAGGACATACGATACTTTTTATCCAACAGCGCAAATAGAGGTTACTGGCTTTGCGCTATTGAATAAATAATTATTATAGAAATAGCAGAGGTAAAGGGAGGAAATGCCGAAATAAAGTTAAAAAAATTGTGATGGAAAATAAAAGATTGTACGATGCGTGGCGATTGAATAAAATATATCATTTAAAATTAAGTCAAGGATTAAATAGATTGTATGCAATATGTTTCCCACTTCAATTGCATAAAACAATAATGCAATTTAATGTGCCTATTTATGGTGTATTTTTTTTTCGAAATGTATATTTTTATCTTAAGAAAACCTCAGGGTTTTTATTGATATATGGGTGTTATGAAAGGCCCATATCATGATTTAGTTGTTGATACAACCGCTGCCTTACGGGTACGCCCTGATTGCTTTAAATGGTGATCAAAATGTGCACCCAATGTCCATTTTGAAGCAATGATGGCCGAGCGGTAATAGCTATGGACTGCCGTGCCGCAGAGATTGAGAGCCAGTGAAATTACAGGCACAATGAGACTTAACAACTATGTCTCAATGTGACGGGCGCAGTGCAATTCGTGACTTGTGATTAATTGCAACTGTTATAGGCAGAGGTTAGTCCACTTAACATCAGGTGGGCCTCGAGCTTGTTCCATCACAATAACATAAAAAAAGTATATATATAAAAAAAACAACAAACCGCTGAAATCACGGATGTTACTTATTGGAATAATTTTCCCTTGATTGCCTTTTACGATTTTCATAAGCAGAATTAAGAACAGTCCTTATATTCTTAAAACGGTTACTGTATTTTCCAATTTTAATGTTACTTCCGAGACACTTTGATATACTGTTATTTCATTTTATTTATCACATCGTAACCCACATTCGCTAAAATATTTACAAACATTGGCGAAAATTCTGTAAAAACTAAAGTTCGTTGAACTCACCTGAATACATACAGAAATACGAAAGACATATACCTAGCGATACACATAAATATAGCTCCGAGCTCGACCTAGGCGGTTGTCATTGACAAAGAACCAAAGCGTTGGAAATAGTATGACCACAGAAAAGTGCTTAAATTAGACAGGACTATAGGTTTGAAGAAATAGCATATGCGTTATAACACAGAGATACTTCTATAAACGTATTAGCTATCGTGGAACTACAAAGTTGCATCCTATTTGCTTAACATAATTTTGATGATTTTCTAGTAAGAGTTAGTGAAACCATGTGCCACACTGACTTTGTTTCTCAATCATCAGATAAAAGAGATCTGACTGATATGAATGTTAAACAACCAACCAATTAACTTTTCTAATAAATAACCAATATTCGTTCTTTCATTATTGATTTCGTGTACATTTATTGATAGGAAAATTTTGTGTGTTATCTCATTAGTGAAAGTATAATTGTTATTTCGTTCAAAACTTAGAATGAAAAAAATCTGAATGAACCAGTATTGTCACTATAAAACGTATATAAAAGTTCAAGTTCATTGCGCCAAAATATTTTTAACAGCCAAATGAAATTAGAACCTATTTAATTACAGCTGATAAGACTTAACTATACTAATTTCAAAGTAAAGGCCATTCCAAAATTTTTGGTAGAGTCGTGTAACGTGAATGTGGCCTAGGAAAATAGGGCATAGATTAAAAACCAGTTAGTATGTAAACTAGACCTTATTTTGTAATGTAATATTATGTGTGCTGAAAAATTTACCCATGATGATTTATATTTACTATTACATATTCTGCGTCATGTATCTTCGACTGAAAAACTTTAATTGTTTTTCAGTTTGTCATTAGATGAGTTAAAAGCTGTTTAGTACTAGTTGTATGCAAAACACACGCAATTGATTTGTACCAAATAGCTGTTTGGCGCACGTGTATTTGAAGTCAAAACAATCTTTTTTTACTTTAAAAATATTTTCTTTAGACGTCATCTTTTTTGTATGAAGTAATTTTTTTCGGTAAATTATAGAATGGGTTAATAATAAATGAAAGGGCTTTTCGAGCAAATTCCACAAATATACCACAAAATTACTTTTCCGCTACTTGTTTTAAATTAAAACAAGATCATTTTCAAACATTTTTTTTTTATTTTATTGTGAAGGAACAAGCACGAGGCCCACCTGATGTTAAGCAGTATCCTCTGCCTATAACAGATGCATTTCATCACAAGTGACGAACTGCACTGCGTCCATCACCTTGAGACATAGTTGTTAAGTCTCATTTTGCCTGTTATTTCACTGGCTCTCAAGGACTGCTGCCGGAACACACCGTTAGGTGCTTGGCGACAGATTTTCTACTTGAGGGTGGTCGCTAGCCAGGCGGGCATTCGCAAAATGCTCTTCCACCATGCGGTGAAGCTCAAGCTCTGGGCGGGATTCGAACCATGGACCTGCTGAGCGGCAGTCCATAGCCAATGCCACTGAGCCATCACTGCTTCAAAACATACCAAGTTTAAGTTACTATATACTACCAGATACGTTTCGACTGAATTATTTTATATAAAATATATGTGAAATAATAAAATATATCCTCGTTTCTAACCTTGTGGAAGGTAAACTTACGAATATTATTTTTATATAAATATTTACAATTAATACATTTTTAAATTGTTATGAATTTTTCATTATTACTTTGAGTCAAACGCTGTGTGTTCAGTTCCACGCACTTAAGTATTTTTTAAACACATAATTGTTATAATTGCCAAGTATCAAACACATCGCACTGGAGCAGGAAAGGGAGAAAGGGGAAAATCTCCTTAACTGCAGCACTGCAATTTTTATCATTTGTTTAAGTTTTTATAATATGTGAATACTTTAAAAATTGCATGCATGGGGTTACAGATGAGGATATTGGGTATAATTTGACGTATATTTAATAAAAACCGGCCAAGTGCGAGTGGAACTCGCGCATGAAAGGTTCCGTAACTGAATATTCTGTGAATAGATATAGCGTTTACCTGTCACCGTTATTAGTATCGAGCAAGAAACGGTAAAAAAAACAAGTTTCTGTATGGAAGCCCCCCTTAAATATTTATTTTATTTTATTTTTAGTATTTGTTGTTATAGCGGCAATAGAAATACATCATCTGTGAAAATTTCAACTGTCTAGCCATCACCGTTCTTGAGATACAGCCTGGTGACAGACGGACGGAAGGACGGACAGCGAAGTCTCAGTAATAGGATCCCGTTTTTACCCTTTGGGTAAGGAACTCTAAAAACTACTTCAGCCTTATCGTATCTGTGTATCTCAAATTAAGTATGGTTGGAAAATGTTCGTTGTAAGTATAACGATTTACTCAAATGCAGTTCTATGGTATATTTTAAGAGTCGGCTCAATTAGCCTTTTAGTTTGAAATCCTAGAATCCACTAGAACGGGTCAAAGAACTTGAGCAAAGATGGCCGAGCGGTAATAGCTATTGACTGCCGCGCCGCAGTACCCTGGTTCGATCCCCACCGCCGGCTTGAGCTCCACCGCATGGTGGAAGGGCATTTTGCGATTGCCCGCCTGGCTAGCTACCACCCTCAAGTAGAAAGTCTGTCGCCAAGCACCTAACGGTGTGTTCCGGCAATAGTCCTTGAGAGCCAGTGAAATTACAGGCACAATGAGACTTAACAACCATGTCTCAATGTGACAGGTGCAGTGCAATTCGTGACTTGTGATGAAATGCATCTGTTATAGGCAGAGGTTAGTCCACTTAACATCAGGTGGGCCTCGAGCTTGTTCGGTCACATTAACATAAAAAAAGACAAAAATCTAACATAAGAAAGAAAAAAATTAAGGATCACAAGAAAACATCTGTCAAAATGATTGTTTTAATCCCAAGTATACCTGTGCCAAAAGGCTATCCTGTACGTCGATTGACGTTTTCGTTGACATTGGGCTTGTACGCCGGCAACCAGTTGAGATTGTCTTAAACATTTATTTTTAGACTTTCCGATGACACTAATATACAGTGAGTTATATGAATTATTAGTGACAGCGTTTGCTGCGCTAAGAGTTCAGTTCATGAAATTATTGTCAGGCCTGCCAATACTAGAAAAAAATATCGCAGATATTTTTGTTTCGTTAGTTTAGTTCTTTGAAAAACATAGTTGTGACATAGGATTCTTTACATAGAGGATATATATATGCAAAGTTACTGCTACTGAATTGTCAGGCTACCTTCTATAAAAAAAATATTAGTATAAGATCTATTGTGCCCAGTGGCAAATACGAGTAGCTGTGGACTGCCGTGCAGGAGACTGAATCATGGTTTGCATCCCGCCGCGGCCTTGAGCTTCACTACACTGGTGTAAGGCATCCTGTGACTACCCGCCTGACTAGCTACCACCACTTAAAAGAGTGTTCGGCCAGATGTCCTCTAGAGGTACCTTCTTGTTCTTTTATAAACTTCGATAACCTCATCGCTTACGATCTAATTATATAGCTGTCAAAGGCTAGCCAATTAGATGTGAAAAAGGCTGGCCAAGTGCGAGTCGGACTCACGCATTGAGGGTTCCGTACACACCTGTAGGTAATGTAAGTAAAAGTTATGGTATATTTATTGCTTCGTGAAATAAATTTTAAATTCTTCCTTTTGAAATATTTTAAAATATTTTTTTCGCATAAGATGAACTAAAAATTTATGCTTTTCGTAATTTTTTATTTATATGTTCTATAAGACCTTGCTTCGTACCAAATTCTGAGTTCACGTAAAGTACCCTGTAGGTTTTGATTTCCTTACCAGTGTCGATAATTTGCGACATAAACGGCTGTATATTTGGTTGCGTTTCCTTAGAAGTTAGATTTTTTCGCAGCTCCAAGAGACAGTAGACTTGAGTATTTGATATGAATTTCAGTTTGATACCTCCACGCGTTCCTGAGAAAAACGGTCTTGACAGATAGACGGACAACAAAGTGATCATATAAGGGTTCTGTTTTTTCCTTTTGAGGTACGGTAAACATACAAAGGTGAGATGCCTCACATCAACTAAAATCTTCATTCGGCTATGAAAATAAGCACGTTAATTTCTATTGCGAATATTCGCGATTGTTCAAGGCGAGTCCGCTGTCACACGTCAGACCGAATACGATAATGTTTTCAAACAATTCGTCAGTTTTGAAATGTTGTGTCTACGAGATATGGTAAGCAATTATTGTCTGTACTAGTACATGACTTCTGGTAAAAATAGCTGTACAGTTTTTGGCTTAGTAATAAAAGGACCGTTCTATATATGCATACATAAAATCACGCCTGGTTTCCGTAGGGGTAGGCAGAGAGCACAGATTTCCACTTGTTATGATAATAACAAATATTTTAAAAATATTTTACGAAAATATCAAATAAATATTTTAATAAAACACTTAAAAAATATAAAAATATATCTAGTGACAATTCCGCCTAATTGAATTAGGCGGAATTGTCACTATAACTATAAAAATATTATATTTTTTAAGTGTTTTATTAAAATATTAATTTGATATTTTCGTAAAATATTTTAAAATATTTGTTATTATTAAATATGGATTTCCGCAAAGTAACGCCTGAATCTATTCATTAACTTGTTATGATCTTTTCACTTCATCTACACTCATCAATCCTTTCATACATAAGCGTCGGTTTAGGGTACTCTTGACCTGGCCTTTTTTCAGAACGTCTTCAATCTGATTTCGGAACGTTCGCCTAGGTCTTCCTCTTCCAAAACTTCCGTTCACTTGTCCCACGTATACCTGTTTAGTCAGTCTCATTTCATTCATTCTCTCTACATGTCCAAACCATCTTAATATACCTCTCTCGATGTATGTCACTACATCCTCATTCACACTATATCTGCACTATTTCTTCCTGTTGGATATGTCATAAAAGGCAAAGCGACTACGGAAATTTATGCGGCATTTTTTTTATTGCGAAGTGACGAGTCTGTCTCACGCCTGATGTTAAATGTCACGTTTTTTTTTTTTTTTATGTTATGGTGACGGAACAAGCCCGAGGCCCACCTGATGTTAAGTGGACTAACCTCTGCCTATAACAGACGCATTTCGTCAGCGACGAATTGCACTGTGCCCGTCACACTGAGACGTCCAGTTGTTAGGTCTCATTAGTCTGTAATTTTTCTGGCTCTCAAGGACTGCTGCCGGAACACACTGTTAGGTGCTTGGCGACAGATTTTCTACTTGAGGGTGGTCGCTAGCCAGGCGGGCATTCACAAAATGCCCTTCCACCATGCGGTGAAGCTCAAGTTCTGGGCGGGATTCGAACCATGGGCCTGCTGCACGGCAGTCCATAGCCAATGCCACTGAGCCATCACTGCTTCTAGTCCACCACTGCTTCACCACGTCTGTCTATTACAGTTACAGTGTCACTATCCACGTTCTACTTGAGCCTGGACTGCACTCGTCACTCACGTTAGTTCGTTAGTTCTAATGTCTGCCTAGTCGATTCTCCTGCTACAGTGCCCTTCACGAATAAACACAGTTGTGTTGGCACATCTGCTTCGTGACAGAATATCTGAGTACGGTGGTACCCACCATGAATATACTTACCTACCACATCGTAAATATATAAGCAGAATGTCATTGCTCACGTCGATGTGAGTGGAGTGTAGTTGCGCATTGGGTGCAAGACGGCTCTTATTATTTTGATATATAAGGATAAAATAAATATAATTTCAGCATGCTGGGCACGCTGCCAACTGGTAGTCTGCAATGACTTATAGAGATCTAAATGCTTTTATTGTAGTATGTAGCTGTAATGTTGAATATAGTTGGTAGTATTTTGTTAATAAAGGCAACCTCCCGTTAAAAAAAAGAAAAATATTAAATCAAAACAACTGCCAAGCTAGAATCATATATAAAGAAGCTCAGAAATATGCATACAAAATTTCCGCCTTTATTCGTGAGTTTGAATCTGTGTTTATTCGTGAGTTTGAAATTGGTATTCAAAATATGACGAAACTACGTTTGTATGAAGAAAGCTACGAATACACTAGCCTTAAAAGGCTCCATTTTGCCCTTTGTGTACAGAACCCCAAAACTGAGACCGCTCCTCATCCCACCAAGCCGTACAGTTAATATGATATGCAGGCAGTCCATAGCCAATGCCACTGAGCCATCACTGCTTCAAGCTATGCCACTGAGCTATCGACATTGAAACGCGTAACAACGCCACTCATCCAATCCTATTTCCGTCCAATTAAAAACAAACAAAGGAATGCACCGACCAACAATAACAAAACTATTCACTACCGGATCGTTTCATCTTAAATTAATCCAACTCGCACCAATCAGCTTTAATTGTAACTGATCTGAACAACTTATTCCATTGCCCAAAGAGTTTTTTCTGTAAAGAACTGGATCCATCTAGATTGATCCAGTTTTAGCAGGATTTCTGTGGGATCGTCCTGTTGTTATGGGTGGGTGAAACTTGATACTGCGTGTTAGAGAAAGCTGGAAGGTTCTAGATTGACAGCTGGTTACGTCTAGACGGTACGAGTCATTGTTTATTTTGACAGCCATGTTAGTAGATTGGCTTATGCGTCACAATTGTATTGTGATATGCCAGGATCGATAACGAGGTCAGACAGATTTTTGTAATAAGAAATTTTCAGTTGTGGTCTGAAGTATATGAGGATCTTGTAGCAAAAAGAAGAAAGATCCAAATTACCGTTACTAATTTTTCAGCTAGGAATTGAACAAAAATAGATGCAGTCTTTTAATGTATACGAGGGTGCTCCAATGATAACACGCAAACAAACTGTATTTACCACTCATGTCAGATTGATGCAAGAAGGTCCGACCCTGCCCTTAAAATATTGTGATTTATTTGTTTATTGATACATCGTTCATGTGCTGCGTTTAAACTGCTGACTTAAATAAAATAAAATTATATTATTAAACAAAAATGTTCTAAGATTTGGCGCCAAAAAAATGTAAAATCAAACACCAAAATTTCACAGTAATCTACATTGTTTACTTTAAAGCTTTCTAAAAGTATGTAAAATATAATCAATCTATATAAAATATAATCAGTTTCCGATTATATTTTATAACAAATTTTTTTTTATGGTATGTTATTGTGATGGAACAAGCGCGAGGCCCACCTGATGTTAAGCGGTATCCTCTGCCTATAACAGCTGCATTTCATCAAGTGACGAACTGCACTGCGCCCAGCACCTTGAGACATACCTGTAAAGTCTCATTTTGCCTGTTATTTCACTAGCTCTCAAGGACTGCTGCCGGAACACACCGTTAGGTGCTTGGCGACAGATTTTTTACTCGAGGGTGGTCGCTAGCCAGGCGGGCATTTGCCAAATGCCCTTCCACCATGCGGTGAAGCTCAAGCCCTGGGCGGTCTTATAAGTCTTTATCAAATAAACAGAAATAAATTTTAAAAGTAAGTGGGTCCCTTTTCTTCCTACTATCCATTTGCTGCAGGGTCCTCATATAATCTGTGTCTGTTGGAAGGCAATGGTCGCCTCTTGAATTACATATTAATTAATCTTAAAATTGCGAAAAATAGGTGCAAACATGAGAAACAGGGGTGGTGCTATTTTATTATATTGATGAACATACGGATGACATATGACTACTTGAGAAGTATTTCTTGTTTTAATCCCATTCCGACCGTAGTGTCACATGCTTTCAGGTCGAAATCTATAAAAAAACATCTTTAATAATAGACTTATTTCTGACTAAAGTATAGAATAGTTAAAATAATCTCCAAATTAACTATTCTATATACTTCAAAACTGTAATGAAAACGCTTGTTGCAAAATCAAAGATGATTAGCAAATGCTCCGTTTGTTTTGAAGTACTAAATTGAACCGAGTATTTCCCTTGACACATCCAAAGCGGCATCAGTCCCAAGATCAACACGTATTTCCACCACCCAATAAATTTGCCTAGGGTGTGGTGAGAGTTCGAGAACTGAAGCGGAGTATTGATATTCATCGTAAAGGGGCCTCTGAATCCTGCAGTATGTGTTGCAGGTGCATGCATAACTTAAACTTCTTCCCTGGAACTCAGTGGACCCGGTACGTTAAATCCATGGATGAAATGCTACGAAATTTGCACTACCAAATTCAAAAAAAGTACGGCAAAACGTATAACTAGGTAACTTGGTCTTCGGATTATAGGTAGCTTAGAATTCCTGAAGTTTGTTATGTAACAAGTTTTTAAGACTGGTTACAACATCAAGCCGGAATGAAGTACTATAGGAATTAAGAATAGTTAATGCTTTTAATGCTAGCTTGTAATAGGAAGCCGTACGTACGATTCGCTGCCTAATCTCAATCAGTGCAAGGTGAATGCCACCCTAATTCAGGGACATTTTATAGCTGTATGTTAAGGTTGCAAGAAATTTTCATGGTTTTTCGTGGAAGTATATTATACCCAACAAAAAATAGTCATACAAATTGATTGTGAAGAAATCACGAAACAAACTAAAAAAACATATAGTCAAATTGAAAACTTCCACCTGTTGAAAGTCGATCCATGATGCTATTTTGATACCCAGGAAAACTTGCATTGTTATTTGAGAGTTTATGTACTGCCCAGCTTAAATGGAAGTAATATTATGTTACGAAAAAAAAAACTCTTTAGAATTTAAGAGAAGATTATTAGCGATGAATTTTTTATAGATGTGGTAACATATTAGAAGTACCCTGCCTGCCTTATATTCATAAGTGCCGTGTCACGTCGTCGCTATGAATCGAAAAATGCAAATTCAATCACAAACAGCAGCACCTCAAAACCGCAACAACAGAGATAAATAATCTAGACAAACAAGAAGAATTAAATTCATTCAAAGAAAACGTAAAAATAATGAATCATAGAAATACAACGACAGAATTTCCAAAACAAGTACATGATAATGCGTCGAAATTTCTCAACATACTGGTTCGCAGCAGTATCTAGATCCCACTATCTGTGTAATAACGATCCACTCCGCCGAATATCGGAATTAAAATGTATTGTCCAACGTCATACGTCGAGATAGGTGTACTTACACTCAACCGTAACGGATCCGGTAAAGTTCACTTAATTTACGTGAGTATTAATTTCACCCTAATATTATACCCAAAATTAAGAATAAAGGATTTTCAGTTATTGGCATAATAGTATAATACATATTTTAACAATAACCATGTAATGAATTCCACTTGGTAGACCAACGTCATCATCAGTGTCACGGTCAGTCTATGAATACAACAAGTAAATAGCCGTTTAATGTAGCATTGAATGAGGGACAGATATTTTCAACAAAAGACGCTTAGGGCCTGTTTCAGAATGTTCGAGTAATTTCTGGTTATACTACCCAGAACATATTTAATAAATAAAACACTATCTTTGCGTTTCACAGTCATCGATTTAGCCTATACATCGGTTAAAGCTTGAAACGCGTTGCTTATTAACTGACATTTTTATTATTCAGTTATTTTATGTTCTGGGTGACCGGAACTTACTTGAACATTCTGAAACAGACCCTTAGTCTTATAGCCTATGATGAAGTGTAAAAAGGTTTCTCTTCTGCTTTGGTTTAAAAAAGTGCCTTTACGACGATTGTAAATACGATACGAAATTGGTCTTCATTATGTTTATCAATTTCATGGATTATTTCCAAAGTCCTACCCGCTGTATTCAAATGAAAGTGCATGTAGGACTTGAGGTTGCTGCATTACTAAATGATTGATTATTTAATTATCAAATTCAGTATTCCCTGAGCAGTTTGACATATCCTAAAAATATTCAACTCCCAACTTTCTTCTTGACCTTGATTTTAATAAAAAACACTCCACATGAATCAAGCAATAAAATCCCTACCCCTAAACACCTTCTGTGAAAGATATTTTATTTTATTGTTTCAACTAATGACCGATCTATAGAGGTTAAAGGAACTGAAAACGATTGTCATAGAATGTGATTTCCACGTGTCGGCTTGGATACGGCACGGAGCCGTCGCTGTGAAATAAAAAACAATCTTCCCTAATCGTTCCTGGCCATTCAGTGTTAAACTTATCGTCTCTACTATTTTATAGGTTTGTATTAGATTAGATTATCTTGAAGTGGTTAATTTTATGACAGTCATGGTTAACATATTTAGGAAAACCTTTTCTTATATAAATAAGACAAAGTCAAAATCATTTATTCAATTTAGGCGTCTACGACGATCTTATGAAGGTCAAGTACAAATTTTAGTATTGAAATATTCTACATTGTACTGCCACGTTCAGCAAATAAATTGTATAGAGCCACTGCGAGAAGAACAGACAAGAAACTCGGGGCTATTCTTTTAACAATTTAACAATGTGTTACATACTTACTATATAGTACAGTTTTTACAATATTTGTTGAAATTATGTAGGTGACAGGCAATAGCTTGGCAGAGGCGGAATTTTCCAGGCATTTTTGTCATTTAAGTAATCAGAAACTGTGTAGTAGGATTTTTAATCAATATGTATTTCACGTGCAACTTGAATTTCAAAATCACTTGCCTCGCTATAAGATGATGAGCATTGTCCCATGGACATAAATTGAATGAAGCTTCTCTGTCAAATCAAGTATTAAGACGCCTGTGGCAGAGTTTAGCCGATCGGTTAAGTATGTAGTGTTTGCTGCAATCACAACTTAGACTGGTGACAGCTAGTGGTATTTACTACTAAGCCCTTCCGTACTTCGGGGCATGTTTAGTTGTCAATCCCAGTTGTTGTCTAGGCGATGTCAGAGGCTTTTGGGTGGGCAAAAACTTCAACAATTTGCATGATGGAAAGGCATGAATGCCAGTCTGGGTAGCTACCACCATCAAGTAGAAGAACCTGTCGCAAACCACCAAATAGTGTTACGGCACCTGTCCCTTTCTAAATGGATCGAGACTAATGAAAACTCCGTCTTAAGACTATTAGGGATTTGTATGGAACTTCATATTAAAGTTCTTAAAAGATACTAGTTTCAGTGCTCTCAGAAGGAAAATTCAAGCTGCACGCGGATATCCATTTTGATTTTAAGAAAGCTTACTTTACTACTGCAAGTAAGTAGGTATATGGTTACGTTGATCATAATCACTCGAAATCTGAAAATTGTTAATTGTTATTTTTGGGTACGGTCTTAAAGAAACATGTATCAAAAAATACTATGCTCACTCTTTGCTTGTGATAATATTTTTCCCACTTCACAATACACATTTTATGGTTGACACGTATTAGTGTCGGTTGGTGAATAATTAAAATGTGTTGTCTCTGTATGTTAGTCAATGGTTTATGTCGACATTGTTTATTGTATAACAATTTAAATAAAATCTGGTCAAGATTTTACTGCCACTCCAATAATGTTATAGACACCAAATTGAATACCAAAAGTGAATTTTAAGACAAACAGAAGTAAATTTTACAATATGGATATCTTTTTTCATTTACATACATTACAAAATTAAGACGAAATATAATAATATATTCATGTGCGGGCTACGAACCCGGGCGCTGCACCCCTTTATCTGGGCTAGGCTAAGCCAGTTATAATTTTGTAGGGTGGGTACTGGATATCTACTGCAAAAATTTACTGATATATATGTCTTAAGGTTTTACTTAGTAAGAAGCAATTTTGGTGGATACAATCGCAGTATCAGATGATCTACGTCGTAGCAGTAGTTACGTAGTAGTATGCAAACACTACAGTTTAAGGCGTCAAAGGCACTGTAGCAAGTGCAATTATTCGGAGAATAAGTTATAAGAATTAATGTTTCAACTTAATTAACTCATAAGACTATATAAAAGCTGTCTTAGAAATTATTATGTGTAAGCATGAAATGTATGAGTGAATGTATGTATTGTAGCCCAAGCACGAATAACTTGCGAAATCGTAACCGTTTCGTAAACGTATCGAAATGTCACCATTTTGTATAGGATTTGATCAGCGCCTCTACAGTGCGTAAAAGGAACTAAATTTTGACAGAAAAAAAGGTTTTGACAACTAACGTGTCGAGATTTTAACGTGAATGTTTTGTCACGTAAAAAGTTTTGTATGAAATCGCGAGCACGAACCTAATTCTAACGTAAGCTCGAAGGCTGGCTATCGAGGATCTGTCAAAAATCTACGAATGTCATGTCACTGAGAAATTTTCAGTCAGATGGCTGACGTAACGTATTCAATTTTGGTAAAACTTCGAAAATTCATGTTATTATTGTGTTTGTTCATTCATAATTTACCTATGAAAAGAGTTACAAACATGGCAGCAAGATTAGAAGTAGTATTGTACCATGTCGTTTACCAGGCGCAAAGTAGGTATTTATTAATTTATGGCACTGGGGGGAAGTGATGCTAATATACGATGAACCCAATTCAGGATATTTTCCAAAACTCTGCATCAAACAGCGTCCATATTCCACCGTTCCAGCCCACATTTACACCAATTTCGCTCGTTGGATATGTCAATAATGTTGCTATGAAATTCTTCATTGTGTATGGTCAAATTGAAAACAATAAGGCTCAAAGAAGATCACCTATCCATTCAAGATTTCAAGATCAACCAAAGCTGTCAACAAATGCACCAGAAGAACACAGGCAGCGACACGAAAGGAATACCAACGGATTGTCAGACTAACTACCTACGAACTCTGAGGTGATGACCATGCTCATGCCAACATTCTAACCACTACGAAGAAGAAGATTTTAATGTGAAACGTAGAAGCTGTGTTATTGGACTTTTGGTTCTTAATAAAAATAAACGAAGTGCAATTGTGCGTTTCATTTATTGGTAGGTACCTATATACCGAACAGTTCGTGGGTTAGGGATAATAGGATATCTCGTTGGATGTTGTGAAACGCGACTAAGACAAAATTCGTGGCAGCATGCTACTACTAAGGTCGGTGTGAGTGGGATGTTGCCACGCATTGAGCATACAACAGTGATGATGAGATGGATCAGTGTGTGCTTCTATTGGTGGCGCATAAAAGACTTTTGGGTGGCGAACTCATAGCAGGGCCGAGAGAAGCATTTTTCTTCCCCCTCCGATCTTATAGGCTAGGAAAGTTCGATATCATGCTCGTTTGCCACACTATTCCTTAAAAATAAAGGATAGTAGATGAATAAAAAGACAAAACTACACCAACAGTTAAGTAATTTCTTTATTTTTGGTAATGTAATAACAGACACAATCATAATCCAAAAAAAAAACCAACCATAAGCTGACTAATACAAAATAAACGCTTTAATTATCCTAAAATTAATATGAACTTAAAACAACACTAAGCCTAGACGGTTACAAGTCACAGCACTCCCGATTTGTAGTAACGGCGCATTCATGAAATGCTACGTGGTTTGTCTTTGCAAAACTGTTAGGTAGGTACATTACTACGCACTCCAGGTTTTCACAGCATTCTTCTTTCCCAGAACAGACGGTCAAATACCGCTGGAGACGAAAGTTCTGTCGGGAATCACCTTTAGTGAACAATTAGAACTTATAGAATGCACTGCTTGAACTCAATAGCCTATTTTTCTGCTGAAACACCATAAAATAAAGCGCAAAATACACTTCACGCCGGCTGGCGGCCCTTCAGGGTTTCTTGAAACTCCTCCCTCTGTTTAAAGGTGTAATAGTAGCTATTTGTAATTCATATAGTAAATTATCAGTGGCGTAGATTCTTGGCTTGAGAATTTATAGCTCATAATTTATATATAATGTTTTATTTTAATACCTCTAATGATGTTACAATAAAATTTGGTTCACTGAGCAAGTAACGCATAGAGAAAAGTAACATACCGGAAAAAAATATGTTTGGTTTTCACCAAATAAAAAGCTAAATTTGACGAATATCAATCATAGAGGAACCAGTCCAGCGTCACCAACCTTAAAATATGGTAAAGTATTGCAGGTGTACCGATTTCTGTCCAAAATTACCAAATACGATACGAGTCATTGTCACCTTGACAACTCAACTGGACTGTCATGGCTATAGACTAATCATATTGTTTCCGGTATATTACATTTCTCTATGTCATAATGTATGTCATGGCACTTAGTAAATATATCACCTCAAATACATTTTATTCAAAAATTTTAATATTTCATAGTGAACATCAATACAATACGGAAATCGCAAAGAAAATGCGAAGTCTATGGTGTCGAACAAATAAAAATGTTTAAACAATAGATTTCCATGAGATCCAGAACCGGTGAGTTGATGAAAATATGTCATTGAAATTACATTATTGTTTCAGAGCTAATGATCGCTTGGTTTTTATTGTAATTTAAGTAGGTATGTGTTATCATGCGAATTGCTGTACTTACATATATTTGTATATAAATTACAAATATTTACGTAACGTAAAGTAAGTTTAGTGTTGCTCAAGGAAAGTATCGATACCTTAGTAGTATCGATTTTTTATAATGTCAGTGGTATGGGTACATATACTTTTTCATAGTGTCAATAAGTTCGGAAATATCATATTCGATGCTGGTGATCATAAACCACCACGCGGAATGTTTTATTATGCCACAAAACTTAACATGTGTATTTTAGGGACTGTTATTTACATCTTTAGCTCAAAAGCATTTTGAAACACCAGGTATTATCAATTTTTCTCAACATAACTGGCACAGTACTTGCTAACTGAACGGCTAGAGCAATATTTATTATCTAACATATGTAAATCGACCTAAATATTATACAATTAATAATAAATAGCGTAAATAACGTCATATCTATGCTTGTGATAATAATCTGAGTTGTTTTTTTTTCAGTTCATTTAAACAAAACTCCGTCGCTTATATACTTTCAAAGTAAATGCTGAATCGATAGTGCTATGGCATGGAATTTAAGGTACTATGTCACCTCAATACTATATAAAAATCAACATGTGTATCAACATACAATCCCAATTATTTAAATACTTATAATACTATGCTCTACATTGTTTGATTTTAAAATTAACCAACTTTCGAGTGCAGTTAAATAAACTATTTTTGTAATTTCAGATATGTCTATGTTACGCAGAAAAATATTAATTGAATCAATAAATAAAACAAATCAGTGCAGAAGAAGCTTCTTGCAATACAAATGAAATAGATCAGCTGCAAGATTAAATTAAATATCTAAATAATTCAACTACCTACACCAAAAAAGTTTTTAAAAGTCAACAGTCTATATATAATTAAAAAAGGTGCGTCAGAAATACTACATTTTATGATTGAACTACAAATAATAATAATTGTTAACAGTTGATGACAAGTTTACTAGTGCAACTTACGTGCAGTATTTTTTACTTTTACATATACGACAGTTAGAAAATAAGTATTATAATATATTGAAAACTGTTATGTACAATGAAAAATATGTATTGTAAAGATTTTCTAGTACACAAATTACTTTGGAACTATGTATACATACCCCAATAATACGGTTTTCGATACTAGCGAAGATATATAGCACGATAAAATATTATGATGATAATTAATAAATTAATAAATCTGTGTGAAATATTTGTTTTATTTTATATTTCCTTAACATATATTTTATAAACCTAACCTTCTTACCATTTTTTCCTATATCGATTATAATGGAATCGATTTCAATGTAACTAATCGATTTTAGGGAATCAGTAGTACAACACTCACAAATGTCACTATTATTGTGTTGGAAATATAGTTTTCATTTGTAATGGTTGGTATAAAATAACTTCAAATCTGAGTTTAAAAGCAACAAGGTCCGTGCCAACTCTTAATATTACTTGCTCAGTGAGAGGAACTTTTATAGGCAAAATAAGACTTTAAACCTCTTTTCGAATGAGTTGTTAGGTCTTAGAAAAAAGGTATGATTGTTGTGATTTACGCTGGATGACGTCACTTTTGTAATCCTATCGAGTTCACGTTAGCCAGCAAACGATGCGGCGTACTGTCAACCATTTCCTCCTGCGTAAACGGGCGGTGAACTCGATACGATAACGTTACGGACTATCGAAATGTTTGTGCTTGGGCTACTGAGGGACAAGAACAGTGCAGTGTCACGTAGAGCAGTGACAATGGAATTGTAACAGACATGCGTCATTCTCACCAGGGACTTTGCTGTCTCGTCTTAATAGCTTAAAAGATTTTTTTTTGCCAACCATAATAATAAGGTATGCACGTGATATGCCTTTATCATTGAACCAAAAAAATATCCCAAACATTCTAAATTATATAAAATTTTAGTCCCTAAAGATCCAATGTATATACAATGCCTCATGAATTAACTTATAAAGGTACTGAGAGAGTGAGAATGTACTGATTAAAGAGAAAATTCTCTTTAATCAGTCCGAAGTCAAGGTCAAAATCATTTATTAAATTTTGTCGTCTACTACGCTCTTATGAATGTCGATTACCTAATTTACTATTATATATTCTACTGCCGCGTTAAGCGAAATGGTATAGAGCTACTTCGAGAAGAACGGGCAAGAAACTCAGGGCCATTCTTTTTATATGTCTCTACTTTTTTATAATTTGTGAGACAATACAGTTATTACAGTATTTATTACATAGGTGATTGGCGCTGGTTTAGCATAGGTGGAATATCCCAAGCATGTTTGTCTTCTAAACAATCACCAACTATATAATACACTTTTGCAATTAAAATCTTTATACATTTAACTGGAAATTTCCTTCTGTGAGAACTGTAATCTTTAGAAATGTTATCATAAAATCTCACACAGTTTCTTAAGAAATACTTTTTATTTGTCTTTGCTATTTTAAAACCTGCAACCGCTAGTTTATTTTATTCTTTTTATTCCTAGTGTTGTAATTGTATGTACCAAAGTCAATAAACGTAGTGCAAATTTAAACAACAGTAAAACTTCAGTTTTCAATGGATGTTTTTGTTATATTAATGTAACTATATGCCTTGTTTTGCATATTGCATATTGATATGCAATATGTTTCTTCTAAAAACATTTCTTATCGTAAAACGAAAGAGTCGGCCGGTGATTCAACCCGTACTATGACAAAATAATGTGAAATACCTATAACGACAAAGATAACTGCAGCATTATGTCAATATAATTATTATGTTTATAATTAAAATGTTTATATTTTGGTGACATTTTGTCTTTTATAGGTTTAGTGACCGGTTGTAAATTTCTTTTGTTTGTGATGAACTTGACTTGATATTAAACTTTGTAAGTTTAAGTATATTTAGTTTTTTCTTTTTAGCATTGCAATTCAATAAGGCATTGCTGCCAGCATAATGGGCACGCTGCCAACTGGTAGTGGCATAGCCTCCTGCCACCCTGCGTCCTATCCATAGGACATTGACTTGCCTAAAATATATCCCAATAAGAATCAAAATAAGTGTCTCTTTGAGGCAGGAGGCTAGAGCATTTGGACTGCCTATGAGTCTGCAATGACCTATAGGGATCTAAATGCTTTTATTGTAGTAGCTGTAGTGTTGTTTATGGTTTAAGTGGTAATGTTGCTTGATCAAAGTATACAAACAAGAACACGTAACCTAGATAGACCCTAGGTGGACTGACGACATCGTGAAAGTCACGGCCATCGTGGAGAGCCAATGGATTTAAATAGCTAACAGGTGTTCATTTTCGCAATGGAAAGTGTGTAAGTCTCCTGGTTAGTAATGAGTTTTTCATGCTAATAGGCCAACACATTTTTTTTACACGACTGCCCAAAAAATTAATTGTTATGTTTTCAGGGTACATGTATGGATGTTTGTGAGTTTCTTTATTCCACCATAATTTCGTAACGGCTGACCTGACTTTAATGTACGAGATATCATTAGATTCGTATTGATAGCTTGATAGTTTTCGTTGCTCTATGAGTCAATTTTCAAAGATATGTTTTATGTTACATTGTTAAATTATAACACTGTTTTGAGTAATTTTTAGTACTGTACACTGAGAAAACCGACTTAAAGGCTTAAATCAATTTGACCTTTTACCGTTGAATTGTAACTACGTAAGATGAATTCACAACTCTTAAGATGATTTTCACCAATCAATAAAAATGTACCATGTTTTATAATAAATACAACCGTCAAAAACGCCTTCCGTAAAGTATTTTCAGAATTGAACTTGTTATACGATAATAATTGCAGTATTAACCATAAAATATACCTTACTTTTACGACGGTTTATATACGGTGATTATCACTATAACGTACGACTTAATCAGCCTTATCGAAAAGTCAATATTTAAGAAACACCACAAAATACACCTTAAATGCAGACGAAAAGAAACATTCGCCTTCACTTACCTCGTTTCACGCCTTCTAGTTGGAAGGCGTTTTTGTACGTATTTACGTTTGGTCAGTTTTTCGCCTATGGTTTACATATAAATTGGCCGTCATTAGGGCGCTTTTGACTTTAGATTTTTCTTAGTGTAGATGTAAGTGTTTTGGATAAATAAATAAATAGCGCAAGTGACACTAATTTATTTATTTATTACATACATGCTCTTGGGTATGCATTACAGTTACCCAATTCGCTTACCCAAGGCTCAAAAAGATTAAAAATAATAACAACACACATAAAATAATAGGTCCATATATAAAAAGGTCCATATATAAAACTGGCAGATTTTAGATATTATATTGTGAGATCAAAATAGTTATTTCTTCTTTATTCCAATTAAATCCATCAAGTGGGGTATCGAAATGAATGGCTTTTGCCCTTCCAACGATTCCATATATATAATAGAACTTGCAGTTTTAATTTCAATGGAACACGATAAAACGTTTAAAAAAAATGCAGTTGGCTATTTTTTACTTTTTATTTAATTTAGACTTGTTGAAGTGTAGTTGAAGATATTGTTATGGCTAACCTTAAATTACTGGCTTTAAAGACAGCTGCCGGAACATACTGTGAAGTGCTTGACCGATTTTCTATTTAAGGTTGGTTATCACTGTCACGTAACGACCGCATTTTAATTATTCGGGATCATAGATAACATGAACAGTAGAATTTTATCTCCTACAGTATTTTATTTATAGCTGATAGGATAGCTTATCTCACTTGATAGTAAGTGATGATGCGGTCGAAGATGTTGTTCAGGCTATCCTAGAGTTACTGGCTCTTAAGGACAGCTATTGGAACAAACCGTCAGGAGCCTGGCAACAAATTTCCTACTTGACGGTGGTAGCAAGCAAGACGGGCATTTTCAAAACGCCCTACCATCACACTATAACGACTGCCATTTTTCCGGATCGACAACCGAACCGCTTAATTAAAGTGCCCTCCGAAGAACGTGCACGCTTAGTAATAACGCCACTTGTGGTCACCCATCCAACTCGTAACGGCAGCGGGTGTTGTTTAACTTAGTTGATCGGTTAAGAACGGCTACGAAAGCTATGCTACGTTTAACAAAGCCAAATAAGCATCTCGTAACGAATTAGTACGAAAACCGAACAACACACCCTCAAAACAGGTTTATACCAGCCCGCGCAGTAACGTGGCGGCTACGACAATCGATTAGTCTGAAATGCGTGAATATGATACCAAATACTTTGCGCTCGAAGCAAAGTTTGCTTAGCCGTTCTTAACCAACCAGCTATGTTAAGCAACGTCCGCCCCGGTCATGACTTGGATGGGTGACCGCTACTGACATTACTTCGATAACATCATCTCTTACCGTCAGGTGAGATAGTAATGAAAGGCTAACCTCAGGTATAAAAAAATACCTAGAATATATAGTACACCCCCATGCAAAAAACATTTTCATCTACTTCTATATAATTATTCCTTGTATCTGGGAGTTCCATTACCTATGTAATAGGATAGGTACATAGGTAATAGAAATCCCAAAAAAAAATTACTACATAAAATTTCTAGTCAGTGGGTCAACATTGTACACAATCAAGTTTGTATCTCTTTCCGTTTACGAGCTAGAGATCCATAACTTAAAAACGGACGGACAGACAGACATACAGCAGAGTCAGACTAATAAGGTTTCGATTGCACTTTGTTTTACGGAACTCTAGAAATACCTTCTGTACTATATTTATATTGTATAAAACGGATTGTCCACTGCTGAACACAGCCTCCCCATTTAGGGAGCTTTGCCATAATTCCCAAGCTTGGCAGGCGTCTTGGAGATTGCAATATTAGATACCAATTCTTCAGAAGGCGCTGCTGCCCACCGTCCAGTAGAAATACCTTCACGGCAAGAAAACTAAGTAAGATTTATTAGAGACTAGCTGCGCCTCAGGGTTTCTCATCACATCTCATCACTCCCGCATGGTGATGGATGATGTTGACGATATATAAAAAGTATCCTATTTGTTAATCCAGTGCCTCATCTACCTTCATATCAAATTTCATAAAAAATGGTTAAGCCGTTTTAGCGTGAAGAAGTAACAATCACACAAACACACTCATAAATTTTTGCCTTAATAATAGTGTGTTAAATTAAATTTTATTATATTTTATGGCGCCTGTATTCCCACCCATTTTTTGTCAGTCTTATTTTGATCCCATATATTATGTAGTGTGACGCGAACATATTGCCATCTGCTGGGTTCAGTTCCTTGCTTTATAAGTCTAAAATTTTTTTTTCAAAAATACAATTACTGTTCAATTTAAGATCCTAAGTTTGAACTTCGGCCACTAGGACATCGCGGCTCGTTCGATTACCTAATATGTATCATAAATATTTATACCATTATAATATCATCAATACGAAATTGTTGACTATATGTCGCCAAGCACAATTGGCAAATATTTATTTTTTCATCACGACAGTTTTATTTTGTTCTATACAAACTTCGGGCGTGACGTATTCTATCTGAATAAACAAAAAGTTCAGGGTAGCAAGAACAATCGTAGACCCTCTACGAGATTCGTAGCTCGATTTTAGACCTTTTGGTCAGACAAAAATCAATGTGCAGCTAATTTGTACAATCAGTACTAGAAAATGGTACGCAGTAATGTGAATATTTCTGCTTGGCGGTAAAAATAAGTGTGGTGGTAGTACTTCCCCGGACGAACGAAAAGCTGATACTATTCTGAAAGATGGTAAAAATAACGTATTGTTTACCGTTATTTGTTGTACTCTATTCTATAAACAGTCACACGTTTTTGATTGAAGCAGTGATGGCTCAGTGGCATTGGCTATGGACTGCCGCGCAGCAGGTCCTTGGTTCGAATCCCGCCCAGAGCTTGAGCTTCACCGCATGGTGGAAGGGCATTTTGCGAATGCCCGCCTGGCTAGCGACCACCCTCAAGTAGAAAATCTGTCGCCAAGCACCTAACGGTGTGTTCCGGCAGCAATCCTTGAGAGCCAATGAAATAACAGGCAAAATGAGAATTAACAGGTATGTCTCAAGGTGATGGGCGCAGTGCAGTTCGCCACTCGTGATGAAATGCATCTGTTATAGGCAGAGGATACCGCTTAACATCAGGTGGGCCTCGCGATTGTTCCATCACAATAACATAAAAAAAAATGTTTGTTAAAATTTTCTCCACACACTGTAATGATATTAAAGCGTAATCTATCTTCTTTTTTTTATTTAAAACGATGTTATTTGGTACATTCTATGTTAGTCTTCCATATATATTTGATCCGGCGTACCGTCATGTGATACTTCGTTATGAAAACATTTGGATTGCTCTTTCAATAGTTCAACCATAAGCCGTCAATTAGTACTGACGAGTATATTACTGATATGATATGGGAACATAAATAATCTCAAGGGCAGATTTCAACATTGAAACTGAACGTCAATTCAAGCTAAACTCAGTTCTCTCGCTTGACTGACGTCAGAGATTTTGAACAACCCTTAGGAAGGACGCTTCTGATGCATTAAAAAAAACAATAAAAAAACGAAACCGACTTTAACCCTGAAAAGTTTTTTTTTTATTATTTTGACGGAACAAGCTTAATGCCCACCTGATGTTATGCTGACTTTAACAGATGCATTTCACAAGTCACGAATTGCACTGCGCCCGTCACCTTGAGACGTAGTTGTTAAGTCTCATGTGCGTGTAATTTCATTGGCTCTCAAGGACTGCTGTCGGAACACAGCGTTAGGTGCTTGGCGACAGATTTTCTAATTGAGGGTGGTCGCTAGCCAGGCGGCCATTCGCAAAATGCCCTTCCACCATGCGGTGAAGCTCAATCCCGCGGCAGGATTCGAACCATGGACCTGCTGCACGGCAGTTTACCCAATGCCACCCATCACTGCTTCAGGTATAAGCTTATTGGCAAAAACTTTTTTCAGTGTGATATTTTTGGTAACATTTTTTTTTCCTGATAGGTTAGCCTTTGACCACTATCTCACCTGATGGTAAGTAATGATGTGGTCGAAGATATTGTTCAGGCTAGAGGGTAGGTTCAAAAAAGAAACCCAAAAAAAACTTACTTTAACCCAGTAACAGTGCTACGGGGTTCAAACTCAGGTAGAATGGATTATATCTCGTCATTTGACCATAAAGCCTGATAAATGACCACTCTTTATAATTTTATAACTTTGTAAAATTATAACCACTATAATGATGAAAATTTATTTATGTCATAAAAATTAAAATCTAAAATGTGGATTAAAGGAAAAGTATACATAGTACAAAGAGTGTGAATTAATCAGGCTTTATGGTCAAATGTCGAGATATAATCCATTCTACGTGAGTTTGAACCCCGTAGCACTGTTACTGAGTGAAGGCCTACCTGATTAACGTTCATCTTTGAACAAAGGGTTTGTATAATCCCCACGCTTGGAAAGCGTCTTGGGGATTGTAATATGGAATTTTTTCAGAAGGTCCTACTAACTTCATTCTAGTATTTTTTCCTGTTTTCATCTCTTACGACTCGAACAGGAAAATATGGGGGTGGTTGCAATACCAACCCGGCACCACAAGGCTCTACAACTAACATACATTGAAAAAAAAAATAAGATTTAGGCCAACATCACCATTTTTCATTATATACTTCACAAATATCAATACTAAATTTAAATATTTTTGTCTAAATTTTACACGGTTCAGGGGACAGAACAGATTTTTTTCTAACGAATAACATACATACATAATACATACAACACAACAAAAATAAAAAATAATTACCTCCGTTTTCTTCCATTGCTTAACACTAACTTACCAAAAGTCACGAAACACTAAAAATAACTATTCACACTAAACTTAAACACTAATATCACACTAATAGAGATATATCGTCTTTTATTGTATCACCAACAGTTTCTTACTAATGAACTAATTATAATTTAGAAATAATTTACCCTTACTAATTTTTTTCCGTTTAAAATATCGTCAAAAATATGAAATTCTATTTGGAACCCATTTGTTGTAGATAAAATGTATTTATTGTATTCACTTTAATTTGACTCGAACGCGGTACTTGGGCGGCATTTGTTGGGCGGGAGAGCACCGTTCAGGGCGAGACGTCAATTGCGACTGGGCGGCCGGCGGGCGATTTGCGATCTTCGCTTGTTCGCTGGACGCTTGAAGCAATTAAACATGTTTATATACGAGTAGGGAAGTAAATAGTTATATGTATACACATATTCCATAATAGTATTGCCATGATTTGTAGGCCCTTTTCGTCACTTTGTTTCGTTTGTAATTTGGTTACAGAGATATGGTTTTAATGGCAGGCCAAACCTTTTAGATGTTGTCATACAGATTACAGTAAAAGTTATGAACGAATTTATTTGCAGTTACTATAATATTGTAACTTACAGTCACACTATTTACACTAATATTATAAATGGTAAATATGTGTGTGTGTTACCAAATTTTTTACGCTAGAAGGCTGTATCGCTTTCGATGTAATTTATAATATATTCTCAATTATGTCCTGGATTAGGATACTATTCATCATGATCGTTATCATTACGGTCTATACGCGTATCAAATCGCGGGGCCCAACCAATAACTACGATAGCCTGTCTCACTGGCTCTGAAGGACTGCTCCTGGCCACACCGTTAGGTGCTTGGCGACAGATTTTCAACTTGAAGCTCAAGCCGGCAGTGGGGATCAAACCAGGGACCTGCGGCACGGCATTCCATAGCTATTACCGCCCGGCCATCATTGATTAATTTTTTTTATTGCATATTGATCAAGGCCTTTACAAAACCTCACGTGATGGTAAATGATAATATGGTTGGAGGTGTTAACACTTTAATCTACAACTACGTACAGCTGCTAGGATACGCTGTTATGTGCTTGGCGACAGGGTTTCTACTCGTGGTGGCTAGCCAGGCGGGCTTTGGCCAAATGCCCTTTTCCCAATGTGGTGAAACTCATCCCCGTGGCTGGAGTCGAATCATGGACTTGCTGCAGGGCAGTTTTACGACATTACCACTGAGCCATCACTACTGCATTTATATACTTTTGGTGACTCTAATTCGAATTTGAAAAATATGTTTTATTATCCGGAAATTCCTGGAACTGGACCAACGAGTAGAACGGTTATATGGCTTGTCTGTCAGAAACAATAAACAATGCAGAGCCTATAGGCTCGCCCCTTATAACATATACGTTAAAACTTGTTATTAAGTAACATCAGCCTAGCTTTTCGTTTAGGCGATACGAAAAGAGTATACGAAAAATAAATGATTTATCAGATACTATTTTCAAAAAGATCGCGAATATATTCCATTTGAAATAATCACAACATACACGACGTCACTGTTTGCGGAAGGGGTTGGTAGAAACCACGAATTTCTTACTTCGGCCTTGGGATACTTCCTATACTTTTTTACATAGATGATAGGCTAGCCTTTGACCACAATCTCATCTGATAGTAAGTGATTGATGTGGATGAAGATGTTGTTCGGGCAAAGCTAAAAAAACTGGCTCTCAAGAAAACCTGCCAGAGTACAATGTTAGGTGCTTGGCGACAGATTTTCTACTTGAGACTGACTTCACTCAAAAATACGACTTCAATACTATTGTAGTTCCACCAAAAGAACGATAACTACTTAGCATAACTATCTTTTAAAGGTCATAGCCTACTCTACTGGAGTGGTGCGATAAGGTTCCCAATTAAACTGACATTGGATAGTCAAAATGAATGAAGGACGATATATTATTGAATTCAATTGATAGATTCATAATAATTTTTATTTTTAGTTTCTTAATTAATTCAATTAATATAAAATAAATTAATCAATTAACTATTAATAAAACTTATCAGAGCGCTTGGTTGATGATTTCACGTATTTGACTCAACGAATAAGCATTGCAATTCAATAGGGTAATGCTGCTAGCATGCTGGCCATGCTGTCAACTGGTTGGAGCATTTGAACTGCCTGTGAGTCTGCAATGTATTATAGGCTGTCTAAATTCTTTTATTGTAGTAGCTGTAGTGTTGTATTTTTTATTTCATAGTATTTTTATTTCGTAGTATTTTGTTAATAAAGACATATTAATAGATTGTAAATAAAATAATGGTATTTAACTTTTGTTCAACATCATAATATTTTATTTATATGTGACGAAATACACAGCATATATGGAAGTCACCTACTGATGCTTCACGGCACACTTTACAATTGCAGTGTCTAATGAGATTTCAGCGATGCAAATGTATTTTCAGTAAAAATAGTACTGTATATATTTAACATTATATGGATATATATATATAGATTTAGATACAACGATTCTAGAAAAAAATATAAGATAAATATTTTGGCATAAATTAAAATTAAAGTAAAACATACATATTATTATTGTAGGGTTATGGTACAGAATAAAAAAGGTTATGTTATTATAAAATTACAAATTTACGACTGAAAAAAATATAGTCATGTGCAGGATTCGAACCCGCGTTCATCCACCCCTTTAGCCGGGGTATGCTCTAACCAATTGAGGTAACACGACACAATGACTCATGACTCTAATTTTTGCTCGCTCTTCAACCATCGTATCGGGATGGAGCGACACCTATAGTTCAACTGTAGCGTTGTACTACAAACATCTCGTAAATTTGTAATTTAATAATGTGATTCGCCAAGCAGGCGTTATTGCAAACCTGCAAACCTATCATAAGGTTGCGTCTTTATTTACAAGTATAAAATCAATTGCAAAATTGGTCTAAAAAAAAAGATTATGTTATGTTGGATTAAGAAAGTATAGTCGATTTAGGTACCTTATTTAGAAACTTAGCAATTTTTTATGAAAATTGAATACAGTTTTATAATATATTATATAATATATATTATTATTTTATAAAAATAATATGTTAAGTGTTATTTTTATATATTAATAACTGATAGGCTAGTCTTTGACCACTATATACCCTGACGTTAAGTGATGATGATGTCGATGATGTGTTCAGACTAACTTAGGGTTACTGGCTCTCAAGGACAGCAGTTGGAACAAACTGATAGATTTTCTACTAGAGAGAGGTAGCTAGCCAGGCGGGCATTCTGAAATGCCTTACCACAATGCTATGGCAGTCGCTATGCCAGGCTAAGATAACAACCGGGACTGACAGCTTATCGCGCCCTACAAAGCACGTGCATGCTCAGAGGTAATGCCACTAGCGGCCACCTATCCAAGTGCCATGACCGCAGTGGACGTTGCTTTACTCAGTTGATCGGGAACGAGTAACCAAGTTAAGCTGCGAGCCCTTCAGGTTAAAGATGCGGATAACAGTAACAGACGCTTTACTATCACTACATAGTATAAAACAAAGTCGCTTTCTCTGTCCATATATCCCTATGTATGCTTAAATCTTTAAACTACGCAACGTATTTTGATGCAGTTTTTTTTAATAGATAGAGTGATTCAAGAGGAAGGTATATTATATGTATAATAACATCCATTAAATAGTGGAGAAATACTGTTATTTTGAGGTTTCTAATGTGATGTCGTAAATAATTACATATTTTCCGCTTACATTGCAAACGCAGGCTGAACCCTACGAGATTTATCAAAATAATGTACTAAGTATTGTACTCATTGAAAAGGTCTACAGAAAACTCCGCTATGGTATATGTCTATCTCTTATGGATATCCCACAATATTTTTTTTGTCATTTACTTCTTACGACAAATAATGGCTAATTTTTGAAGCGATTTTAAACCAATACTGTATTAATCCTTATCTAATTAAATACTTTAAAAACATTGTAATGAATAAATAATCATTTTTTCAGTGAATGACATAGGCTATATATTTTATACCCGTGCGAAGCCGGAGCGGGCCGCTAGTTAACAATATATCATTGTTTCTGAAGTAGACTTATATAAGTATAGGTCATACATACATCATACCTTCATTATATATGTCAAGCACATTATTAAAAAATACTTAGTAAAAATTAAAACTAATTTCCCTTACATACACAAACATCTTACAAACCAAATCCGCACACGTAAATCGGAAACGGATACCGCCAAAGAAATTTTCCTTCCCATACTCAGACGTGCAAATTGACCCTGAAATAACCACCAAATCCTACCCACTAATATCTAAATAAGTATGGGTTCACATAGAACGGCGTGGCGCGGAAAGCGTAGCAAGTATTGGAAGTATTTAAAATTAAACTTAATAGCATTGGATTAAGACTTACTTTTAAATTCACATATATTGTAACTAGTAGATGAACGCGAGCCGTGTGAATTTTTAAAATGAGTCTTAACTCCATAACTTTAAACTCTATTTTATACACTTACAATATTTGTTCTGCTGTTCGCACTAGTCTATGTCAGCGGCCATTTAGTGTAGGCATAAATAAATATACAAACAGATTATATTGTACTTCCCTTCTGAAACTCAGATAGGTGTGAGTGTGGTTTTGTTTGTTTTCAATTAGTAGTGGAGTGGACGGTCTATTGTAGACGAGTATTTAAGGACATACAGTTTTTTGTAGCTCAAATAAGTTTCCTTTTAAGCTTTGAATAGAATTATTTATTAGTTAGAATGTTTTCTTTAATAGTTTTGGAAATAATATAAATGTTTATAAGTCTTATAACTTTAGTAGGTATACAAATCCAGCCAGTTTACAGTAAACTTACTCAGAATATATATTTTTAATCAATAAGATAGTTATTTAGTTATGTTAGTATAGATTTGAAAGATTAAGAATAAAATGAAGTATTTTTTTACGATGAATAATAGTTATTATGTCAGATATATTTATGATAAAGTGGATTTCAACATTTAATATTACAATGAAAATCAACAAGTTAATATATTTAGTAATAAATAGTATTTTTATGATTAAAAATTATATCAGTAATATTTTTGATAGAGAAGATGTCAACAATTAATATAACATATAACATGAATATGTCCACAATGTAAATCATATTTAAAATTCAATTAATTCAAACAGAAAAATTATTACAAAAATTGGGGCTCTAAATTTTTTTGCGAAAATAGACCTCAGCTGTGGGGTTAATATCACTGTAAATGTTTTTAAACCAAATTAATTGAATGAATATATATATTTGAAAATATTTTTTAAATAATGAATATATTAAGGCGTTACTTTGCGGAAATTCATATATCAAAATAATAACAAATATTTAGAAAATATTTTAGGATAACATTAAATTATTATTGAAAATACTTAAAAATAGTTTTTAAATATTTTATATACTTATTTGATATTATAAACATATGTTTTGTGAAGTTTTTAACTTCGATGGGGTTCTGGCTTGTATAAGCCTTGCGAGCGCGAGCTTAACACGCTCGAACCACATGCGGGCGGCTGAACTGCGACCGTCAACTGGCGACATTGGCGATAGCTGCGACTTGTTGGAAATCTTCAGGTTGGATTGCACAATGCATCGAGAAACTAACTCAAAGCTTAAAAACTAAAACTAGCTCAAAAGAGGTTCAAAGCTCATTGGCACAATGGCACCCCCAGAGAGACTCTTCAGGTCTTCATCTATTTCTGGTTTCCGTTTAATAATTCATTATATCTCATAGTCAGTAAAGGAATGTTTATTTAATATAATTTTTAAAATAAGTACATAATTTCCGAACAACTGGCACAAATAAGCATAGACTAGGTTCAAGGACATGCATGCAAAATTACGTGTGACGTAATGTGACGAAACTATGTTTGTCATGATAGCGCTACGTGAATACCAACCTTAAATAACTGAACAGCGGCGTGGTGCTCATTTGACGAGTTCTTTCCCACTGACGACTTTTAAGATAATCTTCAACTGTACAGAAAGGTATGGAAGAGTCCATTTTCATAAGTCAGTAATTTTACTGACTTATGAAAATCAGTAAAGAAGTAGAACATTTTTTCGATCACCATTTGGTGATCGAAAAAATGTTCTACTTGTTGGAGGTAGGTATCCAGACGAGCATGCAGAACTCTACTATCATGCAGATGTTAAACAAAACATTTGTCCTACTGCTTAAAATACGGTATCACATCAAAGTGACATCATTGTAAGCCAAGGGCAACCTCGGTCAGGGTGGGGTGACCCACGAAGGTGACAAAACAAGGTGTGCTCTGGCGGATATTTTTAGCGCCATACAAAGTGAAGACAAAGAAATGCTTTTTTTTTTCTTCAAATAGCCCAGGGCTATGGGGTGCCAGAGTCTTAAGAGGTGACGAAGAATACGCCTACCAACTGTGAGGACTAAGGCAACACAGTGGAGGAGGCTTTTGTTCAGCAGTGCGCATTTAGGATGTTGATGATGATGATGCATCAATTGAAGAATTCAGCAGGTGGTGAATTAATTACCTAACTCATTTCCTGAACATATCAGAAAATTAGTTAGGTAATATGTTCAAGAACCTATATTACTTGTATTTCATCGCTAATTATTATAAGTTAAATTTTTAATGAATAGATTCAGGCGTTACTTTCCGGATATCCATATTTAATAATAACAAATGATTTAAAAATATTTTATGAAAACATTCAATTAATATTTTAATAAAACACTTAAAATATATAACAAATATAATTAGTGACAATTCCGCCTAATTTACCTGCCAAGCCGACGTGACGTCACAAACCGGAAGAATTTTCAACGCGTTACACTTCTACACGAAGCCTCCTCATCCTCGATCGTGTTAATCTCATTAATCTCGCCTTGATCGTGCATTAGCTTAACAGGAAAATTAGGCGGAATTTTCACTAGATATATTTGTTATTTAATTTAATTGTTTTATTTAAATATTAATTTAATGTTTTCTTAAAATATTTGTAATTATTAGTTAAATTTTTGTTTTGTAAAAATTATGGTCAGTAAATAAATAAAAAATAAATAATCACTATGTACTTATTTATACCAAAATCTACAGGCATTAAGGAAATTAATGTAGTAGCTGAAGTGTTGTACATAGTTCGTAGTATTTTGTTAAAAAGGAAACAGATGGTAAAGAAACACAAACTTTCGTATCTCTTACAGTTAATCTGTGATTTAAATATAGCGGTATGACATTAGTATAGTAATTATAAGTATTTAATATCTCAAAGCCAGGCAGTGTTCCATATAACACGAACGCGCCTAGACTTCAGTCGCCGTGACGTAGTTCGACGAACCCTGCTGGGAACTCCATTAAGCCACGATGACGTCATATTGTGTTACATGACTTGAAGTTCCTCTTTACTAGGACATCTGGTTATAATAGCATTTTCAACACCCTTGCTCGTAAAGTGAGCTTTATTATATCGTTTTTAGGGGGGCCATAAACCGAACAATAACACCCTCGTGCATAATAATATTATACACTAGTGCGTAATACAATTATCCCTACAAAGTTAAGTTAGTAGAAACAGAGCATTTTCAATTTAATCGGGTAATTTATCCCTACAAAGTTAAGTTAGTACCTAACTGCAAATTATATTCGAGTAAACAGAGCATTTTCAATTTAACCGGGTAATACAGAATTGTAACATCAAAGAGGTTTATATATAATCAACCATTACATTTGCGGCAAAGTTTAGTTTGTATCGCATTTGTGCAATATATATTTTTTTCCTCGCAAGGGTGTTGAAAAAGTGCGTATGAAACTCGTGAGCAACTTGCTCATTATACAATGAATGAGCAACTTAGCTCACTTGTATCATAATCAACTTTTTTTATTTTTTTATGTTATTGTGAAGGAACAAGCGCGAGGCCCACCTGGTGTTAAGCGGTATCCTCTGCCTATAACAGATGCATTTCATCACAAGTGACGAACTGCACTGCGCTCATCACCTTGAGACATACCTGTTAAGTCTCATTTTGCCTGTTATTTCACTGGCTCTCAAGGACTTCTGCCGGAACACACCGTTAGGTGCTTGGCGACAGATTTTCAACTTACTATTTTTACATTCATGATTAACATCCTTTCTGGCCCTTATTTGGCTCAAGGAATTAGCAATTGAAGCGCTCGTAGTGTTACCAACCTAGTCATTCAATCATGATCAATGTTCGCTGCGGTCATCACTTGGATGGGTGAGCGCTAGTAGCATTTACAAGCGCTTGCGTGCTTCGGTCGGTTCTGGTTGTTGTCCTAGAATGTCAGTCGTTATAGCACGATGGTAGGGAATTTTGCGAACAACCTGCCTACCCTACCATCATCAAGTACAGAAGCTGTCGCAAGCACCAAACAGTCTGTTCCGGGAGTTGCCTTGAGAGCCAGTAATTCTTCGTTAGCCTACCTATTATATACAGTTATTTTCAACCACCTCATCAATTGCTATCAGGTTAGACTTTTTTTTTTTTCCAGATAGATTAGCCTTTGACCACTATCTCACCTGTTGGGAAGTGATGATGTGGTCAAAGATATTGTTCAGGCTCACCGAAAAGTACTGGCTCTCAAAGACAGCTGCCGAAACACACCATTAGGTGCTTGGTGGCAGATTTTCTACTTAGGGTGGTAGCTAGCCAGGCGGGCATTCGCAAAATGCCCCACCACCATGCTATAACGACTGCCATCTTTAGACAACAACCGGGACCGACGGCTTAACGTGTCCTCTGAAGCACGGAAGCACTCAGTAGTAATGTCACTGGCGGTCACCCATCCAATTCATAACCGCGGCGGACGTTGCTGAACTTTGCTGATCGGTTAAGAACAGCTAAGCAAACTTCGCTACAAGCGCTTCAAATATACCCGCTACTTTTCTGTTAGTCACGACATTGAGCTGTCAAGGAGCCCTATGGTGTGCCTGATATGCAGCAATACCCCTTAACTAAATCCTTAATCAATTAGTAATATATTCTTTTTTTTTATGTTATTGTGACGGTACAAGCTCGAGGCCCACCTGATGTTAAGTGGACTATATAACCTCTGCCTATAACAGTTGCAATTCATGGCAACTCACGAATTGTACTGCACCCGTCACATTGAGACATAGCTGTTAAGTCTCATTGTGCCTGTAATTTCACTGGCTCTCAAGGACTACTGCCGGAACACACCATTCGGTGTTTGGCGACAGACTTTCTACTTGAGGGTGGTAGCTAGCCAGGCGGGCAATCGCAAAATGCCCTTCCACCATGCGGTGAAGCTCAAGCTGGCGGTGGGGATCGAACCTGGGTACTGCGGCACGGCAGTCCATAGCTATTACCGCTCGGCCATTATTGCTTACTTGTTTTATTTTCCATAATTCAAATTATAGTCTACTATTTTAAGAGGAGGTAAATTAACTTAACACTTACTAAGTATATAGGTACTGAGTCCACGTGCTGGGAACGTGGCCGATGACAATTCAATCAGCGTTCGTGCGGCTTCTTGTTCGTAGTAGGCCCCACGCTAGGGTTGCCTACTGAAATCTGATTTTTCAACAATGATGGCTTTGACTATGGGCATGATATGAATGCCGCCACATCGCAGGCTTATTTATGCTTCAACGCAAGTTGGTTGGGTATGTAGCGGATGCTTACCAAGCTAGCTGCTATCCTCAGGTAAAAAAAGTGTCACGAAGCGTCTGGCATTTTTAGGGTTCCGTACCCAAAGGGTAAAAAACGGGACCCTATTACTGAGAATTCGCTGTCAGTCCGTCTGACACAACTATCCGACAGGCTGTATCTCAAGAATGGTGATAGCTAGACAGTTGAAATTTTCACAGATGATGTATTTATATTGCGGCTATAACAACATATACTAAAAATAAAATAAAATAAATATTTAAGGGGAGCTCCCATACAACAAACTTGATTTTTTTAACATTTCTTGCTCAATAGTAATAACGGTGACAGGTAGACGCTTTATCTATTCACAGAATATTTAGTATTATGTTCTCTTTAAATATAATTAATTAAAATAAAATAAATAATTAAGGGGGCCATACCTGAATATTTTGAAGCAGTGATGGCTCAGAGGCATTGGCTATGGACTGCCGCGCAGCAGGTCCATGGTTCGAATCTCGCCCAGAGCTTGAGCTTCACCGCATGGTGGAAGGGCATTTGGCGAATGCCCGCCTGGCTAGCGACCACCCTCAAGTAGAAAATCTGTCGCCAAGCACCTAACGGTGTGTTCCGGCAGCAGTCCTTGAGAGCCAGTGCAATAACAGGCAAAATGAGACTTAACAGGTATGTCTCAAGGTGATGGGCGCAGTTCAGTTCGTCACTTGAGATGAAATGCATCTGTTATAGGCAGAGAATACCGCTTAACATCAGGTGGGGCTCGCGCTTGTTCCAACACCATAAAATAAAATAAAATCAAAAAACCTTAAAATAAAAGAGGTTTTCGCCGTTTATTTGCTAAAAATAATAATAATGAAAACGAGATAATGGTACGGAACCCTTCGTGCGCGAGTCCCAATCGCACTTGGCCGGTTTTTATACAATAGCTGTCCTTGTGATCCAGTTCCTATCTTTAAAAAAAGTACTTATTAACAACTTATGTTAGTTATTGCGATAATTTAGTTAATAACTATATCATTTAGTATTAATTTAGAATGAATTCACCACTTTGTTAATTTAATTTATTTGACTTTCACGGCGCATGATTGATGTTTACTTGTTAGTCAATTAACTCGAATCCACTTCCATTTCCGAATATTTCTTGTAGCTATACTGACTTTCATTTTTTGGCAGTACTTGTGATGGTAGATTCTACTTGGGTACATAGCAGTTTATACTAATATCTCATACAGTGCTGACATGGAATATATTGAGCTAAGTGGATACGGGCTGCCCGTTGGTTGCCGGGCTGCCCGTGTCACAAAAAACCAAACTATACCTAATAAAATTTGTACCAGTTAAGTAGCAACAAATCTTTATTTTTAATATACCATCACAACCTATCTTGATAATATTGTTAAAAGAATTATTCATTTTGTCGAAAAACTACAATAGACTTAGTGTAGACAACCCTAGAGATGGACTTTGTACTCGATTCCAAAGATTCCTCTCGTCAAATACTAAGGAAAAGGGGCAAAGTACAAGGAAAGTTCATTTTAATTGCCCCCATAATAGAAATAGATGTTTATACTTAGATTGTACGTTTCAATCCCTGTGTCAAGTACGATCTGCATTGCTAGGACACGTATCTAAAAGATCTTTCGGTGCTAGATCTCATAGGGGCCGATCCCACTGTCTTTGAGAGGAAAATATTTTAGGTAATCAGTATTTGGATCAGCCGGTCTCCATATGTTTTTGGCCTTAGCCAGTATGCTACATCAAGATAGCCTAAAGATGGTGTAAGGTTTTTTTACTAATTTATGTGTACTGTATACAGAAGATAAAAACGCTGGTAATGCCACATTTAAAATGTTCCGTATATCTATGCCCCTCAACCTCACAGTGAGGGAAGAATGCATTTAAGCCATAGTATCCGTTTGAAAATTAAAATCCGACACTAACATCTTTTTTATGTCTCAGTCACTCACTCTCACATTGATTTTAGTGATGGCATACCAAGAAGAACTTTAATACATACGGTATTTCGTATATTCTTAAGGCCCTTGCAGTCCTCAAATAAAAATCAGAACTGACTTTGAAAGCGACCTACTTTCACAGAAGGTAATAAATATATCAAAAAAAATACCCATTGCAATCGCCATACCTTTGCATATACTTCCAACATATCTTTTGTCTGTAGCACCAACATTTCTTAAGTTAAAAATGTGTTTATGAAATGAAATTTTGTCCGTAACTTATTACGAAACAATATTCGTGTTTCCTACTAAACGACATTGACGATTTTCTTGAGATTTATATCAATCGGTAGATAAATTTACTATCAAGTATTTTGGAACAACTGCTCCTATATAATAATATACAATTCACTGCCCCATCATATAACGTAAACCTTCCTTGTAATCTTAAAGAACTGGCTGGCAAAAATAAGTTATTACACGATTGAAGAATTTCTTATGAAAATGTCATGCCGTTTGCATCTACGGAAGTGCATTGTAGTATTCGTAATAACTATTAAAATTTTATGGGATATAGATGTGATTATGTATTGTATTTGCAGTTATAATATGAGATAATTATTAAAGATTTGCACATAATGATATAGAGAGAATGATTTTATATTATACGAACATATTTGTACGTATTTCAGCGAATAAATATATAAATAAAAATATAATCGGAACACATGATTTTAAAAGCAAAGAACGGAGTTCAAGTGATAAGTATTCTTTTCTCAAATATTCTTACTTTTTGGACGGGACGATTAACATAACTGTCGCATTGCAGTATGCACAGATATGAACCTTATGTCAATATTAATTCGTTACATTTTCGTGCTGACCGGCAACGAGAAGCTGGAAGTTCTACGGCTACGTGCGAGTAATCTTATAACCGATTCTGTTTTCTCACTAGATTTACAGAACCCTATAAGCAATGTTTACCAAATTAGTCTTTATCGTTTGGCCATGCATGTAGCCTGCAAGTGATAAGTGTAATGCTCTATGTAAGAAATCCCAATAGTTACTTCGTCCTAAAGGGCATTGACCCACACGTTGTTTTGTGATAACTATTATTTTAGGTATATATATTTTTTTTTACTTGTAACTTAAAAAGTACTTGACCGATATTAATGAAATTTTAACGGGATCAATTATCTTTCAAGATCTATCAGAAACGAAGAGGTCGTGGAGGCTTTAACTAAAAATACAAGGGCATCGCCTGAATCTGTGGCCGGCCCTTCAACGACAAACTAAACCGGTAAATGCACAGCGTAATAAACTAACCAACTAAATATAAGCAGAAAAAAAATATGTATATATTGGTATATATAATTATATAAGTATGGACTCACTTTAGCTATAAGATATTTTAATTAACACTAGGCTAACTTCCCGTCAGAAAGAATATTGATAAGTTGGAGTTGGAGAATGAAATCAAAGCTTAAAATTATTAAAAGTAACAAAAAAAAAGTTGAAATCAAATATGAGTACGGACCACGAGACTGTAGTGTGTAGCATATAATAAAAAAAAAAACTATCAATAGTATCCATTAAACAAATAAAAAACAAATCAATTAATAATTAGCGAAGTTATCACTATTCAAACATTAAAAAAAACACATGGTTGAATTCGAAAGCCCTTTTTTTGGAAGTCGGTTAAAAATATGTTTTCCACGATATATAACTATTTTTAAACCCAAAAGGCCAAAGGCATGTATTTGTTGTTGCAAACACGTTTGCAGTGACCCCACAGAGACGGGACAAGGGTGAGATGGGATGATGATCATTCAATGCATAAATGAAGCAATTATTACAAACAACCTCTCCGGAGACATAACATTTCCAGTTGTTATGCCGAGATGTTATCTAACAGCTGTTTACTTTTATCTATACAATTAAAATTTAAGTCTACAATAAGAAGTTTGTTGGTAAATTTATACGTCACTCTTCAAACAACTCCGTACACGTAAGGTCAAAACGGTCTGCTTGTATGTTTGTACATCAAGAGTTTGTTGACGGTCCATTTTTTTTATTTTATTTTTTTTATGTTATTGTGACGGAACAAGCTCGAGGCTCACCTGATGCTAAGCGGACTAACCTCTGCCTATAACAGATGCATTTCATCACAAGTCACGAATTGCACTGCGTTCATCACCTTGAGACATAGTTGTTAAGTCTCATGTGCCTGTTTTTTCACTGGCTCTCAAGGGCTACTGCCGGAACACACCGTTAGGTGCTTGGCGACAGATTTTCTACTTGAGGGTGGTAGCTAACTTGAGAGTGGTAGCTATATACTAGCCATTTACGAGCTTTAAACGCACGAACGTCATTAGAAACCTTTTATTTTTGTAGAATCTTGACTCTTTATCTCTATATCGAATATTGCATCAGAAAATTCTTATTTCTAAATATGGCATAGGCATTTGGTGCGAAATCGGAGGACGCGGACTCAATTCCCGCCTGGAGCAAAAAAAGTTGTGCTCTATAATTTATAAATTTATAAATAAGATAATTGTTTTTCATGGAGGTTCTAATAGTAGGGAAAAAATATCCTATAATGTATATGGATGTGTTTTCTTCGTTAAAGCAAAATTGACTATAGTCTGTTTTTCATAGATCGGTAAGTAGAGTATACAAATTTATGTATCTATTTTTATAACGAATAAAGACCATGAAAATTGGTATGCTAGGTCTCCAAAAGGAAAACATTAACCAGAAATCTTTATACAAAGTATGTATAGGAATATGAAATCTCAAAACAAAAATAAATACTCACACGGCTCCGCTCGCCACATTCAAAGAGGGCCAACATAAAATGATGGATGCCTCCTTTCGAATTGAATACGACTGCAATTGAAATTTCAATTCAATATTTACTCGAAAGGTCAACATTGTACTGAAAATAATTAAAATTTCGGATTTCCAACTCATTCCTCAGACAGGGTCTGTAGCTGGTGACACACGGACGTACAGAGTGACAGCAGATATATCAAAAGGGCTACTTTTTGCCCTTTGATACTGGACCTTACAACTATGTCTATCTGTTCTTTAAATCTCGTAAATTAGGCAAAACCAAATGTGAGAAGCTAGTGTAATGAAACAAGGACTAAAAGACACATCACTAAGTACACAGGGTGTCAAAAGCGTGTAACTGTCGTCACATTCACGCCGCTACTGACACACCTTCTGTGTATAGTTTGGCTGCACTGAGCAAGCCAGTTCTCGCCATTTTTATAACATAAACTGCGAAATAAAATGATTTCTCAGTACCATAGAGAAAATACTATTTCTTCTCTATGGCAGTACTAATATAAAACACTTTTGACTTTAAAAAGCATTAATTAAATAATGTTTTTAAAGAACTCCGTACATGTGTGTTTCGCTGACTTTTATGTTATATTCTTGTGTCATGTATTGTAAAAATCACTTATTATTTAAATATTTCACGTCATTCCGGTTTTTATCTATACTAATATTATGAAGAGGAAAGATTTGTATTTTTGTATGTAACGAATAAACTTAAAAAGAACTGGACCGATTTGAACTTTTCCGAAAATTCTTTCAACATTAGAATTCGACACTATTCCTGATGAACATATAATATAGAATATCTTCAAAAATCCGTATGAAAATTTCGATAATGTAACCCAAAGTGTGAAAAAAATCTCCAAAAAATCGTTATATCGGGTACGCTGCGGAAATTGTACACAATATGAACAACAATTTTATAGTTACCATCAATATCTACAAAAAAAATCTGCAATATCATATGTCTAACTATTACACTTATGTCACGATATAGTGACATAACTGTAATACTTTTTATGTGTTTCAATTTATACGTGCGAAACCGGGAGAGCCGCTAGTTTATTGTACATTTGTAAAACTCCAGATCATTGCGGTCACACTATCCATAAGAACTCCAAATACAAAACAACGATAAAATGTAAGCACACAAATATCACCTGTTACACGATACTGTCAATATTAGCTTAATTATTTATAATTTCTCCCTTACTTCCTTTAACTGTACATATCTTAATAACAGTTATATACTCAGAGACAATAAACAAACGAAGGAGTTTCTATACCATTTAATATTTACCGTGTAAACAGGTTTGAATCTAAGACAAACATGGAAGATTATCATCCATATAGTGGTAACTCAAACCTTTCGGTCCGGGCCGATTCTTATTAAGAATCAGGTTACCTGAAAGCCAATGTGTAATAACTTGTTGAAGTCGGTACCATGATGGCTCAAAAGTACCTATTATCACAATATTGTATGCATGGTAGACTTCAACAAGCTATTTCACACATTTGAGTGTTAAAATTGGTGCCATTTTTTGGTAAAAAAAAATGATTTTTCACCCTTATAAGCGACCCTTGCTACTTATGGAATCGATTGTCATTCACTGTCGATGATTATATCATCACGATAGGAAAATACTGTTCAGTTATTAGAGTGTAACTCAAAATCGGCTTGCGGTCAAGCCGATTTCAATATAATTTGAATGGGACTACACGGCAAGCATCAACTTTCAAATAAAAAACTAATCATCAAAATCGGTTTACTCAGTCGAAAGTTGTGAGGTAACAAAACAAACAGAAGAATTGAGTACCACCTCCTTTTCTTGAAGTCGGTAGAAAATGTACTGCTTGCCTCACGCACGCCCGACCGTTTTACAAATTAATCCTAGTCCATATCGCACGACCTTTCACGGCGGCAGCTGGCACACGACTAGAATGGAAATTTAGAACCGGGCGAACCGGTGTCATGCACCATCAGGCACCAATCTTACCTGTAAAAATAAGAACCGGCCCGGAAAGTATAAGCTTACACTAATGAGTCTTTATAACTAAGTTCAATACTGGTAGCTGCTGCATTGATATCAAGTGTTGAACGCTAGAATGGTTCACTGTAATATATCGTTAAACATTATCTCAACTGACGTTCGGTTTAGTGTTATTTAAATTCAATAGATAAATTTCAAAATGGTGCATGACGTTGAAGCCCCGGCAGCTAAGGAGGAGATCCCGCACGATCATCTCTTTAAAGTAACTGGATTGTCTGCAACGAATCTGGAGAAAATGGATCAAGGTTTGATAAATTGATAATAATTAATAAAAAAATATTTGATAATTTTGAAGCACTCGTAGCGAAGTTTACTTAACTGTTCTTAACCGATCAGCAAAATTAAGCAACGTCGCCCGCGGTATTGAGTTGGATGGGTGACCGCTAGTGACATTACTATAGAGCGCTTCCGTGCTTCGGAGGGCACGTTAAGCCGTCGGTCCCGGTTGTTATCTTAGGATGTCAGTCGTTATAGCATGGTGTTAGGGCAATTTGCGAATGTCCGCATGGCTAGCTACCACTCTCAAGTAGAAAATCTGTCGCCAAACACCTGGAGAGCCAGTAATTCAAGGTTAGTCTGACCAGCATCTTCGACCACTTCATTACCTACCATCAGGTGAGATAGTGGTCAAAGGCTAACTTATCAGATGTCTGCATCATTACCACCACTGGTCACCTTTCTCGTTATATTTAACACTGCACTGCGTTTATCACTCTCGTACACTTAGTAATTGCACTTGCTACAGTCACACTTGTCATTCACCACTAAGCATAGTAGTATTTACACACTACTGATTTGAGGCCTAACATCTTACACTACGGTGGTACCCATCAAGACGGATTGTTAAAGAAACCTACCTCCTAGAGTTATGCGTGGCCTGAAGTCATTCAACGAAACGCCGATCGCATTTTGTCGTTTAAAAATCAGTTTGATCGTCCGTGAGATTGCACCATACCGTTCACTGACATGAAAATGGCTGCTGACAATTAAAACAGATGATATGTCACATGGAAAAGAAATTAAAGAAAAAAAAAATAAGCAATGATGGCCGAGCGATAATAGCTATGGACTGCCATGCCGTAGGTCCATGGTTCGATCCTCATCACCGCCACTAAAATTACAGGCACATGAGACTCAACAATTGTATGTCTCAGGGTGACATGCAGAGTGCAGTTCGTCGCTTGTGACGAAATGCATCTGTTATTGGCAGAGGTTTGTCCACCTAACATCAGGTCGGCCTCGAGCTGGTTCCGACATAATAACATAAAAAAATATATAAAAAAAGATTTCGTATTCGTGGCCCATTTTTTTTAAACGTGATTTTGCTCTTTTTATATATATATATATATATATATATATATTTATGTTCTTGGGACGAAACAAGCCCGAGCCCCACCTGATGTTAAGTGGACTAACCTCTGCCTATAACAGACGCATTTCGTCAACGACGAATTGCACTGCGCCCGTCACACTGAGACGTAAAGTTGTTAGGTCTCATGTGCCTGTAATTTTACTGGCTCTCAAGGACTGCTGCCGGAACATACTGTTAGGTGCTTGGCGACAGATTTTCTACTTGAGGGTGGTCGCTAGCCAGGCGGGCATTCGCAAAATGTCCTTCCACCATGCGGTGAAGCTCAAGCTCTGGGCGGGATTCGAACCATGGACCTGCTGCGCGGCAGTCCATAGCCAATACCACTGAGCCATCACTGCTTCTATATATAAAAGGACAGTTTAGACATCTTCACTTGATCACCATCAAAGTCATACCCAAAACCATTTACTCAATTTTGGCGATTACGACGCGCTTATGAATGTGAATTACAAATGTTACTCTAAGGGCCTGTTTTAGAATGTTCAAGTAAGTTCCGGTTATACTACCCAGAACATAAAATAACTGAATGATAAAAGTGACAGTTAACATGCAGCGCGTTTCAAGCTTCAACCAATGGATAGGCTTAATCGATGACTGTGAAACGCAAAGATAGTGTTTTATTTATTAAATATGTTCTGGGTATTATAACCGGAACTTACTCGAACATTCTGAAACAGGCCCTGAAACTAATGATTAGGCTACACGTTCAGCAAAAAGAGCATAGAGCCACTTCGAGGAAAACGGGTGAGAAACTTTTGGGTCATTATTTTTTTTTAATTTGTCACATAAATCTATAATAACATAATTTATTAGTGACTGACGATAGCTTTGCAGAAGTGGAATATCCCAACTCCCAAGCAATTTTGTATTCTATATAATCAATCATCAATTTTATAATATACTTTTATAGTTATAATCTTCCTTGCTTGCAGCGTCAATTTCCCTTCTGTGAGAACATCTTACAAATTTTCCTTATGTTAGTATATCTATAGGAATTTTATTATATTTTTTTACCTTTGTTCAAAAATATTTGAAATTATTTTAAGCCCTGGTTTTTGGCACTGATGTTTAAAGGATGGCGTACTTGAAAGACCTGGTTAATCTCGGTATTAATTACCAGCATTTTCGTACGCACACATATAATAGAACAATGTGTGTTATGGTTATGGTGCTAGTTTTGGTGAGTTCATCCGACATAAACTCACCTAAACATATTTTATCATATATTATGACAATCCATACACATAGCCTACGCCGGAACTTTAGCTAAAAAATATGCTTTCGATCTACTCCACTCCAAGTACACGAATAATATAAGATCAACTACGTGACGTGCGAAGTGAAATATCGTTAGCGTGTTTTAAGAAAGGTCAGCGCCATCTCTTTGTTTGTCGATGTACTAACTTAACCATTACACAACTAGCTTTCAAAGAACCTTCGAGGTTGTACTTTTGTTATGCTTAGGGCATGACTTTATATATAAACATATAATATGTTTCCAGTTTACTGTTAGTTTCCTACTTCTTTGCAGTAAGAATTAAGCATTTTATTGATTATAAGAAATGCAATGAAAATCTGAGCATTACATTAAACCTACTCGTTTTATATTCAGTATTTTATGCTAATGTTAACTATGTCTGTATAACATTCAAGAATTATGAACTCTGCCCATAGATGTCAACAGGCACGCCTCTTTTTATAAGGGTCCAAAATATATCTGGCAAAATATATGTGTTAATACACTGGTAGGTAGCGGTGTCTTCCCATCAGGGATAAAATAGAGTGATGATATTAACATTCATTCGCAAAAATATGTTGTCTTCATTTCAGTTCGGGATATTTTAGTAGAATCTGACTCACACTTGGCTAGTTTTGATTTTGATAACAGCTGCCAAAAGCGAGTCAAACACTAATACAGAACATAATGTCCAAGAATGCACAAGACTTAGTTCCGCCATCCCCCTTTTTAAATTGGACGTCCAGACAAACGGAGAGGCGCCATCTGTACTTGGTTCATATTCCCAAGACTCGTACGAAGCGCTTAGCTTCCACTTTTCTCGTACGAACTGCGAATGAGTGGAACTCCTTGTGCTCAGTTTTTCAATATGGATATAACATGGGTGTCTTTAAATCGAGAGAAAATAGGTTTCTTCTAGGTAAGCGTGCTCCATCCTAGACCACATCAATGCTTAACATCAGGCAGGGTGTGGCCAAACGTGAACCTATTACGATCAAATAATGGTTGTATTTTTAATATCGTCAGGATCCTAAGTATGAGTCTGACCCACAATCGGCAGGGTTCCATCATAGTAAAATCTGCAAAGTATGACAAGAGGCGTTTAGGAGATTTATATGCCTACTTTTGTCTGGATACGCAGGTGGTCCATATCGCAAAGTTTTATGAATCTATGTAATATTTATATGTTTCTAGCTATCTACAGACACGACTTTTATGATTGTCAATAATTATATTCTCTGTATCCTTATATGTGCACTCTAGACACGCTAAATATTTGTATAAGTGTGCTTGCTGTAGCACATGCGTAAGGGCGCGCACACATACAAGCGCTCTACGAAGTCATACTATTTGTCTTATTTTACTATGGTTCTATCATTTAATGTTTCTCTATATACCTACTTTTTCTGTAATATGGCATATGATATTTTATAAACAATGGCAAGAATATTAATTATGCAATTATATATAATATTGGGATGAAGCGACATCTATAGTACAACTTACGTTGTACTACAAACAAGACCAATTTTGCAATCCTTTTTGTACTTGTAAATGTTGACGCAATATTATAATTTTAATATTGTTTTGTTTGCAATAACGCCTGCTATGCGGATTACATGTAATATAGATGTCGATGCCAATACGATGGCTAAAGAACGATAGGAAATATTTGAGTTATGACGTCATGTCATGTTAGCTCAATTGGTTAGAGCATGCCCCGGCTCAAGGGGTGGATGGACGCGGGTTCGAATCCCGCACATGACTTAAATTTTTCTTATCGTATATTTGTAATATTGTAATTTAATCCGCATACGAGCAAATAGAGTGCGCTCGTAGAGTCAAGACCTCCTGAGGATGCTTCGTGTAGAATCGAAACGCGTCGAAAATTCTTCCGGTTTGGCTGCGTGGCGTTTGTGACGTCACGTCGGCTTAGCAGGTAAATTAGGCGGAATTGTCACTAGATATATTTTTGTATATTTTAAGTGTTTTATTAAAATATTAATTTGATGTATTCATAAAATATTATAAATATTTTGGTTTTTAAATATGGTTTTCCGCAAAGTAACGCCTGAATCTATTTATTAATTTCCCTATATTTCTTACCTTCATTTTATGCATTATCGCGTGCTAAGCTTCACATTACACATTTTTTGAGTACTAAATTTTGCCTTGAGCGGGATTCGAACCCGCGTTTTTAAACACCAGATGCCTTAACTGCTCGACTATCGTGACTGGCTCGACCAACGTAAATATTGTGCTCTGATGTTTTTATTTTTAACCGTCTTACAGGATGGTGATACCACCAAGCAGACTAGATTTCATCTGATCGAAAGAAGTGCTTTTACAAATACTATGGTAAATGATGGCGCGACCATTCTTTATTTCTAAATTTGATTTCAAGCACTATCGCGTGTAAGCGAAACTCTTACTTAAAAATTTTTTGAGCACACAATTTTAGTGTTGTACTAGTTTTTAGTTGTCACCCGGTTTTGCGCACCGAGTCCCTTACCGCTCGGCCCTTAAGTCTGTCTGAACCGACGCGAATATTGTGTCCACGCCTCGCAGGAGTCTTGGGCATTGCAAATTGGCATTGCGATTCGAGATGGCAGTTTTTCAGAAGGTGCTGCTATACAAAAGTGTTTTGGTATTTTCTCTGCATCGCCCCCTACGACTCCCGAGAAGATAAGGTGGTTTGCAATTCTAGGCTGGAACTTGGGAATTTTTATATGTACCCCTTAATTACCTTACTATTTGTTTTTTAATATGCTGTTAGGGCAATCGACGTTATTACCTTTTTTATGCTTGATAGTTTGGCCTTTGACCACTATCTCACCTGATGGTAACTGATGATGTGGTCGAAGATGTTGTTCAGGCTAACCTAGAATGTGGAAAAAATGAGAAAAAAGATGAAAGAGGTGGCTTAGGCTTAGACACAGCCTGGACACTCGACTCATTCTCTATACAAAAGCCGCGTTCTAACTACCTATTACACAGACACTACACAAATGTTGTTTTTGTGCACGCGTATTTACGCGTGTGCGTGAAGTCTAAGGTTGTCATCGTATGAATAATTGTTGCACTTACCTACCTTACAATCTTTTGATGCTGTTATTATGTCTTATTAGATTTCGTAGGTTATGCGTACCTAACCTACCTTCAGAAACATTTACAAGCACAACAATCCAACTCCATGAATGGCGTAGGAATATGCAACACAACCGAGTAGGTAACATTACTTCACATATCACTCCATTACTTATACAATAATAAATACTTACACGATACAAAAAGTATCATTCCAAGTTCACATTTTAGACAAGTAATGATAATAATTACAATCACAATAATAATTTATGTTCTTCTCGAATAATAAACAAACATTAAGTGTGCCGCGTGTCAACCGTAACGAAGGTCGGTATGAGTATTGCTTTTCTCTATGGTAGGTATAGGTCTAGGTATAAGTTACAAAGACACTAAACTTGTTTCGCTGCAAACGAACTCGATATCCACGGATATTTTTTGTAAACGAAAATCTTCTAAAATAATCATTATTTGAATAGCAGTTTGAATAAAATACAAAGATAAGGTATAAAAAGCATGTATTTTTTTCAATACCATCTGTAAATTACCGGTTTTTATAAGTTACCTACTGTATAAAGGAAGAACGACAAATAGGTAGGTACTTAGTGTAAGTTACCAAGAATGACTTACCTCGTTTTATCCTTAGGGAATTTACAAAATCTCCTATCCTTTTCTCGTTTAGCTGATAAGAAACCGTAAACAGCACAAGACTACCCCATTCTAAACTTTTAAAATACTCGTACAATCGTCACATTTCGTCATCACGTCATCGTGCGCGAGTTGCGCGTCCCGTACTCAAGTCAGCTCAGCGACAGTTCAGAATCGGTAGCACGGTGAGGACGGCTCGTTTTGGTGGGGGGAGTGTCCATTCTATACGTAGTATTATTATATTATGTTCTATGGCTTAGATATTATGCTTTGTAACCCCGTACCGTGCCAGGGTGAACAGAAGTGCAGAAAAAGTGGATTAATTAATTTTAATTCGACGTACCACAGCAAGAGGGAATGCTACGCTATATGCTACGAACAGTTACGCCGTAACTATAATAATATTATATAGTATACTATAGCCTCACCCAAAAGCCGAAGTTTCTTTGTCACGCCATGCTGAGCCCATAAAGTCCATCTTTATCAGCTGTGTGCTAAACTTGGTCAACAACAACAAAACTAACTCATTCCAACAGATGGTCCGAATGCCAATACTAAAATGTAATCAAAACAAATTTCGTCTGATTCTGGTCTGGTTTTAACTAAATAGTTGGCATACTGCCAGGTGTTGCCACCTTGAGGGTATACTGCGGAGTGTCACCGGTTTAACGACGATATTATGGTTTTGTCATGTTTATTTATGGAAGGCTGACCTCGTCTGGAAGTTGGGAAAGTCTCTTATGTCGTGATTTGATCATCGTCACCATCCTTCCGATATTCCAATGTATGTGGAGTCGGCACAATGTTTTCTTTAACAAAGTAAAGGATTAGGCATAATTGTGTATAATGATGAATGTGTATAATAATGTTCTGGTTTTGTCAATATTGTCCAAGGTTTAGCATAATAAAATATCGCATTGACATAACTTATTGTCAGATATAGGGTGGAGCCCTCGATCGGTAACCCTTCTTCATCGAGTACCAGCATGTAACAGTCATTGCAAGAGAACAGACAAAAAGTAATATATAAAAAGTTTGGCGAGTGTGGACGAATTTTGGCAGCAAGTAAAGTCAAGGAAAAAGGTGTGTTGTAATAATGTCAAAATACGTCATAAGGTAGCAGCACGAAACCGTGTTTATGCGTTTATCTTCGAGAAAGTAAGTTTCTCGATGGCGTTTATACTCGATAAGGAAGATTAGAAATATATGATCAGGCGCGCTTCGTCTTTGCATCTTAGGCGCACTGAGCAAGTAATATAGTAATATAAGAGTTGGCACATAACTTGTTGCTTTGCTACTCAGATTTGAAGTTATTATACTAACATTACAAATGAAAACAATATTGCCAACACTGTATAGTGACATTTGTGAGTATTGTGCTACTGATTCCGTAAAATCGATTAGGTATAATGTAATCGATTCAATTATAATCGATATAGAAAACAAATGTAGGTAGGTTAGGTTTATAAAATATATGTTAACGATATTTCATCCCGTGGGTGTCGTAAGATGCGACTAAGGGAAAAATACTAGAAGGTGGGCAGCAGCACCTTCTAAAGAACTGGCATCTTACTCTGCGATCCCCAAGCCGCCTGCCCATCGTGGGAATTATGGCACATATCCCCTTAATAGGGGAGGATGTGTTCAGCACTGGACGATCCGGCTGATACAGTAATTCTAGGCTATTGGAATTACCATTTCGTGGTATTAATTAGCTTTGGACTAAAATTACGGCATCTGCGAATATTTGACTCATCAGAAGATATAAGGTCCGCCAGCATTACCGACGAAGAGACAACGTTAGTGTGATTGGCTAAAAGGTGTAGAGAGGGGTGCTGCAGTTTCACTCAGAACTACTCCAGACGGTATGCCCGACACTTCCTCCCTTGGAATTCATTAGATGGCCCATTAGGGAAAGCCAGGGGCCAAGCCAGGCTCATTTAGCTCAGGCAGATTCGAGATCAGCAGTATCACCACTCACTGTCGGCTTGGCATGATGGTTATTTAAGAACGCGTATCCAAGGCGTATCGTAGGCGAACTCATCATAATATAATATGGTGTGACTTCTAAGTTCTGAGTTGTAAGTCTGATGTAAGGTTTTTCCCCTGCAACGCGATGGACGTGGTATCAAAAAATCCATGGGACGCTGATTGGTTTCTTCATACACGCTAACTCAATTTTCTTTCACCAGAACCGCCATCAGACTTCGAAGATGCTATCGCTGCGACCGGCTACGGGAAGTTCAACGTGATCCTGATGCTGTTCAGCGTGCCAGGTTTCTGGTCTGCCTGCTCTGTCACCACGGCACCTACGTTCATCTTCACCAGGGCACAATGTGACATGAAGCTCTCTTTGCTTGACATGGGGACAGTGTCTGCGATGACTTATGGCGGTGAGTCTTGTTTTTTATTGCTAGGCTAGCCCTTGATTATTTCATGTGTTGGTAAGTGATGGTGTGGTCAAATGTTTGGAGATTTTCCAGAAGCGCTAGTCAACAACTTTGAGCAATGTTGTTTTGGATCACTTCTTTGATGGGTGACCACTGGTAGCATTTACTAGTCAGCGCTTTCAGGGCATTGGCGCGCGCCTGCGAAATCACACGTGTTAAAGTGGCTCTCGAATTTTAAATTATAAACGTTCGGAAAAGTGTAAGAAACTAGTGAAATTTAACACCTATGTAACCAGCATACTACAGGCTACAAGATACTGCAACCTGGTTTACAAATCCTTTATTAATAACGAAGAAAATTACATGTAAACAAATCAGATCAGCTGTTGAAACCAACGTGCCTCAGATAAGGAGCAACCGGTTAACGGCCGCTGCAGGTAACTAAACCTATCTCTTTCTTGCCAAGCATCGCGCGTGTATTACTGCGCTTCTCCCACGCACCTTGTTCGCCGCTTAGCCACAGAACGCTTAGTCATACTTTGTTGTTTTGTGTGCAATAAGAATAATGAATTCAGACTGCGCTGCTTGTAATCAAGCTATATCCTCAACGCGGGCAATCACATGCGTGGTTTGTAACGGATATTACCACCCTATGTGCGTGAATTTGGCTGCTAAGGACCCAAATAAATTGAATAACTGGCAATGTCCAGCTTGCCGGGCTAAGCAGCCAAAAGCTGATAACACAAACACGCCAGTTCGATCGTCTATCCCACAGGAGGGTTCAACCTCTAGCGCATAATTGAAGTCCCGCGCTAATAAAAGAGTGGCGGTTAGTTCTCCTACCACTGACCTAGAAAACACCTTATCGGACACTTTAGTTGCGAACGAACTGCGTCTCCTTAGACAAGAAATGGCTGAGATGAAAAAGTGCTTGGCAGACGGAATGGCACGGTGTTTTGAGAGGTTAGATAATTTTGACCAAAGGATTACGGCATTAGAAACTACACACGAGATGATACCAACACTTCAAGAAACTATACACCAACTTCAGGAACAGATTAACCAACAAGGTCAAAATGCATTAAAAAACGAGATAGAAATTATGGGTATAAACGAAAATCACAACGAAAATCTTACGCACACTGTTTTGGTCACCGCCTCCAAAATAGGAGTAAGCCTCTCCGAATCTGACATAGACTGGGTGACGCGCGTAGGTCCTAAATTTAGGCCTAACGCTGACAACAATACGCAACGTCCTGTCAATGACTCAAAGTTTCCCCGCCCAGTTGTCGTCAGGCTGACTAGAAAAGCGAAGAGAGATGACATGCTCAAGGCCTCCAAGACTGTTCGCCATCTCACATCAGTTGACATCAACATTCAGGGCCCTGACAGAAAACTTTACATTAATGAGCATCTCACAAAACCAAACCGTATTTTATTTCGTGATGCCAGAGCCAGGGCCAAAGAACACGGGTATAAATTCTGCTGGGTTAGTAATGGAAAAATTCAGGTCCGAAAAACAGAAGGAAGACCGCCTGTTACTATCAGCAGTTCAGCAAATCTGGCCCGGATTTCAGCTCCTGTTGTTGGTCACTTACAGGGACACTAATTATTTCAAGCTTAAAAAGTTTGGTATTTTGTATAATTTTTTATATCAGTTATTTAAATTTTTTATAAAAAGGCAAATACCAAAATCATGTCATGTAAACGATTCAATTTATAATTATTTAGCTTATTTTGTCGTAAGAACCACCCACCATCTCCCAACACTCCACACATACACATTAACACAACCCACATATAGGCGTTATGAGACATTTGAGTACAGTAAATATTTCTTATTGCTGGTACAAACATATAAACATGTCTTTGTAAGATCACCAAAAATTACAAATAAACTTGGCTGTTATGGTGCGACACCAACCTCGTTTTTGAATAAGTATTTACTACTCTATTCCATTATAAGTAAATATGGATAAGTCAGACTTATACACAGACATAGAAAAAACTCTTGAGATCGAGTGTAGTACCGTCAGCCACCCGGAAATGTGCAAAGATATTATTAATACCTACAATTTTAAAACTCTGACATGTAATATTCGTAGTATACAAAAGAACTTCTTCGAGCTTCTTACTTTATTAAAACGTCTTAACATTACTTACGATGCTATAATCCTAACTGAGTGTTGGCTTCAAGAAGATCCACACATTCCACAGTTGCCTGCCTATAACGTTTTTCACACTTCAAAGGTATTCAACAAATGCGGGGGAGTTACGATTTATGTAAGGGACTGTTGGTCTGCTTGTGCCTTAGAGCCCACTTTCGACGAGGCAAATTGCCTAGTGGTAAATATATCTAACAGCACTACAATGATAGGTATTTATCGCTCTCCATCTTTCACCAGTACAGACTTATTTACCACATCGCTCGACTTTTTGCTCGAGTCCATGAAACATCAAAAAGCGCTTATCGTTACTGGTGATATGAATATCAATCTACTTGATGAGAGTCCAGATACCGGAAATTCAACTTATCAGTGTGTCATGGCGGAGCACGGCCTCCTCCCTGCTATTACTCACCCAAATAGGATTTTGACCTGTCTTGACCACATATACGTCAAAACAAATGGAAAAGCGGCAGGAGTGGTCTGCAAGTGTCCTTTCACAGACCACAGTCCGATAATGGCGAGTCTCAATTTAACAAAAGTTAATCCCGTAAAACTGAGCAGATTCTTATCAAGGACTGATTATACAAGCATAGCTAATGAGCTTAAAAATACAAACTGGAGCAAAGTATTTAATAATGACAACGTGAACATCGCCCTCTATGAGTTCAATCAGATTATGTCAGAATGCATTGAAAAATACACCAGTAAAATCAAAATCAGCGGTAGTAAGTTTAATTTGAAGTCCTGGATCACCCCTGGTTTAATAAGGTGCATGAGACATCGTGACAATCTTCACTTGCAGGTTAGGGAACAACCAAATAATGAATGCCTGAAAATTACGTACAAACGCTACAAAAATTTCTGTAATAATCTGTTACACGAAACTAAAGTTAACCACGACAACCACCAACTTAGTCAAAACTGCAATGACCCCAAAAAACTGTGGAAGTCTATAAAAAGCGTCTGTGACATTCCTAGCCCGAAAAAAGACTCGCATGAGCTACTTCAGAGGACATGTAACCCACAAGAAGTCCTTAACGAAGTCAACAAGCACTACGCAACTGTCGGATCATTGTTGGCCTCTGACACTCTTCAGAAACTCAACACAACAGAGGCGACACTCTGTGCCAAACTTAAAACAGAGAGTACTATGTCAAACTCATTCTTTATGATAGCTACTGATCCTCATGAAATTGGCAGAATCATTGCAGGATTCAAATCTGACAGTGCGCCAGGAATAGACTCAATTACACCAATGTTATTGAAATACTCTGTAAATGCAATTGCTGAACCACTAGCACACATTTGCAATCTGAGTATGTCATCTGGCATATTTCCAAATTACTGGAAGAAGGCCGTGGTCTCCCCTATCCATAAAAGTGGGCCTAAAGATAGCGTGGAAAACTATCGGCCAATTTCGCTTCTCAGTATACTATCAAAAATTCTAGAAAAGCTCGTCAATAAGCGTCTCACTGATTTTCTTCAAAAGAACAAGTTACTGTCCAATCACCAGTTTGGTTTCAGACGAGGACTGTCGGCTGAGGATGCCGTGCAACTTCTGGTGGAAACTGTGACGTCTCATCTGGACAAAGGGAAAAGAAGCGTGGGCGTGTTCCTCGATCTTGCCAAAGCTTTTGACACCGTTTCAACTCCTATCCTGTTAAAGAAATTAGAAAGCTTTGGCATCCGTGGAACCGCACTGGCGTGGTTTTCCAGTTACCTTAGCGGTAGATGTCAGGTGGTTAGGATCGGAGAATACATAAGTGACGATCGTACAGTCGCCTATGGAGTCCCCCAAGGCGGGATTCTCTCGCCAACCCTTTTCACATTGTACATGGATGACATTCTCAGATTGGACATCTCAGCTGACCTCATCTGTTATGCGGATGATACAGTGGCGATTTTTAGTGGCATAGACTGGGATAGTGCAACAAGGTCAGCAGAAAAGGGCATGTCCGTCATTGCAAACTGGCTTGATTTGAATCTGCTCTCCCTAAATGCGACGAAAACCAATTTCATCCCATTCCACATAACTCGCGCTACTGAGCCAGATGTACCTTTGAGCAACCTTAAAATTCACAACATGAACTGTCAAAAACTCAAATGTTTTGATAAAGAGGAATTTAGCTGTGCATGTATTTGTATCAAAAGAGTACCCTTAATCAAATACCTTGGAGTTCAAATCGATCAAAACCTGTCATTTAAACAACATATCTCCTATGTGGCTAAAAAGACAAGGAAACTCATTTATTTAATGAAAATACTTAGGCCAGCCGCCAGTGTTGAGGTAAGGAAATTGGTTTATGTCGCATTATGCCAATCTTTACTTCAATATTGCATTGGCGTTTGGGGTAGTGCTGCCAAGACACACTTGATTGAGTTGGAAAGAGCTCAGCGGGCTGTTATAAAAGTAATGCTCGGAAAACCGCGCCGCTACCCAACGGACCTTCTCTTCCAAATAGTAGACGTCCTCACAGTGAGGCAACTGTATATAGCGCGCGCTGTCACTGTAAGACATAATAACTTCCCCGAAACGTTCAAGAGAGGACGCCCAAAAAGGATTCCTCTCTTGAATGTTAACACAGTATTCGCACGTCGTCTCCCACCTTACTCCCAAACGTTTACTTATAATGCCGTGTGTAAGGGATGTGACCTAAAGGAGTGCTCACATCGGAAAGCTAGAGCTAAAGTGAAAAAATGGTTGCTTTCACTTAACTATGTGCAAACCGAAGCTTTGGTAACTGTCTACAATAACTCGTAACGCACGTTCAATCAATGATTAAAGTAAGTTTACGTACTCGTAAGAAATGTAAATACCAATAGTATTTATATACTCAGAGGCTGAATCCTTAACTTTAATACTAAGATACATGTTCCCACACACGCCTTCTCCATTCACACACCCTCTCACACTCACTCATCCACACCTATTCTCATAGTTCCCCCTTTTCACACATTTATACCAAACAGTAAAAATTAGAATGTTTATAATAATTTGATTATTGATTCGAATTTAATTAAATGCAATTTATTTTAATGTTTTTTAATTACAAGTAATTACTACTTTGGCTTAGTTTTTACTTGTATTCTTGTAAATTCTTATACAACATGAATAGCAAAGTTTCAGCTAGGATCAAAAACAACTGTAAAATTATTAGTATTATTTTATTTTATATTTGTAATAGTTTAACCACACCTCCAGTACATCTGAGTAGGCCGCGCGATAAATCAGCCTTAGATAATCAGTGTGTTATAGCAGGCTGCATGGGAAACACACTCTTGGCACCATTACAGGTATTTCCAATCCGTCATGTCATGATGTATTTGCATACCCGAAGTGTGTTTCCCAAGTGGTCATACGGGTCCCAAGATACAGGCCTAGCCGAGTTTGGGGCCCACTGATAATATAAAGTGTGTGCTACATAATATTATAATAGATATGTATCGTCTAAATTACTCTTAGGGTTAGTTAAGCAACTGTAATGTAACATACATTTATACTTTCTGTGAAATAAATTTACTTTACTTTACTTTACTTTACTTTACTTTCAATGCCTCGGCCCTGGTCTAAGGTCTTAGGATGACAGTTTTAGGATTCTTCGGAGACCTTCAGGTGGCCAAAAATGTCTTATATTTTGCACAGTGAAAGGTTATATGGTTAGTGTTCACTTTGTTATTACCTCAAGTAGAAAATCTGTTGCCAAGCATGTAAGTGTTTGTTGCGGATGTTGTCCGTAGAGAAGAGTAGAGAGTTTTCATTCTAGGCTTACTTAAGTTTTCATTTTCAACCATATCGTCACTTACCATCAGGTGAGGCCGCGGAATACAATGCAGTACCAAGCAGAACGTTGCTACTGTAGCTAAACAATTAACCAACTTAGTGCTTTCGACGAATTTTCTACGCAGGAAACAAAACAATTATAGACATAGTAAAAAAAATTGAAAGAGTATCTTCTTGTAATGATATGGACACAAAAATAGTCTGACATATGTATATGTCACCGGATAATTGTACGATACGTTATTTTTTTTTTAAATCTAGTGAGATTATAAACTGTCGATAGATTGTGAACGAACATTAAAATTTACAATCTAACGCTTACATTTTCGTCAGATTATAAACTGACCATATCTAGCATATGGCAGTTTATAATCTAACGATCTATAATCGCCCGCGAAATTGTGAACCGTCCTCTGATTGGAGTCATCATTGTCATCATTTCATAGAGTTAAGAACAAAAATACAAGTCAGACAAAAAAAAACATATTCATTTCGAGATTGTACATTAAAGAAAACTAAGGGATTTAAAATAATGACCACCATAAAATGCTTTGATACCCTTAGTTCTTTTTAACAAACATTTTAATCGGACACCAAATGTAGAAAATGATCACTATATTTTAGCAAGGGGATAAATATTATTATTTAGTCTAGGGCAAAGTCATATTTAGGTGTGAAGAGGAGCGTTAGGTTACTTGTGACTACAACAACGCGCGAATAAGATTACATAAAAATGCGGGTTTAAGTTTGGTGATAATTTACTATTTTTGTCTATAATATGATACTCTACTATATCTGGTGGTAAGTTAAACATAAGCCAAAAAATAATACATTAAAAACCTGTACCTACGTATTTTGCTTATGGCCACTGTAATACTTTCGTAGTTCTATGGTAAATTGTTGTTCATCTACATAATTACAATTTGACGGCTGGACATGGTCAGTTTATAATCTTACGGAAATGTAAACGTTAGATTGTACATTTTAGTTTCCATTCACAATCTATCGACAGTTTATAATCTAACTAGATTTATTATAAACTAACGGTTAGTACAATAAAACGGTGACATATATATAGTGTTACCCATCACTGCCACAGTGGTACTGCAGTTGATCAACTCGGCCATTATGGCCTCTCTTGCGAAGCGCGGGCTGAATTTCTCGCCACGCCAGCCATAACGTAATACAGCCTGAACGCCAGCCTTAACGTAATACAGCCTGAACGCTAACTTTAACGATATCATTCGCCGGGCTTTTACCAGCACCAACGTTGCAGCTATTATAGAACCAAATGGTCTTATGCGTGACGATCCATGGAAGTAAGGGCAGCCCTTAGTGTGACGATCTTTCTGAAATAAATGTGATGGCTGGCGTAGCGACCAATCGTCGCATCGTGAAAGTATTCCTATCTTGGTAGTGTTTGCATATTTGAGCCGTTTGGAGTGTTGAACCGTTGGTGGGAGCCTCCTATTTTCCAAAACTTATCAGTGCGCTTGGTCGATGCGGCGCGTGATCAAAATGCTGGCACTTATTTGACTCATATTTGATGAGCCATTGGAATCCAATGGAGCGCTGCCAACTGGTAGTATGCTGGACCATTTGAACTACCTGTAGGCCTGCAATGGCTTTTGTGTTTCCTAAATTCTTTCCTTGTAGTAGCTGTAGTGTTGTATATATTTAGTAGTGTTTAACTTCATAGAGAAATATAATACTAATAGAAATATATTACTATTTTGCATGGTGGTAGGGCAATTTGCAAATGCCCGCCTGGTAAGCTATCAAGTAGAAAATCTGTCACCAAGCACCTACCGGTTTCCTTTGCAAAATCTGAGAATGAAAACTTGAAAAATAGTTCAAACACAACACACAAAATGGATAGGAGAATATAATTATAGAAATAGCTAGTAAAATATTACCATTTTTATTTATTGATGATTGTGTATGTCTTGATTATATATATATTTAATAAAATATTAAATAAATTTAATGGCAATCGATGGGATATTCTCCTCATTGATGGTAACGAAGTTGTGTGCTAAATTGTAAGTTAAAGTTGTTGTTTAAGTGCTTGTTTTCGTTGGAATCCACTCTGGTCTTCCTGTTGCGTCAATCCATTTCTGTCTAACAGGGGGATCACTCGGAAATTTGCAAATTAGATATCGGAATGAGATAACATTTGGTGATAATAGTTGTCGATAAAAAAATCAGGAATCACAATATGCCAGATTGCACTGACTGTGTTCACCGGCGTAATGCAAAACACATTGAATTTTTTTTACGCTTACTGGAGATAGGATATTTCTCCTTTCTTTAAATTTGCGACATCGCTATTTAATTTGCAAGTTATAACAGCACACCGCGATATTTTCAATTAATTTGATGGAGTTGCATGCAGTGAGCTATCTGCGGAACGCTTGTCAGTAGCATTATAGTTCGTTGACGTAAATATTCCTGTTGAGGAGCATTCTTGGCACGCGTGCCATCACCTTTCTATTGCTATCTCTTTTCTGTGTTTAACTTATATTTACAATTTTAAACGAATTTTTGCAGTTAAGAAAAGTAATTTACAAAAATAAATGATTTCTGATTAGTTTATGATCTATCAAGTGCAATATTTGTTAACGCGTTTGTAGCACCACAAAAGAAATAATAAAAAGAAGGTCTCTTATCTAAGAATCTTATCTAAAATGGATTTGGATGTGGTTTGCCGTTGCGATAAATACAACCCCACCGAGCTAGGGATTACCCTCTACGATCCTGGAGAGTGAAGTGCCAAGGGAATTTCAATCGAGATGGGCGCAGATAGTTAAAGGCCTACCTCTATCTTCAGCGGGCGCTGCTAATGCCCGACTTTTAGACTGCGTATTGAACAGAGATGTGCGACGAAGGTAAGCGATGTTCAAGTCTGTATATGATTATAAATATTAATAATTTTCGTTAAAAATTGAGGAAATTTAAATTAAACAGTGGTAATAACGATTACAACACTAGGTATAAAGCGTTTAAATATTAAAATAGCGGTACTAGGTTTTAGATTAGCAAAAACAAATAAAAAGTCCTTCTTAGATAATTGTGTGCGTTTTATAATATAACTCCGAAACATATTGCAACGCTCACAAAAAGAAAAGTCAAGTTGCACGTGAAAAACTTTTTGATAAAGAAATACCTACTACTATATATATATTACACGGTTTGTGATTAATTAACGACAAAAATACTTTGACAATTCCGCCTCTGCCAAGCTATCGCCTGTCACCTACGTAATTTAAATAAATATGTTAATCATTTTATTAAATAGTTTGTAAACATTGTTAAACGACGACGTTTAAAATAATGGCTCTGAGTTTCTTGCCCGTTCCTCTCGCAGTGGCTCTATACATTTTTTTGCTGAACGTGGCAGTACAATGTACAATATTTCAATATAAGAGTTTGTAAGAACCTTCATAAGTGCGTCGTAGACGCCTCCATTGAATAAATGATTTTGGCCTTTGACTTTGACTGAGGAATAAATGCACCTATAGGATCGCTTCTTTTTTTTGGTTTACGGAGCGCAACCGTTGCTGATAGGAAAAACTAGCGGATCCAGAGCTCTTTTCAAACCTTGTCACTTGGCGATTTCTATGGAAGCCTTTGACGACACCTATATACTACTGACGTACCTATCTAGTAGTTCTGCCATTCTACGATTTCAAGAACTCTAGAATATTATAAGATACCAATAAGGTCGCCTCACAAGCTACCAACATATATCTAGCGAAACCGAAACTTGAGTCTGCTGATATATCTGCCTACCCCTTCGGGCAATACAGCCGTGACGAGGTTATGTTTTTGTTTTGGTAAAGATATTATTACTTCGTATCCCGATTCCTTTTTCATCTCGTGATCGAAAACAAACCATAAAAAATAAAATATTTTTGAGATATCTTGAAAATACTTCCTGGATATCTTAATAATGATAATGAATGAATTATGTAACTAATTCGCAATGTGGGACTGCCCTTTTCCGGTTAGTATTAGTGACGTTGGATTATGTTGGATAATATTTGATCTATTAACATTCCATTATTCCTGTTTACATGTAGTTTATGTAATAATGACACATTTTCCTATTAACACACTTTTTACTGTGCAGAAACCAGAAGAACGTAAATACGGCTGAAGTAGTTGCTGGGCACGCTTGTCTCCAAGAAGCTTATACCTTTTTTTTAATATTTTTATGTTTGTAATAACGCATGCTCTGCAGATTACTTTAAAAATAACAAATATACGAGTGGAAAAAATTTTCCTGCACTTAAATTTTTCCTCTCGTAAATTTGTTATGTTGTAAAGCTTACACCTGCTTAAGTAAGTTCGATTCTTATTTTTTATGAACGTTATAAATTTACTATACGCTTCTTGATTTTCACGCCCACTTTACCTCTCTATCAAACAAAGACTATAATATTTATATAAGTTAATTATTTTTTTTACAGTAAGTTAATTTTTTTTTTTGTTGACATTGATTTTTTTATATGTATTTTTTTGATTTTTTCTTAATATTGTATATGGATCACAGAGTCTGAAATAAAGAGCTATTATTATTATTAGGTTTTTGAACTCGAACTTCCTTTATAAAATTTCGCACCCAATGGATAAAACGGAACCTTATCAATGAGACTCCATTGCCTGTCTGTCCGTAGGTATGTCAGGGCTCTCCAGCTGGTAAATTGAATGCCTTATAAGCAAGTTATCTTGATATTTGCAGTAAAACATTAACCCAAAGTGGAATATAGGAGTAGAAATTCAATTAAGTTATTCTTGGGGGGGGGGGGGGGGGTCGAGGGGGGGCTCCAATAGTTAAGATTCAATAGTTAGGTGTTATTGTAGCTGTGTCTATACAAACGCAGTTTCGTCATATTTGAAATATAAAGTATTGTAAATCTTTACGTGTCCTTGAACCTATCTTTTTTTCCTCGATCTTTGGTTCAGTGCCAGTTTTATGTTATATTATTTATGAATATCTTTTTTTTCAAAATTTTGATAATACATTTTACAATAACAAATATTTTAAGGAAATGTTAAATTAATATTTTAATGAAACACTCAAAAATATACATACATAATGTATCTAGTGACAATTCCACCTAATTTACCAGATAAACCTGACGCGCGACGTGACGTCACAAACGCAGCGCAGTTAAACCGGAAAATTTTTCGACGCGTGTCGCTTATACACGCAGCATCCTCAGGTCTTGATCGTGCGCACGAAGAGTTTTATTAAAATATTAATATGATGTTATCTTAAAATGATTTTAAACTATTTGTTATAATTAAATATGGACATCCGCAAAGCAACGCCTGAATCTATTCATCAATGCATTTTATCACTTCTATCGTTTCATCTTTCAAAGTAGAAGTATAAATTAAAATAAAAGAAGTAAAGGGCCTCACTTCATACTTTACAGGTATCTGTACATTATCTAAACTCATTTCGAAATACCTATTACGTCATACGATCTTTAATTATTAGTCCAGAACCCGTATCTACGCAATTCCGATGCACACTTAAGCGGATTTTCCTACATAGATTTGCAGTTTCCGATGGCAACCCTTATATGGTTTGTATAAGTATTTTGACACCATTATAAGACTATCCACGCTGGGAAAAACGTTCATATCCATGGCCACATAATTGCGTCAAATTACGTGTGTAATATATAGGTTAAGATTGAGGAATATAGCGAATTTATGTACGTAATAGAATAACTATTGTAATATTGAAGCAAAATGGTACATTATGCAACAAGTGCGCGAAGTTGTTTATTACAATCGCGACGGGTTTTAGGCCTCAGATCACAGATCGAAGACCTAAATGGAGTAGAGATTGTAATAAACAACGCGCACGAGTTTCATACGACGTTTTTCAACACACTTGCGAGGAATGAATACAAAAATTTGGATACGAAAATATTTTCTTTATTTTTTTAAAGCAATAATAATCTGATTAAGAAGTTTTATAATTGAATCTTCTAAAGTTCTACTTTAGTATGTAAAAAACTCTTTGGTTTGTTTTAATATGAAAAACGATCGAAACAAACTACGATCTCCTTGGCGAGAAGTGTGGAAACGTTATTTTTTTTTCTATTTAAAACACTAGTGTGGTAAAGTTAAAAAAATCACGAGTGCGTAATAGACTATATTATGACACTAAAATCGGTGCATTTAAAGGCCCGTTACGAGCGATTGTGTTGAAAAACAGTTATTTGCTGTTGGGTGTAAAATTGTTGTACTAACCAAGTGTATTTTTGTTGTAGAATAGTGTTGCGCAGCCGTTGAGAAACTTATCATATATTACACGCTATTGTGCAATGTGATTTTAACTCTATTAATTTCCAAATGTGTGGGAATCGGTACACTTCAGATGAATTTTAGCGTATGAAAATTTCAGTATTTTACTTATTTTTCCAAAAGTATGGCACCGTCCGCGCTCAAACAAACGGGGATCTTTATATTCTGTTATATCCTGACTGAATTTTGAGATGGGTTTTGTTATGATATTGATACGACTTTAGTTAGTGTGTTTTGAAACACATTCCCGTTATGCCGAATTTCAGATATTTTGAATATGTTAATAATATCCAGATTTTTTATTTTTCATTGTAAATTTACCATTTTCTCAACATTCAATAACACAGGTGTTGTTTATTTCACTATGCCGACTTTGGTACACTCACGAAAGAAGTGGTTATTTGAGTATGTTATATTTCTTATGAAAACATCTTCTATTCTGTTGGGTAGGTATTGAATAATCCGAACTTAGACCTGCGATGAATAAGTTAATAATACGGCCATACGAGTACAGCATAATAAAATGCAATCTGATACGGATTACGATGCGTCATCAATCTTATTTTGTACTTAGGAATTTTTTTTTTTAAATATTCGACAGAGTTATGCTATGAACGATGACATATTACTTCGTGATGACAAGCCGGACACCATTATGAAATGTTGAACACTTGTCTATGTTTTTTTTTATGCTTGATAGGTTAGCCTTTGACCACTATCTCACCTGATGGTAAGTGATGATGTGGTCGAAGATGTTGTTCAGGCTAACCTAGAATTACTGGCTCTCAAGGACAGCTGCCGGAACACACCGTTAGGTGCTTGGCGACAGATTTTCTACTTGAGGTAAAACAAGCGTGTAACACCAGCCTGTTACCCGTGTCACAGAATGTGTTCCCAGTGTCTGGCACCTTAACCTCTTATAAAAGGGTCCTAAGGGTATTGCATACTAAGTTCATACTGCATGTGCAGCAATACTAAGTCTCTCGGACCGATCATGTGTAAATTTTAATCCATTTTAATTTCTAAGTAGACTGTTACCTAACTTCGGTAGCCATTTAGATCACTTCGATGGATGTGTTTGTAATTTCGGTGCCAATTAAACAAAAATATATTGTGAAGTGCCCCACTCTATTTTACAAATAGTCCGTGAACTACCTTAAATTATAACTTGGGCTTTAATTGGATTTACTGTACCGTATAATTTTCTTCAGTTAGAAATATAACATAGATTATTATTTATAATATTTATCGCTTCATCTAAACGGCTACGTGGAGCTAGAGAGTGAATTTGGTCATCGTCTGAATCGTGAAGAAGTAAGACATTGAGATATGGTGTTTATGAAAATTGCGATAAAACGGAGATAATACGCCACTTTGTGGTATACCAGCTGTGATAACGCACCTAGAGAAGACAGACTCATCAAGGCGAACCCGCTGTCGGGGGCCAGACAGGAAACTAGGAAACCGGTCAATCGCTGTTGGAGATATTTTAATGGAGCGAAGTAGAGCAATTATTATTATTATTTTGAAAGTTTATTTCATCTCGAAATTTTAAGAATTTCGGTAGTATTATGAAATTCACGGGCCTAAACCAAGTGAAGATCACTATCGGGACTTGCATCAATAGATGTGGTGGTGGTTTCGTCCTGCAAAAACTTACGAACAATGCGGCAAGTATTAAGTATGGCGGCTTTTTGCATTGTTAAATAAATATTTTTAGGTAAATCTAATAATTTAATAATGTGGTGTAAGTATTTCGGAATAACTCCTGTACTCGAAAGCACCATCGGCACAATATACACTTTGTTCATTTTCCAAATTCTAGTTATTTCTTCTTTCAACTCTGTATATTTATGTTTTTTTTTCAGTGATTGTTTTTTGTAGATTGTGGGTGTTAGGAACGGCTATGTCAATTAGATATACACATTTATTTACTTTATCTATTACAGTTTTGTCTGGTCTATTGTTATGTATGGTTTTATCTGTTAATATAGCTCTATCAAAGTATATCTTGTGGGTAGAGCCTTCAAGCACAGGATTAGGGGCGTATTGATAATAGGGTTTCGTGGGATTTTCATTTAGTTTATGTTTGATTGTCAATTTTTGGTGGATTATATAAGCTACTTGATTGTGTCTATGGGTGTAGTCGGTTTGAGTGAGTGTTGGGCAGGCACTAGTAATATGTTGGATGGTCTCTGAATGTCGCTGGCATTTTCAGCATTTATCGTTTGGGGTATTTGCGTCTTTAATAATTAACTTTCTGTAGTTTCTAGTGTTTATTACTTGATCTTGAATAGCAATCATAAATCCCTCTGTTTCCGTAAACATTGATCCTAACTTAAGCCATTGATTTGAAGCTGCTAGATCTACGTGAGAAAGTTCTAAATCATGTATGTGTCGTCCATGAAGCTCCTTTCTACGCCATCTGTCTATTTTTTCTATTTCGTGATCTTTACCAGATTTATATTGTATGTCTTTTTGGTTCAGATTCAAAGGTGTAAATTTGCTGTCTAACTGCACTATTGCATTATGAATCGGACTTGAGCCCATTTTTCTATAAAAGAATTCCCGCAAGTTTTTAATCTGATGTGCAGCATTACTAAGTCATTCTGACTGACGCAGTTGCCGGTCATAGTGACAGCTCGGTTTGTTTATTACGCGTATATGTGTTTATTTATTTGTGTCAGGGACATACACATCCACAATTGCCTATTCGGTGATTGTGGTAGTATGCGAGTGTGCGACCCGGCGTCCTAGCTGCTACTAACCTCTACCCTTCCAAGGTAGTAGTATCCCACATAACTATTTGTTATCCATACTTATAGATATCCTTTCCTCGTCACATTTCTATTTCCCTTTTCCTTCTCTTTCCTCCGGGTCTGCCGTGCCTATGTGTGCTGGATGTGTGGCTAGGAACTTCCCGAGCTACTCGTGAGAACCGCATTGATTTTAATTTTTCAAACCAAATCCCAAGTGGAAGCGATGTGCTTCGCAACTCATTATGTCACGTTCCTTGCGAAGAGTAGGCTCGTCTGGCTGTGCATGAAGGAGTGTTGGTTCCGACACTAATGTATGTTAGTGAAAGTTTATTTTATAACTAGATAAGCAACTTTTTTTATGTAATCATGTGATACAGGAGCTTCGGTGAATACTCTGTAAAGTTTTTTTTACCATGCAATTAATTGGTTTTGTTGCGGGTAAGGTAATTTTCAATCATTCACGGTTGGAGGTGCGAATGAGTTAGTTTATATGTTCAATAACTTTTGAAAATGTGCAATAAGTATATTACGTTTCAAGAATCTGATCTGAAGTGATGATCGTGTACAGTACAATAGTAACAAGCTATTAGAGCAAAAAACCGATACACTTTTTAATTTACCGCCACTGACGTTTCATGGGCATACGAGTCACAAGTTGTGCCACACACCTTTTGCCACATTTTATACATCCTGCTTTTATTCATTGTTGTGACCTTATTATCACATGATTAAAAAATTGTAGGTAGGTAAATAGTTGTGGTTGTTACCATGTTAAACATAAATATTTATACGCAATGTTTTCACATAGCACGCGACAACTGAATGACCGCATTGAATAATAACGCCAATAGTTTCCTTTAAAACAATGCATACGTTACCAAGGAAAATATGATGACGTATTTACCACGGTGATAGCAGTAAAACAATTAAGATATATAGATATTTCATAGTGGTAACAGGACATAATTGCTAACATCTCCGAGTTTAATACACACGTTTCCTCAATAAATCAGAATGTCTTCGGAAATTGTTGGTTTAAAATATTTACTTAGAGTGCCCCGATTGTCGCGAGGGTTAATTCTTCCCTGTTTCAAAAAAATTTACCATTTCCATCGTAAGTAAAACTATCGAAACTTAATGTCTCAACACAATCTTAATAAAGATTTTCTCAAGATAAATAACTTATCATAGCCGCGATGGTTCAGAAACTGTAAAGTCCAACAGCAAAATGTTATTATGGGTGTGAACCCTACCTGGAGCTTTAGCTTAACATTATTTTGGTAGGGCATTTAAATTGTTAGCACTGACTGTAGGATTCCTACAGATCCTTCACCACTTAAGCTTTTTCAGATAGTTATCAAAGGTAATCGTTATTAAAACATTCTGACATGGCAAGCACAGATATATACACTCCAATTTTGTTGCATGAATTTCAAGTAACTCTAATAAATTATTACTTAGTTATCAATGTATCAGAGTCTTACAATATCTATTCTTGACACAATTACTATCAAAGTTATCTACTTGTATGTCAGATAGAGTATTATATCCAAGTTCATCTAAATGCGTTTCTTTAGAAATAACACGATATTTCACGATCAGATCGCGTTCTAAGTAATGATAAATATGAAATGTAGTAAATAAGCCTTTTTGTCTATTCTTATTTTTTAACCAGCTCTTTGTTTACAGGAATGCTTTCATCAGCTATGGCTTGGGGGTTTCTTTCGGACACATTAGGCCGTAAGCAGGTCATGGTGTGGGGGTTTCTGGCAGCTAGTTTTGTTGAGTTGACTGCTTCCATGACGCAGAACTTCCCGATGATGCTGGTCACAAGATATGCTAGTGGATTGTTGTAAGTTAAAGTCTTATAGCATGAAATTTTAAAGATTATTTGACCAGAATTGAAGTTCCAGTGTTTGAAATTCAAGGTAAAAAAGCTGACGGAACGGACGCATTGTGATATATAAAATTTTAATTATTAATTTTGTTTTAATTGGGCAAGCTTTCTTTAATAATAAGTGGAAGGAAATTTGCTTATAAACGCTTTATAAAGCGTCGTAAAGTTCATCTACGAATTTTTCTGGATTGTTTATTGACCTCTAATAAAAAAGTATTCGTAGTAGTTAAGAAAAACAACAAGGAGAAAGTTATATTTCGTGTTCATTTTCTTAAGATTATGATAAATTCATAAGACTTACAGTATATTCAATTTATTTATATAAAATGTACCTGACATTAATATTAGACTTTTGTGTATCTAGGTTCAACGGCCCCTTCACGGTTTTGATTACGTACATCGCTGAGTTACACAGAACAGAATTACGAGCAAAGATCATACTGCTCACCAGTCTGTTCTATACCCTCGCCAATGTCACCATACCGGTGCTCGCCTGGGCCATACTTAGCAACGACTGGACCTTTTACTATTTCGGAAACAGATTTGGTAAGTGCCTTTGACAGTTTAAATGTGTGCTTTCGTAATTAGTATAGATTTCTTTTAACTTTTTCCTTTGCTATAACAATATATTCAATCAAAATATATGCTGCCAATATTCAAAAATTGGCTACAAATAATGCAATGACGTGTTGTTTCAATGTCATCAATATTTGCAGCAGATTTTTGAAAATGCTTATATCTCAATACGTGTTCATATACTCGTACTCCTCTTTGTTCACGAAACTATTTCTTGCTATTTCGTTATACGTACGTTATATACGTTATATGCATGTAAGTAACTAAAATAATGTATTTCCAGTAATTCATTCTTGGAACCTGTTTCTTCTCGCCACTGCCTCCATGCCTTTTCTTACGGGGCTTGCATTCATCTTCATGCCAGAGAGTCCCAAGTTCCTTATGTCTAGAGGAAGGAATGAAGAAGCTATGGCTGTGTTCAAGAGAATTTTTGCCTTGAACTCCGGGAAATCTGCTGAAGAATATCCAGTAAGTGTTTTATTCAGTTTTTGAAAAATCAAATTGACTGGCAAAATTTTATAGGACCTAAATACGGGGCCTAAGCCGAATATTAGTATTTTATGATATCAAGTTGACGTTTTTAAAGGTACTACACCTTTTTTAAGTGGTTGGCTAGCGCTTGACCACTTTTTCACTAGTAAGCATGTCCTGATGTGTCTATAATTTTAACAAGCTTTGCCTATATAGATTGAGAAGTTGCTCTCAAAGACAACTGGTGTTACCCACCGTAGACTTGTGCTATAGCAGTTCTATTCAGATTGAATACACCATCAATATCCAGGATGTTTCAAAAAGATGTTGACATATACTAGGTACATACGGTCTACGAATTGTATTCAATTAATCATGTAGTATCGCAATCGACTTTACCTTATCAATATAATATTCTACCCGGATGTAAAGTTACCTGCCTATATTTCCCTCTTAATATCACCTACTTGACGTTTTAAATATTTTTTTCAGATCAAGACTTTAGTGGTAGAGAAGTCGGAACAGCAAGGCACGGGTGTGGAAGCGCTGAAGGGTGGCGGGGCTCAGTTGTTACCTCTATTCAAGGCCCCTCATGTCAAATGGCTGGCGCTCATCTGCGTCATTCATGCTGGATTTATGTTTGGGTGAGTTACATTTTAACAAAAATACTTCAAAGCCCCAACTTATTATGGTATTATATTATTATTATTATATAACTTTTTATGGTAAATAATTTTAATTTCGAAGAGTGATGTCATAAGCGCATCAACATTTTTTTTAAATACACTCGAGAGCAATGAATCCGGGTCACTTAAAGAATGTTAAAAATCTCGGAAACTAAAAATGATAGGTTAATGCAATAAATTGTATTTAATAGACAATGTAATACTCCTTAAATGAAAGTAAAAAAAATATGAGTCACCATACATTTTATTAACACAAAATTACATAAAGAAAAAAACTGCTGATCTCTCCTTAAAACAAAAATAGGAAACATGAAATTTTTGAACTTTATTACGATTTTCTTGAATTTTAATACTTCGTATTGCCTCCTCGTGCTTCCATTACTGCGTTTACGCGGTTTGGCATGCTGTACACCAAGTTCCTTATACGATTTTAGGGAATATTCTCCCATTCCTCTGTGAGAGCAATTTTGAGCTCACGAAGCGTGATTGGGGGAGGGTTTCGTTGTTTTACGCATCTGCCTAGCTCGTCCCAAGCATGCTCGATCGGGTTGATATCCGGGCTGCGCGCTGGCCACTCCATACGAGTAATGTTCATCTCTTGAAGGTAGTCATTCACAATCCTACCTGTATGAGGTCGGGCATTGTCATGCATAAATATAGCATCCTCACCTAAATTGACCATAAATGGACCAACGTGATCATTGAGGATTTCTTCCACATATCTTACGCTAGTTAAAGAGCCGTTTTCTATGATCACCAGCTCTGTGCGACTTTCAGAAGAAATTCCGGCCCACACAAGTACAGACCCACCACCGTAGGCTACTTTTTCTTCGATGCATGCTTGCTTGAATCTTTCCCCTGGTCTTCGATACACTTTGTGTCTTCCATCGTGCTTGTAGAGCATAAATTTTGATTCGTCGGAGAACATAACTTTTGACCAATCTTCAATACTCCAATTTACGTGGCTCTGGGCATATCTTAGTCTCGAAATACGATGCCCACGCTCCAGTTTAGGGCCGTTTGCAGGTCTAAGGGGTTTTAAGTTAGATTCAGCAAGCCGACGTCTTACTGTCCATGCACTTGGGTTACTTCCTCCGAGGCGTCGAAACTGATTGGTGAGTTCAGTTCCTGTGAGAAAGCGATTTCGAAGCATGGTGTTCACCAAGTATCGGTCTTCTCGTGCTGTGGTACACCTGGTTCTGCCCGTTCCTGGTCTGCGTAGGTTAGAACCAGTTTCTTCGTAACATCGGAGAACTCTTTGTACTGTTGACAGCGACACACCGACAGTCCTGGCTGTATCGCGCTGACTCCGGCCGGTTTCCAGCATTGTAAGTATTCTGGTGCATTCTTCAGGCGTAAGCGACATAATTTCAGCTTGAATAATGAATATAGAGCACTATCAACATGGTTTATGTACCCACATAAATGACAGATTACAAACAAAAGCAAAACCAAATGCTGTAATTTCGTAGTTCCATCTTCGAAAGTGGCCCTTTTTCAAATTTGATTTTTTTATGATATAACTTTACAATAACTAAGAAGTTTTAATACCTTCATTTAAGGAGTATTACATTGTCTATTAAATACAATTTATTGCATTAACCTAGCATTTTTAGTTTCCGAGATTTTTAGGATTCTTTAAGTGACCCGGATTCATTGCTCTCGAGTGTATATAGTTTTATATAAATTTCAACAATAATTGAACATTTGCTAACGAAGTATACGTTTGTATATTATGTTCAATTCTATTGGTTATCACGTTTGCTTATAACTTTCTGATAGGTTTATCAATCATTGGTACTCGGTAAGGGAAGACTCTTTGGTTTGATATGGAAATTTGATAAAACTATCAGAAAGTTACGAAACGATTCTGTCATAAAATAAACATGCTAATAAATTCTTTAAATATTTCAGTAACAACACCCTACGACTATGGTATCCCCAACTGGCAGCTATGATCAGCTCCAATGAAGGCCAGGGTCTGTGCGCTGCGATTGCACCAACTCCAGCGCCAGTTGTGGAAGCTGCCTGCATAACACTGGAACCTGACATGCTGACCTACCTCCAAAGTGCAGCCGTGGGCGCTGGGACCTTGTTATCCTATGGAATTGGTGGATTTATTGTTAATAGGTGTGTATTTTTATCAAGTATACTCTTGATAGATCTGTTGTAAGTAATGTATCCAGTTAGTACATCATCAAACGGCACTATGATTATTGTTATTTTAAGAAGAGTTGTTAATTTTCTCTCTATGTCAAACAACTCACTACATAGCTTCCGCTTGCTATATTTTGATGATATACGGTGGTGTATAAATATTTTTTACAAATGGCAAATCATATAGGTCATCAGCATCGGCTCTCTTGCAGTATTGCTACATGGCGAAGCGTTTGCACTGACCGATTAAATGTTTAATACAACTTTACTAATGTAATCTAATCACATATAAACAAACGTCTCTCTAGTCTTCTACTGGGTATAATATAAACTTTTCTATAGTAGCCACTATCTTGCAGAACAATATCCGTTAACTACTTAAATCACCCCCGTGGGGTGCCGGGTTAGAATTGCACCTCCACTTATCATCCCGTGGGTGTCGTAAGAGGCGACTAAGGGAAAAAATCTGCTAAAGAACTTCAATCTTCCACTGCGATTCCGAAGCCGCCTGCCAAGCGTGGGGATTATAGCAAATACCCCCTTAGTAGGGGAGGCTGTGTTCAGCAGTGGACCAGTCGGCTGTTACAGTACTTAAATCACAGCTGCATCTACTCAAACTCATATTTTATTTTACTTGTTTATCAAGGTGTGGCAAGAAAATAGTAAGTGGTTTCTGCGGGCTCGCTAGCGCGGTGTTGGTGCTGATGCTGCCGTTTGTTGGGTACTCCTCATCCTCAGTGATGGTGCTGATGACCACGGTGCTGGCATTCACTGCACTCAGTGGCGCCGCACTCTCGAGCATCTGCGTGGATCTGTTCCCGACGTCTCTCAGGTAAGAAACATATGAACTTGATAAATACCCCTATTGAAGCCTTTGACCCTTTTGAAGCGCTCGTAGCGAAGTTTACTTAGCTGTTCTCAACCGATCAGCAAGGTTAAGCAACGTCGCGCGCGGTCATGAGTTGGATTGGATGGGTGACCGCTAGTGACATTACTACTGAGCGTTTCCGTGCTTCGGAGGGCACGTTAAACATAACATTATTAAAATTATTAACTAGTTAATATCTTAATATTAACTAAATATCTAAGGTCAAACATAATTCTCTACTTATACATATCTTTTCAAGCGCTCATAGCGAAGTTTGCTTATTCGTTCTTAACCGATCAGCTATGTCCGCCGCGTTATGTACTTATATGTATATCAGCAACGTCCGCCGCGGGCACGAGTTGGATGGATGACTGCTAGTGTCATTACTACTGAGCCTGCACGTGCTTCGGAGGGCACGTTAAGCCGTCGGTCCCGGTTGTTGTCTTAGGATGGCAGTGGTCATAGCATGGTGGTAGGGCATTTTGCAAATGCCCGCCTGGCTAGCTACCACTCTCAAGTAGAAAATCTGTCGCCAAGCACCTAACGGTGTGTTACGGCAGCTGTCCTTGAAAGCCAGTACTTCTAGGTTAGCCCGAACAACATCTTCGACCAAATCATCACTTACCATCGCAAAAAAATAAAAATACATTTTGCCAGACCAAGTCAGTCATAAAGTAGTAAGAATATGCTCAAGCAATAATATAAGACTTTTAACTGAACTCAGTTGCTGATACTAACTATATTAGTTAGTATCAGGAACTGCTGATACTAACTAATATAGTATAAGTTATTCATAAAATGTTATTATTGTTACAGAGTAATGGCACTGGCGACGTTTCTGATGAGCGGTCGAGTTGGGACGGTAATAGGCACTATTATCTTTCCAGCTTTAATTAATTATGGCTGCATCCCACCTTTTGTCACCATCGCTGCAGTATTAGCAGGTAAGAAATGTTTATCTAAGTACCACAATATTTATTGTAATTATATTATAATCATTTTGGATAGCAATGTTAAAACAGCGCCATCTCTGCAACGATCTGCAAACTTTAAGCGTCTTGAAAGTTTGATATGAGATATAGTTCAGCAAGAAACGAATAGATGGCACTGTTTAAAATTTATTTAAATCGCAATTTAGTTTTAACTTCTGATGCAAATAATATATAAAATATGCAATAGGAATATGTTCAATTTCAATTAAAAATATTTATTTTATTTCAGTTTGCGGTGCAGCTTGCTGTCTTATCCCAAATACAACACTGAAGAAGCTTGAGTAATTAAGTTGACTTCTATGATATTAGCATAATATTTAAGTATCATGTTATATTAACAACAAATAAAATACAATCATTCAATTACCTAGTCAAAGAAGTAGGCCAACTTACTCATATAGACATAAGATCAATAGATATTTCCCATTATTTATCTATGGTAAAGAAATTTGTTATATGCGTATAATTGAGCCATATTTGAAGTATTAGTTATGTTTATTTATATATTTTTTGTATTTTAGGTCGATATAGGTTAAGCGTTATCCTTGTTCCATACATAGTCTAATAATAAGTTTTAGTTGTTGTTATGTGTATTTGTAAGAAATGTCTAGTCTTGATTTCGTTAAGATGTTAATGGTTATTGTAGAAAATAAAAAATATGAGTATTTAAAAAATAAAGCAATTTAAAACTAAGTTTGTCATTATTTTCTTAAGTAGTACTTCACCTAACTCAGAAATAAAAATAATGTAGCACACAAAAAATACGACTTGTAACATCCTCGCATTTGAAACTCTCATTGTTACAATGTGTGTTATTAAATCACAAATATACGATAGAAAAAAAAGTCACGTGCGGGATACGAACCCACGTCCATCCATCCCTTTAGCCGGGGTATGCTCTAACCAATTGAGCTAACATGACATGACGTCAGAACTCAAATCTAAAATAATTCAATCTCTTACATTTTTCTATCGTATATTCGTGATTTTGTAATGTAATCCGCATAGCAGGCGTTAATGCAAACATAACAATATTAAAATGTATTATGTGTAGTTTGGTGTTACGTATTTATTGTCAGTTCAATGATTTTATCATAAATATAAAGGCATAAATGAGCCCAAATCTTCTAGGCTTATCTCAAAAGTTGCTTATAGCTTACCTTTAACAGCCGGTGATAAGATTTCCTAGCTAGAGATTTTAACCAACCAGTTTTGTAAAATTTTCTAATAATTTCGATTCTACCTCAGAATGTGTAGTAGGTGGGTAATTATAGTACTTCTAAAATCAACAGGCATAAATACTGACTCAGCACTATTCGACGAATAGTTCACCACCTCCGAACGTAAGCTATTTCAGCAGTTGTTTGCTGTCAGATATTAACTCGCCAACTGGAAGAACACAGAGGTTTGTTTGCTCAACACACGAACCAAATCCTTCTGCAAACTTCCAAGATATGGCTTCAGTATCTGTTCTTATAAAATGTATTGCGTTATTACCTCATGAATTGATACGAGAGAATGGTAGTGTGGTGCACTTTTTTATACAATTACAAATCAATAGACATTCGGTTGTATATTTGAACGAAAAAGACAAATATTTGTGTTTTATCAATATGGTGAGAGTCGGTGACGCGGAGGCTAAAGAGCCAACAGCGGTCAAAGAAGAAATCCCTCATGACCATTTGTTTAAAGTGACGGGACTTTCGTCAACGAATTTGGAGAAATTGGCTCAAGGTACGTCAAAGTGAATTTAACTTCTGATATTTCTGAAATATTTATTATGACGCAGTTCAGTAGGTACAGATATTTCAGAAATCTCGCAAACACTTCAACTTAAGAAATTCAGGTCGGCTATAGACCTGATATATGACCATAATTACCATCAGTATTGAGCAAATTTTGCAAATTTGGGCGTTACTTTGTACAATACCATTTACTTCTTAGACTACCCTCTGCCTATATCAGATAAATTTCATCACAAGTCACGAATTGCACTGCGCCCGTCACCTTGAGACATAGTTGTTAAGTATCATGTGCCTGTCATTTCACTGACACTCAAGGACTGCTGCTCGAACACATCGTTAGGTGCTTGGCGACAGATTTTCAACTTTTAGTGTGGTAGCTAGCCAGGAGGGCAATCGCAAAATGCCCTTCCACCATGCGGTGAAGCTAGGGCTGCCATCCGTCTGGGATTCCCCGGATTTGTCCTAGTTTAGAGGGCGTGCGGAGGGTGTTCGTTTGGGGTTTGCAAATAGTGTCGACTACAATACACAACAACTAACATTTTTGTGTCAGGGGAATCCGGATTGATTGAAAAAATTATCATTGAAACAGAATTGAGTTAAAAATCATAAAATACACAGTGCCCTTTTGGCGTATTTGGCGCTAGATCTAGAACATTTGAAGGGTTTTTAGCGCTTTTTTCTTATTACCATACGATAAAAACATCTAGTGAAATCTGGCGGAAAACATGATAAGTATTAGTTGGCAACCCAAGTTCTATTGTGAGATTTTGCGCAGTCTCGCGGCTATGGACGAAGAAGAAAAATTAACTAAACGTAGACACGATTTCTTCGCTGATCAAAATAAAAAATAATTTTAAGGACCTAGTTGACTAGGTTCTTAAAATTATTAGTTTTGACTTTACAAATTCCTGTTGGAAAAGAAAGATCACATTGGCAAAAATTGTAACATCTGAAAGATACCGAAATAAGTAAAAAGATCTTCTGCTCGTCAAAATTTAAACTTGTTACTTACTTTTAATTAACATTTAAACAATGGTTTTACGGTTTTGGGTACTTAATCTACGTAAACAAACAAGATGTGTTATTTTTTTTAATACAATGTAGCTTGTAGCTTCTTATTAGTAGTTATATGATTATTTATAAAACCTGAAATTACACATTATTTGTAATTTTAAGCCAAATAACAGTGCTCCTCATTATTTTTATCACTAGATTACCTCACAAGAGTTTCTAAATTTGTTTGTAATACTGTAGTTAATTAACAATTACACCCAAATAAAAGAAAAAAACTCAATTACACCCAAATTTCCTGGTTTTTTATAGATTTTGTCCGCATCGGTGGTTTAGGTGATGGCAACCCTAGGTGAAGCTCAAGCCGGCGGTGGGGATCGAACCAGTAACTTGCGGCACGGCAGTCCATAGCTATTACCGCTCGGCGATTGTTGCAAGTTAAATTTGCTTCACTACCCCATCCATATGATAGGGCAGTGACCACCCTTGTAACCGATTTTGTTCTAAGTTAAAGAACTGGCTGGTATAGGAAACATTTTACACAATTGAAGAATCTCTTATGAAAATGTCATGTCGTTATACCCCACGGAAGTGCATTGTTGTATTCGTAATACCTATTTCAACTCAATGGGATTTAGAGATATGAAATGATTATATGGTATTATATGTGTTAGTTTATAATATGAAATTATTAATCAAGATTTCATTCACCACGGCCCCTCGGATGAATTAGTTGTTCTCTACGAATAAGTAATGTATAGTTGTTCTGATAATAAGTTAATGCTTGAAAAGGGTAACAACAGAGTTATTTTACATATGTGATTTTTTTTCGATAATACAGATTGTTTTACGTGTTAAAACCCCATATCATATATATATATATAACATATATATATTTAAAAAAAAAACCAAACCAACCAACTGAATCTACAAAAAAATTCTATGGAATTATCAATCCTGCTCACAAAATTTTAAGAGATTCGGTTGTGAAATGCGACCTGTAGTTGAGAACAACCGGACATACGAAAGCATTAATGTGTAAGCTGAAGCAGAGTCGCTTCGCTCGCATTTCGTGCTCGCTCGATAAATAATTAAATTCTACTCTAATCTTGTTTGTGACGTTGGTCCGCTTGGAAAACCTGTTATTGTGTTGTTGTGACTCTGTGGTCTGAAAGTAGTATTAATTTTCAACGTATTAAACTACCCCACAAAAAATATTTGAGGGTAAATGTCATCAAATCCTTCAATTTATAACATAACTTATAAATGAAGATTTACAATATATTTATTGAAATACCTCCACGAGTTATATCTTTGGGTCAACATTTTACACAAAAAAACCGGCCAAGTGCGAGTGGGACTCGCGCACGTAGGGTTCCATACCATTATCTGTAACCTAATCTTACAAGTTACGGACTTTTCGCAGTGATTGAGCTGGGTAGGTACGACGAAAACATCTTTTATTGTATGGGTGCCCCCTTAATTATTTATTTTATTTTCATTAATTATGTTTAAAGATAATATAAAACCAAATATTCTGTGAATAGTTAAAGCGTCTACCTGTCGCCGTTGTTAGTATCGAGCAAGAAACGGACAAAAAAAAACAAGTTTGTTGTATGGGATCCCCTTAAATATTTATATTTTATTTTATTTTTAGTATTTGTTGTTGAAGCGGCAATAGAAATACATCATGTATGAAATTTCAACTGTCTAGCTATCACCGTTCTTGAGACTGGTGACAGATGGAAGGACGGACGGACGAACAGCGAAGTCTCAGTAATAGGGTCCCGTTTTTACCCTTTGGGTACGGAACCCTAAAAACCTTTATTCTGGTCTAGAACTCATTTCTTATAAGTTTCTAAGATGAAAATTCTAAAATAAATTTATTTAATGAAAAAGCACAATTTTGTTTATGTGTTTATAAATAATCCGCTCACGCTCAAATATGTTTGAAATTGTAAATCTGTTTTCGCGCACTCACTTGCGGACGGAGATCTATCCGTCCTAGGCCCTCAGAATATAATTTGACATCTCGTCTTAAAATACACATGTATTTAATTTCAGGCGCACTCAATTAAAATACACATGCAACAATAAATCGCATAAAGAAATGTTTTGTTAAGAAATTCAACAAATATATTATGTATAAAATGATTATAGTTAACAAGCTTTACTTTACTTTAATGTTCACAAAATAATTTATTGTTATTCAAGAGTATTGTGGTTTATTGCTTTTGAGTATATAATTCAAAATGATTTAAAAATGTAGTATTTATGTAAGACATATTTTTCTAAAGCTTGTTTATGAATATGGCTAGAAAATATACAGGTTTTGTTATGCCTGATAGGTTACCCTTTGACCACTATCTCACCTGATGGTAAGTGATGGTGTGGTCAAAGATGTTGTTCAGGCTAACCTAGAAGTGCTGGCTCTCAGCTGCCGGAACACACCGTTAGGTGCTTGGCGACAGATTTTCTACTTGAGTGTGGTAGCTAGCCAGGCGGACATTCGCAAAATGCCCTACCACAATGCTATAACGACTGCCGTCCTAAGACAACAACCGGGGCCGACGGCTTAACGTGCCTTCCGAAGCACGGAAGCGCTCAGTAGTAATGTCACTAGCGGTCACCCATCTAACTCATGACCGCGCGCGACGTTGCTTAACTTTCCTGATCGGTTGAGAACAGCTAAGTAAACTTCGCTACGAGCACTTCAAAAATACTAGGAATAGGCTTCCTATGTACTCTATATACTATATTAGGAATTAGCTTCCTTTGTACTGTATAACCTCGGCTGCTACTATTTTTTTCACAACAGGCAGGAGGAAAATAACAATAAGGAACAAAATACATTTAACTAAAACTAAATATTATTCAATGTACTGACAGATGTTTTCATTAAGACGCTATCAGAAGCTAAAATTCTATCACTACCGGACAGCGCAGGAGTGAAAAAGGGACAGTAAGGGTAAAATCACGGTCAGTTTGGGTGATAAACAAAAGAATGCTTAAAAACACAAAACTAAGGAACTTAAATCGGAAATATAAGAGTAATAAGTCAATTTTGTTATTTTATTCTATGAAGAAAATTTTACACATACGTGATACGAAATTATATTGGGAAGTAAATCTTACTAAGTTAAGATGAGTAGATTATCTACAAATAATACTTAACGTCAGAAAATTTACACTATATGCATGTACGCATAAAAGAGAGAGATCTTCTGTAATTGGTTAAATTTTCGTTTTGAATCCCAACCAAAACTTTTTCTTTATAGATAAAGAAAAAGAATTCTAAGGAATGAAACATCTGAATCTCATTCGACACTATCTTCTTTTTAAATTTCCGGATACGAGCTAGAGACCCGAGACGTACCGGCCGACCACCGGACATCGGAGTTCCATTAGTAGGACTCCGTTTTACCCTTTGAGTAGGTAACCCTAAAAAAGGAAAACACGATTTTCTGTCCAAATATAAAAACAGTAACAACATCCTGTACAATAAAATAATTATGACAATATAATTTAAATACACAATATATTTACTCAGGTACCTACATTTAATATGTAGGTATCATAAATGCGTTGGTACCTAACAACTCTTTTGTCAACAGTAGGTATCTCACGATCTTAGGTTTACTTCTGTGATAAAAATGACACACGACACAACCAAACGAGATATTTGTATGACGTTGATAATATTTGTTTTATTCGGGTAAATGGTTGTTTAGTAACCAATATGACAACACTAACATCAGTCAAACATAGGTCAGGGAAGTTACTGAAAACTAAAGATTTGAATTTGTCTTTACAATAACCGAAGAATTTCTAGCCAAAATCCAATGAAATTATAATGATACCACAGACTACGTATGTAAGTAGGTATACTTTTGTGGCCGGGTTAGAACTCTCCTCAGGGTCATCATCATCATCCCGAAGATGTCCACTGTTAAACAAATTCGTCTCCCATATAACGCCACAGCATATCGCAGCTGTGAAGAATTGTGACACGCATAAATAAGCGATAGCTGAGCACTTGCTTGAGTCAGGACCTAACCACTGGATCGAGCTACATGACCCAAAAATCATCTCCATTGAACGGCATATTACTCGAGAATTAAACGTGAAGCGGTTGAAATTAAGAAGTTCAAAAATGTCAATCGGGAGAATGAATTTAAATCGTCTACATCGTGGAATCCTGTAATAATAAAGTGCTCGAGTCGTTATTTGTCTTCGCGTGCAAGTTCCGATACTGTTAGTGTAGTGTGTCGAAGTGACAGTTTGAAAGACAAGAACAAAACCCGAACGGGGGTAGATTTAAATCGCTCCCGCCGCTCCTCAAGACGATGACACCCGCATATTCAGTCTACTCGTGACCACGGTCAATGCAACTTGATCGAAACGTCGAGATTAGTCAAAATATTACTATTTTCATGGTTATTCTTGCGTGAATAGACCTGAAACTTGTGTTTAGTTCACGAAAAGTTTAAAGAAAAGTATTAAACAATGTCGTCAGTCCAACTAGTGGGGGCCTACAAACTCTACGGCTTTCGGTGTAATGTGGTAACTGCTCAAAAACTTTCTTCCACATCGGATATCGATTCATCGAGCAATGTTACCCACCCATAGCCACTTAACCTTGCAAATTCTGAAAGCTGTGTGCAAATGTGCAAAGAAACTCCGAGCGGAGCCCTCTCCATAGCTCACCGAGTGAGATAGTTTTTCCAAAAGTGCCACACTTAAAGACCACGTCTCTATACACACTTGTTGAAGATTTTGATCATCAAGCTATGTGGGATGTTCGACGAAAAGATGTCACGTAACTTTCCAAACGCTGCCCATTTGTTTTGGATTTTTCTGGAGACCTTTTTTCGAAAATGGACACACCAAGCTGGATATCTGTCCCAGGTTAAATACTACGAATAAATATATATATAATAGTCAACAACTACGCGAGTATCATTCCCAACTTTTACTAATAAGGGTGCAACATGGACATAAAGCATAATTTTCTTGACTCCATTGGATTATTTGTCATTAGTCAAAAATGACACCTACGCACGTTGCCAGGATGTCGAATGGCCATGATCATGTGTTTGACTAGCGGTCCAAACACGTATATAACTGTTCCAATATTTCAATCTACGTTTTTTACAATAATAATAACAGATAAAAATTGATTAACCTTGAAATACTATATATTTTATCTACAGAACCCCATACCGCTGACTTTGAAGAGGCTATAGCTGCAACGGGCTATGGAAAATTCAATGTGATCCTGATGTTGTGCGCCCTCCCAGCATTCTGGTCAGCGTGCTCCGTCACCAGCGCCATCTCGTACATATTACCGAGAGCGCAGTGTGACATGGACCTCAGCTTGCTGGACATGGGAACTGTTTCCGCTATGACTTATGGAGGTGAGATTATATACAGTGTTTTCACAGTAGCAACAGCAAGAGAAGTTAAGTGATGTGCGTCCACTCATTAGATTTTTGGTCTACATACATCTTCAAAAGCCTTGGAGTGAAATAAGCCCCAATAAGATTACCTTCTCAGGTGAAGCTATCGAAAATCTAGAAATCCATCAGACATAGTCTTTATCATTTTATGACTGAAAAGCTAGCCGTTGAGCATCTCTCACAGTGTTGATAAGTGATGAGATTGTCGAAGATCATAGCAGGCTGAAACTAGCATTCTAGTTGTAGAACTGGCTCTGGAAGTCAGCTGCCAAACAGACCATTAAATGACAAATTCAGTGCTTAAGGTGATATCAGATTTAGATGTTATTGCTTTTCAGAGTGTTGAATCTTACGATATAGTCCTAACTTTATTGAATAATTATTGAAAATCAAATCAAGGAAACCTGTTTGGTGTTTTATACCGTTTTGCCACAATATTAGACATCAAGTAGCTTTATAGTTAGTAGAGGTAGAATACTTTTATCCACTTTTATATCAGTTATTTGTTTCAGATTAACGTTTGTTGTATTTACATGTCAAAAAAATGGTATTCAGCCAAAAGAACTCGCAAAGCTCATGCTGCCGATCCCAATACCAGTCACGCTTCGTTAACGCTACTACCAAGTTGCATTCTTGATACTATCTTGTCTGTATGTCTCAGGGTGGCACAGTGCAGTTCGTCACTTGTTATGAAATGCATCTGTTATAGGCAGAGGATACCGCTTAGCATCAGGTGGGCCTCGTGCTTATTCCACCACAATAACATAAAATAGACTATTATCGGTTTACTTAAGACAATTATAATAATGAGCTAAATATAATATACCAAATTGCTTTTTCCAACGGCTACAATAAATAATTAGTTGATCGATTCATTTATATCAAACAACGTAATAGGGCTAGGGCACTCCTATATTCTTGCCCTAGTTATAGAAATATCAAGTACGTAGGTAGCTTAACATATATGGGACCAAACTTAAGAAAAATAACGTCCATGTAGCTTTTCGTACAAATCAAAATCTACGCAATTTATGTGACGGAAAAGATCGTTTGGAAAACAGTAAAAAATCCGGTGTTTACAAACTTACCTGTGACGAATGTAAGTGTTTATATTGGCCAAACTGGCCGTAATTTTGGTATCAGATATAAAAACATAAATCTGCGTTTCGAAACGACCATCTCGAACAGTCTTACTTTGCAAAACATTCAATTGGAAGCGGTCATCACCTCCTGACAGTACTGTTTATAATACTGTTACATATTTTTATTGATAACTAGCTGTACCCGCGACTTCGTACGCGATTGCCCTACCCGCAAACTAATTATTCACATTTGAGCCCTGTTTATCTCATATTAAGCAACGTTATGGTCTGTGGTGAAGCACTCTTAGTAAAGCATAGCTCAGAAAGGAGCTTTTTACTTTGGGTTTGATAACTCCCAGCTTGTTTTTCCAGAAGACAGTAGTTAAGTAACTCAGAGAGTTCCTTCGCGGTTCGTACAATAAATGTTGAAGCAAAGTAGGTACTTTGTGCGTTTCTTTGGAATTTCGATTATAAAACGATATCTTTTTGCCGAGGTTCTCCTTGTTTGGCGGTAGAACAAAAATATATTATATTGTACACTTCCATTGCGCAGTCTCCAAAATTTATCCGGCAAAAGATAGATAGTTAAAAGAATAGATTGTGGCGAATGTTCCAGATTTTAGAGTTTTATCTTAGCAAGCTGGCAAATCTAAATAAGGATGCCGAGATGCCCGTGGGGTGCCGAGCTGCCCATGGGGTGCTGGGATGCCCGTGGGGTGCCGGGATGCCCGTGGGGTGCCGGGATGCCCGTGGGTGCCGGACTGCCCTTGGGTTGCCGGGTGGCCCGTGGGGTGCCGGGCTGCCCGTGGGGTTTCGAGCTCGCTCATCACTATTCTAACAAAAAAATAATAGTTGAAATTGGATTACGCGTTCATAAAGTACAACTAAGTAACATTTTGACTTTCATCCCCTTTCCCGAGGGAAGCGTGCTAAATTTCGGGGTAAAAAGTATACAATAACGTTCTTCGTGGTATGAACTCAAATCGTGTTAAGTTTCATTGAATTCCATTCAGTAGCCTATGGGGTGCTGGGCTGCCCGTGGGGTGCCAGGCTGCCCATGGGGTTCCGGGCTCACTCATCACTATTCTAACAAAAAAGAATAATTAAAATCGGACTACGCGTTCATAAATTACAACTAAGTAACATTTTGACTTTCATCCCCTTTCCTGAGGGAACCGTGCTGAATTTCGGGATAAAAAGTATACAATAACCTTCTTCGTAGTATGTACTCAAATCGTGTTAAGTTTCATTGAATTCCATTCAGTAGCCTATGGGGTGCTGGGCTGCCCGTGGGGTGCCAGGCTGCCCATGGGGTTCCGGGCTCACTCATCACTATTCTAACAAAAAAGAATAATTGAAATCGGACTACGCGTTCATTAATTACAACTAAGTAACATTTTAACTTTCATCCCCTTTCCCGAGGGAACCGTGCTGAATTTCGGGATAAAAAGTATACAATAACCTTCTTCGTAGTATGAACTCAAATCGTGTTAAGTTTCATTGAATTCCATTCAGTAGTTTTGGAGTGATGCGCGGCCGGGATACAGACAGACAGAAAGACAGACAGACAAAAATAAAAAAAATACAGTTTTGGCATCAGTATCAGCTACAGAGTGCTCTCAAATTTTTTTTGCAATATATCTCTTATGTACAGAATTGGACCTGTTACAGTTTTATTATAAGTATAGATATAGATATATAGATTTGCTACTACAAAATAGTTAAAGATGTAATTGTTTTAAGAACCAATTATCAATATTATTGCGGTATTTTTCATTCTTAAGAACACATTACATGCAATATTTAACTTAAAATTTTTTTTTAATCAATTTACAAACATTATGATTTAATTGTCACTTTAAAAATTTATTGAACCAGTGATGGCTCAGTGGCATTTGGACTGCCGCGCAGCAGTTCCATGGTTCGAATCCCACCGTAGGCTTGAGCTTCACCGCATGGTGGAAGGGCATTTTGAGAATGTCCGCCAGGCTAGCGACCGCCCTCAAGTAGAAAATCTGTCGTCAAGCACCTAACGGTGTGTTCCAGCAGCTGTCCTTGAGAGCCAGTAACTCTAGATTAAGCTGTTAACACTTTTGACCACATTTTCAACTATCATCAGGTGAGATTGTGGTCATAGGCTTATCAGCAATAAAAAGAAATATAACTTTTCAATTTTAAGCCGTGTAACAAAGAGCAGTGATTCTCGTTCGTGCCTATATAAAGGCGTGTTGGTAGCCGTGGCGCCAGCGCTCATTATTACTGGTTTACAATTTAAAAGCCAAAATCCAGAATGAGAATTTTTAAAATTAATCATGAGTCATTGAATACAATGTTGAAAAACGTCTAACTACAGAGTCTGTAAATGTTATCTTCAAATATTTTATTTTGCTCTCGGCAAAGTATAATAATGTTATCAATTGAGTGGCGGGAAAATCTCTAATTACATTATGAGGTTTGTGTACATTTTATGAGGCAAGAATTACGTCTGCAGTGTGTTTTGTTGTGATTGCACTATACGTCTTCTATGTTAGTGTTTACGTAGTTTTTGTTCAATTCTTATCTACCGACTTCAAGAAAAGGAGGAGGTACTCAATTCGTCTGTATTTTTTGTTTAGAATAGAATTAGCGTTTATTTGCAACAAACATAAATCAACTAAAACAAACAAAAAATATAATACAGTGTGTGTCACAAACCCGGCCTCAACTCAGCATAATGCCGAATGCTGCGAGCAGCAACCGACGCTGGTCTTCCGCTGGGACCGAGAGGTGACCTCCCGCATGCACATTTTGACATGCGCACATAAAATGACATACATTTCATATTTCTACATATTACTAAGCTAAGTATTTATATCAAAAGTAGGTACACATTCTAACACTATAAACTATTTCTACTTATTTTCTATAAAACTAAACATTAGAGTGCACTGGTGTCCTGAACCAACAGTTCCTCCCTCATTTGGGTGCAAAAATGAACTTCTTAATATTATTTTTAAAATTACACAAACAATGCAGGTTCCTAATCGGCGGATACTACATAATGTTGAATTACTAGAAACTTAGAGATATCTAACTAAAGGATCCTCGTCCTGTAACTGTAAACGAGTGTGGAATGTAGGTAGATCGTTTTAGTTTATAGTCATCCCGTTTCAAACATCGTAGTGCAGCCATCGGACAAAAATATTTATTAATTTCTTAATTTCATCTATGGCTGATAAAAAATTGTCTGTAATCATTACATATCTAACGACACTCTATTTTCTTGCCCAATGTCAACAATTACATTTCGCGATAACTCAATCTTTAACATAAAATTACTGTCGAACATTTAACGCGTTTATACGACTATATATTCCGTAGGATAAAACCTGTGTCACAATTTTATTATGTATCAATGATTGCAGAAGAAACAGCATTGCCTCGATCTTTCACACATACTCAAATAGGTATTGATAGGCGGCTATTTTTAAATAATTAACAGTGCAATTCATTTCTTTTAGCATTCTGGGTACAGCCGTATACTAACGGGGACCTTTGAATTATATCTACACGAGCTGGCTGAAAAATAGCTTTATTGTTTAATGAAGTAGCTGTAATATATCAGTAGCGTTTTTAGAATAAAGACAAACGAAAATGAATTCTTAAACAGTAATATTCTTCAGTTTATTTGAGTATCTGACTTTGTTTGGACGAATTTAAATGTGGTTTAGGTAGCTGTTTAAAAAAAATGGAATTGGGCTCTGAGAGCGCAACTGGGCTAAATTATCTTTTTTCATCCAGTTCTATATATCCATTTTATTACTTCATGGTCAAGAATCAGACAGAAAAAACCCAACACCCGACATATTTCCAATAATAGGATAATCTAATATTATGTGAAGGTTACAATTAGGTTTAGGAAATAAAATATTGGACAATGTTTGCTATAACTACGAAATCAAAATTGTATAAAAATTATTCACCTGTATTCAAACACTTAGGTAAGCATAATTATTATGACTCTGCTAAGTCTGTACTTTAATCAAAGTCTGATTCTAAATAGTCAATATCTGAGAGTTCAGCATCATCTGAATGACACGTATCCTCATCGGCATCAGATATATCAAAATATGTCACGCTGTCGTCAGATTGCTCTCATAGCACTGTGACCTAAATCCAATTGAAAAAAGGCAAGTGACAGCAAAAACTGTTAATGTCTTAGCCAAGGAATTGATTCATACAATAATTGAGTACTCTACTGTACTGTATCAGCCGGATGGTCTACTGCTGACCACAGCCTAACACATTAAGCGTCCATCTAAAATATAATGTGAAAGTTCACCCTGAATTATCTGGATAAAATATGCCATCATCTAGCTATTTTTGTCTTTTTTATCATTGGCACTGGGAGACTAGTTTTATGCGTTCATTGTGATAAGCTGCATTAATTATTTCTATGACGGCTGATGAAGGTTTGGCAACAGGTTTTCTTTTAGCCATTTTGTGAAATTTTCTCGGTTCAATATCATTAATCTGCTGACAAACTTCTGATTTTATAGGCCAATAGTCAACAATTTTTTTTTAACTAGCATTAACGATTATAATTATATGAATGAAGGATTCAGGTGTTCTCCTCACGTCATTATTTGGACCTTCAAGCTTTGACGCAGGCGGCAAAGGCAGATTGCTATTTAAATTCTTAATGTTAGTTCTCCTATTGACCGAGTCCACTCTCTTTTTTAACAGACTCTATCACATCACGTTTTGTATTACTGCAATCTGTCAGAAAACACGTTACATCAGTGAAAAACAGGAAGGAAATGTACCAACCTTATCACTAAAAAAGTTTATTGTTGTAATCACTTATTATTATATATTTATATGTAAATATTGCAAATAAATTAACAGTTTCTCGTACACGCTTGTGTTCATGACAAATATGCATATGTCATTTAATTGTTTAGTGATACTGAATATATTTAATGTTTAATCAACGTTGAATACCTATGACTGCTATCAAAACGTGTATTGCGAGATTACGAGGTATTTGTATAATATATCTGGGTATATTTCATATACGTCACTATTAAATAAGCTAGTAGACAAACTTACAAAATTACCTCAGGAGGATTTTCTTTTACAGTAGGCAGCTAATTATAGAAACATCCAATATAAGATGGCTCTTTTCAAAATCGATAGGTAACTTTTTGTAATAATATAATTAAAATAATTATATATATATTTTTTTACATTAGATGGGTCCATGATGACTCCATCTCACCTGATGGTAAGCGACGACGAAGTCGAAGATGAATCACGCTTGTCCAGAAGAAACCTATTTACTCTTTTTTTGAAAACACCAGGATTATACGCACCTGGAAAGACTGACGATGGGAGTGAGTTCCACTGCTTCGCTGTATTGATCCTTTTTTTATATCATAGGCATGATCTCGTCAGCCATGTTGTGGGGATTCCTCTCAGACACCCTGGGCCGCAGACAGATCATGGTGTGGGGCTTCCTCGGAGCTGGTCTGGTGGAAATCCTGGCTGCATTGAGCCAGAACTTTGCCATGTTGCTGGTCCTTCGATACATGAGTGGATTTTTGTAAGTAGACTTTAGTACCCTTTGAGGAATGGTTATTTAAACAAAGGTATTATGTTCTCAGTCCAATAAGATGGTAAATATAATTAATGTACTATCTTATTGGATCTAATTACTAGTTTATCTTAATGATATTCAATAATTATTGTGGCATTTTGCATGCTACCCTTGGTAGTTAACCAAATGCCAAGTACATGTCGGAGTATTCTGGCAGATGCCCTAACAGCCAGTTTCTATGCAAAATTTATATGTAACCACATTTGCTTAGTATGAGATAAATAGATATATATATATAAAGAGTAGTACTGACTTGCTTCCAATAGTACAATGATTATTTTATGACCTATATACCTATATATGGTGCCGGTTATAATTATTCATTATATACTTCTTTCTATGGGACTCGTAACGTGACGTAGGTCCAATTTTCACCACTTCCACTTTTTCTTGCATGACAAGGCGTTCTAAGGACTAATTGTCAAGCCGGGAAACATTTCTAGATTGTACTATTGAAAATAGACGCTGCTTGATACCGAGTTCTCGAAGTATCGAGACGTTCTTTCGAAACTCAGTCCACGTGCGGATTAGGGGTATGTATTTGTTCAACAGTGGACGTAAACAGGTGTCGATGATGATGATGATTATTTTCAGATTCAATGGCCCGTTTGCAGTCCTTATCTCATACTTAGCAGAACTGCATCGGACTGAGTTGCGCGCCAGGGTCATACTTTTATCGAGCCTGTTCTACACCATAGCCAACATCACGCTGCCTCTCCTTGCGTGGGCTTTTCTTACTCACGACTGGAACTTCCACCTGTTTGGTGATATGGTTGGTAAGTATCACAGTCCCATTAACTAAATGCTGACGACTTAGTTCCACAGCATCCCTATTACTGAGTTTTTATTCATAAGTATAACAACAGGTGCTCTCAGAGTGCTAAAGTACCGGTTTAGTAATATAGAAGATATTGTTCAGGCTAATTGAACAGCCCAGAACAGACGGCTTGACATGACCTCCGAACCACAGAAGTGCTCCGTAGTGAATGTGAAAAAATAGTGAATGCCACTAGCAGTAACCAGTTACCTATCCCAGTCATTAGAACAGGGGGCGGTGGTTAACTTAGTTGAACTGAACTAATCACTTTTAGTGCCTGTTAAATTTTCATTAGTACATACTAGTATACTTTGAGGAAAGGTACATGATATGTATACCTATTATGTTCTCATTTCAATAAGATAGTTAACATAACTAATATATATCTTAATTCAATTGAATAACTATTGGTGCACTTTGCTTGCTTCTCTTGGTATTGTATTCAATAGTATAACATCAGAACCAAAATTTAAAATATATATTATTACTTGTACGATGTTTTTTTTTACATTCCAGTGATACACTCCTGGAACCTGTTCCTTCTGGCAACAGGCCTGATGCCGTTCCTAACTGGGCTGGCGTTCATCTGCTTGCCCGAAAGCCCCAAGTTTCTGATGTCCAGAGGGAGGAATGAGGAGGCGATGGCGGTTTTCCAAAGAATATTTTCCTTCAACAGTGGAAAACCTGCCTATGAGTATCCGGTGAGGAGTATAAATAATTATAATATTAAACTGGTGGTGCCGTCAAGAATGTCACCTCTCCATTTCTTCCCGTGGGTGTCGTAAGATGCTTCTATTGGAAAAGTGCGCCAAATTAGCAGTATGGCACTTCTCACGAGGATATGAGTAGGGTGTTGTGCGCATTAGACGCACAACAGGGCTGTTACCATTTTATTGCCCTACCTGCATCTTAGTGCTGGTTTCATACAATATGTTCTTGTATTTCTGTCTTGCATGTTGTTAGCGTAAACATAATATTCGTAAAATGTTCTTGTGTTTTGATGGGACACTTAGCGGATATGTCTAGGATAGTTTATTTCGCGTACTTTCACAGTATTATGTCGTATTGTGTATTGATGTAGTTAGCTGATGCTGTGATAGAGACAATCTTTAGTTTTTACAAAAGCGTGCAATTCGACCCGGTCATGATATGGATCCTAACGAATCTCTGAGGGAATCTTTTAAAATAAATTGATATATTAATTTTACCAATGTTCGTAAAAAATATTAAATTAAATAGTGACAATCACGATTATATATGTATATCTATGAATAATGATAAAATAGCGGTGCCAGGTTTAAGATCAGCATAGGCAAATAAAAGGTTCTTCTTAGGTAATTGTGTGCGTTTTTATAGTATAGTTCCCAAAGACATTACAACGCTCATTCAAGGAAAACTTAAGTTACACGTGAATTATCATTTTGATTAAGAAATTCTACACACAGTTTGTGATTACTGAAACGACAAATATGCCTGGACAATTCCGCCTTTGCCAAGCTATCACCTGTCACCTACGTAATTTCAACAAATATTGTATTAATTTTATGATATACATTGTAACATTGTTAAATGATGTTTAAAAGGAATGGCCTCGTGTTTTTGTCCGTTCTTCTCGCAGTGGCACTATATTTTTTTCTGAATGTGGCAATATGATGTGAAATATTTTAATATTAACATTTGTATTTGACCTTCATAATACGAGGTTCGTATACGAATAAATTGAATAAATGATTTACTCCTTGAACACGATCACTGCAAAGTGTTTGAAAAGTCGGGACAAATATAATCATAAATATACGCGGTTTAAACCTATTAAAGTTGTTTAATTACTATGAATAAATGACTTTTACTTTGCACTTTTTACAGTGCACTGTCTGAATTTTTAGCTCTACATTATGATATACTTAGATTAAACATTTCTAAACTGAAAGTATACAGTTTGTTGCTCCTTAACCTCTGGGATAATTTGGCCGAAGATAGTTGGGAATGGGAACTATTCAATTAAACATATTAAAATTTTAATTAAGGTGTGAATAAGAATATATTTTTCATTTCATGTAATTGTACTTCGTTGCTTTTGATAGTTTTGATTTATTTTTTGTTATGTAGATCAAAGCCCTAGTGGAAGAGAAGAACGAGCAGCAGGGGCGGGGGATGGCTGCTCTGAGAGGAGGAGGAGCTCAACTGAAGCCCTTGTTCAAACTCCCTCACATCAAATGGCTGCTTTTGATCTGTTCGATCAATTCTGGATGTATGTTTGGGTAAGGATTTTAATAGGTATTTGAAGAAACTAAACCAGTCCAAGCATTGAAATACAACATATTAATGTTAAAGTACGTAATTTATTAAGTAAGCAGTTTAAAAAATGTATTTGTTTTATTGCTATGCAAACCATAACCTAAAATTAAGTGACGAGGCAGTCCATGCTGGTACACGATCACCATCCCTGGAAACTCACTATTTACTCTGCCACTCCGATTATATGTGGCGTGAAACACAGACTCAGTAAATGTTAAACAATGAATTCTACTGTCACGCACTCGACATAATTACTTTGCAAACTGCTTTGTACTAGTTGTACGTGCTGGTGGAATATCAACCAGGTAACGGTGTCGCATTGCCGCCGCGCCGGTCGGGTTGTCCGCAAATGGAATAGGGATGGTAGTCTTAAATTGTGCTACTCCAGGAGTCTACTTAAATATCAGTAAACGAGCGACTCTGTCCCTTGAAAGCCTTGACTTTGAAGTCTTCTCTAACGGTAATGATTTTGCTTCCAGCTCCAACACACTCCGTCTGTGGTACCCTCAGCTGGCTGCTATGCTGGGCGGCAGCGAAGGACTTTGCTCAGCTATCGCGCCCACCACCGCTCCTGACTTCGAGGTTACCTGCGTTCCCATCAAGACCGACATGCTTACCTACCTTCAGAGCGTGGCTGTGGGTGCTGGATCTGTGCTGACTTACGGGATTGGAGGGGTTATAGTCAATAAGTAAGTTAGGGCTGAAGTAAAACCAATCTTACCTTAGCGGGAACATCGGTGACTACTATACTATAAATAATAATGAACTCAGGTTAACTAGTGTTTTTAATTTGTAGTTCTTACAATTTAGAACTGTACAGTTCCTGGTTTAAGAATAGAAAGATTGTAACATATCTTCCTCTTAAATATTGTTAAAGACAATCAGAGAAAATTGTGACCGAGGAGCAGAATTCCCACTCACATTTAATTGGAGCTGTTACACGTGGGGTGCTGAGTTAAAATTGTACCTCCACCTCGATTTCATCCTGTGGGAGACGTAAGAGGTGACGCAGGTGAGCAGCAGTATTTTCTGAACAGCTGCCATCTTAAACTAAGATCCCCTGGACGCCTGCCAAGCGAGAGTATCATGGCAAACATACTGCCAATGGCCCCAGGCCTTTGTTCAACGGTAATCGTATAACGGCTGTTCATATATCATTTGATATGATGCAACCCTCCTTAAGATGAACAGCCCAAGACGCCTGCCAAGCATTAGGATTAGTGCAAACCCTCCCATAATGAGGGATGCTGTGTTCAGCAGTGTACAATCTGATAGAGTAAGGATATTTTTTGCAAAACAAAACAACTAAAAGTATTATCTTCTTACACTTGTTCATGATACCAAAGTAAATTATAGTTTTACATTCTGATGCTGCTCAAGTTGTCAGGCTTTTGCCTAAACAAAATTATAATAAACAAATGTTTTCAGATGTGGTAAGAAGCTAGTTGCCGGTGTTTGTACGATCGCGTGCGCATGCATGGTGATAATGCTGCCATTCCTAGGCAACTCTTCAATAGCTGTGATGGCGATGATGACTACAGCACTGGCTTTCACCTCACTGTCGATAGCCTCGCTCTCCAGCATATGTGTGGATTTGTTCCCTACCTCTCTTAGGTAACTATTCATGCGACTATATAGAAAATTGGCAGAGGCGATTTAAAGTGTGTAACAGGTAATAAATGGTCTAGCCTTTGACCACTATCTCAACTTTAGGTGATGATGTAGTCAAGGATGGAGTAAAGGCTTTACTTTGAATTACTGGCTCTCAAACACAGCTGCCGGTGCATATCGCTAGGTACTTGATCACAGGTTTTCTACTTGACACCTTGACAGTGGTAGCTAGTCAGGTGGGCTTTCGCAAATAATCGTAGGATTTTACTCTATGCGGTAAAGCTTGAGTCCGTGGGAGATTTGACGATTAATGTGCCATTGCCACGGGACCATGTCTCCCTCAAATTATTATGAATCTTTAAGGCATCAGGCCCAATTCACTTCACATCACAAACTTTTCCCTTCCTGAGCGTATAGAACACCAGATTCTACACGCTTTGTGTTCTACAGTCTATGGGAAGAAGTTTTGAAATTTGTATAATGTGAGTATTTTCTTTGAACGTATACAAATTCGTCCGAGATTGAGTGTGAAGGACACTTTAGCTAGTGAATTGGGAGAAAGAGACGTAAGAAGTAACGTCCTGGTGTGATAAGCGCAGTTCAATGTGAAGTAAGACGAAAAGGTGACATAGCTGTAATGTACAGAAGTTACTCTTACGAACTCGCGTCTTATCACTTCTAAAATGAAAAGCAATAACAATCAAAGATTTTACTAAGTAGTGCAGTCCGATACTATTAAAAACTTTTAAGTGAAACACATTATTTCAGATGTTTGTTGTGTTGAGACAGTATCGAAACAAGCAGGCTCCAAAAATGTTGTTAACTGGACATTACAAGTAAGAAGACTAAACATTACACATATTTAGCTATTTTTTTTATAGGTAAGCCTTTTACCAAAATTTGACCTTATGGTTAGTGGTGATTGAAGATGTTTACAAGCTTAACCTAGAATTAGTGGCTCTCAAGGACAGCTGGCGGAACACACCGTTAGGTGCTTGGAGACATATTTTCTACTTGAGGGTGGTCGCTAGCCAGGCGGGCATTCACAAAATGCCCTTCCGTCATGCGGCGAAGCTCAAGCCTGCAGCGGGATTTTAACCATGGACCTGCTGCGCGCCCAATGCCACTGAGCCATCACTGCTTCAAAATCTTAATATATCTACTATGACAAAATTGTTTGTCTTTTGTTCTGGGCAATGGTCTCGTCTACTTTGTGAGTGGAGGAGGACGACCTGCTACTCTTATCTCAAAAAAATCACCATCATCAATAACATACATAACGTCGACCCTTGCACAAATGCCTTTCTCATGAGGATTTGCCATAATCCCTATGGTTGGCAGGCGTCTTAAGGATCGCAGAAGGCTCTGCTGCTCAATTTCTGGAAATTTTCATTTTGACACCTCTTACGATACCCACAGGAAGAAATGGGGCGATGCTATTGAAGTACTGCCCCCCTCGAGGGACTACTCACAATAATGACCATCCAAAAACACATCCAGAAACACCTAAACAAATTGTAATTACTTTTAAGGCAATACTCTACATCAAAATGTTTGAATTCCAGGGTAATGGCATTGGCCACTTTCCTCATGAGCGGCAGAATTGGCACCATGACTGGAACAATTACTTTCCCAGCACTGATAAGCTACGGTTGCCATCCGCCCTTCATCACTATAGCCACAGTATTGTCCTGTAAGTACTCTTGGCCGTATTCCCGATCACTTATTGGAACCACCACTCGGGCCCAAAGGTTGCAGCAGGACTCCAAATGGGGGTGAACTTACTTATAAAGTATACCTAAGTCTTTGTCCATCCATCAACCATCCATGAAACAGTTATCGCATGGTGGTAGGGCATTTTGCGAATGCCCGCCTGGCTAGCTACCACCCTCAAGTAGAAAATCTGTCGCCAAGCACCTAACGGTATGTTCCGGCAGCTGTCCTTGAGAGCCAGTAATTCTAGGTTAGCCTGAACAACATCTTCGACCACATCATCACTTACCATCAGGTGAGATAGTGGTCAAAGGCTAACATAAAATACTTAAAAAAAAAAAAAAACTGCGTAGTGCTGGTTAGCTAAGACATATTGCACTCCCTATATCACTATTGCCATTGTGTTGTCTTGTGAGTACTGGCATATTGACAATGTTGTTGATGGGTGGTGGAATGGGCACCAACACAAGTTACCTTTCTAGTGCTGATAAACAACAGCTGTTATTTGCCCTTAATTATATATATAGACCATTATTGTGTAGTGTGGGTACCTGCTGGCTTTCTTTCTGTTTCTGATCAGCATTAGAACGGGTGTCATTACCGGAATGTTTTTCTACATGTTAGTGATAAATAGAGATAAGTAATCATTCTAATATTATAATGAGAAGGTTTCTGTGTACTATACTTGAGTATGCTTCTTATTACTTCATCCAAAACGGCTGCCCAGATTTTGTTGAATATTAATACATAAATCAGGCCACGACCTTTTGTTTGTCGAAAAAGCGCGAAAACTATAAAAAGAAAACATAATTATGTGTTGATGCGAAGGACATATATTTAAATTTTCGACACGGATTTGATAAGGATATAATTGATCACCTTTTAACGTGAGTTAGATGTGAACATCCAATATAGTTGAGGATGAAATCGAAAAAAATTTTTTTTAATATTTATTCAAAATTTGTATTATTTTTTACTTAACTATTAATCAAGCAGTTATGAAAAAACCTTCAGCTTGGATTAGTTACCAAAATGTCCGTACATAGTACATATTTTTTCTGATTCAACCTTCAAAGGAACAAAATCAAGGAATTGCTTCCGCTGCGGTTGGACGGGCATTACTAAACGTTTCCGTGCTAGCAAGGCTCGCTAAGCCGTCGATCCCGGTTGAAGTCTTAGGATGGTAGTCTTTATAGCATAGTGAAGCATTTTGCGAATGCCCGGCAAGCTAACTACTATAACACAATAAGCTCTGTTGCCAAGAACCTAACGGTATTTTCCGGTAGCTGTCCTTGAGAGCCAGTAATTCCAGGTTACCGTGAACAACATTATCGGCAACATCACTTACCATCAGGTTGAATAGTGGTCAAAAGCTAGCCTATCAACTAAATTAAATATAATATATTCGCATGAAGCAGTGATGGCTCAGTGGCATTGGCTATGGACTGCCGCGCATCAGGTCCATCTTTCGAATCCCACCGCGGGCTTGAGCTTCACCGCATGGTGGAAGAGCATTTTACGAATGTCAAGTACTTAAGTAGAAAATCTGTCGCCAAGCACCAAACGGTATGTTCCGGCAGCATACATTGAGAGCCAGTGAAATTACAGGCACATGAGACTTAAAAACTATGTCTCAAGGTGACGGGTGCAGTGCAAATCGTGACTTGTGACGAAATGCATCTGTTATAGGCAGAGGTTAGTCCGCTTAACATCAGGTGGGTCTCAAGCTTAATCCGTCACAATAACATTAAAAAAAGATATAAAAACTAAGTAAGGTACAAATTATAATTAAAGTTGCTGTAATTCTGCATGTTAAAAGTAAGTAGGTAGGTAATAGTTTAGTTAGTGAAACGCTTTTCTTCACACTATAAAAAAACTTGAAGCAGAATTAGATTTTGCTGTTATTGAACACTAAACTGCTATTTTCATGCTGGAGATGTTAGGCCAATCGCGACGAGTTTACGTTGGGGATGTCCCAATAACGGAAATGTTGCTACAACCGACAACATTACCCTAATATGGAAATAATTATGGCGATAGAAAGCCCGAAGAAAGTGCACTAATGTGTATAAAGTATATAAAGAAAAAAAAATATATACCTATGTGTATAAAGGCCCGGCGTGCGGGGTGAGAAATTAAGTGGCAGGTGTGTAATGTCTTGTCACATCATGGCTAGGGCTGGAAGCAGAATGAGAAGGATACAATTATTTAAATATCTTCTACTTGGATAAGTCACGCAGTTTTGCACAGACCGTTTTACGTTTTGGTATGTCATTGGTTTTCGCACTTGCTACGCTATCTGAAAAAAAATGCAGCCGTAATTAATGGTAACATTACTATGCGAACACCGCTACCTGTTCTGTGAGATGTGTACAATATCATGCTAGGAAAAAGCTTAGTTACAATCTGACAATGGTGCTGTGTTACAATAGTTTAAGGGTTTCTGGCTAGATGGCGCTTTACATAATAATTTCGACTCAATCACTTCAATCCGGCCTTTCAACTATTCATGTGCAAAAAATCACGTGGAACCGTTTCTCCATCGCGTCTTCACAGCGTAAAAGAAGGACAAACCAACCATCTAACAATTAAATAATTTATTCGTAGCCAACAATCCAACAAATAGACTTCCGCCTTCATAAAAGGTGTGGGGATATACCTACCAATCGATCAACATTCTATCTTCATTATATTTTATATCTAACAAATATTTTATAAGTATTATTGCATTTTTCAGTGTGTGGCATCGCATGTTGGATGATTCCTAACACAACGTTGAAGAAACTTGAGTGATATTGTAATGTTATTAACTTATAACATTTAATTTGTAAGTATATCTAGGTAATTTCATTAATAATGTGGCTGAATACATAATGTAGGGTTGTTTGATCTTTAATTAATGAAAGCAATAGAAATCTAATGTTATACGGCGAGATTCCCAACAGCCTATCCTCATGAGGATACATATAGGAAGGAGCAACCTACCCTTTTACTGTTCCGTTGCAAAAATGCATTTTTATAGTTTCGCAGTCTGTATGACACGGTTATTATTTATTGCTGATAGTTAAGCCTTTGACCACAATCTCACCTGATGGTAAGTGATGATGTAGTCGAAGGTGTTAACAGCCTTAACCATAGGCTTATTGAGCGTAGCGAAAAAATCCTACGTCTATGGGCTTAACCTAGAATTACTGGATCTCAAGCACAGCTGTCGGAATACACCGCTTGGCGACAGATTTTATACTTGAGGGTGGTCACTAGCCAGTGGGGCATTTGCAAAATGCCCTTCCACCATGCGGTGAAGCTCAAGCCCGCGGCGGGATTCGAAACATGTACCTGCTGCGCGGCAGTCCATAGCCAATGCCACTGAGCCATCACTGCTCCATATTATATGTCGTACAAGAAAATGTTATAATTCTGAATTAGTCATATAGTTTTAGAGTAGCTCACTTATAAAATATGTCAACTCGGAAAGAATAGTTATTGCCTTGCATAGGCTGTAAAGTTGTTTTTTGGCGCAAGTGCTTTTATTGAAACCTAAGGAAGCGAAGGATTCTAGGATTTAACCATTTAACCATATGCATAATATAGGATCCTGACCGTACCTAATATTTCAAAAGAAGACGGAAAATAACTTTGCTGCGAAGAAAATGCTAGGTGCAAGAAAAACAGCTTAAGTAATGTAGGTAATTTGCGTTAATTTACAGTAAAACTTTAAAGTACAATTACTAAAATTGATAATATAGAAAGTAAATTAATTTTTCTGGAACTTTTACAGATAATAATCCAAAAGTCTTATCTTTTATAAGCCACATGTCTTTTATACGTACTTGTATACAAAAATTACTAATGCTGTTAATACTGACTCAAATATTTATGTATAAGTACATATCGAGGGTGTAGTGTTAAAACCCAATAAGTCGTTCAAACTGACTTGCGAGATAATCGATGTTGAATGTTGTATGCATAAAAATACTTGTTTTTTACACAAATTACTTGCTAATACGTAGATAAAAAGTAAGATAATATATTTGAGATATTTTTTTACATTCTGTTGTCATTGTTTTATACATATTCCAATTTAACGTAAACTTGAAATTAAAAAATATTAGTTAATATTTAAATTGGCGGGCCGACTTGTTGGGTTTTATCGCAAAACAAAATACACATTTTAGTTTCTTACATGTTGACTCTATAAAGATGAAAACTTCTATTCTAAAATCTAAGCTAAACCACGACCTTATGCATGAGGATTAGTTATCTGTCTCAAAATGTTCAACCTTCATCGAAGCAGTGATGGCGGCATTGCCTATGGACTGCCGCACAGCAGTTTCAATCCGCGGGCTTGAGCTTCAACGCATGGTGGAAGGGCATTATGCGAATGCTCACCTGGCTAGCGACCACCCCCAAGTAGAAAATCTGTCACCAAGCACTTAGGTGCTTGGTGTGTTCCGGCAGCTGTGTCCTTGAGAGCCAGAAATTCTAGGTTAAGCCTGTTAACACCTTCGACCATATCATCACTTACCATCAGGTGAGATTGTGGACAAAAATGATTGTGGTCGTGCTTTAGGGATGTTTTGAGCTGGGGAGACGTCAATATATCGAAAATTTTCGCTCATATCGTAGTTGAAGTATAATTTCAGCTCTCCTGTGACAAAGCGTATTCTTTTCTATTTCATATTAAACCAGTTAACAGGTCTCTGGTTATTGCTAATTTTGATTTTCATAAAAAGCCCGCTTAATTTTGTTAAATCCAACATGTAATTAATTTGAATGCCTGTGGGGTGCCAGGCTAGAATTTACCCCCCCATCTCTACCCGTGGGTGTCGTAAGAGGCGACTAAGGGTAACACACCACAAGGTAGGCAGCAGACATTTCTGAGAAACTGATTTGTCACAATTGCGATCCCCAAGCCGCCTGCCAAGCGTGAGGATTATGGCACCCCCCCCCCCCCCCATATTGGGGAAGGCTGTGTTCAGCAGTGATCGGCTGATACAGTAATGAAATTTATACTCTTTTATTTTATGTATCTATTTCTACTTTCTGGTTGCCTTCTACAATACTTATTGTTTTGTTTTTCTTTCGCCTTGCCATCTTAAAAACATTCTTCCAATCTAAAACAATGTTGATTGATAATTTAGAGGCATTTCAATTGCTTGGATGGAATCCATATGCATGTGGAAATCGCAAAAAATAAACAACTTTTTTTTTATTATAACTACACCTAAACAAAGAAGTTTTTTCTTTATATTTGTAATTCGTACTCATAGAAGAGCCATAAACAAAAAGTACCTAGGTAAGAGTTGTGTAATACAGAATGACGTGCAAATAGATATACATGCCACATTTTATTAAAATATCTTAAACCAGATATTTGAATACCTGGAAGGTAAAATAATGTAGGTACCTACTCTTTTAATGTACCTATCAGTAATCTACTTAGGATCTTTACACTACTTACTACTACTTTGTACATTAGGAATCTATGAATTTGTTAAAACCCAATAAGTGTTGTTAAGTGAGATATAGGTATAACAATACCATGCATTATTTATTAGAGATATATGTTTGTGATAAAATCCAATAAGTGTACATTATTGGGTTTTGTCACTTACTAAAAATAAATATTGCACCCATAAGTCGCTTTATCGTATTTTAAACTAAAACAATTTAAAAAATTGCACTTATTTGGTTATTTAGTGAGTAAATTATTGTGATAGATTTATAAATCGGTTTATTTTAATAAACTAACAAAAAGAGGGCTAAAAATTACATGTAGTAGTAAGCTGTAGTAAGTTTTAAAAGTGAATAACCAAATTTTTTTGACTTATTGGGTTTTAACCCTACACCCTCGATATACGATGTACTTATAAGTTGCTTTAGGTATATTAAAACTTAATGACTGATAAATAAGGGATTCAATTGAACTTATTTTATCTATGTATATGACCCGTGGGGTGCCGGGCTAGAATGTCCCCCCCCCATCTCTACCCGTGGGTGTCGTACGAGGCGACTAAGGTCACAACAGAAGGTGAGCAGCAACGCTTTCTGAGGAACTGATACCTCACACTGCGATCCCCAAGACGCCTGCCAAGCGTGGGGATTATGGCAAACCCCCCCTTAGTGGGCTGTGTTCAGCAGTGGACAATCCGGCTGATACAGTACAGCACCAATATGCGCCAAACCCTTAACCGCAAAAGTTGCCTAATCGATATATCGAAGCTAATATTACAATTTTAGTTAGTGGTATTATGCAGTTTTCATTGAATAAGTTGATTTTACAATCTGTATTAAACACAAATCTTTTACAACTGGAATTTATGAATTTCTTTTTATTACTTAGGAAGCCAATGAAGGGTACGGCGCGGCATGGTGCTTCATACTTCAGCAGCCTGAAGAATACGCAGCAAGCACCCTTCGGCATGCCGCGGCCAGTCGTGGTGTGGCATCTTGCAGAAAGCCCAGCCAATGTAGCGTATTCCTAAATTTAATGGTGTCGTTATGATTGACTAGGATTTAGTATTAAATATCTGTTCTTGGTAAAAATTAAGAGAGATACACAAAATACTAGTTATATACTCCAAGGAGGACAAATACACACTGCTAAGTTGAAGAAAATATTATACACAATATTTCTCGTGGCATGACACGACGTGCCGCGGCATGACACGAAAAGCTACGGTCCCATTGTATCAAAATATAGTAATATTAAAAATTATTTTAATAAAGGCAAAAATTACTTGATCAGGAAAAAAAATACATGCCGTGCTGTGAGTGAGCGCCGGCCCTAAGGTTTAGGTAATTTGTGTTAAGGATATTTTGTAATTATAAGAAAAGATTTTCAATAGTCATCCAACGGTCTACCAGTTGGTTGACTATTAAAAATCTTTTTCAATAGTCTGACTGGTCTTTTTTTACGAGCAAACGTCATTCAAAAAAAATATTTTAGTTCATTTTCGTGGTGACTTGAGTACATAAACAATTATGATATATAACTGTTCAACAACTCTTGATTTATTATTATTATCATTATTTTTAAATGTCGCATATTCCATATAATTATGTATAACAGTTCCCAAACCAAGCCAAAAAAGTAAATAAAATGTCTTATTTAATTTATTCCTGCCACAGACGTGCAGTTCCACCTTAAGTATTTAACTCTATTCTAATGTATTTAATATTAATTGTAATGTTGTGTTAAAAGGAATTTGTAAATAAAACGTCAGAAATAAAAATATTTCTCTTTAATTATAATTTATCATTTACTATCCTTAACTGATCCGTCATCAGTCAGAATCACAATCATCGGCGAATCAGGGAGAACAAATTAGTATCTACATTATTAACATTTAATATTAATATAAATTTAAATATAATTTTAAACAATGTATATTAAACTAACTTATTTACACATTGTTTAAAAACATACAAAAGTATAAGGCGCTACTTCAGTCTAATGCAATGACTAAACAGCTTTTTTATTCACAAATAATTGAAATAAATAATAATTTAACTGAATTATGCTGAGGTGCGTTTGTGACTGCAGATATTTCATAAAATGTAGTGTTTTGAGGCTGATTTATATCGAGTGCTGGAAGAAAAACCCAAGCAAGGTAATTTAAGTCACAAAATTATATACCATCATATAAAACATTTTCATACTTGTTAGGGTTTATCTTCCAAGCCGTCGATGTACTAGTTCAAAGTTTTCAAGCTGCCCTATATACATTACAAAATGTGGTAAGGATTTTATGCATTTTAAATACTTAATAACATATTGTGGTTAAACTTAACAGAATTATTATAATAATTATGATAAATTATTATGATTATTATTATTGTCTTCGTAGCTCTATCCATACAAACGAAGTTACGCCATATTTTAAATACCAAGTGTTCAAACACATTGAAGTTTTGCATGCGTGCTGTTTTTCGTTTTATGATTTATTTTATCTCTAAATGTGAGAATATGAATTCCCATACAAAACGATTTTTCCGAATAATATTGTAAATAGACATTTTTACGAAAAACTGACCAACCAGAAGTTATTCACATTTAAGACTCGCGGACAGGCATGTAAAATTTTAACTAGTTTGAACACTTGGCGTTTTAAATATAAAAAACTACGTTTGTATGGACGGAGTTAAACACTAGCTATAAAATAAATTTCAACAAATACACATTTCAAAACCTTCACGGAACTTCATAATAATAAAAATTAATATTTAAGAAATTGAAAATAAGAAAGTTGATTGAACATAAGAATATATAAATTTTATTATTTATGAAATATATTTAATAATATATTTCATAAATTTTATGTGAAGGTTATTTAGAGAACTCTATTAAGTTTGACCACAAAAGAAATGAACAATAGTTTAGTGTCCACTGTCACCCAGATTCGTTGATGCCCGCATAACTGGCCATATGCCACACAATCCACGTATTACACTATTGGATAACGACAAAGCAAGATTTTAAAAAGACTAGAATCAATATCTTATTGTCGACTCACTTTGTCTAAGCAATACACCCTTAAATTCGAGGATTTATTAACAATATTAATTTGTATAATAATGTATAATTATTCGTATTTAGGCCAGTGAAATTGACTGCATTACCCTATATAAAATTTGGATTATTTTATATATTATATTATATAATTATCTGAATACAACACAAGGCACGATGTTTTATAATCTGTTACTTATCTATTTTTATATCATTGCACGTTCTTTATATATTATATTATATAAAAGTTATTTATTGGCAGATCTTTAATGTTTTAACTTAAATATGTATAATATTGTAAGTTCCGGTCCTATGTTGCTCCCATTCGCTCACACGCTTGAGATACACCATAACCCTTTTTTATTATATAAGTCGGTTAAAATGCTTTTCACACAGCCTTCTTCACATTTTGAAACTCGCTAGTACAAAAATTGATTCAAATTATATATTTATATGTTTTGTACAAAATTGATAAAACTATGATTTTAATCTAACATTCTTAAATTACAAACTAAATTAAGGCATATCTTCATTATAAATATTTTTATACAAGTATATAGTACATTATTGTAACGTTTATATACAGTCTCGCGATGTCTTAAAGCCGAGTATATACAATATTATACATTATATTATATTATATTAATTATTTTAATTGTGAGTTCAATATACAAGTTAAGGCCTCATAAGGTTAAATATATATTACGAAATATATTTGAAAATACAAACGAGCTAGATGGACGCACTCCACACTAAAATTGGCTAATTCCAATTCCAGAGAGTCGCTTAACATGATGAGTAATTATAAAATAAACATTAGAAAGAGATGAATAATTTATCGATGACGAAAATACAGGCGTTATGCATTCATATTTTCAAAAATAAATTCACCTATTTCTGAATTTACTCCTTTTTCTTTATAAGTCACTTTAACAAGGCCTCAATAAATATTTATTGCAATTAATCATTGGAATATTTACAGTAAAAGTCGTCGATTTATTTAAATAATTCACAATAATTAAAGGGGTTTTAACAATATTTAACGTTAACTTTGTAGGTCAGGAATACATTAACAGACGTTTCCAGCAAATGAAAGCAACTGAAAATAAATAACATTTTTTAATATAAACCCATTTGATGAATATAGAAAAATATAAGGGTGAGTTAAATAAATAAATAATATACAACAAACGCATTTTTTAACAAGACATCTAACAAAAAATGATTTATTTCCTTTTCACAGTGCAAAGCAGGCACTATAAATTATCAATAATATACAACCATGACTAAGAAAACTTACTCGCATTGAAATAAATATAATTACACATTATATAAAACACTGGGATTTTAAAAATACATTTATGTGGATAAATTTTCTTAATCACAATAATTTAAAAATAATTCCTTTAAACATAAAAACTCACTGAATCAACAGTTTTATTTATAATGTCACTTCACTGTGTTTCACAACTATGGTCCGATTTCCACTTTGTTATTGTCTTAAAGTTTTGTTTTTATGTGATTGTTTGGTTTTGGTGAACGCGTCCGACTATATCAGAAGTATAAATATTATAAGAAGAAAATTTCATTTTAAAAGTTGTCCAGAATTGGAAAAAAAAGGACAAAAATATATTTCAAAAATGTACTGTAACTAATGTTAAAATTACATTATAACTAGTTGTACAATAAAGTATGTCAGAGAACAATAAAATCATGATCTATTCTATTGCAAATGTAAAAAAAAGAATGACGCAATTCTCCAAAACCAATCACCCACTCCGATTCCACTGTTAGCGTCAGCTCGGAGGCGCCAGAAGCACCTCAAGCCAGCACGGGCAAGCCGTCACGTCCCTCCTCGAGTATTTAGGCCCCCAGCCCTTCGCGAAGGATATCCTCACGGAGCGAGGATCCACCGGCCCCAGGTGCGGCAAGGAGACGGCCGGCGGCGGACACGCTGGGTCGAAGATGCACAAGCAATGCCCCGGAGCTACTCTCCACACGAGCAACGCCTTAGCTGCGGCCGCGTCCAGCGCCGGCGAGCTCACGAACACGGGCTCCTGGCTGCGGTTGTACAGCCAGACCCCGTCGGACTCGAGGGAGAGGGTTACTCCGAGACCGATCTTCGCTCGGGTCTTTTTAACCTGGAAACAAAGAGATAGCTAGATATAGATTCAATGTTTCCAAGAGTTGTAACACTAAAACAAATACGTTACGGATCAAGCACGAGGCCCACCGAGGGTTAAGAGGTACCTCTGCCTATAACAGATGCATTTCGTTAAAACTGACCAGCTGCACTGCTTCTATCTTCCCCGGAAGAACTAGTTCACAAGGAGTTCTACAACTATAACAATTATTATGTTGCATAAAACCTCTATTATGTTGGCTTAATGATTATTTTGTCATGGATTTCTTCAGAATATATATTATTTTTTCTTTATAATAGATAAATTTGACTTTTATACCAATCTCACCTGATGGTAAATTATGATGTGGTTGAAGACGTTAACAGGCATAACCTATAATGACTGGCTCTCAACGATAACTACTGGAACACATCGTAAGGTGCTTGGTGACAAGATTTTATGCTTCATTGGTAACTAGACAGACGAGCATTCGCAAAATGCCCTAGTATCATGCTATATAAACTGCACCATCCTAAGGCAACAACCAGGACAGACGTTTTAACGTGCCCTTCGAAGCACGTGCAAGCTCAGGAAGTAAATGTCCAAGTCAAGACTACAGCTGACTTGATCGATTGAGATTCACCACGCAAGCTACACTACAAGCATTTCAAGAGCCTCTAAACCTCACCCCCTAACATGGGATCAAAACCTCTTTGGCAAGACGTAGGCGGTTTGGACAGCCATTTTGATACCACCCGGAATTTGATTGATACGTTGGAAATCCATTTTAAACACAGCAATATAGGTTACTGCACATCTGTATAAATGTACTAGGTAGTACCAATCAAGACATCACCGTCTTGACGACAAATACATCAATTTTAACGGCACCATTCAGGTCTGAACAAAATCATTGCAATATAAATCGGCCAATTAAGATTCACAAAAGCAAGATCAAACGCCAAGACAGGCAGGCACAGTTAGCGTTTGCAGCAGTTATCAGCGCGCTATCTGCTGCCTTATCGTGGGGTTATCTGTTAGTGCTTCGGATGCTAAATCAATATGAGACGATCGGACTAATCAGGCGGCAATTAACGCCACGCCCGCAATTTAATAAGCTCTGTATTCATTTGGCTCTCGGAATTTGCAAGTTGAAATGGCAATGGGCTGGTCACATCCCTCGACGAACATTGATGTGATGAGGAAGATAGCTTCTAGAGTGTTGTGTCTCAAATCTTTTTGTTACCACCCTACACTGGAAGACGAAGACTGCTCTTCGTCTGCTTGTGGACTGTCGACATAGAGAAAGTCAGGGGTTGCCAATGAATGCAAATGGCTAATAGTTTATGTCGGCCTTTGTAAAACGGTGTACGTCTTCCAGCTGTTGATAATGATGATGTTAATGTTCATCTCTTGTTCTACTTTTTATGTGGACCCGGAATCAAACCCAGGTCTTCGAAATTCTACTTAAGTCAGTCAGCTTCATAGATATAGATTGCAGCGCTGGTGTTCTATGGCTCGAACCCTGTCGCTTTCTTAACCTTGAACGCATCAGAGCAAATAAACAGTAGGGCATTACGCGAATGCTCGTCTTGCTTCCACTGTCACAAGAGCCATCAATTCTAGTTTTGCCTCAACAATATCATCACTTCCTATCTGGTGAGATAGTTGTCAAAGGCATAGGTTACTATGGATTTTAAAATAGCTACCTATAATCAAAATATAGAAATCTTGTCACCGAGTACTTAATGAATTATTCCGGCAGCAATACTTGATATCCTCGGCCACTTCATAATTTACCATCAAGTGCGATAGTGGTCAAATGCTCGTCTGTCTGGATTCAACATAAAACTGAGAGCAGTATTTACTGATATTGAAACAGTAAAAGCAGTAGCACCTTATAATTGCAATTTAACATGTCTAGTATTGCTAGGTTATCGTGTTCCAAACATTAGGAATTGTTCTACACAACGATTATGTAACCAGGAAAGTTTTCTACTCCCCTATTACAGTATTATGTAAAAACACTATTCGGAAATATACCTGCTCAACTTGAGGCGCATCAGGCCTGCTCTCCAGGGCATCGAGGCACAGGCCATGCCTCCCAGAGCCGCAAGCCCCACCTCCTCCCCCGAACACATCCACAGCTCTGACCCTCACTCCAAACTGTCTCCCAACCCGTTGCGTCAGCTCCCAGTACGCCAATCTACACCACTCCGACTCCCAGCTTTGGCGTTCTGGAAAGAACAAACAAAGGGTAAATATCTCTTGTCTCTAAGCACCCGTAAATATATAGTAGTTAAACAACTTTAAACGGTTTAAATCGTCCGTAAATAGTAAGTAAACCCGTAAATATGTTCGCGAGTTCAAGTCCCGCTGGAGTTATCTTTTGCCATCCGAAATCTCTATGAAATTATTGAGTGCAAATGATTGCAAGCCGGGCAGTTCTCTTATTTGCGTACAATTACATCATTCCAGAGACTTGGCTCATTCTCTGACAAACAGTCAAACAATCGATGCCAACAAACCACAATGTATATCGGGAGTCAGAGAGTTCAAGAATAATTTAACTATTTCCACTGTTCCTTTATTTTCGCAGTAATTTGACACCGGTTACTTATGAAAGTCGAATTTGGATGATTTTTTTGGAAGTGATGCCAAGACTTGGAAAGAGGTGAATGCTCTTGACAATCAAAGAATTTTCTGGAAGATCAGCTATTAATTATCTAAAAGTGTAAAAAGTTCAAGCGTATTTATTTTTGCGCTATGGTTTTATGATATAGAGATATGTAAAACATTTTCAGAAGAGTTTTGAAGTTGCGTATGTATGTGAAAAGACATAGGGACATAAAGACCGCTGAAAAGTGAATTGTCATCGTGAAAAAATATATAACATATGAAAAAAATGTTTTAGTACTGAAAAGTCAACCTTACACTCAGACCGAATAGTCGGTCGGAGACGTTACTATACATAGTGCAGACACAAGCTAATTGAGAGATTTACTTTTTTATGCCTACTAGGTATAGCCTTTGACCACAATCTCACGTGATGGTAGGTGATGATGTGCTGTAAGATGTTGTTCAGACTAACCTAGAATTACTGACTCTCAAGGACAGCTGCCAAAACACCCCATTAGGTACTTGGCGAAAGATTATCTACTTGAGGGTGGTAGCTAGCCAGGCGGGCATTCGCAAATTCCCTACCACCATGCAAATATAGGTACTGAGTTTTAGGTATTAGGTACTGAGTTAGTATCATTGTTAATACATTTACACTACTTTTTATTTTTAGTCCACAAAAACCAAAATTGGTTTCACGTACCGGGTGACTTAACCACTGGGCCATCGAGGATAGCCCGACTGAGCCGAAATTTTGTGCTATCTTTGTAATACTTTAACTGTCATAGGGGACGATGCGCGGTCATCAACCAGACTAATAGAGTGCATCTGATCGAAATAAGTGCTTTACCAAACAATAACTTTCGTAATGATGTAGAAAAAAAACATTATTACTATTAAGAGTTTTAAATACTTGGTAATCTAAGTGGCTTCGTTAAAATATCAAAGGTAAAATTAGTGACAATGATTTTTCAAGTGTTCGCTTTATAATTGACACTTAAGTCTGCTTCATATTATATTTAAGGGTGAACTGGCCGGCCCCTTTTCCATACAAACGCCGTAGGGTGATCACTCCCTTAATTGAGGATTTAGGTCCAAAATAAAGCCTAACACGGATTGATCTCGTCATTATCTAGGCTTGTATGATGCCGATATTTTAATAAAATAATTAACTTGAGAATTATGAGCCTCGAAACATTTTCATACAAAGTTTTCGAGGATCATAACTTACAATTTAAATATCTTTTTAAAATTTTGCCATCATACAAGCCTAGATAATGACGATATCAATCGGTATTATGCTTAAGTCTGAACTTAAAATCTCAAATAAGGGAGTAATCACCCTACGACGTTTGTATGGAGAAGTGACCGGCCAGTTCAACCTTAAGCTATAGACTAGCATGAGCTAGTAGCTCCTGGTAAAGGTCATGGTTAAACGCGTTGAAAACAAAAAGGTGGGTAGGTCCTACTACGACACAATAATGGCGGCGGCGCGACACCATAAAATAGCCATCAATGTATTTTTAGTATTTGAGTATAGATACTTATTAGTACGATTTATGTTTATTAGTGTTATATGAGACAACATGCCGTATATACCTTTTTATTTTGGCCTGGCTGCATGGTGGTAGGGCATTTTGCGAATGCCCACCTGGCTAGCTACCACCCTCAAAATCTGTCGCCAAGCACCTAAGTATTCCGGCAGCTGTCCTTGAGAGCCAGTAATTCTAGGTTAGCCTAAACAACATCTTCGACCGCATAATCATAATCACTTATCATCACGTGAGATGGTGGTCAAAGCATAACCTATCAAGCATTGAAAAAAAATGTATTCCTATATCCTAGGAAAATATCAACCCGCTACGATTAGGTAAGATACTGCATACTCCTTCTGTGTAAACTATAATAACATAGACCATTTAAAGCACCAAAAAGGAAATATTTATGTTTTCTTTTTGGCGTGCTATGTCTAGCCAAGGCTGTCTAGAATGTAAAACCGAGTGGTACATTCGTGGTGGTGGTACGTGGTGGTTGGCGCCAGGCCGGCGGGACACCATCGATCGTCAAGGTTAAAAGCGCTGGCTGATGGGATTATACCCTTTATGAACTACTAGCAACCGCCTACCGTATTACTAGCACTATTAACACGGTCATGATGTATTGATCCCATAAAAAAACACGTCCTTTACAAGATATAGACGTAGCAGATGAGACTTACATTATTTAACTCTACGTTTATTATGATTATTTATTTAACTCTCTTTTTTTTTTAATTTTTTAGCTAATTTTAAGTTTTTTTAGTTAAATATGTTAATCTGTCCATAGTTATTGTATTGTTAAATTTAAAAAAAAAATAGAAAACATTAAATTAATATTTTACTCTACGTTTAATACCTAGTTTTAATAATTGATCGTATTCACGAGCGGACTGATAAAAACCGGCCAAGTGCGAGTGGGACTCGCGCACGAAGGGTTCCGTACCATTATCTCTAACCTAATCTTACAAGTTACAGACACTTTTCGCAGTGTCCGATTGAGCTGGGTAGGTACGGCGAAAATGTATTTTGTTGTATGTATATAAAAAATATGTATTTCAGTGCAAACCAATTCCATTTCTATGTTGCCGCCTCTTTAGTTTGACAATGCATTATATTGTCTGATGAAATTTAACGAAAATGTTGAAAATTTTTGGCTTGTTTATCTGTTTGATGTTCTGCCAGTTTTTCGTTCAAAAGAATCTGTTAAGAAATCACTAAAATACCAATTTGTCGATGAGCTTTAGGGAGAATTTTTTAATATGTCATCAGTTATTTTTTGAAATGCATAGATTTTGAACTTTCTTTGTTTTCTGGGAGATGTGTTTTTTTACATATTAGTTATTTTAGACTAACGCGCATTGTTCATTAGTAACTTGGTAGGCGTTGCTTTACGCCACTATAACAAGGAGAGAGACAAATAACGTTATACGATTTAGTATTAGAAATTACAGGTATATATAGAATATTTTGTACACAAGAATGGCTTAGACATCTCTGCCGACCCATTCGGGTATATACCGACAAAACTTTTTTTTTAGATATATATATAATTAGAATACTAATACAATAATGTATGATAAAGAACAAAACATATTATCAGATGCAGTACATTTCCTGGCAGATATATACATAATAAATATATTGTAATACTGTTGTTTTCTTTTTATACCTGACTGGGTAGCACTTGACAACTATCTGAGCTGATGTTAAGTGATGATGCGATCGATGATAGAGCGTGCTTACGAAAAGATACCTATTCACTCGCGTTTATAAGACCCCCAGTTTGAACACCATAAGAAGCATATTTTTACTTAAAAAGTAAGTTGTGACGGATCAAGCACGAGGCCCACCTGATGTTAAGCGGACTAACTCCTCGCCTATGACAGATGCATTTCTGTCACAAGTCACGAATTGCACTGCGCCCCTCACCATGCCCTTCCACCATGCGATGAAGCTCAAGCCCGCGGCGGGATTTGAACCATGAACCTGCTGCGCGGCAGTCCATAGCCAATGCCACTAAGCCATCACTGCTTCAAAACCGGCATATACCGGCATGACGATGATTGTTTTTTTTATATATAGAATACAAATTCAATAATTTATGATAAAGAACAAAACATAGTATCTGATGCCGTATACATTTCCTGACAGATATATATACATAACACATAATATTCTACTGCTGTGGTCATAAGCCAGTATAGTTGTAGTTAAAGAACTGTGATTTGCTTAGACATTTAAAAAAAAATGTTTCCAACAAATGAAAGTTCAATGACATAGAGGTAACTTACAAAGCGTTAAGTTTATACTAGCCATTAAAGATACTGGTGCTTTTAAGAGGAGATAAGCTTCAAATACTTTAGATTATAGACAAACAATAGTATAGTGTGGCCGCTAACCTAAGGGGGGTACTTGAAACAATCTTGCTAGAAACCTATAACGGCAGCTTCAGGGGAGGTATTGGTCGAATGGCGATTGAGGATCTCAGGTTGGAGTCTTTAGTCAATATTAAAAACATATGGTATGATAGATCAAGCATTGTTTAGACGCAGAAAATGTAACACAAGCGGCTTGCAATCATGTTTCTAGCTTGAGAACGATGATAAATGCTGCTGATACGTCCGAATTATTAGTAATGGCCGTAGACTACTTGCTTGCTTGCGTGCTGGTGATCCATTGTCTGAATTCTGTCACGGGCTTCACCGCTTGGTGGTACTTAGAGAACCGTACGGTAATTTATTCATGTGCTTAGAGCGTTTTGCAAATGCTTGACGTAGGACATCTTTCGTCTGAGGTTCAGGCTGCGTACTGCTGCGCTCAGTGATGATTATTCATTATCAGTATTTGAAGCGTCGTAGCGAAGTTGACTTAGCTGTTCTTAACCGATCAGCAAAGTTAAGCAACGTCGCGTGCGGTCATGAGTTGGATGGGTGACCGCTAGTGACATTACTACTGAGCGTTTCAGTGCTTCGGAGGGCACGTTAAGCCGTCGGTCCCGGTTGTTGTCTTACGATGGCAGTCGCTATAGCATGGTGGTAGGGCGTTTTGCCAATGCCCGACCACCCTCAAGTAGAAAATCTGTCGCCAAGCACCTAACGGTGTGTTTCGGCAGCTGTCCTTGAGAGCTAGTAATTCTAGGTTAGTCTGAACAACATCTTCGACCACATCATAACTTACCATGCAGCAGATGAGGTAGTGGTCAAAGGCTAACCTATCAGGCATAATAAAAAGAGCTGCTTGACGTAGAACATCTTTCGCTTGGGGTTTAGGCCTATTGGTGGTATTCCATTCTATATAACTATCAGTTATATCACCATATTGTAAAGCTCAAGCCTGCTGCGACCTGGAGACGGGTTCATTATTACTAAAATGGGTGGCAGATGATGCTTACCTTCGCCATCGGTGGCGAGAGAACCAGCTGCAAGCCGTTCGTGGTCTGTCCTTCTTGCATCTTCTGTGCTTTCACCTTGTTCTGGGAACAATACAGACATAGGTTAACTTAAGTGACACATTTTTGCGAGAATTCAATAGCCTCTAAAATATCGTTTAAAGCTAGCTCATGAGTTGATGGGATTTGATTTCCAATGATTATGGGCATTTTAGCACGGCACGCGGTCGCGTTCTTTTCTATTAGGGTTTTTTTTTTGGGGACGCTGCGAGACCATGGACCATGGATTCGAACCATGGACCTGCTGCACGGCAGTCCATAGCCAATGCCACTGAGCTATCACTGCCTTGATATAAATATACTAAATTGATATTGTATATACGTTGTCCCTAGATCTAACACTCCTTTTACGTGCGTAAAAAAACATTCTAGAGACGATCAAATATAAAGACAGCGGCTTGGACCAGTCTATCAAGACGGACCATGACATCATGCCGGGACACCTGCGCACGCACACATCTACATGTATACATATACATAACTTATATGTATACATATACACACATACGAGGTGTATACTCCTAATTCATTGGGAGGCAGGAAATTTAAATGTATGATATACTTTATAAATAATACGTAGGTATGTTTTAATTTGGATTTACTAGAATTGTGATTCTTAAGTTCGAAAAATGTACAAAATATCGATGAGGGTAGATGATTTCGTTATAATCGAATATAATCGAATGTAATTTCAAAAAACAAAACCTACTAAAATTAATCGGTTCTATTACAACGATTCAGGTTTTTATTTCTTTAAAGTTCATTAACGATTAATTCGTTTTTTTTTTTATAAAGCATCTTTTTTTTGCGTTCCGTTTGGAATTGGTAAAATGGATCCCTATTAGTGAGACTGAACGGAATAATTTACGAAACTGAAATTAAGAATTGTGTTAAACATTGAACCAAAGACTAAACATAATTTTTAGGTTGTACAGTACCAACATGCTATAACGACTGCCATCCTAAGCATGATACGCGCTCAGTAGTAGATACCAGAACCGGTCACCCATCCTAGTAGTAACAGACGACGCTGTTAAATAGTCTATAGTTATGTATATTCAATGATAATATTATGTTATGCTGTATCAGTACTTATACATAGAGAATGTACTAATACAGAATATATTAGCATATAAGAGATCAGACCAAGGTTAAATGTATGTACCTATATATAATTATACATATAATTTAGAACGAAGACCACACTCGTCGAACACACATACAACGATAAACTCATGTAATTTGATAACCCAAAAAACGACATATAACCATAGGTATTATTATATTCATGCAGAGAAGGCTTAAATGATTTCTGGGGACATTTATTGTCAATAAACGTGGCCAAGCGCAAGTCGAGCTCGGATACCTTCCGCAACGAAATACATTTTGTTTATTAATTTTTATTATTAATTTTGTATTTTACTCTAAAATTTCAATCCCTACTTCACCAGTTTTGCTTTATATTTATTTTTATTTTACTTTAGGCTTCTATAACCACAAGAGTTTTGACGTTCGTATATATTATTGTAGATAAACTAACCATAGTTAATACTATACCATAAAACAAAAACAAAAAAAACTTAAAAATAACCTTTGCTTTTTTTATTCTATTGTTGTTTATTTTATATATTATTAACTATTCACCATAATAAAAATTATTCTGATAATGTGCACTAGCTACGTATGAATCAAAAATGGAATGGAATCCTAAATAGGCTATAGGTATCACATCACAGATATGAGATACATACGAGATAACTTACTCGGTAGAAAAATTGGAAGTGACATCTTTTATTTTGTATTATTACTTTATTATTTTTCGTGAGCGTGCACAAGCATGTGCTAATAGTACGAAGAGATGTTATTTTTCGTATACTTGCGAAATCTCCCGAACTTTAAGTAACTTTCATCGCTATCTAAACTATACTTTACAAAATTACTACTAATTACTAGGACATTATTGTGACATATATATATTCAGCTCATGAAACATCCTTGATTCGTGAACATGTACAACTCTGATAAAAATCTAATTGTTACGTCCCCAAGGGTGCCCAAGATACAGGCTTTGCCTAGTTTGGGACCCACTGCAAACGCTTCACATACCTGGTCAACTTTCAACTGTAAGCATTTCATAATTTATTGTAACTGTCATTAATTGTGTTTTTATAGTAAAAAGTAAAAATTATTCTTATTCTTACTTATATGACACGACTAGGCCTTGACTGTGATTATGCTTCCTTGTGTAACATATTTACTTGAAGAAATGACAATGTAGGCACTATCTGTACGACACCAATTAAATACAAAAATAAAACTAAAGCTCTTTTTTCAATGCAAAATTTTGTCCGACACCAATTTAATACGAAAATAAAACAGTCTTTTTTATAATACAAAATTCACCTGATACATTATGAATTTAAAATACATTTAATTATACTGTAGAACAAGTTGTAATACGATATTTCTCTTTCCAGTTTTCTGTTAATATATTCGTCGATTTTGCGTCTCATTGTCACACTATAAATAGTCATTTTAATATATTTCTCCCTCAAGATGAATAGGGAGTCCACGTGTAAGGTTACAATTGTAATCTCTATCGGTGTTAGAACCATAATATTTTCAAATAATATTATTGAATGGAATTCCTGTAATAAGATATAGACACGCGCTTTACCTATTCTGTAGAGAATTTAGTTTGATCTTGATAAGGCTATAGCTAATAAGTTAATATAATTATATTTTTTTTTATGCCTGATAGCTGATATGTTAGCCTTTGACCACTATCTCACCTGATGGTAAGTGATGATGTGGTCGAAGATGTTGTTCAGGCTAACCTAGAAGTACTGGCTCTCAAGGACAGCTGCCGGAATACACCGTTAGGTGCTTGGCGACAGATTTTCTACTTGAGGGTGGTAGCTAGCCAGGCGGCCATTCGCAAAATACCCTACCACCATGCTTTAACGACTGCCGTCCGAAGACAACAACCGGGACCGACGGCTTAACGTGCCCTCCGAAGCACGGAAGCGCTCAGTAGTAATGTCACTAGCGGTCACCCATCCAACTCATGACCGCGGGCGACGTTGCTTAACTTTGCTGATCGGTTGAGAACAGCTAAGTAAACTTCGCTACGAGCGCTTCATTATAATGATTACGTTGTGTAATAGAATTAATAACTAATAACAATATGCCGGCGTAGATATCGTTTTTATTGCTTTCAGCTTCTCAAAAAATCGATATAAAATGTCAAGGACCTGAGGGATCTATGTTACGTACGTAGATTCCTTAGGCCTGGACTTATCTCGACTTTATCAGAATCAGTGCAGCCGTTTCGAAATAAGCACATACGACTTAATTTTGTTAAAATATTATTACGAGTAGTAGGATTATAATTAACTGCTAATGGCAGAAGCTGATAAAACCATTTTTCCACAGAAATCTATATTATGATCTACAGATAGAGAGATTATATCACATACATATATTAAGGACAGTGTATACACAACGTTTTCCATGCAAAGGAAGTAAAATATTGCTTATTTCTAGTTGTTTGTTGTTTTAAGTTGTGTATGGTGTTTTTATTTTTTGACTTTTAGCTTTGAATTTAGGATTCCCAAATGATACCAATGAATCAAATATTTAATAAAGTTGTTTACGGAAAAGTCACCAGTAGCTTAGATATTAAGTTTAAGGTTAGTATGTAAAACTACAACAAATTTTACTACATGTTTTATAACGTATTCAAACTGTAACGAAATTATGTAAAGCATACTTCTGTACTTTTTACAAGACGCTTCTTTTGCAGAGAATTCGCCTGTTAATATCCCATCAAAACCAATCAAGTTACTTAGGAATCAAGAAGTAAATAATAAACAAACAAAAGACGCGTTTGAATCTTTTGAATTTCGAATCAAGAGATCTCTTTGATCAGGTAGATCGAGACAATATTTTTAGTTACAATAAATTCCCGATTTTCTGGTACTGCATTTTTTTATGTTACTGTGACGGAACAAGCCCGAGGTCCACCTGATGTTAAGTGGACTAACCTCTGCCTATAACAGATGCATTTCTATAACACGAATTGAACTGAGACGTACAATTGTTAGGTCTTATGTGCCTGCAATTTTACTGGCTCTCAAGGACAGCTGCCGGAACACACTGTTAGGTGCTTGGCGACAGATTTTCTACTTGAGGGTGGTCGTTAGCCAGGCGGGCATTCCTAAAATGCCCTTCCACCATGCGGTGAAGCTCAAGCCCGCGGCGGTATTCGAACCATGGACCTGCTGCACAGCAGTCCATAGTCAATTCCACTGGGCCAGCACTGCTTCAAAAACTACTATGTACTGATCGTAACCTGAGTACCAGAATACTGCAAAGAGAGTGCATTTTATCACTACGTTGTTGCTATGTTCAGTTAAAGTAGGCATCGGGGCTCACACGAGTGGCGCCGAATAGCTCCGAGCTCAATGACACCGCCGATATCAACCATTTACAACAGACGATACGATCGACGGCAACTGGCCTTTCTAAGCAATGTTAAATTTATATTATAATAAACTGTATCATGTTTCCCGGGTTTCAAACCTCAATGTTGCTAATACGAGCATATCATTGAAGCAACTTAAGCATTTTGTATTTCATTAAAGTTTATTCAAATCAGGTGTCTCCCACTTATCACAGCTCCGAATACGACATACACGGGTTAATATACCATAACACACATCTTGACATACCAAGAGAAAAACACAGTCATGTCACTGTAATGTCTTTTTTCAGTATTTGTTGACTAAATAGAGGATATGGATAAATATAAATTATACGGATATTTTTGATTTCTAACTTCTTTATTTTTTCAGTTAAACCTCGTATAACAACACGTATATGTTTTTTGTTAATATAAAATATGTATATATACTATATAATAAACATATTTTTATATATAAAGAAATATTTTAAGATGATTGTATTCAACTCAATGCGCTCTAGAAGATGCCACCCCAAATGCTAGGGTGCAATTGTTTTCATGTTGCAGGTATTGCAGACTTCCTGAATATATTATATGAATTTATACTAAATACATGTCTAAATTGTCGGTTTGTTACTCATTCCGTTACGAGCAAGAGGCCCCTAGCACCCGGACTTAAAGACAGACAGACATTGGAGCATCGTTAATAGAATTCCTTTGCGTATCTAAACAAGACCCTAAATACAATTTCACAGAGTAGCGATTCATTGTAAAACATGAGTCTTTGGTTTAAGAGTGTCCACGCAAAGAACGTAGTTAGGAACGCGCTTCAATCCATTTTATGTCCCTCTATCTTCGACTGGGTGTTTCTATGTGCTATAAATTATTTATAAGTTTAAAAAATTGCCGAATTTGAACATAAATAAAATATGCATTACTAAGGATTACTCATTTCAGTAGTATTTACTACTCGTCAGATGTCTCACAACCATTACAAACACCAGCTTTCAAATACATACAAAGAAAAAGAATATGAAAATCTGTACATCCTGTAAAATGCTATGAGGTAATAACACAAAAAAATACAATCGATTGAGAACCTCGTTTTTTATGTCAAAGGCAAAGGTACGCGGCTACCATTAATAATTTAATTTATATGAAATTCCAAAATTGTGTAGTACCTAACAATAAAAGAGACAAGAAATATTATGTCGACCTTTTCGTAAAGATACCATTTCAATATTATAGTTTATATTGCTCAAAATGGTTACCATTTTGTGGGCGTAACGTAAAATTAGCCGAAACCATTAGTATTTAATTGCTAGATGTTCTCAAAAAGATTCTCAAAGTATGTATCCACATTCCTTGTATGTAGATTGTTATTTACTTATATAGTGGAACAGCTAAATTGAGACCAAATATGATTTCGTTTTATGTGATATTCTGTTAATTGGCATACTCGTACAATCCTATAATTGGTATAATCTTGTGAGTGAAAAAACAGTTTTCTTTTAGCACTTACAAGATGACAGTAACAATGTTATATCAAATAAAAGATATAATTTGAAGCAGTGATGGCTCAATGGCATTGGCTATGGACTGCCGCGCAGCAGGTCCATGGTTCGAATCCCGCCCAGAGCTTGAGCTTCACCGCATGGTGGAAGGGCATTTTGCGAATGCCCGCCTGGCTAGCGACCACCCTCAAGTAGAAAATCTGCCGCCAAGCACCTAACGGTGTGTTCCGGCAGCAGTCTTTGAGAGCCAGTGAAATAACAGGCAAAATGAGACTTAACATGTATGTCTCAAGGTGATGGGCGCAGTGCAGTTCGTCACTTGTGATGAAATGCATCTGTTATAGGCAGAGGATACCGCTTAACATCAGGTGGGCCACGCGCTTGATCCTTCACAATAACATTAAAAAAAAAAAACTGTTATTAAAAATAAATATGATGTGTGTTATGCATCGTGTGGTGTAAGTGCCCCCAAATGTGACACACTAACACTGGAGCGTTGTTTACAACTACGACCAAACTCTCGGAATAAAACTGTTCCCAGCTCAAATAAACATTGTTGCTGCAAAATATGCACAACTGCATCAGTAATAGAACTTGCTCTATATGCAACAAAATTTGCTAAGTACGCAAATGAAACAAAACATTCGTAAGAATGTATGTTTGTTTTGTTGCCATACCAAAGTACTGTTGCAGAGTACTTTGTAAATGTATTAAACAATTGTTGGGGACAGCTTGAAGTCTGGAATGATAGTCACTCCGAGCGTAGTTCTCTTCTTTTTGAGGCATTTGTTAACTTTGTGTGTTCATAATACTAAGCATTATGTCTTAAATATGATCTAGGTAAATAAGAAGTACTTATTATGTAAACTACATGCTATTTTCTAAATTATTCTTTAAAAAAATCATGTTGGCTCGTGCCAACAACGGAAGCATTAACAATTTCAACCATAAATCAACATATAAATACACTAATTCATTCGTTTCTGAAATCTTTTAAAGCCGCTCATCGCTATTGTGTCGCCTATTTAACACCAAAATAGTATTAGTCACCCAAATAGATATGACGTAACAATAAAATAGTCTCAACTACATAAAGACGCTAGTAAATCATACGATGACGTATAGAAGGCACACCCATAAACATGCCACAAGTCCAAATATCTCCGACTTAGAAACTACTTTGTCGGAAAGCACTTTAAATACTTGATAAAATCCTCATGCATTAACCCAACGAGTGCTCACCACCAAGTGACAATAACCTTTAAAAAGAACCTTTCAAGGTATCAAGTCCCATATCGCAGGTTAAAATGACGTAGGCGATCAAGAAACTGCCTTTCAAATCACTCAGAATTAAAGAAAATATGGTGTAATAAAAGGTAAGTATTAGTGGCAATTGATGCTTGGTTTATGGATGACATACTAATTTATACAACGTACTGTAATATCATCAGAAATTCCAACGATAGAAGCTAACGGCAAAGACTTGGAATATTTCAGAAAAATGTTTGATGTTAGAGAAACTTATCGCACTGGTTAATGTCGAAGCGTTTGGAGAATAAGCTAGATTCTAAAATAGCAACAGAAGCAACCGGGTATATCAGGAGGGAAGCGAACACCTAACAAGAGCGGACAAAGACAAACACCGACCGTTTATATTCGTGTCAGCCTGGCGGCGGCGCCGGCGCCACGATAACTCCACGATAACGTTAATGCATACAGTCGTTATCGCCGAGCCAATACTCGAGAGATCCTCTACACTTAACAACACAAACGACTCACCGCATCCGACACCTAAAAACTCTACCACTACCAATTAAGAACCAAATTTCGATGACAACAATCCAAAATTGCCCACCGATAAATTTGTAAAAGGAGTGAATGAATTCGAGGAAGCGTATGAGAACACCGTAATGGATCCGATCGGAATGTCAATGTCAACCGTATCTGAAAAAAAGGTCCAGATTTTAGCCGTCCATTCAGTAATCTGAGAGGTGCCGAAATTGATGATGTTACTGAGTTAATCTACAAAATAAAACACAGCTAATGGGATCAATTAAGAAGTTTGCAAATAAGTAGTTAATGGACCGATTCCGTGAATATATCTGTTTTATTTTTATACCTAGAATGCTAGGAATTTCCGATGGCGAATCAACACAACAAAATTTTGCATAGCAGATTTGTAGTGTATAATGATAAAAAGTTCAAGATTTAAAAGAAACAAAATGTGATTTCTTCCGTGAAATAAGATCCCAATCTAAATTGACGACGCCACCTCGGGGTGTATTAGCGACGATAATTGCGGGCAAGAATGTAAATAAGAGGGGAGTGAGACAATAAAATAATGGCGAAGCTCAGACGGGCGCCAAAATGCAATGAAAAAGAAAGGGGAGTCTCGTCTACCGTCGAGAGTCATGGGAAATTCTCTGGGAAAGCTGGAAGGGAATCCCGGTATGCTATAGCGGATTCGCACCCTCTGTATCGTAGGCATTGATAGTAACAACGGGATTTCCTGTTCGTGCGATGACCATGTTTTAATTTACGGACATGTCACTTTAACCGGATAGCTAATGACCGTGGAGGAGTCAATTTATATGTATGTAGCTGAGTTTATAAATTTGCACTTTCAAAGTATGTTTTGCGATGTCACAGCAGCCAAATATTAAATGCATGTATGAAAATATTTATTAGTAAAACACATTCTTTCCAAACTAACATCAATTGGAGAATATTCGTAAAAGATGGTATCGGTAATGGAAATCTTGGCGTGTCCCAACGCATTTGAACGAAAAACTCACTTCTGTTGTTATAATTATGAGTTTTTATTATAGATGAACTATTGTATGGTAAGTTACAGAAAATGTGTTAGACAAACAACGTACCTACATAATATCGTATTTTTAGCATTACCCAGGAGGTCAAATTGACGTAATAGTTGACAGTGTCATAAAACCCTGACGAAAGCTAATTGACATCTAATACGGAAATTTCACCGGCGGGGTCTTTATTAAAAACAAATATATCGTGCACGCTGCGTGGTGCCAGGGCCAAGGGCTCGGAGGGAAGAGAAAAAACCTCTAAAACCAGTGATGTTCGCCGAGCGGCGCAAGCATTAATAATGTAGTTTAAAGATGGCGGCCGCCGCCGGTGGAATGTGTTGGGAGTTGGGACCAGCTCTGTAGAGATGCATCGGGGTCGATATTAAATAATAATTGATTATTTTCATGGATGATACGATAATTCATGGGACTGTTAGGATATGTGAATTTTTGCTGTAAAATCGTTCCTGTGCTGTATAACGTTTTATTTACATTTCGTCGTCTCCACTAAGTTGAATAAAATTCTGCAAGAGGAACTAGTTGATTTAAATTTGGTACTAGTGTTATTTCGATAGAATATAACGATAGAAGCTAACGGCAAAGACTTGGAATATTTCAGAAAAATGTTTGATGTTAGAGAAACTTATCGCACTGGTTAATGTCGAAGCGTTTGGAGAATAAGCTAGATTCTAAAATAGCAACAGAAGCAACCGGGTATATCAGGAGGGAAGCGAACACCTAACAAGAGCGGACAAAGACAAACACCGACCGTTTATATTCGTGTCAGCCTGGCGGCGGCGCCGGCGCCACGATAACTCCACGATAACGTTAATGCATACAGTCGTTATCGCCGAGCCAATACTCGAGAGATCCTCTACACTTAACAACACAAACGACTCACCGCATCCGACACCTAAAAACTCTACCACTACCAATTAAGAACCAAATTTCGATGACAACAATCCAAAATTGCCCACCGATAAATTTGTAAAAGGAGTGAATGAATTCGAGGAAGCGTATGAGAACACCGTAATGGATCCGATCGGAATGTCAATGTCAACCGTATCTGAAAAAAAGGTCCAGATTTTAGCCGTCCATTCAGTAATCTGAGAGGTGCCGAAATTGATGATGTTACTGAGTTAATCTACAAAATAAAACACAGCTAATGGGATCAATTAAGAAGTTTGCAAATAAGTAGTTAATGGACCGATTCCGTGAATATATCTGTTTTATTTTTATACCTAGAATGCTAGGAATTTCCGATGGCGAATCAACACAACAAAATTTTGCATAGCAGATTTGTAGTGTATAATGATAAAAAGTTCAAGATTTAAAAGAAACAAAATGTGATTTCTTCCGTGAAATAAGATCCCAATCTAAATTGACGACGCCACCTCGGGGTGTATTAGCGACGATAATTGCGGGCAAGAATGTAAATAAGAGGGGAGTGAGACAATAAAATAATGGCGAAGCTCAGACGGGCGCCAAAATGCAATGAAAAAGAAAGGGGAGTCTCGTCTACCGTCGAGAGTCATGGGAAATTCTCTGGGAAAGCTGGAAGGGAATCCCGGTATGCTATAGCGGATTCGCACCCTCTGTATCGTAGGCATTGATAGTAACAACGGGATTTCCTGTTCGTGCGATGACCATGTTTTAATTTACGGACATGTCACTTTAACCGGATAGCTAATGACCGTGGAGGAGTCAATTTATATGTATGTAGCTGAGTTTATAAATTTGCACTTTCAAAGTATGTTTTGCGATGTCACAGCAGCCAAATATTAAATGCATGTATGAAAATATTTATTAGTAAAACACATTCTTTCCAAACTAACATCAATTGGAGAATATTCGTAAAAGATGGTATCGGTAATGGAAATCTTGGCGTGTCCCAACGCATTTGAACGAAAAACTCACTTCTGTTGTTATAATTATGAGTTTTTATTATAGATGAACTATTGTATGGTAAGTTACAGAAAATGTGTTAGACAAACAACGTACCTACATAATATCGTATTTTTAGCATTACCCAGGAGGTCAAATTGACGTAATAGTTGACAGTGTCATAAAACCCTGACGAAAGCTAATTGACATCTAATACGGAAATTTCACCGGCGGGGTCTTTATTAAAAACAAATATATCGTGCACGCTGCGTGGTGCCAGGGCCAAGGGCTCGGAGGGAAGAGAAAAAACCTCTAAAACCAGTGATGTTCGCCGAGCGGCGCAAGCATTAATAATGTAGTTTAAAGATGGCGGCCGCCGCCGGTGGAATGTGTTGGGAGTTGGGACCAGCTCTGTAGAGATGCATCGGGGTCGATATTAAATAATAATTGATTATTTTCATGGATGATACGATAATTCATGGGACTGTTAGGATATGTGAATTTTTGCTGTAAAATCGTTCCTGTGCTGTATAACGTTTTATTTACATTTCGTCGTCTCCACTAAGTTGAATAAAATTCTGCAAGAGGAACTAGTTGATTTAAATTTGGTACTAGTGTTATTTCGTTCTTGATTTCTAAGTTACGTGTATAAATTCCGATTATTTTTGATTTTACTGCTCGCTTAAGACTTTTTTACCAGAAATTTAGATAAATACAGAGCGTGTATTTAATAAGATTATTTTCTTAAATTATTAGTCACTGCTTAAATCTCCCAGAGCAATACCCGTGCTATAAAGTTCTATTGAGTGAGCAGCTAAACATTTTGCGTCGGGTCTTTTAATTTTTATGAATACTATATAAATATGCGATTTTCAAGAGCCTACTTTGAGGTGCCAATTTTTTGAATTAAATTAAATTGTTTAAAAATAGATTACTTACTTAGTTTATTATATATATTTATGCATATAAGAACGTAACACAAAAACCTACTTATCGAGTCAATTTAATGAAAATAAATTACGTAACTTGAAAACTATAGATGCATTTGTCCCATCCCTATCCATCCCTAATTTCCAGGAAGCTGCGCGGGCGCCGCCGCCAACGGTCTGCGGCCGGATTCCACAATCTCCCGCCTTTTGGTGAACACAGATCCTGATCTATGATCTATGGTTCTCTCAGTGTTTTGATACCATTAATTACTTTATGGCTTAATCTTATAGACTGATTTGACTTAAACGTTCAACTTGGTTACGTTAAACAAATATTGTAATAACTTTATTACACAGTAAGTATGTAACACATTGTTAAAATATGTTTAAAAGAATGGCCCCGAGTTTCTTGTCCGTTCTTCTCGCAGTGGCTCTATTCAATTTATTTGCTGAACGTGGCAGTACTATTTCAATACTAAAATTTGTAATTGACCTCCATAAGAGCGTCGTAGACGCCTAAATTGAATAAATGATTTTGACTTTGCTTCCAGATTAGGGATAACAAAAGTTGATCAAATTAGACGTCTAAATTATTGTCATGATATTGTATTTTTGAATGACATTATATTTGGACAAATTTGAACTGCGAGTGTGAGTCTAACCCACACCATGCAGCTATTGGACTGGGACAAGCTCTAACCAGCAGTGAATGATTTAGCTGTAGATTTTTTTATATTTTCGTATGTTATATTAAACGATGGAGCAATATTATGTATAGCAAAAAAACGTGAGTCATGTCAGGATGATCTACCAACAATTAGTGTAAGATATGTCTTACAATATGCTCTAAAATTGCTTAGGATGACGCTAACGAATACTTTATTTTATAATTGTAATTTTTAAATATTAGTATCGAACCTCACTAAGAGGAAATCATAAGCAAACGATCAAATAATAAAAATATATTATTAACTCGCAAATAAAATCTATTGTATTTATATATAATAAAGTACAATGCATATATTAAATAATTTTTTATTTGTTGTTCCGAAGTTTTATTTTAAGCAAATGCTTTCTCTTCTGTCTAGATATTGATAGAAAATAAAAAGATGTTAGTACGAGTTTTTTTTATGTTATTGTACCGGAACAAGGTCGAGGCCCACCTGATGTTAAGTGGACTAACCTCTGGCTATAACATATGCATTTCATCACGTCACGAATTGCACTGCGCCCGTCACTTTGAGACAGTTGTTAAGTCTCATGTGCCTGTAATTTCACTGGCTCTCAAGGACTGCTGCCGGACCGGAACACATCGTTAGTAAATAAATAGTAAGTAAAATAGTAAATGATATGATAACTATGAAAATTAAAATATTTACCTTTGCCTTTAGGTTTGATGTCGTCCATTGCAATACGACTGTATGGTGGGGGAGGGGTTTCTGGAAAAGAAAAAATACATTATAAATAAATAAATACATTAATTTTATTTAAATACATTTAGGTAAAACGAGCTACCAAATGATGGAATCATAGTACCTAGTATAGATAGATAACACTTTATTGCACATTTAAAATTATTAATACTAGTTAGTATAAAAAAAAATATTAATACTAGTTAGTATTAATAATTTTATTAGTATAAGTCAGATTTAATTCAAGCAAGGTCTAAACAATGTTATGACAACAATAATGACCTAACCCTAAGCTAATAAACTTCATGATGAATATATGAATACCTATCTATTTTGAATCAAAATGTCTATTATGGAAATTCATCTCGCAGATTAATAAAACGCTTATAACAACCAAATTTAAGCTGAAATTTAAAAAAGAATGTACATTTTCAATTCGATAATAATCAACTGTGTTACTCAGGGGCTATACTTGGAGACTAAAACAAAAGAAATAAGAGGTAAAACAAACAGAGAAGACGCAGCGCAGGTAAAGCCGGGCCGAGACCGCCCGCAATTACCCGCCCCGGGTCCAGTTCCCTTATGATCACCGACAACACAATCACTAACCTATATTTTAAGCTCATATAAAGACAGTTTTATGAGATCCCAATTCCCAACCAAATTTGAGGTATTTGATTCAAACGAACGTAATTTAAGACAATCAAGAATCAGTACTACATTCAAATTAACGCACCGCATTGGTCATCTTCACATTAACGACATAGAATGCCAGTAAAAATGTCGTTATTAAATATAATAAAATCTTTGGAATAAACTCCAGGTAATCGCAGTTCATGTTAAATAGCATCGTTTGAATCCGGAACGCGAACTATTCCTTTTACGAAAGCACACGCGCTATTGGACATTTTAGATTTCAAACACCAAGGATTTTCGAATTCAGAATGTGATTCGTGCAATTGTCATTTGCAATTCGGCGCCAGCCGGCGCTGGCGGCGGACGTGTCAACATTGTTTTTCAACCGAATCGATGCCATTCCAATAGCATTTTGAATACAAATTATCGCGCATTATGATGTTTATGATACAACCTTTACGCGGTAAAGACCGTAAAGGTGTGCGCACTTTACCACCTTCCCAGAAGCGTTTAAACTACGCGGTTTGCGCAAGAAATGTCAAAACAACCGCCGGTGCATGCACCTGCATACTGAGTGGAAGACATGGCTGGAATTTCGGTAGGTGAGACATAAATCAATGCAAGACGTGATTTTAATTTAGTTTACTGACAGTATACAATCGTTGGTACTTTTAAAAAATGTTTTCTGTTTCGTATAACTGCTGTCATGGCAAATAGGTACGTAAAATCTATACCTGTAGTTTGTTCTTGTGAATCATTGCATTTTTATTTGGAGACAGCAAATTTGAAGATACAAAGCAATGTGTATCGTTGATGAGAGATGAAATCTTGAGTCACAGTCGCTAACATTCCCGACATTGCAAATGCACGGGAAAGTAAATGACCCTAAACGCCTAGCGTAGCATCTAGCTGATATAAATAATATCAGTTAAATATTTGCATGTATGTGTCAGCACAAGCTCCAGACTCGTGTCATATAACAAAGGATTTAAAACCTTAATATGTGGTCATAGAATTGATATTTACTTTCCATCAGTCATGATATAGTCGCTTTTTGTAACTCGAAAGGCGTCCATATGAATATAGTGGAGTGGCGTGACTGAAATTCCCTCTAAGAGCATTAAGTCATACGCGCTGTCATTGATTTAAGCAAAAAAGACTTTGTGTGGGCCAATATAAAGTACAATGTCGTAACAACGCTAATTAGAAATCATTAGCTCATTTGCTTCGAAGCTTTAGCTTGCATCGTGTCAGATTTGAATGAATCTAAAATGTTATAACATAGAGTTGAAATTCAATCACGTGGCGGTGGTATATCGTGTTTCAATTATTTATGAAATCAGTCAACGGATAATGGGTCGTGTACAAATATAAGTAGAGTTCAGATCTGATGGGTGTGCTATGGAATGCCAACTGATGAGGTAGATAAGTATTACGGTAGGCGCGTATGGAGTACTGGAAGGACTGGAGGACCGGCATGTGTAATTAATCTGAACATTCAATCTATAGCAATAAATACCGTAGGCTGTCAGTCAGTTTGTCCTTCGATTACAGTGTAACTAGTCAACCGGTCGGTTTGGCTTTATTAATAATTGCTCTATCGACATAAACAGCTATTTCAATGCTCTATGACATATTATCAAATATGTATCAATACTTGTGTTATCACATTTGATAGGATCTTTCCATTCAACACTGTGTAATATTTGTATTAATTCATCCAAAATGTTAATGTAATCTCATGCAGTCCGATATCCATAAACAAACTCAAGATCATTTGATTACAGAATTTCTTAACTAACTTTTATTGAAAAATTAAGCCCAACATACAAAACCCATGAATTATATCACAGCAAAAACTAAACAAAATCTTCTAAGAGATAATATAATATGAAATAAGTATATTATAGAAAAGTATTAGTTGCATCGAAGAGGTAGTACAAGTTACATTATAAAAAATTTACAAAATCTATAATATACGAATACATTGTTTATTCCCATCGATAGTTTGTCCATAGTATTTCTCACAGCAACATTTGAAAAGAGACGTAAGACTTTCCTTTGGAGCTATTCCGAGGAGCATAATAGCACCGTGGCGCGCGGCGCCGGCGCAACACAAAGTGGCAAATATGCACAGTGAATCATCGGTATGTTTAGAGAATTATTGACTTACCTAGTTACCAACGAGGGTATAGCGTCCTATTTTGTGAGAATTTTAACAATTTCAACTTGGTAATAGTAACTAAACTTTCAATCAATTTGGTACTGATCATAATAAAACTCATCATTAACTTGATGAGCAGAGAACCTTAGAGTAATTATTTATTTAGAAGTACGTGATATATTTTGAATAAAAAATATCAAACATGTGCGACATAGAGTGAATATTATTCATACGTGATGACGATAATAATCAAATTTTAGTAGAAAAACTAGCAATTATTGCAAATTTATAATGCAGTTTCAGTGCATAACCTAAAACAATTCCTAGACATACAGATGTAAAATCAAACACCCAGCTAGTAAAAGAAAAGAGACTATTAGATTTTAAATCTATAAAAAATATAGGTACCTTACAATATGTACTACCTACCTATATGATCATATTGATATACATAACACGTAGAGTAACGATTTTATCGGTACCTAAACAAGATTACCGAAATTCCATTCCCTCACACGATTCATCATGATTCAAGAGAATCTGAAGCAATTCAAATACATGTAAAACGATGAAGAAGATGACGGGCGTTTCCGGTAAAGCCACCCACATAAATAAACCGAGCTATAAAATAAATTGCGAAATAGTTCAATCACTTTCGTAAACAAAAACGTCCGCGCCACAAATCTCGCTCGATTACTCCATACAAATAGAAAAACTAAATCGAAAACAATAAACAAACGATAAGTTTGGTTTAACGGACTATAAATATGTCAGAAAAGTGTGGAAATGCAGGAGCTGAGATCAGATCTGTCTCAAGGCTTTCCACACACGAGCAATGAAATCGAACAAGTTGATATTCTGTATAATGTACAGCTCTAGTATGTACGGCTCCTATAAAGTATACAGGACTAGGAATGGTTGGGAAGTGAACCAAATATGGCATTCAATTAGACGCGGTTAAATTCAAATTGTTACAGGAAAGAAAACAATCCAAGGCAAAAACAAAATCACATATCAAGCTTCACAAGAATCGTCGCTCAGAGTTAATTCTTTAAAAGTTAATGCGTAGAGAAAATTAGCGAATAAAATAAATTAATTATAGCTCTTTAATTAATTGGCGATATTCTGTATATTGTTCAGCTATTGCCTCTGCCCCTAAAAAGTACACAGCAGGTCACTTGGTCTAGGACTTGGAATGGTTGGGAAGTTATCCAAATACCTATGCCATCCAATTAGAAGTGGTTCAATTCGAATTCCTACAAGAAAGAAAACAATCCAAGACAAAAACAAAATCACATATGAAGCTTCACAAAAATCGTCGCTCAGAGCTAATTCTTTAAAAGTGAATGCGTAGAGCAAATCAGCAAATAAACTAAATTAATTATAGCTCCTTAATTCCGACGCCAATTAGTCGTCGGAATTAATTATGATAGCTACACGGAACTAGTGCTGGCGCCAAACATGTAGGTAAGTAAACATTATTTTACAACCATGTGAACTTAATAAAATATAGTCATAATAGGACTACCTCGTGCCAAAACTAGTATCAATTTTATGATAATTTTATTTGAGACTATATTATCATACCTGAGTACATATAATGTTTATTAATCTTTTTGAAATCAAACCATACAAGAAAATAGCTAAGCCAAGACACTATACCTTGCAAAATTAGGAATAGACAAAAAAAAATTTAAGTACAACAAAATAACATAAATGGCTAAGGAGATTATAAAAAAGAAACATATAATCAACGAAGAGAGTGAAAAGAATAAACCTAAGTACTTATTAAAATGATTTTTGTAACTTATTTATTTATTTAATCACTAAGTATAACGAATTAAACATTCATTTTCATGAAACATCTGCAACTATGTAGGTACATTTTACACTAACACCAGTATTGTTTGGAAAACCAAGAGCTCAGTTATTTGAGTTATTTCAAACGGCTAAAAATATATAGCTAAATCAGCTCAAACTCAAAATAAGTACTGATAATAAAGTTTCTATCTATAACTCAAAGATATGACTCTCGCATATTGCATTTTAAACATGTGTAGGCTGCAGTGTTCAGAAATTTCGTCCTTAAAAATCAGTGCCTCGCAAAATGAGCTCTTTAGGCATCTTAGGAAGAGTTACTATTTTAGCATGTGTTTCCTACAACATACAATTTTTTCTTGAAAAAAATGAAAAAGCAGTGTTAGTACACATGCGTGTGCGCGTGTGAATGTACAGAAATAGCGCGCCCGAATTATAACACGTCGAATGGCGCCGGCGGCGGCGCGGGCGGCGCCGGCTGGCCGCGTGTCGCGCCCACGCCCGCGGCACCTAGCCGTGTGGAACAGCCTTTTTCACTTATCAAATATTTTTTGGAAATCTCACTTCCTAGTTTTTTGATCAATCTACTTGTATGATCGTCATATTCTGCGACTTCCACATTCTCGTATTTGAATTTGGTAACAACAAATCTATCTTGTGGAAGAACGGTAGGTGCTATACCTTCCGGTTTTAATTTGTATTCTGCGTACGTGTATATTGTGAATTATTAATTGCTAGTTATGTTTCCTTCCTAACTACAGCTTCCGGTATTGTCTTGGGTGTACATAACGATTTTAAATTCGGAAGCGCTGTTTGCCTATTGTATAATTTGGTTATCATCCCGAAAGCAACATATAAGGAATGCAATATTGGTAAAAAAAAATACTTACTTACCAAAATTTAATAATAAACATACAAATATAAACGCACCTGATATTGAAATTGAAAATCAACAACATCAAGTATCTGATTTTACTTATACTTTTTTTAGACACATTTTACTGTCAGCTGACTTACCCATTGGCATCGGCGATAATTATAACAATAGAATTTCATTCATAAATTGGCCATAGTGGGTCAGTCCGATTTCAACTTATTGACTGATGACTGTACACCACTTATATGTGCTATAGCAGAAAATGTGAAGTAATATTAATGTGAACAAATTTTCATGGTCGCAAATCCAACGACATCGTACCTACCTAATTCCATTATATTTTTTTTGGTACAATACCATTGACTATTATACTGCACTCATAAAATGTTATTCTAGTATAGAATATAACATAAAACAAAATTGTCTATGTTTATTGCATAGGTACCCGTAGTCCATTTTCAGATGTCAAATTTTATGCAGATGATGATGACTATCGAAATTATTACATACGTACAAAGTCAAGGGTAAGCTAATCGGGCAAAGGATGCCGTAAATTACATTTTCCGGCCGCTATTTCTTATCTCTTCATTTAGTTTGAATCATATCATTCTTAGAACAAGCAACGTTTCTTACTACAGCACTTTAAATTAGTGTCAATTTCATTAATTTGCCCTGGTGTACTTTCCTTAGAAGACTGACCTGAGTGACCGTATAGCTATTTTCCACGAAAATCCAATAACTGCAAAGGTTTAACTTTTGTAGCGCCTGGGAAATTTTTCAGCTTTAGTAATATGACTTTATATAATTATGTATTATATAATTATGGATTCTTTTATATAATTCATGAAATAAGGTCAACTATATGATTTATAATTATTAAGATAGTTGAAAGTCTACAAAATAAATGTTTTTATAATTTCCTTGAGAAAACTTGACATTGTGATATAAATACAAAGATTTTACCAAATTCCGGCAGTTTTGTAGTAAACTGCAAAAGGAATACCCATCGCAAGTGCCTCATTAAAACGTAAGTATTGTTTATTAAGGATTGCTGTAATTGTTTCATCATGGCGGACAGAGTCGCCGGCGCTACCGCGTCGGGCGCCAGACACAATAATCAGAATGAAAACAATTTTAACACTCACACATATTCGATGCCCTTTTTATTACACTCTGACCACAGTTGTAGATAAGAATTGATTGCAAAAATAAATAATGTGAAGTATATTGGAGTGATAGCAGGAGATACATACATTGACGTAGAAGTAATGATAGCGTACTCGGCATGGACCTTGCCTGTCGACGCTGAGGCGGCCGCAGTACCGGAAGGCATTCATGACGTTCTTATTACGGAACAAGAATTTAGATGCCGCGAATGCTCGCTCTAACTCATATCGATGACAGATACGTACCTACCTACGAACATGTTTTTTTTTATGCTTGATAGGTTAGCCTTTGACCACTATCTACCTGATAGTAAGTGATGATGTGGTCGAAGATGTTGTTCAGGCTAACCTAGAATTACTGGCTCTCAAGGACAGCTGCGGGAACACACCGTTAGGTGCTTGGCGACAGATTTTCTACTTGAGGGTGGTAGCTGGCCAGGCGGGCATTCGCAATATGCCCTACCAAGCTATAACGATTGCCATCCTAAGACGACAACCGGGGCCGACGGCTTAACGTGCCCTCCGAAGCACGGAAGCGCTCAGTAGTAATGTCACTAGCGGTCACCCATCCAAGTCAATGATCGCGGCGGACGTTGCTTAACTTTGCTGATCGGTTAAGAACAGCTAAGCAAACTTCGCTACGAGCGCTTCATGTTCATGCTCGATACCAGTATTGAACTTAGTTGAAGTCAATGTTGAAAAGGTACAATCATAAAATTGACGATGATGAGCCGAGAAACAACGTTACGTCTAAATTCAAATGGAATGTGAATACGACCGAAATAGTGCTGGACCAAATACAATACAAATATCTGACATAGGTAATTGACTCATTAAGAGAAAATATTATGAAAACGAAACGGAAAGTATAATGGAATACCTCAATCAGATATTAGAAACAGTTTTGACTTGTTACGAGCAGACTATTGATGATAATGCTTTTAACAACGATATATTTCAATAAACTACAAATTATATTGTTGACGGTTCATCTTATTCCCTAGAAGGCCGATGGCTAACTACTAATTATTAACTACATTAACCTGATAGGTGGCGGACGGAACAAACGACAAAATTCCTACAATATTCCGAAATATTTAAGGAAATCCAGTACCTGTCAATAAAGAGTTTAATATCTAATATATTTTCGAATATCGAATATTACGGAAATGTATAGAAATACCTCGTGGGGTGCCGGGTTAGAATTGCACCTCGCCATACCATCCCGTGGGTGTCGTAAGAGGCGACTAAGGGAAAAATACTGGAAGAAGCAGCGCCTTCTAAAGAAATGCCACCTTACTCTGCGATCCTCAAGCGTCAAGCGTGGGGATTATGGCTAATACCCCCTTACTAGGGGAGGCTGTGATCAGCAGTGGACGATTCGGCTGATAACTTTATCACACAGTATAGAAATATCTTTGTTTTAAAAACTATAATAGTTTCCCAACAAAGACAGTAAATCACATCTAAAATAGGATTGTCTGTTTTGAGATCGCGTCGGTTGATAATTATGATAGGTATATCACGTTGATGACAACGTGGACGACGGACGTGTCTGTTATAATATTAAATTCTTTGAATGACTATTTGAAGTCATCGTTCAGCTTGATTTGTTAATGTTTCAACTACGAAGAAAAATCTGTATAACAGGAAGCATGGGAAGCTTCATGGTGTCGAGAAGAATGTATAAGAAGTAATGGTAATTACAAAAAAGGTTAAGGAATTATAAATGTGGATACCTATGCAACTAGAGGCCCAGGAACGTTTAATTACCAATTGCTTACACACAATACCACCCAGGGTCGTGTAGGTGCAAGTAATAAAAGATGACCATTTTTTCCAGTTTCGCAAGAGTCGACGTCGGGAGCAAGCGGCGACCGGTTCTGTGACACAGGTGCCGCCGGTGAATGGGCCATTTTGTGACACACTCTTGCCAATAGATATTTAACTGATAATATCCAACGCAATTTTAAGTAATAGGTATTTGATAAAGTTTCCATAGATTAAAGATCTTTAGCGATAAATGGGGAGGCTAATTGCTATTAGAACTCTAAAAGGCTTCTCGACTACCGGACGTATATCAATAGCTCCGCACAAAAGAGTTCGAAACAAATTATTTTAATGCGAGCCTATTCTCCAGCGTACACAATAAGAAAACCATTCACAAATTTAACAAAGCAACCCAAAAACATGACCAGACTACAATAAAACAAGAAAAAACCGATCACGAAAATCGAGTTGAGGTTACGCAGTGCGGCGCGTACCTGCGCCGGCGCCGTCCCCCCTCCCGCAGCGCCCCCGCCCCCTCCCCCCGCCCCCGCCGCCAGGCGCGACGTGCGGGCGCCGGCGCCACTCCGCCGACAAGCAATTATGGCTAAATAAATATCGGCCACGCCGCCACCGCCTCCACCGCGTCGCTACCATCGGCAGATGGATACCGGTGTATCTAGACGACATCATTATATTTGAGACCCCACTCGTAACGCGGCGCAATCAAATGGCGTGTGGGCATGAATCGTCGGTAATGGTAGATGGTTAGTATTCTTCAAATGCGTGTCCGTCATCGATGTGGGCTTAATTGCCGGATGTGGGTGAGTGATTTCCGTAGTGGGTCCGAGATGAGACGCCGACGGCGGGTGAAGCGAGGTCTCAAGCGGAGATCCCGCGGGTGTGCGGCGGCTTCGTGTGCCTGCGCACGATAAGATAAGGACCCTCAGTCCCTATGGCCAGGCGCCGGGCGGCAAGTCATGCCGCGCCGTAATCGCACCGTCCCGGACTCGAAACGTGAACTCGCATAAAACATTCACAAATAAAGGCAGGCGGCGGCGGCGCGTGATGGCGCCGATCCGCGACCGCCACTCAGACATGTACTACGCTCTAAAGATTAATGTGCATGAACATGTCGGCTCCTAGTTAACATTCCTCGATTTAGAAATCAAGGTCTTCCTGTAAATAACACTGCGTAATCACGAATCGATACTCTGGCTCCATAGGAAGCGACGAAAAGCAACGAAAGAAACAGGTGTTTGATGAATTGCCGACGATGATTATACGATGAACCGTGCGATCTACAGCATCGTAAAACTGAAGCTGTAACGGTGACTGCTTCGTCTCCGAGCGAACACAATCGCCATGAAATACGAGCGGTCACACGGCAGAGGGATGTCTTTTACGAGTTTAGAAACGTCGTCCTGCAGGTGCTATGGGAATGGAGTGTGGTAAAGCTAGATCATTAAACCTGGCGCCAAAATACAGACGAACCAAAGCAGCAGTGCAATTATGGCGTATACCTATTTAACGATGGAAACAAGTCGCGAAAGTTGACAAAAACAGTTGCGAGGACGCAGACGTGAGCGCGACGAGACGGCCCTCGTCGCCGCCACATCACAAAAAGCTCGCATGGTGAGGTCTGACAGATTTCGTCGCTTATTCCCAAAGAAATGAGGTGTATAGAGTCTGCGTAGATGACTCTTAATTTCCTTTTCAATGTGAGGATATAATATTCATATTCATATTCATTTACAACTCAATTTTGATGATTGCAACACAGTCAATTTACTGTATCAGCCGGATCGTCCACTGCTGAACTCAGCCTCCCCCAAGGGGGTTTATGCCATAATCCCCACAGATGTCGAGAGACAGGGATCGCAGTGTAAGTTGGCAGTTCTTTAGAAGGCGCTGCTGCCCACCTTCCAGTGAAATTAATTCCAAACTATTATTTTAAATATGCATCTCTAATCCTTCCAAGGTTATGTTTATATTTCTTTCGAATAGCTATTGAACTTTTTAACAGTAATAAAAGATTCGGTTACGATCGGTCCCCATTCGGTACACCCTAGTACAATTTAGTCTCAAATCGCTTACGAATATCAAGATGTACGCGCAGAGCCATTGAGCAAATTACTCAACCGGTAATGCGTGCGCGCAACTGATTTGACCAATTTGAAACCCATTTAAGGCGATACAAGCGAAAGTGAATGGCTAAGGACCACTTGCTAATATTACTCATGTTTGAAGACGTCGTTTAAACTTGAGTTGGGCAATCTTGAATGGTATTTCATACATGCTTACTATAGATGAAATTACTATTACTGCAGAAATATTTCAAATGCGATTTTTTAGATACGGTTGACTAATTTCTAGCAGGACAGGCAGAACAAAATGAATAAATACTTATTATTCCGAAGAACATAGCTGGAACCCTAAGCACCGTAGGCCTTACCACATAAGGGAACATTAATATTCATGTTTTTTCTTGGCTTTCTTCTTAATTAATATGCTAACAGGCATTGTCAACACACCTACGTACAAGTCCCTCAGTAAGATACTACTACGTAGGCGGCAGCGACGGTTTGTAGGCGATTGACTGCGCGTGAGTTGATGTCATGGCCATTCATTGCTTCGGAAACTATGGGTTTTACTTTGACTATCATTTAATACAAAATCACTTAACAGCAAGTTAAAAGCATCTAATTCAACAATCGTGGAAATTAGATATGCAGGAATAGCGGTAATTCCAATACAGGATAAAAGGTTGCCATCGAAATGTCAACAACTAAAATTACTGATATACGCAATTTTATCTTGATTACCAATGAAGGAACAGTAATCGTGTGTAAATACTGTTTAATTGGATATTATATTCTACTCGGATATTTGATCAGCCCACGAACGAGCCATTAAGAACACAGTTAATTATAATTTCAATTTATAGTTCAACAAAGTCGTCACAAATCGAGAAAAATACATTTTGTCATCGAACACATACCTACTAGATAAGTTTTACGTCATCGCCAAAAATAGAGAAGCGAGATTTTTGGTCGAAGCTCAGAAGTAATCAATTCCCGTTTGGACTTTAGATTCCTTTTTTGAAAGCGGTCGTCGGAAGGGTCACGGGGTCAGGAAACGCAAAAGGCGGAATGTGGCCGTTTACTTAACAAAGGCTGTCGGCGCGCGGTGGCGGTAGCGCCATTGCCTGACGAATTAAAAAGTTAACGGGCTGCGCGCGGCGGCGGCGCGGTGGCGACGCTCGTCGCGGCATGCCGGCGCCAGCGCCGTGACCTTGTCTAGTTATCGCGAGTGACCCTCGCGCACGCAGATTAGGTGATAGCCACTCGCACACCCGTCATACCTACCTAGCTTACCCCGAACAAAACAACTGACGTCAATCACCACACCACACACCAATTTCTTTCAGATACTTTTACTTTACAGTTTCAAAATTGATAATAATATAATTAAGTAAGCAAATGCCATTCCGTAAAAAAAAAAAATAAGATGAGAGCGGTGAAGAAGAGAATAATGAAAACGAAAGCGGTACTTCTGAACTTTTGACTAAAAAGACCTAGGAAACAAACATGATGTCACTACTAAAAATAGATCCTCGAACTAGAATGATACTGTTTACATTACGAATGTAAAGCATAACATAGATGAAAGTTTGTAGATTGTTGATAAGTGTGAGAGTTTCAAATGAAGACACGAGGACTGCAGTGACGTCAGGACTCACGTAAAGATACAGAAACAAACAGTAGCGATAAATATACTGATAACGATTGGCACTGATAACTGAATGCAACCCACGTGAAGTCAGTCACGGAACGCGTGAGTAGGATCTGGATGAAAAAGTAGAAGATACACTTCCAGATAATACCAAAATGCGAATATAGAGAACAAATTTCATGAAATCTGCATATATAGGTACTTCTAGGGAAACATGCTAACAAGAATCAACCGATTTCATTTAGCTTAGTTGACGTTAGATTAGGTTATATTCTACCTGGTGATGAATTAGCTGATGATGATTTTAAGTATTGACAAGTTACAAAACGTACACATAGTGTTCGTTTCAATTTGAAACTAAAGCGAAGATTCTCGATTGAATCATGACACGAAAAGCATTCATACCAACAACGACCATATATTTACGGGAGCCATATACCTATTACGATGGAGCACATTCTATTTTGAAAACAACACCGTCAGAATAGCGCACTGGGATCCGACTTTGATTCGAGAGCGGGTTTCGTGCGTTGTGTAGTGTAGTATGTTTACATGATGCACTTGTTGCGCGGGTCAACGGCCTCGCGTCACGTACCGGGCTTGCAGAGGCGGCTCCAGTGGTAGGGGTTGCAGCACTGCTGGTCCGAGCAGAGAGGCATCCTGCGAAGCTCGGACAGGTCACGGAGGTCTGCGAAGCGGAAGGCGCGGATGACTGCAAGACGTAGTTGTGGGGCGGCGTGGCCGGCCGGCACGCACTCGAGGCCGGCGGGGCCCGCGTCCAGCGCCCGGGTCAGCCGTCGCAGCTGATCGTCAGGCAAGGCGGGCGCGCCGGCCGACTCCAGCCGCCGCCGCAGCGCGCGTCTCCGGAACATCACATGCCGCCGACGGCGTCACAAGTCGCGCGGCCGCTCGCGCCACGCGACACTCGCACTGTAACGGCGCGACATCACTCGCCGCCTGCCACCACTCGACTGACGGACACGAGGCCTGCTCGCCCCACTCGCCCATAACACTCACATGCCACGGTGAGACGCCTCTCAAATTATTTCTCCCTAATAAGTCTCCGATGAAGATTATAGAAGTCCACTTGTAAGGGTCGTTAGAACATACTGGTCTGGGCAAGAATAAACCATTACATTTTATTGCTTTCATAACAAGTGATTGTCAAATTTAGTAAACTTTTTCTCATAACCTGTGCTACCTGCATTGTACTTAGTTAGTGATTATGACACTTAAATTTTTCAGTGGTTTTAACAATATCATAATTTAACAATTTGATTAAATTATCACTATTCCTGACATCACCACTCTATTATCACCAAATGTTATCAAAGTTCTACTTTGAATCACATTTTTATTTAAGGTCGTGTTCGACTATATAAGCAACGACACAATTTAAATTTCAGACTACATATTTCAAATACATTGTACGGAGTGTTTTTCAAATAAATAGCATAACTACCATGTCTACCATTGAAGATTGAGTATGTGAAAGATGTTATTTTGTTATTCTTATTGAATTTATATAATTTTCATCGGAAAAATCAATTGTTTAAACATGAAAATTCGTCAATAACTTTATGTAAGTAGTGTGTAGTAATTTTTTTTTGTTAATTGCTGATAGGCTTGCCTTTGACCATTATCTTACCTGATGGTAAGTGATGATGTGGTCGAACATGTTGTTCAGGCTAACCTACAATTACTCGCTTTCAAGGACTGACCGTGGGTGCTTGGTCACAGATTTTTTACTTGAAGCTAGCTAGGCGGGCATTTGCAAAATGCCCTACCATTATGTGAATTAAAAATTTACATGACAAACCAGCAATATAATCAGATTAATGTTATTGACCTACTCAAGACCGAACTATCTGTCAAATATGTGAGACCAACTTCCCGAAAACTCGGCAGATCTCCAAGAGCTGACCACCCTGTAGCGGGCGGCGGCGAGACGTTCGGGGTGGGGGGGTGACTGGCGCCACCGACGCGGCGTCAGGTGCACGCCGATGTGTGCGTGAGGCGCCATCTCACACACACACAGACACTAGTGCACACTACACGCATGCACCACCAACCACACAGATAAGACCGTCGCTATCAACCGGCTTTTTCTACCTACCGCTATAAGTGATTCGTGCTAAAAATTTATTTAAAATTAATATTATATCTCAATTGGCTTGTGATATTTTCTGTTACCTATATAAATATAAATTAGAGATCAAAAATAATCAATAGGCAAGTATAATTATGATTAATAATCTAATTTGGTGGACAAATTTATGAAATAATCACAGATTATTGTTCTCATTCGAATTGTTAATATAAGTTCTCATATAGTATTTATCAGCATTCATATTTTACAGAATAATAAAGCTATTGAAATGTTACTTTAAATGTCTGTTCTGTCAGGTTGTTAGTCTATGTCAATCCGTTGTTCGGAATGTGCGGAGCGAAAAGACACATCAAGTTAATAAATAACTGCGCCAGCCGCCGCAAGATAGCAACCGAATCTTTGCACCCGTGCCGTGCAATTATCACTTACTGCATAACGACGTCCCTGCCAATAAGGTTTTGCTTTTCGATTATTTAGCAACATACCATTGTATTGTGTTTACCACGTTTATGTCTGGTACAATGTCTATAAAGAAGTTCAAAGTTGTTAAGTTTTTGATTATTAAATTATACTTACCCCTCTTATTGTCTTGCTTATCTTTTGTAAGGTCGTTGCACCGGTTGGCGGCCTTTTAGTCGCCTTCCTAACTTTGCTCCTTGAAATTAGTATGATATGTCCATTATTCAGGTTCTGATTATTTCTGTAGGGGTAGCAGATATCATCAAGTTATTTTTCGAAATAAGTATTGGAGAACTATTTTAACAGTTTTTTTTTAAATAAATAATTACCTAAAATTTACTCAAAATGCCGGTTGACGGCCACTTTTTTCAGTTCGCGGCCACCCTACAGTTAGTTCGCGGCCGCCAGTTTTACATACAATATTGACTTACGAGTATTCCATACTTCTTTGCGTTTTCGTACACTTTTCGTTATATAATGGTCCCACATTTCGTTTTATTGTCACTCAAATGCCTTTACTCTTAAAAAGCACGTTCTCTTAAATTTTCGACCCTTTCTAGTGCTCTAACTTAACCTTACCTTACACTATTCTAACATCTCTTTTTTCCACAGGATTTTTTCATCTAGTCTGGGTTCACGCACTACTAATTCGTCATTCAGGCATTCTAATCTCTACAGTATTTTACTTTCTCCTACCAACTCACCTCTATAATTTCTGCACCAATTCTTCCCTCTGTCTTTTCTTCTTTCCTTCCGCTATTTTCCCTCCTTTCTTTCCTTACTCGAAACTCTTAACCTCTAGGTAATGATTTATTCTTCTTCCGTACTTCTAACATACGACACTTTCATTCATCTATACAGCAGTTATTTTTCTCTCGTTGTTAAACACATTAGGTACATTACTATCTCTACAAATAATAAAATAAAACAATGTTTTATAATCAATTTATATTGCAACAAATTAGGTTTGGTTAACATTAACATTTTGTTTTTATTATACTCTATAATTTGAGCGTATAAGACTAGTATTTTAAATAGTCAACATTTATATGTATTAGTTAACTTGTAAACAGTAACTATTAGTAATCAGTCTTCAACAATTTCTATGAAACCTGTAATAATGTATATTGTACTTATAAAAAATAAATAAAGTTAACAGTCTTTAATTAAGTAGGTACTTATTGGTACGAGATCAAAATAATCAACTAAAACAACGAGCTAGAAGAATACAAAACTATTCCTTATCAATAATGCACATGTTACACTTGAACGGTTTATCTTTAACATCATCATAAGTCAGTCCTATAAAATCAGTGCACTTCAAATGAAACCATTTAGTACAAAAATCACAGCCAACATTTTTGTTTTCATCGTCCTCAGTGTCACTGTTTAAGATATTTGCGCATTGGCCACAATTTTGTTTTGATGTTACCTCTTTAGTCTTTAAAAGTTTTCCTTTTTTAAGTTTCTTGGCATTGTGTATTTCTTTTTTTTTCTTTGCTTCCTCTTGCTTACGCTTAACGGCTTGCTTTCTAGCTTCTTTAGCTTTTTCTTTCTCCTCATTCTTTTCTTGTTTAACTTTTTCTTTTAGTAGATGGTATTCTCGCCATTTTTTCCCTGATATCGCCGACGGAATACGATCTTTGGATACGTTTTGTTTGGACTTTTCTAAAGGTTGGGGTATAAACAGATGTTGCTCGAATACTGTGTTTGGATCTATTGAAATTTTGTTGTTGGCGGATGCGGATGTAATTGTAGAAGATGATGGTTTCTTCGACAGAACGTCATGAGAATCGGAATGTTGTGATATAGTTGGAATAACTGTAACGTCATCCAGTGATAGAAGAGACCTTCCTTTTAGTTGCTGGCAAGTGACACCAAATGTCAAAATTTCATTTGCATCTTTCGATTTTTCGCCGGTAGTAACGGTATATAATGGCAAGTTGTCTTTTATAGTTGGCACTTGAGCTAATGTTACTGAGTCGGTGTCACGATTTTCAGATCCCAGTTGCTCTTTTGGTACACTATGTGGAACTACTTCGGTGCAAGTTTCCAAACTTCCAGGTTCATCTGTAATCTGGGTTTGGTGTATCTGTTCTGTGCATAGAGGGACGTTATTCGAGTCCGGTTTTGAAGATGGAGAGTTTTCATTAGGAACTAGAGATTTGGAGCTTATGTTTCGGTTTTTGGGTGTGCTGGTTTGGAATGGTATGACCACAATATCGTCCAGTGAAACCACTGTTCCCAACTCAAGGCCGCTAAAATCAGATGTAACTAAATTCGACAAGTAATGATTTGGAATACTCTCAGAGGTACGTTTGGGAACTTCAGCCGCAATAACAAGAGTCAGTGGGGCAGGATCATGTATATGCGACGGAGCGAGATCAGTAACATTTGCTGATGTAACATCGGAAACATGCGGCGGGTTTGGATCGGAAACGTGTGGCGGAGCGAGATTGGAAGCATTCGCAGATGAATGAGCCGAAATATTTGATAAAAAATTAGGAATGCTCGACAAGTTGAGTGTTGAGTTTGTATTGTCTTCGGATCCGGTAATATATTGAGGTTCTCTGGGTTCTGACCTTCTCAGCTTTTTGATTTCCTTTAGGATAAATTTTGTGTCAATGTTCTTCTCTTTTAGGACTGGTCTCAAATGACGAATCACTTTGCGGGTAGCGATGAGGTCTTCATTCGTTATTCCCAAGTTCTCACGCGAACCATTCGCTCGACTAAATTGTTCTAATGTGTTTTGAACACATTTCGTATAGTCTACTGCGTTCGGATCATACGGAAAAAGACCACATCGCCTGAATCCATTGACGATATTGATTTTCATTTGTGGATTTTCAATAATGTCTTTAAAAAGAAGACAAAAATTTGTTTTTGTTACAGCTTTGTTCAGATTTTCTGGCTTTGCAAGAAATTTTCTGACGTGACTCTTCCACTGGGCTTTTAATGGAGCAAACACACTGACATCGGCAGGCTGCAGCATGTGCGTTGTATTCGGGGGAAGAGCATATAAAATAATTTCAAGCTCTTCACAGACAGAGCTCAACATTAAAGACATATGCGACTTATGTCCATCGACTAGCAGAAGAACGGGCTTCTTGATATTGTTTTCTATTATCCAATTATTGAAATCATTAGTGATGTATTCGAAGAATACATCTCCATTCATCCACCCGGATTCGCTTCTTCCTAGACTCCAGTGTTGTGGCATGTTGTCTGTTAAACTTTTTGGTGGTCTAATATATGGAAAAACCACCAATGGCGGGCACATCTTACCAGAAGCGTTGAATGTTGCGAGTACTGTTAGGTTATCTTTTTCGTTGCCGGCTTTAATTTGGTAGAGATTTCGATAAACTTTTGGCCCAAGAACTTTTCCTGTTTTTGGACAAAGTGAAAAACCACTTTCATCTCCATTGAATATCCTTTCGGGTTCTGTAAGTATATCCAAGTGTCCCTCTTGCGCTAAAAATATTTCCAGTTCGCGGAACCACAATCGAATCGATTCTTCGGTCACCCTAGCGCGAGCTTTGTTGATTCCTTCTGCTGATCTTACTGATATCTCAGGATGTCGTTTTAAAAAGTTTAGATACCATGTCTGCCCAGGACGATCATCCTTAAAACGATTCGGCTTTTTTAAATCTTTGAAAATTTTTTGAACGGTATCTAATAGCTCTTGCTTCTTCACGGGAAAACCACATTTCGCTATATTTATAAGCCAATCTACAACTTTTTTTTCGCCTTGTTCTCCCAGCACTGGCTCGGGACCCTGTTTTTTTAGTTCGTCTGTTCTTCTGCCACTTAATCGATCTTGAATTGTACATCTCGGAATACTAAATTTACGTGCTGCTTCTCTGATTGGGATATGGTCTTCACGAATTTCTTTTAATGCCTTCTGTAGAGTTTCAGCAGTGTAACTCACAGTTTTTTTTTTGAGTTTTTTCGTAGACATCTGTAATAACAAAAATTATCTAAACACCAACCAAAACAGTATGTGTGAAAGAAGTGGCCGTAAACTGACACCTCTATTATCAAATAGTCAGATAACGGCCGTCTATTTTTCATATGATTTTGAGACGGCCGCGAACCAGATTTGTTTTGTTAGCATGTGTTAGTTTGCGGCCACATTACAGCTATAAATCCATATAAAATTATATTTTGGGGGCCGTGAACTAACTATATCATTTAAACCAACCCCAACAATAAAAGAATGTTGCACAAAGCGAAGCTTTATTTACATTAATAATAGGAATGAAAGCTAAATGATTTCATTCAGTGAGCTAGTGCCGCGGCCACCCGGCCGTATACCAACTTTACTAAAAATTTATTGCGTTGGTTTGCGGCCACCAAATAAAACTGGTATTAGATTAATTTACTCCCAAAATAAATGCAAAATTACATGAAACAAACAACTATGTTAACTCAAAAACAATCACACTAGTAATAAGTAATCGTTAACATGAAATACTTACTTTTGAAGCGGGACCTGTTCGCTATTTTTTGCGCAGCTTTGCGTACGTGTGTGCGCTGACAGCGCGACTGGCAAAATGGACGATTTATTTCCGGCACTTGGATTAGGTTAACCGACCAATTAGAATAGGCATTACATTCTGCAACTATCCTACTTTTTAAAGTGCCACAACGCGTTGGTAAGAGTGAGATAGAATTCTTATTATTGCAATATTTATACGGTTCGTCCTCTAAAAGACCGCGAAACAACGCAGGGCCGCGATCCAGCGTAATGACCCTATGTCTGTAACTTTGTTTTTGACTATTTCCATAGCAACATCTAATAACATCACCTCCCACAAATAGGAAAGATAGTGCTTTAAAGTTACCCTGTATTCAAATTTATTAAAAGTAGATGCAATGGTGTGACCATTAGTGTGGATAAAATTGGATGTTCTTGAAAAGTATTAAGTAAATATAGTAAAAAAGGAGAGTTGTTAGAGTAGGAGAGGATGTCATTCGAGATGCTGAATGACATGACGATGGCAAGACGTGGTAGCGACCCTCCTAGCATCTTCCTCTAGATTTCCTCGGGCTTGTAATAACGCAGCCTTGATTGGAATAATTAACGTTTCGAACTTGTAGCATAATGTAGAACATCCGCTTGGTTAACTAGGTTTCACTTTTTTTTACCTTATTGTGATGTAACAAGCTCGAGGCCCACCTGATGTTAAGTGGACTAACCTCTGCCTATAACAGGCGCATTTTATCAACGAAGAATTGCACTGTGCCCGTCACACGGAGACGTACAGTTGTGTAGTCTCATGTGCCTGTAATTTTACTGACTCTCAAGGACTGCTGCCGGAACACACTGTTAGGTGTTTGGCGACAGATTAGAGTAATATTACCTTAGATAAAGAAACAATTATCTGATCTGTGAATATTACTCACTCAACAGTGGAGAACACACCAATACTATAATTTTTGCTCAACTTAAAGAAAAACGAGGTGTCTTTAGTGGTTACGGTGTAATTTAGAAGTACTTATCCCATGAAATATTTTGTTCACTCTATTATAAGTCCGATACGTATACTATAAGAGAAGAATCTAAAGAACTGAATTTGATGTACTTCTCAATGTTGTATCATCGTGAAACTTGGCGATTGTTTATAGTTCTGTTGATAGTAAAGTAGCTGCCATTGCTTAGTGATGAAGCAGGAAGGTCTTTATTGGATGAAACTCTTTATTGGACCAGCGTATTTTTGAATTATTTGCAACATAAAGTCAACGCTGCGTAGCGCTGCTTTTACAGGTCTGTATCGTTTGAATTGTAGTATGTAGGTAATCGTTAAACTTATTTCTTTATTTTTAATATGTTTATTTATTTTTATATATATATACTAACTTTAAAATGAACATTTACTGAATAGGTGTTTTCATGGCTAATATCCTAACAAAATATGGGGTTCTTTAACAAAAAAACTTTATCCCTAATCGTATCATCGTTTTTGATGTCATTATAATACAAACTTTATAGAATCAAGTGCGAATTAGACCCGCACTACTATTTTTGATAAATACAGCTAATATAATTGTGGTTTGGTGTGGAAACCTCGGTCCAGTAGTTGAACTATTACTTGCCCGGTTCATTTTTGGCTATGTTTTTAGATGAAATATTTTGTTTATCTCCATAGATTTCGCGCCTGGTGCCAATGTGATTCTTATATTGCTATCCAAGTGAACTTTAAAAATTTGTGAGTAGTCTTAATAAGTCAGCAATGTAGAAACTCACGGATATGGCGGAGAATTTAAAATTTAAGTTTTTCACAATTATTGTAGGGTTTCGTAGCGACTGTACAGATCATGGTTATTACTCGTATTATGTTTAACATTATAATATATATGATAACAATCCACATGGTTACATAAATTACCTCTAAAATCACCAACAATGTTAGAAGTCACGTTTACCCGTAACAAATACAATCTCTTGTCTGAAACTCGCGTTTTACGTGATCAGGCGCATTTTTGACCGCATACAACGCATTGTGACTCGAATCTTCGACGATTAAGCTCTATCGAATCAGCTTGAGTCTATACCCTTTGGCACAGCGTAGATATGTTGGATCACTCTGTATCTTTTACCGTGTCTGTCCTACCGTGATGTTTCATATAATTCATCTTGACGTCTAGATGTTCACAACCTTGCGCTTCTCACGGCATTTTCTGCCTCGCACTGCCACAACGTGACACCAGCTTAGGAGCCTTCAAAAAGACAGCATATTCGTTTCTTACAGGGTGGCAACACATCCTTGAGAGCTCGGGTATTGCGTATATTCGTGGGCGACAGTGATCACTTACCATCAGGTGATCTGCCTGCTCGTTTGCCCACCTATCCCACAAAAAAGGTACAATAGAAGATCTAGCAACATAACCATAAAAATTAAAAAGTTTTCATTTCCAGCCAGATGGCGGCATTCGCCCCGATTAGATGCTGGAAGTCAAAGTGTGCCAAAATCACTAGGGAAATATTGTGACGATTATGGCCCATCATCACCGCATCATCACCTTCTTAGCCTTATCAGTATAATATATCTTCTCTAATAAATACCAGAAATAGTGATAGATTAGTATATAAGTATGCTCATAAGTTGGTACGCTATCAGAAAAATAGTTACTCTATGTCAAATAGTTACTCAAAATATGTAATAAATTACCACAATATATTAAACAATTAAATAACGTTTGCACAAATTTAAGAATGAACAATGTCTGGTTGCTGCATCATGCCTTCTACTCTCTTGATGAATATTTTATTTTTATGACGCATGGTAAGTTATAACTTACGAGTAGGTATATTCGATTAGATTTAAGAAACCTGTTTACCATAAGAACAGGTACTTACCTACTTTTAGAAATTAAATTTCAAATTTACTTCTAGGTTAGCCTTAACAACATCTTCGACCACATCATCACTTACCATCAGGTGAGATAATGGTCTAACCGATCAGACATAAACAAAAAAAGAAAAAATCATTATAAGTTTTTACATGCCAGTAATTTCATAAAATGTATGATCTTAAATTAATTTACTTTTAACAACATTATTGTACCTACTCATATTTGAACCAAATAAATGATGTTATATTCTAACAGCATTGAGATATACATAGGTATATTATCTTTAAACATGTTTCAGCAAATAACACAGGACAACACAATGAATTGATTAGATTTTTTTATTATTAAAAGTTTTATTGTATTTTATTGGATTCGGTTTTATTGCCGGCCGCCTGCGTGAAGCAAACTCTTATTGGTAGAATACTTTCTACCTTTTGGATAATCACATAGTTAGGATGGAAAGGGTCCCCGGTGTGCATCACCCCAATCACAACATTAGTGGCGATATGCTGCTCATTAACCCCTTTTGCCCCATAGTCTCTTTTACGACATTCGAGAGGAGGATATGGTATATTCCTTATATTAAAAAGGCCGGCTTCATATGGTCGGTATCCCATTTCCCATTTCGAAACTGATGCGAAACTGGCTTCAATTTCGCACGATAAAATATGTGTTAGGTTCATGATTTGTATGGATTTGCTGCGCTTGAAATCTCGAGTCATTTTCCGGATTGGATTTCCAAAACGGGATTCTATATCTGATCCATAATCGATGGTATGTGGCTGGCATAAGCCAAGAACTGTAAGGCTATTAAACAAGATTTTATTATGATAACAATAAAAGTTAGGTGCCTAATAGCTCGGTCGCGAATACAATGCAGTGTTGTGCAGTCATAGAAATGGCTTGCAGAACTTTTGTGTGTTCTATACACTTCACTTTGAAAACTATCGCGAGTTTTATCCATATTAACTTATTAGGAACCGGCTAGGACCCGCGTTATGTTTACCGGAAAGTAGTATCTTTCCGGTAAATATAACGCGGGTCCTAGACGGTTCCTAATAAGGTAATATGTTCTATACACTACATTTATTTTAATTTTACCAATCTTTAATATCATGTAAATAATAACGGAAACGGATTTCAAAACTGAGAATATGAAATAACTTCTGTATCATGCTGATTCAAACACTCTGTAGGCACATTTTTATGATCATCAGCTTAACTAAATATATAACAAAGGACTTAGGCACTTTACATTATTATTATTTATAATCAGTTAGTATGTATTTGGTTGGAGGATGTTATTGTGACGGAACAAGCACGAGGCCCACCTGATGTTAAGCGGTATCCTCTGCCTATAACCCATTTGTTGATGCATTTCATCACAAGTGACGACTGCACTGCGCCCATCACCTTGAGATTTGCCTGTAATTTCACTGGCTCTCAAGGACTGCTGCCGGAACACACCGTTAGGTGCTTGGCGACAGATTTTCTACTTGAGGGCGGGCATTCTAAAAATGCCCTTCCACCATGCAAAACTTTACCATTAATATAATAGTTTTTTTTCTAATACAAATAAATGTATTTTATCCTTAATGTGATACATTTATGATGAGTTTCTAACTTCTAAACTAGGCTGGTGGCCTGTATTTAAAGAGCCAAGTCTTTCCTGGCTTTAGTGAATCTGTTACAGATCTATATTTTAGCCTTTCTCATATACTACTGTTTAGTAACAATTCAATATTGAACCAATGAATTAAAACAGATATATAGGAAAAGTAATTTTACGAAATTTGGTTTACATTCGAAATTAACGTCTTTTTGCAAATTTTTAATAATTAATATTTACTGTGTAGTATTGCGTGTATGAGTTTAAGTGAATGTTTGCGAGGGATGTGAAAGGTGTATGTATCGGTGTGTGTTTCTGTATATGAGTGAGTACTTTGCGTGGATTATGAAAGAGAGTAATCAATAGAAACTGATAATCTGGTAGGAATAAAGATTTTCGAATTGTTATATGAAATAAAACTAGTTAAAATAACAAAAGGGACACTTACCTTCCTCAACTGTTCACAACATCCCGCAAAATCATCTTCAGGGCATTAAAACTTCACTCAACTAGATTCGTAGCTATATATGTTTGACATAATATTATAGTACCATAATCTGTCAATAACTATTGGAGTAAGGATTGCAGTGACAGTTTTATTAGTGTATGAGTTCCTTCAAGAGTTTAAACGCAATTTTTCCTTTTAGAGTTTCAAACTAAGTATTCATTTTACTTGCAAATTGCACAATATATTAGAGAGCCATTTTTATAAGTGCTTGCGATGTAATTACCATTAAATATCTTACGTTATATCATTTTAAATATTTCGTACGTCGTCGTAAAGTTTTTCGAGTTTTCGCGGCAAGATGGCGGCGTCGGTCATGACGGCCAGTCCACGCGCGAATGGAAGAAAACCGCGAAAATGTCCGTTTATATGCGTGCGCAGATATTAAAGTGCTTACTTGTAAGCCTTTCGTCGTTGGCGCCAAACAATGAATGAAACAGAATGGGGAGGCTGTGTGTAGCCTTCAAGGAGGTTTTTTTTTATGAGTGGGTCTATGGAACTATAACAACAACTAATTTCATAATGACCTCTATAGACTTTTATTGTTTTTAGCTATAAAATATCATCGTTTTAATTTCGTGTTACCTACATGCATAAAATAAAATACCATTCATTTATTAGGTACTGCGTAAAGACAATGTACTGTCCTGTATCAGTCGGATTGTCCACTGCTGAACACAGCCTTCCCCATTAAGGGGTTTGCCATAGTCCCCGTGCTTGGCAGGCGTCTTGGGGATCGCAGTATTGAAGCGATCGTAACGAAGTTTACTTAGCTGTTCTCAACCGATCAGCAAAGTTAAGCAACGTCGCGCGCGGTCATGAGTTGGATGGGTGACCGCTAGTGACATTACTACTGAGCGTTTCCGTGCTTCGGAGGGCACGTTAAGCCGTCGGTCCCGGTTGTTGTCTTAGGATGGCAGTCGTTATAGCATGGTGGTAGGGCATTTTGCGAATGCCCGCCTGGGTAGCTACCACCCTCAAATAGAAAATCTGTCGCCAAGCACCTAACGGTGTGTTCCGGCAGCTGTCCTTGAGAGCCAGTAATTCTAGGTTAGCCTGAACAACATCTTCGACCACATCATCACTTACCATCAGGTGAGATAGTGGTCAAAGTCTAACCTATAAAGCATTAAAAAAAAAAAAGTATATAATTTATGAGTTCCTCAGAAGGCGCTGCTGCTCACCTTCCGATATTTTTCCCTAGTCGCCTCTTACGAGACCCACGCGGAGAAAAGGGGTGTAGTTTGTGTGGTGGCACACCAGGGGTTCAATAAAAAAATGTGCGTTGTTAAAATTCTAAATTACTTTGACAAATTAATGTTTGGTATAGTAAATAAAGAGTAGTTCTTTTCGTATAAATTTATGACAATTTAGTTTTAGATAAGTTAATAACAATAATAACTATGATACTATTGACAGCATTTTTTTCTAAAGTCAATACCTATTATATAGAATTAAAAACAATATCGCGTAGTTTTAGGTAAATAAGCAATATCATATATTTCAAATAAATCATAATAGTAATTATATGTACATAAGTGTACAATAAGTATGTACATATACCCAATACTAACCGATTTTCATTTAAACGTGGTCCCATAGAAAATATTCAGTAAATTAGGTTACACATAAGTAAGCTAAATCACATGGAACATATGTATTGTATGTAATCTAAAGTTCAGTCATCACACACGCATACTTTCGCACCTAATATTAACCTATAGTACCACCAACTAAACTGCGCAGTCTTCGAGGGCGCTACTGGTCAAGGAAATCAACTACAAACTGTCACAATTTGAAGGAATGTTGTAGTTCTTTTTTTTGCCGCCTGAACAGATAAGTTGGTGGGACAGTAACGCCTTTTAGTGTTATTTTTATACAATGACGTTATAAAGACATACATTTGTATATTGAGTCATTATCTAAAATTATTCAAAATATTGTTTTGCTGATAGATAAACCATTGACCACAGTCTGACCTATTGATAAGTGATGATGTAATAAGGAAGATATATACAAAAATGCGAACTGTCTCTCAAGGACTGCCAGCTGCTAGAAAACACCGTTACTTGCATGGCGACAGATTTTCCACTTAAGGGTGGTAGCTATTAATTGGGTAGATGGCGTGCATTTGCAAAATGCCCTGTCATGGTCATCATCACACCAAACGAAACGTCCACCGTTGAAGAAGGTGTGAAAGGAAAGGATTTTCCATAATACCCGTGTTTTCCAGGCGTCTTTGGGATCGCAGTAGAAATTGACAGTATTTTAGAAGGCGATGCTTTCCACCTTCCGGTATTTTTCCCTTAGTCGCCTCTTATGACTCCAACGACCCATAGGAAGAAATTGGGGTTTCTAACCTAACCCCACGGGCTGCCATGTTAAGTATTGAGTATTTAAAATAATTATTAATTAAACTAGTTATTATTACGAAGCTAAGCTTAAGCTACGAAAAAGCTACGAGCAGCTACGAACGTTAGAAGATTACGCCTTGCAAAAGATTTCAACGCACTCTCTCTTCCGCGTATGGTGTGTGTATATCTGATAACTATACCTTTTTGGATAAGAGTACTCTTACAGCCGGTTTCTGAAACGCAAATTAGTGATAAATTACGTTAAATGTTTGTTAATCCATTGTTAAATGCAAATTGGGTTGCTGAAAACTTCATGTGACTGTTTGTCAACACTGATGTCAAATCTCCGATTAAACGCCAATTAATTCAATTTTGGGTTTCCGAAAAGCCTTTTTTGTATGTTAACGGTTTGTCAAAGTGAATTGTGCTAATTTCCCAAAATCGACCAATTATTCGAATATTAACATCTTGAAATCGTAAAGATATATAAAATATGGCTTTTAAAATGGTTTAAGGAGTAGCTACCTAAATATTTACTCTATAAATAATAATAACTGATACGATAGTACTAGTACATAATTATACCAAATATGACTACACTTATTACTACTACGTAAATATGGTATTAATGACGACGTGATTTTTTAGTGTTGCTGCTCATTACGTTTATCATCATCACCACATCAACCGGAAAATCCAGCATTGAACAAGGTCTCCCACATTAGGAGATTTGCAATCCCCACGCTTGGCAGGAGTCTCTTGGGGATCTCAGTAAAAATTGTCAGTGTATAGAAGGCGATGCTGGTATTTTTCCCTTAGTCACCTCTTACGATATCCACGGGAAAAATTGTGGGGGGTAACATTCTAACCCTGCACCCCACAGGACTGCTCAATACGGTGCTATAACCTCCTGACGGCCTTATTATGCAAACCCCAGCTGTATATACTTCCAACGAAAGAATTCGCTTGAAATCTTATGGATGACCGCCTTCCAGACCTCAACAATCTTTGAGGAAGCACCTTTTGGGTAAGAAGGGCGTTAAGATATGGTTTAAAATTTTGTTGTTCGTCTGATATGCAGCAATAACCGGGTGTGAGCAGTGTAACCTGTTTAGATTTTTCGAGTACATAATCATAAGACATCAATCACTTACCATCAGTTGAGATATATATATTTTTTTTAGGCTTGTTAGTTTAGCCTTTGACCACTATCTCACCTAATGGTAAGTGATGATGTGGTCGAAGATGTTAGGCTAACCTAGAATTACTGGCTCTCAAAGACAGCTGCTGGAACGCACCTTTATGAGATTGGCGATTTTCTACCTGAGGGTGGTAGCTAGTCAGGCGGGCATTTGCAAAATGACCTACCACCATGAAAAACAAAGCCAACAACAAAAAATGCTGCTGTTTCACTTTTACCTAAATCGACTTTTGTGATCATCCGACCAAAAACCAAAACGTAGTGATTACATACTCATTGCAACGGTGGAACATTCCCTAGATTAATAAGTTGGTAACCATAGTAACGGCGGCGAAGCACAGAAATGATTTAGCATTGATTTCATGTCAAAACAAAAGAGACAACGTTATGCGTTAAATAAAGACAAAATACAACAGAATGAATGAATATGAACGACTTTTTCAAACTTCATGTTATCATAGATAAACAAGCATGTGTTATGTAATTTTAAGTTAATATGCGTTCCAGAAACCCGTTGAAAGTTAGCAGATTGTTAATTGTGACGGCTTGTTAGATGAATCGAGCTTTGACACGCGTACGGGAAACCGGCGGGTATTGCACAATTATCTGATAAAATTAAATATGTAATTTATTTTGTAAATATTATATAGTGGTTAGTAAACATAAATTTTAAAACGCTGTTATAAGGTCTAAGAAAGACTAGGTGGTCTTTCCACTCGTCAAAACTATATCTTTGTTTTTTTTTAATAAATAGATTCTGACGTTACTTTGCGGAAATCCATATTTAATTATAACAAATATTTTTAAAATATTTTACGAAAACATCAAATTAATATTTAAATAAAACACTTCAAAAATACAAAATAATGTCTAGTGACAATTAAGCCTAATATTTTTTTTATCCTTGTTAGTTTAGCCTTTGACCACTACCTCACCTGATGGTAAGTGATGATGGGGTCCAAGATGTTGTTCAGGCTAACCTAGAACTACTGGCTCTCAAGGACAGCTGCCGGAACACATCGTTAGGTGCTTGGCGAAATATTTTCTACTTGAGTGTGGTAACTAGCCAGGCGGGCATTCGCAAAAATGCGCTACCACCATGTTGTAACGACTGCCATCCTAAGACAACAACCGGGACCGATGGCTTACCGTGCTCTCCGAAGCACGGAAGCGCTCAGTAGAAATGTCACTAGCGGTCACCCATCCAAGTCATGACCGCGGCGGACGTTGCTTAACTTTGCTGATCGATTCAGAACGGCTAAGCAAACTTCGCTACGAGCGCTTCCATCTTTATACTATGATAGTTATTATAATAGTAATTCGAAAGTTTGTAGTGTGAAAAGTTACATACACTCACACATTAATAACATCTGGGGATCGATTCTCTTAGCTATTGAACGGCGGCGTTAACGCAACTTAATTGCATGAAAATTGCAGTTTTTGACAGTATCCGTAGTCTGCCCGCTATTTAGGTTCGATCGCAAGTCAGTGGCTTGCTATCAATAGTTTTTGACATATTTGGTATGCTGTAAGCTATTTCGTTGCGATTGCGTTGCTACAGTGTCATAAAATATTATGGAGGATTTTAGATAGAAAAATAGCTAAATGATTTAAATACATTTATTTAATGTATTGTTTGCTAGAAAAATAGTGTATTTATACAGTGGATTAGGCCGAAGCAACCACGAGGCCCACCTGATGTTAAGTAGTAAGCCTGTTTTCTGTACTTATAACAGATGCTTGTCGTCATAAGTTACGAATTGCACTGCGCTCGTCATCGTTACACATGCATGTGCTTGTAAATGTTACTGGACTACTGTAAAGGACTGCTGCCGAAACACAATGTTAGGTGCTTGGCGTCAAATTTTCTACTTGAAGGTGATAGCTAGCCAGGAAAGCATTCGCAAAATGCCCTTCCCTTGCGGTAAAGCTCAAGCCTGCGTTGTGGATCGAACCATGGACCTACAGCACGGCAGTCTATAGCTATTACCGCTTGTCTATCATTGCTTCAGGATACAGTCAATACAATAAAACTTCTTTTCTAGCAACCAAGATTTAAGCTTACGGAAAAAAGGTCCTGGGATGGTATCATATTATATACAATAATACACATCGCATCGTTTGACTTAAATACTTTGAAAAACTAATCTTGTCTGCCGTTTAACCTTGTACCTAATCATTATTGATGGGATTGATCAGTCTCTCATACTCCATTACCAATGTTGTCAAGTATCAACTATAAATCATCTATTATCTCGGAGATACTAAGGTATTGTAGGGTATGAACACACCTTATACCACGAATAGAACCTTTTTATACTAAACAATAATTACTTACTCTACTCTCTCTATTAGTTTTTCTATTAGATTGAACTACAACAAGACGTCAGTGGAAAATCTTTGTATTTTTTTTTTTTTTATGTCTGATAGCTTAGCCTTTGACCACTATCTCACCTGATGGTAAGTGATGATGTGGTCGAAGATGTTGTTCAGACTAACCTAGAATGACTGGCTCTCAGGGACAGCTGCCGGAACACACCGTTAGGTGTTTGGCGATAAATTTTCTACCTGAGGGTGGTAGCTAGCCAGGCGGGCATTCGCTAATTGCCCTACCACCATGCTGTAACGACTGCCATCCTAAGATAACAACCGGGACCGATGGCTTAACGTGCCCTCCGAAGCACAAAAGCGCTCAGTGGAATGTCACTAGCGGTCACCCATCCAACTCATGACCGCGGGCGACGTTGCTTAACTTTGCTGATCGATTAAGAACAGCTAAGTAAACTTCGCTACGAGCGCTTCTTCAAAGTTCGCAGCTTAAAACTACGTTATTTTATTTTATGTATCTGTAGCAGTAGAACACTGTGCGATTTCGTCCGGGGAAGTAGGTACTGGCACCACACTTATTTCTTCTCATATACCCTATGAGAATCAGTGAAATTACAAGACATGAGACTTAACAGATATACTCTTTCTGACCTGATGATTGCAACTATCGCCAATATCAATCATTATTGTAGGCGAATGTCACAATCTAATCGATCCTGTACGCAGTATGCATAGTTAAGAAAGTGAAAAAAGTGGTTCCGAATGAAAAATATTAAAACTAACTCGTCTTAACTCGTGGTTGGGTTAAGTTTTGTGTCCATATTGTACAAAAAAATATTATTGTATGTTATGTATGTACATAAATATATTTGTATATATGATTATCATACGTGACGTTATTTTTATATGTCTATAATTATAATTCATTTTTGGTTTTGTTAAAAAAGATTAATAATTATTGGTTTTTTATTGTATTTAGTAACATTCGCTAAAACCCTGTCCATGTACTTACATCATATCTATTATTGTTGGGTTTTTTGGAAGAGATTGTTTTAAGCGATAAGACTGCTCATTGTTTCACTTAGTTATATTATATCTTTAGTTGTAAGTCTTTAATTTAAATTAAGTAATGTATTACAATAAAGAGTTTATCTATTTATCAAAAGTAGTAACTTACAGACGTTAAGAAACTAACAGACAACATTGAAATAGATCTTTGTTATGCCCCCTGGGCTGAACAATAAATTGCTACAAAATGTTTATGTGCCTAATATTAGATATGTTGATTATCTAACAGATAGTGAGTATCATTCTTAGTGTCGTCGATTGGCAGCAGCGCAGCGAGCGAGAGGTGTCGCCTCGGCGGCGTCTGTCCGCCCGCCCAGCCGGGCGCGCCGCCCTCCGCCGTCACCGACGCCGCCGCCACTGCCGCCGGCTGGGCGGATGCCGTGCGCTCAGATACAACCACTGCCCTGTTGAGATGGGAAGAAAATAACCACTTTTATGACAAACATAATACACAAATACCTAATACACAATAGTTAACTACATTATAATCTGAATTCATCAACTTCAAAGCAAAAACTACTTAAAAAACTTACTAAATTTAAAAGTTATCAAGTTAAGAAATATCGTGCAAATCTCAAAAATATTTTTTACTTCTAATTCATTATCCTAATTTCAACGCATTAGGCAAAAGGGAAGAAAAGACCTGTTTTCTATGACAAACGTTGCATTATTAATTATTCATTATAATAGTTTATAGTTAATAGCAACGGTGAAAAATATTGTTTGGAAGTTGCAAAAAACTAGCCAGCTCAAATCACGGTGAAAGCTGCAATTCCTACGTAGAAATTATATCACACGCAATATACACTTCTGGACTCATCTATTGGCCCACCTTGTATTTTCAGTTTCGTTTGGTCCTAGCTAAAATTTAATATAAGGTCGAGCAAAAATTTTTTTGCAGTTTTGAACCTGGCACATTTTACCATCTTTTTCGATCGTATTGTTTTAAATTTGAATTCAGAATACCATACGACATGGAGCTACGCCTAACAAGTCGGATATGCGCCTTGTTAAAGGCAATTGATTTTTGAATAAAAAACATGTTTTATCAAATAAAGGTTTAATTTAATAACGCGTGTTGCCTCCATGGGCATCTACCACAGCTCTCATACGATTAGGCATAGAGTTTATCAACCGCTCTATGAAATTTTGAGGGATCATCTCCCATTCCTCTTCTATGGCAGTTTTCAACTCCTGCATCGTCTGGGCAACTGGCTGACGAGCCCTAACACATATTTTTAGCTCGTCCCACATGTGCTCAATAGGGTTCATGTCTGGGCTTCTGGCTGGCCAGTCCATAACTGTGATGTTCACATCCCGAAGATATTCCCTGACGATGCCGGCCGCATGGGCTCTTGCATTATCATGCATAAAAAGGAAATTTGGGCCCACATAGTCCGCGTATGGTATCACGTGAGGTTCTAAGCACTCACGAATGTACCTTTCAGCATTTAATGTTGGCAGCCGTGGTCCTGTAACAACCTCAAGTTGAGTTTTGCCGCTCGCGGATATACCGCCCCAGACAGTCCATGAGCCACCGCCATAAGCAACCCTCTCTTCAAAGCAGCATTGTGCGAAACGCTCTCCCTTACGTCGGTAGACCTTCTTCCTTCCATCATTGCCATGTAACACAATTTTAGACTCATCAGAAAAGAGTACACGGCTCCAATCTTGCTGTGTCCAATTTAAATGACTGCGTGCGAAATGAAGGCGCGCTGTTCGGTGGGCTCGGGTTAGTTTGGGCCCATTAGCTGGCTTGTGTGGTACCATATCGCGTTCTTTTAACCTTCTCCGAACAGATCGAGCGCTCACAGATACTCCGTGGAAGTCGCGAAGTTGGTTTTGTATCTCAATGGAGGTAAGATGACGATTTCTCAAGCTGGTCGTCACGATGAATCGATCCTGCCTTTCAGTTGTGACCCGAGATCGTGGCCTTCCTTGGCGACGAACAAAGCCGCCAGTCTCTAGGTACCTCCGATAAACATTTCGGACCGCAGATCGACTTAAATTAAGTTGAGCACTCACGTTTCTTTGGCTGTGTCCGGCCTGAATAAGTGCCACAGCTTGGGCGGCGACTTCAGGTGAAGTATCCATAGATTATTGATAGAACCTCACCTTAATGTTAAGAATAAGTAATGTTTATTGCAAAACCAAAGATATCAATCACTTTGTCAAGAATTAAATCCAAGTAAACCAATAAAACCAAGTTTTCTTAGTATTCGATTGTTTGATATCAACAAACAGGCTCCAAATTGTCTTTTGTTTCTTTAAATTCTGTGTTCGAAATTCAATAAAATACTATTGAATGAAATTGTGAATGTGCCAGGTTCAAAACTGCATAAAAACTTTTTGATCGACCTAATATAAAATTTTAGCTAGGACCAAACGAAACTGAAAATACAAGGTGAGCCAATAGATGAGTCCAGAAGTGTATATTTTCACTGTTTTGATTGGTAAAAGTGATATATTGAAGTGGGTACAAATAAAATAAAAGTACAGACAACTTTTTCACATAATATACCTGCTTATATATGTAATTATTTTAAATTCGCTCTATCGCAAGCTAGATGTTTGTAAAATAAAAGCAACTCCTTCGTTACCCTACCTACAGCTGGATACAGGCCTTCTTTTCAGCCAACATTATTCATGCCTTCCAACATCATATAGGCACATAACTGGCCATCGAGCTGTTATACGACCAATACTTGTATTGCCTGTACGCAGCCATTTAATCACACCTGAAGAACTCCCATGTATTGGCAATATGCCCTGCATGTTCTTTGGAGGGCTTTGCCTATATAAGTATATTTATTTTTACTTTTGTTTCAGTACTTAAACAAGAAGTTTTTTATAGGTTTAGTTTTTAAAACGCATGTCAAAATAAGTCCCCAGTTGTATTGAAATTGAAAATGGTAGTGTCAAGGGGTCCCGCCAGAGCTTGCTGTCACTCTAGCTAAGCCACTATTTTTTATACAAAACAAGAAAAAAATACTGGACTACTTTGGCACTAGGGTGCACTAGAGCGTTAAAGTTCTGGAAACATTGGGCAAAATCGGAGATAGGTGTACAAGTAGTTCTGCTGTGCCGCTAACTTCTCAATCTTGAAGTTTTATCAAGACTTTTGACATATCTAATAAGATATAACTCTCTTAAAGATATGAGCAAACATTGATGGTCTACTTTAGAAAGTTTCCAAGTGAGGCAAACCTTCAGATAATATAATAACAAACAGAACAGTGTGGCTAGAAAAGAATAAAGTTTTAGCTTTTATTCGTGGCTCTAAGTTACTTCCCCCATGTATCCGAACTAAATGCGGTGCATCCGATTCGCACCGCGCCTTGCCGGTGCCGCACGCATGAAAAATTATCAGGCTATCAGTAGACTAGGTACCTAGCTATCTGGTAAACAAGCAATTGGACGGGCCGCCGGCTGCCGGCCGCCCGACTGCCGCCCGGGCGCCGCGCGGACGCGGCTACAGGCCAAGGAGATGACGTTTGATTGGCTGCCCAATAACTTGAGATTCTTCCTTTAAATTCGTCACAGCATAAGACATCGAGTGCATAAGAAAAATGTCCTTTTTGTAATGCACAGTTTTAATGAAAATACCTGAAGTAATATGACCATAAGGAAAGTTCTAGTGAATTGATGCTATAAATAATTCATATAGTCTTAAAATATATTTCATCAGCTAAATACTGCATGGCATTTATAACTTATACATATATTTAAGTCCATAGTAGTCAGCGCTACGGCTGCCATAAACAACACATAAATGACTTTCGATTTCGATCTTGGATGATTTTGGGCTAAAATGTATTGGACAGTGCGGAACCAATATGCTGATGCATGTCATTATACACTCTTCTCACGTCGACTTAAGTAGATGCATACTACTCATTCGGTGTATGCTTTTCCGCTTAAATCTAAAATGATATTAGGTGAGCTTAACTGTATTGGGCACCGCAACATTCAATAAAATAAAAATTTTGCCATTACATACAATCATTCCAAGTTGTCTCTTTATAAGAATGTTTTTTTTATTTCTTATTAGTTAAGCTACGTGAAAACAAACACGATCGACTGCGTCAGTGTTGAAGTTTTTGGAGCGTATATTATACGCTTTTTATCTGAGCGTCCCCTTAGGATACGTACAAAAATAACTGCTGATTACCGCCTTGCGCAGCCTACGCAGCTGATCGCGTTGGTGTGCGCGTACCTTTAAGAACTTTAATTTTTTTTTTTTTATCCTAAAATATATGCAATGTATGTAAACTTAGTTTAAAAAACGTACCACTCTACGGAATTTTCTGTATTTTTAGATTTAGGAATCACAAAAAATAGTTTAACTTCGTTAGCACTTTTTATCTTTGTATTTTAGACACCTAGAGATCTTTATGATACGGACGGACAGACAGATAGCATAATATGACATTAATAAGGTTTCCTTCGTTTGAGAATTAGAACCCAAAAATTCGAATTCCATAATAATTCACACATAACGGTGTGTTCCGGCAGCTGTCCTTGAGTGCCAGTACTTCTAGGTTAGTCTGAACAATACCTTGGACCACATCATTACTTACCATCAGGTGAGATAGTGGTCAAAAGCTAACCTATCAAGCATAAAAAATATATTACGTGGTGGTAGGGCATTTTGTGAAGACCCGCCTGGCTAGCTACTACCCTCAAGTAGAAAATCTGTCAGCAAGCACCTAACGGTGTGTTCCGGCAGCTGTCCTTTGAACACAGTAGTAGGTTAGCCTGAATAACAACTTTGACCACACTATCACTTACCATCAGGTGAGATAGTGGTCAAAGGATAGCCATCAGCTATATATATTAGGTCCTTACATATGAAATTGGCGTTTTTCGTACTGGCCACTTTAATCACGAATTTCTCCTCTTTGGTAAGGAATTCCAAATTCAAATTTGTACAGCTATAGACTCATGTATTTGTGCTTCGATGATCGTCATTCATTTGTTTTTTTTCTTCTGTTTTTTTCTGTTTGCGTCACTCATTTTACAAAATGGAAAACCTTAAATATCGCATTATTTACGAGTACGAGTTCCGCCGTGGCACTAGTGCTGCGGAAACAACTCGAAGGGTGAATGATGTGTATGGCGGTCGTGTTGCAAAAGAAAACACAGTTCGTTTTTGGTTCCAACGTTTTCGTTCTGGAAATTTCGACCTGCAGAACAAGCCCCGTGGACGGCCTGAGACTCAAGTTGATAATGAAGAGTTGAAGGCTATTGTGGAAGCGGATCCATCGCAAACCACGTCCGAGTTAGCTGCAGGCTGCAATGTTAGTGATAAAACTGTTTTAATTCACTTGAAGCAAATTGGGAAGATTAAAAAGCTTGAAAGGTGGGTACCTCACGAATTGACTGAAACAAACCGGCAAACGCGCGTCGACTGCTGCGTTACATTACTAAACCGGCACAATAATGAAGGTATTTTAAACCGAATCATTACCTGTGATGAAAAATGGGTTCTTTACGATAATCGGAAGCGCTCAGCGCAATGGTTAGATCCTGGCCAGCCAGCCAAATCCTGCCCCAAGCGAAAATTAACCCCAAAAAAGTTACTTGTAAGCGTTTGGTGGACTAGTGCCGGTATTGTTCATTACAGTTTTTTCAAATCTGGCCAGACTATTACGGCTGATGTCTATTGTCAGGAATTGCAAACCATGATGGAAAAGCTAGCGGCTAAACAACCTAGGCTGGTCAATCGCTCCACGCCACTGCTGCTTCACGACAACGCTAGACCACACACTGCGCTACAGACGGCTACTAAATTAGAAGAGCTTCAATTGGAAAGTCTAAGACATCCTCCGTACTCCCCGGACCTTGCTCCAACAGATTACCATTTTTTTCGAAATTTGGATAACTTCTTGCAAGGGAAAAAATTCAACTCCGATGGGCAGTCCAAATCGCCTTCAAAGATTTTATTGGTTCCCGTCCGACTGGTTTTTTTAGTAAAGGGATCAATGAACTACCTATGAGATGGCAAAAGTGCATAGAAAATAATGGTTCATACTTTGATTAATTAAATATATTATATTAAAAAATATTCGACTTTTTGTTCCTCCCATACAAAACGCCAATTTCGTATGTAAGGACCTAATATATAAAAAATAAGAAACGTGTATTTACAAGCTTTTATTTAGATTCACCTGTCTCGATGTTTGTCATCAAGTCTTGCAAATTAAATTTGATCTACTTCCCGGTTACTGATTGAGCTAAAATTTGGCATACATGTGTAAATCACGTGACAATGCAATATTATAATGACATGGTGCTGATCTGATGATGAAGCTGGAAGGTGGCCAAAGGAACTTCGCAATGAAACGACACAACCTCATCGAGTTTGAGTTCAGTTGAATCGTCTAGACAAGTATTTATATAATTTTTAGTTCTTTTTATTAACAAGAACATAATAAACGCTTGTTTTTTTAAGTTTTAATTAAAGAGAAATGCTTGTTTATAGTTTTTCTTCATCGTCAAAACGCTAATATGCAGTCGTCAAACTTGGTATGATGACATTAAAAACAAGAAATTATTATGACCTGTTGATAGACTCGCACAAATTATACTGAAATTATTAAAAGATTTTAACATATCTATTTTTGCGATAAAGCATGCTCCGCGTTTTACATTACAAAATTACAGCGAGATGAAAAATTATAGTCACGTGAGGGAGCAACAACTATAGTACAACAATGTACTTGCGATACAGCGTGGGTTCGTATCCCGTACATAATTTTGTAATTAATAAAAGATATTTCTCAATATGATTACAAGCAAATACTCAAATACTCATTTATTGGTAAAATAGGTACAATATTTTGATTGGTATACGTGTGTATACATAATATTAATAAATTCAAACAATTAAACAACATATTAATAAAGACTTAAATTCAAATTACAACAATAATAATAATTCATAATAAAAAATAATATATACCGAACAACTTAACTATCTACAATGTCATGAACTCGTCAAATCTATAGAACGTTTGCTCGATAAGCCAGCGCTTCAGACGGGACTTGAAGCAGTCCGTGCTGGGCGCTGCAACAACATCGTCAGGGAGCTTATTGTGGATGGCGGGGTCAGTATATGGTTCAATTTGCTGGACTTGGCAAGGGAGCGTGATATTGCCGCGAGCTTGTTGGATCTGCGGGAGTTGTACAAGTGAGTGTCACTGTTTCTCTTGTACAGTGCCAAGTTGTCTCTCACATATACTGCCACCTGAAGAATCAAGATGGCAGGCAATGTGAGAATCCCAAGTTCTTTAAAGTACGGTCTCGTGGAGGTGTCTCGCGGTACTCGCACAATCGCTCTTACTGCGCGTTTCTGCATTCGGAAGACTCTCTCCCAGTGTGCGCTGCGCGGCCAGAGCTCCGCGCCGTACTGCAGCAGCGCGTGCACCGTCGCGAAGTAGCACGCGCGTGACACCTCCTGAGCGCATAACATCTCCCTGCGCCACCCCCATCGAAGACGAAAGCGGGTCAGACTTGTGTATGCCATCTCTAGCGTCTACAATTTGGGACCTTCCTCGCAATAAATCTGTCAACAGCGCATACGACTTACCAAGGATTCCGTAATGCAAGCACTATCGCGTGCTAAGCGAAAACATATTTAACAAATTATTGGAGCACCAAATTTTTATGTCCGAGGCGGGAATCGAACCCGCGTCCTTCGATTCTCGACTCGCAGGTTTATTTTCCTCAGTTACCTGTTACGATCACCAAATTCATAACTTATGTAAATCCTCAAAATAAACGCAAGACATCATCGACTTGCTAATGAGCACGCATGAGCGCCTATCCAGCACCGACGTGATCAATCACTAAAGGTAGAGCAATCCATCTTGCCGAAGATTCCCCTCGATCATCGCAATCGAATGGAATTCATTTGAGAGCTGTTTATTCAGGACAATTAGGACTGAATTGTTACTATATATATCGACGTTACCTGTCTTTTACAAAGGTTAGGTCAGATATTGACCTCGGTACATCGTCCTGAAGTAACAGCGACTTCGGCAGGTAAATAAACTGTCTATAATTTACTAGTGAATATGGAATAGAATATCATTTAGTCTTAGGTTTGCGCAATTATTTCACATTTTAACTAAACAACTTTAAACGGTTCACAGGTTTTGTTTTTCTTTGTGGGGTGCCCGGTTAGAATTGCACCTTCCCATATCGTCCCGGGGTGTCGTAAGAGGCGGCTAAGGGTGAAATAGTGGAAGGTGGCCATCTTACACTGCTCTCCAATCTTCAAGCCGCCTGCCAAGCGTGGGGATTATGGCAAATACCTTCTTAATAGGCGAGGCTGTGTTCAGCAGTGGACGATTCGGCTGAAACAGAACGGTTTATTTATTATTATTTTTGTCCCGACGTTTCAAACGCTTTGCAGTGATCGTGTTCAGTCGCCCCGTGAACAGATATCATTTATTTGCAGATATAAGGTTACATGTGCTGATCGTTATATAACACACAGAATTATAAACTTCTTTTAGTCTACCTTTACTTTTTATATACTAAAATTCACCGTTAGGTACACCTCTCCCCATACAGTCCCACCAACTTATCTGTTCAGGTGGCAGAAAAAAGAACTACGAAATACCCTGAAATTGTGACAGTTTGTAGTAGATTTCCTTGACCAGTAGCGCCCTCGAGATCTGCACAGTTAAGTTGGTGGCACTATACATTCGGAAATTAACAAAGTTAAAACCACATAGAACCATATCGTATAATCAACAGTTATCGTCTCCGGTAGCGCACCAGTAATCTATACTTATAATAAAACTGTACTAGTTCCAATTCTGTACAAGGTAGCTATTTTGAAAAATTATTTGAGTACTCTCTGTAGCTGACACTGAACTTGTACACCCGATAGCAAATACCTGTTTTGGCATCGAGATTACAGTAGATTGGAATTAATTGGATGTTGACACGCAAGAAATTCGGGGGCATTGTATATATATAATTTTATATTTTTAACACTATAGAAACGAGGTGAGAGATGGAAGCTTGGAAGAGGAGAAATTTTCTGACACCTATATTCACAAACTGTATAATGAGATTTTTACATTTTGAAAAAGTCCAAATCTTAAAACGAGGTTCGTCTCCATTACAACTGTAGTGATAGAGCTACTGCCTTTAAAAAAACTGATTCGCGAGCAATAGGGTATGTTCATTGAAGTGGGACGTAAGTTGTTAATAACATTATATTTTGCTCAAGACAGGGAGGTGGATACCAGTATGTTCTTGATAGTCAGAATAAACCTTCGACTTACACATTTGAGAAATTTTACTACAGGTGATACTATAAGGCATCTTCGATCCGAAGGACACGATAGTTTGGTTCCTAATTACGGAGCCATAACAACTGGCATACCCCATAAGTTTTGGGTCTCTACTATGTATGTCCAAACATTTGAATATCTAAATATTTCAAACATTGTTGTCCAATGAAATAGTCCGTCATTTGCTTTTCACAGAACTTATGCTATATTGGGGCAATACTTTATTGCTTTTATAAAATTCAGCGATTTTTTGCATTACGCTGTAACACTAAAAAGGCGATGGACAGGACACCTAACAAGATACACAGTCAAAAGATGGAAACTAGAAACAACATGATGCGAAGGACCAACTGGTAAAAAAAGCGTAGGATGTCCGTTAAAACTGGAAGCGATTCGCAAACTAAATTCAATTCGTTGGACTGAGTATAGAGCTCCAGATTATGTATTACCACGATGAACTGAACCGAGATGAACTGCTTAACGCCTGATATTCAAAGTTGTGCTGACATATTTTTTTTTTTTTTATACCAGATAGGTTATCCTTTTACCACTATGTCACCTGATGGTAAGTGATGATGTGGTCGAAGATGTTGTTCAGGCTAATTTAGAAGTACATACTCTCAAGGACAGCTGCCGGAACACACCGTTAGGTGCTTGGCGACAGATTTTCTACTTGAGGGTGGTTGCTAGCCAGGCGGGCATTCGCAAAATGCCCTACCACCATGCAAAACATCATCTAAACACATACATGCAAAAGATATTTTGCATTGCCCCAACTACAACATTCGTTGCCATGGAAACTTGGTTTTCATAAACGTGATTTAAATGTTGCTGGAAATCCGTCCCGTCCGATAAGTAAATGGAGCAGCAGTCCTTGAGAGCCAGTGAAATTACAGGCACATGAGACTTAACAACTATGTCTCAAAGTGACGGGCGCAGTGCAATTCGTGACTTGTGACGAAATGAATCTGTTATAGGCAGAGGTTATTCCGCTTAACATCAGGTGGTCCTCGTGCTTGATCCGTCACAATAACATAAAAAAAAAGATCCTGTTTTGACAAAAAACTGACAACTGATTTATGTGGAGTATACTTTAATTATACCCGTTTTGTAATACAAACGGTATTATTGACACCTCTTCGATGTACAAAGTTAATTGAAGTCAATAAAGGAGATACGTTATTATAAAGCAAAAGAAGGTACGAATGGAATGCGTGAAAAGAAATATAACAGCGTGGAAGACATTCTGACCCCAGTTAGTGTAAGATGAGGTCAGGAAGAAGATTTTATATTCTGACGCACTATTTTCTTCTTGCTGACTATTATTGCTGCAAACCCATTTAATGATGGGACTTGCTAGAGGCGCGCTTTAGTACATTACTGAACTGTTCACGGCATAGACATATTAATAAACCGTTTTTAGGGTTCCGTAGTACCTACAAGGAACCCTTATAGTTTCGTCATGTCCGTCTGTCTGTCCGTCTGTCCGAGGTTTTGCTAAGAGACTGTTTGTACTAGAAAGCTGCAATTTTGCACGGGTATGTAAACTTACCACGCCGACAAAGTGGTAAAATATTTTAGGGTAACTCCCATACAAGTGATGTGGGTATGAATTTTTTTTTCGTCGTCTATCCCGTCGTGTGGGGTATCATTGAATAGGTATTTTGAAATGATTTAGGGGTTGCTAATACTATTTTACGGTTTAATGCTTCATTTACGAAATATTCAACTTTAAAGTGCAAATTTTTGTTCCAGTAGGGCGTCCCCCCCCTCTAAAACCTAAACTGCTGGCTTGAAAAGTCTGAAAAAATTCACGATGATAGTGCAGTTCATGAACTTTCAAGAAAAATTATAGCGGTTAAGATAACTTTATCACTTTAGCAGTAATGGTCGTTGAACTTGGGTATTAGATAATTTTGCACCAAATACAAAATTCTTAGAATAAATCCTTTAAAGTTACTAAAATGAAGTACTGGAAGGACTAGAATGGGTATAGATAATTATGTACTATAGGAAAGGTGGAGGGGGGAGAGAGGGGGTTGTAGCATCCCCCCCCAGAGGGCTGGGGGATTACGGGAACTATTTTTGTTTTTCAAATAATAATAATTAAAATATGAATGTGTATCTATATACATTAGAAGGACTTTAGGTATGGTATATATATATATATATTTTGTGCAATGGGGAGAGGGGAGAGAGGGCGGAATATTCCCCATTGATGGGAGGGCGTTACAGAAACCTATGGTTTTTTTAATACTAATGAAATTTCCCAAAATTAGCTTCTTCTTCATGAAAATAATTAATAATAAATCAAACAAAATATGGTTAGACTTAGAAACAAATGTCTTATTAGAAGTGAAGTAATTCTATGACAGCTCCGGCGCTGAGGGTATGCAGCTTTAGTCTTCTCGCAACCTTATCGCAGCGTACTCGCTACACCTTCGCAGTATACTTGCGCCGCTCTCTCTCCGCGTCTCCGGCTTATAAAAAACACTCTAGGGGTAGGGCAGACAAGACTGCTAGGAAGATGGGTGCTCCAAAAACAGCAAGTGACCCAGTAGGTATTAGTAACATTGACTCGAATCACTTCCAATCAGTATTTGAACCCTCAACTGTTACCGACGGTTATAAGGCAGATAATAAATTTTATATTTCTGTAGATAACCGTCAGATTTAATTATCAGTGATGTTTGTTTTACTATACCTAATCAAATGTATATCAAATCGGAACTACTCGATCCAACTAAGGGCGCTGAATTTAATAATGTTTCACCATAAGTTCTTAAATACACCACTGCCACCATTTGTTTTCCAACCCACCATATATTCAACCTAAGGATTATTTAAAGTTGTAGCAAACTATCGCCCAATCTCAATTTTGCCCGCCTTATCGAAGCTTTACAGAAATATTTAAAACGTAGACAATAACAAACAAACGAAAACTGTGTTAACTAAAAATATTTAGTTTTTTAAAATTGGTATTACATGCAGATGACCTGAAAATGTATCATTATATAAATACTTATAAGACCACTTAAAATTCCAAAAGGATCTGGGCAGATTTTTTGTGTATTTAATTAAAAATTGTTTTATTAACATTTTTATTTTATTTTAAATGGAGAAAAATGTACGTGGTATTTATTTTATTATGGAGTAATCCTGTTATAAAATATGATAATAATATACTGATTCTAACCAAGCAAAAAGTTAAATCATTATAAACTTAACCTCACAATACATCAAAAACTTCCACATATTAATGTTTTTTACTCAACAGATAGCAGTCTTAAATACTTAATAAAATATGTAATGCACTGTATCCAGCAGCTTAGCTGACACTAAGATCACTTAACCAATGGCGTCTTAGCGGGTTTGCAACAGGAATTAGTTTTAGACAGCAAGGGTTTGTTACGTCATAAATAAGGGATATCATGCCTCATCGGCCGCGTCCCACTTGTCTGTTTCTATTTTGTATAAGTCTGGTATGGTATATGAAATAAACATATTTTCTTTCTTTTTTTTTGCGACGCGACGTGACGCTGCGACGCGACATGACGCGACGTGACGCTGCGACGCGACGCGACGTGACGCTGCGACGCGACGCGACGCGAAGCCACGTGACGTTGCGACGCGTCGCTCAGCTACTAACTGCAGCGCATTCATCACCCTGAGACATAGCGTTGGCGACAGATTTTGTACTTCAGGGTGGTAGCTAACCAGGCAAGCATTCACAAAATGAATAGATTCAGGCGTTACTTTGCGGAAATCCATATTTAATAATAACAAATATTTTTAAAATATTTTACGAAAACATCAAATTAATATTTTAATAAAACACTTAAAAAAATATATCTAGTGACAATTCCGCCCAATTTTCCTGCTAAGCCGACGTGACGTCACAAACGCCACGCAGCCAAACCGGAAGAATTTTGGACGCGTTTCGCTTCTACACGAAGCATCCTCAGGAGGTCTTGACTCTTCGAGCGCACGATTCTCGAAGAGTCAAACAAAATGCCGTTTCGCTGAAAATACTGAAAACGCTGATCCATAATGTAGTTTTCAAGCTGTGATATTTTTTTTTTACATGTAATTGCCATGCAAAAACCTCATTAGCGACGCTTGCCTTCACATGTCCAGTATTTTTACACGTGGACTTCCAAATTATTTGTGTTGAAGGTAACCTACCTACCTAATGTAGTGTAAAGATGATTACTAAATTACATATTTTCGCAAATAGGTTATCAACCTGAGATGGCTTCAATTAACTTAATCAAATATATCAATCAAAAACACAAAAGTATTGTAGCGAGGCTGAATATTGTTTACGTCGCGCGGTACGCCTCGAGCCGACAGTCGCCCTCGCCGCGCCGACGAGTCGCACCGACGCTACTTTTTGGCGCCAAATCCTAGGCGCCATCTTCACAGTCTTGCCACATTCACATGATTCTTGACAATAAAAATAATTTGGTTCGGTTATGTTCTCTCATTGGTGTTTAATAAGTAGCCGAATAGTTGTTTGTGTGAATATTTGTTTGCTGATTTTCATAAATTATGCGTTAAATCGATAGTTTGTTTGGACGTGGCGCCTAACCGATGGGTTTGACAAATTTATGAGTAGGACTGACTCATTCTGATTTAATTATATCTGTTTTGTTCTGTTCGCTACCCAGCCAGGTGTTTTATTATAATTATACTTATGTAGCTAGGTAAGACAAATTGTCCTTTTTACAACATTAAGTACCAACAAAGAAAACATAAATTAAAACTACAAGCGAAGAATTCGCGAACATCAGTCCTAGGACCAGAAATTTCCATTCGCGGTTGAAAAAACTTTCACAGTAGTTTTGGAAGCTCTTCCACTTAGCCAGTATTAAAAGACGACCCAATTCAACCACCAGCAATGTTTACAGTGTGTAACATACATAAATAATTGTGTTTAAGATCCTATATATATTCTATGAAGAGTCCATAAAAACAAAAAAATTGGAACCATGTCCACTAACCTGTTACAATAAGTACCCATTCTGAAAGAAAAAGGAAGATAAAAACACCTAAATTTATTAGGAAAGAAAATCAAATAAAATACCTGTCGCCAAGATTAACGGTGTGTTACCATCAGGTGTCAGTGGTCAAACGCTAATCTATAAGCTATAAAAAAAAAAGCTTCAATTGTATGTGTAGTTCGTCTCGGTTAATCACACCTTTAAAAACCTATTCTTAATCGCCTATAATATATAACACCTGCGAGAATGAGCTTAGAAAATTACAACAAAAGGATGCACAAGGGGAAACGAGTCCCCCTCGGCGTTGGTTCAGAGATTTTCTTTCGTTGTAAAATTGTTCGTTTGGTTCAAAACTACGAATAAAATTTATTCGTAGGTTCAAAAACACCATTTTGTAAAGGATATTGAAATAACGATTAAAAATAGTGCAGTTGATATATTGCACTGCCGGTACGACGCTTTCTTTTTTAATCCAAAAAGTCGACAAAAGAACAAATCAAAAGAAAAAGAATCATATTCATACATAAATAAATTACGCATTTACGGGATAACTCCAATACTACTCGTCAAATCTCACTCAAATTTAAATGGGACCAGATGACACCAGCACCAGCTTTCGAATATAAAAACAAATTCATGGTTTAGATGTGCATCTAGCAGATTATTCAACTAACGCCCTCATAGCAAATACTATTATTAGATTTTGCCTTTTTGTTGCTAAATTTACATATAATTTGAGATATGGTCAGTTGTGGAAACACAGTGAGCTTCTTTAAGCTTAGATAACTTAGTAAGAGATACGTTGGTGTCGGTTTTGATTGTTGATATGGTTGATAGGGCTTAGTTGCAGGCCACTGTGAGGTTTGGAGGTACAGGGATACGTATTTTTTTTAGTGTGGCATAACGAATTTTTTTCCTCGTCTGTACATACTACATACAAATAAGTGGAAAAAATGCTCGCACCATGTTTAGGCTCTTTTGATGTAGCATATCTGGTGGAAGCCAAAAATACATGGTGATTGGCTTGTGTAAATACTGAGTTCCCTAAGTCCTCTCAGCCAGTAGGATCCGCCCCTCTACGAACTAGCATGGAATAGTAGATTATGAAACAAGTGAGCTAAGTTGCTCATTATACGTATTGTGTGTTGCAGCCGGAGCCGTAGGCAAAGGCGTAAATCAGCCGAGTGTATAATGAGCAAGTTGCTCACGAGTTTCATACGCACTTTATCAACACCCTTGCGAGGAAAATAAATATATATTGCACAAATGCGATACAAACAACATACGAAAATTACGGAAAATAGCGCTCAAGTTTTTTTTTTGCGCGCGACAAATGTATTGTGGTTAATTACATATACTTACCCAAGTATATGTACAATTAACGACAAATGTATTGTGGTTAATTACATATACTTACCCAAGTATATGTAATTAACCACAATACATTTGTTACAGTAAACAGCATTTTCAATTTAACCGGGTGGTTAAATTGAAAATGCTCTGTTTACTCGCATATAATTTTCAGTTACATACTAACTTAACTTTACTTTTCTTTAAATTTTCGTGAAGTAACTTAACTTTGTAGTGATAAATTACCCGATTAAATTGAAAATGCTCTCTTTACTTTTCTTTAAACTTTCGTGAACCAACTTAACTTTGTAGGGATAATTCTATTACGCTCTAGGTTATAATATTATTATGCACGAAGGTGTTATTGTGTGTAGTTCGGTTTATGGCCCTAAGAACGATATACTTAAAAAAGCTCACTTTACGTACAAGGGTATTGAAAAGATATCGTCGACACTTTAGCGCCGTCACTCAAAAAACGAATTCCTCACGATTGAATCACTATGGAATTAGTAGCTGCCCGGAGTTTGGAACTGTCTCCGATAGATGGTATTATGATGGCTCGTCCAGTACCTATATGGGATAGGAGACTTTTACTATTGGTCGTTTATAATAAAAGTTAAATTGCTTTAAATGTAACACACCAGAAGGTGGGCAGCAGGGCTTTCTGAGGTACTGATATCTCACACTGCGATCCCCAAGACGCCTACCAAGCGTGGGGTTTATGGCAACACCCCCCCCCCCCATAATGGGGGAGGCTGTGTTCAGTAGTTGAAATTCCGGCTGATACAGTATGTTTTGGATGGATGGGTGAAAACCAGTGGTGAAATTCATCTTTGTTAAAACACATTGAAATAATGCTCCGCCTTACTTCCTCTTCCGCTTTACAGAGGAGATTCAAATCAATTAGTAACTTGTTATGGAACATAAACAAAAATATAAATCAAATCCTACTATCCTACTTCCTACTAATATTATAAACGCGAAAGTTTGTAAGTATGGATGTATGTATGGATGTTTGTTACTCTTTCACGCAAAAACTACCGAATGGATTTTAATGAAACTTTACAATAATGTAGCTTATACATCAGAATAACACATAGGCTATAATTTATAAATATTTTGTGTGAGTTATCGAAAATATAACGATAAGTGTTAAGTAGGTAAAAAAATCAACCATATGCGATCTATTCTGGCGTGCGCTGCGAAAACTTTTAGTGTCACACGTACTTAATGTATAACGGAAATGTTTATCTTAAATTTTCCTACAAAAAAGCCCGCGACAGCATATATCTATATTTTATTTGTAAGCCATTATCACCAAAATAGTGAACCATAAATACCATTAAAAATATAATTTATTTCTAATGCATATTCGGCATTCGGGAGTAACAAATTGATCCTTTTCAAACTAATATTATAAACGCGAACGTTTCTGAGTGTGTTTGTATGTTTGTTACTTCTTCGCGCTCGACCGGCTGGACCAATTTTGATGAAATTGGGTATGATTGTACATTAAAATTAGAAGTATATTTTATTATACATAAATAAGAAATATATACATATTATATTATTTAAACATATAGATATAATGGAATATATACACATATTATGTTATACACGTTAAACACAATTTGATAAAAAAGGACGTTTGTTCCACAGTGTCCATTATTATACACATTCAGAGCAAGAGAAAATAGTTGTTGACTGATCCTTGAAAGATTTCAATGAAGGAGCACATTGAATTTCTAGCGGTTGTGAATTCCACAGTCTGACAGATTCAGTGGTAAATGAATAGTGGTAGAAAGTAGTTTTAGTTGCAGGTTGTTGTAGTGTTAAGTTTTCTAATGACCGTAACGACAGAGAATGGGTAGTATGAAGAAATTTAAATTGCTCCTTGAGGTAGCGCGGGGATAAAGGATTTAACAGAATATTGTAAAGGAGAGAAATATATGAGCATTCCAGCGACGACGAATATAGGGAGCCACTTGAGCTTAGGTATTACGAAAATCAGAGACATGATCATATTTGCGTAAGCTATATATAAATCTTATACAAAAATAGATGGCATGGAGGTAGATAAGGCGCTGGATTAACACATATCATACTTTATATCATCATCATTCATCACCACGCGGGTGTAACCGCGGGGCGCAGCTAGTAAGTAATATATGTTATAAGTATAATCTCAATTTGTGCTCCACGTGGCGGCTACGACCTTTTGTTTCTGGGAAATGCGCGATAATTAGAGATTATATCATACTTTTCAGGTGTCCGAGATTGACTAATTTTAAAATTTTCACTACGGCATTGTTAGGTAGGTACTCATATAATTTGTCACGTTCTAGCGAAAGTTCGATGTGAATATTAGTCATTGAGAAGGAATTCAAAAATATTATAATTTTATAACAACTGCTTTTCAGTTATTTTTTAACTTATTTATAAATCAAGCAGTTATGAAAAACCTTGTTGACTTATTCACTGATTCCACTGATTTGTTAACAATACATCCGTACATAGTATATATTTTTTCAGAATCCGCATGATCCTGAAGAGGAATTCACATTTTTTTTAAACACAGGTAAGCCTTTGACCACAATCTCACCTGGTAAGTAATGATGTGGTCGAAGGTGTTAACAGACTAAACCTTGAATTACTGGTTCTCAAGGACACACCGTTGCTGACCGATTTTCTACTTGAGGGTGGTCGCTAGCCAGGCGAGCATTCACAAAATGCCCTTCCACCATGCGGTGAAGCTCAGGCCCGCGGCGAACGCGTGGTAGTCCATAGCCAAAGCCACTGAGCTAATACTACTTCGAAGTTCACTCCTTCAAAGTTACCATGATACTTGTACTTAAAACTCAAGTACTTACTTACTTATGCAGATTATTCCCATTTTTGTGTTAAGTATAGAAGTAAGTAATCTACATAAGATCCTCGCCTCCCTCTTGTCGTCCCCAAGATGGCATTATGTCATGGAATCAATAAACATCCGTCCTCCCCTAATTTATATAATAGTGACACAAGCTATGCAACGCAAACACTCAACTGTTGGACAGTAAGCGTGCGGCCCTCAACAAAGAGGGTAGAAAATAAATATAGTTAGATATAGGTACCTACATCCAACTATCCTATATCTAATGTTGTCTTAGGTTTTCGCGATTATTACACATAGTAATTATAAATATACGCGAATAAAAGAAGAAATTAAGTAATGATAAATATACGCGATTTAAGCCGTTTAAATACTATATCCAATATATATCTATATTTCTTTTCTACCCAGATATTAGATGTAAATACTCAGTTAAGTATATACACTACTTTAAATTTGAGTGTTATTTTTCTGTAAATAATAGCAATAAATTCTTCCGTATATTTTAGCCAATTTTTAATTAATCTCATAAGACTTTTAGACACCTACATTGTATAAACTATTTTGCCTTTGACTAAAAGTCTACTCAGTATCAATCATAATAAAGCTAGTCACCTCCAACTAAACACAATTTTAGGTTTGCTTTATCTTGACCTATAAAAAATCCTGGACTCAGGAGGACCCCATACCGACTCGTTTATTCTCATGTCTCGTTTGCCCAGTAATTTCACTTGCTACTGTGCCCTTCACGCCTAAACACAGTATTATTTGCACACTACCGCTTTGATATCTGCATAGACAGAGACGGATTATTGCTTAAGACACCTACCTCCTGGAAATCCGGGCGGTTGCCTGTTGACCACTGATACTGTGGAAGGATATGCCAAGCCGGGTTCTATTACCACCCAACGTAAAAAAATTATTCTAAAACCTCGTAGTAGTGTTCCTACTGTAAGTTCTCAATATTCTTCAATATCGTTAACTATGCAGTTGAACACACGGTGACAGCTCCTGGTTTATATAAGGCCCATCACCACGCGCCGCCGCCGGTCTCGTGGCCCAGCATCAAAGCGGGCGTCACAGGCGCCCGCTCCGGCGCCGTGCCGCCGCGACTCTCGTCCCATGCTCCTTCGTTTATTATAAACAACTACTAATATTGATCTATTTTTACATCCCGGCATGTGGTGATCCAAGATTTTTTGGGAATAATGGGAAAAAATGAAGACGGAATACTCTTTTGGCGATTATTTATCAAGTTTCAAGTTACCTGCAAAAAATACATTGGTATAACTGGGCAGAGCAACTGGCAGCAGGGCAACGATTCTATTAGAGTGTATAATGTAAAATAGGTATTTAATAAATCCATTAAACAATTTAAAATCAAGTTTAATCTGCCAAACAGTTATTTTCTAATGTTATTGTAACGGAACAAGCTCGTAGGGCATCTGATGTTAAGCGGACTAACCTCTGCTTATAACAGATGCGTTTCATCACAAGTCACCAATTGCACTGCGCCCGTCACTTTGAGACATAATGTGCCTGTAATTTCACTGGCTCTCAAGGACTGCTGCCGGAACACACCGTTAGGTGCTTGGCGACAGATTTTCTTCTTGAGGGTCGTAGCTAACCAGGGGAGCAACCGTTAAATGCCCTTCCACCATGCGGAGAAGCTCAAGCCAGGGGTGGGGATCGAACCAAGGACCTGCGGCCCGGCAGTCCATAGCTATTACCGTCATCATTGCTTCGAATTAACGAAATTTGGTATTCTATTACTCTGCTTATTACTCAGACCGAATAAGAACTATACTTTAATAGTTCATGATCGATCTGAGGCTCATAATTAGATTTGTCAAACTCACATTTCTGCTTAACCCTTCGGGGACATAATATGTACAAGAATGATAGTGTTGTTTTTAAACAATAAGTGTGTGGAAATTAGATAGGAAGGAAAGTTCTGTGTTTAATTTTAGATTTGGAGAATGCACCCTGGAAATGGCATCAATTTGGATATTGTATCCGCCCTCCAAAAAAACGGGAAGGTTGTCTCATGCATACCTTTTTACTAGATCATCGAATTTTGATGACTCTTTTTTTATTGGGTAGAATATACTCGCACCTCCAAGTTACATACATAATATTTTCAAATATATACAGACTTGGTAAAGTTAAAATATCAATTTCTTTAAAAAGATCCCTCACAGATTCCCTAGGACCCATTTTACATATGGCTCGAATTGCACGCTTTTGTATGATAGAGATTGTCTCTATCTCAGCAGCAGTTCCCCACAGCAATACACCATACGACATAATACTGTGGAAGTACGCGAAATAAACTAGGCGAACAGTAACTACGTCTGTTAACTGTCTTATCCTAAGAACTGCATATGCAGCAGAACTAAGTCTTCCGGAGAGATCATGTATATGTGGATTCCACTGTAAAGTGGAATCCATTTTGATTCCCAGGAAGACTGTCGCTTTGTCAATACTAATATAACAAATACAGGACAAGCAAAAAAAAATCATCAAAATTGGTACGTATCATGTGAAGAGTTCTGTGATGACTGTTATGATATAACACACAAAAAGAATACTTGAAAAAAATGAGAATTCCTCCTGTTTTCAAGTCAGTAAAAAAATATGTTTTTTACCAATAGTATTTTTTCTTCTACGACAAAATATACTTTTTTTAACCGGCGGTATGCCTTTATTAACAAAATACTACGAACTATATACAACACTACAGTTACTACAATAAAAGCATTTAGATCCCCATAAGTCATTGCAGACTCATAGGCAGTCCAAATGATCCAGCCCACTACCAGTTGGCAGCGTGTCCAGCATGCTGGCAGCATTTCCCCGTTGAATTGCAAGGCTTATTCTAAATAAATAAATAGAAATATATTAAATATACTTGTAGGTAGCTCTTCTAAATCACCCTCCGTGAAGCGTCAATGAACAACGCTGCATCCTGTCGCCGTCATGTCGGACGGTATGCGCCACCGGCACCGGCGGTGTGGTGGCTCTACATCCTGCGCGATCATTTATATAAATCATAGAAGATTGCATAGTACTCTTCAATGCTTAACATGATAGATCAGACACTTATCAATTAGGTGAAAGAAGGGAGAGAAAAATGTATGCAATCTTTTTTTATTTTTTTAATATTGTTAGGTTTGCAATAACGCATGCTATGCGGAATACATTACAAAATCACAAATATACGATAAGAAATATTTAAGTCATGTGCGGAAAAAATATTTTTCTTACTACCATGCTATAACAACTGCCATCCTAAGACTACAACCGGGACCAACGCCGAAGCACCGAAGCACGTGGAAGCACTATCAGAACATCAGAACTGCGCGCTTCAATAAACGCTTATCATAACCAATGCAATGGTTCGTAAAGGTGTGTTTAGCATAACCATTACATCATCCCCTCGCCCGCTGCATCCTGTTTAGCGCGTGACGCCGCGCTGTGTCGCCGTCCAGCCGCGTCGTACGGCGGAAACACTGCCGCCCTGCTTGTCGGCTGTCTCGAAGAAATTAGCCTAAAGAACTACGCAGACGCCTCGCCTGATTCTCAGGACTCGCGAGCTTGACCCGACTTGAGGGCCGAGGCGACAGGATTCACCGTTGACTAATGTACGTAGTATGTAATGTAATACGAGTACAAACGATACTGAAAGGCTTGAGTTGATCGTAGATTTGCCACCAGTTTCGAAAGTTGTAATTAGGTCTATAGGTGTGCCACAATTCTCGTCTTAGAACTATCGACTGTCTCAGCAGGGTTTAGATTTTATCGACGTTTTACCACCCTTATCCCACGAATGTAAGGTCGGTCTTATTGCCACCCGCCGCCACCTGCTTACTAAACCTTATACTCATTGGGAATCTCTCACTTACTCTCACTGATAGATTCTCCCCTCCCTTTCGGCTAATCAGGGAGTTAAAATTGTATGGAGTCGTTTTGGGCACCCATTATGTAGCATCCAACTCTCCCCCTCCTCACACGTAGCTGATGGCATGTTGCACCTTAGCACAAATTACCTCATTACGGCATTAGTTGCCCTTTTATCGCCTTTTAGGACACCCAATCCAACATGATATGGAATATCATATTTTCTATAGCCGGGAACTGTTATGTATTAAAGTGTACCTAAATCTAATCCTAATCGAAATGTTTTACGTTTCTCTACTGCGGTGAAAAATTAGCTTAAGTAATGGAATCTAAGCATTTTCTGCAAGGCCATCTCTACCAAGTATTTAGCGATTACCAACGGGAATCGTAATGATTTGCCAAAGTTTTTGTTCTCTCCATCTCATATGAGAAGCGGTTATTAGGCGTTCGCGTCTAGTGAGGCAGAAGCTGTTTGAACAAATGTCAAACCTAAAGGTTCGTGATCGATTAATATTGGTCAATAATTAAAGACATGGCTTGAAAATCATATATAGCACTCTTGAGCCCACTGAAGTTCGACCTGTACAAGTAAGGTCTATAGGGAACAGGTGAAACATGAAAGATTAAGCTATCAAGAAAAAATCTCTTCTATGAGCACTATTGTCTGTCTAAGTACCTACCTACTTCTCTCATCATCTACAACAACATAACTTAGATACCGTCCTCGAATAATTTGTTAAACAGTAACCAAGTATTGGAACAAACAACATTAGTACACCTATGACATCAGCTGCAGGCGCCTGGCGGAGCGGCGCGCCGGCCCGCCGCCGTCGGAGGCGCCCCGCGGTCCTACCGAAAGTAAGGGTGGCCGAGGGTGACGAGCGGCGCGGTCAGCGGGATAGCCTCATTGGCGACAGTGACGTTCACTTGCCGTCCTAACATCGACAGTTCAATTAGTGGTACTATAGGCATATCAAGGTTTACAAGCGATTTAAATGTTTCATATTCATTTAAGACCCTCTTTTCTTACTTTTTTAAGCAATGATAGTGATGGTAAGTATGGATTTGGTTTGAATCCTGTCGCGGATTTGAGCTTTATGCAAATGGTCGCCTGGACAAGTCGAAGATATTTTTGATGTTGATTTATCTCTTTTTATCTATCATATTAACTCTATATAATATATATACATCCAAAAAAACTGTATCTCTATCTCACTGGTTATAACCAGTAAGATATGTATATGTATTCATTACATACAGTATATTACAAAATCACAAATATACGATAGGAAAAATTTAAGTCATGTGCGGGATTCGAACCCATATGTCATGTTAGCTCAATTGGTTGGAGCATACCCCGGCTCAAGGGGTGGATGGACGCGGGTTCGAATCCCGCACATGACTTAAATTTTTCCTATCGTATATTTGTGATTTTGTAATGTAATCCGCATAGCAGGCGTTATTGCAAACCTAACAATATTAAAACATACAGTATATGTATGTATTCAATAGAATTAAAATCTGCTAAAAGTTACATTGTACTTACATGTCAATCAACATCAACAACGTGGGTAGAAATGAGAAGGATCACTTAAAGGTAAAACTCACAAATAGCGAAACATTTTGCGTGTCCTAGAGGTTTAAATTCAAGATGGTAGAGACGTTTATTTGCACTGAAAGCATACTCGTATCAAGCAGTGCAATTTAAAACCGCTATCGCTCCGCTCGCCACTAACCTCTTCCATCCGAAATGCCCCACTAATGATTGTCCATGATTTATTTGGCAAGCTTATTTTTATAGCTGGCTGATTCTGGGGCCGAAAGATGGAAAGGTGTACACAAGGACAACGTATGTTTATATTTCTAGTTTTTGTCGATATATACCCGTATTTATACAAACATGTTAATTATTTTTGTGTTCGGACATGACATGTTTTTGTAAGTAAGTCATAAAACTGTTGGCTGTCCTTCTCGTCCTTTATCTTTGCAACTGGCGACTTGAAGGCGGGGTATGATTCGGCATGGTTTGTTGCTAGGTATATTAATGAATTTGACTGGGGCTCTGATGTTGTTTACTCGTATAAAAACATTAGTACGACCATAAATTATTGAATTTATTCTAGTTTCTTAAAGTATAGAGACGTCTGCAAACGTCGGTTTTGCGCGAAAGCCTTAAGCAGATAACAGTACGCTCACTGTCGCCTGAATATCGGTTAATAAAATAACTACTCACATATTCTAAGAAAAAAAATAACATATCATACTTATACATGTACTAAAGAACGTCCCAAATCTCATATAGTTATCCTATACAGTAAAAACTTACGAAATATTTAGGTACCACATATGAGTATAGGTACCTATGTAGGTACTTATACCTAGACCATTAATACCTACCTTCTTAATCAGTAGGTAGGTAGCCTATAACCTTTCTAGATGGTAGGTACTTAATACGAAAGAGGTAATGAAAAAGGGATAGTACTAATTTTACTTTAGATTATTCGTTCTAGTTACAAATAAGGATAAGTTGGTTTGATACTTATCGAGGAAATAAACAGCCATCAATTCGAAGACAATGTATGTGCATTTTAATACAGCTGCATTATGCATGGGGACCTGCTATAAAGAAGGATAAAAGGAAATGGCATCTACCGGAGATCTGCATTGTTTTTAATGTAGATACTTATATTTTATTTTGTGCTTTAATTACCTCTTCTAGAATTAAGACTGACTCATGCATTTAAGACGGGAACGAAGTCTCGAATTCTCATACAAAAAGAGAAAACTTTTCTCACCCCCCCTAAAACATCACCGATATTGATGATTTTTGGAAATGTTATAGATGTTATAATATAGGATCTGGATATAGGTTTGTAGGTTTTTATTTTTATCATTTTATTAAAGGAATTTGAATGAATGGATATTTAAATACCGATATTTTTTCAAAACTTGTTTCTCTAGTTTGTGAATTGTTTATATGAAAACTAATGATAAATCAAGAAAAAGGAAAACCAATAAACCTAGTTTTTTCTGTCAGTTATAAAATAAACCCAACATTTTTAAATTTGGTTAATATTTACTATAGGAGAAACGTAAAGTATCTATTGTACTATCAATCAGCTGCTAAACGGATGGCGCAGCACCGGTAGCCGATAAAGTCAAAGTCATTTATTCGATTTATGAAGGTCAATATGAAGGTCAATATAAAATGTTGTATTATATTAAAATATAGTACTTACCTACATTCTTCTACCAAGTTCAACAAAAAAGTGTTCGAGAGACTTCGTCTCTAACACACAAGACTGGGCGAAAGAAGCTCGGGGCGATTATTTTTAGGAGTACCTACTTTAATAATGTGTTTCAAAGTGAGTACCTGTATATTAGAAATTATTACAAAGACTTAAATTACTTAGACAACAGTTGGTAGCTTGTCAGAGGCAGAATTTTCGAAGCATATTGGTCGTTTAAATAATCACAAACTGTAGGTACAGTAGGCTTTCTTAAACAATTTGTTTTTCATATGCTACAGGAATTTTCCTTTTGTGAGCAATGTAAAGTAGTAATTACTTTATTGTAAAATCATACACAACTCTCTTAAATCGGCCTGGCGTCGCTATTTTATCTTTATTTCTATTGTTATGATCTTGATTGACACTGTTTAATTTAAGTTTGTTTAAGTTTTTACGATCATACATATATTCAAAGATACACAAACTCAGTTAAGTTAAAATATCATTTTCTTTAAACAGTCCCCAAGATAGTCTTTTCCCCATCTAATTAAATCCCCATAAGCTATTGAACTCATTATGATCATGCCTCTCTTTGATGATAATCGAAGCAAACAAGCAATATTTTAAGTAGGTACACACAGGTACTTTCCTTATAAAATCTAAACGATATCTGTTCCTTCGTTAAGGTTGAACTGGCCAGTCGCTTCTTCATACAAACGTCGTCGTAGGGTGATCACTCCCTTATGTGAGATTTTAGGTCCAGAATTAAGCATAATACCGATTGATCTCGTCATTATCTAGGCTTGTATGATGCCGAAATTTTAAAAAGGTAATTAAGTTGAAAGTTATGAACCTCAAAAATTTTATATGAAAATGTTTCGAAGCTCATAACTCTCAAGTTAATTACCTATCTTATTAAAATTTCGACATCATACAAGCCTAGATAATGACAAGATTAATCGGTATTGTGCTTTGTTTTGGACCTAAATCCTGAAATAAAGGAGTGATCACCCTACCACGTTTGTATGGAGAACGGGCCGGCCAGTTCACCCTTAAGTCACAAAGCTATGTTTAGGTTAGAGCATATAAAGCGCTCGTAGTTTGCTTAGCCGTTCTTACCCGCAACATCCGCCGCTGTCATAGCTTGGATCGGTGACCGCTAGGGGCATTACTAGTGAGCGCGTGCACGGCTTCGGAGGGCACGTATAGTTGTCGGTCTCAGTTGTTTTATTAGGATGGCAGTCGTTATAGCATGGCAGTACGGTATTTTGCGAATGGCCTCCATGGCAGTACCCTCAAGCAGAAAGTATGTCACCAAGCACCTAACGGTGTGTTCCGCTATTAACCTGAACAACATCTTCGAACAAATCATCACTTAATCCGGTGGGAGAGTGGTCATAGGCTAGCCTATCAGAAATATAAAAAATGTTTGTCTTGCTTGTAGTACAACGTAAGTTGAACTATACGTGTCGCTCGATCCCCATACGATGGTTAAGAGGAACGGAAAGAGAAGCTCCTACAGAAAATTAGGTATTTTAAAAAAGTGATGCTGTCTCGCCACTAAACGCCCAAACAGAATAGTGCGATAAGGACAATTGCAGCTCCTCCAAGTTCTGACTTAGAATTTGCGCATAATTTGCGTTCTGGGAGAAAACTTTTCTCCCATAGTAAACATTAATCAAATCTGAAAATTGGTCTTATTTTATAACTGACAGAATAAACTAGGTTTATAGGTTTTATCTTTAGTTATCATTATTTTTTCTATAAATAATTCACAAATCAGAGATACAAGTTTTAAGAAAATATCGGTATTTTAATACCCATTGCTTCAAATTCCTTTAATATAATGATAAAAATAAAAACCTATAAACCTGGATATTGATAACATCTATAACATATCCAAAAATCACCAAAATCGGTGATTGTTTAGGGGGGTAGAAACGTTTTCCCTTCTTGTATCAATATTCGAGACTTCCCTCCAGTCTTAAGAACGAGAGGACAAATTATCATGTCATGTTTGTTAGCGGTCAGAGCATACCCGGACTATAGGGGTGCATGTTCGCTGAGCAAGTAACATATGGGGTCCTGATCGTTCTGTGGCCGGGGTTCGAATCCCGCACATGATTATACTTTTTCCTCTCGTTGCAATTTTGTAGTGAAAAATGTCTAAACCAGTCTAGACAGTGGAGCATGTGAAGGTCTCTACTTTCAGATGCATTTATTTAATACGAGCCCTTAAGCGGCGAATTCGCGAATAAGGGTAACACAGCAGGTGGGCAGCAGAGCTTTCTGAGAAAGTCCTTGGGAGCCAGTGAAATTACAGGCACATGAGACTTTACAACTATGTCTCAAGGTGAAGGGCGCAGTGCAACTCGGTGACTTGTGACGAAATGCATCTGTTATAGGCAGAGGTTAGTCCGCTTAACATCAGGTGGGCCTCGAGCTTGTTCATACACAACAACACAAAAAAAAAAAATATATCACACTGCGATCCCCAAAACGCCTGCCAAGCGTGGGGATTATGGCAAAGCCCTACATAATGAGGGAGACTGAAATGTATTATCCGGATTGTTCACTGCTCGAACAATCCGGATAAGACATTATAGTGGTAATCCATTCGACACGAACACCTTAGTTTAATTTCCATAATGTTCGGAGAACAATCACGACAAAGATGTCTTTATATTTAGTAATGCCGTCGTGCCAATTCTTGGTTTATAGCAAATAAAAAACATTATTAATATTAGTTTAATTTATTAAAGTAAAAAGTACCTAAATCTAATATTTTCTATCTACTTTCAAACGGAATCTCTTGCGAATCTGATCAATAAAGAAGCCACCATTCGCTCAATAAACTTTTAAAACAATTGTTTGGACGACACAAGGATATATGTATAAGTACATACTACACAAATTATAGGTATCATATATAAATATATATTACATTGTATTCCACACAGAAGTTCAGACAGAAACTAATAAGTAACTTAAATTTAGTTTTATATCTAAATTGTGCGAAATATAGTGAAAATATTTTTATAAATTTCTTCTATTTAATTGTTCACAAGAAATTATTTTAACGTCAAATCGTTTACTTTTGTTTGAGGAAGGAAACATAGACAATAAACTTTTATTCGCGGTATACCCATACAGTAATTAAAAAATAATTACTTTGGACCCCATCGGTTCAGACACAATAATTTTAAGTACATAACCGAACAGTAATACATTAACTTTGACTCGAACTATAGTAATTGAGACATTACTTTAGCATTAATGTTTCATTTCAAATAAGAGATTTGTTAAGAGTGTGGACTAACAGATCCTTGAATAGAAACGCCATTTTCCTATAAGCCTATGTTTTTATGATTTCTAAAATCTAATTGTCAATCACTAACACTAAAAAAATAGAAAGCAATGGGAAAATATTTGCCAGTACTCTATTCTATGCACAGACATTTGAAATCAAGAAAAAGGAAAGCGAACATAATTCATATTAATTATACATTTTAGCTGGCAATAAGAAAAGCAATTTCTTTAATAAAATTCATTCTAACTATGGCTTGAGCCTATACTATATTTCACGTAAATATCTTAAAGAAACACAATACAATCGAAAAGAGATTATCTAATTCAAATCAATCGACTCACCAATGTTAGGAGTAGGCACGCTTTTCATACAATCTTAGTTTCGTCATATTTAAAATACCAAGCGTTCAAACTCGGTGAAATGTTGTATGCATATCTTTGCTTCTGATTTGACAGTTTTTTTATTTATTATTATTTATTTTATCCCTAAATGTCAATAGAACAATTCCCATTCAAAACGATATATCGTTTAGGTATTTTCAAAATTAATTGGTAATGTCGCGATATTACCAATTATTTTTGAAAACACCTGATTTTACGGAAATCTAGGAAACCAGAAGCATAGATATTAGACTAAGGACATCCATGCAAAATTTCACCGAATTTGAACGCTTGGTATTTAATATATAACGAAACTACGTTTGTATCGAAAGCGCACCGTGCACTCTACTCTTAAGTAACCAATATAAAGTCTACCTCACACTCACGTAGTCTAAATATTATATCAATTTTGTTTTTGAATATCGCTGCTTCATAGTTGTGAAACATCTGACATTATGATTGTATTGTCCTTAATAAATCTTTATTTTAGACAATGTAAAATTTACCAACACATGATACCTTATGGTTGACGCACACTTTTCTACACGGCACTGTAACGACATCGCCCCAACTGAAGCTGTTCAGTATTCTTTGTATGCAACGTCCATACTACACAATCATCAATGCCGTATTGAAATCTCTTCGACTTGTGATTGACCCGGAAGTCGTTTTCAGAACGGGGCGACGATGTTATGGTGTCGTAACGATACGTCAGAAGTACCTTTCAGACTAAAATAAAATTAGATCTAATTAACGCGAAACAAAATTTGAGTCTTAAAATAGACAATGCGGAGCTACATTGACCTATATATACTAGACGCGACATCTCAAACGATGATAGTCGACCAGTTCAGGTAAGCCGGCCGGCATACTCTCCCCTACCTCCAGCTGGGCACTCGGGGAGATTACACGCGCTTTACGTTCGAAAATTGTGTATTATCAATTGTGTATCTTAAATGCACAATTTTCGAACGTAAAGCGCATGTAATCTCTATGATTGCCCAGCTGCGTGTGGGGGAGAGTATGCCGGCCGGCTTACCTGCACTGGCCGACTATCCTCGTTTGAGATGTCGCGTATATAGTTCAATGCGGAGCTATTAAAATAAATACTAACGTGTTTGTACTTACAAGACTATTTAAATTATACAAAATCGGTTGGTATCATTGTACCATCTTTATAATTTTGCCTCCGACGTTACGATCAAAACATAAAAGATTACAGTTCGCGTAAGTTTAACAAATATTATTAGAGTACAGGGACCAGCGCACGCGCAAACTGCAAGGCGGAGGATTTTACATTTAGTTACAATAATACTTACCTAATCCAAATTAAGCACATATTACAATTCTCGCAATATATATGAGGTAATCGGCGTTTTTTCTTTAATGCAAAATCGTATGCCATCCGCCAGTGTGCGTTGCCCTTAACCGTTTTAAGAATTTTATATAAGTGTTATTGTAATCCGACAGAGTTATTTCCTAGTTAGTCATTCTGATAACTAGAAACATGATAAGTTTTTTTAACTACCACAATTCTGTGATAAAAAAAATATATTCTTTAACATTATTTTCCGGGCGGGACCCGTGTCAGTTTTGGATGAAATAGTTTAACCTTATTCCTTTGTCCAGATATCGGGTTACAAAAGTACATTTATCAATGATCTGATTTTTTTTAACCTCAAAATTAAACCAACTTCATCATTCAAGTGTGAAATAACTTGTTGAAGTCAGTACCATGATATTTTTAATATTGTTAGGTTTGCAATAACGCCTGCTATGCGGATTACATTACAAAATTACAAATATAGGATAGGAAAAATTTAAGTCATGTGCGGGATTCGAACCCGCGTCCATCCCTTGAGCCGGGGTATGCTCTAACCAATTGAGCCAACATGACATGACGTCATAACTAGAATCTTTCCTATCGTTCTTTAACCGTCGTATTGGGATGGAGCCAGTACCATGATAGTTTAAAAGAACCTATTATCACAATATTGTGCGCATGGTTTTTCCTTCAAGTTTTTCCAAGATTTTTAGTGTTGAAGTGGGTTTCATTATGAGGTAAAAAAATATATTTTTAGTGACCCTTGCTACTTACGAGATCTATTGTCATTCACTGTCAATGGCTATATCATCAAGATAGGAAAACACTTTTCAGTTATTGGAGTGCAACTCAAAAACGGCTTGACCGATTTCAATGAAATTTGATGCAGCACACGGAAAGCACCAGCTTTCAAATAAAAAAAATAATCTTCAAAATCGATTAAGGTAGACGAAAGATGTGAGTAACATACAAAAAAAAGACAGTCCTTTCGAAGTCAGTTAAAAAAATACAAATCTAATAAATTTCAATTATTGAATCTATATTATTGTGATAGTTATAAAAATGCTTTTCAAAATTATATTTTTTAGCTTGTAGTTCTTACCGCATTTTGTTTAAGAAAATATCTGTTATATCTGTATTTGACAGAATGTGCTGTGTCTTATTAACAAAGTGGCCTATACCCAGCATTGAACTGGTGTAGGCAGATTATGAAGATGACCTCTTTGTAGGTCTGCAGTGTTAAATCTAATAGTTATTGCGGAAGTTCCTGTTTCCTTTGTAGCCGCCAGAAGCGCCGCCTGGTGACGAGTTGAGGAACAACTCGATGTAGCGATGGTCCATGTTGTTTTTGTCTCTGCGCATCGCCTGAAACCAAATAATGTTTTTTTATTGTATTAAAATTATTTTAAATTAATTCCCCGTGGGGTGCCGGGTTAGAATTGCACCTCCCCATATCATCCCGTGGGTGTCGTCAGAGGCGACTAAGAGAAAAAGACTGGAAGGTGGGCAGCAGCGCTTTCTAAAGAACTGCGATCTTACACTGCGATCTTACACTGCGATCCCCAAGACGCCTGCCAAGCGTGGGGATTATGGCCAAACCCCCTAAATAGCGGAGGCTGTGTTCAGCAGTGGACTATCCGGCTGATACAGTACAGATTGTATTAAAAACGTGTGTGATAAGGGAACGATGTGGGGTGAATGAGGATGTAGTGACAAAAATCGAGAAAGGTATGGTTTGGACATGTGGAGAGAATGATATTTTTTTGGTTTTAATGCCTGATAGGTTAGCCTTTGAACACTATCTCACCTGATGGTAAGTGATGATTGGGTTCAAAATTGATTGAGATTTTGAAGCGCTCGTAGCGAAGTTTGCTTATCCATTCTTAACCAATGTGTTAAGTAACGTTCACCGCGGTCATGATTTAGATGGATGACCGCTAGTGACATACTACTGAGCGTGCACGTGCTTCGGAGGGCACGTTAAGCCGTCGGTCCCAAATGTTGTCTTAGGATGGCAGTTGTTATAGCATGGTGGTAGAGCATTTTGCGAATGCCTGGCTGGCTAGCTACCACCCTCAAGTAGAAAATCACCAAGCACCTAAAGTTGTGTTCCGGCATATGTCCTTGAGAGCCAGTAATTCTAGGTTAGCCTGAACAACATCTTCGACCATATCATCACTTACATCTGGTGAGATAGTGGCCAAAAGCTAGCCAATAACTATTAATAAAAAAAGATTGTAAATAAGCTTGATCTGGAAGATACTGGCTCTCAAAGACAGCTATCGGAACACACAGAGTTTTCCCAGCAAATCCCGGACTTTTCTTTCAGACACACCACAAGATTTGAAATTATAAAAACATTTCAAAGTTTAAACATAAAGAGTACTGAAGACTTGTGGGGTATGTCAGTAAAAGTGGTAGAGTCTATAATTTACATTATTGCACCATATTTAGAAACAATATTCAATCTTTGTGTCGATAGTGGAAACTTCCCCGATTTAATGAAACAAAGTAAAATCACTCCAATTTCAAAGTCGGTGTCTACATCTGACCCTTGCAATTATAGACCTATTTCCATCTTACCTGTTCTGAGTAAAGTATTCGAAAAAATTATGCTCGAACAACTACTATCCCATTTTAACAAGCATAATTTATTAAATGAGAATCAGTTTGGTTTCACCAAGAGCAAATCCACAACGGATGCAGGTGTTCAATTGATGTCGCATATACTGGAAGCCTGGGAGAGTTCACATGATGCTATTGGCGTATTTTGTGATCTTTCCAAGGCATTCGACTGTGTAGAGCACTGCACTCTGATTCGTGAACTTTCCCGCTATGGTATTCGTGGAATTCTGAACCTTATAGAGTCATATCTGTCAGACAGGCTACAGAGGGTTGGAATAAGTGGCAATACTTCTTCCGGGTCATTGGTAAAAATGGGAGTACCACAGGGATAAATTTTGGGACCTTTTCTGTTTCTAACATATATTAATGATCTGCCTTGCATGTTCAAAGATTTCTGCGATATTGTTTTATTCGCAGATGATACCTCTCTGATTTTTAAAGTAGATAGGAAAGACAGTGAACTGACGCATGTAAATAATGTATTATCTAAGATTTGTAAATGGTTCGCCGCTAATAATCTTCTCCTAAATTCAAAAAAGACGAAATGTTTAATGTTTTCTTTACCAAATGTTCCTTATGTTGAACCAAACATAAAGCTTGGCCCAGATAAACTCCCTATTGACAAAGCGACAGTCTTCCTGGGAATCAAAATGGATTCCACTTTACAATGGGATCCACATATACATGATCTCTCCGGAAGACTTAGTTCTGCTGCATATGCAGTTCTTAGGATAAGACAGTTAACATACGTAGCTACTGCTCGCCTAGTGTATTTCGCGTACTTCCACAGTATTATGTCGTATGGTGTATTGCTGTGGGGAACTGCTGCTGAGATAGAGACAATCTTTATCATACAAAAGCGTGCAATTCGAGCCATAAATATTATGTATGTTCGTAAAAATTTGAGTAAATTTAAATTAAACAGTGACAATCACGATTACAATACTAGGAATAAAGATAAAATAGCGGTGCCAGGTTTTAGATTAGCAAAGACAAATAAAAGGTCCTTCTTAGGTAATTGTGTGCGGTTTTATAATAAAGTTCCCAAACATATTACAACGCTCACAGAAGGGAAATTCAAGTTGCATGTGAAAAACATATTGATTAAAAAATCCTACTACACAGTTTCTGATTACATAAACGACAAAAATGCCTGGACAATTCCGCCTCCTCCAAGCTATTCACCTACATAATTTAAACAAATATTGTAATAACTCTATTATATAGTAAGTATGTAACACATTGTTAAAAGATGTTTAAAAGAATGGCCCTGAGTTTCTTGCCCGTTCTTCTCGCAGTGGCTCTATACAATTTATTTGCTGAACGTGGCAGTACAATGTAGAATATTTCAATACTAAAATTTGTAATTGACCTTCATAAGAGCGTCGTAGACGCCTAAATTGAATAAATGATTTTGACTTTGACACCATAAATTGTTACTTGAAGGTGGAGGTTGGGTAAACTTTCGCCAAACGCCCTACCACCATTATACAGGGTTATTCCTAAAATGTTACCTCTAATGTTAAAACCTCTTAGGGTTAACTTCTGCTAGTCCTAACAAACATTTTGGTATGATTTTGTTTGTTTTGTTTATTTGTATTTGACGGAATAAGCGCAAGGACCACCTCATCTTAAAAGTCTCTTGTGCTTGTAATTTATTATTTAATATTATTTATTACTTTGCTCGATGTAAATATTCAAAACTTTATTTAAAGGGAGTGAGCGCGGTCCTGTGTTGCCGCGGCGGGCGCTCTTAGCTCGGAGTAGGCATTGTCTTTTACTACGAGACACATAACTCCGAAACACAGAACCGCAGCAAATATTGCTTTATCTAGTTTTGGTTAGGAATAACTAGACAAGCACTGCTAGGAGCGTATCTTGCCCCTGCGACCGTACATTGATGTTGTATATTGATACAGACCCGCATGGCGTCCTCGTGACATTCGAACTCAACGTCCGCCTCGCCGGAGGGGCGGCCGCTGTTGTCGAACTGGATGTTGATGTTTACCGGACGGATTGGCTTGAAGAACTGAAAATTATACAATTCAACTAATTAATTAATAGATTCAAGCGTTACTTTACGTACATCCATATTTAATAATAACAAATATTATTAAAATATACAAAAAAATTGTAGAACACCACTACAAAACTATTTTTAATATTTAATTTTTTGCAATAACGCATGCACTGCGGATTACATAACAAAATTACAAATTTACGAGAGAAAATTATAGTTATGTGCGGTATTTGAACTCGCGTCATCCACCCCTATAGGTCACCCATTCTCATACGATGGTTAAGAAACGAGAGGAAAATTAATTATGAGTCATTGTCATGTTTGCCCAGTGGGTCAGAGCATACCGCGGCATAAGGGTTTTTTATACGTGATAGGTTAGCCTTTGTCCACTATCTAACCTGATGGTAAGTGATTATGTGGTCGAAGATGTTGTTCAGGCTCTCAAAAAGATCCATCAAAAAGGGTGGATGACATCTCAACACATTTTCCATAGAAATTGACAAGTGACAACACACGGCAGCTATAATATATAGTTTTACATTTTCGTTTCTTAATACCGAAAGTTATGCTATAATATATATTATAGCTGCCGTCTGTGAACTCCTTTATACAGTCCACTGTAATTTTTAACTTCTTAATTTCAACATTAATTATCCATAATCATTTCCTGAACAATTATAGTGGCTTCGCGTCATTATGCATTCAAACAAAAGTTCACAAATTTCACCACCAACACGTGTTAGAAAGACAAACATTGCCAAGTTTTATTTATTTATTTAGTGGAGACACGGCTTTATGCGTGTTTGCGTGTGTACCGAATCGCCTGCTTCCCATGTGTAACTACCGAACTAACCCCGACCCGAGGAGATCCCGATACCGCGTTGTACTATGGACGTTACATACTATTTTAATATTGTTATGTTTGCAATAAACGCCTGCCCTGCGGACCCTCCATCCCCATACGATGGTTGATTACCGGAGCAATAATTAGAGTTTTAAGTCATTATGTCATGTTAGCTCAGTCGGTCAGAGCATCCCCGGCAATAGGAATGGGTTGATGCGGGTTCAAATCCCGCACATGACTATAATTTTTACTTTCGTAAATTTTTTAATTTTGTAATGTAATCCGCCGTGCAGGCGTTATTGCAAACATGTAAATATTAAAAAAACATTAAAATGTGTGCCATAACACCGATTTGGTATCGGTGTTATGGCATATCAATATATTATGTATAAACGAAAAATGTACATCAGCAAGTAGTAGAAAATAAAATATGTCACCAAGTTAGAAGGAAGAGGGTGAGTACTCACGTAAGCGATGTCCTGCGGCGAGGCCTTGAAGGGCAGCCCCCGCATGTGCACTGAGTGCGGCCCCGAGCCCCCACTGCCGAGCCCCCCGCCGCTGCCGAGCCCCCCGCCCCCGCCGAGCCCCCCGCCCCCGCGCCGGTACTCCGACCCGCCGAACCCGCCGCGACCCATGCCGTACCCACCGCCGCCGCCTCCTCAACAAAACACATTTGTACTAATTAATGTGATTGTGACGGAACAAGCACGAGGCCCACCTGATGTTAAGCGGTATCCTCTGCCTATAACAGATGCATTTCATCACAAGTGACGAACTGCACTGCGCCCATCACCTTGAGACATACTTCTTCAGTCTCATTTTGCCTGTAATTTCACTGGCTCTCTGCTGCTGGACTGCTGTCGGAACACACCGTTAGGTGCTTGGCGACAGATTTTCTACTTGAGGGTGGTCGCTAGCCAGGCGGGCACTCGCAAAATGCCCTTCCACCATGCGGTGAAGCTCAAGCTCTGGGCGGGATTCGAACCATGGACCTGACTTGTGATATAGGGACTATAGCAGGGGTGGCCAAACTTGAACCATGCGGTCTATATTATAATCTAAAATAACTCCACGGGCAACCGTCAACAATGGATAAAAAATGGCAAAACTGTTTGTTTATAATTCTATAAAATATTGGTAACGAAGTTAATTACAAAGTTTTCTTAGCAATAAAATATGTAGCTACCTCACTTATAATTTTTATGATTCATTTTTGAACATATTGAACAACAATATCCTCAGCTAGATTTTTGGCGCTGCACAGTTTCCACAAGCTTATCATGCTGCATAGTATATGAACTAACTGCAATGCGCGAGCAGGAATTGAAATTCTCGTCTGACTAATGTGTCGTTTACATCGCATTCATAGTTGAAAATATTCATTCTCAAAGATCTAAAACCCTAGGATCTAAAAATAACGTCGAAGATAATAGTTTAAGTGTTCAGAAACATGGCATTTTTTAATTTGATGTATCAGTTCCATGTCTGTATTTTCAAATGTCTCACCTAATTTCGCCTATTTATTCCTTGACCGAAACTGAATCATTAGTGATGTATTCACCTATTTTAATACATAACATATTCATTCCTTCGCATAAAGGAAAACACTTGGTTGTATTTGAGATGAAATTTGCGATTTATTTGTTCCTCTTTATTGCAATGATTGGATTTACCGCTTCTCACGGGCTACCAAAAATGCCACCGCGGTCGACGTCTTGGCCACCCATGGACTATACAAACGTCACCAAAAGATATTAGTTTCTTGCAAAATATCTGACTTTTTCTTCACATACATAACAAATTTCGAAATTACAAAGACTTTTAATAGTACATTGTGTATAAAGAACGGTAAGGAATTACGATCGAGGCTCTAGTAAAAGAATGAGTCGAGGTTCGTAATTCCCGTACCGCCCGTGAAACAAACAATGTTTTCCATCACATTTGCGAGTAAATAAATATGAATATGGTACAACGTAAGTGGTACTATAGATGTCGCTCCATCCCAATACGATGGTTAAAAAACGATACGAAAGATTTGATTTATGACGTCATGTCATGTTAGCTCAATTAGTTAAGCATACCCCGGCTATAGGGGTGGATGGACGTGGGGTTCGAATCCCGCACATGACTTAAATTTTTCCTATCGTATAATTGGAATTTTGTAATGTAATCCGCATAGCAGGCGTTATTGCAAACATAACAATATTAAAAATAAATATGAATTATAGCTTTAATACACAAGTCAGCACAACTATTATTACGAAATACGTGAACTTTTTTTAAGTGTATGGCGGGCTTTTTCCCACACCACAGAATATACAAATGTTTTGTTCAGAATCGTTATAGTAATAATATTCAATTCAATCTATGTGTCGATAAGAGGATACTTACCAGCGAGATTTGAACCCGCAACCGCAGAATTCCATTGTGTCGCATTCTGTATCAGTCAGATAGTCCACTGCTGAACACAGCCTGGGTATTTGCCATATATCCCCAAGCTTGGCAGGCGGCTTAGGGATCGCAGTTCTTTAGAAGGCGCTGCTGCCCACCTTCGAGTATTTTCCCCTAAGTCACCTCTTACGACTCTCTCGGGATTATATGGGAGGTGCAATTCTAACCCGGCACCCCACGGGGGGAGAATAAGTATGTGTCGCATTCACTGTCATTAAATTAACAATGCGTTATTTAATTATTATCAAGTGTTTATCGAATATCAGCCAAATCTGTGTAGATAGTTTCATTCTATATGGGTAGATGTCGCATCACATCAACATGATTTGCAACACAATGAAGAAAAGCATTCAGTCTAGACAGACTGTTTTTCTACTCACTACCAAAGCATAATCACTGAATCTTAATATTAATCAGATATTGCTGTAGATTATATACAAATTATGTAAATTTAAAATTATAATATAAATACTCTTTATTATAGTAGTTGTTACTTCTTATTCTGTTTGCATTCGGAATAAGTGTAATTTATAGTGAAGTTATGATAGTTTTTATTCTTATCAACTAAAATCTAAATTCGTATACTTCTTGCGAATTACGATCGTTAAAATTGAATTTTATGTTCAAATGTGTTTATAAAAATTTAGTGAGGCAAATTTAGTCGTTATTTAACTTGGTGCTCTAAACGGATGCAAAATTACCTACAATTGAATATTATAATCGTATTTTATTTAATGAATTTAATTAATGGACATAGATGTTATTATCAATACCATAATAAATACCATCGTTTAGAAAATGTGTGTAGAAGCGACACTATTGGAATTCTAAATAATTTGAAATAACTTTTTTAAACTATTAATATGCCTATGGACTGCCACACAGCAGGTCTATGGTTTGAATCCCGCCGCGGGATTGAGCTTCACCGCATGGTGGAAGGGCATTTTGCAAATGCCTGCCAGGCTAGCGACCACCCACAAGTATAAAATTTGTCGCCAAGCACCGGTGTGTTTCGGTAGCTGTCCTTGAGAACCAGTAATTCTAGGTTAAGCCTGTTAACACCTTCGACCACATCGTCACATTACCATCAGGTGAGATTGTGCAACAAAAAATAATTGCTTGTACTAAAGCAGGCAACATGACTCACCTCTCCCCATAAAGGAGTTAGGTCTCCCGTGACCGGCGAATCTCCCACCGAACCTGTCCCCGCGATCGTACGGCGTCGGCCGATGTCCCCGCGAGGTGCGGAACCCGCCCTCCATGCGGGCGCTGTACGCGCGCACTTCGTCAGCTGAACTCATGAATATTTCGATGTACCTGCGGATTAAATCAGGAGGATTGTACAACAAGTCATGAAAAACACTAAAATGAATTATCACCTATACTTCTGACTTGTGCCTAACAACGCTATTTTCAAATAAAATCTGGATAAAAAAAACGCGTAACAATTTATTGTCAATATTGCACAAAATTACAACAAAAGGAAATATTTTAATTATAAGCGGGATTCGAACCCGCGACTATCCGTCGCTATAGCCGGAACATGCTCTTTCAACTGAGCTAACGTAGTGTGTGAGTCATAGCACAAATTTATCTCTTCTCTCCAATCGTTTAACCGTCTTGATAGAATGAATCATTATTTTATTGTCAATACCTATACTTTCACTTTGTGAAACCAGACCTAGTGAGTATAATGTATTCAAATTGGTATTTCTCAATTCAAACACTATGTCTGACTCACATCATATAAAAGATTGCACTTTATTATGACATTTATTATAATAATGAACTGGTCATTATTATGGTATTACCCTGGACTTCTAAACTAAACACCTGAATTGGAAAATGCTTATTGATATATTGTGTAAGAAGATTTTACACTGAATTAGCTCTCAAGAAATTTAGACAAACTGTGTCTATGGAAGCAGCATTGGTGGCATATCATCGTCACCTATGCTGAGCTTCGGACTGATAATGTGGGGCAACTCAGTCCACATATACAGAATATCCATCATCCAAAAACGATGTGTTAGAGTTATATATAGGATGTGGTTTTAAGACAGCGGCAAACTCCTTTTTAATGGATGTAACATACTTCCTCTACCGTGAATTCATACGTGTGTACCGTGTATACATACGTGTGTACCGTGTATACATAAAAGACATATGTGTCTTCATTAAACAACACCCTGTTTTTTTTTTTTAAGAAACCAGGTAATGTACTCATGTATACACCACGCGTCTAAAAAGAGCAAAGTTCACCAACTTATTATATGAACCTCATGTAAAGAAGGACTTATATAGAAAAAAATCTTTACAATATGTGTATATCCATTTATCATAACTGTACACCTAACGGCATCAAAATATTGGATGTAACAAATTTAAAAGATCTTTACACTCACTGGGTTCTTATCAACTTTTTAATAATTTTAAAGAACTCATGGAATTTTGTAAAACGTATTATTTACTTTATACCTACGAGGGCAGGTCAATAAGTCCGTGACTTTTTGAATTTCACGCCTCTTTTCTGAATGGGCAACACTGATCTAGTCAACAAGCATCTGTCAGCTGACTCTTGTGACAATTTTAACGACCTGTGACATTTAGTTTGTGATCGACAGCCATTGAAAGCATACTGCCGCGTGATTTGAGGATAATATGGAAAAAAGTACCACTCAAACCAAGGATAAGCTTGATAAATACTATGGGAACTAAGCACCATCAATTTCAATGGTAAAAAAGTGGTTTACTGAGTTTCTTTGTGGCCGTACAAGCACAGAAGATGCCGAACGTTCTGGACGCCCAGTTGAGGTCTCTACACCCGAAACAATCGAAACAGTTCACGATATGGTGTTGGTCGATCGGAGATTGAAAGTGCGAGAGATTGTGGAAGCCATAGGCATCTCACATAGCTCAGTGGTTTCAATTCTGAGTAATCACTTGGGTATGAGAAAGCTCTCTGCAAGATGGGTGCCGCGTTTGCTCACAATCGACCACAAACGCAATCGTGTGACAACTTCGCAGGAGTGTTTGGCGTTGTTCAACCGCAATATAGACGAGTTTTTGCGCCGTTTCGTAACCGTGGACGAAGCGTGGATCCACCACAATACACCAGAGACCAAACAGCAGTCAAAACAGTGGGTTGCCCGGGGTGAATCGGTGCCAAAGAAGGCCAAGTTGGGCTTGTCATCCAATAAAGTCATGACTGTTTTTTGGGATGCACGCGGTATAATCAACATTGACTACCTTCAAAAAGGTAAAACAATCAATGGCGAATATTATGCCAATTTATTGGATCGATTTCATAAGGATTTCCTAAAAAAACGACCAACTTTGGAGAAGAAAAAAGTTCTTTTCGACCAGGACAATGCACGGGTGCACACATGCGCAGTTTCCATGGCAAAAATCTATGAATTAGGCTACGAATTGCTCTCCCATCCTCCCTATTCTCTGGAATCGGGTCCTCGGGGCTAAACCCGAGTGACTATTTCTTGTTTCCAAACCTGAAGAAATGGCTCGGCGGAAAGAGATTTGAATACAACAATGAAATCATCTCACAAACAAATGCCTATTTTGATGACCTTGACGAATCTTATTTTTTGTAAGGAATAAAAATATTGGAGAAACTTTGGACAAAATGTATAGAGCTCAAAGGAGACTATGTAAAAAAATAACATGATTTTTTTTATCCCACAAACCCATGTTTTATACAAAAAGTCACGGACTTATTGACCCGCCCTCGTACCTACATAAAAATTTGCACGTCTGCTTGCAGACTAAATATACCATATCGAAACTACTAATAGATTCAGGCGTTACTTTGCGGAAATCCATTTTTAATAATAACAAATACTTTTAAAATATTTTAAGAAAACATCAAATTAATATTTTAATAAAACACTTAAAAAATATAAAAATATATCTAGTGACAATTCCGCTTAATTTTCCTGCTAAGCTGCTGCTCCTCAGGAGGTCTTGACTCTTCGAGCGCACGATCGAGAAAAGATCTCGATCGTGCGCTCGAAGAGTCAAGACCTCCTGAGGATGCTTCGTGTAGATCTAAACGCGTCGAAAATTCTTCCGGTTTGGCTGCGTGGCGTTTGTGACGTCACGTCGGCTTAGCAGGAAAATTAAGCGGAATTGTCACTAGATATATTTTTATATTTTTTAAGTGTTTTATTAAAATATTAATTTGATGTTTTCTTAAAATATTTTAAAAGTATTTGTTATTATTAAAAAAAAAGATTTGATTTGGCCAATAGCGTCTCTCCGTGTGTTCCGGCAGTTGTCTTTTAGAGTTAGTCACCATTGTATCCTTAGCCTGAACAGCATCTTTCACTCTAATCGACTAGGCTAACAGCATTAAAGGTCCAAATTGAAATGGTTCATATTTTGTCAGTCTTGATGAACATTGACTGTTCGTTTTAATACACATTAGTTTTTTTATCGTAAGTATAGTATAGTCACTTTCTGAGACCACTCTAAGCTATACACGAACTATAGTTTGTAGATTCCTGAAAAACTAGCTTATATTCTAAACATGATACCATAGTAAATAAACAATATCCGCCGCGTCGCCATCTTCCCCTCTTCATGTTCCCCGCCTCCCGCTTCCCTCTTCCCGTCCCCGCGCCCTTGCTCGCCCTTTACCTTCGACAACTCAACAACCAATCAGAGCGTACTTTCGTAATGGTACAATACGACACTTTCATTTATTACTTATCATGAATAGTAGAGTAGCCACTATATGCAGTATATTCCAACAAAAATTTGGTTTAGTGTACAATAGTGCTTAAAATCAGAACTAAAAAAATGTGTATTATATTTCAGTTTGTTATAAAATACTTTTTTATAGTTATTATACTTTTTTGTTTCTATATAGACGGTACTGTGGTGGAGAGGTAGTGCAGTTCGTTTGCCGCCAATTTTTTTTTTTAGCAAAATATCTGCTTATGATACATGAAGAGCTTTCTCTTCATAGACATTTTTTATATGAATTTCAAAGACTGAGTAAAGCATTTAAGTCAATATTATGTAGAAGTACTTGGGCAAATGTGGGATTAAATTTGTTTTGATGATATTCAATTTTATGTTAAATTTGTCAAATAAATAATAAGGTGTTTTTTTTTTTTTTTTATGTTATTGTGGTGGAACAAGCCCGAGGCCCACCTGATGTTAAGCGGTATCCTCTGCCTATAACAGATGCATTTCATCACAAGTGACGAACTGCACTGCGCCCATCACCTTGAGACATACCTGTTAAGTCTCATTTTGTCTGTTATTTCACTGGCTCTCAAGGACTGCTGCCGGAACACACCGTTAGGTGCTTGGCGACAGATTTTCTACTTGAGGGTGGTCGCTTGCCAGGCGGGCATTCACAAAATGCCCTTCCACCATGCAAAACATTAATTTATATTTATTTTATGCTACCGTGATGGAACAAGTACGAGGCCCGCCTGGTAATAAGCGGTAACCCTTGTCTTTGTCTAAGAAAGTTTCTTTTGGTCACAAGTAGCGAACTGAAGTGCGCCCATCATCAACTCGCACAAAGGTTTCTACAGTTGCTATATTGACACTTGTCGGTGTAAAATGAACAAAAAAACTGAATATGATGGTTTGGTTCATTAACTGTTTACTGCATTTTTGTTTTAAAATATTTTATGTTTGAAGTCAGTTTATTTTTAATTTCATATTATTATTTTTTTTATTCATGTATGCATACTTTCGACTGTTCAATTAAATCAATATGGCCTAAGTCTTACCTAACCTGACACACTTTGCTATTCATGACAAGTAATGGGAACAAATATCAATCTACTTCCTTCAGATTCAATGTGAAATTGTATGGAAATCTTGATACAGAATAAAGCATACTAAAAACCCACACACAATAATGAAAATATAGATTTAAGTCTACATAGAATCAAGGAAGTTCTTTGATATTTCTTACTAAATATATCCGTGTCTTATTGCAACAATACAGAAGTACTGTTAATCATATTTTTTTATTTACATGTTTTTGCATTCCCAAAATAGATACAGTCCTATAATATACTATAATCCCTTTGTTATTGGTCAATATGGTTTTATATCAAAATAAAGATTAACAGAAAATACGTGCCAAAACCATAAAGCCAGATAACTTTGTAGAGTTCGCAAATACCTCCCACTACACCATATATATCATAGCAATCATAGTTTGGCTTTTAGCTGGTCAGCATGTCTGGTGACTTGGAATTTAACTTTAAACTTCATCAATACAGAATTCGGTCTTCATACAATTACAAATAAAACAAAAAAATAAATTATGCGAAAATTTTCTACAATTTATACAGTCTCTTTTGATATAGGTACCAAAAAAATGTTAATAAAACAAGCCAAAAAAACCTACTCGTAATGTAACCATCTCCTTTTCTAATTTTCAAAAAGTGAAACAATAGACCAGAAGCCCATACAGCACAGTATGGCCGCTTCCCTAACAATAACAAGATCACCAGCTGCACCGAGCCAAACCTAGTGCAATCGTAAATGAGCTTAGCGCCCCCCACCTGTGTCCTATTTTCTCCCTGTCCCGCAAGAGCGCCTCCTGCGCAGCCCCCTTCTGATTGAAGTGTACGAACGCCTCGCCCGAAGCCCGCCCAGTCGCGTCCGTTAGCAAGTGAACACCATCCGGTGATAAGGGGATCCCTGGAGCCCCATCATTACAAGTTTAGTTCTATCGGGTGGAGGGTACAGGTGTACACAGGTGTTGTGTTGTGGCACCCCTGCACTCTTATATTACTATCTTTATATAGGTATATGTGTTAAGTAATATATGTATTTCATAATTATTAATAAATTAGGTTACCTTTGTGGAGAAAAGAATAAAGAATACTGTATCTTCCTAATCTTATTAAAAAGAAATGTATTTTTTTTATAAACGTTAACTTCATAGATAAACATGTTTTTCTACATTTTAGATGATAAGTGATATTTGTGTTTAATAACTGAATCAAAGGCAGGCTAGTGCTAGGATTGTTTATATTTTAATGTATCCATACAACAGGCAAAACAGTGTTACAAATCACCTCAGTAACAAGTATCAATACTGCCACAACACAACTACCTTTTCTCTTACACACCCCCCAAAAACAACACATTCAAAATGTTTGGAGATCAGTTGTCAGGTTCTTACCATCGAAGAAGAACACAATTTCCTCGCGCGAGCAGCCGAAAGGCAAGCCCCTCAGTTTGACCACATCCGTGTCGTCAGAGACAAAGGGGATGTCGTCGAAGCCATTTTCACTTTGCCTCATGGCATTCAGAGCCCACTCCATGTCTTGGCGATCAGTAGTGAACACTGGAACAGGAAAATGAAAGAGATGATGCATGATGCATGACTTATTAAAAACAACAAACTCTAACAAATTAAAATAAAATTCGCGTGTGTAACAGTCATTATGTTATGGCTAGTGATACTCTTAGGGCACGTCATGGCCAGGGCATGACACTAACCTATGAGTGTGCGATCGCGCGATGTTGACCTTGAGCCAGCGCGTTTAAGCAATAGGGTCGGTACTAGGTAGGTACCATGAAGAGAACACTTCATGCAGTCAATTTCCAGTCTTTCAGAGCCAAAAGAAAATCAAAAAGTATTTTAAGCTTATGAAACCGATGTCTAAGTGCAAAAAACAACTTAAAAACCGCAACTATTTCAAGGAAAATGTGAATTTGGTGAAAGATAAGCTACTATTACAGGAAAATCTTCAAAATTTTTTGGATGAATTAGAAATTAATAAGCAATTGTATGATAATGATATTCTGAGTCTTCGCTCTGAGCTGCTAGAGAAAGAGAAATTATTGCCAAATATTTTCTATAGCTACTTATCAGCTCAAAACCATCTCAGTGATCACTACAAGGAAGCTGTAAGTTTTATGGATCTTGTGACCACCAATATGGAGAGTGTGAGAAATATTGAGTGTGTATGCGCAAGGTCTTATAGTCAGCCTCAACCAACTTTCAACTCTCAACAACCTTCTTTACTGGAGGCATTTCAGCCGTCTCCAAAGGTGCCCGGCCACACATCGCGCGGACCGCGCACCTCTCGCGCCTTCTATCGCACTCATACATAGCTGCGAGACGTTTTACGAGCACACATACTTGAGTGTCGCTTCTTTACTGGAGTATATTATGTTCTGTAGTTAGGGTCAGACTCCAGTAAAGCGGAGATGAGAGTGTGAACAACGAATAGAGTCTCGTTATTTTCAAATCTTGCTTCATACGCCGCCAAAGTCAAAGATATCATACTCGGGATTAGGTCAAAACAAAGCCTGCACACCATTTCCTCAGTAACAGAGTAGTACATAACTGGAATAAACTACCAGAACATGTTATGTCAGCCACATCAATAAACAATTTTAAAAATAAACTGGACAAATGGCTATCTACAGAAAAGAAATCTCTTCTGAAACTATAAATCCATCACTGCAATGATATGGACATATCAGCATATTGCTGCTCGTCCATTAACAATAAATAAAATAAAAATATCAACGTCAACAGTGTAAACTCCTAGAAGTTTTTATCTCTTGAGGCACTTACCTAAAGCGGTATATAGCCACAAATTATTAATACTAGCTAAGACTATGGGATAATATTATAACCACAAACCTAGAATTTTTTCGCTACGCTCAATAGACCTACGATGTGTGTGAGTGAAAGGTCCTAAGCTGCTACAAACCGTCCCGAGAAAAAAAGAGATAGTGAAACAAGAAGACGGTATGTCATTTCTTACTCGAGTAAGAGGCCATAGCGTCCCGGCCTCTTCCAAGTCGGCGCGAATTTTGTGTATTTGCTCAAATATCTTACGATTATAATATAAAATATGTATTCTGCAAGCATGGTGTCTTGTTCAGTGAGTGAATGTGAGGTTACAAGACGCAGTAACCCGAATATATACACGTTTCACAGGTAATTTATGTTTATTTGTACTGCTTTTTCGATAATCGTTATTTTGTCATTTTGTTTTAAAATTAGTTATATGAACTATGGAAATATTAAATAATAGGTTTTTCTTCATACTTATCATCAAATAACATTGCTAAATGAAGAATTGGTTGGTATTTTACGAAAAATACAAAAACATTTGTTTACGATAGGGCTTGACAAAGTCCTGACGTCACAAGTATCGATAAAGTCGATAGTTTATGTCTGACCTGTAGCTTCGACGTGAATGCTCGGGTACATATTCGAACCTCAAAAATAACCAGTAGTTAGTTTTATCATACATTTGTTTAAAAATAATATAATTACATAATAATTAGCGAGAAGTTGACAGATCAGTTTATAGCTTATTGAGTATTTACGAATAAGGGAGTAAATATTATCACAAGATATATTATTCAAAATTTATTATGATGTTTTCTGTGAAAAGTTCTCCTAACCCTCAATAAATATTTGGAAATATCTCTTCTATCATAAAATATTAGTATCTTTATACTAATGGCTATTTAACAGAATTTGAAATAACTATATGCACGCGTATATTAATGTTTGTGTTCTTACAGATTACCAACAAATTTTCAGTATGTGATAAAAGGGTTCGGAATATTGACGCAATTTAAATAAAAACTCTACAGTTTGTAGTAAACTTTGAATCAAAATGCTTCATACAAAGAAAACATTGATGTATACTAATAAAAGACTCAATACCAACTTTTAATGTCCCTGAATGCATAAAGCTGTGGAAATGGTAGTCAATAGCTTTAGGAAATGATGACAGAAGTAACGTAAAGTTTAATCTGTAGTAACATACATGGTCAAATAATTTTTTTTCATGTAAAGACTGTAGGATATCTTGAGTCAATCTAGTAACCCTTCCCCTAGCGTCCCTGGTGCAATAAAATCTACAATACTCGCTTCATTGCAGCGCTGGATAGCTATGTCTATCCTGCCACAAAAAATTCCTTTCAGATCAAATTGAAAATAAGACGGCCCTGACCTTACTTAAATAGAGATATATTACCACCGTTAGCCATTTCCTGCCCCTCAAATCAAGTACTGTCTCCAAGGAAAAAAACTTATTAACTAATGTTCTAAATTGTGACAAAAATTTCAGAAAAAAATTAGCTCTTAAGAAGTTTAAAAGCTGAAACAAAAATAATGATAAAACGGGTTTTAGACTTAAAAGCAGACTTTAAAGAATTATATGTTTTGTAGGCCAGTTAGTAAAGATCATCGAAATTATGTACACATCGTCATTTCTACAGCCCAATGAGCTATGTTTACATAAGGGACATTCGACCTTTGCTTATCACATTTGAATGCTATACGCAAATGGTATTCAGATAAATGTAATTTAATATTTTACAGTACCTGTATATTTGCAGCTTAATGATTTTGTTAATGGTAATCATGATACTTAGTAATGGTAAGTTTTATTTCATCTTGTTACGATGAAGTTATAGTAGTTTACTTTTAAAAGTGCTGTACCATTTTAGACCTACAATAAATTCATTTGACTTCAACTTTGAATGAGTTTTATTTTTAACAGATCAAAAAGGGAGCAGGTTCTCAATAAGGTTGTATTTATGATATTTGGTTTGATTTTCATTTGAAAACATCGTATTTTGTTTGAAAGGATATACTTTAAGATTCATCCCTTTGAAATTTCATCATAATCAGTTAAGTAGTTTGGTTTTTAAATCATAATAACTTGAAAAATAAGTTGTTCAAGTTAATGAAATTGCATATATTGCATTTCTGTGATTTCAGTGTTGTTTACGATCATTACAATAGTCTCAATGAACTATATAGGGCATAATTTCAAACGAATGTGTCCTAAGATTCAACAAGTAAAACTGTCGATGTTATTACGCTCGCGTCATTACAACACTATGTCACTCACACATTTACATTTCATTTTTTGTTACACCATTCATCCGTCACTGTTGGTCTTGTACATCCTAAGCCTATGATTATAACTTATGTTTTCGTAAGAAATACTATTCAACCTTAGTCAAAGTAAAATTTCAAAATTAATGTAGGCATTATAAATTATAACGGAACTGATTAATGTGCATCTTTCATGATTATGTTCGCCTAGTACATTTTATTTAAATTTATAATATATCCATAAATTGCTTTTCCAAGTGTTCTGAGTTCAGTTTAGCAACTTAGAACTTTCTTGGATGATGATAAAACAATGTTCAAATGTGCTTAGTTACCATATATATGGATACGGTTGATCAGAGTGATGAGGATATATTTATATAATTGTGAGATATAAGAGCTGTAGCTTGCAAGCACACAACGACAACAACGAATTTTATATAATCATTGTTGTAATTATGAGTAGGAAAATGATAACTGTATTTAAAGTCAACCTTTAATATAAGGTTACTTTTTTATGAAGCAGTGTTGGCTCTGTGGCATTGGCTATGGACTAGTCCATGGTTCGATTCCCGCCGCGGGCTTGGGCTTCACCGCATGGTGGAAGGGCATTTTACAAATGCCCGCCTGGCTAGCGAAATAGAAAATCTGTCGTCAAGCACCTAACGGTGTGTTCCGGCAGCAGTCCTTGAGAGCCCATGAAATTACAGGCACATGAGACTTAACAAATATGTCTCAAGGTGACGGGCGCAGTGCAATTTGTGACTTGTGATGAAATGCATCTGTTATAGGCAGCCCTCTTTCTTTGTCTTTTGTTACGCGTACTATTGTAACTCAATGAGGGCAATTCGAGTTTAGTTTGATTTTAACCAAACTACAACATAATCAAAAATAATTTTCCGTGAAAATAAGCTGAATTATAGTCAAACTGTATTCTATTTTGATCGACGAACTAGTGACCATAGTGAAAAAAATTCATTCGAGAAATCCTAAATGATCGATCGATTAAGGTTAAAATGAGAAATCTATATCATATCAAGTAAACATAATAAATATATCTGTTTCGCAAAATAATGATCGTAAAAACAAAGATAGTTAGAAATGTTTGAATAAATTGCTGCGTGATCGAATTTACGTGTCGCATTCTATTATATAATATATGTATTTATGTCACTGTATATTTATATATATTTATTTATCTAGATCTACACGAAATTCCAAACAGCCCAGCAGTTTCTTGTATTTATACTTTACGAGTACGTTAGTCCGCGGTATCATAGAATACAACACTTCCGTTTGGTCTCCATTTTATACTGTCCACTCTGACTGAATAGAGAGGGTACAAAAGAAGTGTCTCATATGTTTTGCTACAAGTATGGATTACAACGGACTCTTCCATCATATGATGACAAACTTCGTAAGTTTAATATGCTAGCTCTTAAAACGAGCCGAGCTTATTACGACTTCACAATCTTGTATAAGATATACACTCCTTTATTGACTCAGCTTCCCTGCTTTCCCTTATTAGCCTAAATATTAAACCTAGATTACGCCATCCTAATTTAAATATATTTGTTTTACTAGTTTACCATAGTAATACATCTTACTACAATCCCACTGTCCGAATGTGTCGCCAATATAACGAAATTCTTGAAAATCAATTCAATGCTGTGGATATTTTCAATCATGATTGTCATAATTTTAAAAAAGATATTTTGGCCATCCTCTCCACCGAGAGGACACCAAGTCGCTGTTTGATCTGACTTGACACTTATCACGATCTATGTAACTATAACGATTATCATGTAATTTAATCGACTTCAGTTTACTCGTGATCATGGCGCTTGCAACAGTGCCGAAATATCGAGAGCTCATAAACAATCAAAAACACGGTAAATATCCCGTTAGTTATAATAAGTATAATTTAATCTATTTTAAGTAACTGTTTTTCTAAATTTCTTTTAAACTGTTTATATAGTCATGCTGTGTACACATAGTTTAGGGATATTGTCCTGTCTAAAATCTTATGCATGTTGTAAATTTCTGTAATTTTATTGACGCTGTCCTGTTTTGTGTGCCTGATAAATAAATATATATTTAAAAATATAAATGTGTGTAAACAAGTTTATATTTTTGGCGTTGGGAGACTAGGGTTCGATTCCCACACGACGTGAGTTTTGTATTATAAAAAAATTGTGAATGTGATTTTCGCTTAACGCTCTAGTACTTATCATATTCATATATAGAAATATTTCAATGAGTTGCTTAACATCTTCCGAGCTACATGCTGAGTTGAATAATCATGTATATAACCGTGAGTATAGCTTTTGATCACAATCCCAACTAATGGTAGATGATTATGTGGTCAAAGATGATGATCAGGCTTAACCTAGAATGGGGACTGGCTCTCAAAGACAGCTGCATTAACACACACTTAGGTACTTAGCGCCAGATTTTCTATTTGAAGGTGGTAGTTAGCTATGAACGCTCTCTGCCTCAAGGCAAAATGCCCTACCACCATGTTGAAATGATTGATGATGAAGACATTCTAAGATAACATCCAAAACTGACATTTCAACCTGCGATCCGAAGCACAGAAGCGCTTCAAAATGCCACTAGCAGCCATCCATTCTAACAACTGTTTTTTTTTTTTTATGCCTGATAGTTTAACTTTTGACCACAATCTCTCCTGATGGTAAATGATGATGTGGTCGAAGAAGTTGTTCAGGCTAACCTAGAAGTACTGGCTCTCAAGGACAGCTGCCGGAACACACCGTTAGGTGCTTGGCGACAGATTTTCTACTTGAGGGTGGTAGCTAGCCAGGCGGGATTTCGCAAAATGTCCTACCACCATGCTATAACCACTGCCATCCTAAGACGACAACCGGGACCGAAGGCTTAACATGCCCTCCGAAGCACGGAAACGCTCAATAGTAATGTCACTAGCGGTCACCTATCCAACTCAAGACCACGGGCGACGTTGCTTAACTTTGCTGATCGGTTGAGAATAGCTAAGTAAACTTCGCTACGAGCGCTTCAAAAAAGTTTAATGTTTCAGAATGACTTGGCAAGTTCTACTACAATCTAATTATGTAATTATCTTAGCACATACATACATATACATATTTTTGGCGTTTTGTGAATGCACACCTGGATGGCTGTCACTCTTATCTAGTTATCAGTCACAAAGCACGTAACAATGTATTACAAAACCTATCTTTGATATGTATGTAGTTCATTAATGAATATGATAAAAGAAAAACTTACGACTGCAATCCTTATATGCGATTCGATTTAACGCTCATCGATTATTCTCTAGAGTATCTCTGGTACAATAAACAAGAAAGTTACAGTACACGGGCTCTAACTAGTCTCTGATTTTAATCTTGGCAGTTAGAATTATATTAGTTCAACTTATTCCGAATACCAAATTGTACACCTGGCAGGACTAAGACCAATTTTAGTCAAGTTTCAATCAAGTTCGTGGTATGGAATCGGCCTCAATAGGTAGTCACGAAACTACTTATAAGGAAAAATAATGTTCGCAACGAGTAGCAGCGCCTTGTTCTTTTACAATATCGGCAAAACCTCACTATTACCCCTACTACCAAGCCCCGTGGGGTGCCGGGCTAGAATGTCGCAATTGCTACCTGTCGATCGTAAGAGGCGGCAAAAGGTAAAATATAGAAAAGTGGGCAGCAATGTGTCCAGCAGTGGACAATCCAGCTGATACAGTGCCACCAAGAAAATAGGCGTAAAAAGGGCTCATTGCTATTATTTTGAGCCCTTGGCAGTAAACAAGCAGTAGCAATACTTTTCTTTAAACTTTCGTGAACTAAGCTCATGTTTCTAAATCCTAAACGGGTCATTCACGCACGAATAAACATCAAAATAATTATATTAGGTCCTTACATATGAAATTGGCGTTTTTCGTACTGGCCACTTTAATCACGAATTTCTCCTCTTTGGTAAGGAATTCCAAATTCAAATTTGTACAGCTATAGACTCATGTATTTGTGCTTCGATGATCGTCATTCATTTGTTTTTTTTCTTCTGTTTTTTTCTGTTTGCGTCACTCATTTTACAAAATGGAAAACCTTAAATATCGCATTATTTACGAGTACGAGTTCCGCCGTGGCACTAGTGCTGCGGAAACAACTCGAAGGGTGAATGATGTGTATGGCGGTCGTGTTGCAAAAGAAAACACAGTTCGTTTTTGGTTCCAACGTTTTCGTTCTGGAAATTTCGACCTGCAGAACAAGCCCCGTGGACGGCCTGAGACTCAAGTTGATAATGAAGAGTTGAAGGCTATTGTGGAAGCGGATCCATCGCAAACCACGTCCGAGTTAGCTGCAGGCTGCGATGTTAGTGATAAAACTGTTTTAATTCACTTGAAGCAAATTGGGAAGATTAAAAAGCTTGAAAGGTGGGTACCTCACGAATTGACTGAAACAAACCGGCAAACACTTGTTGATGGAGTGTCCCCGGGGTGAACCTATACGATGTAAGTTAAGAGGCCTTGGCCTCAATTATTTTGATGTTGGATTAGTCCAGAGTGTACTGGCAGTACCGTCATCTGACACTGCCAGAACACTATTTAGGTTAAGTTTTAAAATTTTAAATTGCTGATGTCGATTAAATGATTGTTTCTAATGGGGCTGGCATGGCTGCGTCCAATGCGGCTAAAAGCTCCAAAAATTTAAACAGAATAAAAAAAAAAAAAAAAAAAACCGGCAAACGCGCGTCGACTGCTGCGTTACATTACTAATCCGGCACAATAATGAAGGTATTTTAAACCGAATCATTACCTGTGATGAAAAATGGGTTCTTTACGATAATCGGAAGCGCTCAGCGCAATGGTTAGATCCTGGCCAGCCAGCCAAATCCTGCCCCAAGCGAAAATTAACCCCAAAAAAGTTACTTGTAAGCGTTTGGTGGACTAGTGCCGGTATTGTTCATTACAGTTTTTTCAAATCTGGCCAGACTATTACGGCTGATGTCTATTGTCAGGAATTGCAAACCATGATGGAAAAGCTAGCGGCTAAACAACCTAGGCTGGTCAATCGCTCCACGCCACTGCTGCTTCACGACAACGCTAGACCACACACTGCGCTACAGACGGCTACTAAATTAGAAGAGCTTCAATTGGAAAGTCTAAGACATCCTCCGTACTCCCCGGACCTTGCTCCAACAGATTACCATTTTTTTCGAAATTTGGATAACTTCTTGCAAGGGAAAAAATTCAACTCCGATGGGGCAGTCCAAATCGCCTTCAAAGATTTTATTGATTCCCGTCCGACTGGTTTTTTTAGTAAAGGGATCAATGAACTACCTACGAGATGGCAAAAGTGCATAGAAAATAATGGTTCATACTTTGATTAATTAAATATATTATATTAAAAAATATTCGACTTTTTGTTCCTCCCATACAAAACGCCAATTTCATATGTAAGGACCTAATATTTTGACTAACCTCGACGTTTCGATCAAGTTGCATTGACCGTGGTCACGAGTAGACAGAAGAAGCAGTTGTCATCATCTTGAGGAGCGGCAGGAGTGATTTACATCTACCCCCCTTCGGTTTTCGTTTATGTCTTTATCACTGTCACCTCGACACATTACACTAACAGTATTGAAACGTGCATGCAGAGACAAAGAACGACTCAAGCACTTTTTTATGACAAGATTCCACGATGTAGACAATTTAAATCCATCCTCCCGTCCATCCATCTATATGGGTTAGTCAAAATATAATTATTTTGATGTTTATTCGTGCATGAATAGACCTGTTTAGGATTTAGAAGCGGTAGCAAGTACACAACCAATATTAACAATCTCACCTATCGAAAGGTAGGGAGATAATAATTGATTACACAAGTTGACTTCAAGACGCACAGGAATGCAGCATCCGTATATAAAACTCACGAAGCGCTTTAAACTTATTTTGAATGCTGGTCATAATGCGTACGGCTGAAGTATGGAACAACCTACCAGCAGCGTCTCTAGTAATGTAAGAAACGGCCCAATTCTTAAGCTGGAAACTGTATGTGCAGAATAATAATTATTATTACTGACCCTCAATGTATCTCTTTCCCATATTTTCCTTATCTTTCTTGAGTGCGGCTTCGACATCTTGTTGGCTTTCTACTTCCACGAAGCATTCACCAGATGGCCTCCCAGGGCGGACCTCAGTCAGATGTATTCCTGGAACAGATTTTTTTTATTATAAATAATTTTATAAATAATTACTAAATTAGTGTGTCCCAAACAAACAAATATTTCAATAGTACAAAGAGCTCAGAATAATATCCTAAGAAACATTTCAAATGCTCCATGGTTCCCGAGAACTGACGAGTTGCATGAAGAGTTGGAAATCAAAACAGTCAAGGATGAAATAAGACATTTTTCAGCTCATTACAAATAGCGACTGACCATGCACACAAGCCACACAGCTAACTGCCATCAGCTATCCAAAGAGGCTACGCAGACAACACATCATGGAATTGGACGGAAGTGATGACTAAGATAAAGGAGATCTGCTCATTGGATCACTTCTATATTATTATTCTTCTTCTCCTACATGCTGAAAACCTTATAACAAACCTGCTCATAGTCTGGGGACTGATTGCAGATTAAAACATAACACAAAAAAAAAAGTGTGTCCCAAACAGATGGGATCAACACTCATGTGAAGCAAAAGCAATTCTCATAGTGAAGATAATGTACAGAAAGTTTCCACTTCAGACATCCAACAATAAAAACGAATAGAGTTTCTTGCCCCGTCTTCTCCAAGTGGCTCTATAGCCTTTTTGCTGAATGTAGAATATTTTTTATTGTAAAATTTTGTAATTGGCTACTGCTTTGATGTCTCTTAAAGTTTAAGATATGCATTATTTTGTAGGGATTTTCTATTGAGGCTGATATGATATTCATTAGCATTACACAAAAGAAATGCGTACAATCTCTATGTACAATCTATATATGGATAGCTAGGTACCACTCTGAATAACTTAAGACCCTTCCTTTATCCTCGCTGAACATCTACGTCTACGAGATATGTGTATTACTGAAGAAAGCAATATTATTATCACTAACCTTGTTTTCCACCTACAATATTGACGTCGCCTAAAAAATCAAGCACATCATCAACGTTGGTGGAAAATGGCAGCCCACGGAGCTTTATGACGTTACTGCTGTCTCCCGAACCGTGCATTTTACTAAACACTTTAGACAACGAAATAAACTGTACAATAACACAATGAAGTGCACAATTTCAATATCACCACACCATGCAGTGAACGGAGAGACAGCAAATTATATTTCTCTAATTTCAATTATTTAGTGTTGTTCTCTGATTGATCACAGAGTCAGAATCACACAGTGTTGCCAACTCAACAACAGTAAATGTCGCTCTCACGCTGGTGAAAAGTCGCTAGATATCGCTAAATGAGTAAAATTGAAAAAGTCGCTAGAACTCGCTAGATTTTTTATCAATTAATTACTTTCTTGGGTTAAAAAGGCTACCAACATTCGGTAGATTCACCTTTTTAACCTTCATTCACCACCACCAATTAATGAAGGGCAAAATAAAAATGCATACTAAGTACCTAGATCTCTAATTTTAATCTCTCTTTATTCGTTAATATTAATTATTTCTTAAACAATTCAACATACACAGTGATATAATATACATTAACTATAATTAGTATCTTATTCTAAATGAATACGTTTCATTCTATTAATCTTCGTCAGTATCGACTTCTGAATCATTGATTATTCGGAAGGGTATTGAATCGCTCAAACTTACGAGGCTTGAAGTAGATGGTTGTGGCTCATTTTTAAATGAGTACGCTTTATTTGTTCCAATCTGCCTTAAAACATCTGATGGTAGCACGTAACTGACACATGTCTTATTCATACATTTTAGTACACATCTGATCATCAAAATCGAATTTAAGGTTGCCAGCCCCATTCGATTACGTAGCTTTGATTTAACTAAATTCATCGCGCTAAAAATTCTTTCGATTTCTGCATTTGAATGCGGCAAAGATAAAACTGTAAATGCAAGACTGCATAGTTCGTGGAATGGATTGTGGTTTCCGGCATCTTTGTATGTGTGAACTTAAACCCAAAAATCGATTGTATTTTGAATGTTATTCCATTTAACAAAGTTAATATTATTCCATTGTTGAGAAATTTTTTCTATTGCTGGAACACTCGTAATTCCTAATTCTCTAGCCAAGTCTATAACATCACTGTCATTAGTTTTTGTCTTCAAAATTTCGCTCACAGACAATAGATTCATTTTTGTTAAAATTTCGATATTTGGCGGAAGCCTGTTCTGCAATTCCGAGATAAGTTTGAGTGTGAAATTGATGCATCTTTTTTTAACAGTTTTGATATTGTCATCACTCAAATTTAAGGTCCCGACACACTGTTCAAACGCGTAGCCCAGAGTAGTAAATGGATTTATATGGCTTTCCAGAATTTCCGTTGTCAGGACGTTTACATTGGCCGGTTGGTAGACTACTCTCTTGCTGATAGATTGGAGAAGTAGTGTAAGACTATCCAGCATCTTAGTAGGATCAGTGTTCTCACCCTCAAATATTTTCAAGGTATTTTGTACTTCTCCTAGTACGCTCTGGATGTAGGTTAAATAGAGCAAGTTACTTTTATCCTCAAACATGGCATGTAGAATCTCCGCTGTGTAGCAATTTTCTTTACTTTTGCATATGGAAAAATGCAGTTGCAGTTCATTCCACTGTTGCAAAATACGACAGACAGCTGGATATATGGACAGCCATCGAGTTGCACATACTTTTAGTATTTTTAAAGGCTCCTTTCCGCAATTTATTGTCTCGTATATATGTTTGTATTCTCCTTGGCGTTTTGGAGATAGGTAAAACCAATTATAGGTTTCTCTTACCAAATATTCAACATTACGAGGAAGTGTAGATTCAGAAGCATGGCTCACTGCTAGCTGGAGTGAATGACATACACAACGCACTAGTATTAGATTTGTTAATCCATAATTAACTTGCAATATCTTGTGTAAGCCATTATTGACTCCTGTCATCACAGAAGCGTTGTCTGTTCCTATTCCAATCAAATTTCTAATGTCTAAATTATGATCCTTTAATGTTACTGCGATTGCATCAGCTAGACTTCTGGCATCAGCTTTTTCAATAGGTGTTAGTGACAAAAATGTTGACACTATTCTTTTTTGTGACTCACTAAAATATCGTATGGCCATCCCCAAATATTTTGACACGCTTACATCAGTAGATTCGTCCAAAAGAAGACTGAATTTTTGGTCACCGATATCAAGTTTGAGAATATTCTTAAAATGTGGGCCCAGTACTTCACTTAATATGTTCGAACATTTTGTTCGGTCTAAATGTAGGTCATTACTGGATTTGGAGTCATCGAATATTTTTTTACACAGTTCGCCAAGATGATCTACTGTCGAAACTGAGCAATGCTCAGCAATAAAAAGGGCAAGTGATGCTTCTGCTTTACTGGAATTTTTCACGCCATCAACTATTTTTGCACTGGCAAGGGCTGCTGAGTGCATTTTATGTTCACTTTTTTCTTGTGTTTTTTGGTTTCAGCGTGTTTTTTATGTCACTTATTTTGGCATAGAACTCGGTTTGACAGTAACGACACATACCTTTAATATCATTCCCTTGTACAGGAGCCAGCCATCCTTTATATTCAGGAGAATCTTCCCATTCCTTTTTATACTTTTGGCTATAAACTTTCTTCTTTACCGGTAATTCCATTATCGATAACTCACTAAACACTAATAAAACGCAATTGTTTGAGACAAATGTTCGATTACGTTATTATTTCGCTAGCAACAGACCATATCAGATTTCTTATAAGGAGTGAATGACGGATGAATAATAACAAAACCAAACATGAGAAAGGGATATATACTAGAACGATGATTGACGGTAGGTACTATACCTATGCCTTTTAGTCATTCTTGATTTGCCAACAAATTAAACTAAATAAACAAAACCGGATCTTATTTCAATGAAATAGAGTACATATTAGTATGTACAGAAAAAAACGATGGATATTCGTTTATGAAGTCAGTAATACCACTATAAAAAAGTCGCTAAGAAAGTCGTTAAATTATTTTTGTCGCTAAAAGCCATCAAAATGTCGCTTTTCATGCGAAAATGTCGCTGAATCTAGTGACAAAGTCGCTAAATTGGCAACGCTGGAATCACAGAATTCTAAAGGTGCGTTCGTTTTGGCTGGATTGCGTTTGTAGCAGTTTCAAAAGTGGCATTTGTGTATTAGCGTTCGGATAGAAGCTTTTGCTATTTTTGACCACCAATTACTGCATGCTATCCGAACGGCTTATAACGTACTTTGACAACCGACAATGTTTTAACAATTTTGCACAGTACGAAACATGGAATCAATCTCTAAAATTAACAGAAAAGTAGGTACCTATATTATTATTATTTCATTGTTAATGGCTTCTGATAGTTACTTACATAAAAAACTTATGAAACTCTTCAATCGCGCCAAATACCACTGTCAAACCAGCAGTTGTCAAAAAACGATCACAACGATCCCACGGTAAGACATAGGTCAAAAATATCACTTTTCTCTGTCATTTGTAGCGTTTTCAAAGCTATCCGAACGGTGAGCGAAAACGATATTTTTGCTCACGAAGTCCCAAAACGAACGGCCCGTGTGATCATTTTTAGCGTTTGTGAGTGTTATTTTTGGCACCGATAGGCTATCCGAACGCCCTATAAATAGAGGCTAAGCGTCCAAATCAGAACACTGAGCAAGGCATTAATCAGAATTCCGATACTAGAGTCTGGCTAACGAAAGTAAATTTTTTGCAAACTTTTTATATGACAACACTAAAGTGTTCCTACCATCGGATATTTACCCTAAAAATTGGGGTATTTTAAGCAGAAAGTACTTAGGAACAATGAATTCCAAAAAGGCATTTTTAAAACAAACTTATTTTAAACATATTATAAAATGAGTTTTAAAAATGCGTACGTTTGCTAAAATTGTATTCATCGAAAATAAGTATCGTATGTACGTGTTGGATCATTTCAAGAGCAACACTAAGCCTTAAGTTGGTCTAATAAATAGATTAATTAATTAGGTACACTATTTACTAGAGAAAAACTTGGCAATTTTATTTTAAAGAAATTAATTTTCGGCCGTTTTCCGAAAGATTTGGTAAAATCAGAATCAGTGTATGGTATACCTATCTCTGACGCAACAAGATGGCGTGTTGTTGATGTTTCGTTGTGGTTGACTTGCGTATAGTTTTGTTGTGATATTATATCCGTGTTAATGCTATAAAAATGAATAAAACTATAAAGAGTGAAGTGCTAAAACTATTGTTTTGTATGATTTCGAAATATGAAGAGAAAAAGCTTGTGAAACGAGCCGTATTGCGAGAAAAACAGGATTGTTTACATACTGTGACTGATTTTTTAGGTTAGTATGGTCAAAATGTCTTGATATTTTTTTATTTTAAATAAGTACATATCAGTTTTAGTTACTTTATATAATGTTATTGTTCTTTTACAGATAGTCTTGAGGATAATGCACGAACTGCTGAAGTAAAACAAGCAATTGAAAAGATCACAGATTTAGATCAAAAAGATATGATGAAATCGCAGAACCAGTACTTAGAAGAACTATCTTCACTCACCGGGAAGTTTTCACTCAACGTTAATCTTAGACTAGTTTTGTAATACTTGTGTATTTTCTATTATTTCTTAGTTATGAGACTCACGATAATTGACATTTTATTTTATTCTTTTTACAGATGTAAGTGTTATTACATTGAAGAGAATTAAAAAAGAAGGTGCGGTGAACGAAGAGGTCTGGAGGCCTCCAGGTAAAAAACGACCTAACCCTTCAAAAGTGTCGAACTTAGATAGTTTCGATATGGATGTTATTCGTAATAAAGTAAACGAATTTTACATTGTGAGGAAACAAGTACCAAATTTAAGATATTTGTTGGTAGAGTTAAAAGAAAGTATAGAATTTGGTGGATGTCGTGACACTCTCCGTCGCATATTATTAGCCAATGGTTATGAATTTAAGCAAAACAAAAATGAACGTTCATTATTAATTGAACGGTATGATATAGCTGCATGGAGGCATCGCTTTTTGCGTACCATTGCATCGAAACGTGCAGAAGGCAAGCGAATAATCTACTTAGATGAAACTTATGTCTACAAAACCTATAAGCCTACAAAATGTTGGCAAGGTCCATCAACAAGTGGAATAATTGAAAATATATCGTCAGGAAAACGATATATTATTGTGCATGCAGGATCAGAGAAATGCCCTGTTCCAAACTCATTGTTAGTATTTAGCACCAAATCGAAAATGGCCGACTACACCATGACATGAATTCCACAAACTTCAACAAATGGCTTCAAGAAAAGCTTATGCCCAATTTCGAATGAACCAAGTGTAATTGTAATGGACAATGCATCATACCATTCTGCCATAATAAATAAAGCGCCCACATCTCAAAATCGAAAGTTAGAGATACAGAATTGGCTTACATTGAATAGTATTTCATTTGAAACATACAATTCAAAAGCAGAGTTGCTCTGCTTAATAAAACAGATCACATCAGAACCTATTTATGAAGCTGATGAACTTTTAAGCCAAAACGGACATGAAGTGCTAAGAATTCCTCCATATCATTGTGACCTGAATGCTATAGAACTCATATGGAGTCTAGCAAAAAGAAATGTGGGAAGCAAACATGTAAGACGAACTCCAAAAGAGTTCGAGGATCTCATAAAACAATCTTTTGAGTGTATTACAGCAGATGATTGGAAAAAAAATGACAGACCATGTCATTCATGTGGAAGACAAGTACAAAAGAAGAGACCATATAACTGAAAACAGTTTAGAAAGCTTCATCATCAATTTAAGAGACAGCAGCGACTCCAGTGATTCTGACGATTCACTCCATGTTGAATTTTACATTCAGATTTTGATTATAGTGATTAAAAAACAGTAAATATATATGGTCTTGTTTTCTTTGATACATACTCACATAGATTTACAAATATTTAAACTCATGATAATATTGATACTCATGATAGTGTTTGATAGCCTGTTTGTTCCTTTAATACGCCACAATGGAGTGACGTATCCGTGTGATGTTTGGTATGGAGTTAATAAAGAGTTAACAAGTGATATAAGCTACTTTTAATCTCGTCATAACGCGGACAAAATTGCAAGCATCCACTAGTAAAATAAAAATAAATGTCAAAGTATCAAAGTGAGTTGTTCCAACTTTCCTTTTTACTTTAGGGCTGCCATGCTGATATTTTTTAAACTTGCCGCGCTTTTTCAGTATCAACTTTCATTAGCCAGACTATAGTGAATGCGATTAAATACTCGATACTGTTATTTTAATACCAAGTACTTGGAGTACTGAATCATTCTTGCGATACTCATACTTGGTATTGGAAGAAAAGTACTTATATCACATGGATTCAAAATTCAAATAGAGGTAATCAAATATTTCCGATTGCAACCTCATGAACGAACCAACCATGTGAATGAATTCCGTGGCTCAATTTGAGACTTTACTCGACGTTCACAGTACTCGTTTGCGCCAACTTTTGTGCTCATAATTTGTTTTATATTTCCTTGTGATTATTAAGTTTTATAGTGACACGGTCTGCCGATTACGAAATAAAAAAGGAGATTGACGTGAATGAATTATTTTTTATAAGTTCAGCAGTTTGCTATCATTTCTTATTGTATGCAATAGGGTAGTTGACACAGTCTAAAATAAAGTACAGTGTAACGTTAACATGATAGTAGTTGGAGCACATGACGCGATGAAATTAACAAATGATTAATTTGACTGGTACCTTATTCGAAGCTTTATTTATTGAGATAGGCTTTACATTTCCCGCCTTACATTTTAGGCAACTTCCGGTTTTTGTCCCTCCCATCGTTTCTTGTCACTTCCGCCTGGCAGTGTGGCGCCATTTTGTATCAGCCACTTCGGTACTCATTGGCGTTTTGAATTCCCGCCGAGTCGGTCGCACTCTAGTGGTGCCATCGACTATAGTTATAATTCGAATTTATATAGTGTACCTATACTATATACAGGTGAAACTTAACGTTTATTCGATTGCTAAAATTATTTGAATATATTTAACGGTTTTACCGTTCGTTATAGAAGGTTTAAATTTGTAATTATTTGAGCGTTTGTTTCTTTTGAATAATATTTGTGCCTTTTGTTCCTTAGTATGGATAAAGACTTTGAAAATTTACCGGGTCCGTCGACCACACCCAGTAAAAGACGACAACGGAGTTCATCGAGTTCGAGTAGTGACAGCGGAAGCAGTTCAAGTTCCTCATCGGCCGCGGCTAAACGGAGACAAAGAAGGAAGAAGAGCAAGAAACACCGATCATCCCATAAGAAACTTGCTGAAGAAGTTCGCGCACTGCGGGAACAAGTTCTTCGCCAAGCTGGACAATATCAGGTACCCAATGATGATGTTATATCACTTACTGCATCGCCTTTTACTGCTGATTGCGATCAATGTTGTGATTTTGATGACAAACCTGAGCAGACTGTAATCACTCTTTCGTTTGAAACCAAACTCAAGGAACCGTCTATTCCAAAAACGTCTCAATCACATTTGCAAATGTTAAGTGACCATCAGCACCTGGGCAAAAGCGATTGGAGTGATGTAAGGTACATTGAAGCTCAGAAGTTATACAATTTTGCACCGGGATTCACTGATCTGGAAATTAATGATGAAATGAAAGGCTATGAAACCCCACAACATCTCACACTTACAGAGAAGGCTTTCGCAGCCTTAACTATGTGTGTATTTAAGCAAAAGGAATCTGTTGAAGATGGATTACGAGATTTATTAACGTCGGCTAAGGATTGTGAATCTTTGGACTATGGGAACCTGTATCAGAAGGTCACCACACTGTTTTCTACGGGAAATTTCCACAAAACATCTTCAGACCTATTGCAGATCATCTGTGGCCATCGAGCCGAGACAATTCAAATGCGCCGAGATAGCATCCTCAAGCACGCCAGAGATCCCGTGAGTAAGGCGACTCTGCGCAAGATTCCGCCAACGACTGTCAATCTTTTTGATGCAGAAAAGTTCACTAAAGCAATGGACCACGCAGGTGGCGTTAAAAAATGCTTTTGGCTAGCACAAAGAACCAACGGTACTTCTGCCTCGCAGGCAGCTTCAAAGAAGCCACGTGGCCCCTCGCAGGGGCCCGCTTCACACATAAAGCCCTCGCAGGGTTTTTCGCAGGCGTGCAATCGCAACTATCTACCCTCGCAGGGTGGTTGTCATCATGACAGAGTGTCTCATTATAATTCGGGGGCACCGAATCATCTTAATTACCAGAATACATTTCGGGGAAATGCATTTCGCTCAAATGCAAGGCATCATAACCATCGGGTCGCGGACGGAAGCGTCTTTACTCGCCTACCCCCCAAAACAAAGACAATAAGCGACGAAAATTTTGACTCGCAACCGTTCAAAGCGGGTCGTCTTGCGCAATTTCGGGATATTTGGGAACAACTAGGAGCTCCACCTCATTTATTAAAAATGATAACAGGGTATCGCATACCATTTTGCCAAAGACCTCCGCTTGTCTATCCCAACAACGTCAGTTTCAATCTACACGTACCAGAGTCGGACAAAATGACATGTGTCATAAACAAAATGAAACACCAGAGGGTTCTAGAACATGCTGCGACCTCGCCCAGCTTTCTGTCGTCGATGTTCCTGGTCCCCAAAAGCGACGGCTCATTCCGACCAATTATCAATTTAAAGAATCTAAATCGGTACATAATAGTAGATCATTTCAGACTCATAAATGTCCAACGCATACCGGACTTCCTTCAGCCAAAGGACTGGCTATGCAAAATAGACATTTCACAAGCCTATTTTCACCTATCTGTGGCTCGCAGCCACAGAAGGTTCCTGCGTCTTATATATCGCAACGAACTGCTCGAAATGACGTGTTTGCCTTTCGGACTGAGCACGGCGCCAAAAACATTCGCTGCACTCACAGGTTGGACTGTGCAAATTCTACGGCAGCAAGGCATAAGAATAATTGTGTTTTTGGACGATTTTTTGATCGTGAATCAGAGCGAATCTGTTCTTCGAAGTCATGTAAACATTGTGTGCAAGACTCTCGAGAAGCTGGGCTGGTTGATAAATTACGAAAAATCCATTACAAGTCCCAAAAGAAGTCTAGTGTTCTTAGGAATTCTCTGGAATCCTTGGACGAATTGCAAAAGTCTACCCGAAGACAAAATACCTGCTCTTATAGCCAAAACAAACCTTATGTTGACGGAACAAAGTACAAATCTCAGGGAACTGCAAAGTCTAGTTGGTCTCTTCAACTTTGCCAGTTTTGTGGTGCCAAAAGGCAGGCTCAACTATCGGCACCTGTTACGCCTGATGAACCAAATTCTGAAGAAATACACCAGGATGTCTTACAGGCGGCATCCCCTATCACCTGCTGCAGTCAACGAGTTAGTGTGGTGGCGGCAGAATTGCAGACGCTCAACACCCATTCACATGCCACCCCCCTCGCACTTCCTCACAACTGATGCGTCCGACATCGCATGGGGAGCTCGATTAGACAATCTGTCTCTAACGGGTTCATGGGCCGAAGCAGAGAAAGATCTCCACGGCAACTTAAAAGAAATGTTGGCAATCTTAAAAGTTCTGCAGCACCATCGTCAGCTTGTAAGTCACAGTACGCTACTGATACAATCAGACAACCAATCTGTAATATCTTACCTCCGTCACGAAGGAGGCACCAAATCTACAGCCCTGATGAACCTAACTTACCAGGTCTTCAATATTCTAGCCAGTTATCAAATTCACATAAAAGTCTTTCACATTCCCGGAATATACAACTGTCATGCCGATCATCTATCGAGACTTCGTATTCCCCCAGAATGGCATCTGACGCAGGAGTGCACGGACAACATTTTCGCCAAGTGGGGGGTTCCAGTGATCGATCTGTTTGCCTCGAGCAGAGCACATGTAGTGAGCAATTATGTGTCACTGGATCTTCACGACCGAAAAGTGATGTTCCATGATGCCTTTTCCCAGCTCTGGAATTTCAACCTAGCCTGGGTATTTCCTCCACCGTTCCTAATCCCCAGAGCTCTAAGTCACCTGAACCAAGCTCAGGGAATATATTTACTGGTAGTTCCACGATGGAAGCGAGTGTTTTGGCGCCCGGACATCAAATCGCGAGCGTTAGCTCCCCCATTCACGATTCGCCACCTGAACAAAGTCCTCTTAGACGTCACCACAGGACTCCCTCCTCCGAATGTACTGGAGATGACGTTAGAAGTGTGGAAATGTGGGGGTGGTCTGGGACACTTAGTGGATGGGACACTAATCAATTAAAGCTCCTACAAGAGTCCTGGCGTCCATCTACGCGTAAAGTGTGTAGCATCGCATGGAAGAGGTGGTTGTCTTGGTGTGAATCACACAAGACTAACTATTCAAATCCTACAGCAAGTGAAGTTGCTAGATACTTATCGGATCTTCATTTGATTTATAAACTATCATATAACACAATTTTGTTGCACAAATCAGTAGTAGCAACCCTATGTGATCCAGAAAAGTCAGGTCATCTAAGGTCACACGTGTTAATCAAACATATTTTAAAATCAATATCTTTGCAAAATGTCCACCACGGCAAACCCCCGGTTTGGAATATAGATACGTTAGCCTCTTATTTACAAAACTATAGTATTGACAAAACTAATATTTTTCAAGTTCAGAGACATACAGCTGTCTTATTACTCCTTTGTTCAGGGAGACGAATTCACGACCTGACATTACTTAATGTTGATTCTAGAAGTTGCATAATCGATGATGATTCAGTAATATTATGGCCATCGTTTGGTTCTAAGACTGATTCTGTAAATTATAGGCAGTCTGGATGGAAGCTTATAGTAAATAATGAAAATGAGCAGTTAAATGCTGTCTTTTGGGTTAAACAGACTTGTTCTTTGCTCAAGAATCGTAGAGAAGCCGCTAAAACCAACAATTTGTTTATTAATGTAAGAGGGGAACCCAGACCTGCATCTCGTACCCTAATTGCAGGTTGGATCAAGTCTTTATTAGCTCAGGCTGGTATATCTGCCACTCCAGGAAGTTTTAGGTCAGCAGTTGCATCAAAAAATTGGCTTGATAATTATCCTCTCGAAGAGATACTAGCAAGGGGCAACTGGCGTTCACAAAACACCTTTTGTAAATATTATCGCTGTCAGGTTACACCTGTTAGTAAAACATCTATCACTCGGTTCTTTAATCCTGTTGATTAAAAATATATTACAAAACTGTGGCTGTTAATGATAATGATATTGATTGATATGTAAATACTTTATGGTTATATAATGCTCTACTTATGTTACCTAATGGAGTCGTTTTGATTTTAGTTTTTGAATAAATAATAGTGTCTATAAACTAAAATGTTGTAATTAATTATTTAAATCCATATTGTAGGCAAATAGCTACATAAGACATCAACTTTGATAATCATATAATTATTGCATAGTTATTTTAATTACCATGCAATCATAATCACATTGGCGTTTACGTCAACAACATCACTTCCACCAGGCGATAATAAACATGTCTCAATAAATAAAGCTTCGAATAAGGTACCAGTCAAATTAATAGTAGCGTTTTACCTGAAATAAAACGCATATTAATTTACTTACCTTATTCGAAGCTTACGATAAATCGCTGCCTGGTAATCAAAGCAAAACGCAATGAGTACCGAAGTGGCTGATACAAAATGGCGCCACACTGCCAGGCGGAAGTGACAAGAAACGATGGGAGGGACAAAAACCGGAAGTTGCCTAAAATGTAAGGCGGGAAATGTAAAGCCTATCTCAATAAATAAAGCTTCGAATAAGGTAAGTAAATTAATATGCGTTTTATTTCAGGTAAAACGCTACTATTTATTCTGCATTGGATTACCTTTATTTTGAATAAACAAAATGTGTTTAAATTTCCTTTGAGTCACGTGATCGCAAACGGAAGTAAAGGCGGAAATGATGTCATAAGGACAAAAACAAAGGCACAGAATAGGTAATAGTAATTGGAGAGTTTTCTTCCAAAGGTTTTGACAGTGACAGTAGACATTAGTAATTGCTAATAGCAAGCAACCCACAAAATGTCGCATCACTATCGATTTACTACTTAGGCCCCTATTACACTATCAAATCCATTTGATCCCATATATTTTAATAGTGTAATACGTACATTTGACTCACTTATCTTTGATCATATTTCGCCGTGAGATTTGATCAAAGATCAGCATAGATAATAAAACCCAAACTCGGAACATGAATCTATGGAAACATTTTGCAATCATTACTCATAGTTATACAACAACTTTAATTAAACAGTTGGAAAAGCTTATGTTTATCATTATTTTTATTCCGATGTCACTGCACGCCATTGTTCGATCACTTGAAAGTGTTTACATTTCGGGATTACAAAAATGTTCAATAAAATAGTGATTTTGAACCGTTTAAAGTTATTTAATTTCCATGTATGAAAAAGAATTGATAATGCTGCCACTCATGTATCCGTGCTTCAAACTGTGTTGGTTATGTGATTGTTTTATTGAGTCTACATACACCCCTACACTATGGTACACGTTCTGCCGAACAACCTGTATAATCGATTCTAAAATCGATTACGCGCGACATTACAACAAGCAAGCAAAACGTATTACATTCAGCACTATTTGTTTTTGTCCTTGTGACGTCATAAGCATACAGGCCGCCATTGAATGATGTTTTAGCGGCAATTTTAAAAGTTGAAATAAAAAGATGGATTTCTAGTATTTCAGGACTCCTAAAAAAAATATTAAAAATGCTAGGTGTATATTTTAGTGTCCTAAATAATTTAACATACTTTAAAAAAACAAGTCAACTACCCTATTATTAACATAATTATGATATTATATTCTTTTTCATTATTTCTTCTGAATGATCTGAATAATAAAATCTAAATATAAATAGTATTTTAACTTTATAACTATCCAGATAACACATCCGTGTTATCTGTAAAAAATATAATTCCATAACCCTTAAAAAAATTAACATTAACAATTTTGAATTCATTGGATAGAATGTTATTGTACTACTAACGCTATATGTTAGAAAACCAATAAGTTAACATCACCTAAATGCATCGTAGTTAATTTAATCAATACTAGAAGACACCACTAGAATCAAGTTGTAAATTAAACTCGAGCCCTCACAAAGTTCAGATTTTTGCTAGCAATTAACCCACAGAGTGGAAAGATGAAATCAAAATTATTTAGTTCAAATAAACCCACACTACCGCATTTTATCGTTGCTGCAACGTCATAATTATCATTATATTAAATCATTATTATATTAAAAACAGTGATAATTACATATATTTTCCATAGTGGTTAATTTTTAAAAACAACAAAATAAAAACAATAATTAATTATACTAGAAATATACATATCAGTAGAAATAAAAAATATATTCAACATTAAAAAATAAAATATTATGTCAATTATGGATGGATTATTACTTACTATGGTTAATTGTAACAATTAAAAAACTCAGTAACGTAACAAAAACACTTTTCGACCAACCATTTGTGCAGTCTGATTTTAAAATATTTTAGAAGGAGCTCCCTAAAAGTCCTTAAAATTTTATTACAAACCTTAATAGCCTTTACATTGCAGTTTCGTCCCATTAAGGCTGTCTTACAAAAATTGTTCTTAATCTACTTGGGTCTCTACTCTGACTTTCAGAAGAAGGACCTTTTATTTGTCTTTGCTAATCTAAAACCTGGCACCGCTATGTTATCGTTATTCCTAGTATTGTAATCGTGATTGTCATTGTTTACATTATATTTTCAAATATATACAGACTTGGTAAAGTTAAAATATCAATTTCTTTAAAAAGATCCCTCACAGATTCCCTAGGACCCATTTTATATATGGCTCGAATTGCACGCTTTTGTATGATAAAGATTGTCTCTATCTCAGCAGCAGTTCCCCACAGCAATACACCATACGACATAATACTGTGGAAGTACGCGACAGAAGCCGCATACCCATGATTCGCCGAAAGTGCAGCGCTTATATATACTGTGCAACGTAGCCTTTTTAATGCAAGCACAAAATGATTAAGTTTAGCTCAAACATGTTCTACGTGGGATTTCCAAATAGTGTTGGTCCACATTGATACCTAGAAATGTATACTTCTCCGTAGTTGTGAACGTATTGAAGCAACTCGAGCGGAGCGGTCGATAGTACAAACCTCTCTGTCAAAAATATTAAAATAAAAAGCCAAAAAGTGTGTGTATTGTATGAAAAATATATTGAATTGAAGCCTAGTGTCTCAAAAAAAGTGTTATAAAGTTTATATCAATTGTAATGTAATGTATAATTATGCAATTGTTTATAGTAATTGTAATTACCTCGATAATGTTAAGCATATTAAGTTTTTAACCGTCTAATTCAAAATTGTCAACGACGCGAAGCCGATGTGTTGATGTTGTACGAGTCAGATGTCCGAACGGATCAAGTAATAATATATCTTCTTGCTACGAACAACAAGTCACCGGCTGCAAAAGAGATAAGTAAACGAAATATTTTTATCTCTAGATTTAATCAAATAAAATAAAATGGACTGCTTAGCTTACAATAAGACTATTAAATATGATAATGAACTATTAAAATGTACGGTTTGTTTAAAAACTACCACTATGCTTGTATGAATATAATATCAGCCTATTATTTAAATAATGTGTTTGAACTTACAAAAACATGACGTTGCCCTAGTTGCCAAAATATAACAACTAACAAGGTGTAATAGAAATGATAATACGCCAGCAAGGAAATAATTTGTGTCCTTAGATGACACTACTATGTCAGTAGATGACTCCATAATAGAAGATCAAAATAGAAAAGGGCCAATTTCACCAAGTTCAACATGTATCACGTTTGACGACGCTTCTATTATTATATTCTATTCTTAGACAGAAAGCTAGATGAAAGCAGAAAATCTATTTTGAAGCGAGATATAAGAAACCATATTATATATGTGATTTTGTAATGTAATCCGCATAGCAGGCGTTATTGCAAACCTAACAATATTAAAATAATAAGGATGCGTCATCATTTACAAGTCTAAAACCAATTGCAAAATTGGTCTTGTTTGTAGTACAACGCAAGTGGTACTATAGATGTCGCTCCATCCCAGTACGATGGTTAAAGAACGATAGGAAACATTTGAGTTATGACGTCATGTCATGTTAGCTCAATTGGTTAGAGCATACCCCGGTTCAAGGGGTGGATGGACGCGGGTTCGAATCTCGCACGTGACTTAAAAAAAATCCTATCGTATATTTGTGATTTTGTAATGTAATCCGCAAAGCAGGCGTTATTGCAAACCTAACAATATTAAAATTATAAGGTTGCGTCATCATATACAAGTATAAAACCAATTGCAAAATTGGTATTGTTTGTAGTACAACGCAAGTGTTACTATAGATGTCGCTCCATCCCAATACGATGGTTAAAGAATGATAGGAAAGATTTGAGTTATGAGTTCATGTCAGAAGGAACGTTCCCTGATCAATTAAAAATAACTTAAATTAAACCTGTGCATAAAAAACGACTAAACATGACATCGAAATCTACAGACCAATTGCATTATTGCACACTTCATCAAAAATATTTGAAAAAATAATGCAATCTGAAATAATCTTACATGTGTCAACGCATTTAGTGAAAAATATCGAATATTAGATGACTCACAAAATGACTTTCGCAAAATCCGTTCGACCACCCTAGCAGTATATAAATACATTCAAGAAATTTTAGAAATAATTAATCACAAAAAATATGCTATTGGAATCCTGTTAGATATGTCGAAGGCCTGTGATAAAGTGCAATATAATACGAGTATACTTTTAGCAAAATTATATGGCATTGGAATACTTGGAATAGCATATAAATGGTTCACTTCATACCTAACAAATCGCGAGCAGTTTCTGGAAGTTGAACATTTTGATTATAATACCGGGGTAGTAAATAAAGTCAGATCAAATCCTAAGACGACAAATCACTCTATCCCTCAAGGAAGCGTTCTTGGATGTATCCTTTTTTAAAATAATATTAGTGACCTAGCTAAAACAATTGACGAATCCTCTGTCCTCTTCACGGATGATATTTCTCTTCTGACATCTTGCTATAATAATCTTAAATTAAATGACTAACTAACTGACATGCTTAATTCAATAGTATCAAAAAAACCGCTTGACATTAATTTTTCACAATAAATTAGAATGTGTAAATTCAGCTACATTGCTAGGAATAGATATCGATAGACAAATAAATGGGATAAACCATGTTCTCCAGATAAATGCAAAATTATCAAAGTTCACATATGCACTTCGGGAACTACGTCGCGCAACTGACCTTAACACAGCTCTAACGAGCTACTTTGGATTCGCTCAAGCTTGGATCAGCTATGGAATCATACTGTGGGGAAATAGCGTACATTCTGAAGATGTTTTTATTTCCCAAAAAAAATGCGTACGTATCCTTGCCAATATTAAAGCCATGGCAAGTTGCAAGCCATATTTTATTTAATATAGTATTTTAACCCTTGTGTCCTTATATATATTGAAAACATGTAAATTTGTAAAAAAATACCCTCATTTTTTCAGTAAAAATGTTGACCTACCTAGAAGATATCCCATTAGATTTAGACATAACCTTATACTACCAAGCTCAAAATTAGCGATGCACAGTTCTGGTCCGAATGAAATGGCAATAAAAATATTTAACACGCTACCAAATACACTAAAAAGTGAAGAAAAAAAAATCGACGTTTGTCAATAATTAAAAAAAAACTAATAATTAACAAATGTTATTATACCATAAATGAATTCCTTAGTGACAAATTTAAATGATAATTAAAGGGATCGGTCGCTCTACTACTATTAGTTATATCTGTGGCTATACCCAAAATGGGTCATATGTAATAAAACTTTATAAAAATGTATTTAAGACCAGCATGTGATGCAATAAAGAATTGAGAATAGTTTCTTTATGTTATCCAATTTTTGCATTAACGGTATTGTTGAATTATAATTATAAAAATGAATGCATTTCGTTTTTGAAATGTTCGCTCGTAAATTATTGGAATTTAACCAGTTCATGACTGATATGTATTGTCTGTTTCGTTTGTCAGTTACTATAACCGACACGTCATCTGCGAAAAGTAAACATTTTTGCTTCATAGCTGTCTGTCTGCACTAATGTTCTGAACTGATGTAGAATCTTGTCATATATTTCAGTTTGCTGTTGTCTTGGTTTTAGATGGGCCCCTCTTCACCCGGTACAAACAGGTCCTTGGTTATAGGGCGCCATCTAGCGTTCGTCTCAGGCGGTCTCGCGTGTAAAGGTAAGTGCTGGTGATGTCCGTTATCCGCCCGTGTCGAACATCTTCTTCCCTAGGCAGACAATGAAGTCGTGGTTGGTCTCGATTTTGATCCCTTGGCTGATGGTAGACTTCCTTACAAAACGCCCAGCGCCGGTGATCAATCGGAGAGTGACGTTCTACTGAGCGGTCTGTGGCGGTGTCATTCTACTGTATTCTCTTTCTGTTGGAGCTGGAGCAGAGGCTGTACCAAGCTGTGGCGGCGTATGTTAATCTGGACCTAACACCCCCAAATTCCTTTGATTTAATAATAAAAATCAAAACCTATAAACCTGAATTTTGATAACATCTATAACATTTCCAAAAATCATCAAAATCGGTGATTGTTTAGAGGGGTAGAAACGTTTTCTCTTTTTGTATGAGAATTCAAGACTTCCTTCCCGTCTTAAACCGGTTCTGGAGAACATCATGGTGACGGAGTGGGATAGTGCCAATGCAGCGGACAGCAGCGCCTATTCAACGATTGAAATCTATACAGAGTGTTATTATTTTATTTAATTCTTATTATTTTTTGTGTTCATATGAAATTAATATTTTATAAACAGTTTCGTTTTGTATTACAGAGTTATACATGTACATATACACACTAAATTATATATATGTATGTATATTATTTTATTTACTTATTGGGTTATAATTTATTATAGAAATGTTTTTTATAAATACGTTTGTAATTCATGTCGGTTATGTCATGCTGTATCTTTTGGGGCAAACTATTTGATAGTGTGGGAATTATGTACGCGACAGTTCTTCTTCCATAGTAATTATTTTGTTTTGGTATTTTTACCAAATTATGTGTATTATTTCTAGTAACGATTTTATGCGATACAGGTATTTTTATTTCCATGTTATAAATTGTTCAATCAATAATGACACATTCACTTTATCATGTACCGGTAGTATATTGCAGAACACAGATATATCGATAAGGTTTTCTTTATATTGTATTTTAATGTTACTGGGGATTATTAATTTCAATAATCTGACATGCAAGACTTTGAAAAGCCATAACTACCGTTACATGCAAAATACAAAAGAGTGCCTATAATTCTCTCTTCACAAAATGTAAAGGTCATGTCAGTTAAAGATGCAACCTTGCTCAGTGGATGCAACCTTTTAACGACCGATTTTGATAGTTGAAAAGTTGCGCTCTACTCGAAGGTTGTGAACGACGTTAGAGTGAAAAGTTGCACTCCGAGTGCGCTCCAATCAAGGTTCTGAACGGCCCCCTGTAGGCTGTAGTGACTTAGTGAGTGACTGAAGTACTCTGCTCTGTGGCCAATCCTGCAAACTGTATGGTGTGGTGTGGTGCCGTGGTGGCATAGATAATAATTGCTGTGGTGGTGTAGTGGATAAATAGGAGATTGAATTTTATTTGAGTGGAATATTATGAATCAAATAAAATTAACACATTGTAAATAATTATCGTTTGTGTGGTTATCTTAGCGCTGCTTCTTATTGTTCCCTTACCTTAAAAATGACGGTAGACGGCGATGAGAAGCCGATGCGTGATAGAGTATTCATGGATATTTCGATTGGTGGTTTGCCGTCTGGCAGATTGGTGTTTGAACTTTTCAGCGATGTAGCTCCGAAAACTGCGGAAAACTTCCGTGCCCTATGCGCCGGTGACATGGGTGTAGGGAAGATTACCGGGAAACCTTTGACTTACAAGGTAGGTCGTGAAATTAATAACTAACCAATCTATACATAATAATTGATCCTCTGGAAATAATACATAATAACTAAAAATAGACTATGTATTATTGTTTTCGCATAACAACATTCATAAAGCCTCTGAACTAACTAGTGAGACATTCAGTATATGCCGGCTTTGGTTTAGATTATAAAACATCGATTTATGGGGGGTGGGAGTGGGTGCGGGGGGATGGGTAGACCCCCCCCCTGTGAAGGGGAAGTTGCGATCCCCCCCCCCCCCCTTTCCGAGGTATGATTTTTTAAATTTGTAACCCCACTATTTTTATACTTCGATTTCAGGGGTGAGGGGCGGTTTTGGGGAAGGTTAGAGCGGGGGAGAACAGGTTGTGATAGGGAAGTTGCGGCCCCCACAGGCTCAGTTTTAGTAGGTATATAATGTACTTCTAATTGCTAAAACCTATGTATTTAGTGTAGTGGATTGGGTTAGGTTCAAAGTGAGTCACAAACCTGACACAGAGCACACCAATTCCACCTGGTCTTGTGGTCCCTACCCCTAGAGTGTATATAAAAATGCGGAGCCAGAAGCTCGCTATGGAGATCCTGAGTGAAGCAAGCCCGCGAGGCCAAGTGAAGCAAAGATGCGAGGTGGCGAGCAAAGCGAGCCAGCGAGATCCATAGCAGAGCGAAAATCGAGTGGGTGAAGCTAAACTCAGGGGCGATATAGCGAGAGTTCTGGCAAGAGCCCATAGATAAGTGAGATTAGAAATTAAAAAAAATTATATTTTAAAAAAGGAGGAGAGTGGAGGTTGTAACTTCCCCTTCACAGAGGGTCTACCCTACCCGTACCGCCCCTCCCCCGTATAATCAATGTCTGACAAAGTTAGGTTATAAATTAAAATCATATCTCTGAAAGGGAGGGATTGCAACTTTCCGTTCAAATGGGGGGGGGGGTCTACCCATCCCCCCGCAATCGCCCCACCCCTCACCCCCCTTAAATCGATGTTTTATAAACTAAACCAGAACCAATATGCCTAATATTAGGGTTAGGGATCAGATCACTCTCTATGTAAATGTGAATTACACAATGGAAAAGTGGACCATATCATCTCTGATGGTCTGAAACAACGGTTGATGACAGTGGATGTGGTCAAATTTGCGCAATTGGTACCAATGGCACATTTAGAACTGGTCTGAATTGTACAATGGTCACCAAACATTGCATGGCAGATAGGTGTGATGTCATTGATAATGCCACCTTTCTAAGCGCTGACAGTACCAATATGGTCTGAATTGATATTAATGCAAATGGCTGTGACAGTGCATATATAAATCATTCCAATAGTTAGTACTCCTAGCGCTTACTGTCAGCGCAAATCGGGCCGCACCCAGTAGATCTTAAAGGGATGATACTTAGATATCAGCTTGTAATTAAATTTAAAAATTCTGCTCCTGTTGCTTGGGGATAGTGTATATATTATCTGGTTTTACAAGTCATTCTTATTATTCAATAAATATGTAACTTAGACCAGAGTACAGCACTAAAGAATGTTAAAATTTAGATCAGGGTTTACTCAAAAACTGTTGATTTCTGTACAATATATTTTAGTGATTCAAAAATAAAGATTTTTGGAATTTGTAACTTCCTTTGTAAATAAACTACTAAAATAGTACTTTTTATATATATCACTCTCAATAAAATGTAATTGTGTATAATTTACCAACCAAACTTTTAAAATTCAATGTCTTTAAGTATGTAATAATGAATATCCATCTATATAATGAATTTAATTGAAAATATTTACTTAAAAAACTGGAATATTATGTATGTATTTTTGTAAAGTACAGCAGTCAAATTGCCTATTTTGTTTTGGACATAATCTTCAAGTATTTTTGTCTTTGTACAGGGACCATACAGAATTTGAGTTTTGCAGTTTGAGGTATAACAATTAATGGGGTGTTTTACTATGACCCTATATTGAACAATACCTACATATCTTCCAGTGGAGTTATGGTCTCTTTGAGAAAAACTACTTGGTGTTGTTAAGACTACAATGGATAGTTTTGTTATTGTGATGTACATATTATATGCATGGTATTAAATCAATTTTTCTAGACTAAATGACAGAGCATTTTATGAAGAAAACAGAATAAGCTATAGAACATTGTTAATTTTATAACCATCAGGGCATGGTGTTCCATCGTGTGGTGAAGGACTTCATGATCCAGGGGGGTGACTTTACTAATGCTAATGGAACAGGTGGAGAGTCCATTTATGGAGGCACTTTTGAAGGTAATACTTATTGAGAATCATTATGAAGAACAAAAATAGTTTCAGTAACAACTGGGTCAAAGTAATTCTTATACAGCTAACAGTGCAAACTGAATGCTTTTTTATTTATTCCTGATAGGTTAGCGTTTGACCACTATCACCTGATGGTAAGTGATGATGTGGTCGAAGGTATCATTCAGACTATCCTTTCAGATTACTGGCTGTTAAGGACAGCTGCTGGAACACACCGTTATGTGCTTGGTGACAGATTTTCTACTTAAGGGTGAACTGGCCCGTCAGTTCTCCATACAAATGTTGTAGGGTGATCACTCCCTTATTTGAGGATTTAGGTCCAAAATAAAGCATGATATCAATTGATATCTGTAATATTCAGGCTTGTATCGTAACAAATTTTTTAATAAGATTTGAGTTATGAGGCTCTAAATATTTTCATATAAAGTTTCCGAGCCTCATAACTTTCAACTTAATTAAAATTTCGTTACGATACAAGCATAGATAATGACGATATCAATCGATATTATGCTTAACTTTGGACCCAAAATATCAAATAAGGGAGTGATCACCCGACTACGTTTGTATGAAGAAATGACCGGCCAGTTCAACCGTGGTAGCTAGCCTTAAAACTCAAATTGTTAACTTGATTTGATATACCTATCTGAACATTATCATCAATGTAACAATCACCTCCAAAAGAAAATGACCTGGCAGTGAAAATAATGCAATATGCTGACATCTTGGATCCTGGTTTTTTATATTTTACACCTTATTGTTGATAAATGAATGGAAATATAGAATATACTTTTTATTCCAATTTAATAGGATTAATTACATTATACATGGTATGATGATGAAATGATGTGGTAAGAGAGAGTTCAATTTACCCTCATATACATACTCATATGTTTTACCATTTCACTAGTTTAGGAGATATTAATTTGATTGAAGATCCGCTGACATTGATGGTCAGTAAAATATTATGATTTGAATCTTACGGTGTTGTAAAGTATAAGCTTTGTAAGATTTCTCGTTTTAATACATGCTAGCACCATTTGTACAACCTCTTAACCCAACATACCTATTATATGTTTGTTAATAAAAGTAACTTAAAATTGCTTAACTCAAAAGTTGTGTATAATTAATCACAATATAATAAGGTTCATACATGCCCATGAATAGAAAGAACTAAGTTTGGCAAAAAAATTACATTCCAGATGAAGTTTTTGAGCTTCAACATGACCAACCATATCTACTATCAATGGCTAACCGAGGGAAGGATACCAATGGCTCCCAGTTCTTTATGTAAGTTGGCTAGGAGAAGGATCTGGTAAGCGTTCACTCACCAGCCGTTCTTTGTGTAAGAACAAAATTCTGAACACTGTTAAGTGATTTAAGAAATAAATGTGATAGTCTTTTATAAAATCATCTAAACTCCTCTCCGAATATTTTGTAAGCAACTGATGTTTGGTTCTATGAATATTCCCATATAATATTTATTGGCTATATAAATGCGGGGTCAGATAAATGTTATCAGTTTTTTCTGATAATAAAGTGTGAGTCCACTACTCTCACCTTGATCACTTGTTTATGAGAGTTTGATTTGTCAGTGGGAACACAAACTGCACATTTTGTTTTATTACAATTTATCCTATCGTCAGAAGTAATAAATTGAAATAAAAAAAAAAATGTTTTCTGTGTGAGTTCTACCATCCTAATGTTAAAGGATTAATTCATTAAACAATATTGATACAGTGTTAATTCACAAAATTTAATGGTAGGGTTTTTATTATTCTATGGTTGAGACATTTGACATCCTTCATTATCATAATTTATAGAGTCAAAACCTTACCTGGCTTGGTTGTGGTATCATTACCAAGAAATGTAGTAAAAAAATGCTCTAGATCTCTGTAATATACTTGTTTTATTTATTGAATGGAAAGATGTTGGATTATTTTTTTGGAAGTGAGATAAGTACGTACCATTTTCTTATATTTTTTATATTGACATTTTAGTGGCGAGGGCCTCTAAGTAACTTAATTTTAGGGTACGTGAAGACGCAGTTGAGGATGGTATGGTAGCACTCTAGACCTAGCATTGCAACTGGGTCACAAGGATGGCCGCCACAACCCACCATTTGGGTGACTTCATCAGAGCTTTGTGACCACCCAGAGCGGTGAGCAAGGAAAAATACACTAACTGTATGTTGCTTGGCAGGCGTCTCGAGAGTGACGGTGTAAGACGGCAGTTGGCAGTACCTAATTTCAATATGTAAATGCTATTACCACAATGTTTAGAGTTGATTTTATTGCATATTTTAATTAGTTGATAACTTGGTACATATTCAACATTCAGGAATGCAAATGGGATAACATCTAACAAATGCGGAAGATTTTGCATAAAGTGTATTTTATTGTGACAGATTAAGCACGGGGCTCACCTGATGTTAAGCGGTGCCCTCTGCCTATTACAGATGCATTTCGTCAAGTAACGAACTGCACTGCGCCCGTCGCCCTGAGATATACAATTGTTGAGTCTCTTTTGCCTGTATTTTTACTGGCTCTCAAGGGCTGCTGCCGGAACACACTGTTAGATGTTTGGCAACAGATTTTCTACTTGAGTGTGGTAGCTAAGGTACTGAGGGTGGTAGCTAACCAGACGGGCATTCGCATAAAGCCCTCCCACTATGCGATGAAGCTCAAGGCGGCGGTTGGGATCGAACCATGGACTTGCAGCACCGCAGTCCATAGCTATAACCGCTCGGCCATCATTGCTTCAGAACATCTGCACATCTTTAGCCTTTTTTTGTATTTTCTTATGAACAATGAAAATAATTATCCGAATGGGATTTTATGGCATTAATTAAGATTTTTCAATTTAATAGTAGGGTTGTCGCACGTTGAATGTGTTTCCTACCCACAAATACAAATGAGTCATAAAGAATGTACGAAGTGTGTGTTATTGTGTAGAGGGCGGGACGAGGCGCACACGCACGCGACCCGCTATCATTGTTGTTCTGTTCTGTGTGTTGTAGTACAACACAGCCGGCGCCGCATCTCGACAAGTGAGTACTATTTTATACACTAGTGTACTATTTTATTCGATTTTATACTGAATGTTTTTTTATGCGTTCAATGACTTACAGCAATAAAAAAAAAACAAATGACAAGCTATCAATTTAGCGTCTAGGCTGTAAGTTATCGGTTAAAAATAAAAAAAAATCTGAATTCAGGGCTGGCCCTTGGCCCATATCTTATCTGATGGTAAGTGATGATGCAGTCGAAATATTGTCCAATGTAACCTAGAATTACTGGCTCTCAAGAACTTTTGCCGGATCACACAGTTAGGTGCATGGCGACAGATTTAACTATCATCTAGACTATATTGTGGCCTATATCACAAAAATACCATCTCATTATCTTCTTCATAGAACTATGAGTCAAAAATAGATATTTCATGAGTTCGTTAGTTAAGATATTCTCGAAGACGTGAACTAATTACTAGGTCTAGACATAGAATAGAAGTTGACTTTTAGGAATAGCTGCAGATACATATCGTTAGGTGTAAACGTATTGTCTTCCAAAGCTACCGCAATGTTGTATAGCTCAAGCCACTATGGCCCTAAAGTCGGATCGACACTCTTAACATAAGAGCTATCAATAGTGGGGTCTACACCGGACTCTACAACGCTCTACAATCGCGCGTGTCAGGAGTGCAATCTAAAGGCGCGGACGATGACGACGTGCCACCCGTGATCCAAGGATCTGACCCGCGTATCGCGATCGTTCTGTGAGGACCCTGCTATTGGTTCAAAGCGTGAACTCTGATGGTATTTTATGTGAAAATTGACATTTTGATCATCTTTAGGAATAACGAATGGCTTAGTACAGTTTATTTATATCTTTTGAATATTAACTTATAAGCCTGTTAATTTTACTTAAATAGGTTTTGACATTTGACTACAGGCAAGATGTATTGAAATAGTATTTTTTGTAACTGTTGTAATATAACATTTAATTATTACATTAAAAGGGTATTAAACATTTAAACACTCTTGTGTTTTAATATTTAATTGTGTGCAGTTTCATACAATCCTTATCAACTGTCATCATTTGTATTGAACGTACTAAAACAAAAGAAATTCAGTACAACAAAACGTAAATCTTATAAAAATGGCGCAACCAATCATATGCACTCCAACAGAAGAAAAAATCGACAGTAACGCCTTGATGATATTAACTTCTTGAATTTCCCTGTAACATATTGAAAAAAAATATATATTACTTTTTCAGCGAACAAAGTGTTATTAATGTTATTATTTTAATTTCGGTATAGTGTTTATGTCCAATTCGTTTTAAAGTTTATTATCCGAAATTTGCGATATGAGAGTAGATAAAATATAATACGCACATCTTTACATAAATCTGTCATCTGTTAGGGCCCCTGTTGGGACTATAGAGTTGAGAATGCAAACTAAGTACCCTGAACATGTTCTCCATTGTGTGCAGTGTCCACGTTGTATTCGGTCACGTAATCAGCGGAGCGGCGTTAGTGAGACAACTGGAGGCTTTGCCCGTCGACCGCAACGCGCGCCCACTGCAAGACGTCACCGTCACCAACTGCGGCCAACTGGTCAAGTTGAAGGCTGGTAAGATATAGTTTAAGTTATTTTAACTTGTCACTAAGCGGCGTGAGTGAGTGGACTATTAGGCTTTGCACGGTTACCGCAACGCGCACCACTGCGAGACGTCTCTGTTGTTAGCTGTACGCAACTGGTCACGCTGAAGGCTGGTATGATATAGTTAAAAGTCACTTTAGCTTGTCTGTGGAAGTTGTAAAGAAGCTGTGGCAGTGAGACAACTGGAGGGTTTGCCGGTTCACAGAAAAGCGAGTCCTCTGCAAAAACACACTACTATTTGCGGGCAACTAGTCAAGTTGGTTAGATATTAAGTCTCGATGGTCTGTTAATGTTAGAGGTTGCCAGTTAGTGGCGTCAGTAAAGAACTAGAGGATTTGCCCATCGACCGAAACGCGCTTCCACTTCGAGACGTTACTGACTTCATACTTCAAGACGACCAGCTCCATGTAGTTGGCAGCCAACTGCGGGCTACCAGTCAATATGAAGGCTGGTAAAATATAGTTAAGGTACTAGACCATGCCTATGTTAGAAATTGTCAGGAACAGGGTCAACTGGATGCTTTGGTTAGGTTATCACATTACATTGGAAGCAGTAGGCAGGCCCCCACTAGGTGGACTGAAAATATCGTAGGAGTCGCGTCAGTGGGGCATCTATATGTTTTGCCCGTAGACCGAAATTAGCTTCCTCTTTAAGACATACAAGACTTTTCGTTTTGGTAACTGATGTGTTTATAGTGCTCCGATGGTTTCTTTAGTTTCAACCTAAAATTATTTTGATCCCTAAATAAAGTAGATGGGTCTGCCGGAAGTGCGAGCCCCAACCATGACCATGTCCTTATGACGTTTACATCCAGCTTAGTTAAGTGTTTTAGTAAAATTGTATATTAGATTTGTTTTAAAAACATATTAATAACTTCTTGAACTGAAAAGTATGAAAGAACTTGTTATAGTCGGCGGCCCCATGCTGATTCAAAACACTCTGAGATCATATTTTCATGGTCCGACTTTAACAAGATATTTCATAATTTTCTGTGTTAGAAATCGGTAAATAATTATGTACAAAATTGTTTTCAACTTTTTTTTTAAATACTGGTTTAACGATCGATTTTAACTCACCTACAATACTTCACCGTCGACAAATCTTACAACCAAGTAATTTCAGTATGTCAAGCATTTTTCAGTTAGTTGAGTGTAACTTAAAAACCAGCTAGACCGATTTTGATGATTTATATGGGAACACCACCAATGTAATGTGTCGTATATCCAATAATAATTCTTTAATGTCCAATAATAATCCAATAATTGTTTAATGTCAATTATTGGTTGTAGGTCTACCTTACTAAGGTCTTTTTGAAAGCTATAACACACAACATTACTGCGTCTAGAGATGGTGTACGTCCTTTGCAATCTATCTTTCTATCCATACATTTAAATGGTACAGTTTTAGTATTTGTGGAAACACATTCTCTTCCTATCAAGAGTCCCGGATCTAACTCTATCAGAAATGAGTATTTTGCGACAGAATATTTCTTGATCGGATTGGTTGCTCATAAGGCTTACACAAACAAATAAATATGGCGCATCTGAACAGAAACAATGGACAGAAAATAAATTAACACTGTAATTTTTAAACATATACAATATTTTCTATTATGCACCTCTTTTATAACACTTGTGTAAACGGCATTGCCCTTGTACAGCACCTTACCTATTTTATCTACCTGACTTTCATCTCATGGTGTGTTGCTTGCATCAGTTGCATTTGATGATATCAATGTGAATGTGGTCTTTTATATATTGGTTGTGGCATAAAGAAGTGTATTTAAAAATCTACGTAGTTCGTGTGGTCATTTCTCTCGTCTCAGATAGCCAGTGTAAAAATCCTAGTAATCCAATAGGCCCTTTTTGTCTACTGTCTACAGGAGGACCGAGAAGGAACTATTAAACTGTGCAAACAGTATGAGACAGCAAACGTCAACGGGGTCTCTATTATATTTGCAAAGTGTTTTATTACTAATGAGGTAGGTTTTTGCTTTACCTAAAAAACCCAGTTTTATTATATATGACAAAGTTTGTGAGCGAGGATGTCAGAATGAGAGTGTGCATCTTTGTTACTACTTCACATTGAAACAGCAGGACTGATTTGGAAGAAACTTAGATTTGAGGCAGTTTAGGTCCTGTAATAACGCGTACTTTTCGTTATCATCCCTTTTAATGATAGTTTGAGAACATGACATGAGAAGTTTACGATAGAAGTAAGGCGCAGTCAAGTTGTTTAAATTGTTATTATTATTGTTTCTTAATGAAACTAAATTCGAAATTGACTTTACTATTTAAGTATACTACAATAAAAGCGACGAAACCCACGGAAAACCGTTTGTCAGGCTTTGTGGCGATAATACCGCGGTGATTTTTTTTGACGTTTGCATACTTGCATACTCGCTTCCACCATATAAAACTAAATCCTTAACAATGTGTTCCGCGTGGCTGTCATGACCCAATTTTTATTCTATACCAAACCTAAAGACCACAGGTTTTCTGATCACCTGTACCTCTACAGGTCACCTGTGGTCGTATATGATTAGCAGGTGAAACACATTACATTATTTATCAAAAGTTGAGACAAAAATCAAAGGTTCAAAGCATGACAACTACCTGCTGTAAGATTTTTCTGTCTTGATCATTTTGTTAAATGTCTCATGATCTGTTACTTTTTCTTCAGGTAAAAAGCGCAAGGACAAGGAGATAAAAGAAGAGAGTGAGTCGGAATCGGAGAAGACCTCAAAGAAGAAGAAGAGTAAGAAGGAAAAGAAGAAGAAGAAGAGGTAAAATTCTGTGTTCTTATGTGTACAAACTTACATAACGGCGCGTTTTTATCCGGAAGTGTAGATAGTATCTACGCATTATAAATGCTACGGAATCATAAATTGGTAATCGTAGACAAAAATATAGATAGATTTTGTGACCTGACAGTGATATCTTTTGAAGCGCTTGTAGAGTGGCTTGCTTAGTCGTTCTTTACAAATAAACTAAGTTAGGCAACGCGGTCATCACTTGGATGGGTGACCGCTAGTGGTTGTCTACAAAGCGCTACTGGAATTCGGAGGACACGTAAGCCTTCGGTCCCTGTAGTTGTCTTAGTATGGTAGTCATTACAGCATGGTGCTAGGGCATTTAGCGAATGCCTCAACTGTGTGTTCTGGTATTGGTCCTTGAGAGCCAGTACTTAAGTAGGCTGAACAACATCTTCGACCACATCATAACTTACCATCAGGCGAGATAATCGTTAAAGGCAAGCGCCTGATGGTAAGTTATGATGCTGATAAGCGCTTGCTTATCAGCAATAAATAAGAAAATTAAAAACTTACAGGTCACGCCCCTCACAATTGTGCTTACTTTCGTACCTATACATAAACTGACTGACTAAAGAAGGCGTTTAAATCTTCTACGGGGCTCCACTCAAGCTACTTTTCTGGTTTTACTGTGCTTTTACCCTCATACACAATCACGTACATTCTCATAATAATATACGCATACTGTACTGTATCAGCCGGATAGTCTATTGTTGAACACATCCTCTCAGAATTGGCCACTCAGAAAGTGGTGCTGCCCACCTTCTGGTGTGTTTTAGTCGCCTCTTACGACACCCACAGGGGGGGGTTGTGACATTCTAGCTCTTACTTGTAAACTTATTTATTTAATTGTTATAGTAAATACGTTGAATCTAATTTCATATATTTATAAAATGTTAGTCCGTTTTGGGCTGTAATTTTGAGGATGTTTTTCAATATATACGTAATTTTATATAAGAAACTATACGATTATAATATTCATAACTAAAATTGTTTTTTATGATCCAGGCGTCACTCAGCATCCGCTGAAGAAGACATCGTCCCTGAGGCTCCAAGCCATCCCCTGGTGCTGACCTCCAAGATCGACCCCAAGGAAATACCCGAGGTCCCTACCAACCGCTTCTTGATGCGAGGTGGCAGAGATCAGGACAGGGGGAATGATGCCAGGAAGGATCGGGAAAGGTATAAAATAAATAATAATTCTTAATCCTACAGTATCTCCTAGAATGGTTCTGAAATGGTGACGTAGTTTAGGTATGCCTGACTAGATAGACCCTTCTTGATAGTAACTATACCCCGTACGATTTGTCTAATTACGGTTCTGTGTATTCAGTCTTCACTACAAAATTCCTGAGGATGTTGGTGTTTCGTCATCCAGACCAGATATATTTTTATACTCAAAAAATCTAAAACGCATAGTACTTATAGAACTTACTGTTCCGTGGGAAACAAACATACTTAAAGACCACACAATAAAAACTAACAAATATTATGACCTAACAAATGAATTAACCAAAAACGGTTATGTGGTTAATTTATATGCTGTAGAAGTTGGAGCTAGGGGTATACCAGCGAAATCTCTTTATAACCTACTTAAAGACCTTGGCCTGTCAAGAACAACCGTAACTTCCATCCTAGAACGTGTATCTAAAGCGGCATTAGTAGGATCTTACCAAATGTTGGTTGGGCATGGGAGGAGGTTCGAGCGGTGAAAGGGAGCATTAATGCATCATAAAGGGGCCCCTTAATCTTACTCACTGGGTTGCAAGTCCCAGGCACCTTGACTGAAGCCTCTTCCTCTGCAACGCTATGGACCCGGCACCCGCACGGTGAATCCATCCAATGCTAAGTAATTCGTCTCTTGTATTTTGGGCAAATTTTTTAATTTGCTCATGTTGCTTTCTAACGTTAAATGGCTGGATATGGAGCAGCCTTGATTGTAAACCGGGAACTGTACTGTTACAGTATTTTTATTTCAATTTCATTTAAGCTTTGGTTATAAATTGAATGTACCTCTATCCAGGCTTTATAATGGGTAATTTCATACATTGTTGTTTAACATTGTATCAAATTGAAAAAACGAATTTTGTAGCAGTGATGGTTCAGTGGCATTGGCTATGGACTGCCGTGCCGCAGGTCCATGGTCGAATCCCGCCGCGGGCTTGAGTTTCACCGCATGGTGGAAGGGCATTTTGCGAATGCCCGCCTGGCTAGCGTCCACCCTCAAGTCGAAAATCTGTCGCCAAGCACCTAACGGTGTGTTCCGGCAGTAGTCCTTCAGAACCAGTGAAATTACAGGCACATGACACTTAACAACTATATCTCAAGGTGACGGGCGCAGTGCAATTCGTGAATTGTGACGAAATGCATCTGTTATAGGCAGAAGTTAGTCCGCTTAACATCAGGTGGGCCTCGTGCTAGATCCGTCACAATTACATTGAAAAAAAAACAATCAATTATTTCTCACCAATTATTGAAATACATTAAAGCGCTCGTAGCGAAGTTTGCTTAGCTGTTATTAACCGATCAGCTCAATTAAACAACGTCCGCTGCGATCATGACTTGGATGGGTGACCGCTAGTGACATTACTGAGCGTGCACCTGTTTCGGAGGGCACGTTTAGCCCTCGCTCCCGATTGTTGTCTTAGGATGGCAGTCGTTATAGCAGGGTGGTAGGTCATTTTGCGAATGTCCCCCTGGCTATCTCCTAGTTACAACCCTCAAAAAGAAAATCTGTCGCCAAGCATCTAACGGTGTGTTCCGGTGTGGTCCTTGAGAGCCAGCAACTCTTGCTCTGAACAACATCTTCGACCACATGCCACATCATCACTTACCATCAGGTAGGTTAATGGTCAAAGGATAGCCTACCAGATAAGAAACAAAAAAAAACCGTTTGTCCGTTTTAGGATATTTACCTGATATTGCTATTTACTATGCGTTAATATACTAATAATGTTATTTTTCTTTAAAATTCTTTACAGTTTTAGTCGTTTTCTAATGTAAGTTGTGTGATGTATCACTTTACTTAACATTTTTTTTATTCAATGACAGTCATGGAAAATGGAATGTCTATTTATACTAACATTGTAATTTTTACATTCTTCTTCTTCATAAATGGCTCCTATCGTTGCTTTGACGATATACTGCCGATGTCTTATCTGTGTGGCTAGTGTACGGTATAAGAATTTTACGGTTTAAATATCTTAGCAAGTGTATTGAATATTAATTAGTAGAAAAAATATGAAATATAAAAGTTAAGGGAAAGTATGTTACAACTTAATATTATTAGATTTTATAAAATTACTTAAAACATAAATAAAAGGAGTGCAAACAAGTGATAGGAGAGATTTAAAGTGGACAGGGCGAGGGATATCAGAATTTAGAATATCATATAAAGAATAAGAAAGTTTCGGACAATTGAAAAAGATATTATCTAGAGTACCTTCCTCTAGGCCACATTCACAAATAGAGTGATCTCTGACCCGCTTTTTACATTAACATCTTCTAAAAATAAGCTGACAAAATGATAACGAAAGGAAAAATTTTACCTACGATCGGGATTCGAACCCGCTTTCATCCGTCCCTATAGCCGGGATGCTGTGCCAATTGAGCTATCGTGGTGAGTCATAGAAAGGATAAGTGGAAGCACTTATCCTTTCGTTCCTCTTGTTTAACTGTCTCAAACTGCATTGTACCACTATCTCATCTGATGGTAAGTGATGATGTGGTCGAAGATGTTGTTCAGGCTAGCCTAGAATTACTGGCTCACAAGTACAGCTGTCGGAACACACCGTTAGGTGCTTGGCGACAGATTTTCTACTTGAGGGTGGTAGCTAGCCAGGTGGGCATTCGCAAAATGCCCTACCACCATGCAGTAGCGACTGCCATCGTAAAACAACAACCGGGACCGACGGCTTAACGTGCCCTCCGAAGCACGCAAGCGCACAGTAGTAATGTCACTAGTGGTTACCCATCCAACTCCTGACCGCGGCGGACGTTGCTTAACTTAGCTGATCGATTAAGAAGGGCTAAGCAAACTTCGCTACGAACGCTTCAAAAATCATACTAATATTGTAAGTTTTGCATTAACCCCAGCGAAGGGATGTTTTTGTACAGCCGTATTGTCCTCTTCTGAACAGAGCCTCCTCCATTCTGGGGGGGGGGGGGTAACCTGACAAAATTAAAGCTGAACTGCTGCAAACAGCCTTCCCCATTATAGGGGGTTTGCCATAATCCCCAGGCTTTGCAGGCGTCTTGGGGATCGCAGTTTAAGAAATCAGTTCCTCAGAAAGCGCCTCTGCCCACTTTTAGGTATTTCATATTTAGCCGCCTCTTACGACACCCACTGGTAGAAATAGGCCGATACCACAGGGCTTTTTTCTTGAGGAAAATACGTTTAATGTTGTCTTAGGTTTTCGCGATTATTACACATAGTAATTAAACAACTTTAAACGTCACCCCGTGACCAAGATCATTGGAAAGTGTTTGAAACTTCGGGACAAAAATCATGATAAATATACGCGATATAAACCGTTTACAGTTGTTTAATTACTATAAAGATACTTCATTTGTATTAAAATATAATTTCAGTGAAAATTAACACTGTAGATATCTCGAGTCTAAAAGTGCACGCCCATCAATACCTTACCTCTATATGCAAAATAGTGCGTAGGCACAGTACACGCTGTGTGGCGTGTGCGCTCGAACCCGAGTACACAGTAAAATCACTGCTCACAATGTGTGTGTGACACATTGAAATAATCATGTTTAGAGAAGGCGTGCAGCCTCTTCGGCATCCGCTCCAGCTACCCTCTCGGGGGCAACAAGGTAGCAGGATGTTACATTTCTTTAAGCAAGTGGCATCCGAATGATGCAACGCCAATATATATTATTTGTGTATTTTCAGGATGAGGTTTCGTGAACGCGATCGCAACGCGTACACTCGAAGCGGGAGGATCATCAAAGGCAGGGGCGTATTCGTAAGTATACACTTATCCATATTTTTATGAGGATATAATGAAATAAACAAAACTACCAGGAGAGTTTAAAATATTCTCGGTATGGATATAAAAGAAAGAGCATAAAAATCTGGAATAATTTTATTTTTGGACGATATCCCTGCAATATATACAACTAACTTAACTAATTATACTACTTACTACTACTTCTAACTACACTTCTTACAACGCGAAATCATTTTTTCATTTCTCATACTCTACTCATAGAAAGTAGTGTTAGTTTGATCCGAGTACTGCGTGGAAGACGCTGAGACACTAGAAAAAATCCAATTTTTTATTTTCCTTATATTTGAAATGAAAAGTAGAGTGCTTAACGCGGGTGAAAGTCAGTCATCAATTCTTACTTGGACTATAGTTGCCCGTAAATATTCCAAACAAATACTCTACATTTTACAAATTGTTCTGACCTCTCAATAAATTTCAAATAGGTTCTATTTTGTGCTATTATTATTAATAAATACTTGACCAAAACTACTATTTTGAAAAGTAAAGTGTTTAACACACATGAAAGTCATCAATTCATACTCGGACTGTAGTCTAAATATTTTATTTATTTATTTAATTCTTTATTGCACTATAGTACAAATGGAGGACTTAATGCTAAAGCATTTTCTACCAGACATCCACATATTAGTAAAAATATAAATATCTCGTATGGGAATTGATTACTTCCGATCATTGTATAGAATGTCGGAAAATCGCATTCTACAAATCTCTTTTCAGCTTCGGGAACAAAAAATAGTGAGTAATTGCTGTCACTTACTCACTATATTTTGTTCCTGGGTCTGGGTTGTAAGGTGGAGGAAACCACATTTCTAAATAGAAGCCTTAGCAAAGCGCGTCGTGTGAACTGGTGCGTTGTCATGAAGGAACAAGACACCCGTCTGTCAATTTTCCTCGCCATTTTTCCTCGTTGTTTAACCTGATGCGGTTATACTTTAGCCTTTTCTGGTGTATTCTATAAGTAAAATCCATTTCGAATCCCAGAACAGTGTGGCCTTCCAAGTGATTGCGCGTGTAGCCCAAAAAAGAGCAGTGGCCGAGTCGCCGCATTCCTGACTGCTTTCGGTACAGCAGTAGGAAGTTTATTCCGACACCCATCCCAACCCCGAAACCCAATGCCCACGAAACCACCATCCCGTGGCAAAGCAGCATCATCAAAAGCTATCCGGACGAGAGCCGACATGGGACAGGTCAGTCCGCCCCGATATATCCCCGCACAGGAACCAACGAGCCATGCAGCTAATGCCTTCCTAGAATTTCTAGCCATTACAAGGGCGACCAGAGAGATCAACCATAGAAACTGCAAAAACATCTTGCAGTCCTTCAGGCTAGAAAATGAAAACCTTTTAAAGGTGAGACTCGAAGAGGCAGAAGCCGCTATATACAACAACGACACAGCCCAGGTCGTCAAGGGGAAAATGTCAGGTAAGTATATGGCGGCATACAATGCAATAGGCGGATTTGTGTCCCTGGACGAGGGAGAAACGGAGCGACTAGGTAGGCCTAAATACGCGACACCACAAAATGACCCAATAGTAGTAACGGCCCAGTGCACCAAAATAATGTTAGATGACCGTATCCTCGAAATGGCGAAATCTATTTTGGGGGGAGCGGACATTGAAGCATTCTGGAAACACTGGGAAGTACCGAAATTACAATGGGTAAATGGAGTTCCAGGATGTGGTAAAACAACTTGGGTGGTAAGGCAATTCGATGTGGACAAGGACATCATTATCACAACAACTACAGAAGCAGCAAAAGACCTGAGGGAGAAGCTTGCGCACCGAATCGGAGACTTAGTGAAAACCAAGGTGCGCACAATGGCTTCTGTCCTCGTAAATGGTTTTAAAAGGACTGAGAGCTACAGCCGCCTCACAGTGGATGAAGCTCTCATGAACCATTTCGGAGCCATAGTCATGGCTTCCAGGCTGGCTGGAGTTGGTGAACTTGTCCTCATTGGAGATGTCAATCAGCTGCCTTACATCGATAGAGATAATCTCTTCGTATTAAGGTACAACCGCCCTAACCTGGTCACAAACATCACCCAGGAGTTGTTATGCACGCATCGGAACCCAATGGATGTCGCGTACGCACTGAGGGAAATATACTCTGGTATATATTCCTCAGCTCCCCGTATTAAGTCCCTGAAGCTTGAAAGGTACACGGGTGCGAAAATTCTCAAGTCTCTCCCCAACACCTTATTCCTGGTTCACACCCAGGAAGAAAAGGAGACCCTGACAAGCCAGGGCTACGGAGAGGGAAGGGGATCACGCACCCTTACCATCCACGAAGCTCAGGGACTGACATACAAGTCGGTCATCGCCATCAAGACCAAGAGCAGCATGAAGCTGCACGAGAGCGTCCCGCACGCAGTCGTTGCAGTTTCACGGCATACTGGAACCTTCACATACTACGCAGATGACGAAGAAGACGCCATAGGACGGTTCGTCAGGAAGGCGATGGTTGCGACACCAAAAACCATCCATAATTACAACCTCAAAATGGCGATCAAAGATCGAAACAGCGTGGTAATGGAGACCCTGTTACAATGTGACGTGGGGGAATGACACAAAAAAGTAGAGTAATCCCAAATTGTAATCGTTGGCACGGGTATCCAGAGCGGTCAAGCTCACATAAAGGTGTTGTCTAGCGGCGGTGTTGTGTGTCGGGTCGCCATCTTCCCTCAAAAATGGTTGAGGAAGGCGATGGCTGGCACATGCGTCAACTCGTGAACGGGTGCTGCTAGAGGACACTGGTCTGCTCTGGATGCAAGTGGTAATGACATTTATCGGAAAAAAAAAATGTTCTTTTAACACTGTTCTCTTTTAGAATGTTGCATGTTTCCTATATATTGTAAGTATCTAGTTTGTAAATAAAATATGGTCATAATTAAAAAAAGGCACGGACCCTGGAGTCTGTGGAATGTAGATTTATATAATAAAAAAAAAAAAAAAAAAAAAAAAAAAAAAAAGTGATTGCGTGATTTTAAACTTCTCGGAGATGTTGCACCCTTTTTGAGCCACTGCATAGACTCGTTGTGAACTCAAGAGTTCTAATGAAGAACCCAGGTTTCGTCTCCGGTAACGATACGATCGAAAACACTGTGCACTGGTAGGATTTTCACCACGAAGCTCCAAAAACTCTTTACAAAATTCACTTTGGGCTTGTTTCTGCGGTTTTATGAGCATTCGTGGCACCTATCTTGTACTGAATTAGAGAGTGGAACCCTCTCGTTGAACGCCATGAAATATTCCCCCGTGGTGTGCCGGGATAGAATTGAACCCTTCTATATCTTCCCGGGGTATCGTAAGAGGCGACTAAGGGTACTATACTGGAAGGTGGGTAGTAGCAGCGCCTTCTAAAGAACTGCCATCTTACACTGCGATCCCGAAGCCGCCTGCCAAGCGTGGGAATTATGGCAAATATTGAGGCTGTGTTCAGCAGTGGACGATCCGGCTGAAACAGTACAGTACCTTCTGAAGCACATATCTGCTATCATCACAATGTGTCACCGGGCAATAAATTACGAGGCAATAATATTGCGATACATGGCGCCGCCGCGCACCGCTGTTGCTTGACTCGAGAGCTCAAACATACTGTACTGTATCTAATATATACGAGGGGCGGCTGAAAAGTTCTGAGCCTAAGGAACTTGTAGGTACTTAAATTACTCGCGCTAGTAGTCACTAGTTGAGTGACATATAATTAGTATATAAGTAAAGTTTTTTCTAATTAGGATTATTACAGTTCGAGAAATCAATCTGTAAACAATAACATGTCTGAGTCATCGCTACATTACACGAAACTGGAACATCGCGCCGTCATAAAATTCCTTGTAAAAAAGGGAAAAACGGCAATGGAGATTTTTGAAAAAATGTCTGCAGTTTAACGAGAATCTGGACCATCGTCTGCTACAGTCAAACGTTGGGCAAGACTATTCCAGCAAGGTCGAGAGTCATTGGAAGATGAACTCCGCTCGGGGCGAACAAACACCGCCCAAACACAGACGAAAACATCGCCAAAGTGAAAAAAAAATTACTACAGGACCATCGAATAAAAATGTGGCAAATAGCAGAAGAGTTGAGCATCAGTAAGGAAAGAATTGGTGATATTTTACACAATCATTTGCACATCAATAAAATTAGTGCACGTTGCGTTCCGAAAATGCTCACGCCGCTCGATAAACAGCGTCGAGTTGAAACTTCTTTGGCGTTTATCGACATGTGCAAGGACAATTTGGACGAAATTTGTGACCGTATTGACCGTGGATGAAACGTGGATTCGGCAGTATGATCCAGAATCAAAACGAAAATCAATGCAGTGGATAGAAAAGGGAGAGCAGCCGCCAAAGAAGATTAAGGTCGAAAAGTCGACTTCGAAACTCATGGCCACTATTTTTTGGGATTCGGAAGGAATTTTACATTGACTATTTCCCAAAAAAAAAAACTACAATAAACGCCTCGTATTAAGTAGCACTTTTAAAAAAAGTACGCAATCTTATTGTTGAAAAAACAAGAGGAAAAATCGGCAAAGGAATTTTGTTTTTGCAAGACAATGCAAAAGGATAAATCGGCAAAGGCATTTTGTTTTTGCCAGTCCATACGGCGCGAATTGCGAGGCAAGCCCTTCGAGAAACTGGCTTTGATCAAGTGAATCATCCACCTTACAGTCTGGATATGGCCCCCAGCGACTTCTTTCTCTTTAAAATAGACCTTCGGGGGCGAATATTTGAGGATGATGAAGAAACGAAAGCTGCTGTGAACGAGCATTTTGACTCCAAAGATTCATCTTTTTTTTAGTGGGCTTACAAGCTCTTTTTAAAAGATGTGAGAAATGCATTAAAGTAGAGGGAAGATTATATAGAAAAATAAATTAAATCTAGATTTTTATCTGCTCTTTTAATACCTTAGGCTCAGAACTTTTCAGCCGTCCCTCGTATGTACTGTATATAAAGGGTATTTCATTACATATTTATTTGTAGGGGACAGTGATAATCCTGTCCGAAGGTCATTTATTGTAATATAAAATTGTACAAATGTGCAACATATGTATTTAATTATGTATGTGTTGTATAACAGCGGTACCGCACACCGTCCCGGTCCCGGTCCCGGTCGCGCTCCGTGACGCCGCCGCACTGGCGGCAGGCGCAGCGGAGGATCATCAAACTATCCGAATTTGAGGTACTTACCCACTTATTATATCTTATATTGTACACATTCTATTCTTCTTTTAGTTTTGTAATTATGCTTGATAAGTCTATACCAGATATAGGGTTGTATAAGTTATTTTGGTGAAGTGTAATTTTAGATTTAACGATTTCGCGAGTGAGTTAAAGTAACAAGCTGTTTACAAACTGTTATTTAGATATATGAGCAATGAAAACCCAAATTATATTTGACGAGTCATATTTTGTAGAGAATTTAATATTGAGTGCACACTCGAGTTGAAACTAATGAATGTATAAAACAGCAGAAATTGTGTTGTATATAATGTTTCCATCAGCGAGCTGAACAGGAGCGGTCGGAGGTAGAACAGAACGAAGCATCGCGCCGGCAGTCTGAAGTCCATCCTCGATCCCGTGAGTAACGACTAATGACGTACAGTTCTATAGCACCACTTACATGTCTGTTTATCTCTAAGGTATAGGCGCAGGTGTGCAACAGATACACACATAGTAATTAAACAACTTTACATATCTCTTGCTCTGTAAGTACACCCTTACACCCCTGAATGCCGGGGTGTATGACTATCATTACAGCATAGGTTTTGGAATTTGAAAAAAGAACTGTCATACTCATACTGCACAAAGAATATTTTTAAAAAGTTATTTTTTTTTTCTCGGTATCGATTAATTACTCGAATCGGAATCTAGACAATTTATTTTATAAAGATTTTATTTTAAATATGGAACTATTTGTTTCCACATCGTATGTTAGATGGAATCGATTTAAAAATCAAACTGGCCAGCAAGATTTGACGCGCTTGCGTGCGTTTAAAAAAAAAGGCAGTCTACTAGTAGGCGCGAAAGCATCGCGAAAATAATTAATTTTCTTGTTTGAGTTCTTTTTCAAAAGTTTTAAACATGTCTAGTGACGAAGACAGATCTAACGCCCGATTTTATTAAAGAAAGGGCAAAAACAGTTGTCGAAAATATATTACCGCCGAACTCGAAAGAAAGATATGTAAAGGCATACGACGAATTTATGAAATGGCGGTCAGAAAAAAAAGTGAAATCTCTTTCTGAAAGTGTTTTTATATCATATTTTGATGAATTATCTAAGAGGCTACAACCTTCCAGTTTATGGTGCTTTTATTCCATGCTAAAATCTACAATGATGACAAAACATGACGTGAATTTGAAAGATTTTTCTAAACTTACTGCTTTCTTGAAAAGGCAGTCTGACGGCTTTAAAAGCAAGAAATCGAAGGTATTTACTGCAGAAGAGGTACAGAAATTCTTAAATGAAGCTCCGGATGAAATTTATTTAGCAATAAAGGTACCTACGTATTTACTTGCCCTTTTTAATAAGTTACCAAAATATTTCACAAAAATACTATGCGAATTTGGTGCCTTTAATACAACTTATGTCTTTTTTACAGGTTGTTCTAATTTTTGGGATATCGGGAGCCTGCAGAACCGTGGAATTGACAAACTTGACAATAGAAAATGTAGAAAAACATAACAAATTACTACTCATAAAACTGCCTAACACGAAAACTAAAATTGACCGGTCATTTGTTGTGCATGAAGAATTTGCAAATTATGTTGAAAAATATCAAGCTCTTCGGCCTGAAAACGTGGATACAAATCGTTTTTTTCTTAATTACAGTAAAGGAAAATGCCACAGACAAGTAATAGGAAAAAACAAATTTACAGGCATGCCAAAGCAAATAGCCACATATTTAAAACTGAGTAACGTAGAGTTATACACCGGGCATTGCTTTCGCAGAACATCAGCGACTCTATTGGCTGATTCGGGAGCCAACCTCACTCTGTTAAAAAGGCACGGCGGCTGGAAGTCCAGCAAAGTGGCCGAAGGTTATATCGAAGATTCGATGGCAAACAAAAGCAAAATTACTTCTAAAATAACAGAAAATATAAACTTGAAATCACCACGTCAAAGCACATCAGATGAGCCATTTTTTAATGAAGAAAATAGTACCAGTCAACTGCCGCCATTTACGATGCAAGAACCTCAAGTCACTCAAACTCAAGTCTTATCATCACAAACTCATATTCAAACTATAAATATTCCTAAAAAGAACGTGACCATATCTCTTACAAATTGTAATAATTTTACTATTAATTTTAATTAAATACACATTTTTTTCTTCTTAATAAATGTTCATTGACACTTGCTGTCTTGTTGTTTACTAACCTCACAATCGATATGTAAAGCAGAGTATTTATCTCGGGCGTAAGCATCAATTGCATACTCGGGTTAATTAGCGCCTTCGCTTCGCTCAGGCGCCAAAAACCTCGTATGCAATTGATGTCATACAGCCCTTGGTTAATAATCTACTATTAAACGGTTTAAAGTTGTTTAATTACTATGTGTAATAATTGCGAAAACCTAAGACAGCATTAGATACACACATTACAAAACCTATAATTATTTAATTATTATTTTTTTAATTTTATTTATTGAAGGTATATTATAGGGTTCCTTCATCATTAACAAGTTTAAAGCTAATTGCAAAATAATAGTAGAACGTAAGTTGAACTATAGGTGTCACTCCATCTCCATACGAAGGTTAAGAACGAGAGGACAAATTAGAGTTATGAGTCATATGTTACGTTAGCTTAGCGGTCGGAGCATTTTTTTTTTTTTTTTTTTTACGCCTGATAGGTTAGTCTTTGACTACTATCTCACCAGATGGTAAGTGATGATGTGGTCGAAGATGTTGTTCAGGCTAACCTAGAACTACTGGCTCTCAAGGACAGCTGCCGGAACACACCGTTAGGTGCTTGGCGACAGATTTTCTACTTGAGGGTGGTAGCTAGCCAGGCGGACATTCGCAAAATGCCCTACTACCATGCTATAACGACAGCCATCCTAAGACAACAACCGGGACCGACGGCTTAACGTTCCCTCCGAAGCACGGAAGCGCTCAGTAGTAATGTCACTAACGGTCACCCATCCAACTCATGACCGCGCGCGACGTTGCTTAACTTTGCTGATCGGTTGAGAACAGCTAAGTAAACTTCGCTACGAGCGCTTCAAGACATACCCCGGCTATAGGGTTGGATGGCGCGGGATCACATGACTATAATTTTTCATCTCGTAGTTTTGTAATATAATCCGCGGGGCATGCGTCATTGCAAAAAAATATTAAAAATATACACACATTTCAGCAGATGCATTTTAGTCCGTGATAAAGGAGGAGAGATTATTTGGTTCGATCAACATACATGCGTTTCACCTCCCTTTTATAATGCATACAGCAAATAAATAGAACAACTTGTCATTGTCCTTGTTCCCTGATAGTTATGTGGACAGGTCATTTCAGTCTTCAAGTCAATGAACACCTTTTGGACAAGAATGCTCCATCTTCGGCCACCTCATCGCTTTTCATCAGTTGAGATCGTGGTCAAATGTTGGTCTATTTCGAATAAAGAATAAAAGTTGTCTTTATCGGTAATTTTGCTTCAGCTTATTGTTTCGGGATAAACTTTTTTAGGTTTATTGTCTGGTTTTTTAATGTGTATTGAGTTAGAACTATAACAGGAATTGGGTGTAATTGAAAACGCTTTGCTGGGATAGATTACTTGGTTTGAAACGATATGTTAGATAAACTATCTATTTGAAATGTAAAGCGAATCAAGAATACGAAATTCTGTTGTAAAAATATTTAAAGGTATGATACCATTTTCAGGAATCGTCGAAGGAGGTACTCCTGAACCCATTGAGAAAGAAGAGGGGGAATGTGACACCACTCTGGGTATGTAAGCGAAAATCATTTTCAGATTTATTGAAATCAATACAGTTTTAATGTGATCTATTATGATTTGTCTACAGAACGATCCCGCCATGAAAGAATCGATTACAACGCATTGGATTTCGAAGAAGATATTGAATATGACGGTATGATATTTTATACATATGCAGTTGTAACGTTAAATGTTTAAAATGGTTTAAGACAAGCTAAGCCTGTCTCTGAGTTATTCTAAATAAATATACAAAACTAGGTAGCAATACATTTGTAAAAAATCTCCAATAATTTGTAAATGTATCAATACATATTCATTTAAGTAATGAAAGAAGAAGGCAATTTCACGATTTACTTTGAATGATTAGCCTTTTTAAACATAATAAACCACTTTTATTGTAAATAAAGGGAGCTTCGTTACAAAGTTACGCCGCTAAACCCGTTTCAATCAGAATTATACACATTTGTTTTTTTTCGTTCTAGTCGACTAGTTCCAACACAATGACTACTAAGCTAAAAAAAATTATTGATTTTACATTTTAAGGTCAAAAACCTAAAACAGATGATGACAACAATTATTTATATTTGTTGATATTTCAAATATTGAACTGTTGTAGCCTTATGCACAATTGGTACACCTTATAAAAATATGACACTTCATATTGTAACGCGTTACACTAAATGTGCACAAAGATTTTGATATAACTCTTAACTATTTATTTCTATATTTCGATACCACTTTAAAACTATTATCATATTAATCTATTTTAGTAAAGTAAAATTACAAATATCTAAAAACTTACTACCAAAATAACAGTTATTAAAGGTAAAACTAACACTGTAAAGTTGTTAAACTATGCAGTGTTAGTTTTACCTTTAATAATTTTAATTTACCTCTGGGTTTATGCCTGAAATAAACACATATTGTAATTATTAATATAATAGAATGAAGAACTAAGTGAATGAAGCTACGGGTTGCTCCGTTCACATCTTAACAGTTATCTGAGAGACCGGTAACGTGAGCCACAATGGCGGGGAACAGCTGACCGACGCGCCAGTATCAGCATTCTAAGAAACAACGATCCTACAATTTCCTGAAATCTTCCGTTATTATTACTTACTGGTGTTGTGTTGTGTTATCCCAAATTAAGGTTCATTCTTACGCGACGTCTGTTGCGTCTCATCGGTCCCTACAACCTGCAGCTGTGAATGAACCGTACCCGGGGGTAACGCATATACAGGGTTATTTACCAATAACCCTGTATATGCGTAAATAATACATTACATGCACAAGAGATATAACAAAAATAAAAAAAAGTTAAAAAAAAAAATATATACCAATCTATCTCAAAATGTTTCATAGGATTAGCAGAAGTCAACCCTAAGAGGTTGTTAGCATTTTACCAATAACACTGTATACAGAAAGAAAATCAAAAGTATTGCCCAGCCAAATATATAACCATTGTGTACGGGTTACAGCACAGTAAGCAAAGTCAATGCATCGTTAATTGGGGTTGTATATTAATAATGTTATATTCGCACATTTATAGCTTTCGTACATATTGCTTATACATCAGTTTACATACCTACTTATAAAACAATTACTTCTTTACAATAAATCAGTGCGTTAGAAAGATCATCGGGTTTGTTTCCTACATTAACTTTCCCTGGTCTTCACACTCATCACATACAGTGACTATACACACCTGCAGTGTCAACAACACAACACATTGATTTATATAAAACATAAGTGAACCTAATAGTTTGAAAGAGGTATTAGTACATTATACCTCTTATCTCTCTATAATTTAATTTAATAATGTAATTTAATTTGGTCTTACTTATCTGCACTTGTTTTTATTTACATTGTATTTACTCTCCATACTATTTTTTTTTATAATTACTCTATTTATTTTCTCTGTATTAATAATTGACATGATGGTGTTTTGGATTTAGCCTGTAAGCCACATTGACTGTTTTTAAATTAATAAAAAATAAATATGATGTAAGTGCGGTAAGTTAAAAATTACAGCCGAGGCGATATAGCTATAATAAAAAATATAGCTACGAGAAAGCAGAGGCTGTAATTATTGAAGCGCACGTAAGTCATACGAGGTTTTATAACATAATTGCGAGGATATTTAATCACACTTTCTGAAAATGAATTTGCATCTTGGCTTGTTTCCCATAAGATAAAATTTTGATACGCTTGTAAGTATCTATCGGTCGATTTTCCGCAAGAGGCTTAGTAGCCTTTTTCGCTGCCTTTGAAACTTCTGGCTATGTCGAATTAATAAATTCATCATTACTTGACGACATTTTCAAATAAAAACAATATAGCGAAAAGCAAAAGTGCGCTGAATAATTTTTACTTGTTCACAAATTAGCGAAGCGCGCGCATCAGCGCTTTTTTTTAAGGCAACGGCACAAAAACAGCCTTTATTACTAATAAAGTAAACTAATATTTTTGTGTTTGTTTCAGATAAATGCTTGTAATTCGTGGTACCTAACATTAATTAAATTAAAGAATTGAATGTTTATTTATTAGGTCCTTACATATGAAATTGGCGTTTTTCGTACTGGCCACTTTAATCACGAATTTCTCCTCTTTGGTAAGGAATTCCAAATTCAAATTTGTACAGCTATAGACTCATGTATTTGTGCTTCGATGATCGTCATTCATTTGTTTTTTTTCTTCTGTTTTTTTCTGTTTGCGTCACTCATTTTACAAAATGGAAAACCTTAAATATCGCATTATTTACGAGTACGAGTTCCGCCGTGGCACTAGTGCTGCGGAAACAACTCGAAGGGTGAATGATGTGTATGGCGGTCATGTTGCAAAAGAAAACACAGTTCGTTTTTGGTTCCAACGTTTTCGTTCTGGAAATTTCGACCTGCAGAACAAGCCCCGTGGACGGCCTGAGACTCAAGTTGATAATGAAGAGTTGAAGGCTATTGTGGAAGCGGATCCATCGCAAACCACGTCCGAGTTAGCTGCAGGCTGCAATGTTAGTGATAAAACTGTTTTAATTCACTTGAAGCAAATTGGGAAGATTAAAAAGCTTGAAAGGTGGGTACCTCACGAATTGACTGAAACAAACCGGCAAACGCGCGTCGACTGCTGCGTTACATTACTAAACCGGCACAATAATGAAGGTATTTTAAACCGAATCATTACCTGTGATGAAAAATGGGTTCTTTACGATAATCGGAAGCGCTCAGCGCAATGGTTAGATCCTGGCCAGCCAGCCAAATCCTGCCCCAAGCTAAAATTAACCCCAAAAAAGTTACTTGTAAGCGTTTGGTGGACTAGTGCCGGTATTGTTCATTACAGTTTTTTCAAATCTGGCCAGACTATTACGGCTGATGTCTATTGTCAGGAATTGCAAACCATGATGGAAAAGCTAGCGGCTAAACAACCTAGGCTGGTCAATCGCTCCACGCCACTGCTGCTTCACGACAACGCTAGACCACACACTGCGCTACAGACGGCTACTAAATTAGAAGAGCTTCAATTGGAAAGTCTAAGACATCCTCCGTACTCCCCGGACCTTGCTCCAACAGATTACCATTTTTTTCGAAATTTGGATAACTTCTTGCAAGGGAAAAAATTCAACTCCGATGGGGCAGTCCAAATCGCCTTCAAAGATTTTATTGATTCCCGTCCGACTGGTTTTTTTAGTAAAGGGATCAATGAACTACCTATGAGATGGCAAAAGTGCATAGAAAATAATGGTTCATACTTTGATTAATTAAATATATTATATTAAAAAATATTCGACTTTTTGTTCCTCCCATACAAAACGCCAATTTCATATGTAAGGACCTAATATTATATATTATCTCCCAAAGTTCATTTAATTCACAAAATGTAGACCACTTTTCTGACATAAAAGGTCTTTGCTAATATTTAGAAAAGTACCGTTCGTTTTAGACGGATCATCTTGTTAAACCGTGCGTTTTACCTTATTAAAAAGAAAGTCGTGCGTTTTACATTACAATAAAGCACAAGTACGTAATGAGATACAATACGATATTGAAATTGTTGAAATAAGAGTCCCTTTACGAGCAAATATGTTACTAACTTATTTTACGGCGGTAAATCGTTATTCTCAAAGTATTCAAATCGATTGGCTTTCGATGTAAAAGAAAACCGGACTAACGGAAAATCCTGCTGGAACGCTATGATATTATTTCGAAGAGAGTAACATTATTTCGACAAGAACATAAAATAACAGGGACAGTCGTGTTTATTGATTAAACATGGTTGAATGCAAATCATACGGTTTCGTAATCTTGGACGGATAATATAGCAGCCCCCACCTCTAAAGTTCCGTCTGGAATATCTGTCATAGCATATGTTAATGCGGCTTCTGATGTAGGTATTTATTCTAGAATGTCTCCTCTCATTTATTCTATAAAAGTAGTAGTGATAATCACAAATAAATTATAAGGTTATTAAAAAGTTGTTTGAAAAGTTGCTCGTCAGCTTACAAAACCAATCTAAAATTATAATGCTCCAAATCATTAAGTCCAAGTTGATAAAGTAATACGTAGCCTAACAGATGCCCTATGTGACCTATTGAAGTGGCCTAATGAATGCCGTCGTGGATAGAATTGGAAGAAGCCAAAAGCTCCGAGTTTAATGAGTAGGTGTATAATACTATGCCGACCCAGAACCCGATGCAGAACCTCGGCTCCACCAGTACTTTCAATACAACGTTATTTACTTGAACCTCTGATCTGCGATTGAAACAAATAATAGTTAAGGTTGTTCTTAATCATTACCGAATTCGGTTTCAAGTCGTATCTTGTCCGGTGTTAGTATAGTAAACAATTGAAACTGACGCAGTCGAGAGTACGGGGGAAGCTATAGCTGTCACCTTAGATATTGCTAAGGCCTTTGATCGGGTCTGGCACAGAGCACTTCATTCGAACTTACCATCTTTCGGTCTTTCCGAGGGGTTCTGCACTTGGGTCGCCAGTTTCTTATCTGGACGGAGCATTCGTGTCGTTGTCGATGGAGTGTGCTCTGATCCCATGCCGATTAACGCTGGCGTCCCGCAGGGATCAGTGTTATCGCCTACGCTATTTATTCTGCATATCTATGACATATTACAAGTCTGTAACATTCATTTCTATGCGGACGATAAAACACGGGCGATGCGCAATATTCTGGCCGTGTTAATGCCCCTCGTGTCGAAGTAAAGAGTCTTACAGGGCCGGCAACGCATTGGTAACGCCCCTGGTGTTGCAAATGTCCCTTAGGTGACGGTAACCGCTTACCATCAGGTGGGCCGTCTGCTTGTTTGCCACTCCATATAATATAAAATCGGTTCACTTTTGAAGAAGAAAACAGGGGAATACGAAAGTGAATTTTGTTTCTAATCCTTGCTTGTATCCCCCCATCATAGGGTTTCTGGTTGAGGTTTCCCGAAACGGGAAATCCCGGGAAATCTGGCATTGGTAGAGACGAGAAAAATGTGTCGAAAAGTCGAGAAATTCCAAAAATATCTAACGCATTATAAAACGCATTGCACTTGTACAAAAGAAGCACATGCTAACGCACCGCTCCCCCCGTTAAGTTCAATCCAATCCAAGTGCAGTCAAGCCCAGCAAGAAGCCTAACATCTTGCAGTTGCTTCTAATCGGTAGCGCATTCAAAACTTAAGTACTATTACTCTATATTATGCTACCTTGCCTAGCTGTAGCATGCAAATTAATACGTATTTGTTGATTTGTAGTTATAATTGACGAAGGTAGTAATGTTTTCATGAGTTTCTAAGTAATTACAGTGGATATGACAATGTATTTATATTAAAAGTTCTTAATTATCCTATATTTCCAGCTTCGGCAGGAGAATTTCAACTATTGGAATCGACTGGTAAATAAAACACCAAGGCCTACTTCAACGGAAAATGAAAGAGTTTTATCCTTGTCTGGAAATTTTGTTACCAAAATTAGAAGCCGACTGTCAGATAAGGCTAAATGCTTTGGTATTTTTAATGGCATATTATATTTAAGGTTAAGTTAAATGAATATATTGTTTTTATGATTAATCGTTACAGGTAGATGTTCCTCCTACCTGTTTTAATATGGAATAGATCACAAGTCAATTAATAAGAAAAAATAAGTTAAAGAATAGAGGTAAAAGTTAAATTTTATTACTGACTGTGAGACTGAGTGGTCAAAATTGTAATTCAATTAAGGCTGAATAATAATGAACATTGACGATTAATAAAATGTGTGATATTATTAAAAATATGTTTTTTTTATAAATTTTATAATTTCCCGGGAATTCCCGAAAAATCAGAAACCCTACCCCATATGAAGGGCTTCAAGTAAGTTATTGTTAACATGTAAACACAGAAGAGACGGAGCAGCACCGTCGCTCCCCGCGTCGCCGCGAGCGTGCCCCGCGCCGCGCCGCCCCCGCGCCCCCCGCCCCGCCCCCGCACCGCGCCGACATGCTCGCACGCGCGCTGGGGGTCAACCCTAAACATGACAGGTAACTACTCTACCTACCTACCTACTCTATACTCTACTGCAGCCGGATTTTCCGTTGCCGAATGTAGCCTCCCCCTACAGGGTTGTTTTTACACGAGGCCCACCTGATGTTAAGCGGTAATCGATGCCTATAACAGATGCATTTCGTCACAAGTGACGAACTGCACTCAGCCCTCAGGGTGATCCCTGAGACAAAGTGTTGATAATTTTGGTGTGCCTGTAATTTCATAATTAATTACTGGCCCTCAAAAAATGCTGCCGGAACACACTATTAGGTGCTTGGCGACAGATTTTCTGCTTGAGGATGGTGACTAGCCTCGCCTGGCAGCACACACATTTTCCATTCGCAAGATGCCCTGACGAAAGCACTCAAGTCAGTCAGGACCTGTGGCATGGCAATCCATAGCTATTACCGTTCGGCCATCACTGCTTCAAAGTTTGCCATTTCTCAGGCGGCTTAAGGATCGCAGTGTACTAAAGCAATTCATTTGAAATTGCTGCGCCCATCTTTCAGTATTTCACCCTTCGCCTCGTCCTTAGGGAAATGGGAATGCAACATCATAGATACTGTTTTATTTTCCAAATGTGTTTCTTCAAAAGTGTTCTCGTGTAATTCTGAGGTATTTTTCATTAATTAATTTAAGGACAATTAAATTTAATTGTCCTTAAGAGTGCATAAGTGTAAGCAAATAGTACTAATATTACTATATTTAAATGGTATTTGAGGACCTTTCTAACATTGAAACATATGTTTATCAAGATTTTTAGTCGCTGCCGAAGGTATGAAGGTAGGTGACAAATACAAACTTAGAGTGCAAAATGTTTCTTGTCACAAAATTGTAGAGGTTTTGAACCCGCCTTTCCCGGTTTTACGAATCGGGAGCCTTTACTGCTCGGCGATGGAAAAAAGGCTGGAAAGATGCGATTTTATGCTTAAAAAATTATAATTTGTGGTGTTCATCACATCAGAAAATATATAGAAATATCGTCTCATTAGAAAAGTATAAATTTCACTGAAATCATAACATAACATAACATAAAAATCATTTATTGACAATTAAATCTGTTTCATGTCGCCATTTTTAGTCTAAATGTTTATTCCTCTCGCTCATTTTGTTTCTTGATGTTAATTCTATCTTATAGTTAATTTAATAATATGGTTATGATCAGGGACAGAGAAGAACAACCGTTTCGCCGTCGCGGCCCCGCCTCCAGCGTAGTGCAGGCGGGCCCCCAGGCCCCCCCGCGCGGCCCCTCCCCCCCAGCCCCCCCGGCCCCGCACCGCGTCTCCTCGGCAGTGGCGGGGGAGGGGCTGGGTGGTGGGGGCGGGGGCGGGGGGGACACGTCGCAAGGCGGGTACGACCCCTTCTCTTTGCTGCGGAGCACCTTTAACAGGGACCCTAATGTACCCAGGTATTTATTTAGTCTATTTGATACATGGTAAAGTTAAATAAAAATCATGTACAGAGAAACTCGAAAAGAATTTATTATTGTTCAAGTTGCATAAGTGTCGCTCCATCCCCATGCGATGGTTGAAGAACGAGAGCGAGAATTAGAGTTATGAGTCATGTTAGCTCAGTCGGTCAGAGTATACCCCTATAGCCGGGGTATAGCCCTATAGCTTATGGTTCGAACCCCGCACATGATTATAATATTTTCTCTCGTGAATTTGTAATTTCGTAATGTAATCCGCAGAGCAGACGTTATTGCAAACATAACAATATTAAAAATATTATTATTAATATCAGGGCAGTTGACATTTCGTGGATTGTGGGCTACTCCCTTATTATATGTTTTAATTATCTATGTGTAGTAAATTTCAATATAAATTATAATTTATAATCAAAAGTTTTCAAAAACACAACCCGGTACAACCAAACCTGGTCAGAGACTTTGTAACTCTCTATGTCCATGGACAACTATCTAGGTACATAGGTAACTTCGGCTCATTCTAGAGGCAACTAGATAGTTGCCTGAATTCCCTAAAAATCCTCTAGAAGACAGCTTGTCTATCGGTTAATTTGATCTTCGTCTAGATGGCGCTTCTAAGGAAGGTCTTTTTACGCTGGCAATAAAAAGTTGCCGTGCCTACAAGTTATATGGCGCTACTGTTACCGTGATCAAATGACATTCGATTTCATTTCAGGGTAGTCTAAAAATATTGAAAATTAAATTTTAACTCTGCATGAGTAAAATTTTACTTCGAGTTTGAACTTTGATATCAAATATGAATATCGATCGTGATTGAACAAAATTTAAAATATAATGGATCCTTATTAAAAAGATGTTCATAATAATAATATAAAATTCATACTAACTTTCTCCGTGTCATATATATCTATCAATTTGCTCCCCAATGGTGCTCTATAATTCAGTTATAGAAGGCCGCTTTATTAAGTCACATTATTATTTTAGAAAAGAAGAACGCATCCATCGTCGTGACAAGGAACGACACGAAACCCGTAAGGATAACGACAAACGTGACAGAGAACGGCGTCACTCCGATAGAAAGGATGAAAACAAACGTGATGAGACAAAGGAACCCCGAGACAAGTCCAAAGAACCACAGAACAAATCTGGTCGACAACATAAGAGTAAAGACCATGAGAACGCAGATAAACGTCGAGAGAAAAGCCATGAAGACGATAGACGTGAAAAACGCAAAGAAAAAGAAAATGACAGAAAAGAAAAGCTTACCTCTAGAAACATCAACAGTGACTTTGACATTGAAAAACCTCGTAGAGACAGCAAGAGCCATGACAAAGAAGAAAGGATCATAGAAAAGCGTCGATCCAGAAGCCAAACTAAAGAAGACCGTGATAAAAGCCACAGAAGCAAATCTGATGACAAGAAACAACGAGAAAGCAGAAGCAGAGATAGAGGAGTGGATAGAAGGCGCCAAAAAAGCAGAAGCAAGGAGAACGAACGTCGTGAAAGACGCAGATCTAGAAGTAAAGAAGATGAGAGGAAGCGACGCGAACGTAGCAGGAGTAACCAGGACAGACGCAGGTCAAGAAGCCCTGACAGGCGTGACAGGGACAGACATAGCCGCAGTCGCGATAGAGACGAGGACAAACGAGATAAACGTCGGGAAAGAAGCAAGAGTAAGGAAGACAGAAAGCGTCGTGACAGTAGAGATAGGAACGAGAGACGTAGAGACAGTTTAAGCAGGGATAGAAAGAGACGGTCGCGTTCTAGGTCCAAATCGAGGTCCGATTCTAAGCAAAGGGATAGATCGTTGCAACGTCAACTGTCAAATGCTAAACTAGCTTCGGAAAACGCTGAGAAAAACGCCGCGAGGGACAATGATAAATCTCCACAAGAGGATGATAAGAAAAAGGTAATATTATTTTTCTTCTAAAAACTTTTAAAAACATTTTTAGACTTGACAGTGCTTTATTTTAGGACAGTGGTGTCAAGCTCTTTCCATCTACAGTTGTTGATGAATGTGATTCATACGGAAAGCTTTGAATATTTCCTCAATAATTTCTTATCTAACCAAAATGTGAGTGATTCCGCCATCTATGGTCTGACTGATCAAACTATCGATTGCATTAATTTGTTGATTGAAAAATTATGTATTTTTACAGGAAGAAGAGCGTAAGGAGGCTCGTAAGGAGCTGATGGAAATAGTGCGGCTCATCAAGTCGAGGCAACGCGACAGGGAGAATAAGGCACAAGGTAATTAACGTAATTACTCATCCTCGTGGGGTGCCGGGCTAGTTTAGCAACACCCCATATCTGCCTATGTGTGTCGTAATAGACGTGAATGGAAAATATTAAAATAATGTTTTCTTAAAATATTTGTTATTATTAAATATAGATTAATCATTAATCATTTATTAATGATTAATCTATATTTCTTATGTGTACAATAGATCTTAAATAATTTAATATGTACTAACAACATGAAACCCTGGTGGGCACTCTAGAGTTTATTGGACTCTGGGTAGGACTAAAGTTTTATAACTATAATCTTAATTAAAATTTGTTCAAAAGAGACCGAAATTAAATATTTTTAGCTATGAGTTTTATCTGTAAAAAAGTCTTGTAACGAGTAGTAGCAATTTTTAATAATAAATCCTTTAAGACTGTCAATTTCCGCAAAGTATCGCCTGAATCTATTAATTACTGTATTTAAAGCCCTATTAATAGATTAAATAAATTATTAAAATAATAATGAATTAATTAATTAGCCCTAATATCGTATTTATTCTATTCTAATTTTTAGGCTATATAGTTTCGGAGTTAGGGTATGCAGTTTAAAATGCATTATATGCCCTAATTATGTACAAGTTTATTAATTTCCTGATTTGCTCTTCAATATTAACGCTATGCGTCGATGATTGGGTTAAGTTGTGGTGAAAAGTTGTGTGTGTCGCTCGACAGAAAAATTATTTTGCTTCTCGTATTTATGTAATCCAATTTTTTCCTATCCTATCTCCTATATCTTAACTAGAATCCTGAGCCTAGTTCGCTACCTTCAGGAATTTTTTCAAACGCAAATTACCAGACACTCAGATGACCTGAGTTCTATTACGCAAATTACCATAACTCAAACTGTAAATATTTCGAGGTATAGTGCCCGACACGCAAATTATCGTGCACGCAAACGCCCATATTTCCGATACGCAGGCGACCAGAGTTTCTTTTCGCACATGACCAGTATTTAATTAACATACAATTTTCTTACTTCTACAAACTAAATATATTTAGCTTAATAAGTTGGCATCGGACTGGACCATTGTGGCCATTTTATGAATGAAATTCTATTGTTATAATTATCGCCGATGCCAATGGGTAAAATCTGTTCAACTAAAGCTATTTAGCTCTTGTCAGGGCCACAATTGTTTTTCTTCAAAGGCGGTCCTATTGTTATCAACAGGACAAGTATTTCTACAGTATAATAGTGTACGTTTGTAAATAAATATGTTACATTTGGTGTTCACCTTCACAGAGGCGGCGAAGAAACGCGATTCTTCTGGTAGTTCTTCCCCCGAGCGAGAGAGACGCCGTTCGTCAGACAGAGACCGCAATACAAGGAAGCGGACCAACTCTCCAAGGTAAAAAAAAAACATCATCACGTTTTACATTTACACAAACAAACACCGAGCTCGCCGGCGAGCTGAAGGCAAAAACAAAGTCCCGATTAGTGTTTCTCCAAATAGTCACAGAATAATTTTCAGTAGGGCCCATTCTGAACGATATAACACTGCAGTTTTTTTTATGCCTGATAGGTTAGCCATTGACCACCATCTCTCTCTTTTGAAGCAATGATGGTCGAGCGGTAATAGCTATGGACTACTGCCGCACTGCAGTACCCTGGTTCGATCCCCACCGCCGGCTTGAGCTTCACCGCATGGTGGACGGGCATTTTGCGAATGCCCGCCTGGCTAGCTACCACCCTCAAGTAGAAAGTCTGTCGCCAAGCACCGAAAGGTGTGTTCCGGCAGTAGTCCTTGAGAGCCAGTGAAATTACAGGCCCTGTTTACAGCCATTACAATGAGACTTAACAACTATGTCTAAATGTGACCGCCGCAGTGCAATTCGTGACTTGTGATGAATTGCAACTGTTATAGGCAGATAATGAATAGATTCAGGCGTTACTTTGCGGAAATCCATTTTTAATAATAATAAATACTTTTAAAATATTTTAAGAAAACATCAAATTAATATTTTAATAAAACACTTAAAAAATATAAAAATATATCTAGTGACAATTCCGCTTAATTTTCCTGCTAAGCGCACGATCGAGAACATTCTCGATCGTGCGCTCGAAGAGTCAAGACCTCCTGAGGATGCTTCGTGTAGAAGCGAAACGCGTCGAAAATTCTTCTGGTTTGGCTGCGTGGCGTTTGTGACGTCACGTCGGCTTAACAGGAAAATTAAGCGGAATTGTCACTAGATATATTTTTATATTTTTTAAGTGTTTTATTAAAATATTAATTTGATGTTTTCTTAAAATATTTTAAAAGTATTTGTTATTATTGTTATAGGCAGAGGTTAGTCCACTAAACATCAGGTGGGCCTCGAGCTTGTTCGGTCACAATAACATGAAAAAAAACCTGCTAGTAAGTGATGATGTGGTTGAAGATGTTGTTCAGGCTAACCTAGAATTACTGGCTCTCAAGGACAGCTGCCGGAACACACCGTTAGGTGCTTAGCGACAGATTTTCTACTTGAGGGTGGTGGCTAGCCAGGCAGGCTTTCGCAAAATGCCCTACCACCATGCTATAACGAGTGCCATCCTAAGACGACAACCGGCACCGACGGCTTAACGTGCCCTCCGAAGCACGTGCACGTCCAGTAGTAATGTCACTAGCGGTCACCCATCCAACTCATGATGGCGGCGGACGTTGCTTCACTTTGCTGATCGGTTAATAACAGCTAAGCAAACTTCGCTACGAGCGCTTCGCAGTTGTAGGGGGCATTTAGTTCCGATTCCCCCATTGTCTCTCGGCAGCGAGACAAGCCGAGGACCGAACCACAGTGGTGCCCTTGAGCTCGCTGTCACCCCTCCCGATAGTAGCGGAGCGTTTTCGGCGCTCGCAGGAGACGGACGGTATAAAACCTATTAGCCCTATACCGTCCGTCTCGTGCCTCCCGGGCTATAAGAGGGCTTTCCCTCGCCCAAAATCCGGTGGAGTTGGACAGCCGACAGCGGTAGCCAACATCTATGTCGTCCCAAAAAAAATAGAAACATTTCTACATTTAGTTGGTAATTTTTTTTATTTATTTATTCCTGATACACTATCTATCAGGTGAGCCTGATGGGAAGTGATGATGTGGTCTAAGATGCTGTTCAGGCTAATCTAGCAGTAGGTTGTTCATGTTTAAACCTTATCTAGACAAACTTAATAGGGAATGAGTTAATTTCCGTTTAACGGGAACAACACCTAAAATTGGTCCCACATAATTGAATCCATTGGTGGGGAACAACATTTTGGTAAATTTAGGTCAAAGTTTTTGATTCGCTGAAGTTTTGGCGGGAAATTCAAAATTTTAATTAATTTTTCATATATTTGCTATTTACTATTGTATTCGATGAAAGAATACGCTTCGAAAAATATTTATAACGATAAGAGTAATTATTGATTATAGGCGAGCCTATAATCAATAATCAAAATCGTCTAACATACGATGAAGCAATGATAGCTCAGTGGCATTGGCTATGGACTGCCGCGCAGCAGGTCCATGGTTCAAATCCCGCCGCGGGCTTGAGCTTCACCGCATGGTGGAAGGGCATTTTGCGAATGCCCGCCTGGCTAGCGACCACCATTAAGTAGAAAATCTGTCGCCAAGCACCTAACGGTGTGGTCCGGCAGCTGTCCTTGAGAGCCATTGAAATTACAGGCAAAAGAGACTTAAGAACTATGTCTCAAAGTGACGGGCGCAGTCGAATTCGTGACTTGTGATGAAATGCATTTATTATAGGCAGAGGTTAGTCCGCTTAACATCAGGTGGGCCTCGTGCTGTTTCCGTCATAATAACATGTTAATAAAAACATAGAGCCGAATTAAAGCCTCCTTAGTTTTTGAAATAGTATGTAAAAAACCCCGTGCCCCGTGTGGTGCCGGGTTAGAATTGCACCTCCCCATATCATCCCGTGGGTGTCGTAAGAGGCGACTAAGGGAAAAATACTGGAAGGTGGGCAGCTGCGCCTTTTAAAGAACTGCCATCTTACACTGCGATCCCCGTGACGCCTGCCAAGCGTGGGGATTATGCCAAATACCCCCTAATAGGAGAGGCTGTGTTTAGCAGTGGAGGATCCGGCTGATACAAGTACAAGTACATGTAAAAAAATATACATAAAACATATATTTTTCAGACGGCGTCGTTCTCGGTCCCTTTCCCGCCGTCGGCGGTCTCGCTCGCACTCGCGACGTCGGGACGACCGCCGCGAGCGCCGCCGCTCTACGTCATCGCGCTGATGCCGACCTGCATATGTAACCTCATACTGTGGTATGAAATATTTAAGTGTTATTTGAATATCGATTTAAACTTTCACGATTTGTAACTACATTTTTAAGCTTTATCTTGTAAAGCTTTCTTTTACAATTATAAAGGTACAAAGACAGATGACATTAAAAAAATTATCACTCCTGGGGCCCGATTCTCTTAGCTATTGACCGGCGTTAACGCAACTTAATTGCATGAAAATTGTAGTTTTTGACAGCATCCGTACTGTCCGCTATTTAGGTTCGATCGCAACTCAGTGGCTTGCTATTAATAGTTTTTGACATACTTGGTACTACTAAATAATTTAAATATACGTATTTAATGTGTTAAACTTCCAGATTGCCCAGGCAGGTATTGTTTAGTGGAAGCGTTTTTCTGCCTAGACAATCTATATGGAATGAATAACTTGGCCGGCAGTTTCACCGGGCTGAAATAAAACACAATGCACGAAAATAAAGTTACAACAATAACTTACATTATGCTCATGATACTACGATCCTACTAGAGTGTACCTAATTTTCGTGTTGGCCAATACAAAAATTACGTTTATACTCACGAGGCGGCTCCGAAGTTCCAGGTTCACAATATTATCACGAATTCACTTATTAGCGTAGACAATACGCTCAAACAAAACAAAAGCTATTAAGTAATTTATCAAAGGTTTTCAAATTAATATCAAAAGGATGATTATCAATCCTTGCAAAAAACAAAGGTAAAATCAAGGGCTGCTAAAATTAGAGTGAATTTGCAAAAAGAGATGTCAAGATAATCTCACGTAAAATCCAATAGAAGACTAGCAAAAAAGGTTCGTTCGAAAACTGCCCGATAAGTTGATCGGTCCGAACATAATGTATTGTTTGCTAGAAAACCAATGTTTTATCTGATGCTTGATCAATAAAGTTTTCATTATTATTTCAGTGGCATCATTTGCAAGACATAGCACAGCCATACCATAGCGACGCGATTGCCATACTACTGCGATTAGGAGCTAGAATTAGCAGACTACCGAATTTGACATTAACAGCAGTTCGATCGCAGAAGCATCGCAGTAGTGTGTTGTTTGGTCAATAGCTAAAAGAATTGGGGCCCTGTTTATTCCCGAAAGGAGAGGTGCTTAGATGTTTCGTAAAACGTATTAGGTCTCTCAGTAATAATGGAATCACAGGTATATATTTTTATCTTCAAACTGTCGAGGTATCAAGTTAAATCTAATTAGTATGTAACATAAATGAATTAATGTTTTCTCAAGTTATATGTTTGTTTAGAATAAAGGCAATATTTCAGAAAGACGTGAATTTTCATTTCAAAGTTCGTAAACTTGATGCATAATATTGGTAACGTTTCTACGACCACCCACTTAAATTATTTAGTAAGTTATTCAGCAGCCCATGTTTCAATCTGAAGTACAGGGTGTTTGGTGGTCAGGTGCACAAATTTGAAAGGGTGATTCACTAGTTTTTTTTAATTCCTAAAAAATCCATATTCATGACCCTTAATTGGTTCAGGCGCCCTAATTAAAAAGTTTAAGTTTCAGCTACGTAAATGATACCTCAAATTAAAGAGCAATAACCAAGAACGTTTTTTAAGTTGTCTGAACACATGTAGGTTTTTTTTTTAAAGTACATCAGCATTTACATTTTTTATTTTCCTTCTTTTTTTGTAAAGTTTAAATGCTTTGTACATAACTTTTTGGACACAATGGAGCTTAAAACTACTTTGGTACGATCGGGGACACATTGGACTACTAGAATAATAAAAAAAACCGACATTTCTGTTTAGGTTCGAAGTTATTAGCATTTAATCGACCAACTTTGGGTTTACGTGCTAAAATCGTAAAATTCCCCTTAAAAATCAAATATGCGTAAGATTTTTTTTATTGGATGATTATGTTCTTAATGGTCTAGTGTATCACCCCTTCAAATTTGTGCACCCGACCACCAAACACTCTGTATAATCGCCGTGTTAGTTCCCGACGCCAATAATAGCCGCAATTGTGTAATTAAAAAGGAAATACATGTAAAATTGCACCTAATCAAATACCGACCACACACCTAATGAAATCAAATGCGATCTGAACAGTACAGTTCGCATGGTGGAAGGGCATTTTGCGAATGCCCGCCTGGCTAGCGACCACCCTCAAGTAGAAAATCTGTCGCCAAGCACCTAACGGTGTGTTCCGGCAGCTGTCCTTGAGAGCCAGTGAGGCAAAAATGAGACTTAACAGGTATGTCTCAAGGTGTTGGGCGCAGTGCAGTTCGTCACTTGTGATGAAATGCATTTGTTATAGGCAGAGGATACCGCTTAACATCAGGTGGGCCTCGCGCTTGTTCCATCACAATAACATAAAAAAAAAAAAAAAAAAAAAAAAAGGGAATGGATCTATCGAAGCGTGTGTTTGATAGATATATATATTTTTTTAGTTCTTATACGTTGAGCAACGTGTATGATTAGGATTACGCTACGACTCAGTACTTGTGATACTGAGAGCCCCCCTCGGGTAGACTGACTCTTTCAATCATGGATATTTCCCCTAGACCGGGGATCTGACAGTTGTAGATCATGCGATTTATATCCACTGTTTTGGAACATTTCAAGAACTTAATCGTCAAAAACAAACCTAAAATTATCTAATTTTTTATTTAATTATAGAACCGGACATCTGGACAGACACAATCATTTTTGTCTAAGCTAAAACGGAGCTTTGCGCTCGCTCAAAAATATTTTGAGTACTTGAGTATTTCCTGTCAAGTTTAGATGTACTTGTAAATACTTCTGTGCCAAGTAAATTTGAAACTCGATTATTATTTAGTACTCGAAACTGCCAATTGGGGAGGATTCGTGTATCAAATTCTTGATCAAGATTGATCAAGAATTCATTGACAAAGGGAATAAATCAGGAAAGACCACGAGTCCAGAGTCGCTTTTACACCTAGGTCCCGTTTAATGTTCAGACTATTTCTATGGATGCGTATGCTTGGACTGCTAATATATTCATTCGTCTACACGTTCAGTCTTTCTTGATCGTCTTTCTGGAATATAGGTTTAGATTCGGACTAATGGCAATCTTACCTTCATCTCTTATTTAATATCACGTGATTTCTTTTCAACCCTCAGCGATTTAGCCTGAGATCGTATATGAATTTTAGTACAATTATTACACCATGCAGGGTAATTACTTAAATAACAGATGAAGGTGGTCAACATCGGCAATAATCGTTCTGTTAGTACGAAATGTAAGCGGTAACCAAAACAAATAATAGTGTTGTTATAGAGTGATAACTTAGTGGGGTTTTGGCGAGCTCCAAACCATAATACGAGGCTTGGGACGCAAGTGCAATTGTATCCAAACTGTTTAGACATTCGACTACATGGTAGATGATGTTATCTTGCTCGCTGACCGATGCTGTTTTGCGGATCTATTAAGAAACTGACAAATGCTGAAGTCTCATCACTATCCGACTGCGTAGGAGTGAAAGAGAGGCAGTGATGGGAAAATCGCGATAATTTTTAGTGAAAAAGTAAAAAAGCTTATTGACATTAAACTAGGAACTTAAATCGATAATGTAAATAACTTTTTCCTCTTGAAAATGTATAGCGTATTTAGTTAGAGTCAACTTTGCAATTCTATTCTATTGAGGAAAAAAATAAAGAAAAGTGTTTTGGAATCCACTGGGCCATAGAGAATATGGTCAAGAGTAGCATATACTCGTAATTTTCATACTGATACAAATTAAATATACTACAAAATTACAAGGACAGGACAAATTACAGTCATGTGCGGTATTTGAACCCGCGCCATCCACCCCTATAGCCGGGGTCTGCTCTGACCGCTAAGCTAACATGACACATGACTCATAACTCTAATTTGTCCTCTCGTTCTTAACCCACGTATGGGGATGGAGGTACAACTATAGACCAACTTACGTTGTACTACAAACATGACTGATTTTGCAATTGGCTTTAACCTTTTAAATATATTTTGCTTAAAACCTTTTCAAGAAAAGCCTATTTAGCACTTGTCAGTGTCTTAATAATAGACATGCTTGTAGTGTGGTGACTAGTGCCTCACCCAGATGTTTATTCCAACTTTTCACGAAGTCATATGAAGAGTTATTCGTTAAAATATAGACATTGCAAAGGATACCGCCATAGTTGAAATTAAAATTATTCCGTACCTCGTTGATTGATGATTATTCAATTAACACACCAATTATTCAATTCACACATAAATTATTCAATTAACACATCAATTATCGCCGATTGGTTGTCCGATGAAGCACTTATAGGTAATTCTAGGATAACTTCATAGGTTTAGAGTTTTCACATGATTCTTTTCGTACTGTTGATAAATAGTTGTATTGAGTAATAAATGAATTGATCATATAAACTGCCTTGTCTATATAAAGCTCGTGTATATTTATGTATATAAATAGAAAGCCATAGAAATAAATAAGTTTTTGCCAAATGTTTGCATGTTAGAAGTTTGCAAACTGAGTCCATAAAACGTTTTAGATTTTAAGCGCACTAATTAGAATGAAACAGTTTTAGTCAATGAATTTTGGTTTGACTAAACTGATGTTCACATCGATCACTTCAACTTGACCGAAGTATCGATTATAGTGCTCTTTTTAGTTAAGCATTTAAATTGAATTTATATGATTGAATTTATGTGTCATATGAACATGTATGACCTAAGATGTGATCTAAAAGACCTATTGAGAGATTGGAAAAAAGCGTAATCGAAAAGTAAAAACAAAGTCGCCAAATGCGAGACCAACCTTGCTCTTAGGAATTCGCATTGCAAACAGCCATAAAAAAAACTAAAATGTTGGTTAGTTCAAATCCGCTTGAAGACTACTTTTAAGTCTTAATTTTCATTGTACCTACTATCGTAATTTAGTACAGTTTTAATTTGGTAAAATTATAATTGAATTTACTTTGACGGTACGCCATTTAATTATTTATAAAATATAAACATGTGCGTTTGTTATAATTATATATTCTATTCAATGAGATCTAGACGATGACACATTCTAGGGTGAAAATATTATGTTGTATATTTTTTATGATCAAATATTCCCTTTTGGTTTAAGAATTTAGACTAAATAGTTGAATTTAACGTTTGTAACTCACAAAAGACTCGTGGCATACGGACAAACGGTCAGAGGTGCAGACAGCGGGGTGTCATTATTAGGGTTCGGTATTTCCATTGTGTACGAAACCCTTAAAACAACGAAATCTTCAAAAAAAATATCTCTGTTTGATTAAAATTTTGCATCGTACTAACCTTTTCTTTTAAGAACTACTATTTGTTTTAAATGTGTCTTTTTTAATGTACCTTACACAAGGTATATATTTATAAATATTAAAAAATAACAAAGATACTGTTACAACTTAGCTGTGGCAACTTTATACCATATTTGTGGGACTTTATACCATAAAAATGTAAAACTAATTTGTGATAGAACATAAATTGAAGATATTCTGTCCACCAGAACGTAACCATAGAACAACTTAACCCAGTGAGTGAAAATCCCAAATACTTATTAACCTCCTATACCGGCCTATATAGACGGCGATAAGCTGTTCTATAATAATCTTCGCTCCACCATTGTTGGTAGTGGAAACTTTAAATACTGCTTAAAGTGATAACTAAAGATAAGTAAAAACTCTTCAAAAAAAAATTGCCTAGGTAATGGAAACGTTCTATTTAATCGGTAAGTAATTTTGATAGTAAATTGTTATTTATTTTTAAATTAATTTTATTATGTTTAATAAATAGCTTCAGGCGTTACTTTGCGGAAATCTATAATATATAATAATATATATTTTAGAAATATATTTTTTTTTTTATTATTAGCGTTCGAGGAGTAAGACCTATTGAGGATGCTTCGCGTAGAAGCGAAACGCGTCCGTAAAAATTAGTCCGGTTTGGCTACATGGCGTTTATGAGGTCACATCAGCTTAACAGGAAAATTAGGTGGGATTTTCACTGAATATATTATTGTACTAGCTTTACCGACTTCGTTCGCGATTGCCGTACCTGTAAACGAATTATTTACATTTGAGCACTGTTTATCTCATATTAAGCAACGCTGCGGTGTGTCTGCGGTGAAGCACTCCTAGTAAAGCAGAAAAAAAGAGATTTTGCTGATTGAGTGTGGTATAAAATATATTGTATAATAAGCAGTAGACGTTGTTAACGTGATAAACTCATATTCTTTTCGTATCGCTTAGAGTAAGAGATCCGATACTGAAACAGTGTTCATCTCATCGTATCTTTGGAACATTTTATTACGTGTAGAGAATGGTACTAGTAAATTGTACCCGACGGAACAAGACGCTGCGATGCACGGGCCTTTAAATGCACCGATTTTAGTGCACTTATGCATTACGCACTCGTGCTTTTTTTACTTTACCGCACTAGTGTTTTAAATAGAAAAGAAAACAACGTTTCCACACTTCTCACCAAGGACATTGTAGTTTGTTTCGTTCGTTTTTCATATAAAAACAAACCAGAGAGTTTTTTACCTACTGAAGTAGATCTTTAGAAGATTTAATCATAAACCTTCTTAATCAGATTATTATTGCTATCAAAAAGATCAAGAAAATGTTTTCGTATCGAAATTTTCGTATTCGTTCCTCGCAAGTGTGTTGAAAAACGTCGTATGAAACTCGTGCGCGTTTTTTATTACAATCTCTACTCCATTTAGGCCCTCGATCTTCGATCTCAGGCCTTAAACCCGTCTCGATTGCGATAAACAACTTCGCGCACTTTTTGCATAATGTATTATACTATACTCTAATAATAAAACCTGCCCGGAAGGGCCAACATAATGATAAATAAATAGAAATTTTGCCCCGAGGTTTACTTGATAAAATAAAATTGAACGACAAATTATGAATCCAATTGACATGACTAGCAAATCATTTAAATTCATTTAACTACAAAAAATTCAATATTATTCAACTCTCTACCACAGAAAAGGTAAAGATCATAATTATAGAAAATTACAATTATTAGGCAGAGAAAAACACTTTGTAAATAACAATAAGTAAAGAAGTGGAAGTAGAGAGCCGGTAATTCTAGGCTTACCATAGCGCATCGGGTATATAGTGGTCAAAGGCTAGCCTATCAGCTATATATAAAAAAACAAGGATTTGAAAGGATTACTTAAACTATGAATATGACAATCTATGATTTTGTATGGAACGAGTAATCACAAACTGTGATGAAACAACACTAACATGCACCATATTTTGCGGTATTATCTAAGCTAGATTGTGTTGATTATGTTGCAAGCGTCCATAGGCTACGGTAACTGCTTACCATCAGGCGGGCCGCATGCTTGTTTGCCAACTTAGTAAAAAAAAATGTAAGACATACTACTACAAAAACTTGAGCTTATAGTGTGAGCGGTAACGCCTTACAATAAATTAATAAAATTATATGTAGGTACCTGCTGCTTCTTTTCCTCGCATATATTATTGATCTTCTAATGATTTTGTGGTTACTGTCTTAGTCGGCTTGTCCTTTTTAACTTATTAGGAACCGGCTAGGACCCGCGTTATATTTACCGGAAAGATTCCGACCAGTTTCGGACTGTTTTGAAGTCCTTCGTCTGGGAGTCACGATTGCGCGAAGCGACGAGCATGGGCCTCAGCGCGTAACTGACGTTGCGACGGCGCTGTCTGCCCCGGCTCAGCTGTATTTGTCAAGTCGCTGTCAGAACTGTCACTTATCTCACTGTCACTGTCACTGTTATTGGTGAAATAGGGTTGATGACACACCACACTAACTGTATCAGTCTCACGATCCAGGCGCACAATATTGGAGTCACAGATGGTCAGGACAGTTTTCCATGCCGGTGGTATGTTCCACCCACAATCCCGGTTGAAGTTGGGGTAACGACATATTTCGATAGCTTCTCGTACCTTACGCGGGACGAAAAACTGGTCGGAATCTTTCCGGTAAATATAACGCGGGTCCTAGCCGGTTCCTAATAAGTTAATATGGATAAAACTCGCGATAGTTTCCAAAGGCTTGTCCTTTGCTGAACCCCCCTCCCCTTCATCTTCACCACATCATCACTTACCATCATCAAGTGGTCAAAGGCTATAACAGGTATAAAATGTTTTATTTGTTTCCTCTCCACAACGAACAAAATAAAATACTCATAAATATTGGCCTATTTTCCTTCAAATCTAATTTTAATAAAAAAAACATGCAATACATCAAATAATTTAAACGGTATAATTTAATCATCAAATAAATTAGATTCTACAATCACTTGGATAAAACAATTTGACAAGTGGTTATCTAAGGCAAATGTTTTACCATAAAGCAAAACGCACGCCAGCAAAGTGTTAAAAAGCTGTCAAAAACAAACGATTGTGAATATCAGATTCCATCTATTTTAACCTTTCGATCTCGGTTTGCGGTTCATTTTCCAAAGGTCCTGAATAACCCTGAAAAAAAGGGTTAAGTTTATTGCCAGGTTTTATCATACAAATAAAAAGATACCCGTGTAACAAACCTGAACATAAGAACATACTAAACAGGGTTCAAATCTGTTGACAAAGTACTCGTCAAATTCAAAGCGAGCTTATACATTTTGTCATTCAACTTTGTACTTTATTACTGTGACATTAATGTGACAGTTTTATATCACATGCCACTGGCGCCAATATGTCACTGTAATTGATAAAGAGGGGAAATGTCAATAACAATCAAGTGACAATAAAATACAATGGTTTATACAACGCGTGTGATTACAATTCACGTTTTATGATAACGTTGGGGCTATTCGCGATCATAAGATACATATTTTGTAATTCAATTACGATAGAGTCATACGGTATAATAGATATATTATAATTACACCCTCGCTAGATGCGTTCTGGTCCCCTATTAAATGGGCGAGCTTATTATCGTTTAAGAGAAAAGCGCAATAACTGTCCGACCCGGAGATCGAACGCAAAACCTCTTTGAAAGCGACGCTTTGCATCACTTGGCCATCGAACCAAATCATACTTCGCTAGTAGACAAACGCTGGTTCCTTTATCAAGCAGCAGTCTGTCTAACTTTTTATTTTTTTGTGCAAAGATTTACCTAATTTTGGCTACAGTTTTTAAATGGCGTAAACGCGTCTGAGATACCCTTCAAAGTCCGGTAGAGTTGAATTGTCGACAGCAATAAGCAACACTCTTCTCCTTTAAAAAAACTTTGTTAACCATATGCACGGAACACTGACCGATTTTTGGTGTTGCCATTTAGGTCAAATAATCAACAACAATATATTTATTAACAAAACCTGGTAGAGAATAGGTACAATGGTAGAGTTCATGTTTCTAAATCCTAAACGGGTCTTTTCACGCACGAATAAACATCAAAATATTATAATAATATTAAATTTCACACCAAGGTAAACAACCACAAATTAAAAGTTTAAATTGTATGTATGATCAAGTATTTATGAATTGTTCTTACATTTTGTTAAAGAGCGAATAACGATATGACAACGATAGTTGCGTCAAGTTGAAATTGACGCCACTATCGTTATTTTCGATTATATGGTCCACATTTTTGTCTATGGTTATATTATATGTTATAACCATTTAGACGCAAAATGTGGTCAAAATTATCGAAAGTAACGATAGTGGCGTCAAATGGAATAAATACACGTTCCTTCCACTAAGCAAGTAACATGGTTGCTATAAAGTTACTTGTACCAGTAACCTGTCCAATATATTATTTGGTTGTTCTTATTACGTATGTTTCACTTGATAAAATGAACTACCTATACCAATATGGCATTCTATCATTTAAATCCTGTGAGTCCTTTGATAGCACGGTGACGAATATAATTAAGGATGTAGGTCGAACGCGCTACGCACCCGTGACTTTATTTAAGTAATTGCTTTTTGGGTCAAGTTCAAATCCATGACCTATTCAAGCGCATTTGGGTATGGCATGATTTGGGCGTTGGACTTCTGGAATTATGACGTACTTACCTAATATTTTAGTAGTCTATAATCAGTGGTCAACATAATAGCTGAAACAATCGTCCAGAAATTACGATCACCACTGGTTTTAATAATAAAAAGTTATCATTTCGACGTTGGGACTTGGCATCATAATTATTCCATTGCTCATCGAATTAGAACAACTTAAACGTAAAAAAAGAATCATGTAACATGTGCAAACAAACAGAATCATTATCTGACAAGTACGCAGCGCACGCCGCCGCTTCATTACAAAAGTTCGCACAATTCGTGTAATGAGTTCCGGTCAGCGCAGCGCAATAAACAAATCAACATTACGGCGTGCGGCGCGGCGGAGTGGAGTAGAAGCGGACGAGATGCGGCGAGGACCGCGCAAGCTGGGAGATGTACTCGTGACATAGTTCGGATGCATCGCGCGTGCTTGAAAGCGGAAGTATAATGCCATTATCGATTTGCTTATGACAGAAAATGCGTTGAATGGACAAGGATAGCGGGGCGCGGGGAAGAAACCAGGCAGCGGCGGCTTTAGTGCGCCGGAGGCAGCGGGCTGCGACGCACGTCTCTACGCAGCCCGCCTCTCGCGATATCCCGAGTGTTGTGCAAATGATTGTGTTTTTATGGCGGTCAAATTACTGCAAGTGTTGGTGTTGGGTGTGATCGCGGCGGCGGGGGAGGACGGTGCGTTTGTATAGTATAGTGCAGTGTCCCTTCCCTATAGTGTAGAGCCACGTGCGGCCCGGGGCCACGGCGCGGCGTGTTTACGGCGGCGCGCGCATGCGCCGGGCCCGTCCCGTCCGAGGGTCAAACACCGGCCTAACCTACACTACACCACAAGTACACCCCCTACTTCCAATCTACCTATAACTACATGTTTTGGTTCGACAAGTAAGTCTAGATATAGATCTGAAGATGCGGTCGCTGCTGCGATGATAGCTACGGCGAGGCGATCGATCTGCCACCGCACTGTTTCTGCCGTCACAGATCGTGTTTACCATCTACGCAGCGTGGAGCCATTCTTCAGTACACTATTGTCAACTTGTTTCAAGGTTATCCCCTTATTAATTCCTTTTTCTCTTCTGTGTCTATCTACAGCCTGTAGAAGTTCTTCTATCAAAATACGCGGTATCGGCCTTAGACTAGTAGGTAGTTTAGATTGTTTACATTTATATTTGCATAATTATTCAAGTTCTAGTTGGTCTATGTATGAATTCTCTGTAGTATGGGAGTAGTACGTAGTTAGAAGGTTGAAAAAAACTTAATTTGAAAGGTGTAACAATGGATCAATGGCAAATGAATGTGCCGAATTAAATACAAACAGGTTTTACCAGGTGGTCCGCTGGCCGCTGTGAATAAGACGAATTTGGAGAACGTTTATTGCGCAGCAAGGATATCCCGCGCTGGCCCCTGGAAATGAGAGCTCGCATCTTGTTAGATTGCGGCTTGGATTTAACTTTCTCATAAGATGTTGAATGAATTCTCATGGGAAACTAATTCGATGTGACTGATAGCGTCTCTGAACTGCTTGTTTGAAAATGGAAAGTTGTTTAAATATTATTGATTCATAAATAAAGATTAACAAAATATTGGCTATTGATATTGAAACCGTTGTAGAACAAAATAAAGACGCTATCAAAGAAATATGATGCGTAGTAAGACGCGTTGGATTATAAAAGAGTCAGTGTACAAAAAAAGGGACCGACCTTTCCGAGAAATAACAGATTGTTGCAAAGGGATATTACCCGAAATGAAATTCCTTATGAGATCACATTCCAAGAAGTTTATAGGAGAAAAAAGAAACTAAAAATAATTACTTAAGTGTATTCGGAAAGAACTAATATGTAGATATTAGCTCCCAGTGGGCGCCAATTAATTAAAAAGTAAAGTATTACTTATTTGTAACTAATATAGGCTTCCAGAAATCTCGTTACATAGGAACGCACAAGAGTAAAAAGTATTAATAAACTAGCACCCGGACATTACAATAAATCGTAAAAGGAATATTCATGAACCTATGTCTGAAACATCCTTGAACAATTGCGTTTTTAACAAGACCTCGTTTGGGGCACAAGATAAAAATATCCAGGCAGGCTAATACCTATTTACGTAATGGTTGAGATAGGTCATTGTTGAGACCCAAATTAAAATACCTACGTGGTGAGCTCACTCCGTGGATACGTTACAATAGCATTCTTGGTGAATAACTGGCGAATCTGCCTTAACTGGTCTTTTGTCTACTATTTTTACAGATGGCATAGTTGATATTGCAAATATACCTACACATTGTTTCAAAATTATTCTGTATCTTTATGCAAGTATTTATTAATCATTTAACAATTTCCCATGGACCTGATTAAATGTATGAATCATCTCTAAGGAGATTAAATTGCTAAAGGAACACTAGGTGTATTACATGTATAAATAAAGTGTAGAGATAAAATTATTAATTTTGGTTTTACGTCTTAATTTTGGACTATTACAAGTACTTTCGGCTAATGTTACATTAAGTTCGTTTATAATTGGATTAATTATTGGAAATAAATGACGCACATGAGTGCTTGGATATGGTATTCCGCCCAATTCCTGTAGAATTAAAATGAAACAAAGAAAAGGTAATAATAAAGACGCAAAAAATTTAAATGACGAAACCAGTAAGTACGAAACGGTCCCAGACAAGATCTAAAGGGATTAACCGGATAAAAAGTTGCAGATTTTGTTTAAAAGTATTCTTCCAAGTTTCTACACTTAAAAAACCTGTAATCCAATCCCTTTGGTCAACTCAAACTCTTTACAAGTTATAATAGCGGCCAAAGAGGGTCAAGTTTATCGTGAAAAAGGATCAAAAAGTAAAAGCGAATCCTTTGACGATTATTTGGAAGTAACCCCTTTCTATTTCACTCACGCCGACAACGGATGAAATTACGCAATAAATAATACTTGGGTAGCGACACAGCTTCCGATCATGAAAATATACTTCGACATGGTAACACGGTGGTTTCAGATTCTTAACGATAATTCCAAGGACTAAAATCGAAACCTAATAATGAATAGGGTAGATAAACGAGTGGGCGTGTTCCATGAAAACTGTTCACGTATACCTTACTACCTACAGTTTGGATAACGTTTAACAAAATTGTCGTGGTTGTCACATTATGAGAATATTTGGTATACCATTTTGTTGTATTCGCGGCGACGCAAGAGTGTTACGCTTGAGCTGGAATTGGGGATTGAGACTTGGGGATACATGTCGTGGCTTAGCTTGGGAATTAAAATGATTCCTGTTTATCCAGTTTATTTTGCTTTACTGACGTACCTTTAAACAGGAAATGTTGAATTTGAATAACAGTCAGTTATTTAAAAAGCAATCTTGAATGTATACATACGTATATCAAATTCACTGTGGCATATTTTTGATGAGAAGAAATTTCAATGTTTTAATTGGCTTGAAATTATTTTTCCGAGGCGAGTTCAAAGTATTCTCAGTTTGTAGATGAAAGAAAAGTTTGAAATAATTTAATTTTTCTAAATAGTCTTCTGCAAAAATATATATTACAACAATACTTGAACGTGATATCATCTGTTCGATACTCTCCATAAAAATAACTTTCATTCTCTTCTGAAAAAATATCGCTAATGAGCTCTTCATTTTCGGAAAATTACTTTCCACCAACCTCTTTTTCAGCTTCTGGAACAAATAATAGTTACCAACTGCCAGGTAGGGGCTGTAAGGTGGATGATTGATCTCTTGGAAACCACATTACTGAACAGCAGCTGTGGCAACGTGCCCCTAGTAAACCGGCCTGTTGTCGTGAAGGAGCATGGCACCTCCGGTCTGTTTTCCTCGCATTTTTCTTTAATAGCTTCGTTCGTACGTTTCAAAATCAGTGTAAAGCAAATAACAATTAATATGATCAAGCGTGTAATGTTTTGTAGACCGTTGAGGATACTGCACTCGAACAACAATAAAGTAATGTTGTTCATATTTTACGAAAGATAAATTTTGTGAGAGCTAATCACTGTTAAACACTTTTTTTTTAATGCTCATACGTAATGCAACGCCTTTGACCATAATCTGATAACTCTTCTGATTGAAAGTAATGATGTGGTCGAAGATGTTAACAGGTTTAACCTAGAATTACTGGCTCTCAGGACAGCTGCCGGAACACACCATTAGGTGCTTGGCGACAGATTTTCTGCTTGAACATCATGCTTCGACTGAATCTGAACTGATTACTTTATTCACAAATGTTTATGAGCTCTGTTGGTTCTAGCAAGTCTTAAAATCGAGCTACCGTCGGACATTCAGTAAGTTTATTATTTCATATTGAGTAACGATGATCAGTTAGGAAATTCCATTGTCTTATCGATAGCAACTGTCTACAATAGTAGGTAACGTATAGGTTAAAAGTTAATTAAAATTTATTAATTACCTTTAATTAATAATTACCTATTAAAAGAATACATACTTTCAAATTTATTTTGTTTCAGTAATTTTAGCAAGCTGAATAGTTAGTGGATTGGTTTTATCTGCCGTGTAAAACTAATGATCATTGGTACATTCTTGAGTAAATCCAGGGAAATGTAGACAATACCTTATGAGTATTAAAAGCAATGGCTTGTTGCAATGGTACATGGTATATTGAAAAGGGCGGAAGATTTGACCCTGTGGTATTCTTTGCACGATGTATCTAGTGGTTTGATTTAGGTTCAAATCACACTGACACGCTGTCTTGAAATCGTTAACATCGACAGCTAGATATATATATCTAAGTATTTTCTGTTGTTCTATAATTCTTATAAAAATAATATGTTAAGTAATAATGCCTGATAGGCTAATAACAGGAAAATTAGATCCTAGTTACAAACTCCTCTACATTTGTTAGGAATAATCATTTGCAAAGCTTAAGTAATTGCTACTAACTTCACACAAACAAGTTAGGTACATGAAATAAACGTCGATCAGACGTCCATCATAATTTATTTTCGATATCGCAACTTAGAAGGTAGGTATAAATATTGACTTTGCCAATCTATCTGAAATTCCAGGAATATCTGTAGATAAGTACTTATTGCTTGGCCTTAAGGGATTAAGTAATGGGTTAGATATTTGTACGAGTTCAATTATCTAGAAACGAGGATAATTATTTAATAAAGCTCGAGAAAGTTTTGTAACAAATGTCGGTGTATAGATGATCATTGATCACTGTTATGCTCGTAAAAGCCCATTTTCATGTGTTTTTATAAGAAAATGTATTGTTCTAATCCACGTAACATTAATCCATGATAGTACATAACCAATACATTTCAAATGTCGTACATTGGAAATCTTTGTATTGTAACTGAATAACTTCTTCCGGAGATACGAAATTGTAAACATAAATAACGCATTGGTACCTCATTTGTCCGGGTTTTCACAAATTACCAAGTTAATTCTGATTGTATAACATTCCATTTGTGAATATTTCCAACCTTTCTGCAATGTACTTCATATTTTTTACAGAACTGCTAGGATCTTCGTAAGATATAAAAAATTGTACTGAATCATCATGTCATGCGGGGATTTAGACACATACCTGGATTCCTGATCTGGCAAGAAGCTCTGTACGCAACTACTAGCAATTGCTAGTCTCTTTTTTACGATGAAATAAGGAATTCCTTATTTCTTGGTAAAAGAGTTTGCTCTTGAAAAATTTAAATTAATTCAAATACGTCAACAGAAAATCGAAAGAGGCTATAAGCCGAAATGAATTCATGTTATCACGACACAATTCGAAACAAACCTAAATTCTATGCTACATAGGTAAATACAAAACACGATCAATAATGTAATATTGTTTTGATACTCTGCCGACTCTGCGTAAAATTGAGACGGAAGAAACGGCAAATGTTTGTGAGGTTGTCCCCTAATTACACATAAGTTAAAGGGATATACAGTATACTCGTGTATACTGGGCACAATTGCAGACTCCATAATACATCAGAAAATTTCTTTGTTAGGGAACCCAATAGCTGACCGACCCGGAGATAAAAACCCAGGGCCTGGATTCTACTGGACTTGATTTTTATTGACTCTAGCGACGCTTTTATGCCGATGAACCAAAGAGGCTGTGAACTTAAGAACATCCCTTTGGAGGATGAAATTCCTAAGAAAACCCATTAGCAGTACTGTACCTACTTGTAAGTAGAGATATCATAGTTCACTGTGTTTCGTGTGCCCTTGACATTCACCCAGAAACCTTTAGATAGTTTTATACCAGGTTTTAATGTTTCAATGGCTAGAGTGTGGGATATTCTAAGCCTTTTGTACTACCCGTGGAATAACAAGTGGAATCCATTGTTGTGACGTTGGGAACTATCTTGATGTAAGATTGACGTAGGTAGATGCCGTCTGGGGGAGAGATACGTCGGTTTTCGGCTGTTGCTCGTCTAGCCGTTTATCGGGAGATAATCATTACCTGCCCAGACGATCCGGCTTCGCGACTACCGTTATTCATATATGACTTTATGGAGATTTGATGTGCATCCTTATTTTTAAATTGGTGATACCCTGATTTTGGTCTACTTGAAATTGAACTCCTCCTCAGAGGATCATTGTTTGGATTTAGAAAGAATATGTACCATGTACGGATATTTTAACAACAAATCTGTGCCAAAGGTTTATTCAGAACTGTTTTATGGGTAAAACAAATAGAATTACATTCTCAAATTTTTGTGCTTTTTGGACAATCAAAAGGTCGTAGCCGCCACGCGCAGTGCGCATTGAGATTGAACTTTGTTTAATTAATATTTTGTTTTATTCTCCGTAACAAACTCTTAATTGATCTGCTTCGCCACTTTAACTGATGATATGTTTGATACTAATAACTAATGTCTTGCGATCTACAAATGTAGTTATAAATTAATATACTAACTATTATCTAGATACTATTTTACTTTTGATATCATGTTTAAATCATCAAGTCATTATATCACATGTTTAAAAGAAACCTGGAAAGTTTGGTCTCGTATTTAAATCTTAATGCTGTCCACATCGAAGTTCTAATCCCAAAAGATATCTGCGTGTTTTCTTTTAAAATAATGAGAAAGTAAAATTGAGAACGTAATTACTTCAAATGTTCAGCAAACAAATTAAAGGATTAACTCCCTTAAAATACATATAAACTATGACTATTTCATTTTGTGTCAACGACACTGACCTATTTGTTATAAGTACAACAACGTTCCTCAGAAGTCGAGGCACCTTCGTTGAGAGTGATTCCTTTAAAACACTCAATAAATATTGATAAACTGCCTGCTCGCTGGACCATATATACTCCAATTGTTTTCATGAGCCCGTTAATATTTACGACGTACTTAACTCGAATCAACATCTCTTAGTGGTTGATATAATAGACAGAATCTAAACAGTTTGAACAGCTTTTCTATTATATTAATAAATGGTTCTTTTGATAAAAAAAAATGATTTGGGCCAATTAGAACAAAGTATGTGTATTCTTTAAACACGAAGGTGAAGCCTTATTGTATGTTGAAGTTGAAACTTGTGAAACCTTATTAACCTGTCCGGAAAGTGGTCTGAGTGTATATCGAATTAAGAATAAACCAATGGCCAATAATAAGGAAAATAATACAGCGATATAATAGAATTAGATAGGCATTAGGAGATGTAGACATATCGAAACATCTGTCGCTACATCTCATTACCTATTGATTGAATCAGCTGCTTGAATAAACATTGAAATTAGGGCACCACAAGGACATGGCAACTAAACAAATCAAAAAAGCAATTTATGTCTAGGCATAACTCGTTATTCCTAGACGTGGACAGGCTTGTTGGCAGGGAGGTAGTTTTAGGGAAAATAATCATTTCACAAATGAACTATTTGTGAGTGTTTCAAATAATTTAACTTTCTAAGGCCGGATTACACTAATGGAGGGTTAAATTAATACTCGGATAATTTTATACTATAAACCAAAAACATCAAATAGGCAATTGTTGTCATAGATCGTCAAACAAAGCAGCAGATTTAAAATTTGTGGGATTCCTGTCGCTGAAAAGGAAAACTCTTTGGTTAGACTTTTAGGATATGTGACAGTAGCTGTTGACAGACAAATATTAAGTTTTATCAGCTGTAGCAAAGTGGCTATATTTGTTTTTAGTTTATGGAGCGCCAAGTTCGCCTTGAATTAGATTTTTTCTTCACAACCTGACCTACCTACAAGCCTGATGTCACATTTCGTAAGAGTCAATACTATGATAAGTATAAAATACTGCAACATCACTGGACATCAATGGTGACAAAGACATTTTGATGGTTATACTAATAAAGTTATATTAATAGGTTGGTGAAATTCAGCTTAAGCGTGCTTAGAACAATCATTCAAATTGGAGAAATTACTATTATAGTAAACTTTGGACACTATAACAACATAGAACCGAACTCTATAAATTCGACAAATAAGATTAGATATTATTATTTATTAGAATATTCGACAAAGTAAATATTATTCTTTTGATCTAAATGAGAGTAGGACGTGTAAAACGTTTTATTAATATAAGCCTTATACATACACAGTTCATAATAATGTTAAGGCGATGGATATGATTCTACGAGTAACACTTCTGTCCAGCTACTGGGAATAAATCTTATTATGTAACGCATTTATCAATTCCAAGTTTCTTCCTCGCTCTTCTGACAGTGGCTCTATATATGTATTGCACCTTTTTTGTTGCATGTGGCTATAGAGAATCGACTAACAGTACAACTATAACCTTTTAAGGAACGTCGTAGATGCCATATTTAAATAAATAAGTTAAGATACTTACAAAGAAAGAGACCGACGACGCAAGAATAGTCCAGTACTAAACAGCAGCATTTTTTAAACTTAAATTATATACTATAAATCAATGCAACTGGCAATTTCTATTATATCGAAAGCTTGACTTTTCTCTTTTAAGGCCCCCTAGGGTTATTGCCTACATAACTGTATTGTAGACGTAGCCCGTCTTATATTATAAATAATTTGAGACAACCGATCTATTACAAAGAAGTTTCCTTTTACCAGCTTCTAAGAATTACGTAATATCGTTGAAGTCTGGATTATAGTATGGAGAACTTCGGATTCATTGTGGGAGCGTTTATTGTATTTCATATTACCGGTACATCTGAAAATGATTAAATTGCTGAAAGGCCACCATACAAGTGTAGTGTCTCATGAAATTGTTCGTTTGTTAGTATTCGATAAAAAAGTTTTCTAACATTTATGTAGTGTAGACTTTTTAGAGACTTCATTTGTCCGTTTATTTTGTTTAAAATTGAAAACTTTTAGAAACTTGCACTTGGAAGATCATCAGAATATTATTATGGTCTAGCTATTTAATGATAAGCTAATGTCGATCACTACTAAATAAGCTTACATGATATCTGATATTAGGTAACAGTAGGCAGTTTGGTGACCTAATGTCTTTCTTTGCAATTGTCCCTTCTTTTAAATATCGCACAAGTTTTAATTTAAACGTAAAAGCCAATGAATAAGATCTATGTTACCCTTCACTCGAGACCTTCCCTTACGTTAAATCTGTCCCCAAATAAGGATGTTGTTGATTTGTACATGCCGGATAACCTAGTCTTTATTTCACCCGTTGGCAAGTGGTTATGGGATCAAATATTTTCTGACTAAGCCTAGAATGTGAACTGGTTCCCAAAGACGGCTGCTGGCACGCACTATTGGATGATTGGTAATATACTTTCTATTTAAGAGTGGTAGCTAGCCAGGCGAGCATCTGCTAAAGCTCTTTCATCATGTGGCGGAGCTCAGCCCGCTGCATAAGTTTCGAACGATGGTACTCCTGCGCGGCAGCCATTGTTTGCCACACCCCGTCATTGCTACTAACCTGCACCCACATTAAAAGAGGCTGATATTTAAAATTTAAAATCTATTTTTTAGAAGAGGGATGGATATTTTCAGCTATTTGCCAGGATCTTGCCAACTACTAAATAGTGCCATTTCCATCAAGCGTTACAATCTATGTCCTATTTGTCCTCAATTCTTCCTGTATTTAATAATTAATAAATTTAGTACGAGTTCGTAGAATTTACAATAACGTAGCGACTTGCGATCTCTGATTTCTGCGAAACAGTAGGACTTGAGAATGTCTTTGATGTCATAATGTTTTATCCAAAAGACGTAAAATAACGAAATTACTCATAGGTACAAGCATTGTAGAGATGGATTACACTGACATTATTTTACGACAGTTCCACGCTAAAAGCTCGTTTTTTTACTAAAAAAGCTGATCGTTTCATTCATCACAATTTTCCTGTTAATACCCAATATGAGTCTATTTTTTACATGAACAAAAAACGAGTCAAGGTCTGCGCTGAGTAATTCAAACGAGGGTTTTAAAGGATTCCACGGTCATAATGCTGTTGTAGGAAATCGATTAAAGTATAAAGTGTGAATGTACTCACTTTACGATTCTATTAAAATGGTCGTTACAGACGTTGAGCTGTTGTTTCTCATGGTCATGGGTTGGGGCCCGAATGTGTCAGTCAATATGAAATAGTTAAGTGTTTATTTTGTAATATCTAATTAGTTCGTATACTTAATTTGAGAAAAAATGCTACTAGTTGTAAGGCACTAAGCTACTCCGAAGCACGTGTTCTCGATGTAATCATAGGTAGTAGTTCTATATTTAAACTTTTGTGTTCTCATTACTATAGATATTCCAAAAATAATACCTACATTAAATTATGAGCTTACAAATAATTGATTTTCGACTAATTACTCTTCAATACTAGGAAATATAAAATGTTATCAAAACCCCGGAGCCGTTTCCCATCATACATATATTTCAAACGTATTTGTATATCCATGCCGTGGGTAGTAGGTAGATACTTGCCCTTATGTTGTATAAGATTTGGCTCAGCGCCCAGTTTATTCAGTAGTAGGCCTCAGCCATAAGTTTCCTTGCTAACAGCAATAACGTTGTCATGTACTAAGTATTTATTTAGGGAATAAATTATAGAGAATAGAGAATTAAAAATGGAATTCAAATGCAACACGAAGTATTGACCGCTTTTTATAGTAAAACCAACGCTTACACGTTTTCTTTCTTTTATCGAATATTTTTTCTTGTACCTGATCTTGTCTCAAGTTAGATACATTCAGCGGCACATAGATTCTTCATGCACTCTGTTGTATTACTTGTCATCTTCGTACTTATACCTTCCAATTCGTACGGATATCATTCTTCACGAAGTCTATACTTCTTCAGTTTTCTTCTCCACCTGTGTATGTCCACGTTCATGTACAAGACTCTTTAGTTGTGTTGGTCATCTCTCTTCATTACCTGCCCATACCACTACTTTCAATCTTCATCGGAAATACATTTTTCAGATGAAGATTGATTTTTTACATTTAATATACTTTTTTCCAAATTATTATAACATTACTGTTTTTCTTTCATACTTACATTGCTTATATTTTATCTTTATCTAATTATTTTGCAGTTTTGTTATCCTTTTCTAGCATGAAATACAAATTAATATTTAGTGCTTTTGAGTGTAGGAGATAGGTTAAAAATTACATGTTAAAGTTAGACACTTTCTTGGAATTCGCTAAAAAAGTAAAAACTTTGAATTTTTTGTAACTTAGCCAATTAAAAATAAGATTAAATACGAGTACGATATAATAAAAAAAATCTTGGAAGGCAGCATGTCTATTTTTACGAATCTCCGGCAAACAGCTTTATAAGCCACCTAATTTCCCCAAACATGTTCTTTACTAGGAAAATAATGTTTTATTAAGGAGCTAAACAACATTTTATACGATGTTTACCTTTATGTTATCACGTGATTCTATAAAAAATTGCGGCGCAAATTATATTTGATAAAAAGCTAGAGATAACAATTTAGAATATCTACCTAGTAATATCTACGAAGAAAATATATATGGACAATTAAAATGACAAAACATAGTCACGCGCTAACATTCGATTAAATTCTTAGAAAACTTTGGCCGTTATACTGTTCTGGGACGACCTTAAATTAAAAGACAAAGAAGTTAAGGCAATTTAATTGGTTAATTAGACAATGAAGTGGCGTACAATCAGCAATTTTAAACGGATATATATATTTGGTATGAAGGTTTTTGAGCGAATAAAGAGTAAACAGTTTAAAATAGAGAAAGATATCTCCTTCTATATAACACTGAAAATTAAATAAGAATCATCAACATCGTTGTCTTCAAAGGTATTCAATTACAAACCAACTCAAACAAATTCCGTCAACGAAAATAAACACATTCAAGAAACAATTTGTGAACAAATTTCAGAACACTTGCGGTTAGTGGCAGCCGTTGTCATTTAGCCCCAGCGCCACAGCCAGACCAAAGCTCGGATTACTTACCAGTTAATTGTATGCGATCGTCTTTCTCTAGCTAGAATGGGTTTTGTTGACATGCTAAACGTTGGTTGTAAGATTTGGTTAGCGAACCTCTTTGCGATGCCAACCACCAAAGCACGTAAAGCATTATTCGTTCCAATATAATTTTAAAACTCATCTTATTACTCAGCTAATACTTATTCTTCTTGTAAAGCATGGGTATTTAAAACAAGAGATAACGTCGTTTTTCACGAAGAAATATATAGATCTGTAATGGACCTCTCATCAAAACAGCATCACCGCTCACGCCACCATGTCGTGCGAGACAAGTAGTTATCGAACGCAAGCCTATTCAGCATACATTTCACAAACCATAAAAAAGTTTCAAATATGTAACAGTTGAATAGGTATAGCTGTCTTCACGAGCACATTATACCCAGGTACTTCTTCGAGGACATTACACGTGCGCCTATATGTTGGCTAAAATTAGAACATGTAAAAGCCTTATCATATTGACTTTTGAACATCCTGATAATCTCTAAATTACATTAGGTACGTTGATTACATAAATTTGTGGAAATCAAAGTGGCATGTTTTGTGCGGTCGGGGCAGTAATGGGGGGCGGTCGCGGCGAGGGGGGGAGGGGTTACGGCGTGCGCAGAACAAGGTCAGGGGCCCGAGCGCGCGCGCACCTTCGCAGGCCGCGTACGATTGTTTATGTATTGACCAAATTCGGCATCGCGCGTTTTAACGGATCCGTGTGGTGCAGATCTTTCCGTTTTCTCACGGTCTCGTTTGTTTAGTAATGCGTCGAAAGGAACGTGTCACGCTCCAGGATGCGTAACTATTTCGCATTTGAAGGTAAAATTAAAGCTTTGCGCGTGTGCAAATATAAATTCACGTAAGCTTTTGCTCCGAAAGCTAAAACTATACAAAACTTTCTTCGGAAGGTAATAGAAGACCTAAAAAATATTTTTATAGAAAAGATGTACTTATAAGTTCATCCACAAACATTTCATTATTATTAAGAGTGATAGAACAGTCGGACCGAATTATGCTGAAGTAATGCTCGTGCTAATGCAGTAGCTACGGCCATCTATCGCCCAGAACATAGACTTGGTATCTAATGTCTCTGTTTGTATCTAAACCCCATGACTTGTTTGTTTGAAACACTTGCGATAGACATGGCGCTACGAATCCATACAACAACAGCGGCGGCGGCAGCGGCAGCGGCATGCGGCAGCGGCGGCGGTAGAGTCTTTATACATCTATATGTGCGTAGTAAACGCTGCTGATTTAGGAACCTAGGTACAGGCAATGGAAAAGTCAGATACTATTTTGACTTGATTAGAAACTTCTTCACGATAAGTTTCACCGTTTACATCGACATGAAGTAGCCAGGTAGACACTTCTGTACTGTACTGTATCAGCCGAATCATCCACTGCTGAACATAGCCTCCCCTATTAAGGGGGTATTTGCCATAATCCCCACGCTTGGCTGGCGGCTTGGGGGTCACAGAGTAAGATGGCAGTTCTTTAGAAGGCGCTGCTGCCCACCTTCCAGTATTTTTCCCTAAGTCGTCTCTTACCACGGGATGACATGGGGAGGTGCAATTCTAACCCGGCACCCCACGGGGTATATTCCTATATCAGAGGAAAATTCATGTTACCAGATAATATCAGTTTCTAGTCGTAAGTAGAAGGGGTAGTATATGCATCATAGAAATATCTACTCGTACCATTCACGATGACAACAAACTAATCCAGAATCTGGTGTTATTAGGTAACTTATACCTTCTATGCCATAGCTGCAAATGGAGCGCGCTCTTCAATTTGTTTACGCAGACGATTACAATTCAGAAAATTATTTGGGTTACAGGCATTTCACCTGATGATGTTAGCTTCTTTCTGACCTAATTTTGGTATTTTCCTTTGGAAACGCAGCCCATTATGGAGATTAAATTTTAAAATAAAGATCATTGCCATTACCAATTATACAATAATTAAGCTACCGAGGAAAATGAGAGGTGTAAGAGAAAAAATACAGCAAGAGAATAGCTTCATTTAGCTATCTGCACTGAGCTCAGCGATCCCCAAGGTATCGGTTCTGTACTCAGATTTCGCGCAAAAATGATATATATGTCTATAGATGTCAGTTTTATGAGTATTTACAATCTTTTGTAGCAGTTTCCGATTTGCTAGGCTAGGCGAAATGCGTTCCCACGAACAAAAGGCTTACCTACTGGCGAAGCATACTGGACGAAATGCGCATACTGGAATAACAATTTGGACGATTATGTATTGGGCTAGCGGCTAAAAAAACATGAACCTACCATCTGTCAAGACTATCAACAGTCGAAACAAAAAATACAATTTCATCGTCAGCCTCTCTCTCTCTCTATAGTACTATTATATTTACTCTCTCGGATAAGTGTTTATTGTCTTTACTCTCTCGGATCCCTGGAAATGAGAGATCGTTGTAGATTAGGTTCTCGTTAATGTTTATTGCTCAATTAAAACAATTTGCACGTCTTTGGAGCAGATCGTTTGGTTCAATAGGTATTCATGAGTTGCTCTTACATTGAAGACCTCTTGTCTTAAGGACGGCTGACAGGAACGCTAATCTATAGGTAGATAGGTACGTATCACTTGTTTCTGGAATACTTAGAGAATCGAAACTTCCTATAGAAACCTTTAGGTTATGGAGGAAAACATATGGTAAATAATAGTCCAGCTAAAATTAATCAGCATTGACATCCTTATCAGTTACTGGTAGTTCATTATATCGTGGGTCTTATATTAGTAAACTTATTATTACATTTATATTCGATTCTGAAAATGTACTTAAGTAGCTTTTCAGTAGTTTTTTTTTTAAAGCAGATGCTAGCCTTGATCACTATTTCACCTGATGGCGCCTAAGTGGTGGAAGATGTTGTTCAGTATGACCTAGAATTACTGGCTCTCAAGGATAGCTGACGGAACACACCGTTAGGTGTTTGGTGACAGACTTTCTACTTGAAGGTGGTAACTAGCCAGGCGGGCATTCGTGAAATGCCGTACTACCGCGCAAACTCTACTGACGGTAGTTAACGGTAGTAAGTTGGCATCGTCAGGACCACTATGTTCTAGTTATGAATGAAATTCTATTGTTATCATTATCGCCGATACCAATGGGTTAAATGTAAGTGGGTTACTTTTCAGGAGAATTTTAAAATATAAGTTTACATTTCAGGATCTCTTGATCATGCACGTTTCCGAGTTCAGGTATATCTCCATTATTTTTCCTCTCTATTCTTTGAATAACACGTGTTTCAAAACCACCGCTATCATTTCAAGAAATTATTACAATCAGAGAATCAAAGGCACATAACATAACGTACCCATTACAGCAATGAGCAAACTACAGCACAAGTCATAAGTGTCATAACTGCCATTACTATAAATGTCGTAACACTTAAGTATATGTACGCAGCTATGTATATTTTGAAACATTTGCTCTCTGGTTCCGAACTGTCTCGCTTGATGCCAAAAAAACATACATGTAAAGCTGCCAAAAAAACTTAAAGAATCAAAAAACAAAGTGTTAAAAAAGCCTATGATCAAACGTTGGCACGATTAATTAGGTAGGTACTTAGTATGTAATGTCTGTTTGGAACAGATAGTGCTTTTAGTCTTTGGTATGTCAAAATATTGTTTACTACGCTGTCCGATTCTGTTAATGAAATCGTTTTCGAAATTTTTAATTGTTGATTTGTTAGATCGGTTGTTGAATCTTTTGTAAGTTTTATTCGAAAGTGGATAAGGATTAGTGTGTATGGTGCTGCCCGTGGGGAGCCGGGCTACTCGTGGGGTGTCGGGCTAGAATGTCATACCCCCATCTCTACCCGTGGATGTCGTAAGATGCGACTATGGGAAACCCGCCAAAAGGTGGGTAGCAGCGCTTTCTGATAAACTGATCTCACACTGCGATCTCCAAGACGCCTGCCAAGCGTGGGGATTATGGCAAATCCCCCCTCCCATAATGGAGGATGCTGTGTTCCGGCTGATACAGTACAGTGCTGTCCTTACAAATGTGGCGTCGTCATAATTTAAAATATAAACAATACAAACTACAAAAAATATTTGTTGTACACCACAAATGTTACAAAACACAATATAGAGAATTCGCGGGGAGAGAATTGAATGGGCGGACTTATCGCTTAAAGCGATCTCTTCTAGTGAAACTAAGAATGGAAAATATAGTTGTGAGGAATAAAAACAGTTAGGGGTTGTAAATTTGTAGAGAATAATTATAATATGTAGATAGAAAGAAAATATAATGTATACAACAAAAAAATGTAAAACAATATATGACGTAGATGACATCCCTAAGAAAACTTTGTTTATCATTGTGCAAGATAAAGAGATATGATTTGATTTTTGAATGAAATTAATGATTGGGCCATGTTTATTGTCCATAGACGTGCGGCTTCAACAGTTAATGAACCGCTATAAAATTATATACTTAATATCTTTAAAGCGGCCGATGACAGTATTAGATTTTGTGATGAGTGTAGTTTGAGGTACCCATTTGTGTATAATCAGTTAAATTTATAGGCAGGTACCTATATTTATATTTTACTACGCAATTACTCGTAAGAGTAGATATAACAGATAATTCTTATCTGTAAACGTGTACAAATGTTTAAAAACTGATAAACTTGCATAATAAACGCAGCATTAGGTATACTTACACAGGCTGAGTTTAAGTTTAATGAGTGGATAACCTTGCTGATGCCAATGATGTCTCTTCCTCCAGTTCTTCCTTTAATGTTCCAAATGTTTTTTCAACAACCTTGCTCGTAAAGTGAGTTTTATTATATCTTAGGGCCATAAACCGAACTATAACACCCTCGTGCATAATAATATTATACACTAGTGCGTAATAGAATTATCTCTACAAAGTTAAGTTAGCACCTAACTGCAAATTATATGTGAGTAAACAGAGCATTTTCAATTTAACCGAGTAATACAGATTTGTAACATCAAAGAGGTTTATATATAATCAACCATCATACATTTGACGCGCAAAAAAAAACTTGCCCGCTATTTTCCATAATTTTCGTATGTTGTTTGTATCGCATTTGTGCAATATATTTTTTTTACCTCGCAAGGGTGTTGAAAAAGTGCGTATGAAACTCGTGAGCAACTTGCACATTATACACTCGGCTGATTTACTGCAACACACAGCCTCGAGTATAATGAGCAACTTAGCTCACAGGTATTATAATCTACTATTATGATGTCCTGATTGAACAAGCATGAGGCCCATCTGGTGTTAAGCGGTAACTTCCTCTATAACAAATACAGTTCGTCAGAAGTGGCGAATTGCACTTTGCTCATCACCCTGAGACATAAAGTTGTTAAGTTTTATGTGCCTGTAATTTTACCGGCATCTGTAAAGGAAATCGGTACACAATAATGCGAACATTACAGCTTGACGTCCGTCAACAAACTCGCACAAAGAGTTCTATTGCTAATAAAATTTACAAAATGTTATAGAGCAACGGGTAAAAGGACGGAAATATGTATTTATAATATAACAGTTAACATTGGTTATGTTTGTGTGCAGTGATGGCTCAGTGGCACTGGCTATGGACTGCCGCGCAGCAGGTCCATGGTTCGAATCCCGCCGTGGGCTTGAGCTTCACCGCATGGTGGAAAGGCATTTTTTGAATGATTGCCTGGCTAGCGACCACCATCAAGTAGAAAATCTGTCGCCAAGCGCCTAACGGTGTTCCGGCAGCTATTCTTGAGAGCCAGTAATTCTTTGTTAAGCCTGTTAACACCTTCGACCACATCATCACTTGCCATCAGGTGAGATTGTGGTCAAAGGTTTACCTATCAGCAATAAAAAATAAAATAAAAATCTTATCTTATTATATCCTTCTATTATTATATATAACAGGTTGGTTTTCGATTATCGGTATCCACGCCTAGATGAAAATATTACCCTGGTATTAGTATGTATAAAAAATATTTAATTACCTACCAAATGTTAGAAGGTTATCTATAAGTGCAGCTTAAAGCATATCACTGTATTTTCTATTTTCACAGTGTTATCGGTTGATTCCCGGCCGTGATAACATTATACACAACAAGCACACTTCAGACAAATTATGCGCCGGCGCCGATTTCTGATAAACTTGATAGGCGAAGCGACTTAATGTTCTTATCATGTTGTTTACGATATCAATATCTACTTCATTACTATCGCGTATTACATTGTAATGGAAAGAGAAAGGTACATACACGTTGTTTAACTAGGGATTATACTTTCTTTTAGTTGTTTTTTGACTTATTTCATTCAGCACTTTTTTGAAAATTCGAATTTTGTCGGAACTACTCTTTAATGTTTATTAGTTATGCAAGACTGTAAAATTATTATTTGGCGCAATTACTGACGCAGTGATGGCTCAGTAGTATTGGCTCCATGGTTCAAATCCCGCCGCGGGCTTAAGCTTCACCGTATGTTGGAATGGCATTTTACCAATGCTCGCCTGGCTAGCGAACACCCTCAACTAGAATATCTGTCGCCAAGCACGTAAAGGTGTGTTCCGGCAGCAGTCCTTGAGAGCCAGTGAAATTACTGGAAATAAGACTTAACAACTATGTCTTAAGGTGACGGGCGCAGTGCAATTCGTGACTTGTGACAAAATGCATCTCTTATAGGCAGAGGTTAGTCCGCATAACATCGAGCTTGCTCCGTGACAATAACATAAAAAAAATACTTCTATTGAAATCTGAGGAAGCGAAGGATTCGATTGAACCATTATCGAAGCATCTAGGATTATCAAACTATAGAATCCTGAGCGTAAAGAAGGCTTTTAAAGGTACAAGACGCCGAACGAAACACGATTCTTCAACCACGAAAATCCTAGTTGCAAAAAAATCACCATAATTAATGTAGTAAATTTCCGTCAATATTAATTGAAAGTAAAATTACTAATATTGATTATAGTAAATTAAATTTTTGTGAAACTTTAATAGAGCTCCGTATATCAAAAACTTTTTCCACGCTAGCGGGTAAAAAGCACTTTCCCAAGTAGATTTCAAACGATAAACAAAAACAACTTTTCGAGCTTGTTAGGTGAAAAATAAATTATACTTGCATAGGTCACACTTATCTACTGTAAAATAAAAATATAGGTACCTGCTGTAGTACCTACCTATTCCGTATGCTTGTAACACTTTTAGCAACGATAAATTACGAAATATCGAACATTTAAATACAAAATATATAAAGGTAGGTCAAGATTTGTGTTTCGACCTAGAGATTAATCGAAACAGGCTAGTTTTGTATTAACTACTACTCACAATGGTCACTACTAAGCAAGGACATAACTCGTAGAAGGTCGACTGTACACAGCGGAATTTAGATGAACTGTGAATTAAAAAAAATACAAACGTAATTCAATTAATTTTATATTGAACCTCGCATTAATTAGAATTTGATTAACGTATCACATATTGCTACGCTTGTATTCTTCGAGAAAGACCCATGTAATAAGGGGCGAGCCGGGCAAAGTTCCAGTTACGGGATTGCTTGTGAAAATTTCTTTGTTGGAAAAACAAAACAAGAACTTGGGAATAGAACTCTGTACTACGAGTTTCGTTTACGCTTTATCACAGACACCTAGGTGTGGTATAACACTTTCATTATAATAACTATATTATCGTGGTAAAATAGTGTCTCCACGACACAAAAGTTAGCAACTTCAAAAATCTCCACCAGCACGTGTTGAAAACACAAAAAATTGTCTCACTGAGTACCCTGTTAAAACTAGTAACTAGTACCTACTAAGTACAGTAAGAGCTTTTATGTGCGGCGGAGAGGATACTCGTATTTCTTCGTAGTTAATTGGGGTAATGTACCTTCACACAAATGTACACAAAGTTATTGTTGAATAGCATAGCATTTGATAATGTCATAGAATAAAATGGAACAGAACGATCACTCCGCAAAGCCATTCCAATAAATAAGCGACTCTAGCTACAAAGCAATAAAGTGCACTTCGGCTCGCAAAGCACGGAGTACCTAATATTTATGTTCGCCTAAAGAGGTGAATTTCTCTTTCTATCGCATAGCTCTGATCTCTTCTGACGCGGGACGTACCGTAGACACGCTGATGTACCGAAAGTGCATAGTGAGCCAGGCCTGTTTATGTCTAAAAATATCCTTAAATTAGATAGGTACACCTACTCTACTACATATAGCTACATATATGGTAAATTTTCATTTGCCTGTGTTCAATGCCAGACACATCAAAATCGCACAATTATAATAAACTTCCCCTATTCACGAAATCTAAAGGAACATCAATCAAACCGTGTCGCCTAGCAACAAGCATTAAAACCAGTAGCCCTACACAAAGGGGAACTCGCCAAACCTGACCTTCCGCAAGCCATAGTCCACCTTTAAGATTTGAGGGTTCTGGAAGAATCGAGAACTCTAATAAAGCCGACAAAAGACGCATAAGGTTATCTGCTTTGAACGTATGAATTTGAACGAAGTTAGGGGACGATGTAGGTCATGATTCCAGAGATGTGAAGCGACCAGTTTTGAATAAGTGTGTAATGGGGCTTGGCTACGTGGATATTGAATTAGCACGACGAATTTTGTAAAGAATTACCATACTAAAATAAATTTAAATGTTGCGTAGAGCTCGGAAAGTCAGTACATCCTGACGATAACTTGTAAAGCTATCTCGTAGAGTGTTGGTAGTTTTTCTTTTTACCGCTATAACCTTTGACTGCCTCCTCACCTGTTGGTAGTTGTCGCGAAGGTTAACAAGTTTCTCCAATAAGATATTTTAAAAGGACAGATGCCGTTAGGTTCTTGAGGACCTTAGATTAGATTTTTTACCTGAGCGTTGTAGCTAGCCATGGATAATAACCTCCGTGCGGTGAAGCTCATGCCTGCGCTGGGATTTGTTGACCATAGACAGAGCGCGGCAGTCCATAACTGTTACAACATCGTTATCAGTGCTTTAAGACATGGTGCTTCTGATGTCTTTGGATGTAGAGCTATTACAAACTAATTTTCTTCCAGTTACTTTTTACCAAAAATGCGATTTTGACGTGACAAGAGGCAGTCACGAGTAATCTAAAATTGCAACAGTAACGAAATATCGAAAGCTCAAAAATTGACGATGAATTAGTAGATGACAGGATTTAAAAATGCATTTAAATGTAGTACATTATTTTTTAGGGTTCCTTAATAGAAAACGGGACCCTATTAATATGCCTCGACTATCTGTCTGTCCGTTAGTCAATCCGGCCGTTTGATCTTTAAAGGGCTGTATATTTGGAACATTAATAGCTAAATGATTGAAATTTCCACAGAATATGTGTTAGTATGGCGTATTAAAAATATTTATATACAGTAATTAAACAACTTTAAACCGTTTAAAGTTGTTTAATTTACATAAATAATTTTTGCTCTATCGCGTCGTGAAAACGGTAATGCATACAAGCGTCAAACTTGGTATCGCTATAGTCCATGTCCACCATATAACAACAAATAATTAAAAATGGCCAAGTGCAGGTCAGACTCCCGATAAAGATATCGTACTGTATGAAAACATAACTTTCTGTGTTGGTACGCAACCAAACACAATTTATTTTTAGATAAAATTGGATGGCACATTCGTATAGGCTGTATTAGGTATTCGTACATACCCTCAAATTGAAGCCTAGAAAGATATAAGGACGGAATGTGATTTGGATGGAAACGGAGTGCCAAAAATATTGTATAAATTAATAGTCAAAGGATTTCATTGGAACAGTTACACATGAATACCTATAATTAGATTTCTGTCACTATTCGTCCTAAATGTAAGTTACATATAACCTATTCGTTTTCTCTTAAATTTAATAAAAAACCGTTATTTCATTTTGGTTCAATTCTATTGTGTGTATTCTAAATTTAAAGTGCGGTGTAGTTCGTAGCTTTATATTATAGAATGAAGTAAACATCGCATAAAACGTCATATGTAAAGGTAATAAAACGAAAACGATGTAAGATCGTTACGTTATATTCGGTTATTTTATGAGGTTCAACACATAGCGAAACAAAACTATGCTTCCGGCTCGTAAAAAATCTTTACGATACTATTGACAACATTCGTAAAACGGCTAAAAATCACGTCATACGAGAACAATAAGTCAGTGTTTCAACGATAGGCCAGTTAGTGTATAGTAAGTACCTAGCGAAGTATTTCACTTGGTAATTAGGACTTGCATCCGCTTGATTGAGTTATGTTATAATTCGTAAAAGCCATTCTACGTGACTTTTATAAGTACCTACCGACTTATATATAGGTACAAACGAATATAAATAATGAAAGAAATTCGTGAGTCTGAGTCACATTTAACGCACGCTCCCTGTCCAAGAGTACGCAGGATTGGGATCTGTCGGAACCACCTCATGGGCAAGCCCGGGTTGCGCCACCTAGACCTGCCCTACGTCCGCCCTGCTTGTAACAAGTATGTGAGTCTAACCTAACCTTATTAGTATATTATTATATTTTATTACTATATAAATATTAGTATATTTTAATTACCATAAAATTCATAAATTTACACTTATCATCATTGTCATCACCTATAAACTTTTTTGTATAATTAATCGATTCATTTTCATATTTAATAATAACTAATGTTTTAAAAATATTTTGAGAAAACATTACACTTTTGTTTTAGAAAAAACACTGAAAAGGTATAAAAATATATCTAGTGTAAATTTTCTTTATCGTGCACGAAACTAAATGTGTCGATGGTTTCTAGGCTGCGTGGCGTTTATGTCATCAACAGGAATTTTAGGCGGAAATGTCACTAGATTACTTTTGTGTTTATATAAATATTAAACGAATATTTTTGTTCACCTACGGTGAAGATATTGTTCAGGATAACCTAGAATTACTGGCTCTCAAGGAACACACCGTTGGTGTTTGGCGACAGATTTTCTGGGGTTTTCTTTAGGGTGGTAGCTAGCCAGGCGGGCATTCGCAAAATGCCCTACCACCATGCAAAAACATGTACCTATGTCGGGGAAAGAGGTAAAATGACACACATATGTATAACATTGCACATTACAAAAATTTCAACACAAGTACGAAGTGTTTAGTATGGAATAATCGTTATAACACTTGTACGGCCTCTCGTTCTCGAATGTCTAATGAGATGTCTTTATAACCTGTATAGGAAGGGATACTCCGTGGAAGTATTTAATACCTAGCTGTTCTCTAATACCCACCGTTGTCAGTTTCCCCAAATTTGATTATGTAATATGATATTAGCTAGAAGGTGGTAAATCTTGTTGCTTATCCGAAAATACGGACTAGTTGATAGTTTAATTTCGGAAACAACAGTTTCCATTGTCATATAACATTTTTTGCAGCCATTATAGTTTATTATGTTATGTTATTTTAAGTTTATCCGTGTACGGCTTAAGAAATAAATAAAAATAACTATTATTACTATCTGATTTATCGAAAATTACTTAAGTACAATGTTTTCGGGACACATCTAGACAGTTTACTCGTTCTTACTTGGCATGCCGTTTACCCTTTCAGCTTTGGCCCGGTTCGTTAGCCCAACATGATTGTTATTATGTCAAATAATCGCGTGAGTTTACGGCAAAGTAGATGTTGTTCAAGCTAACTAATGGCTAGCCTTAACAATATCTATGACCCCAGCATCATATAAGGTGAGATAGAAGTTAAAGCCTATCAGTTACAAAAATCAGTTTCGTTTTCCGCGAACAATAATGGCGATGCAAAGTATCAAAACATAGTGTTGCATTTTAGCCAGTCGCCAACTCCTCTAATCGCACCGCTGCGGTGCGTCTTCAGCGCCTACATCAGGTAGAGTGCTTTCAACACAGCACTGACCCCGCTGCTGAGCCACTCAGGGCCCTAGAAACTTCACAAGCCCTCTTCAGCTCAAATTACAGACAGCGGCAAAACGCATCTAATCCAATTCAACAAAAAGAATCCAGTTTGTATTTTGGTCGGCGTGCGAGACACTCGTCCGACAAGTCCATCGCCCAAAAGTGAATTTGTTTGTCTCACATTTTGAATGGATGTAGAAATCTAGTCTTTTTATTGTGGGAATGTTACTCATTAGTTCCGAAACCTAACGGCGGAGGATTAGTTTTTGTTGAATATTTTTGAGTCATCTAATGTGGTAGCTTTGTAACAATTGGCAAAGAAAATGTTTTGTTGTCGGGGTAAGGTTACTATTGGATGAAAAGGAATCTTTGCGCTTATTGGATGCGGAATGCATTGTACTCGATATAACATAGGCTCTGGCATACTAACTCAATATTATGGAGCATTAATCTCATAAATAGTGAAGATTGAAAGTAATTTACCTCCAGGGTAGTATATTCTTAGGTAATTTAATGACAGAAGTTATTACCATTGTCGTGCCTCCAGTTTTCAAGTTCTTGATGCCAGGAAAATTGTAATTCTTTTGGTCAAAACAAAAGAAAGGCTTTTTTTACTCTTGGGCTCGTTGTTGATTTAGGTAACGCTTGTTTGCACGTCGAAGTGGCTACTGGCTTAATTATTGTGACAATGCTGTGCACCGTAAAACATAAATATTTCAAATTTGAAAGTAAAATAATATTATTTCAGAACACAACGGTCAAAACGGAGCCAAACGGACCCCAGATAGGGTTAATGGGGTTAAATTACTAAACTACTTTTCATCTAAAAACAGTGTGATTCTATGATATCTTAATATAAATGTCATCAAATACTGTGGAAAAATACTTTAAAATCCCTGGTCATCTGGAAAAATTGTGGGCATTAAAAAGGCCGTAAAATAAGTATTTTGTATGTACCTATAATACAAACAGCACTAATTTCATACATAGAGCCCAGTAAAATGATGGCCACTTAGTATGAAAATAGTATATTTTCAGTTTGTATGGTAAGTAACGAAACAAGATTTAGGATTTACACGAAAATCGCATTTTTACAAACAAAGTTAGTATTTATTTTGCAAAATGTGTATCTGAGTTGATTGTCTTTGTATTCAATCAAATGGTCGACTTTTTCGCATCGAGACATTTCTCTATAAGAAGCTAGCGTACATAAAAATTGGGAGGGCGTCAAAGTTGTCAGTTTTAGACCATTTTTGTTACGGGTTCTACCTTAGGAACTAACTCATGTTTCGGTTTATTATGGACCTTCTATATCCTCTTTTCGACCAATAAATACTAAAAACGCGCCATGATAAAACCAGCAAACATTTTTTTCGTTTCGTTACGGCACAATTTGCACTTCGCCAGTTTTGTTTCACTTTAATTAGCCGACTAATCGAGCAGTTAGTAAGGCTATTAAGTAGAAATGAACCATGAAGATTATGCTATACAAACCTGAGTATCAGAAACTTATAATATTAGGAAATTCTTCAGATTATTTCGGCCAAAGAAACTTCGGCCTAACTGACTAAGTTTCAGTGTACGCCACCGCTGGGAAACTTGCGGCCGGCCTGCCATTTCAGACAAATTCTGGCAGTTAGAGGAAATTGTTGCGGACAATTTATCTTGGACAGCTGTTACACACGTTTTCAGTTAAGTTAGCCCACATGACCTAATATTTAAGCTAGTTTCTGCACAAATAGAGGTTGAAAGGACAAATAAAGAATGATATAAAAATATTCATCATAGTCGAAATACTGTGTTAGGTACTAACATATAGGTATTTCAATTCATAGGTACCTCATATTTTTAACAATTATTGGAGATCTAAATTTTATGCCCCAAGGAGGTTGTATAGCATTGAGATGAAGGTCGAATATATTTGAGTGTTCTAAATTCAAACACCAAAATATTGATTAAAACTCTTTTTTGTACACTGTTTTCACTGAATGAAATAAGATTTTTGGTGAGGAATGTAATTAAAAATCGTTACATTTTCATGACAAAACTCCCTGAAATGTAACAATTGAAGCTTTAGTGCAATGATCATCATTCAGAATCAGAATTATTTATAATTTTTTTGTTTACATTTTTATTTCTTTGGTTCTACGTTCTACACAATATATCAAAACTTCAGTTATTACCTTAATCTAGTCTAATTAACCCTTGTACATATGCAAAGTCGATTAGCAGGCGCTAGCTAACACGTGCTTGAAATTATACATAAAAAATCCATCGCAGGTAAATCAGGAGCTCTATATAACCCCAAAACAACAGGGCAGAGTTTACTTAGGGCTGATTCCAATAATGTTTTTTGAGAAAACACGGCTGACCTACAAACTGTGGGTAAATGAAATTCTGCAAAATTATTATAATACTGTACAGGAAAATCTAGATGTAGCCTGTTTTTCATAGAATATTAATTAGTTTGATATTAATAAAAGAGTTTGTTATTATTGCGTTAAGTGTTGATGACTTGAAGTTTGAGTTTCATGAAGCTTCGTATTGGGATCCTGGGGTCCTAGGTTTGGTTTGGACAGTAACTAAAGATGACTAAAAAATAAATATGCAAGTGTACAAAAAAAAACTGAAAACTGGTATTTTCCGGGTACTACATTTTGTAATCTATGTAAATCATCATTATTTCTGCCTCATAACTAAAACAATTTTTATCAGTCTTAGAACTGTAAGACGCATATCATTGGACGCAGCTATTATATGATATCGTATCTACGTTTTTAGTGTAGAATGAATGTAGTGTAGGTGATTAATAGCAGCGCTTACGTCCTTCAGTGTCTCATCAGATTATATTCCATAATATGTAAAGCTTGAGTGACGAGATAATCTTTCTAAAACTATGGAGCATCTCCTGCGATGTGTTTTACGAAATATTCAACATAAACTCGTGCACAAAACGTTGTTTCGCGACGTCCGCGGTCCGCGCGATTAAACGGGCCCATACACATTTCTTTGTTTCAGAAAAACGCACTTTTTATTGGTTCACCTATTACTTGCAGTTTGGTAAATATGGTAGAAGTTTTGCAATGGAAAGAAGTACCTATTTTATATTATTATTAGTAGTATTTTGTTAATAAAGGTAAACGGGCGGAAAAAAACAAATGGAAAGCATGAATCCATGAAAGTTTTTGTTTCGACCATTCGATTCTATAGTAGAATCCTAAGCGCAGCGAAAAATTCAATTACTTATGCTTCGCCCGTGAAAAAATAATTTTGCAAACGTGTGATACACTCTAATTTTCAAAAAAATATGAAAAAAGGAAAACATGAGACTGAAAAAGAACAACTCATGAATATAATTTAAACAACGGTATATAAACATTATTATTTTTTGATAAAATTAAAGTATTGAGTAAAAGTTTACATGACCTCATTTTACTTTATATTTTACTGTAGGTTTACACCTACAATGCTTTTTATTCTGTGCCTACAGTACCTAAATTATAAAAATGAAATTTTATTGAATCCGAAAAATAAGTTTTATTTCGCTGCCTCGAACACTGGCGAATGCGGTCGCAGTTCTTCATTTTATTATCGAGCCACTATTAACATAATAGTTGCATACAATTAACATAGTAAACGATTCTCCTAATAATTCTAAGACCTAGTTGGTCACCGCGCGACTCGTTACCATCTAGACATAGTAGAAGGACTCTTTCTACTATGATCTAGATGCCCTGCAAGGAACAATATTCATGTTCCTAATACAAACTCATTTCCACCCTCTATAAAACTCTATAACAGAAAATAACTACTTTCCTTGCACTTATAGAGGAACCAGTCATTGTTTTTTTTAAATATATATGATGCAAAATCACTTGAAAAGACGTGCCTTTAAGACATCGCGTCGTGTTGAGTGAGGGTAAAAAATATACTCTTACAAGTTGTAAATTATTACATACATTTAAGATGAATGATAATTATTGTATCTTCATTCGAATCGTCACCAGATTTGAGACTAGACTAAACCCACATTAAGTAAACCTACATAATTACCTATATCATAATATAATTCCGTCTGTATAAAACAGGTGGTCTTAAAATAATAAAAAATATGACATCAGATTGTAAACCGGTAATTTGGATCTAAGATTGATTCAAAAATATATTCTATACAATTAATATATCTGCTACAAAGAGGTTAGGTCTACGTTCGGAAGTTAGTGATAGGTATAGTTTCAAAATACAGTTTTTTTTTTAAATTTCGTTGTTTACTGCACGATGGGGCAAAGCTAGAAGTTATAGTTGATGTTAAATTTATCACCATGTTTTTAATATTGTTATGTTTGCAATAACGCCTGCTATGCGGATTACATTACACAATGACAAATTTACTATAGGAAAAAATTAAGTCATGTGTGGGATTTAAACCCGTGTCCATCCACCCCCTTATGGTTAAAGAACGATAGGAAAGATTTGAGCTATGACGTCATGTCATGTTAGCTCAATTGGTTAGAGCATACCCCGGCTAAAGGGGTGGATGGACGAGGGTTCGAATCCCGCACATGACTTAAATTTTTCCTATCGTAGGTATATTTGTAATTTTGTTACCACCATGTTTCGGAAATATAGAAATAGTTTTTCTGCATTATTTTGGGTAAACAAACATGAGCGTACTTATTTGTTGAAAACAGTTAACAACACTAAAAACAAAAACAGAAGTTTAGTATTCGTGAATTGCTGTATCCACCATTTGCTGATTTCTATTACACGCAATAAACAAATAATCAATATCCTTTTTTATTTTTTTAACCCGCGCTGGACCTCACAGCGTAGGGGAGCGTCCCCTGGGTGGCGGATAGGGGAATGGTCGGTAGTACAGCTTAGCTAGCTACCGGCTAAGTCCGATGGACTCGCTGACCAACGATGGGTGTGGCCCTCCAGCACTTCGGGGGTTGTGCGGCGGGTTAACAACCCTCCCACGTCAAAAAACCTGTTGTTACGAAACCGATAAGAGAATATAACCGATCTGATACCAAAACTAACGAAACACGGCGAGATATAATGGAACTCCGATTAGCTACATGGAATGTGCGTTCTCTCTATAGACCCGGCGCCCTATATCAGGTCCACAAGGAATTGCAAAGATATAGATTTGGTATCACAGCGCTCCAAGAAGTTAGATGGCCGGGAAAGGGAGAATGCAATGTTGATAATAGGGCAGTATTTTTCTACAGTGGCAGCGACATTGGTCATCACACTCATGGTACAGGGTTTATGGTTTCCAAGGACCTGATTGGAAGTGTAGTCCGTTTCGACCCTATCTCAGACAGATTGTGTGTATTGCGTGTCAAGGGCAGATTCTGCAATATTTCTTTCGTAAACGCATATGCCCCGACGGAAACTTCAGATGAAAACAGTAAAGATGAATTCTACGACCACCTAGAATCTGTGTATGACCAACTCCCTGCCTATGACACTAAAATTCTGGTAGGCGACTTCAATGCGAAAGTAGGACGAGAAGATAGTTTCATTCCAACAATTGGCAAACATAGCAAGCATGCAAAATCCAACGATAATGGTGTACGTCTCATTAGTTTCGCGTCGTCAAGAGGTATGGTTATTAAGAGTACTATGTACCCTCACAAGAACATTCATCTAGGAACGTGGAAGTCTCCAGATGGTAGGACAATCAATCAAATCGATCATGTCCTTATAGATGACCGACATAAAACTACCATTCAGGATGTAAGATCATTTAGAGGTGCCGATTGTGACAGCGATCATTATCTGTTGGGTATAAGAATAAAAGTTAGGATAAAAGTTGACAAAATTAAACATAATATAATTGAAGAACCTATTAATGTTGAAAATATTAGAAATAATGAATATAAATTAAAATTTCAAGTAGAAATAAGAAACAGGTTCAAAGATTTACCAATAGAAGAAAGCATTGATACTGATTGGGAGAATATTAAACATATTGTAAAAGATGCAGCTGTAAAGATATTTGGTCGAAAAAAGAGGAAAAAGAGAAGGAAATGGTGGAGCCAGGAATGTGAGGACATAATAGAGAAAAGAAGGAAATATAGAATTCTATCTGAACAGGACGAGTTGTGGGTAGATACATACAAGGAAATCAAAGCAGATGCGAAGAGAATCATCAAAAAAGCTAAAAGAAAGCACCTTGATAACATCGTTTGTGGAATGGAAACGCTCATTAGTTCAAACGAGTCCAGGAAGTTTTACAACGAGGTAAGATCCTACAGAAAAGGATATCAACCCACAACTCAGATACTTGAAGATGAAGATGGCCGGTTGATAACGGATTGCGAGGAAATAAAGACCCAATGGCAATGCTACTTCCAGCGACTGCTTAACTGCTCTCCTCTCGACGAACCTGTGCCCCATACTAACCGCCTCAATGACACCGTAGTGGAAACATTAACCTTTGATGAAGTTCGAGATGCCATTGCAAGACTCAGAAACAACAGAGCACCGGGAATAGATGGGTTGCCATCTGAAGTATGGAAATACGGAGGCGGAATAGTGCAGTCGCAATTGTATGTGCTGTTGACCAAAATATGGGAAGCAGAAGAGCAGCCACTGGAGTGGAATACAGGAGTCATTTGTCCTGTCCATAAAAAAGGCTGTAAGAAGAGGTGCTCCAACTATCGTGGGATAGCGCTACTCCCAACTGCATATAAAGTCCTATCATACGTATTGATGAAAAGACTACAACCTTACGCGGAAAAAATCCTCAGCGAGTATCAGTGCGGTTTTCGCCCTAATCGAAGCACTGTGGATCAGATCTTTCTGCTGAAGCAGTTGATGGAAAAAAGATGGGAGTACGCACAGAGCTTGCATGTATTGTTTGTGGACTTCGCTAAAGCATACGATAGCATTGACCGGAACGCTCTGTACGCGATACTGAGGAATTTCAACATACCAAATAAGCTTGTCTGTCTGATCGAAACTGCCACAAAAACCAGTAATATGAGAGTGCGAGTAGGAGGCGCGCTGACGAAAGCTTTCCCTGTAATTACAGGTTTAAAACAGGGGGATGCCCTGTCGCCTATGCTCTTTAACTTGGTTTTAGAATATGTTGTTAGAAGCATTCTAGCACTAGATGTTGGATTGGAATTAAACGGGAGGCATAAAGTGATCGGATATGCTGATGATCTGGCTTTGTTGGGAGGAAAAAGTGCGGATGTCCAAGTAGCGACCAAGGTCCTGGAAACGGCGGCAATGAAAGTAGGCCTTAGTATCAACTATGACAAGACTGAGTATCTCCACATGAAGCGATACACAAACAGACGCACCAAACCACAAGATCTACATGTCGGAGAATCCATTTACAAAGGGGTAGTCAAATTTAAATACTTAGGCTGTACTGTCAATAACTCAAATTCCCGAGAGGAGGAAATTGACATCCGCGTCCAAAGTGCCTTGCGTTGCAGCGCTGCCCTGCATAAAGTTTTGGTGTCCAGGCTTCTCAGTAGACGCACGAAAATCCGAATCTACAATACTGTAATAAGGCCTATCCTAATGTACGGCTGTGAGGCCTGGACACTGACACTTAAAGAAGAGAACAAGCTCCTGGTAGCCGAAAGGAAAATCTTTCGTAAGATTCTTGGCCCGAAGCAAAGGCCGGACGGAAGCTGGAGAATCCGAAAAAACGCCGAAATCGAAGAGCTCGTGGCCCAGCCGAATATTATTGGAGAGACCAAAGGTCACAGACTCCGCTGGCTTGGCCACCTGGAAAGAATGGACGAGGATCGAGTTGTAAAAAGAGCCTACCTGAGTCAACCAACAGGCCGACGACCAGTTGGACGTCCCAGATACAGATGGGGCGATGCGGTGAGCGCTGATTTACGCGATCTTCACGTAGATAACTGGCGTGAAACTGCACAGGACCGAAACCAGTGGCGTGCTCTCATATCGGAGGCCAAGACTCACTTCGGGTCGCTGAGCCAGTGGAGTAAGTAAGTAAGTATTTTTTTAAATCTTATTGTAACGGAACAAGCTCGAGGCCCACCTGATATTAAGCGTACCACTGCCCATAACAGATGCATATCATAACAAGTCATGAGTTGCACTGCGCCCGTCACTTTCAGACATAGTTGTTAAGTCTCATGTGCCTGTGATTTCACTGGCTCTCAAGGACAGCTGCGGGAACACACCGTTAGGTGCTTGGCGGCAGATTTTCTACTTGAGGGTGTTCGCTAGCCAGGTGGGCAATAAAAAAAGGCCCTTCCACCATGTGATGAAGCTCAAGCCCGCGGCGGGGTTCGAACCATGGACCTGCTGCGCAGTCCATAGCCAATTTCACTGAGTCATCACTGCTTCGAATATCCTTAACAATTGGTAGCTCAATTTCATTAACAATAAAGTAGGTGTTATTCTCCGTCCAAACACGGGCAACTTTGCATCCTCAAATAAGCCTGGAAGCATTGATATGGGTCTAACATTTACAGGTAAAGCCTCCATGTTTAATTTCACATCAATTACGAGTTGAGTGAGTAACTTTGTGTTTGTGTAGGTAAATACGAACACAAACTCTTAGGTAAATTATCGTTTTGGTATTGTTGCATTACAGTGTGCTATATTGCTATATTTATCACATTATTGTGCTGCTAAGCTCCTGATTTTCTTAATATAGGTAACGTTAAAAAGTGTAATAATGTAGTTGTAAATGTAAAAATTATTTGTTACATGAAATGATAAGTAAGGTCAACCGGGGCTATTGCGTTACAATACTTTTTACGGCATTTTTAACTGGTTATAGCAAGTTAATGGTTAAACTTATAAGACTGTAACCTACAACACAAAATAGAATATTTTATCTAATATTATACTTTAATTTTATTTCTTGACATTTTGAATCCTTGTTGTATGAAAATAATTAATTATTAAAAGCAGAGATTTTTAGATGCAATAGCCCCACGTGGGGCGATGGCGTCTTTGTTTAGCATCAAATAACTGGAAGAGTTATCAACAAAGTTAATCATGAAACTATGTAAAAGCACTAGAGATCAAGTTAGTTATTATATCATGAGCTAAATTCTGGGCATGATCTCTCATTACGGGTGATACAAAAATGTTCGGGGCTATAGCGTCTAATTTATACTTTCTCTTGTAGACGCATTCGCCCCATCCTAGATTCCAGGAGTAAAAAACAATTTTCTTCTCAAAGGTTAAGTAGGTATTAATTAATAGTGGGAATAGAGATTCTTCCGAAGTAGAACTTTGCAGTTTTGCATAGAAATGTACTTGCAACCCTCTGTTCTATGTGTTAATATAGAAATTAATAAAAACATACTACCAACAACACTGAAATTAGGTAAATAATATTTTATAAGGATATGGTGTTTCCTTTTACATGTAACTAGGTATATAAGGTGTATGGACAGGGGCCTAAGGACGTAATAAACACAAAGAAAAAAAAACAGTAGTAAACGTTAATAATCTAACCTGGTTCGCAAGTCTTCCAAAGGCAAACAAAGGTAAACAAACACGAGTTTCCAAGCCTTTAAACCGATAAACAAACTCGTCAATAATAACGTAACTTAAATATCGTACGAAGGTAGGCGATTAGTTAACACATAATGTTGCGTCATGCAAATAGTTCCGAACAAATAGAAAACCTAGTGAAATAGTTTGCCTATCTGTTTATAACTTTGTATAATCTGCTGGGCACAATTAATTTATTTTATTTTAAAACGACCGCGTTTAAGAATGTGTGGTACTTATGCAAAATGTAATGAAGCGTCCGCGCTTGCCAATTGCCGCCAAAATGTAACTACGATGTAAGTAGCGACCGTGCTCTGCTACCAGAATTTGTATGGACAGGGCCCTTGTGCTGAGGGAAAAATATATAGAGTTTATGCGGGAGTATGAGGCACTAGGGCGGTGGGCCTCGAGCTTGTTCCGCCACAATAACATAAAAAAAGGCTCTATAATAATAATTGTCTTAGAAAGTATATACTTTGCAACGCTTCGACCTTCCATTAACTTCATAAAAAAATCACAACAATTAATTTAATACATTAAAATATGTTACGATAAGAAATCCACCACTATTTGAATTATTAATTACCAGCCTCCCGCAAAACGAGTGTATCCCTAGTATAATTAGCGATCCGGGCTGACTTCATCAGGGTTAATATACAGTGTAAGACCATTTCAAAAATGTTACCTTTTCAATAGTGAAAGAAGTTTTCAAATTATCTATCAACAAACATACAAAATTGACGCTACCTGTATATATTCTTTTAGCCCTAAATCTGCAATCAGCATATCACGCATTTTTTTTTCCACTATCTGTCTATACAGCATAGATATACATACATATACCTCAATCACTGTTATCATAAAATTAAAAGGTTTAGGACCTCAGACAATGGGGCTATTGCGTTACATAAGACGCAATCACCCCAACGGGACAGACGCGATAGCCCCAATGCAAAAATATAACCTACAATATTTTTATTGCACGTGGACTACAAATCTTAAGTAGTTTCCTTAAAGTAATTAGAACAACACGTAAACAAATTCATATTACAAAATATTTACCGTTAAAAATTAACGAACATCTTCAAAACATTGGGATTTCAGGATATTTATATATCACATGTCACTTACGTGAGGTTCCGAAGAAAATGTCATATTCAAGATGGCGGAAATTTATACAAAAATGAGGCCTCTTGCGACCTCTACCGATCAAATAATGTGGTTTTAGTATCAAACACGTTCAAAAGATGGCGGAAGTAGTTCTAGATTTTGTGTTTCGTATTATAATTGGATTAGATGCCTTAACCCCATAGACGCGTTAGCCCCGGTTGACCTTACTTAATTCAATAAATTCTCATATAATTTTTTTTTGCATATAAAAATCATAATAACTAAGTATAATTTTGTTTGGTAATCTTCAGTCTATAATTATGTATTGTAAAATATAAAATTACTGAAATTCTTTTAGTTTCTTCATTAGCTGATTGGTGATGAATTTGAAACCACAGTCTCGGGATCAATTTAAAAATAAGCTCATCAGTAAGCTATCTGGCTCTCAGTTAAACTTTTATTTTGAACTCTACCTCATAAAGGGGATCTACATATCGACATAAAGGTAATCGAAGGACCATCATAGTGCTATAACGCGTAGATTTCATTATAAAATGTATAATATATAGTATTTTTCATATTCCATAATTCCCACATTTGGCAGGCGGGACCTTCCGGTGTTTTTTCCATATGTCGCGTCTAAAGACTCCCACAGGATGTTATGGGGGTGCAATTCTATCTCGGCACCCCACGCCCACGAACGGTTGTTTGTTATATTTATCGAGTCAAATATCCGCTAAACAAACATTATTTTTGTAAAGATAGTTGTAAGCTTACGAAATATCTATTTTCATCGATATAGCCGTAGGTATACTATTGGTGTAGGTATATATAACGAAGAACACGTTGTGTTGACTTTCGGAACCCACTGCCACCGTCGCGGCCCCGGTCATTGCTCTCGCCACAGACTACAAAAACAAAAATATGCTAATATATCTAGTTACAACATATTATACCTACCTAATACAGACACCGCGCGGCGCGGTGCGGAGCTGCCTCCTAAAACGCATGGCTGTTTGCGTAATTCCGACAGCTTTACAAAAAAACACGAATTCACTTTTACGTATTTTTTTCGCGTCGCATATTTAATTAGATTAGTTTACCTTTATATCGATAAATTAACATAATATATTTATTATATTAATGTTTGAAATGTGTGCGTTTTATTTTTGTTAAGTGGAATAGATGCTTTTATAAGGGAAGTTGAATAAAACAACTTCAAGTACCTAACGAATTGTTACATGCGTAAATGGCGCGCGAAGCTTCACTTCTGTCTGTTCGTAATGCTCTTTGGCCGCTACGTCACACCATCGGTCTTTAATGAAGTATTTTTTTCTGGTATCTTACGCATGAGCGTGTTAGACCGAGTGACCTTGTGTGAGGCTGCCTAGACGAATTGAGAAGTTACAGAACATTGGGTCACGACATCGCGGCCGAGTATTCTCAATTCGGACGCATAACGAGGCTCGGAAGGGTGTAGGGCGGAAAGCATGCTTTCAAATGGTAGAGTCGAATCCGATGACGTGTCTGTTTATTTTATGGTCTATGGTTTAATTATGCACGGCGCGGTACGGCGTAGTTTATGAAATTGATGTTTTTATATTGTAACATTTGTTCGTTTTGCCCAATATTTTTAGATACCTTATTATTACACAGGTACCTATGTAATATTGAAATGTTTTATGGCTGAAGAACTGATATTTTTACTGCCAATCTTAGAAGAATATTCTAGGTGTCCAATAGATTAGCGTTTGAGCAAAACTTCAACTGATGGTAGGTGATGAGTTGATGTTTTTGAAGATGGTAATTTAGAATGGGAATTGACTCTCAAACGCAAACACATCGTAAGGTAAATGCTTGGCAATCCAAAATGCTCTACCGCCAAGTAGAGAAGCACAAGCTGCGGCAGAATCAGAGCCATGGACCTTCTCCTCGGCAGTTATTGTTATAACAAGCCTTTACTGCTTTAAAATCTTGAATCCTAGTTTAACTGCCCAAGGTACCTTATTAACTGATAATATGATATGAAAGTGTAACGATTGAACCAAAACTATATTATGCGAATAAACATTGTCATCGATCAAGCATAACGAGAAGAGATAACCAAATTGAACCCCCGGTGTTCTATGTTTAGCTTGGTCAATATTACTAATAATATAGTTTATAATCCCTATAAGTTACTTATAATTAGCGTAATAGGTACCTCCTTAAATAATTGGTCCGTATTTTCTTGAAACCGATTGATTTCAATTTATTTCAAACTTAGCTATCCCGTGAATTCTGTTAACGTTCTAAAATTGAAAATTATCGTTCAAGTAGGTTTCGTTTAAATTATTTATAGTAAGTTAATTAACATTAAAATATTACAAACTTAAATACCCATTTATAATTGTAAACGGTTTTGATTCAAGCTACAAAGCTCTCCGAGAATGATTAATAAAAGTTACTACGTCTTATTTACAAACTATGTCGTAATTTAAATATAATTAATATTTTTTTAAATATAAAGGAAATAAAAAAAAAATACCTATGTCTTCAGGTGCCGGATAAAATTGTACCCCCTATATTTTCCTAGTCTATATTCTTCTTGGAGTCTAAAGAGGCAACTAAGAGAATACCAGAGGGTGATCAGCAGCACCTTCTGACGAACTACTTATCTTCAACTGCGATCCTAAAGACGCCTGCCAAGCATAGTAATTATGGTAAACCCCCTCTAATTGGGGAGGAGATTCAACGGTAGACGTTATGACAGTTGATGACGTCAGCAGCCATGGGTACACAAATGGTGTGTTTTTTATGCATGGTTTATGCAAGCTACAATATATGTACTATTAAATTAATAAAGCAAACCCTTAAGTCAAAGAAATAACAAAAATACCTTATAAATTATATCTAACTAGACCCTATTTTCAGATTTACAAAAAATACTATAAATATGCCTATTCAACTAAAATTAAATATTTTCCTATATTAATGATTCCTTAGTATCTATACCTTAGGCACCAAAAGGCATTAAATTGCAAGCATATTTTCAGGCGATGTAGACCTTCAACCCATATCTGAAAGTTCTCTCTTCGGCCTTGAAGAGGGTGTCCAATTAAAGGGTTGCGGGTAGCTGCGGTCACCACTCCGCTGTCGGAGCTTTGGGCGTTGTTATTTCCTACATGTCATGTTTTTGTTCAACCTACCACTGGTTTACAAGATTGTTGTTAATTGAATTGAAGTTAGATTTATATTTTAGAAATGGAACAGTGTACTTACTTACTTAAAGAGTAGTTGTTTTAGGTTTTCATTTAAACAGTAAGCAGTGATTATGTTCACAGGTAGACTGGAGATCACTATTAAGTGTTTAAAATGTCAGGATAAAAATAATGTCTCAAAAAGCGATATGAGCAATTATTTAATGTATTGTCCAAAAAGTACCTAATTACAGGCACATGAGACATCAAACTTTATGTCTTGGGGTGATGAGCGCAGTGCAGTTCGCCACTTGTGACAAACTGGATCTGTTATAGGCAGAAGTTACAGCTTAAGACCAGATGGGCCTCGTGCATGTTCCATCATGATTCCATAAAAAAGTGACAAGGAAGAAAACCTACTTAAAATAGAAAATTTCACTGCGAAGTGGCTTTATTTATAAAAACAAAAAAATTTGCTAATGAATTCAAAATTAATGTAAACATGTACATAACTTTATGAACATGTAATTTTTTATAAAATCGCTTCCATTTTCAACACATTTTCTGACTATTATGAAACTATTCGATCAGTGCCACACAAGAGTCTCTGGGTTTATATTTATGTTTATACATATTTACCCAGAAAAAATATATATTGTTTAGTTTCCTACCCTTCAAACCTGGCAAAGGATCTGTAAACTTCTCAAGGCCTAAATAAATATGTTATTTGTCTTTTAGTTTTCCACAAACAAAGATCCTCTCTATCTCAGAGAAGAAAAGGAAGTTATTATAATTAAATTCCGAAACAGGGTCTCGGACGCACACTATATCAGCAGACATCTTTGTAAAGAGTTGCCTTCAGTATTACTCTTAAATGGCAAAAGAAATGGTACCAATCCATTGAATCTGGCAACTTGTTCACTATCAAGATAATTTTTGAGTTTTGAAAATTGACAGTTTTGAATGCAACAGAATATTTATATGACTTCTTTTATTGTAAATAAATAGGTACCCGGCTGGGACTCGCTTTATATTTACCGGAAAGGTTCCGACCAGTTTCGGGCTATATTGTGGCCCTTCGTCTGGGAGTGACTGGGACTCCCAGACGAAGGGCTACAATATAGCCCGAAACTGGTCGGAATCTTTCCGGTAAATATAACGCGAGTCCCAGCCGGGTACCTATTTATTTATAATGGACAAAACTCGTGATAGTTTTCTAAGTGAAGTTCTTTTATTGTATTGAATATCTCAGTGCTTACGAGCAGATAAGGAACGAACTAAACCAGCATCCTTGTTTCTCAACAATGTACCCGATAATTGGCATCAATTATCATCAATCTGTCAGTTTTAGAACAATACCACAGATTACCTACAATACTAACTGGTATTTATGAGAAAAGTTAAGTTTTCAGACCAATAATTGACTTCAACTTATAACAAGGTTGTAACAAATAAATCTGATATATAAAACATTACACATGCGCTGCAGACAAAAATAGGACAAAAATCTTTTGTATTTTTTCCTAATACCCTGGAAGTATATAGTTCATACGACGCGTATTTTTTTATATAGTTACATATTCGTAACGTTACATGATACTTAATATAATCATTTATTTATCAATATTTTACAAACATATGTATGAACTGTAGCTCCTTAAGTAATATAAAAAAATGATATCACTGCAAGCTGTGGATTGTTGGGATGGTTCCTTATTTATTCGATAGGGTGACACAAAAAAGTTTTTGGAAATTTAACCCCAAAAACGGTGATATTGGGATATTTTTAAGACTGCCCTAAAGGAGTGTAATGTTTTTAGGTTTCATGTATGGATATGATGTGAGTTTCTTGATTTCAGCATAGTTTTTAAATGCATGAACAAATTTGAATTTATCGTTACAATCCTTATATCATCCCAAAGACACAGGCTATACTTTTATGGCAGGGCAGTCTTGTTTTTTTTTTAATTTTCAATAGAGTTGCTTGTTGTCACGACCGACTAAACATAAGCTCTGCTTATGCAAAATGAAACCCTTACATTAAATAAATAAAGAAATTCGGTTAGTTCTCGTGACCATATCAATCGATAGTACATCACTGACAAAATAATTCTAGAGAAGAATTTGGTTCGTAGCACGTGACAAGATTACGTGCTTTGCAAGAAGTAGGTAGTTAGCCTACTTCAAAATAAAAGAGGGTATTTGGTCATGATATATTTTAACTGTCCATTTTTTCGAATTCCTATTTAACTTAGCACATTTTTATGACGTGTGTTTGAGTAAAATAAATAAGTACATTAAAGCTTATTATTTGTCATATAGAAATTAATTATAAATAAATATATTACAAAAAATCATTTTACTAAAAATAGCAAACGTCCGCACGCACGCGAATTGATAGTAGGTACGACTACGTATCGTAAAATTTGCTAAATTACAACCAGCGCATGCGTCACTAAGTAACTGTGAGGTAAACTGTGTCGTGAGGCCCCACTAGCCGCTCTGCAGTACAGCAGCAGATACTGTGAGGCGATGTGAGGCCGGCCCCGGCCCGCGCGCCTTGTCGCCTCTCAAGGATCGCCTTTTCATCATATTTGACGTAATTTACTACAACTTTAGAATTTTTATGTATTACGTTCGAAGTATGGAAGAGAGCGTGTTTTTATCTGGCAAAGTACGATATATTTTTATAATAAAAATATGTTACTCGATGTCTACCGAAGTCTTTAAACTTATTATGATGATATAATTTGTTTATTCCTTATGTACTTTCTCGTATCATTATCTATTACGCATCAATAAAATTGATTTTACTTTTTATGGTAGTATACTGAGGTTTTAAATTTGGAAATTTGAAAAATGTTGAGTCAATCTTAATGAAAATATTTATTTTCTTCAGAACATTCATATTAAATAATAATTAAAAAAGTAATTAACATTTTTCTGAAATTCCAAAATATGGATGGAGTGGGGCACGTACTTTGTGTCAAAGGTATAGATTTTATAATATAGGTTACAGGTGCTATAATAGCTGAGGTTGTATTACAGGCACAAGCGTTGGTGGTACGGATACTTAAGAGCTCGAATCCGACCCGCACTTGGCCGAGAAACAGACAGCTGATAGGTAAAAAAAAAAAATAACGTGCCAGCATGCTGAGCACGCTGCCAACTGGTAGTGGGCTAGAGCATTTGGACTGCCTTTGAGTCTGCAATGACTTATAGGGATCTAAATGCTTTTATTGTAGTAGCTGTAGTGTTGTATATAGTTCGTAGTATTTTGTTTATAAAAAAACTAGCAAACCAGAAGCTTATATATTAGGCTCAGCAATATGCATACATAATTTCACCGAGTTTGAAAACTAGGTATTTAAAATATGTCGAAACTACTTTTGTATGGCGCTCCGTGCACTCTACTATTACAAGAAGTGGTGGTAAAAAAAGTTAAAGTCTGGGAATGACCTTCATAGCCTATCTATCATAAATATTTATGTAGAGGTTAAAATGTACCTACCAGGAAAACTATATATTATAAAATATATATTTATATTACTATAAACTAGGTTATTGTTAACGAAAAAATTGTTAATAGTTACATAATAACACAGTACTGTACTGTAACAGCCAACTCGTCCACTGCTGAACACAGCCTACCTTATTATGGGGGTATTTGCAATAATCCCCACGCTTGGCAGGCGGCTTGGGGATCGCAGTGTAAGTTGGGAGTTCTTTAGAAGGTGCTGCTGCCCACGTTCCAGTATTTTTCCCTTAGTCGCCTCTTATGCCACCCACGGAATGATATGGGGAGGTGCAATTCTAACCCAGCATCCCACGGGGTTATACACATAATAACTCAGTTTTCCTTAAAATATAGTGTGTTTTGACATGATGTTATTGTTACTGGACTTTTTGGTTCTATGAAACATTATCTTTGCAATTGTGTCGGATCGAGCACTATGGCCACCTGATAAGCGGTAACTGAGTCTTTCGTCACAAGTGACGAACTGCACTGCAACTGTCACCCTGAGTTATAAAGTTGTTAAGTCTCATGTGCCTGTAATTTTAACAAACTGGTCGCACATTTAAAAAGCACTATGCTGGTAGGCATTATATTTTGGTAGCATTGTTTCCTTCAATTTAGTTTTGAGTCATTTTAACCAATTTCCTTAAAAAGATAAGGCAACACAATTTATTTGCGTATTATCTGACTTTTTACGCTGGGTTCAGTCCCAGAATACTTAAGTTGATTAGTATTTCTTCAATTTATTACAAGGAATTACAACTTCGGTCAAAAAAAAATTCAGCTAAGTGAGTACAATTAACTTAAGATGTATTAAGTTAATTGGAATGAGTATTCTTTAATAAACCGATATACCTGGATGATATTTTGATTGCGACTGTTGCTATATCAGCAACATCTATTTGCATTATTCTCCACTGTATCTTTTTCTTCACCTTATCGGGAAAAAGTTTAGATGTCCATCAGCCAACGCAACGGAAGCTGTCCCATCGACCCCTACTTGGGGGGCATCGGATACAATTGAGTATCTTTATCCACCAGTGAAGTTCTTGAGACGATGTATTTACCTAGCTCAATAGTCATTATTATTTTTATTTTTTTTTGCATGATAGGTTAACCTTTGACCACTATCTCACCTGCTAGTAAGTGATGATGTGGTCGAAGATGTTGTTCAGGCTAACCTAGAAGTACTGGCTCTCAAGAAAAGCTGCCGGAACACACCGTTAGGTGCTTGGCGACAGATTTTCTACTTGAGGGTGGTAGCTAGCCAGGCGGGCATTCGCAAAATACCCTTCCACCATGCTATAACGACTACCATCCTAAGACAACAACCGGGACCGACGGCTTAACGTGCCCTCCGAAGCACGGAAACGCTCAGTAGTAATGTCACTAGCGGTCACCCATCCAACTCATAACCGCGCGCGACGTTGCTTAACTTTGCTGATCGGTTGAGAACAGCTAAGCAAACTTCGCTACGAGCGCTTCAAAAAATAATCACGTGCCCGCTTTATAAGATCATGAAATTCAGATTTTATTTAATATCTCATTCCATATGTGTAATAATCGCGAAAACCTAAGACAACATTATCTCATTCCATGTCAATTGTAAGCTTTTATAGTTTACAATAATGTAGATCATAATTTCACTACAAATTTGTGATGGATAATGTATTTGTTGAACCAAACGATATTAACCGTACTGAAATGTATCAGATGCCTTGAGCGACCAGAGGAAAAATACCAAATAAACAAGCAGATTAACCTAATAATAACGTCATTATTTATTCTACGAAAACCCTGTTTTTGATTGTAACATTTGTATTCTTTCAGAGTAAAAATAATCTCTTAACAATGTACCTACCTTACTGACGTATTTAACGGAAAGTAATTTTTTATTTCAGTTTTAATTTTAATTAAGCTTTTTTTATTCTTAGTTGTATTTATAAAAATATAATATTGTTTATGGCCGAATGAAGTAATGAGTCACGATAGTAAAAGACCTGACGGTATGACTCTGGTATATGAAAGTTAGGGCAGCGCTGTGTGAGACGCTACGTGTGTTGACTCTTTAGCGCCATCGTATCTTGTTGAAATAACAGTGAGGGCTGGCGCATGGCGCCGGGGTTTCTTCGACAGAGCAATTCAAACGGAGGCGGCGACGCAAGTAACCTAGTCTCGGTAGTGGTTACGTATTTGACCCGATTGGCGCAAGTGCATTGGGTCCAGGAGCTCCTCTTATTTCCCGAAACTTAGCAGAGCGCTTGGTGGATCCATTGCATGATCAAAATGCTGGTCGCTTATTTCGCTTAACGAATAAGCACTGCAATCCAACGAGGCAAATCTGCCAACTGGTTTTTTTCTTAGGGAGGACATAGTTGCTAACTACAGCGGTAGATAACTTCACCGGATTTTGGGCGAAGGAAGTCCCTCTTATAGCCGTTTTATAGAAGTGCCTTTGGCACTTCCCCTGTGGCAGGCGCAGGAGGCGAAAAGCGCCTTCTACCTCCGTCTCCTGCGAGTGCCGAAAACGCACCTACCGCTACTAAAGGAGGGGTTGACAGCGAGCTCAAGGACACAACTGTGGTTCGGACCTCGCTTGAGTCGCTGCCGGGAGACAATGGGGAATCGGAAGTAAATGCCCCGGTACAACTGCAGCGTTGTACCGTTGCGAATGTGCCCTACGGAAAATTACTCTGTGACTATTTGGAGAGACACTAATCGGGACTTTGTTTTTGCCTCGAGCTCGCCAGCGAGCTCGGTGTTTGATCCTGTAACCTATGATTACCGCACACCTGGGGATGTTACAGGGACGAACCTGGGGATGTTACCAGGACGGCCTGGGGATGTTACCGGGACGAGCTAATTGGTAGTGGGTTAGAGGTATTTGTACTGCCTGTAGGCCTGCAATGACCTTTGTCTCTGTTGAAGTATTGTATATATAACATTTGTATACAGCCGCGATAATAAAACAAGATGTGCCGAATATTATAGTAAAATATTCTTCGTAAAGGTAGATTATAAATACTGATTTATATAATTATATATATTTGTGATATATCGATAATTTATTAATATAATTTAACAGATTTCAAGTTTTTATGAAATTTATATTACATAATTTACAGTTTTCGGGAGCCGTAGAGCTCCTGATTTAAGAATATAAGGACTGTTCCATACCTTGCTGTTGGATCCTGGTCACATTTTTTCCCTTAGAGGCGATTAAAGGAAAACTAGTGCAATGAGCAGCTTCCACTAGTCAAAACAGGAATGGTTGATTTACATTTTCTTGAGAGAGAGAAGGAAGTCAGAAAGGCCAATAACTCTACCATAAAATTTATCAGTGGTGACTACAAACACGTAAAAAATTTGTGATCTCACAAATAAAGATAAAAAAGTATAAAACCTACAAATATAATGATACGCACGTCCTTGTCCTAAAAACGTTTAGAAATCGACCATGACAGAAAGCTCAAATTACCCGGAAGACTCGTTCCTTTCATGTCCTCATATTGTATTCGTGAAATCAATCATCCGGTGTCCTTGAACTACCCAGTGGGGGGGAGGTCCCACCCACCCTTCCATCGATCGTGGCCCTTCGGGGGTCGTGGCCCGATGTGCGGAAGACACGCGAGAAACAAACAAAAATAATGGAAACTGATGAAAGATGGTTGCCGTGACGTGTTTGTGGACCTTTTGTTAGATTTATGTGTTTTTGTATGAAAAATGTTCCATATGTAATAGATTCAAGATAAGTAAATATATTCAAGATCAGCCTTTAAGAACGTATTTTGCATGAAGTTTGTTACAAATCAGTTATAGTTTATAATGGCATTGCAGTTGCATTGCTACTGCGTTGTTTTTAGATAGAAATGGCAGAGTTACCCCATACGCATTTTACTACCCAGATGTTCGGAAATTCGGTAGCAATATATCCGATTCAGAGAAAACTTGCCGCGGTGGCTTGCTGAAAATGCTTTAATAGTTTACATGTTTTTCATTATAAATTATAAAAGAATGAGAATTAAGTAGCTTTCAGGTGACATTTGACCTGGTAAAGCATGTAAGTTTATATAATATACATATTAAATAACACTTAAGCCCGGTTTCTAATTATTAGAAACTATGTAATGATTGAACTAAGAATATATTTATACACAATCAATATGAAAAATACGAATGTGGATTGTTTAAAGGAACAGTTTATGTATTTTAAATTTTGTTGGTTAACATTTTATCAGTTTGTTAATCTGATGATTGAAGAACCAGGCCTTTTAATCTAGAGGTCGACCTGTATCACATTCTTGCATGGAAGGGTAGAGATGTGAAATCTCGAAGAATATACCGTCATGTCGCAGCACTTAGCCTTCAATAGCGATTTACATAGTCGTTTACCTTTCAGGTATCGTGAAAAGGTTTATAAAAGAGGCTTTTGTATGAAAATCCTGTTTAAAAATGATACTTTTTGGGCTATTTGCTGGTTATATCATTTGAACGAGGACGTGACTCTTTTCCTAGATAATGCCTTTTTCGTTGTTTTCTTTTGGAAAGGGTTAAATAAATAACCACAGGAGAAATATTGTTTCATACCTATATGTAACGTTGTGCTAAGCACCATGTTTTCATACTATATGTTAAGAACTGTCAGCGTGAAGTCCCTATGTATAAGTAATAAATTAGTATTTTTAAACAAACGGGATTAATAAAAAGTAGGCTATTGTTCCAGAACTCTGTTTGTCATAGAAAAACGGGTCTACCCCGTACAAATTTACCACTAAACATAATTTTACGCATACTTCAATAGTTTTGTAGATTTACTGAAAGAAGTAGCGTATAACAAGTACCTATATTAATAAAAAAAGTGTATTTCGTAAATATTTTGGGTTTTGGATTTTAACTGGAGTTGCGTATGAAAATTATTCTCAAAAAAATAAAGCAACGTCCAAACATATTTCAATTGTGTTTCCGTTTTACCTTGAAAATAACCGAATTCTCCGTAAAAGGGTTTGAATCGGTAACAGCCCTCTCTCTCTTTACTCTCATATATGAATAGCCAATAAACAGAAATAAATTCCCATGTAATCACTTCGCGTGGAAAATACGTTTATTGCCTACAAAAGCGTCCACCAGGGCCATTAAGGTGACACCACACTTCCCATCATTGTTCCATAATTGTCATAAAAGATGGCGATAGCCAACATATAGTTAAATGCACCTCGAGCTATTCACAGAACATAATATTGAGATATCTTCTTTTGCAGCATACAAAAGTTTCAGGCTCTGTTTGAAGAAAAAAACCTTCAACGAGTGTGCCAGAGATTACTTGTGTCACTGTTAGTTTTTGCTTTCAAAAGTAGAGGTATTGGTTCAGCAGTTTAAAGAGGTTTTTGGATAATATACTGCTCCAGATTTCAATTTAGGTTTTGATACCCTATAAAAGATATATAAAATTTTCTTTGAAATCAATCTGGGTTGGTAACATCTACGTAATTCTCCATTTTAAATTAATTGGCAAATGAGAAGATTTTATTACACATAAGCAACGTTAAGTTATTTTTATAGCTGGCAACTCTATGATAAGTACAATTAGTGAACGATAGTAACCATTATGGTTTCCATTTATGTTCCAAACGATTTCGAATTTAAATCTGAGGTGTTCTGTAACCTTAATACCGCCACCACACCAAGTTACTCGTATGTGTAGGCGGTAATCCCTCGCAAGGACACTATGTACAAGGAACCATTTAAAGTTGTAAACAAGATTAACGGTGAAAATTATCGCTTTTGTTCCTACAATAGGAACCTACCTCTCTCTAATGAAAAAAACTATCAATATAAGGTTTTATTTATAAGTACATAACTAGCTCAATATTAAGTAGGGGATATTACGCCTGCTTGTTAAAATAATGAGCTATGTGTATATAAATACGCAACTTGCAATCACAACATAAGTCTCAAAACAGAGTCATAATCGATTAATCATAATTTTCTCTGGTATTCAGGCTAGAGTGTCACTCCCTCATCTCTTCCCTTGGATGTAGTAAGAGGCGACTAAGGGTAAAAACGGAAAAAAAAACAGCAGCGCCTTCTCAGGAACTGCTACCTTAGACTGCGATCCTCAAGATGCCTGCCAAGCGCGGGGATTATGGCAAATCCACCCTTGATGGGGGAGTCCACGTTCAACAGTGGATAATCCAGTTGATATAGTTTAACAGCATTTACTATTTAGAATTAAAGATACTTAAATCATTTTCCATAAATCACACGATTTGAGGCTTGATCAAAGTTGAACTATATCTTATTCATTAATTAAACTTACAAATTATTGGAACACAAAATTCTTGTACTGAGCGGGAATCGGACCCACGTCCCCCAGATTCACGGCGAGCGCCCTGATCTCTAGGCTATCGGTACATGCTCGACTGATCCGACTTTTATGATCCAATTTTATTTTTTACCTTAACCGTCGTAGGCGACATATTTAGAAATCTTTCCTTATCTCTGGAATAATTGAATATAATCCTCACCCAGGGTAGTGAGTGCAATGTTACGCATTCTAAATTGTGAGTTATCCTTCATTTACAAATACATAAATTCAAAAGACATTTGTATTGCCGAAGCCACTACAGTACGTAATATTAATTCAGTAGAATTTTGCGTTATAAAACTGGATTTTATTGTGAGCTCGTTCAGCTAGATAACAGTTTTATTTGGGTCCATAACGGGTTCATTGTAACGAGTGGAATGGGCCGATACGGCGATTTGGACGATATTTTGTTGCCCGTGTGTTTGTGACGGTATTCTATTATTTCTATTCAGGCACTGCCTAATATTTAACGCTTGGAACAATCATGGACACATGCCTGAAAGTACTTATATTGGGCGTTTATCGCAACCATGTTCATCGTTTTTTAAAGACCGTAAAACGGTGCCCTAATGTCACTGCTGTCTGTTTGTCCGTTCGTATGTCATGGACAGCCACTCTTGAAGAAAGATAACCGAGCGGTGTGTCCCAGGTCCATAGTTCGGTCCTCATTGCTGGCTTGAGCTTCACCGCATGGTGGAAGGGTATTTTGCAAATACTCGCCTGGCAAGCTACCACCACCAGGTAGAAACTCTGTCGTCGAGCACCTAAAAGTGTGTTCCGTCAGCAATCCTTGAGAGTCAGAAGGTTATTATGAAAAATTAAGGCTGATTGATGGGCTCAGTGCAGTGCGTCACTTGCTACGAAATCGAAATATGTTATATGCAGAGGTTACAGCTTAACATCAGGCAGGCCAAGAGCGAGTTACGTCATAATCCCATAAAAAGCGGAACTCTAGTTCGTAAACGGAATGACTGATAGATTTTGTCCGTTGCTTTAATTTTACTTAAAAACTACGTGGCCGGAAATTGTGAATTTAAACGATACCAGATTTGAGATTATACCTTATCTAACAAATAAAAACATAATCAGATAATCAACTGAAGAGATACAAATTAATTAAAACAAATCACAGTTGTTGTTATTTTTTATTTTGATCGAGTGTATCGTTTTACCCGCACTTCCCCTGTATATGATAGATTGGTCTCACGCATTGAAGGCGAGTCTCTCATAATCAAATAAAACAAACCTTATTAGGTTCATGACTGAAAAGTTTTATCCGATCGGAATTAGATTTTCAGAGAAATGTTAAGACGAGCGTTCTCTCAAGTTCCATCTACTTACCCATCTCTATCACGTTTATCGTCAATTTTATTTATCGAGAACCTGAGTAGGGTGCGAATCCTAGCTCGAGTCCTAAACTGACATCTACCTATAGATAAATCACCATTACCCGATATATCCGATTATTTATGGATGTTTTATTTTTTGTGTAGCTCGATTACTTGGGTGGACTAACAGAAGTACCTACGGATAGAAAAATAGAGTGTAAAACTGTGTTGGTGGAAAAAGATAAATAATGTTTTTTCAATGAGAAATTGTTTTATTCTATGATAGAGCCTCTGAGAATTAGTAAATAGCCTGTTGAATGTAAACATCTGTACTGTAAAATAAGAGCCTGTTGTATAAATAAAGTAATAAAATATGTAGGTGTGAGAATTTTAATCTAGTGCGTTGTAAGATGATGGTACAGTATCAACCAGGTCAGCCGAGCATCCCTCGGTGCCGAAAACGACTTGCTATAACAGTTTCCAAGTTTGTAATTAAAATAAATAATATAATTTGGAGATAAAGGCAATAATAAGTATATACAGTTCTAATGAATGGCGCAAATTGCTTTCAACTCTTAAAACATTCAAAATGTGACTTTAAAGGAAGTGGATATACTTGCTATGAAATATTTACGAATACATAACTATAAAAAAAGTAATAAAAATAAAGCTTTTTCTAAAAAAAACTTTCTTCTTTACGAGTAAGTAAGGTAACTATGCATAGTTACCTACTTACTCGTACCTATTATTTTAATTAGAGTATGTCCACTCTTAGAGTTTGTAAAATACTCAACGGATAGATGTTCAATTATAATTGTATATGTGCGTTATATTTTTCTGTCAACACAATATTATAACAATTCTACCGTATTTCTCAGAATTCACGTTATTCCTATTCCTATTAGTTTTATTTCCTTCCCTCATAATATAATGAGCGTAAACGTTGCTTCCTCATAAATAGTTATTTCAAGAGCGATACATTGGTGTTATTATTTTTTTTTAATTAAGAATAATTATTTCAGTAAATTCCACTGCCTCGTTGGTTGAGGTACATTACATTAAGGCAACGCTCTACCGTTGCTTATCCTGAAGTCCTCTATTCAATTCCCGGATCGGACTGTTGTTCGGTTTTTCAGTCTGGAGTTTACAGCTGTGGCCGCTAGATGGCACTAGGCTGTCACTTTTACAAAAACATGTTTGGCGAAACGCGGGGGCCAATATTTTAAAGTAGTCCAGTAACATTCAATAAAATTATTGAGGGGGTAAATTCTAGTTAAAAACTTATTAAAAGGTACGTAGTTATTATTAATACCTACCTGATAATACTATAAGTACTTAAATAATTTAAAAGTAGCAGAAATAAAACTAAAAAACGACTTAGTCAAGAAAATATTTAATCTACTCATCCATCAAAACCATTATAGCTATCTAAAATAACTCTGTCCAAGATACCTACTGCAAGCATCTTCAAAAGCAACAATAACAATGACTCAAAACCACAAGCATACTATTAAAAAAATAGAGAGGCAATCTAAATAAGTGCTCTTGGGTTTCCCGCCTGGCGGCCATGTTGTTGCAAGGCAAACGTCAAAAGGTTGACGACCCCGCACCTTACTGCATTTCGTCCGATGATCGAAGAACAGCACATTTTGTTTTGTATCTTAATTCATGAAAGCAAAACTGAGTGCGGTGAATTTCAGAGTAAATTTTTTTATAATGTAGCAGGTAAGATACTTTTTTATAGTATTTAGGAAATATAGTTAAGTAATTTACTAAATATAAGAACTTTAATCATACGACGGCTATGACCTACTATCGTAATTATATAATTGAAATATAATAACGTTTGTGTGATTAGTACGTAGGTGTTTACAATGAATCTTTACCGTAAAATGAAAGCAGGTAAACATGTAAATTACGCTCAATCACCAATATTAATAAATATGTGGTATAAGGTACCTAGGTTCATTTTACTATTGTGGTACCTACCTAGATACTTACCTTCTACTGCTACAAATTTACAATCTGACCTTTGACCCCGTACACAGAGGTGAAAACGCGGAAGACGCTAGACCTCGCTAGTATAAGGTATATTTTTTTAAAGTTTCAAGCTATTATTTTATCGTTATCATTATCATCAGCCAGAAAACGTCCACTGTTGAACAAAAGCCTCCCCCATAGAATCCCACACTGAACGGCTTTTAGTCACTAGTAATTATTGGCTACACAAGCTGTCCTAGCATTCTGGAAAAAATCTAAATAGATACATGTAGGTCCATAGCAACTTTGTTTATTGATTTTATAAGTACCTTTACATACTTGCAAAATTGGTGATGTTAGCTGACAGCCAAATTTGGGAAATAAATAATAATAATTTGCTAAATAAGGGTAATGTATTGATAGCCCTTTCCCTACAGATGTACTTTCATCATATTTTAAATACCAAGTGTTCAAACTCGGTCAAATTTTACATACATTTCAATGATCATACAACATCAATGCTTCTGGTTTGCAGTTTTTCTTTTTATTATTTATTTAATATCTAAATGTGAAGAAAAGTACGCCTATAATTTGCGAATAATTTTCAAAACATATTTTTACGAAATTCTGTAAAACCAGAAGCATGGAAATTAGGTTCAAGAGCAATGCTACATTTCAACGAGTTTGATTGGTCGTATTTAAACTATGACAAAACTACGTTTATAGGTAAAGAGATATGAAGATAGTTCTTAAATAGGTATACCTACATTACAAAATTACAAATTTACGAGAGATATAATTATAGTCATGTGCGGGATTCGAATCCGCGTCCATCCACCCGTATAGCCGGGGTATGCTCTGACCGCTTGGGCTAACATTACAATGACTCATAACTCAATTTTTTCCTCTCGTTCTTTATTTAACCATCGTATTGGGATGGATTGTAATCCGCCGAGCAGGCGTTATTGCATACATAGCAATATTTAAAAGGTATACCTACTGTTTAGTTAGGTACATACCTAGGCAATAAACGAAAAATAAAGAAATCCTCCCAGCTTTAAACTCGCGATTGTGACTGACGATGACAGTAAGAAATCGCAGCCATTTCTGTAAAAATAAAATACAGCGCGTAGGCACCGATTACGGCGCCTCTACATGTACAAAAAAATAACACCGACGGCCTCTCATTCTCCATTCATAACCAGAAAACTCATTGTGCAACAATAAAATATTGTTGGTCGTCTCGCGTTTTCGTAATATGCTTATTAATTATTCATTCAACGAAATAAGTGTAGGTATACGTTGGTAATTTGTAAATATGGCGGTTGAAATGATTCATACTTGTCTGCCATTGAGATACTAACCCCGGTTAGTTTCTCTAAGTTGTGAAGCGCTCATAGCGAAGTTTACTTTGCTGTTCTCAACCGATCAGCAAAGTTAAGCAACGTCGCGCGCGGTCATGAGTTGGATGGGTGACCGCTAGTGACATTACTACTGAGCGTGCACGTTAAGCCCCGGTTGTCGTCTTACGATGGCAGTCGTTAAGACATGGTGGTAGGGCATTTCGCGAATGCCCGCCTGGCTAGCTACCACCCTCAAGTAGAAAATCTGTCGCCAACCACCTAACGGTGTGTTCCGGCAGCTGTCCTTCAGTGCCAGTACATCTAGGTTAGCCGGAACAACATCTTCGACCACGTCATCATTTACCATCAGAGATGAGATGGTCAAAGGCTAACATATTGGGCATAAAAAAAAAGTTGTTTGTCGACCCGCGAGCGCTGTACGATGATAGATTCTGGAATTGATCGCTCTAGTTATACCATTAAGGCATACCTAATATAGTGGTGTAGTTAGCCTTGGTAGCCGATTCAAAACTCTGCTTCTAGCTTGAGAATCCCAGATAGGTTCTACTTATCACTCATGAAGGCGCTTTTCTCCATATTTTTGACCGTCTTCCAAAAAAAGAACAGGTACTCAATTTGACTGTATATTTTTTTTTATATTTGATACCTCATAACTTTTGACTGCCGATTTTGATTATTCTTTTTTTATTTGAAAGTTGATGCTTGCCGTTTAGTCCCATTTAAATGTCATCAAAATCGGTCCAGCCGTTTTTGAGTTACACTCCAATAACTGAAAAGTGTTTTCCTATCTTGATGATATACTCATTGACGTTTGCATGGAGAACGGGCCGGCCAGAAGGCAACAAACATTATAAGTCTTCATACCGCTTTACGTAGTTTCTTCATATTTTAAATACCAAGTATTCAAACTTGGTGAAATTTTGCATACATACCATCAACTTAATATCTATTCTTGACGTAACTACGTTTCTATGAAAAGATCTATGAAGACACTAATCTTAAAGAGCGAGGCCCAGATCGCACTTGGCCAATTTGGTACTCGTAGATACACTAGAAGATACCCTAAAAATTCTAAAAAATATACTTAAAATGTCACCACATTACCATAAACATTCTCAAAATCTCTAAATTGTTTATGATTTTAAGTTGTACCTTGTGAATTATATGACGATAAATACATTATAGAAGGCATAATATACTACTTACTTAACATGTTATACTTAGCTTTTGCGTTGTTGTGTTGTGGACTACCAATCAATGTTTGACGAAGGTTCTCGACTTCTCGTTAGTAGCCTTGAAATATTGATTTCATTATTGTGTAACACGAATTACTTAAATATTGTGTTACGTATTCAGCTTTGGTACTACTGGTACATAGGTTAGGAACTTGGTACAAGCCTTTCAACTCACGAAGGCACGTTCCTCCATACTTTTGAAACTACCTTTGTTGTTTTGCTGTATGTACCACCACAGCTCTCACGGGAGCTCCCCAGTACCAGTTTCTTCCATTTGACCACATTCAACGCAGCTTAAATCGTCGATAATCAAGCTCTCCGTCGGCTCGACCCTTTGGAACTGCGTAGAGATGTTGAATCACTCTGCATCTTTCACCGAATCTATCACGGCCAGTGTTCCGAGAAATTTTTCGGTTTTTGCAGCAGAATTTAGCCATCGGACGTCCCGACAGAGCACGATGTTTCATAAATTTCTTCGTCGATGTCTGGAAGTTCACAACCGTGCGATTCTTACGGCATTTTCTGTCTCGCACTGTCACAATATAGAGCCAGCTGCTATGTGAGTTGTATCCGAACCGATACTATTTAGGAGACTTCAAGAAGAGAGCGTATTTCCTCCTCAAAGGCCGGCCATGCATCCTCGAGACTTCTGGTGTTGCGGATGTTCGTGGCAAATTGTGATAACTTAGGTGGACTGCCTGTTCATTTGGTCTCCTATATATTAAATACAATATTAGAAAAGACTTCATCTGCCTGATCATCTTTACATCACTGTGGTTTAAGGAGGTACTAAGTACTTACAAACCTGTTTCTCACACCAATAATAAAATAAGCTCTTATACCAAAAACTTCCGATTCCAATGTTCCACAACAACATATTGGATCGCGCAATGGCTTGATCTGCGAGATTTAGAGACAATGGAAAAAGATATCCTCAAACGGCGTAAATAACGGCAATCTCCAGTCTCTGAGGTAAATCTTTCTATCATTGCCGCCTTTCCCGAATATTTGTCACATTCATTCTATTTCTAGGTTGTAGATGGCTGTGTTTACGTTATCAGTTAACTTCCAAAGGAAATATCCAGGTTTGAATCTAGTTGCGTCTCTGCGTTCTGTAAACAAGTTATACTCGGAATATATATCAGATTCATGAAATCATAAAGATTAGAATATTCTAGAAGATATCATTGTGTTACGGAAGTTGTAGCCGTCCAAGTGGAAATTACGTTTCAAATATTAAATGCCTGAATATTTTCTTCATCAGCAATCGTGAAAATTTACTGTAAGGATTTTTTAACACTAGAATTCAAGATTTAAATATCATAAATGCTACTGCATAGATTACACTTTTGATTATTGAATAAATAATCAGAGGTGTACCTATAAATAATTAGCAATTATCAATTATTGATATGTATAAATAATCAAAGGTGTACATATCAATAATTACCAATTAATAATTATTGATTTGCACACCTTTGATTATTTAATTTGCTTGTAGATTGTGTGTCAAACTGCGATATGTGCCAATGTTTGTGATATCAGAATGAAGTATCTCCGGTCGTCGACCGAGGCTATGTCCACTTTCACTATGCTCTGTAGGTATCTAGTTTTTCTAGATGTACTTACACGAAAACACAACACGACGCCGCGGGACTTGTCGAGATTTATCTCGACTTTCTACTTCAATGGGTACTGATATTATGAATAGACGTATACGTGCCTATATGTATATGTACTCCTATGTAATTATTGTGTATTCGTTTAAGATTTAGGATTAGTTATGTTTGCCGAATTCCAAACTGTAAACAATGCTTCATGTTATCTATTTAACTAAAACTGACTCAATTTAAAAATAAAATGCTTTGGAAAAAAGTCGTTTACATATAAGTAATTGTTAAGTGATGGAAAAGTTTTAATAAATTACTTTTTTTTAACTTTATATATAAAAGCATCGAAATTCTATTTAGGCGTATAAGATTCCATCATAAATAACGAGACGCAATATACCTTATCAAATCACATTTGATATATTACATGTTAACTAGTATTGGTTAAATTCCATATTGACAATATCAGAATATAAATGACTAGCGGTCCGCTCCGGCTTTGCTCGGTATTTAATAAAAAATATTAATTGAAACACATAAAAGTAGTCATTGTGACGTAGCTGTAATGGTTAGACATATGTTATTGCAGTTTTTTGTAGATATTGATGTTCTCTATTAGATAAAACTGTTATACATCTCTTTGCTCTATTGATTTTTTGGTAATTTTTATACGTTGGGTTACATTATCGAAGTTTTCATACGAATTTTTATATAATTTTTTTTTATTTTATATTTTCATACGTTTTTGAAAATATTCTATAGCCTATGTTCATCAACGATAATGTAGGATTCCTATGGTGAAAGATTTTTTCAAATAAGTCCAGTAGTTTTTAATTTTATTCGTTACATACAAAAATACAAATCTTTCGTCTTTATAATAAAGAGGATAGATTCAGATAAAAAATAGCTATAAGACAAATTAGTTTAATTTCCCTCGGTAGTACCGATATCTGTATTTAAATCTATCCAAAGTGTTACATTATAATGTAATTTATTATCCTTCAGGACTTTATAACGATATTGTATTCTCATATAAATTATAATCAATGTAAACATAAATAGCTGTACGAAGAAACTTTATACATATAGGGCCAATTTAGTAAGTCCGCATGAGAAATTAACTGATCGACAACCTTAACCTCCCCCACCCTCCAATGGAGACATCCATATCATATATATTTTGCCATAATCCCCACGCGTAGCAGGTGCCTTGGGGATCGCGACACCTCCCTTAATAATTTATTAAAACTAACGTAAGTTTGACACTTACTAAAAGACATTTTTAGCCGATTTCCGAAAAAACCGTCAGTGAAATGGGCAATAAATGTATTTTAGTACCGCCCTTAATATTTAGTAGACCAAACATAAAATGAATCTGTGATAGCTGAGCGGTAATAGCAATGGACTGCCGTGTCTCAGGTCCATGGTTCGATCCCCGCAGTCGGTTTGAGCTTCACCGCATTGTGGCAGAGAATTTTGCAAATTCTAGCCTGGCTAGCTACCACCCTCAAGAATAAAAATCACGTAACAGTGTGTTCAGGCAGCAGTCCTTGAGAATAAGTATTTTAGGCACATGAGACTTAAAACTATGTATGTATCAGGGCTATGAACGCAGTGCAGTTCGTAACTTATGAAGAAGTGTATTTGTTATAAGCAGGGGTTACCTCTTAACGTCAGGTGGACCTGGGGAGAGTTCCATAACAATATAATAAAAAAAACACGTTACCAATATATAAAAAAATAACATTAAAATAAAAGTTTCTAATTACAAAATTACAAATATACGAGGGGAAAAATTTAAGTCATGTGCGGGATTCGAACCCGCGTCCACCCCTCCCATGGTGCCCTCCCACCGGCTCCGCATCCATCACTCCCGAATCCCGCACATGACCAAAATTTTCCCTCTCGTATATTTGTAATTTTGTAATGTAATCCGCATAGCAGGCGTTATTGCAATCCTAACAATATTAAAAAAGTTTCTAATGCCTACCTACATTTCTCTTAAGTACCTGATTTATTTATCCCTCCATCATCGGCCTCTTAGAGAATCTTTCCTTTTAATTTCAATGTTTACTTTAAATATTAACGCCTAATTTATTCAGCTCTACATTAGCTGAAACGAGAAGTCTTAATTAAAACTTAATTACTTTATGCTTTTATTATTTTTACGGAGTCAATGTAAATTAGTGTAATTTTGTTTATTATCTCTATATTCTATCAGGGTCGTTTGACTCTCTTTCTGTCCCTAGTGATGGAAAGGGAACTGAAGTTATTCATAGTAAATAGGTTTGGTGAAAATATCGTTCATGTCTTTATGTGGGATTCGTAAGAGGTGCTGAGGCCCATCTTCCCTGGTATATACCAGAAGTTTTTTTTTTTATGCCTGATAGGTTAGCCTTTGACCACTATATCACCTGATGGTAAGTGATGATGTGGTCGAATATGTTGTTCAGGCTAACCTAGAAGTACTGGCTCTCAAGGACAGCTGCCGGAACACACCGTTAGGTGCTTGGCGACAGATTTTCTACTTGAGGGTGGTAGCTAGCCAGGCGGGCATTCGCAAAATGCCCTACCACCATGCTATAACGACTGCCATCCTAAGACGACAACCGGGACCGAGGCTTAACGTGCCCTCTGAAGCACGGAAACGCTCAGTAGTAATGTCACTAGCGGTCACCCATCCAACTCATGACCGCGCGCGACGTTGCTTAACTTTGCTGATCGGTTGAGAACAGCTAAGTAAACTTAGCCACGAGCGCTTCAGATGGGTAGCAGCGCTTACTAAAGAACTGCCTTCTTACACTGCGATTCCCAAGCGTGGGGATTATGGCAGTAGAGGATGCTTTTGTTCAACGGTGACGGTTGATAACTAGAAAAAAATATATTGACTTCCAATGCTAAATAGTATGAGATATGTTGAAGTCTACCGACTTTACGTGCCTATTAATGGGAAGCTCAAACGGTTTAGGAAAAACTGTGGTGCCTATTTGCATGGCATGTAGGTATATGTATAAATTATTTAAAATTTTAATTATTAAATTATTGCGTTTTCAGCATTTTCACCATTAGAACCTCTATAAGTCGAACATCAAGGGAGACGCCAAAAAATTCGAGTTATAGAGTTTTCAACTTATGGAGGATTTCGACTTAGGCGGATTTTGATTCGACATAAAGAGTTTGAGGTTTATTCTTATAAATTTTGAGTAAGAGAGGTAAAATAAATAAAAATTCAACTTGCAGAGGTGACAAACATATTTTTATTTATTATAAATCAACATTATTTCAAATCATTTTAAAATAAAAAATATGGCATTAAAAAAAGTCAGTAATTTTTTTTTGCTTTAGATAATTTGGTTGTTCTCTATCTATAGCATTGTCTAATCAATAAAGAGCAGAAAATTCTTCTTCTTCAGAGTTACTGGTTTGCTCTATAAAATTACGTAAGGTATTCAATGCGGTTGCGGTTCGATGCGGAAACCCATGGAGCGCATGTACTATGACAGTATTTAAGTTCCAAAACAAATGACTTGCTTAGCTAAATTTCAAAGGAAATCAAAATTGAACACCTGACACCAAGCAAGCAAACACGTGTTTACGTGAGTCATAAATTTATTATCGTATACTCCTAAAATGTTTTCTAAGAAACAATAGTGTACTCACATTGTCGGCAAGTTCTTAAAGTCGGTAACTTATTTTTGTTCGAACAATAGAGGTAATAAATTCCAAATAATCAAGTTGTAAAGGTTGTAAAATAAAACGTTGCTATGTTCGAGATATAGAGGTCAAATTTAATTTTTCGAGTTATAGAGTGAAAATATGTACCAAAATGGCTTGGAGGGACTCGGTGATTATTTCGACTAACAGAGGGTCAAGATTTCAAGTAATGGAGGTTTTGGTGTTTGAAGGGAAGGGAACCAAATTTTTTTTCGAGATATGGAGGTTTTTGACTTATCGAGGTTCGACTTAACGAGGTTCTACTGTACTTGGTGTCATGAAGATGCATGGATTTTTTATCCCAGGATCCACAGGATCGGTTTGCTTACCGTGGTACTTCCAGTAATCCAGTAGCAAGCGCTTGACTACGAAAAAAAAAGATAATTTTCAAGCCTTAGAAATGACAACAGGAAAGAAATATGCGTAAAGTTATTGTTAATTAAAGAAGAAATAAGGATGCCACTTGTAATCTAGAATAGGTAAATACTTAGAGCAAGAAAAAGTGTATCTAAGAATAAAATGAAAATAGTTTATTCATATAAACGAGTCCCTGAAGAGCCCTACAACTAGTTTAATGGCCCTCCATCGTAAGATATGGCAACTAGAAAAAGAAGTCCAGTAAAAAAAAAGAACAAATGGCCGCTAGATATTCGGCTTGTTGTGTTTGTTATTTTTGAGTTTGTATAAACACATTTTTTATCGACTTCCAAAATAAAGGCGATTGGTTTTCAAGAAGACGCTTATATAAATTATTTATATATGTATGTATTTTTATGTACTACTACTAAAAAATGGAACCCTTATAGGATCACTTTGTTGTCCGTCTGTCTGTCAAGACACTTATTCTCAGGAACGCGTGGAGGTATCAAGCTGAAATTCATATCAAATACGAAAAAATATACTATCCCATAGAGCTGTGAAAAAATCAAACTTCTAACCCAACGCAATCAAAAGATACAGCCGTTTATGCTGCATATTTTCAACACTCGCAAGGGAATGAAAACCTACAGGGTACTTCCCGTGAACTCAGAATCTTGATATTTGGTACTTAGCAACGTCTTACAGCACAGATAAAGGAAAAACTGCGAAAAGCATAAATTTTAGTTACATCATATAATATAAATATTTTTAATATTTTTAAAATGTTATGGATTTCATTTAGCAGTAAATATACCATAACTTTCACTTATATACCTACAGGTTTGTACGGAACCCTCGGTGCACGAGTCCGACTCGCACTTGAACAGTTTTTATTACTCTTTAGCAAAAGAATCCCAATTAAATTTCATCAACATCGGTTCAGTACTTCTTAATTGACAGACAGATAATTCAAAGAAGTATTAACCAATATGCTTTTGCCTGAATGACATGGTAATTGCAACTATTGTCAATGTTGATTGAAAGTTGCAATGGTGACCATTATTGAGGATGAGGGTAGATCGGTCTTGTAGGCAGCAGCAATGTATCACTAAAATATATATATATAAAGAAAACAAAAATGGAACCGACTCCTGAAACTGAATACTGAAATTACTTGTGGAAGTCGTACCATGACAGAGTGTTCAAATTAGCATGGTAAGGACTTCAACCAGTTTTTTCATACTTTTAGTGTTAGAAGTCGGTACAGCTTTTTTTTCATAGGTAGGTTAGCCTATAACCACAATCTCACATGATAATATAGTAGAGATGGTAAACTGGTTTAGCCATTAGGCTCTCTCTGACTCTCCAAAACAGCTGCCAGACCATTAGGAGCTTGGCGACAGAATTCGTCCTCGAGGACGGTAATAGACTAACCAGATGATAAGTCTCTTTTGCATGGTCTGCTTTGGTAAACACCGCAGTGTCGTCAGATATTCCGCCTCAAAGCAGTAGTGCGCAAGCACTGACGCTGGAGGGCACTGTAGTAAGTGAAATTACTGGCCGAACGGGATATAAGAACTAATGTATATATATATTAGACAGTTATGACGTTTACGATCGGGTGGACAAATTGTCCGTCTCAGCACTTCATAACATAGAAGAAAAGTGGGTAGCTAGCTAATACGAGCATTTGCAAAAATGCCTAGCAAAACGGTCTAATTTGGTCGGATTGGATTAAAAACTGGAAGGAAGGGTCGAAAATTCTGCTAGTGGTAAAATTTTTGCCTTTCTTTGCAACTTTTGAAGGTAGTTCGCTTAGCTCAGAATTAACTAAACTTATCACTAATCATTTCTGTACCTGCTTTATCTACTTAGCACCAGGTATGTGGAACGAGCTCCCCGCCGGGATTTTCCCCATGGAGTACAGCATGGGGTTCTTCAAAAAGGGCGTGAAGAGATTTCTTCAGGGTCGGCAACGCGCGAGTGATACCCCTGGTGTTGCAAGCGTCCATAGGCTACGGTAACTGCTTAGCCGTATGCTTGTTTGCCAACTTAGTGGTATAAAAAAAAAAAAAAAAAAAGGTATCCAATGCCTAAAGGCATTTAAATTCCTACTTAACACAATGACCGTGGATGGTTCTAAGATTCCAGATGCCAACATTAATGCCGGATAAACACGGGTAAAGTAACAAGGTAAACTTGCCCACAATTCCACTTTGCGTCAATTTTTTGTGCTTGTGACTCTATCAGTATATACATCATTGGTAGAGTCTTAGTAGATTACTAAAATTTGGCAAAGGGGCTAGAACCAATTCTAGCCACTTTGCCAAATTTTAGTTCTCTAGCTAGGCTAGTTACTCTACCACTTGTCTTCCGCACCCCAGCGTCCACTGTAGTAGCCACTCGACCCATGTAAGGGCGTCTTTGACTAAAACTGTCTGAGTTAGTAGATTATTTAGCGAGAAGCAAGTGGAACTGCTTCGTTTTCATTGGCTGAACACATAAAAATATTATATCGTGCTTCCATTGTTGAACTTTTTTATCCACGCCGGTTGCCTGTACAAGTTATTGGCGGAAGAGACATTTACTACACGACTTTTTTAGCAAGCCCAGCGTCTAATTAACTCTACTGGATCATGTACACACTTAATAGAGATAAAGTTGCTGAAAAAATTATATCGACGTGCGGCGTTCAGAATTTAATTTCTTGAAAATACTATTTTACTCTGGGATCCCCAAGACGCTGGCCAAGCATGGGGTTTATGGTCAACTCTCCCCCTCTCCCTTATAGGGTTGGCTGTAATAATAAGATAGCTGATTTTCGAAACTAATAAAGAACTGGCTCTATGTAAATTAGTATGCCAGTTGACTCTACCCATGTAAATTGGGCATTGAATTAAAGCTATCAATACAATAGAAACGATACCTTACGCCCTTGGAATTTATTAGCTACTTATACTATCCAATATAGGTACATCTTAGATTCTATTTGAATGGAATAGGTCTCAAAATCATTGTTTGAGTTTTGTTTGAAGCTTAATTAATATAGCCTTATTAATACTTTTCATAGAATTAGTCTTAACAAGGGAATATTCTACTCGAGACGATAAAGCAAGTGCAAGAGTCTATGTTATTACTCCACTGTCCCAAAGGAGGGTAATATTTTTAGGGCACATTTATGTATCTATCTGAGATTCCAGATGCCTATATTTGGATGTTTAGGGTATTGTGTGATCCTTCACATCATCTTTATACGATATTTTTTTTGGAAACATTCGTGTATTTAATTTTTATTAAATTAAATTTCTGATAGTTAAATCTTAGAAACTGGTCATTTTTAAGTGATTAAAAAAAACTTAATAACACAAGAACGTAAGTATATACATTGAAATAGTAAATTCATATAGTTGTGTCTAAATATTCCGCATCAAATCAATATTTGTGTACATCTTCAGTCGTCGTCGTCGTTTCGTCTGAAGTTCAAAGAGTAAGCAAAGGTTTAATACGAGCATCTACATTCCGATAGATGTCTTAAGGCTATTCATTTTCCACCTCCCAGGTTCAATTTCGAACTGCACTAAAAGTTTTTTAACAGGAAAAACCCCACAGCATTCGCGATTCTATCACTAGACGATTCTTAACGCTCATCGAAGTTATTCAAGTAAACCCGCCAGCAGTCCCCTTAAGAACGTCGTTTCCGTTGCAACTTGCAAATGTATTCGAATCCAGTAAACGTTAGATAAAGTAAAGTGATCGTGACCACGGGGCGGCGCAGGCGCATACCAAATACCAACGACGAAGTGAACGGTGCGCCTGCGACTCCTAATGAATGACATTCCGATATTCTGAACGTTTGGAATTAGCCTCGATTGGAATTGTACGGGTCGGATCTAGGATTATATCTAGAGGTTGTAAACTCCTTCTAAAATGGATATAAATTTTTAAATAAAGTTATCAAACTTACATATATTAAAACGCTTTAAATTTACAACAGAATGCAAAGAGGGGCGCAAAATCTGTATACTTTAATCTATACGCAATTACCAACACATCACTATTATTAGCACGTAAGTTTAGAAAAATTACAGAACTGCTTTTTATATAAAAGCTGTGATGCCCCGTTCATCAATAAGGATATAGAGCCACACACTAAAAGAAGACTGCTCCCAAAACGTAATCCTGAATCCGTTCGTAGATACAATGCAAAACTATTGAAATCGCATTGCGTCCTCACGTTGGGAGCGGTCGTGGGTGCCGCTACTTGCGATGTCGCTCGTGCTCCCGAAAGGAAGTCACGGTGCTTGAGGACATCTTATCAGCAATCAATGCCCATTAGTTTGCTAAATACACATAAACTGGCCATTTTAAATCACTTGATGCGTAAATGCATATGCATAAATGTCTAGGCGTATTTCTATCCGTAGCACTCTACTAATATTAGAAATGAATCACTGCCTCAGAGTATTTTTTTATTTTTTTATTCCTGATAGGTTAGCCTTTGACCACTATCTCACCTGATGGTAAGTGATGATGTGGTCGAAGATGTTGTTCAGGCTAACCTAGTACCCAGAAGTACTGGCTCTCAAGGACAGCTGCCGGAACACACCATTAGGTGCTTGGCGACAGATTTTCTACTTGAGGGTGGTAGCTTGCCAGGCCGGCATTCGCAAAATGCTCTACCACCATGCGAATATTTGTAAAAATTTGGTCGCTATATCCGTACAAAGCTCTGTACTATGTGCTATACTAATCAAGAAATCTTTAAAGTTCGTTGCAGAAGTATTAATTGTCATTTTATACTAGTTAAGTATCTTACCTACATTATTATAGAATTGGCAAGATAGTCAATGCAATCTATCCAATATGATATTATAACTATCTATGATGATAAATGACACTTGTACAAATCTGTATAGAAATGCATCTTAAGAATGCCAGAATATACGAAATGTGTAGTCAAAGAGCTTTCTTATCTAAAGCATTGATTCGCTTAATTGCCCACAAAGGGATAACTAAAATTATCCGTGACAAAGATGCTGAGGTTTTCAGACCCCATAAAATACTTGACCAATGGATTACTTATGTAATATGTATGAACGGATTGTCATATTAACACTAATTCACAATTTGACGAATTATAGAAGAGGTAGAAAAACACTTTACCACTGGACACAATTTTTATACTTGACCAGTTGTATCGATCATGGAACTACCACTTGTCCGACCCGGAACCGAATTTGGCACCTAGCGATATAGGTGTCACCCTCATACCATAGCAAAAAGCACTGGTTCATCAACAGTGTTTCTTTTAAATTACCGGGGCATCTTTTTTTGCCCGCACTGTACGCCTGGAAGCAAAATTTACAAATAAAACATTTTCATTTGCACGTTACATGCCATATTTTTCCCACTTCGAAAATTTCGAACCGTTTTTAAGATTTACACAACCTCCGAACTATTTAACTTATCAATTAACTTATAAAATATGCGTAAATATAATTAAGTAAGTTCTTATAGAAAAATCATGAAGACATGCGCTTGAAAGTCATTGTCGAGCAAACATAGCTCTGACCTCGAACTAGCTAAATCGGCATAACTTCTCATGATCGACAAGAAACACCATTGAATTTACTGTAGCATCTAATTTCGACAATTTGCTAGTTTTTCTACCGTTGACAAATTACTTACCCAGCAGTGGGCCGTGGTAAACAGTTATTGCTATCTCATACAAATCTAGTGGTAAATAAGCTTTCATTGTATCGTTTGTCCATCATAGATTTGTTCTGGGAATCCCGGAGCTACTTCAATGATCTCCGAGGCATCTGATTGGTCACGATCTGCCAGTATTTGATAGTTGGCCCAAATATTTGATGAAAGATATTGAAGGTAACAGGAAAATCGTTTTAAAAAGTTTTAGTGCCTGTTAGTATTTACGAGGGAAATGAAATAGCCACTTCCGCTCCTGGCCAATGTGTGTTTTTGCAAACTACCGTCAGTTTTTTGTGCTGTTAAACCAGCTTGATAGTTTCTCCATGATGTTATAGGTGGCCCTATCTTTTATAAACAACGATTTCAAGCTATACTCAAAGGGAACTGTAAAGTACAATGAAATATCTTGTTAATTGTTTAACATCAAGCAGGAATCTAGTGGAATTGGAATCTGTTCAGGATTGTTGGAACATATATTTGTAAATTAATATATTTGCTTTCATGACTCGGGTACGCAGTACGTAATAGTGCACTAAACGCTGAGTATCCAAGATCTTCGTGCCCGCTGAGTGACGTCCTATGTTCTTCGATACCAATTGTAATTTTGGAATGCTAATCTTATTTGATAGAGGTGGTTGGTATTTAAAAAATCTCTACTACTAAGCGATGAAGTTTAAGTCCTTCATAAAGACTTTTGCCATGTTCAGTAAGCTGTTGAGGCATGTTCTGTCTCGGAAGCTGGTCCTATTCCTAGCTGGTATCATTTTCGACTATATCATCTATTACCATCAGGTAAATTAGTGAATGTTATATAGTTTATTAGTTATAAAAGACATGTTGCAACAAACTGTGATTTTATATATAATAGATAGCTTGATTAAATATCTCAGAAATTTGAGCTTGAAATTCAACTCGTGTCCTACTTCTGTTTGCACAGTGCACAGTTACTGAATGTTTTATAATTTAATACATGTGTCGTTTTTACCACAAACTAGGTAATAATGTCTATGTAACTTCAGCCGCAAATTAAGTGTTGTGATTTACTGGAGCTGGGCCACGAACACGATGGACGAGCTTCAAACGCTCCTAGCGTCAAAACGCTGATGGATATACCTGATCTACCACTACTATATATCTGAGACTACCCAATTCCAGTTTATGACAAAAAGTTTTGATGAAATTGTCTTTCGTTATAATATTTTTAATTTGTGCTATGACGCATGATCTGCTGATTACATTACAAAATTTACAATGAAAGAAAAAAACTGTAGTAAACCGCATATGACTATAATTTTTCCTCTAATTGTGTTTTTGTAATGTTTTTAGTTTTATAAGGGAAAAGCAATATTAGTCAAATCGTTTCCGTTCTATAGTTTTGTTGTAGAATCGATTAGTTTCTTCTTATCATTTTATTATGATCTTTAACATTTTAACCCTTTAAGGTTGAACTGGCCGGCCCGTTTTCCATACAAACGTCGTAGGGTGATCACTCCCTTATTTGAGGATTTAGGTCCAAAATAAAGCATAATACCGATTGATCTCGTCATTATCTAGGCTTGTATGATGCCGAAATTTTAATAAAATAATTAACTTGAGAATTATGAGCTTCGAAACATTTTCATATAAAGTTTTCGAGGCTCATAACTTACAACTTAATAATCTTTTTAAAATTTTGGCATCATACAAGCCTGGATAATGACGATATCAATCGGTATTATGCTTAAGTTTGGACCTATAATCTCAAATAAGGGAGTGATCACCCTACGGCGTTTGTATGGAGAAGTGACCGGCCAGTTCAACCTTAAGTATTAACTTTTATATAAAAAAAGTCTGTATTGAAAAATACGATATGCCGAGCAGACATATACTGAGCAGAGGTTTAGTCACAACTCACAAAGGTAAGCGTCACGCCTGTTAATTACAGTTACAGTGTAATGGACAGGCCTTATAAAGTGAATATAATAAGTGGTCTTTAGGTTAGTACGTATTGGTATGATATCTTAATATATTTTTATAACGTTTTATTTGATGTATACGTATCGGTTTCTGGTAATTAAGTCAATGGTTTGGTAGTAACTAACGCTAGCAGAGTCCGGGCGTTAGAAGCGTTTGACGCTTGATTTAGTGGCCCCGGTGTAAGATACTTGCTTCAGGCCGCGCCGCGAGCATTCACCTCTCAAGAGCAAGGCAAAGAGGCCACGAACAAACGTTAATGCAAACCGTTATTACACAATGTTTAGTAATGTACTACCTAAACATTTTCAAATCGTAAGTATTGGAAGGTGTATTTTAATTTATAGGTGTTACAGTTTAAAGTGACGAATATATCAAGGCTTGTTTTTTGATGAATATTTGTATGACCAGGCTCCGGGTTGAATTTACAGGATAGCAGAGGAAGTTACAGGCTCATTTAAAATGTAGAAAGTAGTAACCTACCTCATAATCTGGACCAAAATGAGGTCCAATACGGTGTCTGGAACAACATGAGGACAAATTGTAAAAAGTTTTGGCTTCGCTTTTATGGCTGGATAAAAGTATAGGTAGCGGATAGGCTACCTTTCAGATGGTCAACAGTCCTATTGTGTGCCCAACGCGCAGCTTCACCCTACGGATGTAAGTAGGGTGTAGCGGCGCATTGGGCACTTTAGTGACTTCCTGCTCGATCTTTCTCTTATAATTTCCTAATTCACGCCTATAATGTCATTCCAAAAAAAAATCAAATCTAAATAAAATATATAATTGTACTAACATTTATATTAGGATTTCTGATTAAATTGAATTTATAAAAAGTCATTTATATAAAAATAGTTTGTTTGACTGGCTATTATTTATACGTTTAAAGGAATTTATAAATCTAAGTGACAAAAGTACTTATTAATATTTGCACGCCTGCATGCAGGCAGAATACAAGAACGAATTGTCATAGTGTTTTACACCTTTTTATGACTATGTATTCTCATAAATAAACTATTGATTTTATATATAATAGTTCTGAAATTCTTAAGTCAGAAACTGTATGGCAATGCAGTATATCTGTATCCTGACCAACAACAAAACTAAATGCATATTATAATTGTCAAAAAGACTACGGAACTCTGGAAGATCCGCAACAATAGTCTCCATTACATGGAATCATATGTGTTCATAAGACTTTAAAACCTACCCTAGCGGGGATTTAAAAACCTAATGATGTGCTCATAGTTTATAGTTAATTAAAACTCTAATTTGTGGTGTAAGATTCAGGCATAATTCCATCTACATAGGTACCATATAATTAAGGATTTGAAGCCGGCGCAATTGTTTTGTAAACATATAAATACAGCAAGCAAATCTAAAATAGCTGAATAACATAAAACCCTTTTACCGAATGAAATCTCATTCCGAAATACATTTGATTCCAAACAGCAATCACTTAAAGCTAAAACCACTTACGCTCAAACGGACTGAAACCTCAGCGGAAAGCCGCGTTTTACTCTAAATACTCCAATAGTAGTTGCCAGTGTAAAAAAACACCTGTACTTGGCGTTAAAATGTTAATGTCTGGTTCTCGGAAGGGGCATAATGCTGTTTACCGCGCAGAATGAGATAGAGATAGTATCTACCTGAGAATCTTATTTAATCCTCACCCTTTCTGGTATGGAAACACGTCGTGGCGGGAATTATACAATTGAAAAGTTTTTTTTTATTTTGTAGATAGGTTTTGTAATTTTTAGTACATTCATATGATACGTGGGAATTAGAGAACATTCTGTTCATGTTATAATTAGGAACTGTTGTAATCATACAGTTAATTAATTTAAAAATCGGTTAAGTAATGGCGGAATAAAAAAACACTTTTTTCTATTATATTGCTGATTGGTAAGCCTTTGACCACAATCTCACCTGATGATAAGTGATGATGTGGTCGAAGGTGTTGACAAGCTTAACCTAGAAATAACCTGAAATCAAAATATTCCTTTTTTTGGACAGTCGTGTAAAAACACCAAATATAGTGACACCGTTAAATTTTCTTGCTAAACCTGACGTGTCATGAAAAATTTCATCGAGTTTGAACCCTTGGTATATACAATATGACGAAACTATGTTTGTAAGAAAAGCGCTATGTTAGACATTTAGATTTTAGTTTGAGTTAACACGTACAAATTTAATATATCAATCATTTCGGCACCTGTCCCACAGCCGACGAGTTGGCGATAAGCAAAAGAGTGTGTAGTTTCGATAGTTTTGTCGCTCTATACCAGTGGTTCACAACCTTTTATTGACCAGGGACCTCGTTTGTTTCTTTTTTGGTCGGCAGGGACAACGATGTATAAGAAGATTCAAACTTAAAATAAACTAAAACTAAAACTTAATAGTATCATGAAGAATATAGTATTTAATATAAAATATAAAAAATATAGTACAAAGTCATATAGGTAAATTTTGGATCAATGTGATTTTTGAGCTAGCATCTTCTACACAAGTTCAGTGATTCTGGGACTATTATTATTACAACACGCAAATTATCACTTACTTTCAATCGATTTCTGGCTTTCTATTTAATTAGCAATAAAACCCTTATTCGTATAAATAAGTAGTTAAGAAAACAATAAAGAAAAAAATACAGCAAGGCGATTTCTCAAATTTCGGTGTAAGTGCTTTTTGACACCCAAACATCTCATGCGAATTCGATTCAAATGCGACCTTGCAGTTTCGATCATTTTGAAATCAAGCATCTTGCTTAAAGGGTTTCGAATCAGTTTTTATCAACTTTAGTTTCTGTTTCGAAATATTCGGGGAAGTGACAATTGAATTCATCAATCAACATTTGTATGTGGCTTTTAAGGTTTTTTCTATATGTATAAATGTTTTCCCCACTATCATCATACTTTTCGTCTTCAATATTGCTTTTGATATAGCAAACGCAGAGTAGGTTTTGACTTTTGACTACTAAAAGCGCAAAGTTTATTTATAGAATTGTTCTTACGCGATCCCCGCGCTTTCCGCTGCTCGATACGCGCCCCCCAGCTCTCGCCATTTGTTCCCGGCCAAATTTTGACTCCTGCGGACCACTGGTTGGGAACCACTGCTCTATACCAAGCGAGTCTCTCAGCGAGTGTTCTAAGCGCTAAACAAGCATCGGGTGCTTATGTCAGTTTGATAGCTGTTGTCGCTGCGACTATTGAAGAGAGAGTGCTCACCGGCGGCGGCGCGGCGGTTTGAAAATTTAGCGACCTACTATTCATATAATACAAAATAACAAATGTATGTTTTTTTTATGTTATTGTGACGGAACAGATTTTCTACTACTACTACTAGGATGGTCGCTAGCCAGGCGGGTATTCGCAAAATGCCTTTCCACCATGCGGTGAAGCTCAAGCCCGCGGCGGGATTCGAACCGTGGACCTGCTGCGCGGCAGTCCATAGCCAATGCCACTGAGCCATCATTGCTTCATGTATCACTTTTATCACAAGATCTACATCTTATTGTAAGTTTCTTGAGCGATAAATAAAATAGTCGATAGTAAGTCGCATCCTAGTCGAGATACTGCCTTGAAGTCTAGTGATAATAATTATAATTGACGGCAATAAATTTTTTAATGATTTTCAAGCAAGAAACCAGTTGTGAAATTTTAATTATTTCATTAATATAGGTAGGTACTCATTTAGATGATTAAATTTATAGGATTAAGTTTAAAACGAAATGTAGTTTAAATTTGTAAAGAAAGGTATTACCAAAATTGCTTGCAAGTCGTGGACATTCGAGTATAAAAGCGTATTAAAGATTCGTATCCCTATAACATGTTAATAAGTTTAATTCTAGGTTAGCCTGACAAACATCTTCGACCACTACATCAATTACCATCAGGTGAGATAGTGGTCAAAGGCTAACTTATCAAACATAAAAAAGTAATATTTGACCTTGTTTTTTTTTTGACATGGTATGTATGTAATACAAGTTTATGGTTGGTCATTGGTAGAGTTGTTGGTGAGTTGTTGTTTGGGCGGTTACTTAACGCCAGGTAGACTGCCTGTTTCGCTACTTCATTTTATTATGATGAAGTTATATACTGAATTATATATTATTTAATTACATATTTAAATATTATAAATTAATGGCGAGACACAGCTACGCACTCGCCCTGATGATGAGCATCTGATATGCTCGAAACCCGCGAGACGTATTCGATCCTCAACGTGAGTGTTTTTGCCGGTTTAATTTATAATATTTAATATTATATTCGCAATAGTTAGAATCCCGATCGAGGATATTTTTTTTCTTATCTTGTGATTTAAAATAGCCACGACAAGGAAAAAAATAACCACGATCGGGATTCTAACTTCCATAACTGTCCAGCATACAGAACAACCTTAGCTACCGTGGTAAAGTGACTCGTATATAGAATTTATCCCTTCGTTTTGAATGATGAACCGCCGCCGTACCCACTTTCTTGTTGTTTGATCTCACAGTCAGTGAGTTACGATTTTATTACGATTTAGCCAATTTATATATTTCCTTTGGTGCCAAAAAAGTGTTGGAGCCAATCCCAATGTATGATTCAACCTTCATTACGATCCTAGGAGCAAATTTAACATGACAGCTGACTTTCGGCGCGAAAATCAGAAATGTGACATCTTCCCGCCGAAACAGCTAACTTTGGTAGGTATTGTGTTGTTTTCTAAAATGTAAGCCTTTTCGAGTGTTAATCGTAATATATAATTTTTTACCACCTTTAAGTCTTCGTTAATCTGCGCGAATGTAGGCAAATATTAAGTGCAATATCAAGAAATGTATCAATGCTCACGGTTCCATTTTAAAATTTAAAAAGAGCATACCTATACTATGCGGAATAAGCTTAGCTTTATTTTACATCATAGCGTCAACATCAGAATATAATATAATAAAGTAGATGCGATGGTTTGAACTTACCGATAGTTTGCTCATTTCGAATGTACAATATAGTTTACCTTATATATCATAATGCCGCTAATGATTAGGAAGGTAATAGTATATATTAATAAGTACTATAAATATATTATTTTGACGGCGGTATGCCTTAGTAATAAAATACTACGGATTATACACAACACTACAGCTACTATTTACAATAATAGCATTTAGACATCCTAATGATATGAATTGCAATGCTTATTCGTTGAGCCAAATAGGTGCTAGAATTTTGTCACGCGTCACATCGACCTCTCTGATAAGTTTTGGTAAATTCGACGAGCTCCCAGTCCCCACGGACCCAACGTCTCTACACCAAGCGGCTCAAAAATCTACGCATGTAGCGTCCCACATAATAACTAACCACTAAAAACAAAGATTTCTTATATGAAAACATAAATTATATCGAATTCTTTGAAAAAAAAAGTGTCTTTATTGTATAATATACATATATATCATACTGATGCAACCTCAATAAAGAATATCAATAAAGTTTTATGCGGCATAATTGCATATCATCAATGCTACACATATACCTACGTCCATTCGATGTTTAGTTCATTCACAAGTTCTTGCTTCGCTTCATATTGTGTCCATTGTGTTGCCGATCCCTCAAAATAACATTGAGCATGTATTTTATTACCTTTAAAACAATTAGCGCGTCTGGCAATTGAAATCTGAATGCTAATATGCTCATAAATAACTTCCTAAAACATAGATTACGTCAAAATTAATGCATACTAAATTGTAATTAAACATGACTGTAATTAAAATTTCGTGTATTATTTTTAGTTTAAGATTTCAATTAGACGTTTTTTTTTGACTTCACGGAAAAAGCGTTGAATGTAAACTCACATATTGTATAGAAGCAGGCTCTATTAAGTCCACAGAATAGGTAATAGTAACTTTATTTCTATCACTATTGGAATTTATTCATTTCCGTTGAATCTATCTGTTTTACGGATGTGAGTCATCATAACAGGTATGTGTAGGTATGACATGACAAAAACAAAGTATGTAACAACCTGACCGGAGCGGTCGGTGCTGTCAGGAATGCGAACTATTTCCGAACCCTCTCGGGCCGAGTGCATTCACCCTGGCTAGGCTTTGCATGCCCGCTGCGCTCGGAGCGCCTGCGCACCCATTTCCGGAGAGGCGGGGCTTACAGGGGGAGGGGTTAGGGTTGGTAAAACCTTTCTGCGGAAAAGTGAATTTTGATATTTATGATTGCTAACATGAGATGATCATGTTAAGTAGAGTAAATATACTATATGGCTAATATAAATTATTTTTTATTAAATTAATATTTGAAGTTTACTGGCATTATGTGGCTCGGATAATTAGCATGTCAATTGAACGAGATATGCATAAACATCTGCGTAAAAATTAGCATTCTGGGAACGCTGGCAGTGTTTTTTTTATTGATGATAGGTCTTAATAAATCTTTTGACTTGTACATCACCTAATGGGAAATGATAATGTGTTTGACGGTTGTACATAGGCATACCCTGATATGGGAATTGGTTATTAAGGGCAGGGGCCGGAACTCAGCATTAGGTGCTTGGCGATAGATTATCTACTTGAGTGTCGTAGTTAGCCAGAAGATCTTAGCAAAATGCCCTGCTTCCACGCGTGATGATTAGATCATTCACGTCAATAGGCCTGAAATGGACCGTTGATTCCACAACTCATAAGCAATAGGTAATTGTAGTATTTATTACAGTGGCTTCGTATCTGCCGCGAGATAAGAAGCCACTGTAATAAAGAATTGAGATTTTTCTACTAAAGTTACAAGAACTCATCAAGGTTTATCGATTTTTGGTGCAAATTTTATGTTTACTGCAATAAGTTATAAGATAACTCATAGGTATATCTGACTGAAAAATAGGCAAAAATTAGACTTAATATAGTTGTAATCGAATTTTGAACTGCACCGCGAACTTTCCTAGTTACGAAAAAAGTTATGGAAATAGACGAAAAGGAATATTTTTTGTGAGTTTGTCAACCCTAGAGCGAGGGTGCCGTGGGAGTCCATACCTTCAGGAATGTCAGGTGCCGCGGTGCGCTGTGTAACGGACACTGAACGGGATTTAGAAAGTACCCGCCACTTTAATGTAAACTGTTCAGTTTAGGTTGTTCTAACAATTCTATCGGCAGATATGGGACGATTTGCCGAGACATTTGTCCAAAACTGTTGCCTAACGCTTTATTTAGAGGGCGATGCAGATAAATTTGGTTATAACGGAAAATAAAACAAAATGTGAACTAGGCAAAGTTCAATGTCAATGTGTACTGCGCGTGGCGGCTACGCTGCGACCTTTGGTTTGTCAAATATGCACAAAAATTAGAGAAAAAAATACTTTTCATAAGGACGCGGTTGTCTGATTAAGAAGATTTCAGCACGGATTCGTTAAGGACTTTAGCGTGAGTTACATGTGGAAATCCATTATCGTTGAGGAGGAGTGCGGAAATATTATTTGAAAACGGCTACTTGTTATACGTTTTTTTAAACCTTATCAAGCAATTATGAAGCACGTGTTTGTTGCCTAAATTTTCGTAAATAGTATTTGTTTTTATCTGATCTATGATTCTCTGAGGAGGAATTTAGCAAATAATTGACGAGCATTAGTGATTCACCCCCTTAAACATTATTTTAAACTTCCATGATCATTAACATGATTCATATTATTACTTACGGGATACAATCCGTAATGATTTTTTATTGTCAAGCATAGACGAAGAAAAAGGGTAGAGAGATATGTGCGCTCTTAATTGACAATGTTCCATCTACCCGCATTCTTCAGTCGTCCCGTGATTATGGCGCTTGTAACAGCGTTGAAATATCGGGAGCTCAATAGAAAATAATCGCGCATGTTATCCTGTAAAGAAATATACTTAATATCGCTATATTATTTTTCTTATTGTTATTCGACCACATCACCACGTTCATCCGGTGGAATTGTTATCATAGGATAGCTCATCAACAGCAAATAAAATAAATGTATGGTATCAACATTATTTTCAGTAAAAGTACGGGACGGAATTACTGACGTCATTATGTCTGAAAGTCTTGAATGTTTCGTCATTAGTTGTTTAAATTATGTACTATAATCGGGAGGTCCCGAACAGGGCATGGTCTATGTATAGTTGGATCTATTTAACTTATCAAGTTACTAGTTTTAAGTATAAACATTATAAATGCAGCTCCTCAATAACCATAATTAATTTTCACAAGTGACTCACGCTCAAATGTGTTGCTAAAATTTCATATGATACTAACCAATCAATTATATCCTTAACAAATCCGTGTTGATAATTTTAACATCGGACACCTGCAAAATCCTTGTGAAAATGTATTATTTTATCTAATTTTCGCGCAATTTTGACTAACAAAGATCGTAATCAAAGGATCGTAGCCGCCACGCGCAGCGCGCATTGATATTAAACTTTGTTTTGCTTTGATTTTGTTTTATTTTCTATTACTCGTAATAATTGATCTGTATCACCTCCTTAAGTCACCAACAGTAACTATAATTATAGTATTGTTTTGAAACTGTTAGCGGTGACATAAGTCTGTGTGTGGAATAATCTCATTTATTATGTGTCGTAGGTATGAGTACGAACTATTTTATTATATAAACAATATGTCCACTATACCGCCGCATATTTGATATTATTATACTCTTATAGTAACATGTAACACGATATTCAAAGATCATCGTCACTATTTCGTTTATATAATATAATTAGTAGCTTGAAGGTATTATTACTCAGTTCTAACGGAAGTGCGTAGAGATATTTGAGAATATGTGAAGGCTTCCTTAACCTACAGAGCCACCCACGAGCAACAGGATATTTGGTGCCCATGCCTACTAGAGTACTTTACTACCCACACCGAAAACTAACGTTTCGTTCTACGTTTTGAAGCAGTGATGGCTCTGTGGCATTGGCTATGAACTGCCGCGCAGCAGGTCCACGGTTCTAAACCCGCCGCAGGATTGATCTTCACCGCATGGTGGAAGGGCATTTTGCGAATGCCCGCCTGTAGAAAATCTGTTGCCAAGCACTTAACGGTGTGTTCCGGCAGCTGTCCTTGAGAGCCAGAAATTCTAGGTTACGCCTGTTAACATGTTCGACCACATCATCACTTACTATCAGGTGAGATAGTGGCTTACCTAGTAGCTATAAAAAAAAAGTTTATGGAATTTGGCTGAATGACTTACTTTTATTTTTTATTACTTAAAGGTTTTGACCTCTCACTCTCACCCTTTGACCGTTATGTTAGTTAGGGTCTGGTTTTGTTGGTAGAGTGGCGTAATATATCGCTATGGAACCGCGATGTTGGATTCGATTCCTGCATAGGATATAAACAAGTTTTTTATGACAAAGAAATGATCAGTGACAGTGTAGATGACATTAAGGTGGTATTGTATTACATATAGGCACCATGGTGCAAAATTGGTGTTTAGACCTTTCTACCGCTACGTGGTCTAACTAAGTGTTTATATGTTATATATATTTAAAAAATACACCGCGAGGTCGATGCTTCTAGTACAGCACATGTTAATAAGTGAAATAAAACGAATAATGTATTTCAAACCCACCGATGTTCATAATCAAGTAATCGATTGCAATAATCGCAGACCATCGATTAATTAGAAGCAGGTGCTGGCGCAGCTGTCTCGGATTATCTCCTAATGATTAAAGCTACGTTCCCAATAATCCCTCTTCATTATTTGATAACATACAACGAAAGTGATGCTTTAGTGTTTGTGAAAAAACGGGACCTTATTATAGTACCACCAACTTAACTGTGCAGTTTGCGAGGGCGCTGCTGGTCAAGGAAATCAACTACTAACTGTCACAATTTGAAGGAATGTTGTAGTTCTTTTTTCTGCCACCTGAACAGATAAGTTGCTGGGACTGTACTAAACATACAGGGCCTTCCATTCTATCTTTAAGGTGAAGTAAGTCTTAAAAACTCAAATTTTGAACATGTTTATTAGAAAGAGTGTACGCCTTACAGATATGAATAATATGTATAATACCCGGTGCGGTCGGAGTGGGTCATTTAGTATATTTTTTTAATTTAATTTGACTATGAATTTTGTAAGTTAACCCATTGGCATAGGCGATAATGATAACAATAAAATTTTATTCATAACTAGGACATAGTGGTCCTGACGATGCCAACATATTAATTATTGTAAATTAATATTAACTTTATGTTTATGAATTTCTCTTCATAAAAATGATAATATAATATTGTAAAGGATATATATATGATATAACAAATACAGTGCCTGATCCGAAAACACGAGGTTCTTGCGATAGAACAAAATCACGAATACGGCTGTAAAGTTTCGCGTCTAGTTAAGTGTTTATATTAAAATATATATATTTATAGTAATTCATTTCAATACAAATTTTATTTCTAATTATTATGTAGCAAACATATGATAAAGTACGAAAGATTTTGTCCGTTTCTTAAATCTCAATTTCATATGAATTTATTTTCTGTATTAAATCCACATAATTAATATAAATATTGCCTAGTTCTGTTTCGCTCAGTCGCATACGAAACGAAGTCTATCCATCCTACGCCCTAATTCTGTCATTTTTCAAAAACAACTTCGTCTTTTTTGAATCTTAAGTAGCTGATTGAAATCTTCACAAAATGAGTGTTATTATGACAAAGTTCTCAGATATATAAAACCTGAGTTCCACGAGACCTGTTTATTTTCAACATAATAATTTTTATTTGCTCTATCTTCAAAACGGTAGAATAGAATAATATTTATTTGCATAAAGTGTCGGTACATAAACATGGATAGTTTGATTTTCCTAACTTATGATATTTTTTTTAAGAATATATAATAATTTTGATGTGATACCCACCTAAATATTTATTGCTGTTTTGTATTATGTGGGAACTTACAATTAATATTATAGTATATATAAAAAAAATTGTACTCCTGACTTGCCCAGTTTGACAATCAATGATATAAGTTATAAGGCTAATAGATATATTCTAAAAAAAAAAAAAAAAAAAAAAAAAAAAAAAAAAAAAAAAAAAAAAAAAACTATTTGTATTTGTATTCTATTCTATTCTAGTATATTTACTATGCTCTAGTTCCTAGTACATTTTGCCGCATAGTGGCGAGCAAATTATTAATAAAAAAAAGGTAATACCTACATATAACCCTTATGTCAGTATAGTACAGACTATAGTAAAATAACTAATAATAAAAACCGGTCAACTATTTACGGGTCAGACTCACGCTCACGGAAGGCCTTCTACATACTACAACTTGTCAGCTACCATCCTAAGAAAACAACTGGGACCGCAGCTGGTAAGGGAAGTGTCTTCGTAGAATCCACACAATTGTAATTTAGTCATATTTTAAATAAGTACAAAGTGCAGTTCGAGCTCAGTGAATATTTGCATATATGTTTTTAAGCCGTTATCCTAAGCTTCTAGTTGGAAATTATTCGTTTGATTATTTATTTTATATCTAAATTTTAAAATAATAATTCACGTACAGACATATTCTCTGAATAATTTCATCAATTTTGAACACTTGGTATTAAAAATATAATGATACTATATTTGTATGGAAAGCACTACAAAGATCTTATTGCTTTTTTTTATGGGGTAACAACAGAATTCATTATAATAAACACCTAAGACGGGTATATAAGGGTTACATTAAAACTGGTAGCTGTTGACGTCTATTTCACAATTAGGCAATGCTTTCAGATAATAAAATGACTAACCATACTTGGTACCTACCATACAATATACAGAATTAAAAAAAAAAACTCAATATTAAAAAAAAATATACGCAGTATTTAAAAAAATACATACTTGGTATATTAAAATACAAAGTATTTAAAAATTGCTTAAATTTTCTGTTTTGATGAAGTTATAGTGTGATCGGATCAAAACTAGATTTTATTTACATTTTCATCTCCGGAAGGTATGCATTAATTTGTAAACAAAAAAAAAAAAGTCATTCGTATAAAATAAAAGTTTATTATCCGAATGACATCAGGGTATATCACCAACAAAAACATAGATCATTAAATGCACATTCAGCTAAAGCCTTTTTTTTGCATGTTTCTTTAGAGAAGATATATTGCACCAACCTCACCTGATTGGAACAAGGATAGGAAGATGATAATTACTTACATATACCTGCAATAAGAAATACGAAAAGCGTGAAATGGCATTATCGAATGGGCGTAATTATTACTTATTTACAATTCTGTAATCGGAATAATCGTGGTTATTTAACCTTTTTGCAAAGTCGGTGAAGTTGTTACGGAGTGGGAAGCAATCGACCGTCATAATACATTTTTTTCTCGCTTTTACATAGAAACATACAACCATAAATACATTCAGAAATATTAACTTTTTAGTGAGGTGAACGTACTACGTACCTACTAATAATTTTAGTTTTAGTCTAAGGGCCTGTTTCAGAATGTTTGAGTAAGTTCCGGTTATACTACCCAGAACATAAAATAACCGAATGATAAAAATGACAGTTAACATGCAGGGCGTTTCAAGCTTTAACCGATGGATAGGCTAAATCGATGACTGTGAAGCGCAAAGTTAGTGTTTTATTTAGTAAATATGTTCTGGGTAGTATAACCGGAACTTACTCGAACATTCTGAAACAGGCCCTTGGTATAGTAACAAAGAAAGCAAACTCACTACATAGTATCGTATAGCTTCTCGCTATCTGTCTGTCCCTATGTATGCTTAGATCTTTTTAACAACGCAACGGATTTTGATGCGGTTTTCTTTAATAGATAGAGTGATTCAAGAGGAAGGGTTTATATGTATAATACCTACATACATAATATAGCAGAGAAACACTGATAATATAATAGGTTTCTAATGTAATGTCGTAAATAAACACATACTTTTGCTCTTACATTAAAAACGCTGACTGAACCCTACGAGATAGATCAAAATGATGAAAAATATGGTCTACATAAAAGTCCGCGATGGTATATGTCTATCTCTTAGGGATAACCCACAATAACCATATTTTATTCTTTACTTTTTACGATAAATAATCATTCTCGATCGTGCGCTTGAAGAGTCAAGACCTCATGAGGATGCTTCGTGTAGAAGCGAAACGCGTCGAAAATTCTTCCGGTTTGGCTGCGTGGCGTTTGTGACGTCACGTTGGCTTAGCAGGAGAATTAGGCGGAATTGTCACTAGATATATTTTTATATTTTTTAAGTGTTTTATTAATATATTAATTTGATGTTTTCGTAAAATATTTTAAAAATATTTGTTATTATTAAATAATGGAAGCTATTTTAGGCAATACAGCATAAATCCTTATCCAATTAATGATATCAAATACATTGTACATTGAATATAAATCAATATGACCCTTTACATCATTCGATTTATAGTTGTGCGTTGTATGTTTCACATGGCCTATTATACGAGTATGTCGCTCTTTCAAGAGTATAACCTCTAAAGAAAACATGTTTGTATTGTCTAATTACATAAAAGCTGTGAACGTTGTATATAAAGACATTCTGTAGTATATTTAGTGTCAGCATTGCACCCGAGCGAAGCCGGGGCGGGTCGCTTGTTAAATTATAGAATAATATTTTTTTAGTAATGTCTTGTACCTAATATTAACGATCTAAAGCATGAAGACTACTATCTAAGCTGATGGTATACTGTGAGGTGCTTGGAGACTGATTTTATTTTAGATGAGTATATTGAAAGACCGTTGCCCATGCTGTGCCGGACTTGAATTGCATCCCCTATATCTTCCTGTAGGAATCGTAAGAGTCAACGAAGGGGATAATACCAGAAGGCGGCAGCGTCTTTTGAAGAACTGTCTTTTGAAGCGCTCGTAGCGAAGTTTACTTAGCTGCTTTCAACCGATCAGCAAAGTTAAGCAACGTCGCTCGCGGTCATGAGTTGGATGGGTGACCGCTAGTAACATTACTACTGAGCGTTTCCGTGCTTCGGTGGGCACGTTAAGCCGTCGGTCCCGGCTGTTGTCTTACGATGGCAGTCGTTACAGCATGGTGGTAGGGCATTTTGCGAATGCCCGCCTGGCTAGCTACCACCCTCAAGTAGAAAATCTGTCGCCAAACACCAACGGTGTGTTCCGGCAGCTGTCCTTAGCCTGAACAACATCTTCGACCGCATCATCACTTACCATCAGGTGAGGTAGTAGTCAAAGGATACCCTATCAGCGATAAAAAAAACTTACTCTGCAATCCCAAAAGTCCTGCCAAGCGTAGGGATTATGGCAAACAAGCTGGTCATAAAACCGAGGTCAAAACCTTTTACAATGTTCTTGTGTTGTCAGAAAACTTATCGACCTCACATAATATGTGGTAAATGACCATGATGATTCATGTTATTAAAACGTCCATTTTAAATGATCTGAGCAATCAAAAACACGGTAAATACCCCGTTTCTAATAAAAACTATAGTGTAATTGACCGTGACAGTTTAAAAAACTCAAAACGCCGGCTTGTCTATATTTCAAAATTAATGTAACAACAGCACGAAAAGTTAAACACTTCTCAAGAAATGCTAAAATTGCCTAATTACTGTGAAAATTGAAATTACTGAGAACATTCAGGTACAGTAACCGACATAAATCTACACAATTTGTCGTTACAAAAGGTACCAATAGCACAGTGTGAAAAAAAAACTTTAATTTTAACGTTTAATTGAAGTAATAATGCGTACTAGTTATTACCATAGCCTAATTAATTCTAAAATTTTAGAAATGATAAACAAAAAAAATATTATTAAAACGCATATTAAATTTTTACATGAGGCCCCGAGTTTCTTGCACGTTCTTCTCCCAGTGGCTATATACAATTTTTTGCTGAACGTGGCAGTACATTGTAGAATATTTTAATATTAAAATTTGTAATCGCGTCGTTGACGCCTAAATTGAATAAATGATTTAATACACTTCCCGGTTACCGATTGAGCTGAAATTGGCATACATGTGTAAATCACGTGACAATGCAATATTATGATGACATAGTGCTGATCTGATGATGGAGTTTGAAGGTGGCCAAAGGAACTTACCCCAACCTCATCGAGTTGGACTCATTTGAATCGTTTAGACGAGTATATATATATTTTTTTTTTTGACAAAAGCATAATAAAGTCGTCATGTTAAAAAGTTATTTTTTGTAGAAAATAAGCTTGTTTAATAAACGGAACCTACCTTCTTAAAAAGTAACGGATTCGACTTTAACCACTTCAAATTATGAAATATCTCTATAAGTCGGATCATGGAAATAGGAGCTCTTGTAGTCTTTCGAATCAGCATGGTACCGACTCCAACAAGTTATTTCATATTTTTTGTCGAGGAACGCGATTCCATTATTTTTTAAGAATTTTGTTGCTGAAAGTACTAAGCAGGTATTATTATTAATTATGTAAGAGAATCTTTCATTAATAACGTTAATTAAACGCGCGGCTTTTTGAAATATCAACTTCAACTAATGTATACTTTTTATTTTGTATAATAATTATTTTGCAACATGTTAATGATCGATACATAATGATGTGGAAAAATCAAATATAGATTTATAGTAGGTACATAATTACATTCTTATTGCTCTTATCAGTGTCCTTTCCTAACTTGAAGCGCTCTTAGCGTACCTTGCTTAGTCGATCTTAACCGATTAACTACGGTGAGCATCGTCAGCTGCGGTCATAACTTGAATAAGTGACCGCTAGCAGCATTTACTGCTGTGTGCGCGTGCTTCGGATGGGACCAGGCAGCGGTTGTTGTCTAAGGATGGTAAACCCTCAAGTAGAAAATCTGTCGCCAAGCACATGACGGTGTGTTCCTGTAGCTGTCTTTGATAGCCAGTAATTCTAGGATAGCGTGAACAACATCTTCGACCGCATCCTCCATACTAAAGCATACTATGGCTAATTTTTTTTTTTATTCAGGTTAGCAAGCATTTGACCACTTATTTAAAGATAAGTACCCCTGAAAAGGATACGGACGGACGGATGGCTTAGGAATAAATTAAAACTTAGCAATAGGATCCCATTTTCTGGAACGGAGCCTTAAAAGAGTTAGGTATATATTGCCAAAGTACTCATATAAGAGTATTTTCAAAAAATGAAATTTAAATCCAGTTGTAGGGATAGATAGATAGATATCCTGTACTGTACTGTACTGTATCAGCCGGATCGTCAACTGCTGAACACAGCCTCCCCTATTAAGGGGGGTATATGCCATAATCTCCACGCTTGGCAGGCGGCTTGGGGATCGCAGTGTAAGATAGCAGTTCTTTAAAAGGCGCTGCTGCCCACCTTCCAGTATTTTTCCCTTAGTCGCCTCTTACGAACCCACGGGATGATATGGGGAGGTGCAATTCTAACCCGGCACCCCACGGGAAGATAGATATACAGGCAAAATTAATTAAAAAAATATATACTGTAGCTTTTATAAACTAAATTCCAGCGCCAAACAATAAATAACGTTTATTTTGATTTCAGCCGTCAATAAATATGACATTATTGACATGAACAAATAAACAGGGGAGTTAACCGAGTCCCCGTACTCTACCACACCTTATTAACTAATTTTTAACGGACAAAACAATTCGTGATAAGATAGCATAACAAATATTATGGCTCTCCATTGACATTTAAGTTAAAAACATTTTTATCACCTCGCGTGACTCTACGCCGTAGGTAGAGTAGGGGTAATTAGAGGGTCAATGCTCTACCACCCCGATGCAGAAGGGTTGAAGGAGTTTGGGCTCTATTTTTAGGATGACTGAGTTTGTATTTACATGTAGAGTAAGGTAGAGTCAGGTAGGTTGTATGCGAGGTTGTGAGTCGTTTTGTGTGACGGAAACTTGGAAACATAGGATCGGTTTACTAAAGTCAGAATAATATCGTTGTTTCCGTAGTAAGGTGTCAAAGTTTTCAAACTAGGTATACCTGAATGTGTCTGAGATAGAAGAGTATAAAGAGTAGACCGTTGCCCTAAAACAACACCTTGGTCCTTGGTCGTTAAGCCTTAAATTTAGTGCCTTCACTGAGATTCTAAAACCCTGGCAAACTGTAACTAATGTAAGACACGCTGTTTTATATAACTCATTTATGAAATAGTTGAGTTTGTGTCATTCAAAATTATGTTGTGTTGTTTGAATTTAGTTCAAAACTGATTATGGTCATTATTAGTAGAACAAACAGGAATTCCCGCGTGGTCTTCGATACTCATATAAATAATGTACACTCTTTTTTATGGCATTCATGTCTTTTTAGGATTCAGTCTATTTTTATAAGAAATTTGCTAAGTAGACGAAATATTTTTATCAATACAAAATCGCAAATATACGATAGGAAAAATTTAAGTCATGTGCGGGATAAAATATTATTATTATTTGATAAAAATATTTTTTACAATATTTATTTTCCATATTATTGGTTCGGTAACTATATGTAAGAATGGTTAAAAGAAATACAATAGGTTTGTTTCAATATCGTCTAATATGTTTTTTTTATATTCGACTCAGACAGATTTTTCACATAACAGATAAAGCCTAGAAAAGTACAAATTAGAATTATAATGGATCAGAATAATAACCACTACAGAAACCTAGGATCAGGAATCATTGATGTATATCCAACGTTTAAAGCTGTGATCTTTGAAGTCATTATTAAGAGATATTTAATATTATCATATCGGTAGAGCGGTGGATTAATAGGTACAAAAACATCTTTGACATGGACTAACAAGCAAAGTTTTACCCAGAATTTAGGCAATTGTTCTCATTCCCCAGTATCGGTAGAAAGGATTTCCTTTCTACTGATGTCCTAAACATTTGGGACAGTACATAGGTACATTACGAAACCAGTTACAGGGACAAAAAGGGCTGGAAAATTAGTTCTCTTGTGTGAAGGTTTTCCAAAATGTCAGACTGAGGGACGAGGATGGAGAGACCTCGTGTTGCATGCGGGTGAGCGAAACAGAACTATACAATATTTTAATAGCATGAACGAATTTTTTACAATAATTTCGTAATATTTTCCATTTGCTTTATCACATGGTTGCTACATAATAATTATTAATAAAACTTGTATTGATACAATATACTATAAAGACACAAAACCTTGAGCGAAATTTTAGAGCTGAATTCATGATTTTTTTCTATCAAGAAATATATATAGTCGTGTTTTCAAATCAAGCATAGTATTTTTCGTATCCTTTAGAATATTATATATTTGATTTATATATGTATGCCTGATAATGAGCAACATGCCACCACTCACATCACGTATCAGGCGGGAAATTAAATATTTTAACATTTGTAACCTTCTTGTAACTAAGATACCTAACTATTCTACATTTTTTTTTTATTTCATTTTCTCGGAACAAGCCCGAGGCCCACCTGATGTTAAGTGGACTAACCTCTGTCTATAGCAGACGCATTTCGTCAACAACGAATTGCACTGTGCCCGTCACTTGTTAGGTCTCATTAGCCTGTAATTTTTCTGCCTCTCAAGGACTGCTGCCGGAACACACCGTTAGGTGCTTGGCGACAGATTTTCTACTTGAGGGTGGTCGCTAGCCAGGCGGGCATTCGCAAAATGCCCTTCCACCATACATGAGCATGCTATTCGTGATCTTAAAACAATATTGTTTGAATTATCTCGCAAAGTTATTGAAAACCAATGATCATGATTCCATAAAACCGTCAAAATATTAAATGTCATCAATTCAACAAGATATTCTCATCATCATATAAACAGCCGGAGTACTAATGAAAAAAGAAAAAATGTATAAAATATAGGTCTCTCAGGTTTTGATCGTTTCTTATGTATATTTGAGATTTATATGTGTGCATCGCCACAGGTTACGTGTTTAGTAAACTTTTGGGAAGATATTACGCAAAACATTAGCGTTCCTGACACGAACTAAGCATAGTTTTCTCTCTGTATTACATTTATATTGAGGCTGTTGGATATTTTTGCCGTTGGATCCCAGTTTACATAACATACCCACCTAGCTGTATACAATATAACATATACCGGGTATTGACGATAATTTCTAGGAGGAACATACGACACTATACTAACTTAAATTATACAGCGTGACAAGTACAAGGCAAGACGTGGAATGCCGAGCCAGAATGTCTCTTAGAGGTAAAACTGGAAGAAACAAGAGTCAAACTGGAAGGATTTTACAATGTGATCCCCAAGACGTCTGCCAAGCATGGAGACTGTAGCAAAACTTCTTCAACGGGGGAGGCTGTGTTCAGCAGTAGTCAACACGGCTGATACAGTACATTTACGGCCACGAAACCGAAGTAAATATACCGTTGATAAATTAATTTTACCAACCCTACACGCGTGGGATATGAGTATGAAGATAATTGTCGTATATAAAATATATCTTAAACAAAAATACTACAATTATATATTTTTTTACCGGCGGTATGCCTTTATTAACAAAATACTACGAACTATATACAACACTACAGCTACTACAATAAAAGCATTTGGACTCATAGGCAGTCCAAATGCTCTAGCCCACTACCAGTTGGCAGCGTGCCCAGCATGCTGGCAGCATTGTCCCGTTGAATTGCAATGCTTATCAATCTTATCTACAATTATATAATACAATATTTCTCTCGACCAACAAATTTCTTCGATGTAACAAATTAATCTTCACTTTCCCCTCATCAAAGTATCAGCTAGGTAAACTACACCAAGTCAATTTGTCAGTTCTCTGAAGCTAACTCTGCTAAACACCTCGCGGTTCAGTTGTAATACTATCATAAACAACAGTATGGTGCCATAATGACAATTCTATTGTTAGCTATGTTGTAGTCTTTCTCAATTATTATACTCATAGCACATCTGTCTTCTTTGACTGAAAGTTATTGAAATCACTGAAGTTTAAAAATCATGATGATCAATTTTGAAGCAGAGATGGCATTGGCTATGGACTGCCGTGCCGCATGTCCATGGTTCGAATCCCACCGCGGTCTGGAGCTTCACCGCATGGTGGAAGGGCATTTTGCTAATGCCCGCCTGGCTAGCGACCACCCTCAAGTAGAAAATCTGTTGCTAAGCACCTAACGATGTGTTCCGGTGGCATTCCTTGAGAGTCAGTGAAATTACAGGCTCATGAGACTTAACAAACTATGTCTCAAGGTGACGGGAGCAGTGCAATTCGTGAATTGTGACCAAATGCATCTGTTATAGGCAGAGGTTAGTCCGCTTAACATCAGGCCTCGTGCTTGATCCGTCACAATATCATTAAAAAAACATTTTAAATAGTAAATGATTTATGATACAAAAAAACGTTATCAATTAGCTAGTTAAATAAATATATTACTACCGATGCTGGATTGTAGCCTGAGCCGAAGACGAGGGCGTACTGAATAGAGGCGATTTAATAATAAAGCTTTATTTAATTCCATTGAGCCTATTACAATACAGTCTGATTAATAAATATGATAAATAGAATGCTTTTTTCATAATTTCAATTGCATTATGATCAGGTTAAATCTGGTTATTTTGGTTATTATTTTGTCTTGGCTTTTTTACCCCTTCGGGTAAAAGCCTCCTCCAAGGACTTTCATCTTTCTTTGTGTCTAGCCAAGGATATCCAATTTTTTGCGTGCTACCTTTACCACATTATCACTTACCAACAGGTGAGAAAGTGGTCAAAGGCTAAACTATCATAAAAAATGTATGGTATAGGAGAACCAACAAACAGGCGGCTCGACTGGTGATAAGAGATCACCGTTTCCCATGGACATCAGCAACACCAGAAGTATCAAGGATACTTTGCCGGTCTAAATGCGAATAAATTCTATAATAGCACCGCATTTAAGTTCATGTTGGAGCTTAAAAAACAAGCTTTTCATGTTTTAATTGTACACTATTATAATGGGTGCGGAAAGTTAATTGTTTCAATCAAGATAACAAGATTTTTATACTGGAAGTGATAAAGCCGAGATTAAACTAATTATCGTAGTATTACAACTATTTTAATATACCTATTAGTATAATAAAGAGTTATAATTTTTACTTATTTCATACTACTATGCGCTTACAATAAAAAAACTGGGCCAGTACGAGTCGTACGCTTTTTAGATTCCGCATTACAAAAATTCGTTAAAGAAAAATTATTAGTTGGTTTCGATTGCAATTTAAAAACCGTGTTATATATCGGCGTTTTTAGCATTTCATGGTTAAAAAGAGGATATGCTACAATTTGTACCAAATTTTCAGAGGTCTGATTAGTTTACTATTTGATAAAGACCCCATAAAAAAAATTCTCAAGTAAAAACTATGAACACCTAGCCCTCCAATTATTATTTAATAATATAGTTACCTGAAAAAATATATCATGTATTTGTATTTTATTCAATAGACTCGAGATGATGACACATTCTAGGATGAAAACTTTTTTGTCTTACTTCACATATGTTGCAGCCCCTTAAAGCTAGTATTTAAATTATGACGAAACTTCGTTTGCACGGAAGTGGTACGTGCACTCTAGCCTTAAAAAAATCTAGTCAGCTATTCATGTCCCATACATACACCTTTAGCACATAAAGACCAGAGTTTCAGGTTTGCAATTTTCAGGCCATTTACTAGCTAGAGATCCGTGATATATGGACAGAAGGACGAACAGGTCTGTCTAGACAGTCTTGTTAATAGGGTTCTGTTTTGCTTTTTGGGTACGAAACCCTAAAAAGTCTATGATAAAATTGCATCATACAGCCAAAACCAAGGCGATTATTATGATCTTCTTGATTCTTGATGAAATCGTTCACTCATCCACAACGTCCACAGTTGAAAAAATGCCTCCCTCATCAAGGTGTACCATAATGGCTACGCTTGGCAGGCGTCTTTGGGATGGTAGTGTAACATGGTGCTACCTATCTTCTGATTATTTCCCCCTTCGTCTTCGACTTCTACAGAAAGATATTGGGGTATATAATTCTAGCTCGGCACCCCACAGAGAGAGTAATCATATATATTTTCATAATATATTTTTGAATAGGATTTTTTTTACTAATACAACTACGTCATCACAGTAGTGTAAAAGTTGTACTATACGCAATTAGTCTGATATTGCAAAATCTTTATGGACAAATAAGCAGAATGGAGCTCTTAAAATACTTATTAGAAAAGTTTCTATCTCTACCGATAATTGGGAGAGTTCTAGTAAATTTGTAATAGCCGTAAAGGTTAGCGTCCACTAAGCCCGATATTCCTTTTCGGGTTCCATTGCAAACCATAATCCTTATTGTAGCGTGTACGTATATCTCGATCATATTATTTTTTTATATATATAAAATAAAATGATAAGACTCAAAAGTTTTAAGTTTGGTACCCTTATAAATTTATAAAGTTGCTACATGGTAAAAAAAATACATTTCCTCATATAATTTTTGGATAGTTGACCTGAATGAATCCGAAATCGTTGCTAGATTTTAAATATTTAATGTCACATGTGACATATACACCGTGTCCCAAAATTCAACGATAAGCCGACATCGGTGCATGGATTACTCATGACTCCTCGGAAAAAAAAAAAAAATTATAACTGTTTTTTTTTATTAATTACAGAGACTTTTATAAATTTCATCGATATTCGATACCCATTATGCTATTTTCAACTACCATGACCACAATTTTTGACATATTTTTGTTATTTTTTGTGCATTAGCAACCTAAGAAGGACGGCTATCTACCACAATCCTTTAAAATTACAGAAAGTCTGTAGTTATTTTACAAAAATCAGTAAAAAAAAAATTTTTTCTTATAATTTTCATAGATTTTAACATTCTATGCACTTTCTATAGTCTGGGTTAAAAAAAAAAGTATGGACACTACCATGGCAAGTTTTATTAAAAGTTGGCGCAACTTTATAAAAGTCTCTGTAATTAAAAAAAATAGAGTTATAATTTTTTTTTTATTTTTTCCCGAGTAGTCATGAGTAGGTCCATGCACCGATGCCGGCTTATCGTTGAATTTTGGGACACGGTGTATATAAAAATATACTTTAATTTAAATATGCATGCCCTTAGTTGCTATTTATGATTTTATATCGAGTGGGTAAACATTTTTTATTTATTTATTTATTTTAATATGAAAGCATTTTCCGAAAAATCAAATAAGTACTTACATGTAAAAACATATTTTGAAACTATTTTAATATGGATTACAGTTACGTAAAAGTTTTATAATTAAATAATAAGGATAAGAGATTCGATATTAAAAAAAACACTTTTATAGATATAGTTTTATAGATATAGTATCCTTTTATCTTCTATCTGTCCCTTTTATCTTTGTACAAAGTCTACTAGGATATTCTTCAGCCTCTATTAACTCAACGACAGCGACTCCAATCAATCATTGTTTCATACTATAAAAATACAATCCATTACCCGGGTCAGGTGCAGTGGACATTAACCTTAAGACTAGCTCTAATAAAAGTTATTGCCACGTTTGGAGATCAGAAAAGGGCAGATATGTCATAAAAACCGTTCAGAACGAGACTAATAAAAGAAAGATCACAATAAAAAAGGACAATGAGTGCAATAACATGGGGGATGGGGTCAAGGGTAAAAAAACAAATAAAATAACAACCTCTTCATGTCGCAAACGATACGGTATAGTCATCGTCTTCCCTTATCCCATTCATGTGGGTCTGTCAATTTACAATATTACATTTCTGTAATAAAACAAGGAACGCCACAAGAATATACTGTAAGACTCCGACTGTGGTTATATGACCAGCTCTCCACCTGACATTAACTTTCTTAAGCGCTAATAGGCAGCAACATCCTACTAACATATTGTATTCCCTATTCGCCTTCTACTACATTATTTCGCAGGAACACAACGTTTGGTGTTTAGCAACAGATTTTCTACTTAAGGGTAGTAGCTAGCCAGGCGGGCAATGCCAAAATTCCATACCACTATACATACTGCAGCCACTACATTCAAGGACAGGGCTCACACATATACCTACCTATAATCTTTAAAAATGTCGGTATCGGGAAATGAACCTACGTCTAAGTTACTTCTAAGTCTAAGAATATGTGGTTCTATGGCATTGCCTAAGAAAGTTATAATAATAACAATAAAAAACCGACTTCAAACATAAAATACACACTATCAGGGATAACTTAAATAAGTTATTGCAATTCAACGGGGCAATGCTGCCAGCATACTGGGCACGCTGCCAACTGGTAGTGGGCTGGAGCATTTGGACTGCCTGTGAGTCTGTAATGACTTATGGGTTGTGTAAATGCTTTCATTGTAGTAGCTGTAGTGTTGTATATAGTTCGTATTATTTTGATAATAAAAGCATACCGTGGATTAAAATAAAAAAAAATAAATTAAATGATACCTATGACTACCACCAGCTTTTATAAAATCATCAACATCAATACACCCTGTAAACAGTTATGACTATGAGGTACATACACAAAAAAATACAGTCGGATTCAGAACCTACACCTTTTTTCAAGTCGGTTAAAAAGAGGTCCCTATAGATAATAGGAGTTATTTTTATTTTTTCTTCTCTTTACTCTACCGTGAAAACAGTAATGCGTAAATGCGTCAAACTTGATATGATTATAGACCAAGTTCTATCACAACATCAAATACTAAAAAATAGTCCAGTGCTGGTCAGACTCTAACTAAAATTCTCGATCAGCTTGAAACAATAAAAGATTTGTGGGACATTCTGTTGGCTTATTCCACTAAACCCCAAAAATCATTCCACTTCAACCCCAACGCGATTTGATACGCAACATGGTGTGCGAGACCAACTCGCTCTTGGCCGGTTGTTTTAATTACATACACGTTTATCTTTTTTCTGATTGCGAATCCAAATTTACATTATTTTTTAATTATTTTGAATTAATGAAAGCCGAGCGGTAATAGCTTTGGACTACCTTGCCGCTGGTTCGATCCGCACCGCCGGCCTGAGCTTCACTGCATGGTGGAAGGGCATTTTGCGAATGGCTGGCTAGCTACCACCCTCACGTGGAAAATCTGTCGCCAAGCAACTAACAGTGTGTTGCGACAGCAGTCCTAGAGACGCAGTAAAATTACAGGCACGTCTATATGTCTCAGTGGGACGAATCTCAAGCGTGTTCCATTATAATCACGTAAAAAAAAATTGGTAAAGTTGTGATAAAATATTCTGCAAGAAATCTTAAACTCGAGGGAAGTTTACGTATTCGTGAGGCTACATCACTTTCGTGAGACCTCCACCGGAAATACCCAGGAGGGGAGGGAGGGCTTCCCTTGCCCCTTGCAGCACTTCCGGTCTGAATATTTCACGAGAGGCAAAACGTTACTCGTTTATTATTGGCTAAGCCGTTTTTTAACCGCTCCCAGTTTTATTACATTCATTTTGTGGAATTAAAAATACGACAGCTGTTACCGTTTTACGATACTTTTTATTGGATACACTTTGCGTTATTAAAAACGATAACGTGTTAAGCTTTAATTTCACTGAAATGATAAATCTATTTAAATATTTGGAGTTTTCGTAACTATTACCTGCTGAAACAAGCTAGGGTAGCTTTGCTTGCGTTGAAATAGATTATATCGTAGGATCTACTCTAAGTGAATTAAATTTAGTAAAAACGAAAAACGGGCCAATGGCGAGTTGGGCTTTAACACCCTTTGGTTTTGGTTTAATTTCCTTTTGATTCCGTACCAACAGATACTCTGAGACCTTAAAGTCGACTTTTGCTTGCACGAGTTCAAAAAACAGTACCGTCAACATTTTGATAAAATATGTTAGTTTTGTTACGTTTACCCATGGAAGTAATAAATATTACGTACTTATTACTTCCATGCGTTTACTATAGGTATGGTATTAATTTTGACATAACGAACGGACGTTTTATTGACATACTATAGGGGTCAACCGCTTTGTTGATAAGAGTAACCCATGGAAGTAATATGTACTACGTTGTACGTAGTGCTTATTACTTCCATGGAGTAACCTCATTGTTGACCAAAAAATTAACAATAAAACGAATAAATGATATAGAATTAACAATATTTTAATTAATGAGTATTACCACCATAAGCATCAATCACACATCGTAACCTATTTAGTTATTTTCAACTTTATTGTCAAAAAGTTTTACGTAATTATCTGTGGGACATTCTCTGTCGTTATTTAGTTGGGAAGAATAACATCTGTGCACTCGGAACGTTAAACGAATCGATTTGAAAACTGTGGAACGTTATCATACCGCAACTGCAGCAAGCTATCGTATTTTTTCTTTACATATCGAGATTCGACCTGCACTTCTGTCAGGTGTGACTTATTATATGATGTTGTACGTTAGATATTGGACGAGAAGCATGTCAAGTCTGACGCTTCTGTGTGTTACTGTTTATACGAAGAGCCAATAGCAAAACCTTAAAAAACACACCCTTCAAGTATGGACCCCCTTTTATCTTTAACATGTTGTTATTATTGTTACTTTTTAGGTATTTCGTACTAGCACTTGTTCTGTGATTGGCTACTTATTACCGTTCTAAAGATTATTGATATTTTTTTTTAACCATGATGTGGTCGAAGATGTTGTTCAGGCTAACCTAGAAGTACTGGCTCTCAAGGACAGCTGCCGGAACACACCGTTAGGTGCTTAGCGACAGATTTTCTACTTGAGGGTGGTAGCTAACCAGGCGAGCATTGTCCTACCACCATGCAAAACATTCGCCGAGGCTTAGTAGAAGGGTCCCATTTTCTAGATCCTTAGCAAGACTTTTTTTATATCATTTATCTACAATGACTACAATTGGCCACCAACTCGCCTGTTGGTAAGCGACGGTGTGGCGGAAGACGGAGCGCGTCGGTCTTGATTAAATCTCTATCTCACTCTAACCTTGGAGATGCTTACAGATTCTGTCTCTCAATAAAAACTCAGAAGGCAACATTGTTCCTAAAAAATATTCTTAAAATAGAGATTGTTCTCCATTCTGAGGGAATACATTATAATTTATGCAAGGTTTCATCAAAATTTCAGATTGTCAAGTTCAAGTAGCGAGCTTGCCTTTGCCAGAGTGATTTTTGACACAACGAATTGTTGTCTATCTTTTATCTGTTTGTCCAGCTTTTCACTCAAAATCATTGTACAGTCTATATTTCTGTGTTAGCCTGAACAATATCTTCGACCACATCATCACGTACCATCAGGTGAGATAGCGGTCAAAGGCTAAACTATCAGGCATAAAATACGTATAATTTTTTGTCCCAATTCTTTTCACGTTGAAAAATATCTCTCTATCATCAAATCATAAATAAATGAATGAAAATTTACCGTTCCATACAAACGCCGTAGGTTGATCACTCTCTTATTTGAGGATTTAGGTCCAAAGCAAAGCATGATATCGATTGAACTCGACATTATCTAGGCTTGTATGATGCCGATATCTTAATAAGATAATTAACTTGAGAGTTATGAGCTTGGAAACATTTTCATATAACATTTTCGAGGCTCATAACTTTCAACTTAATTATCTTTTTAAAATTTCGGCATCATAGAAGCTTAGATAAAGACGAGATCAATCGGTATTATACTTAATTCTGGACCTTAAACCTCAAATAAGGGAGTGATCACCCTACGGCGTTTGTATGGAGAAGCGACCGGCCAGTTCAACCTTAAACGTAGATACACTCGTACCTATATAGCGTCGTAAAATATCTAAACTCAGCTAGATAATCCTGTTATTACACTGTACCATTAGGATGTCTGGCGCCTACGTTTAGGGATGGAACACAATGTCGTAGGTCAAGAGACACCTATATAAGTAGCTCAGTGTTCAGGGGGACACGAGATAGGGGAGCGAGATGTTGGACCTATACAAATACATTTCTTAGTCTTAGGTCAGGAACTAAAGCTTTTAGAGGACAGTTAATGAGCTTAACTTTGTCTATATGGTTAGGGTAAGTACGCCTGAAGTCTTAAGTAAAGGTACCTATTAAAATGACTTTTTAGAACTGTATTCACAAAATAGGACCGCTTATATAGGGTGGAAACTTTCAGCGGGGCAGTAAGGGGAAGTACCTTATCCGTTGCAGCTACTCGGAAATGGTTTTAGAAGACTATCCACATTTTTTTATGGAATTCTGATACCCATTAACGGATTGAAAAAAAAATTACACAAAGCAAGAAAATACCCATTTTACACAAAAAAAAATTTGATGCCAATCGATCCTGTTTCTAATACTGATCAATACTTATATGGGACCAACCATAGTTGGAGAACTCAAAAGTAGTCGCCAAAGACCATTTCCCCGAGTAACTGCAACGGAAAAGATACTTCCCCTTATTGCCCCGCTGAAAGTTTCCACCCTGTATAATGAATACAGTTAACATCATTATTACAGTCAAAATAGATTTGGGTATTTTATTTTTTTTATATGCCTGATAGGTTAGCCTTTGACCACTATCTCACCTGATGGTAAGTGACGATGTGGTCGAAGATGTTGTTCAGGCTAACCTAGAAGTACTGGCTCTCAAGGACAGCTGCCGGAACACACCGTTAGGTGCTTGGCGACAGATTTTCTACTTGAGGGTGGTAGCTAGCCAGACGGGCATTCGCAAAATGCCCTACCACCATGCCATAACGACTGCCATCCTAAGACGACAACCGGGACCGACGGCTTAACGTGCCCTCCGAAGCACGGAAACGCTCAGTAGTAATGTCACTAGCGGTCACCCATCCAACTCATGACCGCGGGCGACTTTGCTTAACTTTGCTGATCGGTTGAGAACAGCTAAGTAAATTTCGCTACGAGCGCTTCAAAAAATATTATTGCACACAATAGTGTGTGTACCACCACAATGGTGTAGTACTTGTTCGTAAGTACAATCGACCTCAATTGCGGAACTACATTGCCTTAAAAAGTGAAGAAAGACTTCCTTATGTCCTAAATCTGTTATTTGATGCGACATGCCTACACGTACGTATGCGTTGCGAGAAATGATCTGTGGAGTAAATATGGTTGATTCGTTTATGGTACATTGAATTGTTCCCTTGTAATGTATTCAAAGCAGGCGATATGAAATTCCGGAGTGACGTCATAGCAGAATATGCCCATGGCATAGATTAGGATATTAGTATCTAGGTACCATTGTAGCCATATATCTTTAGATGTCTTCGTATAAAAACTATGAGACTAACATCGTGATTATATTCAAAGATCTGCAACACTGAAAATTATTTGAAGTTTAAATTTAAGAATTATAAAGGATTTTCAGTCTTTGTTAAGGGCATTTTTCGAATGATTGGGCATTTTTCGACATGGCTAGCTAATTAGCCCTCAATTAGAAAACCTGTCGAAAAGCACCGAATGCCACACCATTAGAAACTTGACATAAGAATCAGTTCCCATTTACTGTTATGGCTGTCTTCTCCTTGGACCAAACCATCACCACAATCATAATTAGTAAAAGTGTAGCATCAGCGTAATAAAAAATATGTCGTGTTTTAGGAAAACTATTTTAGGGTGAAATCTTCCACGATATTAAGTCAAAAATGACTGATTAGGACTTGAATATTTTATATGAAAAGAGATTATGAAATTGGGTCTCACACTAATTTGTGTGAATTACGTTCCATGCTAATTTGTGTGAATCGCATCTTTTAGATTTACACATTTATGTGCAGTGAGAGAGATGGATGTCGGCCTAGGTAATAAGTATGCTGGTTTTCCAATGTCAGAAGAAGCAAAAATTGTATACAAACTTGCGGACTTAGTAGTGACATTAAGATATTTGTATCATACACATATCATATAGAGTATATGTGGGTTTTAATGGGCGGTGTGGTCACTCGCCGACTACGGCATTCAAATGAAAACAATACCGACTTCTACATAATATACAAAGCCTACACGATATTTACATAATTGTGCTCCACTTTCTACACTTCCGTATTACTGAGAGGAATTCTGGGACATAGGCCAAAAGATAGGATGCCTAGTGTCTCTTAGGGCATAAATTCATTTCTTTTTTCCCCTTAATGTGTTTATCATTATCCTAAAATAAGAATGCCAGCTCTTTGTTCCGCCTAGTTGTGAGTCATTTCTTAAACAGACCAAGTGTGTATCGGGCGTCGCTCATTTAAGGTTCCGCCTGCAACAGATCGAAAAAGAATAAAAGTGTTAATAAAGAATAAAAGAGTAAAAACCAGTATGTTTCAATCATAGCTTAAGAACTAGAATATAAATCGGCATCTTAATATTTGTTGGTTTACTGAATACCAGCATTACGAAATTTCAGATTTTTAACTAGTTTAGTTTATGATAAGCACCCCGTACCAAAATGGTATAAAATTTAGAACTTTCATATTTTTCATTCATATAATATTTTGATAAAAGAAAATACTACCATCATGTTAATATTTTACTCAATGTACTCTAGACGATGATATCTCACATCCTAGGTTCCCAAATGGTTTAAGTTTACGACTACCTTCTCATGTATGACCTGAAAAATATATATTGAATTGAATTTCAAGTCTAATACTAATTTTTGAGGTCAACATTTTAGACAAAACTCCAAATTCCAGGCCTGTAACTCATTTCGCTTACGAGATAGAGACCATTGACGTTATCGGAAAACAACGCCTTAACAGTTAAAACTCCACAATATAAGATCTCCTATATCCTATAGTATGTAGTCATAATAAACTCCCACATACAGCTCCACTCAATCTTCATTTAGATCAATGAAATCCAAATATGGCCGTCACAACACCATCGGAAGTCATTATGGCACAAAGTCCTTCTTGCCCAAAATGGAAGTCAAAATTACTTCAATTCCAGACACGTGCGAGACCATTGTCTAAATTCCGGAAGTCTGCACTGGTTCCTTTATTTTGAGAATTAATATTTATCCTAGAATGAGACTAGTTCTAAGAAACTTAGTCAAAAAATATGGATGGTCAAGTCTAGGCTCTAATATTTGGGGTTTAAGGATGCAAAAAACCATGCATGCAAAATTTCACAGTGTTGGAACACTTGTTATTAAAAATATGATGTTAATTGCGTTTTGTATGGAAAGAGCTACGTGCAGACAACCTTAAATATGAAGTGGCCGTTTTAACGAACTGGCCACTTTGAATAAAAACTAAATCTCCATCATGTGAAATTTAACAATAAAACTTTTTTGACACTAATACTTTACGGTACTGAATTCAAAGAAAAGAACACGATAGTTTGATATTTGACTATCAATAACTGTTTTTACGTTCAGCTTTTAACGTAAAGATGTAAACAGGAAAATATCATATTTCAATAAGAGTTCCGACGTGAGACTAACGCCATAGATAAATGAACTTATCTATGCTAACGCAGCAGAAACTGCTCAGAATGTTAATGTTTTGAGAGGATACGGCTAACGAACGCACCGTGTGTTGTTGGTTTAACCACTTTCTTAGTGAAACCTGAAAAATTAACCACGAGGGAGACCAGCCACTAAAGTAAATTACGATGAAGTGAAGGCGATGGTGGAACCCGATCCTTGTCAAACTACCAAAGTTTTAACATCATGGTTTGACGTTTAGCATACCAATAACAATGGCTCAATCGGTCACATTAAAATACTTGAAATAGGTGCCTCATGATTTCATTGAAGTGCAGAGAGCAGGCCGCGTTAAAACTTGCCTTATCTTGTTACATTTTTAAGAAACAAGTTTCCTTATGTATTTTTCCTTTCTGACCCCCTAAATGTTCTACAGCATCTGCAATCTTCAAAATTGGTATCATCATTAAAGGTTAGACTACGATTTCATGAGATAAACAGCAACAGGGAAACGGTCTCAAATCTGATTAAATTGCATCAGTGACAGACAGCCTTGGCCGAGGCCGTTACCGCCGCGTAATAAATGCGCCCGCGCAGACAAAACAAGCGCGCTATACGCACGACACAGTTGCTAAGGTTTCAATTATTTCCTCCTTCCTTAGTTCTTTTTAATTTTGGGATTTTCCTTTTAGTAAACTATTTAACTTGAACAAGCTATTGAGCTTATAGCGTACCTATATAACATGGCTTCTATTGAAATCAGATAAGCAACTTGTTAACACTCTCAGGACTACAAGCAGTCCAATTGCTTATAAAGTAAGAGTTCCACGTTTAGTGCGTGGCTTGGCAAGTCAATAACTATTTATAATTCCTCTTGTCCCATCTATTACAACTTGAAGAGTATTACCAATTACTAGTTGAGTAGTGTTATCTACTCCTTGGTAGCCTGGTATTGTCGGCCAGATTATTATATTTTTCTTAATACGAGTTTTGAAAACCTGGAGAACATTACATAATGCATATTGTTGAGCAGAATTAATATAAGAATCACACTTATTGTTGTAATATTAACCAAAACAATATAAAAGAGCGAACTGTAGGTTTTTTTACGTAATCAAGTATATCAATTGTTTTGCTGTTCTTCTGTTAAACGCTATCATTTCAATTAAGTTGTCTCTATCGCTCATTATTTATTTACAAACTTATCACAGTAATCCTTACACATCACTGCATCTTGCTGTACAAACATCAGTTACAAAAAAATATTGTTTTTTAATTTATACGGGTATTTTGGGGTATCTTGTTCTGACTTGAGGCTTTACTTTTTGTATCCAGGCAGATTGCTGCAATAGTACATTGGAGAGATTTCCTTCGACATTAGGTACTGTTTTATAGTTACAGTGCGATACAGTTGTTTTCGTGGTTCTACGTGACAGTTTTCTAATTCTTCAGTGCCCGTTACATAACCAATGTTGGGTGCTCTTTTAATAACAAATATAATTATGTAAGTAATCAATGTGCTTACATTACAAAATTACAAATATACGATAGGAAAAAATTAAGTCATGTGCGGGATGTGTTTACGCTTTTTATCTACCGTTTATATTTAGGCGACTTCCAAAAAAGGAAGATTCTCATGACAATTCGGTATTTTTATAGAGGTACCGTACCATATTGTACCCATGTCTTCTTTCTGGATCATAAATATTGATGTTGCTTTTTGTTGGGTAGAGTAAATAATGGAATAAAAAAAACCATTATGTAATTCAAACCATGTTGGAATTACATAAATTTCATCAACTTCAGATAAGCTGGTTTGCAGTGACACGGAAAAAAGTATTTGCAATTATTACCCTATCATATAACCTAATAATACCAACAACTGTCGTTAGCGGTCATCATTGCAGGCGAATTGTACTTGATGTGGGCATCACAGAAAATAAAGTTTTCTTTTAGAAACTAGATATAAAATAATTACTTTGTGTAAGTCGGTGTTTGCATCAGCATGGTGTCGAGTTCAACTAATTATTTCATATTTTTCAGCTAAAGAAATCAGTTCAGTTTTTTATTAAACTTCCCGGAACTTTTCGACGTAACAGTTAAGTCAATAATGGCGGAAACTTTTGCTGATATAAAATAATAAATACAAAGAAATTCTTACCTCTGCAATAAAACTTTGGTACACAGCACCCAAAACTCTCTATAAGCTGGAATAAATCAAACTTCCCGGAAACATGTCAAACAAGCTCTCCAGAGCTTTGATCTTTATCGGAAGTTTCCGCTGGCACCAACTCGTGACAGGCTATACTTGGCAGTGGATAAATAATTCATAATTGATGACGTCACATCCCATGGCGATTACGTCACACATTAATATGATATCCTGCGAGGTCGCGCCCGCCCCCGCCCTCATCCTTTATAAAATATGCAGCTTCTTCGGTTTGTTTGTACGCAACGAGAATTTTCAGCGTTGGTTTGTTTTCAGCGGTCTTGGTTATAGTATCTAAATATATATATGTTTATTTTGGGGATTTGATAAGTGTTTGCACACAGTTGCTTTAAGGCAAAATATGTTTACTCCTTTACCCCGCAGGATTCCCCGTGATATGGTTTAGAATGTCACCCCCATTGCTACTTATGGGTATCGTAAGACGCTACTTAAGGTAAAAAACCGGAAGGTGGGCTGCAGCGCCTTCTGAGGAACTGATATCTTGAACTGCGATCCCTAAGACGCCTGGCAAGCGTGGGGATTATGGCAATCCTTTATGGACGAGGCTGTGTTCAGCAGTGGACAATCCGGCTGATACAGTACAGTACCCCACAGGAATATTTTGATAATATCTAATATGATTCTCTATAAGATTTGACATATATAATTTATCAGTATTGACCTGCATTATGATCGTATAATGCCACATCCGGTCATATGATAACTTGACAATAATTATCTCTATGTTCGAAGTGTTCAATATCCTGCGTGTTATATGATTATCAAAGAATAGACGTTTGCCAACAATTGTGAAACAATGAACATCTGTTTAAGTGAACACTACAAAACGACCAGTGCAATTGAACGCGTTCCAAGATCATTGCACTGCGCGGTGGTTGCGTCATATCGCATTCAAATACTTGTGAAGAACGCAATCCCATATTAGATATGACATGGTTGGTATATAGAGTGAGATGTCATCAGCGTCTTCTCCAACATGACGGTTTTCGATGGTGGTGGTGCATTTGCGAATGCCCGCCTGGGCAGCTACTTAGTATCATGTAGGAAATCTGAACATAACTCCTAAGGTATGTTCCGGCAGCTGTCTAAAGACCTGACTCGGACTCTATGACGGATAAATACACAAAAAGCTTTTTTTTATGTTATTGTGACGGAACAAGCCCAAGACCTGATGTTAAGTGGACTAACCTCTGCCTATAACAGATGCATTTTTTTATTGCTTATAGTTATACCTTTGACCACAATCTTATGATGATGATCCTGATGGTAAGTTATGATGGTGAAGGTGTTAACAGGTTTAACCTAGAATTACTGGATCTCAAAGACAGCAGCTGGAAGACATCGTTAGGTGCTTGGCGACAGATTTTCTACTTGAGGGTGGTCGCTAGCCAGGCGCTCACAAAATGCCCTTCCACCATGCGGTGAAGCTCAAGACCGCAGCGGGATTTGAACCATGGACCTGCTGCGCAGTTCAAAGCCAATGCCACTGAGCCATCATTACTTCTAAAACACGCTTAGTTTCAGAAACACGCGCTGCATATTATAGTTCACGTTTAATAACTTCCTCAGTGATTGATTCACATGTCAGTGCCTCGCCTCCCTCTACCCGGATAACTGTTAAGATGCTTTCCGCAAACCACGCAAAGCATGAAAACATAGATTTTTCTTCAACCATAGACCAAAAGTCTGTGTTTTCGCTGTTCAATGTTTCGAAAAACATTGGCAAGAGACCCGCTATTAGAGAGCCAAGTAATTCCAGATTAGCCTGAACAACATCTTCGACACTTATCGTTGGGCGAGATAGCTATCTTCGTTACTGTCTTAGAATTACCTAATAACAAAACATTTTCTTTGCAACGCAAAGGACGACAAAATATCATATTATATAACTAGCTCCGCCCCACGCTTGCATCCGCGTGGATAATGTTGTAAATACTGGGATCTAAACTATCTTTGCTCTAAGTTTCCTCCAAATCGGTACAGCAGCGCGAAGAACGAACAAACATATTCGCTTATTCACAAACTTTCCCATTTATGATAATAGTGTGATATATTTTTAGACAAAGTAGGTAATGACAGCTTTGTTGTTGTAAATGTTTGTAGTACAACGCAAGTTGAACTATAGGTGTCGCCCCAACCGATACGATGGTTGAAGAACGAGAGCAAAAATTAAAGTCATGAGTCATTATGTTAGCTCAATTGGTTGGAGCATACCTCGGCTAAAGGGGTGGATGGACGTGGGTTCGAATCCCGCACATGACTAGATTTTTTTTCCTTGTAAATTTGTAATTTTATAAGGTAATGACATTTGGTTTGATATGATTGTAGTCAATTTCGGCTGTGGTTTTATGACCGACCAACTTAACCCTCCTTATGAATACTCGTGTCGGTAAGTAGTATACCCGCTACCTCTTATCTGGACAACCGATTTTCAACTCGAATTGGCAAGCTACGGGCAGGCAGGCATTCGCAAAATGATCTACCACCATGCGAAAAGTGAGTAGAGGTATGCTGCTCATTCTAGGACATAGAACACTTAATAATAACAAATATTTTTAAAATATTTTAAGAAAACACCAAATTTATATTTTAATAAAACATTTAAAAAATATATCATATATATCTAGTGACGATTCCGCCTAATTTACCTTTTAAGCCGAGGTGACGTCACAAACGCCACGCAGCCAAACCGGAAGAATTTTCGACGCGTTTCGTTTCTAGACGAAGCATCCTCAGGAGTTCTTGACTCTCAAGACCGAAGTAACGCCTGAAACTATTCATTATTCATTAACATAGAACACTTTTTATTAGGGTTCTGTACCTCAAAACGAAAAAGCGGAACCCTTATAGGATCACTTTGTTGTCCTTTTTCTTAGAAACTCGTGGAGTATTAAGCTGAAATTCATATCAAATACTCAAATCTACTGTCCCTTGGGGCTGTGAAAAAATCAAACTTCTAAACCAACGCAATCAAAGATACAGCTGTTTATGCCGCAAACTTTCGACACTGGCAAGGGAATCAAAACCTACAGAGTACTTCCATGAACTCAGAATCTTGAACGATTTGGTACGAAGCAACGTCTTATAGCACAGATAAAGGAAAAATTGCGTAAAGCATACAATTTTAGTTACATCATATAATACATTTATCTAAATTACTATATTATTATTATATAATTATACAGAGGAAAGATTTGATTGCTTGTTTGTTTGCATTGAATAGGCTCTCAAACTACTGGACCGATTAGGATGAAATTTGGTATGGAAATAGTTTGAGACACGGGAAGGACATAGGATAGCTTTTATCCAACTGCGCAAAAAGAGGTTAATGGTTTTGCGCGATAAGCTAGCTAATTATTAAAATCCATAACATTTTAATAATTTTAAAATGTTATGGATTTTATTTAGCATAACTTTTATTTATATACGTAGAGGTTTTTACGGAACCCTCGGTGGCCGGTTTTATTTTTAAACCGGTCACTATCACGTATATAATCGTAGGCAATCGGTTGATTTTATAAAAATATCTCAACTAATTGAAGATACTAAAATACTTGTTTCAGCAGCTTAGAGATTTTATCCCTTAAGGTACTAGATTTGTTTACGAGAATGTTTTCTCGATTTTGTGATTAGATGAAACCCCTGATATTATCAAATTCCTGCCATTATTGATGGATATTAATTAATGTAGAAGTTTGTTAGGGTTGCCCCGCATTCATCATTTGAAGGCTCATCTCTTTCAATGAGTTCTACTTTCAATACACAAAAACATAACAAGTTGCTAATATCACTTTTTTACCAAAAATAAAATAAAGTATTTTTGTATGACTTCTAGGTTAGCCTGAACAACATCTTCGACTACATCATCACTTACCATCAGGTGAGATAGTGGTCAAAGGCTATCCTATCAGACATAAAAAAAAAATTAAAAAAAATGACGGAACAAGCTCGAGGCCCAGCTGATGTTAAGCGGACTAACCTCTGCCTATAACAGATGCATTTCGTCACAAGTCACAAATTGCACTGCGTCCATCACCTTAACACATAGTTGGCAAGTTTCATGTGCCCGTAATTTTACTGGCTCTCAAGGACTGCTACCGGAACACGCTGTTAGGTGCTTGGCGACAGATTTTCTACTTGAGGATGATAGCTAGCCAGGCGGGTATTAGCAAAATGCCCTTCCACCATGCGGTGAAGCTCAAGCCCGCGGCGGGATTCGAACCATGGACCTGCTGCGCGGCAGTCCATAGCCAATGCCACTGAGCCTTTTTACTTCTTACCGTTATTCTCAAGACAGTCTTTAGGAACTAATAAACCTCTCGCTACAGACATGAGTTACTACCTTATATAATCATACTAGTGGCCCGCTCCGGCTTCGCACGGGTATAAAATATATAACCTATGTCATTCACTGAAAAAATGATTAAAATCGATCCAGTAGTTTTGATTTATTCATTACTGCCCGTGGCCCGCACGCGTTAAATTTAGAGTAAAACAATTCTTCTTTCCCTAAGCCATGAAGATTTCCTGCTATCTTTGGAATATCTAAATTCATACACTACATTTTTATTTATTTACTTTTTACATTTTTACACTACTTCACGCTCCCGCCGCTGCCCGGGCCAGCCGGAACCGCCGCAAACGCCATCTGTAAATTCCCGTCGATTGTCCCGCAATTTGTAAATCTGTAATATCTTCGAAAATATTCATTTAAATCATATGCTCTAAAGGACCATATAGATCTATTTTAAATCAACAATGTATTTAAGGTATTTAATTAGATAAGGATTAATGCTGTATTGGTTAAAATCGCTTCGAAAATTATCCATTATTTGTCGTAAAAAGTAAATGACAAAAAAAATGATATTGGGGGATATCCATAAGAGATAGATATATATACCAAAGCGGAGTTTTCTGTAGACATTTTCAATGTGTACAATACTTAGTACATTATTTTGATAAATCTCGTAGGGTTCAGCCTGCGTTTGCAATGTAAGCGGAAAAAATGTAATTATTTACGACATCACATTAGAAACCACAAAAATACCAGTATATCTCCACTATTTAATTGATGTTATTATACATATAAACCTACCTCTTCAATTACTCTAGCTATTAAAAAAATCCGCATCAAAATCCGTTGCGTAGTTTAAAAGATTTAAGCATACATAGGGATATAGGGACAGAGAAAGCGACTTTGTTTTATACTATGTAGTGATAGTGATGTAGTGATATAATTTCTACCGTGATAGCTTGAATTAGCTATTTGGTATATGCATCAAGACGAAATTTTATCTCTGGGGTTCTGAAAATTATCAAAATTGCTTCATAAGCTTAGACGATAAAAAGAAAAAAAGCAACTATATAGACAACTGGTTCTACGTATTAAAGACCTTTTCTTAATACGTAGAACCTATGAAATTAGTTTGTACCTAATAGGTTGATACGTTTCTAAGTAAATATGTAAAAAATGTTGATATTCAATTTCGTTGTACCGGTTGAATCGACGGGGTGCCGTTTACTACAAATTGCCTACTTTTTCTTTGAAAAACTGAAAATATCTGAAAAGATTTCGCAACTTCAGCGTATTTTCACAGACTTTGATTTAATCCCAATGTGTTATCAAGGTCAGAAGGGCTTGCACTGGATGGGGTGCTTTAAACTGCTATATTGAAAAGAAAACATCCCTCCGTTTTCGTCCCCTAATCCCGAACCCTAATGTAGACATACCTATAGTAAGATATTGTATTTAAAAAAACTCAATTCCGCTTTTAACGTAGGTAGGTATACGACTATATTATATCTATCGCACAAAAAGGATATAATATGTTATACTCAAACGTAAAAAAAAAAAATTGGCGGACTAGTCACCCGCTTGATGATAAGATTTATGACAGTCTATTACAGTGTCACTGTCCTCGCCCTGCCTGGCACTGCACTGCACTCGTGACTTCGAGACGTTAATTCGTGTCCTGTGCACCTAGTAATTGCTTCGAGGCATAATATCTGACAATGCGGTTATACCCGCCAAGATATATCTTGCTGAAGAGACAACTGGTAATGGTACACCTTTTCTATGTATCTGATAGGCTAGCCTTTGACTATACTATCTAACTTAATGATCGAAGATGTTGTTCAGGCTAACCTAGAATTACTGACTCTCAAAGACACCTGTCAGAACACACCGTTAGGTACTTGGCTAAAGATGTTCTACTGTGGTAGCTAGCCAGGCGGGCATTCGCAAAATGCCCTATTACCATGCTATAACGACTGCCATCCTAAGATAACAACCGGGACCGACGCGCGACGGCTTAATGTGCCCTCTGAAGCAAAGGCACAGTAGTAATGTCACTAGCGGTCACCCATCCAAGTCATGACCGGGGCGGACGTTGCTTAACTTAGTTGATTGGTTAAAAAAGGCTAAGCAAACTACGCTACGACGCTTCAAGCTGAATGTTTCAATACCCATACAAATATGAATCCGTCCCAGTTCCCCAATGTTGGTGCTGCACATCCACCAGTGATATGAGTGGAAGATGTGCACTGTAAGAGGACACAATCTACCAATAGGATCTCTGCGCTCAGCGAGGGTAGGAAAATGAAGTGATACTAATGATGATGACATTTAATGTTCTTCGTTTTACAATGCTCGTCTACCTCGAAAACATCTGGTATATGTAGCCTTAATCTGGGACTTTTCAAGCCACAAGAGATACATTTTCGCTTGCCGTTTCTAAAACGGTGAATTTAGTAAAATCTACGGATAGTGACGTCATGGTCAACATTTTTACCCTCTGTCTTCTTTGTAATTGTAAGCACTTGTAACACATGAGCGATAATAAAATGTTATAGCATGGTGGTAGGGCATTTTGCAAATGCCCGCCTGGCTAGCGACCACCCTCAAGTAGAAAATCTGTCGCCAAGCACCTAACGGTGTGTTCCGGAAGCAGTCCTTGAGAGCCCGTGAAATTACAGGCACATGAGTCTTAACAAATATGTCTCAAGGTGACGGGCGCAGTGCAATTCGTGACTTGTGATGAAATGCATCTGTTATAGGCATAGGTCAGCCCGCTTAACATCAAGTGGGCCTCGTACTTGATCCGTCACAATTACATATAAAAAAAAAAAAACTTTATACGGTTTAAAGTTGTTTAATTACTATGTGTAATAATCGCGAAAACCTAAGACAACATTATGCTTCTAATCATATTTAGAAATAATGAGTAATTGATAAAAATTACTTACTTATTATATAAGTATTTATTGTGTAGAAAAAGTCGATATAAGCATTACAGACTTATAATTGAATATACTACGGAACTTATAATATGTTATAAGAATTTCATAAAAGAATACCAAATATCTTCAAAGGAAAGCAACAAAAGTCGCAAAAATATATATATTGCGGTCTGAGAAGGGACAAAAAAGGGATTTGGTGGCTTCGACCTTGGAACCCTTTAGTGCCCTGATATTATTTAGACAGCGGGTGTCTTTCTCAGTTATCTTATACGGGGTGAATGTCTAATAGCCAAACAACTTCTTACCCTTAACCCGCTTTAAGAATTACCCTATATTTCTGTATTTAAAAACTCTTTCTTAAAATACTACCTACAGTTACTTCTAGCACAAGCGAGAAGCGTAGGTAAAAAAAATATTGGTTTTTTTTTGTCACAGACGGGTCTGGTCTGCAAGACAGGTCCACTTTTTTTATTTTATTGTGGCGGAACAATCTCGAGGCCCACCTGATGTTATGCGGACTAACCTCTGCCTATAACAGATGCATTTCGTCACAAGTCACGAATTGCACTGCGCCCGTCACCTTGAGCATAGTTCTTAAGTCTCATGTGCCTGTAACTTCACTGGCTCTCAAGGACTGCTGCCGGGACACACCGTTGGGTGCTTGGCGACAGATTTCAGACTTGAAGTACCAAAAACAGTTAATGTTGTGCTGTGCAGGGTATACCACTGCTATATGTTTTGTTAGCCTTTGAAAAAGTTGAGGGAAAAAGACCAAGATGTCGCTTCATAGGGCCCCGTGAAATTGCTTCGGCGCACACCGCAAACAAGACAAAGTAATTTTTGACTTCTGAAAAAGAGTTCTTGACCCATCCAGCACATAGTGCAGACCTAGCACGATACGATTGCTTTAATTACCCAAAAATCAAAGATTCGATGAGAGGTTTGATATTTACGGAGCCAAAAGACGCTGTGTTAGGTTTCATCCAGCACGTGAAAAATATGCCCTCAAGCTAATGGTCCTCATGTTTTCAGAAATGGTTTGAACTGACGAAAAAGTGTAACATGTAATAAAGAATACTTAGAAAAGCAGTAAATATATTTACAAGTACTTAAGTTGTTTTATATATGAGTTACTATGCTATCTAAACTGATGGAGTTGTCCTCAAAATTGAGCATTTTCATTTTGATATCTTTTGCAGATGTGTCCGTTACTCATGGTATACTTTCAAGGAACGTATTCAATGTCAGTTATTGGGAAAGGGTATGAAAACTTTCAGTGTATTTCACGTCATCGGAAACAAGTTTGTTAAGGACGCATTTAGAGGTAGGCTTTTTAGGGATGCCCCTCCACCCCTGGCTAGCTCGCACCCTCAAGCAGTTTGTTTCCAAGCACGTAAACGGTACCATCTGGTTGCTGTCTTTGATATCCAGAAATTCTATGTTTAGAATGTAAAACATTGATCACATTATCATAGTTAGGCCAAGAACACGTCAAACAAACGTGGCCCAAATATGTACCTTTAGGTGTAAGTTTTATATAACCATGAAAATGTTGCCCCATAAAGTAACAGTGCCTCTAGCGGAACACAAACGAACTAATGCTTACGTAATCTTTAAAAGAAAACTCGTAATAGTACGGCAGTAGTTATTTATATTCTCTGCTAGGGGTCAAGAACACGGTAAGCCTTTAAGTTGTCTGTTGAAAACCTATTAAATATCTACCTACGTAGCTACTATCATTGTAATGAATTCAATTCCATCGAATGGGAACAATTCCAACGCGAGAATAGGTTCATAATTGCATATTGACCCAGCATTCCACACGCACACAACCATACTGTAAACCACACATACAAACATGACTGCAACATTCTTCCGTTCCGTGCAAAATGTCCACTTATTGATGTAGGTCAGTGTATCTGCACTCTTCCCTCATCGGCCGAGGTCGCAGGCTGTCCTTATCGAGCGGCTCCATGGAATTCATTGGACAAGTTAGCTCGTTAGATTCTCCAGCAACTATTGATTATTCTGTAGAGTTGCAACGAATAGGAATTATTTATTGAACCACTATGGTAATATTTTAAAGGTATACTAGCTTCTCACCGTTACTTTAAAGGATTAAGACTAAAGGTTCTGAATCCACTTAGCCCTGTATAATGATTAATGCGGTATCTTTAATTTAGGATAAGTTTCTTACGTTCTATCGTCTCGATTATATTTGAAGCAAGGTAGCAGAGCGGTAATTAATACCTATGGACTGCCGTGCCGCAGGTCTATGGTTCGATCCCCACCGCCAAGCCGCCGGCTTGAGCTTCGAGCTGGTGGAAGGGCATTTTGCAAAGACTCGCCTAACTAGCTACAACCCTCAAGTAGAATATCTGTCACGGGTCATTCGCAAAATGCCCTTCCACCACGCGATGAAGCTCAAGCCGGCGGTGGGGATCAAACCATGGACGTGCGGCACCGCAGTCCATAGCTATTACCGCTATCATTGCTTCCAAATTTCAATGTTATCTGCGTGGGATGGCTCCACATTGTATCACAATATTCTTTTACCAAAACCCAACTCTTTACACATACCTACCCTACTCAGGCTGTTACTATTTGGGAGCGTGCCAAAAATGTAGGTTGCATTGCCCTTACAATAGCAATGCTATACACTGTTTTAACTTTGACGTTCTAACCGATTTTGATGTTTTCTTTTATATAGAAAAGCTGGTGCTTGTCGTGTGGTCCCATTTAAAATTGAGTGAGATCTAACGAGTAGTATTGGAGTTATCCCTATTTATACTTATTAAATTGGCTTAGACTACATTGATGATGGTCTCATTTTCACTACTCGATGAAAATTAAATAAAAAAATGTATTATGATAGTGCATATTTTGTTTTAGAATATTCTCAGGTCGAATTATTTTTTGTTAAAATTTCCTACGTACAAAATACTTTTCACGTACTATCTTCACTTATATAGTACACACAAAACTCCATCCATTAATTAAATAAAATCTTTATCTCGATTATCTGGACATAAAATGCCGTATTATGGGGTCGCTAACTTTGTCATGGGTAATTACGAACCCCTTCCATATAAAAACTAGTCAGCAACCTTGACCCTATACCCAGTTCCTTCCATTTCGTTAAAGCCAACGAAGGGCTTTAACTTGACCATGTGGAGGTGTTCTATTATATACAAATGATAGTACAGCGCCTCTAGTGAATTAGCTGGGAACTAAAAATAATGAGAGGCTTTCCTGATTTTGGTCACTTTGAAGGCGAACTTCTCTTCAGAGGATTACAATAGAACGACATTTTGACAATAAATACGTGCATTTATTGTCAGAATGTCGTTCTATTGTCCAAAATCATAATAATATATATTTTTTAATCTAAACAATAATCCTCTGAAGAGAAGTTCGCCTTCAAAGTGACCAAAATCAGGAAAGCCTCTCATTATTTTTAGTTCCCAGCTAATTCACTAGGCTAGACTAATGAAGGCTTTTTCATAACTGATTGATTAATAAGTAAAAAATCTAAATGTAAATCTGCATTTCAATGCAGCTCTTTAATTTTTTTTATTATGCAATAACGAATGCTCTGCGGATTATGTTACTAAATACGAGAGGAAAAAATATCGTCATATGCAGGATTCGAACCCGTGACATCCACCCCTATAGCCGGGCATGCTCTGACCATTTAAGCTAACATGACATATGACTCATATATCTAATTTGTAGTCTTGTTCTTTAACTACCGTGTTGGGATGGAGCGACATCTATAGTTCAACTTGTTGTACCATTTTTTGCAGCTTTAAACTTGTTAACAATATCTGGGCGCTGCTATAGTTAATCTATAAAAACAATTGTCTAAGTGCATTCAGCAGACAAACAATATAATCTCACTAATAGCATAAAAATATATTACCAAAAAAACTAGTGACTTTATGAGCTAAAGACCTGAAATCTGTTTCTTAACGTTTTCAACCCTCATATCTCCGCTGTTCCGATAATTTTCCAAAAACTGTATCAACAAAACCAAACTTAAGTAACGAACCTGTTCACCAAATTTCACGAAAATCGGTTGATTAATGCGGCCTGTAGAGGAGAATAAGTGGAAATCCGGAAATCCAGACTAAGCCCATGATGAAACGGAGACGCTTGGCTCGCTTTTCGGGCTCACTCGATCAAATATAAAATATTCATCATTTTGTTTTATGGCTTTACCTTGTTTGTTATCAGTTAAACGCTTCGTAATACGATAAGAATTTTTGCCCAATCACAAATGACTATTAATATACGTTTTCCTTAGTTTTATCCTTACCGAACATAGCCGGTGATAATTATAATATGCATGTAAGTTATTGACATTACTGAAACTTAAAAGGCGTGGAATACCTAGTTTACATAAAAAATAAAAACTAGGTCTTACATAGTAATACCTATTTAGAAAGTTGTAAAACATTTCTAAAATAACTCGAAGACAGATCTTCCTCCAACATTACCCCTTTCAAGGCTAACACCCACAGCTGTTGAGTGTACACTCAGTTATGAAACTATGAAATGAACGGTAAGATTAAAATATTATTGTACGACAAAAGAAAACTGTTATGATTCCGAGGATCCTCATTAAATGTTATAACATACAATCGTCAGGTTGCCTGCGTCGCCTTCGTGGGGAAATACCAAAATAATATAAATATAGCATACACTTGTTGGATAAAAACATATGATACGATAGGTAGAATAAATTACTCATAACTAATTTCTTTACTATGCAGACTATTATAATTTAACAAAGGCAGCGCGCTTCGTATGTAGGTTGTACCATCTTTTTTCCCATGCGCATCGTAGATAATGGTCTATAATATAGACCATGATGTTGACTCTACATTGGCCACTATGGATTCTAAGAGGTCGATTGAATTTTTCTGTCGGAATAAGTTTGAATACGGACGATTTTTGCGCTAGTAAATCTAATATTCAATGCAAAATTTTCGTATTATCTAAGCAATTTAAACAACAAAAATAACACACTAGACCTGCGCCGCAATTGTTTACCTAATAAGTAAAAAATGTGTCTGAAAATATAGGATCATTTAAACCCGGATATATATTACATCTATCCAAGTGACTATTTTCCAGTGCAATATTTACATTAAAGACCCAAATCATAAGTGATCCACCACCAAAGCCATAGTGTATCGAAGGTAGCCGAAAGGGCGATGTAATGTATACAACAGGGCATTGAATATAAGCAACGATTGCAAGTCGCAACTATGCGTGGGTGGGACACGTAGCCCGCAAATCAGAATGCCACTGGAAAATCTGCAATTATAATCACAAAATACCTGACCACATATTGTACGAAAAACAGAGAACATGGCAGTGGCTGAACTTAAAATTGTATCTATATACGGTAAACGAGGAATAATTGAGAAGTTTGACTTTGACTACGATGGAAATTAATAGGAAATAAAGAACATCAACCAGCCAATCGCAATCGCCCAGGAGTAAAGTTAAAACGAAGGAAATTGTACCTTAACTCTACAAAATTTTTTCGGGCCACTGGATCACAAGGTTTTCCATGCGGGTCACAACAAAAATTCGGGCCAAATTTTATAGGGCCACAAAGTTAGTAAAAAACCCCAATAATTCTGCAAATTTTTCTTCAAGTCTTGTAGAGTTATGAATACTTCTAAATATCTTGACATTTTTTATTGTAGCAACTTAAATGTTGCATATTCTACATGCAGTACTTAATAGTTATTTCTTATGCAACATTGCAAAGTTGTTATATGACGTGAGTACTTTTATTTAAACCTGAGGAATCGAAGGTCACAGGTCACAAAAACAAAAAAAAACTGATAGAATTACAAAGGTACGAGACGCAAAATAACTTCGAGCGAAACACCTAATGTTTCACCTCCCTCTAGCGAAGAAAATGCAGCCTAAATTATATAGTTAATTAATGTTTAGTTATATTAAAACTTAAATGTATAATTGATGACATTGAAAGTGAATTTATATTTCTGGCACTTTTGTAAAGCGTTTTCGTTTAAAAAAAGTACGCTTCCACGCGAATTTCAAATGATAAAAGCGCCTTTTCGAGCTTGCTCGGTGAAAAAGATATTTATTATATTTATTATCTATTAACCTACGTTTTTTTTACAAATAAAATGCCGTATGTGTAAGAGAGTTTATATAGGAAGAAAGTATCTTTACAACCGGACTCATAGCAGAAAACGTCCGAAAAGTGATGGCAGCCATGAAAATGAAGCCAAAACTTTCAACAGTATGTTCTTGTGGCGAACTTTGTTACAAATACCCGTCTTCAAATACAATGATTAAGAGAATGGGATGGAGAGAGGAATCTAGCCTTTAACGAGCAACTACTCACAACTCTTTATGCTGTATGTGGTAGGTAATAAGGACGCAGATTGCAGCAGGATAAACCCAGACATACATATCACTAACATAAATCTAAAAAAAAGTGAGTCGACCGCTTTTCATTAAATAAAGTTATAAATCACACCCACCAGCGTGTGTTACTCCTGAAAAACTTCTAATTACATATAAAACTGTAACGTAGGCACATATGTGCTTCAATACCTAACATTACAAGTTTTATGCGGCCACAATAACAAAGTTAAACCGTTTCGCCTAAACTTCGCGGCGTCAACAACAAATTTAATTTGTTCAAACGCTGCCAACTTAAGCCTTATTACTCCTTGCGAAGATTTACGTAAGTTTTATTTCATAAATTAGTTAATTGACTTGTTTTAATGTCTGTTTCTTTTTCAAGTGATTAATGGCAACCGCTTCGAAACACAGCTGAGGCAGTTTGTGAACATTTATATAGAGCTGTACCTTAATTGCTTAATTCTAGCAGCGGCGTGATGGTTGTAGAAAGGATTGACGTAGCAAGTATATAAGGCTCTACTAGTATATATAAGTACTATATAATGCTCTACTAGTGACAGTACCCGTGGGGTTCCGGGCTATAATGTCTCTCTAGGGCAACTCTACCCGTGGGTGTCGTAAGAGGCGACTAAGGGTGATACTAGAAGGTGGGCAGCAGCACTTTCTGAGGTACTGATTTCTCACACTGCGATCCCCAAACCCCCTGCCAAGCGTGTGGATTATGGTAAAACCTTTTTTTTTATGCCTGATAGGTTAGCCTTTGACCACTATCTCACCTGATGGTAAGTGATGATGTGGTCGAAGGTGTTGTTCAGGTTAAACTAGAAGAACCTACGTCCCTTGTAGGGAGAGGCTGTGTACGGCAGTAGACTATACGGCTGATATAGTAATACTGACAGTAGAACAGCCGGAAGGGGAAGACTTCTGACCAGATAAGACTTCTAAAACGCTTGAGAGTTTGCATAGTCACAGTCAACCAGGATAAGCAACATCCGCTACAGTCATTAGTGTCATTACTTAAAGGTTAAGCTAGATAGTCAATTCTCCATACAAACGTGGAAGGGTGGAAGTGGGTGGAACATCAGATGGCTCCCTTATTTAAGAATTTAGGTCAGGTTTGGTTTAGGTTATAGGTATAATATAGGGGACTATACGTTAAGCCTTCTCCATAGGCACTTTCCATAAAAAAATGTAGTTTCGACAATTATTTTAAGTACCAAGTGCTCAAACTCATCGAAATATTGCATGCATGTTGAACCTGAAACCTATGCTACTGGTTTGGCAGTTTTCCGTACAAATGTGTATTTTTATAATTATATGGAAAAGTATTTGGTACGGGAATGCTTATTTTCATATAGAGATAAAAATAATAATAACACGAAAAACTGGCAAACCAGACGCTTTGATTTGAGGGTCAAGAACATACATGCAAAAAATGAGATTGAACACTTGGTATTTTCAACATGACCATATTATTATATGTTCTATGACATGACGAAACTACGTTTGTATGGAAATAGCTACGAAGACTTAAGCCTTAAGCCGGATGGTTCTAATATGGTTGGTGTCTTACGATGCCAGTCGTTTTGTTATAGCAAGCTTGTAGAGCATTTTACAAATATCCACCTAGTTAGTAAGCACCACTTAACTAGGCAAGCACCTAGCGGTGTTCCAGCAGCCGTCCTTGAGAGCTAGTTTCCATACTTAGTTATGCCTTTGAGCACATCATCAATTTCCAACAGGTGAGATTGTAATCAAAAGCTAGCTTTAAGAGAGTAAAATAGTGGTGACGTACTTGAAAAAGGCTCATTAGTGCCCGTTACAGGTGCGTCTCTAAGGGAACTGATGAGTGTGAAGAACTAGAGCAAGGTCAAGTATCTATAGGGTGTCGTACTTGTTTGCTGTGTCATACTTAAAGCGCTTCAGTATGTTCATTTAGAAATATGGTTCGAATCACTACCTCATAATTTTGTCTATTTTTACAATAATGATACTAAGTGTGAAGCAGTGATGGCTCAGTGGCATTGGCTATTTATTATTGGACTGCCGTGCCGCAGGTCCATGGTTCGATTCCCACCGCGGGCTTGAGCTTCACCGCATGGTGGAAGGGCATTTTGCGAATGCCCGCCTGGCTAGCGACCACCCTCAAGTAGAAAATCTGTCGCCAAGCACCTAACGGTGTGTTCCGGTGGCAGTCCTTTAGAGCCAGTGAAATTACAGGCACATGAGACTTAAAAACTATGACTCAAGGTGACGGGCGCAGTGCGATTCATGACTTGTGACGAAATGCATCTGTTAAAGGCAGAGGTTAGTTCACTTAACTTCAGGTGGGCCTCGAGCTTGTTCCCTCACTACAACGTTAGGTAGATAAGTACCTACCTACTAAGAATTAATTCTATTGCTTTATCTTATCGCACTCTGGCGAAATATCTAATAGGTACCTACATTGAATGAACCCAGCGAAATAAAAAAAGTGTCTCGCCATTTACATATCTTCGTTTGAAATTTGATAGTACCTATTATAGTATACAATACCTACTGAGGCTACTGACGAAACGGAATGGACATTCGAATCGTTTACCATTTCCAATGAATCCAACGGAGGCAATTTGTATCTCTAAATACCCACCTATCTCAATGTTTACTTTTCATGATTGAATAAGGTCTTTACTTTTATATTATTAGAAGAGTCTCTTGGGTATACCTACTTATAATAAACGTTATCAATACAGTCGCCGTTACACTAGTCACTAACAGCGAGATGGCTCGTAAGTGCCCATTACTATCTTGAAAGTTTTATAAACGTCCTTCCGCATTCCTCATCAATACTACAGACTGGTCAAAATGCGCGTCCACTCGCCACCGACACCCACAGACGCAGAAAAAACTCCAATCGTAATTTTACAAACATGTGTATGTAGACATTTTTGATTTTTCTGGTATCCGCACGTGTGGGACAATGAGTCTCATTAACGCCTCAAATAAAGCGCAAAATCGTGTAAACATACGAAAAGAACGACCGGTAACAGTGACACAGTGAAGCAAAAACGGACATAATCATCACGTGGGATTATACTATGTGCGAGAAAGGTAGAGGGTGACGTAATGTCGTGTGACAAGGACGGAAGTATAACCTTGACCTGCGCAGTAGAAGCCTGCAGCGCCACCACGGCCAATGGTGGTTTGAGTCCAAATTGAAAATTAATAATTAATGGCGCGTAAAATGGCGGGTTTTGATGGCGGTCAATACGATACGTGTATGATAGATGGCACCATTACCAATAATGATTTAAATTGCTCAATGACCGGTAGAGTATAGGAAATACAAATCACCTCATCATGGAATAGCGCTTATAGCTTGGCAAAATTGAATTATTTGAGTCGGAACAGAATAACAGGCCAATAGCAAATAAAAATCATGTTAATTTTTGGAAATTCCTAATTAAATGAAGTGCCTAGTTTGTGCCAGACGTACAAAATAAATAAACTAATAAAAAAAAACTCCTTCAACTCTAAAAATACATCGCTCGAGTGCTTTAATTTCTCGGATTTAATTGTAAAAATCAATTACCTCCTATACTGTTATCAGAGCGCTTGGTCGATGCGACGCGTGATCAAAATGCTGGCACCTATTTGGCTCATAGAATAAGCATTGCAATTCAACGGGGCAATGCTGCCAGCATGCTAGGCACGCTGCCAACTGGTAGTAGGCTAGAGCATTTGGACTGCCTATGAGTCAGGAATGGCTTATAGGGAATGCTTTTATTGTAGTAGCTATAGTATTGTATATAGTTCGTAGTATTTTGTTAATAAAGGCATACCGCCGTATATATACTTATCTGTTTTCCGATCGTTTTCCTTTCTAAAATAACACATTGTTGGTACCATGTGATTAAATCTTGATTCCAAGTTACAAAAAAACATAATGTTAACATCCAAAAATCATGAATTGTGAAATACGTTATATATTTTCGAGACCTAAACTTGCTTGAGGCTTTTCTGGGTAATAGAAAGAAATGTTTTTGACTGTTACACAATATTAAGGTTAATTTTGCAAATCGTTGTTATCTGAATTCCAATTTACCGTACACGTGTCCGTGATTACGATCAACTTCGGGGTAGTAAAACATGAAATAAGAATACCTACGCATGTTAATGAGTTAAAAGTTGTTTAATTACGCGTCTATGTAATATTAGTAACGCGTAAACAAACTCACATTCAGATTATTAATAAAGCGAGATGGATTAGACATAGGTAGGTACTCGAAATAGGTACTTACATAAATATTCTGCAGGAGCAGCACAAATTTAATAGCTATTGCCTGCATGCTCATTTCGTAATTATGTGGAAGTCATCTTCTTTTACATGTTCTTAGTATAATTTAATTATATATATATAGGTAAAGGGTTATTGGTCAAATGCTAATAACCTCTTAGACATTTTGAGATATATTTTTTTTGTTTTGAATATACATTTTTTTAGATTTTTTTCAATTTTCTTTTGTATTTTTGACTGAATAAGCTGATATATATACATATATAATCATAAGCGACGACGGGAAAAATAGAAGGTGGGCAGCAGTGCCTACTAAAACACTGCCATCTTTCACTTCGATCCCAAAGATGCACCAATGGTGGAGGATTACAGGAAAACTTTGCGAATGTTACGTCGGAACCACAATGTAACTATGTCGGGAATAATTTTGACGCGTTTCACTTCTACACGTAACTAACTACCTAAATTCGGCCGAGTTTTTTTTTTTGACGGCATTATCTCATGCACTGCGCCCGTCACATTGAGACATAGTTGTTAAGTCTCATTGTGCCTGGTATTTCATTGGCTCTCAAGGACTACTGCCGGAACACACCGTTCGGTGCTTGGCGACAGACTTTCTTGAGGGTGGAAGCCAGGCGGGCAATGGCAAAATGCCCTTCCACCATGCGGTATATAATGCTCTCCTATATCTATTTATCAATCGTGTCTATAAAATAGTCAGTAGTAAAGTAAATTGATAGTAATTTGCAATTACATACTTTCCGATTAATTTCCGAATAATCGAAATCGAGTAAGTGTAGTCGATTTTCTAAGCAAAAGTGGCTATCTAATTTTTTTTCTTCCCACATGGCCCCCTTTGAACACACATCAAACAATTACTGTACAAAAGGCGAATTAGCATAGAAATGACGCGAGTTGAATAGATATCGTGTTTTTATAAAGCCTGAGGCTCATCCGACAATTTTCTTTATTCAACTTGGTAGATATCCTTTTGATGTGGTTACCTACTTAGCCTGTTCTGAAAACTTTGATAGATTACAGACAAGGTTTTGTGGTACGACAGGTATCAAAATTGTATAGGATTAAGATATTTACTAAAGTCTTCACAATTTTGTACATATGTAGTAATAAATTGTGTTTTAGAATATATTTTCTGTTATCTTTATATTGCCCCTTTTTCGCTACAAAGAAAAGTTAGTTTCTATTTAATATTGTGTTAGTAAAGTAAGTAATTCTTTGAAATGTTGTGAGTACCCAGAGGCGATTTCTGTGAAGGGTAGGTTGTTTATGATATTATAGTGTTGTTATTACGGTTTGTACTTAGGTACTATAATAGGGCGATACAGATCGATTAGAAGGTAAATAAAAAAAAACAGTCGTAATGCGCGCTACGCGTGGCAGCTACGAGCTACGAGACATTTTGTTTTTTCAAAAAACCAGAAAAAATGGAGAAAAAGTTAAAAAAAATACATAAATTAGAATCAGAATTTGTTGCCAAAATGTCTGTGGGATATATTTTTCCTGAATCCAAACGATGATTTTTTGAAGACGATTTTTCCTTCAGTGACCAAAATCAGGAAATAGTGCTACATTATAAGTTTATGGCTTTTGTCTGGGTGTGTGTGTTTTCTGTCTTTTGCGTAGCTCCAAAAAGGCTGAATAGATTTCAATTATGTTTTTGATTTATTATCAGAACAGCTATTAATGCAACGACTTAGTCTTTTGATTTTCAATATCGGTAATCGTATATCTATTAGTTGGGAACTTGATGTTACTTAGAGCTTTTTTGAGGCACATGGTCAATGTATTTTTTATTGTTGATAATTATGATTTTTATAGCCACAATCACACCTGACGATATATGATGATGCGTTCAAAGATGGTTAACAGAATTAGCCTAGAATGGGACCTGGCTCTCAAGCCTAGCAAGGTAACGGAACACACTGTTAGATGCTTGGCGACAGATTTTCTACTTGAGGATGTTGGCTAGGCAGGCGGGCATTAGCAAAATGCTCTATCTGCGCAGTTAGGTTAGGGATCATAGGATTTTGTGGAGAACTTATCGACAGATTCTTTTTCGTATCTTTATATCTACCTATGTACGTTATGTCCAAGATATTCATCTGCCAAAGGAAAATCTGTTTTTTTTTTATGTTATTGTTATGGAACAAGCGCGAGGCCCACCTGATGATAAGCGGTATCCTCTGCCTATAACCGATGCATTTCATCACAAGTGACGAACTGCACTGCGCCCATCACCTTGAGACATACCTGTTAAGTCTCATTTTGCCTGTTATTTCACTGGCTCTCAAGAACTGTTGCCGGAACACACCGTTAGGTGCTTGGTGACAGATTTTCTACTTGAGGGTGGTCGCTAGCCAGGCGGGCATTTGCAAAATTCCCTTCCACCATGCGGTGAAGCTCAAGCTCTGGGCGGGATTCGAAACATGGACCTGCTGCGCGGCAGTCCATAGCCAATGCCACTGAACCATCACTGCTTCATATCAAAAGTAAGTACATATTGAGTTTAATATATAACTTTATCTACTCAAGTTCGTGCTGTATCACAGTATCCAGCGAGAGAAGGTAAGAGGACCTTTTTAATTTCTAGCCAATAGGTTAGATGCCCCGATGGACTAGTGTCGGGGATACGCATTATGGAATCCTGAGATCCTAGGTTCGATCCCTGGGTGGAGTTAATGGGCTTTTCTGACAAAGAAATGTTTAGTGGTAGTCGGAACTGTGCCCTGTAGATGACAATGGGCTCGTCCCTGCTACATCGATAAAACATGGTGAGTCGGAAAAAGAGCGATATATCGGTAAGGTGTCGCACTTGATGCTAGAGTTCCTTGTCTTGTTGTGTACCACCTTGTACATAGCACAATCTTTACATTCACATTATAAGATTACGACTGCGAATAAAGCCACAGGATATTAAACTTTACAACTTCAAATAACCAAACACCATTTAACACTAATGAAATCGTGAATGGTGTTAAGGAATCGCCTGGCTAGCTACCACCCTCGCCTAGCTATTGGTAATGTAGATGAAGTCACCCCGTGACCACGATCACTGCAAAGTGTTTGAAACGTCGGGACAAAAATAATGATCAATATACGCGATTTAAACCGTTTAAAATTGTTTAATTACTATGTGTAATAATCGCGAAAACCTAAGACAACATAATGTAGATGAACTTGATTTTGACATTATCATTTGAAAACGATGCTCATAATGGAGTTCGGTTTTCAAAATTAAGTTCAAAATCATTACTTTTGTAATTGATACCATTGAAAAGAGCGCTCTCATTTATCAATTTTAAATCTTTTTTTGTTAGACTTAACCTACCTAGTACGATGTTCGTGTACATTTTTCCACCCATAATAGGAATACATATCAATTTGTAGAAGCAATATGTAGGAGCAATATACTCGTACACGAGAAATGTACTTATTACTTTTGACATAGCCCATTGTTCGGTTGATTGAAATACAGCCCTTTACAAAAAGTTATAACAATTTTGTTACGTTTTGCGGCGTAGAAAACAAAGCAAATTGTCGATTTACTTTTAAAATGAGTCTTTTATCCCAGTGCGCTTACATTGAGTGAACTAAGATAAATCCCTTTTTTTCCTGCCCTTCTTGTACTTTCATCAAATCCAAAACTGTGATGGTAAACTGCTGCACCTGTTTATAAAATAGAATAGACTAGATCATTTAGAAAGCGAAAGTATCCTGCGCGGCACTCTACTGCGTTTACCCCTCGAACTATTACTTTTTATATCGCAAATGCTTGTGATTGACTGACTATACTTTCCTTCAACCTGGGATATGATTGCTGACACGCTAATCGTTGATCACAACTGCATCTGATGGTAAGTGACGATGTGGACGAAGATGGTAAACAGGCTGTTCCTAGATCTGGGAGCTGGAGAGGTGCTAGAATACACTGTTGAACTTGGCTAGCCAGGCAGATATTCTACGTGAGAGCCACCCTCTAGCCACAGCAGCACCGCAATCTAGCCAGGCAACTTAATACAGGCATTTTATGTGGTGGTGCTTGAGCTTCATTCAATTCAAGTATTGAAATTGCAACCAGGGAGCTGCTGCGCCCCTGGGCTATCAGTGCTGTAATAAGATTAAACGTATAAAAACTTCTAGTAAATAGTTCTTTTCTCTCCAGATGTGCCGATAAAATGGGTACCGTCGCCGCGAGGTTCGCTGCCGTGCCAGATCCCTGCTGCAGAGAGGATCCCGGTGCGGCGCCCCCCGCCGCCTCTCGAGGGGGAGGAGCGCTCCAGGGCGAAGCCCTATCTCTGGCGGCGCGATAATGAAGACTTTAAAAAGTAAGGAAGCACGATATTTGGTTAGTGCGTGGTAAATGTTCGACTTCCAATACCTTGGACTCACGGGGTTGACTCCTGCTAGTACCCAATTTTTTTCTATCTGACGATTCGTTGAACACGAAAAGTTAAGGCTTATGGAAAAAATAGATTATAACTTTTATGTACAGAGCTTTGAATTCTGGTGTCGTAGTTTCGCCAAAAAGAAAATTGGTTGTGGTGTTCTTGTGTATTCTTGTGAAGAACAACTGCAGGTACATCATAACGAGTACACCATATCGGAATCCAGGATCTGAAGAATAAACTTGAACTAGACTATACTGAGCGGCTAAAAACTTACAGGACACACCCCTTACCATCGTGCCTACTTTAAGTAATAATAATAGTAATAATAATGGAATTGAACGCCATTTTGACATTTCCCTTTAAAAACGAAGCCCATTATGGACTTCAAATGTCAAAATGAAGTTCATTTTCATTACTATTTTAGTCACACAATAAGGTGCCTGGTCTGAGTAGAATTTGGATGCCGTTGCCATAATTAATTATGCCTGGATTCTAAATAAAAGACATGTAAATTTTTATGTAGACTGAAAGTCACGTTGTGTCGTTGGACGTCACGACTGTCTTGAATGATGGATTCCGTCTGACCGTATACTCAAGTTTTGCCTAACATAGTATGCAAACAAGGTTTCTTCAGCACGGAGCCCGACACGAGACTTTTTATAGAGCCCTTCGAAAGACACGACCGAAATAGGAAATTGAGGCTCGAAGGACCATTCCATTTGAAAGAATGTCGAAGTCAAAATACGCATGCAAGTGACTATTCCGAATTACATAAGTAAATAGTGGATAGCAGATAAGAGCAGTGTTGCTCTTAAGTAAATACGAATATGAGTTGATATTAGCGCAACACAGCCTTGCACTTATAAAGTACACTTCACCAAATACAGGATATTTACTAAGTACAACATATTACCACTTTTTTAATATTGTTAGGTTTGCAATAACGCCTGCTATGCGGATTACATTACAAAATCACAAATATACGATAGGATTTTTTTTATATTAACACTGGTTAATATGACATATGATATTATATAAAAACGGCCAAGTGCGAGTCGCACTATTAGAGTAAGCACCGCATAAAAGCGTGAAAAAAAAACGTATCGATCTCCGCATATGAACTACATAACCACAATCGTGTAAAGAGGTTTCAATATTCAGTTTTAAAAGAATTTAGTGAAACGGAAGAGTTTTGTTTCAAATACGATAAGTACATAAACAAAGTCAGCACAACTCTACAATTTATTGGTTTCATTGAAAAACGATACTGGAGTTAAAAATTTTTTTCGTGGTTCCATTGGCTATTGGGTCCACGGTTAAATTACTTTTTTCCGTAGTTCCATTGAACGTCCCATTGACGCGAAAATCTGAAAAAAAAACTGATTTAAAATCGGATCGGACCAACAATCACTTCTCGAAACGAGACATAAGAACTAGTCTAGGCAAGTCTTTGACCACAAGCTCACCTGATGACAAGTGATGATGAGGTCGAAGGTGTTAACAGGCTTAACCTAGAATTACTGGCTCAAGGACAGCTGCCGGAACATACAGTTAGGTGCTTGGCGACAGATTTTGCACTCCAGGGTCGCCGGGCAGTCAGGCGGGCATTTACAAAATGCCTTTCCACCATGCGGTGAAGCGGAAGCCTGCGGCAGGAATCGAACCATGGAATACCACTGAGCCATCACTGCTTCAAAGTATTCGAGTTTCTTGGAGTCTTGGGGTGTGCGCAGTGCAGTGTCCAGCAAGACGGGTATGGTGACACTGTAATAGCCATGTAGGCGTGACGTTTACTATTAGACGAGCAACTTGTCCGTCTGATAAATTCAATATTAAAAGCAAAAAAAATACTTAACAGTTAATAATGCACTATTATATAACACGTTAAAAAGAATTGCAAATTTAGAATAAGATAAATTAATAAATAAGTAAAAAAAAACCGTCTGCAACATATTAATTTTCGTTAAACATTTTAAGGTTTAATTGAAATTAAAACTGCAGGTTATATAATATTTATGGAATAGTTTTTAAAGCCTTTCATTTAGATACGCAAATCGATGCGTTTGGAAGAAATACATTGTTTTCTCACAATATGGCGTATAAAATCTGCCAGTTAGTTGTTTTTTATCTTTTTATGTACCTAGTGTTACTTGGGTTATCAAGACCCGTCTAACGGTATATCATACATCAAAATCGGTTTAGCCGTTTAGACGTTATGGTGGAATAAAGAATCTCACAAACATACATACATGAACCCTGAAAGCATAACACTCCTTTTTTGGGCAATCGTGAAAAAATAACATCCTGTCAATGATGTTATGTTATGTTTTTCGGTTCGTTTTGTCAAGTGGTGGTTATATTTCAGATACGCGAATGCGACGCTAGAGGTGACGCGTCGCAGGGACCCCGAGGGGGTGTACCAGTGCGCGGTGCGGCACCAGGGCGGGCTGGTGCTGGGGTACCCGCTGCATCTCAAGTTTGCCTGTAAGTACCATGCCCTTATGTATCCATACTAAACGAGCCTTTGTTTCCCAGGATCTGGTGAAATCTGTACTAAATTTCACAAACACATTCTTCAAACATTACGAAGGCGTTCTTGAAAATCAAAACTAATACAATAAAGAGGAAAGATTTGATTGTTTGTTTGCTTTAAATAGGCTCTGAAATTGCGCGATAGCCGATATACCCGCGGATGGAGCCGCGGCCGGAAAGCTAGTAATAAATAAATTATCGCATTCAATATGTATTTTATGTCTAGGAATAATTCATTATTATTCGTAGATTTTATGTAGTTAATTTTTTTATGGGGTTGTGGTTGAACTTTCCTGAGGCTCACCTGATGTTAACCTCCGCCTATTTCAGATGCATTTCCTCACAAGTGACGAACTGCACTGCACCCATCACCCTGAAACACATAATTGTTTCGAGTCTCATGTGCCTTTAAATTTCATACTGGCTCTCACGGGCTGCTGCAGCGAAACACACTGTTAGATGCTTGGCGGCCGATTTTCTACTTGAAGGTGTTAGCTAGCCAGGCGAGCATTTCCTGATACATATTATAATCATGGTTGCTTTTATATAAGGCCCTGCTGCCCTGATTGGTAGTCCGTTTTGGAACGGAACTCCTCGGACAATAATTTTAATTTGTTAAATTATATTATATATGCATGTGGATATTTTATTAACAGATCTGTGTTTACTGAAACTGTTTCGAAATATTCTATTGGAAACCTTCTCAATGAAAGACATATTTTGCATAGGTATGTATAACTTCTAGATTTTTCTTAATTATATTCTTTAATCGTACCACCGTCAATAATAAATTGTTCATCTATTTATCTAATTTTCAGTAGGAAGGTGCTTTAGGGGTTTCGGCAAACAGCCTTTGTTCTTTAAAATTTGTCGCTAAGCTTTTAACAGCGTGTATCTAACCAACCGGTAACTGTAATAGAAGGCTTTCTAGGAATTCATTTGTATTTACATACAAGTAAAATGAAAAACAAAATATTATTCTTAACTATATTTTTGTTGAATAATTTCCGACTGTTTATGAACGTGTTTGAAGCCCATGTTTGATATTAGAAAACATAATAACAACAACCTAAATATATATCTTACCCCTTACGTATATTTTATTCTTTTTCTGTGAGTAAAAATTTATTAAATATAAAATATAAATATAAAATATATTACTAGTTATTTCACTTAAGGAATAGTCTGTGACTTTGTTTTCTGTGAACTTGCGATATTGCGACGCTGTTGTACCTAGCCTAGGCGCCATGACTAAAGTCCGGTAGAACTATACAGCTGACAGAGGCATACATTTCCTAGTATTCCCTAAAGATTACCTTTCCTAGCATTCCCTTCGAAGCAGTGATGGCTCAGTGGCATTGGCTATGGACTGCCGTGCAGCATGTCCATGGTTCGAATCTTGACACGGGCTTGAGCTTCACCGCATGGTGGAAGGGCATTTTGCGAATGCCCGCCTGGCCAGCGACCACCCTCAAGTAGAAAATCTATGGCCAAGCACCTAACGGTGTGTTCCGGCAGCAGTCCTTGAGAGCCAGTGAAATTACAGGCAAAATGAGACTTAACATGTATGTCTCAAGGTGACGGGCGCAGTGCAGTTCTTGTGATGAAATGCATCTGTTATGGGCAGATGATACCGCTTAACATCAGGTGGGCCTCAGCTCGTTCCGTCACAATAACATAAAAAAAAACATAAAAATAAACTGAAAATAGTGCCGTGATCGCTGTACTACGTGCACTTTTTTACCAAATGTGAATGACCATGAAAGTATAAAAATAAACGTTTGCTTGACAATTTCTGACAAGTTTCATACACTATGTGAAGCCTATGTTCGCGAGATAAGATTGAGTAGATTACGCGCTTTTTTCTTTAATTTTCGTATGTTGTTTGTATCGCATTTGTGCAATATATTTTTTTTCCTCGGAAAGGTGTTGAAAAAGTGCGTTTTAAACTCGTGAGCTACTTGCTCATTATACACTCGGCTGATTTACGACACACAGCCTCGTGTATAATAAGCAACTTAGCTCACTTGTATCATAATATACTATTATAAATTCTACAAAATATCCGACCACTACACTATTTTGAAGTCTGTCTGCGAGTCAAGATTATAAGTAAACTTTGGCTGATCCGTGAAAATTAACAAATTGAAACTACGGCCCTTAATTAAAGCGAAACATTGGAATTGCATGATACAGACACAAATAAATGTACTCACAGAACGAGCTGTTATGGCAATTATCACAAAATGTTAATCTAAATTTTCTTTCTAACAATTTTACATCAACATAATATATTAACGGGTGAAGTATTGAATTGTACATGTTTAACGTTGGTAAATATTAGGTCCTTACATATGAAATTGGCGTTTTGTATGGGAGGAACAAAAAGTCGAATATTTTTTAATATAATATATTTAATTAATCAAAGTATGAACCATTATTTTCTATGCACTTTTGCCATCTCATAGGTAGTTCATTGATCCCTTTACTAAAAAAACCAGTCGGACGGGAATCAATAAAATCTTTGAAGGCGATTTGGACTGCCCCATCGGAGTTGAATTTTTTCCCTTGCAAGAAGTTATCCAAATTTCGAAAAAAATGGTAATCTGTTGGAGCAAGGTCCGGGGAGTACGGAGGATGTCTTAGACTTTCCAATTGAAGCTCTTCTAATTTAGTAGCCGTCTGTAGCGCAGTGTGTGGTCTAGCGTTGTCGTGAAGCAGCAGTGGCGTGGAGCGATTGACCAGCCTAGGTTGTTTAGCCGCTAGCTTTTCCATCATGGTTTGCAATTCCTGACAATAGACATCAGCCGTAATAGTCTGGCCAGATTTGAAAAAACTGTAATGAACAATACCGGCACTAGTCCACCAAACGCTTACAAGTAACTTTTTTGGGGTTAATTTTCGCTTGGGGCAGGATTTGGCTGGCTGGCCAGGATCTAACCATTGCGCTGAGCGCTTCCGATTATCGTAAAGAACCCATTTTTCATCACAGGTAATGATTCGGTTTAAAATACCTTCATTATTGTGCCGGTTTAGTAATGTAACGCAGCAGTCGACGCGCGTTTGCCGGTTTGTTTCAGTCAATTCGTGAGGTACCCACCTTTCAAGCTTTTTAATCTTCCCAATTTGCTTCAAGTGAATTAAAACAGTTTTATCACTAACATCGCAGCCTGCAGCTAACTCGGACGTGGTTTGCGATGGATCCGCTTCCACAATAGCCTTCAACTCTTCATTATCAACTTGAGTCTCAGGCCGTCCACGGGGCTTGTTCTGCAGGTCGAAATTTCCAGAACGAAAACGTTGGAACCAAAAACGAACTGTGTTTTCTTTTGCAACACGACCGCCATACACATCATTCACCCTTCGAGTTGTTTCCGCAGCACTAGTGCCACGGCGGAACTCGTACTCGTAAATAATGCGATATTTAAGGTTTTCCATTTTGTAAAATGAGTGACGCAAACAGAAAAAAACAGAAGAAAAAAAACAAATGAATGACGATCATCGAAGCACAAATACATGAGTCTATAGCTGTACAAATTTGAATTTGGAATTCCTTACCAAAGAGGAGAAATTCGTGATTAAAGTGGCCAGTACGAAAAACGCCAATTTCATATGTAAGGACCTAATATTTGTTGCTTCTAAATAAACATGTATTTATAAATAACATAACCAAATATCAAATAAAAATTCAGAAAATATTTAATTAATACTTTATAAAAACACTTATTTTCTCAATAAAATAATATTTTTTTGCATACATTAATAAATATATATATGCACTTCACAATAGAATATAGAGATTTATACACACGAAGCGTCGTTCCAATAAAACTTACCAATTAAATCACGACCTATAAATAAAAACTCCACGCTACCGTCTGCATGTAAAGTGCCCTAAAAGTGACGTTACATCGTGATTGTCCAAGCTTATGCGTTGACCAAGGTTCTAAACACATATTAAATACAAAAGAAATATAAAAGGGTAGTCGATATCATTCCGAGAGTTTAAGTGTTTAAAAAACCGCGGTGGTGATCAGCATACGTTAATGATTATCTCATTCCTCACTGTATAAGAATCAGAAAATGATTAGGTAGTTATTATATTCTCAATATTATTTATTATATCCTAATTTTTGGTATAAACATTGTTTTCTAAACGCCAGTTACACTATATAAGCGGATTCGTCGAAGTTACTATTCCCTAATATTGTTATTTCCATCGCGTTTTTTCCGAAATCTTTAGTTAAAACAAACATTTCAACTATTCAAACGCTTTCGAATAGCTTAGGGCGATCGCTGATGTTTACGGCGGGAAAATCAACATTTTATATATTTTAAGATTTTTTTGTAAAAATTACGCACAAATTCTGTGTATTATATTTCCGAAATTATTATTTTGTTGTTCAACTTTGCTTGAATCTAAGCTCGCAGGCGTCAATTTACGTTTGATTTCATTGATCTTAAACATAGAATAATTTTGAACATATAATTAAGGGCCTGTTTCAGAATGTTCGAGTAAGTTCCGGTTATCCTAGCCAGAACATAAAATAACTGAATGATAAAAGTGACAGCGCGTTTCAAACTTTAACCGATGGATAGGCTAAATCGATGACTGTGAAACGCAAAGATAGTGTTTTATTTATTAAATATGTTCTGGGTAGTTTAACCGGAACTTACTCGAACATTCTGAAACAGGCTCTTAATGTAACGATAGAAGCAGTCTGACACCATCGACAGTTGTAAGGATTGAGAAAATTTAAATAAACGATTATTTATTTAATTTTAATATTAATATCCGAAAACGTCGAGAGCTTACAGCTGTTAACAAACATTCAGAGGTCTGAAGCTGTCTGGCAAGATTATATTAATATAAGAACTCTACACTTTTAACTGAACATACTTCAAAATTCTTTCAGTACTAATATTATGTACCATAGGTCAGTACTTACTGACTCGTAGTAAGCAAGTAATATTTGTAATAAAATAAAGCTTTTTCTTTATGCCTGATAGGTTATCCTTTGACCGCTATCTCACCTGGTAGTAAGTGATGATGTAGTCGAAAATGTTGTTCAGGCTAACCTAGAAGTACTGGCTCTCAAGGACAGCTACCGAAACACACTGTTAGGTGTTTAGCGAAAGATTTTCTACTTGAGGGTGGTAGCTAGTACGACTGCCAAGACTACAACCGGGACCGACGGCTTAACGTGCCCTCCGAAGCACGGAAACCCATAACCGCGGCGGACGTTGCTTAACTTTGATGATCGGTTATGAACAGCTAAGTTAACTTCGCTACGAGTGCCTCAAATATGACGAAGATGGGGAGGAAGATTCCTGTGGGTGTCATAAGAGGTGAAGAAGGGAAAAATAATAGAAGGAGGGCAGGAGCACCTTCTATAGAACTACAAACTTACACTGCGATCCCCAAGCCGCCTGTCAAGCTTGGGGATCGCAGAATACCTACTAGGGCTGTTAATGTAATGTTTTTTTCCCATAAGAGTTGTAAGCCTTCGTAACGCGTCAGCATTGGTCATTACAATCCCAGTACTATTACCCCTTCGCCTTTGAAAGCGAGACTTCTTCAAAGAGCGACTATAATTGACCAACACTCAATTGTAACTTAATGAACTTTGTCACTTCGTTCCAATTGAATCCCTACAACAAAGTCAAACTTGGGAGTTAGTTTCTAAATAAAAATAAAACGATTCCGAGAAGTTTTGTTACCTTTATAAAACTTTTCACAAACATAATCATGAAATTGTACGACATCTCGAATATAAAGGAATTGCTGCTATAGGGAAAATGCTATTTGTGAATAACGTAGGATGTGATTACTTGTACCTACGTGGGTTAAAACGAGCACAATATTAATGTATATAAATGTTTTCTCCTACGAATAATGAGTTCTCGGTGTCACTGCCTTGTTGGAGTGGGGGCGAAGCGGCGTTTTAGAATTTTAGACAAATAAATGCTCAGTTGTAGATGACAATATCCTGGCCCCCTATTAAGTGGTTCAATACGAATTCTAGGATATCCCCTGCCTAAAATCTCCCGCTATATATACCCCTAAAATATTCCTTTCTAAAATGCTGCTTATATTACAAAATCACAAATTTATCAGAGAAAAAATTATAGTCATGTGCGGTGCATTTAAGATTGGAGCCCGCGTCCAGGCACCCTATATTCGGGCCTATAGCCGGGGTATGCTCTGACCGACTGAGCTAACATGGCAGTATACTCATAACTTTAATTCTTGCTCTCGTTCTTCAACCATCGTATGGGGATGGACTCGGGTTCGAATCCCGCACATGTCTATAATTTTTTCGCTCGTAAATTTGTAATTATGTAATGTAATCCGCAGGGGAGGCGTTACTGCAAACATAACAATATTAAAAAAAATTCCTTGTCATATGTTCGAAGGGTAGGTAATGAGCAGGGCATCATCCACAAATTGTTTTAGTGCGATTTGGTTCATCATCATCACAATCATACATACATTCGCATCAGTCGCCCCATGACTCTCCAGATGTCGTTGGTCCATTTGTTTATGCCGCAGTTTCATGGTTCGATCCCAATTGTATTTTGCGAATGCTCGCCTGGCTAACTACCACCCTCAAATAGGATCTGTACAGTGTGTACCGCCAGCAATCCTTGAGATCCAGCAAAATTACAGGCAAATGAGACGTATCAACTGTATGTCTCAGGGTAACGGGCGCAGTGCAGTTCGACTGTGATGATATGCATCTGTTATAGGCAGAGGTTACCGCTTAACATCAGTTGGGCCTCGTGAGTATTCCTACACAAACCAATGAAAAGATAATTTAACATACTCCCAAAAGCTGTTTGATCTTATACCGGCATCGCGATTCTATCATCGTTCCTCGCGTCACCGGTTAAAAGCTCATCCACACATAATCGAGTCCTGGAAGTCTCACACAGCTCGATTTATGCGCTCTTTCTTACTGCATGCTTGCAAAATGTGGAATGATCTTCCATCTAGCGTTTTTCCGCAGGGCTACAGTATGGATTCCTTCAAAAAAGGTGTTAAAAGAGTCTTACAGGGTCGGCAACGCATTGGTAACGCCCCTGGTGTTGCAAATGTCTATAGGCGACGACAACCGCTTACCATCAGGTGGGCCGTCTGCTTGTTTACCAATACAATACATAAAAAAAAACATTCAAAAGTCAAGTAGTACAACGCAAGTGGTACTATAGATGTCGCTCTATCCCAATACGATGGTTAAAGAAGGATAGGAAAGATTTGAGTTATGACGTTATGTCAGCTCAATTGGTTAGAGCATACCCCGGCTATAGGGGTGGATGGACGCGGGTTCGAATCCCGCACATGACTTAAATTTTTCCTATCGTATATTTGTGATTTTGTAATTCAAAAGTCAAGTTTAGAGCAGTACCTAAGTCATCTCGAGTATGTTATTATATAGAGCTTCGTGAATACATTACATTTTGCGTGATGTGAGCAAATACATAATGAAATATTCATCATATATCCGTAATAATATGAAGCTGGATGAATAGTAATGAGATATTAAATACACAAGGTACTCGTATTTTGTCGGTTTTGTGATTTAAGACGAAGGAACATGAAATTGTCTTATTCCAGACTCCGCGTCTAGATGTGTGCGTGCCACGTGTATAATATTTACACTCATAAATGTGAATGTGTACTAAGACTAATAATATAAATGCGAAAGTTTATGTGTATTTTTTTTTATATTGTTATGTTTGAAATAACGCCTGCTATGCGGATTTCATTACAAAATCACAAATATACAATAGCAAAAATTATTTTAAGTCATGTGAGGTATTCGAACCCGCAAACCATTTGTAATGTGTAGAATTCTGATTAATAAATATTTAATTTTAGGGGCTGTTAGAAAACGGAGCCCTAAAAGAGTGGAGCCCGACTCGCTCTTGATCAGTTTTCTTAATTTTCCTTAGCAAAAAGTCCAAGGAGTTTCTTATCATTACAAATAAAGATACAAAACACTTATTAGCATTTTTACTGTTGGCGAAATAGTAAGATGTATGTCCGTTTTTAAAATCCCAATTTCAATCCATCCTACGCACTCATTCTATCATTTTTCAAAAACCACGTCTTAGAGACTTTTAAACTTTTTTATTGCAACAAAAGCCATTTTAATAGTAAAAATAATTCTGAGCAATCTTTTACATTTCAAATAGGTATGAAAATAGTCAGAGGACATACGTAAACCCTCGCCTACGGCTCAATTAATTACAATATCGCGACCACATTGAAGCTATTGTCGGGCGGAAGTAATATCTTATATATATTATATATCTACAACCTCCCAAATACGAGTGAACCAACGGCTCTTAATATATTTTGTAATAAATATATAACAAATTCAGCTAAAAACATTACTTTGGGAAAATAAATCTCCTTTTCGTTGAAAATACATCTTAAGCAACTTCAATATAATAAGATCACCTAATTAGTTTTCGGAAACGAAAAAATTAAAGCACCTTATCTTCTGATTCTCAGAACACAAGATTATTTAAAAATATTATTTTCCTAAAAAAGATTCACGGGAAAGCTTTTAGCGCCCGGAAGTCCAAACGGTAGAGGAATTTTATTATATATTTAATACCCTGTTTTATCTTCTGCGTAAATTTTATCACGTTCCATTTTTAATGTCAGATTATCACAACCTACTTACGTACTTTGAGGAGTCATTTTATATAATTACCTATACAATTACTAAGCGTTGCCAACGACATCGTCTGCGTGGGACTTGTGTGTTGACCCTCAGGAATAAAGTATTTCTTGAAGCCCATTGGAGGCAAATTCTTTCACATGTTGATAAGCTTAAGTACTTAAAGTAACATAGATAGACAAGGTTACAACCATAGTGGTTCGCGTGACAGTTTTATTACTATTATTGCTGGTAGGCTAGCCTTTGATCACTAACTCAGCTGGTGCGGCACTCTGGCAGTTGTGGTCGCAGATCTTGTTCAGGCTAACCTAGAGTTACTGGTTCTCAAGGACAGCCCGTGGGGTACCGGGCTAGAATGTCACTCTCCATCTCTACCCGTGGGTGTCTTAAGAGGCGATTAAGCGTAACCAGATGGTGGGCAAAAGCGCTTTCCGAGGAACTGATATCTCACACTGCGATCCCCAAGACGCCTGCGTAAATGCGTGGGGATTATTCCCCACGTATGGTAGTGGACAATTTTCTACGTGATAAAAAGTTGCCATAAGGCAAATCCCCCATAATGGGAGAGGCTGTGTCCAGCATTGAACGTTCCGGCTGATACAGTACAATAAGGACAGCAAAAACACATCACCACCAAGTGCTTGGCAGTAGATTTTTGCTTTAAAGGTGGTAGCTAGCCAGGATCACATAGTACCCTACCATCATGCAATATGCTAGCTCACTAGCTCGCCTAATATGTCACCTTTAACTGATTGTTTCGTTAGAGATTCGTCTTACATTATCGTCTTTATGAAGTGAAACCAGAAAAATAGTTTAACTAGAGGCCCGTTGGAGATTTAAATACCTACTCCAGTGCCTTCAAGAAGAGAGTATATTCCCTCCTCAAAGGCCGACAACGCATCCTCGAGACTCCTGGTGTTGCGCATGTTCGTGGGCGACGGTGATCTCGTACCACCACTTGGTGGCATCACGAGCAGGCTGATCACCTGAGCCGCCTGCTGGATTGCCCTCCTATCCCATAAAAAATAGTCTGGATAAACAGGTTGTCCATACCTCTTAAGTTTTATTTAAGTATCCATGTAATATGTACGGCAAATCTATTAGCAGCTTTCTACGGACACCACTTTTATGATTGTCAATAATTATATCCTCATTAAATAAATCAACGCATAGACTCGCTAGAATATGCCATAAACATTTAAGATGACAGATGTAAGAGACTTGGTGAAAGAAGAAATGAGACAAAAATTGGTACAGCGTCGTGGGCAAAATCCATCCTATCTTCATAATCGGATAACTGCATCCACATGAACAGCATTTTTTTTTATTTTTGCGTAATTTTAGACAAACATCAGGTCATAGCCGGCCACATGCAAAACGCATTGATATTGAACTTGGTTTAATTCGTGTTTTGTTTTATCTGTGACAAGCTCCTAATTGATCTGAATTGCCTCCTCAATGAACTTGACGACCGATAGACCGACTTCAAAATGTATAATCCACTTATCGGGTTGATAAATTTCCACAAGCATTTACGGTGAAACCATCATGTCAGATGCGTACATCTCGTAATTTTTTCCCTCCTCTATCAATTTCAAGTCTCCTAGACGAATTATTTGCTAGAAGAGAAGCACTACTACCAGTCAGTCACCCGAACGCTGTTGTTTTGCCATCGTGTATGTGTAAAAGGTTAAAGCATGTAATTCAAAAATGAATGGAAAGTTAAGGCTACAGCAGCGCCATCTCGCGAACTACATTTTTAACTTATAACAAACCCTTATAGAATCATAATATTATGGTTCAGTTCAGCTCGTCGTTCATTCGATGGGTCCTCATCACTAATCTTGTCTTCTGATCACCAAACGCCAAGTTTGTTTACATTATAAGACAGTTAGTAAAAAATAGATTTTACATACTACATACATAAACTCTGAAAACATAACACTCCTTTTTTTGGGCAGTCGTGTATAAATGCTGAAATAGCCTTGCTCTACACACATTTTTCTGTAGGTAGCAATACAATTATGTATTATGTATATAAATATAGAGAGATAAAAGTAATGATAATTTCTTAATGGTCGCATACACAGATTCTCGATTGCGTGGTTTCGAATCTATCTTTGCATGGTTGTAGGGTATTTTGGCGCCTGACTAGCAACCACCCTCAAGTTGAAAATCTGTCGCCAAGCACCTAACGGTGTGTTTGGCAGCTGTCCTAGAAAGCCAGTAATTATAGATTAGCCTGAACAGCATCTTCGACCGCATCATACCTATAAAGCAAAAAAAACTTCTAGATTTCCAGTAAGGAATATATTACATATTCCCGAGCATTAAAAGCTATTTCCTACACCATACACATTTCTCTAATTAACAATATATTTTATGTAGGTACAACAATGTAGGACATTGAAGAAGCAGTTCATCATATCGGCGCGTCATATCCCATTGTGGGTCCGATTCATCTATCTTCTGATACAACGTGATTGATTGCCGGTTGCCCTGCGTTTGGGGAAAATAACAGTATCGAGATCTGGCTATATCCACGTACTATAAAGTATACCTTGTATTAAGGTCTTGTAGTCTCGAAATTAACTGTTAATAACCACTAGTGTAAGCCACCATTGAAATATCAAAGCATGATGTTTCATAATTTTCATGTCGACGTCTTGAAGTCCACAACCTTGCGATTTTCACGGCATTTTCTACCTCGCACTGCCACAATATGGAACCAGCTGCCAGGTGCAGTATTTCCGAACGGATACGACTTAGGGGCCTTCAAGAAGAGAGCATATTCCCTCCTCAAAGGCTGGCAACGCATCCTCAATACCTCTGGTGTTGCAGATGTTCGTGGGCGACGGTGATCACTTACCACCAGGTGAGCCACCTGCTCGTTTGCCCTCCTGTCCTATCAAAAATAAAATATATATATATAGTTTTTTTTTAACTATTTAAATGCCTTTCGTAACAAAATACTACGAACTATACAGGGTTATTGGTAAAATGCTAACAACCTCTTAGGGTTGACTTCAGCTAGTCCTAACAAACACTGAGATGAAACAATTTTTTTTATCTCAAATCATATTTTGAAATAAAGATTGTTTATCAGAAGAACTACTAATAATAATAATTGGGTACAAACAATAATGTATCTTAGCTGTGTAATGATCGCGAGAGCCTCAAGCTATGTTGTTTGGACGGCACTTGACAACTTGCACGGATATTTTCAAAGGTTACTTGTCTCCTTATCGAAATACTCCGTGTAATATTATTTTGAAAATAGCTGTTTAGAGCGAGGGTCTTCCCGTGGGTTTATCTCGGTGCGAACACCTGACGTGTACCTTCATGGTAACTGTCATAGAAGAAAATACGCAGAATACTTATTTAGAAAATTTCAGAAATAATTGAGGCAACTTCGTGGTAGAATAGAATAGAATGACATTTATTGCCAGTAAAACACAATTGGACAAATTGAACACTGACCAAATAAAAAATGGAAAAAAGACTATCTAATATAACTGGCAATAGGGGTAGGCTTAGCACTGTACTGCGTAAGCCGGATGGTTCACGCAGGGCTGGTTTTCAGCATACCCCTTTGCTCAAACATAGGTGTTAATCGAGTGAAGATTAGTGATGCGGGTACTTATATAATACTTATAAAATTAAAGTTATCCACGTAACACGCTTACATCTAAAAAAATACTCATAAACTTATTCAAGAGATAAAAAAAAGAACAGCTGAGTTAATGAAAATTAAAAATACAATACATTATATAGAACAAAAATTTACATTTTAATAATTATTATAACATTATAGAACTGGTAAACATTTACCCCCTTACTTATAAAAACATCGCTATGTAGTTGCTAAGTAATGGATAACTAAACAGTGTTTAAGTAATGCTTAAATATTTCTTACTTATAAACGCTACATAGCACCTGTTTAGCTAAGCAATGGATAATGAGGTCGAACGTATTTTAAACTGACAACATTGTACTAAAAAGTATTATGAATGACCTAAATGGCCAAATAACATGTATCTAGTGCTAAATATCTTGAAATTAAAAAGTAAATATAATACTTTTCTTTGTATAGTACCACCAACTTAACTGTGCAGTTTTCGAGGGCGCTACTGGTCAAGGATATCAACTACGAACTGTCACAATTTGAAGGAATGTTGTAGTTCTTTTTTCTGCCACCTGAACAGATAAGTTGGTGGGTCTGTAACTAACTCAGCTGATCAGAAATATGGGCGCCATCTTGTTACTTAAAATTTAAACAAGGGTGGGAAGGTGTTTAAATTGACAGCTGATTTAAGCAGTACTTAGGTACTGGATAAAGTTATGTAGCGTTTATGAGTAAGAAATTTTACTAATCAGCGGCTAAGTAATGTTTAAAATTTAAGTAGCGTTTATAAGTAAGGCTGTTAAAGGATAGTCGAAGACGTTGCTTTAGAATTTGGAGATCTGTTCTATTTTTTTTTTATAGGGAGTACTTAGATTCTATATACCGCTGTCGGTCATACAGCTCCACCGGATTTTGGGCGAGCGAAGGCCCTCTTATACCCCTCGAGGGGAAAGTGCCGAAGTCACTTCTCCCGAGACAGGCGTAGAAGGGTCTGTTCTTTTCCAGTGTTGGATAATTATTGGGATCACCGAGTTTGGAACTATTTTCGGTAGATGGCAATATGATTCGACATTTATTACGTAGAACCAAAACATACCTGGCCATACGTAAGTGATTATAAGCTCTGCCTTCCTTCGGCGAACACGGTCTGTATACTTAATAAAATGAATTAAAAATTGATAAGTTAGTTCTAAGAACATCTACTCGAATATAATGTGTCAAGTGATAAAACAGCATGATAAGTTTAACCTAAATGTTGGGTGAAAAAGAACAAAAAATTGCGGTACCTTTAACTTACCTACCTATTTCATATTGCTTGAATAATATAACCAGGTAACGATAGCGCTACGAACAAATTAAAAAGTAAATAGTTTCGATACTAGAGTTATTTTTCTGAATTGAAACTTCTCTAAGATTTTCTTAACATGTCCTTACCGACGCCACGTGTCATAAAAGACCAATGCGTTTCTTAAACAAAAGTTTTCTGTAACATTATCGGGCACTTGGAAATTCTCGTGGCACCTTGCCGAATGATTAAAATAATTCGTTTTAAAAAGGTTTTGTATTTGTTAGATCTTATATTAAATGTAATAACGAGGTTTCATTAAATTAAAAGATATTTCAAACGAAATTCGAAATACAGAGGCACTCATTTATTCTGCGAGTGTCATTTGAAATAAGAGAATTTTAGATTTAGAAATAACACTAACTAGAATCGGCTCTTATTTAAGGTATTATTGTGATACGATTTACTGAACTAGGCTCTGAAACACTGTACGATAACATTCTGAAGAAGGTGATTATAGTACATTATGCAACAAGTGCGCGAAGTTGTTTATTACAATCGAGACGGCCTAAATGGAGTAGAGATTGTAATAAACAACGCGCACGAGTTTCAGACGACGTTTTTCAACACACTTGCGAGGAACGAATACGAAAATTTCGATACGTAAATATTTTCTTTATCTTTTTGATAGCAATAATAATCTGATTAAGAAGGTTTATAATTAAATCTTGTAAAGTTCTACTACAGTAGGTAAAAAACTCTTTGGTTTGTTTTATATGAAAAACAAACGAATATAACTACAATCTTCATGGTGAGAAGTGTGGAAACGTTGTTTTTTTATTTCTATTTAAAACACTAGTGCTGTAAAGTAAAAATAAGCACGAGTGCCTACTAGACTATATTATGACACTAAAATCGGTGCATTTAAAGGCTCGTTACGAGCGAATGTGTTGTAAAATGTGTTCTGCCGGGCTAGAATGTCACCCCTCCCATCTCTACCCCTGGCGTCGTAAGAGGCGACTAAGGGCACTTACTGAGGAACTGATATCTCACACTGCGATCCCCAAGCCGCCTGCCAAGCGTGGGGATTATAGCAAACCCATATATTGGGAAAGGCAGTGTTCAGCAGTGGACTATCCGGCTGATACAGTTCAGGTGTCTAGTGTTGTTTGAAGGTGTGGGAGCTCAGCGCTGGCGTCTGTACCGAGTTTTCATTCAGATAATTATGTTTTAGTGGAATATAAACTTATTTATAATAGCCAAGTTTTATGACCTGAAAAAGCGACGACATAGTTGAGAGTGGAACAGAGCTGCCTAGAAGATACACTATATACTTGAAGGTTCTCGGAAATACAGACGCTGGTAGACAATATACATGTAAAATAGTTCATAGTTATTTATTGGTAAATAATTTACATGTCATATATGGCTATAGTTACAAAAAAAATATTATAGAAATAGGGACAGGTATACAGTAGTATAACTCACAAATCTCATACATTAGAATTAATTATAAGATTATGTATTGTCAATTACCTAAAATGTAATGATGAATAAATTAATTATCATAATTAGATGATAAAATTCATTAACTGAATTATTAGAATATAATTAAAAAAACAATTAATTAAATTATATTTAAATGTCAGGTAGGTGCTGGTCGGGTACTAATGGGGTGGGATAGGTAATAAATAGTATTTGGCGTACATCTTTCATACGGATAATTAATATTGAGCAACGGTGCTTTGTGCTTATTTTCGAAAGATGAATCCGGTATGGATGTGCATCTTGTAGTCCTATAAAAGAAAGGTAATAGGGGAATGACGTTCTGTCGTGAACGGCATATTTTCAGAAATGAAGTCTGCAGATAAATGTGCTAGGCTCCGTAATCAACGATCAATTAGCTTCTTAATTATTGCCCTTTAGCGGCAATAATATTTTATTTTGTACTTATATACTTAACATGTCTTACTGTTCGTTTCTCTGTGGCAGTTTTCAGCCCAGTACCTATGTACTGATTAGACACAAGGGATGATGTTCAAAGGAAGTTTTACACAGAATTGTAAAACGTTATCCGAATTCAGCTCGTGTGTCACGGCTTTTGTTGGAAAATAATCTTTCGCCGAAAACATTTTGTTTCACAGTAGATACAGTAATTTGTTTAGGTTATGTTGGCGTGAAAAAACGACACGTATTGTTTTACATCTAAAGGACATATAATTATGATGTAGGTAATAATGAAATATTACCTTGTTTTATATAATTTTCTCTTGTTTTATACACTTGTAAATTGATGGCCTCGTTTTAAAGGGATAGAACATTTTTGTACGGTGGCCATCTTCAGTCCGCCATTTTGGATTGTTGACAGGTATTATTCGACTACTCACACCTTCATTAATCTCAGATGAAAAATAACGTTTGTATTAATGCAAGAACTATGGAATTTACGTTTAAAACTTTATTCAAATTTTAATATTGTTAGGTTTGCAATAACGCCTGCTATGCGGATTACATTAAAAAATCACAAATATACGATAGGAAAAATGTAAGTCATGTGCGGGATTCGAACCCGCGTCCATCTACCCCTTGAGCCGGGGTATGCTTTAACCAATTGAGCTCACATGACATGACGTCATAACTCAAATCTTTCCTATCGTTCTTTAACCATCGTATTGGGATGGACATTTATATTTTATTATAGTAATAACTAAACATCATGTTTAGACACTAACGGGTAATCTATTCACGCACAAAATAACATCAAAATCATATTTCGACAAACCTCAACGATTCAATCAAGTTGCATTGACCGTGGTCACGAGTGGACTGAAGAAGCGGGTGTGTAGTGATTTATAAACATGAGTTTAGTTCAAAGAACTTTTAAAGAACAGTAATAACAAAAAATATTGAAAACAAACACGTCTTTAATAATATAGGGTGTCAATTTAAACCGACGAAACTAGCAAAAAATAAGATAGGTTCTAAAGTCACGAGTCTTTTTTATGACAAGACTAACTTTTTACTGGATAATTCAATCTTGATGATTCTATTTTCGGTTTTTAGAATATACCTCTAAGTTTTTCTTATTTAAATTTCATTTCCATTGACCGAGTAGTTTTTATGTTACACTCAATTCACTTCTAGTCGTTTTCCATAAAAGTATTTGTCAATGAGCCTATACCTGGATGACTTAATAGTAATTGCAACTCTTGTCAATGAAGACCAGTAGGTATTGTGGACGAGTGAAAATCAATCTTGTAAGCAGTATGAATCACTAAAAAGGATGAATAAAAATATTCGGTTACAAAAAAGTCCTCTGAAAACTATGAAATAGCTTGTGGAATGAAATAGCAGTCCATGATAATGTTAGCTTAGAGTGTTTGGAGTCAGCTTGGTACCAACTTCGACAAGTTATTACATACTTTTCAGTGATGGGAGTGTGTTTCGTTATAATGTAAAATGTAAATATGTTACATTATTGAAAATTTCAAAAATAAATTAAATTAATGTTACTGTCAGTTCAAGTCATAGTTTATAATTAAAGTGCATGTCAGATTTAATGAAGAGTTTTATCAAATTAGATATCTTTCATAATCGAGTGTGTCTTCTTTAGATTGCTACCTGCCTAGGTACTTGCTAGGTACATAGGATAATACCACAGAACAAGAAAACTTATTTATAATGTGGGTAATATTTACCATATGGCGTTCCCTCAATTCGGCGTAACAAAACGGTCAATTGTGTGTTTGGTGGGACCACGAAAAGGTTTTGTCCCACCATTGGGACATCGTAGTGGAACCACGGTTCCGGAATGATAAAAACACCCTACTTATTATGACCCTTAAAGGTACACGAAACGAGCGAGCGGCGTAGCTTTAGTAATTGGGTTCTGATTTCTTGTAGGAAACCCTAAAACTACTAACGTTTAGTTACATTGAAGATTAGTCGACAGGTATATAACAACGAGAATTCCGAAGGCAGGCTATGTCTTGAAGACCCCAAAACCATTACAACATGCATTATTGGTTAAAGAAATACGCAGGTCTGATTTTTTTTTTATGCCTGATAAGTTAACCTGTGACCACTATCTTACCTGATGGTCAGTGATGATGCGGTCGAAGATGTGAACTTCTTCGACAACTAAAGGCTAACCTAGAATTACTGGCTCCCAAGGACAGCTGCCGGAACACACCATTAGGTGCTTGGCGACAGATTTTCTGCTTAAGGGTGGTAGCTAGCCAGGCGGGCATTCGCAAAATGCCCTACCATGATGTAACGACTGCCATCGTAAGATAACAACCGGGACAGACGGCTTAATGTGTCCTCCGAAGCACGAAAACGCGTAGTAGTATTGTCACCAGCGGCAGCGGTCACCCATCCAACTCATCACCGCGGTGGACGTTGCTTAACTTTACTGATAACTTCAGAATGGCTACGAGCGTTTTAAAACAATGTCGTCCGGCCGTCAAAGTGTAAACAACGTACACGATTTGTGAATAAGTAATATTCGCGATTTGGTGTTAAAAACGAGTTTTTTTTACGTGACATATATATATGTGAATACCTTGTTTTACGGACTTTCTTTTTGTGTAATTTTTTCAACAAATTTTCTGCATATCAGTGAGTTACAAGCAAAAATATTCTTCAAAACCTTCGTGATCTTTCGCTGCACTGACCTACGACAACTCGCAGAGTGCCCGCTGTGACGCATCGCTGACCTTCACCGGTTCACACGGCCGCCTTGTTCGTGTAACCTGTTTTGCGCCTACACATATAGGGTAAATTGTATCCTCTGAGCAGAGTTGCGTTGCTTACTTCATTTATAAGGCGCTGTTTCTATTTATTTTGAATTGTTCGTCTTATAAAAACATCAAGTATGCAGAGACCAGAGTGTAACGGTTGCAGAACATTAATAACTGATAAAAAATTCATGAGTTGTGCGGACTGCAACCAAAAATATGACCTGCAATGTGCCAATCTCTCGCCTAAGCGTTACAAGGCATTGAACGAAGAGATTAAGCGTAAGTGGAGATGTTATGAATGTAACAGTAAGTTACCTAAATTAGACAACAAGGATACCCCTGTACGTTCTGCTAGCTCTGCTTCTGCAGGTCCATCGAAACCTATACCCATAGCTATAGATAAACAGGATAGTGAACGTTTGTTGTCTGGTAGTAACGTTACTCTTCGTAGGAAGCCCTCTCCAGACGTCGATTATATAACAGAGGATAAAATGAAAGAGATGTTGAATTCTGACAAACGGGAGATAATGGCTGTTGTTGAATCATGCGGCAGTGGGTTGTCTGACCAGCTTAATGCTATTAAATCCCAATGCGCTGGCAACCAAGAGTCCCTGTCCTTTGTAAGTAAACAGTATGACGAATTACGAAAAGAAATTGCAGACATGAAAAAGATGTTAGGGTCTACCAGCTCTGAATTACGGGGGGTTAAAGATGAAAACAAAACCCTTAAAGAAACCATTACCTCACAGTCAGTTAGGATTAAGGCACTAGAAGAAGAGAACTTAAAGCAGCAACAATGGTTTAGAATTCAGAATATTGAGGTTACGGGAATCCCAGAACATAAGGATGAAGATACAGTAGATATTGTTCTGAAAGTTGCTGAACATATCGGTGCGCCCATCGAACCGTCAGATGTAGAGTTTGCACACCGCGTGCAACCAAGACATGCCACAAGTGCTGTTCGCACCTCGCGTTCCATCATTGTCCGTCTGAAACAACGCATCACCAAGGATCGTATCGTGGCTGCAGGTCGCAAACATCGCAACTTGAATGCTAAGGAGTTGGGATTGGGTACGGAGGCTAATCGTATCTTTATAAATGAGCATCTAACCAAAGAAAATAAGATTTTGCTAACGTCATGCAAGCAAAGAGCCAAAGAAGTCCATTTTAAGTTCGTGTGGACAAAAAACTGTCGAATTTATGTACGAAGAAACGAAACTTCTCCTCCTATCTTTATAACATCTCCATCCGATCTAGCCAAAATTGTTTGAATTGTTTACCTTACTCTTTTATTAGCTTTACTAAATCAACAATATCGAATAATAAATCAACGCTGTTACATTCTCTACATGATTCTTTAGATGCATTTATGGTAAACTGTGCAATAATTTATCATAATCTCACACAAATTATTATCTCAACAACATCTCACAAAACAAATAATTCTCCCTACAAACATGTATACATAACATTATACATAAACACAATTTCTTTAATATGGTATACTTATAGGATCTGTTACAATAGAAAACATAATGGATGGCACAGATAAGACACTTAAGCTTCTGTATCAAAATGTTAGGGGCCTACGCACAAAAGTTAATACATTTTATAGTAATATTTTGCTCTGTGACTATGACGTTGTCCTGATTACAGAGTCTTGGCTGCATGACGGGATTTTTGACGCCGAACTTTGTGATGGCAAATATAATATTTTTCGAAGCGATCGTAAAACATTAGGTGGCGGGGTAATGGTCCTATGTAGACCTGAATTACAGGCGTATTTGCAACCCGATTGGGAGAATGAAGACCTGGAATGTATTTGGATCACTATCCCAGCCAAAAGCTTAGGCTCGACAAACGATCTCCACCTGTCCCTAGCATACATTCCCCCTAACTCAAAGCTTCCATCCCGAATTATGTCCCTAACCGAAATTGTCTCAAATGTTCATGTAAATCACCAAAATGATCATTTTATTGTTGCGGGAGATTTTAACCTGCCGTGTATTGATTGGATGTCAGGCGAGCCTAAGATAATCAAGAAGGGACCTGTAGAGATACAGAATGCGGCAAACGAGCTCTTATCATGTTTCAATTTCATGAGTCTTTCGCAATATAATACGCTAAAAAAATATTAGTGATAATACCCTGGATTTAATTTTTTCAAGTTTTCCTTTAGAAATTAAAGAGTCGCAATTTGCTCTTGTACCCATAGACTCATATCATCCAATTCTACATATAATAGCAACTGATATTTTGGTACCTTTGCTCAAATCTCAGCCTAGAAATAGGTATCAATTCAAACGAGCTGATTTTGTCAGTATCAATAAGTCACTTACAGCTCAAGACTGGTCTTTTATTACTACTATGAACAGTATGGAAGATGTAACAAATAAATTTTATGAAATTTTAAAGAATGCGATTGTAAGTTTTGTCCCTATAACTCGTTGCGGTGGTACCCACACGTACCCAGTTTGGTATAGCAGACCACTAATTAACTTAATTAAAGAAAAAAGTAAAATACATGCAAATTGGAAAAAATTTAATAATCAAAATGACTATAATGACTTTTCGGAACTTAGAAAGCGACAGAAGGTGTTACAGGATGAATGTCACAAGTCATACATATCTTTTTCTCAGAAAAAAATTAAATCTAATCCTAAAACTTTATGGAATTATGTAAAATCAAAACGTAAAAATACTACTAACTACCCGCACCAAATGACGTATGGTGATACTAAACTAAATAACCCAATTGATATATGTTCCTCATTTAATGCATATTTTAAACAAAATTTTAGTACACCAACCAGTAGTAATAATAGCTCTTCAAATACTTATGCTGATGGCTTGCAAACAAATTTGATACATGACATCAGAATAACACCGGAAGAAGCAAATAAATTTATGACTAATCTAGACACTACCAAAGGTTCAGGCAATGATGATATACCACCTATATTTTACCGAAGCTGTGCAAAATCACTTGCTATCCCAATTGCCTTGCTATTCAACAGATCATTTCAAGATGGTTATTTCCCGAATAACTGGAAAGTGGCCCACGTTGTCCCCATCTACAAAAAAGGTCTCAAAACCGCTATAGAAAACTACAGACCCATCTCGATACTTAATACTCTTAGTAAGTTAATAGAGAGAATTATACACTCGCATATTTATCCCATAGTATCTCCTTCTATACCCCAAGAACAGCACGGCTTTATGAAGGGACGCTCTACTGTAACAAATTTAGGTGTATTCATTGACTATGTAGCTACAAATATGGAGGGAGGCTCTCAGGTTGATGTGATCTACACAGATTTTGAGAAAGCTTTTGATCGTGTGGATCACACCATACTTTTGCGTAAGTTGTCCGAATTGGGTATTAAAGGTAATCTGTTGAGATGGATGGAGTCCTATCTCCGGAAACGATCCCAGGCAGTAGTCGTAGGAGGATATCGATCTGACTATATAGAAATAACTTCAGGCGTCCCGCAGGGCTCCATTCTTGGCCCACTCATGTATGCATGCTATTTGTATGATATAAAAAAATGTTTTCATAATTCTAAGTTCCTCATGTATGCAGACGACACTAAAATATTTGTTAAAATCAAAGATTACTCTGACTGTCTGAATCTTCAAGCTGATCTTGATCGGCTTGGAGAGTACTATGAACTGAATAACATATGTATAAGTGTTTCGAAGTGTCACCTTGTGTCTTTTACTAGAAAGAAAAATCCTGTTAAATTTAACTATCAAATTAATAAAATCAATATTTATAATGCAGAGTTAGTTAGAGACCTAGGGCTACTACTAGACGTGAAACTAACTTTCTCTGAACATATTGACACAATTATAAATAAAGCTTTTAAAAGCCTTGGATTCATATTGCGCGTTACCAAACCTTTTTCTGATGCTGCCTGTATAAAACTTCTCTATTTTTCATATGTCAGGACTATTTTGGAATATTGTTGTACTGTTTGGAACCCGCATTACATAACATATATCGGAAACTTGGAACGTATACAACATAAGTTTGTTAAACATTTGAACTTTAAAAAAAACAATTATTCTGAAAATTATAAACAATCATGTGCCTACCATAATCTAACTAGTCTTGGAAATCGCCGCACCCTCATGGACATGGCCTTCCTTCATGGTCTATGTAATGGTCATATAGACTGTCCTGAACTTACTAGTAGAATTTTGACATTTTGTACACCAAAGACTCGTACAAGACATACCAAGTTGTTTGCTGTCTCGCACTCATCTACAAATTATGCACAGTATTCTGTTGTGAATAGATTACACAAGGTTTTTAATGAGAAGTTCAACTCATGTGATATATTTTTTAATAATAAAGAAAGTTTTAAGAAAGAAATAATCACAATTATGGAGGATAATCATGTAACTTAAATGCACTACACTAAATTATTATATTGGTATAATATTTAATTTATTAATGCGTTGTTATTTTTATATATTTATGTATATTATGTTTCACCAATTTATTTTATATTACTTTAATGATTTTATATTAACTAAGGAAACACCTAATTGTAAATTAAGCGTACTTTTTACACTTTGTCTATGTATTTTTATATTGTATAAAATGTAAATCCGTTATTGGCTGTATGATAAGCTAAGTATGAACTTTTTGTATTTATATTAAGGGCTGTGGATTTTGTGAAATAAATAAAATAAAAATAAAATAAAAACTATAACATGTATTTTGTTAACCAAGGTGAGCATCAGCCCTGATATTTTTTTTTTTTTATGCTTGATAATTTAGCCTTTGACCACTATCTCACCTGATGGTAAGTGATGATGTGGTCGAAGATGTTGTTCAGGCTAACCTAGAAGTACTGGCTCTCAAGGACGGCTGCCGGAACACACCGTTAGGTGCTTGGCGACAGATTTTTTTACTTGAGGGTAGCTAGCCAGGCGGGCATTCGCAAAATGCCCTACCACCATGCTATAACGACTGCCATCCTAAGACAACAACCGGGACCGACGGCTTAACGTGCCCTCCGAAGCACGGAAACGCTCAGTAGTAATGTCACTAGCGGTCACCCATCCAACTCCTGACCGCGCGTGACGTTGCTTAACTTTGCTGATCGGTTGAGAACAGCTAAGTAAACTTCGCTACGAGCGCCTCAAAAGAGGTGGGCTTTAAGAGTGAGATAAGGATAATTTTAGTTTCTTGTTAGTACAGCACGCGCACCTACGAAGTTTGGTGTACCTTAGACAGATTGAGGATAAAGAAAGCACTATATATTCAAAGGATATGCCCTGGCAAGATTAAATCAGTCCCTGACTGGGCCTGTCCACCGCTGCGTGATGGATTACTGCGCTAACTTTCTCACCCAAAAGGATCTATTACATCAGTATTTTTACCTTTCCAGCTCGGAAAGGTGTTGTTTGTCATTCGGAATCTGCGTGGAAAGAAAGGCTTTTTATCGGCTAGCGTTTTCCACGCTAATCTAATCTAATTAGGACTTTGTTAAAAGTTACAGCAAAATCATTTTAACTTCATCCAATTGTAGTAAATTTACTTTTAATTTTGTGAATTTTCCTTTTCACTTGCACTGGCTTGTGGGTTGTCTAAATGCTTTCATTGTAGTAGCTGTAGTGTTGTATATAGTTCGAAGTATTTTGTTAATATTTAGATATAAATTAACACTAATTTATTATACAGGGTTATTGGGATTTTTGTATTTCTTTTAATTAAAAAAAACCTTTCATAATGTTTGTTAGGACTAGCAGAAGTCAACCCTAAGAGGTTGTTTTCATTTTTCCAATAACCTTGTATATCACATTTCGAAGCGCTCGTAGCGAAGTTTACTTAGCTGTTCTCAACCGATCAGCAAAGTTAAGCCACGTCGCGCGCGATCATGAGTTGGATGGGTGTTTGCTAGTGACATTACTACTGAGCGTTTCCGTGCTTCGGAGGGCACGTTAAGCCGTCGGTCCCGGTTGTTGTCTTAGGATGGCAGTCGTAATAGCATGGTGGTAGGGCATTTTGCGAATGCCCGCCTGGCGAGTTACCACCCTCAAGTAGAAAATCTGTCGCCAAACACCTAACGGTGTGTTCCGGCAGCTATGTCCTTGAGAGCCAGTACTTCTAGGTTAGCCTGAACAACATCTTCGACCACATCATCACTTACCATCAGGTGAGATAGTTCTATAAATCATATTTAAATACGTATTTGGTGTAAAATATAAGCAGAATTTATTAAGCACAAGACATGACATAAAAACATTTTTATAAACAGTAACCGAACACAATGTCAGTCATTTCAATAAATTGGAGTCGGCCAGGATTAGCAATAAGGTTTTAACCCTCCAACACGCCCTCTTAATCCTGGAGGACTTCAAGCATATCTCGTACAAACGACAAGTGCTTACAGCTAGGCAGTGCCTTCGTGAGCACATCAGCAGTCATCTGCTCTGTTGGCATGTACATCAGTTCTAGCACCCTATTCTCAACAGCTTCACGAATATAGTGATATCTAATGTCCACATGTTTTGTTCGCTTATGGAACACTGGGTTACTAGCCAGCTTCGCCGCAGACTGATTATCACTATACAGGGTTACAGTGTGACATTGACCTATCAACTCAGCAAGAACCGCACGGACGTATACCGCCTCTTTGGCAGCTTCAGACAAAGCTATATACTCCGCCTCGGTAGACGAAAGTGCGATACACGATTGCTTATAACAACCCCAGGAAATAACATTCCTACCTAGCTTATAAATATACCCCGTGTAAGATTTACGATCCGCCCCGTTAGCCCAATCAGCGTCAGTAAATCCATAAACATGAAATTTATCATGTTCATCACTTTTTCTGTACACAAGACCTAAATTCATTGTGCCTTTTAAATACCGCAATACACGTTTGGCCGCTGCAAAGTGTTCCGCTGTGTAGCAAGTATTAAACTGACTTAAGAAACATGCAGCAAATGAAATGTCAGGTCTTGAGATCACAGCTATATACAATAAACATCCTATCAGCTCCTGATACGGTAGTCTACTCTCGTGGGTGGCGCTATCAGAAAACTTCAGACCTACATCTAAGGGCGTCTTAGCAACTTTACAGTCACTCATACCGAAACGTTCAAGAAGCTTTTCAATATAGGTTTTCTGACTCAGCTTCAACTCACGACTAGTGCGCTGTACTTTGATGCCTAGCATATGTTTAACCTCACCTAAATCTTTAATTGTGAAGTGAGACTTCAGTGACGTTTTTATCTTATCAGCAAGCTCGTCACAGTCGTAAAAAACGAAAAAATCGTCTACATAGAGAGCAATAATAATGGTTCGCTTACCCACTCGGCGACTGAAGATACAGCTCTCATACTTGCTCTGCGTGAAATTCTCTGCGAGTAAAACTTCCTTTACCTTATCGTACCAGGCACGTGACGCCTGCTTTAACCCGTACACGGCTTTCTTGAGTCTGTAGACCATATGCTCATTGCCTTGCTTGACGAAACCTTCAGGCTGTGACATATAAATTTCTTCACTCAAATTGCCATTCAGAAAAGCAGTCTTGACGTCAAGGTGATCAATCTTCAGATCTAATTCAACCGCAAGAGACAACAGCATTCTCAACGAACTATGTCGCACAACCGGAGAAAAAGTATCCATGTAGTCAATTCCGAACTTTTGGGTAAAACCCTTTGCAACCAATCGCGCTCTATAACACGCCACTTTGCCATTGGCGTCACGTTTGATTTTAAACAACCATCGATTCTTGACAATATTCTTGTCTGCCGGTCTGTCAACTAGCTCCCAAGCCTCATGCTTATTGAACGAATCAATCTCATCTTGCATAGCTTGCCGCCAAAGCTTACTATCACTCGATTGCAAAGCTTCCTTGACATTCGTCGGCTCACTCAACTCTGTCTCGAGCGCAGACATCGTCCTCGGTACTCTCGGCCGTAAATTATAGGCTGGTCCGTCAGATGGTGGCTTCCGTGGCATTCTGGTTGTATCAGTAGATGAACTCGGCACCTGCTCGTCAGCCTCAAACCACACTTCAGGCTCTACCTGTCTCTCCGCCTCAACCTCAGCCTCTACAGTTTGTAGTGATGGCATCTCCACCTCAAGCTCAGTCCCAGACTGATCACGAACATCCGCATCTTCAACGGTATCTCCGTCATCACTAGTCGGAAAGAAGATCTCCACGGGCCGTTTACTCTTGACACCTGGAAAAATTGTTTCGTTAAAAACAACATCACGACTACGAAAAACTATATTTTTCGCCGAATCGTAGAGCCTATATCCATTACCGTCATAGCCAAGAAATATACAACGCTTGCTTTTTGGTTCAAGCTTATTCCGCTTCACTTTATCAACGTGAGCATAAGCTTCGCAGCCAAACACACGTAAGTGTTTCAAGCTAACCTTCTTACCTGTCCAGGCTTCCTCAGGAGTTTGCCCTGAGAGCCTTTTCGAAGGTGACACATTTATTAAATATGCAGCAGTACAGGCAGCTTCTGCCCAAAACTTGTGGTCTAGGTTCGAAGTATACAAGAGGCACCTTACTTTTTCTAGGAGGGTCCTGTTTAGCCTTTCCGCACAACCGTTCTGTTGAGGACTGTAAGGCACAGTTACCTGATGGACTATCCCCTTACCTTTCAAAAAACCTTCAAGGTCTCTGTTTACATACTCGGTCCCATTGTCCGACCTCAAAACTTTAACTTTGTCACCAGTCTGAGTTTCGACTAGCTTAATAAAGTTTTTCGTGTATTCACTCACCTCGCTCTTACGCTTCAGGAAATACACGAACACCTTCCTCGAATGATCATCCAAGAATGTCAGGATATACCTCTTGCCTCCAAGCGAATTCACCGGCAACGGACCACACAAATCGGTATGGATTAAATCCAACCGTTTTACAGCCACAGACTTCTCAGGATTGCTAGGAAAAGGAAACCGAGCTTGCTTTCCCTTTAAACAAACTTCACAGGCAACGTCTTTACAAGGGTCGTCCTGAAAACTAATATCATTAGCAAGTCCCTGCCTCAAAAGCTTCATATTGTTGGCGCTTAAATGGCCAAGTCTTTGATGCCAAGTTGCAGTGCTAGTAGTAAGATTCGCCCTTAGACTGCAGGTCTGAAGTCTGTAAGCCCCTCCAACGTCATTTGCCTTAATCAAAACATCGCCCAGCTTAGAAATTGTACAACCAGTAGTATCAAAATTAACAATACAACCATTCTTAATCAATTGCGAAACAGATATGAGATTTACAGACAGCTTAGGTATATACAACACATCAGTTAACGTCGCGCTATCCGACAACTTAACAGTACCTATACCTGTACACCGCAGTTTATCTCCACTAGCAATGGTGACGTGACCATCTCGCGATTTGAAGTCTGTCATCAAATCACGCCTGCCAGTCATGTTATTTGTAGCCCCCGAGTCTATGTACCACGAAGATTCCGAGTCAGTTCCAGTACTATATGCTGATAAGACACAGTTTCCTGAAGAATCCTTCGCGTTCCGGCAATCTTTCTTCAGATGTCCTTTCTGACTGCACTTCCAGCACCACGGTTCTCTCTTTCTAGCGGAATTATCCTTCGTTTTTGACTCATCCTTGTGCTGCTGCGCTTTTCTCGTCCAGGAGTCACTCGTACTAGCGCCTTTTCTTTTAGAATACAAGCACTCACTCGAATCTCCACGAGTAGTCCAACGTTGATCCTGTAGCAGTTTCGATTTGACTAGATCAGCAGTAATGACAGCTCCCGAATGCTCTAGTGCCATGATCATGGGCTCGTACTCTGTCGGTAAACCTTTGAGCATCAACGCACCAAGAAACTCGTCATCAACAGGTTTGTTCATATTCGCCAATTGCTGCGCTAATGACAATACTTCATTGACGTAAGCTTCCATGCTAGAATAGTTCTCCAGTTTGACAGCGCACAAGTTCTGAAGAGTTCTCACTCTTGAACCGAGTCCTTTATCATCATATGCACGTTCTAGTGCATTCCAGGCGTCTTTCGCCGTATCAGCTGACATCAAATGTGAAAAACATGACTTTTCAACGCCCAAGCAAATTTTAGATTTTGCAATTTCGTCACGTCGATCTTTCACTTCGGACGTTGTTTTGTCATCCTTATCGTAACCGCTTATACAGATCCATAAATTGTCGTGAATCAATGCATTTTTCATAACAAATTTCCACTCGACGTAATTTTCACGTCCGCGTAATTTTTCATGTGAAAAACTTTGATTTTTCGTTTCCGACATATTTACAATAACGTTGCACTATTTTTGCTGAACCATAACCTTCTGTACTATATTCTGTACGTCTGTATATTCTGTACTATATGTAAACACGTATTTGGTGTAAAATATAAGCAGAATTTATTAAGCACAAGACATGACATAAAAACATTTTTATAAACAGTAACCGAACACAATGTCAGTCATTTCAATAAATTGGAGTCGGCCAGGATTAGCAATAAGGTTTTAACCCTCCAACAGATAGTGGTCAAAGGCTAACCTATCAGGCATAAAAAAGAAACCCAACACTCCTGTCAAGTATTTTTGTAATTATTTGGTAGGCTGCCAATTCATTTGTGTGCACCAGTGTTATTCAAAGTGTGGGTCGCGACCCTAACGAAGGTCGTGACCTATAACTATGGGGTGGTAAAGCCTATCGTGACTTAAAGCCTTGCGATCGTAAGCCTAATCCAATAGTAACCTTGAATTAAATAGGGATAGCTTTTAGTAGTAATATTAATAAACACGACTACTATTTAATACTTCAATATTAGGAACGAAAAAGACAGGTGATCATATCGAGAGAAAGAAGACCAGAGTATTTAAAAACTAATCGTATAAAGGAGATACCCCGTGGGGTGCCGGGTTAAAATTGCGGTCTTCCATATCTTCCTTTGGGAGCCCGAAGAGACAACGAAAAAATAAGACCAGAAGGTGGGTGACAGGACCTTCTGGAGAGCGTCTTACACTACGATTCCCAAGCGTGGGGATTTTGGCTAACCCCGGTTATGGTGGAGGTTTTTGTAATGGCTGTTGATGTGATACAGAGATAAACTAGTCTCTGCCCGCGACTTCATCCACATTGTTTTTAGATAATCCCGTTAAGTGTCCCTTAGGGACAACTCGCCAGTCCGGGTCAAAATTATATCCTCTGTATTTTAATACCTAAAAAAAATATACATGGTCTACTGAATTTCATCAAAATTAAGTTAAATCAACACAGACATACATTCTTTAGAATTCATGATATTATTAAAAGGATATATAATGTTTATTGCTGTTATTTATTATGTTTTAATTTCGGGCAGGTTAGCTATTAAGAACTAAAATACACATACGCTTTGAATAATTCAAATATGTTGTGTAACCATTTTATAATACGAATAATATGATTTTAATTTAGTTATCCTTTGTAGCGTGTTTGTTCTGTTTTATATGGTAAGTTACGCGTTGTAATTGGCATGTCCTATTCCCATTTCCCAGAGCTCTGTTTTGATAAATCAGATGATAAATTACAAGTAGAATGATACTAGGTATGTATAATAATAGTCAGATATAAAGCTTACTAGGTGGTATATCTGTTTAGCCGTCTTGGTGGGTACCATCACAGATATTAGATATTATGCCGCGAAGCAGTAGTGTGCAAAAACGACTGTGAGGTGCACTGTAGTAAGTGAAATGACTGGGTGAACGAGACAGAAGAACTACCTTCTCGAGGTAACAAGCGCAATGTCTGGTTTTATTTGCCCTATAACTACGGTCAGGTGAATCACAACTTTTTTTTTTATTGATAGGTTAGCATTTGACCACTGTCACACCTGATGGTAGGTAATGATGTGGTCGAAGATGTTGTTCAGGCTAACCTAGAAGTTTTGTTGTATAAGTAAAAGTTATTATGTAGACTCTATTTATTATATCTAACTAACTCTATTTATTCAGCCTTACTTATAAACGCTACTTAAATTTTAAACATTACTTAGCCGCTGATTAGCAAAATTCCTTACTCATAAACGCTGCATAACTTTATCCAGTTCCTAAGTACTGCTTAAATCAGCTGTCAATTTAAACACCGTCCGACCCTTGTTTAAATATTTAAGTAGCAAGATGGCGCCCATATTTCTGATCAGCTGATTTAGTTACTATTGAGGTTATTGTCAAGGAGGTATAAAAAACTATAAACACAACATACTCTGTTAATAAATCGTAAAAATATAGCAAGTAGAAACATACATTGAATGATGAAATAAATATTATGCGTACATTTCGCGATCTCCGCAGCTACAAACCAGACATAAGAATATAAGGACTGTGCCATATCTTCCTATTGGACGTAGGTAATAATATGCAACTTGGGAAATAAATAATGCGCCCAATGAGTGGTGTATGGTGTATGTAATGTTATGATATGAGCCAGCAGAGTTTCACGTCTATGCACGTCTGTGAAGATATTGCAATTGTATTGGCTTCCAAAATACATAGAGAAGCTACTGCAATTAAAAACATCTTACCACCATGCTTTTATGACGAATTTTTAGGAATCGAAGTATTCTTATTTTGTATTAATGGTCTTATTTAATGGGGTGCGAGCCTATTACTATGTACTAGACTACTTAGACCATGATATAAACTCATGATAATGCTGAAAGCTATTAGAGGACCTGATCAAACTATTGTGCTGTTTCATCCAAACCCTCAAGCCGACAAAACGTGAACAGAAGACAAAACACATTCACATAAACTTTCGCTTTTATAATATTAGTGTGATTTAAGGAAGCGTTATAACTTATAAAACAAAATAAAAGAAAGGTTGGAAACTTGGATTCATAAAGAAATACGTAGACATAATAGGGCATAGAATTAATTTCGGATGGAAAATGGTAACTTCGAGCGGGACTTGAACCCGTAAGCCCAGCAAATCGTCCTAGTGCTTTTCCAATTATGCTATGGAATCGGTTGCTGGCCAATATAACTCATAGAATATTATTGCACTTTGAATTTACCATATTGCGAAATAAAAACCCGCTTCAGAAGTCTCCAATAGGTACATCTAACAATATGTACGAAAATCAGTACCTACAAAGAAAAGTATTATATTTACTTTTTAATTTCAAGATATTTAGCACTAGATACATGCTATTTGGCCATTTAGGTCATTCATAATACCTTTTAGTACAATGTTGTCAGTTTAAAATACGTTCGACCTCATTATCCATTGCTTAGCTAAACAGGTGCTATGTAGCGTTTATAAGTAAGAAATATTTAAGCATTACTTAAACACTGTTTAGTTATCCATTACTTAGCAACTACATAGCGATGTTTTTATAAGTAAGGGGGTAAATATTTATTTATTATCTAACTGTCATAATATAAAAATATAGCTGACTAATTTTGACTAAGCTAGTCGATTTGGCTTACAAAATCGGCTAAGTGCGAGTTGACCAAGCTTATTAAGGGTGCCGTGACACAGAATATAACACACTATCATTAGTTTTTCACACGGTCAAGAGATCCCTAGCGGGAGTTCAACCTGCAGCTTGTTTTCAATATTTTTTGTAAAAGTCACAATTGGCTATAATCACAAGTCAAAATCAGTGTCAACACTTGCATGTATTACTGATAGCACTAAAGCAAAGAAACTAAAAAAAATACATTTGTATGGGGATTTTCTTTTAATATTTTTTTTTGTTTGTTTTCGTCAATACGCACATACCACGTATATTGCAACATACACTGTGTACATTACACCTTCCTATTACGGCTCCAAATGTTCTCTATAACGGTCAGACGAACAAACGAACAGCGGAGGTATAGTAATAGGGTCCCGTTTTCAAGGACGGAACCCTCAAAAGTATGTTTCACATATACCTCCTCAACATTTACTCCAGAGTGCGCTCTTTTTAATACATCAGTGAAGAATTGGTAAAGCCAGGAGTTTTAATGTAAACTAATTTTTGTTAGTTTAATAATAAAAGACATCGCAAATACTGCCAAGATATGAGTTAAGTGTGCTTTAATACCCCAGACGCTTCTTGTTTTGTATATAAGTTTATTCCGTCAACATAATTGTAAACTTGTGTACTTGAATCCACCGGTCCTGTTCCTGATTGCTACGCCACACGCGCAATCTTGATATATCATGAATGAGATATGTACGTTGTACTGTTGTGTACTCTGTGACATATGGTATCATCAGAGGAAGATGTCAGCTTATTAATAACATACGTTATGTTGTATGTTGGCTTTCTATCATTCTGTTCTTATCTGGCTCTAGGGCAGACTCAGGCTAAAAATCCGAAACAATTTCTTCAGAAGGGTGCAGCTCACCGATCAAAACCTCTTCGATATTAAGTGCGAATCATGGTCTGGAAAGTACCAGCAAAACTGTCTCTCCTAGTGAAAATCTACCTGTAGGTTACAAGGAGCCATGGCCTACCTGGAAAAGCTTTCACAGGCTCAGGTCTCAGTTTGGTCGAAGCAGAGATAACTTGAGTAGGTGGGGTTTTAGATATAACTCAGACAGTGAATGTGGGAAACCTCAGCAGACTGTGTCAAATCTTACGACATATACCGCGTGCTCGACCAACTGTTCCCGCGATGATTTGCTTGAAGCATACCAGAAGGCAAGCAAAGTGATTGCTTTTTGGTCAAGCAAAATTTGAACCAACCGTTGCGCTGACTCTAAGAAGAAGTCCGAAGTGTGTGGGCTCGGTACATTCTCTGACAATAGAAACGAGGGCCCGTGAGTCACGCTACCTTTCAGTTAGTAAAGGTAAAGAGAAATGTTGTTGTTTGCAGTAATAGCAAGTGGTGGCATGCTGCTTATTCGACGCCTTTTATCTACTAGGCAGTTAACGGTCTATATTTGGAAGGAATTGGATCGTTACACTCCGCTGGAAACTAGTACATATGTAATATGTCATTTTTCTACTTTAAAGTCACCAGTCTTGTGTTATCATATTAAGGATAACACAAGAAAATTTTGAAAACATGTAGGTAACTCTGCCGTCCGTTGACTAAAAGGTCGTTAAGCCACAGGGGGTCGATTTTGAGCTTTAAATGTCATCCTATACAGAAAAAAATTCTCTATCGATCTGTCTTAGACTTATTTTTATATCATTTTAGAATCAGGAGATAGGTCTTGTAAAAAGGCCGTTAAATATTGATAAAAATATATTATACAAAGCTAAATTGACGTTAACCTTCAATACTTAGCTACACAATCACATACAGCCCTTAACGACATCATCATAATAAAATTGTAATATTCGTCTCATAGCAAGAAAGACGTTATTTAACTTTACTAGGCTATATAGTCGTTAAGATACTAATGCTACCTTTAAGTTATTGATTTTATAGCTAAATAACGTTGGTAATCCTACACTACAAAGCAGTTTCACAAAAAAACTACGCTTTATAAACGTTAAACTCCGATAACGGCTTTATAGCGTTGGCTGGCTGTTTTAGAACCTAATGATTTACTTTACTCAAAATTCATGGCGCCTTAAAATTCTTCGATGAACAACATTTTGCCTACATATCCATAGCAAGAAAGACATTAAGCGACAATACTTAGCTAAAAAATCGCAATTTGCTCTCACATTTCGACCTGCCCCGCACGCATTCCAGTTGAGTGTCGCCTAGGTCGTCATATCGGGTGGACATACGTCGCCAGGTAGGATGATTCCCATCAAATGGTTTTAATGGCGGCGAATATTCCTTGATAAGTTACATTATTATTGCTAGTTTTGTTAGCTTGGCACTGTTTATGTCTATTTATGTCTATTGGTATGAAAATTATAGATATGTTACTATGATCAATCGAGTTCAAATGCAATTAACGACTCTCATGGCAAAGTAGATGTACCTATTTGCTATAATAACGTATGGACCAGATATTTCATTGATTCTTACATACCGTGCAAACAAGACAAACGAGGAGCGGCTAGAGGTCTTACGCTGCCTCGTTTCTCGGAAATTAAGTCATCTGCTGCGAGCTTTTTGTATATCAATTATAAAATATAAAATAATACTTACTAATATTATACACGGTTGGATGGATTTGAATGAAATTTGGTATGGACATAGCTTATACCCTGGATAAGCACATAAGCTAGTTTTGGTCGTCATTATCATAATCGTTTTTTATCACAACGCGGTTAAAGCCACGGGGCGCAGCTAGTAATATTTTAAACGCAAAAGTTTGTATGAATGGATGTCGGTAACTACTTCATGCCTGGCTGGATGGATTTGAATTATTTTAATTTTTGATTTGAATTTGGTATGGAGATAGCTAATAAACTGAATTGATACATAGGCTACTTTAAATTACCATCATCATTGCCGTTTTTATCACCACACGGGTAAAATCATAGTTTAACAGTATTTCGCTTAATATTGTAATACGCTCATTTCTCGGTGAAGTTTCTATAACTTGAATCAGTGTCCTAGTATTTTTTTAATTAATAAAAACATATCATTGTATCATCACACTTATATATCTCGGAAAAGGTAGGCAGATGTTGATTTTGTTAAACATTATGGGAAATATATAAAAGCAAGACAACGTTATGATTCACATAAAACTTTGCAACAAAGTGATAATCAAATATTTTTCACCACAGATTTAGAAAAAGTTATATATTGTTACCGGTTACAGAGAATGGATACATGAAAATCGGAAAATAACCTCTGAAATTGAACCGTGACTGTTATTTGGTTTGATCGCATCGCAGGAAAAAACAGGAAGACATCCTGAGTGTGATTTACGTTTTTCTAGTTCGTATCGTTATGTTCAAAATATGAACACTTGGCCTGACAACTGCAGTGCCCAAAATAAAAATTGGTTAGTGTTTTCGTTGCTAGTTCACTTGGTGAACACTTACATAATATCGACAGCAACAATTTCATATTATTTTATCGAACCTGGGCGTCTTTTTATGAGCGCTGACCAAATGCATCATCAAGTTGAACTGGCATAAAAAAAGAAAGGTAAGCTCTACGACTTTATAGATTATATAGATGCAATAGCTTCCATAAATAGTAGCACAGTGACAGATGAATCACTTACACCACAAGATTTTATTAACTCACCTAATTACACCTCCAACAGGCGCATACAAAAATCAAATCCCACAGCTTATCTAAAAAACATGGTTCAGGTAACTTTCAAACGTAACAACTTTGGTCTTCAATACAAAAATGATTTTTAAGACGAGTTTACAACATTATAGTTCATGTCTGATACTTCAAAAATCCATGAGCCTTGTCAATCACTCTTCGTACCTCGCCGAAAGATATGAACAACAAAAAAGAAAAGCTGGTATCATAAGCAATATAGTCTTTATAACACCCCCACATAAACTATTATTTTGGAGAAATGTATCTACAAACAATGAACATGCTCCTTAAATCAAAATTGTTAAAATGTTTAACTAAATAACTTAAATACAGATTTAATGTGCCTTTATAAACTAATAGATAAGTATTACTTCTTATAGACATAAAAGTGTAGGTACAATGAGTTCATACTTACGAAAGTATTTTACATACATACATAACATCACGCCTCTTTCCCGTAGGGGTAGGCAGAGACCACAGATTTTCACTTACTACGATCCTAACATATCGTTTTCGCTTCATCTACACTCATCAATCCTTTCATACATGAGCGTCGGCTTAGGTTACTCCTGACCTGGACTTTTTTCAGAACGTCTTCAATCTGATTTCGAAACGTTCACCTAGGTCTTCCCCTTCCAACACTTCCATTCATTTGTCCCTTGTAAAAGTATTTTTATTGACATTGATTCTCATATTCTTAGTTGTACTGTTCTAGGACTTTCTACTGTGATTCGGATCTTGTTAAAAGCAAGCCCCTAAGTTATTATTTATAAAATATTATTTTAAATAACCATTTATATTTAATAATTGTACGTTTCTGGATGGATAATATAATAATAATCATTTAAGTTTCTTTATGTTGTTTGCCATTGTAATTCTAAATATGCGTGTGTAATCCCTACTTTTAAAATACAATGTTTAAAGATTTAAATCTCATTTATAGTAATTAAGTTGTTTTGTTTCGTAGGAAAATAGAATCTAAACAATGAAGTCTTAAAAATTATGTTGTATACATTTAATTAACAAATTTTGATATATTTCTTTTATTTTATTTTAATACTTAACGTTTTTTCATGATGCATGTGATGCTACTTGAAATGTCCATTCTAAAATACTTAACTAAATAGTCGTTTAATTTCAAGGTTTCAAACTTAACTGCCATTTAGTGTAGTAATTGAAAGAAAATATGCTATTAAATATGTACAAAAAATACAATATGTTAAGATACTAGACTACATAATAGTTAAAAAACTATAACGACATTCTAGCTTAGGTTTGATATGTTTGATACTCGTTAATATTTAACAAAAAAGTCGTTAAATAACTTAGCGTCTTTTTAGTGTAGATTTTTGCATATAACTTCATAACATTAAAAAACTGTGCGCATATTTATGTATAAATGCTAGTCTAAAAGATCACTAGGGTATACTTAGTGACTTTTTAGTGTAGTATATCAATGGTAAAATAAGCAATTATTACACGGCTAAAAGGCCAAAAGAGATTTTTTTCTATTTAGAACTAATTATTGCAGATATATATTGCAAAATTTGATAGAATATGAAAAGAGCTTTCTTTGGATATTTCAATGCTGTTTCTGCGACCAATACCTATAAAACAGCATCAATTTTTAATTTTTCCCACGTTTTTTGCTCATATCTCAAAACTTGGTTTTGTGGCTTAGCGACCTTCTAGTTAACGGACGGCAGAACTGTTTTACGCGTAGGACAATATGCCTATGTAGGCATTCATTCCGGATTATAACATCTTCTTCAGAATCTTGAAAATGGTATAATCCCAGTCTAAAGGCGACATAGGTGTTGAAATTTTAAGTTGATTTAAATATGAACCTACTAGGTACTATTATCGTAATATCTCGCTGCGAGAAAGCCGTTACAAGTATATGTAATAATCGTCAGACGGTTTGGGGATCGCAGTTAATTGTGATAATTCCTCAAACAGTACTGCTGACCACCTCAATACCACCCCACGGGGCATATTATGTATGAAATAAAATGCAACTTAAAAGCATAAAATGCAAACTTGTTGATATTTTAATTGTGTTTGTCTTCAATAGATTTTTTATTGTTTTACTATATATCTGTTTTATTTATAAAAAATAATTTTTGTTTCAGACATGGAAAAGCAGTTCTCCGTACATCCAGCGAACGCGACTGCATGGCGCGGACAGCCGTATGCCCTCACCTGTGACATTACCTCCGGCCCCCCGGCCTACATCTCCTGGCTCCGCGATGGAGAGCCTTTACCTGACGACAGCAGGTAATGTTTTCTTTCTGGCACGGAGAGAATGCTAACACGTGCAAAATCGACTCCAACCTTATCTGTGGCCTTTGTCTAGTGACGATGTATGGGCCTTTATCTAAATTGAAGAGGTACTGTTGAATAGAATAGATACATTTATAACTGAATGGATACCCCTAGATCGAGAAGCAGATTTCTTGAAAACACCAGTAGGACCACTGTAAGGGGCTTACAGATCCAGACCTACCTGGGACGGTACCTAACCAGATGAACGTAGAATACTATCTCACTCCATGCAAAATACATATAATTTAGTGAAAATATATTTTTTTTAATATAAGCTTGTCACATAGTGTAACATTGAAAATTCCTTCAATAAACGATTATAGTCACTAAAAAAAATGATACAGCCACTGCTAGAAGAGCGGCCAAGAACTTCATACAAAACAAAAAATGAAAAAACTTTCTACTGATTCAAAATTTTGATTAGGTATTATGTATGGATGGATGCTTGGTACTCAATCACGTAAAACTAAACCAGAATCTTAGCGATGAACTAAAATTTAATTTCTTCTTCTTCCCAATGTCACCAATGTATAAATAAACCAATCAATATCTTTTAACGTGAAAATTATCTGAATAAAAGAGCGAGTGTAAGAATGTTAAATCTTCTCAAAACGTATATGTTACCTCGTTGTTCCCGAGGGTTCACTTCACAACCAATTTAATCCGCAATTCCCACAGTTACAAGTAAACAATACAGATACCTTTATAATAAACAAGAATATATAAATAATCACGTTCATATTTGGATGGCCTGAATGCAAAGAGGTCATTGTATCCAAATTTAAGCCCCTGGCTTGTAAACAAGACGTATGCTTCAGTGTTTTAGGCCTGGAAGGGTAAATATTCACCCTACCTTTGGCTATTTCATCCCAAAAACCTTAAGAAGATTAACTCCAATGTTGCTAAATATTAGCCCTAAAGCCCTTAAAACAGATTCATAGGGAACAGGTTTGTTGAACAGTTTAAGCTATTTATTTAGCCTAGCTATTTATTTTTATAGTTTAGCCTATTTTATATCGCAAAAAGTGTTCTAAAGTAAAAAAAAATAGTAACGTTAATAACGCATTGTCGATGAAAATTGGTACGAGCAGCCGGTAACATGACGGAATATTTTAAACGCATAGGTACTTTCCAAGGTATTGTGCCCTAAATAAATCCATGCTGGAGAATCCTTCTCAATTTTTCGAACGTCGAGTAGCATTTAGCGCTTTTGGTATTCGGATTTGATTCTCGGTTCAGGCAGTAATGGTATGGACATACTGTGTGAAGAAGACTATGAGTGCGAAAAAATAAACATGTTATGCCGATCGCACTTAGCGTGGGGTCAGGGTCGGTTGAAGACGTTGTATTACACAACTGCCCAAACAAAGGAGAGTTATGTTTTCAGGGTTCATGTATGCATGCATGATTGTGAGTTTCTTTATTCGACCATAACTTCTAAACGGCTATATAGACTTTGAGTAAGAGATGTCGTTAGATTCGTTTTGATAACGCAAGTGACATTAGATACATAAAAAAGAACAGGCTGATTTTGGAGGCCATATTGTGAACTAAAATAAAAATATTTTTCTTCCAAACCTTAAAAACATTATTTATAAATAATTCCATAAATATGTATCACTTAAACGTCGTTATATCGTTCCATTGATATTAAAACCACAAACTTTAAAAAATAAATAATTTGCAGTCGGGTTTTATAGTTTTTAAATTAATTTATTTTTAGTCTATGAAGAGGATGAGACGGATAGTCGCCCACTTGATGACCAGCATTACTTCGTCTGTCCGTTATAGAGGCAATGTCACCGTCTTCGTTTTGTTTGACACTGCACTGCGCCCGTTACTTAAAGACGTTAGTTGTTATGTCTCGTTCGTCCAATAATTTAACTTGGTACACAGTATTGTTTCCACACTAATGCTACGAGGTAAAATATCTGACATTGCGGTGAAACCCACCAAGGTGGACTCTGGATAAAAAACTTACCAGCTAGTAATTAGAGGTATAAGTCAAGTTATACCAATGGTTCTTAGTGCTTCTATGAATCACGGAGAGCTAAGAAATTGCTCTTGAACTGCAGTGACGTATGACATAATGCTATTACAGGTATCTCTTCTGCTGTACTGTACTGTATCAGCCGGATCGTCCACTGCTGAACATAGCCTAATTGCCTTAATCCCCAAGATTGGCAGGTGGCTTGGGGATCGCAGTTTAAGATGGCAGTTCTTTAGAAGGCGCTGCTGCCCACCTTCCAGTATTTTTCCCTTAGTCGCCACTTACGACACCCACAGGAAGATATGGCGAAGTACAATTCTAACCCGGCACCCCACGGGGAATCACGTTTCAGGTATCACGTGGTGAATAATCAGCTCATCATTTCGTCGGTGATGTACGAGGATGCTGGATTATACAGGTTAGTCCATGAATACAAATAGGAGACACTATTTACCTTTACGGATGTTTTGTGCTAGGAACATGTAATAATTATACGAAAAAAACAGAGATCAAACAGGTATTTGTTTAATAAAGATGAAATATGTTTCTGCGGTGTAATGTGACCAGTAAGTTAGGTTGTGGGGATAATACATACGCAATTAAGAGCTAAATTAGCAACTTGTTGTCGACGAGTACAAAGATCATAGGACTTGGTAAGATTCATATCAGTCTTTGTTGTAACGTAGCGACTTCAGCATTAACTTTGTGAAAGATGCGCGAAAGTTTTATAAACCAACATGATTTGTATGCGATGAAAATATACTCGAAGTGCTCTATGGATATATCTTATTAACCCTCATTCATTGGCTTGTAAATTCAAGTCTGCTTATTTAATATATTTTCATTTAATTGATCGAACAAACGTTTCTTTAAAGTTTTTAACTGATTAGCTAAGTTAAGCTACGACAGTAGCGGTCATGACTTGAATGGGTGACCGCTAGTGACATTACTACTGAGCGTGCACGTGCTTGAGGGCACGTAAAGCCAACGGTCCCGGTTATTGTCTTAGGATGACAGTCGTTATAGCATTTTGCTAATGCCCACCTGGTTAACTACCCCCTCAAGAAGAAAATCTGTCGCCAAGCACCTAATGGTGTGTTCCGGCAGCTGTCATTAAGAACCAGTAATTCTTGGTTAGCGTGAATAACATCCTCAACCAAATCATCCCTTACCATGAGGTGAGATAGTGGCCAAAGGCTAGCCTATCAGATATGAAAAAAAAACACATTTATTGTATACTGTATCAGCCGGAGCGTCCACTGCTGAACACAGTCTCCATCATGAGGGGTTTGCCATAATGCTTGGCAGGCATCTTCGGGATTGCAGTATAAGATATCAGTTCCTCAGAAAGCGCTTTCCGATATTTTTAGCTTTAGTTTAGCCTCTTACGATACCCAGAGGGGGTCGACACTCTAGCCCGGCACGCCACCGGTATTTATTGTATAAAACTTAGAAATATTTACGAGTACTTTATAAAAATACACTTGTTACCGAGAAAAATATCAGTTATGAAATATATTTATGATCATGAAAACTTCGGTAATAAAACCCAAAGTGTAAAAAAAATACATAAAAATCGTACATCGCGTACGCTGCGGAAATTGTGTACAATAAAGCAAAGTGATGTACCTACTACAATTTTATAGAGGACATCAATATCTACAAAAAAGTCTGCAATTCCATATGTCTGTCTAAAATAAATTACTGTTATGTACACAATAACTACTTTATATGTGTTATAATTTATAACATTTGTTAAATATCCGTTCAAAGCCGGGGCGGGCGGCTAGTAAATAATAATTTAAGCTAAGTTTGATAGGCCACCAATTGGCTTTTGAATGTTTATTTAGGATCATTTAGCTTAGGAATCATCTATTATTTGAATTCGGTACGAGTCAGTGGAATTACGCATCGGGAGAAAGATCCTCAAATATCGATTAATAAAAAGTGTTATATTATATGTATCCTATAAATAAACGTACTACAATTATTCTATCGCCTTAAAAAGCTCAAAATTGCCAACTATTCTTCAGATGCAGAGCATCAAACTCGCTCGCAAATAAAAGTAAAACGAGTCATGGGGGAAGACTCCAGGTGGAAGATGCTCCAGAAGATCTGGAGACCGCCTTCCTTCCAGTCCACCATGAGGCCAGCATCATCGTCCCCCGAGGGCACCCAGTAGTACTGCCTTGTCCTGTGCTGGGGAACCCGAAGCCTGCGGTAAGTTGATTCTTTAGACGGAAGTAGAAACTCCGGAAGATCTGAACTGCATTTCTTCGGATCCATCATGAGGCATTCATCATCATCATCTCCGGCAGCCGGCTAACCCTGCCTGGCCCTGCTGGAGATCCGTGATGAGTTACTCACATTAGTAGAAAGTAGAGTATTTAACTGTCCAGTCTTGTGCTGGGGAACCCGAGAACTGTAGTATATTGACTATTTTGTAATAATATCAGTATTCTCAATACAGCGGCTCTCTGCCAGCCCATCGTGTGAGATTCTTTAAAGGATTCGTAGCTTGCCTAGCCGTTTTTAACCGATCAACTGGGATAAGCAACGTTCGCTGTGATCATGACTTGGATTGGACTGGAATTGGACTGCTAGTGGCGGTTACTACTGGGAGCTTCCGTGGTCCAAGTTCTTATGTTGTTACACCAGAGTGTTCTTAATATAATTTTTAATATATTTCTTATAAAAATAATTTTAACTTATTTTCTATTTTAATTCCAGCTCATATGGGAAATGACTCCTCCAGGCACAAGGACTGGCGAGTTGGAGTCCACTGAGGAGATGTTGGTGATGCCGACCATTGAGTTTGACCAGGAAGGAGTCTACGTCTGTAGAGTGGAAGGGAACAGCCACCTTACTAAGGTAAATTGTAGTAGGTACCTATTACAAAAGGTAATGACTTTCTTGACTGGCGGCAATGCCTTATTAGCACGTATCGCCGAGAAGGCTAACCACAATTGGTAGATGTGAATGAAAGAGGACTAGAGTCTACTGAAGGGTTGCTGGTGATGACAATGAGTGATCAGAGCTAGACCTTCGTGATTCTGCTGGTTTACTTCCGCACTGTGGAAGGCAACCGCTTTTATTACACGATGGCTTAGACCTGTATCGATCAATAGCTTATCGACCAAAAGCAGTAGATTCATCTTGTTCTAAAGTGTAACCGTGCTCTTAAGTGTGATTGATCTTAATAATTCTTGCCTTGAAATTTTTAAGCTAGCTCCTGATTTTATAACTTCTTATTTTTTATATAGAAATATATATTACAAAATCACAAATATACGATAGGAAAAATATAAGTCATGTGCGGGATTCGAACCAGCGTCCATCCATCCCTTTAGCCGGGGTATGCTCTAACCAATTGAGCTAACATGACATGACGTCATAACTCAAATCTTTCCTATCGTTCTTTAATCGTATTGGGATGGAGCGACATCTATAGTACCACTTACGTTGTACTTCAAACAAGACCAATTTTGCAATTGGTTTTATACTTATAAATGATGACGCAGAATGAGCAGTGAATGCAGAATGACTCAGATGAGTAGAAATATAAAGCCTATATAGGCTTGTGGTCTCACTTGGTGCTATGTGATGATATGGTCAGCGAACACGCAGGCTTAGAAGATATTTATTCACCCTTGCCTTTAAAACACCCCAATTAAAATGTATCAGTAAAACAAGACTTCTTGGGAATTAAAATGGATACAAATTTACAGCGGGGTCTACAAAGTAACGTTCTGTTTCGGAGACTTACTTCTGCTGTTTACTTCGTAAATGCCGCCGATATGGCAGTTAATGGATGCAGCTACAGCTCGGCTGGTTTATTTTGCATATTTTCACAGGAAAATGTCGTATGGTATATTGTTGTGGGGAGCAGCAGCTGATAAAGAGAGTATCCTTAATGAATAAAAAATAAAAAATCAACGTAATGAAAATTACCAAGTCTTCATATTCTTTTAAATTTATTGTACGTTCGAGACACTTTAGGTAAATGCAAAATAAACGGTGGCAATCACAATTACAACACTAGAAATAAACATAAAATAGGGTGCCCAGTTTTTTGATATGCAAAATAGTAATAAAACGTCTTTTTTAGTTAATTGTGTGCGATTTTAAAATATAATTCCTAGTACAGTACTAAAAGAACAGGAAAATGTTAGTTACATGAATATAATTTTAACATAAGAAGTGTATTATACAATTGCTATTAATTTAGAAGACAAACATACTTGGGACATCTGCCAAGCCACAACCCACGAGTCGGTGACCGATGAAAATAAATATATAATTGCTTAAATATATAGTAGATACCTATCAAGACGGACTCTAGCTGGAGACGGTCCTTAGTTGAGAAATAAGTATACCTAAGGCCTCAGCAATACAAATATGATCATTAAAATCAACTGATGCCATAATGTATAAACCCGTCCAATATCTAATTCGATGATACTCATAATAAATAAATAATATAACAAAAGTTATAATATTTACTTGACCTTTACCAAAATTGTTATCATAACAATAACATGATAAATTATGATGTCAGTGAACTCCGATATCACAGTCACGTATATATTTAAATATTAATTTAATTTACAATTATTTTAAATCGTTCCACGATACTCAGGTTATCGCGTTCAGGAGGTCAGTCTGAATTGTACAGATACTATGAATGATACAAAAAAACTCCGAATAAAAGGTCATTGATCTTTTGCTGTTACATTCAATTGAACATTCAACAGCTACAATGTGTATAGGCTTTGATAATGATTTTGGGAAGAATCTGACTGTTAATGTTCGAAATTCTATTCTCATTGTCCTACCATTATCTCAAGTATGTGGAGTCGATTTAACAATATGAATGACTTCGACAGAGCATTTTGTAGAATTGTTTGGCTTTTATTTTATGGCCGGTCGCCCTTCTGACGCCAAAGTTGGCTGGCGTTTAATTTGATAAATAGTGTTTTGTGCCTTATGTGCAGAAACATCCTACTTACCTGATATGAATACTGGCATGCTGCCAATTCGGTGCACTATTTCCCTTAGTCGTATCGATAAAATATTAAAGGAGGATTCACAATAGAACTTATATATTTAAAAATGCTTACAGACACTATAGTGTGCTAAGCAAAACTCCAGCGGGAATCGAACTCGCGTTCCCCAGATTAGCGGCCCAGGCGCCTCAACACGGGATGAAATTTAGATCTCTAATAATTTGTAAATGTGATTTTAGCATTGCATGCGATTTGTCACTAACACGCGTGGGAAACACAAAAGGCGCCAATTTTTATTTGGTAGAGATCTAACTTTATAGTTTTTTTTTATCAGCAACACAAAAGTAGCTAGCTCTTGTTTAGGGAGCCCGTGAGAGGATAAGATTTGATTAGCATTTGAACGCGTTGATGTCTTTTGCAAGGCAATTTTCAGTGACATATTTATTAATGGTAAATAATTGTGGAAGTGACTATGACTCTTTACCATCTCAATACCCATATCAGCTGAAATATTTCAGGGTACACACTTTTTTGCTCTAGAGCCGAGTCTCCACCGTGCTAAAGTTGTAAATTTCTGGCACTAACACGTGTTGGAACTGCAAAAGTTACCAATTTATTTTTGGTGGACACCGAGCTTTACAGAAACCTTTGTCACCAACACGTGCTGGCAACAAGTTGCTAAGTTTTGTTTACGCGAGATCCAGCATAAGATTTTATTAGCGATTGAACGCGTTGATGTCTTTTGAATCGAAAATTTTATTGACACATTTTTAATTGTAAATAGTTGTGGAAGTGTGTATGGCTTTTTACCATCTCAACCATATATGCTGAAATATGGGGGTATTCTACCAAAGAAAATTCTCACTCTTCGTGCTTAAACTTTTCTACAACGCCGTACGTTCATTTCCAGTCCATGATATTCTTTGAGTAAGCTGACCGTTGACCGAACCGATAAATATAGGATAAGAGAAGTGATAACGTCAGATGCTATATAGCAGGCAGATTTTACCGGATTCAACAAAGTAGAAGTATAAGTTTTCTGAGTCAACAAAGTAGAACTATATATTAACTTTTTTTTAATGATAATAGCTTAATTGTTTAGTTCACCTGGAAATAATATTATAATCAACGTTTAATTTGTATCCATAAATCACAAATATAATAAAGAATCAAGGAGTTATTCAGGAAGTAAAACCTACACCTTTTTCTTATTATGCATGTGATCTTACTTCCCTTGATGAATTGCGATGATTTTGCCTATGATCTAATCAGAGCAAGCCTTGGGAACTTGAATAGGACCTGGCACTTTCTGTTGCAGACGTTCAACGTGACGATATTAGTACCAGTGAACATCACTCATCCACCGGAATCGAAGCAGGCAATTAGGGTCAGCACTGTCCGCTTTAACTGCACAGCTACAGGCAACCCTGCTCCTAAGGTCACCTGGTATAAAGATGGGAAGGAGCTCAAACTTTCTGGCAGGGTAAGGGTTGTTTTTGCTTTAATTGGAAGTATAGTAAATACTATTAAGTTATAGCTTAATTTCCCCGTGGCAGCCGGGCTAAAATAGCTTCTCTTATTCAAAATTGCGCCGTCTCTTAAGACTCCTACAGGAAGGTATGGATCTTCCTGTAGCATTCATCGGCGGCAAAAAGATATGCTAAACTGACGGACATTTTCTACTGCAATCCCCAAAACGCCTTCATATGTATTATTATTATTATTACCGTGATTATATTTATTTATATTATATTAATTAATGGCAACCATCTCCCGCCTCTAATGGGGCACGCTTTTGTTTAACATAGTTCCGGCTGTTGGTTGGCTAATTTCTTGTCAATTTTACTCCCAATTCCTTAAAGCGCTGAATTTTTATACAGTTTATACATGGTTGGGGATGGTAAACAGACTCGAACTAGCATGGGAACTAGCTCTCCGGAATACACTGTTAGGTGTTCGTTGACAGATTATATCCTATAGCTTCTAGAATATATCCTATTTATAGCTTCTAGAACACAATAAATTTTACAGATCTGTAATTGTATGTTACAGATCGATGTTGTCCCATCAGCTGATAACAAGAAATTACTTCAGTTGCTGATAAGAATGGTTACCGCGGAAGATGATGGTAAGTATTAAATATATCTTAAGTATCTATTGATTATATTTTCCATCAAAGACCTGTGTACAGTTTTGTAAGTTCTGTTCATGTGAAGTTAGAGTTGAGTAGTTGTGGAGTGCTGGTGGTGGACTTGAAGACTTGAGGTTGATAGTGTAAAACACTGCGTTCACCACGTGTTTTTAATTATTAGTCAGTAAGTAGTTAAATTACATTAAAAGTTTAGGCAATTCACATTCGGTGCGCGTGTGTATAGTTAGGCGTTCGATTGATCACTCTTTCTAATATTTTAGCGAATGAAGTATAAATGCAATGTGCGCTGTATATAAGTGCAACACAGATTGCATCACAGTTAATGTGCTTGTAAGAAATGTACGTTGGATCGTACAATCTGTTTTAGATTTGTATTCATGTTTGCAAATACTGTCCTTTTGTTCCATGGTCCTGATTGCACTAAAGTAAAACATTTAGTATATGAGGGCTGTCTTAAGTCTATCGTGGTTAGAAAATAATTAACTATTGATAATAAATTAATATACATCGAAATATTATTGAACCGTATTAGAAAGCTTATATACGCCTTTAAATGTCTTCGTTCGGTGGCTGAACAAAAGCTTCTTATAGAAACATACAAAGCTCTTGGAGAATGTATAATTATCTACTGTATATGTTCCCGGGGTAGCGCTGCAAAAAGTCACATTATCAAAGTTGAGCGTGCACAACGTCCTTTATAGAAAGTTATGCTGGCTTTACTGTTTAGACTTTCTACTACAGACCTCTACGAGAAAACCTATGTTCTGTATCTGTTAGGTAGTTTTTTATATATCAGTGTATTCTAAAATACCATAAAAACCAGTCCCGTTGCTACCTAACATTAAAAAGAGACGCTATATATGCCCAGTTCCCAAGTATAAGTACCTTATCACCTGGAGACACTATAATCATTTAGCTCGTAAGTCATATAACAAATTTAACGGCAATAAAAATACAGTTTGGAAACTTATGCTATATAAACTTAAAACTATGATGATATAAAAACATGCTCGTTAAAATAAAATAACATTATTTACTTGCACCACACTTAATTGTAATAAATAATACATGAAAATGCACTAATGCACGTACAATATTTTTCATTTCTCATACTCGGAAAATAGTGTTTATTTGATCTGAGTAGCGGGTGGAAGACGCTGCTGCCCACCTACGAGTGGGAAAAACTCATAGTAAAGGCTTCCCTCTCTTGGGCCGGAATGACTTGTAAATATGGCCACAACATGTTTATGTTTTTTCGTTCTAAGGTACTCTGCTGCAACTGTAACCATGGTAACCATGGTTGTAAACAAAATTAGACGTCTATATTTTTTCGTTCTAAAATACTTTGCTGTATTATAAAAACTAATTAAGACTACACTTGTGTCTATGTAAAAGCTAAAAGAACTAGTTTATAACAGAATTAATGTGACTCTCTCAAGTTAGTGTATCTTATATGAACATTTTAGTCACTAAGTATGTTTATAAGGGCAATTTTAAAAACAACTTTAATAAAATACCTTTTAAGTGGTATGGCTTCCGCGGCAGACGCTTTGTGTGCCATGTATAAAATACAAAAGACTAGATATATAGGTATATAAATTGGCAGGATGGTAAGTAAAATTATAAAAAATCTAACAAAAAGTTAACTTAATTTTACAAATTGTTCTTCCCCCTCAATTAATTCTATATATATTTCTTCTACTCATCTTATGGTTTTCAGTAATCATTTTAGATTTTTTATAGAGTTTTTGAAAAACTACATTTTTATACTTTTCTCATATTTTTATTGAAAATTAGAGTGTTTAACACGGATGTAAGTTATACTATTTTGGCTATACTCGTAAGTGCATTCATTTTAGTTTTAAAACGTTACTACTCATGTTCTTGTTATCAATAAATATTATAGAAAAACATTTGTTATATTACTCATATGCGTAGTGAAAAGTAGAGTGTTTAACAAGGATGTAAGTCATAAATTCCTATTCGGACGATAGCCGTCCGTAAATATTGCAAGCAAAATTTAACTTTAAATTTCACAAATATTTCGAATATAACAATTACTTAATTTTAAATAGTTGCCTATTCATGTTATTATTATTAATGAATAATTTAGAAAAACTACTATTTTTTACTTTCCTTATATTCGAAATGAAAGGTAGAGTGCTTAACACGGGTGAAAGACATCAATTCCTACTCGGGCTATATCCACCCTCGCTACGCTCGGGCTTCTAAATACCTCGTATGGGAATTGATTCCTTTCGACCCTTGTATAACAATCTACTATTTTACGTTTACCCATAACAAATGGAAATAATTCAATAGTCAATAAAAATATATTAAAACTATTCGCCGAATCTCGCATTTTACGTGATAAAGTACAATGGTTCGAAGATCTAGCAATAAAACCTAAATAATAACAAAATTAGATTTTCACACCAAAGCGTTCAGCGTTCGCTTTAATTATCTTTTTATTTAGGCGATATAATCAAGCTTGTATCTTATCTATTTTGATTTCAAAAACCTTTCAACATTAAGCATCTACTAGATCTTACACACATTCAAATTAGGTTGAATCTACAACGGGAACATGCATTCAAGGCTAGCTACTGCAATTCATCGTTATGAAGTTTGGGAGAGCTTTTCTATTGATGTTTTGGCTATTGTTATATAAAGATTTTCAAATATAATGTTGTTATAATGTTTTTTTTTTCTATTTTTCCCTCTATGTTTCCTACCCCTGTTTAAAATGGGGTACCCGTATAATCTTTTTATTTTATTTTATTCGAAAATTATTTAACATAGTTTTTTTTTTGTATCTTTTGTACAATCGAACTTACAGCTAACTTAAATTAACTTATAACTTAGAACTAATTAAATCTGTGTAATTTTTTGGCTAATATGCACAACATGCCACTGATCTTAGTCATCCTGAGCCAGACTCAGACTGCTAAGCCAGCTACGAATCATGCAAGGGAAGTCACACCTCAGAATACTGTGGCGTGCTTCCCTATCTTAAGTAATGTTACTATATACAGTTGTTATTGTAATGTCCCAGGCGTGTACCAGTGCTTTGCGCACAACGGATGGTCTGTGGTGTCGGCGTGGGCGCGGCTGGAGGTGCGCGGCGACGAGGCGGCGGCGCCGGGCGAGGTGCGGTGCTGGCCGCTGGGCGCGGGCGCGCTGCTGCTGCGCTGGCGCACCATGCACACTGCCGTCGCGTACATCGTGCAGTACTCGCGCCCTGGTAACTACCTAACTACCTGCCTGCCTACTCGCATCGCACGAACAAACGTACCAACGACGGCGCTCCTAATCCTATTATAAAGCAGTGATGGATCAGTGGCATTGGGTATGGACCGCCGCGCAGCAGGTCCATGATTCGAATCCCGCCGCGGGCTTCAGCTTCACCGCATGGTGGAAGGGCATTTTGCCACTGCCCGCCTGGCTAGCTACCACCATCAAGTACAAAATCTGTCACCAACTTTACGGTGTATTCCGGCAGCTGTACTTGAGAGCCAGTAATTTTGGATTAAGCTTGTTAACATTTTCGACCGCATCATCACTTGCCATCATGGACGTTGTGATTAAAGGCTTTCCTATCAGGAATAAAAAAAAACCTGACGAGGCTTTACTATCCTCAACTGGTGGTACATTGGGGTATTGTGCGAATAAATTCGACTCTCATTTTGAAAAACCTAATGCGATTTCGCCAGTTTTATTACGAGCCAGTTGCCACATCATCGTTTACCAACAACTGAGATTGTGTTCAAAAGCTAGGATATTAGAAACTTGAATAAAATTTTATATTGAAATCGCGTACCCCTTTAGTATATTACGTTCATACGTAAAGTATGTGAAAAAATAATAATAATTAGAGTTGTAGCTAGCCAATCGCAAAATGCCCTTCCACTATGCGGTGAAGCTCAAGTCGGTGGGGATCGATCCAGGGTACTGCGGTGCGGCAGTCCATAGCTATCGGTCATCATTGCTTCTGTTAATAGTTATTTTGTTCAACAAGTAAGCAAAGTTGTTTTTAGGTGCTAGTTAGCGATTATTTCTAATTAGAAATCTGTGTGGAAAAGTACTGTTTATCCGCTCGAATGGAAAAGGTTTATGAAATTACTCTTTTTTGCTTTTCATTCTCCTCTGACATATTATCCATATATGTATTTGTTATTGTAGATGGATCATTGCTTCCCGACCCGCCGGTGGATAAGCCAGAGGCTTTGGTCAACGTTAAGAGCCCACTGACTCCTTACAGCTTTCAAGTAAGTAATGTTATTTTTGGTCTTCTCGCCGTACTAACAAGACAGGCCGAAATTGTAATATATTGACTCTACTTGACGTGGATTATATTGTGTGCAAATTGAAACTATCATTAATTTATAATTGTCGAATGTAGTAATTTGTAATTTTCTGAATGGTGATTCAGAAAATTACAAAAATTAGAACGGCCACTTGTTTGTCCATTTGTGAATATATGTATTGTGTGTTGTAGGTAAGCGCCTTCATCGGGTCCTCGGTAGGCCACAGGACGATAGCTAATTTGGTCAGCAACATGTCTGAGAGTGTCACATGTCAAGGACAGGGAGGTAAGTCATAATTATCCTACCACTAACTTAAGATATATTAGGAGTTAGTAGTTTAGTATGAAATTGCCGATTTGTACTGTTTTTTTTTATGTACAAATTTATTTAATCAAAGTAATTAAAGTCAAAGTCAAAAGTCAAAATCATTTATTCAATTTAGGCGTCGTAGACGCCCTTATGAAGGTCAATTACAATAATTTTAGTATTGAAATATTCTACATTGTACTGGCATTATTATCTGTACATTTTTGTTATCAAATAGGAAGGTCATTTATATGCCTATGCGATAGAACTCTGGTGATCTACATTAGACAAACTGTGTGAAAGCATTCTGTTCTGCCTCCCGGGCAGAAAACTTATTATCACGTAGAAGATTGTCCAAATCACAAAAAAAATGGTAGTCCATTGGAGCAGGGTCTGGCGAATATGGAGGGTGACGAATAGTTTTTAATCGCAGTTCCTGTAGAGTTAAAACGGTTTCTCGTGCTGTATGAGGTCTCGCGTTGTCATGGAGCAATAATGGTGAAGACCGTTTCATGAGTCGGGGCTGTTTCACTACTAGTTTTGCTATCATTGTTCGGAGTTCGGCACAGTAGACATCTGCCGTTATTGCTTGACCAGATCGGAGAAAGCTATAGTGAATAACACCATGCTGAGACCACCAAACAGTTACCTTTTTATTGGTAAGCTTTGCTTTAGGACACTGTTGCAGCGTTTAACCTGGGGTCAGCCATTGATTTTTTCGCGTACGGCTATCGTAAAGAATCCACTTTTTATCACTGGTCACAATTCGATCCAATATTCCTTCATTTCTATATCGATTCAACAAGGCAACACAAGTTTCAATACGCGTTTCTTTCTGCAGATCAGTCAAATCATTATTCATATTTTTTTTATTGATTTGATGGAAATGAGTCAATATTGTTGGTAAGGTAACGTTAAACCATGCCGCTAATTCCTGGGTAGTTTGGCTCGGTTCGGCTTCCACCATATCTTTCAATTAATTGTTATTCACCTGTGTGGGCGGTCTTTCACGTGGTTCTTTCTTCAAATCAAAGTTTCCATCACAAAAGCGTCTCAATCAAAATCGCACGGTGCGTTCATTAGCAGTTCCCTCTCCGAAAGCAACATTGATAATGCAAGCTGCTTCTGCCGCGTTAGACCCGCGTCAGAAATAGTATTCAAAAATCACTGGAAGTTTCGAAGTATCCATCTTTCTTGTCTAAGCTGAATAAAGAAAACAAGTGAAAGTCGATAATCGAATATTGCACACTATTTTAAAAGAAGAACCTCATAGTTACCATGTGAAAAAAGTTTCACTCAAAAATCTCAAACCATGAAGGTTTTGTGTCAATTCGAAGTACCTATTACAATGCTACCGCAATTTCATACTTTAACACCTATTACTTTATATTATGTTATGAAGTTGTGTTGAGTGCTTAGTTAGATGGACAAGTTATCCCCTTGATGGAAAGCGTGACGCCTGTCCTGTTACAGTGCCACCGGTCTCGTTGGATTCCCCGAGACGTTAGTTCTGATTACATTTGCTGCAGTGCCCTTCACGTCTAAGCACAATAGTGCACACTACTGCTTTGTAGCAGTATATTTAGTCACTGCAATGGTGAAAGACAAAGAGAGAATTTTGCTAAAGAGACCTACCATCAGGCTTTTACAGATTTCGACGTAGGTTAAACTATGAATGACCTAAATCAAATCAAATAATTTATTTGCAAGAATACAATATGGTACGTACATTTTGAGTTGTAGTGTTAAATGGGTGGTTTCTGTATTCTGCCTGCAAGTATACATGCAAATGTTAGGCTACACTAAAATATTGACCTGTCAACTTTATACTATACTTATTTAAAAAAAAATGCTCTGTGAATCTTTCTCCTGTTTTATAAAGTCGGTTCAAAAATCCAGTAGGTAATATTTTTTACTTTTTGCTGCAGTAGAACTGCCGCGTTCAGCAATCAAAAAATTCTTCGTTTAATAGTAACACTTTGTAACGTACCTTCATTAGAACATCGTAGATGATAATTTGACTTTGAATTGATTTATTCTTGTCCTAATAAAACTATTTTTTTTAAAACTATTGAGTCATTATTGATTTTATGAACGAGTATTTCATACTGTCTACCACTAGGTACCTACTTAATAAATATTTCTTCCCTGCAGTACCCATAAAACTGTCAAAGGTAGGAGACGAGTCCATCCTCGTTTCCTGGCAAGATTTCTACGTGGAGAATCCTGGGGTGGTGCAGTGGATCCTCCAGTACAAAGCAGAGAACAGCTCGGACGAACACAATGTCACCCTGGGAGGAGAAATTTATAACTACACTTTGACTGGTGAGTTCTCGATAAACTAAGGCTTGGTAATCATCAGAGCTAAAAAAAAATCTTTTTTTTTCTTAGTCTGATTTCGTAGTTTGAACTCAAATGATCTTAATTTAAATCAATTATCTAACTGTCATTTTTTTATGCATTATACGTTAGCCTTTGACCACTATCTCACCTGATGGTAATGATGATGTGGTCGAAGATGTTGTTCAGGCTAACTTAGAACTGCTGGCTCTCAAGGACAGCTGCCGGAACACCCCGTTAGGTGCTTGGCGACAGATTTTCTAATTGAGGGTGGTAGCTAGCCAGGCGGACATACGGAAAATGCCCTACCACCATGCTATAACGACCGCCATCTTAAGACAACAACCGGGACCGACGAATTAACGTGCCCTCCGAAGCACGTGCACGCTCAGTATTAATGTCACTAGCGATCACCCATCCAATTCATAGCCGCGGCGGACGTTGCTTAACTTTACTAATCGGTTAAGAACGGCTAAGCAAACTTCGCTACGAGCGCCTTCATACAACCTACAATTCATTGCAGCTGGTGATACATGTTAATCAAAATTATTGACTGGATAAATAATCATAACCTGTTTATTCTTAATATACAATTATTCCTTGTAGATCATATCAAATGACTCCTCATAAGGAGATAACTCCCGTCTGCGACGGGATCGCGATTGTAGCTTTATTTGGTTACCATTCTAAACAGGTATAGCTATGATACGGCTAGCGCCGCCGCTAATTCGGCAGAGCAACTCAAGCGGCGCAAGTATGCTAACCTCGGTATGGGTTACATATTTGAGCCGTTTGGTGTACAGACGATGGGTCCGTGGGGACCGGGAGCTCATCGTATTTTCCAAAACTTATCTGAGCGCTTGGTCGATTAGACGCGTGATCAAAATACTGGCACCTATTTGGCTCATCGAATAAGCATTGCAATTCTACGGGGCAATGCTGCCATTATGCTGGGCACGCTGCTAATTGTTAATGGGCTGGAGCATTTGGACTGCCTGTGAGTCTGCAATGACTTGTAGGTTGTCTAAATGCTTTTATTGTAGTAGCTGTGGTGTTGTTTATAGTTCTAGTATTTTGTTAACATAGACATTCCGCCGACGGTGAAAAAAAATCCAATTGCTATTAGCGAGCATAAAATAATAATACACAATTAAAAAATAAAACACCAATGCACTTATATGTAATCAATTGTAATTAATGTTAAAATAACTTAAATGTATGGTAAAAAATCTTCTTTTAACGTTATTCTGTTTCTCATTTGGCAGCATATCCTCGCGAGAGCCTGCAAGTCCGCGTCCTGGGCACCCGAGCCCTCCCTTGGCTGCAGCAGAACCTGACGCTGGTCCCGTGGACCTCCTCCTCCTCCGCTGGACACTACATCGGACCCGGGTGAGGTTCTATCAAAAACCAATCACATCTTTAACAAACGGAGCTTTGTTTCTACTGAAACAACATCAAGATGATCACTTTCACTAATTATTCACTAAGTCATTTCCGTGTTCCTTTGTTACCTCTTTTTTGCCTCGTATCTTGCCCATAACAATGTAAAACTCTTGTCTTAAGGTTTTTTATGTTATTGTGACGGAACATGTACGAGGCCCACCTGGTGTTAAGCGGTGATCTCTGTCCATAACAAATGCATTTCGTCACAAGTGAATGAGACAAAGTTATAAATAGTAATATTTTATAGCATTGACGAATGCAAAACGAAAATATAGAAATGATTTCGGATGAAAAAGATATCTACCATCGGTACTTGAACAAGCCATGCTAAAACACTGTCCTGGTGCATTTTTAATTATGCTATGGGCGCGGATGACTGTCAATTTTTTTTCTGAGACTATTTATTTTTAATACTTTGCTGTTAAGAATAGATCAGAACAGCTAGGTATTGATAAATTCTTATCAACACTCTTGCTCGTAAAGTGAGCTTTATTATATCGTTCTTAGGGTCATAAACCGAACTATAACACCCTCATGCATAATAATATTATACACTAGTGCGTAATAGAATTATCCCTACAAAGTTAAGTTAGTACCTAGTGACGCGAAGCCACTATAAATGATTAGGGATTATGGACTAGGTACTTACGGGATGAAGGGCGGATGAAGGCGAGGAGAAGTCCTGAGTCCTGGGGGGCTGAGCTCACGCACTTAACAATGTCCTTTACACTAGGTACTGCACAGTTTATTTATTATATCACACGGGTGCACCGGCGAAAGTTTACGGACGAATGTGTATCACGCTCAAATCTCCACGGACGAATGTAGGTCAAGTTCAGTGCCAGCCGGCGAAGCGCGGGGTGCTTGCGGGTGGATGAAGGGGGTGGCGCGGTACCTTCCTCACGCGTTAGGTGTGCGATCAGTACCTAACTGCAAATTATAAGTAGCGAGTAAACAGAGCATTTTCAATTTTAACCGGATAATACAGATTTATAACATCAAAGAGGTTTATATAAACCTGCTAATCAAACATGGTACATTTGCGGCGCGCAAAAAAAAACTTGCGCGCTATTTTCCATAATTTTCGTATGTTGTTTGTTTTGTGCAATATATATTTTGTATGAAACTCGTGCGCGTTGTTTATTACAATCTCTACTCTACTAAAACCCGTCTCGATTGTAATAAACAACTTTGCGCACTTGTTGCATAATGTACTATTATTTTACTTTATATTCTATTATTATCAAAAATATAATAGAAAATTAAAATATTACCAAATAGCTGTTCATTATTCCCCTGTTTGATTATTTGAACTCAATGAAATTTTTTCTCTATTTTCTCGCCTGATAATCTTTTGAACCAGCAGTAAATGTTAAATGTCCAAGTTATGAACAGTGGCGTTGTGTATTGCAGTGAGGTGCACGTGGTGGTCCCGGAGGACGTGGAGGTGACGGAGCTGAACGCGACGAGCCTGGGTGTGCGGTGGCGCTGCGACGAGGAGCTCTTCCACAACATATACACGTTCGTCGTCTGCACCAGGCGCCGAGCTGGGAATGAAAACTGTATTGAAAGGTTACTGGATAAATATCCTCTTAAGGGTGAACTGGCCGGCCCGTTCTCCATTTGTATGGAGAACGGGCCGGCCAGTTCATCAGTAGGCTTGTATGATGCCGAAATGTTAGTAAGATAATTAACTTGAGAGTTATGAGCTTCGTAATATTTTCGTATAACATTTTCGAGGCTCATAACTTTCAAATTAATTATCTTTTAAAAATTTCGGCATTATACAAGCCTAGATAATGACGAGATCAATCGGTATTATGCTTTGTTTTGGACCTAAATCGTCAAATAAGGGAGTGATCACCCTACGACGTTTGTATGGAGAACGGGCCGGCCAGTTCAACCTTAAGTGCAAGCCATCAAGAATGTTCTAGAGTGATTTTAGTCCTCTAAAACCACTCTCAATCAGAGTTAATCTAAAATAATATAATAAAGAGGAAAGATTTGATTGTTTGTTTATTTGCATTGAATAGGCTCTGAAACTACTGGACTGATTTGGATGAAATTTGGCATGGAAATGGTTTGAGACCCGGGGAAGGACATATGATAGTTTTAATCGAACTGCGCAAAAAGAGGTTTATGGTTTTGCGTAATAACAGATATACCGGAAGTCGGAAAGCTAGTTCCTACTATAAAATGAAAGTGTCGAAAATGAGACTTTATGAATAGACTTATGCTCAACGTCCCCAAAGTGAGCTGCATTACCTGGTTCTGTACCACGAATATATTTTTCACCTCAAAAGCATGAAAGTTGTTGTATACAATTAGAAATCTGCGTGGGAAAACTGCTTTTTATCCGCTAACGTGGAAAAGGTTTTTAATATACGAACCTTTCCAGAAAATTTTACATATTTTCAATATTTATAGTAATGTTACTTTTAATTTTAAATGTAAGTTGTTACTTATTTACTGTTATTATTTAAGCTAGGCATTCTCCTCGCTAAAGTGAGGTGAATTTAAATCATTACCTGTAAAGTTTAACAATCACCACGTCTTTTATATTCATCATTTCCGATGAGACAGACGAGACAGAGAAAATGGACGTAGTCTGGCAAAATTATGGACTTTATTACTGTATATCACTAGGCTGCCAAGATTGCAAGATAGACATATATACAGGATTGCAAGATATACATATATATATATATAATAGTTCATACCGAGAGTAGCGGGCTGAAGTCTTAACCCTTTCAACATGAGAAGTTCACTCCTAACAACAGCTCAAAATGGAGCAACTAATAATTCAGCAATTTCTCATGTTGAAAGGATTAAGACTTTAGCCCGCTACTCTCGGTATGAGCTATTTAGTAGTATTATCAAAATCTGGTAGTGTTCTGTTCACGACAAGTAAACATTTCCCCGTACAGCGAGGCGAACTCTGCCCGCGTGTCGAACCTGCAGCCCGACAGCGAGTACGAGGTGCGCGTGCAGGCGCGCCTCGTCGGGCCCGACCGCACGCGAGTCGGGGAGTTCAGCGCGCCCATACATATTAATACTCCGCCTGAAGGTTCGTTACTATTTACTTCGTTTTCAGACCACCCATGAACCTATACTGTTCCCCTTAGAGCTGTTTTTGAGAATGTAATTAATTACATATAAACATTTTTTTTTGTCTTTAATTAAAAGTTAGAGAAAAAATAATATGCAAGAATGTAAAGTTATAGTCCTTTATAAACCTTATCAGCTAAATGTGAGAAACAAGCACAACTCATATCTTTCTTAAACTAATCTTTATTCACGCATTCTATATCAACATCTTTGGGCCATTTGGGTAAACTTGTACTAACAGTATGTACTTTTTTGTAAAACCTCTTTCATTACCTTTTCCAGGGCAGCAAAACTTCCGCAACCTAACCTACAAGTACATAAACGCGACGACAATCCGCGTCTCCTGGAACAGCAAGCCTCGCGAGTACATAGTGAGGCACACTTACGAGTACAACCTGCCTCTCAACCAGTGGACGGCCGTCGAAGCTAACGGAAATACTGTTTTAGTAAGTGAAGTTAGATTACGGAAATTTGCCGACAATAACTGTCATGGAACAGCAAGCCTCTCGAGTACATGGTGGTACCCACGAGTACAACCTGCCCAGACGGAGCCAAAGCTGACGAAAATACTTCTTTAGTAAGGTTGATAAAGTATATGAACACTACATCAATAATAATGTCATGAAACAGTAACCCCCTCGAGTACAACCCGCCTTTCAATCAATACATAGCATTTTATGTGTGAACTTATTCGCTTGGCAAGCATTAATGCAAAACTTACAATGTATAATAATAATAAGGTTTATTGTGCAAAGAATCGAACAGAAATCAGACAGAAATTTTAACATCATATGAGTAGAATTTGTCTAAATAATATATTAATAATATAATGCTTTATATACCTGACATGAAAGTTGTCTTACATCACGCAGGCCCAACTACGATATCTACCGTGTGTTGTGGGTGGGCTAGTATCTCCCAAAGTACATTTCTTTAAGGACATAACGTTATTACTATTATTTAAAGTAATAATTAGAAACTATTATAATAGAAACCTATTTGGATACATATTTTCAAGATATTAACTCTCGAGGGTTCCATAAACATGTACCAAACGAAGCTTAACCAGCATAAAAACTGTTATTTAATTTCCCGCCACTATTGTGCGTTTCCACCATAAGTATGTTCTTGAAATGTTTGTAAATATGTTGTAAAAATAATGAACGACTTAATAAAATGCCCTTTCATTGCAGCTAACCGGGCTGGACCCCACTCAGAAGCTGTACGTGAAAGTAGAAGGGACTGAGCCGGTGGGGCAGAGTCCTTTGCTCACCGTGCCCGCGCAAATACCTGGTAGGTTTATGCTGTATTTTATATATTCATAACACATTCACGTGAGAGTTGAACGCGGCGATGAAGCGCAGAAATGGGCTGATTTAGCAGAATGGCATTGCTCATGTCGATGTTAGTAGGGTGTGCTGCACATTGGGAGCTAAGCTAATTATTAGGAGCAAAATAGCTCCTTCCAACCTTACCATAACTTACCTGAAAAGAGGCTAACAGAAACATTCCTACGGACGGGGTTGGCATGAAAGCGATTGGCCTAAAATATAAAGCAATTTTTGTATGAAATATAGTGATAGATAGTCAATTTGCCCGCCCGATAGTTGGCGGCACAGCTGTCCATTACAGTTGCAGTGTCACTATCTTCATTCTCCTTGACACTGTACTGCACTGCGCCACTTTATATTGTTATTATTTGTAATGTGCAGAAGCGAAGGACCTGCAGTACTTGTTCAGTACCGGCGGCGTGATTGTCACGTGGAAGGGGCGAGGCCCGCGCGTGGTGCGGTACTCTCAGAACCTGACGCAGCCCATGAACACGTGGCGCACCATCAACGTCACGGACACTAGCGTACAGGTCACTATCCATGCACACCAACATACACACCCTCTTACACATACACACGCACACACCCTCACCCTAATATACTCTAACACCCGCATACACACCCTAATACACAACATATTGTGAACGGCGGTCGGTACTGTCCTTAGTTGAGACTCTTTAGTAGACTCTTTAGTTGGTGAACTCGTTCACCCTTTTTATATGCATAAGCCAACCTCACTTAATTTTTTTGTTTGCGCTCTATACTTTCGTGGTAATTTTAATGCATTATTGTTTTTAGGAATAATCAGTGAATTTAGTAGATAAACGTAAGCCTACTTTAAATTTCTCTGAAAAATCTGTATTGATGTACTTTCCTTTTATAAGTTACAGTGACATAGTTAAAAGTAAAACATTGAATAATATAAGGTGCAAGTTAAATTTGTCTAATATTTTCAATATCACTAAAACTATAATTCAAAGCCCTTGCATATTAATTTCGTTTAGAAAACACAAATGCATTTAACACGATTTGTCATTTATGGAATGATAAATAACAGTTTAACTAGGTAGAGACGGTTTCGTATATCGAAACAGTCGATTAGTATAAATAATCAAAACAGCAAAATATTGCTAACGGACTGTTTAAGTAGAAAAAGACTTAATACTAATCTATTTGTTGTTGAACTCAGGTATAAACAATATTCTTGGGTTTGAACTACTTGTCATAAAATGTACAATGAGCGCCAGGTGGTGTTTTTTTTTTTTATGTTTTTGTGACGGAACAAGCCCGAGGCCCACCTGATGTTAAGTGGACTAACCTCAGCCTATAACAGACGCATTTCGTCAGCGACGAAATGCACTGTGCCCGTCACACTGAGACGTCCAGTTGTTAGGTCTCATTAGCCTGTAATTTTTTTCTGGCTCTCAAGGACTGCTGCCGGAACACACTGTTAGGTGCTTGGCGACAGATTTTCTACTTGAGGGTGGTCGCTAGCCAGGCGGGCATTCACAAAATGCCCTTCCACCATGCGGTGAAGCTCAAGCTCTGGGCGGGATTCGAACCATGGACCTGCTGCACGGCAGTCCATAGCCAATGCCACTGAGCCATCACTGCTTCATAAAAGTTCTGTCAGCCATAATTGTACATTCCCTTCTGTTCTAGTTTGTGTTCATATATGACCTTGAGAGCCAGTATAATTACAGTAACAATATAATTACTAGACCATCCGACCACATCATCACTTTCCATCAGGTGATATTCTGGAAATGTACACGGTGGATGGCAATAGTGTCGTTCCTTAGGAATACCTAAAACATTTTGAAAACACGGGTGTTTAGAACGGGTAATACCAAATACAGTCCTGATGATGTGATAATAATAATAATGAGTTGTCTATATAGTTTATATTGTTATCAGATAACGGGCCTGGACCCAGCGCGGCGCACGTTCGTGATGGTAGCAGCGCCAGGCCCCAGCTCCCGCAGCCAGGTCCTCACCATCATGCCGCGGCCGCCGCACAACTACAACATTTACTTAGGTAACCATTGCATACTACATATATAACGAAACCATATTGTGTTACCTCAATTGGGTATTTTCTTTTCACCCTTCCTAATCACATACATATATACCAGGGGGCCAAGTCTGCTAATTACATGTTCATATTCAGCATAGATTCATTCAAGATTCATACAAGACATAATCGATAATCTGCTGATCCCATATGCTTTTTGAGCCTAGCGAAAAAATCCTAAGTATATGGCTGATCCCATATGAATATATGAATCTATGATAAATCTACGCTGGTTTGACGATATTGCCAACAAAAAATTAAAAGAGAAGAGTAAGGTAATTCAGAAAACAATTTCGTTATTATTTATTATTATTTTATTATTTCGTTTCGTTTTCATATGAAACCGAGATTGAATAAATATTGACTCTATATGAACTATATGAAGTAGACTACCAAAACTGTCAAAATTGACCAGGCCGAGTCCATTATAGATTCATATTGATTAGTAGACTTGACGTCCTGTTCACGTCCCTCCACCAGTAAATTGATACTAGGTAGGTCTCGTTTGTACTCTACATCTTAGTGTGTGTGTGTAAATACTAACTACTTAGTAGTTAGTATTTACTCTGTTGATGATTTAATTTTTTTTCATATTTCATTGTTAACACAATGAAATATGCATTTGCACGTGGTATAAATTCAATGGAAGAGATTTCTGAATTGTTTTTTTTTCGTGATTGAACAAGCACCATACGCACCGGGTGTGAAGCGGTAGCCTATAACAGATGCAGTTCGTTCTGGCGAACTGCACTGCGTCCATCAACATGGGACATAAAGTGGTTAAGTCTCATGTGCCTGGAATTTCTATCACTGTTTCGAATCCTAGATACCACCCTCAAGTAGAAAATCTGTCGCCAAGCACCTAACAGTGTGTTCCGGCAGCAGTCCTTGAGAGACAGAAAAATTACAGGCTAATGAGACCTAACAACTGGACGTCTCAGTGTGACGGGCGTAGTGCAATTCGTCGCTGACGAAATGCGTCTGTTATAGACAGAGGTTAGTCCACTTAACATCAGGTGGGCCTCGGGTTTGTTCCGTCATAATAAAAAAAAAAAAATAAAAAAAATAAAAAATATAAGACTGGAGTAATTAACTCTCTGTCCTACGCTCTCAATCTAACATTTTTCATAGACCACTTTACCTTAAACGACGTACAAGCATCTTCTACTTAGTGTGCCAAGTGTCATGCTTGGTGTCCAAAAGTACCGACGTCTTACCTTTTTAATTATTTTTGTAAAACATGTAAATATCCCGTACATGACTATAATTTTTACTGTCGTTGTAATTTTGTAATGTAAATTTTTGATGCCCCCTGAAACCATGTTTGATGTATTGATCTCCACTACTGTAAATATTCCTATATGATATGAACCTCTAAATTATAAATAAGTAGGTACCCGGCTGGGACTCGCGTTATATTTACCGGAAAGATTCCGACCAGTTTCGGGCTATATTATATATCCCAGCCGGGTACCTATTTATTTATAATGGACAAAACTCGCGATAGTTTTCTAACCTCTAAATTGTTGTCCCGACAATAATATAAGTACATTCTTGCAGTCTTTTGCAGTTGTACCTATGTTATGATCATTTACAACATTCTGCCAGCCACCGATTTGTCGCTTTTTTCTCGTCTCTTCAATTAGCTAAAGGCAGTCTTTGCTTGTTCACAAATAAGGTCTCCATACAAAACTTCAAATTTTTTGTAATCAATTTTCATTTTTGTTTCCTTGATGATCTAGTATTATAATTAGTGTTTAAGCAATGTAACTTTTTTGATCAATAAACACATTTTTATTATTATAATTAAATTTTCTGTTCTAGTTTTCTTGTAAGGCACCTTAATAGTAATAATGCATGCCTTGCAGGATACTAACCAACTTGTGTATAATATTACAGGTGTAGGCATTGGCATTGGTGTGCTGGTACTTCTGGTCCTCGCGGCGGCTGCCATCTGCATCTGGCAGAAGAGGAAACGAAGCCGCTCTCCAGTGAGGACTCGACGGAGACATTCTTCGCCCCTCGAGGGGAATGATGAAGAGGGCTCGGAGATGAGGGTCAGTGAACCTAACCTTCAGTTTAAGTGCAGCGATATTTTATTATTACACTTTAAAAATATCGACGTCAAATCACTTTTTTCATCATCATCTCTCTATAATCCATTAATCGAGACCATTCCAATGAGCCCAAACACGATACCTCTGCTGTCAGTTGGCATTGAGTTAGCTATTCTGCAGATTCCAGGTGATGCTGCTGTAATAATATTGAAGTAACACAATACTATATTTCAAATACCTATAGTAGTTTATCAACAAACCTAAGTCAATTCAAACAGATTCGATGATCATCAGACTACTGACCAGATTTTCAGTAAAAATAATTCTACGATGTGACGTATTGAAATTTGGTTTTGTGGGGAGTTTGATTAAGTAAAGTACATATATTATATTATTGCGAAATTTTCATACTTTTATAATAATAAAATAATTGTATATATATACCGTTCCGTAGGGTGCCAGGCTAGAATACAACCTCTCCATTGTTACTTGTGGGTGCCGTAGGAGGCAACCAAAGGTAAAATACCGAAAGGTGGACAGCAGCGCCTTCTGAGAACATGATAATTTTAAACTGCGATCTCCAAGACGCCTGCCGAGCGTGGACATTATGGCATACCACACCTTAATGGGGAAGGCTATGTTGAGCAGTGGATAATCTGGATACAGTATCCTTTTTGCGCCCAAAGCAATTTTTAATAATTATCCTAAAGAAGACTAAATGCTGCTGATATTTTGTATCCACTATAAGAGAAAATGAAGAAGCACTCCTTTCCTCACCAAGTCAATGACAAAGGAGGATTGTAAAAAGACCCTAAAATATGGGCTGATATTATATGCTCGTTCAGAACGTAAACAGACATGTCTCAGCACCAACGCGGCGTTTCGCCTCACGCGTGTTAGTAGAGTAGCCCCTTAGTACCTACGACGTCCAAGATGTACCTATATGATACAGTCACATTTTTTATTTTATTTCTGATAATTAAGCCTTTGACCACAATCTCACCTGATGGTAAGTGATGTGGTCGAAGGTGTTAACAGATTTAACCTAGAATTACTGGCTCTCAAGGACAACTGCCGGAACACACCGTTAGGTGCTTGGCGACAGATTTTCTACTTAAGGCCATTCGCAAAATGCCCTACCACCATGCGGTGAAGCTCAAGCCCGCGGCGGGATTCGAACCCTGCTTGCTCGGCAGTCCATAGCCAATGCCACTGAGCCATCACTGCTTCAATTCTTACACATTGTCAAGGAACTATGCAGTGGAGTCGAGAAATATAAAGTGAGTTATGTTGTTGTAGAACGTCGGCGGGCGGCTCGCGAACGGCGGGGGGTCGAAGGACGCGGGGGAGCCGCTGCTCAATGGACACGTACATATTACCGAGAACCCTACGGTAAGTTATAGTTCACACGTGTTTGACTTATGTCACATGGAGGGCGTAAGACGGAGAGTCACCCCATGACCACGATCACTGCAAAGTGTTTGAAACGTCGGGACAAAAATAATGATAAATATACGCGATTTAAACCGTTTAAAGTGGTTTAATTACTACGGAGAGATCTCGTTTCGCTATTTTATAAACGTGAGCGAATTTTTGAAACTACATTCATGTTACAGTGAGCTTTTATACTAAAAATATCGAAAAAATCTTTAGGTATCTTTATCACATGGTTGATACATAGTAATTAGAAATAAAATTTGTATGATACGATTTACTATATACAAACTTGATTACGCGAAATTTCAGAGCTGTATTAATTATTTTTTCTATGTAGAGACAAATATGAAGTCGTGTTTTCGGATCAGGCCTAGTATTGTCATATCCTACAATATTATATATTTTGTTTATGTCCGTCAGGCGTACACTCTTTCAAATTTGGCTTTGAGACTGACTTCATCTAATGAGTGTTTAATTCAACTTTTATAGTTTAATTATTGTTTGCATTTTTTTAGTAACTGCTGTTAGTTATTGGTATAAGATCGATAATGTCGTTCACCAACAAAATTACTCATCAGCAATTATAGTCATATAATATATATTATAGTTAATTAGGTTAAGGTATTAGGTTAAGGTTACCAAAGGGATTATGGTATTATTTTTCATAGTTTATTGAGTCCCTTCAACTGACTGGAACCTGTTCTGTTCAAAGGTTCCATTGTAGTTTGATTCGTGAATTGTTGAAAGTAGAACATATGAAAATTTACATATACGAACTACTTTAAATAGAAATTGGACCATTTTTTATTTATTTTTATTACCAATTTTACGTGAGATTGTGGTTATTATATTACATATCAGTAGGTAATAAAATAAAAGAATAAAAAAGTGCCTTTCGCGCTTCAACACACTAAGATGGTTGGACACTACTTCGAGGTAGAATATCAAAGGCCGGTGGAGTCACCGTTGCCTTGCATAAAAAGGTAGAATATCTGACACTGCGGTTATACCCGGACGAGTCGTCAAGACGGACTATTGCTGCAGAGACCTGCTAAAACGAAAAATAAACATCAAGATCAGATGATTCAATAAAATATATTTTGTTCTAATATATGTGCAGTCATAATTTCTGCGCAGACTCCACGCTGTGCTCCAAAAATTGGACAAAAACATTAGACTTCCTACCTTATTGACTTTAGTTCATTTTTCAGCAATCAAAAACCCCAAACGGCAAGGTGAGCAAGGGCCAGCGCTACGAGGCCGCGTTCGACGTGACTCGGTTCGACGACGCCGACACCACACTGGAGACTGTTCTAGACCCAGACACCTCCGCGTCAACAGCATACAACCTACTCGACACGTCGCGGCGTCCCGAGTTCGATACATCCACACACGACATAACAACCAACGACTCCTACAACAAACTCCCAGACGACAACATGAACTCCGAGCTAACTCGGAGCGAGTTCCAACTAGACGGCAGCAAAGTTCTCCCAACACTCCAACCCAACGGTTGACCCCGAGGTCTCCCAGAGGTCCCCAGAACTACACTAGGGGTAGGCGGCCCCGACGATCGGTCCCCGATATGCGTCAATTCGAGTCTTGATATAGTTAAGGAAAGATTTGAGATTTTGTACAGTAACGGACGATATACGACTAAAGTTATAGTGAGGTTATGAGGCTTGCACCGCTCGCACGGTCCGCTCTCGGCTCGCGCGGGGATAGCTTGGCGAGGTTCCTAATTATAGACTTTATTTTTAATGACGTAAGGCTGATTTTTTGGTAAACAATAGTACGGGTACGTGATAGTTTTAAGTGAAAAATCAGGTCGGAAATAATTCTCGTTTGACGCGCGTCAAGTTATTCTCGAGGAGTGGAGGGCGCGTTGCGTAGTCGCGAGCGGTCAGTTCGACTTGTCGCCTCCGGTTGTTGTTGAAATGTGAATATTACATTTTATTGTCAGTTTAAGCGAAAGCAGTTGTAAATAGCGTTATCGATTCGAATCGACATGAGAGTTACGGCGTCGAGACAATAAATGGCGATGGCGCGACGTTTATTAAACTCAGTGAATTTTGTATCGATGAAATTGAATGCTAAAACTAAATTCATACGTACAAAACTACGAGTTATTATGTTAATGACACAGTGCCTCGGATAAAGTACATCAGATACATATAAATACAAAATAGTTAACATCGTTAGTGCAACGTTATCGTACAAAACATAGACCAAAATAAATTCCAAACTACTTACCAATATTAATAGGTAAATTCATAATTTATATACTTACCTATGACAAAGTATTTATCGCTGTTGAAAGTATTTTTTGTTTTCATAGACAGTTCTTAGACAAAGCCTTAGAAGCTATCGGTTACCTTTTGAACATTCCAATCTATAATAAAAATATGTTTACGAATCCCAATAGCTTTATACTGTACATACTTACCTACCGATATTATAAACGCACATATATGTGTTACAATATATGTCACACGATGTTATAGTAAAATTCACAGTTATATTTCACATATACCTACTTAAAAACCTAAGAAAACGCGTAAGTAGATAGTGAAGTAAATTTTGTAAAAATTACAAAAAAATATGTATTAAAAGTAAATAATAATTTATAATACTACAACGAATTACTGATATTTAAAATAATGAAAATTATGTAGTTTAAAAATCGATTGTTAATAGTACTAGGATTGTCTATTTTCGTTTTTGAATGAACTAGGATTTGTTCAGCCTATTTTTTTATGAATCCGTAGTTCGTTATTCCATATCACAATTTATATCTACCTCATTTTATTCGTTATAAGATTCTTTTAGATGATAATGTTTTGATGTTAGTTCAGCGGTAACAGTTTTGTAATCTTCACCCATCGACCCTGTTAACTGCACATTCTAGTTTTCTTATTTCGGCACCAATGGTTAGTGTTACATTTTATTGACATTTATAAGTGTCTTTTTATGTTTGCATGATTTTGTGTTTTTTTATTACTATTTTTTATTTAGTTACCTTTCTAACGGAGATAATTTTTTTTTTAAATAAATGTTATTTTAGAACAACAATATATTATGATTATTACGACATGATTATTTTTTTTTGTGATTTATTGCGCACATTGTAATACAGTTTTCGTTTTCTGTTTAAATTATGACATTAATTTTATTAACCGTGTTAGTGTATAGTTATCTCCGTTTGAATCTTTGTTTATTTTTTGGTTTGTATTATTTTAAACGGGTCTTCTCTACTTAAAACATATTTTTGTGCTTATTGCATGTTTATATATTTTTGTAGTATCTGTTACGATGTATTAAAGTTCAGATACTAGTATTAATTTATATTATTATTTATTGATATAAGGATTTTATTTATTTCCGCCTAGTTAATTGACTAGTACCCACGATTAGAAATTTTTATTCGTGTCAAGTACCAAAATTATAAAAATAAAATACTTTTGTTTGAAATGCACTGTAATTTAAATAGAAACAAACTTCATTTACCCAGATTATAAATTATTTAATTATTTTGTTAATAATTGATAAAAGCACCTTAGGTACAATATAATTAACTAAGGTTTTGGGACAGCATCGTGTAAGTAAAAAAATATAAAAAATATGGAAATTAAAATAGTTTTCGCAAAAATTTAGCTTGTAAATTACAATTGTACGAATTATTGTAAGGATAAATAAATCTTCGACGATTAGTATTGTAAATATTGGAAGTGTTAAACTCAGCTTAGAATATAAATTGTAAGAGATGAGCCGACTACCTATGTACCTGAGACTTCAATTACACTAAGTTATTACTTATAGACTTAGGTGTAGCTTAGGTAACGTCAAGTTTTAGAATTGTATCGTTGATGCTAGGTTTTGTCACAGGGTCTAAGCTTCTATTCTGTAACTTATCACTGCTACCATAACAACAAAAAAGAAAATAAATACAAAATTAAAATAATATCACATTATGTTTCTTCAAAAATGATTTCCGCGCGCTTCACAATATTTCCAATGTTATATTAAAACAAAAACCAGTGTTCGTCTTATAATATGTTTGCAGTATTTTATTTATATTTAGTGGGGGAGAATTTTGCTGTTCGTTTTTAAGTTTTTACTTAATTTGAGATATTACTTAGCGGCTAATTTTATTGTGACCAAATATAACAGAACACAATTATAATTATCAAAATGTAGATAATTAAGAAGTTGTATCTGTAAATGAAAATATTCACATACAGAAGAAAACAAAACAATATTGTACCAACATGTTCAAATAGACCGTAGTTTTTTACCTTAATTACGCATATTTGTAGTTGGTAGTTTGTACCATAAGAAACCTATTAGTTATGCATTTAAACATAATTTATTTAGTTAATTCTATAAATACACAGTTCGCTCAAGGTTGTGTTATATATAATCCATTGCTTTTATGAAAACTGTTTAGTTTTTTTAACTGACATTGCTATTTTATTAACTTTATAATATACTTAATGAAACAAAAATGAAATGTTTGTTCATCGCGATGTTGTAATACCTGAACGATGTACAATGTTTCATATAACTTATTTATGATATTACATAAACTATGTTTCTAATTCGCTAATAATAGTAATTATACATATATATTTAATGAATAGTTGCATAGTTACAGAATTTGTTGCACTCACATCTTTTTATAACACAGATTAAGTAATCAGTTGAAAAATAATTCAATTTTTGGTACAAGTTTTTGTGTTATTTTATTTTAAACGTTTCGGTTAATAACATTCTAAATTGTAATTAAAAAAAATAACACAATTCTAACCATTTTGGGGTATATAATAGGCTTGTCCGTCCTTGAAATAAAAGTTTAAGGAGGAAATACTAAAAGCCTGATGTTGTGCCTCTGATAATTGGGAATTTCATTATTTAAATATTATATCTTATGATCAGTTTATTAATTTAGATAACCGTAGATGTTGTTTCAACAGAGGTTGTAGGTGGTAATCACGTATGTTGAGTAATCACGACTTTAGTTGCAACCGGACTACATTAAAAAAATATGTTAAATATCGGTTAAAACTACATTCAAACGAGTAGAAATGATTCGTAAAATTAATTTTCCAGAAAAAAAAGAAACTTTTTTGATGCCATAAAGCAGGTTTTGTACCTAGGAATATTTTTGCAGTACTCGAAATGTTAAGATCAATTAGTTAAATGAAATACTAAGTCCCGAAAAACATTGTTGTAACCAAAAATATTAACATATTTTAATAGCTGCGTCATTAATCAGGTTTGTGTACCTAAATTATCCAGGAATTCATTTAAACAAATATATAAAAATGTCAATATCTATCGATTCCTTTGAGAGCAGTTCAGCCGTGTACACACGTAAACAAGATTCATATAGATAAACATATTTTCCAGCGCGATTCATGTAGAAAATATATGCAAACTAAAGTCGTTATTTTATTTCGTTATCCATAACTTTGTTTCATTGCAACGATATTATGAAAACGGGTATATCATTCCAATATACAAATATACATAAATTTATACATAAACATTATACAATAGTTATTTTTTTCCATGACCACACATTCCATTACTGCTGCAATAGTTTTTTACACTCCACACAGATCCATTATTTATTTGTAGTAACTATATTACGTAGATATGCTATAAAATTAAACATTTAATATTTAAATAAAAAAAAAATATACAAGTCAAACAATTATTAAAAAAATATCTAGGGCTTATATATATAATTTTATTACTTAAGAGTTAAGGTTGATTTTCACCAAGCGCGTCTTAGTGCTTTTTCGTGATACAGAAAACACAAAGCAATAGAAATAGTTCAATATATAAAATAATTTACATGTACATAAAATATGTCCTAATGTTGTTTTGAAAAATTAAATTACTGTTTATTAAATTTTACTCTGTCATTTTACGACTGTCGTGTAAAATAAAAATTAAATACATAGTACATTAATAAGTATAAAATTTTTGTAAATATAGCATAGTTTGAATATTTACAGTTTTGTAATATTTGAATCGAAAATATTTTATGGATTGTTAAAGAAACTGTTTACCACTGTTTTAACAGATGTTTTATGTTCAATTGCACCAGTTTATATTAATGGTTTTCAAATTGCAATGTAATCTATTTTGTTCCGTTTTAACTTTACCAGTTTTGTTGTATAATATACTACTAAGATGTTTTTTGTGTGCCTGCGATTTTGTAGCATGTACTTATGTAACTGCGTCCATTATATAATTTTATTAAATTTGTCTAATTTAGCGAGTTTTTACCAAGTTTTATTTTGTTTACGTTTAATTACATACCTTGAATATTTTTATTTGTTATTATTATGCATATAAAATCATGTTATTGGTTCTCTTTGCGACAATGTAAACTAAACAGTTGTACTTATAAAGCTATTATATTCAAGTTTGACAATTTTAAATACACCAATATTATTCTAGCTTAAAAGTTAATAAAATTCAGGGGACCAAACTAACCTCTGTAGTTGCATTTCCTATATAACTCGTTTTGATTGAAATTATACCTTAATTTAAGAGTATTTGTTGCAAAGCACCAGTAGCGTAAACGTTTACAGATACACTGTAGTACCAACTTATTACATGTACGTACGTTATCTTAAAAGTCAAAATCTTATTATTTGGTGGCTCAAATTAAATTAACACCAATATAATTAACACTAATGCTTATAAGAATCGTGTTACTGGAATTGGATTATATAAAAGAAAATGTTGAAATTATAATAATAAAATATTTTAAAACTTTCGACCATGTAAACACCGACTAAAATATGTGGATGAACTAATATTTTAACATTTTTTTTCTAAAGTATATTAATTAGGTATATTTTCTTTATTCTATAAAAGTGCAAATCAAAATTGTAAATCTATATTTTAGAAATCGTTCAATAAATGACAACCCCAGCAGATGTCACATGCATATTTAAAACACATTAATTTTGTGTTAAACCGTAATGTTTACACATAAATACGTTGCACCAAGTGATAAACAGCCCGTTACAGCCCTAATATGTAAGAGTGGAACATACAGTATGTCTCTCTCACAAACAACACAAGAGCTATGCAATAGCTCTCTTTAGCTTCAGGTTAATGACCTTGCCTGTTAATTTTATCAATATATAAAAAACGTATAGATTAAAGGAGAAAGTAAACCTTAACGCACTCTATACTTTGATTTAATTGAGCAATGTTTATTTCGAATTCAGTTTACAAAGTGAATTTGATATAGAGACTTATTAAATTTACAATTGCCTTTTTTGGATTTATTATATAACTTACTTATTTGACACCTGATAAAGGATTCCAAATATTCCGAAAATGGTTGGAGACTACTACGCGAGTAGCCAGTTCTTAAATACTTAATATCTCCTAAAATTGGTGTCTACTCATTCAAATTCGCACAGTTTTATAATTATTGCCGATACTTACCTATTTGGAATTGGTAAAATCAAAATAAGGTAGTTTCGAATATTAATATAATTTTTAATATTATGATTATCTGTCGAGAGTTTGCTTCTGTTACAAATATAATTATTCTCCGATATAATGTAGCAATTATGGTTTAAAAAGCAAATGCACGGTGAAATACAATTTTATCGTTGCATTTTGTACTAAAGGGAATGACAACGTTAGCGTTCGTTGACAAAATATTCCATCTCATTTCTGCATGACATAATGTGACATCAAAGTTTTCTTATGTGCGATCTACCTGTAGTCGACGGTCCTATAAACAGATTACCCCCTTAGAGGTACCAATACAATGAATATATAACCTTGGGGGTGTGTATAATACACAATAATTCTCCAATAGATTATAAACAAGCCCGCTCCGGTTGAAGCCCACAATACAATTTAGGGACTGAATTCGCGGGAAACTATCAACAATTATTAAGTTTCATTTGCAACCGTATTCTCACAGTTAATATTAGTTTATAAAATATATGAATCTACCTCAACCAAATTACCCATTAATGTTGTTTGTAAGTGTTCTTTTGAGTCTTATTATTACTAATAAATTACTGAGCTGTAGTGTTTTTTATAATAAAAATAATTATTAGTTCCAGCATCCCCTTTTGATATGGTAATTATTGTTACCAATAATATTGAATGTGGCTGATGAAGTGTTAAATATGGTATTGTCAAGTTCGAAATGATATTAAATTTGAAAATAAAGAGAGATCCCGTGTTTTATTACGATAATCCTCAGATAGATTGTTTAAAACAAACCTACAGAACGAGCAAATGGCGTACATATACTCTATATTTACGTTGCTCGATGCCGAACAAAAAACAAAATCTCCATTTTTGAAGCGCTCGTAGCGCAGTTTGCTTAGCTGTTCTTAACCAATCAGCAAAGTTAAGCAATGACCGCTAGTGACATTACTACTGAGCACATTCGTGCTTCGGATGATAGGATGATTCTAGGATGGCAGTCGTTATAGCATGGTGGTAGGGTATTTTGCGAATTCCCGACTGGCTAGCTACCACCCCCAAGTAGAAAATCTGTCGCCAAGCACCTAACGGTGTATTCGGGCAGCTGTCTTTGAGAGCCAGTAATTCTAGGTTAGCCTGAACAAAATCTTCGACCACATCATCACTTACCATCAGGTGAGATAGTGGTCAAAGGCTAACCTATCAGGCGTAAAAAATATATATTTATTATTTATTTATTACAGCGCGGTTAATTCATGCGCTTTGCCTTATCTTGGTAGAGATTATTTAATATTTATTATTCAGGACAGTTTCTTATTTATTATATATTATTATAATTTTTAGTAGGTTCCTCTGAGCTATGAAGCAGTGATAGAACAGTGGCAATGAGTATGAACTCTTGTGAATTCAGGGTTCGAGTCCCAGCGTAAGCTTGAGTTTCACCGCATGGTGGAACTTTGGGGCATTTAGTGAATGCCCGTCTAATTAGCTACCGACCACCCTCAAGTAGAAATCTGCCGCCAAGTATCTACCTATGCGTCCTTGAGATACAGTTTCCATTGTAGGATAAGGGTGTCATTCCATGTTCGACATGGAGCTACGTTTTAATTTTCCTGGCTATCATTTTCTGTGGAAAGTATCTGTTTTGAATAATTGTAGTACAGAGTTACATAAAAACTGTCACTATGGTAATTTAGTATATTAATATTTGCTTTTCAATTTATTATGAGAATTAGTGGGCAAGAAAATCGCTTATAGTTCGCCATTCCAGCAATTTTTCTTTCAGACTTTCATTAAAATTAATAAGGTTTAATAATGGTGCCTATTCAAAGGTAAATTAGTTTCTGAAACAGACGCGTCGCGCTGTTTTTCATTTTTCCGGTGTCGTTGACGTTTAGGTGCTTCCGATTTCAAAATCGGAATTCACTTTTCCTCACGCTTTAATTTAATCAAAAATGATATTATTTTTTTACTCGTATAAAATTATCACATCAATTTGAAAATTACTTTTATTATATTAATTCCTAACGGGTTTTCTTTTATTAACAAGATAGTACGCAATACTAAATAACTTTGTAATTGTGTAAGTATACAAATAAAATATAATTTGCAAAGAGCACAATGCGCTGAGCTTAATGTTTGTTTGTACCTGGTTTATTATATAATTGTGAAGCGATATCATTCTTAACATGAATGTACTATTCATATTAATTAGATATCTTCTTTATGTTTCCTGGCGTTACTAACCCAGATATGTTTTTTTTTCAAACAATGACATTCAAAATAGAACGTTGTTCATACATAGGTTTTTTTTTATATCCTCGCATTTAACTAATTACCGTGCCTACTCCGTTTACCATCCTCAACCACATCATCACTTATCAACAGATGGACAAGGGAAGCCTTTCATGAACAGTAGAAATTCACCTGAGTCCCTTATAAGATGAATACATCAGGGGCATTATTAAAGAACTAGACATACATTCTGTTCAAAAATATACTCAAAATAGAATATTACAGTACAATTGTTACATTTCGACGCAACGTCTCGGCTAAAAATGACTTGTTTTATGCACTCCTTGTCCTTCTACTTTAACTTTTCAGTTATTTATGTTTACCGCATACATGATCGATTGACAAACGTCCATAAAACTCTACAAGGTCATCATTAAAAAGAGTTGAAATAATACGGAATAATACGTGAATAAGTCAGATACAGCCGACTATAGTTTCAACCACATCCGGTGGTCCCCTTGCACCTACCTATGACGTCACGCGCGCTACCAGCTGCCTCCCGCAGTGCTCAGCGAGACGTCAACGCGGACTTCCCGAGCTCTCCTTGAGCTATCTGACTTATTCACGTGAGTTATCCCGTATTATTTACTAAAATGAGTGAAAACCACGTTAGATTTTAAAACAAAAAAGAGTTGAAATATAAGTTGACTTTGGAACTTGCTGAAAAGGTCACAACGCCATAGTACACAGTAAAACACATTTGCTATATAATAAATATAATTACTGTTTATGTATGAGTTGTACAAGTAAGCTCTGCCGACAGAGGCGCGAGACGGCGCTCTCGTCCTTGCGCCGGAGTTTGGCCGCGAGTCGCGCCAGGCTGAACCGAGACCGCGCGCGGGGCTCTCGTCGGTGCCCTCCTGGAAGAACAAACGATACCTAAAGTGAAGATAATTATATCTATCTAGGTCTATTATTTATATATTATAAATTAGAATCGATCTGACTTTAAAAACCGATCTCATTTCACAGAAAAAATGAGATAAAAACATTATTTAGAATCGTTACTTCACAAAATTTTTGGACATCCATTGAAGTTCAGTATTGTTGAAATTTTTTCTCAGCATAGTCGTATAAATATATTATTTGTGGTTCAATATCAATAAGCGCTACGTGACGTGGCGGCTATGAACATTATTTGTCCGAATAGTGACAATCAGAGAAAATAATACTTTTCACATAGGTGACATTGTCTTATTCCAAAATCTTCAACACTGATTCGTTAAATATACACTTGGTCACATTTTATTTAAAGTTCCTGTAACGCAAATTTAAAAATATTGTAAGAGACTAATATTTTATATCAAAGATTGACATACCCTCAGCCACTCTCTGCCAAGCATCCCTATCCACATTGACCATCCCGGTAGAGGCGCTCCGACCCAGGCTGGGTTCCTGGCTGCTTGAACTATGGGGCTCCGTCACGTCGCTCTCGCAGCTAATTCTACTCGACCTGGCACGATATAATCTAATTAGTTGGGCTATGAACCCCAGGAAACTCTTAAAATATTATGATATTTTTTCGTGAGTCAGTTACGATTGATGAACCAGAACCCGTTTCTTATTCCCTCCGTTTCGGATGATGATGAATGATAAGGGACAATAATACGCCCAATGAGTAGCATTCCAATCTACACTACTGCTTTCATCCTGCAGGCTTATTTCAAGGTGTAAATTTTTGACATATTATGTTCTCTTGTTAACTTTTGTGTTCTTAGAGACAACGCCCCAACACTATGAAATGGAATATAAAATGGACACGATGATTATGTTGTTTGTGTGTGTAAAAAAACGAGTTAGAGCCTGAGTAATCTATACACGAAAACCAATACTTATTTAACACCCTTAAAATACATAAGTGTTCGAGACTGCGTTGTATCCTCTACGTGATATTTAAGTTATTAAGAGTAAAGTGCACGGAGTGCTTTCTATACAAACGTAGTTTTGTCATATTTTAAATAGCAAGTGTTCAAACTCATTGAAATATTGTTATTATAATAATATTAAAATAATAAAAAAAAAAAATTATTATTATATTTAAATAAATTATTTATTATATTTAATTATATTTTTATTTTATTATTATAATATTGTCATATTTTAAAGAGTTCAAACTTATTGAAATTTTGCATGTATATTGCTGAGCCTATGCTTCTGGTCTGAGTTTTTCAATTAATTATTTATTTTTTCCCTAAAATGTTCGAACACTAAACAACGAGTTTGAACACTAAGTATTTAGATTATGACGATACTACGTTTGCTTGTAATGTCACTCTCTTCTTTGTTCTCTAATCTGTAATTGAAAAGCAGTCTTTGGGCTTGAGCAATCGAAGTGGCGGTACCATCTAGAAGTTTTCACAGGATACTGAATTAACAATATACTATTAACATAATTGCAACATTCTTATTTGATTCATACCTATCTCCAGGTCTCAAATCACTGGCAGAGCTTGTCCCTTCTCGCCTCATAGGAACAGTTGATGACAGAAACCTTTCCCTAGCTGCTCTTATCCTGGCAGTTCTTTCCGAAAGCTTAGCAGCAGAGGCGTCACACTCTGCAGCAAACACTGGAGCTTCCACAGTTGACACCGACCTTCCATAGTAGCTAGGGTTCTCAGATATCAGTCTTGAAATACTTGGTATCACGGTGTCTGACATCTGTCTCAAAACTGGCAAAGACTGGACAGTTGCGTGGCTTCGCAAATCTATAGGGATCTTTGTTGATGCTGGGACTATGGTATCAGTGCTGGCAGTAGTTCCTACTATAGTTTCTTGGCTGTCTTCTATCTTTTTTTGAATTGGAGATGGTGATTTTGCGCGTTTTTGTTCAGGGTGTAGTGCATTAGCGCTGTGGGATTTTAAAACTCCGTCGAGGTTTGTACAAGGTTTAGGTATTAATCTCTTTTCCGCTGATGTCTGATCACGTCTCGATAATTGACATGCGCTTGCCGATTTTTGGACTTCTCTCTCAAGAAATGGGTTATTTCTGGAATTAAAAGATAAACCATTCCAACAATATTTATTTTGATAACTTAGGTAAGCACCAATATCTTAAAAAATAAATCCTTACCGAATATTAACCCCAACTGGCATATCGGGAGGCCGTCGTCTTTCAGCAGCAGGTGATCTCCAAGCAGGTGAAGAAGCACCACTATTCTCGCCTGATGTGTGACCTTAAAAATAAAAAAACAGAAGTTATTATTTGTATGTGTGAGGTAAAATTAAAACTGGCCTCCCTATTTTAGAGTTCCTCATGGCAACATCTCAAGAAAAATATCTGTTAGTTTTGATCACAGCATCAGAACTACATTACAAATCGTCGTTTTCAGTATTTTTTGGCTAAATGCAACATACTCGTAATATGACTACCAAAATTTCAAATTCCTTACTAATCTACGAATAAATATGTTATTTTTAATAATTACTAGTTTACTTTTTAAGATAGACCCCTAAAAAAATGTCTATCATGAAATTTATAATAACCGAATGTTATTATAAATGCTGTTATGTTATATCATTTATTACATACATAAATAAATTAAAATATTGTATTCTAATGAAATATCTACCTTCTTCATTAATTTTTTTATTGTATCTTTGTATCATTATACGTATGGATGGTGCCGTCTCCTTAGCTTGTGGCTTTCTTTGAGAGGAAGGCGATGATGGTAGTGGCGGTCGAGACCTCTTTCTTTGATCATCTGCTTCTTGAAGATCGCCAGACCCTTTCGCTCGAGAATAATTTTCTTTTTCCGTCATTTGCTCTTTCTTTTTAGTATCGTGCTTGTGGTGTTGACGATGGTCAGGCCTGACGTCATCTAAATCTTCCACGTCTACTGGTATCACCGCTCTGGGAACAGTTTCTCCGCTTCGAACTATGGGAGAGAATATTTTACGTGTAGTTTTAACTATGACTTCTGGGGAGCCCTCACGCATATCTGGAGCTTTGATTTTTAGGACGTAAACCTGTGAAATAATGTTGAAATTAGGACTTATTAGTTTTTATGCATTTGAACGAAAATAAGCTAAGGCCCTCTGTACCCATTTTTGGGTCTTAGTGTTAAAATGTATACTGCCAATCCCAAGTATTTTAATAAAAATGAAAGAATTACAGTGTAAGTTCTAAGCATTGTGAGGATTATGGCTTAACTGTGAAGCTTGTTACTTTAAGTACTGCTATTATTATAAGAAGACCCTGAGGTAAGCTTGTTTGTCTCGCCACATAATGAGATACAAATTTTCACTACGAATATAATGTCTGTACTTCTACATCGTATTTTAAGTGAGCCGTTTTCTGGTTGGTAACTAAATTTATAATAAATGTGGTATGATGGTACACTTACTTCTCCTTCTGAATCTGAATTTAAGGAAGCCGGAGGTGTTCTAGGTTTTTCGGAAGCCCTTCGCGGTCTTTTCTTTCGTCTTGGAATTTCTACTGTAACAGTATCTACTTCAGGATCTGTATCACTTTCAGAAGGTTTTGACTGCTCTCTTTCCAATCTTGCCCTCGATTTTATCTTCTTTTTACCATTGCTTTTGTCTGCTTCTTTACGTTTATCTTCTCTGAGGTCATCCAAACTGTTCTTCTCTTTTAGTAAATCCTTGACGTTGTTCAGTTTTGAAGACTTTTGAATGGCTAGTTTTGTGTTTGGTGGAGATTCTCTGAGAAATCTCTCATTTGTGCAGCTTTGCTGTTCAGATTCAGTAGTCACGGCTTCTTCTTCTCTGTATCGACGTGAACTGTTCCTTTCTATTTCTTCGATCGTTTTTCGAATAAATTTAGCATCTTCTTCTATACTCGTTTGCCTGCTTATCCTTCTTCTTGTTCTTTCAGATGTTTTTGACTGTGAAATCAAAATGATCGTTCTTATTATTCTGAGAAAAAAAGACATCTGTGTCCTTCATATACTATATCCGCATCTGCATAGTGCCTAAGTTTTGAAATTTTATTTTAATTACCTGTTCACGGGAAGTCTTTGGTCGAGCTCCAGTTTCCTTAGGTTTTGTCGTTTCTTTTATACAGGATTCTGCAACAATAACCCAGGTATTACAATCATAAAACCTAGTTTAAATTTTTATTTAGCAATCTTCAGAATTTCCAAGTCTCAGGACGTAAATATTTAATTATTTTCTAGAGTTGTACACAAGTACCAATCGTTAAACCATTCATGAAATTTTCTTAAATATCCTACTGTGGAGTCGGTGAAATACAACGATTCTAACTCTTGCTTTCTTTTTTGCCGATGTGCTAGTCTTTGACGACTATCTCATCTGATACTAAGTGATGATGCGGTCGAAGATATGGTTCAGGCTAACTTATAGATATATGATAAGGGTGATAGTTAACGAGGCATGCTTGAAAACTACCCGACTAGTTTGCTTGTTTGAGATAAACAGACACTTTACAGTCAACTGATACATTTTGACAGGATTAGGTACTTTTTAAACGTTACAGAAAACGAGACTTCAAACAAGTTTCGCAACTCAATCTTAAAATTTGATTCCTATTCGGTACTTATGTAATCATATACGGTTAAATATTCAGGAAGTCTGTTATCACCATTAAGTTGTAGCACAGCAGTTCCAGTGACCGCAGAGCTGGTCTCACATAGCAGCCGCGCCTCTGCCTGCCCGTACGTGTACACGGGCTTCTGAGGAGTGTGGCAAGGAGATACTGCCATAAGAGGTGCTGCTGTGCACACCTCTTCAGCTTCCACCTCTACGAGGACTGCTCCGCGGGTGTGGATTCCGATGTCTTCTTCAAGCTGATAGGTAAAAATTAAATTTAGGTTAATATTGGCTCCGATTCGTTATGTATCGGGTGGTAAGTCTCTTTCGCAAGTATCCGTCTTGATGGTACCACCACAATGTCAGATTTTTGTCCTCAAGGCAGTAGTATGTAAACATGGGTTTATTTTACTAGGACTGGCGAAAGTCATACTTGTCCATTAAAAAAAACTTTAGTTGAATCGTCTATGTTTGTATAAACAATTATTTCTTACCAAATAAATTATTTTTGGATAATAAGGTATTTCTATCTTCAATGTGAAATATTATTGACTTTATTAACGTCGACAGTTTTCCTTTGCGTAATACTAAATAACTTTTATTAAACTACAGTAACGATTATACCCATGGCCCATGAGAAAGTTAAGAGAATAATTTATAAAACTAATAAACAAAAACATCTCTATAATGAATGTTTTGATGAATGATTGGTGTTTTAATTACAAGCACTATCACGTGCTAAGCGAAAACCAAATTTACAAATTGTTGGAGTTCCATATGATGGTTAAAGTAATGTAATTGGAGCACAAAGTTGCGGCTCAAACGAGTATGTTCAAGTGGCCGAGTGGAATAGGCATCCGGCGCGAAAACGGAGAGCGGGTTCGATTCCCGCTCGGGACAAAAAAAATGTGCTTGAATAATTTGTAATTGGAATGTATGACAAATATTTTGTTTATGTTTATTTCTGGTGTAGTATTATTATATTATGCTGTATATTGACTATGTATGACACAAGGATGTCTTCTACTCCTTCGCTGATGAAGAGGCACAATAGTATGCGGCTTTAGGTCGCTTCTTTGGCCGAGTACCGTTAAGTGTCACTTTGGAATCCATATAGCTCTGCCTCCCCTTTTCGAGGATGTATGTACGGGGATAGATATGCAGGTGTAAATATGATAAAAAACTGAATCACTTTAGCAACAAGTAAAGAACTGTCGAATATGAACAAACAATAAACAAAAAGAAAGTAATACTTAAGTCGCTACAATCCCAACTTGTGTGTGTCTAAACGCAAAATATCAATGGAGCAAAACGCCTAAAATACTTCACGCCAGATATCCTAGACTTAATTCAATTTTGCATTTTGGTTTTTATAAAAAATTGCTAGCTTTTTTAACTTATTTTTTATAAATGTTATGTGCAATAGAACTTAGACTTACTGAATGTTCCCTGTCATACTCCGATTCGAAATCATCCATGTCATTGACACTGAGGCTCGAAGTATGGTGTCTCCCGGAACCAGCTGCTGAAGGTGCCACGCTGCCGTCAGACTGAGTTCTGGTCAGTGACGTCTGGGGCATCTTCCCTCGAGCCCGGGCGGCTTGGAGAAGTGCTGACGTGGAAGCTTCAGGAGCGATGCCTCGGGATTTCTCCCATTCGTGGAGCTTGCGGGTGAAGGAACGCGATATACCTGGAATGTCAATAAAGTTCAGAGGAGCCACCTCTTTCGATGTTTAGGCACATAATACAGGTAGGTTTACTAACGTCCGTGGTGTGGCTTTGTGAGAGAACAGGTATATGATTGAGATATATAATTTGATTGAAACCGAACGAGAGAGGTAGAGAGAAAGAAAAGGGAAATTTGTTTTAGAGTGGCAAAGTAAACCACTTACTAAAATTTTAACTCCCAATTAACACGATTTTATAAGTAATTAAACAACTTTAAACGGTTTAAATCGCGTATATTTATCATTATTTTTGTCCCGACGTTTCAAACACTTTGCAGTGATCGTGGTCACGGGGTGACTGTTGTGACCGTTTGTGTTGTGTTGTGACCGTTTAAAGTTGTTTAATTACTATGTGTAATAATCGCGAAAACCTAAGACAACATTACGATTTTATAAGGTCTACCCGCATGTCGGTTTTGGCATCAAGGAATTTAGTTTCATTGGCTTTTTGTAATGTTATGAAGTAACAAGACAGAGCAGTTGCAGGCGTTATTGTTAGCGTCTATCCCTTACAATTGCAGTGTTAGGGATGATTTATATTAGACCGGGCCGTGTCCGGGCCGGGCCGTGGACGGGGCGGGCCCGGGGCGAAGCCCGTCCGTACGTTAGTAGGCGGGCCCGGACGGGACACGGATCAGGCACGGTCTAATATAAATTGCTTCATACAAAATGTATGTAACGTTTCAAATCCGTGCCCCGTACGGGCCACGTGCACGGCACGCCCCGGGCACGGCCCGCCCTAATATAAATCTACCCTTACATCCTAGTCATGCTTGACACTGCTGTTTTTGAAATCAGTGCCCACCGGGAGCTCGCAGATGCAGCTGTGCAGTGTGCACTCGCCCTGATGATGAGCATCTGATATGCTTGAAACCCGCGAGACGTATTCGATCCCCAACGTGAGTGTTTTGCCAGTTAATTTATAATATTTAATATACAATAAGGCCGTGTTTGCACACTAATGCTTGAAGGCAAAATATCCCATACTTCAGAGGTAGTATATGACTAAGTATTATTTGAGGAGCATTAAAGCATGCTTAAGAGAACATAGACATTATTCCGGAACTAAAATGATAACTTGTAGTGGGACTTCGCAACCACAGAATACCATCCTGGTGCATTTCCAATAAACTATGATACGGAAGTGGTCATTTTTTTTCCATCCGTTTCAGTATTGTAGTAGTTATAGTTTTATATTATCATCAAACTGAAGTGTATGTAGTTGCTTTTGTAAATTTTGATTACAATATGTCAGCAGACTGAATAGTTTATACCTAGTAATAGTCAGTTGGAAGACCGAAAATCAAAAATATTTTACAATTTACATTCCGGCAAGTTCTTCTGTTTTCAAAAGGGATACCGTTGTTTATAAAAAAAATGTATATGGATGTTTTAATTGGATTAAATAGAAGTATGCCTTAAACATTCTACAACATTCATTTACCCTATACATTCAGCCTCTATATTTACCTTGAAATTTGAAAAGGCCAGTAGAAGTCTGCACCAACACCTCGTCTGGTTTTGCTTCCTCTTCCCAAGCAGGCACCGAGTTAGTTTCCTTCATGCGTTTCCATTCATCTGTAAAAATAATGATGTACATTTGTTCAGTTTTCATATAAACACTGGTGTTTATTTTTTAAATTAAACCTTAGGGCGACGCACACTATTGAGAATTATTTCCAACTAATCTTATATACGGAAAATGTAGTTAGTTGATAGTCCGGTCAATTTAGGCCAAAATATGAGAGTGAAGTTACATAAAGTCCCAACAAGCTGAACTTCTGTGAAATTGTTCAAAACATAATTATAAACAATGTCAAGAAGTTCCCCATCATTCCCGTGTATGGAAAAATTTTTATTCAAGGTCAAAGGTCAAAAAAATGAGTTTTTCGCGATTTTCAGCAAAACGGTAAGTTTTATCATAAAAGTACCTCAGACAAAAATTGTAGATTATAAAATTTTCTATAAAAAATGTATCAATACTTTTTTTCTTACGAGCCACCGTTTCTTAGATATAACGATTCAAAAAGTTATAAAAGTTGTTATCGTCATAATATGCATGAGTACGCCACGTATATACATCTAGAGTTGTTATGCTATAAAATATATTGGTAAAACAAGCTAATAGTGATGCTGATGTATTGATTATTGAAACAGCAATAGAGCAATTCAATTTGACAAATAGAACTATTGTTGTTGGTGAAGATGTTGACTTACTTGTATTACTCACTGCTCGAACGCCAACTGAAAAAAACTATTTTTTCTTAAAACCAGGAAAAGCTCAGCATCAAACAGATATATATTCATCAAAAAGTTTATTTACTTTTGTAAGGTGTCAAGATCATGTACTATTTTTTTACACGCAATAACTGGCTGTGATACGACATCTTCATTTTACAGGAGGGGTAAAACAGCAGTTTTCAAAATGTTTGAAAAACAAGATTTAATGCAATGTGCTGAAGTTTTTAAAAAGAGTAATTCAACTCAACAAGAAGTTATTACCAACGGCATCCGCTTTCTTCTTTCTATGTGCGGAGCTCCTAAAAAAACTACCTGTTTAGATAAGCATCGATATGCATGTTTCGTTAAAAATACTAAAAATAAAAAACAAGTTCAATTAGCTTGTCTTCCTCCAACCTCAGTTGCTGCTCACCAACATCTTTTTCGAGTATATTACCAAGTTCAAGTGTGGCTTGGTTATCAGCCAAACCCTACAGACTGGGGTTGGAAATTGGTCAACAATATATTAGAGCCAGTTCAAACTTTACTTCCACATGCGCCGGAAAAACTGCTGAACACTATTTTTTGCAACTGCAAAAAGGGATGCATTGCTAAATGTGGTTGCAAAAAAGTCAGACTGTTTTGTTCTTTGGCATGCACAAATTGTCAAGGCCGGTCGTGCTCTAATATTGAATCACAAACAATGGAGAATTCGTTTGACTCCGACGCAGTATCATGCGATACATCGCTATTGACGCAATTTACTTGCATCCAAAATGAAGATGAAGAAGAAGCAGGAGAAGAAGAACAAGAATTTGAAACTTACGAATAAGACGAATGAACTTCAACACTTTTTTTTAATTTACATCGCTTTTATTTTTTCCAATCTGGGAAAATTTCCGTTATTTTGCAATAGTTTTACATTAAACAGGATCACAACTGACCCGTGGAGTAGGCCTACTGGGGAAACCACGTTAAAAAACGCGCTAAGTACACTACCTCATAGGTGGCGTGGTAACGTGTGCATATTATGACGATAACAACTTTTTTAACTTTTTGAATCGTAATATCTCAGAAACGGTGGCTCGTAGGAAAAAAAGTATTGAAATATTTTTTATTGGTAATTTTTTGATCTACAATTTTTGTCTGAGGTACTTTTATGATAAAACTTACCGTTATGCTGAAAATCGCGAAAAACTCATTTTTTTGACCTTTGACCTTGAATAAAAAATTTTCCATACACGGGAATGATGGGGAACTTCTAGACATGGTTTATAATTATGTTTTGAACAATTTCACAGAAATTCAGCTTGTTGGGACTTTATGTAACTTCGAATGTCTAAATTGACCGGACTATGAATACAAATAAGCAATTAACAGAATTATTGATAGTGAGCTATTTAACTACGTATAGGTACTTAAAATTCTGGCTAATATTATCAGCGCTGTTATGGAACTACTGTGAGGAAAGATGTTAGTGTGATGGCAGGCCAAATTAATTTTGTATATTTTTATTCTATTAGTAAAGCTGACATTTATTTTACTTTTGTTAATTTAAGTTTGATAATTATTATTTTTCAATTTGATTTTGACTAATTTATTTCAATGGATTAATTTAACAAATATTTTTTTGGCTCTAAACTTGCTATCAATTGAAAGAAGCCCATAAGCACTTGGTAACAGATTTTCTACTAGAAGGTTTTAGTAGCAAGGAGAGTATTTTCAAAATACCCTTCCTCAATAAGGAAATCTGTAGTTAAGCACCTAATGGTGTGTTTTGGACAGTTATCATTGAGAGCCAGTAATTCTAGGCAAGCCAGAAAAACATCTTCGACCACATCATCACTTACCATCAGGTGAGATAGTGGTCCAAGGCTAACCTATCAGGCATAAAAAAATGAGTCTTTGATGATAGGTGAAAATTTTAGGACTCATATGAAGCAATGTAGGTAACATTACGCATGATAAAAATCGCTTTCAGTGTTTCTATAATAATATGCAACTACCCCATCTCTTGAGGAAATCTTCGCTGAGGTCTTGTCTGGCAGGTACTGGAGGCGGCTGCTTCACCCCTTTCTTGAGCTGCCATTCCGCCAGTTTTTTCCGGAAGTCAGCTGATAGTTGCTCTTCTGTGGCCACTGGTCGAGTTGCTGCAACCATAAAATTAAGATGTTGTTATTTTTCATTTAACAGGCACACGTTTCATCAGGTAACACATTCTTAACAACTTTTTATTTGACTTTTTGGAAGGAAATCCACTACTTCACACGATTATCTCTATCGTACTATAGGATAGTGTAATGAAACTTTGAAATTATTTACCAATAATCATTAAGTTTTTACTTTACGTGATTTCAGGAGTGAAATGACGATACTGCTATTGTGTTACATTAATTCTGGACATGAAAGTATACGGAGTTGTTTTTTGTTCTCGGGTTTTGATCCCGTTTAATATTTTTGCGTGTATTTCGTGAACAAAATGATCTTACTAATTATGTTTGTTTAACATCCCTGTGGGGTGCCGGGATAGAATGTCTCCATCTCTTCCCATGGGTGTGATAAGAGAGGACTAAGGGTAATACCGGAAGGTGGGCAGCATCACCTTTCTAGGAACTGCTATCTTACAGTGCGATCTTCAAGACACCTAACAAGCGTGGGGATTATGGCAAACCCCCCTTAATGAGGGAGGCTATGTTCATCTCTTCCCGTGTTGTTGTAAGAGGCAACTAAGGGAACACACCGGAAGACTGGCAGCAGCGCCTTCTGAGGAACAATCTGACCGATACAGTATAGAAACAAGGCAGTTTTATTCAAACGACACTTATTATATGAGTATTAATGGATGCCATATTAGCTTAAACAGGATTTGTTGATATCTGTATTTAGTTACACATTTATATGATTATTTTCTGAATAAAAAAATATTATTATTATTATTATTATTATAAAGACCACATTATTCTGTTATCAATATTTTTTTAGACTAGACCTATAGACCATAAATAATAGTTTTACTCACTAGCAGGTAGTTTCCCTCGCCTATCGGAGAACTCCCTGCCCAGTCTGGACTGCAGTGCCGCATAGTCTCTCGCAATCTCTTCTCTCACTCCACTTGCTTCACAGCCGCTGCTCAGACCTTCAGTATCTGAAAAGGAAAAAGATTTAACTTAAAAAAAAACTGCATAGAACTAAACTTTTGCTTTCTACCTTGATGTAGAGGTATTTTAATTTAGTACCTCTTTGGATCAAGTCCTAGAAACGTCTAAAATGATAATATCTTAGTAATAAATACCATGGCCTCACTGATTAAAAAAAAAAGCATTGAGATTTTTTGTCTTTGCTATTGACCACTTGACAACAATGTCATAATTTTATCAAAATAATTTCAGGGATTTATCAAAATGTAATTACAACTAAATTAGCATAAGAATTTGTTCGGACTTGAGAAAGAAACAAAGAAAATGTAAGGGTAATATATTCGTCATTTAAGTAGCTCCCACCATCTGATATATTTGAAGCGCTCGTAGTTAAGTTGGCTTAGCCGCTCTTAATCGATTAGCTAAGTTAAGCAACGTCCGGCGCAGTCAGGAGTTGGATGGGTTACCTCTGGTGACATTACTACTGAGCGCTTCCGTGCTTCGGAGGGCACGTTAAGTCGGCCCCGGTTTTTGTCTTACGATAGCAGTCGTTACAGCATGGTGGTAGGGCATTTTGCGAATGCCCGCCTGGCTAGCTACCACCCTCAAGTAGAAAATCTGTCGCCAAGCACCTAACGGTGTGTTCCGGCAGTTGTCCTTTAGGCCAGTTATTCTAGGCTATTCTAGCCTGAACAACATCCTCGATCACATCACCACTTACCATCAGGTTAGATAATGGTCAAATCCTATAGGCCTATCAGCTATAAAAAAAATATGTACAAAAATGTTTTTTTTATACTGTTGCAGCCTTTGGATAAAATATCTAACATGTTATAATTTTCACACCCTATTTATTAGTTTTATAAATTAACCTATGTTATTGTTTTGTAGTAGGTATCTATTGTGCTTTGTCGATTTTCTCTCTTCTTTTTTATTCTTGTGACTTCAATCAAAGTAAGGTGAATATATTCGAGTTCAATAAAAAGAGCTACACTTAAATGTAGGAAGTGCATTTTGAAAATGCCCACCTGGCTGTTACCAGCCTCAAAAAAATATGAAGCTCCATGAGCCAGTAAATATAAGTTAGGCTTGGTACTACCTCCGAACACATCACTTATCATGAGGTGAGATTGTATCAAAGGCTAGTTCTATCACTAATAGAAAATAAATGTTAAAACTGTAATATTTTGTTTTACAGGTGGCCACCTCCAACCAAATGCCTCCTGACTATATCATATTCATCATTTTTATTATAATTTTAATCTACATCTATGTAAGTTTATGAAGAATATTAACAACACAATAATTTAGTAAATAATTCGGCATCACTCAAGTGAATAAGTCAAATAGCTCTGAATATAGTTTCAACCACATCCAGTTGTCTTTTTCAAGCAGAGCTCGCGAAGCTCGCTTTGGCGTCGAAACTACCTAAAGCTATCTGACTTGTTTACCTGAATTATCCCGAATTATTTACTAAAACGAGTGTAAACCGGTTACACTTGAGTTCAAAAACTTCTTCGCACTTGTAGTACAAAGGTATCGAATTTATAATAATGTCCTCATATAATAATAATTAATTTAATAATAATTGGCAATTTAGAGGATTTGAAGTTGAAGACATGATCAATATTTTCGTAAGATATAGTATTGATAAAACAATAGTTTTTGAAGCGCTTGAAGCGAAGTTTACTTAGCTGTTCTTAACCGATCAGCAAAGTTACGCAACGTCGCCCGCGGTCATGAGCTGGATGGGTGACCGCTGGTGACATTACTGCTGAGCGCTTCCGTGTTTCGCAGGGCACGTTAAGCCGTCGGTCCCGGTTGTTATCTTAAGATGGCAGTCGTTATAACATAGTGGTAGGGCAATTTGCGAATGCCCGCCTGGCTAGCTACCACCCTCAAGTAAAAAATCTGTCGAACCAAACACCTAACGGTGTGTTCCGGCAGCTGTCCTTGAGAGCCAGTAATTATAGGTTAGTCTGAACAACATCTTCGACCACATCATCACTTACCATCAGGTAAGATAGTGGTCAAAGGCTAACCTATCAGACATAAAAAAAAGTAAAATTTGACACATTTCTTTTTTACTTTTTGGGGACTATAACCCGGGCAGGGTTATGGTTAAGGTGCTCCAAGTAGAATATTTACCATACTAGCTTGTAGTTCATCTATCAACTATTGCTCCCACAGAGAAATTAAGACAGGCAGACAGCTTAGCGCAGGCATGGAAGTACGGTGTGATTTGCACAGTTATGCTGCTATAGCAAAATGGATAGGAAAACGAAAACATCATCAAACAATTTGCTACTGATTGTTTAGCTTATGACGTTTATAAACGATTGTCGGGTGCTAGAATTCTAAAAACATGATTGTTATTTAATAACTATTTACGTAAACATTTAAAAAGAAAACGGTTATTAAGTAGTTCAAACTAAAATGATTGCATTAGTTCCGGCTTGAAGTGTATGGCTACCTGAAATTACAGGTACATGAGATGTAACAACTATATGTCTCGCATCAAGTCAATTTCATCAGTCTTCGAAATATAACTATGGTTTTTGGATTGTGTGACGCATTCCCCCATCAGCGTACACAGCGAACCTTTATTTAATTGTAAGCTATATACGGAAGGGCAGATTCGCGAGGTGTACAGCTCTGAGAGTCACTATTCTTAGTTGTTACATAGACAAAGTTCAAACATATTTTTTTTTCAAAGACCAGTTCGATGTTATAACTACGCCAATTAGGTACAAGAATAAAAACGGCATTATTAAAAAAAAAGTATATTTCGTATGGCACCAATTGCTTTAAACAAAATACCAATCACAATCCGTGATAGGAACGATCTGCACACTTTTAAAAAGAATCTCTCTGATTTCCTAATGACCAAGGCGTATTATACAATATAATTTTTTAATAATAAAAATATTTTGCAAATAAGCAACTCATGTAATATGCCTAAAATTGATATGTTTATATATTTCTTTCTTTATTTGTAAAAAAATAAAAATAATATGTCTAGATTATTATGATATACGGTATTCTTTACTCTCATGCTTGTATGCTTTGAAGCGATACTTAACTTATAACCTAGTGATACTTTCTTATAATATTTCAACAACCTGTAACCTAGGATCACAAGCTTATAAAATTTCAATTCATTTTATGTTGTTCAAATGAGCAAATATTTTCAGACAAATCAGAATTCTCAGATCGCAGCGACCGCGTCTGCTATCCGCCAGATCTTCTCTGGCGGATGTCAGCTGCACTGCCGGCAGAGCGGCGTCACCGACAGTAGGTTCAGCGGGCTGAGCGGGCTGCCCCCGGGCCCGAGCCAGCCTCCGACCTGCTGCGCCGCCGGCGGCAGCACCCGCGCTGGGACGAGCCGGGGCTGCGCCTGCGACACTTGTCCTTGCGCTTTAATTGACAACTTTCTTGTGTGAGTGTACATATCTTTAAAGTTAAAGCTCCAATTGGTATATTTATATTAAATCAATATTACAATGATGTACAATATTGTAACGCAGACCTGAGACCGGCGTTATCTGAGATGCTAATAATACTGTGTTGAGTGTAATCAGTGTATTCAGGTTAGCCTTTGACCACTATCTCACCTGATGGTAAGTGATGATGTGGTCGAAGATGTTGTTCAGGCTAACCTAGAAGTACTGGCTCTCAAGGACAGCTGCCGGAACACACCGTTAGGCGCTTGGCGACAGATTTTCTACTTGAGGGTGGTAGCTAGCCAGGCGGGCATTCGCAAAATGCCCTACCACCATGCTATAACGACTGCCATCCTAAGACAACAACCGGGACCGACGGCTTAACGTGCCCTCCGAAACACGGAAACGCTCAGTAGTAATGTCACTAGTGGTAAACCATCCAACTCATGACCGCGCGCGACGTTGCTTAACTTTGCTGATCGGTTGAGAACAGCTAAGTAAACTTCGCTACGAGCGCTTCAAAAGCGCTATTATTTATCCGTGTCAGTATTAAAACTTGTAAGTTATATAAAACATGATATTTAATATTTTTAACCAGTGTTGTTTCTTTTCAGTACATGCAGTCCAGCGGCTCGATTATACACAAGTATAATTGCATCCATTGTAGAATTATACTACGCACTGGCATCATTGGTGAGTAACTTATTGTATCTGTATCAGTTCTTAATTGCTGTCATCATCAGTATAGCAGCCCGGAGTCATGAAGTCTGCTACATGGCAAACGGTAAAAAACAAAATCTGTCTGGCGATACTTGGGCGTTTTTAGACACTTACTACCCCTTGGAGGAATACAGGCGTCACTATTTGCTTATTATTTATAACTACGCCCTGCGGTTTTGCCTCCGTAAACAATTAAATGTGACTATGACGATGTTGGCAATTATTCTTTGTGTTCATCCGGAACATATACAATCTATATTCCAAGTTTTATCCAATTTGGTTCAGCCGTTTCACTCCGAAGGAGCAACAATCATACAAACTTTGCTCCTCATCTCACACATTTCCAAGTTTATAATATAGTGAGATTTCTTCAATAGGTTAGATTGTTATGGCGAGCTCAGAAGAATACGCTCTGTTACCGATATATACGAATGTAACTATCGCCTATAAAATCTGACCTAGACGCGAAAAATTAAGAAAGTCTGGAATATATCCAATGTTTCGTTCCGCAATATTTAGGAAATAAATCAACGTGGTATGTGCAACCGTCTAGTTTTTCCCATTATATATTACTTGGAGATAATTGAGTGATAATCTTGAGGTTATTACTCAGTTTGTGTCCAGCTGACTAGCTTCTACACCTCGCCTTGCGTATCTATCTAGGTTATACGCTTCATACCTTTATCCCACTCATGTTGGGTTGGTAAAATATGTCTTCTCTAACAAAACGTCCCATACCTGTGGATTGCTGGGCTAGTATTGTACCTGTGGGAATATTAAGAGGCAAATAACATGGGCAGCTGCGGCCTCTGAAGAACTGGCATCTTACTCGTATAAGCGTGGGGATGACGACAAACTCCTACTGGGGGCCTTTGTTAGACGGTGGGCGCTGTGGATATTGATGATGAGCAAACAGAGGGCAACATAAGGATGTAAATGAAATACCTGTTGTTACCCCATCCAATAAAATATAGAAAAAGAACTTGCATCCCAACATTTTATTTCCGAGATGTGTCAGTCTAAAAATTCACGCCCTTCCAATATATTTACCTACATACAAAATATTATAAAGAAGCAACATTGGTTCCCCCGGGCTATAAGAGGGCCTTCCCTCACCCAAAATCCGGTGGAGCTGGACGACCGACAGCGGCAGACAGTATCTAAGTCCTCCCTAAACAAACAAACAACATTGGTTCTTCAGTCATCGCTGTGTGTGCGGATTGCGCGGACAAGTCCGACGGGGTACGGAAGCGTCCGAGGTGTAGGAACAAAATTTTCAAAATCAATGTTTCGACAATTTTGTTCAACCCTGTTTTCTCCTTTAATTTTAGGAGTGAATATAATTTTCTTATATAATTCACTCCTAAACAGGAAAATACGAAACGTCGTTTTTGGTGTGTTTTGTTCATTTTCTAGCATGTATTTCCTCTAGACTTGACTTGAGCTGTATATTACTTCACGCACACACGTTTAGTGGCAGGGCGTGTGTTTCTATACACTGAAAAATCTATTCCGAACTAAAAATGTCTAACAATGCATTAATTTTTGTGTGTGTAATATTATTTCTTGTTATAAATTGACTTGACTTGACTTATTCTACTTGGACATGGCGAATCTGTTCTCTTTTATTTCTACGGAAACATGAAAATACTTAACATGTCAACTAAATGTATTTCAGATATTCTCTGCCCATGACTACACTACGAGGGTCATCGAATGCGGTGCCTCCTGTCAGAGACAAGCTCAGGTAATATTTATGTACGTACATATTATTTTCTGTATCGCTTCAGAGGAAAAATAGAATGTTTTTTTATGCTATTGCGCGAAGCCTACCTGATGTTAAGCGGTAAGATACAAGTGGCGAACTGCATTGCGCATATTACCCTGAAACATAAAGCTGTTATGCCTAATTACTGCACCTATACCCTTCAAACCAGAAAACAGTAAAACACACACTTCTGCTTGGCGGTAGAAATATATATGATATATATTGTGTGGAAGGTAACTTAAGTATGTGTGTAAAGTGCCAAATATAAAAAGTTTTATATCGCACTTGTTTTGGTTACCGATTATTATGATCTGAGAATTCGGTTAGAATAATAATACCTAAGTTTAAAGTGAGTTATTAATAAGTTTAAAGTAATATTGCTGATATAATCTGCAAAATTTACTGAACACTAATGCACATAATTCCATAACTTATAGAATCTTCGTCATCTTAAACCGATAATAAGAGATAGAGTGTGCTCGTATCATACGTATGTAAACAATTCAACAAATATAAAAAAACATAGATTCCGTCATTCTCTGAGTCTAGAGTCAAGGCTACAACACAAGTAATTAACTCTACTACCTTTGATAACGATCACTGTGACGTGTAAAGTAACACAAACATTAAAAAATAAAACCTATGCAATTATCGTTTCAGATTGTTCAAACCACCAATAATGGCTCAATGGAAAATTTCGCCTTCACAGACAGCAATGCAGAAAAACCACCCGCCACGAACGAAAATAACAAAAGAGATAAAACAAACTTAAACGAAGTCCAAGCAACAACATCAAAACTGCTGTTAATTAAAAGAAAATCTAGCACATTGTTAAAGAAAATTGTCAAAACAAAGCATGATGATGGCATCAAAACTGTAGATGATGGCATCAAAGCTATAGATGATAATGTGAATAACAACAGTTCTACAACATTGAAAGCAAGTGACTCTGTGACAGAAACTACTTCTGATACAAGGAGAGTACGTTCCACGTGTCCAAAATGTAGAGAAAAGGGTAAAACGTGTATACGTAAATGTCCAAGGCAGAAAAAATAAATTTAGTCTTTAATATTGCGTTTTGTTTTTCTGTACTGATATTTTTTTAACAGATACTAAAGTGTATAAACTAAACATGTAATTCGATGTACAGGATAGCCGTTTGCCACCCTTTGTACCTGAGGTATAACCAATCGTTCTGTCACATGTCAACATCAAATAGGGAAAGAAGGGTTTCAGGGAATATTATATAATTACCTTTAACGCTTTTATGTGATAAAGTAACTCATAATTGGATCCCCTGTCCCTCTAAACTCCACCTTCCCTCTTTCATGTTGTGCAGCAGAGCGAGATGAACTGATACGGTTCGTCTTTTCATGTAGCATTGTAAAGTTATAATGACTACTACTACTTTGAAAATATTATAAAAAATAATATTATAGTTTTTTCGCATAAATCCTACTTTCATGGGACTATACTATATAACTATAATATAATATAGACTATATAGAACATTTAAGCAAGTAATATTTCATCTATGGCAAATGTATTACCTTTTGTCACATCTTTTGTGTCGCCGATGACATAGTCATAATCACTGAGCAAGTAATAATAGCAGAGTTACTTAGGGAACTCAAAGAGGTCTTATAGAGTCTGGCTAACGAAAGTAGATACTGGATTTTTTTGCAAACTTTTTATATGACAACACTAAAGTGTTCCTACTATCGGATATTTACCCTAAAAATTGGGGTATTTTAAGCAGAAAGTACTTAGGAACAATGAATTCCAAAAAGGCATTTTTAAAACAAACTTATTTTAAAAATATTATAAAATGAGTTTAAAAAATTGGTACGTTTGCTAAAATTGTATTCATCTAAAATAAGTATCGTATGTACGTGTTGGATCATTTCAAGAGCAACACTAAGCCTTAAGTTGGTCTAATAAATAGCTTAATTAATTAGGTACACTATTTACTAGAGAAAAACTTGGTAATTTTATTTTAAAGAAATTAATTTTCGGCTGTTTTCCGAAAGATTTGGTAAAATCAGTATCAGTGTATGGTATCCCTATCTCTGACGCAACAAGATGGCGTGTTTTTGATGTTTCGTTGTGGTTGGCTTGCGTATAGTTTTGTTGTGCTATATATCCGTGTTAATGCTATAAATGAAACTACTATGAATAAAACTATAAAGAGTGAAACTATTGTTTTGTATGATTTCGAAATATGAAGAGAAAAAGCTTATGAAACAAGCCGTATTGCGAGAAAAACAGGATTGTTTACGTACTGTGACTGATTTTTTAGGTTAGTACGGTCAAAATGTCTTGATATTTTTTTTATTTTTAATAAGTACATATCAGTTTTAGTTACTTTATATATTGTTATTGTTCTTTTACAGATAGTCTTGAGGATAATGCACGAACTGCTGACGTAAAACAAGCAATTGAAAAGATCACAGATTTAGATCAAAAAGATATGATGAAATCGCAGAACCAGTACTTAGAAGAACTATCTTCACTCACCGGTAAGTTTTCACTCAACGTTAATCTTAGACTAGTTTTGTAATACTTGTGTATTTTCTATTATTTCTTAGTTATGAGACTCACGAAAATTGACATTTTATTTTTACTTATTACAGATGTAAGTGTTATTACATTGAAGAGAATTAAAAAAAGAAGGTGTGGTGAACGAAGGGGTCTGGAGGACTCCAGGTAAAAAACGACCTAACCCTTCAAAAGTGTCGAACTTAGATAGTTTCGATATGGATGTTATTCGTAATAAAGTAAACGAATTTTACATTGTGAGGAAACAAGTACCAACATTAAGATCTTTGTTGGTAGAGTTAAAAGAAAGTATAGAATTTGGTGGATGTCGTGAAACTCTCCGTCGCATATTATTAGCCAACGGTTATGAATTTAAGCACAACAAAAATGAACGTTCATTATTAATTGAACGGTATGATATAGCTGCATGGAGACATCGCTTTTTGCGTACCATTGCATCGAAACGTGCAGAAGGCAAGCCAATAATCTACTTAGATGAAACTTATGTCCACAAAACCTATAAGCCTAAAAAATGTTGGCAAGGTCCATCAACAAGTGGAATAATTGAAAATATATCGTCAGGAAAACGATATATTATTGTGCATGCAGGTTCAGAGAAAGGCCCTGTTCCAAACTCATTGTTAGTATTTAGCACCAAATCGAAAATGGCCGACTACCACCATGACATGAATTCCACAAACTTCAACAAATGGCTTCAAGAAAAGCTTATGCCCAATTTAAATGAACCAAGTGTAATTGTAATGGACATGGATCATACCATTCTGTCATAATAAATAAAGCGCCCACATCTCAAAATCGAAAGTTAGAGATACAGAATTGGCTTACATTGAATGGTATTTCATTTGAAACATACAATTCAAAAGCAGAGTTGCTTTGCTTGGTAAAACAGAACACACCAGAACCTATTTATGAAGCTGATGAACTTTTAAGCCAAAACGGACATGAAGTGCTAAGACTTCCTCCATATCAATGTGACCTAAATGCTATAGAACTCATATGGAGTCTAGCAAAAAGAAATGTGGGAAGCAAAAATGTAAGACGAACTTCAAAAGAGTTTGAGGATCTCATAAAACAATCTTTTGAGTGTATTACAGCAGATGATTGGAAAAAAATGACAGACCATGTCATTCATGTGGAAGACAAGTACAAAAGAAGAGACCATATAACTGAAAATAGTTTAGAAAGCTTCATCATTAATTTAAGAGACAGCAGCGACTCCAGTGATTCTGACGATTCACTCCATGTTGAATTTTACATTCAGATTTTGATTATAGTGATTAAAAAACAGTAAAAATATATGGTCTTGTTTTCTTTGATACATACTCACATAGATTTACAAATATTTAAACTCATGATAATATTGATACTCATGATTGTGTTTGATAGCCTGTTTGTTCCTTTAATACGCCACCATGGAGTGACGTATCCGATGTTTGGTATGGAGTTAATAAAGAGTTAACAAGTGATATAAGCTACTTTTAATCTCGTCATAACGCGGACGGAAAATTGCAAGCATCCACTAGTAAAATAAAAATAAATGTCAAAGTATCAAAGTGAGTTGTTCCAACTTTCCTTTTTACTTTAGGGCTGCCATGCTGATATTTTTAAATTTGCCGCGCTTTTTCAGTATCAACTTTCATTAGCCAGACTCTAATTAACATAGACAAGACGAAAATTATGTCTAATGTCCATGTTGCACCCGTACTAGTAGGACTCTGCGCGAGTTCATCCTGGGAAGTATTCCCACCTTAGCTATTTGAACCGCCAAGCATAATTTTCACATTACTGTGTTGTGGTTTGAAGGTTGTGGGTGCCGGTAAAATTACAGGCACATGAGGCAACTTTATGGCTTAGGGTGATGGGAGCAGTGCAGTTTGCTACTAAGCAGAGGTTACCACTTAACACCAGGCCTCGTGTCTATTCCACCACAGTATGAGTCATTAAGTCTTGTCAACAGTACCTACATACGTACATTAGAACTGTGCCTAAAACGCCTTCTTGAAATACCTAACAGTCTTACAAAATCACAAATACAGGCATAGCAGGCGTTATTGCAAACCTAACAATATTAAAACCTAACAGTCTTCTTTCTACTGCGTTTTTCAAATTTTTAGTTAGCAGGTATGTATGTTTAGTTTATTTCTACTGTGAAATATGTCTTCATTGTGACCGAACTTCTGCTTTTATGAAATTGCTCCGATTCCGCTGAAGCCAGGCCGCTTGAAGCATAGGAGCTAAGGATCTTGGATTTAGTTTAGTACAGTCATTATCTTCATAGCTACGTATGTATGCTTTGTAAATTAAACTATGAGGCTTCAAGTTTCTATCTTATTCCAGGAGTGATACGAGTTCTTTACCTTGGAACAAAAATTCTTATTGAATTTTTCTATTAACTTCCTCCTTGCTTTCTATCAGAATAACGGTAAAGAAGTTATACCTGTCAACGTAAAGTAACGGTTGTCAAAATAACCAAATATTTTGAAAATCAAATCCAGTGATCATGTACTAAAAATATTATAAAAAACACAAAAAATGTGCAAAATTAAAATTATGAGATCCTTCACAATGTTTTAGTTAGAGTTTTTAGTACGAGTACAAGCAAGTAATTTACTAAAATGTATGGCTGAAGGAAAAGTTTATCCGTATTGTTACTATAATGGACAGAAGCCGATTATATTATGGACAAGGTAAGTTTTAGTTTGTTTTCATAATCTTATTGGGCTGCTTCACCCGAGAAATTAGAAGATAGTGTACCTAGTGTAAGAGAAAAAAAACTACCTATTGGTTCACTTCATTTTTCTATAATAGCCTCGTTCAGCTGAGCACTGGCGGAAAAGGGCAAGGGGTTCATACAAAAAAAAGCGATGAGAGTAACACACAACAAATACCTAGCTCCCCTAGCCCAATTGCTAAGGTTGTGTGTGAACCTGTGGTGGTGCCGGACACATTATAAATACAAAAACTCTTACATTTTGCATTTATAAAAAATATTTTATTTTATTCATTCATGCTCTCATGCTCGAGACGGGACGAGTCTAGCTCTCACTTGGCCGGGTTGATGTTATTATTTGTTCGAATAACTATGGTGCTATACAAAATGCTTCACACCGGTATGAGGGTGTCAATGGCTCAGCATGTATAGGTACATGCTGAGCCCACTAGGTCTACCTACGGCACGAAATTGTTTCTTTCAGTGCCTATTTTTATATACAAAATATGTATGTGAAATTTATTTTGTATGATACAAAATAAATTTCACATACAATTCCGTTTCAGTACCCCATTAAAAAAAATATATCCAAACTTAAGTTTTGCTATTAATTCTTTTAATATAGATATTACTGATTGAATCCGATGGTGCATAGATTGTGATTTATTTTATTTGACGTATTAATTATAGATTACATATTCCTCTACTTACATAATTATTATATTTTCTAGACGATGGATGTCCAGTATTGTGCAATTGCGTCATATTAGCTATGGTTGCCTTGTTTATTATGGTAAGACTTGCACCTTTGCAGATTAATTTCTTCTAATACTCAGGTTCTATTATTGCTTTAAAGAGTAAGGATTTGTTTGTTATCCAACCAGATATATTCGGATAAGAACGGCACTGCGAGGTGTATGTTTAGATTACTTAACTGGGTGGACGCAGGACACTTGGGGTGGGAGTTCATCTCTAGTGGATACAAAGCCTAAACCTCCAATCTATCTGCGGATTCTAAATGTTTTCATTGATTTCGCATGATGCCCATTATTCACCGACGAGATTGACAGTTAATAGTTCAGTTAACTTAAATCTTGACCATTGCGCGACAGATGGCGCACGTTTGCTTTCGTGATTACGACCGAATGTGATTCGTTGCGAATTGGAGATCATCAGCTGACATGCAAAAGTTTTGCCTGTGCGCCTTTATTACCAAGGCATGTACCTCAGTTCAACCAAAAGTATCGTGCTGTGGTAGTGCTGATGATAAAACAATATATTTCAGTACCTGCCCCTCGGAGATCCGTACACCATTGAGTGCTCTGAAAGTTATGAAATGGACAATGGACCCATATGCCACATCTCTGAAGCATACATACTTATAGTCAAGTGAGTTATTATATATTACTATAAGCATTCGTTCTTCAAGAACCTGGGTGTCGAAACAGGTCAGAGGCCCTAAGTCTTGTTAAGATGCCCTACCGCTAAACTTGTGAAGATCTTTCAGAATACTGAAATGATAAGTGCGGCCAGGCGGACATATAAAATCTGATGTGTTATTGTTGACCTACCATCTGGTACAGTGACATGTGATAATTGCGGCTTAGTGGTGGAATTTATGGACGAAGCGGTCCCTTTAGCCGTCAATCTATAAGTAATTTATTTTTTTACCATATCGACGATTTTTAACGTTGATGCAGGCATTGCATGTTACAAGATTGAATTGGCGTATTTCCGATGTAATTGTAATTTATAATTATTATTAGGGTGTACCTACTATTTGCGATGCAAATTAAAAATAATACCGATGTCCCTGTCCGCGTTTGTTGTAGATTTTGCAGACATTTTATTACAGTAAAGGTTATTATGCAATCAAAGTAACACTAATAATATTAGTTAATTAATAATTAATAATATTACACACAACGGCCACAGGTTTGAATATAGTCATCTTCCTACACATACTACGTGTGTAGGGTCGGTAGCTACATTGTCTCTGTAACAACATGACGGATGAAATAAAAACAAAATTTTGAAATGGTTTGGTCTGGTTTTGTTGTATGACTCGCTATCCAGCAGACGCCAACCGTCCTTGTTGTAGTATAACTGCTACCTTTTTGTCAATAAGAGTGTTTAAATCATAAATAATCCTTCACTTTGAAAACTATCGCGAGTTTTATCCATATTAACTTATTAGGAACCGGCTAGTTACGCGCTGAGGCCCGTGCTCGTCGCTTCGCGCAATCGTGACTCCCAGACGAAGGACTTCAAAACAGTCCGAAACTGGTCGGAATCTTTCCGGTAAATATAACACGGGTCCTAGCCGGTTCCTAATAAGTTAATAAATAATCCTGTTATGCACCTAATGTGCAGTAACACACCTCACGTATTCACCAGAGTGGTCTACTGCCTATGCTACTGCTGTTTTTGAGCTTGTCTTACATTTCTTTACATATGTGTTGTGAAGAAATGTAAGACAAGCTCAAAAACAGCAGAACGCAAACCTTACCGCGGCGGGCGTGGTTTAAAAAGTTTATCGTGTTTAAATAATTACCTTGACCTGAACAATGGATACAATTATTTCTAAGTGCCAAATCAATTGACCTATCAATTGAATTTGGCAGATTGTGGTAGATTTGTTAACTGTGAACTTGATGAGTCCGAAATCAAATTTACTGCTCATTCAGTGCATTCTTTCCCTTTTACCTTTTACGACATTCAACAAGAGGGAACAGTCTAATATGTTTAAAACTACAACTCAACACATGAAATGAAAGTTCCAAATAATATTTCAGTTCCGTAATAATAGAATTTATCTTCATATTAATTATAGAACTAAACATACTCAGCTATTCTGGCATCCAGTCTTTACGATTATTTTAATATGGAACAGTAGGCAATAATTTCCGAGAACTGCCTGTAAACATATCGTCGAAAACATAAAAGTTACCTACGAAATGATCTGTGGCAGTGACATGACCTCAATTTCACTAACCATGTCATATGATTAGAGAACATGAAAGGGCTGTGGGAATATTTTGATTATATTATATTTTCGTATTGCTAGTTATGATAAATTATTGGCTACTAGTTCTCTTAGATATAAGAATTTTAAACGAGATCAAAAAAACTGGCTACTAATTTATACTTAGTACATTGTGATACAAGTACGCAGAGATGATAAATTTAAAAAAATATTATGTAAAGTATTAACGATGAATTGTTTCTACACGTTAAATGAATTTATGACTTATAACTTTGATATGAAATGAACTTTATCTATTTTATTTAATTATATTTTTTTGTTATGGCATTGAATTATTTAATAGAAATTATGTACTGTTTATTAATTGTATGATCTCAATTTATGCATTATGATTGTTTAAATGTATTAAAAGTAGATGCATGCATTTTGTAGGAAAAACACACTTTATACTGGCTTGGTTTAAACAAGCCATGTATGCTACATTATTTTGCAAGCCAAGTGGCAAATTATAGAGATGACGAAGTTCATGCAATAAGATCTGCATAAAATGTACTCCATAATTACGCAAATAAATATTTTGATTTTGATTTTTGATTTTGATGGTTATTAGAGAACAACCATAGTCCCGAGTTTTTTTAGATCTTCCGTTTGCCACTCACGTGTTTCGCGCAACAACAATACCTTGACCCAACGAGGTTAATGATGCCTATATGGAAAACTGCACTGGCTCGAAAGAGCTGTGTGACTATGACAGTAAAAATATCAAGATTCCTAGAGATATTAGAGAATTACCAATTAGACAATTTAAAACTAAACTTTATAAGTGGCTAAAAGAAAAATGCTTTTATGACATTAATGAATTATTCGGTGTAAATTGAGGATGACATGGTTATTTAATAATTAAGTAATCATTTTAATAATATATACATATTTTTTAATTGTTTGACATGTAATTTCAATAATAAATAAATACTAATAATATTATATTGTACGTCTGTCATGGACAAACTGTAGTTCTACTAGCACTTGTGCTCTTAATAAGATCTAATATGTACACGGTTTATGCAATAAATAAATTTCATTTCTTTCATTTCATTTGATGCGAACAATTATTATTGGATGCGACCATTTCTAAGCGCGAAATCAATTAACCAATTCAATTGAATTTGGCAGATTGTGGTAGATAGAGAGAAGTTATTAGAGAGCAAACCATAGTCGAGCAAACCGAGCTTACAATAACTTTCGTGCATGCGTGTCACACAGCGTTTTTAATACGTTTGTGAGAAAACTCTATAATAAATACAAGGAAATATTTATGGTGAATGGTGAAATCTAATGTAATCAGCGAGCACTTAATGGTGTGTCCCGGCAGCGGTTTACCATCCATGACCACATTACCATCTAGGAACAGGAGAGACGTGGTTTAACCCCTTCGCTCAGGTCTATTTTCGCTCAAAATGTTGTATTTTTAGCTCTTACATTTTCGAATCTATATCACCTAGATAATAAAATTGTAGGATGTTGCAAATAATACTGTGCTTTAATGTTACAGGATAGTACAGACCTTTTTTGGGATACTTGATTGTATTCTACGTGCAATTTATATGAAGGTAAATTCCCGATACACCTTTTCATTCAATTTTCAATGTCCATTGCTGAATACAGCCTCCCCCATTAACAGGGTGTTCATAATTCCCAAGCTTGGTAGGCGTCTTGGGGATCGCAGTTTAAGATCAGTTCCCTAGAAGGCGCTGCTGCCCACCTTTGCCGGAATTTTATCCTTAGTCCCCTCTAGACCACACCCACAGGTAGCAATGGGGGGTAATAATGTTTAGCCCGGCACCCCATGGGACCAGGGTACAGTTTGAGATTCCAGCAGTTTGAGAGTTGCTGAGGATTTAAATGTTAGAAACACACAACTGTACGACATAATTCTCGTAATACGACCTGGAATGGACCAACTTGAACTCGAATTCTAAGGCGATGCTTTCGCTACTCCAGCAATGAAAGTCTTTACTGTGTTTTTTCTTTTTTCTTCTCTATGCTTGATATGTTAGCCTTTGACGGCTATCTCATCTGATGGTAAGTAATGATGTGGTCGAAGATGTTGTTCAGGCTAACCTAGAATTACTGGCGTTCAAGGACAGCTGCCGGAAGACACCGTTAGGTGCTTGGCGACAGATTTTCTACTTGAGGGTGGTAGTTAGCCAGGCGTTCGCAAAATGCCCTACCACCACGCTATAACGACTGCCATCCTAAGACGACAACCGGGACCGACGTGCCCTCCAAAGCACAGAAGCGCTCAGTAGTATGGCACTAGCGGTCACCTATCCAACTCATGATCGCGGCGGAGGTTGCTTAACTTTGCCGATCGGTTAAGAATAGCTAAGCAAACTTCGCTACGAGCACTTTGAAAATGTGTATCGTATATAAGCCATAACTGGTGGACGTCGTTGAACAAATGCTTCTGTCATAAAGGGAGCGTTGCCATAATCCCCACGCTTGGCTGGCGTCTTGGGGTTCACAGTGTAAGATGACAGTTCTTCAGAAGGTGCTGCTGCCCACCTTCTCGTATTTTTCCTTTCGTCACCTCTTACGACTCCCACAGGAAGATATGGGGGGTTCTGTTCTAGCCCGGCACCCCACGGGGAAATAATATGTTATATATAATAACGTTAACGTCTCGTCATACGAGTACTTTCTTACATGTAATTCTCATTAAAAGGTATTAAAGTGGTGATAGCCAAAAAGGGTGAGTTTAAATAAACCTTTTGAACATTCAATGCGTGTCCTCTCCAAACATTTACATTACATTATAGTAGTGTAATTGTTACAAGCGATATAGTCTAGACGTGTATAAATTAAAAATGAGTTTGGACAAAATCCAAATGCACGTCTCGCATTGTTAGTATGTAAATCAACAGGGCACTTGGAAATGTCCAGTTATCTTTGTCTATGTCTCGTTGCGTAATTTTCTGAAAATAGTTACCTATATACTTTTGATTTCTTCTTTTTTAAGCGTAAGGTACGGTTTGAATAGAATCTACATTTATATTATCAATGGAGGAAGAACAAAAGTATATTCCTTACCTATTAAATTTAGTACCTATGTGATTATTTTTGTATTCTTGTTTTATGTACTAACTTACATTCACAGAGTTAAGTTTTTAAGCTATTTAACTATATCTTAGCCGTATAGTGTCGTTTCAAATTGATTTCTTATATTTTTTTCTTGTAGGACAAATATTTCAGGAAAAGTTAGTGCTATTGTTGACAGAATAAACAATTGAAATCAATTTATTTGTGATATGCCTGAGCAAATTAAATATTACTTTTGCAAAATTTCGTTGTTTCCGGAAACGTTTACGAGATTTTCGGATTCGACAATTTTCTAAGTGTGCTAACCGCTAATCATGCGTTTGTGCTCAAGTATTACTAAAAAATCAAGTTATCATGTCGTTTATAGCATGAAAACTCTGAACAGAAAATTATTAAGTAACGTTATAATTTTCAGATACTGGAAATCTATGAATTCTGTACTTCAAGGGTGACAAAATGTGGCACGTGTCAACGGGACGATAAGGTTATATTTGGTTTTCTCATTATCACTAAATTTCTTGAGGTATATGTAAGGTGAGAAATAAGATCATGAAAATAGAAGATTAAAAGCCTGTGTTCGGAAAATAATAAAGAAAATATATATTAAACCAAATATAAATGTAGTAGTTATGGAAGTCCCGTTAGAAGCTGCCGGACAAGACGACCACAGAAGATGATCTTCAACAACTTACTCAACAATGCGTAGTACGGTGCATAATACCTACCTACCATTGCCATATTTTATGTCATGTAGGTCATGTGTATTACAAACATAAACATGTTTAATAAGACCTGCATGTAGTAAATTATATATTAGAAAAAAAATGTGCCATTTTTAGAACGGTGAAATTAAGATGAATGAGAGCATGAAATTCTTATCTCCTTCCATCGACTTGCCGTACGCCTAATGTTCACCAACATCCATCTCAAAACAACTTTATATATATACTAAAGCTAATTTGAGTAGCACACTAGTATAGAAGCGTTCTGCTCATTCCGCGCATCCCTTAGTCGGCTCTTACTATAATTCACCACGAAAACATAAAGACATCTTCTATGTCAGATAAATAAGTATTTGACTGTTCCATATCGGACCAGTTCTAAGGTTCAATGAAAAAGGTAAATGATAATCTTATACTTAGGGCGGATTTCACAGTTGAAACTGCACGTGGTAAATGTAATGGGTTGGCAAACAAGCAGACGGCCCACCTGATGGTAAGTGGTTACCGTCGCCTATGGCCATTTGCAACACCGGGGGCGTTCCCAATGCGTTGCCGACCCTGTAAAACTCCTTAAACACCTTTTTTTTAAGAAATCCATACTGTAGCCCTGCGGAAAAACGCTGGATGGAAGATCATTCCACATTTTGCAAGTATGCGGTAAGAAGGAGCGCATAAATCGAGCTGTGTGAGACTTCCAGGGCTCGATTATGTGTGGATGAGCTTTTAACCGGTGACCCGAGGAACGATGATAGAATCGCGATGCCGGTATAAGCTCAAACAGCTCTTGGGAGCATTCCCCGTTATAGAGCCTGTAGAATATACAGAGCGATCCGATGTCTCTACGGAGGCTCAGTAGCTCAAGACGGTCAGAGAGCACGGGGTCGTCGACAATTCTTACCGCTCGACGCTGTATAGCATCGAGAGACTGGAGTTGGTACTTTGGTGCGCCATTCCAGAGGTGAGAGCAGTACTCCATGTGAGGGCGAACTTGTGCTTTGTAAAGCAAAAGTCGCTGGCTCGACGTAAAGTACCGCTTTGCCTTATTAAGCACACCAAGTTTCTTGGAAGCCAATACAGCCTTACTCGCGATGTGACAGCGGAACTGGACATCTTTAGAAATGTCGACGCCAAACTAAACTCAAATTACGGTTTTGACTTAGATTTGACTTTATTATTGTGCAAATTCAATATTGTTTATTAAACTGTTACAGAAATTACAAAAAGAAAGAAAAAGTCAATTCTTCAAAAACTGCTTTAAATCTAAACCAGACTACAGTGACGAAGAGATACGAAGAGAAGCGGAAAGTGACAAAAAGGTGAAATTATGCTTTATGAGTCAAATTAAGATCAAAAAATGTTTTTATTTTCTGGAATGGACACGCTTCAAAGAATTTGATTTAAATTAAAATTATTACATGCTATTTCAGAATACAAAATCAAGTCGCAAAGAATCTGCTGATGATAAATTGAAGTCAAAACCTTCAAAATGTGAATGTTTTAAATATATGCCACATGACAATGAAGAAGATAAAAAAGTTGAAGATGTAAGTACCGACAAAGTAAGCTCTAGAATATTCAGTGGAAGTATACTCGTACAATACTAAATTAAACTTGATCTAAACTTAGATACAGCAATAGTTATTGAGGCTTAATTTGTTAGTGGTAGAGAGGTGTGTTCAAAGTTTTTTTTATCTGCACGAGTCATATTCGTTTCACTTCACTTTCATTTTTATTTTGATTATACTAGTGACATTGCGTCTTCATAGATATGATTCCAAGTGATTGAAATATAGGTATATAGATAAATGATCTAGACAAGCATATTTGAGCGTTTATCATATCGTCACATCAACCCCAAGTGAGACTGTAGTGTATCGGAGTGATTTGGCTGATCTGAATTACAAAGATAAATTACTTTCGGGACCAATTTATATTTGGCCCGCAAGTGTAAAAAACCTATTGAAACGAAAAACTTTAAATATTTGAAGAAAGTTAAATTAATACATGTTTCAGAATACAAAGTTAAGTCATGGAAGTTCAGCTGATGATAGGCCATCGTCAAAATCCTCAAAAGAAAAATGTCCATTCTTCCGAAAATGTTTTAAATCGAAACCACAAGATGATAACGTAGACATTGAAAGTGACAAAAACGTAAGTTTTAAGAATTTTCTTTGTAATGACATATAAAAAACTAATTTAAACATGAACTGAACGTAAAACTATTATAACATCACAAAAGTTTGATGTAAAGTGACGATTTAGGAAGAAATTGTGTTTTGAAGTCAATTTGCAAATTGCTTCATAACAAGAGTGTTATAGTTTCTAAGAAGTTGTATTAGCTACACTTGGAGAGAAAAATATATAAAACTAAACTAATTGACAAATGAAATGTACACAGTCATAGAATTTGTATATAATAAATATCATTACTGTTCCAGAATGAAAAGTTAAGTCACAAAGATTCTGCAGATGATAAACCAATATCAAAAACCCCAAAAAAAGAATGCAAATGTGATGATATTAGAAAGGTGAACCAAAGTTTCCATTAAAATCTTATTTTAATGTTAAAGTTATATTACGTTACATATTTCAGGTCATCTTAAATGTAGATATTACAGTAATTTATGTTTCTATGACTCGATGGCACGGAAGTTTCTAAACTCTAAACTAAAATATAATTGAATGTATTTTCTAAAGCACTTGTAGCGTAGCTTGCTCAGTAATTCTTAACCGATGTTAGTCTTAGATGGCAGTCGTTAAAATAAAGTCTTCGCATGTTTTACGCATTTTGCGAATGCCCGCATGGATAGCTACCACAATCAAGTAGAAAATCTGTCGCCAAGCGATGTGTTCTGGCAACTGTTCTTTAGAGCCAATAATTCTAGATTAACCTGAATAATGTCTTCACATCGTCACTTACCATCAGGTGAGGTAGTAGTCAAAAGTTAGCCTATCACAGAAGTTATAAGAAAATATTTGTGATTTCAGAATTATGAATTATCTGACTACGACCAGAGTGACGACAAAGTCAAAGCAGAACCTGCAATTGATGACAAAGCTACAGCACAAAGTTTAGAAAAAAGCTCTTTCTTCAGGAATTGTTTGAAATCTAATGAAGATAATGATGAAAAGGTGAAGATAATCTTTTTCAAGTTCATTTCTAGTTTCAGATACAGAAAATCAAAAAATTATCCAATATCTAAACAAAAGCCATACAAACAATCTGGTAGTTGAAAATATATTCTAGATTTTAGCAGGTACTACTACACTACTACTACAAGTGTGTTTAGAAAATATTAGATGTTTTTTATATAATTTTAACCGACTTTAAAAAAAAGAAGAAGTACTTAAAGTGACGTGTATATATATTTTTTTTAATATTGTTAGGTTTACAATAACGCCTGCTATGTGGATTACATTACAAAAGCACATGTCATGTGCGGGATTCGAACCCACGTCCATCCACCCCTTGAGCCGGGGTCCATCCCAATACGATGGTTAAAGGAACGATAGGAAAGATTCGAGTTATGACGTCATGTCATGTTAGCTCAATTGGTTAGAGCATACCCCGGCTCAAGGGGTGGATGGACGCGGGTTCGAATCCCGCACATGACTTAAATTTTTCCTATCGTATATTTGTGCTTTTGTAATGACGTGTATATTTTTATTTTTTTGTGTATGATTCTTTTTTTATTGTTGTTTAGAGTATGCCTCTTAGTTGTTCAAGACAAAGATATTTTGAGTGGCAGCCCGAGACATCCTCGCCACAGATGACATGCCCTTTGAGGCATGCGTCATGATTTTTTGTATTTATATTTATGTATATTTCAGATTGAAAAATATGACACGTCCTATAATGAATTGTCTGAAAAAGAAGATTCCACAATTGGTAAAAGAACCGGTGTTAACGTTATTGATTCAAAGAGCTCAGAAAGATGCCAATACTCAGAAAGTTGTAATATACCAAGACCAGAAGATGGACATTTGGATAACAACAATAATATAGTAGAAAATAAAGTAGCAGATAAAGTCGATAAAAAGAAATCGAGCTTTTTCAAACTGAAGTCCAAGAAGTCACATTATTCTTGTCCCAAATGCTTAGAACACGGCAAAGTATGTCCAGATAAATGTGAAAATAGCAAGAAATAAATGTTTAGTAAATTATATTTGTATTTTTTATTTAATAACTTCATAAAAGATACTATAAACAAATATATTAAATCTATGATCCTCTTCCCCCGGACCTCCGAATGGAGTAGACGTGCCTTTGAAACTATAACAATTTATTACAAATTTATTTAACGAATAAATTAAAAATAAATATAATCGTGAATAATAGGAGTGCAAAACATATCAGGAGTCATTCATGACCGAAGGCTGGAGTGAAGAGTGCAGCTAGTCGGGTGAGAAAAACATAGATCGTACACTGTGACATTAACTTCTATCTGTGTTGGACGGCACACTAGTGCTCACAGGGGTCAAGATATAGTGGACGGAAAAACTTTTTGTATGAAATCCTCGATTGCTACCACTTTACATTGATCTATGCCGGACTGTCATCAATGAAATTCAATGCGTGTGTGTGTAGGCAAGTCGTGTGATAAGGTGTGCATATGATTTATGTAAGCCTGGTATTCTTGAACAGAACACCTCAACAAAGTGCATGATTATTAAAGTCTGAAAAGGTTTGGCATGATATTTGGTATAATATCACTGGCGTTCTGTTGTCCTAATACATTAAATCGATACTTCGACCTAGAGGGCCTGTTGGTAGAACTCTAGTGTATGTGTAAATAGTACTTAAGTGCTTACACAATATCTCCTATTCAGTGTTGATACCCTGGTGGAACACATAGTCGAAAATGGACAAATCACTTTCAGAACCAGACCTTAACCAGTCGTGTCAAGAAAATCAAACTCCGCCTAACTATTCTTTTACTCGCTCAAAAAGAAGGAGGGAAGATGAGGAAACTTCTGATATTAGGAGTTTTATATCATCACTTATGACAGAACAACAAAAAGAAATAAAAAAGATTGGGAAGGTCTTGTCAGAGATAAAGGAAACAAACACCAATATTGAGAATTCCGTCGCTTTTCTCTCAACACAAAACAAGGAGTTACAAACTAAAATTGAGCGATTAGAAAGACAGGGGGAAAAAGACAGAGGATATATAATGGTATTGGAAAGTAAAATTGAAGATATGCAGATGTCTAGCCGTAAGTCTAATTTGCAGCTAAAAAACGTGCCCAAAAGAAGTGGAGAAACGAAAGAGGACTTAGTAGATATGGTTCTCTGTCTTGCGAATAACATAGACTGCAAGATGGAGAAAAACGCCATAAAAGACGTTTACAGAGTGAGTAGTAAGAAGGAAGAGGTGAAAAATACCCCTATTATAGTGGAAACTACCTCAACACTCTTGAAAACCGATTTTCTTAAGATGTGCAAGATTTTTAATACTAAAAATAAAAGCAAACTTGCTGCTAAGCACGTAGGATGCCGAACCAATACGGACGTCCCCATCTTTGTGTCAGAGCATCTGACTGCTAAGGGCTCGCGACTCCACTTTCTAGCTCGAGATCTAGTCAAAGCTAAAAAGTTCAAATTCTGTTGGACGGCTTATGGCAAAATATATCTCAAAAAAGATGAAAATTCGCCGAAAATTACAATTAAGTCTGAAGCACAGATACACCAGCTTACACAGGGAATATGACTAGATCTAAATCTTAAGGTTCCTAATTTTGCTTGTAATAGTTTTACCGCTACTTCAACTTGTTTGTTGTTCTACTTTTTTAAGTTGTTTAAAATTCTTAAAATACACACCATGTCTCACCTACTATACACCTACAAAAACAAAACAGTATATACACAAGTTTTTATTTATACCAGTAGTAACATAACTAAACTGTACTCATACACATATACCTTCCTTACGCTACATCATATCAGTCCACTTGTATTCTATCCAACTTTTACACATCACATATTTGTGTATATTTTTCAATTGTCATTATTATGTTGCCAGTTTTATACATTAATTATATTTCAAAACGTATTACAGCTCACCTTCAGTCCACTTAACACTAATTTTAATGGATAGTTCACTTAACACACTGAATGAGATAGACAATGCAACTATTGCACATGCTGTCCAATGTGACATTGAAGATTTATCAAAACATATAAATGTTGAAACGCGTGACTTGAAAATTTTTTGTCAAAATATTAGAAGCGTATATTGCAATTTTGATGATCTGCAATTGGCTCTCTCTAGCTTAACATTTGATCCAGATATATTGATACTTACTGAAAGTCAACTAAACACTAATAAACCTATACCTACTATTCCGAATTTCTCTGAGTTCCAAACATCAAATCATATAAATAAAAATGATGGAGTAGTAGTTTATGTCACAAAAAATATCAAGTGTAAGGTTAAAGAAATTATATTGAACCATGCCTCAGCCTTGGAAATAAATGTTAATAATAATATAATCTTAGGTGTGTACAGGTCTCCTTCAAACACTAATGCTGATATGTTTATTAGCTCTCTTGATGCATACTTGGAATCTATAAAATCATGTAATAGCATTGTTCTTGCTGGAGATATAAATATAAACTTAACACCTACACTATCAGAGCAAAACCAGGAGCGAAAAAATAGACAAAACTACTGTGAGATGTTAAGTGTGCATGGCATAATGCCAGGACACATGTTTCCTACCCGACTCAATAGTTGTCTAGATCACTTAATGATAAAACTAAATAAACAGATATCTTCCGCTCATATTGCGGTTTTCAATACGTCTATCACAGATCATTCCCTATTATTCTTGAACTTATCTAAAGTCAAGCTAAAACACTACAAAAGTCATAAAACTAAAATAAATACTGATTTTAATGGGGCATTAAAAACTTTGGCAGACAAAAATCTTGGAGAACTGTTATTTTCGACGGACCCAGAACGTATAGTTGATCTTTTGATTAATAAAATGACGGAAGCAATACAAGAAAATACAAAGACTATACAAATACCAAAAAATAAGCGGACTATAAAACCCTGGATCACCTCGGGTATATTAAGGTGCATCAAAAATAGGAATAAAATGCAAAAAAACTTGAGAGGTGATCCAAATAATGAAATACTTAAAATTAGTTACAAAAGATATCGAAATTATTGCAACCAGCTCATTAAAAAACTTAAACGTAAATATGAAAGAGAACAATTGGCAAATTCTACTAAAAATAATAAAACCCTTTGGTATAACATTAAACACATAACAAATATTAAACAAACTAAAACAGACAACAATACACTCTTGGAAATCAAACCTTCGCCAAGTGAAGCAGTAAATTATGTTAATGACTATTTTACCGGGATAGGTAAAGTACTTGCAGAAAAAATAATATTAGAGGATTTCAACTTTGACACCGATATTGACTCTAGAGTATATGGTTCACAATTGACATCATTTGTGCTCTTGGATACAGAAGTAGAAGAAGTGAATCATATACTCATGGATCTTAAATCAAGTAGTGCTCCCGGTTGGGACAATATTCCAAACACTTTCCTTAAATTAGCTAAAGATCTAGTAGTACCAATTATTGTTCATTTTACAAACTTGTGTTTTAATAATGGTACGTTTCCTAAGCTTTTGAAGAAATCTATTATCACACCTGTGTATAAGAGTGGGGCCAGAGATGATGTCAGTAACTATAGGCCCATATCAGTGTTACCTTCTTTATCAAAAATAATAGAAAAACTGTTAAATAAGCGTCTAATAAACTATTTAAATAAATATCAAATTTTATCGACATCCCAGTATGGTTTTAGACAGGGCAAATCAACTGAAGATGCAGTAATATCTCTAACATCTCACATTACTGAACAGCTTGATAAAAGTAAAAAATGTCTCGCGGTTTTCCTTGATCTACAAAAAGCCTTCGACACTGTCTCTGTCCCCATTCTTGTTCGCAAACTGGAATACATAGGAATAAGAGGCACATGCCTAGAATTATTTAAAAACTACTTACAAGATCGGACACAAAAAGTTAAAATCGGACAACAAACCAGTATTGATGCCAAAGTCACATTTGGCGTGCCACAAGGAAGCGTCCTCGGGCCCACCTTGTTCCTTATTTACATAAATGATTTGTGTAAATTGGAAACAAGAAATGCCCGAATATTCTCGTACGCAGATGACACTGCAATAGTTTTCACTGGTAATGATTGGGAATCAGTGCGTAGTGACACGGAATCTGGAATGGCTACGGTTGCATCCTGGCTAAATTCTAACTTACTTACGCTTAATAATCTGAAGACAAACTACATGTGCTTTTCTATAAGTAATAAAACTCAACCGAATACAAACTTCAGAATCAAGATACACAAATGTAAAAATTTTAATAATAGTAATTGCACATGTCCCACTATTGATAAAGTTGAGAATACAAAATACTTAGGTATTATACTGGACCAGAGGCTCTCTTGGCATAATCACATAGAATTAGTTAGTGAACGCTCTAAAAAACTCATTTGGATTTTTAAACTCTTAAGACATGTGACTTCAGTTCATTTGATAAAACAAATTTACGTTGCTCTAGCTCAGTCAATCATGACCTACTGCATTCCCGTTTGGGGTGGAGCTTCAAAAATAAAGTTCCTAGATGTCGAAAGGGCACAGCGTGCTTTGTTGAAGACTATGTTTTTTAAACCATATCGCTTCTCTTCAAATGAACTTTATAAATTTTGTGACTTTCTAACAGTAAGGAAGCTGTATATACTATTCTGTATACTAAAAATGCATAAAACAACTGAATATGATCCAACAAATTTAACAAAACGACGACAATATGTTAGTATGTCGAGAAAAAGAGTACGTACAGCTTTCGCTAAACGGCAATATTTATCTCAAACAACCTATCTCTATAATGTGGTGAACAGAAAATTGGCGATTTGTCCAAAATCATATTATGAGTGTAAAAAAACCCTATCTTCATGGCTCAGGACTCTAACTTATGATGAAACTGAGGCAGTTCTTCATCCTATTATATAATATGACAAACTTTCACACTAACGCACCCTCACACACACACACACACACACTCAAACACACACACGCATACACACTCACACACACACACACACACACACACACACACACACCCACACACTTTTAATTAAAATTTACAGTATTTAGTATGTAAGTATTAAGATATTAATTTTGATTTATGTTAACCTACTTATGAATTTTCTATTAATATGGAAGAGCGAGGTCTTCTGATACAGGTATACATTTACTTAAAAGAAGGCCTCTACACAATGTTATATGGATACATTTAGTTTATGATAATAAAGCATTATTATTATTATTATTATTATGATGACACAATGGGAATAGGCTGTGTTATAGTAGTGCGAAAGTGCAGTGTGTGATTTGATTTTCTTTGCTTTGTATATACGAATTCCTAGGAGATTTGTAGTCCTCGTAGCGAAGTTTGCTTAGCCGTTCTTAATCGATCAGCAGCATCATCATCTTAAGTTAAGCAACGTTCGCCACGATCAGGATTTGGATGGGTGACCACTAGTGACGTAATGTCACTACTGAGCGCTACTGTGCTTCGGAGGGCACGTTAAGCCGTCGGTCCCGGTTGTTGTCTTAGGATGGCAGTCGTTATAGCATGGTGGAAGGGCATTTTACGAATGCCCGCCTAGCTAGCTACCACCCTCAAGTAGAAAATCTGTCGCCAAGCACCTAAACGTGTGTTCCGGCAGCTGTCCGTGATAACCAGTAATTCTAGGTTAGCCTGCACAACATCTTCGACCACATCACCACTTACCATCACGTGAGATAGTGGTCAAAGGCTAACCTATCAAGGATTAAAAAAAACTAAAACAAAAAAATATTATTTCATTCAGCGTACTAAGATTCTCATTGCTATAAAATAGTAGTATGATGGAATAAATAAAAATAGTTACGTTTTGGCTATAATCATAAGTAGACATTATATTATGATATAAAAACAATTTTTTTCTCTATTACGGGCTACTATCTCATTGCCTTATATTTCTTAGTCAAAATTAGGCTAACAACGCATCCTCGAGCCTTCTGGTACTGCAATGTGATGTTTATAGGCGACGGTGATCACTTACCACCAGGTGAGCCACATGCTAGTTTTCTCTCCTATACATTTACATTTTTTTATGTGATCATAAGAAAACTGCGTTCTGCACCTTTACAAAGTGATTATATCCTCGTTGCAAAATAAGATTTTTGTTTCGAACCACAAAGAATATTAAATAAACGAGCTACGTATGTTATAAAACTATTCGTATATAAGACCTTCTTGTTTATTTCTATCAAGACAATGCCATAACAAGACAAAGAGGATCAAACTATCTGTCAAAACACCTAACAATATTTTTTCGGTTTCAAAATGTCTCAAAATTCTTTGTATGTTTAAAAAATTCTTGACGAACACAAAATAAAGAAGTATTTTAAATGTGTTATGGACTGAAATCATTGTCCGTGGGTTAATAATAAAATGGAACGTAACAGAGCCATATCCACTCAATGTAAGTGTTTGGTTTCTTTCATTTCCAATGATATTCTGCCATTTGATTACATTGCGTATTCTTCGAGTTTGAACCGAATAAGTGCCAACGTTTCGGTCATGCGTTGCATCGGTAATGATAAGTTTTGGATAATGCAATAAGCCTACAATACCTATGATTTTTGTTTTTACGACCAAGAATCAACTGAGGTTATAATTTTATTTCTCATGAGTTACTTTGTGAAAGTAACCGAAGTGTTCGCCCAAACATCTATCTCTCATATATACCATTACGATAATCCTTCCCATTTTGTAAATATAAATAGTAATACCTTATTTGTGTATGTTATTGTGACGGAACAAGCTTGAGGCCCGCCTGATGTTAAGTGGACTAACCTCTGCTTATAACAGATACGTTTCGTCACAAGTCACGAAATTGCACTGCGACCGTCACCTTGAGACATAGTTATTAAGTCTAATGTGCCTGTTATTTCACTGGCTCTCAAAAACTGCTGCCGGAACACACCGTTAGGCGCTTGGCGACAGATTTTCTACTTAAGGGTGGTAGCTAGCTAGGCTTGTTATCGCAAAAAAACCCTTACAATTCCGTGCAGCTCAAGCCGGCGGTGGGGATCGAACCAGGGTACTGCGGCGCGGCAGTCCATAGCTTTTACCGCTCGGCCATCATTGCTTCAAAATTTAATACTTATGCAATCGTTTCACCTTTTTTTAGCATTTCTATCATTATTTCAGCCTTTTCAGTTCCTATGGATGACGAGTGTCCGTTGCTGTGTTTAGTAAAATCCATTATATTTGTTGTTGTCGCGACGTTTATTTTGGTAAGTTTGTTATTTACTTTAAAAATAAACGAAGTATGTTAGCATTAAGCTTACGAGCTTAAAGCATTTTAGCTACATATGTGTCTATGATGATATGTCTGAATGGTGTTAGTGAATTCAGCGGAAGTTTTGTCGGAATTATAAGTTCACATTTCATTGAATATTGACCTCCGCAAAATCATATTATCAATATATGAACCTGATATTGTGTTTCAGTACTTGCCACTGGGAGATCCACAGAGTATGAGATGCACTGACCGTAAAAGTGGCGGAGCAGTCTGTTGTCTTTGTGATATTTACAGGCTCCTGGTCAAGTGAGTTACTTTTAATATACTATATTCTTTTCAACACCCTTGCTCGTAAAGTGAGCTTTATTATATCGTTCTTAGGGCCATAAACTGAACTATAACACCATCGTACATAATAATATTATACCCTAGTGCGTAATAGAATTATCCCTACAAAGTAAAGTTAGTACCTAACTGCAAATTATATGCCAGTAAACAGAGCATTTTCAATTTAACCGGGTAATACAGATTTGTAACATCGAAGAGGTTTATATGTAATCAAGCATCATACATTGGCCCCGTTCAAAAAAAAACATACACGCTATTTTTCATAATTTCCGTATGTTGTTTGTATTGCATTTATGCCATATATTTTTTTGAAAAAGTGCGTATGTACCTCGTGAGCAAGTTGCTCATTATACACTCGGCTGATTTACGCCCTCGCCTACGGCTTGGGCTGCAACACACAGTCTCGTGTATAATGTGAAACTTAGCTCACTTGTATCATAATCTACTATTATAGAAGAATGTAACAAAATGATTAGTTTAGCTACTTCGTTGGTAAAAGTGGGTCTAATGCCAATGCTTTTCGAAACATTGAGCAAAAACTTGCACATAAAACTTTTGAACGCAAGAGACGTGACGATTACTAGTACAGATGATCAGAAATCATAGATTATCTTCGCGACACTGCATCGAATTCTCTACCTAAGATATGTACGTGTCTCTATTTCCCTGGCTCTACCCTGCAAGAAGGAAGTTATTTAGTACTGTTTGGTGGTTGAATTGAACATGGCAGGGCATCTATAGAGAAGTTGACTATATTTGAAATCCTATCAACTAATAAGGGGTCCTACTGCTCAGGTAGCCTCCCTCTAGTCGGAAGGTTTACCTTGGCATTTATCTTCCGACTAGAGGGATGGTTTGATGGAACTTTATGGCAATGTGACCCATCCTAGCGGATAATAAAATCAAACGAATGAAATATATTTTAGAATAGCGGGTCCGGCATCTCGCGCAATCTCGTCCTATGCCGGAGTACATTTTTTTCAATTATTTTAGTTGTGTATTGACGTGTTCTGGAGTTATCAAGTACTAATAACTACTCATATGTCAATACAATAACCTATAAGTAGATCGAAGGACACTGCAACGTATTAGAATTCCTTTAGATTTTATTGCCATCTAATAATAGTATTTAATTTCGTATACTTCACTAACGAACTAAATTGACGCGTTATTCTGGCACCACCCCACTTTACGATTATTTTATTGTAGAACAGTAGGCAATAATTCCTTTGAATAGCTATTTAATGTAGCGTTGATAAATATAATATGTATTTACTGGGTATTTTCAAAGGAATCAAATTATTTGTGTGATTATTATATTTGAAGCGCTCGTAGTGGAGATTGCACTAGGATAAGCAATCTTTAATGAGGTTATTACTTGGCTGGATGACCGCTAGTGGCATTAAATGCCACTATTAATTAATTTTACTATTAAACGGCGCCAATTTTGGCATTGTTACCCCCCACTTAACATCAGATAAGATTGAACAACTTTAAACGGTTTAAATCGCGTATATTTATCATTATTTTTGTCCCGATGTTTCAAAAAACTTTGCAGTGATCGTGGTCACGGGGTGACTGAATTCACCCCGGGACAAAAATAATGATAAATATACGCGATTTAAACCGTTTAAAGTTGTTTAATTACTATGTGTAATAATCACGAAAACCTAAGACAACATTATCAGATAAGATTGTAGGCATAGTACTAGCCTATACCAGCAGTAAAAAGTTAATTGAAAGTATTGGGGAAATACATACTTATGTACTTAGTAACTATGATATTAGATATGAATATTTTTATATAGGTAACTCTTGTAATTAAATTACGTTAAGAAAATTTGAGAACAAATGTTGCTACTTGAAAAACTATTATAATATCTTCTTGGCTCGTCAGCCATCGAGTTCACAAGTTGTAGTAGAAGTGGAATAAATGATAGTAAGTGATGGTGTGGTCGAAGATGTTGTGCAGGCTAACCGAGAATTACTGACTCCGACGTCCACAGACTACAATACTAGAAGTTTTTATAATTGTACTAAAATCGGGTTTGGCCGAGGACATATTTTTAGGGTAATAATATGTTATGTAATTATGCAATTTTTGTTTGCTTCCAGGGTGTCATATAAGATTGTAAATATAGTGGAGTGTACATTATACACGTTTTTGGATGTTCTTTATGAAATTAAATTGAAGGTGAGTGAACATAAATATGGTAAACGTTAGTAAATAATAAGTGCTGAGAGTTTTATATGTACAGTGCAGTTGGGCTCACAGAGTTTTTGATGACAGTACGAAATAGGATCGTTTGGTTATTATCAAACGATCCTATTATAATATGTCGGGTTGATTAATCGTTTTTCCGTACAAAATATGCAGTAATCATTTCTAGTACTCATATCTTAAATGTCCCATAGTTTTTAGATCCAGACATAAAATAGGATCGATTGGCAAAAACTTGTTTGGTATTGAAACATTTTTTTAGCTAGCTGTACGTATAATAACGCAGTTCAGAATTTCTCAATAAAATATGGATGGTCACCTAGAAACATTTTCCTGTAACTACAACAGTTAAAGCCCTTACCGTCTCGTCTTAAAAATCTACTTAGTATAGACAGAGTTACTAGACAGAGGCAGGGCCTTGGGCCGGTTGAGTTTATAACACCGTACACATTCGTCATTAAAGTCTAACTAGCATGGAGAACACTTTGCTACACAACAAAACTATGAACAATTGGTAACTTTTCTATTTGGCAGCATTATTTTCCAGCATGCATTGAAAATACTTATTTATAAATGTTTTAATTGCAGTTTTATACTTTATTGGGTCATATTGACAAGAAGGATCTATGTCGGTCGGTTTGCTGTAAAGATGACAGGGTGAAGAATGAATAAAATATATAAAAATAAGTAAAAGCGTAAAATAAAAAAAGTAGTCCAGCATAGTCTTTTCAGATATCTTTTGCAGTTACAGGTGTTTGTGAAACAAGTGTTATTTAAGATTTGACATGTATTTTTGGGTATTAGTTACAAGTATTTTGAGTAGTTTTGTACTTATTGTTTGTGTACTTGTGTATTTGAAATAAACCATTTTTCAACCTTCCTTGAAGTTTTTATTAAATTACCGCTGAGTAAAAAATACCTTATTTATAAATTCTAGGTTTGAGATTGTTGGTGAATCCTGTTTCTTTAGGCTAACTTTTTTTTAACACGAACTCTTCTTGTGGTAAGTGATGATGATTATGTGGTCAAGGATAATAAACAGATTCAACGCATTGACTGACAACCATTAATGACATTAACCATTGAGACACCAACTCCGAGAATGGAATTGACGGTTTAGTAAATCTGGCAACTAATAAGTGATTTCAGACTTTTGAAATTAAAATATTATTTTTTTTGGTACTGTGCTAGATAGGTAGTGCTTAAAATATTAACAAAGGTCTCCAGAAATTGGAAGAGTAGTCGAATTAAACACCTCTAAAAATCCAAAATGGCGGGATTATAGATGGCCGCCATACAAAGCTCCTACTGAAGCTAGCCGAGGCCGTATTTACCGATTATTAAAAAATTGCTGATGGGTTATCCTTTGACCACATTCGTGGTAAGTGATGATGTGGCCGAAAGTGTTAACCGTATTAACTCTCTAAACTAACTCTAAACTATTGACTCTCAAGGAAACACCATTAGGGCAATAGATTTTCAGCTTCAGAGAAGTTGTTGTTGTAGTTAGTTGGCGCGCGCATGCCACTTTGCAGACCCGCATCGCCCGCCCGGACATGCACAACCACACGCTACTGCGTGCCACGTCACCATCATCCTTCTAGGTTTTATATTATTATGTCTAGTTGGTTAGTAGGATCATTGAAATGAAGCCAAAATCACCCTGCATTGCATTCGCCTGCATGAATATTGACAAAGATCCGTCCCTCAAGTATTTTTTAATTTCATGTACGTATGTTGGTTTACCAGTTCTGTTTAAATGATATGAATAGATTTTATATCGGTTAGCTATTTTTGAAATTAAATTTTCATGAGTTTCACACATTTATAAATTTTATAAAATAACCGGCGAAAACATTAATAACCAGAGCAGAAGGACTAATAACTATATAATGAATATATAATAAGTCGAATACGTCGACGGTCAGTCGACCCGGGTTTCGAGCATATCAGACTGGTGCCCGCCGGGAGCTCGAAACCCGGGTCGACGTATTCTATCCCCAACGTGAGTGTTTTGCCGGTTATTGTATATATAATATTTAGATAGGACTTATAGCATTAGGTTAAGCTTTGTTATATTATCACAACCAATGGATTAGCCTTTGACTAATATCTCACCTGTTAATTAGTGCTTATGTGGTCGGCGAAGGTGTTGATCAGCTCAGTCTAGAAATAAATAGCTTAGAAGAATAACTTCTTCAAAGCGCTGCCTCTAAAGGAGGCTGCCACAACATACCATTAGGTGGTTGACGAATGATATTTACTTAGGTAACAAAATATTTTTGCCTTAATTTTCCTGTTTTTTTTAATTGTGATTGAGGCGAAACAAATACGAGGCCCACCTGATGTTAAGCGGATTAACCTCTACCCATAATATATGTCACAAGTGACGAATTGCACTGTGCCCGTCACACTGAGACTTGTGCCTGTAATTTTACTGGCTCTCAAGGACTGCTGCCGGAACACAGTTAAGTGCTTGGGAACAGATTTTGTACTTGAGGATTGTATAGCTAGCCAAGCGAGGCGAGGCGAAAAATTATGAGTTTAAGTCACGGTGATTTGGATTTGACGCTAGAATCCCTGAACCTTTGATTTCAAAAGAAATATATAATAACCCGGGTGTAGTAAACAATTCACCATCATCATCGTCATCAGCTGGAAGACGTCCACTGTTGAACAAACACCTCCCCCACAGAACGCCACAAAGAACGGCTATTAGCAGCTTGTAACCACTGACTACCCGCGACTTTTACGATGTCGTCAGTTCATTTGGTGAGGGGCCTACCAACTCTACGTCTTCCGGTGTGGTGTGGTAACCACTCGAGAAACTTTCTTCCCCATCGGTTATCAGTTCGTCGAGCAATGTGGCCCTCTCATTGCCTATTCCTTGCTCAACCTCAACTTGCTAATTCTGAGAGCTATGTCGGTGACTTTGGTTCTTTGCCGAATATCCACGTTCCGGATTTTATCGCGCAAAGAAACTCCGAGCATATCTCTCTCTCTCCATAGCTCGTCGAGCGACTCTGAACTGAGTAGTAAATTACACCCTCGAATTAAGAGTTGTCATATCTCAGAAGCAGTTGGTTACTTACCACCTTTCGTTAACAATATACTCATTCTATGCCAAATAAGGTATTATTTTGAAGTATTTTGCACGGTGGTAGGGCATTTTGCGAATGCCCGCCTGGCTAGCTACCACCCTCAAATAGAAAATCTGTCCATCATCTGTATGTTCCGGCAGCTGTCCTTGAGAGCCAGTATTTCTATATTAGCCTGAACAACATCTTCGACCACATCACTACTTGTCATCAGGTGAGATTGTGGTCCAAGGTTTACCTATCAGGCATAAAAAAAAGTTCTGTTTATGCGTGTGTGTGTTTTCGCAGTACGTAGCTTCCAAATGAATGAGCCTGATTTTTGAAGCCCATTTGCGCCCGCGCATGCATAGTATAGGTAACACAACATAATCGATGAATATCATAGTTATAGATGCTTCCTGCAAAGGATTGGAGTTGAAATGATTACTAGGCAAAGGCTATTACTAGGCAAACCCCAAGGTTGGGATTTCTTTATTCAATTATTTTTTTATATGACTTGGAATCATGTGGATTTGTTATTTAATCTTGTACAGTTAAAGAGAAAATAAATTAATGTGGCCATAAGAAATATGGACAAAAACAATTACTGAATCAGCCGAATTATCCACTGCTGAAAACAGCCAGTGGGGTGCCGGGCTAGAATGTCGTCTCCCATCTCTTTCCGAGGGTGTCGTAAAAGAGGCGACTAAGAGTAAACTACCGGAAGGGGGCAGCAGCGCCTTCTGAGGAACTGCTTCCTCACACTGTGACCCCCAAGACGCCTGCCAAGGGTAGGGATTATGGCAAACCCTTCCCTTAACGGGTAAAATAATAACTTTTTTTCCGACTTCAAAAAAAGATGGAGGTACTCGATTCGTCTGTATTTTTTTTTATGTTTCTTACGTCAATACTTTTGACTGAGTGAACCGATTTTGATGATTATTTTTTTATTTGAAAGCTGATGCTTGCCGTGTGATCGGTCAAGCGGTTTTTGAGTTCAATCCACCCCAATAACTAAAAGTATTTTCCTCATGATCTTGATGATATGGTCATCACAAATGGATCTCATAAGTAGCAAAGGTCACTAAAAGGGTGAACATTTTTTTTTTACTAAAAAATGGAACCAACTTCAACATTCACTAAGTCTCAATCGAAGTCGGTGCCATGCGCAAAATATTTCGACTTCGACAAGATATTTCACACATTTGAGTGTCGATTAAATTTTTTGGAAAATAAGTCAATGCAAAAGAACTCGTTTCCGTGTATCAGGTTTGACGTAAAACAATGTAATATATAGGGAAGTAATGTGTAATGTAACAACTGATGTTTTGTTTTACACGAAATGTTAGCGTTTCCTTGCCAAATGAACAGAATTAGGTCGCGTTGAAATGTTGCATACATTTAACATGTTACATGATGCCTACATAATTGTATAATACAGATACATTCAGAAAATATGTAAAATACTTAATGCATTTCAGACATTCTTTAAGTATTTTATTATGTTGAAAGTTGTGTTTGAAACTGGCTATAAAATAAATAGCAACATGGTGGTTTTATGAGAAATTATAAAATTTCGCCTTGTGGTTTTACCCGCGTAAACAAAGGTGAAATTTGATGATGATGATGATGATGATGATGATAGAAAAGTATCTTTAGTCATAATCCTGGACCCAACTTATCTATTTTCTAAGTTTTATCCACATCAGTTTTGCCGTGAAGGAGCTCTCACATCCAAACTCACTCACACAAACATTAGCATTTAAAATAATAGTGTGATGGCACAAAGAACACAAGAGTATACTGTAGAATATTTTCTTCGGGTATTATAGCTGGCTGGCTGAAGTCCTATCTACCGGAGGCTATAATACTCTCGTTATAATACCCGCTACAATACCACTGCCACGTCCCGTTGACGTTAGTAATAGCATGCTGCTCCTTATACTGCGATCCCCAAGATGTGGGGATTACGACCAAATAGAAAATCTGTCGCCAAGCACCTAACAGTGTGTTCCACCAGCAATCCTTGAGAGCCAGTAAAATTACAGGCACATGAGACCTAACAATTGTACGCCTCAATGTGACGGGAACAGTGCAATTCATCGTTGACGATATGCATCTGTTATAGGCAGAAGTTAGTCCACTTAACATCAGGTGGGCCTCGGGCCTGTTCCGTCACAATAACATGAAAAAACCCTCATTACTGGGCGAGGTTGTATTCAGCTGTGGACAATCCGGCTGTAACAGTATTCACATAGTATAGACGTGCAATATTGATTCAACAACATTTCCATTGATTACAAAAATGCCAATCAACTTCCCTGGACCACATTTTCTGTCTCTCAGATTATCCTGAGTTACAAAAATTACTTTAAAATTCAAGTAAAATGTATACTTACAAAAATATCTCCCCGCCCCCGGGTGGGATTGAACCACCAACCTTTCGGTTAACAGCCGAACGCGCTAACCAATTGCGCCACGGAGGCGATGCTTCTACAAGCCAAAATTATCTATATCTATGCAGTTTTTGTGTAGTTTTTAGTTGCACCTGCCCTACCGTTAAAGCACCTGCTCTTACCCCAATAGCTGCGCAATATTGGGATCTTTGTAAAATATTTGAAGTGCGTTAACCCCATGCCTAGAAGATATAAGAAATCATGCAATTCGTAGATACTATTTATTAAATGTATCCTTGCAAATCTTTCTAGAGAGGTTTAAGAGAAATTGATACATTAAATACTAATAATATATCAGTAAAATAATTTGTATGCTCGTAAAAACTGAAGTAAATTTCAATTAAAGCGCGATTATAACAGTAGAAATAAGATAAGACAGCGGTGTCTTGAACTTAGCAATGACGTCCATCTTTTGGAATAGTGTGGGAATTTAAAAGTTTTCGAAAAAAGGGGTAAAGTTCTAGTTATACGTGAAACAAAATTTAATAAAAGTCTGATACGTACCTTATTAGACGAATGTATTTTTGTTCTATATTCTTATAGTTTGTTGCAATTTTTACAACAAAGATTATTGAAAAATTCTCCCGCTTCTAAACTGCCTACCTCCTTTTATCTAAGTGATGTCAAGAAATGTTGTATATAATTATAGTAATATATTTTTGTCATATTATTATTAAAAAACACACCTGAGTGTCTTGGCCGTTCTGCTTGTATCTCTTTCTTGCTGAATGTGGCAGTGGAATTTAAAATCTTTCATTTTCCAATTTTATAATAGACCTGCGAGTCGTAGACAACTAAATAAAAATAAATATTTTGATTTTGATTCACATATTATATTTTTTGGAGAAATTACACACTGATTTCTATTCTCTATACCCCTAAGTATAGAGAGTGAAGGTATAGAAAAGAAAAATAGTACTACCGTTTGTGGAATGCTAGTAGAAGCAGAACGCATCGTATATATCCTTACCTCGTTTTTACTCACGAAGAAGTTTTTTGTATCATTATGTGGTAGATATGAAATTTGAATCGGTTCGAAAACTTCAAATGTTCGAAAACAACACGAGAGTCGTAAATGCGGTATTTCTTGCAGAAATAATATGTTTTAAGGTCGATTTACACCAAACGAGCGAATGTTCATTTTATCCCCACTACGTCAAATTCTTCTAGTGTAAACAGGCGTAGAGCATTATTTCGTTGTACTTAGTGCGTTCGCAAAGATTCTTTAGAATATTCTAAGAATGCTAGCTCGCTCGGTGTAAACGGCGCAAGAGCGCTTGAACAGTTGCTTGGAGCATTCTAGCGTGTTCGGACGCGCTCGCGCCACTGAGCGGTCTCATCAAAGCGTTCTTGTGTTCTAGCGATTTTTTACATATCGTATCGATGAAATTATGGATTGGTCTCAAGAAAAATGTTAATAATGATAAAAGCCTACCGAAATTCCAGATGTCTATGGGATGCGACATATGAGCACTATAAAAATACAATTTACAAACAAGATGCTTGGCAGGAAATCGCAATACTACTGGAATGTAATGTTGAAGAATTAGAAAGACAGATGGACTTGCATCTTACCGCCGCAAGTGCTGCATTTATTATTAATAGTAAATGCAGCACTTGCAATAATGATATCGCTCTCAGAATCAGACATAGCGAAGCACTACCAATATAAACCACGGAATTGACTCGAATGAGCAAAGAACATTCGATCTAGCTTTCGTTCACACTAAAAGATTACGAAAGAATGCTCTTGTTCTAGCTCTAGCTCTATGTTCGTTTGATGTAAATCGACCTTTAGACGATGCGAATAAGAGCGTATAAAAATGAAAATAATTTCAAGTAAAAAGTAACTGTTAGAAAAAAGAACTTATGGTAACTACTGTACTAACAAATTACATTCCAGCATTTGCAAACCAATAACAAAATAAAATTTTATTACGATTTTTTGATCGTAAACACTTCGCCGCCTTTATTTGTTTTAGTAAGTATAGAAACAGTGGTATTTCTGTACTGAAACTATTTATAACTGAGTTTTTTTCTAACAAGTCTACGTGATGAGGAATGTCAAACGTTTTATAGGTGTTTACGTGCTGTCTGTTGCGATGTTGGTAAGTGTTAAATAGATTATTAAGTGTTTATCACAAACTGGTGGTAATTTAATACTTTCAGTTGTGCTTTGATGTTTATAGCGTTTGCTAAACTTTTTTAGCCTTTTGAAATACCACAGAATAAAGAAATACTTGAAAACTTATGATTTTATGGTTAGTCCTGCATAAAATATATTGTTCTCCTCCTTTTTAGGGTATCGAATAGGAGAACAACGAAGCACTAGTTGTTGAATATAGATACTTAGTATATATATAAGATATGGATAGTTTCAAGTTCATTGATCATAAGACTTCAAGATGACAGTGTAGTTTATAGCTAAAGCGCTTTAAACTGCATTAAATATTCAAATACAATATTCTTATTTTTGACATTTATCTAAGAATTTATATTTTATCAAATCGCTCATTTTAGCTCGCGGCTTTGTCCCTTTGGATCACATGGAATTTAATTTTGCAAATTTACTAGACCTGCATTAGACATTCGTCTTCTTAAGTGTGGAGACTACGAGAACACGTCCTAAGTCAGTCAGGACATAATGTTTTACATATTATGTACGAGTATCAATATTATTTAATTGTATTGTGGCAAAGGAATACCTAACAATCAATTCTAATGTGAATTCAAAGGTGCACTCATTGGACATGCCAAAGGAAGAATTGGACAAAGTGATAGAAGATGAAATAACGCAAAAGCTTAGCAACGACCTTCTGCAGAGCATCGAGAGGAAGTTTCAAGTGGATTTAGAGAAGTAAATATTTAAAATATTTTGATGTTGTTGAAGCATACTCATTATATTTAGGTTTAACAACTGTACATGCATAGGGAGTGAAAATCACTAGCTGTACAATTTCAAAGTCTAAACTCTACTTAATGTTTTTAGAATCTTCTGCCTTCCTTTCCACTGTATTCATTTAATGAAGAATGAAGCCAAGTTCTTCCTTCTAACAATTAATTTTGATCATACGGAACAACTGATCTAGATTATACGAGTACTTTTAAATTGTAATTACTATATAATCAAATTGTTTATACAAATATTACTTTAATGTCAGCGCCATTGTTTTTTGTAGATCTGTAGATATGGTTCTATTAAAAATCAAAATGCTTCTTCAAAATGGCACAACCCACATTCAAGACAAGCTGGTAGAGCTTCAGGGGATGCTTGACATTATCAAAAGTGAAGGAGAAAATGAGGTAATTATTAAATTTTCTATTAAACCTATACTTTTATGTTTAGAAGCCGATTATTTTTTCCTTTCTAAAATAGATTTGCTGCTGGCATTAATTCATTCCCACAAAGTACAAGAACTACAAAATTATCCGCGATAACTTAATTTTGTAGGGTAACGACAAACTCAAAACGATTTTAACCATTTTACTCTTGCATCAAGCAATTACCTTGGAACTATTTGCCCTACAACATTGGTGCCACGTGATACGCAATAGGATCAAACTAACAATATTACATTTTTTTGTCGTTGTAGTATTTTGAAGTAACCATATTTATTCTCTTAATTACAAATCACTTATTTGCTAATTTAATTAAGCCATACACTGAAAATGATTTATTTGTTCCATAGGTAGATCAATGCCTTCAAAATCACCAAAACGAGACCACGGCACTCGCGGAGAAGGCTCTTCATCAGATGGTAGTCTGTGGTTATGCTCTCATAGGCCACGACCCAGCGCAGGCAGTCTCCAGAGTCATAGGACTAAAGAGCATGATTGCTGAAGGAGTCAAACCAGTGAGTTTTTTTTTGAAGCAGTGATAGAATTGAGCTGTAATTGCTTTAGACTGCCGTGCAGTAGTTACATGGTTTGATCTCCACCGCCGGCTTGAGATTCACAGAATGGTGGAAGGGCTTTTTGTGAATGCTCACCTGGCTAGCTACCACCCGCAAGTAGGAAATCTATCACCATGCACTAACAGTGTTCCGGAAGCAGTCCTTGAGAAACTATCTTAAAATATCTGTTCTAATGAATTAATCTGATTGTTGGGCAATGAAAGAGGCGGACGAATGTAAAGTGCAAGAGATGCACAATATACGGAATAAATATAAAAAAAACTTGAAAGCCGCAGAAAAGTTGCAATAGACAGGCGTGGTATGCGCAATGGGAGAGACAACCAGCGTATAAAGAAGAGCATGAATTTGGACTGATATAAGGGTGGACAAAAGTCAATAATGGGCTATATGTATGGAAAGGATAGGTATGGAAAAGTAGTGAAATAGTTGTGTGGTGACATGCAATAGAATTGAGTAGTGGAAAAGAATATACTTTTTTTTTTGAGGGGGGGAAATGTGTGGGGCTTGAACCCACTAAAACCCCCCCGTGAGCAGTCCTCCGCCAAGGTGGGGCAAGATAGGGTCGCCCCGGGCTCACCTCGGGATCTCCTCGCCGCCACGAAGTGATACACTTCAGCGAGGATCTCCGCTTGAAGCTCCCAGGGGGGATCACTGGCCAACACGCAGGCTGCCGTCCAGGACACCGTCCGGTATCCGCGTATCGCCCTCGTCGCGACAACCCGCTGCGTGGAAAAGTATATACTGTGCCAACCACACTTAGCGTGGCTTAAGAATAAGATAAAGAAGTGTTGGATATATTAAGAATACGAAAGAGTGTTCTTAATAATGTTAAGAAATTACCTAGTTATATTGTATCATTTAGTTAAAACATACAGTGGAAACGACGATAATTTGGTAAAGTTTGTAGATCTAAACTGGCCCATTTATGCTTTGCGAAGCTTAAGAATGGCTATAAGCTATTGATCATCATAATTAACCGTTGCTCCCCTCACAAACATTCGACCAAAAATAGCCTTCACAAAAAGATTACAAAGTAGCGTAACTGCGCACGAGTTCAATTCTGAATACTTCGACATTACAATCCCAATCCGATACGTGATTCGGTTCTACAACAAAAATAGACCAGATTATAACAATAAATCTTCAGCTTCAATTTATCTGATGTTTAACGTAAATTGATTACTGCGTCGAAATATTTCAGATATTCCTCGATATTCAAAATATTAAGGCACATTTTCGCCGACCTCGTAACAGTTTGTACTAAAATACATCAAAAGCATGCTCCAGGTGGTTAAGAGTACATTAAAATTTACAGATATACGAAGAAAAGAAAGAAATTTACGGCTTACTCAAAGTGTGCGGTCATGACCACGAGACGCTGAAGAAGGTCATCAAATGCGTCATCTCGAAGGTTAGTGGCTTTTAGTGGATCTTTTTCTAATCTATGATAATGTGAGTGTAGTGGAAGTTTTACGCTGATAAGTACTTTAGATCAGACTTGAGCAATTGAAGATATTTTCATGTTCAATGTTTTAGTTGGCTCTGATATTTCAAATAAAATTAAGATGTATACTTAACCATACAAAAAACGACACAAGTTCTACAAAGTTTTGACTTCGGTTTTATGGACGATCTGAAGGCTTTTTGTGGAGTTTTTATTAAGAACTATCTTTGGGTATGTTCTATTTTTAGATATACACTTGGTTTATTTTAGTAAATGAGGGCATTAAGGTCGTAAAGAGCTCTTTTACGGCCATAATGTGCAACACCTTGCTCACGTCGCCTTGGTAGTAGTGGCATGGTGCTCATTTAGCATTTCTTTCTCTTAGATACCTTCTACGACATCTAAAAGAAGATAATGGAATAGTCTTTATATTATCAAGTCAGGAACTGTACAGCTTCACTGAACTCTACCTATAAATGTATTTTATTCAATTATTTGTATGTATGATCAAACATACACCAAGCTTTTTATCTATATAGATTTAAGTATGAAAATAGTTTAGCAATCTATGTATATGTTGTTGCATGAGCAATTGTATTTGATATTTTTCAGCCGACTTGAGGTTAGTTTCATTGTGGTTAAAATGCACCGTACAATTGCAATACCAATTGCGTAACTAAAAATATGGTGAATAAAACAATTCGTAAAATTATAAAGAATGAATATCACCAAAACAAGTTATGATTATATTTTCACATGTGGTTTATTTATCATATGTTTACTATAAGTATGCAAAATTTGTTTAAATGAAAAATGAGTTCTTTAATAAATGAATAAGTGTTATAGACATGATTAACAAATCATTTGATAAATTCAATGATAATATAAATCTGGTATATTTCACTCAGCAGTAGGCGGATGGACATGCTGTAAAAGATGATGATGTATAACAAGCATCAAGAAAACATCTATTCAAATAAGCTGGTCATTAGCAATTGATAAACAAAATTAGTATCGTACACAAACATGTATATAAACATAATATTTAAATTAGACACAACGCGTGTTCTTGTAATTAATGGTTTCTTCAGATCGTTCAAAAAGATTGACAAATTCCGGAAACTATAACTTCAATAGCCGTGACGTGAATCTGGGACGTGAACAGTGAAAATATTCCAAAATTCTTGGGAACCGTTAGTCATGTCCGGTGTGGAAACATGCATCGTTGAAACACGATTCCTGAAGTTTTACTGTAATCCACAAAAAATATCTGACATTTTTTGTTAAGAAAATGTAATAGCCCAATAAAATCTAGCTCTATGATCTAGTGTACAATGTCTGATCTAAATAAATGTTTAACTATTAAATAAACATTCAAAAATATAAATCTGCGAGAATGTCTTTCGAGTTTTTGCTATCAATATCTACGGAGAATAGTTACTTATTTAAAAATCAGAGATATCATGAAAATTATGTAACTGCACACTATGAAACAGCTTCGATAAGTCGTTAAAACATAGCCACTAGGCATAAAAAATCTTATTTATATGGGTTCTACTTCGGTCTTATTCATTGATTCAGCCGGCAATCAGCTACAATGATGTGAATTGGCGTAAAGTTCTTAAATCTCTAGAAGCAAATGCAACGCAATACTGCACAATACATATTATGCTCACTATGGCCTGTAATTCATATGAACAGAAGATGAAGCCTGACTAGAAGCCTAATATTCGGGCAATTCATTTTGTCACTCTGCTTCGTTTGTAACAATATATGTTTAATAAGATTTAAACTTTATTTTTTTGCAGTCTACAATCATAAAATCTGCCATGATGGATATCACCAGTAAACTTATAGAAGGTGTAGTAGATCTAACAAAACTGATGGCACATGGAGCCATGCACGAAGCTTGTCTCATAGAAGTTATCAAAACAACAGAAGACGAGGCTTTCGAACTGGTTCGGAAAATCAGAGTCTGTGCTCACGGCAACGCAAGTCAAGAAGTTCTGAAATATATTGCAGAAAATAATGCTACCGTTCTTGATATCAACCTAAGAGATAAGGCAAGTCCTGAAAAAGAAAGCGCTGAAAAAAACAGTGTTGAAAAAGAAAATCTTCATAAGGTAAGTATGGAGAACGAGGATGTTAAAATAAATACTGCTGATATTGAAAATGCAACAGATATGAATGCTATAATTAGAAGAATGTTTGCTCAGGATAAAGGTCAAAATTTGGACAAGAAAATTAAAAACAAACTAAATAAACTGAAAGAAAATTTGGAATCAGTTGATAATAACCTAATTTCTAGTTTAAAGAAAGACGATTATAAAACAGATAAATAAATGGATTTGCACATTTATGTGTTGTTTTATTCAACCGAATAAGAAATTAGATCAAACACTTAATCATGTTATCCCCTTTAATAACACTAAGACAGATAAATCTAATTCAACCAGATAAAAATAAATCCCTTATTAGTTAACATAGTAATAAATACAATTTTGTTTCATTTGGCTCGTGAATTGACCCCAAAACTGATAGACAGAGCTTTTTATAAGTCTTAAAATAGGTCGTGGTTGCGAAACGCTAAGTGTAAACGATGAGGGTGTACGAGTATATGCTCGCAGTGTTTACTTTGCGCTTTTTGTTTATGAGATCGTAAATGTAGTGTGTACGCTGCAGATTGATTTTGGGTATCGGATGTTGTTGATACACTGGGATTTTTTCAAAAATGCTAAGCTATCTCTTGATTACTATCTTACCTTTGGTAAGCGACGATTTAGTCGAAAATTATTGCAGGCATAGATTCGGCACTTATTCTGAAGAACTCACACTACTTGAAGCCAGATTATTGATTAAAATGCCAAAGACTGCCTCCATACTTCAACGTCGTAATGTTAATAAGTTTCTGTTGAAGAAAAAGGCAACAAAAGGTAACTTTTAAGAACCTGAATTAATATCTCTTTTGTAAGTCCTCACAGAAGAGTTTTATTTTCAAACTAGTTTGTTTATGAAGATTATTACAAACAACAGCGTAGTGTTTTTTATAATTGAATTTTGTCTAATTTTTTCGATGTACTTTTTTTATGCCTTATTGGTTTGCCTTTGACCATTATCTCACCTGATGGATGAAGTTATGATGTGGTCGAAGATGTTGTTCAGGCTAACCTAGAAGTACTGGCTCTCAAGGACAGCTGCCGGGACACACCGTTAGGTGCTTGGCGACAGATTTTCTACTTGAGGGTGGTTGCTAGTCAGACGGGCATTAGCAAAATACCCTACCACCATGCTATAATGACTGCCATTCTAAGACAACAACCGCGACTGACGGCTTAACATACCCTCCGAAGCACGGAAGCGCTCAGTAGTAATGTCACTAGCGGTCACCCATCCAACTCATGACCGCGGGCGACGTGGCTTAACTTTGCTGATCGGTTGAGAACAGCTAAGTACACTTCGCTACGAGCGCTTCAAATTTTATACTTTTAATAGTTAATAAAATAATTTTGTACTTTTAAAAGTTCAGATAAAAACTGAATATCCTGTGCATGATGTTCAAAGAAAGTATAATATATAACTATTATCTCTTCCAAAGGTGAATGCCTCTATTTCATCCTTTTTTTATTACCAATGTTTTTCATCAATCGTTCTGGCAACATTTTATGAACGTATAGACATTCAGACGTATGTCAGTATAAGAGCTCTCGATTTCTATAATTGTCGGTAGTAAAAAATTAAAAAAAAATAATAAAAAAATTGCTTAAATGTGTTACAGATAAGAAGTAACAGAAAGTTCATAATAGTATTCAGATTTACAAATTATTCGAGTACAAAATGTTTGTTCCCAGTGGGAGAACCCACGTCCCCCTATTCCGCGCCGGGTGTCAAACCACTGTGCCTAAAGCATAATCATTTGTAAATGTGTCTTTCGCTTAGCCCGCGATGGTGCCTTTAATCATATTTGAAATAGGATGGATGAAAAGAATTGAGGTTTATTAAATTACATGTTATCCATAGATGCCAATAAAGCAAGAGTAAGTTCATAATATATTACCGCGCAAGATCCTCTGCACATCGGACATACCTTACGTGCGTAAAAGTTTCTTTCTGTACACTCGTACAGAAAACTTGTATGCAGCGTGGTGATCTTTCATACGTACGCGAATTATTATTATTGTTTTTTTTTAAATGTTATTGTGAAGGAACAAGCACGAGGCCCACCTGATGTTAAGCGGTATCCTCTGCCTATAACAGATGCATTTCATCACAAGTGACGAACTGCACTGCGCCCATCACCTTGAGACATAGTTGTTAAGTCTCATTTTGCCTGTTATTTAACTGGCTCTCAAGGACTGCTCCCGGAACACACCGTTAGGTGCTTGGCGACAGATTTTCTACTTGAGGGTGGTCGCTAGCCAGGCGGGTATTCGCAAAATGCCCTTCCACCATGCGGTGAAGCTCAAGCTCTGGGCGGGATCCGAACCATGGACCTGCTGCGCGGCAGTCCATAGCCAATGCCACTGAGCCATCACTGCTTCAAAATCAAGTATTTGGTTGTAATAAAACGAAAACTTAAGCCTTACATGACAAAGAAAAACCTAAGACGCTTCGTAGTTATGCTTGGATAAGTAGTTAATATGTAGGGCAATCAAAGATGGCATGGGAGGATGGCACAAGCGTGGATATAAGCACAGAGATGCAAATGTTAAGTTCGACGTGTGGTGTTAATAGAATAGACAACATTTTGAATGAGTTTATCAAAGTAGTAGGTAAGATTAGGAATGAGAATATCAAAGTAAACTTGGAAGTAGCATTCGTAATATAAAAGTTAATGAGCAATAGATTTGGTTTGGACAAACAGTAGATCCATCTTGAGATAAAAAACAGTTTACATCAGTATTAACTTAAAATGAGTTGATCAATAAAAATATCTAAATGAATGAGATTGGTATGAGCTTGTTTTTTTTTATGTTATTTTGACGGAACAAGCCCGAGGCCCACCTGATGTTAATTGGACTAACCTCTGCCTATAACAGACGCATTTCGTCAGCGACGAATTGCACTGTGCCCGTCACACTGAGACGTCCAGTTGTTAAGTCTCATTAGCCTGTCATTTTTCTGGCTCTCAAAGACTGCTGCTGGAACACACTGTTAGGTGCTTGGCGACAGATTTTCTACTTGAGGGTGGTCGTTTCGCTGGTCGCCAGGCGGGCATTTACAAAATGTCCTTTCACCATGCGGTGAAGCTCAAGCTCTGGGCGGGATTTGAACCGTGGACCTGCTGCACGGCAGTCCACACCCAATGCCACTGAGCCATCACTGCTTCAAAATTTTCATTTTAATTTTTTGCTTTCAATGATTTGAAGTACAATGATAATGTCAAACTAGTACATCCATTTTATTAATTTGATCAAACGAATATAGTTAATGTGCTACATAATACTGCGTAAAACCTTGCAACTGTAGAATATAAGGAGGATATACAACAGTTATTAAGAATGGTAGGTACCTAAGTATCCTGTTTGCTGCAGATGGGAAAGCACTCTTAGACCTGAGGTATTTCTCCTATATATTAATACCCAAACGACATGTTTACTAAACAACTATTAATATTCATATACAATATTTACATTCACACCGGATACACGCAAATCTTTCATGGACTAAATATAAATTTTCGGGGAAATTATAATCAAAACAATGGTTCGGGCACGTGACCATACAAATATGGAGGAAAACCAATGTATGAAAGAAAACAAACGCAACAATGTGCATGTGTGTGTTTTTATTTTACATACCTATAGCCAATATTCCTTAGGCATGAAAGTTTATAATTAAACCTTACCAGAACAGATTTTTTCCAATTGAAGGGATGGTTCAGACACGTTCAAATTACGTTTCACATAATTTATATTAATAGGTGTGTTCGCGTAGGCTAACGTCACTGACACGAAACATTGGCAATATTCAGTCACTTTATGAAGCAAAACTAGAGGAGATTGCTGAGTCGGAACAGGCTAAGCAACGTCCGCTGCGGTAATTACTTAGATGAGTGACCGCTAGTTAACCGTTTAGTACCAAGCGTGCACGTGCTTTGGAGGGTACGGTAAGTCTTACGAGCTTACCATGAGGTGTTGCCAAACACCTCATGGTATGCTCCTTCTGGCAGCTGTCCTTCAGAGCTAGTAATTTTAGGTAAGCCTAAACAACATTTTCGACCACATCACCACTTTCTATATATAGAGCTCAAAAGGAGACCTACAAGAAATAAGAATAACTGTGTGTAATTTTAAAATTTATCTCGTATGTGCAAAATGAGGAAACAGCCCATATATGAGGTTCAAACTGAAAGTTCTTAGAAAATCAAAAACTGATTAAACTGGTAAGTTATTCGTTTTATTATATATTTTCAAAATAGTGTCCATTCATGTCAATACATCGCTGCATTTGATAGAACCACTGAGAAAAACACTTCGCTAACTCGTCCTTATGGGTCTCTTCGACGGCCTTTTGAAACGCAGCCACAGATTCCTCGGCGTCCATAAAACATTTTCATCGAAGTTTTCATTTTATTTTCGAGAACAAATAAAAATCGGAATACGCAAGGTCGGGGCTGTACGGCGGCTCACCCAGTAATTCCACGTTAGACGTCGCCAAATAGTCGACCGTTCGGCTGGCGGTGTGCGTCGAGGCGTCGTCGTAGTGAAGGATCCTACTGCGAGGTCGTTTCTCCCGAAGTTTTTCCAAGACCAGTGCTAACAATTGTTAGTGTTTAGTCTGCAGTAACTGTTTTTCGATCTTTTAAAACAATTGCCGCGTAATGACCTGTCCTTCCGAAGAACGATGCCACCGACCTTATTATCCACGCTTTGACCTCTCTTCACTTTAGTTGGCAACTCCTCGGAAGGAAACACCCACTGAGCAGACTGTTTTTTGGTTTCGGGATCATAACAGTAAATCCAATTTTCGTCACCCGTAACCATGTCGAACACAGAATTTGATTCACCTCCGTTAAATCCTTCAACCATTTAACCATTTATTTTGAAGCAGTGATGGCTCAGTGGCATTGGCTATGGACTGCCGCGCAGCAGGTCCATGGTTCGAATCCCGCCCAGAGCTTGAGCTTCACCGCATGGTGGAAGGGCATTTTGCGAATGCCCGCCTGGCTAGCGACCACCCTCAAGTAGAAAATCTGTCGCCAAGCACCTAACGGTGTGTTCCGGCAGTAGTCCTTGAGAGCCAGAAAAATTACAGGCTAATGAGACCTAACAACTGGACGTCTCAGTGTGACGGGCACAGTGCAATTCGTCGTTGACGAAATGCGTCTGTTATAGGCAGAGGTTAGTCCACTTAACATCAGGTGGGCCTCGGGCTTGTTCCGTCACAATAAAAAAAAAAAAAAAATTCATGGCACCAATCAACGTGACAGTTTTTGGACCTTGTTCAAATTATAAGGTATCCACCGGGCACAAATCTTCCTGACCGTTTGATATAACATAGTTCATGGACGATTTTGTGCACTTGGCTCATACCAATGCCTAAGCTTGTTCGAATCTGGTGATAGGTCACACTTCTATCAGTCTCTATCATACGCCGCACAACACTGATGTTCTCTTCAGACGTCGCCGTAGAAAGACGTCCCTCACGCAAATCATCGCTGAGATTAGTGCGTCCACGTTTTAACTCATTAAAACAGTTGTAAACAGTGTCACGAGATGGGGCTTCATCGTGAAATGCCAATCGTAGTCTATCATAACTTTCTTGTTGACTTAATTAACATCGCAAGTTATTTAAAAAGTTGCAAGAAAATTTTCTCGCGTTAATTTCATGCTGACGTGACTCGTTAAACAAATGATAATGGTCATTTAATAATTTATTATTTTCTACCGACTTCAAAAAAAGGAGGAGATACTCAATTCGTCCGTGTTTTCATGTTTGTTACCTCAGAACTTTTGACTGGGTGAATCGAATTTGATAATTCTATTTTTATTTAAAAATGTATGCTTGCCTTGTCGTCTCATTTAAATTTCATCATAATCGGTCAAGGCATTTTTGAGTTACACTCCAACAACTAAAAAATATTTTCCTATTTTGATGATATAGTGATTGACAGTGATTGACAATCAGTTCCATAAATAGCACGGGTCACTCAAAAGTTTAAAACTTTTTTTACCAAGAAATTGATCTAACTTCAACACTCAAATGTGTGAAATAACTTGCCGAAGTTGGTACCATGCGCACACTAATAGGTACTTTTGAACCATCATGGTACCGACTTCAACAAGTTATTTCACACATTTGAGTGTTGAAGTTGGTTCTATTTTTTGGTAAACATTTTTCTTTACTATTTACATTACGTATAACACAGCGCGTCTCAACTAAGTCATTTAGGACTAAATAAATAAAGATAGAATATTTCTAAAAATATAAACGTCACATTAACGGTTTTTGGTTAAAAACGTCCAATTTAGTCACGGACATAATTTTGAAAAGTAGCAGTGACTGAATTATTCAGTTGCCGTCACCACAAAAATAATTTGTTGTGCATTTTGTATTTGCAGTATAAACACAACATTTTTTTATTATTTTCTATTGTATGCGGCTATAAGATAGAAAGAGAGATGCCTTGTAGGTCAATATAAATATTACGCACTGCGTGTTATTTTTTTTTTTATGCCTGACAGGTTAGCTTTTGACCACTATCACACCTGATGGTAAGTGATGATGTGGTCGAAGATGTTGTTCAGGCTAACCTAGAAGTACTGGCTCTCAAGGACAGCTGCCGGAACACACCGTTAGGTGCTTGGCGACAGATTTTCTACTTGAGGGTGGTAGCTAGCCAGGCGGGCATTCGCAAAATGCCCTACCACCATGCTATAACGACTGCCATCCTAAGACAACAACCGGGACCGACGGCTTAACGTGCCCTCCGAAGCACGGAAACGCTCAGTAGTAATGTCACTAGCGGTCACCCATCCAACTCATGACCTCGCGCGACGTTGCTTAACTTTGCTGATCGGTTGAGAACAGCTAAGTAAACTTGTGTTAAACTAAAGTGCACTTTATTGCTTGGTAGCTAGAGTTGCTTATTATTTGAATGGCTTTGCGGAGTAATCCTTCTGGTCCTTTTTATTCAATGCCTTAGGGATGTATCATGGAAACCATAAAAGATAGTCGGTTATTGTTGTTTTCTTCGTGCTTCTCACTTTACTGGATTTGTCTATAGTATAAATTTGACACGCAACCTCGCATTTTTGCACTTGATTTAATGTTTAAGAAATTATGGCAAATAATAAAGTGATGACTAAACTTCTTTGACCAAAAGATTGCTAAAAACCTCTACTTGAATCACAGGTCTCATAAACCATTTCCGAAGCCTTTTTATGACCCTATTTTTACCAGAGATCTTCACAAGTGGATCTAACATTTGTAAACCGTCCATAAACCCTCAATATTAGTAACGATCGTCATCAATAGTGCCAAGGCTCGTGCTGACGCGCGATCGACGTTTATATCGACATAAGATCTCACTTATAGTGAGTAACGGTGTTAAAATACGCACCCACTTATATCATTGTTATAGTCGTATGGATTGCTCATAATGAGTTATATTTATAAGCTGATAGGTTAGTCATTTGCCGAAGAGGAAGCTTGCAAGTATCAGTAGTAGCATTAAAGCTAGAATAGGAACTTGTTGTAAGACTGCAGCACGAAGACGTCGCACGCCATGTAACAGATTTTCTTCTGAGGGGAGAAAGAGGCTTGCTTTCAAACTTATAAGATTTGTTCTATATGTCAAACTCGTGGCACAATTCAGACTATTGATCAGACTATCGCTACCCATGGAACAGTGACGGCCATCAACGACCACCGCTTCAAAGTTTAAAGACAGGAAAACGGTTTTATGTAACTTTTGAATTAAGATACTAACTCTTCTATCCATTCGGTTTAATACTTGCAGCTAAATTTCACTATCTGACGTCCCGACTCTTTCTACTTCGTACTGCTACAATGTGGAATCAGCTGCCATGTGAATATTTCCCTACCGATACGACTTAGAAGCCTTGAGTTCAAGAGAAGCTAGAAGAGAAGAGAAGAGAGCTCATTTACTCCTAAAAGGCCGGCAACGCCACCTCAGGCAAACCCCAGAGGTCTCAAGCGGATGTTTGCGGGCAACGGTGATCACTTACCCCGTGATGAGCCACTAGGCTTGTGTGCCCTCCTAAACCATAAGAATAACAACTACTAGCTACATTTAAAATGCCTACTACAACGAAATAAAACATTTGAACCACGAACAAAGTACGAACCCCCAACCGATCCATCCCATAAGACGGGCATATACTGGACCATACGTAGCAGTATTTGAACAAAATTCATATCTCCCCTTAATCGACATTAAAGATTTACTTCAAAATGTATATCGATGTAAATCGATAGATAAACATAATATACTCAGTCTATTCATCAAAAAAGGATCAAATCAAAGCAAGCGGCGTCCATGTTGAAAATTAATGTTTTCTTGCATTTCAGACGGAGCGACAACCGTAACTGTAAAGTTGCGCAGTGCGCTGATATATAATATCATATATATGGGCATAAATCAATGTTGATTTCTTAGATTTTTTTTGGTTCGTGTTGGCTGGCAACATACTGCTAATTTGGGTCTTATGAAGTGGTAAAAATTAAAAATAGCTCAGCGCTGCGCTGTCGTCTGCCTAATGTGCAGTAAGACTCTTATCACGGAGCCCTAAATGTTACGCAATAAGTTTATAACAATATTTTTCGAAGCGCTCGTAGCGAAGTTTACTTAGCTGTTCTCAACCGATCAGCAAAGTTAAGCAACGTCGCGCGCGGTCAGGAGTTGGATGGGTGACCGCTAGTGACATTACTACTGAGCGTTTCCGTGCTTCGGAGGGCACGTTAAGCCGTCGGTCCCGGTTGTCGTCTTAGGATGGCAGTCGTTATAGCATGGTGGTAGGGCATTTTGCGAATGACCGCCTGGCTAGCTACCACCCTCAAGTAGAAAGTCTGTCGCCAAGCACCTAACGGTGTGTTCCGGCAGTTAGGTGCTTGGCTTTGGCGTATTTTCGTTGTTGAGGATTTTTCCATGCTAAGTACTTTGATAATATAAATACTTACTTGATTTAGTACATGCATTAAACTGTGCTTTATGAAGAAACACATAAAACATGATCTTACTTTTTGTTGAGACAATATATCTACTACTAGATATATGTAGCTATATAAAGTCCACATGGTACATTCGAATACCAAAGTTGAAGTCGCGAATATTTAGAGTGGTATCCAGGTCAAGAGATATTTCTGCTGTATATAGTTCCTAGTAAGCTGCAAAAGCTAAACATAACCATGCGGATAAGTATAGACCGTCTCGCCGGGTATCTCTCAACACCTGCCATCGTTACGGGCTGGGACGTTTCCGCATATTGGCCGGCTTTTGCGAACATATCTCTGTTGAACGTGTTGGGAACTGAATTATATAAAGAGATTTACCTATCATTCGACTATATCGTTCAAAATCTGATCAAAACTTAAAAAAGTTTTACAATATTTTGTGACGTTTGATATATGATGTACCTATTTACATCTACCGGCCACAGTTCCCATAAGATGCAATGTCTTTGATGACTTCGATAGCAATGTCAGCCGTTAATCCGTATGCAGAAAATATCTCTTTGTTGATACGATCTATTTATTTACCACAAGAAATAGAAACATCTGGAATGCCAGCCAGAAATAGTGCTTCTCCATATGTTAGGTTAGAGCATGAGTCCGCCTTGGTGGGTACAACCACATTGTCAAGCAGTAGTGTGCAAATATTAGTGAGTTTAGGCGTGAATCACTGCAGCAAGTGAAATTAGTGGAGTGAGGAGTGAAATACAGTGTCACGCAGAATGAGAAAGGCGACACTGCGACTGTGATGGACAAGCAAAATGCTTACCATCAGGCAGGAAACTTGACCAGCCCGTCACAAACGAACTTATCAGCACCTAATTTATCATAATCTGAGATCTACATACCTTTGAGGCATTAGTAATATGTTATAAGAGTATATCATTGTATAAAAAATATTACGCATAAATGTTATGTGTATTTTTTTTTATGTAATTGGACGTATCAAGCACGATGCCCACCTGATGTTATGCGAACTAACCTCTACCTATAACAGATGCATTTCATCACAAGTCACGAATTGCACTGCGCCCGTCACCTTGGGACATAGTTGTTAAGTCTCATGTGCCTGTAATTTCACTGGCTCTCAAGGACTGCTACCGGAACACACCGTTAGGTGCTTGGCGACAGACTTTCTACTTGAGGGTGGTCGCTAGCCAGGCGGGCATTCGCAAAATGCCCTACCACCATGCGGTGAAGCTCAAGCCCGCGGCGGGATTCGAACCATAGACCTGCGGCACGGCAGTCCATAGTCAATGCCACTGAGCCATCACTGCTTCAAAAAATGTGGTCTAAACTATCTGATTATATCGTGATATCTATCCACAATAGTTTTCATCTATATGTTATTACCAAATTACAAAATTTACGAGACATAAAATTATAGTCATGTGCGGGATTCGAACCCGCGTTCATCCACCCCTTTAGGCGGGGTATGCTCTATTGACCAATTGAGCTAACATGACACATTGACTCCTAACTCTAATTTTTGCTCTCGTTCTTCAACCATCGTATCGGGATGGAGCGAAACCTATAGTTCAACTTCAAGCCCGTGGCGGGATTCGAACCATGGACCTGCGGCACGGCAGTCCATAGACAATGCCACTGAGCCATCACTGCTTCACACAGGTCATGTAATCATCGTATTTTCCTAAACTTATCAGAGCGTTTGCTCGATGCGACGCATGATCTTAATACTGGCACCTATTTGGCTCAACGAATAAGCATTGCAATCCAACTAGGCAATGCTGCCAGCATGCTGGACACGCTGCCAATTAAGAGTGGACTGGAGCAATTTAACTGCTTAAGAGTCTGCAATGGCTTTTAGGTTGTATAAATGCTTTCATTGTAGTTGCTGTAGTGGTCTATAGATGGTAGTATTTTGTTAATAAAGGCATACCGTCGATAAAAAACAATTCGTGGCTCCATTCGTTAGTGGGATAACATATTTTTTTCAGTAGCATTCCAATTTTCGATAGACGGCAATAGCCCTACTTGCTATTACAGAACATATTTGACCTCTGATAACCCTCTCTGGTCTTAAAAGCGTGGGAATATTATGTCTGGATAATAATTTATCCGTTTCATTTTGGCGTAGCGTCAAAACCCACATTTGATAGGGCAACTTAAAATATTTTATATGCTTTAAATTATTATATTAATTTCGTGATCGTCTCTTTGAATCCATTGTAAAAGAGAAGTTGCCAAAACGTTTGTTAAAATAGATCGGGAGCAGTATTAGTAGTTGTTACAGATGTTTCCTATCCGTGCTTTTGTGTGCATTGAAATAGCTTTTGAAATAATGGTGGATTTTATTTTAGTAGAGTATTATACTTATAAATCGTTAATCATACATAATATCAACCGGAACGCCCATCGATGAACAAGGTCTCGTATTAGGGGGATTTGAAATCCCCACACTGAGAAAAATCTAAAGTCAAAAGCGCCCTAATGACGTCCAATTTATATGGTATAAGGCGAAAAAACGACCAAACGTAAATACGTACAAAAACGCCTTCGAACAAGAAGGCGTTAAACGAGGTCAGTGAAGGCGAATGTTTCTTTTCGTCTTCATTTAAGGTGTATTTTGTGGTCTTTCTTAAATATTGACTTTTCGATGAGGCTGATTAAGTCGTACGTTACAGTGATAATCACCGTATATAAACCGCCGCAAGAGTAAGGTATATTTTGTGGTCAATACTGCAATTATTATCGTAAAACAAGTTCAATTCTGAAAATACTTTACGGAAGGCGTTTTTGACGGTTGTGTTTATTATAAAACATGGTACATTTTTATTGATTGGTGAAAATCATCTTAAGAGTTGTGAATTCATCTTACGTATTTACAATTCAACAGTAAAAGGTCAAATTTGATGTAAGCCTTTAAGTCGTTTTTCTCAGTGCACGCCTGGCAGGCGTCTTGGGAATCGCAGTACTCAGAAGTTGTCAGTACTTCAGTAGGCGCTGTTTCCCACTTTCAAGTATTTTTACACTAAGTTGCCGCTTACGAAAACCATGAGAATAAATGGGAGGGTAATATACACAGCACCCTACGGGGATCATAATGAAAGCAAAAAATCACCCCTGTTGACTAAAAACCAAATCCCGTAAACCATTTGATTTAGTTATTGGTAACTTTAGGTAGTTTATACATAGTAGACGTCGGCGAAGAAAAGTCGTTCTCCCTACCATTATGCTCGAAACCCGCGAATGCTGATATTATCAGACGCTCATCACCAATGCGAGTGCGCAGCTGCGTCTGTGTCGCCCCGTCGTAAATATGTGTGAAACACACATGAATTTCATTTCAAAAAAACATTTTTGCATTGTTTATTATTTAAAGTCTTTTTTCAAGGAGCTAAATTTTTAGTACATATTAAGTGAGCTGCAGAAATTAAGAGTAATAAGGTACAACGTCAACAACGAAAGCAAAATTACAGGCACATGATACTTAACAACTGTATGACTCAGGTGTCGTATGTATGCCGCTTAACATCAGTTGGGCTTCGTGCTTGTTCCATCACAATCACTTAAAATAAAATACGTGAAATAAAAATGCAGTCAATGCAAAAATCACAACTCTAACACAATATAGACTGTAGAATATCAAACATTAGGTAGAACGATTTTACAATTTTATTTTAACACCTAATGATTAATTTTAATATAATTTCTTTGCTGCGCCACGGAAATAATAAATCTCTGCATCGGCTGAAAACACTATTTTAAACAATTCTTCACAAGTCAAACAAACTAATGTGAGACTTCCTGGTGCAACGCTATATTTCACAACTGCTCTAATATAATAGTAACATTAAATTGTATTTTATAGACGTTTTTTAGGAATTATGAACTGATTTCCTTGTTATTTACACTGTAGTTGAAAGAAAAGCAGGATGCGCACCCCGTTACAAACTACTATTGAAGCACATAATATACACGCATACCAAGTGCATGACAACTGGAGAGCATAATATAAAGAAACGTCAAATATATATTCAAACAGAGTCAATTACATTTTAATATATAAAAAATAATTTAATAAAATCTATCTCTAACCTGCATCCGTGAAGAAGGCTGAGTGTCGGTTGGGGCTGGACGGCACTGACGCTGATGCTGAGGTAAGGAAGGCTCTCTTCACCTTCGTCCACTTAGAGGCTCTCGGTGGTCGGTGCTGCGGAGGCCTGGCTCCAAGCTCTAGGGACCGTTGTTTGCGAAGGATTGGGTGTGGCTCGGATTCTGAAAAAGGTGATAGGGATCACAATTCTGAATCTATTTAATTTAGAAGTAATATTATCGAATCCAAGAATAAAAATCCACGAAGAAATTGAGCTCTCCTTTCTCCACTTACCCAATTCTTCCGAAGAAGGTATAGTCAAAGTCAAAACAGGTGGCGCATCGCTGTCCCCACCGTCGCTGAAGGATCTGCGCCTCAGTGGCACCACGTCAGGGGAGCTCTTCGACCCTCGTGTGGATTTCTTCTTGACCGACTCACGGTGGGTTTGGATGATGTCACGCATCTTTCCCCAAGGAGTCTTGTGCAGTTTATTGGGTGATGGTGATGTTGAACTATCATCCTAAGGTGAATAAATTAACGTTTTTTAATTCAGAGTTCGCTTCATCGTAAAGAATTGATCAGATTTTCACCAACATCTCACCTGTTGGTATGTGTTGTTGTGATAGATGTATGTGGTATGTGTTGTTGAGAACATGGGATCTGACTCTCAAGAATCACACTATTAGGTGCTTGGCGAAACATTTTATACATGTTTAGGGTTCCGTACCCAAAGGGTAAAAACGGGACCCTATTACTGAGACTTCGCTGTCCGTCCGACCGTCTGTCACTAGGCAGTATCTCAAGAACGGTGATAGACAGTTGAAATTTTCACAAATGATGAATTTCCATTGCTGCTATAATAAATATTTACTTACAATGAAACATCCAGTAATATTCAAGTTCCCATACAACAAACTTGATTTTTTTACCGTTTCTTGCTCGATACTAATAGCGGTGACAGGTAGAAAAGTGTCTGTAACTTGCAATATTAGGTTACAGATAATGGTAAAGAACCCTTCGCGCGCGAGTCACACTCGCACTTGGCCGGTTTATTATTATTTATAGTTCTTGTTAATGGCTTTAAGGTTTTATTTTATTTTTTATTTATATCTGATCGGCTAACCTTTGACCACTGTCTCACCTGATGTTAAGTTATGATGTGATTAAAGATATTGTTCAGGATAACCTTGATTTATTGGCTCTTAAGGACAGTTGCAGGACGTTAAGTGCATTACGACAGATTTTCTACTTGAGGGTTACTTGTCATCACTTGGATGGGTAACCGGTAATGGCATCAATACTGACGGCTTCCGTGCTGCCGTACCAGCAGCCAGATTGGCAAATGTAAAATGTCCTACCAACATGTTATAACGATGCCATCCTAAAACAACAACAGGGACCGACGGCAGCACGGAAACCCTCAGTATTGGTGCCATTAGCGGTCATCCATCCAAGTGATGACAACAAGGTAGGTACGCTACTATAGTGCTTCTTAGGCACATACAGAAAATGTGTCTGGAAATAATGCATGGAGAATTACTGCTAAAAAGTTACATTCAAAATAGGTACCTGCTGTGGAAATATGTAATCACTGCGCTATTTCAAATACTACCGGATGTTTCAACTATAGCTATAACTTCAAGAATTTCAGCAGCAAACTAGTTGAGATACATGGACCTTAAGTAACTATCATAAGGGTGTATTTTGTCTGCGTTTCTCTGTCAGTATATTGTATTGGATCTAGCCAAATGTTTGAATGAAACTATAAGAAAACTGTAGCTGCTCTATTATAGAAGTAGGTGGTTACCTGCGTGGGCGCATGTAGGAATGTGTTGTCGTTCTCGTCACAACGGAGACTCTTGCGGCTAACACCTGCAATAATTTTATTGGAATTAGGATAGGTCACGATAAATATGTAAGGATTCAAAAGTTACACTTTTGAAGCAGTGATCGCTCAGTGGCATTGGCTATGGACTGCCGTGCAGCAGGTCCATGGTTCGAATTCCGCCGCGGGCTTGAGCTTCACCGCATGGTGGAAGGGCATTTTGGCAATGCCCGCCTGGCTAGCGACCACCCTCAAGTAGAAAATCTGTCGCCAAGCACATAACAGTGTGTTCCGGCAGCAGTCCTTGAGAGCCAGTAAAATTACAGGCACATGAGACCTAACAACTGTACGTCTCAGTGTGATGGGCACAGTGCAATTCGTGTTATTGAAATGCGTCTGTTATAAGTAGAGGTTAGTCCACTTAACATCAGGTGGGCATCGGGCTTGTTCTATCACAACAACATAAAAAAAATGTAATAAAATATTAAAAAAAAATCTACATAATTTTTCAGGTCATATAGCCAAAGTGCAACACAAAGCTGTATTAAAGTATTGAGGCTGGATTTCCGTTTGTCCGGTTGTTTGTCATGAATCATAAAATTTAAATTTACATATTTTGTTTACAAAATTATAACGAAATGTGAACCACGAGCGGGATTACAACCCGCGACCTGAGATGGATATCTCTATAGCCGGGACATGCTCTAGCAATTGAGCTATCGTGCTGAGTGAGTCATAACTCAAATGTATCAACTGAATAGAAATAAACAAGATTAAATGTTCATAACTACATATAATCACGCCTGTATTCCCCGAAGGGGTACGCAGAGATGTGTAAACACTCACGGTTCGCCAATTAGGTTTGGTCCCATTTAATAGGTTGCGAGCCTATTGACATTCACCGGGCACAGTTTCAGGGTTATACAAAATGTTTTCTCTAACACACTGGACGAAACACAACATATTACGAATAATATGTTTCCGCTAAGAACAACATAAGACAAGAACAAGATAACAACATATAAGAAAGAAACAAGACTATAAATTTTCAATTAGCTTGAAGCAGTGATGGCTCAGTGGCATTTACTATGGACCGCCGTGCAGCAGGTCCATGGTTCGATACCCACCGCGGGTTGAGCTTCACCACATGGTGGAAGGGCATTTTGCGAGTGCCCGCCTGGCTAGCGAACACCCTCAAGTATAAAGTCTGTCAAGCACCGAACGGTGTGTTCCGGCAGCAGTCCTAGAGAGCCAGTAAAATTACAGGCACATGAGACTTAACAACTGTACGTCTCACTGTGACGGGCACAGTGCAATTCGTCGTTGACGAAATGCATCTGTAATAGGCAGAGGTAAATGGCTTAACATCAGGTGGGCCTCAGGCTTGTTCCGTCGGAATAACATATAAAAAAAACTAATTTACGACAACGCAATCCAAACTTTCTTTAGCTTTGTAATTCTTGCATTAACACCCTCCAAGCGAATAAGCTTACAAAACTACAACAATAAGGGACGAAGGTCGCGGGTTTGAATCCCGCATGTGATCAAGCATTTTCCAAAATTAGGTTGGCTCCGATACATATACCGTAATATAATTTTTTTTATTACTCTAGCATATAGGGTTTTCCTCCTGGGGTGCCGGCCTAGAATCGCACCCCTTATATCTTCCTGTAGGACTCGTAAGAGGTGACAAAAGGTAAAACACCAAAAGGTTAGTAGCAACGCCTTCTGAAAAACAATTGCCATCCAACACTGCGATCCCAAGACGCCTGCCAAGCGTCAGGATCATGACAAACCACTCCCCCTTTCCTAATGAAGAAAGCAATTGGCTTGTTGGTGGCATCGGTGTTCATACTTCTGTTACTTATGATTTATTATTTACTATAATATTTTGATAGTTGTATACATTAAAAGTATTACAATATGTTCTTACAATATATAAAAGCACATTGCGCGAAACGAGACGTCAATGGGGGCGTCCCGAGATCTCCTAGAAAAAGACCATCGGATGTTGTCGAAACTATAGTCGGAACTATCTGACTATATCATGATATCTATCCACAATAGTTTTCATCTATATCATCATCATCATCATCATCAGCCGGAAGACGTCCACTGTTGAACAAAGGCCTCCCCCATATAACGCCACAAAGAACAGCTATTAGCCACTTGTAACCACTGGCTACCCGCGACTTTCACGATGTCGTCAGTCCACCTAGTGGGGGGCCTACCAACTCTACGTCTTTCGGTGTAGTGTAGTAACCACTCGAGAACCTTTCTTCCCCATCGGTTATCAGTTCGTCGAGCAATGTGGCCCGCCCATCGCCACTTCAACTTGCTAATTCTGAGAGCTATGTCGGTGACTTTGGTTCTTTGGCGAATATCCACGTTCCGGATTTTATCGCGCAAAGAAACTCCGAGCATAGCTCTCTCCATAGCTCGTTGAGCGACTCTGAGCTTGTCTATAAGGGCCACAGTCAGGGACCACGTCTCAGTGCCATAAGTCATCACTGGCAACACACACTGATTGAAGACTTTGGTCTTCAGGCTCTGCGGGATCTTCGACGAGAAGATGTCGCGTAACTTCCCGAACGCTGCCCATCCGAGTTGGATTCTTCGGGCGACCTCTTTGTCGAAGTTGGACCTACCTAACTGGACAGTCTGTCCCAGGTATATATAATGGTCAACAACTTCGAGCGTATCGTTCCCAACAACTACAGGTACGGGTGCAACATGGATATTAGACATAATTTTCGTCTTGTCCATGTTCATTTTATGACCCACCTGTTGGGAAACTCTACTGAGGTCACCGAGCATTGTACTGAGTTCCTCAAGCGACTCTGCCATTATGACTATATCATCGGCGAAACGAAGGTGAGTGATGTATTCGCCATAGATGTTGAAGCCGAATTCTTTCCAGTCCAAGAGCTTAAAAACGTCCTCCAACGCATTTGTGAACAGTTTCGGAGAAATAACATCTCCCTGTCTCACGCCTCGTTGCAGTTGGATTGGTTCCGTGCTCTTGTCCTGTAGTCGAATCGACATGGTGGCGTTTCTATACAAACACTTCAGCGCTTCGACGTACCTATAGTCGATTTGGCATCGCTGGAGAGACTGCAGTACGGCCCAGGTTTCGATTGAATCGAAGGCTTTCTCATAGTCCACAAACGCTAAACATAATGGCCGATTATACTCCTCAGTCTTCTGTATAATCTGGCGGAGCGTATGGATGTGGTCTATGGTGCTAAAGCCTTTTCGGAACCCGGCTTGTTCGGGAGGCTTGAAGTCATCAAACCTACGAGCAAGACGATTCGTAATGACTCTCGAAAACAGCTTATAAACATGGCTCAGAATAGAAATGGGCCCGTAGTTCTTCAACAAGGTCTTGTCACCTTTTTTGAAGAACAGTACCACTACACTTCTGCTCCATGCTTCTGGCGTTTTACCTTCAAGGATGACGGAGTTAAATAACTTCTGGAGGACTGAGAGTACCGGTTTTCCACCCGCTCTCAGAAGTTCTGTCGTGATTACGTCACGCCTCACGCCTCTAACGATACGGTGATCGCTACCGGTTTTCACCTTATGGATCACAGAGACATCATTGAATATTTGCTTTTTAGTCGTCATGATAAACTCGATCTCATTTTTTGTTGAACCATCAGGGCTTATCCACGTCCCACTTCCTGGATGGTCGGTTCTCGAAAAAGGAGTTCATCGCAAAGAGTCCTCCTTTTCCATGAAGTCGACCAGCCGTTGGCCCCTCTGGTTCTGCTGCCCATATCCAAATGGCCCCACTCTCAACTCATCGCTATTCCGTGTGCCCAACTTGGCGTTGAAATCCCCCATAACAACGGTGAAGTAAGTTTAGGAGGAATGTATGGCTTCAGATATCTCCTCATACATAGCCTCTATTTCATCGTCTGAGCGTGTCGAGGTCGGTGCGTAAACCTGTATGACCTTCAGCGAATACCGTTTGGTGATTCTGAGTATAAGGTACGCTACCCTACTCGACACACTTTCGACTTTTACGACGTTGTTAACAAGGGACTTCCGGACGAGAAACCCAACACCACCTTGAGATTTTTGGTGACCTTCCCGGTAGAATAACAAGTTACCGGAGTCAAGGATAACGGTGTCCTGTCCCTGTCTTCGGACTTCCGATAATCCCATGACATCCCAGCGAACTTGTTCAGTTCTTCTTCCAGCTCGACAATCTTGTGGTCCTCCCTGAGCGTACGAACATTGTGTGTTGCCAGGGCCAAGGGTCGTCGTTTATGAGTGTGGTAGCCGTGCATCTGCCGGGGATTCTTCGCACCCCCTGCTCCACCGTTACCTGGCCTGCTACCGGGGCCAGGAATAATAGAGCTGCCGGGGACTGGGGGCCGAGTTGTGTTTGTGCTTGTCATGTGGAGGGTTTTGCCATAATCCCCACGCTTGGCAGGCGTCTTGGGGATCGCAGTTAGTTGTTAAGTTCTCAGAAGGCGCTGCTGCCCACCTTCCGGTATTTATTCCCTTAGTCGCCTTTTACGACACCCACGGGAAGAGATGGGGGGGTGACATTCTAACCCGGCACCCCACGGTTCATCTATAAATTATTACAAAATTTATGAGAGATAAAATTATAGTCATGTGCGGGATTCGAACCTGCGACCATACATTATGAACGGTTACTACAACGGTTCATAATGTATGGTTCTACCATTAGACTAGACGATCACACCTTGGCCAAAACTACTACCAGTCCAACACTCAAGAATAGGTTAAACTATTCATTTACATTAATAATTAATGTAATCATTTAGATTAATCATAATAAAATATAATAAAAAAAAAACAGGTTAGGTTGTTACAATTTGGTCCCCGTGACCAGGATTTCTAAATAATTACATAAAAAAAATGAATTAAAAAAGAGATACTTAGGGGTCTTTACAATAATTTGGCTGGTAGAATTGGCACGGTTCTTCTGAATAATACAGCGACAAACAAACTTCAAAATGAACAAGAGGTATTTCAAAAAAGTTTTAAAAAGTACCTGCATCAATTCTCAACTCTTCGCAGGATGAGTTGGGAGTGAGTGACAATGCGCTGCCTGGCGTCAAACTAGCTGAGTCTCTCGGTTCAGGATTCGCCAAGGTTGCCGTTGAAGGGGAAGGTCCAGCTAGCGCAATGGTGGCTGATGATGGAGAGGATCCTGCTAACGCCACAGCGCCCACCATCGCACCGGCTGCGACGGCACCAGCTGCGCCACCCATGGCGCCCATTGCGGACGGCCATTGGGCTTTCTCCCACCTGAAAACAACATTTTGTTAAATGATTTCAAATTAATGACACTCGATTGTCGAAGGCAGCTCTAATAGTCTTAAACACGTTCTTGTTGCTGATAGGCTGCTTTTGAGTTTACAGTCCAGGATGTCGTCCTGTTGGATATCGTAAAAAGCGCCTAAGTGAAAATGCGCCCAATGAGCAACACGCCACCTCGACTTGAGCGGGGGCGTTGCTTTACATTGGGCAGCACCAGAGGGCTCCATATATACAGGGTTATTGGTAAAATGCTAACAACCTCTTAGGGTTGGCTTCTGCTAGTCCTAAGAAACATTTTGAGAAGTTTTGTTTTGTTTTTTTTTTTATTTTCTTTTGTGATTTTTTATAATATGTTATTGACTGAATAAGCACGAGGACCACCTGATGACAAAAGTCTTTTGTGCCTGTAATGTATTATTTCATATTTTTAAGGTTCCGTACCCAAAGGGTAAAAACGGGACCCTATTACTGAGACTTGGATGTCCGTCCGACCGTCCGTCCGTCTGTCACCAGGCTGTATCTCAAGAACAGTGATAGCCAGACAGTTGAAATTTACACAGATGATGTATTTCTATTGCCACTATAACAAAAAATACTAAAAATAAAATAAAATTAATATTTAAGGGGGCTCCCATACAACAAACTTGATTTTTTTATCGTTTCTTGCTCGATACTATTCACAGAATATTTAGTTTTATGGTCTCTTTAAATATAATTAGTTAAAATAAAATTAAATAAATAATTAAGAGGGCACCCATACAATAAGAGGTTTTTGCCGTTTATTTGGTAAAAATAACAAAAATGATGAAAACAGGTAGAAACTAGAAATGTTCACCGAATATTTAGTTATTCGGTTTGGCTGCGTGGCGTTTGTGACGTCACGTCGGCTTAGCAGGAAAATTAGGCGGAATTGTCACTAGATATATTTTTTAAGTGTTTTATTAAAATATCAATTTAATGTTTACTTAAAATATTTAAAAAAATATTTGTTATTATTAAATATGGATTTCCGCAAAGTAACGCCTGAATCTATTCATTATCTTTAGACATCTAATGATGTTTACAACAATGGTTAACATCTTCACTTTGAAAACTATCGCGAGTTTTATCCATATATGGGTCCTAGCCGATTCCTAATAAGTTAGAATGATTACTATGGTTACAAACCATTCCAGCCCTAAATATGTAAGCATTTACTACTAGATTTTCCCACTCTTAATAGGTAGGAAGCACTGTCTCCCACCCGCTACTAAGATCAAACGTTTATTGGTTGTGTTTATGCTTTAATTGTATTGTTAGTAGACATAATTATACCCTACATAGATGGTATAAGGGTAGGAAGATGGAGACTTATCACTAACCTGCTTGGTTTGACTTTTAAACACTTTCTGAAAAATAACTCATGCAATCATGTTCAGACTCAAAGCCCGGAGAAGTATCACTGCGCGGCGTAGTTTACTAGGTTGCATGCCCCCGAAATACATTTTTGTGTGATGATTAATAGTTGTTCTAGGATTTAGATTTTTCGTTAATGTATATGTCAAGTCTATTGGTGTATATGTTCACGTCTAGCAAGACACGGGGAATCCCAGTGCAAGGAAATGGATGCGTAACGTATTTTTTTACGTCGGTATATCTAGTATGTATTGTCACTTCATCTTGGTCTATATTGTAGCGTTGAGAGGCAGTTCTATCAGTTTCGAGTACATTATCACTTACTGATGAGATTGTGCCTACCGAGTAGGTCGATACCATTTTTAGAAAAGACTTATAGTGAATACTTTTTGCGATCAAAGTGGCCGAGAGATTTTTGAAGTGAATACTCGAAGGCCACTTACGTACTCACTCACGTACGCAGTTTTTTTTTATGTCATTGTGGCGGAACAAGCTCGAGGCCCACCGGATGTTAAGCGGTATCCTCTGCCTATAACAGATGCATTTCATCACAAGTCACGAATTGCACTGCGCCCGTCACGTTGAGACACAGTTGTTAAGTCTCATGTGCCTGTAATTTCACTGGCTCTCAAGGACTGCTGCCGGAACACTTGGCGACAGATTTTCTACTTAAGGGTGGTAGCTAGCCAGGCGGGCAATCGCAAAATGCCCTTCCACCATGCGTTGAAGCTCAAGCCGGCGGTGGGGATCGAACCAGGGTACTGCGGCACGGCAGTCCATAGCTACTACCGCTCGGCCATCATTGCTTCATCTTTTTAGAGATTAGAGAGCTTAATAGATTAGTTTCTTTGATACCGTGTTCATCGTAAATTCATTTTCATTGAATACATATTAGTAAACCTGCTCTTTAGCTTTTTTACACTACCAAGCGTAAGGAAAATCCATAAAAGAAGGGAAAAAAATGCGGACTTTACATACACTCAACAGATACGGCATATAGAGCAGAATTCTGTCCAAATTAAGAGCAAAAATGCAACCAACATCGTTGAAATTGGTGCACGTCGATAAGTTAGGTGCATAAATCGACCGAAATTCACTGAAATGGCTGCACGCCAAATGGTACCTCTATAAAATGTTCTCAGGAATGGAAAAAAAAAACGTTAGCATAAGTGTGCAGCGTCAAACTCTAAAGGTGACACAATAAACAAAACACGGTATAATTGATGATGGGCACAGTTCGTAACTTGTGACGAAATGCATCTGTTATGCGCAGACGTTACCTCTTAGCATCAGTTTGGCGTCGTACTTGTTCCGTTACAATCACATAAAAATATGACCAAATATTTTTATTTAGAAGCATAATGTCGGCAATAACAATGCACCAGATGTGGGCTACAAATGCTTTCGATGGAATTTCGTTGAATCACGCATGTTTTGGAAACTCCAAACGATTTGGCACAACATGCTGGAATTGTTGGTATTGAAATGGGTCATGAAAGTGACGACTTTCCTGGTCCTGAAAATATTGGTATGCATATACCGACAATATTTACAGTTCCCGGCTTCAGATTTTAGGGACTGTTTCACATCTTCCTATTGGAGGTTATACAAGGTGAGTAAGGAAAGATATTGTGTTGAGCACACTACTTATCACATCATGTTGTTATTGTATAATTAATCCTTGTGTTGTATGTTAACAAAGCATGCTGACTTTCCGAAAGGCAGCGTTATACTACCAGCTAAGACATTCAAAATATATTGTTTCAAAATACATTTAATAATATGCTCTTCGAAATATCGAGGTAATTAGGGCGATCTCCGTATTGGACAGTTGATAGGTTTTTAAAATAATTATTTTTTTTACCCAAATACTACTCGTCAAATCTCACTCAAATTTAAATGGGACTACATATCAAGCAGTTGTAAAAAAAAACAAAATCGGTACTCCCAGTAAAGAGTTATGATTATTACATATATAAATTACAGTAAATTAGAGAAATCTTCCTTTTTTTATGCTTGATAGGTTAGCCTCTGTCCATTATCTCACCTGATGGCAAGTGATGATGTGGTCAAAGATGTTGTTCAGGCTAACCTAGAATTACTGACTCTCAAGTACAGCTGGCGGAAGACACCGTTAGTGCTTGGCGACAGATTTTCTACTTGAGGGTTACCTATTATATTAGCTACCGCTAATCAGGTGGACATTCGCAAAATGCCATATCACCATGCTATAACGACTGCCATCCTGCGACTACAACCGGGACCGACGGCTTAAAGGCTTAGCTTTATTTTATCCAGTACTTACAAAAAGCAGAAAATGTAATCAATGTTGTTTTGATAGCTTCTGAAATAATGTGGACAAACAGACATACCTACCTACATAAAAACATACCAACACACAGGTTTTATAAAAAAAATATATACAATATGTTTTGAATTCCTGCAGATTATCATAACGTTTTTTTTTTTTTTTTTTTATTCATAATAGGTTCGCGTTTGACCACACCCTGCCTGAAGTTAAGCATTGATGTGGTCTAAGATGGAGCACGCTTACCTAGAAGAAACCTATTTACTCTCGATTTGAAGACACCCATGTTGTATCCATCGGGAAAAACTGACGACGGTAAGGAGTTCCACTCCTTCGCAGTACGCACGAGAAAAGTGGAAGCGAAGCGCTTCGTACGAGTCCTGGGAATATCAACCATGTACGGATGGCGCCTCTCCGTTTGTCTGGACGTCCGTTTTACGGGGGGCAGTATTTCATTTTAAGTTTTTGTGCAAAAACTAACTCCATAGTTACAAATATTAATTTAATATTTGTAATTTTAAAACTTAAAATCAAATACTGCCCCCCGTAAAACGTTATGATAATCTACAGGAATTAAGTAATGGACGTTCGTGTTTAAACACGTTATCAAATAATATTATGAGTTGAGTTCAATGTCGCGTGCATAAAAATCAGCAAACAGAATTAGAAAAAGCAAAAATACAGGCACAACTTTGAATTTCCCCCTAAAGAAGTGATTTTAATGTTTTCATTCCAATGCAGATGTATGTTGAGGATGTATGTTTTGTTGACGAATCAGGGTTGACTTTCAAAGCATAGCTTAACATTTGTTACAAATTTGTAAAATCAAGAAGTCTGATTAGAGGACAACACTTTATATTCTTAGCGCAAACTTCACGTGCAATGGCAGACTAAAACTACCAAGATACTTATGATCAATTAACTTTATTGACCGATATTACTGTAAGCCTGTAGTAAAATGTGCATCTGGGTATTTTCTCCAACAGTTGGATATTCTTTCGTCTCGAAGCAGGGATGATTCAGATAACAACGCTGTGTATTTCAATTTAAACATTAAATAAAAGGCGTAAAAGATCTTTCAAGTAGTACTCCGGAGTCTGAAACTTTGACCTTATTCGTGGATAATAATACCAACTCTCCTCAAGATTGCTATTGTTGTTGGTGGAATACCCGCTACCTTTCGGGTTATATGACGTTAAGATGATAAGGCATCCTGTGGCGCCCAAAGTGCAGCAACATTCCACTCACATGATACACACCAGACGCGAGTAGAAGTATTCTACTCATGAAAATAACGAGGAGACATTAGGGAATGTGAGTTCTCACCCACATCCCGTTGTCAATCTCACCAATCAATGACATCTTAACTAGATGATAAAAATTATATCAGACACCCACCTGAATGCAGCTTTCACTCTAGTCCACTTCGAGACCTTAGACTTTTCAACATCCTTCAGAAAGATGCCTTCGGATCGCCTCCTCAATGGCGTACCGGGAGCAGCATCACTTTCATCGCCCCCAGCTGACCGTGACCTCTGCTTCCTCAACAGGGACCCTCCAAACCTCGCATGGTGTTTCCACTTTGACCCTGTCCGTTTCATACTTCTCCCACTCATCATAGAGTCAAACAACAACTGCCCATATTCACACTCAAATTCAGCGTCTAATGCTTCATTGATCTCCTCAATTTCCTTGGTATCACTCTTCAGTTTGTCATTCTCACTCTCTATCCTCTTATAGGCTCCGTGAAGCCTCTTCAAATGAGTGACATCTTTGATCTTCCGAAGAATACGAGCATTATATTCTTTCAATGTTACGAACTGGTCTAAAAGGTCTAGGAGTTTTTCTAACTGATCCAACGCTTCGACAGTTTCTTTGGTTCCTTGGGCAGCTTCTTTGCCTCGTTTGGAGAGTGCATCATCTCGGTCTTTCAATCTCTGTAGCATTGACTCGCAAATTGCTTGAGGGTCTGGAGCTTCAGTCTCATTCCAGTCTTCTGGTGGAGTCGGTCCAGCTGTGCAAGGAGATGAACCTTCATCAGAAGGCGCTTGAAGAGATTTTACGGATAATGAAGCGGGAGGTTCGCCTCTTCGTCTTTTATGGAGAGAAGTCCCACTCGGGGGAAGCTCAGCAAAGTCTTTAGGGTCCTTGGTTTCATGGCTAGTGACGTCACCACTTTCTTTCTGTGACGTCATCGTGTGGTCGGTGTCGGCTACTGTCTACACTATTTATAAATGAAAATAAACACACGTGCTGTCGCCGCGATGCGACCAATTTTCACGGAATGCATTATTAAGTTTAAAAAAAGTGGAGAAATTCGTGGAATATTTGAAGAAGTATTTTTAAGTCTAATCAGCACTATCACATTTCACTTTCACTAGTAAATGCCGCCGGTTCCACAGACACTATTGAACTTTCTAACGATAGACTATTTAAAAACTTTTCACCTATCTTTATGAGTAAGCTTTTAGTTTGGTTTAAGCAAAAATAGACTAGAATAAACACTGTATCCGATTTCGTTTACACAACTGTTTTATTTTATATTACTTTTATAAATTATCACATACAATAAATACAAGAAAATGTTTTCTTAAACGTTTCTGAATGAAAATTCCAGAGCCGCCCAAGACGCGTGCGCATGTCGTGTAGGGCGGGCGCGCGGCCGCGAACTGCCGAGCTTACACGATCTTGGGCGGAAATTATCGAATGCTTCCGAAGAAATATTTTTAACTTCCATATTATTAGCACACTGTTTTATTAAATACGTCTTTATAGCTTGGAGAGAGAGTTGAAAATATATTGACTAAAACAGAGTATTTTAAAATACTTTCATAATGTTAAGACATAGCTCGGGAACTGTGATCCCATTAACCCATTTTCGAAAACGAGAATTAAGTTTTTGTGTTAACGTCATTCATGCTTTTTCAGCTGTCACATTATAGGTATTTACTTTTGAACTGTTTTTATTATTTCCAACTTGTTCCTACCAATTTTATATCGACGTCTGGCAGTTGTGGAACCATGCGATTCTTACGACATTTTCTGCGTGGAACCTGTTACCATTTGAAGTATTTCAAAATCATTACAACTTAGGAACTATGATTGATGATAATAAGCATATTCCCTCCTCAAACGCCGGCAACAATTCTACGGCGACCTCTAGTGATGCGAATGTCCTCTGACGACCAGGTAAGCCGCCTGACCGTTTGCCCTCATATCGCGTTAAAAAAGGTTATTGCGAAGTCAGTGAGGTAGTATCCTATCATGTTTCTAGGGTTTAGTACTCAGCTGAATGTCTGCTCGTTTGTCGCCATGCCCTCCCATATCTCTCCGAGTACCCTCTGTCCATCTCTTGGCAACTCTCCGTAAACGGATCGAGTGGCAAATCTAAGATTTAAATAAAATTCGTTTAGTTGTTCACCCAAAACCGAACATTCAATTAGAAATCCAACTAAATACTTTTTAACGTAGTCCATTACATGAAGAAGGAGCCGTTGTTCCGTACCCTAGCTTGTTGGGTGTCGTAAGAGGTAAGTCGCGTTATTGGTAAGCTGATTGAATAATGTTCAAATATAAATATTTTTATATTCATCATCAACAGCCATATCTTCCACGGAAGAACAAAAGTCAATGCTTGGCAGGCGTCTTGGGGATCGTAGCGTAAGATTGCAGTTGTAAATTTGTCGCGAACCGCTGCTGCCCACCTGCTGGTATGTTTCCTTTGATCAACTCTTACGGCTCCCACAGAAAGATACAGGGGAGGGGTCCAACTCCAGCCCGGCCCTTACAGGGGTATTTTTATATAATGTATTTAGTAGCTGCCAAAGTTGACAGTTTTAGAATATTTTTATTACAGGGTCTATAATATCAAAAACTAAAATAGTAAATAATTTTGAAATATATGCTTATAATGTATCCATGTTGTTTTTAACCTGTGATGAAATAAAACATTAGTAATATTATATGCACGTGTTGTTGAGATAGAAAAACATGTAGAAAATCTGTTGCCGAGCACCTAACGATGTGTTCCGGAAGCTGTCCTAGAGAGCCAGTAATTCTAGGTTAGCCTGAACAACATCTTCGACCACATCATCATCTACCATCAGTTGAGATAGTGGCCAAAAGCTAAACAATAAGGCATAAAAAAATGAAGAACACTTGCCCGTCTGTACTATAGTGAGCTGAGTTGATTCAACAAGGAAATTATAAACTAAGTCGAACTTAAGCATAAACTACTTCTGCGCTAACTTATTTCTTATAACACATGATATTTCGTTTAAATTAGTTTTTTGTAGTATTTTATATTTTGTTTTAGTATTTTGGAAACTTTCAAAGATTGGTGCAACACAATTTCTTTTTACGAACAGCATAATTGAGAAAATATTCTTTTTTGGAACTAAAAAAGTTTAATACATACAGACTACGAATAAATATTATTTATTCGTAGCATACAGATATAAAAGTCCCGTGTTCGAAAGTTACTAGAGATAAACTTAATTTTGAAATTTTCTTTTGAAGACTATACTCCTGGAAGTCCAATACTGTACGGTCACAGAAGTTTGAAAATTTTAATTTCTCACCTAACCTCCTTTCCATCAATAAACAGCTAAAAAGTTGTAATATTCTCGAAAGAACTATTAAACTCTTTGGTTATAAAATAACGCTGGCAGGTTTAGAAACTTCTTCATTGACACCATTTCAAAACCAGAACTAAGTTATTCAGTCGAAACAAAATTTTCGTTGGCAGCTGTATGTGTTTCTTTAGTATTTTTTAAGTTATTTTACAGTAAAATATTTTTCGGATCTATGAAGCGGTGAAGTTTAGTGGTAGCTGCTACGTCGCGCGTCGGCTGCAGCGGCCATGGAGCCCGAGGAAAATAAAAAGAGTTTGACCGAAGACATGGTCACTTTTATTACCAAGCGCAGTGAGGCCGACTTTCCCCGTTACGCAGCCCGCTTGAAGTCCTACGTCGATTTTCGGAAGAAGTACGTAACTATTAGTTATATTTTCGTAGTTCCACTATACATATCATCAAGGCATCTTTAAAGACCCCTGCGGGTCTGAAAAGCGTAATCAGAAAAGGTGTCTTAGCCACCTTCATTTCGCCAGAAACTTGGGTTTTTGTAACCACGTTTTAGGGAGCGGGCCCGATGCTATCCACCACCAGGTACCGTGACAGGACCTCAAAATGCCACTAAAATTAAATTTATGAAACGTGGATCAAACCCAGGAAATAGTGATATCAAGGAGGCTTTTAAGAAAATTCGCTAGGTACTTATTTGTTCACGCCTACTTCAGGGCCTTCCTGATTATTATTCTTATATTCATGGTCACGTGTTTTTTGTAGTTAAAGCATGAAAATCTGTGTTAAGGATGTAGAGCTTTCTAGAAAGAAATGTAGATATAACAGGAAATGCCAAGATGTCAAGAAATGTCAGTAATTTTTTCAATATCCTTTTGGTTGTCTTTCTTAATCTTTGAAGTCATTTAAGAGCTCATAGCGTATCTTGATTTATCATTCTAATTGACTAAGATACGTCCACTGCGTCCTAACTTAGATGGGTGACCGCTGGCATTACTACTGAGATAGTGCTCAAAGGCTAGCTTTGCACATGGATATAATTTTTTCTCTCGTAAATGTGTGATTTTGTATTTTGCAGCCATATATATAATAAAATAATACCCCAGACTATCTTTAATATCATCAGGCGTATCACTAAGCATTTAAATTAATTTCCAGCAGCTCCTCTTAAGCCAGTTCCCATTGTATGTTTAGCCTACTTCATCTATGAATACATCATAATTAACCAACAACTGAGATAAATTACAGCTTCTCGATTTGTATCCGAATCAGGTTTAGCGTTCTGTGCTATTATATTTGCATCAGGCGTTTCATTAATTTCTTATTAGTCGCATCAGAAATTATTGTATGAACTTTATTTTCCAACTCTTCAGAGTTGATCCAACTAAAGGTCATCGTAAGTTGCATTACATAGTGATGAAATGAGTCATTGTAGGCATTTTTCCCTTAGTTACTTTTACGATCATACTCGAGTAAGCCGTACTGAAAACCGTGAAAGCGTGCCTAAAGCGGCGGAGCTTTTTCTTATTAATATCCTGCCTTACACTAATTCGGCTAGCGATACATTTTAGTCAATCTTTTCCACTTTTGATCCATCATGCTTTTTACCCATGCAGCATAAGAGCCACTATCTATAAAAAAGGACGGATGTAAGGCGACATTGTTGAACAAGGCATGTCACATGTCTAATCATTTGATAGGTCCTTTATATATATTGATAACCTAGTTAAGTCTTAGCGTCCTGAGGTTGAGGTTGGACTTGCTCCCATTATGGCGTCAGATTTTCAGAGTGCCGTAATTGATTATTCGTGTTTTTGTCAGGCGTAACCGAGCCGCCGCCGCGAGGCGCCACACGGAGCACGGGCGGGACAAGAAGGGATCTGCTGGCAAAAAGGGCGATCAGGACCTTAAGGACAAACCAGGAGATGGCATGTGAGTCACTGAATACCAATAACTACTATTATAATGAATAGATTCAGGCGTTACTTTGCGGAAATCCATTTTTAATAATAACAAATACTTTTAAAATAAAATAAGTTTCAGTTTACATAATGTTGAGTTCGATATTTTAGATAGTAAAGCTAGGGATTTAGCTTCTAAAGTGACACATGAAAAATACTTATCACAATCTAGGAAGTTGGAAAGATTATCACGTAATTTACAATTTAATAATAATAATGATGTTAGTTCAATTGATCAAAGCCAGGCTCACACGTTTCACCCACGGGTTGAAAACTTAAGTAATACCCAATTTCAAACGTCAGAACTTTCTCTTTTAGAAAAAGGTTTAAAATATAATCTTACCCCTAATTTGTCACAGAAAACTCTCGAAACTTTGTTAGTAGATTCTGAAATATCTTGTGTTAAAGGTAAAGTTGATATTGCTGTAAAACACCAAATAGCTGTTCAAATTAAAAAAGCTTACTCCTCTAGTAATCACCATAGCTCTGAGATAAGGCAGTTTCATTCTTTACAAGATAAATTAAGCCAAAACAATCTAGTTGTTTCCAAATCAGATAAAGGCAATAGTGTAGTTATATTAGACAAAAATAATTACAACCAGAAAGTTAATGATATAATCCAAGGTGAGGAGTTTGAGCGGTTGAATTCCGACCCAACTAAGAAATTTACTCTAGATATTAAAAATGCAATCAAGGCTACTTCATTTATCCCGACACATTCACTCAACAATATAGTACCAATGAACCCTAGGTCCCCCTGTCTCTACGGTTTACCAAAAACACACAAAGAGAATATTCCTATTCGTCCCGTTGTCTCTTATGTTGGCGCTCCCGCGTACAACCTAGCAAAACATCTTAATATTTTGTTGTGTAGCAAATCATCTTTCAAACCCAAATATAGTTTAAAGAATAGTCTAGATCTGATACACAAAGTCAAAGATATTAACGTACCTCCCGGTGCCAAATTATTATCCCTTGATGTAGACAGTCTATTCACCAACGTTCGTTACGAAAATTGCTTACGCGTCTTGGAGAATCACTTTGAGAAACAACGATTACATCCCGGGGAAGTAAATGACCTTATTGATTTAACTACTATTTGTATGAAACAAAATTACTTCAGGTTTAATGATGAGTATTATTTTCAAAAGGAAGGATTAGCTATGGGGTCACCTTTAAGTCCACTAATGGCCGAACTTTTTATGGACGACTTTGAGCGTAAACACATAGTACAGGAACCTAATATTCTATTTTATTATAGATACGTTGATGATATAATCATTTGTTGGACTGGCACTTCTCGCCAGATTGATATCTTTGTTAAGAAACTGAATAATATACATCCCAAAATTAAATTTAAACTCGAATTAGAATTAAATCAATCTATCAACTTTTTAGATTTAACGCTTACAAGAGTTAGCAATAGATTAGATTTTCAAATATATCGAAAACCGACACACACAGATATTGCGATCCCCTTCTCTTCTTGTCATCCCATTCAACACAAGTTAGCAGCTTTTCGAAGTTATGTCCATAGACTGTTATCGGTTCCTCTTAATCAAGAAAATTATAATAAGGAACTTAATATAATATACCAAATTGCTATTTCCAACGGCTACAATAAACAATTAGTTGATCGATTAATTCATAATAAACAACGTAATAGAGCTATGTCACTCCTATATTCTTGCCCTACTGATAGAAATATCAAGTACGTAGGTAGCATTACTTATATGGGTCCAATCTCTCAAAAAATTTCCAATATATTTAAGAAAAATAACGTCCATGTAGCTTTTCGAACAAACCAAAATTTACGCCATTTATGTAACGGAAAAGATCGTTTAGAAAACAATAAAAAATCCGGTGTTTACAAACTTACTTGTGACGAATGTAACAGTGTTTATATTGGTCAAACCGGCCGTAATTTTGATATTAGATTTAAAGAACACAAATCCGCGTATAGGAACGACCATCCCGAACAGTCTCACTTTGCAAAACATTTAATTGAAAGCAGTCATCAACTCCTTGATAGTAATACCTTTAAGATTTTACATTGTTGTGATAAGGGATTTCGATTGTGTGTATTGGAACAGTTAGAAATATTAAAACACAGTACAGGCGTTGCACTGTTGAATGAACAGACGCAATTGGTTTCATCACCACTGTTGCGTATTTTTAGTGATAATTTGCCACTACAAAATAGTTAAATATGTATTTGTTTTAGGAAGTAATTTTGTTATATTTTTTACGATATTTTTCATATTCTAAAACACATTACATAATATAAACAATTCAAAATTATTTTTTGTTATCAATTTATGATTATTATGATGTCATTGTCACTTTAAATACGTATTACTCACCAATTGTTAGCTACAACAAAGAGCGGTGACTCACGCTCGAGTCTAGACAAAGGCGTGCTAACTCAGCCCGTCTATATAAAGGCGTGCCGAGCCGCCGGCCGCTCATTCTCGATCGTGCGCTCGAAGAGTCAAGACCTCCTGAGGATGCTTCGTGTAGAAGCGAAACGCGTCGAAAATTCTTCCGGTTTGGCTGCGTGGCGTTTGTGACGTCACGTCGGCTTAGCAGGAAAATTAAGCGGAATTGTCACTAGATATATTTTTATATTTTTTAAGTGTTTTATTAAAATATTAATTTGATGTTTTCTTAAAATATTTTAAAAGTATTTGTTATTATTAATAACTACTATTCTTTATAGTGTTTTACGAGTTCTACTTATCTTAGTTTTCTGTGAAGAATAACAGATCACACATCATCATACCAACAGACGTTATGCGTCCATCATTGTACAAGAGCCATTTGTCAAAATACTCAAGAATTGGCAGACGTCTTGGTGATCGTTTTATCGAAATGCATATGTTATAGGCAGAGGACACCGCATAACATCAGATGGGCCTAGTGCTTGTTCCGACACAATCACATAATTTATAATAGGATTGTAACGCCAGTAAGGGCAGTAGCCAATGTAGCGGGTTAATAAAAGCAGTGTTATTAGAGTCTGTGCAAAAAGAGAAGCGTCTCAGGAATTAAGGGCGCACGTGTGCCAATTTACTACTTTTGTTGCGTTGACAACATTACACTGCTCGCTAGTTGCCAGTACAACCCAAAGTGTTTGATATACTTGGTAGACATCGTAGACACCAACTCAGTGTCTACAATCAGTGTCGACACATCAGTTTTCATAAGTACTCTGGTGCTATTAAGTATGTAGGTAGGTATGTACCTCCGCATAAGCTAATAAAATTGGCTCAGCACAACTTTTTTAAGGTAACGGTTTCCCTCTTTTCGTCATAATTATCCAATTATTTATCACAAAAACAAGATGAACAATAATTTATCAAGTCGAAGTTGACACTTGACAATTGCGTGAGGATGACAGCTCGATTGGGTTGCTATATAAAAATCTTAATGTTAGTTCACCGTAACGCCACGACTGTTCTCTTTTTGCACAGACTCTACATGCCCTAAGATATAATAGAAACTTGCTTGGTAGCAAACACAATGTCATGCTGCAGAATACCGAGGCTGTTGTATTTGTAAAGTTAAGGGTCTATCATCAGGCGGGCAGCTTGCTTGCTTCGTTACTTCACATGAAAATGATTGCAATCATCCTAACCAAATAAGATAAGGTATCTATATTCTGTAGTTAGGCGTGCCAGATTTTGAGATAATATAGGGAATGAGACGTAATTTTTGTTTCTGAAGCAGTTTGACTATATTATACGTTTCGTCAAAAACGTAGTTGGGCAATTGTAATGCAGTAAGATGTTTTTTGTTGTATCAAAAACCAAAACTGAATTGGAAATGTTAGTACATTGTAGCGTATTTTAACTTAATGTTCTCATTTCATTAGGCGCTATGAGCTTTCGACTTCTCTGCGACATTATTAGGTTAAGGGCCTGTTTCAGAGTTCCGGTCATACTACCCAGAACATATTTAATAAATAAAACACTACCTTTGCGTTTTACAGTCATCGATTTAGCCTATCCATCGGTTAAAGCTTGAAAAGCGCTGCATGTTAACTGTCATTTTTATCATTCAGTTATTTTATGTTCTGGGTAGTATAACAGGAACTTACTCGAACATTCTGAAACAGGCCCTAACTCTTACTAATATAATATCAAGATTAGATAAAGAGAAAATAAAATAAAATTTGTTTTTACATACTTAAGTTACAACTTTCTTAAAGAAGGATAGTTAAGGAACTTCTCCCATGGTGCTGTCCAAGTGTCCATAAGCTATGTGAATTACGAACCATAGGTTAGCCATACTGTTATGCTACTCTATTAACATGTCGAGGAAGCCACTGGATTGTTGAAATTTTTTTTTCATCACCTGCTGTGACTAAAGAAGTGCTACTATGAATGAAACTGTCTTATTGATAAAACACCTTTTTATATTACAAGGTGCAAACATGGGCAGGTTCACAAGGAATTCCAAGAATGATAATATATAAAAACAACTTAAAAATTACCTTATAATAATATGAATATTTGTACTGAAACGTAAGGAAGTGAAAGTCCTAGATAGATTGAACCACGAGCAATGCGAGAAGTTCAAAATATAGAATCCTGGACTTGATATTGCGCTATAAATACCTTTTTAGCTATTTATTTTTCCTCGTGTCGCTGCTAACTTTCTTCAATTACTAGGAAAGCCATCTTTGTTTTTAAATATTCGAAAGAAAGAAGTTCTCCTGAAATAAAATATCAGCATTGAAGCAGCGAAGTATTTGTGACGCGTATTACGATTGTATGAATCATCGTTTTGGTAGATAATTTTGTTTTGATTTGTAATCGTGTTTTGTTGATAACGATAACTTTATCTAAGTTATGTATTAGAATTTCATCACGTTGGTGTAGTTGCCAAAATTTTAAATGACACCCCAGTGGTGTTGCCTGGTGATATCGTTAACAATACATATCCAATAACGTGGTGTCTGCACATGACAATACCATTCGACAGTATTCTTTCATGACACATTCTAAATAGGTTTTCCTTTTCTTTATACCTATTTATCACATGCAGGAAGGTTTTTTTGTATCGCACTCACATAGAAGTGGTTGAAGGTGTTGTTCAGGCTAACCTAGAATTACTGGCTGTCAAGGACAGCCGCTGGATCACACCGTTAGGTCCTAGGCGACAGATTTTCTACTTGAGGGTGATAGCTAGCCAGGCGGGCATCATGACCGCGACGGACGTTGCTTAACTTTGCTGATCGGTTAAGAACAGCTAAGCAAACTTCGCTACGAGCGTTTCAAGACATTTTGGGCACATTAGATAAACATCCAATGTAAATGAAGACAATCAATTTCATTTATTTCGGACGCCAGTTTGACGCGATGGGTGAGCAAGTCAGCGTCGTTTGCAAAACATGGCGAATTTCTACGGTGGCTAATGACAAGTGACTAGTAGGATACGCGTACCTTTAATATTTGAGTCGCATGTAGATAGCCTCGTGGGAGAAGGGCCTTAAATTGAGTAGTACATTTTGCACGGCAAAATTTGATAACTGCCAATTAGACACTAATTAGACCAATGGCTATTTTACAAAACCTTACTTTAGCAATCTCTGGCCAGCGCTAATAATGATGTTCATTCTTTTTCTCTATGTATGCTCAGGTATTCAATGTGGTATATGTATCCACACATTTGTCCATGATACATGAATATATATAGTTGTATATAGAATGTATATAGTTTCTACTTTCATTGACAGTGACCGTCAAGGAGCCGACGATGACCGCATGAGCAGAAAGTAAGTTTGTAATACCCAGTGATTTAACTTTAAGTTAGTAATTATTTGTGTGACGGACCAATAGTAGCTTATTTGTTTAGCGAGCAAGTTGTTCGTCTGATGCCTTATAATGTTACTCGTATAAAGTTTTTTTTATATCAAGAGAAACACGTGTGGTCCGGCAGATGCCGAGTGTTACACCTGCCTGTTCAAGTTTTTATGTCGTTTTACTTCACCCATTAATTGCGCGTGGTAGAGTACGCATAAGCACAGGGGGGCAACTCTCACCTCTTATAGTAATAATAATATAATCTTACTGCAAAATTTTACCTCCACGTCAATTAAGCAATCTTACAAACAGTAATAAAATCGCTCGTCGTTTTTATGACGTCACAAGAAATTGATCACTCTTTTCGCGAACTCTGACTCACGACCTATTACTGTTCCAGCGACACATCCGTCATGTTTATCGGTATATATTATAAACATCTTGTATCTCGCTTGCACATCCGTGATACAAATTTCATTCGTTCTTAAGTAGGATCAAACCAATATTGCTCTATGCGGTTGTGGGTCGGTGATAGTTTGTGTCTACGAATGATTATTTTGAGCATGAAACAAAACGCTCCCTTTTTATGATGGTTTCATAAGAGGTGGGAGTTGGCGCCCTGGAGTACATTAGTACACAACTGCTCCAAGGCAGAATATCTGCGTAGTACCCATCCTCTTGCTGCAGCAATTTTATCGTGGTACTACGCAGATATTCTGAGTTTTGGTATTTTTGATCATTCCGTAGGTGAGACAACAGCTTTTCGCAGAAATTTTATCGAAATTTGAAGTTCACCTTAACATGTGAATGCTATCGGCCAACTGGAAATGTTGTAGGCCACCTGTGATTGCTGTAGGCCAGTTATGAACTCAAGCCAAAGCCTTCATTTTCCTTAAATTTTTCAGAAGGGGTGGTGGCGAGAAATGTGCCCACCAGTCCCGATCGTTCTCCCGGTCCGGATCGCACGCGCCCTCTGACGCGTGCTGCCGGCGTCGCCGTCGCCGCCGTCGTTGCCGTCGCCGTCGCCGATCTGTCAGTACCAACCTTTATTACAACATTTTATTTAGTTTATAGCCGGCCTAGTCTTGACCACTTCACACCTGATGGTACTTACCAATCCTAATACTGTGATCGAAGATGTTGTTCAGGCTAACCTAGAATAAGGGCAGAAGCAGTGATGGCTCAGTGGCATTGGCTATGGACTGCCACGTAGCAAATCCATGGTTCGAATCCCGCCGCAGGCTTGAGCTTCCCTGCATGGTGGTAGGGCATTTTGCAAATGCCCGCCTGGCTAGCGACCACTCAAGTGGAAAATCTGTCGCCAAGAACCTAACGGTGTATTCCGGGAGCTGCCCTTAAGAGCCAGTAATTCTAGGCTAAGCCTGTTAACACCTTCCACCACATCATCACTTACCATCAGGTGAAATTGTGGTCAAAGGCTAACCTATCAGCAATAAAAAAATGAACGAGCTGCACTCCACAAAGATGAAAGTGGAGATGTGTGAAACAATGATAAGAACAGATGCTTAACAACAAGGGTGTATCCACTGAAGCTGAGCGGGGAGATGCGTTCTAGCTAGTGTGGAGCTAAACTGCGTGCAGCTGTGACAAGTGTAGGATCTCGAGATGGGTTGCGTAGTTTAGTGTGATTATAGGAATACGTCAGAATTACAGATATCAGGATTGGTACTCATTAGCCCCTTCCTTCCACTCGACACCACTAAAACGACACCATCCGTGGTGTCGTATGGAATCTCTAGTCCATACGACACCACCCTAGTGATGTCCAGAAACGAGTGTTTTTGACTAACAGCTCCCAGTTCATTAAAATAAATAAATATTAGACAACATCACATACATTGATCCGACCCCAAAGTTATTATTTCCAGTTATCTATAGTTAAACGATAAATATAAACTTTATCAAATGACATACCTCATTAATGAAACTGCTTGAACTTAATTGGAGTTTTCATATCAACAACTTTGTATGTAGGTAACCTCACTATTAGTCGGTGGTGTCGTATGGACAAGTGATTCCATACGACACCACCGATGGTGTCGTTTTGGTGGTGTCGAGTGGAAGGAAGGCATTAGCCAGGATATCAGGTATTTTTAGAATATAACAGAATTTTTATACACTGTCCTACAAACTCAAAAAGACTGTATACAATAAGTTACCTGAAACAATAACTGCGTCACTAAATCTAGCGACCTCCAATTCTAGCCTGAATCGTTGTCTAGTCGGGCGGACTTTCTATGATTTTGAAGAATTTGTAACTTATCGTTCAGATGTGTAGATAGATAGTTAACTCTTTAATAGGTAGATATATTTGTAGGTATATAACGTGATTCTATTGGCTGTTTGGTATTTAAAACACATCTTCACCTCTCGTCTCCTCTCTGCTGTGGTGGAGTCCGAGTTTTACTAGTTCTCAATAACAGCTGATGGAACACATTAAGTTCTTGACGATAGATTTCTACTTAAGGGTAATATCTAGCCAGGTTGACATAAAATGCCCTAACATCATGCAAAAAAACCGTCATTTTATGATTTATTCATTTTTGACCGACTTCATAAAAAGGAGGATTCAATTCGTTTGTTTTTTCTTTGTTTATTACCTCAGAACTTTTGACTGGGTGAACCGATTTTGGTGATAATTTTTTTATTTGAAAGCTGTTGCTTGCCGTGTGGTCCCATTTATATCTGCCAAGTCCGTTTTGAGTTACACTCCAATAACTGAAATTATGTTCCGATCTTGATGATTGACAGATGACATATAGATGATATAAACATTGACAGATGAATGACAATCGATCCATAAGTAGCTAGGGTCACTACGATGGGGTTTTTTTTAAATCAAAATTGATCCGTCTTCGGCACTAAAATTTCTGAAATAACTTGTCGAAGTCGGTACCATGTGCTTATATTGTGATAATAAGTATTTTGAACCATCGTGGTACCGACTTCAATATGTTGTTTCACACATTTGAGTTTTGAAGCCGGTTCAATTTTGTGTTTTTTTTTATTGATATATTCATTTCCTGATTCCCAGTAATTGGTTTTAGAAGTAACAAAGTTTGTAAGTGCCAAGTTATTTATTTTAAAACTGTTTTTTTTCTGTTGTTGATAGGTAAGCCATTGATGAAACTCTTAATATATAAACTATTAATGTACAAACTAATAATCTATCATATCTGTAGAGGTCACTAATTTTCTCATTGGTTCGAGATTAACATTAAAAATGGTTAAGTGCATATATGTATCATATTGTAATATGATAAGGGTAGACGTTTTGAGTGATTATGTGACTAGCCTAACATTAATTTTTCAGCAAGCACCAAATGGCCTAGGCAGGTTCTATAAACAGCTGTCCTATAAAGCCTGTTGTAAAGTATTGTAATCGTATTGTTGTATCTCCTAAGATTTCCTCGATACAGGCTTGCCTAGTGAGGAAATCAAAAGACATTTAGTGTGTTTGGAAAACGAAAGTCTGCAAACAATCTGTGTTTATTATGTGTATGTAATGAGTAATTTGTAATACAATAGCAACTGTACCATACCTATGCTTTATATTATAATATGTTTCGCTGTGCAGTAATAAACGATTATTATTATCATTATATTATATTATTTATATATTAGAGCTATAGCCTGGTACCGTGTTATGTACCGCTACCTTGTATATCGAGTTTCTGTAAATCAACGCTTGTGATGGAGATTAAAAGCTTCTAAAAATAACGTGTATTCGTTTGTACAGCGTTGCAAACGCCGCCGCCGCCGTTGCAGCCGGCGCCGCCGCCGACGCCGCCGCAGCTGCAGCCGCCGCCGCCGCCGCCGCAGTTGTCGCCGCCGTCGCCGCCGCTGTCGCCGCCGTCGTCGCCGTTGCTGATCATTTCATGCACTTACCCAATAAAATCTCAGTGTAAAAATATCTCTCACATAGTGTCAAAGCCGAAAATGCAAAAGTTTTGAAGCCTAAGGTTCGAATGACTTGTGGAGTGGTCCGAGAGACTGGCGAGCGGGCGGTGTACCCCGCTGCCGTTCTCTCGGACCCGTCTGTACGGTAATTTGAACCTTATGGCTTGATAAATTTGAGTCTCATTAAATAATAGTGTGTTACGTTCTTGTATAGTCTTAAAATATGATGTCACTTATAACTTGTTTAATAATTTGAACTCATTCGGAATTAGACATGTTTTTTTTAATTATTTTGTGTGGAACCTTTTGCAGGTTTTGAGTATTGTTTGTTTTGCGTGATATACTGCGTTTTGGATTTATATTAATAAAAGTATATTTTTTTTAACTTTTCTTTTTATTGAGTATAGAAGTTAATCCTAACGTTACAATAGTAGCTCAGAATACAAAAAACAGGTAGGTACATCTGACAAACTAAGAAGGAAAGACAGAGCCCGGTAGAATATCAAACTGAAGCCACTAGTTTCTATGTGTGCAATGGAAGTGTTGCCATATATAAGGAAAAAAAAATTTGTGGGATTTATGACAGATATATTTTTGATGAATATTGCACAATCCTAACGATTATTATTTTATATAATGGTAAACGACGAGCGAAGCGAGGAGGAGCGTTAGGTTACTTGTGACTACAACATCGCGCCACATAAATTTAATTTCATATACTACTTTTGGTGATCATTTACTACTTCCCCTTATTCCAACCAGTTGGACAGTTGTACCATGGATCATAATCATAAATATATAAAAAAGAGTTGAACCATGGGTAACTTTACTTCTCCGTAGTACAACCAGTTGGACATCGCAGTTGTACCACGGGTCGGTAATGAATTTTTTTATGGTATTCTGTAGTTTATGTTCTCTAGGAAAATACATAATTATTGACTAAGGTCGTGTTAGGTCACGTATATGGTAGGGTTTCGACGCAGGTGCCGTAGTTGGAAATAAAACTATCTGGCGGAGTATTTTTAACCGATTCCAAAAATGGAGGTAATTAATTCCGCCTATGTGTATGTAATATTGTCAGAACTGCACAGTTTGAATATGTACACTTATGAAATTGGCACAAATGTTTAGAAGCTAATATAGACATTAGTATTAACTAGCTTCAGATAGCCAGATAGTTAATTTATTGGTACAACAAACAAGTCAAAATTTTCATGTACACAAACATTACAGCTTCTAAACATTTGTGCCAAATTCATACATAAGTGTATGTATATTTGTCCACGTGTTACGCAGAAAATAGAAATTGTATTCTACAAATTTTTATTTTCGTGATAAAAGTACCTCTTAACTTTGGAGTCATTGTAATTTTTATCAAAATCGATATGTGTGTCGGTAGTACTTTTCAAGATATGAACTTTTAATTTTAAAATATGAAGGTTCAACGGCGCTGTACCAACTACTGGGCGGATTTGAACATAATTCGGCAGGTATATCACTCATCATGTGTAATAAAAGGATCTAGCATGCTTTATAATGCAAAATTAGGTGTAACAGTAGTATTGAAATGTGTTTGAAAATTTAACGATCATACCCAGGGAAGTTTTGTAAATAATATTTTTGGTTTCAAACATAACGAGTAAATACTATGAAAAATGCATAAATAAAAGTAATTTAAAGAAAGTAAAGCGACTTTAAAATAATTAAATTAACCAATAAGTGATATATAACACGAAAAATATCAAATGGGCATCTGCATACTTAGTTAGGTACATAAATAATTTTGAGGTCTGTCAAGGACTTATCGTTATTTTTTTTTATGCCTGATAGGTTAGCCTTTGACCACTATCTCACCTGATGATAAGTGATGATGTGGTCGAAGATGTTGTTCAGACTAACCTAGAAGTACTGGCTCTCAAGGACAGCTGCCGGAACACACCGTTAGGTGCTTGGCGACAGATTTTCTACTTGAGGGTGGTAGCTAGCCAGGCGGGCATTCGCAAAATGCCCTACCACCATGCTATAACGACTGCCATCCTAAGACAACAACCGGGACCGACGGCTTAACGTGCCCTCCGAGGCACGGAAACGCTCTGTAGTAATGTCACTAGCGGGGTCACCCAACCAACTCATGACCGCGCGCGACGTTGCTTAATTTTGCTGATCGGTTGAGAACAGCTAAGTAAACTTCGCTACGAGCGCTTCAAAATTATATTATTCGATGATAGTTTAGGGCCTGATAGCAACCTTAAAAAATGGTTTATTTACGTACCTACTTAGGTAGACAGTTATTTTTAAATACAAAATTCTTTACTATTTATTTCCGCTATAAGATACAATAGCCTCTTAGATTTCCCTAATAAACATTAACTTTACAAAATTACAACTTTACGAGAAAAAAAAATCTGTTCATCTGCGGGATTCGAAACCGCGTTCATCCACCCCTATAGCCGGGGTATGCTCTGATCGCTTGAGCTAACATGACAATGACGGGGGCTTAAATCCCGCACATGACTATAATGTTTTGTCTCATTAATTTGTAATTTTGTAATGCAATCCGCCGAGAAGGCGTTATTGCAAACATAACGATATTAAGACATTAGCTTGTTTAATTAAAGTATATAACGTAGTGCTACGTACACTGCCTTTTAAAAACTGCACACTTTTCGAAACAACCTAAAATGTATGTCTGGCAACACTTTTGTTTACATTTTCATTCGAAATTATAACCTAAATTGCGTTGTATAATATTAATGAAAGTACATTATATTCAATACTTACATGTGTTTTAATACTCAAATCGGTTTTTAATTTATTAATTCCGTTATGTGTGACGTGCGTAATGTGCGACGGTCTATCGTGAATGAGGACTAAATTGGCCGAATTTGGATACGTTTGTGTGAGTGAGTTGTGTCTTACATGAAATTGGCCGAATTTTATGCATCATTTTTGATTTTCATTAGACTCTCTTACTTATTCATTTCTCTGAGATGTACATAGGCAGTTGGGAACTTACAAATTGACGACCCATGTCAATTTTCAAAAATGAAAGACATAAGTTTGGAACTTAGTGTAGGGTACTTCAGTAGGGGCGAACACTCGCAAAATCCTTTCCACCATGCAAGCGTGAAGCGCCATGTACCTGTGGCACGGCCATAGACCTAGGATTTTTTCGCTATCCTTAGCCTATAGGCACGGCAGTCCGTAGCTATTACAGCTCCACTATCTCTACCTATTTCAAAACACCTTATGTTGGTAAAATAGAGAATATGGTTTGAAATATACTGAGGACCCGTGCGTAAGTAGTTTAATTTTTAAAGTAAATCCCATCAAAATATGTTTTGAAACGTACTACTTAGATGGGAGCACCATTTGTAAATTTTTTTAATTAATATAAAATATATTAAAAATTATAAAATATGTTACAGATCTTTTAATATTAACATATTATTATACAATAGGTCTTTTACAAGTGGAAAAAACTAAACTACCATCAAAATATACCCTCTATTATCAGTTTATCTTAAACTTTTTTTTTAATACCGGCGGTATGCCTTTTTTAACAAAATACTACAAACTATATACAACACTACAGCTACTACAATAAAAGCATTTAGATCCCTATAAGTCATTGCAGACTCATAGGCAGTCCTAATGCTCTAGCCCACTACCAGTGGGCAGCGTGCCCAGCATGCTGGCAGCAATAAACGTATATAATTCATCGAGATATTGTTATACGTCAATGATATAATTATAGTTTAGATCACAATTATTTACAGGGTGTTTTCAAGATTATTATCGATAAAACAAATTTAGTCTGGCATTGGTACTCGCAAATAAATAGGTATTAAAGTTGAGATCAATCTTAAGATGAAGTTTCAACGTTTGACGTATGGCACATCTGTTAAAAACAGCATCTAAACATAGATCTCAACCTTGATGATGCAATTATTGATACGAGAATAAGGGCCTGTTTCAGAAAGTTCCGGTTATACTACCCAGAACATAAAATTACTGAATGATAAAATGACAGTTAACATGCAGCGCGTTTCAAGCTTTAACCGATGGATAGGCTAAATCGATGACTGTGAAACGCAAAGATAGTGTTTTATTTATTTAATATGTGCTGGGTAGTATAACCGGAACTTACTCGAACATTCTGAAACAGGACTTTAAAGTCGTAAAAATATGTCACTTCAGTCACTTACCTGGGTTTATGTTCTGTTCTTCAGTTCAGTTACGCATTTGTATAAAATAACTTAAGTGAGAATACAGGTATCATAGTGACGAAATTTATGGCAAAACTATTCTCACTGTATCATCGAGATGTAGGTTTACACTGTTTTGAATAATTGTATTATCAAGAGTAGGTGTATACACTACTCAAAAGAGACATTGAGACAAAAAATGTAAACCATGTATTTACACTATTTGTAATAGAACCCATAGTTTTATTAAGTACTTACATAACACAACAATCACTTCAACAAATTATTATTATTAAAAGCTTTTTAGTGTTGATAATCGGTTTAATATTAATTGCTTATAAAATATTTTTTGGTTATCTTTTCTTGATCTACTAAACAACAGATGTCAAAATGAACATAAGTTAGCACCCCCAATATTTTCACCCACATTATTGAAATTCATACATAAAATCCACAAGTATTCATAATTTGACCATGATTTCCTCAAGCGACTTCCTTTGAAGGTCAGGTACGGTGGCTTCATCGTGTGGTCTTCCTACTGGAAGGAGCAGTTCTAAGCGTTCATTGCCAGGTCTAGAGAGAAGATCACGGAGACGCGCGTTGCAGTTCAGGGGAGTTGACGTCAGTGCTACCAGCCCACAGTACTGAAAAAGTTATAGTCTTTCTTCAGTGGGGTCACAGAATTAATGGCAACAAGAGATCGAAGAGCTGGAAAATGTGTCAATGGATCCTTGTGTGGAGCATGATTGTAGATGTGAATGCTAGTGAACGTAGAAAACTTTTGGATTATTGACAATTTCTTTATTGCTGATCGATAAGCCTTTGACCACAATCGGACCTGTTGCTGATTGTTAACTTTGTTGAAGGCGTTAACAAGCTTAGTCGACATTGATAGCTACCTCTCAAATACAGACACACCCTTAGGTGCTGGGATCAAATCTCCGGAATGTTTGCGCATGCCCATACCGACGGCTTTTATGCCGTAATTAGAAAGAAAGTAGCGTCATTGGTGAGCAGGGTGCGGGGGAGTAGCAACATCATCTTGAAAACTGTGGCAGATGATCAGAGATCACGTTTTCTTGAACATTTTATGCGAAAAATGTTTTCACATGGATTACCTCGTAGATATATTACATCACAAAGCCTTACAGTTGTGGTTTGTAATAGTTTTCGAGCTTAGTATAAATAGTTTTTAAGTTTTTTATTTTTGTACTAAAAATACTTTTATGGATTTCTGTTGTCCGAAATAAACATATTTGATTGATTGATTGATCACAATTTTTTTACTTAAAAGTGGGAATGAACAGATAATATTATTTGAAACGACTGGCTAAGATATTTGTGTGACAAAATATCTCACTAGAAGGTTTCTCAAAAATGTATATATCTAGTTGGGGTCCCGGCCCGCATTGTAAATTCTATTTTATTAACTTAAGATGACGCAACCCATTAACTCAAAATATTTATTTGTATTAATGTCTACTAAGCAAATTAGCTTACAAAATCACAAGGAAACGAAAAGTATGGCTATTTATTATTCTATTGACATAAAAGAGAATGGATTATTTATTAAACACTTCTAGCGACCACTAGTCTGTGCCACATTGCTATCTCGTATCTAATTTAAATACTAAAAATGTATAAAATATTAGAATAATGATGAAAGACGCCATATATCGCAAGTCGTCTATTGTAAACCAAAATCAAAAAGAACCCTAGTATTGAACCTTGTGAACTCTTGAAAACAAAAACCGGTCTATCGATTTCAGTCACAAAACCTTCCTAATGCAGAATTTCGTAGTGTTTTTATGTAAGTTTTATTGTGCAGTAACATTAAACACCTACCTAATTTTCTATCTAACTAAGACTGGAAAATGTATTTCATGTTAACCCGACTATCTGATGTATATAGATATGACTCGAAGAGACTCAGAGCGGTTAAAATAACTTCATAATAGGTAATTACTAATATTCAAATCCAAGATTTTGTACTCATATCACTAAGGTTTAAACAATACTTTTTTTCATATAATTGTATTACTCTTAATAATTATAATTTAATTTGATATTTGGTTTAAATTCAATAGTAAAGGTGAAAAAATTAACCCTTGATAAACGTGCCCGTGGGGTGCCGGGCTAATGTCACACCCCATTGCTACCTGTAGGTGTCGTAAGAGGCAACTAAAGGTAAAATACCGGAAGGAGGGCAGAAGCGCATTCTGAGAAACTGAAAACTTAAAACTGCGATTTCCAAGATGCCTGCCAAAGGTGGGGATTATGGCAAATCACCTCTTAATGGAGGAGGCTGTGTTCAGCAGTGGACAATCCGGTTGATATAGATAAACGTAAAAACAGACGGCAGAGTGACTGCAATAGGATTCTGTTTTACCTTTTAATTACGGAACCCAAAACAGAAAGGGGCATCCATTTAGTACACTGTGCTTGCACTGCGCCAGATTATTAGTACACTGTGCTTAACCTAAGATTTTTTTTGTTTTTTATTCCTGATAGGTTAACCTTTGACCACTATCTAACCTGATGGTAAGTGATGATGTGGTTGAAGATGTTGTTCAGGTTAACCTAATAGAAGTACTGGCTCTCAAGGACAGCTATCGGAACACACCGTTAGGTGCTTGGCGACAGATTTTCTACTTGAAGGTGATAGCTAGCCAGGCGGGCATTCGCAAAATGCCCTACCACCATGCTATAACGACTGCCATCCTAAGACGACAACCGGGACCGACGGCTTAACGTGCCCTCCGAAGCATGTGCACGCTCAGTAGTAATGTCACTAGCGGTCACCCATCCAACTCATATACCGCGGTGGATGTTGCTTAACTTTGCTGATCGGTTGAGAACAGCTAAGTGAACTTCGCTACGAGCGCTTCGAAGTACGTAAGTACTTAACTTAGGTTTTCTATAGCAGAGTAAGCCTTTAGTCATTAAATTTACCTGTATAGCGGCCAGCAATATACCAGCTGCAATAGCCGTGCTGATCTCACTGTAATAATGCATCCTCTTCTTTCCATCTGGTCTCCATGAATACGTCTGTCTAAAAACTAGAAGCAGCGCTGGTGCTTCTGATAAGTACGGCTTCACTGGCCTCGTGGCAAAGGGCTTCAGGTCCGTCACCCATTGCCTGGACATCCTCTGGTTGTAGTTAACCTCTTCTTCTTCTTCCACTATTTCTCTAATAGCTTCTTTAGTGGCTTTGTCTTGGACAACTACGAAAGTCCAAGGTTCAGTATGGGCCCCTGATGGGGATGTGCCTGAAAATACCAAACATATCTATAAAACTTCATTTATATCTGCCAGACAACTCGTCAATTCAGATTTACGATGTTAATTTATGGCCTTCCGATGGAAATTTTTTGCCATAACTGCTAAATATCCACTTAAGTGTCATACAAATAATTGATTTCTTACGATTGTCCATACGAAATATATGTACTAATAAAGAATTAATGCTAATTTTATTAAATATTACCAAAATTTTAAACTGCACTGAGAAAAATCTAAAGTCAAAAGCGCTCTAATGAGGGCCAATTTATATGGTATAAGGCGAAAAACCGACCAAATGTAAATACGTACAAAAACGCCTTCCAAGTAGAAGGCGTTAAACGAGGTCAGTGAAGGCGAATGTTTCTTTTCGTCTTCATTTAAGGTGTATTTTGTGGTCTTTCTTTAATATTAACTTTTGATGAGGCTGATTAAGTCGTACGTTATAGTGATAATCACCGTATATAAATCGCCGTAAAAGTAAGGTATATTTTATGGTCAATACTGCAATTATTATCGTATTAAAAAGTTCAATTCTGAAAATACTTTACGGAAGGTGTTTTTGACGGTTTTGTTTATTATAAAACATGGTACATTTTTATTGATTCGTGAAAATTATCTTAAGACTTGTGAATTCACCTTGCGTAGTTACAATTCAACGGTAAAAGGTGAAATTTGCTTTAAGCTCCAAAGTCGTTTTTCTCAGTGTGGAACTGTATTAAAATTATAATGCAGAAATGATGGCCGAGTGGTAATAGCTATAGACTACCGCGCCGCAGTACCCTGGTTCGATCCCCACCGCCGGCTTGAGCTTCACCGCATGGTGGAAGGGCATTTTGCGATTGCCCGCCTGGCTAGTTACCACCCTCAAGTAGAAAATCTGTCGCCAAGCACCTAACTGTGTGTTCCGGCAGTGGTCCATGAGAGCCAGTCATTCTAGGTTAGCCTGAACAAAATCTTCGACCACATAATCACTTACCATCAGATGAGATAATGGTCAAAGGCTAATCTATCAACTACGAATAAATAATGTAAAGAAGTATAACTCTGATACAGTGACCGCTTTGATTTCGGACTCATCAACTTCACAAGTAACAAAACACGCACTATTTTCCAAATTCAATTTGATTGGTTAATTGATTTGGCGCTTAGAAATGATCGCATCTGATTGGTCGCGTCAAGGTGATGTTGTCACCGCCATCATTGCCTAGGGCCAAACCGCACTACTTAAAATTAATTTGTATGAATTTATTAATGGCGTAAACCGCACTATATATTGCGGGGTACCACCAGAGAGACGCGGTGTAATAAATTATCATCATTTCACGGTCCACCCACGTTTCAACAATTCAAAAGATTATTTATTTGTAATTTAGAAATTCATAAGACCTTTTTTTACGTTCAAACATTTGTATGAAATCGATTATTATCTCTGAAGAGTCGTGGAAAAAAGTTTTTTTACAAACGAGAATTAGGTTTCTTTCACCCAAATAGAACTATTTTTAATTTTTCAGCTCTATTTGCCTTTTTGCAAAACACCACGATTATTTCTCCTTCGACGACTTCATCTACTTGAAATTTTTGCCATTAGTTGAAAGAACCGTCCTTCTACGCTGCATTGCTATAGTGAACGAAAAAGGCGCATTATTTTTAATTTATTATCCAAAAAATTATAATAACATGATGCTTTCTGTCAGTAATGTCGTAAAACCTATGTTAGGTTTGTCTAGACATTGAACTCTCGATAAAAATAGGTATATATTATCACACTATATCTTACAATGTGTTACGTACACAGCCAAATAACGAACAAAATAACAAAATTAAACAAAACAGTAAAAATATAGATTTTATATAGACTTAGATTTTAGAGTCAAGCATGACTTTTGCTTACACAAATAGCTGTTATCTCAGGCGCTCAATGAGTTATTTTATTGTATGTGCATTAAGCAGCTCCCACTGAGCATAAAACTAATACGAACCAGGGCCCCTACTCTAATTCGTCGAAGTATCGAACTTCGGGTCCGAAAGAAAGGTATCCGCAAAACACGTATTGGCTTACTTATGTTTAACTTCGTTCGTAGCATAGACTTGCAAGCATTTACCTGTGTAGATTTTGAATATCCATATTTTGATTGCTTTCGTATGGTTTGTACATTTCCCAAATATGAAATAATATAAATATAATTTATTCGTTTGCCTATAAGTCGAGTTCTAAATATGCAGAAAGAACACAATTAATAATGAGGATATAAACACCTATGGAGAACCTAGTGCAGCCAAAGCCACGACGTTTCTAGAACATAAACTTAAATCCTAAAAATCTAACCTGTATTTCCTCAAACAGTAGCGACACCTCTCGCTGATCCAAACAGGACTCTCAGACTCTTACCTTGTGAAAATGTTCTTTAACTTCTCTGTTTTAAGACTTAAAATTGATTGAAGCATGCATACCAGCGTTTTCAGAGTATTATAGGGGATCCCACAGCGGGCAAGGTTTGTGTGGAACGTTGCGGTCCACCATTGACTATATCAAGCAACAAACTTCGTAACGCATATTAAATTTTCGTTGTATAAAGTGTCGTTCGAAAAACGAAAAACGAAACTTTGTCGAATTGTAGTAGCGGCCCAGTTGTGTGACGGCTGTTTGACGTGTATCAGTGAAATTGATTTTGTTTGCGCTTACGCACTACAAAGGATGTTCCATTTTGAATAGCTATAAAATTATGTTACTAAATATTTTTTTAGAATATATTTAATATTTTTTTCTGTGATTTTATCTTTAATTGTACACGGCAGATTATTAATGAGGTGAGAAATTATGAATTGAGAGATTCTTTTGCCGTATACGTTATTGTCTCTAGGTACAAGTACCTAGTTTTCTATTTTTATCCTTCTGGTGAATTGAGAATGACTTATAGAAGATGGATTTCAGTTCGGAAGTATTATTGTTCGAGAAGTATATTTAATTTAACTTTTTTACGTTTTGTACGTTACTTATACTTCGCTACTTGGACGAACGCAGTACTTATACTTCGCTGCAGCACTGCTCTGCACCTCCGTAAATGCATTAGGTAGTGATGTTCGTTCAGATACCACGTCGCGCCGCACCTCTGTAGTGCGGTCCCAGCTTTAGAGTCGCGTGGATGGCGTTATGCCACAATATATTAGCTTGTTTACGTATTCATTTTCTATTACATCATTTTCAATAAAATTGATTTATGGTTTTTCATGCAATTTATTTCAGTAGATTGGAATACTACTAAAATACTTTCTTGAAAATAATATTCTATAATTTAAAAGTCGGTATATATAATGCGCTAAAGGAGTAGAAATGGATTTCAAGTAATTTTTTTTAGTCAAGTTGATATTGATCTGGATATAATTTACAATTAAATTTGAATTAAAAAAATCTTATTGCGTGTATTACATTAATAAGTACATCGAGTTTTTTTGGCGGTATGTATTTTCACAAAATGCTGCAATATATAATAAATAGTTTTAGCTACCACAACGAAAGCATTTAGTCAACCTAGCTGTCATTGCAGGCTTGCAGGCAGTGTAAACACTCCAGCCCTCTACCAGTTGGCAGCGTGCCCAGCATGCTCAGATCTATTATTCTAGTATTCCATTGTACCAAATGAAGTAGTTGGATTATATATACCTATTGGAACTAACAATACCGCAGCCATAGGTGTGACAACTATCAATGTGACAGTTGATGTCGTATTTATCTGTTATAATTTTATATTTTGGCTACAAATGATAAAATAGTTATCTAGAAACAGATCTTTAGCATGACAGGTATAAGACCTAAGATCAACTTATTTGTAAATTTTATGTCGTTTGTATCCCCAAAATGAAATCAATACTGAAAAACACGACATCAATTGACACTGTGACAGTTGTAAGACCTAAGCCCTACTTCTAGGATATTTTTATGTCATTAGTAGCACAAATAGTAAATTAGAATTGAGGACCTTTTTCAAAGTATTTTATGACATTTCTAGCACATGTTTGACATACAAAATTAAGAATATAAATAAAAATGAGAATTGTTTTCATATAAAATGTTCTAAGACTAACAATGTTCCAAAGTAATTTTTTGATTTAATGTAAAATTCAAGTTGCATAAAACTATCCAGGGTAGTCAAGTATGGGTTTCGAAAATGTTGTGTTTTTTACTCGTTTATAAAAGGTATTCCTGTTTTTTTATATCCGTATGGCTTCTCAACCATTTTATTTTAAACTACGGTATTTATGCAGAATTAAACAACGCAGAAGAACATTTATAAATTCAGTTGAAAATTCCCGCGGTACAACCGCATGACTCGAGCCCACGCGGCGAACTGACAGGGCCGCGCGGTACACTTTTTAAGCCACGCCCGCTGCGGTATAGTTTGCGTTCTGTTGTTTTTGAGCTTGAATTACATTTCTTTCCATTATTATTCGTAGTCTATCAAGCATAAAATTGTCACTAGATACATTTTTAGCATTAAATATGAAATTTAGCATTAAATATGGAATTCCGCAAAGTAACGCCTGAATAAATTCATTAATTTTGTCGATATTATTATGTAGGCATTACATTCTGGAGACTTCTGTTATCTATGATTATTATATAATATTCTCTTGGTTGTTGTTGGAGGACAAGGATGACAAGACATGGTGATCAATGAGTATGTAATTAAAACAAAGTAACTTTATGGTAATCACTACGTTTTTTAAAGAAAACCTAAAAACACATATTTTAGTTTTTATGATCTTATTAAGATGAAATAAGTTTTTTGTTTTTCAAATGGAAATTAGATAGTGTAAACAAAATGAATTCCAAGGCTCCTACGCCGAAAGTCCTTTACCAATTCCGTTGTGGCTTGTTGATTATGGCCCTAACCTTATCCCTCCTCATAATTATATGTTTCAGAATTGCCTACATTAAAAAACTACGCAAAGATGTAATCAATAATTACTACGATGATGATGGCTACAACGTCAACTACAATGATTATATTGAGGCAAAGATTGAAAAGATCGACGGTATTATGTATATGAAAGAAAAAGCGAAGCAGATCAATGAAGATCAAGTCATTTACAATAAAAACGAGTTCGGCACAGTAAAACCATCAACGTTCGTCATTGTAATCCAGGTCCATGATGATATCACTTATTTGAAAGCACTAGTGCAATCTTTAAAGTACACTATGGGCATTACCAACTCCCTACTCATATTCTCCCACGATGTTTACGACGAAAACATAAACAGTCTCATCCACAATATAAGTTTTGCAAAATTTACTCAGATATTTTATCCGTACAATACACAGTTTTATCCAGACGCATTCCCTGGAAATGATCCTAATTTCTGTACAAATGATTTTGAATGTGAGAAATCTTTTCTGAGGTCAGCGGAACAAGCCCAAAAGAAACATTACTGGTGGTGGCAGCTCAACTACGTTTTTGATCGTTTTAGAGAAATAGAACAATACAACGGTAGTATAGTGTTTCTGGAGGAAGACCAATATGTTTTAAAAGATTTTATTTTTATGTTTAAAGTATTGGAATCTATGATGAGCACAGGATGTCCTCAGTGTGAAATTTTGAGCTTAGGAGGGTATGATCCTGATTTGAATCAATTCCATATATCTGATGGGAATATAAGTATATGCTCGTGGAACGCAAATTTGAAAAATATTGGGATTGGATTTAATAGATCTGTTTGGAATAGCATCAAAGACTACAGTTACCATTTCTGTAATTTTAACGATTACAGATGGGATGCGTCCCTTATACACTTGGGGTTCAAAAGACCTACAGGTAAGTTTATGGTACTGGCAAGTGATGCTCCAAGAGTGATCAAATATAAGAAATGTAATGGTGGTATAGATTGCACTAAAGGTCGAAATATAATTGATGCAATAGTATTTGCAAGAACTATTCATAGAGGCTTGTTCCCGCAACATATAAACATGAAATCGAATGAAGACGCTGAGTTTGATGTCGTAGCTAAGGGAGATTGGGAAGATGATAGAGACCGAGGATTGTGTATGCACTTTGTCAAAGAATAATGAATCTATAATAATATAGTGTTTATAGTGAATATTACAAAGTAAATATATTTGTTGCTAGTCAATTATTTGTTATACGTGTGAACGTGCTCCAAATTCAACAGTATACTACATGACTACAATAGTATGTTATTGAAGTGAAATACTATTGTTCTTGAATGTAAATCGTGGTGTTTATAAAAGTGTTTAAAGCATATTTTGCTTTTCATTGCTATGTTTACTAACATGAGAAGGCAGCGATGGTGGTGAAATCAACGGTCAATTGATTTTGATGAGGAATCGGTATCACATTGGAAAATGATGAAAGGGATTGAACTGTCGAAACACTTTGTAATGTTATTGTAGGTTTCGATTGAAGCAACAAGTAATGAAGTATATCAGAACAACTTGCACAATGAAGCATAAGTGTTTAAGGAGAAAATCTCAGAGAAATCTTATTACCCAAATCAGTGTCCACTGCTAACCTTATAGTGGCTACAGATTTAATTAATTAGGTACTACACGAGAAAGAAAAAACTATTCTGTCTTTATCTAGGTTTTATTATATTAAAAGACAGGTGTCTTTTAGATTTGTACCTAACATAATATTTTGTTTAAGGGCGCGTGGTGTCACAATTTTTTCTCTTACCACTTATTTTACCACACAGTCGGACTAGAGTAAAAATTCACTACTTGCCCGTGGAACACCTTGAAGGCATCTGAATTTTCCATTGATAAAATAAACCCCATGGATTTTCCTGATTTTCGGGTATCTAACGGGCAATAGATAACGATGTCACCGTCTCGGGAAATGATTGCAATAAATTTTCTCGTAAAGATTTGGGTAATATATAAAGGATATATTGAGTTCAGGTCGTTATCTAAATAAAAGGTAAATAATATAACGAGGTGCATGTGCCAAAATCACTGTGCCTGTTATAAACTATTAGAAAATTAAGTAATCTTACGCTGGTAAGATAACGTTACTTAATATATATGTATATATATACTTAATATATAATATATACTAATAGCCTACCAGCTGCACTTTGTGTGATAATTTAAGAAAACAGGATACCAAGCCTTCGTTGTACGTCCGTCCGACATTTAGATAGATATTGAAACACCATAATTTATACAAATATTATAAACAAATGATAAGACTAAGTGCTACAATGGGTGGTCTTATCGCTCAAAGCGATCTCTTCCAGACAACCCATTTGTAAGAGATATTACTTAAAGTAAGGCGACTCGGTGGTTTCACAATATAAAACATCTAATACACTTTATAATACTAAACTCAAAAATAACTTAAAAACTTTAAATTCCAACATCCACATAGAATTTATTAGACATTATGACGTTATTATTAAAAAAATATGACTTATTCTAGAAAATTGTAGATACGTTAAATAAATAAATACAATATACAGAGTTATTGGTAAAATGCTAACAACCTCTTAGGGTTGACTTCTGCTAGTCCTAAGAAACATTTTAGTTTTTTTTTTGTTTTGAAAAAAAAAATGATTTTTTAATTTTTTTAATTATTTTTTTTGGGTTTTAATGCCTACTCTGAGCCTAGAGCTCCCGCCGTGGCAACACCGGACCGCGCCGTGGTCCCTTTGAATATTTACATCGAGCAGAGTAATAAAAATTTGAAATAATACATTACAGACACAAGAGACTTTTGATATAAGGTGGTCCTCGTGCTTATTCAGTCAAAAACATATAAAAAAAAAACAAAAAAGATAGTTTCCAAAAAATAAAAATATTTTTTTGTTTTAAAACAAAAAAAAATATCTCAAAATGTTTCTTAGGGCTAGCAGAAGTCAACCCTAAGAGGTTGTTAGCATTTTACCAATAACCCTGTATATTTAGGTATAGATTTATATACTTCTGTATACATATTTAATTATAAATAAATAAAAGATATGTAAATAGGATAAATGAATAAAATATATAATAAATAATATTGCAAAGATGTTAAGCAAGCTATTCAATGTATAATTAAGGTATCGTGACAGTAATGTTCACAAACACAGGAGTAGCAGTTCAGCTAATAGCTAAAGTAACAAATAATGTGCTTTAATTTGCTCCTTGAATGATTCTTATGATGGGGCACTGTTTATTTTTAACGGTAATAGATTCCATAATCTAACAGCTTCAGCAGCAAAAGAGTCGTGGTAAAAGGTCGTTTTAGTTACAGGGGATTGCAGCGCTAAGTTATCTGATGACCGTAACGACAAACATTTACAGGGTATACAGTCCTTTTTTTTAACCATAATATATTAATCGGTTAAAATTTTAACAATAACAAAAATATACCCCCTATAAGAAACGTGTTTAGTTTTTATTGTTTTTCTATTTTAGATGCATTGAACAATCGGTAATTCCTTCATACAAACGTCAAGCGAGTGAAACTTAAATTTAAAGGGTTGAGAAACGCTTCGGATACAATGAGTGAGCACAAACTCTAAAGTAATACTAATATGAAAAACTGGCCTAGTGCGAAAAACTGTGTCTAAACCGGAAATACTTCGAACCGGATTAACAATAACACAGTTCTAGTTCCTACATAGTTATTTATTTATTTATTTATTTATTCAATTAGTACCGCACAAACACGAATTACACTAATGATAGGAATAATGATACATATGATTAATTATACAAATTAATAATTAATATTTGCACGTCATAGATAATTAAAATATAAATTCTGGATGTCAAATACAATATTAAAATTAAATGTCTATTAATTTCAATTAAATCATACTTATTACAGCAGTCACAGATTATGCTGAGTACCTACACAAAAACAAAGTCAATTAAGAAATATATCAAATGTCATGTTAGTTTAGATGTACACAAAAAATAAAATTATAATATATTAAAATGTCATTTAAACATGACATATCCAATAAGATAGTTATGATGCATGATGACCGAATCTGTATTATATTTTCGACTGGCTCCTATTTGTATTAATTTATTATCACTTCATTGGTTTTGTTATTACTGGCCTAGGCACGATCCTCATATCGGACAAGTATTTAAGTTTTAATGACAATGACAATTTGCAGCAATGATAGCTCAATGGCATTGGCTATGGACTGCCGCGCAGAGCAGGTCCATGGTTCGAATCCCACTGCATGGTAGAAGGGCATTTTGCGAATGCCCGCCTGGCTAGCGACCATGCACCCTCTAATAGAAAATGCTGTCATGCACCTAACGGTGTGCTCTGGTAGCTGTCCTTGGGAACCAGTAATTCTAGGTTAAAGTTGTTAACACTTTCGACTACGATGATGTACTTACCATCAGGTGAGATTGTGGTCAAAAGCATACTTATCAGCAATTAAAAAATAAACAATGTCATTTCAGGAGCAGTCCGGGGTCGGTGCCTGGTACATGTCAATATATACTCGCCCACTATTGCATGGGATAAAATTTGGGTGTTTAGACACCGCTGCCTACTCTCTCAGCGAAATACTGGCCTGCACGATATGGTGCACAAGGGCAGCAGGTGTTGAAGTACACAGATATTGTTGAGCACTCTTCGAAAAACATTTGAAATCTGTTTGGAGGCAGTGCTTTACCACGCTGTCCATAAATTCCGGTACTGTTCCAGGTCCACCCTAGCATCTTCATCCTCACCCTTTGAAGCAATGATAGCCCATTGGGAATGGATATGGACTACCATGAAGGGGTCCGTGCTTAGAATCCTACCGAGAGCTTGAGCGAAATAGAGGGCCGGTAAATGCAATAAAGTATTTTACGTTTGCTTACCTCGTTAGCGACACCCTCAAGTATAAAATCTGTCACCAAGCCTGTGCTTGCCTGCTGTTTTTCAGAGTTAGTAACTCTTAGTTTCGTGTGTTAATATTTTGACCACATCATCACTTACCAACAGCTAAAATAGTCGTCTAAAGCTAACCTATTAGTAATCAAAATTCGACAGAGTTTTGGTAAACAAATCTTACCAGCAGTCTTAATTAGATTTTCCAGAACCTCTTGAGGAATGGCTTCTTCACTGAACCTCCTGACAGTTCTTCTCTTGGCCATTAGCTCATAGTACTCCCGGGATCTCTGCAGCACCTCCACGTCAGACCGTCTGGGTGGCTGGTAAGGAATGTGAGGAGTGTCTTCGGGGATCGCTGGAATGAGGCAGTCCGGGTCGTCGTCATCGTTATTTGGGAAGTCTCGTTCTGGGGGCAATAGAAAAATACATGTTTATTTTTAGGGTTCCGTATAGAGTACCGGGGCCTTCCCTAGTAGTTATGGAATAACGAGATGGGAAGAAGTGATTTTTTCCCTTAAGGTTTCGAAAAAATTCACATATTGTTATTTATAAACAGAGATGAAAGGACTACAAGGTTTTCTGGTATGCCAGTGACTACCGCATGGAGTTTGGTTTGCTCGCTCGATTCGCGCGTTTTTGTGGTCAACTAATTCTCCTCCTCGCTTCGCTCACGCACCAGTATTAACTTTGATCTAGCCAAATACTCCGCGTATAATTTTTATTTAAATGAAATGTTTGTTTACAATTCAAATAGGTTTATTGTTGTTCGCCAGAAACTAAAACTGACCTGACTCTATACAAATAACATTCTGGTCATCAATACACCATACATTATTCGTGAACAACATTATTTGTTTATTTTATTTGTTTACATTCCGCAAAATCTTTCAGTCAGTCTCAATATTAGGAGATAAGGATATACTTATTATAGTTATACTAACTATATAAAACATAAATATCTACTTATGTAATATATTATATTAAGTTCAACAACTCAATTGTTAATTACCTACTTAGTTAACATAGTTTGCAAGATACATGGGGGCAAATTTGAGGAGTAATGAATTTATAGGAACCACCATGTCTAAACTGCTCGGGAGAAAATCGAGCTATATCTAAGTAGAAATAATGAACTATGTCTACTCTGTAAGCATAGATGTAGTACTTACCAGCAAGTGAATGACCATGACCGTCTCGCTACTTTTTGTCATAAAAACGCATCTCGCATTATAAGATAATAATGCTCGATATCGTGCTATTTCTAGTCACGCTACGTCCGCGTCGCGTGATCAACTCAAAATGGACTTTACAATGATAACTCAAATTAACGTCGTTGAAATATTAATCTCTCTGACAACTAAATATTGAGAAATAAAATTAAAGAAGGATCAAATTACTCACTACTAATTGCATGGTGGCAGGGCAATTTGCGAATGCCCGCCTGGCTAGCTACCACCCTCAAGTAGAAAATCTGTCGCCAAACACCTAACGGTGTGTTCCGGCAGTTGTCCTTGAGAGCCAGTAATTCTAGGTTAGCCTGAACAACATCTTCGACCACATCATCACTTACTATCAGGTGAGATAGTGGTCAAAGGATAACCTATCAGGCATAAAAAAAAACTAATGCAATAAATCGATTATATCATATTTTCCGCTTTTTTATATTATTTTCATGCATACTACGTACCAGATCGATTGTGATATCCGCCCATTATATTGGTCATCGGAAATAGTTGAGATAAGGTAATCGGGCTATAGGCATAATGACATAGTAGATTGTTATACAAGGGTCGAAAGGAATCAATTCCTATACGAGGTATTTAGACGCCCGTGCGTAGCGAGGGTGGGTATAGTCCGAGGAATGGATGACTTACACCCATGTTAAGCACTCTACTTTTCATTTCGAATATAAGGAAAGTAAAAAAAAAATACTTTTTCGAAATTATTCATTAATGCTAACATACATACACACATACATAAAATCACGCCTCTTTCCCGTAGGGGTAGGCAGAGACCACGGATTTCCACTTACTACGATCCTGACATATCTCTTTCGCTTCATCTATACTCATCAATCCTTTCATACATAAGCGTCGGTTTAGGGTACTTCTGACCTGGCCTTTTTTCAGAACGTCTTCAATCTGATTTCGGAACGTTCGCCTAGGTCTTCCCCTTCCAACACTTCCGTTTACTTGTCCCATGTATACCTGTTTAGTCATTCTCATTTCATTCATTCTCTCCACATGTCCAAACCATCTTAACATACCTTTCTCGATTTTTGTCACTACACCGAGCGAGTGTGTTGAAAAATACTTTTTTCAACACACTCGCTCGTAACGGGCCTTTAAATGCACCAATTTTTGTGTCATAATATTGTCTATTACGCACTCGTGCTTTTTTTTTACTTTACCGCACTAGTGTTTTAAATAGAAAAAAAATACAACGTCACCAAGGAGATTGTAGTTTGTTTCGTTTGTTTTTCATATAAAACAAACCAAAGAGTTTTTTACTTACAGAAATAGAACTGTAGAAGATTTAATTATAAACCTTCTTAATCAGATTATTATTGCAATCAAAAAGATCAAGAAAATATTTTCGTAACGAAATTTTCGTATTCGTTCCTCGCAAGTGTGTTGAAAAACGTCGTATGAAACTCGTGCGCGTCGTTAATTACAATCTCTACTCTACTAAAACCCGTCTCGATTGTAATAAACAACTTCGCGCACTTGTTGCATAATGTAGGTACTATTTAAGTTAATTGAGTGTAACTGTAAAAATGTTTGACCGTACTAATGTAAATTTAAATGAGAATAATTCTGATAAAAGTTTATTGATTCCACTAGCTATCGTCCCATTAGTAATCTGAAGAAGCTTTATGAATGGCTCCTTGCAAACCATTTCCCATCCCATGCACGGTAACACCCAAAACGCGCAACGCATCACGGAGCACATCCTTGAAGGTTTCATTAAAAAACGAATCCCAGGTAGCAGTTTTCCTCAATTTTTGAAGTAGCCCAAAGTTTTTGACAAAGTGTGGAGTCCTCATAGTCCGAGTCTTTGTTTTTAATCGCAACTAGCGTAAGTAACAATCTGTAGAGAGGGATTGTCCAGTGGTACTGAGGGTCGAATGCTGATTGGGTACTCGTAAGTTTGATACCCATCACAAGCAGCGGTAGGACAAATTAAATGGTCACCAATGGTTATGGTAAGTCTACACATCCATGCTATTTGCCGAGAAAATACGAGTATTGTATATAAAATTACCATCTGATTGATGATAAGTTTTTCGGTTCATTATGACCAACGAAATATTGGTATTTTAAATACTTCACTCTGACCTTATTTAAAAAACAGCTTTAAAAACTACGTAGATACTGTCATGAAAACACATCGAAATTCTAGATACCTAACTAGTTTAGTTTTTTTAGAGAGACCCAGTAAAAATGGTTTACAATTAGCAAAGAAGACCATATACCTTATTATGATACCATTACTGAAAGTACTATATAGAAAAATACTATTGTACCTTTATGCTGATTGAATAATACAACATTTTATTTTGGATCAACATTTTCCATATACAGGGTTATTGGTAAAATGCTAACAACCTCTTAGGGTTGACTTCTGCTGGTCCTAAGAAACATATTAAGATTAGTTTTTTGTATTAAAAAAAAAGTGACCACGGCGCGTTCCATTGTTGGCGCGGTGGGCACTCTTAGCTCGGAGTAGGCATTAGACACAAAAAAAAATTTATTAAAAAAAACAGCTTATCAAAATGTTTCTTAGGACTAGCAAAATACAACCTTAAGAGCTTGTTAGCATTTTACCAATAACCCTGTATAATATATAATAATAATAATAATAAAAAAAAAAAAAAAAAAAAAAAAAAAACAACTACCGCTGACAGAAGTCGCCTTTTTTCACAAAACAATTTTAAAATTGTGTTTTTACAGTTTTTGTAAGAAATTTCATTACTTTATACAATTCCCAGTATTTATTAAAACCTGCTATAACATAATAGCAAAACAGCTAAGAGAATATTGCAAAAGAAACAGCAAAAATGACTCCAAAAAGTAATATTGACACCTTACGTCAAAGAAATATAAACAACAACAAATTACGAGTTAAAACAGAAAACTAAATGATTAAATGATTACAAGATCAAAGGCGAGGGAGAAAACTACAGCGGAGACCACCTGCGCACGTGTCCAATCATCGCCTACCCCGTCATCTAAGAGCTCCTCGTCGGGAGACGAATTCCACACTCCCCGCGAATCGAGTGCATCGAGTGATGGGGGTGGGCCACCGACGCCGCCGCCGCCGCCGAGACCTGTGCGACGGGGACGTCCCCCGCTACCGGCACGCTTGGAGCCTGTGGGGCAATCTGCTCCGCGCCCGGCCCCCGCTACCGGTGGTGTAGTGCGCCGCATGCGATGGACCCCATCAATAAATGAAAACTGCATGCGTGCCTACTATGAGGCTACAGAGGGAGGAACCATCTTGACTGCGTACCGTGATCGTATGCTGCCTCTGTTTCAGACCCTTGAGCCGACCGTCGCCGTATCCGCTCAACGCCTGTCGGATCAAGTACGAGCTATCCACCGATGCAAGCTGTTGGACCAATCTGTGCTTGATCGGCTCCGCCTGGAGGCGCTTACTACTCGCGCGGCTCCTCCCCTAATGCAGGATCTACCTACCGCGTTGTCGACCCCGGCCCTGGCTGTTATACCGTCACCGGAGGTGACACCAATGGCAATGGTTGATCTTGATGTTGGGGAGGGAGATTGTGCGAGTATGAGCGTGACTAACCAGGTGAGTGAGCAATTGAGGAGGGCTTTGGAGGACGCGATTAGCCAATATCGATACACACCCGACTCTAGGCCGCGACTACCACGTTTGCCTACTCATAGACGCAATCTAGCGTTAATGGGGGCCTTGAATACTTTGCTGGCCCCGTATTTGCGAACTAGCGAAGATTTAGTTGATACCCATTCGATATTGTACTGTGGCGCCATTGCGGCGTGTCGTGTTGCTCGTGTCAAGTTCCCGGACACTGACCGAGCACCGCGTCCCGCCGGGTGTGCGCCCGCATGGCAAGTACGGATCGAGCGTCGTATCAATTCATTCCGGACTCTCATTGCTAAACTACTCTGCTTCAGTCGGGGCAATAACCGCCCCCGAGTGATGCGTTTCGTGACCCAGGCCTTTGCCGGAACCGGTGTCCTGCCCCGAGACTACATGACCTGTGTCACGGATCGCATTGACTTTCTGAAACAGAAGATCTATGCGTGGGCGAGTCGTATTCGTCGCTACAGAGAGCGTGTTGATAGATACTGGCTTAATCGCCTCTTTCAAAGAGATCAGAAGAAGGTATACCGGAAGTGGGAAGGGACCAATCAGAGTGTGATCGACGGACAACTACCTGATGCCTGTACCATGAATGATTTCTGGCGTGGCATCTGGTCGATGCCCGTCGAGCACACAGAAGGTGATTGGATTAGTGTTGTCCAGCGGGAATGTGAGTCTATCGAATCCATGGGGTCTGTTAATATAGACCCCGTAGACGTTACTTGTGCAATTCGTTCGACCCAGAACTGGAAAAGTCCTGGCCCGGACGGATTGCACAACTTCTGGATAAAATGGATTCGTTGCTCACATGACCGATTGGCAACTCAATTTCAAGAGGCCCTTGAGCTTGGTTCTCTTCCCCGTTTCATGACTACCGGTATCACCTTCCTGCTCCACAAGTCCGGTAGTACCACGGATCCGAAAAACTATAGACCTATCACGTGCTTGCCTACCATCTACAAGCTCCTTACATCCATTCTGACCACAAAAATTAACACGCACATTGTTGCGAACAATGTTTTAGCCTCTGCTCAGAATGGATGTAGGGTTGGGTCCCGTGGTACTAAGGAGCTCCTCCTCATAGATATGACCATTAGCCAACAAGTTCGGCGGAACAGAGGGGCTCTCTCTGTTGCCTGGATTGACTACAAGAAGGCCTATGATTCAGTGCCTCATTCATGGCTGGAAAGGATATTAGAGTTGTATAAAATTGATGCAACCCTAAAATCCTTTTTAGCTGCGTGTATGAGACAGTGGACCACAGTCCTTCGTCAACCAGGTGGTAGCAACACTTCCTCTGACCCGCAGGACTTTATAAGGATTGAGCGGGGCATCTTCCAGGGTGATAGTCTAAGTCCATTGTGGTTTTGCCTAGCGTTAAATCCTCTCAGCACTTTGCTGAAGGATTCAGGGCTAGGCTTTCGGCTTCGAAGAGGAGGTGAGGTCATTAGTCATCTGCTGTACATGGACGATCTCAAGCTGTTTACTCCGAAACGCCAAGACTTGATGGAGCTACTAAAAACTACACAGGTTTTCAGTAGTGCCATTAGGATGGAGTTTGGTGTAGATAAGTGTGCGGTCTTGCATGTACAGCAGGGGAACGTTGTAAATTCTCCGAATTTGCAGCTTTCTGAGACAATGACTTTCAGATCTCTCTCCGAAGTCGAGACCTACAAGTACCTCGGTATGTCAGAGTCGTTGGGTATTTCGGTAGAGGACATCAAAAAATCGGTAAAGGAGCGCTTCTTTTTCCGCCTGACAAAAGTACTTAAAAGTCTTTTGTCTGGAGGCAACAGGGCGCGCGCCTTTAACGGTTGGGTGATGCCTCTACTGATATACTCCTTTGGCATACTGAAGTGGACACAGACTGAGCTGGACGCCCTGGATAGAAAGGTCCGACAACTGCTCACTTCACATCGCATGCTACACCCGCGCTCGTCCGTTATGAGACTGTACATTCCACGGAAATGGGGAGGTCGCGGCTTTTTAAATGCCAAGACCCTTCACAACCGTGAAGTGTGCAATCTCAGGGATTATTTCCGTAACCACGAGTGCGGGATGCATCGCGATGTCGCACAGTAGATCGAAACTCGTCTTTCATAGACATAGAATCTTGAATTATTAAAGGTCAATTTTTTTGCTTGGGACGAGTTCTGTTAATCATTGTTATACTATAAAATGGGATGTGCGACAATTGTGAGCACAAATAGGCAAGATATAATTTTTTTTTGAAAAATTTGTATGGGACTAACATATAAAATGTCAATATCTCCGTAATCACAAGTTTGGCCGTTATATCCTTGCACACGTATATAGTACTAATTATTTATGATTTTTTGATATACTTTGTTTTGCGGCACCACTTGCGATTTTTTTTTTAAAAATCGTCAAAGTTATTAATTTTTTTTTATATTGATGACTGTTTGTAATGCTAAAATATGCGATTATTAGTTCTAGTTTAGGGTATTTTATAAATCTTAACAGAAAACTTTCTAAGAAATCACAAGACTGTTAACCAAAACATTTTCACGTCTCAATACAACTTGCACGGTAATAATAAATTATATATTTTTGAATCTAATCTAGTCACCTGTAATGGTATGGTAATCAATAACAAATGAGTACTGTAAAAGTACTCATTTGTTAATGACCTCCGTTAGGTGATCAGATAGACTAAATACCTAATAAAGCAATTAGCGAAAGGATACACTCAAAAGAATATGTATTAAGTTTAAGAGCTCCGTAATTTAATAATTAGTGCAGAATTATCATTCTTTTTTATAGGCTATATTTAATGCTTCAAATATACGTAATTTATCAGTTTTATACTATGCAGATCCATAGTATAAAACTATCATTAAATTAAGATAAAAACTTTTATCTTATATGAGATTTAAACTATCTAGTATTAGATACTTAGATAAGTTGGGTTATAAAATTAAAAAAGAAGTTTAGAAAGAATTGATTTTTTTATTAATGTAAAAAACATAATAAAATCATGAATATCAAATATAAATATCAGAAATCATAAAATTCTTCAAAATAAATTAAATTAAATACTTAAATCTAACAAAAGATGAAATCAACTGAAATTTAAAATAAATTGAAATTATTACACACAATAAATATTAAATTGGAATCAAATAAAATGATTTAGGTAAGTACAATTAATATAAGTAAAATAAATAAATAAATAAGTCAAATACAAGTGAAAATAAAATTACAATAATTAAGTAACTACTTATAATATTAAAAGTTAAATTATTCTAATACTTCACCACCATCAGAATCCACTTCAGAATCTGACTCTACAGTTCCCATTACATCCAAGAACTCTATCGGAGGTTCCTGAAGTTTGAGTAGATCTAAAGCTTCTCTAAAGTATACCTGCTTCTTATGGGCTATAATATAAGTTTTCTGTTAAGATTTATAAAATACCCTAAACTAGAACTAATAATCGCATATTTTAGCATTACAAACAGTCATCAATATAAAAAAAAATTAATAACTTTGACGATTTTTAAAAAAAAAATCGCAAGTGGTGCCGCAAAACAAAGTATATCAAAAAATCATAAATAATTAGTACTATATACGTGTGCAAGGATATAACGGCCAAACTTGTGATTACGGAGATATTGACATTTTATATGTTAGTCCCATACAAATTTTTCAAAAAAAAATTATATCTTGCCTATTTGTGCTCACAATTGTCGCACATCCCATTTTATAGTATAACAATGATTAACAGAACTCGTCCCAAGCAAAAAAATTGACCTTTAATAATTCAAGATTCTATGTCTATGAAAGACGAGTTTCGATCTACTGTGTGTCGTGGCGGTTGACAAGGGCCTCACACCGCTCTCCTTGGCGAACGATAACTGGCGCAAACCAACGATGCTGAGCACCGATGACCGCAAGGCAGTATGGAAAGGCAAGGAGCTGCACGGTAGGTTTTTCCGGGCCCTAACAGGGCCTGATGTGGATTTACCAGCTTCGGTGAATTGGCTACGCTTCGGAGACCTCTTTGGGGAAACCGAGGGTTTTGCCTGTGCAATTGCAGACGAAGTAATGATGACGAACAACTATCGGAAATATATCTTGAAGGACGGTACGGTCGACATTTGTCGAGCATGCCGCCGACCCGGAGAGTCACTCAGGCATATCATTTCCGGTTGTTCGCATCTTGCTAACGGCGAGTATTTGCACAGGCACAACCAAGTGGCCAAGATCATCCACCAGCAACTTGCCCTTCAATACGGCCTTGTTGAGTCAGAGGTGCCGTACTACCAGTACGCACCGGCGCCAGTTCTCGAGAATGGTCGTGCATTGCTCTACTGGGACCGCTCTATCATCACGGACAGGACTATTGTTTGCAATAAACCTGATATCGTGGTGGTCGACCGATCCCAGCGCCGGGCAGTGCTCGTAGATATCACCATCCCACATGACGAGAATCTCGTTAAGGCCGAAAAGGATAAAGTCAGCAAGTACCTTGATTTGGCTCACGAGGTAACCGCCATGTGGGATGTTGACTCGACGATCATTGTCCCGATAGTCGTTTCGGCGAACGGCCTTATAGCGAAGAGCCTCGACCAACACCTTAAGAGGCTCTCGCTAGATGGTTGGATCAAGGGTCTGATGCAGAAGGCAGTGATACTGGACACAACACGCATTGTCCGGAGGTTCCTCTCTCTGCAGCCCTAACCACTAGTTTTAAGTTTTTTATAATATTTATTTTTGTAATAATGTTGTAAAAAATTTAAAATTATGTTGTATAATAAATAAAGTGAATAATAATAATAATAATGTTTATTTTTCCTTCACCAATAGTTCTTAATATACAAAGTAGAGACCCGTGACTCACTGAAAGACAGACAGACGGACAGCACAGTGTCATGAATAGTGTTACAAATAGTGTGTATTATTGGATGCAGTCAACTTATATTACATTCCCGGAATGACCGTCATATTATACGGGTACACGTGCCTTTTCTGTTAATTCAGCAGTATCTACTGTAACATCAAATGATGCCAGTACTAGACCTAGATACAGCAAAACACTAAACCTACTTTATAAATGGCTGAATTCGATTTATTTTAAACTAGCTGCGCCCCGAGATTTCACCCACAGAGACAATGATAAAAATTGATGATGATGATGAAAAGTATCCATTCCAAGATTCATCCTAATCAATTTAGCCGTTTCAACGTGAAGGAGAAACAAACAATGATACACCCACATCCTTATTCATTAAATTTCGCATTTATAACACTAGCTGCGCCCCGAGGTTGCCCGACATAGATAATGATGAAAAATGATCGTGATGAAAAGTATCCTGTGTGTTAATTCAGGATCTAAATTATCTATATTCCAGGTTACACCCAAATCTGTTGAGTGGTTACTGCGAGAAGAATGTTAACGATAGATAGAATATTATATACACTCATTCTCCCCTTACTATGTTAGTAGTGTAAATTGGATTGAACAGACCTTCCTATTGATATAATTAGTCATTTGGAAAAATGTGCACCTTGGTTGAGGATTGTAGGTATACCAGCGCCTTTCATCCAATCAGCGGGCAGTGTTAGTTTATCTAGCTTTTTGTATGGCAACATGTTATTGATGAATGATGATTCACTAACGCTTCGCTAGAGACAACATGCGTTTTGCCTTACGAATTCGCGGCCTTGCGAGCTCACGTCTTATCGTGTGTGAAACTCACAGGTAACATTGACCATATCATTGCACTATTGTTCTCGGTGTGCCCATTCAATGCCCAGGGGGCCAACTCTCACCTTTTATGTAACCATCATAAAAAAGGAGCGTTTTGTTTCATGCTTAAAATAATCATTCGTAGACACAAACTATCACCGACCCACAACCGCATAAAGAAATATTGGTTTGATCCTACTTAAGGAACGAATGAAATATGTATCACGGATATGCAAGCGAGATACTAGATGTGTATCATATACGGTTATCCCGCTCGCACTGTTCCCAACTACGATGTTATGGGACGGATTTACCATAGTTTTACGACATTTTATTGTGTGCTGCACAACAGCTATCTGTAACTTTTTTAATTTCACTCATCAAATAATTTTGCTGCATTTATTTTATAGAATAATAGAAATAAAAACATTGCATGTAATTTACACATTTATTAAACCCATTTTTATCATAAAATACCCAAAATCAAGTTTAAATCCGCTGCTAGAAAGTAACTTTTTTAAGATGGATAAACATGACGGATTTGTCGCCGGAACAGTAATACTTCGTATTAAATGTCACGTCAAAGTTCGCGATAAGAGTGAACAATTTGTTATGATGTCAGCAAAACGACTAGCAATTCTATTACTGTTTGTAAGATTGCTTAATTGACGTGGAGGTATAAAATTTAGTAGTAAGATTAAATTATTATTACTATAAGAGGTCAGAGTTGGCCCCCAGGCCGCTAAAAGTTACGGCAAAGCGGTGCACTGCGGTCAGGAACCTCGCTTAGCCCCAAGGGAATCAGCTGGGTACCATCGGAATGCAACAGAGCTACATTGCGAGACAACACTATATTATTGTAATGAAGTTTACTTATGTCACACACGCACGGTATGGTCGGGAGCACCAGGTGCTGTGGCCTCATTTACAAATCAAATGAATCCGTTCCACATAGTTACTTGATTTAATTAACTTGGTTCAATGTACCTTGGTGTGTCAGCCAGTGATAGTTTATCTCTTCACAGATTGCGTTTTGTTCTGACAGCGGAAGTTCAAGCTGATTGTTGATGGAATGATGAAACTGATGGTATTGTTTCGTCTCTGAGATTTAATTGCGTTTTAATCGTCAATGTGTTATTGAAAGATTTTGCATGAAGTCTCAGGTCTTTGTTTGAGATTTTAGGGTTCTCAAAAGGTCACAATGGATTCATTATGCCATTCTGTTATCTGCTGTCTGTCTTTCTGTATATCACGGGTCTTAAGTTTGTAAGGGAAAAGAGTTACAAATCTAATATTTGAGGTTTTGCTAGAATATTGAGCCAAACAAAGAATTATATTCACTGGACCCATTAATGGGTCCAGTGAATATAATTCTTTGTTTGGCTCATTAGGCCCGTACTTAAGTATGGGCCTAATGAGCTAATGACATACGAATACGTATTAAACACGGTATTAATCATTAGGTATATAAATCGTAGAGAACGTGTTGGGTCCTTAATCTTGGGTGCTTCATCACAGGATGTTCACAGCCCAAAGAGACCTATAATTGATACACCGTCTAACCACCCACCGCCTTAATGTAGACAGCTTTTTGCGTCGTGTAATATTACAAGCGTATTGCCTTCTATAAGAAACAGATCAATACTTCGGACTGTTACCGAAAATTACCTTGTCAGAAAACATCAAGACTTTGTACGCCCCGGAAATCAAACTTAGTACCTCGAGATTCCAAAGCAGCACATTTTTTTCACAATTTTAGGTTAGTCTGAACAACATCTTCGACCACATCATCACTTACCATCTGGTGAGACAGTGGTCAAAGACTAACCTATCAAGAATAAAAATTACACACACACACACACATTAAACAGATAGTCAGTTTTTTGTTACTTATTTTATATAGATTCCATATCAAATATAGACATAAATAATAAATATAAAGATACAAAGGGTCAATCCAAACGCGCTTACTATTTTTAAATGTAAATAAATAAAGTGTGTCTAAGACATCATCGATTTTTGTTCTGTTATCATGATGGTGCATGCACGAGGCCCAACTGATGTTAAGCTGTAACCTCTGCATATAACAGTTTTATTTTGTCTGTTTAAGTGAAAAAAAGAATTCGTATATTTATTTAAAATTACATTAATTCATAATTTATATGTTCATGATATAGGTATTAATATTCCCATAATAGGTTTAATCTTTTTAACATCCTCGACCCATCACATATCCCATGATGAGGCGGGTAAGTCACATCATCACCTGCCATCAGTTTAGATAATGGTCAAATGCTAGCCTATAAATAAAAACATAAAACAAGTAATGTTTAGTATAAATTTAATTTGTGCCAATAATTATAACCGTTCATTAACATTAAACGTCATTTAGTACTGCGCATAATTACAATTAAAAGGCCTTATTGATAAGAAACAAATAGTGGGTTAGTCCAAGTTTATCCTATCCTTATTTTATTTGACCCTAGCCACAGGGTCAATGTGATTCAGATAAATGAATTTAGTACAAACAAACCTACTTTACATGGTCTATTCGGGATTGTATGATAACCTCTTCTTCTTGTCTTTGTCCCACGCTAAGTGGCGTTGGTATGGAATATATTATGGTCTCTCCTGTGTTGTGTCGCTCGTCAGATCGTAGTATTGTATAATTAGTATGTATTATCCTTATTCTTAATACATTCCAGTAGTAGTAAGAGAAGTCGAAAGAAAAATACGAAAAGGGGGGGCAACAGCGCCTTCTGAAAAACTTTCATCTTACATTGCGATCCCAAGACTTCTGTCAAGTGTTGGGGTTACCATAAATCCCCCTTAATAAACGTTTTTCAACAGTGGACATCTTCCTTCGGATTATGAGACTTGAGTTCGATTACGACCTAGAAATTTTCAACAGCAATTTGGAGTATTGAAACTGTTCGTGTTGAATGGCAATAGGCTTGCCCCTTATTACTATGGTACGTTTATGCGTATTGAACTCCTCCGCCTAGACCTTTTGGAGCGCACATCATACAGTAAACATCATTATGTTTACTTCGTATTTCTATGCAACTAAACCAAATAAAATATTTTCTGATTTGTTTGCACTTGTGTATGTACGAAGAGGATTTCAAGCATATTGTTAGGTAGTCAGGCAGTATGCCTAAATAGCTAATATATCTATAGTTATTGCCCAGTAGGACATACATAATGTACAGTGATGGTTAAATATTTTAGTAATATATGAATATTGATATTGTTATGTTTGTAATAACGCCTACTATGCGGTTTACATTACAAATATACGATAGAAAAAAATTAAGTCATTAATTTAAGTCAAGCTGAATAAAAAAAAAAACGTATATTTGTAATATATGAATGTTTCAATAATTAATTATTTAACAGGAAAATAAACAGGAAAAGACATAGTTATTCATGCTATGGTATGTATTTTGCAGTACCTTGTAGTTTGAAGCAGTTAGTTACTTATCTAACTATCCTAATATTTTTTCTTGTAACCCTGTTTGCTTTTTTAAGTTCTAGTCAACTAACTGAAAAATATATTTGTATACCTCGATGATATAACGAACAATGCCTTGTCGATGGTCAACAGTATTATAAGTATATTGTAAAGTACTTATAATAATTAATTTATAGATACCGTTATTATTTTCTTTATATAAAAAATATTAGTAATTAAAAAAAAAAAGTTCTAGTTCAGAAAATTTGTTGTTCAACAAGAATAATGTTCTACGTGTTTTAAGAATGTTGTAAACACCCATAAGGGGTATATATATTAGGTCCTTATATATGAAATTGGCGTTTTTCGTACTGGCCACTTTAATCACGAATTTCTCCTCTTTGGTAAGGAATTCCAAATTCAAATTTGTACAGCTATAGACTCATGTATTTGTGCTTCGATGATCGTCATTCATTTGTTTTTTTTCTTCTGTTTTTTTCTGTTTGCGTCACTCATTTTATAAAATGGAAAACCTTAAATATCGCATTATTTACGAGTACGAGTTCCGCCGTGGCACTAGTGCTGCGGAAACAACTCGAAGGGTGAATGATGTGTATGGCGGTCGTGTTGCAAAAGAAAACACAGTTCGTTTTTGGTTCCAACGTTTTCGTTCTGGAAATTTCGACCTGCAGAACAAGCCCCGTGGACGGCCTGAGACTCAAGTTGATAATGAAGAGTTGAAGGCTATTGTGGAAGCGGATCCATCGCAAACCACGTCCGAGTTAGCTGCAGGCTGCGATGTTAGTGATAAAACTGTTTTAATTCACTTGAAGCAAATTGGGAAGATTAAAAAGCTTGAAAGGTGGGTACCTCACGAATTGACTGAAACAAACCGGCAAACGCGCGTCGACTGCTGCGTTACATTACTAAACCGGCACAATAATGAAGGTATTTTAAACCGAATCATTACCTGTGATGAAAAATGGGTTCTTTACGATAATCGGAAGCGCTCAGCGCAATGGTTAGATCCTGGCCAGCCAGCCAAATCCTGCCCCAAGCGAAAATTAACCCCAAAAAAGTTACTTGTAAGCGTTTGGTGGACTAGTGCCGGTATTGTTCATTACAGTTTTTTCAAATCTGGCCAGACTATTACGGCTGATGTCTATTGTCAGGAATTGCAAACCATGATGGAAAAGCTAGCGGCTAAACAACCTAGGCTGGTCAATCGCTCCACGCCACTGCTGCTTCACGACAACGCTAGACCACACACTGCGCTACAGACGGCTACTAAATTAGAAGAGCTTCAATTGGAAAGTCTAAGACATCCTCCGTACTCCCCGGACCTTGCTCCAACAGATTACCATTTTTTTCGAAATTTGGATAACTTCTTGCAAGGGAAAAAATTCAACTCCGATGGGGCAGTCCAAATCGCCTTCAAAGATTTTATTGATTCCCGTCCGACTGGTTTTTTTAGTAAAGGGATCAATGAACTACCTATGAGATGGCAAAAGTGCATAGAAAATAATGGTTCATACTTTGATTAATTAAATATATTATATTAAAAAATATTCGACTTTTTGTTCCTCCCATACAAAACGGCAATTTCATATGTAAGGACCTAATATATATATAAAAAAAAAAAAGTACTAGTTCAGAAAATTTGTTGTTCAACAAGAATATATATATATATATACCCCTTATGGGTGTTTACAACATTCTTAAAACACGTAGAACATTATTCTTGTTGAACAACAAATTTTCTGAACTAGAATTTTTTTTTTTTAATTACTAATATATATTATTTCTGATATATATATATATATATCAGAAATAATACTGGTTATCATGTATTTTAAAATTTTATAATATATATACTGTTGGTGTTTCATTGTAAAATAAACAAATAAACAGTATTTTAGTCGTGTGAATGATCTTGTAAGAACAAGTCAGAATATGATATTGTATGGTTAGTGTTTTGAGTCAGCATCATAATGACTTCAACAAGTTACTTAATTATTTTTAAGGTTGGAAGTTGGTTTCGTGTTTTATTTTAATTTTCACTGTCACACTCATCTCTTTGTGCTTTGTTGGCTTTTGTCTTCCTCAACGATCAACGCTTCGGGAACTATTGCTTGTATTTAGGTTTAGTTTAGACTTCATGTTCATACAACCGCAACACACGTGTGTCGAATAAAATGTTTACTTTTTTATGGGTTAGGAAGGCAAACGGTCTAGCTGCTCACCTGGTGGTAAGTGATCATCGTCGTCCACGAACATGTGCTACACCAGAGGTCTCGAGGATGAGCTCCTAGCCCTAAACTACCATAGTTAATCGTACATAATTTATATCAAATTGTAATTTAGCATTCATTGGAATTTGGAAATGGCAAGACATATATTCATGTAAAATAGTTAGCGATCTGGAATTTGTGTACATTATGTAAAGTTCCCTTGCTTCGGCGATTTGTGTAAATAAGCATGCACAGATTGCCGAAACAATACCATGCATATGTGCTTACTTTATTTATACAAACTGCACTTATATACGTAACACGCCGATTTAGAATAAAAAAATCATTAGGTGATCACGGCTTGTCCGATGAACCTTTTAGAGCAGGGCCTGTTTTGCATTTAGCCAATTCGCATCAAGTTGAATTTGATATAACATCTTAAATGTAATAATAATAACAATCTAATGCCAGTTTTATCATTGAGGGCGAGTAGATAGCGTTTTAGTCTGTCTGTTGATAACAAACGCACTTTGATAACTATACACAAATAATAATTTTGGCCGTTTGTTTGTTTACGTATAGAAGGTAGAATTGGAGCATTGCAACCGTCGAAGGATAGGTTTTGTTTCAGCCTGCTTCGGCTTTAGATCTAGCAATAGTTATAGGCAGAGGTTAGTCCGCTTAACATCAGGTGGGCCTCGAGCTTGTTCCGTCACAATAACATTAAAAAAATACAATGAAAACAGGGAAGAACACCGCATAACCTACTTAAGCGATAACTAATATGTAATGTGAATTGTGTATTTCCTCATCAGAGGACACAAACTAATATCAGCCACAGACTGCAAAGTCCCACTTGTGACGGATTTATTTCGCAGAATTGGCTACTGTTTATGAAATATATGGAAATAAAAGTATTTTATTTAAAGTATTTTGAAGCAGTGATCGCTCAGTCGCATTGACTATGAACTGCCGTGCCGCATGTCCATGGTTCGAATCCCGCCGCGGGCTTGAGCTTCACCGCATGGTGGAAGGGCATTTTGCAAATGCCCGCCTGGCTAGCTACCACCCTCAAGTAGAAAATCTGTCGCCAAGCACCTGCCAACGGTGTGTTCCGGCAGCAGTCCTTGAGAGCCAATGAAATCACAGGCACATGAGACTTAACAACTATGTCTCAAGGTGACGGGCGCACGGTGACTTGTGACGAAATGCATCTGTTATAGGCAGAAGTTAGTCCGCTTAACATCAGGTGGGCATCGTGCTTCATCCGTCATAATAACATTAATAATATATATATATATATATATATATATATAACGAAACTACGTTTGTATGGAAGGCACTATGAAGACGCGCATTACCTGTACTTTAAATAATAAACGTAATAGGCAGTTGAAATTTTCACAGAATAAGTGTTAATCTGACGGATTGTCTTATTGAAAAATAAAAAGGGGTCAATAGCCTAGTAACGTGTTTCTTTAACTTTTTACACGACTGCCCAAAAACAGGAGTTATGTTTTCAGTATCATATATGTGTTTTTTTATGTTATTGTGACAGAACAAGCTCGAGGCCCACCTGATATTAAGCGGACTAAACTCTGCCTATAACAGATGCATTTCGTCACAACAACAAATTGCACTGCGCCTGTCACCTGGAGACATAGTTGTTAAGTATCATGTGCCTGTAATTTATCTGGCTCTCAAGGTTTGCTACCGGAACACACCGTTAGGTGCTTGGCGACAGATTTTCTACTTGAGGGTGGCCGCTAGCCAGGCGGGCATTCGCAAAATGCCCTTCCACCATGTGGTGAAGCTCAAGCCATCGGTGGGATTCAAACCATGGATCTGCTGCGCGGCAGTCCATAGCCTATGCCACTGAGCCATCACTGCTTCAAATGTATGTTGGTGAGTTTCTGTATTCCACCAAAACTTCTAAACGGTCAAATCAATTTTAATGTATGAGATATCGTTAGATTTGTCTTGACAACGCAAGTGACACTAGGTACATAAAAATAAATAAAACTTTCAAAATGCAGAATTTTAGACGCCATGTTGTTAGAAAAAAATATGTTTTTTCTTCCAAACCTATCAAGTGAGGAATCAAAATGAAGGGCTTTAAAACACTTTTCCATAAATACAATAACTAACGTGCAGTTTTATTGTTCAATAGAACGATAAAACGTTTAACGAAAATAAATAATTTGCAGTTGGATTTTTTACTTTTTTAATTAATTTATACATGTTTTTCTTTTGCTCGTCTCGTAAATACGGTAATAAATAAATTATAGTCCAATATCTAATATAAAAGAACAAATACTAAGGTCGGACCGCCGCTAACAATATCAACGAATATGAAAACAAAATTTTTCGTAGGTTCTGTTGGTACGGCCTCTTCGGTGTATTGTTCAACTCACACTTAGCCATTTTTTGATAAATAGAAACCAATTTACTTCTTATAAAACAATTTTTTGGACATACATTTAAATAAAAAAAGGAATAAAGGCTACATTATACTTAATATGAGTAATGAATAACAAAGATAGGCAGGCAATCACACAGTAGACCCTCAACGCACATTACTGAGACTGAATCAGGAGACGCCGCCTGATTGGACATTGCCATGTTCGTGGTACGGGTGCTGATTCTCCCGTTTTTTTATAAGTTTATTGTTTTTGAAGAATCGTGAATGAAGAAGATACGCCCTATATTTTTTTTTTTTTTTTTTTTATGTTATAGTGAAGGATCAAGCGCGAGGCCTACCTGATGTTAAGTGGTATCCTCTGCCTATAACAGATGCATTTCATCACAAGTGACGAACTGCACTACGCCCATCACCTTGAGACATACCTGTTAAGTCTCATTTTGCCTGTAATTTCACTGGCTCTCAAGGACTGCTGCCGGAACACACCGTTAGGTGCTTGGCGACAGATTTTCTACTTGAGGGTGGTCGCTAGCCAGGCGGGCATTCGCAAAATGCCCTTCCACCATGCTCGTAACTGAACTTTCCGCGAGATAACAAAGTTCAACAAGTCGTCATTATATACATAATTGCAGTAATTGTTACCAATTACAGTGCCAATGTACATAATGATCGCGGTGCTCGAGCACTCATGCAAACCTATTTGTATGATGACGATATCTGTATGGAAAACTGACAATGTACAAACATTTATAAACGTCAATAATGTTTAAGGTGAACATACACCTATACATTGTACCTACCTACATATCCACCATATATCCTCAAGGTTTTGTTGTGTAGGTTACGAATTTAAACACTAATGAATAATGAATAGATTCAGTCGTTACTTTGCGGAAATCCATTTTTAATAATAACAAATATTTTAAAAATATTATAAGAAAACATTTAATTAATTATTTAATAAAACACTTAAAAAATCTTTATAAAAATGATATATATACCTATCTAGTGACAATTCCGCCTAATTTCATTTCACGATCTCGATCGTGCGCTCGTAGAGTCAAGACCTCCTGAGGATGCTTCGTTTAGAAGCGAAACACGTCGAATACTCTTCCGGTTTGGCTGCGTGAAGTTTGTGACGTCACGTCGGCTTAACAGGAAATTAGGCGGAATTGTCACTAGATATATATCATTTTTATAAAGATTTTTTAAGTGTTTTATTGATTAATTAATTAATTGTTTTTTTTAAATACTTTTAAAATATTTGTTATTATTAATTTAAACAATACCTATTTTTTTATCGCGAATATTATTGTATACTTATTTTTTAAATTTTTTAGCAAAATAAGTATACAGAAATATGTGTAAAACATACTTTTCCCCGTAAGTAGATTTAAGAAATCACTTAGTTTAAGTATTTTTTATTATTTTCAATTTCGCATGCTCCGCGAATTACATAACAAAATAACAATGAGAGGAAAGATTATAGTATATCCCACTATAATCTATCCCGCACATGAAAATTTCCTCTTTTGTAATGTAATCCTCGGAATAAGCGTCAGTTCAAAAAATAAAAATATAGGGTTCCGTCATCATTAACAAGTTTAAAGCTAATCACAAAAAATGTCTTGTCTCTTTTTATAAACTTGTCGTATGTTGAACTATAGGTGTCGCTCCATCCCCAATATGATGGTTAAGAACGGAAGGACATATCATAGTCACACGTCATATGTCACGTTGGCTTAGCGGTTAGAGCATACCCAGGATATAGGGGAGAATTGCGTGGCAGCGCGCGTGGGTTCGAATCCCGCAAATGACTATATTTTTTCCTCTAGTTGTAGTTTTGTAATGTTCAAAAGATTGTTAGGTACTATATTAGATGTTATCTATAAGGTACACATATGGATTACGAGCTATTAGATATAATTTTACACTTGGGCTAGCGCGCACTATGTCTTTGCGCGGGAAAGTCTATGGCAATATCCTTCACCAAAAATCATTCTTATACCCAAAACCATTGATTTTATTATCTTACTGCGCTGACATTATCATTAATAAATGTGATAAGCATTACGGCATTTTGTAAAGTCTTTAATGATGATACATAATTTAAGATCTCACTCAACACCAGAACTGTTTCCCACTGGCCAATCAATCAATTCGTCCCTGCTTACAACAATGTTTTAATTATAATTATCTTAAAATTAAGTGGAGTGCTCAGTTAGAACAGCACTACCCCATATCTTCTTGTCGAAGTCGTAAGATACAACTAAGGGAAAAATAGTAGAAGATGGACATCAGCGCCTTCTGAAGAACTACGACCTTACATTGTGATTCCCAAACCACCTGCCAAGCGTGGGTATTGTGGAAAACACCTACGTTTTTCTTGGTCGTGCGCTCGAAGAGCAAGACCTCCTGAGTATGCTTCGTGGTAGAAGCGAAACGCGTCGAAAATTCTTCCAGCTTGGCTGCGTGGCATTTGTGATATCACGCCGGCTTAACAGGAAAATTAGGCGGAATTGACACTTAGTATATTTTTTTATAATGAATAGATTCAGGCGTTACTTTGCGGAAATCCATATTTTAACAAATATTTTAAAAGTATTTTAAGAAAACATCAATTTAATATGTCTCGATCGTGCGCTCGTAAAGTCAAGACCTCCTGAGGATGCTTCGTTTAGAAGCGAAACGCGTCGAATACTCTTCCGGTTTGGCTGCGTGGCGTTTGTGACGTCAATTCGGCTTAACAGGAAATTAGGCGGAAATGTCACTAGAAATGTATACATTTTATAAAGATTTTTTAAGTGTTTTATTAAATAATTAAATTGATGATTTCTTAAAATACTTTTTAAATATTTGTTGTTATTATATTTTTAAGTGTTTTATTAATATATTAATTTAATTACAAAATCACAAATATACGATAGGAAAAATTTAAGTCATGTGCCCGCACTATCGTATTGGGTTGGAGCGACATCTATAATACCACTTGCGTTGTACTACAAACAAGACCAATTTTGCAATTGGTTTTATTCTTGTAAATGATGACGCAACCTTATAATTTTAAATATTGTTAGGTTTGCAATAACGCCTGCTATGCGGATTACATTACAAAATCACAAATATACGATAGGTTTTTTTTATTAATTAGTATATTTGTGTTTTGTAATGTAATCCGCATAGCAGGCGTTATTGCAAACCTAACAATATTAAAAAAAATATTTATTGAATGTTTTCTTAAAATATTATTAAAAATATTTTACATTATTACCTACATGTTCATCAAATTTTCAATATCTATATGACTACTAAATCATAACAACAAGCACATTGTTTACTCTTTCTTGTTCATCTATCGTGTAATATATACGTAAACATAAAATAATCGATGATAATAGCCGATTGTCATCATTGTCGTTACTTTTATATTCGATGTTGTATCTGTATAAGGCAACTATGCTTACAGGTTTTTGAAGCGCTCGTAGCGAAGTTTACTTAGCTGTTCTCAACCGATCAGCAAAGTTAAGCAACGTCGCGCGCGGTCATGAGTTGGATGGGTGACCGCTAGTGACATTACTACTGAGCGTGCACGTGCTTCGGAGGGCACGTTAAGCCGTCGGTCCCGGTTGTTGTCTTAGGATGGCAGTCGTTATAGCATGGTGGTAGGGCATTTTGCGAATGCCCGCCTGGCTAGCTACCACCCTCAAGTAGAAAATCTGTCGCCAAGCACCTAACGGTGTGTTCCGGCAGCTGTCCTTGAGAGCCAGTACTTCTAGGTTAGCCTGAACAACATCTTCGACCACATCATCACTTACCATCAGGTGAGATAGTGGTCAAAGGCTAACATATAATGCATAAAAAAAAAGGTGTTATTCGTATTTGAAAATAATTCACTCAATCGGAATAAAGTATCTTTGTACATAATGTTGTCTTAGATTTTCGCGATTAAAACACTTTTTTTATTACTTGATAGTTAGCCCTTGACCACTATCTCACCTGATGGTAAGTCATGATGTTGGCGAAGATGTTTTGTGTTCAGACTAACCTAGAATTATACACAGAGTAATTAAACAACTTTAAATGGTTACAAAATCACAAATATACGATAGCAAAAATTTAAATCATGTGCGGGATTCGAACCCGCGTCCATCCACCCCTTGAGCCGGGGTATGCTCTAACCAATTGAGCTAACATGATATGACGTCATAACCCAAATCTTTCCTATCGTTCTTTAACCATCGTATTGGGATGGAGCGACATTTATAGTACCACTTACGTTGTATTACACACGACGCGACGTGGGTTCGAATCCCACACATGACTTAAATTTTTCCTATCGTATATTTGTGATTTTGTAATGTAATCCGCATAGCAGGCGTCATTGCAAACCTAACAATATTAAACTTTAAACGGTTTAAATCGCCATTATACCCAATGAACAGTCTTACTGATTGTTGTATATGTACCTACTTATGATTATGCAATACCTAATGAAGTAATGTTTGTGCTATCGCAAATAGTCAAATTAAATATACATTATGCACACAATCGGAAATATGACCTTGGGATTCCGGAAAACAAACGAAAATCAAGCAGATTTACCTACCTATAGCCACCTATAGTTATTATATTACGATCTATGTAAAATATTTCCTTTGTTAATACAAAGGTACCTAGGTATATGATATTATTTATTCATTTGTTGCTGTATAATAGCGTTGAAGTATGCCTTCCCATTAACTGCACACACTCACTTGTAAAGCAGTGATAGCTCAGTGGCATTGGCTATGGACTGCCGCGCAGCAGGTCCATGGTTCGAATCCCGCCGCGGGCTTGAGCTTCACCGCATGGTGGAAGGGCATTTTGCGAATGCCCGCCTGGCTAGCGACCACCCTCAAGTAGGAAATCTGTTGCCAAGCACCTAACAGTGTGTTCCGGCAGCAGTCCTTGAGAGCCAGTAAAATTACAGGAACATGAGACCTGACAACTGTACGTCTCAGTGTGACAGGCGCAGTGCAATTCGCGTTAATGAAATGCATCTGTTATAGGCAGAGGTTAGTCCGCTTAACATCAGGTGGGCCTCGCGCTTGTTCCGTCACAATAACATAAAAAAACTCATATTACAGAAGGAAATGAGAATGAGACTAGACAAAGAGTATCAACCATATAATTTAAAATATCAGTTTCTTATCTATATATCATTTACAAAATCTCGAAATTTTACTGTACCATCATAAATTACTATTACTATTGTTGGTAAAACATAATTATGCATTGCTATTGAACTAAATTCACTTCTCCTTCTAGACGATATTGATGAGTTCCAAAAAATCATTATAACTGCAAGGTAAACGTGTTCATATATAGGGAAATTGGGCAAATTTACGAAATCTTAAAATATGTTTCTATGCTTCTTGAGAGTTATTCCGAATAGTTAAAAAAAACATTTCTAAATTAATTTTATCTGACAGGTCATTAACCTATATCTGGTACGTATATAGCTAGTAGGTAGGTACTATACTTATACATAGAATTGATGAAATGGCAACAGATGACCACATGTGATCCACAATAGCACTGAAAACAAGATTCATATACAGGGTTATTTGAAAATGCTAACAACCTCTTTGAGTTTACTTTTGTTAGTTCTAGCAAACATTTTGAGATGAATGCCTTCTCCGAGCCAACAGCGCTCCCTTTGAATAGAGTTTTGCATATTTACATCGAGCAAAGTAATACAAATATGAAATTATGTCATATTTTTGCTCGATGTAAATATTATAGGCAAATTTACGTCGAATACAGGCACAAGATATTTTTAACATCATATGACCCATGTGCTTATTCCGTCGTAAATAAATAAAATAAAACTTAAAATTTTTGTTAGGTTAGAAACACGGGTCGACGTATTCGATCCCTAACGTGAGTGTTTTTGTCGGTTTAATTTATAATATCAAAATATGTTTCTTAGTACTAACAGAAGGCAGCTCTAAGAGGTTGTTATCATTTTTCCAATAACCCTGTTAAGGCTTGGACCGAGGCGCACTTGGCTAACATTCCTGGCTGCTCCACATTAAAAATGATATATGCTGCCCGTTTCAGGGCACCATTTAGGCATGAAATACAACGGCCGCAGTAGGCAGAAAACAACATGGTCAATATACAATTTTAACACCAAGAAAATACCTATTATATCTGTGGTTTTAAATTTTCCTAACAAACGAGACAGATCAATGAATGCATGTGGCATATATGCGAATTATAGGATGTGTGTTTTTACTAGCATGGACAAGAGTATGAATGAAGCTTCAAAGTGACAATTAGTGACAGACCAGTGCAGAGAAATATCATCGTGGAGAAAATTTCACTATTAACAACATAGGTACATTAATTAATGAATTGATGTCTACAGGCATAGGAGAGAAGGCCGAACTTTGTGTTGTCAAGAAAACTTTGTTGTCAGATTGCTATCGAGCTGCAAATTATTATTATTAATTCTTCCACGACTGAAGCTAAGTTATCTAAACAATATTTCTCTCGGACCTTCCAAGAAACATAAAGTACCTACACTCAAACAAGTTTAACAATAATTAAACCTGACAAAAAGATATATTCTTTTTATAGCACGGGCACGTAAAAAAGATATTTTAGCTGTTTGATACAAGACAACGAACAGAGATCCAAGGTTATGTATGAAAAAAGTAATAGCCACTAACCTCTCCTATTGAAGCCGGTTCGCGCTAATTTTTCTTTTTTCTCCTCAACTCTCCTGTTATGCGTTTCCATTTTATTTTTATGAAATAACGTGAACATAACAAAGCAAACTATTAAAGCTGTGTACACAATATAACAGTTTTTCTCTAATGTCCACACTGCGAGTGATATCACATTCATTATTGTTTATTTGCGATCGTAATAATCAGTAGAAATAGAGACATGCGCCAAGATTCGCGGCGCGCGAGTCACTGATAGCGTTGTGTTGTGTGACCCAGGACTGGTTTGTGCTGATTAGAAACTAGGACTCATCAGCTGCAGCTCATTTAATTATAGAGAGGACAAACGGGCTAAATTCCAACGACTTGGTGAGGAGGATTAGTAAAGCGCAAAATGCAGAATTTATTACCAAATAACTACTTGTTGCATTTGTGAGGTTCAGAAAAGCGCATAGAGATAATTGCTCTACGAATATTTTATAATGACTTAACAATGGCAGAATGTGCATTTTTTAAGTAAGTAGATAAGAAACCTAAACCTTGTTATTAGGTAGGTACTAAGATGGAATATTTAAAATATTTCATAGCACCAGGATTAACATTATCAAATATATTGAAAACATAAAAAAAGTTTTTTTAAGGGAACTTATTCCGTTACTGACTCAAAATGTTCTTCAACTAACATAATTGTGAAGCAATAAAAATCGGCCAAGTGCGAGTGGGACTCGCGCACGAAGGGTTCCGTATCATTATCTCGATTTAATTATTATTATTATTTACAAATAAACGGCGAAAACCTCATTAATTGTATGGGAACCCCTTAATTATTTATTATATTTTATTTTTTAATTAATTATATTTAAAGAGAACATAAAACTAAATATTCTGTGAATAGTTAAGGCGTCTACCTGTCACCGTTATTAGTTTCGAGCAAGAAACGGTAAAAAAATCAAGTTTGTTGTATTTGGAGCCCCCCTTAAATATTTATTTTATTATATTTTTAGTATTTGTTTTAAGCGGCAACAGAAATACATCATCTGTGAAAATTTCAACTGTCTAGCTATCACCGTTCTTGAGATACAGCCTGGTGACAGACGGACGGACGGACAGCGAAGTCACAGTAATAGGGTCCCATTTTTATCCTCTGGGTATGGAAACCTAAAAAGGTAAAAATAACTGAATACAATAAAAACCACATTTGTGTAAAAAATTAGTATACTTTTGAGAACAATGAATAAGTTACTGAAACACCTGCACCTCATTAAAAAATTATGCGACATTGGTCATACTACGCTGGGTTTTGATAAACTACGATATTCGCTGCGATGAATAGAAGTGAAATTAATATATCCCTCGTTTCGCATTACTAGTAGTGTCATTGCACATTTTGTTTGATCAGCCATAAAGGTGTTCACAGACGGCAGCTATAATATATATTATAGCATAACTGTCGGTATTAAAACGAAAATGTAAAGCTATATAGGTTGTTGAGATGTATTGAAATATATCGAGCTATAATATATAGCTTTATATTATAGCTGTCGTTTGTGAAACGCTTTATTGGATCTGCAGAGATAGGTATTTGGGTGTGTTCCCGCTGTCCCCATTGACTTATCCCCATTGATGGGGACAACGAGACGATAGCTTTTTTTCTTCCCGTTGTCCCCATTGGCCTGGCCCATTGATGGGGACAGCGAGACGACATTATTTGTCTTCCCGTTGTCCCCATTGTCTGTTTCCATTAATAATAAGGTAATTTTATTCCAGTTGTCGCCATTGATTGACTGATCACTTTTAATACCAAAGAATTTTAAGTCATGTTAAGAACGGATCTCACCTCCTTGTTATTACTATGTTACCCTACTTTCTCAAATATTCTTTAGGTCAACCACACATAGCGCGATAAATTATACAAAAATCAAACAATCATTAATAATCATTTTTGTATTCATTCAGAAAATTTAACGTTTTTATTAAACCCTTACATGATTTCATTAAGTGTTTACAAACAATAGACAAACTAGGTTAATGCTTAAAAAATATGTTTTATTTAATATGGTTTTAGTAATCAAAGTCAAAGTTAAATCATTTATTCAATTTAGGCGTCTACTACACCCTTATGAAGGTCAATTGACCTCCATAAGAGCGTAATTTCTTATTTAAATTTTAATATAGAAATATTCTACATTGTACGGCTAAGTTGAGCAAAAAAAATGTATGGAGCCACTGCGAGAAGTACACCAGTGTGAAGTTGGCAGCCAAAATTTGCAGCCAATAATCCGACAAAATTAAAGAGGTCAATTAAGTTTCATCAAATTATAATGTAATTAACAAGCGATAATGTTCCTGTTAAGCAAACAACTACGTTAATCTCAAAGAACAACCATAGAAATAAGATTTTTTTTATCATGTATTATTTTGGCTGTTGGCATATTTCGATATGTTAGACCACAGATGAGTACAAATTTTATACAGCACCGTAAAGAAGATAAAACAACCTATCATTAAATTAGCAAAATAATGTGGCTGAACCAAACCTTAACCCTTCAATATCCAAAGGAATACAGGTACGAAAAACTCTGGACACTAACTATAAATAAACAATGATTTCGACCACTCAGACCCCAGAAGTTGCTATTTTGATCATTGATTGATACAAATACATACATAGGCTACTATAAAAAGATTGTCACATGGTGGCTAAACGAAATCTTAACCCTACAACCCGCGATACAAATAATACCCAAAAATATTTCAATTTATATTTAAGCATATAATTGCTTAGAACCTCAAATTTTACATTTCTTAGTGTAGTTTTATTTACTTTGATAATCAGTGTTCATAATTGTATTTTAAAGAAAGTGGCTAAATGATAGGTTAACCTTAAATATGCGAGCTCAAACAATTCCAAAGAATTTTTTATCATGCACTGTTTTGGCTGCTGGCATATTTCGACATGTAGGACCCCAGATTAGTACCAACTTTTTACAGCATCGTATAGAACATAAAACAGCCTATCATAAAATTGGCAAAAGAATGTGGCTAAACCAAAACTTAACCCTTCAATGTCCATAGGAATACAAGTACGAAAAACTCTGGACACTTACTATAAATAAACAATGATTTCGACCACTCAGACCCCAGAAGTTGCTATTTTGATAATTGATTAATACAAATACATACATAGGCTATTACAAAAAGATTGTCACATGGTGGCTAAATGAAAACTTAACCCTACAACTCGCACTATAAAATATACCCAAAAATATTTCAATGTATATTCAAGCTTATAACTACTTAGAACCAGAAAATGTTTATCTTTTAGAGTAGTTTAATTTAGAACTACAATTAAATTTCATAATCATTATACCAAGAAAGTGGCTAAATGATAGGTTAACCTTACATATGCGAGCTCAAACAATTCCAAAGATTTTTTTTTCATGCATTGTTTTGGCTGCTGGCATATTTCGACATGTAGGACCCCAGATTAGTACCAACTTTTTACAGCATCGTATAGAACATAAAACAGCCTATCATAAAATTGGCAAAAGAATGTGGCTAAACCAAAAGTTAACCCTTCAATGTCCATAGGAATACAGGTACGAAAAACTCTGGACACTAACTATAAATAAACAATGATTTCGACAACTCAGACCCCAGAACTTCCTATTTTGATCATTGATTGATACAAATACATACATAAGCTACTATAAAAAGATTGTCACATGGTGGCTAAACGAAATCTTAACCCTACAACCCGCGATACAAATAATACCCAATAATATTTCAATTTATATTTAAGCATATAACTGCTTAGAACCTCTAATTTTACATTTGTTAGTGTAGTTTTATTTACTTTGATAATCAGTGTTCATAATTATATTATAAAGAAAGTGGATAAATGATAGGTTAACCTTAAAAATGAGAGCTCAAACAATTCCAAAGAATTTTTATCATGCAGTGTTTTGGCTGCTGGCATATTTCGACATGTAGGACTCCAGATTAGTACCAACTTTTTACAGCATCGTATAGAAGATGAAACAGCCTATCATAAACTTGGCAAAAGAATGTAGCTAAACCAAAACTTAACCCTTCAATATCCATAGGAATACAGGTACGAAAAACTCTGGACACTAACTATAAAAAAACAATGATTTCGACCACTCAGACCCCAGAACTTCCTATTTTGATCATTGATTGATACAAATACATACATAGGCTACTATAAAAAGATTGTCACATGGTGGCTAAACGAAATCTTAACCCTACAACCCGCGATACAAATAATACCCAATAATATTGCAATTTATATTTAAGCATATAACTGCTTAGAACCTCTAATTTTACATTTGTTAGTGTAGTTTTATTTATTTTGATAATCAGTGTTCATAATTATATTATAAAAAAAGTGGCTAAATAATAGGTTAACCTTAAATATGCGAGCTCAAACAATTCCAAAGATTTTTTTATCATGCACTGTTTTGGCTGCTGGCATATTTCGACATGTAGGACCCCAGATTAGTACCAACTTTTTACAGCATCGTATAGAAGATAAAACAGCCTATCATAAAATTGGCAAAAGATAGTGGCTAAACCATAACTTAACCCTTCAATGTCCATAGGAATACAGGTACGAAAAACTCTGGACACTTACTATAAATAAACAATGATTTTGACCACTCAGACCCCAGAAGTTGCTATTTTGATCATTGAATAATACAAGCACATATATTAGCTACTATAAAAAGATTGTCGCATGGTGGCTAAACGAAACCTTAACTCTACAACCCGCGATACAAATAATACCCAATAATATTTCAATTTATATTAAAGCATGTAATTGCTAACAACCTCAAATTTTACATTTGTTAGTGTAGTTTTATTTACTTTGATAATCAGTGTTCATAATTATATTATGAAAAAAGTGGCTAAATGATAGGTTAACCTTAAATATGCGAGCTCAAACAATTCCAAAGAATTTTTTATCATGCACTGTTTTGGCTGCTGGCATATTTCGCCATGTAGGACCCCAGATTAGTACCAACTTTTTACAGCATCGTATAAAACATAAAACAGCCTATCATAAAATTGGCAAAAAAATGTGGCTAAACCAAAACTTAACCCTTCAATGTCCATAGGAATACAAGTACGAAAAACTCTGGACACTTACTATTATTAAACAATGATTTCGACCACTCAGACCCCAGAAGTTGCTATTTTGATAATTGATTAATACAAATACATACACATGTTATTACAAAAAGATTGTCACATGGTGGCTAAATGAAATCTCAACCCTACAACCCGCACTATAAAATATACCCAAAAATATTTCAATGTATATTCAAGCTTATAACTGCTAAGAACCTGAAAATGTTTATCTTTTATAGTAGTTTAATTTAGAACTACAATTAAATTTCATAATCATTACACCAAGAAAGTGGCTTAATGATAGGTTAACATTAAATATGCGAGCTCAAACAATTCCAAAGATTTTTTTTTCATGCATTGTTTTGGCTGCTGGCATATTTCGACATGTAGGACCCCAAATTAGTACTAACTTTTTACAGCATCGTATAGAACATAAAACAGCCTATCATAAAATTGGCAAAAGAATGTGGCTAAACCAAAACTTAACCCTTCAATGTCCATAGGAATACAGGTACGAAAAACTCTGGACACTAACTATAAATAAACAATGATTTCGACCACTCAGACCCCAGAACTTCCTATTTTGATCATTGATTGATACAAATACATACATAAGCTACTATAAAAAGATTGTCACATGGTGGCTAAACGAAATCTTAACCCTACAACCCGCACTATAAAATATACCCAAAAATATTTCAATGTATATTCAAGCTTATAACTACTAAGAACCTGAAAATGTTTATCTTTTATAGTAGTTTAATTTAGAACTACAATTAAATTTCATAATCATTATACCAAGAAAGTGGCTAAATGATAGGTTAACATTAAATATGCGAGCTCAAACAATTCCAAAGATTTTTTTTTCATGCATTGTTTTGGCTGCTGGCATATTTCGACATGTAGGACCCCAAATTAGTACTAACTTTTTACAGCATCGTATAGAACATAAAACAGCCTATCATAAAATTGGCAAAAGAATGTGGCTAAACCAAAACTTAACCCTTCAATGTCCAAATTGAAATATTATTGGGTATTATTTGTATCGCAGGTTGTAGGGTTAAGATTTCGTTTAGCCACCATGTGACAATCTTTTTATAGTAGCTTATGTATGGATTTGTATCAATCAATGATCAAAATAGGAAGTTCTGGGGTCTGAGTGGTCGAAATCATTGTTTATTTATAGTAATTGTCAAGAGTTTTTCGTACTTGTATTCCTATGGACATTGAAGGGTTAAGTTTTGGTTTAGCCACTATCCTTTGCCAATTTTATGATAGGCTGTTTTATCTTCTATACGATGCTGTAAAAAGTTGGTACTAATCTGGGGTCCTACATGTCAAAATATGCCAGCAGCCAAAACAGTGCATGATAAAAAATTCTTTGGAATTGTTTGAGCTTGCATATTTAAGGTTAACCATTCATTGAGCCACTTTCTTTAAAATATAATTATGAACACTGATTATCAAAGTAAATAAAACTACACTAACAAATGTAAAATTTAAGGTTCTAAGCAGTTATATGCTTTAATATAAATTGAAATATTTTTGGGTATTTTTTGTAGCGCGGGTTGTAGAGTTAAGATTTCGTTTAGCCACCATTTGTCAATATTTTTATAGTAGCATATGTATGTATTTGTATTAATCAATGATCAAAATAGGAAGTTCATGGGTCTTTGTTGTCGAAATCATTGTTTATTTATAGTTAGTGTCCAGAGTTTTTCGTACTTGTATTCCTATGGATATTGAAGGGTTAAGGTTTGGTTTAGCCACATTCTTTTGCCAATTTTATGATAGGCTGTTTTATTTTCTATACGATGATGTAAAAGTTGGTAATAATCTGGGGTCCTACATGTCCAAATATGCCAGCAGCCAAAACAATACATTATAAAAAATTCTTTGGAATTGTTTTAGTTCGCATATTTAAGGTTAACCTATCATTTAGCCACTTTCTTGGTTTAATGATTATGAAATTTAATTGTAGTTCTAAATTAAACTACTCTAAAAGATAAACATTTTCAGGTTCTAACCAGTTATAAGCTTGAATATAAATTGAAATATTATTGGGTATTTTTTGTATTGCGGGTTGTAGAGTTAAGGTTTCGTTTAGCCACCATGCGACAATCTTTTTATAGTAGCCAATAAATGTGCTTGTATTATTCACTAATCAAAATAGCAAATTCTGGTGTCTGAGTGGTCGATATCATGGTTTATTTATAGTAAGTGTCAAGAGTTTTTCGTACTTGTATTCCTATGGACATTGAAGGGTTAAGTTTTGGTTTAGCCACATTCTTTTGCCAATTTTATGATCGGCTGTTTTATCTTCTATACGATGCTGTAAAAAGTTGGTACTAACCTGGGGTCCTACATGTCGAAATATGCCAGCAGCCAAAACAGTGCATGATAAAAAATTCTTTGGAATTGTTTGAGCTCGCATATTTAAGGGTAACCTTTTATTTAGCCACTTTCTTTAAAATACAATTATGAACACTGATTATCAAAGTAAATAAAACTACACTAACAGATGTAAAATTTGAGGTTCTAAGCAGTTATATGCTTAAATATAAATTGATATATTATTGGGTATTATTTGTATCGCGGGTTGTAGGGTTAAGATTTCGTTTAGCCACCATGTGACAATCTTTTTATAGTAGCCTATGTATGTATTTGTATCAATCAATGATCAAAATAGCAACTTCTGGGGTCTGAGTGGTCGAAATCATTGTTTATTTATAGTTAGTGTCCAGAGTTTTTCGTACCTGTATTCCTTTGGATATTGAAGGGTTAAGGTTTGGTTCAGCCACATTATTTTGCCAATTTTATGATAGGTTGTTTTATCTTCTTTACGGTGCTGTATAAAATTTGTACTCATCTGTGGTCTAACATATCGAAATATGCCAACAGCCAAAATAATACATGATAAAAAAATCTTATCTCTATGGTTGTTGTTTGAGATTAACGTAGTTGTTTGCTTAACAGGAACATTATCGCTTATTAATTACATTATAATTTGATGAAACTTAATTTACCTCTTTAATTTTGTCGGATTATTGGCTGCAAATTTTGGCTGCCAACTTCACACTGGTGAGAAGTACGGGCAAGAAATTAGTTGAAAATACTTTGAATTTTTAATGGAAAATAAAATTAAAGATATTCTTATATTGCAATTTAAAAAAAAAATTACATTAACAACTCATAGATTGAATAAAATATAAAAACTGTACAAAATATAACCTAATCAAAAATAATTTCTGCTTACACTACTAAATTTTTTATAAAATAATAGAATCAAAAATATACAGAAAGAGTTCAGACTGGTTATTTTTTTTATAACGGTAATAACAGTAGAAAATATTTTGGGAGTAGTAAATAATACTTAGATGAATTGTTACTGATCCAGTACATTATTTTTCCTTCAGTGACATGCTGATATCGTTACTCCATTTTTGTGGGCCGTTTTTTTCGTGTAATAAAATCCTGTACGTATACGGTCTTCTTACAAACGTATACTTCTTGAATCACTATTCATCTCTGATGAACCAGGCAGCGGCTCTTGTGACATTGATGTTAGTGAAAAAATAAGTGAATATATATAATATATTCGTAACAACACATTTTCATATACATATATACAGTACCAACATGCGATACGCTCTTGTATATAAATATTATATCAATATGTCATCACAAATAGGTTAAAAGACAAAGTTCTAGGAAGAACCTTATAATTACTTAGACATTTTTTATACGATTTAATACACACTATTTAACTTTTACATATTTACTCGCGTATTATATATAAATTCACCCTTTTTAAGTAACATTAGAATTTAAATATTTAAAATGAACTTACCAGTTTCTAAAGAGTTCCTTTTATTGAGAGTTAAATAAAAATATAAAATTTTAAAATTATTCACATCACGGGCAATGACGAGTAGAAAAAGTTTTCTGGAATGGGTTTGGAACTTGGAATGAACCAATGAGAGCTAGCTAAGTAAATTAGAACGATGCAATCAGCAATATTGTTTTATAGCGGCGGAATCGTCAATCCACCACGTTGAAGGTCATGCATTATTAAATGTGTGACAGCGCAACAAAACTATTTATATACGTCTAATAATAGAGTGTTTTTTTTTTTTTTAAAACATTTAATTAAACTATAAATTAAAAACAGTTGTAAAATATTACAAAATTACAAATATACGATAGAAACAAATTAAGTCATGGGCGGGATATTTAAAAAAAAAGTTGTGAAATAGTTAGAAAGTGAAAACCTATGTATTGTAAACGATTATGAATACCTAAGTATTATATATGGCTGTGAGACAACGAAATAATAATTTCATCGCAACAATGATAACAATTTTACTATTTATGTTAGTCCCCATTGACGGTAAGACGAGCGATGGGGACAGTGGGCATCTATTTTCACATATTTTTTAATTCCCGATGTCCTCATTGATAAATACAAAGGCGATGGGGACAGTGGGAATGATTTTTAACTTTTTGATCTATTCCCGGTGTCCCCATTGATGGGGATTTGGGCGATGGGGACATCGGGAATGATTTTCTTTTTTTTTTATTCAATTCCCACTGTCCCAATTAATGGGGATATGGTCAATGGGGACATCGGGAATACACCGGTATTTGTTATGCAAGGCTGCAATGTTGTTATTTGGCGCGAATACTTTATTAAACCTGAGACAGCGAAAGATTTTAGGATTGTTCAAATTTAGAATCCTGCGCGTTACGGCTTTAAAAGGTACGAGACGCAAAATAACATTGCTGCCGAGCGCAACACTCTATTTTTCACCTCATTTCAGCCAGTAAAATGATAGGTGCATGAAAATCGTCTGAATTAATGTAGAAAATTTGCGATGAAGTAAAAATTTTAAGGAAAACTGTAACCTTAAAAAAAAATTAGGTCTTGTTAAAGTCGGTACCATGCTGATTCAAAACACTGACCTCACATTAGACATTTCAGTGTTGAAAGTAGGCTCAAACCTTTTTTCTCTCTTTAGTGTAATTACTGCTCACACGATCATTCACTCGCTTCAAATAGTGTTTATCGTCGACAAGAGCCATATAATAACATTAAATCATCAAGGTGAGCCAGTACATTTTTAAGTTAATTGACTATAACTTATAAACGACTCAACCAATTTGATGAAATTTATACGGGACAACCTTGGAGGTATACCCTTCCCAATAAAAAAATTAGTAATATTGTAAGTAAATAATGTTTTTCTGGAACCTTTTTATAAGTTTAAATTTAATGAATAGATTCAGGCGATACTTTGCGGAAATCCATATTTAATACTAAGAAATATTTTAAGAAAACACTTAATTAATATTTTGATAACACACTTAAAAATATAAAAATATCTAGTGACAATTCCGCCTATAATTTTCTTGTTAAGCCGCCGTGACGTCACAAACGTCATGCAGCCAAACCGTAAGAATTTCCAAATGTAAAACCTTTTTCACTCTATTAGATAAAAAGCACTTTTTCACGCAGGTTTCGAACGATAAACAAAGTCTGTTCGAGCTTAAAAGGTGAAAAAATTCCATGTTTACCTATATCGAACTATTCGCTCTGGTCACTTTGTGCTTGGGATTTTAAGCTGTATTTTTTTAAATATTATAAGCAAGCAGTCGACGGTAGAACATGCTTGCCTAGCAGATTCGCTATGTACTTGAAGACTCAGATTGTCATGAAAAATTTGTGTGATAAGTAATCTCTAATGTGAAAATATCCTGTACCTTAGCACAAGTCGCCGTACTATGGAATACTGGAGCATGCAGCATACCAGCTTGAAGCCTTTAGCTCCATTGACGACTGAACAAAGAAACTCAATACTTTTCTTTAAACTTTCGTGAACTAAGCTCATGTTTCTAAATCCTAAACGGGTCTTTTCACGCACGAATAAACATCAAAATATTTATATTTTGACTAACCTCGACGTTTCGATCAATTTGCATTGACCGTGGTCACGAGTAGACTGAAGAAGCGGGTGTCATCGTCTTGAGGAGCGGCGGGAGCGATTTAAATCTACCCCCGTTTATTCGTGCGTGAAAAGACCCGTTTAGGATAAAGAAACTCAATGTTGTCGATACGACTAGCTAGGCTGTTGCTACGGTATTCTGTTGTAAATTGCCATGACCATCCTATCATCATTATTAAACAACTGCCCAAAACAGGAGTGTTAGTCCTCAGGGTTCTAAACCTTCGGGGGGAAACTAGGTGTCCCCCCGAAGGGTTCCCGCCTTGTCGTGGCGGTGGGGCTTAGTAGCCGTGGCTTCATCACCCACGGTGAAGCGAAGAGGAACCAGGGGCCGTGCTGGCTTGGGCAGTCGGCCGGCCCCAGAGGGGCCGCTCCACTGGGCTTTGCCTCTAAGTCCAGACTGGAGCGGCAACGGGTAGGCTGCGGTGCTGTATGGGCAGCACCGCATCTGAGGCGGGCTGTGGTGTTGTATGGGCGACACCACAGCTGACAGTGAGGGGCCACGGCGGGAGAGGAGTGCCGATATTACGGTGCGCCGCTCTCCCTACCTTCCGTGGCCACGGCGGGGCCGCCACCGTTGAATGGCGGACGCGGAGGGGCCGCAGGGGAGGTGGAGTGTCGGTATAGCGAGGCGCCGCTCTCCCTATCCTCTGCGGCCGAAGTAGCAGGCGACGGGGCTACTCATCTGACCCGTCGCAGGGGGACCTTGGGCGTCGGAAGCGGGGTCATCTGACGCCCATTTGCGGGCTTGGTCCCCGGGTGGTAGCGACGTGCCATGTGTTCTGGTGCGTCGTGAGGGGTAGCACCCCAAGAGGGGTCCGGCAACGGACAACCGTGGCGGGTTCGTGGTTGAGTGCTAAAGCGACCCTGCGATCCCGCCGAGAAGCGGTAGAGATGGAACACCGTGTGTTATTTAGTCGGTAGGGGCACTTGCTGCTCTGGGAGTAATTGGTGTCGAGCCCGACATATCCCGGCCACCTTCCCCGGGGTGGACGGGAATGCGTAAATGCATTTTTAACAGGTTAAAAAAAAAAAAAAAAAAAAAAGGTGAAACTAGGTGCATAAAAAAATACATAAAAAGCAGTTTTGCTATATTAGGAATAACAAGTAACGAAGTAACTCTTATTTAACTGTGACCGAGTGTGCCCAAGTGGGGCGCCCGGGTTGGAATTGCAACCACCATATCTTCTCTTGTATGTCGTAACATAAGAGACGGCTCAGTTTAAAATACTGGCTGCTCATTAATAAAAAAGAGAGCAGCAGCGCCTTCTAATGAACTGCTATTTTACACTGCGATCCTCAAGCCGCCTGCCAAGTATGGCAAGTACCCCCTTGCACAATCCAGCTGATGTCGTAATGACAATAAAAATTACCTTATTATTAAGCGAAGTGTATTCATAGCGTCTTCCGTATAAACGTAGTTTAGTCATATTTTTATTAATACCAAGTGTTGAAATTCAGTGAAATTTTGCACGTCCTTGAGCCGAATGTACCGTTTTATCTCCAAGTATAACAATTCTCATACAAAACGGTATTTCGGAATAATTTAGAAAATCCATTCTACATATTATAACGACTACATATTAGACATTTATTTTGCGGAAAACTGGCAAGCCAGAAGCATAAATATTAGGGACAAGGATATACATGCAAAATTTCACTGAGATTGAACACTTGGTATTAAAAATATGTCGAAACTACGTTTGCATGAAAAGCGCTACAAGCACTCTAGCCTAAATCTAGTTGATCTAACTAATAACTAATCTAACTCTAGTAAGAACAAGCTACGACGAGGGCTTCAAAATTGCGTAGCTCGCGAAGGAATGGGATAAAATCAAATTCCAGGCAGGTGAAACTGCGCGCGGAAGCTAGCTTTATTATTTATGGGGAACAAGTCTAGAACCAGATTTTCCAATTAGGTTTATAATGTTGTTCGGTCTTTCGAAATAATGTTAATTTCCGATTGAGACACATATCAGCGGAACTTAGATACTGGGCCAAGGAAATGTATCCTCAAACTAGTTTAGAATGTTGATTTTATGTTTGATGTTTTTTTTAGCGATACAGTTGTGAAACTTACTTGAGCACGATATTGTCAAGCGCTGCTCAACGTCTCCGGTTTATTACAAACTCCACACTGTTAAACGTATCTATGTAAGTACATAAATGTTCCAAAGAGTTACCACGAAACAAAAGTTTTAGCAGTTCCTACCGCTACTTCTATTCTGTAATTGACCGAGAGATCGCAAAGCGAGCGCGAGCGAAGCGTCTCCATTTCAGCTCGGGCAACAATGCTTTTGTATGATTGTCACAATTTTAGTATTTCTTGTTGTTCTCCTCTACTGATCACATTTCTCAAATAGATTCTTTTTTAATGTTAGTATAAACTTCAAGAAGCTGGTTCGAAAGTTATAAGGCTTTTTGCTGTGTTATATGGCTCAGTGGCATTGGCTATGGACTGCCGCGCAGCAGGTCGATGTTTCGAATCCCGCCGCGGGCTTGAGCTTCACCGCAGGTGGTTGGCTAGCTACCAAGCTAGCCAGCCGTGCATTCGGTAAATGCCCTTCCACCATGCGGTGAAGCTCAAGCAGAAAATCTGTCGCCAAGCATCTAACGGTGTGTGCCGGCAGTAGTCCTTGAGAGCTAGTGAAATTACAGTGCACATGAGAGTTAACAACTATTTCTCAATGCAATTCGTGACGAAATGCATCTGTTATAGGCAGAGATTAGTCCGCTTAACATCAGGTGGGCCTCAAGCTTGTTCCGTCACAATAACATAAAAAAAATCATTGTTCAAAATGGCGTAGATAGAGAGGATAAAAACTAAAAAAAAAACAATTCAATCAAGAAGTCTTTAGTTTACAGAGCTTCTACTTAAATTGTAGAACATTATCTCATTAGGTCTTTCAAGCGGGGCGAGAAATAGCGTTTCTCTGGGGTCCGATTCTCTTAGCTATTGAAAGACGTTAACGCAACTTAATTGCATGAAAATTGTAGTTTTTAAGTAGTCAGTATCCGTAGTCTGCCCGCTATTTAGGTTCGATCGCAAGTCAGTGGCTTTCTATCAATCGTTTTTGACATATTTGGTATGCTGTAAGCTATTTTGTTGCGATTGCGTTACTACAGTGGCATACAATATTTTAGAGGATTTTAGATAGTAAAATCGTATTGTTTGCTAGAAAACCAGTGTATTGATGTTTTGACTGATGCTTGATTGATAGAAGTTGTCATTATTATTTTAGTTCCAACATTTGCAAGCCATAGTAGGTACAGCCATACGATAGCGACGCGATTGCTATACCACTGCGATTAGGAGCTAGAATTAGTAGACTACCTAATTTGACATTAACAGCAGTTCAATCGCAGAAGCATCGCAGTAAATTGGCGTTGGGTCAATAGCTAAGAGACTGGGGCCCTGGTCATAGCGATGGCGATTAGCGTAGCTTACGACTGTATGAATGGTCATAGATTCTTGACTCCAACATCTCTTTCGATCAGGTGAGGTTAGGTCTATTTTCTCGATTGAAGTATTGGATGGCAGGTGAATTGGATGCACATTTGCCCTCGGTTAGGTATATTCTAAGGAAAGTTGCCCACGGCTACTTTTTGACGTTGACGTGATAACTGTCTCGATGGCAATTTGTATATTGTATCAGCCGGATAGTCCACTGCTGAACACAGCCTCACCCAATATGGGGGGTTTGCCATAATCCCCAAGCTGGGCAGGCGGTTTGGGGATCGCATTGAAAAAATAAACCTGTAAAATATTACGACATGTAAAAGAAAATTCAAGAAAAAAAAAATGAAGTGATTGCCCCAACTATATATAACACAATAGATAAAAAAAAATAACATTAAGAAATATAGCAACAATGAGTTTAAGAAGTTTTTAAGGACTTGGCTTAATCTTTTTGATTACAAAGGCATTGAGGATATTTGAGACGATGTATATTGGTTTTAATTTTAATTCTAATGTAAGTTACATTTATTTTAATTTTGCTCTGTTTTTTTATATCAACACATAGCTTTTAAATACATATCAAAATTTGTAAATAACTTTGAAATTTAACCATAACATAACTGGGTTAAATAGTTTTGTTAGTAATAATGATGTAGGTACTAATCTATGTAATAAGTTTAGTTTAAACCTTTTTTACAACTTAAAGTTTGTTATTTTCTTTTTCTTTTGTATTGTTAGATAAACACGAAAATAATACATTGCTAGAATAAATAAGTAAATGATTTGAAATACTGTTACTAAGCTCTGTCATATTAAAACTAAGCTCTACAACTATCGGAGAAGCCATTGGCCCTGAAACACTGTTTTCAATATAGTACGAGATCCCGCTGCAGGATTGGTGTGCTCATCGACTTTTTGTTTAAAACCAAATTTTTATGTTTATTTATAGTTAAGAGTATATATATTTACTAGGGTGCCTATTGAAATTTGGCCGCCATTATTTTTAATTAAATTATTTTTAATTGATTTTTGGTAAAAAAATTCGTTTATTTATTTTTTAAATAAAATAACGTCTACATCACGGTAATTAATATGAAGATTCTAAAAAATCACGGTTGCCGTTGCGCACCTGGCCGCACCTCTTTGCAGCCAGGTGTAAACAGGTATGATTTCGATAAATTTATACGTTTATAACCTATTTTTATTAATTATATGTCAAATTGAAGCTAATTTTTTTCTATTAATTATCATATAAAGTTGCTTAATTAAATCTGGCCGCAAATAAGGGTTACTGGCTGTTAAAGATAATTAATATTTAAGGTAGAGTGAAAGAGAGTTAGCGCGTAACATCATTTGTCAGACGAGGACAGCGATTGCCGGCTGTGCGACGCTTTTAAGCCATTGCGCATGCGTCGAATGTTAGTGTTCTCAACTGAACAGATGCAGCATTTTTATTCTAACATAAAAACCACGCTGTTTTGGTGTTCGTAATAAACAACGTTTTCCCCTCGTGAGTACAATCTGTCCACCTCCTATGACACAATCGTCCAAACTGCTCACGTTTTTTTATCCCGCGACGCCCCGTAACGTTTTTTTGTAGTACTAAGTAGTTTTCCATTACCTAAACATGTCACCCTAACATCCCCATACCCCAATATATTACCTATACCATACAAAAAATAACATTTTCATACATTTAGTTTGAGTGGATCAAACAGCGAATAAAAATATATTTTTCCAGATTTTGAGGTATTTTGTTTTTTAATCGAGTTTATTTGTGGCAGTCTCCAATCAACATATAAACTTCTTGGTACCAATGCAATCCTCATCATATTCTCTTTACGGGAAAAGAAATGAAAATAGACCTTTTCATGGAAAATTTTACAGGAAAATGGGTTTGAACAGACGACGAAAATGGCGGAAAACGGCATTTTTTATATATTTTTTTTATTTTTTTTTTCCGAAACTATTCCACCTACAACTTTGTTTTTTTTTTTAATGTGTGTATTTATTATGGTTCTTTACCCATGAATAATACCAGATTGTAAGGATAAATATTTTATAAGTAGTAACGAGATTAAAACAACGGGATTTTTTTTAAGAATTTTGGCGGGAAAACTGTACATAAGCGGATTTTATTTTTTTTCTCAAAAACTATACCACCTACGAATTTGGTTTTTCTTTAATATGATTATTCAGATGTAATCTATACACCTGAATTGTTTCAGATGTTTAGGTTTACAGGTTTAAAAGTAGTTACGAGATTATTTATTACGTAAATTTCGATCGGTGAGTGTTTGCGCGGCAAAATACATCGAGTGAAAGTTATTTTTTTTCATTTCATGATTTGAGTAACTTCTCGTTACCATAGAGTGATGCGGTTTTTTTTGTTGTATAGCCAATGATAGTAGCTTACTAACAACGTTTAAATAATAACGATCGGATAAATACAAGCTTCACACTAAACCTTTTTTTTAGACCACCGGAATTCCAGCCGTATCAAAAACAGGGGTCAAATAAAAAAATCTATAAAAAAAAAAGTTATCAATCCTTATATTTTAAAAAACCATTTAATATTCTTTATATCTAATAGAGATATAATATTTAAGTTTGAATCATTCAAATAATTTGTAATTGGATTATTGCTTCATCAAAATGTTAAAAAAATTACCCTCTAAAAAATAAGGAGTTAGAAAAATTGCTAACTAGACCGTCGATATATCAAATCAATATTAATTTTTTGTTGCAATTTTTAAATTTGTCATTTTGAAAAAAATTACATATTTTTTGGAGTATTTATTATAAGTCGTCTCTATTACTCCCCGGTGGTTGAGAACACTAACATTCGACGCATGCGCAATGGCTTAAAAGCGTCGCACAGCCGGCAATCGCTGTCCTCGTCTGACAAATGATGTTACGCGCTAACTCTCTTTCACTCTACCTTAAATATTAATTATCTTTAACAGCCAGTAACCCTTATTTGCGGCCAGATTTAATTAAGCAACTTTATATGATAATTAATAGAAAAAAATTAGCTTCAATTTGACATAATAATTAATAAAAATAGGTTATAAACGTATAAATTTATCGAAATCATACCTGTTTACACCTGGCTGCAAAGAGGTGCGGCCAGGTGCGCAACGGCAACCGTGATTTTTTAGAATCTTCATATTAATTACCGTGATGTAGACGTTATTTTATTTAAAAAATAAATAAACGAAATTTTTTACCAAAAATCAATTAAAAATAATGGCGGCCAAATTTTGATAGGCACACTAGTAAATATATATACTCTTAACTATAAATAAACATAAAAATTTGGTTTTAAACAAAAAGTCGATGAGCACACCAATCCTGCAGCGGGATCTTAGACTAATAGCTCAGAGCCAATGGGTTCACATATTAATCTAATCTGTACACATATTTCTATGCCAAATAAAATTTATTGTTATTGAAAAAAAAACGATATCATTTCTCAGAAAGTGCTACTGCCCACTTTCTGATATGTGTTACCCTTAGTCGCCTCTTACGGCACCCACGGGTAGAGCTGGGGGGTGACGTTCTAGCTCGGCGCCCCACGGGCAATGTGTATGCTGATCAACATTTTATTCTATCCAATTTTTGAATTATATTAGTTTTAACACTTAATGAAAAATTAAGAAGAAAAAATGTTTGTGATAAATATGTTTTTTTGCTCGACCGTGTATAAAATGTAAAAGTCAAACCTTATGCAATAGTAGGTAACAGTACTACTAGTACTATGTATTAAACGAATAACACGATGCATCGTGTTGTTTATCATTCGTGGAATTTGAACATAAGACTTGGCCCTAGGATTGAAACTTCCGCCATCGGCGCCCCGGCGGCTGTTCATAGACAAGTCATGAAGTTTTTTGGAACACGTAAATTGGTTTATAAACTAATTTTCAACTGCGTGAGCAAAGCGTGCTTTTTAACTGTATCATTATATGTTCTGCAAATGTGACCTAAGTAATTAAATTAGGTTTGGCCGGGCTATATTGCTATACTGGATTTCATTGGAACCCGCTGGTCAATAAGGCGATTTGTGTTTGGAACTTAGTAATATTCTAATGACTTTTCCAGTAGCTATTGTGGCTGGAGTAGATTGATAAAGTTTCAAGGAGCAAAGTAATATTTTTACGACAAAGCGCTGTTTTGAATACAGAGTGCAGAAAGTGATTCAATATATTATGTAACAAGGCGAAAAATGATCTTACTATTATTTTTACTATAAATTAACGAAAATTTCTTACAATATCTAATCTGTTTTTTTTTGTGCCTGATGGTAGTGATAGTATAGCCTTTGACCACTATCTCACCTGATGGTAAGTGATGATGTAGTCGAAGATGTTGTTCAGACTAACCTAGAATTACTGGCTCCCAAGGACAGCTGCCGGAACACACTGTTAGGTCTTGGCGACAGATTTTCTACTTGAGGGTGGTAGCTAGCCAGGCGGGCATTCGCGAAATGCCCTACCACCATGCTATAATGACTGCCATTTTAAAACAACAACCGGTATCGACGGCTTAACATGCCCTCCGAAGAACGGAAGCACTCAGTAGTATTGTCACCAGCGGTCACCCATCCAACTCATGACCGCGGCGGACATTGCTTAACTTTGCTGATCAGTTCAGAACGGCTAAACAAACTTCGCTACGAGCGCTTCACAGCGCTTTTCTTGCAACTAGTATTTTCCTCGCTGTACTGTACTGTATTAACCAGATCGTCCAGTGCTGAACACAGCTTCCCCTATTAAGGGGGTATTTGCCATAATCCCCACGCTTGGCAGGCGGCTTGGGGATGGGGCAGATTAAGATAGCAGGTCTTTAGAAGGCACTGCTGCCCCCCTTCCAGTATTCTTTTCCCTTAGTCGCCTTTTACGACACCCACGGGAAGATACGGGGAGGACACCCCGTGGGGTGTCGGTTTAGAATAGAGAAAGGCCCTCGCTGTAGTGAGGTGAAAAATTTATTGTGTGTTGCGCTCGCGCGGCAACAATGTTATTTTGCGTCTCGTACTTACCCTTGAAAGCTTCGGTTTGCTCAGGATTCTATACCTATTATGAACCGCTCGCTTTGCTCCTAGTTCAATATTAAGTTCCTTTATTTCCTCAGGTTTCATTAAAATTATGCTCTCGGCTAAAAACACCGGTTTAGTACAACGCAAGTGGTACTATAGATTTCGCTCCATCCCAATACGATGGTTAAAGAAGGATAGGAAAGATTCGAGTCATGACGTCATGTCATGTTAGCTCAATTGGTTAGAGCATACTCCGGCTCAAGGAGTGGATGGACGCGGGTTCGACACATGACTTAATTTTTTCCTATCGTATATTTGTGATTTTGTAACACCGGCACCGGTTTATTCATAAATCTATATATTGTAATAAAAGATGTTTTACACGCTTTTTAAGTAAGGTAGATACAGAAACCGTTAAAATAAGAAATGTTCAAAATAGTATCGAAAAGTTGCGCAGTCACCTAGCAGAGTAATTCACACAGGAAAAAGACGGTAAAAATATTGGAATTATTAAACGCAAATAGGCAGCTCGTCGGAAAATGTAAAATATTTTGCTTATTATTTTCTCACAGGTGTATAAAGTGGAGTATATCCCCATTTTTGGATAAAGCAGTCGGAACGATAAAGAATAGAACTATTAAGAATCATAAAATTTCTGTCTGCAGGTAGCTACGAATTGATTTCCTATTGTTTACCTATATACATATTACAATGGTACCCGTAATACTTTGAGATATGAACAACCTGCATGTCCTGACTAAAGTAGGCAATTAAATCTTCTGTGGGCCTTCAGTCAGACTTTTTTTCTGGTTTTACTATGACTGGAATCTCTCTCTGAACTCAGAATTCTATTCTTAACTCCCTCACTCCAATCGAGAGTTACTCAAGAATCCTTCGTGACTATAGGGATTATAAAGTGCCTTAAAATACAGCTGTATTATAACTAAAATACTTACATAAAAATATAGTAGTAGTATCTAGTGACAATTCCACCTAATCGACGACGTGATGTCATATACGCCACGTAGCCAAACCGGAAGAATTTCCGACGCGTATCGCTTCTACACGAAGCATTCTGCCCTATAAGTTAGGTTTTGACCACTATCTCACCTGATGGTAAGTGATGATGTGGTCGAAGATGTTGTTCAGGCTAACCTAGAAGTACTGGCTCTCAAGGACAGCTGCCGGAACACACCGTTAGGTGCTTGGCGACAGATTTTCTACTTGAGGGTGGTAGCTAGCCAGGCGGGCATTCGCAAAATGCCCTACCACCATGCTATAACGACTGCCATCCTAAGACAACAACCGGGACCGACGGCTTAACGTGCCCTCCGAAGCACGGAAACGCTCAGTAGTAATGTCACTAGCGGTCACCCATCCAACTCATGACCGCGCGCGACGTTGCTTAACTTTGCTGATCGGTTAAGAAAAGCTAAGTAAAATTCGCTACGAGCGCTTCAAATTCGCTACGAGCGCTTCAAAAGTTCGTCTTGAGGACGTCATTTTAATAGGTAAATATTAACCGACCCTAAAACACTTATTTTGCATGAATGTCATAGACGTAATCAGCTACCTTGTGTTCCTTCAAAACAGAGAGAACCTATGAGAGAAATTAATATTGTAATATTTTATAATTCACAGATATGAAGTTTCAGCATGGCCCGGTCTAAGGAAATGATCGTGTAATTGGCACAGATAACATTCGATACTTCGAATTCTAAAAATTTTGATCTTAATTTTACCTATTGTTGTTAGCTATGTACATTTCATTTATGTAACATTCGATTACGCAAAGCGAATCAATATTATCTTTTCAATTGATCTTTTTTATGTATCGTCTCGACATACAACACTGACTAAATCCAGAGGTTTTAATGAAGGTAAAATGTGTTAAGTGCAGTTTCTTAGCTCTGAATTCCATGATGCAGGTAACTTAAAATGTCGAGTTTGATAAAATGTATAAATGTTTCTATCGCGATTAAGTTCCAATACATTAAAATTAAATTAACATTTACTAGATTGAGTTTTACCTAAGATTTTTTGAGGTATAGACCCACCGGCTTCTACTTCAAATCCTTCGCTTCGCCGCCGTGTGGTATGGTGGTATGCGGATAACCTTATGGCTAACTAGAACCTTCATGAAGAAAATCTGGTATCCATATAGTTGGAAGACCAGTTACCTAACTCAGTAGCCATTCTTCGGAGGTTTCTTGAGCATCGCAGTGTAAGAAGGCATTTCTTTAGTAGGCGCCTCTTCATCTCCCTCTTAGGACTCCCACAAGAGGATAGGGGTGTAATTCTAACCTGGCACTTTACGTTATGGTATGGTATAATTAAATACTGAAATTCCGTCACTATCGGATAACATAGGAGTGAAATAAGGGCAGCGATGGTGAAATCGTGATAAGTTGGAAAAAAAAATCAAAAGAAAATTTTGTAACTTTAATCGAAAATGTAACTTAGCTTGTCCCTCTCTGCATATAATTATGAATGCATTTTATTGTTATATTTTATATACATACATACATGAACAATAAAGATATTTACGTTACAAGCGTAATTTAAAATGAACTTTGCTTTTTTATTCTAACCGGTAAATTTTCAGAAAACGTGTTTCTGATTTAACATGGCGTTAGAGAATATAATCAAGATTAAAATATAATGTTCTTATTTTACAAACTATATATATTTTACAAAAATCTATTCATAAAAAACAATTTCAGCATTGAAAAAAAAAATTCATACACACTTACAACACTGAAAAGTATGATAACTTGTAGGAGTCTGTACGGTGCTCATTCAAAATACTGACCTCACATTATCATATACAGTTTGATTTCCACAAGTTATTTCATAATTTTCATTGTTGTCAGTAAGTTCCGTGAAATACTTGTTTACGATCGACGAACCTTTTTTTTTGTTGCTGATAGGTAAGCCTTTGACCACAATCTCACCTGATGGTAAGTGATGATGTGGTCGAAGATGTTGTTCAGGCTTACCTAAAATTACTGGCTGTTAAGGACAGCTGCCGGAACACACCATTAGGTGCTTGGCGACAGACTTTCTACTTGAGGGTGGTCGCTAGCTAGACGGGCATTCTCAAAATGCCCTACCACCATGCGGTAAAGCTCAAGCCCGCGGCGGGATTCGAACCGCCGACCTGCTGCGTGGCAGTCCATAGCCAATGCCAGTGAACCATCACTGCTTCATAGGTGATGGATGTAAGGCGACGAAGCAGATTATATAAAGTTATATGTTATATAATATAAGTATAGCATATATAAAGTTCTATTATAACTTTATGTTACCCGTATGCTGTACTTATATGAAGTTAATATTTAAAATGAAATAATATACATATATTATTTAATTGATTAGTAAATTGCTATGTTATGTATTATTTACAGTTCCTCTATGGCGGCCACAATAATTTTGCAAATGCTGGACGTGGAGGCGCCTGAGTGTATAATAATGGCAAGTAACGCAATTAATTTGCTTTTCTTAATATGTAAGTGACAAAACTAAACTATACTCTGGTTTTTAATTCGAGATCAAAAATGTAAACAAAGGGGTTAACCGTACAAAAAAAATACATGTACTTAGTAATTATACTAATTTTGGAAACCGATGAAGCATTTAACATAAAATAAAATATTTGAAGCAAGAATTGATTATTAGTATTCACTAATAAAACACTTTTTTATGCGCGTGCATATTTACGCATATATTCAAGCCTGAAAAAAATAGTGTAATATTTTTTTGTTTTTAATTGCCACACTGGCGGGATCGTCGACATTTTCCAGCTGACGCAAATTTTTGCTTGTTCGTAAATCGTATTTAGATTCGAATGTGTTCCTCGCCGATAATTTTTCTTGTTATTGTGAATTTTCTGGTTATTTATTATTGTTTTTATCGTTTATAGTTATTTATAGAGTTGTGTTCAGTTTTTGTTTATTGTTACGAATTATTTATTTTCGTAATATTAGGGCTCCCAGCCAGAGCTCTAACCAGGCTCTTCAACAACGAGAGATATTGTATCTGTTTAGTATCTTGTTAAGAAACGTGTTCGCAAATTATTGAGTGCTTCCGAAAAGTTGATGGCGATGAAGGCGTATAAACACACATCTATAGCGTGGCCAAAAGATGAGTATTGCTCTTTTTTATGTTATTGTGACAGAACAAGCTCGAGGCCCACCTGATGTTAAGCGGATTAACCTCTGTCTATACAGTCTCATGTGCCTATAATCACTGGCTCTCAAGGACTGCTGCCGGAACACACCGTTAGGTGCTTGGCGACAGATTTTCTACTTGAGGGTGGTCGCTAGCCAGGTGGACATTCGCAAAATACCCTACCAACATGCGGTGAAGCTCAAGCCCGCGGTGGGATTCGAACCATGAATCTGCTGCGCGGCATTCCATAGCCAATGCCACTTAGCCATCACTGCTTCAAGTGTCCTAAAAAACGGCGGACATGTTGGGAATATAGGCGGTTTCAGTCAGAAGGATAGTCCGTAAAATTAAGGGAAGCGGTGAGTTCACTTCGCCAAGATCACTTTTCACGTTATAGGTACGGCAGATTGTTCATAATTTTTTCAAGACAAGAATTCATAAATATAATTTAGTAAAGGTAATTAATACTTTTGTACTTTCTCACCCAAATAAGAAAACACATACCTCCTCAAGCACAAGTCACACAATCAAATCCGAAAATTCCATTGTGGAACAAGGTTCGAATGGGGGGCTTTGCCATCATCCCCACGCTTGGCAGGCGTCTTGAGTATCGCAGTAGAATTTGTTAGCTCTCTAGAAGGTGCTGCTTCCCACCTTCCGGTATTTTTGTGGCCCAACGTCCCATGGTATGCTGGGTTATAATGTCACCCCCGTTTCTTCCCGTGGGGGGTCTTAAGAGGCGACTAAGGTAAATATATATATATAAGTACGGTATATAGGTGTGGAATTATTTCAATTTAATAAAAATGTGTGAAACTTGAGCCCCGTTACGGATTACGTAAAAACATTTTGAAGAAAAAATATTGAATACCCCTGACCAGTCAGTTTGACAATGACATATATTGAAATTTCTTTGTTTACCTTTTTGATCTCGAATTAAAAACCAGAGTATATGGTTGTGTGCTTTGATAATCTGTCATCGGCATATCGTTATGAAAACAATTATTAAATTTAGCAACCTAAAACTTTATTAGGACATTCTGAAACGGATCCTTAGGGCCTGTTTCAGTATGTTCGAGTATGTTCCGGCATAGAGAAATTCATTCATGGTTCCGGTTATACTACCCAGAACATAAAATATAAAATATTATTATATATCATTCAGTATAAAAATTACAGTTAACATGCAGCGCGTTTCAAGCTTTAACCGATGGATAGGCTAACTCGATGACTGTGAAACGCAAAGGTAGTGTTTAATTTATTAAATATGTTCTGGGTAGTATAACCGGAACTTACTCGAACATTCTGAAACGTACCCTTAAAGTAGTTTCAATAAAAATAATTGAATAAATGGCAGCTTTTTTCAAATCGGTACATAAAATTATACCTAAATAGCTTTCCGGCTGCGGCGCTTGCGCGTAAGTCGGTTATTTATCACGCAAAACCATTAACCTCTTTTTGCGCAATTGGATAAAAACTATCCTATGTAAAGACATGGGGAAAGCCCCAAGTCTCAAACTATTTCCATACCAAATTTCATCTAAATCGTACCCGTAGTTTTTAATTTTATTCATTGCAAACAAAAATACAAAAGTCCAAAAATACCTACAAATCTATATTAGTGGAGACGTAGATAAACTAGTATCATTACTATATATTTATAAAATTTTATGAATTGATGAGACTGACATGTCATCCGACTGATGGTAATCATGACGCCTGCCCATTACAGTTGCAGTATCACCTTATCGCTCTGCTCGGCACTGCACTGCGTTCGTCACTCTACAACGTTAGTCCTTATGCTTTGTTCGTCCTGTAATTTCACTTGCTGCAGTGCTCTTCATGTCTTAAAACAATAGTCCTTGCACATTACTGCTCCAGGGCAGAATATCTGATACTGCGGTGGAACCCACTAAGACAGAGTCTTGCTAAAGAGACCTACCACCTGTTGAATAGCTGTATGAAAGATAGATAGATAGATAGATAGATAGAAAATTCTTTATTTGCATACCTTAAAAATAATATTACAATGAAATAACAGAAAAACAAAACGTATACAAAGGGCGGTCTTATTGCTTAAAGCAATTTCTTCCAGACAACCTATTCGAAAGAACTTATACAATTAGCCAGGTTCGCAGTTAACCAGTAAAACATTATATAATAGTTATCTAAGTATTTACACCCTTACACCTATTTAAATAAATACATATACAAACTTACCTACATTATATATAATCTAAATACTTACATACATACACTAAACGAATATATACATATAAATACATACTTACATACCTACACTATATAAATACATTATAAAATATAACAATACTACATAAATATAAAAATTTAATTTAATAAAATAAAAACTTCCGATGGAAAAGATTAGCTAAGAGAGGACAAATAAAATTTTTTAACTCTATTTTTGAATATAAATAATGATTGCGACTTTCGAATGGAGACTGGCAGACTGTTCCAAAGTCGAACAGCCTGCACTGAGAAAGAATTATCGTAGAAAGATGTACTGTGTGTTGGAATTTTGAGTAGTAGATTTTCTGATGACCTCAATGAAAAGGCATGAGCCGATTCAAGAAACTCAAAGCGTTCCTTGAGATAGTGCGGAGAAAAAGGATTAAACGATATATTGAAGAGTAGGGAAAGAATATGAGTATTCCGGCGGAGGCGAATGGGAAGCCACTTGAGCTTATGTCGAAATTTAGAAACGTGGTCATATTTGCGTAAGCCAAATATGAACCTGATCGAGAAGTTTTGGAGACGCTCAAGTCTGTTTAGCTGATCCTCCCTGAGATCTAGGTAACAGACATCGGCATAATCTAAAATGGGAAGTAAAAGAGATTGAGCAAGGGCAACCTTGGTGGCAGTCGGGAGAAAATTGCGGAGCCGCTTTAAAGAACTAGCAGAAGCAAACATTTTGCGACTAACGGCTTCCAACTGAGGGCCCCATGACAAGGACTGGTCAATTATTATCCCAAGATTGTTTATTTGCTTGCTGTAAGGAATGATTACGCCGTCAAAAATGATCGGAGGCAGTGTATCCCAGTCCAGTTTAGCCAACATACGGGAGCTGCCTACGACAATAACTTGTGTTTTTGTTGGATTAATCTTTAAACCAAAATCATTGCTCCAATCTGCTATGTGTCTTAAATTTGTATTAGTAGTTTCTACACAATCTGATATTTTGTCAAGAGAGGCTTGTGAATAAATCTGTAAATCATCCGCATAAAGGTGGTAAGACGAAGTGATATTTTTAGAAATAGAATTTATAAAAGCAGCAAAAAGAAGAGGAGATAAAACGGCGCCCTGCGGAACGCCGGCGGTCGTGTTACACCATGAAGAATAAGAATCTTCAAGGCGAACCCTTAGTCGGCGTCCAAACAGGTAACTGTGAAAGAAGTCAATAACGGTAGGAGATATGTTAATAGAGCGCAGGAGACTTAAAAGGATATCGAAATCAACGGTATTAAAAGCGTTACTGAAGTCAAGTAGGGTAATCACGGTTAACTCACCCTTCTCCATACCGGCACGTATATCGTCAGTTATCTTGAGCAATGCCGTAACCGTACTGTGGGAAGGGCGGAAACCGGATTGGAAGGGATTTAGAAGGTTGTTTCTAGTGAGAAAAGTACTAATCTGGTTTTGATCTAAGCGTTCCAAGACTTTAGATAAGAAAGGAAGAATAGATATCGGTCGATATTCCGACAAATATTTAGGGTTTAAGATTTTAGGCAATGGAATAATTTCAGCATCCTTCCATAATGTCGGAAAAGCTCCTTTCATTATTGAATGATTAAGAATATGTAATAGAACAGGAAGGATTAAATCTATAATTGGGACGATCATATTACGACTAATGCCATCTATACCAACAGCATTTGACGCAATAGAGAGTACGCTCTTTCTAACATCACTAGCCGAAAATTGAGTAAAACCAAAAGGAGTATAGGGGGGAGTTGACGTGGTAGAAATAAGACTGAGAGTATTTGTTTTAGTAGCAGAATTCATATTAGGTGTTGTAGAAAAGTTTTTATTGAGAGAGTTTATGTCCAAATCATGAGGAACTGAGCCTAGTCGTGATTTACCAACTCCCAAGGACCTTAAGAATTTCCAGACCTTAGCTGGATCTTCGTTGTTTACTGATTCGTGAATGTGTCTGCGTTGAGCATCCCTACACACCCTGTTGCAGTGATTTCGAGCAGACTGATATTTTGATTTATTCTCATCGTGAGGACAACGCTTATATTTAAATTTAGCAACATCTTTTTTATGCATTAATAGCCTTAAATCAGCAGTTAACCAAGGCGTAGGAGAATGCTTCATCTTTACTGGCTTAACTGGAGCATGAACATCGTATATCTGCGTTATTAAATTGTTGAAAATATTAATTTTGTTGTCTATGGACTCAGTGTATATCAAAGAGGACCAGTCAACACGAGCTACATCATTGCGAAGCTTCTCAAGATCCATACCACCAAAGTTGCGTTGCAAGAGAATTTTAGGCTTAGCTTTAGGAGGGCGAACTTTGTATGACACATAAATTAAATCATGATAAGAAAATGAATCAGCCGCGCATTGACCGTGTTTAGCAACATGAATTGTTGACGATACTATGATTAAATCTAAAAGTGAAGGAGTGCAATTTGGAAAATGATGTGTCGCATTAAGCGGGAGGATATTCATGTTGCTTGCATTTACAATAGATTTCAATTTAGAAGAACGGTAATCGTTTTTGAGGAGACAAGTGTTTAAATCACCCATTATTATGGAATGCTTATAAGAAGGGAGGAGATCTTCAAGAATTTTTTCAAAGGAGGAAAAATAGTTTACATCTGATGAGTGGCTATAATAGACCCCAAGAAGAATTTTTTTATGAGAAAGGAGAACTTCAATGAATAGATTTTCACCAGCATCGTCTGGCGGTGGTTGAGCAGATATATGTACTATAGAGAAGGGGATATGAGCACGAAGATATATAGCTACACCACCAGCACGCGCACCAATCCGGTCATTACGTATAAGGTGAAAACCAGGCAAGGGATAACATATTGAAGACAAGGAAGGTTTTAGCCAGGATTCCGAGACTAAAATAGCGTGGACATTTTTTTGATATTCAAAAGCAGCCAACATAGATGGGAAATGAGCTGGAATACTCTGGGCATTAATATGAATGACATTAAGGTTTTTTGGCACATCAGAAAAATAAGACATTATGGAGTCAGAAAGAGAGGGAATACTTAAAAAGCTATCATCACTATCATTCGAGTCAGGTGAAGAAGAACAAGATATAAAATCATTGTCGCTATCATTATCTAGCAATTTTAACATATATAACACAATGAAATAATATAATACCTATAAAATAATATATATATTAAGATACCTACTATAAATAAATATTATTAATAAAATAACTATAGAACTCTAATCTACTCGCTACCCACCTGCCGGTTTCTTATTTATAATAAAGTTACGAATTTACAAACAACGCTTCTGAAACGCTATCATTTATGAGAAAAATAAAATACACGAACACAGAAAAAAAAAACAAAAAAGTTTGACAAATGTACAAATCATACGACGCTAATATAAACTAAAAAATGACATGACAGTTGACTTGACATTGACAAAAAATAGTGTAATATTTTTTTGTTTTTAATTGCCACACTGGCGGGATCGTCGACATTTTCCAGCTGACGCAAATTTTTGCTTGTTCGTAAATCGTATTTAGATTCGAATGTGTTCCTCGCCGATAATTTTTCTTGTTATTGTGAATTTTCTGGTTATTTATTATTGTTTTTATCGTTTATAGTTATTTATAGAGTTGTGTTCAGTTTTTGTTTATTGTTACGAATTATTTATTTTCGTAATATTAGGGCTCCCAGCCAGAGCTCTAACCAGGCTCTTCAACAACGAGAGATATTGTATCTGTTTAGTATCTTGTTAAGAAACGTGTTCGCAAATTATTGAGTGCTTCCGAAAAGTTGATGGCGATGAAGGCGTATAAACACACATCTATAGCGTGGCCAAAAGATGAGTATTGCTCTTTTTTATGTTATTGTGACAGAACAAGCTCGAGGCCCACCTGATGTTAAGCGGATTAACCTCTGTCTATACAGTCTCATGTGCCTATAATCACTGGCTCTCAAGGACTGCTGCCGGAACACACCGTTAGGTGCTTGGCGACAGATTTTCTACTTGAGGGTGGTCGCTAGCCAGGTGGACATTCGCAAAATACCCTACCAACATGCGGTGAAGCTCAAGCCCGCGGTGGGATTCGAACCATGAATCTGCTGCGCGGCATTCCATAGCCAATGCCACTTAGCCATCACTGCTTCAAGTGTCCTAAAAAACGGCGGACATGTTGGGAATATAGGCGGTTTCAGTCAGAAGGATAGTCCGTAAAATTAAGGGAAGCGGTGAGTTCACTTCGCCAAGATCACTTTTCACGTTATAGGTACGGCAGATTGTTCATAATTTTTTCAAGACAAGAATTCATAAATATAATTTAGTAAAGGTAATTAATACTTTTGTACTTTCTCACCCAAATAAGAAAACACATACCTCCTCAAGCACAAGTCACACAATCAAATCCGAAAATTCCATTGTGGAACAAGGTTCGAATGGGGGGCTTTGCCATCATCCCCACGCTTGGCAGGCGTCTTGAGTATCGCAGTAGAATTTGTTAGCTCTCTAGAAGGTGCTGCTTCCCACCTTCCGGTATTTTTGTGGCCCAACGTCCCATGGTATGCTGGGTTATAATGTCACCCCCGTTTCTTCCCGTGGGGGGTCTTAAGAGGCGACTAAGGTAAATATATATATATAAGTACGGTATATAGGTGTGGAATGATTTCAATTTAATAAAAATGTGTGAAACTTGAGCCCCGTTACGGATTACGTAAAAACATTTTGAAGAAAAAATATTGAATACCCCTGACCAGTCAGTTTGACAATGACATATATTGAAATTTCTTTGTTTACCTTTTTGATCTCGAATTAAAAACCAGAGTATATGGTTGTGTGCTTTGATAATCTGTCATCGGCATATCGTTATGAAAACAATTATTAAATTTAGCAACCTAAAACTTTATTAGGACATTCTGAAACGGATCCTTAGGGCCTGTTTCAGTATGTTCGAGTATGTTCCGGCATAGAGAAATTCATTCATGGTTCCGGTTATACTACCCAGAACATAAAATATAAAATATTATTATATATCATTCAGTATAAAAATTACAGTTAACATGCAGCGCGTTTCAAGCTTTAACCGATGGATAGGCTAACTCGATGACTGTGAAACGCAAAGGTAGTGTTTAATTTATTAAATATGTTCTGGGTAGTATAACCGGAACTTACTCGAACATTCTGAAACGTACCCTTAAAGTAGTTTCAATAAAAATAATTGAATAAATGGCAGCTTTTTTCAAATCGGTACATAAAATTATACCTAAATAGCTTTCCGGCTGCGGCGCTTGCGCGTAAGTCGGTTATTTATCACGCAAAACCATTAACCTCTTTTTGCGCAATTGGATAAAAACTATCCTATGTAAAGACATGGGGAAAGCCCCAAGTCTCAAACTATTTCCATACCAAATTTCATCTAAATCGTACCCGTAGTTTTTAATTTTATTCATTGCAAACAAAAATACAAAAGTCCAAAAATACCTACAAATCTATATTAGTGGAGACGTAGATAAACTAGTATCATTACTATATATTTATAAAATTTTATGAATTGATGAGACTGACATGTCATCCGACTGATGGTAATCATGACGCCTGCCCATTACAGTTGCAGTATCACCTTATCGCTCTGCTCGGCACTGCACTGCGTTCGTCACTCTACAACGTTAGTCCTTATGCTTTGTTCGTCCTGTAATTTCACTTGCTGCAGTGCTCTTCATGTCTTAAAACAATAGTCCTTGCACATTACTGCTCCAGGGCAGAATATCTGATACTGCGGTGGAACCCACTAAGACAGAGTCTTGCTAAAGAGACCTACCACCTGTTGAATAGCTGTATGAAAGATAGATAGATAGATAGATAGATAGAAAATTCTTTATTTGCATACCTTAAAAATAATATTACAATGAAATAACAGAAAAACAAAACGTATACAAAGGGCGGTCTTATTGCTTAAAGCAATTTCTTCCAGACAACCTATTCGAAAGAACTTATACAATTAGCCAGGTTCGCAGTTAACCAGTAAAACATTATATAATAGTTATCTAAGTATTTACACCCTTACACCTATTTAAATAAATACATATACAAACTTACCTACATTATATATAATCTAAATACTTACATACATACACTAAACGAATATATACATATAAATACATACTTACATACCTACACTATATAAATACATTATAAAATATAACAATACTACATAAATATAAAAATTTAATTTAATAAAATAAAAACTTCCGATGGAAAAGATTAGCTAAGAGAGGACAAATAAAATTTTTTAACTCTATTTTTGAATATAAATAATGATTGCGACTTTCGAATGGAGACTGGCAGACTGTTCCAAAGTCGAACAGCCTGCACTGAGAAAGAATTATCGTAGAAAGATGTACTGTGTGTTGGAATTTTGAGTAGTAGATTTTCTGATGACCTCAATGAAAAGGCATGAGCCGATTCAAGAAACTCAAAGCGTTCCTTGAGATAGTGCGGAGAAAAAGGATTAAACGATATATTGAAGAGTAGGGAAAGAATATGAGTATTCCGGCGGAGGCGAATGGGAAGCCACTTGAGCTTATGTCGAAATTTAGAAACGTGGTCATATTTGCGTAAGCCAAATATGAACCTGATCGAGAAGTTTTGGAGACGCTCAAGTCTGTTTAGCTGATCCTCCCTGAGATCTAGGTAACAGACATCGGCATAATCTAAAATGGGAAGTAAAAGAGATTGAGCAAGGGCAACCTTGGTGGCAGTCGGGAGAAAATTGCGGAGCCGCTTTAAAGAACTAGCAGAAGCAAACATTTTGCGACTAACGGCTTCCAACTGAGGGCCCCATGACAAGGACTGGTCAATTATTATCCCAAGATTGTTTATTTGCTTGCTGTAAGGAATGATTACGCCGTCAAAAATGATCGGAGGCAGTGTATCCCAGTCCAGTTTAGCCAACATACGGGAGCTGCCTACGACAATAACTTGTGTTTTTGTTGGATTAATCTTTAAACCAAAATCATTGCTCCAATCTGCTATGTGTCTTAAATTTGTATTAGTAGTTTCTACACAATCTGATATTTTGTCAAGAGAGGCTTGTGAATAAATCTGTAAATCATCCGCATAAAGGTGGTAAGACGAAGTGATATTTTTAGAAATAGAATTTATAAAAGCAGCAAAAAGAAGAGGAGATAAAACGGCGCCCTGCGGAACGCCGGCGGTCGTGTTACACCATGAAGAATAAGAATCTTCAAGGCGAACCCTTAGTCGGCGTCCAAACAGGTAACTGTGAAAGAAGTCAATAACGGTAGGAGATATGTTAATAGAGCGCAGAAGACTTAAAAGGATATCGAAATCAACGGTATTAAAAGCGTTACTGAAGTCAAGTAGGGTAATCACGGTTAACTCACCCTTCTCCATACCGGCACGTATATCGTCAGTTATCTTGAGCAATGCCGTAACCGTACTGTGGGAAGGGCGGAAACCGGATTGGAAGGGATTTAGAAGGTTGTTTCTAGTGAGAAAAGTACTAATCTGGTTTTGATCTAAGCGTTCCAAGACTTTAGATAAGAAAGGAAGAATAGATATCGGTCGATATTCCGACAAATATTTAGGGTTTAAGATTTTAGGCAATGGAATAATTTCAGCATCCTTCCATAATGTCGGAAAAGCTCCTTTCATTATTGAATGATTAAGAATATGTAATAGAACAGGAAGGATTAAATCTATAATTGGGACGATCATATTACGACTAATGCCATCTATACCAACAGCATTTGACGCAATAGAGAGTACGCTCTTTCTAACATCACTAGCCGAAAATTGAGTAAAACCAAAAGGAGTATAGGGGGGAGTTGACGTGGTAGAAATAAGACTGAGAGTATTTGTTTTAGTAGCAGAATTCATATTAGGTGTTGTAGAAAAGTTTTTATTGAGAGAGTTTATGTCCAAATCATGAGGAACTGAGCCTAGTCGTGATTTACCAACTCCCAAGGACCTTAAGAATTTCCAGACCTTAGCTGGATCTTCGTTGTTTACTGATTCGTGAATGTGTCTGCGTTGAGCATCCCTACACACCCTGTTGCAGTGATTTCGAGCAGACTGATATTTTGATTTATTCTCATCGTGAGGACAACGCTTATATTTAAATTTAGCAACATCTTTTTTATGCATTAATAGCCTTAAATCAGCAGTTAACCAAGGCGTAGGAGAATGCTTCATCTTTACTGGCTTAACTGGAGCATGAACATCGTATATCTGCGTTATTAAATTGTTGAAAATATTAATTTTGTTGTCTATGGACTCAGTGTATATCAAAGAGGACCAGTCAACACGAGCTACATCATTGCGAAGCTTCTCAAGATCCATACCACCAAAGTTGCGTTGCAAGAGAATTTTAGGCTTAGCTTTAGGAGGGCGAACTTTGTATGACACATAAATTAAATCATGATAAGAAAATGAATCAGCCGCGCATTGACCGTGTTTAGCAACATGAATTGTTGACGATACTATGATTAAATCTAAAAGTGAAGGAGTGCAATTTGGAAAATGATGTGTCGCATTAAGCGGGAGGATATTCATGTTGCTTGCATTTACAATAGATTTCAATTTAGAAGAACGGTAATCGTTTTTGAGGAGACAAGTGTTTAAATCACCCATTATTATGGAATGCTTATAAGAAGGGAGGAGATCTTCAAGAATTTTTTCAAAGGAGGAAAAATAGTTTACATCTGATGAGTGGCTATAATAGACCCCAAGAAGAATTTTTTTATGAGAAAGGAGAACTTCAATGAATAGATTTTCACCAGCATCGTCTGGCGGTGGTTGAGCAGATATATGTACTATAGAGAAGGGGATATGAGCACGAAGATATATAGCTACACCACCAGCACGCGCACCAATCCGGTCATTACGTATAAGGTGAAAACCAGGCAAGGGATAACATATTGAAGACAAGGAAGGTTTTAGCCAGGATTCCGAGACTAAAATAGCGTGGACATTTTTTTGATATTCAAAAGCAGCCAACATAGATGGGAAATGAGCTGGAATACTCTGGGCATTAATATGAATGACATTAAGGTTTTTTGGCACATCAGAAAAATAAGACATTATGGAGTCAGAAAGAGAGGGAATACTTAAAAAGCTATCATCACTATCATTCGAGTCAGGTGAAGAAGAACAAGATATAAAATCATTGTCGCTATCATTATCTAGCAATTTTAACATATATAACACAATGAAATAATATAATACCTATAAAATAATATATATATTAAGATACCTACTATAAATAAATATTATTAATAAAATAACTATAGAACTCTAATCTACTCGCTACCCACCTGCCGGTTTCTTATTTATAATAAAGTTACGAATTTACAAACAACGCTTCTGAAACGCTATCATTTATGAGAAAAATAAAATACACGAACACAGAAAAAAAAAACAAAAAAGTTTGACAAATGTACAAATCATACGACGCTAATATAAACTAAAAAATGACATGACAGTTGACTTGACATTGACAAAAGCTTCAGTGACAATCACTTGGAACAGGACGTACGATATATTTTTAAGTTAAATTACAAAATATTTTCTCAGTGATTACGATTGCTTTTCCAACTTGTTTCGGATCGGATTATGTACCCCCTTGTAGCAGCTATAAGTAAACAAAAAGGGTAGGCCTTACACTAAATCAAGTGACACAGAAAGTCTGAAATGAGATGCAGTAGATAATAATTGTAAGAGGGGCGATTTAGAAACACAGAGAAAACATTACTTCTTCGCAGCAGCACGTCTTGGCTTGGCTGATACTGAAGCCGAACGTTCCTTTGCAATCGGAGGTACCGCAATGGTGACTGCCGTACCAACGCCCGCTTCGCCCCCCGGCACGTTTATTTTGTCGAGCTCCGTCACACAGCTGACCCGATGCCTCACGCCGTCGTCACTCAGTACATAAACAAGCCCCATATGCGTCCAGCACTTGGACACACCAAACCGCTGCCTTGCCAACATAAACATATCGTGACGAGGCTTTGTAAGAAATTCAGATAAGGTTATACCTGAACTCCTAAGGTTCTTCTTTGCAGCCCAAATCTTACTTCGCATGGAATGATCTCGTATTTGAAATAATATGGGCCTAGGTTTCCCTGCATCCAATAAGCGGCCCATTCTATGACAGCGAGTAATAGCATCCAACTTGAACTCAGACACCTTCAACCTTTGCACAACTGTATTCAGAATAGCTGAGGGGATGTCTGCCTTACTATCTTCTGGAATGCCATGTAACAGAAGAATATTCTTGCGGTTGTGCATCTCTAAGCTGTCAATATTCCGTGCATTTACTTCAACTTGAGTCTGCAGTGTCCTGAGGGAGCTTATAACAAAAGTTTTGAATACTGAAAACTCTGCAGCAAGACTTGATGCATCTAAAGATGAAGGAGAAGATAATTTGTGCTGCCTTTCTTCAAACTCTGCTAGCTTCAAGTAGAAGGTTTTATTTAATTCAGAAATAGTTTCCTTTATGGCCTCCATTTTGTGCAGTGTATAGTGATGCCAAAACAATGATTTGTGATTGTCAAGTAAGAAGTTGTTTGTTTATATGGATAACACCACCCGGCAGGTATTGTAGATTAAGGTTTAATTATACATAAAAATTATAAAGATTAGGTGTGAAATACTATTTTTTACAATAAATTTAAAAATTTTGAAATGAATTTGATGTTTAACTTTCAACTACCCTCAAGAAGATGAAAGGTACTTAGATAAAATGCAATAGATTAGATGAATATATTTGTGCTGATCCTTCATAAGTAATGATAAGGGTAGGAAGGATAAGCTAGGTATTTGATGTGACAGCTGTCAAATGACTAGTACTGTTAGTAGAGTTGGGGCAGAGTAGTGGCTGATGCCATATTAAAAAAATATATATATTTTTTTTTTTTTTTTTTTTTTTTTTTTTTTTTATGTATGATAGGTATTAATTATTTATTAACTATTTAGGTTTTTTTATGCTTGATAGGTTAGCCTTTGGCCACTCTCTCACCGGATGGTAAGTGATGATGTGGTTGAAGCTGTTGTTCAGGCTAACCTAGAATTACTGGCTCTTAAGGACAGCGGAACACACAGTTAGGTGCTTGGTGACAGATTTTCTACTTGAGGGTGGTAGCTAGACAGGCAGCATTCGCAAAATGCCCCATGCCGGGACTATAGTTCAGATAACGTAAATACATTTATGAATTGTTTAAATTGTTTAAGTTTTCATGATGTTTATTCTACTACAGACTTAAATAACGCTTTTAATAGTTTTCACGAAGACTTTTGTTTGTTTTATAATCTATGTTTTCCCAAAGTTAGGTTTAGAGTTACACAGAAGCGGCGTGACCTTAGGTGGGTGACCAAAGGACTTCGCAGAAGTTGTCAAACTAAGAGGACACTGCGTTGTAGTTTCTATAGACAGAAAACAACACAGTCAAAGAAGCGTTATCAAAATTATTCGAAAATTTTGTGGTCTTGTATTTATAAATCACAGCAAATTTTTAATCACAACTTTATTTCTAATTCCCTAAATAAATGTAAAGCGGCATGGCGTGTGATTAATGATGACACTGATACATATGCAAAAGATAATTTTATTGCAAGCATTAGAGTAGACAATAAATCACTAAAGTCACCGCAAGAAATAGCAGACGAGTTCAATAGGCATCTCATTGCGCAAACAAATCGTAATGAGAAATCTTGCAAAAATACTAATAAAACCCGATTAAATAGTAGCATTTTTCTGACTCCGTTAAGCTGTACAGAAGTTTATAACATCATGATGTCTTTAAATAATACACATGCTGCGGGATATGACGAAATACAAACCGATATTTTAAAGAATTGTAGTCTAATAATTGTACCGGTACTTACACATTTGATAAATCTTTCTTTCGAAAATGGAATGTTTCCAAATCTTCTTAAAAAATCAATTGTAAAACCTGTCTACAAAAAAGGAGATAGGACTGACATGAATAATTACAGACCCATTACGTTAATTCCAACAATATCAAAAGTTTTTGAAAAAGCTATGCATAAAAGAATGAATAAGTTTTTAAACAAGTTTAATGTAATAAAAAAAGAACAGAACAGGTTTCAAAAGGGTAAATCTACAACTTTAGCATCATATAATTTAATATATAACGTGTTATTGAACTTGGGCAAAAAGATGCAAACAGTCGCTATTTTTTTTGATATGACAAAGGCTTTCGATTATGTGTCACATTCTCAGCTTTTACAAAAATTAGATAATTATGGTATAAGAGGCCCTGCTTTAGCATGGATAAGAAGCTACTTAGCGAACCGAGAACAATGTGTTGAAGTATGCAATTTGGGTGCAAACTCTGAAATATGTCACAATCGGTCATCATATGAAATAAATAGATACGGAGTGCCTCAAGGCAGCGTTTTAGGCCATTACTATTCTTATTGTATATAAATGACATACCTGATATTACTAATTATAAATGTACCTTATTTGCGGACGATATATCAATCATATTGACAACAAACAAAAACGATAAAAATTTTGACATTGAAATAAATAAAACAATTAATCTAATTATTAAATGGCTTGAGGATAATAATCTTAAGGTAAATCTGACAAAAACACATTATGTTCAATTTCTGACTTATGGATCGGTATCTACTTCTAGGAATATTACGTATAATAATGTAAAGATGATTGAGACAAATACAGTACAATTTTTAGGTATCACTTTGGATCAACACTTAAACTGGAAAGACCATATAAAAAACGTATGTACTAAGGTTAACAGATTTGTATTTGTCTTAAATAAGCTACGAAAAACTGCTCCACGAAAGACCGTGTTATTAGCATACCATGGCTATGTAAGTTCTGTAATATGGTATGGTCTGCTTCTCTGGGGTAATTCAACAGATGTTCACAAAGCTTTTATATCACAAAAAAAGTGTGTACGCGCGATGGTAGGTATTCGTCTATTCGAGTCTTGCAATCCATTTTTCAAAGATCTTGGAATCTTGACGCTAACTTGCATGTACATCTTCGAAATAGCATTATTTGTACGTAATCACCCCGATCTGTTTACCACGGCAAAAGACATGTATCCACGAAATACAAGAAATGGGCAGACTTGTTAACAACCAATGTATAAATTTGTCTCTCTTTCATAAAAATTGCTTTGCCATGTGTATCGCTGTGTACAATAAATTACCAATGTCACTAAAAGAGCTCCCATACGGAATGTTTAAAAAGAAACTGAAGACATGGTTATTGGAAAAAAGGTTTTACTGCCTTAAAGACTTCTTAAGGCTTTAAAAATAATTGATATTCCATACCCATATATTTTTTTTTTCTAATGACAATAAATTTAATTTAATTTCTTTAATATAATTGTATAGTTTGACATTGCTGCAAAAATATGACATGTACCTATAATTGCATTATTTTTATTATTAATTTTGAATTTTATATTTTTAATTGTATACATTCCATCCATTTTATAATTTTTTAAGTAATTTTCATTTTGATTGGAATTATTCCATTAATGCCAAATTCACATGCCGAATAACGGCAAAATAGAAGAGCTAAATTTAAAGACCTAAGACCTATGTTGTACTCTATTTTTTGTGAATTATATTCATTTCATTTCATTTCATTTCATTTCATTTCATTTCATTTCATTTCATTTCACCACCATGCTATAACGACTGCCGTTTTAGACAACCACCAGAACCGACGGCTTAACGTGCCCTGCGAAGCACGGAAGCGCTAAGCAGTAATGTCACTAGCGGTCACCCGTCGAAGTCATGACCGCGGCGGACTTTGCTTAACTTTGCTGATCGGTTAAGAACAGCGAAGCAAACTTAGCTACGAGCGCGATTTAGATGCGAGGGGGCTAAGAACCATCTCTTAACCCGTGGCGTATTCTGAGTCACATCTTTTCCTGTGAATTTTACAATGCTTTTATAAATACTTTTCTTCATTTTAGAGATCCATTTTATTATTAACCCATTTTATTAGCAGCTAAAAAAACAAAAGAACGCTACCAGGGCAGGTATGGATTTTTATACAACATTCCTTCTGAGGCAGCAGCTGAGGCGTTTCCTTTTATTTGCACAAAATCTAGTCTTGCCATAAATACGCCGCTGTCGTTTAATTATTTTTAAATATATACCATATATTAGTAGCTAGTTATTACTAAAGAAAATATGACCCTGAAACCACACAAATGCCCCGTTTAACCAACATGTTCAGAGAACACTAGACAATTTCGAAAAGTTTTGAACATATTTTATATTAAAAACTTTTCGAAATTGTACTTATAATACAACTGTAACATATCCAATTTTGAACATGGCAGATATTTTGAAAAAAAAATTTTTATAGCTCTCTGTAGCTGACACAAATGCCAAAACTACATTTTTTTATTTATTTTTGGCTGTCTGTATCCCGGCCACGCATCACTCCAAAACTACTGAATGGAAGTTAATGAAACTTAACACGATTTGAGTTCATACTACGAAAAAGGTTATTGTATACTTTTTATCCCGAAATTCAGCACGGTTCTCTCGGGAAAGGGGATGCATGTCAAAATGTACACTTAGTTGTAATTTATTAACGCGTAGTCCGATTTCAATTATTATTTTTATGTTCGAATAGTTCTAACCCCACGGGCAGCCCGCACCCATAATTAGTTTTACAAGCTTGCTAAGATAAAACTCTAAAAGCTGGAACATTCGCCACAATCAGTTATTTTAACTATCTATATTTTGCCGGATATATTTTGGAGACTGCGCAATGGAAGTGCACGACCTAATATATTTTCGTTCTGCTGCCAAACAAGGAGAGCATCGGCGAAAACACGCCGTTTTAAAATCGAAATTACAAAGAAACGCACAAAGTACTTTGCTTCAACATTTATTGTGTGAACTGCGATGGAACTCTCTGAGTTACCTAAATACTGTCTTCTGGAAAATACACCCCGAGAGTTTTCAAATCCAAAGTAAAAAGTTCCTTTCTGAGCTATGCTTTACTAAGAGTACTTCACCGCAGACCACAGCGTTGCTTATGAGATAAACAGTTCTCAAATGTGAATAATTTGTCTCCAGGTACGGCAATCGCGAACGAAGTCGCAGTACAGCTTGTAAAACAATAAGACCAAATCTTTCCCCAAAAAATATTGAATCGGCCTAGTTTGGAGTACAAAATAGGGGAATACGACACGTCAATTTCACGAATTTTATCCCCAGCCCTCTCACGCATCCTCATCAATAACAGCTGCTGGAATATATCGTCAGATGTTTGGTGACGTATTTTATATTTAAGGGTGATAGCTATCGTAAAACTCCTTACCACCATGCTATGACAACTGCTCTAAAAATACTGCAGGCGTTAACAGGTACTCCTAAGGAAAAGAACCAGGAGCTTTTTAGGAACACTACAGGGTTTCTCAGCTCTTAGCGTTTTCCCCACAAATGAAGTTTCGTCATAAATATTCAAACTTGGGAAAATTTGTGCATGCTTATCCTCGAGTTTTATATCTACTTATTCCTGTGATTTGCCAGTTTTTTTAAAGGTATGTATTTTCAAAATTCTAAGAGTCCTGATTATCAAAAGGTAGCATGACAGAATTTCGATGAAGGATGACGTGAGATAAAAGTCATCTTCTTCTTGAAAAACTTCAAAACTTCATTTTATGTGTTTTTGTTATTTGTGTTGTTAAATAACATTTAATCGTCATATACGCCTCGACAAATAAAAAGTTCCGACCCCCCGAAATCGAACTGTTTATTGGGAACATTCCAAAAAGCTCAAACACGGTACCTCTGCTCTAAATTGCTGAAGAGTTAGGTGTCTTGTAGATTCCAGGTGCTTCTGCAACATCAGGTCAAGGTAACATTTTCTTGTAATACCGTTAAACTGGCAGAATACTAAGCTTTGAATGGATTAGACCTGAAGGAGATGCTCACATCCCTTCTTCAACTAGACAAGAGCTGATGATCTTCCAACAGCTGAACAGATATTCTTGAATCGAAACTGAGAACACTATCGATAAAGTCAGTTTTCAGACATAAAAACGGTCTTCCGTTAGGGAGCTACGTTGCCAAAGACAGTCACATACACAAGTTAAACTTGTAACATCCCTTTGTTTGATATTGCACCGACCGTTAAGGAAGCTCTTTTGAAGCGCTCGTAGCGAAGTTTACTTAGCTGTTCTCAACCAATCAGCAAAGTTAAGCAACGTCGCCCGCGGTCATAAGTTGGATGGATGACCGCTAGTGATGTTACTACTGAGCGTGCACGTGCTTCGGAGGGCACGTTAAGCCGTCGGTCCCGGTTGTTGTCTTAGGATGGCAGTCGTTATATGTAGCATGGTGGTAGGGCGTTTTGTGAATGCCCGCCTGGCTAGCTACCACCCTCAAGTAGAAAATCTGTCGCCAAACACCTAACGGTGTGTTCCGGCAGCAAACCTTGAGAGCCAGTACTTCTAGGTTAGCCTGAACAACATTATCACTTACTATCAGGTGAGATAGTGGTCAAAGGCTAACCTATCAAGCATAAAAAAAATAAGGAAGTGTAAAGCAAGGACGCTACGCTTATTGTTATAGGGCTAACAATAAAAAAAAATATATTCATTCAATTATATTCTACGGAAAGATAGACTGCTGAACATTGCTGCACAATTACAATCACATGAGGCAACAACTTTATGTTCAGGGCGCAGCGTAGTTTAGTACTTGTTTGTGGCTTTCTGGCGAAATGTATCGGTCATATCAGGCATCAGAGGTTGCGTTAAAAACTCTTTAAAAAAGAAGCCTTACCAACTAAACGTATTATTGCTTGGTAATAATCAATTATAACCTTTATTTTCTACTTTTCCTGCAGGTGTTGCTACGGTTGTGAGAAACTTAGTTGAAAAAAGCATGTGTTCAACTATATTATAAATAAAAGATAGTACTAATTGTACATATGTGCTCACACCTGTCACCTGACTCATTAGTCTGAAACGAACGAAAGAGACGTTTCCATGAAATCTCTAATAAGTATTATTATAGTGATAAATCTACTACATTTAAATTTTCTACGAAATACTTTAATGCTAACCAATATATTGTATATAGACTTGTTATTTAAATCTGTGAACGATATGAATAAATCATCTCAACACATAATTTATAGAGTCAAATGCAGATAATAGGTTCATTTTCTGGTTTTGTATTGTAACAACTAAAAGTTTTTTTGTTTTAATTAGATAAGCAAGCATTTCTCACCTGATGGATCACGGTGATACAAGCTTGGCTAGCAGATACCTGTTTACTCTGTACTTGAAGACTTCCAGATTATATCTATCGGGAAAAGGGGACGCAGGTAGGGAGTTCCATACTTCAGCCGTACGCATTATAAAGCTGGATATAAAACGCTTTGTGCATAATTTTTAGAATATCGACCATGTATGGATGCCGTGGTGGAAGTAAGATTGTATAAATCGATCGCACATTCTCCGAAGTGAAGTCTGCAAAATACCGATAAACTGGCAACACTGATAGGTATACCCGCTACTAGTTGTCGTATAAAGTTTCTAAAAGATGACAGATCTCAATTCTTTGCTTTGATAATAACTCTTCAAATAATCAATAAATTTTTATACATTCGCAAAAAAAAAACATCGATAACAAAATATTCCATAATATTCCATCGCAATAAAAATGGGTGCTGGCATTTTGGAATTTTAAAAAATATGTTCTGACAATAAAATGTGTGGGCGGAATCTTTACACATAAGTGTTAATTGTATTGTGAAGTACCTTATTCGTAATTATGACGTAAATGAGATGGATGTGTCTAAATAGACTGGGGCCCACTTGCGCGCATAGTTAGGATAAAAAACAATATTAGGTTAGTAACGTTAAGTAAACACAGTAAGTAAAAACAGGGTTAGTTGTGCAACCCTGAGTCCGACATCACCCAACTGTTCCCCGACGGTTGGGTATGCGTAAATGCATTTTCCCCACGCCAAAAAAAAAAAAAAAAAAAAGGGTTAGTTGTGTAGTTACTTGGTTCATTACAATTTAAAATTTCATAGTGCCTTTCACTGCAAAATATTGACACCTAGTTAACTCATCTGACAATAATTGATTTCTTTTACCTGAGAATATTAAAATTTCTTTGCGCTTATTTTGTTTCCCTACGAAGATGAATCAATAGACGAAAAACTAAACTAATACGTCACCTCTTTATTCACTACAGTATAACTTTTATAGGCTTTGTTGTGTCTTTCACAGCATGACAATAGACGATGTTTTATTTAAACCATATTGTGTCTTATGTCATTAATTTCGTTCGGTATTTTTGTGTGTGGTTATTGAGTAAGTTAATATTTTTTTTAAGAACCATGGAAAAAAAACCATTACGTGCCCCTAACTTTACAGCTATTGATAATAATTTTGTATCTATGTGATATTATAGTAAAAGACGTAAACGAAATTAAAAGCTCATAAAAGTTGGTTGCCGGGTAGGGGGTGTTAGTGTCAATAACATCAGTTACGCGGACGACATGGTGCTGCTGGGCCCGACTGCGGGGGCCATCGAAACGCTGCTGAGGGCTTGTGAGACCTACGCGGCATCACATGGTCTGGTTTATAACCTAAATAAAAGTGAGATCATGATCTTTAAGGCCGCCGGTAAATGTCCTGAATCCACCCCTAATATCACACTAAATGGCGTGAATCTGAACCGGGTGTGCCAATTTAAATACCTAGGACATATTCTTACCGACGACCTTAAGGATGATGCTGATATTGAGAGGGAACGCAGGGTTTTGGCGGTTCGAGGGAACATGCTGGCCCGCAGGTTTGCCCGCTGTACGGACCAAGTAAAGATAACGCTTTTCAAAGCTTACTGTCAGGGTCTGTACACGGGTAGCCTGTGGATCAGCTGTTCGCAAAAATAGCTTGACACTCTGCGTATACAATATAATAATATTTTCAAGATGATGTTGAGACTCCCTCGTTTTTGCAGTGCCTCCGAAATGTTTGCGCATGCCCATACCGACGGCTTTTACGCTGTAATTAGAAAGAAATTAGCGTCATTGATGAGCAGGGTGCGGGGGAGTAGCAACATCATCTTGAAACCTGTGGCAGATGATCAGAGATCACCTTTTCTTGCACATTTTATGCGAACTATGTTTTCACGTGGATTACCTCGTAGATATATTACATGACTAAGTTGTGGTTTCTAATAATCTTCGAAATTAGTATAAATAGTTTTTAAGTTTTTATTTTTGTTCTGTTGTCCGAAATAAATATATTTGATTTGATTTGATAAAAGGAGCTCATAAAAAAAACAAGCAGCTTCACTCGAGGTGGTAAAAATTTACAATTTGAGTACTACTACTGACTGTTCTCGAACATCCACTAATTGATCTTTTCAATAGTTAAGCTGAAAACACCACAAAGTAGGTTAGGTAAAGCGAAATTATAAGCGCAATTTATTTTGACATAAACTTCACTAGCCCTGTTAGCGACTTAAACCTCCCAAATCGGTGACTTTGATATTAAGAAAATCAACCCTAGTTTTACTTCTAACTTTTGATGATGTAAGATCAATTATATGTATAGTGATACCAGAGTTAGGGCGACAAATCAACATCGAGCTATGCTGCGCTGTACTGCGCTGTGCTGTGCTGCGTTTCTTAAGCTACGTTTTTCAATCAACATCAAGCTGTGCTGCGCTTTGCTTAGCTAATCAACATCGAGCTGAGAGCGAGAGATGGGAGTACGAGAGTGAGAGAGACGTCTGAGGGCGATGGAGAGGCAGGCAGCGTGCTCCATGTTTGAAAAACATAGCACAGTTCGGCACAGCGCGGCTCAGCACGGCGGGTAGCGCGCCTCGCTCGAGACTGCTGCGTTTTTAAACAGAGCGTAGCCTCACACAGCGCAGCACAGCATGGTTTGTTTGTATCCTCATTAAAATATTAGACTAGCGAGTTGACCAAACATAGCACAGCGCAGTACAGCGCAGCATAGCTTGATGTTGATTTGTCACCCTTAGAGTTAAGAGTTAGTTAGGTTAACCCTTCCGACCTCTACTTGCCGGCCATCATCGTAAAGATGGTCGGTGAGGAGAGGTCGTGGGAGGCGATGACCTCAGGCGATGAAACAATAGTTTTGCAGGCGCAGGAGCGGGAGAGGGAACCTCACTCTCTCCCGATCCGTAGAGCGCGGATACCGAGGCGAGCTAATCCGTCTCCGCTGAGAGGACCTAGGGCGTTGGTTGTGGATACAGCCGGTTGTGTTCCGGGACATCGCACGAGGCGACAGTCGGGCGGTATATCCCAGAGGCTAGGCCCGCTTACTACCCGCGTAGTGACGTCGGTGGGGGCTGTGGAATGAGCCCGCGACTTTTGCCTCTGGTCAAGGATGGCTAAACACCATGGGGTTTTTAGTCGGTAGTGGAGTCCTTATCAACCCTGTGTCCGACATCACCAAACTGCTCCCCGACGGTTGGGTATGGGCATAGAGAAATATTTATCTATGGGTATGGGTAAGCGCATTTTCACCATGCCAAAAAAAAGGAGCGTGCAAGTGGGCCTTAGTTTGTTATTCTAAAAGAGTATCCCATTAACCACAATCTAACTAATGGTCTTATTCTGTAACATTGTAACTGCATTCCATTTTGAATATGAGGAATATAAATAACCTTATTGGATAAATACGTAATATATCTTCTTAAATTAAATAATAAAATAGTGACAAGTAAATTACAAGTTGATATATGGTCATGTTACAAAATTGTTGATAACATTTTTTAATTTCAATTTCACTCAATTCCCCGCCACTTTGTAACATAGCGCCTGTACAAAAAGTTCGGAAAAGTCTTATAAAATAAAGAGTGGAAAATTGATTCCCAGGCTTTTAAAGTACGATTTTCACCCCCCTCTGGTCAGGTACATATCTTCAGGCGAACCTACTTTACAAGTAAAATGGAAGATTAAAAACGTATTTGTTAAAATATTTCAATTTATTTGTATACTTACATCTAGTGGAATAGATAGTATTATAATCGCCCATGCACACAGAGTCAATACCTGTTGGTGCTTCGTGTAAAATCGAAACCCGTCGAAAATTCTTCCGGCTAGGTTACGTGACGTTGATTCCGTCGCGTTGGCTAAAAAAATCAGGTGGAACATGACTAGTATATATACATATTTTTTAAATTTATTTCTAAATTATCAGTTTCTTAACTCAACATTTTATAAATTTGTCATTATTAATAGATTTTAGTCACTCAAAATCATCCATAATTGCGGATTAAAACAATACATCCGTTAATTAAATATCACCTTATTTGTACATAAATACTTTGGATGCGTAGTTTATTAGCATCTTCACACCTTCAATGACTTTTAGGGAAAACCTAGAGTAAACAAAATGTATATAAGTTATAAATGAACGCATGGTATCCGGTTTTGTTGATGAACAAACATTTCTTGGTATGATAGTGGTTTGAGGATCCGTACTAGAAAACGGTACTCTATTAATGAATAGATTCAGGGGTTACTTTGCGGAAATCCATATTTAATAATAACAAATATTTTTAAAATATTTTACGAAAACATCAAATAAATATTTTAATAAAACACTTAAAAAATATAAAAAATATATCTAGTGACAATTCCGCCTAATTTTCCTGCTAAGCCGACGTGACGTCACAAACGCCACGCAGCCAAACCGGAAGAATTTTCGACGCGTTTCGCTTCTACACGAAGCATCCTAAGGAGGTCTTGACTCTACAAGCGCACGATCGAGAAGGAAATTTTAGAAAGGAATTGTCACTAGATATATTTTTATATGTTTTAAGTGTTTTATTAAAATATTAATTTCATGTTTTCGTAAAATATTTGTTATTATTGGTACCCTATTACTAAGCCTTGTGGCCTTGGCTGTGCTTTGTCCTGCCGTTCGTCCGTCTGACCGACCTTTAAAGGACTGTTGAAAACGTAAGAAGTAGCTATTGAATGGCGGATTGCCTTAGAAATAATAGTAAAAAAAATGGATAAAAGAGAGTTTTCATACAGGAAACTTTTTTTTTTTTAATTATTTTTTTGTTTTTGGCTCGGAGGCTGCTTGCCAACACACTGAGGATCTCGAAAGAATAGTACGTTTATTTATTTATATATAATTAGGAAAAATAAGACATAGCATAGAAATAAATGGAGGCTAATGCTTATACTAGAACAATTAAGGAAATGCATCGTATCAATTTACTACTCCGATAAAGTTGAAGATTTATTTTAAGCTTGAAGATGAGAAATAGTCTCAGAAAACGTCGTCTCAAAATGTAGTTTATGAGGAACTTCATTATTATTAAGGTAAAACCTCAAACAAAAAAAAAACAGTCTGTAACTTGTTCATACAATGTTTGTGATTGAACTCTTTGGTGATTGGAACTTTAACTATAATATCCACATACTAAATTCATATCACTTTTAGTCCCTGAAGGATTGGAAAGCTATTTTAGTCACAATTTACGAAGAATAAACTAGCACTTTTCGATTAGATGTGAAAAAAAACTAATCTTCACACTATTAGCGATGACCTGCACACAAGATGACCTCAAGTATGCATCTTACAAGGCTGTAGAGGTGGCCTCCTATTGGGCAAACATTATCTAAGAGTAAATTAGCCATTAATACGAAATGATGATGAGCGATATAAAGTTGTATGTGTGAACACAAGAGAACACGTGAATTTTTGTGTCTCGTGACTTCAGATCCCGCAGTTTGCTCGCTTTTTTTTCAACTTTTTATCGGCTAGCGTGGAAACGTTTATGAATTTTTTAATATATTTATTTTTGCTATAATGCATGCTCCGCGGCTCACATTAGCAAATTACAACGAGAGGAAACATTATAGTCATGTGCGGGTTTCGAACCCGCGCCATCCACCCCTAGAGCCGGGGTATGCTGACATGGCACTGCTGAGCACTAAGCTAACATGGCATACTCTAATTTGTCCTCACGTCAACCATCGCACGGGGATGGAGCGACACCTACATTTCAACTCACGTTGTAGTACTAAATGACAACTTTTCAAGACGATGGAAAAAGCCTGACGGTATGACTCTGAAAGTTAAGGCAGCCCTTAGTGTGGGACGCTACATGTATAGACACTTTAGCGCCGTCACATCTTTCTGAAACCCACGTGAGGGCGCCGCGGCTACTTCGGCGGAGCAACTCAAGCGGCGCAAGTATGCTTACCTCGGTATGGGTTACATATTTGAGCCGTTTGGTGTAGAGACGTTGTCACGTTGTTTACGTCAAACTCATCGTATTTTCCAAAACTTATCAGAGCGCTTGGTCAATGCGACGCGTGATCTAAATGCTGGCACCTGTTTGGCTCAACGAATAAGCATTTGTATTGCAATCCAACTGGGTTAATGCTGCCAGCATGCTGGGCACGCTGCGAGCTGGAACATTTGGACTGCCAATAGGACAACTTAATAAAGCCATAAAGTCAATCAGAATATTTTTCGAACATATTCTACATAAAATATACGAAATTTAGGTTTGTAATTCTTTTCACGAGGTATATATAGAGACCGGTGACAGGCACGGGAGACAGATAGACCGACAGATGGCAGACTGACATTATTTTTCGGTTCCGTCTCTGCCTTTGCGTACGGACCCCCTAAAAAGAGATAGCTACCAGATAAATAAGTTATTCATATTATTATGATTACATTTTATTCTATTGCATTACTTAAGAGCCATTTCACAAAATCACGCTACTGAAGTTTAGGTAAATGCCAGCGCATCGCATACACAAGCGAAAGAAGTGACGACGGAATAGCGTGACTGAGAGTAACATATTTTGATACTAGCACTCATTAATAAAGAAATGTAAGTTGCGAATTTAAAAATTGTGTGATTGGCATGAGTAAATAATCAATTTCTTGTCGATTACTTGCTAATGTTATAGAAAAGAAGTAGGCATGTACATTAAATAGTCAACCTACATCGTGAATCGTATATTTACATTTCATCCTTGATGAATAAAAAATAGATATGTTTGAATCATTTATTGTAACAATAAACTTAAATAATTAAATAATTATACGGCTTAAAATTATATAAATATTTGACGTAACGGCATTGATTAAAAGCTGCGAACTAAAAGTTCTTTCTTTTAAATTTTCCAGAAATTGCTATTTTCCTCGTTCACACTCTACACAGTATCTATATCCAGTCGTTAACACTGTCTGCCATTATGACCATGCATAGGATTGAGGTTTATTTTTCTGTGCATCCGGAAAACAACTCAGTACCAACCACAAACGTCCCATGACATTTTTGTTTTTCCATTACTTAAACATATATCACCCACAATATATCACACACAATATATCACCTATACCTTTAAAAAAATAACATTTTCATCCATTTAGTTTGAGTAGACCAAACAGCGAAATGTAAATATATATTTACACATTTTGAGGTTTTTTTTTGTTTTTAAATCGAATATCTTTGATGCAATCTATAATCAACATATATACTTCTTGGTACCAATGCAATCCTCACTATATACTCTTATGCTCACTATTTACTCTATGGAAAATAAATGATAATACACCTTTTTATAGAAAAAAATACTGGAAATGGGGTTTGAACACACGACAAAAATGGTGGGAAATAGTAATTTAATTGCTTTTTTTATTTTTTCGTAACTAGACTCACCTAGAACTTCGTTTCTTCTTTTAATATGATAATTTACTATTGTTCTTTATCCATGAATTGTTACAGATTTTTACGCCAAATATTTTAAAGTAACAAGATTAAAACAACCCAATTGTTTTAAGAACTTTGGCGGGAAAATTGTATTGGAGAGCAATATTTTTTTCTAAAAAACTATACCACCTACGGCTTTGGTCCTTCTTTGATATTATTATTTACATATAATTTATACACTTGTATTATTTCAGATTTTTTGGTTTAGAAGTTTAAAATTAGTTACGAGATTATTTAATACGCAAATTTGCATCGGTAAATGTTTGCGTTGCAAAATGTATCGAGCGAAAAATGACTTTACATATGCAAAATTGCGTTTTTTTAGGTTTATAACTGTTGACGAGATTAATATGAAATCACGTAATATTTTGGGGCCAAAATGTAATTTGTGCTGGTTTCAGATTTCATCAAAATATTCAAAATACTTCCGTTATCTCAGAAAAATATGGATTCTTTCTTGTATGGGTAAGGATGCATCCTTTTGGAAACCATTTGTATTATGAAAGTCGAACTTTTTTTTTTATTTATGTGTTTATTTCATTGTGATGGAACAAGCGCGAGGCCCACCTGATGTTAAGCGGTATCCTCTGCCTATAACAGATGCATTTCATCACAAGTGATGAACTGCACTGTGCCCATCACCTTGAGACATACCTGTTAAGTCTCATTTTTGCCTGTTATTTCACTGGCTCTCAAGGACTTCTGCCGGAACTCACCGTTAGGTGCTTGGCGATAGATTTTCTACTAGAGGGTGGTCGCTAGCCAGGCGGGCATTCGCAAAATGCCCTTCCACCATGCGGTGAAGCTCAAGCTCTGGGCGGGATTCGAACCATGGACCTGCTGCGCGGCAGTCCATAGCCAATGCCACTGAGTCATCACTGCTTCAAAACTTAAACTTACGCAGCAAACACTTACGCAGATTTTATGGTAAATTTGTAAATACGACTATCGACCGCTAACTGGTATCCCGGTTTGTACAAATGATGGAAAAGCCGGGAGGCCGTTTTGTACAAATTAGGAAGGTAGTTTAATTTCCTGCTGAAGTTATCGCTGTGTTCACTTACAGACATTAACTGAATCCAAAAAAATTGGAAATCAATTATTCGCCTGTCATCTTATCCTTCTAAAACAAAAGTTATAGTGAGTTACTAATTTAAACTAGAATAATATAAAAACTAGCAGACCAAAAAGAAGAAGTCAACCCTCTGAGGTTGTTAGCATTTTTCCAATAACGCTGTATAGGCTGCATAATTGTGACGTTTCCTTTTTTTAACACAATGGCTGAACAGAAACTAAAGATGTAGTTACTTAACAAGACAAAAATAATTATATTATGGACAACAAAAATAAAGTATAGTTTATTACTTAAAAAAATAAAGACATGATCAAAACTCTGTGGTCGCACTATAAACTTGCGTCTAAGCGTTCCGCGTACGAGACGTCAGAGCAAGGCAAAACGAACGCAGGTCCTACCTCGATGAGCGCTCGCGCGGTACTGATCGCCTCGCGCTTGTACATTTCAATTTATGAGCATTTCGAGTTATGTTAAATATTTTTTCTTGTCTAACAAAACAGAGTTAATAGCACAATTTATTAAAGATCAGATTAATTAAAGAATGAACTTTCTTTTCATATAATATCTGTTTGGAATTACACTTTATTAAACGCAATATATCGTGGTAAACTGCTGATATAATTCGTGGAAATTGGCGCAAGATCTTTATTTTTTTTCTACAATGACGATTAATTATCGATATTCTAGTACACTATGTGTCAACAGGATTATATGCCTGATGCAAAGTTTTTTTTTTAGTTAATTTGATGAATCTTTATACAACAGATAGAACTCTGAAGTTGGCTATGTGTACTTTAATTCGTAAAACAAGGTGCGGGAGATTGGTCACTACAAAATAATTAATGTTATGTTTGTAAATCTGCTACATTAACTGAAAAGAGAACAGATTATTATATTTTTATCAATTATTAAACAACTTGTAGATATTTCCTATGATAGTAAATTAAGCGCTTAAAATCTTCGTATACCGCATTAAAATGTAAAATGCCTCTTAATTGCTATCCTTGCTGGGTTTTGTGCAAAAACTAGATAGGATTATGAATATATTTTTTAAGCATGTTAAGTGCGAGTACGTTGTTTTTTTTTTCAAAATTGCTATGCCTTTTTTACATTTAGTTTTTGCCTTAGCTAGGTAATGTCAGTATAAAAGAAACACAATATTTTACTCATTGTAAAAACTAAATTGCAGCGGGGCGTCCCAAGTGCTTCACGCCACACAAAAACTACTCACGTGCATGTAAATGATTACGATAAACTATGCAGTAATCAATTCACACGTGTTTAATTTATCAATTTCTTATAGTCTGGAACATGCCCAACAATAAAAAATATGTATATACCTAGCATTAACTAGATTGGATCTATTGACAGCTAGGGAAACATTTTGTTTTATTTGTAACTTTTGACCACTATCTCGTCGTATGGTAAGTGATGATGTGGTCGAAGATGTAGTTCTGGCTTAATTAGAATTCCTCGCTCTCAAGGACAACGACCATTAAGTGCTTGATGAAATTTTTTTCTACTTGAGGATTGCAGCTATCTAGGCGGTCATTTTCAAAATAACCTACCCCCGTGGCATAACGACTGCCATCCTTAAAACAGCAACTGGGACTGACGGTTTAGCGTGCACTCCGAAGCAGGAAAGCGCTTAGAGTAAGTAATGCCTCTAGCGGTCACCCATCTAAATCGTAACCGCAGCGAACGTTGGATATAAACAACTAAGCAACCTACGTTAAGATCGCTTCGAAAAATATGAGGGTGAATACCCAACCAAGATTTCATCCTCAAATAAAACAGAAAAAAAAATTGATTCAGAGTTTACCTTGTTGATTATATTTTATGAAAATAGTTGGTTTGGTATTCCTTACTTACTCCTATGTGTAATTCATTTTATGTGTATCTTGATCATTCTTGTTTTTTTTTCCACCGTTTAAGCGAGGTTTAGATCTTAGAGAGATCAATCTATGTAACAATACCACCTCATCTACATTTACAAAAAACATGTTCTCGTAGCATGCGATAATACTTGAAATCATATTGTTTTTGTTGTGTCTTGTACGTACGCACAGTGGTGTAACAATAATAAAACTTAACTGTTTTTAAAAACTTTTGGAAATTTAAGATATTGTTTACGAAGATACAAGACACGTAAAATAAAAAATAAAATATAGAGGAAAAAAAAAGAAAATGAAATAAAAAAGAACCATCTAAAAAATATTACAATAAACAAGAAACTTTTTTTATGGGATAGGAGCAAAGGAGCATGCGGCTTACCTGGTGGTAAGTGATCACCGTCGCCCACAAACATCCGCAACACCAGAGGTTCGAGTACGAGGATGAGTTGCTGGACTTTGAAGAGGCAATACGTTTTTTTTCATGAATTATCCTAATTTGTATCGATTCGGAAATACTTCACATGGTAGCTGGTTCCACATTGTGCCAGAAAATGCCATGAGAATCACTAGGTTGTGGACTGCAAGACTTTAATTAAAATAAGAAATTGATTAAACATCATCCTTTCTCGGGACGATAGTGAAATTCAGCTGCAGCTAATAAATCTTACAGTTCCTATATAAGAACACTCACTGAGATAGATTCGATAAAAGATGTCGAGTGATCCAACATCTCTAGCGCAGAGCTTAATTGTCTCACTGATCGGAGAGAGCTTGATCGACGAAGATACCACAGTCGCTCTGCGTTGTATGCGGTCAAATTGAAGAAGCTGGTACTGGGGAGCTCCCACCCAGAGGTGAGCGCAGTACTCCATGTGATGCCGAACCTGAGCCTTATAGAGATGCATACGGCCGACGTAAAGTACCATCTTTCCAAGCAAACATCTTGACGCCAAGTACTCCGATACTAGATGAGGCGGCAAGGGGAGTTTTTTCAATAAGCACAAACTATTCTATTATGTTCACTGAACAAAAGAATCGCGTAGAGCTAAAGATAAACGTCTTCAATCAGTTTGTGTTGCCAGTTAGGATTAACGGCTCTGAGACGTAATCCTTAACTTTTGGTCTAAGCTTAGATCGTCACAACAATCCTTTGCGCGATTAATTTAATGAAATTTGCTCAGTTTTCACCGACATAGGCCTCAGAATTTGCTAGTGTAAGTTGTATGTATGTTCAGGCTATATCTTGAACATACATACAACGGAGAAGAAAGGTTTTCAAGTGGCTACCACACCACAGTGAAGCAAGTTTTGAAGCAGTGATGGCTCAGTGGCATTGGCTATGGACTGCCACGCAGCAGGTCCATGGTTCGAATCCCGCCCAGAGCTTGAGCTTCACCGCATGGTGGAAGGGCATTTTGCGAATGCCCGCCTGGCTAGCGACCACCCTCAAGTAGAAAGTCTGTCGCCAAGCACCGAAAGGTGTGTTCCGACAGTAGTCCTTGAGAGCCAGTGAAATTACAGGCTCAATGAGACTTAACAACTATGTCTCAATGTGACGGGCGCAGTGCAATTCGTGAGTGGTCATGAATTACAACTGTTATAGGCAGAGGTTAGTCCACTTAACATCAGGTGGGCCTCGAGCTTGTTCCGTCACAATAACATAAAAAAAAAAAAAAACGCACCCCAGAAGACGAAGAGATGATAAACTTCCATTAGGTGGACCGCGAAGACTTAGTGAGTGACGGGGAGGGCGTGGGTGCAAATACGAGTGGATAACAACCTTACATTGTCATCCGATTGAGAAGGCCAATCCAAAGGGATATGACTAATCAAAATATACTAAAAGGCATTGAAACACCGAGTTGACAAAAAAACTGTCTTCAAACTTAAAATACGCATCATTAGGTATAACTCAAATCCTACTCGTCAGGTCTTACTCAAATTTAAATGGGACTACATGACAAGCTCCAGATTTCGAATGTTTAATCACTAATTAACCTAGGCAATCTGCCATATCTTATATATACCAAATTACAGGCACAATGAGACTTAACAACTATATCTCAATGTGACGGGCGCAGTGCAATTCGTGACTTGTGATGAACTGTTATAGGCAGAGGTTAGTCCACTTAACATCAGGTGGGCCTCGAGCTTGTACCATCACAATAACATAAAAAACCGTGAAAATTTCAATTAAGTACAAAGTACGGTTCAAAAGATTCAAACCTATAAAGAAAAAAAAAAGAAATGAAAATTATCTATTAAAGACACGGTTTTGGTGTAAAGCACACAAATTATTAAAAAAGGGAAAATATTAAAAAAAAAGAACTATTATACTTAGTATCTTAAAGTGTATCTACATAATATAACATATGCACATGTACTCGAACTGCTATCATATGCAGTGCTCCCAGAAAAGGTCTGCGCTTAGCACAATTTTCTGGATTGATCCCCAGCTCTGTTTTTCAGCTCTGACCGTTAGTGAACCACAGACAAAAATACCATGTTATACATCTATAATTAATACTAATATGGATTTGAAAGAATTTATGATTTTCTAATGAAAATGAATAAATAAATAATCATGGTGATAAATTGGAATTTAAAAAACTCTATGATGATAAGTATAATAATAATAATAGATAAATAGGACTAAGAAAAGCGCAGACTTAATAATAAGCCGTTTTTTAGTCCGGAAACCTAAAAAGATCTAATAATCATCTACTTAATAGCGCAGGTATCAACGCGTACAAAGTAGGTCATTACCACGAACCTCTTGGCACAGTCGAATCCTGCGCATTATTATTTGAGGCATGTACGACGCGCTCTACATTGCTTAATGGTAGACTATAAAATGTGCCAAAACTCTGGCAAAACCACAGTCGTACCAACTGTAGAGTCAAAATGTTCGCTAAAATCCTTGTAAGTATATTTTACACTAATAATATCTTTGTCTTTCAAATCTCGAAATCCTGGGTAAATGTTCAGCAGCGGTACAGATTCTGGAACCGTTCTCAGGGATCGTTCTATGAGACCGAAACATACGAAACTTCATGGGTGTTTAGAGTGAAATACATGTGTCTTTAGTTTTGCAAGTAATTATGAGCTTTTAATGTCACTAGTAAATTTTAATCTTCCCATATACGTTGCCACTTTTGGGACTGAATTCTAGAACAGTTCAGACTCGTTTGCCCACCACTTTAAAGATATTTATGAGTAAATGTTCATAATTGTTTGATATTAAAAAATATAAGAACGCAATCTGAATTTTATTGACTTATAATTTCTAATCGGATTGAACTCTTGTCCTCTAGCTATTCGCTCTCAAACTTTGATATGTTTGCACAGATTATGATGACTATATTTAAAATTAAAAATGTTTCGAGTAAGGTTTTTTTTTTCTAATGATATACTTATTACGTAATTATATTCCAATCTACTCAACAAACGGACTAATGAGTAATTTTAGCTTGACTGAAACTACTAAATAGAGCAAAGTTACGAATGTGTCCATTAACACCTGTCTTATTGTCTCTATTAAGGGGAAGACACTATGTGTTCTTTATATGTTATGTAGCACTCACTTCACTACTTATCACTGTCACACAACTACACTAGCTCAAAAGGTTTTGAGTAAAGAAATATTAAAAATAAATTTTATATCATAGACACCTAAAACAATTGGATTTCATTCATAAAGGCCCAATTTCGATTGAAGGTGATGTTAACATAATTTCTATCTAAAAATGTAATTTAAAATATTTATATTATAAAACATTGTCACGTATTCCCAAATGTTCAGCAGAGTTGTATAATCACCAAGTCTAATATACTGAGGCAGATATTTTTTTTGGACGTAATAAAACCACAGACCTAGGATTTTTTCGCTACACTCATAAGCCTATGAATAAAACCATGTTTTGATGCAACTCGATAGTAGCTGTAGTGTTGTATGTGTTTGTTAATATAGAAAAAAAAACTCGCAAATTATATTAATTATAGAGAATTAAAGTTTTACACTATGTAAAATCTACATTTTGTTAAAATGTGGGTATATTTGGAAATTTCATATGTAAGCTACGACTAAAACGTGTTACTGAATTCATACGGACTTAAAATAGGATCTAACTGTGATTATATGATACATATTAAATGTTTATAGTTTAATTACAAGATGGTTGACTTTTGCGAGGCATGTTCCAAATAAACGATCAATTCTGAATGTATTAAAGTAAATTGAATATTAAAACAACATTATCTATTGTAATTTCAGATCACATTAGCAGCTGCGGTTGTAGCAGTCAACGCAGGAGCAGCCTACGTTGCCCCTGCTGCTTACGTCGCTAGTGCCCCCGCCGCTTACGTCGCTGGTGCTCCCGCCGCTTACGTCGCTGGTGCTCCCGCCGCTTACGTCGCAGGTGCCCCAGCGGCGTATGTCGCTGCAGCTGCCCCAGCGGCCTTCGTTGCTCCTTATGCTTCGTCTTACTCAGCCCACACAGTGAACCATGCCATAGCTGCCCCCTATCTCGCTGCCCCGGTTGCTGCCAAATACATCACTGCCCCAGTTGTAGGAAAATAAATTAAATTACTCAGTATTTGACGTTTTCATTTTGTTACAGTTAATACACTGCCTTAAACAGTTATTTTATCTAAATTTGTATAAAGGGTGAAAAGCAGCGTAGAACAGCTATCTAGAGCGCGTACTTAGGTATATACTACAGTGAATATTGTCTATGGCAGTATTGGGTTAATGATAAAAATATTAAGAGGAAAGTCGACCTGTGATTCTCTATACGAATATATTGCTATTTATTTTTTATTGAATGACCACACAACTGGAAAAACATCGTAGCCAACATATTTAAAATAATCGTTGGAATACATACTTCCTTCAAAAAGTTTACCTAATGTGTATATTACATCAAATTTGTATGTATATTGCATGGTGGTAGGGCATTTCACGAATGCCCGCCTGGCTTGCTACCACCCTCAAGTAGAAAATCTGTCGGCAAGCACCTAACGGTGTGTTCCGGCTGCTGTCCTTGAGAGCCAGCCATTCTAGGTAAGCCTGAACAACATCTTCGACTACATCATCACTTACCATCAGGTGAGATAAAGGTCAAAGGCCAATATCATACACAAAAAAAATATTAAGTGATAATACATCTACAGCAATTATGTTTTGACATAAAATCTAGGTCTGCATATACACGCTCATTGTCATTTCCTTTTTTTCGGCAATTTATTATTACACAGAGAAATATTTTTTACCGCTATGATCATAACACCACCAGAGGAAGTTGAAAAGTTTTTGACCCAAAAGAAAATAAAAAGAGCTAAGAAATATTCTTTCCTAAAGTTTTGGGGCCAGAAATAATTGAATAGGCTCACTTTTGGAGACGAAAACAGGGGAATTCGAAATGTAAAAGTTCTGCAAATTCCGCGCCTGACTCGTTATTGACTACAGTTAGTCTACTCGTGACCACGGTCAATGCAACTTGATCGAAACGTCGAGGTTAATCAAAATATAATTATTTTGATGTTTATTAGAGTGTGAATAGACCCGTTTAGGATTTAGTCAAGTTTGAAGAAAACTATTAAGCTGTTTGCTAGTATTGATTTGAATGTAAGGTAATAAGTGTTTGAAATGACAGCAGAAACATGAATTAATGTATATAGGTATCAAACATTATGAATACTTTGTCCAGAAAAGGAAATAGATTTGCCCCTGCATATATAAATTAAATAATAAAAATCGACTGCAACTTATTTATTTTCGCTACGCATTATCGTTCGTTTTATTGAAATTATAACTGCAATTTACATATATTTATGGAATATTTTATATTCAAAAAACCTTAATTTCAATGCCACACTCGATCAGTTTGGAAGAGAAAAAAAAAACATATCTCAACTATTCTACGATTTTACAAGCCAATATGGCGTGTAAAATCCGCCAGTGTGATTTTTATCGTACTGAGTGTCACTTGCGCTGTTTAGACAAATCTAACGATATCCCACACATTAAAATCGGTTAAGCCGTTTAGACGTTATGGTGGAATAAAGAAACTCACAAATATACATTTATGAACCCTGAAAATATAACACTCCTTTTTTAGAGCAGTAGTGTACAAAAAAAACTAATAAAATAACATGATAGGCAAGAAGGCTCCCTAAGATTTAGATATACGTAAACTATTTTCCTTCTATAAGGAAGGCAAAAATAAAATTATTCTCGGAGGTGAAAACCTACAATTTTTTTGTAAATAATATTTGAATAAATAAAGGAAAAGTACATAAATAATCGTAAGATCTCTTCCAATTTTATAGTGTACAAATTGTTTTATTGCTACAAAAAATAATAAAATTAACATCCAAACGTGTAAATTGCCATCATAACACTAAATTAAATATAAACATTTAAAAATAAAACCCGTTCTCAACATGAACCTTGCCATTGTTATAACCTAACAAACATTTAAGTTGAAATTCAAAGCAGCTATAGGAGCATCATCATTTGCTGAAAGATGTCCACTGCTGAACAAAAGCCTCCCCCGTAGAACGCCAGAACGGTTATTAGCTGCTTGTAACCCGCGACTATCAAGCGAGGCATATAAACACGTCTTATTGTAGTAACCACTCGAGAAGTTTTCGTCCCCATCGGTTATCAGTTCGTCGCGCAATGTGGCCCGCCCATTGCCACTTCAACTTGCAAATTCTGAGAGCTATGTTGGTGAATTTGGTTCTTTATCGAATATTCATGTTCCGGATTTTATAGCGCAAAGAAACTCCGAGCATAGCTCTCAATAGCTTGTGAGCGACTCTGAGATTGACATTTAAGGACCACTTTTCAATGCCATAAGTCATCACTGGCAACACACGTATAGGATATTCATTTAAATTTGGTGCTATAGCTAAGATATTTTTTTTCGGATATCTACTAACGATAAGAGTACAAAAAGAGAGAAATGTTTCAAATTTAAAGAGCTCTTCTTTGCCGTTGTGGATTTAGACCGAACACGATGCTTTATCTTAATTTTACATGCGTTATAAAAATACTCATCACCAAGTTTAAGTATTATAGGTTATTCTAAATATAGGTTCAGTTATAATAAAATAACTTTGGCAATTAACGTAGCAATACGTTTTAATTTACAAGTAAATACAAATTACACACGGTTGTTTACGAATCGATGAGATGTACCATATATGACACTTATACTCATCGACTTATACTTGTAAGAAGGTAGGTACTTATTCTAAAAATAGTATTACAACTCTAAAGCGTTCCTTAGTTACGATCATAAATATTTACTCGTCTATATTAGACAGAATGACGCTGCGTCTACTAATATCTACTAGAGGGCTGTTAGTCTTGAAATTACACCCTTTTTTGTTCTGAATCTCAATTATATTAGGTATCATGGAGAAACTAACTTCCTCGAAGTTAGTTATAAATGCAAACTTATGTCACATAATAAAAAGGCCTTGGTGAGTATGTATTACCACTGTTGTAAGATATTTTTTTGTAAGACTCTGGTTGCGCATTTGTTGCTTTATTTGTCTTAATAAGGCAACAAACCCGCAACCATCGTCTACTTAAGGCAAGGTAAGTACTTAAGTCTCTCCTTTTCTAGGAAAAAAGGTAAAAAAACGGAGTTCTTAGAAACTGCATTCACAAAGCATTTTTAGAAATACATAAATTAATACATTAAAATAAGCATTTTGGAATCTTACGTCATTGTCTTCAAATCACCTTAAACTACGCTTATTAAATACATTTTATTACTTTTTACCATACAAGAACTAAGATAAAACAAAACAGTTCGGAATTCAGCATACACTTGAAGTAACTGAAAGATCGCTAATTGTACTACATCATTCGCTGCGCATTGTGTTATTTCGCTTTTAAACGCATTTAAGTTTTTGTACTATATTAAAATAAAATGGCTTTGAGAATAAATGCAATCTTCGCCAGAACCACGATTATCTACTTCTAGGGACTCATCAACAACTAATTCAATCGATAATAATAGAAATGCCATCCCTCAATTATAATATATAATTCGCAGAACAGAACTACTATTAGATTTTCTCGTTTAAATCACATGGCAACAATAATTAAACAAAAATGTACACACATCACCAATGTGTCTCTCACTGAGATTCCTTAGACGCCTGCCAAGCGATGGAATTATAGCAACAATTGTTCAAAGACTAAGATAAAGAATGGCCCCGAGTTTCTTGCCCGTTTTTCTCGCAGTAGCTCTATAATACTTTCAGTGCTGAATGTGGCAGTATAATGCAGAAATATATGCGTGAGAGAGAAATTAGTCCATTTATTTATTTATTATTTATTTATTTTCATAATAATTAAATGTCATGGTAACTCATGGTATGTTGATTTGCTACGTTTTTTAGCAAAGTTCTATTATCCATATGGTTCATGGTGCGTAAGTGAATGCAATCATGAACTAAACCTTGTACGAAACAAAATTAATGGTAGTAAGTAAAAATTTTGTATAAAACTACACAAGAATTGTTGTGGTTTCTGTACCTTCATAATAACTATCTATATAACATAGATATGTACTATTTGCTAGGATAGTTGAATAAACTGGATAAACACTGAAATTTAAAAAAAAACCGGTTATTATTCATACCAAACTTATAAAGGCTAAAATGAGTTATACTCATTTAAAATAACAATGCTTAAGGTAGATAATGTAGTGGCATTTGGACTGCCTATGAGTCTGCAATGACTTATGGGTATATAAATGCTTTTATTGTAGTAGCTGTAGTGTTGTATATAGTCCGTAGTAAAAGAGTGAGTACATGATCATATTTATTCACAGCACATAAACACTTACAGTGACTTTTAAATAGCATAAAATATTTAATTAGCTTAATACGAGTTGGAAGGTTTGCGACGATATTGAATTACATATTCTCCTCGAACTAATGAATGTAGGGCGCACCTTCTTGGAGTGTACTAACCTCAGACATGAATGATCTGAGGCACGAACTGTACTGACTCAATAAATTGTTTTTTTTTGTTGGGGACTGAATGAATCATACACAAAAATACGTTGAAGAATGTAGCACTTACGGCTTTATTACAACCATTGATCCTTTTAGTTAATTCTCATGAGATCTGTTGGTTGTATTTACTATTGAGCGCTTAAAAAGTGCCTTCTGAAACCCGTCAGAAGGCACTTTTTTAAATTATTGTGACGGAACAAACCCGAGGCCCACCTGATGTTAAGTGGAATAACCTCTGCCTATAACAGATCCATTTCTATAACACGAATTGAACTGTGCCCGTCACACTGAGACGTACAGTTGTAAGGTCTTATTTGTCTGTTATTTTACTGGCTCCCAAGGACTGCTACCGGAACACACTGTTAGGTGCTTGGCGACAGATTTTCTACTAGAGGGTGGTCGCTAGCCAGGCGGGCATTCCTAAAATGCCCTTCCCTATGCGGTGAAGCTCAAGCCCGCGGCGGGATTTGAACCATGGACCTGCTGTACAGCAGTCCATAGCCAATGCCACTGGGCCATCACTGCTTCAAAACTTAGCAATCGCGTCACGGTTGTTGTCTAAGGTTGATACCATGCTGGAACATTTTTTTGTGAATGCCCGTTTGGCTTGCTACCTTCAAGTAGAAAATCTGTCGCCAAGCACCTAACTGCACTAACTGTTCATGTGAGCTAGTTCTCATTCTAGTTTATGTTTGTATACCACCTTCGACCACATCATCACTTAACATCAGGTAAATTAGCGGTCAAAGGCTAGCCTATCACCAGTAAAAAAAACATCATAAGAAAAATAGGTCCCATTCCACGCTTGCGCTATAACCTCGCACAAAATAAGCACCAATAAACACACACAATGATATCTGGGTACTTTTTTCTTGTAGATTTGTTTTCTAAACAATATGTTAAATAACTGTTTCATACCTTAACTGTTATTTATTCTGTAATAACTGTTATTAGAGAATATACATTTTCGTTAGTTCTATTGTTTTCTTTGACCTTTGTCTCCTCCCGCGTCGTGCAAATATTGTGAACCTACGTCAATGACTTTTGACAATGTTATATGCATTTAATAGGTACGTACTAACAGTATTATTTGTCAAAGTGTTAATTTTCTGACAGTAATTTTAAATATTACCTATCAAAATTTAAAAAGTTTGGCATGAAACTGTCGATTAAATCTTCTTAGGGTTCCGTACCCAAAGGGTAAAAACGGGACCGTATTACTAAAACTTCGCTGTCCGTCCGTCTGTCACCAGGCTGTATCTCAAGAACGGTGATAGCTAGACAGTTGAAATTTTCACAGATTATGTAATTTCTATTGTCGCTATAAAAACAAATACTAAAAAAAAATAAAAAAAATATTTTAGGGGCTCCCATACAACAAACTTGATTTTATTACCGTTTCTTGCTCGATACTAATAACGATGACAGGTAGATGCTTTAACTATTCACAGAATATTTAGTTTTATTTTCTCTTCAAATATGATTAATTAAAATAAAACAAATAATTATGGGGGGCTCTCAAACAATAAAAAAAGGTTTCCGCCGTTTATTTGCCAAAAATAATAATAATGAAAACGAGATAATGATAGGTAACCCTTCGTGCGCGAGTCCCACTCGCACTTGGCCGGTTTTTTTATTTTAGTTCCAGTACAGTGCAAAACATCAGCTTGTATTCGAACGCACTTACCTTCCGGTCAAAGGAAGTCCAGTAGTCTGGCTGAGGACCGCTCCATTCCCTATGACGGTCGAATACTTACAAAATTAGAGCACACAATTCACATTATCTCGACGAACAAGTGATTAAACTGGGTTCAAAAACCCGAGAGGCGCGGGTTCGACACCCGCCCGGGATCTCTCGCCCGGGATTGAACTTAGCTAGTAAGGGGTTTACTAGTTTTACTGACGTCACTATAACTGGCTTAATTTGCAATGTCGGTTGTTTGACGTCATGGGAGGTAGCAACCCTATGCCTTAACTGGTTATGCCGCGCGTCTGCCTAATAGGAGATATACCTATACCAATTATTACATTTTCTATATTATATATTCTAGGGTTGAACGCGGTCATTTACATCCAAGTAAGCTTACCTGTGGACGTTGTGGTAACATGATTCATACCCAATCATGTTACCATAACGTATTATTTCATACGCTGCAGTATGTAGCCCAGCAAGAACAGTACAGAACGCAATCTACGAGTACAAAAGATCGTGCAATTAAATAGAAAGGCTGCAGATGATTCCAGTCGCGAAACGCGACGAAAACTGTTCTGGCTTACGCCATAGTAATCAGAATCATCATATTTCTGACATCACGTGCCTACTATGAGAATTCGCACAGTTCGATGTAAAAGGTTTAAAAATTATTTTAATAATTTTTAAACAAATTTTGAAGCGCTCGTTGCGAAGTTTACTTAGCTGTTCTCAACCGATCAGCAAAGTTGGATGTCGCGGTCATGAGTTGGATGGGTGACCGCTAGTGACATTACTACTGAGCGTTTCCGTGCTTCGGAATGCACGTTAAGCCGTCGGTCCCGGTTGTCGTCTTAGGATGGCAGTCGTTATAGCATGGTGGTAGGGCATTTTGCGAATGCCCGCCTGGCTAGCTACCACCCTCAAGTAGAAAATCTGTCGCCAAGCACCTAACGGTGTGTTCCGGCAGCTGTCCTTGAGAGCCAGTACTTCTAGGTTAGTCTGAACAACATCTTCGACCACATCATCACTTACCATCAGGTGAGATTGTGGTCAAAGGCTAACATATCAAGCATAAAAAAAAAAAAAAATATATATATATATAACTACACTCTAAAATTTTTATTTTCTAATTTTTACCTTTGTATATAAGATTATATTTTAAATAATGTCTGTGTCTACTATTTTTTTTTTATTTGTGGGTAGTAGTAACTACTACTAACTCATAGTTAATTGACTTATTGAATTAACCGAGTAATGACCGCAACAACAACGTTTGTTGCGGTCATTACTCGGATGCGTGGCCGACGGTCCCGGGTGTTGTCTTAGGATACACACAATAACATAAAAAAGCAATGTCAGTTTTTTTTATTTTATTTATTACTGTCAATTAACTGTCAAAGTATTCGACCGAAGTTATTTAAATTTAAATGGGACTTTCGCTGACTGCTTAATCTAGCCCAACTTCTGGAGAATGCATCTTGGGATTACTCGGTACATATGTGGCATCAACTTTCCATGAGATCCTAACCTTGATGGGAGGCACCAGCTGTCCCCACAACCGACACTCCAGGCCCTCAGAGCGAAGACACAGTCCTCGATTCGGGTTCAAATTGTCCCACTTTAAAAATACTGTAGGCAAATCACACTGCGGCCCAAATGGTCCAATTTACAAGAGGACTTGAGCGAGTAACCCTGGGATCCGACCTGCATGCAATAAACACCCTAAGAGAGACGAACTTCTTAGCATTCCATGGATTCACTGTGCGGGTGCCGGGTCCATAGCGTTTCAGAGGAAGAGGCCAGAGGGACCTGGGGCATGTAAAGCAGGAGTAGGCCCCTTTACGATGTCATCGATGCTCCCTTTCACCGCTCGAGCTTCCGCTCCTGCCTAATCAGATTTGGTAGGATCCTACTAATGCCGCCTTAGATACACGTTCTAGGCTGGAAGTAAGGACAACCGTAGATGTTCTTGACAGGCCAAGTTCTTTAAGTAGGTTATACTGGGATTTTGCTAGTATACAGCTTGCTCTGACTTCTACGAGTACAGCATATTATAGATTAACCACATAACCGTTTTTGGTTCATTCATTTGTTAGGTCATAATACTTTTTTGTTTATATTGTGTGGTCTTTTGGTATGTTTGTTTCCCACGGCACAGTAAGTTCTATAAGTACTATGCATTTTAATTTTTTTGAGTACAGAAATATGTCTGGTCTGGAAGACGAAACACGTTGGTGTTTTTCATACGTGTTCATCAAAAGAATCCAATCGGGAGCTGTGCCTAAAATGGAGTGTGGCTTGGATTTATATTTGTAGATGACCCTTCTTTTACTAATTCGACGTGTCGTTCATTCGTTTATTTATTCGTAGTGGCCAAACCTTTTTTTGCTCTAGCTACCGAGAGACTCACTGCTTTTCATATGATTTCGAGGACTCTATCATGGCGACGTGACCTTACAAAGGAGCACCTTGCATCCTACAAACAAGTGCCAAAGTTACGGTACGTAGTCGAGATTCGATTTTCTGTAAACATTATTCTATTATAAGTAGGTAGGGCGTAAGTTCAGTTCGTATAAGTTATAAACAAAAAATAGGCACATCAATTAATTTTATGGCGAACGTGCGTAAAAGGATGACTTGTCTTAGAATTGACATGTCAAAAACGTCAATGACGGTTGTTGACGCCTTTGTTGCAAAAAATAGGCCATAAATAATTAGACACATGCTATATTTAATAGCAATATAAACAAGTTATTTTGCCAAATGATGCGCTTATTTTTCAAATTGTAAAGACTAAATAACGAAACTGACTTTTAAAACTGGATTATTTTAAACCAGTATCTAGTTTACTGTTTCATTAGACTTAAGTTAGACTGGCGAAAAGAGCCTCTTTGGAATCTCAAGGTCCTAGGTTTGATCCCTGGGTCACATATATTGTCATTAGCCTGAGGCTGTGCCTGGAAGATTGTTAAATGCTTGTTCTCTATTACATAAGGATCATAACACATTATAACCTCCTCCTCTCGTAATTCGTTTAAAAATGTGTTCATGATATTCTGTATGATATAAAAAATCCAACTTGTAAACCGGCTCATCTACTGGCTCTTAAGGACAACTGCCGGAACATATCGTTATTAGGTGCTTGGCGACCAGTTTTCTGTGAGGGTGGTAGTAATAACATCTGCCATCCTGGGTGGTAGCAAGTCAGCCTAAGCGGCCATTCGCAAAATGGACTACCACCATGCAATAACGACTACCATTCTAAGACAACAACCGACTGCTTAACGCACCCTCCGAAGCATGAAAGCACTCCGTAGTAATACCACAAGCGGTCACCCATCCAAGTGATGACTACGAAGGACGTTGCTTAACTTAGTTAATTCTTTAAGAACGACTGAACCGGCTGTAAAAATATACATAGTGTTTAATGAATCATAGTTATTTAATCGGTTTTCGTGTATGTTAAACATAGTAATTAAACAATTTTATCTGTGTTCACGATAATTAGTTAATACGTTCACAGCAAAGTGTATATGTTTAAAATAATTTATGAATATGAATTTAAATTCAAATTCAAATTCAAAATCATTTAATGCATGAACATAGGTACATAAAATGGTTAAGATATAAATAAACCTTAATTGCTCACTACATTCAACCCTATTAGGGTGTGCAAAATAAATTGTATCACATATGTATGAATATGTATCACATAATTTTTGTGTTAGTTGTTTAAAATAAAAACAAAATTTACATTGCAAACACAAGAAAATTAAATGTCAGTTAAACATTTACATGCACCAAAGAACCTAATAAATAAATTTATGTCAATAGAATAAATTATGTAAAATTAACTAATGTTGGAGAAAAAGATTAGTAGTCATAATATCATTTTTTTATCATTCATAAATTCATTAATGGAATAGTATACCTTATTTAGCAGATAACATTTCAGTTTGTATTTGAACACATTTATAAAATTAATGTCCTTAAGAGTGGGTGGCAAATTGTTATAAATTTTCGTACCCATTATAAAAATGCTATTACCATACAAAGTCGTTCGACAGGAAATATTGCGAAGCGTAGATTTAAGCCTATCCCTATGTAGACTGTTATATTGACTGAGATTAGTCTTTACATATAAAGAGGCTTCGTAGATGTAAATTGAAGGGAGAGTCAGAAGTCGCAAGGCTTTGAAATACGGTTTGCATGATTCTGTACTCTGCAGACCGCTAATTGCTCTTACACATTTTTTCTGAGCCTTGAAAGCAGTCTCTTTCTCTGCCGAATTAAACCAGAAGAGCACACCATATTTTAAGATTGAGCCAACATACGCGTGATATGCACTCAATAATGCCATTTCATTTGCCACTTTTTTGAGCATATATAGAGCGTATGAAAATTGACTTAATTTAGTGCACACGTGTTGTATGTGTGAGTTCCAGGATAAGTTTGAGTCGATAAATATTCCCAGAAACTTTGTCGTATTAGTATGAGCTATTAATTTACCACTGTGACTAACATTGATCTTGTTTAATTGTGAATTTTTATTTCTGAATGTCATGTATTTAGTCTTGTCCAAATTAATATCAAGATTATTCAAATTAAGCCAATTTATAATGTCAGAGAGGGAATTATTTATGTCCATTTCAAGATTATTAGTGTTACTGGAAAAGAGTGCAGTGCTATCGTCTGCAAATAATATCATTGGGTGCGAAATGATGTTCGGAAGGTCGTTTATGTATACTAAAAACAAAAATGGACCCAGTATACTGCCTTGTGGTACACCACGCCTAACTACTTTTGGTTCGGACAAATACCTGTTTTCTATTTTTGTGATAGGGCATATTCTTTTTATCTCAGTTAATTGATTTCTATTATTCAAATATGATTTAACTATTTCTAAAGCCATGTCACGCACACCATATAGTTCTAATTTTTGTATGAGTACATTATGATTTACACAGTCAAATGCTTTTGACATGTCCATATATAATGCTGTCACTTGATTTTTAGTGTCCAACTCTTGTAATACTTTACCTAAAAACTTAAACATTGCAGTATTTATCGATTTACCCTTCCTAAAAGCAACCTGGTTATCATGGAAAATGTTATTTTTTTCAAAATAGTCACTTAGATTGTTGTATAATACTCTTTCTATGATTTTTGCTAAAACAGATATAAGAGCGATTGGTCTATAAAAGTTCATATTTTCCCTATTATCTTTTTTAAAAATCGGTATAACCACAGTAGTTTTTAATATACAAGGGTAGATGCCTTTTTCGATACACAGATTTATGACATGACTCATTATGGGTGCAATAATTCTTGAAACTCGTTTAACGATTCTGGTACAAATGCCAAATATTGGACATCAAATATTTTCTATTCTAATGAAGTCTGTGATATTTGAGGAGTTATGTTCTAATTTCACATGCACTAACGAGACAATTCTACAGGTTACATAGTTATTATTGTGACTGTGTTTATTTAGGGTTCCGTACCTTAAAAAGAAAAACAGAACCTTTATAGGACCAAAACCACAGGACAGGTCCGTCTGTTTGTCTGTCAATGCCCTTTTTCTCAGGAACGCGTGGAGGTACAAGCTGAAATTCATATCAAATACTGTCTACTGTCCCTCCAAGCTGTGAATAAATCAAACTTCTAAGCCAACGCAATCAAAAGATACCGTAAAATACTGCCGTTTATGCGTAAATTTTCGACACTCGCAAGGGAATGAAAACCTACAGGGTACTTCCCGTGAACTCAGAATCTTGAAATTTGGTACGTAGCAACGTCTTATAGCACAGATTAAGGAAAATATCGAAAAGCATCAATTTTCAGTTACATCGTAATAAAAATATTTTTTATTATTGTAAAATGTTATGGATTTCATTTAGCAATAAAACTACCATAACTTTTACTTATATACCTACAGGTTTGTATGGAACCCTCGATGCGAGAGTCCCACTCGCACTTAGCCGGTTTTTTTTATATAAGCTATGCTGTTTAGATTAGCAGCTTTAAATTCAATAAAATATATGCCTAGTATTAATTTTAGATCTAAAGTTTGATAAATAATATTAATATTGTATTATTATTAAAGTCATTAAAACGGAGGGGGAGGTATCCTAGTCCGACTCATGTCTACATATTCGGTTTTATAGATGCCTTGTTTTGTTTTAGAGTTGAAATTATAATAAAATGTTGAAGCTTGTATGTTTAGTATTAGTGTTTAACGATACAGAAACACAATATTTTTGATAAATCACACCTATAATTTTTAAGCTTTAGTAGTAAAAACCAAGACTTACAAATTATTTTTTTATAGACAATCCGCTGTAAAAAAATAACATACTTATATAAAATTACACGTACCTACTTGTTTACTAAAAATTTCACGCAGCCACATATTACGGTTATAAAATGATCGGACGGACAGACGGACGGATGACGGCGCAGGTAAGCTTAGAAATAGAGATCCGTTTTGTAGCATGGAACCATAAACATCTTTCAAAGAAAAAGTACGTTGATTTATTGAACTAAATTCCTTTTCAAAGATATGTTGCTTTTTAATGAGTTGACATTTATACTAATTTACTTGGAAATGGTAATATTTTGCAAACCAGTTGGTATTTGTAATATCTTTCTCTTTCTGAAGCAGTGCTGGCTCAGTGGCATTGGCTATGGATGCCGCGCAGAAGGTCCATGGTTCGAATCCCGCCCAGAGCTTGAGCTTCACCGCATGGTGGAAGGTCATTTTGCGAATGCCCGCCTGGCTAGCCACCACCCTCAAGTAGAAAATCTGTCGCCAAGCACCTAACGGTGTGTTCCGGCAGCAGTCCTTGAGAGCCAGTGAAATAACAGGCAAAATGAGACTTAACACGTATGTCTCAAGGTGATGGGCGCAGTGCAGTTCGTCACTTGTGATGAAATGCATCTGTTATAGGCAGAGGATACCGCTTAACATCAGGTGGGCCTCGCACTTGTTCCTTCCAATAACATAAAAAAAATAAAAAAATTAGCATCTTATGAGCAAATTTTTATTGAAAAATCAAAACAGTAGAAGTGATCCCCAGGGTCTTCCCCCAGCTACTTGAAGTTAAATCAGACAAATCAAAACACTATTTGCTTTAGATCAACAGCTACGCCTTGAGCATCACGTACCTATGATAATTACACAGCAATTAATGTGATTTTTTTGGTAGTTTGTTGTTTCAACTGCTTGTGTTTGTTATGTTTTTGTATACCACGTGTCAAAGATCGTGCTTATATGAGAGCAGAATGAATGCTTCCTGGTTTATACGCCAGCTGGAAGATATTCGTCGTTGTACTTACGTCTTCCCAATTGAACGCGTTTTAATGAGTGGTTTCCATATCGTTCTTACAATATACTGTATCTGCTGGATTGACACAGCCGCCCCAGTATAGGGGCATTTGCCATAATTGCTTTGGCTGGCGTCTTGGGGGTCCCATAGTGAGATATCAGTTCCTCAGAAAGCGCTGCTGCCCACCTTCTGGTATGTTACCTTTAGTCGCCAGTTACGAAACCCACGGGTAGAGGTGGGGGGGTGACATTCTAGTCCGGCACTCCACGGGATAGCCCCGCACCCCACGGGATCTTACAATATATCTATATCTAAATTATTCACACAGATAATGAATTTACAGTTATGTTATTTAAATTACCAATTAGCCTATGTTAAAGTGTTTTGATTATGTGTATTGCCTACCCTAATTTTTTGTATTAAAGGACTTTTATGACAAAACTTTTCAACAAATATGTACAACAAATATGTATTATGCACTCGGAAGAGACTAGCCACCCACAACACAGGGAATCCTAGTGTGGGGGCTAGTGTGATTAAGATAGTAAGCACCACCTGATGATTATTTGTACTCAAACTACTAAATATAATTAATGTTTACCTATAAATGCACTTCAATAACATAACAGTGTAGCCTATTGATAAAGGTTACTAAGTAACTGCATTTTGACCTAAACTGTTAAATAGATTTTTTACTAAGAATGTGTCCATTGACACCTATCTTGTTGTCTTTTAAATTTGTTAATATCTAAATATTATATATAGATACCTACCTACGAAGGGATAATTGTTAACAACTCATGTTTTTAGAGATTAATAAAGATTATTATTATTATTATTTGTTAACGAAAATATTAAAACAAAATGGAACAGACTTCCATAACTGAAAAGTATGAAATAATTTTTTGAAACTGATATGAAACTGATTCAATATACTAACCTCACATTGTCTTGATCCGACTACCACAAGTTATTTCATACTTTTAGGTATTAGAAGTCGGTTCGTTCATTAAAAATATTTTTATACTCTTTTTACGATGCATACAAGATCATACACTCGCCTAAAATACTGTGCAACTCTACAAGAGCTGCAACTACCATTAAATAATCCAAAATGCAAATATATTTTCCTGTCAATTAACTATAATTAAAAACTATTCCACCGATTTAGATGAAATTTAAATGAGACTACCTGGGAGGTATACGCTGCCCATAAAAGGAATAATTAAATCAGTTCATAATTAGCGGAGCCATCGCGTAACAAGAATACATGCAAAATATAATATACAATTAAATTGAAAAGCTTCATCTTTTTTGAAATTCAGTTTTTAAATAATTAATGAGGCTTTTACATAATAAGAAAATTGTATAAAAATTGTTGTCTGTATAGTAATAAGATGTAGTTAATTATGTATATATACATTATAAATGCAAACTTTTCTAATGACAATATTGGCGTGGAAGCGGAAGCCTTCTTCTGTATACAAAGCACATTTTGTCATGTCGTCGTTAAAATTCGATAATTATGTATATAACACTGGTACTATACAAATATTCAGGTTTAGTAAATAATACGGGATAACTCACGTGAATAAGGCAGATAGCTCCGACTATAGTTTCAGCGAGCGAGTGCTCAGCGAGACGTCAACGCGGGCGTCCCGAGCTCTCCTTGAAAAAGACCACCGAATGTGGTTGAAACTATAGTCGGAGCTATCTGACTTATTCACGTGAGTTAACCCGTATTATTTACTAATAATACAAAGACTCTGCTAGGTAACTGTTTTATTGTGGGAATACCCGTATAAAACTTATTGACTGACTCATTGGGTTTCGGCGTCCAATATCTAGCAGGTCAATAGGTTCGTGTTGATAAGACAGGTGGTTGTTTTGACTAATGGAGCAGCAGACTTGATCGTTATTTCGATATTGCTCGCCTGGGTATCTACCACTTTCAAGTGAAAATCGATCACCAAGCATTTGACGGTGCTTTTTGGCAGATTTACTCAAATATATTTTGAAGCGCTCGTAGCGAAGTTTTATTAGCCGTTCTGAACAAAGTTAAGCAACGTCCGCCGCGGTCATGAGTTGGATGGATGACCGCTAGTGACACTACTACTGAGCGTTTCCATGCTTCGGAGGGCACGTTAAGCCGTCGTTCCCAGTTGTCTTAGGATGGCAGTCGTTATAGCATGGTGGTACGGCATTTTGCAAATGCCCGCCTGGCTAGCTACCACCCTCAAGTAGAAAATCTGTCGCCAAGCACGTAACGGTGTGTTCCGCCAGCTGTCCTTCAGAGCCAGTAATTCTAGGTAAGCCTGAACAACATCTTCGACCACATCATATCTTACCATCAGGTGAGTTAGTGGTCAAAGGCTAACATATCAGGCATGAAATAAGCAAGTTCAGTTCTCAGGCTTAATAATATATATCACATACCTACAGGTAATTGACCGATTTAAAAATGTATTTTGATATAACTGGTTCAAGTTATCGAACGTGATAAAATAATGAACGAAGCAAGGGCTCGAATGATCTAGAAAAGCCTCCGTTGATAAACACGAGTCGGAGACCTGGACTTAATTTAATATAAAAAATATAGTAATTTGTTCTTGTTGCCGTTACTGCGACACAACTAGTAAACAAACAACCTTTGCGTTGTTCAGACCCTCTTCACAGAATAAGCACAGGGTAAAGACCTTGTACGGTTATATGAATAATAGTCATTGAAGAGGGTGTATATAAAGCAATATTGGTTTTGTATCTGGATCTACATCCAACATTCTTATGAATAACTTTTGAATTTACCTAATTAGGCAGAAGCTGGCACGACCTGAGTCTGAGATCTCTGCATTAAGTACTCCGAGCAAGAAACTGGTTCGTTTTAGTGTGTGAACTAATAACTTAGTATTGTTTTAAGTAAAGTGCGTTAACAGAGCAGTGTATGTAAATGTATAACTGTTGAAATAAAGGTTAATTTTTTTTATAGCCTTGACTCCCAGCTCGAAATAAATTGTTTTTCAGCTGATATATTTATTACACTTTAACCGCAAAGTATTTAACCACATAATCGGTCATGGTAATTAGGCTTCATCTGAGTAGATTGGTTCAAGGTCAGCTGCTAGAGTACCTACAGTTTACATGCTTGGCGACAGATGTTCAACTTGAAGGTGTACTTAAGCCATCGCAAGCACCACTATGGCAACCTGCATAGCTAATGCCGCTGGGCCGTCACTGCTTTAAAAACATTCTTGGAACACAGTAATTTGCTGAAAAATTCTACTGCTTTTACATACCCCGGCTCAAGGGGTGGATGGACGCGGGTTCGAATCCCGCACATGGCTTAACTTTTTCTATCGTATATTTATGATTTTGTAATGTAATCCGCATAGCAGGCGTTATTGCAAACCTAACAATATTAAAATTATAAGGTTGCGTCATCATTAACAAGTATAAAACCAATTGCAAAATTGGTCTTGTTTGTAGTACAACGCAAATGGTACTATAGATGTCGCTCCATCCCAATACGATGGTTAAAGAACGGTAGGAAAGATTCGAGTTATGACGTCATGTCATGTTAGCTCAATTGGTTAGAGCATACCCCGGCTCAAGGGGTGGATGGACACATGACTTAAATTTTTCATATCGTATATTTGTGATTTTGTAATACAAATTTTATTCTTGGAGGTTAGCTAGCCAAGCGGGTATTCGATAAATACACTACCACCTGCTTTAACGACTGCCATTTGAAGAGAACAACAGGGATCGAAGGCTTAAACGGCGTGCCTGCCAAAGCACGAAGACGCCCAGTAGTAATGCAACTAGCGGTCACCCATCCAAGGCATGACCGCAGCGAACGTTGCATGTCCTGGTTGATTGGTTTAGAATCACTAGGCAAGCTACGCTACGACCGCTTCGTAAAACTACTTGTCAACGTCCCAAACCACATGTCTTGAACCTGACTGAAGCAAGAGAAACATACTGTATTAGCCGGATTTATCACTGCTGAACCACCATAATCCCCACGCTGCACGCATCACCACGCACGATCGCAGTATGAGATGGCAGTTCTTCAGAAGGCACTGCTGCCCACCTCCTGGTATTATTTCACGGTCGCATATTATGACTCCCACATCATGATATGGGGGTGGAGGGGGGTGTAAGGATCCAGTGGACGATACGACTTTTACAGTATACTATATACCGATATATATAATAAAGTATAGGTAGTGTATAAAGAATTACACATCCTCTTACCATTACGTTGTTCCAAAATCAAGGTTTTATGAGGTTACCATTTCAGACGAATTGACACCCAGACTTCAATAATGACACATTCACCACAATATTGTGTCAAATAGGCGGTGTACCCACTGTATCCGCCAAGACGTACAATGCAGAACTTACGCCTCGAACTAAAACTGACCAAACCCGCTCGGGTCTTGCAACTAAAGGGCAAATAATGAAAAGATATCTTGATCGTGCGCTCTTAGAGTCAAGACCTTCTGAGGATGCTTCTTGTAGAAGAACGACGGGTTTCTTGTAGCAACGTGTCGAAAATTCTGTTTGGCTGCGTGGCGTTTGTGAAATCACGTCGACTTAACAGGAAAATTAGGCGGAATTGTGACTAGATATATTTTTGAAGTATTTTTCTCAAATATGAATTTAATTTGTTTATAAAATATTTTTATTATAGCCATATGATACATTACAAAATTACAAATATATGAGAGGGAAAATATAATTCATGTGCGGGAAAACTTATAAAAAAAATAACCTCAGTAGTGTATTATTGGGCGTCCTACTCCACCTTCCGTTTCTGAGGCTCACTCCGTTCGCCTCATCCACTCTCGGTGGAGTAGGCCGTCCAATAATACTTCGAGATCGTGCAACATATGAGCTTACCTTGATTAAGATATCATCGAGTGTTTGGTCTGGCCGCTGTTCCACTGCACTACTTCACTACCTATCATCGACCGAAATTAGTATAAATAACTGTTTCACTGCACTACTTTACTACCTATCGCCGACCGAAATTATTACACTTTTAGGTTTAGCTGAAATATCATCACTAGAATGTATAAACTTGACTCTTTCACGTTTCTTCGTGAAGTGACATTGGAATTACGTTATTAAAAGCTACAAAGTAATAAAACTGCTGAGCTGCATAATGTACATTTCTAAGTATTGCACGGGTCGTATTAAAGTAACTACTCACATGTGTGTGCATGTGTGTGTCAATGTTGTGGGAATACATTTATGATGATTCGAGCATTTTGCGGTCTATATTAAAACATTACTACGTAGCCTTTAAATGAAATCTTTCAATGTCCGAAATATGATTTAATCTATATAAATAAAGTATTATAGGTACATGTAGATAAAACAAAATTGTATTATTAACACAATTTTTTTTATTGTGTTCGGTATTTACCCGATTTTCGTTATTATAGTTAAGAGATCTCTTGTTTTTCTTTTCTTCGTTTAACTATGTATACCTACTATTATTTTATGTTTGGCTCAAAAACGTTTTGGTCGTAGACTGTAAGTTTTTGATGTTATGATTATAAATAAATAAAATAAATAAACACAATTTACAACTGGAGAACGGTTGGATAGGTCCTTTATTTATTTGTATGATTCCTGTCCTCATCAAATAGGTACTAAAGACAAAAATAAATGATACAATTTAATTGTAACTTTAACGCGTACGAAGTCGTGGACAAACACTAGTTCATATATTACGCTTAGGTAATTATGTTTTATGAACAAGTACACGGGTATCTATTTCAAAGAAGTTGCGGCGATTATTGGCGGCTTTGAATATACGAAAGTGTTATATTTCATTACTCAAAAAAGTCAATTTGACGGAATCGATGGGAAAGATTTAATTTAAATGGTCGTAACCGACAATAATTACTCACGATTCTTTAAAACAAAGAACTTTAAGTATATTTTCAAAGTAACATAGTTTTGCTGAATGGACGATTTCTCTATATAAAAACTCGATCAATTTGGTTTGATAAATTACTTTACTCCTTTGTCTTAACGTGACAACTACGGATCCTGGTTTCTGCCCGCTGCCACCGGCTGGATATACTTGCTGCTACGCGCTTAAAAACTGTTGAAAGCTACAACGAAAATGTAAGTAAGTGCTATCTATCTAAATAATCATGTTTGTGGTTTAATGAATAACAATCCTAATCATTAACTAAGTTATTAACAATACTTAGTGATTGTATCAATCTTTATTAACATTATAAGTGCAATGTTTGGATGTTTAAAAATATATTTGTACAGATTTTAATGAAACATATAGGTTATCTTTTCTCGTGATACCAGGATTAGGTCGCAGACAAAGTTGGTGTTTTATAAATTATTAATCTTTGTGTCTTATTTGCAGGTCTACCTCCGAAAGCGAATATTCTCACAACAGCCGTTCCGTAGTGGTTGAAGCACCGCCGCAAGCAAAGCAGCTGAAGAAAAGGGCGACGAAACGCAAAGTGACCGATTCACAAGCTACGAGTACATCCAACAGTGTCACCGTTTCCAAGCCTCACGAGTCAAAATTAAGGTAATTTACTTACATTTAATTTACTTACATTACTTACATTTCCAGTATTAGATATAGTCCGTTACAATTATACATATAAGTCTTCTACTCCGATTTAAAACACATAACAAATATTAAAGATTCTCTTTTTGTACAAAACTTTTAGTAGGTAATATAGTTAATTCAACGTTAAACCACTAAGGTTAATCATGGGTAAAACATTCAGTAAGGAGATAGTAATTGCTTAAAACGTCTCTGAGGACAAATGAACGATAAACCATGTGTGGAAGTAGCCAATGTCACGCGAAATCCACAACAGGTTGTATTTACGCTGTAATTTGAATTCATATGCAATATGTTAAAGTGGGAACCAAATATCTCAGTTATACGTAAGTTTATTTCATCGAGTATATTCTATTACTAGTGTTAACTTTGAAAATGTTTTGCTTTGTATTACCTACTTTATACGTAAATTAATATTATTTGTGTCCAGTGATGTAGTATACTAATAAATTTCATATTGGAAAAATGTTAAAGTCAATAAACTAAAGCGATTATAATTTTATGCTAAAACGAGTATATATATATATATATATATATTATAAGATGGTTATGAGTAACATAGATTAGTGAAAATACACATTTTCAAGAATTGTCTTAATTGAGTTACTGTTTCGTAGTGTATGGTACTTTTACCAGGTACGAAGTACAAGATATTAATAGAAACTACAATTTAACTGTGTTAGTTAGTACTTATAGCGTAGTAGATATAAACTTCAACCAGCAAGGTTGTAGGGTGACAACGATTTTTTATGGTAGTTTATAAGACTTAATTAAGACGTTTCTATATAAAGTTTGTTGTAAAAAACTTATTTGAAAAAAGGAAGGGGTTGATGTAGGGACACACAGGCGAGTGGGCTAAATTGTTGATGTAGTAAATTGTACGTAGAGCTAGCACGTGACCGCGCTTCAACCCGATCTAAATTTAGAACGTAATTAATTTGTAATTTTTGGTTTTAATATTGAACAATAGTACTGTTCACCCTGATCCATGGACACATTACCTAGTACCTTAATTAAATAGTGTAACAAATAAACATTAATAAAATATACCTAGGTAATAACTGTCAATTAACTTAGTCCATTTCAATCTATTATTAAACATCTATAGATCTCAACCTAAGGCTCTTTCGCAATAGGTAGTAATTTATTATTTTTATTTACAGAAAAAACTCTGACAATGGAAATAAGCCCACTGATCTCTTCGGCCTAGAAGTGGATGTGGAGCGACCCCCTACTACACGCAGTGATCTCGGCTCGTCTCTCGTGGCCCGCGTCGATAACGGGAAGGTGAGAAGACAAGCGGTTTTGTCGGGAGAATTTTACGTAGACATCAAAGTTTACGCTAAGAGCGACGTGATCTCCATCCCTCGCGAAGATCGGTGGAGAAAGGCGTTAGTAGCGTTAAAAGTTCAATTAGACCGAGGCTCTGTGCAGTGGAATGCGCTCCAAAAATTCATGCAACGAGCACATGATTTATTTAATAACACAGAGCCTACGTACTTTAGCGATAATATTAATTTTAAATAGATTAGGTAATTTGTTCTTTTTGCGATATTATTAGATCAATTAGATCATCCTTTTTTTTATTTAATAACACAGAGCCTACGTACTTTAGCGATAATATTGATTTTAATTAGATCATTCTTTTTTATTGTGTATCACTGTACTTTTATTGAGATACTTAATAAGTTATTCTAATCCCATTTTCGTCCATCTAAAATGCCTTTCTGTACTATCTGTAATACATCTGTTGAGCGCAAGCACTGGGTAGGTCACTTACGTAGTACTAATCACAAGAATAAAAGTATTTCTTATTTCTGTGATGGTGTTGAATTAATAAATTCTGCATTTCGAAACCGCATTGCGTCCTATAGAATTGTAAATCAATATGAAAACTGTTCTTTGAATTCATTTTTAAATAACATTCATGAAAAGATTAGGTCATTAATAACCTTGTCTCTTAAACAACATATATGCGTGAAAATTAACTTTGAATATTTTGCTTTGTTTTTAATGTTTAAAAATGACTCTCAAGAGATGAAATCCTTCTTTACAAAAAATTATACACTTCATCAAAACTATGAATACGAACCCTTAATATCTCAAGTTAAAAACATTTTAACAAAAAAGATTGAAGAATTTCAGGATCGCGATAGTGGTTGGACATTCTTAAGTAGCTCTCACTTAGAAGTAAATATTAACAAATATCAACCTTTGCATGGTTCAGGCTTTATAGAGTTACCGGCTACTATAAAATCTAAAAAAGCTTGTTTAAATATTCGAAATAAGGATGATTATTGCTTTTTATGGTCAGTCGTTGCAGCGTTATACCCAGCCAAAAGTCATCCTGAAAGAGTATCATCTTACCCTGATTTTCGGGATGTGTTAAATATAGAAGGCATACAATTTCCATTAACTTTCTCAGATATTGCTAAGTTTGAAGTAAATAATCCTGAAGTTTGTGTTTATATCTATGGGTTAAAAAAATATACTGTAGTAGGACCGCTTTATAAATCAAATAATTTAAAGAAAAATGTTATTCATTTACTTTATCTAGAAAGCAATGATTTGTCACATTACTGTCTAATTAAAGATTTACCGCGACTTGTTAAAAATCAAATCACAAAACATCACGGTAAATTGAATTTTTGTGATGTGTGTTTAATATTTTTTAATACATACGATGCCCTTGATTCACATAGTTGTGGAGGTGTCGCTACGGAACTACCCCCGAAGGGCTCATTTATACAATTTAAAAATTTTAGCAGAAAGCAAACTGTACCATTTGTTATATACGCAGACTTTGAAACAATGCTAGAACGATTTCAGTCCTGTGACCCTGATCCGAGTAAATCGCATACGGTAACACGTCAACGACATGTGCCTATCGCTTTTGCTTATCATATTACGTGTGCGCTAGACAAACAATACAATAGGTACGTCTCTTACCGTGGTTTGGATTGCATATCAAAATTTGTAAATTCTATTTATAAAGATGCAAAAAAAATTTACAATATTTTTAAAAAACAAGTTCCTATGATTTACACCGATACTAATGCTCATAACTTTGATAACTCGGTTACTTGTCATATTTGTGAGAATTTATTGTTTGGTGATAAGGTCCGAGACCACTGTCATTTGACCGGTAAATATCGCGGCACGGCTCATAGTTATTGTAACTTGCAATATAAATTGCCTACATTTTTACCAGTGTTTTTTCATAATTTATCAGGTTATGACTGTCACCTTTTCATTAAAGAATTAGGCAAAGCTCCTGGGTCTTTAAAAGTAATACCTAAAACAAAAGAAAACTATATTTCGCTCACAAAGTTCATTCCTATTTCGAAAGAAGAAAGTATAAAGGTTCGCTTTGTAGATTCTTTCAAGTTTTTAGGGACTAGTTTAGAAAAATTAGTTAATACAATGAAAAAACAAGAGTTTAAATTACTCAAATCGTATTTTCCTGATACAAGACAATTTGAGCTCCTTACTCGAAAAGGAGTATATCCGTATGATTATATGTCACAATTGAACCGTTATGAAGATACGTGTTTGCCCAGCAAAACTAATTTTTATAACTCCTTGACAAATGAGCTTATCACTGATGACGACTATGCACACGCGCATTCCATTTGGTTAGAGTTTGATATAAAAAATATGGGTATGTACACAGATTTATATCTTAAAACCGATGTGTTATTGCTCGCAGACGTGTTTGAAAGTTTTAGAAAAACTTGTAAACGGTATAATAATCTTGATCCGGCATTTTACCTGACAGCACCAAGTCTATCGTTCGATGCAATGCTTTTGAAAACAAGCGTTAAATTAGACCTTATTAGCGATGTAGAAATTTTTAGAATGATACAAAAAGGTATTCGCGGAGGTATTTGTATGTGTTTCAAACGACACGTAAAAGCCAATCACAAATATTTAGATACTTACGATCAGACTCGTCAAAATTCATTCATCGTTTATTTAGACTGTAACAATTTATATGGACATAGCATGTGTCAATATTTGCCGTATTCAGATTTTAGATTTATGTCGAGCAATGAAATAGATAATTTACATTTGAACTTGACTGATATTAGTGATAACGCGGAATATGGATATATTCTCGAAGTTGATTTAACATACCCTGAGAATTTACACACTGAACACAATGACTTTCCATTTTGTCCAGAAAAGTGCTTGCCCCCTGGTGGTAAGAATAAAAAACTAATACCAAACTTGTATGATAAATACCACTATGTTATTCATTATACTCATTTAAAAACATGCATACGTCACGGTTTAATATTGAAAAAGATCCATCGCGCTATCGTTTTTAAGCAAAGTAATTTTTTAAAAAAATATATTGATCTTAACACTCATTTACGTCAAAAAGCCGAGTCACAGTTTGAACAAGATTTTTTTAAATTACTAAACAACAGTATTTTTGGTAAAACTCTAGAAAACAATGAGCATAAAATTGATTTAAAGTTAGTAAACAAATGGCATGATTTAAAAAATAAGACCAAGAAATCAACATGTGCTGAAAAACTAATCGCCAGCCCATATTTTCATAGTGCTTCAGTATTTTCAGATGATTTGGTAGCAATACAAATGAAACCTTCGCGTGTTATTCTTAATAAACCAATATACATAGGTTTCGCTGTGTTAGAATTATCAAAGAGTCATATGTACGATTTTCACTATTCTACTATAAAACCATTTTATGGCAATAATGTTGAATTATGCTATACTGACACTGATAGTCTTGTTTATAATGTAAATACGAATGACTTTTACAAAGATATTAAAAATTATTTCCTTAAATATTTTGATACTAGCAATTACAATTCTGATAACAAGTTTGGCCTGCCAATTATTAATAAAAAAGTACCTGGGCTCTTTAAGGACGAAATGGGAGGTAAAATAATTAAAGAATTTGTAGGACTGCGTTCAAAGCTATACTGTATAAAAACTTTAGACAAAACAATAAAGAAAGCAAAGGGAACAAAAAAAAGTGTAACGAAAAATTTACATATGATAGATTATAAAAATGTTTTGTATAATTGTAATGTCATCCGCAAGAAAAATTTACTCTTTAGGTCAATCAAACATGAAATATTTACACAGAGTGTTAATAAAATAGCACTTTCTAGCAATGACGATAAACGTTTGCTATTACCTGATAAAGTATCTACTTTAGCTTGGGGTAATGCATCTATATTAAAGTAATGTATCTATATATTTCTAAATTATTAGTTATAAATTAAATGTTTCTACTGTATACAGAGTAATAAATAGTAATAGAATACTATGTGCTAATGTAACGTAAATATTATTTAAAGATATTAAAAATAGCTGTGTAGTAAAATAAATTGTAAGTTTTATGTGAAAATAAATACATTTGTGTGAATATATAGACTCTTTTATTTTTATCCATTTAAGTAATACCTACCTACCACGTCTATGAATGTACTATACCAAATAGAAGCCAGTCGTACATTCAATAAAAAGGTACCCTGTTAAAACATAATGTTATTGTTTTCAGTAATTAACTGGCATTCATGTTCAAACCTGTTGATATTATTGTCTCTCAGTGTTTAACTGGTACCTATACAAAATATATAGAAAGAAGTTCAAACTTGTCGAAGGATTTACAAGCTTTAACCTGTTGACATACGATGATATTGTTAATCAGTAATTAACTGGTATAAAATAAGGTTATAAAGTTTTTGAAATATATCACTTACAAAGACAAGTTGAAACCTGTTGTATAATTTACAAACCTGTCAAAACATGATATAATTTTTCTCAGTAAGTAACTGCCATACAAAACATATAAAGTTTTGAAATATAATATTAGTCAGGTGTTTCCAACACTCATTGTGCTCGAGAAACAAGTTCAAACTTGTTGGAAGGAAACATCAAATTGTGTCATAAGTTTTATGTTACACTATGCATTCGCCGTACAATAATATTAGTTTATTAATCATTAAGCTGGTGCTTGTTGTGGTGATCACATCGATTTAATAAATCGTAAGTACCTATACATATTTCACGAATCTTATGATTATAGGATTACCTTTTATATGTACAAATAAATAATTTCTATTATTGTTTCAGATTATCAACAATAATGAATGATTCACCTGATATTTTCTCTCAGTATGGTCAAAGATTTCCGAGCCCAAATCCAAGCTGGCATATTCCTGAACCACAAGACGAACCGGTCAATAAAAAATCAAGGACGAGGCGAGAGCCTCAAAAACGGAAGCAACTTAATAGTTATCTGTCTTACGTGATCAATAATCAAAAGAAAAAAGGCTTAAGACTCCTTCAAATACAAGTGGTAGACCTCAGTGAAGATGATAATAATATACTGATCAGTGCGCAATACGTAGTGAGTGAATCAGTGGACAACATTATGGATGAGGCAGAAAGATTAGTGAACAAAATATCGAAAAAACTATGTGAAGACTCTAGTTATGTGTAAATATTAAAGGTGTGTTGGTATAAGAAATGTTACTATTTTAATTTCATTTACTGTAAATAATTAAGAATTTAGATGTAATCAAAATGTTTAAATTTATGCAGTAAGTAGTTAAAGTATATAAGTATTTAATTTCTTGTTATTAAGTTTTATGATAATGAAATATGAACACTGTATGTTTAGTGTATAGGTATGATGATATAATAAATAAAACTGCTATTAGTTATAAATCAATTATGTTTTATTTTTTCTAAACAAATCAAACATATACGTGTGATTATCAAAACACCATTTTTTAATACATATAGCATTATTTAATGCACAGTTAATTTTATGATGCACACAGTTAAAGTCAGTTTTATTTTTTAAAATTTTTTTTTTTAATGTTGGAAGATTAGGACATCCCTTTTCACCAATATCAATCACTTCACACTTTGTACACAATTCTTTAATCCACTGTATTTTTTCCAAACCCTTTGTCATTATTTTTTTATTCTCGAGATATAATACTATAACACGTAGAAATTCTCTATAATCTATGTAACCCTCACTCCAGTAAATTCCTCGATTTCTTTCTAACCATCTTACTTGCTTCTTTTCTTCATCAGACAAATAATGAAACGAATATGGTGGTTTTACTAAGAATGTTTGTGTAAGCTCCTGACTTACAATGGCCACTTCCTTCACGATAAAATTATTTTGAATATCTTTAAATCCTTGGAGGTCAACTATGATGGTATCTACGTTCATGATATCTTCTTTACGATGCTACTTAATGGTTTGTATTCAACAATGCAGTCGTTCAGAATGAGACAATAAGCGGCTGTCTGATCTGGTAGTTCCGAATCACTCTCAATTTCTACTCTTACATCTACAACAGGACCCGTCTTTAGATTCTCTGCTTGTCTAGAGCAATCAACCACAAACAGCGGTGCTAAATCTTTAAACTGTTTCTCACTTAACAACGGTTGTGGACAACGTCCGTAATACGACTGTTGAAATCTGATATATTGCTCACATAATAAAGCAATCCTGTTATTAGCAAAATTCGCGTTAAGACTTTCATATGGAAAATAAGTTGAATTAAGGTACACTTTTACGTCACGAACATTGCAGTGATCGAATTGAGACATGTCAGAACTTGCACTATTTTTCCTATTTGTCTGTAAGCCTATAATGACGTATCTTGGTTTTTCGATTTGAGATGCAGTTTTGATAGACCATGTATGCTTTGTAGTTTTAGGTAAAGCTGGATATTCGTACAGATCCCAATTTCGGTAAATCATCTGAAGCGGTCGATCTTTTTCTAACAGTTTAAGCAAAGAAATTTTTTCCTTGTCTGATACTTTAACATGTGGTACACGCCATATGATTTTGTTGATGTGAATGTCATCCACTACTTCCCCAGGGTTAAGTTTTACAGCGTTTAAATTAGTGTTACTTCGTAACAGTACCAGTTCGTGTCTACTATTTATAACGACTTTTTTAAAATCTTCCGCAAAACCGAGGATATTGCGAAGTGGGATAGAAGCAGAAAAACTTCCTTCGTTAATATTTTTTACACCGTCGATATTCCAACCCCAGGCGTTAGACATCTTTGATTCACTCTCATTCATTGATATTAACGATTTCATGGTTGTAGTTATACCAGCATTTTTTATTTTATCTATCTCTACTCCATTTAGCTCATACCTAATATCTTGAAATAGGTAAAGTAGAGCATTGTTGGTGAATTGGACACTAGTAGCTTTGTCTTTCGGATCCTTTTTGCTGACTATAACGGTTCCTTCCAAATATAAAGTGCTAGCTGACGGTAATATGTACAGGTCCTGTTGGTTGATAGGTATACGTATTTCATCATTTCTATTAAAACTTGTTACGTAGGGTTTGTAAGAATGAAATTCTATGCCTTCTATCGTGGTGTCGTAAGTCGGAGTGGATAAAACGTCTAAGATATTCATTCTAGTAATCCGATTGCTTTCAGGAATGCTTTATTGTCTTTGGTTAATTTTATTTTCTTCTTAGAGCGGGGTCTTGTATGGCGGATAGCTCGAGTAGAACTGATATTTTTTACTTGTTGAGGTACATATTTATTGTAGTCAATCATTTTTTCGTCTGAGATGCAAATACAGCTGCACTTCTTCACCACGTAAATTTATTAAGCGATTCCTTATATCTAATAGCTTAATATGAATACAGCTTATATTGTTTTGATTTATCGGAAAGTATATTGCGTTCTTCGGTATTTCTATGATCCTGTATCCAGGTGGCACGTTGAGTGCAAATTCGTGAATGATGTGACTTGGTTCGTTGTTTATAAACGACCCACTAACAATATCACATTCAACCCTGATCACGGTCGTAGGTAAAATGTTGACTGGGAACTGTGATACATGCCATTTATTACCTTTTAAAATCTGCTTATTAAATCCTAACAGTCTTCTGAAAGAGCCTTCTTTGTTAAAATCAATGTCTTTTGTACAGAAAATAGTAGTTTTTAACGTATTGTTATTGCACAGTAGTTTTATAGTTGCATCATTTATTTCAGTTTTTAAATAATCACTGATATCTTGCAATTCATAAGTGCCTTCCGGTATTTCAATAACTTCGTTAGAGCCATAATAAAACTTATTATTACTTTTGTCAACATTTGGAATTGAATTAAATGTTGAAAATTGCAATAAGGCACACTCATAAGCACCATCTAGTTGCAATGTATTTGGATAGTATGTAGATAACGTTGACGAATTTCCAGTTATTGACAATGTGAGTGACATTGTGATAATGCTTGAATTCAAAGAAAAACATACATTTTATAATTTTTTATTCCAAAAAGTTAGCAGGTACTCTAAACATAAGTGACCACAATTTACTGTATTGAATCTTTGATATCTTGTGTAGTTATAATAAACATTACAATTCTTAAAATATCGCATTAATTCTGCTGGAGGTTTTAAATCTCCATAGCTATCAAAATATTCACAATACTTGTATAATTTAACATAAGCTACCCAATGAGTTCCTTCGTTCTTAGAATCGTCTAAGTTTACGATAGCGCATTCAATTCTCTTCGGTTTTCTTGGTAACTGATCCTTCATGTAGATCCCTCGGAAATATGGGATGTCTCTTGCATACTTTTGAATATCTACATTAGTCAGAGGACGATCAGGTAGCAAACTTTCTAGTTTTTTGATGATTTTATAAACAATCCTTTACCATTTTTGTACGGTTTAATGTATAAACCCTTGCCCAGCACCGAACCTTCCATAGCCTTATTGTGTCGTTCTGTTTCTCGCAAATTTTGCTGAGCTGCTTTGTAATCGTTTACAGTTTTTGCAATACCAGCAGCACCACCAGCTAAAGCGCCTAAAGCTGATAAACCAGCGAAAATAGGGATTAAAGGCAGGACCCCTCCAGTTTTTGGCAAAGGTATTACTCGCGGTACTCGAATTCGATTAATTTCTGGAAACATTTTTTTAGCTGCTAAATAAGCAACTTTAATCAAAGTTTTACTATTCTTAGGCTTCAATTTTTTTATTTTTGCTCTTATTTTTGAAACCAAGCTTCTGAATGTTTTAACTCCGGAACCAGACTTCAGTTTTGCTTTCATAACCTTGCTCACTAGCCATGAGCTTAACTTTTCACCTTTTCCCGCATCTTTTGATTTAAGTCTTTGTTTGGCCATGTTGAGTAATTGTAAGTCAGCTTTGTGACGATGGGATAGATCTGTATGATTTGCGTAAGCAATGTCGTGGTGCATGCAAGCTTCATCTAGCTTATTTACACCTCGATCACCTCGTAATAAACGTTTTTGAAGTTTAGTTCCTGGTCCGCAATAATTGTATCCAGGCAAATGAACTTCAAACGGTAGATTATTGATTATGTTATTTACTAGTCCACCACCCTGCATTACTCGAAGTGTAATGATAGGAATGTTACATCAGCATTAGTTATATATCTTAACTCATTATTGCAGCTTTATCAATCCAACTGTTTTCTTCATCGTTTAGACCTAACCATTTGACGAACAGTTTACGTCCTTTTCTTTTTAAAACTTTTTCTATCAAATAAACATTAGGATGATTAGATTTTTGAAGTTCTTGCTCATAAAATGCTCCTACTATATCTTTCTTTCGTTGATCTTCTATGTGGTATGTTACTGGTATGGTTTTATTTATCTTCTTAATAGTAAATAGTTCAGTTGACCAATTGGGGGTGTAACCTTTTTCGAAATTGTGTTTGTATTTACTGATACGAACACAGTCACCAACTTTGAACTTAGGCAGTCGTTTGATGGATATATGTTTGTATGTTTTTTTAATATTTTCTTTTATTACTGATTCATTAGATTTATTCACATCAACCGGTTTACATCTAATAGTTCGATGGATTGTGTTGTTATATGTCTTCAGTATATCTTCTAATGTTGAACCTAACCATTTATAGTTTCCATTCAAACTAAAAGATTTATATAATTTATTTTTAACCGTTTTAATCAGTCGTTCTACGATCGAAGCTTTTTTTGTGGAAAACGATGAGTAATGATTAATGTTGTACGTCTTCATGAGCGTTTGAAACGTGCTATTATAAAACTCTGTCCCCATATCAGTTTGTAAATTAACAGGATGCCGATGAGTGCTAAGCAGTATACGTTCAAATGCCCTACTAACCTCAAATTTATTTTTCGATTTTAATGGCTCTGTCCAGGCGTATTTTGAAAAACAGTCAATCACTACTAAAACGTAATTATGTCCTTTATTATACGTTCTCAAGTTTTGCATGTCCATAAGATCTGCTTGCCACAAGTCGTCAATTCCCTTAAGAATAACACAACGTCGAAGAAAATTTCTTCGTGCTGCTTTGTGTATTTCATTTACAATTTGCTGTTTTGACATTACGGAGTCTTTTTTATTAATTTATTTACATCTGCTTTAGTGTAAAACTTATCTTCCAATTGAATTAAAACCTCAGGTATCTTTGCTTTTAAAGTATCCTGAGCTATCTTGTGTACGTCTAATATGATTCGAGATCGTAATGAACCAATCAGTTTATCAAATTCTCTTATCGTTTTAGTATTCAATCGATCCACATAATCCTTATTAACAGCATCGTCTAATTCTACGGGAGGTTTAATTCCTCCCAATCTAGAATTTTTCAGATTGAAATTTCCATTTTCTGATTTTAGTAATGCGTTTTCGTTAAAGTCAAATATTTCTGATAAACGCATTCTTTTATGAATAAAATGACCGAACTTATCGACATTCATGATTAGGGTGTATTGTAATGAATGGTCAATGATAAAATGAAACATAAAAAAAATACTTTACTTATTTATTACTTTACTTTCACGTAATTCTTCAATAATAGATATTATTTCGTTGTCTAAACCTGTGTTACCAGCATCTCGAGATGCAATTAATAATTTTAGCCTTTCCACTAATTCGTTCGGATCATCCCAATACACAAAATCTACGTTTTTCTTCCATTTTTTTGTCAGCGGTAGTCCTTTTCCTTACGATTGGATACCCTGAACTGTATTTCGCAGATTGAAAAGAGGTTTAATTACTTGCAAATATTTTTGTCCCTTATAACTTTTTATTGGCTTACTTGGATCAAAGCCTCGTCGATGTGCATTTGTTTCGATTAGCATCGATTTATAATGTTGCATATCACTATCTGTAACCAAGTTCAGGTCCACGTCTTTCTTTAACAGCAACTGCTTCAAACCAGGCGTATTACGGTATTTACGTCCTGCCACGATGATGTATTGATCATTGATAGTTATGCGAGCAGAACCTAACATTAGGTTCCCACGTTCTACACTAACACCAAACGGTATGTCTGTTAACGCATCTGAAGATACTGACCAGGATGACGTATCACCTACTGATTTATATGAAATGTCACTGTCGCTATCAGATTCGTATTCGTTTTCATCTTCCTTGCTGCTTTGATAGTCAGGTTCCTTGTGCAAAGTTTTATCAATAAATGGAACTTCGGTCTCTTCATCTTCCATAGCATGCACGAGAGGAGTTTGCTGACTGGCGCTAGCAATTAAATTGAGAGGTTCTGTTACAGGCTTGAAAACCGATTCCAGTGCTTGTTTATTGTTAATCTCATCATCTCTCATTTTTCGTACTTTTTTCTTCACAGCTTCTGCTGCATCAACAATTTGCCTTTTCAATGATTTATCCATATTTTTAAAATAGGTCACAATTGATTAGGGGTTGTCTGACGAATAATATTACCGCACAGGTAACGGTCTTATATATAACTCATGTTCCTAATCAAAGACTACGAAAGTGTCAAATTTATTTCTGTAACAACCTTTATTCTTGGGACAGTCTTTATTAATTACAACATAATTAAAGGGTTCCCTCCATATTTTAGAACACATTTCACGAAATTCAATCCATGTCATGTCTGTATTAACATGTTCATCATATACGTGCCTCATATTTATTTCATCTTGTTTAAAAAGTACGATTACATTTGCGTTGTCTCTTACTAACTGTTTCGGGATTTTAGTGTATGTTTGATTCACATAAATACAATCAATGTTCTTATGTCTCCCCATCGCAAAATAATCACGCATGTTATTTTGATTTTCACATGCAACATCATCAAATATGATAACAGAATACGGTTTTGCGTCTTGAACACTTAATACCTCTTCATTTTCACAATATTTCTGAAATGAAAGGCTTGGTACACGTTGCAAAACTCGTTCTAAAAAAATATACTTCGGTTGATGCAGGGTTTTTGAATAAACATACACATTTTGAAATCTTAAACCATTCTCATGTATTAGAAGACCAATCAGTAAATTAGTTTTTCCACAATTTGATGGTCCACAAATAATGCACCGAACCGAATTAGGCAATAATTCTCCATGACGTAAATCAGACTTTCCAGCCTCAACGCAGATTCTGTTTAAATCTAACGATTGTGATTGTTTTACAAATTTCATGGCCACCGGTTGAAATGGTTTGATTAATAATGAGTAGATTCATTTATTACATCGACATATATAAAATAATATAAATCCGGTTAGGTTTAAAAACTGGAAAAGTGGAATAGGGTTGAATTGTAAATCTTTGTTGATGTAGTGAAGTAGTGCAGTGGAACAGCGCCCAGACCAAACACTCGATGATATCTTAATCAAGGTAAGCTCATATGTTACACGATCTCGAAGTATTATTGGACGGCCTACTCCACCGAGAGTGGATGAGGCGAACGGAGTGAGCCTCAGAAACGGAAGGTGGAGTAGGACGCCCAATAATACACTACTAACCTCTCCTATATTTTTAATTGTGTAATGTAATCGGCAGAGCATGCGTTATTGCAAACATAAAAATATTAAAACCATATGATACGTATTTCTAGCTCATAAACAAAACTTAAATCAAGCCATTTTGTGTAGAATGTAAGCCTAAAACGGAACATTGAATGCGATATTTATATAATTAAAATTTATATTTATATGCGTGATCTAAATGCTGGCACTTATTTGGCTCAAAGAATAAGCATTGCAATTCAACGAGGCAATGCTGCCAGCAAGCTGGGCACGCTGCCAACTGGTAGTGGGCTAGAATATTTGGACTGCCAATGAGTCTGCAATGACTTTTAGGGATCTAAATGCTTTTATTGTAGTAGCTGTAGTGTTGTATATAGTTCGTAGTATTTTGTTAATAACGGCATACCGCCAGTTAAAAAAAATAATTATATAACTGTATATATGCACTTAGTGGGAGATAATATCCATGGAAAGTATCCGTTTTTATAAACATGAGCATTGATAAAAGTTTAGTGCATTAATATATATAATATACGTTTAAATACAGAAATGTAGGAGGCCACCAATACCAAACTAAAATTTAGACCACTTTTGTTACAAACTCTTCTCACTATCTAAATAAAAAAAATGCTTAATCAATCTCACCGATACATAATGTAACTACAATCCGTCTTTAAAAAGAAAGCTGATCAAACAAACATTAGTTCAAAACAACATCAGTTGTTGCGCTGCAGAACACTATAAAAGTAACACTTGACTCTCAATGGGAGATCCAGATGATACCTATTCACTCGCGTTTTGAAGACTTATATATATAGAATATTGTAATTAACCGGAAACACAGACTCAGGCAGGGTGTTCCATTCCCTGGCGGTTCGTATGATGAACGAAGAAGCAAATCGCTTCGTTCGGGTAAATGGAATATCCACCATAAAGCGGTGGCGCTTCTGAGTATAACTGGATGTCCGATTATAGAATGGGGATGGCGATTATATATTATTCAAGATAGTAGGCAGGTTTCAAACCCGTTGCTTTTTTCCCGTTTTCAAGTCAACAATTACGACACGTGATAATAGTTGCAAATGGTATAATTCTAGCCTAAAATCGACACTAGTGTGAATATTTAAAATGTTGTATGATCATGTTTTTGTCATCTTTTTGAATTCCAGTGCAGATGTTAATTGTTTTTAGAGGTATTCTGAAAGAGTCATCATCTCACGTGTCTCTTTCCATGTTTAACCTGTGGTAAAACTACTAAGTTTTAATATATATAGTGACTATGACGTCATATTGATTGAGTTTTTTTTTTCTTAGAATTGAAGTTAGTTGGGTTTTTCTAGCAAAGAAGTTTTTAGTCTGAAATTGTGCTTGGAAAATGTGCCCTAATTGTATATAGATCAAGTAGATGTCTAGATATCTCTGTTAATTATTTTAGGGATGTGACGGCGTGATTTTATGTATGTTAATATGTGACAGTGAAAGTTGGAGCCTTGCCGATCAAATAGGTCAGGGGTGTCAAACTGAATTTTCTAAAGGGCCACATACCTACTACATTTAGATTGTTGTAGCGAGTAAGATTCAAAATCGGGTCTCACATTTTCCTACCAAAACACTCGTAACTAAACAGAAACTCTGTGGTACCAATAATTAAACGTTTTGGCTTTTACATTAAAAAAAACTTAAGATAAACAAAAGTTTGAAGCAGTGATGGCTCAGTGACATTGGCTATTGACTGTCGCGCAGTTGGTCCATAGTTCGAATCCCGCCGCGGGATTGAGATTCATCGCATGGTGGTTGGGCATTTTGCGAATGCCCGCCTGGCTAGCGACCACCCTCAAGTTGAAAAGTCGCCAAGCACCTAACGATGTGTTCCAATTGCAAAAGTTAATTTTACAAAAATTCATACCCAATCACTCTTAGTCTCGGTGTACCTACACGTGGGGTGCCGGGTTATAATTGCACCTCCCCACATCATCCCGTGCGTGTCGTAAGAGGCGACTAAGGGAAAAATACTGAAAGGTGGGCAGCAGCACCTTCTAAAGAACTGCCATCTTACACTGCGATCCCCAAACCGCCTGCCAAGCGTGGGGATTATGGCAAATACCCCCTTAATAGGAGAAGCTGCGTTCAGCAGTGGACGAGTCAGCTGTTACAGTACAGTACCTACACGTAATAAAAGTATCGTCAAATGATTATGAGTCACTTGTCGGTTTTCAAATAATTTCAAATGGCATCTCTTACTACTACTATACATATAATCTTATACTATTGTTCCTATTCCCAATTCCAATGCATTGAATGGAATTTCAGTGTAGTAGAAGTAATAGATTATCTTAATTGTTAAACGAGTTTATTTCTTACTTACACTAGCACTAACGAACTTTTAACCGTAGGGCAAACGATAATTATGTAGGTACTAGTATTTATACCGACTGTAATAAATGTTTGTAAAAAAAGGTCTGATTGAGTGTGTTTATGAATACTACACCTATAACGATATCGATATTCAGAGGTTTTCCATTTAAAACACCTATATATTTGGAACGCTTAATGTAAAACAACGATCAATATGTTGTGCTTAATGCTCGATGTGTAAACATCATCAATTATCGAACGATGGATGGAAGACGTCCGCTACTGAACAAATGTCTCCCCTATTAGGAGGAGTTTGTCATTATCAGGAAAATATTAATGACACTGAATACTAGCGTTTCACAATGAGGAATACTGGTAATAGAAAATTTTAGGCGTTCTACTTAGAGCATCAACGATCTTTACTTTTAGTGATAGATCGAGAGTTTTTTTTTTATATAAAGCTGGCTTTTCAGTTCTATTTTACGCAGTATGTGAGTAACGATGGTATCAGAGATATTGCCAGGCAAACTAGAAGATGCAAGGACAGCGGCCTGGGCGCGTAAATAAAAAGACAGATGCAACACAGGCACCCATAACCTGCGCTGCGTCTAAGATTTTCAACTCTGGTTTCTTTAAAGTCCGTCCGACACAGCGGTTTGTAGGTAAGCCACATTCGTTTGTTTAAACACCCATATTTGTTCGCAAACACCCATGGTCTACATTGCGGTCTGTTGCAAATCGCTTACAGCATTATTATTTTCATGTAAACGGCTTCAATGCATACAATAATTATCACCATATTTTTGAACGAAGCCACGAACCTCTTTGTTTAAAGTAAAAATCAAAATATTTTTTGCGTTGTTGTTGCCCCTATTAACCTTATGCTCCTCCTCGCTTTGCCTGTTTGCACCTTTATATGAACTTGCCATAAACTAGTCATTCAACTATATTATATTTTGTGAGTATTTTAGATTGAGGGCGTAAATTATAAGCACTGTTTATATCTCAAAAATTACAAAGGTGAGTGCTATGTAAGCAGCTTACCAATAACCTTATAACTAAAGATTGTGCTGCAGCTCTGTATTATATTATTTACTAGCGATCCGCCCCGGCTTCGCACGGGTGCAATGCTGACACTAAATATACTACAGAATGTCTTTATATAAACGTTCCCAGCTTTTATGTCATTAGACAATACAAACATGTTTTCTTTAGAAGTTGCTCTTGAAAGAGCGATTATCTAACATTAATTTAGTGTTCACCACCTTTTCCCTTATTTCTGTCCATCAAAAGGTTATATCTGGTAGAAATCGTTACATAGCGATAAGACCGCCCATTGTACTGCCATAGAATACTTAGTCTTAATAAGTGTAATTTACTTTTACTTGGTAAATAATAAATAATTTTTGTATTGTAATGTATTGTATATAATTGGTCATGTGAAAAGCACTCAACGCGCAACGAATAATCTAATGATGGAAAGGCCATATTTTGAAGCAGTGATGGCTCAGTGGCATTAGCTATGGACTGCCGCGCAGCAGGTTCGAATCCCGTGCTGGCTTGAGCTTCACCGCTTGCTGGAAGGGCATTTTGCGAATGCCCACCTGGCTAGCAACCCCAAGCACCTAACGGTGTGTTCCGGCAGCTGTCCTTGAGAGCCAGTAATTCTAGGTTAAGCCTGTTAACACCTTCGACCACATCATCACTTACCATCAGGTGAGATTGTGATCAAAGGCTTACCTATCTCTGCAATTACTTAATGGAAAAGAATGATCTATATTAAATGCACAATGTATTTAAGATACTTTATTGGACGTGGATAAGTTAGCATCGTCAGGACCACTATGTCCTAGTTATGAATGAAATTCTATTGTTATCATTATCGCCGATGCCAATGGGTTAATGCTGAAGTAAGCCATTATTTCTCGTAAAAAGTAAAGGATATAATTGGTTATTTTTGGTTATCCCTCAGATATAGACATATAGCATTACGGATTTACTTTTTTGTAGACCTTTTTAATGTGGTATATTTAATAATGTACAATACTGGAGCACATTATTTTGATGTATCTCGTAGGGTTCAGCCAGCGTTTGCAATTTAAGCGTAATAAAATGTGTTTATTTACGACATCACATTGGAAACCTCTAATATTATCAGTATTTCTCTACTATATTATGCATTTATTATACATACAACCTTCCTCGTGAATCATTCTATCTATTGAAAAGAAACTTATCAAAATCGATTGAGTAGTTTTAAAGATCTAAGCATATAGAGGGACAGACAGACAGCGAGAAGTGGCTTTGTTTTATATGTACTATGTAGTAATAGTAAAGTGATTTACTGAAATATTAATTTGATGTTTGTTTAAAATATTTGTTATTATTAAATATTAATTTCCTCAAAGTAGCGCCTGAATCCTATTCATCTTTGTGTTTGAATTTAATTTTTAGAGCATCTTTAGTTTTTAAGAGTTTCAATTGTAGGCTACAAATGTTATGTAGGTAGGTTTTATAAATTCGTCCGTGATTAGATTTACCATATTTTTTTTGTTGAGTCAGCCAACAACTGTATTTGTCAGCATTGACAAATTGTAAGGTAATTATATGTTTTAAAATACTTTACTTCGCCAATATTGATCTTAGTTTATTACTAGATCTCTCATGTGTTAGTTTACTACATACATGATCAATGTGTGGGCTACTTGACCACTGTGTTTTCTAACTATTTCATATATTTATGCATCGTGAACATTAAACATTTCAGCTTCTGTATTTTAAAAAACCTTAAGTTCGGTATTTAGTAATACATACTTCACATATACGGAAGCCGCTGCGTTGCAGAATACGTCTGGACAAAAATTTAATTTTAACTTTTATTTTTAATATTTATTTTTAACGATTGGCGACTAATATTACAATCGATATTTAGCTACCTACTATTTATATATTGTACTAAAATATATTATAATATTTAAAGACAATTCGTTTCTATGTAGAACAACATGTTTGGGCTTTGTATTGCGAGCAAGTACAAAATACCTATACAAAATTGTCAAGTGCGAGTAGGACAAAAAATAAAAACTTTGAATAAAACAATAGATAGAAAAATAAAGAAAAAAGAGAAGAAAAGAAATCGAAATAAAAAAATTATTCATCTCACGAACGAAGAGTGCAATGCAGACACTGCTTAGATGGCCTACTTAGGTGGCAAATCAAGAAGGAACCTAAGCAGTGAGAGTGACCGTGCGAGGGTCGCATAAGAAACTTCAGAGGTCATGAGGAAAAGCTCGACACCCCAGCTAGTCCCATTCTCGGAGCTGAAGTTATTATGATGATGAAACCGAGATGTAGTCTCGGGTCGCGGGAGTTTGCCCAGAAGAAGCCTATCCAGGATAACTACGAGTTGGTCGATATTTAAACATTATTATTATACAATAAATATTGGCCTATGATCACACAAAGTTTCACATTTGCATGTTTTGCCATATTTATAACCGTTTTTATGATAGTGCAAAAACAAATAACGTTTAAAATTTGTTTTCTATGTGGGGATCCCCTTTTATTAACCAACTTCAATTAAATTTGTATTGTTTGCTTTAAATATTTTCATTGTAAATATCCATATAAAGTATTATTTTCTCTAATTTCCGCGCATGATAGACGAAACCATTCACGTTACCACTAGTTTGGAGCGCGCGCTATATGAACCTTAGTTTAAATTAATTACTTTAAACCAAATTTGGACTACCTGTAAGCTTGCAATGACCTTTGGGGCGTATTTGACGCCAATTTCGTCATTTTCGATAATTTGACCACATTCTGCGTCTATGGTTGTGATCACTGTGATCGTTTGTAACTGTTCTCCCTGTTCCATTTAGGATATGAACGCTAAGAATGCCACTAAAATTGCCACTTTTGACATTAAATGTAGGTAATTCAAACTTTTCCAGTAGCTTCATAGCGTTTATGGCGAAAATAATGCCAAGACCCAAGTGGAACAACGTTTTGGGAGTGTGATCGTTTTTATCGTTTTTGTCGAATTTAACTTCAACGCACCCTTTGATTGCCCAAATGCTTCCAGTGTAGTAACTTTAGAGTTATATATAGTTTGTTGTGTTAAGGTAATAAAGGGCGTACGTACCCCCGTAAAAAAAACCTTACTTTAGAAGTAGATTGTTTAATTTTCATAACTTACCTTAACTTCCTTCAAAAACGAATAGACAAGAAGAATTTACTTAGCATTGGATGGATTCGCCGTGCGGGTACCGGGTCAATAGCGTTGCAGAGGAAGAGGTCCACAATGTGCCTGGGACTTGCAAGTTGCAACCCCGTGAGTAAGGTTAAGGGGCCCCTTTATGATGCATCAATGCTCTAGCCTCATCTCTGGCCCAACCGCAAGCGCTCGTAGCGCTTTTTGAAGCGCTCGTAGCGAAGTTTACTTAGCTGTTCTCAACCGATCAGCAAAGTTAAGCAACGTCGCCCGCGGTCATGAGTTGGATGGGTGACCGCTAGTGACATTACTACTGAGCGTTTCCGTGCTTCGGAGGGCACGTTAAACTGTCGGTCCCGGTTGTTGTCTTAGGATGGCAGTCGTTATAGTATGGTGGTAGGGTATTTTGCGAATGCCCGCCTGGCTAGCTACCACCCTCAAGTAGAAAATCTGTCGCCAAACACCTAACGGTGTGTTCCGGCAGCTGTCCTTGAGAGCCAGTACTTCTAGGTTAGCCTGAGCAACATCTTCGACCACATCATCACTTACCACCAGGTGAGATAGTGGTCAAAGACTAACCTATCAAGCATAGAAAAAAAAACAACATTTGGTAAGATTCTACTAATGCCGCCTTGGAGACACGTTCTAGGATGGAAGTTACGGTTGTTCTTGACAGGTCTTTTAATAGGTTATATAGGGATTTCGCTGGTATACCCCTTGCTCCGACTTCTACAGCATATAAATTAAACATATAACCGTTTTTGGTTAATTTATTTGTTAAGTTATAATATTTGTTAGTTTTTATTGTGTGGTATTTAGGTATGTTTGTTTCCCACGGCACAGTAAGTTCTATAAGTACTATGCGTTTTAGATTATAGTAATGTGATTGTAAACTCGATATGAGATATCAGTTTAACTCTGTTTTTCTTTTAAATTCCGTTCAATTATTTTTTAGCTTTATTTTGTATTCTCTTTTTATCATTCATGTTATTAGTTAATTAGTTGTTTTTGTAAATTCATGTTATACAAAAACAACTAAGGCAATTTAAACTATTTAACATAGGGTACATACTTATCATCATAAAGTGCTCGATTTATTTCAAAAAAATACATCGTTTTTGTTGTATCATGGTTTGGTTTTTTGTTTTATGCTTTAAGGTTCATTTAATTAATTATGACAGACAGTACGCAACTACGCATTAATTTGGCCGTAGCTCGTTAACGTGGTATGTTATGAAGTTAGAGTATAGGTCAGTAGGTTCATATTTTTTTTTTCCAAGGTATGGATGTTTTCGTCGTAGATTTTCCGTGTTCTAGTTAAATAATAGGATGTAAGTCGGTAAAAAAAATAATTATTGTCAGCCGGAAAGTTGCAAATGTGTAGGCTTTATTAAAATAAAATGTATGCCCGTGGAGTTCCGAGATAGAATGGCATCCCCATCCATCGCTATTGGGCGTGATATTGTCAGGGTCCCAGCGCCTTCTGTGGAACTGCTATCTTATACTGCAATCCCCAAAACGCCTGCCAAGCGCGGGAATTATGTCAAATCCCCCTTTAATTGGAGGAGGTTGTGTTCAGCAGTGGACACTACATTAAAATTTAACTGATCTCACGATAGCCCAATCTTTTGAAGTACGCAGCGGAGTTTCCCTCTAGGGTAAACAAAGCCCGCTTGCGGTCATGACTTGGATGGGTGACGGCTTGTGAGCTTGATATGGTTCTCCAATTTACCCTTCATCGAACGATCGAATGGTAGGGCAATTTGTGAAGGCCTGGCTGGCTGGCTACCACTTTCAAGTAAAATCTGTCGCCAAGCACCTTAGTTAGTGTTGCGGCAGTTGTTCTTGAGAGGCAGTATTTTTAGGTTTGCCTGAACAACATATTTGACCCCATGGTCACTTACCAACAGGTGAGATAGTGCTTATCCGCTACCCGATAGGCAATAATAAAAAACATAATCTGAAGTTTTAGCAATGTATTTGCCACTTTATTTTATCACGATGGAGACACGTCTGTAAAATTTTGACACGACACGGTGAGAGACAGAATAACAATTATTTTTTTATTGCTGATAGACTAGCCATTGACCACTATCTCACCTGACGGTAAGTGATGATGTGGTCGAAGATGTTGTTCAGGCTAACCTAGAGTTACTGGCTCTCAAGGACAGCTGCCGGAACACACCGTTAGGTGCTTGGCGACAGATTTTCTACTTGAGGGTGGTAGCTAGCCAGGCGGGCATTCGCAAAATACCCTACCACCATGCTATAACGACTGCCATACTAAGACAACAACCGGGACCGACGGCTTAACGTGCACTCCGAAGCACGGAAACGCTCAGTACTAGTGTCACTAGCGGTCACCCATCCAACTCATGACCGCGGGAGACGTTGCTTAACTTTGCTGATCGGTTGAGAACAGCTAAGTAAACTTCGCTATGAGCGCTTCAAAAAAGTCAATTCGAACTTGTGCTAATGATAATTTATATAAATTTGAACTGTCGGATTGCAAATGTACAATCATTACAGATCTTCAACAAATAAAAAATTAAATAAGTATATCCCTAGACGTCCATCAGACGGCGTGGTGGCGCGGTGTTGACGGCGGCGCATGAAAATGGATAAAAACTGGGGAAAAAAACGTTAAGGTGGCGCCATGACAGAAGTTATTTTCTAACCAACATTGAAAAACAAGAAGGAAAGTTCTCAAGTCAATGTTTTTTGTTTATTTAGCATAACCCATCTTTTTATTGAATCGTCAAATGGGTCCCGTAAAATGGGTCGACTTTCAAATAACGAGGGGACTTTGATGATTACTTTTTTGGTAAATTAGCCTATGAAATTTGATGTTCGCTTAACATCCAATAGCCAATGAAATGTATTTTTCAATAAATATTTGCCAAGAGCGAGTCCAACCTCCCTCTTTCAGGATTCCACCTTGCAACAGCGCTTTAAAAATATTTGTTTGTTTTATTTTATAGACACAAATCAGCGTTTTCAGGTTTTTTGGTAAGTAAGAATAGGATATGGTTTAAAATATACTGAAATTTCACATATCTACCCTTCCTGGTTTAGTTTTTGAGATACATCATTTCATAACCGTAATGTATTAAATTTAACGGTTTAACCATTTCTGATTCACAATTTGCTCTTTTACATAATAATATTATATATAACATTTGTTTTAATAATAATAATTTTAATATTAATTATTAACACCATAATTTTTTCTCAGTTAGTTCTAGATGATGATACCCCACATGTTTGATTGTAAAAACTTTTTATTTTCGTCTACATGCTCATGTATGCCCCTTCAACATATTCCTCTGAATTTCCAGTCCTATATTCATCTTTGGGTTAAAAATTTATACAAAAAATAATTTCAGGTTCGTCACACATCCCGTTTACGATACGTGACATACAGGCGGACGGACAGACAGATAACAGAGTCTTGTTAATAATAACTTTTAGCCCTTTGGGTACGGAACTCTAAAAAGGTGTGATGACAAAGGCTAGCCTATAAGCAATATAAAAATTTCAATATTAGTTAAGTATATCTGTATTGAAAATTATTTCGGATTGAAAAAGATAACTTCTAGCGGGACTTCTACTGTCCAGCACCCACTTCTATAGCATAATTGGATATGCACCAGGACGGTATTTTGGGGTAGCGGGTTCAAGTCCCGCTGGAAGTGATCTTATCCATCCGAAATAATTTCTATGTTTTACCTTAGCGTGCGTCAATGCATAATTCTAATTGTGATGTTATGTTCATTTTATATATAATATTATTTTTGTAGCAAGTTATTGACAAAATCTTAAGTCCCCGCACATGACTTAAATTTTTCCCGCACATTACTTAAATTTTTCCTATCTTATATTTGTGATTTTGTAATGTAATCCGCATAGCAGGCGTTATTGCAAACCTAACAAAATCTTAAGTATTGTAATATATATGATTATTTTTATATAATCAAGTACTGTATTAATAAATAACTATCCTATAAAATGTATGTAAATTGACTTACCTAATATAACGATCGTTGTTATATGGCGAATAAAGATTTGAATACTGATTTCTGAATGCTCTTTAAAATATATCTTACGAGTATTTTGTTGGTAAGTAATGCCATTGTGAATAGACGCATGCTTTGTCTCTTGAATGGAGACTGATTTTATTGACAGTTGCTAGATCGGCGATGGATTTTTAATTCAGTGATCACAGCTTAAGTATGTAGAAAAACTTTTATCTACATAAAGACTCCCCTATATATCTCTGTTGGATGTCGTAAAATGCTATTTAGTGTAAGGAATATCCGCAGGAGTAGAACACCAGTAGGTCGCGGTGAGAAGCTGTTGCTGTACAACAGAAGAAGATCGCTTCTAAGGAGGTTTAGAGCTCAGAGATTATAACGTTATTGATAATTAACGTGTAAAGGTTATAATCTGCCCTGTGCTATTATATTTTGCAGCTTAATTCCAAGCGATTTCTTCTATTAACATATAGAGTCCCAGGCTTTGGCTTCACACACAGATTTTTAGATTTCTTGAGTATAACAGAAAAGGCATTGTGGCAACTCTAAAATCTTTTTTATTTTACATCTCACTCTCGACGGTGCTTCGTTCTGTGTTCTGTGTGCAAAGGCTTCGCACGATCATCTTACTCAAAAGGAAGAAAAATGAACAAAAAAAGAGCTAAGGTTAGAATCTAAGTTCCACGGGAAGCGTGGACGCCGTCGATGAAGACGCAGATCGTTAGGTATTTTCGAATACCTGCTACCAGCTTTTTTCGCTAATCTTGTTTCGTAATCGATCTCATCGATTTAGTGATGCGAGAAACCAGCGGGGTTATCTTCGTCACGTCGAAACAAGTTAGGTTTAGTTGTGATACGTTTCGACCAGCGGGGTCGTCTCTGTCACGGGTGGTTGCGCGCGGTCCAGCGGGGGCCGCGTCGAACTCCTGATACTACCACCTACTAGCCACGATCTCCTTTTACTTTCATTATGGTACAAGCAGGGTACTATATGTTACACATAATTGGTTGCGCGTGGTCCAGCGGGGACCACGTCTACCTATTCATAAGTCCTTACTACTTTTACAGTGGTACCAACTAATACTAATGCGAACAAGCAGCGGGGTTGTGTCCGTTACGCTTGACTGCGCGTAGTCCAGCGGGGACTACGTCTACTTCCATGAATTTTGTAGTACCTACATCTAACTTTAGGTGTTTGAGATACATTTCGGGATCCTGTATGTAGTACTAGAAGTGGCTCCGTCATGTCAATAAGGAATTGAATTTAGATTCTGTTATATTGCTCTGAAAACCGATACCGTTTTTGGTACACCATTTCATAGGGATGTTGTGGCCAGATGGCACAAAATTCTTGTAAAAGGTCTACCAAAAGACGTAAAAGAAAAACCAACTGTTGAAAGAGTACCTCGTACCCTCAAATTGTGAAATGATTATCGCACCTAAAACTATACGCTGAAACTAAGGTAGCTATTGGTATAAATTGGTCAATCGCGATAATTATGTTGCTCGAACCTGTCAGCGATGCATGTCGTATCTTATGGGACAGCCATTTTAATGAGACAAAACTCGTAGACACTTGTAGTATGGTTGTAGGTCACAGACGATCCGATTATTATAGCGTGTATAAAAGGATACAAGATTCCTTTTTCGTCTGAGCCCATTGATTATACAAAACCTTCCCTGATTACAAAAGATATTAAAGAACACATAGATAATGACAGAGAAATAGGCAAATTACACATTATACAAAATAACGCACGGCCAAAAAATTTTCACATCACTAACTCCCGGCCGATAACAGCGGTTTTTGTGTTAATTATACGATGTTTGCACGATCGTGGACTAAGGGCGACTGATGCGCCGATATTTACGATTTTAACCAACAAGTTCTCCGGAACTCGTTGCTGCGACACGGGTTCCACCTTCTCAGCACATCCCCTCCCTTCCTAAATCCGTGGTACGTATACCTTCTAATATATAGTCATCGTCTTTAAAAATGGGCGGCACGTTGGCTATCTTGAAGCTTTCGGGTATAATTCCACTCACATTACATATAAAAAGAATAGGACCAGAATGTATATTGGGTGATAGTTTGATTCGATATTGTTGTTGATTTTGTCATGTTTTGTAGCTGAATTTGCTTTTGGGGTTTTAATTATTTTAGTTATATCTACTTTATCTGTTTCTTTTTTAACCGGCGGTATGCCTTTAGTAATAAAATACTATACGAACTAAACAACAATACTGCTACTACAATAAAATCATTTAGACAATATAAGTAATCGCAAACTCACAGGCAGTCCAATGCTCCAGCCTACCTACCAGTTGGCAGCGTGCCCAGCATGCTGGTAGAATTGCCCCGTTGTCTACACTGACAAAAATCTAAAGTCAAAAGCGCCCTAATGACGGCCAATTTATATGGTATGAAGCTTCGTAGGTATGAAGGCAAAACACGTATATACGTATAAAAACGCCTTCCAACTAAAAGGCGTTAAACGAGGTCAGTGAAGGAGAATGTTTCTTCCCTCCGAAGGGTTCCCGCCTTGTCGTGGCGGTGGGGCTTAGTAGCCGTGGCTTCGTCACCCACGGTGAAGCGAAGAGGAACCAGGGGCCGTGCTGGCTTGGGCAGTCGGCCGGCCCCAGAGGGGCCGCTCCACTGGGCTTTGCCTCTAAGTCCAGACTGGAGCGGCAACGGGTAGGCTGCGGTGCTGTATGGGCAGCACCGCATCTGAGGCGGGCTGTGGTGTTGTAAGGGCGACACCACAGCTGACGGTGAGGGGCCACGGCGGGAGAGGAGTGCCGGTATCACGGTGCGCCGCTCTCCCTACCTTCCGTGGCCACGGCGGGGCCGCCACCGTTGGATGGCGGACGCGGAGGGGCCGCAGGGGAGGAGGAGTGTTGGTATAGCGAGGCGCCGCTCTCCCTATCCTCTGCGGCCGAAGTAGCAGGCGACGGGGCTACTCATCTGACCCGTCGCAGGGGACCTTGGGCGTCGGAAGCGGGGTCGTCTGACGCCCATTTGCGGGCTTGGTCCCCGGGTGGTAGCGACGTGCCATGTGTTCTGGTGCGTCGTGAGGGGTAGCACCCCAGGAGGGGTCCGGCAACGGACAACCGTGGCGGGTTCGTGGTTGAGTGCTAAAGCGACCCTGCGATCCCGCCGAGAAGCGGTAGAGATGGAACACCGTGTGTTATTTAGTCGGTAGGGGCACTTGCTGCTGTGGGAGTAGTTGGTGTCGAGCCCGACATATCCCGGCCACCTTCCCCGGGGTGGACGGGAATGCGTAAATGCATTTTTCACACGTTAAAAAAAAAAACAAAAAAAAGGCTAATGTTTCTTTTCGTCTTCATTTAAGGTGTATTTTGTGGTCTTTTTTAAATATTGATTTTGCGATGAGTCTGATTAAGTCGTACGTTATAGTGATAATCACCGTATAACAAGTTCAATTCTGAAAATACATTATGGAAGGCGTTTTTTGACGGTTGTGTTTATTATTAAACATGGTACATTTTTATTGATTTCGCTTTGCGTGGTGAAAATCATCTTAAGAGTTGTGAATTCATCTTGCGTAGTTACAATTCAACGGTAAAAGGTCAAATTTGATTTAAGCTCCAAAGTTGTTTTTCTCAGTGTAGCAACAACAAAAGGAGGATGAATTAGGCGAACGATTTCGTGAGGGAGGCATTCTAGGTCATGAACAATTTCTATGTCATTGTAGTTTATTTTTTTCGTGATGTTTTTAGCAAGTTTACTCTCTACTGACGTAAAAAAGTTGTTTATTGCATTAAGTTATTATTTGAGGCTACATTTGCTTACAAATGTGTCTTAATAGGATACTTACCTATTTGGTTTTGTATGCATATATTTTTAAAGTATCCCACGTCTATTTTCGTTTTCTGTTATGTAGATTTTTGTGTATTGTTTTCAAAAATTTAAATTTTAGGTATACATTATTTCGCCAGACTTCCAAAATTGTTCAATTTCCGAATCAAATATTAAATAAAGTACCTTTTTATTATTAATGAGTTCCATCATCATATTTATTAATTAGAGTGTTCGTAGCGCTTCCCATACAATAGTAGTTTCGTAATATTTTAATAAATACCAAGTATTCAAACTGTGTGAAATTTAGCTCACAATATGTCCTTAAGCCTATACACGATTACCTATGCTTTTGGTTTGTCAGGTATCCGTAAAAATAAGTATTTTCAAAAATATTCGGTGAACTCTTTTTGTAACTTTTTGTAGTGTAATAATTCGAAAATCTGTCTAAGTGCGAGTTGGACTCGCACACCGAGGGTTCCATACATTTTTATATTAAAGTTTTTTTAAATATATGATGTAATAGATAGGGAGAAAATAACGGAAAGCGATTCAGGAAAAATATAGAAAAAATAGGTTATGCGAGAGAGCGACGTGAGGTCGGCGGACTAGCGGATGTGGCGGACTAGCTGACACCGCGGCGGTGCTCGAGTACCCCTCCCAAACTTCAGGTGCGGTAGTGCTTCGCCCAAGTAGCCAACCTCGCAAACCTTTGTATTTATTAAAAAAAATTACATTAGCATACAACACGAATATTTAAAACATAAAAAAGGTAATAATATTATATCTGTAGCTCTTGCGTCGCTAACATATGATGTAACTGTATGCTAAAAAAACGCGAGTTTTAGAAAAATATCCAGTTCCTTAAAACGCAGATGAAGTGAGATGGTTTGTTGCCTTCTGCAACTACTATAGGAAATTTGTGTCATCATTCGCGACTATTACAATGCCTTTAAATCGTTTACTAAAGAAAGATGTACCTTTTATTTGGTATGCTAAATGTCAAAATGCTTTTGGTTATATAAAACCTTCTTTAATGACTCCACCTATATTAAAATACTCAGATTTCTCCGCAACAAATGAATTTATATAACAGACAGATGCCTCTGATATGGCAGTAGGAGCAGTATTATGTAACAAAGATATGAAACCCGTGGCACATGCCAGCAGACCATTGAATAGTGCAGAAAAAAAATATCCGGTAATACAAAGAGAATTAACCGCAACAGTATGGGCTGTTAAATATTTTAGAGCCTACTTATTTGCCAGAACATTTACAATCATTACAGACCAAAAACCATTTATTTACTTATTTGGTATGAAGGACCCATCCAGTAGGTTAAATCAATATCGATTAATTCTTGAGGAGTATGATTTCAAAATAGTATATGTGAAAGGTAAAGACAATGTATTAGCAGATGCATTGACTAGGGTGTGCATAACGTCGACTGATTTAAAGGGCATGAAAGAGCAAGTTTTGGCTGTAAACCCTAGAGCACAAAAGAGAAGGATGGAAGAGAATAGCACAAAAGAAAAACTGCGCTTGATAGAAACACTGACGAGTGGCCTGATCAACCACGAGTCGTGGAATTATTAAGACAGCCGTGTAATTTAATTGAAATGAAGTTAGTAGAAGAAATAACTATAAAAAAATCAAAAGAGAAAATATAAAAATGGAGAAGTAAGATTGCTTTGTTTATATACCAAATAAAATGTTACTTTGCATTAACCTTGGCTATAGATAGCAACTCTCGCGAGCCGAATTTGCAACTAAGCTAAAAGTATTTTGCGATAGAATAAATATAAAATAACTATGCATAGTGAAAAATGATAAGAACATTGAGTTTATACAAAAATTATGTAGCAAAGTCAAATCGTTTAAGCAATAGACCGGTCCTCGAATATGTGTTTTGAAAGGTATAAAAAGAATTTATGACGAAAAGGAAAAACAATTTATTCAAAATGATTGTCACTTATTGCCCACCAGTGGACATGTTGGGATGAATAGAATGGCAAATAACATAAAAAGGCAATATTACTGGCCAGGTTTAGACTTAGACATTCGTAAATATATAAAATCATGCGAAATGTGTCAGAAAATTAAAAAAAGGTAAGTATACCAAACAGCCTATGACCATGACAACAACTGCATTGCGTTTGAGAATTTTTTTCTTGACCTAGTTGGCCCTTTAGACAAAAATGAGTATGGTAACTGTTATATGTGAGCTGCCAAATATATAGAGGCGTATCCATTACCCAACAAAGAAGCGGTTAATGTAGCGAAAACTTTTACAAATAACCTTGTTTTACGATTCGGTATTCCGAAATCTATTGCTACGGACAGGGGGACTGAATTTATTTCTCAGGTTATGGAGGAGGTATGTAAATTATTAGAGATAGAAAAGTTAACATCCACGGCATTCCACCATCAATCTATCGGTTCACTTGAGATAGCTCATAAGCATTTAGGCGCATTTTTAAAAGACCAAAAGAACGTACTCGTGGTCCTGTTGGGTACCATTCTGGTGTTTTAGTTATAATACTTGTGTAAACACACTAACTAAATATACTTACCTACATCATTCGAACTTGTGTTCGGTATACAGTGTCGTTTGCCAAATAGCTTAAATAACGATGTTGATCCTCTTTATAATCCTGCTAATTATTGTTTAGTTTTAAAATATAGATTGTAAGTAGCGCTAAGAGATACTAGGAATAATTTAATTGCTTGTAAAGAAAAAAGGAAAAACAATTATGTAATCCCGTATCTTATAAGAAACTTGATTTTATTGTGGTTAAAAATGAATGTGCCCTGAAACTGGATTGTGTTTATGACGGGGCCTATGAAGTATTAGAAGATTTAGGCATAAATGTTAAGATTAACAGATGTTGTGCCTAAAGATGGAACGAAAAAGTTTCGTAAATAAAATAAGTTTTATTATTTTTATTTTTTCTCTTTCACCCCCGAAGGTGAAGTGTTAACATTGTAGTATAAAGTACTTTTGCAACAATATTGAATAACATATATCATCGATGTAGTGTAGTTTTAAGTTAGAGATATATTAAAGCATCGGAACCGATCACACGTATATCATCTTATAATTCACCAAGAATACTATAGTGAAAATTTACGAATCAGAGTGCAGTGCTCTACATAGTCGAATGCCTTAGAAAGATCACAAAGTACGCCAATAGCATCATGTGAACTCTCCCAGGCTTCAATTTCAATTCTATATTAAAAAAAATTGATTCTCATTCAATATATTATGCTCATCAAAGAAACTGTTTGAGCATAGTTTTTTCAAATACTTTACTCAGAACAGGTAAGATGGAAATAGGTCTATAATTGCAAGGGTGTAATCCCCGACATCAAAATTGGAGTGATTTTACTTTGTTACATTAAGTCGGGGAAGTTTCCTCTATCGACACAAAGATTGAATATTATTACTAAATATGGTGCAATAATTCAAATTATAGACTTTAACTGACATACCCCAAAAGTCTTCAGTACTATTTATGTTTAAACTTTTGAATGTTTTTGTAATTTCAAAGGTAAAAGTATAGTACGAGTATCTGAAATAAAAGTCCGGTGTTTTGCAGGGAAAATTATGTTTTAACAGATTTTCTGCTACATCATTTATTCGGAGTTATCCTAAGCTTTGGAAAATTTTACAATAAAAAGTAAATTCATGATCTTAATCAGTTTGGAAACGAAATTTTATCGTATACTGAATGAAAGATAATTTCATTCAGCAGCTTCATTCGATGCGATTTATAATAGCCCTTCCTTCCCCTAAATTAACTTATTATATCCCAAAAAATAAAATTAAAAAACGTGAGAATTAGGTGGTATCCTTGCTTTGTTATACATAATTTATTAGGAAACTATATAAGCAAAGGTGTAGATACTGGCTTTAAACAAAATACAGCACCGTCGAGAGTGAGATGTATAGATAAAAAGATTTTAGAGTTGCCACAATGCCTTTTCTGTTTTACTCAAGAAATCTAAAAATCTGTGTGTGAAGTCAAAGCCTGGGACTCAGCTACAATATGTTAATAGAAGAAATCGCGTCGAATGAAGCTGCTCATATATTAATGATCGAACTTCACGTACAGGTTAGTTCATTTGTTCATTAATTATTGCTACAAAACGACAATGCCAAGCGGATCAAAGGAACGCGAGTGGGTCACTAATTCAATGTAAAAATAACATAATATAATATGTTACATATAATTAACATAACGGCTATTATCCCACCGATGATTAGTCAGGTAAAGGTGTCAAAATACCCACGTATCGCTAAAATAACCATAATTCCATGAATACATAATATTTAAAGTGTATGACGTCGTACGCCATAGCACGTGTTTTCATTAGCATGACGTAAATTAATGTATACAAGTTGGACAGTGTCTTTACATAATTATAACTTTCGAATCAGTCACAAACAAACTAATTATCTCTTAATCGTAGGTGAGTACTATTATTTATTCAATGGTGTAGGTATATTGTACTTATTGTGTTACCTGCCAGGCCAAATGTCATGAGAATACAATAATGTCCAACAAAATAAAATTAAAGCATGTATAGTACCACCAACTTAACTGTGCAGTTGGCGAGGGCGCTGCTGATCAAGAAAATCAACTACAAACTGTCACAATTTGAAGGAATGTTGTAGTTCTTTTTTCTGCCACCTGAACAGATAAGTTGGTGGGTCTGTATAGAATAACGGTTAAATCAAAAGTGCGCAGTGGCTATCTAAAGAGGAGTTTTGGTGTGCATGGTTAGCCGTAACGTCCACTGTTGCACAAAAGCCTCCCCGAGAATGGGGTTTGTCATAATCCCTACGCTTGGCAGGCATGTTGGAGATCAATATGGCAGTTAATCAGAAGGCGCTACTGTCCTTCAGGTATTTTGATCGCCTCTTACAACTCCCATAGGGAAATACGCACGGGAACAGCTATAATATGTTCCAGAACGTGAAAAGTGTTGCGTTCAGTGATGGCAATATTTTTGTGCTTGTAGCAAGGTTTTCGTAACAATTGTACAAAGTCATAGTATTCGCGAGATTAAAATATTATACCTCATATTTTATTAGACATTATTCCATAAATTTCTCCTCAAACCTTCAAAAATATTTAAAATTGTGTTTACCTGTATACAACTGTACTGTATTGTATCAGCCGGATTGTCCACTGCTGAACACAGCCTCCACCATAAAGGAGGGATTTGTCATAGTCCCTACGCTTGGATGGCGTCTTGGGGATCGCAGTTTAAGATACCAGTTCCTTAGAAGGCGCTGCTGCCCACCTTTCGGTATTATACCTTTAGATGCCTCTTATGACACCCACAGGTAGCTATGGGGGTTGACAATTTAACCCGGCATCCCACGGTAACTGTTTATAACAAATATAATAAATTCAATGTGTATAAAAAATCAGATATGGTTTTAAAAACTATTATCCAAATCTCGTGTTTTACGTGATTAATGATACAAAACCAATATAACATTACAGTTTTGAATTACTCGGACAGACATACGAAAGCATTTTTGCCGAAGCTGAAACAGAGACGTTTCGCTCGCGCTACACGCTCGCTAGGTCAATGAGGCGTGTATGAAGTATATAATAAGGACTGCTGCCGGAACATATATTTAGTGCTTGGTTCCAGATTTTCTACTTGAGGCAGGTCCATGGTTCTAGCTAGTCCGCGACTAGCTCTACTACCAACGGTGTGGTGAAGCTCAAGTTGGCGTTGGGAATCAAACCATGGACCTGCGGGACGTTTATAGCTGTTACCGCTAGGCTATCATTCAAATTGTTGTTCAACGCTATTTTGACATGCAGAGATATAAATTATCTGCCAAAATAATTTACTTTTTAGACAAAATAAGTTACGCCTGTATTTGCCTTATTCCGGTAACACCTCCGTTTACCTGACGTCTTCAGATTCATCAAAGTAATTTACTGGCCTACTAGACCTTATACGATTGGCAAAAACGGTACTTTTAACTGTAAGCTATCATTTATTAAGGTACTCCGATATACTATGTATCATATAAATGATTAATGATTTTTTTAATTAACACTAACTATAAGTTCAAAATAACTGTCTAAGTTTTTTTATTGCCGGTGGGGTAGCCTTTGACCTCATTTTAAGTAATTAGAAAGTGGTTGTAAATTAGGAAAATAGTAATATATAGTAATATATAATAATTAGGAAAGTAGTGTTCAGCAGTAGACAGGTTTTGCCCGTGGGGTGCCGGGCTAGAATGTCTACCATCTTTACCCGTGGGTGTCGTAAGAGGCGACTAAGGGTAACATATCTACCAGGAGGTTGGTAGCAGCGCTTTCTGTGGAACTGATATCTCACACTGCGATCCCCAAGATGCCTGCCAAGTGTGGGGAATATGGTAAAAGCCCCCATAATGGGGGAGGCTTTGTTCAGCAGTGGCTGCTAAAGTACAGTAAACAGGTTTAACCAGAACTGTATCTCAAGCCCGTGGGGTGCCAGGCTAGAGTGATACCCCTCATTTCTGCCGTAAGACTAAAGACGCGTCAAAGGTTTAAAGTATAATAATATCTATACTAATATATTGTGAGCGGTATCGCCTTTTGAAGAACTGCTGTCTAACTTTGCAATCACCAAATCGCTTGCTAAGCGTGGGGATCACGGCAAACCCCCTTTAATGGGAGAGGCTAGTGTGTTTACTGTACTGTAACAGCCGACTCGTCCACTGCTGAACACAGCCTCCCCTATTAAGGGGGTTTTTGCCATAATCCCCACGCTTGGCAGGTGGCTTGGGGATCGCAGTGTAAGATGGTAGTTCTTTAGAAGGTGCTGCTGCCCACCTTCCAGTATTTTTCCCTTAGTCACCTCTTACGACAACCACGGGATGATATGGGGAGTTGCAATTCTAACCCGGCACCCCACGGAGGTGAGACAAGACAGAGGTACAAGTTTTGAGAAAGTATCGGTATTTACATACCCATTTATTCAATTTCCTTTAAAATAATGATTAAAATCGAATCCTATAAACCTATATATATTGATAACATCTATAACATTTCCAAAAATCAAAATCGAAATCGGTGATTGTTTAGGTTGGTAGAAATGTTTTCTTATTTGTATGAAAATTCGAGACTTCCCTCCAGTCTCAATAGTGTATTCCATCAGCTGCCCTTGAGAGCCAGTAATTCTAGGTTAAACCTGTAAACACTTTTGATCCCATCATCACTCTTTGATTAAAGTGGAAACTATCAGCAAAATATTTTTTTTGTACTAAAAATGGAACCGACTTCAGCACTCAAATGTGTGAAATAACTTGTTGAAGTCGGTACCATGATGGTTCAAAAGTACTAATTATCACAATATTGTGCACATGGTACCGACTTCGAAAAGTTATTTCACACATTTGAGAGTCAAAGTCAAAATTTTTCGGCATTAAAAAAACACATTTTAGTGAACCTTGCTACTTATGGGATCTATTGTCATTCACTGTCAATGACTATATGATCAAGACAAGAAATCATTAGTAACTTTTTGGAGTGTAACTCAAAAACCGATTTTGATGAAATTTAAATGGGACCATCAGCTTTCAAATAAAAAAAGAATCATCACAATTGGTTTACCCAGTCAAAAGTTCTGAAGTAATAAACATAAAAAAAATACAGACGAATCGAGTATCTCCTCCGTTTTGTGAGCTGCAAAAATACTTTGTAAGAGCTGTGTAATGCGCTTATATACATCAGCATCACTTCATCATCAGCAACATGTCAGCTTTCATATCGACGCCTGGAAGTCCACAACCTTGCGATTTTCACGGCATTGCCTTCAAGAAGAGAGCATATTCCTTCCTCAAATCACGGCAACGCATCCTCGATACCTCTGGTGTTGCGGTTGTTCGTGGGCGACGGTGATCACTTACCACCAGGTGAGGTGCCTGATCTTTTGCCCTCCTATCCCATGATGATTCATTCAGCGCAATCTTAGTTAGTTTCCTTTTACATCCAACATAAGGACATCGAACCCACTGTTCGTTGTACGAGGAGGTACATAAAAACATCTCGCGTAATTAGCCTTTCTCTTCACTTGCGTCATTTCATTTCAATTTATTATTATTATTTTTTTATTTAAATAGTGATTGTGTGTTTTGATATTGTTTTTACAGTGGGTCTATACCGTTGCAAGTTATTAAGCTCCCTGCTAACATTGGGGCCATACTTCTGAATTCGAATTCGTTCGCATGTAAACATAAAATGATATTTCCTATAGAAAACTATTTATCTGCGTTAGAGCAGCCCTCGCTCACCCTGCATTTAAGGTACAAAGCTCTGTAGCTTTATACCTAATATATATAGTGTATGCATCCGGATGGGAGTATTCTACGGTGTGCGCCGCGTCAGGAGAGATCAGAGCTATGCGACAGAAAATACGCCTTGTAGGTGAATATAAATATTAGGTACTCCGTGCTTTGCGAGCTGAAATGCACCTTATTGCTTGGTATCTTGAGTCGCTTATTTAATGGAAAGGATTTGCGGAGTGTTCCTTCTGGCCCATTTTATTATGTTGTAAAAGTACCCAAAAGACATGATGAATGTATGCCAAATTTTATTAAATATTATTCAGGTTATGATTGATTACTAGCCACAAGTATTCACAAATCCTTTCCGAAATATTTACTACTGGCTAAGAGAAAAATCAGACACCTTATACTTAACACTCCGGTTTGTAAACCACTGAACCGGTTTTGATAAAATTGACGGTAATTGAGCGCCATTGTACTATTCCACTTCGCCACCTATACAGTATCTACGATCGCCAGAGGATATACCACTTCATTGCAGCTTTATGATGCGTACAGCTGAAGCAGTTTTTTTTTTTTTTTTCTTTAGCAGGTCCATGGTTCGAATCCCGCCGCGAGCTTGAGCTTCACCGCATGGTGGAAGGGCATTTTGCGAATGCCCGCCTGGCTAGCGACCACCCTCAAGTAGAAAATCTGTCGCCAAGCACCTAACGGTGTGTTCCGGCAGCAGTCCTTGAGAGCCAGTGAAGTTACAGGCACATGAGACTGAATAACTATGTCTCAAAGTGACGGGCGCAGTGCAATTCGTTACCTATGACGAAATGCATCTGTTATAGTTAGAGGTTAGTCCACTTAACATCAGGTGGGCCTCGAGCTTGTTCCGTCACAATAACATAAAAAAAAGTATGAACAGTTATATACCGATATACTAACTAGTTTTGACTTACTACAAGAGGAAAATTTATGGTCATAGTTACATTAATAGTCATATAAATTAGAGTTACGAGTCATGTCATGTTAGCTTTGCGGTCAGAGTTTACCCCGGCTCTGGGGGTGGATGGCGTGGGTTTGAATCCTGCTCATAAATATTTTGTTTTCACTTGTTTTAATTTTGTAATCAGCGGAGCATGCGGCATTGCCAATGTAAATATCTTAAAATATTTTTTCCTCTACTCAACGGGCTCTCTAGACAATGACATGCGAAGGTGCAAAAAACCGGCCAAGTGCGAGTGGGACTCGCGCACGAAGGGTTCCGTATCTAAATATTCTGTGAATAGTTAGTGTCTGCCTGTCACCGTTATTAGTATCGTGCAAAAAAATGGTAAAAAAAATCAAGTTTGTTGTATGGGAGCCCCTCTTAAATAATTATTTTATTTTATTTTTAGTATTTGTTGTTATAGTGGCAATAGAAATACATCATCTGTGAAAATAATACCTTGAGATACAGCCTGGTGACAGACGGACGGACGGACAGCGAAGTCTCAGTAATAGGGTCCCGTTTTTACCCTTTTGGGTACGGAACCCTGAATAGATTATTTTTCGGCTAATATCCCTTGTATTGAATCCCCTCTAAACATTATTTAGACGATTGTGTATTATAAAGCTCATGGCTAGTAGCCGAACGGTCATAGCTTTGGACTTCCGCGGTGCCGCAGGTCCACGGTTCGATCCTCACCGCTTGCTTGAGCTTCACCATGTGGTGGAAGGGCATTTTGCGAATGCTCGCGTGGCTAACTACAACCCATAAGTAGAAATTACAGCCACATACCTACATACATACCGCATACCTGCTGTTTACGTTTAAATTGAAAACGAGGATTTGATAAGATGAAAGTTTTAGTAAAAGGCTAAAGTCTGGATAGATTTAAGGAATAACAATAGGTAGGTACTCACAGCTTATATTAGTCGTTTCAACAGTTCCTTACACACATCACTTCGTCACCTTTTTATGGAGTTTTTATTTAATTTGCATAATTTGTGCCCGCGGGACACGTTTAGTTTTGAAGATGGACGATACAGAATAGTTCCTCTTGCCGCCGCGTGCCGGGTTTCGTCGCTTTCGTCGGTTGTGTGTAGGTGGCGCGAGGATTTAAATTAGGATAGAATATTGGATAGGGAAACATACAAGGAAAGACCTTAAGCCTGTTCATATCCCCCCACTTGAAATCAACCAGGGATTTCATAAGATGATTCATGAGTTCTCGACTCGTATTCTACAGTCATACTTTACGGATACATAGTTCTGTTGGCATAGTGTGTTTTTTCTGATTATTATTATTATAGATTATGTGCATTTGGTACTAGTAGGAGGTTATGTACATAGTAGATTATTTTATAAAATTATAGCTTATTGATTCAATTTCTAAGGTGTATAATATATATAGTAAGTATATATTGTGTAAGAGTTAGGTATTATATATAAAATATGGTAGGAAGTGATATAAGTCTAATTGCTTTCATCTATAGGTAACGGACAGATTTTAACCGCAGGTCTCACAAGTAGACCTTTGGAGGTTTTGACGGTCACGACACGAATAATGTTGTCCCTGCCAGGATGTAGTTTTACAACTCGACCTAATCGCCATTCATTTGCTGGCAAGTTAGGTTCGTAGATAATGACAAGATCGCTCAACTTAGGTTGTCTCCCCCCGTCCTTTAACCATTTACTCCTTTGCTGTAGGGTATGTAAATAATCTCTTTGCCAGGTTCGCCAGAAACTTTGAGATAGTCTCTGTCCCAGTTGCCACCGAGTACGCAGAGGTACGTTTTCGGCATGTACCGGCTCCGGAAGGGAAACTAGAGGTCGTCCCACTAAGAAGTGCCCAGCTGTAAGAGCGTCAACCTCACCGGGATCGGACGAGAGCTCCACTAAAGGTCTGGAGTTTAACATTGCTTCAATCTTTGTCAACACGGTATAGAATTCCTCATAGGTTAGAACCTGGGATCCTACAATACGTTTTAGATGATATTTGGTAGATTTGATACCGCTTTCAAAGATGGCACCGAAATGAGGACCGGATGCGGGATTGAATTTCATCGAAATACCGCGAGATGCGAGCTGGCACGAGATGTTGTCCTTATCTCTTTTAAGCAATTCAGAAACTTCGGATAAGTAGCGTTTGGCTCCCACAAAGTTGGTACCACCGTCAGTGACTATGTATTGACATAGACCTCTCCGGGATACGAAGCGGTCTAGCGCTGCTATGAAAGCTTCGGTGGTCATCTCCGTGACTAGTTCAAGGTGTATGCTCTTGACGGCGTGACAAACCATCAGACACAAATATGCTTTATATATTTTAGCGTTCCTGCGCCTGCTTTCTTTAATCATGAATGGACCCCCGAAGTCAATACCTACTGTCTGGAAGCATTGACCTGGTTTCAGTCGGGAAGACGGAAGATCACCCATAATTGGTTGAAGAGGCCTTGGCTTTACCTTAAAGCAAGTGACGCATTTAGATAAGCGAGATCGAATAAGATTTCGAACGCCAAGCACCCAAAATCGACGCTGAAGTAAAGAGTGAAGCAAGCGAGGTCCGCAGTGAAGGTAAGTTGCGTGATAATAATCGATCAGGAGATTGCTCAGCCGAGATGTTTTGGGTAAGAGGTAAGGATGTTTGACGTAGTCAGGTAAGTTTGTATTTGTGATTCTTCCCCTAACTCGCAGGACTTGACTAGAGTCTAAAAAAGGAGCTAGTTTCAAAAGATATCGAGGTAGCGTTTTGTTCGAGTTGAGTTTTGTTATAACATCACTAAAGTCTTTACGTTGAACATGTTTAACTATCCTTTCCAAAGAATTATCTAATTCTATGGAAGTTAGAAACGGTGACAAGTTCCGTTCAACGCGTTCTAGTTTAGAGTTATGTATAAATCGATAGATCCAAGCTACTACTCGTTGTAGACGTGAAAGTTTGGAGGAACGTTCCAGATGGTCTTCTAGCACGTCAGCATCTTGTGTCATGTAACTGGCATGACACAAGTGTGACAATAACTTTAACTCTGGAACGTTTTCATGCCTTTCAACTGCTGATACAGGCCAGTCGATAGGATCATTAGTCAGCCATTTTGGTCCTGACCACCAACTTTCGCAAGTAGCTAATTCTAAGCACGAGAGACCTCGACTACAGATATCCGCTGGGTTGTCATGGGTGGAAACATGTCGCCACACCGCTGTAAATGTAGTTTCTCTAATTTGTACCACCCGATGTGCTACAAAAGTTTTAAGTTTATGCGGCTCTGTGTTCAACCATGACAATACGGTCGAGCTGTCTGTGAACAACACGATATTTTTAACATTGAGCCTTTTATTAAGAAAGGTAAAGATACGAGTTACTACTTTAGATAGCAACACCGCACCACAAAGTTCCAATCGATTTACGGTGAGAATTTTGAGTGGTGCTACCTTAGTTTTAGCGATTAATAGATGTGTTTTAACCTTGTCTAAAGTGACCACGCGGAGATAAATACAACAACCGTACGCTTTGGTTGATCCGTCACAGAATCCGATCAGTTCCACTTCTGTGGGATGTGCTGATTGATGGGGTATGATTTGCCGAGGTACTTCAATAAGGTTTAAGTTTGGTAGATCGAAGGTAAAATCCCGCCAGTCTTTAGCTATGTCCCTGGGTACGGGTTCGTCCCAAGTAAGGTTAAGACGCCATAAATCTTGTAGAAGTATTTTTGCCTTCAGAATGAACGGTGCCAGCCACCCCAGTGGATCAAATACGCGAGCCACGTGGGACAAAATGGAACGCTTAGTGAACTCTCCATCATCGATACAAGAGTGAGAATAAGTGAATGCATCAGCTGAAGGGTCATACTGAACTCCTAAGATTTTCAGAGTAGATTTGTTACCTTCTTCTGAGAAAGGTTTCGGAGATTGGCAATGGTCCATTGGCAGAGTTTCAAGGAACGCGTTAGAATTACTACTCCACTTACGGAGTTCAAACTGTGCGCAACTTAACAACTTTACGAGTTGTTCTCTTAGTGCGATAGCTTCACTCACAGTGGGCGCTCCAGTCGTGATATCGTCCATGAAGGTCTCATGAAGAAGTGCCTCAGCAGCGCGTGGGTACTCAGCACCGTGATCTTCAGCTAATTTATGCAAAGTACGTATAGCGAGATAAGGTGAACTACTCACACCGAAACTGACAGTAGCGAGTTCATATTCTTTGACTGGGTCACTTGAAGACTCTCGCCATAGCACATGCTGATAGCAACGATCGTCAGGTCTTATTAAAATCTGACGATACATTTTTGATATGTCACACGTGAACACTACCGCATGTAGTCGAAACCCCGTTATTATGTCTATAATATCAACTTGGAGCTTAGGTCCAGTGAACACAAGGTCATTTAGAGATTTACCGTTTGTTGTCTTGCAGCTTGCGTCAAACACAACGCGTAATTTAGTTGTCGTGCTTTCTGGACGAATGACGCAATGATGTGGAATAAGATGAGGTTTTTTCGTGTGTGAAAAAGGATTAGATACAGGATACATGTGACCCATACTCTCATACTCGCGCATAAAGTTTACGTAATCGTGCTTAAGTTGGTCTTGTCGACTAAATTTTCTTTCAAGGTTAGTTAGTCGTGATAATGAACTATTGTATGAATCACCTAAGGTACAGTTATCGTCTTTTAATAGAATAGGCACTACATAACGACCGTTAGGTTTTCTATAAGTCATATCTGTGTACAAACGTTCACACAGGTCATCCTCTGGTACGGTAATAGGTATACGCGGTGGTTCCTCGACTTCCCAGAACCGCTTTATCTGCTCATCTAGCGAGTATGTGGAAGCTAGTAATGAGGAAGCAGTGGAAGGAGGTACTAATGCATCGGTATTGACCGCACCACTGAGTATCCAACCGAAAACGCTATGCAGAGCGGCTGGTAGGCCGGGCCCCAGCTTAATACGTTGTCCATCATAGATTTCATGAAATAGTTCGGCCCCTATCAAAAGGTCAATTTTTGCGGGAATGTCATAATCGGGGTCAGCTAAGATTAAATGTTTGCAATGATCTCGAACGACTGACGGTACGATGATGCTAGGCATCTGTGCAGTGATATTATCCAAAACAATCGGTTTAATATGATATTGTGGATTGTCACCGTCCAGCGGTCTTATATTACATTCCGTCGTGCCCTTTACGTGAAACACGGTGTTCTGTCCTAAACCGGCTACTGTAAGATTGCAACGGCGGAGGTTTAAACCGAGTGTCCGTGCGCAAGCAGCAGTAATGAAACAGTCCTGTGCGCCACTGTCAATCAATGCGCGCACGGTGTGCTGTGCACCGGACGCGATATTGCACACGCGCAATTGACAAGTGCCTAGTAGTACTATACCACGGCTATTCCCGACATGAGCTACAGTACTCGCCTGACTGATAGGAGTGCTAGTTGGTTGCAATTGTTCAACGTGTAACAATGTATGATGACGCAATCCGCATGATGTGCAAGATACTTTAGAGAAACATGAATCTATGATGTGGTTTGTACGTAAACAATTCATGCACATGTTCTTTTTGTTTACTAATGCGAGTCTACCTTGCGAGTCTAAAGATTGAAATACGGGGCACTTATAGATAGAGTGCGCTTCACCACAACAGGAACATGCTACGGTTGTTGACGCTATTGTTGGGTTAGTAGATTTCGCTAGATAAGATGTACGTTTTGATCTGCTATAAGTTTGCCTATTATTTGCCGGCGAAGGATTTTTTTCGTTAAAGGTACGGTTAGCATTAGGATTACCGGAGGACAATAGGCTAGTTTCTAAGATCTTTACGTAGTCTTGAAGAAACTTTAATAGTTCAGCTAGTGTAGGTAACTGTGAACTGTTTTGTGACTCAAAACGTTTACGAGTGTCTGCATCGAGTGTCCGCGAAGCTAAATGAAACAAAATAAACTCCCCTAGGTTTGGAATATTTAGAGATTGGAGTGCGTAAAACGACTCATGTAATAAATTGGTTAACGCTTGCAATTCCTGGAAGCTACCAGATTTTACGGCAGGTTGATTAAAAAATTTGTCTAAGTACGTCAAGGCCAAGATACGCTTATTTTGATAACGTTCGACTAAAGTATCGAAAACAACCTTGTAATTACTTGCAGTCATTGGGACTCCCTTCGCAATAGACAATGCGTGTCCGTGTAAACATGAAACAAGATAATGAAATTTTTCAATATCCGTGATTATTTTATTATCGTGTATCAAAGTTGTGTAGGTATCATAAAAGGTTTGCCAATTTTGTATATTGCCGTCAAATTTTGGTAACTCAAGTTTGGGTAAGCGCGCATTTAATGACGTAGCTGCTGGCGGCCGCGCCGACGATTCGACATCTAATTGTGCGTTGCGGTTCATGCTCAAATCGCATGTTATAGCTAAAGCATCGGCCGCACTAATAACCTCGTAGTACAACTCGTCAAAAGAACTGATCAAATTTTGATCGATCTGTTGATTGGGTTTTATGGCTAGCTCCAATGATTGTATATCGTCACACAATTGAACAAACTCATCACGAATTGAATGTAATCGCGTGTACCTCGACTTGAACGCCGACACCTTTGAGCGATCTTGAACCATCTCCTTGGCAAGATCGTAAAGGATTTGCATAGCACGGAAAACATATTCGCGTCGCGATCGAAGTATTTTGAGTTTACTTTCTTCCATTGTTTGTTTTAATATCTGAACAATGAGTTTGAATAGATAGACGAAAACAATTTACGTGGATAGCTAAATATAATAAGATATATATAACCTGAGGGTAGATGTAACTTGGTAACAGATAAAGATAGTAAGGTTAATAAAATGTAACCGTGAAATGTGTGGTAAAGAATTTCTTAAAGACTTATAATATATGTTATATTGCCATAAACAGTTAATAATCCAGCTAAGATCGACTTTATATGAAGGCTAAATCTATTTCGCTGGTATAATACTACTGATTTAAGATGACCAATGAATCCGTATAGTATGACCCAGTATAATACCATAAAGTAACCCACGATATTTAGTCGGATTATACTTTTACAATAAAATTGTTAATAATTGGTAATTAAAAGTTTTTATACCAATAAATCAACTGAAAATAGACCATTAGTGTTATTACCATAGGCATTCGCGCTCGAATAGGACCACAATTTATGTTTACGTTTAAATTGAAAACGAGGATTTGATAAGATGAAAGTTTTAGTAAAAGGCTAAAGTCTGGATAGATTTAAGGAATAACAATAGGTAGGTACTCACAGCTTATATTAGTCGTTTCAACAGTTCCTTACACACATCACTTCGTCACCTTTTTATGGAGTTTTTATTTAATTTGCATAATTTGTGCCCGCGGGACACGTTTAGTTTTGAAGATGGACGATACAGAATAGTTCCTCTTGCCGCCGCGTGCCGGGTTTCGTCGCTTTCGTCGGTTGTGTGTAGGTGGCGCGAGGATTTAAATTAGGATAGAATATTGGATAGGGAAACATACAAGGAAAGACCTTAAGCCTGTTCACCTGCAAAATGTGGAATGATCTTCCATGTAACGTTTTTCCGCAGAGCTACAGTATGGATTCCTTCAAAAAGGGTGTTAAAAGAGTACTATAGGGTCGGCAACGCATTGGTAACGGCCCTGGTGTTGGAAATTTCCATAGGCGACGGTATCCGCTTACCATCAGGTGGGCCGCATGCTTGTATGGCACTCCATAACACAAAAAAGAAAAAAAAATAGGACTTATTAATTTTATATCTCAGGGTTCCTCAGTGTAATTTGTCACTTGTGATGCAATGCATCTGTTATATGCAGAGGGTATTAACATCAGTTGGGACTCGTGCGAGTTCCGTCACAAAAAAAAAAACATTTACCACAGAATTTATACCTACGACACTGAAAAATATATGCCTCTAGGCCTACCGATTTTAAAAGCTCGTTTGCTACTTATAATAACATGTTATGCTTCTCTTTACTTACCAATCATGATTGGGATTTGTTGTGAAACAAGATTGTAGTCAAACATCAGCTAGAAAAAAACCCGTACAGGAACATTATTATATGAGTATTTTTTTTTAGTGATTTATAGTCTTTTTAATAACTTTTTTATGCTCTCGTGATGGAACATACACGAGGCCCACTTGATGTTGATTGGTAACTTCTGTCTATAACAGGTAGGTAACGTCAACCACTTCTATTCATCAATTCATCGACTTCAGTCTATAACAGATGCAGTTCCACACAAGTTTTTGAAGCATTGATGGCTCATTGGCATTGGCTATAGACTGCCGCGCTTCAGGTCCATGGTTCGAATCCCGCCGTGGGCTTGAGCTTCACCGCATGGTGGAAGGGCATTTTGCGAAAGCCCGTCTGGCTAGCGACCACCCTCAAGTAGAAAATCTGTCGCCAAGCACTTAACGGTGTGTTCCGGCAGCAGTCCTTGACAGCCAGTGAAATTACAGGCACATGAGACTTAACAACTATGTCTCAAGGTGACGGGCGCAGTGCGATTCGTAACTTGTGACGTAATGCATCTGTTAGAGGCAGAGGTTAGTCCGCTTAACACCTGGTGGGCCTCGGGCTTGTTCCGTCACAATAACATAAAAAAAAACAGATGCAGTTCGTGACAAGTGTACTGCAGTGCGCCCATCACCCTGAGACATAAAGTTTTAAAGAAGCTGAGGCAGCGATGATGAAATCAGATGATTGAAAAACGAAAGAAAGAATATTAACACTGAACTTGAATCGGAAATGTAACGTTTTATTTTTTAGGGAGGACTTATATGCTGACTACCGCTGTCGATCGTTCAGATCCACCGGATTTTGGGCGAAGGAAGGCCCTCTTATTGCCCGGGAGGGGAAGTGCGGAAGGTACTGCCGAAGGCGTTGAACGCGAAAAGCGCCTTCTACTGCGGTCGCCGAAAACGCACCGCTACTAAAGGAGGGGTTGACAGCGAGCTCAAGAGCACTTCTGTGGTTAGGATCTCAGCTTGGCTCTTGATTATATTTTACAATTTTGTACAACGTTATTATGTTATGTTACGTTATGAGATATTTACGTTACAAGCGTAATTTAGTATCAACTTTGCAATTCTACTCTATCGAGAAAAAATTAAGGAAACGTATTTTAAAATTAACTTTGCCCTAGATAATATGATCAAAATTAACATAATTATTTTCTTACAGCTGCAAACTAAATACATATTGTAAAATATCTATTCAAATAAAGTTATTTCGCACTTGTCATCATCTTAAGTCGCATGTGCTTTCAATGATATGATATCGATTACGAATTAGGTTAGATCTTAGTAGGTTTCCCTAATTACGATTAATATAGCCTACTTCTATTACATGTTTAGCTCAGTAATACGACTTAAAATATGCCAATTATTATTTCATACAAACTTATCTTCACAGCCTACTTATTAAAATAACGTTATGACTATCGCTTGAGCGCAAACTGTTATGATAATAAAACAAAAGTAGAACAAAAGATTGACATAGAAAAATATTTTTTAAACCATCTGTCCAAGAATCATCTCGTATCCTAATCTTTGGCCAATGTACAGAATGCAATGCTAAGCTATCTAGCATTTATTTATTTGAGAACTAAACTTATGTCTAATAGGTAGCTTAAATAAAAAAGTTCTTAAATAAAGCTAACAATTCATTACTATTGTATAAATACACTTTGGTCTCCACAGTGGATTCCCTTACTTATACTTATTATTATTCAAATTCAAAGATTTTATTTGCAATTTTATTACCGGGCATTCCGGGTCCATTTTGCCGCATATTTGAGATTTATCGCATGGTGATAGGGCATTTTCTAAATACTTGCCTTAATAGCTATCACCACCCCATGAAAAACATTGTCAAGCACTTAACTCAGAAGCAATGCTTATCTTAACTAGGCGTTGTAGATATTTTAGAGGCAAAAAATCTTTGGTTGGAATTAAAACATTTTGTCCCTGAACTTCTCTCCAGAGAGACGAATTACTTAGCATTCCATGGATTCACCGTGCGGGTGCCGGGTCCATCGCGTTGCAGAGGAAGAGGCTGGAGGGGCCTGGGACTTGCAACCCAGGAGTAGGATTAAGGGGCCCCTTTATGATGCATCAATGCTCTCCTTCACCACTCGAGCCTCCTCCTCTACCTAACCAAATTTGATAAGATCCTACTAATGCCGCCTTAGATACACGTTCTAGGATGGAAGTTACGGTTGTTCTTGGTAGGCCAAGGTCTTTAAGTAGGTTATATAGGGATTTCGCTGGTATACCCCTTGCTCCAACCTCTACAGCATATAAACTAACCACATAACCGTTTTTGGTTAATTCATTTGTTAGGTCATAATATTTGTTTGTTTTTATTGTGTGGTCTTTAGGTATGTTTGTTTCCCACGGCACAGTAAGTTCTATAAGTACTATGCGTTTTATATTCTTTGAGTATAGAAATATGTCTGGTCTGGATGACGAAACACCAACATCCTCAGGGATTTTGTAATGTTTTCCATACGTGTCCATCAAAAGAGTCCAATCGGGAGCTGCGCCTAAGATGGAGTAAGGCTTGGATTTAGATTTTGTCGATGACCCTTCTTTTACAAAATCGACGTGTCGTTTATTCGTGTTCAGACCTTTTTTTGCTCTAGCTACCGAGAGACTCGCGGCTTCACGTATGATTTCGAGGACTCTATCATGGCGACGTGAATAATGACCCCTATCAAGGAGCACCTTGCATCCTACCAGCAAGTGCCTAGCTGTACCGATCACCTCCCGACAAATACCGCAAGACTTTTCGGTGGCTTTCCCCCATCTTACTAAGTTACTTTGGTCTGGGAGGGTCATCTGAAAGGCGTTTAGATAGAATTTTAATAAGGCAGGAGACCAGTCGTATATCAAGGTGCGCCACTTTAACGCCAGAGGGATACAAAATTCACCTATAGTTAGCCATTCGCTCTGCATTTCTAAGCTCATTGCATGCACTTTATAGCTATCATTTTCGTCTTGCTGTAGAAAAGATTTTACAACGTCTTTATCCTCCATTTTCTTTTCCGACCCAAAACCCGCTTTGCTGGTCTGTGCACCTATCATAAATTGTTTGTGGAATTGAAGCCTTGAGTCAAGGTCGGAGGCACTTTTGTCTTTTGGGAGAGATGCGACTATATCGTCTTGAGATTTTGATAAGACGTGCGTTTTGGTAACTCTGAGGTGTTTATAGAGCTCCGATGGTTTCTTTAATTTCATCCCAAAATTAGTTTGATCCCTAAATAGAGTAGATGGGTCTGCCGAAAGTGCTAGCCCCAACCAAGACTTCAATGTCCTTATGACGTTTACATCCAGCTTTGTTAAAAGTGATTTTGTAATGTCGTATACTAGAAAAGGCCAAGTCAGACGTGATGTTAAGTAGTTGTCGTATATCCAAGCTTTTTTAATGTTATTTATTGGTTGTTGGTCTACCATACTAAGATCTTTTAGAAAGCTATCGACAACTGCGTCTAGAGATGGTGTGCGACCTTTGTGATCAATCTTTCTACCAAGAAATTTAAATGGCACAGATTCAGCAATTGTGGAAACACATTCTCCTCCTATCAAGAGTCCCGGATCGTACGAGGTAAATTTGGTATTCCGTCTGCCCAGACACAGACAGTGGCATTTACTTGGTTTTGTTCTCAACCCTTCAGACCACGCACAGAACTCATCCACTTCTCGTAAAAGTTCCTGACATTGTTTTGGATTACGTGTCAGTATTGCAAGATCGTCAGCAAAAGCTAAGATGGACTCTGTGTATCTGTTATTGATCTTAAACCGACTACTTACTACTTACCGACGACTTACTAGATATTATCCTCCCACGACAAAGTTTAGTAAAAGTGGACAAGGTTTTTGTGGGTTATTCTTACAGGGACTTAGTACTCTTAAGGTAAACTTAAGTCATACTTAAGATTAAATAGTATAGGTTTTTTATGGATGACTTCAAGATATTAGCATAAAGTTATGGTTTGCAAGATATATATAATACTTATAGAAGACATCAAAATAACAGAGAAGTTATATATGAATTTTAGATAGTTATTTTAAAATAAAATAACAATCATTTTAATTTACTTTCAGAACATATTTTATATAAAACTCTTCATTAGTCACTCTATATTAGTCGTAAGGCACCTAACACTTTTAGGTGCTTCACGACGGAATTTCTACTTGAACTAGCCAAGGGAGAATTCGCAAAATGCACTTCCACGCGACTCAAGCCGGCGGTGGCGGTCGAATCATGGACCTACGTCATGGCAGTCCATAGCTATTACCGCTCGTCTATCAGTGCCTCAAAACGGCTGAACATGGAATGGGAACGTATCTCGTATCCAAAGGAAAGTTGCGAAAACACCCCATTAGGTTAGTTAAAGCTTTCTTCTTAGGGTGGTCGCTATCCAAGTGAGCAAACGGTAAAATCTCTTAAAGTTTTTCTACATTTTATATAAAATTAAAATAGCTTAAGTTTAACTCGGCAGAAACTAGTGAACTTGAAACTCGTTGCAACGTGGTTTCAAAGAGGTTTTGACTTGTCCGTACTAAGTAACGGACTGTACTCAACGGTTGAAATTGTCGACCTGGGCTTCGGGTATATCAGATGCCCTTAACCAGGTGACCTCACGGCTCACGAGTCTAAACCGCAGCGACGACGCCGCGCCGTGCCAATGTCATCGATTATGTTATAAAGATTTAGGGAAACGAGTTCGTGAACATACTAGGCTAACTACTATAGGCATAATGATCTATAGCAAGCCTACGGTTGCCTGGAAGAGATTGTTGCCTAGCAATAAGGCCGCTGATTGACCTATTTTTAAGACATTTTTAATATTTCTTGTAACTAGTATTAATAATTTTTAAATTGCAATAATGTGTTATCTATCTATCTAGGCTGTCTAAGAATCATAGAAAAACATGCACTATACGTCTGGTTCAGTACCACCTTTATTTTTTTTTATTTTTTTTTTATGCCTTATAGGTTAGCCTTTGACCACTATCTCACCTGATGGTAAGTGATGATGTGGTCGAAGATGTTGTTCAGGCTAACCTAGAAGTACTGGCTCTCAAGGACAGCTGCCGGAACACACCGTTAGGTGCTTGGCGACAGATTTTCTACTTGAGGGTGGTAGCTAGCCAGGCGGGCATTCGCAAAATGCCCTACCACCATGCTATAACGACTGCCATTCTAAGACAACAACCGGGACCGACGGCTTAACGTGCCCTCCGAAGCACGGAAACGCTCAGTAGTAATGTCACTAGCGGTCACCCATCCAACCCATGACCGCGCGCGACGTTGCTTAACTTTGCTGATCGCTTGAGAACAGCTAAGTAAACTTCGCTACGAGCGCTTCTAGAATTCTAGAATTATTAGGATTGAAGGATGATTTAGCTAGTGAAGAAGTGGTTAATTTACAGCTAAAATATTTTATCCTTAGTTTCAAATCAGCCCAACGTCAATCTAACTTCATTGTATAATAAACAGATGCACTTATCTACATTGGTTATTCTGTCCATGGAATTGTTCTTATATTAAAAAAAAATAACATGCGTGGCTTTTATAATTATGACTTATTAAACAATTTTACTTAAACGCTGCCTAACTTAGTCTGGCACTAAACTCCACAAATCTTTAAAAAATTACAGTTCAATACGAAAGATCACACGGCAGATAGATACGCGACAAGTTTTTGCGTCTAGTCGCAGACGTCACAGAGACGGTAACTAGCAGATAGACCAGTTAAAATGCGTAAACACGGCTATATTACAGGGGTACATTTTTCTCGTCCCAACACTTAAGGTTGGTGAGCGCTCGCGCAGCCGCGTATGCCAAATCCGGACAAAACTTTGGACATATTTATCGTGTTTAGTGAAGTTAGTGTGCTGTGACCTTATTAACCATAGTTTCTTTTGGAAAGGTAAATTTCTTTCGTATAATTTAAATTTATTAAAAATATATCATCAATTTACAAGCAAATTATATAAAATTCTACATTTTTAATTTAAGTTGAAAATACAATTTTAGGTTAATATTCATATACCTATAATAATTGAATTGTCAAGTTAAAAAAATATATTTTATATGAGAAATATATAATTCCAACTACATCGCTACGAAGATTATAGTTAAAGTGTTCAAGATATCATAAAATAATTATTAAATTAATGTTATTTATCAAATGTATAAAGTAAAACTAACCAAAACGTTATAAGGAAAACATAGTTTAAAGAATCAATAAGCAAATATCAAGTACAATTCGAATTTTAAAACATTGTGTTCTATGGTCACTCATATAATTATTTGTTCCGGTCAAAAGCTCTAAGCTTAGTTATTTTATTAAGTAAACTTTCCGGCTGTAACGGGGGTTTAACGGTGAAACAACCACAAATACTGACTTAAGTTTAAGTACTTCAAAGAATTTCATAAACGATTCAAGTGTTAATTAAATATTGTGCTCGTTAAATTGTTTGTTTATATATCCTTAGTAAACAAAGTTTTCAATAATAAGTACTTAATGCCCGGACTTTACAGGTGTGGAATTCTCTTCGGGAACTTTACTTAGAGAATCGGAGTGACTTTTATGCATGTACATAAATCGACGTATATATAAATTTTAGTTAGAGTTCGTTGCTGCTTCCTTGGTGCATTATTTTCACTAAATTTGCTTTTATGGTATTACATTAAAGAAGTAAGTAATGAACAATAAAACACCTTACCTTATGGTATACAAATACACTATCTCTAATAAAAATTATAACCAACTTTCTTAGTTTGAATTCTATAATTGTAGAGTCTAGAAGATCATAATTTCCTATAATAACCTTTGTATTGGCGTTACTATTGTTTCAATTTTATAAAGCTGTTTTCATCACAACTGTAAGAAGTATAATCCTGCTACTGTAACAATACTCACAGTTTAAAGTAGTTAATGATTAGAATGATTAGAAATGGAAATCTGTTTACATTTATTAAATTATTATATTTGTGTCTTATGACTGCATTGCTCAATTCTTCAATATACTAAGAATAGTTTATTTGGCATAGTCTCCTGACAATATATAGGTACATAAATATTTTATTGCGGACGGATTCTAACCAAAATATTTGCCTTTATCGATAAAAATACAAACCTCAAGAGTAAATTTGTAGATATTTTTTCCAAACATTTGAACCCTCTTTGCAAACCTTTAAGAGTTGTTTGACATTGTGTTTGTGTTTTTAAAACTTCGATAATACGGAGAATAATCAATATATGTTAATTATTGTATCTGAGGTTAGTTTTTTTTATGCTCGATAGGTTAGCCTTTGACCGCTATCTCACTTGATGGTAAGTGATGATGTGGTCGAAGATGTTGTTCAGGCTAACCTAGAAGTACTGGCTCTCAAGGACAGCTGCCGGAACACACCGTTAGGTGCTTGGCGACAGATTTTCTACTTGAGGGTGGTAGCTAGCCAGTCGGGCATTTGCAAAATGCCTACCACCATGCAAATTAGTAATAAAAGTTAAAACCCTATAACATCGCCATAAGTTACTAATTTTGAAAAATAATAAAATCGTGTGTATATATGTAATGTTTATTATTTTTTTAGTAACATTTTCTTTAATCATATACTTTGATATTTGTGTCGCTAATTTTACTACTAAGAAGTTGGATTTTCAGAATAGTCAACATAGACAATACCGCGAATTCTCTCACAAACAAAAAAACTACTTATAAATCAAGTCCCAACTTACGAAGATATTTATAAGTGTGCTATTTAAATTGTAATAAAACTTGATTTCAATATGTCCTGTTATTGAAAATAAGTTACAAAAATCGTGTGTCCAGTATCATCCACTAATAAACAAAAGGTTTTAAGACTCATAAAAAATCATAGCTACATCATAAAATTAATAAATTCTACGAAAAGCTTTCGGAAGTAAACAAAACGAATAAGGTATTTTAGACGGAAGGAAATAAGTAATATCTTACAACATAACATAATCCAAATAAAACTTTATCCTCGTACATGACATTGAAATCGCTAAAATTCAATGCAAAATATTTCATTTCATAACAAGGTCTGACTCACGTCTTTGCTTGCGAGAATCCCGCTGTCTCAAGGTAAAAATCAGTTACTTGTGTCACTGTTGACAACACGATAATATTTGTGTGTAAACATAATTTTAAATACTACGTAACGTCTTTTTTGTGTATAAAAAAAATTGTCTATAATATCGATTAAAAAGATTTTTAAAATGATGTATTGAACTATTTAAAATAAGTTTGTCACTTATTACTCAGGAAAATGATTATTTGTGAAACGTTCGTTCTTAGGTAGTTTTGCATTACCCAAGGACCAATATTGAGCTATATGGCGTATAAGTAGCATTTCGGGGATATACAGGCAAAATAATATGTCATGTTAAAATATTCTTTAAGCAAACAATAAGTTGTGCATCATTTAAGAATATATCAATAATATATGGTATTCATTTGTGCGTCACTAGTATTCATGTCAAATTCATCAATATAACTGAATTCTTCTAAATAATTGAATGTTTATTTGAAATAAAACATACCATATTTCTCACTTTTTCTGTCTCTTTTGCAGCAAAATAATATATTATTTGTGTAGCTATTGGCTGCTTTGGCTTGTTTTGCTCATATACGAGCATAATTATATATAATATTTATCTACTTTTGAAATTAACTCTAGGCTAGCCTGAACAACATCTTCGACCACATCATCACTTAACAACGGTGAGATAGTGGTCAAGGGCTAGCCTATAAGCTATAATAAAAAATATTAAAAAATCCCTGACAAATATCATTTAAAGATCCAATCAGCTGCTCGCATATAATCGTAGAGCAAACGCTAAAACCCTAGACCCTTTTTGCCTCCTGGATTCACTTTACTTGGTCAATATTAAGACCATTGTAACAGTCTTGGGATAACATGTTATGTTAGAAAGTGTGCTGAAAGAGTTGCTGTCTTATCACCAAAAGAGATTTTGGTGATAAATTACCTCATTGCGGCTGTCATACCTTTTCATGAGCATTAAGACCTTTATTAAGATGAAGGTACAATGAACAATAATGGTTGTTTGAACATACTGTTTATATTTGACTGCCTCACAGTGGAGTCGCTTGAGTATCTAAGGGTTTAGGTTCGATCCCCAAAAGCCATTAAATTATATCTAAATGAAACTTATAATAATATTCCAGTCAACCTACGTAATAGAATATTACTACGAATAAAATAAACTAGTGTTGCCGGTAAATGGAAATAAGATCGTCGAACATTACACTTCTGCCTACCTTTTTGGGTAAACAATGAGGTCACATTTTATTTAATTGTAAAAACAAGTAAAGTCACCAGTTATCTCTAGTATGGGTACCACACCGACTTACGATGTTTTAACAATTAAATGATAATATTAAAATAAAGAACAGAAAGAACTGAATACAATACAATTTTTCTATACACATTATTATATATTCAAATGAATTCAGATTGAGTTTTATTTGCCAAAATGAACGTTTTAATGATCTCAAATCTAAAGTATCAATGACCTAGTTATACCTAATGATAGAAAAAAATATTAAACACCGGAAATCATTGTCGTTATGAGACCTATAAAGCTAAAAATTAAGGTTATCAATTATCTGTTCGCCAGTGGACTTAATTTTACTATGGCTTCTGGTTTACGTTTCTTTGTTTGAGTCAGTTTTATAGTGCCTTGGAACTGCTTAGTAAATCGGGATAAAAAGTTATCTTAGTAGTAAAAGGTACCTTAAAATACGTTAGTAGGGTAAAAGGTACCTTAAAATACCCAAATGCGGATAGAGTAAGGAGGGGTATGTTGAGCCACTGCCAACATCTTTACTCGCGTGGAGTAAGTTGGGCATTTGAAATATCTGGAGAACTGAGCACGATATAATGGTTCATTGTATGATCCGTTTGTACAGGAGAGACGAAAAGACGCTTTTGGCAATAGCAATCAAATGTCTTTGATGAACCATGTGGTTCAGAAGACAATGATATTTGATGTTTTATTGTATAAAATACGCAATTTAATGTTTTCTTTCGTGATGAGACAGACGAATCGTCTTTCTGATAGCATGCGTCACGCCGTTACAATTGCAGTGACACCATTCTCGACCTGCTTATTACTGCACTGCGCTTGTCTCTCCAAGACGTTAGTTCTTATGACCGTTTGCCCAGTAATTTCACTTGCTACAGTTGTGTGTACATACTGGTTCAAGGCAGAATATGTGACACTGGGGTCCCCACCAAGTCGGTATCTAGCTATAATGAGTTGCTTGAGAAAAAACAAACAAATAGTACAGACACTGGAAAATTATAGACATAGATATAGAATACTATAGGTATAACGAGTATCATCAGATGTAATTGTGGTCAAAGGCTAGCCTATCAGCAGTAAAAATAGGACTAACCACAGCGCTCGGATTTACTTACTATCTTGGTGATCTCTAGGTATACCTCTAGAATGCGATACAAGTACAAACCTTTCAAGTGTTGTAAGCGGCCTGTACTAATTAGGTGAAGGGCATTAGTACTTTTTTGAAATAGACGCTGTTGCAAAAGTGGTCTTGACTTTGACTGTCTCCATTTTCTGTTACTAGAAAATTATTTACTCTTTCCCTGTTAGGTGCCGGGATAAATGCACCCCCATATCTTCCTATGGGAGTCGTAAGAGGCCACAAAGGGAAAAATACCAAAATGTGGGCAGTGGTGCCTTTATGAAGAACCATTTTATTAAAATGCGACCCCACGACGCCTGCTAGCGTAGGTATTGAGGCAAGCCATGGTTCAACGATGGACGTCATCACTGTTACAGAATTGATTATTTAGTGCCATTTACGAAATTTGCCCATTTACACTATAAAGATTTATTTTACTTGTACCCTAAAAACTGCGTAATTTTTTACCAATACTCGGCTTTGACTCATTATTATGTCTGATTGGGTTTACAAGCTATAGACTGACAGAGATGGTAAATATACTGAACCTATGATACATAATACATGTGATCTCGTTTCACCCTTTTTTGGGTACGGAAGTTGATATTTCTAATATTAGTTTTGACGTCAAATGCTCATTTGTTGCGCTAAACGATTGCTAAATTTCTGTTCTATGGAAAATTTAGGACAGAAAATAAATTGTCATACTACACAATACGTTTGTGATGAATATTCCATCGAGGATCCATTATCGTCAACTGTCTAATTATTTAGATACGCAGAACTAAGAAACGATGTCAACTAATAGTGCCACGTGGAAACAAAAAAAAAACACCGTTACTATACGCGAATATTTAATCATGATAAAGCAACTCCTTAATACGTTTTTATGTGATTGTGACGGAATACAGATATATTATAGATACCAGACTATAACATATGCACTTCGTACAAATTGTCGATTTACGCTGCGCCCGTCACCCTGACACATACAATTATTAAGTCTTATGTGCCTGTTAATTTACTATGTCTCTCAAGGACTGCAGCCGGAACACTCTGTTAGATGCATGGCCACAGATTTTCTACTTGAGAGTTGTTGCTAGCCAGGCGAGCATTTGCAAAATTCCCTAGCCCATAACTACCCTATAACGACTGTCATCCTAAGACAAAAACTTGTCTGATGGCCGGATGTGTTCAATATTTAAATGTCACCCATCCAAATAATTGCCGCAGTGGACGATAATTAACTTAGTTGATCAAGTTTGGAGCAACAAGGTTAGCTCTGCCAGGGCCCTACAAAAAGCGGGTAGAATCTCGGGCGGGTTGGCATATTTGCATACATATACTATAATAATATGTAGTTATACTTATATGACGTCACGTTATTTTCCCGGGGGGTATATAGAACTACGGACTTTCACTTGCTGTGACCTTCGCATATGTCTCTTGCTTCCTTCACTTTCATTACATTCTTTATAATCTGTCGTCTGTCAGAATAGGTCCGCCAAGGTCTTCCTCTTTCAACTGTTCCATTGTCACTAGTCTTTAAACGGGATTTCTTTCGATAGATATAAAGAAGTTTTATTAGCCCTTTAGTATTTTTTACAGGCAAGTCCAAAGTACATTTTACACATATTTATACTACTTAAATAATTCTAAATAGGTCTATGTAAATAATTGAATAAAATTTTGTAATTGTAATATTTTTACACTTAATATAGTTAAATCATTTACAGTTATCACGTTTGCACTTGTCCTAAGAACAAAGATTCTACAAGCTGCATTGAAATGTATTCTTTTAATGTGTAGAAGGGGTTGGTTTTCAATAAAGTTCTTAAGTTTTAGTTGGAACAAACTATAGTTTAAGGTGGTCTAGCTTTTTGGTAATTAAAAAATACATCAGTATTTTCGAATAACGACCTTGTTTATGTAATTTAGCTAATCTGATTTTTGTTTCAACCCAAATTTCATTATTTTTTATAATTCGCTTTTCCAAACCCAAACCATTCCAGTACACCATTCTCAACTAACGTTATTGTGCCTACACACTGCTTATACAGCAGTTATTAATTTCACATTATGGTAAATTTTATTGTCTGTGGTTTGTGCGTCGTAAGTTTTAAGTATGGTCGGGTTTAGTGACTTTTACAAAATGTTGAAGAACGCCATCAATAATGGACTCGGTTTGTGCTTTTAATATAAGCTTTTAATATGCTTGACCATAAAGTGGTTCGTTTTAGACCACAGGGGTCTAAAACTAAGCTAGTTAGGATTCTGAAATTTCGGTAATTGTTGGTACAATATTATATTATTATATTATAAAAGATGAAATATAGGTATTATATTATAAAAGATGAAATACTGAAAACGCTGATTTATAATTTAGTCTTGAAGCTATGATCAAATCAACAAAGAGCCAAACCCAGTTGCTGACACTCTTATAATAAATCAATGTTAGATTTTGAATAGAGTTTTTATTGTTAGGATCAAATAAAACAAAATTAAGACCAAATATGATGTTACATTTGGTCTTAATTTTGTTTTAACTTCTTACAATAATCTCACGTTTGCAGTACCGATATAATATGTTAAGTTGTTTCTATAACATAACAAACGGAGACACAAGAACACAATGAAAGTATAGAATTCGATTTTATATCCAGTCTCCTTCCTGACATCAACCCTTTTAAACTCTCTTTGTTGGTAGTAATACCAAACTTTCGTCTGCTAAGCGAACATCAGTGCCCTAAAGAAACTATAATGTTATGGGTGCTATTGTGCGCCTAGTGTGTAACCACGTCATTGTAAGTTATGGCATGCTGCTCATTAAGGGCATTACTTCCCTTAGGTTATTCTCAACGGAAGTGGAACATTAAATTCTTAATCTACACGGCTTTATATGCTTAAGCATTAATCATAATTACGTCTTAATCTAATGATCTAATTACTTTATTAAGGCTCTATAAATTAGTTAATTTATATAGCCAATTATAAATCCAATTAAGGTGATATATAAAAATGTGCAAAGGCTTTAATTACCAGTTTTTCAACCCTTACATGTAATGCAACTTTAATCTAAGCTTGTTTTCAAACCCTACATGTATTGCAACTTTAATCTAAGCACGTTTTCAACCCCTACGTCTAATGCAATTTTAATCTAAGCACGTTTTCTACCCCTACGTCTATTGCAATTTTAATCTAAGCACGTTTTCAACCCCTACATGTAATGCAATTTTAATCTAAGCACGTTTTCAACCCCTACATGAAATGCAATTTTAATCTAGGTAAGCACGTTTTCGATAGCGTTTTGACTCTTTGTCGTTACATGAGGTTTCTTCAACTTTGTCTGATTGTAGACCCCCAAATAGGCCCACGGATAGGCAGAAGTATAAAAATACCTTTTTGGTGATACGGTTTGGTCCCTTCTAATAGGAGATGAGCATATCGCTACCGTAAGTTGGCATTTCTTTCGTGATTGCTACTGAAATTTTTATTTGTCAATAAAACTCTTTACATTCGGAACAGCCGAGATCCTTAAAACTCATAGAAAAAAACATTTTCCACTTCAATTTAACTTTAATTTAAATATTTCCTTCAATGTTAAGTTACAGTTACATATTTGAGCCGTTTGGTGTAGAGACGTTGGGTCCGTGGGGACCGGGAGCTCATCGTATTTTCCAAAATTTATCAGAGCGCTTGGTCGATGCGACGCGTGATCAAAATGCTGGCACCTATTTGGCTCAAAGAATAAGCATTGCAATTCAACGGGGCAATGCTGCCAGCATGCTGGGCACGCTGCCAACTGATAGTGGGCTAGAGCATTTGGACTCCCTATGAGTCCAAATGCTTTTACTGTAGTAGCTGTAGTATTGTAGTAGCTGTAGTGTTGTATATAGTTTGTAGTATTTGTTTAATAAAGGCAGACCGCCAGAAAAAGGTTTTCCAGCATTTTATGATTCACCACAGCATGCATCAATGGCAGATACTATACCATAAGCTGTGCCTGTAAGCTTGAAATATTAAAAAATACCATGAACTGGATTGAGTACTCAATATCGGCAGACGTAGGTAAGTGCTCTGTACCTACGTCATCAATGTGTCATTAACCAATGTAAAATAAAACTTCATTAACCCACGCCACGTCTGAAAAAAAAACACAATCCCAAGAACAAGTCATTGGCATTTTAAACCTTTCTGAAGACCTACGTAATTACAAAAGCCTTACCTAGTGACGTATTTTGCGTCGTCATATCCAGAATCTGAGCTCTCTTTGTGGTTGAGCTTTCGTTCGTTTTTTTAATAAAAACAGCTATCATGTGGCTTGCACGAAATTATTATGCAGAAGTTTAAGTTAGTTGGTGGTGGGAGAGAAATGTTAAAGTTACATTTGCCACTTATAGTGAATGAATCAAACCAATTTAACGTGCCCGCAGTACATCCCCCCATAGGCAGACAATATCAAAAAGACGGGTAACTAAACAATTTTATCTTTGATTAATCCTTAGCTCTTTCAAATAACCAGCAGCGTTTTATTTATCCAGAATGGTTATAGAAACAAACTCTATTTTGATGTTTAAACTATGAATGGTAACTAAGTATTTGCGAAAAACATTGTCTTAGATTTTGATGGCAATAGGCTTGGAAAACAATCAAATGTAAGCATATTTGAATACGGATACCTAATGAGTTCATGGTTGAATTTAAAAATGTTTTAATATAAAGTAAATTCATACCCATTATCTTATCATTTTAGTTAGATACTAAACGCTACGTACCTACTTACAGTAAGCATAAAAGTAAAAAACCAGCCAGGTGCAAGTCGGATTCGCGCACCGAGGGTTCCGTATAAAACCTGTGGGTATATAAGTAAATTAATTTAAAAATATTTTTTTATATGCTGTAACTAAAAAAATATGCTTTTCGTAATTTTTCTTTATCTGTGCTATAAGACGTTGCTTCGTACCAAATTTCAAGATTCTGAGTTGACGGGAAGTACTGTACACCCACTGTGTGTTTCAGCTTGATACCTCCATGCGTCCCTGAGAAAAAGGGTCTTGACAAACACAGAGACGGCAACAAAGTGATCCAATAAGGGTTACGTTTTTTTCCTTCTGTGGTTTACCCTAAAAAGTGACAAGTGTTTCGTACTTTTTGCCGGGTTTTTCCCTGTAGTTAGATGGAGGTAAGATAAAAAAAATCGAGGCAAGCAAACCAAATAAGTATGTTCGTTAGTATTTTTTTCTGAGTATTGTTGTCAGTAAATGTTACGTAACAAGACTGAACGTTATTCTGCCCCCAAAATTAGGTTCAAAAACATCATTACGATGGAGTTTTGGTAAAAAAAAATTTTTGTTTTTTTATTATTAGGTTCATGAACTTAAAGTATGACGCAAAGTTTGAATGTGTTACTTATTGTTGCGAGCGACAACATGTAAATTCATTGAAATGTAACAAAAACCTAGGAAATTTTAAATATAATCTAAACACTACAAAATACTACCATCGGGCTACTCAAATCTAGGTATTTCTTTCAATTGTGCACTTATGATGAACACAAAAACGTTCAAAAAACACTTTACTCGCATGACGGCCGCATGCTATGATATTTTACTTCTTGTGTCAATTGTAATTTGCTAAGCAAACCGCTATAATAATGTACAAAATATATTCTGTGTTAATTTAAAACTATACCCTCAGCAGTCCTTGAGAGAATAAAATTACAGGCACACGAGACTAACAATTGTTTCTCGGGGAGACGGGCGCAGTGCATACTTAGTTCAATTCTACTTCTAGGTTAGCCTAAACTACATCTTCGACCACATCATCACTTACCATCAGGTGAGATAGTGATCAAAGGCTAACCTATCAGGGATAAAATAAAAATTGCTATCCACAATTGAATAAATTCCTTTTAGTTCGACATTGATAATTTCTAATTCATGAAAAAATTATATAACCACAAAAGAAAAGCAAACCAGCGATCTGTCTGTAGTTATAAATATTATACGATTAGGTACTTAACTTAACCGTAAAATACTTCATTTTGAGGAAATGATAAAATTAAGCCGCAAATCAAATCTTAATATGCATTTTTACGTATGAATTTCCGTATTTTTATTATATTACTAAGATTAATTCTATTTTAAGTCGATGAATCGTAAGCATGCTGGTAGCTGACTTTGACCTGAGTTGATCTATAATTAATTATAATACCGATGTAAACAGTTTCATTTTTAAACGTCACGACAATTATGTAGGAATAAAATCTGACGTAAAGTTAAAAAATATGGCGATTTACCTATCACATATTCACACTAGTTACTAAATAAAACTGTTACATTTAATAACAAAATGAGTCAGTAACAACTGTGAATACGTTATCGTGAAATCGCCATTCTTGTATGATTGCAATCAGATGTTGTTAGTAACAAAATACATAATTAGGCCACAGTACAAAGTATATAACATATTTTTTTAGAGATGTTTCAGTATAAAAATGCAAAATAACCACGATTATGTGTATATTGTGTGCGTGCATCGATTTTACTGTAGAAGCAGTGATGTCTCAGTGGCATTGGCTATGGACTGCCGAGCAGCAGGTCCATGGTTTGAATCCCGCCGCGGGCTTGAGCTTCACCGCATGGTAGCAAGGCATTTTGCGAATGCCCGCCTAGCTAGGGACCACCCTCAAGTATAAAATCAGTCGCGAAGCACCTAACAGTGTGTTCCGGCAGCAGTCCTTGAGAGCCAGAAAAAATACAGGCACATGAGACCTAACAACTGTACGTCTCAGTGTGACGGGCACAGTGCAATTCGTCGTTGACGAAATGCATCTGTTATAGACAGAGGTTAGTCCACTTAAGAAATCACCTGTTAGTTTGTTCTGAACATCTTGATTTTCACTTTACAGACAGACATTCATAGTTTGGTATTATAGTAGTACATAATGGATTATATTATAATAGCTCCACCTCTAAAGTTCAATGAAATAATGCACAGCAACGTGAGCCAACACGTGATATACCTGCGTATGATATTAATTTTTTTGATAGCGACTAAATAACTCTAATTTAATGTTTTATTGCTTTAAACAACAACCATAATTTAGTATTGTTTCGTAGCGGTTATGATGCCTTGGGAATTTAACTAATCCAGTAATTGTATTCGGTTGAAAAAACGCGTTCTTTTGTTTATATCGGTATCAAAAGATCAATGCTAAGGAATCAAACAATTTTTCTATGAGTGAATGACCTGGCAAACAGTTCAACTATTATTTTTTCTCTTTGGCTGGAGGTCTCACAGACCACCCGACTAACCACGCTCAAATGATCAAAAATACTATTAAATTGTTTCAATATTACATAAAGCTAATGTGATTTTATTAATAACACATTAACAAACTAGTTACAACACTACAGCTACTACAACGAAAGCATTTAGGCAACATACAGGGCATTGCAGACCTACGGGTAGTCTAAATGCTACCAGTTGGCAACGTGCCCAGCATTCTGACAGCATTGCCCCGTTGGATTGTTGGATAAAATAAAAATGAAATTAAAAAACTAACCCCTAATTGCCATTGTGTGTAACGACATATTTTTAGAGTTTTTTTGTAAAAAGTAGGCATTCACCAAACATCGAAACGATGGCTGATATATACATTTTACATTGCCGCGTCAGGTGTCATTTTCTAGAGTCGAGTCGAGTACAAATTTATATTTTAGAACATTTTTATGAGTTATAAATTTAGTATTTAACGAGACTTAATCGCCATAACAACGTTTATATTATATACATCGACGTTTTTTCACTCTTTTTAGTGATGCATAATGCTTACAAGATCACCTAAAATAGTGTTCAAAGAATTGCAATTACCTTTAAGTAATTCAAATATGCAAATACATTTTTCAGTTAATTGACTATAATTAAGAGACGAATTCCTTAGCATTCCATGGTTTAGTTCCGATTCCCCCATTGTCTCTCGGCAGCGAAACAAGCCGAGATCCGAACCACAGTGGTGCCCTTGAGCTCGCTGTCACCCCTCCCGATAGTAGCGTAGCGTTTTCGGCGCTCGCAGGAGACGGAGGTATAAGGCACTTTTCGCCTTATGCGCCCGTCTCAGTAGAAGTGCCTTCGGCGCTCCATAGCATTGCAGAGGAAGAGTCCTCAAAAGCTGACGACGATCCATGATACCTCTAGTGCCACGATTGTCGATAGGCGACGGTGATCATTTACCACCAGGTGATGCCTGCTCATTTATCCTCCTATCCCATACAGAACAGTTAAATTAGCTTAGCACCGACTCTGTTGACCTGTGAACATTATTTATATTAAATTTTGTTATAACTAATAGACGTGTAGATTTGAGCTTTGAAGGCATGACAGTCCACGGTCATAACACGACATTATCCAATCGAACAGAGTTTAAATGTATTATTAAATAATATTTTAAATCTTAATACTGCAATTAAATTGAGACAATTCTTGACATTGGATTGAAAACTTTGATTAAAAACCTTCCTGGGACAATTTCAAATTAAATACTGGCTTAAAAAAATATAAGTATTGTATTCAAATTTTTTTAAAGAACCGCAAATGTGTATGTATCTAATATATCTAATGCCATTTTAACGCTCTGCGCGGCACTGCTTCGCGTTTTTACCTGGAATATTAGATATTTCTCATATGCCTCCAGCTAATCTTAATATAAGATAACTAACTATAATATACGTACGAGGATTTTAATTTGCTTTTTATTACCATTCATAGAAATATATTTTAACTGAGATTAACTTTTTAACCCGAGTAGGTAAATAAGTAGTCCTCAGAGATAAAAATAAACCTAGTTGATTACCACACGATAAAAGCTGCACAGGGGTTCAGTGAACCTTTCTATACATTAAGCGCTAGTAGCGAAGTTTGCTAAGCTGTCCTTAACCGATCAGCAAAGTATAGCAACGCCCGCGTGGCTAGCTACCACCCTCAAGTAGAAAATCTGTCGCCAAGCACCTAACGGAGTGCTCCGGCAGCTGTCCTTGAGAGCCAGTAATTCTAGGTAAGCCTGAACAACATATTCGACCACATCATTACTTACCATCAGGTGAGATAGTGGTCAAAGGTTAACTTAAAAGGCATAAAACAAATACATATTTATTAGTTAAAGTATATAGAGTCCGAAGCCTGTCACCTTACCAAGTAGATGACAAAGGTTTGTCTCCTTTCACATATGACCAAAATTTACGAACGATATCCTGCGAAAGTGGGTGTGTGGCATCTCTGCCTGTGCTTTCGGAAATATTCGATAAAATTTCATGTTATTTTGACAAGCTTAGTATGAATGCAGATATATTGATTATAATAAGCAATATACCTAGTATCCATGGTCAATAAATGAGCAATTACAACGTGTAGATCAGAAGTCGATCGATTACATACCAATAATATACCTGACTTGCCACAAAACCTGTCCAAATGCGCAATTATCTTAATTTATGCCTCTAAAAGCGCCGCTACATATTATAATCAGAAACTATTTCGACACTGTATAAATCAAAGAAGGAAGATAATAATCTTAATTCTTAGTTTACATGCAAAAAGTTAAAATGTTTAGTTGTTAGATTTATTGAGATGCAAAGTTGTGCTCAATGACGTTCTTAAGTTTGACATTATGATGACGATTGTACTCTTCACTGAAGCGGATGCTTCTTGTACAGTCGCCTGCAATAATACTCGTAAGTATACACAATGAAATTTTCAAAATTGTGGCAAAGCTTATGTGTCTCTCTATGTATATAGAAGTATCTTAAAATCAAAGAATAATTTGAATTGTATCACTTATGTGTATAATAACTTCAATCACTAGGAGTTTAGTGACATCACATTATTATGAAAATAACGAAGTGTATACTTATTATTGCAGGCACTTATTATTGGTCACAACACAACACCCGCGTTTTGCATGATTGGTTTTTGGTTCTACAGGGATGATCTTTTTGTCATCTGCTACTTACAGCATATATATATATATATTGTTATTGTGACGGACAAGCTCGAGACCTGATGTTAAGCGGACTAACCTCTGCCTATAACAGATGCATTTCGTCACAAGTCACGAATTGCACTGCGCCCGTCACCTTGAGACATAGTTGTTAAGTCTCATGTGCCTGTAATTTCACTGGCTAGCAAGGACTGCTGCCGGAACACTCCGTTAGGTGCTTGGCGACAGATTTTCTACTTGAGAGTGGTCGCTAGCCAATTCGCAAAATGCCCTTCCCCCATGCGGTGAAGCTCAAGCCCGCGGTGGGATTCGAACCATGGACCTGCTGCGCGGCAGTCCATAGCCAATGTCACTGAGCCATCACAGCTTCAAAACAACATTGTAGACTATTATCTACTGCATGCATATATTTACTGTGGCCATACGCTGTGTTGACAGTTTACATTTTTAACGTGGTAAAAGATTGGTATTTTTAGGTCAACGAATCAAGAATCAATTTATGTATTTGTTCAAGCATTTTATTACCACTCGAGTAGTGGGCTAAAGATTTATTTTTATTAGCATATTATTGTATTTGAAAAGCTTTATGCACATGTATTTTTTGCTCGCGAATGCTTTGATGAGTTGTCAAGCTAAAATAAACAGACTGAGTTGTACTGACGACTTTTTGCAATGTATACCGAACGTATTTTTTTGTAGTTTTAAATTAATTCTGAAAAATAAATTCGATGTTTAACTTTCTTAACTTGTTCTCATCAATAGGATAACAAACGGATACATCGACACTAAAATAACCTCCTAACCTACGAATAATAACGTAGCTCCTAACTTTGACTTCCTTGAAGTCCTGGGATAACGAAAAGAACATTTTTTACAGTTACTTTAGCTTTCAAGACAACTTTGCATTTGAGGATAAAAAGATTCTATTCTAAATCACTCAAAACCCGGTTCTTCATGAAGTACGCAAATTAACGTAAATCATTCGATTTTTATATCAACTTGTTGATACAAGCTCTATTTTTCTCTCTAAGTTTCTATTTAGTTATTTTAATAACAAAATAGTATAGATCATATTTTTTTCAAAAGGTTAGATATTACAAAATTACAAATATACGAAAGAAAAAATTTAAGACATGTGCGGGATTCGAACGCGCGTCCATCCACCCCTTTAGCCGGGGTATGCTCTAACCAATTGAGCTAACATGACATGACGTCATAACTCAAATCTTTTCTATCGTTCTTTAACCATCGTATGGAGCTTTTTTCTATCGTATATCTTTGTAATTTTGTAATGTAATCCGCATAGCAGGCGTTATTGCAAGCATAACACCATTAATATTATGGTATTTTTATAATTAACGACATATTTTTTTAGGCTTGCGCGGTATGCCCGTCTTCACCTGTGCGCGGAAGTGTATCCATCTATTTCTTTTAACTAAGAGAAGACAATATCTACTCATTTTGGTATCTACGAATCGGGTAGGTAATACACTGAGAAAAACGACTTAAAGGCTTAAATCAAATTTGACCTTTTACCGTTGAATTGTAACTACGTAAGATGAATTCACAACTCTTAAGATGATTTTTACCAATCAATAAAAATGTACCATGTTTTGTAATAAACACAACCGTCAAAAACGCCTTCCGTAAAGGATTTTCAGAATTGAACTTGATATACGATAATAATTGCAGTATTGACCATAAAATATACCTTAATTTTACGGCGGCTTATATACGGTGATTATCACTATAACGTACGACTTAATCAGCCTCATCGAAAAGTCAATATTTAAGAAAGACCACAAAATACACCTTAAATGAAGACGAAAAGAATCATTCGCCTTCACTGACCTCGTTGAACGCCTTCTAGTTGGAAGGCGTTTTTGTATGTATTTACGTTTGGTCGGTTTTTCGCCTTATACCATATAAATTGGCCGTCATTAGGGCGCTTTTGACTTTAGATTTTTCTCAGTGTAGTAGTGTTTAGTTTGGCTATATATTTTATCGGCTATCAACATCTTTTACCATACACATATCAGGCTAGAATATCAGTATTAAAAAACGTACAAGACATTAAAGTCAAGTTTAATTCGAGATTATACATAATACCTATCATTTTAATAACTCCATTATTATATTAATAGGTCACTTCAATAAATAATGCAGACCAAAATTATTATTTGTAATTACTTACATTAAGTGATAAATCAAGTTTAAAACGACCGTTTAAAATCGAAGGCCTGCCTGGTTTCCTGCGGTCTAACACGTCCGACGTACATCGCAAAAACCACGAGTTATGATGAAGTTCTATGATTGATTGTCGAAGGGTATGATAAAAAAAATGGATAAATTGACCATATTATAAATTCAAGGTAATATTTAAAGGTTTATTAGGACGGGAGGTGACTTATGTGAAGATGCAAGAATGTTTTTTCCCTTAGATGTTCGTTGTGATTTTTTACCAACACTGAAATAATTAAAAAACTCATCATAATTCAGACTTAACTCTTCCAATGGAACAATCACTGTGGCACAATTTATGCTTTTTTACCGACTTCAAAAAAAGGACGAGGTACTCAATTTACCTGTATTTTTTTAAAATGTTTGTTATCTCTAAACTTTTGACTGGGTGAACCGATATTGATGATTCTTTTTTATTTGAAAGCTGATGCTTGCCATGTGGTCTCATTGAAATTTCATCAAAATCGTTAAAGCCATTTTTTATTTACACTCCAATAACTGGAAAGTATTTTTCTATCTTGATGATTTAGTCATTGACCCAGAATGACAATCGATCCCATAAGTAGCAAGGGTTACTAAAAAGAATGACTTTTTTTTACCGTAAAATGGAACCGACTTCCACACTCAAATGTGTGATATAACTTATCGAAGTCGGTACCATGACGGTTCAAAAGTACCTGTTATCACAATATTGTGCAACAACAATCTTTCGGAAAATATTTTTTTCCTCTATTTAGTCAAAAAAATATTTTAAAAAGAGGCTTATATCCAGTAGCTACTCGATCTTCAAATGATGACATAAACATAACTTAATCTTAAGAATATAAATAGGCACAGCAACTATTAAAATTACATACCGGTTAATACTCGCAGTCATTAAATGTAATGTATAAATTGCATTGAGACGATCCTTTTGGAAGTTAATGATATAATAATTGTAATTTTTAAATTGAAGAATGCCAAAAGTAAAGTTCAAGGGGATGAATGTCTCTATTTTAAGTATGTATTACAAAGGACGCTACCGGAGGTAAATGGTGATAATCAGACATTACGTCAGACGAAATGATGGCTGCCAATATTGACAGTTTTTAACAATACATGAACATTATTAATAAATTCAGGCGTTACTTTACGGAAATCCATATTTACTAATAATTGATATGGATAGTTCGCTTGAAGAGTCAAGATTTCCTGACGATGCTTCGTACAGAAGGATGCATCGGTTGGGCTTCGTGACTTTTATGACATTACGTTAGGTTAGCAAGAAAATTTGGTGGAATTGTCAATAGATATATATTTATATTTTGCAAGTGTTTTTCTTATTAATTTAACGTTCTCAATACTTTAAAAATATTTGTACATTATAAATTGCAACTAAGGTTTTTGCCATTACTTAAATTATACACGGTCTGTAAATATTTACTGCTAAATATATCCAATACATTAAATATGAGCTGTTAGTAAATTTAACAGTTAATTTTGACTGAAATTAAACAGTTCATTCCGAATATGGAGACTGATGATAACAAAAAAATACTTACATAATATTTTTAATAACTACCTTTATGATGCTTTCAGAGAAGTTATTAATGACAGAAGGTCTCAAAAAACATGATCTTTGAAACAAAATCAAATAGCACGCTGCCAACTGGCTAGAGCATTTGGAATAAATTCTAATTTAATCCTGCAATGACTTGTAGGTTGTCTCAATGTTTTTATTATAGTAGCTGTAGTGTTGTATGTATATAGTTCGTAGTATTTTGTTAATAAACGCATTCCGCCGGTTAAAAAATGCAACTAAATAAATGAACATAACACGTGTATTATACAAATAATAAATAAATGAATGAATATATTATCTATACACAAATTTTCCATAATTAACAGTGACTGTAGTCAATGGGTTGACTCACTACAGAATACATTACTGTACCTTTGTAAAGCGCTTCGATCCGTTAGAATTGTTGTTTATGTCCACTTAATAATGAAGTGCTTCCTCTATATCAACCAACTTATTTTGTTACAGTAATCAAAGATGGTTGTGGGAGCTGCCAAGAAGACCTTGGAGAGTCTGCCCAGCAAAGGTCGGATCTCGGTCATGAAGATACAGAACTTCACTGTCACAAAAAGAAGTAAGTACCCAAAACTATATAACAACGTAGGTACCTATGTTCTGGTTAAGTAAAAGTTTCACATCATACCAACGGCCATAAAATCCACTGTTGAGCTGAAATCGAGACAACTTTAATTTCGAGCCATGGGTAAGGGTAAAAGTTTCATGCCGAGCCGTAGGTGTCAAGGGTAAATAAAATACATTAACGCCAACAAGATTGGAATGTATTCTAGTTACGCACAGAATGCGTAGCATCAGTTTTATCTGAATAAAGCAATATATATTGTGGGTAAACTTATAGTAGTTCAATATCTCACTGGGTATTTTTAAATACTCGTGCAGATTAAAAATAAAATAAAAGGCGATGGTAATCATCATACGGCTTAAAGTAAAGAGATTATTATCTGATTCGTATCTTTGAATATGTAAAAAACTTGTTGATTTGTTAATTCTTATGAAAAATAATGAAAAAATGTCTGTAGAGTTACAGCTCATTAAAACTGACATGTAGTAAAAAAAAATACTTCTACAGATTTTTGCATTATAATATTATTGTATTCCAGGCAATTTACGTTACCAGTATGTAGTTTTGTTGAAGTCAAAACCAAACGGTGTCGCACACTGAATGCTCGATTCAGTCAATATATCCTGTCTATTCTCAAAACGGTATTTGACGATAGTTCTATAACACAATGTTTGGGTATCAGACAATCTTTTTATGATGAACCAAGAAAGGGCCCACGTGATGTTAAGCGGTAACCTTTGCCTATAACAGATGCATTTTATCAAAGTGACGAAGCGCACTGCACCCATCGTCATTTATATACATTGGTATAAACATATAATATTTATGATTATAAAAAATTATGTTAAATAAATGCGACTTTTCTTTTCAGATTCAGTAATAAAACTAGCATACGGGATATTATTGATATTGATATCAATAGTGATGGCAGCGATTAATCCAATAGAGTTGGTATCGAATTGGGTAAGTTATTCTTTTAAACTCTTGTTTTTTGTGTTATGAGACCGACATATCCATTAAAGTTGTGTCACCGTCCTTTTCAACTTGACACTGCACTGTTCGTCTCTCCAAGACGTTACTTTTAATGTATCGTTTGCCTAGTATTTCAAAAAATCACTATAAAAAAAATTCACTATATTGTCCTTCACGTCTAAACTCAGTAGTGATTGCATACTACTGCTTCGAAGCAGAATTTTAAAAACTGCAGACACTATCTTATCCACCAAGACGACTCTTATTAAAAATACTTAAGCGTATCCTAAAACGAATCCCGCTTGTAACAATTTTTTGTGCATACTTGAAATTTTAAATTGTTACCAAATAAAGCATTACAAATAATGCTATTAACCTTGCTATGAAATAACCTACACAAATAACAGTCAAATCATTGTGATATAAGGCTTTAATCACAATAATTTGCCTGTTAAATTTTAAGCACATATGAAAGGTAAAAATCAATAGTATCTTCATCTTAATTACCTATTTTTCTTAGTGTTTTGTTATTCAATTCATGTCGATCATATCTATGGAAAGGGGGAATTAATATTAACCAAAGTGTTCTTTCATCAAAGTACCCTTTTCTAAAGTTTTAACTTTGACGTCATTCCTTGTTACGTTAACATAACCAAAATGAAAACATTTTACAAAACCGGTCGTAGATCCTATTTCGTCGACACACAAGCACGTCATTATGTTATTTAGTACTATTATAATATTAACCTTTATATTTTGGAAATTTTTAATGTTCTTTAATTTAAAAAGGACTTTCTAATTTCACCACATAAGTTTATTAGAGGTACGACTTTCGTCATCTGAAGCGAGACTTTGATTAATGTTTTTGAAATTGTTATATACCTCTTATAGGGTTTGCCATAATCTTGATATATGGCTATAATATTCAAAGCACGCCTATGAATTAATTAAATTTATCATATAACTTCATAATACTATAATATATCTTAAGGATTTAGATTAAACAATTTAAAGTACCTATGACTTCAGTTTTTCGCTTACGGACATCGTCAATAAGTAACTTTGGTTTGTGAGTAATATTCAATGTAACTACATAACATTTTTAAGAACTAGTTATATTATTAGTTTTGTCTGCACGTCATGTTTCCAATTATTATTCAGACACTATAAAAGCCACAAAGCTGAAATTTTGCACACTTATAGATAAAGTAGGTAAGAAATAATATTAAGGCCACAAGAGAAAATATTCAGACTGTAAAAATAATTTTGATCCTTTATAAATTGGGTAAGAAAAATAGTTATTTGTGTTACTAGTCCCTCAGAGCGAAGTGAGAGATACAAAAGTAGACGACTGAGCGCAGCGAGGCATTTAATGTACCCCGCATGAAAAACATAAGAATAATGGTTCCGACACACTATTTTTCATCACTACCTATAAGAAAGAACGAATTTAAAATAAGAAGAAAAATATTTTACCATACCCCATTGTAATACAAACTACTTTTACCCAGCCCATCGAATAGGGTATCCTTGACATGGAAATTTACCATCAATGCCACATCTTTAACAGACTTTTTAATATTTAAACAAAAACTACAAACTATATACAACACTATAGCTACTACAATACTACAGCTACTACAGTAAAAGCATTTGGACTCATAGAGAGTCCAAATGCTCTAGCCCACTATCATTTTTTAATATTGTTTCTAATTTCAAGTGGTAATATTCGATAGTATATCGCGTGCATCAAAATTTCAGACAGCGTGTTCTGTAAAATCTGGATACCGAAAATACTTTTGAAATAATCCCGACAAAAGTTGGTTTTGAGATATAGCCGACCATATTCCTGATACTGAGGTAGAGTAATGATGATTACTTATTGCCTAGTTTTATCTAAGGTAGTATGAAACGCTACATTAAGTATGGCTCAAAATGTTTTTGTCCACTTTCAACACATAATTTCTTTAGTGAACGTAGAACTTGTTTTGTAATATGTTTTTGTCTGAAATTTTATATCCTTGTATATACGAGACTATAAAATCTGAACAAAAACATAATTTTTTTAGTGCGTATCATACCGTATAATATGATTTATTACTTTTATAACGCACACGAATTTTATGGCTGCGTGCTTTAAATTATTAGCATAATTCCTTATAATTATTATAAGTTTCGTGTGCGTCAGTGAAGTTAAGGCAACCGGTTGGGCACTGGTCAGGTGACGTCGAATCTGGAGATTAATTTATCTATGACAGAACTATTAAATGTTATCGCGTAGAATTAATTACAACATTGGTATGTCGTGCCTCCAGTTTTTGCTAAGAGTAGAGCAGCGTATGTTGTTTTTATGTATTCTAAATGCATGTGATAGTCATGACAAATTACCTTCGAGAAGTTCGAAGCTGATTACGTTTACGAATGTTTATCGTTTAGCTTAAATTATGTGTGTGAAATAAGTGTCCATATTAATAATCATAATCAATTTGCATAAAATACAATACTTTCATAATATTTACAATAGGAAAAAGCTCGTCGGTAGATCAATTTGTTTTGCAATGGGAAACCCAGTGTCCAAATTGTTTATGATTTTGTTAAAAAATTAACTTGGTTTAAGTCATAATATATGTTTTATATCTTCTACAAAAGTCTACCTATTTTATGGCTCCTTTAAAACGCATGTTTGTAGTCACGTACGTCTTACATTTATTACTGTATGCTACTAGCGAGTTTAGTTATGATGTTCTGTTTGTAAGTTCGCTTTTTGAAGTAACTGAATTATCTATCAAATATTTGATAGCCAGTAATTCTAGGTTAGCCTGAACAACGTCTTCGACCACATCATCACTTACCATCAGGTGAGATAGTGGTCAAAGGCTCACCTATCAGGCATACAAAATACTGTGAGTACGAATCACTTTAAAGTGGAAAAAAATGCCATAGTTATACACTACCTAAGAATATAATTATAATGTATGTTACTTTGCGACGCTTTCTACAAATATAAATGCATATACATATAAAAGGGTATTTTTAACTCCAAAACTGTAACTCGTAAATTGTCCTATGAACCCTAGGATGAAACTAAATCAAGTATGTGTCAATCACATTTCTGTATAAATAGGTAATCTCAATTCAGTAAAGTGGGCAATATGACTCGAAGCTCATATTACAAAATTCTAAAAAATACGGAGATATCGTAAGTCCATTGCCCCCTTTTATCAATATTTCCGGTATTGCTCTTAAAGATACACATGTGTAAAAAGTCATAACCTCGTTTTGATAAAAAGAATAGATGCTGCCAAAGAAGGTTATCGAGGTAATGTGTCATATGTTATATGTAATATAACCCAGTTAGTCCAACAATAAATTGGTTATTTTGGAACTGATAACAAGTTGACGTTACTGTTTTTTTAACCTTTTCAAATTGTCTCTACATTAAGAATATATAACAAGATTTTGTGGTATGATATGAACGTATATTTTAACGAGAATACTTATCTGTTAAAAATGACTTCCTATGGAGAGAGTTACTCATAGAATGAACGTTTTAACGTAGGCACCCGATTACTGCACATAGTAATTAAACAAAATCGCGTATATTTATCATTATTTTTGTCCCGACGTTTCAAACACTTTGCAGTGATCGTGATCACGGGGTGATTAATTGGTTTTATTTGGGTGCGCACCATTTGGAGTTAAATTCACCAAAAACGATAAAAACGATCACACTCCCAAAAAGTTGTTCCACTTGGGTCTTGGCATTATATACGCCATAAACGCTATGAAGCTACTGGAACAGTTTGAATTACCTACATCTTATGTCAAAGGTGACATAATTGGCAAATTTTAGTGACATCCTTAGCGTTCTTATCCTAAATGGAACAGGGGAGAACAGTTACAAACGATCACACTGATCATAACCATAGCTGCGTCTATGGTTATGATCAGTGGTCAAAATTATCGAAAATAACGAAATTAGCGTCAAATGGAATACGCGCTAAGTCACAGTTATTGAGAAATTATTTGTCCGCTGAGCTATTAAGAAATTATTTGTCCTACCGTCAGAAATATTTATTACGTTCCGTATTCACGCAGTATTCGCTCACAGTGTCCAGAGGTCTTGCAGATTTGTGTCGGCCAAGGGATTTAATCGCGTATTTTTATCATTATTTCTGTTCCGACGATCCAAACACATTGCAGTGATCGTGGTCATCGTCGTAGGGACAAAAATAATGATAAATATACGTGATTTAAGCCATTTAAAGTTGTTCAATTACTATGTAGGCACCCGACTTGCTATAAAGCCGACTCTGCTCTGCAGTTAAATAATACGAAGAACTATTATTGTTAGTTCAGTATCAGATCATAAAATACCCATGACCTACCAGTGACCTGCACGACATTGCAATGCTGGCATTGGTCTGTAACTGCCGCTGGACTAACGTTATAATTGAAGACTAGATGAGGTGATAACCTAATCCTAAAGGTATATTATTCATGGCATTTTGTTATGCTTTAGACTTCAGAGCATACTCGTATTACGTGAAATAATTAGATACATTTGGTAACTGTTCTTCACTTATTTATGATTTATATATTACTTAGACTTCATTGTCCGTCTGTCACCAGGCTACATCTCAAGAACAGTGATAACTAGATAGTTGAAATATTCACAGATGATGTATTTCTATTGCTGCTATAACAACAAATACAAAAAATAAAATAAAATAAATATATGGGCTCCCATACAAACTTATTTTTTTTTACCGTTACTTGCTCGATACTAATAACGGTGGTAGACACTTTAACTATTCACAGAATATTTAGTTACGGAAACCTTCGAGCGCGAGTCCCACACGCACTTGGCCGGCTTTTAATAGATCTTTTGCTTCTCTATTACCAGACGTATACTTGATTGCGTATTAATTAACAGTCACGTTTATAGAAAACCACTCTAGCAATTCGATTATACCTAGTGTTTCAGTGTCAGTACAATACATAATGTACGTACATAAACAGTTCCTTTGCGAAAATATTCCGATAAATATTTCTTTAAAATGTATGTCCCTATACAATTTTTATCAAATCTGGTTTTCTAAAACCGAATCCTAATTATTGTAGCTCGCCTGATGTAAAGCTATCAGACCAACATGTTCAGATCATATAAATGTTTTTCATGACACTGCGTTTGCCATCCAAAATATTAGATCTGGTAAGTCATCATGAATTCAATCCAGAACGCACCAAGTTTACGCAGTGTATACTTGGTGCGTGCGGCTAGGTCCATCCAGTTACTTTAGTTTATTTAGAAATACCAAACGCTTCAATTATTTTTATATTTATAGCTGACAGACTAGCCTTTGAACTCTACCTCACCTGGTGGTAAGTGATGATGTGGTCGAAAATGTTGTATAGGCTAACCTAGAATATTATTGGCTCTCAAGTATTCTGGAACACACTGTGCTTGGTGACAGATTTTGTACTTGAGAGTGGTGGTTAGCCAAGCGGGCATGCGCAAAACGCCCTACCACCATGCTATAACGACTGCCATCCAAAGACACCTTTTAAAAAAAAAAAAAAAAACCTTTTAAAAAGGCTTTTCTATGCTAAAACTGATAAAAGTGTTCATCATACTCAACTTTTTGTCAACTGTCTCGTAATAGTTGAAATCTTGTGTAATTGCCCGTTACAAACACCAATAACAACTTCGATTTTAGTTCCTTGCCTCTAGTTACTATTTTTCTCCCCAACAACTTTACCAGACCATCTCACACACTCACACGTTGAACACAGCCTCCCCTATTAAGGAGGTATTTGGCATAATCCCCACGCTTGGCAGGCTTGGGGAGATGGCAATTCTTAAGAAAGTGCCCACCTTCCACCACTTTTCTCTTATTGGCCTCTTACGGCACCCATAGCAAGATATTCGGGCGTTCAATTCTAACCCGGTATCCCACGGGGGAGTCTCGGTTATTGTCTTCGAATTTCAGTCTTTAATCTCCGTCGGAGGCTTTTGACCGGCCCTCTAACTCTAACACCTTGCATGGTTGTAGGATTTTTGCGAATGCCAGCCTGGCTTTGTAAGAAAACTTGTTCTGTATGCAAGTAGAAAATCTGTGTATTTTGCAGTTGCTTTTGAGGGTTCGTTTGCTCTACTATCACATTAAAAAAAGCAAGCAGTGATGGCCGAGCGGTATAGCTATGGACTGCCGTGCCGCAGGTCCATGGTTCGATCCCCTTCGCCGGCTTGAGGTTCATCATCAAGTAGAAAATCTGTCACTAAGCCCCTAACGGTGTATTCCGGCAGCAGTTCTTGATAGCCAGTGAAATTACAGGTACATGAGACTAAGCAACTATATATATCTTTAGGTAACGGGCTCAGTGCAATTCGTCACTTGTGACGAAATGCATCCGTTATAAACAGAGGTTAGTCCACTTAACATCAGGTGGGCCTCGCGCTTGTTCTGTCACAATAACATTAAAAAAAGAAAAAAATACTTACCTACTGAAATGCGTTATTAACGCTTTTTAAATTGATTAAGAATTGATATATAGAGTTACCTGATGAAATATTATGGAGGTCACCTAAATAAGTTTTATATATTCAAACATGCAATTTTAAAGTTTAAGCTTCACTTTATTTTGTTACACGATGAGTATACTAAATAAAATTAAAACTAGGTTACTTAAATATTTTCTAAAGCAATTTAGTTTCAGGCAGATCGGTTCGACCTGTGGGCCAACTTTCATCTCTTATAGTAATAATAACTTAATCTTACAGCTAAATTTTATACCTCTACGTCAAAGCAAGCTTACAATCGGTAATGGAATCGCTCAGCGTTTTGATGACGTCAAAACAAATTGTTTACTCTGTTCGCAAACTCTGACGTTACATTTATTACGAAGTATTACTGTTCCAACGACAAATCCGTCATGTTTATCCATCTTAAAAGTTACTTTCTACCAGCGGATTTAAACTTGATTTTGACTTTTTTACGGTAAAAATGGGTTTAATAATGTGAAAATTAAGTACAATGTTTTTATTTCTATTATACTTTAAAATAAATGCAGCAAAATTATTTGATGAGTGGAACTATAAAAGCTACAGACAGTTGTTGTGCAGCAGACAATAAAATATCGTACAACTATTGTAAAACCGCTCCATAACATCGTAGTTAGGAACAGTGCGAGAGGGATAACGCTATATTATAAACATCTTGTAACTCGTTTGCACATCCGTGATACATATTTAATTCGTTCTTTAAATAGGATCAAATCAATGCTTAACGCGATTGTGGGTCGGTGATAGTGTCTTCGAATTATGATTTTAAGCATGAAACAAAACGCTCATTTATTTTTAATGATGGTTTCGTAAAGGGAGTTGACCCCCTGCATCCATATTCAATCGTTGTAACCTGTAACCTGCTTATAAAAAAAATTGTGTGTTACCCATCAAATCCAAATAATTACGTATTGGGCTTTAAAGTACATTTTATAAAATGTATAAATTTAATTTTAAAACCCAACACGTTATTGTTTGAATTTAATGGGTAAAAATATTTTTTACCTTTACTTGAGCCACGTGTGAGTCACGAGAGTGTATCTGCATTTAAATCAGCATATATAAGGATAAACACGTGGATACTATGGAACTAATGAAATTAGCTTCGGTGGTATTATTTCAACTCATCTTTTATAATCCACTTAATAACTTAACACCTTTTAATTGAACTTATTTGCATTTTATTGTTTCAAAAACCTTTCAAACATTAATAAATGCAATTTATATGTATTCACGGTGTTAATGTGAAACTTGATAACTCTATATTATAACAATAATTGTTTTTATTTTATATTAAATATATATTTCTTCAGTTTGGCGCTAAAACGCTTGGCGAGAAAGCTCTAGAAAGTTACTTAAATTCTGTAATAAAAATGCGGATTAAGTACTATACACACATAACTTATTATAAGTTAAATAAATTCAAATGTGCACAACATTGAAATTCTTCAGGGCTTAATTTTATGCTACTGTAGTTCTTACTTGCAGTTATCAATGTGAACTTAAAAAATCCCACTAAGATAGTAAAAAAGCCATCACGCATCGATGAATCTGTTTCAACACGCATTGAATGTTCTAAAGGCTTACCTCCACAACCTTTGAAGATAGAAAAGGCGAGTACTAACTGCGCGAAATCTTAGTAATAGGGCCTGGTATGTAAACCAAAAAAATAAAACCTAGTCAAATATTCCGCGTGGAACTTTAACAGCGATAATAAATGTTAAGATATGTAAAATTCTTGTAGACCGGTTAGCGAGGATATTGTTATCGCTAATGTATGCAAGCACTTCTATGGTACCGCTTGCCAACATAAATTAAGTTAATTATATGTTATAATAACGTAATTATTAACGGCCTGTAGTTACAATAAATTCTTTACCACCTTAAAGAAACATAAACAATCTGTTTTACATTTTTATATTCTTGATGATTTTGCTAAGAAATTTTGAGTGACTGCTTAATTAAATATCCTTCTTGTATTCAAATAATATCGCAGTTAATGGATACTATATATTATATATTTATTTCTTACACTGCGTAACAGAAGTATTAAGTAATTGAAAATGTGTTCGGCAGATGGCGAAAGCTCGCTTCATTACTGTAAATGGTAAAATGTAAGTTTTCAATACACGCCTCTGTTTTTTCTGCCTTTGCATTCGAAAACGGTTGAGGATTTTCAGGTTTTTTTTTTATGCCTGATAGGTTACCCTTTGACCACTATCTCACCTGATGGTAAGTGATGATGTGGTCGAATATGTTATACAGGCTAACCTAGAAGTACTGGCTCTCAAGGACAGCTGCCGGAACACACCGTTAGGTGCTTGGGTGCTTTCTCTACTTAGGGTGATAAGTAGGTATATGGGCATTCGCAAAATGTTCAACCACCAAGCTATAATGAATGTCTCTTAAGATAACAACCGGTACTTACCGATAACGGCTTAACGTGTCCACCGAAGCACTGAAGCGCCTCAGTATTATTGCCATTAGCGGTCACCCATCTAAATCACGACCGCAGCGAATGTTGCTTAACTTAGTGAACAACTAAGCAAAATAGCCTTGGAAATAGATTTTTGAATGAGTTAACCTATATTTTATGAAATGGTTAATACTGCAAATGAGTAGAATCAATATAAATAGTTGGCTGTGTCCACAAACCTTCCCTCTTCAAACTAAATCGCTTCATTATTGAATGATTCATGCATCTGTTCATTCATATTTACGTCCTAGTAGGTGTTATGTTGACCGTGAAATTTGTTTGCACACGATCGCAAACAGAATGACCACGACAGATTTTCCACTCGAGTTCTAATGTTTTGTTTTTGACTCACACATAACCCCGAATTTTAAAATAACTTGTTTTATCTATTTGACGGAATATACACGTTTGTTTAATTGGGGGATTTTGATGATATCAACTTCAAGTGTGTTTGACAAAATACAAAAAACCGCAACCAAATCCAAAAGCTATTTGCTATTACTGCTACAAAGTTACGTGTGCACACATTACTAAAGAGGCAGTTATTAGTTTAGGTTTGTAGTTTCGAAAGCATGGGTGTCGATCCCTTCGAACAAAGATATTTGCAGTTGCAGTGCGGAGTTTGGAACTATGTCCGCTAGATGACAATAGACAATTACATGAGATGAGGCCATGTTTGGTGAAACGTGGACGTTTAGATGTCCCTGCGGATAGCTTGAGGGAATACAGGCGAGAGAATGATTTTTTAATGACATAATGCATCGTGGGGTGTCGAGCTAGAATCGCACCCTCATACTTTCCTGTGGGAGTCGTAAGAGGGAACAAAAGGAAAAATACTAGAATTGGTCAGCTGAGCCGTCTGAAGAATTAAGTACCCAAGACGCCTGCCAACCGTGGGAATTATGGCAACCCACCCTTAACAGGAAGGTCTTTTTAGAACGCTTTATAATATTCCAATTCCAGCCTATGATCCATATATTTAATTTAGAATAAAGCCGACCAAGGGAAATAACGCTTTCAATATCATAAAATACTCTTATCACTGATGGATGACCTTTTAAAGGGGATTACCCTTTATAAAATGACGAATCGCAAAGAATTTCGGATCTCTGCTACCAGGTGAAGCAGTGATGGCTCAGGGGCATTGGCTATGTACTGCCGTGCAGCAGGTCCATGGTTCGAATACCGCCGCGGGCTTGAGCTTCACCGCAGTGGAAGAAGTGGTGGAAGAAGTGGAAGTGGTGGAAGGGCATTTTGCGAATGCCCGCCTGGCCGCCCGCATACCACACTCAAGTAGAAAATCTGTGGCCAAGCACCTAACAGTGTGTTCCGGCAGCATTCCTTGAGAGCCAGTAAAATTACAGGCACATGACAACTGTACGTCTCAGTGTGACGGGCGCATTGCAATTCGTGTTGACGAAATGCATCTGTTGTATAGGCAGAGGTTAGTCCACTTAACATCAGGTGGGCCTCGGACTTGTTCCGTGACAATAAAATAAAATAAATATAAAAAAGGCAGATTTTTTTCCTTCATTATCAAAACTCAACAACCATTTATAGACAATTTTCAGTTAGGTTTAGAAAATCAAATATACAATTGTTAAATTATCGCACGATAAATTCTATACTTATTTGAAGACTATATATTTTATTTTATTTCTGATGGGCTATAGTAGATGTTGTTCATTCAGGCTAAACTAGAATTATTTTATATCAAGTACATCTGCCAAAACACACCGCTGCTAGTCATTCGGGCATCGGCTAAATGCCCTGCCATCATAAGACAACCGGGACGCGTGCCCTCCGAAGCACGGAAGCACTCAGTAGTAAATTCCACTATCGGTCACCCATCCAAGTGTTGACCGTAAAGGACGTTGCTTAACTTAGTTGATTGGTAAGGAACATCTATGCAAGTTATGCTACACGTCCATGGCTTTTTTTAAATTAACCATTGAAAAAGAAAATTCATGGTTACAAAGTACCTATCTACAATTTTAAAATAGCAATTGTAAATTTTGCAATTGTAAAGCTTGGAAGGGCAGGCACATTTGAACTGTGCACATTTTTGGCAATCTGTCAAAATTGATTTTCAGTTTCTTTTGTTCTACAGATTGGCACGCCATTGTGAAGAACTAACCAGTGTAACTAGGGCCGTGAGGTTTACCTACGTCTATCAATCACGTTGTAAATACGTTTGCTCCGTAATGACGGTACCACAGGTCGACATTTCACCTTTATAAAAATAGTGATGAAAACAAAACAACTTCAGCGAAGTACACGTGGGAGGGCATAGGTGAACGATTAGATGACGCGGCTGTACTTGGCTCTTTCTGTGTATGGTAAACATACGTAGGGACTTAAGTACGATTAAATGACATAGTGACCTTAGAAATTATACGTTATTCTAATGACATTCAATAAAAAATACATGTTTTTTTGTTTATGATATCAGTTCAGTGTAAAAAATTGTGGGTAAATAAAAAGCCACGTGAGAATCGAGCCTTGCCCTGTTAGTATTTCTAACAACCCGTGAAGCACATTTTTTTTATCGCAAATTAATAACTACGCTATGAATCGATGTTTTCAATATTTCTACCCACTTCAAAAAAGGAGGAGGTACTCAATACGACTGTATTTTTTTTTAGGTTTAAATAGAAGGAATGATTGTACGTATGAAAATTGCAGATCATTAACCAGTGTAGATTTGTGATGGACCACATAAGTCCAAAATTACATTTTTGCATGTGATTTACTCCCTGTAAAATTATTTAAATAAATTTCTAATTCAATGTTGGGCTTGGGTCAACATTAAACTGGACATGTATATTCTTCCAGTGTGTAATGCTTTCTGTTTGCGAAATAGGTAACTGAAATATAAGGATATACATGAATCAGAGTTACAAGACTGGCTTTCATTTTTCCCTTTGTGTTTAGTTTTGGGGAACCAAAATATTTCTATTTATAAATTTTAGATACTATTTTAAGATAAAAAGAAACTTTCAGGCGCTGTGCTATATAGTTTTACTTGAACATGTTTTACACAAAATATATTTAGTATTTAGCAGTAGGAAAATTACATGGTTATGTTTATCATATTTTCTAAGGCCAAGCTAATTTCGAAACACATTTCCTAAGAATTTTCTTGATATAATAAAATTGTAAAGTCAAGTCTTACTTTGCTTTTGACTAAAATATATTAATTATTTATGTATAATCAAATAAAAATAAACAAAAAAATAGTGAAACCTTGTCAAGAAGTACATTAATTAATATTTTCTTTTTAAGTTACTAGTATTGTGTTAGTAAGCGTTATTTAGTTTTACTATAACTGATGAAATTTCAGCAAATTATCATGGTTTTAATCTCTCTAAAACAATCTGAGGTTGCAATTTAATTTCCAACGATAAGCATACTCATTAAATCGACTGTCGTTGTTTAATCATCAGGTGTAGTGTAAAAACTTTTATAGCCTATAGGTTACCCTTTGTCCATTATCTCACCTAATGGTTAGTGATGGTCGAAGATGTTTTTCAGGTTAGAATAACCGGTTCTTAAAGACAGCTGCTGGAAAACACCGTTACGTGCTTTGAGAACAATTTTCTACTTAAAATGAAAGTCGTCTCAAAAACGCAAATTTTGAGCATTCTTTTTTAGAAAGAGTGTATCTACTCCTTACAGATATAAATAAAACTTATATTATTCTAAAGGATATGATATATATTATGCCTGATGAGATATCACGCCTGGTGGGCATTCTGGAAAAGCCCTATTATCATGCGAAAGGAACCTGCAGGTAGTTTCATAACCAAGTACCAAAAAATCAATATGCCATATTATAATATGTAATTGTTACTTTAAAATAAATTAATATTAATCGATTACCAAACATACCACAAGCATTCACGACATGTCTTGCCATAAAGAAACACGAAAAACGTCAAGTTCTTAAGATGTGTTTCTCTTCATATTTTCAAGGTCGAATTATTATTTAATGATTATGCTTATCGATGGAAATTATATGGCATCGCAGATGTTTAATGTTCTTTTTCCTAAAATAGTAATCTTCATTTTAACTATAGATTGTATTAAGGTACTTCCATTGATATACGAGGAGGTAAATAATATGTGAAATAGCTCACGTTTATTTTGCGAGAAGTTTGCTTTACTAGAATTGCTCCGTACTAATTATGTTTATACTAATTCTATTTAAAATGTTGCTACTAATTGGTAGGACATAAAATACAGCTTATTTCATTACATTACATGCCTAGAGATTCCCAATTTAATTTATTATTTAGATGTCATTACCAGGCCTACAAAATTGTTCTTTAGGTAAATATTATTTAACATATTTTCAAAGAACAGTACATTCAAAATAACAAAAACAATAATAATTTAAATCAAACTATGTATTTAACAGTATTTTACTAGATTCTGTAACATAGTAAATTATAAAATTTCAAAGTTCCAGTAAATTATTTGCAATTAGATTATTAGAAGCTACTCCCAATGAGAGACATGCGTTCTGCCATTACAGGTCAAAACACATAACTAAATGTACATTTTATGATAGACAGAGACATAATTATGGTACCAAAGCCAGTTGGGGTATCTAAGGGTAGGACGTGGTTAGGACACTCTTAAGTCCATGGTGATAGATTATCTACTATCAGTAGGACAAACATAGGCAAACTGTCTTATACTTATTTAGTTTCACGAATTTTTCTTTCATATTAAAAACAATGTGCTCTATTGTTCGCAGTACTTGGAGATGAAGGAAGGTTCGTTCCTATACAAGATGTGGGAGAATCCACCTTACGAGCTGTTCTCGGATGTGTGGGTGTACAACTACACCAACGTCCAGGAGTACCTGGACGGCACCCACGACAAGCTCAGGGTACAGGAAGTCGGACCTTTCAAGTTTCGGTAAGTAAGCTTTGGCTTCTGACATTTTGGTTGATACTATCTATGTATGGCCTTTCATATGACATTTAAAACGACATTTTTATTCCTAATAATGTTATAACTCATTTCAGTATAACATTAATCAAAAGTATTTAAATAAATGTGTTCCTCTTTTATATATCTATTAATCTCGTTAGTTTCTCGCATAAGTAGACTGTCAACCTTAATAAGTGATTAAGCTGTATCGGTTTTTACGAAAATCCGTAGCAAAAGTAGTAATTCTTAGTTCGGGAACTGTAAGGCAAGATGATTTTAAATCATCTTTTTGTCATAAGAATTAGTTGATTTATACTAGGATCATTATACTACATGATGTGTACTTTGAAGCAATGATTATCCAGTGTCAATTATAGAACTGATTCTAAACTGTGACCCACATGGACAAGCTCAGATTTGGTAAATGAGCAATGGGAAGAGTTGTGCTCTGAGTTTCTTTCCACGATAAAATCTAGAAGAAGAACCTCAAAAGAACCGTACACCGACTTAGCTTTTAGAATTTATGAGTTGGAATAGAAATCGGCAGGCCACATTGCTCGACGAACTTGTAACAGATGAGGAAGAAAAGTTCTCGAGTGGTTACCACATTACACCGGAAGACGTAGATACAAGTAGCTAATGATTAGACGTTCTATCGGAACGGCCTTAGATTGATGATGGTGTTGACCCATTATAGGTACAGAGTAGCAATAGCGCAAAGGATATCAATGGTTCGCGTCCCGCCGTGTTTGAGCTTTACCGTTTGGAGGTATGGTAGGAAATTTTGCGAATCCTTGTCTGGATAGCTAAAAATCTGTCGCCAAGCCGAGATTCCATTTTAGGTTCAAGCCGTTCAAAATCTTCAATATAACGACATAACGAGGGGCTTATCATCAATAAAAATTATACGAGAAAAAGCTTGAATCTACCCTTATTTTTCAGAGAGTTAAGGACCAACGAGAACATGACGGTAGACAAGGAGAGAGGAGTGATGACCCTCAACCCCAAGCTCAGACTGGAGTTCATTCGGGAGGAGTCCGTAGCTGATCCCAACGACTTATCGGTTTATGTACCAAATATTGCTCTTATTGTAAGTACCTCTATTACCACGTACTTTATTTAATATAATTAGCAATTAAGTGGATATTAAGTATTTCATCTAATTTTATTCGTTTTAAGGGGGTTCAGTGTTGAAATTTATAAACGGAACCGTATTATATATCTCTGTCTTTAAGTCAGGTGACCCAATACCTACCAATAATATTTGCTTAAACGTGGGTCCAATAGATGATATGAAAACAGAACCACTTTTCGCAATAAGTAATTGAGTCAGAATGCTGCAGGACATTTTGGGAATGCTCACTTGGCTAGCTATCAATTGCAAGTTGAAAATCTGTCACCAAGCACCTAAGGGTGTGTACAAATGGGGCTAACTCTCAACGCCACAATTAAGTTGTCCGGTGAAATTAGTTCCCATCTCACCAAATAATAATAGCGTCCGAGGTTCGTACTACAGTGGTGCTCTTGAGCCCGACGCCAACCACTTTTTAGCCTTGCTTTTTTAGCGCCAGCAAGTGACAAAAGCAAAAGGCGCTATCTGCAGCTGTCTTCGGTAAAGTACCTTCAACATTCACTCTTTGGGCTACTGAGGGTCTGAGATGCCCCTTGCTCGATGTCCAGCTGAGCTATTCTCATAGACTGCAGCAACTAGCATCCTTTAAAGATAGTCCCTAACCTAAACTACGAGTAAATAGGCGGACATACCTACGTGAAATGCCACGCTTTGAGGCTTATATCGGAGGCGATCATAGCTTACAAAACACAAACAAAATATGAAAATTTCTCCCACAAGATCAGAGAAATACAGGCTGGAACCGACAAAAAAACTTGTTAGAAATATTCAGTTTTTATAGAACTGATTTAGTTCAGTTTTTCATTGGATGTATGGAATTTTGAAAGATCAGAACTAGTGACGTGGATAATTATAATCTACTTAAAGTTCATTTAATTTTTTCTTGTAATCTATACATTCTATTATGACGTTCGTAACGTAATTGGTGTAGTTCAGTTCTTATGTTTTTGTGAAGATATCAAATACCAGTTTTTTAACCACAGAGTAGGCTTAACGTGGCAACAACATTTAAAAAATAACTTATGTAAAGTTTTTTGTATCTTAACCGGTATTTTGATGGACATAATGAAGTTTTATTGATCGATCCACATCAAAACACGCGTTTAGGATTCTCTATTCAAAGGGCAAAAAGGAGCCTATTAATGGAAATCCGTTGTCTGTCTGTCCGAGTATGTCACGAGTCACAGAACTTAAATTCTGATATTTTGTGCTTAGCCGTGACCTAAACATGAATTTTGTACTTATATTTCAATTATTTTACAAGTGGGCTTCAGTTAATAAGAAAGTCAATGAATAGAAAAAAAATTAGCATGTGAGGTATAAAAATATAACGCAAATAACATAGTACAATTTACTAAATACAAATTGAAAAAGAGTAAAGACATAAAAATACTGATCTCTAGTTTCTTGCCCGTTCTTCTCGAAGTGGCTTTACTTACACAATTTTGCCACGCGGCAGTAGAATATTATAAATAATAACTTTTATAATTGACATGCATAAGCGCGTCGTACCAGAACATATTATCATAACACCTTCTTATTCGCAAAGGGGTAGAGCAAAAGTGTATATCGTCTAAACACTGTAATTAACATGTATTTTTTACACTCTTATTCATTGACTATTTAGACATTCAAACTCAAATATAAATTTAGTAAGTTAATAGTAACAACTGTGTAAATATTAAAAAGACACATTGAAAATCGTAATTTAAAGTCACCATCGACGTTTCGGCAGTTATATGGGGCAAGCTCATTGCCATCTATGAGGCTCAGTACCAGACTACTACTGAAAAGTCCTACCAGGAGATGTAACCCTGATTTTCGAGATACCTGCGTACTAAGTACACTTAGTCGAAAAAAACTTATAAAAATTGAAAGCACCTTTATGCAAAAAACATTTGAACATATTGAATACATAAGTATATAGAATGAGTGTACCGAAATATTTTGATATTTAATATGAAACTAGTTAGCCAATGAGTTACTTAGGTACCAAGAGATAATAAACACACATACAAACAAGCTCACGTTCACATAATTATTTAATTATATTTTTGATAGTATTCTTTTTTGCTTTCACCTGTTAGTGATGTGACGTAATGTCAAATGTGTTGATCAGGATAACCCCGTAGAATGTTAGAGCTTGGTGACAGATTTTCTACATAGTGGCTAGAACCGATATTAGTAATTAATTATCAATGTTAATATAAGGTAGGAATGCATAGTATTGTTTCATTTGTATATATTTTGCTGCATGCATTGTGACTTAAGAAAAAATAAATACCTAGCATAAGTCCTTCGTCAAAGCCATGTTTTATTATGACAGATACAACTGTGTATAACAAAAAACATTACCTACAAACATTAATATGATTATAGCATAATAAAATAGCGTATAATAATGATCGGCCAAATTAGCTAGCGCTGGCTTGAGGCACATGAATAAAGAAACGAACAGAATGAAAACTATGAAAACTTTGTCCACTTACTGTAGTGATTCAATGTGTTTTGGCTCCCGAGCGGGCGCCGCTGTAGCAGCTACAAACCCCGTGCTTATGCGTAAGCACGGGGTATACACACATACCTGTGCGTGTTATTACACGCACGGGTATGTGTGTATACCCCGTGAATGAAAGCTTTACAATAGTAAATCAATCTGTACCATCTTTATTCAGGTCATTGAGGTAACACTCACCTGGCAGTAAAAGTCGCTAAGCTCCTAAAACTGTTTTATGGACCTGTCCTTGAGACCTAGTTCAAAGTCTTATGTTTTAACCAGTTATAGGCATATTTTAACAACATCATGAATTACCGAAAAGTAAAATTTTTGTTTAATACTACCCTATGACCCCCCGTGGGGTGCCGGGTTAGAATTGTACTTCCTCATATCATCCCGTGGGTGTCGTAAGAAGCGACTAAGGGGAAATACTGGAAGGTGGGCAGCAGCACCTTCTAAAGAACTGCCATCTTACACTGCGATCCTCAAGCCGCCTGCCAAGCGTGGGGATTATGGCAAATACCCCCTTAATAGGGGAAGCTGTGTTCAGCAGTGGATGAGTTGGCTGTTACAGTACCCTATCATGAAAAAAATAACCTGTTGCTCTTGGTATCATATTTGATAAATGTACTTCTTTTCAGGCCTTGAGTACTCTGGCAGCCGATAAGCTGGGGTACCTACCAAATGCTGGCGCTTACTACTCCATATCAGCTATGGGGTCTAAGCTGTTCAATAAAATCACCATTAACGAGCTATTCTGGGGTTACAAAGACCCTTTGGTCTCTATAGCCAATACGTTACTGCCTGGCTGGATCGACTTTGGAAAACTAGGCCTTTTGGACAGGGTAAGTTTCTTCTTATCAAATATTTTTCAAAAATGTTAATGAAAAGTGATGACGTAGTTAAATATGAAGATTACACACCTGAAATTGAAGAATAAACTTGGTTAAGCTGAAGTTAAGACTTCATCAAAGTTTTAATAGTTTATACTTGTTTTGTTCTTGGAAAAAGATACCTTTTCAAAAAGTTTTAAGCTTCTGATTTAATTTCCTGTTTAATTAGATTTTTTTTTATATTTAGTTGTATATAGGATTCGCCGTGAGTATATAAATAAGTATATCTGGAATATCCCTCCAATATCTGGACTCAATAAACATATCAGTGCAAATTTTAAGTAACGAGTTATAATAGGTAGCAAATCAAAGTGATTGCAAGTTAAACCAGCATATATATCTTTAGATAGGAGCAAGTCATCCTCCGGGTACAATTCCAGTTCCTTATAACAGCATACCTTCACCAAGGTCTTCTCTAACTGACTTTTAATTTACGCTTCTATTGTTATAGTTCTACGCTCAAAGAACAGAGAAAGCTGAAGTGGAAATCAAGAACATCAATAAGAGGTACTCTATTACCGCCTGGAACGACAAAGCTGGACTTCCCGAACAGGGCTTCAGAAATCTTAACACAAGGTTGGTAAAGAACAATTTTAATTTAGCAAAATTAAACTTGTAGCATAATTGTGGCAGTCTGATGAATGGCAGATGGTTAAAATTATGAGCTACAACATTATTGGCTCATTGGTTTGAGGAGTCAAACGGAACACATTAATTTGTTTTACTCCTGTATTACCGATCCCCATTTGTTACTTATTGTCATAACATCAGCATAAACATTTCAACAGCTTGCCTTACTAATCTAATCATACATATAAAAATATTGCCAACCAGAAGACTTCAAAGCATTTGCGCGCAATTTCAACTGGAAACCTTTTTTATATTGACTCGAGCAGACGTCAAATGAGTATATCATGTCATTTTGAATTTGACCAACAGCTTTTTATGGTGGGCAATCATGCACTTAACGTTAGATTCTTAACACTATCAAATTAGTATTCATTATATTTTTTTGAATGGTCATGACGGGTGGTGCGTTAGTTTCGTCATTTGTCTTAAGTATAGGTTACCAGGATTATCAAGACGTAGGCCTCTGTTTGTCGCGGCAGGCCTAATGATGCTCGATTTTTGTTTCTGTAATGTTTTTGGCCTTGTATGCTTTTTAAGCCTGTATGTCTCCAAGTTGTTGTTAAGCTGCAAGAAGTATTGCACCTAATGTTGTCTTAGGTTTTCGCGATTATTACACATAATAATTAAACAACTTTAAACCGTTTAAAGTTGTTTAATTACTAAGTATTGCACCTAATATTCGCAGTTACCATTTTTCAGCTCATGTTATTTTTTTTCATCCACGATTGTGAACAGACATTTTTCCCACACCTACTAATATCTTATTACGCTCCAAAACATCACTGAGACTACGTTAGTAACTTTTTTAAATTATTATTTTTCTTTTGCAGTACCAAATGCAACAGTGTCCAAGGAGCTTACGAAGGTGTGATGGTGTCTCCACATTTCCCCAAAAACAAAGAGATCCCAATTTTCAGGAAACAAGCCTGCCGGACCTACCCCTTTTCTTACGAAAAGGAAGAAATCGGAGAAGGTGGTTACTACACATACAGGTGAGATTTGAAGATGAATTATGACATATATTTAGGTGTAAACTTTGATAAATGCATTTGATAGAGTTTTCTTGCGTTTGACAATTATTTCGTCTGAGGGTAAATCACGATGCGGAAACACACGGAAGCAATAAAAAAAAAATTATTCAGCGGTATGAAATATATCCTTGAATGCAGCTGCATCTGTTTTGAAAGTTTTAAGTGGCATTAAAAACTTTACTCCTTCCAAGAAGGGTTTATATATACAGCTAAACATTATTCTTGATAACGAGCATAAGGTCGATGCTGACGTTGATTTCTCCGTACAAAGTATTAATTCATGCCGTTTAAAACACATATCGATATATTCAGATTTGATTTATCAAGTAGATAGATAGTCGATAAGTGAAATGAAAAGAATAAAATGCCGATCTGGCCATTAGAGAACAGGACACTACAGGAAAACCAGCCAGCTATTGTGCTTCAAAATATACAGCCCGAAATAATTGGTCAGGCAGATACCTACCATTTACTCGTTCCATTTCTTCGGTAGGAAGCCTAAAGCACACTGACTAGTCTTTAGACACTGTAAGACCTCGTTTAAGTGATTCAAGCCTTTATGGTTTTCTAACGCGTACTTTACTAACAAACACCACCTTTGCAGATACTCGATGGCCAAAGACGCTTTCATGAGAAGCTCACCATACGCATGCAACTGTACCCAGAACTGCCTTCCTGATGGCTTCGTGGACATCAGCAAATGTTACTACGGTACGATTTTATTTTAATCCAGAGTGAATTTCTTATACATGGGTGTAACTATTTTTTTTTGAACATTTTCACCAGGCACGCCGGTGGTCACAGTATACTTAAATATCTCCCCTAAATAGGATATTAATTGTCTAAAACTGATTCAGTATATATTTTTTACAATTTATTTTGATATTCCTTTAGTTTGGAAAAATAGAACTGACCGGAAGATGTAGCTAACAAGAAAAAAAGATTCCTAAATTTTAAATTATTCAAATATGGCGGTACAGTCATTTTCCGTAAATTATTGAATAAATATAGCCGGTTCGCTAAAGTAACATTTACACGGTTTGAAACTAATTAAATACCTCAACAAATTGGAAACTTACAATTTTAAAGTCACTTTAATATAGGCTTATATTATCATGATAACGAAGACAAATATATGTAGGTGGTTCAAATTATAAAATAGTCAGCTTTATATAAAACCTTCGATTGATGGAAATCACCGAAGTGTATATCTATATATCTCGTATATCTATCTAGATAATCAGAGGTAATGCGATCAAACACCGAGCTTAAGCCGAGGTCCGAACCACAGTGGTGCCCTTGCTTGTGCCGGTTTTCATGTTTAAACTGACAAACTATTATTATTGTCTTGAGCAAAAAAAAAACTTGAGAAAAGTTACGTGGATCTACCACGCACGAATTTTGCGAATGCCCTGAAGTAGGATCTGTCGCTAAGCACCCAAACAGTGCGTTACGGCAGCTGTCCTTGAGAGCCAGTTACCATTCTAGTTTAAGCCCTTCGACTTCATCATTGCTTACCATCCTACCTTACCAGGTTAGATTGTTGTCAAAAGATACCCTACCAGCAATAAAAGACGTGGTTCATATTTACTTTCATGGTGTTTCTAACGTCGGAGCGGCGTATTTAAGCTCTGACGGCATTAGCGCAAAACAGATTATTATTTCTCGTTGATGATTTTGAACGGTATCTACTCAAAAACATGCCCATTGCACCAAAATTTACTTATTATAGAAATAAATTTCCTTATTTAATGAGTTAATATTAACGATGTGAGTTTTAGTTTTTTTATTATTCGAAATTCATATACAGAAATGAAGTATGTTTAAACGTCTGTGTTTTTGCTTGGTTTTAAGAAGCAATATATTATATATTTTGTTCACGTGTACAAGTTACGCGAGTTGACCTTCAGGGTCGCGACATCGCGGATTTAAGGATATAAATGTTTATTCATTTATTACAGTCATTGTTGCCTTCGACTACCGAATTATGATTATTAGGGTTCTGTTGACACATTTTGTCATTCTCATTATAAAATGTATTTTCCGCAATCATACATATAAAGCGCTGCTTTTGAAGGTCCTGGGTTCGATAACACTTGGATTTTTGTCAATATTTTTTTTTTAGGAAATGTGCTCGGTAGTCGTCAAAAGCCCACGACTGAAACATTTTTTAAACCAAATATCTCCGAAATTTTGAAAAAAAATCTAAAACTTGAATCGAACGAAAAAAATCCTTATGATTATCGAAATGCTCACAAAATTTCGTGAAAATTGGTTGAGAAATGCGATCTAGTAGAATAACTGGAAATCCGACATCCGGACAGTTATACGGAAGCATTTTGCCCAAGTTAAAGGTTTAGGCAAAAAAAAATAAAGTGATAATGATAAATAAAATAATGATAAATATACGCGATTTAAACCATTAAATAAATAAATTAACATTAAATAATAAAGTTGTTTAATTACTATGTGTAATAATCGCGAAAACCTTAGACAACAATATATTATAGTGATGTTAGATTGTTACTCTGACGTTAGGCATGGGATAACTGATATAGGTCATAGTGGTTTATCATGAGACGTGTCTGATAAATCTGACCAGAAAACTGTCAGTACACACGTGGAAACCTTGACTGCATAGGCATTTGAACCTACAGTTCGAGAATAGCGCCATCTATTGACCCGTTCTTGAGTAAAGGAGACAGCATGCCACTACTCACTCCAACGTGACCGCCTTTATATACCGAAATCGAATTATTTACCTGTAGGTGTTCTAATAAAAAACAAAATAGGTATTATTTTTTTCCTATTAAATGGCAATATTAGGTAATACATAAAACATAATCCAGCAAAATTATTAAAAATGAAACTACACAACTGCTCTGCCAAAACATTATAGCTAGCGTCACTCAGGATGATGTAAGGTTTCCTGCGATACCGCATACATTCAATCTGTCCAGGCATTTATAAGTTATGGCGGTATAAAAAAACTCACATACATACATGACCCTAATATAATATTACACTCCTTTGGAGATATAGTCGTGCAAAAACATAACAAGACTCATCAGTCATTAAAAAGGCCAATCAACATTTCACCAGATATGTATGGCTCCCGTAGATGGCGAGTCTACTTCAGACTCCAAACAGCTACTGAAAAGTTATTTGTGATGAAACACCCAAGAACCTTCAGATCACGGGATTGAACCAAGGACATCGAAATGCCAAAGCATAGTTTTAGACAACTTAACCAACGAAGTGGTCATTCGTATTAATTTTACTTTTTGGTCTTTACTTTGGGATTCGGCGAGCATATGTACAGGCCACCGAACTACATATTTATTCATAGCTACCGAAGGCCAAAACAGCCAATGGTTATCAGTTTAAAACGATTTGTCAGCCGTTAGACTAATACGCAGTTTACCCATATTCACACCTCTAAAATTTTGTTTGTTGTTTTGAAATTATTATTATATTTTTTTATGAGTGTTTTGACTGAATAAGCACGAGGACCACCTGATGTCAAAAGTCTCTTGTGTCTGTAATGTATTATTTAATATATTTTATTACTTTGCTCCATGTAAATATTCAAAACTCCATTCAAAGGGAGCACGGGGCTAGGAGTAGGCATTAAAACACCAAAAAAAATTTTTTTTTTTTTATACAAAAAAATTCTCCCGGTAAGCATTTCATGTCACGCATTTTGTACCCAATGCAATTAGTTAATTATAATATACATAATATTTGACATAAATGAGATAGCTCAGAGTGTATTTACTAAGGGTACAATCGTTTTATTTATCAGTGACAGCTGTCACAAACCAAATCCCACTTAGGCTCGGCTGGATAACGTACCATAACATTCTAACATATCTCTGCTACGAAAGTAATCGACAAACAGCCAGTATTGAATTAGAATTATAACATTATCGTTATCAAAATTTTCTTACCCTTATCCCACTTTTAAGTGCTCAAGTCAAAATCATTTATTTAATTTACTTGTCTACGACGCTCTTATAAAGGTCAATTACTAATTTTAGTATTGAAATATTCAAATTGTACTGCCACGATTAGAAAAAAATATGTGAAAGATTACAATATTTGTTTAAATTAAGAGGTGACAGGTGATATCTTGGCAGAGGCGGAATAGTCTAAGCATTTTTGTCGTGTAGTAGTATTTTTCTTTAATTACTGATAGAAAAGCCTTTGACTACAATCTCACCTGATGATGTGGTCGAAGGTGTTAACAGGCTTAACCTAGAATTACTGGCTCATAAGGAAAGCTGCCGGAACACACCGTTAGGTGCTTGGTGACAGATTTTCTACTTGAGAGTGGTCGCTAACCAGGTAGTAGAATTATTGAAGCGCTCGTAGCGAAGTTTACTTAGCTGTTCTCAACCGATCAGCAAAGTTAAGCAACGTCGCGCGCGGTCAGGAGTTGGATGGGTGACCGCTAGTGACATTACTACTGAGCGTTTCCGTGCTTCGGAGGGCACGTTAAGCCGTCGGTCCCGGTTGTCGTCTTAGGATGGCAGTCGTTATAGCATGGTGGTAGGGCATTTTGCGAATGCCCGCCTGGCTAGCTACCACCCTCAAGTAGAAAGTCTGTCGCCAAGCACCTAACGGTGTGTTCCGGCAGCTGTCCTTGAGAGCCAGTACTTCTAGGTTAGCCTGAACAACATCTTCGACCACATCATCACTTACCATCAGGTGAGATAGTGGTCAAAGGCTAACCTATCAGGCATAAAAAAAAAAAAAAAAAAAAAAAAACATTCGCAAAATGCCCTACCACCATGCGGTGAAGCTCAAGCCCGCGGCGGGATTCGAACCATGTACCTGCTACGTGGCAGTCCATAGCTAATGCCACTGCGCCATCACTAGGATTTATCAATGAAAATGTATTTCACGTGTAACCTGTTTTTTCCTTCTGTGAACGGTGTATTATGTTTAGGAACTTTATTATAAAACCGGGCATTGCACATTACATGCATAGGTTTTGGCTTCGGTTTTTTTCCAACAGTCTTCTTGACGCCAATCATATCTGGTTGTTGGTATAAGTTTAACATTTACACAAACTAAAGGATTGTAAAAAAACTAGCCAAGTGCGAGTCGAGCTTTGCTCCTTTAGGGGTCCGCATTGCAACAGGCCGTAAGAATAGTATATGTTTGTTGGCTTTGATCATAGCTTCAAAACTACATTATAAATCGGCGTTTTTAATATTTGCTACTTAAATAGATGATATAGTTTATAATACTCCGAAATTTTCATTTTTTAACTTGATATCGTCAGTGGCTCAACTTTCTCAACAAACCATCAACATTTCATGTTTGTAAAGAGGCTCTTTGGGTACTAAACTCTAAAACCATCAAAATAGTAAACATATATATGCGTTCATTATTTTCACGCTAGAACACATCTATATTAGGGTAGACCGGGGGCAATAGTAACACTTTTTGATTTTCGTTTGATTGAACAAAAACTACTTATATTTTTCAGAATATGTATATGTAACCAAAAATCTATATTCAAAACCTACATAGATTTCTGTTTAATTTTCTTCAAATGTTTACGTATCTAAGTGAAAATTTAGTAAGAATCATACAAGGTGCAGTGTTACAATTGCACTGTACTCCAGGTCAATTGTAACAAAAAATATGATTCTTAAAAAAACACTATTTTGTAATCAGAGATAGCTGCACTATCGTTTATTTGCTTTCTTATAATATATTAATCAGTCTCTATAATTAGGAACTTAAATATTCAAAATAATCTTATGTTATTAACGCAACAAAGTAACTAAATTGAACATAAACCCTGTTTTAGCTCTATACCATAAACAAAATTAAATCTTCCTATTCCTAAAATTAGTTTGGCTTCAGCTCTGCTATATAGCTAAGGATTTGAACGTACATCAAAATATTTCGATATATACATACATATAATCAACAAAATGAAGTTTGTATGGTGTTACAATTGACCCATGGTACAATTGCCCCCAATAATATATTATTGAAAATGTTGTGCTCATTTTTGCTAAAAATATTTGAAGTTATAGAAATATTAAATTTGCATGTTACAAACGATTAAAAATAACTTTTGCTGACCAGGGGGACGAGGGGGGGAGGGGGGAGTGTTAAATAATTGTAATAAATCTGCTTACGTAATACTTGAATGGCCCCTTAACAAAAAAATGAAATGACAAATTTAACAACCCTTCCTTTTAGAAGTCAGTATTTTTTTTATCCTATGGTCAGTTGTAACACGAGGTCAATAGTAACGTTACTATTGACCCCAACAATCATGTTACGTTTGCCCCCAAGGTGCCGTTTTGGCGATTTAGCATAATAACTCAAAAAAACACAGACAATAAGGCATAAATTATACTCAATTGCTAAGTTCAAGACCATAGAAAAGGTGTGATAACAATATTTATTCAAAAATTCGTGCTACGATAGAGTAATAATTTAATTACACGAGAGACAAAACTTACCTTGACCAGGTGAAATTCAAAAACTCCCGACCAACGCGTCCGTATCGTCGTGATCCCGCCGCCGACTGGTTAACGAGTCCAAACCTGTTCGACGCTTGGTCTGACGTTCGCTCATCATATGCAGCATGAATACTTATAGAGATATTTACAGTGTTACTTTTGAAACGTGGTACTATTGCCCCCGGTCTACCCTTCATACTCCCTAAGTACCTAGCGGTTAATAATTGCATTAGGATGGCAATAACTGCATGTGAATAATGTACACTAACACCGTAGTAAAACAAGTAACACCCCCTGTAGGCCTGAAAAGATAAACATTTATAAATTTCCGCTTTCAGGTTTCCCGATTGCATTATCAAAACCCCACTTCTTAGACGCTGATCCTGAACAACTGTCGTATTTCGAAGGAATGACGCCGAATCGTGAAAAGGACGGATCTTTTCTCCAAGTAGAACCGGTAAGATTTTGTTTGTATACTAAGCTTAATGTTTAATCCATAGTTATCCGTGAGATGTTGTAAAAGACGACTAAAGCTTGATTTTTCAATTACCAATCAAGATTATGCTAAAACTGTGAGCAAATATTCCAAAAATATGAAGTCTCTAATGTTGTATTTATTGAATAGCGCTTGCTTAGTGTTTCTGCAGTGCCTTGGAGATATTTGCTATATGAAACTGGTTTTCATGCCATCTTTCGTTAAAATCTCGCATCATTGAATTGAGAACAGTCTGAGCGAGTCACAACAGTATCTAAGAAATCATAGCACGATGATGATCAATAATAGCATTAGACAGTGACCCATTTCAATGCAATATTTCTAAAGACTAAAGTCACTTAGTAGTAATTTGAAATAATACAAATGTTAGGTGCTGTGTATTAGCCATTACTAAGCCATGGGTCATTGTTACCTGAAATAAAATAATTTTAGAGTCTTGTGTTCATGACTCACATCTTAAATTCGTCCTATCCTTCGTATTACCAAACCGTCGTAAGAGAACGGAGCGACATCTACAGTCCATGTGAATGACCTACAAAAACGATTAAGTTTGCAATCATCTTGAAACAGGTTTACGCTGACGCAACCGAATATTCGGTTCTTCACCCGCTTGTGGTTAAAATTTTTCCTTTCGTTGTTATTTTGTAAACAATGAATCCTTTTCCGGTTTACCGCTTCGTCAAATTTTTCCAACTGATGACGCGATTATCAATACAAAAAATGACACGTCTGATCTAAAGCTGTCATGGTCATTTGTTAATCTTTCAACCCGGAACACAGCAAAACAAATTTTGCTATATGTACCTATTAACCAAAATGAATATAAATTTATAAATCCATAATATATAATGTCCTCGGCAGAATTCCTTGTTTCTTTAGAAACGAAAAATGACCTACTTTTTTGTAAACTTCAGGGTAACATGATCGTTTTGTATTTACAGACGATAGGAGTGCCTATATCGCTGCGGTCAAACATCCAGGTCAACATTGCTGTGCGCACATCTGCTGGAAACCCTATCACTAAGCCCCTCAAGGACAAGGTGGTGCCTTTGGCTTGGCTTTCCATGGTGAGTACAAATTATTTCATCTTAGATATACTTCAAAAGTACCCATGTTGTAGAAAGATGTGGGTTCGGAATTTGTTGAGTTGAAAGGTAGTCGATAAACTATCAGCTCCATTTTAATTAAAGACAGCAAAGACTTCTGTTAAAAACCACATAACCGTGACTAGTGCCATACTGTATATATACTAATAACCGAATTGTTTCCCTGAAACTGTGCTCTATAAAACAGTTTGTTCAAGCTTCATTCACAGCAAAATGTTAGGGTTCTAAACCAATCTAAACCACCAATCTAAGGTACCTTGGGTGGCGAGGATCAGACTAATTTGGTGTATCTCCACACTCGAAGTTCAACCATAAAGGTTAGAAATTTCTCTAAATCCTAGTAGTGTAATTCTTAGACAGAAAAGTTACATATACATTGAACAATACCCGACTTCCAATAATAACACAGTGTACAGCAGATATTGCCTAGTTTTTGCCAATTGGTCTAGTCCATCCAAAAAGTACTATAGTAAAATGCATTCTTTTCCAGGCAGCTGTCTATACACTTATATCGTTATTTAGCTTATTTAGTAAAAAACTAAAATCTATTTATTACTAATCGCCAAATTTTCTTATCATACAAAATTTGCATGTTTTTGTCTTCTTGTTACGCGCTTCAGTAAATTTTACCACTTAGTCTCGGAGAGTATAGATTTTACACTATAGGTAATATAATTTTCAACCGTCATAAGAAACAAGATATCCACAATAGAATACATACTTCGTCCTGTTATAACCTTGCTATAACAATTCAAGACGCAGATAACAGAATCCAAGTGCAGGTCTTACGAACGCCTTGCAAGTTACATAGAATTTTGAAAGCAATATTCTTTAAGAATGTACGTCAACTGTAACGGGCAGGCGTAAAACTTCATCATTTCTTAATCTCACTTGATACATTTGCCGATCTCATTCATAATTTCGGTACCGCTGCCTCATGTTTAGGTTATTTCATAAAAGAAAAAATAAAATACAAGAAGCATTTTAATGTTTCAGGTTAATCCTGACTTTAAAAAATACTTTAATGCTCCGTGGCATTGGCCACGGAGCCATCACTGCTTCGCAGCAGGTCCATGGTTCGAATCCCGCCGCGGGCTTGAGCTTCACCGCATGGTGGAAGGACATTTTGCGAATACCCGCCCTGCTAGCGACCACCCTCAAGTAGAAAATCTGTCGCCAATCACCTAACGGTGTGTTCCGGTAGCATTCCTTGATAGCCAGTGAAATTACAGGCACAATGTCTCAAGGTGACGGGTGCAGTGCAATTCGTCACTTGTGATGAAATGCATCTGTTCTAGGCAGATGTTAGTCCGCTTAACATCATTGCATTGACGTAGGTCCAAATAAGGAAAAACATGTTAACTTTATCTAAACTAGACCAGGACGGGTTCTTTTTCATTCATAATTTTAATCCCATCAACATAATCTGTTAATATTATTTAGTTTTTGGCTTAAATTGAAATTAGAACTTACCGATAAACAATAACATAGTTATTATTTCACATAATAAAAATCGTATTTTTAAGCGTAACTAATGTTTCCTAATATGAAAAATACCGTAATTGAAACTTTACGATGAGTTGTAATAATGTACAAAATTTAAGCTCATTGAAGTTTATTATTATTATCACTGGCTACACTGCCACGGAACATATACTCAAGACACTGCCTTTTACTCCGGAAAATAACACTGCATAAAAATTTTCCACATGGCAGCTGTTTCCATGGACAAAACATTGGCACCCAATCAAAAGTCTTCTTCCGTAGCATCTTGTCAGATTCCGAGTATCATTAATATTAGTGTTTTATTTTCAGTATTGCAACGGGCCACCATCAAACATCCAATCGTTACTCCGACTTCGATTCGTCTTTGCTCCACCTATCGTCATCACCCTCAACGTTCTCCTCTTCGTCATTGGCCTGATTCTAACTGCCCAAGGAGCCCACAGAATTTGGAAGCCCAAGTATCAACTCGTAGATAACGCCAAATCATCACCCGAAAGAAAAATAAGCAGAGAAAGGAAGATCAGCAGAGAAAGAATGAAGGGTATTGAAAGGCGACGAAGCATGGAAAGAAGGAAGAGCAGCGTAATTTTAAGCTTCAATGCAGTTGCTGACAACTTGTTCAGAGAAGATGAGGACTTGGCAAAAGAGGCTGTGTCTTTATTAGCTATCACTGAAGACGATAACGATGATTTGCAAGATTTGATTATTAGTGATTGATTGGATATGGAGCAGAAGAATAATTCTTTGAAGCCAGTCTCTACTGGCGAATTAGTCAGTTATTTTGGAGTGAAAAATTGTTGGGAGTCAACTGTTCATTTTTATTGAGGATAACACCTTGAAGTACGATGGAATCTCGAAAAAAATATAATAAAACTTAAGTTTAATTTGAAGGTTTATGTTTAAACAATAAATGCAATTTAAAGATATCATAGTGACTAGTATCAAACTGAAACATATAAGAGTTCATGTTGAAAAACAAAGAAGATTCTACGTAGCTTTATCAATTAGAGTAAGAAAACAAGCAAAGAATAGATTTGAGATTATTAGTACAATGCAAAAAATATTATGCGCGTTACAAAACGCGCTGTGAATCATGATATTGTAAATAATGTGAATGAGAGTGCTTTTTATTCCATAAAAGTACTTAGTTCATTCAATCTTGTTGCCATATTGGTACAAAATAAATAGGTATCACTATTAGATTAATTGTATATTTATTACAAACTCCTAGAAACTGTTTGATTTTGTATAAACATAATCAATAGTATCCTGAAGGTGGAAGGTATTATAAAATATGGTTATAGCATTTTAATCTTCGTAAAACAAATTTAATAATTCTGTTATTGGTGTTACTTTTTTTTCGTAGATACGTGCAAGTATTTAATTTATTTTATATTGCTCAATTAACTCGCCCACGTTGGAACTTAAGTGTTCTAAAACAATATATAATTGTTAGAACTTGTATATAGTGTAAGTATCCAGATTATTTTGAAAGGGGTAAATTGAGTTCAAAAAGCTTAACAACGTTATGTGTGATGGTTTGTTATATAGATAAAAAATCTTAATCTTTATAAACAATATCAATTTTCTTAAATATTTGTCTGGTTTTGTTATATGTGTACATGTATTTTGTTGATCTGCTTACGAGTAGAATGCGCTACATGGTGAATTCAAAGTTATGTACATTCAAATTCAATAAGAACCGTCTTACATTTTTACATGCATATACCATTTGTCAAGATAAAATGATTGCCAAGATTACGTATGGAGATTGATTGATAAGAGTAAGGAAAGCAATACTTGTTGCTATGGTACAACTTTTATCATCCACGTTTTCAAACACACTCCAATTATTATTAAAAGAAACATACTTTTTGGAATATCGGACATTTTCAATGACTTCACTTTTCTCTGACGGAACATTCCTCAAAACAACTGTGCTAGTACAAAATTAAAAATTTATAAATTCAATTAAAGTATTTAATATAATAGTTGTATAAAACGTAATCGACTGTAAAGTCCCAGGGTTTGTAATTATTGTGAACGCTTTAAAGACTTTTCTGTTGTAACAATGGGCAAAAGTGAATTAGTATACTTTTGTACTGTAATTATTTTTTTATGTTATTTAGTGAAGTAACTTCTATTGTGATATTAATATAGTTCCTTAGTAAATAGATGTACAAATTATTGTAAATAATTTATTGAATGTAAATAAGGCTGGTGTAATGATTGTAAATAAATGTTTTTACCATTTCTATTATTTCGTTTCTCTGAATTATTAATCAAGATGCTTTAACTTTAATAATAAGTACCAAAATACCATTTATTTTAGGTGTGATATATTATTCTTTAAATAATATTATTACATACTAGCTGTACCTGCGACTTCGTTCGCGATAGCCGTACCTGCAAACTAATTATTCACATTTGAGCACTGTTTATCTCATATTAAGCAACGCTGTGGTCTGTCGTGAAGCACTTTTAGTAAAACATGGCTCAGAAAGGAGCTTTTTACTTTGGGTTTGATAACTCCCATCTTGTTTTTCCAGAAAACAGTAGTTAAGTAACTTAGAGAGTTCCTTCGCGGTTCGCACAATAAATGTTGAAGCAAAGTAGGTTTTGAAGCGATGATGGCCGAGCGGTAATAGCTATGGACTGCCGCGCCGCAGGTTCACCGCATGGTGGTAGGGTATTTTGCGATTGCCCGCCTAGTTAGCTACAACCCTCAAGTAGAAAATCTGTGGCCAAGCACCTAACGGTGTGTTCCGGCAGCACCAACTGCGACTCAACGTGACGGGCGTAGTGCAATTCATGACTTATAGGCAGAGGTTAGTCCACTTAACATCAGATGGGCCTCGCGCTTGTTCCGCCACAATAACATTGCGTTTCTTTGGAATTTCGATTGTAAAACGGTATCTTTTTGCCGAGGTTCTCCTTGTTTGGCGGTAGAACAAAAATATATTAGATTGTACACTTCCATTGCGCAGTCTCCAAAATGTATCCAACAAAAGATAGATAGTTAAAATAAAATATTGTGGCGAATGTTCCAGATTTTAGGGTTTTATCTTAGCAAGCTGGCAAATCTAAATAAGGAGCCGAGATGCCCGTGGGGTGCCAAGCTGTCCATGGGGTGCTGGGCTGCCCATGGGGTGCTAGGCTGCCCGTGGGGTGCCAGTACGCCCATGGGGTGCCGGAAAGCCCGTGAGGTGCCGGGCTGCCCTTGGGGTGCCGGGTGGCCCGTGGGGTGCTGAGCTGCCGGTGGGGTTCCGAGCTGACTCGTCACTATTCTAACAAAAAAAAGAATAATTGAAATCGGACTACGCGTTCATAATTTACAAATAAGTAACATTTTGACTTTCATCCCCTTTCCCGAGGGAACCGTGCTGAATTTCGGGATAAACAGTACACAATTACCTTCTTCGTAGTATGAACTCAAATCGTGTTAAGTTTCATTGAATTCCATTCAGTAGCCCATGGGGTGCTGGGTTGACATTATATCCCGTTACCACACGGGGGTATTATTTAATCATCCTACGGATGTTTATAAATATACGTAATATACGTTTGTCATACCTACCATATATTATCAACCATGTAGATCGGTGTTTATTTTTAACTAGCAGACCGCGCCGGCTACGCAGTTATTTCAAGTAAGGAAACTTTAATACATCTCATTGGTGAAAGAATTTCTCAAACCGGTTCAGTTTATTCGTTACATACAAAAATAATATTAGTGTAGAAAAAAAGATAATTGACGTCGTCTGTATCGATACCTCACACGGAAACGTAAAAAATCTCTACGTGATGCAATGACGTCATCTTAAATTACTACTATTAGATATATCATCAACACAACATAATGATATACTATATATTGCGTCTATGCTACGATATAGGTATCCAATTATTTATGACTAGCTTTTGTCTGCGGATTCACTTTCTTTTTTCTTTTTTATGTTATTGTGAAGGAACAAGCGCGAGGCTCACCTGATGTTAAGCGGTATCCTCTGCCTATAACAGATGCATTTCATCACAAGTGACGAACTGCACTGCGCCCATCACCTTGAGACATACCTGTTAAGTCTCATTTTGCCTGTTATTTCACTGGCTCTCAAGGACTGCTGCCGGAACACACCGTTAGGTGCTTGGCGACAGATTTTCTACTTGAGGGTGGTCGCTAGGCAGGCGGGTATTCGCAAAATGTCCTTCCACCATGCGGTGAAGCTCAAGCCTGGGCGAGATTCGAACCATGGACCTGCTGCGCGGCAGTCCATAGCCAATGCCACTGAGCCATCACTGCTTCAAAATTCCTAAGGCGAAAAACAACGACGTCTGTCAATAGAGCATCAAACATGGACACAGAACAAATTATTATCTGTACTTTATGACATGCAACAATTTTCTTCCGTTCAACTATTCTTTAATTAATAATTGATGATGTATAATATCTTGTACAAAGTGTAAAAAATAACTAAAGCGATAACATTTTTCGAACTTACAAACCTAAGAACAAACTTATGTATTTTAACCGACTTCCAAAAAGGAGCAGGTTTTCAATTCGCGCGTATATATTTGTTTGTATGACCACGCATACATTTTTACACAGTGCGAGCTTGATATATTTTTTTTATTAGAAAGGGAATAACTTTGGAATGTTCACTTATAAATTTCATGGAAATCGGTAATGCAGTTTATAAGTTATAGTCAATTAACTGAAAAATGTATTCGCTTCCCTGGATGATTTAGTGAGATTTGCTGTTGTCGACGATGAACACTAATTTATGCGAATTAATGATCTTGTAAGCAGTCTGATTATGTTAATGAATGATTTAAAAGGGAAAAAGTCGGAACTGACTTCTAACACTGAAGAGTATCAAACAATATGTAGAATTCGGACCATGCTAATGTGAGGTTAGTGTTTTCAATCAGCATGGTACTGAATTCCACATTTATTTTTTTCAGTGTTGGCAGTACCTACCATCCGTTATTATAAAAATATTTATGTGCATTATATTCAGGAATGAAATCTTAATACATAAGTCTTTAGTGTATAGAAGTTCTTACGACGACAAGTCTATATAAAACCATATTTTATTTTGGACGGAGAAAAGTTATCTTGGACCTACTGAGCGGATTGAGAAACAAAGTGGTAAGTGATGATGTGGTCGAAGATGTTGTTTAGACTAACCTAGAATTACTCTCAAGGACAGCTGCCGGAACACACCGTTAGGTGCTTGGGGCTAGCTGGACTAGCTATAGGTGGGAATTCGCAAAATGCCCTACCACCATGCTATAATGACTGCCATTCTAAGACGACACCGAGACCGATAGCTTAACGTGCCCTCCTAAGTACGGAAGCGCTCAGTAGTAATGTCACTAGCGGTCACCCATCCAACTCCTGACCGCGGCGGACGTTGCTTAACTTTGCTGATCGGTTAAGAACAGCTAAGTACATGATGACCTCCCTACGAGCGCTTCAAAATATTGATGTATTCCTTCTGAATACATTATTTCCGGTTCTTGCCATTGAAGCATCTCGTAGAACACCTGGATGGTCCTTTCTAGTCTCTTATTAGGTTTATTTGTATAAATTAATATTCCATGTATAGACATTTTTGCTTCTATAACAAATTTTATATATATCTTCAACAAAGTAGATACAAGATAATGATTGATTAAAATGATCATTCACATATTTTTTTTATGAACTGTACGTAAGTGAAGAGCAGTTTAAAGAACTAGTTTTGAGGTTTTATTATGTGGTTACGTAATAAGCAATAAATAACGAACATTCCTTTATGATTACGATATATATTTATTGTGTAGGCACTCAATTATAATCTTTAATAAAGTTAGCATAAATTACAATAAATTAATTCTTAGTATTACATTTTCTAACAATCACATGGACTTGATTTTAGTACTCCTTTGAGAATAACACTGGTAAAACAATCACAAATATGCCAAATGAAAATTATATTAACTAAAAATACTTCAAGGGCTTTTATGGTATAAACATATTTTATTCACTTTAGGTATACTTAATGTAAACGATTGATATTTTTGTACCAAAGCGACAAAATATATTTATTTATAATTTATTTTAATCATTAATACATTCTTTATTTACACGTTTTTAATGTTTATGCTTAAGTGTACCTTCTATCATCCGATTTAAACACACCATAAAAGCTCGATTTATACAAAATTAAAACTAAAATAAAATATATTTACAAGTATTTAAGTAATTTCTGTAGCAGTTAACTAATATAACATTAAATAGAAACTAAACATTAAAACAAAACGTAACATAATTATATACTAAGTTCTATTCTGAGAATAAAAAAGACTAGAATACGATAATAATACAAAACGGGTAACACGAAAAACTAACAAAATATTCATTATAATAGTTACATACATAATAATTCTTATCTACAACATAAAATCATCTTAGATTCTTACAAATTAGTATTTGTTTAACCGTACATGTACTCGTTCGGATTTAAATGAAAATACCTAGGCCAATATTCTATGTGAAGTATTTTTTTTTTAAATTAAAATTAGATTCAACCCACGTGTTTATGCGCTAGGAATTTGGCCATAGAGCGGTCGCTCGGGAAATGGTAGGTAGTTATTATAATATAATATTCTTAGACCAACAATTCACCTGTTTCAAAATTACAAATAATTTAAATCATGTGCGGGATTTGAACCCACGTCCATCTACCCCTTTAACCGGGGTATGCTCTAACCAATTGAACTAACATGACAATAAGTAAACTCAAATTTTTCCTATGGTTCTTTAAACATCGTATTGGGAATTCACCTCTTTGTAGACGTGCTTCAGAGAAATGTAGTAGGTACCTATAAGTTTTATTACATTTTCAACTGGTTCACTAGACACACAACGAATATATAACCACCATCAGCCTTTAACTTAGGAAGACTAACTTAGGCCTCTCTCAGTAAAATACAATGAATAGGTTTGGCGATCTATAGCGATTTCTTAACAGCACCTAGTGAATATCCCCTTCACTAGTCCTACGCTGTCTTTCATACCGTAGTATCCATTTGATATCTTAAATTACTTATCTAAATCTTTCAGCTATGTGGTATGATGCACAGATTTGGGAAACTGATTGTTCAGCAAATTTCTTCCTCTCAAATTATCCTCGCAAAGTAACCCTGATGAGCTTGTCCAAAAGGACCACAACCAGAGCTACAAAAGTATAACAGTGCCATAAGTCATCACTGCAAACACACGCTGTTTTTTGTCTTATGTCTTTGAGCGAAGTACTAGACGAGGAAATTGCGTGATATTTCGATCGCAGCCCATTGGAGCTGTTTTCTTATATTGGCATACAAACCATAAAAACCTTACAAAATTGCAAATTTACGAGTGAGAATATAGTCAAGTGCGTGATTCGAACCCGCGTCCATCCCACCCCTTTAGCACTTTAATTTTATTTGTAATTTTGTAATGTAATTCTTCAAGCAGGCGTTGTTGCCAACATAAAGATATTAAAACATAAAAGCTTTTTTAATCTAGCTAGCGTAAACATGGGCATAAATCCAAGGTACATAGTGAGCGACGTTAGTGTAGACGTCGGGAACTCCTCGTCGAGCGCAGCCCGAGCCAAAGGACGTGAGACCTCGGAGCTCCCAGCGCCCTCCTGACCTGCACTGAAGAGGGCCTCCGCTGTCACCCTGAAAACGAAGATATAGAATAACGAAGAGTTAACTTACTTCAGTCCATGATATTGCCTGGGTAAGGTTTGGTTATATTGTACTCTTTCGGAATTGACTTGACTTGAAAAATCGTGGTAAAAATATCCTTATTTCTGCCAAAACCAATCAAATGTAGTGTAGTCCGAAACTTTTGCGTTGCTACCTCTATAAGTAAGATAAAAAGCTAATCCTTTTAAATTAAAAAATATAGATATTTTAAGCCCCTTCTATCAATGTCAGTAATTAATTATTTCTTCATATAACCTTTTATATTCAATTTGGATTGAATGTTATTTATATTTAACGCTAGCAATTTACGACACTTTTGGGAACGGTAGGTAAATCAAATGATGTTATATCTAAATCATTCGCTTAATGGTTTGACTATGATGAATGAGTAGTAATATAACCCAATTCTAAAATCAAAAATAGTAGATGTTATACCATTTTTTTAAACCAACCCAGGTGACTCTTATAACTTCGTGGAGTTTCGATATCCATTCGCATCCCTTCCTATAAGCCTGCTGGTTGAAGATACGAGTATATGTTCATAATGAATTTCACTATTAGTGTGAGAGCATGCATTTGCATTAAAAAATATATTTCCCATGTTGTCCGAAGCACATATACCTACGTAGATATATATGCTACAAAATAAAAATACTAGAACTTAGGAAGTCAAAAAATATTTCTATTCACGTATAGTTAATAATATCGAGTTAAACATTACAAAGTGCTTACAATATTTAAGCAGTTATTTTAATATTTAAATTTAAAAATAAAAACCTTCTTTATAAACATAAATCCGAATATGGTAATAATAATAAATGGTTAAAATAGTACTGAACAATTTCACGTTAACTCATTTTTATTTCCCATTGGAACTTTTCGTTAGGTGTATGTAAAATGTATCCTATACCGAGCTTCACACTGAGCTAAACTTCAAAATCAGTGGTCTTAGGGCCTCTTTCGGGACCTTCAGGTAAAGTCTCGAGTAGGCTAATAGCCGGTTCATTCACAAGAAACCGTGTATATGAATCTCACAATGGCTGAGCAGTACTAACACACAGTTAAAGCGACCACTAACTTACTTCTTGTTTCATCTGTCTAACATTTATATAGACAAGATTTCAAAAAAATGTTGGTATTGCAAACTCCATATTGGGTAAAAACTCCTTGATTAAAATTATTTTCGACGTATGAATGAGTGATGAGTGATCGATGACAGATTATGAACGGATATTTAAATGTACTCGAAGTACATTTAAATATCCGTTCATGATGATCATTCAAGTGACCATCGAGTTGTTATGTAATCAGAAGTCTGTTTTCTATTGTGAAACTGAAAAACCATAATTGTAACTTTTAATAGGCAAGTAACTTTAACTAGGAAGTTAATAATTGACACTTTTATTGAAGGTAAGAGACCCTTAGATTATGATTTAAGTCACAGACTGACAAAGTTATGGAACAAAATAATCAATAATGAATAATGACACATAAAACCACGTGTTAGATATTTAGAGCTTCCAAATCATTGAACTAGAATTGACCAGTAAAAATATTCCACTCCGCCAATTAAGCACAAGGAATGTGACCTTATCGAATATCAAAATAAACTAAACAGCAATCTGTTCGGTTGCAACATCAAATTCAATCATTGCCTTATCAGATCTTGTCTGGATATTGACAAGGTTTGATTTATCGATAAGATTATGCTGACTTGTTAGAATTTAATTGTATGTACCTATTACTTATTTGATGTAGGATTTGAAAGTTCACTGGGTAAACTTTCACTAGAATGGTCAATTTTGATGTTCTGTCGACTTTTGGTTTTTGCTCCTGCGATACATAAACTATTAATTGAGAAATTTGTAAAATTTGATTGGCAGGATAATCTTTGCTAATGCTTATGCCGTTCGTGGGTACGATTAGAAATTGTATGTACTTTACTGAAATAGATAAAGCATGGATACTGTGATGTATGTGAATGAAACAGTTGAAAAGAACAGTACTCCATAGACTGTATGCTGAGCCGTTCAGATACAGAAGATATGAACAATTGGTCGAGAGATAGGTTAATATTGTAGCAAGTAGACGGTAGTCCTTCAGACTACCGTATTATATACCTGCCTCTCCGAGAAACAGGCGCAATGTAAGTGTGCAACAAGGAACAAAAAAATTATATATATCAAGTTTTGCCAAATATGTTTTGGACTCTTATCAAAAACATATTTGCGAAATACCAAATTGCGAAGCATTTTTACTTTTGTTGACGTAGTTTACGATACATGAAAAAGTAAGATCGAAAACAGTTTATTAGATAATCAGGAAAAATATACTGGCACATACCACACAAGCCCCAGTGCTACCATCTGTACTTCCAGCGCACATGTGCCCCTCATTAAGAGGCAGTGTCAGCGAATAGCGATCTCTACACAACTGCAGTGGAAGAATGGGAACTTCCGCTTCAAGTAAAACATCTGTCAGATTCCCATTAGTCTGTTCTCGACCCCAACCTGTAGCATAGCATTCATCTTTGAAGTCTATCCCGTTATTATCATCAATAAACGGATCAATTTCTTCACCGAACATGAGTTTCTTATCACTCCTAGCATAATTTTTCACTGGTCTTTCACTTCCTAACTTAGCTTTAATTAGTTTTACTACACTATCTAAGGAAGCACTGTCATACACGAAATCGTCTTCTTGATCATTTTTTCGCACTTCTTCTTTCCTGTCCGTCTCTTTGTCTGAGTCGTTAGCGACGCGAACGTTATATCTAAGATTCTTGTGTTTCTTTGTGAATCCTGAGAAAATGTTTTTTGTCAGGTTGTTAAGCTTTTCTAAATATTTGACAGCGGTGTCTGGGTTTGGTTTTGGGGGCTTTTGTTTCTTCTTTATAAGCTCCGTTGGAGGTTCTGGTCGGATGTAAAAGGAGGATGGTTGGTCGGAGTTGAAGGTCAATGGTGTCTCAAACGGTGGTAAACAGATGGTACGTATTCTGCTTCCAGGAGTCACATCTGCCGCTCTTGTCATTTTCATTAGTGCTGAAACGTAAAAAACATAGATATATTAAATTAAATAGACAGATTATATTTGATACAAGCCTTAAATTGGTTCCTTATATCTTAGAAAATTATAAATTATGTAAAAAGTAATTGATTACATTTTCATGTTCAAATAATTTAGGTGGCTTAAAATAGTTTTTAATCTTGATGTTCCATGCATTGCAACATAACGGTTGACAAGAGAGGAAGCGGGCGACTTATGTTAAAACACTGAAAGGTGTAGGCAAGGCAAGGCAGCGGCGCCTTCTGAAAAACTGCTACCTTTAGCGCAGGCTGTGTTTAACAGTGGACAATCCTGTAAAGTACTGACTATTTTGTGTATTATGTACTTATACATATAATTAAGTCTGTCGAGTAGAAAAACTTAATAGAATATATTAATCAATCCGATATATTATATTAAGTTAATCTGTAATATATCTACTGTACTACCATAATTATGATATATCTGCATGGTCAAAGGATACTACAATAACAAGATATTATTGTGATAATAAAATGGAGCATAAATCTGAAAAAATAATAGTTCATAATCAATAATAAGTAATGTGAAGAAATAGAACAGAGTAGTATACTTGGTTGGAAAGATCAAATAGAGATTTTGACTAATCTAATTAAATCTACGGCGTATCCATTATAAAAATTGAATGGATTATAAATAAAGTTGCTCTACTAACAACACACCATGGAATGATTACGTTAGATCTCTGATATGGAATTATTTTTGCATAAACTGCTGATAAAAAAAAATATAGCCTGAAGAGCAATGGACCACTTAAATAAGATCGATAACTGTGAAACATACTTTACAAAACATAAAATCCTAACTTTAACATATCTGTACATTCTTAAAATAGCAAAATTTGTGCAATGTAGTCCAGTCTTATTTGTTTGCTGGTCTGATGGTAATAGTCGCAGCAGACGAGATATATCCAGACACTGCTCGCGTGTTGGTATAACTGCTTAAATGCAAAATAGTGTATTTTGTATGGCTCTCATTATCTTCAATTAAATACCAAATGTCATGGGGGAATTAAATGAAAATATTTTTATATATAAACTGATGACATTACAATTGTATAAGTGTTGTTACAAAATTATAGATTTTCTGAATGATACATTTTAATTCAGTACCTTTAAGTATGACATAATTATTCATGTTTTTTTACTATTGTATAAGTGCTGTACCATACCAGCAGGTAGGCATGAGAGATGGTGGGTGTGAGATATCACTTCCTCAGGAAGTCCTGATATATATATAATATAATATACAAATTTATAATTCAGAAAATCTATGATTTTGTTTTAGAACATATACAATTGTAAAAAATCATTAATAATTATGTCATACTTAAAGGTAATTCAAATTTATAAGATATATATATTATATATATATATACCTATAATTATTACCTAAAAGTATTTTACAAAATTACAAATATACGAGAGGAAAATTTAAAGTCATGTGCAGGATTCGAACCCGCGCCATCCACCCCTTTAGTTGGGGTATGCTCTGACCGACTGAGCTAACATGACATAGGACTCATAACTCAAATTTTTCCTCTCGTTCTTTAACCATCGTATATATCTAGAACGAGAGTGTGCAAGTGAATTTTGTAATGTAATCCGCAGAACATAAGTTATTGAAATCATTAAAAATAAAAAAATAATTTGTATATATAGACTTTTTTATTTTAATACAAACCAATATCATGCTGGTAATTGTGAAATCGGTGATGCAGCACGATCCTCTCGATGGGGACGTACGAACCTCGCTGCTCAGCTCGGTCCCATTCACCGAGAACTGCCGTCCAGAGAGCTGGCAGGGGCAGGTTGAAGAGTTCACTGGAATTTCAAATGGTCTACATTGATATTGGACAGAAAAATAATGTTTCTATTAGAGACCTGATCACGTTGAAATTTGTTAATATGACAGTGCAATCACACCACCATATATGAAACGGTACCCAATTTATTTATAGGTAAGCCCTTTTATATGTTGTTAAGTGGAGAGCCATGCCATCGTGCGGTGAAGCTACAGCATGCGGTGGGATTAAAATCATGAGCCTCCTTTGCGGGAGTCCATAGTCCTTGGCCCTGGGTTATTATGTCATATGATAATAATCAAACTTGAGCTGTCTGGTATAAAACATAGAATCAAACCTAATTTTGTGTAGTATATTGATTCCAGTACTTATTGCCATTACCTGCGAAGAAATCCAGCAGTTTGTTAAATGGTGCAGTCTTTTTTAAGAAGTTAGATGTTTGTGTTATTTTTGCAGCTTTTTTATTTTAATTTTTCATCTTATAGTGACACAACATGCACTAAGTCTACATGATTGCGTGGTAACATCTGCCTATAACATTTCATCACAAATGACGAACTGCATTGCGCTCATCACCCTGAGACAGTACCTTGTGATTGTAATTTTACCGGCTCTCAAAGCCTGAAGCCGGAACACACTGTAAGGTGCTTGTCAACTGATTTTCTACTTGAGGGTGGTAGCTAGCCAGGCGAGAATTCGCAAATTTCCACTATGCGGGGAAGCTCAAGCCGGCGGTGGGGATAGAACCTGGTCCTGCGGCACGGCAGCACTTTTTTTTATTACATTATGCATAAAAAATATAGCTAAAGTAATAGAAAAACAAATGAAAGATGAGGGTAAAATCGCAGAAAAGGTCACGGAATGTCATACTGGAACTTCGCCAGCCTGTGACAGACTTGTGATAGTTGTTAAAGGTTAGTGAATTCGTAGCTTTTTCTCTACAAACGTCGTTCGAATATTTTAAATGCAGTGTTCAAACTCTGTGAACTTATGCATGTATGTCATTGAGCCTCCAGTCAATCTCCAGTGGTGAAAAAAAAACGTTTTTTGAAATAATTATGACAACAAATAATTTTAAGGTAACTCACAAACGAAAAGCATAGATTTCAGAATCAAGGACATGTATGCACAATTGCACCGAGTTCGAACACATTTAAAATCCGACGAAAGTACGTTTGTATGTAAAGAGCTATGAAGATCTTTCCCTTAAGGTTGAACCGGCCGTTCAGTTCTCGATACAAACGCCGTAGGGTGATTACTACCACATTTGAGGTTTTAAGTCCAGAACTAAGCATGATATCGATTGATCTCGTCATTATCTAGGCTTGTATCGTTACGAAATTTTAAAAAGATAATTAAGTTGAAAGTTATGAGCCTCCAAAACTTTATATGAACTTAATATGTTTCGAGGCTCATGACTCCCAAGTTAATTATCTTATTAAAAAAATGTTACGATACAAGCCTAGATAATAAAAATATCAATCGATATCATGCTTTGTTTTAGACCTAAATCCTCAAATAAGGGAGTGATCACCCTGCGACGTTTTTTTGGAGAACTGACCAGCCAGTTCAACCTTAAGACTATTTTGCTTGTAATTACATCCTGTTTTTCAAAGACTACTGCTGGGATACACACACATACACCGTCAGGTGCTTGGCGACAGAATTTCTACTTGACGGTGGTAGCTTTGGTAGCCAGGCAATCATTCGCAAAGGACCCTTCATGATTTCTTTTGCTGTAGAGGCTACAGCCCCAACGGACTTTGAGGGAGGGTCTATCTGGACCTGGGTACGGTACTCGGTACGATCTCTCACGTCGGGATAGCTTTTATACCTGCCTCATGGTCATATCTGGTTTTGTATATGAGCCAGCCCAGCTGCATACTAGCTCAAGCCCCTGTATTTCATGGAGGATCAAGCAAAGAAGCTCAGGATAATATGCGATCGATTTTTACCACCTTATTCATCCGTCTCCAATTCACCACGTTATAACAAACGCACGGAAACCCGGCATTCGAAATGGTTAATACTCCGAAAACCCGTATGAGGTGTTTTCGTTCTAAATTCATTTTGCGTATGGATGAAGAGAAAGAAAAAGAAAACATAAAGTCTAGATTATCAGATTTCTGTAATCTAGGATTCTTCAAGTACTGAGTGAATGAGTATTTCTAGACAATCAGCTTGTAACGTTGCGACTATGGCGCTTTCCATAAGGTGAGGCAGAAAGCTTGTGTGTTATAAAAAACAATAACTACTATTACTTATGTATGCAGTGCGCTGTGGTGAGCAGCCAGGAAGGGTGGACCAGGACTCCACCACACCAGTGCCCGATGAGACCGAAGTTCGGGTGAAGCAGTTGTAGAGACACCTGGAATTAGTTGGAGAGAAAGATGTACAACAATATATTTTAAAGTGCACAAGTGAATTGGTTCACTTTGAGTTGCGTAGTCTTTGTAATTACGAGGTAATTGGATCTTCCTTTTTTTTTTTTTTTAGATCAGCTTGGTTATTGGGTTTTTTTAGTATGCATCTTTTGTTGCAATCCAAAGTCTGGAAGTGTGTCGAACGAATGGCAGTACGCTCGCTTCTTATTACATTACTTGGGAAAAACACCATGTCTGGTGTAACTTGTATGTAGACGTTTCTACCAACCCCCAACAGGTGGAAGGGAGTAATAGTTTGCATGTCTGTTAGCACGGCGAGACGCGTACCTTTAATTGTAATAAGAAGTATTTAATATCAGAAATAATTATTATTTAAACTTATCTTGGAACTAATGCATATAAGAAAAAAACCTTCATTAGAATAGCAGATAGAAACGGTATTCGAGAAACCATTTTCGCAAAAATTTTCAATAAGTTTATTATTTTTATCTTATTTCCTATCAGCGGAAAGCAGACGGTGATATGGTATTTCTGGACCTCTTCTCTCCCTTCTCATCTCTTATCTCAGCACCGTATTTCTATATAAGATATTATGATGTGCGTCAATAAGGCATGATAGTAAACATAAACAAAAAAAAATCATCTACTACACAAAACATTACAACCGGGTAATTTTCACTTTAGAAGCTCATTGTGGCAACATATGACATAATACTAGTATTGTAGCCAAACGTGAGAATCGTAAACGGGAAGACGCAGGAGCAGTGCATAATGCATCTGTAAGAAGGTACCCAGGACGGAGTAAGTCAGATTTGCACCAACACAGGTGCAGCTGCCGTTGATAACAAGAACTCATTCTAACTTTAGCCTGCTCACCACCTTTCAATAACATTTGCTAGCAATACTTGACGGAATATCAAACCTATAACTTCTATTCAATAATATAGATTCAGAAAATCATATTGTGTAGGAATCCGTAGCTGTTCTCATGGACCAATCCCCAAGGTACATTCATAACATATATAAATAATAATAGGTTAGTTTAATAAAAACAATAGGAAGAAATCCTGAGCATAGTCGCAATCAATTTAAACGTTTTTTCAATATTATGTGCTGCTTTCATCGAATTTTATATTATTATAAATAAATGTTTAGGGGTGAAGTATTGATGCACACGATATTAAATTAAAAATGACAACATAGAACTAATTATTTAAAAAAAACCCTGAATTCAAAAAGTGTCATTAAAACGTAGTTTTATTTAAAAAATATATCTTGTAAAGCAGTATTAGAAACCTCATACTTAATGATTTTTAGTACAGTAGTAACACCAATACAATAAAATGTACTTCTGTATCAGCCGAATCGGCCACTGCTGAACACAGCCTCCCCCATAAAGGGGGTATTTGCCATAATCCCCACGCTTGGCAGGCGGCTTGGGGATCGCAGTGTAAGATGGCAGTTCTATAGAAGGCGCTGCTGCCCACCTTTCAGTATTTTTTCCCTTAGTCGCCTTTTACGACACCCACGGGATGATATGGGGAGGTGCAATTCAAACCCGGCACCCCACGGGGGGTGAAATATGTACTTAAGTCCATGCAATACAAAAGCAATAGAGCTGGTGTAATAAATAATTACTGTCAGTGTATGTATGGTATGATACTACCTGCCAAGGCCAGGCTCCTCGTTTCGATTCTCGTCCTTTGATGATGCGGAGCTGCCCCGCGGGTCTGTCCCGGGGTTGTCTGGTGTGCCGGCGCAGAGGAACACCACATTCTGGAAAAAGGAATTTTAAATGAATCTGATATATCCTGAATCATTCTAGTTAATACAGGGTACGGCCCTGTGCTTCATCTAGGTTGTCCGCCTGCGTGGAGCACAGGGCTTCCCCATGGACACGTGAATGAAATTTTTGTATAGTCGTCGTGTACCTAGTACTTGTTCAATGCTTTGTTTAGGTGTGGATTTTTCTAGCTGGTTTGATAAAGGGTGAGAGAGAGAATACAGTTATAGTAGAGTGGATTGTTCCAAAAAAAGTCCATCGATTGTAAGCGTTAACTTTCACTGCAGGACGGGCTACCGCGTGTGGTAATTCCCCACAGGGAAACACTATTTTACTTGTATTTAAATTTGGCACAAAGGTAGTACGGGAAGATCATATACGGTTTCTTTACTAGTACATTATATTGCAGATCGCAATATCTCCTAATGTTATTTGGACATGTCCCAACCTATCTATATCTTGGAGGAACTTGATGGGTACTTGAAGGTAAGATAGAGAGACGGCATCATGACATGGATCGCTTTGAATCTACTATACATAGAACAGGTTTTCTGATTGTATTTGACAACAAAAGGGCTTTTCTAATTACCTATAGGACGAACAGAAGTAACGTGCTCACTTATTTTCGGATTTTGTTATTTAATGACAAAGGAATAGCTTTCCATTCATACCTCTGTTCAGGTCATTAGGGATTTTTTAAAGTAATGAAGCCTGTTTCACAAATTGACAGTGGACATAAAAGAAAATAAATTGTTTTCCGTCGCGAATGAAAAATGCATTTTAAACTCCTATTCAAAGGCCAGGAATTACGATAACCAGTTACTTTTTTGTTATTATTTGTTCATATTTCGTTCACAATTACTTTAATGGCATGTTAGATGCCATGCTAATTGAACAAGGTTTAATTAAAATTATTCTCCATGAAATTAGGAATTCTTGACTCTAAATCTTGAGCTTCACCGCATGCTGGAAGGACATTTTGCGAATGTCCGCCTGGCTAGCGATCACCCTCAAGTATAAAATCTGTCACTAAGCATCTAACGATGTGTTCCGGCTGAATTCCTTGAGAGCCAAGTAAGTTTTTGAAGCAATGACAGCCGAACAGTTATAGCCACCGACGGCTTGAGTTTCCCCGCATGGTGGAAGGGCTTTTTGCGAATTATTAACGTTTTAAACACTTTGCTGTGTGTTTTAAACGTTTGATAATTATACGCAATTTAAACCGTTTAAAGTTGTTTAATTACTATGTGTAATAATCGTGAAAACCTAAGACAACAGTACTAAATATTATTTTATATATAATTTAGTTATACATATTCTGACTAAAGCTATTAAACACTTAAATAAAAACCAATAAAATAGCAACCAACCATCTAAAACATCTCTGACAAGCATAAATAATTGAACAAAAAAATTACGAATCAAAACCGATGCTTAACAAATCCCACACATAGGTAGGTATGCAAATGAGTGCGTACAACATTATCATAAGGTAGATAAACACAAATTACGGGTAATTTGTTGTGTAATAGCCATTATTCTTCGGTAATTGTGTAGATTACAACGATTACATGAAGTTATACCGCGGAAACACGTTACTGTTTGTAACAAAGGTTGCGTTACGGTTTGCACAAATTTGGTCGAAAATCAAATTTATTTTGCGTAATTTTTTGCGACGGACGTCATATGTATGGACTTAAAGGGCATGAAAACTTTTAGTTCTTTAAATCTACTTTTTTCATCTGAGGCCCTAGATTAGTGTGTCGATGTTTAGTGTAAAGTAAATCAAGTATCTGGCTTAGTGGTCCTGTTAGTTTAAGTTCCGTGCAGCGGCATTTTTATAGATAAACATTATTTTTATAGTATTGTGACGCTACACGCACGAAGCCCATCTGATGTTAAGCAGTAACCTCTACCTATAACAGAGCATTTCGTCACAAGTGAATATACATTATATACAGCATGGAACATCGGGTAGGTAATGTGCATAGAAAAGTTCAGCCAAGGAAGACCACAGTTCAAGAAGACAGGCTCATAATATGTTTGGCAGAGACAAACCCTTATAATATAGGTTCTAAGGTTATTCGAATAGAAGATAGTGTAGTAAGAATTTACTATAATGCGTATTCCGTATTACAAAACCTCGATGCGTGTCCCCAAGACTAGATCGTAGGCGATTGGTTGCAGAAATTTGGTTGGAAGACATGTCAGTAATATTACTTATTACCATTCGATATAGAGAAAATTGTCCAGCCTGCTGCGTTTAGTAATAATATTATAGCAGTTAGACTGTTTGTTAATGAGAATAAGTCACAGATGAAACTAATATTAATTTGATATATTTGGATAGTAAACGTTATTTACGACGCCACCACCAAAAAGCCAGTTAAAAGGCTTCATCTTCCGTCTTCACGCATTAAAGAAGAAATCATTTTTGACCGTCTTAATCATCTCTCGTAATTTATATTCTATTCGTTTACTTAACATGTGTACATTTTATGATTAGCCATACTATGAGTACTTAATATAGATATTACCCATGAATAGGATTTTGGAACCAAGCCTTTAGTGAATTTCGTTAAACCAATTGCAGTCCCCTGAAATTGATATTAATTTGTAGTCGTTCATATCGTCTGATGATCAAGAAGAGAAGCTGGGTCGAGGTGGTCTTCTCAACCTGTTTGTAGATAAGGAAATAAGAAACCGACAGGCGATAGGTAACGAGCTATGAGCTGCTGCTGGGATTCACTGAATATACTTATGGTATGTTTAAGTAGTCAAGCTTCTTTTACAGAGTAGCTTCCAAGCTATAGACAACCTATTTACGTATCTTACAGTTTAGGTAAAATACCCATATATAATTAAATTTATTGGAAAACATATCACTTAATACAATATGTAGTTAAATAATGTTAAAAGTAGATATTGCTGAAACTTAGATTTATTTTTTTATTTTATTTGTTGCTGCAGTCGATATGTTTATTGGTGTCAAAATCTTTCGGTATAATAACTAGTAAAGTAAAAGTAAAAGTAAAAGTAAAAAAGCCTTTTATTCAACTACACATTTACAATCTATTTTACAAATCTGCTATTCATTACATTGCAATAATTATTTTTTGTGATATTCATGATATAAATTATTCGTTTATATGATAATATGATTATATGTCAAGTTTCGTAATTCGTGTTCATTATAATTTATTTAATGGGTTACATACTTATCCAATTATATAAAATAGTGTTTATATTATTATTACAACGTACTAGGTCTATTATTTATGTATAGATGTCGCCTCATTGGCGTAGGCCTCCCCCAGTTGTGACCATAATTTTCTGTCTCTTGCTATCCTCATCCACTCAGCTCCGTGTCGTTGTGTGAAAACATCTTCCCATCGTCTGTTTGGTCTTCCTCTTTTCCGTTTATCTTCTCTCGGTATCCACTCCATGACTTTTTTCGTCCATCTCTGGTTATCCATTCTACTTATATGTCCCGCCCAATTCCATTTTAAAGTTCTTATAGTATTAATTATGTCTTTGACTTTGGTTTTCGTTCTAATAGTATTGTTATTTATTTTGTCAGATAGTTTGATCCCTAGCATACTCCTTTCCATCTTTCTCTGACATATAGCTAATCTGTTTTCATCTTCTTTCCTTAGGGCCCAAGTCTGACATCCATAAATAAGGCATGGTAAAATGGAAACATTATATAATTTACTCTTGATTGTGACGTGTATCTCTTTGTTTTTCATTATTTCTTTCAGTCCCCAGTACTTTTTCCACGCTATTGCTATTCTTCTATCAATATCCATTTCAGTGTGATCCTCAAAAGCTATGGATTGACCAAGGTAAGTATATTCCTTTACGTATCGCTCTGTCTTGGAGATGGTTTTCAGAAATCTAGATTGGCAAGATGAAGGCATCAAAATAAATGGCGAATATCTAAGTCATTTAAGATTTGCTGATGACATCGTGATTTTTGCTGAATCTCCACAAAAGCTAGAGAACATGTTAAAAGATCTGACATTAGAGAGCAAAAAAAAAAAGCAGGACTTTCACTAAATGCCTTAAAGACAAAATTATGACAAATGGAGAAAAGAAGACCATAACAGTAGAAGAAGAAAATATAGAATACGGTATAATATCTATGCTTTAAAAATTCCAATTTGTAAAAATATACAAGATACATATTGTTTGTTCGTTAGGCATGTTGTGTTCACCTGTAATTAGACTTTTACTATAATTTGTGTATTGAACTCTGTATGATATGCTTGTTTAGTATTAAGTCTGTTGGAAAACCTTAATAAATAAATAAAATAAAAATAAAATAAATATTATGAAAACTGGAACGTGATTTTAGGAAACATCAAAAATATCCTCTTTTAGAAAAAAGACTGCAGCTAAATTCAATATGGTGTGCCAGGTTTGTTGTCAATTTGTTGTTGCAACTCAATGTTTAAATCATGTGGAGGCGCCCTAACTCTTCACGGTCGGGTCGGCCCGCGTGTTAGGTAACTGATCTAAAAAAGTACACATTGGATTAGGTTATCAATTTATTAAAATAAAAAAATATGTCATATTTTATGTGACAATTTTAACTCTTTTTAGAAAATTATGCGTGATTTTAAATTTAAATGTACTAGTAATGGTCAATGTGAGAGAATACGAGTACTTCTTACGGCCGACTTCCGGAGTGTTTTAGGGCACCTATGAACTGAACGCCTTAAGTATTCTACTTGTAATTATTAATATTTTAATTGGGTGCACTGTGTAGCAAGAAATTAACTAAATTGGTTAAATTAAGTAAACACGTGAAATAAAAACTGACCGAAATGTCATACACAGTGACAATACTGAGGATTGATTATAAAGAATAACATAGGATATATGTATAGCCTTCTGTACGGGGAAAAATATTGCAAGGAAATCATTCGTTTATGTAAAAAAAAAGTGGGCTTGTCAAGGAACAATCACGAGGCCCAACTGGTGGTAGGCGGTAACCAATGCATATAACAAATGCATTTCATCACAAGTGACGAAATACAATGCGCCCATCGCCCAGAGACACAAAGTTATTAACTCTCATGTCCCTGTAATTAAACCGTCATCCATACCCTTCAAACCGGAACACAGTAATGTGAACATGATTGTTTGGCGGTAAAAATAGGTACGCTGGCAGTACAGCTCCAGACGAACTCGTTCACAAAGAGTTCTACTAATATAATTTACAATAAATTTGTTAGTGTGTTGTTAGAGAAAGTTTTTTTTTTTCCTGATAGGTTAGCCTTTGACCACTACCTTTGACCTCACCTGATGGTAAGTGATGATGTGGTCGAGGATGTTGTTCAGGCTAAACTAGAAGTACTGGCTCTCAAGAACAGCGGAACACACCTTTAGGTGCTTGGCGACAGATTTTTTACTTGAGGGTGGTAGCTAGCCAGGCGGGCATTCACCTCTACCACCATGCTATAACGACTGCCATCCTAAGACAACAACCGGGACCGACGGCTTAACGTGCCCTCCGAAGCACGGAAGCGCTCAGTAGTAATGTCACTAGCGGTCACCCATCCAACTCATGACCGCGGGTTACGTTGCTTAACTTTGCTGATCGGTTGAGAACAGCTAAGTAAATTTCGCTAGAAGCGCTTCAAAAAAATTAATTTAAACAACCACACATAGGAAGCGATCCAATAGGAAACAGTAAAGTGAAAACGCGGGTTACGGAAGGTAGCGCAATAAGTGTCATACAAACGATATAAATTATGCAACGTGGATAAAAGGAGGTAATGTGTTGAGTGCGAAATCCCATACATAATTCATGTATCATTAGAACACGTAACATTGCAATGAGGTGTAACTCTTTCCGGACAGTAGTTGGTTTGTTTACCCAGATTAAATATAGTGGGGCTTAGCTAAGCTTCCTACACGTTTGTTGACTATGCGAAAAGCAGTTAATTAAAAACTGTGATAGGTAAATCGTTTGAACTGATTTTGTCTTTGATGTTTGCTTAGATACAGTCCCGATTCCAGAATGAGACTGTAACGTGTCCTTCTTGGATGTCGTAATTAATAAAGAAATGGGTATGCCACTACGAATATTATTCGTAGGTATGCCACGACTCCCGACGACGACGACGATTGAAAATCCATTTAAACTGATACCCTAATATATACGTAGCACTTTTTAACGACTTTATTATTTTGTAAATGAAAGCGAGGGGCAATATATACAAATATTAATTTTAAATCAGTTAATTAAATGAACTTAACATAAAATTATAAAAAAATGTAACGAAAATATTTAAACCATCTACACTAATATTAATAAAGAGGAAAGATTTGTATTTTTATACGCTACTAATACACTTAAAAACTACTGGACTGATATGGATGAAATTTCGTATGGAAATAGTTTTGCGGGCTTGGGCTTTTTGCGCCGTTGGATAAAAATCCAAGCGCAACAAGGGGTTAATGGTTTTGCGCGATAACCGACATACGCGCGGCCGGAAAGCCTAGTATTGTATATTCTAGTGACGATTCCGTCAAAATTGCCAACGCAACGTGCGTGACATGAGAAAAGTTATGCAAAATTGACAATAATATGTGCCATAAGAAAGTAACTTCAGGTGGGCCTCGTATATGTTCCGTCACAACATCGTCCTAACCAAAAATTAGCCACCGTGCTATGTCCCGATTAGGGAGTGGTTCTGAAAATTAGTTTGTTCAACTTAGTGATCGAAACCAGAGCCTCGATATTCCACGGCGGCTTAAACACTCACACATCAATTTTGTCTATAAAACATTTTTGTTTGCATTAGGCTTCAGGGTCGCTAGAAGTGCTTAAAACAATGTTCGGCGACTTTGAAATAACATAAAATATGATTTTCTCGAAGTTGTTCACTACCAACCTACCACTACCTAGGACAGATAGATAAAAGATCTAAAAGGGAATCTAACTCGGATGGACAGCGTTTGGGAAATTCAGAAACTTTTTCTCGTCTAGCATCCCATAGAGCCTGAAGACCAAAGTTTACAACCAATGTGTGTTGCCAGTGATGACTTATGGTACTGAGACGTGGCCCCTAATTGTGGTACTTATGGGAAGGCTCGAATCGCTCAACAAGATATGGAGAGAGCTATAGCTATAGCTTAGAGTTTCTTAATTCCTGAGTGAGGATATTTGCCTGTGCAAGTGGCTAATACCCGTTCTTTGTGGCATTCTATAGGAGAGGCTTTGTACAACAGTGGACGAGTTCCGGCTGATGATGATGTTATCTTTACCATAGAATAAATATTAGTCTATTCCGATGTCAACATCTTAACTTAATCTTTAAATCGTCAATGCTAAGGTAAAACATCTGGCTCAATTACCCAATACAGACATTATTAGATGGAACACGTAACCGTGTTTTTGCGCCAAAGAAAGCAAGTTACGACATCAACCATACCGTAATTCACATAATTGCTTTTGTGACCAAAAAGTCAAAAGAATCCAAACAAAACCAGCGCCGAAATGCTCCCACGTCGCAAGTTTTTTGTAGCGTATTTCGAAAAACGATTTCACTACATGACTAATTATTTGACTGCTCATAGTATTGACAAGAGATTAATAGTTTCTTTGAACTTTGTAAATGACCAATGAACTGTGCAGCGTAACTAACCATTCTATAGAAACCATTTGCATTACCTTTGTCTCTGTTTTTCAGTATTAGGTAATAAACGTAGTGATTAAGTTCTTCTTTGTATATATGTTCCATCGTCAACAGCATCGTTACTCCAGAAAGAGAAGGCTCCTAATATCTATAGCCGTGACTTATTTTCAAACTGATTTGTACTCCTCATTATGAAATAAAATATCAAATCATAAGAAAGTTACAACACTAAAATGTATGGCCAGCTGCGCAGCGTGCGTTATGATAAAAGAGTAGGTACAAGCTAAAAGTGTAAAAAATCAAGATATAGCTTTTTTTTGTAATGGCTTATCTATATCTATACTAATAATAAAACTGTTACAGATACAATTCTATACATGGCAAATATTTAATAAAAATATTATCATGACACTGATGCCAAAACTGTATTTTTTTTATTTTTGTGTGTCTGTCTGACTGTCTCTCTGCCTGTCTGTATTCCGGCCGGTATAAAATACAACCTGGGAGTTTTCAAACCCAAAGTAAAAAGCTCCTTTCTGAGCTATGCTTTACTAAGAGTGCTTCACCGCAAACGTTTAAATTTAAACGCGTTGCTTAATATGAGATGAACAGTGCTCAAATGTAGATACGGCAATCACGAACAAAGTCGCAGGTACACCTAGTTGGATATAAAAAATCTACTGCACACGACTGTAGTTTTTTTATGCCTGTTTGTAAGAACACGCATCACGTGAAAACTACCAAACCAATTTAAAAGAAATAGGTACACATAGAATGCAGTCCGAGAATCATACCATAACAAGACACTTTTTTAGGGTTCGGCACCAAAAAATGGAGCACTTTACTAAACCCGCGACTACGTTGACCCGTCCTACTTCCAATGAGGTATTTTTTAAACCATAATTGCTAGCCAAGATAACAAGAAATGAAATTTCATTAGTTGAATAGGTTATAGTTATGATTTACTGTAAACGACGTGTATTTATTTATTAATGATTTTATTCGTCTTCAACTTTGACAACCGTTTTGTTCGTAATGTTTTCTTCATAAAGGATTCTTACTTTTCACTAAAGTAAGTTTTTTTCGGGCCAAATTCGACCGAAAAACGTTTTCTGAGTCGTGATCCCGCCGTAACTTATGGAAGATATATTTTATTTTAATTATACCAGTATACATGCTGGATGATAAAGTAGGATTGTATTATATATTTTACACTTTTCCCCTCGTTGCAGAAGTTATAGTATTTGTGATATTATTAATATTAATTATTGTTTAATATAGTTGATGCTGCTGAAAATCCAACAAACCATTCGGCCCAAATGGATTAAATTCAGCTCCAAAGTGAATTTATCATGGTACGTGTCGATTACGTCTATTTTTAACCTGATTCAAAAAAAGGGGAGAATCTCAATTAGGTTTTTTTTGTGTTTGTTAGTCGTAAGTAGTTCGTAGTTCTTTACAAAGTGTAACGATGTTTCTTTTTTATATTCGAGCTGTTGCTTGTTATGTAGTCCCATTAAAATTTGTGTGAGATCTGAGCTGACGAGTAGTATAAGAGCTATTTCTAATAATACATCTAATAATACATGTTTGAAGATTCCTTAATACAACACTTAAGCTACCTAAATTTTAATGATTAAAAGCCCCGAATATTAAAGCTTAAAACATGATATTATAAAGTAAGTTCCACAAAAATATTAAACGCCAAAAAGTAATAAAACCTAACGAGGAGTAATTACGTACCAGCAGTGTCGAGATGACAGATAAAGACTTACCAGTACTAGATACGAAATACCAGACAAGTATACTGTGTACCAGTGAGACCAATTCTACTTAAAACGTACAATATACTAACTATAACAATACAGTTGCGACTATAGCATGTTTTATTACAAAATCACAAATATACGATAGGAAAAATTTAAGTCATGTGCGGGATTCGCACCCGCGTCCATCCACCCCTTGAGCCGGGTTATGCTCTAACCAATTGAGCTAACATGACATGACGTCCTAACTCAAATCTTTCCTATCGGGTTCGAATCCCGCACATGACATAAAAAAAAATAAAAAAAAAACCTATCGTATATATCTGATTTTGTAATGAAATCCGCATAGCAGGCGTTATTGCAAACCTAACAATATTAAAAGTATAAGGTTGCGTCATCATTTACAAGTATAAAACCAATTGCAAAAATGGTCTTGTTTGTAGTACAACGCAAGTGGTACTATAGATGTCGGTCCATCCCAATACGATGGTTAAAGAACGATAGGAAAGATTTGAGTTATGACGTCATGTCATTATAGCTCAATTGGTTAGAGCATACCCCGGCTCAAGGGGTGGATGGACGCGGGTTCGAATCCCGCACATGACTTAAATTTTTCCTATCGTATATTTGTGATATTGTTAAGTAATCCGCATAGCAGGCGTTATTGCAAACCTAACAATAATAAATTTAAATATGAAGCGAGAAGTCAACGCGAGCGTTTAATTTCCACCAGCAGCAACAATTATAATCGGATGTCTATGACTTATTTACATAAGTTAATTCTTAATTATTTTGATTAATAGAAAACCACCGTTTCTTTTATTAAATTGAGTTTATTGGTGTGTTTGTTACAACTTTTTCAATGTTTTGAAATAAGATACAAGCGCCCAGTAAGATATGTACTTACTTTTAATCCTGATTTTTTATTTTTCCTGATAGATAGATAGCGATAGAACCAAATTCTACTTACTGAAAGATTTACAATATTATATTAACTTAAACAAAAATGCGATGCGTCTGAATGTTAAGCAATGAAACAAGCTAAAAGTAGAATGACAGTTCGTATTCGTATTGTCTTTGTGGGTTTTAGATAGAAGTAAAAAATAATATAAAATATTGTAACATTTGAATGACACAATATTATATAAAAACAATATCTATAATACTTTGGAGTGCGGATAGAGTATTGATAAAACCGTCGGATGCATTCTCTCAGAAACCGAACTTTAGTCTAAACTCAAAAGTGTTCTTCAAATTACAAACCTTTTTAGTTTGATAGTTATCATTTGAAATTATAACCAAAATAAAAAAAAAACTGTAAATTTGACATGCATAGCGGTTTCATATAACTTAATAAATTTTGTTAGTTAATAATACGGGATAACTCACGTGGATAATTCAGATAGCTCCGACTATAGTTTCAACCACATCCGGTGGTGTTTTTCAAGGAGAGCTCGGAACGCCCGCGATGACGTCTCGCTTAGCACTGACTGACTGACTATAGTCGGAGCTATCTGTCTAATATCTCATTCACGTGAGTTATCCCGTATTATTTGCTGAAATGGGTAAAAACCACGTTTGTTTTTATAATAAAATTAATTCAAGTTGTGATTTTAAGTTGTGTATTTATTTAGACCGACCTATTTTTAGGTACATGTTAGGTAGGAAAGTAGCCCACATGTGAATAAAATAAAAACATTAACTATCACTTTGATAGTTTTTATATCTAAAACCCATTCTAGTCAATTATATTGATGACCTGAAAGATTTTCTGGTCGATAAAGAAAATTTGGCATCTCTGTAACTTGAACTCGGCTAATTTGACGCGAAGACTTTGGATCTATTGACTTTAAATGACCGAGAGGTACTTTCTGCATATTTTTAATACCATATGCCATAGCTACTTGTACAATCATCACGAGCACAAAGAAGTTCACGGTCAATTAAAATCCTCCTTCCTAAAGTCAAAACAAAATATTTCTCCCGTCGCGCAACGCTTACAACAATACTTGCATCTGTAATCACATCCAATGTTTAAATTAATCCCAAGGTACAGGCCCAGCCAAGTTTGGCACCCACTACCCTTTAGAATTTAGAACAAGGGTACATAGTAATTATAAGTTGGTTTTTAAATTGTTCTGTAATTTGTGTACATAGAGTACACAAATTAAAGGAGTTGATTATGTAACTTTTAAATAAATGATTACATCCACTAAATGTTCAAACTTTTGTGAAGTTTTGCATGAATTTTCTGTAGCCTTATATTTTGTTTGCCAGTTTTCCATTTAATTATCTTTAAACGTTAATATTAGAATTCGTATTGAACGGTTTTCCCCAATGATTTTAAAAATTTAAGAATTGGGCTCGTGAGCAGTTACATGTTGACTCAATGTTCGCCAAAAAACCTCTTTTGCAGCGGGTCCAGATTTGGATGAATGGATGTGCGAACGAGTAAAATTCTAATTTAAGTATATGTTTTGGAAACATTTTAGTTTCTTTCTGACTACTTTGTAGAATTATTAAATGAACAATCAAAACTACAGAATGAGACCCAGATAAAGATCCCAAGTTAGAGATAGGGGCCGGAAGCTGTGACTAATTGCAGTAGATGGACGATAGGGTAGGGCATGATAAAGCAGTTTTATTGTTCCTGGAGATGGCTTGCTGGAGTCGGACTGGGCAATTACCCACTGTGGTTAGTTACTAGTAAGTTTGATTTTTTTATTTTCATGTGGCTCGAAGCGGAGCGTGGCATCGAATAATTCTATCAGTCGAAGCCCGAACAATGTTGAATGATTAGGTTGGTAGGTATATTTACTTATAAAGCAACTTCCACAACTCAAAAGTATGAAAACCAATTTTGTTTTTTTAAACTAAATTGGTTTTCATATATATATACTTTTTATATATTGGTTTTCATAACTGCCATCTTATACTGCGATCCCCAAGCCGCCTGCCAAGCGTGGGGATTATGGCAAATACCCCATTAATAGGGGAGGTTGTGTTCAGCAGTGGACGAGTCAGCTGTTACAGTACAGTTAAATAAGAAACTAGACCACTAACACAATTAAAAAATAAACAGAACCGACTTTTTACACTGAAGAGTATGAATGATTATTAAGCTATGAAAAGCGTTATCTTGACTTGATCTGTACAGCGGGCAAACCTGCCAGCCAGCATGTTCCCTCTGCCTAAACCCCGCGCTTCCTAATGCTACTAAACCAAAGTCAATGAAACTTTAATAGAAACACCCGTTACTTGGAGGTGTAGTCTGCCCAACAAGAAAATATTCATAGAGATTGGATGATTCAATAAAAAAATATGCGTAAATATTATTAAAAAGTTATACGCTTAGACTTGGCAGCTTTTCTCCTCTTTTTAGAAGTACAAAAATGGGAGTAGGTGCTCGAGCGCGCTAACATTTTTATTTTTGTGATTATGATAAAATTGTAGCAAGTATACAACCGAAGAGATCATAGAAGAGGATTTGAGGCGTGGCCACGGAGCAGCCGCCCATACTAATTAGTTTACTTACGGCCATAGTATTTTGTTTTGATAAAGCAAATATTATATTTGAAGCACTCGTATCAAAGTTAACTTAGCTGTTCTTAACCGATCAGCAAAGTTAAGCAACGTCCGCCGCGATCATGAGCTGGATGGGTGACCGCTAGTGACATTACTACTGAGCGCTTCCGTGCTTCGGAGGGCCGTCGGTCCCGGTTGTTGTCTTACGATGGCAGTCGTTATAGCATAGTGGTAGGGCATTTTGCGAATGCCCGCCTGGCTTGCTACCGCCCTCAAGTAGAAAATCTGTCGCCAAGCAACTAACAGTGTGTTCCAGCAGCAGTCCTTGAGAGCCAGTAAAATTACGTACACATGAGACCTAACAACTGTACGTCTCAGTGTGACGGGTATGTGCAGTTCGTCGTAGACGAAACGCATCTGTTATAGGTAGAGGTTAGTCCACTTAACATCAGGTGGGCCTCGGGCTTGTTCCGTCAGAAAACGAAAACTTGATCTGTACCGCATGGTTGTAGGACATGTTGTGAATACCCGCCTGGCTGGCTACTACCTTCGATAGAATAGATAATCGAGTAGAATATATCACCGAGCACCTGATGGTGTGTTACGTCAGCTGTCTTTGAGAGTCAGTAATTCTAGGTTAAGCCTGTGAACAACTTCTACAACTTCATCACTTACCGTATGATGAAATTGTGTGGCTAACCTATCAACGCTTAAAAACCTTCCAACCCTTATCCTAGGTATACGATCTGATTACGATTTTTAGGTAATCAGACCTTAAAGTGATAAAGAGCCCTGTCATATTCAGCTGCACCTCACTCACATCGATGAGAATGGTGCTGCTTATTAAGCGCAGTTTTACCCATAGCCGCTTTTTAAGACTTATTCATATATCCATAAGAGCCCTCCTGTATCATCGTTCACTGCTTAACACAGTGTAAAATGGCAGATCTTCGGAAGGCGCTGCTGCCCACCTTTCGGTATTATTCCTTTTGTCGCCTCTTATGACTCTCAGAAAAAGATGCGTCGGGCGGTCCGTCATCCTACCAGGCAACGTAAGGGCTTAACAGTCTGCAACTAGCCAGTCTGCAAATTAGCAACTCGTTGCCTGCCAGTACGAAAATTTAAATAACAAATAAATATTTGAATAAAACACAAAAATATGAAAAATATATTTAGTTACAATTCCGCCTAACTTTACTGTTCAGCCGACGTGACGTCACAAACACCATGCAACCAAGCCGGATTAATTCTCGACGCGTTTCGCTTCTACACGAAGCATCCTCAGGGGGTCTTGACTCATTGTGCGCTCGGCCGGTGTAGTGATGTAGCTGGATGTTTAGGTGCGTGGCGTTTGTGATGCCACTCAGGCTTAACAGGAAAATTAGGCGGAATAATCACAAGATTTTTTATTTTTTTTATTTTTTTATAATATGATAATTTTTTAAATATTTGTCATTATTATATATGGATTTCCGTTAAGTAATGCCTGAATCTGTTCATTAAACAAATCAATGCTGAAGTAACAATCATAACAGCGCACGCTTTATACAGCAAGACAATTTTAAACAGGTTTATCTATCTGACTTTATATTGACTTTAATTGAAAAATTATTATGTCATTCAGGAGGAGATACGAGTTTCCTCACGAAAGTAAACGAAATTTCTTTTCACAAACAATTTTTTAACTTGAGAAGATTTTGCGAAACAGACGAAGTATTTGTTGGAAATGTAGTCAGGGGTCTGACGACTGTAATTTGTTTTTAATACCTTCTGTAAATGTAGATCTCTTTATAGTTCGTATTGATTATAATTTGAGGACTGCTAAGTTTTTAAGTCTGTTACTGTAGCGCTTTAAGGTTCTGTTTAGTTGGGAAGGGTGGTAAGTAAAACGAACGTGTGTCGGTAGTGACCGTGTACTCGCAACTAACTTCAATAGACATAGTGGACTGTATTATATTATGGGATGTATGACATAGGTACAGAGATATAGGTAGGTAGGTATCTTATTATGGTAGGTAGGTAGCTAAATAGCAATGATTATGAAATATGAATAATGCAGCAAAGTTAAAGTAAGAAGATGCTGAGTAGATATCGGACGGCTCCCCATAACTACTGGAAATACCTAACATACCGCCCACCAAAAACATCAGTTTTTTCTCGTAAGTACAAATAAATATTAACAAAACTAAAGCAATAACTAGCTTACATCATTTCATTACCCATTACCTCGTATACCTATCTGTATTCTAAACAAACTTCAAAATAAATCTTTCAACATAATGTGCAACTAATAGGTAAGTAATTTATAATTGCATCTAATTATAAAACTTTCAAAACTTATCGAATTAAACATAGACCTAGTTTGAACATGAACAATAATAATAGGTAATCAAACTTAAACGTCAACAAGTCGCTTATCTACGTTTCCAAGAATGGCTGCATGGATCGACTGAACAAAAGATGTTACCTGCTGTTACGTTATCACAAGTTATGCATAAATTAACAGGGCCGCATTAAGGAGCTTCAGATATTAACATTATTTAAAATATGATCTTAGTTTTTAGTATAAATTTTACAAATAACCGTATTGTAAATAAAAAATATGACAAGATTCAAACTAACAACATAATTACAAACTAAATATTTGTTAACATTACCTAGGTACTACATTAATGGTAAGCTGAGACAATCTTGACACGGAATGTTTCATTTATTTTACTTATGGAGCTATTTAATTTGTGATTGTCACTGGTTGCCTTCAAAGTTTCACACTAAATAATGAATGGATTCAGCGGAAGGTACTTTGGTTTTTTATGCGAGTAAGTAAAAATTTAAGTAGTGATTTGCTTTGACTTTAACTAGGCATAACATAGCTTTTCTTCCAGAAACCTAGTAATTAAGTTTATCAACTCAAGGTAAGTCAATTTTAGCGCCAGCGCCGCCAACCGCCCACCATGAGGGTATTTTTCCGACCATAAGTTGAATTTATATGAGTGAATTTATGTAGGTATTACACTTTTATATTATTGATTATTGTTTAATTGTTTTTGTTTTTATAATCTCTTCTGTGTATATAAAATATAGCTTCTTATTTATTTTTGTTTATTAATGCTTTGTCTCTTATCCTGCTAGAGCTTAGACAATGTTTCTATTACAAAATATTTTTGATTTCGTGTGGAACATGTGTGTTTATTTAATAACTATTTTTCTTTTGTTTGCAGGAAAGCCAGATCGTCTCCGCCGGACGCAACTTGACGCAAAAAGTAAAAAGCGGCAAGAAAAAGTTAGCTACCCTTGGTTTTAAATCGTATATCCTGATGAATGTTTAGAACATGTGATCGCTTCAGGGATTCAAGTGTTTGATTCAGCGCATTGCAACATTTTTGGCAATCTGTCTCGTCTCCTTGAGCCAACAAGTTTCTAACTATATTTTGACAATTTATGGCATAACTGATGCCCTTATCTTCATTTAATAAAATTTGCTTCGTACTATTCTTGGAATTATCATGTATTATATTCATAAAACTGTTAATTTGATATTTCTTTTTCACGTGATGGTGCGTTGAGCACTCATTAGTTCTTTGTTTCTCAGTTTCTGTAACTTCTTCCATCTGATTATCGAAATGCTGTTTAATAGTTATTAAATGTTCTCGTTTTTGAATACTTCTTTTCAACTGTTGTTCTGACATGTCTTCTTTTGTTTTTCTTGTTTTAGCCGAGAGTGGTTTCAGTGCTTGAGTAGGTAGTTTCAAAATATTTATTTCTTTATTGAAACTATTACTACAACCTTTCATTTTTGATTCCGTATCTTTTTCTAGAAACTTCACTTCTTCAATGCTGTTCAGCGTGATCTTTCGATCCATAGCAATATGTAGTGAAACTAACTTGTCTTGATTTTCTTCTTCTAATTCTCCTAATAGTATCCATCCTAATCTTGTTTGTTGCGCGCATGGTGAGTTAGGAGGACCTTGAATAACTCCGCTTTTCATGATTCTACTGTATACTTTAGCACTTAGCAACATGTCTACTCTTCCTGGTTGGTTAAAACTCGGGTCGGCCAGTTGGAGTCCCTCAATGTGCTGCCAAGTACTTGAGTCGATTGGTTTCCTAGGAAAAATACTGGTGAGTTTGCCTGAAATAACATAAGCAACAACATTGAGACTGAATTCTTTTTCATACCTCGATAATATCTCAAATGATGTCACGTGACTCACAGAAGCTTTTGATGAACCACTTCCAAATACATGTCCCTTGACGGGAGTTTTGTTCGTTTTTAATAATTGAGCTGCTTGTTCGCTTACCAATGTTACTTGGGCACCTGAATCTACAATACATCGCAATTCAGTTATATTTCCTAGTTCGTCCCTGACTGGAACTAGTGCAGTTGCCAGCAGACCTGGTGATTCGACCGTAGTAAAGAATGACGATAATGCGGCTTGTAAATGTAAACTATTACATGGTTGTGCATCTTCGTCCTTCCTTTTCTCTTCTACATGTGTGTGTAATAAAACTTCTGGTGTGTGTTCTGGTTCTTCTGTGTTATCAGAAGTTTCCCGCTTAAAATAATTAACATGTAAAAGAGAATGATGCCTCCGGCCACAAATTTTACACGATGATTTTTGTCGGCAGAATTGAACAGAGTGTCCAGGTAACAAACAATTATAACACAGTTTTTTATCTTTTGCGTAATTATTGCGTTCCGATTGTGTCAACTTACCAAATTGTTTACAGTTAAATATTCCATGATTTTCTGCACAAAATAAACATGACCTATCTGACTTATCGCATAGAGAGGGGGAGGGTGATGTCGCGTGAAAAACTCGTTCACGAAGATTCCTCTGGGGCGCAGCTGATGTCAACTCCAGGGTGTGGATGCGGCACTCCAAGAAACTCATCAACTCTTGCAGTTTTGGTAACTCGGATCCAAACTTATTGCTGATATGGTCTTCCCACTCTTTGTGAGTCTCCTGATCAAATCGTTGAACCGCGATGTATATCACCACAGGGTCCCATGTGTTAGTAGGTATATCCATGTTGTCAAGTGCAGTAAGACATTCTCTTGTCGTATCTATAAATTGTTTTAGTTGACTCGCTGACTGATTGCTCATCTTCTTTTGCTGGAACAACCTTTTAAGGATAGCATTTACTACTAAGCGTTTGTGACTATACCTTTGTTTCAGACACTCCCAGGCGGGTTTGTAATTGCTTTCAGTTATTTGGTAAAATTTTAGCGTAGCGGCGGCTTCACCTGAAAGGCAGGACTTAAGATAGTGTAATCGTTGAACGTCGCTTAACGATTTATTGGTTCCTATTAATGATGTAAAGGTATCTTCAAATTGTTGCCAATCCTCGTATGCTCCTGAATATTTAGGCAAGTCAATGCGGGGTAAACATACCTCAACTTTTTGATTAAACTGTGATGATTGTGTATAATTGTTGCTGCTCGTCGTATCTGTACATGTAAATGATTCTATTACTTCTTGCATATCAGTTTTCACGGTGAGGTACAATTCTTCAACAGTTTCGAAATAACTTGAAATAGATAATTCGGTGCGTTGATCCTTTTTGGTAACGCGTAACAAATCTCCGTAATATTTTTTAAATTGAGTCCAATATTCTTCTACTGATTGCATACGTACTTTGGTATATGCTAAAGTTTTTCTTAGTTTAGGGCATTTTTTATAGTTTTCATATGCTTTTTTCAGTAAATTGTGCGCATCATCCATGTACGGTTTTATTTCTTCGAGGGTAGACATCTCGTTTGATTCTTCACAGTTCAATCACTTTTTGCACAAATAAAAGTATATAATACGCCAGTAATTATATTCACTTAGTTTTCCAAATTAGCTAGGTTGTTTATCACTTGATATTCACTAAAAACTTGGAACAGCGATCGCGTTTATGCAAAACTTCCCAACTAGCTGATTCGGCTCGAAAATGACCATTTTGTAGCGCTTTAAGGTTCTGTTTAGTTGGGAAGGGTGGTAAGTAAAACGAACGTGTGTCGGTAGTGACCGTGTACTCGCAACTAACTTCAATAGACATAGTGGACTGTATTATATTATGGGATGTATGACATAGGTACAGAGATATAGGTAGGTAGGTATCTTATTATGGTAGGTAGGTAGCTAAATAGCAATGATTATGAAATATGAATAATGCAGCAAAGTTAAAGTAAGAAGATGCTGAGTAGATATCGGACGGCTCCCCATAACTACTGGAAATACCTAACAGTTACTATACAGGGTTATTGGTAAAATGCTAAAAACCTCCTAGGGTTAACTTCTGCTAGTCCTTAGAAATATTTTGAGATATTTTTTATTTTTCTTTATATATTTTTAGTGTTTTAATGCCTACTTCGAGCCAAGAGCGCTCGCCGTGGCAACACTAAACCGCGGCGTGGTCCCTTTGAATAGAGTTTTGAACATTTACGTCGAGCAAAGTAATAAAAAATATGAAATAATACATTACAGGCACAAGATACTTTTGACATCAGGTGGTCCTCATGCTTATTCAGTCAAAAACAAATAAAAAAGCACAAAAAAAATTACAAAACAAAAAAAGAACATCTCAAAATGTTTGTTAGGACATGCAGAAGGAGGTTGTTAGCATTTTACCAATAACCCTGTATACTGTAAACGGGTACCTATACTTGGCACTAGTTATTTACCAAAGAACCAGCTACGTCACTACAGCATCACTATGCATGTTACGTCATCGAACCGTCATTACGATTTAATACGTTCTTCAAACCAGAAACCATTTGAAGTTCAATATTGCTGCAGTTACTGACCTCATCAGCATCAGCTTTACCATCATAATGATCATTATAAAGCACTTTCTCCGTATTGGAAGTTGTGTAATATAAGGTAATGTCAAATTTATTATGGGAATGTGACTTGTCGCAAGATGGTTTCTATTTATTAAGCTTGGGATAAGAGTTCTGATTGATCAATCTACATTTGGTTTAAGGGATTTAACCTTCATTATTTAGTAAGTTAAAAAATGCTTTCTTTTGGGAATTAGATAATTATTTAGAAGTAATATTATCTTAATGATATAAGGAATGCTCTTTGAAGTGTTCGTAGTGCCGTTTGCCTTGTCATTCGTTACCGATAGAATTACAGGTTACACAACGTCCACTGCGGTCATCATTTAGATAGGTGACTGCTAGTGGAATTTTGTTAAATTGCGTGCACTGCTCTAGAGGGCACGTTAATCCGTTAGTCCAGGTAGGTTGTCAGTCATTACAGCGTGGTAATATATAAGGTAGGTCAATTTGCGAAAGCCCGTCTTGGTAGCCAACACCCTGAAGTAGAAAATCTATCATGCACCTAAATATGTCTTTTGGCAGCTGTCTTTGAGAGCCGGTTCACATACTGGATTATGCCTGTTTGCCACCTTCGATCGCATCATCACATGCCATCAGGTGAAATTGTGGTGAAAAGGTAATCAGCAGTATAAAATATATATCCCGTTGGACATCATTTACAGTGACTAGGAAAGGACACTTCTGAGGGGCATCCCTTTAACGACGTTGAGTTGGGTGTCGATACACATTGTGCTCACGATAGTTTTTTGGGCTACATTTGCTACACGTTCGAGTATTTACAAAATGAGCCACCGCCGGCTCGTTTGTCCAATCAGTTACCACAGTAAAAAAGCAACTCGATGTAGATTTGTCTCAGTTCAGAATTGTGCGTTTTGAGCAAACTTTCATGTCCTAAGGCTATTGAATCTTCGTTTAAACGCTAGAGTGGCTCTCTCTACTTTGCATTTCGTAAATACTCGTTCATTATATTTGCAATGTCAGAACTACTTTCAACCCATTACTACATTTTGTGATACTGAGGATTTTTCACTGCCATAGGTATGCCTCTGAATTCAAGTGTTGATAAACATATAGTCATAGTTTTATTATTGTTAGGTTTGCAATAATGCCTGCTATGCGGATTACATTACAAAATCACAAATATACGATAGGAATTTTTTTTTTAAGTTATGTGTGGGATCACGCTCATGACTTAAATTTTACCTCTACATTATCCAGTACAATTTACTTTCATATAATCTAAACAGAGAAGCAAGATACTACTACTACATGAGTCTGATATAAAAAATGAAAGTGAGAAAATATTGTGAAATTCAAATAAAGTTAAAAGGCACTTATCGATCCTAAATAAAAATTCAAAATATATATTATATACCAACTAGCGGTCAACTCAACCTCAATGGCGCGCGGGACTCAGTTTATAAATAAAACATCGCTCAACAAAACAAGCATCACGTTGCACATCAACTGGCAACTCCACGCATTGACGTGCAACATTGCCATATTATATACAAAACTTACAAAATTACAACTGTAGAAAAAAAACTATGATTCCGCGACCATCCATCGCTATTATGGGCGTATTCCATTAGTTAATTTCGTTATTTTCGAAAATCTTGACCGCGTTCTGCGTCTATGGTTGTGATCACTGTGATCGTTTGTAACTGTTCTCCCCCGTTCCATTAAGGATAAGAACGCTAAGAATGCCACTAAAATTTGCCACTTCTGTCACTTTTGACGTTAGATGTAGGTAATTCAAACTGTTCCAGTAGCTTCATAGCGTTTATGGCGAAAATAATGCCAAGATCCAAGTGCAACAACTTTTGGGAGTGTGATCGTTTTTATCGTTTTTGGCGAATTTAACTCCAAATGGTACGCACCCTATATAGCTAGGACATGCTCTGGAAACTGAACTATCGTATAATGATAACTCAAAACCCTTTCTTTCGTAGCGTTTTACCGTCATAACGCGAGGAATCTCCGACAGTAAAAGGATATTTATATTTTTACATAATTTTGTAAGCTTATTTTGCTTTTCGCTTAGTTGTTAATGAAAACATTTCAACGTTAGAATTGCCCAACATGTTGAGCAACTTATTTGATGCTAAGTGTATACAAGGCTTAAATAAAACTTTACGACTGTACTCAATAATAGCAATCAAAGCAAACAATAAAATGTGGGCCATGTTAATGACTAAATTGTAACCGTAGCCGGATACAGTAATTGTCACGTAACAAACGTAAATCACGTGTTGCGTAATGAGATTGTGTAATATTTGCGGTTGTCTAGTCTGGACTGATTTCGTTCGATGTGATTTACTGCAATTGGTGGTTTTGTTTACCCTGTGACATTCTTGGTTTCTTTATGTCGGGCTTTCGGTGTGTGGTTTTTAGGATTCTGTAGCAAGACAGAAGCGAAATAGTTTCAACGTTACCTTAAAACAAAGTCAAAGTCAAAGTCAAAATCATTTTATTCAATTTAGGCGTCTACGACGCTCTTATGAAAAACATCAAAAGGTTCAAACATCTCTCTACATAACGTTAAGGTTTGATACATATCGTAATGATAATCATACCTTCTAAAACGAAAAATAATGCCATTTTGAAGCGCTCGTAGCGAAGATTGCTTAGTTGTTATTAACCGATCAGCAAAGTTAAGCAACGTCCGCCGCGGTCATGAGTTGGATGGGTGACCGCTAGTGACATTACTATTAAGCGCTTCCGTGCTTCGGAGGGCACGTTAAGCCGTCGGTCCCCGTTGTTGTCTTAGGATGGCAGTCGTTAAAGCATGGTGGTAGGGCAATTTGCAAATGCCCGCCTGGCTAGCTATCATCCTCTAGTATAAAATCTGTCGCCAAGCACCTAACGGTGTGTTCCGACGGCTGTCCTTGGGAGCCAGTAATTCTAGGTTAGCCTGACAAAACCTTCGACCACATCATCACTTAACATCAGGTGAGATAGGGGTTAGGCTAACCTACCAGGCATAAAAAAAATGTGTTAAATATCTTTAGATAGATAGATAGAACTCTTTATATATGAAATACCACAATACAGATATATGAGGAATTAACAAAAAAAATACAATAATGTTGCAATTGGCGGGCTTATCGCTTATAGCGATCTCTTCCAGGCTAATGTTTGGGAAGCAGCAGTCAATAAATTAATATGATGGCCTGGTACACTTAAGAGTAATGTTAATCTCTTTTATAGAGATTAACATTACTCTCCTTTTATTTAGAGTGTAATATTAATTCCTAATTATTAGATCTATTTAATTCTGTGGACATATAAATAGTACGTAGGCATTATAAGCTGTAGCAAAGTGGCCTTATTTATTTTCGTTGATTGACCACCTAATTCAACGGGATACATTTTAAATCTGGGATTAGATTTTCTCTTTCGCTGTCTGTCTAACGTTACATTTATAAATACAAAGCAAATTTCAAATATGTACAAATATCATTGGCCATATTTAGAAACAGCCATTTTTTGTTTTTTTTTTACATATTTCTCCAACTTCAAAATATAAAGGAACGTCCTTAACTCAAAGCGCACAATGTATGATGTTTAAATGGGATCAACTTGGAGGTATAAACTGTAAAAAAATACATCGAGTTCGGATGACCCAGTAAAATGTTATACGCTGTCAAAATTACATTAAAATAAAACGTTAATTGACATAGATTTCATTACCCTCTCTTTTTTTCAGTGCATAAATACAATTAAAATTCAGGTCACATTATCAGTCAAAATGATTTATTCAATTTAGGCGTCTACGGCGCTTATATATGTCTCCATTACAAGATTCAATTATTACAATATTCTACTGTCGCGTTCTACGGGCTAGACACTCGGGGCAATACTTGATGATATTTAGTTCATGATCCTTTTAAAATTTGTAACATAGGCAAGTATATTGTAAAACTAGAACAACCTTTCTTAACATTACAAAGTAGGTGACAGGGAGTGATTTGGCGGAGGCGTAATTATGTTTAGTCTATGGGTAGATTTTTTTTACAGGGTAACTTTTGACCCCCATCGCACCTGATGGTAATAGATGATGCGATGAAGATGATGTTCAGGCTAACCTATAATTACTACTAGCTTTCAAGGAAAGCTGCCGGAAAGCACCGGTAGGTGTTTGGTGACAGATTTTTTTACATTTTAATATTGTTATGTTTGCAATAACGCCTGTATTACAAAATTACAAATTTACAAGAGAAAAAATTATCGTCATGTGCGCGATTCGAACCCGCGTCGATACACCCATTAGCCGGGGTCCCATTGAGCTAACATGACACAATCACTCATAACTCTAATATTTTGCTCTCGTTCTTCAACAATCGTATCGGGTTGTAAAGATCATTTACATGTTTAAAACCAATTGCAAAATTGGTCTTGTTTGTAGTACAACGCAAGTTGAACTATAGGTGTTGCTCCATCCCGATACGATGGTTGAAGAACGAGAGCAAAATATTAGAGTTATGAGTGATTGTATCATGTTAGCTTAATTGGTTAGAGCATACCTCGGCTAAAGGGGTGGATGGACGCGGGTTCGAAACCCGCACATGACTATAATTTTTTCTCTCGTCAAGTCAAGTAATTTTGTAAAGATTTTTACATCCTCAACTATTTATAATAAATAACCTTTTGTTAATTTACCTAGTCGTATAATAATTACCAGTAGGTATGTTTATTAGCTGGTTCAAGGAAATAACTAAAAATGGCGTAACTGTACTAACCGTAACTGTAGCTGTACTGTATTTGTACGTCCGCCTTGTAATGCAAATTGTTCCGTGATAGGAAATCCCCGGAAACACTTTCTATCTCACTCTTGCATTTCCGGGCCGGGTATCGAACCTACCTTTTACTTTCATCGCTACGCCGAGGTGGGTTAACGTCCGGGTAATCTAGGAGAACGGGGCTGTTGTTTATTACTTCATAATTACCGACAGAGATAAGCGGCTACTGTCTTTTAGTCCAGTCTCAATTATTTTTAGAGCACATAAACGCTTAGCAACTAATAGGTGAGATAAGAAGAAATAAATATACTTTTAAATTTAGAAGCGCTTGTAGCGTAGCTTCCCTTATCGTTCTTCATCAATCAACTACTTAATGAAGCCATGATGGCCGAGCGGTAATAACTATATGGACTGCCGTGCCGCAGGTCCCTGGTTCGATCCTCACCGCCGGCTTGAGCTGTACCGCATGGTGGAAGGGCATTTTGCGATTGCCAGCCTGTCTAGCTACCACCCTTAAGTAGAAAATCTGTCACCAAGCACCTAACGGTGTGTTCCGGCAGCAGTCTTTGAGAGCCAGTGAAATTACAGGCTTAACAACTATGTCTCAAGGTGACGGGCAATTCGTGACTTGTGATGAAATGCATCTGTTAGAGCCTCAGATAGCACATAGAACTATAATCTGAGGCCTCGAGCTTGTTCCGGCACAATAACATTTAAAAAAAACTAGATTAATTAACGACCACTGCGGTTTAAACTTGAGTACGGATGGGTGACAGTAATGTCACTAGACTATTGAGCATGCACGTGCTTCGTTAAGCCCGTCGGTCCAGTTGTTGTCTTAGGAAGGCAGGCAGCAGCAGACAGTATGCTGGTAGAGTATTTTGCGAATGTCCGCTTGACTAACTGCCAACCGATACTAGAAAATATGTCACCAAACACCTAACGGTGGGTTCCACCAGCTGTTTGCGAACAAGTAATTCTAGGTTAACCTAAACAACATCTTCTGTAGTATATAAGGTGAGATAGGTTTTCAGCAACAAATTCAGCAACAATGAAGGTCCAGTTTCTGTTTCTGTGCAGCTTGTGTGGTTAGCTACCTCTGCGTACCCCTTCAGGGAGATGTATGATTTCCACACAGTCGCATTTCAAAATACTTTCAGGAAATTCACCCAAATTTGGATCTAAATGGCATAATACATTATTTTATACCGTACCCTGTTTGTTTGAATATTGTGTTTTCTGGATTTAAAACGTAAAATTCTATATAATTAGGTCAACTTACAGTTGAATGAAGAACTCATTCGGTAACCACATGAAAATAAGAAAAAAAAACACTCAAACATTACGACAGGAGCATTTACTGAATTTATAGATATACATGTACCAACAAAGGGTCAATAACCTATGAAATACTGATTTGATTGTAATTATAATTGTTGTAAGTACGTATTAAACATTCGTTATAGTATTTCGAATCCATCTATAGTAACCTTAATGTTCAAATCATCTCGTCAATTGCATAAGCTGTCAAAATTACTTTTATGTTTTCGTAATCGAATTATAGATGGGAGTGTGGTGACGTAACAGCTACATACTGCTATGGTGTAATTTTGAAGGAGTACAGTGTATTCCAATAATTATTGTTTTCCGTCCCTTATCCTACTCATCTAGGATCGGTACAATGTATTTTCCAGCAGCATAAAGAATAACACAAGAAAATATATTTAAACTTACTTTAAAATTTTCATATTTCCGGAGTACAAAATGTTCTGTTCCGGACGGGAATCGAAACCTTTTCCTTTGATTTCGCACCGGAAGCCTATTGAGTGGAATAGGTATCCAGCATCGGCGCGAAATCAGAGGACGCGGGGTTGATACGTCCGAATGAAAAAAAAATGTGCTCCAATAATTTGTGAATTTGATTTTCGTTCTACGCGTAGTGTTGCTTCTAATTTATAAAAAAACCGGCCAAGTGCGAGTGGGACTCGCGCACGAAGGGTTCCGTACCATTATCTTGTTTCATTATTATTATTTTTAGCAAATAATAAGGGAAAACCTCTTTTATTGTATGGGAGCCCCCTTAATTATTAATTTTATTTCATTTTAATTAATTATATTTAATGAGAACATATAACTAAATATTTATAGTAAAAGCGTCTAACTGTCACCGACCGTTATTATTGTTGTTATAGCGGCAATAGAAATACATCATCTGTGAAATTATCTGTAAAATTTCAACTGTCTAGCTATCTCCGTTCTTGAGATACAACAACCTGGTGATAGACCGACGGACAGCGAAGTCTTAGTAATAGGGTCCCGTTTTTACACTTTGGGTACGGAACCCTAAAAACCACTAAGAGCACTTAAAAAAACCAAAGACATCGTTTTAAAATGTTTTGGCTTCGGTATAATCCACCTGAATGTTATGAACTCTCCAAGGGAATGCACTTGTTGCTTTGGATAAACCCAGGTTTAAGTTTGGTAAGACTGTTTGTGCACCTAATGTTCAGCAAAACCCTATTCAAATAGACATTTGTTGTAGTAGTTTTTGAGTTCTTAAGACTCTCACGTCAGGAGATAAGGATGGTAGTTCAAGCCCAGCATCCAAGAAAACTTTAAAGAGTACAGAATTGTACTATATTATTTGTTCTCTGTGAAACAATTTTGCGAAACTTTCAACGACCACCCTTGGGTAACCTTTTAGCCTGTAGGCTTCTAGCTACCTCCTTAGGTCAGTAAGACTACCGTCGAGTAAAGTTATGTTCCCGATATACCAGTTCTTATAGCGAGATTTAATCTAATATCATAAAACAGTCACATTCAACATCTACTTCAAGTATAAGAGTAAAGGCAAGAGAAGAGCTACTTAAGTATTCACTTGTCACTAACTCATTAAGTATTTGAATTGGTTAGAAAATAACATATCCTTATGAACATTACAGAAATAGTTAGGTAACCAAAGGTTACCTAAACACTAAGGTTCGGTAAACTCCTGGGTTTGTATGGGCGTAAAGCTTCTAATACATCACAAGTTGAACAGGACGTGCTCTATGGAGCTGACGTAAGACCGTGTGGGTTAAACTACAAGCTTTTTGACATCACCACAAAAATATTAAAAACATAGTAAATAATGTACTACTATAGTAATAATAACACAATTGTACTATTATTGTAGGTAATAATACTATCATTCATTATCACTGCATCACTAGGTAATGTTTTTAAGAGTAAATACCTAACTAGGTACTCGTATATATTTTATAACTATACTGTTTTCGCATTATCTAAAATATAAAAGGTTATAAAAAAATCAAAGGTTGGTTTAAATGTCAAAGATATCAAAGGTTTCTCTGTCTGTCCCTTACACATTCTCCTTGTTTACCTACTTTGCAATACTTTCTACATGTCCAAAACATCTTTTTTCGACTAACGTCACAATATTCTTCACTTAACATTACTGTCTTATCACACTTTTTCTCTCTATCTTACACATCACACACACTTCTCGATGACCATTTCTCAATGTATTTATTTGATTTTGATTCTTCTTTTACCTTATACAAATTTCACTAACACTATAACAATCATCTTTAGGCATTGAAAGTCATCCTTATTTGGATACGCTTCGGTTGGTCATAGAAGTGAGGTCCCCGTTTACTTAGTTTATCGTTAACATTAAAAATAACACAGTTTTGTCTGCTTCAGTACAAATTCACTATTGCATTGGTGACACAGTTTACAGTGTGATAAATTATTATTAGGTTCTTTGTGAACATTATCAATTTTTTTTACTAGGTATTTGTAGGTACCTAGATTTTGAGAATCACTTCTTAAGATATCTAATATTTATTTTAATCCTTATCTAATTGCTTTCGAGAATGTTACAGTAATTATTAATATTATTGCTGATTTTAGGTGGAACTTGAGGAATAATGGACTTTGGAGTTTAATCCCATTTTAAGACAATACAAGCAACATTATTTTAAACTTTCGAATACCATGATCAGGTAGAGTGGTTACCAAACTAAGCTACAAAAATTAAAAACTATAAAAGTTTTGAAATTCCGCCCACATAAATGAAATAAACCTTAACAGCTGTTTGATTTCATAAAAACCTCTACATTTTATACTACACACCAAGCCCTATGCAATACAGGGTGTACTAAGAATCTCATAATAGTAGCGCAGTGAAATTGCATTCCCTCTCTCGTTGTTTCGTGACTTGAATGGCGCATACCGACGGTGTCAACCTTCTTACTCGTACTTCGTATAGTTTTAGGTAACTATACAGGACTGCTATTTTGTTTTGTTATGGAGTTACGTAAGACGAGCGATGCTTTTATTCAATACATGAATCCATCCAACCGGCACATACAATAAGGGCTGTTCATTTCCAATCGTAATAAGAATAGCTGAGGCAGCAACTCACCCACACAAAATCTCACCGATTGGTGATTAGCCTGCTTTTTCAATTTGAAGTGGTTATTTCAGCCAGTGGGTGGTTGAAAATTTCACAAAAAGTGTATTATTCTAGCGATTTATCTACCAAATTATGCCAAAAAGTAATATTATCTAAAAATAATAATTATCCAAGCTCGAGTCGAACCCGCCTAATGGTTAACGTATAATAGTAGATTATGATACAAGTGAGCTAAGTTGACCGATGTAAAGTTAGCGGCCTATTATAACCCGACCAACTAAAAGAGTCCCTAAAATTGGACTGCTGTATTTATAAAGCTAACGTATAATACCTATGCAGCAGCTTACCTAGCAATAGATATAGCGGGTGAGGGTAAAAAGGAAACAACTATAGCGATTCGCACAACGTTAAAGTCAAACTAGAAAAAATAAGTATTCGTTTTATTATGATAATATAGACGAGGTATCATAATGTTTTTTACACCGGAAGATAGCACTGAAATAGACCTTTCTAACGTAGTAACTCAAAATTTCTCCGACCCCTTAGAAGTGGTCGAAAATCTGAAAAATCTTAGGCCGCTAACAGGCTAAAGCAATTTTCACTATGTTATCGACGAGGTATCAAAATGTGTTTTACACCATAAAATAGCACTAAAATAGACCATTCTAAAGTAGTAACTCAAAATTTCTTCGACTCCTTAGAAGTGGCTGAAAATCTGAAAAATCTTAGGCCGCTAACAGGCTAAAGCAAATTTCACTATGTTATCGACGAGGTATCAAATTGTGTTTTACACCAGATGATAGCACTACAATAGAGCTTTCTAAAGTAGTAACTCAAAATTTCGTCGATCCCTTAGAAATGGTCGAAAATCGAAAAATCTTAGGCTGCTGGCAGGCTAAAGCAATTTTCACTATGTTATCGACGAGGTATCAAAATGTGTTTGCACCAGATGATAGCACTAAAATATACCTTTCTAAAGTAGTAACTCAAAATTTCTTCGACCCCTTAGAAGTGGTCGAAAATCTGAAAAATCTTAGGCCGCTAACAGGCTAAAGCAAATTTCACTATGTTATCGACGAGGTATCAAATTGTGTTTTACACCAGATGATAGCACTAATATAGACCTTTCTAAAGTAGTAACTCAAAATTTCTTCGACCCCTTAGAAGTGGTCGAAAATCTGAAAAATCTTAGGCCGCTAACAGGCTAAAGCAATTTTCACTATGTTATCGACGAGGTATCAAAATGTGTTTTACACCAGATAATAGCACTAAAATAGACCTTTCTATAACAGTAACTCAAAATTTCTTCGACCCCTTAGAAGTGATCCAAAATCGAAAAAATCTTAGGCCACTAACAGGCTAAAGCTAATTTCACTATGTTATCGACGAGGTATCAAAATGTGTTTTACACTAGATGATAGCACTAAAATAGACCTTTCCATAGTAGTAACTTAAAATTTCTTCGACCCCTTAGAAGTGGTCGAAAATCTGAAAAATCTTAGGCCGCTAACAGGCTAAAGCATATTTCACTATGTTATCGACGGAGATCAAAATGTGTTTTACACCAGAAGATAGCACTAAAATAGACCTTTCTATAATAGTAACTCAAAATTTCTTCGACCCCTTAGAAGTGGTCGAAAATCTGAAAAATCTTAGGCTGCTAACAGGCTAAAGCAAATTTCACTATGTTATCGACGAGGTATCAAAATGTGTTTAACACTAGATGATAGCACTAAAATAGACCTTTCTATAGCAGTAACTCAAAATTTCTTCGACCCCTTAGAAGTGGTCGAAAATCTGAAAAATCTTAGGCCGCTAACAGGCTAAAGCAATTTTCACTATGTTATCGACGAGGTATCAAAATGTGTTTTACACCAGATGATAGTACTAAAATATACCTTTCTATAGTAGTAACTCAAAACTTCTTCGACCCCTTAGAAGTGGTCGAAAATCTGAAAAATCTTAGGCTGCTAACAGGCTAAAGCAATTTTCACTATGTTATCGACGAGGTATCAAAATGTGTTTTACATCAGATGATAGCACAAAAATAAACCTTTCCATAGTAGTAACTCAAAGTATCTTCGACCCCTTAGAAGTGGTCGAAAATCTGAAAAATCTTAGGCCGCTAACAGGCTAAAGCTAATTTCACTATGTTATCGACGAGGTATCAAAATGTGTTTTACACCAGAAGATAGCACTAATATAGACCTTTCCATAGTAGTAACTCAAAATTTCTTCGACCCCTTAGAAGTGGTCGAAAATCTGAAAAATCTTAGGCCGCTAACAGGCTAAAGCAATTTTCACTATGTCATCGACGAGGTATCAAAATGTGTTTTACACTAGATGATAGCACTAAAATAGACCTTTCTATAGCAGTAACTCAAAATTTCTTCGACCCCTTAGAAGTGATCCAAAATCGAAAAAATCTTAGGCCACTAACAGGCTAAAGCTAATTTCACTATGTTATCGACGAGGTATCAAAATGTGTTTTACACCAGATGATAGCACTAAAATAGACCTTTCTATCGTAGTAACTCAAAATTTCTTCGACCCCTTAGAAGTGGTCGAAAATCTGAAAAATCTTAGGCTGCTAACAGGCTAAAGCAATTTTCACTATGTTATTGACGAGGTATCAAAATGTGTTTTACACCAGATGATAGCACTAAAATATACCTTTCTATAGTAGTAACTCAAAATTTCTTCGACCCCTTAGAAGTGGTCGAAAATCTGAAAAATCATAGGCCGCTAACAGGCTAAAGCAATTTTCACTGTGTTATCGACGAGGTATCAAAATGTGTTTTACACCATAAAATAGCACTAAAATAGACCTTTCTATAGTAGTAACTCAAAATTTCTTCGACCCCTTAAAAGTGGTCGAAAATCTGAAAAATCTTAGGCCGCTAACAGGCTAAAGCATATTTCACTATGTAAATCGATAAAGTATCAAAATGTGTTTTATAACGTAAGATAGCATTAAAATAGAACTTTTTAACGTAGTAAATTAAAAATGTCTTCGACCTTTTAGAAGTGGTCGAAAATCGAAAATTGTAGTGTCTGTTTTCATCTTACCTACCTAGTTATGTAAGTCGGTGCAACGTAGCGGGGCGCAGGGCGCGAAGCCGTCAATGACAGCGAGACAGCATGTTTCTGTTCTAATACCTATTTTGTTGCGGCCGCGTTTCTCCTATTGTAAATATGACAATGGACACCGGCCAGGTGGTGGCTAGCAAAACTGGAGGTGTGTGTGCCCACACCTGCGGTTTATGGCCAGATTATTACACAAAAAGGTAATTTAAGTGCTGATGGAATCCGTTTAATTTTCGGCCTTGACTCATGCTCTTACTCCATCTATTTTTTATTTAGTAGGTAAGTATTTTATTTTATTTACAAAATATTTTGTTTATCTTCAGGTTCTTTTAATTGACTTCAAAAATGAATGACAATATATTTATGTTCAACGCCTATGTATGTTTTTTATGTTTTAAATTTGTTGAAATCGGTATCGTGCAGACAATATTGGTGATAAGGGGTGCTTTTAAATGGTCATGGCACCGACTTTATAAATTAACTTACACTTTTAAATGTTCGGTTTTTTTTGTTAATAACCATTTTTGATAGTCTGGAGCTCCTGTTTTTTTAAATTTTTTAAATTATTGTGTCTACTGCAACGTAGTTATTTACCAACCACATCCCTACAGATTCTCGACCACTTCTAAGGGGTCGAAGAAATTTTGAGTTACTACTATAGAAAAGTCTATTTTAGTGCTATTTTATGGTGTAAAACACATTTTGATACCTAGTCGATATCATAGTGAAATATGCTTTAGCTTGCCAGCAGCCTCAGATTTTTTCGATTTTCGACCACTTCTAAGGGGTCGAAGAAATTTTGAAGTACTACGATAGAAAGGTCTATTTTAGTGCTAACTTCTGGTGTAAAACACATTTTGATACCTCGTCGATAACATAGTGAAAATTGCTTTAGCCTGCCAGCAGCCTAAGATTTTTTCGATTTTCGACCACTTCTAAAGTATCGAAGAAATTTTGAGTTACTACGATAGAAAGGTCTATTTTAGTGCTTTCATCTGGTGTAAAACACATTTTGATACCTCGTCGATAACATAGTGAAATTTGCTTCAGCCTGTTAGCGGCCTAAGATTTTTCAGATTTTCGGCCACTTCTAAGGGGTCGAAGAAATTTTGAGTTACTATTATAGAAAGGTCTATTTTAGTGCCATCTTCTGGTGTAAAACACATTTTGATACCTCGTCGATAACATAGTGAAAATTGCTTTAGCCTGTTAGCGGCCTAAGATTTTTCAGATTTTCGGCCACTTGTAAGGGGTCGAAGAAATTTTGAGTTACTACTATAGAAAGGTCTATTTTAGTGCTATCATCTGGTGTAAAATACATTTTGATACCTCGTCGATAACATAGTGAAAATTGCTTTAGCCTGTTAGCGGTCTAATATTTTTCAGATTTTCGGCCACTTCTAGGGGGTCGAAGAAATTTTGAGTCACTACTATAGATAGGTCTATTTTAGTGCTATCATTTGGTGTAAAACACATTTTGATACATCGTCGATAACATAGTGAAAATTGCTTTAGCCTGTTAGCGGCCTAAGATTTTTCAGATTTTCGACCACTTCTAAGGGGTCGAAGAAATTTTGAGTTACTACTTTAGAAAGGTCTATTGTAGTGCTATCATCTGGTGTAAAACACATTTTGATACCTCGTCGATAACATAGTAAAAATTGCTTTAGCCTGCCAGCAGCCTAAGATTTTTCGATTTTCGACCATTTCTAAGGGATCGAAGAAATGTTGAGTTACTACGATAAAAAGGTCTATTTTAGTGCTATCATTTGGTGTAAAACACATTTTGATACCTCGTCGATAACATAGTGAAAATTGCTTTAGCCTGTTAGCGGCCTAAGATTTTTCAGATTTTCGACCACTTCTAAGAGGTCGAAGAAATTTTGAGTTACTACTATGGAAAGGTCTATTTTAGTGCTATCATCTGGTGTAAAACACATTTTGATACCTCGTCGATAACATAGTGAAATATGCTTTAGCCTGTTAGCAGCCTAAGATTTTTCAGATTTTCGACCACTTCTAAAGGGTCGAAAAAATTTTGAGTTACTACTATAGAAAGGTATATTTTAGTGCTATCATCTGGTGCAAACACATTTTGATACCTCGTCGATAACATAGTGAAAATTGCTTTAGCCTGCCAGCAGCCTAAGATTTTTCGATTTTCGACCATTTCTAAGGGATCGACGAAATTTTGAGTTACTACTTTAGAAAGGTCTATTGTAGTGCTATCATCTGGTGTAAAACACAATTTGATACCTCGTCGATAACATAGTGAAATTTGCTTTAGCCTGTTAGCGGCCTAAGATTTTTCAGATTTTCGGCCACTTCTAAGGAGTCGAAGAAATTTTGAGTTACTACTTTAGAATGGTCTATTTTAGTGCTATTTTATGGTGTAAAACACATTTTGATACCTCGTCGATAACATAGTGAAAATTGCTTTAGCCTGTTAGCGGCCTAAGATTTTTCAGATTTTCGACCACTTCTAAGGGGTCGAAGAAATGTTGAGTTACTACTATAGAAAGGTCTATTTTAGTGCTATCATCTGGTGTAAAACACATTTTGATACCTCGTCGATAACATAGTGAAAATTGCTTTAGCCTGTTAGCGGCCTAAGATTTTTCAGATTTTCAACCACTTCTAAGGGATCGAAGAAATTTTGAGTTACTACGTTAGAAAGGTCTATTTTAGTGCTATCTTCCGGTGTAAAAAACATTATGATACCTCGTCTATATTATCATAATAAAACGAATACTTATTTTTTCTAGTTTGACTTTAACGTTGTGCGAATCGCTATAGTTGTTTCCTTTTTACCCTCACCCGCTATATCTATTGCTAGGTAAGCTGCTGCATAGGTATTATACGTTAACTTTATAAATACAGCAGTCCAATTTTAGGGACTCTTTTAGTTGGTCGGGTTATAATAGGCCGCTAACTTTAGGCCGCTAACTTCACATCGGTGCTAAGTTGTTCATTATACACACGAGGCTGTGTGTTGCAGCCCGAGCCGTAGACGAGGGCGTAAATCAGCCAAGTATGTAATGTGCAAGTTGCTCACGAGTTTCATATGCATTTTTTCAACACCCTTGCGAGGAAAACATATATTGCAAAAATGCGATAGAAACAACATACAAAAATTATGGAAAATAGCGCGAAAGTTTTTTTTTTTGCGTGCGGCAAATGTATGATGATTGATTACATGTAAACCTCTTCGATGTTACAAATCTGTTTTACACAGCCTCGTGTATACTGAGCAACTTGAACTAAGTTGCTCATTATACACTAGGCTGCGTGTCATAATCTACTATAAACAAATCTATTGTGTGCATGACTCAGTCTATGTCGAACTTGGCCGGATTTTATAATACAATATCGGAGTGGTTCTGCGGCATTTTGAAAGCATACGAGTAAAACCCGATATTACTAAGTTATATAGCATATACGTACACTCATCTATTTGTATTCCGCGCCATGTGAAACATCGCACTAACAATGCAAATTTAGATAACAATTAATTTCTTTAATATCATAAGCCTAAAGAAAATAATCCGCGTTATCGATGACAAAACCAAACAAGAACATCTCGACTTCGACACATAAAAAACAACAAACAATGTAAAAGCTGTCATTAGAACCCAACAACAATGCCATTGGTTAATTAGTTATCACACGTGAACCTGTCATTAAAATATAACATTACACACCATATAATACATAATTATAAACTTAGGGTTCGTTCATAAAGCTTCAAAGTAATTTAATAACAGCACAAGTATCAGCTCAAGAATGAGGTCTGTATCAACCTGTTAAATTTCGTAAAAATCTACTACAGCGTACAGCCGCATGAGCAGCATGCCAGTCACATAGGCGTGAGTGGGGTGTTGCTTCACACTAGCCGCACAGCATTGCTATTGACCATTTTATCCCTCATTAAACTTAACAAACAAGACCTGCTATAAAACCCATAATAAGTATTTGACAATAATATGTTCTTATCTTGGCCTTTGTGTTTTTTATATATATCATATTATGTTCTTGTGTCACATGCTGTTTGAAAAAACATTTTAGACACCATATTTGTGGGATACGGGTAGAAAAGTGGATTACGTATGTGTGGGTAATGGGTATAGGTACTACCAACGGGGTAGCCATGTATAAAACCAAGCAAATATCTGAAAAAAATCCAGAATCCATCAACTAAAGTGCCATCTCTCGAAATATTATGTAAAATCCCATAGAAAGTAACAGCTTAATATATTTTTTTCTAGTATTTTTTATTTCATGACTAATATTTTTCCATGATTCCGAACGCAGCTTAAGTAACAACAAAAACTTACGCGTATGACGTAACAATGTAGGGACGGTTCATCAGTTGGGTTGTTCGGGTCAGGCATCGAACCCGTGACCCCAAAGTGAAAGTGAACAACCCATGATCTAGAATTACCTGTAGATTGCCATTATTACTATTACATTATTTTCCGCTGTATCAAGTGTCGATCTGTGGTTGCACCATCATCGTAACAGAACTGCGATGGAGTCATTATGGCGAATCAATTGTTTCAATGGTACATTGTCGGATAATAAAGATTTGAATGACGCACGGAATGGCGATAATAGATTAGTATTGCAATTCAGTGTTTTAAAATTTCACAAACGTGTTATAAAAACTATTAGTAGATTATACTGGAACAAAACCAGCTAGTGGGAGATTTTTGAAACAGTGATGGATCAGTGGCATTGGTTCATGGTTCATGGTTCAAATCCCGCCGCGGGCTTGAGCTTCACCGCATGGTGGAAGGGCATTTTGTGAATGCCCACCAGGCTAGCCACCACCCTTAAGTAGAAAAAAATGTCGCCAAGCATATAACGGTGTGTTCCGGCAGCTGTCCTTGAGAGCCAGTAATTCTAGGTTACGGCTGTTAACACCTTCGACCACATCATCACTTACCATCGGGTGAGATTCTGGTCAAAGGCGCATACATATCAGCAATATAAAAAAAATGCTGGAATAGAATAGCACCACCCATGTCTTCCTGTGGGAGTTGTAAGAAGAGTTTTTAAACTGTCACGGTCATTAACACTATACTTATTATAACTAACGGGATATTTACCGTGTTTTTGATTGTTTATGAGCTCTCGATATTTCGGCACTGTTGCAAGCGCCATGATCACGAGTAAACTGAAGTCTATGCGAGTGGATGGTAGAGCCGAAGAAGTGTTCCAAATAGTTCACGATCTGATATCGTTAGTTTTGCATGTCGAAATTTAAATAGTGGTGTGAGTGACAGTGACAATAGTAGTATCGCCTTGCCGAAAAAACGTACAAGGAAGAGGGTAGACCGGTTCGTCTGCTCTTAGTGCCTACCATCCACTCGCATAGACTTCAGTTTACTCGTGATCATGGCGCTTGCAACAGTGCCGAAATATCGAGAGCTCATAAACAATCAAAAACACGGTAAATATCCCGTTAGTTATAATAAGTATAGAGTTGTAAGAAGTAACGAAGGGAAAAATACCAGAAGGACAGGGAGGAGCACCTTCCGAAGAACTGCCATCTTACACTGCTAACTCCAAGACGCCTGCCAAGCGTAGGAAATAATATGCCAAACTCCACGTGATGAGGGTAAAAATTTTTCAACGGTTGACGTTATGGCTGTTGAATGAATTTATGAATTAGATCTCTTTAACAAGTCTTTGTATGTACCACAGTAGTGGGCAGACACTACTGTGTTTGGGCATAAAGAGCACTGTGGCAAGTAAATGGGGACGAGACATGAAACTAACATTTCTAAATGACGAGTACAGTGCAGCATCAAGATGTCAACGGTGACACTGCAACTGTAATCGACAGGTGTGACAGTTACCATCAGGGGAGCGAGATGTCAGTTATGTATTTTTCAACACCCTAGCTCGTAACGGGCCTTTAAATGCACCAATTTTGTCTATTAACGTAGTCTATTACGCACGCCTGCTTTTTTCCACTTTACCGCGCTTGTGTTTTAAATAGAAAAAATAAAACAACGTTTCCACACTTCTCACTAAGGAGGTTGTAGTTTGTTTCATTCGTTTTTCATATAAAAACAAACCAAAGAGTATTTTTACCTACTGAAGTAGAACTTTAGAAGATTTGATAATAAACCTTCTTAATCAGATTATTATTGCCATCAAAAAGATAAAGTAAATAATTAAAATACTGAAATTTTCGTATTTTTTTCCTCGAAAGTGTGTTGAAAAACGTCGTATGACATACGTGCGATTTGATAATTACAGCTTCTGCTTTATTTCAATTTAACGCATTAATATCATAATGTACTATTAAAAATTAAGTAGTATTTTCATGCACTTTGAAATCTTCAGCGTGTTTCTGATCTGCAGTTGGCTAGTGGAATAGTTATTGTTTTATTATGAATTGTGACCTATACTGACATAAAATTTGGCCCTTGTATGTATTGGCTTGCTTGTATGCACTCTTGGGATAGTTTGCTTAGTCGCTTAGTCGTTCTTAGATGGGTGACCGCTAGTGGCATTACTGCTGAGCATGCACATGCTTGCAAGGGCATATAAGTCGTCAGTACCGGTTGTCTTAGGTTGGCAGTCATAATAGCAATGTAGTAGGGCATTTGGCGAATGCCCGTCTGGGTAGCTCATAATCTGCCGCCAAGCACCTAACCATGTATGTTCCGGTAGCTGCCCTTAAAAGCCAGTAATTTGTGGTTAGCCTGAACAACATCTTCGTATCAAGCAGCCGTAAACGTCATCGTCAAAGTATCACTATAAAGGATATTTGATGCTAATTTATCTTAGTTTTGGGGACCCGCAAGTTAAAATAGGATGTAAGTAATATCTACATCTAAAAAAAATGCGTATTTCTAAACAGATTAAAATATCGATTGATTTCATGTATTTTATGTATCAAAGAAAGAGGATGAATCAATAGTCTATATGATGATATAGACTTTCTTCTTTGCTATTTTGGAGAAATTAAAACGATCAATTAAATACATGCCTTACGAAATTAGTAAATATAAAGGTAACGTAGAAAAAAGTTACTAATTACGTATTGTTCTAAAGAAAGCGATAGATCTACAGCAGGTATGGCGGTACGCGACTCTACGCGCGCTAGAGTCACGTGCGCGTGCGCATACGAAAGTAAAAGTGTTCTGCGGAAGGAAACAACCTTGACCGTTAACTGAGAGTGTGAACGTTATTGCATTCCAAATGCAATTGGAATGTTATTAGAATGAGTAGTTTGCTATACGAAATTTTTTCTGTTTGATAAAAACTGACAGTATTTTTTTCTATATCAGCTAGAGTCTTAGAGGGACTAGGGACAAAATTATTATAGCAGTTCTATTCATAATCCCACTCATATTAGATCACTATGGCTGACCTCCTACCCCTGCAAGTCCTGCAATCCTTCTTGGGAATGCTATATGCTATCGTTGGTGGTAGATATACCTATTACCTACTAACTTTCGGGTACTCTTTTGTTCTAGAGAGACTTGCATTGACCTCTATCTCACCTGGTTGTAAATGATAATCAGACTAGCTTAGAATTACTGGATCTCCAGGATAGCTCCCGAAACACACTATTAGGTGCTTGGGGACAGGCTTTGAGTGGGATTTTAAAGCGCGTGCTGTCACCTCGCACTTAACTAGGTGTTCCGGCAGTTGTCTTTGACAACCAGCCATTTTAGGTTATGCTTGTTTGAACACCTATGACCAAACCATCACTTACCATTAGGTGGAATTTTGCTCAAAGGCTAGCATGTTGGAAATAAAACGTATTGTATTTTTAAATTACGTCCATCGTTTGTTTGCTTTGAATAGATATGTAAAGAAATGTATGTCAAGCTCAAAAACAGCAGAACGCAAACCTTACCGCCGCGGGCGTGACAGTATACTGTTTAAGTAGGTATACCTTGCGGTGCAACAACATTACCAGGGGGCCAACTCCCACAAGTCAGTCAGTTTCAGTCACAAAAGACCTAACAACTGTATATGTCTCAGTGTGACGGGCACAGTGCAATTCGTCGTTGACAAAATGCATCTGTTATAAGCAGAGGTTAGTCCACTTAATATCAGGTGGGACTCGGGCTTGCTCCGTCAAAATAACATTACAAAAAAAAACTAATTTTAAATGGCGCCAAAAATCATTACCTCTCTCTCACACTACAGCTGTCTATGGTGTGCAAGGGAGAGGTGATGATTATTTGCGCAATTTTAGATTTGTTTCTTTATAAAACCGGGTTATAACAATGGTGTTTCACTTCATTTCACATGGTTCGCAATCGTCATTTCCCTGCTAGCGAGGAGAGATTGTCGTGTCTTTGTCATGGATGCATTTGCTTTTTGTTCCATATCGATTCAAGTTCTGTATTGACACTTTTATTGACATGATTTGTAGTTATGGCCATATTTATTATGTAGATGGAGTTGAATAGTGAAAAAACAGCCAAGTGCGAGTAGTGCATTGAGGGTTCCGTATCAACACGCAAATTATGTGTGTGCATGTACCAAAAATACATTATTTTTTAATTCGTTCTGGATTCTTATCTTGAGAATACTCGTACTTGCCTGTCGTTATTGCCTAATATTTGTGTGCTATGATAACAGCTTGAGCATTACGTATTTAGTAAATGAGAAATTTGGGCCTGAACGAGGACTGGCTAACTAACTTAACGAAGTAGTAGATCTCTTCAACAACAGTCCGTCTTGGTGGGTATCACCACAGTGTCAAATATTCAGCCTCGAAGCAGTACAGAACAAACACTAGTACGTTGAAGTATTAAGGGTACTGTAGTAAGTGAAATCACTGGGCAAATGAGACTTCAGAACTAACCTTTCGTAGCGCAGTACAGTGTCAGCCAGAAAGAGGATGGTGACACTGCAATGGGCAGGCGTGACCATTACCATCTACGTCTTATAATAATAATGGTTTTAAAATAAGTTGACTTTATACCTTGTTCCTTTCTATTTCCTTAGACGAAGTTAAAAAGAGGAAACGACAGTGCTTGAAAGTTTCCGCGTTTTTTACGTCCAATAGTCTAAAACAAAGATAGTGCTGAGTACTCTACCGTCACATAATGAGTCACAATCGCCGTAATTTCCTTCAAATTGATCCTATTATGAAGTGTAAATCCGTGAAAGTGGATCTAATTCTGGGTTACAATGGCCATCGTAATCTTAGAAACTCTATAATCGTCTCAAAATGGTAGCGCACGTCCATTGATTTGTTCTGGAGTTAGTGAACTTGATGTTTCGCAACAGCCTATTGGAATATTGTTTCTTTATAGATTTGGTATGAACGCAATTTGTAATACAATTTGAATGAATGCATGGTTTTATTGACAAACATCGTTTTCTAAACAGATTGTTGTAAGTAATATCATTACACAGGCAAATAAAGCGCCCGCAGCGAAGTTTACTTAGCTGTTCTCAATCGATCAGCAAAGTTAAGCGACATCGCGCGCGGTCATGAGTTGGATGGGTGACCGCTAGTGACATTACTAGTGAGTGTTTCCGTGCTTCGGAGGACACGTTAAGCCATCGGTCCCGGTTGTTGTCTTAGAAAGGCAGTCGTTATAGCATGGTGGTAGGGGATTTAGCGAATGCCCGCCTGGCTAGCCACCACCCTCAAGTAGAAAATCTGTCGCCAAGCACCTAACGTTGTGTTCCGGCAGCTGTCCTTGAGAGCCAGTACTTGTAGGTTAGCCTGAAAAACATCATCAACCACATCATCACTTACAACAACAAAAAAACAAAGGCTAACATATCAGGCATGTGTTTAATTTTTTGGTTTGAGCTCCTAACATTTCAAAACTGTTGCAAGCGCGGGACGACGACAAAAGTGTTATTCTTAAGTTTAGTTTTAGTTGTTATCTTTATATTCCCATTCATATGGCAATAGGCACGCACCTCTTCGTGTTAGTGAATATATAGATGTGAGTTTTAAGATTTCACCTAAGAATTTCAGTAACTAAACTATTTGACTTAAAATTAATTTAATTCGGAATTAAGTTCAATTCTTTTTGACATCATCTTCAGCTCATTGAGTATATATAAATATATATATTATTGTTGCGTAAAAATATAAGACAGGGGTTCGTAAATGTTGTCATTATTGTTACGGGGCATATATAAAAAGTATATGAATTTATAGAAATTCTTATATATAAGAAACTATTCTCTGTCATAACATTAGGTAATATTAAAAAGTCGTAACATAATCTCTAGCTGGGGTAATAACCAGCAATAACACCAAGCAAGGAATTTCTGGAATAAAACTTTATTTTAAATATGAAGGTTTTCAAAACGGCGGTTGTTTTTTTTTTTTTTTGTAGGTTAGCCTTTGACCACTCTCTCACCTGATGGTAAATGAAGATGTGGTCTAAGATGTTATTCAGGCTAACGTAGAGTAATTGGCTCTCAAGGACAGCTGCCGGAACATACCGTCAGGTGCTTGGCGACAGATTTTCTACTTGAGGTAGCTAGCCAGGCGGGCATTCGAAAAATTCCCTACCTCCATGCTATAACGACTGCCATCCTAAGACGCGAGACGAGAAGCGCTCAGTAGTAATGTCACTAGCGGTCTCCCATCCAACTCATGACCGCGGCGGACATTTTTTTTATATCTAAAAAGACTTATAAAACTGCAAAATATGAAATAACTTATGTAAGGTAGACCAAAAAATATAAGCTCAGAATATTTAAATTATCATTGTACCGATTTAGTATGAAATGAAGTGGCGTGACAGACTAGCACCTCCGTGATAGTAAGCGTCACGCCTGTCCATCACAGTTCAGTATCACCATTCTCATTCTGCATGACACTGCACTGTACTCCTCACTCCGAGACGTTAGTACTTATGTCTCGTTTACACAGTGGTTTCACTTGTTACAGTGCCCTTCACGCTTAAACACATTGTTGACATACAACTGCTTCGAAGAAGAATATCCGTCACTGCGTTGGTAGGTCCCTGAAATGGACTCTTGCTGAAGAGACCTACCGCCTGGTAAGCACTAACGAAGACATACTTTTTTTTATTGCTGATAGGTAAACTTTTGACCACAATCTCACCATGGTACGTGATGATGTGGTCGAAGATGTTCAGGCTTACCTAGAATTACTGGCTCTCAAGGACAGCTGCCAGAAAACACCACCAGATTTTCTACTTGAGGTTGGTCGCTAGCCAGGCGGGGATTCGCAAAATGCCCTACCACCATGCGGTGAAGTCATCAGATATTTGAAACGTGATCTTCAGTTAGAATACTTTGTATGACCACTATCACTCGTAGCGTCCATTGTCGCGTCGCGCCATGCGCCTAAATACACAGCTGCTGTTACTACTCGTTTACTTTTTAGCTTTCTTCGATCTGTTGCGCAATATTTGTAACAATTGCATTGAATTCGGTAATCTCCACTTTGACAGTTTGTTATCTGCTGCTTTATTTTGTGGCCAGTTTTATCACGAGTTTTACATCTTTTATTAAGGTTTTATCGCATCGTACGAGACAACAGAAGCATATATACTCCGAGTATCCAACCTTTTTAATCGTAATAGGTAGCAAGTTGAAGTTTTCACTAAATATGCATTATTATAGCGGACCCACAAAAGCACGAAATAAAGCACAATAAAAAAAATTATCGTGACTCCATACAAGAAACGGGTTTTTTAATAATCCTTTTTTAGTTCAGCTCTATATTGGGAAAACATAATATTGTATGAACTCCACACTGTTTAAGAATGGGATATATGGTGATGATGATAAGGCGCCAGCCCACATTGATGATGGTTAGGCGCCAGTTCCACAGATCGCAGAACTTGGAACTCAGAACTGTAGAACTGCTGCTAACTGTATTTTTTTTTATATGGGTAATATTACCGTGAGTATATACTATAGCAATTACTGACTGTTCCTTTAACAAGAGTATGTGTGCTCAAAGATTTTAAAAATATCAGAGATTTTCATAAAAAAAAAACTTTTATTATGTTATTGTGACGGAACAAACCCTAGGCCCACCTGATGTTAAGTGGACTAACCTCTGCCTATAACAGACGTTACGTCAACGACGAAATGTACTGTGCCGTCACACTAAGACGTACAGTTGTCAGGTCTCATGTGCCTAATATTTTACTGGCTCTCAAGGACTGCTGCCAGAACTTCCGGCAGCAGTCCTAGGCTATAACTGTACGTCTCAGTGTGACGGAAGTTCTGGCAGCAGTCCTTGAGAGCCAGTAAAATATTAGGCACATGAGACCTGACAACTGTACGTCTCAGTGTGACGGCACAGTACATTTCGTCGTTGACGTAATGCATCTGTTATAGGCAGAGGTTAGTCCACTTAACATCAGGTGGGCCTAGGGTTTGTTCCGTCACAATAACATAAAAAAAGTATCACTGTTTGGTGCTTGGCGACCGATTTTCAACTTGAGGGTGGTCGCTATCCAGGCGGGCATTCGCAAATTGCCCTTCCACCATGCGGTGAAGCTCATGCCCGCGGCGGGATTCGAACCATGGACCTGCTGCATGGCAGCCCATAGACAATGCCACTGAGCCATCACTGCTTCAAAAATGCAACTTTATATAATGATAAAAAAGAGGGGTTTTTGCGCTTGTTGATATAGTGGCGTAAAGCTTTGAGTTGCAATCACAAAGTACCGGGACGGACAATGATTGGGATTTTTTGGCAACGAAATTATCTAGGGATTTAAAAATGATATAATAATGATAACTACACGCATATTTTACTGATCTTCCGTCATTCCCTGACCAGGCCTGGGTTTGGTTAAAAAATGCAATGAGAAGTATTATTTTAATTAAAAAGTACAATTTTGTAACAAACGTAAATGACCTCAGTTAAAGCTTTATAGAAAAATATTTGCAAATAACAAACTTATTCCTAAGTTCTTAACGTGCTAATAGACGATGATCGTATTTTGGGTTTTTAACCTAAATTAAACTATTTAGAGACATATATTTACGATATTGAGTAGGTTATCGGTAAACTTAAATCACCTACTATCTGTCCCAACAAAATGCATCAATAAAGCTTGGCAATTCTCTGCAAGATAAGGTAAGTAAATATCGAAAGGGAAAACTGCTTATTTAACATTGGACATGATCCAATAGTTGGGTACGAAGTGTTGTAATATAGATAGTATTCGCAGACAAGTGAAACTCGGAGAGGAAATTATAAATTGTTGGGGTAAAAAGTGGTTTGTTAGGTATCAAGACATTTTTTATTGCACAACTTATGCATAAAGACAGGCTTAATTGTTTAGTTCTTTCAAACTAATGAAAGCTGAGAAGGGAAGTGAGCTCGTAGCGCTTTCGAAACATACGTAATTTCGTATTTTTTTTAATGAAATTCTTGTGATTTTCACACATATTTAAATATTATAAATTAAATCGGCAAAGAACACTCACGTCGGGGATCGAATACGTCGACCCTCGCTGCGTCTCGTCTCGTCTCGCAGACGCACCTGATGATGAGCATCTGATATGCTCGAAACCCGCGAGACGTATTCGATCTCCAACGTGAGTGTTTTATGCAGGTTTAATTTATAATAATTAAGTAATTTCGTCATATTTTTAAAATCAAGTGTCAAACTTGATGATAGAGTCAGGGAACAAAAGGAATATCCCAAAATTTGGCATTCATGCCCTTGCATGAGCTTAATATCCTTACCAATATTGATTATAAAGAATTCCTTTAATAAACGATCTTTCCGAATAATTTTAAAAATATACGGAAAAGAAGCAAACCAGAAGCATAGATATTAGGCCTAAGAATATACATGCGAAATTTCACCGAGTTTTAACTTTAAAAAACAATAATGATACTTATTATTTGGCCTCCTATTGGGATTGCTTAAAGAGAAGTATACGTGTAATTAGATTTGAATAATACAGTTTTTTTTTCATCGACCAGTCGTGCTGGTACCTATGAATTTATTTGGAGTATTTCTTAAATCTAGTTACCGAAAGTATGTTTGACCAATATGATTTATCTCAGAAAGCAATGGACAAAGCTTAAATCAGTTGCATTGAGCTATTTGATCAACTCCGGCGCTAACTGTAATTACGTTATTTGAAAACGAAAAGGTTCAATTTATATGAACGTGATAACAAGTTGTAGTGGCAATTTTTACACTGCACATGCCGGACGAATATATCAAAAGCATATTTTAAGAAGTTCTGTACATAACTTTAATAAAAGGTTAGCTTTTAATCGTGTAGTATCTTACTGATGTAGAGAAAATATTGCTGAAATCAATCGTAAATTGTACTTGTGGAATTTTTGTCCGATATTTTTGTACAGTACGGGAATATTATTTGCGACGAGGATCTAACAAGCTCTACAATGCAGTTTGATCGAAGCAACAATAGTCACTGATGATAAGAACTGGAACAGATATTCGAGATACATAAATAAATGCATATTGGTAGATATTATCGTACAAAAATGCATTGGACAAGTTTAGTGTTGAACTCATTTTTTCGTACGTTGAGTTCGGTGGAGTGTGTAGATCGATAATCAATACCTTTGTTATGGAATTTAAAGTACATACCTCTAGGACTATAAGCGATGCACTCCAAGCATGCCAACACGATCACCAACACACTGACAATACTTTTGATTGCCATATTCATGTAATAATAAATCAATTCATTGTCAAGCACAGGTCAGGTTACCATCACAGATTAAAGTTCGATGTTCAAAACTTTAAGGATATTTCAACTGAAATTATTTACCACTGAATAAGCAATAGTGCTACTGCGGTGCGATCAAAGTAAATGGTTAATAGGAAATTGATTGGAACGTCAGAACGCGACGATGTCCGAATTAGAAATGGTGGCAAAAAAGGCAGTAGGTGGCTGCGCGTGCGCCGGTGTTGTTATTGACTAACGATAGTGTTTTTACTTTTTTCCGCGGTTGCTGCCGGCGCTTAATATCCCCACTGGGAAAATGGTGCGGTTGATGGGGTTGTCAACATTTGGATATGGAATTTACTTTATTTCTCTTAGAAGTTATAATAGTCTTTGGCAGAGTTATGAACATCTCACTGTTAGTCATATTAAAAGTAATGGCGAATTGGTGAAATAGGTATTATTGATTATATATATTTAACAATGCTATAAATTTTATTTTATGTTTTTATAGCATTTATATTTAGTTCATTTGAATGAATGAAATATTAATACATATGAAATTAGGTATTCAACAAGAAAGTAAAACAATTGTGCATGAGAATTGTGAAAAAAGAACCTAGAAGCTTGGGGCAGACTTTAATCACTCACGTATTAATTTTCGTATTGCGTAATACTACATTACATCCTACATACATACTTGATTACAAACTAAAATATGGAAAACAAATAGGTTACAAATTTTTTGTAAACACAATTAATCTACGAAATGTATATACTTCTAAAAAAGTATTTTCAGGCAATACACATTATGAGAGCAAGGTTTATTTTGGTAGTTATTCCTGTAAACCAGCTTCCTGTCTAATACTCATCAAGACTAGGCAGGTTTTTTTTTTTTTATCTATTATTTTCATTTAGTTGATTGGACTATCTTATCATGCTAGAAGGACATTCATCTAGAGGCAAATGCTTGAGAGTCTGGGTAATCTTTAGGTCTTTGAGTATCGATACATTTATCTTGTAAGCACCGGAATTCGTTACATGTGCCCCATCATAATGATTATAGGTAAGTTTTATTTCCGCAAACAAAATGTTGGCGACCAATGTCTATAGAGAGTGAAATGAACAGTCACTGCAACAAGAAAAATGACGTAGCAACGCAACTTATCTTATTTTTAAATCACATGAACGTTAAACTATTGACAATTTGATGGATTTACGATGGTAATTATACCAATTTTATTGGCCTTAAAATTAAAATGTATCACAATTACTCAGTAGTGGTTATGAGGGAGTGCTCTAGCTCTATGGTACACTTCTCTAAAATAGTTTCTATTCTGAAGCTTCTATTGAAGTGAGAGAAAAGTCACGTTTACAGTGCTGCAGTAGTGTGATATGTATATGTATTTTTAAAACAGTGATGGCTCAGTGGCATTGGCTATGGACGGCTGCGCAGCAGGTCCATGGTCTGAATCCCGCCGCGGGCTTGAGCTTCACCTCATAGTGCAAGATCATTTTGCGAATGACCGCCTGGCTAGCTACCACCCTCAAGTAGAAAATCTGTCGCCAAGCACCTAACGGTGTGTTTCGGCAGCTGTCCTTGAGAGCCAGTAATTTTAGGTTAAGCCTGTTAACACCTACGACCACATCACCACTTAACATCAGGTGAGACTGTGGTCAAAGGCTTACCTATCAGAAATAAAATGTTTTTATTATTTTCTGACTATTACGTTTCTCAAAGTAAGAGTTGAGACATATCATAATTAATTAATAGATTTAGGTGTTACTTTGCGAAGCCATATTTAATAATAACAAATATTTTATAAATATTTGAAGAAAACATCAAACGAATATAATAAAAAAACCGGCCAAGTGCAAGTGGGACTCGCGCACTAAGGGTTCCGTAACTAAATATTCTGTGAATAGTTAAAGCGTCTACCCTGTCACCGTAATTAGTATCGAGCAAGAAACGGTTAAAAAAACAAGTTTTTCATATGGAAGCCTCCTTAAATATTTATTTTATTTTATTTTTAGTATTTGTAGTTTAGCAGCAATAGAAATACATTATCTGTGAAATTTTCAAGTGTCTAGCCATCACCGTTCTTGAGATGCAGCCTGGTGACAGACGGACGGACAGACAGCGAAGTCTCAGTAATAGGGTCCCGTTTATACCCTTTGGGTACGGAACCCTAAAACACTGAAAATTATGTAAAAATAAGTCTAGTGCTTGTGCTCGCATTTCTCGATCGTGCGCTGAAAGAGTACCGTCAGTCAGTTCAGTTGAAAATTAGGCGGAATAGTCACTATATATATTATAAGCGTTTTAAAAATATTAATATAATGTATTATTAATATTTTTGCTATTATTAGGGCGAGCGAAGCAAGCCCTATCACTCTCCCAGAACTTGTACAATTTATGGTCCCTTTTACTGAAAAACTATTACGACCATTACAATATATATGTGCTTTAACATAGTCATTTTACTTCATATCTAGATCTTACAAAAAAATATAATTTTATAACCATAAAAAAACATTAACAATTTTGTATTATTTATTTTTTATTTATCCTTTAACCACTATCTCACCTGATGGTAAGTGATGATGTGGTCTAAGATGTTGTTCAGGCTAACCTAGAATTATTGTATTCATTGGATAGAATGTACGAACGCCCGTGGGGTGCCGGGCTAGAATGGCACCCTCCCAGCTCTACCCGTGGGTGTCGTAAGGCGACTACGGGTAATACACCAGAAGGTGGGCAGCAGCACTATCTGTTGATATTCCCAAGACTCGTACGAAGCGCTTCGCTTCCACTTTTCTCGTGCGTACTGCGAAAGAGTGGAACTCCTTACCGTGGTCAGTCTTTCCCGATGAATACAATATGGGTGTCTTCAAATCGAGAGTAAATAGGTTTCTCCTAGGTAAGCGTGCTCCATCCTAGACCACATCAATGCTTAACATCAGGCAGGGTGTGGTCAAACACGAAACTATTAAGAACAAAAAAAAGAAACTGATATGTCCAACTGCCATCCCCAAGCCGCCTGCCAAGTGTGGGGATCATGTCAAACCTCTCCCTCTCCCCGCATGTTGGGGGAGGCTGTGTTCAGCAGCGGACTATCCGGCTGATACAGTATACAGTACGGGATAGAATGTTATTGTGCTAATAACGCCATCTGTTAGAAAACCAAGGAGTTAAATTCGCTGTAACAGAACTAAAGTCAATACTTAAATACATCGTAGTTAATCTACTCAATACTAGATGGCACAGAATCAGGTTGTAAAATAAACACCTGCCTTCACAAACCGCAGCTTTTTGCTAGTTATATATGAAGTATTATTAAATGTTCTATGATATTACATTTATTTAAATAAGGCGATCACCAATATTAATGAAACCAACCCTACGTTGTTTTTTTTATTTTATTTTTATGTTTGATAACCTTTCACCACTACCTCACCTGACGGTAAGTGATGATGTGGTCGAAGATGTTGTTCAGGCTAACCTAGAATTACTGGCTCTCAAGGACAGCATAGCAACACAGCGTTAGGTGCTTGGCGACATATTTTCTACTTGAGGGTGGTAGCTAGCCAGGCGGGCATTCGCAAAATACCCTGCCACCATGCTATAACGACTGCTATCTTTAGACGACAACCGGGTCCGAAGAACGGAAGCGCTCAGTAGTAATGCCACTAGCGGTCACCCATCCAAACTCATGACCGCGGGCGACGTTGCTTAACTTTGCTGATCGGTTAAGAACGGCAGTACAAACTTCGCTACGAGAGCTTCAAAAACGATGCAATTATAGAAACGGGCGGCGCAGCGTGCGGCGGCGGCAACATGAGGGCGTTTTATATTTTTAACCGACTTGAAAAAAATGAGGAGGTACTCAATTAGAATGCAGTTTTTTATGTTCCTTACCTCGGAACTTTCGACTGGGTGAGGCGATTTTGGTGATTATTTTTTATTTGAAAGCTGGTGCTTCCGGTGTCCCATTCGGTCAAGCCTTTTTTGAGTTACACTTCAATAACGGATTTTTTTTATTTTCTATGTTGATTATATAGTCATTGACAGTGAATGACAATTGATCCCCTAAGTAGCAAGGGTCACTAATAAGGGTGAAACAAAATTTTTACATCAAAATGGAACAGATTTCAACACTCAAAGGTGTAAAATAACTTGTCGAACTCGGTACCATGCGCACAATATTGTGATAATAGGTACTTTTGAACTATCATGGTACCGACTTCAACAAGTTATTTCACACTTTTGAGTGTTGAAGGCGGTTCCAATTTTAAGTTTTTTTTTTAATTCCGGCATTACATGTACCTATGGACCCTTTGGCTTGCCATGAACATCCACTTTATGTAAAAATATTACATAATCCATATGTAAGTAATTCTTCAAGTAAGTAATGGTTTTGAGATATTTTTTGAAATAATAGTCGTTGTGAGGTAATGTATAAATAGCCGTCTCATCTTCAAGATTAGAATCGTTGTCCGTAGCTAGGCCAGGGTCGTTGTGAGGTGAAATACTGAAATACCTTTTTAAAAACGAAAAGACATTTACGATAAATATGGTTGTTTTTTATGAACAGCACAATAATTTTAGTTAGGAAGCATTTGCAATTTTAAGAAAGATACGGCAATAAGCATGATTGTCACATTTTTGCACTTCAATGAATCCTTACAACTATTATATGTATAAGCATCTTGGTCCCAGTCCAGCACAGGTCCCAGCTTCAGTCGTCGACAATAGAAATTAACACTACAACTACAGACTGATATGTCAAATCTAATTTGAAATTTAAAACATACATTACGAGATCTAAGATTGACGGACCATGGACGGGATGGATTGCATTCTTGAAATAGGTGGCAGCACTGACTTATAAAAGGTCGATGCAAATGTGTAATATACATAAGTTAAATACTAATATGTGCTACTTTTCTTTTTTATGCTTTTTTATAGAACTTTATACAAAAGTAAAAACATGAAAATTCATTTCTTTCTTCACAACTTCCTAGTCAGAGATTGTAGTATTCCAATTGGTGTAAGCCGACATCTTGAGATAAATACCAGCATCACTACAACAATAACGCCATCTGTTCTCCTACGTCTGAACTAACCTAACAATCAATACCATCGAAGCCTTCTAACTACTTAGTTCCTCCTTTCACCACAAGCGGCGCTGCTGTCATTTTTAATGATTACATGTACACAAAAAAATATCATCTCTCTCATTTGTTTGATATTACAAAGTGAGTGATAGAGACAGCAAATCCCATGTCAATGTAACACAACGTAAACATGTAAATTGTCAGTTGTGAGCTAAATTCCACGGTGGCGGGTTATGGGACCAATTTTATCTATTATCTAAGTTATCCTTCCCGTATTGTCTTTTACTGAATTCTATCAAAAGCAGCTTAAAGATCTATGTTTAGACTGTTAGTGACGTGAAATAATATCAAAGTGAGTCAAGTTTTGAGTTACCTGTGATGTCGCAAACTTCTTGTACAAGTAACGGTGTTTTGTTGTGCCTTGTGAACTTTTGCTTCTGGTTTGTCTGATTTTGAAGACACACCTAGGTATAAAGCCTGTTTTGAATAGCGCAACAGGACGGGATGATGTGACACGTGTTATTTTATTCTACATAAATAAATCAGGTAAGTTTTTGAAGAATACCTACCAATACAGCATTATTCTTGATATTTCAAGCTATTAGATTACTTACTTTTTCTCAAGTAGGTATATTCTAACCATAAAGTTTTGTTAAATTAAAAACAGTTATAAAAATTACAAACCATCGTTCTATGCATGATAATCTTTAAAATTCCAGTGACCAAGAAACAGGTTCTAAGGAAACCAACTTTTTAATTCTGTGAATCATTCATTATAAGATTTGCCAAAGTTGTTGCATCGACCTTGGCTTTAAGGTCCGTATGCCATTCTCCGATGGTTTGTCACGCGCGTCTGTCTGTAAGAAAGACCACTATGCACGTACATTCATAGGTAGGTATTGGTTATTGTAAGTATGCGGCATCGCCAGTGACCTGAATGCAGCATGGAATATGATCAAAGAAGAAAATTTTATATTTCGCAGAAAAATTATGAGTTTTTAGGGTTCCGTACCCAAAGGGTAAAAACGGGACCCTATTACTGAGACTTCGCTGTCCGTCCGTCCGTCTGTAACTAGATCTCAAGAATCGTGATAGCTAGACAGTTGAAATATTCACAGATGATGTACCTATTTCTATTGCCGCTATGACAACAAATACTAAAAATAAAATAAAAAATATTTAAGAGGCGCTCCCATACCACAAACTTGTTTTTTTTTTCGTTTCTTGCTCGATACTAATAACGGTGACAGGTAGACGCTTTAACTATTAACAGTATGTTTAGTTACGGAACCCTTCGTGCGCGAGTCCCACTCGCACTTGGCCGGTTTTTTATTCAAAAACGACAGTAGGTTATACTCTTTTCGTAATAATGAAGAAATATCGTAAGTTTATTTATACATTTGTTTTTTATTTTTAAGAGAACAAAATTTTCGTATTCCTATACCTACCTACCTACTACGGATTCGAGCCGCGCATCACTCGGGTTTACGCAACGGGTGCTTCAACTACTTCGCCATCGAGCTGGTTGGACAGAAGCAAATTAATTTATCCGTCATATAGGAGAAGGTGCGAAAAAGCGAGTGAAACGTTTTGCACTCTCAAAATTTATAAATGTATCGCTTAGCCCGCGATAGTGCTTGAAATATTATTATGAAATAAATAAGGTTAGCGACATTTAGTCATACTACGACAGTTTTACCTGTCTACCAGGGGGCCAAGTCTGCTAATTACATGTTCATATTCAGCATAGATTCATACAAGACAGAATCGGTAGTCTGCTGATCCCTTATGAATATATGAATCTATGTCGATATCAATCTAGGCTGGTTTGACGATATTGCCAACAAAAAATAAAAAGAGAAGAGTAAGGTAATTCAGAAAACAATTACGTAATTATTTATTATTATTTTATTATTTCGTTTCGTTTTTATATGAAACCGACATTGAATCAATATTGACTCAATATGAACGATATGAAGTTAGTAGACTACCAAAACTGTCAAAATTGACCAGCTGATTGATTTTTGCATGGTGGTAGGGCATTTCGCGAATGCCCGCCTGGCTAGCTACCACCCTCAAGTATAAAATCTGTCGCCAAGCACCTAACAGTGTGTTCCGGCAGCTGTCCTTGAGAGCCAGTACTTCTAGCTTAGCCTGAACAACATCTTCGACCACATCATCACTTACCATCAGGTGAGATAGTGGTCAAAGACTAACCTATCAGGCATAAAAAAAAAAAATCTGAGTAGGTACATTATAATATTAAAAATTCCGCGGGTAGGCTTGGTGAAAGGACGTAATTATTGTTTCGGTGTGCTTATTTTTATTCTAAAATAGTAAAAAATTGTCAAAAGTTTATAGAATAACTGTTGTGTATTGCTGAAGATTGTGTTTTAAGGTGCTTTAACTTTTTTTATGTGACTTTGGTCAGTGCAAACAAAGAAAAGTGACATTGAACAATTTTGCAGTTGCATTTGTTGTGTTTTGACTTGTGATACCTACTGTCAGGATCAAATTCTCAATGAAAGGAATGGTTTCAGATATATTTTATCCTAAACTATTAATTTGAGATTGGCTGCCTCCGCATTTATACAATTAAATCGTAAAGTGGAACGATTAATTATTTTCAAACAACAAAGTCACGTACAATATAAACATACAGTAACCGGCCTTACAAAAACCCAATAGCAATATTTACTTTGTACTTGCTCGTATTTTTATTTCTCAGTCGATACTATAGAACGACGGCTTGACCACGTTAATATAGAAAAAGCGTGACCAAAATTCTACCCATGGCTTCTACTTGTGCAGGCTGTCAAAACCTAATCGAGACGAAAGAATTTATGAAATGTAATGCATGCAATTTTAAGTATGATCTTGACTGCTGCAACATAACTTTGAAACGCTTTAAGCTGTTTAATTCCGAGAAGAAAAGTACATGGAAATGTCCAGCGTGCTCCAGCAAACAGCCCAAATCTGATAACACTAACACGCCTGTTCGCTCCATTGCGCAGACATCTACTGAATCGGTAAATATTACCCTTCGGAATGTTGCAAAAACAAAGCCACGGCGGAAGTCGTCGGACGACATCCCCGATGAAATTGGTGACTCTAACCATAATATGCGCTCTATCATAAGAGAGGAAATGCAGCTGGCCCTGAAAGCTGTAACTGGTGAATTGCGCAATGTCGGAGACAAGGTGTCCACCTTTGAGCAGTCATTGGTTTTTTTCAACACATGTTATGAAGAGTTGAAAAAGGATTTGGAAGCGAAAACAATAGTTATAAGTCAGCTCCAGAAAAACAATGAAGAACTTCAGAAAAAAGTCAACGAGTTTGAGAAAGGATTCTCTGGCAGGCTGAATTCTATGGAACAACACCTACGAGAGTGCAATGTTGAAATTAACGGAGTTCCTGAAAACCGCTCTGAGAATATCATCAAGGCTGTACAACAACTAGCAAAGAAAGTTGAATGCCCCGTCACTGAAAATGATATTGTGCATGCTTCTCGAGTCGCAAAGCTTAATAAAGAAAGTGACAGACCACGCACCATTGTGGTAAAGCTACGAACGCGACTATTGCGCGATACTATGCTAGCAGCAGTACAAAATTTCAACAAAAAAAACTCTCGCGAAGACAAAATTAACTCGCACCACTTTGGGATCGGCGGCAGTAGTGTTCCTGTTTATGTGTCAGAGCACCTAAGTCCAACTAATAAAGCTCTCCATGCAGCTGTCAGAAGAAAATCGAAGGAAATAGGCTATCAGTTCGTCTGGGTTCGTGATGGCCGCATATACACTAGGAAAGACGTCCACAGTCCGGCTTTGCAGATACGCACAATGGGCAGTGAGTTTTTCACAATGACTCGTTAAAGAACTCATAAGCTTGTATATATATAATTCTAGTGACTTTATAAAAATCAAAATGGCTACATTATACTATCAAAATATCCACGGTATGCGAACAAAAAATAATTCCATTTTCAAAAATGTGCTGCAAACTTCTTTTGATGTATTAGCTTTTTCTGAGACTTGGCTCAATCCAAGTGTATGTAGTAGTGAGTATTTCGATTCTCGCTATGTAGTTTACCGAAGGGATCGCTTATGTTCCGATTCTGATTCCTATGGAAAGAAAGACGGTGGAGGAGTGTTGGTTGCAGTATCACGGGATATCAAATCTGTTCGTATGAAGTCTTGGGAATCTACTTCCGAGGATATTTGGGTCGTGGTTCAGTTGAAATTAGGTAATATAATCAAAAGAGTTGCTATTTGTAATGTCTACATTCCATCTCCTGCCAAACTTGACGTGTTAAATGCTTTTCTGGAAAATGCTAGCAATTACATCAATGAAGTAGATGAAGTGGTCATAGTTGGAGATTTTAACTTACCTTTTATCAACTGGACTAAAACCACTGACAGCAGCAATTATGTAATACCTTCTAACTTTCATAATTCTTTAGGTAACGCCTTAGTAGATTTTATGTCTTTGAATAATATGTTTCAGTTTAGTAATATTTGTAATGTTGATGGCTCAACACTTGATTTAGTACTTAGTACAATGAGTGATGTTTGCTTGACCGAACCTCTTGATTGTTTGAGCAAATTAGATCGGCAGCACCCCCCTCTTTTGTGTAAATTTTCCATTAGTACTGAATCAAAATACCTACATCAGCGGGCTTTTATCGAAAAAAATTTTTATAAGGCAGATTACCAAAGCATTACATTAGAACTAAAAAAAATTGATTGGAACGCTATTTTTTGTAAATGTGATTCAGTAAACGAAATGACAAAATGTTTGTATAATATTTTAAATAAATCAATTGATAACTTTGTCCCTAAACATAAATATAAAAGAAAACTATACCCCCCTTGGTTCAACAAATCTATGGTTAAATTACTTTCAGATAAAGAAAAATTAAGAAAAAAATATCGTATTTATGAGAATCCTCGTGACCTTATTGAATTTAACATCCTTAGAGAACGTAGTCATAAATTATATGATATTCTTTATTCATCGTATATGACTAAAACCGAGGAGTCGATTGCAAATAATCCTAAAGAATTTTGGCGATATGTTAAAGACAAACGCAAGAATCGTTCCACACTTCCTGCAGAAATGCATATGGAACAGAAAACTGTAAACTCTGGAAAAGATATAGCTGACCTATTTGCCGCAAATTTTGCCAAAGCTTTCACGTCTCACAACTCTTCAGTTGGATGTAATGCGCCAATCACTTATAATAATCATCCTCATAATTTTATGGGTGTAGTCAGGTTTACAGAACGCGATGTTTTGAAAAAGATTAAATGTTTAGATGTACTGAAAGGGCCAGGTCCCGATTGTATTCCACCTTTATTAGTCAAACGTTGTGGGTCTGCTTTGGCACTACCATTAACATTAATAATGAACAGGTCGGTATCGGATGGAGTGTTTCCTGATGAATGGAAAAAGGCCAAAATCATCCCTCTTCATAAAAAAGGTGACGTAAGCGATGTTAAAAACTATAGGCCCATCTCGATTTTGTCATGTTTCTCTAAATTGTTCGAAGCTTTGATATGCCCAATACTTTCATGTCATTTTGATCACCTCCTGTCAGTGCACCAACATGGTTTTAAAAAAGGTCGATCTGTAGAAACCAACCTTGTCGCTTTTATAACTGACCTTGTTAAAGAAGTGGACAAAGGGCGTCAAATTGACGCAATTTATACTGATTTTAGTAGCGCGTTTGATAAAGTCGATCATCTACTATTATTGCGCAAGTTGGAGTGCAATGGCATCTACGGATCATTTTTATCGTGGTTTCGATCATATTTAAGTCGTAGACAGCAAGTGGTTTCGGTTAATGGGTACGAATCTGGAGTATATTTTGCAGAATCTGGAGTTCCTCAGGGCTCACATCTGGGTCCTATTCTTTTCTCAGTTTTTATTAATGACATCACCACACAAATCAAAACATGCCATTATAAGCTTTTTGCTGATGATCTAAAAATTTATAGAAAAGTAGAGTCTGCTGCTGATGTAACCCTTATACAACGTGACATTGATCACATGAAGCAATGGTGTGAAGTTAATAGAATGGATTTAAATGTTCAAAAGTGTTTCTATATAAAATATACACGAAAAAAAAATCCCATTAGTGCAAAATATAAGTTAAACGGTACGTTTTTACAAGAATTAAGCGAAATACGCGATTTGGGTGTTATTATTGACTCAAAATTATCGTTTAGAGGGCATATTGATGCTACTGTAAAGAGAGCGGCACAGATGATCGGGTTTATCAGACGTAATACCAAAAGTTTTCGTTCTTCATTAACTAAAATCATACTTTACAACTCACTAGTGCGCAGCTGTCTTGAATATGCAAGTGTTGTGTGGAACCCTCTTTACGCAGTGCATTCACAGCGAATCGAATGCATCCAACGTTCATTCACAAGAGCTCTAGCGTTTCCTTCTTCAGGGATTTCACACAGAAGTTCTTACCAAAATCGTTTGAAATTTTTCAAAATGACAAGCTTAAGAGACAGAAGAAAAATGCGTGATGTAACTTTTCTACACAAATTGATACATGGTCATTCTGAGAGTTCACATATTCTATCCAATATCAATTTGAGTGTTCCATATAATTATCCGAGATATAAGCTAAATAAAATATTTTCGGAGCATCCGTTCTCATCTAACCTTGGTTACAATTCGCCAACACTGAGAATGTGTCGTAGTCACAACGAATTTAACGCATCTTTAGAGGATCTAGATATTTTTCACGATTCTCTCAGGGTTTTCAAAGACAAACTGATAAGATCTCTTAACAGAGATGATTAATGTTAAATGTCTTTTATTAAGATAATATGTTTAGTCTATTTTGCATAATCTTAATAATTGTATTACTTGTATTCAAATATATTTAGTTAAGTGTTTGTATTATTACAATTTCAAACGGGTTCTTACGAACTTACCAGTCAAATCTATATACTTAAAATGAATGAATGGCTTTCTCACATTTTTATTTACTTAAAAGTAGTCAAGTTCATGAAACATTTAGTAAAAGTGACTGTAAGTGTCGTGAGAACCTGCCTACTTATAATTAATATGCCTTTCACTGTAAAATTATTACTACGAATGATGTATGCGCCTGTAAGAGGTGTACATATCAGGCCTCGTCATGACTTAATTGTCATGAATTTGTAAGAAATTATTTATATAATGTATTTTTTAATATGTACACTGTTGGTGCATCTTAAATAAATAAATAAATAAATAAATAGATTCATATTGATTAGCAGACTTGACGCCCTGTTTGAATAGCACTGCTTTCGGTCAGACGAAGTCTAGTGGTCTGGTTGGTGAAGCTCGCACCGTCTCCGTTAATATAATCTATTTTAATCGTCACAGGAAACACACAAAATTTTGCGTCTGTCCAGCCAGACACGCGTCTTGATGGCCGAGCGGTTAAGATATCCAGAGCGTAAAGCCAGGAGAAAGGTTCGAATCACGTTAGAAACGATAACTGTGAGCTCTAAAACTTCGTACAGTACCACCCAGAACGTTGACACTATCTGTGGTAGGTAGACGTGACGTAGGTCTTGGCCGTGTCATCACTGCATGGTTTATATTATAAAAAATAAGAAAGAAGTTGGTTTGTTTGCATCCCTTGAGATTTTGTTTTTTTAATACCTAGTCTTATTTATTAGTAGATTACTTTTGTAGTAGGTACCGAGACGGACGGGGATATCGCCGACAAATTCGCGATCAACAAGCAGGCCAAGTATCTGTTAGTTATGGGCCCCTAGTCCTAGTTCCACTTCCTGGAGAGAGAAGGGTGTCAGAATTAGGGCCCGGGGTAAAAGCATTGGTAATAGCGGGCACATTTATTGGTAATTACGTGTATAATACACGTAGGTTTTTTTTATGCCTGATAGGTTAGCCTTCGACCACTATCTCACCTGATGGTAAGTGAAGATGTGGTCGAAGACGTTGTTCAGACTAACCTAGAATTACTGGCTAGCTACAAGGACAGCTGCCGGAACACACCGTTAGGTGTTTGGCGACAGATTTTCTACTTGAGGGTGGTAGCTAGCCAGGCGGGCATTCTAAGACAACAACCGGGACCGACGGCTTAACGTGCCCTCCGAAGCACGGAAGCGCTCAGTAGTAATGTCACTAGCGATCACCCATCCAACTCTAGACCGCGGCGGACGTTGCTTAACTTTGGTGATCGGTTGAGAACAGCTAAGTAAACTTCGCTACGAGCGCTTCAAATACAAAAAAGGTACACCTACGTAGCTGTTGCTTGGTGATTATTGATCATATTCTATCCTTAGAAATTTCCTTATCGTAAAAAAGTAGGGATAGGCACACAAAAACTTTTTTTGAAAAAAATTACCCACCATTCTAACAATATATAATATATATGTCATCATACCTCGTCATCCGAAACCATTCCCAATCTTCGAGATCACATATCTGTCACAATATAGCTGCATTTGGCGAAAACATAATACATAAACATATACCTAGTGTAGTAGGTACCTATTCCGGTCAGATCCGGAATAAAAGATAATAAAGAGTTTTTTTACTATAGTGAATAGATAAAACAGAAAATATAGAAATTAAATCAATATAATACTACATTACGACATTATATAAATACATAGTATATAAATGTCATGCCTGATTAAATACTTAAGTATAGCATTAAAAAATATAAATTAATAATAATATCCTAACATCGTAATTTTGTTATCTGCTAAACGAAAGCTTACAAAATTATAACTAAAAGAAAATTTCAAACACGATTAGGATTCGAACTCCCGACCATTCGTCGAATCGTGCTCATCACTCATGGTAGGTACTATTTTTTCCTTTCGTTGTTCTTTTGTAAATGTATAATAAAGCCCTTCAAATGTAAAACAAATGTCAATTACTTGAGGTCAATTCCACAAAGATAGAATATTTTGAAGCAGTGATGGCTCAGTGGCATTGGCTATGGGCTGCTGCGCAGCAGGTCCATGGTTCAAATCCCGCCACGGGTTTGAGCTTCATCGCATGGTGGAAGGGCATTTGCTAGACCACTTGTTAAAGAAAAGTCTAAAACATTGGGAAGCGCCGTCGTATGATTCGTGTCAGGATAAAATATTGCACACACAACATAACAACAGTGAGCGCGCCTGCTCAACATTATGTTTCTATCATTAAGGGTGCATACCATTTGAAGTTAGATTCGCTAAAAACGATCACACTCCCAAAAAGTTGTTCCACATGGGTCTTGGCGTTATTTTCGCCATAAACGGTATGAGGCTACTGGAACAGTTTGAATTCCCTACATCTAATGTCAAAAGTGACAGAAGTGGCAAATTTTAGTGGCATTCTTAGCGTTCTTGTCCTAAATGGAACAGGGGATGACAGTTACAAACGATCACAGTGATCACAACCACAGACGCAGAATGTGATCAAAATTATCGAAATTAACGTTCTTAGCGACTAATGGAACATACCCTAAATAAAACAAGTCAATTAAATGTATAAGCACAAAACACTCCCTCGTTAGTTATGAGTGCATCGTACGGACATAAAATATATGAACAAGTGCATCTAAATATAGACCACAACACGAGGGGCGAGACTTCCTCATAAACATGAATAACTTGACTATATACTTAATTGTTCAAGTACTATTCCTTCTATTATCCCACTTAAGGGAGTCGGTAATTTGTCTTTCTCTAACAAATAGCTTATTTGATTACTGTACTTTTTACCGGCTTCAAAAAAGGGATGAGGTTCTCAATTCGTCTGTTTTTTTATGTTCGTTTCTTTTCCTCGGAACTTTTGACTGGGTTAGCCGATTTTGACAATTCTTTTTTATTTGAAAGCTGATTCTTGTCGTTTGGTCCCATTTAAATTTCATCAAAATCGGTGAAGCCGTTTTTGAGTTACACTCCAATAACTGAAAATCATCAATGATATAGCTGTTGACAGTGAATGACAATCGATCCCGTAAGTAGCAAGGGTCCCTAAAATGAGCGTTTTTTACCAAAAAATGGAAGGACTTCAACACTCATAAGTGTGAAATAACTTGTCGAAGTCGGTACCATTCACACAATATTGTGATTATAGGTACTTTTGAACTATCATGGTACCGATTTAACCAACTTATTTCGCACTTTTGAGTGTTGAAACGGGTTCCATTTTTTGGTATTTTTCATTTTATGAGCTTATGGAGCGAAGTAACTTTTTCTCCAGGCCTTATCCCATTTTTAATTGGGGTCGGCTCTCATATTCATCTGTCTCCAGTTTTGTTTTTTCCTGGGTCGTTAGTCGTTATAATATATTTCTTATGGAGCGAAGAATGACATATTTTGCTGTCATTCATCTAATAAGGGCGCTAAGGATGACAATGTTGTGCATCTAATGCGTAGCAACACCCCAATTGCACATCGACGCAGCTGAGTATATATACATCCTGTTTATATAACACGGGGGTGGTCAAAATGTTCGCAGAATCTCTCTCTCTCGCTCAGTCACCTGATAACATGATATTTAACATTACTCAAATTTAATTTTCATTCATAACATTCCCCTTACCGTGATACAGACCCACCAACTTATCTGTTCAGGTGGCAGAAAAAAGAACTACAAAATTCCTTCAAATTGTGACAGTTTGTATTTGATTTCCTTGATCAGCAGCGCCCTCGCCAACTGCACAGTTAAGTTGGTGGTACTATACCTACATTTTACACGAACGTAGCTTGCACTATGAACGATCTGTCAAAAAATAGATGTGGGGGAAAAACCTTCAAAATAAGAAATTTGGTAAAATACATGCGTCTAGAATGTAGAAGAAGATCCAGATGAAAATTCTAAAAGCTTTTGGAGATACAATGAGTGAGGGTTTTTTTCGGTCACGTTCTCCTATATTCTCCCCTGAAAAAGAAATTATTTGATTTAATAGTTCAATTTTCTTTTTACAAAATTACAACGAATGGATTTTTTTAACTACGAACGAGATTCGAACCTCCGACTATTCCGTCCCTATAACCGGGACATGCTCTTCCACAGAGCACAGAGCTGTCGTAATTACGCGTTCAATTCAGTTTAACGGCAGATTTGAACGATAGGAGCGAAGAGATAAATTTCTCACTACGATAGACCTGAGTTTTTTTTTTTTTATTGTAATTGTGACGGAACATACCCGAGGCCCACCTGATGTGGTAATGTGGTAATTGGACTAACCTCTGCCTATAACAGATGCATTTCGTCAACGACGAATTGCACTGTGCCCGTCACACTGAGACGTACAATTGTTAGGTCTCATGTGCCTGTAATTTTTCTGGCTCTCAAGGACTGCTGCCGGAACACACCGTTAGGTGCTTGGCGACAGATTTTCTGCTTGAGGGTGGTAGCTAGCCAGGCGGGCATTCGCAAAATGCCCTTCCACCATGCGGTGAAGCTCAAGCCCGCGGCGGGTTTCGAACCATGGACCTGCTGCTCGGCAGTCCATAGCCAATGCCACTGAGCTATCACTGCTTCAAATAAATATCCCGGTCATAGGGAAGGATAGTCGCGGATTCGATTCCCTCTCGTAGTTTAAATGTTTACTCTTGTTGTAATTTTGTGAGCTTATTCGCTTAAAATCAATATTCGTCTTGGTTCAACATAATTATCTGAATTTCACGTTTGTGACTCATTTCGTTTACTCGCTAAAGATCTATGACATACAGGCGGACGGAAAGCCTCATTAACCCATTGGCATCGGCGATAATGATAACAATAGAATTTCATTCATAACTAGGCCATAGTGGTCCTGTACGATGCCAACTTATTCGTACACTGTTTCGACTTTTCTGTATAGATTTAATAACCACATACAATATTTCTTGATATCACAATTATTTTTTATTTTTTTATTGCTGATATTGTCATTTAGCGACAAATTTTCTACTTGCTTGATCGCTAGCCAGGCGAACCTTCGCAAAATGCCCTTCCTCCATGCGGTGAAGCTCAAGCCCGCGGCGGGTTTCGAACCATGGGCCTGCTGCGTGGCTGTCCATAGCCAATGCCACTGAGCCATCACTTCTTCAAAGAAGTACTAATACTTGCAGTTTGGTACCTTTTCCCATATATATCTCATTATACCGGTAATGAGATATATGGGAAAAGGTGTTTATCCGGATTATCCGGCAACGACGCGGCAACTTTTCTGTTATTTGTGACATGGCATTTTAGACCGTTCGATGATTTATCCTCCTTTTCCTCTGATTTTGGTCCTTTTTATATGATCTTTGGTACTTTTTACTCTATGGTCTTTGTGTCTGTTTTACTCGATAAGCTTTCAGTACGAATTCGGTACAGTGTTGTGTTAGTGCCTACCTAATTATAAATAATGTATTTCGATAACATTATACTGCCAATTCAAGTGTAATCAAATTATAATTTATTGTTATCAATTTCGTTTTAATTTAACGACACTTGTGATTTAATACAAGAGCGGATGGATTGTTTAAATTAAAGTTTAGATCCCTACATTACAAAATACCTACACAAAGTATGGATCGTAATTCTTCGTTTTAAATTTGGGCGATCATTAAACTGAAGCGCTCGTAGCGAAGTTTACTTAGCTGTTCTCAACCGATCAGCAAAGTTAAGCAACGTCGCGCGCGGTCATGAGTTGGATGGGTGACCGCTAGTGACATTACTACTGAGCGTTTCCGTGCTTCGGAGGGCACGTTAAGCCGACGGTCCCGGTTGTCGTCTTAGGATGGCAGTCTTTATAGCGTGGTGGTAGGGCATTTTGCGAATGCCCGCCTGGCTAGCCTACCACCCTCAAGTAGAAAATCTGTCGCCAAGCACCTAACGGTGTGTTCCGGCAGCTGTCCTTGAGAGCCAGTACTTCTAGATTAGCCTGAACAACATCTTCGACCACATCACCACTTACCATCAGGTGAGATAGTGGTCAAAGGCTAACCTATCAGGCATAAAAAAAAACACTTAGTGTGACGTTAATTAGACCAATTTACGAATTAACTTTATAAGACAAAATGAATGCCGAATATATATATATATATTTTATGTTATTGTGATGGAACAAGCGCAAGGCCCACCTGATGTTAAGCGGTATCCTCTGCCTATAACAGATGCATGTCATCACAAGTGACGAACTGCACTGCGCCCATCACCTTGAGACATACCTGTTAAGTCTCATTTTGCCTGTTATTTCACTGGCTCTCAAGGACTGCTGCCGGAACACACCGTTAGGTGCTTGGCGACAGATTTTCTACTTGAGGGTGGTCGCTAGCCAGGCGGGCATTCGCAAAATGCCCTTCCACCATGCGGTGAAGCTCAAGCTCTGGGCGGGATTCGAACCATGAACCTGCTGCGCGGCTGTCCATAGCCAATGCCACTGAGCCATCACTGCTTCGAAAAATTGAATGAAATTGAATACATAACAAAATATTTCATTTTATTAAATATGTCTGCTTGTTCTATTGAGCAAAATTAGGTTTTTTTATACGGTAGGTTTCTTTAGCAAGAGTCCGTCTGGGTGGGTACCGTCACAATGTCAGATATTCCGCCTCGAAGCAACTGTGTCCAAACCTAGTGCCAACACTAGACTGTACTGTACTGTATCAGTCGGATCGTCCACTGCTGAACACAGCCTCCCCTATTTAGGGGGTATTTGCCATAATCCCCACGCTTGGCAGGCGGCTTGGGGATCGCAGTGTAAGATGGAAGTTCTTTAGAAGGCGCTGCTGCCCACCTTCCAGTATTTTGCCCTTAGTCGCCTCTTACGACACCCACGGGATGATATGGGGAGGTGCAATTCTAACCAGGCACCCCATGCACGGGAATTTGGAGGATTATTGCATTCACCTTAAATTATTTAGTCGGAATGTTTACTTATTGTTAGTAAATTTGTATTCGCAGAGCAACCAAATGTTTTCTTTTCAAAATATCTCTCGATTCGTTGCGCACGTTCTTTTTTGTATCGAAGGCGTTTTTGCATTTTGAGAAAATGTATTGACGTAAAACTTTCGATTACGTTTCGATTGTGAATGTTTTACTTACTATAAGAAGTTGTTTTGGGAATGTTATTTATATCTAGAATAAAGTTAGATAACCTCTGCTAAAAAATATGGATGAATTTTGAAGAAAGGGATAGGTATACTTAGGTCATACTAAAAGTTTCTGGATTCCGATAAATAAGATCAGATTATTAGACTTATGATAGTTTTTTATTATTCAAACTATATGCTCCATATTATTTATCCTTGGTTAGCCTTTGACCACTATCTCACCTGATGGTATGTGATGATGTGGTCGAAGGTGTTGTTCAGGCTACCACCTACCAACCTAGAATTACTGGCTCTCAAGGACACACTGTCAGTTGCTTGGCGACATATTTTCTACTTGAGGGTGGTAGCTACCCAGGCGGGCATTCGCTTAATGCCCAACCACCATGCTATAACGACTTTTTATGTTATTGTGACGGAAGAAGGTCGAGGCCCACCTGATGTTAAGCGGACTAACACCTCTGCCTATAACAGATGCACTTCGTCACAAGTCACGATTTGCACTGCGCCCGTCACCTTAAGACATAGTTGTTAAGTCTCATGTAAAAACTGCTATCTTAAGACAACAACCGGGACCGACGGCTTAACGAGAAGAGTAGTGTAGAAGTACTGGCTCTCAAGGACAGCTGCCGGAACACACCGTTAGGTGCTTGGCGACAGATTTTCTGCTTGAGGGTGGTAGCTAGCCAGGCGGGCATTCGCAAAATGCCCTACCACCATGCTATAACGACTGCCATCCTAAGTCAACAACCGGGACCGACGGCTTAACGTGCCCTCCGAAGCACGGAACCGCTCAGTAGTAATGTCACTAGCGGTCACCCATCCAACTCATGACCGAGCGCGACCTTGCTTAACTTTGCCGATCGGTTGAGAACAGCTAAGTAAACTTCGCTACGAGCGCTTCTTCTTGAAGATGGTCCAAAAAGAAGAAGAATTTTGTGCCTAACCTTTTATTTCCGTCCCAGCTGGCTATCATGTGTGCTAGATGACCGCAAATGTCTATTTTCGCTCTTTGGATGTACGTTATTATAATTAGGCGATCTTTGAGTGTTCATGCCTCCCACGACGATATATTCGGTGGTGCGGTATAAAAAAATCTAACTAATTTACTTATTGAAAAAAAAAAAACGACAAATATTGTGTTGAAGTTGGCACCATGTTGCTTCAAAACACTACTTCGACTAATTCATATTTCCCGTATTGATAGTTTTAAAAAAAACACTCTTTTCTAGTAAGTTATTTTTTTATAAGGTAATGATTGGTTGGCCAACCACAATCTCATCTTATGGTACGCGATGTGGTCGAAGCTGTTAACACAATCTTAATATGAACTATATGCTCTCAATGACAGTTGCCGCAAGACACTGTTTTGAGCTTGGTGCCATATTTACCTTACCACGATGCGTTGAAGGCTAGACCCTGCGACAGGGTTCGAACCATGAACCTTTGGCATGGCCGTCCATAGTCATTGCAACGAAGCCATCACTGCTTCAATATTATATCAAAGAAAAAAACACCTGTCCAATTATTTCGTTTCTTCAGAAATTCAAACTTACCAAAATAGTTTAAGAATTGGTGATAACGGCAAATGTTTTGAAGAAAATTTGGAATCAAAATAATAGTCCAGTGAGTACCTGGACTTAAAGTCTAGTGGGTACTGGGCTTTGGACCGCCGTGTATAGTGGTAGAGCATTTTGAGAAGGTCTCCCTGTCTATCTCTTAACATCAAATAGAATTTAGTCACGAAGCACATTCACGACGCTTTCCGGCAGCTGTTCTTTGAGAGCCAGCTCCCATTATAGGTTACGCCTGTTGAACGTCTTCAACATTTCCCTTGAGGTGCCGGACTAGAATTCCTCCCCCCATATCTTCCTGTGGAAGTCGTAAGAGCTTTCCAATAGGACAAATACCCGAAGGGGTAGCAACGCCACCTAAAGACCTGCCATCATGGGGCCGGAGCTACCTGTCTGATGCTGTGACATGACCCGAGACAGTAAGGTCTCAATGTAACGAAATAAAGCAATATGAATTCTAAACTCATTGAAATAAAGTTACGTATAACTTGATCAGAAATTAAATCCTTTGCTGCATCGCGACGTCAGTCCGCGTCCCTTACAATGTGATCCACATGACGTCTTCAAAGCGTGGGGATTATAGCAATCTACCCCTTTATGGGAGAGGCTGTGTTCTCAATGGACGTTACGGCTGATACAGTATCATCTTTATCACATCATCATATACCATCAAATCATATTGTGGTCAAAGGTCACAAAGACAGCATACAAAACGCCCTCGATGTCAAAGTGCAGGGCCGCTACTATACAATCAGACGAAGTATCGAAGTTCGGGTCCGAAAGTAAGGTATCCGCAAAACACGTATTGGCTTATTTTTGTTTAACTTCGTTCGTAGCATAGACTTGCAAGCATTTGTAGATTCTGAATAACATTTTTTTAACTGATTTGTGTAGATTCTGAATAACATTTTTTTAACTGATTTGTGTAGATTCTGAATAACATTTTTTTAACTGATTCGTATGGTTTGTACATTTTCCAAATATGAAATTATAATTTATTCGTTTGCTTATAAGTAGTCAGTCGAGTTCTAAATATGCAGAAAGAACACAAATACTAATGAGGATATAAATACCTTTTTATATTTAGAATTTACGTTAATGTTCTCCATCAAAGACATTACGTAAGTTCTAAATATCTTACCTGTATTTTCTAGAACAGCGACACCTCTCGCTGAGCTCCATAACTAGGATTCTCAGAGTCTTACCATGTGAAAATATTCTATAATATTTTATACTTAAGACTTTATTCTGATTAAGGCATAATAGCATTAATAGCGTTCTCAGAGTAGTATGGAGATTCCATAGCGGGCAAGATTTGTGATGAATGATTCGATCCGACCATAGACTATATCAAACAACGAACTTCGTACCCCAAATTCAATTTTCGTTGTCTAAAAGGTCGCTCGAAATCGAAAAACTAAACTTCGTTGAATTGTAGTAGCGGCCCAGTACTAATACGAAAGAGATGCTTAAGATTTTAAAATAAAGTTAATGCTGTCTGCCTATGTTTTAATATAAACTGAACACAAAGTGGCAAAGTTGAGTGACAAGGCAGTCAACAGTGTTCAGATTCTAGTTCAGCATACCGCAAACCGGTTGTACCACGACGAGATACGCGTTTTGGTAAAGTATTGCTAATGTTATGCGTTATGGATTAACTTAATGACTTTCGTTCACTTGAATCAAATATAAATGACATCTAAATATTTATATGGGTGGAGGTTTTGTAACATTTTTACCCTAAGAATTGTTTACCAATGCCTACCCCATTGAGGATGAGAGTTCCCATATATCCCGCCTCACAGATGTGATAGTGATCTTTTATCAAATAAAATCCCTTTAACGTCAATATTCATATTCTTACCCTTATATTACTTACTGGGGTCGGTACCATGTCTTCTGTTACAACACAAAATAAAATCAAATAAAATATATTCAGCCGCCTTTCTGACGCCTACTTTCGAAGCAGTGATGGTTCAGTGGCATTAGCTATGGACTGCCGCGCAGCATGTCCATGGGTCGAATCCCGCCGCGGGCTTGAGCTTTACCGCATGGTAGTAGGGCATTTTGCGAATGCCCGCCTGGCTAGCGAACACCCTCAAGTAGAAAATCTGTCACCAAGCACCTAACGGTGTGTTCCGGTAACTGTCCTTGAGAGCCAGTAACTCTAGGTTAAGCCTGTTAAACACCTTCGACCACATCATCACTTACCATCAGGTGAGATTGTGGGCAGGCTAAGTTACCTATCAGCAAAACTCTCCTTCTAATCTAGACCTCCTAATGTATGCTCCAAATATACTGCAGCACACCACATTGAGTTGATACTTACATCGGTGGCATTAATTTATTTCCTTTGGTTGCCTTTTACCACATCAAACAGCATATATAGAACAAAACGCAAGCATTTTTTAAAGCTGGGAAAAGTATGAGTAAATAAATCGCATACTTAAAAAGTTTAGGTCCTAAACAAAATCTTCGACCTCCTAATTACTTACTATCAAGTGAAACAAAAAAACATGGTAGAATCACTCTTCTTGTGCCTATCATTTAGTTTAATTTTAGTTCGATATCAACTTTCAGGGAAGTAAACTTAAAATATGAATTAGCGGGCAACTTGATTAGATGTCTAGTGAATATTATAGTACCACCAACTTAACTGTGCAGTTCTCGAGGGCGCTACTGGTCAAGGATATCAACTACAAACTGTCAGAATTTGATGGAATGTTGTAGTTCTTTTATCTGCCACCTGAACAGATAAGTTGGTAGGTCTGTAGTCGGGTATATTGAGCTTGGTAAAAGTTTTATGTTCTGAGACGAGTAGGTAATTATTATTTGTTATTTGTTCAGTGGTAGGTCAAGTTAAAGAGTATTTACTAGAATTTCGAGAAAATTAGAGAGTTTTACTAACTGAAAATAGTATTATCGCTAGCTTAGAATTATTTGTTGCTAAGTTATTTGTACAATAAGTGAGCATAATTGTTTTAGCGAATGCCGACTTTACATATCGAGCTAGCGAAGTCAAGTATAGTACCACCAACTTAACTCTGCAGTTCGCGAGGGCGCTGCTGGTCAAGGAAATCAACTACAAACTGTCACAATTTGAAGGAATGTTGTAGTTCTTTTTTCTGCCGCCTGAACAGATAAGTTGTTGGGACTGTAATCTAGGATTCGCGTTATTCTAATAAAGACTACTGAGCACAATGAATGATTTAAAGGCATGAGCCATAAAAGGACGACCAAAGGGCTGCCGTAAGCGGCAGCCCTTTGGTCGTCCTCGGCAGAGAATTAGTATTGCCATTCAACCGGGTAATGCTGCCTGCCAGCCTTTTGGATACGCTACCAGTGGACAGTGGCCTGAGCTCTGTTATCTACTTATGGGTGCATAGAGTAATAAGCACGAGGACCACCTGATGTCAAAAGTCTCTTGTGCCTGTAATGTATTATTTCATATTTTAATTACTTTGCTCGATGTAAATATTCAAAACTCTATTCAAAGAGACCACGGCGCGGTCCAGTGTTGTCACGGTGGGCGCTCTGGGCTGAAGTAGGTATTAAAACACTTTTTTTTTTTCAGAACAAAAATAAGTCATCTGAAAATGTTTTGTTAGGACTAGCAGAAGTCAACCCTAAGAGGTTGTTAGCATTTTACCAATAACCCTGTAGAGTTAAGTTAAGTTACATTATTTAATTATTTTTGGTATACTGTACTGCATCAGCCGGATCGTCCACTGCTGAACACTGCATCCCCTATTAAGGTTGAACTGGCCGGTCGCTTCTCCATACAAACGCCGTAGGATGATCACTCCCTTATTTGAGATTTAAGGTTCAGAATTAAGCATAACACCGATTGATCTCGTCATTATCTAGGCTTGTATGATGCCGAAATTTTAAAAAGATAGTTAAGTTGAAAGTTATTAGCCTCGAAAATTTTATATGAAAATGTTTCAAAGCTCATAACTCTCAACTTAATTATCTTATTAAAATTTCGGCATCATACAAGCCTAGATAATGACGAGATCAATCGGTATTATGCTTTGTTTTGAACCTAAATCCTCAAATAAGGGAGTGATCATCCTACGGCGTTTGTATGGAGAACGGGCCGGCCAGTTCACCCTTAAGGAGGTATTTGCCATAATCTCCACGCTTGGCAGGCGGCTTGGGGATTGCAGTGTAAGATGGCAGTTCATTAAAAGGCGCTGCTGCGAAGCTTCCAGTATTTTTTCCTTAGTCGCCTTTTACGCCACCCATGGGAAGATATGGGGGGATCCAGTTTTAACCCAGTACCATATATAATAATGGTATACCATGTTATATCTCCATACATAATGCATTTAACTATAACTATAATAAAAAATAAAAATAATTATATAGGGACAACTTTTCACCTCTACTAGCGAGTTTTTTTTTTGTTCAATTTTAGTCAATTACTTTCAACTTTTAGTATAAATTAACACAAATTTTACTACATAATACTGTTTGTATTGCACCTAGCATTTTGAAGGTAAAGAAATGTGTGTTACGCTACGAATAAATATTATTCGTAGGTGTTACGCTGGACAGCAAAGTTATTCTGCATCTCGTACCTTTAAAAGGCTCGTTACGCTCAGGATTCTATATTTATACCACTTGTTTCGCTCATGGTTCAATAAAAGTACAAATTCAAATTCAAATGTTTATTTGCCAGAATACATCATACAATTACATTTTAAGTTCTTATATAATAATGTTAGGTCACTGTATTCAGCCTGCAAGCAGGAGTGCAAATTTTTATTTATCTATGTTAGTTTAATTATTCAAATAATTTAAGATGTCATGTCTATATAATATAAATTGTCATTTTGAAAATAATTAATTCCAAATACATCAACAATTGTCAGATACAATTGTTTTTACAGCATGAAAGAGTATTTAAACTACACAAATTGATGTATTTGGAATTAATTATTTTCAAGCCAACTATTCACTGTAGCTCTAAACACATTACCATTCAAGATTTTAATATCTTCTGGTAAATTATTATACGCCACTATGCACATATTAAAAACATTTCTTTTATAAATATATTTACGGCAGGGAGGTTGATATAGTAGGTTTAAGAACTTTGCACGCCACATATACAACGTTGCAGCCTTGCATATCAAATAACTATTCCGCCATTAAATGGCGGAATAGTTATTTGATATGTTGCGGACTGAAGCGAAATTCGCTTTGTTAGTTCTTTTATCTGTAGATGTTGTGATAAGAAAAAAGTCTGCATGATATTGTTACCAAAAACAAATCGTGCAATTTGTAAAGTAAGCGATATGAATTCATGATAATTTACTTACATTTATTATTACCATTACTGTATCAACCGGGTTGTCCATTGCTGAACACAGCCTGGTTTTGCGTTAATCCACACGCTTGGCAGGCGACTTGGGGATCGTATAAGAAAGTAGTTCCTTCGAAGACGCTGCTCCCCACCTTCTAGTATTTTACCTTTAATCGCCTCTTACGACACTCACGGGATGAGATGGGAATGATATTACAGCCCGGCATCCCTCGGTCCTAATATCAAAAAGGTCAGAATTAAAAAGTATGATACATATATGATTTTATTTAAAATAAACATTAAACATCGCGTTGTCTTTTATATTTTTTAAGCATCCAATTGTTTATGTTTGAAATTTGAATCACTTTTCCTCATACTCGCGATTCACTTCATTAGATGACAATATCAAATCGTCGTTGGAGGTGGACATCCAAAAGCCATTTGTTTTTTACTTCTTCAGCACGACAACACCCCTATTGTGTTCAAAAACTGGCAGCAAAATCGATTTGTGCTGAAATGATGTAGTGAGTCGCGGGCAAGATCAATAGATGTATGTAATCAATATATTTATATATATAGGGATGTGGTCAGATTGAAATAATACCATGACCGCATCAGAAGTGATATATATATCACCCCGCGTAGCTATAGGTACGAGTATATATATATACTACGGGGAGATCAAAGTATTCTCGGTATGGATATGAAAGAAAAGACAGAATAACCGTTTTTTTAGGGTTCCGTAGTACCTACAAGGAACCCTTATAGTTTCGTCATGTCCGTCTGTCTGTCCGTCTGTCCGAGGTTTTGCTAAGAGACCGTTTGTACTAGAAAGCTGCAATTTTGTACAAGTATGTAAACTTACCACGCCGACAAAATGGTAAAATAAAATTTTGAAAAATATTTTTTTTAATGTATTTACTCAGATAAAACTGATTTGTTTTTTAATAAAATAAAAACACATATAAACTTAATTAGTAAAATATGGCAAAAACTTTTTCACTATATTGATTATTTGAGCAATCAATCCATAGCAATAGCAATTTTTATTTTAATGAATATCGGTTATAAATACAAATTTCCTTTATGAATTTTAAAAATGTATATATTGTTTATAAATAATAGATCCGTCGGGTGCCGTGCTAGGATGTAACCTCCCCCAAATCATTGATTTCTTGAAAACCACACTTCTGAATAGCAGAAGGAGCAAAGACTTGCATACATTTTTTTTTGCCTTTCTCTCAAATTAATTCCTTTGAAGCAATGATAGTCGAGCGGTGATAGCTATATGGACTGCCATGCCGCAGGTCCGTGGTTTGATCCTCACCGCCGGCTTGAGCTTCACCGCATGGTGGAAGGGCATTTTACTACTGCTCGCCTGGCTAGCTACAAAGTAGAAAATCTGTCGACTTCATCAGTGTGATTTTCTACTTGAAATTGGTAGATAAATAGGCGGGCATTCGTAAAATGGATTACCAACACGCAATATAATTTACTATATAATATACCGCACATGACTTAAATTTTTCCTATCGTATATTTGTGATTTTGAAATAATTTACAATATTAATGTTTTTGTCCTGTTCCTATTGTTTATGTCTTTGTTGTCAATTGTGTTATTAGTTAAGTCATAGGTGATGTACCGATCTCGCATGCGTTGGATAAAGGTAGGCATATCTAGATTACACAACATACTATGTGAGTAAGAAAAAACAACAATAAATAGCATAAATGATATAACGACGATAGATCACGTTCACGAGTACTTATTTACCTTACAAAGGTATTTACTATTAACAGAAATTATATTAATTCTACTCATTAAATAACCATTTGATTAATCATTAAAGTGTTGTGAGATAATAATTAACTAATTGTTATAGAAACCAATCGCTAGAATCATTTTGCTTATTGCTGTAGCCATTTACATCTACACTAAATGTTATAAAGAGGAAAGATTTGTGTTTTTGTATGACACGAATAAACTTAAAAAACTACTAGACCGATTTAGATGAAATTTGGTATGGTAATAGTTTGAGACCCGGAGTTTTTTCCTTCTGCGCAAAAAGAGGTTAATGGTTTAGCGCGATAACCGAAATAAACGCGGGCAGATCCGCGGCCGGAAAGCTAATATATTGTACAATGATAAATTTTAAAGCAGTTACTATAATATCTTGTGCACAAGATATTTTTTTGCTGATAGTTACCTACTTTCTCATCTGTTGGTAAGCTTATGCGATTGAGGTTGGTGAACCGACGGGAACTGGCCCTCAAAGACAGCAACTGAAAAACGTTAGTTGTCTGACAGATTTTCATTATGATGTAGTACCTAGTCAAGCATTTGCAAAATGCCCTATACCTACCGTCTTGCTATAAAGACTGTTACCCTAAGATATAACTGGGACTGATGGCATAACGTGCCCTCCAAAGCATGCGCTTGGCAATGCCAGTAGCGGTCACCCGTTCCAGTAATGACCACAATGAATATTGCTTAACCATATAGTTCAGTTAAGGACGACTAGGCCAACTCCGATATGAGCGCTTTACATTTCGAACCATTTACCCTCTGCGCGGCAGTCCATAGCTATCTAGCCAATGGACATGCCCTGCGCGACGGACTATCCTTCACACCGCTCTGTCACACAGGTGTTTATTGTTACTAATTTATTTCCTAACTTTGTATTCAGATAGAAAATAGCTTTATTTTTTAAATGGCTTCCAAAAAGAAGGAAGTTCTCAATTAAACTGTATTTTTTTTGTGTGTTACGAGATTACTCCGCCAGTTATTATATAATTAGATTTTAATGACTTTTTTTGATTGGGTAGAATATGCCTCCAAATTGGTTCCATTTAAATTCCATCAAAATGATTTAATAGTAAATGATGAACAGTATCTTGGGCGAGTGAATGATATTGAAGCAGTGTGATGACTGAAATGAATGAAAAATAATATTTAAACATTAACTGACTTCCTAATTGAAAATGTTTGAAATAATTACAAAATTATAAATTTACGAGAGAAAAATTTGTAATTTTGTAAAGTAATCCTCGGAGCATGCGTTATTGCAAAATTAAAAGTATGCAATAAGTTTTGAAAGTCGCACCATGATAATTTGAGGTCATTGTTCTAAATCGGCACGGTACAGGCTTCGACATAATATATTACTAGTGTTGGAAGTAAGTTACGTTTTTTATATATTCTAACACATTTGCGATTTTACCTTTATATTTTTTATATTACGATATGATTTTATAATAGTACATTATGCAACAATTGCGCGAATTTGTTCATTACAACAAAGGCGGGTTTTAATGGCCTAAATGGAGTAGATATTGTAATTAACAACGCGCACGAGTTTCATACGACGTTTTTGAACACACTTGCGAGGAATGAATACGAAAACTTCGATACGAAAATATTTTCTTGATCTTTTGATCGCAATAATAATCTGATTAAGAAGGTTTATAATTAAATCTTCTACTTCAGTAGGTAAAAAACTCTTTGGTTTGTTTTAATATGAAAAACGTACGAAACAAACTACAATCTACTTAGTGAGAAGTGTGGAAACGTTGTTTTTTTTTTCTATTTAAAACACTACTGTGGTAAAGTAAAAAAAACAGAAATCAGTACACTAAAATCGGTTCATATAAAAGCCCGTTACGAGTGAGTGTGCTGAAAAATATATAAAGGTTTCCGTGTTCCACCTGTCAATACCAGAGTAGTACCAAGGTATCAGAAATAATGAAGCCGTAAAGTGTAAAGGCTTTGTAATAAGGATATCGTATCATTGCACAAAACACCCCAAGCGGGACGTCAGTGCAGGATATATCGCCCCCAATTAGAATAAAAGGTTATCATATTACAAATACACTTTATTCAATATTATTAAATTAATTCCTCTTCTCTGCTACTCCCGTTAAAATAAAACCGGAATGGTTTGTATTATCACAGCAAAACTAATGAGGGTATATGACGTTAGCTGAGGAGAACGCGTTCCCAAACATTTGTGTTACAAAATAGTGCAGTTATCCCACACAACCGGATTCTGTGGTCTATTTGATAAGCCTATCATCGGTTATCCAAATGTAAGTTATAAATAGCAAAAATCTTAGCAAACACACGTTAATGAAAATGAAATAATATTTGATAGTACAATAGCCGAAGTAGATGCTTTTTTTATGTTATTGTGACGGAACAAGCTCGAGGCCCACCTGATGTTAAGCCGACTAACCTCTACCTATAACAGATGCATTTCGTCACAAGTCACGAATTGCACTGCGCCCGTCACCTTGAGACATAGTTATTAAGTGTCATGTGCCTGTAATTTCACTGGCTCTCAAGGACTGCTGCCGGAACACACCGTTAGGTGCTTGGCGATTTTGTACTTGAGCCAGGCGGGCATACGCAAAATGCCCTTCCACAATGCGGTGAAGCTCAAGCCCGCGGCGGGTTTCGTACCATGGATCTGCTGCGCGGCAGTCCATAGTTAATGCCACTGAGCCATCACTGCTTCTTTGCTTTGTTTGTTAGATCCTATTGGAGGGGAAGGGAAGGGGGGAAATACCTCCGTAAAAAAAACATTTCTCCACTAACTACTACTACTATGTTGTGAGGGATTTCTAAAAGGGGATAAGAAATGTCTTGAGTATTTTGAACAACCCTATATATTGTTTGTATCATCGTGGGGTGCTGGGTTAGAATTGCACCCACCTATATCTACCCGTGGGAGTTGTAAGTGGCGACCAATGGAAAGATACTAGAAGGTTTTGAGATTCGTGTTTTAACCCAAGAACGTGTTGTACCTCACTATGTATAGGAGATAGGATCCTTCCTTTACCTGAGGGTAAGTTATCACTGTCCCACACGGATATCCACGACACCAGGGGTATCGAGAATGCGTTGCCAGCCTTTAGAAACGTGTCACCTTAGAGCTATTATTCTTGCGTAGGCTAAGTTGTCGCATTGCACACGCATAAATTATGTCGGTTCTCGGTGCCGCTGCGTGGTTACAACTCTTCAGAATTCTTAGGTGCATAACTGTTACAAAATGATTATTATTTAGTAACCGGCTAGGACTCGCGTAATATTGACCGGATATTGCTCCGACCAGTTTCGAACTTATTTGAAGTTCTTGTTGTTTTAACCCATTGGCATCGGCGATAATTATAACAGTAGATTTTCATTCATAAATTGGCCATAGTGGTCCAGTCCGATGCCAACTTATTAAATGTGCACAGCGGTGAGCGCGGGCCTCAGCACGTAACGAGTTACGTGCTGAACTTCAAATAAGTTCGGAACTGGTCGGAGCAATATCCGGTCAATATTACGCGAGTCCTAGCCGGTTACTAAATAATAATTATGGACAAAACTCGCGAAAGTTTTTTAGCTCAAGTTACAAAATGGCTTCCAGAATGCATACAAGCGGAAATTAAATTGGACTGGGCAGTGTTGGCAACGGTCTGCGGTCATCAGAAAGACCGCCATCTAACGACTGTCATTTAATTCTGTAGAAAAAAACATAAGCTTACGTAGCATGTATTGTGAAAAATAATACGTCGAATAAGAAAAACCGGATTCTGTGCTCCATTTCGTAAGCCCAGGCCAACATATAACCTAGTTACATAAATGAGACCTAACGTCCCACTGTGTACCATCCAGGTGTTGCTAGGCATTGTTTTGAGTTGCACACTTTCTTTTTCAACCACTTGTTATGAAACAAATGAAACAGTTCCGCGTGCCAATACTTGCTCAATATTGGAGGCTGCGTTTGGAAGTAGGTTTCATATGGACTAACACGCTGTCAGAATAACTAGTAGCTAAGTTTTTTTAAGTCATATTAACGTAATGAGAAGGTTTTTGTTGTGATATGGTACTACAATGAAAATACTAAAAACGTGATGGATACTTTTGGAACAACATGATACTGTAATTTTCTGTGAGTTTATAAACATGAGAAAATAGTTTGCCGTATTAATAAAAATATATATCTGATGACAGGATCAAACTTAGTAGTAAATATTATTATTATCGTAAATGTTATAAGTATTATAATTTTTTCTCCGTGTTGTGTAGAAAGAAAAAATAACCGGGATGTGAAAAATCTATGATCACTTAAGAGCAGGTAAGTTGTTCCAAATGTAATGATATGTATAATATAAGCAGTTTAATTCTAAATTCTTGATATCTATGTGTTACGCTTATTTACCAAATCATTAAACTTTTCTAAAAGTCGTTATAGAGTCTATAGCAACTATAGTACGACTATAGTTTGATAACAATAAAATTTATTTTTGAAGCGCTCGTAGCGAAGTTTACTTAGCTGTTCTCAACCGATAAGCAAAGTTAAGCAACGCCGCCCGCGGTCATGAGATGGATGGGTGACCGCTAGTGACATTACTACTGAGCGTGCACGTGCTTCGGAGGGCACGTTAAGCCGTCGGTCCCTGTTTTTTGTCTAGGATGGCAGTCGTTAAAGCATGGTGGTAGGGCATTTTGCGAATGCCCGCCTGGCTAGCAACCACCCTCAAGTAGAAAATCTGTCGCCAAACTCCTAACGGTGTGTTTCGGCAGCTGTTCTTGAGAGCCAGTACTTCTAGGTTAGCCTGAACAACATCTTCGACCACATCATCACTTACCACCAGGTGAGATAGTGGTCAAAGGCTAACATACCAGGCATAAAAAGAAATTAAAAAAAAAAACAGATATAATAATAACTTATTTACCTCGGGCATCGTATATCTTTTGCATAACCTTACCAGTGTTTTCGATTAGAAAACTATCGCGAGTTTTGTCCATTATAAATAAATAGGTACCCGGCTGGGACTCGCGTTATATTTACCGGAAAGATTCCGACCAGTTTCAGGCTATATTGTAGCCCTTCGTCTGGTAGTCACGGTTGCAACCGTCTACGAACTGTCTCGTCAGACGAAGGGCTACAATATAGCCCGAATTGGTCGGAATCTTTTCGGTAAATATAACGCGAGTCCCAGCCGGGTACCTATTTATTTATAGTGTTTTCGATCTCACAACAAAATTCGTACCATTCTTAATACATTCAACAAGGATCATTATTATGAAACTCATTAATTTATTCATTGTCTCATTCGACATGCAAACACTGAACACCTTTATATTCTTAACAATTGTGATGTTCATCGTTAATTACTCAATCATTGCTGTACAACATGTTTTGTTTAATTCACACGGTGGCGTTGCTGAAACCAAAAGGCATGTTTACAAACAGGTAACCTGATTCCCATCATTGTCCTATTGTGTTCCGAGCGTCTAAGATCGATCTATATTGTAAATTCCGACGTGTATGTCACTGTTTATGTTATCTTTAGAAATAAACTGAGGTTTGTGTGCAATATTCAAGTACAGTGGAGCTCGAACGCATTGGGGCGATGCCCCAGCGGCAGTACCTATGGATGGATCCCGTGGTGAGCTTGAGGTTCATTGCATGATGAAATCTAGGATTACTCTTCAATCCTTGAACAAAATATTACTTAACAATGTGCTTAAAATGGACTTATATACGGCCAATATATCCTTAAAAAAGTGTTTTCTTTTGAAAACTGTGGATAAATAATTAGACGTAGGTATATAATCCTGTAGCTTCGAATGATTGTGTAAGTGAATGCCTTATTGGCATTCACTTATGGAATCAATACAACAATAAAAACACAGCGTTTACAATTCAAGTTTTCTAATATCATTACTGCCTATATAACAGAGATGATACAATGATATACAAGGTCGATGATAAAAGATGTCAGAGAGTTTTCGGCGACTCGGGGAACATTCAATCCGAAGAAGGCTTTCCAGAACTGGGCGTCCCCCAAGGATCGTGTCTATCCAATACCACATTCTCACTGCTCATGAACGACTTGCCCATGGCGATTCGCGGAGCAGATGTGTACATGTTCGCTGACGATGTCGCAGCGCTAGTGACAGCACCGAACCTGCCCGCTTTGAAGCACCAACTGACAGAGGTCGCGCACAGACTGCAAGAGTGGTTTGCTACAAACGGTTTTGCCCTTAACCTGAGCAAGACCTGCTTCATCCATTTTAACCTCGCGAATAGACCGCTGAATGCTATGGCAGTTACAGTACGGGACGCTGCTTTACAGCAAGTCCAGTCTGTGAAACTGCTTGGCTTTCATGTGGATCGCGCCTTAAAATGGGACATCCACATAGACGCAGTGTGTGTGCGGCTTACTCAAGCCTGCTTCGCTCTGAAGCGACTGGCAGCATCGGCCCCGCGCCACGCCGTGCTCAGCTGCTACTTTGCCACTGTTCACTCTGTACTCATGTACGGAACAGAGCTGTGGGGAGACGCGGCTGAGTCGGAGCGGCCGCTGATACTGCAGAAGCGCGCGATCCGTTCCATTGTGGGGATCAAATGGGACGTATCGGCTAAGCCATATTTCGTAGAACTGGGGATCTTGACCGTACCAGCTATACATATATACCAGGTTTGCCTCTTCGTCCGAACGAACCTGGAGAACTTTGCCACCTGTGGAGCTTTGCACAGTTATAACACGAGGCACAAGGACAGACTAAGAACACCACGGCACTGTCTCGCTAAATCGGTTAAGTCGGTATATGTGGGTGGTCCGAACTTTTATAACCACCTACCGAACGACATTAAAAATGCGGCTTCCTTCAATATTTTTAAGTCGAAGTTGAAGTTACTCCTTCTGAGTAAAGCCTATTACACGGTAGATGAATACCTTGAAGATAAACTAAATGTACCTTCAAGTACATCCTAATAATTATTCTAATTAGTTATTAAGTGAATTGTTGTATTATTTTATTTGACTTGTAAATGACATTTTATCAATAAATTATCTGTATCTGTATCTGTATCTGATATTCCATTTTAAAATATTTTGGATTGTGGCCATTCGGCTTAAGATATCAGTAAGTATGTATGCAGATTTAAAGTTTCTTCCTATTCCAATTCCAAATTATCATTTGTGTGCATCCTGTATAACGAGTATTCCCAAGAAGACTAAAGACGGGGTTGAACCCCGCTGGGCATTGAGGTTCAATAATGGTTCCATGTAGAAGACAAAATGGTACACGGGGACCTGGGTAGACGAGAGACCAGCAGTTGCCTCTTGAGATTCTGATGTAGCCATGACTTAGAAAACAATGCTTCGATTAGTCTATTGAGCCTGATGATGACGAACGACTCAGCAGGGATTGGACAGGCAGGCAGCTTTTTTATTTTATTTAATTGTGACGGAACAAGTACGAGGCCCACCGGATGTTAAGCGGTATCCTCTGCCTATAACAGAAGCATTTTATCACAAGTCACAAACTGCACTGCGCCCGTCACATTGAGACATACAGTTGTTAAATCTCATCATGCGCCTGAAATTTATCGTATCTCAAGGACTGCTTCCGAAACACTATTAGGTGCTTGGCGATAGATTTTCTACTTGAGGGCGGGCGGGCATTTGCAAAATGCACATCCACCATGCGGTGAAGCTCAAGCCGGCGGCGACGGGGATTGAACCATGGACCTGCGGCACCGCAGTCCGTTACCGCTCGGCTATCATTGCTTCGAAGCTGGTCATAAAACTGAAACTAAATCTTTTAAAACATCATTTCTATGAGTTTAATGTGAGAGAAAGACATATTCAACCGACCCCTCTTACAAGGAATAAGAGTAGGATATTAAAATATTTATTTAATGTAGAATATTTTTTTATGGATCTTTTTCATAAGTAGTTACCCTCCGTGAAACTTAGCATAGTAATCTGTTCTTGCAATATTTCGAATGCTACTAAAACTCAGTATCGTCCACGGTAAAATGTTCGTTTTGAGGTCAATTTAGGTATGTTCGATCAAGCGCAGCAGCTAATTTAGGTCATCTGCATGGTCTCGAGCACAGTGCTCAAAACTCGCCGTGACTATCTAATGTAGCAAAATGGCAAGAATCATGCAACTTACAAAGGTTTCTATGCAAATGATATTCACAGGCATTCGAAAGACGTGTTAAGCGTGATATCTATCCATTCATTTAAATATTATAAAGCAATGTCATCGTCCCCTGACTTGACCTGGATCGAATGAACCTATGTTTTGTTCATTTTATCGCCGATTTAATACATTTTATACGTGCGGGGCGAAAAACAGATTACTTTTTTGATGCTACAATAATTTGAATAAAGTTTAAAAAAAACAAGGAGCGGTTAAATACTTTATAAAGAAAGATCTATTATCTAAAATTTTCCGTTTATTTTGTAGTAGAAAATATGATCCTTTTAATTTATTAACCTACGGTGTAGGTACTTTCTAATTCAAAAAAATCGAATTACATAGCAAAGTAATGTAATTCCGCTAATTCAAATTTGGGCCCTATTACCAGAAACTGGTTCTTATATATTTTTTCTTTATCATAAGAACATTAATACAACAACAATAAAATATGCGTGATTATAGTACAATCAGAACAAATAATAAACGCATAATATGCTCCTTATTTCCATTAAACTGTAAGTTTTTTTTGTTGAATACGTTGACTCAATCTAGTGTATTGTTTTTTTTTACAATATATAAGTATTCTTATCTACATGTACCTATGCATGCAATTATTGCAATTCTTACATCGCTATTTCGATTCGACCAATATTTAATACAACGCATCGACTCAACATTTTTGTATAAAAAACCTTTTGGGCTGCGGACCACAATATACCTTCTTTGTTAAACCCCAACCCGCCCTATTCACAACGTACATGATCCAAATAAAGGCAAACCTCACAATAGAGGCCCATTTCTCTAAAATGGCTTCCAAAGCCTCAGTTTCAATGCAACAATGCACCAACATGAATTCATTCACTTCATTCCACGGCCCTTTTATACTCTTACCTAATGACGCGTATACTTCCCTTTATCGTACTAAACACTGAACAAACTAGTCAGTCAAGTTGTTACTTTAACTTACATATATATAGTCCCACCAACTTATCTGTTCAGGCGGCAAAAAAAAGAACTACAACATTCCTTCAAATTGTGACAGTTTGTAGTTGATTTCCTTGACCAGTAGCGCCCTCGAGAACTGCACAGATAAGTTGGTGGTACTATAAACTATGATTTATCTGTGACACTGGCAAATAGTAGGCAGTAGTAGCTTTTCCTTTTCCTACCGTTTACGTAACAAATTTTAACACGAAACTACTGAGTATGGGTTTTGTGAACATTGCGTTATGTAGGTACTGCTTGATATACTTAATTTGCGTGATACTTGAGTTTGCATTACGTCTATACCTCTTCTTACTCCTATCTCAAGCATTTTTGATGTCAGTATAATATGTGATAATGACACAGGACATTTGAACGTGCCGTCAACTATACATTATCTCACAATCGATAATTGTAAATAGTTTTGGTTTTGTAACCAACCATTTCCTGATGAAATACCCTCTTTGAAAACAAGCAGAATATTGTCGTATACTTGATGTATATTTTAGCCAAAGACGTTGTGATAGCATAGGATAGGCCCGTGGGGTGTTGGGTTAGAATGTCACCCCACATATCTACCCGTGGGTGTCGTAAGAGGCAAAGATAAAGATAATTTATTGGACATAACATAACATTCGTTGCGAATAAAGGTAACACACCAAACTATTGTTGAACACGAACGTCACTATTTCAAGTTTAAAATATTGATACTAAGACTCGTACCGTGTCCGTCACGAAAGAATAATATTGATAGCGCTATCTCTATCGCACAAATGACTTAATCCAATGCATGCAGCTCGCTCTCACGTTGAAGTTCTATTGTAAGTTTACTATAATGATGTGTGGTAGTGCCGATTAAAATTGTTAATTTAAGATTAAAATAAGACTGAATTAAGAGATGGGAGTTGGCCCCCTGAAAGTGGGCAGCAGCGCTTTCTGAGGGATTGATATCTCACACTGCGATCCCCATTGCGCCTGCCAAGCGTGGGGATATGATACAAATCCTCCCTTACTGGCTGGGGAGTCTGTTCAGCAGTGGACAATCCAGCTGATACAGTACAGTGCAGATAGTGTAGAACCTGTTTGTGCGCCTTTATATTATTTTGTACTTGCAGAAACATATTTTAGATAAATATATTTTAGATTTTTGGCTTATTGGTCGGAATGTCTCTTTTTAAAATCTTCTCGTTGTGTTGAGGAGTTGATGACATTGCATAGCCCTGTAACTTAACTTAAGTCGGGAACTATAGGTACGTTTTAAGTTTACCCGGTTTGTTAGGTCTCAATAGCTAGAGAAAAATGCTTTAGTAGACGTAAAACTTTTTGTGCCAATTCGTCCAAATGAGAACCATGCCTATTTCTCCCGCTAAGCAGTAATGCTGACATAACTGTGTTCCGGATAGAAGGTTATGTGTGCAGTGAAATAAGGGCATATGAGACGCCCGCATTGCAGTTCACTACTTGTGACGAACTGCTTCTGTTATAGGCAGATGTTGCCTTTTAACTCCAGGGGGCTAGCTCCCATCTCATAATTCAGTCTTATTTTAACCTTACATTCACAATTTTAATTTGAACTACCGCATGTCACTATAGTAAACATACATTAGAACTTCAACGTGAGAGCGGGCTGCATGCGTTGAATCAAGGCATTTGTGCGATAGAGATAGCGCTATATGAACAGTATTGTTTCGTCATAGAACATAGAATAATACTTCGTGACGGTCGTGGTACGAATCTTAGTATCAATATTTTAAGTTTGAAATAATGATTTTAATATTGTTAGGTTTGCAATAACGCCTGCTATGCGGATTACATTACAAAATCACAAATATATGATAGGAAAAATTTCCGCACATGACTTAAATTTTTCCTATCGTATATTTGTGATTTTGTAATTGAAATAATGATGTTGGTTTTCCAGAATAAATTTTAAAAGGTGGCAGTTGGGCCCCAGGTGGGTCTTATGCTTGTTCCATCCACGATAGCATAAAAACTAAGTTGGTAGGTACCTACTAGTATTTTATGTCAATGTGTTCCAATTCCAATTGTTTGTAATTGAAAGCCAGTTCCTGTCCAAGAACCAATTAGCACCCTCACACACGTGAGGTAGTGGTCAAATACTGGCAAGAAATAAAAACGCGTGCAAAAGACGAAATAGCAGTTGTATCTGTGATTATTCCGTGCATTATTGCGGCTGACCTGAAGACGCCGTTATCGTCATTAAGGTACAGTTACCCATTGCCATCCGGTAGTGGCTTCCAATTGCAGGTATGATCTTTTTCGTTATTCCATTATAGGTTCACCCGCCTGTATTTTGGTTATATTGCTCCCTCAGAAACTACGTAGGTACTTAAAAAATATCGTCCATCACTACTCTCTAGCCTTTGAACTGCTACTGACTGTTACAGATAACATTATCTACATAGCTCTCTTTCGATAACCTGATAAGGTTTTCTAAATTTTTAATAGTAGATTATGATACAAGTTAGCTAAGTTGTATAATGAGGAAGTTGCTCACGAGTTTCTTACGCACTTTTTCAACACCCTTGCGAGGAAAAAATATATATATTAATCAATCAATCAATCAATCAATCAATCATTTATTTGTCAGAATACACAATCATTACAATTTCAGATGTTAGGAAAATATATAGCAATGCATTCAACCTGCAAGCAGGCGTACAAATATTAGTATTTATTCCTAAAAAATATATCCTATAATTATTTTTTTACATAATAAAATTTTATACATTGAAATATTCTGTCATGCTATAAAAACAATTGTCCAATAACCAACTGTGCAGTTTAGTTTTGAAGCTGTTTCCGGCCAAAGTTTTCAAGTTTTCCTGTAATTTGTTATAAACAGTTATAGCCATATTATAAACATTTTTTTCATAAATAACTTTCTGGCATAGAGGATGGTATAACAAGTTTTTATACTTAGGTCTTTTTTGTCTTGGAATAACATCACTTTTTTTTTTAAAATAGCTTGGATTTGCCTTTACAAAGATACACAAGTCTCTTATATACAAACATGGTAGGGGCAGTATATTATTATTTTTAAATAGTGGTTTGCAGCTGTCAAGAAACCAAGCCTTATTTATGACTCGGATACACCGCTTCTGTACCTTGAAAGCTTTATTGCACAAATGCGATACAAACAACATACGAAAATTATGAAAAACAGCGCGCAAGTTTTTTTTTGCGCGCGGCAAATGTATGTTGATTGATTACATATAAACCTCTTTTGATTTACAAATCTGTATTACCCGGTTAAATTGAAAATGCTCTGTTTACTCGCATATAATTTGCAGTTAGGTACTAACTTAACTGTGTAGAGATAATTCTATTAGGCACTAGTGTATAATATTATTATGCACGAGGGTGTTATAGTTCGGTTTATGGCCCTAAGAACGATATAATAAAGCTCACTTTACGAGCAAGGGTGTTGAAAATATGATTACAAGCACTATCGCGTGAAGGGCAGCAACATCTTTGTGAGGGTTGTTTGAAAAAAGCACATTCTTCGATCAGATGAAGTCTAGTAGTCTGGTTGATGGCCGCGCATCGTCCCCTATGACGGTTAAAGTAATACAATTGGAGCACAACCATTTCGGCTCAGTCGAGCTATCCTCGATATTCCAGTGAAGGAACCATGTTGTGTTGTGTGGGGTCGTTACAATTATGCCTTGAACATTGATTACTTATCACGATACTTCATTATTGACAAGTGTAAGTTTTGTTACCATTACGATAATCATATAATGTTTCCTAAATTGGGTAATCAAATATATTTTTCTTGTTTTCCTAATAACCACCTACAACTATGTATAATTCTTAAATATGTATTTTTTATATATTTTTTCCTAATAACGTAACTTACAAATATGTTTATATCATTTACCGAATGTAAACTAATAATGTGTGTGCATGTTGTGTTCGCGCCTAGAAGGGCGTTCACCAAATCATTGATGCTATTGTTACAATTTCATTTAGTATGTATACCGTGCGAACCATTAAATAAAAAAATAAAAAAAAAAAAAAAATTTTGACTATGAATTACATTAAATAATTATATATGTAGGTAAGTACTATTTGCTTGACTTTATAAGAAATTTAGGATATCTAATTGAAAATACCCCCGGTGGGTGTCGTAAGAGGCGACTAAGGGTAAAAATACTGGAAGGTCGGCAGCAGCATCTTCTAAAGAACTGTCTAATTACAATGCGATCACCAAGCCGCCTGCCAAGCGTGGGGATTATGGCAAATACCCCCTCAATAGGGACGGCTGTTTAGCAGTGAACGAATCGGCTGCTACAGTAATTGAAAATACATTAATAGGTAGGTATATGATTTTCATAATCAAAAATATATTAATTAACTTTCCTAATTTGTTTAAGTATGTTATTTAATAGATCATCGGTATTTTTACAGCTGATGACTAATTTAGAACGCTGAACGATCACAATGGGCTATAACCACAAAAATAATAACAAGTGTATTTATTATGACTTATACGACTATAAAATACATAATGTTACAATACATATTTATAAACAAGTTATTTATAGAGTTTGGTTAATATTTAACTAAATTAATAAACAAAAAACTGACTTCTAACACTGAAAATTATGAAATAATTTGTTAAAGTCAGCGCTATGGTAATTTAACACTCAGAGTTCCACATTTTTACACAAGTTATTTAATACTTTTCAGTGTTAGAACTACACATATTTTATGAACAAAAATACACAATTTTTGACAATTATACAGGTTTAACGATCGATTTTCATTCACCTTTAATACTGGTCGTACCGTCGACAAGCAAGCATTTTCAGTTAGTTGAGTGTTACGTAAATACCACTTGACCTATTTTGATGAAATTTATATGGGACCACCTCAAAGGCATTAATTATTTTATTAATAATTTCAATAAAAAAAAGAATTATCAAAATTAGGCTACTCTGAAAAAAAAATGCGTTTTAATACAGCCTTTTTTGGAAGTCTGTTAACGATCTGGCTACTTTTGTGTACAGTCCCACCAACTTATCTGTTCAGGCGGCAGAAAAAAGAACTACAACATTCCTTCCAATTGTGACAGTTTGTAGTTGATTTCCTTGACCAGCAGCGCCCTCGCGAACTGCACAGTTAAGTTGGTAGTACTATACCACAGTTATGGTGTTGGTTATTTTGTTAATTTCAGTTTTAAATTTGCAATAAAAACCTCAAAGCATTCCGATATAGTTTTCACACGGGATCCTACTCAAATTACCGTAGTCACATATCTCACGTGAAAACCGCTTATTCCGTAGTAATGACGTAACCGTGAGAACATACATAATGCGCATACGCAGCATTATTGTGTAAGCCCGCATTGCGCGCGGACAGTTTGATAATAACTAACGCAGATTAAAGAAATAAATTAAGGCTTTTACAGTTCTCACATTATAATCAGTAGGTATTGACATTAAAAGCAATCTTTCACAGCAAGAATTCAAATAAATATATATATATATATATATATATATATATAATATTACGTGTAGCGTTGCAGGGTGCGCTTGATCTATTTTTTACATTGGTTTGTTTGATAATCGTTATGACAACGAGATGCTTATTTAGTAAGGCCTGAGTAAGTCTGATATTAACGTATTCCAGGGATTGGTTTAACGCACCGTCTAAACAGAGATACGATAAGCTTGAGGCCTTTGTCTCTGTGTGTCAATTGTCTCGGAATAAAGTAGTTTTCAAATATCTGAGCGAATTTTAAAGTTATGTTGTTTTAGGTTTTCGCGAATATTACACATGGTAATTAAACAACTTTTAACGGTTTAATTCGCGTATATATTTTTGTCCCGACGTTTCAAACACTTAGCAGTGATCGTGGTCACTGGGTGACTTATTGGTTGTATGGTTGGGTGACTTATGTCACTTGAGTTATTAAAAAAATACTTATACTACCGTCATAAATTTTATTTTAATTATATTGTTCCCTATTCACTCAAAATAACCTACTTAGGGATTAAAAAATACCTACTGATACGAAAATCATAATCAATATACAATTGGTTTGCGACGCACTTATAATAAATATGAAATTTTACCGTTTTTAAGAACATAACTTATTAATAAAACCAATTTATACGTTGGTAAAAAGTATCTTTAATTTCATAAGACGATAAAGTTATGTTTTCTTAAATATTACAATTATCTGTCAATATGAAAATTGCAAATAATTATTATTTCTATCAAAATAATAACAATATCGAACCAAAGAAAGAATAAAATAAAACAAGTGTATTTTGGAAGACTTGCAAAATCTGATTGATACGAGTTTATTTTTTAATTATCTGTCATATTTTTATCCCCACCTTCAAATGTTTAGTTTCTGAGGGGTAGGATTGTATATTTTTTTATGCCTGTTAGGTAGCCTTTGACCACTATCTAACCTGATGGTAAGTGATGATCGAATATGTTGTTCATTGAGAGCCAGTTCACTAACCTAGAAGTACTGGCTCTCAAGGGCATCTGCCGGAACACACCATTAGGTGCTTGGCGACAGATTTTCTCCTAAACCTTCTCGGCCACCTGGACTCATCATGGCATAACCGTCATAGGGGACGGTGCAAGGTAGATTCCCGTCTTGAGCATAAAATTTTGTACTCCAATAATTTGTTAAATATATTTTCGCCTAGCACGCGATACTAAGTGCTTGTAATAATATTTAGAAATATAGAAGGGTAGCGACATCATTCCGAGAGAAACACTTCTTTCGATCAGATGAAGTCTAGTAGTCTGGTTGATGGCCGCGCACCGTCCCCTATGACGGTTAAAGTAATACGATTGGAGCACGAAATTTCGGCTAAAAATGCCGAGTCCAGATGGCCGAGGAGGTTTAGGCATCCGACGCGATATCGGAGGACGCGGGTTCGATTCCCGCCTTGGGCATAAAATTTTGTACTCCAATAATTTGCTAAATATATTTTCGCCTTAGTGCTAGGCGAAAAATCATATTTGAAAAAAAAACAATAGTCCACAAACTCCACAAAGTCACATAAAAATAAAAGTTTCCTTCGTCCTGCCGTTCCCTTAGTTAACCCTTTCGACAGCGTGACATAATATATATACCGTTGTTAATCAATCTAACACGTACGCAGAATAACCGTTAGCCAAAATAACTTTAATATAAAACGTTCGTAACGTATTAAGCACAAAATAGTTATAGTTTCATAACTCCAACATTGACATTAGAAACTCGTTATGTTACAAAACGTCTCACAATGATTGAGGTCTTACATTCATACATTACATATTTTAATCACCAACCGTTTTAAGAATAGCGTAAGCTTTGATTTGGCTGATTAAAATTGTCATTGTACAACTGTATACTTCATTGGTTATCGCTAGTCAGATATATATTGGAAACGGATAATTCATAAGAATAAACAAATATATAATTTAAAATATCGTGTCCATATGGAAAGTTTTATTTTCTCTTAAGGGCTGAACAGCTGCTAAATTACTAGCTTGCTGTCAGAGAGTACAAAATTAACAAACTACCGTTGAAATAAAGATCATTTCAGCGCGCACCCCGACGTGAAAATTCGTGAGATACGTGAAAAATTCACATAAAACATTAGATAAAATATTAGATTAGAAATAAACCGAATGTTTTAAATTATTTCAACGTGACGTATTTGGTTTTTGTACCGATCGTCAACGCTTGTAGCCTATTCGTAAGGCCTAACATATGTTTTATAATTCGTAAAATTGATAATCGCTGAACAAATGTTGCTTTGGATGACACTTATTTAAGAAATAAGAAGCTTGTTATTAAAATAACCATCACAATGATTTAAAAACAATGATTGTTTTACTAAATTATACTTAAATTATTGCTGACTCTCAGACCATTGTCCTGTAACGACAGATGTTTTAACAATAAGCCATATGTCGACCAGTCTGCAATATAGGTCTGTAGCTATAGCATTGTCATGGCGCGACAGTCTAACAACTGAAGCGTTTTTAACCAGGATCTTGGTACGTTTGTTATTATTACATCTGTCCTAACTCGAATCTGTCTAAAGAGAGTCAGACATTTTGCGAATCAGACCGTTTGTACTATACGCGCACGGTGGTTTTACCAGGGTAGGCAATGATGAAAAGTGATTATGGTGTTGAAAAATATCCTGTGTTAATCCATGACTTTCTATTTATTCCAAGTTTCATTAAATCTGTTTCGGCATGGAGGGCAAACATACATATTAGTGTTTATGTTTTCCCTTACTCACTCACAAACATTCGCAGTTATGATATTGGTGCGATGCCAAAAATATTTTCCTTATTTGCAAAGATCTAGAACCCGGTTTATTAAAAAACTAATCGAAAATGGCCGCTCATCAGTACCTACATACTTAGTTTACTCCTAGAGTATACACTGTCTATGGTGTGCAAGCGAGATGTAAGCATAATGATTAGCGGTGCCATCTTCAATTCGTTTCTTTATTCAACCGGGGTCCTTATTTTCTAACAAAATAATTGTAGTGGAGCTTACCATAATTATGACCATTGACCCTATATATATACTATTAGCTCAATGGTTATGACATAACTTTGACATTTTCCTTTTTTTATGGAGATCGAAATTCAAAATGCATATACACCGTGTCCCAAAATTCAACGATAAGCCGGCATAAGTGCATGGACCTACTCATGACTACTCGGGAAAAAATTAAAAAAACATTATAACTGTTTTTTTTTATTAATTACAGAGACTTTTATAAATTTCATCGATATTCGATACCCATTATGCTATTTTCAACTACCATGACCACAATTTTTGACATATTTTTGATATTTTTTGTGCATTAGCAACCTAAGAAGGACGGCTATCTACCACAATCCTTTAAAATTACAGAAAGTCTGTAGTTATTTTACAAAAATCAGTAAAAAAAAATTTTTTTCTTATAATTTTCATAGATTTTAACATTCTATGCACTTTCTATAGTCTGGGTTAAAAAAAAAAGTATGGACACTACCATGGCAAGTTTTATTAAAAGTTGGCGCAACTTTATAAAAGTCTCTGTAATTAAAAAAAAAAGAGTTATAATTTTTTTTTTATTTTTTCCCGAGTAGTCATGATTAGGTCCATGCACCGATGCCGGCTTATCGTTGAATTTTGGGACACGGTGTATACTATTTTCATTACCATTCCAATTAGACTGTAAAGCCCCGGGTTTTACTTCCATTGTTATTTTTCCTTCGTCTCAAACATTCTTCTATCTAAGACCTTATATATAATATTATTGTAAGATTTTTCTAAACGCATGCAAATTTTGTAATTTGTCACACTTTTTGCCAAACAATGTCGTGCGGTCGTTAAGTTTCGTAACACATTTTATTCGACCAATTGACTCGCAATTTGTGCGCGGGCTCATTCATTTGATAATTTTATAGGTACTGCTAATGCTTCCTGACCGTGACTACGCTTGTGAGATTTGGTTATACTTGCTTCTTAGGGAACTTTAGGGAAAACCTAACATAACTGACTATAACTCATAGTCTCATTATCTCGTGCACAGCTCGATCTGATTATTTCAGCGATCTGAAACAAAGACCCGATGTGACTATTTTGATGAAGATTTTGGCTGTAGTTACTAATACTATGTTAGAAGCTTAGTACTCGTTCAGGCTAGTGTATAACTCACTTATAGTTCTAGCGTGCTAAGGTCTATAACTTCATCATTACCTCATGCTAGCTCCCAGAAGTACCTATACTATATCTAAGAAGCTATTCTGAACTAGTGTCCTCGACAGCAGTTGCCAGATTGAATATTAATTATGAAGGTGGTAGCTAGCCAGGTTATAGGATTTGAGCTAGAGACCTCCTGCGTTAACACACAGTTTAATATAGTTTTATTAAAAAACATGAGATTTTTGAAAATTATCAATAGTTCTCACTTGATAAGTTGATAGCAGAGAGTTTTTACTCTCTGCTATCAAGAAATATTATAAAAAGTATCTACTATATTATGAAAAGGCTTTTTAAATATCAACAAAAGTACAATTATATATTCAAACTATGCGCAACCGATATCGGCAATTTATGAATGAAATTCAATTGTCATCATTATCTATGATATGAAAAAAAAGCTAATTTCATAGCTTTTTTTAGACGAGCTAGCATCTTATTAGTAGCTACTTATGGAGTTCTAAGTGGAGCTCCACTGGACGTTAGGTGAGGGGTGAGGGGTCCGTCAGTAGCCTTGAATGAATGAGTGAAGATAATGTTGTAGTATTAGGTTTTCGCGATTATTACACATATTATTAAACAACTTTAAATGGTTTAAATCGCGTATATTTATCATTATTTTTGTTCCGACGTGACCCCGTGACCACGATCACTGCAAAGTGTTTGAAACGTGTCGGAACAAAAATAATGATAAATATACGCGTAAGTAAGTGAAGATAATTTTGACGGCCGCTGTTGTCTACATGAACAATAACATTAAATTTTAATTACCCTCTAAATCTACAAGCATAACAAAAAATGTGGCGTTACAAAATTTGACTACATTTAATTTAAATTGTGCAATAACAAAATCCTTGGCGTCATAACAATTACGCTTAGATACGCTCTCATTGTCTCACACAATCATTATGATCTTAAATTAATTTGAAATTTAAATAAGTATATAATTGTTATAATCTTTTAACCTTAAAGTGTCATAAATTAGATAAGGAGTTAATGGGAATTTTAATGCTATTCAATTTGATCTATTAAACGTAATTATTAAAATGGCCTCTAAATCAATTAATTTTATAATTTTTAGGATTTAGGACCCAAATGGTAAAAACGGGACCCTATTACTGAGACTTCGCTGTCCATCCGACCGTCTGTCACCAGGCTGTAACTCAAGAACAGTGATAGCTAGACAGTTGAAATTTTCACAGATGATGTATTTCTATTTTTATTTGTAACTAGCTGTACCCGCGACTTCGTACGCGATTGCCGTACCTGCAAACTAATTATTCACATTTGAGCACTGTTTATCTCATATTAAGCAACGTTGTGGTCTGTGGTGAAGCACTCTTAGTAAAGCATAGCTCAGAAAGGAGCTTTTTACTTTGGGTTTGATAACTCCTAGCTTGTTTTTCCAGAAGACAGTAGTTAAGTAACTCAGAGAGTTCCTTCGTGGTTCGCACGATAAATGTTGAAGCAAAGTAGGTACTTTGTGCGTTTCTTTACAATTTCGATTATAAAATGATATCTTTTTGCCGAGGTTCTCCTTGTTTGGCGGTAGAACAAAAATATATTAGATTGTACACTTCCATTGCGCAGTCTCCAAAATGTATCCGGCAAAAGATAGATAGTTAACAAAATTGATTGTGGCGAATGTTCCAGATTTTAGAGTTTTATCTTAGCAAGCTGGCAAATCTAAATAAGGATGCCGAGATGCCCGTGGGGTGCCGAGCTGCCCATGGGGTGCTGGGCTGCCCGTGGGGTGCCGGGATGCCCGTGGGGTGTCGGGATGCCCGTGGGTGCTGGGCTGCCCTTGGGGTGCCGGGTGGCCCGTGGGGTGCCGGGCTGCCCGTGGGGTTCCGAGCTCGCTCGTCACTATTCTAACACAAAAAGAATAATTGAAATTGTAACGCGTTCATAAAGTACAACTAAGTTACATTTTGACTTTCACCCCCTTTGCCGAGGGAACCGTGCTAAATTTCTGGATAAAAAGTATACAATAACGTAAGTTCGTGGTATGAACTCAGATCGTGTTTAGTCTCATTGAATTCCTTTCAGTAGCCCATGGGGTGCTGGGCTGCCCGTGGGGTGCCGGGCTGCCCATGGGGTTCCGGGCTCACTCATCATTATTCTAACGAAAAAGAATAATTGAAATCGGACTACGCGTTAATAAATTACAACTAAGTGTACATTTTGACTTTCATCCCCTTTCCCGAGGGAACCGTGCTGAATTCCGGGATAAAAAGTATACAATAACGTTCTTCGTGGTATGAACTCAAATCGTGTTAAGTTTCATTGAATTTCATTCAGTAGCCCATGGGGTGCTGGGGTGCCGGGCTGCCCATGGGGTTCCGGGCTCACTCATCACTATTCTAACAAAAAAGAATAATTAAAATCGGACTACGCGTTCATAAATTACAACTAAGTAACATTTTGACTTTCATCCCCTTTCCCGAGGGAACCGTGCTGAATTACGGGATAAAAAGTATACAATAACCTTCTTCGTAGTATGAACTCAAATCGTGTTAAGTTTAATTGAATTCCATTCAGTAGCCCATGGGGTGCTGGGCTGCCCGTGGGGTGCCAGGCTGCCCATGGGGTCCCGGGCTCACTCATCACTATTCTAACAAAAAAGAATAATTGAAATCGGACTACGCGTTCATTAATTACAACTTAGTAACATTTTGACTTTCATCCCCTTTCCCGAGGGAACCGTGCTGAGTTTCGGGATAAAAAGTATACAATAACCTTCTTCGTAGTATGAACTCAAATCGTGTTAAGTTTCATTGAATTCCATTCAGTAGTTTTGGAGTGATGCGCGGCCGGGATACAGACAGACAGACAGACAGACAGACAGACAGAAAGACAGACAGACAGACAGACAGACAAAAATTAAAAAAAAAAAACAGTTTTGGCATCAGTATCAGCTACAGAGTGCTCTCAAATTTTTGTTTGCAAAATATCTCTTATGTACAGAATTCTGCCGTCCGTTAACTAAAAGGTCGCTAAGCCACAAAAGCAAGTTTTGAGATATGAGCAAAAAACGTAGGAAACATTAAAAATTAATGCTGTTTTATAGGTATTGGTCGCAGAGACAGCATTGAAATATCCAAAGAAAGCTCTTTTTATATTCTATCAAATTTCGCAATATATATCTGCAATAATTAGTTCTAAATAGAAAAAAAACTCTTTTGGCATTTTAGCCGTGTAATAATGGCTTATTTTACCATTTATATACTACACTAAAAAGTCACTTAGTATACTCTAGCGACCTTTTAGACTAGCATTTGTACATAAATATGTGCACAGTTTTTTAATGTTATGAAGTTATATGCAAAAATCTACACTAAAAGGACGCTAAGTAATTTAACGACTTTTTTGTTAAATATTAACTAATATCAAAGATATCAAACCCAAGCTTGAATGTCGTTATAGTTTTTTAACTATTATGTAGTCTAGTTTTTTAACATATTGTATTTTTTGTATTTATTTAATAGTATATTTTCTTTTAATTACTACACTAAATGGCAGTTAAGTTTGAAACCTTGAAATTAAACGACTATTTAGTTAAGTATTTTAGAATGGACATTTCAAGTTGCATCACAAGCATCAAGAAAAAACGTTAAGTATTAAAATAAAATCAACGTAATATATTCATTATTTGTTAATTGAATATATATTACATATTTTTTAGACATAATTGTTTAGAATCTATTTTCCTACGAAACAAAACAACTGCATTGCTATAAATAAGATTTAAATCTTAAAACAATGTATTTTAAAAGTAGAGATTACACACGCATATTTAGAATTACAATGGCAAACAACATAAAGAAAATTAATTGCCTATCATTAGATTATCCATCGAGGAATGTATAATTGTTAAATATAAATGATTATTTAAAATAATATTTTATAAATAATAACTTAGGGTCTTGCTTTAAAAAGATCCGAATAACTGCTAGAACAGTACAACTAAGAATATGAGAATTAATGTCAATCAAAATACATTTACAAGGGACAAATGAATGGAAGTGTTGGAAGTGGAAGACCTAGGTGAACGTTTCCAAATCAGATTGAAGACGTTCTGAAAAAACTCTAGGTCTGGAGTACCCTAGGCCGACGCTCATGTATGAAAGGATTGATGAGTTTAGATGAAGCGAAAGCGATATGTCAGGATCGTAGTAAGTGAAATTTGTGGTCTTTGCCTTTCCCTACGGGAAAAAGGCGTATTTATGTAAAAATACTTTCGTAAGTATGAAGTCTTTGCACCTACACCTTTATGTCTTCATGAAGTAATATTTATATATTAGTTTATAAAGGCACATTAAATCAGTATTTAAGTTATTTACTTGAGCATCTTTTCATTTAAGGAGCATGTTTATCTCTTGTAGATAAATTTCTGCAAAATAATAGTTTATGTGGGAGTATTATAAAGGCTAGTTTGTTTATGATCTAAAGTGTAAAAAAACACAGCTTTTCTTTTATGTTGTTCATATCTTTCGGCGAGGTACGAAGAGTAATTAACAAGGCTCTTGGATTTTTTTAAGTATCTATCATGCAAGAACTTTAATGTTGTAAATTCGTCTTAAAATCATTTTTGTATTGAAGACCAAAGTTATTACGTTTAAAAGTTACCTGAACCATGTTTTGTAGATAAGCTCTGGGGTTAGATTTTTGTATGCGCCTGTTGGAGGTGTAATTAGGTGAGTTAATAAAATCTTGTGGTGTAAGTGATTCAACTGTCACTGTGCCACTATTAATGGAAGCTATTGCATCTATATAATCTATAAAGTCGTAGAGCTTACCGTTTTTTTTATTGCCAGTTCAACTTGATGATGCATTTGGTCAGCGCGCATAAAAAAACGCCCAGGTTCGATAAAATAATACGAAATTGTTTGTCGATATTATGTCAGTGTTCACCAATTGAACTAGCAACGACAACAATAACTAATTTTTATTTCGGACACTGCAGTTGTCAAGCCAAGGGTTCATATTTTGAACATCACGATACGAACTAGGAAAACGTAAATCGCACTCTGGATGTCTTCCAGTTTTCTTCTTGCGATGCCATCAAACCAATTAATAACAGTCACCGGTTGAATTTCAGAGGTTATTTTTCTATTTTAATGTATCCATTCTCGGTAACAATATATAGTTTTTTCTAAATCTGTGGTGAAAAATATTTGATTATCACTTTGTTGCAAAATTTTATGTGAATCATAAAATCGTCTTGCTTTTATATATTTCCCATGATGTTTAAATAATATAAAATCAACATCTGCCTACCCTTTCCGAGATATATAAGTGTGATGATACAACGATATGTTTTAATTAATAAAATACTAGAACACTGATTTAAGTTATAGAAACTATCATATTCACCGAGAAATGAGCGTATTACAATATTAAGCGAAATATTGTTAAACTATGATTTTACCCGTGTGGTGATAAAAACAGTGATGATGATGGTAGTTAAAAGTAGCCTGTGTATCAATTCAGCTTAGTAGCTATCTCCATACTAAATAAAATTCAAATCGATCCAGCCATTTAGGCATGAAATAGTACCCAACATCCACACATACAAACTAGCTAACAACAACTAGCTGCGCTCCATGGTTTTACCTGCGTTGTGATGAAAAACGATGATGATAGTGACGACCAAAACTAGCTTATGTGCTTATCCAGGGTTTAAGCTACGACCATACCAAATTTCATTCAAATTCATCCAACCGTGTATAATATTAGTAAGGATTATTTTATATTTTATAATTGATACACAAAAAGCTCGCTGCAGACGACTTAATTTCCGAGAAACGAGGCAGCGTAAGACCTCTTGCAGCTCCTCGCTTTTTTGTTTGCACGGTACGTAAGAAGTCTACACATTATTATAGCAAATAGGTACATCAACTTTGCCATGAGAGTCGTTAATTGCAATTGAACTCGATTGATCATAGTAACATCTCTATAATTTTCATACCAATAGATATAAACAGCTCCAAGCTAACAAAACTAGCAATAATAATGTATATGACGACCTAGGCGACACTCAACTGGAATGCGTGCGGGGCAGGTCAAAACGTGAGAGCAATTTGCGACTTTTTAGCTAAGTATTGTCGCTTAATGTCTTTTTTGCTAAGGATGTGGACGCAAAATGTTGTTCATCTAAGAATTTAAAGGCGCTATGAATTTTGAGAAAAGTAAATCATTAGGTTCTAAAACAGCCGGCCTACGCTATAAAGCCGTTATCAGAGTTTAACGTTCATAAAGCGTAGTTTTTTTGTGAAATTGCTTTATAGTGTAGGATTACCAACATTATTTAGCTATGAAATCAAAAACTTAAAGGTAGTATTAGTATCTTAACGACTATATAGCCTAGTAAAGTTAAATAACGTCTTTCTTGCTATGTGACCAATATTAAAATTTTAATATGATCATGTCGTTAAGGGCTGTATGTGATCGTGTAGCTAAGTATTGAAGGTTAACGTCAATTTAGCTTAGTAAAATTTATTTTTATCAATATTTAACGGCCTTTTTACTAGATCTATCTCCTGATTCTAAAAGGTTATAAAAATAATTCCAAGACAGATCGATAGAGAATTTTTTTCTGTATAGGATGGCATTTAAAGCTCAAAATCGACCCCCTGTGGCTTAACGACCTTTTAGTCAACGGACGGCAGAATTGGACCTGTTACAGTTTTATTATAAGTATAGATTATTTGGCACAATAAGTATTACTGAGAGCCAGTACTTCTAGGTTAGCCAGAACAACATCTTCGACCACATCATCACTTACAATCAGGTGAGATAGCGGTCAAAAGGTAACCTACCAGGCATAAAAAAGACATGAAAACATAACACTCCTCTTTGGGCAGTTGTGTAAAAATGGCACGTACTTTTGTCAGACCTGCCAGGTATACTGTTCCTAATTTAGTATGAATGATCAGCTTTAACCAAATTTCATGTAGGTGAAGTCGCAGTCTTTACCTACCTTGCTTGTACATTTACCCCCTTACTTATAAAAACATCGCTATGAAGCTGCTAAGTAATGGATAACTAAACAGTGTTTAAGTAATGCTTAAATATTTCTTACTTATAAACGCTACATAGCACCTGTTTAGCTAAGCAATGGATAATGAGGTCGAACGTATTTTAAACTGACAACATTGTACTAAAAAGTATTATGAATGACCTAAATGGCCAAATAGCATGTATCTAGTGCTAAATATCTTGAAATTAAAAAGTAAATATAATACTTTTCTTTGTATAGTACCACCAACTTAACTGTGCAGTTTTCGAGAGCGCTACTGGTCAAGGAAATCAACTACGAACTGTCACAATTTGAAGGAATGTTGTAGTTCTTTTTTCTGCCACCTGAACAGATAAGTTGGTGGGTCTGTAACTAAATCAGCTGATCAGAAATATGGGCGCCATCTTGTTACTTAAAATTTAAACAAGGGTGGGACGGTGTTTAAATTGACAGCTGATTTAAGCAGTACTTAGGTACTGGATAAAGTTATGTAGCGTTTATGAGTAAGAAATTTTGCTAATCAGCGGCTAAGTAATGTTTAAAATTTAAGTAGCGTTTATAAGTAAGGCTGTTTGTCATTAAGTTTACCGATTTGTTAGTTCGAGGTTGATTAGGTTAGGTAGCGAGACCCGGCCTCAGTTCCAGTTGCCAATTAACCTCGGAGGTTAGACCTGGATACTTCTAATTAATTCTGTCCCTCCATCTTGGACAAGCATTTGCACATTTTCAATATACTAATTCTATAAACGCTTTTAGAGAATCAAGTAGTAGTGTAGTGAAGCGCTCGCAGCGAAGTTTGCTTAGCCGTTCTAAACCGATCAGCTATATGTTAAGCAATGTCCGCCGCGGTCATGACTCGGGGGGTGACTTTGGGTGACCGCTATAGTGACATTACTACTGAGCGTGGACGTGCTTCGGAGGGCACGTTAATCGGCGGTCCTGGTTGTTTTCTTTAGACGGCAATCTAGCTAGTCTAGTCCGCCTGGGTAGCTACCACCCTCAAGTAGAAAATCTATCACCAAGCACTTAACGGCGTGTTCCGGCAACTGTCCTTGAGAGCTAGTAATTCTAGGTTAGCCTTCCTTTGGCATCGGCTGACCCACTATGGCCAATTTATGAATGAAATTCTATTGTTATCATTATCGCAGATATCAATGGGTTAATAACATCAACAACCAACTACGATCAGTGGTCAAAAATATAGCCTATCAGCTAAATATATGTTTGTTTTTGATATATTTATATTGCCATAACATCCTACTCAGATAAGCTATTCTTAATTATCACTACCTAGTACTGTATCAGCCCGATAGTCCACTGCTGAACAAGCCTCCTCACTAAGTGTGGGAGTGCCATAATCCCCATGCTTGGTATGTTGCGCCTTGGGGATCGCAGTCTAAGATGGCAGTTCTGCAGAAGGTGATGCTGTCAACCTTCCGGTATTTACCCCTAGATACAGGGGTTTGCAATTCTGACTCCTCACCCCAAGTACCCAGTGCTTCCGCAGTAATCACTCGGAGAGTGTAATTGTTCCCTTTTCCCTCCATACGCCCCGTTCTCTGGCCTTTCTCATATATGATGGTACGCATCGTTAAAAAAAAAGTCTCATCTTTTTAATGGAGTTCTTTTCTATGGCGTTTCGATTATGCTTCTAAAGTGCTACTGATACTCAAGAAAACCTTTTACTTATATGATTCAAACGTTTATAATAAACGCAAGAATATCTGTCTATCAAATAACTAAAAACGACACCACGATTGGCATCTTACCTCCGAACTGTCGAGTTCGATGGTGTTCTTCGTATTTTTATCGATATATTTCTAAGCAAAGCATTGCATTTACTAATTGTACCTATCTGGAAATATACAAAATTCAACTTACGAAACTAGCTATGAATGTGTATTAATTTTAGCTAGGAGTTCCAAAGGATATTTTCAATCTACAAGCTACTATGGATCAACGTTGATCATTCATAGGGGTCAAATTAACGACGATTAGAGTACAATAGACCTCAGTAATGGAGACAAGGTCAAGGCAGACTGTTGGTGCTGATGACTTATCTGTTCACATGTATATAAATAGTTAAAACGACACAAAAATCTGTAATTAAAAGAGCGAAAATGCTTATTTTTCTGTAAGTAAATATATTCAACTTGCAAGAGGGCAGTAAATCACTTCAAGTATTTTCTTCATGCCAACCAAGATAGAAGATTGTTTTGTTTAATTATCCAGGACAGCACGAGATACATTAGGTATTACCTATATTACTATATATCTTTAGTTTAGTATATTTTACCAACAGTATTCATTTTGCAAATCGTATTTAATAAACATGATTATTTATAACCCTAAAGGTGCTTTTCTGTTTATGTCATCTGTATATCCCAATTAAGAGCGCTTGGTCAATGAACGCGTGATTAAAATGCTGGAATATATAATAATCATTGAAATTCAACGGGGCAATGCCGCCAGCATGCTGGGCACGCTGCCGACTGGTAGTGGGCTGTAGCATTTGGACTGCCTGTGAGTCTGCAATGACTTAAAGGTTGCTTAAATGATTTATTTGTAGTAGCTGTAGTGTTGTATTTATAGTTCGCAGTATTTTGTTAATATAGGCGTTTCATAGTCCCTTATCTCGTCTAAGGTCATATCATAATATAGTGTCTATTGGTCCGTCTTGTGGTGCGTGCGTTCTCTGGCTCGTCACATTGACCACTTTTCTGTGTTTTTTTTTATACCGGCGGTATGACTTTATTAACAAAATACTACGAACTATATACAACACTAGAGCTACTACAATAAAAGCATTTGGACTCATAGGCAGTCCAAAGTGTTAATAAATAATTTACGCGTAAATTTGAAAGACTGGAAGAAACATGAAGAAACCATTACAGTGCGCGCTACTATGAACCTTATTTCAATGGCAATTTGTTTGAATTTCATCCTCACTGGTAACGAGCATTAAGCTCATATACAACCTTAAATATTTAAACATCTAGGTACTAGCCATTTGAAATTACTAAATATATATCTGTTTCGTTTCAGAACACCAAAGATGGAGACGCGATGGAGTATTTTCATCGCTTGTACAGCCCTCTGCTTGACCTCAGGTAAATATACAAATTTTATGTGTTTTTTATTGCCTACCTTGACCATAATCTGAACTGACAGTTATTGATGATGCGGGGGTAAGCAGGTTTGAACTAGAATTGAGACTGGCTGTCGAGGACAGCTGCCGGAACACACCGTTAGGTGCTTGGCGACAGATTTTCTGGTGGAAGGGCATTTTGCGATTCAAGTCCGCGGCGGGATTTGAACCATGGACCTGCTGCGCGGCCAATACTACTGAGACATCCCTGCTTCATCAAACCTAAGTTATAAAAGCAGATCTGCCGCAGATAAAATGCATCGCTAACAGGCATTTAAAGTAATGGAATTCTGTGTTGAATATCAACTGCGCCATAAAGTTTTACCTTCTGAGCTAAGCATTGATTTCTGTGAAATATCATCAGTTCATATGCTTATTAGTATGTTTTCTTTGGCACTTGCAAGTCAATTATATCACTTGATTCTCATCATCTTCAACTTCATCGGAAGCAAACATCGCTCCTGGGTAAGCCAAAAGATACATGAAAGTAAGTGTAAAATACATTTCTATAAGTGCACCTTACAAGATACATGGCCTCTTTTTTATATGTATTATCTATATATCTCTTAAATATCCAATAGTGACAGATATATTTAATTGGGATTTCCATTTCGAGAGTAATGAGACTTAACAGTTTATATCATCAAAACCGATTTGTTCAGGAATCCTTTTTGGTACCTACATATTCACAGTGGTAGGAAGTGGAACTTAAGATTTTTTTACAATTTTTTTTTCTGATAGGATAGCCTTTGACCACTATCTCACCTGATGGTAAGTGATGATGTTGTCGAAGATGTTGTTCAGGCTAACCTAGAAGTACTGGCTCTCATTGGGCCAAGCATTTTGCAAATGCTTGCTTAGTTAGCTAAACCACCCTTACGTACAAAATCTGTGACCGAGCACCGCACAGTGTGCTCGGCAGTACTCCTTGAGAGTCAGTAAATTATAGGCTCATGAGACTTTACAACTTTATGTCTCAGGCTGATAAGCGCAGTGTAGTTTGTCACTTGTGACGAAATGACGAAATGTGTCTGTTATAGGCAAAAGTTACCGCTTATCATCAGGTGAGCATCGTGTGTACCGTAAAATGTTCCTACTTTGCTCCTATGGGGTTAACTATGCTCCAAGTTTTATATATTATAAAACACCTAATTACATTTCACTATCAAAATATGTTGGATAACATTATATTATTTAAATTAATACATCTGAGTATATTTCATAATTAATAGTTTAAACAATATTCATAATTCCCTTTTTGGAGCAAATATTGGAGCAAAGTAGGACAATTCTACGGTATTCCATTTCAATCCCTTTTAAAAAATCACATTGTGCATTTTTTTTATGTTATTGTGACGGAACAAGCTCGAGGTCCACCTGATGTTAAGTGGACTAACCTCTGCCTATAACAGATGCATTTCATCACAAGTCTTGAATTGCACTGCGCCCGTCACTTCGAGACGCAGTTGGTGAGTCTCATGTGCCTGTAATTTCACTGGCTCTCAAGGACTGCTGCCGGAACACACCGTGAGGTGCTTGGCGGCAGTGCATGTCTCGTTCGCATCTAAAATAATCGAAATCATTCGCAGAGCTCCGCTGCGGACGCGCGAGTGCACGTAGCTTAGTGCATAAAGGGTATTATATCACTTAGAAGAAGCAAGCAAAGTGCATGTTTAGCGGTATAAAAACGTTATGCAAAAAACGATTACAAGCCTTTATAACCGTTTTCAAACATCTTACTAGCGCATTCAAACGTACTTGGTAATAATAATAGATTTTTGTTTTTTTATTCGTTTTTGTAATTATATAGATATGATACGCTGTATTTTACGTTGTATTGTGGAACATTGAATCGTTTTATGCTAAGCCAACTTTATTCCTGTGTCAGATACAACAGTTTTTAGACTGACAATCTCGATATTTAAGCATCATTTCGGTATTTTGAGAATGTCATCAGATAGATAATTTCACACTCAATTCAATTTCCAACGATACCCATTGGTCATTTTGTGAAAATAAAAACAATTAAACCCTTTTTGATCTCACCCCTTCATTTATCTGTGATTCTCAACTATTCTCACAGTTTGGAGTCACGATTATTTCTACTCATCTACCATAATTAATTTATTAACGCTCGTCATAAGAAAGGACGTAGCGATTTGAAAAAACTATTTTCTACTTGAGATCTAACAGTTTGCTAATAACTGCGCCGTTTTGGGGCGGCCTTTGAGCGATCGCAACAAACGTTTGCGTGTTTTAACTATGCACAGCGCCATCTAACATTTTGTAGTTGTACTAAATACGCACTCTGCGGGAGCAATATTTTGTATTATTAAAATTAAATAATAACAAATATTTTATGAAAACATCAAATTAATATTTTAATAAAACACCCTCTCGAAACTACCTGACTCTACGAGCGCACGATCGAGAAGGAATTCTCGATCGTGCGATCGTAGAGTCAAGACCTCCTGAGGATGCTTTGTGTAGAAGCGAAACGCATCGAAAATTCGGCTGCGTGGCGTTTGTGACGTCACGTCTGCTTAACAGGAAAATTAGGCGGAATTGTCACTAGATATATTTTTGTATTTTTTAAGTGTTTTATTAAAATATTAATATGATGTTTTCATAAAATATTAAAAAAATATTTGTCATTATTTAATATGGATTTCCGCAAAGTAACGCCTGAATCTATTTATTATATTAAAAATAAGTTTACTAAAATACTATGATTGTGTGCTGGTCTGACTAAATACCTTTAATAATGACCTCGTATGATTCGTGACCTATTAAAATCATCCATTTTATGAAGGCCGTAAAAAATAAGAAGAATTTTGTAAGGTTTACATATTATGACTAGCAGGAGGATATTTTGCTAGTTGATATGGCATTTCTCAAGCTTACCTAGCTATCGCCGTCGTCAATTGGAATATGATTCAAGAAGAGCCAAGAATCTAACGGTGGGTGTGTTCTGAGTGTTCTGACTCGAAGTTGAAAGCCGGTTCTCTATAGGTTCGGTGCGCTTCTATGAATAAACTCATTGTAGTCACGAGTCTAACTGTTCATTCAATTATCGCACTTAACGAGTAAAACAACAAAAATCTGTTGTGCAATTTTGGTACCATTTCAAAGACTAATATGGCAGCTGGCGTAGCAAAATAAAATTTCACTGTTTTATTTAATATTTGTTAATTTTGCAATAACGCGTGCTCTGCGGAACACATTACAAAATTACAAATTTGCGAGAGAAAACATTTTTCCTCTAGTAAATTTGTTATTTTGAAATTTCTTTATCTCTTTCTTGTCATACTTTTTTTTACTTAATTTTATAGTTTACCCTTTGACCATTATCTCACCTGATGCTATCTAACCTAACCTAGAACTGGTTCTCAAGGATAGCTGCCGGCACACACCGTTAGTTGCTTGGCGACAGATCTTCTACTTGAGGGAGATACGGGCAGGCATTCGCAAAATGTCCTAACCACCATGCTATAACGACTGCCATCCTAAGACAACAACCGGAACCGACGGCTTAACATGCCTTCCGAAGCACGGAAGCGCTCAGTAATAATGTCATTAGCGTTCACCCATCCAACTCGGTGAAGAACAGCTAAGCAATCTTCGCTACGAGCGCTTCAAAATTAAACTGTGCACTAACATTTTGTTCCATTTATAATTTCTTGATTTGTGTTGAAGGTTGCACCCGCGTTATAATTGCTTCCAAGAAGGTCTTCTATTGTTTCGTTTGTTACTTTATCCTTTTTAATATGCCTGCTTAAATTCTTAATAACAAAAGCAAAATAAAGTAAGAATAAATATGATTACATAGAATTTATATATGCTACCAGCTTAATAGCTTTTTAAGACCATTACTTGCAATATATCTATTCTCGCAAGACTATAAATGAATAAATAAATGAATATTTTACTGCTAATTAGACATAGACATAGACATAGCTTTATTTGTGGCAAAAACAAACAACAAAAAATAATATACAAACGTAAAAATAAAAGTAGGTGCTAACCTACTTAAAGTTTTTGCCACAAGCAAAAATTAAACAGTTTTGACATCCGTAATAACAAAAGAAAGTTACATGTTTGAAGATTTTCTATATCTGTGTGTTTTGTGGCATCGTAGCTCTTAAACGGGAATGCTTTGGTTAATAACCCTAGTGTGGTAGGTATTTTGCGAATGCCTGGCTATGTATTATTATCAAGTATAAAATCTGTCGCTAAGGACCTAACGGTGTGTCCCGGCAGCTGTCCTTTAGAATTACTAATTATAAGTTAGCCTGAGCAACATATTCGACCGTATCATCACTTACCATCAGATAAGATAGTGGCAAATGAAATGACTAGCTTATCAGCTAGAATAATTTCAGCTCGAAATCTGATTAATTGTTTCCAAGATATTAAGGGTTAAGCATAGCACCAGATCATGCTGAATATCATATCTAGAGTCTTTGGATTAGATCTGAAATGTTTACAAGGCCAATGCCGGGTTTGAGTCTGGTTATTGTTTTAATATTATATTATGCCTGTCGTAAATTCCTCTTGTTCGAGTTCTTCATTAGTTCTTACAAGGACAGAACACTCAGTGTTATATCTGCTTCTAAATCCCACTTGGTACTAACTCTATTATCGTTCAATTCCAGGGTCTGCGAATATGCTGCCGGTGTTTGTTAAGGACATGAACAACTTGGCTTTATCAGAAAGTACTCCTGTGGGTGACGTGGTCTTCAGGCTTCAGGGAGTCGACCCTGAGGGTTTGCCGGTAAGTTTCACCAAAAATTGTAAAAATAAGACTTCTTGAATAATATACTCGTCCTAGGAAATATTATACCTACATTTGCCTACTAATAATTATATATAATAACTTTAAAATTGATTCATTACACGCTTATTCATATTCATTTATTTCATAACTGATATAGTTACATGTCATATTGGTAATAAATTAATACATAATTACAATATATGTAAAATATCCTGTAAATTATATTTAAATGAAAAAAAAATATTCTTATTTCGTGTTAATGTTACCTATATATCTATATTTTAGACATTCTATATATAGAATGTGTAAAATATAGAAAAATGACAATGTAAGACCTAATCATAATTAATTAATTATTTATAAATGTCATAATGGATTATCATACAAGCACAAATACTTACTTAAAAAAAGGGAAAAGACAAATATATAATAGTATTACAAAAATGTCAAGTTTGTGTACTGTTAATAAACAGCTCATTGAAATTATAGTAAGCTTTCGTAGACTTGTGTTTATAATAATAATATTGTATGAAAATTCTAACCCGAGAGAATAGAATTGCACCTCCCCATATCATCCCGTGGGTGTCGTAAGAGGCGACTAAGGGAAAAATACTGGAAGGTGGGCAGCAGCGCCTTCTAAAGAACCGATGTTACACTGCGGTCCCCAAGCCGCCTGCCAAGCGTGGGGATTATGGCAAATACCCCCTTAATAAAGGAGGCTGTGTTCAGCAGTGGACGATTCGGCTGATAGAGATGAGAATTGAAACGTAATAACACTCAACTCGACTTAACTAATTTGCACCGTAAAATCTTTGGTGCAAGACAAATTTAATCTAGTTTATAAACTGTGCTTAGCCCAAAATCTCAGTTTTCAGCGTTTTGGTGCATGCCGGCCTATTGAATTTTAATATGATATATTATAATATAAGAGTGTATGATGCAAGAGAGGATGCTTAGTTCATAGATAGTGTTCATGCATGGTATGTTTTTTTTTATATGAAGAGAGGAGATAGAGCATGCTTTTGATAAGCCTGCCTTTAATTATTAATTACAATATCCATACCCCGTTCTACGCGATACTGCATGCGCTCCTCACTCCAAGATTTCAAATTAAATGAAACCGTTATTTATTGCTTATGTCTCGTTCGCCCAGTAATTTAAATTTATACAGTGCCATATAATCCCAAACACACGCAGACAGTATTGGCACACTACCGGTAAGTACCCATCATGTTATTTAATCATGTTTTTTTTATGTTACAGATAAAGTACAGTTTAGTTGGTACGGACAAGTTCTCAGTGAATCCTGAAACTGGAGACGTAACTTTAGAACGACCATTAGATAGAGAGGTAATTTCAGCACCTAATATGTATTTACAATTATATAATGAATATTTTATGCATTTATATGCCACAGTAACCGAGAGAGCCATGCTTGATGATTCCTTGCAAATTTTAATCAGTTCCTTAAAGACTTCACGGACAATGCAAAGTCGAAAAACCTTATACCTGACAAGACAGGTTCCCTAGAGGCTACCACGAACCGGATTACGTAGATGTGCCTGGAAAACTCTTCGAAACACGGAAATGTTTTCAATGGCAATACTGGGCATTTGCCACGTGTCTCCACATATTACTTCAAAGTCATATAGTACATAGTCGCTGCTTTATCCTTCAATCTGGAATAAACCAGTGGGTATTCTGCTTCAGCTTTGTCGCGTGCTTTAAGGAACAAAGCGGTGGTAACCTATCTAGATGTCTTCTTCAAAAGGAATCTAAATCATAAGGACTTACGGATTTACCTTTCTTGAAAATCCAATATTGGTTTAGCTAGCTTGCACATTGCATCACACACTTTCAAGCAGTATTAGACCAGTAGCAAACCCTAATCACTATCCATGTTTTGAAGCTCCAGTTTCACCACATGGTCAAAGGGCATTTTGCAAACGCTTGCCATCAGCTATCACTTCCAATTATAAAATCTGTCGCCAAACACTTAACGGTGTATTTCAGCAGCTATCCTTGAGAGCAAATTTCCATAGGTTAGGCTTGTGTATCATCTTAGGCCACATGAACGCTTTATCCACAAGTGAGACCTATCATGTTTAAAACACCTACCAATAGCTAAGATGCCAGTTATACAGTCAGTTCATATAAAATCATCATACTTTTTCAGGTAGAAGAATCAATAAAGTTCCTAGTGTCAATAGAAGAACAAAGTCCAAACGCTGAAGTACAAAACTTGGTCCAGTCGCAACCCGTGACTGTCATCGTGTTAGATGAGAACGACAATCCGCCTATATTCAAAAATGTAAGTAGACAGTTTCTATTTCACGAATCTATTGTAAAACAATCTGCACGCCTCGTTTTATTAAGGTACCTACAGTGTTGCAAACAATCGTAAAAGAACAATTGCTTGACTGTTATGAACATACTTCATAATCATATTATGAATGCTACTTGGTCGAATGGTCGAAACGTGGAGGTAAATAAATTTATACATGTTTTTGAAATCATATTATGAATTGGAATATTTAGCGGCGTTTAAATAATATATGTAATGCTATAAACAGAAGTATCCAGATTATTACCAATTATATTTTTTGTATGGGACTCCGTCTAAACTGATAACCGTTATGACTTGACGATTAATTTTTATCGATAGGCATAAATAGACTAATAATAAAATATATCAGCTACAATATGTATCATGGATTTCGGAGAGGAGTTCAGAAAAATATGCTTCACGAATTTTTCACCTTTGATTTTCTCAATATTAGATTAGGGACATTCTTTAAATAAATACATTCTCCTAATTTCCAGTATATATATTTTTTTGTTAGCGAACTCATTAGATTTAACTACAATAAACAGAAAGGTGCAAAGACCATTCGCAATGAGAAAAAACTATAGATCATTTCTTATATTGTAACTCTAATTCAGTAAGTTACTCTGTACACCAAATGAATACTTAAAGATTGGAAAGATCTAAAATCTGTACTATCTATATATATATGAACTATCAAACTCCAAGCCTCCAATCATACCTGACGCATGATAGTCGTTTTTTATACTTTTATATGTTCCATTTTTTTTTCTCTACACTTTTTTTTCCACATTCCAGAGTCCGTATGAAGTGGACGTGCCGGAAGACGAAGCAGTCGGCACGACGGTGCTGCAGCACATACAAGTGGAAGACCAAGACTCTGTTGGAGACAACCTTGAAGTGGGCTGCGTGCCGAATGAACAAGTGAGTCATTTTGGAATTCTTGTAATTTTATGGACCGTTACGAAATTTCCTTGTTGGAGGTATGAAGATGTTTTGTTTTTTGTTAGTGTATGGTTTTTTTTTTAATCTTAGCTTCCGCGAGGTTTGGGTTACGAATTTTAAATGTATTTATTTAATTCTTTTGAATTAATTCACGTAACTATCTAATTACAGCTATTAATACTAAGGGCCTGTTTCAGAATGTTCGAGTAAGTTCCGGTTATACTACTCAGAACGTATTTAATAAATAAAACACTATCTTTGCGTTTCACAGTCATCGATTTAGCCTATCGATCGGTTAAAGCTTGAAACGCGCTGCATGTTAACTGTCATTTTTATCAATCAGTTATTTTATGTTCTGGGTAGTATAACCGGAACTTACTCGAACGTTCTGAAACAGGCCCTAAGTTTTCGAAAATAGTAAATAGAAATAAATGTGTTTTTTGTTACATACTTGATGCCAAAATCAAAATAAATCTCTCAAAATATTAATTTTGATAGAAGTTTATTGAAGAAACTGGACACAATGAACTGTCATTGTCTGTCTGATAGCTGCATACTGATGTAGGTATGTACATTTGAGGAGTTTTGCCGCGTTGTTCCACAGGCCGTACACTCGGCAGCCTACAGCCAGCGTCTTTTCCAAAAAGCTATTATAACTTTAAGTCAGAAGACCAGTATTTTTTGTTAAGTAGTAGTAGAAGGGAAATTCAAGTTGCACGTGAAAAACATATTGATAAAAAAATCCTACTACATATTTTCTGATTACTTAAACGATAAAAATGCCGTGACAATTCCGCCTCTGCCAAGCTATTGCCGTCATCTACATAATTTAAACAAATATTGTAATAACTCTATTATATAGTATGTATGTAACACATTGTTAAAAGATGTTTAAAAGAATGGCCCCGAGTTTCTTGCCCGTTCTTCTCGCAGTGGCTCTATACAATTTATTTGCTGAACGTGGCAGTACAATGTAGAATATTTCAATACTAAAATTTGTAATTCTTAAGAAGAGCGTCGTAGACGCCTAAATTGAATAAATGATTTTGACTTTGACTTGTTATTGTTTAGTGGTTGGATGCGTGCTCTACATTCGAGGTGGTGGTTGTGAGTGCGAGCTCGCACGGGTACCTCGGCGCGCTGGTGCTGCGGAGGAAGCTCGACTACAACCAGCACCAGTTCTATCAGTTCCAGCTCGTGGCTTCTGTGAGTATTCTTTCGTCTTCTAATGTCTCACAGTGTCGATATTTTGCTAAATCAGCAAGCAACCTCATACGAAAGTATTATTAGAAAACTAATAGCGGCATTAGAAAGCTACGACCTATTCGTCTCTCCCTTTGTCTACCATCTGATCTCTCGCAGTGTTGACTCATAGTACAAATTTGTCTTTTCTCCCTTATTATTATACCACCGCAGTATAAGGGCAAAATTGACTAAACTCGACTTGATCCTTTCGTCAGTCAATGTGAATTGATCTACAAGCAATTAAATTTACAATTACATATTTAATATATAAATAAATAAAAAGACACCAAGAATTTTGTTACCTGAAATGAAAAACTATTTTTATACCTTCAGGATGGCAGTCTCAACTCATCAGCCCATGTAGAAGTCAAAGTGCAAGACATCCAAAACTCTCCTCCGGTGTTCAGTGGAGCCCTAAGCGGAGCCCTATCTGAGGACGCTCCTGTCGGTACCCTGGCGCTTACCATCAAGGCGCGGGATGCTGATCGGGCGCAGCCTAGAGATGTCATAGTGGAACTTATCACCAGTAAGTTAAAATAGTAGAGGAGACGAGGTCTACCACGCCCATCTGAAAACTTGACTAACAATAAGTTTTCATAGCTATTTTTAATAGAATTAATTTTTTATCAAGTTTCTTTCTTCACCTTTTTTCATCTTTATTCTTTTCATAACCGACTAAATTTCATCTCAACTGATAGTTTTTAACGGCATATGCCTAGGTAGGCTTGCCTACTTATTTCTGTGCATGGTTATCTGGCAAGCAGATGTGAACAGGTAATTCAATATGGGTAACTACACCAATCTGTTAACTAATCGAAATTGATATCTAAGTAAGATAGTTTAAATACAAACCCAATCGTTTAGGCTAGCCTACAAAAAATAGTAAGTACATTAAATAAAAAAATATTAATATTTACTCAATTAAAAATAGATAAAAGACATGATACTCAGCCGAGCTAGTACGGCCGGCGTCACTGCATGTGCGTTAGCCAGTTTGTTACTTCTGTAACATCTTGTAAACCTGTGTGCTTGGTTGTAAAAACAATTCAAAACGATGCCACAGTTCTAGAAAGAAAATCTGTCTTAGCGTAAGTTATGTCTGGGATTTCTCCCCTACTACTATCCCCGATTTGTTAGAAATGGAAATAGTCCATATTTATTTCATTTACCATTCCTGGATTTGTCACACAATCACGTTTGTCTGGGTATGTCAGATACATTTTGGTTTCTTGTTGTCATGTTGTCTGCTGTTTTACAGGTGTTTATGAAAAAATCTATTACCAGTCAACATGTATTTCTACATTTATTTATAATTTTTAACCCTCTTGGAAGCATTATTTCCTTTTATTCTACTATATTTTATCCGTGATTTCTTCCGGGGGGACTATTTAATTTGTTCTGGATATCCATTATGGTTTTTAGCTCTCAGAGTATATACTTTTATTAGATATTTTTGTATTTTTCTGACGAGAAAAGGCAACTTACTATTTCACAATTTGAACATTTTGTGGCACACAAAACTATCACGCCCATAGATTTGTAATGTTTTTGTAATTTAACTACATATCTAGATGTGTTATCTGTAAAAAAAAATTGCAACCATGAAAAACATTAACATTAACAATTTTATATATATTGGATAGAATGTTATTGTACTACTAACGCCATCTGTTAGAAGACCAAAGAGGTAACATCGCTTCCACAGAACCAAACTGAATACACAAATACATCGTAGTTAATCTACTTAATACTAGATGACACCATCAGAATCAAGTAGTAAAATAAATGCTATCCCACAATGCTCAGCTTTTTGCTACTTTTTAGTACCAATATTTTAAAGTGCGCCATCTATCGCCGAGTGGCTATTTGGACAAAAGCAGGACCGTATTCATCGTGGTTGAGGGTGGCTTCACTATTTTAGAGCTTTTGCTATTCACCGTCAGATGGTTTTACGAATAAGGTGTGGCCAAGCCAGCTTTCCACCCTCCCTCACCCCATACAAATTGGCGGCACGTTTCGTCAAGGTGATCGGCACCTCCTGAATAGATCCGTTAGTGATTTATAAACATTTAATTGAGTTAATCAACATTTTTCCACTGTTTGGGATATTGCTGCTCATTATAGCACACAAAATGATCGTAACTGGCTTTTATATCATTATTATCATAACTTACCGGCCATACTGGGAACGAAAAAGCACTGATGTCCCAATACCAATGGACTGATACGCAGGAATATTTTGAATCCCGCTGCGCAGTGGCGCTTCACTGCATGGTGGCAGATTGCGATACTAGACTGATTAAATATACCCACTAGTAGAAAATCTGTCACCAATCAGCTAACTTGACGTGTGCACCGGCAGGTGTACTAAGAGCTATTTATTCTTGGTTTAGACTGTTATAGTGAAAGAGTGGTTCCATATCACCAATGAGCGTTGGATATGTGTTAGTCTTAAAACGAGAATTCCATACGGTAATAGGAGTCAGAATGGTGACCGGCAGTAACTAGATCAACATCATGAGTGGGATAAATAGGGGTAGGATGCTATTGATGACATTGACTGCCTACCAGTAAGTGCGATATGTTTGTTTTTTATTTCAGATCCGTTAGATTTCTTCCTATTGGACCGCAACACTGGAGAACTGAGAACTGCTAAACCTTTGGACAGGGAAGCATTAGCAGATCCATCATCACCTCTCAACCTTACAGTCCGAGTAAGTATTGTAACAACTAAATAGAAGTGTACTTATTGTGTAACTCTTTATGGAAATAAATATTAGTATTATTATTATTACTAACTCTAGTAGCACTCTTTGCCAACGAGTTCGACCGGAAGTACAGATAAATTGAATTGAAGGATCTGTACCGTTCAATTGTTTTTTTGCTTGATAGGTAAGTGATGATGTGGTAGAAGATGTTGTTCAGGCTAACCCAGAATTTATTCAATTTAGGCGTCTACGACGCTCTTATGAAGGTCAATTACAAATTTTAATATTGAAATATTCTACATTGTACTGCCACGTTCAGCCAAAAAAAGTGTATAGAGCCACTGCAAGAAGAACGGGCAAGAAGCTCGGGGCCAATTAGTATGTACTTGCCGGCCGTCAGTTTGGAAATCCAATCTCTATCGCGCACAGCTTGGTCGTGAAGTACAAGAGAGCTACTAAATTATTAAAATTAAGGCAATAAATAATTAAGGTTGAATTTAGTAATAATGATTTACTACATTTTTACGTCTGCTGCCGTCGTCTCTAAGTAAATATATGAATATTTGCTTAGGGAGCACTAAGCCGACGACAGCTATTACGCCATCCTTCGAAGTCATCATGGAATTAAATAAAGATCTTTCTTGATTTGTCATAGTGTGTGTGGTGGAAGCCAAGCTGTACGATTTTGAACATTACTACTGAGCACATTACTAGTTGGTGACATTACTACTGAGCATTTCCGTGCTTCGGAGGGCACGTTAAGCCGTCTTAGGATTGCAGTCGTTATAGCATAGTGGTAGGGCATTTTGCGTTTGCCCGCCTGGCTAGTTACCACCCTCAAGTAGAAAATCTGTCGCCAAGCACCTAACGGTGTGTTCCGGCAGCTGTCCTTGAGAGCTAGTACTTCTACGTTAGCCTGAACAGCATCTTCGACCACATCATCACTTACCATCAGGTGAGATAGTGGGCAAAGGCTTACCTATTAGGCATAAAAAAAAAAGAATTTCGAAATGTATGTGGGACTCATTAAGTTTATCAGTAATCTTAATCGTTTTGAATATTGCTTGGAGAAATTTCTAAAGTTCAAATCCAGGAGCTTTCTATCTGATTGATTGTTCTCAGGCAACGGAAATAGTGAACGGATCCCCGCTGGTCTCCCCGCTGACGTCGACCCTGGCGACCGTCACCGTCACCATCAAGGACGTGAACGATGAACCTCCGAGGTTCAACCATCGGGAGTACAGCGTTGAAATACCAGAGAGTCTGCCGATAGGAACACCTCTACCCAATCTGGATATGCTGGTCACTGATACTGACGTTGTGAGTATTTCTTCTACCAATAGGTATTATACTGCTCGGCTATTGCACCGTGTCTTATGAGGACGGTAATAAAATACTAGTGGCTCTCCGAGCTGTAGACCTCGCGAGTCTACCCTTGCATAGCTTACAATTGAAGAGAGAGAGAGCCTATCATTTTAGGCAACTGACGTGCGTATCAGGACATTGCCATTAAATTAAGCACAGGCGTCCATACTTTCAACATCTTATCATGTATATGTCCGTCATTTTGAAAAATTTCCAAAAACTAAATCGACAAAAAAATTTATGGACTTATCAAACCTGCTCACAAAATTTCGTGATAATCGGTTGAGAAATGCGACCTGTAGAGGAGAACAACCGGACATACCAAAGCATTTTTTGTCTAAGTTGAAGCAGAGACGATGCGCTCGAACTAAGTTCTCGCTCGGTCAATTATGAAAAATCGCATCGGTCCAATCAGTCTGGCTAGTCAAGCGGTCAAGGCAAGGCGTAAAACCGGAGCCGTGGGTTCAAACCCCGAACAAGACGAAAATTTTATGATCAAAACATTTTTTATCCAAGTTTTTCTTTTAGCAGTTATCTTAAAAGTACTACTGGGAAGTTCATTTCTAAAGACAATTCCTTTATTCCTTCTTCAAACAGGGTCTCAACTCGGTGTTCTCTCTGCGTCTCTCGAACGAGTTCGGAGCGTTCATAGTAGAGCCCTCCACCGCGACCGGCAGTGCCTCCGTCACACTGCGGCTCAACTCGTCCCTGGACTATGAAGATCCCAACCAGAGGAAGTTCATTTTGGAGGTACATATCATGTGATTTAATTAATTATGACCGATGCCATGTGTGTGTTATAAGGCATTTTTTTATGACACACTTTCAAAGTCTGTCATAAAAAAATGCCTCATAACATATCTAAGTCAGGTTTACTTATCAGCATCGTTTCTTTGCTTCTTAACAAGCATGAGTCTAGTAGATTCACATCTACGAATTACTTTTTTGTTTCCGTTTTTTTTTCTTTGTTTTTACTGTACTGTTCCCATGCTATACGATTAAATTTACGGAAAACTGGCAAACCAAAAGTATTGGACACCGACTTGATTTAAAATATCTATGGCGAAGCTGTTTACATGGATAGCGTCGCAAAGTTTGTTGTTTTCTAAAAATATATTTCAAACATTTTTGTTATTATAAAATATGGATTTTCTCAAAGTAACGCTTAAATATTCATATTAACTTATTAGTTAATATTAATGAATGGCTGTTTTGTAGTCCTTCGTCTGGGAGTCAAGGTAGCGCGAAGCGACGAGCTCGGGCCTCAGCGCGTAACTACTATTAATTTATGACCAAAATAAGCATTAAATACAAGCGCCGCCCCGGTAGATATAGATAGCATCCTCTCCGCCTCAAGACGATAACACCAGCTTCTTCAGCCAGTTTGTAGCTAAACGACCGACACGATTTAATCGAAACGTCGAGTTTATTTTAAATATTCTTTTTTGGCCTTAATTTGCGCGCGATTAAACTCAAAAGTTTAATATACACATAATTTCCCCGGTACAATAACAGCGTTGCAGCGTTAAGATTGGCCTTTACGGATATTTATCCAATGACTATTTGAAGAGACACTATTTGAGACCTTATTATTGCGTCAGATTGAAGATGTTCGATGAAAAGGTCAGGTCAGGAGTACCCTGAATCGACGCGTATGTATGAAAGGATTGATGAGTGTAGGTGAAGCGAAAGAGATATGTCGTAGTAAGTAGAAATCCCCTCCAATCTCCCCCAAAATCTCCCCGTGGGGTGCCGGGTTAGAATTGCACCTCCCTATATCATCCCGTGGGTGTCGTAAGAGGCGACTAAGGGAAAAATACTGGAAGGTGGGCAGCAGCACTTTCTAAAGAACTGCCATCTTACACTGCGATCCCCAAGCCGCCTGCCAAGCGTGGGGATTATGGTAAATACCCCCTAGGGGAGGCTGTGTTCAGCAGTGGACGATCCGGCTGATACAGTAAGTAGAAATCTGTGGTCTCTGCCCAATCCCTACGGGAAAGAGGCGCGATATATGTATATAATACATACGTATTATTGCGTCGATCCCATATGATAATCAGGCTATATGTTGGTGTGTTGTGTTTGCAGGTAATAGCAGAAGAGGTCCACACATCCCCCCGCCTCTCGTCGAAGGCGAGCGTGTCTGTGTCCGTGGTGGACGTGAACGACAACGCGCCGCAGTTCCCGGAGGAGCCCTACTCGGCCGCCGTGCCCGAGGGCGCTCCGCCCGGGACCCGCGTCGCGGCCGTTACTGCTACCGACCGGGACACGGGCAGGTTAGTCCTTACTCTACATATTATGAACCACAACTTCTATAGCGAGTTTTTTATTTTTAACCTCCCAAAATAATCTTAATTGATAAAAAAGATTACAATCATTTTCGAGTCGGACTCGCGCACTGAGGGTTCCGTACAAACATTTAGGTATGAAAGTAAAAGTTATGGTATTTTTATTGCTAAATGAAATCCATTTTGAAAATATAAAAAAAAAAAAAAAATTGATGTTACTAAAATATTATGCTACCCGCATTTTTTCCTTTACCTGTGCTATAAGACGTTGCTTCGTACTAAATTTCAAGATTCGAAGTGCATGGGAAGTATACAGGGTACTTCCAGAATCTTGAAATTTAACGGTGTGTTCCGGCAGCTGTCCTTGAGAGCCAATAACTCTAGGTTAAGCCTGTTAACACCTTCGACCACATTATCACCTACCATCAGGTGTAATTGTGGTCAAAGGCTTACAAATAAAATAAGACCGCAACGGACGTCGTTCGACCTAGTTGGTTAATAACAATTAGGCAAGCTCTGCTACTAGCATTTTTTTCTATATTTTACGGAAACAACATTTATGTTCCAGATACGGTACAGCAGGTATCGTGTACCAGATATCGGGTAACGGTGCGGAACTGTTCCGTGTGGAGAACCGGACCGGCGTCATCTCGGTGGGCGCGTGCCCCTCTCCGGGCCAGCCGCCGTGTTTGGACTTCGAGACGAGAAAGGATTACTTCTTGCAGTACAAGGTTCGTTACCATATTACTAAGGATACGTTACCAGTTATTCACCGAGAAGATTGTTCTGCTCATCGAGACTAGAAAAATGCAGCGATCCTATTGGATTTTTCCCTCGCTTTTTTTTTTTATTTTTTTTGTGCCTGATAGATTAGCCTCAGACCACTATCTCACCTGATGGTAAGTGATGATGTGGTCGAAGATGTTGTTCAGGCTAACCTAGAAGTACTGGCTCTCAAGGACAGCTGCCGGAACACACCGTTAAGTGCTTGGCGACAGATTTTCTACTTGAGGGTGGTAGCTAGCCAGGCGGGCATTCGCAAAATGCCCTACCACCATGCTATAACGACTGCCATCCTAAGACAATAACCGGGACCGACGGCTTAACGTGCCCTCCGAAGCACGGAAACGCTCAGTAGTAATGTCACTAGCGGTCACCCATCCAACTCATGACCGCGGGCGACGTTGCTTAACTTTGCTGATCGGTTAAGAACAGCTAAGTAAACTTCGCTACGAGCGCTTACATCGTTCATCATACACGCACATCTATTGTGGATGCGCATGCGCAACCTAAGCCTTGGCTTTCCGTCTGTCCAAACTCATATAGGCCACCAATAAATAATCATAAAGACTCTAGTTCTCGTTTCTATCTCGCCATCTGCTAATATAATATTACTTTTCAGGCAACTGACGACGATGGGTTTGGACAGAGTACAGTGGTCTCACTGCAGATATCGCTGACTGACTCCAACGACAACCCGCCAGTGTTTGTGACACCGGTCTACAAGGCATCTATTGACGAAGACGCTACAAAATTTGAACCGGAATTACAGGTAGGGAAAAAATGTGGTAAACATTACGATGCATACTGCAATCTCACCCTACTAAGTCTACATTGACAGTATTGCAATATTTGAAGTTTTACTTACTTTCTCGCATTAGTTGTGAAAATTAGAGTGATCAACTTAAATGTAACTAATAACACCCTCACACCTGCCCTCAGTCTGTTTGCAAACTCGTTGGTTGGTTTAATTATCTCAGCTGTAAATAATTGCTTTACTAGGTGCATGTACATATTTTTTAATACCGTATACCTTTATTACAAATTACTACAAACTATATACAACACTACAGCTAGTAAAAGGAATGCGTTTAGGCATCATAAAGGCCATTGCAGGCCTACAGGCAGTTCAAATGCTCCAGTCCACACCAGTTGGCAGCGTGCCCAGCATGCTGGCAGCATTGCCCCGTTGAATTGCAATGCTTGTTCTTTGAGCCAAATAGGTGCCAGCATTTTGATCACGCGTCGCATCGACCAAGCGCTCTGATTAGTTTTGGAAAATACGATGAGCTCCCGGTCCCCACGGACCCAACGTCTCTACACCAAACGGCTCAAATTACCACTACTTGTACATTTGATTTGTTGTTTTTGTTTTTTTTTAACCGGCGGTATGCCTTTATTAAACAAATACTACAAACTATATACAACACTACAGCTACTACAATACTACAGCTACTACAATAAAAGCATTTGGACTCATGGGCATTGTTTTTGTTTGTAAATCTTATGTTATAAATGTTCTTCAGGTGCAAGCCCGTGACGTGGACGTGACGTCAGACATACGTTACTCCATCACTGACCCTCCTCAGCACGAGTTTTGGATCGATCCTCAGAACGGGAGGATCCTGGTTCGTCCAGACGCGGGCGGAGTCCACGCCATCTCTGACGATAACAAGATTATTTTGACAGTCTTGGTAAGGTTTTTTTACATATTTTTTTTTTTTTTTTATGCCTTATAGGTTAGCCTTTGACCACTATCTCACCTGATGGTAAGTGATGATGTGGTCGAAGATGTTGTTCAGACTAACCTAGAATATACCCCACGGGCAGTTACACATAATTATGTGTAACAGCCCGTGGGGTGCCGGGCTAGAATGTCACCCCATCTCTACCCGTGAGTGGCGAAAGGGGCGACTAAGGGTTACACACCAGAAGGTGGCAGCAGCGCTTTCTGTGGAACTGATATCTCACACTACGATCCCCAAGCCGCCGGCCAAGCGCGGGGATTATGGCAATCCTCCCAATATTGAGGTGGCCTGTTTTCAGCAGTGGACTTTTCGGCTGATACAGTTTGTATAACTATATGGCGAAGAATTGAAAGTATTGTAGTAATAGAACTCCTTGTGAAAGTATTCGTCCGGGGCTGTACTGCCCCTATACCTATATCTACCGCCAAGCAGTTATGTTCGCATTACTGTGTTCCGGTTTTAAAGGTATGGGAGCTGGTGAAGTTACACATGAGAACACAATTTTATGTCTCAAGGTGAAGGGCGCAGCGCAGCTAATAATCCATATATTAGAGGCAGAGCTTAACACCAGCTGGCCCTGGTATTTGTTTCGTAAATAAATAAAAAACCAAAGTTTATGATAGTAATTAATTGTACCTCTATGATCTAAGTTGGTCGAAATAAATGATTTTATTATTATTATTATAAAAGTCGTACTTTGTTGCTATGTGGATTGAGGAAGAGGGGATCCATAACGAATAGATTCAGGCATTACTCTGCGGAAATTCATATTTAATAAAAACATATATTTTTAAAATGTTTAATTATATAATTAATTTGATGTTTTCTTAAAATACTTTTATAAATATTTGTTATTATTAAAAGGGGATCCTATTACAAATACACATTGGAACCTTTAGTTTTTGGTATCTTTTCGTCCTCCAACTACGGACGTAGGTACGTCCAAGCCACGAGGCTCACTTGTTGCAGCACTTGCAGCTGCAGTTCTTCACAAGTAGCAAACTGCACTGCGCTCATCGCCCTGAGACAAAGTTGTTAAGTCTCATGTTCTGGTCATTTCATCGGCACCCAGACCTTGGATACCGGAACACAGTAATGCAAACATTCCTGCGGTATAATTAGATATGGTTAAATAGGTTATCTGCCGTAACTGACCTTGAACCTGTTCTAAGAGGAACGGGAAGCGAAGCTCTTACAGAAAAATAGGTATTTTACACAGTGATGCTGTCTCGCCGCTAAACGCCCGAACAGAATAGTGAGATAAGGACTATTGCAGCTTCTTCAAGTTTTGACTTAGAATTTGCGCATAATTTTCGTTCTGGGAGAAAACTTTTCTTCTTTAGTAAACATTAGTCAAATCTAAAAATGTTGGTCTAATTTTGTAATTGACAGAATAAACTAGCTTTATAGATTTTCCTTTTTCTTTATCTATAATTATTTTTACTATAAATAATAAATAAACTAGAGATACAAGTTTTGAACCAATATCGGTATTTAAATACCCATTAATTCAAATTCTTTTAATATAATGATAAAAATCCAAACCTATAACCCTGGACATTGATAACATCTATAACATTTCCAAAAATCATCAAAATGGGTGATTGTTTAGGGAGGTAGAAATGTTTTCTCTTTTTGTATGAAAATTGGAGAGTTCCCTCCAGTGTTAACTTGTAAGTATAATTGTTGTTTAGGCGACCGACGGCATCCACAACACAACGTCCCGCGTCGAGATCTCAGTCCGCGACGTGAACAACCACGCGCCAGTGTTCGACACCGGCACATACGACGCTACCATCGCAGAGGATGCTCCTATTGGTAACTACATGCTTGCACCTTCTGGGGATTACTTATGCCAGAAACATATATTGTTTTCTTTTTTTTATGTTATTGTGACGGAAGAAGCTCGAGGCCCACCTGATGTTAAGCGGACTAACCTCTGCGTATTACAGCATTTCATCACAATCCACGAATTGCACTGCGCCCGTCACTTTGAGACATAGTTGTTAAGTCTCATGTGCCTGTAATTTCACTGGCTCTCAAGGACTGCTGCTGGAAAACACCATTTGGCGACAGATTTTCTACTTGAGGCTTAGCCGCTAGCTAGCCAGACGGCAAAATGTCCTTATCTATTTTATATCTGTATATATATTTCCTAATTATCCTCAAACTTAGAAATAATACAAGTACTTACAAGCCCATTATATCTTTAGTTTAAATGTTGTCGAAACAAAACAGATAATGCAATTATTTTTTATCGCCAAACTAACACTACGAACTAAAAGTTCGTCGGAGTCTTTTCACCTTTCCCTTACATCTAATGTGATATTCATTTCATTTGTTCACAATTTATGTTATAATTTCAATTTATACTGTTAACTTACTAGGTTGACAATAAAAGATGGGTCAAATTGTATAATAATATAACATTCTTACTTCGATGAAAGGCCTTAGCAGGCATACAAAATGTAGATAATGTCTAGTAGTACGATCCTACTCAGTTGTTACCTCAAAGTGGAGAATCGCGACTCATCTCTCTCGACCTTTTTCGGTTTTTGGTTTTGTGGAAAGAAATGTCAACCAAGCCTACCTGTTGCGTCACCTGGTCGGATCATCGTTGTGGGCTCCGGCCTTTAGATTTTTTGCGCTCTATTTTACCTGTAATGTTTATAGCCTCTCAAGTCTGTCAGAATTTGGGTGTTTAAAGTGTGAATATTAACATAATTAAATATTAATAATATGTATGGACAGGGGCCCTTCTTAATCCCCGTAGTCCCACACTTTACCACTGCGTCGTGGCGTATTCGACTGGGCTCCTGGAATGTCACAGGAAGACACCAGCCGATATATGTGCTATTAGGAACGACCTACCTTCAGACTACGTGCTAGTCGCTCCATCGATAAGGGAATTATCGCTAAACACCCTAAAGCTAGATAATTGATCAATCAGCTAACCATACGGAATTAAATTAGGATACGTTCCCTGATCTCGATGGTGAAGTAGTGGCCCGCCGACAGCAATCCGTTGCTCGCCCCTTCACTAATCACTGAACGCCTGGCGTCCAAATTAACAGTCACTCATACACAAAACAGCAATGTTTATCCTTTTTTTTTTTTTTTTTTTTTTTTTTTATGCTTGATAGGTTAGCCTTTGACCACTATCTCACCTGATGGTAAGTGATGATGTGGTCGAAGATGTTGTTCAGGCTAACCTAGAAATACTGGCTCTCAAGGACAGCTGCCGGAACACACCGTTAGGTGCTTGGCGACAGAATTTCTACTTGAGGGTGGTAGCTAGCCAGGCGGGCATTCGCAAAATACCCTACCACCATGCTATAACGACTGCCATCCTAAGACAACAACCGGGACCGACGGCTTAACGTGCCCTCCGAAGCACGGAAGCGCTCAGTAGTAATGTCACTAGCGGTCACCCATCCAACTCATGACCGCGGGCGACGTTGCTTAACTTTGCTGATCGGTTGAGAACAGCTAAGTAAACTTCGCTACGAGCGCTTCAATATAATTATCGTCACTAAAATAACAGACCGCTGCTATAATCCACCCGGTCGCCGCGACCCTAGTTTTACACACACATCCGAGCGTGGACCGCCTACGGCTCGAACTCGTACTCCGCGTCAACGCGCGAACAGGCCATTGCTCGAACTCGTACTGACTTCAACAAAACCAAAAGAATGCGTCGACGCCGGCCGCACGCAGACATTTACAAAATCCATCATAGATAATACGGACAGGATTCGCGTCCGCGCGCGCTCTGAAACAGACTGCATTGTTTACCTTTGTTTACTGAACATAATAACAAAGGTTTATAAAAAATATTGTTTATGGCGTTAATTCCGCCTGTATTTTTACTTAAATTTAACAACGCGTTACTTTGCGGTAATATATAATACCATTATTTAAATAAATTTAGCGGTACTTAATAATGCCAGAATTTCTCACCAATGCTCATGTAATCCATCCAGAAAAAATATTGTATTCTGTATCCCCAGTGCAACTTTATATACTTGTTAAGTAACTACTTATATAAAGTTGTTAAGTAACCGTTAAAGTGGAAATTTTGTGCCATACCATAGAACATACAATAATACCATATTTTAAGTTCGCCCACCATTCCGCAAGGGGCGCTGCTAAAAATGTATGGGATAAACGTTAATTTACACGGCAATGTATCATTTAACTACAAAAACTTGTACAAAACGTACTGACAGGATCTTAGCGATTCTGGCTCTTGGCTTTTCTACGATAACGTAACGTCACCCTATACTCAAGCAAGATATTTAGTTGGATGTTTCAATCAGTACACTTATAATTGTATTTTAAAGATAGCTAGACTAAAGTAACGCTTAAATCAATTAATTAAACAAATAATATGCTTATTATCAAAATATTCTGTCAGGCAGTGAAGTAGCAGCAGTAAGGGCGACAGACGGCGACAGCGGCGTGAACGCAGAGCTGAAGTACGCCGTGCAGCAAGGGGCGCTCGAAGCGTTCGGCATCGACAATGTTACTGGGCTCGTTACTGTCTCCTCTGTGCTGGACTACGATAAGAGGAATACCTACAGGATACAGATTATTGCCACTGATTTAGGTAACGTATAGGTATCTTATTACATTAATAAATGCGTAAGACCACAACATATTTCAAATCTGCCAACACCTTACGGTGTTTTTCGGCAGCTGTTCTTGAGAACCTGTAATGCTCATTTAGTAAAAACTCTGTTAGCAAGCATCTAATGTTTTTTTTTTCATAAATTAATCTATAGAGTCCGTAATCTGTTACCAAGAACCTAAAGATGTTTATTTCGGAAACTGGACCTGAAAACTTGCAATTATTCCTATTATATATAGATATCTTAACTTGCAATCCCAAAGATGCCTGCCGAGCCTGTGGATTGTGCTAACCCCCTCCCCACTTAATGGGGGAGGTTGTGTTGCGCAGTGGTCAATACAGCTGATACAGTTAGTAGAAAATGTATCACTAAGCATCTAACGGTATTTTTCGCCAATGGTTCTTGAACCTTGTAATTGTCCCTTTTAAAAGTAAAAAATCTGTCACCAAGCACCTAACGGTGTTTTTCGGCAAAATGTGTTCCGTACGCTGTTCTGGAGAGCATGTCTAGTCTTTTCAAGGCAACCAAATCATCACTTACCAATAGGATATATTATAGAGAAAGGCTGGTTTATCCACAATAGTAAAAAAAAGTTGTCACATATGTATATTAAAATGGAATTCTAAAACCTTTCCAGGCATCCCAAGCCAAACAGGAACGACAGAGCTAACCGTCCACGTGATCAACGTAAACGACAAGAAGCCGTTCTTCACTCCGGCCATACAACGAGCGGAGGTCTCCGCTGATGCTGAGCTGGGGACTGTAGTCCATAACCTGACAGCTGTGGACCCTGACATTACTGACAATGGACAACTGGTCTTCGAGCTCAATACTGACAGAGTTATCAATGCTGTTGACAAGAACGGGAAAGAAGTAAGTGATGCTATGAAACTTGTTTTAGGGTTTTGAACTAAAAATCGGGACCAGCTGATTCTGAGACTCCGCTGAACGTCCGTTCGTCTGAACTTAGTGTATCTTTGGTACCACGATTAAGTTGCTTGAAATGTTTACATAATACTCGTATGTGTTTGTGTAAGTAAGTGTAAGCATAGAGAAAGGATTAGTCCGTTCTCTATGGTGTAAGTATGGTGGATTGTTTAAGAAAAAAAATATAATGGCAAATAGTTTTTAAAAATAACGGGCTTCTCTATTTTTTCTTATTCAAATTGGGGGCGATATGTCCTGCACTGACGTCCCGCTTGGGGTGTATTGTGCATTTCCCCCGCCAGCTTCTACCCAAGCCATCCCAACTCCTTAACGTAGCGGAGAAGGACTCTGGGTCGCTGGCATAGCTGCTCCAGTGACGTGTGTGGTGGTGGAAAGGATTTCGATGGTGAGAAGGGCTCACATAGACCCGTTTCAACTCTTATTTGTTCCGTGGCTTCACAGTGCAATAGGACGTGCTCCACGGTCTCTTCTTCACGCATACAGCCTCTACATAGAGGACTGTCTGTTGCTCCCGTTTTATGCAGAAAGTAGTTCAGGTTGCAGTGACCCGTAAAGAGGCCTACAACAAGGCGCAATTCATCCCGCTGTAGCTTTAGCAAGTTATTTGTCAGCTTCTTGTTTAGAGTTGGAAACATGGCCTTCGCATGTTTACAGTCTTCTAACTTATCCCACAGGTTTTGTTGTTCTCTCTCGGTGTGACGACGCAAAAGTTCTCGTATTTTCATTACTGATGCTTTGCAAAGGCTCTTTGCGTCATCACATACCTGTTTTTTTGCCCCGTCTTTGGCCAGAGTATCTGCCATGGAACACCATTACACATTACATGGACGAAGGGACATAACATGTGCCCGGGTAACAACCCGGGCACATGTTATGTCCCTTCGTCCATGTTATTTTTACTTTGTAATTGTTTGATAATTTTTGTAGGGCAGCATGGCACTCAGCAATAACTCTAGACCCGGTTACTGGTTTTCTGAGTGCATATATTACTGCCGCACTATCCGTAGTGAAAAGTAGGAGCTTACCCTCTTGCTCACTTTCTAAAATGGGTGTTAAATCTAGACGTAATAATGCCCTCGCAGCTAGCAGTAGGCCCATAGCCTCTGATTGCATTACTGTTGTCGTCTTATAAAGTCCTTTTGAGTCCAGGATTCCAAGTTCCGGTGAGTAGTAGCCACAGCCTACACCTGTTTTTTTTTCGCGCCATCTGTGTAAATATTGTATGACGGTGATATGTCTGCTGTAGCGCTGTTGTCAGTAACCAGCTTGTACTTCTTGTTCTCAAGGTAGGCACTAGCTATTTTGTCAGTGCCTTGCCTCGATTCGGGTATTATTTTGTGGCCCTATCTAGCGGGTTTCTCTATTAAATCAACGTGTTTTTTAATGCTATCGAGATGGAAGAAGCCTGAAGGCCCCTTGGTGTTAAGCGACAATTATCTGCAACAGATGCATTTCGTCACAAGTGGCGAGCTTACTGGCCCCGTCACTAAGTAAAGTTGTTAAGTCTCATGTGCCTGTTACTTTACCGGCTCACCGGCACTGCAGATCTGTAACTAAAGTTAACCAAGCGCGCGTTGTACTTCCGCCAAGAATCTCGAACTGTACATAAAAAAACATTTAATGTCACATTTAACATTCTGTATTGGTACGAAACCCTCATTGTGTGTCCAACTCACACTTGGCGGTTTTTATGGTTATATTAAATAATTGCATTAATATACTATGCTTGTTGTTATTGATCAATCGCCGCGATTTGGTTTTATGTGAATTATATATTATATAGTAAGTAATGTTTATACGTTAGGTATCAGAGGAGGGTATCTTCGGTGGGTGGTTGAGCGTGGGCTACAACGGCACGGTGCGCGTGGCGCAGGCGCTGGACCGCGCCCGCGCCGCCGTGCTGACGCTGCCCGTGCGGGTCACTGACGCTTCTGCTCCCAATCTGCAACAGGCTGAGGGTAAGAAAGTACGCCGGTTAAGATAGAATCTCAAGTCTTGCTAATTTGTGGATATTTCTAAAAGCGTAAAAAATGTATTAAAAAAATACATTTAATCGTTTGGTTAAGGTTGGAGATCAATTTAATGAAAATTGTTAACATTTAATTAGATTTTGTAGAAATATTCTCTAAAATCTCTCGTTTGACGTGATCATTGTACAACAGTTACAAGAACCTAACAACGAAACGAAAAATATTTAATTTTTGATTCTCATACTGTAACTTCAGATAATAGTGATTAAATGTTACTTGGAGTTTTTATGTCAAAATTAAACTGTGCCATGTGTTAAGCATGTTTGTGTTCCTGATAGGTTAGCTTTTGACTATATTTAGGGCGTTCGGATAGCCTATCGGTGCCAAAAATAACACTCACAAACGCTACAAATGATCACACGGGCCGTTCGTTTTGGGAATTCGTGAGCAAAAATATCGTTTTCGCTCACCGTTCGGATAGCTTTGAAAACGCTACAAATGACAGAGAAAAGTGATATTTTTGACCCATGTCTTACCGTGGGATCGTTGTGATCGTTTTTTGACAACTGCTGGTTTGACAGTTGTATTTGGCGCGATTGAAGAGTTTCATAATTTTTTTATTTAAGTAACTATCAGAAGCCATTAACAATGAAATAATAATAATATAGGTACCTACTTTTTTGTTAATTTTAGAGATTGATTCCATGTTTCGTACTGTGCAAAATTGTTAAAACATTCTCGGTTGTCAAAGTACGTTTTAAGCCGTTCGGATAGCATGCAGTACTTGGTGGTCAAAAATAGCAAAAGCTTCTATCCGAACGCTAATACACAAATGCCACTTTTGAAACTGCTACAAACGCAATCGAGCCAAAACGAACGCACCTATACTAACCTGACTCTAAGTGATGACGTGGTGGCAGATGTTGTTCAGGCTAACCTAGAATCTGGCACACGAAGATAGCTACGGGGTAACATTGTTAGGTAGGTGGTTGACCACATCAATTATCTAGCTCAGGGTGGTGAAAAAAACAAAATTCTTAACACCATAGCAAGATTTTATCAGGGATTTTAAAAGCAACTATAATTTTAAGACAAGGTTAAATTAATATTTTCTAAATTGTAAAAAATATAACTAGTGACAATTCCATTAATATATTTTTTTACATATTTTAAGTGTTTCATTTAATGATTTCTTAAAATATTTGTTATTTTTAACGATTAATTTCCACAAATTAACGCTTAAATATATTCATTCTCACGGGTTTTATATTTTAAATAAAAAAGTAATCTGGTCTTAATGCTGATGTTACGCTTCTTTACAGCTAAATAGTTTGATCTTGATAAAATATAATGAGATAGAATTGCCATCGCTAAGCACCTAAATGTGTGTTCTAACAGCTGTTCTTGAGAGCCAGTTCCTATTCCTGGAGTCTATTTACTATCTTCGATCACATTCTTACGTACCATCTGATGAAATTGTATTAAAAACACACGTGGAATGTGTCAAAACTTCTAGAAAATCCTTGTTCCTCTGTTAAATCCTTGACTAGAAACCCAGTTCAGTAGCATAAACTTCTTCCATTCCTCACAGGTGAACTAATAATAACGATAGTGGACGTGAACCGGCATCCCCCGGTTTTCTCGGAGCCGTCCTACTACGAGCGGCTGGTAGAGGAACAGCCGATCGGGTCTACTGTGTTCACTTACAGCGTCACTGACAAGGAAACTCCTATATCAGCCATTGTGATTGACCCTCCGAACCCTTACTTCGACATCGATAATACTACTGGTATGTTTATATGATTTATATTCCTTTATGATAGTGAATATAGAATGTGTTAAGTGAATAACAGACGTTTCGCCTAACAAAAACACTCGCGGTGTTATATTAGTACGTATTTTACTTTCGTAATTGGTTCTAACCCATGGGATGCAGGGGTACAATAGCACCCCCCATATCTTCCTGTGACAAATGTGTGAGGCGAGGTGAGGACGTAAAGTGAGCAGCAGTACCTTCTAAAGAATTGTCATCTCAATCTTCGATCCCCAAGGCGCCAGCCAAGCGTAGGGATTATGCCATCCTCCCCTGAATGGAGGAGGCATTTTTTCAACAGTGGAAGTTATAGCTGTTGATGTAAACTGGTTCACAATGAGCTATTCTGAACTAGACGCGTCATGTTTTAAGTTTTTTTTTATTAACTGAATCTAAGTCTTTTTCCTTAAAAATCTGAAATAACTTGTGTGAAAGTTGCACAATGAAAATGTGTGCTTAGAGTGTTTGGAATCAGCTTGGTACTGACGTCTACAACTAATTTTACACTTTTCATAAATTTCAGATTAAACACAAAAAATTTAGATTAAGTTTTTTTACTCATACTTTAGTATTTTTTACTCTTTGACAAATCTCCAAATTTTCTGTATTTCTGGTATATCCAAGTACAAAATAAAATATATATCTCTACTAACCTTCCTCTCCAGGTGCAGTACGAACGATCCAACGAATCGACTTCGAAAAGGTGAAATTCATCAACTTCACCCTGATAGCGTACGACTCCGGAGTACCGCAAAGATCGACCAGCGCCGGAGTCACCGTGGAGGTGGTCAATGCCAACGATGAGGACCCAGAGTTTGCTGCTGAGGCGTATGATGCAGCAGTCGATGAGAATGCAGAAGGTGGTACGAAGGTGGTAACTGTTACCGCTGTAGATAAAGATGAAGGTGAGTTTCAAATCAAATTGCTTAATGGACTCGACTGCTGTTCGTTTTAAAATTAAATCAAATACAAAATAATTTCATCAGTTTCGGGCATTAAATGTGACAAACATTAAGACATACATATGTTTATCAGTTCCTCTTTCTGGTGTCAATAATATAAAGTGTAATGCTTAGCTATCGTCGAAATGATTTGGGGCCTATTGTCATTTGTTGTGTTTCATTAGCTTAGGCGATTACGGTTGCTCTCCCAACCTAAACATTTTACATATCTTAAAATAATATAATCACAAGTTAATTAATCTTCTTCTTCGTCGTATTCTTCATGTCTGAAGGTCGTGCCCGTCTTGAAATGTCTCGATATAATTAATAAAGAGACTAAATAACAAAAAAAAAATGATAAATGATGAAACGGGAAAGTTCACCAGACGGAGGACTTCAAAACAGTCCAAAACTGGTCGAAATCTTTCCGATAAACATAAAGCGGGTCCTAGCCGGGTCCGAATAAGTTATTAAGGGAAAAGTTGTCACAATTATTATTTTCTTTTAATTCCCAGGAGAATTCGGTGAAGTAGAATACAGCGTATCTGGTGAGCTATCATCTCTGTTCACCATCGACCCTAGGACCGGAGTGATCGCCGTAGCCGCCGACGCTAACATCGACCGCGAGGCCACCACCGACATCTACTTGCGAGCCATCGCTAGCGATAAAGCACCGCTGCACATCAGGAGGTCTACTAGCGTCCCTGTAAGTTTTCTCTCTTTCATACCAGAAACAGTTATTTTTTATGTCTTTGTGACGGAACAAATACGAGGCCCAATCTAATGTTAAGCGTACTAACCTGTGAATGCTTTTCATCATCGTTCTAGTGACGAATTCAATGCGCCCGTCACTCAAAGACTTAGATATGTTAAGTATCATGTGCCTGTAATTTTACTGGCTCAAGCACTGCTGCTGGAACACGCTGCTGGGTGCTTGGCGACAGATTTTCTACTTGAGGGTGGCAGGTAGCCAGGCGAGCATTCGCAAAATGCCCTTCCATCATGCGGGGAAGCCCAAGCCGGCGGTGGGGATCGATCCATGGACCGCTGGCAATTACCGTTTGGTCATCATTGTATTCACCTTCAACTGTAATTACTGGGCGAATGATACATAAGAACTAACATCTCGAAGTGATGAGCACAGTGCAGTGCCGCAAATAGAGAATGGTATCTTTGCACATCGTGACGCCTACCACGAAGGAATACATCAGTAGGTGCTTTTTAGTGTCATTTCTCTTATTTATTTATAGATGGGCCTAGCTTTTGACCCCTATCACTTGATGGTAAGTGATGATGTGGCTAAAGATTTTGTTCAGGCTAAACTAGAATTACTGGGTCTCAACGCACCGTAAGGTATTAGGTGATAGATATTCAACTAGTCAGGTGATCATTCGCAAATGCCCTACCACCATATGATAAATTCAAGCCCGCGACGGTATTCGAACTGTGAACATCTGTGCAGCAATCCATTGAGCAGTCACTAATTAAAAAAACTATCGATATCTTAATCGTTGTCATGATGTTTTGTCTTAGAATTGCAGTCGATATAGCATGGTGGTAGGGCATTTTGCAAATGCTACACCCTCAAGTAGAAACTCACCAAGCCATAACGGTGTGTTCCGGTAGTTGTATTTAACAACCAGTATTTTCTAAGTTAGCTTGAACAACATCATCAACCACGTCATCACTCAACGTCAGGTGAGATACTTGTCAAATGAGAAATTTGAAGCAGTGATGGCTCAGTGGCATTGGTTATGGACTGCCGCGCAGCAGGTCCATGGTTCGAATCCCGCCCAGAGCTTGAGCTTCACCGCATGGTGGAAGGGCATTTTGCGAATGCCCGCCTGGCTAGCGACCACCCTCAAGTATAAAATCTGTCGCCAAGCACCTAACGGTGTGTTCCGGCAGCAGTCCTTGAGAGCCAGTGAAATAACAGGCAAAATGAGACTTAACAGGTATGTCTCAAGGTGATGGGCGCAGTGCAGTTCGTCACTTGTGATGAAATGCATCTGTTATAGGCAGAGGATACCGCTTAACATCAGGTGGGACTCGCGCTTGTCCAACACAATAACATAAAAAAAAAAAAAAAAAAAATGCGCTAGCCTTTGACCAGTATCTATACAGAAGTCGGTCAACTATAAAAAATCATACTATCCCCAGGTCCACATAAAAGTCCGCGACGTAAACGACCACCCGCCGGTGTTCAGTCAGACAACTTACAAGAGCACGATATCTGAGAACCTGCAGCTGAACCCTCCAGCAGCCATCCTGCAGGTGAGGGCTGAAGACAAGGACGAGGGCATCAACGGGAAGGTGGAATACAAGATCGTGGAGCAAAGTGAACCGGGTGAGTGTAACACCTCTTGTTAATGCCATATGATCTTTTATGCTTGATAGGTTAACCTTTGACCACTATCTCACCTGATGGTAAGTGATGATGTGGTCGAAGATGTTGTTCACCTATAATTACTGACTCTCAAGGACTGCTGCCGGAACACAAATAGCACACACAGGCGGGCATTCGCAAAATACCCTACCACCATGCTATAACGACTCTCATCCTAAGACGACATCTGGGACCGACGGCTTAATGTGCTCTCCGAAGCACGGAAGCGCTCAGTAGTAATGACACTAACGGTTACCCATCCAACTCATGACCGCGGCGGACGTTGCTTAACTTTGCTGATCGGTTAAGAACGGCTAAGAAAACTTCGCTACAAGCGCTTCAACTTTCATGTTATGTATTCATGTTAGGTTTTCTAATAGTGTTTTTTTTAAGGATGATTGTAGTATAAAATATATAGTGGGTATAATATTTTTCTCTAAAAACGCATTGGGACGAAAAAAATAAACCCAGGAAAAATTATGTCCTTAAAACATAAAAGACAAATAAGGACATCATTGTAACAGTTTTGGCTCCAGTTTCATGGTCGGCAGCCGGCCTGACGCAAACCCTAATTGGGAATGTTCTCGTAGTAGGTATGTTTCTGCTAACTCTCGGGGTATAAGGGCGTTAAGTTTGTAAGTAGCCCTTTTGTACGCATAATTTGCAGCATCACACCCCACACACATCAACGTAAGTGGTGTCAAGCTGGTCATTAAGAGCATTTTTTCCTACATTGTCTCACATGACATCCAATAAAAGCATATAGAGCAATCATTGTATACCTAAACAGAGAACTACACGGGTCACCCTGCGTCTCAAATATTATATATTTATTAATAATAACAAATATTTTAAGAAAGCATTTAATTAATATTTTATTAAACACTTAAAAATATATCAAGTGAAAATTCCGCCTAATTTTTAAGTTAAGCTGACGTTACGTCACAAAAGCTACGCAGCCAAACCGGAAGAATTTTCGAGCAAGATTCAGTCTCAATCGTGAGCTCAGGAAAATTAGACGGAATTGTGACTAGTTTTTTTTTTTATATATAGTTGGATGGATTTCCGCAAAGTGACGCCTGAATCTATTCATTATGTTATTTTTTACCAATAATCGTTTTGTCTGCATATTTCAGGAGTATTCACAGTAGAACCTACCAACGGCATCATATACCCTGCCAAACCAGTAACGGGGAATACTTCCTATCACCTTATTGTGACCGCTACTGATGAAGATGGACAGGGTCCGCACAGCGACACTGCTAAAGTGGACATATCAGTTCTTAGCGTCAACAAGCATAGTCCTGTATTTGTGGAGCCGCCAACTGATCAGAGGCAGTTGGAGATTCCAGAGGTGAGCTTTAATATGAAACTATAAAGATAACAATTGATTAATAAAAAAAACGTAAGTTTGTGTTAAAAAGTTAACAGTTCCTAGTTCTTATCTGTGAGCATGCAGATACTTACTGATGACAAGAAAATCTATTGAACAATGTCATTAACAGTAGACATTGTTATCAGTTCTTAGTTTCAAAAGTATTTAAAGTATTTTTCTGGAAATTTCTCAAAAAAGGCTAATGATTAGTGAAATAAGTAATATTTATTGTAATCCAATAACAAATATTAAAGAAAACAGCTATTTGATATTTTATATAAATTTGAAAAATATATATAGTTATACTTCTGTCTAATTTTTCCGCTAAACCGACGTGACGTCATAAACGCCTCATTAGCATTTAGCCAATTAGTGTATACCCGGTCACAAAATTATACATCTTCCACCGTCTTTTACAGAATGCACTCTAAAATTCTTCGCTGCACTCTGGATTCCATAGTGCTCTCGCCGTAAAGATATTATTTGGTCACTTGTGAAACAAAATTTTATTTAATATAGATTGTATTACTAATGCCCTTGGGGTGTCGGGCTAGAATGTCTACCCCCACCTATACCCGTGGGTCGTAAGAGGTGAATAATATAACACACCAGAAGGTGGGCAGCAGCACTTTCTGACGAACTGATATCTCACACTGCGATCCTCAAGCCGCCTGCCAAGCGTGGGGATTATGGCAAACCTCTATTGGGGAGGTTGTATTCAGCAGTGGACTATCCGGCCAATACAGTATCGCTAATGTCTTTACGGGTTGTGTTTTAAACCACTGTAGCCAGAGCCTAGTTATAAAGATCGGGATAAGGATTGGTCTTGGATCTTGAAGACTCCAGATATAAGTGAAACTTATGAAGTTCATAGTTGTATAACAACGTAACATTACTGGTAGTCAAGGTCAGCTCAAGGTGCTTGGCGTGAAATACCCTACCATTGATTCTGCGCGGCAGTTCATAGCCATTGCCACTGGACCATTAATTACTCCCGCGGAGCCTAATATTACTTTTATGATTTCCCAGAATGCAGCCCAAGCAGACTACCTGATCACCACCATAAAAGCCACAGATGAAGACACGGGAGAAAACGGCCGGGTATCTTATTACCTGAAAGTGGACAACCAGAACGTTGGAGAAACTCAGGAGTTCAGCCTCCATAAGGATTCTGGAGAGCTGAGGACTAAGACCTTTTTGGATCGCGAGCTTAAATCTGAATATCAAGTAAGTTCACGTTGAAGAACATTTTCCTGCCTTGCTTCTTTTGTTTCGCTATAATTTTTTGATGAAGTGTTCAAATCCTATACAGTCCTATAATATTAGGTTGCATAGGCTACAGTAGGTTCAATATTGTTTTGTAGCTACGATGATTTGCTTTTGAAGTAGAAGAGATTCCTAAAAAGTAATGGAATTCTGATACTTATTTGTTTTAACACCACCTAAGCGAAGTCATATTATATTTCATTTACTTGTAAAATGAGGAAATGTTAAAATGTGGGTGATTATACACCTCGACTTTTTTACTCCAACTTCACAGTATTTATTTCTGTTCCAGCTGGTAATAGCAGCAGTAGACAATGGAACTCCAGCTCAGTTCGAAAGTCTGCGACTGCTGACGGTGGTTCTAGCTGACGATGACGACAACGCGCCTCGTTTCCAGCAGACCAGTTATTTGTTCACTTGGAGGGAGAATCTGGCGCCTGGGCTTATTGTTGGTAAGTAATTAGGCAACTGAGTATTATATTAGGAAAATCTTCAGAGATAGTAGATTTTTATTTTATATATTATAGTTCATAAGCTAGCTTTTGACTATTATCTCACCTGATGATGTGGTCGAAAATTGTATTCAAGCTAACCCAGAGTTATGGGCTCTCAAGGACAGCTGCCGGAATACACTGTTAGGTTGGCAGCAGATTTTCTACTTGAGGGCGGTAGATGGCGAGCATTCACAAAATGCCCTTCCACCATGCGTTGAAACTCAATCCGGCGCAGCGGTGGGGATCGAACCATGCACCTGCGGCACGATAATCCATAGCAATTACCGGTCGGCCTTGTACAGGTAGGTCACCACTTACCAACAAGTAACATTGGCCAACTCACAGTGTGTATTTACTATGAGGAATGCTGTGTAATGTTGTGTATTATTTACAGGTCAAGTGAAGGCAACCGACAAAGATTCTGGCGAAAACGGGCGAGTGTTCTACCATGTTCTAGAAGGCAATCACGAAGGGGCCTTCGTTCTGGATAGGACACAAGGCATCATCAGAGCTAACATCAGTTTTGACAGGTAACCTACATCATTATATTTAAATTTAGTACTAAGAAACATACTGTCATTGACTGATATTTTCGACTTGACGCACTGGCTGATTGACTGACCTGGTGAGAGTCAGTTTTGGTTTGTCACAGTCATTCTAAGTAAAATATTTGGAGCTGTGACATAAATTAGACAAAAGTACATTAGTCGAAGCATATTAAAGTCGAATTATATTTAAACAAGCGACGTTATGTAAGTATATATATCGAATTCATGAAAACCAAAATTACAATTTTATTTATTAATATTTACAATTTCTATGAATTTTGAAAAAAATAATTATAAAAGTTTATTTTTCACATTTATTACAATCATATGATAATTTCTCGGAGAAGACAGTGTAACAAATTGTGTTGAAAAGTTTCGTTTGAGGTAACGGGCCAGTAGAGGTATCTAAACACCCGTATTTTGATGATTGACATGGGCCGATACATAAGTATTAGGGGCAAGGTTATTTTATGTGTAATGAACTAATGCCCTTTTGGTAACTTTCAGGGAGAAACAGGCCGACTACTCTTTTACCGTCTACGCCAGCAACAACCCTATCTTAGAAAACGCTGCAGACATCCTCAACTCCGTTGACAACAACACTGATGGCATGGAGGCCAGCGTCACCAATGTCAAGGTCAAAATACTGGACGAGAATGACAACGAGCCCAAGTTTCAGCAGAAGGTGTACTATGCTGGTAAGTCACCAATTTCAGAATATCATATTTTTTACCGCGGTCATAACAAAGGCCTATGTTGTGATGTATTTATAGTCTGATTTAACGGAGCTAATAATAATACTTGCTTATATATAAATCAATGGTAAAATTTTGTTGTGTTGTGGGATAAAAGTTGAAAAATATTCTTCTTCATAGAACAAAGATTGTCTCCATTAATTTTCATGTATATTATTTATTTACAGGTACAATTTTTTTTTCTAAATATACTCGTATATATTTCATAAGAAAAAGTACAGAGAAACATTTTTTATTTTATACAGCAGAAATTTACTTGACATACTCGTACATCGTAAGACTCATCTCAGAGCGAACTGGCAGCGACCGACTTTGAAAACATATCTGTCAAAGCATATCCTACATTTTAAGTCAATAATAGCGTGAGTGGATAAACTGGCAAAAAGGGAAACTATGAATAAATTATTCGCAGAGCTGAAAGGGTTGAATCTGCAACACAGGACATCCTAAATAAATTTATTTTTCGCTACCACAGAAGACAGAATTAGATAATAAATCGATAACCAACGTTTCACTTAAAATTTAAATCATACATTTAAATTTCCCTTGAAGTTCGAGGAATCGAAATGCAAATTATACGTTCTTGGTGTTTTAGGTATCAAGCACACAGCGCGCGTCAACGAGCCCATAATATCCGTAGTAGCCGAGGACCCTGACCTGGAAGAGAACGGCACTTTAGCGTACATAGTGGCAGCTTCCAACTTGTACAAGTTCGGTGCTTCCACCTCCAGTGGCAGCGTCGTGCCCTCGCCTTTTAACATCACTCAGGATGGTGAGTTTGATTACGGACTATTGCAGTTTGGTGCCTCTGGAGAACTATGCGATCAGGCGGAAGAGTCACTACCTGGTGATAAGCGTGGCAGCAGTGCTTCAGCGGGTATATCCATATCTTTACTGCAATCTCCAACACGCCTGTCATGATAGGGGTTTGTAGAAAGCAATGCTGGCTTACTAAGGATATCTTGTAAATGTGTGCCTCCCCCATGGTAGCAGCTGATGTGTATTTTGAAGATCCTAAAAAAATTACTTAAAGGATAGTGAGAATTTTGTAATGTCATACAATGTGTTATTATTTTTGAAGTGGTACACTTTAAATGATATTTTGATATATATATCGTTATAATTTAGTAGTTTTCTAGTACCTACAGAGGTAATATTATATATGTACCTGTTAAAAGGTGCTTTTTTTATCCTTGATAGGTTAGCCTTTGACCACTATCTCACATGATGATAAGTGATGATGTTGTCGAAGATGTTGTTCAGGCTAACCTAGAAGTACTGGCTCTCAAGAACAGCTGCCGGAACACACCGTTGGGTGCTTGGCGATAATTTTCTACTTGAGGGTGGGAGCTAGCCAGGCGGGCATTCTCAAAATGCCCAACCACCATGCTATAACGACTGCCATCTTAAGACAACAACCGGGACCGATGGCTTAACGTGCCCTCCGAAGCACAGAAACGCTCAGTAGTAATGTCCCTAGCGGTTACCCATCCAACTCATGACCGCGCGCGACGTTGCTTAACTTTGCTGATCGGTTGAGAACAGCTAAGTAAACTTCGCTACGAGTGCTTTAAATAAAGGAGTACTCTTCATGACATATTTACATAGATCACTTAAATCATAATGGGCATCTTCAATTTATAAAGAGTATCGTCACAGATAACAAATAACAGTAACATATTGCAAATTTAGCCAGCTTTCCGTAAAATATTACGCCCAAGACTCATAACCCTAATCTGTCATCTCGTTCCTAAGCCTGCAGCGAGGCAATTGTGAAATACTTACGTTCGTTTGATCCCATGCCGTTTCTTTATTTCTTAATTTTGAGTTATGCAATTAATAGTAGCGTTTTACCTGAAATAAAACGCATATTAATTTACTTACCTTATTCGAAGCTTTATTTATTGAGATAGGCTTTACATTTCCCGCCTTACATTTTAGGCAACTTCCGGTTTTTGTCCCTCCCATCGTTTCTCGTCACTTCCGCCTGGCAGTGTGGCGCCATTTTGTATCAGCCACTTCGGTACTCATTGCGTTTTGCTTTGATTACCAGGCAGCGATTTATCGTAAGCTTCGAATAAGGTAAGTAAATTAATATGCGTTTTATTTCAGGTAAAACGCTACTATTAATTTGACTGGTACCTTATTCGAAGCTTTATTTATTGCGACATGTTTATTATCGCCTGGTGGAAGTGATGTTGTTGACGTAAACGCCAATGTGATTATGATTGCATAGTAATTAAAATCACTATGCAATAATTATATAATTATCAAAGTCACCATCTTATGTAGCTATTTTCCTACAATATGGATTTAAATAATTAATAACAACATTTTAGTTTACAGACACTATTATTTATACAAAAACTAAAATCAAAAACGACTCCATTAGGTAACATAAGTATAGCATTATATAACCATAAAGTATTTACATATCAATCAATAGCATTATCATTAACAGCCACAATTTTGTAATATATTTTTAATAAACAGCATTAAAGAACTGAGTGATGGATGTTTTACTAACAGGTGTAACCTGACAGCGATAATATTTACAAAAGGTGTTTTGCGAATCATCATCATCATCGATTATGCAACTTCTAGAATCAACATTAAGTAATGTCAGATCGTGAATTCGTCTCCCTGAACAAAGGAGTAATAAGACAGCTGTATGTCTCTGAACTTGAAAAATATTAGTTTTGTCAATACTATAGTTTTGTAAATAAGAGGCTAACGTATCTATATTCCAAACCGGGGGTTTGCCGTGGTGAACATTTTGCAAAGCTATTGATTTTAAAATATGTTTGATTAACACGTGTGCGCTTAGATGACCTGACTTTTCTGGATCACATAGGGTTGCTACTACTGATTTGTGCAACAAAATTGTGTTATATGATAGTTTATAAATCAAATGAAGATCCGATAAGTATCTAGCAACTTCACTTGCTGTAGGATTTGAATAGTTAGTCTTGTGTGATTCACACCAAGACAACCACCTCTTCCATGCGATGCTATACACTTTACGCGTAGATGGACGCCAGGACTCTTAAGTAGGAGCTTTAATTGATTAGTGTCCCATCCACTAAGTGTCCCAGACCACCCCCACATTTCCACACTTCTAACGTCATCTCCAGTACATTCGGAGGAGGGAGTCCTGTGGTGACGTCTAAGAGGACTTTGTTCAGGTGGCGAATCGTAAATGGGGGAGCTAACGCTCGCGATTTGATGTCCGTGCGCCAAAACACTCGCTTCCATCGTGGAACTACCAGTAAATATATTCCCTGAGCTTGGTTGAGGTGACTTAGAGCTCTGGGGATTAGGAACGGGGGAGGAAATACCCAGGCTAGGTTGAAATTCCAGAGCTGGGAAAAAGCATTGTGGAGCATCACTTTTCGGTCGTGAAGATCCAGTGACACATAATTGCTCACTACATGTGCTCTGCTCGAGGCAAACAGATCGATCACTGGAACCCCCCACTTGGCGAAAATGTTGTCCGTGCACTCCTGCGTCAGATGCCATTCTGGGGGAATACGAAGTCTCGATAGATGATCGGCATGACAGTTGTATATTCCGGGAATGTGAAAGACTTTTATGTGAATTTGATAACTGGCTAGAATATTGAAGACCTGGTAAGTTAGGTTCATGAGGGCTGTAGATTTGGTGCCTCCTTCGTGACGGAGGTAAGATAGCGTACTGTGACTTACAAGCTGACGATGGTGCTGCAGAACTTTTAAGATGTTGGCAAACATTTCTTTTAGGTTGCCGTGGAGATCCTTCTCTGCTTCGGCCCATGAACCCGTTAGAGACAGATTGTCTAATCGAGCTCCCCATGCGATGTCGTACGCATCGGTTGTGAGGAAGTGCGAGGGGGGTGGCATGTGAATGGGTGTTGAGCGTCTGCAATTCTGCCGCCACCACACTAACTCGTTGATTGCAGCAGGTTATAGGGCATGCCGCCTGTAAGACATCCTGGTGTGTTTCTTCAGAATTTGGTTCATCAGGCGTAACAGGTCTCGATAGTTGAGCCTGCCTTTTGGCACCACAAAACTGGCAAAGTTGAAGAGACCAACTAGACTCTGCAGTTCCCTGAGATTTGTGCGTTGTTCCGTCAACATCTGGTTTGTTTTGGCTATAAGAGCAGGTATTTTGCCTTCGGGTAGACTTCTGCAATTCGTCCAAGGATTCCAGAGAATTTCTAAGAACACTAGACTTCTTTTGGGACTTGTAATGGATTTTTCGTAATTTATCAACCAGCCCAGCTTCTCGAGAGTCTTGCACACAATGTTTACATGACTTCGAAGAACAGATTCGCTCTGATTCACGATCAAAAAATCGTCCAAAAACACAATTATTCTTATGCCTTGCTGCCGTAGAAAATGCACAGTCCAATCTGTGAGTGCAGCGAATGTTTTTGGCGCCGTGCTCAGTCCGAAAGGCAAACACGTCATTTCGAGCAGATCGTTGCGATATATAAGACGCAGGAACCTTCTGTGGCTGCGAGCCAAAGATAGGTGAAAATAGGCTTGTGAAATGTCTATTTTGCGTAGCCAGTCCTTTGGCTGAAGGAAGTCCGGTATGCGTTGGACATTTATGAGTCTGAAATGATCTACTATTATGTACCGATTTAGATTCTTTAAATTAATAAATGGTGGGAATGAGCCGTCGCTTTTGGGGACCAGGAACATCGACGACAGAAAGCTGGGCGAGGTCGCAGCATGTTCTAGAACCCTCTGGTGTTTCATTTTGTTTATGACACATGTCATTTTGTCCGACTCTGGTACGTGTAGATTGAAACTGACGTTGTTGGGATAGACAAGCGGAGGTTTTTGGCAAAATGGTATGCGATACCCTGTTATCATTTTTAATAAATGAGGTGGAGCTCCTAGTTGTTCCCAAATATCTCGAAATTGTGCAAGACGACCCGCTTTGAACGGTTGCGAGTCAAAATTTTCGTCGCTTATTGTCTTTGTTTTGGGGGGTAGGCGAGGAAGGACGCTTCCGTCCGCGCACCGATTGGTTATGATGCCTTGCATTTGAGCGAAATGCATTTCCCCGAAATGTATTCTGGTAATTAAGATGATTCGGTGCGCCCGAATTATGATAAGACACTCTGTCATGATGACAACTACCCTGCGAGGGTGCGAAAAACCCTGCGAGGGCTTTATGTGTGAAGCGGGCCCCTGCGAGGGGCCGCGTGGCTTCTTTGAAGCTGCCTGCGAGGCAGAAGTACCGTTGGTTCTTTGTGCTGGCCAAAAGCATTTTTTAACGCCACCTGCGTGGTCCATTGCTTTAGTGAACTATTCTGCATCAAAAAGATTGACAGTCGTTGGCGGAATCTTGCGCAGAGTCGCCTTAGTCACGGGATCTCTTGCATGCTTGAGGATGCTATCTCGGCGCATTTGAATTATCTCGGCTCGATGGCCACAGATTATCTGCAATAGGTCTGAAGAGGTTTTGTGGAAATTTCCCGTAGAAAACAGTGTGGTGACCTTCTGATACAGGTTCCCATAGTCCAAAGATTCACAATCCTTAGCCCATGTTAGTAAATCTCGTAATCCATCTTCAACAGATTCCTTTTGCTTAAATACACACATAGCTAAGGCTGCGTAAGCCTTCTCTGTAAGTGTGAGATGTTGTGGGGTTTTATAGCCTTTTATTTCATCATTAATTTCCAGATCAGTGAATCCAGGTGCAAAATGAGCTTCAATGTACCTTACATCACTCCAATCGCTTTTGCCCAGGTGCTGATGGTCACTTAACATTTGCAAATGTGATTGAGACGTTTTTGGAATAGACGGTTCCTTGAGTTTGGTTTCAAACGAAAGAGTGATTTCAGTCTGCTCAGGTTTGTCATCAAAATCACAACATTGATCGCAATCAGCAGTAAAAGGCGATGCCGTAAGTGATATAGCATCATCATTGGGTACCTGATATTGTCCAGCTTGGCGAAGAACTTGTTCCCGCAGTGCGCGAACTTCTTCAGCAAGTTTCTTATGGGATGATCGGTGTTTCTTGCTCTTCTTTCTTCTTTGTCTCCGTTTAGCCGCGGCCGATGAGGAACTTGAACTGCTACCGCTGTCACTACTCGAACTCGATGAACTCCGTTGTCGTCTTTTACTGGGTGTGGTCGACGGACCCGGTAAATTTTCAAAGTCTTTATCCATACTAAGGAACAAAGGCACAAATATTATTCAAAAGAAACAAACGCTCAAATAATTACAAATTTAAACCTTCTATAACGAACGGTAAAACGGTTAAATATATTCAAATAATTTTAGCAATCGAATAAACGTTAAGTATCACCTGTATATAGTATAGGTACACTATATAAATTTGAATTATAACTATAGTCGATGGCACCACTACAGTGCGACCGACTCGGTGGGAATTCAAAACGCCAATGAGTACCGAAGTGGCTGAATACAAAATGGCGCCACACTGCCAGGCGGAAGTGACGAGAAACGATGGGAGGGACAAAAACCGGAAGTTGCCTATAATGTAAGGCGGGAAATGCCTATCTCAATAAATAAAGCTTTGAATAAGGTACCAGTCAAATTAATATATATGATACATATTTAAGGATTCATTCCATAAATTATACACTTTAGAAACACGATTACTTAAAGTTTCCTCGATAGAAAAAAAACCAAAGTTATATCTAAACAATTAAATAAACCCTTAGTATGACGTAAATACTTCACGGAAAGTCATTAGTTTTTGAATAATAAAAAAACAACGTGTTTTCTATAACGTATACACATTACATTTTTCAAATAGGTATTTGTTTTTATTATACGAAGGAAATAGCTAAATTCACGCACGTTCCGCCCATTTTAGCCAGAGCCGCGATGTTTTGTCCCTGTCCCCTTTTAGTACAGCTTCGGCCGTCGGACGGCGACGGATGCTGACGGCGTGCCTTACTCACGCACACATACGCGAATTCTCCTAAAATGCTTGGTGCGCTCTTAACCATCGTATGAAGATGGATTTGAAATGTAATCCGTGGAGCAAGCGTTATTGCAAAAAAATTAGTATGTAAATTATAGGGTTGCGTCGTCTTAGCGGTCTGAGTGGATGGCGCGGTTCCAATCCCGCACATGACTATAATTTAAATGTAAATTTGTATTTAAAATATGATGAAATTATTTTTATATGGCAAGTACTACGAAGACACAGTAGGGTCAGGCGTGACGTAACATAATAAACATACTTGTAATATTTTTATGTTTGCAATAACACCTGCTCTCCGGATATCATTACAAAATTACAAATTTACGAGAGAAAAGGTTATCGTCATGTGCGGGATTCGAACCCAGAGTCCACACCTATAGCCGGGGTATGCTCTGACCGCTTGAGCTAACATGACAATGACTCGTAACTCCAATTTTTCATCTCGTTCTTTATTTAACCATCGTATTGGTATGGAGCGACACCTATAGTTCAACTTACGTTGTACTACAAACAAGACCAATTTTGCAATTGGTTTTATACTTGTATATGATAACGCAACCTTATAATTAGAATATTGTTATGTTGGTGATAGCCGGGTGTGCGCAGTAGATAACAAACAGTAACATTGCAGGCACAGTGAGGACGGCGCACTACATGTCGGAGTACGCGCAGGACAGGTTCGTGCTGGACGTGGTCGCGCGGGAGGCCGCGCCGCCGCACCGGCACGCCAGGGCGCAGCTTTATGTGAGTTGTTACTTATGGCACCATCGCGGAACTGCCGCCATCCCCACCTGATATTAAATAAATAAATAAATTAAATACTTTTTTATTGACATAAGTAACTATAGTCTCGTTTTTAATTCGAGATCAAAAATGTAAACAAAGAAATGTCAATATATGTCATTGTCAAACTGATAGGTCAGGGTGTTCAATAGTTTTTCTTCAAAAATATTCTCACAAGTGTGGCTATTAAAAACAAAAAAATCTTACACTATTTTTTTCAGGCTTCAATAGATGCGTAAATATGTACGCGCATATAAAAGTGTTTTATTGTTTCATAATAAAGCAATAAATTATAGCATTAAATATATTTTTTACATTAAATGCTCTATCCGTTCCCAAAATTAGAAAAATTACCAAGTACTTCTATTTTTTTTGCACGGTTAACACCTTTGTTTACATTTTTGATCTGGACTTTTGGCGGGAAGGTCGAAAAGAGCGGTCGATTTAAATTTTCTGTTTAAAAAAATTATATTCACATCATATAGTTAGATATCTCTTATATCTAACAATGCCAGCGGAAAGCGAAGGAGAAGATGATAGTGGTTTCTCCACTGTAAAAAGGCGCAAAAGGAAGAACGGCTCCGTGGATCTTGACTTGGCCAGCGGCAGTTCCGAAACTGAGGATGCTAAGTACAAACCATATTTTAAACCTAATTACAAGAGGCTATACCCTGATAAAAGTAACCACAAAGAATATGCAGTGTTCTTGGAAAGCACAAATGAGGAAAAATTAGGCAATAAAGACCCCATTACCATCCAAAAAATTATAGGTAAATACGTAAAGGGCCAGTACGAAATGAGCCGCGCCAGCGCTCAAAAGCTTAAAATCACTTTTAAGCAATCTACAGATGCCAATGACTTCTTATGCAATGAAGTATCTCTAGAAAAAGTAAACATAAGAGCTTTCATACCCTCGTCCTTTGTGGAGAAAGTAGGAGTTATACAACATGTCTCCACAGAGCTGAGCAATGAGGAATTGTATCGTAAATTATCCGGAGAGTACGAAATAGTTGCAGTAAGAAGATTCATGAAAAGAAATGAAGGAAACTTAGAACCCTTAAAGACAGTCACAGTCACTTTTGTCACAGGTGTTTTGCCGCAATGTATTTATTTGGATCACTGGAGGATACCAGTGAGTATGTATGTTCCTCCAGTCATGCAATGCTATCGCTGCTTGAAATTCAATCACTCGGCGAAAATATGTAAAAATTTACAGGTATGTTCTATATGCTCAGGTGAGCATTCCTACAAGGACTGCAAAAATGAAGCTGAATTTAAATGCAGTAATTGTGGTGGTGCCCACCTAGCTATATCTAAGACATGTCCTATCAAGATGGAGCGTATTGCTAAACAAAAACAATCATATGCAAATGTAGCCAAAAACCTTAGCTCCAATTATGTACAAAATTTTCCAGCTATGCCAAAATCTCAGCCGCGTATTCAATCTGTGCCTGTCTCTACTGGTATGATTGCTAAGCCTCCACAAACAAAGAGCCCTGTCACTTTACCCGAGACCTCTCATAAAACTGTAGAGCAACAAATTAATAATGACACTGTTATTGATGACAGAATCTTAAATGCAATGGTTAAGACCCTGGTTTTGTTAGGGAATATGTCTGAAGACGTTCCTAAAAATGCTTCAAAAATAAAGGAAATTCTTTTAAAAAACTTGTAAACCTCTCAATGGAGGACTATTTATTTAGAATAGTACAACATAATATGCAAAGCTTAAATAATAAAAAACCGTTGTTACATTCATTCCTGCACAAACATAATATAGATATGTACCTTATTAACGAAACTTGGTTAAAATCTACAAGCATTCCCATTAACTTTCCGGGATATAACTTTATACATAAAAACGCTAAAAATGAACATGGTGGTGTTGGTATACTAATTAAAAATAAAATTAAATACAAGATTATTGACTGTCCATTCTATGAGGACATTCAAGTGCTAGCGGTGTCTGTTGAGACGCAGGCTGGCCCCATTGCAGTAGCTTGTATATATTGTCCTCCTAGAAAAAAGAAACGAATTCGCCTTAATAAATTAAGAACCATATTAAATAAATTGCCTAAACCTTGTCTTATCTCTGGAGATTTTAATGCACATCACATAGCTTTTGGTTGTGCCACAACAAAGTCACGAGGAAAAGAGCTATATGAAATGTTCGATGAATTAAATTTGTGTATTTTAAATACTGGAAATCCCACTACTATTCAGAGGCCTAATAAAACACCATCAGCCATAGATGTATCAGGCGCCAGTCCAGCTATTGCCCCCCTTTGTGAATGGTATGTTGGCGATGATTTATTAGGCAGTGATCACTACCCTACCTTTATTGACTTAACTGTTTCCCCGTTAATGTATAAATGTAATGATAATATAGTCAAATATTTATTCCACAAAGCTGACTGGACGAAATATAATTTAAGATCAAAAGAAGTTATTGAGACTTTTCAAACTGATTTAAGTAATCCCTTAAATTCCTATAATATATTTTGTGATATCTTAGATATGTTAAAAACTGAATGTATTCCATGTTTCATAGGCAACAACAACAAAGATAAACTCATAAAGCCACCTGCTCCTTGGTGGAATAACGAGTGTACAGAGGCAGTCAAAAATGCAAAACAGGCTCTTTTAATATATAGAACACAGTTTACAATAGAATCATTCATTGAATACAAAAAATTAAATGCATTAAAAAAACTTGTTTTAAAAGAAACTAGGATAAATAGTTGGAAAGTTATCTGTGAATCACTCAACAGATATACTCCTATATCTAAAATTTGGAACAATATTCGTAAGTTTAAACGTATGTATATATGTAAAAATAGGTACAAAAATGATGAATGGATTCCTGAATTTATTTCAAAGTTGTGTCAATCGCCTTCATCTGAAAGTTCTGATGTTAATTTGTATAACCTATTTAATTCTGAAGGAAATACACCAGCAGCATCACTTTTGCTGAAGTCATTTACATTTGAAGAATTATGCTTTGCTATTGATTCTAGAAAAAATACTACACCAGGCTTAGATCAAATTCCATATACAATGATAAAAAACTTACATGAGTCTAGCAAAAAAATACTATTAGATATTTTTAATGGTTTATGGAGTAAACAGTGCATTCCTGTTTCTTGGAAAACTCAATGTGTTATACCTATACTGAAACCTAACAAATCTCCAGATGATTATAACTCATACCGTCCTATTTCGTTAGCTTCTTGCATGGGTAAACTATTTGAACAAATGTTAAAAACCAGGTTAGATAATTTTGTAGAAAAACATAACTTATTACCTGAATTCCAATTTGGATTCCGTAGGGGTAAAAGTGCAAATGATAGTTTTGTATACTTCATTAATGATATGAAAAAATGTATACTATCAAATTCTTCAGCAGTCTGCGCATTCCTGGATGTGCAAGGTGCTTATGACAATGTTGATATACAACAATTGTTGTATGTGCTCCATGATATTGGCATACCTGGAAAGTTGATAAAATGGATTTATGAATTTTGTTACGATCGAACTGTCTTTGTTAAATTCAATAATATTTTACATGGCCCTAATAAAACTTTTAAAGGTCTTATGCAAGGGGGTTGTTTATCCCCACTGCTATATAATTTGTATACCTCTCAAATATGTAATTATATAAAAAGTGAAGTAAAAATACTCCAATTTGCAGATGATATTCTGATTTATTGTATGAATAGGGAAGTTGTTACTGCCCAAAATAATGTAAATGTGGCACTTCAGCAATTATACTTATATTACACACATAAATTAAAACTTAATATTAACTGTCAAAAGAGTTCAGTATTAGTTTTTGGCAGTGATGATCCTGTAAATATATTTTATGATAATGTAAATATTCAACATAATCGCCATCAAAAATTTCTTGGCATTTTTCTTGATGATAAATTAAAATTTGATAAGCATATAGATTCTATTAGTCAAAAAGCAATGAAAGGTGTCAACATTATGAGATGTTTAGCAGGTGTTTTTTGGGGTTCAGACCCAAATATTTTGAGTATGATATACAAAAGCTTAGTAAGAAGTCATTTTGATTACAGTTGTTTAGCATATTTCAATTGTAGTCCTACTCTACTGAAAAAGTTAGATGTAATACAAAATTCAGCATTAAGAATTATATGTGGCGCAATGAAAACAACGCCTATTAATGCTTTGGAGGCAGAAACATGTGTAGAACCTCTCACTATCAGGCGGCTGGGTACAGCTCATAGATTTTGCATAAAAGTTTTATCACAATATGACTCCATGTTGCTACAGAATTTAACCTTGCCTTCAGTGCTGAGTAGCTCAATTCCAAATTTTGCAATAACACCTTCAGATATCAAATCTAACAGGCTTCCTGTAATGAGTACAATTATGCACAGAGTGAAACAGGACACTATAAATATATATAAGTCAAATGTATGGCCACTATACTCTTGTACAGTAGATGCTCTTGTACATAGTTGTGTTAATATTGATTTTAGAAAAATAGATAATAAATATCACTTCAGAGAACAAATGGCAGATAAAGCTAATAAATATCAAATATATACAGATGGATCAAAATCTATGATAGGTGTTAAATGTGCATACTATGATCCTCAATTAAAGACTAGTAGAACTTATCAATTAGATAACAACTGCAGTATATTCACTGCAGAAAGTTATGCTATATACAGAGCATTACTGTACATACATAGCTTTAGAACAATAGATAATTTTATAATACTAACAGACAGCCTTAGTGTATTAATTACTTTAAAACAGTGTAATCTTACATATAAGCAAAACCATATAATACATAAAATTAGATCTCTGTTATTTACCAGCAGCAATTTGAACATAGAATTTAAATGGGTTCCATCTCATCAAGACATAGAAGGTAATGAAATTGTAGATAAAGCTGCTAATTCAGAACCAGATGAAGATCATACTGAAATTTTGGGAGTGCCTTTTACTGATTATTATGCTCATTTTAAAGGACAAAAGAGGGATATATGGAGTAACTATTGGAAAGATATTAGTACAGAGAAAGGACAATGGTATTTTGGAATACCAAAGGAACTGCCTGTCAAGCCATGGTATAGCAAAAACAGAGATGCAAATGAAAGAAGATTTATTACTATAATAAATAGAATGAGATTTGGTCATTGCTTAACCCCAGTACACTTATATAAAATAAAAGTAGTTAGCAGTCTAAAGAGTGCAGTTTCTGTGGTTATCCAGAAGCGGATCTTCAGCATCTGATATTGGAATGTCGTCATTTTGCACTACAAAGATTCTTATTGATATCGGACCTTTTGGAAATTTCTCCTGATGTACCTCGCCACCTTCAAGAAATGTTGAACAATGTGAACACATTTGTCGCATTATATAATTATGTATCTTCAACGCTCGAAAAGATATAAAACTTTTTTACGTAAACTGAGAAAATGTCAAACAAATAGAAAAATACACGTGAAGAAAACCATAGATTTGAACAACCGATTAATTTTGAAGAAAACACTGACATTGACAAGTTTAGTGAAGAGAATTCAGGAACCTGACTGCTCCATGACATGAAATTAAAACAATAAGTTATGGCATAAGGACAAGCATCCAAAGCCATGTTATTAAAAAAAAACATTTTTGATCTCGAATAAACCAGAGTATAGGTAATGTTACACATAATACAGAGGTAGGTAATCTTAAACATTTAACACAACAATTATAAACTTATTATACTGGTAAACATCACCACTCTATGCTTGAATCACAAGACTATTCTAAAGCAATAGGGGTGAACTTAGCTTTTGTTATGTTTTTTATTAATTTATTCAAAATTAGTGCTGCTACAGAGCGAGTTACACTAATGATAGTAAAAAACTTAAAAACTAGCACATATTACAGACAGTCAATTGAAATAATAATTACTATAATAAAATGTATCTTAAATGTCATATTGAAAAACAAAATTTAAATTACAAGTCAATTAAAAAATTACTACATAATGTCTACAAAATTACTACAATAAGTTTAATATGGTCAAAAAAATTTAGATGTCAAAATATTTACAACATTATTGTATGTTAATATCACAAATGTGATGTTAACAAAACGCTGTTTTTCAGTGAACCCGGGAGCTCGGGCTATGGTCTTGGCCGGACGCCTACGAACGTCACAAAACGCTTTATAATTGGGGCGTTCGTATAGCCTATCAGTTCCAAAAATAACACTCACAAACGCTAAAAATGATCACACGGGCCGTTCGATTTGGGACTTCGTGAGCAAAAATATCGTTTTCGCTCACGTTCGGATAGCTTTGAAAACGCTACAAATGACAGAGAAAAGTGATATTTTTGACCCATGTCTTACCGTGGGATCGTTGTGATCGTTTTTTGACAACTGCTGGTTTGACAGTTGTATTTGGCGCGATTAAAGAGTTTCACAAGTTTTTATATAGTATTTATATTTCATGTAGTAGGTACCTACTTGTTTTGTTAATTTTAGAAATTGATTCCATGTTTCGTACTGTGCAAAATTGTTAAAATATTGTCGGTTGTCAAAGTATGTTTTAAGCCGTTCGGATAGCATGCAGTAATTGGTGGTCAAAAATAGCAAAAGCTTCTATCCGAACGCTAATACACAAATGCCACTTTTGAAACTGCTACAAACGCAATCGAGCTAAAACGAACGCACCTAATACTTGCATACATATTTATAGATATTACTATTATCGACGTACAATTAAAACAGTGTCTGCTTGGACTCGTTTAGTTTATAGAATATTTTTACCAAATATAAACAAGATGTGTGGTGTGCAGTGACGGTGATTTAGTGTGTGAGGATGGGTGTGGTGTGTGTGCGTGTGGATGTATGTGTGTGTGTGTGTGTGTGTGTGTGTGTGTGTGTGTGATTTTGTGTGGAATTGCGTACGTATATTATTATTAAACGGTAACCTCTGCTTATCACAGATGCATTTCATCATAGACGAACTTACACTGCACCCTAAGTTCAGTGTTTAGCCTAAGCTAAATCTCATGTGCCTGTAATTTCATAATTGCTAACTGGCACTCAAGGACTTCTTCCGCAGAACACACTGTTAGATACTTGGCGACAGATTTTCTACTTGAGGATGGGAGCTAGCCGAGCAAGCATTCGCAAAAAGCCCTTCCACCATGCGATGAAGCTCAAGTCTTGCAAGTGATACTAAACAGTGATGTATAATAGTGTGTATTACTTCAATTAAAAACAACTTTTTTAGTGTTTAACTATTTTTTTTTTTTTTTTTATGCCTGATAGGATAACCTTTGACCACTATCTGACCTGATGGTAAGTGATGATGTGGTCGAAGATGTTGTTCAGACTAACCTAGAATTACTGGCTCTCAAGGACAGCTGCCGGAACACACCGTTAGGTGTTTGGCGACACATTTTCTACTTGAGGGTGGTAGCTAACCAGGCGGGCATTAGCAAATTGCCCTACCACCATGCAAATTTATTTATTTTATTAAGTCGACATTCCTGTCGCATATCACCGGTTAATTAGCAGTAACCTTTTATGTTAGAATACAAAGTGTATTTTATTTAATGTAGTCTTATTAACTAGATAATATTTTAGTATAGATTTATATCAAAAACTTTATTTGCTATAGCCTTTGTTTCATCGTCCAATTCCAGATCTGGATCATAGACCGCTCTGCGCTCATTCGTATGGTGGTGTCCAGGAGTTGTTCTGCATCAGTGTCCGGAGTCCAGCAGAGGTTGGGTAACGCGGGGAACGCGCTGCTGGTGCTTGGAAGGAGGCTTCCATTGGTGCAAGCTGATAGGAGATACGATGATTGGTGAGCTCTCTACTCTAGACTAGCTACTCTCGTTAGTATTTGGACTCGAGCAGTTGTTGGCCCAAACTGTGAAACGAGCCTGTTTGGTCACGTTCATAAAATATGAAGATCTAAACATTGCAGTCTTAAGTTTAAAAAATAATTACAAACCTATGAATAAATAAACAAAAAACCTCAAAACAACGATAGAACAGTGACAATTACCTTGTTATGGATGGCCTTTGGCGGTCTCAGATGTTGTTCAGGCTAACCAAGAGTTACTGGTTCACAAGAACAGCTGCCAGAACACACCTGGGTTAGGTGCTTTACGACAGATGTATTACTTTAGGGTGGTGGCTAACAAAGCTACCACCATTACCTGGGTATAACATTATTATAAGACAACAGACGAGGCCGGCAACGGCTATACATGCCCTCCGAAGCACTTGCACGCTCAGTAGTTAATGCCTAGTAGCATTACAATTACGGTCACCCATTCAAGCAGTAACCGCAGCGCTCTCTTTTTTAATTAGTTGATCGTATAAAAGATAAGCAAGCTACGCTGCGAGAAAAAAAAACTATTTGCTAAAACTGTTATTTTACTGATATCCAGGTGTGAAATCCACCTGCACGCAGTAGACCCGTCCAGCTACCAAGTGCTGCCGGTTGAGAAGGTTCTGGAGAGCATCGATGCGAAGTACGACGAGCTCAAGGACGCTTACCAACAGTACGGCGTCGAGACATTGATCGCTGCCAGCGCTGTTTCTAAAGGTATATCATTTTTTTAAAGGTATAGTTTGAGCATACGTCTCGTGCCAGTAAGAATATTTAGAAGTTCAACAAGTACAAACAAGTTTACAAAAAATGCGTTCAGCCAAATTAAAACGAATCTTTCAATCTGAAAACTAACCTGAAGCTAAAATTACTCTTTTCATCCATTAATTTGTCAAATTGCATGATCAAACTCAACAATTATAGGTAATCGAGCACCGCCCAACCCGACTAGAATTCTTCTGACTATTATTCCTACCAACTTACAAGTACTTCGAGTTTGCGACAACCGACATCAGTTTACTTTTTTTTTTACTTTTACCAAAATAGAACTATATACATTACTTCAGCTACTGCAATGTAAGCATTTAGACAACCTACAAGTTAGGTATTGCAGACTCACAGGCAGCCCATTACCTAGGTAGCGTGCCCAGCATGCTCCATCGTGCGCTCGTAGTAGTAGTCAAGACCTCCTGAGGATGCTTCGTGTAGAAACGAAACGCGACAAAAATTCTTCCGGTTTGGCTGCGTGGCATTTGTTACGTTACAGGAGAATTAGGCGGAATTGTCACTAGATATATTTATTATTTTTAGTGTAATTTTAAACTATTAATTTAACGTTTTCTTAAAATATTTTTAAAATATTTGTTATATGCATTTTTGCAATGCAATTTCAAAATGCATTTTGATTAGGCGTCGCATGGACTAAGCGCTCTCATAAGTTCTGGAACATACGATGAGACGAAAATTAAATGGACCGGGAGAGTCCAATTATTTTTTTATTCCATTAGTTCAATCAACTGAACAAAAGAGAAAATAAATCTCACGAGTCATTTCAATCCGTCTATTATATAATATATTGACGGATTTACTAGTAAATCTCTTATGCCTAAAATTTCACCAGCACCAATACCCTTCAACCAGAATACAGTTATGCGAACATAACCGTTTGGTGGTATAAATGGGTATGGTGGCATTACTTCCACTATAAGGACGAAAGAGTGATGTCATCGAGAGTGCTAAAGAGCTGTGCTTGAGGGCCAGTTCCCATATTAATGTAAACTAGGTCATACTTACCTATATGTTGCGACCTATATGGTAGAATGGACATCAGCCAGAATTCACTGATAGGTGCTTGGCGACAGATTTTCAAGTACTTATATACCACTTCCACCCTAACCAAGGGCACGGAAGGTCTGAGTAATAAATCAATAAATGTAATATTGTGAATGTTCCAGCTCCGGACAGCTTCGACCCAGCATTAGCAGCATTGATAGCGTTGCTGATCGTGCTGTTCACTGGCATCGTCACCTTCATTGTCGTCTGCGCGTGCTTGAAGCATTGGTGAGTACACATTTGTTCCAATCGGTAGTTATTTACACGTAAATGGTTGAAGTTATAAAAATGAAATAATCATGATATATGGATTATGTATATTTATTTTTAAAAAAATGGGCTCGAAGCCACAAACGTTTCTATTTGTTTTTTGACCGAAATAAGTGAGGTGTTTTTTTTTAGGTACATACTAAAGCTAGTTAAATTTATCTAGTATCTCTCTAGTTAATGTGTATTTGATAAAAAATATTCATAAAAAAAAATGTAAAACTTACCACATTAATAAATAAAACAATGCAAACATAAGTAGTAAAAAAGATTTGTCTGAAGTGCTCGTAGCGAAGTTTACTTAGCTGTTCTTAACCGATCAGCAAAGTTAAGCAACGTCCGCCGCGGTCAAGACTTGGATGGGTGACCGCCAGTGACATTACTACTGAGCGTTTCCGTGCTTCGGAGGGCACGTTAAGCCGTCGGTCCCGGTTGTTGTCTTAGGATGGCAGTCGTTATAGCATGGTGGTAGGGCATTTTTCGAATGCCCGCCTGGCTAGCTACCACCCTCAAGTAGAAAATCTGTCGCCAAGCACCTAACGGTGTGTTCCGGCAGTTGTCCTTGAGAGCCAGTACTTCTAGGTTAGTGTGAACAACATCTTCGACCACATCATCACCTACCATCACGTGAGATAGTGGTCAAAGGCTAACCTATCAAGCATAAAAAAAAACAAAAAAGTTTTAAATTAAATTATGTCCGCATGGTGGAAGGGCATTTTGCGATTGCCCGCCTGGCTAGCGACCACCCTCAATTATAAAATCTATCGCCAAGCACCTAACGGTGTGTTCCGGCAGCAGTCCATGAGAGCCAGTGAAATTACAGGCACATGAGACTTAATAACTATGTATCAAGGTGACGGGCGCAGTGCAATTCGTGACTTGTGACGAAATGCATCTGTTATAGGCAGAGGTTAGTCCGCTTAACATCAGGTGGGCGTCTAGCTGGTTCCAACACAATGTCAAGGATATATATTAAGCTACACAGAACTGCCATGTTTGACGAACTAAGCCTACAACATCTATATTTTTGATTGGTCAGGGTAATACCCCCACCATCGATGCAGTCCAGTAAAGGCGACAGCCTGGCTCGGAGGAGGATCCTGGAGGAGCTCTCCACAACCGAGAACCCACTGTGGCTGGAGACGAAGCTCCGACCTTATGAGGAACAGGAGCTCACCATGAATGTTTTTGGGGACCAACAGGAACAGGGGAATACGGAACCTGTGCAGGTGTGTTGTAATTACTTACCAATAAGTTTATAGTGTTCAAATGTTTTGATGACTTTTCGGAATACAAAATTAACAAACCATTTTATACTGCTTATTTTGAAATAAAGAATATTAGAAAGCATACGTACGCGTTTTTTAAATAGGGGTAAGTATATTTTTTATTTTAAAGTAAGCAGTATAAGTAAAAGCTGTTTTGGTATAGGTTTCTGACGTATATGCCCCTAAAACGATAAAGCTAATCAGTTGGCAGTGTCTCCAAAGTGATGTAATTTTAGATTTTTTTTTTCACATTAACAGTCTTTACGTCCACCGTTGAATAAATGCCTCCCCATAGAAGAGCCATAATCCCCACGCTTGACAGGCGTCTTCGGAATCGCAGTATAAAATGGCAGTTCTTCAAAAGGCGCTGCTGCAAACCTTCTGATGTTTTTCTCTCTATCGCTTCTTACGATTCACACGAGAAAATATAGGGGTACAATTCAAGCCGGGCATCCCACAGTTTTATTTTTTACTTACTTGCTTTAGAAATGATTTGTGGTGCTGATGAGTATAGACAATATTTGTAGTAATTTTAAAAATGTCTATAATTTTAATTTATCGACAATTTCTTTTATAAAATAGTGACTCAATAGAAAATGTGTTTCTGGATTTTGACGATCTTTTGCCTTTTCCACTTTTCCAATACGTTCAATTGCAAAAAGTAGATTGTAACGCAAATAAATCAATATTGTTTAACAACAATTGGACGGCTGTTAGCACGACAGTTCAATATGTCGTACCTATATTCTACCTGTTTTGTTTTGAATAATGTTATATTGTATGTATGTATGTATGTATGTTTGTTTGTCAGCCGGACAACACGTACGCGACGATCCAGCCTCACCGCGGCGCGGAACGGTTCGGGGACTACGCCACGCTCGGGGGGGACTCCCCCACGCCGCTTGAAGCTGCACTCGGATTCCAAGTAAACTATTACTTTAATTTATTATATAACATATTACTAGTACGTATAAATTTGATGTATTGCAAGAATTGTTGCGACTAAACTGACCGTACACCGTACGTGAAAAAAACATCTATTTAAAACTAAAATTGGAATAACACAAGAAGCGCCTTATAAAATGCTATGTATGGAGTAATGCAATGTTCGGCAGTAGGAGTTGGACATTAACATTAAAGGATAGATAAAGACAAGAAGCATTTGAAATGAGGCTTTGGAGAAGTATTGAAGGATTTTAGCATTCAGGGTATTTTGCGAATACCTGCCTGGCTAGCTATCACCCTCAAGTAGAAAATCTGTCGCCAAGCACCTAACGGTGTGTGCCGGCAGCTGTCCTTGAAAGGCAGTAATTCTAGGTTAGCCTGAACAACATCTTCGGCCACATCATCACATACCATCTGGTGACATAGTAGTCAAAGGCTAGCTAATATCAGCTATAACAAATAAAAAAAAACAGTCGAACAGAAACATGAGCTAATTAATTATTGGCAATTGTAAACGACAACAAATGTTTATTGTCAACTATAGAAAACGGATGGAAAGATGGGCTACCTAATACGCAAGATTTTGTGGGATATCATCTTAGAAAAAAATAAGAAATAGAGGGAAAGCAAGGTGTAGTTACTTTAATGAAAAAAAAATGTCATGTCTTCACTCAAAATTTTAAAGCTGACAATAGAAAAAGAATGGCGATTAATCCGTCGGCAAGAGCCCAGCTCTTAAATAATTAATGATAATAAAATATTAGCATGATACTTGTCCTCTTTATGGCATAGAGTGAAGGGCGCAATGCAATTTCAATATTTTTTTATTACAATAACGCATGCTCCGCGGATTACATTACAAAATCAGAAGATTACTAGACAAAAGAATATAGTCATGTGCGGGATTCGAACCACGGCAACCACCCCTATAGCCGGGGTATGCTCTGAGCTATCGGTCAACATGACCAATGACTAACTATAATTTGTCTTAACCGTTGTACGGAGATGGAACGACACCTGTAGTTCAACTTATTTTGTACTACAAACAAGACAATTTTTTTTTCTTTTATCTTTGAATTTGTAGCGCAGAGATCTTTATAATAATAATAATCAATTATTTAGCAAAATAAAGCATGTTGTACATAAAATACAAAGAAGCCCCTGGTTCCTTAACTAGGCTCAAGACTCGTGGCATACATATGGTTTTATGATATTATTTGAAGTTAATAAGGCAGGGTTTGTTTGTCTTGTCACTTTGAGTAATAAAAATCGGCCTAGTGTGAGTAGAATACACACAAGGTTGCGTATCAAAACACAATATGACACAAAAAAAACTGAATTTGTTGAAGCTCCCTTCTGTTATCACTTCCAAGCAAGTATTTTACCGTTATCTCATTGGTTAGACGATGAAGATCGTTTGTTGGTTACAATATTGCTTTGAGGAACTAACCCAAGCTCGATGCATTACAAGACTGGGACCAGCTCTCAAGAACAACAGCGCTAATGTCCGTGAGACGCCTTGCGACCGTTTCTCAAGTAATAGGAACCTTTCGTTGGAAATGTTCGAATTTATTCAATTGCCTATATGCAAATATGTTTTTTCATTTCCCAGGGCAGTACCTTCAAGCCGCCTTCACCTGATACTCCGGAGCCGCCACCGAGACCCTCAGGATTAGGAGTATTATAATAAATGTAATATTTATAAAGACAATTTTGCGAGTGTTGTAATTGAGACAAATTAAACTGAACTGACTGTGAAATTTGGGTTCACTCGGCCTAAGAAATAATATTTTTTATATGATGCCAGTATATTATAAAATTATATTTCAGATTAATGCGGTTGTTGTTGAATGGTTGACTCAATTAGTTGTTTTTTCTTACACAATATCATTACCTATTTTGAACCTTATCGTTCGAAAATGTCATATTTTATATGATGTTACTCTATTTACAAATTAAGATCTGTCTTCTTCATGTATTTATCCCACTATAAATGGGGTTGGTAACAACATGTATTTTCTTATACTATGTTCATCTTTCATACCCATCTTTCTTCACGCATCTATACCTTTTGTGGCCTTCCGCTGTCCTTATATCAATACTCTTTTAGTAAGGTTTCTAAACACTACCCATGGCATTCCCATACCACCCCAGTATGTGTGTGTTTGTAGCTATCTCTGATATTGATTCTTAGTCTATATAATTACATTTCTGAGGTTTACTGAGTTACCGTGGAAAGGTGAGCTGGAGCTGGAGAAGTCATGGGCAGGATTACTAGTACTGTATACAAAATCCTGTACATACTGAAAATATTTCTTTGAATTGTAAATGACAAATAAAGTGTGATCTCCGAACTAAACAGTATTAATCATAATGATAATAAATTATACCTACTTATGTATAATTAATTAAACTATAATGGAAGTTAGTACATAAAAACTATTTGTGATTGATTCAGTTTATGCTCAATTATTACGGTACATTACAAAGTAATAAAACAATTTAATTGAGATCAAATCATTTATAATATTATGGCATCATATAATAGTCTGTGACAGTAGATAATCGATGATCTAAAGACAGACATTTTCTATACAAAAACAAATTTGACGTAGTACTTTGTCCTACAAAATGTATACTTTATCCGTAAAAGAGATTGCTAAATTTATAGAATATCAAAAGATATTACTGATTTGTAGCGGTAACGTGGAGCTAACACAAATTGACCTATTAGTGCCCACTTACAAATTATAGATGGCATTCCATCTCAATTACATAGTTAAAAGAAGATGTAAATATATTTTATTTAATTTTACTTAGATGTAACGCATGTTGCCAATGTGTTATAAAATACTCTTTTTATATGAATCAGACTGAGATTAAAGTATAGTTTTATTGTGTTACCATAAACAATGACACATTGACAACGTCCAATTATATTAGAAAAATATGTAGGTAATATATTTTGATATAAATATTTTAAATACTTGTGATCATTCCTTTAAATTATGGCAAAAGGAAACGTGAATCTCAAACTATCTTAGCCACAATAAAACATTTTATAATGTACTATTTTTATTGCCATATTTTAAAAATTGCTACGCTGATGTAGTGCTACGACTTTTTGTATATACCATAACATAGTAAAGAAACAAAACATATTCCTATTACAATAAAAAAAGTGTTATGAAACGAATTTGAGAGAAAAAGAAGCTGATAAATGGACTGGACGCATTTTTGCTGTGTTAAATGAAACCACGTAGCGCGGTTGAAACTATAGTTGAACTAACTGTAAAGCAGAGTAAGCGTGCGTTTTAATCTAATTTGTGATAGTGTTTTAATGTAAAATTAAATTATTTTATTAACATTTTATTCAAGAAACAGAATTGTATTTTGTATCCCATTTTTGGCCTTTTCAGGGCATAAGAGATTAATAAATGTTGAAGAAGTCATTATTATTACATTTAAGAATTTTATAAAGTTTTTAATCAATAAGTCCCAAATACAAAGTAGGTAAAAGTATATGTAAATATGGGGTTATTTTACGATAAAGAAATGTAATAAAACGTGTAAGAAATGTTATTTTAATACAGTCTTTACTTATATTTTTTTAAAGTATCTAATAAACATTGCATATCTGAATTATCCAGAGGTATAGGCACAAGTGTCTAAAAAGCCACGACCCTACCGTTGGTGTCATGGCCGACTTGAAAAGGACAAAGCAGACTTACATATCAGCTCCTCTTCTTATTATTTTCACCGTAATTAGGAACCTTATTTTGTTCAATTAAAAACTTCTATACCCATGTTCATGACCGAATCCCCCGAAATCCAAATGAATTAACTCAATACACGAATACAAAAGAAACAAAATTACTATACATAGCAAGCATCAACGTCAAAACTCTTGTGTCAGATACTAGATTAATAGAGCTCAGTCATGCCATAAGATTTCTTAAATGGGATATTTTAGGCTTGAGTGAAGTAAGAAGGGAAAATGAGACGATAGAAGAGTACTCAGAATTTATACTCTACCATACTTCTACACAGAACGGGAGAAATGGAGTTGGGTTTGTAGTAAAGAAACACTTGAAAAACAACATTATACGCTTCAGATCGTTTTCGGACAGAGTAGCAACTTTAGAAGTACAATTAACCGAGAGCACATCTTGGTCTTTTATTCAAGTATACGCCCCAACAGAAACTTACTCAAAAGAAGACATAGAAATATTTTACTTAACAATAGAAACAACCCTTGCCTCATTGCATTCTAATAGTTTCATGCTGCTTGGAGATTTTAATGCAAGAGTGGGGGAAATGCAAAGAGGTGAAGAAATCATTTTTGGAAAATACTCTTATGGCGAGAGAAGTAAGCACGGTCAGATGATAGTCGACTTTGCCCTAGAAAAACATTTAAAAATCGTGAACAGTATGTATAAGATGAGAACGAACAAAAAATGGACTTGGCGACATCCGAATCGAATAAACTTCAATGAAATTGATTACATACTTACAAATCAACCAAACAATATTCACCAGTTCGATATAATAAACGCACTTAACTTCAATACCGATCACAGGATGATCCGCTGTAGGTTGGTTGTGCAGTTAAGCCGTAGTAGAAAGCACATCAAACCTAGTACCAACTATAAAAGAAATCTACCAGAAGTCACTGGGAATATAGCTAAATACTGGGAGAGTCGACTCATTGAATGCATGAAATCATCCAATGACGTTCAACAACAATATAATAGCCTAGAACATGAACTAAAACTCTTACTAAAGCAACTTCCGGAAAAAGAAAAAGAACAGCAGAGTTACATCAACAAAGAAACGAAAGAACTCTTGGATCAAAGACAAATATTATACACAGAAAAAAGAACAAAAGAAATACAATCTAAAATAACAAAATTAAGTAAAGAAATTAACAGAAATATTAAATATGAAAAGAAAAGGAAAAGACAAGAAACTTTGGAAAAATACATAAACAAGGCAGGAGCTCTACAGAAAGCTTATAGAAAGCTCAGTGAAAAATCCGAGTGGGTAGCAAATCTGAAAAACAAACGAGGTAGAGCAATTACTAAACGTTTGGATATTATAAATGAGGCTACAAGATTCTACAAGGAGCTCTACACGGAAAGAGAAAGGAAAGATGCAACAGGACATGTATCTCAACATCGCTCGATACCCGACTTAACCACGAAACCAGTACCACAAGGGATTCTAACCTCTGAAATAAAGTTCGCAATAAAAACGCAAAAGAATGATAAATCTCCAGGAACAGATAACATCTCAAACGAAGTGCTGAAATCTCTGTGTGTGCCGTTACAAAAACCATTACAAATTCTTTTTAACAACATCTTAGAGAAAGAAGATACTCCTGAGCAGTGGTCAAAATCAATAATAACACTTATCTACAAAAAAGGAGACCGCTCTGATTTAGGCAATTATAGACCAATTAGCCTTATGACTAACATCTACAAAATATTTTCGAAAATTATTCTACAGAGAATCACAACAGCTCTAGACGAACAACAACCGCCAGAACAAGCTGGTTTTCGAAAAAGATACTCAACAACAGATCATATCCAGGTCGTTACGCAAGTCATAGAAAAGGCAAATGAATACAACAGAACTTTGTACATATGCTTCATCGACTATAAAAAAGCATTTGACTCGTTGAACCATGACGCTATATGGACCGCACTAACACACCAAGGTATTGATAAAAAGTACATCAATCTTATACGAAGCATTTATGCGAGGTGTAAAGCTAAAGTACGGCTAGAACGGGAAGGTTTGGAATTTCCAGTGCAAAGAGGCGTTAGACAAGGGGATCCGTTATCACCAAAAATTTTTTCAGCGGTACTCGAATCCGTCTTCAGGGAACTCACGTGGGAGAGCAACGGGATAATACTTGATGGCGAGGCACTAAGTCACCTCCGTTTTGCGGATGACATTGTGTTGTTTGCGGGAAGCGCTCACGAATTAGAAACGATGGTTAGAGAGTTAGCGAGAGAGAGCAAGAAGTTTGGATTAACAATCAATCTATCTAAGACCAAGGTAATGACAAATGGAGAAAAGGAAAACGTAACTTTAGATGGTGAAGAGATAGAGTACGTTCAGGACTATGTTTATCTTGGGCAATTGGTATCGTTTGAAAGCTGCACTGAAAAAGATATTCATAGAAGAACTGCTTTAGCATGGAAAAAGTACTGGAGCCTAAGGGAAATATTTAAAAATAAAGAAATTAAGTCAAACATTAAAAAAAAAGTTTTCGACATAGCAATACTTCCTTGCCTAACATATGGTTGTCAAACATGGACACTAAGAAAAAAAGATGAAGAAAAACTAGCTATATGTCAACGAAAAATGGAGAGGAGTATGTTAGGGCTGAAGGTATCTGACAAAGTAAATAACAAAGTCATACGAAAGAAAACAAAAGTACTGGACCTTAAGAAAAGAGTAAGACTTTTAAAATGGAAATGGGCGGGACACATCTGCAGATTAGAAAATGGTAGGTGGACCAAACGAGCAACATAATGGATACCACTGGAAGGAAAACGGAAAAAAGGCCGGCCAAAAAAGAGGTGGAGAGACATTTTTACAGAACGATGTGGACCAGACTGGATGAGGAAGGCTAGAGAAAGGGACGTATGGAGAGATTTAGGGGAGGCCTACGCCGTGGAGGCGACTACTACGGAAGAATTAGATAGTGAAAATCAAGACTAGGTTATATTAATAGTATATTATATTATGATAATTTGTAGATTTACTTTGTTTGCATCAAGTAGTAGAAATAAAGGCTTTTTTATTTATTTTATTTATTTATACCCATGTTCATGAAATAAATCTGTTTGAAATTACTTGATATGGCGTTGGAAAAAAAAATACTTTTATATGGAGCGGTCCGTTACTACACCGAACGAAACAATGAATAAAGATTTTGACGAACTTTTCACTCACGAAGGTACACTCTTCCATATATTTTAAATGTAGTTGCTTATACCTACTATTGCCTACTAAAGCGATCATATTTTGTATTTTATTGTTTTACTGTATGAACTATAAGAATTTACTTCCACATACTAAGACGTCGTACATTAGAAGCCTACCTGTACAAATTTGTATCAATAATTTACTGTGGACCCCACGACGTGCCTTCGTGAGTGAACGTGTTGTACCTTCTCCGTGTTTATATTTACTTAAATATTGCAATAAATTTATGACTACTACTTATTCTGTTCGCATATCATCAGGGCTAGTTAAATTATAACATTTATTTAGAGTGTCCATAACCATCCGAACTTGCTCCAAATAGAGAGAAAGTTGAGATTTCAAACATTCTTCTAAAACTTTGATGGAGTCGTGAAGCTGCAGGTAGAGTTGAGCCATTGTATTGAGTTTGAGTTGGATCAGTCTTTGGATCACCTCGTTGTACTTATCCTTCTCCATCTAGAATAAAAAAAAAACTTGATCAAGTACACTGAGAAAAATCTAAAGTCAAAAGCGCCCTAATGACGGCCAATTTATATGGTATAAGGCGAAAAACCGACCAAACGGAAATACGTACAAAAACGCCTTCCAACTAGAAGGCGTTAAACGAGGTCAGTGAAGGCGAATGTTTCTTTTCGTCTTCATTTAAGGTGTATTTTGTGGTCTTACTTAAATATTGACTTTTGATAAGGCTGATTAAGTCGTACGTTATAGTGATAATCACCGTATATAAACCGCCGTAAAAGTAAGGTATATTTTATGGTCAATACTGCAATTATTATCGTATAACAAGTTGCAATTCTGAAAATACTTTACGGATGGCGTTTTTGACGGTTGTGTTTATTATAAAACATGGTACATTTTTATTGATTGGTGAAAATCATCTTAAGAGTTGTGAATTCGTCTTACGTAGTTACAATTCAACGGTAAAAGGTCAAATTTGATTTAAGCCTTTGAGACGGTTTTCTCAGTGTACCTATGACTTTTGTCACACTAACCTACAGTTGCTGGAACGTTAATCAAAGCCTTGATTAGTTGCCATGGTAAATACTGAAGACCCGTTGGTCATTGGTAGACAATGATGCGACCGGCGACCAATGAGCGTTCAGTATTCACTCAGTTAACTGATCAAGACTTTTCCCGTGGTTTAGTCGCGCAAATATGCGCTATTTGCATGCAAACATTCGGTTCATAACGTGCTAAACTTACACCACGATAGCAATATGATGTCATCTATGACGTCACCTCCAGCTGCATACAACGCTCACAGAAAACAGGAAGAGCAGCGTGTGCACAAACGTCAAAGTCAAATTTTAACAGATTGGTGAGGAGATTGTTGTTTTTGTGGTTAGAATTTTATATTAAACAATCTTGTTCACAAAATAATACCTCGAAATGTAATACTACTTATGTTGTTAATTGAAGTAAAGGTTATTGTGGGTAAATTGCGAAGAAGCAAATTGACAGTTGAAAGATGCCATAAGCGCGGCTACTAATCGGTTTAAATAGTTTTTTTTATGCCTGATAGGTTAGCCTTTGACCACTATCTCACCTGATGGTAAGTGATGATGTAGTCGAAGATGTTGTTCAGGCTAACCTAGAATTACTGGCTCTCAAGGACAGGTGTCAGAACACGCCGTTAGGTGCTTGGCGACAGATTTTCTACTTGAGGGTGGTCGCTACCCAGGCGGGCATTCGCAAAATGCCCTACCACCATGCTATTACGACTGCCATCCTAAGATGATAACCGGGACCGAAGGCTTAACGTGCACTCCGAAGCACGGAAGCGCTCAGTAGTAAGGTCACTAGCGGTCACCCATCCAACTCATGACCGCGGGCGACGTTGCTTAACTTAGCTGATCGGTTGAGAACAGTTAAGTAAACTTCGCCACGAGCGCTTCATTATTTCAAAAAGTTTGCGTGCAAACAGTGAATGTTTATCTGATCTATGGTGCATATTCCCGTATTTCAGTTATGAACCAAACGTTTACATCGTATTCAAGGACAGCAGTGTTTGCATGATTTAAACCGTAGTGTTGACATACCTTCCAGAAACTGGAGGCTAGTATATAAAAAAGTCTAAAGAAGAAAATCACAGCTATTTTGAATAGAAGCAATTGCCAGTTTCTACAAAGAAATACATATGCTCATATCTTACATATTGTATTAGGCACATGTTTGCAGCTCCCTCGTCGTCAGGGTTCTCTGTGCGGCAAGTTTTTACTAAATATCTGTAGCCTCTCCGCCATTTACGACTCTGCAAATCATGCACATTACAATATATTTCGTTACACGATAAGAGGTTATTTGGTGTTGGTATTGATTTTTATTCTGTGGTACCTATTGATAGCCTCTATCCAATTTAATACAGATTTGAAAGTAGGAACTGATGGTCGCGGGTTCGAATCCCCCTCGTAGGCGAATTTTTCCTATTATTGTTTTTACAAAATTGCTTATTCGCCCAGAAGGCTTTAATGCAAAAATCACAATGTTAAGATCCATAACTTATCTTTTAATAGGTACTATTTGGTGACGCCAAAGCCTTGAAAATAGTGGACTGTAATTTCGCTGGTTCTAAGAAGAAAAAAAACATGGAGATAATAAAACGTTCGTTGAGAAAAAATATATGAAACCTGTTACCTTGGTAAGTTGAAGGACGCTATCGCTGGAGGTTGAGTCAATCCATCACATGAAGATAGTAGGCACTTGACACAATCACATAGTCCCCTACCGGCCGGTATTATGCAAAATAAAATGTATCTTCTTAATTAACGGGAGCGCGCGCGCACGTCGATGGTCGACGAAAGCTTCGTAAGCAGTGTTTTTCACTAGACGGGTCTACCGTCGGATTGGCCATCACAACAGATAGTGACCCACCAAATCTCAAAGAAAACAAGACTTCAATGCTTTGTTTCCCTCAACGAACTTAATCAGAAATAATAGTAGTAAAAATAATAATAATAGACTTTTGGCGCAACCATTCCCCCCGGCCTTGAAAGAACCCCTTTCAAAACACGAAAGAAAAGTAAACCTTCATAAATTTAAATTTTATATCCTAATATTTGACTCTACATCAAATTGAACCTTGTTGTATCCTTATCCTAACACATATGCTTATATTATAATTTGAATAAACACTAAACACTACCAATTTACCTACTGTGTCGGAAGAGGACACAACTTCACAACAGGTCTTAGATAAGACCCAAACTTAGTACGTACTTGTGCCACTCTCACATTGCCATCCTTACCTGCCATAACTGATTCGATGACACCTAATGGCCACTGGAGTGGCATAGTATTGTCTTGCATTACGACGACTATCATACCTTCTTTAATTGGCAAGGAAGGAGTATTCCACTTTTGCCTCACTTGAAGTGTATGCAAATACTCCCTGCGCCACCTCTTCCAAAAAGATTGAACGAGTTGGTCTAAGAGATTAAACCGCTGAATAAGGTGCGAAGGAGTACTCTCCTCTATTTCATGAGCTGGCATGAATCTAAGCGGCGCAGTGTGTAAAAAATGCGCAGGAGTTAAAGCTTCAGGTTCCGCGGGGTCTGAGCTTTGAATAGTCAATGGCCGTGAGTTTAATAGGCACTCTATTTGAGTGAGAACTGTTAGAAGTTCCTCAAAGGTTAGAATTTGAGTTCCAATTACTTTATATAAGTGCGTTTTCACGCATTTCACCGTACTCTCCCAACTACCTCCCCAATGTGGTGAAGTCGGTGTTATCGTTTTTATCGAGACTCTATGCTCTGACAGTTCCCTTTCCCAAACATTGTGACATTGTCGTGCAAGGAAACTGTAGAGCTCACGTAAATATGTTCGAGCACCTATAAAGTTTGTGCCGTTATCTGTGTATAAACACTTTATTGGCCCTCGGCGTGACAAAAACCGTTTCAATGCTGCGAGAAAACACGCCGTACTCAGTTCACTCACTAATTCTATATGTAGAGCGCGCGTGGTAAGGCAAGAAAATATACAAATCCATGCCTTATGGCTTTTAATACCTCGACCGCGACGCGGTGTTACGAAAAACGGACCCAGATAATCACATCCTGTAAACAAAAATGCTTTACTAACTTCCCTAACGCGAGGCTCAGGAAGATCTCCCATGATAGGAAAGGTAGCGCGTGGTTTATTACGGAAGCAAACGTTACATTTTGATACCAAGAATCTAATAATTCGTCTCGCTGAGAGTATCCAGAACTTAGACCGAAGAATGGACATCAGTAACTCAGGACCGGTATGTAAATATTTTTCGTGATAATATTTAATAATTAATTCAACAATATGTCCTTTCTTTGGTAATAACAAGGGGTGTTTGTATTCAAAGGACTCCTCCGAATTGATCAAACGTCCACCAACTCGTAACAAACCATTTTCTAAAAATGGCCGTAACTTTATCAAAGACTGTGAACATTTTTTATTATTCTGAATGTTCTCAATGTCAAAGCAGAAATGAAATTGTTGAACTGATCGAATAATCTCTCTTTCAGCAAAGTCTCTATCAAACAAAAGTAATAGGCCCACGATTTAGTATTCTTGCAAATTTAAAAACATAGCATATAGTTTTTATCAGTTTATCCCAAGAGGAATATCGCTGAGCTAAAGTATACAAGAAAGGTTCTACCACCTTTGTTGAAACTAAAGTCGCACTTTTAACCTCTGGTAAGTCAGAAATGTTTGCCTTACTTATAAAGGGCTGGACAGGCCAATCACTTTTAGGCAGGGATGCCCAAGGAGGACCTCTCAACCACAGTGGATGATTAATCAGCTGTGCGGGGGTTAAACCGCGTGACAGACAATCGCTGGGATTTTCTGAGCCTTTTACGTGATAAAAGTGTTCAGAAGATAAGTATTCATGCAATTTTGCAATACGATTGGCCACAAATGTTTGCCATCTATGTGGCGAGCTATGAATCCAATTCAACGCTACTGTTGAATCAGAAAAAGCAAGTATTGATTCTATAGGGTACCTTTTAGAGTAGGTATCAAAGACTCTTTTGATAAGTTTGGAGAGCAGTAGTGCTGCACAGAGCTCTAGTCGCGCGAGGGAAATAACCTTTAGTGGCGCAACTTTAGACTTGGCGCATACCAACTCAATTTTGTTGCTATGATCAGTGGATACATAGAGGTATACCACCCCTCCATAAGCCCTTTCACTTGCGTCTGCAAATCCCAAGATGGTGATAGTGCACTGTTCTATAACGCCAACATGGCGAGGAAACTTCATCGTCGCAATAATCGGCAATTCAGTCTGGAACTGACTCCAAAGCTGAATAATCTTCTGTGGGGGTAGATCATCCCAGCCCACTTTCATATTCCATAGCTCCTTAATTAGGAGTTTTGCGTATAATATTATAGGAGCGACCAATCCTAAGACGTCGAAGAGACGAGCGACTGTAGATAAAATATTTCTCTTTGTACAAGGCCGATTCTCAGGCGTGACTTTGAAGGCGAACACGTCATCGCTCGGATACCAAACTAGACCTAATATTTTGAGAGTGTCAATTTTATCAAACTCTATACTCTGAGAGAGTCGATGCGACTCCGGAATTTGCTCTAAGACGTCTTTACAATTACTGGACCATTTAACAAGCTCGAAACCTCCAGCCATGAACATCTCAATTAGCTCTTTAGCCGCCTTTACTGCTAAATCAGGGTTGATTATAGAGCTTGCAACGTCATCCATGTAGAGGTCTCGATCAACAATTTCCTTTGCTGTAGGAAAATTCAAGCCTTCATCGCTTGATAACTGAGATACAGTGCGTAGAGCCAAGAAAGGACTGCACTTAAGGCCAAAAGCGACTCTACAAAATTCAAATATATGAATTTGTCCGTCTTCATACAGTCGCTGTATATCAGGTGCGGTCCTTGTCTCGCTTGGATTAAATCTATACAGAATTCTTTGAAAACAACGATCCCGCGGACGTACGCCAATTCTTAAGTACATTTGTCGTACGTCGGCGGAGATAGCCACAACAAACAATCGCAGATTAAGAAGGATCGTAAACAGATCCCTTTGTAGGTTAGGACCTGCGTGTAATAGGTCATTCAAAGACAATCCATTATCGGATTTAGCGCTCGCGTCCAAAACGGGTCTAACTTTTGTCGTCATTTTGTCTTGACGAATAACTGCGTGATGTGGTATATAATAATTACGGTCCTTAATATCGACCGATTTCACCTCAGACAAATAAGACTTGTCTATATATTCTCTAATAATATCGTCATAAAGAACCTTTAACATGGGTTGTGAAGAAAATCTACGCTCTAAATATGCAAATCTACGTTTTGCTGTACCATAAGAATCCCCTAAGGACTCTGGCTCCATTTTAAAAGGCAAAGCTACCTCATACTCACCTGTAGGTTTTCGAGTAGTAGTTGCAGCATAAAAATCCTCGCAATATTTATCCTCCGCATTAACAATAGGCAGGCTATCCACATTCTCTATCTCCCAAAATTTTCTTACCAAATTCTCTACTTCACCACTAGTGAAAGCGCAAAGTGCATGAGTTGTTGAAGGTAGCGACAGAGTGGGAGCTTCACCTAACACAACGTAGCCTAACACAGTCTCTAATGCGTTAGGCGCGCCCGAAGAATTTATAATTTTACCTCCAAGCAAAATCTCAGCAAATAAATTTACACCAATTAAAAGGTCAATCTCTCCCGGAGTTCCCCATGACTCATCCCCAAGCGGAATATTTTTTAAATTGTCAAACAACTCTACATCGATTTGACAAGTCGGCAAGACACCTGTTATTTGGTTCAAAACCATAGCTGTGATATTATATGTAGAACCCACGTTAAATCGTGACCTAAAGCTAACATCAACGGAACCCTTAACGGCTTGTGATGAGCCACCGATACCCTTTACTGTCAAAGTAGCTTCGCGATTGACCTTCAGTCCCAACTTGTTGCAACATTTCGTCGTCATATAATGTTTCTGGGAGCCTGGGTCTAACAGACATCTAATAGGTACATCCCGACCATCACGAGCGGTCGCAATGACCTTAGCAGTAGCGAGTACCTCAGTGGTACGATTACGCGGAATACATTTAGTTGATGACAAAGAGCAAAGGGACACTTCCGGATCCGGGTCCGAACCCGGAACAATTTCATCAACGATAGATACTGTTTTACAGTCACTCTCAACCGCGACCGCTGTCGTAATAGATTGGGGCACAGCTGAGGTGTTATTATTATTACCAAAATGCAACAAAGTATGGTGCTTGCCATTACACTTATGACATGCAGAACGAGAGTTGCAATTTTGTGAAGTATGTTGTGTACTCAAACAATTAGTACACGCGTGAATTTCTTTTATACATTTAAACCTATCATGTGGATTAAGCGACAAAAATTGTTTACATACATATAGGTGCTTGTGAGAATTATCTCGACACAAAACACAACTGCTGCAAGTGGGCGTAGCTGGCTGTGCAGACACATAGGACTGATGCGTTCGCGTCGATAAACCGCGCGTTTTCATCACGCTACCACTGTTTATCACTTGACCGCCCGACTTGTCAACAACGATTGCGGCGCTCGGAACAGTACCGGAACGCTGCGACGTGCGATACAATATTTTTACTTGTTCTCGTATAAAAGATACAAAATTATCATAACTAGGCATCGAACTAGTACCTCTGATCGACATTTCATACGCCTTTGCTGTTTCAACATCCAACAGCTTAAGGCCCATATAAACAAATATAAATTCACTAAGATCAGGAATTTTTAATTGCTTCAGAGCGGCTATCAGTGCCGCGTACTTATCAATAAGTTTATCTAATTGCATAGGTGAAGGACCAGCAGGCTTCAACGAAAACAATTGATTCAGATACGACGTACCTAATGCTCGTGTATCCTTGTATTTCGTTATTAACGCCTGCCAAATAATTTCATAATTTTCTGCTGCAGGCACTAATCCCGCGCAAATATCCCGAGCTCTGCCAGTCAAGTGACTCATCAGATAATGAACCCGCTCGGTATCAGTCAATGATATATTATCGTGGATTATCCGTTTAAACGTTTCGTAAAAGTACGGGAACGATTGTATCTCTCCGTCAAAAGTAGGTAGTTCTATCCGAGGGACTTTAATGGAGTCTTTCCTTTTGTCATAATCACACGCACTGGAAGCTGCGGGGATGGCCGCCGATGACGGCGGTTCTAATTTATTTAAGTATGCCTTTATGTAAAAGTACAACTCATCAAACGCGGTCAGTGACTGATAATTGATAACATAATCTTCATCTTGTTCTAAGTTATATGAATTAACATCATCTACAACCTTTTTATATTCTTCTCGAATCATATCTACATGACGACCATGGACTATAAAAGCTTGACGAGATTTATCCTCTTCTTTAATCTTCGGTATTAAGTTATAAATAGACTGAATTTGGCTAAACAACTGCGCGCGCTTAGCCTCAGCCAACTTGATGTTTTTAGTTAATTGATCCATAATGAAGGATATTATTAGAATCACAAAACAATGTATTCAAGTAACGAAATCACAATACGTGCGGGATCAAGTACCTATAAACCAAGTACTTAATGTATAACGGTATAATACGAAAACGCAATTTTCTTAACTATAAAAACTACGTGCGAAATTGTATCTACAACTAATGTCTAACAAATAAACACGTATCTGCGTGCGGTAATATATATATATATATATATATATATATAATGTTTAATCAATAAACATAACGCATGTCACTGGTTCACTAGCAAATATAGTATAATTCGGCCGATAGATGCTACAAACAACTATAATACAATAGGTAGATAGTTGTTACCTACGTGCGCACAATATTATATCCCTACCTTGCGGAAAGTACAATAAACCCGTAATAGCTATTACGTACATGGACGCATATAACCATATATGAACACTAAGCAAGCAACCCAATCGTCCTATAATAATGAACTTTAGGCAAACGTGAAAGTGGCGAAGTTGGCGAATGTGATTGCACACAACAGATAAATAATTTAACAAAAATAGTGATACAAGTCGATGCGGTTTAAATAAATTGCTATTACTATTCTAATAATAAGTAGATAACAAATCGAAGTGTATAATCTAATGCTATGCGATTACTAATTACGTGTTGAGTGCAATTATACGTACATGTGGGTAGATTGAAAACGCTCACATCGGTGCTGTGCGAGTTCAATTATTACAACGGAACCGATATGCATTCAATGAAATATAAAAGTAGGCATATATGTAATTTGTAGCAGTATAATATTATTTTAAACAATAATTAACGATAATTATCATAAGTTTATAAGCAATAACTCACAAATTGCCCAGGTAACAAACGAAGTAGGAACAAGCGATTTTAGCCATGTCGCCCATACAATAAGGTTCAATTTGACAGACTAGTTAAATATATTAAGTTAACTGCAATCGAGAATGTTCTATATTATGAATTAATTTTTCGTAAATATTACCCCAGTTTTATTCGGCTCGTTGGACCAGAATTTATGGTGACGCCAAAGCCTTGAAAATAGTGGACTGTAATTTCGCTGGTTCTAAGAAGAAAAAAAACATGGAGATAATAAAACGTTCGTTGAGAAAAAATATATGAAACCTGTTACCTTGGTAAGTTGAAGGACGCTATCGCTGGAGGTTGAGTCAATCCATCACATGAAGATAGTAGGCACTTGACACAATCACATAGTCCCCTACCGGCCGGTATTATGCAAAATAAAATGTATCTTCTTAATTAACGGGAGCGCGCGCGCACGTCGATGGTCGACGAAAGCTTCGTAAGCAGTGTTTTTCACTAGACGGGTCTACCGTCGGATTGGCCATCACAACAGATAGTGACCCACCAAATCTCAAAGAAAACAAGACTTCAATGCTTTGTTTCCCTCAACGAACTTAATCAGAAATAATAGTAGTAAAAATAATAATAATAGACTTTTGGCGCAACCACTATTAATAATACAAGTACGTTTAGTACTATTATAATTGTTACAGTTATTATAAATGTTACAATTGTTATATAATATCTTGCTATGAAACTTTGCACTTACTTCCTTTTCGACCTGTTCGACGGCTTTTATCTTATCGCTATCTTCAGCCGTAACAGTGGTCAGACATTCGTTCTCATCCCTGTAGTATCTCTTCTCCGACTTTCTAATTTGACGCCGATGTAAGAACACACATTCCGTCCACTGCAATAAGAAAACAGATTGTTTAAATGTGCATTACTCTACAATAACGGAAAGTATTTTAAATCTTGAATTGAAATATGAAGCCAGCACAAATGACATTTTGGCGCCAAAACAGCGTCACGTAATAACAGCCTCGTAAAATACTTTTACCTACAAGCGCAATCGCGTGCTAAGCGAAAATCACATTTACAATTTACTAGAGCACAAAACTGTATACTCGGGTCCTCTGTCTCCTGATTTTGGACTGGGTGACGGCTGGTTCGATTCCCGCCCGGGATAAGCAGAATTGTGTGCTGTAATAATTAGTAAAAGGATAACAGATTCGCCAAGTTTTGTTTTTATTTTATGAGATTGTGAACACGCACGAAGATCATCTGCATAGCAGGCGTTCTTGCAAACCTAACAATATTAAGATCATCTGATGTTAATCAGTGACCTCTGCCTAAGAAGCAGATGCATTTCTTTACAAGTGAGGAACTGCACTGTGAACATCACCCCGAGTCATACAATTGATTTCAAGCATATATGTAGGTATATCTTATTTGTCTTTGTTTATTAGATTGAAGGATATCTTAGATTAATATACATACATTAATGCTAAGATTACTCTCTTATTACTCTTACATGACATTCGCCACATGACAGTATCGTATCATTTACCTTTGAATTGTAATCGGTTCTTCTAAAGCTGTGTTCCTTATGCCTGTTCATCTGCACCCTGTACTTGGTGGTGACGTTAACTCTCTTCACCTGGATGTCTACTAACCAGGTGCTCATCAAAGTCCTGTCTTCCCGGTCTAGCTTTATTGAAGAGTTCAGATTCGTTTCGTACAGCTGTTTTAGTGATTGTATATTATTCATCTCCTGTAATATAATTTAATGTAGCAGTTTGAAAATATTTTTATAATGAGATGTGACAGTAGGTCCACTTTAGTAACTAAGTAGTAACCTCTGCCTATAACAGATGCATTTTGTCACAAGTGATGAACTTCACTGCATCTGTCACCCTGAGAAATAATTATTAAATCTCATGTGCCTGTAATTTCAATGGCTCTCAAGGACAGCTGCTGCAACACACCGTTGGTGACAGATTGTCTACTTGAAGGTAGAGGTGTTTAGAGTAGAGGTGCTTGGTGACAGATTGTCTACTTGAGGGTGGTCGCTAGCCAGGCGGACATTCGCGAAATGCTCTTCCACCATGGCGGTGAAGTTCAAACCCGCGGCGGGAATCGAACCATGGTGCTGAACGGCAGTCCATAGCTAATGCCACTGAGCTATCACTACTTCAAAATTACTAATATATTATGTGATTTCGAAGTTTTCCTTTCCGCTCCCTACTCCAAATTCACTCCCCATTTGTGCATATCAAATCATCTTTCATACAGATCCTGCATTATATTTATTTCGTCTTCTTTTATAGCAAGAACAAGTAAGGACTGACGATGCGTCCGTATTGCACTACTATACAGGGGTAGAATGCTAACAACCCTTAGGGTTGACATCTGCTAGTCCTATAAAACACTTTGAGATATTTTTTGATTGTTTTAAAAAAAAATACATTTTTTTTTTTTTTTTTTGTTTTAATGCCTACTCCGAGCCTAGAGCGCCCGCTGCGGCAACACTGGACCGCGCCGTGGTACCTTTGAATAGAGTTTTGGATATTTACATCGCACAAGAGACTTTTGACATCAGGTGCTCCTCGTGCTTATTCAATCAAAAACATGTGAAAAAAACAAAAGAAAATTTAAATTAAAAAGAAATATAAAAAACATGTTCTTTTTCATAACCAAAAACAAAGTTATGTCAAAATGTTTGTTAGGCTTAGGACTAGCAGAATTCAACCCTAAGAGTTTGTTAGCATTTTACCAATAACCCTGTATACGCACTTACACTGAACTTAAGTTTCACCAGCTGCAGAACAGGCACATGCAAATGTATATCGCAGTGAATAAGTTCAACATACTTTCCAAGTACTCCTAAAACGTCTCTGGGTACTATTTGTAAACTGTAGATCAACACTAAATGCAATTTGTACACGTCTGTACTTTTCGCAAAGCCGACGAAGTCTAAGTACGACCAGAAATAAACTGTAAAGAATTTACAGTGATTTCATTCTCTTCTCTCACATTTCTCTTATTTAACTATCTTTTGTGGGAATCGTCTAATAAAACAGTGCTCAATTCCTTTGACAATGATAACCGAGCGGTAGGTAATAGCCAGAGATCAGAGAAACAAGGTTTCTTTCCTTGTTTCCTAATCTGAGGTAATAGCTAGACTGTCGCATGTCGTGCCGCAGGTCCATGATTCGATGCCCCCCGCCGGCGAGCTTGAGCTTCTCCCCATGGTGGAAGGGCATTTTGCTAATGCTCGCCTGGCTCTAGTGAAAAAAATATTTTTTTCGCCAAGCACCTGTGTTCCGGCTTCTGGCCTTGAGAGCCGGAAAAATTACAGGCACAAGAGACTTAACAACTATATCTCAGGTGCAGTGAAGTTCGTCACTTGTGGCAAAATGCATCTTTTATATGCATCCTGCTTGTTACGTCACAATAACATAAAAAAAAGGAAGAGAGGTGGATATCTAATGATGACCCGGAACTCGTGTCTCCGTGTAATATAGACAAAAGTAATGTTCATTGGAAATCAACTAAATGTACATGCCTATCTATCCTTAAATTTGATCTTACCTCAAACGCACCACCATTAAAAAGTACCACCAGCAAAATAGTGCGTAGCATTTTCTAAAATATTTAGGTAATCAATTTTATATAAATAACCGAAGTTAACACTAACTAGTACACATCAAGAAAATGATTGAGTTACTGGACTTATCTACAGTAAATCAAGTTCACGTTGTAGTAGTTAGTAAAGTTAGCAAAATCTATATATAAGTTATATAAATCACTTTTGCAAATTATATAGCATATGCAAAGTATTTGTTATAATTAAAATAAAATAAAAACCGACTTTAAACATAAAATACGCATTCTCAGGATTCATCATCATCATCATCATCGGCCGGAAGACGTCCACTGCTGAACAAAGGCCTCCCCCATAGAACGCCACAAAAAACGGCTGTTAGCTACTTGTAACCACTGGCTACCTCCAAATGTCTCACGGTAACTTATGTCGAGATATTCTCTTCAGCGCATAACGCAGAGAGGAAAATAAGGTCATACCTTTTCTTCAAATTAACTGAAGTAATAATTATGCAATAATTAAATATTCAAAAATACCGTGTAGGCAACTCCATATTTATTCGAAGCGCTCGTAGCGAAGTTTACTTAGCTGTTCTCAACCGATCAGCAAAGTTAAGCAACGTCACGCGCGGTCATGAGTTGGATGGGTGACCGCTAGTGACATTACTACTGAGCGTGCACGTGCTTCGAAGGGCACGTTAAGCCGTCGGTCCCGGTTGTTGTCTTAGGATGGCAGTCGTTATAGCATGGTGGTAGGGCATTTTGCGAATGCCCGCCTGGCTAGCTACCACCCTCAAGTAGAAAATCTGTCGCCAAGCACCTAACGGTGTGTTCCGGGAGCTGTCCTTGAGAGCCAGTACTTCTAGGTTAGCCTGAACAACATCTTCGACCACATCATCACTTACCATCAGGTGAGATAGTGGTCAAAGGCTAAACTATCAAGCATAAAAAAAAAAAAAAAAATCTTAACCGTACCTATAGAATCTTCAGAGATAAATATATTAACTATTTAACGCCATGAGCGCTCGATGGAGAGAGTAATATAATATAACCTTTGTTGGGTAGTCGGAATTTATTTACTAAATATTACTTAAAACTATACAAATTATTGAATTATTAATATTATCAAATCAGTAAATATCTCATTCAAGTTGGTAGAGTTCCATTACATGTTAATGACCTCAACTTCAACAAATAATAAATCTTGAATTGAGTGTTTGATATTTTAAACATATTTATGACATTTTTATAGCTTTCCATGCATTTAAGATTTAGCTTTGTTTTTAGTGACCTCCGAGCATCCGCAGCGGACGATATCGTCCATTCCTATTGATATAAATATCTACGATGCGCATCGGTTAAAAATGATAATAACTTTATTATGCTTTCTCTATAAAATATCACTGTTTTGAAAAGAAACCTGTTTTGTTGATTTTTCATTACAAAATCAATTATACAAGTATGACTTTACAAAAATACAAATTTACGGGAATTTAAAATTATAGTCATGTGCGGGATTCAAACCCGCGTCCGTCCACCCCTATAGCCGGGGTATGCATTAACCAACTCATAACTCTAATTTGTGCTCTCGTTCTGAGTAAAAATTAGAGTCATGAGTCATTGTGTCAGCTCAATTGGTTAGAGCATACCCCGGCTAAAAGAGTGGATGGACACGGGTTCGAATCCCGCACATGACTATAATTTTTTCTCTCGTTTATTTTAAATTTTGTAATGTAATTCGCCAAGCAGGCGTTATTCCCAACATAATCCCATTTCTGAAGCGCTCGTAGCGAAGTTTACTTAGCTGTTCTCAACCGATCAGCAAAGTTAAGCAACGTCGCGCGCGGTCATGAGTTGGATGGGTGACCGCTAGTGACATTACTACTGGGCGTTTCCGTGCTTCGGAGGGCACGTTAAGCCGTCGGTCCCGGTTGTTGTCTTAGGATGGCAGTCGTTATAGCATGGTGGTAGGGCATTTTGCGAATGCCCGCCTGGCTAGCTACCACCCTCAAGTAGAAAATCTGTCGCCAAGCACCTAACGGTGTGTTCCGGCAGCTGTCCTTGGGAACCAGTACTTCTAGGTTAGCCTGAACAACATCTTCGACCACATCATCACTTACCATCAGGTGAGATAATGGTCAAAGGCTAACCTATCAGGCATAAAAAAAAAACATAACAATATTAAAAATATACAACTATGAGTTCTCATAAAGTGTTGCTCTTTCTAAAATGTACATCCAATGTCTGCTGACTGTACTTGCTACTGCACTGCATTGATAGCTTATTTTGATAACCTTAGCTGATAAGGTTATCATATCGTTAAGTGCATAACAAATCAAGTACTTATTTTTCTAAGTATTATACTACTTCCTAACGTAAGTATCGTTCTACTTCCTAAGTATTATATTATATTATGTACCGTCTGCTCGCAAAGGTGGCATCACGTGTTACACACACTTATCAGAAAACGAGGCAGCGATTAGCAAGAAAATACACAGAATAGATGTCGTTGTTCCCCTGATTTCTCCTTCACAACAGAGCCGACTCAATTATTTTTAACCGACTTCAAAAAAGAGGTGGTTTTTCAATGTCCCATTTATTTGTTCTTTATTAAACAATATTTGTTCTTTATTAAATAATATTTGATAGCAATTATTTGTACTAAATCGTCGATTGCCCCCATTATACTGGGGCGCACGAAATATACTACCTATTTATCTCGTCCTCAAAGAAGAGAAAATTCACGCAAATACTCGCAGATAAGTGTCAAAATTGATTAAACTAAGGCGCGCATCTTAGTGTTGGTCGACAAGTTGCCACGGGTAGCCAAAATACAGGTGAACAAGGACGATTGACTCCAATCATGCTTCTCAATGATCTCAGCTCCACTGCATTTATTCTACTTTCATGCTTTTTCTGCCAAAAGATGGGTACATCTTTCACTCCCATATATTATTGTGGGAACCAACACTCCTCCTCGAACAGCCAGACAAGCTTTTTTAGACACTTTCAGACTGTTCATAAATGCGTGCAATGCTCCGTTCACCATGTTTCCAGCATTCACTCTGCTTTCTATATCACTTTCACACTCTCTATCTTATGTAAACATGAATCCCAAGTATATATACAAACTCTTTCGCTTGTTCCACTTTTTCACCTCCAACTACAATATTGCAATCGGTATCTCTAGCTCTATCTTTTAAATACCATAACTTTCGTCTTATATACATTTATATATTAATTTCCATTTTTTCTAAAGTCTCATGCATAACGTTTACCATCTCCTGCAACTCATTTACCTACGACGCAAGTACCACTTGGTCAGCGTAGAGAAAACATTTGAGGAGTAACTCATTCATTCTTAATCCACATTCACTGTCTTTCAGGTTCGTCAAACAGTTATCCACGAATAAGTAGTATAGCTACGGTGACTCGTAACAGACTTGCCTAACACCTTTTTCGATGTTAAAACATTCAGTATATGTTCCATTTATTCTAACACAGGCACTGGAATCATTATAGGCGGATTTCAGCGCTTGAATCAGGTTACCATTCAGCCCATGCATAGATGTGTGGTATCATAAGCCTTTTCTAAATCTACGAAAGCGCAATAGACATTTTGGCTTTTCGCCGAGCTTGATTCGGCTATCCATCGTAAAGAAAAGACCTGATCCATACATCCCATACCCATTCTAAACCCTGCTTGTCCATCCCATACTTTCTCATATGTCACTTTTATCACCCGTTTAATCAATACTTTTGCATATACGTTACCGACGACGACGCTGAGGAGGCTGATTCCGCGGTAATTCTTGCAGTCTTGTTGCGACCTGTTTCTTTTTTATATAGCGGCACAATCACAGCTTCGCACCAGTCACCTGGTACACGGCCGATCCTCCAACACAAATTAAACAGGCGGTGCAACAGACTAGCTACTATGCCTCGCCCAGCTCTCAGCATCTCGACTGACACTCTATCATATCCTGCAGCCTTTCCTAATTTCATACACTTTAACATTTTCAGAATCACATCCGTGCATGCTTATTTCATTTTCATTATCACTTATATTCATGTAGTTTCCTGGAAATTGGTCTAGTGTTCCCACTTTTTATAATAATATTTCAAAATACTCTTTCCATAGTACCATCAACCTAGTAGGGTAGTACCTATAGTACCATCAACTTAACTGTTCAGTTCGCGAGGGCGCTGCTGGTCAAGGAAATCAACTACAAACTGTCACAATTTGAAGGAATGTTGTAGTTCTTTTTTCTGCCACGTGAACAGATAAGTTAGTGGGTCTGTACATGGGTTTTTAAATAAAAAAAAAATATTATAAATTTATTATTACGAAAATTATTTGTCGATTAAGCGATTAAAAATAACATTAAAGACAATAAAATATTTAATGTTAAAAATATATGTAAAATAAATACTCTTTCAGCAGACAACTAATAAAATAACGGTAATATGGCAATATTTCATTCGATGCTACACATTTACAATCTTTTTGGTACACTATACCTACATTATTTACGATTAACAACATAAACATACAAATTTAAGAAAGATTTTACCGTGTACTGTCATTAAATTTATTAAAATAAACATTTATAAAAAGGGTTTTTGAGTAAGCAAGCTATATATAAGAAATATTTACGTTATAAGCACTTCTCAGTATGCCGTGTGATTAGTGTATTGCTCAAAAGATATATGAAAAATAATAAGCCATATCTAATGTTTTATTTAAAAGCTATGGTGACAAACTCACAAAGTAAATTGTTTATACGGAAAATGGCCCAGTCTATGATTATAACGAATGTTGTACCTGTAACCTCCAGTTGTATGTCGTTAGAGACAAAGGGGCCAAACGTGCCAAATTAGCAGGGTATCACCACGCACGCCGTAAGTTAGTAAGTGTTACTGCATATTAGGCGCACAAAAGGATTTAAGATGTTAATCAAGACAGACCCACCGATAAGGTTGGCATCTGGAGTTCAGGCTAAACAACCGAAGTCAATAATGTCTAAAATAAGTAGTAGTATACTGGTTTATTTACTTAGAAAACATATTTAATACCGACCCCACACACTTGGGACATGAGCAAGTATAGTGAGTAAGCGCCAATCATACAGACCGCTATAATTAAGTTACACATTAATATATTATACATAAATAACATTAGACATAGACTATCACAGAGAGTCTGTATTTTACTACAAATAAAACACTAAATAATAAAAAATAAGGGAGTACTCATTTTCATATTTTATCTATTAAACTCATGATAAAATTACGAGAGGAAAAATCATAGCCATGTGCGGGAATCGAACCCGCGCTATCCACCCCTATAGCTGGGCTATCTGACCGCAAAGCTAACATGACATATAACATGTGACTCTAACTTGTCCTCTCGTTGTTAACCATCGTATTGGGATGGAGCGACACCTATAGTCTAACTTACGTTGTTCTACAAAATAAGAGTATTTTTTGCAATTAGTTTTATATTTGCTAACGATGACGCAACACTATAATATTAATATTTTTCCCTTTTCGCATGCTTGGCGAATTATATTACAAAATTGCAACAAGTGGGAAAATTATAGTCTTTTTTTTATGTTATTGTGACGGAACAAGCTCGAGGCCCACCTGATGTTAAGCGGACTAACCTCTGCCTATAATACATACATTTGTCACAAGTCACGATTGCACTGCGCCCGTCACCTTGAGACATAGTTGTTAAGTCTCATGTGCCTGTAATTTTACTGGCTCTCAAGGCTTGTTGCCGGAACACACCGTTAGACGCTTGGCGACAGATTTTCTACTTGTGGGTCGCTAGACAGGCGGGCATTCGCAAAATGCCCTTCCACCATGCATGGGATGCGGTATATGCGGATCATGTGCGGGGGTATATAACCTTTCCTCCCGTAGTTTTACAATGCGACACGCAGATCACGCGTTAATTCAATTATAAAAATATTACCTCACAGAACACTAATACTTATATGAATTTAAAATTTTGTAGATTTTAGAAAAATAAACTAATACAACAATACATTATTAGTTAGGACGTACCAGTACTAAATCTAACATTCACGTACACAATTTATCATAGAACGTACATAAAAAATAGGTATTATGTGTTTCTTATAACTATGGTATATACTACAATTGACGAATAAAACTTAGTGTAACATGCAAATAGTAATGGTTTTAAAAGAACATGTTCCAAATTAAAATTTAAAAATAAAAGCTTAAAAGAATTCACAGACATATTTTAGTCTAGTATTTTTGTGTTAAATTATATCCTAAAAACGTTTTAGAGTATTTACGTAAAAATGGCCCAAACTTTTTCAAAACACAGGTAAGTACAAAATAAGACTTTTTATAAAACATCCGAAGCAGTATTTTTGCCTAGAGCATGGAAATTTTGAAACTTAAATATCATATATATTCTATAATATTATAAAAATATCTTTAAAAGTTTTGGTAAGAAGTTCCCTAAGGCAAACTACATTACATTATCATTTAAAATCATCCAAATTTTGACAGTTGAGTCCCTATTGTTGATGCTAAATCTGTCAAACTAGCTTTCGATGGCGGTGGCGTCATCGGTTCATATATCTCTGAGAACGACATTGGCCATCACGATCAACGGTCGATGATCACCAACTTCTTTTGGCTTGATGATTGGATGAAATGGACACCAACGAGATGTGAATGTGCCACACAGCTCATGCCACATTGGACATTCTGTACGAACGATTTGAAGGCACGGTCATCTCACGTGGGGGTGATTTAATTGACACTTTGATGTATTTGACACCGTTCGACTTTTTTGTGTTGCTTTTTATTCTCAATCTGTGCGAATATGCCACAAAACACAGTGGTTTCCAATCTAACGTAACCCACGATATCTGTCAAATTCAGCCTGATTTCTGAGCTAGAATCATAAAAATTGCACATTTCGAATACGCGCTACCCAGAGAGGCCGCAGCGGAAATTTCAATAATGTTATATACCACACATAATATCATCGATAGGCTTTTCAAACTATGTTTTTGGTGATATCTTACACACACTTTATTTTAATTAAATTTATAAATAGGTAGCACTTTATGTGATCCTATCCCAGACATTATTGTCATATTATATATACATATATATATATGAAAATATAATACGTGGCTATATGCCCTCATATCACTAAGTTAGCTATTTGATAAATGTTTTATACACCATGCAAGACCTTTAAGCCTGTTGCTAGTACACCATTTTTGTACTTAGGTATATATATAATATAGATAAAAATATATGATATATACGAAATAATAGGAAGTGATTGCTCTATCTAATGATACAGTCCAGTGGAGCTCATCCTACTTAGCAATAAGATTAATTCAAGTTTTCCTAGTACTTGTATGTTATTATACTAAACACGATTTACTCGTGATATCTGATAAGTAATCGTATTAAAACTATGATCTATGTGAGTGTATACATTTGTGATAGTCTATGACAGCATCTTTCGTTTTGATATCGATTTCTTTTCGGAGGTGGTTGAGTCGTTTCTTCGCGTGTGCCACCAGGTCTCCGTAAGATCTCCTGGTGTGCTGCATGTCGTCTTTTACTCGATGGATTTCATGCATGGCCAGTCTTTTCCAACGTCTTACTTGTGGCTTCTCCTGAAATTATAAAAGAGAGTTCATTACATGAATTTGCACCTAATTTAAGGATCATAATTTATTTCATATAATAATGAGCGACTCATAGTAACTTGGCTATTATGAGTTGCTTAATTATTATAGTTATCAAGCAAATATTTGAGTCGTTTTCAATTAAAAATATATAGTATATATTTAAAAAAATATTTTTTATGACACTATTAGTAAATAGGCTAATAATAGTATGCTGCCAATAGATACCTATTGCTGCAGGGGATAAAGAGTAAAAAGAATTTCTCCTGCGCTTCTTCTTTTTAATTACTGTTAGGTTCTGAACCGAATAGTAATTAAAATTACATTTCTATGTCCACAGCGTCTATTATATGTCATGAAAAAAGAAAACTCTTTGATTTGTTTTCTTTTATCCGCAAAAGGAATCCAACAACTTTTAAAATCTGCCACTAAGTTTTACGTTCTATGATAATAAAAGCCATTCACATTTTAACGGCTTATAGTAATGTGTTATCGGCGTATTAATTTAACCCTATACATTAGAGAAATTGGGCCTATTTTTTTTGTAGGTTAGCTTTTGACCACTATCTCACCTGATGGTAAGTGATGATGTGGTCGAAGATGTTGTTCAGGCTAACCTAGAAGTACTGGCTCTCAAGGACAGCTGCCGGAACACACCGTATGTGCTTGGCGACAGATATTCTACTTGAGGGTGGTAGCTAGTCAGGCGGGCATTCGCAAAATGCCATAAAACCATGCTATAACGACTGCATCCTAAGACAATAACCGGGACCGACGGCTTAACGTGCCCTCCGAAGCACGGAAACGCTCAGTAGTAATATCACTAGCGGTCACCCATCCAGCTCATGACCGCGCGCAACGTTGCTTAACTTTGCTGATCTGTTGAGAACAGCTAAGTAAACTCCGCTACGATCGCTTCAAAAATATGTTGGAGCATACCCTACAGGGCTATAAGAGGGGCCTTCCCGCGCCCAAAGTCCGGTGGAGTTGGACGGCCGACATCGGTGACATCTGTCCTCCGTTAAAAAAGCATATATACCCTTCCTGATTAGCAGATAAAACTTTTTAAATATTTTTATGTTCATGATCCTAGAAAAAATATTTAAAAAGATTGGCCGAGTTTCTTCCCAGTTTGTCTCGTTCATAGCCATAGCTTTTTATCGAAAAGTGGCTGTAAAATCGTAGGCCCATGTTCCAGAACTACTTTTAGTTCTGTATTTTGCTGCATATCCCTCATGAGCCCGTGAGTCAAAAAATTTAAATAGGTACCTAGTTTACAAAATTACGACGAGAGAAAAAAAATATAGTTATGTAAAAAAATATAGTATTGCAGGTACTTACTTCACAAGCTTTACCACATCCATGAACCGCTCTTTCACATTTCCGAATGTAATCTTCCGTCTGAAAAGATAAAAGATAAAAAAATGTTATGCAAGGCTGCTAAGTTGTTGTATGGCGCGAGCACTTTTAATAAAACCTCAGAAAGCAAAAGATTCTAGAATTGAACCTTAAGCGAGTTGTTCTTAGAATTCTGAAAGTACCGAAGATTTAAAGGTAAAAGGACAAAAAATAACTTTGCTGCTGGAATACACAACTTTTCTTCTCGCCCAGCCAAGAAAATTATAGTTGCAATAAAACTGCTTAAAGAATGTAGTGAATTTGAGTTAATACCAACAAATATTTTAAGCAAACATTAATTAATATTTTAATAAAACACTTAAAATACACATATCTAGTGACAATTCCGTTTAAATTTCCTATTAAGCCGACGTGACGTCACTAATTTTATGGTACCCGGTGCTTAAATGTGATTTGTATATTATAATATTAGAATTATTTACCTTTTATTTATTTATTTATCGATTAACATGGTTCTGAAGAAAATCATCAATTTCGTTTATGAGGAGATACAATAACTCGAAATTTTATGGGGCTTTAGTCAAACTGTTCTTTGAAAACATAGTGCAGGATCTAAATATTCTGTGTTGTATTGTATTTTTTTCACATCGTTTTAGACTATTGTGTGGTGTGAAAGTAAATCGCGTTATAAGTCAGGTCTGATTCGACTTTGGATATTACATACCTCCTTCCTGTAATTAAGTATATAGTTAATTTAAGAATTCGATAAAAAAAAGGTTTTAAAAAATCACGTCCTATTTGCATTTTTATATCCTTTATATTTGGGCTGTGACAAACAGTACAGGAAATATGCAACCTTATTTATACATAAATAAATAAACAGTTCAATATATCATTAGCTCTATGTAACGTCGAGCTAGAACTCGCATCCCCCACCCCTCATCCCGTGGGAGTAGTAACAGGCGTCAAAGGGGATAAATGCGCCGTATGACTAGGTATGTTGCTTCTGCATATTTTTGCATAACAACATACTTTATATGCATATTTTTAAACAGTTTGCACATACTTTAACTATACGGGCGTTCTAGGCTTGAAAAATAGCCTATTGGCAATAGTATTACTGTATCAGCCGTATAGTCCACTGCTGAACACAGCCTTCCCCAATATGGGGGTTTGCCATAATCCCCACGCTTGGCAGACGGCTTGGGGATCGCAGTGTGAGTTATCAGTTCCTCAGAAAGTGCTGCTGCCCACCTTCTGGTGTGTTACTTTTATTCGCCTCTTACGACACCCGTGGGTGCTGGGCTAGAATGTCACCCTCCCAGCTCAACCAGCTGGCCGGCACCCCACGGGTATCAGCTAGTAATTTTTATTATAAGTTAAGGTTGACTTTTTGTACTACCAACATCACGAGGAGGGTGAATATTGAAATTGTGCATGACTATAGTGGGTTTTAGGAACAAGTACCTTGTTAAGATGCATTCTGAAGACCACCATGTGCCCCAAAATGAACTTGTGGTGGTTCACTCCGCTGAAGCTGGCCGCCTTGTACGCGTTCAACTTTATCAGCGTCATCTGGTCCTCGAACGCACCCTGGCAATTGTGTGCCTGCAATTAAAATAAATGCGTAACAAACTTTATAATTCACCTTTCTCATATAGCTAATTATCTTTTGACCACTTTAGAACCTGTTTGTAAGTGATGATGTGGTCGAAGATTGTCACCAGGATAGTAAGATGTTCCCAGTTCCTACACTAGATCTTCTTAGGGGAGACGTTCTTTTATGGTCTGTTGTTCACTAGTTATATATATTTTGGTGTTCCTTTAGACAATGTTTGTAGTAGTTGCGGTATTTTGGTTAAAAGCATATTAGTTAGTAAAATGGCACAATTTATATCGTGAAGTGGGAAGTTTACTATACTATAAATACCTATTCAGTATTCAGTTTATAATGATTGTACTACAGCTTTTCACAAAATTTATACATATTTATTCGTACATAATGTTTATAATCTGGTTAAGATTTCAGAGGCTATTCATGAATATAAAAATGCATAAATTACTTTATAAGACTTAAAAAACCTAACTGCAACTTATTTATCCTCGTTAAGCGAAAGCGCGTTTTGATACCCCGCTCGATGGGTTTGGAGAAAAATAATGTTTTTCTTCTCTCAATATGGCGTCTAAAATCAACCATATTGTTTTACTACTTTTTTATGTATCTAGTGTTACCTGCGTTATCAAGACAAATCGAATGATATACATTAAAATCAGTTCAGCCGTTTAGCAGTTATGGTGGAATTGCGAAATTCACAAACATACATACATACACACATGAACTCTGAAAACATAACTCTCCTTTTTTTGGGCAGTCGTGAAATAAATGTATTGTAAAACATATATTTATCCACATTTTTATATATAGACCTTATAGATTCAACACGTGCAAAAATGCGAAGCGGATTTTTTTTAGTCTGAAGCGATCTCGTAGTAATATATATAGATCTTATAATATATATATTTTAATTTTACATTGTTGCCGAATATCTTCCTTATCCTCCATCACACTCCGAACTTAAATAAATAAATAATATGGATTTCACATTATTAACGCAGCGGATAACGCGTTTGATGTTTACGATAATGTACACCTCTACGTTACTCTCTCGTATGTTATCATACTGTAAATCTAGTAGACATTAAAAGTCTAAATATAACTGCAGTCAGAATCTATAAATAATAATTCTTAGTATTGGTAGGTATAAATCCAAGTTTCCGTTGATAAAATATTGGCACACGATGACATAGGCTTATTATTAGGGCTGCGTGACGTTGTCTACAGAGTTACCTCTCAGTGCAGAGGAATTTGAATTTTTGAAGCAATGATGGCCGAGCGGTAATAGCTATGGACTGCCGTGCCGCAGTACCCCGGTTCGATCCGTACCGCCGGCTTGAGCTTCACCGCATGGTGGAAGGGCATTTTGCGATGGCTTGCTAGAGCCACCCTCAAGTAGAAAATCTGTCGCCAAGCACCTAAGGGTGTGTTCCGGCAGTCAGTAGTCCTTGAGAGCCAGTGAAATTACAGGCACATAAGACTTAACCACTATGTCTCAAGGTGACGGGCGCAGTGCAATTCGTGACTTGTGATGAAATGCATCTGTTGTAGGCAAAGGTTAGTCAGGTTAACATTAGGTGGACCTCTAGCTTGTTGCGTCACAATAACATAAAAAAGCAATGATTTTATACTCTTTCAGGATGCGGAGAATTAGATAAAAAACTATTGATTAAAGGGCTGTTAGTTCACAAGTTTTATGATTCATTGCTATTAAAAAGATTGTTTAAGAAAAGCTAATAAAACGAAAGAAAAATATCATGACGCATGTAGGTATGTCCCCCAAAGGCAAAGATGGATAGAATTGACTAAAGCAGTGGTTACCGCTTAATACCAGATGAACCTTTTGAAGGCTTTTTTCATCTCAACAACATAAAAAAATACGTAACGACGAAAATGTGATGGTCCCATTCAATAGGGGCGAGTATTGCCTCGAAATTCCAAAGCGATGTAACGCCAATCAACCAAATACGCACTAAATTCGTTGATCAGTGTGATTTATAGGTTTTCCTCCAAAGTTCAGAATTGCACTGCATCACTAGCTATCAGTCCAAAAGCCTTACCTAATAGACATACCACGTCTCTGGCATCAGCAAGGTACTAATGCTAATTTTGCATTTCCAACTAAAACAGATGTGAGTCAAAATATTGTCATGCATTTGTTATAATTAGTGTGGCACCCTTGAACGGTACTGAAGGGAGTCAAGGTAAGTTCAGCTTGATGAATGCAGTCATATCCAGGTAAGGTGACCAAACTTTTAGGAGAATACTATATTAAAAGCATAAATCGACAATTGGGGCACTACATTATTTCTATAAAATTCATTATAACGTCCGCAAAACACGATCTATAAAAGGACAAAAAGTCCCTGTTTCAGCCGGATAGTCCACTGCTGAACACAGCCTCTGGTGTGGTATTTGTCATAATCCCCACGCTTGGCAGGTGGCTTGGGGATCGCAGAGTAAGATAGTAGTTCTTTAGAAGGCGCTGCTGCTCACCTTCCAGTGTTTTTCCCTTAGTCGCCTCTTACGACACCCACGGGGATGATATGGGGGGTGCAATTCTAACCCGGCACCCCACGGGGATAAAAGTCCCTATTATTGTCAAATGAAAGCACTATATGGCGTAATGTTAAAATATATATAGAAATCAATATAGTGGGAAGTTTCAATTCCCGGTACGAGTCAATGTCATGTTTTGAAAAAAAAAACATAATATCTCGACAATATAGCAAAGACAAATAAACGGTCCATCTTCGGTAATTGTGTACGGTTTTATAATAAAGTTCTCAAACGTATTACAACGCTCACAGAAAGGAAATCCAAGTTGCATGTGAAAAACATATTGATTACTGATTAAAACTAACGTAAGTTTGACACATATTATAGGAAATTTTTATCCTTATATGTTATTAAAAATGACCTTTAATATATTGATTACTATTTAGTGTAGTAGTAGTATTTAGTATTAGTCCTAAGAATTATAAAGAAATACTATGTTACTAATACTAAATACTACAAAAATACTGTTTTTCTTCTCAGGCTATCTTGGCAGAGGCGGATTGTCCTAACATCGAAGCGCTCGTAGCGAAGTTTACTTAGCTGTACTCAACCGATCAGCAAAGTTAAGCAACGTCGCGCGCGGTCATGAGTTGGATGGGTGACCGCTAGTGACATTACTACTGAGCGTTTCCGTGGTTCGGAGGGCACGTTAAGCCGTCGGTCCCGGTTGTCGTCTTAGGATGTCAGTCGTTATAGCATGGTGGTAGGGCATTTTGCGAATGCCCGCCTGGCTAGCTACCACCATCAAGTAGAAAATCTGTCACCAAGCACGTAACGGTGTGTTCCGGCAGCTGTCCTTGAGAGCCAGTACTTCTAGGTTAGCCTGAACAACATCTTCGACCACATCATCACTTACCATCAGGTGAGATAGTGGTCAAAGACTAACCTATCAGGCATGAAAAAAAAAAAACATTTTTGTCGCTTAAGTAATCACAAACTGTGTGGTAGGATATCTTGATCAAAATGTTTTTAAAGTGCAACTTAAAATTATCTTCTGTAAGCGTAATATCTTTATTTATTTTTTATTATAAAACCGCACACAATCACCTAAGAACTACGAATAATATTCGTAGCCTAAGAAGGACCTTTTTATATGTGTTTGCTAATTTCAATCCTTGCACCGTTATTTATCTTTATTCCTAGTGTTACAGGCGTGGTTGTCACCATTTTATTAAAATTTAGTATTTTTTACGTAAATGTATATATAATATTTATTCATATTATAAATTTTTTTAAAAAGAGTTTCGTTAGAATCCATTTCATGTTTAACTCGATTTGCAAGCTTTTGTAAAATAAAGATTGCCTCTATCTCGGCAGCAGCTCCCCACAACAATACACCATAAGAAATAATGTTGTGGAAATACACATAATAACTGGCCTTCACTTGCACCAAATTATTTACACCAAAATATCCTAAATAGGCAGAACAACATGAGATCAATCCTTATTATGGTATTGAGGTCGCCTTTCTAGTAAACGAGACCTGCCAAGTGCCCGCAATATTATGATATTTTAGCGCATGCGCATGGCAAGAGAACGCTAAACAAGGGTGCCAAAACTTTACAAAAGTGTGTTATTGCCGTTTTCACTAGAGGCGATTTCTCTATCAGATAATACAAATAGACTGTACTCACATGATAATGCTGTTAAGCTTCTTATTCAAGTATAAACAATAATGAATTTTGAGAAAACATACCCCCAAATACAGGAAATAAGGCCAGGAGGATGATGATTGACTTTGGTATCTATTAAATAATATGATGACCTTCATAAATATATTTTTGGAAAAAGGATGCTAATCACTTAAGCTAAGGGATGATCAGAACAACTATTCTTAAGCCAGGGATGGATGCGGGTCATACAGGTTGATATAAGGGCACACAGGCTGATATAAGCGAGATGAGACCCAATATTTTCCTAAACCATTATTATATGTTCTATGCCTAAACTATGGTTACAGCATTGGTGACGTATTGATATCTGGCAGTACATCAACGTCGCATGCCAATGATATAACCCCGCGTCGCCGAGACCGCTGCTGTGCGCGAGCGCACGCTTTTTGTATTAATTATAACAACATTATTTGATTATTTACATCGTTGAACTTTAATTGTTCAATAAGGTTTTTTATTATGCACAGTAATTTTATTAAATATAATGGAGCTGGACTTAATTTCGACACAATTTTGTCTTGCTTTAAAAACGAAGCCCATTGCGGAGTTCGAATTTTAAAATTAAGATTATTTTCATTATCATTAAAATTAAATAGTAAGACCTTAGGTACTATTTTGTATAGTATTATATATGTTTACTTATTTATTTATTGATACCTGTATATGTATAGGTACTCAGGTATATAAAGATCTAGGTTAATATTACCGGATTATATAATTTAATATAAATTAGTGTTTAGTTAAATAATGATTTTTTTATTAATTTAATATATAAAGACTATATAATTATGTAGTCTTATTAATTTTTAAGGAATAAAAGTTAGAAATTGCGGTCAAAAGATTCAAATGGTAATATTGCTTATATATGAACATAAAAATGTCTGACAAATCTATTTATTTATATCGACGTTTTTTCTTTGGTGGATATATCACTACCAATATAATATTTTTTTTGGATTATATTAAGTGAGTGCAGTGTTCCTGAACTCACAGTGATCAGGACTCCTGGTAGCGGATGAAGTACCTACCAACGATATCATACCCAGAGATGGTTTAAAAGTTCTGTCCGTCCGTCCGTAAAAGGCTGTATCTTTGAAACCGTAACTGGAAGCCGATTTAAATACATACAGAATATGTGTCATTAAAAAAGGTTCCCATATAAGAGACGTGTAGTTTCTTATCGTTTTTCGTAACAGCTCTACACCCAAGCGTCAAACTTATGGTCTGATTATAGACCAATATCCAATGTGCAGCAACAAATAACAAAATCTAGCCAATGTGGATTCGGATTACCGCCTACCGCTAAGAATCTTGAATTATATGAAAAATTTAATGATTTTTGGTATATTATGAATTCTCGGTGTGCAAGTGCAATTCGAATTTAGCGGGTTTATTTATTATCGGATAAGACATATTGTTCTTGAAAGCTAGTAATTCTAGTGGAGCCGGTTTAGTTTACCATCTACGACTAAACCATCCCTTAACATCAAGTAAAATAGTGGTTAAAGGATATCCTATCGGTAATAATAACATAAAATATTTTTTGAAGCGCTCGTATGTGTACGCGTATGTACCGCGATGTTTGCTTAGCCATTCTGAACCCACCGCGGTCATGAGTTGGATGGGTGACCGCTGGTGATAATACTACTGACCGTTTCCGTGCTTCGGAGGTCACATTAGCCGTCGGTCCTGGTTGTTGACTTAGGATGGCAGTCGTGAACGAGAGAAGGGTTGGTCGATGACGGTGATGTATTTTCGTCAGAGCATACTTTCTTGCACCTTGACTCATTACGAAGCATAATAAACATGACTGTTTATTTAAAACATAACAAAATCAATATTATGAGAAAGTGCTCAAAATAACATCGATGCGTGGTTATGACGTGTGCAATGCCAGAGAAATGCAAAATCAAAATATTACAAGGAAATAACATATTATGTACTCTGCAACTTAGTAAATAAGACTCATGTTGAGGTTATGTGATTCAAATATTTTCATTAACAACCACGCTTATAGTTAGACATTTTTATTTTATTCTTTACAAGTTAGCCTTTGAACACTATCTCACCTGATGGTAAGTGATGATGTGGCCGAAGATGTTGTTCAGGCTAACCTAGAATTACTGGCTCTCAAGGACAGGTGCCAGAGCACGGCGTTAGGTCCTTGGCGACAGATTTTCTACTTGAAGGTGGTCGCTAGCCAGGCGGGCATCCGCAAAATGCCCTACCACCATGCTATTACGACTGCCATCCTAAGATGACAACCGGGACCGAAGGCTTAACGTGCACTCCGAAGCACGGAAGCGCTCAGTAGTAATGTCACTAGCGGTCACCCATCCAACTCATTACCGCGGCGGACGTTGCTTAACTTTGCTGATCGGTTAAGAACAGCTTAGCAAACTTCGCTGCGAGCGCTTCGAATTATACTGCATTACTAATAAACTTGGTATAAAGTTTTAATCAAAGTTTGGTCGAATAGTCCAAAACACTACTGATGAACACGTAAGAAGCGCTCAAACGGTACACAAACCCCGAATAGGTAGTATGTATATGTTCTATGCCCGAGCCTAGTATAAGTTCCACATGGCCATAGAATATGTAATAGTAAGTTCGAAAGCATCCAATCCATTCATAACCTTCTTGAAGATCGGCATGACTCGTTATCTGTGATGTGAAAAATACAAACATTTCAAAAGTCATTCACTGTGGTAATAACGATTTGTTCAAGGTTTTTGACTGATACCAAACCTATATTACTTTTTATGAAGATTTTGTCAGAAGAATACGAGTAAATAATAACAGCTTATTTATTGTTATGTTTTTAGTTATAGGTATACGCCGTTACTGCTTCAAAGTCAAAGTTAAAATCATTTATCCAATTTAGGCGTCTCCGACGCTCTTATGAAGGTCAATTACAAATTTTAGTATTGAAATATTCTACATTGTACTGCCACGTTCAGAAAATAAATTGTATAGAGCCACTGCGAGAAGAACGGGCAAGAAACTCGGGGCCATTCTTTTAAACATCTTTTAACAATGTGTTACATACTTACTATAAAATAGAGTTATTTTACAATATTTGTTTAAATTATGTAGGTGACAGACAATAGCTTGGCAGAGGCGGAATTGTCCAGGCATTTTTGTCGTTTAAGTAATCAGAAACTGTGTAGTAGGATTTTTTAATCAATATGTTTTGCAACTTGATTTTCCCTTCTGTGAGCGTTGTAATATGTTTGGGAACTTTATTATGAAACCGTATACAATTACCTACCTAAGAAGGACCTTTAATTTGTCTTTGCTAATCTAAAACCTGGCACCGCTATTTTATCTTTATTCCTAGTATTGTAATCGTGATTGTCACTGTTTAATTTAAATTTACTCAATTTTTTACGAACATACATAATATTTTTAAATATATACAGAATTGGTAAAGTTAAAATATCAATTTCTTTAAAAAGATCCCTCAGAGATTCCCTAGGACCCATTTTATATATGGCTCGAATTGCACGCTTTTGTATGATAAAGATTGTCTCTATCTCAGCAGCAGTTCCCCACAGCAATACACCATACGACATAATACTGTGGAAGTACGCGAAATAAACTAGGTGAGCAGTAGCTAGGTCTGTTAACTGTCTTATCCTAAGAACTGCCATACATATTAGATTAAACATGTTTCCTGTATTTTGATCCCGATTTATTTATTTATTAGTATTTATTTACTAGTTATATATCGCTTAACTACACCACGTCACTATGCGTTTTGCAAATCCTCCCCATCCAAATGTTGCCTGGAAGAGATTTAATTTTAGTTATAAGTCCGCTAATTATAACACAATCATTGTAAATTTTAATTACTACTTATAATCTTGTGTGCTGTAACAATAATGTATTACTTATTTATTTATTTATCTACCTACCTTTGTTTTAAATGCCATTTGAACACGTTCTGTGACTGATCACCTGTCACGGTTGCAAATATACAGGCCTGATGGACGGACAGCCGATGTTTAGTATAGCATCTTGTTTTCTAGTGTTGAACCCTAAAAATATTCTACGTTGCGTTGCACCGTTATTGGTTACGAAGCAGGAATGTATTATCCCGCCCTCACCGTTTAATACACGATAGACAAGTAAATAATATTCACTTGTAATGCAACGTGCATTCACCCGAGCACCGGCAGCATGCATTGCTAGAACGAGTGTCTACATGGCTATAGGATGCAGTGTGATGTACATCACATGCCTGCACGTTGGAATCCTGTAACCTAGTTAGTTTATTGCATTAGAGCTGATATCTATCTCAATATTGACGGCGATTACAGCAGTTTGTGTTGAATGCGTTGTTGTGGGAGTTGTGAAGATATTGCTTTACTAGATTGAGTTGCTGGCTCCGATCTCTGTGTCAAATGTTTTTTGGTTTTTATTGACAAAGTAATCTCCATTGCACCTGCTGTTGCTGCGCTCTTAGGTCTACATCCCTTCTGGCAATAGCCATCATTGCACGGATAAAACAAATTATATACCCGGTGCAAAGAGAACTGCTTGCAATTCTGCTTTGAATAGTAATTAGCATGTTGTAGGTATATCAACTTATCAGACTCCACCAGTCTAACAATACTATAGAAATGGATGTTATAGGTAGGTATCTGAATTAAACCTTTTTTTAACGGTATGGTATGCTTTTATGAACAAAGTGCTACGAACTATATACAATACTACAATGAAAGCCTTTAGATAACCTACAAGTCATTGCAGACTCACAGGCAGTCCAAAAGCTCCAGCCCACTACCAGTTCGCAGCGAGTCCAGCATGCTGGCAGCATTGTCCCGTTGAATTGCTTTTTCGTTGAGCCAAATAGGTGCCAACATTTTGATCACGCGTCGCATTAAAACTTGACTCAATATATATTATGGTGGCATTATTGATTATATAGGTAATATTATAATCCATAATGCATTATATAGGCCAAAGCATAGATTTTCTTTTAGATTTGCCCATGGAATGTCAGGCTAGTATGTCGTAAAAGGCGACTGAAGATAAAATACTAGAAGATAGGGAGCAGCGCATTCTGAGGAACTGCTTTCTTACTCTGGATCAAGACGCCTGCCAAGCGTTGGGATTATTGCCATCCTTGTAGAGCAGCAGCTGATACAGTACTGTATAGCATAGATTACCTGTAACGCTATTGTTCAACTAATACAAAAAGTCTCCAGTTTTTCAGTACAATTATATATAGTATGCTAATATATGTATTATACTAGTGTGTGTGTATAACAAACATGAGGCCCACCTGATGTCAAGCGGTAGCATCTACCGGTTACAATTCGTTACAAAGCGTACTGCACTGCATCCATCATCCTGAGATATAATGTTGTTTCGTGTGAATAAATTAAATACAATATTACCCAGCAGTTTCAAATACCAATTTATTTGCGTTGCGAATGATAGTCAAGGACAATACTAGTGTCTAACCTACTAGTCTTCAGAACGTTGAAAAGCCGTGTTAGGTTGTCCCGACATTTTAGCCAATCCCAACTGCACTCCACTTGGCAGAAATCTGGAATTACTGTAATGGCGAATGGAGCTGGGCGTGCCAAGTAATACTACTTCAAAGGTCGCCTGTGATGAGAAACAGATGCAAGACGATGTCAGTGGTGTAGATTTTATAGTAAATCTATAAATACCTTTTTGTGACCTAATCTGATCTCGATAAACAGCGGTCATTCAGGTACTAAAAAAGGCAGGCACTTGGACAGATGGACTTGCATTTTTTTCTGATGAATGGTCATCTATGCTAATATTATAAAGAGGAAAGGTTTGTATTTTTGTATAAAATACAAACCTTGTGAAATGCAACGAATAAACTTAAAAACTACGAGGCTGATTTGGATGAAATTTGGTATGGAATTAGTTTGAAACCCGGGGAAGGACGTAGGATAGTTTTGATCCAACTGCGCAAAAAGAGGTTACTGGTTTTGCTCGATAATCGACATACGCGCGGGCGGAAAACTAGTATACTGTATATGAAAAGGGTCCTAGGGAATCTCAGAGGAATCTTTTTAAAGAAATTGATATTTTAACTTTATGGACTATCTCTATATATATATTTTATATTATTGTGTATGTTCATTTCAGTAAATTTAAATTAAGCAGTGACAATCAGGATTACCACTAGGAATAAAGATAAAATAGCGGTGCTAGGTTTTAGATTAGCAATAACAAATAAAACGACCTTCTTAGGTAATTGTGTGCGGTTTTATAATACAGTTCCCAAACATATTACCAAAGCTCACCGAAGGGAAATTCAAGTTAAATTCAAGAAAACATATTGATCAGATTAAGAAATCCTACTACACAGTTAGTGATTAATTAAATGACAAATATGCTTGAACAATTCCGCCTATGCCAAGCTATAATCTGTATATTCAATGTAGAATATTTTGATATCAAAATTTGTAATGGACCTTCATAAGAACGTCGTCGATATAAATTGAATAAATGAAAGACTATTTTACGACCTATCTTTGTATATCACGTAGATTTCTTGCCTTAGTAATATAAGAACTACTCCATTCGTCATTCTTTTTGATGGCCTAAAATATGTTTTCTGTACCGATAGGAAGTATTCGGTACCCAAAAACTTTTGGATTTAGTTATATTGCAGGTTCCTCACGCCGCCGGCGCCTACCCAACTTAGGAATGCTGTTTCGTTATATACTGCTGATATTGAAGTATTTGACCACAATTTCAACTGGTATGTTAAGTGATAATGTGCTTAAGGGTTTTAATAGACCTACCCTAGAATTAATGGGTCTCGAAGACAGCTGTTGGAACACGCACCGTTGGGTGCTTAACGATATATTTTTTACTTGAGGGTGGTGGCAAGTGGACATTTATGTAAAAATATACTACCACAATGCAGCTGTAGTTAGAGGTGTGCCACTCATCTGCAGCATTTTATGCTTTAGTCGCATTGTACGCTTGTACAATGTGTCCTAAAGACTATAGGACATGGAGCAGTACTTAATTATTCTTAAAGTTCTTAATTTTCCCATCACCTTGAGACATATCTGTTAAGTCTCAAGGTGATGGGCGCAGTGCAGTTCGTCACTTGTGATGAAATGCATCTGTTATAGGCAGAGGATACCGCTTAACATCAGGTGGGCCTCGCGCTAGTTCCTACACAATAATATAAAAAAAAAAAGTTTCCGCTTTAAGAATCATTAAAAACTGCTCCATGTCCTATAGTCTTTAGGACACATTGTACAAGCGTACAATGCGACTAAAGCATAAAATGCTGCCGGAACACACCGTTAGGTGCTTGGCGACAGATTTTCTACTTGAGGGTGGTCGCTAGCCTGGCGGGCATTCGCAAAATGCCCTTCCACCATGCGGTGAAAGCCTCAAGCCCTGGGCGGGATTCGAACCATGGACCTGCTGCGCGGCAGTCCATAGCCAATGCCACTGAGCCATCACTGCTTCGAATAAAAAAAACTATCACTTAGTAATTAAACAACTTACGGTTTAAATCGCGTATATTTATCATTATTTTTGTCCCGACGTTTCAAACACTTTGCAGTGATCGTGGTCACGGGGTGACTAATTGGTTTTATGTGTCACATGAGTTATTAAGAAAATTATTTGGTCTGTATCACTTAGGTCGATTTCAACGTAAACAGCTTAAATGACGTAATAACATAGGTATTTTATTCTAGTGCTCTACGCATTACGATCAAAAAAGATCGTAAAAGATGTGGACTACTACTAACTAGATACAAAGGATATTATGTTTGTAGTGAGTATCAGTACAAATTGTTATCCTCGTATCATTCCTGTATAATTGTTATAGCAATTTTATGTCATTTGACTGAACTGGAATTAATTGAGTTCTTGTCGTGCAATTATAAACGCCGTAAGCTTTATTTAAAACCAATATAGAAGCTTCTCGTTGTAATCTTGTCAGCGACTGGACATGCAGTAAAAAAAAAAGTTTTAACCATTGTAATGGCAGAATATGTCGGCTGTAGGTGTTTTGCATTCATAACTTAGGAGTAAAAAATAATAATTAAGTTGACTAAAATAGTGAGTCATTGTCATTATTATATGTTTCAAGGAATTATTACATATTAGAAGCGATACATTGTTGAACTGCCCGTGTTATCATTATTATGAAGCCATTGAATTATGCCAATACCGGTTAATCATAGCGCATATCTTTAATGGCATCAATATTAGATCACCTACGTACTTCTTTAGAATATTTAGAATATTTGAAAGGCCTCTTCGTTATTAAGTTGAGAATATTCAACTCTTCAAAAAGCTGAGCAGGTTGATTATTATTCGTTGATGACGAACGTTTTTGATGTCTGTCTAATCTGCAGATGTTACGTATCGTGTTCTTCTCGGTAAATGACATAGGTCTTGTTACAAATAGTATATCAAAGATATACACAAAGAATAAAGTTCTCGATCGTGCGCGAAGAAACAATACCTCTTGAATACCTCCTTCATGTAGAAACCATTTGGCCCATTCTCAATTGCCACAGGTTCCCTCAACTCATCTTGAAAGTGAGCAGTTTTAGCTTTACTCTGTTACTGTGGTTGGTACACAAAACCAGGCGAGATTTTGGGTATAGGCAATAAAACACGTCGAAAATCCTTACGTACCTGAGCTAGAATTTTATTCGGAATTATCACAAAAGCATTTTTCAAATCACGTGGGGTGCCGGGAACCCCTGTTCTTTCTGAGGAAGCCGTAAGAGGCGACGTAGAGAAAAATATCAAAGGTGGGCACCATTGCCGTCTGAAGAACTGTCACTACAGTCTCTACACAATTGAACACTGCGATCCTAAGACGATAGCGATTATGGGAAACCCATATGGGGGAACCTTTTTCAAGGATGCCTTTCGGCTGTTAGATTGGTGGATCGGTGTCGGCGGCTATCAGAATATTAGCAAAGCATTTGTTTAACACAAAACATCTACTTACATCGTCATAGGCCGGCCTCTTCTCAACCGCTCGGAGCGCATCATCAGCATACTGGCTGATATTGTTCAAAAAGCTCTTAAGGTCCTTTCCAGCTTTAGCTGTGTATTCCGTGTACAGGAGAAGGGCATCAGACTTGGCGTTCTTCAGTTCCAAAATCAGTTGAGGCATCGCCCTCTCTTCAACTTCGTCATGATTGGTCTGGTTTTGGTCTGAAACTTCTACAAAGAGGCCAATCTGAAAGGTTCAAAAGGTGGATTTTAATGGAAGAGTCAAAAATGAAACGATTTTCAGATCGTGTATAGAATCCTATCGCCATCTCAGGGAAGGTCAAATTATTTAAATACAAAATATATAAGATACCCACTGGCAATGAGAGTCGATTTGCTTGGCAGTCGTTCGGTTAGGATGCTTTGATTTGATCATTGACGTAAATAGCTAGTTAATGATATAATCTGATCTGATATCAAGGCCTGATATCATGCTAGTAATAGTGTATCCTGCCCTGATACCTAAGGTTGGACCTGCGCCATTAATTGTGCATTCCGGACTGATACCAAGAGATGATTCTGCGACTTCTACTGATTGATTAGGCCGAAATACAGTTTATCAGTGGTGTCCGATGTTCTATGGGATTCGCTTTAACCTCCTTAATAGTGTAATATTTTGGACACTGAATCAACTGAAACCTAACCTTCACTTCACAGTTTTAAACTAACATAAAACCTAACTTATTAATAACTAAAGGCTACGGAATTACCTCGAAGTATATAGACGTTTTACAGCTTCCTTTGTGACACCATCATAACAATAATATGCAGCTGTAACCTGTTTTACAGGATTTTAACAGGCGGCCTTAAATCGACCGAGGTTGTTTTAAGATCCATAGCTCTATAACTGTTTTGTTTGAACACTAAAATAAATATGAGTAAAAAATTTGCAGACGCGTCGTTTTAAGAGACCTTGAGCTATTTCAATTTAATTAACACGTCTTTGATGTTTGCAGCACACATAATGCAGCAAAATATTTTAATGTTTGAAGCAATAATGGCCTAATAGCTATGGAGTGCCGCGCTGCAAGTGCTTGGTTCGATCCCCACCGCCGGCTTGACCTTCACTGCATAGTGGAAGAGCGTTTTGCGTATGCTCGCCTGGCTAGTTTGGACCCTCAAGTAGAAAATATGTCGCCAAGCACCTAACAGTGTGTTCAAGCAGCAGTACCTGAGGGTCAGTAAATTACAGACACATGAATAATATATAACGGGTGCAGTGCAATTCGTCACTTGTGAGGAAAAGCATCTGTTAAAGGCATTATTCCGCTGTTGTTACGTATTGTGTTAGGCATTATTACGATGTTATTCCGCTTAGCATCAGGTGGGACTCGGGCTTGTTCCGTGACAATCACATAAATAAAAAACAATTATAGAAAGCTGTTTCACTTTAAAAAATCTTTATAGTGAATACACGGTGTGTAGGTACTCCTAGTGATCAGCATACATATATATCACATTTTATAAAAGGTGTAATAAAATATGTGACAGATGTCATACCTTACCGTATAGTGAAATTATTGTTGATTTATAACATAAACAGTAGACTTTATCCGGTAAGAAAAGACGCGAAGTAAGTAATGTAAGTGTAAGTGGAACTTGTATATAATGATGTAAAGATTAGAGATTTTTGGTTTATTCATTTATTATCATTTATTTTATGATATTTGAGTTCTTTTGTTTTATCATTAGTCATACTTTGTTATATCATTAGTAAGTATTATTATATTTAATATGATTGTTCACGCATCCGCGGTTATCTCTTCGGCCCTTTCATGCATTTCATTTTTTCTCGTGGCAAGCCCAAACCACGCTATTCGGATAATTTCAAAAGCTTCGATTTAATAAAAGACATCGTCATAAACTCGTATATTTAACCAGTACGATACAATATTGTCTGACACACTGCAGCCACCGGAATTTACACGGTAATTTAGCAGCCGATGATTCTCCTTCAAGCGTAATAAAATATTACAACATTCTTTGCATATACTTTAACCTACTAATATATTTTCGTTGTGTACTAAAATGACTGATGAGGCATCAGTCATCTACGATATTAGTTGAAAAGACTCATCTACAATATTATTTGTATTGCACTAGAACAATGCATAATTTATTTATAATAGGGTTTATAATTATGTCTGCATTGTTAATAGGAATCACATGTCCCATTAAAGTGAAAACAATTAAAACATGACCAGTTTTAATTGTTAATGGAACGAGCTGGGATTCGTTCCCTTAGGGTATCACAATGCAACAGCCTGTATACCTAACAAATATTTTTTTTAATTTATTGTGCCGGAACGAGCACGAGGCCCACCTGATTTTACCGGACTAACCTCTGCCTATAACAGCATTTTCATCACAAGTCACGAATTGCACTGCGCCCATCACCTTGAGATATATTTGTTAAGTATCATGTGCCTGTAATTTCACTGGCTCTCAAAAACTGCTGCTGGAACACACCGTTAGGTGCTGGGCGATAGATTTTCTACTTCAGGGTGGTCACTAGCCAGGCGGGCATTTGCAAAATGCCCTTCCACCATGTGGTGAAGCTCAAGCCCGCGGCTGGATTCGAACCATGGATTTGCTGCATGGCAGTCCATAGCCAATGCCACTGAGCCATCATTGCTTCAATATATCAGTTAGCTTTCAGCGCCAAACTACATTTATATAAAGGTTTTAAGTATTTGTAGTTTAAATAGAGGATATGTGCTAATATGTCGAAATTTTCGAATCCTAACTAGTTTAGTTTTTGAGATAAACCCCTAAAAAAAATTGGTCTAAAATGGACCACTTTGAAGGCAACCCATAAGTTAATTTTTCCGATAACTATAATTTATTTGTGCTCCACTAAATAAGCAGTAGACGATAATATTTACAACACAAGCGAGGCTCCTGAAAAGTTTTGTTGCCCACAATCTCAAGTATTGCTTCTCTGAAAGAAATTTAGTTGAATTTCTGGTCCAATATTATTTATTTGGGTCAGCATTTTACTACAATTACAATCAGGTTTGTGACTTAGCCCGCTTATGAGATGGAGACTCGGAAGATACGGACGGACAGACATATGAGTCTACTTAGTAGGGCTCCGTTTTGCCCTTTTTGTATGGAACCCTAATAAATGTCAACAATCTTTGAGTTTTCTATACGGAGGACAGTTAATCCTGTTTTCTAAGTATTTTATAACTTTAGTTTCTCAGTTCAAAGACCGTATAATATGTACTGTACGTTACCTGATAGCTCCGATAGTTGTGGGACTGATTATGGATTAGTTTATCGTTAAAGTAATCAAACAAAAAGATTCCCTCAAGCTGGTCCAGTGTAGGCCAGCGTTGGGTTCTTTTATTTCACCCACCAAATGGTGAATCAGAGTCATTTTGTTCATGAGCACCAAATAAAATTCATTAAAGCTATGAAATTATTTTTATTTAATATATTTTTTGAAACTCTATAATATGTTCGTACATAAGACATATACATAGGTACCTGCGTCACGTTAGTTTACTAAAAGTGTATTAGAATAGAAATAATATTCGAAGCATCAAATAACAACGTGTACCGAATACCGCCCTCAAATTATTTTACGTATTGGTAGGAAGTTAGTTATTAGTATTCTTATTTGTCTAGTTATAATATAGATAGTGATTAGATTAAACTAGACAGAAATTATTTTAACGGTAATAGCGATTCCTGGATATTTGAATAGACGTTGTATGTCATCTTAGGAGTTCATTCCAAGTCCCAATACAAACGATCATTGCATCATCTCATCATACATTATATTTATATTCTTACGAGAAGTTAGGTAATATAAATGGTAGTATTGCGTGGTGGCTTCATATAATAAGACATAATTTTTCATAGAACACAGATTTAGAGTTCATCGTAACGCACAGGTGATACCTAATTAGAATACACCCAGAAAGTCCTCGTGCACTAAGTGTAAATCTTGCTTAGACAGTTCTTACTGCTAAAGAGTGGTGTAGCGTTATAGTGTCTGCGTAGATTGCGCTTGCTGAGTTCAGGCGTAACGCATAAGATAGAAAAGCCAACTATGTAATGAAAAGTTGGTATAGAATGCTCTAAGAAAGAGTCCCCGCGTAGCGCACGAAGGGAAAATGTTCACGTAGAGCTCTTTAACAAAAACCCCCGAGTAGCACGGAAAGAAAACCCACGCAAAATGCTATGGGAAAGATTTGCCGCGTAGCACAAAAACAGTAAAGCTGACGTATATAGAATGCTATTACGCCCGTAGCACATCTCCGCTGCGAAGCTGCGAAACTATAACAGCGGAACCGCGGTAATTACGCAATGTCTTGTCCGTTGTACGAGAAGCGGAACTCTAGCGAAACTGCCTGCTCTAACGCATAGGTTGCCTATAATTCTATCTCTTTCTTCCACGCGGATTCGACGATCTACTCCGACGTAAGCCACACTTACGCGCTTCGGCCGCCATTTTGTTGCGGTGCCGCGTTGATTTCGCACGTGTTTGTAAAGTCGCAAAAATAAAAAGCGAAACTGCATTTATTTTCGTAAAATGGACGTGACGTGATATATACTAATATATTTATTAATCTATTTCACTCCGATTGTCTCAAGGCAACTAACTCGCGTGACGTTCGCGACGCCAGTTCCGCTACTCAAACTACACTTGATCGCAGCGGAATTTTTCCAGCGGTTTCGCTACTCGTATTTCGCAGCGGAGGTGTGCTACGGGCGTTAGAGAGGGTCTCCGCGTAGCGCAGAAAGAGGAAAACCTCACGTAGAATGCTCTAGAGAGTCTGCTACTTGCGTAGCACAGACAGAGTGTACACTTTTTTTGCTAATCACGCGTTCGCTCCCGTCGAATTCTTTTTACCAGAGTTTTCGAGTAGAAAACTCTGGTAAAAAGAATTTGACCGACGAGAAAAAGAAACTAAGAAATAGAAATTGGTCACGGACAATGATCTTAGTGATAATCTCTGCGTAGTGCATAAATAACCTCAATGAACAATCAACAGAAAATGCTGAATGCTCTTAGAGTGACTCATGTTACACACAATAATAAAATTGCTTGCGTAAAATGCATTTAGAGAGAAACTCTCTCGGTAACAGGAAAGAGTTTAGAATAATAATACGAGTTCGTGTAACACATGTTTTTTTTGAAGCGCTCGTAGCGAAGTTTTCTTAGCTGTTCTCAATCGATCAGCAAAGTTAAGCAACGTCGCGCGCGGTCGTGAGTTGGATGGGTGACCGCTAGTGACATTACTACTGAGCGTTTCCGTGCTTCGGCGGGCACGTTAAGCCGTCGGTCCCGGTTGTTCTCTTAGGATGGCAGTTGTTATAGCATGGTGGTCCTGGCTAGCTACCACCCTCAAGTAGAAAATCTGTCGCCAAGCACCTAACGGTGTGTTCCGGCAGCATGCATAAAAAAAAATAAAAAAAATGTCAGTGTCCCTCGTCATCCAATAAGAAGCAGATCTCCAAGACAAGAAGCTTCCGTAGAATGTTTTTAGAGAACAAACATTACTAAAGGAAAAAGCTCGCGCAGAATGCAACACGCGAATATATTAATGGTATATGACTATTCAAATTTCACTACACACTAGTTTACGGTTTCCGTATGAAATATAACCTTGTTTACGTTATTACTGTTACGTTAATATTAACACCTAAAAAGAAACACATACAAAATCACAAATATACGACTGGAAACATTCAAGTCATGTGCGGGATTCGAACCCGCGTCCATCCACCCCTTGAGCCGGGGTATGCTCTAACCTATTGAGCTAACATGACATGACGTCATAACTCGAATCTTTTCTATCGTTCTTTAACCATCGTATTGGGATGGAACGACATCTATAGTACCAACTGCGTTGTACTACAAACAGTTAGGTTTGCAATAACGCATAGCAGGCGTTATTGCAAATCTAACAATAATAAAAAAACACATACAAGTTTAATGCAAACCGCGTAGACGCTACAAACAATACCATAGAAATTTTAAATATTTTTAAAATGTCATATTTATATATATAACATTGTGACTCAAACAAATAGTATAAACATGAATTGGTTTCTATGAAGTATTAATTAATTCTTATGATCTCTCCGCAAACCGCTTCGCTGAACTAACTTGCAACTAACTTCCGCTGGCACAGTTAACGGTATAAGTACAGATAAACATTACCATCTGAGCCACGTGTTACAAGCACTAATATACTATTACTTATTCTGTGGCAATAGTATATTAGTGTATATTATAGTATATGGTGGGTTGGACGCCGCACCTACTGCAAGCAGTCCAGCGGGTTAAATCTCACCTCTTACAGTAATAATAATTTAATCTTACAGTAAAATTGTATACTCTCCACGTCAATTAAGCAATCTTACAAACAGTATTAGAATCGTTCGTTGTTCACTCGGGCATTAGATTCACTGTTCCAGGGGAAACACTTTATTTCCTGCACACAATATCTCCTTTTTTTACTGGTATTTGCACTTGTTTCCAATAAAAAGTAATTCAATAACATCAACTCGTTTATTTTCTCTTCTGACAGACAACAACAACCAAAAATTCCATAGACTACAATAAAAATATATGAGCAGAGAGTATACCACTAACTTAAGATTAGACATACCACCCACTAAGGACGTATAGTCCTTATACACGAAAAACATTGTTATAATTATACAAAAAATGGTATTGGATAATGACTTTTACACTAAAATTAAACATTATACTTAGGAAGAAATTTTCAAACAAGTGTTAAACCGAAACATATTTCTTATTACATCTAAAATTTGCAATATTTTTCCAATATCGGTAGTGGACTGTAAACACATGCAATAACAATATCATACCAATGAATTAAACACAAGACTAAGCTAAGGTTACAAACTTTTTTTTTTTAGTATTACATATCAAATGATAATTAAAAACACAAAGATTTTTACAAAACAAAATTTTACCAACAATTCCAGTTATCTATTAATAAACATAGCCGACATTACAAGGTAGAAGACGTAAAACTTTAGGATTAGATACCTCTAGTCCTCCCTATTGACAGGTAAGGGGCAAAGTTTAGAAATAGGGCGCTTAATTAAAGAGCCTTTGTGACGCAACGTCACAACTCGAGTTAACTTGTCGTTTCCGGGATGCAAATCTATTACTAAACCGTATAACCATTTGGTAGGGGGCAAATTTTCTTCTCTAACTAAGACAACGTCTCCTCTCTTCACACCTGGCGTTTGGTTTTTCCATTTATATCTCTGGAAGAAATGGGTCAGATATTCTTGAGACCAACGTCTCCAGAACTGCTGTACCATTCGTTGTGTAACTTGCCAACGGCGCAAGCTACTGACTTGTAACTGCTCGTAGTTATGGTCAGGGGCAATAAGCAAAGGTTCACCTATTAAAAAGTGACCTGGTGTCAAGGGTGTTAGGTCATCAGGGTCTGTACTGATTTGGGATAGTGGTCGCGAATTTAAACACGCCTCAATTTGATATAGGACGGTAGATAGTTCCTCGTACGAGAGGGTGGAGTCCCCAACGACACGTTTAAGGTGATGTTTCGCGCTCTTTATCCCTGCCTCCCATAATCCACCGAAGTTTGGACTTTGGGGAGGGATAAAGTGCCATTCTGTTCCGTTATTAGCGAGTGCAGTAGCAACTTCACTTGAAAATGAAGAACTCTCACTGGCCAATAGGGTTTTCAATTCTTTAGCGGCGCCAACAAAGTTTGTACCATTATCGCTCCACAACTGTACACAGCGACCTCGTCTTCTCGACATACATACGAAAAGGGCTATATAGCCTTTATACGATTTATTGCCGCGGCCTTTGGACACTCTTACATTTATAGGTCCACCATAGTCCACTCCAGCATACAAAAATGGCTTGTTTGGGCTCAAACGACATGATGGCAACTGACCCATCAACTGAGTCCGGGTCTTGGCCGCGTTTCGAATACACGGAACACATTGGTGAATATGAGATCGTACTAAATTCTTTAATGTAGTCACCCAAAACCTTGTTCTTATATAATTACAGGTAAGCTGCTGTCCTCCATGCATCGTCTTATCGTGAGCATCGGCTACTATAAGTTTAGCCAGATGTGAATCTCCAGATATAATGATGGGATGTTTACTGCTTTCAGGTAATTCTGAATTCGAAATTCTTCCTCCAACTCTTAATATGCCTTGTTTATCCATAAAAGGGTTTAATGTTGATATTTTACTTTTCTTATTAACCTCTTTCTTTTTCAGGATGCTGGTGACGTCTTCCTGCAACGAGTACTTTTGATGCTGTTTAATGCAACAGGCAAGAGCGTCTCTTATTTCAGAGGCAGTTAGGTAAGGTAAGGCTTTTGTTTTTGAGGTTACTGGATCTTTCAGTCGCAGAAACCTCCTGCAATACGCCACAACTCTGATAAGTTTTCTTAGGGAGGAGAATCTTGACCACAATGCAGTTTCTGGATCACTCCCAACGGTTCCGGTATGTACTTTTAGGGTTTTAACTTCCAACTCAGTTTTTGTGCATATCGACCGCGGTTTGGAGTAATCGATTTTTTCATTCTGTAACCATTCAGGGCCGTGCATCCACAACTTATTGTTTGTAAGTTTATTTATTTTATTTATTTATTTCATTTCACAAAATCCACAGATCTTAATTATTGTAAACAATAACATAATATTTAAATCATACATCCAATTACGGATTTACATTATATAGTGTTAATTTTAAAGAGAGCAGGAACTTAAAAGTTAGTAAAATGTAATTTTTATTGTATGTACTTAAACGAACTTGTTATAGTGTATGGAGGTGAGGGGTTTGGGGGGGGGGGTTATGTATGTGAAAATAACAAATAAAATAGTGTAGCGAAATAGGAAGCAATACACTCACTTTATTACATCACAAGACTTTTATGTACTTCATGTTTGAAACTTTGTTTTGAGCTATTGAAAAGGTCTATTGAACTAAATCTATCATTATATGTCTTCTTTATTCTAATGATTACAGAATTAGAGGAGTACTTAGTATACGAGTGCGGTATGTAGAATAAATTAGTATGTCTGGTGCGGAGCGTAGGGGCTGCAAGCTGTAGGAACAGTTCTGTGAGGTCTGTACTGTCTATGTCACCATGGCAGACTTTATGGAGAAAAAGCATGTCCAACAATGTGCGCCTATCTTTGAGAGTCAATAAATTATGAAAATCACACGACTCTTCGTAGTCAATGTAATTGTGTCGCGTCCGATAGTTTATATGTTTAATAAATTTACATTGTATCTGTTCAAGATCTTGGGTATGGGTAATATATTGAGGGCACCAAATATTGCTACAGTATTCAAGGATGCTTCTAACGTATGAAAAATACAGTATTTTTAAACATTTGATATCCGAGAATGGTTTGCATGTTCTTAGGATAAAACCTAGGTTTTTATACGAGCTACTGACTATATCGGAAATATGCTCATTAAAGGACAATTTGTGATCTAATAAAACTCCCAAGTCTCTAATGAGCTGTGTTTTTTGAACAACAGTATTTTTAAACTTGTATTCAAATTTAATTGGTGATGTCTTTCTTGTAAACGACATGAACCTACATTTATTAATGTTTATAAAGATTCTGTTGTCGTCATAGTAATTATGAAGTCTGTCTAAATCTTGCTGGAGTTTTGTGCAATCAGTTTGGTTTTTCACGTTATAGTAAATTTTAGTATCATCCGCGTACATAAGATAATTACTAAATTTGAAACATTTTCCGATATCATATAAGTAGGCCGCATAGAGTAACGGTGAGAGAATAGATCCCTGGGGGACGCCCGAGGGAACATTAATAACATCAGACCGATGTCCACCCACGATTACAGCTTGACAGCGGTTGCGTAGGTACGATTCCAGCCATCTTAGTAGATCACCACATATTCCTAACTCTTGCAATTTGCGTAGCAAGATGATGTGATCAACACGGTCAAATGCCTTTTCGAAGTCCGTATAGATCACATCAACCTGCTTGCCACCATCCATACCGCGAAGAACAGCGTTCGTAAATATGGCTAGATTCGTATTAGTAGAACGGCCCTTTATGAAGCCATGTTGTTGAACGGGTATATTTTTGTATATAAATGGATATAGGTGGTGATGTACCGTTTTTTCCATTAATTTGCTCAGCGTATTCAGAATTGAGATCGGCCGGTAATTTTCAATCAGTGTCTTTGTGCCTTTCTTGTGAATTGGGATAATATGCGCAATCTTAAAAGTAGTCGGGAAATAACCTTCGTGAAAACAGCGATTAAATATACACGCGATGGGTGTTGCTAGAGATTCAGCGCAATTAACGTAGAAACAAGAAGGAATTTTGTCACTGCCGGCACCCTTATTAGGATCAGTGTTTTTAAGAAGTTTTTTTATAAAATGAACATTAACATTGATACTGTTTAAAGAGTCCGCATTGGTTGCGCTGGTGGATGAGATACTATTGTGACTTGGAGATGGCTGACTAAAGTTCTTACAGAAAAAATCATTAAACGCTAGGCATATTTCCTTTTCGTCCGTTAGCTCTTTGTCATCATAGTACATTAGTTTAGGAAAATCAGATTTATTTTTCCTTTTTGATTTAACATACGACCAGAAAAACTTTGGGCACGTTTTTATTTTTTCTTCCGATGATTTTATAAATGATTTGTAACATGTATCCTGTAAAGTTTTCACTTTTGATCGCAAAAAGGAAAACAAGTTATACTCTAATCTGTTGCCATATTTTTTCCAGTTTTGGTGAGCTTTAACTTTTTCTTTTATTAACTTGATTAATTCCCTGTTATACCAGACTGGGTATGTATATTTACAAGATTTCGTTATATGAGGTACAAATAGATTAATAGCTTCATTTAAAACGGCATAAAAATTGTTAACAGCTTTTTCCACATCACAGCCTAATAGTTTTTCAGACCAATTTATGCTAAAAAAGTAATCATTTACAGCTGAGTAATTTGTTTTTCGAAATAATAAAATTGTTTGCGGAGCTCTTTTTAGAGGAGGTATTAAAATATCAGTGGCATTTATGTCAATTGTTGGGTGGAATGTATCTTCTTTGACTAAGGGGCTCTCTGATTTGCTCAATCCCAATGAGAAGTTAGCAAAAATTAGGTCAAGTGTGTTCTGATGAGAGTTTACAAAATTGTTAAACTGTTTTAGGCCTAAGTAAGATGTATTATTTATTAAATGTGAGGCACTAGCTTGCATATCAACTGAACCTTTTTTCAAAACTACCGCGTCACCTGTTGACCATTGAATACATGGCAGATTAAAATCTCCCGCTAAAAGAATATAGTCATTTGGGTGCATATTTATAATAGCCGACAATACATCTAGTAAGATATCTATTCGCTTGGGTATCAATTTATCAGGAGGTAAATAAACAACACCAACGTGTAGATCATGACGCGAAGTCGTGGAAGGGAAACCGGCCGAAGCGAGACCGGGCGCAGCGCGGCCGAGTGCAAGCGCGTGCCTGGGAACAGTCACCCATATGCCTTCAAGGTGTTCGCGTTGAAACTCAGGGCGCGCACGCGCAGCAAGCCCCGGCGAGCACATTATCATGGCTCCTCCACCGAGCGAGCGACGGTCTGCTCGGAATACCTCGTATTTATCGGTGGTCAGTTCGGAGTCGAGAATGCCATCGCATAGCCAAGTCTCTGTCAAAAGGATCATGTCGGCTTCGCATATCAGTGTGTTATTGTAAAAGTTATTGACTTTTGTTCTGAGCCCGCGCACGTTTTGGTATAAAAATTGCAATCTACAGGACATCATTGTGAGCAAGTGTTATAGTGCACCGTATGTTATGTGGCGTTATAGAACGCAAAAAGTAAAGACATATGAAGACTAAGATAGACTTATCACTAATTGCAGTTTCAATTGAATTATGTAGACATAGTGAGTGGGTACTTACGTATTTTAATAATAATGTATGAACTCTTTTAAAATATACTTTGTTTAAATTATTTATACTGACAGTGAAAGTATGTAGCACAAAGTGATGATTTACATTAAATACTGATATAAGAACGAAATATGTTGTTAATATTAAATTGAAGCGGTGATGTAGTAAAATGCTAGGAGATATATTGTGTTGTTTCATTATGGTTACAATTATTGTAGGTAATGTGCAAATTAGTAATAATGTTTTCTCTGATTTAGTAATAAAGTGAGTTTGTATAATATGTGTGTGTAATTTAAGGTTAAGCAAAGTTACAAACATGTGAATAAGATATAATATTATAATTAAAGGTTGTAGCTGACGCAATATTGTGTTTTTAATTATATTTTTCCTAAGTCTAAAGAACTTATTATCGGTATGGGTGGCGAATTGTCGGTTTTCCTCATATATATACGGCAGTTTTTTGTCCAAACATGTTTATAGTTACTTTCAATGGCTTTGGATTTACAAGATTTTAATAATTGTTTGTTCTCTTTTGTTAGATGTTCATTTATAAAAATCTTTTGTACTTCGCCTCCCATACCGAGTTCCCTAGATGTGATATTACGATGCCTCCTCGCGGCGGCTACGACGGCGTCCTTCATGGCGCGCTGCCTGAAGCGGGCGACGATCGCGCGGCCGAGGGGCCGGGCTCCGGCGGCGGTGCTGGCTGGTCGGCGCGGCTGCACACGGTGCGCAAACTCAATGTCACCGCTTTGCACAATGACTCCAGCTTGAGCGGCGACCTTGATGATAACATCCACCGTACTTTCCTCTTTGGCCTCAGGCACACCGACCACCTCGATGTTTTGTGCCCTGGACCACTGCTCACTGCGGGCCTGTGCGTCTTCGAGTGTTTTCGTACGCACTTTTAATGTGTTTAGCTCCTCCCGGAGCTGCTTATTTTCGTCACACAAAATAGCTATATCCGCTTTAGTGCTGGAGTAAAACTTAAAAATATCGTCGTACTGACCACTTAGGTAGTTAACGGACACTTCGAGGCCAGCTATACGATCACTCAGTGCCTTGAACTGAGCCGTTATTGCGTCATTTATGGCCTTGGTGACTTCATTTTTGATGAAGCTAGCCATGGGTACTTGTTCTTCGACACTAACCTTCTCTAGTATAGCAGCTCTGGGATTGTCGTTACCGTCGTGAGGTGACGTTGGAGTCGGGGTGCCTTTCCTGACCGTTACATTCGCACGTTCCGACTCATCCGTCGGCAGTGCTAGGGTCAGTTTCACAGGCGTGTTGGAATTATCGCCACCTTTTGGTTGTTTGCTAATACACAAAGGACACACCCACGAACGCATTTTTTTGAACGCCTCAGCCGTTACGTTGACACACACAAAATGGTAATGCTTAGCGCAGGAAGGTCGCGAACAAATAACCTTTTCCGAGGCTTTTATCGACTTTTCACAACCATTGCAGTTAGTCATTTTTGATTAAGTAGTTAAGTACTTTAATTTGAAGTTAAAATGTATTGGGTACAACTACCGCCAAGTACTTTGTTTGTGTTTGTACGTCTGCTCTCTTTGAGGTCTTGAGAAAAAATGTTCTGAGGCTGGGATTCCACGCGAAGCACAATCTGCAGGATTTTCTTCGGATCGGACGTGCGAAACTTGGGATGAATCCAGCAAACTTAGGATCTCGGACGCTCTGTTCGCGACAAAAGTCTTCCATCGGCTCGGATGGTCGCTTAGCCAAGCTAAGACGACGGTGGAATCAGTCCATGCATGTAGGTCAGATTTGGGTACATTTAAAACCTCAGCTACTTCACGCAGCAGCTATGTTACGAGCAACATTCCACACAGCTCTAATCGCGGGATTGACACTTGCCGAATTGGGGCAACTTTCGTTTTTGAAGTTACCAGGTGCGTATTAATAGTACCATCCGCGGAGACACAACGAATATAGACTACTGCAGCAAACGCTGCATTAGAAGCGTCTCCGAACCCGTGTAACGTCACATTAATATCCCCTTCAGATTTTTGTACCCATCGAGGAATATGGAACCCGCGAAGGTTACCTAACTCCTCTCTATACTGTGTCCATTCCCTCAAAATATCTTCTGGCACTGTGTCGTCCCAGTCTAATCCTGTTATCCACAGTTTCTGGATGAATATTTTTGCCGTTATGATGCATGGAGCTATCCATCCTATCGGGTCATATAAACGGCAGATTTCGGATATGATTTCGCGTTTTGTTTTAGGGATAGCATTTTTCGACAAATTGACGCTATAGTCAAATTCGTCCGAGCGTCGGTTCCAAGTAAGACCCACAATTTTAGTGACATCATCTTCTTTGAATTCTCGATTCAATCCTGAATTGTCCACTCCGGTTTCCAGTAATCCGATTCTGTTGCAGGCCCACTTTTGCAACGCAAATCCTCCTTTCTGAAGCAGTGCGTTCATTTCTTTGTAGATCTCAAGGGCTTCCGTTTCAGATTCGCATCCAGTTAGCAGATCATCCATATAAAAATCCCTGTGAACCCTACTAGCTGCCAACGGGTAATTCTGACCTTCATCCAGCGCTACTTGTTGCAGGGCTTTGACAGCTAAGTATGGCGCACAAGAAGTGCCGAACGTAACTGTTAACAATCGATAGTCTTCAAATTTATCATTCGCTTTTTCTCGCCACACAATTCTTTGGAAGTCCACATGCTTCTCAGAAACTCTAACCATCCTATACATCTTTACTATATCGGCTGTAAGACATATCGGATATAATCGCCAACGCATGATTGTATGGCGCAATTCCGGTTGCAAGGTTGGACCAACCATCAAAGCCGAATTCAAAGAAATTCCATTCGCAGCTTTGTCAGACGCATTAAAAACTACTCTGGTTTTAGTAGTACTCTTGTCCATTCGAACAACAGCATGATGCGGCAGCCATACCTTTCCATTTATAGATTCAGAGTTATTGGGAACCTTTTCCATGTGCCCTAGAGTGAGGTATTCGTTTAGAACCTGAGCGTAATTTCTTTTTAGGTCTGGGTTTTTCACGAACCTCTTTTCTAAACCCTCAAGTCGTTTAACCGCCACAGCTCTCGTGTTTCCGTAATTTCGATCGGCATCTGGACGGAAAGGTAATTCTACCACATAACGACCTGCGTCATCTCTCCGAGTCGTAGCTTTAAAATGTTCTTCACAGGCTTGTTCTTCTGGAGTTAACATTTTCTTCAGTATCGAACTCGTTTCAGATTCAAGCTCCCAAAACTTCTTGAGAAGCTCATTTTCTTCCAACTTAGTGTGCAAACTAAGAATTACGTTGTGGCAGCTATGTTCGTTGCGACCGGGGCCACCCACCTGGCCTGAAAGCACCCATCCGAGGTATGTATCTTGAGCAATAGTACCCGCAGGACTTCGTAGCAAGCCCTCTTTCAAGATTGTACAATATACCTCAGAGCCCAATAAAATATCAATTTTATTGGGCGAATTATATTGCGGATCAGCCAGCTGGATTCGACCTAGTTCTGCCCATCTTGGCAGCACGAATTTTCTTTCAGGTAAAACTGACGTTACGGTCTTCAGCACATGCGCCTTCACTGTCAACGTGAAATTAGGGTCAATGAGTGACTGCATGTTGACCATAACCATCGATTTCGAGGTTAAGCCACTCGGAGTTTCCCCTAATCCTGATATGCAGCTTTTTGCTGCTATCTTCCTCAGCCGTAACAATTGTACAGCAGCCTCTGAGATGAAAGATGCTTGTGACCCTTGGTCGAGCAACGCTCTCATTATCAGCTTCGAACCATCTTTAGACTCAGCTTTAATCAAAGCTGTGGCCAATAACGTCTGGCTCTGCCCTGTCACAAAATGGGTTCGAATGTTGGTGGTGTCTGTCATTTCCGATGATGATGAATTCAAAGGTTTATCTTCTTCCTGGGTTATTGTTTCAGGTTTCGGTTTGCCATGAAGAAGGGAGTGGTGTTTCCCATTGCAAATCCGGCATTTCGTTGTAACACGACATGATCTGCCAAAGTGATTGCTTCCCAAGCAATTATAGCAAAGCTGTAGGGCTTTTACTATTCCCTGACGGCTAGCGACGTCTTCTTTGGCAAATTTGCTGCATGAATGCAGCTTGTGACCCTCATTGCAATGCGGACAAGAAACAGTTAAACTAGCTGTGGTGTGCAAAACTTTAGTTGACTGAGATTTAAATTTAGGTTTAAGGGGCTCTACGAACTCGAGAGCCCGGAAACGCGATTCTAAAAACTCTTTAAATAAAGTAAAAGAAGGAAGATCTTCCCCCTTTTGTGTAACGTATAACTCCCACTGTTTTCTAGTTTCTGAGTCCAATTTTTGGCTAACAATATAGATAATGATAATATCCCACGTTTCTACCTTAATACCTAAGTTTTTTAACTCATGCATGCAATCTGACGTTGTATCCAAAAGCTCTTTTAACGCCTGAGCTGATTCTCCATTCATATTGCGTTGGCTAAACAAACGTTTTAAAATGCAATTTGACAAAAATCGTTTATTGTCATACCGATTCAATAACAACTCCCAACATTTCTTATAATTAGCCCCCGTAATAGGAATGTGTTTTATTAATTGTTCTGCTGAGCCCTTTACCTGTGTTTTTAAATAGTGTAACCTTTGAACTTCATCTAACGAGGAATTATTGTGCACTAACGAAGTAAACAGTTCTTTAAAGGATGAAAATTCAGAGTAATTACCCGTAAAAACTGGCAAACTAATTTTTGGTAATTTTACCGCTTGCTCCTTGCTTCCCGACGGCGCGCTTGACTCCCTGGTGATTGCCGGTGCTGGTGCAATTGTCTCCAACTTCGTGTTCAGCTCTCCTTTGTAGGTAAGGTACGTCTCGAAGCAATCTTCAAATGTCTCATTTTTTACATAATTAGTCTGATGCAGTTCTTTTTCACTATATGTTGCTATCAACTCTTCATGTTTACTGAGAAACTTGGCAAAAAATTGCTCTAAGCCATCCAAACGTGACTTAAGGTAAGCAGAAGTAATTTTCTCTTTCTGTTGCTTTTTATAATTTACCCTTGATTTCTCAATTTGCGTTTTTAATTCTTCGAGAACTCTTAATTCTTTATCCATTTTTCTAGCAGACAAGAACTTTCTAACTTCCTGATTTACGTTACTTTTTCTAGTTTACTTCGGAGGAACCAATAATTATCGTCCCACTGGTGGCGCCCTCTTATATCAACACCCGGAACTAATCACCGACTCCTAAGGTGACTTGATTCTCTATGCCCTTCAATGTGTACCTCAATATTATTTATCCGGAATCGAAGGAACTTGTTCACTCGGGCATTAGATTCACTGTTCCAGGGGAAACACTTTATTTCCTGCATACAATATCTCCTTTTTTTACTGGTATTTGCACTTGTTTCCAATAAAAAGTAATTCAATAACATCGACTCGTTTATTTTCTCTTCTGACAGACAACAACAACCAAAAATTCCATAGACTACAATAAAAATATATGAGCAGAGAGTATACCACTAACTTAAGATTAGACATTCGTCGTTTTGTGGCGTCACAAGAAATTAATCACTCTTTTCGCGAACTCTGACGTACGAACTATTACTGTTCCAACGACAAATCCATTCATTCCATTCATTCCAAATCATGTTTATCCATCTTTAAAAAGTTACTTTCTAGCACCGGATTTAAACTTGATTTCGGCATTTTACTATAAAACTGGGTTTAATAAATGTGTAAATTACGTTTAGTGTTTTTATTTATATTATTCTTTAAAATAATACAGCAAAATTATTTGATGAGTGAAACTAAAAAAATTACAGACAGATGTTGAGCAGCATACAATAAAATGTCGTAAGACTATAGTAAATCCATTCCATAACATCGTAGTTCGGAACAGTGCGAGCGAGTATATTATAAACATCTTGTATCTCGCTTGCACATCCGTGATACATATTTCATTCGTTCTTTAAGTAGGATCAAACCAATATTGCTTGACGCGATTGTAGGTCTGTGATAGTTTTTGTCTACGAATGATTATAAAACGCTCCTTTTTTATGATGGTTTCGTAAAAGGTGGGAGTTGGCGCCCAGATCTATAGAGATCTATTCGTGACCTTTCCAGTATTTGCGATAAATGGAATTCCTAAAGATCTTGAGTTCACTTTGACCGCCGCTGTTTGCTTTTGCGTGGGTTCGAACCCAGCGCCTGTGTATTATAGTGAACGTGGACCCCGGAACTTAGAACTCTGACTGCCATACCGCACGCAGCGGGTGCAGCGCCTAAGACGTTATTAAATTATATCTACTATGTTGTGCCCTTCATAGTAACTATTGCCTGATCTACACGTTATTGACAAGCCTTCATTACATTACAACCTTGTACTTAAGCTGCTTCTAAACTTTATATCTTTATATCAATTCGAATCGAAGATTATTTTCAGGTTAACCTAGAATTACCGGCTCTCAAGGACAGCTGCCAGACCACACCGTAAAGAGACTTGCGATAGATCCTTTACTTGAAGGTGGTAGCTGGCCAGGCGGGCATTTGCAAAATGCTCTACTAACATGCGAATGACGTATCAAATTTCGTATTTAATTATTATTAATTATGTATTTGCGATATAATTACGTTAAAAAAACGTTTTATGGATAAGCATACATTTATTTAATAGTAATAATGTCTTTATTGATATGAAAACTACAGCTACAGTTACATGTTATTTATAAGGATAACTAATTTAAGTATAGCTAGGTACAATTAACATGTATTGTGTTAACAAGTATCCCTGAATCCCACACTAGGGTGACCCTGTGTCGTGGGATTCAGTCCCTGTCTTACTAACATATATATAATTAGAATTTGCTTAATTAAAGTCCTTATAAACAAATCTAAAAACCTATATAAGATGTTAATTACATTTCGAGTTTGTTTCGACAGCTATCTTTTATTTAAAACAATTGCATATATATATTTTTTCCGACTACTGTGCCTTCTTCTGTTTTATGTAGAAAGGTAGGTAGTGAATTTGGATAGTGTGAGATCAGGTGATGAGTTTTGATTACGAGTAGAGTGTAAGGGTATCATTTAAGGATTAGCAAAATTTTAATTTAAAACTTTACGCACAGTATTTGGAACACAGAACTATGGTATTGTGTTCGGATATCATTTTGTCATAGCAGAAGTTTATGTTATTGATAGAAAGGGGCCTGGTCCATTACAAATTGTCGGTTGAATTGGAGAGACAAAGCTGGGATCTTTGAGATAATAATATAATATGGAAATGTCGAACATATTTTTGACTCTGGAGAAAACAAGGACTAGTATAGGAGCAGGCCCCCTAATGTCATATGTTGAAAAAGCTCTCCGTACCTTCGTATTTCAATGTGACCATTTTTTTACAGATGAAACGTGAGGCATGTAATATATTCAATGCCGTATCTAATCTTTGGTACAATTTGGGACCTTTATAAGAAAATGCTCGTTTGCCTACTAACGTACTCCTACGAGGAATCGTCCAGTTATCACGTCGTGATGACCGTGTAGCTCTGATAATAGTATCATGAGATGATTTGTGAAAGCGCAATCTTACAGCTAAGATATATAATTGACGAACTCTTAAATATTTCGTGTCATCATATAACTGGTCTGTGCAGTACCTGTATGGTTTTTTATTTTTATTGATTACTAGTGGCTCTGTATTTGCAACGCCCATGACTCAGTCTGAAAAAAAATCCTAAAACTGAATCATCAAAAAACCCATACAAATATCGGACTACTCACAAAATTTCATGAGAATCGGTTGAGAATTGTGACCTCTACTCTAGAGGAGAACAACCGGACACTTGCTGGTCAAATAGAATCAGGTGTAACTTGCATATATCCATAATTAATTATAAAATATATGTATAAAAAATAACTCAAGAATGCATTAAATTAATATATTAGTAAAATGTTTTAATATGTATAGGTATGTTTATGTAAAGACAATTCCGCCTAAATTTCATCCTAAGGTGACGTGACGTCAGAAACGCCACGCAGCCGTATTCTAGTCAGAATAGTTTTCGACGCGTTTAAATTCTACACACGTCTACTGGAGATCTTGACTCTTCAAGCGCTCAATCGAAAAATTCTCGAAGGTCGCTCGATGAGTCAAGTCCGGCAATGAAAGCGGTTTTCGAAGGGCTCTTAGCGAAGTTTCCTTAGCCGTTCTTAACCGATTAGCAAGAACGTCCGCCGCGGTCATGTCTTGGATGGGTGACCGCCACATCACTACTGAGCGTGCACGTGCTTCGGAGGGCGCGTTAAGCCTAGTGGTAGGGCATTTTGCGAATGCCTGCTTGGCTAGCTACCCTCGAGGAGAAAATCGGTCGCCAAGCATCTAACGGTATGTTCTCGCAGCTGTTTTTAAGTGCCAGTAATTCTAGGTTAACCTGAATAACATCTTCGACCACGCCGCTCTATTCTTTCTATCTTTTACGTACCCGTGCTAGAAGAGACCTACAGTGGTCCCAGTGTTTGCTTATTCAGTATAAAATAACACTAACCTACACCACGACAGATATATCATTAAGATAGTAAATTGTAGTACCTAGTAGTATAAGTGTGTGTGTCCGCACAAAGCAGTACTGTTTGCACTATCTACTGTTTGTTTATATCCAAGGATTTGGTAACGAAATATAATACTTCGCATTCCTTTGTAATCAGGTTGTCTTTTGTTTATGAGATGTTGATATAAACGGTTATGTTATGATTTTGGAACTAAAATGGGACTATGTGATACCAATGTATATGTTATATGTACTTTGATATTTTTTTTATTTTTATACCACAAAGGTGGCAAACAAGCATACGGCCCGCCTGATGGTAAGCAGTTACCGTAGCCTATGGACGCTTGCAACACCAGGGGTATCACTCGCGCGTTGCCGACCCTGAAGAAATCTCTTCACGCCCTTTTTGAAGAACCCCATGTTGTACTCCATCGGGAAAACCACGGCGGGGAGCTCGTTCCACAATCTGAGCGTCCGCGGAAGGAAGCTCCTTTGAGCCCGCACAGTACGATATGTAGCAATGATAGCTAAGCGGTAATAGCTATGGACTGCCCGCATGCCGTGCCGCACGTCCTCGATTCGATCTCCACTGTCGGAGTTTCGCTGCATAGTGGAAGGGCATTTTGCGACCGCTAGCTTGCTAGGCACTCTCAAGTAGCAAAGTTTCGAAGCAACGATAGCTCAGTAGGATTGGCTATGGACTGCCGCGCAGCAGGTCCATGGTTCGAATCCCGCCGCGGGCTTGAGCTTCACCGCATGGTGGAAGGGCATTTTGCGAATGCTCGCCTGGCTAGCGACCACCCTCAAGTAGAAAATCTGTCGCCAAGCACCTACACGGTGTGTTCCGGCAGCAGTCCTTGAGAGCCATTGATATTACAGGCACATGGGACTTAACAACTATATCTCAAGGTGACGGGCGAAGTGCAATTCGTGACTTGCGACGAAATGTATCTGTTATAGTCAGAGGTTAGTCCACTTAACATCAGGTGAGCCTCTTGCTCCGTCCCAATAACATAAAAATAAAAAATAAAATTAAAATTGACTATCTGTCGCCAAGCACCCATATCACAGTGTGTTCCGGCAGCAGTCCTTGAAAGCCAGTAAAATTACAGATGTCTCAGAATGCATCTGTAGGCAGTTGTTACCGCTGGGCGTCGTGCTTGTTCCGTAATAATCCCTAAAAACAGACAGGCAGACATAAATACTACTGATTCAAAAGCCTTAATGGCCGTTGCGAGCCCGTAAAAATAAAGCGCCCGTAAATTATTTTTTTGTTACGGATGGGAATCGTACCCGCGTTCTCCGAACGATGCTGGATGCCTATTCCTCTCGGCCACCGGACCTTAATCTTTCAAGCCGAAACTTTGTTCTCTAATTGTATTACTTTAACAGTCATATGGGACGATGCGCAGTCATCAACCAGACTACTAGACTTCATTTGATCGAGAGAAGCAATTACTTCTTCTTAAATCTCGCAATGATGTCGCTACGCTTCTATATTTCTAAATATGATTGCATTGTAAGCACTATCGCGTGCTAAACAAGAAAATAATGTGAAAACTTAGAAAATTACAACGAGAGAAGAAAATCTAGTCATGTGCGGGATTCGAACCCGCGCCATCCGTATATCCGTATAGCCGGGGTATGCTTTGACCGCTAGCCAACATGACATATGACTCATAACTCATATTTGTCTTCTCTTTCTTAACTGGGAATAGAGCGACATCTACAGTGCAACTAACGTTTGAGGTACAAACAAGACTAACCTTGTTAACGGTGACGCACTTTTTTTTTTTATCAACAACGCATGCACCCTGGGCTACCTAACAAAATAGCAATGAGACGAAAAAATATATATTGTCACGATTTCAGACAAAAAGGATCCAAAAGCTATTGGAAGACAAACGAAAGAAAAACTTACATTTGTTTCAGAATAAAGATAGTCTAAAGCAACAGCCATGTACACCTACCTTAGATTTTATCAAAACGATTGGCTTCATGATGAATGGGGTGGTGGAATCCCAACATATCTACAAGTTTTGACTTTCATCATCACAAAAAAATTAAATCGGGCTCGAGGAAATGTAAAACAATGAGAATTTTGACTGCGGCCTTAGGGCGGCCTGATGACTAACTCTTTGAAACAAATGGTTATGGACTGCTGCGTAATTGGTCAATTCTCAAAGTCAAAGTCAAAGTCAAAGTCAAAATCATTTATTCAATTTAGGCGTCTATGACGCTCTTATGAAGGTCAATTAGAAATTTTAGTATTGAGATATTCTACATTGTACTGCCACGTTCAGCAAATAAAGTGTATAGAGCCACTGCGAGAAGAACGGGCAAGAAACTCGGGGCCATTCTTTTAAACATCTTTTAACAATGTGTTACATACATACTATATAATAGAGTTATTACAATATTTGTTTAAATTATGTAGGTGACAGGCAATAGCTTGGCGGAGGCGGAATTGTCCAGGCATTTTTGTCGTTTATGTAATCAGAAACTGTGTAGTAGGATTTTTTAATCAATATGTTTTTCACATGCAACTTGAATTTCCCTTCTGTGAGCGTTGTAATATGTTTAGGAACTTTATTATAAAACCGCACACAATTACCTAAAAAGGACCTTTTATTTGTCTTTGCTAATCTAAAACCTGGCACCGCTATTTTATCTTTATTCCTAGTATTGTAATCGTGACTGTCACTGTTTAATTTAAATTTACTCAAATTTTTACGAACATACATAATATTTTCAAAAAATATACTTAACAACAGTTGACGTCTCATTTCGCACTGTAATACTCGTATCTATCAAATCAAATCAATATAGTCTATGTGAAGTCATAAAATGTCTTATATATGTAGGTGTTAGTTCTGTAGTGTATTCAGCCTGCAAGCAGACGTGCAAATTTTATGAAATATATTTATGTCACTTAATTATTATTAGCAATGATTCCTCATAAGCTATAGAAACATTTAAATAGAAGCCAGTCACATAATCAAATTTTGAATAAATTGATATTAATTACCGTTTAACTTTTTGCTTTGATAGGAATCCTGATAAATACAATCCTTTTTTTTAATATTGTTAGGTTTGCAATAACGCCTGCTATGCGGATTACATTACAAAATCACAACGCAAGTGGTAACTATAGATGACGCTCCATCCCAATAAGGATTTGAGTTACGACGTCATGTCATGTTAGCTCAATTGGTTAGAGCATACCCCGGCTCAAGGGGTATGCTCTAACCATCAATTGGACGCGGGTTCGAATCCCGCACATGACTTAAAAATTTAAGTATCTATCGTATATTTGTGATTTTGTAAAATACAATCCTGTTTATCTGACTCATTCGCGTGAGTAATTTTTTTTAGAGAGGTAGCTGTGACCTAAATACTTGGAATATTTTATGCGTCCTTGTGTCATTGAAAAACATGTGGTCGCTGCGACCTTGACTGATAAAGGCACCTAAAATATATGATATTATATCTTAAGAATGCCGTTTTGCGTGTGTAAAGAATACTCTATATTTTTAATTAACGAGTTGATACCAGCAAAAATGAATATCGATATTATTTTTTGCTTTACTTTTCACCCCTTTACGTAACCTTTGATTAGGATACAAGTGAAATGATGACTACGTTTGTTACATATAGGTAACATACATAAATGTATGGAGTCCGCGAAATCGTTGTCATCAAATCTCAAACTCTAAGTATTTTTCATTGAACTATCACAAGAGTTTCTTCTTCAGGAAGTATTAATGTTCACGTCGCTAATTTCTGGTCCTAACCACAGCACGATTCAGGCTGCGATCTGAAGAACTGCATTTGTTATAGGCAGAGGTTAGTCCGCTTAACATCAGGTGGCCCTCGAGCTGTTCCGTCACAATAACAAAAAATAACTAAATTTCGTGCCGCACAGTTGTACTATCTATGCGAGCTCCAAGGATAGCTATCTGTTATGGACAGAGGCGTTAGGTTAACGCAAATTTCTGCACAATTCCTGGTTATTATGTAACTTTTCCATTTAAAATACATTAATGTGTTACGCCTGTTTCTCCGAAAGGTGTTAAAGAGAAAACCTTTCCGGGAAACAGGCGTGAAATACATAAGTATTTATCTATGTAAATTCAGACCACGAATTTCCATTTGCTATGATCTTAACTATACTCTCTTGCATTCTTCATTCTCCTTCACTTACCACTTACCTTCCTTATACTCGCCCGTCTGCCTAGTCTTTTTTGAGAACGTCGCCAATCTAGTCAGAACGGGGTGCCGGGATCTCACCTAAACTTCCAACTGTTAACACTCGCCATGGAAACTTGAATTGTCAATCTCCAATCAATATTCAAATAAAACATTGCAAAGTCCTTTAACTATTGCTCACAAAATAAGAGAACGTATATGCAAAACCTATCAAAGTAACGTGCATTGCAAAATGTAGAGTCATATCATAAAATGCGGATGACATCATTTACTTTGCAATAATCGACAATGTACTCGGAACTTAGATAATTTGTAGAAGATGCCGGAACCACTTTACAAAACTAATCTAATACAACAATGGATTGTTTAAAACCTTCGATATAATTTATCGCAGGTTTATGCTACAGAAACTTAAGTGTTTGTAAACATCATATTCTAAAGGGAGATTTAGTAGGTCTAAATCAATATATGTTATTATTACAATATCTCATACAACAGCCAACCCTAAATTGGTCAAGTTGATGGGTTTTACGGTTCCATACCAGAAAACAGGACGATATTACTAACCCTAGATACACTCAACTGTCCATCCGTCCCTCGAACCCATATTAGGTACGACGTAGGTATCTTTTGAACAAGTACCTACTCAAATTGATGGTCAAAATGTTCATAAACTAGCGGATCGGTTAAAAAAAATTGCTACTTACCTAATACAAAAAAATAATGGTTCCCGTACACGAAACGTTATTTTTCAACACCCTTGCTCGTAATATGAGCTTTATTATATCGTTCTTAGGGCCATAAACCGACCTATAACACCCTCATGCATAATAATATTATACACTAGTGCGTAATATAAGTATCCCTACAAAGTTAAGTTAGTACCTTACTGCAAATTATATGCGAGTAAACAGAGCATTATCAATTTAATTTTGTGTTGGCTGATTTACGCCCTCGCCTACGGCTCGGGCTGCAACACACAGCCTCGTGTATAATGAGCAACTTAGCTCACTTGTATCATAATCTACTATTATTCTACGTTTTATGTGTTTGCTCTATCGTGATAATGGTAATATACCTATTCAACCATCACTATTAATCTGATTAGTGATATGGCAAACTACGTTTGTTTTTAGTCAAAAAATTAAGGCGTTTTGAGGGCGAATTTAGAAGATGACGATTACGAAATCAGTTAAAGCATTTTGCTAAAAAATATCGGCCTCGACTGGCCTGCTCTTAATTGATAAGTAATTTGACGAAATATAGACTAACCTGCCATTTTAAACGTTTGTTTTCACTCTGAGCCAAAAATAACATGTAGGTAATCCAGAAAAAGATACAGGACATACCCTTATATTTATCATCAACATCATCATAAAATATAGAGTAGTTTTAAGGGAAGTTTTTAGAAAAATTAGAGAGTGTTTTTTTAAAAGAGCAGAAAGACTCGACATTGAAAATTATGTTTTACGATTAATTAGTGGAAGTCGGACCATAAAAAGGTGAGCTCGCAAAATCGACTTCAATATGTTATTTGATATGCTCAAGTGTTTGAAGTGATTTCCTTTTTTTGGGTCCCGTACCTAAAGGTCAAAACGGCGTCGGTGTCCGCTGCCTCTCTGTCCGTCCGTATGTCAGGTATTTACAAATCTGAAATGTAGGTATGTATATTGTATATGTAAAACGTTGAGCCAAAAACAATTTGAAACTAGAAATTTATTGAAATCATTTTCCATTATTTTCTCCATTATGACAAGGTAACCGAATGAGAGTTCCAATGTACTTTTTATCTAAATGAATAAATTCAATTTTAGAATTTTTTTACTGGGTCTAAGTATCTCAAAAACTAAACTAATAGTTATGCATCTGAAAATTTGGTATATTATGTACTTTATCCTTTTTTAGAAATAAATACTAAAAACGTAGACTTATCGTTTATTTGTGAAACTGTCATCAAAACCAATGCCGGTCTGTAACTTCGCCAGTTTTATATATATACAAATTGAGAACCGATCAGATTCAACAAAACAAGCAATTTTTTAATTATTGCTGATAGATGCCTTTGACCACAATCTCACCTAATGGTAAGCGATGATGTGGTCGAAGGTGTTGACAGGCTTAACCTCTAGAATACCTGGCCCTCAAGGACAGCTGCCGGAACACACCGTATCTAAAGACAGACAGGCCAGTTCACAAAATACACAAATATGTAGGTACAATATCTGATGATGTATAATATATTACTATAAATAGATCATAAATGCTGAGCAAACGATTGCCAACTACCGTACGTATTTGTAATGACTAATGAGTATTGAATGTTGGGAAGTGCATTAGACGTAATCGGATGCAGCTCGTGACGTTGTCATTACGCATCTGCGACCTTGTGACGCGAATGAGTCAGATATAACAGGATTGTATTTTACAAAATCACAAATATACGATAGATACTTAAATTTTTAAGTCATGTGCGGGATTCAAACCCGCGTCCAATTGGTTAGAGCATACCCTTGAGCCGGGGAGCTCACCATTTTGCGAGCTCACCTTTTTATGGTCCGACTTCCACTAATTACTCGTAAAACATAATTATCAATGTCAAGTCTTTCTGCTCTTTTAAAAAAACACTCTCTAATTTTTCTAAAAACTTCCCTTAAAACTACTCCTTATTTTATGATGATATTGATGATAAATATAAGGGTATGTCCTGTATCTTTATCTGGATTACCTACATGTTATTTTTGGCTCAGAGTGAAAACAAACATTCAAAATGGCAGGTTAGTCTATATTTCGTCAAATTACTTATCAATTGAGAGCAGGCCAGTCGAGGCCGAAATTTTTTAGCAAAATGCTTTAACTGATTTCGTAATCGTCATCTTCTAAATTCGCCCTCAAAACAAAACTGTCTTCGTTCAGACACATATAATGCTCAATTTGGTCAAGTTTGTATTTACAAAATTACCCTCAACAAGCACAAACCGGTTTTGGCCTAGGAGTAAAAAACCGGCAAAGGCATGTCAAAGTCACACAGAGGACTTATTAGGAACACATAACATATTTTTGATGTATGTATTAACTGAAAAAGCCTAAATTTTTTGACTAAAAACAAACGTAGTTTATTATTTGTTAGTTAGTCCAATAAACTGTTTGCCATATCACTAATCAGATCAATAGTGATGGTTGAATAGGTATATTACCATTATCACGATAGAGCAAACACATAAAACGTAGAATAATAGTAGATTATGATACAAGTGAGCTAAGTTGCTCATTATACACGAGGCTGTGTGTTGCAGCCCGAGCCGCAGGCGAGGGCGTAAATCAGCCAACACAAAATTAAATTGATAATGCTCTGTTTACTCGCATATAATTTGCAGCAATGTACTAACTTAACTTTGTAGGGATAATTCTATTACGCACTAGTGTATAATATTATTATGAATGAGGGTGTTATAGTTCGGTTTATGGCCCTAAGAACCATATAATAATGCTCATATTACGAGCAAGGGTGTTGAAAAATAACGTTTCGTGTACGGGAACCATTATTTTTTTTGTATTAGGTAAGTAGCTGTTTTTTTTAACCGATCCGCTAGTTTATGAACATTTTGACCATCAATTTGAGTAGGTACTTGTTCAAAAGATACCTACGTCGTACCTAATGTGGGTTCGAGGGACGGATGGACAGTTGAGTGTGTTTAGGGTTAGTAATATCGTCCTGTTTTCTGGTATGGAACCTTAAAACCCATCAACTTGACCAATTTAGGGTTGGCTGTTGCATGAGACATTGTAATAATAACATATATTGATTTAGACCTACTAAAACTCCCTTTAGAATATGATGTTTACAAACACTTAAGTTTCTGTAGCATAAACCTGCGATAAATTAGATCGAAGGTTTTAAGCAATCCATTGTTGTATTAGATTAGTTTTGTAAAGTGGTTCCGGCATCTTCTACAAATTATCTAAGTTCCGAGTACATTGTCGATTATTGCAAAGTAAATGATGTCATCCGCATTTTATGATATGACTGTACATTTTGCAATGCACGTTACTTTGATAGGTTTTGCATATACGTTCTCTTATTTTGTGAGCAATAGTTAAAGGACTTTGCAATGTTTTATTTGAATATTGATTGGAGATTGACAATTCAAGTTTCCATGGCGAGTGTGAAGGGAACAGTTGGAAGTTTAGGTGAGATCCCGGCAAACTTATTCTGACTAGATTGGCGACGTTCTCGAAAAAGACTAGGCAGACGGGCGAGTATAAGGAAGGTAAGTGGTAAGTGAAGGAGAATGAAGAAAGCAAGAGAGTATAGTTAAGATTATAGCAAATGGAAATCCGTGGTCTGTATTTACATAGATAAATACTCATGTATTCCACGCCTGTTTCCCGGAAAGGTAGGCACCTTTTCTTTTTAACACCTTTCGGAGAAACAGGCGTAACATAATGTATTTAAATGGAACAGTTCAATAATAAGCAGGAAATGTGCAGATATTTGCTAACCTAACGCCTCTGTCCATAACAGATCTCGGAGCTCGCATAGATCGTAGAACTGTGCGGCACGAAATTTAGTTCTTCAGATTGCAGCCTGAATTGCGCTGTGGTTAACCCATTGGCATCGGCGATAATGATAACAATAGAATTTCATTCATAACTAGGACGTAGTGGTACTGACGATGCCAACTTATGACCAGAAATCAGTGACATGAACATCGGGTTAATATTACGTACGTAGTACCATAACTCAATGGACGTGAACATTAATACTTCCTGAAGAAGAAGCTCGTGTGATAGTCCAATGAAAAAATACCTAGAGTTTGAGATTTGATGACAACGATTTCGAACTTCATACATTTTTGTATGTTACCTAGGTATATGTAACAAACGTAGTCATCATTTCACTTGTATCCTAATCAAAGGTTACGTAAAGCGGTGAAAAGTAAAGCAAAAAATAATATTAATATTCATTTTTGCTGATATCAACTCGTTAATTAAAAATATAGAGTATTCTTTACACCCCACGCAAAACGGCATTCTTAAGATATAATATCATATATTTTAGGTGCCTTTATCAGTCAAGGTCGCAGCTACCACGTGTTTTTCAATGACACAAGGACGCATAAAATATTCCAAGTATTCAGGTCACAGCTATCTCTCTAAACAAACAAACAAATATTACGGAGATTCTTATGTATATACGCTCTACTAACATTGATATCTCGGTAGACTCGCATGTGCGCTACTTGCATGAGTTTTGTTTCATTATTTGACTATCATTTGTATAATATTATCCCGCAGGGGCTCTTTTTTATGTTATTGTGACGGAACAAGCTCGAGGCCCCTGATGTTAAGCGGACTAACCTCTGCGCAGATGCATTTCGCCACACACGTCACGAATTGCACTGCGCCTGTCACCTTGAGACATAGTTGTTAAGTCTCATATGCTTGTAATTTCACTGGCTCTCAAGGACTATTGCCGGAACACAGCGTTAGGTGTTGGCGACAGATTTTCTACTGGAGTCTAGCTAACCAGGCGGGCAATCGTAAAAAGCCCTTCCACCATGCGGTGAAGCTCAAGCCGGCGGTGGGGATCGAACCAGGGTACTGCTGCGCGGCAGTTCAAAGTTATTACCGCTCGGCCATCATTGCTTTAATCTTTTAGTCGAACCAACGGTGAATGGCAACAGCTTCCAAATAAGGTAACCTATGTATGTCTCAGAATGTTATTTTGAATGCATAATTAGTATAGTATTAACAGCCAAACAGCTAAGCTACTGAAACTGAACCTTACTGATTTTCTGCTGTCACATTAGGTTGAGATTCAGATTGTTTAGAAGCTTGTAACGGAATATAGAACAAAGTATGAATGAAATAAAGTTTGATCTCGAAGCAGGCTGCGCTTGGCGGCTACGACCTTTTGTTAGTCCGGAATGGGTGAATGGAATACTAATCACATGATTGTGGTTGTGGTGATTTGTTAGCAATATAATCGGTTACATTTTAAAGTTAGATGTAAAAATTCACTATCGTTGAGGAGGTCAAAAAAAAGGTAAACAGCTTGCACTTCAGATGTTGTTTTTACGTATTAATAAAATTAATTTATAAGAAAATTTTAACTTTTAGAACTTAATATGAAAAACCAATTTCAAAAAATTAAAACTATACTAAGGTTTTTCCTACTTTTTCCGTAAAATTGAAGTACCTACTCGGAAATTCGTGAGCTTTTTATATATCTTTAAGATTTACAACGATTCATAATTTTGACCGAGTGAGCGCGAAGCGCCCCCAATCGCGCTTCGCGCTCACTCGGTCAAAATTATGTCTTCGTTTTAGCGTGAGCAAAAATGATTCCGTAGGTATGCCCAAATTCCAGATTTCCGGTTATTCACTTATTAAACTTTGCTGAAAAATTAATAAAAACTACAAAAATACCCTTTCTACGCACCTAACAAACATTTAGCGCCATCTGTTCGGAACTAATTTGTACAGAACGTGCCTCAGTTCAAGCAAAGCTTACAAAAATCTTTGAAACGACTAAATTCCACGTTGGTGAACTCGGGGAGAGCAGATACATAGTGAAAGTACGTAGAGGATTTGACGTCAACGTTAGTTGATAAAATTTTAGTGTAGGCGGAGGAAGTTATTAGATTTTATTTAAATTATTTTGTACTGGAATTTGCTCAGCAACAGTTTACGTAGCGTTTTGGTGGGCTAGCAGAGAGATTGATGAAAAATTTCATAAAATAGCGCGGTATACTTAATTTTTAATACAGCTTCTATAATGATAAATATTAGCACCGTTCCTCCGGAAACTATTAAATAAACTGATGACAGACAGATGTTTTTGGAGCGGTGATAACTAAATGGCCATTTGAATGAATAGCATAAGAATAAATATTAACAAAGATATATAATCACGAGAAGATAATGGGCGATGACATTCTAGTATGGCACTCCACGGGCTGACCTCTTTAGGTATACAATATAAAATATATAGATTCCTCATGTTTTGAATTATGAGCAGTGTGTTTCACAGTCAAGAATAAAGTACTTAACACAAATCCTATAAATAAATGACGGCTTTTGTGACTTTGCACTATATTAGACCAAACATCATATTTTATCATACCAGATCATGAGAACAAGCAGGCTACACCTCTATCCCATCTGACCTATTCTCTCAAGCAAGCGGAAACTTGGTGTCAAGTATTAATACATGCTATTGTAGATTCTGTGTTCAAGATCGCGATAAGTACCACCTGTGCCACAGATTATGGTACAGTTCTACACCCACAGCCTCTTCAAGGGCCCGTTACCTGGTGCACAGATTAGTCCATAGTATCATTGTAACCTGAAGGGCTAGGAGATAACGCTTGTTCGTCTACTTATACGTATTGGCATGTAGGTCCACTTGCTAGGTCACGAAAAATATATTACCCTATTTTGTATGCTGAGTGTTTGCGAAAAGTGAAAAGTCTACTGTATATATTTGTTTGTTATCTTATCATACTGATTTTGGTTAAATGTTCATATATGTTTTTGGTAGGACAAAGGTAGGAAGCTGGATGCCACTGTCGGCAATTTTCAGCTCCACCGGACGCGAATGAGTTCAACCCGAGGCGGGCGCAGAAGGTGCATAATAATCTGATGAGATCCTCTCTAGGTTCTAAATTTATTTTTATGCCTGATCGGTTAGCCGTTGACTAATATCTCAGCAGATGGTAAGTGATGATGTGGTCGAAGGTGTTGTTCAGGCTTACCTAGAATACTGAATTCTGAATAAAATAACATCTGTTGTTACAATATTTTATAGCCAAGAATAAGATTCTAATATCACAGGGATTCCAATAAATTACAAAGAACGTTTATCCCGTGGGGTGCCGGGCTAGAATGCTACCCTCCCATTTCAACCCGTGGGTATCGTAAGAGGCGACTAAGGGTAACACACCAGGTGGGCAGCAGCACTTTTTGAGGAACTGATATCTCACACTGCGATCCCAAAGCCGCATGACAAGCGTGGGGATTATGGCAAACCCCCCGTATTGGGGAAGGCTGTGTTCAGCAGTGGACTATTAAACGTTTTCTACACTAGCGGATACAAAGCAGATCGAACGATAAACAACCCTTTTCTTGCTTGTGAGGTGAAATATGTATTTTACTTCCAAGTTGATTAATGGAAGTTCTCGTGAAAATGCAGTTATGTTATTGTGATATACTTATATGACGGAAATATTCATTTAAAAAAAATTTAGCATTGAAGGGTTACCTTTTTGTGTGAACACAGCTGTAGTTACCAGAATAATGATAATGAAACATAAGTATTGTACATGTATTATTAATGGTTAGGCCATAAATCTTCATGTAAGGTAAGGCTTGCTTATTCTGGTAACAGAAGCTTTTGGTTTGATAAGAAGAAATAAAAATTTTTGGTCTTTTAAATATTACAAACTTAAAATATACTCCTTTAAATATAAACATACATTATCATAGATTTTGTATATAAGACGTTAACAACACTATATTATCTAGACTTTTGAGATTACTAATTTCTCTTGATCAGTCTACTTTTCATAATCCGCTTATATATGATAATGGTAGGATGCTTAGAAAATTATTATATTATTTTAAGCTTACCCGTTACTTCCAACTTTTTTCTACATGCTATAACCTTTCACAAGCAGTAATTTCCATATTGATAATTAAAAACTTACAGATACCACCCTTTTTTCACAAAACACCACCAATTTTCGCACATAAGTATTCCAAATTCAAACATTTTATTTTTTTAAACAAATGTACCAGCTTTTTACCTAAAGATATATCTCGTGTAATTATTTGATGTAGGTATCGCTCTATTATGATAATTTTCGTTTTGTAAAAATATAGACAGACCTGTCCGTGCGCGATCGAGAGGTGTTCGGCTAGAAGAATTGCGCAGAGGCACGCGGCGACGACCGCTCGCGCGATCATCTTGCACTGAATGAGCTGACTGGCGCAGAGACGATCCAGCAGGTCGCATCTGCGCTAACGCACACTTGATTGTTTATTTACGTTTCTCGTACAGTTAGCTACAACATATGCTATTATTTTAGCTGTTTTTTATTACTGTTAAAATATACGAGGTAAAAATATTTAAAATTAGGACGAAGATATTTATTTAATTGTTATGGTATTGCTGAATAATGAATTCAAAAATTTACCTTGATACATTACCTTTAAAGTAGTATACCTAACCTGGCAACTTTTTTCATGATAGAACAAGCATCAGGTCCAGCTTGTGTTAAACGGTATCCTCTGCCAATAACAGATGCAGTTCGTCAAACTGGCGGACTGCACTGCGCCCATCATCACCTGACACATAAAGTTGTAAAGTCTTATGTGCATGTAACTTCACCGGGACCCATATCCTTCAAACCGGAATACAGTAAAGTAACTGCTTTGCGGTAAGAATAGGTATGGCGGCAGTATTTCCCCGGCCGAACTCTTACAAAGTGTTACTCCTACAGAAAATTGTCTATAATGTTATGTTTTCATTCGATATTATGGTTTTATCGAACGGAAATAAATATTTAATACTGATCAGTTGGCGGATGTTGGTAATGGCAACACCAAAGCGACAGTAGCGCCACCATGGGATGGGATAAAACATTTGACACGCTCTGTTATTGGCAGAGTGATTTCTCGCTAAAACGAGTGTTGACACGAAGTGAAGAGCATGGAGTGGGGCATTCTTGAGACAACTACCAGACTGGAAACATCGGAGCCGAAGTACCTACTGTTCTGTTCATTACACTAGAAACATTTTTATAATTTTAAATGTATTCCAGATTAACAATTCTATGTATTCTTCGCCTGAATCTATATCTTATTATTCTAAACATTCTTTCCCTTCATTCTCTGAGAACTGAGTATTTATTTTATTTATTTTACGATACTATAATAAATATAATAACTGTAAGACTTACAACAATGGTATTATAAACACATTATTTTCTGGGATCGTAATTATTACCTATGTACTTCGGTAAGCTGAAAATATACTCTCTAAAAATTGCACTTTAAATTTGCACACTATTTATCGTACAAAGTATAGTGTATTGAAAAATTCCTAATTGTGTAGTTACGTAACCAAAATAATTTGTGCTAATGATTCATTGAATTAAAATTAAACAACAGTTACCTGCTTTGTTGCTGACGGTACATTGCAAACATGCTCTCACATGCATGTATTAATTTTATTGTCATTATCTGATTAGTGATGCCAGTTGCATTATTTTAAGGCATCCATTATCATCCATCACGTTCCCACAGCTTGGACTTAGATCTTATCACAAACACATGTTAAGGAGGTTACAGAACGTGTCGCAGATTTTTCAAAATCACAACCAAAGGAAAAATTTCAACCAGGAGCGGAATTCGAACCCTCGGCCATCCGTCTCTATAGCCGGGCCATGTTTTGCCACGGGTTCGAATCCCAAGAAGTTCGAAGACCACGACAAGTGGATCCATGCAAAATACTTCCTCAGGACGAGCGAAGCGTCTCCGCTTCAGTTTGTCAAATATGCTCTCGTATATCTGTACGGATGTCTGGACTTCCGGTTGTTCTTCTCTAAAGATCGTACTTCTCAAGCGATTCTCGTGAAATGTTATGTCCAGTCACTGTTCGCTCTCCTAGACCTGACAACTATCCTGCGTTTGTTTGAAAGGGTTGCAAAGATTATATACGTAAGTGTACCAATCTGCCACATTTTGAATCTGGCACTGTCTACTGGTGATTATCCTATGAATGAATGGTTAGACCATTACAGCTATTGTCCAATAGCTATTTTCTCTGCTCTTGCTAAGTTTTTCGAATCGGTACTACTCAGATCAATATCACCACACCTAAACCATTTTTGTGTGATTCACAGCATTAAATTACTATTATGGATTTCGAAGTTAGTTGACGCACACTTAGACAAGGGCATGCAGGTCGATGTTATATATTTTGATTTCAAAAAGCTTTTGTCTTTTTGTTGTAGTCGACAACGAGGTCCTTCTTAGAAAGCTATGTCGCATTGGATTTTAACCAAAGTTAAAAACTCTTTCCAAATGATTTAAAGGATTGAGAATATTTTGTGCAGCATATCAAGTCAAAGTCAAGTTTTATTGATTTCAAGAAAGAGTTGCATAATTAAATTACAATATTTCAGCAGACTAGTGTAGCCAAAATGCCATTGCCAGAAGTCAGAATTCACGTAAAAATTTGTGCGTATGTTATCGGCATTGTGTTGGCCGGAAAATGACTTTATGTTTATTACTCTGTTCTGTAGTATGAACTCCTCATCCAACCAGTAGATAGTGAAGCAAGAAGGAAAACAAATTATTTATGTTTGTCTACATGTCAGATGTGAACGATACAGTCTTAGTCTTATACAGCTCATCTTGAATAGTATTTTTTAATTTTTAATAGTAGTCTAATAGTAGTAGAGTAGTAAGTTTGGGAATAAGTTTCACCTACGTGTTTTCGGCCCGGTATATGGTATTTGGGCTTTACCAACTGAATAAGACGGTTAAAACCTTTATCTTTGTCAACAGAAATTGGTTGGTTGTCTATTGCTATCAATGAATCTTCTAGTGTGGTTTGAGTGGTTCAGAAAATTTTAGGATTTGTATGTTGAGCACCACTGGTAGAAGGTTGAATGTTCTGCATCATCATCTCGTCATTTGAAGAATTTTGGCTTACCTGACGCACAGATTTTTCGAGTCCAAAAAAAATCCGTAGCATGCTTTACTTTTATGTTGTTGCTCAAAGCTGAAGGATTTCGGCCGCTGCCTCCCCATGAAAGTATTTTTCCGCAAATCATACATTTCACTTTACTACAATCTCCTACACACTCCCGAAAATAAGTCTATATACCTACACGATCTCCTTCTTCCAATCATTTTTAGGCACACAGTAACAAAACTAAGCATACTAAACTATTCAAATGTACTTTTTAAATAAAAATAATCATAACAAATGCACGCGGTTTCACGGGCGGTTCACCCCATCTATAATTGTAGTAATTTTATTTATTAAAAAAAACCGTTAATGTGGCTTACATACTAGGCCATTTTCGTCTTCGTCGTCATTGTCGTTGGTGTTAATTTCTTTATTAATCATGATTTTAATTTATACATGTTTATCATTGCTTATAGGCCAGCCTCTGCTCACCTAATGGTGAACTTCTTTCTGGTATCGTTATCGCGAACTATATGAATTTTAAACAAAAATAATAATGCTAATACTTGTGTCGCGAACTATATGAATTTTAAACAAATTTAATAAACTCACTTAAGTGCGTTTATTAAATTTGTTTAAAATTCATATAGTTCGCGACACAAGTATTAGCATTATTATTTTCACAGATTGCAATTTTTTTTTTTTTTTTTTTTTATATGACGGTATGCCTTTATTAAACAAATACTACAAACTATATACAACACTACAGCTACTACAATACTACAGCTACTACAGTAAAAGCATTTGGACTCATAGGGAGTCCAAATGCTCTAGCCCACTATCAGTTGGCAGCGTGCCCAGCATGCTGGCAGCATTGCCCCGTTGAATTGCAATGCTTATTCTTTGAGCCAAATAGGTGCCAGCATTTTGATCACGCGTTGCATCGACCAAGCGCTCTGATAAATTTTGGAAAATACGATGAGCTCCCGGTCCCCACGGACCCAACGTCTCCACACCAAACGGCTCAAATATGTAACCCATACCAAGGTTAGCATATTTGCGCCGCTTGAGTTGCTCTGCCGAAGTAGCCGCGGCGCCAGCCCTCACGTGGGTTTCAGAAAGGTGTGACGGCGCTAAAGTGTCTACGCATGTAGCGTCCCACACTAAGGGCCGTCCTAACTTCCATGGAACCAGAGTCATGCCGTCAGGTCTTTTACCATCGTCACGCATCAGACCGTTCGGTTCGAGAATGTTCGATTGCCATTAGTTCTTAAGAATATTTATTAATATATACCACAAATAGTAATCTTTAACATAAATAGATAACGAAAGGTTTGCTCGAGCTCCTTACAACAATAATTATTAGTATAGTTGCCCACATTGTTCACAATTTAGTCACTAATTTGTAATAACTAAGCCAAATATAACTTAATCACTGTGAGAAAATTCACCTGAATAAATAATATGTTGGTGATACAAGATTCTATGGTCAATGAGTAACACATGATTCATGTGATAAACAAACAAAACTATATGCATAATTTGAGGCATTGGTCATGCTGCAAATATTCAATAGTAACAAATATTTTAAAGGTATTTTAAGAAAACATATAATGAATCTAAACTAATATAATAAGGAGGAAAGATTTGATTGTTTGTTTGTTTGTTTGCATTGAATAGGCTCTGAAACTACTGGACCGATTAGGATGAAATTTGGTGTGGAAATAGTTTGAGACACGGGGATGAACATAGGATAGTTTTTATCCAACTGCGCAAAAAAGAGGTTTATGGTTTTGCGCGATAACCGATCTACTGGACCAATTAGGATGAAATTTTGGTGTGGAAATAGTTTGAGACACGGGGATGAACAAAGGATAGTTTTTATCAAACTGAGCAAAAAAGAGGTTAATGGTTTTGCGTGATAACCGATCTACTGGACCGATTAGGATGAAATTTGGTGTGGAAATAGTTTGAGAACCGGGGGATGGTCATAGGATAGTTTTTATCCAACTGCGCACAAAGATGTTAATGATTTTGCGCGATAACCGGCTGATTAGGATGAAATTTGGTATGGAAATAGTTTGAGACACGGGGATGAACATAGGATAGTATTTATCCAACTGAGCAAAAAAGAGGTTAATGGTTTTGCGTGATAACCGATCTACTGGACCGATTAGGATGAAATTTGGTGTGGAAATAGTTTGAGACACGGGGATGGTCATAGGATAGTTTTTATCCAACTGCGCAAAAAGATGTTAATGATTTTGCGCGATAACCGGCCGATTAGGATGAAATTTGGTATGGAAATAGTTTGAGACACGGGGATGAACATAGGATAGTTTTTATCCAACTGAGCAAAAAAGAGGTTAAGTAATGGTTTTGCGTGATAACCGATCTACTCAACCGATTAGGATGAAATTTGGTATGGAAATAGTTTGAGACACGAGGAAGGACATAGGATAGTTTTTCTCCAACTGCGCAAAAAGAGGTTAATGGTTTAAATAATGAAGAGGAAAGATTTGATTGTTTGTTTGTTTGTTTGCATTGAATAGGGTCTGAAGCTACTGGACCGATTAGGATGAAATTTGGTATGGAAATAGTTTGAGACACGGGGATGAACATAGGATAGTTTTTATCCAACTGCGCAAAATAGGATAATGGTTTTGCGCAATAACCGATCTTCTGGACCGATTAGGATGAAATTTGGTATGGAAATGGTTGGAAACATGGGGAAGGACATAGAACAGTTTTTATCCAACTGCGCAAAAAGAGGTTAATGGTTTTGCGCGATTACCGATCTACTGGACCGTTAGGATGAAATTTGGTATGGAAATGGTTGGAGACATGGGGAAGGACATTGAACAGTTTTTATCCAACTGCGCAAAAAGAGATTAATGATTTTGCCACATAAAAAAACATTAGAACAAAAACAAATATAAATAAAAGTTCATAAAAAAAATTATATTAAACATTCTTTATTATTTTCTTTTCTTAGTAACCTGACTTAAATAGAAGGGTTTATGTGTTTGTGTAAAAATTATTATAATTAATTTTTTAATACCCGTGCGAAGCCGGGCTGCTAGTTATTTAATAAAACACTTAAAAAATCTTAAAAAAATGATATATATCTAGTGACAATTCCGCCTAATTTCCTGTTAAGCCGACGTGACGTCCCAAACGCCACGCAGCCAAACCGGAAGAGTATTCGACGCGTTTCGATTCTAAACGCAGCATCCTCAGGAGGTCTTGACTCTACGAGCGCACGATCGAGATATCGTCTCGATACCTTCAACATGTGGTACGTGTTGTTACCAAAGCTGCCTCAAAGCAATAAGGATGCTGATGGAACGGCAGCAGCTGTTAGCAGACTTTCTGATTTTAAGTGCCGATGACATTATCACATTTTTAGGCCTCAGGAAGGAACAGTTGCTCATAGTCGCATTAAAAAGGTTGACTTTAAGATAAACTAGTGGGACTAAGAAGTTTTTATTCACCTCATTGAAGATACGATCGGTACCCGAATTTTTTCTAATCATCTAATTTTCTAATCTGTGAGGGATCTTTTTAAAGAAATTGATATTTTAACTTTACCAAGTCTGTATATATTTGAAAATATTATGTATGTTCGTAAAAATTTTAGTAAATTTAAATTAAACAGTGACAATCACGATTACAATACTAGGAATAAAGATAAAATAGCGGTGCCAGGTTTTAGATTAGCAAAGACAAATAAAAGGTCCTTCTTAGGTAATTGTGTGCGGTTTTATAATAAAGTTCCTAAACATATTACAACGCTCACAGAAGGGAAATTCAAGTTGCATGTGAAAAACATATTGAATAAAAAATCCTACTACACAGTTTCTGATTACATAAACGACAAAAATGCCTGGACAATTCCGCCTCCGCCAAGATATTGCCTGTCACCTACATAATTTAAACAAATATTGTAATAACTCTATTATATAGTATGTATGTAACACATTGTTAAAAGATGTTTAAAAGAATTGCCCCGAGTTTCTTGCCCGTTCTTCTCGCAGTGGCTCTATACACTTTATTTGCTGAACGTGGCAGTACAATGTAGAATATTTCAATACTAAAATTTGTAATTGACCTTCATAAGAGCGTCATAGACGCCTAAATTGAATAAATGATTTTGACTTTGACTTTTTCTTTTTTTTATGTCTTTTTTTTACCCGGGGTTTACGATGTATAAAGTTCTATTAATTAAAGTTCTTCTGCAGAAGCTTCATCTGCAGATGTTGCTAAATGAATGAAGACAGGTCGTCGGCCGTTTGGTTATAGCGTTTCTACACTGGACTTTAGAGTCCACCAAATTGAGACGGGCCTGGGCGTCAAGTCTGCTAATCAATATGAATCTATAATGGACTCGGCCTGGTTAATTTTTACAGTTTTGGTAGTCTACTAACTCATATCGTTCATATTGTGTCAATTTTGATTCAATCTCGTTTTCATATGAAAACGAAACGTAATAATAAAATAATAATAAATAATAACGAAATTGTTTTCTGAATAAGCTTACTCTTCTCTTTTTATGTTTTGTTGGCAATATCGTCAAACCAGCCTATATTCATCATAGATTCGTAAGGGATCAGCAGACTACCGATTCTGTCTTGTATGAATCTTCAATGAATCTATGCTGAATATGAACATATAATTAGCAGACTTGGCCTCCTGGTCTACGTGCTTAACGTCGGTTAACTCAAGACTGTCTGGCCGACAGTGCTGTCAACACTTTTTCTGTTGTAATTTCTTTTTCTTAAAACGTGAAGATAAGGGGGATTGGTCTATATAGGGGATATGTTAATAGGTATGTGAACTTGTACCTTTATGGTTCGAGTGAGCCCCAATATGCATCGTTGCTCAGTCCGAGATTTGAAAGTTAGTCGTCCTACCTCTAATGACGTAGCTTTGCTATGCAAGGTAGACTGACAGCATCGTGAGAATAGGTGTATGTAAATGGCTAATACCTTTTTTTTTTTTAAATTTATTTTTGTATGGGCTTTGTCGCTAAGCGACCACATCGCCCAGCAAAGCTAATATACAAACTTACCAACTAATTATTGTAAAGCTAACTCTGCTAATCTATACATTTGAACTGCCTGGTCTGACATATGACTTGCTAGTACACAATTGTACCTACAGAAGAATGTTTTTTAAAATTTTTTTTTTAATGTTAATGTGATGTATCAAGCACGAGGCCCACCTGATGTAAAGCGGACTAATCTCTGCCTATAACAGATGCATTTCGTCACATGTCACGAATTGCACTGTGCCCGTCACCTTTGAGACATAGATGTTAAGTCTCATGTGCCTGTAACTTCACTGGCTCTCAAGGTCTGCTGCTGGAACACACCGTTAGGTGCTTGGCGACAGATGTTCTACTTGAGGGTGGTCGCTAGCCAGGCTGGCATTCGCAAAATGCCCTTCCACCATGAGGTGAAGCTCAAGTCCGCGGCGGGATTCGAACCATGGACCTGCAGCACGGCAGTCCATAGTCAATGCCACTGAGTCATCACTGCTTCATGGTTATGAAGCAGTGATGACTCTCTCTCTGTGATCTATGTTCAACAGAGGAAGTGTTCCGGTGTACGATAAAGTATTTTTATACACCTGATAGTCGTGAAGCTCTAATCAGTTGACGAGTTCCAAATTAATTCCGCATACAGGTAGAATACGTCCAGTAAACAAACACGCGGTACTTACATTATACATAAATTTCGATTTATTATGTAATCCATGATATCTTTAGCAGTTAAGGTTGAACTGTCCTTCTCCATACAAACGTCGAAGGGTGAACACTCTCTTAGTTAACTTGAGTTTAACTTCAGGTGCATAACTAAGCATGATATCGATTGTTCTTTTTATTGTGTCAAAATTGTTTAAAAGTATGAACTTGGCAGTTATCATAGAAATTGATATAAACTATCATATAATCATATAATCTTTCGAATTATTTACAATTTTGTTATTTACAATAAAGTTGTGGAGCTAAGACCTCAAATAATGGAATGATCACTTAGACGTTTGTATGGAGTTGTATGAAGAAGTGATCGGCCAGTTACCCCTAAAACAAAAGCCAAGCCCTTCATTCGGATTAAATTAAATGTGCATGTATGTTCGCCATGTACCTACTAGAGAGTGGGCTGCAGCTCCTTCTGAAGAACTGAAATCTGATAACCTCGGTCCTCAAAACACCTGCCAAGCGTGAGGGTAATGGCAAACCCCCCTCTCATTTAGGGTGAATCATTGAAATGAGATTGACTTAACAGGTATACGTGGGACAAGTGAACGGAAGTGTTGGAAGGGGAAGACTTAGGCGATGGTCGAAATCAGATTGAAGATGTTATGAAAAAAGCCAGGTCAGGAGTACCCTAAACCTATGCTTATGTATGAAAGGATTGATGAGTGTAGATGAAGCGTAAGAGATATGTAAGGATCGTAGCAAGTGGTCTGTGGTCTCTGCCTACCCCTAGGGGATAGAGGCATGATTTTATGTACGTATATGTAATGCTTCTGCGATGTGAATGGAAATAAACTTTAAATAGTTTTTTCCGTACCATGTCTTAAGCGCAGAAGCTTCAACAATATAAATTGTCACAATTAATAAACCGGTATTAAACATTTTTGCTCTCATACCGTAGGTAAGGTCATAACTACAATATTGCACCATCATTTGCAATTTAAGGAAATAAACGAAAGAATGCATGCAATGCGCCTCCCGCCATCAGCTAACACGTCTACTGATAGATAAGGATAACAGTAAATACGTTCCCATCCACGTGCATTTGCGCATGATTGCAATAACAAGCTGAGAATTGTACCGGTTATTTCATACTATTAATACCCCTATATTGATGCATCCCGCCATTATCATCGTCACCTACTATCAAGAGATTTGTGGTAAAAAGCAAGACGATTTATCAGCAAATAAACCTAAGAATGTGCATTGTTACGAATTCCAAAACTACTCTCATTTCTGTATCTTGATTTCAGAGGTGTAATTAGAAATTGTTTTCAAAATCTTAAGATACCAAAATCTGCATTGAAGGTTAAGTATGAAACGTAACTCGATTGCTTGCATTTGATCTAAAATTAACGAGATTGAACTCGATCGATATATCACTACAATGCATAGTATAAGCAAGACTTGCATAAGTCACGTCGCGAGCATCGAGATATTATTACTATATACGTCAATGGTCGCGAGCAGTCCCGTGGTCGCCCGCGACCATCCAGGTTTTCCCCCATTTACTACACATTATAGTGATAGAGACAAAATCGACAATGGTTTCACAATAAAACTAACGTCGCTTCCACTTCCGTATGAATTGAGCCTAAAACAAAACGATCTAACACAAATTTAGATATTTTTAATATTGTTAGGTTTGCAATAACGCCTGCTATGCGTTTACATAATTATAAAATTTTTCCTATCGTATATTTGTGTTTTTGTAATGTAATCCGCATAGCAGGCGTTATTGCAAACCTAACAATATTAAAATTATAAGGTTGCGTCATCATTTACAAGTATAAAACCAATTGCAAAATTGGTCTTGTTTGTAGTACGACGGAAGTGGTACTATAGATGTCGCTCCATCCCAATACGATGGTTAAAGAACGATAGGAAAGATTTGAGTTATGACGTCATGTCATGTTAGCTCAATTGGTTAGAGCATAACCCCGGCTCAAGGGGTGGATGGACGCGGGTTGTAATCCCGCACATGACTTAAATTTTTCCTATCGTATATTTGTGTTTTGTAACAAATTTAGTTAGTTACAACCTAAATCAAATTCAAAATGCTGTTAATCAACACGATCATCATTGGCTATCTAGCAATTGTATCTCAGTGAAATGAAGATTCTGAAATATTTCAATAGATAAAGTATAGTTTCTTAATATCAAGTATTATCATATGCTCACATGCGAACATCACATTTACAAGTTTTTGATAAAAATTGAAAATAATTTACCTATTGTTCGTTAATATTATCTTTTCCTTCAATAGTTTCATTACTGAAGTAATTTATGATCCATTTCTAGAAAAAAAAAATTTCAAAACATTTCTACCCATTTTCTTACTCTCTTTTCAAATCATACACACTTTCTTATATCTGGATACTTTAATGCGGTACACAAGCTTATACGAGTACTCTTCCATATACAATGGGACGTTTTGGCCTGGGCTTCTCCCACTTTTTGTTTTACTCAATTTTATTTCAATTGAGGTTTTAACACTGTAATTTTGCATTAATACCTGCTAAGCAAATAAGCTCACAAAATTACAAAACTTGTGCTATATCAATAGCTCAATTAGCAGAGTATGTACCGGTTCTATGGACGGATTGTTGCGGGTAAAAAATCGTGATTATTTTTTTTCCTTTCGTTATAATTTTGTAATACATTTAGGTTGTTCAGTCCTGGTAGTACACTCGAGAGCAATGAATCCGGGTCACTTAAAGAATCCTAAAAATCTCGGAAACTAAAAATGCTAGGTTAATGCAATAAATTGTATTTAATAGACAATGTAATACTCCTTAAATGAAGGTATTAAAACTTCTTAGTTATTGTAAAGTTATATCATAAAAAAATCAAATTTGAAAAAGGGCCACTTTCGAAGATGGAACTACGAAATTACAGCTTTTGGTTTTGCTTTTGTTTGTAATCTGTCATTTATGTGGGTACATAAACCATGTTGATAGTGCTCTATATTCATTATTCAAACTGAAATTATGTCGCTTACGCCTGAAGAATGCACCAGAATACTTACAATGCTGGAAACCGGCCGGAGTCAGCGCGATACAGCCAGGACTGTCGGTGTGTCGCTGTCAACAGTACAAAGAGTTCTCCGACGTTACGAAGAAACTGGTTCTAACCTACGCAGACCAGGAACGGGCAGAACCAGGTGTACCACAGCACGAGAAGACCGATACTTGGTGAACACCATGCTTCGAAATCGCTTTCTCACAGGAACTGAACTCACCAATCAGTTTCGACGCCTCGGAGGAAGTAACCCAAGTGCATGGACAGTAAGACGTCGGCTTGCTGAATCTAACTTAAAACCCCTTAGACCTGCAAACGGCCCTAAACTGGAGCGTGGGCATCGTATTTCGAGACTAAGATATGCCCAGAGCCACGTAAATTGGAGTATTGAAGATTGGTCAAAAGTTATGTTCTCCGACGAATCAAAATTTATGCTCTACAAGCACGATGGAAGACACAGAGTGTATCGAAGACCAGGGGAAAGATTCAAGCAAGCATGCATCGAAGAAAAAGTAGCCTACGGTGGTGGGTCTGTACTTGTGTGGGCCGGAATTTCTTCTGAAAGTCGCACAGAGCTGGTGATCATAGAAAACGGCTCTTTAACTAGCGTAAGATATGTGGAAGAAATCCTCAATGATCACGTTGGTCCATTTATGGTCAATTTAGGTGAGGATGCTATATTTATGCATGACAATGCCCGACCTCATACAGGTAGGATTGTGAATGACTACCTTCAAGAGATGAACATTACTCGTATGGAGTGGCCAGCGCGCAGCCCGGATATCAACCCGATCGAGCATGCTTGGGACGAGCTAGGCAGATGCGTAAAACAACGAAACCCTCCCCCAATCACGCTTCGTGAGCTCAAAATTGCTCTCACAGAGGAATGGGAGAATATTCCCCAAAATCGTATAAGGAACTTGGTGTACAGCATGCCAAACCGCGTAAACGCAGTAATGGAAGCACGAGGAGGCAATACGAAGTATTAAAATTCAAGAAAATCGTAATAAAGTTCAAAAATTTCATGTTTCCTATTTTTGTTTTAAGGAGAGATCAGCAGTTTTTTTCTTTATGTAATTTTGTGTTAATAAAATGTATGGTGACTCATATTTTTTTTACTTTCATTTAAGGAGTATTACATTGTCTATTAAATACAATTTATTGCATTAACCTTTCATTTTTAGTTTCCGAGATTTTTAACATTCTTTAAGTGACCCGGATTCATTGCTCTCGAGTGTATTTACATGCTCAACTCAACTATCGGGAGAGATAAAATGTCTTAGTAGAAGTGCATCATTTGATTGTAATGATAATAAACGGACTTCTAGTTGTTTTCAAGGACTGTTTGTAACTAACAAATATAGATTACCTATCACGTAGTCTATATGGATGCATGTGTTAGATACTACGTGCCAATTCGCACACTGGTTACTTTGTCCAACTCTACAGTCATTCAATACTAGTACCTATATGATATGATAATGATTGTTTCAAGTAATCGGATTGTTAGAAGTAACAAAAAATATCGTTGAGCAAATCTACGGAGCTGTAACATCTTAATGATCATAAGACTTTTTTTTTTTTTCACTTTGACTGCTGCCGGAACACACAGTTAGGTGCTTGGCGACAGATTTTCTTCTATGTGATAGGAAGGCGCTTCAAACTTTTGAAGCAGTGATGGCTCAGTGGCATTGACTATGGACTGCCGTGCCGCAGGTGCATGGTTCGAATCCCGCCGCGGGCTTGAGCTTCACCGCATGGTGGAAGGGCATTTTGCGAATGCCCGCCTGGCTAGCGACCACCCTCAAGTAAAAAATCTGTCGCCAAGCACCTAACGGTGTCTTCCGGCAGCAGTCCTTGAGAGCCAGTGAAATTACAGGCACATGAGACTTAACAACTATGTCTCAAAGTGACGGACGCAGTTCAATTCGTGACTTGTGACGAAATGCATCTGTTATAGGCAGAGGTCCGCTTAACATCAGGTGGGCCTCGTGCTTGTTCCGTCACAATAACATAAAAAAAAAACTGGAATGGCTTCAATAAGTAATGGTTATGAACTTTATTTTGACTTTGGTTATGAACTACAAAATGGACTTCGTTTTCAAAGATGAAATGTAATTTACAAAAAGACGTTCATAACCACTGTCATTCCAATTAAACAATAAGGCCCTGGGTCAGATCGGAAATTGTCTTCCTTGACACGCTCCGCGGCCACCTTCTGATCGAAGAAGGAGACCACCGCCTGCCACGACCTCACGCCGCAAGCAATCTAGCAAATAAGAGGCCTTCTACCTTCTAAATATTTTTTTTTACTTGGGTATGTATGGTACACTACATACACTCTATTCAATGGACACTCTACACTGAGAAAAATCTAAAGCCAAAAGCGCCCTAATGACGGCCAATTTATATAGTATGAAGGCAAAAAACCGACCAAACGTACCTAAATAAAACGTTTAAAAACGCCTTCCAACTAGAAGGCGTTAAACGAGGTCAGTGAAGGCGAATGTTTCTTTTCATCTTCATTTAAGGTGTATTTTGTGGTCTTTCTTAAATATTGACTTTTCGATGAGGCTGATTAAGTCGTACGTTATAGTGATAATCACCGTATATAAACCGCCGTAAAAGTAAGGTATATTTTATGGTCAATACTGCAATTATTATCGTATAACAAGTTAAATTCTGAAAATACTTTACGGAAGGCGTTTTTTGACGGTTGTGTTTATTATAAAACATGGTATATTTTATTGATTGATGAAAATCATCTTAAGAGTTGTGAATTCATCTTACGTAGTTACAATTCAACGGTAAAAGGTCAAATTTGATTTAAGCCTTTAAGTCGTTTTTCTCAGTGTACTAAAAAGTGATGTGGTCGTACATAAAACAAATATTATCATTGTAATCCTACAACATTTCGTTTACGTTGACTGTTCTATATTCGTCTTGGAAGTCGCGGGAATAAAATTGTATGGCTAATAAAAGTCGTGGAAGTAGTGGTAATACACATTTGGAAGGCTTATTCCCAGGCTTCTGCAGGATGAGAATAAGGATCAGAGTTTATCAGACTCGACATAGAAATGACTGACGTGCCTCGTGATGATGACGATTTAGTGATGACGAAGGCTCATGCTGAGTGCTCGGGATATGACACTTTCATACTTTACTATACTTGTGTGAATTAGCACTAAAAATATTGACCGGTATTATCCAACTGCTGAATGGTATTATGCAGCAAATGTCGGACAATACTGGTGACCACTTTTTATTGGGTTGATTGTAGTAATTTGTAAATAATATTGATTTAAATCGTTGTCACTTTTGATTTATGATTAGGAGATTATTTCCATTATTTTATTGATGTTGATGCACTGAGCTCTATGTTATTTCCGAATCTATGGTTACGCTACCTTCTTTATGATTCTTATCTCCTGGTACTCCAAGTTTTGATTGGGTTAGTTTGAAGCATGTTATGACGTGTTACACAGACACCACATTTACTCTAACCCTTCTGACCGTGATTGTTCACAATGTAACCATTTGAGAATGTAATATTTTGCGAATATAATGTTTTGCGAATGTAATATTTTGAGAACAAAGGGTTTTTCACTGATTATTATATCTTCATCTGATTGACCAGTACCTACTAATGATAAACGGCAAGTACTGTGAAACGCTGCCCATAACACTTGCTTGCCCACACCCTGAAGAAGACAAGTTGTCTTTGAAATTCAGTTCTCATACTTGACTCCAATAACATGATCACTTACCAGGAAGAAGAGAAATTATGGTCAAAAGCCCAGGGGCATTTATAGTCTAACGATCCAATGGTACCACAGCTAATAGAAAACATCATTTACCGTGGTACCACTCAAGGCAACAGCAAATGGTACCACGGCAAATGATGGAAATAAACGCCGAAGCTTATGGCACATGTCCCAAGTCCGACGAAGATGATAACGATAAGCAAGTAGAGGAATTAGCAAAAAGTTGGAGATCAGCAAATAGGGAGTGTGTAATAGTTTATAGCTGGGCTATAAGCGAGCGAGCGATCCTTCTTGCTCGGGAGGGCCTTCTAGTATGCCTATCTACCAAGCGAGAGTCTCTCGGTGAGCGTTTTGGCCAGCAAGCAAGCATCGGGGAGCGGGTGTGAACGTTAGCGATCAATTACGATTTAGATTATACGATTGAATGAACAAATAGGTTTTCGAAAAAACAAGTCAATAAATTTAGCTAAATATAATTTTCTTAAAATCGTAATGACCAGCTGTGATAGAAAAAATCCAGTGTGTGCTATGTACATGGACCTAAAAAAAAGCTTTTGATTATGTTGATCACAAATTGCTGCTTGATAAATTAGTGAGGTATGGAGTTCGGGGAAATATTTTAAATCTAATAAAAACCTATCTGCAAAATAGGTATCAGATAACGCAAGTAACTAGGTTAAGTTTAAAATCTAAAACAGAAGAAATTTATTCATCTGAAGCTAAAATTGTAAAGTTCGGTGTTACTCAAGGGTGCGTTCTTGGTCCACTCCTCTTTATATTATACATTAATGACTTGCCTAGTATTGTAAACCACCCCATGGTACTATTTGCTGATGATAGCACTATTATATTCGTCGGTGAGAAACAGACACCATTTGAAGAAGTCATTACATCAGCTTTGGATAATATCACTGACTGGTTAAAGTCAAATAACCTAATATTAAATGTGGACAAGACTTATATAATGACATTTAAAATAAGCATGAATTCAGATTTGACATTGAAAATTAATTATATGAATAAGGACCTTGAGAATGTAACATTGACCAAATTTTTAGGACTTACTATAGACTCTAACCTCAAGTGGAAAATGCATGCACAGTCAGTATGCACCAAACTTAGTAGTTTTTCATATGCATTATACATGCTGTCAAAAGTTGTAGGTCGACCAGCAGTGCTTATGTCGTATCACGCCAATGTAACGTCTACGATCCGCTACGGGGTAATATTTTGGGGTAATTGTTCAGAAAGGGAAGTAGTATTCAAAGCCCAAAAGAAATGTGTTAGATCAGTCTACCAATTACAAACTACTGATTCATATAAGCCGTATTTTATGGAGTTAAATATATTGAAATTTCCTTGTTTATATATTTATGAAGTAGTATTATTTGTAAGAAATAATTTAAATATGTTTATTAACCTCAGAAGTGAACGGCATAAAAAGAGAATCCGAACAAGTGTTCGGGGAAGTCCCCGCACTACTGCTTTTTATAACAACAGCGTGTTTGGTATGGCTCCTAGGTTATATAATCATCTACCAAATTCGATACTGCAATCAGAGTGCGTCATGTTGTTTAAGCGGAAATTGTTTAAATTTTTGGTATCGAAATGTTATTACACTATTGAAGAATATTTAAATGACAAATTTGTATAAGCTATAATGATAAATAAATAATAATTTGACCAATGTAATATAATATTAAAATGTGTAACTAAGTATTAATAATAACATTAATAACTGACATAAAATTTAATATCTGCTATGTATAATTGAAGTTTAGAATGTAAATTAATTATAGTGTTATTATTAGACCTTGTTCTTCTAATTGAGTTATTCTCAAATGTAATATCTGACATTATTCTCGTAATTGATAACCTTTATAATTTTAACACATAATTTTGCATACCATTGTGGTGGAATGTGGAGCGCTACCTGTTATATGTAATATCAATACAAATACCCATGTTCAAGCAAATAAATAATTTTGAATTTGAATTTGAACTACGTCTCACGTGGTTCTCGCTGTAGCACTGGTGCAACATGCGGTATAACCACGAGAAGCCAATTCTTTTGTTGACACGTGATCTGTATGTTTTGAACGTTTTTTGAGGGAGAAAATAGTCAGTTCTCGTCGGCAGCGGCATTGGGACAAGTGCATTATCCTTGAAGCCCGGTGCTTCCAATCATAGAAAAGAAAAAATCAGGTATAGTAAAAGAAAATTAATGAAACATAACGGGTTTAATTTGTAAAAGGTAAAGCAGTAAACTGACGACATCAAAGGTTCTGCAACACTGTCGCTTGATACAAGGAAATGAGGAGGAACCCGAGCGCATAGATGACCAGCACTACGTCCATGGCACCAGCGAACACGTCCTGCGCCGCTTGCTCCCTGGTCATCCTTCGCAGGCGGCTCCGGGCGCGGCCGCAGTATCCAGCTATGTGGGTGAGGAGCAGTTCGGCTGTGTTCAGTATTGTGCTGTTGGGAATATATATTCATTTATCACTTCCACTTAATTATTACAAAATAATTGTATATAGTTATACGAAATTAGATTATACGGGACAAAGGGATATTATATCGCAGAAGTTTATCATAAGAAAAGGGCTACATATTTAGCTCGATAAACCAAATTTTAGATATCCATAGCGCACTTTTTTGTAACATGGGCTGCCTCGTTGGTGCATGTATAACAGCGCCACCTGAGCAACCCAAAGTCAGATCCCCGGGTCGTCAAATCAATCTCATTAACAATCTACGGAGTCTGGAACTTTGGCCGGTAGATGGCGTTAAACTCGCCTCCTATTACATTGGATCTAAACATGTCTGGTAAAACGCGCGTGCTGAGATAACTCCGTCTACCCAACACTTACATGCGTGGTCCAGGCAATTTTTTTGAAGGTTTTAATTTTTATTTACAACATTTTTCTTTATTTTCATGCAATCAAGCTAACAATCAAAATTATAGAGGCAAAAGAAAAAAGTGTGAGCCAGAAACAATTCCTTGTTGCTAGCATCCCCCACGGCTTTCCTCTCTTAGAAATCGGTTACAGTCTGTATAGAGAGTATCCTAACGCGGGACTAAGGGGAAGTATTTGCCAAGTTTATCAAAAGCAGTTCAAATTGACTATTAACAACATAATATCATACGAGCGCTGTAATTGGACAGCTTTGACACTACCTCACCTACTGGTTAGTGATGGATTGGTCGATGATGACAACATGCTAGAATTAGAATGGATATTGGCTGTCGCATTCAAGGATAGCTACTGGGAATACATAACAAGGCACGCGCCAGGCGTCTGAATTCTAAGAGGATTCCATTAAGGAAATCGTCACGCTTATGGCGGGTAAATTGAAATAAACCCAACTAGATATGTTGCATTTGTACTGTGGTGTGTAGCTTCTAGAACCATTCTTCATAAATATTGCTTGTATTACCATGAAATTATTGAACACCAATGCACATGAGGCCATAAATTATCCCTAAGATCATTAAAACATTAAAAATGTGTTACCTTACACGTAGCATCTGATTAATGCAATCAATTCAATAATTATTATATTAAAAATTAGAAATTCTGAGATGATCAACGATATCATTTATCATCTCTGATTTTCTCGTATTACGTGATCAAGTACGATAAGAGGACAGTGGATTTGAAGCGCTCGTAGCGAAGTTTGCTTAGCTGTTCTTAACCGATCAGCAAAGTTAACCAACGTCCACCGCGGTCATGAGTTGGATGGGTGACCGCTAGTGACATTACTACTGAGCGCTTCCGTGCTTCGGAGGGCACGTTAAGCCGTCGTTCCCGGTTCTCATCTCAGGATAGCAGTCGTTATAGTATGGTGGTAGGGCCATTTTGCGAATGCCCAGAAAATCTGTCGCCAAGCACCTAACGGTGTGTTCCGACAGCTGTCTTTGAGAGCCAGTAATTCTAGGTTAGCCTGAACAATATCTTCGACCACATCATCACTTACCATCAGGTGAGATAGTCAAAGGCTAACCTATGAAGCATATAATCATAAAGAAATAAAAAACCTGTATAACAACACCAATATAATGCTTGAATTTTGAATATCCCGCCACAATCGTTAGAGTTCTCTTTTGAAGCAATGATGGCCGAGCGGTAATAGCTATGAGCTGCCGTGCCGCAGTACTCTGGTTCGATCCCCACCGCCGGCTTGAGCTTCACCGCATGGTGGAAGGGCATTTTGCGATTGCCCGCCTGGCTAGCTACCCCCTTAAGTAGAAAGTCTGTCGCCAAGCACCGTAAGGTGTGTTCCGGCAGTAGTCCTTGAGAGCCAGTGAAATTACAGGCACAATGAGACTTAACAACTACTTATGTCTCAATGTGACGGGCGCAGTGCAATTCGTGAGTTATCATGAATTGCAACTGTTATAGGCAGAGGTTAATCCACTTAACATCAGGTGGGCCTCGAGCTTGTTCCATCTCAATGACATAAAAAAAAAAGTTTACCTTGAAAGTACTAAGATATTACTCGTATTGTACATAAATTTGTTATATTTCTATCCATTTGCGGTGAGAAACGCAATTCAGTTCTTTCCAGACACTTGTGTTCTAAGTAATCTCTACTTACCTACCTGCTTTCGGGAAGGGCAAGACAGATTCATGCCCATTCACTTTACTGAATATAGGTACAATAAAACTCACGATCTACCTGGGACTACACCTCCAGTTCCTGACACCTCCAATGCTAAAGAGCGGTAGCATCATCGCAGCCACGTACCAGAAACCAGTGGTATCCAAGGAAGGAGCCTCCGGGAGTGTCCGCTGCGCTGGGATCACTCTGCAAACGGAAAACTTACGTACCTACCTTTTAATCTGTCGGTGTAGGGGTGAGACAGGGTTGTTGGAAGCATGCGCATTACGAATCACGGGGTTGAAATTATGGCCCCACCTAACAGAAAAAAAAAGTTTTTTTTGGTTTTTAAGCCGTAGATGTAGAATTTACCAATTTCAGATATGAAAAAAATGTGTTGCTATGTTTTATTTAGTGATGGACTGATTGTTCACCTAATTATATTTTATTTCGAGGAACTTACTGTAAGGTACTTATTAGTGAAATAAAAATAAGTAGTTAGGAAATCCAATGATTTGTATCAGTACCTATGTAAAAGTAAATATGTACATAGGTACATATGCTCATTTCAAATTTTGTATCTGGATAATATTTGCACATATTGGTTTATTTTTATACCTACCTCAAAATATACATTTTACCTAGTTTATCTTTTGTAGCAACAATTTTACGGCCGGTTTCAATAATCTACTTGCAGTTAAATGTAGATAGCTATCCGAGATAATAAGTAAAGTTTGATCTATCTATTACTGCCGTTTCAATAACGTTAACGTTCCAACCCTATCTAAGATCAGAGATAGAATGAACTCCTATCTTTGTTTAAGGCGTCCTTCCGAAACGTTTTAATTTTGCATTTCTAACTAAGTAGTGCTATCTTAATTTGTACACACATGTAAAGCTTTGTTTTACTACGTTACGTTATTATATGTATAAAGATATGTTTTAATTGATAGTTGTTTTGAAGTACTATTTATTGCTTAATACATAATATATTTCAACAATTACTATAATAGAACACATTATTTTATATCAATGGATGCATTTACGAAAATAAAACGCACATTGACGTCTATATTAGTCAGGCGTTGACATCAGACGAGACCACCTGGAACTAACCGTGGTATTTTTTTCTGAGTTTTGTTTTGCTTTTATGGCCGGTGTAATTTTAATTAGCAACTCTTCTACAGAGGTTTTATTCAATATGAACCTACAAATAAATTCAGATTCTGAAAATTCACTCATATTATTAATTCGTCTGTAAGCTTGACGATCTTTGTACTCTGCAGTGTCGACAACATCAAATACTACACCTGCCCCAAATAATTTGTTATCACTTTCGTCGCTAAACAAATCCATTTCTTCTAAAAATAATTTGAAACTCAAGAAAAGTTTAAAGGTATCCGTCGAAATCGAGCGATAGGTAAATCTCTAACTACTGGTAATATGAACTATCGACAGATAGCTTTCGAAACGTTATTGAAACGCTCCTCGTTTTTTTTCTATGTAACAAATTATCTATGGTAAGCGATAGACCCTCCGAAAGATAGATCAATGTTTAAGATAGATATTCCTATAAATCTTTGTTTATAGAAACGGAAAAATGCACCATCCTTAACCAGCAGTAGCTTTTTTAACTGATAGTAGACGATAGATAGGTTATTGAAACCGGCCGAGTCACTAAACCAAATTGAATTTTACAGATTCGATATAGCGCCATCTTTGATGTTTCTACCAAACTAACTAGAACTTTTAAAAGTGTAGCTTTGTGTCAGCCAAAACCATTTATTTTTATAACAGCGTTATGTCGTCGAAATTAGTTTATTGTTTTCAAAATAGATGGCAATACATGTGAAAATACCGGACGTGTACTATAAATATCATTCGATTTTATTTTGTTACTTACATATCATTGATAAGTAATAAAATTACTTATTTACTATCATATTATAGACCCTTTCAAATATATAATAACCAATATATTACAGCATGTGCAATAAAAATATGCAATGGCTTAAACTCGTATTATATTACTATGTAAAAACGACGAAGAAATTCTTTATTACCGAACTAGTTACTGACCTGCTAGGTTGCACCCCAGTGTGGACTGGAGAAGCTCTGTCTCCACCGATCCAGCGGTCCACGTCCCTGCTAAAGACGCTGTCTTCTGTCGCCCATACGTAAGACAAAGATGATTGTAGCTGGTCCTGCAAAAAGTATCTTTTTGTATTTTTTTTATAAAATAAAAGTTTTGTTTAGTTGGTGATTGTTTTGTCAAAGATGTCAAACAAGCTAAAATAGAATGTCGAATGGGTCACAAGTACATCGACTGGGGCCTGGGACATACCGTTATATGTTTGAAATTGGCAAAATACGTTACCAGGCAGTAAAGCTCAAGCAGGCAGGAATCATGGACCCTTTTTTATTTTTATAAAGAGCTTATAGGCTAGCCTTTGGCCATTATTTCACCTTTTTAGAATTATTATACTGGCTCTCAAGGACAGCTGCCGAAACACACCATTGGGTGCTTGGCGGCAGATTTTTAATCTCAGGGTGGTAGTTAGGTAGATGGACATTAGGTGCATAGGAAATGCCCTATTGCCATGACCTCGTAATATTAAAAAAATGTTTTTAATGGTTTTTTTGTCACGGAACAAGCTCGAGGCCCACCTGATGTTAAGCGCAATAACCTCTGCCTGATGCACAACCACAAGTCACTTTTTGCACTGCGCCCGTCACTTTGAGACATAGTTGTTAAGTCGCATGTGCCTGTAATTTCACTGGCTCTCAAGGACTGCTGTCGGAACACACCGTTAGGTGCTTGGTGACAGATTTTCTACTTGAGGGCGGTAGCTAGCCAGGCGGGCAATCGTTCAAGCCGTCGGTATCAAACCAAAGACCTGCGGCACGGCAGACCATACCTATTACCGCTCGGCTTTTTGCCGCTTTGCTTATTTTTTTTTAAATTATTTTAGAATATTTCAATTAAACTAGGTTTACGCACTACAAGAGAAAAAGTATCTGATTTGGGATAACATACTTAAGACGTTCATAACAATGAAATTTTTTATCGCTATACAGCGAACTTTTAATCATCCATTCAATCGATCCACACTATTAAAATTCATGATTGAAGTTGTGGTATTATCGGTGCAGACATCTGCTGACAAACTCTTGATATTTTCTAGTTACGCTCTTTATTGTCTTTTTTCGTAAGCTCTAATTTTCAACAATATCCCAACGCGGGCTTGAGCTTCACCGCATGGTAGAAGGGCAATTTGCGATTGCCCGCCTAGCTAGCGAACACCCTCAGGTAGAAAATCTGTCGCCAAGCACCTAAAACTGTGTTCCGTACAGGCATATGAGACCTGACAACTGTACGTCTCAGTGTGACAGGCACATTGCAATTCGTTTATAGAAATGCATCTGTTATAGGCAGAGGTTAGTCCACTTAACATCAGGTGGGCCTCGGGCTTGTTCCGTCACAATAACACAAAAAAAAATATCATGAGACAATCACCTGTGAGTCCAAGGGTCTCGTCAGGGTGACTCGGGAAGGTGACAGCAAGTTCTCATGTTCTGGAGTACTGGACCCCATCATGTGATCAGCTATGTTTCTCACTACGTCTGTTGTCATTGCGTATCTGTAAAATACGAGTATTCTATATCTGTAAAATATTTAGAACTCTATTCTCATTTGAAGCATTATTTCTTCTAAGTAATGGGATACAAAACAATCGTGATTCTAAACGGGGCACTACAAAGTGTAAGCATCTGAACTATTAATATTACGTAACTTTTAATAGAATACATTGGCTGCGAATAATTGATTTTAAAGTGCAGGGCAAATTAAAAATAGTTTAAAATGGATCTAATCAACGGATTTCTTGTATCCTCTCCTAAAGCTCACAGCTTCCTAAATGTGGTGATAGGAAACAAATTTGGGTAAATATTTGGTGAAGATTTGGTTAAATCAGCTTAACTATTTATCAAAATTACATTTAACCTTCTTGCAGGAGTGAAATACCAACTCAAGGAGTTTCTACAATTGATTTTAGTGTTGTCTTTTAAATAAAACAAAGCACTGTACTGTACCATAGAACATATAATAATACTACGTATAGAATGGACACTCCTCTCCCCCCACCAAAACGAGTCTTCCTCACCCCGCCACCGATTCTGAGCTGTCGCTGAGCTAACCCAAGTACGGGTCGCGCAACTCGCGCACGATGACGTGACGACGAAGCGTGTCGATTTTACGAGAATTTTAAAAGTTGAGAATGGTACTCTTATGCTGTTTACGGTTGCTTATCAACTAATCGAGATAACGATTGTTTTTTGTGAATAATGATTTTTTATAAACATAAATTACCTATTAATGTGATTGTAATTATTATCATTAATTGTATAAAATATAAACTTGGAATGATACTTTTTGTATATATGTATCTATTATTGTATAAGTAATGGAGTGGAATGTGAAGTAATGTTATCTACTCTGTTGAACGTTGTAAATTCCTACGTGTCGTACATGAAGTTGGATTGTTGTGCTTGAAATGTTTCTGAAGGTAGGCAAGGTACGCTTATCATATGAAATCTAATAAGTCGTAATAACCGCATCAAAAGATAGTTAGGTAGATAAGTACAATAATTATTCATACGATGACAACCTTAGAGTTCACGCACACATTTACGCGTGTACAAAAACAACATTTGTGTTGTGTCTGTATAATAGGTAGTTAGAACACGGCTTTTGTATAGAGAATGAGTCGAGTGTCCAGGCTGTGACTGTACTGTAACAGCCGATTCGTCCACTGCTGAACACTATCCTCCCCTATTAAGGGGGTATTTGCCATAATCCCCACGCTTGGCAGGCGGTTTGGGGATCGCAGTGTAAAATGACAGGTCTTTAGAAGGTGCTGCTCCACCTTCCAGTATTTTTCCCTTAGTCGCCTCTTACGACACCCACGGGATGAAATGGCGCGGTACAATTCTAACCCGGTACCCCACTGGTAAATATAGCACTTCCAAGTATCAATACATTAGATATATTTCAACTAATTCCAAAAAAGGAGTAGATTCTCAGCATGAGGTTCGACACGCATATTTTTTTTATGTATGACCATGCATAACTTTTTACAGAGTACGATTTTGATAATTCTTTTTTTATTAAAAATAGTTTACCTCTGAATGTGGTCCCATATACATTTCATCAAAATCGTGGTTTTTAAGCTACGCTCACGTAACTGAATAATACTTGACATACCTTGATGACTTGGTAGTTGCAAGTTTTGTCGATGCTGACCAGTATTGTAGGTAAGTGAAAATAGATCGTTTAACAAGTAATTATTAACATTAACAAGAGTATTTTTTTAACAAAAAATGGAACCGACTTCCAACACGTTGAAATGTATGAAATAACTTGTTGAAGTCAGACCATGAAAATGAAAGCGTTTTAAATCAGCATGACTTTAACAAGTTGTTTCATACTTTTCAGTGTTAAAAGTCAGTTACACATTTTTTAAAAGAAAAAAAAACTTTTTGTTGTAAAACTACAAAGCAAACTGGTACTGTTTAGCAAACAGTAAACTTAGGACGAAAAGAGAAACGATTATTTGATATGAGATAGGAATTCAACCAGCTTTCACAAGCCATAATCTGAAGAAGAAAGGACAAGATTGTATTTTAAATTGTATTGTAAAGGTAGTAATAGATAAATAGAGGTGATAGCTACCCAGAAAATTGTGGCGTAGGTTAGGTTAGATTGTGATATAAATGTCTTCTACATATTTAATTTCAAAACCTTCGGTTTTAGATTGGATTCCTTTTGAATGTTTTTTGCGGTTTATAAAAATCTAACCTAGTAAAACAGGTGATTTAAATAGTTTTGTTATTTGCGTCTTTCTTCAAATCCTTTCTTCATGTTTTTGTGTGGTATTTGTTTTATTTCCATTTCCTCAATTTTGGGGCCATTTTATGCCGGTATTTATTTTAAGCAACTAGGTTTACTGCTTCTCTTTCGCAATATTATTTACAATTTCCCATTTTGTGTCTTTACCAAAATTTTTATTTGAACTGCTCATGTGTACTAATTTGTAAATGCTAATTTGAAAGACAGTAGACGTTGACATTAAAAATTTGACTTTGGCGGTAAGTTAGGATATTTTTCACTAAATAGATTGTATGTTAATAAAGTATTTATGTAAAAAAAATCCGATTAAAAATAGAAAATATATTGGGTTTATTTCAGTCTACATTACTGCTTGTTTCTTCAGGGCACAAAATACCTATTGAACTGTGCTTTACAACTTTTTCATACTGTCCAAATGTATGTAATTTTTATTTTCTAATTAAATATACCTAAGCTATAAGCTCAATGCTGCAATATTGTTTTCACCTTACAAGTTCAGAAAGCTATTATTTATTATTCGAAATCTGCGTGGAAATTTATCTATTATTTTATATATACTTTATCCTTGCTTTTTATCCGTTAGCGTGGAAAAAGTCTTTGAAATTCGAACCTCTATAAAATCGCCAGGAAAAATTATTTACGTTATATATTTCCAATTTAATAAATAATAATAATAAACACAGATTGTTTGCAGACTTTCGTTTTTCAAACACACTAAATGTCTTTTGATTTCCTCACAAGCCTGTATCGAGGAAATCTTAGGAGATACAACAATACGATTACAGTATTCTCTATGGTTTTCGGTAGCAAACAGTATACATTTTAACTTTAAAAAATTATAATAATATTATATAACTTGAAACATTTAACAGCAAAAGTAAAGATTGAAAAACTGAACATTATTGTTACAATTAACATCATGAATGTAAATTACACTATTGATAAATATATATAAATAAGTAAAAAAATATTACATCTGACTCACATAAATATGATAAATACATCACAAAAAAGGTATTGAAACATGATATGTAAATTTAAGCTTATCTACTTTTTAATGATCAAAATATCTTCCGTATCATCATATGTCAACGTTAATAACCATTTATAAATTAAAATCCGTGCCTCCAAGTAACTTTTATTTTAAATATCACAGTAATTGCATACAGTGTTATAAACATGGTATTTAACAAAATTGCCAAACCGTTTCACAAATTCAGTAAAAGTAAAAGGCTTAGTTAATCTATAAACTCTGCGGTTACACATTTCCTAATAGTCACAAGATTGGATTATCATTTTGTGTACAGCCAGCGATATCTTGAATATAAAACGCTGTCGTACATTGAGTACTTCAGCTTCTTTAAATACCAAAGTAGTAGGATGTCTGTAAGGCTTCCCCAGCATAACTTTCAGATCCGATCGTTGTGCCCTCTCTGCAATCATTGCAAAAGCTTTTGCAGCCTTACCCCAACATGATATGCAATATACTATAAGAGATTGACAGAGTGCGTAGTACACCGATTTGAGGGTTTCCATACATGCTGCATTTCGCAAACTTCGCATGACATGTATAACCTTTCTAAGTCTGGCTGACAAATTCACAATATGCATCTGAAACGTTGGATTCTCGTCAATGTGTACACCAAGATATTTTAAAACATTCGTGCGCTTAAGAGATTCACATGAACAAGAATTTTGCATTTGGCAGAAATTTGTATGGATTTTAATACAAGTGTAAATTTTTGGAGCTGAAGCTGCAGTTATATGGAAACATACATACATGGTTTTTTTAGTATTTAGTGTGAGGAGATTCTTTTGTAATAAATAAAAATATATATTATTATTTTTTTTTAATTAATTAATTCATTTAAATTTTTATTTATATACTATAAAATAGACGCATTTACTACATTATATGTTTTCCTACCATTTTCCTTACTAGAGTGAAGTGGAAAATTGTGTGTTCCGCTCAAAATTTTGCATATACATGTGAAACCCTCACTACGCTCAGGAAGACGCTTCGTACCTCTTTGAACCACTCGCAAAGGCAAAGGCCATGTAGTCTTAGTTCTTTGCAATAGGAGAAGCAAACCTCATGTCATCTACCTGGCATAGTAAAGACTTACAATTGCTACTGATATTTTATGAGAATCAGGACTGCTACTGAAAACCTTTTTGTCGAAAATCCAACAGCATTCCTACCTGGCGATCTAATTCAGAACCTCTATGTTCCAAAGCAACGTTTTACTCCTCTGAACCAACAAGGTAGTCATATTGTTATACAATTTTAAGCACTGCACACCTGACTGGTCATTATAATTAAATTACTCCAGTAATTAATCTCTTAATTCAGTAGCCCGTGTCAAAAAGCCGCCAAGTTCAAAACTCGAGTTTTTTACACCATCAAACTTGCATCAAAGCATCAAACTATTTCCCGAAATGTCATTCCTGCGAGGTATCAAAGGCCGCAAACTGCTGGGTGCCATTGTTCGAACCCAATTCAAATTTCGAATGTTAGGTACCCCGCAGTTTCATTATTCGCGGTTGCCAGTGTGAAAACTTTTTTCAACAATTGATTTAATTTAATTTTATTGTTGATTGACTTATTTTTACCTCACGCGGGATTCCTTCCCTTGGTAGTTTTTTTTTATCAGATTGTCTGTTTCAACCAAATAATACTAATTATCTGAATAAGTATTTAGTTTATTGAATAATAAGGATATAGAATGTTTTAAATAGATTAAGAATATACCTAAAAATTCTAAATCACAAATATGGCCCCACAATGTAGGTTAAGAACCTGTAAACAACAACCAGTTGATAGTGCAACGAGTGCATATAATAAGTTATTTTAGCTGAGATATTTAAAAGCCCGAGCCAAAGGCGAGTACTTATATTTAAATTGAGGCTAAAATGGGTTTTATACACGAGCTATACATTCCACTTTTCACTTCAATTGCGAAAATGAAAAAATGATATTGTAGGTGAAATCTCTTAAATTAAAATTTTACCTGTAACTTGGAGAATGTTTTTTTTTGTTATTATATCTGTATTATGTATCTGGGTCTTTAATAATACTCCTGATCTATGGGTGTTATGAAATATCCATGCAAACCTCCGATATCAAAAATAGTACCAACTGAACCTCTTTGAACAATTTTAAATAAAAGTAATCATTTTTATCCCTAGCAAGCTTTTCTGCTCTAGAGCGTAAAAACCGTTTTAGTTTTAGTCCCAGTACACTGGTCATATACGAGTATAATATTATGATATACCTATTGAATACGCCAAGACTTTACATAAAACAATGACTCCTAAAACATTTCACTTTAATTTAACCAAACAAAATTAAGCAATTCAACGTTGGACCAAAAAACTGTGATCAAAAAATCATAATGCATAAAAAAGTCATCAAGTAACATCAAAGGGTCCGGTTTAAGTAAATAATGTTAATTTCCATAAATCTAAGCGCGAACTAAGTATAGTCCCTTAAACGGCACTTAACCCTTCGTTAACGGGCTTACCCTAAACAAAAAATGCTTGTCATAAAGAGCCTAAAAGAAGGTTTGATTTTATATAAAGTTTAGGTCAGAAAATACTCATCTCGATATTGTCATTTACGTAATAGTATGATCATTAAGGTTAGTGATCAATTTAGTGTCAGCAGCATTTTCATGTTATTGGTTAGTGACCGTCATAAGATTATGTTGTAAGAAAGTTTAGTTTAAATATAGTATCGCCTGCAGAGCTTTGGTGGGGCTGCCCACGTGGTGTAGCCGGTAGCGCATCGGAGATGTTTGCAGACGTACTCTAGAAAATGTTGTGGCTATACAGTGCGCAAGCGTGTCGCTTACCAGATTCGCTGAGTGCGGGACAGCTCCAACAGCCCCCTGCAGCTAATTGCCCCTATGGAGGATCGATCCTAATGGATCTGGATTGCTCAATGATGTAGCACTGGACCAGCCTGCTTGAGCACTCCGGATCCAAGTCTAAATATAAGTTAAGATAAGGCAGCACCTTCATATTTTGATTTGTTGGTTTATGTCTTGTTATTGGTGACATTAATTTGTAAATTCAACTTGACTAACTATAAATCATCTAGATTTATGATATAACATTACAACTTAATATTAAATTTCACGAATGCTAATTTATCGTGTGTTACTACAATATGGATCAGTAATATCTGAAATAATTTAATATACTGCACTGTACTGTATTGTAACAGCCGACTCGTCCATTGCTGAACATAGCCTGGGGGCTGAGTCATCCGCGTCCGTAGGAGAGTACCCTAGAGCGAATCCCTACACGTGGTCCCCGGGTGGTGCTAAACAGATGATATACTGGTGGTAGGCTTCGGCCGAGGCTAGTGACCACCCACTGGACAAAGTCACGCCGCCAAACGACCTAGTCGTGTTCCGGCGTGTTGTCCAGTGACGCCGTATGAAAGTCGGGTCAGAACAGTAGCATCCTAAGTAGCCTGAATAAGAAGCACAACGTTCGGCCGCATTGGGCGACTAGTCGCGGAGGGTAGCGGGATCCGAGGCACGGTGCACCGCTGGCCGACCGCAGTCAGTAGGGGACCCAATTGTGACTTAGCCACTCATGAAAGGCTGTCCCGCCAACTGTGAAAAATCCCAGAGATGCGCCATCACGCCGGTCGGCAACCGGGAGAGAGGACGCGATGGACATTTCTGGGGGGGCTCGGGCGTCCCCGCAGTCTCCAGACTAGTCCCCCGTCGATGTGTGCAGTTTCGTTTTGTTTTGCAGGATCTACTGGGCGTGATGCCTCGTTCTACTGCCGACTTTCAACCTTTTTACTCCCAAACTCACCATGCACAGAAACAAAAATATGAGAAAGTTTAGACAGCGGCTGCACTCCCTCTCACTGAAAGTGCACCTCTGCAATATAAGAGGCTTGCACTCTAATCTCGTTCCTGTCCATTACCACCTGGAGACAGATAAACCTCACCTTTTGTTTCTCACGGAGACGCAGATTGGTTGTCCATCCGACGTGTCGTACCTTACTTACCCAGGGTACACCCTGGAGCACAACTTTAAATCACACGCGGGCGTATGTGTATATGCCCGGGATGACATCTGCATTCGGCGTCTCCGAAAGTTTGAAGACCCCATGTTCTCTGTGCTTTGGGCGCTGGTGGACACAGGTGTTGAGAAGATTCTCTACGCTTGTGTTTACCGCTCTCATAGTGGAGATCAGGGGACGACCAGGCTCACCGAATACCTCAGTGAGGTGGCGGACGCAGCTCAACAGAGGTACCCTACTGCCCAATTGGTGTTTCTGGGGGATTTTAATGGCCATCACCAGGATTGGCTATACCCATACCAGGACACCAACCATGCAGGTAGAGAGACGCGAAAGCTTGCTTTAGCGTTAAATCTCACCCAGCTGGTCCAAGGAGCCACGAGGGTACCTGATGTTGAGTCTCACACAGCCTATTGCCTGGACCTTCTGCTGACAACTGATCCAGACCGTTACTCGGTGTCGGTTTGTCCACCGTTAGGTAAGTCCGACCATTGTCTGGTGAAATCTGTATCCGTCTACTCTCCGCCCGATTCCAGCCCTCGAGGCACCCGGCGGATGTGGCGATACAAATCAGCAGATTGGGATGAGATGCGGTCTTTCTTCGCATCTTATCCGTGGCAGCCTGTATGCTTCTCTTCTGGTGATACTACCGCCTGTGCAAACGCCGTGACAGATGTGTTGCGTTTAGCAATGGAATACTTCATTCCATTCTCTGACGTACCACTGTCCGGCAAAGCTCGCCCATGGTTCAGTCCTGAATGTGGACGCGCTGAGGCGCTAAAACATCAAGCATACTTAGCCTGGGTTGATGCTCGTAAGCACAAGGCAAAGGATATTCACTTAAAGAAGAGAGCTTTTAACAAGGCTGCCAAAGCCAGCAAAAAGGTCTTACAGAAGGCTCGTTTTGACCACATTGGCCGAATAGGGAACAAGCTTGCTTCATACCCTACGGGTAGTAAAGCGTTTTGGTCCCAAGCTAAATCGGTTGAATCGAACTTCTGCCGCCCCTCACTGCCTCCACTGCAGAAACCTGATGGAACGCTGGCTCACACCGCTGAAGAGAAAGCAAACCTGTTTGCTTCTCTGTTTGCGGAGTCTTCACGTCTTGATTCTGGTACTGCGACTCCTCCAATTCTACCTCGAAGCGAAATTGTCATGAATGACATACATATTCGCCAAAAGGATGTTCGTAAGACACTATGCAATCTGGACGTGAATAAAGCCAGTGGTCCTGATGGTATACCTGCAATAGTACTAAAAACTTGTGCGCCTGAGTTGTCTCCTGTACTAACACGCCTTTTTCGGCTGTCTCTTGAGACTGGTAAAGTGCCCAAATCATGGAAGCTTGCTAACGTGCAACCCGTGCCTAAAAAAGGTAGTCATGCCGACCCTGCTAACTATAGACCCATCTCTATCACGTCTATACTCTGTAAGAGTATGGAGCGTGTTCTCAACTGCCGGCTCCTGGCATACCTAGAAGTGAATGATCTCCTCAGTGACCATCAATACGGGTTCCGCCGAAATCGGTCCACTGGGGATCTTCTAGCGTATGCCACGTATATCTGGAGTGAAGCCATTGAGAAACAAGGGGAAGCGCTTGCCGTCTCCCTTGACATCTCTAAGGCCTTTGACAGGGTCTGGCATGACGCCCTTATTAGCAAGCTTCCTGCATACGGCCTGCCTACTGGTTTTTGTGCGTGGATATCGGACTTCCTGAGGGATCGATCATTACGAGTAGTCGTTGACGGCTGCTCGTCAGATCAAATGGGTATCAATGCCGGTGTTCCCCAGGGGTCAGTGCTCTCTGCGACGCTCTTCCTGCTGCATATCAACGATCTGTTAAAGCCCGGTACCTTTGGGTATGCAGACGACAGCACGGTTGTAGAGAGCTATACATCTACCGCACGAACCAGTGAGCCAGAAATCCAGAGACTCAGAGAAGCTATGGTCGAACGCTTGAACTTATCCCTTAAGGCAGTCTCTGACTGGGGCGATGCCAACCTGGTTAAGTTCAATGCCAATAAGACCCAGGCGTGTTTGTTCTCCGCTAAAAGGAGACCATTTCAACTGTCTCCAACTTTCCGAGATGTATCTGTGCCCGTCACAGACCACCTAGACCTCCTCGGTGTCACTCTATCATCGACTCTAAACTTTGGCTCGTATATCGAGTCAAAGGCTCAGTTAGCCGCCAAGAAACTTGGTATCCTCTCAAAGGTGAGACGGTACTTCACACCGGAACAGATGCTAACTTTGTACAAAGCGCAAGTAAGGTCCTGTGTTGAGTACTGCTCTCACCTCTGGGACGGCTCTGCCAAATACCAACTTGAGGCACTGGAGTCGATTGAGAGACGCGCCAGGAGGTTAATAGGCAGCGACTTTCTGAAGGAGTCTCGGCTGCAAAGCCTTGAGCACCGCCGTAAAGTCGCTTGTCTATCAGTCTTTTACCGGATACATTTCGGTGAATGTGCACAAGAACTGCACGACTTGGTTCCGCCCTCACCCTTTTTCCATCGGACGTCCAGACAAACGGGGAGGCGCCATCCGTACATGGTTGATATTCCGAAGACTCGTACGAAGCGCTTCGCTTCCACTTTTCTCGTGCGTACTGCGAAAGAGTGGAACTCCTTACCGTGGTCAGTCTTTCCCGATGAATACAATATGGGTGTCTTCATATCGACAGTAAATAGGTTTCTTCTAGGTAAGCGTGCTCCATCCTAGACCACATCAATGCTTAACATCAGGCAGGGTGTGGTCAAACGCGAACCTATAACGAATAAAAAAAAAAAAAAAAAAAAAAAAAAAAAAAAATTGCCTCCCCTATTAAGGGAGTATTTGCCCACGCTTGGCAGGCGGCTTGGAGATCGCAGTGTAAGTTGGCAGTTCTTTAGAAGGCAGCGCCTTCTTGCTCACCTTCCAGTATTTTTCCTTTATTCGCCTCTTACGACACCCACGGGATGATATGGGAAGGTGCAATTCTCCCCACGGTGGTAATTTAATATATTTTTTATTAAATCACTCAGTTGATGCAGTTTATTCTGTATTAGCAACTCCTCATTATTCTACTGAGGATTTGAGTTCTACAATCTGAGAAAAAAAAGAATGGATAATCCAGGCCTAGTGCTGCTTGACAGCTTTCACAAATAGTAAACATTGTATTGTATAACAATCATTTGCAATATTCTAAAAAAAGAGAAATTATAAAAATACACTTCTTATAAAATGAACAATAAGTAATTAACTACATTTTACTATCAATTTGTATACTATGTATAAAAACCTGTAGAAAATTTTAAACCATTGCCGATTTAAAAAAATAAAGTCCAGTTTTGTTTGCTCCAAATTCGAGCCGATGCCGAAAGCCCGTGTTTGTTTAGCATTAATATTATAATAGCTCCTAAACGACCGGCCGTTGAAGGGTTGACTCCTTTACGAGGCCGGCATATGGAGTACCCAAATATTTGATATTAACTTGATGATTTAAGTAAACATTGTAAAAAATCTGGGGGCAAATGTAAGCTATTTTTAAGGGTTGCTTTTTAACGTGATTTTGGGCTATCTTGTTTATTTTAAGGGATTTTTAAACAGCTGATTCACAAAAAATATGACCGATGATATCAAATTTACAAATTATTGAGCACAAAATTTTCCTCTCTATCTAGAATCAAACCCGCGTCCACTGAGTACAAATAAGGCCGCACAGACAGGTCTTGTAAAATTAGGGCGCGGAGAGCGGAGCATCCGCTTTGTATAAAACCGGGGAACGCAGGTTTGATTCCCGCTAGAGATGAAAATTATATGCTGCAAAAATGTATATACGTGATATTCGCTTATTGTGCGATAGTGCTTGTACCTAATCATATCAAGAAATGTACTCGTAGATAACATTGTTTATTGAATAATAATATAGCTTAGAACCAATTTTACACAATGTACCCTTTAAGATAGGTTAATTACTTAATAAAATACTGGGTAATAATCTAAATCTATAAATTCTACAAGAGCATAACATATCGTCTCGCCCCCCCCTATGTTTCCCCTATGAATAAACAGATGTATCTGCATGCACGTTCCGCAAGATATTTTTGGTTCCACGTAATATGGGTCGAGCCTGTGGTCATCTATATGACCACATATATCCGGATAAAGTTTCAGGCTACGGACTGCTAGCTAAATTTATTTGTCAATATATGTCCGAACGTGGAATCAAATCCACGACCTGGAGATTCCAAAGCGACTATATAAGCCACTTGATCAACAAGGCAGTCATACCCATATCATTTATAAAAAAAAAACAATATCAATTAAAATCGCGCTACGGTAGCGATGACGTCCCGTGGCGCGACCAGTGGCCACCACAGGCCAAAATAATAAAAAAAACTAATCAATTGTCTCGAACATTCTCAGTGATCGACTTCCTAAAAAAAATTGGCGGACCTTTTCACTTTCGTCAAGCTTTCGATGTTTGATTTTGCACGCCCACTCAGCAGACGCGTCATCGAACTGATGCAGATATCGACAAAAAATATTGAAATATTGATCGTGTAGCGATTACATATTTATGTTGTACAGAAGAACATCTGTAGAGTTCGGAAAGAGAGTGGACTTTGAATTTGACTACGGGACTGTGCTACTTAAATGATAATAATACATTATGCAACAAGTGCGCGAAGTTGTAGGTATATAACAATCGAGACGGGTTTTAGGTCTGAGATCCGTAGATCGATAGAAGAAAAATCTTTTTGAAGCAATAATAATCTATAGTCTGGTTTTTAATTCGAGATCAAAAATGTAAACAAAGAAATGTCAATATATGTCATTTTCAAACTGATAGGTCAGGGTGTTCAATAGTTTTTCTTCAAAAATATTCTCACAAGTGTGGCTATTAAAAACTAAAAAATCTTACACTAATTTTTTCAGGCTTGAATATATGCGTAAATATGTTCGTGCATATAAAAGTGTTTTATTGTTTCATAATAATGCAATAAATTATAGCATTAAATATATTTTTTACATTAAATGCTCCATCCATTCCCAAAATTAGAAAAATTACCAAGTACTTGTAATTTTTTTGCACGGTTAACACCTTTGTTTACATTTTTGATCTCGAATTAAAAACCAGAGTATAATTGAGAAGGTTTTTATTTAAATCTTTTAAAGTTCTACTTCGGTAGATAAAAAACTCTTTGGTTTGTTTTTATATGAAAAACGAACGAAACAAACTCCAATCTCCTTGGTGAGAAGTGTGGAAACGTTGTTTTTTTACTATTTAAAACACTAGTGCGGTAAAGTAAAAAACAAAAAACACGAGTGCGTATTATGACACTAAAATCAGTGCATTTAAAGGGCCGTTTACGAGCCAGTGTGTTGAAAATAGTTTTAAAGTAAGCTTAGTTAGATTTATGTACTTATTTTTTAACTATTAGGTAAGCGTTTATTAATTTTTCTACTATTATCGCACGTGACTTTCATCTGTACTACAGCAGTATAGCTTTTTATATAGTCAGGCACCTTCTCGTATTCTTTGTATGTATATATCTTTTACAAGCCGGTAGTAATAATGGCGCCATAATGATCCCAGTGAGCTAAATGTGCACCAACAGCGCACTAATACTAATACCGAAAGAAGGTAAGTAAGGGATTCAGTGCATTTCAATTATGATATAATTTTGCATTAGGCTGGTATCTGTATATTTAACTAAATGAGAAGATATTTGATTAGTTTCTAGATAGATAGATGATGATTTTTTGAGCCATCATCCTCACAATTAAATGTCCTTACTAATAAGTAGCGATTTAAGGTACAACAATATGTTTCCTTTTAAAAAAAATGTCACCATTCTAACAAAAACCATTCTGTGTAGTTCTTGCTCAGAGTTTGTAAATAGATTTGTTCTCATTGGGAAATATTTCTTATTCGTTGAGTACCGTAAAACGGGGTGACATTGATTAATTTTAAACTTCAAATGGATATCACGCTTGCAATTTCAACTATAAAAATGTGAGAAATATACTATATTGAAGACTCATTACGTAAATTAATTATTACTACAAAAAAATATTTCTTTTTTAATACTTTTAATAAAAATAAATAAAACCCGGCTTATCAAAGTTTTATTGATAATGGGGCTAATTTGATATGACGCTTTTTTTTCATTTCATCGTAAAGTCACCCCGAAACATAACAAAAATCAAAAAGAAAAAATAATTTAGTAATTAAGGTTTAGATATTATTGCGTTTTTAATATTTTTGGGGCTACTTTGAGTCAAGGGGTGAATTTGATAGCGGGTTTTACAACGTAAACAATCGAGATGAGAACTGTAAGCTTTAATCAGTCTAAATAACCGCATATCAGATTAATCATTTTACCACTTAAAACTATTATAAGAGTCTCATAATAATTAAAATAAGTATAAACCTGAAATAAATACGCCAACGCAATCAGAAAACAACTAATAAGGTAACAGTAACTCAACATTATTTCGAGATCAATAATTTTTATCACTTAAAACTACTCGTATTATAACAGTCTCATAATGATATAAATCTGTTTTATGAATTAAAAACCTCAAAAATCAACATTTTGAATATAGAAAAAATAATCTACATTTCTTTGATCATCACGTCTTTGGGGAATGAGTAGCCAAATTTTATATTGAAGTGAAGCAGCATTAATGGATAATACGTTGTTTGTGATTTTCTCTATTGCTTCTTCCATTATCGCCTCTGTGTAATTTTTATAATTGCCGGCTGTCTTTTTGTAGGTGCGAACCATGAGGCAGCTAGAACAAAACAAGCAATAGGGGTTAAATTGACAACATATACTTTACACAATATAAGGTTAGACCCAACCGTCATCAGGGTGAAATTGATAGCTATCAAAGTCACCTCGTATACCTTATCAATATAGCCCCGTTAATCTAAAGTGTTCATAAGAAATAAAATGGCGGCCGTAAAAAAAAAATGCTCTTAATCTTAAATAAACCTATAATTAAAATAGTGAAAAATTACAAACCAAACAAAAATACTTACGGTTGTACCACTGAAGTTATTCAAACAATTTTTTTAATGCTATTTTACACTAAAGTTTAAGAATTTTTTTACTGGGTTCTTACAATAGTTACTAGTCAACGCTTCGGCAAAATATGGCAAACATGTCAGTCTGGCCAACAGAACCAACAAAATTTTAGTTGCATTCAGTGTCACGCATTATATACGAAAAAACTTACCAAGTTTAGCTATCATCAAAGTTACCCCAGTTCGCAAAGTAACCCCGTTTTACGGTACCTAACAGTGTGACAGTTGTGATTCATTGATATGTTTCATTTCTGTTGAGTTACACCCATTACGGAATTTGATAAGTTCCACTGAGAGGAAAAAAAGCTTGCAGTACCTATATACCTACCTAATAGTGTTGCTCAAATATGCTAAAAAGTATGCGAGTGACTCAACTTGTTCTCGTCGAATATACTTTTTTTCAACACCTTGCTCGTAAAGTGAGATTCATTATATCTTTCTTAGGGCCATACACTATAACATCCTCGTCCATAATAATATTATACACTAGTGCGTAATAGAATTATCCCTACAAAGTTAAGTTAGTACCTAACTGCAAATTATATGCGAGTAAACAGAGCATTTTCATTGTAATCGGGTAATTTATCCCTACAAAGTTAAGTTAGTACCTAACTGCAAATTATATGCGAGTAAACAGAGCATTTTCAATTTAACCGTGTAATACAGATTTGTAACATCAAAGAGGTTTATATGTAATCAACCAACATACATTTAGAAGTCCAGAGCGTTAAATTAATATTTTGGTTTTGTTGCTACGTTAGGTTCTTAATACTGACACTTAGGTATTGTTTGCATTTGTTACGGGTATGCGTATTTTTAATACCTACCTATTTTAAACGGTTAAATCGTACGCATTTGCATAATAAATTTTCAGGATAACATAGATAACATAAGAGCAATATGATTCCAAACTTGCAAATATAATTGTCATGTAGTATGTTACTAAACCTAGCTAAAACAGCTATAAAACTGTTTAAATATTGAATTTTCGGCACAGACATGAGTTTCCAACTTTCCACCGCAAGGAACCTTACAGTTTCATTCAAATCCATATTATTGTGACTTAACAAGTAGGTAGCGAATTTCTCGGAATGTCACATTCGGGATATAAAAGGCAATGGCAATAACAAGAGCAATAAAGATAATTCTCTTGTCGCCTTCCCCGTGAGATGATAATAACGGCTGCTCTGATTAAGTCATCACCATCAGACATGATGTGTTTCAACACTTGGATAGGTAGTTTTGCAAATTGCACATTTGTATCACGTGATTTGGATGGCTCTTTCCGCATTTATTATTTACATATTTGCGTATAAGATACAAAACTTAATCCTTCGGATCGTGCAATCTGAAGGTCATTAATTTAATAAATTTAGGGCCTGTTTCAGAATATTCGAGTAAGTTTCAGTTATACTAACCAAAACATATTTAATAAATAAAACACTATCTTTGCGTTTCACAGTCTTTGATTTAGCCTATCCATCGGTTAAAGCTTGAAACGCGCTGCATATCATTTTTATCATTCAGTTATTTTATGTTCTGGGTAGTATAACCGGAACTTACTCGAACATTCTGAAACAGGCTCTTAATATAACAAATCTAGTAGTCTAGTGAAGTCTAGTGGTCTGGTTGATGACCGCCCCCCGTATGACGATTAAAGTAATAAAATTGGAGCACAAAGTTTCGGCTCGAAAGAGTGTGTCCAGGTGACCGAGTGGATTAGGCATTCGGCGGGAAATCCGGGGACGCGGGTTCTATTCCCACTCGGGACAAAACTGTATTCTCCAATAATTTGTAAAATGTAAATAAAACAAACTTAATTATTTTTTTACCGGCGGTATGCCTTTATTAAACAAATACTACAAACTATATACAACACTACATCTACTACAATACTACAGCTACTACAATAAAAGCATTTGGATTCATAGGCAGTCCAAATAACTTAACTTATTTACAATTTTAAATAAACTGAAGTCTAACACTATCCTGGCCTTATAAACATTTAGGTTCTGGCATATCTATTTTTAAATATATATGCCAGAACCTAATAACACGATGTGCGGGCTATGCATATTGTAGGCGGATGATTAAAAACATTGGCGGGCAGAATTGGGAGCTACATACGATGCCACAAGGAAGGCGGGGCGTTCCCTGGTTGTGGTCACTATGTACCAACATTTTGGCAACAAATCAATCCAACGTGATTCCATAAATTGGCCCTAAAAACGTCAAAAATCTTAAAAAAACATGTTTATCCGTAACAGATGTAAAACATTAAATGGTAATAGGTGTTACAATTATATTAGATATCGTACATCCAGACCCTGTGGATTGCCTTGCACTCCATACCTTCCTAAGGAGTGTCAGAAGCAAAGCGACGGATTTTTTGCAACAGATGAATATGGCTGTAAAAGAAGTATTATCGTATAAATTCCTACAAAAGACGAACTAACAACAAAAAAATATATCCCGTGTGGCGAAAGCGTCCCTTTGTTATCTCTAGGTCCTGTGCAAATTCCTCTATAGAGGTTTTATTAGGTTTTCCTGACATAGAAATTCTGGCAAATACTATATATGACATAGAGAGCGTTAGCTAGCTACCAAGTAGAAAATCTGTCGCCAAGGAGCTAACAGTATGTTCCGGCAGCAGTACTTGCGAGCCAGTAAAATTACAGGCACACGGCACTCAAGAACTGTATGTTTCAGGGTGACTGACGGGCGCATTGCAGTTCGCCACTTGTGACCAAATGTATCTGTTATAGGCAGAGGTTACCGCTTAACATAAGGTGGGCTCATGTTTGATACATCACGATCGCATAAAAAAAGACGACACTCATCGTTGAAGCAGTGATGGCTCAGTGGCATTGACTATGGACTGCCTATGGTTCGAATCCCGCCGCGGGCTTGAGCTTCACCGAATGGTGGAAGGGCATTTTGCGAATGCCCGCCTAGCTAGCGACCACCCTCAAGTAGAAAATCTGTCGCCAAGCACCTTACGGTGTGTTCCGGCAGCAGTTCTTGAGAGCCAGTGAAATTACAGGCACATGAGACTTAACAACTATGTCTCAAGGTGACGGGTGCAGTGTAATTCGTGACTTGTGACAAAATGCATCTGTTATAGGCAGAGGTTAGTCCGCTTAACATCAGGTGAGCCTCGTGCTTGTTCCGTCACAATAACATAAAAAAAAACTCGACACTTAACGGTGTATTCCGGCATCCTTGAGTAAGTAATGTAAGTGCTTAACCTAGAATGCAAAGGCGCATGCTAGGTTAAGCACTTACATTCAGATCAGATAATGGGCATTAACAAGTATCAGATAACCTGTCAGCTTTATAAAATAGATATTTTCGTCACTTTTCCTTACTGCAATTTAATTAAATCAGGCATTACATGGGGCACTTACGATTTAGTAAAACTCAAAATTCAAGATGTATAATATCTAAAAAGAAATAATCTCTCCGTATAGATATTTCGTTTAAAAAAAAAACTGTATTGACACGAGCCTCGATTAGATAACCGATTGAAATCACCCATGGATGGAAATAATTATAAATTAGGGTCAATAATTGGTTTTGTTGTATTATTTGGTGTCATTCCGAAGGTCACGCATGATTGTCTATTGTTGATTATGATTTTTTTTGGGACAAAAACATTCTCTCTTTAGTTGAATGGCGTATACAGTTGCTTTTGAATCTTCTAGGGTTGGAATCTTTTTTTTTTATGCCTTATAGGTTAGCCTTTGACCACTATCTCACCTGATGGTAAGTGATGATGTGGTCGAAGATGTTGTTCAGGCTAACCTAGAAGTACTGGCTCTCAAGGACAGCTGCCGGAACACACCGTTAGGTGCTTGGCGACAGATTTTCTACTTGAGGGGTGGTAGCTAGCCAGGCGGGCATTCGCAAAATGCCCTACCACCATGCTATAACGACTGCCATCCTAAGACAACAACCGAGACCGACGGCTTAACGTGTCCTCCGAAGCACGGAAACGCTCAGTAGTGATGTCACTAGCGGTCACCCATCCAACTCATGACCGCGCGCGACGTTGCTTAACTTTGCTGATCGGTTGAGAACAGCTAAGTAAACTTCGCTACGAGCGCTTCATCTTAAAATTGATGCCCGAATCGGAATGTCATTGAGTTTACTGACTAATATTTTTAGTAGCAGTTCGGTCTTTGCAAAGTTTTTTAAGTAATAATGCGCCGGGACGGATCAGCCGTCCGCCTGATGGTATACGCCACGTCAGTCCATTACAGTTGCAGTGCCACCACCCACATCCTGCATGACACTGCACTGCGCTGGTCACTCCCAGACGTTAGGCTATGTCTCGTTAGCCTACTAATTTCCAATGCTACGTGCACTTCATGCCTTAACCTGAATACAATGACCTAACATATACGCACTTGTTATGTATGTAATTTGATGATGTATTCTGACAAATCAACATTTGAATTTGAAACACAGTAATTTTGATGTATTCCGTTCTGATCCCACAAACGGATCGCACACTATTTATTTGTAAAATAAAATTCCATTCTGATCCCATCCTTATTTTTCGTTCCGTTCTGATCCCACACATTGTTTTATGGCCCTGATTTAATAATAGTTAACGTGCTTAAGTACGTTAGCAAAAAAGGAAGACATTTATTTTAAGTTTTCGTAACGCCACAGCACACAATGGCATAAATACCAATGTATGAATTCTCAAACTACAAGGATAGCAGAAGTTCATGGGAGTTTCATACTTCAGCTATCTTTGAATGAGAAGTTTGAATGTTGTATGATTTATTTATTTAATAAACTCAAAGTACCAGAAAAACAGAAGTTCATAGGAGTTTTATATTGTAGCTCTCGCAATGGAAAACCTACATTTACAAAATGAATTATACATATGGGCTAAAAGAAACTGAAAAAATGCACATACCTTAAGTTTTCCATTCAGCTTAATTAAGCAAACCAACCTTAAATGCTATTTTTTTTAGTAATTTTGCCTACAACTAGGCACTTGGATATAAAATATCTGATACAGCAGTGGGGCGGATTCTTGTTAAAGAGACCTACTTTTTATTCCAAGGTTATAAGGAATGAGACTATTGTCACCTACCATGCTCCAGACTTGTTAAGTGTGATTGATATTCTTTGTTCAGGAAAATCCCTATAAAATGTCCGACCTAGGGATAATATAATATTATCCCTAGGTCGGACCATATGGTGTTCGTTCATAGTTGAACGACATGTTCAACTATGAACGAACACCATATTATATTATGATCAAGTACGATATTTGACAAAAAATAATACTAATCTTGTTTTCTGATAAGATATTTTATTCAAAATTAAAATATTTATGCATCGATCATATTAATGATCGAAGTATCAATGTTGTTACGAATTCTGGCAATACCGGAAGAAACATTGCCACATGTACTTACAACCCTTAAATGAAGTAATGTCATCCCAATTCTTCGTCGCGTGTCGAAACAAACGCCCCGTAATGAATAGACAAGACTGTCTGTCGATGGCAAATATCGCCATTTTTCCAACAGGAGGGTAATTTTCGAAACCTCAAGCCATATGCTGCGGCAGACGCCATACGATGCCAACTGTCATGTCCGACCTCCCTTTCACACAACCGTTCAAATATAAAACACGAAAAGAGAAAGAGATAGGATTCATTAGTCGGTAGTGTAATAGTGCTATCATTTGAATGTGGAGTCGCAAAAAGTGCATTGTTTGTTGGCGCATGCGCGGTAGACACGTGCGCCGGCGCAGGAAGTAGGGTAGGCTTTGGCGCGAATTTGAGCATGATTCCAAATTTGAATTTGGAATATTCGAACAGGATATTGGAACGATAATCGGTTTTCAAGGAAACAACATATGGATTATGGTAGGCTTAAGTTTTTCAAGGGTTTTGGGGTTGTAAGGCAGTTGTTGTTTATTCTGTGATACTGACAACTAAACAAGAAAAGTTAAAAAAAACTTTCCGCGGTGAATTAAATTTAAGATTTTAAAAATTTATAATTGCAGAATCGTATGTTAAATTTCGATTGTTCAAAGCCAACAACTCGATTTTTATTCATTATTAAAATATATACCTATTTACACTTTTCTGATAGCGTCCATATTAGAGCTTGCCTATGTATCAATAACCTATCAACTTGGTTAAGCAGTTCTGCTGAGTCAATAACTTGGATGGGTGACCGCTTAGTGGTATTTACTACTGCTGCTCTATCAAGATAATAGTATATATAGGTCAATGCGCTGCTCTCGGTTATTAGTCTATGTTGTTAGGCTAAATCGGAGGCTGGAAAGTGGCCCGATAACTGCGACACTGCTTGGTGGTAGGGCATTTTGCGAATCTGTTGCCAAGAACCTAACTGTGTACTAAAGCAGCAGGCAGGGCTTCAACATTATTGAGTAAGCTATATGTATTAGCTAGCTATAATGCCCGTGGGGTGCCGAGCTAGAATGTCCCCACCAACCATCTCTACCTGTGGGTGTCGTAAGAGGCGACTAAGGGTAACACACCAGAAGGTGCGCAGCAGCGCTTTCTGGGGAACTGATATCTGACACTGCGGTCGGACGCCTGCCAAGGGCGGGGATTGTGGCAAACCCCTCCATAATATGGGAGGCTGTGTTCAGAAGAGGACAATCCGGCTGATATTAAACAAAAATAAACATTTTGTATTTATATTTTGTGTGTTTCAGCAACTCTTTTTGTGAGCCAGTTTCAATTGTTGGATGTCTCTGTTTACTGCCTTAGACCAAATCGTCACTTACGATAAGAGGCGAGATTATGGCCAACAGCAAGCCTATCGCAATAAAAAAAAACAAATTCTCATGAATACACTGTTCACACTAAAAAAAATCATGCGAATATAACTTTAAAAGTTCGAGTACAAAATATTCATATTGTAATAATATCATAAATGGTAAATATTGAAATATTGTTTGCGGCCACACAAGTGAAGTCATAAAACACTTTGAAATAAGAGGCGGAGCGCCAGGGCTCTGCCCCTCACTTCAGTAACTGCGCAGGCGCCGCAGCTTGGCTCGTGATGGATAAGCCATTTTTTCATTTACTTTGTTATAAATGTTCGGAATATCAACGTATATATTTAGAGAGATGTGTTTGTTATTGACTTTCGTATTTATTCGAAAATTTTTGTTGACTTTGTTGTTAGCCGAATTTTAAAAACTATATTACTCATTTAGAGTTCCGCTTCCAAAGCCTAAGGCCTGTTAACGAGACTGCCATAGTAGAAAATTATACTATGACTCAGTTGTCTGCCTCTCTGTCTCTCTATCCGCCCGAATGAGTAACCAAACAATTATTTTTTCTGATATTGCCGTCCTGAGACAACAGCCGGGACGGAAAACTAAAGTGTCCTCTGAAGCACGTGCACGCTCCGTGGAAAATGGCACTTGCAATAATCCATCTAGAAACTGTGTAATGACAGCAGAACATATTGCTTAACCTTGTTGATTGATTACAAACGACTGGAAAGCTCTGCTACGAGCGCTTCGTTTCCAGTATTTCGTGGGTGTGTATACCTGTATGAATACTAGCGTTATTTACTAAATAGTTAGTTTTGCATGGTGGCAGGGCATTTTGCGAATGCCCGCCTGGCTAGCTACCACCCTCAAGTAGAAAATCTGTCGCCAAGCACCTAACGGTGTGTTCCGGCAGCTGTCCTTGAGAGCCAGTACTTCTAGGTTAGCTTGAACAACATCTTCGACCACATTATCACTTACCATCAGGTGAGATAGTGGTCAAAGGCTAACCTATCAGGCATAAAAAAAAAAATACTTACAAAGTAAATACCAAACTTCGAATATGAAAATTACAGATGTTGACTTCAGTTACAGTTTGGCTGTTTGTTTGTTGTTTCTACTTTATTGAAAAACAACAGTTTTTGCTACAATTTCTGGAAGGGAAGCCTACAAGGTTCCCCCTGCCTGCTGACTGCGCGACAGATGCATCGCTCGTGCGCATCCCTTTGTCGCGCCGCACCTGAGGGCTCGGCCCTGAGCGGCGCGCGGCGCGTGTTACCTGGTAGCTAGGGGATGGTAAATATTGTCATATAATGTTAAACGATACTCGAAGCACTGATATTTGCAAAAGAAAAGTAGATACTGTTTTGTAATAAAACTGAGCATGTTTTTCTCAAAATACGCAATTGTTAATATTCTAATAATGTTAAACTATCAATCAAATATATCAGTCAATTGTTTCCCGTGGGGTGCTGAGTAAGAATTGCACCTCCCCATATCACCCCGAGGGTGTCGTAAGGGGCGACCAAGGGAAAAATACTGGAAGGTGGGCAGCTGCACCTTCTAAAGAACTGCCATCTTACACTGCGATCGTCAAGCCGCCTGCCAAGCGTGGGGATTATGGCAAATACCCCCCCTTAATAGGGGAGTTTGTGTTCAGCAGTGGACGATCCGGCTGATACAGTACAGTACAGTAAACTATTACAATATATACAATGTCTCAATATGACGTCAGACGAATTGTAAAAGCTATCTACCTACACTAAAATATTTATTTTCAATTTAGATTGTATGACTTATCCATAAACTTTATCCCTTCAGTAAGTCTTAAAATTTATTTTAACACCTGATCTGCTTATGTCCATTCTAGCTGTGGCGTAGAAAGTGATCGAGTACCACTAACATCTCTCCCTGCCCTTATCACATCCATATCTTCTCTAATAACAAGAACATATCAAATATGTTTTCGCCAACAGTTAGGGCATAATTCTTAAAAAAGATATTTTCCTGACGTCAACCTTACTTGTAAGAGGTCTCAATAGTAATATGCCGCTATTTTTTAAGTAATCAGGGAGTAAATATTGTATGGAGCCTTGTTATGCGCACTATGTGCAACAACATCCACAGCTACCGCGTCCACTGTTGAACGGCTTTTTTTTTATTTTTTTATTCCTGATAGGTTTAGCCTTTGACCACTATCTCACCTGATGGTAATTGATGATTTGGTCGAGGATGTTGTTCAGGCTAACCTAGAAGTACTGGCTCTCAAGGACAGCTGCAGGAATACACCGTTAGGTGCTTGGCGACAGATTTTCTACTTCAGGGTGGTAGCTAGCCAGGCGGGCATTCGCAAAATGCCCTACCACCACGCTATAACGACTGCCATCCTAAGACAACAACCGGGCACGAAAGCGCTCAGTAGTAATGTCACTAGCGGTCACCCATCCAACTCATGACTGCGCGCGACGTTGCTTAACTTTGCTGATCGGTTGATAATAGCTAAGTAAACTTCGCTACGAGCGCTTCAAAAAAGCTTCAGCAAAGCATCCTCCAGTTTAGGTGGGTTTGCCATATAATCCTCACGCTAATCATCTTGGGATCGCAATAAAAGCTAAGAGTTCTTCAGAGGATGGTGCTGTCCACCTTGTAGTGTTTTTCTTTTCATCACCTCTTCGTCGCGATCGTCGATAATAATTCGGTAAAAAAAACTGCTCTACAATAATATCTGAGCGTCGCATCGGTGCGGTAGTCAGTAATTCACTACCACCATTTAGATACAGAGATAGTCACTAATTTTATTGTGTAGGAAACTAATAAATTTCACAATTTTTTTCTAGTGACTCCTAACGACGTAAATTTGTTTTAATAACCCATAAAAATTTGGCAAAAAACGATTCTTGGTTCCGCTTTTTTAGTGTCGCTAAAAAGGTTTATGAGTTTGGCTGCAGGGCTAAATAGATCGTTTTTTTTATTATACAAATGCATCTTAACTTTTTGAAATAAAAGAAAAATGTTCTTTTAGGTATTATCAGAATCTTTTGCAATTGTATTGACTGTTTCGAGCTATTAAAATTGCGCTTATATCATGTTTGAAATAAAATTTCTAACATTATTTTATTGATTATATACCTACTGAAAATTTAAAGATACTTGCTCTAAAACACCTGGCATATATTATTACCTACATTTTAAATAATTTTTGTTAAAGAAAAATATTTTTGCAATTGTGATCTATATGACGGGAAAATCAAAATATATTTTTTATGTATTGTTGCTAGGTCTAGGGTATTTAGACTTGATTACGTAAAATGCGGGATTCGGAGATATTTTAATTCTCTATTTGTATGAAGTGTTTTGCGGTGTGTAACATGTGGAATCGTGTGTACATCATGTTTCAAGATAATGACGACCAATATTATTTTAAAATCGTGCATACAATGATCTTGGTAGAATGATCCCCAATCTTACAAGCGCAATATTTTTTTATTATTACGTTACAGAAGTGAGTTTTTTGCAGAGAAAGAGATTTGAATCCTTGAATTTCATTGAGCCTTATACCATTTATGTTACCTTTCAGTTTCAACCAAATCGTCCAGAAGCAGATAATGAAATTAAAAGTCAATAAAGATGTCCATCTTGCAGTTCTGTAGAAATCCAGCGGCTCTACAAAGCTTTTCAAAGATTAGAGTATCGCTATACAATAACTTAACACTTCACGTGTTAATTTCCTCAAGATCTGCCATTCAATGCAAAAACAGCACATATGACATATAAGCATGCTAAATCAACTGTACAACATAACTAATACGCAGTAAGGTTTAATTTCCTTTGAAGTCTGAAAAGTGTCAACCCTTATGTTGTGAAATAAATTTTAATCGGTTTTAAAATTTAGTTAACACGATTATGTACCCTACATAGATGACTTAAGGGTAATATTTGAATAACAATATCTAAGTAAAGGGATGTCACACTTTCGATCTATTATCATTGTGGAGACTATTTTGTAAGACGTTTATCGGTTTTTGGACACAATAAATTTGATTTTATGGGACTACTTGAATGGAGACAGTGAATGGTCAGCCTTTTAAATACCTATTTAATGTCACGAGGGGTTTTGAGTCCATTACTTAATGATGAACTGATTAATTATCATGCAAATAACGTTGGATGATAAAAACACTTTATATTTGTGAACATCTATGTATATAATCCCGAAAAAACTTTATTTATTCTTATATAAAGTTAAGTTGGGCTTCGAAATTCGCACTACTTTACTAATATAGAGTAAACATTTTATTGTTTTTTTTTTATAATTGTGTATTTTTTATATATTATATTAGCATATTAAAATGTATTTAGCCTGCAATAGTAATATACTAAAGAAAACAGAAGGTACATAGTAAGTATACTGTAATGTATCAGCCGGATTGTCTACTGCTGAACACAGCCTCCCCCATTAAGGAGGGTTTTTCATAATCTACACTCTAGGATAGGATAGCGTCTTGGGGAGCGCAGTATGAGATATAGCAGTGCCTCAGAAGGCGCGCCATGCTACCCACCTTCCGTTATATTACCCTCAGTCGCTTCTTATGACAACCACGGAAAGATATGGGAGGGTGACATTCTAGCCAGGTACCCCACGGGCATACTAAGTAATGTTTATTTATATTTTCATATATAGCTATTTAAAAAAAAATTGAATACTCCTAGACAAACCATTCTCTCACGCATCCTCTGTTGAATCATTAAAAATTAACAAAGGAATCACCCAATGATCGATTTACCGCTCTATTGAGCTTTCAGACGGAATGTACTTTTAATTATAGGTTAAAAGTTCGACCGTTTATTATGCGGTTGCTAAACATCAAAATATACGCGATTTTTTTCAAAACATAGAAGCCGCAGTGAAGGCGTGTGTAGGTGCCACCCCTGAATTGTATGGATCTTCTAAGATGTATGGATTTATTTCAATTTTAGATTTGATCCTAATGGGTAGCAGTTTGGTTTAATTATAGCCATTAAATCTTTAGCGATTAAAATGTGAATATGATAGAATTTGGAAGAGAGAGGAAAAGAATTCAAACATATTATTTTATATTAAAATTTGATTTATAAAAAGATAAAATTCATCTTGACTTTAAAATGCTTCTTTTTATATCCGATAGGCTAGCCCTTTGTCTACAATCTCAACTTATGGTAGTCAAAAGATGATGTGGTTGAAGATGATAAACAAGCTAAACCGAGAGCTAGACTTAGAGAGCTTAGAGCTGACAGATTTTTCGGAATGAGGATGACAGCTAGTTAGGCGACAAATTGCAAAACGCACTATTGCCTACGTACCTGCAAATATTCACACATTTAATCTCTATTATATTTATTTTATATTCTTTTAATCGTTGTATTTTAATTTTAATTTCTGTATGATAACATGTAACTGTCCTACTGCGTTGAAAGTCCTTTATATTATATATTTTTATATAACGCCAGCTAAGCAGTTTTATATTAGCAAAGATAAATAAAAGGTCATTTTAGGTAATTGTGAGCAGTTTTTTTTATATTTTATAAGCTAGCCTTTGACCACTATTTCGCCTGAAGGTAAGTGATGATGTGGTCAAAGATGTGGTTCGGGCTAACCTAGAATTACTGGTTCTCAAGGACAGCTGCTGGAACACAGCATTAGGTGCTTGGCGACAGGTTTCTACTTGAGGGTGCTAACGCCCTACCACCATGCTATAACGACTACCATCCTAAGATAAAAATAATATTAGTTTTATAATAAAGTTGCCTAATATGATCACATAAGAAAAATTAAAGTCGCACGTAAAAAAAATTTGATTAAGAAATTCTACTACACAGTTTGACGACAAAAATGCTTGGAGAATTCTGCCTCTGCCAAGTTATAGCCTGTCACCTACGTAATTTAAAGAAATATTGTAATAATTTTATTACCTATATGGTTTGCAACACATTAAAAGAACGGGCCCGAGTTTCTTGCCTGTTCTTCTCGCAGCGGCTCTATATTTTTGGTTTTTCTGAACGTCGCAGTACAATGTAGAATATTTCAATATCATTACGAAAGTGAATAAAATCATGTTCATTACGTCAACTTTTCCGTAAGTTATGATATTGTAAAATTATAATCCTCGTTACTATATTGCGTAAGTTGCAGGTACGAACATTTTCACCACGGAACCTGTCACGGTCAACATTGTATCAAACGAGGTTGAAGATGCCCTCAAAATTTAGTCATAAATTGACCCCACCACGCCTAAAGCTCACAAAATATGATATAGGGTGTGATTTTTTGCCACCGGCCGCCATGTCGAAATTTATGATTTTATTTGGAACTGCGCGGGTGGCAAAAAGTTAATCGATCGGTCAAGCGAACCCGTGGGTGCTAAGGGTTGAAGTTTTTATGCAAGTGGTGATTTGGGAATGTCGTCATTGCGGGAATTAAATGGAATTTTGATAGTATTTAGTTCTACCTACCTACTTTAATGACAAAAAATACAAATATCTTTGGTAACCTAGGTGTTTGCATGTGCTACAATTGTAATAGTATCGTAACGGAATATGCAATGAATACTATGACAATTCTTGTATTGTAACGAAAAAAAAAAACTTCGAACTTCATAACTACTTTAGACTTTTGTTTAAAAATTTGTGTAGTATAAAATTTATATAAAATTTGTGTACTGTTGTTTACAACAGGATTTTATTTATATTTGGAACTAAATACTAGGTATATTG